>OZ004704.1:64829130-70315177 GCA_963924515.1 Vespertilio murinus | reverse complement strand
AAAGGAAAGCAATATGTAAGAGGTATGACTTGGAAAAAACTACCTTCTTCACTAAAAATGATTTAATAAAGTACCTTAAGTCAACCTGAACCAGTGAAACTGAATATTTTGCCATTTTTGTAACATGTTCATATTTAAAGGAACAATAGGAAATGATTTCTGAGTGACTATCTGGCTGGGTCCTTCAACTCAGGATGGCTACTCCCCTCGAGGTGGCCGGGGGTCCATTATCACCACCCCCACTCCATCCCCAACTCAGCCCAGTGTTCCTGCGCCATCCTTGTGGTTCTCCTGTGCAGGCCCTTCTGTGAATACTCCTTTATATATCACTGATAAGTAATACTACTTTTCATATTTATTAGCCATTTTTAATTTCCTTTTCTGAGAATCACTTTTGTCTTTTGCTCATTTTTCTACCAAGATCTTACTGTTTTTCCTATAAATTTGAATGATCTTCATATACTAGTACATTTGTTATATGGATGAAAGGAAAAAACTTCTGCCCTAACCAGTTTGGCTCAGTGGATAGAGCATTGGCCTGCAGACTCAAGGGTCCCAGGTTCAATTCCGGTCAAGGGCATATGCCTTGGTTGCGAGCACATCCCCAATAGGGGGTGTGCAGGAGGCAGCTGATCGATGTTTCTCTCTCATCAATGTTTCTCTTCCTCTCCTCTCCTTTCTGTAAAAAATCAGTAAAATGTTTTTTAAAAAAGAAAGGAACAAACTTCTGCTTGACTTAGTTTAAGCAATAATGGGAATTTACTAGAAGGACATAGGAGTGTCTCTCGTGGAGCCTAAATGGAAGGATCAAGTAAACCTCAGGAATGGGCTAGAACTAGAGAGTGTCACGTTGAGGTTGGGAAATCCTCTTGATCCGTATTTCATTTCTCCTTTTTTTTTGCATGTTAGTATCATGCTGCTCTATCAATAGAAAGTGATTTGCATTGCTTCCCGGTCCACAGGGTAGAAAATGATAATTACCAAACAGCCCCAAGTATACAATGCACTATTCAAGAGTAGCCAAGAGAGATGGCCAGTCTAGACCCAATTCCAAATTCCTAGGTCAGGTGACCAGTAGAATGAAAGCCATGTCTTACTAACATGGCCAGTTTTGCGGCAACCGTATGTTTAAGAGTAAGTTATTGAAAAAAGCAAGATGATTAGCAGTGACCACAAAGGTATTTTCTTAGGTTTCAAAGACAAGAACATTACTATGCTAAAATATAACAGTAATAGTTGTAATGGTCACTGTTGTACCTATGGAAGACCTTTTCTAGTGTATAATAGCTTTAAATGAACAGGGTATTATAAATATTAAGATATTTCAAACTATTGCAGTTCCAAAGGTCCATTATAGTGACAAAATTTCTGTCCAAGGGAGGTCACACTTTGATATTTCCACATTAATTGCATAGTCACAGGCACAAATTCAGACTTCATTAATTAAATGGTGGCACAATTCCACTAAGCAGAATAAACAAGTTAAATTAAACTGCCTGGCCTGGCCAGTGTGGCTCAGTAGTTGAGTGTCAACCTATGAACCAGGAGGTCACGATTCGATTGCTGGTCAGGGTATGTGCCCGGGTTGTCGGCTTAATCCCCAGTGTGGGGCGTGCAGGAGGAAGCCAGTCAATGATGTTTCTCTCTCATCATTGATGTTTCTATCTCCCTCTTCCTCTCCCTCCCTCTCTGAAGTCAATAAAAATATGTATTTTTTAAAAAGACTGTGTAACTGAGACCTCACAGAACATTAGGCAATGAAAGGTACCTTAGGTCACTCCAGCTGACCTTGTTTTTTATCTGAACCTGACCCAGATCCCTACACCCCTACCTAAGTCCATTTCTCGGCTTCTCAGTAATCCACCCCTTATCTTCATATCTAACTTCCTCATGTACTTGTCTCATGCCCCACCCCCACGCCCCCAGATTTCTCTGACTTTTCTCTTCCTGTTTGGGTTAGATTTTCTGTACCTGACATTTAAGTGCTGTTTCCCTGATTTTGGGTCTAAACTACAGCACTGTATCAGAATTACCACCACACCATGAGTGCCCAGCCCTGGTCTGGCCTCTGTCTCCCTCTTACTGTGGTCGCCCAGGCTGGCCATGCCTAGGCACGCAGCTGCCGCTCTCACATACTGATTGGGTACCGCCTCATCCCCCCATGATGGTTATCAATTTACTGCCTGTAAGCTCCAAATTCACCCCTCTGACTTCTCTGTGAAATTGGATCTGGGCTCTTAAAATATGTGTCCTTTTCTGGTTGGCACTGAAGTTTTGTTAGTAGGGGCACTGGAGAGACACTGAGGAGGAAAGAGTCTGGCTTTCTGGTTCTGGTGCGTTCACTGAGCAGGCTCCTGCAGCTTGGGACGGGGCTTCTCCAGTGCTTCTCTAGCTTCTGCCTGATTCTTCTAGTAACTAGAGAGTCATAACTTTAAGAAGTACCATATTTGCCGGCGTATAAGACGACTTTTTGGCCCTGAAAAATATGCCTCCAAGTGGGGGGTAGTCTTATACGGCGAGTATATAACAAACTCTGTATTTTTAGTGGAAATTTTAGTGGGTCGTCTTATACGCCCAGTCGTCTTATACGCCAGCAAATACGTATTTTTCAGGGCCAAAAAATCGTCTTATACGCCGGCAAATACGGTAGTCTATCCGGGAATTTTGCCCCTCCCCATGTGGGAGTCCATTCTGTGGGACTCTCCTCTCTTCCCACATGGCAGTCTGTACTTGTTCTCCAATAAATCTCCATCTTTATTTTACCAAACAAAAAAAAAAGTAGTCTATCCATTGGTGAATCATCAGAATATATACAAATAGTTTCTTAAGTAGAGCTGAATTCTGCTCACTCTTTAAAAAATTTTTAATTGATTTCTGAGAGAGAGAGAGAGAGAGAGAGAGAGAGAGAGAGAGAGAGAAGGAGAGAGAGAAACATCAATTTGCAGTTCCACTTATTTATGCATTCATTGGTTGATTCTTATATGTGCCTTGACTAGGGATCAAACCTACAACGTTGGTGCACTGGGGTGATGCTCTAACAAAGTAAGCTACCCACCCAGTCATAGCCAAATTCTGCCACTCTTAGGAATGATCCTTGCTCTGAAGCAACAGAGAATGACAACTTTCTTTCACTTATAGGATAGGGCAAAAGGAGGTCTACAGCTGTTCATATGAAAAATAATATAATAATTAACAAAAAAATATGAAATAGCCAAAACCGGTTTGGCTCAGTGGATAGAGTGTCGGCCTGTGGACTGAAGGGTCCCAGGTTCGATTCCGGTCAAGGGCATGTACCTTGGTTGCAGGCACATCCCGAGTAGGGGGTGCACAGGAGGCAGCTGGTCGATGTTTCTCCCTCACTGATGTTTCTGACTCTCTATCCCTCTCTCTTCCTCTCTGTAAAAAATCAATAAAATATATATATTTTTAAAAAAAAGAAATAAACTGGTTCACATACTCACAGCTGTAAAACCAGTTCTGCCAAGTCCTGCAATACCTTCTCACATATTTGAAAACAAATATTTTGCTTCTTCATTGCCTTCTTTTTACTAGATTAAAAAATACCCTGCCACTTTAATCATTCATCTCCTATATAAACACTCAACATCTCATATGCCTTCTGGATGTACCTCTGCCCCACCAACTCTTCAAGAGTCCTTTGAAAGCACTGCCCCAGTCAGAAGACACAACAGCCCTGACGCATGTGACAGGCCCGGCACAACGTAATGGACTGTCACGTGCTGTGAACAGGAAGCTGTACCTCCCTTCAGTCAGGAGCCACCCGGGGCTTCTGGAAACCAGCGTTCCTAGGTGGCTTGTGGATCAACTCCCACATCCTTTGCACACGATTAACTTCCACGCTAGGACTTACTCATCCCACTGTTTTCCTCAGTAGGAGAAACTGCCTTCTTCCAGCACTGCTCGCGTGGTTTTCCTCCGCTCCTCTTACAGCGAGGGTGACACACGCTTACCAAGGCCAGGCTAACCTGCTGCAGGGTGCAATGAGCTCAATAAGCCTCCAGCTCCACAGGACCTGGCATCGTCTTTTATGTTTGTTCCAGGCACAGCCACAGGCACAGTTCACAATATCATAACACATTCATATCAGTGCTAATATTATATATTTCCAATTTTATATGTGTGTGTGTGTATGTGTGTGTGTATTCCCTATTGTATATATAAAAAAGCCCTTTCGACAACTCTTTTATTGATGTCTTACTTATGTTTCATGGACAATTACATATAGTGTCCAAGTTCAAGGAATGTATTTATGGCAACCTAGCCATTTCATTATATAGAACAATAATTATACTGAAGTACATGAAAAGCAATGGGAAGGGACATTTTTCTAATACCTCAAGGATGTGATTAAGTAAATAATGTGATTAGGAGACATTATACAAGGTCATATCAATAAATCTCTTTCTGAATATTCCCTGAACTACAGTGGATTAGTCTCAGTATTATGTTATATACTATGGCATATTTCTTCCTAAGATACAGCATCTTTCAAGTACCGTAAGTATCAATTTAAAATTTCCTTTTTTAGGCTAAATTTATAACAGGCTAGCCTACAAAATGTCATTAAATCCACATACTAGATATGCATGGTACTTTTCTAACTTGTACTTTGCTCCTTTATCTATTAATCACTACAAGTCCTCTAAAAAAAAAAGTCCTTTCCTAAAACCATATCATCAGCATCTTCTCTGCATTACACTTTCCCCCTCCTTATCAGGTATCATTGCATAACTTGAATTCTGGCTTCAATTTCTAATTGAAGCATTAGAATGTATTTCCCTCCCTTCCTTTCCTTAAAGTGCACAAGTGAGATTACACCCTTCCCTATTAAGTTACAGCCCGGAGGGCAGTTTTTAATGAGCCCAACAATGTGTTAAATGTTCCTATTCCAGCCCAAATTTAAAATGCTGCGTTTCCACTATTTCATTTTTAAGTTTTCTAGAAAGAAATAAAGTTTCCCTGTTTCCCAACATCTATTGCTATGGAACACATAAATGAAGCTCACTGGAGCCTTGAAATTCAGTGCCCACAAAAAAAAAAAAAAAAAAAAAAAAACAGAAAAACTATCCTGTTTCTGGCCAAAGGAAGGGACTAAGGCAGAAACAGCTAAATTCCACTAAAATCCATTCTCCCCTCTTCCACAGGAATCAAGTTTTAGCTGGAATGTGACTCCCAGCCAGAACTTCTTATCTCAGCCCCTTTGTAGCTAAATGTGGCCATCTGACATATTCCATGAAATATTCAATGGAACAAGAGCACAAGTGCCATGCGATACTTCCAGGCCTAGCCCATAACACCTTGCAAGCCTAAAAAATTATATTCTACGCTTTTGAATCTACTTTGGAAGCTGATAGAATATGACAGAAGAACTGGTCAGCTTATATCCCTGAATGACACTGGAGCTGCTACTGCTAACTTGAAAAGTTCACCTCAGAACCTTCCTGAGAGAGAGAGAGAGAGAGAGAGAGAGAGAGAGAGAGAGAGAGAGAGAGAAACAAAAAAACAAATTGGCTTTAAAAAAAATATGGAAGTTCAATTATTGCTGAGTCTTCAGTTTCAGCAACAAGCTTACTCTAACCCAGAAAATTCATTTTAAAAAGAAGTTTTTGGGGGGAAAGGTTCGGGGAAGAAAAGCACATAACTAGTATATACTAAGTTCCAATGCTGAATTCAGATGAAAGACAAATGGGTGCCACAGTTTAAGGATAATTCTAAAGAGAAATAAACCTACTGGAATAAATGCCTGTGCCCCTGCATTGCTTCTTGAACGTTTCTTACCAGAGTCTTCACCTTCACCACACCGCCATTTCACCTCCCACCGTAAGGAGAACTCACCACAGGATTCTGATTTTTCCTCTGACTGTAGATAGAAACTCATTATCTTAGTCCCAGCCTTCCTACTCTCTTCTTTCTTTCATACCAGCCAGGCACTGTGGCCCCATGGTTAGGTATAACCCTAATCTGCTGAAAAATACAAAGGAATCAAATAAGAGATGTGTTTGCTTACTTGTCCTCAACTGTCTACCTAATAGGTAGGCAGATGAGGACAAGTAAGATGACATTCAGGTTGCCCAGGGATCCAGGGCCCTTCCATCTAGTTGTTCCACATCACCTAGGGTTGTATGCCCTGCAGGGTCCAGCTGGCTCACCTCTTCCATGTGCATTCCAGCCCATGGGAGGGGAAAAAGGTAGAAAAGAGAAATCAAGTTCTTCATGCAGAATATGTAGAACTTAGTCACATACTGGCTGCAAAGAAGGCCGAAGAATGTAGCATTTAGAAATGGTCCAATACACTAGAGCCAAACGGGCAATATTAGTTATGCCTGAGCAAGTAAGGCTGGGAAGTAACAGGATTTCATGTATCTTTTAACCGAATCCATCCATCCCCAATCTAATTTGTTAATGTAATGTTTCCCAAACTGTATTCCGTGGACCACTATTCTGAAAGAAGTTATTGGAATGCTTTAGAGAAAAAGAGTTCTGTGTTCAAACTCTTTCCCACTCTCAGACTGCACCTAAGCCCATTAGCAAAGTTCCCCAAAGTTTGTAGTAAAGAAACCCATTTAATTTGGTGTGGCTTAGTCTAGAATTCTTCAAACTGATGAGAACACAGAATTTGTTTTTTTCTGAAAACAATGCTTTGCAAGATAGCAGTCTGAGACAGAGTTTAATTCAGTAAACATAACTCCTGTAAGATTTTATGCACAATGTCTATCTAAAACTGTAAGTCAGATCAAGGACCACACTTGATCTGCAGGAAATACTTCCTGCAGCCTGATCAGACTAGCAACAATTCTTACTAGACCCAAACCCTTTCCAGACCTCTTGTGCTTATGCCGATTCTTCCCACTCAGACACGTCTGCTAAACCCTTAGCCTGCTCTCAAAGCTTAGTTGAAATCTCACTTCTTCTCAACTTTTCAATCCTATCTAATAAAAGAGAAACATGCAAACTGACTATACCTCTGCTACAACCACAAGCCACACCCACCAGCCAATCAGGAGCAAGTATGCAAATTAACCTAACAAAAATAGCAGAGCTGTAGAGAGCAGGAGGCTTGGGTTTCCCCCAGCGATGGAGGAAGTCAAGCTTCCCACCCATCCTGGCTGGTCCTGGCCTCTGCTTAAGGCTACAAAGTCTTAATTATGGAAGATAAATAAATACGAACAAAAATGGCAGCAGCCATGGAGCTGGAGCCAGCCAGAGCTTGGGTTACCCCAGCGATGGAGGAAGGCAAGCTTCCTGCCCACCCTGGCCTTCCCTGGCCTCCGCTCAAGGCTACAAAGTTTCAATTATAGAAAATAAATAAACCCAATACCAGGGCCTCTGCTTGGGTAGTAGGGGGGAAGGGGGTGTGGCCAGCCTGCAAACCACCACAGGCCCTTTGTCCAGGCCACCCCATACCCCCACCCTGATCTGGGACACCCTTCAGGGCAAACCAGCCGGCCCCCACCCCTGTACCAGGCCTCTATCCTATCTAATAAAAGAGTAATATGCAAATTGACCATCACTCCAATACATAAGTTGGCTGCCCCAATGCAGACACAAGAATGCTGCCACAAGATGGCCAGCAGGGGAGGGCAGTTGTGGGCAATCAAGCCAGCAGGGGAGGGCAGTTGGGAGGGACCAGACCTGCAGGGGGGAGCAGTTAGGGGTGACCAGGCCAGCAGAGGAGGGAAATTGTAGGCAACTGGGCCTGCAGGAAAGGCAGTTGAGGGGGAGGGGACCCAGGCCTACAGGGGAAAGCATTTGGGGGGTCAGGACTGTAGGGGAGGGCAGTGGTGGGGGACTAGGCCTGCAGGGGAGGGCAATTAGGAGCAATCAGGCTAGCAAGGGAGTGGTTAGGGGGTGATCAGGCTGGCAGGCAGAAGCAGTTAGAGGAAATCAGGAAGGCAGGCAGGTGAGCAGTTGGGAGCCAGCAGTCCTGGATTGTGAGAGGGATGCCCCAGATTGGAGAGGGTATAGACTGGGCTGAGGGTCACACTCCCTCCCTACCCCCCATGCATGAATTACGTGCACCAGGCCTCTAGTCTCTATATAAAAAGGCTAATATGAGAAGTGTCCTTCACACTATCTGACCAGTCACTATGATGTGCACTGACCCCAGGGGGCAGCACTCAAGACAGGAGCTGCCGAGCTGCAGTGACTTGGCAGCAGCGGATTTCGGGTGACGCACCCCAAAACCAGAGAGGAGGGAGTCCATTTCCTCGCTGGGCTGCCCTCTCACACTCTGGGGTCCCTTGAAGGATGTAGGAGAACCAGTTTTGGCCCGATCCCCGCAGGCCAGATTGAGGAAACCCAGCTGCTGGAGAGACCCCACTCACTCCGCAGATGTCTTCAAGCCACGGCGCCACCCCAGGTGCAGCCGGCTGAGGAGGGACCGTGGGAGGTTGGCTCCAAGGCATGTCGACCCGTCTTTCCCAGTCCTGCCCCGCCAGCCACCTTCTAATTAATTTCCTTCCAATGTGCACAAAATCCATACACCAGCTCACTCGTTTATAATAATGTGCTTTCTCTGAATTCTACTAGTATTTATTATCTGATATTTACTTGACCCTCATGAGCCAACTGGAAGTAAGCTTTCAGACTTAGCATGAGCCACCAAAACTCCTTCACTAAGATCTCAGAGCTTAGATAAAAAGGCAAAAACCTCAGCTTCCGGCCCAGAAAAGCAGCAAAACCAAACAAGTGGCACCATGGGTGACATCAGGACCAGTTGCATTGACTAATGATCCCCCCCTTTCCCCCCCCTCTCGGTGCCAATCAACCAGCAGAGGCCACAACCCTGAAAGGATACACCTGGGAAGCTGGTGAATATTCTATTGGGATCCTCCTGAGGCCTCCACATAAATACCATATTTCAGTGGTCGGCAAACTCATTAGTCAACAGAGCCAAATATCAACAGTACAACGATTGAAATTCCTTTTAAGAGACCAATTTTTTAAACTTAAACTTCTTCTAATGCCACTTCTTCAAAATAAACTCGCCCAGGACATGGTATTTTGTGGAAGAGCCACACTCAAGGGGCCAAAGAGCAGCATGTGGCTCGCGAGCCACCCTTCCCAGGGTCTAGTCTAGCCAGAGGACCTGTGGAGCTCTATACAGGGCCTCCCTCCTCCCCCCACAGGGAGGCATTCACGCTTCACTTCTACATGGACACCGAGGCGTCATCACAGGGAAAGACCTATATGTTTTCCAATCAAAATCTATTTTCCTTTCGGGGGGTTTAATTTCCAAAAGGTTAATTTTGTATTTTGCCCAGAAGCTGTATCTTACAAATAAGCATTTTTATCATTGATTTTAAAATTAACGCTCTAAATTATTTAAGCTTTAAGGACTAAGCTTTTAGTACTAGCACAGATAACTTTTGGCAATGGTGGCACCTCCCGTCTAAAACCAGTCCGATCTACGTAATACTGAGGATCCCCGTTAGAGGAGCCCGTCCCTGTAGACGAGGCTGCCTCTCCATGTAATCCCGCTTTAACACGGGCAGGAAGGGACTCGGCCAACAGCCCGTCCTTACACAATTTTTTCATTAAGTTATGCCTTTCAAAAAAACCTGACGTGGAAATAAAGCAATTAACCAACACATGACACTACTGCTTTCTTTCTATAAAAAAATAAAATATGATTACTTTGGTTAATGTTTTTTTTAAATCTCTAATTATACAAGGCTTGTATTGTAAAAAGGAGATAAAATTGCTTCAGGTGATACCCTGGCTAGATTAAGTGGAGAAGAGGAAATTGAGAGCATAAGACCTGAAGAGAAGTCATAAAGAACGGGTAATTAATTCCGCTGGCAGAGTCCCACAGAGACCTCATCAAAACTGGGGAGGGGGGAGGGGGAGTGCATGCTAGAACTCACTGGGCCTTAGAAAAAGAATACAGTTCAAGAAGGTGATGGAAGGGAGGTAACGCTACCTGGGAACACTGTGAATAGTAAGAAGGGATGAAAATACGTGACCAGCCAAAACCGGTTTGGCTCGGTGGAGAGAGCGTTGGCCTGCAGACTGAAGGGTCCCAGGTTCGATTCTGGTCAAGGGCATGTACCTTGGTTGCGGGCACATCCCCAGTAGGGGGTGTGCAGGAGGCAGCTGATCAAGGAATCTCTCTCATCGATGTTTCTAACTCTCTATTCCTCTCTCTTCCTCTCTGTAAAAAAAAAAAAAAAAAAAATCAATGAAATATATTTTTAAAAAGAAAAGAAAATACGTGACCAGCCACAGGGAGAGGGTTAGTCCAGCATGACCGACTGTGGGTTGCATAAGGCATGGAACATAAAGTGTGACTGGAGGGATGAGGCCAGAACATGATTTTGGAATCAACTGGAGCTTGTTCAGCTTGGGTTCACTCTTAACAAACCTAAAACAGGGTATGTACAAGGTCAAAAGAAACCGTATTTTCTCCTGAAAAGTAAAAATTGCTTTATTATCTGAAAGATTCCCAAAGGGGAGTTGCAGAAATGAGTTTCAGATTATAAAACGTTCAAGACACATATCCTCTACCAAGGGCTTAGTCAGCCAATGCTATGTTGATCTGTTTGTGAACCTAATTTTTTCCAGGTTTATGGTCACATTACTGTCAGTCCCTCTAATAAAAATGCATGCTGTACTCTAGCTGCATTCCTGGCAGAAAGAGCAATTATTTATCAACACCTTTTAAAATCCTCTTTTTAAATATCCTACCCAGCCTCTGAGGGAAATGCTACATCCAAAACAAACAGAATGTTTAGCAAAAAAAGACAGGCAAACATTACATTGACATGAACATTAACCCATACAGACACACACACACACACACACACACACACACATGCACACACAGAGTAAGAAAAACAGCAGGGATTTGTCTAAAAGAATGATACCTTCTTCCTTCCTCCAGTCAGGTTCAGGGAATTTATTATTTACTGTTATGCCTAAGAGGTTGAAAATAAGCTAATTCATCTTTAGGCCCCAGGACTGTGATCTAAGCAATGCATTCATTATAAAAATACTCCTACCACAACCAAACAGTTGAGAGTTCCCAGTCGAGTTGAATATAATAGGATTACCATGTGTGTCCATTGCAGTTATACAAACTGAACCATCTACTCAATCTTGAAATTTTAAGACCCTCAGGTAGAACTCACACTGTGGGCTGACCCTTGTCAATCCTGCAGATTTTTCTCCCTAAAGTTTGGCACAATATAGCTTTGTACATCTGACCGTTTTTTGATATGAGGTTTAGTGTCTTATGTCACTTTTTGTTTCTGCTCACAGCTACAGGTATTCCAACTCTAGTTTCAACTTTTGCCTTCCTTTTCACCATTTCTTATAGGTGCCTATTTCTTGCTCCCAAATCTATTCGGAGAAATTACCTTCAGTGGGCTTTGTTTATATTGTACAGTTTATACATCATTTCTCACCAATATTACAAATCCTAGACAGAAATTAGTGATCACCAAAAGAGCTGCCAAACAAAAACTTACATGCAATGCTTTCTATTCCCTTTATGATGAACTTGTGGCTAAAGAAAAATAATTTAAAATCAAATGACAACAAAATAATAAAAATAAATTAAATAACACCATTTATGAGTTAATAAAATAGGAAACTCTCAGAATAAAAATATTTACAGGTCTTGATAGTTGTCCCAAACTATGTTTTAATTCAGGTGGGGATGGTAGAGGTAGCAAAGTAACAGGAAGATTTAGGGCAGGTGAGGGTACTAAGAAGAAAAAAAGGAGGGTGAGAGGAGAGTTGGGTACCATCACATTTCTTTGAGACAGCGTCAAAATGAAATTCTCACAGCAATTCAATTCAATGCAATCAAAATTTGGCACTTTTTCTGAGCAAAACACCAAGGACACTGCTTGAACAAGAAAGAGATTGGTTTTCCACACTTTGACACCTAACTACTTAGAATAATATATTTGTTCAAACACCAAAGAGCTGGTTTTAAATTTTTCTTACAATTCTTATTTATGTATCACTTTGTTCCATTAAAACATGATCACAGAAAAATGAACAATGACACAAATGGAGGAAAAATTGAAGGTAGAGTAGATAAAACCAAGAGCGTAGCAAATACATAAAATGCAAATCCTTGGGTGAGGATTAACAACAGCAACAAAAAATTACACAGCTCAGAGAACAGAGAGCTGGTATGTTTTTAAATCCAGGAAAATTAATACTGTGGTGAATTAAACAAGATCAAAAAAGAAGATACTTCTAGAATACATTTGAGATAATCTTTTATTATCCACTAGAGGCCCAGTGCACTTGAAATTCGTGCACTTGCGGGGAGGGGGAGGAGTAGAGTTCCCTCAGCCCAGCCTGCACCCTCTTGCAGACCACGAGCCCTCAGGGGATGTCCGACTGTCAACTTAGGCCCACCCCCTCCCCTCCTAGGGAGCAGGTCTAAACCATCAGTAGGACATCCTTAGCGCTGCTGCAGAGGTGGGAGAGGCTCCCGCCACCACCACTGCGCTCACCAGCTATGAGCTCAGCTTCTGGCTGAGTGGCGCTCCCCCAGGAGCACACTGACCACCAGGGGGCAGTTCCTGTGCTGAGCATCTGCCCCCTGATGGTCAGTACATGTCACAGCGACCAGTCGTTCCACCGTTTAGTCGAGTTGCATATTAGCCTTTTGTTATATTGGATTGGTTTACAGCTTATAAATTAGCTCAAGAAACCTATTTATATATAATGGTTTAGGATTCTAATGCTAGATACTCTTGAAGAAGCAACATTTCATAGATAAGAGTACTGATGACAGAATGAAGTATTAGAGAGACTAAATCTCTTCTATTATGAATGCTCATCCATCAAACAAATTTCTATTTCTTTTGAAAATGAAATGTTATTACAACTACTGGGTAAAACTGCCACTCTACTGACTGCCTTAGATCATAAAAGAGAGGATTTTCAACCATTAAGACAACCACACTGACACCGACAATATTGTATTTAATGGTATACTTATATCCCCTGATAAAATAACAAAATGGCAATTTTAAACATGGAGAGGGCTTTTGGGACCAATTAGACAAGCCCCTTTGTTTTCTTTTTTAAACTGTTTTTATTGCTCAATTACAGCTGACATACGATATTATATTAGTTTCAGGTGTATACCAAAGTGATTAGATTATATAACTTACTAAGTGATTATCCCGATAAATCTTATACCCACCTGACACCACAGTTATTAGAATATCATTGACCATATTCCCTGTGCTGTACTTTACATCCCCATGACTATTCTGTTACTACCAATCTGTTCTTCTTAAACCCTTCACCTTTTCCACCCAACCCCCAACCCCTCCCATCTGGCAGCCTTCAAAATGTTCCCTGTATCTACAAATCTGTTCTGTTCTGTTTGCTCATTTACTTATCTTATTCTTATTGATTTTAGAGAGAGAAAGAGTAAAGGAGGGAAGGAGAGAGGGAGGAAGAAAATGAGAAAGGAGGGAGGGTGGAAGAGAGACACACAGATTTGTTGTTCCACTTATTTATGCACTCATCGGTTAATCCCTGCCCCCTCACCCCCCCCCCTTGGTTAATCCTCACCCCAGGATATTTTTCCATTGATTTTTAGGGAGAGTGGAAGGGAGGGGGAGTGAGAGACAGAGAAACATCAATCTGATAGACACATCAACTGGCTGCCTCCCCCCGCAAGTGCTCCAACCAGGGCCTGGGATGGAGCCTGCCAACTAGGTGCATGCTCTTGACCTTATTCGAATCCCAGACCCTTCAGTTCATGGGCTGATGGTCTATCCACTGAGCCAAACTGACCAGGCCCCTTTTTATTCCTAAGGATTGCTTTTTATTTATACCAAGCATTTTACTACTTCTGAAAATTCCCTAGTTCAGCCCTTTCATAGTATATCAAGGCTTTTATTATTATTATTATTGTAACCTCCTTAATTTAAAAAATGTATTTTTTTTATCAATTTCAGAGAGAGGAAGGGAGAGGGAGAGATAGAAACATTGATGAGAGAGAAATAAGGATCAGCTGCTTCTTGTGTTCCCCCTATTGGGGAATCGAACTCACAAACCTAGACAGGTGCCCTAACTGGGAATCAAACTGGTGACCCGCTTGTTCATGCAACGATGCGCAACCAAGCCACACCAGCCAGGCTCACTGGCTGATTCTTGCATGTGCTCTGACACTTGAACCTGCAACCTTGGTGAACCTCTAACCAACAGAGCTACCTGGCCAGGCACTGTTTTATAGATTAAACTGTTAATAAATACGCATTTATTGTCATTTGTTGTTCATAGGTTTGTGTGTGTGTGTGTGTGTGTGTGTGTGTGTGTGTGTGTTTTCTCCTCTTCTTCTTAAAGGCTATAACACTTCAGTAATACTGGTTTGGTAGTGATGAACTCCTTTAATTTTTTTATTGTCTGGGAAACTATATATCTTTCACTTCTAAATTATCTAAATGAAGCTTTGCTACATAGAGTAATCTTAATTGTAGATCCTTGCCTTTCATTACTTTGAATATTTCTCTCTTTTTTTGCTATCTTTTTTTAAAATATATTTTTATTGATATTTTACAGAGAGGAAGGGAGAGAGATAGCTAGAAACGTCGATGAGATAGAAACATCGACCAGCTGCCTCCTGCACACCCCCTACTGGGGATGTGCCCGCAACCAATGTACATGCCCTAGACTGGAATCCAACCTGGGACCTTTCAGTCCGCAGACCGATGCTCTACCACTGAGCCAAACCGGTTTTGGCTGAATATTTCTTAACAATCCCTTTTGGTCTGCAAAGTTTCTGTTGAGAAATCAGCTGATAATCTTATGAGAGCTACCTTGGAGGCAGCTAACTGCTTTTCTCTTGCTGTTTTTAAGATTCTCTGTCTTTAGTCTTTTGCATTTTAATCATGTTGTGTCTTGGTATGGGCCGCTTTAGGTTCATCCTGTTGGGAGCTCTCTGTGCTTCCTGGACTTATATATCTATTTCCTTCACCAGAAAGGGAAGTTTTCTGTCATTACGGTACTTTTTTTCAAATAGGTTTTCAATTTCTTGCCCTCTCTCTCCTCCTTCTGACACCCATGGAGCAAATGTTGGTACACTAGAAGTTGTCCCATAGGCTCCTTATACTATCTTCATTTTCTAAATTATTTTATCTTTTGCTTTTTTGATTGGACATTTCTTTCCTTCCTTACATCCCAAATCGCCGTTTTGGTTCCTGGCTTCATCTACTCTATTGTTGATTCCTTGTAAATAATTATTTTCTTCAGTTAGTGTATCCATTTCTTTTTTTTTTTTTATGGTTTCCATGTCCTTTTCTATTCTGTTGAAGTTCTAAATTTACCTACTCTTCCCCTAAGTTCATTGAGCATCCTTGTACCCAGTGTTTTGAACTCTGCAAAGCAGAGATTGCTTGTCTCCATTTTGTTTAGTTATTTTTCTGGAGTTTTGTTCTGCTCTTTCATGTAAGATGTGTTTCTTTGTCTCCTCATTTTGGCAGCCTTCCTGTGTTTTGTTTTGTTTTTTGGTTTTTTTCTATGTATTAGGTAGAGCGGCCACATCTCCTAGACTTGGTACAGTGACTTAATGTAGTAGGTGTCCTACAGGGTGCAGTGGCACATCCTCCCTGTTCACCGGAGCTGGGTGCTCCAGACACACCCTCACTCTCCATGTGGGCTGTGTACACCCTCCTCTTGGAGTTGAGCCTTGGGGGTTGCTGTTGGCACATCAATTTGAGGGATGTACCCTCAGGCCAATCAGCTGCAAGGACTGGCTGTGACCACTGTGGAAGGTAAGCTGTGCAGGGGCCCACCCCACAGAACAGGACTTACTTCAGTGGGACTCTGGTACCTACTGAGAGTGGTTGGGTGGTGCTTTGATGTGGTCTGAAGCTGTCCTCTGGGTGTGCTGGCTTTGGGGCCTCCCAGGAAGTGAGGCCAAGGTCAGCCACCGCCTGTGTTCTGCCCAGGGCCACCGAGCTTGAGTCGCAAAGCCATGTGAAGATTGTGGCTAGCTCGGAGGTACCCAGAGGAGGCCAAGTAGTGGACCACGGCCAGCTGCCACCAGTGTTGGGCCTGGGGCCACTTAGCAGGAGGTACAGAACATGCCAAAGCCAGATGCTGCTTACTGGAGATATTTTAAGAAAGCCTGACATATCCAAGGAAAGCCATTTGGATGGAAAAGCTACTGCCAACAGCTTGGGTGGGCTTGAAAGTCGGGTGGGACAGGGTCTCAGGGAATCACCAAGGCAGGGCAAACAGGGATAACCAAGTTGATGGAGACTCGGCTGCGGCACCCACCTGCCAGTTCTGTGGGCTAAGGGCTCATCAAAGGAACAATGGCCTCTGCCAGCATTTCTAACAGAAAACTGGCCCCCGGCTCTTTCCCCGGTGCCCAAATAATGCAGTTCCTCCCCACAGATCTCTCGTGCCTTCCAAGCTGCTGCCCCCGTGCTGGGGCTCGGAGGGAGTCAGTCTGAGCAAATGCATGTGCAGGGCCTGTGAGAGGAATGGCTGGACTCCAGCAGCCCTCTGGCTCACTCAGCCACAGTCCCAGCTGGCTTTGATAGCCAGGAGGCATGGGGCCTTCTCTTCCTGGCACTGGAACCCTGGGCAAGGGGGGGGGAGGCCTGTTGAGGGACTGGGACCCCTCTCTCTTCAGCAGGGACCTCCACAGCTGAGATATCACTCCCAATTTTTAGCCACCACCGCGGGGGTGTGGGACCTGCCAGTTCCGAATCTCCCTCTTACCAGTCTTGCTGTGGCCTATTCTTTCTATCTTCAGTTGTAGGACTTGTGTTCAGCTAGATTTCAGGCGGTTCTGAATAAAGGTTTTTCTGTAGTTTTGTTGCTTTTTTTTTTTTTTTAATCAAGCCCCATTGTTTTCAAAACAGGCCCAAGCAGACTCCATTACTTGGCTAAGTTCGCAGAACTAAGTGGTGGCAGGGCCGGTTCGGCATCCAGACATCCCAATTAGTCTAACACCAACTCACTGAGCTGCTTGCTTCTATTCTATTATGTAAACACATTAGTTTATATAGCTATTAGCCCAACTAACATTAGCCTCCTGTTTTCTACCTTAGTTTCACAGGTACCTCATTCAACAAATATTTATCTGCCAAGATACAAAATAATTTCCTAGTTTACAATTTGCTGCATTAAATAGTAAAACCTAAATTTAAAAAAAAATAACAGTACCCAGTACTAATACTTAAGTGCTGGTAGGGTGGTAGTGTTTAATATTTAATAGACAAACCTGTCTAGAATTACTTTGAGACTACAGCATCATACAACCAATGGCTGTCCTCAGAAGAGGGAAGAGAATGTACCCAATTAAAAACACTAGACAGGCCGAGGTCGGTTTGGCTCAGCGGTAGAGCGTCGGTCTGCGGACTGAAAGGTCCCGGGTTCGATTCCGGCCAAGGGCATGTACCTTGGTTGCGGACACATCCCCGGTGGGGGGTGTGCAAGAGGCAGCTGGTCGATGTTTCTCTCTCATCGATGTTTCTGGCTCTCTCTCTCTCCCTTCCTCTCTGTAAAACATCAATAAAATATATTAAAAAAAAAAAAAAAACACTAGACAGGAAAATATCAAACAAGAATAACAGGACTACGAAATTCAAAAGATGAAAACAATTTCTAAATTAACATTTTGCGGTGGGGTTAAAACAGGTACATGCTTTGTTTCTAGAAGTTTAAAAAGGCGCACTCAATACTTAAACTTCTCTGCAAAGTGCACTTGATTTTTTTTTTTTAAGTTTTAAACATAGTTCATGTAGAGACGCAAATGCTAGACAAGGGACTTGAAATCGTATCAGGGAGTTTCTCAAACTAAGGAGAGAAAAAAAACTGAAATGAAGAAAGGTGGCGTTAAGCCAGTGCTTTGTGTGTGGGAGATAATTCACCAGGTGCCATAATCGCTCACGGCCAAGTCCCAGAGTGCGGAAAGGCCAGCAGGAGCCACAGATTGCCCTGACAACCGCTGGGGCTAGAGTGCTGACAAGCGGAAATGCTGCCACCGAAACGTAACCATGGATACCAAGGCCAGCACTGAAAGGTAAGGCAACAGGTTACTTCTCTTATGTTTTAGGTGTAATCTATTCTTTAGAATACAATTCTGTTACACTAACCTCAATTTCAACCAACTTCCCCCCAAAAAAACACTAGCAGATCATGTGAAGAATGAAAATTATATCTTCCTCAAAGTTGCTAAATTCCTATAAGGCACGCTCATCATTCAGAAAAGGCCAACTGCAATTGGGAATACTAGACAAGTCATTGCAAGCGGTGGGGTTACAAACATCGCTGGTCTTTCCCTGATGCTATTTTCCTGGGCTCTTAGGGTTCTGAATGTTTGCGGCAAAAATGTGCAGAAATCGTACTTATCTTTAGCCACAGGGCCTTTCACATCAAGTGGGACAGCTGCAAAACAGGGAGACTTTAGCATGAAAAATGCCCCTGCCGCCAGTGAATCTGATTTGCAGGAAATGATTTAGTAATCCTAGGTAAAACTCCTACGCAGTCAGTATATTTCCATCAGTTTCTTTATGATACAGTTTCAAAGAGGCATATAAAGAAGCAAATTCTGCCGAAACTGGTTTGACTCAGTGGCTAGAGCGTCCAATTCCAGTCAAGGGCATGTACCTTGGCAGCTAATGGATGTTTCTCTCTCATCGATGTTTCTAACTCTCTATCCCTCTCTATTCCTCTCTATAAAAAATATCAATAAAAAATATTTTTTTTAAAAAGAAGCAGCAGCAAATTCTTAGGTTTGTCTTTAGTCCTTTGGGGAGTCTTTTTATTTTTTATTTTTTAATTGATTTCAGAGAGAAAGGGAAAGGGAGAGAGAAATCATCAATGATGAGAATCATTGATCAGCTGCCCCCTGTCGCCCCCTACTAGAGATCGAGCCCATGACCTGGGCATGTGCCCTTGACAGGAATCGAACCCAGGACCCTTCAGTCCACAAGCCAGCACTCTATCCACTGAGCCACACCATCTAAGGCCAGGGAATCTTTTACCAGACAAATAAAAAGAAGTATTTCCACTTCTAAAGTTCAGCAAATTTACTTAATAGCATAGACAAGTCAAGACTTAAAAACCTTTAAATTAGAAACAGTCAAATAAAATGATTACCTAAGAGCAAAAAGCACTAACCTCCGTTCCCCTAGATTAGGCCTAATAAGCCCCATTGTATGAATTGCTGGGGCATGCAATGGCACTGCCTTAGATACAACGTCAGGTGGGGAATTTGGAAAAGAGGCTTAGATTTGATCATTTCAGAGGGGGCAGCCAGTCTGGGGTTCCATAACAATTCTACTCAAAATGTCAGATTTGATTAAAAAAATAAACAAAAAAAACTGAGTCATTTATGTTTAAATGATGTACGGTAAAGGGTGTTCATTGTATTGTGTTGTTTTACTGTTTGTTATTCCTTTGTAAAGTGCAACACATAAAAATGCATTTTACAGCTCTAACCGGTTTGACTCAGTAGACAGAGCTTCGGCCTGCAGACTTTAAGGTCCCAGATTTGATTAGGGTCAAGGGCATTTACCTCGGTTGCGGGCACATCCCCAGTAGGGAGTGTGCAGGAGGCAGCTGGTGGATGTTTTTAACTCTCTATCCCTCTCCCTTCCTCTTTGTAAAAAAATCAATAAAAAATATATATATTTTTAAATGCATTTTACAAAGTGGAAAGACTATTTAAATCTACTCTAATTAGGGGGCAATGGTAAGATATGTATACATATACCACCTTAATATAAAAAAATGGGAAAAAATAAATAAATCTACTCTAATTAAATCTATCATTTTACACTTTAAGGAGTTGGCCCCTTTTCCCAGGTATCAGTAACATAACACCCTCCCTCGTTCTCTTTCAGTCAGGGGAGGCATTTAAAAAACGCACTTAAGATCCTTTTGTAGTTCAAAAGCGTGGTGATTACGTGTTCGTGCTCTAGTGTGAGATGTGCCTCCCGAAAACCTTGTTACAACAGGGGCACATCACCCGTTGACGTAACACACACACACACACACATTCACTCCTTGGATCAATCTCTGAGGCCCTTGAGAGAATTGGAGGAGGAAAATAAACAGGAAGTGAAAGTGACAAGATGCCAAAACCAGTTTGGCTCAGTAGATAGAGCGTGGGCCTGCAGACTGAAGGGTCCCGGGTTCGATTCCGGTCAAGGGCACGTGCCTTGGTTGAGAGCACATCCCCAGTGGGGGGTGTGCGGGAGGCAGCTGGTCGATGTTTCTGGCACTCTGTCCCTCTCCCTTCCTCTCTGTGAAATATCAAATATATATATATATATAAAATTAAAAAGTGTCTGCTCTTCTTGCGGACGGCACATCTACAGGATAAAACATTCTTTCCTCTGTAACCATCGGAAACTAGTGTGCCGCGGGGGTGGGGCTGGAACTCAGAAACTCCGCCCTTCCGAGCCGCACAGCCGGCGGGCAGGCTCTTTTCCGGGGCTGCCCTCCCCCGGCACCCCGAGGCCGGCCCCAGCACCCACTTCCTGCCTCCCTCCTCCCTGCTCCCCGCAACGGTCCCCGCGCCCCGGGCCGGGGTCAGCCCCACCGTTACACCCTCGCTCGGACCCACCGCTCGGGCCGCTCTGGGAGCCGCGCGCCAGTGGTTCCCCCTCTTCCCGGGCGCGGGGCGCGGGGCGCGGGGCGCGGGGCGGGGGCTCCGGGGGCGGCGGCCCCCCCTCCCCCTCCGGCCGTCGGGGCGCCGGCTCCCTCGGGCACCGTCCACTGGCCCGGCCTCGGGGCGGCGGTGGGGACGCGGAGAAACCGCCTTCCGGGGTCTCCGGCCGATCCCCGGCCACAGCCCCGGGGTCCCCGCACCCCCGAACCAGGACGGGGTGCCGGCCCCGCCCTGGGCCCCCGGCGCGCTCCCCCCACCCCCCCGCCTCCCGTCCCGCTGTGGGGAGGGCGAACTTGGCGGCCGCTCGGCTCCCCTGGACGCGAGCGACCCCACAAACTTTCCCAGCCGCCGCCCCCGGACCCAGGCCCCGCGGCGCGGCGGCTCTCACCTGCGGCGTCGGCGGGGTTGGCCGCGGCCCCGCTCGGCCCGGGGCGCGGGGCGGGGGCGCGGGGCGCAGGCGGCGGCAGCCCCTCAGCAGCAGCATCCTGCGCGGGCCCGCCCGGTCCCGGTCCCGGTCCGGCCCGGCCCGTCCGCCCGCCCGGCGCCCCGCCTCGCCTCCCCCGCGCAGGCTGGGCGGGCTGGAGGAGGGTGTGCCCCTCTTCCACTTCTCGTCTGTGCACATCCCGGCGCGAGACGGTTTTCTCTCCTCCGACCAAAAAAAAAAAAAAAAAAAAAAGTGGGGTGTGGGGAGCGCGCGAGCGAAGCGCCCTGCGCCCCGCGCCGCCCGGGCTCCCCTCCTCCCGCGGGGCCCCCACCTGGCGAGCTCCCCGCGGAGCAGCTGCCGGTAATTAGCACTTGGGGGGCTCCAAGAGCCGTCTTCACCCTGGGGGTCGGCCGAGGCTCCAGCTCACAGTTGGCGGGGAGGCTGTGCGGGCTGCTGTGAGATCGGGGTCCCCCCACTCCCCACCCCCTGCCCCGCCTCTGCACGCACCAGATGCTGGCCCACCCCGAGCTCTTTGGGACAGGCGCACGGCCAGGAACTTTTGCAGCAGACTCCCAAGTGGAAGGAGCTAAGGAACTGGGACCTGGTCTCCCCACCAACTGGGAAATCGAATGCTTTGTCTCTTGGGGGTAACCTAATGGCCTCATCTTGTGAAGCGGCGTGTCAGTGTGCCCCATGCCCCTGCAGCTCGGCGCGGGGCTGCACCCCCAGAACGACAGCTCGGGTTCCCCAGATCACCTAGACTGGGGCTTCCCTCTCAATGGGCCATGCCAGGAGTTCCGGCCCCCCTTCCTCCCCCCGCAAAGGAATTTATAGCAACCTAATCCAAGCTATCACATATCTTACTTACAGTAAGTTGCTAGATAAAACACGGGCAGCCCGGTTACATTTGAATTTCAGGTTAACAACTGCTAATTTTTTAAATTAAGTATGTCCCAAATATTGCCTGGGTCACACTGACTCTTTAAAAAATATATGAAACATTTGAGATATTTTTGTTTATTTGTAATTCAAATGTAACCAGGCATCCTGTATTTTTATTTGCTAAATCTGCAAGAGGCTTGCGTTAATGCACCAGTGCTGCCCAACAACGCAACAAGTGGCAAAGCTCTCCTTTCTTTGTTGAAAAAAAGATGGAGGTTTTTATGATAGCAAAAACTTTGTAAGCAATGTTTCAAAGGCAGATTCACGTGTTAACTAGCATGCGCATTTTTTTTTCAATTGATTTTCAGAGAGAGAGAAAGAATGGGAGATAGAGAAACATCAACTTGTTGTTTCATTTATTTATGCATGCATTGCTGCTTGTATGTGCCCTAACCAGACATCAAACCTGAAACTTGGGCATACCCGGTGGAAGCTCTAACCAACTGAGCTACCAGGCCAGGACTGCCTTTGCATTTCAAAATAAAATTGCCCCAGGCAGGTAGTAAACAGTAAGTCCACCAGGGAAGTAATTTACCTGAATTCTTTCCTTCTGTTAGCTAGTGCTCCTAGAAAAAGAAAGGCCTTTTATGTTGGCTGTCATGAATGATTCTGCAATGAACGGTGGGACTGCAGCTATCTTTTTGATATACTGATTTCATTTCCTTTGGCTATATGCCCAGCAGTGGGATTGCTGGATTAGGGCAGATCTATTTTTAATGTTTTGAAGAACTTCCATACCGTTTTCCATATGACTGCAGCAACTTACATCCCCACCAATGGTGTACAGAATCCCCTTTATTCTAAGAGCCAAGATATGGAAACAACCTAACTGTCCACAGAGGGAAGAATGGATAGAGAAAATGTGACATATAACCATGTCTATTATATGTTATATATGCTCTCTTATCTACTATATGCTATTATATAGGCATATATACAATGGAGTATTGTTCAACAATAAAAAAGAAGGAAACGCTGCCATTTGTGACAATATGGATGAGCCTGGAGGACGTTATGGTAAGTGCAATAAGTCAGGCAGAGACTTACTGATCTCACTTTTACATAGAATCTACAAAAAGTCAAACTCATAGAACTAGCGAGTAGAACGGTGGCTGCCAGAGGCTGGGAGGTGGGGAAGATGGAGAAAGGTTGGTCAAAGGATATCAGCTTTCAGTTGTAAGAAGTAATAAATTTAGGGATCTAATGTGACTCAAATAATACTTTAAAATATATTAAAATGTGCGAAGAGAGTATATATTAACTGTACTCACAAGACCCCTCCCCAAGAAAAAGCTAACTATGAGGTGATAGAGGTATTAAATAACTTAGTTGTGGTAATCATTCACTATATATGTAAAACATCCTACCTTATAAAAGAGTAATATGCAAATTAACCATCACTCCACTCAAGCCACACCCACCAGCCAATCAGAGCACATATGCAAATGTGTCCCAACCAAGATGGCTACAGCCACAGAGAACAGTTGAGAGGCTTGGGTTTCCCTGGCAACAGAAGCCAAGCTTTCCATACACCCTGGCAGGCCTAGGCCTCCACTCAAGGATACAAAGTTTCAATTACAGAAGATAAATCCCAAGAAAAATGGCAGCAGCCATGGAGCAAGCAGGAGGCCTGGCTCTGCTCCAGGCTACAAAGTTTCAATTGTAGAAGGTAAATAAATTCCAGATACCAGGACCTCTGCTGGGGTTGCCAGAGGGCATGGTTGGACTGCAAACCACCACAGGCCCCTCATCCCAAGGGAACCCTCACCCTGATCCAGAAAACCCCTCAGGGAAAACAAGCTGGCCCCTACCCATGCACCAGGCCTCTATCCTACCTAATAAAAGAATAATATGCAGATTGGCCATCACTCGAACATACAAGATGGATTCCCCATGTGGTCAAAGATCCTGCCCCCATCTTGGACACAAGATGGCCACCACAAGAAGGCCAGCAGGGGAGGGCAGTTGGGAGGCACCAGGCCTGCAAGGGAGGGCAGTTGAGAGAGACCAGGCCTGCAAGGGAGGGCAGTTGGATGCAATCAACCCGGTAGGGGAGGGCAGTTAAGGGTGACCAGGCCGGTAGAGGAGGGAAGTTGGGGGCAAACAGGCTGGCAGGGGAGCAGTTAGGCATCAACCAGGCAGGCATAGGAGTGGTTAGGGGGTAATCAGACTGGCAGGCAGAAGCGGTTAGTGGCAATCAGAAAGGCAAGCAGGCAAGCAGTTGGGAGCCAGCAATCCTGGATTGTGAGAGGGATGTCCGACTGCCTGTGGGATTGAGTCTAAACAGGCAGTTTAACATCCCTCGAGGGGTCCCAGATTGGAGAGGGTCCAGGCTGGGCTGAGGGACAACCCCCCACCCCGTGCATGAATTTCATACACCAGGCCTCTAGTCTATATATAAAAGCCAAGCGGCCGGAATGACCAGTCACTATGACAGGCACTGCTGCAGCCAACCAGCCTGATTGGGGCCCCGACCAGCCCGGCACCCATGGCCCCCATCAGGGTGCGCTGGCTGGACCCCACCCATGCACACATTTGTGCACCGGGTCTCTAATATATATATATCAGAGTCATCACATTGTACACTTTAAATATATACACTTTTTATTTGTAAGTTATACCGTAATAGAGCTGGGGGAGGGAAGAAAAAGAAAAAAAATTATTAGGAGGGAAATGAAGAAGAGGAGGAGAAAATGTCCAATTTTTGAGGACAGAATCTGCCCCTACATATCACTGTGATACTTTTAAAAAATTATTTTATTGACTGATTTTGGGAGTGAGAGAAAGAGAGAAAAGTTCGTTATTTCACCTCCCTGCTGCTTCTTGTATGTGCTCTGACTAAAGATCCAGCCTGCCACCCTGGCGTACTGAGAGGATGTTCCAACCAACCAAGCTACCTGCCAAGGCCATATTTTTCTCTCTTCTTTTTTTCATTTTTTATTAAGGTATTATATGTGTACATATCTTACCAGCCCCCCCCCCCAGCTCCCATACATGCCCTCCCCATACTTTTCTTAATGATAGTTTTTACCTACATTCCTTTTAACTGCCTTTTCATAGGACAATTTTGTAATACTTCCTGTAGAGAGAATAGAAAAGATAACTTTTTCTCTGACGTGCTGACTAGTTTTATATCACTGATAGTTGAGCAAAGTGTTTCTAAGCTTTATAGCTCACTATTTGTTAATGTGTCAATTCTTAACGATTGTTCTTAAATTTGGAGAAACTTCCATCAAATGTGTTTTTATTTTCATGTGAACAGCAATATTTGAAAAAGTATTTCCCAGACTAACTTCTGGGGAATATTCATTTCAAAGGTGATTTCTTTATCACCAGCCACCTACTGCTCGTAACACGCACATTGCAGTCCGGTGTCTGGCCCTGCCCCTTTGGCTGACAACACCGGGTAAGTTGGTCCCGTGGGCGACAGGGTTATCCTTGGAAACCATCCCTACAGGGGCCTGGCCACCAATAACTTAATAGTACTGGAAAGGAAAGTAAGGAACATAAAATACCCCAAACTAAATGTGTCTCTGAGTCCACTTACTCTCTGCTGGATATTAAAAATGGCCCTGCTTTGCCAAAACCGGTTTGGCTCAGTGGTAGAGCCTGGGACTTTCTGCGGACTGAAAGGTCCCGGGTTTGATTCCGGTCAAGGGCATGTACCTTGGTTGCGGGCACATCCCTGCTAGGGGGTGTGCAAGAGGCAGCTGATCGGTGTTTCTCTCTCATCGACGTTTCTAGCTATCTCTCTCCTTCTCTGTAAAATATCAATAAAATATGTTTTTAAAATAAATAAATAAATAAAAATGGCCCTGCTCACCGAGCCACCTGATTCATGAGGGGTGGCTGTGCTAGAGGGGTGGCTGAACAGGAAAGAGATCATGGTCTTAACTGAGTTCAGTTAAAAAGTCTTACTTTTAGATTAGAAATATCACAATAACATACACCACCACCACCACCACCCCCCGTTGAACACACTGCTAGGAGCACACCCTCCAAATGCCTTAGAAGAGGCTTGGGCAGGCGAAGAGCCCCGAAGCTTAAGCCAAATCACCTTTGATGACACAGAAGTCCCCCGTAAATGCTATTATTATTACCCCAAACGGTTTCACAACACGTAGGACCTGGCCCTTTTGCGGTATATGTCACATTTTGTTTATTTATACTCGCCTCTGGCCCTCCCGCTAGGTTACACATGCAAAGCAGGGGCTTGGCTTTATTAAATCTCTGTGCCCGGGTGCCTAGCACAGTACCTGCTTCACATTAGAGGCTCTGCTGACAACCAGCAAATAAAGTTATGCTAATGGAAAGGAAGCGATACTGCAAGAACAGCTTACAAGAAATGTGGCTGAGAAAGCATCTGGGAGCTCTGGCTACAGATAGGAAAGAACAATGTGGAAAGACAGAGAGTGCTTGTGTTAAATGCTCTAGGGAAAGCATCCTAGACCTCAGGACTAGAGAGAAATGCCAAGTAAGATCAGGAAGGGCCTTCAAAACAACAACCAGTGTGATCCCATTTACGTAAGACCTCCAGAAGAGCCAAATCTATAGGGATGGAAAGAGATTAGTAGTTGCCTGAGGCCAGAGGAGGAATTGGCAGCGCCACAAATGAGCAAGAGGAATCTTTGGGGGTGATGGAAATGTTCGGAAGTGGGTTGTGGAGATTGTTGCATAAGTCTGTAAATTTGCTGAAGATCATTTGTACACTTTAAATGAGTGAAATTTATGATATGCAAATTATACCTCAATAAATCTACTTACATTTTTTTCCCTGAAAAGTGAGAGCAGAGGTTCAAATGTTCAAAGGCCCTATACATGTATAATACAAGGTATGTACATATTACAAATGTACAATATGTAAGTTGTATTTATTTTTATTATTTTTTCTTTTTATTTTCTATTAATCTTCACCCGAGGATATTTTTCCATTGACTTTTTAGAGAGAGTGGAAGGGAGGGGGGAGAGACAGAGAGACACATCGATGTGAGAGAGACACATCAATTGGCTGCCTCCTGCATGTGCCCCCACCAGGGCCTGGGATGGCCTGGGATGGAGCCTGCCACCTAGATATGTCCTTGACCATTATCGAACCCAGGACTCTTCAGTCCATGGCTGATGCTATATCCTCTGAGCCAAACCAGCTAGGGCCATATTCTTTTTTTAAAATATATTTTATTGATATTTTACAGAGAGGAAGGGAGAGGGATAGAGAGCTAGAAACATCCATGAGAGAGAATCATCGACCGGCTGCCTCTTGCACACCCCCTACTGGGGATGTTCCCGCAACCAAAGTGCATGCCCCTGACCGGAATCAAACCCGGGACCTTTCTGTCTGCAGGCCAACGCTTAATCCTCATTCAAGGACATGTTTCATTGATGAGAGAGAGAGAGAGAGAGAGAGAGAGAGAGAGAGAGAGATCTGTGGCTACCTCCTGCAAGCACGGACCAGCGATCTATGACAGCAACCCAGGCGCTTGCCCCAACGGGGAATCAAACCTGCAACCATGGGACCATGGGACTATGCTCCGACCAACTAAGCCACCTGGCGGGCCGGTGCTGTGTTTACGAACAAGCTCGTGTTGGGTGATGGTTCCCCACACCGTGGTGAGGCTTGCTGTGCACCCACAAGACCTGTGTGAGCTGGGCTCGAGTGTGGACAGTGTCTCCAGGAAGCCCTTTTGATCTGTGGTGGCCAGAGGTTCCTTTGCAGCAGTTTGTGGACCCCCTGGTTCCCAGAAGTCTGCAGGTAGTGACAAAGAAATGACATTTGAAATGAATGGACCCAAAAACCAGTTTGCAGGATATTCTTCCAAATACTATCACTCGTGTATGAAAAACACTTGATGGATGTTTTCTTTTTTCTTTTTTTTTTAATTGATATTTTCAGAGAGGAAGGGAGAGAGATAGAGAGCCGGAAACGTCGATGAGAGAGAAACATCAACCAGCCGCCTCCTGCACACCCCCCACCGGGGATGTGCCCGCAACCAAGGTACATGCCCCTGACCGGAATCGAACCCGGGACCTTTCAGTATGCAGACTGACGCTCCACCACTGAGCCAAACTGGTTTCGTCTGATGGACGTTTTCAAGTTTTCCCCATTTTAAGAACAATCATAATGCCGAAACCAGTTTGGCTCAGTCTTCGGACTGAAAGGTCCCAGGTTCAATTCAGGTCAAGGGCATGTACATTGGTTGCATCCCCGGTGGGGGGTGTGCAAGAGGCAGCTGTTGATGTGTCTCTCTCATCGATGTTTTTGACTCTCTATCTCTCTCCCTTCCTCTCTGTGAAAAATCAATAAAAATAAAAAATAAAAAAGATAGCAGTGGAATACTGCATCCCTTTATCTGAAACCCTGCTTCTCTGGTGCCACAGACAGCCGACCCACGCCTGACTCTTGCAGGGTCCCTGGCCCCCCTGCCTGTGTTCGCCCTGGGTCACCCAAGCCACCTCATGGGCAGGTGTTGGGACAGGGTGTAAGCTGACAGGGTCCTTGCATTCGAGGGGGCTAGCAAGGCTGGCCCCTACCCACACAGTTTTCCCAGACTTGTTTGGATGGCTACTATCAGTAGATGAGAGCAGCCTTTCATGGCTTACCAAGAAGTCTGTAACTATTTACTAAGATTTGCTATACCAAGAGTTTGTCCTTCTGCTCTGTCCCTTAGAGATTAAGAGGAACAAAGAATACATTCCTCTTGACAGACCTCCTATTCAATGTTTTGTGTATAAAAAGCATTGCGCACCAAAACTGGTTTGGCTCAGTGGACAGAGCGTCGGCCTGCGGACTGAAGGGTCCCTCGTTCGATTCCGGTCAAGGGCATGTACCTTGGTTGCGGGCACATCCCCAGTAGGGGTAGTGCAAGAGGCAGCTGATCCATGATTCTCTCTCATCGATGTTTCTAACTCTCTATCCCTCTCTCTTCCTCTCTGTAAAAAATCAATAAAATATATTATTAAAAAAAAAGCATTGTGTAGTTAATAAACTTGCTGCAGTTGGTCAATGGCTACCTGTAGTCCTCCTGACCCCGCTTTCCTGTCTCTCTTTCTTTTCTCAATTCCCACCTCCCTACCTCAGTCCAGTTCAACCATCAGGCTGGCCCTGGCAGGCAGGACCCCTTGTCTCTGTCTCCACTCCAGGCCTCACCTGCACCCACAACCTCCTCCTGTATGGTCGTGCAATTTAGGCTTCCCAGCCTACCGTAATTTGCATATTTCAAATATATATATATATATATATATATATATATATATATATATATATTTTATATCAATATATATAGACTTTTATATCAATATATAAAAATCTTATATCTAAATTTTCATACCAATGATATAAAGTAAATCAATTAAGTTAGAGAAAAGACAGTTATCTTTTCTATTTTCTCTGTAGAAAGTATTATAAAATCGTTGTCCTATGAAAAGGCAATTGAAGGAAATATAGCCAAGATACTTTGGGGTGGGGAGGGGGGAGAAGTATCACAATGATGTGTAGGGGCAACTAATTTTTAAAAACATTTTATTTTTATGGGTATACACTTTTATAAAATGTGTCATTTATGACTTATTTTCTCATTCTAAATATATATCATTACCATGCCAATTTTGTATGCCTAATTTTTTATTATTTTTCTTAAAGAGAATCCCCCCAATTAATATAGGCTTCAGGCTCCATAAAACCTAGATCTGCCCATGTGAGCCAGCATAAGCACTTTGTGTCATTTTGTTTAATCATTACAAACACTTTATAGTGTATTATTAGTTCTCTATTAAAGGTGAAAAAACTGTACCTTAGTTGATTAAGAAACTTACCTAAGGTCATATGTCAGAATTCAAGCCTGGAATTAATTATATAACCACTAGAGGCCCAGTGTATGAAATTCCTGCAGAGTCCCTAGGCCTGGGCGATCAGGTCCATCTGCCGGCCGAGGCCGTCCTCTGTTCCGCACCGCCCCCTGGTGGTCAGCACATGCCATAGCGAGCAATGGGACTCCTGGTCTCCTGGTTGAACCCCTGAGGGGACACTTTGCATATTAGCCATATATTATATATATCCCCAAGGTTTTAGCCTTGACCTTGCATTGCCTACCTTTTCTTTCTTCCTTTCTTTCTTTCTTTCTTTCTTTCTTTCTTTCTTTCTTTCTTTCTTTCTTTCTTGTCTGTTCTTGAAGAACAAAATTTTATTCTAAAAATAGATCTCAGGAACAATAATGTACTAAAAGTTGGTCATTATAATAAAAAGGAAAAGGTAAGAAAAATTTGCTTTAGTTTTTTTCTGAAAAATACAAAATTATCACTGTAATACACTGCCAACTCTCATTTATATGTATGTGAATTTAATTTTCAAGGAAATTATCAATCATTGATTGGATTCTGCCTAATATAGATATACATCTGGATTGATTTTATATTCAAGTAAATACGTTTTCCGGGAATGCAAACAATTGGAAATTTGCTTAAGTAATATAATTAAAAAGATGAATTTATGCTTAGGAAATGTGCTCCAAAGCAAATTACTGGTCTGCATCCCCATTTCCCTCAGTGTTCTGCATATAATTGTGGACAAGCTCAGGGAAGGCCTGCATGGCAGGCTTGCAAACTCAGAGGCCTAAAGTAACTGATAGATCCTCCCTTCCTCCAATTGATGGACAGACAGTAAACTCCACCTGCCGCCAGACATTCCTGAGCACTGAACCACCAATCAGCACCTGCCAAATACCCTAAGCTCCCGATTTCTAAGTCCCTAGGTCCCTAATCATAGGCCTTACCAATCAGCTAAATTAAACTGTAACCAAAGCAGTTATGGCGGGTACCTTACTGAGCCTGTTTGTCTTTTTGCATCTATAATAACATACCCTTTGAAACTTCCCTTTTTCTGGACCCCTTAGGCGTCAAGACAGATACCACAAATTCCTTCATTATCATGTTAATTGTTCCTACACCCACCTAAGTATGTGTCTATCTGTTTACTTTTTATCCAATCCCAGCCCCACCCTCCCTTTGCCTTCTCCGGCCTCTCTAGTCTATCACCAATGGGTTTCATGTAACCCACCTACATCCCTTTCCTTTGATTGCAATGTATAAGTACAGATGTAACCACCATTCTCCAGAGCATTATCTCAATTCATTGAGGTTCCGCTTCCCGGCATATGTCAACAGGTTGGCTCAAATAAACTCATAAAAATTTGTTACAGGTTTCCCTGTATTTTTATGCTAACATAACTGATGCAGGAATTTTAGGGGGACATAGGCAGGCTTATGGATTTTTTTAGAATTGGGGTCCATGGGAAAAGCTTGGGGCTGCACACTGGGAGAAGGCACATCTCCATCACACAAGGAAGCCATATGTAGTTACATTTCCATAAGACAAGGAAGCAGCAACAGGTATATTTCCATAAGACAAGGGAACTGGAAGTAGCCAAGAAAGGTCATATTGACTGAACAAAAACTGTGCACCTATGGATTGAGGGATGGGGAAAGGACAGAGGGTGGGGTGGGAACCTGGTGGAGGGGAGCAATTGAGGGGGGAAGAGGAACACATTTGTAATAATCTGAACAATAAATACATTTTTTTTAAAAAGCAAAAAATAAAAATAAAAAAATTTAAAAAATAGTCACTAAGAACCAAAAAAGAAAAAAAAAGAAGAATTTATTCCAAAATACATTGGTGATTTAGTGTAAAAATGCTATTTCCCCAAGTTTTTTTTAGTAAGATCAACAGTGCAGAAATATGCATCTTGTAGGTTTAGCAGCTTGGAGGGAGCTCCACAAACCTTGGCTTGATAAACAAAGAAGGAGTTTATAGTTCTGGCTATCGAGTTCTAAATATTGTTTTGGAAATAATATAAGGGTTTTTATTTTCAAGTTAGGAGTGTTTTCACTACATTAAACATTTATATATATTGAAAGCAGCTCTATATCTCTCTTTTTTTTTAAATATATATTTTATTGATTTTTTATAGACAGGAAGGGAAGGGATAGAGAGTTAGAAACATTGATGAGAGAGAAACATCAATCAGCCGCCTCCTGAACACCTCCCACTGGGGATGTGCCCACAACCAAGGTATGTGCCCTTGACAAGAATTGAACCCGGGACTCTTGAGTCTGAAGGCCGACGCTCTATCCACTGAGCCAAACTGGTTTCAGCTATATCTCTTAAAAATATTCCCTAAATAAAATAGCTGACTTTTTTGTGTGTGCAACTTTTGTGTTAATTTTAATGGTAAAAGGGCACAAGAGTATAAAAACCTGATAGCTAGCTTGTTATAGCATAACAAGCTAACCAAACTGGACAAAGAGAATAAGTCATTTTACTTATTGTTTCTATGACTCTTCTTTTGAGCAGATTCATAATAGTTGATTTTGAAATAAAGCAATTTCCAGGGGTGACCATGTTCTCACAGTAGCACATAATCTAGCAAATAATTTAATTTACTATTAATTACTAACCACTAACTCTTTTTAAAAGTATATATCTCTTATTGATTTTTACAGAGGGAGGATGGGAGAGGGAGAGAAACATCAATGTGAGAGCCAAACATGGATTGGCTGGCTCCTGCATGCCCCCTAAAGGGAATTGAGCCAGCAATCCAGGCATGTGCCCTTGACTGGGAATCGAACCAGCATCCTTTTTGTGCATGGGATGACACCCAACCAACTGAGCCACACTGTTTTTTTAAAAAAACATTACATGTTCAACATTTCAATTTACTGAAAGTACAAAGGCGGGGGGAGGGGGGAGTAATTATATCAACTGTCATTGAAAGCTTGAAAGAAGTTATTAGTAAAAACACAGGCTTGCCGAAACCGGTTTGGCTCAGTGGTAGAGCGTCGGTCTGCGGACTGAAAGGTCCCGGGTTCGATTCCGGTCAAGGGCATGTACATTGGTTGCGGGCACATCCCCGGAAGTGGGTATGCAAGAGGCAGCTGGTCGATGTTTCTCTCTCAGCGACATTTCTAGCTCTCTATCTCTCTCCCTTCCTCTCTGTAAAATATCAATAAAATATATATTAAAAACACACACACACACACACACACACACACACACACACACACACACACAGGCTTGCCAGTGGCTCTTTGACAGGACTAAACCCAGGTATCGGTTCTGGCTTTATTTTTATGTGTGTGTGTGTGTGTGTGTGTGTGTGTGTGTGTGTGTGTGTGTGTTTGGATAGGGAGTGGTGTGAATTTTGTTTCTAAGCCAAGTACTAAACTTTAAAACATAAAATACCGATGCTTTCTGAAGAGACACAAACTAAAATTATGGTTAAGACCTGGTTTGCTCATACAGTTTCTGCTGTGTGGCGTTAGCAAGTTGGATATGCCCAGCTCTGAATAGCACTGAAGTGCTTTGTCTGAGCAACCAAGACAATCGACACCCTCAGTGCTGTGGCAAGCTCCTTGTTGTACATGCAGATGGCAGCATGCCCTTCCCTAACGATGCCTGCCAATTACTGGCCCTTGTGACCAACGCCACAAGAAAATGGGACACGACTTGTTTTATGATATATTTTCTAAAAGTGAATATAACCAAAACATTAACTGCATACTCCAAATATTCATTAGAAACCCACACCAAACCCTTTTAAAACATGTTTTTATGCGGGGGAGGGGGCAATAGTAAGCTATGTACACATATAATACCTTAATAAATTTTTAAAAATAAAATTAAAGAGCTTATTGGCATTGAAAAAAATAAAAAATGTTTTTATTGATTTCAGAGAGGGAGAGATAGAAATCAAGGATGAGAGAGAATCATCGATCGGCCTCCTCCTGTGTGCCCCCCACAGGGGATCAAGCCCACAACCTGGGCATGTGTCCTGCTGGAAATCCAGCTGTGACCTCCTTGTTCACAGGTCAATGCTCAACCACTGAGCCACACCAGCCAGGCACACCAAACCCTTTTTACCTTTAGTAATCATGAGGAATTTTTACATATTTATATAATAGTAGTGGCCCGGTGCATAAAATTTATGTACGGAGGATGCAGTTCCCTCAGCCCAGCCTGCACCCTCTCCAATCAGGGACCCCTTGGAGGGTGTCCAACTGCTGGTTTAGGCTCGATCCCAATCAGACCTAAACTGGCAGTTGGACATCCCTCTTGCAATCTGCGACTATGTTTTAAATATATTTTATTGATATTTTACAGAGAGGAAGGGAGAGAGATAGAGAGCTAGAAACGTCAATGAGAGAGAAACATCGACCAGCTGCCTCTTGCACACCCCCCACCGGGGATGTGCCCGCAACCAATGTACATGCCCTTGACTGGAATCGAACCTGGGACCTTTCAGTCCGCAGACCGACGCTCTACCACTGAGCCAAACCGGTTTTGGCTCAATAAAGTATATTTTTAAAAAAAACAAATTAACAAAAGGATAAAAGCATCACTACCACTGGAAATTAACCAAACACACAGACAGTCTTGGATTAAATAGGAAATAAATGGAAATTGAGAACTCTTTTAAATGGAATAGCAATGAAAGCTTTTAATACCGGTACTAAAACCATCGTTATTCAAGAAAAAGCATTCATTAGATAACAGGAAAGTCTGAAAATAAACTAAGCTTATAATCTAAGAAGCTAGAAAAGCAGCAGCAGAAATAAACCTAAAGGAAGAGTGGAAGGAAACGATAAAGGCAGTGGCAGAAGGAGCCTCCCCAAACAGCGAGGCGGCAAGAGCAGAAGGTTTCTGTTTGTTGGTTTTGTTTTTCCAAGGCACAAAGACAGGCAAACCTGAAACAAGAAAAACCTAGAAAGAGAAAGGAGGAATGCATACACAGAGCAGAAAGAATGGAAAAAGCTTGCCCCAGATAACAATTGCTTTCATCAATCACATTAAAACTTGCTCAATAAAGAGGACCTAAGCAGATCAATAGTCATAGATTGGAACAGGTTAATGACCTACCTGGAAAAACCTCCCAAGCCTGAAGCTTAATGGGCCAGTTCAACCAGAACGTCAAGAACAGATAACTAGTTTACATACAACAATTTTAGCTAATTTATACAAAATTGCTCCAAAGCACCAAAGCAGATGAGAAGTCATTTAATACAACTAGTATAATGCCGATATCAAAATTAATAAGTAAACAGTATAAAAGCCAATGACAGATCAATCTTATCAATATTAATAAAACAGATCCTAAATAAAATATTGACAAATGGAACGCAGCAGTGTAACAGAACAATCAGGTGGGATTAATCCAAACTGCCAGAATCAATTCCCAACGTTCACATTCTCTTCATCCACCACGTCCTCTCTAAACGACGCGCAGGGGCTGATTCTGCAGTAGCCGCACACTGCCTCCACCCGACCCTCTGCCGCGGCCTGCAGTGGGCTGGCCGGACCTCTTCTGTTGGGGCCAGACCACATCGCTTCCTTTTCAAAGCCCTTCAAAGGCCCTGCACCACTTTGGAGTGAAACCCCAAGGCCTCACCATAGCCTGGGAGGCCCTAAAAGAGGACCTTGGCCACACTCACCCCCACTCCCTGCCTGTAGTCCTCATTCTGCTTCCAGCTGTGCAATTCAAGGGACCTTGTCTGTTTTGTTCACTGCTCTGAAGCTGTCACCCAACAGTGACTGTCACATAGCAGGACCTTAAATATTAAAGGTGTAAATGAAGTAAAAGATGAAAAATAAAACAGGACTTACAAGTTTAGAACCGCAACCACCTTTAAGAATAACACACACACCCAGGGGGCCGTGTGCCCCGGGTGAGCCGTGTGTCCCAGGGGAAGCAGTGGGACCCGTGGGGGAGGGACGGTGTGAACCAGAGGAGGAGCGGACTCTATTCGTGTGGTCCTGAGATAGTCACCATAAAACAAGCAGATTGTCAAATGACAGTGGGGAGGGGAAGGAGACCTGGGGGGAGATAAGAGAACAACGGAAGGACTGGTATGCATGCATATAAGTACAACCAACGAACACAGAACTCTGGGGAGGGAGGGCATAAATGGGAGGGGGGGGGCAATGGTAAGCTATGTACACATATAATACCTTAATAAATTTAAAAAAAAAGACTAACACACACACACACACATACTTCAGATTATATGTGCGGGGGAGGGGGATGGAGGGGGGTGGAGGGAGAGGGGGAGGAGCAGGAGGAGTGCCAGGTATTGTTCAGGGCTCTGATGGTAGAGTGATGATTGGAAAAGATGAGTTTCTTGCCTGCACAGAACACAGTGAGGAAGCTAACCAGAACAAGTAATTAAATGAAGTGGAGTAAGTGTTATAACAGGGAAGGTACCAGGGCCCTTGGGCACTTATACCAGGGGGACCCCACCACAGTTCGGGATGAGGGTCAAGCTGTATCAGCAGCGCCCACTAGTAACTGAAGAAGGAATGGGAGCTAGCCAAACAAAGAGGCGAGGATGTGTTTGCAGCACAGGGAACAGCAGGTTTGAAGGCCCAGAGGCGTAAGAGTGTTCCTAACTCTCTACTAACAGGTTATCAGGTGAAAGTTGAAACTTGCTATCAGTCAAAGCTTATCATAATAATTGGCTCTAGCTGGATCGGCTTAGTGGTTAGAGCATCAGCCTTCAGACTGAAGGGAGCCCAGTTTGATTCTAGTCAAGGGCACCTACTTTGGTTGAAGGCTCTATTCCCAAACCCGGTTTGGGTGCATGCAGAAGAAAACCCTAAAACTTAACATAACAATTGTAACTCACTGAGGAGCATCAGGTTCTGAAGATTGATGGTGTGTGGGGATAATGGACTAGGACCGCTTGCTTGCCTTTGTGTATCCGGCAATACCGGATGGTCTGAAGCAAGTAAGCGTGGTTAATAAATCAATAAGAGAAAAGGGGGAGTTAAGGTGGCAGTAGCCCATGCTAAAACTTTTGGTCCTTAGTCTCCAGAGGGGAAGTTTCGGTGAAGGTAGAATCTGGTAGTGAGGAGGCAAACTAAAACCAGTGAGATGCGGGGGAAGAGCTGGTCAATACAGGAGGGTGGTTACTGCGATCACTGTCTGCCACGACACCGACTGCCACTGACCAGGTACTTACTACATGCCAGATGTTACACTAGAAACTTTACACATTCGTTCTGTATAATTCTCACAAAACTCCTGCCATGAAGTCATTATCGCTAGTAGGGATACAAAGGCTCAGGAAGTTTAGGGACTTGCCCAGGCCACACAGCTAGCACAGAGACTAGAATTAAAAAATTTGTTCTGTTTGCAGAGGGATTAAAATTCAAATTTTGTTCTGCCTGGCTCTCAAACCTATATATTTTTTTCTGCTAAGGTTGGGCTAATATAATGGGACAGATCCAGGGCTAGAACTGACTTTTTTTTTCTTCTTCCATGACTGAATTTCCTCACACTGCACCTCCCAGATCATCTTCCAGTTTCTATTCAGTTCAGTATAGAATGTAGGTTGGTATTCTTTACCCAGTGGGAGACAGAAATCTAAATTTTTGAAGAGTTTGACACATCAACGATCTCTTCTTTTACCGGGTTGCTGCAATATTCCATTAACTTTTAGAATCCTGTAGGTCCCAGATGTAGTCCTCCCAGCCCTACAAGACAGCAGCAAGTTAATGTATCTTATATTCAAGATCAATCCCCTTCTGGCTGCTGGATAAGGAGCCCAAAATGGCCAGAGGGAGTCATAACTTCCGATTCAGGGTGAACATTATTGTGTCCTCTGGCAAAGCACCTCTCCTTCGGGAACGAAGCCCCTCAAATTCTGTGACTAGGTCAAGCAGGAATGCTCTCACTTCCACTGATTCTCAGATCTGCGTCCTATGGGAGACAAATGTTACTAACGGACTCAAAGCATATACCGTATTTGCCGGCGTATAAGACGATTTTTTGGCCCTGAAAAATACGTATTTGCCGGCGTATAAGACGACCCCCTAACATTTCCACTAAAAATACAGAGTTTGTTATATACTCGCCGTATAAGACTACCCCCCCACTTGGAGGCATATTTTTCAGGGCCAAAAAGTCGTCTTATACGCCGGCAAATACGGTACCTCATCCTGCAGGATAGGATGGTACACCAACAGTCACTACAACTGAGTCTTCTGTAGGACTTCCAACTTTCTCTCAGGCCAGGTGCTTTTTTGTTGTTGCTAATCCTCACTCAAGGATATTTTTCCATTGATTTTTAGAAAGAGCGGGAGGGGGAGAGACAGAGAGAGAAACATCAATGTGAGAGGGACACACTGATTGGTTGCTGGCTGCACGTGTCCCAACCAGGTCTGGGGATCAAATGTGCAACGGGGGCAGATTCCCTTGATGGGAATCAAACCCGGGACCCTTCAGTCTGTGGGCTGACACTCTATTCACTGAGCCAGACTGGCCAGGGCAGGCCAGATGCTTTTTTGTCCTAGTCCTCCCTCCGCTACCTTGCACATAATAAGCATTCACTAAACGTTGAATCAATTTTAAATTAAGTTGGAGATAAAATGAAGTTGTACAGATCTACAGAGTCTAGACAACGTAGTTATCTCTTGGCTATCTAATAGTTTAGACAAATGTATGGCTTGACCCACAAAGAGGATTTCCCTTGGCCACTAGACTAATACCAGAGCAGTGAATTTGGTGCCAGCATTCTGTCTAAAAAGTGGGTTCTGCTTTTCTTCCTGGGGTGACTGATTACAGGGAAATGCCTCATCAGGACAGAAGTGAGAATTGAGGGGAGTTGGCAACGCAGCGGGGCTGGCTGCCATGGGTCTGAGTCACCTGCTCATGCAACCTACCTCAGGATCAGCTGAGCCCGGTATCTTACCTACTAATTTCGTTTAATGATAGACCATTGCTGGGCATGCTTAACTTTACTGCCCGGTTCACACTGGTCAGCTCAGTTCATAAGGGCACTTGATAGATTGTAGTGGACAGTTCAGTAGCAATCTAGGAGCAGTTCGAAAAACAGAAAAGTTTTTTTTTTTTTGCAGAAGAGGATATGGCTGTGCTCCCAAACCTTAGTGAGGTCTATAGTTCTGTTTTAGCAATGAAAGTATAATAATTTTATTATTATATTTTTTAAATTATATTTTGATTTTTACAGAGAGGAAGGGAGGATAGTTATAAACATCGATCAGCTGCCTCCTGCACACCCACTACTGGGAATGTGCCTGCAACCATGGTACATGCCCTTGACTGGAATAGAACCTGGGCTCCTTCAATCTGCAGGCTGACACTCTATCTACTGAGCCAAACCGGTTAGGGCATAATTTTATTATTTTTTAAAATGAGTTTTTGTTGATTTTAGAGAGAGGAAGGGAGAGGGCTAGAGAGATAGAAACATCAATTGGCTGCCTCCTGCATGACCCCTACCAGGGACTGAGCCCACATCTTGGGCATGTACCCTGACTGGGAATTGAGCTGGTGACCTCTTGGTCGATGCTCAACCACTGAGTCACGCTGGCAGAACTAATCATTTTATTTCTACCGAAATATATTTATAAATCTAGTTAAAGAAAACTAGACAACTGAAACGTAAATATAAGCACATATTCATCATTGTACAATAATCAAATTATAATCTAAATGGCTAGAGCTGAAATAATATGGAAAAAAAGCAGCAAAAACCAGGAACATCTCCAAACAGTGATGATACACTCATAAGAAAATGCTATAGTACTGATTTTGTCTGACAGACAAATGTCTATGAGGAAGTATCTGTATATGCATTTAGGGGAGCTTTTGTAAAACTATAAGCCTTGTAAATGCCAACACTGATTCTCATTTGTGAATACAAATTTTTACAATCCTTAACAACTCATTATGCATTACTAGTAGTAACTGTATGATAATAGAAAAGACATACATATCGAGGGCTCTGCCTTCAGTTCCTGGCACAGAGCTCCTTAAACACCTTGAAATTTCTTTCTTTTAAAAAAAATATTTTATTGATTTTTTACAGAGAGGAAGAGAGAGAGATAGTTAGAAACATCGATGAGAGAATCATCAATCAGCTGCCTCTTGCACACCCCCCACTGGGGATGTGCCCGCAACCAAGGTACATGCCCTTGACTGGAATTGAACCTGGGACCCTTCGGTCCGAATGCCGACGCTCTATTCACTGAGCCAAACCGGTTTCGGCATAACCCTGTAATTTCTTGAGTGATCAGAACACTATGCACATCTCTTGTTCTAATGAGGCAACTCTGAGTGAGCTCCTGGGTGGGGGCTGGTCACCGGGAAGACTCAGCCATGATTGGAAGCTTGGAATATTCAGTCCTACCTGCCCCATTCTCCAGAGAGGGGAGAGGGAATAGAAATGGAGTTAATAACTGATATCCATGTGAAGAAGCCACCATAAAATCCCAAACTATGGGGTTCAGAGAGCTTCCAGGCAGAACACACCCACACCGGTGGTGACACACCCTCCGCCACGGGGACAGAAGCTCCGGCACTCAGCACCCTCCCAAACCTCACCCTGTCTCGCCTCATCTGTATTCTTTACTCAACTCTCCAGTAAATCAATTAAACCTGAAGTTGGGGGCCTTGAAACCCCTGATCGAGAGCCGGTTGGTCAGAAACACAGGCAACAAACCTGCGCTTGCAACTGGCACCTGAAGTGGGCCAGCCTTGTGGGATCACTGACCTGTGGGATCGGATGCCATCTTCAGATAGTGTCAGAATTGAGTTGGATTGCAGGACATTCAGCTGGTGTCACAGAGAATTGCTTGGTGTGTGTAAAGTCCCCACATACCTCGAGTGTGAACTGTTGTGAGCGTGGTAGTGGGTAAAAGAAAAAAACAGGAGGTAAGGCTAAACTACCTTGTTTGCATACATTTCAAGGGCGGCTGTGTGTGAACTCAGGCCGCAGGCAGGCATCCTGCTCCTCATTTGCAGACATCCAGACTACTCTGTCCTTGCCTACCCCAGGTCCGATGAGCTCCAGCCAAGCTTTCGCTTTTGGATCAGCTTATGACACATCAGAAGGCAATGCTTGAAGAGCCTCTTGTGGCCTGGAGCCATGGCTACCTCCCCCTCAGGCTGTGTACACACACGCTTCCTGTCCACTCGGCTTCATGTCTAGTGCCACTTCTCGTGGGTGGGTATTGTAAGGAGGCAGAGAGGAGGAGGAGACCCAATTTGCTGGTTGAAACAGATTGCCTCTAAACTCAGGGACAAAAGATAAATTGTAAAATATCTGTTTTATTTTTCAGGTCTGTTTCACGTGCCACATACAGATTGCTGTTGTTTTTAGTCACCTGTCTTCTTTCAGTTATTAGTGATTCCATCTAAATAATGTCTGCGATGTTTTCTATTTTTTTCTTTCTTTGCTTTTTAAACTATTTTTAATAGTTTCAAAAGTTACTTTGAATAGGACTCATACCTATATTAGGTTTTCATATCACCTGGGATACTCCCCCCTTTCCACACCCCCTCCCCCCAAATCAATACAAGGCTTTATTGCATCTTTAAATATCGCAAATACGTGTGACAAATCAATCGGCATCTTGGTGTTTCTATAGCTGGACAACTTAGATCTGATTCATCAGCCTGCTGAACTGTTCCTTTTTCAGTAACGCAGATACCATCCAAACATTTTCTGATATTCCTGTTTTTAACTGCTGTGGCTTGCTGAATCAAAGCAGCTGAATTTGATTCAAGTTCAGCATCATTTCATTCAAGAATCAACTCATCTTTCTGGGCCTGTGATACTGAACAAGCAGCGCCTGACCTCATCCAAACTCGGCAGATGCATTTTTTCTTCCCAAGACATTTCTGAATTCAACAAGAAAACCATCCTCCTGAATAACAACGCTGACGGGGAAGTGGGCGTACACAGACGTCACCGTGTGAAAGGCCCAGTGCGACACCCTTGATCGTGTTCTGGGCGTGACTGCAGACAGGGCGAGCCGTGGCCAGTTCCTGTTTCCCCACCATTGGTCAACACAGAGCCTCTTCTTGTTCTTTTTTTTTTTTTTTTTTAATTTTTATTGATATTTTACAGAGAGGAAGGGAGAGAGATAGAGAGCTAGAAACGTCGATGAGAGAGAAATATCGATCAGCTGCCTCTTGCACACTCCCACCGGGGATGTGCCCGCAGCCAATGTACATGCCCTTAACCAGAATCGAACCCAGGACCTTTCAGTCCGCAGACCGACGCTCTACCACTGAGCCAAACCGGTTTCGGCCTAGTCTTGTTCTTGCCAAGGAGACTGAGCTCTGCATTGGTGCGGTTGAAGCATTGGTGCCCCTGTGGCCTTTCACAGTAACTGTGCGTCCCTTCAGAGCGATGTCCGTGTTTTCTGGGATGTCCACAGTCCGATTGCTGGGAGCTGCCTTCATCCTCGCAGTAGGTGCAGCAAATAGCACCTGGGATACTCTTTTAAAACACGTACCTTCTTTGGTCAACCCCCTACCTGGAAATGTTCATCCCATTCCCACAATGAACACTGAGAACCACAGACTTTGATGACAATTACAAGATAATTGAAAGCAGGCTCACAGGCCTCCTGGTAAGCATGCTCCTTCTGCTCACTCAGCTTCACAAATGACTGGAGGCTGGTCCCAGGGGCCGCAATGAGCTGATTACCCTTCACCCAGCAGGATTAATCTCATCATTCCCGCATTCCGGTGAAGTCAGTCTCCACATACTCTGAAACGGCTCTCTTTTGCAGACACCAACTCCCTTGCAAACTTTTCAAGGGTGGTTGTGTGTGTGTGTTTTAAATGTCAGTATATACATAAATGTGTTTTCTTTTTTTAAAAAAAATATATTTTATTGATATTTTACAGAGAGAAAGGGAGAGAGCCAGAAACGTTGATGAGAGAGAAACATCGACCAGCTGCCTCTTGCACACCCCCTTCCGGGGATGTGCCCGCAACCAAGGTACATGCCCTTGACCGGAATCGAACCGGGACCTTTCAGTCCACAGTCTGATGCTCTACCACTGAGCCAAACCGGTTTCAGCATGTTTTCTTTTTTTTAAAAAAAATATTTTTATTGATTTCAGAGAGGAAGGGAGAGGGAAAGAAACAATGATTATTGATTGGCTGCCTCCTGCACACTCCACATTGGGGATCAAGCATGTGCCGTGACCAGGAATCCAACTGTGACCTCCTGGTTGATAGGTGGAGCTCAACCACTGAGCCATGCCAGCTGGGCGAGGGTGGCCGTGTTTGATATCAGACCCCAGGCGGGCGTCCCTCTGCGCACATCCAGACTATGTTTCCTTGCCTACCTCTGGTTCTGAGCTCATGTCATTGGACCACATGATATCTCATCCCCAAAGGCCCATATACACAGTCTCCAGAGGCCCTCGGTGCTGCTACTCTCCAGTCATTTTTCCAGGCAATTTTAATGGTCAAAGAAATGACCCAGCTAAAATCCTTATTCTAAGTTCTGACCTCCTCATCTCCAGTCATCTTTTACAGCGCCTCAACTACCCACTCCCAGACATCCCCTAGATCTCGTAATGATCAGCCTATAAATTTCCTCAAAACCTCAATTTCCAGCACCCCATATCCTGAGATGCAGTGCTTAAGCTTTTTGACCTCAACAGAACCTCTAAGCCATGATGCCCGCCCCATTTTCTCTATCCATCACTTATTTTAAGTCCCTTTCACTTAAATGAGTCATTCCCTTGCTCCTCGGTTTTTTTTTTGTGGCAGCCTTGCTTATATCCACCTCTGCACTCAGCAGCTGAATGTGGCTGGAGACAAGAGACACAGCTATGCTCACTGGCTTCACTTTGAAGGTCATGACTCATATCCCAAGATAGGCCCTCAGTGCTGCTTAACAATCATAATTCATGCCACTAGTCGGTCCAATGTCTCCCTCTCCTAGGAGACCACTGCTCCGGGGACAACTCCGCCTTCCTCGCAGAGGAAACAGGAGCAGCCAGAGGCACCTTGACATTCACCTACCACAAATCCGTGGATGGCTTGGATGGCTCCTCTTCCCAATACCCTCATGATTTTAGGCTCTGCTCAACTGCCACCTTCTCAGAGGACCTTCTCTGGTTACTATTAAAATATTCTTGATTCCCCTACCCAGCTTTCTTTATCTTCACAGCATTCATCGCACTTGACATACATAAATGTATTCTTTTCCCCAGGCTCACTACCCTCACTCTATAGGGTAAGCACTGAGAAAGTGGGATTTTTATCTGTCATATCCCTAGAACACTATCTGACAAGTACTAAGTGCTTATAAATAGCTATTGAATGACAAACAAAATATCCAATGAAAAAAGATTTTTGTCTTTCTTAAAATAGAAACAGCACACTTTTCACTACAAAATTACAATATTTAGTTGACCTTAAAGCGCTACAATTTTTTTCTAATGTTCAGTAAGGTTCTCTCTTGCTAGAGGCAGAGTGGTATAGGAACAAGTACAGTCCTGGGTGGAGGTGTAAGTGGGGTGGCAGTAGGCGGTGAGTGGGGAGAACATTTGGCTTTTACTCTTAGCTCTGTCACTAATTAGTAATGTCATTTAGGGTGAGTCATTTAACCTCTCAGTTGCCTGAGGGAATGGGAGATAGTACTTTTATTTCTTATTTTTTTTTTTTAAAAAATATTTTACTGATTTTTTACTTAGAGAAAGGGAGAGAGATAGAGAGTTAGAAACATCGATGAGAGAGAGACATCGACCAGCTGCCTCCTGCACACCCGCTACTGGGGATGTGCCCGCAACCAAGGTACATGCCCTTGATTGGAATTGAACCTGGGACCCTTGAGTCCATAGGCTGACACTATCCACTGAGCCAAACCGGTTTCGGCAGTACTTTTATTTCATCCAAAGAAAAGAGGTCCACTAAGCACAAAACCCATAAAAATCATTCACCACATACATCAACAGCATTTTTTTCTTCCAAAGTTCATTGATGGAACTTTCAAATGTATAAAATAAAATTCCATCCCACAAAATAATATGGAGCATTAACAGTTTTTACAGTAAGTAAGCAATTAGTAAATGATTTTTTCCCAGCAGAATAGAATCTCTCTGAAAATTCAAGATGATAATCTTAAAGTCAATGAAAAAGGATACTGACATGTTATGAAAATTTTCTTCATATAAATTTGTAGAAAAAAATGTCTCTAATTTAATTGAGACAGACAAGTTAAGATTATACTTAATAACCATAAGTATTCTGAGAGTATCATTCCTTTTCAGAAGATAAACCAAGTACTTGGTAAGGTGTTCAAATGAATAAAACTTACTGATTTAGAATCATTCCATTTCCCCCAAGTAGTGAATTCAGTTTGTCCTATATGTAAAAACAAAACAAAACACCTAAAAACCCATCCACTTCCCTCCCCTCACAAAAAACACACACCAAACCATACTGTCAAGCAAAATATTTTTAATTAGTGGGCTGATCATAAATAAATCCACATAAAAGATTTAACAGAATTACAAAGAGTTTGTGTTTCTCCTGTGGACTCGATTCATAATACGCATAAGTCAACCTCATTCTCTAACTGCGACAAAGAGAGTTGTCATCCAACAATGCAGCACAGTGTAGCAATTCATACTCTGTAGTTACATTTTTACACTTTCTTTACAAATGTAACATTTATGTACATTATGTATATATTGTTTCTATAGTTCATGTGCTGAAACTCAATTGTTTTTTACAGGGAAAATATTGAATTCATTTAATGAATACGAATCATTCCTTGTTAAAAATTCATATAAATAACACGGTGTCCACTGCCTTTTGGCATTTCTTGTTAGAGTCCCAGTCCAGAAATGTCATATTAACTATAAGAAAAAAAGTTATCTACTTTTACATTGTGACCTATCATCCACATTAGCTAAATGAATGTGCTGGCTTGCAATGAGCAGAGCACTGAACGGCTGCACTACTGGAAATGTGTGGAAACCAACTCAAAATATACCTGGTGAAACAGCATCGCCATTGCCATTAGTTCAGGCTGAGAAAATCTGCCAACTTCTTTCTTCCTCTTTACCTTTTGCCTCAGACAGGGTGCTATGCTATGCATTGTGTCTTGTAACAACAAATGCCTTCATTTCAAATTTCCAACGGGCTTCTCCAGCAGATCAGGCTTTATCTGATTTTTCTTTTGATTCCATTTTATTCCACTTCACTTACAAATCTGTTGCTGAATGTGAAGCAAAAATTCATAGTAAGAGAATGCAGCTTCTGTCCGGTCTTCAATCAAATGTTGGAAAAACTCTGTTTTGGCAGGACTCTCGTCTCTGAAAAAGAGAAAAGGGTATTAACCTAAAAGTCCATATTATTAACAATAATAATTATACATTTGAAAAATCAATGATACATGGGGATTTTAGGAAAATGAAACATAAGGGATAGTATTCAAATATCAACATTCTACCACTATATTACAGTTTGATAATATTTCAATTTGCTTTGAAGACAAGCAATTTTACATAAATTACACAGGACAAGACAATTTTACAGTTAAGTTATAGAAGTACTTACTTTACCACGTGAAGGACTGGGCTTAATGGTCTGTTGTCTCTAAGCCAAGTTATAAAGGACCTGGTTCTTTCCGATGAAAGTGTGTCTAGCTCTGGAAGATGTGTCTGGTAACAGAAATATAATTAGGAAATTACTTCCTTTCTCATAGCCTTCAGTACTATTAGAACTAAATCATGATTTCCACCACTACCAATCACCTGCCAGCATTCCAATCCCAGTCCCAAAAGGAGCAACCAAACAAATGAAATTTAAATTGTTGGCAAGTTTGTTTTTATATTTCTGGATAAGTCAATAAAAAATGCTTAATGATATGATACTGACATTTTACATGTATGTTAAGACTCAAAAAGTCTATTCTTTTGTATATATGAGTTTTTTCCCCCAAAGTGAACTTAATAATGCACTAAAAAAATTCAAACTATAGAGTATGTAAAAGATTTAAATAGAAAATTTTGGGTTAGCTATATTTGTAATTTATGTCAACATTTAAAAAATAAAATAGAAAACATTTCTGTTTTAATATGAATTTCCCTAGACATTTATATTTAATGCCACAAGCATGTGTGTATAAAAACATTTTTATTGCCGAAACCGGTTTGGCTCAGTGGATAGAGCGTCGTTCTGCGGACTGAAAGGTCCCGGGTTCGATTCCGGTCAAGGGCATGTACCTTGGCTGCGGGCACATCCCCAGTAGGGTGTGTGCAAGAGGCGGCTGGTCGATGTTTCTCTCTCATTGATGTTTCTAGCTCTCTATCTCTCTCCCTTCCTCTCTGTAAAATATCAATAAAAAATATTAAAAAAAAACATTTTTATGAATAAATTTACGGGAAATCTTCTTTGGAGTAGAAAAATTTACTGTATTATAAACTATGTGATTTTAATTTTAACAGATATTGCCAAATACTCCCCCAAAATACGTAAAATATACACTACAATTTACAGTTTTTGATAGGACTGTTGACCTATACCCCCTGCACTATTGCCTGTTATTAAACTTAAAAATCTTTGCCTAGCTGGTAATAAAAAAAATGCTATGCTGTTATTTTATTTTCTTAACTAGAGGCCCAGTGCATGAAATTCATGCACTGTGTGTGTGTGTGTGTGTATGTGTGTGTCCCTAGCCCAGCCTGCACCCTCTTCAATCTGGGACATCCCTCTCACAATCCAGGACTGCTGGCTCCCAACTGCTCTCCTGCCTCTGCCTGCCAACCTGAACACTCCCTAACCACTCCCCTGCCAGCCTGAACAACACCTAATTGCTCCCCGGCCAGCCTGATTGCTCCTAACTGCCCTCCCTTGTCAGCCTGGTGACCCCTAACTGCTCTTCCCTGCCAGTCTGGTTGCCTCTAACTGTCCCCCACCTGCAGACCTGGTCTCCCCCCCATCCCCCACAACTGTCCTCCCCTGCAGACCTGCCCCCCCCCTCCCTAGCAACTGCCCTCCCTTGCTGGCCTGTCTCCCCCAACTGCCCTCCTCTGTAGGCATCTTGTGGCCACCATCTTGTGTCCACATGGGGACCATCATCTTGTGTCTTGGAGTGATGGTCAATTTGCATATTACTCTAATTTGATAGGATTAACCTTTATTACATTCTATTTTTTAGGAATTAGATCTTTTTTTTTTTTTTTTTAGTTCTTTTTTCCCTCCATTTTAAAATTAAGGTATAGGTATACATATCTTACCATTGTCCCCGCCCCCTGAAACTCCCATACGTGCCCTCAACCCCCAGTGTTTTGCATCCATTGGTTATGCTTATATACATGCATACAAGTCCTCTAGCTGATTTCTTATCTCCCCCACATCTATCTAACCTTCCCACTGTAATTTGACAATCTGTTTGATGCTTTACTGACTCTGTATCTTTTTTCTTTTAAAAAAAAAATATATTTTATTGATTTTTTACAGAGAAGAGAGAGGGATAGTTAGAAACATCGATGAGAGAAAATCATTGATCAGCTGCCTCTTGCACACTACCTACTGGGGATGTGCCCGCAACCAAGGTACATGCCCTTGACCGGAATTAAACCTGGGACCCTTCAGTCCGCAGACTGATGCTCTATCCACTGAGCCAAACCGGCTTCGGCTATATCTATCTTTTTGTTCATCGGATTATAATGTTCTTTATTATCCATAAATGAGTGAGATCATGTTATATTTTTCTTTCACTGACTGGCTTATTTCACTTAGCATAATGTTCTCTATTTCTCATTGATTGTTCGCCTCTTGGATGCTTCCTAACCAGGGATCCAACCTGCAACTTAGGTATGTGCCCTGACTAGAAATTGAACCCACAATCTTTTGGTGTATGGGATGATGCTCCAGCCAAGGTAGGGGCAAAGTAGACCTTTTCCATTAATTAAATGTAGAGAACTGATTTCATGATCATATTTCTTTGGTATTGATTGGTTAACACACACAGTAAAGGCCAAATGAAAAATGTTATCAGCAAAATAGTTTATATCAGAAGCTAAAGTTGTAGGCAAACTGTGTGTCAGTTCCTCAAGAAGTAAACACAGCCCTAGCTGGTTTGGCTCAGGGGATAGAGCATCAGCCTGCGGACTGCAGGGTCCTGGGTTTGATTTCAGTCAAGGGCACGTGCCCAGATTGCAGGCTTGATCCTCAGTGGGGGGCATGCAGGGAGCGGCCAATCAGTGATTCTCATTCATCATTGATGTTTCTATCTCTGATCTCTCTCTCTTCCCCTCTGAAATGAATAAAAATATATATTAAAAAAAAAAGAAGTAAACACAGTTTACAATATGAGTCAGAAATTTCAACCCTAGGTTATATACCCAAGAGAACTGAAAACATGTTTACAGAAACACTTGTACACAAAATGTTTATCGTATCACTATTCACAACAGCCCCCAGGGGCAACATCCCAGATGCCCATAAATGAATGATTGGATATAAAAAATGTGGTGTATCCAAACAATGAACTATTACTTAGTCATTCAGAAGAATGAAATACTGATACATGCTACAACATGGATGAACCTTGAAAACATTGTGAGAAATGAAAGAAGCCAAACACAAAAGGCCACATGGATGATTCCATTTATGTGAAATGTCCAGAACAGGCAAAGCCACAGACAGAGGAAGGAAAGTAGTGGTTGCTGGGAAAGGAGGGGAGAATTGGGATTTCTTTCTGGGACTCTGAAATTAGACCCTGGGGGTAGTTGTACAACATTATGAATTTAACTAAAAACTAATGAGTTGTACACTTTAAATGGTTAAATCTGTGAATCTTATGTGCATTTTATTTCAATAAAAAACATTTCAAGCAAACAAGCACATACAAAGTTAATGCTGTATAAAAACCACTGACCATTTTCTGTGGTATTGACGCAAAATTAGGACACCCAAGAACATCCTCGATGAAGGTGTTGTCACAGTTTTTTCCAACCCAAATGTAAAAGACCTAAAAACAAAAACCAAGGTATTAAAATTCCTTAATCAGAAACACATTAGTTTACTTTTTCAAAATTTCTAGAATGAAAGAGGTAAAATAGACTATTTCAAATAAAGTAGAAACATAAAAGTAAAAAGGAAATATAATTGGCATATTTAGAATCTACATCCAGGAATCTTTAGAGTGTTTCATATCTTGTTTGCTTAAATTTCAAAGCTTCCCATAAAATATATCTTACCTTCTCTTTTCCCACCCCCCCATATGAATGTAATTTTTTAACCAGGCTCACAATATTTCCTTCCCACTATTTCAGTGACTATCTCTATTATTTTCACTAACGTGCTCTCCCATCCCCACTTCTATGGCTACTGGAATCCTTTTCCTGCTCATAAGGTCTCATTTATGAAGCCAACTTGACCATTCTAACACCCTTCGCCACACTCTGCCCAGTGACTTCTCCTGAACTCCTAATCATTAATGGCATTTCTGACAATGGATATAAATTGCAATAGACAAATTCGAGGCCTCTTTGAATTTTATGAGTCTAATGATAAAATCCTTGAAAAGAGGAACTTTGCTCTGTATCAAATATATATAATCTAGGACAGTAAATAATCCATGGTAACATTTATTAATCTATAATAAAATAATATCCAAGCCAAAACTGAGTTGGCTCAATGGATAGAGCATCGGTCTGTGGACTCAAAGGTCCCAGGTTCGATTCTGGTCAAGGGCATGTACCTTGGTTGCAGGCACTTCCCCGGTTGGGGGGGGGGGGGGGAGGTGCAGGAGGCAGCTGGTCAATGTATCTCTCTCATCCATGTTTCTAACTATCCCTCTCCCTTCCTCTCTGTGAAAAATCAATAAAATCTTAAAAAAAAAAAAAATATCCAACTAGAAAAGTCTAACATATATTGACCTCTGTGCCAGTTACCAATGTATTGCCTTTCAGCTCCTAAGCTACCTTTCACTGACTACTCTGCAGAGGCCCTGTGTTTCTCCTTTCGGTGGAACAGTGTTCGGCTTGGTCAGGAGAGGATGCTTACACAGCCACAGTCCATAAGGAAAGCACCTTCTCTTGTCAGCTTCTCTGCAGACAATTTTTGAATAGGTGGCTGAGGTACGACCCTGTCATTAACATGTATTGCACCCTGCAACAAAAACAGACGGAATGTGAATGAGCTGACATTGCTATCAGCACAGTTTGGCAGCTAATGGCCATCAACTCCTCATGAAATACTGAAAATAACACCTGAGGATTTTATAGGATGCAAAAATTATTGATACTTAAATATTACCTTGGCTATAGAATAAAGACATTCAGACATAAAACAATCTCTCCATTTTCTTCCATTTGGGGAAGAGGATATATTAAATGTATGGCTATTAAATCTGCTGCAAAGCAAGTTACTTTTTTACATTTCTCTATAAACATGATACAGAGACGGTTCCAAAGAGTTTTAATACAAGGAAGAAAACGCATACCACATATTTGCATATTAAAAACACTGATGGATATCAGATCCAGTTTACAATATAATAAAAACTGCACTCTGATCATATCAGAAATAGTCAATATCTGGAGAAACCAACATGGAAGCATAAGTAAATGCCTAACTGTAGCCTCGACTAAAATACAAAATGGACATTATCCAGAACTACAGAAAAGTTGACTGACTGGAAATTCTACAACTAGAAGGAAAGACAAAACCAGAAGGAAAACCAGAGGAGCTGTAAAAGCCTAAGGTACGGAGACACGGTGAGCGCGTGGGGAGAGGATGGAGCCGGAGAGGAGGGGCGGCTGAGTGCCTGGCTGGCGTTCCCTAGCGGGAAGGAGATAAAAGCTCCAGACTGCTGAACCCCAGTTCCGACTGCACTGAACCCCAGTTATGGGCGAGACCCTGGAGACCCAGGCTCATACAGAGGGAATCTAAGCTGTAAGGCGGAAACTCAGGGGAGCGGCGAAAGGCAGAGTCCTGGAGGTGTGTACATTGCGAGCAGAGGAGGGACCGTTGACTGTGCCGCTGGATTGCTCTAGTGGGAAGGAGACAAAAGCTCTGGACTGTTCTTAATCCCACATCTAACCCCACTTTCAAATGCACTGAACCCCAGTTCCGGGCTCATTTGGGGAGTGACTAGACTGTCTGGTAGCAGGCGAAACTCGAGGGCACCTTTCTCTCAGAGGTGCTTGCAGCAAGTACCAAAGGACACTGAGGAACACTGAGACTCAGGAACCTCATGGGGCGGGGCTGGCGGGAAGCCAAGGCTGTAGGCCAGCCATGGCCAAACTATGGCCCATGGGCTGGATTCGGCCCGTTTGGCTGTTCTATCCGGCCCGCAGAGCTGAAAGAGCGGAGGGTTCTCTTGCTCTCCCCTCCGCTCCTTCACCAGCAGCCCAAGATGAGAGTGCCAGCATGGTCAGGTTGCTTTTGTTCTGGCCCTCCGGTCCAGTTTAAGAACCCATTGTGGCCCTCGAGTCAAAAAGTTTGCCCAGCCGAAACCGGTTTGGCTCAGTAGAGAGAGTGTCGGCCTGGGGACTGAAGGGGTCCCAGGTTCGATTCCAGTCAAGGGCATGTACCTTGGTTGCAGGCACATCCCCAGTGAGGGGGTGTGCAAGAGGCAGCTGATTGATGATTCTCTCTCATCGATGTTTCTAACTCTCTATCTCTCTCTCTTCCTCTCTGTGAAAAAATCAATAAAATATATTAAAAAATTTTTTTAAAAAACTTTGCCCACCCTGCTGTAGGCTCTACCCTGAAACTCCGCCCCATCAAGCTGAGTACAGAGACTTTTGCAATTAACCAAATTTAGTCGAATAAGGCTGTCTCCTGGCATAGAGACAGCTGATCGTCACAGCCAATTGGCCTGGAGGTCAGTTCCTCCCAGTGATACCAACAACAATCAAGACTTAACTATAATAAGGCTGTACACACAGTCCACAAAGGGGAGCACCAAGAGTGTCCACCTCAGGTAACTGGGAGGCTGACCCACTGAACCATATAGGACACCTTAGCACACAAAGCCACCCTACCAACTCTGGGAAGCAGCAAAAATGCCGAGACAAAAAAACAACACAAACGAAAGAAATGGAGGACAACAAGTGACTGGATATAAAGTTCAAAATCACGGTTATAAGGTTTTTCAAGAATTTTCTAGAAAAGGCCGATAAAATAAACAAGACCTATGAGGATATGAAAAGGGATCAACTAGAAATAATACATTGTCTGAAATAAAAAAAATATTATACAGAGTCCTAAAAACAGAATAGAAGATCACAAGAATCAAGTCAAAGATTTACAACACAAAGAGCCAGAGGACACTCCTCAGCAGAAGAAAAGAGAATCCGGAAAGTTGAAGATAAGGTAAGAAACCTCTGGGAAAACATCAAGTGAACCAACATCAGAATTATGGGCGTCCCAGAAGAAGAGAAAGAGCAAGATACTGAAAATATACCGGAAGAAATAGTGACAGAAAACTTCCCCCACCTGGGGAAAGAAATAGACTTACACGTCCAGGAAGCACACAGAACCCCAAACAAAAGGAATCCAAAGAGGACCACACCAAGACACATCATAATTAAAATTCCAAGAGCTAAAGACAAAGAGAGAATATTAAAAGCAGCAAGACAAAAGCAGGTAGTTACCTATAAAGGGGCACCCATACGACTGTCAGCTGATTTCTCAACAGAAACCATGCAGGCCAGACGGGAATGGCAAGAAATATTCAAGGTGATGAATAACAAGAACCTACAACCAAAAATACTCTACCCAGGAAAGCTATCACTCAGAATAGAAGGCCAGATAAAGAGCTTCACAAATAAATTTAAGCTAAAGGAGTTCATCACTGCCAAACCAGAATTATATGAATTGCTGAAAGGGGTTCTTTAAGAAGAGGAAGAAAATAAAGATAAAAATTATGAATAACAAATACATAACTATCAACAAGTGAATCTAAAAACCAAGGGAATTAAAAAACCTGAGGAACAATATTAACTGGTGAATATAATAGAATCAGAGGTATGGAAGGGGAGTGAATTGATGATTCTCAGGGAAAAGGGGAGTTGGGGGGGTGCGGGAAGAGACTGAACAAAAACTGTGCACCTATGGATGAGGACAATGGGGGGTGGGGAAAGGGCAGAGGGTGGGGTGGGAACCTGGTGGAGGGGAGCAATGGAGGGAAAAAAATGAGGAACATTTGTAATAATATGAATAATAAAGATTTATTAAAAAAAAAGAAATAGTCAATATCTAAAAATATATATGGAAATGTCCAGTCTACAACTTGGCTTTATAACAAATATTATAAGCAATCCCACAAGGAATATTACTTCCCACATGAAACTAGTTTTGAAAACTCCATAACTACAGATAATACCTGATTGTCCAATCAAATCCTTAGTGTCATTATTTAATGCATTAATACCAGAAGGAAAAAATGAATTTAAAAATTGTTAATAAAGGCATTGCTATCTTACCAATGGAATCAAGACCTTCAAATATATTTAAATTTAAAAACTTCAAATGTACTAAAAGAAATCATACCTCATCTATCAATCTGTCTATCCTGTATAAGTTGGGATGAATCATTTTCATTAGGTGAACAAGTGGCTGACACTTTATCTGACACATGGCGTATACACGATCATCCAGGCGTGTGCTTGTACCAGTTCTAAATGCTTTCTGCATTAAAAAAAAAGACAAAAGTTTCAAATAAAACATAAATATAATTGACAGATATTAAAACAAACAAACAAATAAAACAAACATATACCACTGTCATGGAAAAAGCATGGCCTTCAGATCAAACAGACCTAGACTCTATTTTCAGCTCCGACATTTAATAGGAAGGTATGTGAGCAGTTACTTAGCTTCTTAAAGCTATGTTGTCATCATCAACAAAACAGGAAAAATGATACTCACCTCTCTCTGTTGCTGCAAGTTAAGAGGATATGTCTCTATCACCCATTATGTTGCCTGGAAAGATGCTCAATGAGTATTAATCTTTCCCTGAGCCTCTGTCCAGAAGCATACACGAAGAGAACACTATAAGCACACCATTATGCAGGCTGCTTCTCATATTGAAGAGGAAGGGCATAGGGTCTCACAACAGTCATCATGTAACTATATACTTCGACTTTCCAGTGATCTTTTCCTGTTCTTCTAAACTTTTCCAATGGTAAACTACATAATCCTCTAACTAAATATATATTTTTAACTCAGAAACATAGATTTCATTTCTTCACTTTTGTATCAAGAATATTATTATTATTATTATTTTTTAGATGTTTCCTTCATGGTTTGTCTCCTCAGTCATTGTCCACAGACTCTGAGAAGCTGTAGGAATATGCAGGAGCAGACTCAAGGCCTGGCTTTCTCTCCAACGCTGTACATCAACGGGCAAAGCCCTATGCTCCCCTACGCCACCTGGACAGAGCCCTGGGGAGAGTGGCCTCCCGGGGATATCCACGTTGGATATGTACTGAGAAATTTTAAAGCTTTATTAAATGTAATATTGTATAGAGACCTAGCTACCTGTTTGAGAAGGGCCAAAACATAGAGAGGAAACAACTTGAGGGAGCTGGGTGCAATCAGCACGGAGTGCTGTAAATTTGAGACAGTTGAACTGTATGCAGACAATGAATCCACCACAGCATTCACTAAGGCATCTCTTGCATCTGAGAGGCTTGTTGAAATGGATCGATCCACAGCTAGAAAGCAACGAAAAGGTATTTAATCATTAGATTTCAATGAATGCTGTAAGAGGTAAGACTTACATGCATTATTTAAGAAACCACTAAAAACTCAATTTCTAGGATAAAAAAATACATTTAAATGCTCACCCATTAAAAATAGTTTTAATTAAATTTATTGGGGGTGACTTTGCTCATTACACAATTTTTCTGAACTAAATCTGATAATCAGAACAAATCTAAATTGTTTTGGACCTTTTTGTTTTAATAGTTTTAAGCTTCTTAAAAATACATAGCCACTACCGGTACTGGAAAACATGTATTATTTATTCATCTACTTTAAGAAAACTCTGGGGATAGTTTCATTATTTAAATAGAAGTTACATGTATAAAGTATTTTTTTTTTTCCTGGCCAAACAATGTAAGTTTCAATAAAAAAGAAAGAATTGGAAAACAAACAATGGTAAGTTCTGCAATCTGAGTTATCCCTGGTGATCCTCTGAAATCTCTGCGGAAGCATTTCCAGGTCAACAAAAGAGAGGACAAACTGAACACAGGTCCTTATGCAGACACTGAAAAGCCGGATGTTAGCATGAAATCCCAAGTACATATTTTATTAAAATAGAGATAACCTATACATAAGCCCAAGTATTAAAAATAAAATTCATGGGCAATAATCATGTCATTTTATATCTAAATTCATCTAAAAGATAATTTCATTAAAAACAAAGCACTAAATGTTATATTAATTCACTAAAGGATTTAAAAAACATATACATTAAAATTTACTATTTCCAGTATAGCACAATGGTGATTGATGTCAAACACATAACCACGCAATCATTACCACAATCAAGATACACAACAGTGCCAGCATCACCCCCAGAATATCTCCTTGTAGTACGATGCTCCCCTACCCCAACCCTGAAAAATCATGGGATGATCTCTTCTTCATCCCTATGATTTTCCCTTTGCTAGAAAGCCATATAAATGGAATTACATGTAGGTAGCAGTTGTTTTTGTTTGTCTGTCTTTAATCCTCACCTGAGGATATTTTTTTCATTTGATTTTTTTTTTTTTTTTTTTTTAAGAAAGAGTGGAAGGGAGAGGAAAAGACAGAGAGAAACATATCAATTGGTTGCCTCCCGCATGACCCTGATGTGAAAGAGACACATCAATTGGTTGCCTCCCGCATGACCCTGACCAGGGCTGGGAGCCTGAAACCAAGGGCCTTCGTCAGAACTGAACCTGGGACCTTTCAGTCCCCAGGCTGACACTCTATTCACTGAGCGAAACAGGCTAGGCTGTAGGTAGCATTTTGAGACTAGCTTCTTTTACTTAGCATAATGCCTATGAAAGCCATTCATTTTGTTCATGCATCCATAGTTCTTTATTCCTGAAGGATATTCCATTGTATGAATGTATCACAGCTTGCTCATATATTCACTAGCTGAAGGAAATTTAGGTTGTCACCAACTTTAAGTGATTATGAATCTTCAAAAAGATTTTTAAACCAAAGAATTAATAATAAATATAAGAACATCCAATTTACACTGCTATACATGAAAACAGAAAACATACACTTTTAAAATAAGGGATTTCTAGGGTAAAAAATGCCCAAGCTTCAGTTTTTAGAATAGAAAAATTAATTTCATCTGTTCCCTCACGGTTTTACTCACCCATGTTTGCCAGAAGACAGATGGCAGCTTGTACATCCACTCCTGCATATACATCTGCTAGTGAACTTACCACTGGCAAACAAAGTGTATGCACTCTAATTCTCCGTTCACCTAAACAAAGTGATGAACAAATGTCATTGCAAAATATTTTTTAAAAAAGAAAGAAACAAAGAGAACTGGTCAAAAAATTATTCAAGGTATTGTTTTGATTGGTTAAATCTTCAACAGGATATTAATATATAAAAACTAAATATAAAAACACAGTGAATGTGTTTTAAAGAAAAGTAAACACTCTCTAAATCTGAAGATATACCATGAACACATACTATATTTTGAATAGAGCTTTAACATTACATTTTAGTTTTTATTTTAATAATAGAGGCCCAGTGCATGGATTCATGCACAGGTGGGGCCCCTGACCTGGCCTGTGCCTTCTCGTAGTCTGGGATCCCTTGGGGGATGTCAGACTGATCCATCGCAGGCCGGACTGAGGGACCCCATCGGTGCATGAATCCATGCAACCGGGCCTCTAGTATGCATATAACATCTTTGGTTAATCTCTTCCTGCCTTTCCCCTTACTCCTTCCCTCTGAGATTCATCAGTCTGTTCCATGCTTCCATGCCTGTGTGTTGAGTGGCTGCCCCCTGGTGGTCAGTGAACGTCATAGCTACCAGTAGAATGGTGGCTTAGGCTTTTATTTTATTATTAAAATAGGTTTTATTGATTTTTTTTTTTTTTTTTTTTTTTTTTTTTTTTACAGAGAGGAAGGGAGAGGGATAGTTAGAAACATCAATGAGAGAGAAACATTAGCTGCCTCCAGCATGCCTCCTACTGGGGATGTGCTCGCAATCAAGGTACATGCCCTTGACTGAAATCAAACCTGGGACCCTTCAGTCCGCACACCAATACTCTATCCACTGAGCCAAACCAGTTACGGCAAGGCTTTTATATATATAGATCATTCATTCTAAATTATATCCAACATGATAGCATGGTTTACCAGATACATATGATCCTGGGAATGCAAGTCAAAAAAGATCATTTAAAGATTTTTTTTAAAAAAAGTTAAAAAACAAAATAAAACACAGAACATATGTTTGATTAGCTGATGCAAATCCCATCATTTCCACTGTTATGTTCATTCTTTCTCCCCATTCTCACCGCCATGTTAGAGGAGAATTATTGCTACAGGTTATATTTCATTTCTCCTAATGTTACCTTTGCTTGATGTATATAACAGGGCTGTTTGAAAGCATACTAAGGAAGTGTCTGTCAAACTTTCTTCAATTGACAGCTGTACTGCAAATCCAGCATCAGGATTGATGTTGGCGAGGGACAACAGATCAGTGGAACGCACAAAGAAGTTTCCATGGAAAGTGTGCATTGAAAGACCTAGAGAAGAGGCAACTTGTTATAAAAGATGAAGCAATAGTAGCACATCTCAGGCTAAAGCTACTTTACCATGTAAAAAAAGACTCTGATTTTGAATGAAAAAGATAACTGGGGGACAGGAGTGGAGTGTTGTTAGAGTTTCTAAAATACCAATTCAAAAGAACTAATGTAGGTTCCACAAAAGATCTAATATAAAACATTTTAAAAATAGGGGTCACTGTAAACTCCTTTAAGAATTAAAATAAGTGATCAGAATCCCTCCTGCAAACATTCACATAAAACCAAGGTAATGTACATTGAAGACTATTTGAATGATGATGAGGGCAAAGATAATTTTCACTTAAAATCTTCCCTATTCCTCTAATTCTCTTTCTAAAATCACCTCCAATATGAGCTTTCTCTTAGGTTTTTTCTAATAAAACAAGACATTATTTTTGCCCACTTATTCCAAATTACTGTAAAAATTGATCAATGGTTATTCAATAACTATATATTTATATATATGCATAAAGACATGCATGGACTATAGTCACAGATACTCAAAATATGAATGCTAATTTAATTATAAACCAGAGTTTTTATAATGTCATACCTTTAGTACACCTTATTCTCATAACAGCTTCAAATCCAATTTTCCTTGTGAGATAACGTTTTAGTTCTTTTTGTAACTTTTCTGCTTGTGAAGGATTGTGAGTAGAATGGAAAGATGGATAATAATAGATGCAGCCTGCTGAATACTTGGACATGCAAGCTTTAAAGAGAAATTTAAAAATTATTTCATATTTGTCCAACAGGAGTATAAATTCTATATTATTTAGAAATCTAAGCCATAATGAGAAAACAAAAACTGTCAAAATAAAGATAATATATAAATCTGAGAAAACACAAACATTTATAAAATATAACATATAAGGTTTATTGTTGAAGAGAATGGCAAAGAAATTATATTTTAAAACAAAGTATCAAAAACATTTCATACTGGTATAGTGTTTTAAAATATAAATTTAAAATTAATTTTCAGAGATATCATCTATGTAACTCACGTCTTTCTCTCCAAAGTGTTGAGAATGCTTACTATAAAGTTTAGATTTAATTCATATGCTAAAACTGTATGTAAACAGATAAACACAATGTCCCCTTACCTAGAGAAGAAAGATCCGAATATTGTGAACTTAAAAGGAACAGATCCACTGCAGTCTGCTGCCCTGAGCAATCCAAAGCCAGCTTCTTATAAAAATCAGTTGCAGGGCCAAGATGTTGTACAACCTAAGTCAACAAGTCACAAAGTAAGGCTTTGAAGCCTTGAATTGTGCATATCCTATATAATAAAAGGGTGATATGCAAAATGACCAAACAGAATGACTGGTCGCTATGACATGCACTGATCACTAGGGGGCAGACGCTCAATGCAAGAGCTGCCCCCCTGGTGGTCAGTGCAAGCGCCGTGGCCCACATCCATGGCAGCACTAAGGATGTTCGACTGCAACTTAGGCCCACACCCAGGGTCAGCTGGATATCCCCTGAGGGCTTCTGGGCTGTGAAAGGGTGCAGGCCAGGCTGAGGGACACCCCTTGCCTCCAGGGCACGAATGTCGTGCACGGAGGCATCTACTCTTCACCACCACCACCCCACCCCCCAACAAACTAAAGCTTGTTTAAAGTATCTAGGCAGTTGGCACAGATTTTCTATAGTAATCCTATATAATAAAGAGGCAATATGCAAATTAACCCTCACATCCTCCCAAGATGGCTGCACACAACCAGGCCAGCAGTGAGGTTACTGAGGGATGACTAAATGACTGAACAAGCAGGCTGTATGAGACAACCAGGATGGCAAGGGTGGGGGGGTGGAAGAAGGGGAGGCGGGGATAGTTAGTAGCGACTAGGCTGGCAGGGAGAGGGCAGCTGGTTGGCAGCAGGGGGAGCAGGTAGAGGCAATTAGACCAGCAGCTGGGGGCAGTTAGGGGCAATTAGCAAGTGATTAGGAGCCAGTAGTCCAGGATTGTGAGATGGTGCGGGCTGGGCTGAGGGACCCCCCTCCCCGCCTGCATGAATTTCATGCACCAGGCCTTTAGTGCTATAATAAAACCCTAATATGCAAAATAACCAAACAGCGGAATGATGGTCACTATGACATGCAATGACCATCAGGGGGCAGAGGGAGGCGACCAGCGGTGTGGTGGAGGGTGGGGCTGCCGAGCAGGCAGTACCAGGCCACCAGCCAAGGCGGGTGCCAGCGGGGGCCCTCCTGATCGCCTCACAGATGGCCCTGATCGCTGGCCAAGCCTAGGAGCCTACCCTATAGATTGTGAACAGTCCCTTAGATTTAAAAATTAAAACTTGGCAAGGCTGCTCTAACACTGGAGGAAAAAAAAAAGATGATGAAGCAATGACATGCATGAACTCTGGATTTCATATTTTGTGGTCAGCCCTGATTCCAACACTTATAACTGTGACAAAGCCAATTATTTAACTTCTCTCTGCTTCAGTTTTTTCCACCCATAAGATGAGGAAAACAGTATTACTGCCTCAGAAGGATCATGTTATGTACTATTTTTTACAATCAGGGCAAAAAAAATGTAGCTGCCCATACACCATCAAGATGCCTTTCACCTGCATGAAAAATATGTCACTGGTGCATGCAGCATCCTGGATTTCGATCCAACTGCTGGTTTAGGCCTGACATCCCCGAGGGGATCCCAGATTGTGAGAGGACACAGGTCGGACTGAGGGACCCTCGCCCCTGTGCAAGAATTTCATGAACTGGGAGCCTCTAGTAATAATAATTGCTAACATTTATAAAGCACTTACATGGCAGCATTGCTCAAGACTGTTTATGTGTATTATTTAACCTTCATAACAACATATATCTCACTTTATAGATGAGGAAACTGAGGCAAAAAAAAGATTAAGTAACTTGACTAATTACATAGCTATTAATGGTAGATGCTAGAATATAAACGCAAGAAGTGTGGGCTCCAGATTGAGTGCTGTCAATCATTAATATATAGCAACAGGAGAGCATACTAGATTAAGGAACATTTTTCCTATAGGTATGAGGATTATGGATCTGAGAAGGTGGCACTGGAGAAAGAGGTAACAAAATGCAAGAGGCAGGTTCCAAGTTCTTAATTACTACACTGCACTGCCTAACCAAATGTTTCAATCTTCTCAGTTATAAAGAGTGGTCAGTTATACAAAAGTAGGTTTACAACAGTGAGTACATAAAACAGAGTTCATTCTTGTATTATTATTTATTAATTATTGTATTATTTTCTATAGGAACTGTAAACCTACTGCTGTCCCACCGTGCAGTGTATGGTTATTACATTAGTAAAGTTTACTCAGCTGTGAAGGAATATGTAAACCAGAACAGATATTTAATTTTTGAGTCCCAGGCAGATAGAAAATATTTCTAAAAGTTCAATGAGAAAAACTATATCAAATAATTCAGTAAATATGTAACATTTTCCTATGTTCAAAACATTTCAGTATTCTATAATAGGATGGAATGTATCAATGAATTCAAGTTTTACTTGTTGATTAAGAAATATCCTTGCCCCAATTTATTTTTAAATTATCTTGCCCAGCCAGTGTGGCTCAGTGGTTGAGCATTGACTCATAAGATAAGATATTACTGGCTCGATTCCCAGTTAGGGCAGATGTCCAGATTGTGGGCTCAAGCCTCAGTAAGGGATGTGCAGGAGGCAGCAGGTAGATATTTCCCTCTCTCTACCTCTCTCCCTTTCTCTCTCTAAAATCAATAAAAGCATATAAAAAATAAAACTAGCTTCCTTCTCAAAAGCAATTAAAAATACAATTTCTGTAAAAAATAAAGTATGGTGCTATTTTTCTCTAGCAAATTGATGAAGAATAAAGAAGCAACAATACTTAATAGTGACTATAAGATAAAAGCTATTAAGAGTATAGGTTAGCTGAAACCGGTTTGGCTCAGTGGATAGAGCGTCGTTGGCCTGCAGACTGAAAGGTCCCAGGTTCGATTCCGGTCAAGGGCATGTACCTGGGTTGTGGGCACATCCCCAGTAGGGGGTGTACAAGAGGCAGCTGATTGATGACTCTCTCTCATTGATGCTTCTAACTCTCTATCCCTCTCTCTTCCTCTCTGTAAAAAATCAATAAAATATATTTTTTTAAAAGAGTATAGGTTAATTAAAAATCCAATAAGTAAAATACTTTAATAATTTAACTAAAGTTTATATTCTTTGACCCAGTAATTTTACTTCTAGGAATTTATTCTAAGAAAAAACTGACTATATCTTTAAATACTTATGACACTATTAAAACTGTTTCATACTCATAATTAGTTGCAGTAGCATTTTCTCATATATAAGTTGAAGTTAGATAAAAATTATGTAAAGACGGCCGAAAACCGGTTTGGCTCAATGGATAGAGCATAGGCCTGTGGACTGAAAGGTCCCGGGTTTGATTCCGGTCAAGGGCATGTACCTTGGTTGTGGGCACATCCCCAGTGGGGAGTATGCAAGAGGCAGCTGATCGATGTTTCTCTCTCATCGATGTTTCTGACTATCTATCCCTCTCAATTCCTCTCTGTGTAAAATCAATAAAATATATTTTTAAAAATTATGTAAATAATAAAAAATGAGTGTTCCAGTTAATTTATTATTTAAAATAAGGGATTAAAATGTCTGATAAAATCTTAATGTAATATTCAGCCTGATATTGGGTTGTTGTTTTTTTTAATAGTTAAAATGCAATAGACAACTTTTCAATAGTTAGGAGGCAATTAATTAAATTGAGTACTTTCATATTTAGTAAAAGAAACAAAACATTTATTTTGTTTGTTTTAAATTTTTTAAAAACTTATTTTGGAGAGAGAAGGGAGAGAAACATCAATGTGAAACAGAATCATTGATCGGTTGCCTCTCGTATGCACTCGACTGGGGAATTGAACTACAACCTGACATGTGCCCTGACTGGGAATCAAACTGGTGACCTTTTGGTGCAAAGGATGACAACCAACCAACTGAACCACACTGGCCAGGGCTACGAGTAAAATACATTTCTTAATGCTTCCAATATACTTTCTCATAAAAGATCAGTTGAAAATGTAGTATATATAAGTAGGATGCTTGATTATGCTTGTTTGCATATCTTGAGAGTGAATATTTATTATATTATTTTCACTTTCTAAATTTATACAATAATTTATATCACTATCATAATGAACAGGTTTATTAGCATGAGCATGTTAAATGATAATATCTCATATTTATCAAGTATATTATTGTACAACAGAAAAGAACTCTGGAATCAGAATATTAAGTCACATTTTTACCAATGAATAGTTATTTAATCTTTGGCAATATATGTAGCTTAATCTGTTTCCTCATCTATAAAATGAAAGGGTTAGAGTTAATTATTCCTAAATTTATATGACTTGCAAACAAGTAATAAAAAGAATATATTGCAACACAAAAACAAAATAATTCAAGTTGAACTCTCTTATGAGTTTCCTTTTAAACTATTAGTGAAGTGGGAAAGTAGAATGATCAAGCAGAAAACACCATCCTGAATGTGACAGAGAAACGAAATACACAATACCTTTGTGCTTGATCTCTGGTTAGGATCCTCTCTGGACTGCAAAAGTCCTGCACCCAAGGAAGGTAACTGTGTCTGAAATACAGACACACGGCCACCTGTTGGAGACATTAATTTAAAGGCAGCCTGAAGCGCAGGACCAAGGGCACTGTGTGTTTCTCTTGTATTGGTGAACATGTTTGGTAATGCATTCAATAAGTCTTTTATCAGCTGGGAAAACAAAGATTAAAAGTTGAATTACTCAGAAGGCAAGGCAATATTCTTCTTTAAAACATCCCTGAGACAGTCTATGCCACTTCATTTGGGGAACCGTAAACTGAGGAGTCAATGGATATGCTACCACATTGTCTACTGAAATGTCAATAGACCAAGGAAATGGTAAACATTTCAGTGAACAGTTGAAATAACAGAAACATTTTAATACTCTAAGGAAAAAAATCAATCTCACCTCTTTACTTTCATGTAGGTTCACAAGTAAGCTATCTGGAGTAGGTAGAAAAACATCTATAGGGAAAACATATTTTAATCAACAGATAAATCAAATAAATATAAAAAAAATCTTAGTTTTCTATCAGGCCACCCTTATAATGGGCACTATAGTATTGTTTTATTTTCTGCATTACACACATGTGTTCACACATGCAAAAGAACATATGCATAGGTGTAAAAAACAGAATCAAGTATTTTCCAGGAAATAATTATTTTTAAACAAATATCTAAGTGCACCAAATTATCCTTTCAGCATTATAAGATGTACTATCAAATAAAGAAGCATCAACTCCAAACTTAGTAATTAAAAATACTTTTGTTTTATTCACTGCTTACCATCTATATCAGACACAATCAACATCTGAGGTTGTGATAATCCTTCTTGTAAATTGTAGAAGTGAATAGTGCTATCAAAGGTCACAAATCCTATTCTTGTTCGCGAATCTCCAGGAAGCCTAAAGATAAAAATGACAATTTAAAATTTGGAGTGCTCAGTAACATGTTTTATTTAAGTAATTAATAAAATAGGAAACTAAGCCAAAGAATAACTACATATGCTTTTCATAGAGGACAGAAAAGTCAGCTTTCTCTAAATCAACAGGTATCAGAGAAGATTAAGGATGAAACATTCCATCTTCAGATGAAACTACATTTAGAGTTCCTAGGTCAGAAAACTGAGCTACATTCAAATAATAAACCAAAACTAAAAATGACATAATTAATTATTTATTTAAGCAAGCCTCACCCAAGGACACATTCAATGATTTTTTTTAGAGAGGAGAGGGGAGACAGAAAGGGAAGGAGGGAGGGAGGGAGAGAAAAAATAAAACATCAAAGTGAGAGGGAAACATCAATCGGCTGCCTCTCCTGATTCCTGACCAAGGACAGGGATTGAACCCGAAACCCAGGTATGTGCCCTGATCTGGAATCAAACCCAAGAGGCCATTTGGTGCAGGGGATGACTCTCCCACCAACCAAGCCACACTAGTGAAGGCTAAAAACGACATGATTAAAAAAGCACCAAAGACTTCTTGGTGAGTTTGCTTTGAAATGTATTATTTTGAGTGAAAAAATTAGTCATATTTTCAGTTCTAATATTACAAAAATAGCATTATCTTCTTTAAACATTTTAAGGGCAGAATGGCAAAAAAAAAGTACCTTCCTGAAAAGATAGACTGAATGTACTGTATTCTGCACATCAGATTTTAATGTACAGAATTTTAAATAAAAACCACATTTAAGATCAAGGCATTCTATCTATCATGTATTTTTAAAGAATATTCTTCCAGAATGCGGGATATTCAAAGTCAATGCCACAGCATGTAAAAGAATAAATTAACATTTCAATGCCCATCAAGCTTTTCTTATAAGATAAATGCTATATTTTACAGAGAAGTGTGTTTCTTTATTTTAAAATATACTTTTACTGACTTCAAAGTGGGAGGGAGAGGAAGAAAGAAAATGAAACATCAATGAGAATCACTGACTGGCTGCCTCTTGTAGGTTCTACACTAGGGATCAAGCCTGCAACCCGGGCATGGGCCCTGACAGAAAAAACAACTGTGACCTCCTGGTGTAGAGGTCGACAGTCAACCACTGAGCCATGCCAGCTGGGCCGGAAGGGTATTTCTAAGTACCACCAACTCTTGTTAACTGCTGTTATGTCATCTATAGCTTTAGGAAAGCTTTGAAATATTTTTGAGCCCTCGCTGGTTTTTGCTTAGCCGATAGAGCTAAGGGCACATGCCTGGATTATGGGTTGGATCCCCAGTGGGGGGCGTGAGGGAGGCAGCCGATCAGTGATTCTCTCATCATTGATGTTTCTTTCTCTTTCTCTCATATCAATAAAGATAAATTTTAAATTTTCTTACTAAGTTTTAAAACTTTATGATTTTATGATTCAGATACCAAGTTATAAATCATAACAAAATCCAAATAGCAAGATGCATATTCTATGGTGGACAGGAAATACTCTTAAAATGAAATCAAAGTTAATAAAAACCAACACAATGAACTACTGATAAACACTTTATATATATATAAATTTTATATATATATATATATATATATATAATTACATATATTTTGAATAAAATAATTCTTACTTGTCTAGATTTTCTAACAGTGACTGGCACAAAATTGTCAAATACCCAGCTTCCACTGCATTATGAGACACATCTAAAACAAATAAGTAAACTGCGGGTTGAGGAGGACGAAGCTGAAAGACAGAAAAAATAATGCAATTTATTTAATAGGTACAATGTATTCTTTTATATCACCATACCACTGGATATTTACTGAGTATGTTATACAAAAAAATAGATAAATAGGATGTTTTGTAAGATCTCATGTGCTAGTGAAAATGACATACCTTTAACTTTTTTCTTACAAGGTTGGTTGTGGATTAAGCATGATAAGGCAGCCATTACATAGTAATGATTAAACAGATAGGCTAAATGTTTTCCTGAGAGTCTTGGCTGAGATATCTTTCAAAGAAAAATTAAATTTACTTATTATTTAATATCAACTTCTACATCTCTTCCCTGCCCCTAAAAACATTTTTTAAATTAAATTTCTTTAAGCCAATAATAATTAGTAGTAGATACGGGGTTGTTTGGTGATGGCTGAAACCCAACGGTTAAGCGCTAAGTGTAAAGTCCTTGCAATGGTATTTCAAGTATGTTTAGTCCTTCTCTACTAGAGATATATAATGGTATTAATAGGTTAAATATATGATGCTGGGATTAGCATTTAATAAACTCCAGAGTGGGTGAGGGGAGGAGAAACTGGAGTAGACTGGAAATAGATAAAATATGAAATATATATATATAGCACAAGGCTGATAACTGTTGAAGCTCACTGGGTAATTGATGGCTCATTATACTATTCTCTCTTCTTTGAAGTATGTTTGAAAACTGTTATAGGAAGTTAAAATAAAAGAATATATAAAGTCTTTTTTTAAAAAATGTCAACCAGGGATCTTATGGGTGTGGCAAAACCTTTTTGCTACACCACTTCAATTAGATTAAGATTCCTAAAGAGCCAGAACAGGGCTGGGAACATAGTAAGTTGTAAAAAAAGTAAGGAGTTGAGAGTAACAGGTGACCGAAAGTAAGTTTACTATAATTAATAGAAAACAGATAAGAAAATAGTAGTTAAGTGGTCAGATGCTATATTAAACACAAAGAATTATAAAAATTGGAGAAATAAAGAGATGGGGTTAAGCATTAGAAATTTAATACACATTAATTATTCTTTATCACTTTACATGTTTGCCGACAACAAAGATTAGAAAAAAAGAATATAGAGGAAACATATTATAAATGTATTTAAAAATGAGTCAATATGATAAAGAAGATTAGCAGAACTTAGGTAAAGCTCAGAATCATAATTAAAGAACAGATAGAATTTTATGAACTGAAAAGAGAGAAATTAGAATAAAGTCAATATGCATTTATCTTGATATCCCTACTGGATAAAACATTAAGATTATATCTTTTTTTAAAAGATTATACCTTTAAGAGCTTGAAAATTACAGTTTTTAGCAAAAACATGAGCTTTTCTGTTGGAGGGTCTTAAGTATTAAATAATAAAAGAATATTTATATTCATTCTATGTAGGTAATATAATCAAAACAGCAACAAATTGTAGATGCTAGTGCTCATCATAAAACATTACTAAGATTTCTTAGTGAAATCACTGCATTCTTCTAGGAGATCAAGTAATCTTTACAAAAAGCTTTCTATTTGTTCAGTAAAAATAGAAACTTTTTTCTAGCATTGATTTTTTAAAATTCAAAATTTGGACAATTCACTTAACAGCAAATTACAAATAACCAATACAATTTATCTCAAGATTAACTTTGACACTGAATAGTTACCATGTAATCAGAAGAAGCAATGAACTCCACAGTTGAATTCTGAACTTCTGGCCGTTTATGAGGCTCTCCGTAAGATCGGGTAAGGGGATTATACATGAATTCTTCAGGAACTAGGTAAGAATTAGGAATCCAGTATAAATTTAGTAATTCAACTTATAATTGCGCACACATATGCTCTCCTAGAAAGAAACACCTCTATCATTAATTTATATAAGGTTTACAACAATTCTGTGAACATCTAATGGTAAACATTAATTCCTTAAGCCCGCTTTGAAAAATATATCAGAAGAATTAAGAGACCTCTTTTCCTCCTGAAATCTGGTTCCAGAACACAAGTAACCTTGCTTTTTAGGTTTGTGTTCTATTTACCACATCTCATGACATGGGGGGGGAAATCAGACAAACACAAATTTGAAAGCAATCACATGAAGTTACCCTAAGATATGACTAAAAGGGAAAACAAACACACTGCAACCATGTGATCAGATACACTGGCAAAGCTCTACACTGAGCAGAACCAAATATATCAACAAAAGCATAATTAGTCTGCATGACCTCAACCGCAGGTTGAGGTTTTGAAACTGAAGCATTTAAATAAATCCCAGTGATATGCCAAGTAACATAAGCAGCTATCAAGTTTTCCCCCTCTTTTATCATAAACCAGTGACCTTCACTGCTCGTTGTATGAATGCGTTTTAGTTTGACCTGTCACTTCTCCTCATTATCTCCTTGGCTAGCTAAAATGAAGTGTCCCTAGCCTATATTCTCGCCATTAAAAGTTCTGAAAGTAGCGAGCAGAGAAACTAGATGACAAATGTCACAGTGTTTTAAAATAATATTAAATACACTTATTTTAAGAATCCAAACTCACCATCATTGACTCTATAGCACAAGTTGCATTTCCATCTACGCTGATCAATGAAGGATACAAAAGGGTTGATATACGTTCGACAAGATCGGCACCTCACAATGGTATTGGATGTTATCACCGGTAATTGCTAGGAAGTAAAATAAAGATGTTGCAACAGAACGAACACCCCAGGAAACATACAAGCTGCTGTGCTCATAATCAAACAAACCATAGTTGGGTTTTGAAACTGAAGCATTTAAATAAAACCCGGTGATATGCCAAGTAACATAAGCAGCTATCAAGTTTTCCCCCTCATTTACCATAAACCTCAAATAAAACAATACCAAAATAAAGTCCAACCAAATGTAATTAAAGCTATTAGCTGACAAGAAAAAGCCTGGTTGGAAAAAAAGATATATATGTGGTATGTATATATATATCTCAGAGCTTGTCAGCTAGACTCAAGAAATACCAGAGAGAAAGATAAACCATATAAAAATGCCTCTGTCTCTGCACCTGGTGCTATCTGCTCTGCTCATCTGATAGCCACAACAATCCTGGTGGGAGCCCAGGCCACAAGAAAACAAACAAAATGTGCCTCTGAAACAAATACCTCTCTTTATGCTGAGTTTGAGAAAAGAACTTTAAAAATCACATATTATTTTATCTTCCTGAATTAACCCAATAACCTTTTAGTATATTTCTTTGTTTTAAAATTTCTCACCTGTGTGTATGGGAAATTTATTATATTGGTTCAGACATAAAGGTTGTAACAGTATTACAAGTTGTCAAATAGTATTTACTGAATGAACTCAAGATCCTCATTACATATCCCAATTATTTTATTTGGTATTCACTTTGCTCCTTTCTGTTCATCTTAGTAGGAAAGCAAGCTCCATGAGGAAGTGTACTGACCTTTGTATCCTCAGAACCTAGCATGATAGGGAGGCAATCAATATTGTGTGGATGTAAGAACAAAAGGAACTCAGTAGCAATAAGAGGGGTAAAAAGTCACAGGAGTAAAAGAGGGTGAGTGAGAAATGCAGCTTGTAAAGTATAAATAAAATGTACCTAAATAAAGTTAGTTCTGAAATTTCATATTTTTAGTTTAAATATATTTTTGCATGAAATACCAGAGGTTTGTGGGGGGAAAAAAATCCAGCAAGTTAGGTATTAAAACAAATAGACTTTGGAAACTAAAACAAATAATGTTTTAATTCAATAAACTTGAAGTGTCTGGACTTTATTATTATGAAGGTTATTTAATACAGTTAGGAATAGTCATACAGTTTTCTTCCCTAACTGCACATCATTGTTGGTGTTTCCTTTATCCTATATAATAAAAGGTTAATATCCAAATAGAACAAACAGGGGAACAACCAGTCGCTATGACATGCACTGACCACCAGGGGAGCAGATGTTCCATGCAAGGAGCTGCTCCCTGATGGTCAGTGAGCTCCCACAGGGGCAGTAGCGCTCAGCCAGAAGCTGGGCTCACGCCTCTCCCACCTCTGCAGGGGCACTACGGATGTCTGACTGATGGCTCCTGGGCTGCAAAAAAGGGTACAGGCCTTGCTGAGGGCCCTTCACCCCAACCCCCAAGTGCATGATCTCCTAAAGTTTATCCTATGGTCTCTCCAACTTCCAAAACTAATCTTTCAAAATCCAGCTCAGACTTCAGCTCTCGTAGAAAACTCTCCTACTGTACCCGGAGGAAATTACTTCCCATACTGTACTCACCACCTAAATACCTTAATAGAATTTGATTAGTTAACATGTATTCATTTCCTGCATGTAATTATTTGTTCTTACATCTTTGTTCCCTGTTAGAGAAGACTTTCTTAGGGTCAAGGCCAATGACTTAATAACCTGTGTATTCACCAGGGTTAGTTCAGGACCTGCCACAAAGCAGGTGCTCAGAAAATGTTTGCTGAATTGAACTAGACAGAAATAATTATTTGTAACTTCAAATAAAAGAAGGTGAAAATTTTCTATGAAAATATACAATCTAAATACCTTGCAATAAAAACACATGTCAGTACCCACATATATTTTTAAATGTGACTTTACCGTTAGGTCTCTGAAGGGATGTAACAATAATCCTAAAGGAAGCTTAGCTTTAGTCAGTAAAGCCTGTGTCTGTGGAATATTTGTCAAAGTACACCGAAAGGAACTGCAAAAAATATAAGAACATGGACTACATTAGCTATCAGAAAACAAACAAACAAAAACAAGACAAAAAACAATCAAAAAACAAAAAAATATCCTGAAGTAGACAGTTGTTGTGAAAAAAGAAGAGCATTTAAGGGCATATGTGAAAATCATTTGAGAATGGTCTGTAATGGTAATTAGGAAGGTCCTCATTACTTTAAACATGTATATTAGAAATATGTGAAAATAACTAAATTAAGGACTCAAAATTTTCATGGTGGAAAAACAATTACTCCATTATGACTAGCATGTAGGGCATAAGTAGGAGAGAGAAGAAAACTGGAGTGAAAAGGCATGTCTCTGCACCTTTAACAATGCTGCTGCTTTTTTACTGCCCTTTCCACCTGCTGAACTCCTAGCTTGAGACTCATCAGTTCCTGCTTCCTCTGAAGCCACCCTCACCCCTGATCACAAGGCAGAAGCAATGACTTCTCCCTCTGTGCTCTGAGATCTGCGGTATCAATTAGCCTGACTTGCTTTAGTTGTTTGTGCACCTGTCTGTCCTTCCCACTTGAGATCAGAGATCATTTTGTCCTGTGTCATCGTAGGATTAGGACTATTCCTCTCATACAGTAAGTGCTTATAACTTATTAAGTTGTAAGTTAAGGTCAGTAGACACAGAATCAATAAAGAGCAACAGAGGCGGTAAGAAGCAGAAGTAGGAGAAACCAGGAAAGGCACTTTCCTCAGAGTGGTGGCAGTGTGCAGACAGTCAGATGCGCTGCAATGCAGGCTGGTGTGCTCCCGCTCTGGGACTCTGCATGTGCAGTGCACGCAGCAGGGCACGCGCTCTCACTTCTTTCAGATCTCTATCAGAGGTTAACTCTTTGGGAAAACCTGTCCTGACCCCTCAATTAAAAACTGTCACCCTGCACTTTTACTACTCCCTTCTTCATAGTGACACGCTGACATTTCATCATGTACTTATTAGTTTGATTGCTCACAGTACGTCTTCCTTGACAGGATCTAAGTTACATGAGACAGGGAACTCGGTTCAGTTTACTGCTGCAGGCCCAGCGCCAGAAACAGTGCCTGCCACTTCACTTAGAAGGCATTCATTAATATTTATCATATGAATGATTTATCTTAATATGTAGGCACAATTATTATTCCTGTTTTACAGCTGACAATACTAAGACTTTGAGAGGTTACATAAGTGGCACAAAATCTCATAGCTATTTATCAGTGAAACCAGGGTAAGAAGCCTAGGCATGTCCAATTCTAAAGCCTGTATTCCTAATTACTCTGTTTTGCTATTTTGATTAGAAATGTATATAGTATTTCCTCCCTATGGACTCTTTTCTACATATACATATACGTATACGTATACATATACGTATATGTATATGTATACGTATACTACACTCACCCACTTGGGAATGTCAAACTATTCATAATAAAGGCCATAATCCACATACTTATTGACCTGACAGAAGCTTACACTCAGAAGGATGGGCAGCTATTTTCAACCTAGAATCAATTTATTCATTTTTTTTTTTTAAATGATCTTGGCACTTCCTTAGGCACAGATGGAGGATAGCTGGTAGGTTGGGGAAGTAGAGAGGGGACCCTCGGAAAGCTCCATTTTCTGTATTGGTAACCATATAAGATTTTGGTTGAAAAAGAGAAGCTTATTATAGTTTTTAAAAAAACTAGAAATCAAATTACAGTGGGGAGGGGAGGGAGATCTGGGGGAGATGAGAGATCAACCGAAGCACTTGTCTACATGCATATAAGTATAACCAATGAACACAAAACTCTGGGGAAGGAGGGCATGTTGGGGGGGGGGGGGTAATGGTAAGGTATGTACACAGATAATAATTTAATTTTTTTTAAAAAGCTAGAAATCTATTGCCTTACAAAGGGAAATACTGGCTCTAAAGAATTCTAACTCTCTTAACACAAGGAAGAACTCAATGTTCTGTGAATCTGAGTTTACTTTATGAGAAAGAGATTCCGGGAGCAGAGGATGTCTTCTGGGTGCAGAATATCCTACCAGGACAGAGAAGTCCTGAAAGCAGGCAAGAGCAGAGAACGTTCCATCTTGGGAGGACACCAGCACTGTGAGGTATGGAAAGAGCTCATCCCCCAGAGGGTGGCCGCCAGAAGCTGGCTGCCAGCTGAACTTCCCCAGGGGTGAGGAAATACTCAATAAAAAGAAATCCAAATCTATATTCAGGCTGGATAAATAGGCTTGGGGTAACGGTCGTCACATTCTATAATGAGTGGGAAAAGAAAAATCAGAGATAAATCAAAAATTTAAAACTGTTCTTGTGATTATATAACCTCATGTCCTTTTCAAGCAAAGATTAAAGGGCATAAAATTGTAAAGATTCTACCTTATTTAAAAGACACTAAAAATTACTGCTGTTGAAAAGTGAGGGAAAAAATGTAAGAAAAAGAAAATATAGTTAGATTTGGGTTCCTAAAACCCTTCACTGAAAAAGAAAGAAGTCCCTTGTATTAAGCGACAGGAATGGAAGTGGATGGAAACAGAGATGGGACAGGAACGAACAACCTAAATTGAATTTTACATCCAGAATATCTACACAAACTAAAATAGAAGTGTTCACATCAACAAAACATCCACTCAAGGAATTAATATTATATTACTTTTACTATTTTTGAAAATTATAAAATAAATACTTACTCTGGGCTACAGTTTAATTTTTTAAGTTCTAAATTCAAGTTAGGTACAGGAGCCAAAACAGGAGTGATGGGTAAAATATTCCTCTCCTGAGTGAGATTTACAGGTCTTAGGCTTTCTGGTTGTGCACAACTCTGAAGGCTCAGTCCGCCCAGACTGGAGGACAGCTGGTTCATGCCAGGATACTGCTGAGAGATCGATTAAAAGCAAAACAAAAAGAATAATATAACAAGCATGAATAAAATGTATTACACTACATATAGGGCTTTAATATACAGAAAAAAGAAAGAAAATTTAAACCTGCTTGTGAATTGTAGAATGACTTGTTAGGACAGTACAATTTAAAGCATTCTTTAAAAAAGAAACCTGAAAGTATAAAGCTGGATAAATTAACATCTTATTAGCATGGTTAAATCTCACCGAATTTCAGCCACAATACTTTTCAACATCAAGAATTTAGTTTCTCTTGCCGAAACCGGTTTGGCTCGGTGGATAGAGCGTCGGCCTGCGGACTGAAAGGTCCCGGGTTCGATTCCGGTCAAGGGCATGTACCCTGGTTGCGGGCACATCCCCACCGGGGGGTGTGCAGGAGGCAGCGGATCGATATTTCTCTCTCATCGATGTTTCTAACTCTCTATCCCTCTCTCTTCCTCTCTGTAAAATATCAATAAAATAAAATAAAAAAAAAGAATTTAGTTTCTCTGATTACAGTTCCAACTAAAAGGAAAGCATAATGCTTGCTTTCAATTTTTTTAAAATTACAATTTCAGGATAACGAGCTAATGTCATAGAAATGTACAATGATGGCCAAAGAGTTTTGCTTTGCTTATTTTCCTGCATTTCCTTTGTTCTATTTGCAGCACCACTATGAATGCATGGCTTTTTATTAACTCCAAATGATTTAATGAATTGTGACTACTCATTTTGATGCTCAAGCTATCTAATCTTTGGCCAGTGAGGGTCCCTTCAAGCTAGTCCCTGGGGTCCTTTTGTTATGAACCTATCCTATTAATCTTCATTAAATTCCTAGCTTTCTGGCATAACATTTTCTACTATTCCCCCTTCAGACTTTGAAGTAATCATTTATGAAAAAAAGAAGAAGAAGAATCTTGGTTCTTTTTAAAGGATGGTATCTAGAGACCATAATCTGAGTAATAAAGGTATTCATTGCTAGTGTGCTGTTTATTTCTTCCAACTTTTACAATAGGTAAAGATACAAAACATACGTCTTTAAATAGAGGGGGGAAATAGTAAGTTCACACAGGCATTTTTTCCTATTCAAATTTAAGATGTTGATGTTTTAATTTAACATCTTTAATTTTATACATGTAGCTTCCTTTTCTACTGGAAATCTTATTCTTAGTGGTAACAACATTACTTTTTAAAAAATATATATATATTTTATTGATATTTTACAGAGAGGAAGGGAGAGAGATAGAGAGCTAGAGATGTCGAAGAGAGAGAAACATCGACCAGCAAGCTGCCTCTTGCACACCCACTACTGGGGATGTGCCCGCAACCAATGTACAAGCCCTTGACCAGAATCGAACCCGGGACCTTTCAGTCCGCAGACCGATGCTCTACCACTGAGCCAAACCGGTTTCGGCAACATTACTTTTTTTAATTTATCCTATAATATACTAAAATAGTATTAAAATAACATCTATATTACTGCAAATGGAAGTTAGATGTAAGATTACTTTGTAGTTTTTTTGTCCTTAGATTATATCCCACTGAGAACATACAAAATATAGGATTTTAAGATTAACTAAAACAATGCTTTTCTCAGTATCAAACTGTATCAACTTGATAAACTGTATCATTTGTTTTTGTTTGCTCTTAATTGTAAGAATTGCTTTTTATCTTTTTAAAAGTAAGTAGAATAGAATGAGGCTACATTTAAAATCGAGTAAATATTAATTTTTACTTTTATTCCAAAGACAATCTCTTAACCTTGCCAAAATAACCTCCCAAATATGATGGGACAAGAATGATAATTCCCACTCTCCTATGTCAAAGGTCTGTAACCTTTTTCTGTAGAGGCCCAGATCATACGAATTCGTGCACTGGGCCTCTAGTACATACATAAAAGAATGAGTGTGGCTGTGCTCCAGTACAAGTTTATTTACCAAAGTAGGCAGCAGGCCACATTTGGCCAAGAACCTTTCCCCATGTCATTATGAAACCTTTTCATGTCATCACTTTCAATTTCAAAATATTTTTTTCCCCTTGCCCAACATTTCCGAGAACGAGATTTTTTCTTTGAAGTTCACTTTCTTTTCATTACAATGTACAAATAAATGACAAATAGCAATTTGCTTAAAGCACACGTCAGACTAGAGTGACTAAAAACGTGCTTCACATCTGGAAAACCTAACAAAACGGAAGTCAGGGAAATTTGTGCTAATCAACCATATTTCTCTGGTGCCTCTCCAAGTTTTTGTTTTCCTTTTGAGCCTTAATTCTAAGATTAAATTCCAGAAACAAATGATTTTACTATTTCCCTCTAATTTTTATTCTTTTTCACTATAAGATGAAATTTTTATTAGGTTAGTCTAAGAAAAGTTTTATTATAACTAGGATGCTTTTGCCATCATGTTTTTAATCTTTTATTTTCTCCTCAACAAATATAAACTACTGTTCTGTATTATTAAAATGAGATGGTATTTAAGAAGTGCATCCAAACAAAGTCATGTCAAAATGGGTCATAGCAGTAGTTAATGAACATAAGCACTGACAAACATTTATATATGTGGAGGCTAGTACCTAATTATATGTCAGAGATTTCCTCAAGTTAAGAGTAGGAACCAAAATCACAAACCACATTTATGCTGTATCATTTTTTGAGGAGGTAACCAGCTTAGTAATACAGAATTAAAAAAAAAAAAACAACACAGAATACTTAATGCTTACTTTAATTTTGATAAAATTAATACTCATTATAAAGTCTAAAAAATAAAAGTACAATGAAGAAAAACCACAGCTAATATCTTGATCCAAATTTAACCTCTTTAAAAATTTAATGTTGCCTGGCTGGCGTGGCTCAGTGGTTGAATGTCGACCTATGAGCCAGGAGGTTCCAGTTCAATTCCGGTCAGGGCACATGCCTGAGTTGTGGGCTCAATCCCCAGTGTGGGGTGTGTAGAAGGCAACTGATCAATAATTCATCATTGATGTTTCTATCTTTCTCTCCCTCTCCCTTCCTCTCCGAAATAAAAATAAATAAAAATTTATTATTTATATTTCCTTTTATCTTTTTCTATGTATGCACACACATAAAATTCTTTCTATGCTCAATACAAATTTATCTGTACTTGTGCCTATGACCCATTTGAACACCAGGGATTTGTTAGAATTGATAGTTTCACAATTTTTAGATATGCAATGTCTTTCTATGAGTAAATACATACTTGAGCATACTGCTGGAATCCAGAATACCCTGGGCTACTGGGCTGTCCTCCAGAGTGCAGCGGTGCTGCAGCATTCTGATAACCAGGCTGAAGAGTGGGGTAACCATACCCAAATGGTTTGGCCACCTTTGAAGGCTGAGGGGCAGTGGGCACTGGAGCTGGCGTAGGGTCAGGCTCAGGGGCGGGATCAGGAGCAGGACTGCTTGCTGACGAAGAAAGCATATCTAACAAAGGGAAACACCAGGTGTTAACACTTGAAAACGTGACTGTATAAAGACTCGGCTCTTGGGAGAGCCATAACCTCTGGCATTGCCTTTTCCTTAACTTTTTATTATGGGAAACTTTGAACATTCACAAAAGTAGGGAATAGACTAATAAACCCCTCACACTCCTAATTCAGCTTTAATAATCATCAATATTTTGCTAATCCTGCTTTATATGTTCCCACCCCTTCTTTTTTTTTTTTTTTTTTTTTTTTTTTTTTATATAGATAGACGTATTTTAAGAAAACCTCATTTGGTATCACTTGACAACAAATACTTTGATATTCAGGTGGTATATTTTTAATAGATAAGGCCTTTATATTTACTATTATCTATACCAAAAACAGTTTTTTCTTTTATTCATTCCTCAGGAATGGGGCTATAAAGCAGAAAAAAAAAAAGCAAATCACTAAAAAGTATCAACTGCTCTTTACTGCCCTTTTTTTATCTGACCCTGCCATCTATAAAAATATGTCCACGAAAAGAGTGGCATATTTCTATAATCCCCTAAAAAGCTGTATTATTTGTAGAGGCAAAACTATGAAAATATGAAAGAATGTCTATAAGTGTCCAGCTCCTAAAACAATGTCTGGTGTGCAATAGATGTCAATAGAATTTAATGAAGCAATGTTCTTCCTTTACTGAAATTTAAAATTAAAATGTGATTAAAAATATGAAAACAGTAGAAAATTAATAATCATATACAAGACTAACAAGAAGAAATCCTAAGATTTATTCTATTACACATAACCATTATTAACAATTTGGTATATTGACTGTTAGATTTTTTCAAGTCTTATCTATAATATAGATGTATTTGAATCTATTTTTCATTTTAAAAAACATATTCTTCACTAGTAATCAGACTCTGGAAAAAAAATACATTCTCAAAAGCAACTGACTAAATGAACTGTATTTTTAAAAAGTTTCTTGAGTCACATCTTTCTACTGACTCCATTTGCTCTAATTTTGAAGATACATTCCTAGACATTCTGCTCTCTAACATCATGTGTTAATTAGGCAAGGCTTGGCTTATTGGCTTTCTGGTAACATCCCAGACTACTTAAAAGGACATCAATGCAATGTCATATCCTTAAATTTCATGCTTGTCTCTCCTCTTGAGATTGGGACTGTAAGTAGAAAGGTCTCTTAACATGACATCAGCATAAGAAATAAAAAACTGGAGTCATAAAGATGGAAGTCTAAAACTCATCCCCTTCTATAAGAAATGAACAATAGTTCATACATTTCTATAGTCCTAAAATCTATCCTAGTACCTTATAGTAAACTTTCAATTCACTTAAACATCTTTCTTTAGTTTTGTTGCTGCGTAAATAGCTAGAAGACGTGCCGTGGGTCACTCACCCTCAGAGCACAGTTCATAATAAGATTAAGTTTGTTGTTAAATGATTATAAAAAAATCAAGGTCTAACTCCAAAGCCATGATCTTTTAATTATACCACACTGGACATTTCACTTCAGTTTACTCTGAAGTTCAGGAAATACTATACAGTTAGAGTATTCATCTTTTCTTTTTAATGTATTTTTTTTGCTTTCAGAGAGAAAGAGAGATAGAAACATCAATGACGAGAGAGAATCATTGATTAACTGCCTTCTGCATGCCCCCTATCAGGGATTGAACCCACAACCTGGGCATGTGCCCTGACCAGGAATTGACCATGACCTCCTGGTTCATAGGTCAATGCTCAACCACTGAGCCACATCGGCCAGGCTAGATAATTCATCAATGAAATAACTTCTAGAATATTTTGGTGATAGTGATTGCTTTTAGAATCCACAACTTCTTAAACACATATACATAAATAGTGGTTCCTAGGTGGGAAAAATCTATAACCACAAAAGACTAATGTAGGGTATTTAAGTATTCTTAAAATATTAAAAGGGAATTCTATATTAAGTTGAGAAGATTAAACTTTTCTGATTCATAAAATAATGACAGCAAGATAGTGCATTCAGTTAAGTACAGAATACTTCAATTTTAATCCTCGATTACTCTCAAGAGTGATAAGAAATAAAGAGAAAGGCAACATTATTTATTCTATTAGTCCTAAAGTTTGGAGTCATCAGAAAGAGAGAGAGAAAAAGAGGTAAGTCAGGTGCGATTGTCAGGTGATAGGAGATAGGCAAATCGGGAAAATCACAGCTCAAGATGTTATAATAAAAATGACTACTAAATACAAAAGGTTAAGTTTATATGTTTTTCCTTTAATACTATCGACTACTCCGATTTCTATGTAATGACCAAAGTTATTTCCTGATATGGTTAAAAGTAATGCCTCCAAAAACTACATCCAAGTTGGTTAATCTATTTACCTGGTGGAGGCAGCCAGGAGCCATAGGGGGAGTAAAGAGTCAAAGACTACTTATATTCAGAGGCTAGTTGGAAGGAATTCAAGGACCTAAGCATGAGAACAGAAATATAAAATATATTTAAGGAGTTATTAGCATAAAAAATGGAAAAGAAGAGGAAAATTATTCACTATTAAAAGACTTTGAGGAGGAAAAAAGATAAAGAGCATGATAACAAAAATAGAATAAATTTCCTTAAGCTGCCCAGAAACAACATTCATAGTTGGAGTATAACAATTAATACCATAAAATTAAGGCTGAGAAATACCAAGGAAATGTCCCCTTTTCTGTTAAAAAAAAAATACCCTGCTAATTATGTATAATACATGTTCATGTTTTAAAAGCAATGAATGGTCAGTGACTTTCCAAGCAACCATTAAACAGGCACAAAACAATTACCTGGGTAGCCGCCTCCTTCTAGGGCGTCGTAACTGTTGGGCAGTGGAGAAGCACTGCTTGTGGTAGAAGAGCTGGCAATACCTAAAAGGAAAACCAAAGTGTCTACTAAGTCTAAAACGATAAGGTATCTCAGGGCAACCTTTGGCAATTTTATAGAAGATGCTTTGCTGACTCTAGTGAAAATGTAAAATGACTGATGTTTAAAGACAATTTTAAAAACACATAAAATGCACATAGTCTCTCTCTTGTGTTAAGAGATCTTGATCTTTTTTAACCCGAAGATGAGATTCTGTGGTACAGAGGTGATCCTAGCTCTTGACAACAATATTATAAACTAGAGGCCCGATGCATGAAATTCATGCAAGAGTAGGCCTTCCTTCCCGGCTGCCGGTACTGCTTCTCTCCGGCCACCGGGACAGGGGCTTCCCTCGCAGCCCCCGCTTCATCCGGAAGGTTTTCCGGGAGGATGTCCAGCTAATTAGCATATTACACTTTAATTATTATAGATGGAATTTAAACTACATTCTAGGTTAATTTTTAACTGTGATATAAAAAGAACAGGCACGGCGGAAACCGGTTTGGCTCAGTGGATAGTGTTGGCCTGCGGACTGGAAGGTCCTGGCTTCGATTCCGGCCAAGGGCATGTGCACTGGCTGCGGGCACATCCCCAGTGGGAGGTGTGCAGGAGGCAGCTGGTCGATGTTTCTCTCTCATCGATTTTTCTAACTCTCTATCCCTCTCTCTTCCTCTCTGTAAAAAAATCAATAAAATACATTAAAAAGAAAAAAAAAAAGAACAGGCACGCATAATTATCTTTCATTGACTACTTTTGGAAAACCATGTGACTAGGTGTGTTGACTCATGGCATAACAGCTAAAGCTTTTGCACAGACTGATTTTTATTACCAGCAAAGAACATGATTTGGAGCAAAAGACTGCAGTTACATTAGACTCTATCGTTTATTTGTTATATAACTTTGGGTAAACAACATTTATCAATTCTCTTTTGCAAAATGAGAACAATTTTTAAAAATGCCTTTATGTCTTTTTTAATTTCTTGTGAGGCTTAAAATGAGACACTAAACATGAAAAAGCTTATGCAAGATATGAGGACTACAAAAAAATAGGCGAAAAACACAAAGTGCTTTATTTGTAATAACTAGGAAAACGGGTGTACGTATGTCATTACTCTTAATTAAGAAAGGGGAGCAATGGGTCTTTTTTAATTTGTGAATTTATAACTAAAGAAGAATGCTGATACATAAGGTCAAAGTCTAAAAGTGATAACATTAAAAAAAAACAATACATCAAAACCCAAATATTCATCAGCAGATGAATGGGTAAACAAAATGTTATATCTATACAATGGAGTATTATTTATCTACTAGTTTATCTATAAAAAAGGAATAGAATACAAACACATGCTATAATACGAATAATCCCTGAAACATGCTAAGTGAAACAAGCAAGACAGAACAGGTCACACATTGCATTGTTTCATTTATATGAAATATGCAGAACAGGTAAATCTATAGGATTAGAAAGTAGATTGGTGGTTTCCAAGAGCTGAGAGGAGGGGAAAATGGGAAGTTGCTGCTTAATGGTTACACAGTTTTCTTTTGAGAAAATGTAATGTTTAGTTAGTACATTCACAACATTAGGACTGATAGAAGTGGTGGTTGCACAAAAACCAAAATGATATAATTAGATAGAGATGGTGGTTGCACAACATTGTGAATGTACTAACTGGCACTGAATTGTACACTTTAAAATGATTAATTTTATTATTGTGTAAATTTCACCTCAAACCAAAACAATATGCCAAGATATTTCTATGGGAAAAGAACATTCTGTTCAACAAATAATGCTGGAACAACTAGATAGTCACAGGCAGAGGAATACTAGTAAAGTTAAACTCTTTCTTCTTTTTATTATTATTTTTTGTCTGTTTGAAGGATTACAAATAGTAGTACATATGTGTTCTTTTCTCCCCTTGACTTCCCTCTAGCCCCCCTAGACTCTTTCTTTATACTCTACACTAAAATGAACTAAAAGTGGATCACAGACCAAAATGTAAGCTACTACTAAAACTATAAAACTCTTAGAGTATATGAGTATTGATATTTGAAACCATTACATCAAGCAAAATACTGCTTTCTGCATATCAGCTGGTTTCAGTGGAACTAAGAGCATTGGTACCTTTTCCCACTCTTAAACCTTACATAGGCCAAATTTACCTCTGTCATTTCACTCTGAGAACAAATCAGAATATTTGTTATCACTATTTGAATGTAGTACTTAGGGAGAATTTTTCCGTATTCTTTTACTGGCTACATGTCACACACTGAAAGAAGAGGAGGAGGAAGAAAGGAAGAGCTGAAATCTGAGGAAGCAAAGGGAGAACAGATCACAGAATAGCTCAGAATCCTTGAAGGTGGGGAAAAAGTGTGGGGATGCATTTAAGCCTTTGAAAGATAAGCAACGTGGGTCAAGGAAGTCCAATGTACTTTCTAGTATTGGTCAACTTTAAATTAACCAAATAACTTGAAATTTTATTTCTTTATAACTTGCGTAAATCATGGAAAAAATGTTAAGTCAAATTTCATCTTGCTTATCAGTTAAAAGAAAATGGACAAGACACCTAACATCTCTGAGCAACTTCTTAATTGTAACAATGGATTTTAAACTAAAACCTACTCCATAAGACTGCTGTTAATATTAAACAAATATTAACCAGACTTAGAAAATGTTCTCCATTTTCTCTCGTCCCTCCCCCATCCCCTCAAACAAGTGTTACAAATAAGGGTTGGGGGAGAAAAAACAAGACAGGAACCCCGACTGATAAAGCCAACTGTTTTTTCTCAGACTTCAACCAAACATTCCTTAACATTTACCACTGCTAACCAAATTACTTTTGATTTGTAAAAACGATTTTCTTTGTTTGATAATGCTCTGCTATACTCTCCTTTGATTTTCCTGCTACCTCAGCCTCAGAACTCATTTTCCTCACCAGATTATTCTAAGAGCCTAGTTTCAATATGCTCCTATGAATACTTCTGTAAAAGATCTTTCTAAAGTGCAAATTTGTCTGTTATTTTTCCATGTAAACTGCCTCAGTGACTCCTCACTACCTTCAAAATAAAATCCAAACACCTCAATATGAAATAAAGTCCTCAACTAATATCCTCTATAGCTTCTGTGTAAGTGAAGTGATGTATTAAATCAATTTGACCATATGCTAATCAATATAAACAAGATTAAAGTCCTTGCAGTATCTCATTAACTTTATACCAAAATTAAGTTATTAGAGAGAGGATCTGCTGTGCCAGGTTTTCCAAGATCTCATCCAGTTATCCCACCCAACCTCATTCGAATCTTCTGGCCATGGTCCTTTGCAGGCCCTAGATCCCAGATTCACTAAAGTTTCCCAATATGCCATCTTTAGGCTTTCTAAACATATAGTAAGTGCCAAAAGGAGCTTACTTCTACTTCTCTGTCATTGCTATATGAAATCCAAATGGTTTATTCTGCTTAGACTAAGTAGCATGCAAAGCAAAAAATAAAAATTTCTCCTAATGGGGTGTTAGAACAAACAGTCAAAAGCTTCAATCAACACTCAATCCTTTTGCATGACCTGAGCGGAAATGCATTTCTGAAAGTAAAAAACCACTGTCATCATGAACGATGTATTGTTACTTACTGAAATAGTAAAGATGTCCAAAGGCAGAAAAACAAAACAAAACAAATAAATAAATAAGCAAAAACACCTAATTTCAAGTTATAACCTAAACCAAGTAAGTTCATTGAGCTAAATCTGCAAAGATATTTTTAAAGAGGCTATAAGACTGTGGACATTAAAAACAAGAAGAGCTCGAGTAGGAAAAGATTAAGAACTAGTGTAAAGCTAACGCAGACCTGCTTCCTCATCCTCCTCCTCTTCCTCATCATCGGAAGCTGATGACAAGGGAGTTGGTGCGGAGCTAGCTTGATTATTAAAATATCCACCATACTGCATGCCTGTAAAGTGGAAAGCACAAACACGAGTCAAACCAGCAGGAAAGATGAGAAATAAAATTTGACATTGCATTAAAAGTGAGAAAGAACTCTAACATTCCAAAGAACAACCCAGCATGCATATTAATATTAGCAAATTTATTATCAAAACTGAAACTGTTAGAAAAATCTCTAAAAGCAGTTTAGTAAAAGCAGTTTTAATATGAAGTAGCTGATTTAAGTGTGGAAAAAAGTACCATGTAATACACTAACAATATTAGGAAACCGCAATGATAATCTCTGAAAATCTTACTGAGTTCTATGCAGGTTTACCTTCTTTAAGTTTAGGGCCCTTGTAGTATACTTCCTTTGGGACTGTGCATTCTTGGTGAGTAGTGATCATTCTACTGAAATGAATTTATATAGCATATAACACACACACAGATACTTGATACCTTCCTTCTGTTAATGCCACCTTGATGGTAACTCAGTTCTCATAACGGAAAAAGAATGACAGTTAAAGGAAAGAACTGTATCATCATAGTTCTGTGCTATCAGCAGATGTTCAAAAAAAGGGTGTGTGCGTGTGTATAGGGGGGTAATTAATTGTGGCCCTGCAAGTGTGGCAATTACAGAATAGTGTATTTTCTGAGATGGCCAATCATCTAAGCTTCAATCTATTGCCTGCACGTGAGTCTCAAGAAGGCCAAGAGAAGGCAGAGTCTGCACAAAAGGCACAAGAGCTGGTAACTGTATAATACTTCTCTTTAAAATTTTGATTGGGTATTTTTATTATTTAATTAATGCGGCAAAATCAAGACTTAAAACACCAACATCCACAGAAATTTTAAGAAGGAAAATAATTTTAATTAAAAATGAAAACACTTTATAAGTAAGAACAAGCCCCCCTGTAAGGAAAATATTAGAGCTCAGCTTGAATAAAGAAAAACCTAGAAACTGTAAATTTTCAAGAGTATTTCACAATACTGGAAACACAATGTAGCTTGGCCTCAGCAAAATCCCATGGTGGCTCCCTGATGCTGTCTTCATTGTTTCTTTCAGGTGACCTTTTAAATTAGCATGGATGAACATAAGTATGTCTATAGTAAGAAAGAAACTCTTCAAGAGTAACATTTGAGCTGAGAAGGGAATAAAGTTTACTGTACATGTGTGATCTCCTCACTCTGACTAAAAAAAGTCATGAAAACAAATCAGCTAGCATTGATGAGACATCTTCTAAATATAAGTAAAATGGCAGTTATGATAAATTCATCTGAGAAATTAAAATCAATTTAGTAATTTCAGAAAATATAAGAAACTAGAAGCCTGGTGCACAAAATTTGTGTGGGGGTGGGTGGGTGGTGTCCCTCAGCCGAGACTCAGTCTCCAATCTGAGACCCCTCAAGGGATTGGGCCTAAATGGGCAATCAGACATCCCTCTCACAATCCAGGACTGCTGGCTCCCAACTGCCCCTAACCACTTCTGCCTGCCAGCCTGATCACCCCTAACCATTCCCTTGCCAGCCTGGTCGCCCCTAAAAGCCCTCCCCTGCAGGCCTGGTCCCCCACAACTGTCCTTCCCTGCAGGCCCAGTCACCCCCAACTTCCCTCCTCTGCTGGCCTGGTGACCCCTAAATGCTCTTCCCTGCAGGCCTGGTCCCTCCCACCTGCCCTCCGCTACTGGCCATCTTGTGACCACATGGGGGCAGCAATCTTTTGTGTTGGAGTGATGGTCAATCTGCATATCACTCTTATTAGATAGAGGCCTGGTGCATGGGTGGGGGCCAGCTGGTTTGCCCTGAAGGATATCCCGGATCAGGGTGGGGGTTCCCTTGGGACATGGGCAGAGGGGGCTGTGGTGGTTTACAGGCTGGCCACGCCCCCTGGCGACCCAAGCAGAGGCCCCGATATCTGGGGTTTATTTATCTTCTATGGTTGAAACTTTGTAGCCTGGAGTGGAGGCCTAGGCAGGCAGGGCAGGCAGAAAGCTAGGAAACCCAAGCCTCCCTCCTGCTCTCTGTGGCTGTAGCCATCTTGGTTGGTTTTATTTGCATATTTGCTCCTGAGTGGATTGTGGGCGTGGCTTATGGGCATGGCTTAACCCCCGGGGGCTGTTGGGGATGAGGTCTCGAGATGTGACGTGACGAGTCTGGTCTTGGTTGCACTGCACATTGAGAGTGAACTTCACCGAGCACCCGGGGCAGAACTCCTCACATGTGCAGTCCGGGGAGTACTGCAGCTTGTCCACAATATCTTTGCTAGTGAGGGGGATTAATCCAAGTCTGTGAGCGATGAACTCGTCGTGAAGGACTGAGGAATTGGCGTCAATCTGGTCCCAGTCAATGGCTATTATGGGCACCTTGGCGATGGAGACCCTCCAAATAGAATTAGCCACCGCTAGGTCTGTGTTCTCGATAATGAACTTGACATTCTCTTAGGTGAGCTCCAGTGTCACCCCTGCAGCGAGCCCCGCACCGGAAGTCACAGTTTGCACATTACTCTTTTATTAGATAGGATAAGCTTGATACCTTGAAAGACCTAATTCAGAGGGGGCATATTTCTCTAATAAAAGCCTAGCTAAGATGAAAATTTGACTAATATTAGACCTTAGGTTAGATATACTGGGAAGTTTACAAGTTAATATACATTTACAATAAAAAGGTTTTATAGAAAATAAAGTCTTCAATTTAAGGACTTCCTTAAAATGAAGTACTTTCCAGTGTTGAGAGCCAGGTGTCATGCAGGATGTGCCAGGAGCAGTGGCTACAGAGCGAGGCGGTAGCTTTTGACTAGCAGTGCAAAGGCTGGCTTTGAAATGTCCCTCTTCCAGTGGGAAGCCCGACCCGACCATCCAGACATCTTGCTCATAAGCTTACCGCATGTTTCAGAAGTGGAAATAATTAATGACCTCAATGTCAGTAAGGATGGGAACTATGCCTGTTTTATTTATCACTGAATATACAGAGCCTTGCACAGACTGAAAATGGAAAAGATGACTTTTTAAAGGAAATACTAAATTCCAGTCCCATTAGAGAAGGTTTGAACTAGCAGCGATTGGAGATGAGCCTGTTTTGCTTTGTATTGGCAGTTCCCTGCGGGCTAAGAAGTCCTATGCCTGTCCACGACAGTGGGATGTAAGAGGAAGCTTGAAAGAGGGCAGTGGAGTTACAGAAGGAAGTTTTGAATATCATTTTCTACACAGTAACATTGTGCTTCTTAAAATGCTCCTAATTCTCTGACTATATGACAAAAGCATTTAAATCAAAGTACAAAAGCACACCAAAGCCAACCATGAAAAAAAAGTGCTAAATGTAATTAGCACTGTACTTTAGAAAGTACACATAGAGGATGAGGCAAAAGTAGGTCTACAGTTGTTCACATGGAAAATAACAAATAAATAATAATACAAGAATAAACTATTTCACATACAACCGTGAACCTACTTTTGCCCCATCCTGTATATGTATATATTTGGAAAGAACAGGAAGAAATTCCATTTACTGTGCTGAGCTAACAGAGGCCAATAATCAGAAAAAAATCAGAGAAGAATCCATTATTTTCATGATTGAATGAATATGTAGATTGTTGACTCTGTAGCTAATCAAAGTACAGGGACACCGTAACATTATGAGATAAATATTTCCTTCTCTTTCTTCAGATTCAATGAGTAAAAATAGATTTATTATCAGAAAAATATCCAATACTTAATTGGAAGCAAATGAAATGGCTATCAAATGATTAAAAAATTATGAAACATTGACTCAATGCACTGGAACAAATTTAGGAATAAAACAGAGTAGAGTAATATTATTATTCATCATAATATCATGCTAGATTATACTAACAGAAAGTCAGCCAGCATATTCAAAACATTAGTTTCCTGCAAAAAGATGCAATACTTTATAAGAAGTGCTAGAGATGAAAGTATCAAGACTTAAGCCCTTCCCTAAATGTTCGAGTAAACTTTGTTTAGAAAGCTTGGTATGACATTTTATTTAGTCTACAGAGGAATATTAGGAGCTCCAGCCAATCCATATTAAGTGCCCTTCTCTAGATTAGATCCATCCAGTACAAACAAACTGCACTAAATGAGTATGCAGAGCTCAGCCCCAAACCCACTGCAAATGTACAATGAGTATCTTCCATCCCACCACGCCCAACACCTTTAAATGGGGAGGGAATGCTACATCCTAACTTATTCAGTCTGAATTAGAACTTCCCAAGTATAACTATTAAACCAACAGGCCAGAAGTCTGAAAGAATCTGACATTATGAGTTCTGTAATTAACAGGACTCCGGCCAGAAACCGATCATTGTCTCACTAATAGAAAGATGTAAAGGCTAGTCAACCTTGAAGCTCTGAAAGGTCAGAGCCGACCACTCCCTCTCTAATTCAGACAAAGGTAACTGAGGCAACTTCCCCATCTTGTAATCATGTAAATCCTTACTGATATGATAATCCAATCATTACCTGCCTAAGGGCTATGGGTGTATCCCAAACCTGCTGAAGGGTAATGGGTGTATCCCATAGCCTCAATAAAAGGGATAGCAAGGCCAGAGCCTAGGGTAGTCCTCCCCCTAGAGGTGGACTCCGGCCTGGCCCCCCATTTTCCCCAAATTAACTCTTTTCCAGACTCTTTTCATTTGTGTGCGGCCTTCTCTGAACCGGACTCGGATCAGGAATCCCGAACCATGCGGGACGTGATAAGCGATCCCATAGGCTCCACTATCTTAAAAAGGACATTTGGTTTTAAACTAACCATTGTTAAAGCACCTTCAGACAAAACTCTCCAGGAGACCATATCCTTGGGGATGCTTAATAAAAGCTTCTTCACTGTTCCCTAGAAACAGCTACATTGGGAATAAATAAAAACTAGTCTTAAGAGAACAAATCCCTTGTGAGGTTAGCTATTGTAAATTCAAAAGTTCAGACTCTGGAGCAACTGTTATCTTTCCTAAACTAGTCTTCAAACGAGGTACTCATACTATATAACCTTCCAGGGATGGTTTTCAGGGATTCAATTTCCATAGTCCTCTCTTTCCTAAAACTTACCCACCTAAGAAAGTCCCTGTGTTAACAACAGCCTTTTCTCCCTTTACAAAGGAAACACTTATTCTGAATTTATCCTAAATCTTATATAATACATTGCCCTTAGACATAAAAATCTCATACCCCCTTCCTTAAATTATTATCAAAGCATCCTAAATCTATGGACTTTCTTTTACCTTGGCATACATGTTTCAGTTAAAGATGAAACCATACAAATAGGGTTCGTTTTTACTGGAATATTCTTAATTCAGAAATATTGAAAAATGAATGCATTTAATAATTCTGAAAGATAAAGATTATGAACAATAAATACATATCTATCAACAAGTGAATCTAAAATCAAGTTAATTAAAAATCTGATGAACAGAATAAACTGGTGCATATAATAGAATCAGGGGTATAGAAAGGGAGTGGACTGACAATCTCGGGGTGTGTGGGAAAAGACTGGACAAAAATCGTATACCTATGGATGAGGAGGGGGGGTTAAGGGCAGAGATGGGGTGGGAACCGGGTGAGGGGAGCTATGGGGGGAAAAAAGAGGAACAATTGTAATAATCTAAACAACAGATTTATTTAAAAAAAAAAAAAAAAAGAACAAGTAGAATGTTTTCTAGGACTACAAAAATTTTTTTTAATTAGATAAAACTCAGATAAAAATTCTACATGATTTCTTTTAAAGTCTATGAGATGTTCAATAAAGTACCTTACAAGTTATTTTATCACAACATATTTATAATGATAATTTCTCACCTCATTTTAATCAATATGTAATTCTATCTCATTTTAACAGAAATGTATTTACTAGCATTTGAACCTATTATAACTTAGTAGTGTATACTTCTTCTTTTTATTAAATACATGGGAACATTCCTTATGATGATGCCTAATGAAAGTTACTTCTGAAATTTATACTTGATCCTTAGTAAGTATTTTTAAAAAGTCAAACACAAGTTTGATACACATAATACATATATTTACTACAGGAATGCAATGATTTTCAAGATAATTCTTGCTTCATAAATAGCCTAATGATAGGTACACTGCTTTATTTTCAAATCTGGCAATGGAAAACAGTATTTTTACTCCTTTTATAATCCTCTCTAATAAAAGAGATACATGTAAATTGATTGTACCTTAGCTACACCCACAAGCCATGCCCACCAGCCAATTAGGGTGAGTATGCAAATTAACCCAATCAAGATGACAGCTAATTTGCATATTGAGGCCAAAGCAAAGACTAAAGACAGCATAGAAAGCAGCAGGCAGGGCAGGGAGAAGGGAGAGAAGCCTGTGGGGGCGGGGCTGCGGAGAAAGAAGGGAAGCAGGCAGGGCGGAGAGAAGGGAGAAAAGCTGGTGGGGTAGTGGAGACCAGAGCAGAAAGCCCTATTTCAAGAATCTTCCTGCAGCGAAACCGGTTTGGCTCAGTGGTAGAGCGTCGGTCTGCGGACTGGAAGGTCCCAGGTTCGATTCCGGTCAAGGGCATGTACATTGGTTGTGGGCACATCCCCAGTTGGGGGTGTGCAGGAGGCAGCTGGTCGATGTTTCTCTCTCATCGACGTTTCTAGCTCTCTATCTCTCTCCTTTCCTCTCTGTAAAAAATCAATAAAATATATATTTTTTTAAAAAGAATCTTCCTGCAAGGGGCATCCAGTCTATTATAAAAACAGATAAATAGATTATATAAGATCTTTGACATTTAAATTTGAATTAATTTTGAAATTTGGTTTAAAAGATATATGCTGCAGCCCTGGCCAGTGTGGCTCAATTGGTTGAGCACTGTCCCACATACCAAAAGGTTGTGGGTATGATTTCTGGTCAGGGCACATACCTAGGTTGGAGGCTTGATTCCAATTTGGAGCACATATGAAAAGTAACCAATTGATGCTCTCTCACACATTAATGCTTCTCTTTCTCTCTCTCCACCTTCCCCATCCCTTCTACCTACAATCAATAAGTATATATATGCTCTGGTGAGGAATATATGTTTATAAGTTTATCATGCCTCTTAAAATTTTACAAAACATTTTCTTGGATTAAAAAAATTAAATTAGAATTTCTGACAAAGAATAAAATTAGTCTCACTGGTTTGAAAATGAGAATTGCCTTTATCAACTAGGTCATATAAAAACATGACCCATAAAATAAATGACCTACATCACAGCTTGAAGTCTTGATAAAAAATACACTGAGAGTATATGATAAGAGGTATTGGTAATGGTATAATGAAATTCACAATACTTTGAATAATTATTGATTCAATAAAATGAGTGCTGGGTTTGGGGTTAAAAGATCTGCATTGGGTATTGCTTCCTCCTTCAGAGTCTGAATATCTTTTGGTATGACGCCTACCTCTCTAAAATAAAACTTCCTCATCTGTAAAAGGAAAATTAAATATGATACAGCTGTTTCACACGATCAAGTGAGAGATAAAAGTGAAAGGTATTTTACAACTGTAAACTGCTACATTAATGTAATAATAATGGACTATCTGTAAAGTAAAATCTAACAAACAACAATAAAGATTTCTGACATGTAACTCAGACAGTTAAAAACCAAGAATAAGATTACTTTAATAAAACCCTTCACCATCCTAGCTGGTTTGGATCAGTGGACAGAGCATTGGCCTGTGGACCAAAAGGTCCTTCCTGGGTTTGCTTCCAGCCAAGGGCAGGCACTTGGTGGCAGGCTCCTGCAGGGCCCGGGCCCTGGTCTGAGCTCGTGCAGGAGGCAATCAATGTGTTTCTCTCTGTCTTTCCCTCTCCCTGAAAAATCAATGGAAAAATATCCTCGGGTGAGGATTAACAAAAACAAAAACAAAGCAAACAAAAAACTTTGTTCATGTAATATTATAGATAGAAATGAAAACAAATGCCATTTCTATCTATAATATTACATGAACAAAGTTTCTCAGTAATTAAGTGATGAAAATAAAAACTATGAATGAAATCTAGTTAAAGTTTATCTTATTCTAACAATGAATCATATGCAATTCAGAAACATAAAGCTTAGGTGGGGAAGAGGAGAGGGATTCACCTCAGTAAAATATGTATTTTCAATAAAAATGTACTTTATATTAAAAAATACCAAAAATCATGATATTTACATTTTGACCAAATATACGCTAATAATACTTGTACTGGTTATTTAATCCAGAAGGAAAAAAAAGTTAACACTTACACTTATGGTTATAGGCAATAAAACAAATTTCAAAATTTTAATTTATATATCATTGTGGCAGAGAGGTATGATATAGAGTGATAAAAGTTTCTAGCTTAAGAATATACTACTATATCATTATATTCAGAGGAGAGGGTATTACATAAAGGAGAAAAAGGGAAAATGTAACCTTTCCAAATGTTAAAGAAGGGCTCACACCTGGGTATTTTTTAAAAAGGATAAAGTTAGGTATCATTCCAGTGGCTATAAAGAATAATGCATAAAAGTCAATATATTGAAAATCACATAACTGCCACTATTTAAGCTTTTGATGAAAAATTTAGATGTCAACCTGAAAAATGTCTAAGTAGTTAAGAGGTTTTTTTTCCAAAAAAATTTTAGGAGCAAAAATTTGAAGCCTCTCTTCTAAAAACCAGTAACAATGCCGAGGTCTTTGAAAGAATAACTAAGCAAGGGCATCTTTGAAGTTGTGACCAAAAGACTTATCTCTTTTAAGTAGTACTGTTTTTAGTAAGTCGTATCAGACCAATAACCATTACAAGAGGCACCATTCACGCAAACTACAACTAGTACAACATACATGGTAGCCCTGACTCACAATCATATGGGTATCCCAGACCTACCCAAAGGCATAGAGGACACTAAGAAGCCAATCTCCTACTTGGAATATTAAAAGCTACAATTCCAGTATCTCCAGTATTAACTTTTTCTGTAACTTATTCTAAAATGGAGTATATCTTAGGTAAATCAAGAGTTTAAGAGCCAACAACAAATACAGACTCATTTTATAGAAATAGCACAAGGACAGAAGGTCTGAGTTAAAAACCTTTCACTCTGCCGAAACCAGTTTGGCTCAGTGGATAGAGTGTCGGCCTGCGGACTGAAAGAACCCAGGTTTGATTCCAGTCAAGGGCATGCACATTGGTTGTGGGCACATCCCTGGTGGGGGGGGGGGGGTGTAGGAGGCAACTGGTTGATGTTTCTCTCTCATCGACGTTTCTAGCTCTCTATCCCTCTTCCTTCCTATCTGTGGAAAATCAATAAAATATATATTTTTAAAAAATATTTCACTCTGCTACTTACTAATTTATAATTTGGACAAGTTATGTATTTTTTTGTGAATCATACTTTTCTCATCTGTAAAACATATTATCTACATCATAGGATTGACATGGGGATTAAATAATAAATATAAAATATCTGGCATATTAATAAGTGCTCAATAAGCTCATTCTCTTTTCAAATCTACTTAGTAAGAAAAATAATTACAAATTATTTTGTGAAAAAGTCGTATATGATATAGCAATACCCTTATTTAAAAAGTAAAATGGTCAAAAAGGGAAAAAATAGTAGAGGATGCCATAGTCTGCTTGGCTCAGAAGAGAGTGTGTTGGCCTAAGGACTTAAGGGGCCCTGTTCGATTCTCATCAAGGGCACATACCTGGGTTGCAGGCTCAAACTCCATCCCTAGATGGAGCACGTGCTAGAGGCAACCAATCGATGTGACTCTCTCACATCAATGCTTTTGTCTCCCTTCCACTCTAAAATAAGTAAGTAAATAAATAAATAAATAAATAAAATGGAAAAATATTCTCAGGTGAGGATTAACAACAAAAATGGAATGCATCATCAATGCAGATGAAAGAGAAAAAGACACCATTCGTTCAGTTAGGGCTTGAACCTACCCTTACTCATAATAAGCAAAACTTTCCTATCAGTCTTTTACTTATAAGTGAAACACTTATAAAAACTAGATTCTGCTCTGGCCAATTGCTTAGGGGTTAGAGCACTGGCCCGCAGATGAAAGAGTTTCAAGTTTGATTCCAGGGAACGGGCATGTACCTCAGTTGTGGGTTCGATGGAGGCAAACAATTGATGTGTCTCTTTCATGTCGATGTTTCTCTCTCTTTCTTCCCCCACTTCTTCCCTCCCTTCCACTCTGTCTGAAAATCAATGTCTGTGGGGGAAAAAATCCTTCGGTGAGGATTAAAAAGAAACAGAACTAGATTCTATTTCCAATATACCCACTGGCTAGTTGGGAATCAATGGACACTCATTGGTGCTGGAATTGCTTTTCCCATAAAACCAAATAAAAAAAATTATAATATATCAGAAGGCAGATTCATACAAGAATGGGCCTTCCTTTCCCTGGCTGCCAGCACCAACTTTCTGCTCCAGCCCTGGAGCCACCTCTTTCTGCTCAGGCCCCACCTTCCTATGCTTCCCAGAGGCCCTGAGCAGCTGGGATGATGCAAACACCATGGCAACAAGGCAAGTGTCCCACCCCTGCCCATGGCCATCTTTGTTGGGCTAATTTGCATACTCACTCCTGATTAGCTGTTGGGTTATCACAAAGATAGGGTCAATTTGTATATTTTTCTTATATTAGTGTAGATCAGTGTTTCCCAAACTTTTGACATATGTGTACCCCTTCTATAATTTTCGTAACACTGAGTACTCCTCGTCAGAAAAAAAAGGGATGTATTTTAATAACAATCAAAATATATTTATTTTTTATTTTTTGGTACATAGACAAAATAATAAACGAAAAAAAATTATTCATAATAAAATATAAATAAAAGTTATATTATAAATAACATTTATTTGGATCAATGAGAAGGATGAAATTGACTTGACTCATGAGAATGTAGAATTAGGCACAGCTGAGCACAGTGCAGTGCATATCCCCACCAAACTCTGGTGCAAGGCGTACCCCCACCAAACTTCCCATACCCCTGGGGGTACGCGTACCACACTTTGGGAAACACTGGTGTAGATAATCTGATCAAATGATCCAAAGGCTTTTATACACTACATAAATACTCAACATATATTATTACAGACAGTGAAATCAGTCTAAGGATCTATGATATTTTTTCTAAGTTTCAGAACATAAGAGAGAATTGTTCATATTCAAAATCAGGAGTTAATCATTACATAGTGAGTATAGTCCCTAAAATGTTACCAATGGTTGTTCTAGAAATATATATAAATTGTGGATTTCAAAAAAACAGATCAGTTAACTCTTATCAAATTAAAAATACAGTACGATAACCTGAATCAAAAGTAGATTTGGAATTTTAGTCAAACAGGAAATAATCATGAATACTGCCAAAGAAAAGACAATGTGGGAAAAGAGGGTCAAAATAATATAATTTAGTGGCCTGTCACTAACACATGGAGAATATTAAACAAGCAAAGAAACAAACTATACTGCTTGTCAATGCTGGGAATGTGGGGTACAATTTCATTTTCACCCCTCCCATTCTCAAAATTAGGTCAAAAGCTACTTTCCATTAATAGTAATGACAAAGCACAGAAATCATCATATAGGATATGGAAATACACTACATAAGGAAATCTTGAGCACTTTATTATAAAAGAAACTATAATAACCATTAAAAAGAAGGAAATAAATTTCCCACAATAGAGGGATGGATTAGAAAATTATAATACACCGACACAATGAATTATTAGCCAGGAAATGACTATAAAGACTACGTACATAAATGAAGAAATGTGAATAACTTAGTATATGTGAAAGCAAAATAGAAAATAGTACTTAAACTATAATTGCAATTATACAAAATATAAATCCATAGAGACTAAACATTAATATATGAAAAAGGAAACAGTTGTAATTGAGATTATAAATTCCATTTTTTCATATTTTCAAAAAATTGTGGTTATCTAGTTTGATTACCTATTTTAATCAGTATGGATGTATGTATGTGTGTTACATATATAGCATAATGAATTTTTCCATTACCTTTCTGTTGTAACAGCTCTGATGGCTGTGTAACTGAGGCCACAGGTTCCACGAGGTGATTTGCAGTAGGAGGTAATCTTGCTGACAAGGCTCCAGACACAGCAGTGGATACCACTGGGCTGGACTTGGGAGGCTGAACATTTTGTGTAACAGGACAGGATAAAGAATCTGCAACTGAAGAGAAGACTCTATTTCAACTACAACAATAAAACTTGAAATATATTAAAACACTAAAAAAAAGTACTTTATTTGAAGTTCTTATAGAAACTTCAGTAGCATCGCATTCATCTTGTATATCTATATCTAGAAAATAAGGTAGTTCAAAGAAAAAACACCTGAAAACATCATCACCAAATGCTTTAATAATCTTTAATAAAAATTTTCCTAATTAACCTTCTTTTTAAAAAGTAAATCCAAAACAGTTTTTCTTTACTAATAAATGGTCACTATTATTAATTACTGTACTATGCAACAGTATCTCAGGAAGATGAAAGGAAGTATTTGCTTCTGCAGTAAGCAATGTGTCTCATGAACTCCACAAATGTTCGTAGTACCAGCTCAGATCTTTTTGTATTATAAACTGTATCAATGTAGTATAAACACTTCTCATTTGCTGTTTCTAATCAGATGCCTCATTTCTAACTAAGGGCCTGATGATAACACTAGATTTGACTTCTAGAATACAGTTTGTGTGATTCACAGTGGGCTTTTGTTATCAGCTCAAATTGCCTGACCTAGAGTATACTCTTCAGCCAACCAAGAGATAACATAACAACATAAGTGTCTCCTGATGGATAATCAAAGAGAATGTGAATATATATATATTTGGGTATATGTGTAAACATACCAAGATGAATAAACAAAATGTGGTAAACATATGGACACACTCACAGACACACACAAACAAGCACACATGGAGGGATATTATTCAAACTTTGTTTATGAGTTACCTGGGGTCTCATTAAAATGCGGGTTCTGATTCACCAGGTCTAGTCTAGCCGGGCCTAAGATGCTACATTTTTATCAAGTTTGAGGGGTTACTGGCCAGTAGACTACATTTGAATAGGAAGACTTAGGAATACCTCTACCTGATTCAGATATGTAACACTTGTAGCAAATGATGACATTTGTTTGGAACACGAGACTAAAGGGACTACTCTGCTCTCTAGACAGCCAAAGAGCTCTTTTCCTATGGGCTGCTGCAGAGCTAAAAAGATTGCTCAACCCTTCCTTCGTTCACATCTACACCCGTTCAAGCCATGGTACACACTGTGAGAAGCTCTGCCCTAGAGAAACTTGCATATCTGCACCAGGGACATGTGCATGAATATTCATTCACAGCAGCGCTGTCTGTGAAAACAAAAAATTGGAAACCCAAAAGTTCATTTATAATGGAAGGCATAAGTAAAGTATGTCCTTTCAATGGACTCCTGAACAGCAGCGAAAATGAATGAACTCCAGAAATGTAACATAGGAAGTCACTGAAGAATGACATGCAGTGTACTATTTTTATAAAGCTAAAGCAAAAATAATATTTAGAGCAAGCATATTAAACTCAAAGGCTAACATAAACCAAATAAACAAGGTTTAAGTTTATGTGGGCTGCAAAAAACAAAATTTTCATAGAAACATAGGTTTATTTTGATAACGTATGCTGAATACAAAGGACTGAAATAAATAAGTAATCATTAACATAAAATAGAACATTTTAATAAAAATATTTTCTTGAACACTAACTTACCAGACACTGAATAATTGCACAAATTAATAAGTGTAACGTAAATAAACCTATTTTTCTCACTCTCTGAAAGCAAAATACTTCCTGTTGCTCACACCAAACAAATCAGTGCAAGACTAATGACGTGGCAATCAGATGCTAAAATATTCACTGCTAGTATTGGTGGAGAGAAAAGGTGCGACTACATGTAAAAATACTATAATTTTTCCCCCTCTCAGCTAATGCTTTATCTTTTTGTTTTCTTTATATTGTCTTTTGCTTATTTGTTAATCCTCACCCAAAAGTATTTTTCCATTGATCTTTTAGAGAGAGTGTAAGCGAGAGAGACAGAGAGAGAACCGATTGCCTTCTGCACATGCCCCGACCAGGGCCAGGGAGGTCCCTGCAACCAAGGTACATGCCCTTGACTAGAATCAAACCTGGAACCCTTTGGTCTGCAGGCTGATGCTCTATCCACTGAGCCAAACCGGCTAGGGTTATATTGTCTTTCAATGAAGAAAAGTTCTTGATTTCCGGTCAAGGCGGCAGTATAGGCGATGTGAATGAACACGTAAATATGTTCATACACATATATGTATCATATAAACTTTTATATCCAACTCCTACGGGATCAGGCCTCAACAAGCAGTCAGACACCCCTTTCACAATCTGGGACTGCTGGCTCCCAACTGCTCACCTGCCTGCCTGCCCCTAACCGCTTCTGCCTGCCAGCCTGATCAACCCCTAACCACTCACGACAGCCCAATCGCCCCCAATTGCCCTCCCCTGACAGCCCAGACTGCTGCTAGGAGGGGACTGCTCCATGGGGTGTGGCCGCCTCCCAGGCTGAGACCCCAGGCTGCAGGTGTCCATGTGGGGGATTACTCCGTGGGGAGTGAATCTGTTTTGTATAAAGGGTCAGGAGGGCTTCTGGGCAGCATTCCGCTAGGCTGCTCACGCTGCCGGCTCTCAACAGCAGACCTCCTTGGGACTTGGAGACTCTGGCAGGCCTGAGAGGACTGGGTGCCATCATCTTGTGGCTATGGGCACCACCATTTTGTCACAGAGTTACAGTTAATTTGCATATTATACTTTTATTAGATAGGATAAACACAGGGAGACTGGCAAAATGAGAAAACAAAAGTCCAGAAAAAGACCTAAACAAAATGGAGACAAGCAATCAACTAAATGCAGAGTTCAAAACATTGGCTCTAAGGATGCTCAATGAACTTAGTGAAATCTCAACAGCATAAAAAAAGGTTATGAGAACATAATCTTAATAATATTATTGTGCTTAATTCTAGGTAAGTAGATTCTGGGTAAACTTTTACTTTCTTCATAATTTTTCTCCAATTTTCAACTTTTCTGCCACTATGAATTCATTGAATAATTTTTAAAATTATTTTAAAATACAGAAAATATAAATGTATGTATTCTGTATAAATCACAATTTGTAAAAAAATAACATTAACAGCCGAAAGCCGGTTTGGCTCAGCGGTAGAGCGTCGGTCTGCGGACTGAAAGGTCCCGGGTTCAATTCCGGTCAAGGGCATGTACATTGGTTGCGGGCACATCCCCGGTAGGGGGTGTGCAAGAGGCAGCTGGTCGATGTTTCTCTCTCATTGACGTTTCTAGCCTTCTCTCTCTCTCTCTCTCTCCCTTCCTCTCTGTAAAATATCAATAAAATATATTTAAAAAAAAATAACATTAACAGAACTATTAAAAACTACCAAAATGTTAACTTTTCTCAGGGTAGTGATACAATAGATGATTTATTCTCCTGCATTTGCTAATCTGTATTTTCCAAAAACATGTTTACATTATCTTTATTATTTTCATAATGGAAAAGTTAATATTCTAATAAAGTAACTAAAATTCTACCAGATAAACAAAACAAAACAGTTCTTACTTAGAAATTAGTCACACTGACCACACTTATTCTTTATGGCTAGCACTGTGTTGCCCTTAAGAAATCCTTCCCCATTCCATGGTTCTGGAGGTAGTTTATTTTAAAGTGTTGCCTTTGCATTTCAATATTTACTTTCCATCTTTACATGTAATTTATTTTATACATGGAGATTTCACCCTTCAAACTGCTGCTCAAGTATCAAATATCATGGGAAATTTCTTTAAGCTGCATGACTAGTAGGCCAGATGTACTTAAGAGCACTCAATAAGCACCACAATATCTGTTTCACAATAAATAATAATAGCAATTTACATTCATTTGTATTTATTTGAATAATGTTTGTTTCCCCACAAAGATTTGCAAACTTCATGAGCATAAGGATCAAGTGTTTTTATTCACTATTTTATCTCCCAGCCAGCACTAAAACAATGCCTGTCATATAGTTGGCTTTCAAATATTTGCCAAGTGAATGGTGAAAAGTTCTACAAACATCAAGGAACATAAATGCATGCCAGTCAAAAAAATTGCCCTTTCAAAATAGAATTTGACAGAAAAAATAAAAGGTGTATAAAACTGGCACTATGAAAAATGAACTGCTATACTACTGTTAATGTATGGGATGTTTGGAGACAACTCATGATTTAAGAAAAACGAATTTTGGGGAATAAGGGTAGTTAAGATAGTTCCCTAGTTAGTTCTTATAGCTCCTTCACATAATGTTCTTTAGAATCTAGGGAGATTAAATAATTCTAAACTAATACACCACCCATTCAAGTTGTTTATGTTAGAAAATTTACAAAATATCTTTTACTCTTGCATTTCCTTTATAAACTATATCAACAAATCCTTAAAATCACCTCTGTCGTGTGCCTTATATTTAAAGGAGTATCAGCCCAATTCATCACTTTCACCTAGATAATTTTAGTAATCCTATCTTAGCTTTATTCCTGTCTCCAAGTTCTTCCTACTCCATTCTAGTATCTATCACACTACTCATAAAAGAAAAGTTCTAAAATACAAATCTGACAGTGTCACCACCCTGCTTAAAACTTGGACCACATCGGACCAAGCTTTTAAGTTTTTCTTCCATCAACTCTTCTCACCTTTGTAATGGTACACAGCAGATCCTAGAAAACTGACACACAAGACAAGATAATCAAAAAAGCAAAGATCTGAAGGAAGTGCTCACATAGATAATCATCTCCTATTCTGAGCTTATTCCCGTGTTACAACTCTGCAATTGCACAAGTTTCCAAAGCTGAAAACAATCTCCTTACTGTACTATTTATATCTCTAATAATGTAGCTTTCTAATTTGTTTCTCACTTGGATTTCTTTGTCCAGATGATCACCTCCTACAGGTATTTATTTTGCTTTTCCTTAGGCATGTCACCACTCTAAGATAATACATATTGCCTTAGTAGTGATTATGTTAGTGTCATATATGCTCTAGATTTTTATACAATGAATATGTAAATGTTTATTATTTTTACTAGAGGCCCAGTGCATGAAATACATGCATAGGGGAGTGTGTCCCTCAGCCCGGCCTGCACCCTCTCCAATCTGGGATCCCTCTCACAATCCAGGACTGCTGGTTCCCAACTGCTCACCTGTCTTCCTGATTGCCCCTAACTGCTTCTGCCTGCCAGCCTGATCACCCCCTAACCACTCCCTGCCATCCTGATTGATGCCTGCTTCCCTGCCAGCCTGTTTGCCCCAATTGCCCTGCCTTGCAGGCCTGGGTGCCCCCCAACTGCCCTTCCCTGCTGGACCCATCACCCCCAACTTCCCTCCTCTGCCGTCCAGGTCATCCCTAATTGCCCTCCCCTGCAGGCTTGATTGCTTCCAATTGCCCTCCCTTGCAGACCTGGTCCCTCCCCACTGCCCTCCCCTGCTGGCCACCTTGTGTCCACATGGGGGCAGCCATCTTGTGTGTTGGAGTGATGGCTTATTTTTTATAATCACTTAACTCAGATTTATGCTTTTGTATCTCCAATCCTTTAAAATTGCTTAAGAGGTTTAACTATGCTTGAAAATGAAACTAGTATAGTCAACTAACTTAAAAATGGAATCATTTTGTCAATTACTCAAAGGTTGAATTTAACACAAAACTATATTTAATACCTAAGATTCTAATTTTAATCTGACAATAATTTAAGAGTTCCAAAACAATTAAGTCTTCTGTCTTTCTAGAATATTAAAATCAGTATTTCCATGGTTCCCAAACCTTGTATTTTAATAAATTCAAGAATTTGGAGGAAATTTTTAAGTTTTTACTAGAAACACAGTGCCATCTGTCAAACACCTTATGAAATATTACCACTAAAGTTATTTCAGGTACTACAGAAAAAATATTGAGATACATCACCTCACAACATTTGGAAACTTCTGTAATATTTAATTTTAAAGTAAATTTAAAGTAACCTCTTTATTTGTTTTGAAACATATTTGTCAACCCCTGAACTATTTAAAAGTAATTTAACAATCTAAAAGTTTAAAAAAGCAAACAAACAAAAATACTTTTTAAAAAATCCTCACCCAAGGGCATTTTTTCTATTGATTCGAGAGAGAGCATGGGAGAAGGGGGAAGGCAGGGAGGGAGAGAGACATCCATTGGTTGCATCACCCATGTGCCCCGACTGAGGATCCAACCTGCAACATGGGTATGTGCCACCTGTGGGCAAACTGCGGCCCACAGGCCGGATCCAGCCCATTCGGCTGTTCTATCCGGCCTTCGGAGCCGAAAGAGTGGAGGGTTCTCTTGCTCTCCCCTCCGCTCCTTCACCAGCAGCCCAAGATGAGAGTGCCAGCATGGTCAGGTTGCTTTTGTTCCGGCCCTCCAGTCCAGTTTAAGAACCCATTGTGGCCCTCAAGTCAAAAAGTTTGCCCACCCCTGGTATGTGCCCTGACCTGGGATCAAACTGGAGCACCAAATGCAGAGGACAACACTTTCACCACTGAGCACACCATCCAGGGCAAACACACACACACACACACACACACACACACACACACACACACACACTCATTTCTTAACACAAATTCCTTTGTTGTTTTTTTGCTAATCCTACGTGAGGATATTATTTCCATTGATTTTTCTTTTCTTTTTTTTAGAGAGAGGAAAGGGGAGAGACACAGAAAGAGAAACATCAATGTGCAGGGCTGGGGATCGAGTTTGCAACCGAGGTACGTGCTCTTGACTGGAACTGAACCAGAGACCCTTCAGTCTGAGGGCTGATGCTCTAACCATTGAGAAACCAGTTAGGTCTACACAAATTAACTTCTAAAATTATATTTATTATGGCTTTCACAGTATAGTACTGGGATTAAAAGAGTGAAAATATACCCAATTTCTCCGCCTAAAAAACCAATTCATAGTTGTGCAAATACAAGGTAATTTTGTATATCCCTCCTCTTTATTCAATATTTTTTTTTCAGTGATAAACTCTTTCCAATCTGTTCATCAGTCAAGTGGTCCCATATTTCCCTGATCCTACTTGTCAGTATAAATTGGTTCCATCCATCTCAGACATAAGACAGGAATTACCTGTATTTCATTTTTTGTCAGGAAAGTCACAAAATCTTTAAGTCAGAGGGACTTTAAGATAAGCTGATCTGCAAAAGGGCTGCTGAAATAGGAGAGAAAAAAACACACCCAACCCACAGAATTTCTAGGGGACAGAATGCCCTGGTTCTAAGAAGGGCAGACTGAGAATTAGAAGAAACTGAGCTCCAGGACAAGCTGTTTCTAACATTAACGACCACAAGTATCCCAACCTGGATAGCTTTCCTCATGTGTAAAACAAAAAGGACTACAGTAGAATTTGATTCTGTTACTAGATATTCCTTGAAATCAAGCCAGAGATACAGATTCCCAAGATTATCTTGGAGATTCTGGACTAATTCAGTAAGCTGGGGTTGAAGATCATAATCTGTGCTAGTGATTGAGGCACACAGCCAGGTTTGAGAACTGTGACAATGCTTTAAGTTGTCTTACTAGTATGCAAGCATCAGTCAATGCTTTTACTAGTAACTCTGTCTCGATGTCTACAGGTACAGATGCTAATTTGTTCATCTACAAACAAACATGCCAAGAATGGTGGAATGAAAGACAGAACAGACACTAAGGAGATCTGGATATAGTGAATTCCCCTAGACTGCTTGGTATATGAGAAAAATACCACCTTCTTTGTTTAAACCACTATTAGTTGCTTGAATAGCTAAAAAGTGTTTCTAAATGACATAGCAATGACAGAAAAGATGATCTCAAGTGTACAATTCAGGTCTAATATTCTAAAAGTCTGGTTTTAAATAACCTAATTGCCCCAGAAGGACTACCTTTCTAGCCTGGCCAGTGTGGCTCAACGGTTGAGCTTCGGACTCAGGAACCAAGAGTTTGCCGTTGATTCCTGGTCAGGGCACATGCCTGGATTTCGGGCTTGATCCCTAATATGGGTGTGTGCACGAGGTAGCTGATCAACGAAGTTCTTCTCTCAATGATGTTTCTCTTTCTCTCTCTAAAAATCAATAAAAACATACTTTTCTACAATAGTCCTGACATATGGCTATCCAGATTTTGATGTATAATCTGAAGACATCATTCAAAAAAACACAGCTTTACCAATTCTATTTTTTCATACCTTTTCATTCCCTTCAAGAGCATGTTCTGTGAAGTTCAAGTTCACAAATTGGATTAAAATGAGGATATCCTATGGAAACCCCACACTAAAAAGGCTACATACTTTTATGTCTTGGTTTAGGAATGTCAGAAAGACTAACTAAAAGGGTATTGTTCATGCATCTCTCCTCTTGTTCCCCATCCTTTAGCCTAATTTACCAATTTGTAAATAAAAAAACACATCAGCTTTAATGTGTAGGAGATACATCTGTGAAAGTCACCAGTAGGCACCAATAAAGAGAAATTAGGCTTGTGCATTGCAGCCCATTATCTTTCCTAAAGTGAGTTGGGCTCTGGCTGGCACAGTGACTGTCCCTAAGTTGAATTATTGTTTAAAAAAAAAAAAAATAGCCGAAACCGGTTTGGCTCGTGGTAGAGCATTGGTCTGCAGACCGAAAGGTCCTGGGTTCGATTCCGGTCAAGGGCATGTACATTGGTTGTGGGCACATTCCTGGTAGGGGGTGTGCAGGAGGCAGCTGGTCAATGTTTCTCTATCATCAACGTTTCTAGCTCTCTCTCTCTCTCCCTTCCTCTCTGTAAAATATCAATAAAATATATATATATTTTAAAAAGTAGTGACTAACAAAGCATATTTCCAAATGAACCCTTCCATTTGCCCTATATCTAAGTCACATTAAAGACAATTATTGCAGTGGCATAAAACAAATTCATAAATATTGCTTGAGATCCCATTCATGTCAAGGAACATGAGGCAGATGGTTGGGTGAAGGGAAAGTACACAGGGAGGTGATGCAAAATACCACAAAAAATAAAGCAAACTAATTACTTAGGTGAGCTAATTTCCAACTTTTCCATTAAGCCATATCAGCTTTAACTCTCAAGAAAATAAGAACCTGGTTGGAAATGCACTGGTTTTCAGCCAGGCTTTGGTGAACTTTTCATTCAACCTACCTGTATTTGTTGGGTTGCTGTTGGCTGGAGCCAGGGAACCTGTGTGGTTTCGGAGGAGATTGTCTTGAGTTGGTGGAGGGCCTGAAGCTGACCATGAGGGAGCACTGTATCCCGAGAGGCTCTGCTGCTGGTGGTACTGTTGTGATGGTGGAGGTGGAAGCGGTGATGGGCGGCTGAGAGCGGTGTTTTGACTAGAAAATGAATTATCTCTGACTGGTCTGACAGTTGAAGCAGTCTGTGAGGTAAACATTTGTTGCCCATATGGCTCACCAGCAGGCAGAGAGGGATATGAAACACTAGGATATACAGCATTAGAAACAGTTGACACAGCATAGTGACCACAAGTAGAGGGAAATCCCTGAGAAACAGCAGAAGAGTTGGCAGAGTACATAGCTGGACCACTGTAATGATTCACAAAAGAGGAGGAGTATGGCTGTGAGGCACTCATATACAAATGAGATGCTGGTGATGCGGCACCTTGGAAATATTCTGGAGTGGACCCCGCGTTGTGAGGGGCAGGAAGAAGTCTGCCATAAACCTGCTCTGCTCCTGGTTGTTGGTTTGTAGTTTTAGGAGTCACCACGTTTTGTGTGGATACTGAATAGAAACCAGAGTAGTAATCACCACGCTGGCCATCCAGCGGCAATGAGGTCATTTTCCCAGGTCCTTGAAAGTGATGTCCCGAGGGAATACTATAGCTTTGAGTATACGATTCATAAGCAGATGGAACCGGCATTTGATTCTGTGCTGGGCCTGAAAAAGAAAAGCAAATATTTACAGGGATTGGTAAGGAGATAACTAATTTTTAAGCACAGTTCCCACCTAAATGTTGCCCAATTAATTTACTTCTCCATAATCACAAACTGTTTCAAAAGATAAGATATATACTGTTATAGATCCACTGTGATAGCTAGTCTCCAAAATGGCTTCCAATGATCCTTCCCTCTTGGTATTCACGCTTTCCCACAAAGTATCAGAATTGGTCTGTGTGACTAAAGCCATATAGCAAAGGTAATGAATGGTCTATCACTTCCAACGTCTGCCCAGCAGTGGGTGTTGGCTCTTTCTCTTGGATCAATCAGGAAGAACAAACCTGCCAAATAGTGACAAGCCCGACATTGAAGTCCATGTGGCGAGGAATTAAACTCTCTGGCCAACAGCCAAAGAGCAACTGAGGCCTGCCAACAACCACATGAATGAATTTGGAAGCAGATCTTTCCTACCTAGTCATCTTGAGATAACTACATCCCAGGTGACAGCTTGACTGCAATCTCATAAGACCCTAAGCCAGAACCACTCAGGTAGGCCATTTCTAAGTTCATGTCCCTCAGAAACAATAAGATTAAATATTTGTTGCTTTAAGTTGTTAAATTTGGAGTATTTTATTATGCTGCGATTGGTAACTAACACCAGCTTAGAAGAAGTTCAAATCTTTTATATCTTAAAAAAAACCAAAAAACTATGAAAGTAACAACATATCCAGTGCTAATGGTTTCTTTTATTTTTATTATTAATCTTCACCAGAAGATATTTTTCCATTGATTTTTTTTTTAGAGAGATTAAGGAAACGGGGAGAGACACACAGAGAGAAACATCAATGTGAGAGAGACACATCAATTGGTTGCCTCCCCCACATGTGCCCTGACCAGGGCCAGGGATATAGGGCCTGCAACCAAGGTATGTGACCTTGACCAGAACCGAACCCAGGACCCTTCAGTTCATGAGCTGATGCTTCATCCACTGAGCCAAACCAGCTAGGGCTAATGATTCCTTATGTATCCTACCAATGAACATATAACATGCAATCTTATAGAATAAAAAGCTAATATGCAAATCAACCGAACAGCAGAACGAATATGATGTGCACTGACCATGGAGGGGGGTTTGGGGGGGGGGGGGGCAGATACTCAACCCAGGAGCTGCCCCCTGGTGGTCAGTGCACTCCCACAGCAGGAATGCCGCTCAGCCAGAAGCCCTGAGCCAGTTCATAGCTGAGGAGCATGGTGGCCTGTGGCAGGAGCCTCTCCTCCCTCCACGGCAGCAGCACTAAGGATGTCTGAATGCCGACATTCGAACATCCCCCCCAACGGCTCCTGGACTGCGAGAAGGCACAGGCCGGGCTGAGGGACCACCCCTCCCCCAAGTGCACAAATTCTGTGCACTGGCCTCTAATGCATATATAAGTATATACACTGTGTGGCTAGATTACTATGACCACTTTAAGTTTGTAAGCAAATTAGCCGTACACTGCATTGTATGAGATATGGAAGCCGAAGGCCTGTTCAAACACCTTTGCTGTCTGCAGTTACCAAGATAAAACATCTCCAAATCACATAGGAACACAAGGATTGGACAGTCGAGCATTAGGAAAAAGTCATGTGGTCCGATGAATCACGTTTCCAGTTGCATCATGCAGATGGCAGAGTGAGAATTTGGCAGAAACAGCATGAAAGCATGCACCCCCACATGCATGAGTACAACCCTTCAAGCTGGTGGGGGCAGTGTTATGGTTTGGGGCATGTTTTCCTAGCATGATTTGGGACCTTTAATTTGCGTGGGACAACGTCTGAATAGCACAGCATACGTAAGTATCGTTGCTGATCATGTTCATCCTGTCATGTTGATGGCCTATCCCAATGGAGATGGCTTCTTCCAACAAGACAATGCGCCATGCCAAGGTGCTCATATTATTCAGGAGTGGTTTCAAGAACATGAGGGAGACTTCATCTTGCTTAGGTTCCCCCCCCCACCCCAACCAGATCTCAATCCAATTGAGCATTTGTGGGACGAAGTTAAAAGAGCCATCAGGCAGCTGGTTCCCCAACCATCAAATCCCACAGAACTGGACAGAGCTATTCATCAGGCATGGTGTCAGATTCCTCGCATCACCTTTCAACATCTCGTGGAGTCAATGCCAAAAAGAATCACCACAGTAATGAAGGCAAAAGGTGGCCCAACAAAGTACTGATGGGGTGGTCATAATAATCTGGCTACGCAGTGTATATTTTTTTAAACACACATTTCATATTACAGTTCTGAAACTTATCTTTTTAGCTTAATATTTCCTACTAACTTAAGGATTTTCTATTTTCTATATACTATTTCATTGTAGAAATATATTATTTACTAAATCCTCATTGTCAGATATTTATTTCAGGAAGTGAACTAACTTATATTTATGAGGTCAACTTCTTTGATGAATTAGGATAAGTTTTTAGAAAAGAAACTGGAGGTTCAAAGGATTTGTGCTCCGTGTCCCCCTCCCCCCAATCCTCCCAGGGAAAGGGAAAGAGAGTAACCACAAATGTGTGAGAGAAACATCGGTGGGCTGCCTCATATATATGCCCCTACTGGGGATCAAACTGGCAACCTCTGTGTTTGGGATGATGGTCCAACCAACTGAGCCACACCAGGACTTTTAAAATTGACCATATTGTCAAATACCTCTCCAAAAAGATCTATAAATTCACACCTTCCATCAATAACGCTTAAGGATGTCTCATCTTCCCAACACTGAGTGGCATTTTAAATCTTTGCCAATTTGATAAGGAAATTTTTTGTTTGCATATTTAACTTCTGGGTGATGTTTAGAATCATCTCAAATATTTCTTAGCCATTGAATGTCTTCCTTTGCTATTTACCCTTTTCCATAGCATTGTGTTTTTCTTATGATTTATGAGTGCTCTTGTACTCGAAGAAATTAACCTTATGTTTTATGTGCTGTATATATTTCCCTCAGGTTATTGTTTGTCTTTTGACTCTTTTCATGGCATCTTTTGCTCTAGTATCTCGATTATTATATAGTAAAATCTTTCATGTTTGATAAATTTTTAAAATGTTTTTATTGTTTTTTAGAGAGAGAGGAAGGGAGATAGAGAGATAAAAACATTGACGATGAGAGAGAAACATTGATCAGCTGCCTCCTGTACATCCCCTACTGGGGATCTGCTCGCAGTCCTGGTTGTGTACCCAGACTGGGAATAGAACTGGTGACCTCTTGGTTCCTTGGTCAACACCCAACCACTAAGGCAAACCGGCCAGGCTGCTTGATAAATTTTTAAATCATTCTTAGTAGAACCTTCCCCATGGTATTATAAAATGATATACCCATATTTTCCTCTGATGCTTTTAATACTTTCACTTTTATATTTTTGTATCTTTGATCACCATAGAAGGCATTTATTTTATCAGTAGAGGCCCACTGCACAAAATTCAAGCTCGGGTAAGATTCCCTAGAGGCTGTCAGCTGCCAATTAGGACCTTCCTTTGCTCCGTGCTGTGGTCAGCACGTGTAATAAGCAAGTGATTGAACTCCCCAAGGAACACTTTGCATATTAAGCTATTATATTTAGAGATTAAAATTAACATTAATCATTTCATTAATTTTGTTAATAGTCTATTATTAAACACTAGAGACTCAGCGCGCAAAATCGTGTGAGACCCTAGACACGTAGCATGGGCGGGACCCTAACACACTGCGCTGTGAGACCAATTAATGCACTTCCTGTCACCAGTCATTTGGTTGTTTGTTACGGCCACTGGCCTTTGATAATATAGATTTTACACTATGGCACTCGCTGTTCTAAATGTGTGCTCTACACACACACACTTCTTTAACCCTTCTCACAACCTCTACAAGTAAATAGCATCATTATACTCTATAAATAAAATAAATGAGGCACAGATATTAAGCTATTTAGTAATCACAATCATAGAAAGGAACGGGGCTGGAATTTGAATCAAGTAATCTGGCTCAAGTCCATACTTTTAAACAATGATCTGCCGGCCCCTCATTATACTAAATCTGGCTGGCTTTATTTAGCCTGGTCAGTGGTCCCAAACAATGAATTCTAGCCTCGGTTTCAACTAAGGACAAATTTTATCCTAGAATCAAAATTTAAAATCTTGTGATAATACTGTGTAAACAGTGGGATAATTGGATAAATTCAAATTGATTTTACTGCTCCTTTTTGGTATTTTAAGGTATTACCAAATTTCACTAATACTATTAATTTCTAAGGAAAAACAACTGGCTTTCTGGGATAATTTAGATGCAGATCTTTCTTTGGATTCAAAATGGCTCTGCAACATATATGAAAAGACATCTGGTCTTTTATTAACTTCTAAAATGGACAGCAACAAAGGTCATAAAGGAGAGAATAAGTTAGTTACATATGTGGACAGTCAAATTTTTGAAAATAACTCTAGAAGTATTTTTCTTATTACCAAGGTGATGTATAATTCATTACAAAAAGATTTATAGAAAAATGATGAAATAAACATCAACTGTGATTAATATTTTGATGTGTGTCTATCCAATATTTTCTTTTTGCATATAACTGTCTAATTTAGTTAAATAAAAGTGTGCTTATAATGAACATTTACATGATTTCTTTATTTAGCATGACTTGAATATCTTTCCATTATCATTTCAAATGTCTGAGTAGTATTCCGGTACATGGGTTTATCATATTTAAATAAATTCTCTATTATTTGACCATGGGTTGTTTTCAATTTCTTAAAAAACATTAAACCACATGATGATAAATATTTTTTTTATCTATCACTCTGCCTCCCTGCCTGATTGCCCCTAACTACTGAAGAGAAAAGACAATGTGAAGATGAAGCAGACAAGGAACAGATTCCCCCCTGGAGTCTTCTTCAGAGAAAGTGCGGCCCTGCCAACACCTTAATCTCAGACTCCTAGTCTCCAGAACTGGGAGAGAATAAATTACTGTGGTTTTAAGCCACCATGGTTATGTTCATTTTTTTTTTTTACAATAGTCATAGGAAACTAATACAGTAAGGAGATTGAATAGCAATTCTCAAAGTGTAATAAGTAGAACGTTGGCATTACCAAAAACTCTTGGGAGATCTGTCAAGACTACTGAACACCTTTTTTAATAGTACTAAATGGTACCTGACTAATGGTCCAAAAGCAATGACAGGCGACATGCTGGCTCTGTGGCACAAATTGAAGTAGTGGCACCAATCAACACCATTCTACCATGTACTGATAGTTAAAAAAAAAAAAAAAAAAAAAAGCCAGTTTCACAAAAGAATACCCTAAATAAAGCAGTAAAAAAATATTAATTATATTAAATCTCAACCCTGGAATCTAGATTTTTTCATATTCTCTGTGATAAAAAAAAAAAGTAATAAAAATAAAGCAACTCGCAGAAACCGGTTTGGCTCAGTGGATAGAGCGTCGGTCTGCGGACTGAAAGGTTTCGGGTTCCATTCCAGTCAAGGGCATGTACATTGGTTGCGGGCACAACCCCGTTGGGGGGTGTGCAGGAGGCAGCTGATCCATGATTCTCTCTAACTCTCTATCCCTCTCCCTTCCTGTTAAAAATCAATGAAATATATATTTTTTAAAAAATATTTCAATACAGTAGGAACCAGGTTACAGAAGGGAGTAAAAACATGAACATAAATAAGGCTAGGATTAACCTGTGGCACTGAATTATAAATAAAATCTACACTTAGGCTAATTGTAGTTCACCAATGTTAATTTCCCAGTTTTGATAAATGTACCATGGTTTTGTTGTTAAGACACAAGAGGAGGATGTAAGGCTTTATTTTTTTATTTACCCCCACCACCACCACCACCACCAAGGACACGGCAGGTTTTTTAATGTGGCGGGGCCCGCACAGACCCCTCCGACAGGCTGTATGTCCATGTGTCCCTCACACACTCACTCCGGCCCAGACGCTCAGTGCTGGCCGGGCTCAGTGCTGGCCGGCGGGCTCGGAGCTGCCGCTGCTGCTGCTGCCTCCCCTCAGGGCCGCGCACCAGGTTCGGGCCGGACGGGGGCGCCCTGCAGGGCCGGGGCACCGGCCAGGCTGCCCTCGTGGTGCAGAAGCCACTCCTTGGCGGCCGGCCCGCCCCCGGAGTAGCTGCCCGGGGCGCCGCTGCTGCAGACCACCCGGTGGCAGGGGACGAGGATGGGGACCGGATTGCTTCTCATGGCTCTGCCCACCGCCCGCGCGGCCTTGGGGCGGCCGGCCAGGGCCGCTAACTGCTGGTAAGACACCACTTCTCCGAACCGCACGGCCTCCAGCAGCTTGCGCAGCACCTGCCTGGTGAAGGAGTCCCGCAGGAAGACGGGGTGGTGGAGCGCGGGCACGGGCAGCGCCCCGAGGGCCGCGGGCTCCCGGAAGTAGGCGTGCAGCCAGGCGGCGCACTCCGCCAGGGGCTTCGGCGTCTCCGCGGGCTCAGGAGTGGCCGGGGCCTCGGCGGGGCCAGCGGCCGGCGTCGCTCTCCCCAGAAGCTTGATCCCGTGCAGACCCTGCTCGCACCCAGAGATCCGGATCTGCCCCATGGGGCTGGCCACCACCCTGTGCTTCACCTCGCAGGCCGCGTCCATCCTCCCTCGGACCTCGAACCCAGGGCGCCGACCTCCAGCAGCTGGGAGCACAGGGGAGCGAGGTCGATGTAAGACTTTAAAGGGAATTTTTCTGCAGTAGCTTTGCATCACTTTTGCAAATCTAAAATTATTACAACATATGCTTTAAAAACATCAGAAAAGAGTTGGAAATGCACTATACTAAATTGATAGCAGTAAATTCTATGACCCAAATTTTTAGACAAATGACTACACCAAATATAACCAGCATGACTTTCCTAAAAAGCAAATGTGATTTTTACTTTCTTATTTAAAGCTTTCTAATGGTTTCTCTTGTCATCAAGAACAAATTCAAATTCTTTGGCATGGCCTATAAGACAGTGGAAGGCCCCAAAATCTCTCCCTCATCCTATACATCAATGACCTAATCCCTGGAACCTGTGAATGTTAGGTTACATGGCACAGGGAGTTAAGGCTGCAGATGTATTAAAATAGAGACTTTATCCTCAATTATCCAGGCGAGCTCAATGTAATCACAAGAGTCCTTAAAAGTGGAAGATGGATGCCCTGAGTGGTCGGCAAACTCATTAGACAACAGAGCCAAATATCAACACTACGATTGAAATATCTTTTGAGAGCCAAAAACTGACTTCTGTGCATGGGCTACGAAGTTTCAATTGCATTATAAGTGCCCGCACGTGGTATTTTTGTGGAAGAGCCACACTCAAGGGGCCAAAGAGCCGCATGTGGCTCTCGAGCCGCAGTTTGCCAATCACTGCCCTAGCTGGTTTGGCACAAGGGATAGAGTGTCGGCCTACGGACAGGCACCTGCCTGGGTTGTGGGCTCCACCCCCCAGTTAGGGTTGTGCAGGAGGCAGCCAATCAATGATTCTTTCTCATCACTGATGCTTCTATCTCTTCCCTTGTTCTTCCTCTCTGAAATCAATAAAAACATGTTTTTTTAAAAAGTGGAAGATGGCCCAAACCGGTTTAGCTCAGTGGATAGAGCATCGGCTTGGTGATTCAAGGGTCCTGGTTTTGATTCTGGTCAAGGGCATGTGGCTTGTTTGTGGGCACAACCCCTGTGGGGGTGTGCCAGAGGTGGCTGATCGATGTTTCTCTCTCATCAATGTTTCTATCTCTCTCCCTTCCTCTCTGTAAAAAATTCAATAAAATATATTTTTTTTCAAAAAGAGGAAGATGGCCCTAACCGGTTTGGCTCAGTGGATAGAGCGTCGGCCTGCGGACTGAAGGGTCCCAGGTTCAATTCCGGTCAGCTGATTGATGTTTCTCTCTCATTGATATTTCTAACTCTCTATCCCTCTTCCTTCCTCTCTGTAAAAAATGTAATATATATAAAAGCCCCTTCTTTAAAATAAAAATAAAAAGTGGAAGATGGAGATGTGACTACAGAAGATTCCTCAGAGAAATGCGATGTTGCTGAGTTTGAAGGTGGAAAGAGGGGGCCATGAGTCACGGAATGTGGGCAGCCTCTAAAAGCTAGGAAAGGCACAGACATGGGTTCTGTCCTAGAGGCTCTAGAAGGGAATGCAGCCCCAATGACACCCTGACTTTATTTAGCCCAGTTAGATTTCTAACCTACAGATGATGAGTTCATGTTGTTTAAGCCATCAATTTGCGGTACTTTGTTACAGTTTGTTACAGCTGAAAAGAGAAAACGAAAGCAAAGGCCTGCTTCCCTCCCCTGCTTCCCCGCTCGCCAACCCTCCTTCTCACAAAGATTTTCATCAGGTATCCTTAATATACTGTATACTGCAAGTCCTTCACACGAGTTTACCAAAGTTTGGCCAATAAATAAAATTAGGTTTGCTACAACTAAGGACGCCTCTTATTATGGAAGTGACACAGAATGCTGACCTGGCAGGAAGAGGTATAACTTGCCACACATACACAACACACAACAAAGAAGCCACAGCCCTCGTTAAGTAAGAGTGTGTGCTAGAGCTCTTCTTAAGAGGCCACCTAAGGCAGAATACAATTAAGTTGGCGTGTAAAGGTTTCTGGGGAGATGGGTAAATATGTGACATTTTTCTGAAACTTGCTTTTTTGAAATACAGGTGTTCAAAGTTTAGTTCCTTTCAAGAATGCCACCAAAAATGTTAATATTGCAGTAGCCATGAGCAGGAAAAGGCTGAGAATCAATATTGCACACACTCAATTGTTCTCAAGGCAACTGACCACCTCTTACTCATTCTTCAGCCCTCAGCTCAGCTCCTCCTCTAGAAAACATTCTCTAACCCTATAAGGGAATGCTTGCTTAATGCCTCATCTACAGTATTTTGAACCACTATGAATAACTTTCACATGAACTGTAAACTCTGGAAGTGAAAAACTTGGGTCATTTGCTCTCAGTTCTATCCTATCCCTAAGGCTTAGCAGAGTGCCTAGGATCAGCCGTGGGCAAACTACGGCCCACGGGCCAGATCCGGCCCACGGAGCCGAAAGAGCGGAGGGTTCTCTTGCTCTCCCCTCCGCTCCTTCACCAGCAGCCCAAGAGGAGAGTGCCAGCATGGGCAGGTTGCTTTTGTCCCGGCCCTCCGGTCCAGTTTAAGAACCCATTGTGGCCCTCGAGTCAAAAAGTTTGCCCACCCTTGGCTAGGTCATGGAAACCATTATTATATTTTAGAGAGGGGGGGGAAAAAAGCCTAGTGAACAATCATCAAATAGTTTTACACCAGGCATTTACCTCATCACAATGAATCAACAAGGACTATATATGAAACTTAAAACAGAAAAAAAACCATAAAATTTGGAGTCTGATATTTTTTAACTTTGCATTTACTCTCTAAAAGTATAAAAAAATTAGAAACAAAAAAAGAAAAAAATATCTACTCTATTACATCCAAAGTGTTTTGCTAGTGCCACTTAAAAAGAAATCTTACCAAGTATATTAGTTTCCAACTGCTATTGTGACAAATTACCATAAACTTAATGACCTAACACAACATAAATTTATTCTTCTACAGTCCTGTAGGTCAAAAGTCCAAAACCGGTTTCACTGAGCTAATGTCAAGTATCATAAGCAGAGCTGGTTTCTTTTAAGGCTCTGAGGAGAGAATCCATTTCTGCCTTTTTCAGCTTCTAGTAATCCCTGAGTTTATGGCCCTGTCTTCAAAGAAATTCACTCAACCTCGGCTCCTGTGGTCACATTACTTTCTCTGCTGGCTGGATGACTCCTCTGGTTTCCCTCTGATAAGGACTGTTGTGATTTTATCAGGCCCACCAGATTCAGGATAATCTCCCAGCTCTAAATCACAGCTGCAAAGGTTTCAGAGATAAGATGGGGACAGATTATTATGATCTCTGAATGCTTATGTACAAGAGAAAGCTTGCAAATCTTGATAAGTCAAGGGATCAGGAGGTAGTGGCCCTCCAGCCTCTAGTGCCTGTATAAAAGAGGAAAATAGATTATTCTAATGCATCCACTCAGGATTGGGCCTAAAGTGGCAGTCAGACATCCCTCTCACCACTCGGGACTGCAGGCTCCTAACCGCTCACCTGCCTGCCTGTCTGCTTGCCCCTAACACCTCTCCCCTGCCTGCCTGATCACCCCTAACTGCCTCTGCCTTGGCCCCTGCCACAGTGGCTTTGTCCAGAAGGACATCCGGAAGATGCCCAGTCTATCTGGTCTAATTAGCATATTACCCTTTTATTAATATAGATGGTGTCCTCCTTGGTGAGACTAAACCATCACAAGATCTATGTAAAGTTAGATCTACCTCAGTAACATAATCTCATTCCAGATACTAGATTTCTACTAAAGGAAAACTAATTCTATTTCTGTTTAAGAAAGCCTAACATGAACACCAAAATTTACAAAGCAAATATTTTATGACCATCTAGGCACTATACAAAAATTAATTATAGGCTTTCTTTAAATGAGTTTCCTCACTCCCACCACTTAACAGAGAGGCAACATTTTAAATATCAAAAATATTTGTTTGGAGGCCCGCCACTCTGGAATCTCAGTGAGCCTCAGTCTGGTCTGAGCTCGGAACGGCCACCATGGCTGCCTACAAGCTGGTGTTAAACCAGCATGGAGAGCGCGTGGAATCTGGAGAGCCGCTTCAGCGGCTGGTATGACGACCTGAGCCCGGCTGGGCACGAGGAGGCGAAGCGTGGCGGGCAGGCGCTGTGAGATGCTGGCTAGGAGTTTGACATCTGCTTCACCTCAGTGCAGAAGAGAGCAATTCGGACCCTCAGGACGGTGCTGCATGCCATTGACCAAATGTGGCTGCCTGTAGTGAGGACCTGGCGTCTCAATGAGCGGCACTATGGGGGTCTGACTGGGCTTAACAAAGCAGAAACTGCTGCCAAGCATGGCGAGGTCCAGGTAAAGATCTGGAGGTGCTCTTATGATATCCCACCACCACCGATGGAGCCTGACCGTCCCCTTCTACAGCAGCATCAGTAAGGATGGCAGGTATGCAGACCTCACTGAAGACCAGCTACCCTCCTGTGAGAGTCTGAAGGACACGATTGCCAGAGCTCTGCCTTTGGAGTGAAGAAATAGTGCCCCAGAGTAAGGAGGGGAAACGGGTACTGATTGCAGCCCACGGCAACAGCCTTCGGGGCACTGTCACACATCTGGAAGGGCTTTCTGAAGAGGCTATCATGGAGCTGAACCTGCGGCCTGGTATTCCCACTGTCTATGAACTGGACGAGAACTTGAAGCCCATCGAGCCCACACAGTTCCTGGGGGATGAAGAGACCGTGCACAGAGCCATGGAGGCTGTGGCTGCCCAGGGCAAGGCCGAGAAGTGAAGGCAAGCAGGCAGGCGACTTTCCCCAGGACATTCCTCACACCACGGCGGGATGCGCTCCTGACCTGTAGGAGCATCCTGCTGTTTTAGAACCCCTCCCCGGCCTTGTCGTCTCATGGCGGTGAAATGTCTCCGGATCACATCCAGGTGTGCCTTTCACTGAGCGTGAGTGAGTGCTGAATCATGTTCCGGTTGCTGGCCCTGCCACGTGGGCCCAGGAAGCATTTTAAGCATAACTACTACATCTCTTTCAGATCAGTATAATAAAGGAGTGATGTGCAATTAAAAAAAAAAAAGAATATTTATTTCATTAGATTTTCTGAATCAAATTTCAACACTTTTTTCCGTCAGATTAAGGGTTTTCATTATCTTCAAAAGAACATAAAGGTCAAAAAAAGAAAAAAATGAAAAAAGAATATCAAGGTCAGCCAAGTACAAACTCCTCTATCCTATATTTGGAGAAGTAGAATCAGGTCTAGGAATGTAATTCATTCATCATGAACTACCAAGAAGTAGGTCAGTATTTAGCTGGTATGCATTTTAACCATCGTCCTTGGCAAAACATTAAAATACTTCTGAACCAGTAAGCCCTGACTGACCCTGCTTCTCTGTTATGCCCCATGAGGGCCCCTTGCCCCAGACCCCATGACCTCCTGAAGGACGAGTGCTTGGCATATTCCAGGCTTACAGAACCTGCTCTAGTGTAAGGGCTGGTACTCATTCAGTGGTTAGTACACGTAGTACTGATTATTGAATATTATGAAATACACTACCCCTGCCAATAAAGTATCAATAATACAATGCTAAAGCACAGATTATTTTTTTTACAAGCATAAAGATGGGTTGGATCCTGTGTGCACGTGGCTCGGGCGTGAGTGCACCCCTCCTCCCCTGAAGAAATCTGCATTTAGAAACCCTAGGGATTTGAAAAATGGGGAGTCCCAATTCTTTCTGATGGAAGGCAAATATTTACAAAGTTAACTGTCCCAGTCACGCTTGGCAGACAGAGCCCTATACACATACCTGTACAAACATTTGGATAAAATCTCACACTGCATTTTAGTATAGTTTTTTCTGCAATGCCAGGGATAGTACTAATTGCTTTTATATATATATAAACTTTATATGGTTCTCATAACAATCCTGAGAAGTATTGCTATTGTTATTTTACAGACAAATATGGGCATGAAAGCTCACTAATTCATACAAATTCAAGTAGTTGGTAAGTAGTGAAGAGGCTAGGCATTGCAGGTTCCAAAGCGCATTTCACAATGCCTATTTCTCAGATATGCTAATAAAAAAAAAAAAGCGAGTTAAGACTTGCCATTGGCTAGGCAAGGCATTTTCCTACTTCCTCTCTCCTCCCTGCTTCATGCTGCTTTTGCTCAGTTCCTAATGTAAGCAGCTTTTGGCATACAATTTAAAAAAGCTGATCCAATCCACCTTCCAGCAAGTCCACTAGCTGAGGTAGAAGGTCTATTAAAGAAAACCTCCCAAGAGCAGATTAGTGGGAGGGAAGGGGTGAACAGTGTAAGAAAATAAAAAAATAAAAAACCCAAAAACTAAAATAGTGACTGAGCCTTAAATACAAGAAAGGAGTAAGAAGAGGTGGCCCTACATAATCCTTTCCCTGGCCAGTCTTCACACGCAATAATAAATCTGGAGCCAAGTACACTTGCTCAACTGACTGCCTACTGCCTGCTGCTACTGGGAATATGAGGAGGAAAACTCGCCCGGTTTCTGCCATCGGGAGAATTTATATCCTGGTGTTCTGAAGGAAAATGAATGTCGCCAAAAAGGGACTCTAATTTGCTAAGCACCTCATTTTGCTGAGCACCAGGTTCTTATTTTCTCTGGGCTGAATCAAAGCCTACAACCTTTTCACTAGCCCACATTCTGACAATCCTGAGCATGCTTAGCCTATTGGAAGCAAATAGCTTCCCCAGGGCTGAATATAAGCGGATTTGCTCTAAACACAGCAGTGATTACTATGAAGATACTCTCATTTCTAGGAAAGCCCCTTGAAGTCTCACTCAAAATCTGTTCTGTTTCAATGTCTTCAGGATCTAACACTTCAGGGTTTATAGATGAACTAGAGGCCCGATGCACGAAATCCATGCAAGGGGTTTGGCTGCTGCTGCCACCTCATGGCTTCATTCAAAATGTGGTCTGGAAGGACGTCTGGTCTAATTAGCATATTACACTTTTTATTATTATAGCCTAGAGGCCTGGTGCACGAAAATTCGTGCACTCAGGGGTTGGGGGGTGGCCCCTCAACCCAGCCTTCACCCTCTCACAATCCAAGACCCCTTGGGTAGGGTCCCTCGGCCTGGCCTGAGATCAGGGCCTATCGGGGCTTTCCTTCCCGGACATGCAGGGAGCTGGCCCCACCTCCCTTCTACCGGTGGCCTCCCTCTGCAGGAAACAAGCTGGGGTGCAATGGCTTGGCTGCCCTGAGTCTCCCTCTTTCTTTGCTGGGGAGCCAGCCCTGTGAGGAGTTCTCTGCCTACCTGATCACCCCTAACTGCTGGCCTACCTACCTAATCATCCCTAACCACTGGTCTGCCTACCTGATCACCCCTAATCACTCTGCCCACCTGCCTGATTGCCCCTAACACTTGCTTGGGTGAGGGGCCAGCCCAGTGAGGGGCCATCTGCCTATCTGATAATCCCTAATCACTCTGCCTCCCTGCCTGATTGCCCCTAACCACTGGTCTGCCTACCTGATCACCCCTAATTACTCTACCTGTCTGCCTGATGGCCCCCTTACTGCTTGCTTGGGGGCAGGGATGGCACTGGCTTCTGGTTGGTCAGTCTCTGGTGGTTACTGGTCGTTAGGACCCAGGGTTTTTACATATTAGGATTAGAAAGATTAGCTGAAATACTGGGATCAATGGCAATGAATATGATTTACAAAAACTATTATAGATATAAACCTGAGGGGGAAGAGGTGAGTTGGAAATGACACTACAAATATGTATAGCAATAGATTAAAAAAAATTATAATAAACTTAAAAGGAAATTATATATCCAGATAGTTACATAATACCATGGTAATATCTTTAAGGAAGGACCCATGCTCTCCCTAGCTATGAAGGAAGACTAGAAACCTGAGACACAGATGCCTCTCTGATCAAAAGGAACTTACTTCAGACACACTAGGCAGATTTATATCATTTTAAATTTTGCATGTGCTCTCAAAGTTGAAGGTTTCCTGTAACTGATCAGATAGGGTTACGAAGTGAATGGAATATTTATTTATATCTCCCATAATGAATTCGAACAATTCCCATTACTATCTCGTTTCTTTCGTTATTGACAATTAAAATGATAAAACTGCCAGAACCATTCTTGTAAAAGGCATAGAGAAGGAAGAAAACACACTTTCATTTGGAAACGAGCATCACTGCTTCCTAAAACAGAATAAACAGTGGTGGTGGGGGGAGAGGATGGAGCGGGGTGGAATATGTTAATGGGGGGGAGGACCTATGTAATACTTTCAACAATAAAAAAAATTTCTATAGTTTATAAACAAACAAAAAATCAGCGTGGTTTATTGTTAAATCTGGGTGTCCCACCCCCCAAAAAAAAATTGTTTTAAAAGATCTCTGTCAATTCAATCGGAAGAAATGTTGGAGTTACACCAGCATATAATTTCCAGGATATTATGTCACTCAATCATCCCTTGTTTGAGGACCCAGCTTTTGAAGGCTCTCAAAATGCAGAGCAAAAGTTGAAAAAATATTCAACTAATATTTCATATGGAGATACAAATAATTCTAAAAGACCTTATTTTGTTCAATTAAGGAACTAAAGTATAGAAATATAACACTAAGGAAGAAAGTTAAGAGAAAATATTTCATAGATTCAAAGAAGTCAACTTTTATCTTTAAGTGGGGAAAGCATGTTAAAAGTTAAACCTGAAAAACAAGTTATAATGAAATCTCAGTGTCCAAGTTCTACTAGCAAAAGGAAACTTTAAGAATTAGTAGAAAGCCCTAGCTGGGTGGCTCAGTTGGTTGGGGCGTCTTCCCTTACACCAAAAGGTGGTAGGTTTAATTCCAGCCAGTTGCAAGTATGGGAGGCAACTGATCGATGTTTTAAAATCCGATAACTTGTAAAGTGCTCTCTAGGTAACATTCCAGTTTTACAATTGTTTTCTATGATGTTTCATACTCATACTTCTGACCTTTTTGTTTTTCACCATATCTGGAATTGCACAGAGATATATTAAAAGGCAAGCTACTTTATATTGGGCAAAGAATAAATCGAAAACCCAAATGACTGCTTAATCGTTATGGATAAATGCCAGTACAAAGTAGCAAAAACTACTTTTCTTTCTAAGACTAGCAAGCAAAACAAAAACAGATATGATCTCGTTATCTCTCTGCTTAAACTTTGTTCCATAAGAACAACCACCCAAAACTGACCCTAATTCTTTATCTTAACTTGTAAATTCCTTAGAATAACTTTTAAGGTCTTCCTGCAACCTGGGCCTTTTAAAGTATTCCTTTCAATTCCAATGCTTGGGTTTTCCCTACCACCCAGTACCCTTTTTGCCTTTTTAAAATATATGTTTTTGTTGACTTAAAAGAGGAAGGAGGGGGGAGGGTAAGAGGAAGGGGGGGAGGGAAGGGAGCAGAGAGGAAGGGGGAGGGGTAGAAACATCAATGATGAGAGAACCATTGATCAGCTGCCTCCTGATCCAGCCCACAACTTGGGCATGTGCCCAGACCAGGAATCAAACTGTGACCTCCTGGTTCACAGATTGCTGCTCAGCCACTAAGCCAAGCTGGCTGGGCCCTTTTTGCTTTTTAAAAACAAAACAAAACATTTTTATTGCTTTCAGAGAGGAAGGGAGAGGGAGAGAGAGATGGAAACATCAACAATGAGAATCATTGACTGGCTGCCTCCTGCATGCCCCCTACTGGAGATCGAACCCATAACCTGGGCACGTACCCTTGGCTGGAATTCAGCCTCGGACTGGGAAGGCTAATGCTCTAGCCACTGAGCAAAACCAGCTAGGGCCCTTTTCGCTTCTTGACCATTTAGTTTCTTTTTTTCTTGTTTTGCATTTTTTTCTTGTCTTTTATTGATTTTTTAGAGATAGGAAGGGAGGAGAGGGAGAAAGGGTGAGAGAGACAAACATCAATGTACATCAGCCACCCCCTACTAGAGCTCACTAGGAACTGAATCCACACTTGCCTACGTGCCCTAACCAGAAAAGAACCTCCACCTTTTGGTGTGAGGGCTAACACTCCAACCAACTGAGCAACACTGGCCAGGCCTTAAACATGTCTTGCATTTTCATACTCCCAGACTTCTGTTCATACTGTAACCTCTCCATGGACATTGCACTCCTACCCCAATCCATCAGATCCCTCAAGGTCATAACCAACTTGAATGTCGCCAAAATAAAGGCAGTTTTTCCTACCTACCAGGCTTAATCTTGAGTACCAAACTGGTAAGCAGGCAAAAATATTGAAATGAATTGCTTCTCTGCTTAAAGGAATAACTATAAACAGCAGAAATCACGCATATTCTATATTTGACTTCTATATATAGTAGTTGATTTGTTCTTACAGATTTAACATCCTGATACAACTGATATTCTGGCATCCCTTGAGCACTCACGAAATTTTTAAGGGTAAGAAAAATATTTCTTTAAGCCCTGGCCCGTTTGGCTTAGTGGACAGAGTCGGCCCATGAACTGAAGGGTCCCGGGTTCAATTCTGGTCAAGGAGACATACCTTGGTTGCAGACTCTATCCCTGGCATATTCTAGAAACAACCAATGGATGTGTCTCTCTCACAGAGATGTTTCTCTCTCTGTGTCTCTCCCCCTCTCTCTGTAAAATAAACATAAATAATTTAAAAAATTGGCCATTAAGACAATAATGCACATTTAAAAAATCATGAAAAGACACAATCCTTGAATCACACGGGTTTACAATAGTCTAAAAACACTTGGGGATCTTTTTTTAAAAATAATTGTGTTCCAATCTCAAAACTATTTGAAAAACAAAATTTTAGTAAATTCAAAAGAAAAAAACGCTCACAAATGTCTTTGTATAAGTTGCAGAGAACAGTGCAAAACCTACAATACTATTCGCACTCAAACCCATTAAACAACTAATGGAGGTAAAGAGTGCAATATTAATAAGTATGGCTGATCCAAAAGATATTAAGGCCAAGCCTTAATATCCTTCTGACTTACGAAAAAAAAAAAAAATCAACCTCTAATTCCCAGGATAAACGATAAAGCATCTGTTGCAAAAATTCGATGTTGGCTGAACCGATATAAAAAGCCCAGCAGCAAGCACCGGCCATGGGCATGGCTCAGTTGGCTGGAATGTCCTCCGGCTCCCACACACGGAAAGGCTGGGGGCTCCATCCCTGGTCAGGGCGCATCTGGAAGGCAACCCGGCCAGGTTCCTCTCAAATCACTAAGCCTGTTCTTGGGTGAGGTTTTTTTTTTTTTTTAAAAAAAAGCCCAGTAAATTTTCACTAACAGCCTGGATAAAATAGGTCGGTCTAACAATACTGTATATTTTTTTAAAGTTTTTATTTTTATGTATTTTATTGATTTTTTTTTTTTTACATTAAGGAAGAGAAGAATAGAGTTAGAAACATCGATCAGCTGCCTCCTGCACACCCTCCACTGGGGATGTGCACACAACCAAGGTGCATGCCTTTGACCGGAATCGAACCTGGGACCAGGACCGAGATCTGCCCTCCCCTGGCCCCCCGGTTTCGGCAAGCGTGTGGTTTGGTTCTTTTACAAACAGGACAGGTATCTTTCTAAAGTTTCCAGTCGATCATTTGGAGGGCTCCCTTCTCAAATATTACTACATCTGAGAGAGAAAGAGAGAAAGAGAGAGAGAGAGAGAGAGAGAAAGAGAGAGAGCGCGAGCCCCGCCCTCCCGGCCCCTCCGTGCGCATTCCGAACCCGGGACCGGGGAGTGGACGTGCGGGCAGGAGCCATTCCGCGCTCGCCTCGCCCGCACCCTCCCCGCGGCGGCGACCTTAGGGGGAAGGCGAAGCGGCTTTTCTGGCATCGCCGCTGCCTGCGGGGGGCCCGGCCTCACGTTCCAGAATTTGGGAGAGTGAAGCCGGAAGCACACCCAGCCTAGAGGCGTCCGTCCGTCCGCCCGCCCGCCCGCCGGACACCCGCTCCCTCCAAACACGCCGGCGAGCGCGCTCCGACCTCGGGAGCCGCCGCCGCCGCCGCCGCCGCGGCGATGCCGGTCCGGGGCCGAACTGGGTCAGGGTTCCGGTTACACTCGGGGTGCACACCGACGCCCCTTTGTCCGCCCAACTCGAGCGCCAACTTCGGCTCCGTGCCGGGCGGGGTGCCCGCGGGGCCGCGGAAATCAGGTTTCCGGAGTCGGGCAGGGCCCCCGGCGCCCGGCCCCCGGCTCCCAGGCCGCCCCGCCCGGCCTCCCCCGGACCCCGCACTCGCGGCCTCGGCGCCGCGCCAGCGCCGGGACCCGAGCGGGGGAGGCCCGCGCCCGGCTCCTCCTCGGGGGCCCCGGCGGCCTCGGGCCTGGGGTCCCAGGGCGCACACAGCCCGGCCCCGGCTTCCCGGGCGGCCCCCTCCCCGGCGCAGGGCGCCTCTCCGCCCCGCCGGCCCGCGCCCCGCACGCCGCAGCCGCGATCCCCGGCGCCGCCCGGCCCGCTCCTCCCGGCCGCGCAGGCCGCCCGCCGGCCTAGGCCCGCGCCCCCCGCCCGCCCGCCCGCCTCACCGTTCTGCTGCGGCGGCGGCGCCGGGCCCGGGCGCGCGGCGGCTCCGGCGGCGGCGGCGGCGGCTCCGCCGAGGTCGGGCTGGGCGCGGGCGCTGGCGGCGCGCTGGGGGGACCCGGCGGGGGCCGACATGACGGCGCTGCTGGCGCGGCGGCTCCGCGGCGGGAGGAGGGCGGAGGGACGGGGAGGCGGGGCCGGGGCGCGAGAGGAAGAGGAAGGAACGTGCCGGCGTCACCCGGGGAGTCACCGGGGCCGCGGCCGAGGCCGCGCTCCGCCGAGGAGGGCGAGCGGCCGCGGGGGCGGGGACCCTGGCCCGCTCCGCCCGCCCGCCGGCCCGCCGGCCCCCCCCGAGCGCCAGGGTTCGGGATTCGCAGCCCCCCGGGCGGCGGCTCCCGGGCCCGCGGCCTCGCCCGGCTCTGGCCCCGCCGCCGCCGCCGCGCCCCCTGCTGGCCGGCCGGAGCGGGCCAGCTCGGCCTGGGCCTCGCTGCCAGCCCTGGAGGCGGGGAGCTCGGTGGAAGGGGTCTTGGGGCGCGCTCCAAGGGGGACCCCGGGAAGGGGAAGGGGGGATGGGTGAGGCGCAGTGCGGACTGGGGATCCTGAATCCGTAGCCCAGTCGGGGCTGACCCCACCCACCCTTACTCCGAAGAGCAACCCAGGGTTTGATAAACACGAGAATCTCAACAAGAAGAGCATTATTCAAAACTTTCCCCACCCACCTAAATCTAGAGAAGGGGGAGGGGAAAAGAGTAAGGGAAACTCGAAGACGAGTTTTTACCTCCCTCCTGAGTTTTGCCTGGGGTTGGCTCATCTGGCCCCCTCTAGAACCAGGGACTCTGGCTTGCTTTGTCTACACTACTGAAATCTCTGAATCTCTCTGGCCGGTCCCTGCATGCATGCGTACTGGCAAGCCACACCTGGACTACAGTTCCTAAGTCCTTTTGTAGTCTTGAACCTTGAGTGTGCCACCCTTATTCTGTACTAGAAAGACTTGCTGTGAAACATTGAATTCAGAACGTGACAGAGCAAAAAGGATATTTATGGAAAGCCTAATGTATTGAATGACTCAAAAAGTGATGATCATCTGCGGAAACGGGTTTGGCTCAGTGGATGAGAGCGTCGATCTGCGGCCTGAAGGGTGCCAGATTTGATTCCGGCTAAGGGCATATGCCCAGGTTGGGGGCTCGATTCCCCAATAGGGGATGTGTAAGAGGCAGCCAATCAATGATTCTCTTTCATCATTGATGTTTCTATCTCTCCCTCTCCCCTCCTTTCTAAATCAATTTTAAAAAAATTAAAAAAATACTTGTAATAATAATACAAAGTGTCCCTTTAGGCTGTTGCCATGAATTAGTGATACCTAATGCTTCAAAATGCACCAAATGAATTGTAAAAATATCTCAAAGGTTGGATTTGTATTTTTTTTATAGAATAGTAAGAAGCTACCAAAATTCCAGAACAAGTGGAATAGGGAAACTAAGATATATAGTTAAATACCTTAGTAAATCTTATTTTTCTATAAACCAAGGACACTAACAGTAAATGGTTTCCACTTCCCTTCCCCAAGTAGCTTAAACCACCCTACTCAGGAAGACAGATAACAGAAATCCAATTAAGTACTATTTTCCCACCATACCCAAGGACAAATTGAGATAATTTCATTTTGGTACATCAGCACAAAGCTGATAAATGTTCTTTTAATTCTCCACTAAGACCTCTCCTAAACACCCAGCCTTTAAAACCCCTGAAAACAAAGGTCCCAGCACTCTCCCTCCAGGAGCCTTTATCCCTCCCCTCCACCATCTCCCCCCCCCCCCCCCGTGTACCCCCCCCCTTTCACTGTCCCCTAACCTCTAAGGAACCCTGTGAGACTGGCAACCAGGGAGCAATGCACAGCAGCAGCTCAGTCCAGCCCACTCTCCCTCCCGGGAGCATGCCAGTGCCATTCCCTACCCCCCCCCCCCTTACCTATTCCCTCCCCTCTAAGGGTACCTCCAGACTGGCAACCAGGGGAATAATAGCAGCAGCACCTCATCCTGAGCTAACCCCCTGCACCGGTCTCCAAGGCCCTATCCTCTGACTTCCCAGGGAGCCACAGCACCAGCCTGGGCTCTCCTGTTTCCTGTTGCTTCTTCTATGCCCGTCCTTGTTTTTTCTGCAGCCAATAAATCCTTCCTTGCTTTTCTATACTTTGTCTTTCTCTTTAAAAAAAAACACACATACACACACACACAAAAAAAAACACATAACAAAACAACAAAAAACCCCTCACATTTATCTTTAAAATAAATTTTATTTATTTATTTAGAGGAAGGGAAAGGGGAAAAAAAAGATAAAAATATCAATGTTAATTCAAGCTGGTTTTGTTCAGTGGCTAGAGCGTCAGCCTGGGGACCAAAGAGTCCCAGGTTCAATTCCAGACAAGGGGAAGTACCTTGGTGGCAGGCTCCTCCCAGGCCTGTTTATCTCACATCAATGTTTCTCTGTCTTTTCCTCTCTCTTCCACTCTCCCTAAAAATCAATGGAAAAATATCCTCTGGGGAGGATAAACAACAACAAATCAACGATAGAGACAGACGACAGAGAAACATCGATTAGCTCCCCTCTGCCCACCCCCCAGGGGAGATGGAGCCCGAAACCCAGGTAAATGCCCTGACCAAGAATCGAACTAGCAACCTCTTGATGCAACCTCTTGAGGACACTCAACCAACTAAGCCATGCTGGCCCAGGTACACTTTGTCTCTTGATTGAAATCTTTTTGTCAAGAAGACAAAAACCGAGGCCTTGTCGTCTTCCTGAGAACACTTTGGGGATTTAGGATTCTCAACAATACATTATGCTAGATGAACACAGAAGGGCATGTCCTTTCCCACAGGCTTTCCAGCTTCACAGAAACCTAAGCCCCAATACACAAAGGATCACACTCTGCTTCATCAAGACCACACAATTACAGGTTTCAACTCTTAGCAGTCCTTTGAAACAATGGTTCAGAATAAAAGCTCTGGAATGACTACAGTTAGGTGCATTAGGGAGTAACTGGACAATTGGCTTTCTGCCACTGGAATGTATCCTCCTGGGTGTAAGAAGCCCATTATAATCAGAGGTATGTGAAATGAAGGTGAACCCCATCCCTTTTGGAGAGACTTCCAAATAGAGGGAGTGGGATGGCATTAGCAGATCTTCCCCCACAATCTTCATCACCTAAGTTGCTTCCACTAGTCTACTAATTGGCCATCGTATTTTTCTAGCATGTTTATAAAAACCTTTTGCACGGCAGATCCTATAACCTGTATGACAATGTTATTTCACTCTACCACCTTATGTTCCATGACTGCTGTCGGTGAAGGAGGAATAGGATGGGTTGAATGCTTACAGCGTACCAGGCATTGTGCTTAGTCACTTTGGGTGTATTTCCTTCCCCCCATTTAGTCCTCACAATAACTGAGATTTTTTTTTCTTATTCCCATTTTACCAGTGAGGAACAAAGGTTTGTAGATTTCAAGGAATCTTAGTAAAAGTCATGAAGTAGTAAATAGTAGAACCAGAGATCAAACCAAAGTCTATTAGCTCAAAAAAAATCTTTGCTTTATCCACTACAAACTGTAGTGGGTTAACTTACATCTTCTTTCATAAAGCCATGCTAATCAGGATGCACTATTTTGTTTGTCAAAGGATTTTCTGCTTTACATATTTAGAATATAGTCCAATGGCTTCAAAATGGTGGATCTCAGTGTTTGCAATGCAAACTCTCAAGACCTACTGAATGCTGGAGTTAGGACCCAACAAGCTCTCCGGGTGATTCCAATCCACAGGGAAATTTGAGAACCACTGCTTTTGAATAGCAAAGTTAAGCTGAATTGCATTCATTCTTTTTGATATTGGGATGCGATGGCCCTTTTCTTCAGGACATCTCTGCAATCTTTTGCCAGTCATCAAAAGTGAAAGTTTGTGGAGGGCAAGATCATTGTAGATGAATTGAAGCAAGCAGTTATCAGTACCAGCAGCAAGGCAGAGACACCCCAGGGCACCTCTCTGGCCTGGTCTGCTGATGGCCAGACTCTCTTTGCCAGCAACCCAGGCGACCTGGTGCGAGTGTGGCAGGTGACCATCAGCACCCGCTATAAATATATGGCAGAGCTTTAGTAATAAAATGTTTTTACTTAGAAGAAAAAAAAAGTTAAAGTCTGTATGTGTGTGATTCAAGTGCCAGGAACGCCAAATATGATGGTTCCTTTGTCCATTCAGATTGACAGGCTGTGTTGAGACAAATGCCGAGGTCAAGTCTGTGCTCAGTGGGAAGGAGTGCTATAATTGGAACTAATTCCTGTCACGGGTGCAGAAGGGACGTTTTTCTGAGTGTCAAACTGTAACACACATGCCACTGCCTGTCACCCCCAACTCAGGACACATATTTTCTCTATAACAGAAGTTGTGGAAGCTTTAGACAGTTCTTTCTTTATTGCTATATTGCTTCGCGTCTTTCTCAAGCAGCAGTTTTTTTTTTAATGATCTAGTTTTGAAGCCACATGCAACCTTCTTTTTCAAGTTCCAGGTACTTATAAAACAGTGTAAACTCCGACACAATGCACCAACATGAGCTCGTGCCTTTCAAGGAGAAGTATTTCCTGGCTACGGGGAAAACTGTGCAGGTGGCTTTATTCTAAGTCTGGACCTTCTTTACTCAGTTTGCTGTATTCTACATTCCCTGAGTGGAACTTGTATTGGTTGTTGGGACCCTGCTTGTTCTCCGGGTTCTGGGTGATTCTTTCCCAACAGACATCTGGATTGAACACTGCCAGGCGCAAGTCAAGCAGCGCTGCCCCCGTATCTCTGGCTCCAATAAATACAAAGAGGAAGATCAGAGTTGAATGCTTCTTGGCCCGAGGACCTGACGGACGGAGCATGGTTGCACCAGAGGACCCGGAAGCACAGAAAAAAAATCAAAAGCGCACAGGGGACAGACGGTGAGCATCCCAGATGAGCGGATTTCCAAAATCTCCCACGACCCCAGGCTCGGAGGGCACCCTGCGTCAGTAAGGCCCGGATGTGGCTGTCCACAACAGTGCCTGCTTCACCGAGCACCTCACGCGTCCGCTCTAACCTGACCAGATCGTCAGAGTTCCACTCCAAGGTAAACGTTCTTATTCCTGTGCAATGTATAGTCCTGAGGGGCAATTTTTTTTAGCGTCAAAACTGAGACAGCTGTATTGACTACACAGGCACTTTCTCAGGAGGCCACGCGTGGTGCGATGGAGGGGCCTACGGACCCAAGACCCAGGGGGCCTTGCGCGCAGCCAGCCGGCGGTCCTCTAGCTGGGCACCTGCAGCCGCTAGGAGCTGGGGGCGCTCTGCTGGGCATAGGATGCCGCTGAGGGAAGGGATCCTGCACATTGATGGACTTTTGTTGAACAACGTTGATCTTTTAAAAGTTTTTACTTATTGATTTGAGAGAGAGAGAGAGTGTGTCAAAGGGAAAGAAAGTGAAACATTGATTTATCATTCCACTTGTTTATGCATTCATTATATGGACGAAAGGGGCCACATGCTGACCTGACAAGCTCAGGGGAGGCCTGCATGGTGGTCTTGCAAACTCAGAGACCTAAAGGAACCACAAAGGATGGTCTGAAATTAAACTATAACCAAAGCAGTTTATGGTGGGTAGTTACATCTCAGGCCAGTATCTTCACTGACAAGGTCAACCTTTACCTTAACTGAGCCTATCTGTCTTTTTTGCATCTATAATAACATACCCATTGACATGTCTGGGTAACTTGTAACTTACCTTTGAAGCAGGGATTTTAGGGGGATTTAGGTAGGCTTAGGGATTTTTTTTAGAATTGGGGTCCAAGGGAAAAGCTCTGGGCTGCAGACTGGGAGAAGGTACATCTCCATAACACAAGGAAGCCCGGTGCAGTTATATTTCCATAAGACAAGTAGGCAGCAAGAGGTATATTTCCATAAGACAAAAGAACTGGAAGTAGCAAAAAAAAAAAAAAAGAGGTCCTATTTACAAAATAATGAGAATGAAGCCCTTCTTCAGAGAGGGGGAGGAGTGGGGAGAACCTCACTTGTGAGGTTCAACCTTTGAGCCTAGGAGTTGCTATAGTAACTAACTTGAAGGGGAATAGTGACCAATCAGAGGGAATATCAAGGCATCAGGGGGAACCCAGTGGGAATTTTCCCCTTCCCTAATTAGGAATCTATTCTGTGGGACTTTCCCCCCTCTCTACGTGGGAGTCTGTACTTTTTAAAAATAAATCTCCATCTTTGCTATGCCACTTTCTGTGGATTCATTCTTCGATTCCTGTGGATAAAGAATCTGTGTTCCAGTCCAAAAATTCGGTATCACCTTTTTCTGGAGCCCTTGGGGTACAACCAAATGTGGTGGGCACCAGAACACATGCCACACATTCCTTCATTATCATGTTAATTTTTTCCTGCATACACCTAAGTATGTGTCCATCATTTTATTTTTTATCCAATCTCAGGGTTCCCTCCCCTTGCCTCTCTCTTTGCTCTATCCCACCTCCTTAATTCAACACCAATGAATTTCATGTAACCCACCTATGTCCCTCCTTTGATTGCAATGTATAAATACAAATGTAACCTGCCATTCTCCGGAGCATTATCTCAATTCTTTGAGGTTCTGCTTCCCAGCACATGTTGACAGTTTGGCACAAATGAACTCACAAAAATTCTTTACAGGTTTCAATGTTTTGTTTTGTCTTTTTGTTTGCTGTTTTTTTACATTAACAATTGATATGATTCTTTCATGTGCCCTGACCTTGGATAGAACCAGCAACTTTAGCATATTGGGACCAGGTATGCTCTGATGGAGTGATCTATCTGGCCAGGGCAAAACATCTGTTATCTTTTAGTGGCATTCCTTATTAGTTGTCCCTCTCCCAATGAGGAGAAGTAATTTTCTTCTTTCTTCTCCTTTATCTAACCTATTTACACATTGCATTTTTAGTAGGCCAAGTGTTAGGGATACAAAGATAAATAAATGTTACACCCAGGCTTTGTGATCCCCAAAGACCACCAGGGAGCTTGAATTCCATGGTAGCATGGGCTCTGTCCCACTCAAGCCGACAGCATGGCAGAGAGACTGAACTTTGACAGGTCAAGAGATTTATAGGGGTGGTGATGCCACTGCTTTGGCTGACCCTGATTGGTTGGGTGAGGGCTAGGGTCCAGTTACACAAAATGGAGGATAGCTCCGCCCTACCCCACAGTACAAAATGGAGTCAGGAGTTAGCCTCGCCCCGCCCTGCCCTCTCAAAGATATAATCTGTCTCCAAAGATCCCATGCAAATATATGGACTTTCTTGTATCTGGATTTCTTTTTTCCTGCAAACTTGCTGTGTTCTTTTCTTTCGTTGTTTAAAATAGTTTTTTATGGATTTCAGAGAGGAAGGGAGAGGGAGATAGAAGCATCAATAACAAAAGAGAATCATTGATCAGTTGCCTCCTGCATGCCCCCTACTGGGCATTGAGTCCGCACCTTGGGCTTGTGCCCTTGACTGAAATCAAACCTGGGACCCTTCGGTCCACAGGCCAACGCTCTATCTACTGAATCAAACCAGCCAGGGCTGGCCTGTGCCTTCTTGATGATCATAAAGGGAACCTCTTAGCAGCTGCAAGTATTCCCTAAGCTCATGTTGATTAGCATCCCCCTGGCTTCTTATAGAAGCAGTATTTTCTTAGGACTTCATTTTTATTGATGAAAGAGAGAGAGAGAGAGAGAGAGAGAGAGAGAGAGAGAGAGAGAGAGAGGAGAAAGAGAGAAATTGATTTTGTTGTTCCACTTATTTCTGCATTCATTAGTTGCTTCTTGTATATGCCCTGACCTGGGACTGAACCCACAACATTGGCATATCTGGGGTGATGCAATAACCAAAGAGCTACCTGGCCTGAACAACCCCAGCGGGTTAATGGGAGTTGGATATTGACATTGATCATCCTGACATGCATTCAAGTGTTTCCATTGTGTGAATTATTTTTTTTTTCTTACGAATTGTTATAGAAAAATGGTCTATTAGCTTGGGCTGCCATAACAAAATACCACAGACCGGGGGCTTAAACAACATTTATTTCTTACAGCTCTGGTTCCTGGAAGTTCATGATCAGGGTGCCAGCATAGTCAGGTTCTGGTGAGAGTTATCTTACAGACAGCTGCCTTCTCACTGTGTTGTCAGAATTGCGTTTCACACGTTGATTTTTTTTTCTGTGCAATTAAAGGTTATCCTCAACTAGTTAAAAAAAAAAAAAGTTAAATAAACTCTCTGTAGTACAGAAACACCGCGTTCTTAGGACATTTTAACTCACACAGTTCCATAAATAAAAATAAATCTGCCATATGGAGATATGTCTTTAAGGACTTTAATATCCTTTAAGGTCCTTAAAGGCATATCCAACTATAATTTCAATATAATTCCAATTCAGGCCATTATAATGACCTGGTTATTATTTATCAGGAAAGGAATGAAAGGGGAGAGCAGATAATACAGACATGCCTTTTATACAGCTTAGCCAAAAGCTTCCTTTAACATTTTCTTTTTTTTTTTTTTAAATATACTTTATTATTTTTACCGAGAGGAAGGGAGAGGGATAGAGAGTTAGAAACATCGATGAGAGAGAAACATTGATCAGCCGCCTCCTGCACACGCCCTTCTGGGGATGTGCCCACAACCAAGGTACATGCTCTTGACCGGAATCGAACCTGGGACCCTTCAGTCCGCAGGCCGACGCTCTATCCACTGAGCCAAGCCGGTTAGGGCCCTTTAACATTTTCTAAGGCTGTTCCCCGCTAATAGACGGGGGAAGAGACTCGGCAAAGGCAGTTTAGACACATGCCCAGAAGGGGCTGAGTGATGTGGGAAGCTGCCTACCTGTCTGTCACACCTAAAACACGTTAGTGCCAGGATGGCCACGGCCACTGCAAGCACACCAAACTAAATATTTACACTTGCAACGACGGAAGTTCTCTCTCTCCCTCTCACGCATTGTTCCCTGGCTCCTCCGGTGGCAGGGCATGCGCTCCCCGGTGCCCCCATGGCAGCCGGCCATATTGGACTCCACACAGGGACCAGGACACTTTAATGAGCTCGGATGCTGAACCACACCCAACTGCAAGGTGGAATGGAAGCTTTGGACACTGGCCTTGTTTCCGGCTCAGCTGGAGCCCCAGCTGCACCTTTTCCAGGACTGGCTTCAGGGACAGGGACTTTGGAACCCCAGAAATGTAACTCCACATCCACATCCCATCCTCCTGTGGGAGCTTCTGTAAATACTTACTTCAGTGGCACCCCAAGAATCTCCACCTCACTCCCTCTAGCGTCACAGGAGTTTAATTCTCCACTACCGATCACATGGCAGAGAGTGATATACTTATCTCTCGATGGTGTCCCTGGTAAAAGGATGCCAGCTATATCAAAGCTCCACCCTATGGCCCCATTTCACTTGAATCCCTTCCTTAAGGGCCCCATCCTCAGTGAGATGGGGGTTTGAGGCTTCCACATTCTCGATGGCAGGATTAATTCTTTGGCCTTCAGAATTGTTTCTACTTTCAAATGTTTTGTCCCATTTCACTGTATATTTAATTACCACGAGTTTTCATGTTGAAATCTCTGCTTTTATTATTGTCTTCTTCTTATTCTTATTCACAATACCTTCAAAATTCTCACAGTTCTGTCACTGACATAAATGTTGGGATTAACATGTCTAAGTACACTTTAAAGATGTAAACTCATTATAGGTTCCAAATTAATAAGAAAATGACCTAGATAAAAATTCCCAACCAAGATGCACTGTGGGCTGTAATGCATTCAAAGATGTGCCAAAATGTCAATCTTCCTCAGACCTTGGGACAGCCAGCGGTGCCTTCAGGTGACCCCCAGGCTGGTCTTCTTTGGCTGCCACCCCCTTGTTTATTTACTCCCCAAAAGTACTCTTACTTTCCAGCTGCACTGTGACCAGGGAGCTGGGAAGCACCAACCGCTGCTAACGGTTCTGTGCACAGTCTGCAGTGCCATCTGTCGGAGGCAGGCAAAATTGATACTGTTGTTCCACAAGGCCGATTTCTTTTTAATTTATGAAACTGTGCGAGTTAAAATAACCTAAGAATGGGGTGTTTCTGTACTATAGAGAATTTAGTTATCTTTTTTTACTAGTTAAGGATAACCTTTAATTACACAGAAAAAAATCAATGGTGTGAAACACAATTCTCTTAAAAAATGCCAGATTAAAAAAAAAATTGAACATGCTAATTCAGTTAGAGAGGATACACTTTTTAACACCGCTGGATGGCAAGATGTTTACTAGTAAATATATTGTTATATAACAAACTAGAGGCCTGGTGCACGAATTCCTGCACCAGTAAGGTCCCTTGGCCTGGCCTAACTCTCCGACATCCCCTGAAGGGTCCCGGATTTTGAGAGGGCACAGGCCAGGCCGAGGGACCTCACCAGTGCATTATCAGGGTTGGGGAGGGACCTTGGGAGAGCTCCAGGGTATGTCCAGCCTGTCTTGCAGAGTCCCAATCAGCTGGACCCCAATAGCAAGTTAACTTACCGGTCAGAGCATCTGCTCCCTGGTGATCAGTGCACATCATAGCGACTGGTCAACCAGTTAACTGTCTGTCCCCTGGTGGTCAGTGCATGTCATAAATGAGCAGTTGGGTGGCCTTAGCATATCATTAGCATATTACGCTTTGATTGGTTGAATGGATGACTGGACAACCAGACATCATATTAGGCTTTTATTATTTAGGATGTCAAGGCACTGTCAGGAGAAGTTGCACTACAGAAGACAAGATCATGGGAAAATGATAAACTTCCTAAAATATTTGAAAGCTGTCCTCTGAAGAGTACTAAAGATGTTGCTTCAGATGGAAGAACAAGGGCAAGGGATTGGATTTTGATACATGAGTTATATTTAAGCAGAAGAAGCTAGGAATTGTGGAAAAGGTATTCCCACACTGAGAAGGAAGTTTGACTCCCTGTACTCTAAGCTTTCTCCCAACTCCAGATTCCATAACCTGTCATTCTATTTGCCATTTGGATTTAATTTAGCCTCATATTTTTTTAATATATATTTTATTGATTTTTTACAGAGAGGAAGGGAGAGAGATAGAGAGCTAGAAACGTCAATGAGAGAGAAACATTGACCAGCCGCCTCCTGCACATCCCCCGATCCAGGATGTGCCCGCAACCAATGTACATGCCCTTGACCGGAATCGAACCTGGGACCTTTCAGTCCGCAGACGGACGCTCTACCACTGAGCCAAACCGGTTTTGGCTAGCCTAATATTTAAAAAAAATATATTTTATTGATTTTTCACAGAGAGGAAGAGAGAGGGATAGAGAGTTAGAAACATCGATGAGAGAGAATCATTGATCAGCAGCTTCCTGCACACCCACCACTGGGGATATGCCTGCAACCAAGGTACATGCCCTTGACTGGAATTGAACCCGGGACCTTCCAGTCCGCAGGCTGATGCTCTATCCACTGAGCCAAACCGGTCTCGGCTATCCTAATATATATATATATATATATTTAAATATATTTTATTGATATTTCACAGAGAGGAAGGGAGAGAGATAGAGAGCTAGAAATGTCGATGAGAGAGAAACATCGACCAGCTGCCTCCTGCACACCCCCCGCCGGGGATGTGCCTGCAACCAATGTACATGCCCTTGACCGGAATCGAACCCGGGACCCTTCAGTCCGCAGACCAACGCTCTACCACTGAGCCAAACTGGTTTCGGCTAGCCTAATATTTTTAATAATTACAAACACTTCTATTAATATCTGTAAAGTCCTTAAATTCATATCCAACTATAATCCAATAAAATGTAAGTCTCTGCTTGTGGCACCTTATAATTCATATGTGGAAGTCCTAACCCCTAATACTTCAGAATATGACTGTATCTGGAGATAGGGCCTTTAATGAGGTAATCAGGTAAGAGGAGGCCGGATGAGTGGGCCTAATCCAGCTGGCTGCTGTCCTTAGAAGAAGAGGAGATTAGGACACAGACACGTGTGCACAGAGGGAAGGCCATGTGAGGACACAGTCGGAAGGTGGCCATCTGCAGGCCGGGGAGAGGGGCCTCAGAAGAAACCAAACTTGATGAAACTTTGATCTTGGACTTCTAGCTTCCATAACTGAGAAAATAAATTTCTCTTGTTTAAGAACCCAGAGTGTGGCATTTGGTTATCACAGCCCCAGCAAACCAATAGGTTGCCCTTCCCGTGGGATCCTTCCTTTCCTCTATATTTTGCGCAAGGATTGAAGTAACTATTCTTTGGTTTATAGTCTTTCAAAAATATTTTTTCTTGTAACAACTTCTTCACTGATGCAGATTCCTGCACACAGTTGCTGTGTATTCGATTTGCTAATATTTTGCTGAGGGTTTTTGCATCTATGTTCATCAGATACACTGGCTTGTCATTTTCATTTTTTTGCGTTGTCCTTGCCAGATTTTGGTATCAGGGTAATGTGGCCTTGTAAAATGAGTTCGGAAGTATTTCCTCTTCTTCATTTTTTAATTTTTATTTATCTTAAAATATATTTTTATTGATTTCAAAGAGAAAGGGAGAGGGAGAGAGAGACAGAAACATCAATGATGAGAGAGAATCATTGATTGGCTGCCTCCTGCATGTCCCCACTGGGGATCGAGCAACCTGGGCATATGCCCTGACCAGGAATTAAACCAGTGACCTCTTGGTTCCTAGGTCAATGCTAAACCACTGAGCCACACCTGGCTGGGCATCTTTTTCATTAAAAAAAAAAAGAGTTTGAGAAGGCTGGATATTAAGTCTTCTTTGAATATTTGGTAGAATTCATCAGTGAAGCTATCTCATCCTGGACTTTTGTTTTTTGGTTGCTGTTTCAATTTCCTACTGTTGATTGATCTATTTAGGTTTTCCATTTCTTCATGCTTCAGGCTAGAAAAGTTATATATTTCTAATAATTTTTCTATTGCTTCCAGGTAATCAAATTTGGTGTAGAATAGCCTTTTATAATATACTTGTATAATGTTTTGCTTTTCTATGGTGTCCATTGTAACTTCTGCTCTTTATTTTATTTTATTTTATTTTATTTTATTTTACTTACTAGAGGCCTGGTGCATGAAATTCATGCACAGGGGGAGGGGGGGCACTCAGCCTGGCCTGCACTCTCTCCAATCTGGGACCCCTTGGGGGATGTCTGACTGCCTCTCACAATAGGAGGCCGCTGGCTCCTAAGTGCTTGCCTGCCTGTCTGCCTGATTGCCCCTAACTACCTCTGCCTGCCTGCCTGATCACCCATAACTGCTCCCCTACTAGCCTGATTGCCCCTAACTGCTCCCTTGCTGGCCTGATCACCCATAACCTCCTCTGTGTCATCCTGCACCCGGGGCCCAGGATTTCCTCCTCTGGCCGATTGCAGGCACCCAGGACCTGGGCTTCCCTCCCTCTGGCTTCAGCCAGGCCAACTGCAAAAGCGCAGGGGACTTTGATCAGGCCGAAGCTGCAGGCACCTGAGAACCATGGGGGCAGGCAGCTTGTCCCTCTCTCGGGATTGCAGGCCCAGGTGCAGGAATTGGTGCCTGGGACCGTGGGGCTGGCAACTTGTCCCTTTTCTGGTCCGCAGGTACAGATGCAGCTGCTGGCGCCTGGGACTGCAGGGTGGATGGCTTGTCCTTCTCCTGCCTGTAGGCACAGCCTCTGGTGTCCAGGACTGCGGGGACTGCAGTGTGTGCGGCTTGTCCCTCTCTGGGGCCGCTGGGGCCTGGAACTGTGGTAGTTTGTACAAACTTAATCCAGAAGTCATTTCTAGGCCTCACTTTTCTTATTTCCTAGATCTAGATTTATGAAATATGAGTGAAGTAAAGATTTCCTGGCTACTTTCCAAGACAAGAAGGATTCTTAGCTTGTTTTCCATGGAACGCCAATGGAGCTATAAGTTGTAATTACTAAAAACTAGATCATTTAATCCATGTGCTTTCTCCACAACAAAGGGTGAGGAAAGTCAGCAGGTCATTTTTTTCCTCAACCAGTCTGTAAAATATGTGCTTTGAGACACACTATGGGCTTAGGTAACGTGTGTGTGTGTGTGTGTGTGTGTGTGTGTGTGTGTTATGTTGTTTAATCAGGGCAACAAAAATTGTAATGGATGCAAATAGATGAATTTTTTGTAGATACAAAATATAAAAAGTTTGCTACTTAATCTGCATGTAAGTAAACACTAGGCATAGTCATAATTTTGTTCCACGATCATTAGGCACAAATGATGAGAATGGTACATAAATCACTATAATTAAATTATATGTTCTCTTTCAAAATAAAGTAAAAGTTGGAGGTAAAAATAACAATTGTCATTTTGAGGAACTACTATGTTCCAGGCATTGTTGTAAGTATGTTAATGCATTATTTTCATAAAATAATGGGCATTTTAAGAATGTATGGGTAAAAAAATCTGAAACTCAAAAATATTAAGACCATAATTGTGTCACTAATTTGTGAGTGGGTTGAGAAATGAGGGAGGTGATAGAGAAAGAAGAGAAGGTTGACTTCAAAAGTCCAAAATCCAGCCCTACCTGGTTTAGCTCAGTGGGTCGAGTGTCATCCTGCAGAAGGAAGGGTCCCAAGTTCAATTCCAGTCAAGGACACATGCCCAGGTTGCCGGCTCAATCCCCAGTAGGGGGTGTGCAGGAGGCAGCCAATCAATGATTCATCATTGATGTTTCAATCTCTCCCTCTCCCTTCCTCTCTGAAATCAATAAATGCACATATTTTAAAAAGTCCAGAATTCAGCTGCAAAGCTGATTCAGTCTCCAGCAACTGATGGTGTCCATTAAGAGGATTTCCTCTTATATGCCTTGATTGGATATAAAAAAAAGTGTAAGTTTTCAAGCATATTGAGGAATGCCACTTTCTATTTCCTCTCCAGCCAAGAAACTTCACTGAACAGATTACTGAGAATGCCTTTTAAAAATATCTTACCAATTTTACCCAGGCAGTTGTGTTCAGAAGCATTTTTGTTTCATTAAAAAAACCCGCCAGAAACTGCAATTTAGTTAGATTACTAAAAACAGTGTCATTAATGTAGCATTCAACATTTTTAAATTGTTTTTTCTTTCTTTAAAGCCCAATCTCTGAGGTTCTAAAATGTAATAGCCCAAGATTAGAAAGTCCCACCTCCCTTTTCTGACTAATTTTTCTCCTTCGTTGTGGTGTGAAGTGTCAGAGGGCTTTCACTGCCCTCTTGTGGACAACGCGTAGATGTGCTCTGACTTAGCATGGAGAGGAGTGTGATTAGTGAGTTTTATAGTCGTGAAATTAATTAGAAAGAAACGCATGGGAACATAAAAACTAAACGGGTGAAGAATACACACCTTTCAAATGCCCCTTTCTGACCCCTCAGGAGAGCACATAATCTTAACTGTCCTGTAATCCCATCCCCTGGCTGTCTCAGTCCTCCTTCATGTAATCTTTTTTTATATTTTATCATATAATCTTCCTACAGTCCTTCCTTAATCTCAATACAAGAGGCAACTAATAAATGAATCTCTCTCATCATTGATGTTTCTACCGCTTTCTCCCTTCTTCCATGACATTAAAAAGCATATTTTTTTTAAAAAAGAAGTAAAATTCCACACGATTCTAGAAGAGTAGCTAACAACTGGCAATAAGCAGCAGAGAGATCAGAAAACTCAGTTTTGGTTTTTTTTTGGTTAACTTCCTTTGCCATTTTTCCATTAGTAAAGCAAACGAGACATTAAGTATATAGCTTGCTCAAACTCATCTTCTTCTATAATAAATACATAAAAAGTGGTATGAGACATGACACCATAAATGAGGTTAATTTTTTCTACCAAAACATGTTTAGCCACACAAATCAATGATGCCTTTCGAAGCGGTCAGTTTGGGTGATGATAAGCTGCTAGTACACGCAGCGTACTAGAAATCGTAGCCTCTGTTAGTCCCCGGCCCCAATGCCTTAACCTGCTGGCCAGCCTTTACCCACTGGAAAGATGGGACCTTTCAAAGGAGTATAGACCATCAGTGACTAGGGATGAGTTCTAGGCCCTTCATGTCTGCCAAGTCACATCAAACCTGGCCCCAGCCTACCTATATTGTGTTTGATGACTATTACATTTAGGGCCAGTTCTACAGTTGTGTAGGACCCATACCCCCTCTCACTGACGTGGTGTCCTCCTTTTAAACTCTGACCTGGGTGGCTCAGTGTAGTAGGTAATGTGTTAGGGCCACTACTCTCCCGCCTCCATATTGACAGGGATAACTTTTAGCCAAGTTTTCACTGCGTAACCCTACGTTGATTGAATTAGGAGTAGGCACTAGGTACAAGCTGGATAAATCAGTCACTTCACTCTATTTTATTTTAAATTTTATTTATTTATTTATTTATTTATTTATTTATTTATTTATTTATTAAAATTGACTTTAGAGAGAGGGAAGGAGAGAGAGAGTGAGCGAGAAATATCGATTGGCTGCCTCCTGCATGTGCCCCGACTGGGAATGGCCACAACCTGGATATGTACCCTGATTGGGAATCAAACCTGCCCCCTTTTGGTGCATGCGACATTGCTTCCACCAAGTGAACCACACTGGCCAAAGCTTCACTCTCAATTTGCGACTGAATAAAATAATCTAATTTCGGTGTAGAATCTCTCTCTCTCATTTTGTTAATTCTCACCCGAGGATATTTTCCCATTGACTTTTTTATTTTTTATAAAGAGGCTTTTCTTTTATATATATATATATATATATATAATATACATTATATATATATTATATATATTATATATATAATATTTGATATTTTACAGAGAGGAAGGGAGAGAGATAGAGAGCTAGAAACTCCTCTTGCACACCCCCTACCGGGGATGTGCCCCAACCAATGTACATGCCCTTGACCGGAATCGAACCTGGGACCTTTCAGTCCGCAGACCGATGCTCTACCACTGAGCCAAACCGGTTTCTGCCCCATTGACTTTTTTAGAAAGAGTGGAAAGTAAGGGAAGAGAGAGAAACATCGATGTGAGATAGTCACATTGATTGGTTGCCTCCCACATGCACCCTGGCCAAGGATGGAGATCTAGCCTGCAACCAAGGTATGTGTCCTTGACCGGAATCGAACTGGAAAGTCTTTACTATAGTTCATCGGCAGATGCTCTATCCATTGAGCCAAACCAGCTAAGGCTGTGGAATCTCATTTGAATGGAGGAGCTGCAAAATCTGGAACTGTAAGAGGCCATCTTCAACATTAGGGAATGGATATCAACAGCATTTCCCTCCTCTGCCTTCGTAGTTATCAGTGAAGAAAAGAAGGAAAAGAGCAGATTGTTGTGGATGATCTGCTGTTCTGTCATACTGCTAGCATTATTGGAATGAATGTTCATAACAAAGAAAAGAAAAGAAAGAAAAGGATGAAGGAGTGAATGAAAGAGGTTGGTGAGTGAGAGGACTGAAGCAAAGAGGAGGAAGAGAGGAGTGACAGAATTTTTCTGCCAAAGACTGAGTGCCCAAGTCTAACCCATTCCAGAATTTCAATAGCAGTCCTACTACTTATAGTAAGAATCTCTTCTTTTCTATTTAAGCCATTTGTTTCTTGCCGCCAAATGAGTTTAAACCAATATCCCCAAGGTTCTTGCATGCCTTCTGACAAAGTTATAGAAGGAAATGTCTTCAGAACCAGTTCATAAGCCAATCACAAAATCAGTTTTACTACATTATAATCGCCTTTGATGAGTTTGGTGACCTTTAATATAGCAAATATTCAGAACATTCTTACTCTGTGCAATGCACAGAACTTGCCAACCACAGGAATGCAAAGATTAGTAAGAGTTAATAGTTTCTTTGGGAGAGGAAACAACATACAAAAAATAATAATAATTGATAAATTCTATGACAGAAGTATGAGTAAAGTGGTTTAGAACAGAGAAAAGAGCAATTTCCTTAGATTAAAAAAAATAACTTTATCAAATACTGAAATGCTAACAGCATTCTGAGAAGGATATTATGATCTGGAGATACCATGCAGTACAAAATATAATCTCCTACTTCAAGGAGCTTAGATTTCATCATGAGGCAAGTGTAAATGCAAGTGCAGTCAAAGGAGCTCATAACCATGCATTTTTTAATATAATAAATCTTTATTGTTCAGATTATTACAGGTGTTTCTCTTTTTTCCCCCATAACTCCCCTCCATCTGATTACCCCCCCACTCCAACCCACCCCATGCCCTTACCTCTTGCCACTGTCTTCATCCATAAGTATAAGGCTTTTGTCCAATCTCTTCCTGCACTTTTTAGACTCCTTTCCCCCTGAGAATTCTCAGTCCACTCCTTTTCTATGTCCCTGATTCTATTATATTCACCAGTTCATTCTGTTCTTCAGATTATTTTTTCACTTGATTTTTAGATTCACTTGTTGGTAGGTATGTATTTGATGTCTTTTTGTTGTTCATAGTTTTTTCCTTTATCTTTTTTCTTCTTCTTCCTCTTCTTAAAGAATACCCTTCACCATTTCATGTAATCCTGGCTTGGTAGTTATGCACTCCTTTAGATTTTTCTTGTCTGTGAAGCTCTTTATCTGACCTTCAATTCTGAATGATAGCTTTGCTGGGTAGAGTAATCTTGGTTGTAGATTCTTGCTGTTCATAATTTTTAATATTTCTTGTCACTCCCTTCTGGCTTGCATAATTTCTGTTCAGAAATCAGCTGACAGTCATATGGGTACTCCCTTGTAGGTAACCAACTGTTTTTCTCTTCTTTCTTTCAAGATTCTCTCTTTGTCTTTTGCCTTTGGCATTTTAATTATGATATGTCTTGGTATGGTCCTCTTTGGATTCCTCTTATTTGGGGTTCTGTGTGCTTTCTGGACTTGTAAGTCTATTTCTTTCACCAGGTAGGGAAAGTTTTCTGTCCTTATTTCTTTCAATAGGCCTTCAATATCCTGCTCTCCCTCTTCTTCTGGCACCCCAAAAATCTGGATGTTGGTATGCTTAAAGCCTTCCCAGAGGGTCCTTATACTATCTTCACACTTTTGGATTTTCTTTCTTTTTGCTTCTCTGGTTGGGTGTTTTTTGTTTTCTCACATTCCAGATCTTTGGTTTGACTCTTGGGATATGTTGATCTACAGTTGACTTTCTGTATATTCTTTATTTCAGACAGTGTATGCTTAATTTCTGACTGGTACTTTTCCATTTTTTTTGAACTCTATAAGGTCCTTGAAGGTCTCTTCAAGTTTTTCAGCTGTTTTTAGAAGATTCTTGAGTAACCTTATAAATGTGATTCTGAACTCTGTGTTATCTAGTATTTTACTTTCCTCCATCTCTCCCATTCATAGCATGCTTCTGTGTCTCCACAATTTCATTGCCTCCCTGTGTTGATGGAGTGCTTTGTGTGGTAGGTGACCTATAGGGGCCAGTAGCTCAGATAATTTCCCAATTATCCAAGGTGGTTGCTCTTAGTATATCCCTTTGTGGGCTAAGTACAGAGTCTTGGTATAGTTAAGACTTGATTGCCATTGGTACACTGGGAGGACTTGACCTCCAGGTCAACTGGCTGTGAGGACACGCTGTGTCTATAATGGAAGAACTGCTGCACTGGAAACATGCTTATGGTGCAGGCCTTGTTTCTGTGGGGCTTTGGTGCTCACTGAGTCTGCCTCCCGAATGTGTCACTTATGGATGTGAGGAGTTGAAATCTGGTGTCTCACACTGACCACTAGGTACACTGGCTTCTGGATCTCCAATGGAATGCAATTCAGCTACTGTCTGAGGCCACCCTGCAGGAGCTACATCGAGAACCACAGTCCTTTTCTCCCTGCTTGGAGCTTGGAGGCTTTGGAGCTGTCTGCACCAGGTTGCAAGTTTGCTAGATTAAATTGCAATAGAGAAGGCGATTTATATGCAAAAACCACTGTTTGGAGCTTGGGTGTGTTTGTAGATTGTGCGGAGCAGAGTCTTAGGGCATCACTAGGCTAGGGCATGGCAAACAGTGATGGCTGCCAGTCAACCATCTCTGCCTTTCTGACTGTGGTCCCACGTCTCACGCCCCAGCACAGCAAACAATTATTTTTGTGCATAGCTCTGCAAGCAAGCCACCCTCACTTTCTGACCCAATGGCAGACAGTCCAGCTTCTTTCCAGAAACTGGATTTCAGAGAGATTAGGAGCTTATCTCTCTTTGGGTTGAAAAAAGCAATGCCCTCCACCAACTGGGATCCACTGCCAGCCAGGATCTCAGTTTTCCAGCGCTTGTGCCCTGAATGCTCCTTTCTCTTTCAGTCTATTTGTAGAGCTTCCATTCGGCTAGCTTTCCCATGGTTCTGGGTGATAGACATTTTGAGTTTAATTGTAGTTTTGAAATTGTTGTGCATGCCAGCAGTTTAGGTGTGTTTACCTAAGCCGCCATCTTGGATCTCCAACCATGTATTTTTTTAAATTAATAAATCTTTATTGTTTAGATTATTACAATTGTTCCCCCCCCCATAGCTCCCCTCCACCCAGTTCCCTTACCTCCCTCTCATTGTCCTCATCCATAGGTGTATGATTTTAGTCCAGTCTCTTCCTGCACCACCCACACCCCTTTAGCCCTGAGAATTGCCAATCCCTTTCTATGCTTCTAATTTTACTATATTCACCAGTTTATTCTGTTCATAAGATTTTTAATTCACTTGTTGATAGATATGTATTTGTTGATCATAAATTTTAACTTTATGTTTTTCTTCTTCTTCTTCCTCTTCTTAAAGAATACCTTTCAGCATTTCATATAATATTGGTTTGGTGGTGATGAATTCCTTTAGCTTTTTCTTATCTGTGAAGCTCTTTATCTGCCCTTTAATTCTGAATGATAGCTTTGCTGGGTAGAGTAATCTTGGTTGTAGGTTCTCGCTATACATCACTTTGAATATTTCTTGCCACTCCCTTCTGGCCTGCATAGTTTCTGTTGAGAAATCAGCTGACAGTTGTATGGGTGCTCCCTTGTAGGTAACTAACTGTTTTTCTCTTGCTGCTTATAAGATTCTTTGTCTTTTGCCCTTGGCATTTTAATTATGACGTGTCTTGGTGTGGTCCTCTTTGTTTGTTTGGGGTTCTGTGTGCTTCCAGGACTTATAAGTCTATTTCTTTCACCAGGTGGGGGAAGTTTTCTGACATTATTTCTTTCAATAGACTTTCAATATCCTGTTCTCTCTCTTCTTTATGGCACCCCAATAATTCCGATGTTGGTATGCTTGAAGTTGTCCCAGAGGCTCCTTACACTATCTTCAATTTTCTTGCTTCTCCTTTGCCTCTTTGTATTCCAAATCTTTGACTTGATTCTTGCATTCCTTAAGTCTGCTGTTGGCTCTCTGTATAATATTTTTTTTTTATTTCAGTCAGTGCATGTTTAATTTCTAGTTCATCCTTTTTCATATCCTCAAGGGTCTTGTTACATTTATCGGCCTTTTCTAGGAAATTCTTGAAAAACTTTATAACTGTGGTTTTTAACTCTATATCCAGTCTTTTGTTCTCCTCCATTTCTTTCATTTGAGATCTGTTTCCTTGTCTCCTCATTTTCGCTGCTTCTCTGTGTTGGTAGGGTGGCTTTGTGTGTTTGGTGTCTTATATGGTCTAGTGGGTCAGCTTCCCCAGTTACATGAGGTAGACACTCTTGGTGCACCCCTTATAGCCTTGCTGTAGTTAAGTCTTGATTATTGTTGGTATCACTGGGATGAATTGACCTTCAGGCTAATTGGATGTGAGTGTCAGCTGTGTTTATGCCAGGATACCTTCTGTATTGGAGACAGTCTTATAGGATCAGACTTGCAAAATTGCAAGCTTCTGTGCTCATCTTGGATGGGGCGAAGTCTCAGGGCTGAGCCAACAGTCTTGGCTTTCTGTCAGCCCTGCCCTTGTGTGTGCGCCTCAGACTTCTGCCTTCCACAGATTCCCTGAGTTTCAACCTGACAATTCAGATTCCCCCTGTAAGAGCGTGGGTGTCCAGAGGCTTGCCCAGAATTAGGTTGGGTCTCTGTATAATATTTTTATTTTTTATTTTTATTTTTTAATATATTTTATTGATTTTTTAGAGAGAGAAAGAGAGAGTAATAAAGAGTTAGAAACATCAGTGAGAGAGAATCATCGATCAGCTGCCTCTTGCAAACCCCTACTGGGGATGTGCCCACAACCAAGATACATGCCCTTGACTGGAATCAAACCTGGGATCTTTCAGTTTGCAGGCCGATACTCTATCCACTAAACCAAACCAATTTTGGCTGTATAATATTTTTAATCCCAGTGCATTTGGAACGGGGATTCAGTGCAATCAGGAGCTTTCAATTCCTTCTGCTATGGAGAGACTGTGACAACCTCCTGTGTAGTCAGACCTCTCTGTGTGCACTCACTTGTGCATGAGCACCTCTAGATCCTGCCCGCTGCAGCTCCCAGGTCCCCTGAGTCTCCCAGTTTCTGAGTCTCTGGGTGCCTTTCTCTACATTCTAGACTCCACCCGTATGAGCCTGGATCCATGGGGTTTTGGCCAGGGTCAGGGTTCAGGGCAGTCAGAACTGGGGTTCAGTGCAGTCTGGGGCTTCCTTTCCCCTTCTGCCAGCCAGGCACTAGGCCGCCCTTCCTCACTTCAGGCTCCCCTGATCTGTGAGCCTCTCTCCTTCTTTCTAGTTGCAGATTTTCCACTCAGCGAGCTTTCCTGTGGTTTTTCTTCTTTGTCTTTTAGTTGTTTTGAAATTGTTGTGCGAGGTGACAGTTTAGGTGCTTACCTAGGCCACCATCTTTGTTTCTGTCTGTGGTATTTTTCTTTCATTGATTAGCTTATTTCATTTAGCATAATGTTCTCAAGTTCCATCCAGGTTGCTTAAAATGATAAGAATTCCTTCTTTTCTATGGCAGCATAGTATTCCATTGTGTAAATGTACCATAATTTTCTGATCCAGTCATCTGCTGACGGGTCCCTAGGCTATTTCCAAATCTTAGCTAGTGTAAATTGTGCTGCTATGAACATAGGGGTGCATATATCCTTTCTTATTGGTGTTCCCAGTTTCTTAGGATATATTCCTAAGAGTGGGATTACTGGGTCAAATGGGAGTTCCATTTTCAGTTCTCTACAGTGGCTGCACCAGTCTGCATTCCCACCAGCAGTGCACAAGGGCTCCTTTTTCTCCTCATCCTTGCCAACACTTGTCGTTGGTTGATTTGTTGATGATAGACATTCTGACAGGTGTGAGATGGTAATGCATTGTCGTTTTGATTTGTATCTCTCGGATAATTAGTGATTTTGAGCATGTTTTCATGCATCTCTTGGCCTTCCTTCTGTCTTCTTCTTTAAAAAAAATATTTCATTGATTTTTTTACAGAGAGGAAGAGAGAGCGATAGAGAGTTAGACACATCGATAAGAAAAAATCATGGATCAGTTGTGCCTTCTGCACACCCCCCACTGGGGATGTGCCCGCAACCAAGGTACATGCCCTTGACCGGAATCGAACCCGGAACCCTTCAGTCCACAGGCCGACGCTCTATCCACTGAGCCACACCGGCTTCGGCTCTTCTGTCTTCTTTTGAAAATATTCTATTTAGGTCCGTTGCCCAACAAATAATTGAATGGATGATGGCAAATTTGATCAGACTTTTCCTTTTAAGTGCCAAGGAAGTGCTGATTTCAATGAGTGCTTCATTGCAAGTAACATTGCAAATAAACCTATTGCCCTGATGTCTAAACACTCCTTCCTTTTTTCTTTGTTTTCAAGTCTACCTTAGTCTCTTCCACAAGGTGGGATGGATATAATCCTCTGGTCCTTTGAGGTGAGAAGTTTGAAGGATTCACATTATCTTGCTTTATCGTGCTAATCAGCTTATCTTTCTTCATGTTCTCTCTCTCACCTACGGCCTCCTCGCTTTTCTGTCCAGTCACTGATCTCCCCTCCTTCTCTCTTTAGGCTGGTCTCAGCATGTTTCCAACATCTGTTATGGTTTAGAGGGACTCTTGCCTGGAAATAGTTCTTTCCTGGCCATTATATAAATTTCTAGTAAAAGCGAATGAATGAATATATAGGAAGAAATGAAATTTCACAAGGAAGTTGCCCTGGAAGTGGGCTGTTGTTGTAAAAAAAAAAAAAAAGACATTTGCTGTTATTTAGTCCCAGAAGTCTGATCATTCCTGCCCAATCAGGACTTCCCATCACATTGTCTGCTTTGCTGTTCGGTCCGCTGTGGACCGTGTGGGTTACAATATGTACATTGGCACTTGTTGTACTGCAAGTGCAAACAGCTGGCTCTCTTGCTGTTCACCCAGTGCCAAGATATTATTCCTCATAAGGCCTTTTAACTGCTTTTGCAGTTAGTAGCTTCAGTGACTGGGAAATCAAACATTTTATCTAGTGGTTTGTTAACGTAAGGCTATTTTCCAGATGTTTTCTAGAGCGGTTCCTCTTGACGCTGATTTGTGGCGGCGTTGATATTTTCTTTCTATAGCATTTTATTATTTTTGAGCAGCGAAATTTAATTTAGTTAGGGGAAATGTCTTTTCCAAACTCTTTGTTTCTGATGACACACAGCTATTTTGTGCCTGGTGTTAATCCCACAAACTATAGGACTTGGCTCGATTATAGACATGACTAGACAGTAGAAACTTTAGAAGAACCACTGCGCCAGACTTCCACGTCTATCACGGCTACCAGATACGCTCACAGATTACAGGCCCAGGGAATTTCAAGGCCGGGAGGGATTTTTTTTTTACTCAGATAACTCTTTAGTCATAAAGCATAACTGGAACTCACGGATGCTAAGTGATTTGTACCCTGGGCCACCCATCGAGTTGCTAGTAAGATCAGAACCAGAACCCAGGTCTCCCAGGTACGGGGGGGAAAGGAAACATTTGTTCTGTGCCTCAGGTGGATCTACCCACGTGGATCCGCTTCTCTGTCAGTCACCCAAGGATGTCTCTTGACAGCCTTTTGAAGAGGCAGGACAAGCTCCTGTGCCCATCTTCAGGAGCGAGCATCCTTTCCCAGCGACCAGCCCAATGACGTGCCTCGTGGCCAGTTACCTCACAGTGCAATGACTCCTGTGCACAGTCATTTTGCCAGGAACCATTTTTATTTATTGACTCTCCAATCCCCCCCGCCCCCCCCCAAAAAAAAACCCCACAAAAAACACCCCCCAAAAACTCTCTCCTAACACACAAACCTGTCCAGGGCCTCTCCTAGCTTTGTGATCATCTGCTTCTCCATCTACCAGTTCAATACGCCGTTAGGCTGAAAAGTGTTGGGGGTTTGGCAGTGGTTTACAAAGAACCCAGGGTGGACGTTACTGACAACAGGAAGTATATATGGAAAACACCAATACTGAAAAAAAAAAAAAAAGAAGGAAAAAAAAAGAAGGTATTCTTTAAAAATGAAATATGACAGCCTATAATTCAAACCCTCAAGACTTACCAGAAATTCTCATAAAACCACAGGTGAGCTTACATTATATCACACAAGTTTTAAACTCTGGATCTGGGCCGAAAACATCACCTGCTTTTTAAGTCTTCAGACAGACACGAAAGAGCTACAGAACGATACTACCGACCAGCAAAAACACTTTAAGATTTAGTTGTAGTCTACAGGCTGTCAACGTGGCGGTAACTGGTAAAGTAATTTGTGGTCTCTTGTTGTCCGTGCTAATTAGTGGTGGTTCTCCGCAGCCAGCCTTACGGGGGAAACTGAAACACAGCTGCCGCACTGAACCACGGAGTGACATCAGCAGCGCCCAGGGAGGAACGGGAAGGCCCCAGAATAGCTCCTCCACCGGTGCCGCTTGCCTTCCCTACTGGAGTCTCTCCTCTGGGCTCATCGGTGATTCATGCATTGAGGGCAGTGGACTTGGGGCCCAAAGGCACAGCAGGGCAGAGAGGAGCCCAAGCTTGCTGCTGGGAATTGGACCAGATGTGTCAGGAGTGGGCAAAGGAGGCCTGGAATATGCGCCTCGGAGTCTGAGTTAAAACTCGAGTTCTGACTCTGAGTCAGGCAGTGTGAGCTGTTTGTGACAGAGGTCACCACCCTTTTCTATTTTTTCCTTTTCTTTAAACATTAAAAAAATATTTTATTGATATTTTACAGAGAGGAAGGGAGACAGATAGAGAGCTAGAAACGTTGACGACAGAGAAACATCGACCAGCTGCCTCTTGCACACCCCACACCGGGGATGTGCCCGCAACCAATGTACATGCCCTTGACCGGAATTGAACCTGGGACCCGTCAGTCCGCAGACCGACGCTCTACCACTGAGCGAAACCGGTTTTAGCTAAACATTTTTTTAAAAGAACGCTTCATGAATTTGCATGTCACCCTTGCGCAGGGGCCATGCTAATCTTTGTATTGTTCCAATTTTAGTGTATGTGCTGCCGAAGCGAGCACCTTTTAGGAGACAATTCCTGTGGATTGTAGACCTGGTAAATCACAGGTGTGGGCGTTATTCTCTGCACCTCCCAACTGAATCCCAAACCACTGACATCTGTATTCAGATAAAATTCCATTAAAACAAATATCAAGTAATGACTTTATCCAAAGGACCAACACCAGGACTTTTAATTAGTAAAACTGGTGTGTGTGTGTGTGTGTGTGTGTGTGTGTGTGTGTGTGTTGGTACAAAACTGGGGAAGCCGAGACCGGTTTGGCTCAGTGGATAGAGCGTCGGCCTGCGGACTGGAAGGTCCCAGGTAGGATTCCAGTCAGGGGCATGTACCTTGGTTGCGGGCACATTCCCAGTGGGGGGTGTGCAGGAGGCAGCTGGTCGATGGTTCTCTCTCATCGATGTTTCTAACTCTCCATCCCTCTCTCTTCCTCTCTGTAAAAAACCAATAAAATATATTAAAAAAAAAACAAACGCTGGGAAAAGTGAGAGAGACAATGTCATGAAAAGGCACTTTTTAGCCCGAGAGGGGGTGGTTGCCACGCCACCATTTATACTTCCCTCTTTCATTACTTAGTGATTTTGGAAAAAATACAGGGAGATACCTTAGCAACAACACTCTTCATGTGTCTCTCTCCCCCGTTGTGCTCTGACTCCCTCTAGTCTTGGATCTGGATTACTGTTAATAATGTCCCAATTCACTTTTATGCCTCTGTTTATCTAACACATCGTGTCAGAATAATCTCCCCAGAACATCTGACTGATGGTGCTAATGATTTAGTTACCAATGCTGGGTCACATTTATTGAGATTTCCTCCTTTCCCTTAGTTCAGCATTCCACACCATTCAGAATCTCCTTTGGTTTGGGTTTCCCGCTGGTCTCTCTTCATGCACATTCTGTTTTTGTTAAATGGGACTCTCAGCTGCCCCGACACCCCTTAAGCGCTTCTGCCTCCAGCTGTTCCATTGCTGCTTGTCCTTGCTGCTCACCCAGTGCCAAAACAGTATCCCTCCTAAGGCCTTTTTAACAACAGCGTCACAAATCTAAGTCTTCGCCATCTTCCAAGGCCCACTTTCAAAGCTGCCTTGTCCATGAAATCTTCCCTGAACAGCATTCTGGAAGTCTTACTGCTACCTCTGTTTTTCCACAGCAAGTTGTGTTTTGATGTTCCTCCTGACACCTACCATGTTCTGTCTTTTGTCATTCTTTTTTTTTTTTTTAAATTTTTAATATATATTTTATTGATTTTTCATAGAAAGGAAGAGAGAGGGATAGAGTTAGAAACATCGATGACAGAGAGTCATCGATCAGCTGCTTCCTGAACACCCCCTATTGGGGATATGCCCGAAACCAAGGTACATGCCCTTGACCGGAATTGAACCCGGGACCTTCCAGTCCGCAGGCCGATGCTCTATCCACTGAGCCAAACCGGTCTTGGCTCTTTTGTCATTCTTACTTGTGCACCTGAAATGAGTGCTTAAATGCTCTGGGCCAGCCAGCCCGGGTTTTAATCTCAGGTTCGGCCATTGATGTGATCTTATGATTAACCTTTTTAAGTCTTGGAATCTTCCTTGTAAATAGATGGCTGTAACTCAGGTTTTTCCGATGAAGATTGAGACAACGAACACAATACACTTAACTCTGTGCTTCACACACAATAAATGGTAAAAAAAATGTTATTGTATTTATTTATTTTTATTATTTAAATTTTCTTTCTAGACTCTAACTTATTTGAGGGTGAAATCTCTCTCTCTATAGCAAACACCAGCAAACTGTTTTGGTAAAAGGCCAGTCAATATTTTAGGTTTTCCAGGCAGCATATATATCTCTGTCACATATTGTGAAATAACAGGAAAAAAATATATCTTGGCCTCTGCCTCCTTCCTCCTCACCCTCCCCAATCTGGTTCCTGGTACAGAGTTCCTAAAACCCTTGCAAATTCCTGGGTGATAGGAGCATCTCTTGTTCTAATGAGGCAACTCTGGGTGGGCTCCTGGGCGGGGGCTGGTCACCAGAAAGACTCAGCCATGATTGGAAGCTTGGAATTTTCAGCTCCCTTCCCCCCCATCCTCCACAGAGGGGAAAGGGAATAGAAATGGACTTAGGTGCCGAAACCGGTTTGGCTCAGTGGTGGAGCGTCGGTCTGCGGACTGAAAGGTCCCGGGTTCGATTCCGGTCAAGGGCATGTACATTGGTTGCGGGCACATCCCCGGTAGGGGGTGTGCAAGAGGCAGCTGGTTGATGTTTCTCTCTCATCGATGTTTCTAGCTCTCTATCTCTCTCCCTTCCTCTCTGTAAAATATCAATAAAATATATTAAAAAAAGAAAAAAAGAAATGGACTTAGGTAATGATGGATCATGCTTAAGTGATAAAGCCTCCGTGAAAATCTCCGAACTATAGGGCTTGGAGAGCTTTCAGGCCGGTGAACTTACACACACCAGACGGTGAAACACCCAACTTCACGGGGACAGACGCTCCTGCACTTGGGACCCTCCCAGACCTGGCCCTACGTCTCTCTTCATCTGGCTGTTCGTTTATTCTTCATCACATCCTTTAATAAACTGGTAAATGTAGTGGATGTTTTTCTGAGTTCTGTGAGCCACTCTAACAAATTATAACCAAACCCGAGGAAGGGACTGTGGAAAGTTTTGATTTGTAGCCAGGCTGGATAAAGGTTGTGGGTAACCTGGAGGCATACAGCTTGCGATTGGCATCCAGAGTGAGTGGGGGCACTCTCATGGCCTGAGCCCTTAACCCAGTGGTCAGCAAACTGTGGCTCTCGAGACACATGCGGCTCTCGAGCCACATGCGGCTCTCTGGCCCCCTGAGTGTGGCTCTTCCACAAAATACCACGTGCGGGCATGCACGTACAGTGCGATTGAAACTTCGCGGCCCATGCGCAGAAGTCGGTTTTCAGCCTGGGCGAGTCTATTTTGAAGACTCAAGGTGCCAAAGAGCCGCTTGTGGCTCGAGAGCTGCCGTTTGCCGACCACTGCCATAACCCATGGAATCTGCTGCTCTCTCTGGTGGGAGAGCGTTAGAATTGAGTTAAATTGTAGGACACCACCTATTTCTCTGCAGAGAAGTTTTTTGTTTGTAGTGTCGTAAGTGTAGCCATAGTGTGAACATAAAAGGGACTCAGAGAAGGCAAGAATTGAGATTTTTCAAATTCTGATGTTTTTCTTTCGTTTTGCTTAATAACCTTTGAAAATGTTAAGATTCATCGGTAGCTTACAGGCCATGCCCCCAAAAGCCACAAGCTGGGTATAGTTTGCAGATCCCTGCTAGGTAGCCCACAGTGTCCAAATCGGTGCTTCCTGGATACACAAGTTAACTGAGAAGTGTTGTGTGATTAACTAAGTGAGTGGATACACGATTGATCTCTACTGAGTGCCTCTGTTCTTTTTGACCTTTTGCTAATGACTCCAGTTTGTGCCATTCAAAGTCTGGAATATCTGCGGTGTGCCTGGTCCTAGAACGAGCGGAAAGAAGCCCCGAAGCCTGGAGCCAGCGGTGGGTTCTCCAGTGAAGAAAGTGGTGAGAGTTTTAGAACAATACTAAACACTGTATTGTTGCATTGAGAAGAGAACTATTTATGTTTCTCCACGAATGTGTAAGATTCTCTCTCCCACGCTGGTTTTGACTGAATGTCCAAAAGTTCCAACCTTACTGTGAAAAAAAGAAAAAAGAAAGAAAAGAATGGTGTTATTAACAGCTTCCCCCCCTTTATTAACTGTATTTACAGAATAATTCTGGGACAGTATACATCCCCTCCCCCCCTTTGTGCATTGGTTTATCACGACAGTATCGATTTTCTCTGTTAGGCATCCTTCCATAGATATACAAGAATGAAATTGAGAATGAACAGCTTACCTTGAGAATTTTTTTTTTATTATTGGAAATTCAGATATTGACTCTGCTTTCCTTAAGATGTCTATTTTAGTAAATGATTAATATGGCATCTAAATTTGAAGCACAGATTATATATTTGCACTTATTTTAAATACTCCTCACTTTAAGTACTCAATCATTGAGGCTGATTATCATTCTTTATATTAGGAGAACCCCATAAATGCACATGTTTACTCACCAGAGTAATATTAAGAAATATAAGCATCGGGGGTCAGGAGGTGGGGGTGGGGGAAGAGATCAACTGAAGGACTTGCCTGCATGCATATAAGCACAACCAATGGACACAAGCCACTGGGGAGTGGGATGAGGGCGTGTGACAGGGGGTTGGGGAGGCTGGGGGACAAAAAGGAGATATATGTACTACTATGTGTAATACTTTAAACAATAAAAAAAGAAATATATGCATCAGCAATAGCCATATAATTTCCATTCCTTAAGACAAGACCATTTCATATTTTGTCCACTAGGTGTTGCTGCTGTACACTGAATGAGCAGAAAGAGCCTAAAAAGTAACAAGAATTCCACCCACAAATTCATCATCACAATTGTTTAAACAATTATTATTAGAAGTTAAAAAACAAGCAGTACATAACTTATTTATATATTATTTTGAAGGTGCTGTCATTTGCAACTTTTGTTTCAGATATGGGAAAAAATGTCTTCGGAGAAAAGCTAAAAAAAAAATCAATACTATTTTTTAATAAAACAACCAAAAGGAATATATAAAAATAGAATATTTAAGGGATGAAAAAAATCAGAGATAAAGTACAGACATAGACACTTGATGAAGCTATCCTTTTTATTTTATTTTATTTTATTTATTTAAAAATATTTTTATTGCTATTTTACAGAGAGGAAGGGAGAGAGAGAGTTAGAAACATCAATGAGAGAGAAACATCGACCAGCTGCCTCTTGCACACCCCCTACCGGTGATGTGCCCGCAGCCAAGGTACATGCCCTTGACTGGAATCGAACCCGGGACCTTTCAGTCCGCAGAACGACGCTCTATCCACTGAGCCAAACCGGTTTTGGCGCTATCCTTTTTTGTAAAAAATATATATTTTATTGATTTTTTACAGAGATGAAGAGAGAGGAATAGAGAGTTAGAAACATCAATGAGAGAGAATCATCAACCAGCTGACTCTTGCACACCCCTACCAGGGATGTGCCCGCAACCAATGTACATGCCCTTGACCAGAATCAAACCCGGGACCTTTCAGTCTGCAGGCTGATGCTCTATCCACTGAGCCAAACCGGTTTCGGTGATGATGCTATCCTTTTAACAATATTTTAAAACTTCTGGTTAATGTAACAATTATTAACATGGTTATTTGATAAAATTCTGTAACAAGCTAAGTTTTTTTAAAAAAAATATATTTTATTGATATTTTACAGAGAGGAAGGGAGAGAGATACAGAGCTAGAAACGTCGATGAGAGAGAAACATCGACCAGCTGCCTCTTGCACACCCCCCACCGGGGATGTGCCCGCAACCAATGTACATGCCCTTATCCGGAATCGAACCCAGGACCTTTCAGTCCACAGACTGACGCTCTACCACTGAGCCAAACCGGTTTCGGCTACAAGCTAAGTTTTGAAAAAAAAAAAAAGCCCTTCATTTTGATTCTCGATCAAAATTCAAGTCCTATGTATAATAATAAAAGCATAATATTCTAATTAGACTGGGCATCCTTCAGACGTCTTTTTAGACGAACTTGAGTACAAAGCCTCAGTGGCAGGGGCAGGGATTTGTGCATCGGGCCTCTAGTTCATTACATTTACAGAAAAGTGTTACTTGCCAAAATATCCAGCATGAGCTGTAAATTTTATGAGGCATACTTTCATTTACCTTCTGGGATTGACCGTTCAGTGGTGTTGTTGGTTATGACAATACCTAGGACTAACTCAAGAAGGCTGGGTGGCAGTAAGATCTTGACTTTTATTAGAACAGTCACGAGAGTGGTACAGCAAGGTAAAGTAGACACATTGTGGAATATATCTCTTTTAACAGCGGTTTTCATTCCTGTAACCTGTGGGGAAAGAGTTGTCCAGACTGCAGACTGTGTACCTTTCCCCTCCCGGGCAGCACAGCTCACAATGAGAGCATTACTGCTGCTCTGGTAATTCCCTCTCATGGAACAAATTTGCAAGGTCGGTGGCAGTGATTCATAGTTCAGGAAAGACACACCTCCAGAAGCAAGGATGAAGAAAGAAGGATATTATATGTTTAGTCTTTGCTATTTTTATCCTTCTGGTTTTTAGTTAAATTGCAACGGACAGTCATTTGGTTATGGTGATGGGACCCATGAATTCACCAAACAGAAGCTCCATTTGAGTCAAAGGAGCTTAAAGGAACATGAATCTCTATATTCAAACTTAAAAGAAAATTAACCTTTATGGTCTCAGGCATTCCTTGTAGCATGTTCTGTCATTTCATTAATGCTCAGTCTTTCCAATAGGCCTGGAACCATCTTGAATAGAAATTGAGAGCCTCCTATGAGTCGATAGTGTTTAGTGTTTTCCTAAAAAATTAACAGACAGAAAAACCATATTAGTTTTTTTTTTTCCTGGCCCTCATTTATAATATGTACTAAAAGTTACTATTGATATTAAAAGTATTTTTAAGATAGAAGTTGACCTTGGTATGAAAATATTTGGTCCTTCAGTGTGTGATATGGCAGAGACCTTGTGCCATCTATACTAATAAAAGGGTAATATTCAAATTGGTCATGACGCCCTCACAGTAACAACCAAACAGCAGGCTGCGTGAGGCAACCAGGCTGGTAGTGGGGACAGTGAGGGGCGACTAGAGCAGCAGAGGGGGGCAGTGAGGGGCAACCAGGATGGGAGAGGGGCAGTTGGGGGTGACCAGGCTGGTGGGGGGGAGGAGTTGGGAGCGACCAGGCAGGCAGAGGAGGGCAGTTGGAGGCAACCAGGCTGGCAGGGGGAGGCACTAAGGGGTGATTAGGCTAGCTGTGGGGGGGACAGTTGGGGATGACCAGGTCAGCAGGGGGTCAGTTAGGGATGATCAGCCTGGCAGGCAGAGGTGGTTAGGAGTGATCAGGCTGGCAGGGGGGGGGGCAGTTAGGGGCAATCAGGTAGGCAGGCAGGTGAGTAATTAGGAAACAGCGGTTCCGGATTGTGAGAGGTATGTCCAACTGCTGGTTTCAGCCCAATCCAGGAATCGGGCCAAAACTGGCAGTTGGACATCCCCCAAGGGGTCCCAATTGGAGACAGTGCAAGCTGGACTGAGGGGACTCCTTTTCCCCATGCACAAATTTCATGCATTGAGCCTCTAGTATAAAAATAATCACTGATATACTTGTGTATAATTTCTTTACCATCTATCTCTCCTACCAGACTATAGACAACCCTAGGACTATTTTACATATGTAGCATCTATACAAATATCTTTCTCTGACTGACTTATTTCATTTAGCATAATGCCCTCCAGTTCTATTCAGTTTTCTTTTCTTTTTTTAAAGGAAAGGCAGGTATTTATTTATTTATTTATTTAAAAATATATTTTATTGATTTTCCACAGAGAGGAAGAGATAGTGATAGAGAGTTAGGAACATCGATGAGAGAGAATTGTCGATCAGCTGCCTCTTGCACACCCCCTACTGGGGATGTGCCCGCAACTAAGGTACATGCCCTTGACCAGAATCGAACCTGGGACCTTTCAGTCCGCAGGCCGATGCTCTATGCACTGAGCCAAACTGGTTTTGGCTCCATTTAGTTTTCTAACCATTGTTTCTCTTCCTGTCATTCTGGCACCCCAATTATTCATATGCTGCTTTGTGTTATCCCAAAGCTCCCATAGGCTCTCCTTCTGTCCTTTAATTTTTTTTTCAAATTGCAGCTCAGCTCGGGTGTGTTTTGCTTCCCTGTCTTCTAATTTGCTAATTTGGTCCTCCACTTCTCCTAGTCTACTGTTGAAACTTTCCATATTTTTTTTTTTATTGCAGCCATATCACTCTTTATTTCTTTTTGACTCTTACATAAGTTGGTGATGTTTTTCATCGACCCGATTTATGTACTGTATGATTGATATTCTGAATTCTTTCTCTGACATATTGCATGCCTCCATTTCACTTAACCTCCTTTCTGGCACTTCCTCCTTTTCTTTCCTTTGCGGGTTTCTTTGTTTCCCCATTTTTGCTCTCACCAAAGGATCTAGGTGTCGAGTTGTGCTGTGGCTGCTCCTCAGGTGGCAGTGGCTCCTTGGGCAGTGGCTGTTACTCAGTTGGCAGTAGCCCCTCTGGTGGGTGCTACTCAGGCTCCTCTGGCTGGCAGGAGCAGGCTGCTTGCACAGCTGCTGCTCCTTGAACAGGGTTGGGCTGCTCACACTGTTGCTGTTCCTCTGACAGAGGCAGGCTGCTCATGTGGCCGGTCGCATGGCTGCTGCTCCTCATATGGGAGGTGGGCTTCTCACAGGGCTGCGGCTGCTGCTGCTCAAATGGGGGCAGGTTGCATGAGGCTGCTGCTCCCCGGACTGGATCGGGCTGCTCGTGGGGCTGCTACTCCTCAGAGGAGGCAGGCTGTGTGAGGCTGCTGCTCCTTGGACTGGGGTGGGCTGCTCGCAGGGCTTCTGCTTGCATGATCATAGTTGGGCTAAAGCATTGGGCAAACCAGAGGGGACTGTGCTTCACAACTCATAGGAGCCCATGCCCAGGGTGTCTGGAGTCTCCGTGACCATGGACCATAGGCAAGGCAGCAGTTCCCTGGCAGGGGTGGCTGTAGAGTCCTAGGTGTTGTCTGAGGGTGGAGGTGAGGCTGGGCTCCCAGTCACAGACGCTCCCCTCTCCAAAAAGGTGTGGTCTCTGTGGAAGATCTGGCTGTTCCAGGACTGTTTGCAATAGAGGCTGCCTGGTTAGGGGAGCCTGGTCAGCCTGCCCCCAGAGGTCCTGCAGGAACTCTCTCTCTCTCTCTCTCTCTCTCTCTCTCTCTCTCTCTCTCTCCACACACACACACACACACACACACACACACACACACACCCACACACTCCTCTTTTACTCCCTCCCTCCCTCACTCATGCTCTCTTCCTCACTGCCCCCTTCTTCCTGCCTCTGTAGTTGGGTCTGGAGTGTTATTGGCCTGTTTGTGGATGGAGTCACCTCTCCAGGTGTCTGGTTATGTGGCTTGCTCTCTACCACATTGGGCAAATGGGACAAAATGCAACTTGACAAGACATGACACAAAGGGAACAAAACATGAATGTACTCATGACATTGATAACCCTAATATAAGTGACTACTAGAGAAAAGAGACTTAGGGGAGAGAAAAGAGAGCACAAATGGTATCGAAGAGAGAAAAAATGGTATGAGAGAAAAGAAAAAGAAGAAAAAAGAAAAAATATATGGAGAGGAAACACCAGAGAACTAACAGATAAACCAAAACATACAAACAGCAAATACCCAGTAAAAAGGGTGGGGGCAGAGTCTGTAGAGGCTGAGCTTATATACAGAAAGTAAGGTTAAGGAATTGGATGAATATGGGGAACCTCAGTCAGTTCAGTATAGAGGAAGTAGAAAGAGGATGAGTGGGTAAGAAGAAAGAGAAAACCCTGACCGGCTTGGCTCAGTGGATAGAGCGTTGGTCTGCAGACTCAAGGGTCCCAGGTTCAATTCCGGTCGGGGGCATGTGCCTTGGTTGCGGGCACATCCCCAGTGGGGAGTGTGCAGGAGGCAGCTGGTCGATGTTTCTCTCTCATCAATGGTTTTAACTCTCTACCTTTTCCCTTCCTCTCTGTAAAAAAATCAATAAAATATATTTTAAAAAGAAGAAAGAGAAAGAGAAGAAAAAAATAAATAATAAAAAATTAAAAAATTAATTAAAAGGAGAACAAAATAAAAAATTAAAAAGATGAAAAAACAATGCAAAAAGAAATAGAAAATAAAATAACACATGAAAAAGAAAAAGAAACAAGAAAAAAGAGATACAAAATAAAAATAAAACAAAATAAAATAAAAACAAAAAGGAAAAAGTGAAATGTTCCTTTTCGCGGAGTTTTAATTCCCTGTGAGGGCTGGTTTAAGATCCCACCCTCCATACTGCCTGCTGCTTCTCAGTTTCCTGTTGCTGGGACTGAGAGTCCTCTCTTTAGGCCAGTCCTCAGGGGCTATGATATGCTCATTGAGTCTGTTTCTGTGGGCCCTTCTATCTGTAATGTCTTTCAATTCCAAGAAATGCTCTTCAGTTGTTTCACTGATGACTTTTTAGCCCCATTACTCAGTTGGTGGACCTCCTGGAATGGGGCTCTTACTTTCCTTTCTTTTTCATCTCTTTGGCTTTTTGCTCTATTTTCTGATAGGTTTTCTCACCTTTATCTTCCTAACTACCTATTAAGGTTTTCATTTCTGCAATTGCATTTTTAATGTTTTAGAGCTCTTTTCTATGTTCTCTAAATGTCTCTTTTTCATGACATCTTGTTTATATTTCACAGATGCAATATAGTCTCTTTCTCTTTTTTGATAACAGGATGATATATTTTTGAAGTTTTTCTCATCTCCCAAGTTGTCTTTTTTTCCAGTTTGCTTACTTTGGTTTCATCCTCTGTGGTAGATGTTTTCTTCATTGGGCTATTAATCCTTGGCGCTCTGCTCATGATCAAGAAAGAGACGAAAAACGGAATGTCATACTGAGCCTGTGGGAAGGACTTTTCCGCTTTGAGCTTCACCGAATTGGAATCTGGGGGGAGCATTTATAGGGGAACCTCTAAGCTCAGTGTCTGTAGGTCTTGCTCTTAGGCAGGCCAGACTCTGTGGAAAAGAGTTTTCCAGTTTTTCTTTCCTGGAGGGTAAGTATCTGGCAAACACATTGGGAGTTGTGTTGGGAGAAGGCCAGGGGCGTCTGCATTCAGCGATTTGATAGACATGGGGCTCTTGGCATTCCTCCTGTTTTACCTGAGTTGGAGTAAGGACCTGGGACCTTTCTGTCACTCAGACAGCTTTTATCCGTACCTCCTTATTTAGGAATTCTCACACTCCGTTTCAGGTTTTTCTTGTGTTGCCAGTGTCTGATTCCTTTGAAGCTGTGGTGCAAATTACGTCCATTTTGAACTTTCCTTGCTGCCAGCTTGGGTTTGGGTTTCTTGGGATGGTATCACATTGTTAACCTTTCCAACTTCCAAATTTTTGTTGCCGTTGTTTTCTTTACTGTTTTCCCCACGCTTGTAGATTTAAATATTAAACAAAACTTATTTATTATATTTTCATGGGGTTTTGGGAGGGAGAAAAATAGATGTGTGTGTAAACATCTTCTTTTTAAAAAGTATTTTATTGATTTTTTTTACAGAGAGGAAGGAAGAGGGATAGAGAGCTAGAAACATTGATGAGAGAGAAATGTTTCCGACCAGCTTCCTCCCTCACCCCCCCAACCGGGGATGTGCTCACAACCAATGTACATGCCCTTGACCGGAATGGAACCTGGGACCTTTCAGTCCGCAGACTGACGCTCTATCCACTGAGCCAAACCGGTTTTGGCTGTTTACATCATCTTAACCTGGAAAAACCCTTCATCCTACTTATTAACCTTAAAATCCCATAACCATCCTATCTAATAAAGAGGGAATATGCGAATTGGCCCTCATGCTGACACAAAGATGGCGGCACCCACAGCCAATAAGGAGAGAATATGCTAATTGACTGCCACGCCTTCAAAGATGGCAGTGTCCAGTTCCCTCAGCTCAGCACACCTGCCTCCAGAGTCCCCCAGTCCCCTCAGACCCCAGCCGCCCAGGGCCAGCCTGAAGCACAGGCAAGCCTTGGATGGCACTTGCCCAGCCACCCAGGGCCGTCCAAGGCTCAGGTAACCAGGGCCGGCCTAGGCTTGCACTGCTGGCAGTGGCAGCATCAGAGGTATGATGGGCATCACCTTCCCCTGATCACCGGGTCGCCTCCAGCCACTGAGGGCTCCCTGACTGAGAGAGGGGGCAGGCCTGGCAGAGAGACATCCCCCTCCAGTGCATTAATTTTCATGCACCTGGCCTCTAGTTATTTAATATAAAGGTATACTCTGTTCCTTGCAGTGGGCGTATGAGCAGCCAGAGTGCACATCTGGACATCCACACTTCTTGGATTTGCAGTGAGGAGAGTCAGTTACTAGCAGGGTGTGACCATACTAAATGAAAATGTTTCCGATCTTTTTCTTTTATTATTATTTTTAAAAATACATTTTATTAATTTTTTACAGAGAGGAAGAGAGAGAGAGAGAGAGAGAAACATCAATGAGAAAGAGAGAGTCATCAATCAGCTGCCTCTTGCACACCCCCTACTGGGGATGTGTCTGCAACCAAGGTACATGCCCTTGACTGGAATCAAACCCGGACCTTTCAGTCCGCGGGCTGACGCTCTATCCACGGAGCCAAACCAGTTTCAGCTCTTTCTTTTATTTTTTAAATTTATTTTGAGAGTGGAAGGGAGAGAGGGAGGGGAAAAGAGAGAGTGGAAAGAGAGAGAGAGGAAAGAGAGAAACATCAATGTGAGAGAGACACATCAATCAGTTGTCTTCCTCATGTACCCGGCCTGGGGCAGGGATCAAACCTGCAACCTAGGTACCTGCTCTTGACTAGGAATTGAACCTGAGACCTTCATCGCTTGGCCCAGGCTCTAATGACTGAGCAACATTTGACTTCTTTCTTGAAGCCTCCTCCACACGTTTCCAGTCGGACACCAGGGCTTTGGAGATGGACTGGCAGGTTGCATATATTTGGGCCACGTGACCACCTTGTTACTGACAGGGAGTCTATGAGGGGAACTGCTCTTTGCACAGAAGCAGAATGGGTTCCAGAGGTTATATTGCAGTGCCCTGCTCAGTGGTCTCTCTCTCTCTCTTTGAATGTGTGTATGTGCATACATCTTTTGAGTCCATTTGAAAATCATTTGAAATAATTGTGGAATACTACTCAATAATTAAAAATGACTATTGATACATTTAATGAATCTCATAATGATTATGCAGAGTGAAAGAAACCAGGCCAAAAAAAAAAAATAAGTATATACAGCATGTTTCAGTTTACATAAAACTACAGAAAATGTAAACCATCTAGTAGTGACAGAAAGCAGACCTGTTGTTTGGGGGATGGGATGGGAGACTGAGAGGAGCAAAAAAGAGGGACACACACACACACACACACACACACACACAACTTTAGCGGGTGATGAATATGTTTATTGTTTTAATTGTGGTGTTAATTCATGAGTATGCATAGATAAAAATTTACCAAACTGTGCATTTTATTCCATTCATTCACTCCCATCCCAAATCAACACGTGGCTTTTATTGCATCTTTAAATATCACAAATAAGTGTGACAAGTCATTCGGCATCTTGTTGTTTCTGTAGTTGGACAACTTGGGTCTTATTCAGCAGCCTGCTGAACGGTTATTTTTTCCAGAACCATAGATATCATCCAACATTTTTCTGATGTTCTTGTTTGTAACTGTTGTGGCTTGCTGAATCAAAGCTGCTGAATTTGATACAAATTCAATGACATTTCCTTCCAGAATCAACTCATCCTTCTGGGCTTGAGACACTGAAAGCAACACCTGTTCTGATTTGAGCTCTACGGATGTATTTTTTTGCTCAAGAAATTTCTGAATTCAACAAAATAACCCTTCTGTTGAGTAACAACGCTGACGGGGAAGTGAGTGTACCCAGACCTCACCTTGTGGAAAGCCCTCACTGACACCCTTGATCGTGTTCTGGGTGTGACTGCAGACAGGGCGAGCCGTGGCCACTTCCTCTCTATTTCCCCACCATTTGCCAACCCAGAGCCTCGCCTTGTTCTTGCCAAGGTGACTGAGCTCTGCATTGGTGTGGCTGAAGTCCCTCCGCAGGGTGTCCCTGGGGCCTTTCACAGTAACTGTGCATCCCTTCAGAGCGATGTCCGTGTTTTCTGGGATGTCCACAGTCCGATTGCTGACAATGATCTGCATCCTTGCAGCAGATGTGGCCAAGAGCCAAAGTATTTTAAAAAAATATATTTTTATTGATTTTTCCAGAGAGGAAGGGAGAGAGATAGAGAGTTAGAAACAACGTTGAGAGAGAAACATCGACCATCTGCCTCTTGCACACCCCCTACTGGGGATGTGCAACCAATGTACATGCCCTTGACCGGAATCGAACCTGGGACCTTTTGGTCTGCAGGCAGACGCTCTATCCACTGAGCCAAGCTGGTTTCCGCCCAAAGTATTTTCTTTTTACCAATGAATACGATAGTTTATTGCGTGTCAGTTGTACTCCAATAAAGCTGTTAAAGACTTTTCAAGTAGCACACTTTAAATATAAGCAGTTTATTGTACATCAATGATATCTCAATAACACTGGTAAAAGAGAGATGAAGGAAAACTGAAAAAAATACTTTTAAATAATAAGCAAAGGGCTTATTCCCTTACTATAAAATCTTCCCCAAGTTAGTAAGGAAAAGACCAAAAACATAACTGAAAAGTGAATAACGAGTATGAGCAATTCATAATATATATGTCTTATATAATAAAAGGGTAATATGTAAATGGACTCTAATGGCCGAAAGACTGGGAGTGTCTGGTTGCTATGACATGTACTGACCATCAGGGGCCAGATGCTCAACGCAGGAGCTGCCTCCTGGTGGTCAGTGTGCTCCTGACCACACCACTCCACTGGGGGAGCTCTGCCCAGCCATAAGCCAGGCTGACAGCTGCGAACACAGCGGTGGTGGCGGGAGCCTCTCCTGCCTCCTCGGCAGTGCTAAGGATGTCAAACTGCAGCTTAGGCCCATTCCCCAGTGGGAGCCGGCCTAAGCTGGCAGGTGGACATCCCCCGAGGGCTCCTGGGCTGCCAGAGGGATGTCTGACTGCCAGCTTAGGCCTCATCCCCCTGAGGAGCAGGGCTATGCCGGCAGGTAGACATCCAAGGGTCCCAGGCTGCTAGATGGCGCAGGCCAGGCTTCGAACATTCCCCCTGCTCCCCGCCCCCCCAATGAGCAAATTTTGTGCATCGGGCCCCTAGTATGTATATAATTGCCTCTTAAATCTAAGAAAAGATACTCAACATTACTCATAAAAAGAAACATTCAAATTAAAGCACATTTCATAAAACGTATATTGGCATGAGTTTGGGGAAATAGGTAGTTTCCCCCGTAGATGGCAAATGTATGGACTGGTGCCACAGCTAAGAACGATACTTTGACACTATGCATGTGATTGCTGTATCCTTTTACACAGGTATTCTACTTCGGGGAACTTTTTCCTACAGACATACTTATGTACATGCAAAATGACCTATGTTCAATGTTATTCATTGAAGTTTTATTTGTAGTAGTGAAATACTAGCAATAATCTAAGTGCCTGTCCTTAGGAGACTGGTGAAATTGCTAAAACAGAATGAGAACGTTCCTTATGAGCAGGAGTGAAATAAATAAATCTAAAATAAAAAAAGCAAGGTGCAGAGCAGTGTGTATCAAATGCTACCCCAAGGATTAAAGTAAATAGACAAATGATCCTAGCTGGTTTGGCTCAGTGGATAGAGCGTCGACCTGCGGACTGAAGGATCCCGGGTTCAATTCCGGTCAAGGGCACATGCCCTGCTTGTAGACTTGATCCCCAGTAGGGAGCTTGCAGGAGGCAGCCAATCAATGATTCTCTCTCATCATTGATGTTTCTATTTCTCTCTCCCCTCTCCCTTCCTCTCTAAAATCAATAAAAATATATTTTAAAAACCCCAAACCATATTCAGAGGCATAGTCACTATTCAGAAATGAAGAAAAACCTAAAGATGTGAATGAGGCAGAGGAGAGTGGTTGGTGGTCTCTAAATCCTTGGTTATGGGAAATTTTACTCATCCAGGTGCACTCAGCTTGGCTGCTGGAGTGGTTTGTAGCATGTGCCTGGGCTGGGACCTCTGTGTATGCTTTAGGATGACCCCAAAAGCTCAGTGAGAGAGACAGACACAGAGAATGGAGCTGAAGCAATCAATTTAGGAGAGAATGGGGAATACAAAATTATTTAAACAAATTTTTTTTTATTGATTAAGGTATTACATATGTGTCCTTAGTTCCCCATTGCTCTTCCAATCCCCCCCCCACCCCAACTCATTCCCTGGTGTCTGTGTCCATTGGTTAGGCTTATATTTATGCATACAAGTTCTTTGGTTGATCTCTCCCCTTTACCCCCCACCCCAACTTCCCTCTGAGGTTTGATGGTCTGATCGATGCTTCTCTATTTCTGGATCTGTTTTTGTTCATTAGTTTATGTTGTTTATTATATTCCACAAATGAATGAGATCATGTGATATTTATCTTTCTCTGACTGACTTATTTTGCTTAGCATAATGTTCTCTAGTTCCATCCATGCTGTTGCAAATGGTAAGAATTTCTTCCTTTTTTTTCCCCTTCAGATTTGTGTAGATGTACCATAGTTTTTTAATCTACTCATCTGCTGATGGGCACTTAGGCTGTTTCCAAATCTTAGCTATGGTAAATTGTGCTATGAGCATAGCATATACCCTTTCTAATTGGTGTTTCTAGTATCTTGGGATATATTCCTAGAAGTGGGATCACTAGGTCAAATGGGAGTTCCATTTTTGTTTTTTTGAGGAAACAGCATTCTGTTTGTGCTATCATTTTTTAAGTTCCAATTTGATGGACTAAACTCACATCTCATTTTATTTGCATGTTCTAAATTGTAATGCATTTGAACATTTTTTAAAGTTATATTGTTCACTTGAGTTATTTTTAAAACAATAAATAAATATTTATTATTGATTGATTTTCAACAGAAAGAGGAGGGTTTGTTTTTCCATTTTTATGCATTTATTGGCTGCTTTAAAAAATTTTTTTGTTAATCCTTACCTGAGCATAGTTTTTCATCGACTTTAGAGAGAAAGAGAGGGAAAGAGAGGAAAAGGGAGAGGGAGAGGGAGGGAAGGAAATGGAGAGAAAAAGAGAAAGATCAATGTGAGAGAGAAACATGGATCAGTTGCCTCCACACACTTCTTGATGGGGAATCGAACCTGACACTTTCTGGTGTATGAGATGATGCTCCAACCAACCAAGTCACACTGGCCAGGGCTGATTGCATTTTTATGATATACTACAGGCCCAGTGCACAAGATTTGTGCATTTGTGAAGGGGGAAGTAGAGGGGTCACTCAGCCAGGCTTGAGCCCTCTTGCAGTCTGGGAGCCCTCGGGGATGTCCGGCTTACATCCTTAGCACTGACTTGGAGGCAGCAGAGGTTCCTGCCACAGATGCTGCACTCGCCAGCAGTGAGCCTAGCTTCTTGGCTTCTGGTTGAGCTGCACTTTCCCTGTAGGAGTTCATTGACCACCAGGGGACAGCTCCTGCATTGAGCATTGTTCCACCATTTAGCCAATTTGCATATTACCCTTTTATTATATAGTATGATTCAATCCATATTGAAATATACAAATATATGCTAATATATGGTGTTAGGTAAAAACTCTAATTGTATTTTTCCAGCTTTAACAATATTTTAAAGCAGCCATTTATTAAAAAATCTACTCTTGTCTTGGCCGTTGTGGTTCAGCGGTACCTAAGGGTCTTGGGTTTGATTCCCTGTCAAGGGCATGTACCTCCCTCTTTCCCTTCCACTCTCTAAAAAAAAATCAATGGAAAAAATATAATCAGGTGAGAATTAAAAAAAAAAGTCTACTCTTTTTGTATTGATTCCAAAAGTGCTTCACTAATTCTTTTTTTTATTTTTATTTTTTATATATTTTTTATTGATTTTATATTGATTTTACACAGAGAGGAATTGAGAGGGATAGAGAGTTAGAAAAGTCGATGAGAGAGATACATCAACCAGCTGCCTCTTGCACACTCCCCACCGGGGATGTGCCTGCAACCAAGGTACGTGCCCTTGACCGGAATCGAACCTGGGACCTTTCAGTCTGCAGGCCGACGCTCTATCCACTGAGCCAAACCGGTCTTGGCAGTGCTTCACTAATTCTAAGTCCTTATTTATTCTTGGCTGTATCACAGAATCTGTTTCATTTACTTATCTGCCTAGTATTATGCCAGAACTACATTCAGTTATTTTTGCTTAAGAGTTTTAATTCCATTCCTTATTCTTTTGTTATATAATTTGGAATTGAAATTTTAAATGGAGTTACATTAAATGTATAATAAAATGTAGGAGATTATATATTTTGTAACACCAATTCTTCTTGTCTGAGAACAAGGTGTTTTACTCCATTTATTTAGGAGCACTTTTATATTCCTCAGTAACATTTTGTGTTTTTCTTTATGTCAGCACTGCAGATTTCTTGTTAAGTGTCCTCCAAGGTATTTGGGATTTATAGCCCCTTACCCAATGATTAGATTTCTTTATTGTGCTCTTTCAACTTTGTGTCACAGTATATCACCCAGCATCCCTCAGGTCCCGGCAGTTCCCTGCTGTCAAAAGTGGTTGATGGGAACTTTGAATGCCCTGCGTCTGATGGATATTATTTATCCTTCTTGTGCTTGAATTGACCACCTCTTAATCCCCTTTTATGGCCTGTAGAGAGTTTACAGTGGCCCACTGCTGGACCAAGGATGAGATTCTGTAATAGCTCCTCTTCATTTATGTAAACAGCTAACTGGTTGGCTGCCAGCTCTCCCAGTGCCACCCACAGGGAGCTCACCACTTGTGCTCTGATCCTTGCTGGGATATCTGATTCCAGGCACTTCCTTCCCCACAGGGCTTGTCCCCACCCAGGGCCCCCTGAACAACCCCAGAAAAAAGTCAGTTGCTTGTTTCAGTTTGAACCCAGAAAAATCTTCCCACGTTGATTAAATACCTAGGTGAGATCACAGAACATATAAGAGAGCATGGTCCTCAATTAGAGAATAAAAAAGAAAGAGAAAAATCAAAGGCAATACCCTCTTTCTATTGAAGCTCTCTATGACGTGCACTTTCTAAGTGGTTTTTTTTTTAAAGTAAAGTATCATCTTTATTTAAACATGTTCTTTTCCATTTATTTTTTTTTTCATTTAAAAATAGTAAAATACACATAAAATTTAACACCTTAAACATTTTGAATGAATACACAGTTCAATAGTGTGAAGTACATGCTTGTTGTTGTGCAATTGATCCCCAGAACATCTTCATCTTGCAAGACTGAAACTCTATACAGCCCTTAAACTGCAACTCCCTGTCTCCCCCCCACCCCCCCCCACCCTCTGGCAACCACCATTCTACTTTGTTCCTAGAGGTTGACTCCTCTTGATATCTCATATAAATGAAATCAGATGGTATTTGTCTTTTTCTGACTGGCTTATTTTATTGAGCAGAATGTACTTAAGGTTCATCTGTGTTATAGCATGTGTCAGAATTTCCCTTTTATAAGACTGAAAAATACACCACTGTATATATATATACCACATTTCGTTTATCCATTCCTCCATCGATGGTTATTTGGATTGCTTCTGCCTTTTGGCTATTAAGAACAATGTGGATAGCTATACAGATACCTCTTGAAGACACATGCTTTCAATTACTTTATGTTTTACTAGATTTATCTCATTTGATCTTTACTACCACTTTATGAGTTGGGTACTATTACTATCCCAGTTTATAGATGTGTAAACTGAGGTACATAGAGATTAAGTAACTAATCATAATTCTAGAACTCTCATATTTATTTATTTATTTATTTATTTATTTTTTAGAACTCTCATGTTTAATAGCACGCTATACTGTTTTCCAAAAGAGACATCTAGGTGACTAGCACCAGGGAGTGGAAAATAAAAGAAATGAAAATCATGTTTGCATTGGTTGTCTAGAAAGCAAGCGATAGGCATTATTTTTCTCATTCACCATTCAAAGAACAATATAATAAAAATTATTTTGGGGGTAATTTCTACTCCAACAGAATGGATTATAACATTGAGAGCTATCTGGATAATTCAGGTAAACATTCTGCTTGTAAGTTGCCTTTCAAAAAAATTTACTCAGATAACTGCTTTGATATCTACCGTACTAAGGCTATTCCTTATTTTCAAAAATCAAGCACGTTTTCAATTTTCTGTTTATATAAACACATATACAATGAGAAATAAGATAAAAACTAAAGAGAAAAGGATAGCTGGTTTGTGAAAATGTCATGAAACAGCTCCTTGTTTAAATTGTTAATATCTATAATACATTTAAGGTATATCTTATATACTAAAATATTTTATATAATGATTTGAAATATTATTCTGGGAAGGTAAAATGAGTCTGAACAATGGATTCTTCATAGTGAAATAGCCAGTGTGTGTTAGGAAAGAATGAGTGATGGCAGTCACCCCACATTCTGCATTCCTGTACCTTGATTTGGCTATGTCTTCACCTGCCTATATCTCCTAGGTGCTTCTGCAGTGTAAATTCCAAGAGGAAAACAACATGAGAAATGTAAAAATGTATTCTGGGGAACGTTTTTAATGGATTGTCTATAAAGAGTGTGAGTGTTACATATAACATTACATTTTTTCTTTTTTTTCCCAACTTAACTGCACATTAAAATCATTTATCTTCTTTAGGTCTCAAAACACTGCTGTCTCAGTATCAGGAAATATGTTTTTGTTTCCTGCCTTACAAAACAAACTATTTGAGTTGTTGTTTTAAGCTAAATTGTATTTTGCTTCCTTTTAGATTTTTTTTAATACCGACATTTTCCCCCACAGTTACTGTAAAATTTATACCTTGTAAACACATTTTAAAAATCCAAAGTCCTTTCTAGAGATAAAAAATAATTGAATACTATTTTTCCCCCTACAAAATTATCTTCAAGTAGATGGAGAATGTTTTACTAAGTCTGATGTGTTTGGTTGTACAAAAAAAGTATACAATACCAGTGAAAAAATGAAGAAAATATTTGAGGAAATATATTTAAAAAAAAATTTTATTGATTTTTTACAGACAGGAAGGGAAAGGAATAGAGAGCTAGAAACATCAATGAGAGAGAAACATCGACCAGCTGCCTCCTGCACCCCCCCCCCACCGGGGATGTGCCCTCAACCAATGTACATGCCCTTGACCAGAATTGAACCCGGGATCTTTCAGTCCCCAGGCTGACACTCTATCCACTGAGCCAAACTGGTTTTGGCTATGGAAATCTTTAAGTGGCTCAATTTAGAGACAAGTAAAGCAATACTCTAATACAGAAGAAAACACAGAAATTAGGAGGGAAATACAGAGATTAGTATTAAAGTTTTCATAATTGTTACGTTGGCCACATTTATATAATGGGATTTTAGTGTGAAGGTATTGATATCTTATTATGGCAATATAGATGATAATATCATAGTAAGCTTAATTATCAGGTGTTTTTTTTTGGCTACATGACAGAAACCCGACTCAAATTTATTTAGATACAAAGATGATTTTAACTGCTCACAGAATCTTGGACAGGGTTGAACTGACAAAGCTGGGGCCTGGGCCTTAACAACAGCTGCAATCAGGACTTTAGATGCTACTATGTCATCTCTTCATCTGCAAGTTGTCATCCTTCTCTTAAATGGCAGATCAGACTCCTCCATCTGGCAGGAAACACAGCCCTCTGACAACTCCTTAAAATTTCCACCATTCACCTCTGTACCAGATACTGCTGCTTCCCTGGTTATGTCTCCTTGGCCCATCTGCAATGTCTCCTACAACTGGGGAATTGCTCTATCTGCCCCAGGCTTCCTACCTCAGTCACCTGCATCTTTCTGCCTGAGGACAGTGGCTAGGAGAGTGAGCTGGGATAGCAGGTGGGACGAGGTCAAACGTACCAGGCAGTTAATATACCCAGCAGTCACCTTCAGCCACAAAGGGATGGGAACTGGTGCACAAATACCTCACTTCCTCATTCTTTGGTGGGGTTATTCTGAGTTTTGTTTTATAGGCCTCAGCAGGACTCAACACCTTTTATTATTGCTTTCTTCCTTTTCCTGTCTTACTCTCTTACCATGCTCCCAGGGGTCATCTCCCAAATTAACTACTTCTACCTAAATCATTGGTTCAGAATATTTTTTTGGGGGGTGAGAGGGTCCAAATGAAGACAACCAACCAAAGAGTAACAGATTTAGGTTTCCTGTGTGACCCAGCAAAAATCATCAAGAAATTCTTAGATTGGCTCATCTTGGGTCATGTGCTTACATGTGGGCCAATCAGTTGTCAGTTGTTAGCCAGTGGGTAGGGACATGGTAGCTATCACATGGCTGGAATAAGGATAAAGGGAGTGGAGGGAAGGAGCACATCTAAGATACAGGAGAATATTATTCACAGAAGGAAGGATATATGTTGGGGTGATACATTGTTGAGTATATAAAACAGAAGGTCTTTACCCATAAGATAGTTAATAGCATTTTAAAATTTTATTTTAGGGAGAGGAAGAGAGAGAGAAAAATATTGATGCGAGAGAGAAACATCAATTGGTTGCCTCCTGCACATGCCTTGACTGGGAATTGAGCCTGCAACCTGGGTATGTGCCCTGACTGGGAATGGAACCCACCACCTTTTGGTATATGGGACAACACCCCAACCAATTGAGCCACACCGGCCAAGGCAATATTCAGATATCCTAATATATAACCCTGGGTTGTAACAACCAGAAACGACTGGAGGCTGACCAACTGGAAGTCAGTGCTGGCCCCATTCCCAAGCAAGGGGTAAGGGGCAATCAGGCAGGCAGGCAGAGGGTTAGGGGTGACCAGGTAGGCATGCAGAGTGGTTAGAGGCTATCAGGTAGACAAATGACCCCTGGCGGGGGGGGGGGGAGGGCTATCAGGTAGACAGGCTAGCTCTACCCCCCAGCAAATAAAGAGGGAAGCCAAGGCCAGCCAAGTCATTGCACCCCAGCCTGTTGCCTGCAGAGGGAGGCCACTGGTGGCAGGGGAATGGGGCCAGTGCTGCACAGATGGCAAGCAGTGGCAGAGGTGGGGATGGGGCCAGCTGCCTGCAGCCAGGTGGAGGAAAGCTCCAATAGGCCCTGATCTCAGGCCAGGCCTACGAACCCTACCCGAGGAGTCCTGGATTGTGAGAGAGTGCAGGCTGGGCTAAGGGATGCCCCCTCCCCCCCTGCACAAAATTTTGCACACCAGGCCTCTAGTTTTTTGTTTTTTAAAAATATATTTTATTGATTTTTACAGAGAAGAAGGGAGAAGGATAGAGATTGATGAGAGAGAAACATTGACCAGCTGCCTCTCACACAATCCATACTGGGGATGTGTCTGCAACCAAGGTACATGTCCTTGACTGGAATCAAACCTGGGACCCCTGAGTCCATGGGCTGATGCTCTATCCATTGAGCCAAACTGGTTAGGGGAAGGCCTCTAGTTTGTATTAAATACAATTGGCCCTTTGTATCTGTAGGTTTGCCATCTGCAGACTCAACCAACCATGGATGGAAAACAATATTTTTGCATTCCCAACTTCAGATTTCCAACCACAGATTCCCAGCTATAGATTCCCAACTTTGGGTGTAAAATACTGTTTTCAATTAGTGGGTGGTTGAACCCACCAAAGAGCAGGGCCAACAGTAGTTAAATTTTGGATGTCAAAAGTTATACCTGGACTTTCTACTGCTATGCGGGAAGGGTGCTGGGGAGGTTGTCAGTGCCCCTAACTCCTAAGTCAGTGCCCAGACTTGAAGGGTCAACTTTATGTCTTTATATGTACAGATATATATTCTCTCTATATGTATACATGTATAAATATATATAGATGTCAATTGGACATCCTTAGCAGTGCCATGAAGGCAGAAGATGCTCCCACCAGGGCCGTTGTGCTTGTCAGTCGTGAGCCCGGCTTCTGGCGGAGTGGTGCTGCCCCTTTGGGAGCGCACTCCTGCTTTGAGCGTCTGCCCTGTGGTGGTCAGTGCGCATCATAGCAACTGGTCATTCCAAAGTTCAGTCATTTTGCACAGTAGCCTCTTATTAATCAGGATATTTCCCCCTGAACCATTTGAGAACATTAGAGATATCATATTCCTTTAAGGAGTATATATATGCTAAATGCAAGACATTCTCTTACATAATTTAAGTGCAGTCATAAACTCAGAAAAATTATTATTGATTTTATACTATTGTTTAACCTATAGTCCATATTCAAATTTTATCAATTATTTCAAGATTATCCTTTATAGCTATTTTCTCCATAGTTCAGAATCTAATCCAGAAGCATGCATTGCATTTAATTATCAGCTCTCTTTGCTCTACTTCAATATACAACAGTTTCAGCAACCTTTCTTTGATCTTGGCATTTTTGAAGAGTGCCGGTCAGGTATTTTATAGAATGTCCTTCAGTTATGAAACCAATATTTTTCTTACCTGGTGGGTATGTGGGGATTGGGGAGGGAGGCAGCGGTGAGCAGGGGCTCCACAGACATCCTTGATAGTCAGCTCATTAACTTCGAAGTAGTTTTCATTCTACCTGATATTATACCTCGCTCTTGATAGACTGCTCATCGATTAAGCTAGACAATGCAGTATTATTGGACCATGTGGATGTAATCAAAGTGTCAGTGATGAGTTCTTGAAATAATTCCTTTAAAAAAGTAATACTGCTCAAAGGTGGTCTCTAACCAAAGCTTCTACACTGTGAGTGGATGTGTTGAATATATCATGGAGATTTATAGCTGAGTGGAGCTAAATATTATTTAGCACATTTTACAGAACAAGAACTTTAGATTTACGGAGTTTAAGGAATTTGACGATGGCGCCAGTGGAAGGCCGGGATGAGATCCCCACTGTCCTGACTCCTTGCCCGCTCCTCTTTTCTATTTTGCCCCAAGTTGTCAAAACTATGCTACTCACTGTAGTTGCCATGACGAATCCCATTTGTGATTGGGTGTGTGGAGCCTGAGAAAGAAGATACCCAGTAAAAGGGGCTACCAGTTGCTAACTGGGCTCACATTTAAAAAACACCACCAGAGTTGAAACCGGATTGGCTCAGTGGATAGAGTGTCGGCCTGCGGACTGAAAGGTCCCAGGTTTGATTCTGGTCAGGGGCACGTACCTTGGTTGCGGGCACATCCCCAGTGGGGAGGTGCAAGAGGCAGCTGATCGATGTTTCTCTCTCATGGACATTTCTAACTCTCTATCCCTCTAAATTCCTCTCTGTGTAAATTCAATAAAATATATTAAAACAAACAAACAAAAAAACACCACCAGAGTCTAGCCGCCTTTTTACACTAGGGTTCTCTCAGACAAACTGCGCTTCAGAAAGAAGCCTGCCCCGGACCACCTGCCTCTGCACCGAACTGCCTGCCTGCATTGTGTTTCTGTCATGGGAGTCAGCTTGGAATCCTAATTTAACCAATAGGACTGAGGCTTTCCCCATCCCGTGGGAGCCATGCAGCTCCCACCAACCAGAGCAGCTCTATTCTGACTGTTTGGACCAATAAAACTGTGAGGATTTGGAGTCCTCATTTGTATGAGGACAGACCAATCAGGAAACAAAGGCGAGGACTTCCGTCTATATAATCCAGCTGCCCTCTGGCTGGGGAGTGCACGTTCCCTTTCAAAAGTGAAGACAGCCAAAACCGGTTTGGCTCAGTGGATAGAGTGTCGGCCTGTGGACTGAAAGGTCCCAGGTTCGATTCTGGTCAGGGGCATGTGCCTTGGTTGCGGGCACATCTCCAGTGGGGGGTGTGCAAGAGGTGGCTGGTCGATGTTTCTGACTCTCTATCCCTCTCTGTTCCTCTCTGTAAAAAAATCAATAAAATATATTTAAAAAATAAAAAATAAAAATTGTTTAAAACAAAATAAAAAAGCAAAACAAAAGTGAAGACAGTCCTAACCAGTTTGCCTCAGTGGATAGAACATCAGCCTGCAGACTCAACGGTCCCAGGTTCGATTCCGGTCAAGGGCATGTACCTTGGTTGCAGGCACAGCTCCAGTGGGGGGTGTGCAGGTGGCGGCTCATCCATGTTTCTCTCATTGATGTTTCTAACTCTATCCTTTTCCCTTCCTCTCTGTAAAAAAAAAAAAAAAAAAAAAAAAAAATCAATAAAATATATTAAAAAAAAAAAAGTGAAGGCAACCTTTCTGGGCCTTCCAGAGCTGGCCAGGAGTAGGTCAGAGCAGAGCAGCACAGCGCTGGCACAGAGCAGAGCTGTCTCGCCAGAGAGGAGTCTGGCCCACGGGCGGCCTGACCACAGGGCTTGCCTTATAACGGTGCTGTTTGCACAGCGAGCTGTATTGAAATTGAGCTGTGTTGCACTGAGTGGTTTTCTCCTTCACTGCACCTCAAATTGAGGATTCCTGTTGGTGTTGAGTTGACACCAACAACCATCAGTTGACAGGCGGTAATCCAATTTTCACTGTATTTGATCCATCTCTTTAATAAACAAAACAAATGAAGCTTTAACAGGAAAGTTCTCACGTTAAGCAAAGCTACTTAAACATCTTACTAAAATTAGTACTTATTTCGTACCTCAAAACATTCATTCTACCAATAGAAATGCTTCCATAACTAAGTGAACAACTATTTTAATGCATTACTTTATGATGTTTAGATTTTAAATTGTAGTTATTGTTTTTATTTATTTTATTTTAAAAAAGTATATTTAATTGCTTTTTTACAGAGAGGAAGGGAGAGGGAGAAACATCGATGAGAGGGAAACATCAATCAGCTGCCTCCTGCACACCCGCTACTGGGAATATACCCGCAACCAAGGCACATGCCCTTGACCAGAATCGAACCCGGGACCCTTGAGTCCGCAGGCTGACGCTCTATCCACTGAGCCAAACCTGCCAGAACTGTAGTTGTTTTTAAATAGAAATCGGAGTCTCCACTAGTTGTTTTAACTTAAGAACATCGTATTAGTTACAAAAATTTTATATAGAGCTCTCCACTCAACAGGGAGGAATGGTATAAAGGAGGTCCAGTGAGTGCAGTGGGAAGAGCACAAGTTCTAATCAGTCATAGGGAGTGTCACATTTTATAGCAGACAATACTAACAGTGTGGCTTGGGTAAGTTAAGTAATCTTTCTGAGCTTCAGATTCCCCATCCGTGTAATGGAAGAGAAAAAAAAATCAATTATTTGACTCTCTGGTATGTAAGTACTTACTCTTCAGGATGTTAGAAAATGTCTTTTAAAGAATCTCACGTGGCAGAGGTGCCGAATCATGATTATTTTGAAATGGGTAATTGTCCAAGTCTTGCGCTATGATAGATACTAAGGAGCCTCATTATAGGGTGAGGAAGCTGGTGCTAATCTGAGGCATTCATAGTCCATACAGTTTCCTTTCAACTTGCTTAGCCCGAAGGTTTGGGGCTAGCAGTTAGCAACAGTATTACCCTCCTTCGTCCCTCTTTTCTGCTGGGTGAGTTCCATTAAAACACACACACACACACACACACACACACACACACACACAAACAAACAAACAAACAAACAAACTTGTTTCATTCTTCAAAGCTGCCCAGATTTTAATTTTCACCTGGTTTCACTGGCATAAAAATGTTTTGTGATGGGGTCCTTAGAGTGGGACCTGTTCTGCACTCCCTTTGGGTGTCCATGGCTGTATTTCCTAATTGGAAATATGACCCACGTACCCATGGTGTGGTAATAAAACTCGACACGGTAAAAAGATTGCTTGAAATATTACCTCATCTCTCTGCTTTTAGTCTTTCTATTAGGTTTCTCATCTCTAAGGCAAATTGGTAAAATAAATTTTCATAGTCTTTTATAGGAATATTTCTTCCTGGTTAAAGTTTGCAATGTCAAGTCAGGCACAAGTACAAGGGTCTGATCATGGGTCCTATAATGGAAACTGCAACTCAATCATGTAACAACAGTATGGCGAATGTGCAGCTGATGGAGACTCAGCCCCTGCCTGAGGATTTCTCTGCTTTCAAGTCCCCGGGAATTGCTCCTGCCTACTCCTCTTCCTGTTTGAACAGAAGAGATACCAACAGCAGCAGCAATGATCTGTATGAATCAGCTGCCTTTGAATTTGTCATGATTCTTGGAAAAACGTTTTATGAGAAATTTTGCTCAGCACATGAAGATCATAGAATTGCTAATTTGGGAAGAACATGGAAATCATGAGTCTAACTGCCCAGCTGCAGCAAGCATCCCCTCCACAGTCTGTCTGTCCCAGGGGTGGGGAACATCTGGCCCGTATGAGGCCCGCAAAATCGTTTGGTCTGGCCCTGCCAAGGCATTAGAGGTGACTTAATTAAATGTTTGACCAAATATGGCAAGCTAATGTTTAAGTTGATAATTTTGTATGGCCCACGAATGATGTTATAAATATTGAAATGGCTCTTGGCAGAAAAAAGTTTCCCCACCCTTACCGTGGCCAACCAGACTCTTTATCATTCAAAATTATAAAACAAGTCATTCTAAGGAAAAAGATGAATTTCGGTATTTGGGGATCCACCGTTCTTTCCACTCGGTTTTAATCATTATCTTCCAGAAACAAAAAACATTACATGAAAGCAAACTATAATACTATCTTGAAAAACATCTCTATCTATACAACTGAAAGCAGACATGGTGTTTGCTCTTTTTTCTATTGCATTAATTTTTATTCTTAATTTTAATGGCATACACATTCCAACAAAGAACACACACACAGACCCACATATGCCAATGAAGGATACACACACAGACACAAACACACATAGACTTTATTTTAGGCTACCTCAAATGATTTTTGTCAAGAACATTTAAAATATTACATTAAAATGTAGTGTTGAGATTGCTGAGCCGGATGATGAGGCCTGGCCAATTACACACTCACTTCAGTCATATGCTAGACACAACAGCGTCTGTCCCCAGGAGTGATTTGCGTGCTCTTGCAGGGACATCTCCATCCTGAGCTGCACTGAGCTCCCTCTCCTGGTGTCTCTGTTTCAAAAAGAGCCCAGCAGGTGAAGGGAAGGCGATAATAGCTTAAACTAGAGCCAAATAGGACATAAGTTCAAGTGGCTAAGCTTTATTTCTTGGTAGTCTTAGGTAGTAGGGAATCTTCTGCCGGCTTTGTTACCTGTCCCTTGGGAGACCCTCTGGTGATCAATCTTAGTGCCATATTGAGTCTTCCAGCCAAACACTCCTGCTGAGGCTGGGCCGCAGTTTCCGCAAGTACCCCCTCTTGCCCCAGGAATGGTGTGAAAGGTGAAGGAATGGTGGCAGAGAGCCAGGAGGGAAGGGAAGGAACAGCTGTCTGTCACACAGTAACCAGGGATGGCTGCCGATGAAGGCCACGCTGGAACACTTGGCAGGCTGCAGGGACAGAGTAGAGCTGCTGAAAATTGAATCTTTCCTCCTAGCTCCTGATCATATCAAATCACAGCGCAGGGATTAGAGTTCCTAATTTTTATTTTCTCCACTCACTTGCTTTTGATTTTACTCATTCATAGTAACCACAAGAAAGCCTGAAAGGCAAAGAGATGGATATCTTAGGAGTTTGAGTGCAAAAGTCTCCACCGAAACCTCACTTACGCTAATAATAGGTGTTCACAGAATTCAGTTACATTTCCCACAGCTTCAGTTTCTTTTTGCCTACCTATAGAATGAATGCTCTTATGTCATCTGTTATTAAGCACTGAGCCTACTTTAATGGTGATTACTGTTTATTACTTACCAGTGGGTCATAACATGAGAGATTAAGGTCACTGTATGTTTACTTGCTTTTGAAAATGGGGTAAGAAAAACAACTCAGTGACTGCAGAAATGAAATGTTTAGTTATTCCCGAGTACTGATGTGGCCAGAGTGGCCTGGGTTCTCGGTTTTAGACACTGACTACTTTCAGGACTCATGAGATTCTAGTGATTAATGCTTGCCTGGGGTTGTCCCACCTACGATTCTGTCATGGTTTATTAGCAATCCTTTATGTGCCAAGCACTCCACGAGTACTTTGGAGAATTAGAAAAGAACAGAAGACCCAATTTAAATTGTAAAATCTTAAGGAGTGTATGGGAGAGCCAGAGAAAATGCAATTATATGCCTGTAAACAAAAAGGCAAAGCAGAACTCAGCTACCGCACTTGGTATCCGTAGGAGTAGGTGTGTTCTTACTCCTGTGCCAAGGGCGCTAGTAACGCATGCTGTTGGGTGTTCAGGAAGTAAGTCTTCTTAGTATTTTTTTCTTTCTTTTTTTTTTTTTTTTTTTTTTAAATATATATTTTATTGATTTTTTACAGAGAGGAAGGGGGAGGGATAGAGAGTTAGAAACATCGATGAGAGAGAATCATCGACCAGCTGCCTCTTGCACACACCCCACTGGGGATGTGCCCGCAACCAAGGTACATGCCCTTGACCGGAATCGAACCCGGGACCTTTCAGTCCACAGGCCGACGCTCTATCCACTGAGCCAAACCGGCTTCGGCTTTTTTTTTTTTTAAAATAAATCTTTATTGTTCATATTATTACAAATGTTCCTCATCCCCCCCCCCCATTGCTCCCCTACACCAAGTTTCCATTTAATTCTCTGCCCTTTCCCCATCCCCCATTGTCCTCATCCATAGGTGCAGTTTATGTTCAGTCTCTTCCTGCCCCACCCCTCTCCCCATTTCCCCAAGAATCATCAGTCCACTCCCCTTCCATACCTCTGGTTCTATTATATTCACCAGTTAATATTGTTCATCATGATTTTTACTTCCCTTGGTTTTTAGACTCACTTGTTGATAGTTACGTGTTTGTTTATAATTTTTATCTTTATTTTCTTCCTCTTCCTAAAGAACCCCTTTTAGCAATTCATATAATTCTGGCTTGGCAGTGATGAATTCCTTTAGCTTAAATTTATTTGTGAAGCTCTTTATCTGGCCTTCGATTCTGAGTGATAGGTTTGCTGGGTAGAGTATTTTTGGCTGTAGGTTCTTGTTGTTCATCACCTTGAATATTTCTTGCCATTCCCGTCTGGCCTGCATGGTTTCTGTTGAGAAATCAGCTGACAGTCGTATGGGTGCCCCTTTATAGGTAACTACCTGCTTTTGTCTTGCTGATTTTAATATTCTCTCTTTGTCTTTAGCTCTTGGAATTTTAATTATGATGTGTCTTGGTGTGGTTCTTTTTGGATTCCTTTTGTTTGGGGTTCTGTGTGCTTCCTGGACGTGTAAGTCTATTTCTTTCACCAGGTGGGGGAAGTTTTCTGTCACTATTTCTTTCAATATGTTTTCAGTATCTTGCTCTCTGTCATCTTCTGGGATGCCCATAATTCTGATGTTGGTTCGCTTGAAGTTGTCCCAGAGGTTTCTTACACTATCTTCAACTTTCTGGATTCTCTTGTCTTCTTGCTTCTGTGGAGAAGTGTCCTCTGGCTCTTTGTGTTCCAAATCTTGGACTTGATTTTTGCAATCTTCCAATCTGTTTTTAGGACTCTGTATAATATTATTTATTTCAGAGATTGTATTCTTTATTTCTAGTTGACCCTTCATTATTTCTTGTTGATCCCTTATCATATCCTCATAGGTCTCATTTATTTTATCAGCCTTTTCTAAGAGATTGTTGAACAACCTTATAAGCGTGGCTTTGAATTCTATATCCAGTCGCTTTTTGTCCTCCATTTCTTTCGTTTGTGATCTGTCTCCTCGTTTCGGCATTTTCGCTGCTTCCCTGAGTTGGTAGGTTGGGAGGATCAGCTGTGTCTGTGCCAGGAGACAACCTTATTCCACTAGACTTGGAAATCTGCAAAAGCCTGAGTTCAGCTTGGATGGGACAGAGTTTCGGGGTGGAGCTTACAGCCTTGGCTTCCGGTTAGCCCCGCCCTCTGAGGTTCCAGAGTCTCAGTGTACCTCAGGGTCCTTTGGTACTCGCTGTAAGCACCTCTGAGAGAAAGGCACTCTAGAGTTTCGCCCACTACCAGACAGTGTAGTCTCTCCCCCAACAAGCCCACAACTGGGGTTCAGAGCAGTTGGAAGTGGGGTTAAGAACAGTCCGGAGCTTATGTCTCCTTCCCGCCAGGGCAATCTCACAGCCCAAACAACAGTCTGTCCTCTGTGCGCGCAATGTGCGCGACTCAGGGGATCTGCTTTTCGCCGTCCCCCTAAGCTTCTGTCTTACAGCCCAGATTCCCTCTGTATGAGGCTGGAGCCGGAGGGTCTTGCCCAGGACTGAGGTTCAGTGCAGTCAGAACTGGGGCTCAGCACAGTCCTGAGCTTTTGAGTCCTTCCCGCTGGGGCAATTCAGCAGCTCAGCGAACAGTCCCTCCTCTGCGCGCAATGTGCGCGACTCCAGGGCTCTGCCTTTTCGCGGCTCAGCTGAGCTTCCGCCTTACAGCCCAGTTTCCCTCTGTGTGAGCCTGGGACCCCCGGGGTCTCGCCCAGAACTGGGGTTCAGTGCAGTCGGAGTTGGGGTTCAGCACAGTCCGGAGCTTTTATCTCCTTCCCGCAAGGGAAAGCCAGCCAGGCACTCAGCCGCCCCTCCTCTCCAGCTCCGTCCTCTCCCCGAGCGCTCGCGCACCGTGTCTCTTTGTACCTTAGGCTTTTACAGCTCCTCTGGTTTTCCTTCTGGTTTTCTCTTTCCTTCTAGTTGTAGAATTCCCAGTCAGTCAACTTTCCTGTAGTTCTGGATAGTGTCCACTCTATATTTTAGTTGTATTTTTTGAAATTGTTGAGTGCGGCTGCAGTTAGGCTTTTACCTCTGCCGCCATCTTGTTGTGTCTCCTTCTTTCTTGTCTTAAACGTGGCAAAGTTCAGGAAATAGAAGTGGTAAAGTTCAGGAAATAAAAGTCTTCTTTGTATTTTTTTCTTGTCCTAAAAGTTTCATACAGTACAGAGCACAGATCTGGCTGTGAAGGTAGCAATGCTCTAAGTATAAAAAAAAATGTTTGAATTGTGCAAAGCAGCAAGTCCCAAGCACGCAGTAAACATGCTGTGTTTGGGAACTAACTGGCCAGAATAGTGTGTGTGGGATTCTGAGGCTAGACTTTGTGATTGTATGGATCCAAGGTAGGCTTGTCAATTTAGCTAATTCATTCAAGATTCATTTGAGTGCCAACCACCTTCCCAACGCTCTTCTAGATGTTGAGGATTTAAGAATGGGTAACAAAGACACCCTTCTCTCAGTGAGCTCATAGTGTGGGGAAAGGGGGAAGTTTGGGTCAAGAGCAAGTAAGCGGAACATTGCATTAGCATATGGCAATTGCTATAATGACTTCTTACTTTCTATATTTGGATTTTGGGGTACTGGTAGCTACTACAATTTCTGAAGGAGGGGGACTGTGACTGAGGGAGCTGTTGCTGGGTATGGGTGTTGAGGGTCAGAGACATAAGGAACAAAACAGAGTTATGCTTACCGATGGAATTGTGATATTCTGAGTGCAGTGATATTCTCAGGCGTGGCCAAAAGATGGGAGAGAGTCAGTGCCTAGCCCAGCTCCTCCTCACCTTACCATTATATCAACCACTCCTGCTGAGTTCCAATGGCCTGAAGGTTTTCCTTCACTCTTCCAGCGAGAGAACTCTGAGATTTGACTCACAGAGTTCTACATGGTGACTAATTGGTGGAAGCTTTTAGGTGATCCTAGAGTCTAGGACCTAGGACTTAGACAGTTGATAGGGAAACTGTATTAACCCCTCTCCACCCCCCAACACTGCTTAATCAACCCAATTTTTCTTTCTTTTGCTGAAACCAAAGCATGTAAGAAATTTCCACAGTTGTATGTCTATAGATAAATATTCATGTTATGAGGGCTATCTCATAGACCTCTGCTGAAGCAAAGCACATTTTCAAACTTTTATGCATAATTGGTCAAGTTTTATACCATGTAACCCTGCCTCTTTGGCTACATATATAGATAGATCCAGAATGGATCAATTCATGGGTTGACCTAAATAAGGCATTTATTCATTCAAAAACACTTGAGATCCTACAATGTGTCAACCACTAAGCTAGGCATTGTGAATGTAGAAGCTACAGGAGGAAGAGACCTATGCCAATTTTCAGTGGGATACGTTTGATCAGAAGTAGAGACAGAATGGCAGCCACGGCAATATTAGGACTCCAGAATGGGCATCCAGGAAGCCAGCTGATGAAACGGTGGCTAGATAACTGGTTTGTAAAAGCTGCATTGGATTCTCCGATTTTCCAAACTTTATTTGCCTCTGAAAGCTGCTCTGCTCTAAGTCATGTGTATATGGGGGTCTAAGATTTTATTATTATTATTTCCTGGTGTATTATTATTATTATTATTATTTTACAGCAAACTTCCATTAATGAAGGAAACCCGAGAAATTCTTTTTCATTTTAAAGCTGATTAACACAGAGATGTGAACGAGTAATTACATCCTCACTTTTAACAGATAAGGAACCTGAGACCCAGTAAAGCACAGTGATCTTTCCGTGAGGAGAAAACCTTGCCTCCAAATTCACATTTTAGATCTGTCAAGAGCAAGCACCCGAGGTACGGGGAGGGGGGCCAAGAAACACAGAAGCCCCTTGAGTAGCCAGTATCCTAACCTGGCCTGTATAGTTTTCAAACACATTATACTCATTCAAATTCTGTATGTTTCACTAAATTTGTACTGGTCCAACCCACATTTATTAGTGTGATTTCCCCTATCTTTCTATTTATCATTTTGTTTTGTTTTATACTATTTCACATATCATTTGTTTTATACTATTTCACATATCATTTGTTTTATACTATTTCACATATCATCAGCATCACTTGGGAACTTGTTAAAAATGCAAATGATGGGGTCCATCCCAAATGGACTGAACCAGCAGCTCAGGAGCAGGGCGCAGCAATTGGTTCTGGGAAGCCTCTGGATGGTTCTGATGGCATTTCAGTGTTCCAGAATTACTGCTGACGGCTAAGAAAATGCCTGGCTCTACTTGCCACAAATATTCAGAGTGTTCCTACAGATTCCCATGGAAGCATGTTTTAGAAGAAGGCAGTATATCCTTTTAAAAATTAATCTGTGTAACATTTATTAGGCCTATTCAGCTGTTTTTATTATTATTAATTTTTAATCCTCACCTAAGGATATTTTTCCATTGATTTTTAGGGAGAATGGAAAGACAGGGAGAAACATTAATGTGGGAGAAATATATTGATTGGTTGCCTCCTGAACTTGCCCCGACCAGGACCCAGGCCAGAGAGGAGCCTGCAACCAGAATCAAATGGACCCTTTCATCTGCAGGCTGACACTCTATCCTCCTAGCCAATCTGGCTAGGGCTAGCTGTTGTTTTTTATGATGATGATGTGTGTTTGTGTGTGTGTGGTTTAGTTCTAAATGCACTAATTCCAGCTGTGTGCCAGTAAATGTTTTACAAACAACTAGCAATCTGGAAAAAGTAAAAAAAAAAAAAAAAAAAGGAAAGATCTAATTTATAAGATTTGCTAATTTCTCTGGTATAATTACTCCCATTACGGCCAATTTCAAGGTACCAACAGGACATCATTCAAAATGGAGCTGGGAAGAGATGAGCATAGTTGAGTTGCTCAACCCATCAATTTGGATTTTACACATTTCAGAATAAAGCCTATGACACAGCTATACTTACATATTTGCTGAAAGAATAATGAGAGGATAACTAAAGATATAAGGCTAGAATATTCTCTTTTGGATAAGAACAAATTTAGAGTTATTGAAGACTTTAATTAGTATCTCATACTATTCCTCCTTGATTTATTGACTTTCACAAAAGTAACTACAGAAACAAAACTTAAGCATGCATTTATTTAAAATATATTCTTTAAAAAAATATATTTTATTGATTTTTTACAGAGAGGAATGGAGAGGGATAGAGAGCCAGAAACATCCATGAGAGAGAAACATCAACCAGTTGCCACCTGCACACCCCCCCCCCCAGCAGGGATGCATCTGCAACCGAGGTAACATGCCCTTGACTAGAATCGAACCTGTGACCTCTCAGTCCACAGACTGATGCTCTATCCACTGAGCCAAATAGCTCTCTTTATTACAAATCAGGCTATTTAAACACAGGCCATATTCAGCATAGCACTTTATGGCAATAAAACACTTTGCAAATCAATTTTATTGTTCCTCTATCAACCTCAAGAGGTAATAGATATGAGTTCCTTATTTTTACAGATGAAGAAAATAAGATATAATGAGATCTTCAAACTTTCACATAGTGTGTTAATAGAAAAACTGGGATTAAGAATGGGGTCCTGGAATTTCCCAGCTTAAATAGTTGATAAGGTTATATTTCCTGAAATGTGAATAATTTAAAATGAGTCTTTGACTGGGTTTGGTCCTCAAGGGTGGCCATAATTTCTGTTGGCACAATGTATCAGACCTAAGGCTCTTCCTGATGCTTGCCATGTCCTTCCAGCACTGACTTTCCATCATCCTGTCAAGAAGCGCCTTAGAGCCATGTGTCCCAGGGGGCCGGGTGCCCCGGGTGAGCCGTGTGCCTTGGGTGAGCCGTGTGTCCCAGGGGGCCGTGTGCCCCTGGTGAGCCGTCTGCCCCAGGGGGGCTGGGTGTCCTAGGAGAGCCGTGTGCCCCAGGGGAGACATGTACCCCGGGAGAGCCGTGTGCCCCGGGGAAGAAGTGGGACCCAGGGGGAGGGGCGGTGTGAACCAGAGGAGGAGCGGATTCTATTCATGTGGTCCTGAGATAGTCACCATAAAACAAGCAGACTGCCAAATGAGGAGCGGATTCTATTCATGTGGTCATGAGATAGTCACCATAAAATAAGCAGATTGTCAAATGACAGCGGGGAGGGGAAGGAGACCTGGGGGGAGATAAGTGAACAACTGAAGGACTGGTATGCATGAATATAAGTACAACCAACGAACACAGAACTCTGGGGAGGGAGGGCATGAATGGGAGGTGGTGGTGGGGCAATGGTAAGCTATGTACACATATAATACCTTAATAAATTAAAAAAAGAAAAGAAAAAAAAAAAAAGAAGGGCTTTAGAGGGTCAGCGTTCCTACCTATCTGTAAACCCATTCGCCCCTCCATCCATAACCACCTGGGTTAGCGGTGGACACAGAGCCAAGGGTAGCCAATCAATAGGTTGGCCTGTGGCCCAAACAAAACGGGACAATCATACTCCTTTCCAGATCATGGAATGACTAAAATGACAAAATTTTCATGGAAACTGACAGTTAAAAGTTACGATATCAAGTTACACGGAACAGGCCATGGTGGATTGTGGGTAAACTAAAGTTACAAGATAGCAAAAATTACTAGCCAGTAGAAGGTTTGGCTTAGAAAACAGATATAGTGATCACACAAGGAAGAAAGTAATAAGAGAAAGGAAAATAAGTAAATGTTCAGGAAAAAAAAATACACCATGGGAAGCAGACCATGTATCAAATGGGAGAGAGCCGCTGGTTTCTGGTGACTGATAGCTTTCCAGATTCTATCCACCAAGATATGTGTAAGTTCTGCTGCACGGAATAGGAATTCTGCATTAGAGACTTAGCCCAAAGGGGGTTGTAGTCTTTACATAACAAGAAGCCTTCAGGCAGGCATGTCAGGGCCGGAACAGCAATATACACCATGGCACACCAGGCTCCTGGGGTTTTCCTCATCACCATCCTCAACACGTAGCTTTCATCCTTTGATTGCCTCTCCTGGCCTCCGGCATCATATCCATTCTGTGGCAGAAGAAGGAAATCATGAAAAGAAACGTGTTTTCTCTATTTAAGTACCAGAAATTCAGAGCTTCTGCTTTTGCCTCATTGGCTTGAATAGTAACATGGGCTCCTGGCAGCAAAAAAGGGCAGGAAATGTAGCCTTCCTTCTTTCCTACTTTTCTTCCTCCCTTCCTTTCCTTTTTTTCCCTAACTTAGCATATTGCTGCGCAGGGAATCTAGTTAATAAGGAAGATGAGAAGAACCGGGTAAGCAACTTGCAGTGTTGCTTATACCTAGATGCTTGCCATTTAGGTAACTTGAGTGAGTCTTCTTTTTTAAAAACATTTTTATTTATTTCAGAAAGGAAAGGAGAGAGAGAGAGAGAGAGAGAGAGAGAGAGAGAGAGAGAGATCCATGATGAGAGAGAATCATTGATTGGCTCCTGCATGCCCCCTATTGGGGATCAAGCCTGCAACCCAGGCATGTGCCCTTGACCGAAATTGAACCTGGGACCCCTCAGTCTGGAAGCCGACTCTATCCATTGAGCCAAACCAGCTAAGGCTTGAGTGAGTCTTGAACTAAATTGAAACCAGCATGGAGGTAAGAGATGCTTGGTTGGCCCAGAGTCAGATATTTTGGCCACCAGCTATCTTAATTCCACTGTCTTCCATCTTAGAGAATATAGCTGGCCTGTCCAAAAGAGTGCTGTCTTTATTTAAAGTACTTAGGAAAATGCCGAAACCGGTTTGGCTCAGTGGTAGAGCATCAGTCTGCGGACTGAAAGGTCCCGGGTTCGATTCCGGTCAAGGGCATGTACATTGGTTGCGGGCACATCCCCAGTAGGGGGTGTGCAAGAGGCAGCTGGTCAGTGTTTCTCTCTCATTGACGTTTCTAGCTCTCTATCTCTCTCCCTTCCTCTCTGTAAAATATCAATAAAATATATTAAAAAATAAAACAAAAAATAAAGTACTTAGGAAAAAATCCAAAACATTAATTGTTAATAACAATATGAATTTGTTAACAAATTATATCAAATTAACTTTATGACTAAAAAAGCAGTTTTTGAATTAGATTGAAAAGATTGGGAAACTTGAAGACTGAAACAAGATGGCGGCCTAGGTAGTCTCCTAAACTGCCACCTCATCAACAATTTGGAAAAAAACAACAGCTAAAATCGAAAGGGATCACATCAGACCCACAGGAAAGCTGGCGGAATGGGAAGGCTACAACTAGAGACAAAGCAAGGCACCACTGCAGCCATGTGGAGTTTAAAACTATGGTGGAACCAGATCGCTCCGCTCCTGCCCCAAATGAGACACCTTTGAGTGCGATCTCCCACTTGCAGCCATCTCAGCCCGGCCTCCATGCCAGCCGTGCTGGTGAGGAGCTGGTGCGGTGCCTTCCGTTCGAGGCCCTGGCAAGTCCTTTGCCCGCCGCTGCATGGCCGAGCTGGACCTTCTGCCGCTGCTGTCTTGTGGATTTTGAAACTACAATGGAGATTGAGCCACCATTGCCGCCGCACCCACCGCCGCTGTGGCAAGTAGGGGAAGCCCACAGAGAGCGGAGCTCACTCCGCCCCGGGCCCAGGGAGTGGGCGGCTTTGGAGCTTGGCCTCCGTGTCCGCAGCCGCTCTGTTCCCACCTGGAACGAGACTCCTTGGAGTTCGGTCTCCCCACCCGCCCGCCGTGCTAGCGAGGAGCTGGTGCGGCACCTCCCGTTCGAGACCCCAGCACCCCAGGGGGGCCATGTTCCCCAGGTGAGCCGTGTGCCCCGGATGAGCCGTGTTCCCCAGGGGGACCGGGTGTCCCAGGAGAGCGGTGTGCCCTGGGGGAGACTTGTGCCCCGGGGAAGCAGTGGGACCGGGGGTGGGGGGTGGGGGTGGGGTGGTGTGAACCAGAGGAGGAATGGATTCTATTCATGTGGTCCTGAGATAGTCACCATAAAACAAGCAGACTGTCAAGTGTCAGCGGGGAGGGGAAGGAGACCTGGGGGGAGATAAGAGATCAAGCAAAGGACTGGTATGCATGAATATAAGTACAACCAATGAACACAGAACTCTGGGGAGGGAGGGCATGAATAGGAGGTGGGGGGTGGGCAATGGTAAGCTATGTACAGATATAATACCTTAATAAATTAAAAAAATGCTAAAAAAAGAAAAGATTGGGAAACTGTAAACATAGTATAGAGTATCTTGCTTTTAGCAAGGACATTTAATAAACTATCTTGATCTCACTGAAAAAATAAAGAAGAGACTCATCACTTTTTAATGATAGTGATAGAGTATTTAAACTTAAATATAAATGAATATATTTACCCTGTATATTGACTAATGGATTGATGTTACCCTGACAAGAAATCTTTAGAAGTGAACCAATAGACTCTGCCCTTGACTTTGCCCTCTTCCATATTCCTAGTAGTGCCGAAAGAAGAGATAGGGTTCACTGATCCAAAGTGGGAAGGATAGTTGTTATAACGGGTGATGAGATACGAACACATGGACAGAATGGACAGCTTTAGGTTCAAAGGAATCAGTCACACAACTACAGCCGAGAGAGGATCTGGCTTACTAGCAATTCGTGGGAGAAAAAACAAAGACTACATTCAATCCAAGTCAATGGTGATGATTTGCTTGCCCTTCTGTTCCTTTATCGAACTAAGCAAATCCATGACCCAGGAGAAATCCAATCCATCCTACCCTACACTTGCACTTGTGCAGCTGAGAGTGGCTGGAAAAAAAAATACTATCACACTGGAAGTCCTCACTTCAAGTTCATGACCAAATAGATCCTCAGTGTGGCTACCCATCGAAGGATATAAACGCTTCTGGTGCATCAGTACTTTTTACAGCTTCACTCTCTTCTTTCCTCAAATCCTCAGTGTCTCTTCCCTTATCTTCCACCTCAGCTGATGCTCATGCTTCAGAAGAAAACTTGCAGAGTCCCCACCACCATGTAAACTCACCCTTCAGCATCTCCACTCACTTCTTTTTTTATTTTTTATTATTGATATTTTACAGAGAGGAAGGGAGAGAGATAGAGAGCTAGAAACGTCGATGAGAGAGGAACATCGACCAGCTGCCTCTTGCACACCCCCTACCGGGGATGTGCCCGCAACCAATGTACATGCCCTTGACCAGAATCGAACCTGGGACCTTTCAGTCCGCAGACCGACGCTCTACCACTGAGCCAAACCGGTTTCGGCTCCACCCACTTCTTATCGTCAATAACACAGTTCTCTCCAGCCTGGGCCCCTATTTGTGCCCTGGAACTCACCTTCTCGCCTCCACAGGGACACTACCCTAGCGATTCCTCCCTCCTTGTCTACATCAGTCGTTCCCTCTGCGTTGGGTAATTCCCGTCAGCACTGAGACGTGCTGTTGTTTCTCTGTGAACTAATTCTAGCCCCGGGTGATCTGAGAATTGTTCCTCCTCTTATCTGTGGGTCTTTCCCTGGCACCCGGGTGCTTCCTGCTCACAGGCAGGAGCTGTTCAGTCCCCAGCGGAAGCCCCTCTAGGGGGAGCCCCTGCAGAGGCCCAGAACTGGCTCTCCGTGAAGCCTCTCGGGCTCCGCTCTTCTGCTCTGTGCATCCTCCTCCAGCCGCCTGGGCTTGCCTGAGTTCCCAGCGCTGTCTCCTGAACTCAGGAGGGCCATTGAGGTCTGCTGGCTTCCCCTGCCCTATGCTGCGGCCAGGAACTCTTTTTAGGCGGTCAACCAGGGCAGGGATCACTGTAACTTGCCTATTTTCCAGTGTCTGAACATCTATTTCATGTGTTTTTGCCCAGTGGCCTAGGCATTTCAGGTGGGAAGGTGAACTTAGGTTCTTTCACTTGATCAGGGCTGGAAGCAGAGGAGGGAGACTTCTGCCCTAGCACACCCTCAGAAGCAGGCGGCCCTTCTGCTGACCAGGTGTGTGGAAAGAGGGGATCTCTGGAGGGTGGATGGGTAGGAAAAAGTTGGAAGGATGGTGGTAGGATAAGTTGGGAAGGTTAGAGAACCAAAATCCCAAGGTTTTCTGCTTCACAAATCATCCAGAGCGCCAGACCTGCTTTGTTCCCCATCCTCCTTCCCGTATGGCAAGGCTTTCTTTGGGTAGCAGTAGCTCTGAGTTCTAATCCTGACTGTCAGTGTTGTGAGATTGCGGACTAGATGTTTCATTAGCTGCTGAGTGTCGGTTTCAGAGTGTCACTCAGCACCTACCGCAGAGGGTTGATTTCAGGATTAAAGGGAGAGAATATGGACAAAGAAAAGTATGGTTTTGTTGCTCAAACATGCTGGTTTTCTTCCCTCTTCTTTCATCCAGGAAATCTACCAAAACCTCCAAAAATGTCAGCTGAACTGAACGGGGTGTTTATTGACCCAGCCATCATGTTCTGGTACACGTGCCGCATCTCACTGTAGACCAGTAATAAATATTCCATGGATCAGCACTTTCAGTAGCACTGTATCTAGAGGCTCTACAATAAAGATCAAGGACATGGCAACTGGATCCTAGACCCAGTACTAAGTTCAATCCAGTAGTTTACTTTCCCTTCCATCTCTCCTGTTCATGACATGCTTCTGTGTCTCTGTATTCTGGTTGCCTCTCTGTGTTGATGGAGTGGCTTTATGTGGTAGGTGACCTATAGGGCCCAGTAGCTCAGCTTCCTCAATCACCTGAGGTGGTTGATTTTGGTATACCCCTTTGTGGGCTGAGTGCAAAGTCTTAGTGTAGTTAAGCCTTGATTGCTGTTTGTACACTGGGAGGAATTGACCTCCAAGCCAATTGGCTATGAGGACCCACTGTGTCTATAATGGAAGAATTGCTGTGCTGGAGACATGCTTATGGTGCAGGTCTTGTTTCAGTGGGGCTTTGGTGGTCACTGACTCTGCCTACTGAATGTGTCACTTATGGATGTGAGGAGTTGAAATCTGGTGTCTCACACTGATCATTAGAAACACTGGCTTCTGGATCTCCAATGGGGTGCAGTTCAGCTACAGTCTGAGGCCACCCTGCAGGAGCTACATCGAGAACCACAATCCTCTCCTCCCTGCTTGGAGCTTGGAGGCTTTGGAGCTGTCTGCACCAGGTTGCAAGTTTGCTAGGTTAAACTGCAATAGAGAAGGCCATTCATATGTAAAAGCTGCTGCTTGGAGCTTGGGTGTGTTTGTATATTGTGCAGGGCAGAGTCTCAGGATGTCACTAGGCTAGGGCGTGGCAAACAATGGTGGCTGTCCGTCTGCCTTCTCTGTCTCTCTGACTGCATCCCTGTGTCTTGTGCCCCAGCACAGCAAACAACAATTCTTGCGCACAGCTCTGTAAGCAAGCCACCCTCACTTTCTGACCCGATGGCAGACAGTCCAGCTTCTTTCCAGAAACTGGATTTCAGAGAGATTGGGAGCTTGTCTCTCTTGGGGTTGAAGAAATCAATGCCCTCTGCTAGCCGTGATCTGCTGTCAGCCTGTATTGTGCATGCGCCCTTGTACCTCAGTTTTTTAGCGCTTGTGCCCTTAATGCTCCTTTCTCTTTCAGTTTAGTTGTAGAGCCTCCATTCAGCCAGCTTTTCCGTGGTTCTGGGTGATAGACGTTTTGCCTTTTTGTTGTAGTTTTGAAATTGTTGTGCACAGCAGCAGTTTAGGTGTGTTTACCTAAGCCGCCATCTTGGATCTCTGGTCAGTTTCTTGACAATGTTTTTATATACTGTCTGTCCTCTTGTTGCCCCTTAACCACTTGGCCTGTTTGTTTTTCCTGTGTGGGTGCCATTTGAATGACATTGTCCTAAATGTTAATTCTTCCTTGTTTTCACTCAATAAATGACGAACTAGCATTGCACTATTTGGGGGAATTATTTGTAGAGTAAGAAAGAGCACTCACCAGGTGTCCCCACTCCATGTGTATCTTTCCCCATCACATAAGGCAGTAATTTGAACACTGTTTTGAGGGTTTCTTACAAATAAGGCGATTTTTATAATGACATGACTAGAATGAACAGCAGACATCATCTAGCCATTATAACAATGACTTTTTGTTTGTTTTTAGAGAAAATGGGTTGTCATTGTGCCAGATGTCACTCTTTTACTGTATATTCTCTACTTTCACATCGGATCTATAGGACTTCTACCCATGCTCAGATGAAATGACATTCTACCCTGTGAATAAGTGTGCTTTGTGGGGTCACTGCCAATCTTTTCCTTCAGCCAATCCCTTACTGGTTGTGCAGAGCTAATTTTCAAGGTTTAGAAGCTGACAAGAAGATATTGGGGTAGATTTATGCTGGATTTTTACATAGGCTCTGCTGGCTTCTTATCAACTTTAGCCTTTATGGTGCTATGAGCATGATCACGGAGGGACTAAATAGTTTTTTAAGAGTCTGCTCATTGGATTTTCAAAGTGGCATATTTCTATAATTTCTGGTAATTATTGAAACATTAGAACCCAGGGTGCCCGAGAAGTAAAATAAAACAATTTTAATGATGATGAAAAATGTTAGCAAAACATACTTGTTTGGAGGATGGGTCTTCATTTCTATTCATGCCCTCACAAAGGGTTCAGATGAGGCTGAGGAAAGTATAAATAATCCTTTTTTTATAAAGTATGATTTGTCCATGTATGAAATGAGAGAGCATGCCTGTTAACTGCAAGGTGTGTTGCATCTTCCTCACTGCAGGGGGCGTAGGAGTGTCTGTCATCCAGATAAAGAACCAAGCCCTGGCTGGTTTGGCTGGGTGGATAGAGCGTGGGCCTGTGAACCAAAGGGTCCTGGGTCCTGGGTTCTATTCCAGTCAAGGATACATACCGTACCTCAGTTGCAGACTCCTCCCCGACATTCATTGACATTTCTCTCTGTCTTCCCCCCTCTCTTTCACTCTCTCTAAAAATCAATATAAAAATATCTTTGGGTAAGGGATGAGGATTAACCCCAGCCCCTTCCTTCTCCCCACATACACACAAACAGAGAACTAAGGTAATTGAGACAGAACATGTGTTCTGAGTGGACTACTCTGGTTTGGCTTTCTACCACACAGTTATACCTATGAGACAATTGTTGAGACTTTGATTCTTCTCTCTCCTACATATCTTTCCTACTCTCCGCCCATCTCAGTTCAATCTACCTTCGAGTCCTGAGGGCATTACCTCATCAATGTCTTGAGTGTATTCCCTTAGCTCCTCTCCACTTGTGCACCTTAGTTCAGGTCATTGTAATCTCCAGCCTGAGATCTCTCAGCGTCAATGCTGCTGGTCACAGACGCAGAGCCTCTGATGAAATGCCTTGCTTTAAAGCTTTCATGAAATGTTTGTCTTCTCGACTAGACTATCAGCTTCATGAAGACTAGGACCATGCTTGACTTTTTAGTTCCTGCCTATCCTAGTGCCTGCCTCATCGGACACGTTCAACAATTATTTGTTAAATGAATGAGCAAAGTGGTTAGCACATTGCCTGGCATATAGTAAGCAGTTAATGAATGGCAGCTATCCGCAGCTACATCTATATCCATATCACTTTACACAAGCACACACACCTGGCATGGTCAATGTTAATAAAATAGTCTTGCTGCATACAGAAATAGATTTACAATGAAGACTTTGATAGGAAGGATACAGTTTATTTATTAAAAATTATTGAAAGTGTGTAATTTGGCTTACCATCCAAACTAGAAAGTAATCTTATAAATAAAGACATTCCAGTGTTCCTAAGACTTACATTTGAATGAGCTTTCTGTGCAGTAGAGGAGGTAGAAAAGTCCACGTGTAATGAAATGCTAGCAGCCTGTAGTATTATTTGAACATAGAGGTTACGGTGAGCACATGTTTCGGTTATTACTGTATCACGCGTGTGTGGCACTGAGTGCTCACATTGTGCCTGGGCATGGTGTATCGTCTAAAAGTCAGGGTGGCTCCTTGCCAGGTGGAGTTACCCGTTCTGCTTCAGGAAGGGATAGAACAAATTTAGGCTTTGTTAGACCCAAGCTCTACTGCAAAGTTCTTCCTGGCTCCCGGGCACGTGTGCGAAGTTCCTGGCATTCCAGGTGGAGACAGTGGTGGAGTTCAAGGTGATGACACTGAAAAGCGAAAGGAGCTGAGGGGTGTGCGAGGGGAATGGCTGAAGGGGACTGACCCCCAGCTGCTGGCTTCCAGTTGCCGCTTCCTCTCCAAAGGAAACGGTGGAATGCATAAGGAAAAACACATGAGTGAGTTAGTAAAATTGCAGCCTGTGACATTTGCACCACTTTCTATGATTCAAGTGTGGAGAACGGAAAGTGACTTCCTTAGCCAATTTTTCATTGATAAACTGTTGCAGAAAGAGCTAAGCTACATGGAATCAAGGAATGTAATAGATCTTTTTTATTACACTCTGATCTCAGTATTAGCAGAACAAAAAGTATACGCACAAGAGGATAAGTCTACGGTATGTTTTTTCCAAGGCGTATATCCACCTTTAACCCCTTAAATATGGAAATATATGTTGTCTTTATTAAAAATTAGAAATATCTTCAAAGATCATTGATTATCCAAATTGGGTACCTATAATGATGTCATCATTCTGTAGACCTCAATCAAAATCTGTGGACTGGATACCATCTTGGACGATTTTACTCTAAAGGAGAGCAGACTGTGTTCTGTTAAGTATCTGTTCCCTGCAACTCCGTGTCATATTGGTTCTGTGTTCGTATGTGTGACAGAACTTGTGTTAACCTACCTATTAGCTCTTACTGTTTGTTTTTATTTTTTTGATGTAGGTTTATCATTCCAATGGTCTGGTAGATGATCCTTACTCTATGTAGCTTGGGCTTGGGCAAAGTTACTTGACGTGAAAAGGACATCCATTTGGGAATCCAGTTATGTCTGATCTCAAAACTAACAAAGCTGGCACCCACGATACCTAATGTGATGATCCCTTTTGGTTTCTAAATAAGAACCACGTGGTGCTGGGAAGTATAGAAGTCAACTTTCTCTTCTCGAATTCTCCATTGAGAGGGTTTGAACATGTAACTGTTTTTGCAAAGCTGCATTAAGTAGTAGCAGCAGCAGCATTTGTTGGAAGAGGGACAGCCCTGGAACAAATCAGGTCCTCCAAAATGTGGCTCACTATGCCCAGCCCCAGCCATGATCCAACTGAAACCTCACATGGCCTGTCCCGGTCTCTGCTCAGTGGCATTGCCTATTGATCTGCAGCTGGAACCAGATTGGTTCCTCACTTCTCAGTGACGTTCTTCAGATCACAAAGGGATTTTACCTGATGAGTTTAGGTAAACCCACTCTTCAGTATTAGACACAAGATTTGAGACTGTATAATATCTTTATGAAGCACTTTTCTTACAAGGAGTTTGAAACTTGTTTTTTATATGTCACAATCATTTCTTCTTACTAATGATCTGATGAAAAGAGAGACATGTTTTCACATACAATAAAAAATTAAAACAAAATCCACTTGGGATTTATATATTTTCAAAATAGGTTTGGTATTACAGTAATGGTATGTTAATAAGCATATTATACAAAAATATTTTTCCTACTATACAAGAAAAAGGCCTATGACATATGTAATGATACATATTTTTTTCTTTTGTATAATGATACATACTTTTTATTTATAAGAAGTGGACTTAATTTACTGATATGCTGTTTGTATAAATTATATCTGGGAATATCTCACTCCTTTTTCTCTTCTTCTTTTTCTTTTTCTTCTTCTTCTTCTTCTTCTTCTTCTTCTTCTTCTTCTTCTTTCTTTCTTTCTTCCTTCCTTCCTTCCTTTCTTCCTTTCTTTCTTTCTTTCTTTCTTTCTTTCTTTCTTTCTTTCTTTCTTTCTTTCTTTCTTTCTTTCTTTCTTTCTTTTTTACAGAGGGAGAAATATTTGAAAGATAAAATCTACATGCAATGAATTGAATAAGGAAACAATTCCTAAGAATTTGTGCAGTGGCTGTTCATAGGGCCGCACAGCTGTTATTTTATTTAAATATCCCAATTTTAAAGGGACGCCGTCATACGATGCACGCATGGTGTATAAGCTGTTCTAGAAAGAGTCAAGACAAATCCCATTTTTATGGCTTTAGGTTTTAAATCCCAGGGAGACTTCACAGAAAGGACTGACACGAGGGACAGGTGGGTATTGGTTCCAACTTGGTGACAAGTTTTCAACCTCAGCTGCATTCTTCCAGCCGGGGAGTGAGGAGCAGCTGGCGGCCCGGGAGCCAGTGCTGTGCAGATGGAATTCTTGCGGCGGGGAAGAATGTCCTAGCTGGCTCCCCATGCTTTAGGAACAAAGAGCACAACTTAAGAGATTGAAGCTACTGTTTGATCTGAGTGGTGCAGCTTTACTCCCCGTCCCTCCCTCCCATCTTTTGTATTATAAGCCTCGTGATTTATGTTTAGCAAAGAATGTGAAGTTTCCCAATGTATCGCCAGTCAATAGTTTCTCTGAACTGTGTACGTTCTGCTAAGGTCCATCCCTCACATTTGTGAGGTGTGGGGCAAGAATCTATAGAGAGGCCCCCCCATCACCGAGCTACACAGTTATGTCATAAATCAGGTTAAGTAGTAGAAGATGCTCTTTCTTTTAACCTGGCATTTCCTCCCAGAGCTGGGAGATGCGAAGGGAGCTGGTTCTCCCCGTCAGTGGCTCTGCCCCACAGGACAGGGGCTTCATGCTAGTATGTGTGGACGCCCCAACTCACCTATCCAGGACCCATCTGCCTGCCATTGCGGATAGATGTCCCTTGCTCACGCTAAGGAAGCTGGTTGAGGATTTCTGAGCCAGGAGTCCTGTGATCTTAGAATCAGAAAGGGGTCCAGAAGGGAAGGCTCCGGCTCCGAGAGGGCACATCTCTGGGCTTGCAGCGCTGGAAGAGGAGGGCAGGAGGGGATCAGAGAGGGCGCTCAGGGGCATGGGGCTCAGGACAAAGGTCCTTTTTACCTGGGTCTAACGACAATGCTTTACTTTCAAACCTCCAAGTATATACTCCTATTGCCAGAGAGGGAGAAGACTTTGTGGTCAACTTCTAAGTTCTCCATTTAATTAAGAATGGCTAAAGCCATTAATTATTATTATTATTTTAAAAATATATATTTTTATTGATTTTTTACAGAGAGGAAGGGAGAGGGATAGAGAGCTAGAAACATAGACCAGCTGCCTCCTGCATACCCCCCCATCGGGGACGTGCCCGCAACCAAGGTACATGCCCTTGATCGGAATCGAACCTGGGACCTTTCAGTCCACAGACTGATGCTCTATCCACTGAGCCAAACCGGTTCCGGCTAAAGCCACTAATTATTTACCTGGTGTTTATGACCCATCTGCTCTCAGAGTAGGAATGATTTCCTTGAGGATGAGCTGACCCTTTTACTGCTTCCCATAAAATAGGAAACCCAGTGGTTCGCCATGGAGATCACTCGTCCCCTGCATTTCTGCAGCCTTTGGGGTGGTGGTGGTGGTGGTGGTGGTGGGGAACTGCAAATGTGGAAAGACGTCCTTGTTGTTAGTTATACTTAGACGGGACTTTGGTCTGAAAGGTAAATGGCAACCATTATTCTAATCTTACATACGGAGGAACTTGGAAAAGCCTTTGGCTTTATGGTTACCTCAGATACACAATAAAAAGGGAAGGAGCTAGCAGCAGATGCAAAAGTCCTACCTGTGCTTAGACATCAGAGAAATGCAGGTTGAGATGAAACACGGGACCAAAAAGATCTGAATAGTATTGCCTCTTGGACTACCTGATAGCAATGTAAAAGAAAGAGCAAATGAAGGAATCCCCATTTGCATTATCTACAGAATTACTCATGAATTGGAGGCATGGTGTGGGTGGAAAACCCCACATGGTGTTTAGTAGGAAAGCTAATGTTACATAGATTTTTTTTTTTTTTTACTTTAAGGTCCAGGGGGACCCAGCCAAGTGGAAAAATAGCTGAGTTATGGTGGAAACCAGTCACCTTGTTAAAACTGAACAACCAGGTGTTTAGGAAAAGAATGGTATGAGAGACTGGTTTCTTTCCTGCTGAGCACAACCATTCACTGTGAACACAGAGAAAAGGAATCTTTGTTACAAGATTTTTTACGAGAATTACAAGAAACTTTGCTACGAGCATAGAGGAAGATAAAAATGTGTATTTGAATGTTTAAAAACTAACCTGTGTCACAAGCCCAATTTGAGTTTCACAATACAGTCAAAGAGAGTTATATTTCGAGCTATAATTATGCTGTATTTCCTGGAACACTTAGCTGGGATAAGTTTGTGCATCAGTATATGATATGTTCATTTTTCCTATGTGATTTTTTTCCCTTAAAGAAAAGTGAATTTAAAAAAATGAATGGATATAGATCATTCTCATTCCAAAATAAAAAGAATTTGGAAAATGTTATGTCAGTGGATAAGAGAGGTTCAGATTACAAAACCATAGATCAAAACACATTACCATCCTGGCTGGTGTGGCTCAGTGGTTGAGATCAGCCCACACATTGAATGGGTTCAACTCCTGGGATCGGGGTGTGTAAAGGAGGCAACCAATGGATGTATCTCTCTAGCATTGATTTCTCTCCCTCTCCTACGCCCTCCTTTCTAGCCTCTCTACAAATCAATGGATAAAAAATATCCTTGGGTGAGGATATTAAAAAAATAGCATTACCAAAAATACTAATAACATTTGATCTGAAAAATATAAAGAATATTTACATTCATAAATATAAAATATATGCTCCCAAGTGGCCTCCTGTTTGGGGGATAAGAACCCTGTCTGAGCTGGCCGCTCCCTGCCTATCCAGTCTCATCTCCTAAATCTCTCTCCTTTCTCTGTGCTGACCATGTTGGCTTTCTCTTTGTTCCTCCAACACCACACTCCTTTCTCTGCCATTCACAGCGCCTGGTTTTCTTTCCTCTCTCGGCTAACCCCTTCTCTTTCCAGTCTCAACATAAATGTTACTTTCCCAGGGATCTTTTTCCATTTCACCAGACTGGTTAAGTCTTTCGATTGAACACTTCCATGAAATCGCTTCTTCTGTACAGAAATAAAAAAAATTATATCATAGAACTATTCTGGCCTTTCCCTTCTCAACTGCTAAAAGAGTGTGTTATTTTGTTCATTTTACTCTCCCACCTTCAAGGAGAATTTTGGGATACTGTGGGTGAAAGTGGGGGTGGGGAAGAACCCTGGAGGTGGGAAATGGAGACCAAGCAGAGCAAAAGGACTGAGGCGGCCTCAGGCTAAGGGATGTGAGGCTTGTCGCTGCAAGCAATGAGGCAAGTGACAGAGGAGACAGAATTTGTGCGAGTGTTGCAGCGGATAAGTATTTCCTTCCTTATTATGATGGAATTACCTGTTAGTTCCTGGACGACTTTGCTTGCAACGATGCTGAGAGTGGAGCACATGTGTCCGGGTGTGAGTGACACTTCCTGGGGTGTTAGCACTGATAATAATTGTACAGTTGTTTGTGTAATTGTTCTATGCTTTTCTCTCCCTCCCCTTCCCTCAAGACCACAGGCAGGGCTCAGGTCTGTGCTTTTCATAGCTACATCCCCAGCGCAGAGGACAGGATCTGGCTCATAGTAGATGCTCAATAAGTGATAACTGGAGGGTTGAATGAATAAACGAACGTGTCAATCCATTCTGCTTTAGATTTCTGAGCTCAAATGATCACCGTTGGCCTCAGAGAACAAATTATGCTCTCCTCGGCCAAAGTTCTCTAGAAGAAGGTGTTCTGAACTGGTTTCCAAATGCCTATAATTAGAAACTTTTAAAATAAGTTATTTTCATTTTCCTCACCACATTCCTATGATTGTGATATTCAGGCCCAAGGGTTGAATATTAATATGATTCTTGTAATTGAAATGAAGTTCACCAAAAAAAATAAATTATTTTCAAAGCGTATTAAAATATTTGCTGAGAAAACCATATCGTGATTTATATGTTACTAAGAGTTTCTCTTTTATTGGAGAGAAAGATGAAGCCAGGGAGTATATATAATGGCTGCTACTTTACTGAGGATGTACTGTGGGCTTAGTAGTGTGTTATTTGCTCTACACAGATTACATTTTAAAAGTACATAGACAATATTTTGAGCGCTAGCTGGTTTGGCTCAACAGATAGATCATTAGCCTGGTTTGATTCTGGTCAAAGAGCACACACCTCTGCTGCAGGCTCCATTCCTGGACCCTGTTGGGGCACATGCAGGAGGCAACCAACCGATGTGTCTCTCTCACTTCAATGTTTCTCTCTCCCCTCCCTTCCACTCTCTCTCTCTAAAGAAAAAAAAATCAATGGAAAAATGTCTTCTGGTGAGGATTAATAAATACATAGACAATATTTTGAGGTAGGTATTAGTTCCTTGTTTTGTTGATAAGGAAACTAAGATTGAGTGGCTTGCCTGAGACTCCTAAGTTAGGAAATTGTGGAACTGAGATTCAAACCTGGGTCTGCTGATTCCAAAGCTAATGATGGTGATCAACAACATCCATTCTTCATTTTTGAGGAATAAGCTGCAGAATTTATTAAGAGTTTATCTGACTTAAAATTATAACAGCAAGCCTGAGTTCACATCCTGCTCTGCCTTCTCTTTCCAGGGATCATCTCCACTCACCTGCCCCCAGGCCACACTGCCAATCCCGGCACTTGACTCATTTACTAGTGTTAGATACAGACATCAATGTACTTCACAGGAATCTTTTTATTTATTTTTTAAAAATATATATTTTATTGATATTTTACAAAGAGGAAGGGAGAGAGATAGAGAGCTAGAAATGTCGATGAGAGAGAAACATCAACCAGCCGCCTCCTGCACACCCACCACCGGGGATGTGCCTGCAACCAATGTACATGCCCTTGATCGGAATCGAACCTGGGACCTCTCAGTCCACAGACCGACGCTCTACCACTGAGCCAAACCGGTTTTGGCAACACAGGAATCTTTTTTTAAAAAATAAATCTTTATTGCTCAAATTATTACAATTGTTTCTCCTCCCCCTCCCCCATAGCTCCCTAACACCCTACAGGAATCTTATGTTAGTTGAGTAACTTGACAGAAGTTTAAAACAACACACACACACACACACACACACACACACACACACACCCCTCGCTTTTATCCAGAAATTTCTGTTTATCACTTCAGTCTACCAGCCATTCCTCTGGATCAATTACCTATTGATCTTTATTTTCACTAAAAATCCACTTTGGCTTTTGCAATTTCTTTTTCTATGTATTAGTCTTCTATGAACATCTAGAAAAATTTTTCAGCATGGAAAGGATTACTCTATTCTCTTCTTAAAATCATGGCATAAAATATATAAATTGAAGGCAGCCATAAATTTATTCTAAGAAAAAATTATTACTGTTTTATGTACATGTACACACACCCAGTGTCAATTCTCATTATTTATGTTTTATAAAGTTGCTACAAACACTGAAATTTGTGAATACTAATAATATAGGGTTAGGTTCCTATGAGCCTCTGGTCACAACATTTTCATCAACTGATTAAAACATAATCTTGCATTATGTGTTTCTGTTTAAAGACACTTTAATATATCATTGATTCGTTGCCATTGAATTCAGGGCCAACTTCACTATGATTCACGTCTTAGTAAAGCTTATCTAATAATATATGTATTTTCTCTGTAAGGCACATAACAACCTGCTGTGCTTAGGAACACTAGACAGTACTTAGTCATTATGCTTTGGGATCATTTTAAACAGCGAGATAACTAACAAAAAGCACAAAAATGTGAAAAATTAAGTAAGCTGAGAAAAGGATCTTAATTTACGGCTTGAGAGCCAAAATAGTAAGTCAGAGCTTCACTTAGTTCAACTCAGCAGGGAATGCGTGCATCAGGAGACTCAAAATTTCCTCCACTCTGCTGGTCTGCGAGTAACTGTAGAAGCCTGTAGGTATTGATTTTAGGGCTACACATGAATTTTAATGAGCAGGTGACATTGGAAACATGGAATCCAGGAATGATGAGGATCAACTACATACATATTTACTATCAGTTATTATTTGTTTCATGCTTGCTAATGACTGATTATTTTAAGTTTTTAAGATGTAGTAACTTATTTCTCATAAAGCTCTATAAGGCACGTGCTAATATTTTCTCTAGTTTATGTATTACAGAGAGAAGTGAACTTTCCCAATCCACAGCTGTATGTATCAGAGCAGGGACTGAACCTGGGCACAGTGGTTCCAGAGCCCAGACACTTACCCACAACGCTATGCTTCTTCTTTTTGGAAAACATTATGCAATTGATTATATATATACATTTTTTAAAGAGCCTTGTTAACCTAAAAGTGAAAGGCCATTCAAAGTGAGAGGCAATAAGAATTTACTTGAGATAAAAAAGAATAGCTATTTGGGAAGCACTGATCAAGGCGAAAGCCTAAATAATGTTCTGATTAGTAGACAAAGGCAAAGGATATTTATGAGAAAGGGTAGGGAACAATTACATTAATAGAATGAAGATGTTTCTATTGATGCAGGTAAATTAACAGTGATGCTAATTCTGAACAATATGTTTAAATTTTCAGTTTATTATCCAGTAGCCTGGTAGTAATAATATGTTTTTCTATTGTCTTTGCAATGAGTTCTTTGGATGGAGACTTGCTTTAGGCCTACTCCAAAGGTTACTTTGCCCTGTTTTGTTTATTTTATTTTTTATTATTTTTAAAAATATGTTTTATTGATTTTTCACAGAGAGGAAGAGAGAGGGATAGAGTGTTAGAAACATCTATGAGAGAGAGACATTGATCAGCTGCCTCTTGCACACCCCCTACAGGGGATGTGCCCGCAACCAAGGTACATGCCCTTGACCGGAATCGAACCCGGGACCTTTCAGTCCTCAGGCCCACGCTCTATCCACTGAGCCAAACCAGTCCCTGCACTTTGCCCTGTTTTAATATTCCACAGTTTTGAGGCATAAGATATACAAGGCCTGGGATGGCAGCTCCCGGTCCATTTTAAAGTGGATCCATTTGTATTATTATACAGGATCTTTTTCATCATGACTCATTCATTCATACAAAAAAATGTTGTTGTTGTTTTTTTTTTTTTTGGTGTGTGTGTGTGTGTGTGTGTGTGTGTGTGTGTGTGGCCCTGTGAAGATCTGGCAGCAAAGAAAGACATGGTCTGCCCTCATATAATTTAGTTTGCAATTAATACTAATTAATAATTAATTTAGGAGCATGATTGGCTTCATATGACTAAAAAATACAATGAACAGTAATTTAAGCAGGATAGAGCCTCACAGGAACAGAGCCTGGAGATAGGTGGCCCAGGGCTGGTATGAGAACTCCAGGTCATCAATGACCCAGGCTGCTTCCGTGTGGCTGCTCTGTCATCCTAGCATGCTGCTCAGTTTCTAAGACAGCTGGTCCAAGGGCCAGGAATCCTGCCTGCATTCCAGCCAACAGAAAGGAGGGGAAGGAAAGAAGGACACTCCTGCCTCATTGAAGACTTTCTATAGTTCCACACTTACCTTACAACTTATTTACCAGAACTAAGTTACATGTTTATACCTAACTGCAAAGGAGGCTGGGAAATGCAGCCTGCTAGCTTAGTGACTACACGCTCTGCTAAAATCCAGATTTCTAGTTCTATTTCCAAGGTAAAAGAGGAGAATTGCATTTGAGAAGCAATTAGCAAGCTTCCATATAGGTATATAAAACACCTACCTCTAGTTTTATTGAGAAATAAATGACATATATCACTGTTTAAATTAAAGCATAGAGCATGATGATTTTATTTACACATATTGTGAAATGACTACCAGAATAAGTTCAGCTATACTCATATAATAAAAGAAAAAGTGGAAAGAATAATTTTCTCCTTGTGATGAAAACTTAGACATTATTCTCTTAACTTTCCTATATATCCTACAGCAGTGTTAGCAATAGTCATCATACTGTACATTACATAGTTATTTATCTTACTAAAGACCCAGTGCATGAAATTCATGCATGGGGGGTACCCTCAGCCCAGCCTGCACCCTCTCCAATCCTCAACCCCCTAGGGGCAGTAGGACATCTCTTTCACAATCCAGGACCGCTGGCTCCTAACTGCTCACCTGCCTGCCAGCCTGGTCGTCCCCAACTGCCCCCCCTCCTGGCCTGGTTGGCCCTTACTGCCCCCCTACCATCTTGGTTGCCTCCAACTGCCCCCCTCTGCCAGCCAGGTCACCCTCATCTGCCCTTCTCCACTGGCCTGGTTGCCCCCAACTGCCCCCCCCCCCCACCTGCCAGCCTGGTCATCCCACACAGCCTGCTGTTCAGTTGTTTAGTCATTTCTCACTAATCTTCCTCCTGTCCTGGTCACCCCAGCAGCATGCTGTTCAGTCATTACTGTTACTGTCCCAGACAATTTGTATATTCCTCTATTATTAGTATAGATAACTGAAAGTTTGTACTTAAAAAAAATATTTTATAGATTTTTTACAGAGAGGAAGGGAAAGGGATAAGAGTTAGAAACATCGATCAGCTGCCTCCTTCACACTCCCTACTGGATATATGCTCACAACCAAGGTACATGCCCTTGACAGGAATCGAACCTGGGATCCTTCAGTCCCCAGGCAAACACTCTATCCACTGAGCCAGACCAGTTAGGGCAGAAAATTTGTACTTTTTGACCACCTTCCTCCCAGTCCACATCCCCTCCATCCTCTGACTCTGAGACTACAAGTTCAATCTCTTTTTCTATGAATTTGGTTTTTGTTAAAAAATTTTTCTAATCTCAAACAGCTTTATAAAAGTAAAAAGATATTATTAAGTAGAGTTGAATTATAGCTGCTTTTCCTCAACATTACATTTACTGTCTCATAGTCTTCAGTCTTCTATTGTAGTGATTTTTTAATTTTGTTTCTTAGGTCTTAGAGTTTTTATTTAGTTTCTTCAGCAACTCCAATGTCCCTTCTTTGATGTATTTTGGAAACCATAAAGCCAGATATCTTCATATACATTTTAGCTAAAATTTTTAATGTAATGTTCTCTTTTGGCATTATATCAAAATAAAATGTTTTACAATTCCCTCAAGAGGTGAAAATAAACTGTTGAAGGGTAGTTAAAAATTTAATATTATAATTAAGCTATTTTTAAGAGACTGTATAAAAAAGCTGGGAAAAATAAAGCAACTGTTTTGAAAGGCATTGATTTTTGCACTGTCTACACTGAGAAGAAATAAGAATTAAGGTACTTTAATTTTATGAAATTTAGAGGCCCAAGGCTTGAAATCACAAGAGACTCAGACCCCGCGCACCGCGGGGCTCAGCATCAAGTTCCGCCTGCACCTTGGGACCCATCAATGCACCTCCTGGTGATGAGTCTTTGGTCGTTACGACATTACAACCACTGGGTTTTTATTATATAGATTTCAGATAAAGGGTTCTTTTTCTTTGCTTTAACCTATATAACCCAGAGGTTGCCTCAACTGACCATATGATCATTTGTACATGTATCAGTCAATGTCCTGGCAGGAAGTAGATAAAACTTTCAAAGGTGTGAATTAAAGACATATAATGGAGAGACTATTTACAGAAGGATGGGCATGCGTTTTAGATAGAATGTATGTGCCTCAAACCCCCTCATACCCCCCGCCCCCCCCCCCCCGCAAGTCCATATGTTGAAGCTATAATCTCCAGTGTGAGCATATTTAAAGATAGGGGCTATAAGGAAGTAATTAAGGTTAAATGAGGTCATAAGGGTGGGGCTTTGATCCTATAGGATTAGTGTCCTTATTAGAGATGCTGGAGAACTCTTTCATTTCCCTTGCTTCCCACCCAAGCAAAAGAAGAGTTCATATGAGCACACAGCAAGATAGTGGCCTTCTGAAGCTCAAGGGGAGAGCTCTCACCAGAAGCCAAACCCTACTGGATCTTGGTCTTGGACTTCCAGCCTCAAGAATTGTGAGAAAATAAATTTCTGTTGTTTAAGCCACTCAGTTTGTGGAATATTATTATGGCAGCCCTAGCAGACTGATACAGTATAGTCAAGAGAACCCACAAGGAATGGTGTCTACCCTGGAACTAGATGTTATAACCCTGAGGCCTGAGGGACAAGTAGAGGAAGTTATTTTATTGGAAGTTGATGAGATCTGTAGCCATGGCACAAGGGCCACTGAACAGGAGCTGTGGCCTCACGTAGACTAATGCAGTCAAACTAGAGAAGAAGGGAGAGTTGGGAAGGAAAGTGGAATGTATCCCCCAATTTCTTCCCTCTCCAGCTCTCTCTTTGATTTCCTGCCAGTCCTTCCCATTCATAATGGATCTGTAGGTAAGCAAGGAATAACCAATCAGTGTACAAAGATCAAGTAGACCCACATTTTAGTCATTTTCCTTTTTTTATCTTATTTTTTAAGCTGATATTTTATTAAAAAAATCTCTATTGTTCAGACTATTACAAATGTTTCTCCCCCCCCCCCTCCATTGCTCCCCTCCACAAGGTTCCCATTACACCCTCTGCCCTTTCCCTACCCCCCATTGTCCTCATCCATAGGTGCACAGTTTTTGTTCAGTCTCTTCCCACATCCCCCACTCCCCTTTCCCCCGAGAATCATCAGTCCACTCCCCTTCCATACCTCTGATTCTATTATATTCACCAGTTCATATTGTTCATCAGATTTTTTAATTTCCTTGGTTTTTAGATTCACTTGTTGATAGTTACATATTTGTTGTTCATAATTTTTATCTTTATCTTCTTCCTAAAGAATCCCCTTCACCAATTCATATAATTCTGCCTTTATAATTATTCAAATTGTGTGTATACATTTTTGGGAGGACACCCTATATTATGCACTAATTTTTCCAACCTGGCTGCTATTTAGCCTTTCAAGTGAAAATTTCAGATCCATATTTCTAATTTCAGACTATACGTGTAGTTTTGGACTATATGTGTAGAAATGGCCATAGTTTTAGAAACTCTCTTACTAGTATATAAACTTGCTAGAAGTAAAACAAAACTCATCTGATCTTCTGAACTTGACTATTAGGATCAATCAGTTGGGGTTCTACATCTGAACCCTCCTTGTATCACCTCAGGATGTTAACTAGGAGTTGGTTCAATCAGTGATGGATGATGATGCCATCTCAGGAAATTCCCCCCAAATTCTCTATATCCTCAAATAGTTCTTCCATCGATTTTTTTTGCCACCACCTCCTACTTGATATTATATTCCATCATTGGACACCACTCTTCTGGACCAGAAAAAAATGTAGAAGGAAGCTCATGATGTGAACTAAAAGGACAGTGAGACTTAATTACCTTTTCTCATTAGCCAAGGTTTGCTTTCTTTTTATATTACTTGGTTTTCTTTTGACACGCACAATGAAATGATGCTAAGGAATCTCAGACAAGTAAATGTTAATGTTTGGGATATAGAAAATAAGCATAGTGATAGGCCATAGTGAGCTGGCAGTGTGAGTAGCCTGGAAAGTTGGAGAAAAGAGGTCTGAGTAGGATTTTTCTCATGAATTATCCCATTTTCCTTATTTGATCCTCACCATCAGTCAGTGAGTTAGATAAGGAATAGACGATCTCTGTAACAAAAGGTTAAAGATGATAAAACATACAAAATAAAACTTAGGCCCAGATAGGGTTAAGTAGCTTACCTAGACAAGATGGCTCAGTAGGCCAGGCCACAAACAGGAAACTGCAAATATTCCCTGTAATTATTGTGTGGTTCAGGGTAGACCACTTTGCTATATGTGGTTCATTTCCTTCTCCTCCTCATCAAATAAAAGAGCCTGAGAAATGCACAGTGAAAGGTTCTAAAAGTTCCTTAAAAAACCAACTTTGTGCAAAATGTTAGTAACCCAACTTTCTAGTCCTTTGGTTTAAGTCAAGACTCAACTAAGACTTGTTTTCTTTCTTTGACTTACCCTAGGCAAAGGCAAGGAGAACGGGAGCATTCTGGAGAATGCTCGGATATACTTTCACACTCAAGAACTTAGACTCTATTGCTGGGATGATCAACCATTCCAGTTTGCCTGGGACTGTGGGGCTTCCCAGGATGTGGAAATGTTAGTGCTGAAACTAGGTTTGTCTCGAGCAAACCAGGGTGACTTGTTCTCCCTACTCCTGTTCTCTCTCCTTTTTAACACATTATTTTTCAGTTCCCCTCCATCTTTATTTATTTATTTTTAAAATATATTTTATTGATTTTTTACAGAGAGGAAAGAGAGAGGGATAGAGAGTTAGAAACATTGATGAGAGAGAGACATCGATCAGCTGCCTCTTGCACACCCCCTACCAGGGATGTGCCCACAACCAGGGTACATGCCCTTTGACCGGAATCTAACCTGGGATCTTTCAGTCTGCAGGCCGACGCTCTACCACTGAGCCAAACCGGTTTCGGTTTCCCTCCCTCTTTAGAAAATATCCTTTTTTTCGTCAAGGACTATAACCAATAGTTGGCTTGCATTTAGGGCAGCCGTGGGCAAACTACGGCCCGTTCGGCCCACGGAGCCGAAAGAGCGGATGGTTCTCTTGCTCTCCCCTCCGCTCCTTCACCAGCAGCCCAAGATGAGAGTGCCAGCATGGTCAGGTTGCTTTTGTTCTGGCCCTCCGGTCCAGTTTAAGAACCCATTGTGGCCCTCAAGTCAAAAAGTTTTATCTAACCACCCCTAGGTTAGGGGCTGTTGCATGAAAGACATTTATCTTTAAATAATAGTTTCATGCTCAAAAAGGTGATATGCTCACAGTATGAGAAAGTGTCAGAACAGAATGTGTCCTGAGAAATAGCAGATCCCACTCCAGCGTATGAATTCACTGGGAGAAATGGCCATGGAACCGCAGGCATCGTTTACATCATTTAAAAAAAATATTTTATTGATATTTTACAGAGAGGAAGGGAGAGAGATAGAGAGCTAGAAACATCGATGAGAGAGAAACATCGACCAGCTGCCTCCCGCACACCCACTACCGGGGATGTGCCCACAACCAAGGTACATGCCCCTAACCAGAATCGAACCCGGGACCCTTCAGTCCGCAGGCCGACGCTCTATCCACTGAGCCAAACCGGTTTCAGCTTAAATAATTTTTTAAAAGCATTTTTTTTAAAAGTATTGATTTCAGAGAGGAAGTGGGAGGGAGGGAGATAGAAACATCAATGATGAGAGAGAATCACTGACTGGCTGCCACTTGCATGCTCCCCCACTAGGGATCAAGCCTGCAACCTGGGCTTGTGCTCCTGATTGGAATTGAACCTGGGACCCTTCAGTCCGCAGGCCAACACTCTATTCCACCGAGCCAAACCAGCTAGGGCAAATAGTTATCTTTTCGCTGCTTCCACCCTTGCTCCACAGACATGTATATTCAAATTCACACCAATCAAATCCCTCCGCTGGATGAAGCATCAAGATGTAGAAGACTGATTGAGCACTTAAAGACCTCAGGGAATGTGGAGAGTGGCTTGAAGGTAAGCGGTTCTAGGAACAAAGGTGACACAGTATAAGATAGGACACTTCCAATCACAGTTTGGGCTGAGGTTCCAAAGGCTGAGACTGAAACAGCACATGTCCGGTCACCACTTGTGCCTGGGGCGGGGCTGGGTCTTCCCACAGGACATGCTGCCTGATGAAGGTCAAATAAGCTAGGGGAGAAGATTCCTTTGGGGTGGCTGTGGTATGAGAATCCAGTCCTTCCACGAGAGAAGGGAGAGAAGTGGGTAGAGGTAGGGTGGAGAACAGAAGCTGACCTTCACATTCCCTCCCACACTGTCCAACACACAAAGCCATCCAGGTCTCAAGGGTTTCAAGCCGGGATAGAGAAAAATATCTATGTTAAATAAAAATGGGGAACTTTGATGATTTCTTGCTACTAGATTTTTAAATAACTCAAATGTAACATTTGGGGACAGAGAATAATTGAGTCACCAAGAAAAGTCTGGAAAAGTTATAGGACTGGTTCATTATTTCATTCAAGGAGTATTTAGAAACAATTCTCAGACCCTGGCCAGTATGTCTCAGTTGGTTGAGTGCCAACCCCAGTGAAAGGTTGCTAGTCAGGGCACATGCCCAGGTTTCAGGTTTGATACCCAGCCTGAGTGTGTGTAGAAGGCAACTAATTGATGCTTCTCATATTGATGTCTCCCTCTCTCTAAAAAATTAATAAAAACATATGTTAAAAAAAGAGAAATGATCCTTAAGTTGGGTTTAAAGGAGCAGTGTGTGTGTGTGTGTGTGTGTGTGTGTGTGTGTGTGCGCGCGCGCGCCTTTGTATGATATTGTGTGAGAGAGACCCTATTTAACCATTGCTGGCATTTACATAGTGCTAGTTCTGTTTCATATGATAAGTCATTTAATGCTTACCTGGTATAGCAACTCCATGAAATGGGTCCTATTATTACCCTCATTTTACAGGTAGGGAAATTGAGACCCAGAGAAGTTGAGTAATTTGCTAAGGTCACACACCCAATAAGAGAGAAGCTGGGGTTTAAACCCAGGGTATAGCTCATGCGTTCATATTCCTAATCACACTGTGTTTTGCTTTTCTCAGAGAAAATGGTTACAAAAGATGCTGTGAGACTGTTAGGAAGAAGGATTTCCGAATGAGCTAGTAGAGCAATGGCCTCAAAGGAGCAGATGTGTAATAGAAAGATGCCAGGTGCCAGCACTTTTGACCTCCAACTGGAACTTGATGCAGGGTTATTCTGGAACTGCTGTAGGCTTTCACCCCCAGAGGACTCTCAGGAGACCAGCGATGGTGGGCTGCCACTTCTGACCAACAGAAGAGACATTTATATTTTTATTGACATTCATATTTTCAGATAATATTTTGGGATAAACCAACAGCATTATGTTATTGTGATATCTGAATAATTCACCGAACAGTGAATATCATGATTTTGGTTCCTTTCTTGCATTTATATTTTTAATTTTTGAAAATAGAATAAACATTAAAATTTAGACTCAGAAGAGATTATTCATTCATCCTCTTTTCTTGGTTCGTTTGTTAATCTTCACTAGATGATATTTTTCCATTGATTTTTAGGGAGAGTAGAAGAGAGAGGGAAGGACAGAGAGAAACATCAATGTGAGAGAAACACTTTGATTGGTTGCTGTTAGGTTGAGGCAGGCCCCTGCCCAGAATTTCCAAACAATGCAAAGCCCAGACTTTAATTTTTTTCTAAATATAATCAAAGAGTCTGGAATGAAAGGTTATCCCCCCCTCCCCAAACTGGTGGGTGGAGTTTACACATGGCCAGGGTAAGGTTCTCCCTCCTCCCAAACTGGTGGGTGGAGCTAACACATGACTGGCACCTGCCACAGGGACATTGAACCATGCCCTTGGGGCCCATCCCTTCCTGTTCCACCCTGGGCCCAACCCCTTCCCTTTAAGAAGGACCCCAAGTGAGACACATGCTTGCTTTTGGATGTTGACCACCATCAGCACGACTGGGTCCGATTTCCTGTCCCCTCTCCCTCCAATTCTGATCTTTACCTCGGTGATGGCTTCCGCCCATTACTGGGGAATAAACTCTACTTTAAAACTCCCTGTTGTTCTGTTTCCTGTTTCCTTTCAAACCTAACAGTTGCCTCCTGAACAAGCCCTGTCCAGGGTCCGGACCAGGGCTCAGCCTGCAACCAAGGTACATGCCCTTGTCAGGAATCAGACCCAGGACCCTTTGGTCTGCAGACCAACACACCATATAGATTTGAGCCAAAATGGCAAGGACCATTCATTTTTTTAAACAGACATTTTAAGCAATATTTTCCAACCATTTTTAACTGTTTTTGATCCACCAAATGACAATTTTATGTGATTAAAATGACTGCTGTATGCCTGGCACTCCACTAGGCCCTGCCATAACAGTCTTACCCACCCTATCACTTTGCAAATCAGAAATGGAAACAAAGCTGGCTTTTAAAGTCCGTTGATAAAACTATTATAAGAACACACAGAATAATACACTTCTAAGAGCTAAACAAAAATGTGATTGTTAGTATATGCATTGGAGGTGGAGTTTTATTTCCTGTGGATTTATGGTTCCTATAGCACAGTTTATTTTCCTGTTCCAAATTTAAACAAGTCTTATGTCATAGGTACTCAAAAAACAAAAACAAAAAAACCCCCACAGAAACCTCCTTAAAGTGAAAACAAATAAAAACATTATGAAGTGGGAGAGTCTGAAAACATGCCTATTTATTTTCATGTTAAGGTGGAAAAATCTTTAGCCTTCTGGGTAAAATTTTATCATATCAAATGACTTCTGGCTAGTCAAGTCTTCAGGAGGATAAAAAAAGAGTCTGTGGGTTAAATGTACTTGCTAGAAACTACAGGACTGGAATGAAAGCCACATCTGATTTGCACTCTCAAACAAGAAAATCTAAGAGGGCAGGAATGACGGAGTCATGAGGCTTTTTCCAGGAATGATCAATAAAAGAGGGGAAGTCAAGTCCTACTCTGAGCACTGGAGTTCAATAAAGAATAAAGTATAAGAGCTGAAAAAGAAATCAGAACTGCATTAGCTGGAAGCACATCCTGGTAAGAGAAAGTCCTAACAGAGGCCTATGAAGAGGAATGGAAAGAAACAAAACTGTTCCATTAAAAAGGTGTTTAAGGGCTTATTCTCCCTCAGCGTGCATGCACAGAAATTCCATTAGTGTTAATAGGACCTAAATGCATGACTCAAGGGGAGAATAGAGTGACTACGTGTGTATAAGCAGTTAAATGAAGTCTAAGAAGAGTCAATTAAAAACCACAAATGATAGTTTAGGAGTCTAAAAGACATTGGTATCTGCAAGAGAGCTGTTTAGTTTTAATTAGTGAAATAATCTGTTTTTTTTCCCCTCAAGACAAAAGTTATGAAAATGGAAGAGGGAAAATAAGCCCAAATGTAGCTCTCAAAATCATTGCTTAAAGTTAAGGGATATAGTCATGCACTCCAGATGGTAAAATTGACCCCTTGTGAAAGATTTATAATTTGCATTCAAATTGTAATGTTGAGTTATATAAGGAATTCAAATCCACTGCCCATTTTTCCTAGCCTTCATAGCCAGAAAGAAGAGAGGAGAGAGAGAAAAGGGGGAAAAAGAGGGAGGAAGGGAGAGATGGAGGGAGGAAGGGAAGAAGGGAGAAAGGGAGAGAGAGACAAAAGGGAGCATAATCAAACCAGATTTTTAAAAAAGCCTAATTGTACACAACCTGGTAGATAGAAATCTTTTTTTTATCAAGGGAGAAATTGTTTCTGGAAGAATAATTTTGAGAGTACTTTGTTTTAGTTGAAGTGAACAATAAAGTTCTTTATCCAGAAGAGACAGAAAACTAAGGGTCTTTTTCTCTCTCTATAAAAAGAGTTGGGGGTTACACATAAAGGTTTTCTTTATGAGTATTTATTACTTATGTCTTGTAAGCCATAAGTTATTTCAAACCAGCCATGTTGTAATCCTCTACTTTACTCCTCATAATTCTATGTGTATTAAATACATGTTCAAACATTTAAGTAAAAAATAATACATGAACATGAAGGTAGATTTAAAAAAAACACATAATGTCTTAACTAAAGTGTTTTCTTTGAAGTGTCTCATTTATCCTCTGCTTTTGGAAAATGTTGAATTTAGCACTGAGAAATGCTTTAGAAGGAAATTAAATGCATAAGAATTTATGTGATCTCTTTTCTAGTAAAAGGAACTACATTTAGGAAAAAGAATGTGAGTGAATTCTCCTTTGGCTGAGTTTAATAAGAAGCAGATCTTAGAGGGATCTTAGAAGGACTTGATATCATATACTTGCATTAAACTGTAATCCTTCACTCTGTGATAGCTCCAATATTATGGCACTGAAGTCATAGTTCTTGTTGTAAAGTATTAAGTCTCTAATATTGCTATCTCCTTCCCTTCAATTTATTTCTAATCATTTAAAAGGGTTCTTTATATTTGAAGATCTAATACAGCAATATTTTTTAAATAGAAGGGTTATAAAACTTGCACATTCACAGGACTAGCACCAGGTGTATATACACATCTATGACTTAATATCAACTTCCTCCAAGTTAGGAAAAGTTAAATATGGGAAGTCTAAGAAGACTGTATTATGTACAATGTCATTTCTTTACTTATAGTGCATATAATGTAGTACCTGAACCAGAAACATGAATTTAGTTTTTATTTTTTAAATATATTTTTATTGATTTCAGAGAGGAATGGAGTGGGGGAGAGAAATAGAAATATCAATGATGAGAGATAATCATTTATTAACTGTCTCTTGCACAGCCCCCACTGGGGATCAAGCCCACAACCTGGGCATATGCCCTGACTGGGAATCAAACCGGTGATCCCTTGGTTCCTGGGTCGATGCTCAACCACTGAGCTACACCCGGCTGGGCTGAATTTAGTTTGAATGTAAATATGAATGAGTACAGTGGTGTGGCTGAGACGAGGTTGCTTGGGGTGCGGGATTAGGGTTGGAATGGGAATCTGAAAAACTGTCTCAATATAGCGGGAGAGTTTGTGAAAAGAGAATTAAAAAAGGATCTGCAATACCAAGCGTTGGAAGAATATAGAGCAATGGGCACTTTCAGACACCACTGGTGGGAGTATAACATGTCGTGACCATTTAGAAAACTCTGTGACGATATCTATTAAAGCTGAACATTTGCAAATCCTATAAACCAGCCATCTCCCAAGTTTATAGGCAGAAGGGATGTTTGACATTTCCCAAAAGACTTAAGCAAGTATGCTATACCAACAGCATCTGTGATAGCCAAAAGTTGGAGCCATCTCCCAGATCGATCAGTAAAGTGGATACCTAAGTTGTGCTGTATTCAATCAAAGAAATACATACCATAACAGGAATAAATATGCACACCATATGCAACAGTATGAATGGCTCTCACAAACACAGTATTGAGCAAAGAAGTCAGGGGAAGACAAGTTTGTGTTGTTTGATTCCATTTATAAAAGGATAAAGTGAAGCAGGGGAGTCTGAGCGATGTTGAGACTGTAATGTTCTCATGGGAAGTGGCAGAGGGAGCTGTGACTCTCTTTTTTTAAAAAAATATATATTTTATTGATTTTTCACAGAGAGGAAGAGAAAGGGATAGAGAGTCAGAAACATCGATGAGAGAGAATCATCGATCAGCTGCCTCTTGCACACCCACTACTGGGGATGTGCCCGCAACCAAGGTACATGCCCTTGACCGGAATCAAACCTGGGACCTTTCAGTCCGCAGACCAACGCTCTATCCACTGAGCCAAACCGGTTTCAGCAGCTGTGACTCTCTTAACCTGGGCACGGGCCCTGCAGGCGTATTCATTTTATAAGCACGTGTGGACCTCTACAGACATGTATACTTTGTTCAGTTTCTGCTTTTGCATGTGTGTTAACCTTCCATAAAATGTTTTTCCCTCTTCCTCCGATAAATAGAGGTCCTTTGAGAGCTTGGGGACTCCGGGCCATTAGGCAAGAACGTCAGGCAGAAAGGGTGATGTAGATGCCAAAACCGGTTTGGCTCAGTGGATAGAGCATTAGCCTGGAGACTGAAAGGTCCCGGGTTCGATTCCGGTCAAGGGCATGGGCCTTGGTTGCAGGCACATCCCCAGAGGGGGTGTGCAAGAGGCAGCTGATTGATGGTTCTCTCTCATCGATGTTTCTAGCTCTCTATCCCTCTCTCTTCGTCTCTGTAAAAAAAAAATCAATTAAAAAATAAATTTAAAGAAAGGGTGATGCAGAGCTGCAAACAGGGAGAAGAGTTGGGAGGGTGGTGTGGTCACTGCATCAGTCTGCAATCACTGAGGGGAATAGAATTAGAATGTGGGTAAAAACCTTAGGTCATGATAATAATATAGGCTAACCATTAATAATTCAAGATCTGAGGAGATCCAAGATGGAGTAAGAATAGACACAAATATGGGTTTCCAATGAAGAGGACCAGAGGCAGCGGCAGGCTGGAATGCCAGAGTTCAGCAAGCGTAACCATTGAGGTCTGAGAAGGGCCTCACACAACAGCTTGGAATGGCCTGCCAAACTCTGCATGGGTTTCAAGTTCTCTTACCCACGATTGAGGCCTTGGCAACTTTGCATGCTTTATATAGAAGACTAGAGAACAAAACAGCATGGCTTGCCATTTTATTTATAAGACAGTTACTCATAGAGTCATACCCTGTGTGAGTAAATTTCCCCGTTTTTCAAACTATGCTCTGGCTTCTACATGTAAAACATGATGTAACAAGTACACCTGGTTTTATCTCTATTCATTTAATTCCCAGTCTCTCATCACTACCAAGGTAGAATTAAGACTAAGCAAAAACCCAAAGTAAAACACTCACTGGTTTGTGGATCCTATGTAAAGTGTAAATAATTAGTGAGTAGTTGCTGAATACTAGGCACTGTCCTTAGCACTTGACACATATTGTCTTACTTAATCTTTGCAACTACCTAGACACTTAGAGGAAAATGCACATGGTGATGAAGGGAAGAGTTGGGGTTTGAGGCCAGGTTAGTCCGACTTCACACTGTATGCTGTTGTATCATATCAACTCTATTTAACCATCACACATAAAAATGAACGTACCTGTAAGTCTCCCTTAACTTAGCTCTTACTCCAAAGAGAAGGCCACCCTCACACCTGGCTAGATCTCTTTTTTTTTTTTTTCAATTGTAAAAGCCAAAGCATAGCCGCAGGAAGAACTCAGAAGGTAATGGAGGTAGTGGGAGAGTTTTCTCATAGAGACATTTGATGATCAGTTGGCAAAGATATCAACACAGTACAGCACAGGATTGGTGCTCTCTGTGCGCTGGGGGCCTTCACCACTCTCAGTTTCCCATTTATCCCAAGGCAAGCTGTAATCTCTTCTTTCATGATAGTTTACGAAAAATAGAGCCCTGTGCTTTTATTTTTTATTTTGGGGAGAACAAGGAGTGGTGAGATTTCAAATACATGTCTTCATCTCTTGGGGACAGGATAAACATACAGAGGTCATAAATCAAATACCTACAGAAGGATATTTAAGTGACTGAAAGCATTGGTGGTGAGGCCTTATCAACTATTTTTTTTCTTTTTTATATAGAAAAGTATATATATATATATATATATATATATATATATATATATATATATATATATTGGCTCAGTGGATAGAGCATCAGCATCAGCCTATGGACCAAAGGTTCCTGGGTTCTATTCTGGTCAAGGGCATGTACTTTGGTTGCAGGCACAGCCCCGGCCTGGGCCCTGGTCAGGGTTGCTGCAGGAGGCAACCAATCAATGTGCTTCTCTCACATCGACGTTTCTGTCTTTCCCTCTCTCTTCCATTCTCTCTAAAAATCAATGGGAAAATATCATTGAGTGAGGATTAACAAAAACAAACAAACAAACAAACTAACTAATAAAGGTGATTAAATATTAAAAAGAAAAAGAAAAGTAGGATTAACACGTGTGTGTGTGTGTGTGTGTGTGTGTGTGTGTGAGCAGGGGATGGTGATTTGAAGGCCTAAAATTTGCCAGCTGATGTCAAGGAGAAGGGCTAGAAGCTGCATGTATGCAGCACTTCCATTAGATTGAGAAAGGGAAGCATGTGGGGTGTAAAGGATGACAGTGGAGGACTGATGGGAATGTAGTGAGTTGAAGAAATTAAGCTCTCCCTAAGGAGATAGCTTCTGCTTAGCTCCAGCTGATGGCTGCCAGTTGGCAATGAAGACAGTTGCCAGATCTTTTGAGTTTTTAGAAGATGGAAACCTAGATTATTTAAAATGGGATATCTCCAATTTTTAAACCACTGTGTGGGCCAAACCAAACATGTTTGTGGGCTGAATTCAATGTGTGACCTACCATTGTGAGACCTTTGATTTACAGTCCTCACAAAACATGACATTTCGGTTTCAATGTGTAACCTCAGCTTGTGTCTTCCAGATTCGGTTCATTTTCTGCACTTCATCTTCCTCCTTTACTCCTTTATTATGTATGCACGTGTCTGAGGAGCCCTCAAGATCATGCATTTTTTTGATGGTACAATTGCACCTTTTTCAACTTTGTACCTTCTTCATGGTTTTCTCTAGTGACTTAAATAGTGCAACACTCAGTAAGTTCTGGTTAGATAAGCCTTTGTTAAATAATGCCTTTTCAAAGCTCGCCACAGGAGACTTGAAGCAATAATGGCGGTCCATTCACTGAAACACAACTGACCAAGAAATAAATATCTGAAAGCCATTTTGGAATTTCTTCATCCAGGAATAGTTGACTATAATTCAGGCTAAAATAGAACTTTTCTCCATAAATAGGTTTTTCTGCCACATCTTCTCATTTCTGCCCAGTGGTGCTATCACTCTTCCACAAACTAGAAACCTGGAGGTACTCGTCATCTTCTCTTGGTAATTTATCTCTGGACTCACCACTATTTTCAAAATGTTTTGCCTGGCCAATGTGGCTATGTGGTTCAGCTGGTTGAGCATTGTCCCAGGCACAGAGAGGTGGCTGGTTTGATTCTTGGTCAGAGCACATGCCCTTGATATTTCTCTCTCATCAATGTTTCTACCTCTCTCGCTCCTCCCTTCCTCTCTCTAAAATGAATAAAAGTATATTTTAAAAATTTAAAATGATTTCAATGTTCGTTTAGATGATCATTCCAATACCCTGGTGTCTCAGTTTTTGATGTAATCTAATGATTTAGTTGGTGGGGGTTAAATGTAACTTCTTTAACATAACAAAAGACACTCTAACCACCTAGGACCATGGTCAGCAAACTGAGGCTTGCAAGCCACTTGCGGCTCTTTGGCCTCTTGAGTATGGCTCTTCCACAAAATACCATGACCTGGGCAAGTCTATTTTGAAGATGTGGCATTAGAAGAAGTTTAAGTTTATAAAATTTGGCTCTTAAAATAAATTTCAACCGTTGTACTGTTGATATTTGGCTCTGTTGACTAAGGAGTTTGCTGACCACTGACCTAGGATATTCCAAGGGTTTGGGAAACTTAGCCAGGAGCTGTAGGTAAAAAAATGTGGATTAAGACAAAAACCTTATAAATCACAACATTGCATAGACCAACAAACTTTAAAGAAAATTATATTGGTGACTGAGGTGAGGGGGTTCAAGATGGTGGTGGAATACATGGAAGTTACACTCACCTCCTCCCAGGACCACATCAGAAGAACGGCTAAAGTACAGAACAATCAACCTGAATGACCATCTGGAGACTAGCTGAACAGAAGTCTTATAACTAAGGATTTACAGAGGATCTCCCATTGAGACTGGTAGGAAGGCAGAGATGTAAATGGGGCTGGCCGTGCTGTAGTGGGAAAGAATCCAGAGTGATATCTTAGCGAAGGAGGTTCTTTCCCCCCGCTGCCCCATCCCTTCCCAGAACCCAGGGGCTTTGGCCCCAAGCCAGGCTCTGTAGGCCAGAGCACTAGAGCTGGGAAAGGAGAGCACACAGTATCTGGCTGGGAAAGTCAGCAGGGACTCCACCAGCCCAGGTGAGAAGCGGGATGGCTGCCTTGAAGGGTTGGTGCACAGAACCTCAGTCAAGACATTTACCTAAGTTTTTAAAAATATTTTTATAATTTTTATTTTAAAATTTCTTTATTGGTTAGGGTATTACATATGGTCGCCCTGAGTTTTGGCAGCCCCGCCTTACAGGGAAAGCTCCTGGTGAAGAGGTTTCTAGTAGACACCAGCCTGGGACCCAGGGCAGCCCTTACTGAGGAGCTCCTGAGGAGCTCCAGCAGGCCTGAACAGTGCCAGAATCTATAGAATCAATGCAATTCCTATCAGAATGCCAATGGCGTATGTCACAGCACTTGAACAAATAACCCAAGAATTTCGATGGAACCAAAAAGGACCCTGGATAGTTATAGTAATCTTGAAAAAGAACCAAGTGGGAGGTATCACATTACCTCATTTCAAACTATACTGTGAGGCTAATAGTAATAAAAACAGTATGGTACTGGCCTAAAACAGACACATGGGTTAATGGAACCAAATAAAGATCTCAGGAATAAACCCCTGTCTAAATTAATGGTAAATTAATCTAGGACAAAGTAAGCAACAACATATAATGAGGTAAATATAGTCTATACAATAAATGGTGTTGGGCCGAAACCAGTTTGGCTCAGTGATCTATCCCTCTCTATCCCTCTCCCTTTCTCTCTGTAAAAAAATCAATAAAATATATTAAAAAAAATGGTGTTGGGAAAATTGGAAAATGCAAAAAACTAAAACTAGACAACCTTCTAACACCATATACAACAATAAACTCAAAATGGATTAAAGATGTAAATGTAAGACCTGAAATCATAAGAAGAAAACATAAGCAGTAAAACCTCAGACATTTTTCTTAGCAATATTTTTTCTGATATATCTTCTCAGGCAAGAGAAACAAAGGAAAAAAAATAAGTAAATGGGACTACATCAAACTAAAAGTTTTTGCACAGCAAGGGAAACCATCAACAGAATAAAAAGACAACCTATTAAATGGAAAAAGATATTTGCCAATGACACATTCCATTAAGGAATTAATATTACAACTTTATAAAGAACTCAGAGAACTCAACACAAAAACACAAATAACCCAATTAAAGAAATTGGCAGAATAACTGATTAGATACTTTTCCAAAGAAAACATACAGATGGCCAATAGACATATAAAAAGTTACTCAATATCACTAATCATCAGACAAATGCAAATTAAAACCTCAATGAGATATTACCTTATACCTGTCAGGATGTCTATCCTCAATAAATCAATCAATGACAAGTGTTGTCAAGAATGTTGAGGAAAGGGAACCATAGTTCATTGTTGGTTGGAATGAAGATTGGTGCAACCACTATGGAAAACAGTACAGATGTTCCTAAAAAAATTAAAAATGTAATTGCATGATGACCTAGTGATTCCACTTCTGGGTATATATCCAAAGAAACCAAAAATACTAATATAAAAAGAATATATGCACCTACATGTTCATTGCAGAATTATTTATAATAGCCAATATATAGAAATAACCTAAGTGTTCATCAACCGATGAATATATAAAGAAGAAGTGGTGCATATATACAATGGAATATTTACTTGACCATAAGAAAGAATGAAGTCTTACCTTTGTGACAGAATAGATAGACCTAAAGGGTATTATGTTAAGTGAAATAAGTCAGACAGAGAAATACAAATATCATGTGATTTCACTTATATGTGGAATCTAAAGAATAAAACAAAACAAACAAACAGAATAGAAACAGACTCACAGCTGAAACCGGTTTGGCTCAGTGGTAGAGCGTCGGTCTGCGGACTGAGGTGTCCCAGGTTTGATTCCGGTCAAGGGCATGTACATTGGTTGCGGGTACATCCCCGGTGGGGGGTGTGCAGGAGGCAGCTGGTCGATGTTTCTCTCTCATGGACGTTTCTAGCTCTCTATCTCTCTCCCTTCCTCTCTGTAAAATATCAATAAAATATGTTAAAAAAAAGAAAAGAAAAAAGAAACAGACTCACAGATACAGAGAATAGACTGGTGGTGCCAGATGGGAGGGGGTTAGAGGGCTGGGTGAAAAAAAATGAATGGACTAAGAAGTATAAATTGGTAGTTTTGGAATAGTCACAGGGATGCAAATTATAGCATAGGGAATAGAGTCAACAGTATTGTGATAAGTATATATGGGACCATGTGGGTACTTGAAATATTGGGTGTAACACTTCATAAAGTATATGATTATCTAACCACTATGCTATACCCTGGAAACATATACAGAATAACATGGAATGTAAACTGTAATTAAAAAACAATAACAAGCCGAAACTGGTTTGGCTCAGTGGTAGAGCGTCAGTCTGCGGACTGAAAGGTCCCAGGTTCCATTCCGGTCAAGGGCATGTACATTGGCTGCGGGCGCATCCCCGGGGGAGGGGGGGTGTGCAAGAGGCAGCTGGTCGATGTTTTTCTCTCATGGACGTTTCTAGCTCTCTATCTCTCTCCCTTCCTCTCTGTAAAATATCAATTAAAATTATTTAAAAAAACAATAACAAAAAAGAAAATTATGTTGGCAAAAAATCATCTTGAACTGAAAGAAGAGAGACAGCACAAAAGGCGACGAGGCCTCTGAGTCATATCCATACAGGCAGGAGGCAGCCTAAGAAAACTGTGGGGCTGTGAACACGGAGACACCTTGCATGGAAAAGGAAAATAACTGAGAGCACAAGACCAAAGGCCAGAAAATAGAGCCAAGAGTCATGGAGAATCATTCCCAGGAAGAGATCATTCCTGGTTCTAATCAAAGATCTTCCAAATGTTGCCTAATTACATTTCAGAAGCTCTATAGACTAGTGACTTCTGATGATACTTCCCTCCACTTTTAATTAAACAGGAGTGAACATAGTAGTTATCCTATGCCTGTCCCACTATTGCATGTTGGTAGATGTGGGGCAGTTAACTTGTCTCTTTGGTTCACAGGTCTTTATATAGACAGTAACCATTATTTTTTAAAAAAATATATATTTTATTGATTTTTTACAGAGAGGAAGAGAGGACAGAGAGTTAGAAACATTGATGAGAGAACCATTGATCAGCTGCCTCTTGCACACCCCCCACTGGGGATGTACCCACAACCAAGGTACATGTCCTTGACTGGAAAGGAACCTGGGACCTTTCAGTCCGCAGGCTGATGCTCTATCCACTGAGCCAAACCGGTTTCGGCAGTAACTGTTCTTAAAGAGAAGAACTTGAGGTTCTAATCAAGGAACCACTTCTGAATGGCCTCATTCACATCTGCATCTGATTTAGATGATGAGATCCTTGATTTAAAGCTGATGTGTTATACAATGAGAACTTGGAGGTTTGGGAGAGAATGGGTATATTTTTCTCCCTTTTGGATTGCTCTCTGAGGAAAATAAGTCATCATGTCATGAAGACATTCAAACAGCCTAAGAAGTAACCCATGTGCAGAGGGGCTGTCAATAACCAGCACCACGTTGCCAAGCATGAAGATACAATGAATCCTCCTGTATCCCTTAAGCCTCCTGGCTGGGAGGGGGTTATTGGAACTTTTAATCTATAGCCAGTTGGTCTGAAGCACAGTTAGAGTTGATCTGAATTCATGGACACCCTGCTGGTGTCAGAATTGTCTGTTGGTATGGTGAACCCTCTCATGCCTCCATGGAAATTGGGGTCCAGAAACCCCTTTGAAACTCTTATAAATATTACTTGGGGTTCACTCCACTGAGATAAGCCACACTTCATTTTGTGTTTCTGCTGAGACTATTGAGGGACAGCATCCTTGAGCTTCTTATATGCTCTATTGTTTGATTAAGCAGTTGTATGGAGTATCCTTTCAGAGATCTTAAAAAAAATTTTTTTATAGTCATAACCTTAGCTTCCCCCCGCCCCCTCTTTTTCTGAGAGTCTCTGGATTGGAAGTCTCTGGATTGGATCTAGTCCCCAAAATAGATTAAGAAAATTTTAAAAATTGATTTCAGAGAGGAAAGGAGAAGGAGAAGGAGAGAGAGAGAGAGAGAGAGAGAGAGAGAGAGAGAGAGAGAGAGAGAGAGAGAAACATCAACGATGAGAGAGAATCATTGATCAGCTGCCTCCTACACACCCCCCACTGGGGATCAAGCACACAACCCAGGCATTTGCCCTTGACTGGAATCAAACCCTGGACATTTCAGTCCGCAGGCCAACGTTCTATCCATTGAGCCACGCCGGCTAGGGCCCAAAGCTATTTCTTAATATTAGCATCAGTTCCCATCTGGAAAGGATGGGGATTTTCAACCTCAACAATTCCTGGCTCCTTTTTGTCTATGTCATTCCTTTAACTCATCTATCTCCCTTTTCACTTTACTGCACAATAAGAGAGAACCTGTTGGCACCGTCCTGGCTTTGAATGGAATCTTGTTGGCTAAGTCACACAAGTTCATTAAATATACTTTTCTACTTTCCAGTGTCTGCCCCTACATAGTGAGAATCTATTTTCTTATAGTTTTCAGTGACGTTTTCCTCACTTTCCTTTCAGGCCTCATCTGAAGTCTCCTATAAGGCCATTTGGCATCTACTCATAGCTTTCTAGGCTCTCAGACTTTCACTGTTATTCTCTTCAAACTCCTTCCACAAAGGGTTTGCATGTGTTCAGTTTTCCAGATAGTGCCAAACAGTTTTCCAAAGTGCTTGTGCAAATTTACATTCCAACCAGCAGTGTGTGAGTTCCAGTTACTCCACATTTAACACATTTGCTATTGTCTCTCTCTTCCATTTTGCTACTCTTGTAGGTGGGTATTTCTATAATGCACATTTTATTGATTTATGGGTAGAACACCATTTTAAAATGTTTTTTTTTTGTGTGTGTGTGTGTGTGTGTGGCTACCTTTAGTTTTCCTTTTGTCAAAGGGCTTATTCAAGCATCTGTTCACTTTTCAATTGGGTTGTGAATTTTATATATTCTAAATAACAAGCCTTTTTCAGTCCTATAGATTTCAGGTATCTTTTCCCATTCTGTGGCTTATCTTTTCACTCATTTTAAGATGTTTGTCCTTTTTTCATAAATGGAAGTTCTTCATTTAATATATTCCTCTTACTAAATTATTTCCTCTATGGCTAGTGCTTTTTATGTCTTATTTTAAAAGCTCTGCCTTACTCTAAGGTTTTGAAGGTATTCTCTGATATTATCTTTTCAATGCTTTATAATATTACTTTTTATCTTTTTACATTTTTGTTTATTCTATGAAGAAAGGTTTCAATTTTCTCTTTTTTTTTCTGTGTGGATACACAGTTTTCTCAGCATGATCTATCAAAAGGCCATCTTTTCCTCATGGATCTTCAGTGTCATTTCTTTCCCACTTGAATGCCTGTGTGCGGGTTTGTTTCTAGTCTCTTTATTCAATTACTTTGGTGTAATTTCTGTTCCTGAAGCAATCCCAAACTGTGTTGATTACTACACCTTCATAATATATTTTGGTGCCTGATAGATCCACATCTTCTTTGTTTTTCTTCAAAAAGAGTATCTTAACCATCTCTAAAATTAAAACAAAAACTTGTATATAAATATCCATAGAAGCTTTTAAAAAATATATTTTATTGATATTTTACAGAGAGAAAGGGAGAGAGATAGAGAGCTAGAAATGTCGATGAGAGAGAAACATTGACCAGTTGCCTCTTGCACACCCCCTACCGGGGATGTGCCCGCAACCCAACCAAGGTACATGCCCTTGACCGGAATTGAACCTGGGACCTTTTAGTCCGCAGACTGACGCTCTACCACTGAGCCAAACCAGTTTCGGCAAGCTTTATTCATATAGCAAAAAAAACCCCAAAACAAACAAAACACAAAACAAAGTAACAAAACCTGAAAACAATTCAAGTGTCCACCAATAAATGAATACATAAAGAAATTGGTATACAATGGACTATTACTCTGCAATAAAAATAAACAAAATAGTGTTAATACAATAATATGGGTAAATCTCAAAAATATTATTTTTGAGCAAAGAAAGCCAGACACATAAAAATAATGCCATAGGCCTCTACCTATATGAAATTCTAAAACAAGTAAAACTAATCTAAAATGACATAAACCACAACAATGTTTGCTTGGGGCAGGGAAATCCTCACATCACCTACTAGCTGGAAGGTGGCCCTGACACTCTTCTCTTCTTAGAAATTGAGATGGGACTGCAATCTTGATTAGGATATACAGGTGCCCCACCATGTAAGAATGCACATTTTCTTTACCTTCAGTGTCTATGGATCAGCAGATGGACACTTGTAAAGTTACAATAATAATAGCACCAGTAAGAGCAAAAATTTATATTTCACTTAATATCTACCAGGCATTATAACGCTTCTCACATCTCATTCCATGTATTTACCATGAAAGACTTTGTGGGAAAGTATTATTATCTTTGTTTTATAGATGAAAAAAAAAAACTGAGGCAAGAAAAGTTATCTAATTTACACAAAGTCACACAGCTGTTAGATGGCAGAGCTGAATTATTAATCTTGGCAGTCTGGCCCGGGAGTCTGTACTTGTAGCCATGATCTGAATCAAAGCTGCAACCTGCTCTGTCTACACAGCATTACAACAAAAGGTTGATTTGATAAATTCAATGAAAAGTGGCTGCTTGTGAGAATTAGCAATATAATTGGCACGTTTTGGGGGAAATCTTAGTGGGGTTATGATGTTGCTATTTAAGATTTGAGAAAAATTCACCTTCTCCCTCCAAATAAAATACAACAACAAGCAAACAAACATAAAACTGACTCTGCAGAGAGGAATGGGAGTTGGAGGGCTTGGATCATCCAGATTATTGGATTCGTAGAGTTGCAAGCCTCTTGCTTCACCAGGCTGTTTAAACGGGACCAGGTCCTTGATCTGTCTGAAAGAGAAATTTTCAGTCTGTTACTAAGAGCCAGTTCCTTCTCTTCTGCTCCTAAAGAGAGTTGTAATTTGTTTGCAATGTATTGAAGTTTGTCCGCCTGTGGGAGAACTGCATCTTTAAAGTTCATTTCATTGCCTATTTCATTCTATTTGGGAAACTTTGTCTTCTTAAAAGGTGTTTCTCTGAGAGCACATTTTCATCTGAAGTTTATGAATTAGCATGCCCAATACAGCACACAATTTATTCTACTATTTTCTTAATTAAGATACTTAGTGGTCACGGTAGCTGGTTGTGGGTGTACAAACATAGCTACAAAGACCCTCAGACACTTTTTATTTGACACCTTTGCTCATGAATATTGGTTAAAATTGTGGTCTTAGGGAACTAGCCTCAAAAATTGATAGTACTAAAAGATATTTTTCTAACCGAACTGAAATACTTTTCTGTCATGTAATTAATATCTAAAAACAGGATAATGCGATTATTCCAGTTACTTATTTTGGTCAGAGAATCTTTCTAAATGACACTAATATGTTAAATATGTGTTAGTTCACCTTTTGCTATATATCTTCTATTGATCAGCCTCTTAGAGACATATGGGAGTGAATTGTGCCTTAAAAAACATTAACATTTCTACCTACTTAAAATTTTTAAATTGATTTTTAGAGAGAGGAAGGGAGAGGAAGAAATATCAATTGGCTGCTTCCTGCATGTCCCCTACTGTAAGGTGACCAGACTTCCCGCTTTTGGCGGGACAGTCCCAATTTTTAACAATTTGTCCTGTTTTAAAAAAGTCCCATGCCATGGGAGGCGGGACACATTGTTAAAAATCGGGACTGTCCCGCCAAAAGCGGGACATCTGGTCACCTTACCCTACTGGGTACCAAGCCCAAAAACCAGGTATGTGCCCAGCCTAGGAATCAAACTGGCAACCTTTCAGTGCACTGGACGACACCCAACTGAGCCACACCGGCCAGGATAACACTCCTACCTACTTAAAAAGTTCTTTTCTTCTACCTTCATTTTTTTGCTTTATCTTGTTTTTCTCCCAGGAATCATCTTTCTCAGTTTAACTTCTTGCCACGTCTCTCTGTCAGAAGTCTTTCATTATTTTCCTTTTTTTTCTGGGCCCTGGAGATTGGTAACAGCAGTGCTAGCAGTAGTGCTGAGTCCAGGCTCAGGATCCCAGCTGGGCTAGCATTGGTTGGGAGGAGAGATGAGAGTGGCTGTACAGCTTGACTAGTTTATTGTTTTTGAGTTGCACCAATGGGAGACGTCAAAGAAATAGAATATATTTTAATCAGTTTAATATGTCTCTGTAGAGGGCATCCTAATTTTACATGACATAGGAGAAGGCATATCTTTCCAATTCGTTCCCAATGGACATGTCAGTAAAATAGGAATGCATAAACATTTGAAAGTCAGGGACTGCTATGACAGAACCTCTGCAGTTATGGGGCATTGTGGCCGTTACAGTGCAGCTTACGATGCTGTCGCAGATGAAAACTGATTTCTTGTGACTCTGATTTTATTAGTTTCCCATTGCTGTTGTAACAAATTACCAAAAACCCAGCGACTTAAACAATACAAACTTATTCATTATAGTTCTGATGGTCAGAAATCCTAAAATCAAAGGGTTGGTAAGGCTGCATTCCTTCTGGAGGGTCTACGAGAGAATTTGTTCCTCGAGGCTGCCCATATTCTTTGGCTTCCATCTTCAAAGCCAGTATTCACATCATTCTGACCTCTGCTTCGTCATCACATCTCTCTGAGATCCCGAGACACTTGGAAGGACCCTGTGGTAACATTGGGCCCACCTACACAATTTAAGAAAGTCTCTCCTTCTCAAAATCCTTCACTTAATCACATGTGCAAATCCATTTCGTCAACCAAGGTAACGCCCCTCATTTATAGGTTTTGGGGATTAGAATGTGGGCATCTTTGGGGGTCCCATTATTCTTCCAACTGTATACCTATTCTACAACCGTTTGCCTTTACTACTAATGATATCAGTCTTAGGTAAATTGAAGTCAGCTGGACTGTACCATGTTCAGTGCTATTTTTACTTTTTTGAATCCTTCTCCATATATTTTCGAACCAATAACAACTTTGGTCTGATGAATCTACAGAACAACATGGGTTCTAATCCCCCGAGCCTTCTTGATCCATGCATTCTCTGCACTTGTTGCAGATAACTTACTGGTTTTTGAAATCTCTGGGTGTTGTGCCAACCAAACATACAAATCAGAGTTAATCCTGTGGATAAAGATCTTGAATCCACAGAATTCCAACTCTATCTCTCCACTAAGCTCTCATAGTTCTGAGAGCTTGCAAGAGTTGTTAATGTACTTGCTCATGGCCAACTCCCATCAAGCATAATATAAAAACACTGCATTATCAAATTTAACATATGACTTACTGTCACTATCAGTCAGCACAGAAAAAGGCCTTTTTATGGATATTTCTTAATTTTAAAATGTATTTTTATTGATTTTAGAGAGGAAGAGAGAGATAGAAACATCTCTATGATTGGCTGCCTCCTGCACTCCCCCTACTGGGGATGGAGCCCAAAATTGGGCATGTGCCCTTGACTGGAATCAAGCCCGGGACCCTTCACTGGCAGGCCGGCACTCTATCCACTGAGCCAAACTGGCTTGGGCTCTCTGGATATTTTATTTTTAAAAAAATATATTTTATTGATATTTTACAGACAGGAAGGGAGAGAGAGAGATAGAGAGCTAGAAACGTCAATGAGAGAGAAACATCGACCAGCCGCCTCCTGCACACCCCCGACTGGGGATGTGCCTGCAACCAATGTACATGCCCTTGACCAGAATCGAACCCGGGACCTTTCAGTCCGCAGACCGACGCTCTACCACTGAGCCAAACCGGTTTCGGCTCTCTGGATATTTTAAAAGGGAATTGTCTTGCCCTGAAAGTTCTTCATTCTCTTTCTCTCCGCACTTTGATTAGAGGAAGTGGTATGGAGAGTGTGAGGGGAAAGATGAACAACGAGGAAGGAGGGATGGCAGACAGATACACAATTCCACCCTAGGGACAATAGGGCATATGGAAGAATGTAGGTAGATGAGGGCTAGGGAGAAGCCCAGGGTTATCACTGGGTATTTTGGCTTGGAACAGAGTGGTGGGAAGCAGAAGAACAGAGTCTGGAGGTAAGATGCAGGCCACATTGGCATTGCTTATGGGATGTCAAAGTGGAAGAGGTAGACAGGCAAACTGGCCATGTGGATATTGGGCTCAGGAGAGATTTGGGCTTGCCTTATGGATGGTAAATGAGAGCACAACGGAAGAGAGTATAGTATACAGAGTTAAAGAGACAATGGCATAAGATAGAGAGGCAGGGGGCACCAACAGTTAGAGGACAGGCAGAGGAAAAGCCTGCAGAGGAGGCTAAGGAATGGTTAGGGAGGTAATTGGTAAACCAGAAAGTGTTCACATATTAAAGAATTTGTACCCATTCCTTGGGTGCTATGTTGAAAACATGCTTAACTCACATTTCAATCTGACTTGAAAACTGCTTTCTCATATATAAAACGGGGCCAATGATTCCTTACTTGCATCACAGGGTTATGAGGTTCAAGTGAAAAAATGTATTTGAAAATGTTTGTAAAGTGTTATACCAGTGGTATATCAATGTGCGTCAAAATCATTAAGAAGTCGTGCAAAGCCGGAACCGGTTTGGCTCAGTGGATAGAGTGACGAACTTCGGACTGTCAAGGGCATGTACCATGGTTGCGGGCACATCCCCAGTAGGGGGTATGCAAGAGGCAGCTGGCCAATGATTCTCTCTCATCGATGTTTCTAACTCTCTATCCCTCTCTCTTCCTCTCTGTAAAAAAAAATCAATAAAATATATACCGTATTTGCCAGCGTATAAGACGATTTTTTGGCCCTGAAAAATATGTATTTGCCGGCGTATAAGACGACTGGGCGTATAAGACGACCCCCTAACATTTCCACTAAAAATACAGAGTTTGTTATATACTCGCCGTATAAGACTACCCCCCACTTGGAGGCATATTTTTCAGGGCCAAAAAATCGTCTTATACTCCGGCAAATATGGTATTTATTAAAAAAAAGAAGTCGTGCAAAGACACCAGATTACTGTGTTTCCGATTTCATAATAGCAGTAGTTTTAGGTTCAGTCGATGTGGGGTGGGGCCTCAGAATCTGAATTTTCCATACTTCCTCAAATGATGCTGATATTGCTGGTCTTGGGACCACCCTTTGAGAATTACCGTGTAAAACAAGTGTGTAAGGCATGATGCTTTTGATTTTATAGCAAGATTCACTGAGTTGTCCTCCAATGTTGTGTCTGTTTCATCCCTTAACCTTTTTTTTATTCCTGCATCTTCCATCAACAGCTGTTATTGAAACATCTTTGCTCGGTTCCAAACCTAGAACCTAGCAATATATGTTTATATATCAGATCAGCTTAGTGCAGTATTTTGTTGATTGTTTACATAGCTTGACTAAGGATGGGATACATTTTTTGGTATTTCTTGTGGGGAGGAGGAGATAAGCAGAAACTTGTTGGACTAAGAGGTGGGCTTTAGCTCCCCCCCCATCCCCCGCCCCGTTAATTAGATACAGAATGCTACTTGTTACCTACTTTCAAAAATCCCATTAGAGAAACTTGTAATTTGATCCAGAGGGAGCAGCCGGAGAGTCAGGTAAGAGGAAAAATTGACCTCATTCTCCAGTCTTTCCTAAATCCTGAGAAATGTGCACCTCCACGCTGCCTGTTTCAATCCCACAAAACACGGGAATCAGGAAAACGCATTAGCACCCTAGCACAGACTAGGAACACAGAGCCGGGGAGGCGACTCGGCTCCGTCAAGACAGAAGGAAACTGGGGGAGGGGAGGGGAAAAACACACACACACACAGAAAACCTTCCCTAGGTGGAAATCTGCAGCCCCGGCCGGCCGTGGGAAGAGAAGGGAAGCGGGGAAGTGCACCTCGGGCGCCAGCCAGACAACTTTGCCTCTGGGCATAGGTGGGAAACGGAGGGAGGGAGGGAGGGAGAAAGGCTGCCCAGAGCGAGATGCCAAGAGCTTCTGCCCGTGCTTTGGAGGGAAGATAACGGAGAGCGGAGAGGGCTTTCTGCTCCGCTTCTGCCCGGCGGGAGGCCGTTCCTCCAGCTTTCACTGCGGCGCAGAGGGAGCGCCGGGCAGGGGCAGGGGCCGGGGCCGGGCGAGCCCTCCTCCCCGCTCCGCCGGGCCCGCCGCAGACCCCGCGCCGGCCCTCGGGACGCCGAAGTTCCTCCGTGGAGGGGGCGGGGCCGCCCAGCAGCTCCTCTCCAATCGCTGCAGCCGCTCCACAATTTGCATATCCTATGCAAATAACCCCCGGCTCGGCTCCCCCGCCCCTCGGGGGCTCCGGGGACCGCGCGGGCCGGACGGAGGTGAATGCTTTAGGATAACGCGGCGGCCTCGCGGCGCTCCGGCGGCCCGGCCGCGGCGGGAGGCTGAGCCGGGAGGAGGCGGGCGCGGGGGCGGGGGCGGGGGCGGGACGTCGGCGCCGGGCGCGCGCGCACTCACACTCACACACACTCACACACACACACGAGCATCCCGAAGGGTATTTAAAGGCTTGCACGCGCGGGGCTGCGGAGATCCTGGGGGCAGACGCGACTCGGGCTTCGCTACCCGCTTTTGCTCCCGGGTTAATTCCGTTCCCTTTCCTCTCCCCTCTGCCCCTCTGCGCCTCGGTACCCTTGGAGCGCTGCGCTCCCGACGCCGTTATCAGCTCCCCACCCACTTTTTTTTTTTTTTTTTTTTTTTTTTGCCTGGCACCGCGTCCAGGTGGGAGCCGTGGGCGTGCGGAGAAACACCGGCTAGGTAGCGATAAGGCGGACCTGCCGAGGCGCAACAGGTCTGCGGGGAGCAGCGGCCCCCGCCGCCGTCGTCTCCCACGGTCCCCGGCCCCCCGTGCGGCCGCCCGCGGGGACCCCAGGGGCGTCCGTCCTCAGGGGCGGGGTGGTCAGCAGGACTCTTTTTTGTATTTGCCTTGTGGCCGCCGGTCCACAGACGGAGGGTGCCCTTCACCTTCCCCAGGCAGGAGAGGAGGAGAAGGCGGAGGACCGTCCAGGACGGAGGAGAGCGGGGAGGGGTCCGTCTCCGCGCGCCCCTCGCCCGCTCCGCCAACTAGTGCTGCGCAGCCCACCGGACTGAACTTTGGAGGAATCGTCCTTTTTTTTCTTTTTTCTTTCCCTCTTTCCTTTTACGGTTATTGGAAGTGGTAGAGGGTGGGAGGCAGCGGACCCCCGCCACGATGCTGCCGCCGCCGAAGAAGCCTGCAGGAAAAGGAGGGGCCGGAGAGCCGGGCTCCTCCGAGGACCCGCGCCTCGCGCGGCAGCGGTGCGCCCCGACCGTGCCCCCGAGCGCGGCCCTGGCGGCCCTCCTGTCAGTGGTGGCCGTGGCGTCTTGCCTGTACCTGGGGGTGAAAACCAACGACCTGCAGGCGAGGATCGCCGCCCTCGAGTCCGCCAAAGGGGACCCTTCCCTCCGCCCGCTTCCCGATGGCCTGGATCAGCTCAAAGCAGTGGTGCAAGAGAAAGTGGAGCGACTTCTGGCGCAGGTGTGAAAAGCTGGGGGTATTTTGCAACGTGCATAACGTCTTGCACGGGCGCGATTCTGTGTGTATACGACCCGCCTACCCTTACTGTCCGCATACGTGGTGTGGCTGTGTGCACACAGGCTGGGCGTCCATCCGTGGTGGCATATGTTTGTGCTGTATAATATGCACATCCTTGGATACCACCCTCTCCATGTGTCTCCTCTGCCCTCGCCCTTCTGCATATCTGCATGTTAAATCTATACGGAGCTCTAAAAGCGGGAAGGGTGACCAGGATGGCAGGGTGGCATTTTAGCCTCTTCTAGTTTTCCAAAGTCTCATATGAATCTTTACCAGATTTGTGGAGACTACTCCTTGCAGAATAACATCTGTTCTGTTCTGTTCTGTTCTTCAAGAGGGGTTAGGACCATAGGTGCTATTCATAATCAAATGGTAATCATTCTTGAAAGTAAAATAACCCTGCATGAGATGTAGAACCAGTTGTTTCATACATTGAATGGTCTCATATTAAATGTTTAAAAAGAAAAGAAATAGTAGCTTAATATTTTTTTTGGCAAAAGATGCAGTGCCAGGGGTGTTTATGGTTGGAGAGCCCTTGGACTTGAGACTTTGAAGCAATCTACAATATGTACCACAATCAGGGCGGCATTGGACTGGAGTTAGGGGGTTTTCTGGAACTTGTTCTCACACCAGAGAGGCTGTTTGGCAGTAGTGGCGGCGCTACATGATAAGCAGTTGACCTTCATGCATATAGAGTATTGGCTGTTTTAAAACACATAACTTACCTAGAACTGCAACATGTTAATGCCAGGGTTTTGCATTGGCTGCATATGTATGAGCTGAGGGAGTGGGTGGTGGTAGTTGAACAATGGAGAAAGATGTTATACAAGTCCAGCTGTCTTTAAAAAAATTATTTATTTTTTCAGCAGTCTTGATGTCATGTCAATAATCATTTTCTTTTTTTATAGGGCTTGGGTACGGTTACCTTTTGCCTGAAGTCCAAGTACATATGTAAACTTTAGTTATACAGGCTATCAGATGCTGGTGAATCAAGCATATGGACAGAGAATCCTTAAAGAACCCATTTCTCTACAATGCTACTGACCACTCTTAACCCCTCTTCTTTCCACCCCCTGCAGAAATCCTATGAACATATGGCCAAAATGAGAGTCGCAAGAGAAGCACCTTCAGAATGCAACTGCCCAGCAGGTAAAATGGAACGTATTTAACAAGGTTGGCTCCACAGCGGAGCATTTTAAAACAAAAGTCCTGTGTCTGTCAAGTCTACCTGTAATAATAGTAAAGAAGGAATGCAGACCCAACTCACTAATAAAATCAACATGTCTCAGTCAAAAGAATGGCAAATAAAGCCCCAAATATTATTTTAAGCAGCATACCAAGGTCTGTGGTGGGAGAACAAAAGAGAGAGAGATAATCACCATGGAAAATATGGCAGATGATGTTCAAATATGAAATTCTTAGATCCACAGATTGAAAAATGTTGTTCAATTTTATTCACTTTTAATACCAACTGTGAAAATGACTGCATACACGCTAGATTCTGAATTCCCTGGTGGCGAATGTTGGATTAGCACAGGTTTCCATTTGCTCCTTTTAACATGAGTATGTTAGTAAATGACCTTAACTTCCTTTCCTGCTTTTATTTTTTTTTCTATCGAAAAGCGTTCTGCATTCTTTAGCTAAAGGAAATTTGTTCTTTATCTTGAGTTTCCGATGCAGACTACTGCATTCTCAATGACATCTCAGAAAAGGCTTGTATATTTTTTACCATTTTTTTCCTCTGCAGCTTTAGGGGATTATATTAATGACAGCAAATTAGTAGAAAGATAGAAAAAAGATATTCATGAACGAAACCTGTAGGTAATCATTAAATCTTCCCCAGTAGACCTCTGAGGGTAAGGAGTCAGTCATCTGTAGACCTAACAATTTAGAAGCCCTTGGAATATGTCTATTGGAAAACACCTAGTGGATTCAACTGATAAAAGTCATGGAAAACTGCCATCGGTTCGAGATATTTATTTCAGGAAAATGTTAATGCATTTGTGGATATTTACTTTCTTTTACCACCACTTATGGAAAAGTGAGTCTCTTACATTTTCTGTAATGTCCAGGCATATGATGCTTAGATACTTATATATGGAAAGCTTACTTCCTATATTTTTTTCATGTTCTGAGTTTATTTTCCCTCCTGATAACTTGTTTTTCCTCACTATAACACAGCTAATTCAGGAACCATATTTAGAAATTTTAAATGTCAACTCCCAGTTGTACAGCATACAAGTTTTATTATTTATGTTCTGCTACTTTGTTGACCATAATGGGACTGTAGTTTTGGTAAATGAAGCCCTTTCAATACATTAGGTAACAGAGAAACGTTAATGTTTGTTTTGACATTGCAGGTTTCATTCTTGCTTGTTTTAAATTGGAAAAGACCTCAGAAGTCAGAAATTCAAGGAAAGCACTTTTGTAGTGCAGGAATTAACTCACAAAACCTCATCAGCTTGGAGGGATTATTTAAATTCTCAAAACAGTTGGTATAGGACTTCACTGGTCATACACTTAGAGCCCAACATTTTTTTCTTCTTTTCTATTCATGTATTCTTGTTATCTGAGTGACAAGCAGCTAGTGTTTAATTAATAGGATTCTTAGTGAGCTGGGTGAAAAGTAGAGCAGTAACTACTACAGCACTGAGCTCTATTGTGAACTTAACTGCTTTATGATGTTTGGTATAAACTAGCCGTTGAGGTCTAATATGTAATCTAGAAGAAATACACTATATTTTGAGTTTACCTTGCATTATCTCGGATTGTCATTTTGAACCAGTTTTCTCTTATTAATTGCATAACAAACAGTGATTTTGCCATAATAACAAATAAATAACAAGTGGTGATTTCCTTGGCTGTTTTGTTGGCCCTCAGCATCGGCTGCTTTACTTTCTTGCCACCACTAGAGCTCCACATTACATCAGTTTTCACCAGGTCGTTTGAGAGGTAAATACTTGAAGGTGCACATTTCAATACACAGAATCAAACAGAGTTCTTGCCAACAAATCATTATTATAGAAACACTTTCAGCTTGTGGAATAATTAAATGTCATCAAAATAGAGACATTATGTTGAAAGCAGTATGCTGGGGGTAAAACGAGTGCTTTTAAGGTATGGGCAGTGATTATTGGGGATGAATGTTTGGGGAATGAACGGGCTGGCCAAGAGGAAAGGAAAGGAGATACAGCACTTCCCACCTGGTTTGGCTCTGAAACCCTGGTTTTCGGTGACTAAGAGTTGTCACCCAGACATCTGTTTGTAGGGCAGAGTGAGACATGTCTGTGACCTCAGCTCGCTCAGTTCCTGTGGACAGATGCCCACCCCTTGAAGTTGACACTCTTGTTGACAATCTCCGTCACAGAGCCAAGGACTGATAGCAAAGGCTTAATGCTGTGTTGTTTGTGTTCACTTTAATTGCTTTTGATAGGACTCAGTCCCAGTGAGGTTTATCCAGGTAGGCTACAAGGAAATCATAGGATTTATAGATGTTTTCACAATAGATGTTTTTAAGCACAGGAAGGAGCATGTATGGGAGAGGGATGAGATAAAATATTATCGAGTAATTTGTAATTATAGGGGAATCACTCTCATTTAATCTTCACAACAGCCCTGAGAGTTAAATATTGGTGATTTCATTTAATAGATTAGGAAACTGGACTCAGAAGGTGACAAACTTAGCATAGTAAAGGCAGTGTCAGGATTCATGACCACATCTGATAGAATCAAAAGCTCAAAGTCGAGTGAAGGACAGAGAATGAGTATAGGCTTTAGAGCCGAACAGTTCTGGATTAAAACCCTAGGTCTGCTATTAAATAATTGTATGAACTTTATATTCCAGTTTCCTCATGTGCAAAAAAGTACCTAATAATAATACCTTCTTCCTTATAGAATCATAATTTAAACAGTCTGGCATATTGGTGTTTGGCTGTTAATACATAATAGCAATCACTGTTCTTTTTACTGTATTACATGCTGTTTAACTTTCATCTGGTCCATAAGGAGACATGATAGAGGTGGGAAAACCAAGGTCTGCAGATATGTAACTTGCTGAAAGGTTTTGGACTAGAACATTATCCTTAATTAAACAAATATAGGTTATCTATGCAGGTAATCAGTCAGACAACTTAGTGTCTCAATGCTACACCAAGGTATTTATATTAGTCTACTAAACTATTTTTTCCCCTAAAATTACAGGAAAAACTTTTGACCTTGTAGGCAAACCAGGATTGAAGTAGATAAAACCTGGCCTTAAAAAAGTATGGGAATATTTTAAAATGTCTTTAACAGATTTGATACTAGATGTTTACAAAAACATGTTTAACTTTCTGACTCATTTTCACACTTTAATACCTTAAAAATATTAAAATATTTTCAATTATTATTTAAGTATAATTTATAATAATTACCCATTTTAAGTGAATAATTTAAATATTTAAAAAATAGTTTTATGAAGTTGTGTAATCATCACCACAATCCAATTTTAGATCACCTTTGTCACCTCGGAAATTTCCATTTACTTTAATATATATATATATATATATATATATGTATATATATATATACATATATATATATGTATATATATATATACATATATATATATATATAATTTTTATTGTTGAGATTATTATAGATGTTCCTCTTTTTCCTCCCCATAGCTCCCCTCCCCTCGGTTTCCACCCTACCCCAGGCCCTCGACATCCTATTGTCTGTGTCCATAGGCAATGCATATATGCATATACGATCCCATTTACTTTTTACATGTACTCAGAAGCTCTATTTCTAAAATATTTGCATTAAAGAACCCCCCCCCCCAATTTTAAGAAACCATATACATTGGAGCTCGGTTTAGCAGAATATTTGATTCAGCAGTAGCTGAACCATGGAAATTTAGATGGTATCTGTGGCTTGGCCTTTGTAAAAGTTGACCCTCATATTTGAGAATACATTGTTTTTTTGCTCTGGCTATAGAGCAAAAAACCGCCGAAACCGGTTTGGCTCAGTGGTAGAGCGTCGGTCTGCGGACTAAAAGGTCCCGGGTTCGATTCCGGTCAAGGGCATGTGCATTGGTTGCGGGCACATCCCCGGTGGGGGGTGTGCAGGAGGCAGCTGGTCGATGTTTCTCTCTCATTGACATTTCTAGCTCTCTGTCTCTCTCTCTTCCTCTCTGTGAAATATCAATAAAATATATCTTTAAAAAAAAACAAAAAAAAAACCACACACAAAAAACAAAAAACCTCCATTTTGGGTTTCTGTTCTTGCAGCCCTACGTAAGGTATGTATAAACCAGGCATCTGTATGGGAGGGTTTCTATGATAAGGAACACAGGGAGCCAGGCAGCCAACCAAATGATGTTTAGATCACCGAGGTTTCTGTGCCTTACTCATCCGTAGTGCTGCCTGCCCAGGGCATTAGGTGGAAGAGCCTCTGTGGTGTAATGGCCTGAGAATGTGAGTGGGCAATCAAGACTACAGAGTTCTAATCCTGGCGTTGTCATTAACATGTTACGCAATCTGGGGCAAGTATTTTTAAGAATGACTTTTACAGACTCGGTTTTTATATCCTCTCAATAAGAGTGTTGGGCTGGAATGGTTTTTGAAAGGCGTTTGTCAATTCTCCAAGCATAAAGAGCCTTCTGTGTGCCAAATATCATGCGAGAGACTTGGAATATGCTGCTGAACGGGCAGACTTGGAATCTGCCCTCATGGAGCTTAACATTTCAATGGGGATGACAGACATTTATTTAAAAGTGACATGAATTTGCAGGTGCAACAGATGCAACCAAGAAAAAGAACAGTGTGCTTTGGAGCATGTGACCAAAATTTCTCCCATGTTGTAAATACTAAGGATTTTTTTTAAAAAAAATTTTCTCTGGGGAAAACCCGAGAAATTCACAGTAGGAGAAAATCATAACACGAGAAATCTGGCTTCTGATTAGAGATAGAGCTGCAGCAATGACTAAAAAGATGATTGGCATAGCCTTTCCTGACTTTTGGCTTTCCTAGAATGTATGGTCAGATGAAGGTGCGCAGACACTTGGTTTATCTACACTGATACCCAACTGAAACAAAAAAAGTGACTTTAGCTTATAAAGGGTAGTGGAGGATAAGATGATGATTTATTCTTCTATATTTCTTCTGAAACAGTGAGATTTGGGTTGAATAAGAGTCAAAACTGTTTGCTCAGTGGGTTCTGCACAGGACCGGGCCCTTTGACATTCACTAAAAATGATGAAACGTAACACAGCTGGTCATCTGCTTGGGGAGTTTAGCTAGAGATAGAAAAGATATACCACATAACTTCTGAGGTTCCTATCCACCCTCCAAACCTATGAAAATGATTATATACAAAATAGAAATAGATGTAGGCAATTAAAGACCCTCTGATTTATAAACGCGAGGGATACATTTGGTGGCTGGCTCTGTGGCATATTCTCAATTTGGGAGGAAATAAATGTTAACAGTAGCTTTAAGACTGTGCACCCTTTTCCATCGTGTTACTTTGCTAACATAAATTACTCCTATAAAATGTGTATGTCCTGCTAACATGGTTTTTCATTATGCTGTACATTTTTTTCCTAACCAGCTGCACACTGAGTGGGAAGAGTGTATCTAGTCAGGGCATAGTACTGTGTAGATTTTCAGTTATGTGAGGTAAAGAACTCAGAACTAGTTTTCAGAAAGAAAGCAAATTAAAATACTAAAAAATGTTATTTAGATGAGAATAGTAGGCAATCCCCTCCTCCTTTTAAAAAATATATTTTATTGATATTTTACAGAGAGGAAGGGAGAGAGATAGAGAGCTAGAAACGTCGATGAGAGAGAAACATCGACCAGCTGCCTCTTGCACACCCCCTACCAGGGATGTGCCCGCAACCAATGTACATGCCCTTGACCAGAATAGAACCCGGGACCTTTCAGTCCGCAGGCCGATGCTCTACCACTGAGCCAAACCGGTTTCGGCAATCCCCTCCTCTTGTAAGCCCAGGCAATTCAGTGTGACATCAGAGTGCCTCAAAGCATTCATGCTAATTTTCATCCTTATACTAGTAAGTACAACAGTTTGGGTGTAACACTTGGCTGGTCCAGTAGTGACAGCTGGCAAAATGCCCTGTCACCCACAGGACCGGGGACAACTTGCCTCTTGAAGCAGTGTTCTTGTTTCCTAGCTTCTCTTCTGTTTCTCTTGAATAAAAATTATTAAGAAGTAAATTCTTCAGATGTCCTTTTTCTCTTTCTTACCTTAGTGATTCTGTTTTTTTCCATGAGCTGGAATTTATTGAAGAGGAGGGCATATGTTCTGTGTAGGGGTTAATTCTTTCTAGCTCACTGGGAGAATAGTATAGGTACAAGTAGCCTCTCAGGCCCGTTGTGCTTCTGATTGGCTTGGAACTGCCAAATCAACTGTGGCATTTGAAAAAAACAATAACAACAGTATCTGAATATCAAATATGGGTCTAGGAATGGAGGAGGAGGGCATCCTTTTATCAACAAGATTAGGTAAATGGAGGGCGTGAGGGGAAAACATGCCAGAATCAGGACTGCTTTACCGTCCAGGGGGGATTTCCTGTTGCAGGGGAACCCCACTAGACACTCATCAAAAATAACATCCATCTGTGAAATCTTGTGTGGAAACCATCCAAAGCCTATTATGAAAAACTGTTTTTATTCCATTCTTTCACTTGATAAACATTACTTGGTGGTTTGTTGGAAGCTGAGAATTGAAAACCATGTATGAGTCAGCCTAGATTGCAGGCTGTAGCCACTGTGGGACTGCTAAACACAGGAGCTGCCTCACCCGCCCTGGTTTGCCAACGGGGAGCAGTTCCATGCCGTGGTTTAATGCCCCACGATACCTTTTTTCTCCTTTCCAATTTGTGTTAGAAAGGATGATGGCATACCTACATACTGAATCCTTAGACTTGCACAGCTAACTGTCTCATTGGGATGCATTCAGCAATGGTGCAATTTAAAAATATTTTAAACTTGACTTTTAAAAATGAGGAAATGCACATGAGTGGGAAGCAGAGTGGAAATCGCTTTCAAATTAAGATTGAGCACTTTTCATTGGCACTATATATTCCTTCAAATGACTATATATTCCTATTTTGTAAGTCATTTAAATAATAGGATTCCCTGAAGACATGCCATCAGATGACAGGCACTTCCCTTTGTGACCACAAGGAGGAGGAACTGAGCTGCATAGTGGGACTTTGTTCTTCCAGCTCCTTACCAGTTAAAAGTCCTAGCTAACTTCTGTCTCTTAAGATTTCTCTTTGCAATGGAAACGATTTGTAGAGATAACAAGTAATTTCTTCCATCTAAACTTGAAAACTAGACTATCCTATCTACCAGCTTTAAGATATTTAAAACAATGTAGTAATTTTTACACTTGTATTAGTCAAAACGTTTAGTTATTTAGTTCACAGATAAGAACTTAAAGTAGTCCCACAGCTAGAATTAATGAACTAAATGTAATTAAATTTACCAGTTGAGATTTTGTGTTTACGTTTTATAATTTCTCAGAATCAAGAATCATTTGTAGTTAGTATCATGCTTTTGACATGATTTCATCTGGAGTCACCATTTCAACCTCAGTTACCACACAATATGATAGTTGAAATATGTTCTTTATTTGTCTCATTGTGTTCTTTAGTCTGATTGCTTAGTCTGATTTGCCAGGAATAGCCTTATTAATTTGGATATTAATAATTTAGATTTTAGGAGCTCCAGGCTTCTGGATTATGTACACAAAGTTTTTATTCTTATGTTTGAAATGTGGTCAGCACATATTTAAATGCAATTTTCACATTTAGGCTAAGTGACCGGTAAATTATATGAATTGTAGCCCATTCTAGTTTATGCATTATGGGAATATTGAGAGTAAAACCATGTCTAACTAGAAGTAGCTGGTCCTGACAGGGTAGAGCCTATCTTTCCTTTCATTACCAAAGAGTTCACATGCAGGAGAGTAAAAGTAGGAGGAAAAATCACCCATACCCCCTAATCTCTTGGAATCAAATGTCTTTACCATCATACTTGGTAAGCCTGGCATTTTAGAGTTCCTCTTTAATGTAAATCTGGACAATGGTCTGAAAGTAGGAAGAATTCTCCATTATAGCTCTTCTTCCAGCAGTTTCTTTTGCTCTGGTAGCAGCCAGTGGGAGGAAAAATATCGAAGGAGTCTCTCCTTCAATTCTATTTACAGGGAAAAAATGGCATTCTTATTTTTGATCCTTAAGACACTAGAATTAAATATGCTTGGAAAGTTGACACAATTCTTCCCCCAATATTCCTATATCTTAGGTCAATTCTAGAAGTTATGAAAGGTAAGATATTTTTATTACCCTTTTAAGAATTATGAAACTCTAATTTGTGTCTCAGGGACTCCAGAATCCAGTCGGCATTTTTTAGATGTACATGATATGATCATAAGATAAAACATGTTCACAAACCACATACAAAACCCAATCTTTTGACCTGGAAGTCATGCCAGAAATACTGGCAAATTCTAGGGCTTTGCCAGCAAACTTTGGAATGCTACAACATTCTTCTTCTTCCTCTCTCTCTCTTTCTCTCTCTATTTTTTTTTTTTTACTGAAAGAATTAGCTCAAAATCAGAGCTGACAAAGTTTGAATGGAAACAAGCTGCGGAAATAACTGCCTTTCTGAGGATGGTTATCCACCTGGTTAGGGGTCAAGTGAGTTAAGTGGGTCAAAGATCAGGTGACTCTGGTGGGCAGATCTGATGCTAACTGCTAAGTGTTTTCATGGTTTAATTGCATTCTGTTTCCTGAGGGAGTGCATTGGGAGTCCAGTCTACCAATCTCATTTATGTGCTCCATGGCCTGGTTTCTGGTTTATATCTGTGCATCTCTAGGGCTTACTACAGTTCTCTAGAAGGTTCTCTATAAAAGTTCATAATGATCATAATGAGGATCTGTCAACTTGACTTGATTGAGGACTTTTATTGTGGTTTACCTCTTTACACACACCAATGTGCTTATCCCCGTGCCTTTTTAACATTTTCTCTGAGCACTTTGTGAGCCAAAACATATGAAAATTAATATAAATCTCAGAGACCAAGTAGTTCAGGCATTTTCCAACTTTTCTTAAAAGAGGCTGAACCTCTTTTTTTTTTTTTTTTTAAATCCTATGAGAAAATCAGCATATGACATTCATGCAATGTTAGCTACACACTGATTGACCTTGGAGGTCAGAGGGATTGGAGGCCAAAACCCTATATATTCTTTCTTTCTGCTGCCTACCCTCTTTCCCCAAGATGACCCCTGAGGTAGCTCCAGAGGATCACAGGACACTGTTAGAAAATTGCTGAAAGTTCAGTCCCCAGTGTGTACATTTCAGAGAGAAAGTGTAAATCTGGGTACAATCATACTGTAACAAGTACTGCAAACAGAAATTTGAAAGATAATATTCTACCTCCCATTGAAAGGCATATCCACTGTCATCGGCAATGCTATTTACTGTTCGAGTAGCTAGTTGTTGACAGTAGGTTTTGCCAAGTGCAACACCTTCTTCAGGTGTCTTATTGGACAGATAATAGAATGACCCAGCATCTGTACAAGTTATTGAGCTTTCTTGGGCAATTTATTTTCTCCTTAATGCACAGTCTCAATCTATGGACTTCCAGGAAGTCTGGAAGAGGAAAACGACTTTTTAAAAAACTACTTTGGTTACTTTGCCTCTTGAGAGAAGAAAATTATCAGTAAAGTAGCAAAGATAGGAAGGCTGACCAAGAACCGGAGACTGGAAAGGTCATATATCCCAGCCAAAGCTATTGTAAGCTATAAAACAGAGGTTTAACCAAGCAAACTGTATCCCCTAAATTTACTTCCAAAACCCTCCAGACACACTGACAACTTCCTAGGAGTTTAAGCAGCAAGCCTGACTGTATGGCTTAGTACTACGATACATGTGATGCATCTGGAAGTTTTTAATAAAAGTAAAGCTCTAACATTGAGAAATTACATCCGTAGTGAGACCAGGGCTTTTATGTTCTAGTATATAGTTTCCTTCTGTGCAAAGTTATTTAATACTTTATATTTTAGCTACTTCTGAGGATACTTTCCTGAATATTGGTTTGGTTCTCCAAGTTTTTGTATGAAGAATGCTATGTGTTGATGGTAAAATCTATGTTGTGATTTTTGGAATACTAAAAAAAATAATTTATTTTTATTGCAAAAACTATCCTTGAATTGAGAGGTCCGAGAGGTATGCTTTGTGTTCTCTCTCTGTGAGCCCAGAACACATTAGACTCAGAATGTGTTTTATTCTATTACACTTTTATCTGCCTGAGCAGAGAACCCTTGATTCCAGCATCGAGAAGAAAATCTTCAAGAAGAAATTCTAGGTAGAAAATTTTTATAATCAGTCACATTTATCCCCAATGGATGTATATCATACATCATTTCCCCCACATTTTCAACCTTTTACAAGTTCTTCACTTTTGGTTAATTGTAGTCACATGCCACTAGCATTTTGTATATTCACATGGCATTCACGGTTATAGGATGTGATGAGGTTAATAATGTTCACTAGACTCCTGAAAACCAAGAGTGAACATAGCAAATATATCCGTACACAGAGAAAGGATGCTCTCATTGAACAAGCATTGTCCTATTGCGATCTGTTACTGGTGAATAGTGTGGACAGGATTGTCTTTGGGATGCAGCCAAGGATTTAGGAAACTATAAAAACAGAAGATCTATTCTACTAAAGAATTCTCATCCTACTCAGGCCAGTCTCCTTTCTGTCCTCTCTCCCCTTCTCTAGTACAAACAGAAGCTCTATCTTACTTCAGTCTATTGATCACTCTCTACCTGGCTTACTGTTTGCCTCTGAGTTGATTAGTCAGTGACTTTATTACCCTTAGATCCCCCAAACTCTATGTGTATTCAAGGCAAAAGCTATACAAGACAAAAGCTAATAGTATTTTAGAATCTCCGTTTTGGGAGAGTATTTAAAGCTGTCTAGGCTTATGTTGCATTTGATGTTTGAATTTCCTCAGTGACATCATGGCTAAATGGTCAGCAACTTATGATTGATTATTTCTTGAATAGACCACTCATTCTTTGGACTAATTTGTTAAAATGCCTCATCTTTTCGTTAAGTTTAAATTCATCTCCCAAGAACATTCACCAGTTGGTTCTGTATATCGTTTCCCTGACATTATAAAAATTAAATTGAATGCCTCTCTACTATGACAACTCTTCAAATGTTTGAAATGAACTATTATATTTTCTATTGATGTTTTTATACTTGGAATAAATAAATGCCTTAGCTTATTCTGGTGTTTCATTTTTTTTACTTCTTTCTTTTTACAATATGGTTTTATTGATTTTTAGAGAGAGAGGAAGGGAGAGGGATAGAGAGATAGAAACACCAATGAGAGAGGAACATCATCATCAATTGGCTGACTCCTACTGGGGATGGAGTCTGTAGTCTGGGTATGTGCTTGGACTGGGAATCAAACCTATGGCCTCTTGGTTCCTGGGTTGATGCTCAACCACTGAGCAACACTACCCAGGCTGTTTACTTCTTTCTTAAAGTGTTGTACATTGATTTGAAAATAGCTCCAGATGGGGCTTAATAGGATATATAAGAGGGAAAGAGAAGAAAACTTCCCTAGTTCCAGATACTATAAAGTTAATTAATGCAATCAAAATTACAATAAATTTCTTGTTGGTCCTATAATTCTGAGTGACTGACTTGAGTTTAGCATTAATGAGAACTGCAAAATATTTTTTGTATGTGCTACTGTTAAGTCCTGTCTTCCTTATTCCTGATTGTATGTTATTGTGGCTCCTCCTCCTTCTTCTCTTCTTCTTCCCCTCCTCTTCCTCCTTCATTCTTTCTCCTTTCTTCTTCTTGACTTTATATTTATTTTCACTAAGATTTCATCTGTTTATATAGATTACCAACTCCACCCTCATCAAGATTTGTTGGGATCATGATTCTTTCAATAGATTTCCAACTCCTCTTGGTTTTATATGATTTATAAATTTGATGAATCAACCAACAGTGTTTTCTTCTGTTTCTGTGATGAAAAGTCTGAGCACAAGAGTTCAGGACAGAGCATCATGGCTTTCTAGTAGTCTTTCCCTTTGGCCTGCCATTGATCTAGTTATGAACACTTTTGGAATTGCCTCTCTACCAGTAGTTCATCCACTCAGTTGACTTTTATGTATTACAATGCATCCAACTGGGCTCCTGCGAACATCATTTCTTTTTCATGTTAAATGTTCTGAGGAAAAAAAAATAAAGACATATTTGGTTAAACAGATTAGTTTACTGTAGGACTTATGTATTGTGATTCTCCAAAGTGGAGGATGTATATATTATGTTTTCTAAACTTCTTTTGTCATGGAGCATTTTCCCTCTTTAGATAAAAATATATGGCTAAGAGCAAATTGTGTTGTAATTATAATTTTTTTCATCAGGACAATACATAGAGAAATAGTTTGGAGGTTTTCTGAATTTTAACTGAGATTTTCAAAGGTTAATTAGGAAAATGGTTCCCAACTTGCAGAAGTAAAATTTGATGAGTTTGTAGGAAAGAGGAGATGGAGAAGAAAGAGAACAAAATATAGGGCAAGTGGGGATTCTTTAGGTAGAACATAAGTCTAAAGCCAGAAGGCAAACTTAAATAGCAGGCAAGTAATGTATGACATTTGTTAGACTAGGGAGGGTATCCTGTCATCAGATGGGACTGTAAAGCCAACAGAAAAGCATTCAAATAATTTTTTAAACACTCTGCCAAGTAAAGCAAACTTTTGGGTGTTTTTTAGTCTGGTCTAAAGGCTGAACTCCATGATAGCAGCTACCTACCTCAACTATATACAGAATACTCCTTTAATTTTTGGAAAACATTTGAATAACATATTTTATATAAACTTCTTTCATTTTTGTATCATAATCCTCCCTAGTTAATGCTGTTTAGCTTTCTTTGTGAACATTTCAGGGTATGCAGACTGTTCTTATGTAGAGTAAGAATATTATGATATTTTGCTTTTCTTAAGAGAATGATCATCATTCTTTGTTTCTTCCATGCTCCACCACGAATTGAGCAACAGTAATAGAACTTATATTAGTAACCAGAAATAATTAAATACAATAAGCATTTAGGTTATGTCAAAGACTATTATGTAGAGTCTGAATCATTTGAACTAATAATATGTAGCTTAAATGAATGTTCTCAAGACTTCAAAGGTATATCTAGAACACAGCAAACTTGAATTTTTTTCTTATAAAAGTAGGAAAGATAGTTTCTTATAATGATTATATGCACTCATTGTAAAAGCATGCTAAATCTCTGTATGACATTCATATGGATTGCCCATAATTTAACAACTTCTCTTTTTATACCTCTACATTATTTTCAATGCTTTTATAAATAGCCTTGCAATGAATAATGTGACATGTAAGTCTTTGTGTGCATCGCTCACTGATAATTACCTATAAGTGGATTGGTGATTCAAACCTTATGAAATTTGTACAGTTCATAATGTATACAGTTAAATTGTATATCAGAAAGTGAGTGAAAGTGCTGTCTCCTGGCACCCTCACCGGCACTGTAGGGAACTTTCGAAGGGAAGTGATCAAACTATGGTATAATATAATAAATTAAGCCCTAGCTGGTTTGACTCAGTGGACAGAGCATTGGCCTGTGGACTGAAGGGTCCCAGGTTCGATTCCGGTCAAGGGCACATGTCCAAGTTGTGGGATTGATCCCCAATAGGGGCATGCAGGAGCCAGCTGATCAATGATTCTCTCATCATTAATGTTTCTGTTTCTCTCCCCCCACTCCCTTCCTCTTTGAAACCAACACAAATATTTTAAAAATAAAATAAAATAGATTCTTCTTTAAAAAAATTAACACACAGACAAGAGGGTGTGGAGGCCTGGGGCAGGGGGTTGGGGTGGGCTATAAGAGGTCATGGGGGGGGGGAAAGGCGACATATGTAATACTTTTAGTAATAAAGATTTAAAAAATAACATTATTTTTAAGATAGTTAAGTGAAATTTTCTCAGAATTCCTTCAAAAGTCTATTGATTTTTTTCACCCATTATCACAAATCAATAATTTTTGGTGAGTACAGTCTTTATAGTATATGTACACACACACACACACACACACACACACACACACACACATTTCCCTGCTATTTAATGAAACAACTTTAGTTCTTTTCCACTCTGGCTTCTGGTTCAGTTTTTGTGCTATAAAGGGAAAAATATTGTACTTTTCTAAGTACAAGAGAGTATTCTAATTATAATAATAATTCTTGAAGCACTTTTGCTATTCTTGAAGTTTTGTCCTGAAGGCTTTGCAAAAACTGGCTTCTGTTGCTTTTATTCCTTGGGGAGCTAGAGTTAAAACCCAGCCAGAAATCCATCAACATTCTACTGTATTTTTTGGAGTAGTTGAAGAATTGCTTAGCATGAACTATAGTGTTCATATAAAAACACAATTTCATTGAGAGATGAGCTGGTTTTAAAAACATACTTGAAGCAAAAATGTAATTTAACTGTGTGTTACTCATCAGTTTCCTCATTAGAGTGGTTTTCTGTTGTCTACAGGATGGCACATTTATATGCCTCCTCAGTTCAGCTATCAGAATTTATGATTATATTAATAGCAGTGTAGCTTGGAAAGAGTAGTCACTGTTCTAGAGGTTTTCAAGGAAGTGAAGTGTTTTCAAGGAAGAAAGTTATAGTGGGGTAACTAGCAAAAATGCATATGTTGCTGTAAAATAAAGCTATGGTCTTTGAGAGAAAACACCCTCTGTAGTTCTTTGCTCTATTGTTGCCCTTATTAAACTAACTGGATATAACAATTTAAACCAGTGTTTTTGGGACATGATCTTTTAAGAACTTGAAAGTGGCTATTCATATTTGTACTCTTAATTTTAGGACTTTTAAAATTAGCCTGTTCTGCAGAAAATATGCTTTATAAAATATTAGATTGTTTGCTTTTATCTATATCTATCTATCCATCTGTCTGTCTATCTTTTCTATCTATCTATCTATCTATCTATCTATCTATCTATCTATCTATTCACCTATCTACCTACCTATCTACCTACCTATATATCATCTACATGTCTATCTCAGAGAGGAAGGGAAAGGGGGAGAGAGAGATAGAAACATTAATCACGAGAGAGAATCATTAATAGGCTGCCTCCTGCACACCTCCTACTGGGGATTGAGTATGCAACCTGGGCATGGGAATCAAACCAGTAACCTTCTGGTTCATAGGTTGACAATCACTGAGCCACACCAGCCAGTCTTTTTTTTTCCCCTCTCTTCTCAGTTTGTATTAAGGTATTATATGTGTACATATCTTACCATTGCTCCTATGCATCCCTATGTTCATAGCAGCACAATTTACAATAGCCAAGATTTGGAGAAGAATCCAAGATGGCGGCTTAGGTAAACACACCTAAACTGTTGCCATGCACAACAATTTCAAAACTACAACTAAAAAACAAAACCTCTATCACCCAGAACCACAGGAAAGCTGGCTGAAAGGAAGCTCTACAAGTAGACTGAAAGAGAAAGGAGCATTCAGGGCACAAGTGCTGAAAAATTGAGGTACAGGGGCGCGAACACGATACGGGCTGGCGGCAGATCCCCGCTGGCAGAGGGTGTTGCTTTCTTCAACCCAAAGAGAGACAAGCTCCCAATCTCTCTGAAATCCAGTTTCTGGGAAGAAACTAGACTGTCTGCCATTGGGTCAGAAAGTGAGGGTGGCTTGCTTGCAGAGCTGTGTGCAAGAATAGTTATTTGCTGTGTGGGGCTCGAGATGCAGGGACGTGAGCAGAGAGGCAGAGAGGCAGAGATGGCTGATGGATAACCATTGCTGATGGACACGCCCCAGCCTAGTGACACCCTGAGACTCCGCCCTGTACAATCTACAAACACACCCAATCTCCAAGCAGCAGCTTTTGCATATGAATGGCCTTCTCTATTTCAGTTTAACCTAACAAACTTGCAACCTGGTGCAGACAGCTCCAAAGCCTCCAAGCTCCAAGCAGGGAGGAGAGGACTGTGGTTCTTGCTGTAGCTCCTGCAGAATGGCCTCAGACAGTAGCTGAACTGCACCCCATTGGAGACCCAGAAGCCAGTGTTTCTAATGGTCAGTGTGAGACACCAGATTTCAACTCCTCACATCCATAAGTGACACATTCGGAAGGCGGACTCAGTGAGCACCAAAGCCCCACTGAAACAAGGCCTGCACCATAAGCATGTCTCCAGTGCAGCAGTTCTTCCACTATAGACACAACGGATCCTCACAGCCAATTGGCCTGGAGGTAAATTCCTCCCAGTGTACCACAGCAATAAAAGCTTAACTAAACCAAGACTTTGCACTCAGCCCACAAAGGGGTATACCAAGAGCAACCATCTCGGGTGATTGGGGAAGCTGAGCTACTGGACCCTATAAGTCACCTACCGTACAAAGCCACTTCATCAACACAGGGAGGCAACCAAAATGTGGAGACACAGAAGCATGTCATGAATGGGAGAGATGGAGGAAAGTAAACTACTGGATGACACAGAGTTCAGAATCACATCTATAAGGTTACTCAAGAGTCTTCTAAAAACCACTGAGAAAGTTGAAGAGATCTTCAAGGACCTTAATGAGAATACAAAAAAAAAAAAAAAAAAAAAGGAAAAGGACCAGTTAGAAATTAAGCATACACTGTCTGAAATAAAGAATATACAGAAACTCAACTATAGATCAGTGTACCCTAAGAGTCAAACCAAAGATCTAGAATTGAGGAAACAAAAAACACCCAACCAGAGAGGCAGAAAGAAAGAAGAGTCCAAAAGTGTGAGGATACTGTAGGGAGCCTCTGGGACAGCTTTAAGTGTACCAACATCCGGATTTTTGGGGTGCCAGAAGAAGAGAGAGAGCAGGATATTGAAGGCCTTTTGAAAGAAATAATGACAGAAAGTTTTCCCTACCTGGTGAAAGAAAGACTTACAAGTCCAGCAAGCAAGCACACAGAACTCCAAACAAGAGAAATCCAAAGCGGACTATACCAAGACACATCATAATTAAAATGCCAAGGGCAAAAGACAAAGAGAGAATCTTGAAAGCAAGAAGAGAAAAACAGTTAGTTACCTAAAAGGGAGTACCCATATGACTGTCAGCTGATTTCTCAACAGAAACTATGCAAGTCAGAAGAGAGTGGCAAGAAATGTTCAAAGTGATGAACAGCAAGAACCTACAACCAAGATTACTCTACCCAGCAAAGCTTTCATTCAGAATTGAAGGTCGGATAAAGAGCTTCACAGACAAGAAAAAGCTAAAGGAGTTCATAGCCACCAAACAAGGATTACATGAAATGCTGAAGAGTATTCTTTAAGGAGAGGAAGAAGAAGAAAAACATAAAGGTAAAAACTATGAACAACAAGAAGACATCAAATACATACCTATCAACAAGTGAATTTAAAAATAAAGTGAATAAAAAATCTGAAGAACAGAATGGACTAGTGAATATAATGTAATCAAGGACATAGAAAGGGAGTGGACTGACAATTCTCAGGGGGTAGAGGGTTTGAGGAGTACAGGAAGAGAATGGACAAAAATCTTACACCTATGGATAAAGACAGTGGCAGGGGATAAGGACATGGGGTGGGGTGGGGAATCAGGTAAAGGGGAGCTATGGGGAGGGGGGAAGAGGAACACCTGTAATAATCTGAACAATAAAGATTTATTATATAATATAAATAAATAAATAATAATAAAACATTTGGAAACAGCCTAGGTGCCCGTCAGCAGATGACTGGATCAGAAAACTATGGCACACCAACCAGTCTTTATTTTACTTTTTAAGAAGTCATAGTTTGCTCTGATTATGGACGAGGTATATTTTTAAAAAATTATGAATGTATATTTTCAGTGGCTAAATACTAAGTCAATTGCATTTCTTGATCCTTGACTGTTAAAATCTTATAGCTTAATTAAGGCAGAATTTGAAATTGAATATTAAACCAGTTGTAACAAATTGGAGGATTAGTTTACTTACTTAAAAAAAATCATTTGTCAAGAGAGAATTCTTTAGAGGAAATGTCCATGTCACCAGATTCTTCATGAACAGAACTGAAGCTGGAAGGTGTTCCATGGGGACACTGTTCCCGTTTTAACTTTTCCATTAACAGAAGGCAGTTTCTCACAATTAGCCAAACCTAAATCCTCAGTGTAGCATATTGTAAATTTTTACGAGAAAAGCATTTCTCATATATTTGGCAGTATATTTAGTTCTCAGAATACTCTAAGAGCTGGTAAATGGTCATTTAGCTCCATAGATATAATTTTCATAGGGAAAACATATAAAATATTTCCCAAGGAATTACAGAATGAAATTTAATAAAAATTAATAGACTAAGGCATCCAGCCTTTGTCTTTGATGAAATTGTCAAGTATTTCTTATTTTAATACTTATATTTTAATATATGAGAAAATGAATCCTGGGCAGAGGGTATAATCATTGTATATCTATAAAGCTACATAGGTGTATGCTGTCTAACTAGTAGATTACACAAGGTTTGAAATCATAGATCATGTTCTACTATGGTGCTGTAGAGAGGTAGCCTGAATTGATATGCTAATTCAACTCAAGTTCATTAAAATAATAGTACATATTGCAGTTATAAAAATGAGGAAGAATATTTCTAGGCAAGTCATGATGTAATATAATATTATTGAAGTGTATTAACTGGGCTAGAAAAATTGAAATATTTGACTGTATAACTAGATACATAGAAATGATGTATAACCTAAGTTACCAGAAAGACTCCCAAGGTATTAATATTGAATGAAAATTTCTCTGTGAGCAATGTGTTAAGATTTTCAACAAAGACTCTTATTTGTTGTTTGAAGTGAATGAAAACATAAGTTTTCTTGGGATATTGTTCTTATATTTAAATGCAGAAAAAGTCTAAATTAGTTGTTAGATACTTTGAGAGGAGAATTGTTTAAAAATTCAATTTCAAACCTGAAGAAATTAGTGAGATTGTTCCCACTCCCTTTGCCTCATTCCTGCCTTTTAATCAGGCAAATTACTTAAAGCAACTGCTTGTAGTCTTGGGCTTCTCAGAAAAGCTTCATATTTGTATAAATGTGTGGATGATGATGGACAGGGGTTTCCTATTTGTTTGATTAAATAGATTGGTAATTGAGAGAACAGAGGTCCTAATCTCACTGGAGTTCTTTTTAAAACATTTTAAAATATATTTTAAATTGATTTCAGAGAGGAAGGGGAGAGGGAGAGAAAGAGAAAGAGAGAGAGAGAAATATCAATGATGAGAGAGAATCATTGATCAGCTGCCTCCTGCATGCCCCCATGGGAATTAAGCCCACAACAACCTGGGCACGTGCCCTGACAAGGAACTGAACCATGACATTCTGGTTCCTAGGGGGACAATCAGCCATGGAGCCACACTGGTTGGGCTCATTGAAATCCCTGATCATCTTTTTCAGAAGCATAGATGGAGGAACACCAAAAAGGCTAAGGGGACAAAATTAGGCAGTAGTTCTGCTGTGTGATGCACAGTTTGAATTATATATGTAGTGTTTTAAAGGGAATATTAACAAACTAAAGAAGGTCTAGAGGACAGAAATGAGGATGAAGAGCATCTAAAATTTATCTTGTAGGAGTTACAGCAGAAGAAAATGGGAACATTTAGGTTGAAAAAGACAAGAGCTAGAAATGTGGGGTTATTAAAGGAAAAGTGGGTGGTTGGCTTCGGGTTTGTGGTAGACCATTTCTGCTCAGCACTACAAGGAAGAACTTGGATCTAAATGTGGAAATGAAAAGAGAGCAAGTTTTTTTCATCCACTAACCCCCACTCTCCAACAAGAATATTTAAAAATGTCTTCCTTTTCATGTGGTGGCTCTCCATCTTTGAAAGAGTTCAAGAATTATAGGACAAATCGTTAAGTGCCTACTAAATGTCAAGCACTGTAGTAGGTGTAAAAAATCTTCATCCTCGAGAGTTTATCAGTCAGTGAGGCGAGACACACATATAATAAGAATAATTAAATGTTATCAGTCTATGAGAGCAGTGTATATGGAGAAGAGTTCAGCTAGGAAAGACTTAATAAAAGATATTTTCTCTAACATTGAACAATGCATAGGTGTTTGCCCAGGGGAGGGAGGTGGAGAGGAAGGAAAACATTTGCATGACTTCCTGTCAAAGGCTTTGTGGAAAGACCTTCTCCACTTTGGCAATAGAGTGGTAGTTACGTTACCCTGAGGAGCCTGTTATAATTCTACAGCTTCACCAAGGGATTGCCTTCTGAAAAAACTTTACAGAGAGAAACCTAATATTGTACTCTGTAATTTTGCTGTAGAAATTGTTGTTTCTATTAATATTTTTTGTTTAAAGGGTCAAGGAGGCAGAATTGTTAAAACTTTAAAAAATATATATTTTATTGTTTTTTTTTTACAGAGAGGAAGGGAGAGAAAGAGGGACAGAGAGCTAGAAGCATCGATGAGAGAGAAACATCGACCAGCTGTCTCCTGCACACCCCCCTAATGGGGATGTGCCCACAACCAATGTACATGCCCTTGACTGAAATCAAACCTGGGACCTTTTAGTCTGCAGACCGACGCCCTATCCATTGAGCCAAGCCGTTTTCGGCAGAATTGTTAAAACTCTTTAGGAAAATGCCTGTTGGCATTAAAGGGTACTTGTTTCCACGTGAAGGCAGTTTTCCTCTCTCCAATCCTCTCTCCCTCAGGCTCCTCTGCACAGTCTGACTACATTCACTGTGTGGCAAGATGCTACAAAGAGGGTCACTCACATCTCTGTCTTGCTTTGTGCCTCAGACACACTAACCTTTTGGTGAGGCCATGGTTGGTCACTTCAGACTAACCCCTAAGAAATCTCTGGGGAGCCGAAACCGGTTTGGCTCAGTGGTAGAGCGTCGGTCTGCAGACTGAAAGGTCCCGGGTTCGATTCTGGTCAAGGGCATGTACATTGGTTGCGGGCACATCCCCAGTAGGGGGTGTGCAAGAGGCAGCTGGTCGATGTCTCTCTCTCATTGACGTTTCTAGCTCTCTCTCTCTCTTTCTCTTCCTTCCTCTCTGTAAAATATCAATAAAATATATTAAAAAAAAAGAAATCTCTGGGGAAAAGTGGCCTGAGATGAACTTTCTGTGGCAGACAGCCATCAGTTCAGAGGCTGTGCAGTGTCAGGGTTGAAGAGAACTACAATGGGCCAGGAGAAGAGGCTTAGGGGGGGCCCTTTATCAGGGCAAAAGGACAGATGGTTTTCCCCACTTGAGATCATACACAATACACAGTAGATCCAGGACTTGCTTCTCAGCCAAAACATATGCAGCTTCTTCATGTGGGCACATGCAGTTTTTATAGAGCAGTGGGGGTGGGGGACACATTTATTCGTTGCTACTGTTCTTTTCAGCTGCTTTGTTGGAGATGTGGGGAAACTGGACCGGAACACATGGTGTTCCACTAAGCAGGATGGCTCTGGGCCACGGGTGGGCAAACTTTTTGACTCGAGGGCCACAATGGGTTCTTAAACTGGACCGGAGGGCTGGAACAAAAGCAACCTGACCATGCTGGCACTCTCATCTTGGGCTGCTGGTGAAGGAGCGGAGGGGAGAGCAAGAGAACCCTCTGCTCTTTCGTCTCTGCGGGCCGGATAGAACAGCCGAACGGGCCGAATCCGGCCTGCGGGCCGTAGTTTGCTCATGGCTACTCTGGTCTCTTGTCCAGTGGAGTTCAGAATGAAACCACGGACGAAAAGGTGTTATAGTAAAAGGTGGAAATTAATTGAGAAACAAGGACAGACTCCCACGTGGGGAGGGGGAAGAGTCCCACTGAGTCCTCTTTCCCACTGTTTATAAAGGCTGCAGGTCTTTGTGCCTTGATATTCCCTCTGATTGGTCACTATCCCCTTTGATTGGTCACCATAGCAACTCCTGAGCTCAAACCTCATGTGAAGTGAGGTTTCCTTCTTCTTCTTCCTTATTGTTTCCCTCTTCCTTCTGAGCTTTCTTCTTCCTTCCCAGAATGAGGAGCTTCCTTCCTTTATTTTATAAATATACACCTTTCTGCAGCTCCCAGCTCCCTTATCTTATGGAAATGTACCTTTTGCTACTCGCAGGTATCTTATCTTATGGAAACGCACCCTTTGCAGCTCTGTAGCCCTGTGCTTTTTCAATGGACCCCTTAATTCCTAAAATTCCCTAAACCTGCCTACTTCACCCCTAAAAACTCCTTTAAGTGGTAAGCTATGACTGCCCTTTTGTAAAGTGACAAAAAGGGGACTTAGTAAACACTGGCTTCGTAAAGAGGGCCATTGTGTATACCCATACCTTCTGTGTAAAAATTAATTTTGTATTTTAAACACAATCAAAGAGAAGTTAAATGACTAATAACTCTGCGTCTCAATTCTTTGTGGTAACATATAATCAATGATTTTTACTGTGCTAACATACTGAAAATTTTAATAGAGAAAATTAATCTTCTGTGAATTATATAAGAAGATGCATGGTATAATGTTGCTAGACAATTTGTATTATAACCATAGGTTCTGCACCAGCCTACTTAAGTATCCATTATACCAGTTTTACTTGATGAATTTAGTAATTATTTTCCAGTGATATATAGAATATGATTTTCCATTAATATTTTCAAGGTTTAAGTACATAAGCTTTTTAATTAAAAAAACTTTAAAAAAAAGTTTTGTCTCTCTGAATTATTGAACTACTATTTGTTTTAACAAAAATTAAATGGCGAAATAATTTTTAATAATTTGTGATTGCCTCTTTCTCCTAGGCTATTGGCATATTTCCCACATATTCAACAATATTAATATAAAACATTGGATGAAAGAATCTTTTATATGTATTTATTATACTGAAGACAATAATATGCTTTCCATTGTTGTCAACTAATTTGTGCAAGTGATTTCTTCCTCTTTAAAACAGTCTAGAAGTAAAAAGAGTAGGTGTAAATTTATTAGAATCCTATTAAATTTCTTTTTATTTCTTTTTGTTATATCCAAAATTGGAAAATTGAGTTGAAGATAATTTGTACACAGCAAATTAGGGTGTATTAATAATGAATCAGAAAAATAGATTTTGAATTGAGTTTTGATTATCAAAAATTTTGTAAAAAATAATTAAAACATTTGATTGACAGGAAAATAAAAGATGCGTTGAAAAATTTGGGATCATGCAATGTATATACAAAGAAAAATAAGGTAATACATAATTGATTTTTAAAATTAGTGGGACTGACCGTAGATGCTGTGAATTCAGAGGAAAGGGGATTTATGTCTCTGTGTTAAGTAATCTGCTTTTGCCACATAATGAAGAAATGCCCTTGAAAAAAATCCTTCAGTTTATTTTTATAGTTTATAACTGATCTCTCATTAATTATGTCATTTGGTCTCTATAGCAACCTGAACAATGGATATGACAGGCATTACTATCACAATCTATATATATAAAAGGCTAATATGCGAAGTGTCCCCCTCAAGAGTTCGACCAGGAGACCAGGAGTTTGATTGTTTGCTATGACATGCGCTGACCACCAGGGGGCAGTGCGAATGAAGGAAGGCCCCAGCCTGCAGCTGGCAGCCAGGGAAGGAGGGCTCTGCTGGCAGCCTGCAGGCCCCAATCAGCCCTGATTGCTGGCCAGGCTAGGGCCCCTACCTGAGCTAGAATTTCCTGCACTGGACCTCTAGTTTGCATATAAAAAACTGAGACTCTGAGGCAATGCTACTTACCCAAGATGGAGGTGTTAGCCTTTATTTTTTTAACTAGAGGCCTGGTGCATGTGGGGTTTGGGGAGCAGATTTTTTCCCCCCTGGATTCTTGTCTTCACGAAGTTTGAAGAATAAACTTGTGGACAAAATGGCTTCTTCAATAAAAAAAAAAAAAGTAGAGGTTTTATTGGAAGCCGATACAAACTTCATTTGAGCAGGGGTGTCCCCAAAGGGGACCCGTGGAGGGGGCCCCCCAATGGGAAAAGCCTGTTCTCGCTCCCTAATGGGGAAAAAAAAATCCTGCCTCGTCCCTTTTTGTCTGGTTTACAGGCAGTCGTCGGGTTACTTTGGCCTTGATGTATGTCGTTTTGTGGTTACATCACCATCTCCCATTTATTTATTAAAAAAAAAAGTTTCATTATTTTGACTTATGTACATATGTGCTTCACTTTTTAAAAAATATTTTATTGATTTTTTTTCTCAGAGAAGAAGGGAGAGGGATAGAATCAGAAACATCAATGAGAGAGAAACATCGATCAGCTGTCTCCTTCATGCCCCCTACTGGGAAGTGCCTGCAACCAAGGTACATACCCTTGACCGGAATTGAACCTGGGACCTTTTAGTCTATAGACCAATGCTCTATCCACTGAGCCAAACCAGTTAGGGAATGCTTTATAATTTTTATTATTTATTTTCCACAAGTAAAGGTCAGGAATTGTTATTATTTATTTATTTATTTATTTATTTACTGTTTCACTTCATTACTGCTGTGTATGTGCTCCATGTAAGTGACGTAGGTGCTTATGTAGGTGGGATCCGACTAAAGGCAAAAATCGCGTTACATCACAATATAGGAATGGAATGAATCTCCTACATAACCTGAGGACCTACTGTATATATACTGCAGTTCTTTGTTTGAATCTGACCTTTTCTTATTGGCCACTTTCCTTAATCTGGAACCCCCTCATTTCCCTCATTGGTCATTCTGCTACAGAGAATTCGTTTCAAAGCTCAAAGCCCACGTGGTGCCCCCCACCTCCTGTCCCCCTTATCTTGCTGATGGGAGTCACTTTTGATTTATCTTATAGTTTTCTCCCAGTTGTGCTGGCAGAGAAAGCCTTATCTTATAGCCCTCAGGTCAGGACTACTTTTGGTCTAACTTATGGTCACTTTAATTGCTCAGGCCAGAGATATCCCTGTTTGTCCTTGGTTTATGGCCGTTTTAATTGCTTAGTCAGAGTTATTTCCATCTGCCTGTGACACTTCTCTATCCTCTGTACAAGTAAGATAAACATTTTGGCGTCTTCAAGTCTCCATCTATGCATTCCTCTCCCATGGACCCTCCTTATCCTTAAACCTGCCTACTTTGTCCCTAAAACTCATTTCACATGCATGTGTTAAAACTAAGTTCAGTATTTATATTTTCCCCCTCTTTTGTTGTAGAATTTACATAAAATGACATGCATGAGTCTTAAATATGTTTACTGAGTTTGTTTGTTTTTAAAAAATATATTTTATTGGTTTTTCACAGAGAGGAAGGGAGAGGGATAGAGAGCTAGAAACATTGATGAGAGAGAATCATTGATCAGCTGCCTCTTGCACACCCCCTACTAGGGATGTGCCCGCAACCAATGTACATGCCCTCGACTGGAATCGAACCTGGGACCTTTCAGTCTGCAGACCGACGCTCTATCCACTGAGCCAAACTGGTTTCAGCTGTTTACTGAGTTTTGACAAGTGCATGATCATCACAATTCTGCCTCCTTCCATTGTCAGCAGATAATCTTGCCTCCTGCTTCACTGAGAGAATAGAAGCCGTTAGACAGACCCCCTCTCTTAGCTTATAAATGTACCTGCAGTCATATCTATCTTTTTCTCCTCTCCTTCTGTGGTCGTGGACAACACGTCTCTATTCACACCTGAGGTCAATTTCTGCCCGTTTTTCCCCCCAAAAATTTATTTTTCAACTACAGTTGACATGTAGCATTGTATTAGTTTCATGTTTACAGGGTAGTGGTTAGACATTTATATAACTGCAAAGTGGTCACCCCAATAAGTCTAGTGCCCATCTGACACCATACATAGTTATTACATTTTATTCACTATTCCCTATGCTATACTTTATAAACCCATGGCTATTTTTATAAATGACAGTTTATACTTCCTTTCACCTTCTCGCCCATCCCCTCACCCCCTCCCATCTGGCAACCATCAAGTTGTTGTTTATATCTATGAGTTTGTTTCTGTTTTGTGTGTTTGCGTAGAAAATGCAATTTTTATATCATGCTAAAATGCCGTGTCATTCCCACTGCTTTGAGGACCGAGCCCATTTGACACAGTGCTTAGTATCCGGCCACAGGAAGTCTTCATTTACTTGGACACACTGGGCTTCTATTCTGTGTCATTGCTTCCTCTGCCGGGACTGCTCAGAGAAGGTTTACCCATCCTTCAAGACTCATTCTAATAGTTAGATTTGCTCAAATAGAAGGTCTATGAGGACTTGATATGTCACTCTCATAGTAATACCTCTTTGCATCTCAATTCTTTATTTCTGGACCTGCCTATCCTACACAGTGCCTCCCTTGTTGTACATACTCTATAGGTATTTGATAGAAAACCTCTGCTTTCAAAGAACTTTATGAAAATTTAGGGAACACATGTAAGTATCAATGAATTTGCATTCATGAAGAAGATTATTTGTTTTGTCTAAGTAATGTTCTCACAGTTACTTCTGTTTCTACATTCTTTTTTGTTTTGTTTTGTTAATGCTCACCTGAAGATATCCTTCCATTGATTTTTAGAGAGAGTGGAAGGGAGAGGGAGAGACAGAAACACATCGATTTGAGAAAGACACATCGATTGGTTCCCTCCTGCATGCACCCGGACCAAGACCGGGAAACCTGCAGCCAAGGTACATGCCCTTGACTGGAATTGAACCCAATACCCTTTAGCCCCTGGGCTGACTATCTATCCACTGAGCCAATCTGATGAGGGCTCTCCATTCTTTAAATAATGGAGTTGGATGAAATAATTTCCAGAGTGTATTCTTGCTTTAAAAGTTGGCCATGTAAGGACAGTAACAATTTGGTATATTTTAATAATGTCATGTAGAAAGTGGTATTTCATTTGCACACTGTTGTACATGTCAATGAAAACCTTCACCCCTTCCTTGATTTTAATTGTGATGCAACTAGAGACTCCATGAATCTTAACTTTAAAGGATTCACAAAAATACACTGCATGCTAAGTTGAGAGTTTTCTTTTTCTCTCTCTCTCTCTCTCTTTCTCTCTCTCTCTCTCTCTCTCTCTCTTTCTTTCTTTCTTTCTTTTTTCTTTCTTTCTTCATTTCTTCCTTTCTTTCCTTTCCTTTTCTTTCTTTTTTCTTTTTTTTTTTTTTAAAAAAAACCACACACATTTACAATGAAAACATTGATAGAATTTTGAGAGGATTTGGGGTTTTCCCCCCACCACCTCTTGCTAATTCTTTAAAGAAGTTTAGCATGAATGCTGTAAAAGGTATATACTTTCTCCCTAGATTCTTAACTCCATCTTACAATTTCAAGTAAAAAGTAACTCATTAGTATGAAAAATAACTATGGTGTCCAGGGTTGAAGTTTTTTATATAAAGAACTCCCTTGAAAGGTGCTGGTCAAATTTCTCTTCTGCATAGTTCATAGCATGCAACTGGTACTCAATAATGTTTAATATAATGAATTACAGAGGCTTTGAAAATTTAGGCCTCTGAAGACCAAGTCCAAGATGGTAGATGGGATTTTCACATTACTGTGAAGACAAGGTAGAAGTTGACATAGTGGGTCTCCTGGGGGTGCTTCGTCACAGAAATGAAAGAGCTATATTCACCTAATTTATTTTAGCAAGGGAAAGACTATTCTCTTTAATGCCATTTATTTGAGGCCAAAGAGAAAAGAAGGCCAGAGGAAATAATATTTTCAGCTAGATAAAATAGGATTTAGTACACTATTAAATTTGGCATTTTCTCTACGAAGTTGCTTTAAGTCAACATTATTTTATTTGCCTTCACTAAATTTACATTTTATCTTTGCTTTTCTATGTTATTAGGTATTTTACATTTAAGTGTTTTTGAGTAAAAATAATAAGAAGAGAAAAATAACATTATATTTTAAATCAATACAAAAAATAATGTTGGTTGTTCTTCACTGAGGCAGCAGTGGTCTAGCCAGCAGGAAGCCAACTGTTTGGCCTTGGGTAAATTCTTTAAATCCTTCCAGCCTCAGTTTCCTCATATATAAAGCAGAAATATTAATGTCCATTGAGAATTAGAAACAACGTATGATAGGCACCCAACGTAATGCTGGCACCTAGGAGTGTATTCAATAAATGGATGGAATATAATGACTGTTCTGGCTAAGTCCTGGATAATTATGGCTTTTAAAAAAATCCTCACCAGAGGATATGTTTGTATTGATTTTTAGAGAGAGAGGAAAGGGGGGAGATGGAGAAAGAGAGAAAGAGAGAGAGAAAGAGAGGGGGAGGTATTGATTGGCTGCCTCTTGTACATACTCAACTATAGAACAAACCCACAACTTTCTTGATGTATGGACAACACTCCACCCAACTGAACCACCTGGCTAGGGCTTAGATAATTATGGTTTTTATTGAAAGAATTACATGCCATAGATATTTTTAGTACTGAACACAGGGCCTGACATTTGGCAGTCTTGATAAATATATACTGAGTAAATGAACTCGTGTAATTTTGTACAAAAAGGACTTGATTACATATGTCGTTAGTGTCATGTAGTATAAGTCTGAAATAGGGATAACTTAGGGAAAGCTCAGGAGCGGAGAAGTGGCCTAACATTCCCGAACTGTCATGGAGCATTGCTGGCCTGCCTCTTCCAGGGGTGGCTCCAGGAGAGGATCTGCCCTCAAGGCTTTTTAAAATTTATTTTAAAAAAATATTTTATTAATTATTCACAGAGAGGAAGGGAGAGGGATAGAGAGTTAGAAACATCCACGAGAGAGAAATATCCATCACCTGCCTCCTGCACACCCCCTACTGGGCATGTGCCCGCAACCCAGGTACATGTCCTTGATGAGAATCAAGCCTGGGACCCTTCAGTCTGCAGGCTGACACTCTATCCACTGAGCCAAACCAGGTAGGGCAAGGCTTTTCTTATTTAGAGGATGTGTGGAGGGGCAGCAACAGTGAGGTAACATGAAGGAGGGAACCCAGGGAAGCCTCCTGGTTGAGGAGGTGGTCTCCTTACAAAGGGGAGCCTTTGGATCTCAGGCTGAGCAGCATTTCCTTCATTAAGAGAGTGGAAGGGAGAGGGAAAGACAGAGAAAGAGAAACATTGATGTGAGAGAGACACATTGATTAGTTGCCTCCTGCACATGCCCTACCAGGTATGTGCCCTTGGGTGGAATTGAACCCAGGACCCTTCAGTCCATGGCTGATGCTCTTATCCACTGAGCCAAACTGGCTAGGTTGGGGCCAGCTTTTTGTTGAGTCTCAGACATCTGGATTTGTCTTCCTGAGAAGCGAAAATAGTCTTATTTAGCAAATACCCTTTTGGTTCATTCATAGTAGTTTATCATGGTTGCCCTGTAATCTTTTTGTTTCATAATCAACAATATTAAATTTGTGCATGTCTTTGGCGCTAAACCTTTCATTTTTAGAATATTTTGTTGTTTTTGAATAGATTGCACAGGTTCATTGTATAAGAATAAAAATGACAAAAGAAGCCTTTTTCCCATCTCTTCCCCAAACTAAACTGCTCATCTATTCAGAAGAAATCACAATAACATTATTTCTTGTGTATCTCCTCAGAGGCGGTCTCTGTATGCAAGTATGTATGTTCCATATGCTTTAGAAACTTGGACAATGGTCACCACTTTCTGATCTCACAACAGCAGTAATTGACAACATAAAATTTGCCCAAGTAATTTCATTAATTATAATAGTCTTTTGAAAACAAAAGAAGACAAAGAAAAAAAGGAAAATGCTCAAATAATTGCGGGCACACAAATCTCTTAATACACATGCTGTTACCTGTAGTGAATATAATTGTGCTTTGCTAAAACAATGTTCTCCTGGTAATACATTGCATATATTCACACCTTTTAAAAAAGGTTCAGAAATAAGTTTTAATCAATTTGATAATTTACTTGCATCTCAATTTTTATGGTAAATTAAGTCCTTCATTTTAAAGTTTTAGGTTCCCCCACCCCCCCATTAAGCTCTCCCACAATACACAGCCTTTTTCATACTAATGAAATAATCTTGATGAATGGATGTCATAAGTAAGAAAATACAATATGGACTAAATCCAAATTTCAGATGAAGTCTGATTTGATTAAAGGTCTTTTAGGCTATTTATACTGTGTTATCCATCAGAAGTACAAAGCTATATTGACTAAAGAAAAAAAAAGAGGAAGAATTACAATTTCTTATTTGATTATTCTGTTCAAAACTTGTAATGGAATTTTGTTTTGTTTGATCAGAGACATTAAACATTTTTTTAAAAATTGGGTTATTTTCTAGTTTCTTTGATTTTTTTCCCTTTCTTAGATCCTTGGAACTTTATACATACAGTTGAATAGGAAAGGACATTGAATGTTTTGAGTGTGAAAAAAAATTTTGTTTAATCTGAGTTTGGAAAACTTTTCTTTTCAAGTAACAGGTAAATATGGGATCTCCTCTGATTTATTAGGCTGCCTTATATTTTGCCATTATAGGAATGAGAATTTGTTACCAGTTGTACTACATAAATAGGGGTTTCTGACAGTGTATTAAAAAAGGTGATAAAATTGACCATTTTTAACAAACCCACAAGAAAACCTCGGTAGACTTCTCCCATCTGGTTTGAGCTGTAGCTCAGCATTTGGGTTCATTAGCTTCTCCACCATGTGATTTAGGATGATCTCAGATTCAAGTGATGCAGTTTAATCTCATTAAGTCATAGTGGGGAATAAACTTGGAGCACTATAGTGAGGGCTCTCAGAGGACTCCCAAAAGGCTGACGGTACAAAAGTCATGGGATGACTTTATAACTATAATTGCTACTTGGTTTTCGCTTGAAAGAAACATGCAATTCAACTGTATAGAAAAAAGATCTATATCCTCATTTTTAATGTTGTTTTTATCCAAGACTGGGAATAATTTTTATCCTCTTTTCCTACAATGAATACTTTTTTAGAAGGCAGTAATGGGTGTGAACATTATAAACTAAGGAGGTCATGCTGACTGCTCAGGAGGCAAACATTTATTTATGAAAGCCAGTCCTAGATTTTTAGTGCATTTCCCCATGACCTCCATATTTTGATAAGTTTAGTGCCATCAACATAAACAATCTATAAGGCATATTTTGGGGTCAATGGGGCCTTTTTAAGATACTGGAAGTTATATCACTTAAGGCATAAGCTTGATCTTGGCATTCTTTCTTCAAACCACTCCATAGCCATGTGAGGATTTCTGAAGGTCATTCAACTTCACCTCATTATTTTCTGAGAATAATTGTACCTTGTTTACTTCCTCAGTTTCACATACATAGCATAACAAGCAAATAAAAAAAAAGTGATAGGTGATACCCACTATGTTGAGTACCAAGCATTGTTTTAAGTCTTTTTCATGTGTTATCTGTTAATCCTTATAATACACTACTCACCCAATATTATAGGTGACATAAATGAGCCCCCAAAAGGTTTAACTGTCACAGATCATGTAACTTTTAAAGTAGAGGTTAGCTCTGTCTTATTCCAGAGTTCTAGTTATTATACCTATTCTTCTGAAGAGAAAACCCTATTAATTTTTATTTATTTATTTATTTTTAAGCAAAGGAAATGTTTGGAGTTAGTATTAGTAGGAAGGATGGGTAGGGGGTAGAAAACTACCTGGGAGAAGAGAAGGATGATGAAAAACATTCCATTACTTTGAGAGGAACCCAGAGAAAGGGTTTTATTCCCTGATATGGCTTGGTTGTAGTTTCTATTGGGTTAAACAAATATGCCAGCAAAATTTGTTATATTATTTCTTTTAAAAATATATTTTATTGATTTTTTACAGAGAGGAAGTGAGAAGGATAGAGACAAACATCAATGAGAGAGAAACATCCATTAGCTGCCTTCACTGGGTATGTGCCCGTAACCAAGGTACATGTCCTTGACCAGAATTGAACATGGGACCCTTGAGTTTGTAGGCGGACACTCTATCCACTGAGCCAAACCCGTTAGGGCTTAATTCTTTTTTTAAGGTTTAGTTTCTGACTGCTTAATCCTCTTAAGATTGCTTGTGTTTAATAGTCATTAAACAGATAATCAGATCAAATATTCTAAAAGTAAAATTTAGGAAGGTCTGGTGGTATGTAGCATAGGGCTACAAGAATGGCGATTCTGGGGAAGAATCCTGACACTGATATTCTGAAATTGTTATATTTTTCATTCTTTTAATCTCCACCGGAGGATATGTTTTTGTTGTTTGTTTGTTTAATTGATTTTTGTGGGGGCCTGATGCAGCAGGGGCCAGTTGTGGTGGGGATCTCCCTTTTCCGTGTCCCCCACGGAAGACAGATGAATGAACTGGTTCTAAGTGGAGGTAGCCAGGGATAGGGAAATATTAGAAATAAAGAGAGAAGACACAGAGATAGATTTTAAGCTAGGAGCTGAGTGGGCCGCCATCCTGTCTGCTGGAGAGGCAGGAAGATGACCATGACTATCCCTCCCAGCGCATTTATTTTATAACCCCAATACCAGAAAGTAACACCAACTTATTTGCATTCTTAAGTAGGCCCTGGCATGCCTGGATTTACATATCTAGTCCTGCCCCTGCCAACACCAAGGCTGATATGAAGGCCAAGTTGATTACACTTTCCGCCATCTTGGGGAAATGTGCATCCTAGTCGTGGCTCTGCCAATCATCTCAGACCCAGCTGACAACAATTAAAAGAAATGCCCAAGTGCCTTTCCCGGCAGCCCTCTACAGATGTTAGACAGAGAGGAAGAGAGAAGCATATAAACACAAACATGTCTTGCTCCTCTTTAGTACTCTTATTATATCAAGGAAATATATACAAGAATATATATTAAGAATATATATAAGAAATATATAAAAGAAATTCTAAAGAGAAAGAATAGTTGGCTTGTTTAAAGAAAGCAGTGCTGTTGATTGAAACCAATTCCCTCCTTAAGTGTTCCAAGTTATTACCATCCTGTTCAGGAGGTCAAGTACTGTTACATCTTGACCTGATGATCAGAAGCCAGAACTTTCTATTCTAACCAGTTTCTTTATGAAAGTCATGAAGTTAAGATATAAATTAAAGTTGTGACTTCTTTCTAAAAAGAAAGAAAGCAGCGCTGTTTAAATTGTCCCTTGGCACTCAGTTCAGAGTATTTATTACAGTTCTGGTCATTAGTCCAAAGTTTTAGCCCATGCTGAATACTTTGCCATGTCTCAGTTCTCAAACTTTAATAGATAGGTTAATAGATTAGAGTAGAAGAGTTGAACCAATATAGCTTATGGTTTGCCCTGAAAACTTGAGGATTTTCTAATTAAATACTGGATGATCAGTGAGCTTTGCTCAGCTTACTAAATCATGACTTTTTTCCATCTTAGTGACATGGTTAAAATTGGAAATGTCAAAAATGTCTGAACAAGAGTGTGATTCATGGACTTGAACTTGCTTTCAGATTTCTTTATTAAAAAAAGACATTACAAATAAATTGAAATTATGGTGTATTAACCTACCTTTTAGCAAGATTGTGTTTCTAAGTTGGAAAATATTTAGTTCTTTCAACAAAGGTGATGTTGGTCTCTCTAAAATATAATAAAATTAATTACCCGATGTACTCAATATCAGAGGCAAAAGCTACATGGTCCAAAATAACAGAAGTCAGAACTCATTAGTGTGACTGAGTGGGCTTGCTGAAGATGTTTGTGAACCTGGTGTTGCCAATAATACCACATGTTGCTGGATATCATTTGGAATCTCCTTAGAGGCATTTGATCAGCAGGCCTGGTTTCTAGGAGGGCATCTCAGACTCAAAATGGCTCAGACTGAATTTATCATTCCCCTTTCTCTGCCTAATTGGCTCCTCCCTCTGCACCTCTCAGTGAATGGTGGTCATTGTCCAAACCAGACACTTGAGAACTATTCCTTGACTCTCCCTGTGGTCCCTATACTTTTTCATTCACCAAATCCCATCTGTTCTCTTAAATTTCTCAGGTTCATTTGCTTTCCTCTGATCCTCCTGCTACATCTTAGGTCCTGCCTCCAGTATCTTTCCTGGGGAGGTAACAGGCTATTGACTGGTCCCCTGACTACGTTATTGCTCTCCTCTGTCTGTTTTCCACCCGGTAGCCAGAGTGCTCCTTCTGAAATAAAATCCGGTAAATCCTGAAGCAAATGTAAACCTGTGAGCACAGATACCAGAGCCTCTCTCTGCCTCACCAGCCTCCTTTCTCCCCTCCTGGTTGCCCTGTAGCCACACTGTACCATTTCCTCTTCTCTGCTGTTGTATGATCTTTTCAACCTCTGGATCTTCACCCATGATGTCATAGCAGACTGTTCACCCTCCCCAGCCTTCAGTTCCAGCTTAAGTTTCTCTTCCAACCTGAAGCTTAACGGCTCCTGCTTTTGTGCTTCTGTCTGGATTCCATAGAACTCGGTACTTAAAATGCCAAGAGTTTCTCATGGTGTTCTGCCTATAGAGGACATTTAGCGAATTTTTATTTAATGTGTAAATGATTGAGGTGTACTTTTTATTTTATTGTATTTTTGGTGGACCACATTGTCTCTTATGATACTATGCAAATATATTCTCAATGTAGCATGAAAGAAGAGGATTTAGAAAATGTAATACTAAAGTGCATAGGGCTCAGCAGTGGGAAATGAGGCAGGAATGCAGTGTACTATTCCAGAGGCAGAGAGGGCTTTGTTTTAAACAATGCTCATATTATCAATCTAGCTATCAATCTCAGACCAATTTATAGTGGAACGGTAACTCAAAGTACATGGAATATGTACTTTGAAAACCTTGCACTCTTTTATTGAAATCAGCAACTTTTAAAATAATTTAATTAATTTTTTTCCATCACCATTTATCCAGGCTATGCCCTCTTCTATCCCATTCTCCCCTCTCACCACTCTCCTCCCCCCCTCTCCCCGCCACCATCCGGCAGTCACTACACTTTTGTCCATATCCCTGAGTTGTCTCTCTCCTTTTTATTTTTTGCTCAGTCTCTTCACCCCCTCAACACCCCCACCCCCTGGCAGATCATCTATTGATATGATCATGTGATTTTTTTTTTTAAATATATTTTATTGATATTTTACAGAGAGGAAGGGAGAGAGATAGAGAGCTAGAAACGTCGATGAGAGAGAAACATCGACCAGCTGCCTCTTGCACACCCCCCTACCGGGGATGTGCCCGCAACCAATGTACATGCCCTTGACCGGAATCGAACCCGGGACCTTTCAGTCCGCAGACCGACGCTCTACCACTGAGCCAAACCGGTTTCGGCTGATCATGTGATTTTTAAAAGAAATATATTTTTATTGACTTCAGAGAGGAAGGGAGAGGGAGAGAGAGATAGAAACATCAATGATGAGAGAGAATCTTTGATTGGTTGCCTCCTACATGCCCCTACTGGGGATCAAGCCCACAACCAGGCATGTGCCCTTGTCCAGAATAGAAACCAGGACCCTTAAGTCCATAAGCTGATGCTCTTATTCACTGAGCAGAACCAGACAGGGCATGATCATGTGATATTTACCCTTTCTTTTGTTTATGTGGTGTATCACCTTTATTAATTTGCAGATATTGTATTAACCTTGCATTCCTAGAATAAATCTCACTTGATCATGGTGTATAATCTCTATAATGTATTGCTGAGTCCAGTTTGCTAATATTTTGCTGAGGATTTTGGCATCAATCTTTTTTAAAAAAATATATTTTATTGATTTTTCACAGAGAGGAAGGGATAGAGATAGAGAGTTAGAAACATCGATCAGCTGCTTCTTACACACCCCCTACTGGGGATGTGCCCACAACCAAGGTACATGCCCTTGACCGGAATCAAACCTGGGACCCTTCTGTTTGCAGGCCAATGCTCTATCCACTGAGCCAAACCGGTTTTGGCTTGGCATCAATCTTTATCAGGGATATTAGCCTACAGTTTTCTTTCTGTGTAGTGTCTTTGACTTTGGAATTAGGATAATGCTGGCCTTGTAAAATGGGTTTGGGAATCTTTCCTCCTCTTGAATGTTTTAGAATAGTTTGAGAAGGATAGGTGATAGCTATTTGAATGTGTAGTAAAATTCACCTGAGAAGCCAGTGCTTTATTTGCTGGGAGTTTTTTGATTATTACTTCAATTTTATTAGTTATTATGGGTCTATTCACATTTGTCCTGATTCAGTTTTGAAAGATTGTATGATTCTAGGAATCTCTCCCTTTCATCCAGATTATTCAATTTGTTGGCATATACTTGTTTGTAATATTTTCTTACAATCCTTTGTATTTCTTTGGTGTCAGTTGTTCAACCAAAGGACTTGTATGCATGGATATAAGCATAACCAATGGACACAGACACTAGGGGGTTGAGGCCATGAGCGGGAGTGTTGGAGAGGGTTTAGGGCAGCCATGGGCAAACTACGGCCCGCGGGCTGGGTTCGGCCCGTTTGGCTGTTCTATCCGGCCCGCAGAGCCGAAAAAGTGGAGGGTTCTCTTGCTCTCCCCTCCGCTCCTTCACCAGCAGCCCAAGATGAGAGTGCCAGCATGGTCAGGTTGCTTTTGTTCTGGCCATCCGGTCCAGTTTAAGAACCCATTTTGGCCCTTGAGTCAAAAAGTTTGCCCATCCCTGGTTTAGGGGAATAAGGACACATGTAATACTTTAATCAATAAAGAAAAAAAAAGAATGCTAAGAGGAGGAATATCTTTTGGTGAGGGGAAAACCATTTTGATTTCTGCACAGAAAAGTAATATGGTCAGAGATAGGGTTTTAGGGAGATGAAGCTGGAAACTATGACGGACACAGACTGGAAGGTGTGAGACCAATCGACTGCAGTTTTCAACTGTGAAATTATAAGGGTCTGAGGTTGGGTGGGGGCAGGAAGAGTGGAAAGAAAGGGTTGGAAAAGAAGATTCAATTGGGCTCTGTTTCTAATGGGCGGGGGAGAAGAAGGCGTCAATGATAATTTACGGGTGTTTTACTTAGGTTGCTGGTGATATTAATAGGTAGTCAGTCTGTCCTCATATTTAACCAGGGAATACTTAACATTTCAACCAACTTTCTTTTGAAATTCTCTTTCCTTCTTTCTGTTGGTGACTATTTTGAAATGTTGATTTTCCTCTTACCTAATTCCTCATTCAGAGTTATTTCCTGCAGTGCCCGGCCTTCAAAGTCGCAGTCTGAGGCTCACTTGTTTTTCTTGTACATGCCCGCTTGGCATTGTAGCGAGTGTATGCTGCCCATTTACCTTTAATCTGGAGGCAGGTAACCTCATGGAGGGAGAAAGCCTGGCCCGAATCCCAACTACACATTTTTAGCTGTGGAGTAGCAATGTCTTTGATCTTAGTTTGCTCGTTTATAAATGGGAATGATACCTTACCTTATGGAATTATTATGAGCACTAAGTGAGTCTAGGGAAAAGGCTCAAAACACAGTAGTCCCTTATCAAGTTTTATTTGCTCCTTTTGTTACCTTTTCTCCTATTCAAATGTTTCCCCTTGGTTCAAGTTGCTCCCCTGATGGAGGAAGCTCCTCCTACATTAAGAGGAACAGTCATGATTTTCTGTTGCTTGCCAGATGTTAAACTGTACATTATAATTTTTTCATGGATAGATAGCACGGTGATTGTCTTTCAGTTTTCAACACGGAATGACTTAATACTCTAAAAACATCAGATGAACTACAAAGAGATGTGATAATAACAACTGTTTTTATGTGAACTTACATTTCAGACAGGCCTTGAAAATTTATCTTCAAATTGGATTCTTAAGTGCGGTATGAAGATAAGCTGTAGGAACACAATATATGAAATATTGTATGAAATATAAAAATTTCTAGAACCTGTACATATCTAAAATGTTATTTGTGCAGAAGTATGGGTGATATAATGATTGATCTTTTATGTAGCAATTAGACTAGGAATTTCAATTGATTCAGCAGATGCTATTGTAAAGAGATTGTATCTCAGCAAAATACATGGAATGATAGGAAGCACCTTTTTTTGTAGATAGATAAGCCATGATATGGGTAACGAGTCAGAGTGGTCAAGTTTCTTGTTAGGGATTTGGAAGTGACTCGCAGAAGAGGTTTCCTTTATTCAGTTAACTTTCATGGACTTCAAAATTTGAAAGGTAACAGCCCCAGCTGGTTTGGCTTAGTTTAGTGGATAGAGCATCCACTCATGGGCTGAAGGGTCCCGGGTTCGATTCAAGAGCATGTACCTAGGTTGCAGGTTTGATCTCTGCCCTGGTTGGGGCTCATACAGGAGGAAACCAATCAATGTGTCTCACATCTGTTTCTCTCTTTGTCTCTCCCCATCCCTTCCACTTTCTCTAAAAATCAATGGAAAGATATATTCGAGTGAGGATTAACAACAACAAAAATAGATTAAAAAATCTCAAGGGTAACATACTAAAATTATAAAATATTAAAAATCATTTCAGAACACTGGAGAGGTTTTAGGTATGACCTAGTACAACCACGTTGTTATACAGAGAAAGAAACTCAGGCTTAAAGATTAAAAAAGACTTACCCAAGACTCCCCATAATGATAGTGGCAAGTCAGAGATCAAACTTAGGTCTCTTAATTTCCTCTATTCTTGCCACAAAACACCATGAGCATTTAAACATAATTTCAACCAAACCCTAGCCTAGAAATGAGATTTCTGTGAAATTGTAAAAATACAAATATTATTACAAATATCTGTGACTAAAATGTCTTTAATCATTATTTCTGATTGCTTTTCATATTCCATATTTCTTTAAAATTAATTTTAAAAAGTTTTAAGATCACAAAAGTTCAGTTGTCTTTCACAAATCCACATGAAGTGGATGCTTCAGGAGTAGGTGTCATGTTGGTACCTCACACATTGACGTTCCACTGGGCGGTGTGACCTCCAGTTTGAGAAGATACCTCAAAGGTTGCTTGTGGCCAAGCTAGTTCAGATTCACCCAAGGTGATTTGAAAAAAGTTACCTACTCATATATTTTCTGAATGAAAAAAAATCTGATCATTTAAGTGTTGATCAAATTTATTTTATTTGGAAAATTATTGAAAATATATCCACTTATAGTTTCTCTATGTGGCTCACTTCCAGAAGTGAGAGGAGATGAGGTTAGCACTAATGAACAGATGATGTGAGAACTAGGTGTGCTTTGTTCTAAAGCCCAGCTGTGACTTTTGTCACTTGATATCTGTAAAATGCTCGTTTTACTTAACTAAAGATACAAAGGCAAAATGGAATAGAAACTTTGATGTGTCCAAAACTCATAGCATGTTTTGTTATAGTGTATGCTAGACGCTGTAGTCATTGTGTGATAAATATATATGAAAAGTATCAACATTTGGAAGTTATTGTTTTAAGGAGGGAAATTTATTTACTGTTGTTGTTTTGATTTTTCACCGGCTTCTCATTTCTACTTTCCTGATTTAGGGAAAAACTAAAAAGAGTAAAAATATTTCAAAAACAGTGTAGTACGTAATAATAAATGTTATTTGAATGAATAAGTGGGCAGTGATTGTTCTTTAGGAAAGGGTATAGTTGAAGGGAGGGAAGAGGCTGCACATAAGATTATCTAAGTAGCTTTCCTAACTACAGATGTTCACCCTCTTTCCCATTCGGAGATTCTCCATCCTGGGGAAGAACCATGGCTTTGGAGCACTGAGTTAAAATATATTTGGAAAGCACCCAAACCACGAGGTTTGTACCAAATTCTCAACTTCAGAGGTGTCTGGGTTTATTTTAGCAATGTGGCACATTTTCGGTTTGATGATTTAAGCTTTATTTTTAAATTAAATTGTAGCATAAAATGAAGTTACTCTTGAAATATATGAGTTTAAATTTTCTAAGGATACTATTTATGAGGAAAATAATTTTTCATTATGACTAAGCTCAGAATTCTTAAAAAATTATAAGTCATATTCTTATTGTTCCAAGTGACAGATCTCTCCCAGCAAGTAAAAATTTCATTGAAAAGAAAGAGGTATGCTGGCCCAGTGACTCAGTTGGAACATTGTCCTATCCACCAAAAGGTTGCAGGTTCAATTCTCGGTCAGGGCACATACCTAGGTTGTGGGTTCAATCCCCGGTTGGGGTACATACATGAGGCAATGAATCGATATTTCTCACATCAGTGTTCTATTTTTTTCCCTCTCTCTCCCACACCCTCTTCCTCTTTCTCTAAAATCAATGAAAACATATCCTCGTTGAAAACATTTCCCAGCTGTTGTGGCTCAGTGGTCAAGCAATGAACTATGAACCAAAAGGTCTCGGACCAATTCCCAGTCAGGGCACATGTGTTGGTTGCAGGCTTGATCCCCAGTGGGGGGCATGCAGGATCCAGCCAATCAAGGATTCTCTCTTATCATTGAGGTTTCTATCCCTCTCTTCCTCTCTCTGAAATAAATAAAAACCTATTTAAAGAAGAAAATAATACAATATTTAATAAATAGTAATATAAGAATAAGCTGTGTTTTGCATACTCACAACTGTAAACCTACTTTTGCCACATCCTGCATTTATTGGTTTGGAAATCTTGTCAAAAAATTGAAAAAAATCTCTCTTCAGAGCAATGTGTCTCATTTTAAAGCACATTGATAAAAATGTAGTAACAGGCAAGCTTTTTAAAGGAGTTTCATTCAATTGAGCTCAACTTAACCACACTTTATTTATCCTCTACTACACACAAGGCACTTGTTTGGACACTGTAGAGGACAGAAATATGAGTACATAGTTTCTGTGTTCAAGGAGTTTATAAAACAAGGTTGGTCAATATGGGGAGGAGCATATATTCAATATGTATATACACATTCACATGTATACATAGAAACATATACATACATATATATACATAGCACCGTGCAGAATCCATGTCTCCAAACTTCTAACCCATAAGTATTTAAAAAAATTATTGTTTTTATTGATTCCAGAGAGGAAGGGAGGAGAGAGATAGAAACATCAATGATGAGAATCATTGATTGTCTGCCTCCTGTGTGCCCCAACTGGGGATTGAGTCCACAACCAGGGCATGTGCTGTCACCATGACCTCCTGGTTCATAGGTTGATGCTCAACCACTGAGCCGCACTCTCCAGGCTATTCTTTCCACTATACCACATGCCTCTGCTACCAGATGCATGCCCAGCTTCTTGCAAAAGAAAGTAGGTTTTAATTTCCATCTTCCATTTACTTAGGGTAGCCCAGGCTTTAATATATCACCACAGGTTAGCTTTCTTTCACTAAATTAGAACTTTTAAAAGAAGCATGCATAAATTAGCAAACTATATGATTTATATATAGATTATTTATGAGTAACTTTTAAAAAAGCATTTAAAGTACATACAGTAACCCAATTTCTTTATTAAAAATGTTTTATTCATAGAGGAAATTAGAAGACTTATAATTTAATGAACATGTAAGACTCAAGTATAATTATTGTTCTAAAATACTAAAAAACAGTTCACCTAGGAAGTATAAATAGGTCATGCATATTTACTTTAATAATCCTTTTCCTTTTAAATAAACCCTTTCTTTAATAGATAAAAAGGTGAAGTTAGCCAAAACCAGTTTGGTTCAGTGGATAGAGTGTCGGCCTGCAGACTGAAGGGTCCTGGGTTCAATTTCGGTCAAGGGCATGTACCTTGGTTGTGGGTACATCCCCAGTAGGGGTTGTGCAAGAGGCAGCTGATCGGGGATTCTCTCATCGATGTTTCTAACTCTCTATTCCTCTCTCTTCCTCTCTGTAAAAAATCAATAAAATATATTTTTTTAAAAAGGTGAAGTTAAATCTTATCTTGATTAAATATAATAGATTCAGTATTATTGACAATGGAATTATGATTATTACTGTACTGCATTCATATATATAACTTTTATTTTGTCTTTCCCTCTAGATTTTAAGATTTTTCTTTTTGCTGTAGAGAATAAGAAAATGTTTTCTCCCTGAGGAAATCTTTATTACCTGAGGAATATGAAGATGAAGGAGATATTAAGATGACATAACTTTTGAATTTAAGTTACTTCTAGTCTATTAGGAAATGACTAATATAAATAACTAGAGGCTTAGTGCATGAAATTCATGCATTGGAGTGGGGGGTCCCCTCAGCCCAGCCTGTGCTCTCTCGCAGTCTGCCCTCGGGAGATATCCAACTGCCGCTACCACCACCTCGCTTGCCAGCTGTGAGCCGGGCTTCTGGCTGAGCGGCCCTTCCCCTGTGGGAGTGCACTGACCACCAGGGGGCAGCTCTTGCATTGAGCGTCTGCTCCCTGGTGGTCAGTGTGCATCATAGTGACCAGTTGTTCCGCCTTTTAGTTGATTTGCATATTAGCCTTTTATTATATAGGATTTCAGTGGGGGATGCCATGTTCCATAAAGAGGTCTAAATAGAGTGCCAAGAGAATTTAGAGAAAAGAGAATTTTGCCTGAGAAACCCAAGGAAACCTTCCTAAAATAGCTGGCATTTGAACTGTGCTCTTCAAGTCGAGGCTGGATTAAAACAAAAAGTAGATACTTCTGAACAGTTTATATTATACTATATGCATGAATTAGTGAAGGTAGTTAGAAGATCTAGCTCTTACTACAGTGTCCGGTACCTAGTAGGTGTTTAGTAATTGTATGCTGAATAAGTGCATAAATGTCACAGTAAATTGAATGCCACTAGCCAACTGATTTCCTCATATGAAGGGTGTGAGAAAAGTAATTGGAAAATTTTTGCCTTGAGCTGTGCCTCTGCATTTATCAAGGGACTTAACTGTTTAGTTTCCCTGCATTCATCTTCTCATGAACATTAACCATCATGTTTTGTCCCTGAAAAATGGTGCAGGTGCTTGGTGGCTATTTCACACCCCTCTTACTAATCAGCTGTTCACCAGCGAGCTGGATTGACATCTGACAGATGATCATCTGCAATGAATTAGAGGAGAAATAGCCAGCAGTTGGGAAGTGACTGGTGCTCTGGTTTGGCATTATTGCATTGCATGGGTAGAGAGTGATGGATGCTTATTTCCAAGCCATTAATGAAGACAGAGAGAGATGTGAATAATTTTTGGGTGGTACAATTCTGAAATGCCATGTTCATGAAGGCAAACAAGGTGCAGAGCCTATCAATGATGCTGGAACCAGTAGTTTGCAAGCTCTACCGAATGCTTACTATTTGATTTATCATTTGCATTTAATATCTGCTTTATTTCATAATAATAGCTGAGTGTTTGCATGCACTATCTTAAGGAAAGTGTGAATATTGATCAGTATAATCACCACTGTTTTAAAATGTTGCTTCTGAGCAGACTTAGGGAATTTGAAATACTGGCTTGTGATAGCATCTACCTTCCTGCTTAAAAATGATTTCTTGCTACTTTGGATGTCCTTATTGCTGTTAGTATTTTCATTTTGTATTTACTTAGGCCTTTTTAGCAAAATATATATTTTTGTTATTGACTAAAACACAACCAGAGGGTCATCAGTCTAAAGAAAGTAGTTATTGGGAATGGCCTCTGCATATTTCCCCTCCCCATAATCATAGTTCTCAACATAGGCTTCTTCATCTTGCTTAGATTTGATTCTTACTTTGTGCTATAGTTTTCGTAAATTATCATCTGCTGTGTTCTTAGGAGATGCCCTGTAACTACTACTGTGCTCTAGTTCCTCAGTAGTGGGTGTTCATTTAATATTTGTACAGTGCTGGCATAAATGGATCCAGCTCTTGAATTCCGGTCAGATCTGCTCCTTGCTGATTGTGTTCCCTGCTTGCTTGACTTCTCCTTGCCTTTTCTTTGCCCATCACTATATGTCACATAGACAGAAGGGCACCTGTGTTATTCCAGGTTGGGCCTCTGTCACTGCTGGAGTGGCCTTTGGATAGATGCTTTGACCTTCAAAATAAACGTTCTTCCCACTCCTTCATACCAGTTAATTAGTCCTTGCATACCAGTCTCAACCCAGAGGGCCAAATCCCTGGAGCCTTTGCAGGCTTCTGTGTTTGGCAATAATAGACTGGCCCTGGCTGCTCTGTGAGAGGGTGTCCGTAGTTCCAGGTTTGCCTAGGACAGCTCTGATGTTCATCTGTTGGTCTGGTTTGTTTTCATTAATAGGACCCCTTCACTTTCAAAAGTACCTCGGTTGGGATAATGAATTATATACTATGGTCACCTAACCTCTTTGTAAGATATGACAGTAACTGAACTTTAAATTTTGTCTTGCCTTTGTCAATTTTAGTGCCATAGTGAGAAACTCTGAGGGCCATTTTTGTAAATCAGATCACATGAGGTATCTATCTAGTTCAAGTGATTTTTGAGTTTATAGCTATCTGGATAGAACAGAAAAGTGTCAAATGGAAAAATCATGACACAAAATATTTTTCTCAAGGCTCACACCTTTATTACGCATTATATTAGCAGAGGCTTAAGAATCCCTGGGAAGTCAATTTTAAAAGATTTGTTTCATGCCCTTCTTCAAATATTCTGTAAAGCAATACAATGCCTAAGACACTTAATTTTGAGTGCCTGCATTATATATGCTTAGTTATGTAAGCTCTTTTGGGGACCATAGAGCAAGTGCGATAGTTATTGAATCACTCAAATGAGGGATGATAACAATTCTAAAAATATAGCATCTCAGAGCATTAAAAAAGAAAAAAAGATAGCAAGCTCTTCATGTGCAGTGGAGCAGAAAATGTCTAAGCCTTGGTAATTATTCTCAGAGCTGCTGCCTGTGAATTAAGACTGAAATGCCTTGAATTGCAGATGCCTCAACTACGTTTTTATTCACTTTGTGAAGTCCCCTAAAAAATTGCCGCAAATTACTGCAATCGGACGGGAACAGTGGGAACTCGTGAGCACATTTCAGTGAAACATAATCATAGTAAGGCCTACAAAGTGACACAGCACTTTTCCTGATAAGTTCTGTGAACTTTACAGATATTATTATTTTGCTTTTCCTAATATGTTGATGGGTACTAAGATATTGGAAAAGGAAAAAAAGATAACCCACAGTAAAGACACTATGCATCTCCATTGGCATGCCTCACTTATCTTGACTTAAGGAGCTAAATGTCTATGTTTGGACTATTTTTCATGATGAATAAAAAAATCTGCTTCTGTGTCTTTTCTTTTTATATCCTTCTGCCTATTCCAGGATAGGTAAAGAGGAGAATGTCTTTGTATAAGATCAACAAAGGTGGGCTTATTATAGTCCAGGGCTGCTTCTGGTAAGGTCGGAGAATCCTTTATATAAGAAAGAGCCTCTATTTCCCAGGCCAATTTTGACTCTGACTTCTAACTTCACTGCCACCAGTACTTTTTTTTTTTTTTACATAAGTAATTGTGTAGTAAAATGGAAGTAAGATAACCTGACTGAAAATTGTAGATTTTATAGGTGGGAGATGAGAGGATTTATCCCTTTACCTTCTATTAAGTAGCACAACTCCCAACTCCAGGAAGATGTGTCAGATATGAAAATTTTTAGTCAGGATAGTTTATTCCAACAACCCTACACTCTGAGAAATCTTATTTTATATCTAACCCAAGTTCTTCACATTGGAATTTAAGGCTATTTCCTTTGGTTTTGTCCTCATTGTAGCTAGAGAACAGCTGGTCACTGGAATAACTGATCAAATACCTTAAGAATGTTATTAAATCATCCATCAGTCTTCCCATCACCAGGCACAATAATCTCAGTTCCTTTAATCTTTCCCCATAGATATTACTTTCCAACCCTTTAATCATCTTTGTGGCTCTTCTCTACTTTAGTAGAGTTAAATTTGAACCCTACAAATTGGGTACAGGTTTTTAAAAACTGTGCCTTTTAGAGTAAAGAGCAACGATCTGGTCCTACGGAGACTTGGCAGAGTTACAGCTGCACCCAGAGGCCCCTTTCATCCCAGCAGCAGACTTCGTTCCTAGACCTCTTCCTTCCATGTTCACAGAGCAATTTCTTCCACATGTGCTGATGGCCTCACAACTCATGTGGTCAAAGAGAGATGAAGACTTAAATTTAAGTTGATTATTAAGTCTAATAGTCTATATTCTACTTGAACAGAATTTAAGCTCTATTTTCTACATTGAAAATGTTTATTTAGTTTATGAATATATACTACTAGTTGAAGGGATATTTTAAGCAGGATAGTTAACATTGAGAAATTGAAGAAAAAAAGAATTATTTTGTGTGAAGAGCTCAGACTTTGGAAGTAAAAGAACTGAGAAAGCTTTAGTGAAATTAAAAAGTCAATCACTTCCATTTGTTTTCATAAAAGTGTGAATTTTTAAATGCAAAGCATGTCAATATCAAGGCAACTTTTACAAAGAATGCGAGTTTTAAGAAACAGGGAAGAATCATTCAAACATAGTGTTTCAGTTCTGGTCTACTGGGATTATACCATAAGTCTTGTCCAGTTCAAACTCCATCTTATGAACAATATTGGCTAGTCTCTCAAACCATAAAACTACCATTCTTAATTTGACCTTCAACCCCACTGCCTCACCTCTTGAAAAAACTTTGATAAATTGTGTGTTAGTGTGTGCGCTTATTGCAAGGAGTCAGGTGGAATGCCATGTGGGTTAAAGACATTCATTATTCCAAGGTTAGGGTTTGCCTTTAAAAAATGAGGCCAGAGACTTTCAAGTGGAATATAGACTATGAGACAAATTGTGGGTGGAATTGACTTCTTATTACACAAATGATGCAAAGCTGCGGAAACGTGACTGTGAAACACAGCAGCAATTGGAGTGTTGGTGGGAAAAATTGGATGATAAGCGTGGAAGCATGTGCAAAGCGAACAGTACTCTACTTTATAAAGGCCCAGGGCGCTGATGCCACAGTCAGAGAATGTGGTTGATACGGATGGTGAAGCTCATCCGCCATTAATATTCCAGACCCAGGCCTCTTGGTCTTTGGTTTCAGCTCCCATTGAAAACTTGACACAACTTGATGCAAAGTAGACAGCAAGATTTGATATGCTGTCTTTCTGTCAACTTTTTTTTTGTGTGTGTAAGTGCAATAGAACTGTATTACACTTGTAATAAAAAAGAGTTATGAACACATCAGGAATCTGTACAAATGAATTAAAGTCATGGAGGTAGTTTGTCTAGGGGTGAGATTGGGGTTACTAGGTTCCACTAACTCTACTTCAGCAACAAATTCTAAATGTTTCCTGTGTTGTAAATTAGAAACTACTTGTTTTAATTAAGACCATCTGTAAGCTCACAATGACTTGGGGACTAAAGGAGTGCCAAGGTGAAAACCAGTGGTGTTTATCTGAGTCATTTATTCCTCAGGCAAATATTTTTTTGGGGAGGCAAATATTTCATAGATTGAGTTAACATATGACCTGCTTCCTCTAACGTGGCTATCAGGTGATTTAATAATGTTGTATTCAGAAAACATCTAGAAAACAAGGCCGCCCTCCCTGGTGTATATATAACTTAATATAATTTTTAGAAATAAATCTTGTTGATTAAAACAAGGTATCTGTTACTTTAGGGATTGGACAAAGAGGGTGAAAGTGAAGAAACATGGCATTCCAGAAAAAAATAAACCACACAGATGACATTTGGGAAAGAAAGGGGGCATTTAAGTGAGAAGACAAGGAATGTTGGCAAAGCTAAAAAGGAGTAGCTTCAAGAGCAAGAATGACTTGCTGTCATGGTTATCACAGGTTTCTAGCATGTGATAATTGAAAGATATCTTAAAGATTGTACTGGTCAATCCTTTAAATTTATAGATTAAAAACAAACAAACAAACAAAAAAGCCCAAACCCATAGCTATAGAAAGGTCTTTCTTTTTTTCTTTCTTTCTTTCTTTCTTTCTTTCTTTCTTTCTTTCTTTCTTTCTTTCTTTCTTTCTTTCTCTCTCTCTCTCTCTCTCTCTCTCTCTCTCTCTCTCTCTCTCTCTTTCTTTCGTCTTTATAATCTTCTACTTAAATACTGGTGTGGTGAATACTAAGATGGTGAACAGTAATTCAACAAATAAATAAATATGGGAGGCATTGTGTAGTGTTCTGGAAGAATTAATCTTCATTCAAATGAACAAATAAATTGATTTTACTTGAGAGTAAATAAGTACTCTCAAGGGATTATTTGTACTCTACTGTTTCAGAAAGGATTAATAATTTAATATGTGATAAAAACATGTATAAGTGTTCACAATCAAGCAGCAGTGGTTGGACTTAAAGGGACTGCCAAACTACCAGGAAAACAAATGTATTCCCTCATTTAATTCTTACAGTGACCTTATAAGTACTATTATTGGTCTTTTCTCTATTTTATAGTTTAGGAAACTGAAGCACAGAGAGATTAAATCACTAGCTCAAGTGACAATGTGAAGTTTTGAAGTCAGGTCTGTCTGTCTTCAGAGTCTGTTTATACCTGAGACATCACTGTGCCTCTGACTACAGAAGACAAGATACTAATGCACTATAAGAAAGAGGTATGTGGACTTACATGTGGATTTCAAAGATTGGAGAAAATCATCTGGGCCAAGGTGGATGGCAAGGTTGGAGGTAGGTTTGCTAGAGATGGTGGCCTTGGCAATTGCCGTTGAAAGGTGGTGGATTTTAGACGGGTATTAATGAGAAATAAGTTCCTGAAAGTTTGAAGATGCCATATTTTTCTTTTAGTGATGGTGGGATGGATTCCAGAATAGTTGGTTCAAGGCTGGCTCCTTAACCATTCCTTTACATCCTGTGCATTAACAGGAATAAAAATTTGTCAATCTTAGCTTTACGAAATCCTTAGGATAACTTTCTTGTTTATTTGTATCATTTTTATTTCTTTTATTACTGCCCCAATGAAGGTTTATACTTATCAGTTTTGCATTTGAAAGATTCCATTAGGGCAAACACTAATTTCCCCCCAAAATATGTTGATTTCTGAAAGAGAATTTTTCATAATGCCCTAGGCTTGAGATGTTTTATTCATCTCCACTGATGGGCGAATTGCCCTTGCTCTCTATTTCCCTAGCTGTTCCATTTATTTGAGCAGTTACTTCTCAGCACATTTCCTTTAGAATGAGTATGTTGGATTTCTTTGAATAAATACAAAGAAGTGGAGTTGGTTGGTCATACATAATTCTATCTTTTATTTTTTCAAAAATTTTTGTTAATCCTCACCCAAAGATATTTCTTCCATTGACTTTTTTTTTAGAGGGGGTGGAAGTGAAAGAAGAGAGAGGCAGAGACAGAGACTGAAAGTTGAGAGGGGGGGGGGGAGAGAGAGAGAGAGAGAGAGAGAGAGAGAGAGAGAGAGAGAGAGAGAGAAAGAGAGAAAGAGACCTTGATATTGGGGGCTGGGGACCACCTCGCAAACCATTGACTGGGAATGAACCCTTGACACTGGTGTGTAGGCCAATGCCCTAATCACTTAGCAACACTGTCCAGGACCTATTTTTAATTTTTTAAAGAACCTTCATACTGTTTTTTCATAGTGGCTGCGCCAATTTGCAAGCCCACCAACAGTCCAGGAGAGTTCCCTTTTCCTCCACTTCATGGCTACCACTTTTGTTTATTGATTTTACTCACCAATGGATTGGGTTGACCCTCAGGCTGACTGCTATGAAGACTGGCCATAACCACATGGAGGGTGCTGACTCCATGTATCAGGATTTGCTCCAGTTGGGCTGGCTCTGGTATCATCCAGAATACCTTTTGGGTGTGTCCTTTGTGAAGCTAGCTGGGTGGTGCTCTCTTGTGGTCTCAGGCGGGCCACCAGGTGTATGGATACTGGGGCCTCTTGGGAGGGCTCTAGTGCAGGTTGAGGTCAGCTGCTGCTCCCCATGCCTGGCCCCAGGGCCACCTGGTAGAAGATACAAAGTTATCCATGGTTGGTGGGAAGGCCCAGAGGCATGTGGGAGAGGCCATATTGTGTTAAAAAAACTACAAATTTTAAAATCATATTCATCCCTGTTTATATTCTGTCTCTGGTATTTCTTTGTATTTGAGCATATCACAAATTCTCTAAGCCTCAGTGTTTTATTTTATTTTATTTTATTTTATTTTATTTTATTTTATTTTAATATTGTAGAAGCAGTACCTCTCTTGCTACTTGGTGTGCATGCTGCTTCTGTAATGGCTTGCTGCAAAAAATTATAACAGCCGAAACCAGTTTGGCTCAGTGGTAGAGCATCAGTCATGGACTGAAAGGTCCCAGGTTTGATTCCGGTCAGGGGCATGTACATTGGTTGCGGGCACATCCCCGGTAGGAGGTGTGCAAGAGGCAACTGGTCGATGTTTCTCTCTCATTGACGTTTCTAGCTCTCTATCTCTCTCCCTTCCTCTCTGTAAAATATCAATAAAATATATTTTAAAAAATCATAACAACTTACTGTAAAGTATTGTAGGACAATATATAAGGCATTTCTAGAAATTAGTTATTTGGAGGAGAATCAGTGTTAAAATGTCTTTTTTGGAATTAGGATAGCTTTTTAAATATAAACACTATTTAGTAATCAACTATATTTTTTGACAGGCTTATAGGCTGAACACGATTTATTCATTTCCTGAAATATTGAGAGGCGGAAGTGGCCATTTATGGTTGTACCCACAAGTTTTATGAGAGCTTTTAAGACTGAGCTGGAGAAGTTACAGGTGTTTGGGGAATGGCTGTGGGTTTCATCAGGTTCAGGAATAATATTCTCTGCCAGGTTCTATTGCTTCTGATGCCTAGAAAACCAAATAATGAAAAAATAGTTTGTATTTAGAGAAAATATATATTATTTTCTTATTAAGTGTATCATGCTTTATTCAACAGATGTATTCTTGAAAAATTTTGTGTAATCAAGTTTTATAAATTAAACATTTTAAATAACATACTAAAGGTCTGGTGCACGACATTCATGCACTGGGTTGGGATGGAGTCCCTCAACCCAGCCTGCACCCTCTCGTAGTCCAGGACCCTTTGGTGCTGCCTCCCAGGTGGGAGAGGCTCCCACCACTGCCTCTGCACTCGCCAGCCGTGAGCCTGGCTTCTGGCTGTGTGATGCACCCCCTGTGGGAGTGCACTACCACCAGGGGACAGCTCCTGTGTTGAGTGTCTGCCCCCTGGTGGTCAGTGCATGTCATAAGCGACCAGTTGTTCTGCTATTCGGTTGATTAGCATATTAGCCTTTTATTATATAGGATTGGAACTCCTAATTTAAGTGATATTACAAAAATGAAGAAATCTTTGGAAAAATGAGCTATTTATCTAAAGTTTTATACATAAATATGTATTAAATCCTTTAAAATTTTGTACCTTGGTGATTTTTTGAATAGTTATTTTAAAATAGGATATTCTTTTTTTTTTTTTTAAATCTTCAAGCAATTTTAAGGAGAATACAAATGGAATAACTACAAAATATAGGAAATAGCAGAAACCTGTTTGGCTCAGTGGATAGAGCGTCTGCCTGCAGACTGAAAGGTCCCAAGTTCGATTCTGGTTAAGGGCATGCACCTTGGTTGCGGGCACATCCCCAGTAGGGGGTGTGCAGGAGGCAACTGGTTGATGTTTCTCTCTCATCGATGTTTCTAGCTCTCTATCCTTCTCCCTTTCTCTCTGTAAAAAAAGTCAATAAAATATATTAAAAAATATAGGAAGTATATAAGAAATCAGTGTTACATAATAAAAACCCCCAATTTATTTAGCTCTGTACCCAATCACTGTTGGATGCAGTTTATTCCACAGAGGTTATCCCTAGAGCTAATGCCCGATCTGTACAAAGTAGGTTATACTTAGAATTACCTTTGCTAAAACATAAATAATAAATGCATTTGCTGGTATTACACCAGAACCCAAGTGCAAAATCTCTGCCACTTAAGATGTTACATTGAGAACTAATTGCATAATCTGTGCTACTGATTGTGTTTCACTTGTACCATATTGTTTGTTTCATGATCTTACTGAATGCATCCTGTAATGTCTGTACTCTTTGTCATATGTTGTCACCAAAGTCTCTGTTTAGGTTAGTGGTCAGCTAATGATTGAGCATAGATTTCCTTAAAAGCCTTGAACCAATTAGTCTCCCTTTATTTTGAGGCAAGTTCCTCTTGTCATTTAAAATGGCTCCTAGGAGAAACTGGGACAACACATTACCAAATTTTCATGGAGGGAAGGAGGGAGTGATAGGCGGAGGAAAAGGCGGGTGGGAGGGAGAAGCACTAGCTTCTCAGAGCAAGCCAAATTGACCTAGACCCCGAAACTAATGCTAATTGCTGGCAAGGGGGAGGAAATTATCGTAGTTGACTTGTTTTAAACATTTGGATGTGAAATGGATGTTGGAGAGTCGACTTACACTGCTAGTAGGGTTACTTTTGGAGAATAGCTTTAAGTGGAAGGCACAGTATTGAAGGAGAAAAACATCTCAGAAAGGGAAGACTGGAGACAGTGATTGGGAATTCTTGCCCAAGCCTTGTCTTTAGCTCTTGCCTTTATCTTTATTTATGCAGATACATTTTGATATGAGAACAGTATTTACTTTGACCATACTATGGAAAATTTAAAATTGTGTCTACATGGAACTTTTTCTGTTCTGATATACAGTAAATTTTAATGAGATAGTTTCAACAAATTGTATGGAACACTGGGACATTGAGAAAAGGGTTGTAAGGAGTAAGTAGGTAAGAAATCCGAATATAGTTGAAGCTGAGAAGTATTTTATTGCATTTCTGTCACTCAAGTTGGAGATCTTGTTAAGAGTGCTTGTTATGTTTGGAAGAAGTAGCATGATCTACAGAGCATGAAATTATTTAGTAGCTGAAAAGGGTGACGAAGTTGTAACTATCAATGGTATTAAGTATGGTATATTACATTCTTTGACCCCCTAGAAGCTTATAATTATCCACTGCAGAACATTGTGATGATGGAGCTTTTGGTCTCTGTAGTAATATCAGATGTCTCATTTATGAATCATTCTTTACAATATCTTTGTGAAGTAGATCACTATTTTTATAATTGTTACCTGCCTCCTACATGATGAATAAATTGAATCTCAAAAACATGAATCACATTACAAAATATCAGACACATAGCTTAAATTATGAGTAAGTTTTGAGTCAGTTCTTCCATTATTTCTTCAAGGCCCATTCAATGAGCTTCATTTAGCACAGAAAAAAAAATTCACATGCTGTTTTTTCATATCCTCTGTTTCCTGATATTTATTGGTGAAATAGTTATGGACTAGTGGAACCAGAATGAATATGGCAGTGAAGGTATTATAGAAAGAAACCCACATCTAATTAACATGTAGGGATAATGAGCAAGAACAAGAGAATACGGATTTAACAGTCTCAAATAAAATTGTTAGTATACTTAATACATTTGTTAAGCAATCAATTATGAGGGTGATTATATTTTCATTAGGCAGCACATTTCTGTCTTGCTAAGTAAATTGGAATACTTTATAGCAGATTAGCCTTAAAAAGTTGTGTTTCCTTTAAAGAAATAAAACAATCCCAGGCCCTTCAATTCATAAGTCATATTTGGTATGAAGGAAGAAGGCAAAACTCATTAAGTACCCAAAAGATAGTTGTTGCTAACATTTGGTCTCATTCCAACATCTTGGACTTCCTCTTTCCACTGCAGATAGCAATTATCACTTTTCAATGTGGCTTTGAAATTTTAGAACAGAATCCTTGTGAAGTGCATCAAACATTCTTGAACTGTTTTCAGGACATTCTTTTCATGGAGCCGTGGAACCAGCTGCTCTTCTGCTTTAGTCAGTTAGCATTTTGTCATTGATGCTTTTAAGAATGCGTGTATAATAAAACAGAATCTGAGACATTGATCCATTGCAGCTATTTTAAGGAGGCAATTAGAGCAAAATGAGACACTGATTTATAATGCATTGTTCCTCTGGTCTAGACCAAATTACGTGATTTGTCACAGAGGTTACCTATGAATGTCTCTCAGAAAAACAATTTTACAGATATAACTACAGACAATTGTATGGACTTTTTTTTTGTGTGTGTGGTAAAGGAGAATGCAGTCTTATGTTAGGGAATTACTATGGGCTTAATGTCTTGATGTTTTTCTTGATAGTTAATACCAGTGCATTGAAATGATGATACAACTATTAGGAGAATTCAGTCTGAAAGCTTTTCCTTTGAAGACAAAGTTTTATTCATTCGGTATGTTCAAAAAGTGAATCAGAATTTCAGCCAAAATTTTAGGAGTGTTGCGTAGCATATACACTTTAGGTTCATTATCTAAATTCAATTTGTCATTTTAATTGACTGAAACAGTAATACTTACCTAGCCACCTTCATTTTCTGGGTGCCAAATTAGAAAATCAATTGGTATTCTGACTTCTGAGTATATGTGCCAAAGACTCAGAGGGAAAATTGACAGCATGATGACATGGTGTGGCTTATTGACATAGTATTTATGTTTGTACTTATGAGTCAAAGGCACATTTCTCTTTTTATCCATTTACTCTATAAGTTGATTATATATAGAACTGGGTGGCTTCTGAAATCAACAGCAATCATATTTAGAATTTTGATAATATCTGAACCTATCTAAGAAATAGAGTAATACCTTCAGAATTACTTGACATTATCCTGTACCAAAATAGTTACATATAATTAAGTCCTATGTCAGATACTGTTTATACTTTTTCCTTAGCTTTCACAACACAACTATTTGGTGCAAGGATTTCATTTTCTGATTTTAGACATGAGGAAAAAATGCTCAGGAAGTTTCTGACTTTACTAAGATTTCACATTTAGTGGGAGAGTTGAGGTTTTAACCAGGACTGTGTGCCTTGCAAGCTATGTTTTTCTATTCTGTTATGTTACCTCTCAGCAATAAAGACACATCTCTCTGACTAAACACTAATAAACATTTTTAGAAAATCCAATTCAATTTGATGTTCACGATAGACTTCTGAGTACGTTAGAAAAATAAAGTTAGCAAAGCCCTAGCTGGTTTGGCTCAGTGGATAGAACGTTGGCCTGTGCCTGGGTTCAGTTCTGATCAAGGGCACATGCCCAGGTTGTAGGCTCGATCCCCAGGGAGGGATGTGCAGGAGACAGCCAATCAGTGATTCTCTCTCATCATTGATGTTTCTATTTCTCTCTCCCTCTCCTTTCCTCTCTGAAATCAACGAAAGTACATTTTAAAAACAGTAAAGTTAACAGAGCTACATCTAAATCAACTTTTATTGCATCTGACCACACACCTCATGTCATGTTAAAAGAACCACACTCTCCCTGCAGTTGTCCTTCCTGGATTTCTCTGTGAATTTTTGCCCTCTTTGATATATAATATCACAGACCACAAACAAGAATGTGGTGCAGCTTGAGATTGGCTTAAGCTAAGCTGGTCATCACTAAAATTTTATAGATAAAAAAGGAAGTTGAACTAAATAATAACTAGATCTTGGAAATTCTAAATTCTAAATTCTAAAAAGAGGAAGTTGACTAAATAAAAGGTAAATCTTGGAAATTCTAAGTAAAATTCCAAGGTACATAGTATTTTGTCATATGACATGATACTTGTCACAAGTATTCAGTGGTTTTTGAATACTGAAATGCTATTTGTATGTAGTAACAGTAGTTATATTAAAATCTCTTACTGGCCATACATAATTTTACTCATTAACTTTTTTAAAAAATAAATTTTTATTGTTCCTATTGTTACAAATGTTCCTCTGTTTTTCCCCTCCATTGCTCCCCTCCACCAGGTTCCCACCCACCCTCTGCACTTTCCCCACGCCCCATTGTCCTCATCCATAGGTGCAGTTTTTGTTCAGTCTCTTCTGATACCCCTCCACTTCCCTTTTCCCCAAGAATCATCAGTTCACTCCCCTTCCATACCTCTGATTCCATTATATTCACCAGTTAATATTGTTCATCAGATTTTTTAATTCCCTTGGTTTTTAGATTCACTTGTTGATAGTTATGTATTTGTTGTTCACAGTTTTTATCTTTATCTTCCTCCTCTTCCTAAAGAACCCCCTTCAGTAATTCATATAATTCTGGTTTGGCGGTGATGAACTCTTATAGCTTTTTTTTTTATTTGTGAAGCTCTTATTCTGGCCTTCAATTCTGAGTGATAGCTTTGCTGGGTAGAGTAATTTTGGCTCTAGGTTCTTGTTATTCATCACCTTGAATATTTCCTGCCATTACCATCTGCCCTGCATGGTTTCTGTTGAGAAATCAGCAGACAATCATATGGGTGCTCCTTTATAGGCAACTACCTGCTTTTCTCCTGATGCTTTTAATATTTTTTCTGTGTCTTTTGCTCTTGGAATTTTAATTATGATGTGTTTTAGTGTGGTCCTCTTTGGATTCCTTTTGTTTGTGGTTCTCGGTGCTTCCTGAACTTGTAAGTTTATTTCTTTCACTAGGTGGGAGAAGTTTTCTGTCACTATTTCTTCCAATATGCTTTCGGTATCTTGCTCTCTCTCTTCTTCTGGGACCTTCATAATTCTGATGGTTCGCTTGAAATTGTCCCAGATGTTTCTTACACTATCTTCAACTTTCTGGATTCTCTTATCTTCTTGCTTCTGTGGAGGAGTGTCCTCTGGCTCTTTGTGTTACAAATCTTTGTCTTGATTCTTGCGATCTTCCATTCTGTTTTTTAGGACTCTGTATAATATTTTTTATTTCAGAGAATGTATTCTTTATTTTTAGTTGATCCTTTATTATTTCTAGTTGATCCCTTTTCATATCATCATAGGTCTCGTTTACTTTATTGGCCTTTTTTTAGGAAATTCTTGAAAAAACTTGTAACTGTAGTTTTGAACTCAATGTCCATTCTTTTACTTTCCTCCATCTCCTTCCTTTGTGTCCTGCCTCTTCTCTGCATTTTAGCTGCTTCCCTGATTTGATGGAATAGTTTTGTGTGCTAGGTGTTCTGGTAGAGCCCAGTAGCACAGCCTTCCCAGTTACCTGAGGTGAACAGTCTTGGTGTAGCCCTTTGTGGGTTGTGTGTGCAGTTTTGTTGTTAAGCCTTGCTTGTTGTTGGTATCACTGGGAAGCATTGTTCTCCAAGCCAATTGGCTGTGAGGATTAGCAGTGTCTTAGCTAGGAGGGCTTCTGTACTCTGCTTGGATGGGATGGAGTCTCAGAGTGGCACAGACAAGCTTTGGTTCCCTGTCAGTGTCGCATTAGGAAAGTCCTATTCACTGTGAGTCTTGCAATATTGATTGCAGGCGTGCGCACCTCTTTGGTATAGGCGCAGACAAGCTTTGGATTCCCGTCAGTTCCTCCTTAGGAAAATCCTATTCAAGGAAAATGAGAAAGACAGCCTCCATGGAGGGCTTCTGTGCTCCACTTGGATGGGGCGGAGTCTCGGGGTGGTGGAGACAAGCTTTGGTTTCCCCTCAGTCCCTCCCTGAGTCCCGCAGTAATGGCTGCTGGCTTCAACCACTTCTGAGAGATCTCTGCCTGCTGCCTGACAGTCTGGCCTCTCCCTGAGCAATAGGGTGGTTCTGTTTTCCTCCTGAACAAGAAAGCCAGCCACGAGTTAGCTGTCCGCCCTCTCTGCATGCCTGGAGTAAGCCAGCAGTGAACTTGGCCTGCTCTCTCCTCAAATCCCAATCAAGCCAACAGCCAACTCTGCGGCCGCCTTTTTGTGCGCACAGTTCTCCGCACCTTCATAGTTCCTGAGGCTCAGCATGCCTTCTCTCTCTTTCCCAGATGGTAGAGCCTCTTCTCAGCCAGCTGTCCGGCACTTCAGTGCGATGTTTCCCCTGTTTTCTAGTTCTAAATTCAAAATTTTTGTGGTAGGCTGCATTCGGGTGTCTATCCTATGCTGCCATCTTGGTTTCTCCCCTACTCATTAAGTTTTAATATTTTGACTTTCTTAGGTTTATTTTCCAAACAGTAATAGAACGTGACAGTATATTATCAACAAAAGGCATAACACCTATACTCTGTTGAGGAAACATTTTGATTTGCTGAACTAACAATTTTTAATTTTTAATCAGCATTTTTGAGTTTGTGTTTTTGGTAATAGAAATATATTTTAATGTCACCTAATCTCCATTCTTCTCTGTGTGACTGATTTAAGTAGTCTGTTTGAATGCACTTTTCCCATCTTTAAAATTTTATTAAGTGCTTTTGAAGTGGAACCGTTGGATTGGCTTATTGACATTGCTTCCCTGTTTTACAATTTTAACAGCCTGTGTGTGGCTATTTACATATCATTGGTAAAATTTATAGCATATTTTGGGCATTTAAGCACTTACAATGTTAAACACACACGTAATTAGACTACATTAGAAATTTTTGATGAAATGTGACAGCTGTTGATTGTCCTGATGCAGGAAAGATAAATAATTAAAGTTGTTAAAGTAATACTATTTATGGTACAACAGTATATTTCATTGCAGTATTTTTTCACTGAGAAAGGATCTTAGAAAATGCTGCTGTGTGTGTATCAAACCTAAGGTAAGGACTTTCACCTTGACAGTGTAAGTACAGTAGACCCTTATTATTCTTTGATTCCACATCTGCCAGCCACCTACTTGCCAAAATTTATTTGTAACCCCCAGAGTAACACCAGTGGCACTTTCAATTTATTTGTGGACATGCACAGAGAGTTGAAAAATTTGAGCTGCCCAATGCTCACATTTTCAATTCAGGTCCAATAAGGTGATGTTCAGCCCTCTTGGTTTATGTTTCTTTTAATTTATATTGTTTTATATTTTATTCTTTTTGTTGGCTGTTTCACTGTTTCATATGCCCCCAGAAATAGTGCTGAAGGGCTATCTAGTTTTCCTAAGCAGGAGAAGGCGATGATGTGCCTTATACAGAAATTATGTGTTAGACAAGTTTTGTTCAGTCATGAGTAATAGTACTATTACACATGTATTCAATGCTAATGAATCAGAATATCTATTAAGTAAGGTATCTTTGAACAGAAGCACATAAATAAGGATATGTATTGAACAGTAGATAAAAACAATGTGATCAAAGGCTCACAGGGCCGAAACCGGTTTGGCTCAGTGGTAGAGCATCGGTCTGCGGACTGAAAGGTCCTGGGTTTGATTCCGGTCAAGGGCATGTACATTGGTTGCAGGCACATCCCTGGTGGGGGATGTTCAAGAGGCAGCTGATCAATGTTTCTCTCTCATCGATATTTCTAACTCTCTTTCCCTCTCTCTTTTTCTCTGTAAAAAATCAATAAAATATATTTTTTAAAAAAAGGCTCACAGGAATCTAACACTGATTTAGTGTTTGTGGTGACTTGATAGAACCTAACCATACAAATCACAAGAAACAAAATGCCTCCAAAATAATTAGGAAGACTTGGCAAATGTAGCTATTTAAAAATAAAAGTTTTTTTAGGGAAGTGGAGGGACAACCTTACCACTTAAAGCTATTTTATCTTTTTGCTAGATGCCTCTCCTGGGATTTTTCTTAAGATATTAGTATTACTCTTGTGCAATTTATTTCTTCTTTATCACTTTCAGATTTAACTACTTCTTTAGAACCATACTGTAATTACTCTTTATTTTTAAAGAGTAAATATAAAAGTAATATTTTAGTTAGTTATGTAGTTGGGCCTTTAAAAATACATTTTGTAACCCTAAGATAGGCTATTCATAACAAATATTAAAAAAAAATTTCTCCTACATCTTACTCAGCCACTGAACTATCAGGAATACCAATACCAACAATTTTAGTGGAACCTGTATGTAAAGAGGTGATAGTCCTACAATCAGTCTCTGGTTATGAAACAGATCTTTAGGGTGTGGTAGCAAGTTTTCACATTATAATAAAAGCCTCGGTAGAGTTCATGTTTGCCTGTTCCAAGAATCTGAGAAAGAAAGGAAACTCTCAGCTATTTGTTTGGGATTGATAGGAGATAATACTTGATTAATATTAAACATATTAGCTTAATATGTTATGTGGGGATAGAATGGTGCTTTTGAAAATATTTTTCTGGGCAGGTTAATGTTAAATATTTATTTTGTTGAAGATAGTTCTATTAAATTAATTAAGTAATGTGTTACTAATGCCGTGTCAGGCTTTGTAAGCAAACCCAAATACAAGTCTGTAAATGTCCCAAGGTTGTGAAATTGGAACCCAAAGACAACCCATCCCAAACAGCCAAGCTGTAGCCAATCACTGCCTTCCTTGCTTTGCTTCTGCCTTTTCTCCATCAAAGTCTCTCTCTGAGCTCCTGCTGGTGGAGCGCCGCTAACCACTTTCAGTTTGGCTTGATTAGACTTGATTTTTTTGCTCAAATAAACTGTTAGAATTTTTAATATGCCTCAGCTTATCTTTTAACAGTTTTTTTTTGTGTGTGTGTGGGTTAAAGCCCTTGTTAGACTCTTACGGATGCAGTCATAGAAGTGGAGAGTCTCACCTTTATGAGAACTGATTGCTGTGTTCCTCAGTGTGTGGTTTCAGGGCCACCTGTGCCATAATCAGGGGATTATGAAGTTTGCAAATTCCCTAATGAGTCCCTCCAGACGAATTAAAGCAGATTTTCTGGGAGTATGACCCAGGTATTTGTGTGTGTGTGTGTGTGTGTGTGTGTGTGTGTTTTAACAGACTTTCCTACCCCTCTTTGATCTCAATAGGAAAATTAAATGGTATCTTTATCAGGGTTAGGATGTTGATTCCCTTCCTATAGCACTGTTAGTTCCTTAGTAAACCCAAAACTCTATGGAACACAAACTGTTTCATAGCTATCATATTTACCTAAGTATTATTAGTCTATTACCTAACAAATTGTCTTATATCTCATGTCAGTAAAGGTATTAATGATGAAGTATCTCATGTATATTACAATAAATATGTATAAATTGCATATCTAGGAAACACCTATATCTCCTCATTTTGTAATATACATCTCAGAATTTATATCCTCCTCCTCTAAGTAAACACTTTACATTTCTATATTGATATTTATTTCATGGTTCTAAACACATTCTTAACTCCCATTTTGGAATTTTAAACATTTTAATATCCTCAATGTTTTTTTTTTCTTTTCTCTTAGAAGTCTTTCCTAACTTGGTTTTGGGTGCCACCTGCTGCTAGAAGTTCCCACAAACCTATTCCCCATACTCCTAAACTTTGGTGATTTAGGGTTTTAAAGTCAATATCTAAGACACAGAATCATCATTAATGTAGTTTTCTTAGTGAACTTGGATTAATAATAATGTCTAATATTCTTATGTAAAAATGTACCCCACATTTTAAGAGGAAATTTAGGAATAAAATTAAGGCCTACCTGGTTACAATTTATATATTAGAATAGCAGTATTTATTTTTTGGTAAGGTTCACAATGGTGCCCTGATTAATAGGCTGGTATGGATTGGAAAGATGTAAATATCTTCAACAATGTAATATTTAAATTTTTATTTCTATAGGTGACAGAAAATTAAAAATAACATCATGAGGACATTTGGGTTGGGATTAAAGAAACATTTCCTGATAGTGTATGGACTTAAAGAATCTTAAGAAAAGAGAGTGAAATTAAGATTCTTTATCACTCCTCAGAATTAATTCTAGGTCTGTTTGAATTGGTCTATGTGCAATATCAACTAAAGACAAGAGGATCAGCTTCTATGGTCCCATTTAGCCCTCTGTACAATACACATATACTGACAAGAACTTATTTTTAAATTTATTAGTTCCAATCATTTTTATTTAATTAATGATTATTATAGAAGTCATTGAAACACTAACGTGGGTTTATAGAGACTCGGTTTAGACAGGGAGTTATTTCAAACAATGCAAAACAAAAACCCAAAACAATGCAGCTTTTCCATTCAGCAATATGGATTCACTTCATCTTGAGCCCAGGACTGACAGCCTCCTTGGGGAATGTGTCTGGTTTATAGCTGCAAAGACAAAATGACCTTTTAAAACTCTCTAGGGTCACTGAGGAAATAACTGACTAGCTGTGTGAAATAAGAATGCTAAATTCCACATTTAACATTAATGTAAAGAGAGATGGGATTTATAAGTTTATATAACAACTATTAAATTTATTATTACGTAGCTTCATATTAATTATTGAAAACAAATTCTTATAAATACTTAGTAAAGGATTAAAGCTTATGAAGATGAGCTTTTAGTTTATAAAGTTTCCTTGAAAACCAGAGTTTAAAAATATTATTGTTAGGTCAAGATGGCAGGGTAGGTAAATGCTGTGCTTACTTACCTGCCATGATCACATCAAAATTACAATTAACTACAGAATAACCACCTCCCAGAACCACCTGAAGTCTAGCTGAACAGAAGCCCTATACCAAAGAACATATAGAAGAAGTCATGTGGAGACTGGTAGGAGGAATGGAGTTGCAGAACAGGCTGGTCCCACACCCAAGTGTGGTAGTTAAAAATCTGGAGGGATATTTCAGCTGTGGAGCTTCCCATTGAGGATCCCAGTTCCACAGGGTTCCAATGCTGGGAAAAGAGGTCTGTGTAACTTCTGGCTGTGAAAACCAGTGGAGATTGTGGCTGAGTGAGCTAGAGTGTCCTAGACATTCATTTTAAAGGGCCACACACAGACCTAATCATTGATGGACTCACTTGCTCTAAGTAGCAGTGCTGGGCAGCAGATTGAAAGGTGCCAGGGACATCTGGGGAGGAACTGAATTGTCTGACTTCAAGGTGAGGGCTGGAGGGGTAGCTTTCTCGCAGCCTAAAGTGCTGGCAGAAGCCATTATTTCTTTGCTGAGCCCTCCCCCTGCAGGTATACATGAGCGCCATATCTGAGTTTCCATCAACATAGCTAATATGGCTCATCCCACCCTGGGGGTTTTCTGATACTCTGGCCCACCCAAACCACTTCCAGTGGCTTATCTATACAAACCACCTGTCTTGGCGTAGGCTGTAGACCAAGCATGTCAAACTCAATGGCTAACACAGACCAAATAAACGAGGCATGTGGCCTGTGGGCCACGAGTTTGACATGCTTGCTGTATACTTTCCTAAAATCCCTCAAACATTCACAAACTCCAGACAATCAGCATCTAGTTTTGGCATGCCCCAAGCCTCTTGCTAAGCAGCTCCACGTTAGACACCAGCAGCAACTGGCCTCAGTTTGCAACTTACCCTCTTCCAGTCACCTCCAAGTCCAGCATAAGTAGCAACTATCTGCAGGTCACTTTGTAGTTTATACCGAGTGCCCAGGCAGCAGTGGATCTTGGCCTGCACCAGAATCACTCCCAAGAGGTCCCAGAATCAATACACTCGGTGGCCAGCTTCAGAGCATCACCCAAACACATCAACAAATGGCACATCAAAAGGTCAGACTCAACAGGCATCAGAGCCTCACTAAAGTGAATCCATTCTCCACAGAGGCAGTCTCAGTACAATAGCTCCTCCAATGTAGTTACTGCCAGTCCTCATAACCAATCAGCCAGAAGATCAATTCCTCCCATTGATGTATCAACAGCAATCAAGGCTCAAATGTGACTGGAGGGCACAGATAACCCATACAAGGGACACTCCTGGAGCACAAACTCAGGTGATTAGGGAGACTGCACCACTGGGGCCCATAGAATACCTATTACAAAAGGCCACTCTACCAAGACTGGAAGACATAGCAGCTTTACCTAATACATAGAAACAACCACAAGGAGGCATCCAAAATTAGGAGAAAAAGAAATGTCCCAAATGAAAGAACAGAACAAAATTCCAGAAAAAGTACCAAACTAAATAGAGATCAGTAATCTACCATATGCAGAGTTCAAAACACTGGTAATAAAGATGCTCAATGATCTCAGTGAGAACTTAACAAAGAGATAAGAAACATAAAAACAGATAGAAAACATAAAAAAGAACCAGAAGTGAAGAATACAAGTGAAATGAAGAATACATTACAGGGAATCAACAGTGGGGTATATTTGGAAGATAAAGAAGCTGAAAATACCCAATCAGAACATCAAAAAGAAAACAGAATCCAAAGAAATGAGAATAGTTTAAGGGGCTTCTGGGACAACATCAAGTATGCCAACATTTGCATCATGGGGGTTCCACAAGGAGAAGAGATAGTACAAGGAATTGAAAACCTATTTGAAAAAAATAATGACAGAAAACTTCTCCAACCTGGCAAAGAAAATAGACAGAATGCCCAGGAAGCACAGAGAGTTCCAAACAAGATGAACCCAAGAGGCCCACACCAAGACACATCATAATTAAAATGCTAAAGGTTGCAGAAAAAGATAATCTTTTTTTTTAATATATATTTTTTTGATATTTTACAGAGAGGAAGGGAGAGAGCTAGAGAGCTAGAAACGTAGATGAGAGATAAACATTGACCAGCTGCCTCTTGCACACCCCCTACCAGGGATGTGCCCGCAACCAATGTACATGCCCTTGACCGAAATCAAACCCAGGACCTTTCAGTCTGCAGACCGGTTTCAGCAAAAGAGATTCTTAAAAGCATCAAGAAAAAGGTAGTTTCCTACAAGGAAGCTCTCATAAGACTATCAGCTGATTTCTCAACAGAAACTTTAAAGGCCAGAAGGGCTTGCCATATAATATTTAATGAGGCGTATGGCCCATTGGCCCAAAGTTTGACACACTTGATTTACAATCAAGACTACTCTATCAGCAAAGCTATCACTTAGAATCAAAGGACTGATAGTTTCCCACAGAAGAAAAAATTATAGCAGTTCATCACCACCAAACCAATATTACAAAAAAATGTTAAAGATACTTCTTTAAGAAGAAGAAAAAGAAAGATCAAAAGTATGATTAATAAAATGACAATAACTACTTATATATTAATAATTATAATTACTTCAAATGTAAATTAATTAAATGCTTCAATCAGAAGGCATAGGGTTGCTGAATGAATAAAGAAAACAAGTCTTTTATATATATTGTGGAGAAGAAACTCACTTCAGAATGAAAGACACAAAGAGACTGAAACTAAAGAGATAGAAAATACATTCCATAAAAATGGAATCAAACAATTAAAAAGCTAGTATAGCAATACTTATACCAGACAAAACAGACTTTAAAGCAAAGGCTATAACAAGAGACAAAGAAGGATTCAGCAACTCCACTTCTAGATATTTATCCAAAGAAATCCCAAACATGAATTTAAAAAGGCATATGCAACTACAAATTCATCGTAGCATTATTTATAATAGCCAAAATATGGGAGCAACCTAAGTATTTATCAACAGATAAATGGCTAAAGAAGTGGTACATATATATGGAATATGACTTAGCCATAAGAAAGAATGAAATCTCGCCACCTGCCAACAACATGGATAGAAGATATGATGATAAGTGAAATAAGTCAGACAAAGACAGATGCCATATGTTTTCACTTATATGTGGGATCTACAATACAAAATAAACAAATAAGCATGACAGAAACAGTTGCATAGATAGAGAATATTTTGATGGCTATCAGATGGAAGGGGGTTTGAAGTTATGGGCGAAAAGGGGGAAGGGATTAAGAAGTACGGTTGCTAGTTACAAAACAGTCATGGGCATATAAAGTGTAGTATAGGGAATATAGTCAATAATATTGTAATAACTTCATATGGTGTCAAATGGATACAGATTTTTTGGGTGATCATTTAATAAATTATATAAATTTCTAATCATGTTGTACATCTGAAACGAATATATCAACTATAATTTAAAAATAAAAAAATATTAAAAAGTAAAAATAAATAAAGCAAAAAATATATTTGTTTTAAATGTTGAGAAGTATTAGAATTGAACTGAAAGAATGAATAAATATTTGGAACACGTTGAATTATAAAGCATGATAATAAGTATAATCACAAAATCATTATTTAATGTTTTTATTTAAAAATTTTATTAGTTTTCTTGAAGCACTTATGTCTATTATGCTGAGTTTTGCTGTGATTCTACTTTATCTTCCCTCCTTTTAAGGGGTTATAGTAACAGCAGCATTGGCTGTTGACTATGTCCTTATGAGGGTATTAAAAAAATTGGCATATAAAATTCTTAAAATTTATACACTGAAGACTGACATAAGTATTAAGATATAATCTTACATATATAAAGAGGTAATATGCAAATTAGCTGGGACACGGTAACAGTCACAACTGTGCAGGAGGAGGCTGCACGCCCAGCCCAGGTGGGCGGGAGAGGACAACTGTGTGGTGAGGCAAGACATGGGTGGCATAGGCCTGCAAAAAAGCAGGTCCTGTCTGCTAGTTGCAGCGGCGGTGAGCAGGCAGGTCCACAGAGAGTAGAGAGCAGGGCCTGCCAGCCAGGGCACACCAGCAGTTCTGCCTCTGTGCATGAGCTGCAGAGGAATCACCTTTTCTGACCGCTCATTGGTTAAGTTCCCGGTATGCCACTCGCAGTGTTCTTGCTAACTTGAGTAGTAAGACCCAAGATCTAGGGTTTTTTCCACCTCACTCATGGAGGTAAAAATGAAGGTCCATTGCTGGATGGGCTAAGAAATGTCATATCCTGCCCTAGCTGGTTTGGCTCAGTGGATAGAGCCTAGGCCTGCTGACCGCAGGGTCCAGGTTTGATTCTGGTTAAGGGCATGTACCTAGGTTGCAGGATTCTCCCTAGTTGGGGGCCAGGCCAGGGCTCATGCAGGAGGCAACCAATCAAAGTGTCCCTCTCACATTGATGTTTTTCTCTGTCTTTCCCTCTCTCTTCCATGCTCTCTAAAAATCAATGGAAAAATATCCTCAGGTGAGGATATTAAAAAATAAAGGAAGAAATGTCATATCCTATGAAAGAGACATCTTGAAAATGCCTAAAGAAAGTTGTAATTTTTTTCATGGTGAAGGGACTGGAGTCCATGTTGATGAAAACACCTTGGCCGCTGCAGCGGCCGGCAGTGGCAGCAACAGTGGGGTGACGGGGATCTATGCCTTCCCCTGATTAGTCCAGTTGTCTCCTGCAGAGGGAAGCCATCAGTAATCAGTAGGACATCCCCTGAGGGCTCTTGGATTTGAGAGGGTACAGGTTGGGCTGAGGAATCCCCCCCCCCTCAACGAATTTCATGCACTGGGCCTCTAGTTATTGAATAATAAAGTATTTACATTTTAGATATGATCATGAGTTCTTACATTTAGTAAGTTGACCAGTGAAAGGAAGGCTAAGGCAATTCAGTGTTAAGTAACACTGGAGCCCTTTATGTAGAAGGTTTGAATTGGGTCTCCTAATTGTTAGGGGCACTGCAATCCCCTCAATCTGATATCCAAAAATAATATTGCTTAAAATAATAGAAGTGTTGAGTTATTTTTTTCAGTATATACATAAATTTATAATACCAATTTTTATTCATATATATCTCTATCTATCTATCTATCTATCTATCTATCTATCTATCTATCTATCTATCATCTATCTATCTATCTATCTATCTATCTAAAATTGATTTTTTACAGAGAGGAAGAAAGAGGGATAGAGAGTTAGAAACATCCATGAGAGAGAAACATCGATCAGCTGCCTCTTGCACATCCCCACCGGATGTGCCCGCAACCAAGATATGTACCCCTGAACGGAATCGAACCTCGGACCTTTCAGTCCGCAGACCGACACTATCCACTGAGCCAAACCGGTTTCAGCGAGTTATTTTATATATTCCTTCTAATCCCATTTTCTTGTTATAATAAGTATGGATCTGTTTTTAAGTATTACAAATGAAGCACTTATATAATGTGTTTTAAGGACAACAGAAGCTTGCTGGGTTCTGATAATTTCTTCTTACTCTTATAAACATTACCTGTGATTTCATTCATTACTATGTCAAGCAGATTTAATGATTTGATATAATCTCTACAGGAATAGATTTTAAAAGCTGGGTTGACCTTTTCAGAACTTGCCAGAGAAATTTGCATGAATTTTCATTTTAATTTAATGGAGATGAGACAAACTTGAAAATTTTGAAACTGCCTCAGTTTTCAGTGAAAATTAATTCAAAGAAAAGATAATATAGGGTTTTTCCCTTTTATCAGTTATTCATCCCAAATTATATAGTACTTGATATGCATAAGATATTGTATCTTATGTATAAGATTGGAAATCTTTTTGCTTCCTAAAACTTTTTGGCTCTATCTACTTCATATTCAGTTTACACATTATTCAGTCTTGATTCTATATTTCACCCATAAAATTTTCTAGAAAAATACCTATACATACCGTTAATGTATTTTTCTATTTTATATTTATTTCAGAAGAATTATAAATGCAGAAACCTCATGAACAACTTAATACTGAAAACAGTGAAGTAGCAATATTACAGGAAATAAATCATACTATGTTTGGTTACTTAAAAGAAAGAAAATTGTTTCCATGTGCCTTAAAGGAATTTGAATTTAGTTTCCAGAATTTAGATTTCAATAAAGTACTATTGAACTTTTTCTATTATTGTAATCTTAGTGACATTATTTTATTGAGGTTTGATCAAAACATATTCATGTATACTTATGAAAAGATTCTACTCAATATAGATAATACTATGTATACAATATTAAAAATGTTATTACAGTACTTGGTATATGGTGCAGTGTATTTAGTCTTCAAAGCTTCATTAAAAAATAACAGTAGAAATATCTGCATTCCATTGGAGGAAACACAGGTTGCCTGGTGTAAAACCTTTTAGATAGTATGTATGTCTAGTATGAGTTGCCTTTGTTCATAAAAGTTTGCTGTGGAGAGTTACTTCTGAATATCTCATCAGCTGAGATAAACCTCAAGTACCTAAAGTGAACTGGATGTCTGCTTAATCTCAAGGAATGTTCAGGTTCAGAAATATGGGTTCACTGGAGAGCAAAACCAGTTAATCTTTAAAATAAAATGTAACGAACCAATAAAAGAACTATAGTTCATATGGCTGACATCATACTAAATGTCTTCCAGAAAACAGAGATTTCCTCATAGTATGATTTTGATGAAATTTTCCCTTATAGAATATACAAAGATTCAATTGATTGAGAACTTCAAACAATTGATGACTATGATATGGGTCTTGCTTTTATTAGATTAGAAGTAAGGCTATAAATTACACATGGTGCCATCTAACCTACTTTCAAATTAGAAAACAAATAATACATATAGATTTCCCATTTCTTTTTTGAACATAGATGCAAATAAAAATGACTTGTTTTCAGGAGATTATAATAGAATAGAAACAATCCTATCTAACAAAAGAGCAATAGGCAAATTAACCACCACTCCGCCACACCCACAAGCAATGCCCACCAGCCAGTCAGGAGCGAGTGTGCAAATTAACCTAATCAAGATAATGGCCGGCCACGGAGCAAGCTGGATGCTTGACTTTCCCTGGCAATGGAGAAAGCCAAGCTTTCTGAATAACCTGGCTGGCCCTGGCCTCTGCTCAAGGCTACAAAGTTTCAATTATAGAAGATAAATAAATCTCAACAAAAATGGCTTCGGCCATGGAGCAAGCAGGAGGCTTGGGTTTCCCTGGTGATGGAGGAAGCCAAACTTTCTGGCTTGCCCTGGCCTCCTCTCAAAGCTACAAAGTTTCAATTATAGAAGATAAATAAATCCTAGATACCAGGGCCTCCACTTGGATAGCTGGGGGGCATAGCCAGCCCGCAAACCACCACAGGCCCCTTGCCCAGGCCACCCCATACCCCAAGGGAACCCCCACCCTGATCCGGGACACCCTTCAGGGCAAACCAACTGGCCCCCAATTGTGCACCAGGTCTCTATCCTATCAAATAAAAGATATTATATGAGTGGTAGATAGCTAAAGGAACAAACCGAATTGGCCTTAAAATATTGTTAAAGAAAATCTCTCATTTGAAAGAAATGTAAGGAGAACTAGTTGTTACAGTAGTTATATGTACAAGCCATATTAAATATTACTCATTTTTATCATGGTAGCAAAGTATGGCAAGGAATGCCGCTTCTGAACATGAGAAAAATCCCACATCAATTGTAGTTACATTGCTTCAAAGAAAATACACTTCTTTTGGTAGTGGGCACCTTTTCTTGTACTTACTGGCTATATGTATGTTTTTGGAGAAATATCTATTCAAATCCTTTGCCCCTTTTAATTGGCTTATCTTTTTATTGTTGAATTTTAAAATGTCTTTATTTTGGATACTACTCTCTTATCAGATGCATGATTTGCATATATTTTTTTTTTAAATAAATCTTTATTGTTCATATTATTACAAATGTTCCTCATTTCCCCCCCCCCCCATTACTCCCCTACACCAAGTTTCCATTCAATTCTCTGCCCTTTCCCCATCCCCCATTGTCCTCATCCATAGGTGCAGTTTATGTTCAGTCTCTTCCCGCCCCGCTCCACTCCCCATTTCCCCAAGAATCATCAGTCCACTCCCCTCCCATACCTCTGATTCTATTATATTCACCAGTTAATATTGTTCATCATTTTTACTTCCCTTGGTTTTTAGACTCACTTGTTGATAGTTACGTGTTTGTTCATAATTTTTATCTTTATTTTCTTCCTCTTCCTAAAGAACCCCTTTTAACAATTCATATAATTCTGGCTTGGCAGTGATGAATTCCTTTAGCTTAAATTTATTTGTGAAGCTCTTTATCTGGCCTTCGATTCTGAGTGATAACTTTGCTGGGTAGAGTATTTTTGGCTGTAGGTTCTTGTTGTTCATCACCTTGAATATTTCTTGCCATTCCCGTCTGGCCTGCATGGTTTCTGTTGAGAAATCAGCTGACAGTCGTATGGGTGCCCCTTTATAGGTAACTACCTGCTTTTCTCTTGCTGCTTTTAATATTCTCTCTTTGTCTTTAGCTCTTGGAATTTTAATTATGATGTGTCTTGGTGTGGTTCTTTTTGGATTCCTTTTGTTTGGGGTTCTGTGTGCTTCCTGGACATGTAAATCTATTTCTTTCACCAGGTGGGGGAAGTTTTCTGTCACTATTTCTTTCAATATGTTTTCGGTATCTTGCTCTCTGTCATCTTCTGGGATGCCCATAATTCTGATGTTGGTTCGCTTGAAGTTGTCCCAGAGGTTTCTTACATTATCTTCAACTTTCTGGATTCTCTTGTCTTCTTGCTTCTGTGGAGGAGTGTCCTCTGGCTCTTTGTGTTGCAAATCTTGGACTTGATTCTTACAATCTTCCATTCTGTTTTTAGGACTCTGTATAATATTATTTATTTCAGAGATTGTATTCTTTATTTCTAGTTGACCTTTTATTATTTCTTGTTGACCCTTTATTATTTCTTGTTGATCTTTTTTCATATCCTCATAGGTCTCATTTATTTTATCGGCCTTTTCTAGGAGATTGTTGAACAACCTTATAAGCGTGGTTTTGAACTCTATATCCCGTCGCTTTTTGTCCTCCATTTCTTTCGTTTGTGATCTGTTTCCTCGTTTCGGCATTTTCGCTGCTTCCCTGAGTTGGTAGGTTGGGAGGATCAGCTGTGTCTATGCCAGGAGACAGCCTTATTCCACTAGACTTGGAAACCTGCAAGAGCCTCTCTGAGTTCAGCTTGGATGGGGCGGAGTTTCAGGGTGGAGCCTACAGCCTTGGCTTCCGGTTAGCCCCGCCCTCTGAGGTTCCTGAGTCTCAGTGTACCTCAGTGTCCTTTGGTACTCGCTGCAAGCACCTCTGAGAGAAAGTCGCCCTGGAGCTTCGCCCGCCTCCAGACAGTGCAGTCTCTCCCCCAACAAGCCCACAACTGGGGTTCAGAGCAGTTGGAAGTGGGGCCAAGAACAGTCCGGAGCTTATGTCTCCTTCCCGCCAGGGCAATCTCGCGGCCCAAACAACAGTCTGTCCTCTGTGCGTGTAAAGTGCGCGACTCAGGGGATCTGCTTTTCGCTCCCCTGAGCTTCTGCCTTACAGCCCAGATTCCCCCTGTATGAGGCTGGGGCCCGAGGGTCTTGCCCAGGACTGGGGTTCAGTGCAGTCAGAACTGGGGCTCAGCACAGTCCTGAGCTTTTGAGTCCTTCCCGCTGGGGCAATTCAGCAGCTCAGTGAACAGTCCCTCCTCTGCGCGCAATGTGCGCGACTCCGGAGCTCTGCCTTTCTCGCCGCTCGGCTGAGCTTCCGCCTTACAGCCCAGATTCCCTCTGTATGAGCCTGGGACCCCCGGGGTCTCGCCCAGAACTGGGGTTCAGTGCAGTCAGAGTTGGGGTTCAGCACAGTCCGGGGCTTTTATCTCCTTCCCGCTAGGTAACGCCAGCCAGGCACTCAGCCGCCCCTCCTCTCCGGCTCCGTCCTCTCCCCGCGCGCGCACACGGCGCCTCCGTACCTTAGGCTTTTACAGTTCCTCTGATTGTCCTTCAGGTTTTCTCTTTCCTTCTAGTTGTAGAATTTCCAGTCAGTCAACTTTCCTGTAGTTCTGGATAGTGTCCACTCTATATTTTAGTTGTATTTTTTTAAATTGTTGAGGGCGGCTGCAGTTAGGCTTTTACCTCTGCCGCCATCTTGTTGTCTCCTCTGATTTGCATATTTTGATGATGCCTAATTTATTTTTCTTTTGTGTGCTTTTGTGTTATATTAAAAAAATTACTTTGTTCAAGGTCATGAAAATTTCTGTTTTTTTCTTCTTCTAATTTATAATTTTAACTCTTACATTTAGTTCTATAAGCCATTTTGAATATATATATATATATATATATATATATATATATATGGTATGAGGTAAGGGGTTAATTTCATTTTTTCTGCATGTGGATATCTTATCCTCTCAGCACCATTTATTAAAATGACTGTCTTTTCCCATTGAATGGTCTTGGCTCCCTTGTCAAAAATCAGTTGATTATAAATATAAGTATCATATTCTTTTAGAAATCTAGACTTCAATTAATTTGTTCTAGTTGAATGGAAAAATGAGTGTGATAAAAAGGCATTTTATAATAAAATGTCTTTTCATTCAGTTGATAAACCATTATAATTGACAGATTCTTTGTTATTACTATACCAAGTTTATGTCTTAGCTGAAACTACTTGTTTTTCTTCCTTAAGTCACATAACCTTTGTCCTCCTTGCATTATATTGCTAAATTAACCTTCTATTTAGATATTACTATTATAGTACATTCAGAGGAAAAATATTCATTTGAATGATTATCAATGATAACCAAATTTTGTTTGTGGCTAGCAAAAAAAGGAAGAATTTGAATTACAAATTTAAATATATATATATATATATATATATATATATATATATATAGTCTCTTTAATTCATATGTGGTAAACTAACTTAAAATTTCCCCAAACTATCTTATTGATTTGAGGCAGTGTATTTTTGTTAGCTTGACTTCCTCAATTCTTTTTTCTTTACATGTAATCTTTCCATCTAGTGTACTCTTTTTTTTTTTTTACTAATATCTCACTTACATAGATTGTATCCTAACCTCACTCTAAAAGTCCCAAGCTTTTATAATTGACTAATTACCATAGAAAGGTAAAGTATTTGCTTGTACAGGGTTAGATAATTGAGATGTTGATTTTGTGAAAAACAAAAAAGAATAAAGAGTCCTCTCCAACTAGCAATAAACACCTAAGATATACTACCATTAAGATAAAAATCAACAGGTGATTTTAGTAGTCAAAAAGGCAAATATTGTATAAACTAAAGAGACATATGGAAGAATTCTAACATTAGAAAACATTTGAGAGCAATCAGGACAACTTTCATAGGTTTCATAGGACAATTCACTTAAGAATCAAGTGTAATTTCCATGAGAAGTAAAACTCACATAAATTCCTCCATTCTCCTTTCTGTAAACCCAAATATGCTTGAATTACAGATTTACTGTTATTCCCAGAATTTTATTTTTATGAGACATTGTCTTATCTAAGTTCTGCACAGGCTATAAAACAAGCCACAGCTGTTTGATGGGCTCAAAATGTTAATGTCACCGCTGCAGTCTCCCAGCTCTTCCTCACTCTGTGTGTTAGGTGTATCAAGGTCAAGATATTAATTATAACCTCTAACTTAACATTTTCACATTATGGCATGTTAATGCTATTGGCAAAGTTTCCACCAGGTATTCAGATTTAGGGCGGGCTTAAAGAAACTCAAAATGAAATGTGAAGGAAACTTAACTTTCTTATGGAGACATCAGTGAAAAATCTACATAAAACAGGATTTTATATCCCCCTGCCTGCTTCCTTAGCAATATCTTGGAGCTATTAGATTTTATTGGAATTTATTTAACTGATTAAAATTCATTTAGCCAAATACTCTCAATGGATTTAGAGAAGGTGATGATAGAAGCATATTTAAGAACCTCATTAGCTAGAAGTAAACGGGCCCAGAAACCTGGTGTGTAGTATCTCATTGCAGATGATTTCCTCTTCATGAGCTCATGTCAGTGGTCTCCTTCATCTGCACAATGGGTCTGATAACAGCTAAATGACTGGCTTGAACACGTGTCCAATTCATGTTTAAACCAACTACACAAAACAATAATAGTCCTAGAAACTGAAAATTAAAGTTTTATTAATAGAATAATTTAAAATACATTAGTGGAGTTTACCACTCAGAGATGACCATTATAAAGTGAATAATCTTTAATAAAGTTAATTACCTACTGATTTATCTGTTTAAGGGTATATTTTACCTTTTTAAAATTTTTAATTAAAAAATTATTTTCAGCCGAAACCGGTTTGGCTCAGTGGATAGAGCGTCGGCCTGTGGACTGAAAGGTCCCAGGTTTGATTCCGGTCAAGGGCATGTACCTTGTTTGCAAGTACAGCCCTGGTGGGGGTGTGCAAGAGGCAGCTGATCGATGATTCTCTCTCATCGATGATTCTAACTCTCTATCCCTCTCTCTTCCTCTCTGTAGAAAATAAATAAATAATATAAAAAATTATTTTCAGTTAGCAGTTGATATTCAATAGCTTTATATTTTTTTAAATTGAAAGAGGGATCAATTTTTTTTTGAATTAAATAGTTTTAAAAACATTTGAATATGCTGGGAAAACTTTTATTTATTATAAATATATTTTATTGATTTTTTTACAGAGAGGAAGAGAGAGGAATATAGAGTTAGAAACATCGATGAGAGAGAATCATTGTTCAGCTGCCTCCTGCACACCTCCCTACTGGGGATGTGCCCGCAACCTAGGTACATACCCTTGATCGGAATTGAACCTAGGACCTTTCAGTTTGCAGGCCGATGCTCTATCCACTGAGCTAAACCAGTTTCGGCTGGAAAAACTTTTAAATGATTTAATTGAAAATAATGCTAATGAATTATAAAATATCTCTGAGTTAAAGATCTATTCTTTGAAAGTTTATAACAGCAAAGTAGTGAAATTAATAGAATAATGAAAATAATAAAAGTTAGATTATGATATCTGAAATGTTACCTTTTGTCATTGGAGGTAAAATATAAGGCTGTTGATAGAAATCTCTATTTTTTGAAGATCTTAGGAATCCAAAATAAAGCTTTTGTGAAGCAGATAGTTGTAGTGAAAATTAGATTTTTTTTTTTTTGCTAAGAGAGAATAATTAAATAAACCAAGAAAAATAATTAATTTTAAAAAAGAACAATTCTACCCTGTTACTCTTAGAATTTCCTTTTTAAAACTCCTAGTAAATATTTTATTAGTTCTTTTATAACCATCTTTGGTTAAATACAAACGTGAATGTTTTTGGTAGGCAAAGTTTGTCTTTCATTTTTTCTACTTTTTTTTTTGGGACCCATTTTTTCCCTTAATATATCCAGTTGTATTAGTTTCTTAGGGCTGTTTTAACAAAATATGCAAATTGCTTGATAATAGGAGAAATTTATTCTTTCACTGTTCTTGAGTCAAGCAGGAAATCAAGACATTGGCAGTACCATTTACCCTTCGGAGTTCCAAGGGGAGGGTCCTCCCTTTCCTCTTCCAGCTTTTGGCCCCAGGTGTTCTTGGCTGGTGGCAGTGTAAGTCCAGTCTCTGCCTTTGTCTTTACATGGCTGTTTTCCCCATCTGTATGTCTGTGTCTCTTCTTTTTATCAAGACAATAGTCATATTGGATTAGGGCTCACTGTAATATAGTATAACCCCATCTTAACTTGATTATATTTCAAGTACCCCATTTCCAAATAAGGTCACGTTCACAGGTACTAGTGAAAAGGACTCGAACATTTGTTTTTTGGGGAAACAATTTGACCCATAACACCTATGCATTATCTTTCTCTTCTATGGTGACCCACTTAGTTTCTTACTTTCTGCTACCTTTGGATTTTGTTGTTCTATTCATTCATTTATCCACCCATGCATCCATGCACTCACCCATCCATTCATCAAAATCTACTGTGTGCCAAGTACTGTCGTAGACCCTGGGAGTACAAGGTAGAATGAAATAAAACTCCTTCCCTCATGCACTTACACTCCATTATGAGTTGATAGGCAATCAAGACATTAACTCTATAAAATATCTTTGATAAGGTCTGTTACAAAGACAAATGAAGTGTAGAAAGAGGATAAAGAGATTGGGAGTAGGTAGGCATGACGGGTGTGTGGGAGCTACCTTTCAGCCAGGATGGTCAGTGCCCGCTCTTAGTGCTGCTAAATAAATACCTCCAAACCTGTTGCTGCTTCTCAGTGATCCAATGTGCTGGCTCACTCATGTAATATATTAAAATACCTTTCTAGAAATAATTCCTAAGTCAGGGGAGTGGTACAAATATAGATTTGATTTTAGAAGGTAGAAAAGATGGCTTTGAGGGGGCTCTCCTGATGTAGTCATTTAACTAATATGTGCTAAGTGTATTCCATGTGTCAAGAAATTTGCTAGGTGCAGGGGATGCAAAATAGTAAGCAAGAAAAAGGCAGCTTTTCTGTCTTCGTGAGACTATACATAATAGGGCTTTCTCTCAAAATTTTTAATATAATGCAGAAATCATTCTTGCCTACCCAGCAGCTGATTGGCATATGAAGAGGAGTCCATCTGAATATCACTTTACTTTCCTGCTGATCTCTAAGCAAATGAATTACATATTATTTCTTCAGTTGTTTACAAGACATTTTCTAAATACTCATAGCTAATTGACTAAAGATCATATTCCAGAATTATAGGGAGCTAAGAAAATTTTTTAGTATGAGTGTTGATGAAACAATACTGTTTTCATTGGTTTAATATGTTTTGGGATTATTTTTACAGAAATATTATGCTGGGAAATATTTTTGTGAGCTACACAATCCAGATAGGAATTATGAAAGCTGGTATAAACTGTATTTTATTTGATGATTTGTTTATTGACTTTCAGAATATAGAATAAGAAGAAATCATGTACTTTCATTTAAGAAAACAAATCTTTAATTTGTAGAGGACAAATCAAAGTTTGCTGAAGAGTTCACCTAAAAAATGACCCAAGTTGTTACCCTGATTTCCTGTAGACTGTGTATATCTGCCAGCTATTGTTTTACTAAGATGAATGAATCTCTGCCAAAGGATTTAAAAGTTCTTTTAGAACTATAAAATTCCTTAGTGTACAGAAATAAAATTTGCTGAGCTAAAATGTTCATCAAAAGGCATCAAGCTAAGAAAAAATATCTCCAGACACAAAGGCAGATTGTACATTTAGGTTTTCTTGTATATCATGTTAAAACAAAAATTATGGGATGCATCTGTTGCTAGTCTGGAAACCAGATTAAACAAGATCTTTTTCACCAGTGCTATGGCAGCCATGCTAAGAACGAAGGAAGGGTAGCCTTGGCATTCGCCAAGCGCTTAGTAAGGTTTCTATTTGGCACTTTTGATAGACAAACTCTGACCAGTTCTGATGCTGTCCAGGTTTACTGACGCCGAGGACAGATGTGTCCTTGCTTCCCTTTTGGGGTGTGTTTTATCTCATGTTGATACTTTTTTCCTCTACTTGGCCCTTTTCCAACGTGTAGCCTGTTTTACAGACTTTTTTATATTCAAGCTGAGACTGTCAAAATCTTGTTGTTAGGAAATAAAATATATAAAATATATACATTTTAATAATTGTAAAACTACTGTTTGTAAGTTTTTCTAGCAATGTTGATAATCTAGGACTTTTCTTAGTCTTACTGGTATTATTCATAAACAGTGTAGATTGATTTCATGGTCACTCTGTGATTCCTATGGACTATGTATATGAAATATTACTTATAAAGTCAGAGAATTATACTATCTATATTCCTTCTAAAAATTTTTTGCTCACTATGATAGAGTCTAATTTTAATGCTATTGTATGAAACAGCCCAATTGATATGATGAAAATTTCAATATACTGTGCTGTTACTGTATTTTACTTTTTTTTTGGCTTGGGATTAGTTTGATTAAAATGGAACATTCATGAGTTCCACAGAACAGATTTGGTCCCTGTGAGTCTGACGTTTTATTTTCTTTCATAACTACACACTGTCCCTTTAATCATAGACCAGTAATCTCACCAATATGTCATTGATTACAAAGAAAAATCCAGGCAAAAAGGTGAGGATAGCTTGAATCTAATCTATCACTACTATGGGAACCAGCTTTTTCTTGTTTTAATATATTTTTATTGATTTGAGAGAGAAAGGAAAAGAAGATAGAAACATAAGTGATGAGAGAGAATCATTGATCAGCTGCCTCCTGCATGCCCCACACTGGAGATTGATCCTGCAACCTGGGCATGTGCCCTGACTGGGAATTAAACCATGACCTCCTGGTTCATAGGTCGACACTCAACCACTGAGCCATGCCTACTGGGCAGGAACCAGCTTCTGATGTGTGACAGAAGGCTATTGTATAGAGGATACTATTTTTCTTATTTATGTGACAGAATGTCGCAGCAGAATTCTGTTGCATTACTTGTCATAAAGATGGTGGGTTCTCATGTTAGATGAAACTCATTACCTTTCATTTATTGGGGAAACAAAGGCAGTATTAAAGGAAGTTTACAATTTGAACAGTTAAGGTTAGGACATTTTGGTGATATGGTTTTGTATAACAAGTCACCCCTAAATAGTAACAATAATTTAATTTGCTCACAAATCTTCAATTTGGACCGAGCTTGTTTTTGTTCCACGTGGAGTCAGCTGGGAAAGCTCAGGGAGGGCTTCATGATCTATTTCTAAGGTGACTTACTCACATGGTGGCCAAGTTGGTGCTCACTGTTGGTTGGCTGGGAATTAAACGGCGCTGTTGGTCAGAGTTCTCAGTTCCTTTCCACATGGGCCTCTCCTTGGGCTGTTTGAGTTTACTCAGCAGCATGGCAGCCAGATGCCAAGAGCAAGTATTCCAGAAGATAAGAACTAGCGACTCCAGGCATGGGTCTGGAAATTGGCTCAATATCTCTTGTGCCGTATTGTATTGGTCAGTTAGTCACAGAGCCCACTCAGATATGAAGGGAGGGGACATAGGACTCACCTCCTATTGGGAGATACGTCAAATAGTTTACAGCTGTCAGTAATCTACCACAAACATTTCTTGTAGTGAGTAGAGAAGACTATCATTGTCTCAGTGAAAATACAGGCACTTGGGTGCTTAAGTAATTGTAGATTAGAATCTGTCAGTCACAATAGAATGAAGTGAATAGATATCATAATTTGATAGGTAGCATGCTAGAAATCCAGTATGTTTTTCTGTTTCTAGGTACATACCAGCACATATCCCCTGTAGTAAGCTTGAAGTCATCATCACTTCTGGACAGAAACATGCCACCCTTTGTCAGTGGTCTTGAAAGGGTTTTGATTATGCATTTATATTATTATTTGTAAAAAATATTTCTTTTATTTATATAGGAAAGAATGTAATTCTCATACTGTACCTCTCCTGCAGCAGAGGAAAGATAATTCCTTGCCTATATGTCTGTTAAAGAAATATTTTGAGCATGTACCATTTATGCACCAGAGGACAGATATTTTATTTACTTTATAAAAAAACTAGAAACCCGGTTCATGAAATTCATACATGGATAGGGTCCATAGGCCTGGCTGGCGATCAGGGATGATTTGTGGGGTGACCAGCAGGGTGATCGGGGCCCCTGCTTGCACCCCCCTTGGCTGGCCTGGTGACACCTGCTCGCTGGCCCCGCCCCCCAATGCCACTTCCAGTTGGGGCCTGCAGGCTGTGGGCAGCTCCTGCATTGAGTGTCTGCCCCTGGTGGTCAATGCCCATCATAGTGACCGGTGGTCATCCTACCATTCAGTCTATTTGCATATTAGGGCTTTATATAGATAGATAGAAATTTAAAAAGTAAAAGAAAAAAATATATATATACACACACACACACCCGCATACACACACACACACACACACACACACACACACACACATATTTAAAGTAATACATATGTCTCCTTTTCTCTCCATTGACCTCTCCCTGGCCATTCCCACCCTCCAGCGCATGCCCTCATCCCCCTACTGTCTGTGTCCATGGGTTATGCTTGTATGCATTCATACAAGTTCTTTGGTTGATCTCTTGATACCCGCCCTCCCTTGTATTCCCTCCGAGGTTGGACAGTCTGTTTGATGCTTTGCTGTCTTTTGATCTATTTTTGTTCATCAGTTTATGTTGGTCATATTCTACAAATGAGTGAGATCATGTGCTATTTATATTTCTCTAACTGGCTTATTTCGCTTAGTATAATGCTCTCCCGTTCCATCCATGCTGTTGCAAATGGTAGGAATTCTTTCTTTTTTATAGCGGCATAGTATTCCATTGTGTAGATGTACCACAGTTTTTTTAATCCACTCATCTGCCAATGGGCACTTAGACTATTTACAAATCTTAGCTATGGTAAATTGTGCTACTATGAACATAGGGGTGCATATGTCCTTTCTGATTGGTGTTTCTGATTTCTTGGGAAATATTTCTAGAAGTAGGATTACTGGGTTAAATGGGAGTTCCATTTTTAGTTTTTTGAGAAAACTCCATACCATTCTCTACAGTGGCTACACCAGTCTGCATTTCCATTAGCAGTGCACAAGGGTTCCTTTTTCTCTGCATCCTCACCAGCACTTGTCATTTGTTGATTTGTTGATGATAGTCATTCTGACAAGTGTGATATGGTACCTCATTGTTGTTTTGATTTACATCTTTCAGATGATTAGTGACTTTGAGCATGTTTTCATATGTCTCTCAGCCTTCTGTATGTCCTCTTTCGAAAAGTGTCTATTTAAGTTCTTTGTTCATTTTTTGATTGGGTTGTTTATTTTCCTTTTGTTAAGTTGTATGAGTTCCCTATAAATTTTGGAGATTAAACCCTTATCGGATATTAGAGGCCCAGTGCACTAAATTCATGCATTGGGGATGGGGGCTCCTTCAGCCTGGCCTGAATCATCTCGCAGTCTGGGAGCCCTTGGGTGATGTCCAACTGACAGCTTAGGCCTGCCCACTATGGGGAGTGGGCCTAAGTTGTCAGTCGGATATCCTTAGAGCTGCCTTGGAGGTGGGAGAAGCTCCCCCCACTGCAGCTATGCTCGCCAGCCCTGAGATGGGCTTCTGGCTGAGTGGCGCTCCCCCTGTGGGAGCACACTGATCCCCTGGTGGTCATTGCACTCATAGCGACTGGTTGTTCTGCCATTTGGTCAATTTGCATATTAGACTTTTATTATATAGGATGGTCTCCCACACACTCACCCACTATTGGGGCCAGGGAGGGATGTGGGAAGTTGGCCAGCCAGGGAGGGACCACGGGAAGGCTCCAGGGTGTATCCAGCCTGTCTCACTCAGTCCTGATTGGCCGGGCCCCAGCAGCAAGCTAACCTATCAGTTGGAGCATCTGCCCCCTGATGGTCAGTGCACATCATAATGACTGGTAAACTGGTCGACTGTCTGCCACGACATAATGAGTGGTTGATCAGCCTTAGCATATCATTAGCATATTATGATTTAACTGGTTGAACGGATGACTGGACACTTAGCATATTAGGCTTTTATTATATAGGATGAATTTTTGGAGAATTTGTTCTGGGTCTGTGAAGTATGCCATTGGTATTTTAATGGGGATTGCATTGCACTGAATCTGTTGATCGCTTTCATAGTATGGACATTTTAATGATGTTGAGTCTACCAGTCAGTGAACATGGTGTATTCTTCCATTTGTTTATGTCTTCCTTTATCTCTTTCTTCATCGTCTGTAGTTTTCCGAGTATAGGTCTTTTATTTTAAGGAGTTATATTTTATCCTCATGCACCTGGGTCTGTGCACCTCATTGTAGGGAAGTGCAGAGTACTATTTTTTCCTCCTTTTAAAATTTCCCACTTTTCCTCTCTACTTCTTGGGTAGTTTACAAACAGTTCCTTCTCCCCATTGTGAGCATTCTGCTCTTCATTTCAGGAAGTGGAGTCTAATCACCCTGTCCCACCTTTAATCTGGGCTAGCCTTGATCAACAGAATGTGGCAGAGTAATGTTGTGGGACTTCTGAGGCAAGATTCTATGAAGGCTGCAGCCATCCTTAGGCCGTTTAGAATATTGGCTCTTGAAATACTCCCTTCTGGGACTCAGACGCCATGCTGTGGGAAAGCCAAGCCATGTAGGGAGTCTGTGTGTAGGTGCTTCAGTTCCAGCCCACTTGAACACTCAAATGAGAGACAGCACAAGCTGCCAGACAGTTCAGTGAAGTCCATACTTCAAATGACTGTAGTCCAAGCCATCATTTGTTGCTGCATAAGAGAATCACCCAGCTGAGCCTCCAGACCATGATAGAAATCATGTTATTATTTTAAGTTACTAAGTTTATAGGTGGGTTGTTATGCAGCAACAGATAACCAGAAAGCCATTCTTATTCCCTAAATAGGTCTCCCTATTATTAATGCCTTTCTGTGAGTCATAACTAGAGAATTCTCATTAAAAACATTAAAATTTATGTATTACTTTATAACAACGAAACAGCCTTAGACAGGTTAATCTCTTTAAGGACAATCAGGATGTAAAGGGCCTGGAATTCGAAATGAAGGTCGTTGGGCTGTGAAAGCCCATATTCTTTTTACTGTAGCATTCCTCAGGTCAGATTGCATGCCATTGTAAATAACATTGGGTATTATTCAACATGGTTGCCTGGGATGTTAAACAGACCATAGCAGGTAGACGCTCCAGTTGGATTCTTGGGTTCCTCAGGGCTTGGCAAGAGGTAAAACAGTCAGATTAGAAATATATTTGGCAGGATTAGGGGAAGCCCTCCATCCCCCCACCTCTGAAAAGGGAGTGTCTCCAAAAACACCCATAAGCAACCTGCAAAAGAAAGAGCTTTAAAACATCTTCCAGGTTTATAGATGAGCCATATAGCCACCTATGACAATGCTAATTAAATAATATTCTGCTACCCATACTTCTTTTTTTCTCCACAGTTTTTTTTGTCACCCATCTCCAAATTAAAACACTGTCCTCAAAGGGTCAGAATTAGCAGCTTAGAAAGTAGAATAGGAAGTGATCTGGAAAGAGAGAAGTCCCATTCATCCCCTCCTCAGGTGGTAGGCTTCGTCTAGGATAGATGAAATAGCTGGGATACATATGGAGTGATGTTGGCAGCCCTGCTTATAACATGGGACTGACTCTAGGTGTCAGGTCGAGATATTTTTCAACTTAAAGAAAACAGGCATTTTATTACTTGAGGTCATGATTGTCTGTGTTTCCATGCAGGGCAGAGGAGGAACGCGTCCCATTGTATAAATTCTAAAGGGATGGTGGAAGACAAAATGAAGTCATAGTGCAGTTTTCCCTGTTGAATTATGCTGTTTCAACTTGCTTGTCCTCCAAAGTATCTTGTGGCTAGAGTACATTATGCAGTGTTTTGTAGGCTGAGCAGAAACCTAAAAGAGAGCTACTATTTTGAACATGGTTAGACAGTGATCTCTTTTGGAATAGAGTGAATTAAAAATTTTTAAGCAAATGAAAACACCTTAGTGGAAAGTATTGAGTCTCTCAGACTGCATGCCTTTTTATTAAAATTGTGAAAATTTCAGTATAAAACATAGCTGTTCAATATGAAATTGAGTTTTTTTAACAACCACATTACATTGCTTGCATTTTTAAAATGATTATACTATTAGGAGCCTTTTAGCTCTTAATGTGATGTTTTCATAAAGAGTGGCAACATTATATAATCTTTCCAGAGATATAGGTACATTAAATTGAAATGCTCTTAGTTTTTATTGCAAAGATAATAATTGTGTTTTATTTACCGAAGATTGTTGAAAGAAAGCAAAGGAAATGTACAAACATTATTACTGATAGCATTTCAGTTCTATTTTATGGATTTGTAAATGAAGTATTTTTCCCAAAGACATTGCAATTTACTGCCACATATCTGGAAAGAAGTAAAGCTTATCAGTTAATCTTTTCTGTTTTATGTTACATTTTAATTTTGCCTTTATTTTTGTTGAGTGGAATACTCTTATCGATTTGGACGAGCTTTCTATCCCTGCATGAGTTCACTGGGTTATCCAGTCAAATATGAACATATCAGGACCTTTTTTTTTCTCCTGGCATAATCTCCTATCAGCTGTTTGGTATAATAAAAATAAAGTCTTTACCATTCACTATTGTTAAGTGATTAGCTTCACCTGCTTTTGGAAACAGAAATAGATACTAGTTTATTCTGCATGTGCATGGAGCAGTACACACCCATTGTTTTCTGGCCAGTTTTTTGTTGCATAGAACTCTCTGAGGCTGTTGAATGTACTTGAAAATATTAATAAAACCTCATTTGGCTTTCACAACAGATATCTAGTGAAAGAGAATCTGCAAAAATTATGCCTCTAATGTTCTCTATCATAAAAATGGAAGGTATATTGACTGAATACAAGCAATAATGCAATCATAAAGCATGTGACTCAGTTAACTACTGTTTATTTTATGCCACCTGTTTTCTCTGCTAAGAAAGGAGGTAGACAAGTGTGAGAAATAGTCCTGCTGTGTTTATGTACACAAATGAGAATAGAAAAGATGGAGAGGTGCTTAGGGCACCTTGTATCCCATGTGAGATGGTCCTGTCATGTCTGTAGCATCCAGTGCTGTATGATGAAGAAAAGCTATGCGGACTCATGTATATGTGTGCTTTCTTCTCTCCAAAATGGAAACAAAAACATTTGAGTCATTGCTTTCCTTCCTGATATGATTCTTTGTATTTGTCTCCAGTAAAATTACTCATCTTCTTAGAAAACAGAGTATTGAAATTTCTTTTAGTTCCCCAAGTCACTGTGCTAATTACCTTTTGAGAAAAATCTTGTTTTTAAACTACATGAATGAGATCTAAAAATGTAATTTTTTTATTGACTAATATTTTCTTTCTTGGGAAAATTTTTTTGTTTGCAGGGGTCTGCAAGTTCTGCTGGGTAGAGATAAAGTCTGCAACTCAAGGTGTGGGACAGTGCCAGCTAAAAAGAAATGCCTTAGTATATGTTTGTTGAATGAATGTATATAGACCAAAAGAACATACTATGGTAAATTACTTCATTATTTTTGGCATAGTGGGTTGCCTGAGTTCAGAAGCATAAGAGTGAGCTAATAAGAGCTGGTGGAACTCATTTCTCCAGTCAAAGCAGTTTTGACCAGGCCTATACATTGCAGATAAAATGAAAAGTTCACTTCAGAGTTGTATTTTAGCTCTTCCAGCAGTATGGTTTTCATTTGATTGCGCGTTATACTGTGATTTTCTGAGGGCACAGAAAGGATGTATATGTGTATCTCTTTGTGTATGGTTCTTTTAAACTGCAAGATATCCAGATTATGATCACTGGGAAAAAGTGGTGATTATAGTGGCCCTGCTTTAGAACTAGCAAGACTTTGAATGATTTTGAAAGGAGTTTAAGAATGTCTTAGCAACTGGTGTCACATTGAAAAGCAATTCGTTGGGAGGTGGATGGGTGGGTGGATTGGGAGAGATTAACCAAAGAAGCTCTATGCATATATGCATAACCCATGGACATAGACAATAGTGTTATAAAAGCCTGGTAGGGGGAAGAATGGGTGCAGTGTGTTGGGGGTCAATGGGGAAAAGGGGGGGACATCTAAAATACTTTCAACAATAAAGATAAATTTAAAAGAAAAGAAAAAAAGAAAAGCAACTTTTTAATAGAACATGTTCTGCTGTTATTGGTACACTGTGTAGTTAGGACTGATCTGTAAAAACTGTTTATGTCTATTTGGGTAAATTGTAAGTTAAATATTAACTTCTATTGCTTCTAACTTTTAAAATATCCTGAATATTCTTTAATGAGTGATAGCAACTATTGCTAGCAATCACTAACTCATTGTGAATAAAATTAGGACAAATGTTACATGATGGGGCAATGTTTTGTGCTAATTTCAAAACAATAGTTAGCCTATTATATTGAAGACCACATTATCTAAACAGATAAGTTACTGTTTTCTTCACTAACATTTGTTTAAGGAAAAACAATGCAATAAAAAATTAGCATTTTGAGAAATTTCAGTGAAAAGTGACCTTCAACCTCTGATGTTTGCCCTGTTTTTTGTTTTTGTTTTTGTTTTTGTTTTGTCAGTGATAGAAGCTTAGGGACGACCCTTCAAGAGTACAAATAGAATTATGGTGAGGACCTCAAATGATGCCCTCCCCATTCCTCAGACCCTGATAGTCCCTTACATCACTGTAACTGCTTCAGGAAGGCTGCCAAGATGTTAGTGTTCTCCCTCTATCCCCAGAGCTAATTGATGATCTGACAGGAGATGCCTGGACTCAGCTGTATCTCATATACGCACAGTGAGGTCCAAAGGCAGCTGGCATACGCATTGCTGATTTCTTTGTTTGGCAACTTCCTGAAACAGCATGGGGCACACACAGACACTTGGTCCTTCACTGAAAAGTGAAGAAGTCTGTTAACCCCAGCAAGAGGGTAAACAGGAGGTTAACTAGGGTCACTGATGTGTTGGCTATCAGGTTAAGGGATGTAAATTATGGGTTGATTGATAAAATTCTGGCTTTTTTGTTTGCAATACATTTTATTTCTAAATTCTCTGCAGAAAATTAGGTGTCTAACCAGACTTTTGTACACAACAAAGGGACATCAACGAAAAGAACCCCGTTTGGTGGAGTTTGAGGCCAAGTTCGGCTGATTGGATGGGTCCTTGGGGGTCGCTGATGTATTGCAGCAGACAGTAGACATGAGGGAGTTGTCAGACTGCCACTGGGCCTTTCCTCTCCCCACTTATCCCTTCCCTGGTTCTTGCCAAATCTGCTTTGCATTTGAAGTTGATTGAAATGCGTCTCACTGTTAACCTGTCAACTGAAACCCCTGTGATTTAGAGGGCTTTTTGTTCATTTCATTGGTGCAAGAAATTGAAGTGAGAAATCTGGATCCCTTTAGAGCACTGGAGATGACCAAACAGAACGGCATCTGGACTTACCCCCAATTAATGGAAAAGTGTTGTCAGGTGCAAGGGATGACTATTTTTTTTAGAAAGGTGGTTCCTGCAGTGCCAGAAGTTTGTTGTGGGTAACGACCTCTCTGGAGCTGTTCAGAGCATCCCTGGAAAACATTATAAAGAATTATACCATCTTGGATTTAGGAGCATTTATTCTTCCTAAGAGCACAAAATGCTTTCTTATATGGGTTATCTCATTTATCTTCATACCATAAGCATGAAATAGTTTGTGGCAGGTATAATTATCCCCTTTTATATAGGGAGATGGAGAGCCAAGGGAAACTAGAGAGCCACAGAATGTTTATGTTCTCTAGTGTTTTTCTTTCCAAAGAGGTGAAAGTACTCTATAGATATCTGCACCTATTTTTATTACATGAGGAAGCATTTATTATGGGTGACTTGTGTACAACAGAAGGATGTTAACCATTTCATATCATAAGATAACTTGAAGGAAAAACCCAAGTTGCTATCTATTAGATCACTTTTCCTGCATATTCAATATTTTTTTTTAATGAATTGAAAGGCCTTATGAATAAAAACAATTTTGTCTGAAAAATGGGTTAAACTCATCTTGTTCTTGGTTCTTGAAACTGGAAATTTAGCTTGCCTCGCAGTAGTGAAGCAGAACCAGATGTTATTTTCCAGGGCAGAAAGCAGCTTGACGTGAGCAGCTTGGTCATGGGACCTGGGGTCTGAGCCAAATGTAAAGCATTGTTACCATATTACATCAGAGATGATGATGAAAAATAGTGGAAAGTGAATTGAACTCTTCAGGAGAAAGGTGTTGGGTAAATTAAATATGTTGTCAAGAGCCCCTGAATTATATTTGAGGAAAGTGTTAGATGGAACTTTATTAGATAGGATACAGGTTTTTCTAAGGCAACAGAAAAGCTAAAAATGCACTGAGCATCAAAATAGAAGTATTTATCTTCTCTCATAAGCCTGGGCAAGTGGTCAGGGTGGTCTGGCAGCTTGACAGTATCAGGAACCCAGAACCTTCTGTCTTCTGTATTCAATACAAGGCTTTCAGTTTATGATCTAAGATGACTGTTCTTATTTCCCCCTATTATGTTTCTTAGTCCCTTCACCACTCTCACCCATCCCCCAATGAACTCTGCCCTCTGGCAATCACCAGTTCTCTCTATGAATCTGTTTCTATTTTGTTTGTTCATTAATTTTATTCTTTAGGTTCCACATATAAGTGAAATCATATGGTATTTGTCTTTCTCTGACTTTTTGTTTCCCAGTGAGCATAATACCCTTTAGGTTCATCCAAATGATAAGATTTTATTCTTTTATATGGCTGAATAATATTCTACTGTACATATGTACCACAGCTTTTTTTTAATCCACTCATCTATTGTGAGCACTTGGGTTGCTTCCATAGATGCCTGTTGTAAATAATGCAACAGGGGGTGCATATGTCCCTTGGAACTAGTGTTTTGGGTTTCTTGGGATAAATCCCCAGGAGTGGAATCACTTAGTCATAAGGAAGATCTATTTTTTTTACTTGTTTTTTTTTCCCATCACCATATTCTCATCCATGAGTTATTTCTCTCCTTTTTATGCTCAATCCTTCAAATCCCTAACACTCCACACCAGAATAGTCAAGGCAGATCTATTTTTAATTTTTTGAGGAAATGCCATATTGCTTTTCATATATTCTACTATGCCTATGACTGTTTCCCCCACAACATGCATATATCTTATCCCCACCCTTTCAGGATAGCTGTTTTAATATTTGTGATTCAATCATTATCAATGGTTATTTTATTATGACTGTATAGAAATGTGTCACAGTAGTATTCTATGATTACACTTTTCCCCTTGGAATTAAACATTGCTTTATTTTTGTTCAGTTTTTTTAAATGTATTTTTCACTATTCACTTCAACATTAGACCCATTGCAAAAGCTATCATATTCATCTTATAGTGGTACAAAAAACCTTAGATAACCTTCCTTTAGGATTCCTTTTTGTTTGATTTTTGGTGGCTTCCTTCTCAGGGCTTTCAACTTCCATTCTGGACTAGTGTTTAGGCCTGAAAGCTTGTCCTGAAGCTTCCCCTCAATCCTATACATTGCCCATGTGTCCTCTCTCTCCTTCCTGAAGCTTACAGCCTCCTCCATGGAGGGGGGTAGTGGACTACATCACTATTAATTTCTGAGACAGGCTATATGGAAAGTAAATCTTTGAAACCTTTCATGTCTGATGTTTTTATCCAATTGCCATATTTTGTTTTTATTTTAGTTTCTAAATAATTCTAAGTGCCCTGGGTGGTGTGGCTCAGTTGGTCGAGTATCATCCTATGCCCTGAAAGGTTGCCAGTTTGATTCCCAGTCAGGGCATGTGCCCAGGTTGTGGGTTTGATCCCTTTCAAGGTGCATGTGGCAAGCACTAATTGATGTTTCTCCCTCCCCCTTCTTCTCTCTCTAAAATAAATAAAAATATAGTTTTAAAAAAGAATTCTAAGTTGGAAATCATTTTAGCTCATAATTTTGAAGACATGGCTGCATTTGCCTTCTAGTTTCCATTATTATAGCTGAGAATTTTAATGCCTTCCACATTCTCTAAACTTCTTATATGCCCTGTGTTTCTATTTGTAATTTTATGAAACTTCTCTTCATCTATAATTTTCTGAGATTTCAGTATGATATTCTTTTGTGTGGGTCTTCTTTTAGTTCTGTGATTTTTTTGGGGGGGGAGGAAGAGTATTATTTCTTTGATTACTCCTGCCCTTCTACTGCCATTATTCATTCTAATTTTTTCTCTCTCTCATCTCCCTTCATTTACTAGTATATCATATATATATTAAATCTTTTAAAATGTAGATATATTTTATATAGGATAGATATGTATATTTACATATACATATAGATATCTATATATCTGTCTCTTTATTGTATGCACACTACTTGCTTGCATGTAAAGATGGGTAGATAGATACATTTTACAGATATTTTTCTCAGTCCCTCTGTATGAGTCTGGGGGCCCGAGGGTCTCGCCCAGACTGGGGTTCAGTCCAGTCGGAGTTGGGGCTCAGCACAGTCCAGAGCTTTTATCTCCTTCCCGCTAGGGAACGCCAGCTCGGCACTCAGCTGCCCCTCCTCTCTGGCTCAGTTCTCTCTCCACGCGCGCATCGTGTCTCCGTACCTTAGGCTTTTACAGCTCCTCTGGTTTTCCTTCTGGTTTTCTCTTTCCCTCTAGTTGTAGAATTTTCAGTCAGTCAACTTTCCTGTAGTTCTGGATAATGTCCACCTTATATTTTAGTAGTATTTTTTGAAATTCTTGTCTGAGGCTGCAGTTAGGCATTTACCTATGCTGCCATCTTGGTTTCTCCTACCAGTTATCACTTTAAAATTAAGTCACAAATAATGAAATTTGTTAAATGAAATTAATAAACTTTTTTTTTTTTTTAAAAAGAACTAGTTAATGAAAGGCCCTTTTCATTCTTTAACAGTTCTGGACAATTATTTTATACAGTGTCAGGTGTAATAATGCAAGAAAATGGAAGGATCTGAACCTGGCCACACTGATGAAATTCTCAGGGCAGCAGTTCAGCTCTCTCTAACAGTCACAGTTTACAACATTCCTTGTGCTCCCAACAGGATATATTTTCTTTCTTTATTCAGTTGACCATGTAGATTTGATGTAGCATGGATTCAGTCCCCAATTGCAATTTATAAATGCTGTACAGGGAAGTGTTTAGTGTTCAAAGCAAGAGCTTTGCTTTATTAGCTTGGTTTCAAGTACCAGCATAATCTCAAGTATCTGACAGATTCTTCACAAATGTGTACATTAAAAGTCTTCAGGGAAGCATCCCAGACATTCATGGCAATATTAAAGATTTACATTATAAAGCATTTTAAGTGTGGGGATGGCAAGCATAGTGGTTTTATGGATTTTGAAACATTTTTTTCATCACAGCTAAAACAGATTCATCCATAACACTTCACTGTGTCTGTTAAAAAGTGAGGCTTTACTGCTAGCTTAGACTGTAAGCAGGTTGCTGCTGGGTGACATCTATTTCCTTGATGTGCTCCATAATCTTTCAAGAGTTTCTCCAGAGGACTTGGCTGTTTAGTGAGTTTTACCTAGTTATCAGTGAACTTCAGAGGTCAAAGGAGTCTCTCTCTACAGTAATAATAAAGTTCCTTTGGAACATTTAAAAAGAGTGAAGTCAGATGTCAACAAGACTGCCAGAATGATAAAATGTTAATGAGTCTTAATCATTGATTTTCTCCTAATTAAGTGCATAGTATTAATAGCTACACATCAGTTTTGTGTCTGTGTGAATAACTAAAGTTGGATGTGAATAACTAAAGTTGGATGTGGTTGATAAGGTTGACTTTACTGTTCAGGGAGCTGAGAAGAGATGAGTTATTTCTGAAGAGGGCCTTCCTGGTCATGTTGTATTGGGTCAAAGAGTCTACAAATGAAGTAAGCATTGGCCAGAGCCCATCTCTGAAACAGCTGGGGGGAAGATAAAGTAGAAAGGCTTCAAAGTAAAGGCAAATAGCTGATACAAAATTACAAGAAATAATTAATTTTAAGATATATGCAATCCAAGAAAAATAAAAAGTCTTGTTGTTATCAAGGCTCAGAGCTTGTTTAAAATAGGTTTTTATTAATGAGAAAATATATGGGATGAATATACCATTGGGAACATGTTAAAGTTTCATGTGTTTTATGAATAATCTTAGTCTATATTAGAGTGGCATTCCACTGGTACTTGATAATTATTTCATTTCATGGAATATAAAATTTTTTGACAGATGAATAGCTCAGCATATGGTCAGTTATTAAATCTTAGAAATTTGTTGATTTCAAATATTCTGGATTAAGGTATTGGCCTGCATTTTAAATGGAATAAAAGTTTAGAATTAGCCTGTTTATTATTAGTAATATGAAAATAGGATATAGGTTTTGAATTTAGATGTTTTCCAATTAGTGCTTTCACATTTTAATATGAAATTTAAAAGTAGTCATGTGGCTTTCAATATTTAATATTCAAGCATATAGTTTATCTATATGTGTTTGAGGGATATATAAAATGGACCATGAATAACAAGAAATAGTAGTACTATTTATCTAAAAGCCTTTGAATTTTAACATTACAAGGTAATTATGTCAAAGACTAACCTCTATAAAATAACTCTGCCACCTATTGGTATTTACACAATGATAATCAAAATGTCTTAACAATGATCTGATTTTCTGTGTTGCTCAGGAGAACCATAGCTTTCTTGTTCAATTTATTATAGAGGTAGTAGATTTGATGTGTAAGATATGTAAGATGGAGTACCTTTGTCTGTTCCTTCTTTTACATGCACAGAGGATGCTTTCAAATGGCTTCACTGTACCCATGAGCAGCACTACATTTTTATAAATGATAGACTGTATTTCTGAGGACAATGGAAAAAAAAATGACAGCCTTCTCCCAAAAGATTTGAAGTGGAGAGTACGATCACATTCATTATATAGAATCCTGGTAGAGATGCAATTGAGGATACATGACTTGTGTTTATGTGTATAGCCATATTAGGGTAAACACATTTAACACATGTAAAATATATTATAAATATATATATATACACACACATGCACACTCTTACACATGCACATATATGCATATATTATAATACATGTGATGTTTTTATATTTTTATATATTCCAAACTGAGAAATATTTTTTTGTTTTTGTTTTTTAGATAGCTATGTTTTTTTTTTAATTTATCTTTATTGTTGAAAGTCTTATAGATGTTCCCCTGTTTCCCCCCATTGACCATCCCAGGGGCGTGGGGTGGGTGTGAGATAGATAGCTAACTTTAAGAAGGCATCCATACTGTGTACACATCTTTAAATGTTACTTTTAACCTAAAAGAATAAGGAAGGCTGTCTGGATGAGCTTCCTTCCGCATTGCAACAGTGGTTTGTCAGAGGCCCCGTCCCCTGTAATGGAGCTATAGTGCCGTCTTTGGCAAATCCCATTAACCTGTGGACACAGAGAACATCTTTGTGTCAGGAATGGAGCATGATCCAAAGCCATTACACTAGGAAAGATACAACAGTTATTTCTCAGTGGATTATTTTCTTTACTGCTGTTGCTATTTCAAAGGCAGTACAGAGGGTAACACAAGCTCTCTGTAAATATGAAATTAAAAAGAATAGCTGGAAGTCTCTATGCTAGGAGCCAAGTATACTATGCCACATTCACTTCCTTTATAGAATACAAGAAAATGAAAAACATATGGGGTGACTTGTTGAGTTGATTTTTGTTCTGTACTCTTTTCTTGCTATGATTTGTTTTCAGAATAAAACATTCTAAGTGCTTCTTGGTGGATGCATGTGGGTTTGAAAACACCACAGCATGTGGGACCCCGTAAAACACGAATTTCATTTATTTTCCTTGGCTTCTGTTTGTCATGATCTGTTCAGTATGACAGTCTGGGAAATAGTAAATTTCAGCGAGGTCTTAGGGCTGAGTCATGAACTTCACTTTGGTCAGGATAAGAAGTCTGGTAATGAGAACTGGACTGATATTCCACTTAGTTCTTCCATTTATGCAATTTATATTATTGGGCTTTAGTTTTTACTATTGAGATTGAAACAGCTAAATTATATGTCTAGGCACATCCTACTATATTAATTTTATTCCATGTATCAGTCAGTTATTGCTATAATAATGTTGTGTAACATGCAGCCATACTACCTCTATGACATAACACAAAAAGCATTTATTAAGCTCATATGTTTGAGGGTCAAAGAGAGGTTAGCAGATCTAGACTGGGCTCATCTAGGGAAACTGGCTGGGGCTACTCTGCTTCACATGTCCCTCTTTCTCCTCCTAGGACACCGGACTAGGCCTTCCATATTCCTATTATCAGTGGTCGAAGTGTAAGAGAGCAAGCTCAATTACCAATTTGCACATCAATGTTTTAAATGGGAGCAGGGGGAGTCAATGCATAACCCCTGGACACAGACAATAGAGCACTAAAGGTGTGGGGCATGAGGGTTGGGGCAGGTTAGAGGGGGTCAAAGGGAGAAAAAATGAGATATATGTAATACTTTCAACAATGAAGAATTATTAAAAAACTAGAGGTCTGGTGCACAAAATTCATGCACAAGTGGGGGGGGGGATCCTTCTCACAATCCAGGACTGCTGGCTCCCAACTGCTTGCCTGCCTGCCTTCCTGATTGCCCCTAATCACTTCTGCTTGCCAGCCTGATCACCCCTTAAGCACTCCCCTGCCAGCCTGATTGATGTCTAACTGTTTCCCTGCCAGCCTGATTGCCCCTAACTGCCCCCCCCCTGCAGGCCTGATCACCCCCAACTGCCCTCCCCTGCAGGCCTGATCACCCCCAACTGCTCTCCCCAGCAGGCCTGTGTCCCTCCCAACTGCTCTTCCCTGGAGGCCTGGTCGCCTCCAACTTCTCTTCTCTGCTTGCCTGCTACTCCACAAATGCTCTCCCCTGCAGGCTTGATTGCCATCAACTGCCCTCCCTTGCAGGCCTGGTCCCTCCCAACTACCCTCCCCTGCTGGCTATCTTGTGTCTACATGGAAGCAGCCATCTTTGACCACATGGAGGGTAGCCATTTTTGTGTTGGAGTGATGGTCAATTTGCATATTACTCTTTTATTGAAAGCTTGTCACATGGATAAATTCAAAGTCAAGGAGAAGAGAAATATTCTCCTTCTCTTTACTGGAGGAATTGCAAAATGCAGGAATTAAATACCCTAAGAGTTATTACTTATTTTCATTTGCTTGATGATAACAGACCATGTAGGTAGAATGGATTGATGTAACCAAAGGAAGAAGCAGTTCATCTCAATTTGTTGCTTGATTGGATATATATATATATATTTTTTTTTTTCTGATTTTATACCTTTCTATCTTTCTCCTCCTCATCATTTCCCTGATGATTAGTGATGTTGAACATTTTCATATTAATGTTTGTTCAGATCTTATGCCTATTAAAAATATATTTTATTGATTTTTCACAGAGAGGAAGAGAGAGGGATAGAGAGTTAAAACATCGATGAGAGAGAAACATATATCAGCTGCCTCTTGCACACCCCTACTGGGGATGTGCCTGCAATCAAGGTACATGCCCTTGACTGGAATCGAACCTGGGACATTTCAGTCCACAGGCCAACACTCTATCCACTGAGCCAAACCAATTTCAGCTCATACCCATTTTTAAATCATATTCTTTTTTTGTTGTTGTTTCTTGTTTGTTTTTTTGCTATTGAGTAATATCAGTTATTTCTATATCTTGGGTACTTACCTCTTCTCAGATATATGATTTGCAGATATTTTTTTCCCCATTTGGTGGGTTGCCTTTTCATTTGTTGATGGTGTTCTTTTCTGTTCAGAAGCTTTTTAATTTGATGTAGTCCCACTTGATTATTTTTGGTTTTGGTTGTCTTGCTTTTGGTGTCAAATCTCAAACATTATTGTCAAGACCAATGTCAAGGCAATAATGTTTCCTCTCAGGAGTTTATGATTTCAGATTGGGTTGTTTTTTTTGTGTATGGTGTAAGACAGGAATTTAGTTTCTATCTTTTGCATGTGGCTGTCCAGTTTTGTTTTAATACAATTTATTTAAGATACTATTCTTCCCTCATTGTATATTCTTGGCTTTTTTCCTATAAATTAATTGGCCATATAGGTTTATTTCTGGGCTTTCTATTCTGTTCCATTGATCTATGTATTTCTTTTATGCAAGTATCATACTGTTCTGATTGTTATAGGTTTGTAATATAGAGTGAAAGCAGGGAGTATGATGCCGTCAGCTTTGTTTTTCTTAAGATTGCTTTGGCTATTCAGGGACATTTGTGGTTCCATGCAAATTTTAGCATTGTTTTTCTATTTTTGTGAAAAATGCCTTTGGAATTTTGATAGGGATTGCATTTGAATTTGTAGATTGGTTTGGATAGTATGACTATTTTAACAATATTAATTCTTTCAATCCATGGGCACAGAATATTTTTATACTTATTTGTTTCTTCTCAATTTCTTTCATCAATGTTTTATAGTTTCACTGTACAGGTTTTCCAACTCCTTGGTCAAATTTATTGTTAGACATTTAATCCTCCTTGATGCAATTTTAAATGGGATTGTTTTGTTTTATAAATTAATTGATTTTTACCTTTTTTGAGTGTTTACTGGTACTTTTATTCAGCACTTGTAATACATAATACACTATGGTGAGCACTGACTTTGTAAAAGGCATAACTTCTGGCCTCAAAGGGAGGAGATAAGATACATGTTCAAATAGTCACTTTTTACATTTATTTTTTATTTTTTGCCACCACAATCCTCTTTTTACAGTTTATGAAAATGTCCACCAGGATGAGGAGTAAAATCATCCCTTCTTGCCCCTTTTGAGATCTTATCATTAAGGAGTCTGATAATTTAACTAATTAGATATAGCTAAAATACTTTAAAAGTTGGTACTTAACACAACTTTCTTGTTTGACACAGTGGTCTAGTTTTAAAGAAATAAAGTGCTATCAAAGTGACCTCATCAGTTAATATCTTTCCTCAAATATTTCCCCTTCCCTTTTCAGTGCTTTCTTTCTTTAGATTTAACAAGGCTCAAGTTGATTATATCCTAAGCCTTTGATCTCTGACTTCCCAAGGCCATCCCAACTCACTTCTTCCCATTGCCAGACTTCTTGAAGGCATGATTTATATTTACAGGCTGTTTCCAACTCCTTAGCTTCCACTTCCTCTCTTACCTTTGTCTTACAGATTCTGACCCCACTTCTGTCACTGCTCACTGAGGATCAAGTTCCTAATCCAAAACCTTTTTTTTTTTTTTTTTTAAGGTGTGTCATCCCCTACCTCTTTGTAGTGGTGGCCAACATTTACATACTATTTCTTGATGGTATTTTTTCATCCTGCATATAAATTTACTAACTACTATGTCCTCAACACTTTGCCAGCTTCCTGGAATAAACAGATGCATAGAACACAGTGTTTGGCATACAGGGATTTGCACATAGAATTAATTTAATGGGGCATCCCAACTTTGTGGGAGTACCAACATGAACCTTACAAACATTTTCCATTAGCTACCTCCAGTCTTCGGTTGAATTCCCTTTGCTCTTTTTAAATGATCACTTGAAAAGATATTGTAATTTTCTGGATACATCCATTTATTGAAAATCCAATCCAGTTTAGAATTTAAATGTCAATGTTGATTTCAATCTCATCCTCTCTTCCCTGCCGGTGGCTAACTTGACAGGTCACTCCCAGGGGAGGGGGGCTGCCATCTGCATTTTACTCCTCATCCCTCTTCTTCTCCTGGTGGTAGTAGTGGGAGGCTATGGCCTGGACCTCACCAGTTCCACCCCTCCCTCTTCTCAGGGGTATGCACAGCTCTCATCTTCACTTTGTTGGTGTCACTGTTTTTCTGACTAGTACTGACATGTTTGATGCTGCCCATGTGGCAAGGGTTCACATGTTGGTTATCTTCTGGGGACAGGTATGAGTTTAGCTCACCTCCCCACCTTGAGATAAGGGATCCCGATAAGTCAACCTCTGGCATTCTTTGTAGTTCTCACCATCACAGCTCCTTGATGTTAGATTACCATGTTTTGTATAGGTATTCCCACAAGATTATGACTCCCAAATAAACTCTTAAAAATGCAAATCCTTGTACAGCAAGAACTGTGTTCTATAATCTGTTAGCTGTGTCCCAGAAAACTTGCATAGTGTCGAGGATTATAGTAAGTGGTTAATAAATTTATATGCAGAATAAAGAAAAGGTCCAAGGAATGAGTTCCTTCCTCTAGTAGTCTTCTGGAGTGGGAACAGCAAGGTGGCTCAAACCCAGCCACCTTTTTCAGTGTCCACTAAACTATAGCAAACTCACTTTCTTCCCATCACAGTTAGTGAGAGGTCCAGCTACCTCCTTCACTAGCTGCCCTTCTCTGCCCAGTCATCTCACTTTAGGTCTGCTCATTCCTGTTTGGACAGGCACAGGTGAGGAAGATGGTAAAGTCAACTGCTTAAGTGGATATCTAACTGGAGGACACACACCAGTCTTCTTGTCTTTATGGCACCTCCAACCTCATCTTATGACGCATTGAATGGAGTTGGGTAGAGAAGTACCCTCTTTCCTTTCAATACAAACTCTGTACTCCCTACCAGGGTAGGTGACTCAGGTCTTTCAAACCTCCTCTCCCCTTCAATTTCAGTTTCTATAAATAGGATGTATATGTGATAGAAGGGTCTATTAGGGGTATAGCAGGGCTGGCCCTACAACTTCTCAGTAAGACCCAAGGGGAAATGTCTAGCTTCAGTTGTGGCGAATGGATGAGGTGGCATGCTTGGTGCCTCTTGGGCCTTAACAATGGGTCTTGATCAGGAGCCACAGAGATTCCCACTCAGTATCCCATTTTTTTCAGTAACAAACAGAGGCATAGAAATGTTGCAGGTCTCTAACAGAAGTTTACCGCAGAGACACAAATGAGAAGTAGAGTGGTGATTTAGTCACTTCTATATTTTGCCGCCATCAAACCAGACCAGTCTGTGACCACTCCTTTCTCTCAGACTCTATCTTTTCATGTGTCCTGTAAGACTTAGGTTCTCTTTCAAGTTTGTGTCTTCAGTTTTCTGTATTCTTCATAATCTTTCCGAACAAGCCTTCTATACTTATAGCTTCAGTGCTCACTTTCATCAGGATTACTCCAACATTTAGCTCTTTGCTACATTTGAATTACTTTTTTTTTTCTTTAATTCTCATCCAAGGATGTGTTTTTATTGATTCCAGAGAGAGAGACAGGGGTATAAGAGAGAAACATTGATCAGCTGCTTTCCATACACTTTCTGACCGGGACCATGCCCCTATTGGGATCAAACCTGCAACCTGGGCATGCACTCTGACCAGGAAATCAGTGCAGGACTTTGGTTCATGGGAAGATTCTCCATTTAATTGAGCCACACTGGCCAGGGATGCATTACTTAATTTCTGCCTCTGTAAGGATATCTTGTCAGAATTCAAACTGAACATTTTCCAAACTGAGTTATCATTTTCACTTAAGCCAGCTTCTTCCATTTTCTTAAATTTTTACTATTTTTTATTTCCTGGCTGCCTGAACTCACATATTATCACCTTTCACTCTTCACCCTTTCCTCCTTCTAGTTGTTCCCCATTTTTCTAAATTACTTTTACCCCCAATTTTTTAGATCTGTCTATTCCTTCCTATATTAGGTTACTAAGACTGCATAATCAAGTACCACAGATTTGGTGGTGTAAGCAATAGAAATTATTATTTTTTTTCCACAGCTGTGAAGGCTAGAAGTCTAAGATCAGAGATTATGAGGATGGCTTCTCTTGAGGCCTCTCTCTTTGGCTTGTGGATGGCCGCCTCCTCCCTGTGTCCTCACATGGGCTTCCCTCTGTGTGTGTCTGTTTCTAGATTTCTTCCTTTTATAAAGATGCCAGTCCTATTGGATTAGGGCTCAACCTAATGACTTCATTTAAACTTATTTACCTCTTTAAAGACCCTGTTTCCAAATAAAGTAACATTCTGAGGTATTGGGCCTTAGGACTTCACCATATGAGTGAATTTTGGACACATGCAACTCAGCCCTTAACACTGCCTTTTCCTTGGTTAACTTTAGTCAACCTATTACTTCTTGTTTTGCTATCTGTAGTTATTCCACCCCATTTCACCCCAAGATTTCCTGTCTTTATTTTTTCATCACTTTACTGCACATGATTAACCTCTCTAAGGATTTTCTTTTTTAAATCAGCAACACCTTGATCACTCTTAGCTTGACATCTTCGGGCATCCACCATGGGGCAACATCTGCCTTTCCAGGATTGGCTGTCACTGCTCCTCAAGATACCCCCTGTTCTAGTCTAACGAACTAATTACTGCTGTGTCCCGAGCAAATTCTACATTTCCCTTGGCTATCCCTCTCTATTTACAATCCTGTCCACCCTTCAAGACTCTGCTGAAATGGTTGCTTACCTTATGGAGCTTTCCCTGACACTCTTGGTTGGGACAAATTCCTCTCTGACCTCTCCTGTTATATACTTAACCTTGTTTCTCTTAGGGATGTTCCCTTCCTCTCTGATTATAGTAGTTTAAGTGACTCTTATCTGTGGTACCAGTGTATGATTTCCTTTAGCATAGAGGTTCAATCTTGTGTTTCCCACCATGCTTTCATATAGTTGGTAGAATATAAACTCAGATGTTTTTCCTGTAATGTCTTGTTTAGAGATTCAATAATTTGTGGTATGATTTTAAAAAGGCAGAATATTTTTGCACGTGTAAGAGCTTCCCACAGTTCTTATTGCTATCAGCAATTAATAAATGACATAAACTATAATGTTCATGTTTGAACACTACATATTGGATCTACTAACTCTAAATGTGCAGAGACTGTTCAGGCTACAAGCATTGCTTATGGTAAACAGAGGCGTCGTCCTCAAAGCCGAAGGTGGTTGGACCTAGTCAGGGGCTTTCAGGAACGTGGCTGAATGAAGTGGGCCACTAAGCCCTCAATCTTTTTGAGCAGCTGCTGAGCTCTCTGTGTTTTGTGTGTCCCTTTCTTATGGGTGACTAGTAACAAACCTCTGAGGCATGCAAGGGAGTGAAAATGAGAGTTTGGGGTTCATGGCCTCAGCTGTTTGAATTTGTCATCCTGGTCAGACAGCAAAAATTCTCTCCTCCCTTTTGCATTGTCACCATTTTCCACAAGAGTGTGTTTTCCCCAACCTGATGGAAAAAGGCATCATTTATTTCATCACTGAATTTACTGTGAAACCAATGGTTTCCTAATGTGTGGAACCAATGTAAACAAAACCAAGAAGCATGGTTTGTGGTTTATTTAAAACACGGCTTTCTGTGTGCTATTCCAGTGAGCTGCATGATGTGGGATAGTGGTCTGTGTATTAGCATACCTGCAAGAAAATGCTGAAGCAATTTGCCATCTTCACTTAAGAGTAACAATACCATAGCCCAGGAGGATGATATGCTTCCTACAGCAGGTATAAAATATTTCAGGACTCCTCAATTAAGGCCACTCTCAAAGTCTTTTTTTGATGATCATTATGTACCTTGTGTAAAACAGCAGATGAAAGATACCTCTCTGCAGCTCTAAATGCCAGGTTTGATGTGTATACCCAATTTTATTTCTTACACTTACATGCTAATAAACTTAAAAAGAAAGAAAGAAAAAGAGATATGGATTATAAAACAGCAATGAAATTGTGAGATTTAGGATACTTAGGCTTTCCTAAATAACTGATCAATTCTGATTATGTTTATTCCATATCTTCTTCAAGAAGAAATTGAATCAACTGATCAGGTAATTTCAAGCTTGTAAAACGTACTGAAAAATTTTTGTCACCCTAGCCAGTTTTGCTCAGTGGTTAGAACATTGGGAGGTGACTGAAGGGTCCCGGGTTTGATTCTGGTCAAGGGCATGCATGTACTTTGGCTGCAGGCTCAATCCCTGGCACTGTGGGAGGCAACCAATTGATGTATCTCTTTCACATCAATGCCCCCCCCCCCTCTCTCTTTCTCTCTTTCTCTCTGTGTCACCCTTCCCTTCCACTCTCTCTAAAAATCAATGGAGAAAATATCCTCAGGTGAGGATTAACAACAACAAAAATATTTGTCATACCAACTTATATCATGAAGTTTGATATCAGACATGACTTTCTTGTACACAGTGACCAACCTACTGCCCCACTCACAACTGCAGTCTCTCTCTTGCTTCTGAAAAAGTTGCATTGTTCATGTTCCAGAGAAAATCAGTTGATCCCCACATTGGAATTGTTTTTAATTTATTTAAAAAATTATTTCTATTGACCTTATTGGGGCAATATGTGTTAATAAAATTATGTAGGTTTCAGGTGTACCATTCCATAATATATTATCTGTATACTGTATTGTGTGTTTACCACCCCAAGTAAAGTCTGCCATTACCATTCATCCCTCATTTACCTTCTTTTACCTCTCCCAATGCTCTTTCCCTCTGGTAATCTCCATATTGTTGTCTGTGTCTATGATTCTTTTTCTATTTTGTTTGTTTATTTTGTTCATTGGATTCCACATGTAAGTGAAATCATATGGTACTTGTGTTTCACTGACTGGCTTATTTCACTTAGCATAATACTCTTCAGGTCTGTCCATGCTGTTGCAAAAGAAAGATTTCTTTTTTATTTATTAAAATTTTTTTAATCCTCATCTGAGCATATTTTTTCCCCATTGATTTTTTTCAGAGAGAATGGAAAGAAGTGAGGGAGGGAGGGAAAGAGAAAGGAAGGGAAAGAGAGAGAGGGCGGGGAAGGAGGGAGGGAGGGAGAAGAAATATTGATGTGACAGACATATCGACTGGTTGCCTACGGCTCAGACTGTGACTGGGAAGAAAACTTGCAACTCAGGTACACACCCTTGACTGGGAATCAAACCCGTTACCCTTTGGTGAGAGGGTTGATGCTCTAACCAAATCTGACCAGGACATATTTCCTTCTTTTATAAAGCCAAGTAGTATTTCATTTGTAGATGTGCCACAGTTTTTTATCCACTCACCTACTAATGGGCATGTGGGCTGCTTCCAAATCTTAGTTATTATTCGAATTAATGTTTCAGGTTTCTTGGGACATATTCCCAGAGCTGGAATTGCTGGATTATAAGGCAGTTCCATTTTTAATTTTTTGAGGTAATTCCATACTGCTTTCCATAGTGACTATACCAATCTGCATTCCCATGAACAGTGAACAAATGTTCTTTTTTCTCCACAACCTCTCAACACTTGTTTGGTGATTTATTGATGATAGCCATTCTGACAGCTGTGAGGTGATATCTCATTGTGGGTTTAATTTGCATCTTTCTATTGATTAGTAATGTTGAGCATCTTTTCATATATCTACTAGCCATCTGCATGTCCTTTTCCTTTTATTTTATTTTATTTTTTGGTTAATCCTCACCTGAGGATATTTTTTCCATTGATTTTTTTTTAGACAGAGTGAAAGGGAGGGAGGGAGGGAAGTAGAGAGAGAGGGAGAGATAGAGAGAGAGAGAGAAAGGAGAGAGAGAGAGAGAGAGAGAGAGAGAGAGAGAGAGAGAGAGAGAGATATGCCTCCCACATATGCTCCAACCTGCAACCAAGGTATATGTCCTTGACCAGAAATCTAAGCGCATCCCTTTGGTCCTCAGGCCAATGCTCTAATTACTGAGCCAAGCTGGCCAGGGACTCCTTCACTCATTTTTAACTTGGATTATTTGTTTTTGTTTTGGTGTTGAGGAGTTTTATAAGTTCTTTATAAATTTTGGATATTAACACCTTATCAGATCATTAATACCTTATCAGTATCATTGGCGATTATGTTCTCCCCTGCAGTAGAATTGTTTAGATAATAAGAGTGTGGATATGTACAGGGTGCCCCCCAAAATTTTATATACACTTTAACAGCTGATAGCTCAGTTTTGAAAGTGAAATGTATTTTAATAAACACTGCCTTTACGATAATTTAAAATGTGTATATACACTTTTTGGGACACCCTGTATTTGTGCTGTATGTATGTATTTATATTCTTTTCTCCCTTCCTTTCTTCCTGTTTGTCTCCCTCCCTCCCTTCTCTCCTTTCTTCTCTATTTAAATGCTTATTGAATATTTCTTATTCTTGTGATTAAAAATACTTGTCATATGTTTCTTGGTATTGGTCTCTTTCCATGGATTTTGCTTAAGTATTATGAGTCCATTTCATTTGAATATCTGTGATTTATTTCAGTCTAAGAAAGTTTTTCTTTGGTTAAATCTTTTATTACTGTTTTCATTCCAATTGCTTTGGTGAAATACCACAATAGTTGGCTGTCTCTTAATTCTTTGTCCTCAAACATGGTCATCTCACTCATTTTTTATTGACTTGTTTTCTTCTGCATTAGAGAACATCTCATGTTTTTCTTTCATATCATTCACTATATTTTACAAAGCGTAAATTGTGCTCTTCATTGCTTTTTGCTCAATTTATTTTATCCCTGCTTTGTTAGTTTTTTTTAATTAACCTAAAAATTTAAAATACCATTTTATTTTTTAAAAATGCCACAAATAATATGATAGGCAAAACACAAATGTTTGATGGGGGGAAAAATCTCACCAATATTGAAGCTTTATAAACTTAATGTTTTAAAAAGCTCTTTCAACTGCAAAAGAATATAAACACCTTTTCAGGGAAAAACCCAGGCCTTCCTCCTGTGAGTCTCCTTTACTACTTGCCTAGAACACTTCACTTCTGACACTTCTGGTCACTAAATGTGTGGGATTTCCTCTGCAACATTAGCTGGGTGTCCTATAGTTTAACTCAATTGTGACTTTATCTACTTGGAGATAGCATCAAATCTTGCAGGTAAAGTCTTCAGACTCATAGGACTGTCTCCCTCCTTGCCCCATCAGATGCCAATCACAAATCCAGGTTGTCTCCTGTGCTTCTAACCCATCAGCTATAAATCTGGGTACCCAGGATCTTCTCCTTAGGTCCAATTAATATGTTAGAGGTGCTCACATAACTCAGGGAAACACATTCACCAGTTAGTTAAGGATACGGATGAACAGCCAGTTGAAGAGACATATGGGTGAGGGCTGGGAGGGTCCTGAGTGTAGGAGCATTTGTCCCTGTGGAGGTGGGGTGGGTTACTCTACTGGCATGATGTGTTCACCAGCCTGGAAGCTCTCTGAATCTCATACTGTTGGGATTTTTATGGAGGCTTCCTCATGTAAATGTGACCAATCATTAACTCCATTTGCATTCCCTCTCTGCAGGATGTGAGGATTCCAAGACTTTTATCACGGTTTGGTCTTTGTGGTGACCAGCCCCTATCCTAGAGCCCAGCCAGAGTTGCCTCACTAGAACAAGTGACACTTCTATCACCCAAGAAGTCACAAGAGTTTTAGTATCTCTGTGTCAGGAACTGGGGTCAAAGACCAAATATTAGAATAAGAGATGCTCACAGTGCTCTTATCACTTAGTACATTACAAAGATTTCAGGAGTCTGCATCATGAATTGGGAGCAGAGACCAATATATATTGTTTCTGTTATTTCACAATATCATAAGAGAAAAACTAACAAAGCAATTATGAGCTATTCATTGAGGATGACTGACGAATACAGATGAGTGCTCAACCTAATTAGTAAAAAATTTTAACCAACATAATGCTTTTACATCTGAAGTTTCAAGGTTTAAAAGTAGAAACAATGCTCAAGTAGATTTGGTGAAATGGATAGTCGGAGATCTTGCTGATAGGATAGAAAACTTGAAGGAAAATTTTGAAACTAATATGTTGAGATGTGTCAAGAAGGTAGGGGTGGGTGGATGGGTGGGTGGGAAGAGACCAAAGAACTTGTATGGATGTATGCATAACCCATGGATACAGACAATAGAGTGGTGAAAACCTGGGGTGGGGTGTGGGGTTGTGAAACCCTGGAAGGGGGTTAGTGGGGGAAAAAAGGGGACATATGCAATACTTTCAACAATAAAGATTTAAAAAAATAATCTTAAAAAGGAGAACATTCAGCCCTGGTCTGGTGGCTCAGTTGGCTGTAGTGTCATCCCGTAGGTTTCAGGTTTGCTCCTGGGTCAGAGCACAGAAGGGAGGCAACTGATCGATGTTCCTCTCTCTTCCTCTCTAAACATATCCTTGGATGAGGGTTTTAAAAAAAAGAGAAAATTTATTGACTCATCAATCTTGTGAGAATTTATCTTAAAGAAATAATCAAAGATATTATGAAAATTGTAAGTACAAGGGTGCTTACTGTACTTTAAAATTGGAAAATATAAAAATCTAAATATCAGGAATGTTATACATGATAGAACACATACATGATGTAATATTATGCATTTTAAAAAAAATCTTGTTTTTGAAAGAGAATTTAATGATGTGGGGAAAATATTCATTTTAATTTTAACTGGAAAAAATGAATAAAAATTGCGTATAATCTTCATTAACTAAATAATTTCCTCTCTTTATACACATAAATTTCATGTATTTATCATTATTACTAGTTAGTTCATTCTGTGATGTTTTACTCACAGCCTGTTCTGAATTTCTCTTCTTTTGTGGAAGGCATGCTGTCTTGCATCCTATGGAAGATTTCTTTTGGTAAATAATGTCTATGTTTTCTTATTCTTCAAATTGGTGATTTCCTAACTTTGTTTTGCAGTACTTCTTTCCTTAGGTTACACATTTGGTTTTTCCTTACTAAGCTTGAGCTCAGCCTATGAGTGATGATTGCCAGTGAGTTGCCTTTGGCTCCAGTTTTGCACCACTTGGGTGTGATTTCATTCTCAAATCTACATCTCCCTGGAAATTTGATATATCTTCTTACCCATTTTTCATATTTAATTGGATTTCATCTGTTATAGCTCAGCTGGGATGACATTTTCTTTTCTTCTTTGTATTTCCCCACCTACATTTTTCTGACATTGTGAGCAGATGGAATCATGAAAGATGGCAATATTGAGCACCTAGCTTTCAGAGAGCTTCCTGTGCCCATCTCACTTACAGAACGTGGTAGTACCAGTTGTTCCCAATGTTGTTGTCCAATTATTTTCAGTTCCATCTCTAGGAAAGGAGAGTTATTGAGGAAAGAACAGAATAGGGCAGTAGTCTAGCTAGTTTGAGAAGCAGCCAGGAGAAAGGGTAGCTGGCCACTTTTATGTTTGTGATAGCCCTTGTGTTTGTAAACCAAAGAAGAAATGGGGAGAACGTGGGCTCTATAGTCTGACGTTATAAATGAGACTGCAGTTATGATCTATGGATTGTGGTTCCTGATTCATTTCATTGGCTTTGTAATTATCCAGATTCTTGTCATAGGTCTCTTATTACTCTCATTTCTTATTATGTGACTTTTCTCCTTTGGGGACGGCGTTTCCATAGGTGCTTTATGAAGTTAGGAAAGGTTGCTTCAGGGGCTTCTTAACAAAATACAACTTTAAGTAGGAAGAAGGAAAAAAAGATTTTTTAATTCTTAAGCAATTTTTCTTCAGTTGATATACTTTACTTGCTATAGTATGAAAGAGAAGATATCACAAGGGATATGGCTAATTTTAGCAAAGTGACCACATTTCTCCATTGCAGTTGGCTTTGCCACATTATATCACTACAATCAAATGAAGCTGTCAGTCACAGAGGGTGGAGATAACATGATTATAAAGAATTACACAGTAGCTTAATTTTCAAGCCATGTCATTTATTAGTATGCATCAATAATGCTAACTGGCTAACATCGCTCTTATAATGTGGCAGGTACTGTCTTAAACATTTTGTATATATTAACTCATTGAATTCTCCATCAGTTCTGTGAGATAATTATTCTTTTCAAAGTCTTACAGATGAGGAAACTAAAGCACAGAGAAGTCAAGTAACTTGCCCTGAGATCTGTAGCTGGTAAGTGTCAGAGATAGAATTTTTAATTAGGCAGTGTGGCTCCAAAATCTATGATTTTAATTATCATGTTAGATAACCAGAAGCCAAATAACTGAAATTTTTATCCTAAAAATCATCCAATTCACGTATTTTTCACAATATTAATTTAAATACAAGTAAAGAAACCTGGAGAAACTTTTCAATGTGAAGAAAAGATGGAATAGATTGTTAAATATCTATGTCTATCTTTAGAGAGATTTTAGCAAAATGAGCTCTGAGAGAATATAGACACACAGAAACACACAACTCTATACCACATTAGTATTAAAAATGGTAGTATCCTACTATAATTATTTCTAAAGTTTCTCTTTTTCTTTAATATTTTCAAAGTAATATAACTTCTTTGGTAAAGAGAAATGACACCAATGATTTTCTAATATCATGCCATTAAAGTTTTCCCCTATAGCAATGATAACATTTCATTGACTCATTCATTATTTCTTCATACCACTTTCTAAAGGCCATTGATAGTTTGAATTTTGAGGTTTTTGGCCACAGAAGAACAAATCTTACACTGATGTTGAATTCCTGGCTCTGGATCTCCTGAGAAAGAATCTCTAATCAAATCAGCCCTGGGAGCAGATTGTTTGCATCTGGAAAGCAAACATTATGTAAATGTTTCTTCTTCTCACATTTCTCTGTAGGGACTCGGAATTATCCTCAGGTAGGTAGGTCTATATACTATTGTCTCACTTGTCAGACAATGGAATGAGCTACCCTTCTGGAGGGGACAACTTGAATGACGGTCACTGGAGGACCTCCAGTATCTTTGGTGAGCCTGTTAGCATTTTCAAGAATCCCTGAATCTGCTAGAACATTCTAGGGATGCTCTTTTGAAAAAAAAATGTGTTGGGATGTCTTTATAGGCATCATACAGTAAAATAAAAGATGTGGCCTAGGAGGCATCATAAACAAAATTAACTTTAAAACTAAAGATATTTTTTTCTCAAAATTTCTACCATTTATATTAAGTGTTTCTTCAAATATTTTACTCTGAAAATCCAGAGAAGTAACAGATAATTAATAAATGTGAAAAATGGAAAAACATGCAAAAATCATCAGGAAATGAATATAGATGAGAAGCTTTGTTTTTATGCTGAGAAGGCATTCACAAAGAATTGAAGTGATGGGTTTAAGGTGACTCAGTCAGCAATTGGGCTAGGAGAGGTTACTCCAGTGTGGTTCTCTTTTGTTCCACCAGATCACAGTTACTTGAAAATAGGGAGGATAGCACAAGGTCATGGTGAGAGAGATGTCTAATTGTTACCCTTCTCTCATATATTTGGTAGACTGGCAAATGCCAGGATAACTTTGCATTAATCTGTTTGGGTTTGCCATAAAAAAATACCATAGACTGGGTGGCTTATACAATAGGGTTGCTTTCTGGTGAGCAGTCTCTTCCTTGCTTACAGACGACCATCTTCTTGTGTTCTCACATTGTGAAGAGAGATAGTAAGCTCTATACTCTCTCTTCTTAAGGACACTAATCCTATTAGATTAGGGCCTCACCTTCACAACCTCATTTAACCTTAATTATTTTCTTAGGGACCTCATCTCCAATTACAGCCATACCAGGGGTTAGGAGTTCAATATATGAATTTTTTTTTAATTTAAATAAATCTTTATTGTTCATATTATTACAAATGTTCCTCATCCCCCCCCCCCCCCAGATTGCTCCCCTACACCAAGTTTCCATTCAATTCTCTGCCCTTTCCCCATCCCCCATTGTCCTCATTCATAGGTGCAGTTTATGTTCAGTCTCTTCCCGCCCCGCTCCACTCCCCATTTCCCCATGAATCATCAGTCCACTCCCCTTCCATGCCTCTGATTCTATTATATTCACCAGTTAATATTGTTCATCATGATTTTTACTTCCCTTGGTTTTTAGACTCACTTGTTGATAGTTACGTGTTTGTTCATAATTTTTGTCTTTATTTTCTTCCTCTTCCTAAAGAACCCCTATTAGCAATTCATATAATTCTGGCTTGGCAGTGATGAATTCCTTTAGCTTAAATTTATTTGTGAAGCTCTTTATCTGGCCTTCGATTCTGAGTGATAGCTTTGCTGGGTAGAGTATTTTTGGCTGTAGGTTCTTGTTATTCATCACCTTGAATATTTCTTGCCATTCCCGTCTGGCCTGCATGGTTTCTGTTGAGAAATCAGCTGACAGTCGTATGGGTGCCCCTTTATAGGTAACTACCTGCTTTTCTCTTGCTGCTTTTAATATTCTCTCTTTGTCTTTAGCTCTTGGAATTTTAATTATGATGTGTCTTGGTGTGGTTCTTTTTGGATTCCTTTTGTTTGGGGTTCTGTGTGCTTCCTGGACGTGTAAGTCTATTTCTTTCCCCAGGTGGGGAAAGTTTTCTGTCACTATTTCTTTCAATATGTTTTCGGTATCTTGCTCTCTGTCATCTTCTGGGATGCCCATAATTCTGATGTTGGTTCGCTTGAAGTTGTCCCAGAGGTTTCTTACACCATCTTCAACTTTCTGGATTCTCTTGTCTTCTTGCTTCTGTGGAGGAGTGTCCTCTGGCTCTTTGTGTTCCAAATCTTGGACTTGATTCTTGCAATCTTCCAATCTGTTTTTAGGACTCTGTATAATATTATTTATTTCAGAGATTGTATTCTTTATTTCTAGTTGACCCTTCATTATTTCTTGTTGATCCCTTATCATATCCTCATAGGTCTCATTTATTTTATCGGCCTTTTCTAAGAGATTGTTGAACAACCTTATAAGCGTGGCTTTGAACTCTATATCCAGTCGCTTTTTGTCCTCCATTTCTTTCGTTTGTGATCTGTTTCCTCGTTTCGGCATTTTCGCTGCTTCCCTGAGTTGGTAGGTTGGGAAGATCAGCTGTGTCTATGCCAGGAGACAATCTTATTCCACTAGACTTGGAAACCTGCAAAAGCCTCTCTGTGTTCAGCTTGGATGGGGCAGAGTTTCTGGGTGGAGCCTACAGCCTTGGCTTCCGGTTAGCCCCGCCCTCTGAGGTTCCTGAGTCTCAGTGTACCTCAGTGTCCTTTGGTACTCGCTGCAAGCACCTCTGAGAGAAAGGCACTCTAGAGTTTCGCCCGCTAACAGACAGTGTAGTCTCTCCCCCAACAAGCCCACAACTGGGGTTCAGAGCAGTTGGAAGTGGGGTTAAGCACAGTCCGGAGCTTATGTCTCCTTCCTGCTAGGGCATTTTCACGGCCCAAACAACAGTCTGTCCTCTGTGCACGCAATGTGCGCGACTCTGCTTTTTGCCGCTCCCCTGAGCTTCTGTCTTACAGCCCAGATTCCCTCTGTATGAGGCTGGAGCCCGAGGGTCTTGCCCAGGACTGGGGTTCAGTGCAGTGAGAACTGGGGCTCAGCACAGTCCTGAGCTTTTGAGTCCTTCCCGCTGGGGCAATTCAGCAGCTCAGCGAACAGTCCCTCCTCTGCGCGTAATGTGCGCGACTCAGGGGCTCTGCCTTTTCCCTGCTTTGCTGAGCTTCCGCCTTACAGCCCAGATTCCCTCTGTATGAGCCTGGGACCCCCGGGGTCTCGCCCAGAACTGGGGTTCAGTGCAGTCGGAGTTGGGGTTCAGCACAGTCCGGAGCTTTTATCTCCTTCCCGCTAGGGAACACCAGCCAGGCACTCAGCAGCCCCTCCTCTCCGGCTCAGTCCTCACCCAGCGCGCGCACACCATGCCTCCGTACCTTAGGCTTTTACAGCTCCTCTGGTTTTCCTTCTGGTTTTCTCTTTCCTTCTAGTTGTAGAATTTCCAGTCAGTCAACTTTCCTGTAGTTCTGGATAGTGTCCACTCTATATTTTAGTTGTATTTTTTGAAATTGTTGAGTGCGGCTGCAGTTAGGCTTTTACCTCTGCCGCCATCTTGTTGTCTCCTATATCCAATATATGAATTTTTTAAAGGACACTGAATGTTTGTGTTCTCCAAAAAGCTTAATATGCTAAGTGTCTGGTTGTCCAGTCAGCTGTTCAACCAATCAAAGTGTAATATGCTAATGATATGCTAATTTCATTCAACCATTCACTATGATGTGCACTAACCACCAGGGGGCAGACAGTCGACTGGTCGACTAGTTGCTATGAAGTGCACTGACCACTAGGGGGAAGATGCTCCAACCAGTAGGCTCGCTTGCTGCTGGGCTTTGGCCAAACAGGACTAAGCAAGATGGACCAGTTAAGCCCTGGAGCTCTCCTGTAGTACTTCCCAGCTGGCCAACCTCCCACAGTTCTCCCTGGCCCCAATCGTGCACTGGTGGGTCCATTGGCCTGGCCTGGCACCGTCTCACAATCTGGAACTCCTTGGGGGATATCAGAGAGACTGTTTCATCCTGGCAGCAGAATGACCAGTTGCTATGATGCACACTGACCACGAGGGTGCAGATGCTCAATGCAGGAGCTGTTTCCTGGTAGCCAGTGTGCTCCCACAAAGGGGAGCATCATTTAGCCAGAAGTGGGGCTCACGGCTGGCAAGTGCAGTGGTGGTGGTGGGAGCCTCATGGACATTCTGTTGGTAGGACATTCCCCGAGAGCTCCCGGACTGCAAGAGGGCACAGGCTGGGCTGAGGGACACCTTAACCCACTAAAGCACGAATTTCGTGTACTGGACCTCTAGTATTTCATAATCCTGTAATACCTCCCAATTATAAAAAGAATAGGGAACACTTTAGAAGCTATTTATCTGAAAAAATGGGCAAGAGGGGTTTGGATAAACAGAAGAAACTTAGGTTTAGAATCAGACAGATTTGAATTTGAACCAGTACTTAGTACCTATGTGACTACTGATAAGTTACTTAATCTTTCTGAGTCTTAGTTTTCTCATTGGTAAAAAAGGCTGATAATGCTTTAGGACTATTGTAAAGTACCTAGCCCAATGTCTTTCATATGGCTAAGTGCTCAATATATGAAAGCAATTATTATTAGTAGTAGGCCATAGACTCAGGATAGCCCAAGGGCTCCATTTGCCTAGTCTAAGTAAAGCTGTTATAAGCAAATGTTTCCTAGTCTTTGGCTGTTTTATGATAGGAATAATCTTAGATGCAAAGCTATTATTATGAAGTGTATGAATAGGAAGAAGCAAAACTATCTATACTTTTTTTTAAGGCTTTAAAAATGACATTCTTTAACCTTAACAAGATTCTTGACTACTAACACCACTTTCTCTACAAACTTTGAATTTCAAAACATCAAACCAGTTTATACCAGTGAAGATTTTTCCACTGACTCATCCAGTTCTGGGGGCCCCAGAGGGCAGAATCAGAACCTAGAGATGGGATTTCCCAGGAAAAAGGTTTAATCTCAACTAAGGGAAGAATGGTGAAAGAGTTGAGCCGTCTAAATAAGAAATGAGTTTTCTCATGAGGTGGTGAGTTCCTCATCTCTGCTATAGGACCACTGGGCAGGTGTATTGTTGTAGGGTTTCAAGAAATAAACAGGAAGCAGCTATCTGTGATCTCAGAGATCTCTTCCACCTTGAAGTTCTGTGATTATAGAATGTCACTTTCAGGAAGTCTCTCATTTTAGAAAAGGATATACAAATGGAAATTACCTCAGTGTCTGGCTTATAACTTAGAAAATAGAACTGTGATTGGCCTGTGCAGGCAGCTCTGGAACTTGAAGTTCATTCAGATTGTGCCTTAAGTCGGAAAGCTACTCACCATGACTTCGGAGCTAAATATAGTCTAGAGAGTACCATTGTGTATCCGACTGTAGGAGCCAGTGCAGCAGACTTGCTTCTTACCTTGGTGTCTAACACTTCATTAGGCTCTGGACATGATCCTTTTGTTAGATGCCAGCACAAGCATTTCATTACGGATTCAGGAAATGATGAAGAGATAAATGTTAAAAAGAATGTTTTCCAAGGAAGATATTAATGGAGTGTTAATGCATCGCACTCTCTTCCTGGAGCAAAGTCCTCTAGAGACTTTTTGGATTTATGGAAGTGAGAGTTAATTCATGCTAATAGAATCCTTAGATTCATTAAGAACAAAGTGAATATGAATATTAATTAAAATACCCGGGTTAGCGCTTCCTTGTAAGCAAAATTCCTGGAAAACTTCTATCTGGAACAAGGCCATATGCTTGCTCAGTCATGGAAACTTAGAGCCAAGAAAACTAATAAATGCTTTTCCTAGCTCTGAAGGGCAAGACAATAATAACATTGTATTCTCCAAGCTGAAGAATTTCAGACAGCAGCATTTTCTTCATGAAGCAGGCTTCAAAGGAGACTTGTGAAAGAACCTTTGAAAGAGTTTCCGGAGCTCACTCATTTTTTAAAGCTGCTGTGTATTTCAAAGGTTTTAGTAATATGGACTTCATAAATACTTTAAGTATAAAAATCAGTGTATTCCTTACCATTTCAACTTGGACACTAAATCACAATGCCATGCTGAATATCCTAGCTGCCTAATTAAAATCCAGTAAGGGAAGTGTACATACAGACCTGCGTGTTGTACCCTCCTTGAAAATTTTGCTTTTAGGTTTTACATTTATTTCTAAAAAAATGCTTTAAAGTACAGCCTTTTTATGTGCATTAGAGTTTCAAATGTTTTCAAGATGCTCTAGAGAGGATCTGAAATATCTCATTGTAGTTTTTGATCAATATAAAGATAAAAAACCTGCTTGCTATGTTTCCAGATCATCTTTAAACTGACCTTTTTATTTGAAATCACTTGAAGTTGGGAAAAATGAAAGAGAAAAGCACAGAAGAATGAGGCTTATAAAATGCAATAAAAGTTCTTGCATCTCTCTCACTAATTACAAAATAAACGCTTGTTCTTTGCTTCTGGGGCTTGATGAATGGAAACCTATGAACTTAATGTTTTGTTCACCATTTGGTATGGGCACAAACATTTCATCATCATTTCTCTCCCTCACTCTCGCCTTCCATTCTCTTTTTGTTCTTTTAAGACCGGCAGGTGGATATGGAAGCAAACAATCAGAATCCTTGATATTGTATGATTGGGGTGCTGGTGGAAACCTAGAACAACCTGGTTGTGTTAATTTTACAACCTCCTTCAGTGTGTTTGTAGGCCTGGTGTGGTGAGGGGCTTTTCTCTCTCTTTTCACCATATTATTTAGGTTAATGGTCCTAAAAGATTAACACACTATGAGTTTAATAATTGAACGCATTGAAAATAAGTAGGTCAATCTTGTTTTAAATATTTCCGACACCAGATAAAAAGGTTTCAGTATAATAAGCAGTGAAGTGGGGACAAAAAGATTTTGTTAAAGCAAAGCTGATTTTATTATGATTATTATATTTTATGTGCTATGACCTCTACTGTTCTCAGAAAAGCAGCCGGAAGCTTGAAGGGCTAGCAGGAATCATTTTCTATATTATAATAAAAAAATCCTCAGCTATACATTTGCCCTTTATCTTAACACCTGCTGGGGCAGGCCCCAGGACCCTGGTCAGCCTCATTCTAGTGGCCTGTGGTGTGTGTGACCTATTCACCTGCTCTTACAGTGAGCGGACTCTACATGTCTCTAATTCCACTTTTGTTTAAGAGGATATTCTATAGTAATAGAAGTGTAAAATGCTGATTAGACCAGACGTCCTTCCAGATGACCTTCTGGATGAAGCTGGGGCTGCGAGGGAAGCCCGGATCCCGGAAGCCAGCAGCCGAGGGAAGGAAGGCCTACTCTTGCACCAATTTTGTGTATCGGGCCTCAAGTCTTAAAATAAATTTTATGTAGTGCTACCTAAATGACTTGTGTTTTCAGCTATTACTTGGGCATTTTAATGTTTGAGTATTCCTTAGAACGGTTGGGAAATGCCCAAAGTCTGCTCACTACAAAAATTGCTCAAACCTTTACCATGTTTATCAAATATTTTACAGACTGATTTTTAAAATGAGGACTATATTATCCAAACTCTATTATGTGTAATTGTTGGGATCAATATAATCACTCTACAGTTTACCCTTTCAAGTTCCTTTTATTTAGTGTTGAACAAAACTTGCCCATACTTCCTGCTCTGTACTTTATACAAATAATTTAAATAATAATAGCCTTGAAAGTAGTACATTATGTTCTGTTTGGACATTTAGCAATTGGTCTCTATTTACAAAAAATAGCAGTATCTTTAACAGAGATACTATAATCCAATATCTTAGCATAGAAATGAAAACTATGATAATTTCACCCATATTTCATATGGGTAAATTATATTTTATTGAATTATTAAATTAAATGTCAGGGTAAAACCAAATAGTCAGCATTTGGAGTAGGAGGTCCTATGGGTGGGACTCTGGTCTGTGAAGCTCCTGAAATTGGATATACAATGATATGCATATGCGAATTTTCTGGGGAGAAGGTCCATAACTTTGGTCTGGCTCTGAAAGAGGTTCTGTTCCCCATCCCACCCACAAATGCATACAAAAATCCAAGAATCAGAGAATTAATATAAAGTAGAAGGGACTGGCAAAAGCCTGGTGAGGTGGTGAAATGGTTTGAGGATTCATGACCTCATGGCTGTGATGGCATGACCTGGAGCTCAGTGAGGAAGTGCTTCCTGGAGTCAGAGCTCACTTTGGCTCAGACCTTCTGAAAAGCCTTCACAGGAACTGCATTGCAGAGATGGTATTCGTGCTAGGATTTATGGCGTTATGTGTTCAACCCTCCTTCTGAGAAAGGTGTTTCTAGAAAGGTTACTAACAGGTGTATCAAAGTATTATTTTACCTCAGTGTTTTAGAAATATTTAAAAGTCAGACAATCAGTATTTTATTTTATTTTGAAATTTTAAGAAACTTGCAATAACTTTTATTTTCTTGCAATCCCTTATGACATTATTTCAAATGAATCTTTATACTTCAGAACTACAGAGTTGAAGCTTATGTTATAAACTTCTTAGTGGAAACTTTCTTAATGCAAGATTGTTTTATGTGTATGTGTTTTTTTTTTAAATCTTTGAACCTTGAAAGCTCTGTACCTATATATAATTTCCATTTGTGGCAGGCATGGTTCTAAGTACTTTCCATGTATTAATTCATATAATTATTATAAAAATCATATGCAGTAGATAATACTATTAACCCATTTTACAGACCAGAAAACTGAAGCAAAGAGAGGTTAAATAACTTATTTGTATTCTCTGACTTGGGATGATGAATACACAAAGCAATATACAGGTAATGTTTTATAGACTCATACTCCTAAAACTTACATAATTTTGTTAACCAATGTCACCCCCAAAATTCAATAAAAAGAAATATTTAAAAACATTTAAATGATTGGACAAATGAATGATTAAATTTCACTATCTTGGTTTTTCTTTATATCATCAGAGTTGGAGTATTAAAAGATTGCATGTTTATGCATTTGACTCCTTATCTGTCTTCTAAGTCAAAATTATTTTAGAAATCAGCTTTGTATTTTGAGACTATTTTGGCAATGCTGCCAAAGGTCTTATGTTATGGTCATTTGTGTGTTTAACTTGAGATCTACAAGCAATTTATCTACATTTTAATCTTTATAAATTTCCCATTATTTAAATAACTTCTGAGAACAAGATACTAAACACTCTCACTAAAATTAATGAAGGCCTTACTCTAACAAAGCATATTTCTATTTTAACACATTTATGCATCTAACATTTAAATATACTAAAAGTTAACAGTATACCAAACCGCATGGTACTTACTGCATTCGGCATCTATTTGACAAAAGCCTTCAACTAGGTTCTGTTGAGATGAACGCAATAATTAAAATATGCAAATCTCTTCATAATGGGCTGATTTTATAGTCATTGCTCATGGAAAAATCCCTATTGATTTCAGATGTGAAGCATTTTGTCATTAGGTTTTACTTGTTGATTAAATAACAAGAACCATACACAGACCTTTCTAAACCCCTATTTAAAAATAAAGCAACATTCTGATAAACTCTTCTAGTAAGTTTCCAAGTGTCGAAACTCTCCAGATGATGGCATTAATGAAAATACAACTTCAGGAGCCTCAACTTTGGTTTTGCAGAAGGTCTGAAATATTTAGTTTTATAACACAGAAAGTAATCATCAACAAGCCAGTGTTTAAGTGCTTTTGTGACTGGTGATTTTAGATAATGAGATTCGTAAGACAAATTGAGATAAATTATTATACATTCACATGGAGGCTACCTTTCTTTATCCTCTTATGCAAGGTTTCTAACAGGGAGTTTGGTTTCTGAAATTCAGAGGAATCGAAGTGAGGAGCAAATGTTTAGGATCACGGATGCATGTCAGAAGTCTCAGATGACTGTGGAGTCACAGGGCTGGATGGTCACGCTTAGTGGAGCAGGGCAGGGCTTTGAAATCAGCCCTTGGGGGAGGTGCCCAAACAGCTGTTGTGTCAGGTGCCGTTGGGGGGAGGTAAGGACAGTGCAGGCTGGCTGATGGAAGGCTGTCTGTGACTCAGGAGGGGATGTGCTGCCTTGGCCAGTTTGGGGAATCTCAGAGGTGTTGTTGATATAATAGTGGGACGCAGGTGACCACTGTCACCTTGAAGGTCCTCCTGTCGTTAGTGGCTAATGATTTGCCATGCCTTCTGACTGGGAAAGTGAATCTCTGGTCTCCTGAGTTCTTGTAGTTGGTGGCCGATGAAACTTGGAAAACTATTTTAGGACAACTTATCTCCCCCTGCCTCCTGTTTAAAATGAATTTTGCTTAAATGAGACTTTTCTTAATGTTATATGCTTGAATGCCTAATATCCTACTGATTTGCTACGGTGTGTTGTCACAGAAAAATTCTATATTATACTATTCCATTTGATTTAAAGCTCAAAGGTCAGTGAGATATTATGAAATCTGTGTTTCAGATGAAGAAACTGCGGTTTGGAGAGATTTGTTTGTCCTTGGCCTTACCCTAACAAACAAACACAAGGTCAAATGTAAATCTGATCATTTGGCTCCACATTTGGTTCAGTGCTCCTGCTACGACGACTAGGCTCTGTTGAGATGATAAGCTCTGGTTTTTGTTATTTTCCCCTTAACTCCTTACTATTCAAGTGAAAGGACCATATTATTAAAAAAAACACAAAAACTTCTGGTCTCACAGTTAAGAACCCTTAGCTAACACTGTTGAGAAAGTTTATGAGCTTCCATCCCTTAGAAGAGCGATGTTTGACAATTGTCTCTTTTAAGGCATGTCTCAGATATTTGAATTAGTTAAACTTTATTTAAATCATTGGCATGGGGATATATACATGCTGGAACCTGAGTGTCCAGATGGTACAAATAAACTTATTTAAATGGATATCTGAAATACGAGAATAAATTAAAGTCAATTCCCCAGAAATCAGAAGTATCAATCTGTACCGAAGCGTACTAGAATGGATGAGAATGTTTTACTGTATTACTTCCTCTATACCTATTAAAGTACTACATTTGAAATACTACTCATATTCTTATAAAGCAGCAGCCCCTGAGAGTTTAGGCCAGCCTTACCTCCACTGTCTTCCCCTTACAGGATGACCCTGTCTCTGTTCTTCCACATTAGTTAGACAGTTAATGGTGAGAACAGACAGTTTTATAGTTGCCGGTGTGTGCTATCGAGGCACCCAAGGAAGCAGATTTAACTGGGGCCATAATTGCACAGTGAATCACATTATATGGCAAATCATGGTCTGAAGTTTTAAATTATTCAACAATGTTTTTGTCGTGAGCTCTGGTACATCCTCATTAGCATGGAGCTGGGCGGCTGGGCTGAATCAATCATGCAGGGAGAATGAGTCCTGCCAGGCTTGTCACCTCCTGTTAACTCACAAGATACACTTGGCCTGGAACGCCTGTTGGCTGGGAAGAGGGCTGTATGGTGCAGATGGTGCCCATTCCATTTGGCCTAACGGCTCAGCTTCAAAATGGAGGAAGAAGGTCTGGGAAAGGGGGTAAGTTCTAGGAGGAAACTTGTGGGAATAAAAGTTTTCCCTGCTTTGAACCTGGGTAAGACAAGATCCTCCAAGTAATGCTTTAAAAATATATATATTTTATTGATATTTTACAGAGAGAAAGGGAAAGAGATAGCTAGAAACATCAATGAGAGAGAAACATCGACCAGCTGCCTCTTGCACACCTCCTACTGGGGATGTGCCCGCAACCAATGTACATGCCCTTGACTGGAATTGAACCCGGGGCCTTTTAGTCCGCAGGCCGACGCTCTACCACTGAGCCAAACCAGTTTTGGCCAAGTAATGCTTTTGAGTGTAGATTTTTACCAACAATCCCCACATGCAGTGATGGGTGGGTGGTTCTGTAGGCCATTGTTCAGATTTTGTTTACACTACATTTTTTTACCCTTAAGGCTTTCTTCCTCAGTCTCACTCACTTTATAGATGATGAAATTGAGGCTCTGAGAGGAATGTGTTAAGGGACACAGCTAGGCAGCGACAGATGGTACTTCTGATCTAGGCCAATATAGACTTTTCTGTCTTCCATCTCTTGCCATCACCAATGAGAATGTTGTTTTCCAACTTAGAAACTTGATTTTGTTTGTCTCCATATTTGTTTCTGCCATTTGTCCTCAGACCAGGAAATCCATGTATAGATACCCTACCTGTATATTTCCTTTGTAACAAAATCAAGGTGCCATCAAGGACACGTTCCCTCTGAACCTCAGTGAGAAATCCTTCCTTGCCTTTTCCAGCTGTTGGTAGCTCCAGGTGTTTTTGGCTTGTGAGAGCATAACTCCTATCTGTTCCTTCATCTTTATATAACCTCTCCCTGAGTTTCTCCTCTTCTGTCTGTATCTTGTCCTCTTATTATAAGGACATTTGTCATTGGATTTAGGGCTCATTTTGTTAATCCAAGATGATCTCATCTTGAGACTCTTTGTTAATTACATCTGCAAATATCCTTTTTTTTTTTTTTCCTAAACAGCCTTAGTCACAGGTACTGGCTTTGGGACTTGGACATACCTTTTGGGGGACTACAGTTTAACCCACTGTACCATTCTTAGGCTATCTTAAGTTATATAGAACTTTACTCTTTTTATAGGAACTTTCTCATTTTCACTCCTGCTTCCCTGCTCCCTCCAATTTTGATGTGTTTTTATTGTTCCTTTCTAGTCTCTGGGAGAAACATGAGTTATCAGCACTTCCCCTCTAGCCTCTATTCTGAATTCCTTGAAGATAGGGACTATATATTTTATCTTTGTAGTTTCTGTGGAAGGCTCTAATAGGTATCCAATAAATGTTTGTTGAACAGATGAATGGCTGTATAACAATAAATAGACCCTTTCAAACATGTGTGATCTTAAATACTATTCTTTATTGATGCTACATAAAGCTAGAAAAGAATATGGAAGCTCCATGGGCTTCAATGTAGGTTTTAACTCTTACTGGGAAAGGTCTGAACTGTAAACTAAACATAATTTAAAATAAATTATAAAATACTAATATCATGAGCTCAGTAGGTCTACGTTAGACAAGATTTGACCTGTATTTTTGTGTGGCTATCTATATCTATATCTATATCTATATCTATATCTATATCTATATCATCTGTTGAATGGCTAAAAGTTCAATAGATATTGATGTTATTTTATTCTCAGAAAAATTGAGGCTAATTATTTGCAAAAAGTTAATATCTTGGGATCAGTGAATAAAGAAAACATCCTGTTTCGTAAATATGTGGGTTGGTTGACTATATGTTCCAGTAAGGAATTATTTAATCTTAAAAAGTATGAGGAGAAAAAAAAGTCACATGTTGTTAAGATATAATCACAGTTGTGTATTTTGTATAAAGAACTCTTACTGAAATGCTGTATAGTTCACCAATCTTCAGGTTCAGTTAGACAAGATTCTCCTGAACTTAAAACTAATATAATAAACTAGTTAAAGTTGGTGAATAACGATAACTTCAAGATTATTCATTGAGTGGTAAATCTTCAAATTAAAATATATTAGCTGCATGAAAAGCCAGATTTGGATTTGGTACAAACTATTTGCTTTGTAATGCTAGACATTTGCTATCATTTTTCATGTCTTGGATCATGACTAGAAGCCTCTGGAGCTTCCATATTCTTTTCTGGCAATAGAACTTAACACTAAAATGTTGATGTGTATAAGTGAAAGATAAGTCTTTGGTTTTTCATTAGAACAATAAAGTTAATGTTTTAATTGCCTCCTTTTTACCTCGCTGTCAAAGGAAGGATTCCTATCCTAGAGTGATAGGGATGGCTGAACACATAACACCTGACACTGGAGAGACGAGATCGACAGCAGTTTACTAGTCACCTATTCTCATAGCTCGAGGAGGAGGACACCACATGCTATGTAGGGCCACAGAGAGGTTGTGTCACGAAAGGCTGTGAGAAGCAGGCTTCACAGTATCAAGAGGATGGAGAGCCTCTGCTTCCCATGGCAGGATGAAATCCTGTGGAGTGACAGGGTACTGGAACCCACTGCTCAGGGATAAGCAGGAACGGCACCTGGTCCCCTGGATAAAAGGGTTGGTTTGGAAAGGCACTGTATCTGTGGGAGTAGAGTGGGGAGGGGCACCTGTAATGAGGCTACTCCTAGCCATTCGGGTTTCATCAGATGCCAAGGCAACACTTATAACTGAGCTTTATTTTTGCCCTGTACCACACTTGTTACTTGTGATTCACAGCTTTTTTTTTAAAAATATATTTTATTGATTTCAGAGAGGGAGAGAGAGAGATAGAAACATCAAATGTTGAGAGGGCATCATTAATCAGCTCCTCCTACATGCCCCCTAGTGGGGATCAAGCCTGCAACCTGGGCATGTTCCCTGACACAGAATTGAATAGTGACCTCCTGGTACACAGATTGGCGCTCAAGCACTGAGCAACACCAGCCCAGTGTGATTCACAGCTTTTAATGTGTTTGTTGTTGTTGTTGTTGTTATTGTTGTTGTTGTTGTTTTTTGGTATAGAGATGTATTCATTATGCATAAACTCCAGAAACTCAGAATGAGATAAGTTTTTACTTTTATTCTATAGACAGAATTTAGAATTTAAAGGTTATATTGTGCATGTTCTACTACGTTGCTCAGCATCTAGGTTTTCATACTTGTAAAATTAGAAAATACATCAATACTGAAGATATACCATATTTGCCGGCGTATAAGACGATTTTTTTGGCCCTGAAAAATACGTATTTGCCGGCGTATAAGACGACTGGGCGTATAAGATGACCCCCTAACATTTCCACTAAAAATACAGAGTTTGTTATATACTAGCCGTATAAGACTACCCCCCACTTGGAGGCATATTTTTCAGGGCCAAAAAGTCGTCTTATATGCCGGCAAATACGGTAAGAATTATATCTGTCAATAATTACATTTTTGAGTTTATGGATGATATGTTTTATTGCAATTATGACATGTTTTGTAACAAAACCGAGTTCTTGCTCTGTGAGAATTTCTGTAACGGAATTGGTTTTATGTTGGTATTTTTGCCAGCTCAGGCTTGCCGTTCGGGGGCTCAGAGGGAGGAGATGCGTGTAGAGCAGCTCATAGAAAAGCTATCCTTTCACATCTCTTACTAAGAAAGAGTGTGACCACATGCTCTCATACGCAATAAAATGATATACTTATTTAATGCAATAAATACACTCAAAATAACACTTCCCATAATATATTAGTTAGATAGAATACTAACTGAAGAGCATTTAATATATTATAAAATATCTTATATCTCACTGCATGGTTTTTACCGTGTTCAATTTTAAGAGCCCCAGCAACTTCTAGCAGTACCTTCTTAAAGATCAAGCTTTGCCACATTGAAAGCAATTTGATAGAATGTTCATCCACCCTAAGATGTCTTAAATGCTTAAGTATAATATTTGCATAATATGTTCTATTTGTAGATTGCTGACCAGTCAATCATATTTTCTGTTTACCCACCTGGTAGTGATCTTTCTATGATGCAGATTTGATTTATTTTCCTGTTCAACTTAGATACATTGAGGGCTTGACAGGAGGAGGTATGGCTGGTGTAAAAGCCCACACAACATCGAATTACTGTTCTCAGCCTCGCAAGATCCTAGGATGCTGTTTACTCAACTGAATTGCATTAAAGAAATTTTCGAATTTTGGCCTCAGAAAGGGAGTCTGGATTTTAGGGTCCTACCAGAATAAAAAAGAGTCCAGTCATTAGTTGAGTATTTTGTGGCAAAGTGGTATAATCAAGATGGATTATAATCAAGATGGATTATGGTCCTACAGGCAGGAGGCAAGAGGGATCAGATTGTGGTCAGGACGTGGATTTACAAAAAAGGTTTAAATCAATTAAATTTATCTTCAGGCCCAACGTAGTCATCACCGCCTTAGGGATGCCTGTCCTGCCTCTACTCCCACCCCTTTGGGTTGTGACCCTGCCAAGCATCTTATTCTTCCTTTATTCTACCACATTTTATTCTACTTACTTGCTTAAATAGGTTTCCCCTGTTAGACTATGAACTTTAGGAGGGCCAAGATCATAATTGTAGTATGGTTTACTGTTTCATACTCATTCCTTAGCACAATGCCTTGCACATAAATATTTGTTGAACAGTGGGTGGAGGGAGAAAGCGAAGGGAGGTTTAAGCACCAGAGAATGTTCTCAGTGAGGTCAGTAAGCTAATTGCTTCTACATGGTCTCAGGCTCCCAGAGCTGGTGGTTCAGGTGAAGGCCTTATCAGGCCTTAAAATGTCCGGAACTGTTATGCTACAGTTTTCCCTTGACGGGGAAACTATTTGTGTTTTCATTATCTCTGCATAATTATCATTTTGTTATCTAAACTTACAAGTATATAACAGTATTGTTAACTATCATCACCGTGCTGTACATTAGACCTCCAGAAATTACTCATCTTGCATAACTGAAACTTTGTACACTTTGACCACCATCACCCCATTTCCCCTCCCCCCAGCCACTGGAAAGAGCAAGAGTTCTCCCTGGATGTGAGTGGATTGCATAGCCTACACTGAACTGTAGTACATTCGGCTCTGTACTTGAATGAAACTCAAAAACTTGTGAAAGCTGTATATTCTAGAATGTTTTTAGCAGGACCTGGTATGGATTTCCTATTTCAAGAACTACTCTCTTTAGTGTATAAACAAAATTTTATCTGTAATTTTCATCTTTCCCATATTAGGGAATTGTCTCTTGTCCCTAATAAATAAAATACCAGGAAAGATATTTGGATACTATTTAATTATTTTCTTGAATTTTTTCTTATGGAAAATAAAATATTAATTAATAGAATTTATGGAGTAGACCCTCAGTTCAGATTAGTTCTATGACATATTTTTTCCCTTTGAACTAATATTTATAGCTAGTAATTCCACATCATTGATTTGAACATTTATTTATTTGAACAATTAATGTGGAAGTTAATTCATCTATTGTATTAATTAATTATACAGAAATGAATATATGAAATAACATATTTTTCAAATAAGTCATAGAATTTTAAATTTTGAATTATGTAATTATTGTGGTTGATTAGACAATCCTATCTAATAAAAGAGAAACATGCAAATTGACTGTACCTTTGCTACACCCACAAGCCATGCCCAACAGCCAATCAGAAGCAAGTATGCAAATTAACCCAACACATATGGTAGCAGCAACGGAGCTGAAGCCAGCCAGAGGCTTGGGTTGCCCCTGGCAATGGAGGAACCCAAGCTGCCCGCCCACCCTGGCCTGTCCTGGCCTTTGCTCAAGGCTACAAAGTTTCAATTATAGAAGATAAATAAATCCCAGATACCAGGGCCTCCACTTGGGTTGCTGGGGGGGGCGTGGCCAGCCTGGAAACCACCACAAGCTCCTCGCATAGGCTGCCCCACACCCCAAGGGAACCTCCATCCTGGTCTGGGACACCCTTCAGGGCAAACTAGCTGACCCCCACCTGTGCACCAGGCCTCTATCCTATCTAATAAAAGAGTAATATACAAATTGTCCATCACTCCAACACACAAGATGACTGCCCTCATGTGGACACAGATGGCCACCACAAGATGGCCAGCAGGGGAGGGCAATTGGGAGGGACCAGGCCAGCAGAGGAGGGAAGTTGGGGGGGAACAGGTCTGTAGGGGAGAGCATTTGAGGTGGGAGGATGAGGCCTGCAGGGGAAGGCAATTAGGGATGACCAGGCCAGCAGTGGAGGGCAGTTAGGGGCAATCAGGCTGGCAGGGGAGCAGTTAGACATCAATCAGGCTGGCAGGGGAGTGGTTAGGGGATGATCAGGCTGGCAGGCAGAAGTGGTTAGGGGCAGTCAGGAAGGCAGGCAGGCGAGCAGTTGGGAGCCAGCAGTCCTGGATTGAGAGAGGGATGTCCCAGATTGGAGAGCGTGGAGGCTGGGCTGAGGGACACACACCCTGTTCACAAATTTTGTGCACCAGGCCTCTAGTATCAACATAATGATACTAGAAACCTGAGGCACAAAAATTTGTGCAAGAGTAGGCCTTCCTTCCCTCACCCCCCCACTACCCTCCTACTAGCTGCCAGCACCTGGGACCTGGGCTGGCTTCCCTCCGGCCCTGGCTTTGTCAGGAAGGATGTCTTGAGTGATGTCCAGTCTAATCTGCATATTACCCTTTTATTATTATAGACGTTTCAAAGAGACATACTATGTAATAAGAAAATATAAAATATCGATTTGTCTCATTTATTCCTTGTCCTTTTGGAAACAAAACAAGTATTTTAATGACTTTAGGTAACATTTTACATATAAGTTTAAATAAATTACTTGCAGGTATGCTTCATTATATAATGATAGAAATAAATTTTTATATAGATTAATTTAGACTAATTCGTCTTAATTTAAAAAAATGTAGAACTGTAATGGGTGGAATCTGATCAACTTAAAATGGTTCCACTCAGCCTCAATACGCATTTTGAAAATTCATTTATTCAGCTGCCATTGAGCATCTGTAATAAGCATCAGATAGGTGATAGATAGCGATAGATAGAGATCGAGATATATACATATACCCATGAAGATAACCAAGTCACAGTCTTTGCCCCCAACGAGTATGAAGACGACAGTAAGTGAAGAAGGGAGCATAGACCAATGTAACTAAGTGTCTACACAGAGGTGAATAAATGACTGTGACAGTGTTGCCAAGCATTCCTGGCTAAATTTAGAGAAGGCTGGGTTAGGAAGGTTCCCCAGCAGAAGTGGAAGGGAAGAAAATTATAAGCAAAGTAAACAGCATGCCTAGGACAGAACTCACTAAGGGGCACACAGCGGCAACTGTGAGGTATTGCCTATGGCTGGACACACCGAGTGAATGGAGTGGAATAGCAGCCGAGGCTGGAGAGGTAGCTAGGGAGTCAATTTGTGTAGGGACATGTATGTCAAGTTAAAGAATTAAAATATAGAGAGTGGGGGAGATGTGGAGGCTTCTAAATAGGGACATGACATTGTCAGACTTTTAGCACGGTGATTTTCAGAACTGCGTGGAAGAGGGAGAAGATGGGGGGAGAGTAGACCAGAGACACATGCAATGGGGCAGGTGAGAGGTGCCGAGAGAGAGGCCACGCAGTAGTAGATCTGGGGATGAGGAAAGGCAAATGTGGACATTCCAGTTTTTTTTTTTTTTTTTTTGTCAAGAGATTATAAGGAGATTTTCAGAAATTTAGTTAAAAATATTTGATTCTCTCTAGGGTGGTTAACATTTTGTTTGTTTTATAAGCTTGTGATACTTTCTAAGTCAATTTTTGTAGTGGTTTGAGTCATAGCTTGGTTTAGTTTTGTCTGGTTCCAGATTAAGCTTTTGGCACAGCACTAGAAGCATCCCCTGCAAGGAGACTTGAATATGATATATAATAGGTGCTGAAAGTCATATATGTCAACAGGAACTGGAACTTCATAGGTATATTCTGAGTTTAGTAAAGAGGATGTACTATAAATAATATAAATTTGTGAATCGTTTATGACTGAGCATTGCTTATGGGTATGTTTGTGTGTAAAAGGCATTGGCATGATATAATTCCCTTTTCCTAATTGTAAGTCAAAGAAAGAACCATAACTTATGGAGAAGCTGTAAGGCAAAAGAAATGTGGTGTATTTCCAAAGTGAACTAGCAAAAAAAAACTCCCACTCTCTTGCCGGTCCTTGCTTTTGATCTCTTATATTTATTTGGTAGTATTTCTTCAGTCCATGATAGGGAGGCTGCTGTAGTAAATTGACTTAAAATCTTCAGCATCTTACAGTCAGTACAAAAAGCAGGAATGCAGAGGAAGGGTTCCTAAGGATACCGCTGAACTTTCTTTCACATGTCTTGAAAACCATCAAGCCAAGGGATGCTGTAATTCATTTAACTTTTTCATCAAGACGCAGAACGTGCTTCAGAAGAAACAATGAGCCATTATGGGTGAGTTGAATTCTCATTTCTAAGTGCATCATTCTTTCTTAGGACCCTCAGAAATGGCACCCTAAAAGCTCATCTAGTTACTGTTATGCAATCGCTCTCTGCCCAAACTTACTGCTTTAATGAGTTAAAGGTATAAATGAATGGAGGCCAAGATGAACAACTTTGTCTAAATTGTTTCTCTAGTTCCAGAAATCATTAATCAGTCAACCTTCTACACTCATCTACCTTGATGAGTTGCTGTGTCACTATAGATGATCTCCTTCTGTTGTTTCATGATACCTGTAACTTTTTTCCCTTTACTTTCACCTGTTCAATGGATGGTCTCTTGTACTAGACTGTCAGAAACTATATCCATCGTATCGATGGGTATATTCAGAGTTTAACACAGTGCCCAGCCCCAAACTAAGGCACATTAAATATGTCTAAAATTTTTTTTTTAAAAGGAAGGGAAGGTTGGGAGAAAGAAAAGAAGGGAAGTTGGCCTTGGATGACACAGAACAGGGTAAAATCTCATCACTTCAATTAGAGTTGCAACCGTAATACTGACACTATTTTTAAAAGGTGAACAACATTATAATGATACATTTTAAGAATAGTGGCTGGCACAATATTTATTTATTTATTTATTTATTTATTTATTTATTTTTATTATCTTTATTGTTGAGTATATTACAGATGTGTCCCCCCTCCCCCCAGCCTCCACTCCCTGTTGATCCTCCCATTGTCTCCCTCCACCTGTTTCCACTCTGCCTCACCTGTTCACCACCCTATTATCTGTGGCCATGGACATATAAGTTCTTTGGTTAACTGCTCCCCCCCCCCAGGTATTTATTTTTCTTACATGGTCTCAAATTTTTTTCATCCTTTCAGTAAGCCACGGACAGAAAGACTTTATTTTATAGGTGAAATTAGTGATTGAAGAGATAGAGGACTTACAGGGCATAATTCAGAAAGAACTTGGCTCCATTCTTGATGTGTCCCTTGCCTCACTTTGCAGCCGTATATTGCCTAGGATTTGCACACATGTTATGCTGAATGGGACTCTTGAGAGAGAAAGATGAGTTTTATAAAATGTACTTCTGGTTCAATTTCAAGGATTATTTAAACCTACTTAAGATGTTATGCAAATTCCTATGGGGTTTTTCTCCCCCTTACAAACTTTGCCTAACTGGGCAAAGTTCTCACTTTCCTTCAATTTTATAAAATTTAGGAAGAGCATATGTGTTATTAACAAATACCTCATTCAGCATATCCATTTTCTAGAAATTTAATTGATTTTAATAAAATGAACAAATAGCTAATTGAGCATATCCACTTTCTAGAAACTTAATTTTCTAATTTGAGAGGTCCATTATTTACATGAGATTTTTCTACCACTTATAAATAACTTTATTTTTGCAGGTTTTCCAGTCACTCAATAGAATAAAAGAAAATCGTCAGATATAGCAGATCCAGTAGAAATTTCTCATATCACCCAGCAATAAAAAGAAAGGAATTCAGACTTCTAAACAAAGCTATTAGTCACAAGCTATAATTTGCATATTTGACTCACATCCAGGGAGTGCATTATTTGGAATTACTTTCCAGAGACAAAGCAATGGCAAAGTGCAACATTTAGAATCTTACTAAGACTCGTGTTCTCACAGTGCCAGAAAATCTTTTTGTTATAAACATGTTCACTGTGAAACATGAATTGACATAGCTCAGTAGAGTGCAAGGCTCAATTCACAAATATTTTGGTATTTAGGCCCTGGGATGAAATAGCACCTGTTCCAACTCTGAATGCAGAACCCAAATAAACAGTGGTCACTGCACCACTAGAAGGTAGCTTAATTGTTTTTATTAGCCAACAGTAATAGGGGGGCTTTAAATTCTACGCATCAGGTTTATTGGAAAGCTGATTCGGTTGAATTCCCAACCAAAAAGAAAGCAGGAAAATGACACTTACTAGGTTGAGGACATAAGGGGAAAGAGGAAAAGTGACAGAGTAATAGTTAGATTGGCAGAGAGGAACTAATGAGTTGCAGATGTATTCAAAAGAACGCTTTACGGTTTTTAAAGCATAAGCAGTGATAGAAAGAAGGAGATTGGAATAATTGATCTAACAGACATGTCAAGTGAAATACATTTGTTGTTCAGTGGGGAATCTGGACTATGCCACTGAATACCTTAAACTCATTTTATGAATTGTAACTAAAAATACACATGCACATACCCACAGATAACTGGTATTGCTATGGACTGCACTGATTTGAAATTCAGGTACTACATGTATGGCTCTTATTAGTACATAGAAAATGTTAACTAATTTTATTCTTTGTATAAATTTAAAAAAAAAGTAAAAATGGAAATCCAACCTTAAAAAATGTCCACTTTGTAAAGCAGGGGCTCCATAAATCAGATATTTTATTTTTATTTTTTTATTTTTTTAAAAAAATATATTTTATTGATTTTTTACAGAGAGGAAGAGAGAGGGATAGAGAGTTAGAAACATTGGTGAGAGAGAAACATCGATCAGCTGCCTCTTGTACACCTCCTTATTGAGGGTGTGCCCGCAACCAGGATACATGTCCTTGACCGGAATCAAACCTGGGACCCTTCAGTCCGCAGGCTGACGCTCTATCCACTGAGCCAAACCGGTTTTGGCCATAAATCAGATATTTTAATGTGGGAATTCCAGGTGCTTTCTGATGCTGAAGATGCCTCAGCCCAGGAAACATTACATTGAACATCTGTTTATGTATGTACAAGCCCTCTTCTGAAAACAAACCCTTTGTTAGCACAGCACTTACGTTATATTTAACTTATCTTAAAAGTTTCTAATGTCATGGAAATAGCATAAACTTAATGGGAATTATAATTAGTCACAAGTTTACACCATCATGACTACTAATCTTAGTGTTGTATTTTTAAAAAAAAATAATGTAGAGGGTCCACAGTTCTCTTTAAAGATCCTTGAAGAGTGGGATATACTAGTTGTAAGTTTCTTCCACATTTTCTTGGTTTCCTTTTTTCATGTTGATGTTTGGAAATTATTAGAGACACCCCAATAACTGATTTGGGGTCTTGACTATTAGAGTTGAGCAGTGCTTTCTTCCTCAGCCTAATGCATAGGACTTTGGGACCACTTCACATATTCTGTTTTAAAGTTATAAAACTTTTATTGCAAAATTTTGAAATTGCCTGGTCTTGTTTATTAACTATTGAAGTTAAAGCCTAAACTTAGGTTGATGTATATACTTGAATTTGTTGCTGTTGTTAACTCAGGGAATTTACAGCCTTGTTCTATGGAGTCAGCAAACTGCTGCTTTCGAGCCACATGTGGCTCTTTGGCCCCTTGAGTGTGGCTCTTCCACAAAATACCACATGTGGTTGCGCATGTACAATGCGATTGAAACTTAGCGGTCCATGCGCAGAAGTCGGTTTTTGGCCTGGGCGAGTCTATTTTGAAGAAGTGGTGTTAGATGAAGTGGCGTTATCGGTCAGTCCGGCGATGGGAGCCGCGGTTTGCCGACCACTGTTCTATGGAGTTACATGACTGTCATCATATCAACATACCAACACATGTTGTTTTTCCGTTTGGAGGTAATGCCTTGTTGCAAACATTGGAAAGATGGCTTTCTGGGTTCAGGTATGGAATCTAAACCACAGAATGAAGTGGAGCTACCCAGCCGGGCTTATTAATAAGCAAATTATTAACAAGCAGGAAGATGCTGGTGTATCAGACTAGATGTAATTGTGACTATTCAGATAGAGACTGGGATGAACACAAATTATTCTCATGTGATTTAGACCCATTCCGAGAAACTGAGATTTGTATAATTTTATGTAGTCTGGTCCATTCATTAAAAGACTGTCCCTAAAGACCTGTTGAACAGTAAACAAATGAGGTGAATAATCCTATTAAATAAATGACAAAGTGAATGTTGTTAACCTCGTTTGAATTATGGATCTGAAATTGTATTGCACTAGTCTGGGTAGGCTCACTGTTTTAACCAGCAATCCCCCCAAATCCAGTCTTCTAATATAAAAAATGTGTATTTCCTGTTGCGGTCACATCCAGTGTGAGTATGGAGGTGTGGGTGAAGGGGTTGTCTCCGCTTAAGCAGTCATTCCGGGATGAAGGATCCTTTCATTGCATTTCTGGGCTAACATCCCTTCAGGGCCTTGTCTTCCTTTCTTATCAACAATGTATACGAAGAGAAAAATCACTGAGGATTTGCATAGAGGGCTCCAAGGAGTCCTTCTTACTCCTGCCCACATTCCTTTGTGTGCCCAAGAAAAAGGAAACCCTTTGCTGAAAACATAGCCTTCTCTTCTACAAACATTTCCTGAGAAAACATTCTGTGGTTCATAATTTTCACAATTAAAACTGAGCCATGCCACTTGTTAATCTCTATTACTTAGGTTTTATACTTGGACTAGGTAATTACTTAGCAGAAGTGTTGAAGCAATTTGCAATTCTGTGATCATCAGCATAGACCAGCTTCACATGGGCTCTAAGCTGAAGGGTCAGGAAATCCCTATGAATTATTTATTTTACTTCTATAATTAGAAATGACTCTGGCGTATTGCAATAGATCAGAACCAGAAACGGGCAGGATTTGATGAGCAGAGACACAGGTGGCTTCTCATAATGAGCCCGCTAGGAGGAATGTGGAGCAGTTCAAGAGCTGAGCTGGCTTCCAGGTGTTCTTGTTCCCGAAGTCAGACTCTGTTACCTGCCAAAGAAGGAAAGCCCCATTCATCAGAAAACACCTTTAGCCATTTATGTAGTTAAGCTTTCAAAGGCTCCTGTGCAACTCTCGTAGCAGAATTTCCTGCTGAGAGGAAATGGTTGATCTTCTGCAATTAGTCTGCTTCAATTTCCCCATTGCTTCTCTTCTCTATGTTGCTAGCCCACCTCTCTTTCACCCTCAGTTCCTTCATATCCTTTCTTGCATATTCTCTAGTCATACAAAGTAAAACGCTAAAGGATTGATTGCTACAGGGCTGCCGCAGAGGCCAGAAACATTTTTGGTGGGAAAAATTTTGGACTGCTGATCTGGCAACTTAAAAGCCCATGCCACCAACTTAATAACATCGTACACATCTCTAAACCTGCTGGATTTGCTCACAAAGACAGATGCAACCAAGTGCTTGGGTTGCGTTTTATTTACTAGGTAGGATAGCTTTACCTTAGCATGGATGCCCAGGAAACAGAGTCTGAGTGAGAAACTTACAATGCCAGCACTTTATTGGGGAGTGCAAACCCAGGGAAGCAGAAGTGAGTGGGGAAGAGGAGCAAGGCGGGGAGAATGGAAGATAGGTGTGAAGAAATACAGGCAGTCCACTTCCAACCAGACTACAACTTTATTACAAGCTCCCCAAGTGTTGCTCAGTCTCAGAGAACATCACCAGAGATGACATGTACTACCACATGTCAGAATCGTCTCTGAGGGAAAGGAAAAGAGAAGAGTTTATGTACTAGCTCTATTCTGTTAAAACTAGTCAAAATTCCTATGCGTCAAAATTCACCTCCTCCCCATCCCAGAGAGGAGGTTGTTAATTCCTCTGACCTTTCAGGTTGTGTCACTTCATCTCCAAGCATCTGCCAAAACTCCAGTGCCCAACAGGTCTAGTCCAGTCAGTGTCTCAGATAGCGTCTCCTGCATCGGAATGGCTCATCAGCTGCCACAGTAGTGGTCTGGCCCCAACTCCTCAGGAATTGCTGCTGCTGAGGCTCCTCTGGCCAGAAAGCAATGTTCAAATGGGGGTGGGGGAAGGCCACCTAATCTGTACCCAGTAAATGTTTATTCTTTCTGTCTAATTCTTTTTAGCCATACCCATTTTATTTCTTTTTTTATAAAAATATTTTTTTATTGAATTTTTTTACAGAGAGGAAGGGAGAGGGATAGAGAGTTAGAAACATCAATGAGAGAGAAACATTGATCAGCTGCCTCCTGCACAACCCCTACTGGGGATGTGCCTGCAAACAAGGTATATGCTCTTGACCAGAATCAAATCCAGGACCCTTCAGTCTGCAGGGCTATGCTCTATCCACTGAGCCAAACCATTAGGGCCCATTCTGTTTTCTATAGCTGTGTACTAGTCCAATTCATTTTATTTTATTTTGTTTTTTTTAATCTTTATTGTTCAGATTATTATAGATGTCCCTCTTTTTCCCTCCCATAGCTCCCCTCCACCTGGTTCCCACCCCACCCCAGGCCCTTACCACCCCACTGTCTGCGTCCATAGGTACTGCATACATGCATATAAGATCTTTGTCCAATCTCTTCCTGCACCCCAACATCCCCTTCCCTCCCAATAACTGTCAGTCCGCTCCATTTCCATTTCCATTCCCCTAATTCTATTACATTCACTGGTTTATTCTGTTCATCAGATATTTTATTCATTTGATTTTTAGATTCATTTGTTGATATGCATTTGTTGTCACTTAGTTGTTCATAATCTTTTTATCTTTACCTTTTTTTTCTTCTTCCTCTTCTTAAAGAATACCCTTCAGCATTTCATATAATACTGGTTTGGTTGTGATGAACTCCTTTAGCTTTTCCTTATCTGTGAAGCTGTTTATCTGACCTTCAATTCTAAATGATAGCATTGTTGGGTAGAGTAATCTTGGTTGTAGGTTCTTGTTATTCATCACTTTGAATATTTCTTACCACTTCTTTCTGGCCTGAATAGTTTCTATTGAGAAATCAGCTGACAGTCATATGGGTACTCCCTTGTAGGTAACTGTTTTTCTCTTGCTGTTTTTAAGATTCTCTCTTTGTCTTTTGCTGTTGGCATTTTAATTATGATGTGTCTTGGTGTGGTCCTCTTTGGATTTCTCTTGTTTGGGGTTCTCTACACTTCCTGGATTTGCACTTCCATTATTTCTTTCACCAGGTAGGGGAAGTTTTCAGTCATTCTTCAAATAGGTTTTCAATATCTTGCTCTCTTTCTTCTTCTGGGACCCCCATAATTTGGATGTTGGTATGCCTCAAGTTGTCCCAGAGGCTCCTTACATTATCTTCACGTTTTTGTATTCTTTTTTCTTTTTGCTCTTCTGGTTGAGTGTTTTTTGCTTCTTTGTATTTCAAATCTTTGACTTGATTCTTGGGATACTCTAGTCTACTGTTGAATCTCTGTATATTCTTTATTTTAGTCAGTGTATGCTTAATTTCTGACTGGTCCTTTTCCATTTTTTATTTTTTATTTTTTGGCATTCTCACTAAGATCCTTGAAGGTCTCACTAAGTTCCTCAGAGGTTTCTAGAAGATTCTTGATTAACCTTATAACTGTGGTTTTGAACTCTTTATCCAGTAGCTTGCTTTCTTCTATTTTTTTCATTTGTGACATGTTTCTTTGTCTCCACATTTTAGCTGCTTCCTTGTGTTTGTTTCTATGTATTGGGTAGCTGCTATGTCTCCTTGAGTTGATATAGTGGCCTTGTGTGGTAGGTGTCCTATAGGGCCCAGTGGCTCAGCCTCCCCAGTCACCTGAGGTGGACACTCTTGGTGCACCCCTTTGTGGGATGTGTGCACACTCTTATTGTAGTTGAGCCTTGATTGCTATTGGTATCACTGGGAGGAATTGGTCTCCAGGCCATTTGGCTGTGAGGATCAGATGTGTCTACAATGGAAGAGCTGCTGTGCAGGAGACACCCTTATGGGGAAGGACTTGCTTCAGTGGAGCTTTGGTGCTCACTGAGTCTGCCACTTGAGTGTGTCACTTATGGATGTGAAAAGTTGTAAACTGGTATGGTCTCACACTTACCACTGGGTACACTGGCTCTTGGATCTCCAAGGAGGTGCAAAGTCAGCCACTGCCAGGGCAACCCAGCAGGAGTTACAGAGATATCTGCAAATTCCTCCTTTTTGTATTGGATTTGGAAGTGCTCAGATGAGGCCCAGCTGTGAAGTAAGGTAGGCTGGTGCTGGTGCAGCATTGGGCCTTCTTTTGATAGCTTTGGGGCTTCCTGACCCAGTTACAGCTAGTTTGACAGATTTTAAGTTAAGGAAGGACAGGCCATTCATATACAAAAGCCACTGCGTAGAGCTTTGATGGGGTTGCAAATTGGGTAGGGCAGAGTCTCAGGGAATGTCCAGGGCAGAGCAAACAGGAATGGTTGCCAGTCATCCCTGCACCTGGGAGGTCCTGGCCTGGGAACAATCACTGTTGTGAGCTCCTCAGTCTAGAAGAAAGCCTCCCCCACATTCCTGTCCCGATGCCAGACAATCCAGTTTCTCCCAGTATATGTCTGGGTCCCCCCTCAAGTCTCTCCTGCACTGGAGCTCAGAGCAAGTGGGATCTTGTATCTCCCTTACAATTAAAAAATCAGCACACCTGGTGCCAGCCTGTTTTGAACCTTTACACTTCCTACCAGTCTCATTGTGCTTTTTTATTTACTTCTAGATGTAATACTTCTACTCAGCCAGCTTTCCCGTGGTTCTGCATGATAGCTGTTATGTATTTTAGTTGTAGTTTTGATGTGGTTGTGGGAGGCAGCAAGTACAGGTGTTTACCTATGCTCTGCCATCTTGGTTCCTCCAGTCCAACTCCTTTTAAAGTGGTTGCCTTAACTATAGACATTCCTCATTGCAATCCAAACTCTCAATGCACTGAATTTACATTAGATTTTGGAAGACCAACAAAAGTCAAGTAAACAAATAAATATGATAATTTCAGGGAGCAATAAGTGCCATGTAGGAAACAAAATAGTGGGATATATAGTAATTGCAGGTGTCCTGAGAATCGATACTTGGCACTTAAAGATTTTTGCTAATTCTTTCCCTTTCTCTGCATTTCTCACTAATCTCAACAATTTCTAATTACTCCCTAACATGGTCTCTGTGCTCCAGAAGTTTAAAATTATTTGCAGTCTTCTGAATTTGACAGTCTCATTTCTATTTTTGGCTTTTGCCTGCATGTACTTCAATAACAATGCTCTCCCTCTCTTCCCAATTAATTTTTCATCCTTTAAATTCTGATTAAAAACTCACCTTCCACAGGAAGCCTTTTCTATTATACTTTTCCCCTATTGTATCTTCAAGTTTCTGTGTTTATATCAACTGCACTATATTACACTAATTTGAACTGAATTCTGTATTAACTTAAAAATGTTCTCAGGCCTCTCTCAAAGTTCTGTATTCAACATTGTATTTCTGGCCCCATAATGCAGAATGCAGAGTCTTGAATGTAAATGTTGGAATAACTGGCAGAGACTACTCAGGAAATTTCAGGGCCCCACAGAGAAAAGATTCACTAATTGTTACCTGTTGTCTGAGATTTGGAGGAAATAACTTCTTCATACTTCGCACTAGTTAACACAAGATCCCTGACTTGGTCACTAAATGGTTTTCTGTGAACTCAGGCACTTCTCATCTATAAGATGAGAGAGTTTTGCTCAATTTCCTCAATCTGCTCTTAGGTATCTTTGGTTAGGGAGGATTATCTGGCTGTTATTGATCAGTTATCCCAACCGTTTGCTATTGCAGCAGTTTGATTCAGCCATTTGTCTCAGTTTCCTCATTATACTTGCCAGGGAATTTCCCAGTTTCTTACTCACCTGCTTCACTTTCAAGATGAATGGGAATAGAGTGGATCCAAGATAGTGGTGGATTAGGTGGATGTTTTACTCACCTCCTTCCAGGACCAAGTTGGGATTACAACTAAAATATATAGCAAGCAACCTGAATAACCAACTGAACACTAGCCAAACAGAAGTCTTATAACCAAGGACTTATAGAAGAAGCCACAGTAAGACTGGTAGGATGGAGGTGCAAAAAGGGCTGGCCCCACTCTAATGGGTGGCCTCTGAGATTTCAGAGGTATATCTCATTTGGGAATCAAGGGGGGATTCTCCTGAGAAGCATAGGGTGAGAACTAAAAAAAAAAAAAAAAAAAAAAAAAAAAAAGGACAAAAGACATAGGGTAATAGAATGGATAAGAAAACAAGACCCATATATATGCTGTCTGCAAGAGACACTTTAGAACCAAAGACATGCATCGACTGAAAGTAAAGAAATGAAAAGAGATATTTCATGCAAATGGAAAGGGGAAAAAAGCTGGGTTAGCAATACTTATATCAAACAAAATAGACATAAAAACAAAGGCCACAATAAAAGACAAAGAAGGACATTACATAATGCTAAAGGGATCAATCCAACAAGAAGATATCACCCTTGCAAATTTATGCACCTAACATAGGAGCACTTAAATATGTAAATAAAATATTGATAGATATAAAGGGAGAGATTGACAGTAAAACAATTATAGTAGGGGATTTTAACTCTCCATTGACATCAATGGATAAATCGTCTAGAGAGTAAATCAAGAAGGAAACAGTGGCCTTAAGTGACCAATTAGATCAGAGGGATTTAACTGATATCTTCACAGCATTTTGCCCCAAAACACCAGACTATATATTATTTTCTAGTGTGTATGGAACATTTTTTAGGACAGACCACAGACACAAAACAAGTTTCAATAAATTTAAGAAGATTGAAATCATATCAAGCACCTACTCTGACTGTAATATTATGAAACTAGAAATCAATCACCAGAAAAAAACTGAAAAACACACAAAGACATGGAGGCTAAATAAATGTCACTAAACAATGAATGCGATAACAATGAGATCAAGGAGGAAATCAAAAGATACCTTGAAACAAATGAAAATTAGAACAGTACAATCCCAAATCTATAGGGCTCAGTGAAAGCAGTTCTAAAAGGGAAATTCATAGCATTGCAGGCTTACCTCAAAATATAGGGGGAAAAAAATCTCAAATAGGCCAGCCAGTTTTGCTCAGTGGTTGAGCATTGATCCATAAACTAGGAAGTTGCCAATTCTATTCCAGGTCAGGGCACATGCTCAGGCTGTGGACTCAGTCTCTAGTGGCAGGAGGTAGGAGGAGAAGGGGGGCATGCAGGAGGCACTACACAGAAAAAAGTATAGGTCAATGTCTCTGATGAACATGAATGCTATCATCCTTAACAAAACAGTAGCAATTTGGCTTTAGCTGGTTTGGATAGAGCTCTTGGCCCTTGGACAAAGGGTCCCAGGTTTGATTCTGGTAGAAGGCAAATGCCTCGATCTCCGGTGAGGGCATGCAAGAGGGAGAAGATCAATGATTCTCTCTCATCATTGATGTTTCTATCTCTCTCTCCCTCTCCTTTCCTCTTTGAAATCAATGAAAATATGTTTTTAAAAAAATCAGCAATTTGGATCCAGCAATACATTTAAAAGATTATACACTGTGATCAAGTAGGATTAATTCCTGGGATGCAAGGTTGGTACAACATCCACAAATCAATAAATGTGATACACCACATAAACAAAAGAGAGGATAAAAATCACATGATCATATCAATAGATATGCAGAAAAAGCATTTGATAAAATCCAGCACCTATTTATATAAAAGCTCTCAGCAAAGTGGAAATAGAGGGAACATACCTCAACACAGTGTAGGCTATATTTGTCAAATCCACAGCCAACATCATACTCAATGGGCAAAAATTACAATCCTTAAGATCAGGAACAAGTCAGGGATGTCCACTTTCACCACTCATATTCAACATACTACTGGAAGTCCTAGCCACAGCAATCAGACAAGATGAAAGAAGAAAAGTAAACCAAATTGGAAAGGAAGAAGTAAAATTTATTATTTGCAGATGACATGATACTGTATACAGAGAATTCTAAAGATTCCACAAAAAAATCACCTAGAACTGACAAAATGAATTTAGCAAAGTAGGAGGATACAAAATGAATATTCAGAAATCAGTTGCATTTATATACACAATGTTGAACTATCAGAAAGGGAAACTAAGAAAACAATCCCATTTACAATTGCATCAAAAGACACACACCTAGGAATACATTTAACCAAGATTGTAAAAGACCATGCACTCATAAAATTGTAAGACACTGAGTAAAGAAATTGAAGAAGATACAAATAAGTGGAAGTATATATTGTGTTCATGGGTAGAAAGAGTTAACATTATTAAAATGTCCATACTACCCAAAGCAATCCCTGGATTCAGTGCAGTTCCTATCAAGATACTAATTTCACAGAACTAAAACAAATATTCCAAAAATTTATATGGAACCATGAAAGACCCAGAATAGCCACAGTAATCTTGAGAAACAACAAAGTTAGAGAATCACATTACCTAATATCAAACTATAATGCAAGGCCCTAGTAATCAAAACAGCATGCTACTGACAAAGAAACAGATTACCAATTTTCAACCGGTGCACTGGAAAGATTTTAAAAACATATTTAGTTAGTGAATATTAGATTGTGAAATAGATAAATGACAATGGCCAACACAACAATACTATCCAGTGTGAAAGAATCCAAAGTATACCTATTTTTTTTGTCAGATTGGCAAAAAATATATATTTTATGTGTACGACAGAATTTTAGTAATTAGTTTATGTGTGCCATGAGACATTTGAAAGTGCATTATTTAAAATGTTTATTTCTTCTGTTCATATTCTGATAACTGATTTTATTTCCTACTTTTTAATCCTTTGGTTCCAATTACCTTGTTATTTTATGGAGATTATTCTGTTTGTTTCAGATGCCCATAAACATACTTACTTGAATTTTCTCCCCCAATATTTTAATCTTTATGATTGATTCCATATAGAATCAGGAATATATAATTTGCAAGGAGGAGTGGAAGGAAGTAATATTTAGTGAGCATCACCATGTGCCAGGCATGCTGGGTCTTATTTATTTTTATTATTTTTTTATTAAAATATTTTAATGTTGACATTATTGCAGGTGTTCTCTCTCTACCTCCCCTCTGCCCACCTCTACCCACACCTGCCTCCCTCTTCCTTGGCCTTCACTAAACTATTGTCCATGCCCATGGGTTATACATATATGTTTTTCAGCTAATCCCTTCACCTTCTTTATGCAGTCACCCCCACACCTCTCTCTGGGGCACTGGCTCTGTCCCATGTATCCATGCTTCTGGTTCCATTTTGTTTGTCAGTTCATTTTGTTCATTAGATTCCACATATGAGTGAGATCATATGGCATTTGACTGGCTTATTTCGCTTGGCGTACTTGCATTTTGATCCTCTTAGTTAGTTTATGAATATTTCTTTTGTGCCTGAGGATTCTACTCCTCTACTTCCAAAGAAGTAGTAGCCATCCCCAATGTTGATGACACACCAAACCCGCCGTCATCCCCACCCCAAATTCAGAGCCCTGTCTGTGATGTGAGAATACTTAAGATGGGGGCCGTTTGTTGATCATTTGCTTCACAATTAATGATTTCCCTAGGTCTTTCTCTTTTATTTTATTTTATTTTTTAAAAATATATTTTATTGATTTTTTACAGAGAGGAAGAGAGAGGGATAGAAAGTTAGAAACATCGATGAGAGAGAATCACCGACCAGCTGCCTCTTGCACACCCACTACTGGGAATGTGCTGGCAACCAAGGTACATGCCCTTGATGGGAATCCAACCTGGGACCTTTCAGTCTGCAGGCTGATGCTCTATCCACTGAGCCAAACTGGTTTCGGCTAGGTCTTTCTCTTTTAATCATCAATTATGTACTATATGTCATGCTTCATCCTATCCAACTACTTACCTGTTAGCCATTGTAGTTATTTGGGAGAAAGCCTGAGAGGAGGAACCAGTGCAGTCGAGGCATAGAGGGAGAGTGGGAACAGAGGAGTCTGTCAAACTTCTGTCTTCTTGCAGGTCTCTGTTGACTCATTGTATAAATTATCTTTTTATTTCCCTAAAAAATTATCGCCAGAATCACCCCTATTAGCATTGGAAACATTTTATTAAATTACAGTAAGAGCCACTTGAGTGATACATTCAACTGAACCTGTGACCGTAACTTTAGATTCAATTAAGGCCTTATGTACTAAAGTATACTTTTTTAATGATACTCTTGCCTTTTTCTTTTTCACTCCAGAATATATCATATATTTGCTTTTATTTCATTCCTATTCATGGTCTTCTGTATTTTAGAGTACAGAGAGAAATTTTAGTAGGAACTAATAAAGAGACATTTTTACTTCATATTTAGTTAACATTGGAAATCTGTTATTATGGATTGTTCCACTTACTGCAGAGTTGGGTTTTTCTTCTTCCAGCTTTATTGAGGAATAATTGACAAATAAAATTGTGATATTTATAGTGTACACCATGATGATTTGATATATGTATACATTGTGTAAGGATTTCTCCCATCTAGTTAATTAATGCAACTAACTACAGAGTTGCTTTTAATCACATAATAAAGTGAATAATACATCAGTACATAATAAAACACAGTAGACTCAGGCAAGTGGCATTGGTAGGCAAAGTTTTGTTATCTAGTGAAGCCAAGCTTGTGTATCATAAGAATCTCCTGTGTTAACATTGGATGTTTACAGGGTTGTTAGGGACAGGTATCGCAAGGAAAGTTCTCACCATATAGTCATTGTTTCCTTTTGATTTTGAACCAGTTGACTATATTACCTATTAAGAAATAGTGTTAGAACATCAGAATGCAGAGTATTCTCTTTAGAATTCTTAAACTTGCTCCCTGCAAAACTTTCCCTGAATCATTGAAGCACACCATGCACACATATCTATTAATCCACTCATTACATCTAATTCCAGTAATTGCCTATATTTCTGTCTCCTTTATAGATAGTTATGAGAGTAGGGTGTTGACTTATTCTCCCTTTCACTCCTGGGGCCCACATTTGCTCCTAGTATATTGTAAGTACTTAAGTAGGTATTTATTTAATGAGTTTAATCATTTTGTTTGCTTGTCTTTTATATTTATTTTTACCTTGCCTTATTATCATTGTGTTGAATATTCAACATATTCTGAATAAAAGACTATGTAATATAACAGCATTCAAAATTTAAAAAATATTTTTTATCAGTTTCAGAGAGGAAGGGAAAGGAAAAGAGAGATAGAAACATCAATGATGAGAGAGGCTCATTGATTGGCTGCCTCCTGCACTGGGAGATCGAGCCCACAACCCGGGCATGTGCGCTTGACTGGAATCGGAGCTGGGACCCTTTATTTCACAGGCTGATGCTCTATCTTCTGAGCCAAACTAGGTAGGGCAGTGTGCAGATTTTTGATAGTATTGCCTAGAAACTTTCAGTGGGGAGAATTGGAGGCATCATTGAAAAAAGGCTTTATTTAAAAAAAAATTAACTTTAAAATATTCATAAGAAGGCACACAGATTGGTGAATAACAAGGGTAGTTCCTTTGCCCCTCTTTCTCTCCCCCCATCCAACTTTAAAGCATCAAACTATTTTTTCTTAAATTTTTATAAAAGGTTATGGCTTTCCACAGGCTGAATACTGCAAAAACATTTAAAAGAGACTACATGCATTGAACAAGATGAAAGAACTAATTTTATAGGAGCCAACAGAGGAGAGGGGTGCACCATTCAATTTATTTATTTTTTTTCTTGAGTCCAACAGGTGGTTTGTCAACATCCATGTAATTTTATATAGAAGTATTCAGAGGCTTTAGCGCTGCAGATGAAGGCATGTCCGTTATGTGCATGCCTTTGATCCGTGTGTGCTTCGGGGCTGGGCATGGCTCTCCACGCAGTGCTCAGCAGCAGTGCTGCGGGCCCTGTGCTCAGTGCCAACCGGCTGCTGCTCCCGGACGAGAAAAGGCAGCTGTACTTGTAAAAGGTGTAGTTTTTAACATACTCGATGGTTGTCTTGCTACCAGTAGCCTTCAAAGTTCTCACAAGACAGGATTGGAGATTTTTTAAAAAATAATTACAAAACAAAATTGCAGCTGTGGCTAAATGTGGTTGGCTTCAGCTGATTATCACTAAGACTATATATCAAAAGTGGCAAGAGCATTAAAATGCTTTTGAATTTATGGCCATCTTTCTTTAGGGAAGTTCAAACACATTGTACATATTGTCTTCACGGTTCCCTTGAGGAGTTATGAAATAGTACAGGTGAATCTACTGGGGAACCCCCACAGGAAGCCCCAGAACTTACTCTGCCGACTGAGTTATAGAACAGCCTGATTCTGCACCGTTCTCCGGAGGTCGTCTGCCAAGGATGGTTTCCTAAGTTGCATTAATTGAAAATCGTCATGGCCTTCCTGGAGAACGCTCTTTGGATTTTGGTTGTTTTAACTCATGTTTTTGACTTGAGACTTGATCTTGAAGATAACGAGATTTTTAAAGATCCCAGGCATTTTTGTGGGGTCAAAGCCATTTCGTGTCCTTCTGTCTCAGTTTCTTCACCAGCTGAGCATATGCGTGATTCACAGCTCCTCTGTTCAGGTCACTGGATCCTTCCTGGGAACATCTTTTAAGTTCTTCAGATTCAGGAACTATGTGTAAGGCGCACGACTAGCAGCTAAAAACTAGGTGCATGGTCTTGCACTAGGTCTTGTGCACTCGTTTGCTACGATGTTTGTACATTTTTTTAACTTAAAGTTGATGATGATTGTAATACCTTAATCAATAAAGAAATTAAAATTCAAAAAAAGAAAGTATTAAAATAAAATAAAACGTTGAAAATGAAAGAGGTGCTCCAGGTCTTATCACAGATAGTAAGATTCCACACGCAAATTCACATAAAATTAGAACAGTGGCTCTTGACTTTTTGGGTCACAGGGTCTTTGAGAATCTAGTGAAAGCAATGGTAACTACACACAGAAAAATGTACATATATATGCACAACTTTTTGCATGGAATCTTAGGAGCTTAAAAGACACGCTGCAATACAAGAAAGAACCTTTGATCTATGGTTCACTGGCAACCAAAACTGGATGCAATGAGTGAATATTTGTTTTGTTTCATTCTATTCTTATTTCTTGGTGATTTACAGTTGAAATCCTACATTATTCTCACCCCCCCCCCAATATCCTTACCCTCCTAAATCCCCAACCAGGCTCTAGTTTTTGTATCTCAACGGATCACTCTGCTTTGTAGTTGATGTAATACCAACATAGTATAGATCTGGGGCAATGCCAAAAGGAATTGTCAGTGATGACAAATTTAGATAGGAAGCCAGGTTTAAAATCACTTGCAGATGAATGCTCTTCATTGCTTGCTGTTTGACCACTATGAATTAAACATTTTTTAACTAGCTAATTTTGCTAGAATATGACATACAGCTTTCCAATGGCACACCTCAGTTTTCACAAAGCACAGCAGCAGGCGTGGAAAGAAAAAAAAAAAAGCAGCAAGCCAGCTTTTAATATTATAGTTTTCCTCATTCTAGTTCGGGGAGGCCTACTTCAAAAAAACTGGGTCTCAAAGGTCCTTAGCTTTTATCTAGAACAGACAACGTACTTGAGAAAGTTCCTTTAGTTTTTTGTTTCATTTGACATTGACACACTAGGTCAGACTTGTCCCAGAGCGCCATGTCTAACCAGCTTCCTTTATGTGTTTCTAATTGGGATTCTTTCTCAGGAGGGTCAAATGAGAGCTCCTGCGACTGGAGCCCCAGCACTGGCAGTTGACAGCATCAGTTCAGTCCTGCCTCTTGAGACATGTAAGACAGCCACTTAGAGTTTGTTCCTACAGACTTTTGACAAATGGTCCTCCTCTGACTGTGCACCTAACAGACATTTTTTGTTTTTCTTCTGGATCAGTGCCAAAAGCATGGTTTTCCCCCCCTTATTTCTGCTTTGTTCTCTTTGCTTGGCCTTTTGTTTGCCACGATTCTGCTCGTTCGAAAGCATTTGCTGACGTTCTTGTTTATGTATCATCATATCTAGCATGCTTCCATAATGGTGTCTGGCTTAACCAACTTTCCAAATTTTATTAACCTCTTAGGAAAATTTTTTCTGCTTGGGTGAACAAAATTGAACTTTGGACACTTGGCTTATTCTGATGCTAAAGATAATACATTATAATTAGTATTATCACAACCATAATTAATTGATTGGCAAAGACAGGATGCGATGGAAAACTCCTTCAAAAGATTCATGAATCCACTGATTAACTATCATGTACCAAGACTTTTGAAGATAATATTTAATGGATTAATTTTGACCTTATTTCTATAGCATTGGTTTCACAGATTTTCTAAGATTCCCTTTTGAGTAACTTTGAAAGAGAAAGACTTTATAAAGATTTTAGATTGCCTCATACATCTGACATCAGTTACTGGAATTTAAGTACCCTACAGTGTCCTTTTAGATCCAGTTGTTTTAAAGCCTGAAAAGTAATTTATGTCTGTGAAAATAAGAGTGATAAATTGGAGGCCAAAGTATGTGTTTCTTTTTTCCCAACAGCCTGAGGGATAACAGGGGAGGTCAGACAACTTAAGTCTGTTTCTCTTTCATGGGCTCTGTAGTGTTCTTGTAGAAGAAGGAGCAGGATTGTTTCAGAACAGTGGAAGCTAAAGTGCCAAGTGACTCTTATCTTTAAGTATCGCTAAGTTTGATTAGCATTATGCTCCCTTGACCAGAATTGCTTAAAAAGGGAAAACGTAACATTATGAATAGACTTAACAACTATAAACATCTTCTCTGGCTTGCTTTGAAATACTTTCAGTGATATTAGAGCTTACTTTGTGGTCAGAAAGATCTAAGTATGTGGGGGGGAAATAGAGGCTAAAAGAGGGTATAACAGGATTATCCTTTTCTCCTTCTAGCTAAAGATACATTTGCCAGGCCCTTCCCCCTTGTCCATTAAAGAAAGAAGACAGGCTGTGTAGTTGCTAGTCAGGATTTCTCCTGATTGAAATATCAAGAGTAGGACAGTTAAATTAAAAGAAGAGACATTCTATATACTTTGCTTCAGTAGAGACAACTTGGGTTTTTAATGCCTCAAGGAAGTTTTTTTTAAAAAAAAATATATTTTATTGATATTTTACAGAGAGGAAGGGAGAGAGACAGAGAGTTAGAAATGTCAATGGGAGAGAATCATCCATCAGCTGCCTCCTGCACACCCCCCACTGGGGATGTGCCCGCAACCAATGTACATGCCCTTGACCAGAATCAAACCCGGGACCCTTCAGTCCGCAGACTGACGCTCTACCACTGAGCCAAACCGGTTTCGGCAAGGAAGGTTTTTATTGTTTGCTGATGATTTCCGCTTACCGTTACTTATTTATATCTACTCATGATGATCCCGAATGTTTTCTTTCCCATGCCTGCTTGTGTCATTGCTGATGAGGGAACATCCTCAGGTTTGGAGAAAGCCAACTGTCCTGCCAGTGTCTCCATTCAGTCCACGCATGCCCCATGATCATGACCCCACAGTCATACCATATAGTCCTTTATCTTGTTCAGATCCACTGTCCTCAGCAGTACCTTCTCTTCCTGGGCTTTGGAAAGAACTAATGAGTGTATTTGTGTATTTTTGTGTGTGAAATAGAGAGGGTTAAACAGAAAGGGAGAGGGAGAAGGAGAGGGAGAGGGAGGAAGTGTGGGAAAGGGGGAGGGAGAGAGAATTGATCAAGATCTTGAGAAACAAACTGGATAAACCACAGCGGTTGGGTTAGGGCTGTAATTGAGGCACTGAAAGTGTATACATGATTTACAGAAATCTAGAGAGAGCTCTTGAGTGGTGAACGACCTCAAGAAATGATCTTAGGTAATACTGTACATAAACTGTGTAAGACAGATGGTTGTTTCTGATTCTGCTGTGTTCTTAAAGATTTCTATAGGTAGAAATTCCACCATCTCTCTGGGTAGCCTTTAATTGCCACCCACACATAAAATATATTTAACCTACATTTGATTAGCTGTCATGATGATTGCCAAAATCCCCGCATTATTCCTAGTTGCAAATAGATTATTTAAAACATTTTCCTTTTTGTAAAATATATTTCTTTATTGATTTCAGAGAGGAAGGAACATCAATGATGGGAGAGAATCATTGGTCGGCTGCCTCCTACACGGCCCCTACTGGGGATTGAACCTGAAACACAGGCATGTGCCTTTGTCTAGAATCGAACGTGCTTCAGTCTGCAGGCCAATGCTCCATCCTCTGAGCCAAGCTGGCCAGGGCTAAAACATTTTCTTACTACTGCTCTAAATTTTCACTTGTTCAGCTCTATTGGTTGCTACTTACTTTTGGACAGGGCCATGGGTTGGTAGTATAGATTCAGGCAACCTCTCTCAAACACTGTGTGTGCTTCTTCTCAGCCAGACGCTGACTCCCTGTGTTTCAATTTCATCATCTGAAAAGAGGCACCCATTGATCCTCCAGGGTGGTAGTAAACATTAATGTGTGGCGTTTGCTACACAATAGGGCACTTAATAAAAAGTTAACTATTGCTTGGTCATAACGTTTTTATGTTACATAGAGCCTACAACCTTGATGAGCATATAAAAGACAGTTAGTGGTAATATATTAATTGAATAATTACTGGTGATAAACCTAATTACATGTGCATAAATTATACTGAACTAATATGGGAGTCCTTTTTCTAATATTTTCAAATATTTTGTGTCTTCATAAAAATCATACAAGGAGTATGTTGCTTGTGAGTACTAACTTGTGTTAAGATTAGTGGTAAAATATGTGCTTGTTCTTCGTAGGCTTAAGCATTCTATAGTAAAAAGCAGGAGAGCTAACTATCTTGTGTGAAATGTTTCCCTTTGGCATATCTAGGTACACAAAAGCTGTTACTCTTGTTTTACTTTTATATCTTTTAAAAAACCATATATAAAAGTATTTTTATTGTGGTGAAACATACATAACATAAAATTTACCATTTGAACATTTTAAGTGTATAGTTTTGTAGCATTTATGTTTTTTTTTGGTAAATATATTTTATTGATATTTTACAGAGAGGAAGGGAGAGAGACAGAGAGCTAGAAATGTCAATGAGAGAGAAACATCTACCAGCTGCCTCTTGCACATCCCCTACCGGGGATGTGCCCACAACCAATGTACATGCCCTTGACCGGAATTGAACCTGGGATCTTTCAGTCCGCAGACTGATGCTCTACCACTGAGCCAAACCCGTGTTGGCAGCATTTATGTTTTTTAACCTAGTTATGTAATCATCATCCTACCATCCATCTGCAGAATTTTTTCATTTTCCACAACTGATACTCTCTCTGCATGCATTAAACAAGAACTCCCCATAACCCACTTTCCTCCTGACACCAGCATTCTACTTTCTGTCTCTAAGAATGTTACTACTGTCAGTATCTCATGTAAGTGGAATCATACATGGTTTGTCCTTTTGTGACTGGCTTATTACACCTAGTATGTTTTTAGGGTTAATCTGTGTTGTAGTATGTGTTAGAATTTCTTTCCTTCTTAAGGCTAAATAATATTCCATTGAATAGGTATACCACACTTTGCTAATTCATTCATTCATCCATTGGACACTTAGGTTGCTTTTTGGCTCTTTTAAATAATGCTAGTATTTGTTTTGTATTTTAATTGCACAATTAAGCACCATTTATATGATATGACAATTAAGTGTATAAAACCAGTAGTATGAAAATACTGTTACTTTTACATTAAATGTTTTCAGGGGAGAAAAAAATTTTAAGGGAAAATGCTGAGTAATCTCAAATACTTCAAAGTTCAGGGCACCTAATTTTTTCATAGTTGTTATGGCTGAATTTTCTCCTACCAGCCATAATTAAATATATACCAATAGGTTTGTGTAATATAAAACCATCAGAATTCAGGTATAGTTTTAAAATTCTACTAATTAAGTTTTATTAGGATACATTTTTATTCAATAGAGTTTTATTAGAATACACATTAAAGTTGCTAATCTTCTCTTGGGTTTATTGTTGAGATCTTTTATATCAATACATTTGAAATTAAGAGTTTTTCCTCTTTTTTTAGTGTAAGGAAAATAACAATTTCTTTTTGTTAAAAAAGTCATGCTTTCTCTTGAAAATTATCTGTTTATGTAGAGAAATGATAAACTTGAAATTGCAGCTCTTCTAACACATAGTATATATCATCTAGGAACATCATTAGGGAAACGACTAGATCTAGTCAAGCATGCAATTAAGTGGAAGTTTAACAAGTAGCCTAGAATTGTTAGAATTTTCAACACAGACAATTTATTTTGTCTGTTTATTTATTAAATTCATTAATTTATTAATGACCTTATATAAAGCTGGCTTAGCTAGCTTTATTCACTGGCTGGTAACCATTTCTTTAGTCTTGGCTTATATTGCCTGATGTAATCAGATTAGATAAAAGCTTAGTCTTATATCCAGAGCATCTTTAGAAACATAAAAGATCTTATTTTAAAGAATCAATGAGAGATTACTTAGCTTTGGGGTACCTAAAAGATAAGTCAGAAAATGGTAGTTCACGTAGCCTAATAGTGAGATTTTATTTACAATATTTCTAGGGTTCCTAGGGATAATCTGGAAGGCTTTGTGGGGCCAGTTGATATTAACTAAAAAAAAAAAAAAATTCGGTGGTGTTAATAGACCTTATTTTGTTTCTTAGGAAAATTTAAAAAAATGTTTAAAAACCAGATTATTAGAAATAAATAAATAGATAGATAATCTCATATAAATTATTTCTTCACCAAGAAATTTTAACAAAACCATAATGCTGAAACTCTCATGACATAAAGTACTATGATTACTTTGTAGTTAATGAACATTATATTATTATTAGAGGCCTGGTGAATGAAAATTTGTGCACTTGGGGGGAGGGTTCCCTCAATCTGGCCTGTGCCCTCTTTCAGTCCGAGAATCCTTAGGGGTCATCCTTAGTGCTGCTTCGGAGACAGGAGAGGCCCCCACCACTGCCACTGTGCTCACCAGCCTTGAGCCTGGCTTCTGGCTGAACGGTGCTCCCCCTGTGGGAACACACCTACCACCAGGGGCAGCTCCTGTGTTGAGCATCTGCCCCCCTGGTGTTCAGTGGGTGTCATAGCGACTGGTTGTTCTGCCTTTTGGTCTATTTGCATGCTAGCCTTTTATTATATAGGATGGGAGAGTTGATGAAGAGAATGTTATGTTCTCTATAAGTATAGTATAGAGTTCTTATGTTCTCTATAAGCCAGCTAAGTCTAGTATGTTTTAGAAGAGACACTAAATGGTCAGCAACTCTAGAAGGATTTTATAGTTAGGAAGACATTATTCATTAGAGCATTTGATAATTTGTAGGTAAATTTCAACAGGATAGAAATGATCTCTAGTAATATCTATAAATGTTTAAATTGAGGTGAGAATTACATAAGATCAAATTAACCACTTTAAAGCATATAGTTGAGTGGCATTTTATACATTCACAATATTATGAAAACTGTACCTTATGTTTTACAAAGTGTTAAGTAATAATATCTATGGCATTCAAATAAACTATTTTTTAAAAAACCTTTAAAAAAGATTTCAAATTTCTATTTTTGTAGGTCAGATATAATTAATTTTCAGTCAACCAAAATAGAAGTCATGAAATTAGGGGTTGATATCTAATAATTATTTCCCTTTGCATTTGCAGAGCTAATGTACTTAGAAATATTAAATTAATAAATGAATAGAGAACATAACTCACTTTTCCCCAGTTTCGGTCAAGGAATATAATTTCAAGAATATTTTCTTTTAAAAAATATATTTTATTGATTTTTTACAGAGAGGAAGGAAGAGAGATAGAGGGAGTTAGAAAATTCGATGAGAGAGAATCAATGATCAGCTGCCTCTTGCACACTCTCTACTGGGGATGTGCCCACAACCAAGGTACATGCTCTTGAATGGAATCGAACCTGGGACCCTTGAGTTTATAGGCTGACACTGTCCACTGAGCCAAACCTATTTGGGCAAGAATACTTTCTTTTACAAGAAATTTAATGACTATTTGGTGTGTAGATAATCTTGAGATCTAATATTGATCATTTAGAGGGAAGAATGGTAAAGAATATAAATGCATATGCAATATAATGTATTCCAACATTCAAATTTGTCACTAGACATTAAGTCCCAGTGTCAAGTTTAATTCTCACAAAATAATTGTTTTTCCCACTTTAACTCAAAATGCAATTTTCCTCTGACATAACTGTTGATTATATTAATAATTACTTTTGAAACATGCTGTTAAAATAAATTAGCTACAAGAAACATATCACTACATCTCTATATTTCTTCTTTTTCTCTCTAGACTGAAATAGAACTATAACATCCCTGGGGTTTATCCAAAGTATAAATTCCATTTCTTGGCAGTATAGAAATTATGACCACAGTTTTCTCTCATCCTGTAAGTTCTATAGGAGGTATTATTTGATTAACTAGGCAGGAGAGAACTGCCAAAGATCTTAGAAACTTAAGAAGCCTAATAGATTCTCTTATTACGAATCACAGTAGGGCTGGACTGCTTTTAGAAAAATCATAGGGAAATAGGTCAGAATGCAGTCATTCACAGTATTGCAATGGCCTATGTGTGGTTTTACTTTCCTTATCTCAAAGTAATGGCAACCAATTTGTTTGAAGCAGCTTATATAAATTAAAGACACTGTATTTAATCAGTCGCTGTGTGATTACATTACATGTTCATACACATTCATATAAAATTACTAGTATTTTCAGCAACTATTAATCTAAAAACTTTCATCATGAAAATCAGAAATGGCCTCTTAATCATTTATATGTGTCCATTTAATCCTGTAGAACAGCCAGCTATTACATGCTTTACATCATATATATTTCTATTTATATTCATTTAGAAAACTCTGCTTATTTAAGGAAGAAGCTGCAAACAACAACAAAAATACAGTTATCACTGAATCAAATATTTCACAATGATCTCAATTTAGTATCAATATTGTTGTCTGATATCTGTGTTTTGTAGTTTCATTTATGTTTATCAACTCCTAACTTCAGTGAAGCGTATATTATCCTTATGACTTTGGATCACAACTGTGTTGTTGCCAATGTCCTGGTTTTTAGATTATAAATTCTCATGGGCAGAGATTATATTTTATTAATGTTATGTCAAAATCACCTCAATGAACAGCACTGTCATACATTTTAGTGGGCTCAATCAATATTCATTGATGAACATTTAACAATAGTGTAATCTTCCATATATTTTAATATTTAATTCCTGACATTTAATATACATTAAGTTGTATTTAATATTGTTCAACTTTTCTGTAATGATGGCAAATTATCCAGTAGATCATTTATAAAATGGCTTTTGATCATTATCTTTTGGCAATTCATGGATTCATTGCCAGAGTGATTCTAGTCCACAAATATTTATAGCATGCTTACTGTATATAAGCTCTTTGCTATAAAGTAGGGCTACAAACATAAACAAGTAGCTTACAATTTAGGGGTTTATGTGGAAGTTGAGATTGATGATGTTCCAGAGGCAGATATGGCAATACAAATAAAATGTGTTGTGATAAACTGTTATGGAGGAGCAATCAGTAAATTACAAAAAGAGTAAGAAGCATAAGCCAGCATGCGGAGGCATAAACATTCCCAAAATGGCGAGAAGGCTAGTGCAGCTACACCCCAAAAATGTGGGTGGAGGAGGTGCAGCAGAGGAAACTAGTTAGAGGTTAAAGCTAGAGTGTGAAGAGTCATGGAATATTATGCTAAAGAGAAGGAGCCCCCAGAAACTTGGAAAGCAGTGGGGATCCCAGAACTTCCTGTCAGGTCTCCTTAGGTTGGTAAAGATGACCGGATTTCACTGATTTGGTGTTAATCTGTGAACATGTTTGCAACTTAGAAGTCTGCATCTAAATTCTGTGTGTCATTGGGCATTTTAAACTGAAAACCAGATGGAGATGCAAGATCGAGGAAAATGCATGTGAGAAGCGCAAATGTTGTCAGGGGTTATTTGATCTCTTGCCATAGCTTGGTGCTAATAAAAATACTGTGATCCTCTCTGGGTCCACACAGTTCGGGGGTTTTACCCAGTTTCTGTGGTTCTTGTTTCAGAATTGGTATCAGGCCCCTGTGAGGTATTGATGTCCTTCCACTATGTATACAGGTTTGGTCCAAAGACACTGTTAGGTTCCAGAGACACATTGACTCAACATTCTTAAGCCCAGGAGTTACGCAAGTATAAAATTTGGAGGTCATTAATTGAAGCGAAATAAAGGGAAATGAGAAAAGGAAACGCCATAGTCTGCCAGAGTGGAAATCCACTTCTCTGTCTTTAAGGGAAATTGCTGCAGGGGACATGGACTGCATCAGCGCTGCCTCTTGACAGGTTCACCTTGGAGAGACACAAATTAAATCCTTTCAGTTGCTGTTTTGAAGCTGAAAGTGTTTGACCAGTTCAGCCTCTGAATGGTGTTTAAGGAATAAAGAGAAAAGAGCAGGAAGTTCTAATTGGCAAATTACTCCTTGTTATTTAGTTTGGCTTCCAAGTTGGAAATTCCAATAATGAGGAGCTTTGTGGGACTTGCCCTTGAGCAGAACCAGGGGGCTTTTTGTTCAATTACTATTTAATGTGGAGCTATTCAAGAAACATATTGTAACATTTAAGCCATCACTTTCTATTATCCAAATATTGTCAAATAATGATTTTTAAATCTCTCTCCATGGATGCTTTTATGATTCTGAACTGTCTAAGTGAAGTGTAAATTGCAAATAAGACATAAATGGATTTTTCTTGTTAAGTGGTATTTGTAGGGGCATTATTAGTTAATGATGGTTCTTAAAATTTTAGAAAATATATGTTTACTTAACAGTTGTCTTACCTTCTTCATGGTTATTCTAATCCTGATGAGAAGAAAAAAAACCCTCAAAATATTTTTTTCAAGTCATTCTAAACTGAATTTATAGCAAGATGAACATTTCCTTTTGATGCTAAAATTTCAGAATGTTAATGAAGAATTTATTTGATTGTTTAAACTTCATATGCTGTAGAAGATGTTTTTGACATTAATTTTGACTTACACGTTTAATTTGGAGGAAAATGGGTTTCAATGTGCAGAAATTACCTAACAGACTAATTAATATTATTGCAGTATGGAGAGTTATTTTATATTTGGAGAGATATTAAAGTGGTTAAAAAGAATGTATTTTTTTACTTTCTATCTTGATAGTACCACTGATTATGTCAAAGTTATAAAAGAAATGAAAAAGAATTAGAATGTTTCTCAATGAAAGGCAGTGATAAGTGATTATATGTACTTTTTAAATTAAACTTCACAGGATATAGCTACATCATTTAGATAAATATGAATTAAGATTTTAGTTGAAAACTTCTGCATAGATAGGATGTTGGATTTAGAGGGAAAGAGATCTTTCCTTTTGTGATTATTGGAATATCACATACTTATTTAACAGTTTGTTACTTGGCTAAAGGGTTTTTATAACATCTATATTACTACTTGAGACAATTGTGCAATTGCAATGACTGTGAATTAATTACAGGTTTCCTTTTTACAGTTAAATGTCTCACATAGGAATAATTCATATAATGCTTTTGGAAATGCTAATGGCTCCTGAGATACTAATCTTGTCCTGTTTCTAAATCCTTACAAAATTCTGTCTCCCCGAATGGGCCATGGACGTAATCTATGTTGTGAAGTGCTGCACAGAGGTGTCAAGCTGGTAAATGGAATAGTTTTCTGATGAGATGTAAGTCTGCAATTTCCCCCCTCAAACTGTATTTAGCCTAAGTGATCAAAAAGAGTGAAATTGCTTCTTTTTCCCCTAGCATTTTAACTTCTCAAATTAGAGTGGATTTTTGAAAGCAGTGACAATACAAAGTGCTTCAGCATTGTAGCTCCTTCACTGTGATGTATGTAGGACAACACATGTACTCAATGAATCATAAATTCAAGTCTTTGAATTTATTGAAAATTATGCTAAGCACTCCCATTTTTTTTTTTTTGAGAGCCTACTAAATTTGGGTTGTTTGGCCGAAACCGGTTTGGCTCAGTGGATAGAGCATCGGTTTGTGGACTCAAGGGTCCCGGGTTCGATTCAGGTCAAGGGCATGTACCTTGGTTGCGGGCACATCCCCAGTAGGGGGTGTGCAAGAGGCAGCTGATCATGTTTCTCTCTCATCGATGTTTCTAACTCTCTATCCCTCTCTCTTCCTCTCTATAAAAAAACAAACAAACAAACAAACAAACAAATAAATAAATTTGGGTTGTTTGTACCAAGTTGGGATTTGGAGATGATAGAGAAGAGGGAGGAGTATAGTAGACTTGCATAAAAGCTTGAATAACTTCCTATAATTTGATAAGGCATAATGTGATTAACCTTCTCTTTTCTGATCTGTTTAGCCTGCCACCCCCTTTTATTGGTGGTAGTTTGGGAATGGTTTGGAAGGGCATCAGACTCTAGGTGAGGAAATGATTAGGAGACTTGCCAATGGCCCAGGTTGGAAATGATTAATGTCTAAATTAAGGCAGTAAGCTACTGAGTCTAAATAGGAAGGGGGGGTGTGTGGAATTCTATGGTTTTTAAGAAATTAATCAGGTTGATTGTTGACTGATTAACTTGAGGAGTAAGGTGGACGTTTTATACAGGATAGTGTAGCAGAAATTATTTGCTTCAATGTTTATTTTCATTGGTGGTTCCAGATTATTCTTTTAAGCCCACTTATTGTGACAATTTTACTGAATCTCTAAAATTGCAAATAGGGACATATTTAACGTTCTTCCCTGCTTAAAAATCCTATAATTAATTCTCATTCATTTGGGTTAAGGCTAAATCCTGTTCCCTAACATGCTATATTAGCTATTTCTTGCTGTGTTAGCAAATTGCCCCACAATTTAGTGGCTGGAAACAATGCTCCTTTATCATCTCAGTGATTCTGTGGGTCTGGTGTCCAGGAGTGGGTGATACTATAGCACGTCTCTCAAAGAGCTGCAATCAAAGTGTCAACCAGGACTGCTGACATTCTGGGGAGAATCTGCTTCCACACTCATGCGTATGAGCTTCAAAAGACACGTGGGCCTCTCCAAAGGACTGCCTCCTGCCATGGCCCTCAGCTTCCCCCAGAGAGAAGCCGGTGACTAATCCACAAGGAGCAGGGGCACCCAAGACAGAAGCCATAGTTGCTCTATAGCTAATCTTGGAAGCCATAGCCCATTACTTTTGCTGTTTACTATTAGAAGTGAGGCAATCCAGCCCCCACTGAAAGGCTGACGGCTACAAAACTTGGGGGTGTGTGTGTTTTTCTCAGAGGCTGTCTACCACACATGGCTCACATCATCTGGACCCCAGCTACCCAGCTCTCCAGTTTCACGCCTTGGTAGGTTTCCATTCACGCTAGATTCCAGACAAGTCAAACTTAGTTCAGTTCCCCAAATGCTCCATATTCTCTTGCCTCCAGAACTACTTCTCTTCACTTGGTCAACTCACTTGTGCCCTGTAGATTTCAGCTTACTAGTAAGTGTCATTTCCCCAGGAAGCATTTCCTGACTATTCTTTCTCAGTTACCCAATTAGAATAAGAACTCTTGAAACCTTCTTCAGTTTTAGCGTGCATCAAACTTTAAGATTATTATTATTATTTTTTATTGTCTTTTCTACCAACTGTAAACTATATTTCCAGCATTAGGGCTTCAGGCTGGCATAATATTACCTATTAATGTTTGTTGAATGAATGACTAAATGGGTACTAAGATGCATAAGACGTCAAAGTGATCAACAAGTTCATGTTCTCATACGTTTGATGGATGTATCAGAGAGCACCACATCTAACATCCTTTGGATACATTTTATTGAACCAAGTCTGTTGCTTTGAAAAGAAAGCCAGGTTTCTGTTTTGTTACTTCATTCTATTTCCCCCTCTCATTTTTATGACTTAATGTTGCAGACTGAATTTGGAGTTTAGAGAATAAGGTTAAGAAAAAGTACATAATTTAAAAGAAGCTTCATCTGTTTGGTAGAAACCAGTTCTTGTTTTGATTGAAACTGTCCTCACTTGATTTGAAAGTTGGTAGTGGCTTACATTAGGAATTAAAAAAAAGAATTTAGTTTAAGGATGATATATTTGCCTTCAATCTAGATGAAATCTTAGGTGAGTTTTAAAACTTTTGCATTGAAAATATAGATACAATTGTATGTACTGGCTTTATGTGGTTATGCATTTTTATTTTATTTTAAGAAATGAGAAGAATATATTCTTTTCAGTACAGCAAGAAAGAACATATTTTTAACTTCCTCGAAGAGTAGTCTTTTTCATCTTAGTCATTTTCTACTCACTTCTCTCTCCGTTTGGTATAACGTGTCTCCATGTCTTCATGGAATTTCTTCTGGCAAAGCTCACTTCTATCAGCTTGCTGCCAAAAGCAGGGGCTCCAGGTTCTTAGCCAACGGAGGTTTTATACTGCACTTCCCTCTTGAGGACCACCTCTCTTCTGAAACTCCAGTTGATGGTTTCAAGATACTACTTCCTTGGTGGTGTTTCCCATCCTCTTCCTCTTCTTTCACCCCCTTTCTTCTTCTTCTTCTTCTTCTTCTTCTTCTTCTTCTTCTTCTTCTTCTTCTTCTTCTTCTTCTTCTTCTTCTTCTTCTACTTCTTCTTCTTCTTCTTCTTCTTCTTCTTCTTCTTCTTCTTCTTCTTCTTCTTCTTCTTCTTCTTCTTCTTCTTTGCATTTTCTTCTCAGCTCTTTTCAAATTCCTATTTGCCTGCTCCTTAAGGATGTCTACAGGTTCTATTTTGACCCTCCACTTTTTCATGGTCTATAAGGGATTCTGTTTCTTGTGTAATTTCTGTCATCTATGCTCACTAACTTCAAATTTCCAGTTCAGCAGCTCCAAGTCTCAGACATTTATTTCCAACTAGAGCCCCAGTTCATGAAATTTGTTCATGGATAGGATTTCTAGACCTGGCTGGCAATCAGGGCCGATCTATGGGGCAACTGGCAGGGAGATTGGGGGCCTCCTCTGGCACCCAATGTGGCCAGTCTGGCACTGCCCGTTTGCTGGTCCCACCCCCCTCCACTGCCACCAGTCGCCAATGCGGTGATTGAGTGAGCGCCCCCCCCCCCCCCCCCCCCCCCCCGCTGCTGGCACTCACCTTGGCTGGCCTGGGGGCCTATGGGCTGGAGGAAGCTCCTGCATTGAGTGTCTGCCCCTTGTTGGTCAGTGCACATCATAGCGGCCAGTTGTTCCACCAGCCATTCCGCTCTTTGGTTGATTTGTATATTAGGCTTTTATTATATATGATTCCTTTTGGCCTTTCCACTCAGATGTCCTGCAAGTACCTCCAACTCTAAACTTTCTTCTTCTCTGTACCTTCTTTCCTCTCTCATCTGATGGTTCTACCATCCATCCAGTTCACACATTGTTTTTAGAGTCCTTCTTTTCCATCACCCACTCCTCTACGTGATTATCTAATTACCAAGATCAAGTGATTTTGTCTTCTGTGTGGTTCTCCACCTTTTTCCTCTCCCAAATCCTCGAGAGCTTTAACACAGTTACAGGCATCATTAATATTAGGTCACAATGTCAGTGAGTCTCACTGGAGGCTGGGGTGCAGTCCTTAGAGGAAATCTTTAGAGGAAGTGGGGATAGTTTGAGACAGGCCCATATGTGGTTCTAATAGACTTTAGAGATAAAGAATTGCTGTCGGAAGCATTGTGGGGATCAGATGCTCACCTCCTTGAGCATGCTACTGTGCTAGTGCAAGCCTTTATTAACCCCCTACTTGATGACTGTAGTATAATCTATCTTTTTATATAGTTGCCAGAGTAATTATCTAATAAAAAGCCTATTGTCTCCCACTTAAGAATTTTAAAAGCATCCCTTCATGCATAAGAAGACATAAATTAGTTCTATGATCTGGCCTCTGTCTCCATTTCTAACCTTGCATTGAATCCACAGCCATGTGGAACTTGTCATTTTTTTAGCATCCCCTTTTTCTCATCTTAGCACTTTTCTGTCCTCAGTGTTCTTTTTTTTTTAAATTTCTTTTCAGTAATGTACATGTTTATTTATTTTAAAATAAATATTTATCGTTATAAGTATTACATATGTTTTCCTTGTTCCCCACTCATCTCTTCTACCTGGTGTTCTTTACCTTGTGTGTTTTTTTTTGTTTGTTTGTTTGGCTGACAGTTGTTTCTCATTTAATATTCATTTCTTTCAAGAAATATTTCCTGATCCACATCTTTCTCTCCACCATCTTCCCAAAATATATTCAATGTGTAGACATAACACTTTGTGAAAAATCTAAATCATTGTGCTTTCCATGGCTCACCATTATTATCTGTTTTTTATTTTCTTTTCATTGACCTAGAGTTTTTTGAGGCGAGGATCATCTCTTTATATCTAGTGTCTATATATTATCTCTACATGTTTATACATTTTTGTTGAGGGAAAAGGTGAATTAATAGATTTAAGCAGTTTATCCATTTCTTCACTTTAAAATATTTATTGTGTACCTACTTTTTGCTAACTACCATTCTGCATACAGAGTGCAATAGCATTTTTTTAAGGAAAGGTAATGAATTCCTGCCTCCATAGGTCTTACATCATTTTGCCAATACATGCTTATATAATAACCATTGATACTTAGATGGACATTTTAGTAAGGAGAAAAGACTTTCCTAATAAACAATGAACCAGTTGAGCCCTTTCTTGGCAAATGATTGAATTTCTACTAATTATTTTTAAAAATTGTACTATGGATATTTCTTCTTCAACATTTTCTCATGGGCAAGCTCTTATTAGGTAGGGTTATGAAAAAAAGTAAGTCACAATGTTAAATACTAGACAATTGTTTAAATAGTAATATTAAAATGGGATCTAGTGTTTCAAAGTTTTACTTCAATTACTTGGGTCTCAGTAGCAAAACTTCCTTTAATATGTAACTATAAAAATATATTATTTCTTTAATGCTTGTACAAATTAAAATTATAAAATTCGTTTCCTTACAGATATTTTATACTAAATATTATGCTAAGAAAGAGAGGATTTATATTTGAGTTTTGAAAGTGGGAGTGTAGAATAGAGCCATTGATAGTCCCATGGCTCTAGTCCGATGCCAGTAGATGCTGTTCTAATTAATGTTATAAATGGGCTCTATATTAAAAGTTGTGTTTCTAAATAATAATAATAAATATAGTCATTTTCAGGAGGAAAAAGTCAGGACCACAAATCAAGTATTTCACTAGGAAAAATGTACACTAATATGTAAAACTAATACTCCCGTTTTTGTGCCATGGTATATCACCATGAATTAATCCTCAGTTCAGAGTACCACTACTATTCATTATGTGCTAGTGGAAAAATCAAAACAACATATTTCTACAAAGTAAGTTATGACCCTGGAAGGTTTAAAGGATTATATTATTAGAAGTGGTTATTAAAGTTATCCTTTTTATTTCTGTATTTCCTAAAAATGAAAAAAAATCTGTACTTTTAATTCCTTATCTTCAGAAAATAATGCATAACATCATAAAGTGCATTCCAATAAATCAAAACCTCTCTCTTATTTATTTCCATTAGATATCTGTAAAATATATGGTCTTAAAAACCAAAACATATGCTCTGCCAAAGATAATCTGATTAAGCCAGGCAGCAATAGAGCAGTATGTTTAAACCTTTATTTGGAACCTTTATTTAGAACTAGTGGCCCAGTGCACAAAATTTGTGCACTTGGGGGGTCCCTCAGCCTGGCCTGCATCCTCTTGCAGTCCAGAACCCCTTGGGGGATATCCAACTGACAGCTTAGACCCACTCCCCCTGTGGGAGTGCACTGACCACCCCCCTGGTGGTCAGTGCACTCCCACAGGGGGAGTGGGTCTAAGCTGTCAGTTGGATATCCCCCTGGTGGTCAGTGCACATCATAGTAACTGGTTGTTCTGCTGTTCAGTTGGTTTGCATATTAGCCTTTTATTATATAGGATAAGAGGCTTGATGCACAGAATTCACACAAGAGTAGGCCTTTGCAGCTATAGCGGCTGCCTTGATCCCTCCCTCACAGCCACCATGGCTACAGTCCTGGCTTCGCCTGGGAGGACGTCCAGTTTAATTAGCATATTATGCTTTTATTATTATTTTAGATTATTATAGATGGTCGTTGGTTGATTACCTCCCACCCACCCACTCATAATTGTGGTGGGGGTGGGATGCGGGAGGTTGGCCAGCTGAGGAGGGACCACATGAGGGTATGTTCAGTTTCTCTCGCTCAGTCCTGATTGGCTGGACCCCAGCAGCAAGCCAACCTACCAGTCAGAGCATCTGCCCCCGGTGGTCAGTGTACATCATAGCGAGTGGTTGAGCGGCCTTAGCATATTATGCTTTGATTAGTTGAACGGATGACTAGATGACCAGACACTTAGCATATTAGACTTTTATTATATAGAAATAGAGACACTTAGCATAATAGGCTTTTATTATATAGAAATAGAGGCCCAGTGCATGAAAATTCATACCCTGGAGGGTGGGGTCCTGCAGCCCAGCCTTCTGCCTCTCACATTCTAGGAGCCCTCAGGGGCAGGAGGTGATCCAGCAATCAGGGGAAGGTGACGACCCATCACACCTCTGCTGCTGCCACTGCTAGTAGCACAAGCCTTGGCTGGCCCTGGTTACCTGAGCCTTGGGCGGCCCTGGATGGCTGGGCGGCCACCATCTGTGGCTTACCTGTGCCTCAGGCCATCCCTGGGCAGCTGGGCAGCCGCCATCCAAGGCTTGCCTGCACCTTTGGGTGCCCTGGGTGGCTGGACAGCTGCCATCCAAGGCTTGTCTGCGCCTTGGATATTGGCTGGGCAGCCACCATCTGAGGCTTGCCTGAGCCTTGGACTGGTCCTGGAAAGGTGGGCAGCCGACATCCAAGGCTTGCTTGTGCCATAGGGAAGTCCTGGGCAGTTGAGGGGCTGAAAGGACTGGGGGACCCTGGCGGCAGGTGTGCGGAGTGGCCTAATCTGCCTGGGGACGGGCCCAGCCTTGTCATGTGCCTGCTGCTCCAGAGTGACTGAGGGTACTGTGCGCCATTATACTGTGGCTTTGGGCACCGCCATCTTTGAGTGCATGACAGTTAATTAGCATATTCCCTCCTTATTGGCTGTGGGCACCACCATCTTTGTGAGGGTGTGATGGTCAATTAGCATATTCCCTTTTTATTAGATAGGATAATCTTGTGCTCAGGCACCTTTTACATTTATGTCTCTTTAGTGTCTAGAGCAGTGCTGTCCAATTGAAATGCAATTCAAACCACATATACAATTTAAAATTTTCTAATAACTACACTTAAAAAAGTAACAGATGAGATCAATTTTAATAATGTATTTTATTTAATCCATTGTATGCAAAATATTCTTTTCAAATGTTTAACAAAACATAACTTACTAATAAGATATTATTTATTATTTTTTTCATGCTGTTTGCCCTTTCTCTATAATAGAAATATCAGAGATGAAAGAAAATTAGTAAAATGTATATGAAAATCTTCCTCCTGTCAGAGTCTGGAGTGTGCCGTGGGACCCAGAGTCAAGTCCCCGCCCACCCATGCATGCCTAGAAATCACGCAAGACCCAGACCCAGCCCGTTCCACATCTCCCCCAATTGGGTGAGATCCAGACCCAGCCGGCCCAACCCCTGTCAAACCCTGCCAGGCAGGGGGCACAGCCTCAGGTCTCCTGGCCTGGCACGGGGCAGGGGCTCAGCCTCAGGTCCCCCGTCAAGCCCCACCAGGTGGAGGGATGCAGCCTCAGGGCCTGATGGGTGGGAGGGGGCACAGCCACAGGTTCCCTGGTGGACACCAGGTGGGGGGGGGGTTTAGTCTCAGGTCCCTGCTGATTGCTTGTTAAGGCTCATTATGGGAACTCAGCCTCCACTGTGGGTGCAGCCATCTTGTCTAATGAAAATCCTACCTCTGCTGTGGGCGCAGCCATCTTTGTGATGGTGTGATGGTCAATTTGCATATTGCCTCTTTATTAGATAGGAAGTTCAGTAATGTATAATTTATAGATAAACATATTATAAATATAGGTTCAAAATTGAAAGGGGTACATGTTAAAAAAATGTTTGATGACCACTGGCTACCAGGATAAAGTCCAAATATTTTAGTTAGTTTTTATGGTGCTTCTTCCTTGCCCACCTTAACCCATTGTAGCTATCAATGCTTTGCCCCATGGTTCCTCTAAATCAGTGTTTCCCAAAGTGTGGTACGAGTACCCGCAGGGGTACGGGAAGAGTTTGGTGGGGGTATGCACTGCACTGTGCTTAGCTGTGCCTAATTCTACATTCTCATGAGTCAAGACAGTCTTGTGAGGCATGAGATGATCTGGTGGTTATTTATAATATAACTTTTATTTATATTTTATTATGAATACTTTTATTTTTTGTTTATTATTATTTTGTGTATGTACCAAAAAAATAAAAAATAAATATATTTTGATTTTTATTAAAATACATCCATTTTTTTTTGACGGGGAGTACTCAACGTTATGAAAATTATAGAAGGGGTACACCTATGTCAGAAGTTAGGGAAACGCTGCTCTAACTGAAGGCCAATAACAATAGCCAAATTCTCCTTCTTAACTTGTTTGTTTGAACCTGGCATACTCACCTCTCAGATCTGTGATTTTGCTCAAGCCTATTTTTTTGTTTGCTTCTCTTCTTCATCTTTTCAGCTATAAAAATATTGTTGAGGACTCAGCATAATTTCCAACTCCTGGAAATCATCCTGAATAATCACTCCATCCTACACTTTTATTTTTCTAGCCTGAATTCTTATATTATTTTTTCCATGTAATTTATTTTGATATCTACTTATAGACTACCTTTTATTATGGGTTCTTTTTTTTTTTAAGCGTACACTCTCTTTTCTCAACTATATTTTAAGTATTTTGAAAGCAAGGGCTTCGCATGTCTTTGTGTTACCCTGTAGTACCTATTGCAGGGTTCAGACCTACAGAATATTATGTAAATAAGCACTATTTGAAACAGAATTAAGAGTTACATACTTTTTAAAAATACATTTATTATTCTCATCAGTATGCCCTGTCATAGTCTCTCTGGTCAGAGCGTTTTTATTGACTAATGTGTGTATGTTCTGTAGAAAGATGGGTTTAATAAATAATGAGTTGCCAGGGAACTTTCTGTTATCTCATCTCAGAACTCCACAATTCTTTTATTCTAAAACAACTTTATCTAGGCAAGAGAGGGGACAACCCAGAGACCTTCCTTAAAGGGTTTCATAAACGTATCCAAGTCTATATAATCTCCCATAACTTGTTATTTTAATATGAAATATGGTGTAGTGTATTAGCAGAAATGCTGTGGCATTATGTAGGTGATAAGGCAATTTTTGACATCTGTCAAGGGACTGGGACAAATTTCACAAATCCAAGTTAGCTTGGCCCAGGCTTCATTGTAAGCCCATCATGTTTTAACTCATATTTTGCTTATGTTAATCATAAATTGTCCTCTCTGAACATTTTCAGGCTATCTTTCTATGACATTTAAGTATGATTTAGTTTTGAGGAAAATGAGAAATTATTTTATACGTTAGATTTGAGCACAGCAATTAAGATTTGAGTGAAAAGTTATAGAAATTATTTGACAAAATTAAATGCAAATAAATAAAAACCATGCTTTTACTTCACTTATTCCCAAACTTGGTTTTACATAGAATCACTTGAAGAGCTTTTAGAAAATGCACAGTCCAGTTTCCCTTAGACTATGTATCAGACTCTCCGGGCTTGGAATCGTGTTTCATAGTTTGTCCAGTTTGGAAATCCCCTGTTGCCCCTGCTCCCAGTTTCATACACTGTTAGAGCACAACATGCTTCTTACCAAGGCTTTCCTGTTCTAAAGGTAATACTGGTCTGGGGCAGGGAAGGCAAGTCATAAGGGACCTTGGATAGGAGCTTCTCTGAGTCTCTCTTCTCCAAAGGCAATTCTGGCAATTAGCTAGCAGACAATCTCCTGAAATCACCATTTAAGAAATGATCTTTTGTGTGTGTGTTTTTTTCCATTTTACCATGGGCCCTCGTTTTAGTCTTGCACTCACCTACTCCAGGATGCGCAGCCAGATAACAGCCTAGTCATGATCAGCTCCCAGGACTAGCATAACTCGAGCTACGATGTCCCTTGGCCAAGGTTAAGCACTTAACCACGCTGGTCAAGTGTATTTCGGGCAAAGAGAAGGCAAACACCATTTAGGCAAAGTCCCTCCCATGACTTACGGCAGAGATATTCCTTGGCTAGGTGGGGATTCAGGGGCTAAACTAATAAAATGTAGCCTATCTTTAGATACCAGAGAAAGCATATCAGGGAATACTTTTGTAATTTCTCATCATTTTTGACTATTTAAATTTTATTTGTTTCTTTTATGAAAGATTTAAAATTATTTAAACTGAATACACATAAAGTATGAGTGTTGCCATAGCTACCCTTTTGTTTACGCAGGTGCCTGGAAGTTGCGTTTAGGTTTGTGATGTGTACAGGATCAATATTCTACACTGTTCCCCACTCCAGTTCTGTTTATGGCTACCACACCACCATCACATTCAATAATATTTCTTTACTAGTTAGATCCACATCGTGCATAACAACATAGACCATAAAGGCACAATATCGCAAATATAAGGAGCTAACATTTACTGTTCACGGAGGACTAAGTGATTTTTAGTCCACTTAGTCTTCCTGATAGCCCTCCTAAGGTTTTGTTTTTTATTGCCCTATTTTTTTTTCTTTTACCTATGAGGCATCTAAGCTCAGAGAGTAATTTATCTGAGGTTACCCAACTAATAAACAATGGAGCCGTGTTTATATGCCACACCACTGACTCCAAAATCAACGAGTTTTCTGGTTTAGCATACTGTTTCAGCTAGAATTTACTTATGCTTCAATCACTGATGCCTTCTTTGAATATTGGAAAGAATAATGGGCCAAATTATGACCAAGAAACGTTGAAGTTTCATTATGTCTTATAAATGTTTACTTTGAACAGCACATACTGAGGATGGAAGGCATGGTTCTAATACTCAAATGTATCAAAGCACTTTAGAATATTTACGGCTAGGAAATAACATGCAGTACCAGTGCAGTATTCTGACTGATCAGGAGTAATTCTTATTCAGTATTTTGAAGCATTTATCATTTTCTTCACTTCAGCTATTGCTCTTATCTAGTTCTTTAAGTGAATGAAAAAAATGTGTTGGTAAATAAGAATGTAAAATGACACAAAGAGAGAAAGATGCTATGAGGCAATATCCCATAGCTTTTAAAATAAAAGTTAACAAGTCATCTTTGATACTTTGAATAAATGCAGTAGACATTTTCTTAGACTGTAGTTAATGTCTGGTATGAGAATTTCTTTTGTCCTTAAAACAGAAAGATATGCTGTACTTTGGAATACATTCTGTTTTGTTTTTATTTTTCTAATGAATCTTTATTGTTGAAACTATTATATATGTCCCTTTTTCTCCCCATTGCTATCTCCCCTCTCTTCCTCTCCAAGCCTTTACTACACACTGTCTGTGTCCTTGGGTTATGCGTACATGCATATAAGTTTATTAGTTGATCTCTTCCCCCCCTTCACCCTCTCCTGCCTTCCCTCTGAGGTTTGACAGTCTGTTCAATGTTTCTATGTCTCTGGGTCTATTTTTGTTCATCAGCTTAAGTTGGTCATTAGATTCCACATGTGAGCGAGATCCTGTGATACTTATCTTCCTCTGACTGGCTTATTTTGCTTAGCATAATGCTCTCTAGGTCCATCCATGCTGGAAAGAGTTCTGTTCTTTTACAGCTGCATAATATTTTATTGTGTAGACGTACCACAGCTTTTTAAACCACTTAATCTGCTGATGGGCACTTAAGCTGTTTCCAAATCTTAGCTATGGTAAATTGTGCTGCTATGAACATAGGGTGCATGTATTCTTTCTGATTGGTGTGTCTATTTCTTGGGATATATTCCTAGAAGTGGGATCACTGGATCAAATGGGAGTTTAATTTTTAGTTTTTTGAGGAAACTCCAAACTGTTTTCTACAGAGGCTGTACCAACCTGCATTCCCACCAGCAATGCACGAGGGTTCCTTTTTCTTTCCATCCTCACCTGCACTTGTCATTTGTTGATTTGTTGATGATAGCCATTCTGACAGGAGTGAGATGGTACCTCATTGTTGTTTTGATTTAAATCTCTCAGATAATTAGTGACTTTGATCACGTTTTCATATGCCTTTTGGCCTTCTATGTGTTTATTTTGTAGAAGTGTCTATTGAGGTCCTTTTCCCATTTTTTTAAATTGGATTGTTTATTTTCCTTTTGTGAAATAGTATAAGTTCCCTGTAGATTTTGGAGGTTTGGTCTTTAACTGTCAGTACAGGACTTGGTGAAACGGTAATGAAATATTTTGAAATTCTTTTCTCAAATCAGAGCAGACCAGGTTAGGGAGCTTTGTTCTACCTTCTTGTTTCCAGAGGTGAATTTAAAATGTGGATCTAATCATTTGCAAATATATTCTGATTCATTGAAATTCTTGATTTACAAGAAGTGTATAAAAAATAAGTTAATTGGCCTCTAATGACTCAATTTTTCTTGTTTTTAGAAAGAATGTCAAGATTTACCAAGAAAGTATGTTTTTCATTTGTGTGCTTTTCCTGTTTACCACAGATTTCTGAAAAAAAAATTGGATTTTTAAAACCCCTTTTCATTTCAATTAGCCAAATAATGAAAATTTCCCACATGTATATTTTCTTTCTAAAAAAAAAGATACTACAGCACAACAAAGCACACAGGAAATAATTAAAGAGTTTGGGGGCCGAAACCGGTTTGGCTCAGTGGATAGAGCGTCGTTCTGCAGACTGGAAGGTCCCGGGTTCGATTCCGGTCAAGGGCATGTACATTGGTTGCGGGCACATCCCCAGTGGGGGGTGTGCAGGAGGCGGCTGGTCGATGTTTCTCTCTCATTGACGTTTCTAGCTCTCTATCTCTCTCCCTTCCTCTATGTAAAAAATCAATAAAATATATTTTTAAAAAATTAATAAATAGCTTGTGGAATGAGAACAAAACTTTGTGTTGGGATATGAATTAGAGTTATTGTGGGTATCCTTTCTGTTGTCTTCAAAGCAGGGCCTGCTAATTGATAGAACTTTAAAGTCACAGATTGCTTACTCACTCTTACCAGAAAAATAGCAATGTTTTTTTCAATTTGTTGTTGAAATCATGTTCAGTTTCTCATTCGTCCTATGTTTGTATCTACTACCAATTGCAGTTTTCACCTTATCAGCCCCGTGGGGCTTCAGAAGTGGGACTACTGTCACCTATTTCCTACCAGAGCTCTTCTCGCTTCAGTTTCCTCTCTAATGGAGATAGATGACTGATTCTAAGTGCTGAAAATGGGTGATGATTGCAGTAATAATGATGTTACACTACCCTCCCTAACAACTACTAGCCTTCTTAGCCAATGATCCTGGGCACAAAAACCTTAAGATTAATAGCTTCATAGAGAAATGAAGTGCATTTCATAAGAGTATATTGAGCCTTATACTCCAAAAGTACTGTGTTTAAGAGGCGATGTTGGAATTGCCTATTTTAGTCACGATTTTTGAAGATTCATTTCAGGTAGCTTTAGCCTGGGCATGAAAACGCCCATTCAAAGAAATCGGGTGTTCAGCACCCTGCTGGCTGTACTTAGCGCAACGTTTCTATAATTTAGAGGTATTGCTTCCTGAGAAAGCTATTTTCCCTTTCGCTGTGGATAAATCTGTGTATTGTATGGACTACCTAGATTAGGAACATTTTTGTAGTCGTTAGTGATGGGATACCATTATGGTTTGTTCCCTAAAAGATAGCGATGCTCTATCTGTCTTCTCTCCACATGGTTGTAGGAATGAAGTTTAGGTTTACATATCCCTTTGATAGCACTTAGGAAAGCAGTGTCCCAGCTGTGGACGTAGGTCCTATTGGAAAGTAGGATCTTGTTAGGTGGAGTTTCATCTCAGGCTACTTCTGCTTCATTTGTGGTGGTTGTTATTCTAGGGGGAAAACTGAGATACTTTTTGTCTTTAAAAATTCTCCTAAGTATTAAGCAACCATGATAAATAGGCTTCTTTAAACTTTGGGGCACTTACCCAAGTATCAAGCGCAGTTAAATGTATTCATCGAGAAATTACCAGAAATATAGTAAAAGGGGAAATAAAAATTATATATATACATTTTGCTATATTTTCCTGTCCAAAGAAGATAACAAATGATTAGACCTGAATTATTTGGCTATAGAAGTTTGTGTTTTGCTTCTTAAATTTAGGGTAGAAATCTCTGAAGGAATAGGACAATACAAATTGAGATGGACCAGTTTGCATTTATTGTTCAGCATCTGGAGAAGGGAAACTTCATTAATTTTCAACTGTCAACCCACCTTAAAAAAATAAGGTATGGTAATTGTTCATCCTCCACTGCCAATAAAGGATTAGACTCTGCAAGGAAAGTAACAAGAATAAATAAATCACATGTCATTTTTTTCATCTTTCTTTGTGAATGTATGTTCTCTAGTGATATCCTCTTTAAAAACATTTTTTTAGAACAGAAAAATAAAATAAAAAAGTTTGTGTATCATTAAGGACAGATTGTAACCAGAATGGAAAATTTCACAAAATCATATATTTTAGTTTTTTTTTTTATTTCAGAGGATAATTATATAGCTAATAATGTCTAGCTTCCACTGAGTGCGTTGCCCACATAATTGCATGGTGTAATTTAACTTTACAGTTTAGGACATTAATTAAAACCTTCAATTTAAGTTAGGGTAAAATGCTGAGAAATATATGTGGTGGGGAGGGGAAGCTGAATGACTGTCTTGCTGTATAAAATTAAACACTGATTAAATAGAAAGCAGGGATTATAAAAAAAATACCATCCTGCACAAAAATGCTGATTTGATATATTGTAAAGTCCTTGTTAGTGCCTGGCGAAGCTTGATAAAAAATGACCATAGAAAGCAGAATTTTTACTCTTGTATTTCTAGTTTTGCATTTTGTGGATTTCTTTTTCTTAGTGAACTGATCCTACTCTGAACTTTCAGTGTAAAGCTGTCAGTGTGCAACCTGGGCCTGGGGAGAATGGGTTGAAGTGGCATGCCGATATTTTACATCGGTTGCAGTTTTGTCCCTCAGTTTGTGCAAGCTCAAGCTGTTTGCATTTGTGTGTCAGGCAGTGAGCAAAGGTAAGGAGATGCTGGAGTTTCAAGAAGAAGAAGAAGTCGTAGGGACACAGAAATAGTCTGTGGTGGCTTTAGGGCCCAGGCGCATGTCCAAGAACAGCTGGCCTCATCAAATAACTTAGAATAATCCAATATAATAAAGAGGCAATATGCAAATTGACCCTCATGCTGTCATGCAAGATGGCCACCCCCATGTGGTCAAAGATGGCTGCCACAAGATGGCTGGCAGGGGAAGGTAGTTGTAGGTGATCAGGCTAGCAGGGGAGGGCAGTTGGGAAGAACCAGGCCTGCAGGGGAGTGCCATTAGGGGAGACCAGACCAGCAGGGGAGGGCAGTTAGGGGCGATTGGGCTGGCAGGAGAGGGCAGTCGGGGACAATTGGGCTGGCAGGGGAGCAGTTAGGCATCGATCAGGCTGGCAGGGGAGTGGTTAGGGGGTGATCTGGCTGGTAGGCAGGCAAGCGGTTGGGAGCCAGCAGTCCCGGATTGTGAGAGGGATCCCAGATTGGAGAGGGTGCAGGCTGGGCTAAGGAACACTCCACCAGTGCACAAATTTCATGCACTGGGCCTTTAGTTATAAATATATACATATATCATGGTTCTTTACACAAATGTGGAAATAATTTCACTTTTCTTTCTTTTTAATATATCTTATTGATTTTTTTACAGAGAGGAAGGGAGAGGGATAGAGAGTTAGAAACATTGATGAGAGAGAATCATTGATCAGCTGCCTCTTGCACACCCCCTACTGGGGCTGTGCCCACAACCAAGGTACATGCCCTTGACCAGAATCGAACCTGGGACCCTTCAGTCCACAATCCGATGCTCTATCCACTGAGCCAAACCGGTTTCAGCTAATTTCATTTTTTAATGCCAATATCATCAATAGAATATTTTTTCGGTATTGTGAAATATCTTATTTCTTTATCCCAAATATAAGTATTTTACTACATACATATGTTGTAAGGGAGAAGTTCCATATACATTATTGTTTGTGTTGCCATGGACTTATTGATTTACCTAAACCCCATTTTTGCCTTCATGTAATCATAGCATCTAAATCACTTATTTATCCATTCAACAAATATTGTTAATATGAGCTAGAAACTTATTTTTTAAAATATGTTTTTATTGATTTCAGAGAGGAAAGGAGAGGGAGAGAGATAGAATCCAATGACGAGAGAGAATCATTGATTGATTGCCATCTGCATACCCCTCTACTGGCAATCCAGCCTGCAACCAGGCTTGTACCCTGACCTGGAATCAAGCTATGACCTCCTGGTTCACAGGTCTGTGATCAACCACTGAGCCACACCAACTGGGCTCTTAGTTTTTTTTTCTAAAAGTAGATGCCTTTTTCTAAAAGTAGACGTTGAACAAGCAGTACATGGACATCCTTTTCATATGCACCTGACTTGTGCTAGATCTATCCAGTTCTGATAGAGGGGTGTTGAAGTCCAAATATAATAGTAAATTCTTCTATTTCTTCTTTCTGTTTCATCAGTTTTTGCCTCACGTGATTTGATACTCTTTTGTTAGGTGCATACACATTAAGGATTGTTATGTCTTTTTGGAGTATCTCTCCCTTTAACCCTGTGCAATGCCCCTCTTTGTTCTTGATAATATTCCTTGCTCTGAAGACTACTTGCTGAAACTAATATAGCTACTCTTTTGATAAATATTAGCAAGGTATTTTCTTATAAACAACATATAGTTGAATATGCTTGAGATTTGTTTTGTAATCCACTGTTTTCAATTCAGTCTCTGTCTTATTTATTTATTTATTTAAAATATATTTTATTGATTTTCTACAGAGAGGAAGGGAGAGGAATAGAAAGTCAGAAACATCAATGAGAGAGAAACATTGATCTGTTGCTCTTGCACACCCCCTACCGGGGATGTGCCCACAACCAACGCACATGCCCTTGACCGGAATCGAACCCGGGACCCTTGAGTCCGCAGGCCGACGCTCTATCCACTGAGCCAAACCGGTCTTGGCCAGTCTCTGTCTTTTAATTGGTGTGTTTTACCATTGAATTTAAAGTGGCTATTGCTATAGTTGCATTAATATCCATAATGTTTGTTGTACTTGTTTTTTGTTCTTATTTTTGACTTTCATATTTTTCTGCTTTTTTTGTTTTAATTGAAAATTTTATATCATTCTATTTTTTCTTAGCATATCAATTATGCATTATGCTTCTTTTTAAACTTTTTTTAGTGGTTCTCTGCGAGTCCACAATCTACATTCACAACTAATATAAATTTACTTTCAAGTAACATTATAGCACCTCATGGGTACTGCAAATACCTTATAATAGCAAGATAGTCCAAATTTCTTTCTCCCATGCCTTGTATCTTTGTCATGCATTTCATTTATGCATAATCATACATAATTGAATACATTTTTATTATTTTGAGGAAGTTGCTTTCTGTTAGGTCAATAAAGAATAAGAAAAATAAGAGTTTTCACTTCACATATTCTTTCTCTGGTGTTCTTCCTTTCTTTATGTAGATCCAAGTTTCTGAGCTATTTAATTTTCATCCTCTCTGTAGAACTTCTTTTACCATTTTTTTTTGCAAGGCAGGTCTACTGGCAACAAATTTCCTCAATTTTGCTTGTCTGAGATAGTCTTTATTTCTCTATCACCACATGATATAGAATTTTTGTTAGTAAATTCAATTTTTTTCCTTTTTAAATTAAAATTATTGGGGTGACATTGATTAATATGATTATGCAGGTTTCAGGTATGGGCTTCTATGTTACAAGTTCTGCATATTAGAATTCTCAACACTTTAAATATTTCATTCCACTTTCTTCTTACTTGAATAGTTTCTGAGGAGAGAGAGGGAGAGAGAGAGAGAGAGAGAGAGAGAGAGAGAGAGAGAGAGAGAGATATCAATGTCAGAGACACATCAATTGGTTTTATCCCGCACTGGCCCTGAGAGAGAAAGAAAGAGAGAGAGAGAGAGAGAGAGAGAGAGAGAGAGAGAGAAAGAGAGAGAGAGAGAGATATGTGAGAGGCACATCAATTGGTTTTATCCTGCACTGGCCCTGACTGGGGCAGGATCAAACCTGCAACCAAGGTACATGCCCTTGACCGAGAATCAAACTAAGACCTTGGTCTGTGAGCTGATGCTCTAACCATTGAGCAAACCAGCTGGGGTTGCATGTAATCCTTATTTTTACTTCTCTTTAGGTAAGGCACTTACCTCACTCTCACCCCTGGTCATTTTCAAGATCATTATATTTGATTTTTTGAAGTTTGAATAATATGGTATACCTCTGTATAGTTTTGATGTTGATGGTGGTGGTGGTTGTTCTTTTTTTCCTCACATTTTTTTTTTTAATTTGGTGGTCTTGGATAGTTTGCTTTTTTAAAAATTTATTTATTTATTTTTGCTTTGCTTTTCAGGTTTGGAAATTCCTATTGTCATATTATCAGGTCAGATAACTTTTCCCGCCCGAGCAATATCCAGTTTAGTAATGAGCCCATCAAAGGCATTCTTTATTTCAGGTTGAGTGCTTTTTTTTTTTTTATCTCTAGCATTTATTTTTATTTATTCTTAGAATTTCTGTCTCTCTGCTTACATTATCCATCTGTTCTTGCATTGTTGTATATTGTCTCTATTAAAATCCTTAGCATATAAAGCATAATTTTAAAAAATATACCTGGTCTGATAATTCTAACATTTCTCCCATTTCTGACTCTGGCCCTGATGCTTGTTCATCCTCTTCAATTTGTGCATTTTGCCTTTTACTATGCTTTGTGAATTTTTGTTGAAAGAAGGACATGATGTACTGGGAAAAAGGAAGTGTGATAAAAATAGGCCTGGGATAATGTAGTGGTAGTGTGTGGGGGAGGGAAAGCATCCCATAGTTCTCTATTAGGTCCCAGCCTTTAGGTGAGCAAATGCCGCTGGATTTTAGAAGCACTGATAGTTAGCGGGGGCTGGAGCTGAGTACTTCCCTCCCCCCAGGTCATGCAGGCTCTGACATAATTCCAGCAGGTTTTGCTGTGGTAACATTGTTTCTCCTGATGGCAGGCCATGTTAAAAAGAACAGACCTTTCTGGTCTATTTAAATATGGTTCCTTTTCCTCTTCCCCTGCTGTAAGCATGAGGGGATTTTTTTCTCCAGTGTTCACTGTGGCATCCTGGAGGTAAAATTCACAGAAGTGTAGGGGCCCTCCTATGACTAAGATTCCCTGTAGTTTTTAACTCTAAGACTTGCCCACATCAAGCCTTCAGCAATTCATCAATTATAGTTTACCCCTGAACTAATTTTGGTGGTGGTTTCTGCTCCAAAAAATTGTGAAAATTGTGATTCTCTGTATCTGCCTATCTATTTCTCAAATATTGAGGGTTGGGGGCAGCAGTTTGCCCTGTGCCCTCATTTCTCTGGAAGATTTAAAAGAGTTGTTGAGCCGAAACCAGTTTGGCTCAGTGGATAGAGTGTCCGCCTGCAGACTGAAAGGTCCCAGGTTCGATTCCGGTCAAGGGCATGTACCTTGGTTGTGGGCACATCCCCAGTAGGGGGTGTGCAAGAGGCAGTTGATTGATGATTCTCTCTCATCAATGTTTCTAACTCTCTATCCACCTCTCTTCCTCTCTGTAAAAAAATCAATAAAATATATTTTTTTAAAAAGAGTTGTTGATTTTTCAATTTGTTGAACTTCTTACCTGTTGTTAGGAAGGAGTGGTGACTTCTAAACTTCTTATATGCTGGAATGGAAAGTGGAAGTTACTTATGTTTCTTGAAAGCACAGATTATGTCAAATTCATCTTTTTAATCCCTTTACGTAACAATCACAATGCCTCCTATATAGTTGATTTTCAATAAGTACTTTCAAATGAGTGATTATATGCATATCTACACTTTCATAAATTTTTCTGTGATCCCTTTTTACTGTTGAAATTTCTCCCTTCTCCCTTTTATTTGTCTTTAAGTATGATACCCCCATTGTTGCAGGCGTGGATACTGATCGACAATTGAATTATGTAACCAGAATTTGTCTCAACTTTAATCAGGGCAACTATCCATTATCTGTTTTATGTGTAACCTAAAGGTCACCTTCTCCCAAATACCTGGTAGATAGAGGGAGTAGTTCACCTGTGCTGTTGAGATGTCATCTTTGCTTCTACATATCTCATGCTCCTTTTGCAGATCTTAGTGCTGCCAGGGCTACTTCTCCTATCCTATATAATAAAAGCCTAATATGCTAAGTTGTCCCATTGGGCATTCAGCAGTTCTACCAGTTGCTATGATATGCACTGACCACCAGGGGGCAGATGCTCCAACCAATAGGTTAGCTTGCTGAAGGGGTGCGGCCAATGGGGACTGAGCCAAATGGGCTGGACACACCTTGGAGCCCTCCCGTGGTCCCTTCTGGCCCCCATCATGCACCAGTGAGGTCCCTTGGCAGTCAAACATTCCTTGAGGGGTTCCAGATTGGAGACTTGGCTGAGGGACACCCCCAGTCCCTGTGCATGAATTTCGTGCACTGAGCCTCTAGTATTAAATAAATGTCTTTCTCTAAATATAACTGAACCTGTAGATTTCCATGCCCACAACCCTTCTATGATCATTTTGTACTCAGATGTCAATATTGCATGAGGAATGGGTTCGTTAGCATGATCTATTCAAAATAATCAGCTTATGAATTAACTGCTAATTGATGGCATATTGTTGAAATTATACCAGGTATACAGGTTAGTAATAACAGGTTTAAAATTAAAAAAAAACCACACATGATAATTTCAAGAGAAACATTAAAGTAATGTCCATCACTAGCTACACATTTCCCTCATCTTTCAGGTAATTTGTGGATACCGTCCCAATAGAACTTTTCTTGTTTTGAGGCAAACCATTCAGAGACCAAATTTTCCACTTCTTCATAATGTTTCCAAGTGCTGCTCAGAAAGTGCATGTGCCATCGATCAGAACAAGTGGTAATCTGAAGGAGCAAAGTCTGGTGAACACAGCGGGTGGGTTTATACTTCCCAGGAAAGATCTTTTAACGTGTCTTTTACTGGTTTTGAAGTGTGTGATGGTGCGTTACATTGAAGCAAAGCTACTTTTCCATGTCTTCTGGCTCATTCTGGTCATTTTACGATCAAAGCGTGGTTCAAATTGACCCTGTAGTGATTAGTATTAATGGTTCCACCTGGTTTTAGAAGCTCGTAACACACCACACCTTCCTGATCCCACCAAAGGCAGAGCATTATCTTCTTACTGCAGTCGATGTTGATAATTGACCTGGATAAATCCATGATTTTGTGCATTTGGGATTCTCAAAATAAATCCACTTTTCATTGCCAGTCACAATTCAAAAAAGACTTTCTTTCATGCTATTTATGCAACATTTTACTGATGACTTTTCGGTTTTCCATTTGTCTTTTGTTCAGTTGATGTGGCACCCATTTTCGTTCTGTAAAATCTTTCCCATTGCTTATAAATGATTGGAAATTGTTTGCTGAGCAACGTTTAATCTTTGTGCTAGTGGTTTTTGAGTTCGACATGCATCTTCATTCAATAATGCTTATAGTTGTTGGTCTTCAAACTTTCTCAGTCTGCCTGGACATTCTTTGTCTTTCACATCAACATCATCACTTTTAAAGCATTTAAACCAGCATTCACTATAATGCTGGAGTATGTTCATTATAATCTATCTGAAGTATAGGATAACTTTCAGCAGCACTTTTCTTTAAAATAAACTAATGAATTAAAACTTCCTGCAAATGCTCTTTTTTTTTGCGCTAAATTCGACATCTTTAAGTGTAAAAATATCTATGATGTTAACACCTTCAGAAAATTTGACATATGAAGTTTTGAAGCTTGCTGTCAATACAAAAAATAGCATATATATCAAATAGCACATATATCAACATATGTGGAACTCCATCTATTGAAAAAAAAGCCACATTATTAACTGGCACACCTGATACTTTTCTGTAGCTTATGCCATCTCACATTCTGAGTTAAGGCATCACCTACAATAATCTCTGGGAAAGGAAAGAAGAAAAATAAGATATGTTTTCTTTCTATTCAAACAAAACCCTTAGAAGTGGCCTTTTTGTTTAAAATCTGCTGGAAAAGATGATTTATAAGAAACCTTTCTAATGTATATAATGTTATGATTCTAAGTGATTACAAGAATATTATAGCTTATTTAGACTCTAAACATGTGTATTTAATTTTGAAGTAAAATCATTTCAATGCATTTTATTTCTATTTTGCAAATATTTTATTGGATGCCTATATGAATAAATTTTAATAATATCCTGCTTCATACTGTTTTAGCAATTAATGGTCTAGTTATCAAATTTGACTTCAGTTTGATTTTGCCTGAACAAATACTTTATTGAAACTATTCTTTTTTTTTCTTTTAAAAAAAGTATATTTTATTGATTTTTTACAGAGAGGAAGAGAGAGGGATAGAGAGTTAGAAACATCGATGAGAGAGAATCATCGATCAGCTGCCTCCTGCACACCCCCAACTGGGGATATGCCCGCAACGAAGGTACATGCCCTTGACCGGAATCGAACCCTGGACCTTTCAGTCCACAGGCCTATGCTCTATCCACTGAGCCAAACCGATTTCGGCTGGCAATTTTCTTATGCCTTAAAATATATAGCCACTCTTTCAGAAGACCAAACAATTGGGTGGTCCTAATGATGTAGTACTACCATAATTTAAATTCAGGAGTGATTTTAGCATCCAGATTGCCACTTTTATTTTTCACCAGTCCTGCACCTGGCTTGCATAAAGAAAAGACCCCATTCTCTAGCATTGGCAACTTCACACTCTAGTTCCTGCCAAAAATGAAATTCCCCGTGTCATAAAGATATTCGTGGTAAATGTGTTTGAGTCCTATGCTTTACTGAAGTATTTTGGATTCCCAGGACACAGACTGTTTTTTTATGTCTTCATGACTTTCACACACAGCCTTGATGTCACATTCCCCATCTCTACTGTACCCACCTTCTAAACCTGAGAAACTCCTTGCCTTTAAAACTCAGTTTAGGTGCCCTATCCTGTGGAACAGAGGTTGCCGACCTTTCGGACCTCATGGACCATCAGTGGTCTGTAGACCACTGGTTGTCGACGGCTACTTTGGAAAGCCTTTTTTGATTCTACCCTCTCCTTCAAGTCTGGATTGATTATCCATCCTGCATTCATCCTTATATATTATTGTTGTCTTTACAGTTGTTACACAATTTTGCAAATCTTTGTCCTAAATTGTAAGCCTATTGACCTTTGGACCTGTGTAATTTATCTGAATAATGCCAGTGCATAGTAGATGGCCAATAATGTTTAATGAATTAATGGCAGCATTGCTTGTGGTTTCTTATTTGAATATTCATCCTGTTTTTTTTTATTGTACCTTGATGATGCATGCAGAGTTTACTGTTGTATTCAGTTATTTTCAAATCTTATAAGAAGGACTATTTTACTTTTTAATACATTTGACCTTATTTTAGAACTATTATCATTGTTACTAGTATTTTTGTATGTTTGTGAGAGATGAACATTGTAATTATTGGTCATCTATTGTATGCTAAACCTTCTATTAGTTGTTTAGTAGGTATTTTCATTTTCTCCTTATCATGATCCTTTAAGATTGGTTTTTATTATCTTCATTATATAATTGAGGAACTAGATAATGAGCGAAGTTCAGTAATTTTCTCAACTTCATTTTTGCTAAGTGACAGAGCTAGGAGTTGAATTCTAGGTCTTGCTATTATTTATAGCTTATACTTTTTGTACTTCATATTTTTATTTAGATGCATAATAAGCAATTTTGAAAGGTTATTGTAGGAACATTTTTTCAATTGAAATGGTATTAATGCTCAGTTACTAACTCTTCCTTATTGCTCAATTTACCATGAAAAACTATTTAGCTTTAAATATTTTTGGCTTTAGACATGTACCTTAAATAACAACAGAGGCGAGCTTTTTCAAAGACCATATGCTATACAAATAAAGTTTCTTGGATGCTTTGAGAATTACAGCAAATTTATAATAACACTTAAACTAAAAACAGAATTATATTTGATATCATACACACACTAAATCCATACATCTAAACCATCAAGACACAGCTTTGTGTTAAAGGAAATCACCTTGTGTTATTAAAGGATCGTTTTGGAATTCCCTAAAAATGCGATACTGAAGCTCTGCACAGTGTCCAGGATACAGGGTCTGGTTTGCACATTTGTGACAAATCTCTTCCCAGGGCTGCAAAACAATTTGTTTCTGTCATCAGGGGGTTAAAGAAGCAGTTTTCTTCCTGTGCTGTTGAGAGAGGTTTCCCCCACCCCCTAAGAGATCAGGGAAATACATCAGAAGAGATTATTCATATTTGCCCGAGCACCACTAAAACAGTTGTTTGTTTTCTCTCTCTCTGGTGTAGCAGTCTTAGATTCTCCATTTACCAAAGAAATGGAAAACCTGCTAGGTCCTGCCACACTGCTGAACCAGTTCTTTGGTTTTCCCAGATGGATTAGATTTAAACATATTTTTATATATTGATCTGAGAGAGAGATGGATAGAGAGAGGCATTGATTTGTTGTTCCTCTTCATTCATACACTCATTGTTTGCTTCTTGTATGTGCCCTGACCGGAGATGGAATCTACAACCTTAGCCTAATGGGATGATGCTCTAACTAACCGAGCTACCTTGCCAAGGCCCATATCAATCAGATTTTAACTCGATGGTATGGGGGTCTTTGGTTCAAAGCTCAGATGGATTTGGTGGTCCTTCTTCAAGTCTTTGTGGACATTTGCCAATTTTGTAAAACTGCTACAGAGTTCAACAGACTGTTCACATTCTTGGCAAAATTCCAGCTCTAAAAGATCTGGGGTAAGACTAGAAAGAACACTACATGGAGAATAGAAAAACCTTTGTGGAAATGTGATGGACTAGTTTGTATCATATATCTACTCATTTTTTTCCTGCTTTGTAATGATATGAATTTTTCAAGTTATATTAAACATAAAATAGATTTTTCTTAGAATGACTCATTTTTCTTTCCTTTCTTGAGGATCATTTTTAAAAAATGTAGAAATGCTTGTGTATTCATTTTACTTTCAACATTAATATACGCTGTGAGGAGACATTCAAGGAATAAAAAATAAAAATCACTTTTTATAGACAGCATAGAAAAATGGAAATAATGGTTTTTATAAATTATTCATTAATGATGTAACCTTTGAAGGCATCAGGGGAGATAATAATTCTTAAAGTTTCATGATTAAATTCATTAATAATAACTGACAAAAATAATGTTTTTTGAGCATTTATTTAATATTTATAAATAGGAACTGTTCTCATTGCTGTACATATATCGGTTTAATATTCACAGGAATCTTATGAGGATTAATTAGTTCATTATTTACCTTTTACAAAAAAAGATACAAAGCACAGGGAAATTAAGAAACTTTCCTAAGATCACATAGCATTTCAGTTAGTATGCTTTTGATGACAAATAAAATAAAATGAAACAAAACAAGGATATTTGCTGTTTCACCTAACTAGAAGTCTAGCGCTGGAGCTACTCTAGGGTTGAATGATTTCATATCATCAAAGACCCACTTTCTCCCCCCCCCATCTTTTTACTTTGCTGTTTTTAGCATATTGTCTTGTCCTCCCAGGCCAGCTACCTTAGAGACTGTTTCCATAGTTTCAGGCATCATAGGCAGAAAACTTTGTCACTAGGCAGAAAAAAGGTGGGGGGAGCTCTTTTCTCAGATCTCTTTCTAAAAAAGAAGAATCCGTTCCAGATACTCCCTGGGCAGTCTTCTACTGATGTCAGTGACCAGAACTGCATCATATGGTCAGGCCTAATCACCAAAAAGAAGAAAACCACCACCAGGTCGGCTTAATCCAATGTAGAGTCACGCCCAGGAGAAGGAGAAAGGCAAAGCCTCTCCTGGAAGTAGACCTTCAGAGGAAAGTGACCAAAATAGGATTTTTTTAAACAAATAAAATGGGGCAGGAGAGTGTGGCCACTGGGGAGGTGACCAGCCATGTTTGCCACATGCAGCTAATGAGTTGTGGCCTGAAATTCAAACCCAGGGAAATCTGTTTCTTCTTAGCCTATGCTCTTAGCCACCTTGCTATGAAAAGTTCGATGTTAGGTTCTAACACAGTCTTCTCTAATCTTTTGTAAAATCACATATAAGCACAGTTTTCAAATGAAGAGGAATTTGTGGTAAAGAAAATTTTCACTCCATAATTCACCATATTTATTGTAGACATATAGGTTTTCACTTGGAAATGACATGTGTGCCTTGATGTGTGTTAAGAAAAACAGGCTATAGTCATCATCTTTAATTCAATTTATTTCTCTTGAGAAGGAGTAAATCACTATAGAATGGGATGGGGAGATCAAGAGGGACCTCAGGACTCATGTAAATATCCTGAGATCTTCCATAACACCAAGTTTATGGTCTATGTTTTTTCATAAGAGAATGGGAATATAGTGAGGTAATTTAATTTATACTATTAGGTCAGTTTAGTCATTCATTTACTATTTTTTAAATTAAGTCAATAAATATTTATTTAGTATGATTAAAAGCAAAAAGATAAAGCAAAAGGAACTAGGATAAAAACAGGTGAACAGAAATTAGAAAGTAAAGGGAAAAACAGGTAAACAGAAACCAGTAGTCTTAGTCTCAGAATTAGATTATGAGATTCTCCCAAAATATTGTAACATGAATTTCTTTAGTATTAAGGGAATATCCACGATAAAAATGACACTGAACAAGATTTTCCCCCCATTATCTGATTAAGCATCTACTTTATTCCTGACATTATTCAGTATTGGTTTTGTTGATATAAAATAAATAATACATTCTTTCTCTAAAGAGCTTATGCCTAATGAGGGAGAAATAAACATGTAATTTCAACAACATAAAATCTGTATAATGGAATTTATTTGAAGCCTAAGAATTAATGACACTAAGGTCAGGAAAGACTTTATAAAGGAGTGTAATGTTTGACTTGAGACTTAAAGGATAAGAATAATTTTTCCAGCAATTGTGGCCAGTACTCAACCGGCTGAGACCAAATCTAGAGTGGAAGCACTGGGCTGTCCGATGGTGTCCATGAGAGAAGTTCCTGAGGAATATTCCAAAGTCAAGACAGAGAGGTCATGTTACTGGTTTATTTGCACTGGGCCAAGAAATATGTAAACAAGCTGTGACATAGGAGGTGAAATCATGGGTGTGGGCTGAAGAATTTGTAAAGCAAGGAATCAACCAACCATAGATAGAGGAATAAATATAAAAGGGAAGCCAGAAGGATATATGGGCACTTCAAATTCAGAGCAGCTAAGGACAACTGAAGAGTGACTGTTGGAAAGTCAGTCCAAGAAACATTTTCCTGGGCTGCATTCTGATTTTCACACTTGTCATAGAGCTGTCAATTCCTGCTGGATGCAGAGAAGTGGAAGGGAAGACATTTCACACAGAGTAGTTGCAAAAACATCGCATAGTACATTAAGAAAACACAGTTTATGACTGAATAAAGACTCCACAGGTAGGTATACAAGGACAGGTTAGGAAAAAATGAAATAGTGGCCAGGGAAAGATTTTGTAGGGTCTAGTGTGTCACATGGAATTTTTAACTGATTCTATAGATGAGGAATCCTTGGAGGATAAATGTTATCAGCACTGAATTTTATTTTATTGTTTTATTATTTATTTATTTTGAATTTTTTAAAATTTATTAAGGTAGTATCTGTGTACATAACTTACCATTTCCCCACCCCCCTCCCATACATGCCCTCTCTCCCCAGAGTTTTGTGTCCATTGGTTGTACTTATATGCATGTATACCAGTCCTTCGGTTGATCTTGTATCTCCCCCAGATCTCCCAACCCCCCCGCCCCCCCGCTGTCATTTGACAGTCTGCTTGTTGTTTTACTGTCTCTATATCTATCTTTCTGTTCATTAGTTTATAATGTTCTTTAATATCCATAAATGAGTGAAGTCATGTGGTGTTTCTCTTTCATTGACTGGCTTATTTCACTCAGCATGATGTTCTCCAATTCCATCCAGGTTGCTGCAAATGATGAGAATTCCTTCCTTTTTATGGCAGCATAGTATTTCATTGTGTAGATGTACCATAGTTTTCTGATCCATTCATCTGCTGACAGGCACCTAGGCTGTTTCTAAATCCTAGCTATTGTAAATTGTCAGCACTGAATTTTAGAAAGCTCACTCTGGAACTGGTTCAGGGAAAGGAGATTGGAGTCACAGAGATAAGGTAGGATGTTACTGATAGAGTATGGGTAAGAGAAGGTGAAAGACTAAACTAAGACAGAGGAAGTAACATGGAAAGGGGGAAAGGAAATATATATTGTCTAGACTCTATAGGTGTATGAGGTGATAGAGAAGAAAGGGTCCAGGATAAATCTCCAAGTTCTTGGTAGGCAGCAGTATTACCACTCTTGATTGAAATTAGAGGATAAAAAGGAACAGGGTAAACTGTAGGAGTATGGGTTTGGGACAAGTTAGGGAGAGGAGTGAAGGAATGTGAAAAACTTAGTTTTGTGCAAATTACACTTGAATATTTGGAGAATTTGCCAATGTGAAATTCGTAACATTGACTTGGACATCTTGAATGGAATGTGAATTAAAGCTACGAATTTGGAAGGCATGAATATTTAGGTTGAGCAATAGAGAAAAGTAGCATCTGCAAGAAAAACAGTTAACAAAGGAGTGTGCAAGAGATGTGAACTTTGAGAAATATTAACATTCCAGGGACAGTGAGAAAATAACAGAATGAGATTATGGGAACCCAGAGTGGAGGTGTTTCAGTGAAACTGCAGAACATAAGCACTACAGAGAGTAAGTGAGGTTTGCTGATCGGTGACCGATGAATATCAATCTCAGGTTGATATTCATTGATTTGGTACCTTTTTGGGAGTATCTCCAGTCTTGTGATTCAAGAGTGCTAGAAGGCATGGGCACTAGTTAATATAAAAGGAAACAATAAGATAAACAATAAGATAAAAATTATCTTAAAAACTATCTTAATGAAGGATGGTAGGAAGAAGAAATGTAACAGAAAGGTCCAACGTTGATGGTGCTAACAGTTTTTGGTCAATAGAAAATAAGTAGCAAATGGCTACCACAGGTTGGCAAGAATAGAGAAGGGGGAAAACTCCAATCTCTCTCTCTCTCTCTCTCTCTCTCTCTCTCTCTCTCTCTCTCTCTCTCAACTTTATTATTATTATTTAAAAATGTTTCAATTACAGTTTACACTCAATATTATTTTGTATTAGTTCCAGGTGTACAGCATAGTGATTAGATAATCACTCAGTTTACAAAGTGTTATTGCCTGTATTGTAAGTACCCACCTGGCACCGCACATAGTCATCACAGTGTTACTGACTATATTCCCTGAGCTGCACTTTACATCCCCTGTGCCTGCAGTGCCCTATCCTTTGTGATGGGGGGTATTGAGCATGCTCAGTAGCACACGCCCATCACTAAATGGTAGAGGAAGGGGTTTCCTGTAAGGTGTACCTCAAAGGAAGTCATGCCGTGTGGCTGGATGGAGAAGAAATACAGAAGACATGGAGATAATGCTGATCTCTGACTCTTCTGGTGATCAATAGCTGCTACTGTCTTCCACCCTGAGTGATCATAAATCCATGTAAAACTATAAAAGAAGAGCTCTTCCCAGCAAATATTTGTCCTCTGGATCTACAAGACACATCCAGTATCTCTGTATTTCCTCATGTTATTCAGGGTGTGTCTATATCAGAAATAGTTATTTGAAATATTTAATAGCTTATATGTATATACATTAAGTGTTTCTATAATTTATGCATATGTGTGCTTTGGGGACTAGAATGTCCATAGAAATAAATATGTACTAAGCACAGTTATTTCATTTCTCTTTCCATAGACAGAATGTAAGATAAAGGTTTTTTATAAAAACTGGCCAAATACATAAATAGGTTTTGTAGGAAACTTAGGCTCATACATGTCAGGTTTTATTTAAAAAACAAAAGAATGGGAATAGTTAATCCCATGGGATTGAAAGTTGAATGGAATTTAAGAAAAAAATGTTTTACATTGTTTCCATCCTCTGCTCAATTAAACTGTGTGTCCATGAAACACACACGGGCAGGAAAAGAACAAAGAGCCTGCACTTATGTGTAAGCATGTCTTTTTTAAAGAAAGGCCATTCGTGGTCTTGTTGATGGTCCTCTTCCGTGTGAAATTTGTGAGTTTCTGATATTTGTTGGTATGACTGTAGAGTTGTCAGCGTTACTTCCTAAATAAGGGCCGGTTTCTCTCTGAGTTCTCTGTTTATTTTGGGTGAAGTCCTGTGATGAAAGGAGAGGGATACCTGGTTCTCAGCACGTCTGTGTTCCTCTGGTCTTCTCTTCTCCCCACAAGCAGCATTTCCATTTTTCAGTTGTAAATGGTGAAAAGATTTTATCATCTCACTGAATGGCAAATGACTAATTCTCGCTTCTCATTAGAAATAGGTGAAAAATTTATAATACCTCAAGGGAACTATAATACATGTTACTCATTTCTGAACTGTTATTTTGAGGTCTAAATTTTAAAATGTCTAGTCTTCTTTGAGAATAAAATAGGGGAAGAGTCTGTAAATATAGACTTTATGGAAAATAACTCTTACAGACCTTCTGAGGTATATTTAGAAATTTAGAAAGGCATCTCTCCTTGGGAATTTCATGGAGGCAGGGGAGAAAAGTGTTTTGGCATCTGCCAAAAGAGATAATGTGTGTGTATTTTAATATCATTTACTGTGTTGATACTTTGTAGTGTTATCCTTGTTAGCACTGAAATGGCCCATCCTTTATCCAGGTTGGCTCTTGAGCCCTTTGTCACAATTCTGTTAATCTTGATGCATCCTTGCTGCCCAGTATGACAAAATGCCTGAGTTCTTGTTCATTTCCTACCTATGAATTTTTCCAAGTAATTCTGGTATCTTTCCATGCAAAATGGTATTCCAATACCACAGCTCTGGTTTTTTGAAGAACAGTTACTTGGAAATTTGTTTTTTAATTTAAGAGAAAGTAGATATGTAGTTCTGTATGCAGATGAAATATTGGTACTTTCTAGGTACAATCACATAACTCTGTGTGTGTGTGTGTGTGTGTGTGTGTGTGTGTGTGTGTGTATGTGTTCAGAAATTAAGAAGCTGGAGTGACTATAGTGATATCTAAAGTAGATTTTTCAAGTAAGTAAGGTTACTAGGGATACACAGGGATATTTCATAATGATAAAGGGGTTAATACATCAAAAGGACATAACTATCCTAAAAGTACATGCAACTAGTAACAGAACTTCTAAATATAGAAAGCAAAAATGGATAGAACTACAGATAAAATAGAAAAATTCTACAATTTAAAGAATTCAATACCCCTTTCTCAGAAATTGATAGAATAAGGAAATAGAAAACATGAAAAATATATCAACCAATTTGCTTTTATTGGTATGTCTAGAGCATTCCATCCCACAGCGGAACTCTCTCCAATGTACATTCACCAGCTAGTTTATATCCTGAGAAATTAAATAAGGTTTGATACATTTAAGAGGATTAAAACCATACAGAATATCGTCTTTGACCATAATGGAATTAAATAAGAAATAAATTTAAGAAACAATATCTTAAAATTAGACAACACACTACTAAGTCAAACAAAGGTTGAGGAAAAAAAATCGCAGAGTAATTAAATACATGTTTATCTACTGTGTAAATGATTACACATTTATAATTTTATATATCACATTTTACAAATAAATACACATGCACTTACAGTTGAAAGTTTCATACATGTTTGAGTTTATTTAAATGAATGGAATCAGAATAGTTGAATGTAACTGCTTGATTTCTATAGGGCAAACAGGATAATCGTGCTGGGGCTTGATATGATGGGAAATGCTCCTCATAAGGAATTTAATTCCCAATGGGGACACAATATTACAAAAATATAAGTGCAGTGCATTTCATGTTACTCTTTAAGCTTTTTACAAAGATAATAGCCTGGATAATGGGTAATTTATTTATAGAAAGAAATTCACTGAACTCTTCTTGGTTGTGAGTTTTCTCAGGGGAACAGGAAGAACATTTCAGCAGTAGCTCAATCAGTTCAGGGTGTGTGAAGGGGAAACCTAAGAGAAGCATTGAAAGGGTCTCAGCTCTGTGAAAGAGACAGCCAGATGTCAGCCTGAAGGGTAGCCTTTTCCTGCTTTCTGTGCTGGATAGAGAATGTCATGAAAGGGATAATACACATATGGAATGAATTACCGGGAAGGCAACAGAGGAGAGCACAGATGAGTTCAAGAGACACCTAGACTTGTTTCTGGAGAAAGGGAATTGATGACTATTATGGGAGAGCAGGAGGTTTGTGTTAGCCAGTATGGGTATTTTTCTTTTGCACACTTTTTACATTTTTGATTTACCATTACATTTTACATATTTTTAAATCTTCAGTTTAAGGAATCTTCTCTCCAAATCACACTGCTCTTTTACAATTTCTTGTTAACTTTATATTTCATGATTCCACATAAACGTAGGCTTGAAGCATCGAGAAGTATTTCCTGTAGTTTATTTAGCAAACTTTGCTGCTACTGACTGCAACTTTTATTCACTTACCTAACCTTTCTCTTACCTGTAGTCATTGAGAGCTCAGCTGTACCTGTTCATTCCTTCTACAATCATGGTCATCGTTAAATCACATAGTGTTTGACAAATTACGTTGAATATTTATGGTTTTCCCTAACTCTCTCCTAATCCTACTTTCAAGTAGTTTCAAATTTTTAAATTGGGGGCAATTCTGTGACATAAACAATATACTCTCATTGCATTTTAAATGGGAAGTTTTGAGTTGTCTCCTAGGTGTCTTATAGTCCACGTCTGTCTTCATTTAAGCCCCTCTGAAGTAGCCACTTTTTAACTTCCCTGCAATTCTCACTCTAGAATTCCGAGGCCAGAGATAGGGACTAATAAACTTGTATTAAATTGCCTGAGAAAACCAACTGAAGTGTGAGTGGGCAACCTTTTCACGGCTATCCCTGTGTGGTCTTCTACCTTCGGCTCTGAAGTCTGATGACAAGACAACTCAAACTGGGAGTTGTTTATTGTGTCTAGGGCTGCAGTGAAATATGAAGTCCTTCTCCAGGATTAAGTCCTGAACTCTGCACCCTACAAAGCCAATCTTTCCAGGGTTATTCAAATGAAAAATACTTGATTAGCAATAATGAATAAAAGTTAACATCATTCTCTGCAAAAGATAAACTTAGTGTTAAAATGTTAGATTTTTTTACAGCTATTTTTATTCTTTGGCTTTGGAAATGCTATAGAGGAAATACACACACACACACACACACACACACACACACACACATATATATATATATATATATGCTTATGGTAAAAATTTTTAATAATATGAACAAGATTAACAAACAGAAAATAACAATATCCCTTATTTTGATTGCCCAAAGAACTGCTATTACCTTGGGAGTTCGTGTTTCCAGTTCTTTTTTCCTTTCAAAAATGGGCTCTTATTATGTGTAGTTTTTGTAATTGGCTTTAGTTTCATTTAACAATATTTTAAATGAGTATCATTCATTGGCATTCTATTTTATAATTTTTAATGAATACTAGTGTTCATTGAAAATTTGCTGAATGATGCCTCATTGTTGATTTATTTAGTGGCTTATTCTTTGTTATGACTACCTGTTTTACTGTGACATAGCCTGTAGACAAACCCTGGAATACATCAATAACTATATCCTTAGGTTAGATTATTACAAAACAATGCATCAAAGACTGTGCACATGTTGCTAGACTGCCCTTCAGAAAAATTGCACCAATTTTTATTCCCTTTAGCAATGTATTTTTATTCCCAGTTTCATGCAAATTTATGTTATCATTATTAATTTTCCAATTTGATGAGAAAACAGAATCTCTGTTGTTTCCATTTGATCAAAGGATATTATGTAAATCCTAGAGACCTGGTACAGGAATTCGTGCACGGGTGGGGTCTGGCCGGCCTGCCCTGATAGGGCTGATCGGGCAGGGCTGGCTGTGGGGTGGGGCTGCAGGAGGTTGGCTGGCCCGCCCCACCCCTGATCTGGGTTGGAATGGGGGTGGAGAAGACCCACTGAGCTGGAGCTGAGCATGGGCCCCAGGCTTCCCAGGGAGGACGGCCTCAGCAGGAAACAGAAACCACCAGAAGGCTCTGCAAACAGGCCCTGAGCTCCCTCTGGCCAGGCGGACTCAGGGCTGGTGTCTCTGTGTGTACATTAGACACAGCCCAGCATTCACCTTTGTTTGTTGCTCAAATCCATTGCATTGAAAAACATGTTCCTCTTCTCCTCTTTGGGCCATTACAACAAATACAGGCCAATTGGAAGGTGCGGACCCCGGTGGCAGAGCCAGGCCCCACAATCACCTGGAATTTAGGCCTAAGACAACCGGGTAGCAATCTCCATGGAACAGAACACACTGTTTTAGAGTCTTAATTCTACCCCCAAATGCGCCCAGCTGCACTTCTTTAGCCAGGATAGACTGAACTAAGGAACCAAAGACCAAGTTTCCTTTGAGGTGGGATCCCCAGGGACTGGCTTGTGGCAAGGCCCCTCACGGGCGGCTGCCTTCCCCCCAAGCTCCGTGTGCTCTGAGCCGGTCCGTTTCTGACAGTGCCGGGTCCTGGGCTGCTGGTCGGACAGCAGGTCCACAGGGTTTCTTCTTGCCTTCCTGGCCTCCCCAGCAGTACCCTCCAGCCTGGAGTGCCAGGCAGCTGTCACGAGAGTCGGGACTCTAGGAGCGAAGAAGCTGGCCTGCGCCTAGAGGGACCCGCAGATGGCCAGGCTCTGCCCCCCACCCGGCTTTTCAGTCTTGCTCACGTGGATCTGGCCAAAGCCTGCTGCCAAGAGGGGGCGTCCTGACCTGCCAGCCTTTGTGACGATCAACCCAGTGCCCAGCTGATTGAATTAGTCCCGCAGAGCCTTCATCTCAAGCTGCACGCTCACGCTGGCCACGTTTGCCTTCTTTACCAGCACCTTGGCGGCGGCGGCACAGGTGGCCTTGGGGACCTCGGGCTTGGCAATGTGCTGGTGGCACCCAATGTGCACCTGCGGCCTGTGAATCACAGTGACTGGTTGTTCTGGTTGTTCCACCATAATGGTCACTGGGCTTTTATTATATAGACTAGAAACCCAATGTATGAAGGTTCCTGAAAGAACAGGTCTTCCTTCCCCTGGCTTCCTTCCCCTGCATGCGGCAGGCTCGCACAGCAGCCTGTGCAGCGGCGGCAGAGGTGGCAAATCCTGCACGCTCCAGCATAGCTTCCTCCTCGCCCTCCTTCTCCAGAGAGTTCCTCTGTGCAGCGCTGACAGTCCTGGGGAGGCGTGGAGGGTAAGCGGTGGGGGGAGTGAGGCAGGCAGGGAGGACTGGAGAGGTGCGGTGTGCTAGTGTGTTTCAGTTTTCCATTGAAAAAGTGGGGCAACTGCCCCCCCTCCTCACCTCTTCCTCCTGTGCCCTCTGCCTCCTGCCCACCCCCCCTCCCCTGCCCATCACCCCTTCCCTCTTGATTTGTTGAGTTAGGGAGGAGGGAAATCTGATCATTTGGGTTACTGTATAGGTGGCCTCTTTCATCTATTCAAAACAAAGCTGAGCCACCTGCCACCACCACCATGGCCACTACCACCGCCCCGTGGCTGGCCCGGGGCGCATTAACTGTGTACCGAGTGAGCTCCCACATGAGTCCGCTCCCACAGGGCTGCTCCAACACTAGGGTTTTGTTTACCAGAGCTAAGGGCAGGGGTGGGGTAGAGGGAGACATCAGACACCAGGAGCTGCGACCTCAGGCACCAGAGGGTTGCCTCTGAGGCCGGGGGCTAGGCCATAGGGAGGCTGCAAGCACAGTTGACAGGTGTGGAGCATGGCGGGGAGGCTCTGAGGAGGTGTGCTGCCCAGAGGCTCGGATGGTCCAGGGGCTGTACCGAGCCATCTTTGTTGGGTTAATCTATGCAGATTGGCTGTGGGCGTTACAAAGTGATGGTCAGTTTACATATTTCTCTTTTATTAGTAAAATTAGCAGGCCAAATCATTTTTAAAACGTATCTATTGGCCTTTTTATTTTATTTTTTGTAAATTAGCTTTTCATGTTTTTTGTTTTTTTTAAATTAGCTTTTCATGTTTTTTTAAATTAAATTAGCAGTCAGTACTATTCTTAGTATTATGTACATGATGGTGAACAAGATAGATGTTTCTTGTAAAGAGAAGTGTGTTCTCAGAATATTTAGCTATTGAATCATGTCCCTTACTGATGTCAGAACCAAGTGCCATGAAACATGAGGACAAATAAGACACATAGAACAATGGACCTGTGGGCTCACTCTTAAGGGCACAGGGGTTTAGTGCAGGGGTGGGCAAACTTTTTGACTCGAGGGCCACAGTGGGTTCTTAAACTGGACCGGAGGGCTGGAACAAAAGCAACCTGACCATGCTGGCACTCTCATCTTGGGCTGCTGGTGAAGGAGCGGAGGGGAGAGCAAGAGAACCCTCTACTCTTTCAGCTCCGCGGGCCAGATAGAACAGCCGAACGGCCAGCCGTAGTTTGCCCACGGCTGGTTTAGTGTCTCATTATTTTATTTCCCTTATGCCCCTAAAAGTATTTCAGACATTTTTAAAGCCCCATAGGTTAGGGGTTTATGGTATTATATATGTAATACTCCATAGGTTAGGGGTATATGGTATTATATGTAATACCATATACACCATATACATATGCCACCCTTCTCTCAGTTCAAACACATTTCTTTAAAAAGAATGTGTTTGAATTTTTTTTAAGAAATGTGTTTGAATTGAGAGAAGGGTGACATGTAAGAAATTATCTGAAATTCAGGCAGGCAGATCTTATGCATGAGATTGGGAATTCACAACTGAAAGGTTTGAGTTAATGTGTAGTCATCATAATCTAATGGATTATTATTTTTTAAAATATATTTTATTGATATTTTACAGAGAGGAAGGAGAGAGATAGAGAGCTAGAAACGTGGAGGAGAGAGAAACATCGACCAGCTGCCTCTTGCACACCCCCTACCGGGGATGTGCCCGCAACCAATGTATATGCCCTTGACTGGAATTGAACCTGGGACCTTTCAGTCCACAGACCGACGCTCTACCACTGAGCCAAACTGGTTCTGGCTAATGGATTATTTTTGATAATGAAATATTCATGGCGCCAAAACCAGTTTGGCTCAGTGGATAGAGCGTCGGTCTGTGAACTGAAAGGTCCCGGGTTCGATTCCGGTCAAGGGCATGTATGCTGGTTGCGGGCACGTCTCCAGTGGCGGGGGGGTGGGGGGGAGAGGACGGTGCAAGAGGCGGCTGATTGATGTTTCTCTCTCATTGATGTTTCTAACTCTCTATCCCTCTCTCTTCCTCTCTGTAAAAAATCAATTATATATATATATATATATATATATATATATATATATATATATATACTTTAAAAAAGAAATATGCATGGCCCCTCCAGCATGACCCAGTGGTTGAGCATCGACCTATGAACCAAAAGGTTATGGTTCGATTCCTGGTCAAGGCCTGGGTTTTGGGTTCTATCCCCAGTGAGAGGCTTGCAGGAGGCAGCCAATAAATGATTCTCTCTCATAATTGATATTTCTATCTCTTTCTCCCTCCCCTTTCTCTCTGAAGACAATTATATATATAAAGAAATATTATGAAAGACAAAATTTTAGTCTAAAGAAATATCATGAAAGACAAAATTTTAGTCTAAATAGCGGTAGGTGTTAAAAGTGCTGTGATAGGATTGGAAAGAAGAGGAGTTATAATTGTGTGTAGTACAGGATTTTGATAATGTGAATAATAAATTTAAAGTTGACTGAGGACACTTTAAAACAATATTGGAAAATGAGGAAAGCTGCACATAATTTAACTCTAGTTAAACTTAAAATTTGTTGTATGTAGTCTCTGATGTGAATTTACAAACTGCATCCCCCCCAAAAAAAGTTGTTTCTTTATTACCTTGCATGTATATTTTATACCATCTTAACTTCTTGAGTTTTTTGTTTTTTGTCACCTTTACTTATGGAATTACATATACATATGCCATTGGTAATATAGCTCAAGCATCACTTTGACTCCCTTCATCCTTCTTCACTGCCACATCACTACCTCCTTTACAGTAGTTTATGCTATAACCGTTTACAGATATGAAGGAGACTGAGTTTTCACAGGTTGAGTAACCTATCCAGGTCAGGGTCATTTTGTTCTTTATCTTCTTGATGAATTATATTTCTTGGTATCAGGTGAAATTATCATCTGATGCTAACAGTGACATTTAATTAATAAAGAAAACTAATCTAATAAAGAAAACTGATGAAGACTTTAATGATGAAAGATCAAAGTTTATTGTATTTTCTGAGAATCAAAAAGTTTATCACTCAGAATGAAAGTTATTCATAATACCGAAGATATATTTGAATTGTACTTAAAACAAATTACATCTACCACATGGGACAGGTAGCTTTATCTTCTTATCAAAAGCCTTAGATCTGCATGGATTATGGGGTTTTTTACTTAAAGAAAGTGCTGGTATCATCAGTACAGACATCTGCTGGTCCAGAGGTGTGCATTCTTGGTCCTGGCCTCTCTGTGTTTCGGAGCAACCTTGCTAAACCAACAAATTCCTGCATCAGATTACCCAGGGTCTTCCCCTGGTTCATAGATGCTTATCTGCAAGCTTTAGTCTTGAAACTGGGTGTCAGCTTACCCAGTTTAGCACTTCTGTGTCTGCTTAAAGAAAAGTAGCACACTAAAAATCATGAAAGTTTTTAGGAAGTATATTGATGAAAGATCACAAAAATGCTCTCTAGAGCAACAAGAGGCCTTCATGTATGTGCATTTATATAGTGATAGAAATAGTTTGCTGAAACAGAAGCTTTCAGAAAGTTGTTATATCATCTGTCCCCAGTCAGTGCTCCATTATTTCAAATGATTATTTACATCTTAAAAGTGGCATTTGTTATTTACCTAAGACAATACAATTTCAATGACCATGGTTCGCCTGTCTGCAGCTCTCCCGTAATAAGGTAGGGGAATCGCTGTTTGTTAGGAGCTTTGCAACGGAGTGCCAAGAAGGTGAACTTGTAAAAAATCTGATTAGGTTAACCAGCTGGCCAGTGGAATTTTAAATCTACAGAAGTTTAAATAATAACAGCAATATGATATATAATAATAAAGCATGTCTCTTAATAGTAAACTGTAGAAGAAAAGTTTATTTTTTGCTGAGAAAATGATGACTAATAGGGCAGAGTTCATCGACAGGCAACATACTGTTTGCTATGCATGAGAAAAACAAGCATTAAATGTCACCAACCCAATTGTTTTCTATCGCTGTCTAATCACTCATTCCAATTCCAAACACTTTCACTCCATTTCATTTTCCTAAACCTCCACTCAGTTCATGAATTCATCTTCACACTGTACACAAATCTTAATCTTGGTGTATGCAAAGACCAAATTTCTACTTTTGGTAAATAGTTTCTATTGCTACCTTTGTGTGATTCATTCTGTGAATGTGGGCATGCCCATGAAGAGTTACAAGGGGGCCCTAACCAGTTTGGCTCAGTGGATAGAGCATTGGCCTTTGGACTCAAGGGTCCCAGGTTCGACTCTGGTCAAGGCATGTACTCTGGTCAAGGCATGGTTGTGGGCACATCTCCAGTAGGGGGTGTGCAGGAGGCAGCTGATTGATATTTCTCTCTCACCAATGTTTCTAACTCTCTATCCCTCTCCCTTTCTCTCTGTAAAAAATTAATAAAATATATTTTTTTAAAAAGAGTTACAAGGGGTTATGTGACAGCTTGATTTCTTTTTATTTTCTTGACAAAAACCTCTAATAAGTAAGGAGATCGGTTTATGAAGTCCAGATGGGCCTTGATTTTACAAATACCTTGGTCTTTCACCCTGTAATGATTCATGTACTGTTGTCTTATCCAGAATAATACTTTTAAACACTTCTCAAAAGGGCAGCTGATTTTTAGTCTGGGATGATTTGCGTTAGGTTCTTCAAGCTTTCCTAAGGAAAGCATTAGCTGCTCATGCATTGTCTCTGTGTGATCTCATAGTAGGAATCCTTTGTGCCCAGACACATTGGCTGCATGTGTTCTGCACAGAGTGTGCACTGGAGGAGGTGAGTCAAGGAGGACTCTCAATCTCTATCCTTTCCTAGCATTTGATATTATATTGCTATGCCCTCATCTAATGAAGAATAATGAAGTGACTTGCCTTTGCTCTCCAAAGCATGTCTGAGCACCAAATTGTCACTATTCCTAGGTTAAAAAAATCAACCATGAGCACAATATTAGAAAATAAATATATATGTTATTTACTTTATTCTAAGCAAAGCTGAGTCCTTAGAAATTGTCTTTGATGTTCTGGCACATGTAAAATGGAATAGGGTCTCCATGAATACTAGAATTACAACCCTTTGTTAGTTAATATTAATATAAAGATAGTTTGTCTCTTCACTATCATAAATAATTAAGATTTGAGGAATATTGGAAATTTTAATTTATCATTTTGAATATTTCAATAACTTACTTTGTCATATGGACTTTGAATATCTAACAATATTCAAGCTGAAAAGTTTTCTTTGGGATAATTTTTTGCCACATTAACAATAAATGCTGATGGTTATATGGGAGTAGAATAAAGTGAATGATAGTCTTTTGAAAACCTGAAGAAAATAGATAAGAAAAAAAATGTGGGCTGATGACTCAAATACATGAATAGTATATACTTAAATTGATTTATTCTTGTCTAATCTTTAGGAAGCTTGTTTTACCTTCTGACATTTTTTGAAAAACCAGTTTTCAAATGTAATCTTTGTAATTCATCAAATGACTTAAAGAAGGCTTATTTTGACTTTTAAGGGAATATTTGGAAACTAATCAAGGATCCACATTTCCACTGATAAATGTCTGAAAACCTAAAGCTTACAGACATGTGGCATTAAATGTATTGCCAAAATGGAGTATCTTAATGCTGTAAATGATTTGATGAAGTTGACAGTTAGCTACCAAACGTAAGAACCTCATGTCAGATACTAGGTATGAATCAAGCTAAGTCCAAAGGAAAGTTGTGACAACTAAAAGAGTAGAAGATTCCTAAGTTAATTAACATAAAGCCACACATTACTTTTGAGGGATAATTTTAAAAATTTTTAAAATTCTCAATAAAGAAAGAAAAAGTAATCATGACACAAAGTGAACTTGAACGTTCAGGAGGATTATGGTGATGCATTTAATAGTTCTCTTCTGATGGAGTTCGGTGTCTGTGCCAAGGAAATGTAATGGAAAGGAGGAAAATTAAATTCAAGAGTTTGCCTTGTGAAACCTCAGTTCTTCTGGCAGGATCTGAATGAGGATTTGTTTGACTAGTCAGCCCTAAACATTATCTCTTCTCCAACATGTGCCTGTGGTTTGGATGGGTTTCCTTTGTGTTTTTATGAAATTATCAATGGAGAATGGAAGAGCTCACTGTCCCCCACCTGGAAAGATACTTTATGGACATAGAAAGGGTTCAGAACTCTGAAGAACAACTTTAGCAATTTACTCATTCATTATATCTTTTATTTATATTTTCATTTATTCAACCAACATGTATTAAAGCACTTTCAGACACTATGGTGGAATTGACTAGATACATACTATAAAAAATAGGGCCAACCCCTGCTGGCATAGCTCAGTTGTTGAGTGTTGACCTATGAACCTGAAGGTCACAGATTGATTCCCAGTCAGGTCACATGCCTGGGTTGTGGGCTAGGCTCCCAGTAAGGGGCGTTCAGGAGGCAGTCGATCAATGATTCCCATTATTGATATTTCTATCTCTCTCCCTCTCTAAAATCAATTACAAAAAAATAGGACCTTTAAAATGATGATTTCTTTGACTTGTTTTGGGTATTTTACAACTAAAATTTCTTAAGCAGTTAATACCAGCTTTTGTAGTGAGAAATACTGAAAGAAATCAATAAGAGTAGCTATGAGTTTAAAAAAAGTCTTTCGATGAAAATTTTGAAGTGACCCGACTGTTATCATCTAGATCAGTGGTTGGCAAGCTCATTAGCCAACAGAGCCAAAATATCAACAGTACAATGATGAAAATTTCTTTTGAGAGCCAGATTTTTTAAACTTAAACTTCTTCTAACACCACTTCTTCAAAATAGACTCACCCAGGCCGTGGTATTTTGTGGGGCCAAAGAGCCGAATGAGGCTCAGGAGCCTCAGTTTGCCGACCACGGATCTAGATGATATTAGTAATTCAAAAACACACTATTGGAAATTTTGGTTTCAATATGCTTTGCCTCAGACTATTTTACAAGATTGTAATTAGTTCTGGAAATTTTTTTTTAGAACACAGTCCTTAGAACACAGGATTTTATTTTCAACCCTACTTTTCGGCTCTGTGTATTTTTTAAGAAAAAGGATTAAATTAGTTCAGATGTCAAAGGATTTTTGGTTCTACTCCACAAAAGGGTTGGAACTCTATCTTAATAGAGGGCATGGGGATGTAATTTTTAGAGGTGTGTGTGTGTGTGTGTGTGTGTGTGTGAATGTGTGTGTTTTAATGTATTATTAAAGTCATGTCTCACAGTTTCCTTTTAATTTATCATTCAAACTCTGCATGTGTTTGGAAGATCACATAAGTCTAAGATTTCTTGTTTTGTTCAGGCCCAGAGTAGGAAATTTGGCCAGTGTAACTTTCCCAAGAGAGGATAAAAAAGTGACTAATTTTACATTAATTTGTAAAGTGGTTGTCAGCATTAACTCTCCCCCCCCCCACAACAACATTTTACTTAACCTTCAACCCTCTGAACCGCCTATGAACATTGTCATCTCCATTCGGTAGATGAGAATCTCGGGCTCACACAGCTGGGCTGGGACTCACGCTGGAGTTTCTCATGCCAAGTTATGAGATCTTTTTCACTACAAGGTAGGTGCCTCAAGAAATTGTGGGAGTTAATAAGAGTGCTATGCATACAGGAGGCGCCAGAATAGTCTTATGAACATTGTTGTTTACCTATACACTTATTTACACTTTTTTTAATTGACAGCAAGGGGAACAGGTTTTCGCAGCTTTGCCTTATCCATCACTTAGTACCAGTACCCTGAAATTGAAGGCAGCTTCTGAAAGAAATATCGGGTGTGGGAATGAATCTTGAGCGTTGCCCCAAAGGAAATCTGTTCTTTTCTGAAAGCAATATTTATTCCACTGTGTGTGTGGTGTATGAGGTGGTATGTGTGTGTGTGTGTGCATGCATGAGTGTGTGTTTGTGTTTTAACTTTTCACGTGTGTGCCTCTGTCTCAGGTCTCGCTGTGGACCAGTGGTAGTGGGCCTTGTCTCTGGTCACTTTCCCTGGGTCACAAATAGCTTTCTGTATTGCATTAGAAGGCTATAAATTTTTCGTGATCCCAAGCTGAGTTTAAGCCAGTCACCTCAAGGTGAAAAGCTCAGTATCACATTACCATTTCCCTGGGCTGCCATCCATTGCCCCTGACCAACATGTCATAAATGTTTTCAAGAGTCTGCGGCTCTTTTTAGCTCTGGGCTTGGTTCTAGTCTGAGGTACACAGCACGGGCTCAGAGCTCAATGAATCTTGTAAAACTTGCTTCTGCTGTTGTGTGTTCAGGCAGAGCAGCCAGACTCTTCAAAATAAGTGATGATATGTCCTGGCCTATTTCATATTACAATGGATTCCCTCTGAGTCTGGTGTTAAGGACAACAGCATTGCACAGGACTTTTTTTCACCCAAAGAGTTATTAGTCAAACATATGAGCCACTATGCAGGAAAGGGAAGAAGAAATGTCCTGGAAATGCCTTGGCTGACTTTTAAAAAAGCTCTCAGGAAGTGATATATGCTCTTGAGCACTCTATATGGATTCTGTGGTAAGTGTTGTGGATATGTATAAAAGCACAGGACCGACACACATACACAGTACAAAGACAATTTGTAATAATATAACCTTTTTTTTTTAATTAAAAAAATTGATTTCAGACAGAAAGGGAGAGGGAGCAAGAGATAGAAACATCAATGATGAGAATTATCAATGGGCTGCCTTCTGCATGTCCCCTACTGGGGATCAAGCCCCCAACTGGTGCATGTGTTCTGACCCAGAATTGAACCATGACCTCCTGGTTCATGGGTTGAGGCTCAGCCGCTGAACCACATAATCCAGGCTAACATAACTTTTTAAGCAACAATATGGGACATGTCAGAAAGAAATGAGAATTAAACGGTGTAGATAATCGCTGTAGGGTTTTGAGGGCAGAGGGAGTACTTTGCACTGAAGAAGGCTTCCTAGTGAAATGAGCTTGAGATGCATCTTACAGCGTGATGGGATTTGGAGGAACAAAAAGAAGGGAGAGGGTATTCAAGAGCAAAATAAGAGAGGGAGGAAGTGAAAGCTTTTTGAAGGAGGGTGAAATGTGGATCATTTTGATTATGGCGTTACAGGAAGGAGAATTAAAGCAAACAAAATATAAATTAAGGCTTCAGGCCAGTCTATAGAAGTCCTTCAATGCCCGGCTGAGGACTCAATTTTATCCTGAAGCATTCCAAAACTATTTCTACTAATTTCCTAGTCAACTATATCTATGATTCTGTCTTCTAGTGGGTATTGCCAAGTTTGTATTTTGTCCTTCACAGTGTGTGTGTGTGTGGGAAGAACATTACCCAGAAAATTTAGATTCCATTCCTGTACATACAATATATAAGCTTTGCTGAAGAGGGGACCTTCCTCTGGCTATTTCATTAAAAAAGGGGGAAGTCGTCTCTTTGTTCAGTCCAGACTGTAAATATTAACAACCTTGAATTAACTTTGGTGATGTGCATTAATTCTGTAAAGATGTCAATAATTAATGTTGAGTCCAAAAGACAGTTTGCTTTATCATTACATCACATCATGTGAACGCACTGTAGTTCTCAATGATATTAAGTCAGAGAATAAACTTTCCAGTAGAATTTAAAAATTGGTATGTTCTACTTGGTACTCTGACCAAGAGTAAGTGTATGAAACCTAAGGAGTAAAGAAGGTTTGTTTTTGTTTTTTTAAAAATAGCACTTAGTTTTAAGTATATTATCTTTAATAAGACATTTAGACATAACATAACTTCATTTCAGCATGTGCAAGCAATTTGTTTAGTTATGCTTGCTACAAGATCTACAGCTGTATATTTTAAATTTAATTTCGGGGAAGACTTTTGGGATTTCTTAGCAGCTCTTGAATTTTTGATAAATGCAATGAAGTGATTGATGACAGATATCTTCCTCCATGTTTAATTGAGATGCAAAGTCATTTGCCAAATGGAAAAAATTGCTATGTGAAGATAGAATAAAGAAGAAAAATAAAGAAAGCTCGTTAACAAGGAAATAATAGAAGAGGAAGACTTTCATGGATAAAGTTTATCAAAGGTTAGTTACAGAAGGAATTATGTAAAATTATCAGCTCCCTATGATTTTTATAGTTCAGATATACTAATTTGAACTTAAACTCTATTTAGAGACAAAATAATTTGCTTTAAAAACAACAGCTTTATTCTGAAGTAGAAACATTTAAAATTTATATATACTTTATCTGAAATAGAAATGCTTTACATTTATACAATGAATTTATAATCTCAAACTTTGTACAGAATATGAGTTTCAGATTGAAGTCACTTCCATTGAATCTTTGAAAAAGTTTTACCTATTCAGCAATTTTAGTTCTAAAATATATTCAAATAAGTCACTTAATGGATGTAATTGTCCTAAATGCCTTAAGTAGATCTGATTTCATTATAAATGATCATACCAGTAAGAATTGAAGTGCAATTTACCTTTACATTTTAAATAAAAGAACAGAGTAAATAAAATCAGTAAATTATTTCCAAGCACTTTGAATTCCCCCCTTTGTAGAAAGGAAGAGAAGCTAATTTTTATTAAAAAAGAGTGTTTTCATGTACCTTTTTCACATCTTGTGAGGTAGGCATGTTAGTAAAGAAATTGAAGATCATGCCCATCAGGTGTGGCTCAGTGGTTGAGCTTTAATTCCGGGTCATGGCACCTGCCCAGGATACAGACTCAATCCCCAGTAGAGGAATGCAGGAGGCAGCCGATCAATGATTATCTCTCATCATTTATGTTTCTATCTCTCTCTCTCCCTTTCTCTCTGAAACCAATTATATATAAAGAATTTGAAGATCAGAAATAAAATCGACCTGCCCCAAATGAATTAAAGGCATTTCATTGGAAGAACTTTTCTTTCCTGGGTTTTTTTTATTCTTTTCCTATAAGCATGACTTAGTTAACTTCTACTGTTGAATTTTGCCATGGGAAAGGGTGAGATCAGTCTGATGTTTTTCTCTCTCACTGAAATGATCTGATATTTCTGCCTGGATGATTGAATGATTCTTTATCTGTAACTTTTTAAGATTAGGTCCTTATTTGATTGCTCTGTGTCAGTTTTTCCTTGGACGTAATGAAAATTTCAATTCAGATTATTTCTTCAAGATTTCCTTCAACTACTACTTCCACATTTCCCATTGTGTTTGTTTAACCCTCTTCTTCAGTTGCCAGCCATGTACAGGCACAGCTGTCTTTTCAGTCATCTCTGAAGTCTTTTATTAATAAAGAGTTGTTAAGTTTATCAAAACCAAGTTGAATAGGACAAGGCCCCTATTCTCCAACAAAAGTTTACAGATTTGTGGGGAAGGCAGACAGATAAATAAACCAATTTCGAACAGTGTGGTTTCTGCGATGGTAAAAGCACTCAGTGGGTTTACTGAAAGAACAAACATCTTAAATCTATTTCTTGAATATCCTAAGAGGTGTTTTTGTTTGTTTGTTTTAAAAAAAGACATATTGATAATCACTATTGTTTTTATAGTAGTCTTAATTTTCACATTTTCAATGCAATTTAGATAAAAGAGACCTGTTGAATGTTTTACATATTTTGAGTATTAGTATACCTACTAATCTATTGTTGAAATCTTATTATAAACCAGGCATATTATTAGTCACTGGAAGACAACAATTAATTAAAGACAAATGTCATTACCCTAAGGAACTGAGAAATATTGCAAATATTATCCCTAATGGCCGATAGTTTGTACAATCTTTTACTGTGGGCAGGATTTGTAACTTTTTCCTAACCAATAAGATAAGGCAAAGCTGATAGGCTATTACTCCTGTGATGATATTACACTATATGACAAAGGCACAGAGATTTCCCAGACAGAATTAAGATCTCTAATCAGTTGACTCTAAGTATATGAAAAGGCAATTTGCTGCTTCAATCTTATCTAATCTGTGAGCCCTATAAAAGAGTATCTAGAGAACCAGAGATGGAAGAATTAGAGATTTTTCTCTTTCCTGCTAGTCTTGAAGAAGCCAGTCACTATAAATTCTATAAAAGGAAGGAAATAAATTTTGCCAACATTCATGGGAGCTTTGAAGAGAACCTCAGATGGGATCACATTCCTAGTGGACACCTTGATGTTCAGATTCCTAGACCCTGAGCAGAGGACCCAGTTAAACTGTTTCTGAACTCCAACCAAGAAATAATAAGTATGTTGTTTTAAACACACACACACACACACACACACACACACACACACACACACACAGAGAGAGAGAGAGAGAGAGAGAGAGAGAGAGAGAGAGAGAGAGAGAGACTGACTGGATTCTAGTCCTGGATCTGAAGTTCTAAAGTGATACATAATAATTTATCTACATGGAAGTATTTACTCTTCTTTAGCAGGGGGATATGATACTTGGTCTGTCTTAATTTGTGGTATTATGGCAAAGTTAAAATAAGGTACTTTAAAAAGAAGTCCTACCCTTAAAACATACCTTAATGCTTTCTTATCATTAGATTTATTATTGATTTTGTTTCTAGTGGGTAGGGGAGGCTGAGTTGGCACACACTTTGTGGCCTCTGTAGATAACGAATATGAAACAGCATGCCTTCTGGAACATTATGAACAATAGGTCTGAGCTATTACAAAATGTACAAAAAGTAGTAGTGTTTTCATGAAATGGCAAAAATACTTTCATCTTGATCCCCCGCCACTACCCCCCCCCCCGAATTGAACAATGTAAAGATTCCTCATTTATGCAGATTGAAGGCTATATTTTTTGGATCAATAAAGTTGGAAAAATAACATTTGCTCTTGTTTAACAAATTATGCATATAAAGTATGGGGCTGTGAAGAATTATAACACCATATATTCATTGTGAACATATTCAGGGTGAAATCTTTATTAGCTGGTTGGGAATTGTCTTATATGTGTGGATTGAAAACAATCCAGCCCTCTTTCTACTAGACGGTTGTGAGAATTTATGGTTTCGTGTGGGTTTTTAAATTTGAGCTTGTTCTTGCAACTTGTATGCGGTCAGAAGCTCAGAACCACTGATTGGGACCTCGGTTTGGTTTTGCCACAGTTGGCAACAAAACTTGAAATTGTTTCCCCGTGGCTGACTCTCATTGTGAAGCTATAATTATTCCAAATTCTTAACAAATTCAGAACTGTTTTTGTCATCTAGTGATAGTAGAAAGGTAGATTCATGAAGCTGAGAAGATAAAAGGTGTTTTCAGTTAACTCCTATTTACATTTAACTCTCATTTGCAACCTTCAAATTAAATTTATACCTAGGCAGATTAGGGAGAAAATGAACATTGCATATCTGTTGCCTATTTTTGAAAATTTGAGAATGATGAAGTTACAAAATCTATAAAACAAGGTAACAGATATTACTACCAATGTTGATAAACATTGTGGATTACACAAAACATCTCTTGACACTTTTGCTGAAATATATATCTATATATCTATATCTATCTATCTATATATATATATATATATATATATATATATATATATATGTTAGCATCCAAGATATAAGGTTTTCTTTTAAAAATCTATTTTCTAGTTTATAAATCCTCTACTCTTTGTTTCTGCAAAATAGAATTTTGGTAAACACCTGTGCAGCGCACCGTATATAGCGATGTTTTTTAAAAATCAAACTCAACTGAGACAGCCTCCTAACCTTGTTAACTAATGTTTCAAGTATCAGATAAGATTAATAAGATGGAAACTTATAAAGCATTTATCTAATACAGAAGATGAGCAGCATAAAATATGCCCTTCATTGTGTGTCAATTATTTTTAAAATATAATTCCAAGTTTTAAATAAGTTTTTTTTTGTGGTAAAAATGCATTTTCAATTAAAAAAAAGAGAGAGAAAGAAACTTAGACTCTATTCATTACCTAGAAGCTCCGGAGTATTAAATAACTCTTGTACTAACTTTCTGGATTCTAGTCAAGTTGTGTGTTGTTTTAAAAATATAATGATATGAATAGTGTATAGAATAAGGCTTAAATAATAATCAGAGAACAGTATATATCTCAGTCCATGCAGCTACTTGACCCAATATTTAACTATTTAGGGAATTCTAATTATTCAAGGAAAAATACAGGTTAAGACATACGATGCAGAGAGCAATACATTTTTAAGTAATATATATCCTAATGTATATACTTGAATAACAGAGCTTATTAAAACAAAGAAGGAAAAATAAAAGTAATATGCCCCTTAGGGGTGTAGCAAGTAGCTCAATTAGTAATTTCTAATATGACCTTAATAAACCTGAAGTGGTCAAAAAGAGCAGATGGTCTCAGAATGTGAAACAAGGATCTTGTGCATTGCAGATGAGTCTATTTCCTGGGGTGCACATACGTTAGAGTCCACTTCTACCTTTCAGGCAAGGGTGGTACAGGGACCACTTCAGGGAAAGCCACTGGACTTCAAGGCATGGGTTAGCTGATAGTGCTTCTATGCCAGGTGCTATTTCAGTGTGTGGCATGGGCAGTCAGGAGGGAGGGCTTGGGGATAGGTAGTGTGGTTAAATTTATGTGTTACAGATGCAAACCACCTTTATTGCTCTTTTCAGTCAAAAGGCTTAAGGTAATCCTAAGGATCCTAAGATATTTATTATCTACAAGATTTGTGACTGCTGATGTTGACCTTAATCATTCTGTATATGCTGTTTCCCTCAGAGACAGCAATTTTTATACTAAAATAAAAATAATGCCATAGCACGAAAATAACAGTCGCAATATTGAGAACTTGGGATTCAGCTATGGCTCTTGAATTACTTGAACGTTGTGTCTCCACTAGATTCTTGGAATATTTTTCCCACACTGGCGATTGATAGGCAGGTCATATTCAGCTTTAATAATACACTCTGAAAGGATCCCACACAAACTAGGTGACTGCAGGTGTCCATTATTTGGTATTTGTTAGACCCTTTTCCTGTTCCTCCTCTTCGTACAGCATCCTGTGTCACAGGTCCTCTCAATGAACTTATTTGTTACATGAGTAAGGAGGGACTCTTCCAAGAAGAGTTAATAAGAATTTTATTTGTATGGCCAGGGACAGGTAGTATTTATAGAGTCAAGAAATATGCTTGGTCAGTGTTGCTAAGTGGTTGAGTGTCAACCTATGAACTAGGAGGTCAGGGTTCAATACTGGTCAGGGTACATGCCTGGGTTGCAGCTCGATCCCTAGAGTGGGCTGTGCAGGAGGCAGCTGATCAGTGACTCTCTCTCATCATTGATGTTTCTATCTCTCACTCCCTCTCCCTTCCTCTCTGAAATCAATAAAAATATATTTTTTAAAAAAGAAATAATTCCAAAGGTCAATCATGGAAGTATATAATATTGATTTCTAATTTAAAAGCCTTATAATGGCAGAATCAAGAGTAGCAGTTAGGAAACAGCTAGCTTCTTTATTACACTGTCTTGTTATTCACATTCTGAAGTTTGGTTGGAAATGATAGGGGAGGGGGGAAAATGCTGTCTGCCTGCATGTATGTGAGAAAAATTAAGATCTGTGTATTTAAATGTCTCATGGTTCAAATCCTAAGATGTCATCACAAAACATATCTCAAAGCAAAGATAAGAGAGAGATTATCAGTAATAGAGTCATTTTTAGGGCTGCTTTTTCCCACTCTTCTTCCCACTTTATCATTATTATTAGACAAATTGGCATCTGCTTCTTCAGTTTTATGGGTGTTGAAGTCAAACAGGCAACATATGTTTTGTTTTACCAAGTAAGATTCCTTTTTTTCTTTTGGTACCAGAATGTTTTTGAGTTGAACATTTAGTATCCTTGGACTGGTGTGTTAATGATGCATTATTCATAGTGAAAGGTTTAAATTTGTTATGCTGCAACTGTTCAGTCTTTGACAAACCACTCTGATAAGTCACACCCACTTTTAAGTAAATGAGGAACAGCAGGAGCTGAATTTCTTCTAAAAAGTGTGTAGTACTGGGAGCTTCTTTGGCAAGTTGCCATTTGCCCTTTTACTTTTTGCCTAGAAAACTCATGTGCTTCCCAGCAGAGCTAATAATATTTTCAGGGGAAGGGTCCTCCTCAGGCTTCCTGAGTAGCTTCCACTCCCCATTATTCCTTTGGCTTACTCTGCATTTAGTGAAGTTTACGGTATCTTCTCCCTTATTCTCACAAAATATCCAGGATATGTTTTCTGGGTAAAAGACTCTCCTCTGCTGTCACTTATTCTCTTCACAAATATTTATTAGGCATTGTTATGTGGCAGGCAGTGTTCTTGGTGCTGGCACTGTGCAGCTGAACACACTCACCTGGAGCACTCACAGAGGAGATTTAGTAAGTCAGTTTTGCTGAAATGCCGAATTCTCAAAGGGAGATAAGTTTGGGAAAGTGGTAGATATCTCAGAGGATCCTGATTGCTAGATTGAAGTTTTTGCACTCTATGCCTTGATGGCTATTGGCACAGTGGAAACATGACATGTCCTTAAGGAAGGTTCTTTATGTTTCAATATGCTTCGATAATTTTATTGTATTGGAGAGGGAAAAGACCGGAAGCTAGGCATTTGCTTGGGATTTTACAATTGTCCCTGTGAATAGAATTGAAGACATAAATTGAAGTGGAATGAGTAGGATCAGAAGAAAGAATGGGCCGAAGCTGGTTTGGCTCAGTGGTAGAGCGTAGGTCTGCAGACTGAAAGGTCCCAGTTTGGATTCCGGTCAAGGGCATGTACATTGGTTGCGGGCACATCCCCAGTAGGGGGTGTGCACGAGGCAGCTGGTTGATGTTTCTCTCTCATCGACGTTTCTAGCTCTCTATCTCTCTCCCTTTCTCTCTGTAAAATATCAATAAAATGTATTTAAAAAGAAAAAGAAGAAAGAATGGGCACAAGATAGATCACAAAATAGACAATGGAGAAAAAAATTAGTCAGTTTATAAGATTGGAACCTAAGAGACAGTAGTATATAGTATGGCTATCAACAGAAATGAGGTCCAAGGCGTCCATCTGAGGAGAAGATAAGTTTTGTTTCAAAAAATTTGTATTTGAGGAGTTTTACAGTTATCTAGGTGGACACACAGGACAATTAGAAATGCAGGTTTGCCTCTCATATAGGGCCCAGGACTGGCATGTCGATGTAGGACTAGGTCAGGTAGATAAGAGACAGAAGAGACAATGGGACAAGGACAGAGGCGTGGACAAGGCACACTGATATCAAACAGAACTGAGAAGCTGTGGCCAGAGAGGAGTGGAATAAAAAACAGAATAGTGTGGAGTCACAGAAGTGCTAAGGTTGGGGACTGAAAAATAGAAATAATAGAGTTTGGAAAGTTATTGGTGAAGTTTTAGAGACCTCTTTTAGAATTGTAGGGCTAAAAGTAAAAATGCAGGGAAGAATAATGCACATGTAAAAATATTCTTGTGATTTGAGAAAAACAGAGGAGCACTAAACAACATGTCCCAGAAAACAAAGGCAAGGTCAAACAAAATGAAACTCTCTGAACACCAAGCAGGTAGCTCTCAGATGTGAAAGGTGTTGATTTATACCGAGTGAGAGGTTGGTATTGCATTGTAAGTGAGTCCTGCTGGGCCCACAGCACATGATGGAATATGGGCTTGGATATGGGGCATGAAAACCTGGCATGTGGTTCTTGGTGTAGCATTGCTTGTATAATAACATACCAGAATAAATTCTCAGGGAATTCAATTTTACATAAAGGGTGGTTGGGCTCCCCTGTAGTGTTAGAGAGATTAAGTGTGTGATGTGAAAATAAACATTCTTCAACCATCTGGGTCACCAGGAATTACCATATCTTGAATATTTGCAGTGGAAAATGTGTTTTTTCCTACTTTGTATTGCTGACTTTCTTCTTTTTTGGGAAATAATTTGTAAGCAGCTGCCTTCATTACAGTTTTGATTTTTAAATTTCAAGTTTACAAAAAATAATGTTAATATTGTGGCCTTAATTAGGGGAAGGCATACTTATAACTTACTCATTTTTAAACTGTATTTACTATTGTTTTCTTTTAGCAAACATTAGTTAATGAAGTCCCTTCTAAACTCTGTACCAGGGAATCAAAGGTGAATAAGACATGTCATTTGGTCTTAAGGAACTTCCAGTCTCATAATGAAGACAGATAAAACAAATGAATGCAATAATCTGTTGTAGCCGCTAACATATCTGTACATGATTTCAAGAGGATGCAAAACCAGGGAACTCTGAGTTCTCCTTGGGGGCAAGGTCAGGAGGAAAAGCTTTGGAAAGTTGGTGACACGTAAGCTTTGAAATGTGAGTAGATGGGTTATTCTCGCCTTAAAAAATCACCTACAGGTAGTTTCCCCATCCATTGATTTAAATTGTTTCTCTATTGCTGAACTTAACAGACTAGACAATGGAGAGAAGAGAATATATAGAAGGGAAATCTATATGGATAACTGGGGAGATGACAGCTAATATTTTTTGTCCCTTTACTTTAGGTCTTTCTTTGTGGATGATTATTACAGAAACCTGTCTGCTCTGCATGAAAGTATGAAAATTACTGATGTTGCTGCATTTTTAGTTGTACTAAATATATAGTTAAAGAAGAAATGAAGAAGTCTGGATGTATGGAATAATACAAATTGTTATACTTCTTTTTGGAAGCTGTTTTCCAATTTCAGACTTTCTTCTTTAGTTTGTCACAATCACACTTATAATTTTAGAAGCCAAAACTAAACAAACCAATTTATATCAGGAAATCAAATATCTGACTATTATGGAGTTAACTATAAAAAATTCTGAGACTAGACTTCTTAGGAAAATACTTGAATATTTTTCCTCAGAAGATCCCGAAATAGATGAATGCTTCTTTGTTTAGAAGTCTTATTACATTTTCATGACAATATCAGAGTTTTTAAAATGTTTGTTTCCTTTAGGAAGTTTCATTTCAAAAATGGCTGTATTAGACTTACTTGATATACTGCAGTTTTAGTTTTCTTCTCTTAACATATTGTATTTCTCACCCAATAATGTTCCATAAGAAATATTTTTCTTTAGGAACAAAAAGACATTATTTTGTTGAAAATATCAATCCTAAAACAGGGTACAATTAGATTAGTTTGGGTTCATTAGTAATGCTTACTAAATATTGTAATAAGAAGAAATGAAAACAAGTGGAATCTATTTTCTCTCAGTCTTTCACACCTAAAGCCATTTACTCAAATGCTTATATATTTCTCTCTTTAAAAAAAAAAATCTGGATCATACTAGATGATCCAGAACATATCTGATATGATGCAATAACATTATGGTGGGCAATAGATTATTAACAGTTAAGCCATCCTGGTTTAGACCTTGTGCATCTTTACTGTGATACACCAAAAATGTGTTAATCAATTCATATGTATGAGACAGAGGAGATGCACAGTAAATTAAGATGGTGTCTTGGGAAAGATGGGGAACATACGTGAAAGAGCATTAAATTCTCCGGCAGGGTGACCTTGGCCAAGTTACTTCATCGCTGGAACTTTTCCTAACTTGTTAATGTGGAACCTGCAGCCTGCTTACAACTTTTGTGAGAATCAAACGGGAGAAATTTATCATGCTTCTGGCACAATGAGTGACAAAGAGAAGGGGCTCAGTGATTTAAGGGAGTCGATCACAACAGTTCAAGTGAGATGGAAGCTGAAAGTAAAGCCTTATCGTGGAGATGGGAAGGAAGGTATATAATTAGGAAATATCCATCAAATTTAAAAGATAAAGCCTAACAGGTGCACAGTTGTGAAAGAACAGTAATTAATAGGAGGCAGTTCGTGAGAAGCCTAACGAACATAAAACATGTAGGAATCCCGTATGATACTCATTGGAAACCTGGTTCCACGTCTTTTGGTAATTACATAAAAAGTATAGCTCTTCTTTACTGCCCTTAAGGTAAATTTAATGAATTACATGTTCTAAAGTTGTCTTTATTTAGAAGATCTTTTTTTTTTAAAGAACTGGTCAAGTTGTTTTGCAGTGGACATATTTATATGAGGGTATCCTGAACTTATGGAGACCTAGAGGTTGTTTATCTCTTGCTTCCTGAATATAAACTTAACATGGTTTTCTATTAGAATTAACTCTCTTAGGTATTATATTACTGTATTTATCTTTATTGCATTTTAGAAATCTGTAGAGAAACAGTTTGTATAGCGGTTAAGACCTAAGACTCTAGAACAGCCGTGGGCAAACTACGGCCCCCGGGCCAGATCTGGCCCATTCGGCTGTTTTATCCCATTCGGCTGTTCTATCCAGCCCGCGGACAGAGGGTTCTCTTGCTCTCCCCTCCGCTCCTTCACCAGCAGCCCAAGATGAGAGTGCCAGCATGGTCAGGTTGCTTTTGTTCCGGCCCTCCGGTCCAGTTTAAGAACCCATTGTGGCCCTCGAGTCAAAAAGTTTGCCCACCCCTGCTCTAGAGCCATACTGCTTGGGTTCATCCCCCAGCTTTACTTCTTACTAAATAGTTAAGAAGTTACCTAAGGCCTCCGTTTTCTTATCAGGAAAATGGGAATAGCTATTGTACCTAGCCCGTAAAGTTGAGGCGAGGGTTACATGAATTAATATTTGTAATAGAACAGTGCTTAGCACATTGGCTTTGCTATGTGTGTTGGTTGTTGTTAAGGTGATGGTGGTGATGATAAGTTTAGTGGTGATGATGCGCAAACTGAAGCGGCATAGTCCAGTGTTTTTGAATAAAGCAAGCAGTCACCTGCTCTGAGTGTAAACAGCTCTCTACGGACTGGAAAGAAATCCATTCTATCAGGGAATAATTGTAATATGAGTTTGAATTTCATATCATTGATTCCTGATCTATCCTGTTGCCCCGAAAATAAGACAGTGTCTTATATTAATTTTTGCTCCCAAAGATGCGCTAGGTCTTATTTTCAGGGGATGTATTATTTTTCCATGAAGTAGGTCTTATTTTTGGAGGATGTCTTATTTTCGGGGAAACATGGTACATTGCTTTTATTGTTTCTTGTCATTTCAGTAGATGTGATAAAAAATTATCAAAATGACTAGCTTCAACTACTTAAAATGTAAAATATCACACACTTTCAATTAGGAGCATTGGAAGTACGTGTTATAAAAATTAGTGTGTTAATTCCAAAATGTAGAAAAGTCTACTCTAAATAAATAAGAACATTCTGTCTTTTTTTTTTTTTTTTTTTTTGCATTTATTTGTTGCACCTTTTAGGTCTCTGACCTTGAATTTCTAAAGGCTGTTATCATTATCTTATCATCTTAGGTTTTATTTGTTTGTTTTTGCCTCCCTCCACATACTGGAACCCTCCTATAGATGAGGGAAGTGTGCTATTTTTCTGCTTCTCTTCCCCAGTGCTTAGCAAAGGACCCAGCCTGGAAAATGTCATCGTTTATTGTCGAACGAATGGATGTATGAATCAATTCAAAAGGATTGCTCAAATAATCATAAAGTGTTCAGTTGTACTAACCACTATCCTGCTCGGTTAAAGTGGATTACTCCTGAACAACGGGGAATATTCTTCCCTGGAACAATAATGGCATTCAACTGGCTAGCAGGGAAACTGGACACCAAGAACAAATGACTGTGAGGCTTTGCGTTAGTTCAATCTGCGCTTTGGATTATTATAAAACTGCATTTCAGAATGGTCTGTCTTATTTAATGCCCTTCTTTCACTCACCTCGGGAAAACAACAACAAAAAAACAAACAAAATAACCCACAGTAACCTAGCTCATCAGTCTGTTTCCTGGAGTGTCAGCAGAACTGGTGAGAGCCCTCTGACCACGAGGCTCTGTAAGCTTGCCAGTGAAAACATGCATGTTGTTCTTCTTGCCTTTTGTATCTGGTGTGCCATGTAGTCAGCGGAAACAAGTCAGGCTCCAAAAGCTCTGTCGGCAGCTCTTCCCCCAGCGCTCAGTCCCGGGGGCCATGTGCTGCAGCTGCTGACCACACCAGGGAAGCCGCGAGGCTTGATGACCAGGGCAGACGGGAAGAATCCCCCCCAGGATTTCACACGGGGTTCTGGCTCCCAGTGACCTGTGGGCCTGAGCTGAAGTGCTGTTGCCGGCTCTCGTCAGTGTTACCGCTTTCATCACAACACAGGCCACACTGTACTCCTGCCTCGTGCATCCTCTAGTGCTTGCCCCAAGGGATCGGAACATGTCACCTGGAAATGACTCTCCTCCGTGATGTTAGCCCTATTTACACATTTGAATGGATTTATGGTAAATGGTCTCTTTTCCCACAATCCATTGGAATCTTCATCCACTCTTTCAATAACCGTGTATATTTAATCTGATGCTAGGAAGCTGTGAAGAGCAGCTTTACAATAAGTACTTTTTTTTTTTTAAAGTACTTTTATTTTTTTTGAGGAAAGCTTGCTTGTCAGTTCTGATAATGCAAATTAATGCTTCATGTCTTTTATGCAATTAAAAAAGATGGATTTTAGAGTGCTTGGCAATATATGATAATTAAATAAAGTAATGCTAAAATTCCCCAAACCAGCTTGATTGATTTCATTGCACTGTGATAAATGCTCCAAAGGAGCACTATAAATATCAGAGGCTACTTTGAAATAGCACCACGATCCCCGATTTTTGTTTGAAAGGTCAAGCAAAGCAAAAGCTCCCATATCGTTGTAGGGAATGAGTTATGGGGGATCTTTTTCTGATGTTTCTTTGAGTTGTGGAAGGCATAGAAAAAATACGTAGAAAACTAGTTTAATAGAGAAACTCAAACATTGCAAAAAGCTTCTTCAAAGACAGAGAAATCAAGAGGACCTCTGGGTAGACTCTGTAATGGTAATCTTTCAGAATCAGCCAAGAAGAAAAGACTAGAAAACACCCCACCGGCATTATACTAAGAGGAGACCTGTCCATCCTCTCTGCCTCCCAGAGTTATCCCCTGTGGGTTATGGCCACAGAGTTAAATGTATAACTATTACACTACTGGACATGTGAAAATTTCAGTCACCTAAAATGCAATGAGTGGGTAGACGACCTTGTCAGAGTTATAAATGACTTCCTCACATTGCAGATTTTGCTTTCTCCTTCACTCTTTTTCTCCTTTCCCACTTGATCTTAGTACAGCTTTCAACACCGCTGATTATGATATAGTTTGAAAATGCTTCAGGGAGTTTGCCTTTTTGTCTGTTTCCGTTTTTTAAATGGTTTCATTCTTGCCCCGAAGACAGTTGACATCAGGTATCAATGGCCGCCCATTGTTCTGGGGCTGAAGGGCTTGAGGCTGCTGCTCAGGGGCCTACCATGGGCCTGAGGCTGCTGAAACCCTCAGGCTGCCATTGGGCCCGGCCTGCTAGACACAGTAGTAGCTGTCAGTGGTGGCTTTAACTTTCCAGATGCTGCTGCCACTTTTGTTCCTGGAAGAGAGATGGGGGAAGAGGCAAGAGGTCAGAAGCTAATTTTGTTTTTAATGGAATTAGGGAAGTCCAGGTCTGGAAAGAAATTCTACAAACTGATAGTTTATCCCACATTCCCTAGAGCAGCAGCTTGGCCTGGTGCTTAAATATCCTACATAATAAAAGGCAAATATGCAAATCGACTGAACTGCAGAAAGACCCGGTCTGCAATCAGTACTATGATGTGCACTGACCACCAGGGGGTAGACACTCAATGCTCTCATAGGAGGAGTGCTGCTTAGCCAGAAGCTGGGCTAAGTGGCAGTGCTAAGGATGTCTGACTGCCAGCTTAGGCCCACTCCTGGAGAGCTATCAGTCAGACATCCCCCGAGGGCCCCCGGACTGTGAAAGGGCACTGACCAGGCTGAGGGACCCACCATTCCCAAGTGCACAAATTTTGTGCACCAGGCCTCTAGTTGTCATATATATCAATTCCACAACCTGTTGTTCTCTTCTAGATTTCTATTCTTAAAATTTCTTGTTTAAAAAGCTTTCCTGGATATAATTTTAATACTGCCTAATTTCGTTTTCCATTTTCACTTAGCCCATGTGTAACTGGATAATCAATGGGTCCATGTTGCCTGTTACTACTTGAGCCAATTAATCAGAGACAGCGTTGAATCATCTGTGAGCATTTATTCCAATCTTGCCAGCAGTATGGGAGAGCAGCCAGGTCATCCACAAAAATCTGCTATACACCCCACCATAAGCCAGCTGCTTATATTGAGTAGAAGGACAAAGATTATATGGTGAAATAGGCAAAAGGGTATATACCAAAGGGGCAGTTTACAGGTCATGGGGGCTGGAGGGTTGAAAGGCCTGCAGATATGCAAAGGCTGAGGGTCTTCAAAGGACTAGTGAACATGCAAAGGGCTGGGGACCATCAAAGGGCTGGTGGCTCTGGTTTCTGCAGCAAAGTTGTTAATATTTCCACAATAATAGGCAACTCCTGGATGGGGAGGATGGGCCACATTTCCAGGTGAGCTCCCAGGGCCCACCTGCAACTCCCAGCCAGGCTAGAATGTGCCATCTTTAATCAGAAAAAAAACAATCAGTCAACAGAGCATGATTAATATTTCTTTTTAAAAAAATATGTATTTTATTGATTTTTTACAGAGCGTAAGAGAGAGGGACAGAGAGTCAGAAACATCGATGAGAGAGAATCATCAATCAGCTGCCTCCTGCACACCTCCCACCGGGGATGTGCCCGCAACCAATGTACATGCCTTTGACCGAAATTAAACCCGGGACCCCTCAGTCTGCAGGCCGACGCTCTATCCACTGAGCCAAACCGGTTTCGGCATGATTAATATTTCTTAGAGTCATAGCTGGTCCCCAATATTCTATTTCTGCCCCTGTCAGATGTTTATTTAAGCTCTTCACTTAGTGTGTGGTAGTGTACCAATGACTTTACCGGATGATTTATTTTAACCCAGTAATAGTGACCAATGCAGGATCCTCTGCTGTACTTAATAACATAACAAGTATTCTTATTAGGAATGACTTGCAAAATTTTGTCACTTTTTTCAATTAGGAGTCTATAGAACACCAAGGTGAGGCACATAATAAGCAGTCAGAAATGCTAAATTGATTAGTAAATGAATTGATTATTAACTGGGGTTAATAACTGTTGATAGTGAGGCAAGGGAGCAAGTTCTACACAGTTCTACTTTTACTGCAAATTACAAAGCAGGTATTGCTTACCGAGTTTTTAAAACACCTGAAAAAGTGTATTTCCCTTCCACTTAGGGAATTCTACTGAATGCTTAGAACATAGGTATATTTATTGTGAGTTTAAGTATTTGTTTATGTTTTTATTTTTTTTAAATATATTTTATTGATATTTTACAGAGAGAAAGAGAGAGAGATAGAGAGCTAGAAACGTCGATGAGAGAGAAACATCGACCAGGTGCCTCTTGCACACCCCCTAGGGGGGGGGAGGGTGCCCGCAACCAATGTACATGCCCTTGACCGGAATCGAACCCGGGACCCTTCAGTCCGCAGACCGACGCTCTACCACTGAGCCAAACCGGTTTCGGCATTTGTTTATTTTTTATTTATTTTATTTTATTCTCTCCCCCCCTCCCCTCCCATATCACTACTGGGATCCTTGCCCAGGAGCTCTCTCATTTTTAAGCATTTACTTTTTCATTGTCAGGCAGGTTCTCAGGAAGCAGGTGCTTCTTTTGGCATTGTTATGGGCTTTCAAGGGAACATAAGGCTGGGGCAAAAGTAGGTTCCCAGGTGTGAGTGCATGAAACACAGAGTTTATTCTTGTATTATTTTTTTTAGTAATCATTGTATTATTTTTTCATAGAAACCTACTTTCGCCTCACCTGGTATAAGATTATGTAGATTGTTGATTTAACTGAGTTTGAATGAATTTTGTGGAACAAAAAATATACAACATAAGAAGTTAAATATACCTTAAAATTCCTAATGTGTTTGTTTTACATATTTTGTTAACTATTTTTCCTTTGGGACTATATTTTTTCAATGGTAATGGAAGTTTGAGGGAAATATAATTTTTATATACATATAAAAGTGTATGTTCTACAATTTTATGAGAAGATCTAATACATGAAAAATGAGGTTTTTAATATGTGTTTATCTTTTGTCTATTTTCTCACTTTGTCTTTTTCAGGTCCCAAAATAACAATTCTTGTTTCCCTTTTAAACATGATTTTGTCTAAAGTCTTGACTTTAGTCTCAAATTTATGGAATAACTTAAACTTTCTTCTTTATTTGTTAGTTTATACACCTAGTTCTTAAATGTTTCCTGTTTTGAAGTACACAAAGACAATTAATCTAGCAATTGAATGTTTTCTTACAATAGGATAGAAAATACTTCTGAATCACTTGAAAATTAAAATTTGAAGAAATTTTGAATGTTAAAACTAATAATGATAGTCTGTTCTGGTTACTGAAACTGCCACCAAATATGCTAGCACCTCACTAAATGTTGGTGTTATCTGGATTTTGACTTGATATTTGACTATCATTTTATATAATAAAGAGGTAATATCCAAATTGACCATCACACCCTCGCACAAGATGGCCACCCCCATGTGGTCACAAGGTGGCCGACAGGGGAGGGAAGTTATGGGCAACCAGGCAGGCAGGGAAGGACAGTTGGGGGCGTCCAGGCCAGCAGGGGAGGGCAGTTGGGGGTGATCGGGCCAGCAGGGGAGCAGTTAGGTGTTGATCAAGCTGATAGGGGAGTGGTTAGGGATGATCAGGCTGGCAGGCAGAAGCGATTAGGGGCAATCAGATAGGCAAACAAACAGACAGGCAGGCAGGCAAGCAGTGGAAGCCAGCAGTCCTGGATTGTGAGAGGGATATCTGACTGCTGATTTAGGTCCCATCCCAGAGGCATCAGGCCTAAACTGGCAGTCAGACATTCCCTGAGGGGCCCCAGATTGGAGAGGGTGCATGCTGGGCTGAGGAACACCCCCCAACCCCAGTGTACGAATTTTGTGCACCAGGCTTCTAGTATACCGAAAATAAAACTGTGAGGTGATGCTGTCATCTATGAAATCTTTCTAGCTTTTAGAGGATAATATCTGTTACTGAGACACTCACCTATTTTGGTGAAATCACATTGAAAAAAATCTTTTTGCTTTTTTTTTGACTGTTGATAAGAAAAATTCTCTTTAGCATTTTGTTTTAGGAAAACTACTTTGGGTAGAATTGGATGGGTCTGGGTCGGGGAGCAGTTCACCAAATTTTTAAAGTCATGTGCATAGTCCTTTCAGCCTTACTCAGAAAGCAAGTGTGTATGTACTTTATTTACTAGGGCCTTGAATTAGTAGCTCAGCTTTCTTAAATGAAACACCTATGACTTTTTTGAACTATCAGGTTCCATTGAATGCCTAAGTGATGGCACTATTGGAGTGTACATCATTTAATCATGTTCTCATAATTAATGAGACTAATCCACAGAATTCCATTTGGGACTAATGTTAATTTCATTACTTAAAGTAAGTCACATCATCAGGAATCTGCCTATAAGTTAGATTTGGATGCAGTTTAAATAGCTTGGGAGAACACTTTGGCTTTTACACATTAGCTAACCCTGTTTAACATTTTGGATGGTTTGGCACATTTAGGTTGTATGCATTATTTTCTATGATAGCAGTAGGAATTTTTATTTCACCTTCAAAGCAAAGAAAGCTATGCTGTGTGTGTAGTGAGAGAGGACATGTTGTCTGAAGGCACTATGATTCTTTTTGCAACTAGTTCGAACAGCGGCATACTAGTATATATTGACTGTTGACCCTGCCTAGATCATCTAAATCTTACTTTTTTGGTGCACTGAATGATTAGGGTCTGGGAAAAAGGACAGTGTTTTGTTTTTTCTTTTGATATGCTAACCTGTCACTTTTGGTTGTGCTTATTGAGTCATGGAAATGAGACCAAAAAATTAGAATCCCAGGGTGAATAGCAAAATGGTAGAGGCTTAAAGATATAATCTGAGGGGATATTAAAGAACTGAGTGTTGCCATCCTTGATGGGAAAGCCACAGGGGAAGATATGAGACCATCTAAAACTCTAAGTTAATGCTAGGATGAGTAGGAAAACATTGATTATCAGTGGACCACAAAGACAGATAAAGCTGTAATATTCCAAAGTATATATTGCATTGTGGTTCAGAGCTAACCCTTAGGTATCTAGCAGACAACAGTGTAATGTTATTTTATGAAGCCATAATTCCAGGGGACACTTATTAAAGCAAATCTGCTGCAACTGTGTTATTCTTTTTGAACAAATGCACACCAGCTGAGAGAGCCAGCTCAAAGGGTGAAGATGAGTTTGTCCACATGGCAGTTCTGCTCCAATAGCTCTCAGTGTTCTCATGATATACCTCATGGAGGTATTCTCTAGAGTCAGTTCCAGACCTTCAGGGGATATTAATAGATTAGCAGCAGAAACAATGTTCAGGAATGAAAAGATGTTTAACGTGCTTGTTTACTCTAAGAGGCTCAGATCTTGGTTTCTCTCCTTCCAACAAAACACACTCACACACACACACACACACACACACACACACACACACACACACACCCCTTCTCTGAGAGAGCCCAGATTGTGCGTAGCTATATAGTGAACCCATCTGGATATATAGAGAATAATGCTAATCTGTCCTCAGAGAAGAGCTTCAACCTGATTATCCTGGATTGCAGGTACCAGCCCAGCATGCAGTGGAGGGATGGAATTAGCCATTAAATCCTATACTGTGCTATATGGTGAGGGCAGCTCATGTTGGCGGTTGGAATGGGGTGGTGCTGAGCAGTGTAAAGTTTTATGTGGGCCCCCTATAGAGTTATGGGACTGATTCAGCACATCTGGGCAAGGAATAGCTTGGCAGCTTTAGCACTGATTGCAACATTTGTTATTGAGAAACCAGGCATCTTGGTGAGGTTGGGGATCTGCAGTGGTCATGGTGCCTGTCATTTCAGAGTAATCAGAGGTTTCAGAAAGAAGACAGAAAACTTGCAGAGGGTTTTGCACGCTGAGGATGTGGGCAAGTCTATATTTTAGACTTCAGGAAAGACAGAAATGGCAAAATCACTGTCAACTACCAGGACTTGAGAGATCCTTATTGATCCATATTGCAGGAGGAGCAAAGTTCCAAAATGTTTTAGACTGGTAATAAAACTTCAGTGATACCAACCTTAAATAACAATCTTCAGAATAACACAATGAACTCTCATTGTGTCACTCTCAAAACTCACCCTTGCAAAAAATGTCAACTGAGTTTAAAAAAGAGGAAATGAAACTAGTAAATAAAAAATGTTCACCCTAATTAGTAAAGGAAGAAATGTGTGTAAAATTGAGGTAACATCTTTCATTTATTAACTTAGAAATTTCAAATTAATGAGATTATCCAGTCCTGGCCTAGATATGGAGACTAGAACTATCATGTATTTCTGGCCAACTTCCACAAAGGATATTTGATTACTTTAGCTCAGGAGTCTTATTTCTGAAAGTCCATACAGGGAAATATTTCTTATTAAGGAACAAAACCAAAAATATCCCTTTTAGTCTATTCAGGCTGCTATAACAAAATGCCACAGATTGAGTAGCTTAAAATCCCCGGAAGTTTACTTTTCACACTTCTGGAGACTGGAAATCCAAAGTCATGGCATTGACATGGTCAGGTTCTGATGAAGGGCCTCTTCCAGGTCTCAGCTTGCTGACTTCACACTCACTGGGTCCTCACATGGTGGAAGGGGCAAGGGATCTCTATGGAGCCTCTTTTATAAAGGCAGTAATCTTATTCATGAAGACTCTTCCCTCATGCCCTAGCTAGTTTGGCTCAGTGAATAGAGTATTGGGCCTGTGGACTGAAGGGTCCCAGGTACGATTCCGGTCAAGGGCACATGCCCGGGCTGTGGGCTTGATCCCCAGTAGGAGACATGCAGAAGGCAGCCAATCAATGATTTTCTCTCATCATTGATGTTTCTATCTCTTTCTCCCTCTACTTCCTCTCTGAAATCAATAAAATATATATATTTTTAAAAAGGACTCTTCCATCATGACCTAATCACCTCCCGAAGATCCAACTTCCTAATATGATCATTTTGCTGGTTAGGATGTCATTATATGAATTTTGGGGAGACAGCAAACATTCAGATCATGGCAAACCATATGTACAAAGATGTTCATCATGATATATGTAGTTAATAGAAGTCAAAATGTGTGGGAAACCAAAATGTTCAACAGAATCAAGGGTTATGTCATTTACTCTAAAATGAAACACCTTCTTAACTAAATATGGTCAAAGATCATGATTATGAAGACTGCTGCATTATGGAAAATGCTTATTATGTAAGATTAACTGAAAAAGAAAGATTTAAAAATGTTATTCACAACCAAAGAACTTGTATGCATCTATGCATAACCCACGGACACAGACAATAGGGTGGTGAAGGCCTGGGATGGGGGTTAGGAATGGGCTAGAAGAGGTCACTGGGGAAAAATAGGGGACATATGTAAACTTTCAACAATAAATATTTAAAACAATAAAAATGTTTTGTTCAGAAAACAAGCATATCAAATACACCAGTCAAACAATAGCAGTTTTAGAGAAGTGAAGGTGTTTTAAAAATTGCTTTTCTTAATTTTCTAAATTTTCTGTCAGTTATCTTGCTTTTATTTCTTAAAATTGCATCTTTTAAAATTTATCTAAGGTAACGATGCTACTTCCTAGTCTACAATGAATAAATAAAATGAATTTTCAAGTGTTTAAAAGCTAGCAGCTTCTCCACATTCTAGGGAATCCTGATTCTCCCCCTCCCCCCCAGGAAAATATAGCCATAGATAGACATGAATATTTCATTTGCACAGAGCCCAGAGAGTGTGCTTGTTTTGGTTTGTACAAAGCGCCTTGGTCTATCCTCCCTGCCCCTCTCCCTCATTCCCTCTCTCTTCTCCTTCCCTTTTACTCTGTCAAAAATGATAAATCTGCTGCATGTGCACCAAGCCCTTAGACTAATAATCCTACTTTCCCATTACTAGTGTTTCTTCATTGCCTTTATTTTTTTTTCTCATTCACATATAATGATCTAAATATCGTGTTGAGTTTGGGGGGCCTATAGTATGTCATTAGGAAGACCTTGATAAAAGAAAAGGGCAGGTGTCCCACCTGTGAAAAAGCAGTAATAAAGGGGATTAGTTTTCCAAGTCCAGCATGGGGCTTGGTCCACTGGCCAGCTTCCAAGTTACTGAAGAGATATGCACAGCTGGCCTCGAGGAGCTCCCGAAGGCAGCGGCACGTGCCCCTGTAGACTTCTGGATATTTCGTAGAATAAGACCTAAACTCAGCAGACAGGTTTTCAGTTTTAGGTTATTGTGGGACCCATTGACATTCTTTCGGTGCGTCAGATAAAGAGTATCCAGTGTTGTTTATATGATGAAGACACTCTCCCATGACTTTGGTTTTATTTGAGATCGGACTCTCCTCTCCGTTTCCTAAGACATACTTCAACTGGGTTGAATTCTATTGGGAAAAGTTTCACCTCTCTACTATCTTTCCTTCCAACTTTTCCTCCTATTCCGTGTTGCTTCTTTCCCTCTTTAAATCATTACCATAATCTTGGCCTCAAAAAATCAGCATAAGCCAAAGACAGTCTCATGAGGGAAATATTACTTTCATGTGTGGCCTAAACATAGCACATAAAATACTCTCTGGAAAAGAAAACAAAAATTGTTCACCAGGAGATGGAGAATATATTCTTCTGTAAAGAGATTTTTCCACTGTGCTTCCTGATACCCTAAATGGTCTACAATGTTATGAAACAAAATTTAGGTTCCTATTTGGCACCAAAACATTAAAAAAAACCATTGTGACTCTAATTTTAAAGTGCTATAAAGATAAAAAACATTTTCAGTATTTCCGCCTCTGAAAATCAAAGAGTTACACTGTATTTAGTTATGAGGCTGGCCATTAAAACAGGGGAGGTGGGTCTGGGGGACTCAGTGGAATCTTTCAGGAATCATACACATTCAGAATGTATAGATATTTGAAGAACACAAATTTGAAAGTTGATTTCTATAGTAAGTCAGATATAAGATAGATTTAAATTTAATACTTTTATATTCATAGGATGGTTTCATATACCTTATTACACTTCCTAGAAAGTCATAGGAGTGAGATAAAAAGCACAACTAACTCAAAAGTGTTATCTCTGGGGATTTTAAAAATATATTTTATTGATATTTTACAGAGAGGAAGGGAGATAGCTCGAAACTTTGATGAAAGAGAAACATCGACCAGCTGCCTCTTGCACCACCCCCACTGGGGATGTGCCCACAACCAATGTACATGCTCTTGACCGGAATTGAACCCGGGACCTTTCAGTCCGCAGACCGACGCTCTACCACTGAGCCAAACCGGTTTTGGCTATCTCTGGGGATTTTTAGTTCATCATTACTACCTACGTGAAAGCCAAAGAAAATTTAGAGGTCACGGGCGTCTACAGGAAAATCTTTAAAGGGGTCACAAATGCTGTGTGAGAATGAGAATAATTTTATCTGTAAATGTTATACTCTCGCAGTGACATGATGAAGTCTGATTTTTATAGCTCATTCATTCATAGATTCACCAACCATCTATTAATATTCTATCATTCTCCAAGGCACTAGGGCTCAAAGATGAATCAGACCAATCCTCTGTTCTCAGACGCTCGAGAATAAGAGATGGAAGCCAACTTGTACAGGAATAATTATAATACAGCACAGTAAGTGCTATAGTGATGATGGGGATGGGCAAGATGGTATTCAAAATATCGATCAAGCGGTATGGCACAGGCTCCAACAAATCAGAATAGACACCAGCCTCGATGCTGAAATAGATAGAGTTTGAGAGATCTCCTTCTGGGCCAGGGCGTCCCTCCTTCAGTGTGGAGATACAGGAGGCTTCCCCGTAGGAGCCTGGATGGTGAAGGTATTAAGAGGAGTGGGGGATGAGGGTGGGCACTTCAAGACTGGCACACCACCAGTGTGGTAATGCTGATGTGTACCAGCTGCAGACCAGCGCTGCATTTGGAGGGTCATGATTTATTTAAAAATGAATGTTCAGATATTTCTGTCACTATTATTCTAGATTGCTATCTATTTTAAATTTATTGAGCACATTTCTGCAGCTGTCACTAAGCTTTGCTTCAAATGATACATGTATCACCCTTGGGCAGGTGGGACATGTGTAGACTTTGATGGGACTCTGCTCAGCTAGAGGTTCTGGATTTAAATGACTGATAGCATGTGTGTGGGTTCACTAAAGATATTACCATTACAAAAGGGTAGCTATGTACTACCTTTAATCTGACCATATTGCATTTCATCATTGGTTGCTGCAGTGAAATGGAAAACCTTGCCATATAGTAAGCACTTTAATCTATCGTCATAAAGAAGGCCTTGTCAATCTTGGCTCAAAAACCTAGACTTAATGACTAAACTGGAGACAAATAAAAATAGAGGTCATTTACCTTTATATGATTTCTTCTAAATCACTATTAGATATTTTTGGTTATTTCAACCAATAGAATAGATGTTTAGAAATAACATTGAGAACAAACTTATTCTTTAAATACACAGTTATATTCATAAAGCACAAAAAAGTATCTATAAACCTGGCATTGTTTGGGTTACTGCATCAATATTTTATAGCACAAAATGTGTCCAGACACTTAGAGAAGACAGTTCTTTGCATTCTTCTGGAATGTATAACTTTATCTGGTTAGATTATAATCGACAGAGGTAAACAAAGGCCGGCTGCTGATTTGTTCCAGCTGGTGATGCAATCCAATGGAAGTGCTCCTACTTCCGGAACATTGCTTCACCAGGGAGGCAGGGAGTGTAGCAAGATCAAACAACTGTGCTTCAAGGTTGTGTGTACTCGGGCAGAATCGTTAGGACTCCAGAGGGATTTGTTTGCCTGCATCATGCCCTGGGCACTTCCCCTCCTCAATCCCCTTGGAATTTCTCAGCTCAGCCATCAGTCCTAGGGGTTAGATATGACTGAAAGCAGCAGACCACATTGCTTTCATTCATTACCACTGCCTAGTTCTTGCCAAGGTTCTGAAAAGTCAATGAATTGTGGGCTCTGGCTGATCTTCCTACCATTGCACTTGATGCAGCATCCCTCTACCTCTAGTTTCTACTTCTTTAAGGCAGGCCCTCCACACTGGATACGAAAATATCTGACAGTGGCTACTTTCATTATACCCTCTTAACGACATATCTGCCTGTTTGCCGTGAAATCAATGAACTAAACTGGCATTCTTGCATTTAATTTGGGAGACCTAGAGGGTATTGACCAGGGCATTACTTTTGTAGGGAGAGTGGGTGTGGCCATAGTTAGGAAATGAGTTATATTCTTTTGTTTTTCATAAAAGCATATTGTTGGAAGGAGCTCTAGTGCAGTCTTTTCATATTACAGATAGGAGGTCTAAAATTCTTCAAAACAATTACAACAAGGCAGAGGAGTTCTCTGGCTCTCCACCCATTAATCCTGCTCTTACCTCATTTAAGGGATAATTCAAATCAACATTCCACTGGTGGAAATCTTAATAAACTCATTGTATTAGAGTGGAAATAGTTTCACAGACTTTAAAAGGGAATCAGTAGGTTCGGCCTCAGTTTTGTGATTTGTTGTTACAGATTCTGAAATATCTTCATCAAGTTATTATTCATTTCACTTGAGTTGGACTTTGTAATTATGACTGCGAAACTGACCCTGAATGCTATAGATGTTCAAATACAAGAGCAGTGTTTTCCAAGGTTTGGACTTGCACCTTCCATTGTAAAGGTCTGTGAATCACATCTTAAAAGAAAAAAAAAATGGAATGCCGACTTTGCTGAGAATTTAATTCATAATATACTAATATTCTGATGCTGTTTCCAAGGATGACATCTGACTATTGTATTAAAGATAGGGGGGGGCATTTTGTTTTATTTACCCAATATGTATAAATACTACTATCAAGTTTTTATTCTATAAACTTTGGTAACACCTGCTAGGTTAGCCCTCTCCAAATACCACCTTCTTCATGTCATTATATTACTACTCAATCTATAATGGGCTCCTATTACCTGTTGGGGAATTCCCCAACTTCTCCTATCATTTGAGGACTTCATAATCTCTAGACCCACCTTACTCATCCAATCTTTTTCCAAACAGAAATTCCAGTTCAAAAAAAAAAATCTAATGCTTAGCTGCAATGCACCTAGCTAGGTATGTTGTTCACAACTTACTCTATATCCTGTCTTACCCTCTTTTTTACCTACTTTTTAAAGTCAAGCTAAAGTTTTACCTCTCTGAGAATCTTTCCCCAATTCTCTTCTCTGAGCTTCTTTGGTATAACAAAAACCATATGCAGTATACTATAACACCCTATTGCATACTGGCTGACATTGCTCTTTACTTGTTTTTGTTTTAGGGCTTTTATCTCTAACAAGATCATAGATCATGAGATCTTTTCAGGAAGAAACCATACTAGCATAAGGCATCCTAGTCTATTCTTTATATTAAAATACTTTAAAATTCAACAGCTCTTTTAAATATCTCAGCATAAAATATTCAGAGAACAATCAAGATCAATCAGGTATCTAGGGTATTTATTTTATTTATAGGAATTCTTTTATTTTCTAACTTCAAAGCTATCAGTAGAATTTGAGAATTTCTTAATAATGATTGTGCAATGAGGGAGTTTGAATATGGAAGATAATGAATGCTGCATGACCTAATTAAGTCACACATTTTAAAAAAATATGATGGAATATAGGTGGTGTCAAAATGGACTAAGATCCTGATCTCTTCTTTTGTCCACACTCAAATATAGATATTGAGAACCACAATAAATGAAAATGTATTCTATTGAACATTTCACACAAAGCTCTTTGTGTGAGAAATTTATTTTACTTATATTGTACAATTGTCATATTCAAAACACCTGCTTTTGTGTTTCAATGAGGCCAACTATGGGAACATTAAAAATATGAGTCATTTTATTAAGGAGCATAAAAGAGATCTCATAGAACCAATTCCATTTCTAAGCATCATGGTTCCTTCTATATTTACTACAGTTTATATTTTCCTCTAATGTTACCTGGTATCATCATAAAATGCTATATTTTAAACTATTTTATTTTATGAAAATCTCTTATGGGAACAAGTTAAAAAAGAAAAGAGCTGAAATCCTGCTTTGAAATTACCCTCTGTGTCATAACCTAAACTTGTAACCCTTGACCTGCCACCCCTGGTCATTAGTTTCAGGGTTCCTGCTCTACTTTATTGGGGTCTTTCATAAGTCCTTTAAGGATGATTGGCATTTGTCATTAGGCTTTCGACATATTACTTATTGGCCTCTGACACACATCCAAACCTTAGCATGCTTTGAGGTTCCCATCTTGGTTAGGACAAAGGATGCCTGACAGAGAGCCAAGTTTTTGGTGTGTGCTTTCTTTATTATTTAAGGCTCTAAGAATGTACGTCTACTGAAATAAAAGCTTTTCTATTTTTTAAAACTTTTTATTAGTTTCTGTACGACATAGGAAAGAAACTCAACCCCAGAGTTAAAATCATATGTCTTGCAGTTTCATTGCATAATGCTTGCCGGCCATGTGATGGATAGAGCAGCAGTACAGTGCCAGAGTCATTATGGAATCATATGGGGAAGCATTTTATTCATAGAAATCTACTCATAATGGTTTTGTATTCTAGGGAATTTGCCTGTCAGTATGAATCTGAGATTTAACTGTAAGAAAACAACTGCGTACATTTTGAAGGCGGCACTGAAACTCTGTGGGGTGGTTAGGAGATTTCAAGTATCTTTTTTAATGGCCAGATGGGACTTGATTTTTCTGGGGAAGATCGTGCATGTTAGCATTTCTGTGGGAGGCCAACCATTACCCCTAACCTGCACTATGTTTTGTCTTAGTTTAACAAGATACTTTGGCATTTTTGCAGAGCACTTTCCATATACATGGGCATTTTAAATACATCATAGCATTGAACAAATTAGCTCTGTGTATAGGCAAACAGCAGCTCCTCTTTAAACGGTGGTTTGGAGTTTGAAATGCCATTCCTATTGCTATTTAGGAAACTAAAAATAATGATAAAAATGTGTGTTCTTACTTAAAAACTCTATTAAAATGTTTATTAAACTGGTAGTGATATTGCAATATGGCAAAATCTATATCATTCATGGATATGTTGGGAAAAAGTTTGGAGGAGAAAAATGGGCTAAGTACATGGCAAGGGAGAAAGGATTGCCACGCCTATATTGTATCTTCTTGAAATTAAATTTAAGTAAGGAGAGAAGAAGAATGATGAAAACCGAGGAATTAGGCAAAAGAGACTTATGCAGCATGGGAACTAGGTTTTCCTAGTGGGAAAATCTTGTAAGTACTCCCTCCCATATTTATGGAAGCTAATTTTAGGACTTGCATTATAAAAATGTATTAAAATGATTATCCTAGTAAGTGTATGCAGACGAATATGAGACAGAGAGAGTAGTAAGAATGTAGAGCCAAAGAGAAAAGACCTAAATGGTCTGGGGTAGGCATTATCTCCATTTTGTAGATGGAGAAACTACAAGGTTCATCTGCGCAAAGTCACACAGCCCATGTAGAAGAATCAGGTTCGAACATATAACCATATGGCTGATTTCAAAAATAGCATTCTGCTATTCTTTTACTTTTTTAATCAGAAGAAGTACTACAGAAGTGTCATTGTTTCAGTGGCTTAAAAATAGTTGTCCATTTAACTAACATTTAATTATGTGCCAGGCACCGAGAACATAATATGAACAAGACAGACACTGTTCCTCATTTCTAAAATGTTTTTTTTGTGTGTGTTTCATTCTAAACTTATATGCAACAGACTTATTAAAACTGGTGTGTATGCTATAGTTAACAATACTGTGTTGTTCACTTAAAATTTTGTTAAGAGTATAAACCTCATGTTAAGTATCCTTACCAAACAATACAATTAAAAAACGGGCATGCCTGGTGTAAGAGGGTATTCACTGAGCATGCACATAAATATGTGCTAACCACATCCCCCTGGATTAACTACGAGTGTTTTCAGTGTGTGAAGAGAGAATTGTTCATTTTCAACTTCGTAAAAATAGAAGTTTATTAACTTTTGGGCAATAATTTCTCGTGATTATTGTACATTTAAAATGAAAAGCTAAAAATAAGCCTGTAAACTAGAATTGTAGACAGAGGCCTTCAGAAATGCTCAGGAACCTATTCTTTCTAAGTTCGTTTGAAGCTCCCGCTTTCCTCAACGGCAGCACTCTGTGTTTGTATCAGAAAGCATGGAGAACCGTAGTGTGCTCAGCAAATACCAAGTCTGGAGTTGTAGAATTTGCAGTTCAGGAGTCAGACTGTCTGGGTATAAACCCCTAACCCATCACTTTCTGGATGTGTGATGCTGAGCAAGTCCCTTAACCTCTCTATCATCACCTTCCAGAAGTGTATTGCGATCACATAGTTAGTATAAATAGTGAAATGATGCATAGACAGTGCTTACCAAGTGCCAGAAGAGTGGTGAATACTCATCAATATTAGCTGTCATCATGATATCTTTTACTATGTCCAAGTGTTTTTGTGCCCACGACACTATGTGGTCATTGGGTTTGCTGACTCCCTCAGACGGCCTTAGTTTAACGTCCCTACTCTGACTGGTTTCGTGCACCTATGCCTTCATGCTTTCTTATCACATCCGGACGTCCCCAGCGGCCTTTCCCAGTGAAGCACTCCTGCTCCCATTCTGGTGTTCATCTCAGCTTTTTGTTTACTCATTCTCCATCACTAATTTCAGGTTTAAACCACTTCTATTATGATTATTTTTCCTACTGGAGGCTAATTTAGGCAATAGACATATTCAATAATTCATTTAACACTAGCTTAAAGAAACGTGTAAATGGTGTCTGTGCTGCTACCGTGAACAATTCATCCATCAGCAATTTGGCAAAAGCTTGCGACACTGCAAAGCCATTAATGAAAACAAATCCTATTTTCCATTAGCCCACATTATTTTTCCATTTCCCATAAGAAAGACTGTATTAATCTTGGGTAAATTAAGAATTAGTGTTATTTAATTTATTGAGTGTGTGACAAACTATATTCAACCATTATCTTGGGTTCTTTTCCTGTTACTTTAGAAATTGTATTTATCTTTAAAAGATCTTTTTACCATTCTCCTTTCTGTTAGAAACATGGAATCTAGAGAATTCATTAATTTTTTTTCCACAAGCTTGGGAACTAAACTTTAAAAAAATATATTAGTATATTGCATTGAATTTATAATAACCACTCTTGTTATAGGGCATATAATCTCACAAAGAGACATATCTTTCCTATTTCTCAAACCCATCTCTCTGACATCTTGCAGCCCCCTCCCCTGCAAATAACAATAAAAAAAGTTGTCATGACAAATCTCCTGTAGGATCCCAGGGTAAGACATTCTAGTACCATAATAATGAAACACTTCATGTGTGGGAGAAGTAGGATAGAAATAACAACTGTGTCACATCAGATCTAGTTAAAGTCAGTGCACTACAACACTGAGCAATGTGTAGTCTGAACAACATTCTGCTATATGTATTATCTAACTATTGAAAAAGGCAACACAGACAATTCCTCATTCGCTGGCATTATTCTTGGAAACAAACCATCTACATAAAGCCCGGAAATATTTCTTTGCACTTGGTTTAGAAATCCCTTCCTTTACTGATTAAGTGCAATACTGGAACCTATCCTTCCCAGTATGCTCTTGTGGTAGGCTCCAGTTGTCTCGTAAATATGGCCATTTCCCCCTTGTTGTAACATATCAATTAATACGTGGGCAAACTTGAAATGCTTCATTTAAATTTAGCACAGGCTGGAACTGAACTTACATCAAGATAACTGGGAAGAAGGGATACAAGGTAATTTTTGCCCATTGGCCTTTTCCCATAAGGAATAGAAATCAAAGCAGTTAAAAATAACTCTAATGAACCCTGGCCGGTTTGGCTCAGAGGATAGAGCGCCAGCTGTGGACTGAAAGGTCCCGGGTTCAATTACAGGTTGCAGGATCCATGCCTGGGTTGCGGGTTTGATGCCCCATAGAGGCCGGCTTAATGCCCCATTGGGACTGTGCAGGAGGCAACCGATCAATGATTCTCTTTAATCATTGATGTTTCTATATCTCCCTCTCTGAAATTAATAAAATTAGATGTATTAAAATAACTTTAATGATCAAATATTATTGAGAATGAGATTAATCACAATTCTGAATTTGTTCCTATAAATTGTTACAATTAGAAAAATATGTAACTAGTTCAAACAATATTTTATGAGAAAGGTATATTTTATGAGAAAGATGAAAACATACTTTTCCAGAAGGTCATGCCTTTTCTCTAGGTACTCTCCTAAGGAGAAGCATATTTTAAGTTAACTAGTTCAGTTTCTTTTAAATCAGTGGTTTTCAAACCATTTTGACTACTGCTTCAAAGAGGCATTGCATTTTACATTTAAACCTGCGCACACATATATATCCACCCAATTGGCTTAGATGGCCTAATGTATATACTGTTAATACACTTATTTATTAGCCACTGAAGGAAGTTTCCTTTAAATATATCTTTCACGAGTCACATTGTTTTATCCCCATTCATTGAACACAACTTCTGCACGTCCTTTATTTTTCACATGTTTTATTCAAAATTGTCAAAAAGTTCTGGTATAAAAGCTGGAAAATAAGCATAATTATGAAAAGAATATTCATAAAATTAATTTAAAGATTTGACATTTTTATTTGATTTTTAAAATCCCCTCTAGAACAAAACAACTATAATTATTAATATTAGGGAACCAGTACATTATAGATATTTATAACCTTATTAAAGTCATGATGTGGCCTCGTTAGAGCATGAAAATAAAAATTTAGCAACTTCATTTTTTTTAATAATTAAATTAATAATGAATTGTTTTTATAGCTGGCTATTCATATTTTTATTACTTTAGTGACATGCAACAATAGAATCTCTGAAACATTAGTTAGCATGTCTCTTGTGTTTTTAATTACCTGGTAAAGAGAGAAATACTTTTACAACTTCTCAATTGAACTCACTGCTTTTAAAATAACTAGTTTATCTGCTAATATTCTTTTGTGAGCGTTTTAGAGCAGGGCTATTGTAAAATTAAACCTATTATTTATTAGGATCAACTTTCTTTTATAAACTGACATTCTGTGGGGATTAGAAACAAAGAAATTTAAAACAAAAACACACACATAAAAGATATTTAAAACAAATGACCCTATGTTATGTACAGTGGAGGACATGTTGATTTAAAATATCTTGGGGCCTGGCTGGTGTGGCTAAGTGGTTGAGCACCGACCCAGGAACCAAGAAGTTGCTGGTTTGATTCCCAGTCGGGACACATGCCCAGGTTGCAAACTCATTCCCCAGTAGGGTGCAGGCAGGAGGCAGCCGATCAATGTTGTTTCTCTCTCATCAGTGTTTTTATCTCTCTTTCCCTCTCTCTTCCTCTCTCTCTTAAAAAAATAAAATAAAACAAAAACATATATTTAAAATATCTTGGAAAAGAAATGTATTGAATTTAAAAAAAAAGTAATTTCTTTTAAAAATTAACATGGTCTGAAATACTGCCGGCTTGCTTCAAATAGCCCACAGGCAGTATTTCCTTTAAAGGTTCATCAAGTGGTAAACTCTGTGCCAGCTGCTAGATATACAATAATGAAAAAGAGAACTCCTACCCCCTAAAGCTCACCGTTTAGTGGGAGACTCTTATAGGTAGTAGTAAGACATCTGCCTAAGTAGCCATGTTATAAGCATGAGCCAGGCTGCCGATAAAATGAAGTTTGTGCTGGTTGCGTCCAGTCTATGGAGTGCGAGTTCAAAAAGTAGAGGCAGCATGCGAAGTTAAAGAGCACTGAGCTTGGACTCAGGAAGCTCACGCCTGCTGTGTGGGACTTCAGCAGGCTGTTCTCACCTAAACTTTACACTTGAAGAAATGTGAATCGTTGACTTATAAACTTGTTTTCAGCCAGCGAACTTTTACTGCAATGGTTACAATTCAGTGTGACACATTGGAGCTGCTCTGATGGCCCAGGATGAAGCACAGTGTGAAAACCTCCCGAGTACGTTGTAGTACAGATAAGTTTTAGCTAATATTCTACTTCTACCAGTTATTGGCTATCCTGTGCAAGCCTTTTGCTTCTAATATTGGAATGAGAAGCTTTGGTCTATATTAAAATAATTTCAGGCATTTGGCAAGCAAGCAGGTGCGGGGACTTTGGGGAAAGGCTCTGAAATGAATCTGTGCCTACTTGTAAGGTTAATCCGTAGGATCTGAAGGTAAACCTGGTTTAGTCTGCTGGAGGATGGGGAGGATGGTGCAGAAGGATGATCCATGTCTACTCTGTGCCCAGACCGGTCGCCCCACCCCAAAGCCATCTGCAGCTGTTGGAGACCTATTCTTGGGGCCATTGGGGTGGAGGTATTGTCCTGGGTTTGCTCACATTTCTCCTCTAGGCCTCCCCACCTCAGCATGCACCTGCCCACCGGGCTTTTCCATCTGCTTGCTGCTTCTGACTCATTCTTTACCCCCCTGACCACAGTTCAGTCTTCTCTCCTGATCTTTCCTCTGCCTTCAGAATTCTGGAAAGAGCATTTGCTTTTTGGAGTATATACCCTGTTTGAAGTATTTTATGGTATTTTCTCTGATGTCTTTGAAGAATCTGTGCCTCTGGAAATGAAACTTACAAGTTTCAGGTTTTTATTAGGATGTTTCAAATTGTTTTGTAGTCTTACTATTGTTATTGACAAAGATGACAATAATATAGCATGAATAAGCTTTAGTGAATAATAAAAATAAAGGAAACATTCCATTTATATTTAAAACCTCTTTACTGAAATATGATTGATTTGTAAAAAACTGTATATATTTAATGTTTATAGCTGGATAAGTTTAGAGTGTCTTTGAAACCATCACTATCACCAAAGCCATGGACGTATTCATCATCTTTCAAAGTTTCCTACTTCATTATTATTTCTTTTTGAGTAGTTTTTTTTAAAAATTTATTAATGTATTATCTGTGTATTATTGATAACCCTTAACATAAGATCTACCACTTTAATAATTTTAAGTATGTAGCACAGTATCATTAGCTATAGTTACTATACTGTGTGGTAGATACCCAGAATTTATCTGTCTTGTATAACTAAAACTTTGTACCCTTAGATCATCACTTCTCTCTCTCCCCATGCTCCTAGCTCCTGGTGTGACCATTCTACTCTCTGCTTCTATGAGTTTGACTATTTTTTATTCCACATATAAATAAGATCATTACACTGTTTGTCTTTCTGCATTTGGCTTCTTTCACTTAACATAAAGTCCTCCAAGTCTATCCATGTTGTTGCAAATGACAGAAATTCCTTCTTTGCAAAGGCTGAGTACCCAGAAAGGTTATGTTTTTTAGCTTGAAATTACACTAGTAGGAGTGGGGAAGAGTGAACAGATCCAAGTAATAGGAGCAGAATTGACAAGTAATTTTTCTGATAAATCAGATAAGGTTACTCCAGATACTTTCAATAACCACTCCTCCCCGACCCCCCCGCCCAGAGGAAGGCCCATATATAGGCATATGTTTATGTCTAGGCACCTGTCTAACTTAAGAAGAGCTGTATCACAGGTAGGCACATCATTAAGGAAGAGCAGGGTGCTCCAGCAATATTTGATGTGGGCCAAAGGTACCAACTTGGCTTATGACACTTTGCTATGATGTGATTTAATAATCTTGATCTGTCTGCATTTGTTTTGTTTGTTTTTTATATACATCTTTAAAGAATTACCATTATGGCTAATTCTTACTAATTATCTCAGGCTGACAGTTTGGATTATCTTTCAAGCAAAATCTCTTTCTGAAGCATGAATGGTACTCTTTATCATGAAATTTCCTATCATGAAGAGCACTCTGGCTTTATAGCCTTCCTCTATTTTCTATAATTCTTTCTTCATTTCGTGAAATCTCTGCTTATAAGTCTTCACTTCCTTGTTGCTGATAGCTTCTGCTTTTTCTCTTCCCACTCATGTTCTTGAACCAATTTCTTTTGCAGAGTCATGTCTTCGTGCTGATAGAATTCCCTGACAATTTCTGCTGCAAGGATCTGGCCAAATTCAGTAAATAAAAGTCAGGTTCAAGCTTCTATATTTGTCCTTACTGCTCATGTTTGGCTGATAACTTCATCACTCAGTTTGGAATGGAAATGGCTGCGTTCTTTTACAACTAATGTTAACATAAACTTTGTTTGGGACACAGCAATCATTTATCTTACCTGATTTTTCAACTTCTCACTCTGATGATCTGCCAGCTGTCCATTGTCACATTTATCCTATCCATGTCATTTGTATTATTTTTACCCTTAAATTCAGAAGCTATATCAGATTGTCTCATTTGCACAGCAGACTACTGCTGTGCAAATTTTTCTATTTTTTCTATTTTTTACCTTTATTCTTGATAATATTCCCTCATTGTCCCCTCCACCAATTTTCTATCCCGCCCCAGGCCTTCAACACTATTGTCTGTGTCCATGGGTAATGCATATATGCATATAAATTCTTCAATTAATCTCTTCCTGGCCTCCTTTCCCGTCCATTTGAAATTCATCAGTCTGTTCCATATTTCCAGGCCTCTGGCTCTATTTTATTCATCAGTTTATTTTGTTCATTAGTTTCCTGTTCACATATTTTGAATTTTACATTCAATTGTTGATGGATATGTATTTATTGACATTTTATTGTTCATATTTTTATCTTTTTCTTCTTCTTTTTCTTCTTAAAGAAGACCCTTCAACATTTAATGTAATACTGGTTTGGTGGTGATGAACTCTTTTAGCTTTTTCTTATCTGGGAAGCTCTTTATCTGACCTTCAATTTTAAATAACTTTGCTGGGTAGAGTAATCTTAGTTGTAGGTTCTTGCTTTTCATCACTTGGAATATTTCTTGCCATGCCCTTCTGGCCTGCAAAGTTTCTGTTGATAAATTGGCTGACAGTTGTATGGGTGCTTTCTTGTAAGTAGTAACTAACTGCTTTTCTGATGCTGCTTTTAAGATTCTCTCTTTGTCTTTTGTCCTTGACATTTTAATATGATGTGTCTTTGTGTGGGTCTCTTGGGTTCATCTTGTTTGGGACTCTGTGCCTCCTAGACTTGTAAGTCTATTCTTTCACCAGGTGGGGGAAGTTTTCTGTCATTATTTCTTCTAATAGGTTTTTAACATCTGACACTCTCTCTTCTTCCAGCACCCCGTGATATGAATGTTGGTACACTTGAAGTTGTCCCAGAGGCTCCTCACACTATCTTCATATTTATGGATTCATTTTTCTTTTTGCTGTTCTGATTGGGTTTATTTTTATTTTTTTTGTTTGTTTGTTTTGCTTTTTTATATTCCAAATTCTTAATTTGATCCTTGGCATCCTCTACTCTACTGTTGAACCCCTATAAGTTATTCTTTATTTCAGTTAGTGTATGCTTCATGTTTTGAACTCTGTATCTGGTAGCTTTCTTGCTTCCATTTCATTTAGATCTTTTTCTGGAGATTTCTCCTGTTCTTTCATTTGTGACATGTTGTTTGTCTCCACATTTTGGCTCCTTCCCTGTGTTTGCTTCCATGTATTAGGTAGATTTTCTATGTCTCCCAGACTTGGTGGAGTCACTTTGTATAGTAGGTGTCCTAGAGGGCTTAGTGGCTCAGGCTGCCCAGTCACCTGAGCTGTGCACTTCAAGTACATCCCTACGTGAGCTGTGTGAACAGTCCTATTATAATTGAGCCTTGATTTATGTTGGTATCACTGAGAGGGAATGGTCCCCTGGCCAATCTGTTGTGAGTATCAGCTGCATGTATATCTGAAGAGCTGAGGTACCAGAAACATTCCTATGTAGCAGGACTTGCTTCACGCGGCCTTGGTGCTCACCAAGTCCTCCCCTTGAATCTGTCACTCTTGGAGGTGGTAGGATTGTAATTTGATGTAGTTGAAGTTGACCACCAGGTGCACTGGCTCTGGGGCTCCCTGGGATGTGTAAAGTCAGCCTCTTCCTGTCCTCTGCCCAGGGCCACCCAGCATGACCTAAAAAGCAATAGTGGGTGCAGGTGGCTGCTACTTGTTTTGAGCTCGGAGGTGCTTAGGAGAGGCCAAGCTGTGAACCATGATGAGGCTGGGGTCACTTATTGAGAGATATGAGGCACACTGATGTCAACTACTGCTTGTTTGAGAGTCTTTAGGACAGTCCAATGCAGGAGGCAAGAGAGGTCAGTTGTATGGCAAAGGCTTGGATGAGCCTGCAAATAGGAAAGCGGGGGGGGTCTCAGGGAATCATCAGGGTGGGGTGAAAAGTCTGAGCTAGGCTGATGGAAATTCAGATATGGCGAAGCCTGTCAGTTGTGGCAGGAAGGCTTAGCAAAGGGGCACTGGCCTCTGCCAGCACTCTCTCTGGGAGAAAGCTGCCCCTCCAGCTCTTGCCCTGATGCCATACAATTTAGTTCCTCCCTGAATGTCACAGGTTCCTTTCAAGCTGCTGTTCTAGTGCTGGAGCTCAGAGGGAGTGAATCCAAGTAAGTCTGTGCATGGACACTTTAAGAGAAACTGCTTGGCAATCCCACAACCACACTCCCCACTGGTTTGTAGAGGCAGAAGTTGTGGGGACTTTTCTTCTCATCACTGGAACCCTGGGCTAGGGCCTGGTGTGGGACAGGGATCCCTCATTCTTCAGGGAAATCTCCACAACTGAGATATCGCTCCTGATTTTAAACCACCACAGGTGGGTGTAGGACCAGACAGTTCTGCATCTCCACCCTTCCTAACAGTCTCAATGTGCTTCTTCTTTAATTCCCTAGTTGTAGGACTCCCATTCAGCTAGATTTCAGGTGATTTTGTATGATGGTTCTGTATTTCAGTTGTAAATTTTGATGTGATTGTGGGAGGCAATGAGTATGCCACCGTCTTGACTGGAAGCCTAAGACATTTACTTTCTATTTATTCCTTTCTAAGCAAAATCTTTATGTCTTACTGAAAGTTTTGTGTAATTAATTATTTCCTTAAGCTCAATATAATGCTTACTCTAATCCTGTTTCTTATAGTAATTATATAGTATGCTCTCCTCAAATCTAGTATTTTCTTTGTAAATCCAATACAGTTTATTTTCCCATCTTTGCATAACTTAATTTAGTTTCATGTTTTCCTCTCAGATATTATGAAATCATTTGTAAAACCTTGTTTAATAGATATGTCTTGCAAAATACCTTTTACTTTCCTTAGATTCTATTTTTTTTTTTTAGTTCTCAATATAATAAGCACGTTTCCCACAATATTTGATTAATTTCTCTAAGCCTTCTGATTGGATATTTGAGGCAGACACGGTCAGAAATATTCTTTGTTTTTGATTTCTTTAAAAAATCATTACTTCTTTAATAATTTTATAAGCTGATTTCTTTTAAATATCATTTTTAAAAGTTTATTTCAAATCATTTTAAAATATTTGTGCAAACTATTGTTTTTATTTAATAATTTTTACTATTGAAAAGGAATGTTTTTCCAGGGAAACATGAAAAAGTAATTCCAATAAACATATAATTATAGTCTCTAAGACTTGTCAGGGACTCCTTGGTATTTGTTACAGGTGATATACCAGTCAGTCTAAGTATTTCCCATTGTAATTTTCCCTCTTATAGTTCTTATCATTTTATCTTTATCCTTCAAATTTCTCCTTCCATGTGCTTAATTGTGATTTATTTTGACTTGCCACTTAGAGTATACATTCTTGTATCAATTCTTCTTGTTCTCTGCCCCCTTGTTTATATTTAAAAGTATGCCCTTTAATGGATGTTACTTCTTTATTTAGCTCTTAAAACTTAACAGACCAACCTTTATCTGATCTTTTCTTTAATTAAGGAATTCATGATCTTATTACTGAGTGCTGTCTTTCTTAGCATTAGATTTCTTCATACATTTTTGGAATTTGGGTTTCTATATTTGTTATGAATAGAAAAAGTATTTTATTATTATTATTATTATTATTATTATTATTGTGTATGTGTGTGTGTTTGTGTGGTTTTCTCTGTGTCTGCCTTTCTTTTTCCTGTGTTTACTTTTTCTTAATCTAAAAATGTTATGTTTGTCTTTACTTGATTTCCCACCCTTCTAGATCAGACTTATCTCAAAATGTCATGTTAAGACGCCTATCCAAGATTTATGTTGGGGATATCATAGAATTAGACATCAAACCAGCATGAGTGACTCACTGATTGTGTGTAGATCTGCGAACCAGGTGGTGATGGCTCGATTCCTTGTCAGGGCATATGCCATGGTTGTGAGCTCGATCCCCAGCATGGGGCATGTAGAAGGCAACTGATCAAAGAGTCTCTCTCTATCTCTCTCCCTCTCCCTTCCTCTCTGAAATCATTTTTTTAAAATCACCTTTCCTGATTGAGAGATTATGCTTGTATTTTCCAACCTTTAAGTCAGACACCTAAGTTTTTTTCAGCATCTCTTCAGCATGCCGCTGGCTTTTAAGAAGTGAACCTGGCTCTGGTTGGAGACCTTTGAGTCATGGCCCCATTCCTACTCACAGAACTGGAACCCAGCAGGCTCATGGTTTTATCTCTAGTCTCCACTTTGCATTTCTGGTCCATTTCTTGCCTGTAGGCATGTCCATTTCTTTATGAATATAAATACTTCTAAAATGTTTTTTTTTCTTTCTATAATTGACCTTGTAGAAGAAACAAATCAGAGTATAAACTCATTGTGCCATCTTTACAACATGCTACTAATGACTTTTTCATGTATATATTTTAATCTTTTCAACTTTTTATGCCTCTTCAGGGAAGATACACATCTTATTCATCACCTATAATCTCTACATCATATAATCACAGACATAATAAGTATATCGTAGTTTCTAAAAATTTCTTAGTTTAATTGATTTTGTAATAGAAAAATATTTGCATTTTAATTGTAGGATATTTTACATATCAGAATATATCAATACAGGGGTGGGCAAAAGTAGGTTTACAGTTGTGAGTATGTGAAACACAGTTAATAAGGCTATCATAATAATTATAGTCTGCATGTCTTTTTCCATATGAATAGCTGTAAACCTACTTTTGCCCACCCCTGTATATCTCTGTATATGTGTATTTGAATGTGTGTATAGATGTATATTTTCCATACCTACTAGGGTCCCACTGGGTTTATTTACCTGTTTACATGCCACCCATGCTCTCAATCTCGCCCCAAAATACCCCAAATATGATCAAAACATCTTTTTATTTCAGAATATAGAAAGAAATCCGAAATTGCTCATGGAAATTTTGGGCTCTCCTGTAAAGCTGTTTCTCCTAATAGTTTCAATTGATTTTTATTGCTTGATTGTTTTTAACCTCTTACAAAACCCAGATGGCTGGACTTGCTCTGAGTACAGGCTTGAGAGGAAACTAACTGGCCCACCAATGTTTTTATTTCTCATGATAGCGTTTCCATGTGGAAGTCGGTAGCTCAGGATCACAGTCAGAGTCAGCTGGATGCTGAGGCCTGTGCTGCTTGTGTCTTGAACTTTGTGGAATTTGGAAGTCATCAGTCCAACTTAGCAGCTCATTCTTTAAAACCAGGAAGTTCTGTATTTTCCTTGGCCTCTTTCTTCCAGCAAATATTACAAGACCTCAATTCTCATTGTGGGCTAATTATTCTCTTCTTATTTGCTGGAACCATAATTTAATGGGAGCTATTCCTACACAAGGAAATGAGGGGAGAAATTATATAATTGAGAATAATGGTTTGAAAGCCATGAATGTCTAGAATCTTGTGCTAACTCTGATACATACTAGCTTGGTGGTCTTCATAGGCAACTCAATGAAAAAGAAAAGTTTTTTTCTCCACTTTTAAAATGGTGACATCATAAAGACTACGTATTTATTGGAAGACAATAGGAGCTAGCCCTTAGTTAACTGAGACCCATAGTTACTAGCTAAACACTTTCCAATTAAAAGTGTTGTGATTTTAACTCAGCTGGTTCTCAATCAGAGAAATTCCAATATATGAAAATCCACATGTAATAAAATAGAAATATGTGTAAGGTTATTGTTATTATTAATATATACTTTTTATTACTAATTTATATTTAACTGCCAATTGAATATTTTTAAGAGAATCATAATGGAACTTACTGAAGAGAAACCAATTATTTATTTATAGTTAGTACTTTTAGTTATTTATACCAACACCCTCAGAAAATAATTTTTTCTAAGAAATATGAAACTCAATAACACCAATTTGCTTAGAAAAGTCTTTCTTTATTGATGACATCTAGGCAGGATGAACAAAATTCCATGTCTTTAGTATTTCTAAGCAATACTGGATGGTGAAAGAAATAGTGCAACATTTATAGGTAAATGAAGCTGAAGAGCTATGTTGAAATACCAATGACAGTGCTGTTCTCTATAAATATCTGGTCTATTTCTTGGCATTCTTAAAAAACAGTGATAAAATATATAGAAATTATTTATTGGCCATTTCTGAACCAAAACTTAAAGATGTCTGTATTTTTTGTATTTCAGGCCCTCCAGGGAAACGAGGTAAGAGGGGCCGAAGAGGAGAATCTGGTAAGTTGCTTTTTCAGCTGCTTAGGTTCCACTTAGGTTACTGACTCTGTTCCTCCTAATTAATTATTGTATCGTGTGTGTGTGTGTGTGTGTGTGTGTGTGTTTAAATCTCTACTAGACCTAGAATATATTTTTATTTTCTTATTGCCATCAAAGGAAAAGTTTGCCAAATATTATTACTAACCACTGGCACTCAATTTTGTCTTCTTTATTTCGTCAAGTCCATCCTGTCAGTGTACCGTGAGGGTTTCTTAGCTGCACACAGTGTGGCAACGTCACCCGTGCTTCCCTTTTCATAGGTGGTTGGTCCACACATATAGGTTCTCTGTAAAACCATCTGCCTGGGGACACCAGGGCACATGTCTAGGAATGCTTTATTATTATTTTGTCCAGCTGGTACAATTTTGTTATGCTTTCACTCTTATTCACTTCAAAATTTGGGAAGTTTTATTCCTCTTGTATAACCATAGAATTTTAGTAGTGACAGAAGTCTTAGCAATCAATCCAGCATTTTCATTTTGTTTTTGAGGAAATGGATATGCACAGTAGTCAGTGATTTGGCCAAGACCATGCAGTTTTTGAGCAAAACTTGAAACACAACCAGTTGTCCTAACGCCACTTCAGTGAGTGTTTGCTTTCAGGCCAAATCCCTGTATGCAAAATGAAACAGAAGAGTGAAATAAAAACTTTTTTTTGAAACCAAGATATCCAAGTGAGTGAGTTCACTTACTGCTTTACTTGTATATAAAGTCTAAGACTCCAAAAATGTAAATGACCATGTGAGGCCACTGGTTCTTATTTGCAAGATAAGTGGAAGGCAATTTAAGTTTTGATTCCGGTGTGTGATAAGAAATGTTATTCTCAATAAGTAATTTTCAGTATTAAAAACAATCACTTACTAAGGGTTCAAACAGTAGAAATACTAACCTATCAAAAAAAGCAGAGTGCAGATTGATTTTATCTTGTCTCATTTCTTTTCCTTTTGGAAAAGAAAGATGTCAAAGTAGAAAGGGTTTATGAAAATTCAAGAATTTGGGTAGTATAGCTGTTTAATTACTTTAAGAGTATTCTCAAAAGTTGCCTTTAAACCTCACTAAGTCTAAATGATTGGTCATTTGAATAGGTATTCCCTATGAAAAGTACAGTTTCATAATAGAGGATTCTTTGAGAAAAAATAAATGATAGAACATTGGTGGAGTCAAAGAGTCACTGAATTGATCTTTGTATCAAGAGAAATAGGATTGAGGGGAGGAAAGTGAAAACTTTGTGCTTAGGCAGAGTTTTATAGAAAATGTAAAAGTTGATTCCCAACTTTCTGGCTACTTAGAACTGGTGTTTTAATTGAACCCACGGTGTGTGAACTGTTGAATTTTTCTTAGAATTTGCTGGTGTTTTGATGAGAAAACATAGTTTTAAAGAAACACATAAATGTCAAAGCTTATTCTTTTATGTATGACAATACCATTGAGTGAAAAATATTCTTAGAACAAATAATGAGTACATTTGTAATTTAGCCATTTTACCAAGCTCAAGAAAGTATGCATATCAGTTCTCTATAATTGGCCTATTATAAATGACCAAAGATTCTCATGATTCATATTTTATCTAAATTTTTAGGTATATAAATCAGACATACCTTGTTTAAAATATATAAATGACTCAGTAATTCATAAACAGGCTTCAGGGAATCTAAACGTTCCTTGAAATTTTATGGTAAGTTTTGTATGCACATCAATATACATGTAGTTTGCTGATATGGTGTCAAAGGGTTATGCTCTTAAAAAAAGATTAAGAATCCCTGACTTCTTTGTCCCTTGTATTGTGCTGATGATTATGAAGATGCTTTAATCTTTTTATTTAATCTTAATATTTTGCATATTCACTAATTTGTCTCTTCCTTTTTTTTTCCTTTCTTACTCCCTCTTCCCGCCATACAGGTCTTCCTGTAAGTATCTGCTGCATTTTGGCTCTTCTGCATTAATAAGGGTCACGTATGTTAAAACCTGGTTAACATCTCAAAATATCGTCTATATTTCAATCGGGAAAATATTACTGACTGCTTAAGAGTACCTGACTTTGGGAAGTTATTTTTGAAGTGCACTATCTTGTGATCGTGTGATATGTTGGAGTGCATTATGTATCAGCTAGCAAGACTTTTCATCTTAATGCCATCATAAACAGTGGCTCTCTTGGGACTGTTGAAATCACTTATGAAGTTCCTGATAGTAAATGCTTTTCCTAGAATTTGGAGTTTTTCTGCAAACAGATCTCTGAGCTCTTTCTTTCACACTTTTTTTTTTTTTCATCTGTTGAAACTTGTGTCTGAAGTATTTGCATTTGCCAGTCCACCAAATGTAGATGGCAACATGACCGCGGAAGCGATACCCCCCAGGGGCTTGGTCCAACGCTCCCCCCCCAGGCGTTACTCCTTTTGAAGTCCGCTGGACTTCTGCCTGCGCGGAAAGCATGATATGGAGCCCTTGGAGAGTTGCACTTTCTTTTTTTCTCTCCTTGAGTAGGTCATAGCGCCAGCATTCCAGTCTGCTTTGCACCCACAGGAACAGATTATCTTGTCAGCTTTGAGCTGGATGTGTTTTTGAGTAATATCCTGGCTATCTGCTGTCTGACCTCCGTGTGTGTACTGCGCGCCGGTCGCTTACGGTAGCGGTGATCGTTGGCCTCCAGCTATTTTCTCATCCCTGAGCAGCCACTTGGCTCCAGGGTTCACGGACTCCGCGTTGGCAACCCGTCTAACAGGCCAGTCTGGTCCGGGAGAGGGGCTTAGCGTATACTCATGTACTTTATTCAGAGGAAGCATTGGCTTCCAAATATCTTTTGCAGTCTTCCTGCCACATCCAAGAATGGAACATAAATCATGTTGGAAATGACTGTGCTTCTGTAACTGACTTTCGGTTCTTGCTTAATGCTGGGCAGATGGCACGCCCCAGGCCTTGGAGCCTGCTTCTTACTTAAGCCTCTGTCCTTAAAACTAGAAACAAACCACTACTGCCCAGAGGAAACCGTGGAGATTACAGTCAGAATAGAGTATTCAAGGTTGTGTGTGTGTGTGTGTGTGTGTGTGTGTGTACGCATTAGGCAGGCTAAGAGGTAGTTAAAGCTCGTTTCTGCCTTATGATGATTTTCAGGATTCTACTATTTCCTCTTTGGCCCTTCACAGTTTTGGCAGACACATAGTTCTTGCTTTCTTGGGGCTATCAGTCCAGGTTCTTTATCTACAGATTTCAATTTTTCTTCCTTTTATTACATAAAAAACTGATAAATAATACATTTTAGCTCTCTAGTACAGTGTTTCCCAAACTTTTGACATATGTGTACCCCTTCTATAATTTTCATAACGCTGAGTACCCCTCATCAAAAAAAAGGATCAACAATCAAAATATGTTTCTTTTTTCTTTTTTTGGTACATACACAAAATAACAATAAAGGAAAAATAAAATTATTCATAATAAAATATACATAAAAGTTGTATTATAAATAATATTTATTTGCACACGGGACCATCTCACGCCTCACAAGACTATCTTGACTTGACTCATGAGAATATAGAATTAGGCGCCGCTAAGCATGGTGCAGTGCATACCCCCACCAAATTCTTCCCATACCCCTGGGGGTACACGTACCACACGTTGGGAAACACTGCTCTAGCAGATGGCAGGCCATATTCTAGGCATCTAATGATTTCATTTTGTCTCACAATCACCCTTGGATGTTGCCAATCCCATTGTGTAATGAGGAAATTGAGGGTCAGAACTACACAGCCATAGAGGGTTTGCAAAACTGCAATTCATCAAGATAAGTCTAATTTGAAATGCTTTCACCCCTGGCCCCCCACCCCTCATAGCAGGCGCCCCGCCCCATCTGGCCGCTCCGTGCCTGCATGTGTGCTGCCCAAAGGCCCAGAGCTGCTGGGGGTGGGGACACTGCCATATTTGTTGGGTTACTTTGCATACTCAGTCCTGATTGGCTGATGGGCATAACAAAGTGACGATCAATTTACATGTTTCTATTTTATTAGTGTAGATGTTACTATCAGGTACTTTTTCTTATTTTCTTTCTCATAAAGGCAGCATGTATTGAAAAATTTTTCTAAAGTAACTTATGCAAGTGCTTTGAGCACCTAGCTCAGATATCACAAATGCATTTGCCGAAATGATTTGCCTAACCATTGTGTTACTTGATTCCAAAGGACATGAAATGGTACCCCTCTATTTTGGATAAAATAGACTCATGTTTCAATAAGAAGCAAAGAACATGATTAACCAGTACAAAATGACTCCCAGGGTTTTCAAATGTAGCAAAATTTTCACTAATTTTGACCTTTTTAAAGAGTCAATGAGGTAGGAAGATTTTCTGTCTTTCTGTCCAAAAAGGAGCCATTCCAGTATCCTCAGGTAACAGAATCAAACAAGTCTTGTACCTGTAGCCAGAAGAGTCAGGAGGCCTGTTTTGAATGTTATTTTTTTATTTGTACCAGTTTATCAAGCCCCATAATGGTGCTTGATTGACAGAGATAGGATGTTATGGTTGGTAGCGTAAGCCACTGAGGTGAGTACAACACTGTGGTGCAGCCTGTTCTGCTCCATCCAGCTTCAACAATCGCCATCTGGATTGGAAGCCCAGAATCTTATTGGCAGAGGAAGGAGGCAGACTTAGCCGAGGTAAACCTAACAATGCCATTTCTGCCAACGTGGTAGATGAATTAGAAAAAGAAACCCCTGTGGAACTTTTGCAAGAGAAACTCTGCTATCTTTACTTCATATTGAAAAAAAACCAATATGACTTTTAAGTCCATGGTAAATATTTTCCAGGTATACTAATAACTACAATTTATAGAAATTACTTACCACGTGTCACTTTGCACACCCGTTTTCATACTAGCTCAGTGATTGTACCCATTTTGCACAGGAGAAAACTGAGGGTTGGGTAAGTTAAGCAATTTGCCCACGGGCTCACATTTAGCAGGTGGAAGAACCAAAATCTGAACCCAGGCCTATTTCTCTTCAAAGCTCATCTCCACCTAGATTTCAACAAGATTTTTTTTAGGCACATAAGGTTTAAGTACTCTTGCTTTCTTTATAAGTATCTTTTTTGTACCTTATCCTACCATCTGTGGTTCATTTTAAGCTTTTCTTAGTTGTCCTACATCTTGTATGTGCTCTTTCGCACTGCAAGTTACTCGAGACAAACGTATCAATCATCTAAATCTCGTGTAATGAAGTAAATGGTGTGGAGGTGTGAGCTTTGGCTCTTCAGTCAAGAAAACAGAATATAGCCCAGCTGGTGTAGCTCAGTGATTGAGCATTGACCTATGAACCAAGAGATCACAGTTCAATTCCTGGTCAGGGCATGTGGCCCGGTTTTAGGCTTGATAGTCACTAGGGGTCGTACAGGAGGCAGCCGATCAATGATTCTCTCTCTTCTTGATCTTTCTACCACTCTCCCTCTTCTTTCCTCTCTGAAATAAATAAACATATATTTTTCAAAAAAGAAAAACAGAAGAATTGATCATACACACAAAAAAGAAAACAGAATTTAAAATTATCATAGAGTTTTTCAGCCAATTTTCCTTTAGTTGCTTCACTTATTAAAACATTTTAATTTTTATTTAGGCTCAAAAAATGTGCTTTAGAATGTGTGGTAACTATTACTTTTTCTTAATAATGGGGTGTTATTATTGATGGACTGAGCAATTTTATAGTAAGCAATTTTGCTATAAAATACCAGGATGGCTAGGTAAAGTCAGATGTAGTTACTATAACAAACCAAAGAAACTAATGAGACAAATCTGGAGAATTAACTCGTGTTTAAAGGCTGTTTGGGGGAAGAGTTATAGCAGAAAGGCCTTAGCCAGCCGTGGGCAAACTACAGCCCGTGGGCCGGATCCGGCCCGTTCGGCTGTTCTATTGGGCCCACGGAGCCAAAAGAGCAGAGGGTTCTCTTGCTCTCCCCTCCGCTCCTTCACCAGCAGCCCAAGATGAGAGTGCCAGCATGGTCAGGTTGCTTTTGTTCCGGCCCTCTGGTCCAGTTTAAGAACTTATTGTGGCCCTCGAGTCAAAAAGTTTGCCCACCCCTGCCTTAGGCTGTAACAGAGGAGTAGTTCATTTTGGAACCTTGCACATTCCTTGTCCACATTCCTTGTCTCCTGGAACGAAAGATAGAAAAAGAGGATATAGTTATTACTTCTTACATAGAATAGGTTCCCCAGGGCCTTTTCATGCCTTCTGTTTTGAGTGTTCAAGCTACCATGTTTGAAGAGGGAGCTGTGTTCAGGCAATTTGCTTTAATGTTTCCTCTGATGTTGCTTATGTAGGTTTTGTGCCAGATCATGCAGAGCTTTTGAATTTCTGATGGGGCAGAGATAATGGGTAAAGAACTACAAAATAAAATAAATAAGAATGTTACATTTTTTTTAAAAAAAAGAAGAGGAGAAAATAGACACAAAATATTGACAATATTTTTCTTTGCAAAGTTATTTTGTCTAGTGGCCTATTTCTGGATGCCATCTGTTTTAGAATAATGTTTGCTGTTATAACAGACACCTCCTGACATGTTAGTGGCTTACCACAATAGATATTTATTTCTTATACATGGTGAGGGGCAATACTTTTTGCAGGGACCCAGACTCCTGGAGTGTCTTCTGTCTTTCTCATATGTGTGTTCTAAGGTTACCCGGGGCATAGACATGTAGCCATCAGATAACATAAATAAGGAAAGAGAATGGGGGATCAGAGGAAGTTAAACATTTTATGGTTTATATCACTTCTGACCACATTTCTTTGGCAAGAGTCAAGTGACATTTTCACACCTAAAAGCACGGGAAGGAGAGAAATGTAGCTGTGAGCTCAGAAGAAAAGTAAACACATTTGGTCACCAGCCAGTGTCTGCTGCCCTGTCTGGAACTAATTCCTGAAGAAATAGGCAGAACCAGAAATCCCCTGAGGGATGTCATAGGTATGTCACTTTGGGTAATAATGTGACCTGTGTCTTATTGTAACATTTCAGAGCAGAAACACTTCATCAACACCATTATCATTAGAAACCTTGAACAGAAAAAGGAATTTTTAAAAAAAGGGAAGAGATTTCTTTTTAAAAGAGCAGCATAGAAGTTTGGGGATGGTTTGTAAGAAGAACAAGGTATGAATGCCAGGCCATGACCCTTAGGCACGCACCCCCTGTGATTTTTTTTACCTCAATGATAATGAAGGCTTCCTATCTTTAAGCACTTACAGAATCTATAAAGCACCCACAGACACTGCTATGGCCTTCTCTTCCTTCCTACCTTTGTTCATGCCACTGAATGATGTCATTACTTTGCATTGGGCCCGGGGTGACTTGCTCAACTAGAAATAGTTCTGGTTATTTATCTTGCCTCCTATGCCCAATGGTTTCAGGTGAAAGTTTAATTTTTAGTAATAAATCACTTTGTGAGGAAAAAAAATGATGAAAACTTTTAGAGTCACTTTTATGAGCTTTGAAGAGTGAGCAACTGGCATTCTCATCGTGGGAAACACGATCAAGCAAAAAAGGGAGAGCCCAAGGGTGAATCCTCTCTGTCCCATGGGTACTTGGTAGAGGAAATGAGAGAGCTGGAAGAGTGTTTCTTTATAGATTAAAAAATAAAATAATAAAAACAATAGAGAGCACAAGGCAGAATTATTCAAAAGGAACTTCTCAGATTTAAAACCTTTGTTGTTGGCTGCTGATTGGCCCCCTGCATACTTTCTAATATCCAGTCTATAGACCAGTGGGGTGTCATAGCACTTTTTCCTGGTTGACTTTGCCACGTTGCTGAGTTCCTGGGGCTGCCTGGATATATTATTTCCTGTGACAAATTAGGGAAGTAATTATATGACTTCTGTAGATTTGTGAGACAAGTACCCTGTTTCCCCAAAAATAAGACAGTGTCTTATATTAATTTTTGCTCCCAAAGATGTGCTGGGTCTTATTTTCAAGGGATGTATTATGTTTCCATGAAGTAGGTCTTATTTTTTGAGGATGTCTTATTTTCGGGGAAACACGGGTAGTTTAGATATATTTTTAAAATGTTAATATTTTGATCAGGGTCAAGTGAGTGATTTAAGAGTATAGTCTGGTGTACTCATGAATAGCTAAGCATTTAATAATATTCTGTAGCACCTGATTGTAGAGAAGACTCAGTTCCCTGCCCTTCCAAACCAGCTACTCAAACGTTATGATTTCCTCTTACACAAGAGTGGCCCCTGTTTAATTTCTGGTCATGTGAGCCCAAGTTAACTAAATGACCTGTTTAGACTGAATTGGGCCCTGGACTATAATATAGAAAGAATTTCCTCCTTTAGTTATTAAATGAACTTTAGTTCTTTCTTTGGTGGAATTAAAGAGACATCAAGCTGTAGAATCTAAAGTGTCTCAAGTTACCTAAATGTTCTTATGGTTGTTTTTTTTTTTAATTTTGGTATGTTTTGGGGTTTTTTAGTCACTATGGCTTGTGAAAAGTTGGCTTTATTTATTAATTTTTAACAGTGGAAGCTGGGGTCAGCCCCAGCTACTGTGGACACTAACCACAGAGTATGAGCCTGAGCCTCCCAGGGCCCCACTGATGGTTACAGGCTGTGGGGCTCCCCCCATGAGACCCAGCACCCCCCAGGCCACTGCCTACGAGCCTGGGAACTGCTGCCCTGCCTGCCAGAGGTACAGCGCTCCCACGGGTGGTGCTGAGCAGACCAGGTGCAGGGGAGGTGTCAGGTCTCGGCTCAGGACTGACAGGCCAGGCGTGATATTGTGATATGCGATGGACAGGGTGGACAGACCAGCCAGGCCCAAGTTAGTTCCGCGGCTGACTTGTGGGTGGTCTTAAGCAAGATGCTTCTTGTCCCTTGGTCGGTCTGTTTTCTGGTTAGCACCGGCAGTGAAGACTGTGAATGGTATTTTTAATGCCCCTCTTATTTTCACAACTCCTCATGTTTTCCCAAGATTTGTTTAGGGTTACATGAAATACAACTTTTTTTCTTGTTTTCTCACTTGCTAATATTTTCAGTCTAAAAAAAAAGTTAAATCCCTAGCTTTTATTTCTACAGAATATTTTATTATTAAGTATTTCTGTAGGTCAAGGAAGTGAGTAAAGGATGGACTCCTAGGATACAGTGGCAGATAAATGGAGGGGGGAAACGCAATAAGTGGGAACCCAGTTGGAATGAGTGGTCTGAGAGGGATTCTCAGGAAGCCTGAAGAAAGCCTGGGCTGGCATCCATGGGCTTCAGCTGACAAAGTTACCAAGGAGGAGTTCTAGGACTTATAGAGTGGATGTAAGGAACGAGCCAGAGGAGAAGTGAGACAGCTTAGAACACTGTAGGGTCAGCTATTCAAAAAAAAAAAAAAAAAGAAGAAGAAAGAAAGAAAGAAAGAAGAAAAATAAAAAGGATTCTTTGTGGGGGACAAAGATTTCATTGTTGAATATTTAAAGTTATTGGTAAGATAACTAAGTAGAGATATTTATTGGCTTTAAAAGATACCAAATTCTTCTCACTGTGACCTAAAATGACCGCTTGGCTATATTTTCTCTGCACTGTGTTGCTAACATGGTTGGAGTGTAGATGTTCCAGCAAAATGGCAAACAGGTGAAGGCTGAGAAGAAAGCTCTGGATTTTCCAATAAAAATGACCTTAGTGTTTGTATCAGTCAGAGCTCTCCAGAAAAAACAGAACTAATACAATAGATATATATAGATATAGATATATCTATATCTATCTATCTATCTATATCTATATATATATATATATATATATATATATATATAGAGAGAGAGAGAGAGAGAGAGAGAGAGAGAGAGAGAGATTTATTTTAGGGAATTGGCTCACGTAATTTGGGGGGCTGGTAAGTCAATCTGTAGGGCAGGCCAGCAGACTGGAAACTGAGGCAGGGTTTTTTATGTTATGGTTTGAAGCCAAATTATTTCTTCTCTGGGAAACCTCAATTTTTGCTCTTAAGGCCTTCAACTGATTAGACAAAGCCCACTCACTTTATCCAGTATAATCAGCTTTACTTAAAGTGAACTGATTATAAATGTCCATCACATTTATAAAATATCTTCACAGCAGCATCCAGACTCGTATTTGACCGAACAACCAAGCAACATACATTAGCCTTGTTGGCGCAAAACCATCATGATGATGTTTTCAAAAAAGCACCTACTTTTCAGATCCCTGTCGAACATGCTCAGATATAGGCTCACGCATCTCTTTCATTGCTGCCTTCTCCCGTCTCTGGAAACACTCCCTCCTCCAACCCGTTTCTTGGATCAGCTTTCATATTCCATGTGCTTAGCCATATAACTTTGCCTGTGATGTGTAAATACACATTTTCCACTTGAATTAATAGCATCCCTGCAATTAATTACACAGTACATTTAATTGGCAGTCAGAGATCAAAGCCATTTTATCTAGACCATTTGATGCTACGGCCTGCGAAGCAGGTAGGGCTGATGGTATTGCTGTATTTCACTCACCAGCTGTAAATGGGGCTCAGAGGAGTAGAGCAACATGCTTGGGGCATGTGGCTCTTAAGTGCACGTGAGCAGCCCTAAACACTAGAATGCTTCTATTTGATCTTTCGGTAGCAAATAAACAGACCTGCAAACTTTTGAGAGAAAGAAGCAGCAACTCAGTGTCTCTCCTACTTGCCACAGTTGAGTTGCATCACACTTGAGGAAAAAGTTGGACCTATGTAAAAGAAAGCATTTACCCTGGCCAGCATGGCTCAGGGGTAGAGTGTCAACCTATGAATCAGGAGGTCATGGTTCAATTCCCCATTAGGGCACATGCCTGGGTTTGTGGGTTTGATTCCCAATATGGGGCCTGCAGAGGAAGCTGATTGATGATTCTCTCTCATCATTGGTCTTCCTACCTCTCTCTCTCTCCTTCTTCCTTCCTCTCTGAAATCAATAAAGAAAAATGTTTTGTTTTTTAAGAAATAATTTAGTGATAGCATTTCTACTGCCCAGAACCCACATCTAGATTCAGGAAAAGGACAAAAATGGAGCAGCAGGAGCTGAGGTGGGCATGAGTCTGGAGCTCCAAGGGCTGCAGACCAGAGAGGCAAGGGGCTTGCTCTTCCTAATAGCAGCCCCTCGTGCTCTCCCTTCCTTCTAGTTTTTGACCTGTCACATCCTGTCACATCCTCTGCAAGGAGAGTCGAGATAGGAAAACTAGGGCATTTTTACAAAGTGGCTGAATCACCACTTCCTTCTATTAATAAACAAATGAAATCCATATTTGTGTAGCTAACCCACAGAAAAAGAAGGAGCATGTTTGGCAGGCACAGTAGAAACCCAATCTGGAAACTGCAAATTTAAAAGCAATTATTTTAAATTTCATATCACTGACTTCCTTTCCGAGGCTTCCGTCAGCTACATCGATGTTAGGATATTCTTCTGGGAGATAAATATAAGCACTCCAGGGCGGTGTGCTGCCCGGAGCCACAGGCTTTATAGGACACATGAAAGCATACTTTAGTCCTGTTCTGCAGACACGGTCTTTTGTTCTGATATATAATTTCATCCAACGGTAGTAGACACACATACTTTGTCTCTTGATTTGCAGGTTGGGGAACAATTTCAACTTGTTCCCTTCCAGGGCACATTATTAACAACCCATTGGCATACAGTTTCGGGCTTTCTCACAGGTGAGAGTGAAAATTGAAAGGGTGGATTAGAGAGTTCTCTGCAGGCACCCTGGGTGATTTATCGCCCTTCTGTTATAATGGCTGAATGTACATAACTTTCACCATATGTAGCCTTCCATTTAGACTGCTAATCAATGGGTGAAGAATAAGAACTGGTTCTTAAAATCCATCCCTTGGAGTGGAACTAATCAGCTTGTGGTTTCCTTTCAGGTACTCTGACCATTATCCAATAGGCCTCAAACAGGAAATGACCTAACGTCCCACTTCCAGTCGTGGGGCTTATTCATACTCATGCCCCTCCCCTTGTCCACCCAACCCTCTACTTTACATATTAAAGTTAAGCCTCTAATCATTGATTCTTCATGTCTGTCTGGAAAGTTGATCTGACATTGCGATTACATACAAACTTAAATTGTACATTACGTGGCATGAGTTGAAAAGGAACTGTTTTTGAAATCTTGCGTTGTTTACCAGTTTGAAAGATGAGGATTTGTTATTTTGCCTGACTAGATCCCCTGGGTTTTATTGGTTAAGAAGTTATTTTCCCATAGGCATTAGCTGTCCCGTTTAGAGTGGGGGAAATCCCTATTTTATCTTTGGTTTGGTGATGTTTAGCAGAGTTTAGGAAGAGAAATTTTGCAGAGCATAAACGAACTGATGGCAATTTCAGATCATTGGAACATTTTGAACAAAATGAAAAGAAAAATTGCTTGACCTTGTATCAAATATCCTAATTTGTAAGAAACTCACTACAGAAATTGCATATTCCCTATAATATGAAGTTTCCTATGTGCATATAAATAATCAAAACCACAAGGCAAATGACTTTGGATTGGGAAACCGCCTCCTATTTATCATGGTGAGGAGGGGAAGCTTTTATTTTGTCATTGGAAGTATCATTAAAGAGTAGGCCGTTTCTTTTATTCCCATTCATGTTTAGAACTCCCCAGCAACTCTAATAACTAAATCACCTCAATCATTTTCCAGGCTTGTGTTCTGTTAAAAGGCGATTAAGTAGAAAGCTTTCACTTCTGTAAATTATTTCTGAAAATTGACCTGTCTTCTCTCTCTGTGGTAGTAGCAACTCAATCGATTAACCTAAAGTACAGTGATGATTAACACAGTAGGACCCACTCTAGTGCTTTTAGTGATTTATAATACCTTATCATATTGTCAGTGTTAGACTTCGTGCACAATGTAAGCATTCTTTTTGGGAAGAGTTTTGATAACGAAGGGGATGCTTTGTATTAGAATATTTTTTTTTGTTTGGGGCCTGGAAGTCAGTTTCACTTCAGGTGTGAAATGTTGCCTTTCTACATCCTGCTTTGGCCTCCTGACTGTAGCTACAGCAGGGGACTTACTATTAAAGTCAATATGATAATTATCTTACAGACAGACATCTCTTGTTACATATTTGTTCTCACCTTGTCTCAGCCTGTGTGGGCTAGTGTTTAAAAACATTAGGATACCAAGAATGGTATCTCAATAGTATCCTTAAACTATAGATCTCCAAAATTCTTACTTTTAAACTATAACCAAAAGTTGGTAAATATTGTTTGGCCTTCTCAGTTAAAAGCATCAGATGAAGCCCAGTGATAAAAATGAATGTAATTATATAAAACTAGCAACTTTTCTAATATCCCAATATATATGCTTTGTGATACTAACTTCTAATATTTGGCATTTAAAGGCTTTTAATTTCTTTCATACAAGATATTGACCGAGGTATTGAGTCCTCAGTCAGGTTGACTTGTAGTTCAAATTTTCCTGCTAAGTAGAAAACAAAGGTATTTTTAGAAGAAAAATGTTTTCCTGGGAATATATGAAATCATGAAAACTTCCCAGTACCTTAGAGTATGTGAAATTCTAAAAGTATAGAGTTTTAGTTGGTGGGAAAATTAGAGATTAGTCCAAGTTTTCTCTTCGTTTTTGTTTTTTTTTTAATTAATGAACCCAAAATGGAGCCCAAACAGGAACTTGAAGGAAGACATTGTCACACTGACATAGAACTATTCTGCAGTGATGAAAATGGACACATGAATCATGGTATATGGCATGTTTTATGTAGATTAATTTATTTCTAAGGGAATATTTTTTAAATGCTTCATATTTTAAAATGTCCAATTCATCGAAGTCATCATGTCACATCTGTTACAAAGATTCCTCTCTTGCTGAACCAGAGCCAATAAATTTTCCAGAAATGACGTTTTTCACAGTGTATTGTGTTCTCGTCATCATGGCATAAACCACATCAAGTGTATTTTTTGAGTGATGCTTCAGATGAATTAGGCCTGTGCATTCTGTTTCTGCACAGAGTTTGTTTCTTAAGAGAAATAAGAACTTTTAGGTAAAGATGGTGCCTTCCAGGTGTCAATCAGCCATGAAGCCTTATGTTTCTGTTTTTTAAATACTTCTGTGGTTAAGAAATAAAATAACACCATGAAGGAAGTCTATTTTGTATTTTTAAGTAATATTATCCTTTAATTACTTGAGTTAAACTGCAGAAATTGACCTTTAATTGTTTTTTTTTGTTTTACCTCAATTTAAATGTAAATAGAGTAAAGAAAAAGTTTTGGGATCTCGTTCCTATTGGATTGAATTAAAATGTGTGACTAGTTTAGCATTATTTATAAACTTTTATTTTATTGCCCTTTTGGATTAAAATCTTATTTGTTCTAGTGAAAGAATAAAACTTCATTATGAAATGACATAAAATTGAATGATATATATGTTTATTGAAAAGGATACTACCATTAAAGATTATAAATGCTAGAAGAAAACTGATTCTGCAGCATTGTTAAAAGAGTTTACTAGTAATATTTCTCGTTCTTTACTTACTATGGACTCTTTATGAAAGGGAAGTGTTGAAGAGAAGAACTTAGAAGCCTGGGAAATTTCTACAGCAAGAAAAAGCAGGCTAACCTCTATTCTCTAGGATCACAAAGCAAAGATTTTTCAAATGTATTATTTCCTTCAAAAATTTGAAAATCGGAATCAGGTTTGGTTGAGTTGACCTCTCTCTTCTGAATGGGACTACCTTTTGCAGCTCCTGCCTACAATCGCAACCTGGCTGGGCAAACAGGGGGGCAGCTTCCACTGTGCTACAGATTGTTCCTGTGGGAATGCACACAGAGCCAGAGGAACGAAGAACTATACCACACCTGCCCCTGCCATTGGTGGAAAATCCCCCCTCTGCTTAATGGCAGAACCAGGTTCCTTGACTTCCTTTGTGAATAAGGACGGTGCTACAGAACTCTGGTGCCCTAGTTCATGCTTCATACACTTATCCATTCTGTGTGTGTGTGTGTGTGTGTGTGTGTGTGTGTGTGTGAATGTATATGTGTGTGTGAACTGAACTGAAACTTCTCCCTGAAATTCCCTTTCAATGAGGAAAAAAAAATAAATGACTGAAGTTTGTACTTTGTCAAAAGCTTTGAAAAGATTGCTTTAGCAGACTTTATTTCTGGAGGTTTGTACTGCCTTTCCACCCCTTTAGGAAGGGCCTGGTGGGCTAACCTAATTCATTTCATGCAACCTAATTATTAATACAATTGTGTGTACCTTGGCCTACTTCCTTTCATTTGTGCAATTTCAGGGAGGGTCAGTCAGCCATGCTACAGGCAGCCCATAGAACCAGTCATGCGTGGGGGCGTGTGCTTTATTCTCTTCCCAGTAGGCTCCGAGCATGCTGTGGCCACAGCCCTTGGAGCACTGTTTTTTTTTATCCCTCGGCGATTATTTCTAATCATTCAGAAAGAACCTGCTGAGACTCATCAATAGAGGTAATTTAGCCAGTGTCTCTAAATGCTAAGTTACATTTCCTGTCTCAAGTGAGAGCACTTATGGTACAGAAGAAATAAAAGGTGCTCAGTACCCTTTTGAAGATGACATTACAGTATCTAATTTAGTCCCAGCATTATTAACTGTATTACACATTATCTGTTAAAATAAAGGGCTTATTAGACATTTATTTGTATTTTAATACAATTTTATTGCAACGAGAAGAGAGAACTATAACTAGTTTTCACAATGTGAGCCTTTGTCAAAGGTCTCTCCCAGTTGCTGGGGAAGATAAAGCCCAGTGACTTATGGGAATCTGAGAATGCATCAACTTCTCGGTGTTGTTTGTGGCTGCAAGTTCCACTGTTGAAGGGTCTTTATTTTTCCTCTTTCCTCTAACATCAACACAGTGCCTGAAATTTAGTGGGTTGATTGAATAGAAATTCATATGAGGATGATTTAAAAAAAATTAATATTGATTATATGCCTTTTACTATCCAAGGTGCAGTATAGTAAAATAGTTAAAAAGCATAGGCTCTGAAATCTGACAGACCTGATTTTACTAGTATAGCTCCGCATTTCCACTTACTAATTGCGTGATATTGGGCAAGTCAACCTCTCTCTGCCTGTTTCCACGACTGTGAAACAGGCTAATCACGGCACCTGTAATGCCCACAAAACAAAAAGCACGGTAGCTGGCATATTGTAACAGCACCATTTAAGTGTTGGCTGTCCAAGGAGCATACCATTTAATAGGAGAGATACTGGTAAGATATCAGTAGCTAGAATTTTAGGCAGAATGCAATGTCATCAAAGAATTAAAACTACAATCTGTGGATATTGAGGGGAAATCAAGTTCCCATATGCTGTATGGAAGCAGGCAACTCTTTGTGGACGAGGTGAAAGCCCTGAAGCTCGCATGGGACTTTGACTAGTGAATGGGCGCCTTCACAGGAACAAGGCTGTGCTGGGTGTCGGGAGCCTGAAGCAATTGGAGGAGGGTCACAAGGGCTCTTAGTTTTAGTGATCTTTTCTGATTTTTTTCAATTTCTATGTTGTTTATTTCTGCTCTGATTTTAACTATTTTCTTCTTTCTGTTTGCTTCATGTTTTATTTGTTCTTATTTTTCAAGTTCCTTTAGGTGTAGTCAAGCGTGTAAGAGACTTTGGAAGCATAGGCATTGCGAGACAATGCAGTCTTTATAAAGCATTTTAAAACTAGTTCACACAATCCTTAATGGTTTTCTTATTCAGTTGCTTTTATCTGTAATATGCCACTTCTGTATTAATTTGATTTTAACATTTATAAGCTTTTTATTTAATTTGTATTACTTGAATGATTTGTTGGTATTGGATATATAGCAGGGGTGGGCAAACTTTTGACTTGAGGGCCACAATGGGTTCTTAAACTGGACTGGAGGGCCGGAACAAAAGCAACCTGACCATGCTGGCACTCTCATCTGGGGCTGCTGGTGAAGGTGCGGAGGGGAGAGCAAGAGAACCCTCCGCTCTTTCGGCTCCGAGGGCCGGATAGAACAGCCAAATGGGCCGGATCAGCCCGAGGGCTGTAGTTTGCCCACCGCTGATATATAGTCTATTTTAAATTGCTGTGCTAAATTTTATAACATTTTATAAGTATCAAACTAATTTGATGTAATTGCCTCTCATTAATTGGATATGGAAGCTTAATCAAAGTAGGAAGAGATTTTTCTTCAGGATAGAACTCTCATGTTTTTGTTCTGTGCCATGTGTGAAGGATCTAATTCTTCCTGTGAAGCTCTTGCAGTCTTTGCCTGACTCCGTTCCCTCTCTGTTATCCGAATAATATTCACTGGAAGGGGAGACTTTCTCTTTGACATGGATGCATTTATCCTGCAGTGAACAGAAGTTAAGAAACCTCTTTCTGGAATATTGGATTAAGAAGTTACCAGATTTAAGTCAAACTGTGACTCTCAAAAGGTTAAGGGATCCCACCCACACGATTCTAGGATAGGATTCCTGTTGCTCCTCCAAACCTTCTACCTCCAGGGCAATGATGTTTCCACTCAGAGTTCCTCTGATGTCGTTCTAAAGCTTTACCTGACACTTCAGGTGTTTTCACCTGAGGGAAAAATAAGCTTGACATCCCAGTGTGTGGATTTGAGAACTTCCAAGAGAAAATGGAGTTACAGTTAGTCACTTTCAAATGATCTTTTGGGGCAATAAGGGTTCCCAAATGTAAAATATAGATGATATTGTTTTTAAGTATTTCCTTTCAATTCAAGAAAATAAAATAAATCTGAAATGAGGGTATTAAAAATGGTCATCAACATTGGGTTTCCTAATGAACTGTTTCTAAGCTATTGAAGTAATTGCTTTCTAATTACCTTGAAGCAGAGGTAGCACCTTTTAGAGCTGTATGAGCAGTACTAATATTCCCTCAAGCTTTTGTAAAGGAAAATGGCTTTATTTAAAAATTTATCACAGTCAGTTTATGTGAGTCTGTTATCCTAATCAATATTTCAAAATAAGATTGTACTTTAGCCTGGTGGGTGTGTCTCAGTGGTTGAGCGTTGATCTATGAACTAGGAGGTCATGGTTCGATTCCTGGTCAGGGTACATGCCCGGGTTGTAGGCTTAATCCACTGTAGGGGATGTGCAAGAGGCAGCTGATCAATGATTCTTTCTCATTGATATTTCTATCCCTTCCTTTCCCCAACTCTCTGAAATAAATAAAAATATATTGAAAAATTAAAAGTACAAATTCTGTGTGCCTATCTGTGCATGTGGGAATGGAAAAACAGTATTTGTCCCATCTGAAAAGGAGTGCCACAGATTTACCACCCATGAAAGAAGTATCCTGTAGTGAATCTAATTGTCTCAGTCAGAAATCTAAGACTTTGTAGATTTAGGAAGCGTGTTAGCACTTTCTGGCAACCATACTTGTGATAACAGCCCAACAGAGAATGGTGAATATTGCTCTTTAATGGCCTACTGTAACAGTGCATCCTCCAGTGATATGTCATCTCATTATCATCTTCCATTGTGGTTTACTTGCCTCACAAAACTTTCAGCTTGTTTTGAGCACTTTTCCGTTAAGCATCAGCTACTGGCTGATTGTTTTCCGCCACACTGTTCTGATTACCACTTGTTAAAGTCGGCTCCTCTTGGTGTTTCTTTTCCTTTACCCTGGTGCCTTAGCTGTCTTGAGGGCATTACATTGAGCTGTTGACACTCAGTAAATCAGCCCCTGGGAGCATCGGGCATTCTCCATCTTGGCATGTGTGTTTGTTCCAAAGGTCAGTATTTCTGGTCATGTAACTATTTCCCTTGGCATGGCTCTTGATCATACTTGATTCCAGTTTTTATTTATAGTAACAGTTTGGTGATTTGTTTATGAAAAAAAGGTTCTTTTCAGGAATTTTCTTTTTAAAAATTCAACTAAGTTGTATTTTATGAGTTTTCATCATAATTTATAAACTATTCATTTAAAAAAGTATTTTAGATGGAAAGAATTAATGTTCATAGTTGATTATTAATAATATTCACTACCTATAAATTACAATAGACTAAAAAATATATCCACTAATGAATGAAAATACTTGTTTTTCTCAATGAATTACTCAGAAGAACACAAAGAATCATGAGACGTTTCTTCTTATGATTTCTCATGAGGAAGACATTACCTACCACCAATGCATCACTCACAGGGTGTTTCTGAGACCAGCTTCACGAATGTGGGCTCTTTTCTTCTCTCCTATATGCTGGGCACCCTGCAGGAAACTCACTGCCACACCCACAGATACCTCCCTGCTTTAGATGACTCTTGTAGGATGATTACAGGATTCTAGTTGGTTCAAGCTTCGTCCCATAAGCCATAGTTACAGGTTTGATCTCCAGCTAGGGCATATACAAGAATCAATCAATGAATGCATAAATAACTGAAAAAACTAATCAATGTTTTCTCTCTGTCTCTTTCTCTCTCTCCCTCCCTCCCTTACCCTCTCTCTAAAATCAATACTTAAATCAAAAGAAAATATTCCACAGTGCACAGTTTGTTACCTCACACTGAGTGTAGACAGTCCTAAAGTCTTGGGTAAGATTTATAAGGATTGCATTGTGTAATCCATGTTTTAGGGAGAGTTGCCAAATTTGTCATGTTGTACGCATTGTTTTTCTAGGAAGCCTCTTTACTAACCCACTTCCATCCCTCTTTTTAAAGTTCCCCACCCTACAGACAAACATAAACACATATACATGCATGCACACCTGAAATTCATATCACGTGTTAGGGCAATCTGAGTTTTTTATTGCTGTATACTTTCCAATGCTTATTTGGAAAGTATACAACAACGTTTTTATTTCACCACACTTACTATTTGTTCTTATGATCACTAATATAAAATGTATAACCCAATGTTTGTATATAGTAACATAAATATATGTACACATCATGCTAAAATCATTTGTTCAGTGTAATGATACAAATGACACATTTTAAAAATAGACCGGGAAATTCTCATTTGTAGGAAAAGCAAAACATTTCAGCAGCAATGCTAAAATATATTCTTTTGAAGAGATTCTTTCTGATTTTGGAGAATCCTACTTTTGAGTTTTTGTAAGAACATACAAGAGATGTAATGTATTCCAAGGTTTTTAAAATGTTTACATTTCTGAGTGTGCACCAGTTTTAAATTTCAGAAAGATTAGAAGCTCAAAACATCTAGAGGGTGGGCGGAGAGTGAGCATGTGTTGTAGTTCCATCTATTACATGGATCTGGCAAGATCCCTATTTGCATGTAAGTGGAGAGGCCTGCCTTTGTAGGTCTTCCATGTTGAGAGCCGATGTTAGGGCTGTCTGGTCCCGACCAGAACCTTTGCCGACCTGGTTCCTGGACAGGCATCAGTTAGCAGTCTGGTCCTGCTGGCTGGAGGTCTGCATCTGGAAGCAGAGGTTCACCTTATAGCCGAGGAGTGGATGGAAGGTTTAGAAAGTAAACTCTCTTGAAGAGTGCTCTACTATCATTGTCGATCTAAGCAAGCGTACTTCTTTTTTTCTTAAACTTCCAGACTAAAAGACAGAATGACCTGGTGGAAAAGCATGAACTTCAGAATCAGATTTGGTTTAAATTTTGCCTCCCTGACTATAGACTGTGTGATTTTTTTGCTTATTTCTGTGAGCCTCCGCTTCTTCATTTGTAAAATGCAGGGAAGTGTATAAGTAGTAAATGGAAAAACAAATCCCAAGTGTCTGGTATTCGGTTAGGAATTAGTGGATATTATTCTCTCTCTCTCTCTCTCCACCACTAAAGTGGAGTGAGTAACCTCCACAGTAGCCTGGTTTAACTCCCCTTCATGGTTTGACTACACAAAACCTGGCCAGCCACATTTTCAGACAATGCTTTTGAAAATCATCTGTTCTACCCCCCATAAGAGAACAAATCATCAAAGAAATTCTAAGCTTAGAGAGGGGCTAAGAAAGAGCAAGTTTTCTTTGGGAATTGTATTAGCGCCATGCTTTCCGGAATAATACTCACTGGCATATTGCTGATGCAACGAGATTGTACATTATTAATACATTTTTAAAGATTTCTTAACTCAGTGTGAATTTTTTTCCTTTCATCTTATCTTACACAAAACCCAACTGGAGATTTTAAGAAGGTGATGTGTAAGCATTACTTTTATTCACAGGTGGTTTATTTCTTAGTGACAAGCACATACAAATATGCTGTTTTGAAGTTTTTATCAGCTTAAACAAGAAAGTGACATTCCCAGTGATTTAGATAGCCAGAGGTTACATAATCTATTGACTGTTTGTGGAGTTATGATGCACTTAATTGAGCCAAACCCTCTCCTCCCATCCTTTCAAAATGCCCATAGGTTGGATTTTGCACAATTAGAGATAAATATTTATTTTTAAAATTGATTAAAGTATTATTGAAACAATGAGAAATTCAAAGACTTGTTGAGTTCTAAAACTAAGAGATCTGCCTCTTTTTTCCTTCACTCTGTGACATCTTGGAATATGTAGCTCATAGTAATAGTCTCTGTGAGTACACCCTCTTTTTCACTAACCATTCATTATGACCATGGGAGGTAGATTTCCCTTTGCCTTCTCTTTCTGCAGTTTGATTCTAGAGCATTCTAAAACCCTTGAGTCATTTTGGAGTTACATGTAATAGACCATAATATCAAGATCTTAGATGATAGCATTGAGTAAAAATGTAAACTATAATACGATTTTAAAACCACAAAGTAAAGTTTGCCAGTAGTTAGGTATTGATTGTTATCTTCAGAAATATTTTGAAAAGATTTTCAGAACTAGTTTGAGTTTTTAACTGAACAATTCACTAAAGAAAACGCATTTGTAACTGTTTCTTTTTCTTTTTTAATTTCAGGGTCAGCCTGGTCCTCAGGTAAGTGAACTCTTTTCCAACAAATTAATTCCAATTTAGGGATATTCCAGTGTGGAGGTTTTTCTGCAATTCTTTTTCAAAGAATATAAAAAGCTGTGAGCCAGTAATTATGACACCACACAGTAGACCAAATATTTCCCAGGAGTGAAGCTTCGGCGGGGCCTCTTCAGGCTGTATGAGCCACGTCAGCTGTTGGGCCAGATGGCAAGTGAACAATGCACTATCATCTAAAGCAAAACGCTTAACTGATCTGAAACAGAGCCACGGGACTTTAATGTAAGACAGAATGACTTACTAGATGTCGGCTATGAACTGGCTGGCATTAGGTACTGATTAATTGTATACTAATAATGTTGTTGTAAATCCACAGACTCCGATCATGTAGACTCTGATCCTACCAGCTTCATTTGATTCATTATAGACAGACATTGAATTCATTCCCCACTTTCAATATAAACCAACTGTTGAAGCCATGATTTGTAATTAAATGTGAATATAGTCAACATAAAATCTTTTGAGCCCTAAGTCATATTGAAGAAAATGAGGGAATTTTAGAAGAGAGTAATGTGTATAAAGATGAGAGTACAAAAGGAGGGTGTTTTAGAAGTGAGTCAGTACAAAATAACAAATTTAACATTACTACTTATTATAGTCTGTAGGAAGCTATAGAGAGGGAACTGACATTATTAATGTTTCACCTTTAACAATGTAATAACTGTAAATAACATAATTATTTCTTGAGTTTCCCCTTTGTCTCTTTTCCTTTGACATACCAAAAGCTATTTCTGTCCTAGACTGTTGGATAAATAAATGACGTTCATGATATCTTTGTTAGTCAATATCATAAATTGTCTATTGTGTGCTAATTTTCATATTAGACCAAGAGAATATTATTTATAATTTCTATGAACTCTGAATATTAAAGATGTCTGACAAACAAAACCCCCCATATACTGCAATAGAGCAGTCCTCTTCACGCTGCATTCATGAGAAAACGTTTGACATGTAATTAATTTATATTCATTTAAAAATACTCTCATTATTTAAGATTTTTCACTTAAACTTTTAGTTGATTCAAGGTAATTATTGGAGGGGGAAAAAACTCACCAAAGCAAGTTGTAGCTTCTTCCCTAAGTTTGAAGCTGTTACATTATACTGGGATGAAGACAAAGTAAAAGGTGTTTTTGCCTGTTTTATTTTATTGGATGCTTTACCAGAGCCTTGGGAAGTATTGTATATACAAAATAGAAGAGATAAATGACTCACCTGGGATGACACCATAAAACAGGGAGCAGGAGTCAAGTTTGTGTCTACAACCCTCATACCCCGGTATCTCTCTAGGGAAGAAATGAGGTAATAGACAATCAAAGAAATTGGAGTGTTAATCAAAGACATTTGAGAGAGGATGATGATGTTTAACATATTTTAAGTTTTAATGGAACTTCTGTCTTAGCCTGCATCACCTCTCACTAAACCAGAGCAGTTCTTAAGGTAAGGATTTGAGCGTAAATAATTCATCTGGGTGATGATCCCAGGAAGCATTATGAAGAAGTGGGGAAAATAATGCAGAGAGGGCATGAAAACCAGGAAACAGATGCATCAATGAACAGGTTACTGCTGTGGACTGGAGCTCGGTCCTGCTGAAGAACTTAGGAGAGACTGTGTAGAGCTTGCCTCAAACTCGCCCCACCAAGGGGCACGGAAGTTGATGTATCTATCCACTAATTTACCTTTCTTCATTGTTGAGAGTCGTGCCTGGTGTTAAGTCTCTGGCACTTCTGACCTGCCCCCAGAAGGTCTAGCATAATCCAGCTGCTAGATGAATGCAGGAAGCAGTAGGGATGTATGGGACCTGTATTCCACCACTGACTTGAAGGGAGGCGGTGAGGTGGGTTGACACCAACATCTCCTAGGCAAGTGTCCTATTGACAAAACAAAGAGTGAGAAATTCAGATATGGATGTAACGATTTGGAAATTGGACAAAAAGACAGCATTAAAAGCATATTAGTTAACGAGATGTTAAAAGGAATAACTGTAAAAAGCACAAGGTCATAATAAATCTTGAGTGTACTGCTATAGTTAATGAGCAGAAGGAAGATGGTGAACTAACACCACGGGAAGCCAAGGATGGACAGAACTAGGAACATTCTGGATCTCTGTAGCTGAGATTTAAAAGTATATTATGGGCCGTGGCTAAGTGGCTGAGTTTATTGGAGCATCAACCTATAAACCAAAAGACTATGGTTTCAATCTCTGGTTGGGGTATATAAAGTGAATGGATCAATGTCTCTCCCTTCCTCTCTCTCTAAAAATCAATAAAAACATATCCTCAGGTGAGGGTTTTTTGTTTGTTGTTTGTTTGTTTTTAGTTCTATTTCCTCCATGAAATTGAACATCAACAAAAAATGTTAAAGATGAGATATTATTGTATTTCAGAGTACCTTTACACCAGGTCTTAAATATACTTCAGAAAAATAAACTTTGTAAACTGCTCCATTTGAAAATTTTAGAAACTTTTGAGGGAGATGGGACTGACATTCTCAAATTGTAACCTGCTCTGGTTTTCCTTAATTTTGGCTACCAGTTTATGTATTATTTTTCTAACCCCTAATCCACTCTTGGGACTTTTTTAAAAACAAAAAGTGGATGTTAAATATAAAGGAGACTTTTAACTAATTTTATCTAACTAAAAATATAAAGACTTAGAAATGGTTTATATAGTTGATGCAATTATCAATATATATAGCAGTTACAGTATTTTATATAGTTATACAATACCACCTTAGCATGAATCTACTTTTTCTTTGAGTATATGTATGTAAACTATACATTAAATTTGTTTCATCCAGATTTATAATGAAAAGGCAAACAATGTACCTGAATTAGGAAATTAAAAATTAAAACCTGAATTAGGAAATTATAAATGGGCTCTTCAATGCTTGAAAGGTTTCTTTTATTTGATCAAATTTCTCTTAAAATGTCCATGTTTTGTTACTTGGGTCACTAAAAATTATTTTAATCATATACAGTGTAAGTAATAACAGGGCATGTCTTCCCTTTTTTCCATTATCTCTTTGGTAACTTAAAAAGATATCCACTTTTTCTTAAATTCTTATCTTATTCAGTTTCCCTGATTTTATAAGATTTATCAGCTAAAACTCTTCATAACCTGTTTTTTGTTATTTATAAATATAAGATTCAAAATAACGAATTTACCTGCATTTCTTCCCTGCTGATCCTGTTCCTCCCTCATCCCTGTGTCTTCTTAGCACATTTTTTTTTTTAACTGTGGGGAAAGGGAAGCACACAAACATTGCAAAACGCTCTCTCTACCTTCTCCTTTTGTAACTAGTTAAGGGAGGAAAGGGAAGAAGAAAGATTGCCATTTAAACAAGCTTCCTCCAAGTAAGTTCCCTTCTTAACTAGTCCTCAAAATCCTCTTCCTGAGTCATAACCGTGTCACTCAGGGATGACCTTCACTGTGACTGGTTAGTATTGTGAGAGAAAGCTTCGAAAGTCCCCAATTCCAACTCTCAACGGATTTTTCCATTGGAAAAATTACCAGTATTGTTTCTCTTGTACAACAAGACTTTTTTTTTTAGATACATCAGAAATAGGCTTTTGTGAATTGGGCTGGGAAAATAAACTATATTTATATTATGATTCCTCTGGGAAGATAAAATCAGATTTCTAAATAACTAGCTTCCAAAAAAAGAGTTGTAAATGTTTGAGTTGGGAAATTGCACATCCTTTCAAATTTATAAAAGATTTGGGCAGAATTATAATTGGCAACTTGTTGTCCATGTACAAATGTTTATATCTGTGAGAGTTTTCTTGCCATCCTTTTTTTCACAGTATTTATTATACAGTGCAAAACTCTTCCTTAGAGAGTATAAAACTTAATTTTGCTTCTTTATTATCACACTTCTTTAGTAGGAACTTCCAGGTTAATAAGGTTTCATTTTGCAGACCAATAGCAAAAGGAGCACATCTATTATATCAGCAGAAGGGAGTTCTTCCCATCATCTTCCCAAAGTTAAAGATGGTTAGATGAATTTAAATTAGATTTTTAAACAACTGCAAAGGCAGGAAAGCTAAATGGGAGTAACCCTGTTGCAGTGATAGCATGAAATTAAATAGAAAAATGGGCCTTGGGGAAGGGAGGTGAGTTTGCATTTACCAAAATGGGTGAGAGAATGGTTCTTGACAAGGGAAATAAGATGGTGAAAGAGTAATAGAAAGAAAAAGGGCAATTTTAGCAGCTGTGGTTAAGATAGAAAAGAGGCAAGGAAATGAATGAAGAGGATGTTGCTGTGAATCCACTGAAACAAAGGAAATCAAATTCTTGGAGAGAAAAAGGGGTGGGGTAGAGTAAATAATGTCCCAAAGACTTGAAAAAATGGTTTGGGTAAAAAGAAGAAACTGACAACAGAGTGTAAGTGAGGGAAGAAAGAAGGAAAAGAAACTAATAAAAAAGACACGAGCATTTCTATTTCAAACTAACAGTATTAATTATTTGGGAGTGGGGCAAAATTAATCTATTGAAATGAAAGTCACCCTGATATTTCTTCATTAATTCATATTAACATAATTCAATTCAATTCAATTCACTCAAGTATTTATTTATCTTGTACTATGTTCAATGCACAGTGATAATAAGGCTGTGAAACTGTGGTGCTCAAGACAGACTCAGCCTCTGATTTTTGTTTTAGTTATTTTAATATTACTAGTCAAGTAGAATATGCAGTCCTGTCAGTTCTCACAGACCCACCATCTGAGGATGGCTTTGCCCACATCTCTACATCTGGGAAAAACCCAGTTTCAGCCAAGACCCTAAACACGAGGTATTTAAAGAGGCATTTTTCCAACATGCAGGTGACTGAGGATCAATGCCATTGCTCTAAGTGTGATTCTGGTGCCATGTTTTATTTGTAATAATTGGCTTTCGGCCACGATCAAGGCAAACCTGTTCTGGTAAAGGAGTCCTTTTCTGGCTCCCCAGTCCTACATCCCCTTTATGTGTTCCACTCTTCATCCTAGGTCCTCCTTTTTCTTGTTCCTCTACTACCGGGTGTTAAGAGTCATGGTGCTCTGTTTCTATGTCTCTGGGTTTATTTTTAACTGGCTGTCAAACCTCAGAGAGAAGGCAGGGGAGCGGGGTCGGGGGAGGGAAGAGATCAACCAATGAACTCATATTCGTATACGCATAACCCAAGGACACAGATAGTGGGTGGTGAAGGCTTGCAGGGAATGGGGGAAGAGGGCAATGGGGAGTGGTATATGTAATACTTGCAACAATAAAGATTTTTTAAAAATAACTATATTTCAAACATTGTAAAAAAAAAAGAGTCATGGTGCTAATGCTCTTTGCAGCTTTGCTAATGACTAACAAAGCAACCACACAACTATATATTCCAGCTCACTGCCCACTTGACAGGGTTTTACTCTTTCTTTCTTTTTCTTTCTTTCTTTCCCTCCCTCCCTCCTTCTCTCCTTCCCTCCCTCCCTCCTTCTTTTCCTCCCTCCCTCCCTCCCTCCCTCCCTCCCTCCCTCCCTCCCTCCCTCCCTCCCTCCCTCTCTCCCTCTCTCTCTCTCTCTCTCTTTCTTTCTTTCTTTCTTTCTTTCTTTCTTTCTTTCTTTCTTTCTTTCTTTCTTTCTTTCTTCTATCTTTCTTTCAACTCTGACTTCCCAGTGCCATTCTACATACTGTGAAGACATGACTTTTGCCTAGCCAGTCATTGCTGAAGTGAGTTGGGAAAATGAGCATTTAATGTGTTCCTGTCTCTATGGTGAAAACACTGAGAGTGGGGATTAAGTGTATCATCAACCAATATCATCCTATACATGTCAACTAGATAAAGATTTCTGTCATGAAATCTTTTGATTATGTCCTTCTTCTAACCCTATAACTTTGAATGCCAATGTAATTACCATTTAAAGTATAATAAAATCCAGTTTCTTGTCTGACATTCACATCTTTTGTTTTGGCCTGTTTTTCAGCCTGATCTTCAGTTAATTTTTCATTAATGCTCTTTCTGGACACTGTGCTTCATACAAACCAAGTCAAACCATTTACTTTCTGCCCTTTAAACCTGTTTTTCTCCATTTATCTTTTCTTAGAATATAGTCTTTTCTCCAGAACTGCTTCCCTCTCAATCCCCAGATACACTTATCCAAATATGATCACCTTTCATATTTACCCACCACTTCTTCCATCAAGATGTCTTTATTCTCCCTTAACTGAATATTGTTTCTCCCTTTGCAAGCTCCGTGATCTTGGGCAAGTTATTCAATCACCGAGTCTCATTTTTCTCTCTGTAAAGCAGAGATAATAATGTCTTATCTCAACAGATGGTTTGAGGATTAAACTAAGAAAATATAGGTATAACTTTTAACTTGGTGCCTCGTACATGAATGCACTCAATAAATACTAATTCCCTACTTTCTATTGCATCACTATTATTTATAAAAGGCATTTCTCTCTTTATAACTAGCTATGATCTTTAGGAGTGAGATCTATGTTTTCTTTCATCTTTAGAATCATCTTCAACACTTGACATAGTTCCTTGTAGAGAGTAGACGTTCAACAAATGCTATTGAGTTGTGAGTGTTAAGGAAAGTAAAGTCGAGGAACCAGAGGCATGGATATGTGGAACGGACTGAACATAGGAATAGGAGGAGCATGGGGAGGACTGAATAAAAGAAGGCGAAGAGAACAGCCAAAGAACATATATGCATAGCCCATGGGCACAGACAATAGTGGTGAAGGCCTGGGGAGGGGGAGAGGGGCTTGGGGGGACATCTGTAATAGTGTCGGCAGTTTTTTGAAAAGGATATCTGTGAAAAAAGAAAGAGAAAGCAGAGGAAGAGAAAAAGCTATTGGCTTCTCATAATCCTAAATGCCCCAGTCAGTAGTGCCACTCAGGTCTCTAAGGTCTCTACGCACTGAGATTTTACTGAGCTCTATCAATGTTATTATCTCACTTCCACAAGGTTTGGGGAGTGTGGATACCTTTGCTTCCTTTCACTTCATAGTTTATTTATATTGGTATGTAGTTTTGGTGAATATAAATAGGAGCTTAGTATATAATTAAAAACATGCTAAAATATCTAAAAAAGATAGCATTAACCCAGGTTCATGCTTATAATGTATTTTATTTTGTAACAATTTATTTGTAGGATTCGAGGCTTGGCTATGAATTTTAATAATTGAGACTATTATAGAAAGTAGTTCATGGCTGTTGTGTGTAATGCCACATTGCTAAAACAATAGCATTCTCTCACTAATAAATAATTTAATACAAATTGTAGGAACGAATTGTTTTTTAAAATCCTTCTCAGGATACCGTCTCATATGCTTTAGAAAAATACTTCAACCCTTTTCCCACCGAAAACACTCTATCAGCGGAATCATTTTGTTAAGTGAAAGTTACCTCTTCCATATCCAGGACATTTCTTTTGCATGAAATTTTTAGAATTTAAAAGCCCTACTCATAACCCCTTTTTGGAGTTGCATGTGAGCATAAAAGAGATATAATTCCCTTAGGGATTTGCAGTACTAAAGCGGCATGCATGTTGTAATTCTGTATTACTCAGTGAGAAAAAAATGTAAGAGAAAACCACAAGCAACCATCAGACAACTGCACACGGAGGCGGGGGGCTTCCATTTGTATTTTCTTGAAAAGAAGTGAAAGATGTCACTTTGCCTTTCCCTCCAAATCCCCCTTTTGCTTTTTTTGTTTGTTCTGATATTGTCATTGCCATTTCACAACATTTTACAAAAATCAAGCTGTGTGTGCCTTGGAAAGAATTATTTCTGATATTTTGGGGCAGTATTTAACTTTCTATTCATATGTTTTTAATTATATACTAAGCTCCTTCTAACCTAACACTTTAGCAATTCCCATATTTCATGTTTGTGTTTCAGTCCAACCTTTTTCCGATCCATATAGTCTGTCTTGGGGGCAGGGGGAGGACATCTACATTCTGCAAGAAATTTGGAAAGCAGTGCATGTGTATGTGTGTCTGTGTATGTGGAAAATCTTTATTTTGCTTACTACATAACAGAACTATCATATTAAACTAGTAATCATTAATAAGTCATGCTATATTTCATAATGCATTATCACTTCCCATTATCTATATTTTATGTTGTGGTTAGATGATAAAGAGAATGATTATTAAAGTTTTAACATCTTAGATTTTTAAAGATATTTAATTAAGTAAATGGTTAATATGATATGAAAGACTCCATTGTACTCTAGGTAGCTTATATATTTAAAGGAACACATAGCATAGCAGTTTATTTTATTAGAATTCACATTTTTAACATGGTCATTTGTATATTGAAATAGTATAACATCATCCTCAAAGTTTAATTCTAGCTTAGAATTCTTGTCTACTGAAATTAACTGAAGAACATTTATTGCCCTCTTTATGCCTTGCTTTCTATCAAATATATTCCTTTTAACTCTGTCTAAATAAAGGTGAATAACATATAGCTTTCCATTAATAATTAAACTAATCCAACATTGATTTGTACATGTGGAAGTTATTATTTTCTGAAATTTTTACTCATTTTTGTATCTCAATTTCTTTATACAGTTTTGATATATAGAAATTGCACAATACATTTTTGTTGAATAAATGTATACATTTAATAATGCAGGTTTAAAGATAATTTTATATTCATTTGATGATGAAATTATTGAATAAATTGAAAATATTAGCTTTTGGCAGTCTATTTTTTTTTTAATCCTTACCCAAAGGTTTTTTTTCATTGATTTTTAGGGAGAGTGAAAGAGAGAAGGAAAGACAAAAATATAGATGTGAGAGAAACACATTGATTGGTTGCCTCCTGCATAAGCCCCAACGAGGGCCCAGCCAGGGAGGAGCCTGTAACCAAGGTGTGTGTCCTTGACCAGAAATGAACCCAGGACCCTTTGGCCCGCAGGCCGACGCTCTATCCACTGAGCCATATTGGCTAGGGCTGGCAATCAATTTTTAAAACAGCATATGGAACACATTGAGTAAGGTTATGAGGTGGCTCCATGGGCAGACAGGGGTTTAAATCCTCATCTTGCACTTACAAACTGTATAACTTTAGGCAAGTTACCTTTTTTCCTTTAGTTTTTCAATATAAAATTAAGATGGTTGTTTTAATTTAATTCATGACTTACTGAAGCACTTAGAACAGTGTATGTGGTATCCATAAGTGTTATTATTAAGGGCTACTTATGCACACATCTTCTCACATCAGCACTCGCACAGGGACAGAGCCATATGGACGATACCCTTATAGAGGTACTTCATCTGTGGAAAAGTCCAATAGAATAATGACTTCAAAGCATATAGAGGTTTAGGATAAGTAGTTCAATCTTAAAATCAAGGAATTCATGAAAAGTAATTGTAATTGTTAGATATGATTTATAGTATAGGATTCTCTATTAAAACAGTCATTTCTGTGCACATTTGTAAGTGTGTCTAATTATTTCTAAAAATATCAAGGAGTTATAGTTAAAATATTTTTGTCAGTAAAACAAAATTAATTCAGTTGTAAATGTTTTAAACTTTAAATTAGTATCTGAAAATTTTCTGAGTATATTATGTATATACTGTATATACTAGTGGCCCAGTGCACAAAGATGGGGAGGTTCTCTCAGCCCAGCCTGTACCCTCTCCAATCCAGGGGCCCTTTGGGGAATGTCCCATGGGATCAGGCCTAAACCACAGTCGCACATCCCTCTCACAATCTGGGACTGCTGACTCCTAACTGCTCACCTGTCTGCCTGCCTGATCACCCCTAACTGCCTCTGCCTGCCTGATCTCGCTCCCAACTGCCCTCCTCTGTTGGTCAATTTGGTTGTGATAGGTCAGTTTCTATGCCAATCAGTGTCAAAAGCTCCACCTCCTAGGAAGCTATTGGCTCCTCACACTTTACCCAGATTTGGTTCTGATTGGTCAGTTTCTATGCCAGTCAGTGTCAAAAGCTCCACCTCCTAGGCAGCCATTGGGGTACCATGCCTGCAGCAGAAGCAGTCAGCACTGGGTTGCCATTGTAGGACTGACTTTTGGTTGGTCGAGCTTCAGTCATTACTAGACGTTATGACCCAGGGTTTTTATATATTAGGATATATTATTTCACATGTATGTTCAATAATTTTGAAATCATAATCCAAATTCTTAATATACTAAAATAATTTTTCATTAAATATCTCTAGTCATATTCCATTGATACCACATTTTAAATATTTATATTTTTTATTGATTTCAGAAAGGAAGGGAAAGGGAGAGGAAGAGAGAGATAGAAACATCAAGGATGACAAAGAATCATTGATTGGCTGCCTCCTGCACATCTTTCTACTGGAGATCAAGCCTGAACCCCCGGCACATGCCCTGACTGGGAATTGAATGTGACCTCCTGATTCATAGGTTGATACTCAACCACTGAGCCATGCCATCTGGGCAATTGATACCACATTTTAAAAATAGAATATATTTCTTGGGTTGTGTAGACATAAAAATGGAGGAATACTATGAGATAGAATAAGGTAAATGGTATAAAGTAAAATAATAACTCCAGAAACATCTGGGGGAGGGAGTGGGTAGAAGGATCAATGGGGGAAAAAGGTAAAGCTGTATTGTTTTCAACAGTAAAGGTAAATTTAAAAAAGTAAACATCTTATTCTGCCTTCTCTCTTTTGGATAGGCCATATTTAAACTTTAACAATGACTGTAGGAGACTCTACAACCTCCCTAAGATAAGGAACTTGAAGTGAGACTTTATATTTCAGATTTTTTAAATGATCAGTATATTCAGTGTTAATTATTTTTAAGATCTTAGATCAGGCAGAATCTGTCACAGTAATTCACATTCAGTAAATATTATTTTAATAAAAAGTACATGGAGTTGTTTTGCATTTCCCTAATGATTAGTTACATTGAGCATCTTTTCATCGTCTGTTGGCCATCTGTGTGTCCTCTTTGGAGAAATGTCTATTCAGGTCCTCTGCCCATTTTTTTAAAAACTGGATTGTTTGGCTTGTTTGTGTGTTGTTTTTTGGTGTTGAGTTGTATGAGCTCCTTATGCATTTTAATATTAACCCCCTATTGGATATATAATTTGAATATCCTTGCACTGTCAAAGTGGCTATGATACACAAAATCAATAAATGACAGGTGTTGGTGAGGATGTGGAGAAAGAGAACACTGCTACACTCTTAATGGGATTATAAATGGGTGTAGCCACTATGGAAAACAGAATGGAGATTCCTCAAAAAATTAAAAATAGAGCTGCTATATAACCCAGCAGTACCACTTCTAGATATTTATTTATCTGAAGAAATCTGAATCACTAGTTCAAAAAGATATATGTACCTCTCTGATCACTGCAACATTATTTTCAATAGCCAAGATATGAAAGCAACCTGGGTGGGTGTCCATCAACAGATGAATGAATAAAGATGGTATCGTATATAGATATACATATATACAATAGAATATTACTCAGCAATAAAAAAGAATGAAATATTTTTTGTTTTCTTTTGTTAATCCTCACTAGGACATTTTTTCCCCATTGATTTTTAGAGAGATTAGAAGGTAGGGGGAGAGACTCACAGAGAGAGAAACATCAATGAGAGAGAGACACACCAATTGGTTGTCTCCAGGGACCAGGGATCAGGCTGCAACTGAGGTAGGTGTCCATGACTGAAATCAAACCCAGGACCCTTCAGTCTGAGGGCTGATGCTCCAGCCACTGAGAAAAACTGGCTGGGGCAAAATATTTCCATTTGTGACAAGATGGATGAACCTAGAGGGTATTGTGCTAAGAGATATAAACCAGAGGAACATATATACCATATGATTGCACTTTGTAGAATAAAAACAACAACAAAACAAAATGAACAAACAAAATCAAGCAGAAACAGACCCATAAATACAGAGAACAAACCGATGGCTGCCAAAGGGGAGGGGAAGAAGGGATGGATATGAAAAAAAAATTATAAAATGTATGGAGTTGAAGATAAGTCAAAGATGATGCATCCTCAGTTGATCTAGTTGAATAAATATTATCAATTATTTTGCTTAGAATCGTTATGACACATTTTGCCTATAACCTCTCTTACCTGGCAAACTGAGCTAAGGAGCTATTTGGCAAAAAAAATAAAGTGGAATTTTTATTTTCTCAAAGAAATGTTGATCCTTGCAGTAAACTCGGGGTCTCCATTTACATCAGTGCATGTTGTGCACTGCACTGCACAACGCTGCTCAGCCAAGTGGGAGGTGGAGCTTGAAACCCAGTTCCTGCTTCCCTGCCAAGCTCTGTGCCCTGGCATGTGGCACATCTGTGTGGAGGAAAACTGCTTATTTAATTCATACAAAGTCTTGGTTTGAGCCATCAGGACCCTGAATGATTCATGTGTAATTTACTACAAAGAAAATTAGCCAGAATGTAAGTGGTGGGTATCATGATCTGAGATGAGAACAAGGCATCCAGGAGGAAACGTAGAGAGGGCAGTAGGTGCCATCCTGGAGAGAAGCCACAGCTGGCTATGGAGTAGATAGGTAGCAGCTGAAACTATGGCAATGAGTGAGAGGCCCCGAGAGTGTATAGAGGGAGAGCGTATGGACTGTGTAGAGTGTATGGAGGGAAGAGAAGAGAATTCATGGATTGGGGGAGGTTTAGTGATGAACTATGAACAAGAAAAGCCCATCAGAACAGAAGACCTAGAAAAAGCCATTGCCAAAGAAGCTTGAGGACAAGTGGCCAGGCACATGAACTATGGCCAATATGCTTGCACTTAGGAGTCATTTAGTGGCTTTAGTAGGAGGGAGACAGGAGTGAAAAAATACCTGCCCATGTATGAAATGTGGGGAAAAATTCTTTCATTGGATAGAGCTCACTTTGTCTCCAAGAAACTGTGTAAAATTGTTTTATTCCTTTTGCTGTTTGTTTTAACTCTTGTGAACTAGTCATGAGTCAACCAATGAGAGATTGTAGTGACTTCTAAGGCATAATTGTTAGCTGAAATAAAATATATCCTCATTAGCATTAATTGGAAGCAGGTTGGACATACAGCTAGATATCTGTGACCTCAATTGTCAACAGGCTATTCGGGGAATACTAATTTTGGCTCTGATATCTTGTTAAAGACCTATGTTGTATAAAATCTGCTAATATATTTATTGGAATACTAGTTTTGGCTCTAATATCTTGTTAGAGACCTCTGTTGCATAATATCTGCTAATATATTTATTGTGTAATCACCATGTCTAAGGAATAAGGCTATACATTTGAATTAGGGAAGAGAGGAAGGGAAATTATATTTATAGAAGACCACATGTTCTTTTAATCCCTTCTTACAACTCCCATGTGAGATGATAATTTGTATGTCCCGTTTTACAGATGTGGAAACTGAGGCTCAAAGAGGTGAAGTGATCTGTCTAAGGTGATGTTAGTATATATTAAAACCCCCAAAGTCATGATTGTTACATTTCCCTTTATACCTCTCTTCCTGCCCTTAAGAGACCTGATGGTTTAATATAAAGCATAAATCTTATACCTAGCAGGGTGAGCTAAGTTTTATAAAAAAAAATGTCACAAGTGTGGAGGAGTTCAAATATAGGGGGGAAAAACACATATCAACAAGAGAGTGAGATGAAGTTAGAGAAGAGCCCAGCCAGCTTGGTTGAGTGTCAACTTATTAACCAGGAGGTCATGGTTCAATTCTTATTGGGGCACATGCAGTGTTGTGGGTTCAATCCCCAGTGTGATGTGTGCAGGAGGCAGCCAATCAGTGATTCTCTCTCATGATTGATGTTCCTATATCTTGCTCCCTTTCTCTTCCTCACTGAAATATATATATATATATGTTAGAGAAGAGAAGTCACTGAGATGAGGTATCAGTAGCTGGTTAGCTGTAATGATAGTGATGGTAGAGATGGGACTTTTAAATGCAAGGACTGATATTTCTTTTAGAAATTCAAATTTCTAATATGTTCATTCCCCCCCTCCCTCTGTAACCTCCCAAGTAGCTCCAAAGCTCAGGTTTCTAGGTAAGAGGTTTCAAGGAAGGTGTGCTTCTAGCCCTAGCCGGTTTGGCATTCTGAGAATACCTGGTATTCAAGGCTGACTGGAAGAGAGGATCCTTATGGGGAATTGGAGCAGGGTTGGAGGAGGAATGAAGTAGAAAGGGAAAGTTGGGAGCAGATTAGAGGATTTTGGATTAATCAGAAATTAACACTTTAATTGGTAGGAATCCAAAGGGTCATGTAAAGTAAATTTTTTAATTATATAACTATTTGTTTTGGAAATTGTTTTAAAATTTCAAATTGTAGAAAAAAATATTATCATGAAGTGCTCTAGAGCCATCACCTAGCTTCAAGAATTATCAATGGTTAACTTTGTTCTATGAACCCTTTCCTTCATTTATTTCCTTTTGTTTTGCTGCTGTATTTGATAGCAAAACCTACATATTGTGTCATTGCATCTGCAAGTACTAACTTATGAATCTCTAACTGATAAGACCTTTCTAAAACATAACCATCATTTCATATCAACCCTAATAAAATTAACAATAATTCCTCAATATTATTATACCCAGTCTTATTTATTTATTTATTTATTTATTTATTTATTTATTTAATATATTTTATTGATTTTTCACAGAGAGGAAGAGAGAGGGATAGAGAGTTAGAAATATCGATGAGAGAATCATCGATCAGCTTCCTCTTGCACACCCCCCCCCCCCCACTGGGGATGTGCCCGCAACCAAGGTACAAGCCCTTGACAGGAATCGAACCTGGGACCCTTCAATCCACAGGCCAACACTCTATCCACTGAGCCAAACCGGTTTTGGCACACTTGGCATTTCTATGACTCTTCAATCTCTTTGACTCTGCAGTTGTCTTTCTTGTCTTTTTATTTTGTTCATGTCATCAATTTTTCCACATTTATCCTCTATGTCGACTGCCCACATTTTAAACTGGTCTAATGACTTCCTCAAGATGCTTCTTAACTTATTTGCCTTTCTTCAGTATTTCTTATAAACTGTGAGTTCCTGTAAAAGTTTGATTAGACTCAGGTTCAACTTTTTGGAAGACTCTTATAAAGGTGTGTAACACTTTCTAGTTCACTATATCAAAAGGCATTGAGTGATTTTGGCTGATCAGCAGATCCAGTTCGATTGGCTGGATTCCCTACAACATGGCACCTCACACTTTTGCATTTATCGAGGATAGTTTCCTAATACAACTTTTCCATTGTGGGTTGAAAATGGGCCCTTCACCTTTTCTGAGCTGAGGATATATGCTCAGAAATGTGCCTTAGAAAACATAATGTGACAAAAGTGTGTAGGGTGGAGTGGAGTAAGGGAAAACCAAGAGAGGCTTGTAGACTAGTCCTGTTTCCAGGAACAAGTGTGCCAAACTTGGAAAGAAAGATTCAAGGGATTTTGTGGAGAATTAAATCTATAGGACTTGACAATAGAGTCCATTTACTGACTCAAACATAAAACAGAGTGCTTAGGCTTGGAGGAGCTGTGTGTTTAAGGAAAAAAATAAAAATAAAAAACAGGGAAGTCAGGAGTCATGACTGGCTTGAAGCAGAAATTGAGAAGCTTGGTTTGAGAATGTTGAATCGAGCTGATGATGGCATATCTCAGCTTAGACATCTGGTGAGCAGTTGGGAATGCAAGGATTGCGGCTGGAAAAGAATTCAGGACATAAGTCAGGTAATAGTTAAAGCCTTGAGGGTGCATTTGATAGCTGCTGAGCAAAGTAACGTGAAAAGACAAAAGGTTTAGACACAAATTTGGGCAGTCCTGACATTTATGAACTTTGTCAACCCTTCCTCCCAGAGCTCCAGTGTGTTTAGTTCTAGTTTAGCACAGGGCGACTCCTCACCAGGATTGGCTCAGCAGCTTCCCTTCCCACAGCTCAGCTTTCTTCTTCCCAACGGAAAGAAATGCCCCCAACACCAATATGTATTTCAGCTCCTGTTACTTTATCTTTACCCAGACCAGACTAAAAATATGACGTCTACTCTGCTACCTCCTCTCTCTTTCCTCAAATTCAATTTCCTTTCTTTCTGTGACCAATCTGTTAGTTAGGAAAATTCGGTGGAAATAGTAAGAAGGATGTTAGGGCTTCTTACAATGAGGGAATAGAGGGCAAAGGCAACGTTTCTTCTCCCTGGCATTCGCAGAGGATGAATGACCATGTGTGGAGACCAAGAGGAAGGACCTTAAGGGAACCATAGAACCATAGTGGTGGGAGGGATGAGCAAGAGGAATGATAAAGAGTAGGGAAGATTAGGGAGGAGGCGAGAAGTATTAAGCAGGTATGATAAAGATCTTCATTCCACAGAGAGGAGGGTGAAGATACAGAAAAATCTGGAGCCAGAGAGTCAGGTAATTGTTAGAGTTTACATTAAAAGCTTCTGATCTTGACCTGGCCAGTGGCTCAGTTATTTGGAGCATCATCCCATACACCGAAAGGTTGTGGGTTGGATTCCCCGTCAAGATACATATCTTGGTTTCAGGTTTGATCCCCATTTGGGGGGTGTGTGGGGGAGGCAATCAATCAATATTTCTCTTTCATTTGATGTTTCTCTATCTTCCCCTTCCTCTCTCTCTAAAATCGATTAATTTAAAAAAAGCTTTGGATCTTTTTAGCCATCAGCTGAAAATGAGAGAGCTTGGGCTTCTAATTTACATTGGAAGCTCGAGAATCACACTAGGCTCATCTGGCAGCATTGTTTTCATTCTTTCTGCATATCTTCTTAGACCCAAAGGGACATCCTACCTCCTCATCCCTGTGCTGTGCTCCATTGTCCTTCACAGAACCAGTATTGCTCCATAAGTAACTACAAAGGAAGCCAAGAATCAAGCTTACCTTCAAACCAGGCTTTCTTGGGTAGCCCAGGCAAAATTATGTGAGGATGCTATATAGAAAATATGCTGAACTAGGCGATTATAAATTAAACCCAAGGTTTAAAGATGCATGTATTACCTTTGAATACATTTGAATTATATTGAGGACACTGAGAGTATTGTAGGATAGTTTACACCATTAGCTGTGAAATCACAGGGGCTACTGTGGGCATTTGTAGAGCAAGTTGATACTTTCTTTCGACAAAAGGAATGTTTAGGATTCCAAATCTTTCACCATGGAGTTCATTTTATTTGACCTCTTAAAAATAAGTTAAAAAATGCAAAGTTAAACAAAAAAAGTTTCAGCAATTCCTTCAAACATTTTAGAGGCAAAGATTGATGCTGGAAAGAAGGCCGCCTTGGTTTTGAGTGGCAGGAGTGGTAATTTGACTGTATTTAATTTGTATTGTGTTAGAAAAGAAAGCCAGAGTGAGCTTCCCTGATTCCTGCAGTTTTATAAGCCCTTAACCCCATTGAGCTACATTGGTCTTACTTTTGAGAGTCCTTTTTAATAGGTTGGTTTTTCTAAGTTTTCTTTTAGTGCTGGACCCCACTAATTGTTTCCTTATGGCAGCTGCTTATGATTTAAGACTGATCATGGGCACATACGGGCCCTTTGCTCAGGACTCAAACTGACACCACAAAGAAACTTATACTTACGATCTCACCACAGAAAATGCCCAGAAAATAATAGCTATAGGAATTGGTTTTGCAATAAGTGGGGCTGTTTGGGGTAGCTGTTTATATCCACCTCTTTTTGTGCTCGGTCTCTTTTAATCGTTAGTGCAGAATGAAAGGTGTAAAGTCTGCAGCTATAAATCTGTTTATGGATATACTTCTCTTCCCTGACTTAGCCAACTTGGAGACTTTAATAAACACAGTTCTTCTACAGCAACATTGAATCTGGTTCTTGAATAATTCTTTAGGTGTTGCTGTTTTGAACACTGGGGGTTTTATTGCATGCTTTTCTTTCTGCTGTTTTAATTCAGCAGCAATTGATTAAGCATCTACTATAAGCTAGGAATGACTAGGGCCTAAGGTTTAATCTTGTTTAGTCATTAAAGTAATATGGTTAAAACTACAATGAAGTATTTTTGTTTTGCTTTGTTGGACATTGAAGTAAATTATATTAAACCTGCATATTCTCCAGTGTTTTTAATCACACACATAACATATTTCTCACCACATTGCCTTTTAGTTTTAAGAAATCAATATATTTACTCTCTTCATCCTCATATCAAGTTATCTGAAAAATAAATTTTATGCTTACTGTGATTAAAATGTTAAAATTATTGAAAATATTGAGTGTGTAGATCAGGCATTCTACAAATTGCTTCATAGACAGTGTTTCATTTTAGCCAAACAGTAATCATTGTTTTTCCATACACACGCACACACACACCCACAGTGACCTATCTATACTAATACAAGGATAATATGCTAATTAGATCGGGAGACCTTCCGGACATCCTTCCAGACAAAGCTATGGTGGTGGGGCTGAGGCAGAGGCAGTTAGGGGTAATCAGGTCTGGAGGGGAGGGCAGTTGAGGGTGATCAGGTCAGTGGGGGAGGGGCAGTTGGGGGTGAGCAGGCCAGCAGGTAGTTAGGGGGCAATCAGGCAGGCAGGTAGGTGAGCAGTTAGGAGCCAGCAGTCCCGGATTGTGAGAGGGATGTCCGACTGCCAGTTTAAGCCTAATCCCATAGTCAGACATCCCCAAGAGGTCCCATATTGGAGAGGGTGCAGGCCAGGCTGAGGGACAACCCCCCTCCCTGATGCATGCATTTCATGCCCTGAGCCACTATTACTTATATATAGGAACAGCTATATTTTCACATCAGGTTTTTCATAATAAATTTAAATGTACATGTTACTCACTGAAATTGTTTGTAAAGTTGAAAGTCTATGAAACAAACAAAACACAATGGTGATTTGATAAAGAAATGATATGCCAGAAAAGCAGAAAGCTATATAAATTCAAGGTTGAGGTATATACTTGGAAGAACACATGCATACATTTAGAGGTGAACCTGTACTAACTGCATAAATCCTTCATTCAGAAGTGAAGTAGGTTAACCCACATGCAAATAGCTGGGGTCCCCATTTTTCCAGGAAATACTAGATTTTTCTATTGATACTAACATTTGCAATATGATTTTGTGAAGTTTCAGTTACCTGCTAAAAGCCATGGTACCAAATTCAATTGTTTCATGAATGTCTGGTTTAAGAGCGCCTATGCCTTTGGCATGCTGGTCAAGCTGAGGACAGTCGGGGAGCAGGCAGATATCTTACAACCAGTAGAACTGAAGCTTCTATTCTTTTTGAACAAGGGAAGACTCACGATTCCCTGTTTCCTTCCTCCCTAGGCATCTGAACATTGGTAAAGTGATGTTTGCATGGGTGCCTGAGCACACACATCCAACTGGCAGTGTCCACAGGCTGTACTCTGCTCCTAAGAATGGCCAGTGCGGCAGACTCTGTCTTCTTTTTTTATATATATAATATATTTTATCGATATTTTTACAGAGAGGAAGGGAGAGAGATAGAGAGCCAGGAATGTCAATGAGAGAGAAACATCGACCAGCTGCCTCCTGCACACCCCCTACCGGGGATGCACCTGCAACCAAGGTACATGCCCTTGACCGGAATCGAACCCAGGACCTTTCAGTCCACAGACGGACGCTCTACCACTGAGCCAAACTGGCTTCGGCAGACTCTGTCTTCTTAATGCTTAAAAGACTAGGAAAATTACGGCTTTTAAAATATAGTGAGCCCATTATCAGTTTGCAGTCTAAAAAGTAGAGAAAGGGAATATAATGAAAGGTGCACTTTATTCCTAAGTTAACACAGAAGAAGAATGGCACTGCCTGGTAGCTACACAGCGTGATAACCATCTATCATCCATGGGCCTTTTACTTTTAAAGGGATGATAATTCTCTCTCTCTCTCTCTCTCTCTCTCTCTCTCTCTCTCTCTCTCTCTCTCCCTCTCTCTCCTATTTCTGATTAGGTCAGCCAAAGCTGCCAACAATCAGTTTGTATTTGAAATACTACCCTGAAAGCAGATTTAAAACTCTATGTGGTTCACTTGGCTCTGGAGCTGCTGTGTTGATCAGGGTTGAACCAGCTTAGTTAGGCCAATGCTTTTCTGCAAATGCACCAAGTTGTGAAATTTCAAATAAGTAGGACTTCTGTCATAGCCCCCATGTTCAATCCGTGAACTCATCTTGTTGGTTCCACCTCAGACATATTTTCTGAATCTAGAACTTTCCCAGTGTTCTTGCTGTCATGATCTATAAAAACAACAACAACATATATTTCCCCGAAAATAAGACAGTGTCTTATATTAAGGCTTGCTCCCAAAGATGCACTAGGTCTTATTTTCAGGGGATGATTATGTTTCCATGAAGTAGTCTTATTTTCAGAGGATATCTTTTTTTGGGGGGAAACACGGTATATATATTTCAGAGAGGAAGGGAGAGGAAGAAAGTGATAGAAACATCAATGATGAGAGAGAATCATTGACTAGCTGCCTCCTGCACGCCCCACACTAGAGATTGAGCCCGAAGCCGGGGCATGTGCCCTGACTGAGAGTTGAACTGTGACCTCCTGGTCCATAGTTCGATGCTAAACCACTGAGTCACACTAGCTGCCCCCCCCCCCCCCCCCCTGGTCTAGACCTTAATTCAGATCTTTACAATCTCTTTCCTGGATCCAGGAAACAGCTTCCTAAGAATAGCACAGCCTGGCTCCGAGCTCCATAAATCACACTTGATCTTGCCACCCCCTTGGTAAATTGATGACAGAATCCGGCCCAGGGACCTGGGTATTGTTAGCCAGCCTTTCAAGTCTCCTGGTATGATGTCCTCTCACACTTACGCATATTCTTTCCTTCTGCCTGAGCTGCTTCACCCTTCCCAGTCCCCCTTATCTCTGGCCAACTTTCAAGAGCCAATTCCAATATCATCTTTTTAACTCCAACTCTCCTACCTTTTTTCCTCTCTGTACTCCCATATCACAGTATTTAGTCAACTATATGATTGTATTTAGTTGTCTCTCCTCCAGACTGGGACCACATTGCCTGGCCAGTAGTTGGCTATAAATGCTTAGAAAATGAAACTTGCTTGTTCTCATGATTCTATAGTAATAAAAAAGATAAATCAGAAAAAGGTTGTTACCGTTCAAAAATAAAAATAACCTACAATTTTCTGGGATAGCAATCATAACCCCATTCTTATTCCAGCAGCTCTGGCTGCCAAGAATTTCTAGTGTTTGCTTCTTTTCCATGATTTCTACCTTCAGTAGAATTTAATTTTGTTTTTATTATTGCCATCTTTTAAAAAGCATTCCCTCCTCAGCTTTTGCCAGTTCAAAGTGGGCAAAATTTACAGTGGTGGTGAATGAAAGTCTTTTATTAGGACATCCAACCCTTATGAATATATCTGTATTTTCCAGCCAGGTTTCAATTACTTTTATATAGATTGAAATCCTATGTATTCCTGAATCTCATTTGTTGTGCCTTTTACTCACTGTGCTTTTAGTTTGGTTTTATCATTTTATTGAAATAGACAATGGGGCATGGAAAACTTATTTATTTTAAATAGAAATATATTTTGGGAGACTCAAATTAAGGACATGGTAAAAATAAAAAAGATTGTTACATAAAGTAATTTGAATAGGAGCTAATTTGAAGTTTGCCACTGAAAATTTTAAATTCTTTGGTAGTAAATTAATAATACCCTAGCAGCACTCTGAAACAACAGAACTAATAATAAAAACTGTGTTAGCACCTTCAAATTTCATGTAAATAGAGCTAGTTTAGTTACATAAAGCTAATTAAAATAATTATTTCAAATAGTTTTACTAATTGAAGTAGACACTATAAAGGATCTGACTCCAACATCCTAGACTAGTCAAGAAAGACATAAATCCCAAAAGAAGCCTTATATAAAACTGTTATTCAATATTTACTTTTTTATGGTTACTAATTTTACTCTGTTTACTTTCCATTGGCCTCAATCATGTTTTAGTGACAAAGTTATATCTTCAAATATTTACCAACCAATCTCTGATTCTGATACCTAAACAACAAATAATTCTGCTTTAGTTGGAAGCCACAAAATGCCATTGAAAAATACTCTGTAGTTCAAATAATGCATTTTTTATTTGTGTTGCTGCCAGTCCTTTAGTTCATACCAGTGATTTTTTTCTTTTACTCTAAAGACATAAAATAACTTAATGACCCAGCTTTAATTTTAAAAGTTAATGATCAAAGAAACCTTTATTTTGTTTGCAATGTTTTGACTTAGAAAAAAACCCATGGCCCCCAGATTTTGAAATACAATCTGTGTTTACTAAGGTGGCCTACATGTTTTTTTTTTCTTTCTTTCTTTCTTAAAACTCAACCCATATTTGCAGTGAAGAGGGTCCCATTCAGCAAGAAGAGTGGGGTTTCTGTCAAAGCAGAAGAGAAACACCTGCCATTAATCCCGAGGGCACAAGTGGGGTCTGGAGTGTCCGAAGCAGCCACCACAGCTGTGAATGGAGGTTGACCTCTGCTTCGGTTCTGTCTTGAGCTGGCAGGTGCCAGGACGCCATTCTGTCTGCTCAGAAACTCCCCTTTTGCAGCATGTGAATTCAGACTGTTAGTGCCAATTTCCAAGCTGTCTAAAGGGCTCCAGTTGATACCTATTCCTTGGGAAATTGCGACTTAGTAATTGGGTTTTGGGGGAAAGATTCATCTCCATTCCCCACTATTAATTTTTTTTTCAGAAAAGCTTTGCTCTCCAACATGCCATGTAACCTAACAGAGTGAATTTAGGGGACTAGAACAGTGAGAAGCTTGGCCTCTGAACTTTCCCCAGTAAAAGCAAATAGAACTTTAAAGAAGAGAAGCTTTTGGGGAAGGAAAGGGTGAAAGCTGGGGAGGGGTTCACAGTAACTGTGAGTGACCTTTTAGTAGCTGGATTTTCTACAGGGTAGTTTTTCTTCATGCTGATATCTTATGTTAGCACTAGACTAATTAGGTTTTCCAGAGAAGACTATTTAGCTTTTTTAATCAGCTTCTCCTACCAGATCCTCTGTCAGTACTAACAACAGTGCCAAACTCTCTATAGATATTTAACAAATGTATATGAAAACCAAAGTAGAGTGAATAACATGCTGCTTAAATCAAGACTAGAGTCTCCATTATATTTCTTTCTTTTAAAAATATATTTTATTGATTTTTTACAGAGAGGAAGGGAGAGGGATAGAGAGTTAGAAACATCAATCAGAGAGACACATGGACCAGCTGCCTCCTGCACACCCCCTACTGGGGATCTATCTGCCAGCAACGAAGGCACATGCCCTTGATTGGAATTGAATCTGGAACCCTTCAGTCTGCAGGCCACAGAGCCAAACCAGTTAGGGCTCCATTATATTTCTTAAACTTGATGGTAGGTATCCTCTCATTTTTTTGTCCCACCAAAAATAAAATCCTATTTGTGGAGAATTAGTGAACATTTTGTGTGTGTTTAATATGACCAAGTAAATTCCTTAAACTTAACTATACAGAGGTAGGCACACAGTCTGTACTTACTACTCCCTACTTGATTCACTGAAAATATTAGTAAAAACATTAAAAAATTTTTACTGAAAACATTAAAAATTAAGTTTCCTTTTTAATAGAAAAATTATTTTCTGGGTAAGAGATAAAAGAGTTTTGTCTAGTTGATTCTATTACCTTAGCTCCCTTTTCCTTTCCCCGAGACTCTATAATTCCTTCTCTCATTTGAACTTGAGATCTTAAGGTCAATGTCCCTGACCCCGTGGGAAATGCAGTTGGGAGGCATCTTAGGAAGCACCTGTTGAAGGCAGGCACATAGTCAAAATTCTTTCTGAGAATCTAGTGCTAGAGCTGAGTTCCAACACTTAGCTTCCCAAACCACTGCATTCAAAGTCCCACAGACTACACTAAACTGACAAGAGACCTGTCCTTGATAATGTTTTATATATTTTTTTTATTGCAGGCATCTATAAAAGTATTAGTACAATACTTTCCTCTTTGGGTTGGGAAAAGGTTAAATGTTGTAACAGATACTTTGTTGGTAGTAAAATACACAAACTATAAAACATGATGCTATTGATATTATTAATTTCATGATAACCTCACAACTATTAGTAGAAGTGGCACAACTGGGAAGGGGAATTGGGTACAGTTCCTCTGTCGCTAACAGAAGACATATTTCAGTAGGTGGAAAATTCCTACTTCCCATCTGAAACGACAGTAAATGTCCCCTGGGAACTAAGGAGGGTACTTTGCTGGAACCTTGGCTTTACTTGCCATCTAGTCTTCTTATCTCCCAGCCCTACTAAAGGTGAAGGAAGAGATTGCAGGTAATTCTGAAATGCGCCAGTTCGCCAGGTAGGCTGAACCCTGAAATGTGACTTTATTTTTAAGAGCTAGGGGGGGGAAAGGTATTGATGCTTCTAGAATATTTCCTGCTAGTATTTTTGTTTAAACGTAAAGAAAATCTGTGTCTCAAGAATAGACATCTGTCCAACAAAACAAATTTCTAAAATGGTCCACATATGTGGTCACTAATTTAAGCCAAAGGTAACACTATCCTACAATGGGGAAAAGATGTATTTTCAATAAATGGTGTTAGGTTAATTTGATATCCATGTGTGTGGGGGCATTATCTTGACTTTAACCTTAAATCATGCACTAAATCAGTTCTCTATGAATGCAGATCTAAAGATGAAACAAACATAAAGTAATAAAACTTTTAGTTTTTACAATAAACTTAGAAGAACTTATGATCTTAGAGTAGACAAAATTTCTTTAAGTGGAACACAGAAAAATACCTATAAATAGAAAAAGTGTTAAGTTGAGTTTTATTAAAACTAGAGGCTCAGTGCACGAATTCATGCACAGGTGGAGTCTGGTCAACCTGGCCCCAATTGGGGCAGATTGGGGCTGGGCTGGCTGGGGCCAGGGGCCACAAGTGATTGGTTGGTGGGTCCCACCCCCTATTGGGGTGGGGATGCGTGATTGGGGGCGTGTCTGGCCATGGGGAGGGGCTGTGGGTGTGGGCTGGCTGGCTGTGGGTGTGGGCTGGCTGAGGGGGCAATTGGGGGTCAGAGGCTGTGGGAGATTAGCTAGCCAGCCCCACCACCCATTGGGGTTGAGGGGGGTGATCAGGATCAGGGCTGGCTAAGGTCACAGGCTGTGGTCTGATTGTGGTGGTGGTGGGGACCTATCGAGGACAAGGCCTGCTGGTGGAGGGGCTGCAGGAGGGTGACCAACTATTGGGGTGGGAAAGGCCAATCAGGGGTGGGGTTGGCTGGGGGAGGAGCCATGGGAGGTTGACTGGCTGGCCCCACCCCAATCAGCTGGTTTGCTGGCTGCAGTGGGCATCTTAACAACTGATCATTCCAGTCGTTATGGTGCTCTGGTCACTTGCTTTTTATATATATAGATAAGAACTTCTGTTCATCAAAATCACCTTTAAGAGAATAAAAACACAATGTACAGAGTGGGAGAATATATTTGCTCACAGTCTCTCTTTCTCTGCATATATGTGTGTGTATAATATACAGTATTGCAGAACCTATACTAATAAAATGGTAATATGCAAATTGGTAGGGGAGGCCATCACAGTAACGACCAATCAGCAGGCTGTGTGTGCAGCAGGTGTGTGTATGGGGGGACTTGCAGCATTAGGGACATGATGGCAGTGAGGATATGGGGGGGAGGCGGGCCCAGCAGAAGGTGGCTTGTACTCCCAACATGGCGGTGGTGGTGGCTGTGAGAGCTCCTGATGGCTGCTGTCGCTTGCTGAGGACTGGTCTTGGGAAAGCGGCAGTGGGGACAGGGTCAGGGAGGCTGGCCTGGGAGAGGGCAGCCTGTACTCCCCACATGGTAGCGGCGGCTCTGAGTGCTCCCGATGGCCACTGCCACTTGCCCAGAAGGACCACAGTGGCAGCAGAGCCGCTCTGTCAGGAAAGCTCCGCACCAGCAGCGAAGGCAGGGGAGGGTGAGGGACAGCCCAGCAGCGAAGGCAGGTCAGGGTTAGGGAAAGTCCCAGCTCCACGTCTAAGACCTCCCACCTGGCCACACCCCACCTTGGCCTCCAGCACCGTGCACCAGGGGTTCTGAGAAAGGCAGCTCCTTCCTGCGGCTCCTCAAACTCCCAGGCCACTTCCATTGACCCTCAATGCCCATCAGGTCAGGGTCAGAAATCGGTGGAGGCCTCCAGGTGTCTGGGCAACCAATGAAGGGAATGTCCTCTGGCAGCCGGACCCAGTGACCCGGGGCCGGAGGGAGACCTGCACCCTCCCCTGCAGCCAGGACAGCCCTGGAAGGCGCAGTCTGCCCATCACCTGGTGAGCACACCCAATTGGTTAAGCATGGGGAAGCTCGCAGCCGATCAGGCAATGAGGGCCAGGCGAGGCTCAAGCAAACTGCAGTGGCTGCAATGGCCAAGGCTCAGGGAGCCTCGCAGCCACCAGTGGCAACAGCAAAGGCTTGATGGGGGCGTCACGTCCCCCTGATTGCAGGGTTGCCTCCCATAGAGGGAGGCCAGAGGCAGCAGCAGTGAGGGGGTGATGGGGGCGGTGCCTTCCCCTGATTAGCTGGTTGTCTCCCACAGAGGGAGGCCAGACTGTGTGGAGCAGGCCTAAGCCCTCAATAGGACATCTCTTGAGGGCTCATGGACGGTGAGAAGGGACAGGCTAGGCTGAGGGACCCCTTCCCCCCCACCCTCTGCACAAATTTCATGCATTGGGCTTCTAATAATATATAAAGAACTAACAAATCAATAGGATAACTCAATAGAAAAAGGACAAAAGATGTGAACACTTTCTAGAAGAGGGCGCAAAATGGCTAATGCCTACATTAAGATAAATTCAACGTAATCAACCACTGAAGAAATACAAGTTAAAGTGCAATGTGAAATCACTACACCTCCCACTGGAATGTCTAACATGAAAAAATTTGAAAATACCAAGGATTGGTGAGGATATAGGGGAAGTTCTCATACATTGCCGATGGGAGTTTAAATTGTTAGAACCACATTGGAAAACTATTTGGCAGTGCCTGCTAAAACTGAACATATGTATTTATGTATTTTATGTAACTTAATAATTCCACTCCTATATATATATATATATATATATATATATATATCCAAAATAAATGCATATGGATATCATGCATATGAATATATATATATATATATACAAAATAAATGCATATGAATATAACACAAAGGAAAGAAATGCATACACTTTTAACCAAGAGGCATAAACCAGGATGTTTATGGAAGCACTCTTTGTAATCATGAGGACCTTGAAACAAATGGGCATCAACAGTGGGATGAATAAATAAATTACGGTTTATTCACACAATGAAATATGATAAAGCAGAAATAAAAATGATCTACAGCTACACACAAAATTGTGCAGGAATTTCACATATATTGAGCAAAAGACTCCAGACAATACTATATTATTCCATGTATATAAAGTGCATAAACAATTTCTGTCAGAAGTCAGAAATAGTGGTCACTGTTGGTGGAGACTGGTGATAAGGAAATGTCACAGCAGGGGCTCCTGGGTTTCTTTAGCCGGTTCAACTTGCACAGATGTGTTCAGTTTGTGAAAATGTATTCAACATATAATGTACCTATGAAATATACTTTTCTGTGTGTGTGTGTGGGTGTATCTACAGGATGGCCCCACAAATGTTTATATACTTTAACAGCTGATATCTCAATTTTGAAAATGAGAAGTTTTTTAATAAACACTGTCTTCATAGGACCACCCTATAAATACACCATTATACCATATATATATATATATATATATATATATATATATATAAAACTTTCATATTCTAGACATATTATAATTATAGTTTAGATGCCAAAATTCCTTAAAAGAACCTCAGTGACAGCTATATCTCTGTGCCCTTTGCATAAATCTTGCACCTACCCCTAGCTCATCTTGCAAACCACAATTTTTAAAATTTATTTTGAAACTATGTTTCTTTTTCTCTTTGTTTTCTTCAGGGTCCTCCTGGTCCAAAAGGTGATAAGGTAAGAAAATGAATAGCAGAAACAAATTAAGCTAGTGGAAATTCATATTGACATGTCCTATGCTATGTTTCCCTTTATCTTTTTTTAATGAGCATCAGATACAGACTTAGTGCTAAAACTATCCTCTCATTTTTCTACTCTGCAGGGAGAACAAGGTGATCAGGGACCACGGGTAAGTTGTACCCTTCCAAATCCTGAGCAGAACATTAGTTTTCAGCTCCAAACTTGTCTTGGTCTCATTACTGCCTATGTGTCACATAGTTTGGTATCACCTGTACTTACAATAATTGATTAATGATAATAATTATTATAACGTGCACACACTGTTGTAGTATCTTAACTTGATAACTGTAACGGGAACACTCCACAGTAATTAGCCCTACAAATTAAGGGCCAGAATTGCTACCGACAGTCAACAATAGCATCTTTCCACCAGCTCACTGGGTCCTTTATAATTGCACGCGATGTTTTGCAATGTAAAGGCCTGGTCTAAAAACCCTAACCCTAACCCCAACCCTATGGAATTGGGCCTTTTTTCCCTGCAGTTACGTTTTATGTGTTTTTGCATAAATATATATTATAGATGAAAATATTAACGCATTTTGTATTTTTAGTCCTCATCATGTTTGAATAATACTTACTTGAGTCTCTTATTTGTTAGAGATGTTTGAGCAAATGAAAGGTGTAACGTAATTTAGCATTCCAGGGAGGAGGGGCATCCTTTTCTTTTTCTCAAGTGTGGCTCTTTTACCCACTGCAACACAATGGTGAATGCTTTGTTGTTACCTTGGTAGTGCCAAGTCCTCCGCTCCACATCTGTGCCTTATTACCCCAATGTTCAGACATACTGTTCCAATGATGTAGTGGCTCCGCTCAGACATACCTCTCGATTTTCTCATGTCACTACACACAAAAGCGAGCATTCAGTTGAAGAGAGCCTTTTTATTTTTACAGGGGAAAAGCACATTGAAAACTTGCAGGTTGCAAACACAATTGTGTAGGATGTGTTTGTCACCGTGCATAATTACTGAATTCATGTATGCTGCAGTGGAGGTTTTATTGCAAACGATGTAGTCAGTGCAAGTCTGAAGAGCTTGTATCTTAGCTCCTCATGTTTATTAAACGAGGTGAAAGTTATGCTGTGATTTACGTTCCTTGCTATTCTTCAGCCATTCTTCATGCAGAAATGATTATGCCTCACAACGTTTCGTTTCTCATGGCAGTTATTCTAGCTGATGACTAGCTTCAAGGTAAAAGCTTATTTTATGGTCAGGGAGATTAAACGTTATGATATATGTCATGGATATGAATGGGATAAAATTCTCATAACCTTAAGTGATTAGAGTATAGCCACTTGCTCAGTACGTGGTGATTATTTCACATGGCATGTCTCCATATATTGAGTATCATTTCTTTCTACACACAATACCAAAATCACTCAGCTTGCCCTTTGCAGGTAAGGGGGGGGAGACTGTTTCCATTCTGAGAAGTCTTCCTTTGGCAAAGGAAGCGAAGGGGTGGTTCACAGCTTAGCTGTCATCAGTATGCATGCAGCCCTCCTTTTAAAAAAGGTGTGTTGGCTTTCATCGTTTTAAAAAGTGATGATTGATTATAAAGCGAAGCCAAATTTTTTAGGATGAAACCTGAAACCATGTGAAATTCACCTGGTTTCATGTTGCAGTGCAAACTAAGACTTGGACCAGGTTTCTTGGAAGTTTGGCCAAAGTTCATGAACTACTTTGACAAACCCAGACTGCCTTTCGTACAGATTTCAGCCAGTTTTCACACTGACTGGGGCCAAGTTTCACACGATTCGGGAGCCATTCAGCATTTCAGGTGGAAAGTGGCAAAAAATGATCCCATTTTCTCCTCGATTTTGCTTTGTGTTGAAGGAATTTAGGCTGAATTAATAACGCAGGACAAATCTTCATGGGTAAAAAGCTAAATGTTCTGGGAAGTATATGAAAAAGAGAATGAGGACCTACCAGATTGCTTAACTTTTCTCAGATTCTTAACTTAGAGACATGGCAGGTCATTTTCAGTGGTCTTAGAATTCTATAAATATTTCTTTTAAGCTAGTATTAGCTACTTATTAGGAAATTATTTTATCAAGATAATAAAATGAATGTTTTATATTTCCAGGTAAATCAAAGTAAGTTAGAACTGGAAAAGTCTTGAATTAAATGATATTAACTTTACCCACAATTTCTATAGGTATGGTATTCAGGCTGATATTGATACTCTTTTTTCAAAAAAAATATAAATCTTTGTATTTGACTATGCTAACTATTTTTATCCTATCAAAGATTTGAATTCTACTTTTTACCATTTGTTTCAAGTAATTTCTTTCTTTCCATAATTAACTTAACAATAGGATCCTCCATCATTTCAGTTCTTTGTTAGCTGATGTTCCATTATAGGATCTATACTGTTTCCTTGAATATAACATTCTTTTATTTTCTCTTTCCCAAGTGTGAAACAGGAATATATTAGGGTAGAACATGTGAATCAAAGCAAGAAAAAGATAACATAGAATTAAGGAGGTGAAAGTATCTGGTACATATTTAATAAGATGTATTGAGTATCTACCATGTTCAAAATACCATGCTTACTACTACAGAGACTATCAATGTGTCAGCTTTTCTCTCTTCTGCTGCCACTGCGGTAGTCTTCTAATTAATCTTGCTTCCACTTTTAAGCCGGTGTAATCCATTTTCTGCACAGCAGCCAGACAGATCATTTTACCTGTAAGTTAGATCATGTTGCTCCCTGTCTTAAACCTTAGAATGAAATCCAAACCACTTTGGTTGGTCTTCACAGGCCTTCAAGATTAGGCCCGTGGCTACCTCTACACCCTCACCCACACCAGTCCTCCCTCCACACACTGTGCTCCAGCCCCACTGTCTTCCGTGTGACCTTCAAACACACCACACTCACTCCTAACTCCAGGATGATTTTCCACATGCTCTCCTCTGGTCTTTTTGTGATTGGATTCTTCTTATCATTGAGTCTTCGCTTCAAATACCTTCACTGGGAGAACTTCTGTCATTATCCGATCTAAATCTGATGTTATCCTATTAGCTTATGTATTTATTTTCTTGTTATCTGTAAAACGTGCCCCTCCTTGAAACATAAACTCCCAAGTAGCTGGTCCATCTTGTTCATGCCACCCACCATCACCTAGAACAGTGAGGACATGATAAATATTATGTTAGAATAAAACATAACATGATACATATTATGTTAGAATAAAATATTATTACATTATTACTTCTCTTACCATCTGATAGTCTCATGGGTGCCTGAATAAGAAAATTATGTGGTTGTATGTTATATATCTTAAATAGCTAGACCAAAAGATGATAGAAAAGGAACCTTCTTCTATTTTAAATATTAATGGAAACAGTGGGAGAGTTGTCACTGGAGCTAGGAATTCATAAATGGGTAATCTTTAGAAGATAAGATTAAGAGCAAGACATTACCCATCCCAGGAAGAATAGTACAAACAATGCTGCACAAGTAGGAAATAACAAAATTCATTAAAAGAACAATAATATTCCATTTACCAAGGAAATAGGTTAAGTATAGAAAAATTTTATCATATAAGGCTGACATTTTCATAGAAGTTATACTATGGAGCCTTTTGAATATCTAATGTGGTAGGCAATAGGGAACCACTGAAGATTTTTTATTACATCATTCGATGCATATTACCACCAGACTCTTTGGTATTATTACCATATGTTCTTTATGAAAATCTTTTGGTTTGTTGATGTAAAAAATATCCAAACCTGTAGAGTTTATTTGAGCCAAACTGACAATATAGCCAGAAGCAAGTTCTCAAATGCTTCACAGAATGACAGCTCTGCAGTTCCCTTTACACATTTGGAACTAAGGAGGGGACATTGGGAAGATCAGATGAAGGTAGGAAAAGTAAGGACAGAGAAAGGAATCTCTATGATTGAATTACAGGACAGTTAATAAGATTATGTGCTTCCTGGAATGTGACTAGGCCTCTTAATGGTCTTTTTAATATGTTTTTATTGATTTCAGAGAGAGGAAGGGAGATAGAAACATCAATGATGAAAGAATCACTGATCAGTTGCCTTCTGCATGCCCCACACTGGGGATCTGGCCTGTAACCTGGGCATGTTCTCTGACGGGGAATCAAACCATGATCTCCTGATTCATGGTGCTTAACCACTGAGCCACATCAGCTGGGCTCTTTTTTTTTTTAATGTATCTTTATTGTGGAAAGTATTACAAATGTCTTTCCCCCTTTTCCCTCACTCTATCCCTATCCTGATTACTTTTGGTCACTGGACTTGGCACGTTTATCTCAGAACCCGCCCCCCCCCCCCTTTTTGTCTATATGGGAGATAGTGTCCAGTACAGAAACGACCTGGAGGAGACTGAAAGCAGGAAGACTGAGTAGACCAGGACACTATGTCAGCCATCAGGAGAAGGTCATAGGAATCTGGGCTGTAATGATAATGTCCAGTCCTCAGGGGAAGAGGAGCAGAGGGGATGGGCTGGCTCAGTCTGCAACATCAGGTGTCATTGGAAGTGCGGGGCTGTACTGAGCAGAAAGTAGTATCTGAATGAGAAGCTGAGCAGTGGGAGAGACTAAATGGGTGCGCCAAAAAGAAATTCTAAAGGAGTCACCAAAATGTTGGAGAAAGCACCATGTTTTCTATGCGAATTAGGACATGAGTTTATTTTTCTCACATAATTAAAGGTTCAGAGAAGGCAGTTGGTGTTATTTATATAATTCAATGATGTTAGTATGGAAGTCTCTGAGAATCTCTTGGCCTTTCAGTCATAATTGCAAGAAGGCCACTTTAAATCCAACCATCACAGGCATATCTATTATCAGTAGCCAAAACAAAAATTTTCTCGTGAATTTTATAGTACATATTTTTCTGCTCATGTTGCTTGGGCCTGATTCTGTCACATAGTTAGGTCAAAGCTGTAGGGAGCTGAGGAGAATGGAGTTGAAAAGGAAAGTTGGGTCATCTTGCCAATAGGGTTTAGCCATAAGTGCCAACCAAACACCTGGGCAGATGAAGAGGGAAAACCAGAGATGACACAATGAGTGGAGAAATTGGTAAGAGGGGAGTATTGAAGCAGAAGGTAAAAGATAAATTTTATCTATATCCAAGGTCAATGGCCCTGGGTAGAATTGTGGTCAGGTTGAGGTAAAAAAAAAAAAAAAAAAAAAAAAAGTGTTACTAGCAGGAGAAGGAGACCTCAGATCATGTCTTCTTAAAGGAAAGATTTCAGTCAAGAAACAAAATGTAGTAAAGCAAGCAAGAATTTATTAACCCCCCCCCCAAAAAAAACCAAACAAAACCCCAAAACAAAAACCCCACTTAGGACAGTGAAAAAAAAAAATGGCATAGAAGAAGCCACAGGAGAGCCTAGGCTGGGCTGCTTTGCTCACTGGGAAATCAGGAAAGGGGCCCTTGGAGACAAATCCAGAGGGTTAGGCGGGATGCGCTGCCACTGCCCATTGCTCCCTTGGTTACAAGTCTCATAGGATCCCTTGGGGTTCAGGAGATGCATGCTGGTGGGGGAAGGAGACAGGGAAGGAAATGGCACAGGTGTGCTCCCTGGAGGGAGAGTGCACTAGCACCTTCATTTTCAGGGGTTTTAAAGGCTGGGTGTTTAGGGGAGGTCTTAGGGGAGAATCAATAGATATCTATCAGCTTTATGCTGGTGTACCAAAATGAGATTTATTCTCAATTTGTCTGTCCTTAGATTTGGTTGGCAAATGGAACTAATTGGATTTCTGTTATCTGTCTCCTTGAGTAGGGTGATTTAAGCTCTTTACTCTCTGGTTGGGGAGATGTGCGAACCATTTACTCCTTAGTATCTTTGGATTAGGGAAGATAGAATTTACTAGGTGGCTGCAAACTGCTGTTTATCTACCTCAGAGTCCCTATTCAGCTTGTACTGGAATTTTCCTGGCTTCTTCCTATTCTGTAATAGAAGCAGCAGTCAGGGAGTAAAATCTCAGGATACTGAGGTGAAAATTCTGTACAAGTCTTGGAGCTAATTGGATTTAAGGACTGAAGTTGAAAAACAAGATAAATGTAGGTCTGAAGTTTCCGGCTCTGCTTGATAAATTTGACCAGAAGGAAGTCAAGAGGATTAGCAAGTTGAATTTTAGTTTTGTTGGATTTATAATCTTTCTAGATTATTTTACTTGAATAATGTAGCAAACAGTTGGAAAGATAACATTAGAGACCTGAAGTGGTGTCATAACTGGACATAAAGGTTACATGGGTGAACTGTCACACAGTGAGCATCGGAACTGTAGGGTGAAAGAGTGAAGCAAGGACCACTTTAGGAATATCCACATTTAAGGGGTGGGACAAGGAAGGGCATCAGCAAAGAGAGTAAGCGCTGAACCAGAAACCAGAACCCTGCCACGTTGGAGCACTAAAGGAAGAACTACTTAAAGGGGGGACACAAAATCTTCTTAATAAAAAAGAAAACCACATGAATGAGATCTATAAAACGCTTTTGGATTTGGTATTCTGGAATCATGGGAACATTAAGGGGGTGCATTTTTGTTAAGCAGTGAAAGTGAAAAAATGTAAGAAGTTACAAGGCAAATGGTAGGAAAGTTGACTGTCTTCAAATACCGTTGTTGGCATATGATTTAGTGCAGAAACGTGTGGGCAGACTTTTTTTGGCATGAGCTTTCTGTCAGTATTCATTGAACCCATTTTGAGCTTACAATTTTAGGTATAATGTAACAACCATAGATAGCATTTGGTTTTATTCTACGAGACACTGAATGTTATATTTCCACATATGAATGCATCCTGACATTAGAATTGCACTTCCCTCCTTGCTTCTTGGTGAGATGTCATTACGGATTTGCCATTAATCTTCAGTTCATTTTATAGAGAAAGCCTCAGCAGTTATTCCTTTAGACTACATCATCAGTATGGTGCTTTTTCTGTGCTGTCAGTTTCTGTGCTGCCCATACGCATTTTTTATTTATTTCATCTTCATAGGTTTGTATGACAGAGTTTTGAGGCTATGGTTTTGCCCTGTATTTAAGCAGATATTGGAAGGAAGTTGTAGGAGCATTCCTAGACGGAATGCACATCGGACTAGGAAATAATACCTCACATAATAATTATAACTGCTAATTATTCAGAGTATTACAATTTGCTGAACACCTTTCTAGGCAAGTTTCCCACATCATCTCTCAGCCGTATTCAGGTCAGCAAGGTAGGTTGTCAGGGAAGAAAAGCAGGAAAAGTGATTACGGTACATTGAAATTATTATATCCTTATGGACTGGATTCAGGCTGGACAGGGTTAAAATTCTAACTATCACTATCTGTTCTCTATGGTTATGATAAGAATGAAATAAAATAACATGAAAAAATTTATAGTAAGTTCTCACCAGGTCATAGCTGATTATTATCTCCATATTTCACATGAGGAATCTTGACCAAGTTCACATAACTTGTAAGTAGTAGAAGTGGGATTCAAACTCAGCTCTCTCAGCCTCTAGTCTGTGCTGTTCCCAGTGGATTAGGCTGCTTTCCTATAAAAAGGTAGTCATTGTAGTCATCAACCTCAATATGAAACAGTACAAAAATATCTGTGACTTAAATTATAACAATAGTAATGATAAATAACTTGATTGATTCATTTTTAAAGTGTACTTTATTGATTTTTAGAGAGAGAGGAAGGGAGAAGAGAGAAATATCAATGTGAGAGTGTAACATGGATGGACTGTCTCTTGCACATACCCTACCAGGAATTGAACCAGCAACCTTTTGACATATGAAACAATGTCCACCCACACCACCAAGGGCTATTAATTTCTTCTTAAAGTATGTCAAATATTCTATGAAGAAGTCTTATTTCAATAGCCTTATAAAATACTTACTTTTGTGATTTCCATTTAATAGATGAATAAATCAAGATTTAGAAGTTTAAATAGTTTTTTTCAAGATAGCAGTGCCAATCAGCAGCACAGTCAGGATTTGAGCCTAGGAGTTTACAGATTACATTATTTTTAGAGAGAGAGAGAGAGGGAGAGAGAGAGAGAGAGAGAGAGAGAGAGAGAGAGAGAGAGAGAGAGAGACTGAGAGACACATTGATGCGAGAGAGAAACATTGATAGGTTGCCTTGCCAAGGATTGAACCCATAACCTAGGTATATGCCCTGACTTGGAATTGAACCTGCAACCCTTCTGTGTATGGGATGATGCTCCAATCAATTCAACCACACTGGCCAGGGCACATATTACATTCTGTATATATTCTCTCATTTACTCTCCAACATAACTCTGAGTTAGTAGCACAAATATTAACATGACTATTTTTTTGATGAGGATTGAGCTCAAACAAGTGTTGTCCATATTCTTTCACACACATCTACCAAAAGACAATGCTGGAAGTCAAACCCAGATTTCAAGATCTGCTCTCTTTCCACAATGCCAAGCTGCCGCCATAGGTGGCTAGAACCTTTTCAACTTTAAGATTCCGTGTCTCTGTGTATCAGGTGGCAAAGTTGGGGGACACAAATGTAAACAGGTGCATCTTTTTCCATTTCACTCATGATAATCTCAGTCTTTAAAACCCATACACTGTCAACCCTCCTAAAAACGAATGAATGAATGCTCCCAGAGTAATACCTAGATAGGTTCTGGGGAGAAGGGCAATGCTGACCCTTAGCTGAGGGACATAAGAAAGCCCACTTACCTTGTTATAACACAATCGTGCTTCTTCTTGGCATGATGGAACCAGTTTGAAAATTGTATAAATCAAGATCCTGGCATATTTGCTATTAGTGATTTTTTTTCTTAAGATAACTAAATGAAGGCATTCTATTTTCTGCTTTTCATAATGCTGCGTTTTCATGTTTTGCAAGATATTTTGTTGGTTTTGCTTTTAGTTGAGCCTCTCCTCAAAGGGTTGAGTTACTTTTATTGATCAATAACAGAACCTGAATGTCAAGTATAAAAGGCTTTTAAGGACTTTCCCATTGTTGGCACCCATTGCTGTTACCACTGTTTTTCTTCATTACTAAAGAGGGTTTGTTGCTTGCCCAGTTCATAAGGACCTCTGCCCTCATCATGAGTCGCAGCACTGGAGTCATACTTGTATCCAGGGCTTTGTGTTAATGGCCCATTTTCTTTTTCTGTATCTTAGTGATGTAAAAATGTAGCCTGAAAAATAAGCAAAACTTTTCATGTATGATACTGTGTTCTTGTTGTTGTTGGTTGTTTTTATTAGAGTATTATGTTGTTCTGAAGTGGTGGCAAATTTACTAATCGAGCCCTAGCTGATTTGGCTCAGTGATAGAATATCAGCCCTTGGACTGAAGGGTCCCAGTTTCAATTCCAGTCAAGGGCACGTATCTTAGTTGCAGGCTCGATCCCTGGCCCTGATCAGTGCCTGCAGAAGGCAACTAACTGATGTGTCTCTGTCACATTGACATTTCTCTCTCTGTCTCTCCTCCTCACTTCCACTCTCTCTAAAAATCAGTGGGGAAATATCCTCAGGTGAGGATTAACAACAACAAAGAAAAAATTATTCATCAAACTTGGGCAATAAAAGGAACAGACCTCATGAAGTTATCTTTTGACTACATATTAATTTAATCAGTTGGTTTCCATCACCTTGCCAAATAACACAGAGCCCCGATAAAGAAGAGATTTAGTAGTTATTAGTTTCAACATCATCAGCCAACAGCTGGTTTTAAATGAGTCCTAAGCTCTCACAGCCTCAATAAGCCACCCAGGAACTCCGCTTAACTATTTTTATAAAATTCTTTTCTCTTCCCAGTGTATTCGAGTAAATTTTCATAACAGCTGGGACTACACAAAACTGATAGCATCTTAAAAACATCTTCAGCAAGACGGATTAAGTTCCAGAAAGGAAAGCATTTAGAAGTTTATTTTATTATCTTAACCTTTGTTGACTTGAATGATTAAACAGATTCTTTGGCTCTGCTAAAGCATTTAGGCTTGGATATTAATTTGATGTTCTTATTTACTTAACCCTTGCCTTTCTCTAGCCCTAATGAATGCCCTACTCATTTGGTACTGAATGTATTGCCTGTGAAAAGGGAACTGATATGACACAATGGAAAGAAATAAGTGGTGAGAAAATTATTTTAATGCTTTCCAGATTCAGAAGAAGTTGGCATGGAAACAGCAAGCTTGTTAAAAATTGCAAACGTTCTTGTTATATTTTATAATTAGAGTTCTCCATGGAGTGTTCTCTATCACACTTCAAAGCATGAAGAGCTGGCATATTGAAGTGAGCCCAGGAACATTTGTAAATTTGTCCCAATGTGGATCAATAAAAAAAATGATCTTTGAAAACAATTGTTGATGTGCAGACAATATTTCCCTTGAAATTCAGTGTTGTAAATCATATCTCAGTTATTGGTTATATAACTGAGCTCATCAAAAAGAAAAGGGAAAGAGGATTTTGGAAAGGTTGAGAAATAAATTCTGTCTATTTTACATGATTTTAAACCTTGTGCATTTTTGTCTAATGCAAAAGATTAAGTAAGCCTGTAAGTATACTAACCCAGTGTGGCAGACTTTCATACAAAATAGTTGGAAGTAAAAGTGAAGATTTTGCTCCGCCCAACAACTTCTAAGCACTTTCCATAACAAAATAATAGAAATCCTGAAATTTGAGCCCTTAACTGAAAATTCTAATTCATTCTCATGACTGAGAATGTATTAGACTAAAACCCAAATCCAGTTGTAAGCATGTCTGACAAGGCATTCTGGAGAATGATACCAACCAGTTTAAATAACTATTAGATTTTCTTTCAGTGTTTTTAATGCAGTAATATTCTTAATTAAATAACTATTAATTCTACTTTGTAAAGTAAAAGAAAGATTTCATTTGCCCACACTTTTGCTTATATCAACTGCAATATTCTCCTTTTTTACTTTTTTACATGATTTATTTATCTGGACATATACCTTACCATCTTTTCAGAATAATGTGCATCATTTCACATATTTTTTTGGAAATGAGTGGAATGAAAGGCTTCAGGTGAAATATTATTTAATATCATTACTATATTTCTTTTGTTTGAATTTTTACAACTGCTGCTCTCTGTAAAATATTTTCTAAATATTTTAAAGAATACCTTGATACATTAATGATCTCTCAAGCACAAAACTATACAAATGATTTTGTTATTTTTATCACATAATTAAGCATGTTATTTTCTCTTGAATTAAAACACAAGTCTTAAATTTATTAACCCACATAATGTGGAACTGTGATTTGCATTAATTCTTATAAATGAAGCATATTATAAAATGTGGAGGGAAAGAGATCTGGGATTGATGACTTTTAATATTATATTAGGAAGAGAAAGTAAGCTTTTAGATAAATATATCAAAAGCTGTATGTGAAGTGGACCAAAAAAAATCGAACATACTATATTGTTGGTAATATTTATGAATAATGAACATACTGGAAATAGAAAGTACAGCAGTGTATGAGTAATTTACACGACCAAATTCCAACATAATTACCACCATTCTTTTCCCATCGTTCCCAAAAGCAGAATTATAGTTGCTACAAAAATGTTAATGAAGTGGATTAACCAAATAGAAATCAAATAAGTATGAGACGGCAGATTTTTAATGGTGCATCGAGTTTGCAGAAGGGACTAGACTCCAAGACCATATTTCTGATCCTTCCCTTCATAATGGGTGAAATAATGGCTTATGCACTGACAGATCGTGTTTAGGGAGAACAGTGCCTGCGGTTCTGAATGAGATGGGTCTCTGGAAAGTCGTTTATGCCAGACAGCAGCGTCCTTTCATAAGCAGAGCCACACTAATGTGTCCAGCAGCTCCTCAGAGCAGACACAGCCTGTAAATCACAAGTGGCAAAACAGGACTGGCTTTGTAGGGGAAGGATGTTGGTTGCAAGATCTTACTTCCAATGCAGTTCCATAGCAACTTTGAAGGGAGCAGGAAGCTTTGCTCCTCATCTCTCAGATTTCAGTTAAACTTTATTTGAGAAATGTTGATGTCAAGAGAAATTCTTTCTAGCACACATAAACTTTTGAATGATTTGACCCCCACAAAAAAATAATAGTTATAATAATGATGATAAGAATAGTAATGGCGTGACACGATTGTTTTCATCGTTCCACATGCCAAGAAAACTTGAGGGCGTTCTTGTCATGCTATTAGCTTGTGAGGTTAGCATGGATCTGTTGATAAAGAAGCCTTAGTGATGGAAAAGTGGATACCAAACCCTCCACTGTAGCATTTGAAACATCAAGGAACTAGTGAGGTAGGACAGGAACTTTAGTTAGCGACAGGCCTAAAGGAATTCACTAGAGGTAAGATGGATAAATGATGGCGAGTAAGCAAGAGGAGAGAGAAACTGGTGCGGCCTAGTGGCAGTGTTGTTCTGGCTGGACGCCTGTGTGATGTGATGGGAAATAGCAGGATCTAACTATAACTGTAGGAAGTTCAAGGGAACAACAGGTGGTAATTGCTGCCCCATTCACCACGTCCTCAGTAGAACATGCCAGCTGGACATTCTGAGTTTACTGGCAGGTGAAGAAAAAGATAGAGGAGACACCATCAAACTTTTAATTAAGAGAACTTTCAATTGCTTTTTTAAAAATACCTTTACTCCTTTAAGCCTTTTGTCAGGCTTATTTTTAGATGTTGAGTTAATCTATTTATCTAAACTATTAAAATTTTGGCCCAACCTTGAAATATCTCACCCAAGTTTTGACCCCATTAAGACTTGGAGGAGGTCATCACTGTGTGAGGTTTCCGGGATCGGAGAAGGGACATTCTTCCACTGGTGAGGTAGGGAGTGTGGAATGAAGGATGTGACTGAGGGAGCCAGGCCCAAACCCAGAACGCAGCAGAGAATCTGCTAAAAACATGCCCAGTGCCAAGTTGCATATGCTGTCATACTTTGTCACTTTGTCTTGTTCAAGGTTTTCAAGTTGTTTCTCATATTAAAAATTATCAAATGCTTGCCTTTTCTTACAACCAACCGTTTAAATTATTATACTTTATCTTATTCTGTATGTATGTATATATATATATATATATATATATATATATATATATATATTTATTTATTAACAAGTTATTCTACCTATGGAGATATTTTGTATATAAATATATTTATATATAAAATTTCATTTGCCTATATTATTTGTATGAAACAGAGTTTGCCATGAGTATAGATTATAATTAACATATACAAGTTAATAACACATACAAACGTTAACCTACTTTTATTTATACTTCAATTCCTATTAAGAAAAGATAGGCAAATATTCAAATCAACATGGGAAGTTTAGTTGGATTAGACTGATATATCCTTCTTAAATGTTATCAAAAAAGCATTTTTCTACTTAGCATGACTTTTCAGAATTGCTTAAAGAAATTGTAAATTAACTTTTAATAATTTAATGACTAATTTTTATTTTTTATTTTTTTAAATATTTTCTTCCTGTCTTTTTAAAAATTTTATCTTTATTAATGAAAGTATTACAGATATCCTCTTTTTCCTCCTTCCAGCACCATGCCCCCCCCCCATCCTCTGCTCCAGGTCTTCAACACACTATGGGTTATACATATATACATATATACATATATACATATAAACTCTTTGGTTAATCTCCTACCCTCCCCCACCCTCCTGCACCTGCCTTCCCTCTGAGATTTGCCAGTCTGTTCCATGCTTCTGAGTCTCTGGATCTATTTTGTTCATCAGTTTATTTTGTTCACTTAGCCTATTTCAATGTTCTTTTGCAAAGGAAATGCTGGTTGTGGCAGTTCTTGATTCTCATAAAAGCACTGGCTTTGACTTCCAGGAGAGTCTGTTGACTGAGCTTTTTTTGCAATAATCTTTAAGGGACAAATACTTGCTTAGACTTGAATATCAGAGAAAAGTTTAAGACTTAGTTCAGAATTCAGTTTCTACTTCTTAGCTATCTAATTTCTTTACTAGTAGCCCTGTGCATGAATCCATGCACCAGTAGATCTCTGCAGGGCCTGGCCACTCCATGCCTGTTGCCCAGTGGCCCTCCATGGCCAGGGTGGAAGCTTGCCTTGTCGCCGTGGCGATAAAGCAAGCATTCCGCAAGGCTACTCATACTGCCTGCTCCAGCGGGCCACCCCCACCCCCTCCAGGACTGGGGGACTCCAGCAGGGCTGAGGGGACTGGGTGCCGTCATCTTGTGACTATGGGTGTCACCATCTTTGTGAAAGAGTGATGGTTAATTTGCATATTAGCATTTTATTAGATAGGCTATTTCTTAGTGTTCGAGGAAGTCAGAAGTTCCTAAAATGTCAGCACTAGAATTTTCTTTTAGGAATTTTCTTTTTGATATGGAAGGGACACAAACATATTTCTTGCATTGCTTGCATTATAGCAGCACCTTTTAATTTTTTCATTCTTGATTCTTCTTTACTCTCAATGTATTTTTATTCTACTGAACAGTTAGAGAAGTTTAACATTGGAAAGATTGTGGATCATTAGCATAGTTTTATCAAATGTATTGGAAATTGGAAATTATCTTGTCTTCATTAAAATGGCTAATGTCCATCGTATGGTAAAAGCTGCTAGCTTCAATTCAACCATTTCTATGAATGTTTTAAAATTTCTTCAAAATTATGTCTCTGTTGTTAAAAGAATTTATAAGCCATATGATAATCAACATAATTTTTATGATGAGAACAATAGTAATGAGTATTTTACTTTTTACTAAAATGTTATTCTTTCTCTGCCTACTAGGTAAATACTATGTTTAAACTCACTTCTCATATCATACACCACTTTCATTTTCTGTCATAGACAAATATATATTATTTCTGCTTTGACAAATTAAAGTTTCCAGGGAATCTTCCAGTATTAAAATACAGCATGATACAGCCATTCTATTTTTGTTGTCTTTTTTGCTCAATTATTTTTCAATCTTACAACTGTTTGTTTAATAGTCATTCACAATTATTCAGTAATATTGGAAAAGGAAATGAACTTTGAGGAGATACAGGAAGAAGGTAACTATTAGACATTTTGGATTTGTTCATAAAATTAATGTAGAGTTTTACAACTTCACCCTTCATTTCATACTTTTAGGCAGACAAGTCAAACAAAATCAAAATGGAGAAAGCTTGCCATGTCACCAGTCTAATGCTGAATGTTAAAGCTGTAACCCTATACTGGTCTGTGGTATTACTTCCACTTTGGAGCCATGTAGTTGTAATAAAATGTGTCATAGAAGAATGCAAAGTTTGAGTCATGATATCTGCCCCCGATTTTATATAGTAACTATTATAACAACTCGAGATTTTTAGAATGTGTCCAACAAAATAGCACGTGTCAACAGGGTTGTAGTTTGAGAAACTGTCACAACTTACAAGGGATTTCTTTTTAGGGTGGAGGGTGATACCCTTGGTTGAAACAGGGGAAGGGAATTCATTATCTTTATTTTTCCTTTCTTTTGAAATTGTTACATTATTTTATGCAATCTTCCCCTGTGTTTTGAATTAATATTTCTCAAGAGGCAGATTAGAGGCTACGAAGTGATATCCTGTGGACCAGAATCTGATAGTAGCTAAATTTTATTTGGCTTTCACAAATTGGTTGCTAACATTTTAATACTGGCCATTTCATATAAAAGTCTTATTTTTTTAATGTATCTTGCTCCCTTATTATTTTTTAAAGTATAGTTGACACACAATGTTATATCACTTTCAGTTGTATAACATAGTGATTCTGAGGGTACATACCTTACAATGTCATCACCATAATAAGTCTATTAACCATCTGTCACTATACAAAGTTATTACAGCATTATTGACTATATCCCCTGTGCTGTACATTCTATCCCCCTGAATTATTTATTTTATAGCTAGACATTTATATCTCCTATTTCCCTTCATTTGTCTTACCCATCCCTCCACCTCTCTCAGCTTCTGGCAACTTTCAGTTTGTTCTTTCTATGAATTTATTTCTGTTTTATTTTGTTCGTTCATTTGTGGGGGTTTTTCTTTTTCAATTTCACATGTAAGTAGTCATACAGCATTTGTCTTTTTCTGTCTAACTTATTTCACTTAGTACAATATCTCTAGGCTCATCTATGTTATCACAAAAGGAAAGATTTCATTCTTTTATGTTGCTGAGTAAGATTCCACTGTGTGTGTGTGTGTGTGTGTGTGTGTGTGTGTGTGTGTGACATCTTTATCCATTTATCTATTAATGGACACCTTGGTTACTTCCATATCTTGACCACCTATCTGGTTCCTCATATAAACAAGTGATGTCCTATATAATAAAGAGGTAATATGCAAATTGACCATTACTTCAACACACAAGATCGCCTCTCCCATGTGGTCAAAGATGGCCACCACAAGATGGCTGCAGGGAAGGCAGTTAGGAGGGACCAGGCCTGCAAGGGGGGGCAGTTGGGGGCAACCAGGCCTGCAGGGGAGGACAGTTGGGGGGAACCAGGCCTGCAGGGAAGAACAACAGTTTGGGGGGACCAGGTTTGCATGGGAGGGCAGTTGGGGGCAACCAGGCCAGCAGGGGAGGGCAGTTGGGAATGACCAGGCCTGCAGGGGACGGCATTTGGGGACGACCAGGTGTGTAGTGAGGACAGTTAAAGGTGACTAGGCTGGCAGGAGAGGGGAGTTAGTGGTGACGAGGCCTGTAGGGGAGGGCAGTTATGGATGACTAGGCTGGTAAGGGAGGGAAGTTAGAGGTGACTGGGCCAGCAGGGGAGGGCAGTTGGAGTGACCAGGCCTGCAAGGAAGGACAGTTAGAGGTGACCAGGCCAGCAGGGGAGGGCAGTTGGGATGACCAGGCTGGCAGGGGAGCAGTTAGGCATCAATCAGGCTGGCAGGCAGAAGCAGTTAGGGGCAATCAGGCAGGCTGGCAGGCAGCAAGCAGTTGGGAACCAGCAGTCCTGGATTATGAGAGGGATCCCAGATTGGAGAGGGTGCAGGCTGGGCTGAGGGACACCCCCACCTCTCGGGCCAAATTTCGTGCACTGGGCCTCTAGTCAAATATAAAGGTAATTGTAGAGCATTCATGCATGTCCTAAATTGCCATCAAATTTTAGTCCCGTATGGAAACATGTAAATTTCAGGGCTGTTTTCAAGTCACAGGCTATGTTAGGTTTGTGTAATTGAATTGACTCTGAGAAAACACTAAAACTTTATGGTAATACAGTGTTGGAGAGTAGGACCCGTTAAGTAGTGGAGGAAGGCTCCTAGAGTAACATCCGTCTCCAGTGAACTCTTCCAAGCGCTCCATTTCTGGGTGTTGCTGGGGTCGTTTTTGAAGAGCTGCGCTGTCGCAGAGGGCTATCAGGCATTTGCTGCGGGGTCACACTTATTTATGGAGGAGGCTGAACTTCGGATGTGACATAGGAAGTACACGGGTAACTGTGCACCCGTTATAGCTGAGCCCCGTGGGCCGCTTGCCAGCTCTTTTACATGCTGGCTTCCAGCCACCGGCCCCTTCTGTGGGAAGAAGAAAGGAGGCTGCCATCCAGGGAGCACGCCCAAGGAATTGTAGAGTCAACTCAATCCAATGCCATACAAAGGAAGTTCAGCAAATACCCAGGAAGCCAGAGCTAAATAGTTTCGAGGGAACAACAGGACACTTCTGCTTTCTCTCCCGGAATGAAGAATGCAAAAAAAGCTGGATTTTTCTCACAGGCTGCTGGACAAATGCCTATTTTTCCTTCAATATAAAGTGCCCCGTCAGCTAACAAATCCCCGGTTTTCTTGGCACTGTTCTTTCCTAACCCTGCTGTGCCTATTCTCTCAGAGGTAGACTGTTTCCTTTCAGAAAATGGATAGGATACATTCAGGTTGAGGTGAGCCTTGAGCTGGCAACCTCAACTAAAAAGCAGCCTCGGTTTCATGGAATAGTAGATACAGAATATTATTGTACACCGTCATAATACTGTGCCATCTCAGAAGGAAGAGTACTTAAAAATTAAAAAAGGCTAGTAGTTTGTGGCCCATAATTTATCATTTGTATTTTAAATGCAAATTGCATAAGATTCAGATGGGATAGAATTAAAGTTTCCTTTTGCGTTATTTAAATTTGTAAAGAGGAGGGCCTTTTAAGCAAATTATTATGCAGTCTAATTGATCTTCTAAACAAGACTTCTAGAGGAGGGCTTTTTTAAAATTTTCTAAAAGAACAACATTTTTACAGTTCTGTTTTTGCATTTACTTGCAGAACATACGCTAATTACACTGTGCATTTTTAATTAAGCAGTTCATTAAAAGACATATACTTGATAACAATTGATCAGGACAGGTCTGATTAAAACATAAATGGAAATTATAAAAGCAAATTTATTTTTAATTACTGTAAACTTATATAAAATTATAATATATAATTCAGATTGCCATGTATATAGACAAAGCATTTGCTAGACTTGTTATATATTAACAAGTTTCATTGTTCAAACTAAGTTAAATGCTTTACCTGAAAATCTTACTATTCTTTCTATATTCTCTAATTCTGTTGAAGGGATCTTTATTGTCAACTTTGAAACAAGCTAACAACCTTTTCTTGAAACCCTCAGAGTCAAATGTGTTTTAGAATCTAAAGTTTTAGGCATTAGAAAGTTAATACTGTTTGGACACTGCTTATTGTCTGACACACTCAGAGGCCTGAAGCTCAAGCCATCAATTTCTGCAGTGAAACACATGTGTGGTCACACTAAGAAGGAATATTAGTGAGCATAAACGGCCTCACATCTGCTCAAATCCATCTTTGCCACCAAGTGAGTTTGTTGCAAACTTAAAAAAACCTTTCGTTTAGACTTATGAAAACATTTTATTTAGTAGATTTTAGAATTACAGAAAAGGAATCAAGGACTGTGTAGGCATTTTTAATCTATTCTTCATAATTTCGCCTGGATTGCCTTCCTGATACCCCCATTTAGGCCATGGTACCTTCATTGTGTATCTTTTTGGCTTCCTACTACTTCCCTTTAAGCTTCTTTAGAGACCTTTCCAAAGTTATATCCTATAACTTTTCCACGTTCTTTCCTAAAAGTAAATACTTCACACCAATCAAACTCAGCATACCGGCAATCCAAGAGTGTAGCTTCCATCTCTGCTCACTGCACTTCAAACTGGAGAACCTTGCCTCAAGTCCGCAATCCACGTCAGACACTGTCATCCTGTTATCCTTCCTCTCCTGTCTGGAATCCCACCTCTATAGGAGCCTTACCTATTCCCTAGTCAGAATATGCTTAAATAAACCAGTTAGAGAAAGACAAGTGCCATATATGGAATCTAATGAACAAAATGAATTAACAAGCAAAATAGTGGCAGACTCATAGATAGAGAGCAGGCTGACAGCGTTGGGAAAGGTGGGGGCTGGGTGGAGGGATTGAGCAAAAAAAGAAAAGAAAAAAAAAGAGAAAACTCATGAGTAGTACAACAACAGTATGGTGATTACTGGGGAGGGTCAGAGTGGGGAAGGTGGAAGAGGGTATATGGGGGATTTCCGGTGATGGACAGAGACTTGACTTGGGGTGGTGAACACACAATACAGTGTACAGATGAGGTGTTGTAGAATTGTGCACCTGAAACGTGTATCATTTTGTTTACCAGTGTCACCCCAATAAATACAATAAAAAGGGAAAGGAAAGAACGTGCTTAAATGGAATACTGCCTGCCCTCTAATTACAGCACTAGTTTAGTATATTTTCCATTTGAATTGATAGTCATGTGCTGACTTCCCAACTAGATTTAAACCCATTCAACCTTTTTTTCAGTGTACTTGGTGTGAACATACAATTACAAAGCATTGGCTACATGAATAAATGAATGTGTTAGTTAATATCTCTCTTGATCTCATCAATCTGACCACCCACAAGGAACCTTACACCCTGTGGCCATTGCCATTGCCTGGATCCTAAACGTCCCCACATGGAAAATAGGATCAAGATCTCAAGGGAGTACCCAGAAGAAGACAGACTCTGTGTTCCAAGTGCAGATTTAGTATTACTTTGGAAAAGGAAACTGTATTTTCTCTTTGATTTCAGTATTCATCCTGACAATACTATCAAGAAGGCAAGGTGTCCCTCCCCTTGGAGAGTGGCCAGGGAGTGAGGGTCTCTACAGGGATACTCCGTTCTGTGGGTCTCCACTTGAATAACACTTCCTGGGGGAAGACCTTCCTGACTAACCAGCTGGGGGTAGCTTTCCTTTCTGTGCACTCCCTTAGCTTCTGTTTTGTTAATAGTCACCACATTTACTTTCGGGGTATGAGTCTCAATCCAAAAACTCAGGTCAGTAATAAATAGAACTTAATTTTCTGTAAAAATTTGATTTCTGAATCTGAGCCTCCATTCTTCTGAGCTGATAAAAATAGACAAATAAAAGACATCAGTCTTCTTGGGATCTCTACACTGTCCTCCACCTTTAGGTCTGCTTCACACTTCTGGCAGTCTTACAGTATTGAACGATCTGGGGTTGGAAATAGACAGGTCCCTGGTTTTCAGTTGGCTGACTACACAGTGTGCTGCTGAGAGGCTGCATGCCTTGACTGACTGGCCTGGCCCTGCAGATACAGGGTGTCATTCCTGTATCTTGGGGCACAGGAAACTTTCTGCAATGTCTGAGCCACCCTGCAGACTGGGGAATCTTTTGCAAGGCTTCCTCTGTTCCCAGACATCTAGATATGTCATGTACTACTTTTAGAAATATTTGAATTGATTTCAGAGAGGATGGAAGGGGAGGGAAGGAAGAAGGGTGGGAGGGAGGGAGAGAGAGAGAGAGAGAGAGAGAGAGAGAGAGAGAGAGAGAGAGAAACATCAATGATAAGAGATAATCAATGGTTGGTTGCCTCCTGCCTTCCCCATACTGGGGATCCAGCCCTGCAACCCAGGCACATGCCCTGACTGGAAATTGAACTGTGACCTCCTGGTTCATAGGTCAATGTTCAGCCATTGCACCACACCAGCTGGCCCATTTTTTTAAAGGGTATTGTTGCCTTCCTGGAAGTGCTGCTGGGAAGCTGGGCTAAGGCTCCAATGCTCTTGGGGACCACAGATCTCCTTTCTCTCTTCCAGTTTGTGGGAGTTTCTTCCTAGATATTCTTGATTTCTAGAAATGGTGGTGGACAAGTTTGTTTCCTATCTTGCCTCCTCAGACATTTTCTGAGGTAATATCAGATGGCCAGAGCTTGGTGGAATGGCAAAGGAAGTGGAAAAATAAGAGAAAAAACCCTAGATAATATATCAAAAGAGATCTCAGTGTAATTGCTTGTTTAATATCTGCCTCTCTTGGTTAGACTTTGAACTTCATCAAGCCTGAAATAAGGCTTTCTAATCTCAATGTTCAAGTATTGTTTTGTTTTGTGTTAGGATCCTATTAAAGTCTTCTTGAATAAATGTGGATGAAATTCAGAGACTGGATATATGAAAGATATAATGGCTAAGAGGACAGACTCAGAGAAGATGACCTAGATGTGAATCTTGGCTTTCCTATTTACAGTTAGATGGGAAAAACCCTTAACTTCTTCATGCCTCAAATTCTTCATTTATTAGGTGGTGATTGTGAGAATTTACAAAAGTTAATGTTTAGCCTGGCCAGTGTGAGTCAGTAGTTGAACATTCACCTGTGAACCAGGAGGTCACAGTTGATCCCCATCAGGGCACATGCCTGGGTACAGGCTCAATCCTGGGGGGCAGGGAAGGAGGGAACAGTGGCATGCAGGAGGCAGCCAATCAATGATTCTCTCTCATCATTGATGTTTCTCTCTTTCTCTCTCTCTCTCTCTCTCTCTCTCTCTCTCTCTCTCTCTCTTCCTCTCTGAAATCAATTTTAAAAATATGTATTTTTAAAAGTTAACATTTAGCCCTAATCAGTTTGGCTCAGTGGATAAAGCATCGGCCTGCAGACTGAAGGGTCTCAGGTTCAATTCCAGTCAAGGACATGTATCTTGTTTGCAGGCAGCTGATCAATGTTTCTCTCTATTCTTCTCCTTCATCTCTGTAAAAAAAATAATATGTTTTTTAAAAGACTGCAAATAAAAGTTAACACTTATAAAATTCTTAGTCTAATACCTGGCACATCATCTGAATAATATAAATGCTATCAGTGGAAGTGGAATTCTTGAGGTACTGTGAGGAAAATAATTTCCTGAGGCATCCATGGGAAGATGAGGTTTCATGGAAAGCTTTACTGATGATGTAAAATTTGGGGAGGTTCTCTTCCAAGGTCCTGTCTCTGTCTGGCCATGGAAGAAGTCCATTCTTGTCTTCAGCAGGGCCATAATTAAGGCCACTGCCCAGAATTTCTGCTCTATATTAAAGTCCAGCATCTGGCTATCTGAGCTTCTGTTCCCAGCTGCAGTACATTTAATGTGGGGTCTGCACGGCCATGTGCCATGCAGCTGCTGAAGGCCACAGGCAATGAGACAGAACAGGCAAGTGCTGGGGCTAATACAGTTCCCGAGCAAGAGAGAACAAGAGTGAGCAAGAGAGAGGGTACCCTTTGTCTGGGGATTTTAACTTTCCAAGATTTTGTGTGCTTCTGATGGGGTCTACCCCCTAGCCAATCCATTGTTTCCCGGGCTAGACTGGCAGACCAGCACTTCCCTAGGTCACCCCGACTGCACTGTGCATGTGCCTATCTCCCCCTTTGTTCAATCTCTTTCCCAGTGATCTGCGGGGAATGGACTAGTGGTTTCCTGGGGTACATAAAGTGTAGCTTCCTGGTGAAGCTGCTAGGTGACCATGCCTATATCTGGACTTCCTATGCTCTCTTCCCATTAGTAATATTAATATACTAATTACAATGATAATATTAAACTTGATCCCTATTATTGCCATTGTTTTCATTATTTATTTTATTACTAAGAAATTATCAGACAGGAGTGTTCTTTTGATGTTCTAAGAGAGAGAACAGCTCTGGCCCAATGCTAGCAAAGTTTATATACATAAAGTTGAAACAATTTTATTTTTGTACTAGAGGTCATTTGCAGGAGGGTTCCTGCAAGAATAGAGCTTCCTCAGGCCTATTCCAGCAAGAATAGGGCTTCCTGAGGCCTCATTTCTTTCTCTGCTGCCTCGTTCCATCCCTTCTCCTCTGCCTTGCTGTATTCTCTGCAGCTTTCCTCCTTCTGAAGCACTTGGCTTCCTTCTACACTGTCTTCAGTTTTTGCTCCTCACCTGCATATGCCAATTAACCTCCATATTTGTTGGACTAATTTGCATACCCGTTCCTGATTGGCTAGTGGGTATAGCGGAGGGATGATCAATTTGCATGTTTCTCTTTTATTAGACAAGGTGCTTGTCTGCCATAATGCTAAGCTATTTTGTATTTCTTTCCTGTATTCTGTGTCTACTCTGGTTCCCTCAGGATCATGCTTTTTCAGGAATCTGACTTCTTTTCATCTTCTGTTGGTCTTTCTTAGCTGTATGTACTTAGGAAACATTGCAGTGACCCCAGGGGTCCCTTATTAGGTTGTATGTGACAGCTAGAGCCTTTCTCAGTACCTGTCATTCAGGCAATTTTTCTTATATTTCACACTTGCCAGTGTTAAAGTTTATCTGCCATTTTTCTGCTTATTTGCAGATCATTCGTGGTTTGCCTTTACTTAGCATTCAAGTAGCTATAGTATTTAATGGCATTTGTCAATGTAGAGATGGCATTGTTCTCTTTCTCTTCTAAATAATTTGAAAATTCATACTTGTCATTTACATGTAAAAAGATAATTCCTGGAGTGACTAGGATTAACATTTGTAATAGAACACAATAGAATAGAACTTGGAGTATCTATAAAAAAGAAAGACTAACTTTCTGAGCCAATATTGCATTCAACTACAGGAAGCTAAGTTATTTTCATAAATAGAAGCTAAGTTATTTTCACAAAGTGATCTTTTTCAGTCAATTATAAATTCTAATTTTTATAGGCTCAAATACTCATATTACGGTTTTTCAAAGAATTTCTTTAGCTATTTAGAACTTCATATAGTTGTTTTTTTCTCTTCAGACAGATTGTACCATCTACTACAATGTGGAATGATTTAGTGGTAAATTTTCTTTCTCTTGATTCCTTTCCTGCTGTTAAACTAAAGTTATTCTTTTACCTAAATATTTTTGCATTCTATTATACTATTTCCCCATCTGGTCTTTCTTAGCTAGAAATCATCTTATCAACTTCTCGGAATATTTATCTTTATTTATGCTGCACACATACCCACTGTGATGGCTGTGTTGTAATGCATGATATATTTTGGGCAAACAGAATCATGATATTGTTTACATTATGGAGAAGCTTAGGGATTCTCATTTCTCAGCATAACACAGAATTTTTTTCTTGTATTGGGGCCCTTGGAGACCTTTACAATTAGAATAATTGCTTGTTTTCTCTACTTACCTTTACTGCGCCCTGTGCTTCTTGGTGAGCACTGTCAGTGACATTGCCATCGTTAGCTTATTCTTACTATGGGTCATTTCTGTACACTTGTACAGCACAATTAATGATGCAGTAAACAGTGAAGTCAAGTGTGTGTGTGTTTATCATTTTGTGTCTTTGCCTCTATAGAAGAGAGCTAGCATTCTCCTGCCTCTACGGCCACTTTTATTAATCCTCTTTGTAGTTGCCTCTTTCTCTGCCCATCCCTTAAATGGAAGGCTGTTCTGCCTACAGTCTCCCCCCATCATGATTTCACAGAGCCCTGTGACTTGTGATTCCCATTTGTCTCCTGACTATTTAATGCGTATATCCAACCTCCGTTCCTTGGCTGTCCATAGACACCTCAAATTCAGTAAGTCCCTAACTAAATTCATCATCTGTAACCAGCTACCTGCCCAGAAAATCCAGTCTCATTTAGTGTTCCTTCTAACATCCTCTGTTCCTTAGTCTATAGACCAAGGACCATTCTCTGCTCTTTCTCCCTTGTTTTCAGCCAAGCTATAAATCCTGCAAATTCTACCTCCTTGATATCACTCAAAACTCTCATTATGTCCCTTCCCTAGTTCTAGGGCACAGCCCCTCAACTAGACCATTATAGCATTTTTTCTAGACAGTTTCTCTCTGCTCGCTTTTCCTTTTTCTGTGCCAACTGCCATCCTCTCATTCACTTTGCTGAGAGTCTCCCAAGGCTCCTTAAATATGGCATTAGGTGCATGTACTATTTATTTCATTTGTAGCCCTTCTATTTGTCCAACAAAACGGCTGTCATCCTATATGATTATCAACTGCTTATTTTTCCCATTGCGCTACCAGACATTCAAACCTGTGCGCTTGGGGTCTTGGCTCACCATTCAATTCCCAGGGCCTAACACAGTGAATGCTGCACAGAAGGCACTCGATAAATACTTCTCAAATATTGTGTAATATTAGTCAAGCTTTCTTGTACTTAAACTATAAATAAAGTAAAAAGAAATTGTAAACACATAAATAGCATGATGACAAAGTCTGGAATTAGAAGTCCTGGATTGAATTTCTGGCTCTATCGTTGCCTTACTGAATACTTTTGACGAAACACACAATTTCTCACTGTAGTGTAATCATATAACACTCATCATTAGTGAGTACACGATAAAAATAACTATAGCGTCTTGAATTTATGGTTTCTAAGTAGGTTAGAAGCATTACTTATGAATTATTTATTTGTTCAACATCCCTTTGGAGTAGGCTTGCATTTTTCCTACTAGAAGGTAGTGAAGGGAGATAGAGCCCCTCCTGCAATGGTGTCAAAATACTTGTTCAGAGATGCTTACCTACCTCACAGCATGACAGGAAGATCCATGAAGGGCTCTTCGTGTTTGTGCTCTCAGGAGGAAAATAGGTTGCATACAGTAGTTTTATACTCTTATATATCCAATTTCTTAAGCATTCAATATATTTTGGGGTGATATTTGCACAAATAATCTCAGTATTTTAGCTTATTCCTGGACTCATACTCCATATTTTTCTGGAGACACATTCCCCCCCACACACACACACCCACTCGAACCATCTGTGTACCAGACAAGTTTTCTGTAATGTAAATCAAGTAAAAATATGTCCATTCCACTTACTTAGAAAGATGTATGACTAATGATACTGTGGGAAAATGGCATAGTAATGAACAAGGACTCCCTCTGTGTAAACAGCGAGGAAAGCCTAGCAGCTTCAGCACACAAAGCAGTGACCTACAGATAAGCATTCAGCACAGGTGCTTTTCAGCATTAGCCCCTAAGACCACCTGCAGGAAGCAGAGTCAGTTTGTCTGTGTGTGAATCTGGAAGTAACCCCAATGAGAAGATATTCTCTATCATCGTCAAATAGCAACATTTTAAAAATGTTTGGAAATTTTACATTCTACCCCAACTTATGTTAATATTTGCTTTACAAAAACAAATTTTTTAAAAAAATTATACATATGATAAGGGGTGAGTATCCAAAATTTATAAAGAACTTATACAACTCAACATAAAAAAATACCCCACACAATCCCATTTAAAAGTGGGCAAAGGATGCCTAACCCATGTTCACAGACAATAGGGTGGTGAAGGCCTGGAGTGGGGGTGGGGGTGGCTAGACGGGGTCCATGGGGGAAAAGGGGGAACATTGTTGTAATACTTTCAACAATATAGATTTAAACATATATATATGCAAAGAACTTGAATAGATGTTTCTCCATGAGACATACAGATGGCCAATAGATATATGGAAAAATGCTCAAAGTCACTAATCATCAGAGAGATGCAAATTAAACCTACAATGAGATAACTCTTCACACCTATCAGAATAGCTATGATCAATAAATCAACAAATAACAAGTATCGGTGAGGATGTGGAGAAGAGGGAAACCTGGTGCACTGTTGGTGGGAACGTAGATTGGCATTAGGGCTGAAAAGATTCTTATACTACAAACATAATTTTATTGGTTTCGTTAAAATGAACTCTTAAGCCACAGTGGAAAGCAGTATGGAGCTCCCTCAAAAAAATTAAAAATGGAAATTCCTCAGAACCCAGTGATTCTACTTCTAGGAATATATTCAAAGAAACTCGAAACACTGATTCAAAAGAATATATGCACCCCTATGCTCACTGCACTGTTACTTATAATAGCCAAGATTTGGAAGCAGCCCAAGTGCCCATCAGTAGATGAGTGGAGAAAAAAAGCTGTGGTACGTTTACACAGTAGAATACTACTTGCCTATAAAAAGGAAGAAAAGGGAAGGAAATCTTAACTTTTGTGACAGCATGGAGGGACCTGCAGAGTAGTATGCTAAGTGAAATAGGCCAGTCAGAGAAAGGCAAATACCATATGATCTCACTTATATGTGGAATCTAATGAACAGAATAAAGTAACCAACAAAATACAAACATAGATACAGAGAACAGACTGATGTTGTCAGAGGGGACGGCTATTGGGGGGCTGGCTGAAAAAGGTGAAGGGATTAAACAAAAAACAAGCAAACAAACAAATAAAAACCCAACCTCATAGATACAGAAAACACTATAGTGATTACCAGAGGAGAAGGACAGTGGGTAGAGTAGAAGAGGGTTTAAAGGGAAATAAATAGTGCTAGAAGGAGACTTGTCTTGGGCAATGAACATGCAATCCTGTAAAATAAAACCCTAATATGCTATAACACGCACTGACCACCAGGGGACAGACACCCATTATTGCAGGAGCTGCCCCCTGGTGGTCAGTGTGCTCTTACAGGAGGAGTGCCACTCAGCCAGAAGCTGAGCCCATGGCTGGCAAGCTAGCAGCGGTGGTGGCGGGAATAGCACTAAGGACCCTGGGGGGATGTCCGGCTGTCGGCTTAGGCCCGGCAGCGGGACATCCCCCCGAGGGTCCCAGACTGCGAGAGAGCACAGGCAGGGCTAAGGGACCCTCACTTCCACCCTCACTGCACGAATGTTATGCACCGGCCCTCTGGTACAATATACAGATGATGTAGTATATATAGCATTGTACACCGAAAACCTGCGTAACTTTATTGACCAATGTCACCCCAAGAAATTTAATTTAAAAATAAATAAAAATAAAAGTATTTGCTGTTGATTAAAATGAACTCTTAAGGAAGATGCACCATGTTTATTATTGCCTTTGAACACTCCTGGGATATTGGCAAATACCCATCAAGCATTTAAAAACACAGGGTCCTAGATCATTGCAGCCCAGGCCCTGGGATTTTTGTTAGAATTTAGGAGAATTTCTCCACATGTCCCTTTCCTACTTTGCTACCTGTAAACTCTTGAAGTCCTTTTGCTTAGTTCACTAGTGACATTGTTAAAATGTAGTTCTAAGCACCTAATTGGCAGCATGTCCACAGTTCAGAGGACGGAGAGGCGTACGCTCAGCTTCCTCAAACAGAAAATCTCAGTCCAAGGTGAGAAGTACCTCTCCATTTCCTCTTCAGATCTGGTTAACACTGGAAACCAAGCTGAGGAGTTCTAAAACTTAATGCTTTGTTTGGAGCATTTACAGAGTCGGATCAAACAGCAAGCTGATCACACTCAGATAGGAGTACAAGAAGTGACTTATTTATACATTCAAATTTCAAAACATTTCTGAGGCCTGCCATGTGTGCTGTTAAAAGGTTTTTTAATTTTAAATGATTTTTGTTAGATAATCTGTTTAAAGTGACATTATGATTTATCGCCACTAATCAAGATTCTGATCCCTCGTAGACTGCTTGTTTGTATCTGTTTTTGTTCTTTGTTACATAAATATGAGGTTTATACATAAAATTCTGACTGTGTAATATAGGGCTAATGAGTCACAGATGGAAAGATGCTGGCACATTACCATCTAATAACATTTTAAACTCATATTCCGTAGTAAAACAAAAGCAAATTGTACACATCTGTTTTCCAACTTGTAGCGTTTCTGAGTTTCTGTAGAGTCTATGCTTAAAGGACTTTTACTCAGGGAGAAGTAAAACGAGGATACAGGTCACCTTGAACCTACCCAACCACTTAATTGCCTTATCGGAAAGGATTTGGCGAAAGGGATCCGACTTCCTCTGCTCTGCTTCCTGAGGAGCCCCCGCTCTAAGGAATGAGAATCGGAGGCATTAGGGCTGAAAAAGAAAGTCTCATGCTACAGGCATAGTATTATTGATTTTGTTAAAAAGAAAAATATATCCCTAGTAAGGGGAAGATAATGGAGAAAATGTACCCAAACTATTAAAATTGAAAAAACGAGAAATTTTCTGGCCTTTCCTAAAGATATTCTCAAAATAGATTTGGGTGGGAAGAAGAGAAAGACAGTGAGGAAGAGAGAATGTAGGAAGGCAACACGGATCGCCTTGGTGGTGGTTCATTTTGTTTGTGTGGTGAACATGTTCTGCGTGAGAAAAATGGAGTAAAGAGATCCCCTATCGCATGTTGTTGCAAAAGGCGTAGAACAAAGGCGGAATCTCTCTCTCAGACCTACCCAATCCATACCGCCCGGAGGCCGCCTGAATACAGTTAGTGAAGTACAGGACTCCAGCGCAGTCTCCCCCGTGCTCCTGGGCTAAGGAATTCAAACCCACTTTTCTGCTTCAAGGGGTTGTGTGAACTGTCAAGTTCTTTTGTAAAAGGTTCGTGACAGAAGTAATTACTATGGAGTGTGACCATAACTCCCCCTGACATGAAATACCCGTGTTATAAGAGACAGATTTCCATCTACCACCTCTGCAGGAATTCCTGAAACAGGAAAGACCTGAGAATCAGCAGATGATTCGGGAGGGAAACTCTGATACGTGGGTGGTATTTTGTGAGGCGTGCTGCATTTGTTCTGAGGAATACTTCTGGTCCAACTGCAAAATTCTGTTCATGGTTGTCCAAAAAGGAATTCGTGCACATATTGTATGTCCTGTGTTGTAGGTTCAACAGAATATCAATAGAGGGAAATTAAAGTGTTGTTTTCATAACAGTGTCTGTAGTTATCTCCAGTTTGTACTAACATGTTGTACATAAGATTCCAGACATGTTGGGAGTACTGGTATACCCTGCGATGTGTTGTACCTGCCCCAGGGAGCAGTTACCAGGGTTCTCAATCTGGCACTCCCTTTTTTTTTTTAATTGATATTTTACAGAGAGGAAGGGAGAGAGATAGAGAGCTAGAAATGTCGATGAGAGAGAAACATCGACCAGCTGCCTCTTGCACACCCTCTACTGGGGATGTGCCCGTAGCCAATGTACATGCCCTTGACCAGAATCGAACCTGGGACCCTTCAGTCTGCAGACCGAGGCTCTACCACTGAGCCAAACCGGTTTCGGCCTGGAACTCCCTTTAAGTAAAGGTTCACTCGGGAGCCTCGTGTGTCTGATGTTGCTTATGGCATGTCAAGCAAGGCAAGACTTAGAGCTGGGACGGGGTGATGTTAGGTACATGCTTGTTTTGTTTGTCCGCCAGTGAAATGTCTGTGTGACGTTTTGTGTCGTGTTTTGGTGCTGTGCCCTGTCCATAGGGTCTGCCAGGCTTCCCCACAGTCGCTGCCCTGCACAGTAATCAGATCCTCACCGTCAAGGTTTGTGGTTGGCACCCGTGCCCTCCGTCAGAGCCCGCAATCAGCATAAGGGTGAGCAAGAACAGCTAACCTGGCCAGCCGAGTCCTGCCTCTCCCTTCCATCAAACGTACCAGCTCCTTGGGTCCTTGGACCTCATGTCCATCAATGAGGTCAAATATATATGAAGGGGAATTGTGAGCATATGAGAGAGTTAAGATATGGAAGTCGAGCAAGGACAGTGGACAGAGGCAGGCACGAGTCTTGAGGGTGGTGCCAGGCCTGGAGGGCGGAATGACTATGCTTTGCAAAGCTCTAAATATTTTTCAATCAATTAACTCATCCTAAGTACTCTGGACTTCGGCATCAATAAAATGGCAGTTGTGTTCCTGCCACATTATGCTGGTTGGCAAGCCTGATGGAAATTGAACTGGCGCTTTGTCTGAGGACTTTCTGCTCAGAGTGCAGAATGCAGGTGGCTCTTGCTTACCTGCCCCTTTAGTATACTTCCTTAGAAAGGCCCAAACCCAAGGCAAAACGATGGGATCTAAAAAAAAGGTCCACTTCTCACTAAAAATCTGGTCTCACCATCCTGGTTCAGGGTTACATTTCTTTCAAGAAAAGCCTGAGCGTCTGATGTCAGACACAAGCGCCAGTTCTGTTTTATTTAATGGTCATTATAACTCTAATGCGTATATCTTTATTTCTTTCTTGCGGCCTTCTGATGTCTATTCTTCAACTCTCTCACCTCTGAACTTCAACCTTTGACCTCACCTGACTGATCAGATGGTGTTTCCTAAAATCAATCATGGGTTTCTCTCTGCTGATCAGCAGCTCATTAAACGCCGCTTGATTAAGGTAGTGCTTATTCTTGCTCAAGTCTGATTTCTTCTTTGCATTCAGTTATTACTCTGTATGCTGTTGCTTTACCATTTATCTCCCTTGGGTGGGGGGTGGGGATGGACGGGTATTTATTTGCCAACACCTTAGAACAAAATTATGTTTAGTGAGCTGCATTTGTTTGAAATGTAGATCAAAGTACCAAAATAAAAGGTACAGAGAGCCTGTCTAAATTTTAATTAAGAAAAAGGCCTCTTTTACAAATTAAGTTATATCCTGTAATAGACCCAATTTCTAAGGTCTCTAGCTTTGGTAATGTATAAGTTATTATAAAGCATGACAAGAGGCTTGTATGCTTAATTTTATAGGTTATGAAAACGTAAACATTGTCCAATTTCAAATGCAGCCATTTTATTAAGATGGATATAGCATTGCCATGAATTAAGTTATGCAACGGCTTTATACCGGCTCGGAACTGAGGGATAACAGACACAGGATTTCCAAGAGCTGAGAGTGCTGGTGCCTGAGCTGCTGGTTTTAATAGCTCCCCTCAGCGCCTCTGCATGAATATTTATTCGATCCCTGCTGGCAGGCAAATCGCCTACAGGCTTCATGCTTCTGCTTGCTCTGGTTCTTTCATGGTGTAAATGTGAATTAGATAATGCAAATTTAAAGTGTCGAAAAGAAGTCCCGGGTCTTTATCCTCCATGGTCATGGTTGGTCTGTCCCCCTCTCCACTGTAGGGTGACCAAGGACAAGCTGGGCCCCCAGGCCCCCCTGGCCCTCCAGGCCCAAGAGGGCCCCCTGGGGACACAGGGAAAGATGGCCCCCGAGGAATGCCAGGAGAGCCGGTGAGTTGCTTTTTGGATCACTTGTTCTCACAGGTTTGGTTTTGGGTTAAAGGCTAAGAATTGAGATAGAGTGGGGTTGGGCGGGATTAGAAGGTCGGCTGAGTGGAGTGGGTGGAGGGACGGGGGAAGCTAGGAAAGCCCCCACGCAGGCCACTGCCCGCCAGGCTTCTGCTTGACCACTCAATCCCGGGGAACCATGCAACCACAAGGACCTGGGGAGACACCGAAGCCGGTGTTCAGGTAAGCCTCCGGAGTCTGATCAGAGAACCTGATGTCACTTGTGTCCTGACTTCACAGAGTTCATCGCTACCTTTGGTTCATCAAAGGAGACTAGCTTGAAACACTAGGTGGGGCATTAATAACAATTTCCAAAAATCGATAGCAGAGGTAATCAAGTCCCATATGATATATGGAGAGTAAATAATTTAAATGTCTCTAATATTTAATCCCTTGTAAATAACTTGACCAAAAGAATTGATAAAACAGTAAAATTGATGATTAAAACATCGGTAGGTATTGTTCGAATATTATTTATTCTTTGTATGTGAAGCTTATTAATAGAAATGATTTAAAGTGAGCTGTTACTCCAATAAATTTAACTTAAAAATATAAATAATAAAAGCAATTTCAATACTTAGATCTAAGTACTTAGTGTCAAGTGTCAATATATAGCAGCATAGGACACTAGATAAGTGATTTGCTGTGGTAGAGACTACCCAGCAATTTATTTTTATTTTATTTTTATTTTTTAAAATATATATTTTATTGCTTTTTTTATAGAGAGGGAGGAAGAGGGATAGAGAGCTAGAAACATTGATGAGAGAGAAACATCAACCAGCTGCCTCTTGCACATCCCCTACTGGAGATATGCCCGCAACCAAGGTATATGCCCTTGACTGGAATCGAACCTGGGACCCTTCAGTCCACAGGCCGACACTTTATCCACTGAGCCAAACTGATTTCGGCCAGCCCAGCAATTTACTAAATAAATATGTAGAAAAGGGCAAATAAATTTTACACTTTTGAGGTCAGAATTTGAAATTCAGGTTTATTGAGGAATTAAATTGTTTATTTTATGTTTTGATTAAAGAGAGGAAGGGAGTGGAAGAGAGAGAGAGAGAAACATCAATGATGAGAATGAATCAATGTTTGGCTGCCTCTTGCTGGAGATGGAGCCCACAGCTGGGCATGTGCCCAAACTTTGATCTCTTGGCTCATAGGCCGATGCTCAATCACTGAGCCACACCAATTGGGCAAGTGTATTACTTAACTTTAATAATTATATTCATTAGTGTTTTCATAGTACAAAAGTAATACAGAAACTATCCATAATGTAGAAAATTTTGAAAATAAAGACAACCAAAAAGAAAAAAAAATCATCCATACTCATTGTTTTGGTATATTTTATTTTTGTATTCATATATTATGGCCTTTTTGTTGTTGTTGTTGTTGTTGTTGTTGTTCAAAAAATGATTCTGTTAGTAAGAATATAGGATACTTTAAAACTTTTCTGAGACAACCTTCTATAAATCCACTTCCCTTTCTGTAAGTTGCTGTTAATTTGTCATATGAAATGAGGAATTAATTTGTAACATAAGATTTAGGACTACTTTAACTGAATCATCAGAGATAGTAGCTTTATCCTAAACTGTCTAAAATTTCCCCCTTTCATGGATTGATATCTCAAGAGATAGAAAAGCTGTAACTTTAGGAATATTTAGAGCTCTCCAATTGATTGCTAGTTTCCAACAAGATATAGTATGTCTTCTCAAGTAAAAAGTATAGTTAAGACCCTTTTGATAGGATAGAATTAGTCAGATCATTGGGTATAATATACTGTACAGAAAATTTAAAGCATAAATTACTTTCAAACAAAATTAAGGAATGACATTTTGTAAACCATCCAAATATTATGTCAGCCTTTAAGTGAATGTAGTTTATTCATCTAAGTAAGAAATGGAACTTTTAATACAAAGGTATGAATTTTTTAATTCCACAAATATAATTTGAACTGGATTTATAATCTCAGAGTTGATTTTTATATACTCTCTTAAACAGTGGAAAAAGATTTTATAAAAGTAAACTGAGTAGTACTTATTTTTAAAGTCCAATAACATCTATATATATACTGGCATTACAATCATGTTTTTTTTTAAAAAATACCTATAGCCAATGATTGTCATTATAATAATATAATAAAACATTATATAATATAATAAAACATGTAGGAATCTGAGTATTATAAAGTTATGAGAGTGGTATAATATGGCAGATAATTTTATTTTAATATGTGCTGTCAATTTTAATAAAGAATGTTACTTCAGCCATCATTAGTCCAGGATAATTAAAATTTAAAATCAATCTCTGCTCCTTTTCTTATTTAGTTCCTGCAGTAAGAGCAGTTGTCTCTGTGTCGAATATGTGGGAGTTCTGAATTCTCACAAAGAGGACCATGTCATCATCTTATGTCCTTATAAACAGGAAATATAATAAATAATATATTACTGTACTTGCAATTACATAAATGAGATATGACTGTGATTATAATTAAATCTTTTTCTAGGACTACTTAATGATTTATACAATCACTCCTACTAATTTTATTTAGAATATATTCTTGGCAAAATCTTAAATCTCTACTATAATCTAGACTCACTTTATTAAACCCTAAAATGTTCATAGAATGCATTTGAATAAAGAATGTTGGCTTTTTTTCATTGCATTGTGTTTGCATTTCTCTATTTAGCTTGAAAAGTATATTTGACATTCATGCACCCCAGTAGGTACTGTAAAAAGGGAAAATATATATTGAAATTGTTTTTTAATATTTAGAACACTAACAAAATTATCACTGTTCTTTTTTAAGGGTGAACCAGGGAACCCAGGAAAACAAGGCTCAATGGCAAGTATTTCAATTTATCTTTTACTTTAAATTCTATACATTTTCATAAAATTTCTATAAAAAGTAATGAAGTCTGTTCAAAACTCTTGTCAATATTGTGTGTAACCTGTCATGTAACCTATAACAAAAAGAGTGAAAATTAGTACAAGTTAAAAACTAATATGGCCTTTTGCATAGTAAGCATCACAAGACAACACATCTTCCGAACTGGCTGGAGAGGAAGAGGAAGGTTCTAGGTGGGAGGAGTGAAAGAGATAATTAGGAATGACAAAAGGGAGAATTTGTTTTAAGGAGCTCTGCTATAAGGAAGATTAAATGTAGGGATTTACCTGTTAGGTTAAATAAAGTGAGTTTTGAAAGGGATCAAGTGGGAAGTAGTATAGCCAACATTTCATAGTAAGTCAAAGAATTCTTTGTTGAAGGGCCTCACCCAGAGCAAAGCAGTCGTGTCTCTTGATCTCGGTCATTAAAAAAGATCATGAAATTATTCCACATGGACTCGCCCGTAGACATGCAGGGTCAGTTCCTCAGGATTGTTTACCCTTTGTCAGTGGGGGAAGTTTGGGCAGCTTGCTGAGCCCTGAACAGTAGAAGGCCTTCAGCTCGCCTCTCCCTGTCTCTCTCTCCTGTCCCTGGAGCCATCTTTCTGACCAACTTTATGACATGAACCCTATTGGGGAACACAGGTTGACAGCGTAACAACCCACATTCTACAGGACAGCTGTGTCTCACTGCATTGTCCCAGACACAGTGATCACAGTGAGCTCAATCCTGTTCATTCTGTGGAATGTGTGACGTGCAGCACGCAGGTGTTCACGGTACAAAATTTATTTGTAAAAACACGTCAGCTAAGTGCTAGTGAAACTGATGCACAGACACAGGACAGTCGGTCAGGAATTAAAACAAATGTGTGAAGGGGTTAAAGGTCAAAGTCTTATCCCTGCACAGGATGCTTTCAACAGCCCTCGTGGGAAGAAACTCACCAAACTGTGGTCATTCATAGCAGTGGTGTAGCTGGCTTTGAAACATCACTGGTGAAATAAAAGCCCCCTGGGGCTGAAACTGACCCTTCACCTGGAAATTCTCTGTTCCTGACCTATGACATTAAGATAGGTATTTGATACAGATAATGTGTGTGTGTGTGTGTGTGTGTGTGTGTGTGTGTGTGGAGGGGGGTGGATGATGCTATATTGGATTCTCTTTAAAGAGAATAAGATGAACAACAGAAGACCAGATATAAAAATTAAACAAAACATTTATCATCTGTGTAACTTTGCATACAAGAGCAGCATTAGCTGTCAGGGTTATAGAGTCACAGGAGGTGAAGGATTCTTGGAAAACTACAATATGAATTTTGAAATTGCTTTAGGCAATTGAATGCACCTGTGATTTCTGTCCAGGGTAATGGTCAAAACATATTCCTCCCAGACCTTGTTCCATCGAAGGCTCCTTGGGACTCTTGGGAGCCTTGTTTTTCCCCAGGTGTGCACATCTTGCTCAGATTTTTATCGTTACCTTTGGCTTTCTACCCCGATGACCAGTGCAGTATCCTGATATACAAAGTTCTAAAAGAAAAATGGGTATTAAAAAAATTACTGTCTTCACCTCCTTAAAGTCATATATTCTCTCTAGAATATGTGGATAACAATGGAATCTCATTCCCCTACAATTCCTAGCTTAATATTATTAAATATACATGTTGCACCTGAAATTATCTTAGTGTGCTTCACTTTCCCATTTTTTATAGCAACTTTTGAGATGAAGATAATCCTGGGTGTTTAAAGATATATTTTTTATTGATTTCAGAGAGGGAGGGAGAGAAAGATAGAAACATCAATGATGAGAAAATCATTGATCAGCTGCCTCCTGCATGCCCCACACTGGGCATCTAGTCTGCAATCCAGGCATGTGCCCTGACTGGGAATCAAACCATGACATCCTGGTTCATAGGATGATGCTCAATCACTGAGCCATACTGGATGGCCATGGGTTGTTTTTTTCACTAAGCTATTTTTCTGTTTTTAATGTCTTCATATTTAGTTCATATTCTCAGTTTTTAAATGCAGCTAAGAAACTCCATTAAATCACAAATGTTTAAAGGATGTGTGATGTAATGATCTTCTAAAGTGCATTGTACTGTTTTTCAAGACATAAAATTCTTTTTTAACAGAAAACTTCTATACCAACCATGTCAAACTGTCAAAATCAAAGGCTAACATGGGCCAAATAAGCAAGGTTTAAGTTTATGTGGGGGGGGGGGGAAGCTTCAGTTTTCATAGAAACATAGTTTTATTTTGATAGAGACATGCTGAATACAAAGAGCTGAAATAAACGAGTAATCGTTAACATAAAATAATAGAACATTTTGATAAAAACTAATATTTTTTGTTGAACATTAACTTACCAAACACTGAATAACTACACAAATTAATAACCATAACACAAATAAACCTATTTTTCTTGTTCTCTGAAAACAAAATATTTCCTGTTGCTCACACCAAACAAGTCAGTCCAAGATTAATGAGGTGGCAATTGGCTACTAAAATATTTGCTGCTAGTATTAGTGGGGAGAAATGGTGCGCCTGTGCATGAGGTGCATAAGGGAAATGAATGCAACACAATGATAGTAATCAGTCATTAGCGAACATTGTAGTTCGTTATTAATAATTATGTATTAGAGGATATTGTAAAAATTAAATTATGAATTTTTTATTAAAACATTTCTTACATACTGTTATATTGGCTGGGCTGCAAAAATATTCATTGAGGGCGCATGCATCCCGTGGGTTGCATGTTTGACATGCTTGTTCTACACTATCCTTAAAGAACAGTAGACCAATCTTAAGTCTAGATCTCAGTGAATTTTCACAGTGACCATAACTATACAACCAAAAATCAAGTCAAGAAATAGAATGTTATCATATCAAGAAGCCCCCCTTACACTCCAGTTGCCACCCCTTCTTCCCAAATTTTGCCATTATTCTGCCACCATATTCTACTTTTTTCCTGCATTTATTTGAATTTTATATTACTAGAAGCATCCAGTATGTACACTTCTGTGTCTGGCTTCTTTCGTTCAACAATATATTGTGAGATCATCCACCTCTGTTTTAATAGCCTTCACATCTGGTTAAAAAAAAAAATAGGAGGAAGAACCTTACTTCCTTGACTACCCCGTTAAAAGTACATCACTCAAATAGCAGTAAATGAATGAATAGTCTGTCTGACCTTGGGCAAATCACTTAACCTCTCAATTTCTCATCTGTAAAGAAAGGATAATAATACCCTGTCTGCCTTCCTTTTAAGGTTGCCAAAGACAAATGCAATAAATTAGAGGAAAGTACTTTAAACTGCATAATGAAGAATATATGAGTATGTTATTATTATTATCACTCAGTTGTTCCCTCTAGAGTAAATTACAGGTGAGCGTGGATTTATATAACAGATGCATTCCTGCAAAGTTCTGTATGAATCAGATTTTCATAAATCAACATATCTTATATGTGCTGAGGAATTTTGCTATATAAAGTAATCCTATTCAGAATTTTCTTGTAACGTAATATAATCTCTTAATTCTTCTTCCCAGAAAACTGAATTTTTATATCTTTTATTTCCTTAACTTGAAATATTTATGATTTTAAAAGCTATCATTTTTTTTAAAACCTCTATTTATGTTTGTTAAGTTAAATAGCACCTGTGTATATGAAACAACCTCAAAAAGAGAAGAAAGACTAAAAATATAATAGCAGTTTTCACGAGGAGAAACATTTCCTTAGAAAGTTCCTTTTTTCTTTTAAATAATGGTGTGTGTGTGTGTTTTGACTCAAAGTCCGGTAAGCAAAAAGGTACATTGCACCCCTAGTTCTGGCTTCAAAACCACGTAGGACTACATGACTGTAGTCTGTGTTTACAGACCTAAAACATGTGGATAAATTCCCATCTTACCTATCTCACTGGGTTATGGCGAGAAGCAAGTAAAATAATAATAACATGAAAAGGGTTTATGAGCTACAAAGATGCCACAAATGAGAAGTTAAAAGGCCAGTGATAAAACTTGACACACAGCAAGACCACTCTGAAATGTAAGGGCTAAGGACAATGTGGATATTGTCATCAGTGAAACCACAGTGTGTCAGATACTTGGATGATAATGCCCCTTCCTCCTTTTGTCCTGTTTGTTGTTGTCATTGTTTTTGGCCTTCTCCCAAGTATCACGTCATCTGACATTACCAGCTTTTCACAACGCTGCCCCGCTGATCCTTCAGCTGAAGGAAGGAAAGACAACAAATACAACTGTTCTCGGCTTTTCACAGAACCCACTACGTTTCTTGGTTTGTGTTTTGCAGGGCAGTGTTTGTGTTTGCTTAAATGAGAGTTTTGAGAAGCACTGGAGAATTGTTAAGATTTTTAAATGTCCCTGACGGTGCAATGAAAAGGCTAGGAACAATCTAAAATTAGCTCTTACAAAACTGTTTATGAGCGTGTCAGGTGGGGAATTTGTTTTCCGGATCCAAGATATATATTTTATATTACAAAAATAATCATCGGAAGATTAACAGCTTCTCTGGTAGAATGAAGAAGACCCGCTGCTCGGGCGGCTCCACATTTATTCAATCCCGCTGTGCATCTCTTCTCTAAACACGGCCTTCGGGTTTTCCCAGGAGTTCAGGATGAGATTTTAAAAGACAGAATCTTGAGCTAAAATAAATTGGACTGCATCTGAAGAAAGAGAAAACTGCTCTCGCTCATAAGACTAACCCTGAGCATCAAAGCAAGGACTGCCCAAAATTACAAGCGCTAAAGTTCTGAACCCTCATGGGATCAGTGACCTTGATTTTTCAGTTCTTCAGAAGTTTCAATGGTTGTTAAAATGGTACTTTTTAAGGTATCTTCCTTTGGGTAGTCTCACTGTTTCTTTTGACATATGTAGTAGAAGTTCTCAAAAGCATAAAAGGTGGATGGTATACACACACACACACACACACACACACACACACACGCACACTAGTCTCAGTTTCCTAGGAATTATTATTTTTACCTAAAGTGTCTATAGCCAGGGTTTTATAGACCAAATTATTTCCCCTACCCTGAAACTCTTTCTTCATTTCTCTCCCTCACCCCAAATATATGCAAACTCCATAGCATATCCATTCATTTCTTTCCTCATAAACCAATCAAGATTTCTAGGCCTAAGACTCCTCATTTATAGAAGTGTCCAGACTGAATGATATCTGGACTCACTTCCCGCTCTAAAGTCTTGTCCTCCTGTTTTCACAGACACACGTTATATAGTCATTTAATCTTGTTATATATGCACGCCTATGGGATTCTGTAAATAGATACAGTGAACAACAGTCACATGGTATGTTTTAATGGAAGAAAACCTTAAAAATTGTCTCCTTTGTTATCATTTATTTTAACTTTAGAATCCAACCTACTGTAGCTAAACTAGTATAAAATATGTCCATCTTATATGAAGATATTAATGAAATTAACCACTTCACCAAGTTCTCACATCTCATCATTGATTAAGATGGAACTTTAAAATAAAGTTGTGCCTTACATCTGCAGGTTAAACACAAATGTACAAATTTTAGGGCAAACATATAAATGTAACCCTTATACAATATGTCTAAATATTAAAAAGGTATAATGCAAACTAATAAACTGGTAAGTAAGTACGCTCTATCCTCTAACCTTCATGATATATCCTTACACTGACTTGGAAAGTTCAAATGCAGAATTATTGCCCTTCTTGGAGATCTAAGCCAGAATGTGGCAGCATTCTGGATGAGGAGAACTGGTACCCAGCCCCAGCTCTGGCCCTGGCCTGCTCCCTTTCTCTCCCATACCTCCCCCCATCCCTTAACTTGATAAGACTCAAACTCTCACACGTAGGCATTCTGGGATGCACACAAGATCCAACTCCAGCCACACACCTCAAAATACCTACCTCTTTGCCCCTTTCTCCAGCTCATTATTGTGCCACCAGTGGTGTGTTTCACCTCCGGAAGAACAGACCAGCGAAAGAGGCAACTCTAAGTCTTTGAACTGAACTCGTCATTGGGGCAGAGAACTCCAAGGTTCTTAGTACTCGAAGCAAAGTCTAAGGTCAGGGTGTCAGCTACCACATGAGGAGGAGTGAGCCAGAAAAGAGCTCTCTAAAGCATGGGTCCCAAAGAAAGAGCCCTCTGCCCAGGGCTAAAGGCAATACAGAGTATTTGTTTGAATGGAGAGAAAAAAAAGAAGAAAAAAAAAGACTTATGCCTTAGTCACTTCCTTTGAGAAAACCTCACACACACTCACTCACTCATACACATTCACACTCCCCCAAGCAGAGTTGGAAACTGTCTTCTCCACAGCATTTATCATGTCATATAATAATTGTGCTTGGGACTTAGTGTATTCAATAAACTGAATGACTGAATGATAGGAATCAATGAATTAATAAATCAAGTATTGATGCAAAAGAAGCAGATTAATATTTTTCTTTCAACCAATGATGTCATTGCATGTCAGGACTAAGATTAAACAAGACAAATCCAACAGAATTACCACAAAACTACTATTTCTCCTGCATCTTCATATAGTCATTCATGTATTACAGATTTCTTAGAGTACATGTGGTGTTTGTGGATGTGCATGAAGTAACTAAAAGACTGATTTTCATGAGAACAGTGAAATTTGTATCAATTTCTCATCCAACTATGTGGCTATTTTTAAAGTAGAGTGTAGAAGACAGAAGAAATCTTAGGAATGATTTAGTTTATCGCTTCATTGATTAAAAAAAATACCATCAGAGTGAATAAATAACTTGATCAAGGTCACAAAGTAGTCAGTGGCAGAACAAGGCTGGAATCCAGCTCATATGATTAGCCTTACATGTTTTACACTCTGCCACTTGCTACAAGTGGCTGTTTATATTTAAACTAGAAGCCTGGTGCATGAAATTTGTGCACCCAGTGAGTGGGGTCCTTCAGCCTGCACCTTCTTGCAGTCTGGAAGCCCTCAGGGGATGTCCGACTGAAGGCTTAGGCCCATGGGGAACAGGCCTAAACTGTCAGTCTGACATTCTTAGCACTGCCATGAAGGCGGGAGACGCTCTGCCACTGCTGCTGCACTCGCCAGCCATAACCCTGGCTTTTGGCGCACTGACCACCATGGGCAGCTCCTGCATTGAGCATCTGCCCCATGGTGGTCAGTGTGCATCATAGTGACTGGTCGTTCTGCTGTTAGGTCTATTAGCCTATTATTGTATAGGATTAACTCAAATTAAATACAGTTTAAAAATCCAGTTCCTAACAATTGAACTAGCCATACTTCAAGTGCTCAGTAGTCACATGTGATTAGTGGCTGTCATTCTGAATAGAGCAATAGAGACCATTCCCATCATTCTAGAAAGTTCTTTACACAGCGCTGATCTAGATAGAAGACAGACCAGAGTCTGCTTTGTACTCCTATATTTAAGTCCTTCTGCTGATCATGGGATATTTAAATTTTAGTAGCTGGCGTTTCTCAGCATTGTTGACTTAAAATAGGAAAAGCGCTTATACATAACTGAATAGGAACATTTTTTACTGAGTGTAGTGATAGGCCTTTGTGAATCATAAATGTGTTTCCTTTATGGCTCGCTAGGGAAGAATGCTTAATCACAGAGGGCAGAGGAAGTCTGCTAATTTTTCTTTCTTTCCGGGTCATTTCCATTTTGGGTTTAGCAACAAGAAACAATTTATTGAATATTTAGAAAGGATGGAGTAAGCTATTTTCAGCCCAGAATATCTGGTGAGAGAAGATGGAGTCTTGTTTGGGAATCAAATCAGACCATAGATTTTCAAATACCTTGATCTTTCTTTAATCTGCTGGTGGTGGGTAATGCTCAATATTTATTCTTGGGTCCTGGTTTTGTCAAGTGTTGAGAAAAAAAATGTATTATTTCTTTAATTTCCTGAGCTTTAAGTAACCTCCCTTACAAAGGTCACTGCAATAAATGACTAATCCTGATTTAATATTTCCCCTCAAAAGTCAACATGTGAAATAGTTATATCAGAAATAATTTACTTAAAAAATAGTTACTGCACTTAAAATTTCTTCATCAAATATTTGTGAATTAATATGACACCCCATCTTATTGATGTGATCTAAATTAGATCTGCATTAAAGAAACTTCTCCAAATAATAGAAATTATGGAGTTATATTATTGAAACAAAAATCCCAGATACTTAAACAGAAACAACTTCCTCCAAGTTGGAACTCTTTCCAGGCGTATAAGCATAATGGCTTGTGTAGTAAAACAATGGAGGAAATGTGGTAAATGAAATTCAGTATTTTTTATATTCATTGATTCACTGTTTCAGTTTAGTCGATAATTTTATTTACTTGTTAGGTGTCAAAGATATAAAATAGGTGGCCCGAAGAACTTGCTGCCTAGCCAAGCACATTTTATAAATATGTACATATATTTAAATACAGCCAGTTGACATGCTCGAGAAACTCGGATAAAAACAAGCCCCATCTGGGTGCATTGGAGAAAGCTCACCGAGGAAGTGAGTTATGACTGCAGAGCCTAGAAGAATGATTAAGAACATCTCATGAAGACTAAGAGGAGAGTTTTGGGGAAAATACAGATATTACGTGTGACAGAAGGCAGTCCATGAAAGACTTGAAACAAGAGATGCGGATCTCCCATCTTAGCACTGTCCTGTTCTTTTATTGTTTATGCTGAGTTTCTTCATCCCCAGTTCAACTAAATCATTGGCTTTTTACACTGAAAACATTTCAGCACACTCTCTCATATTCTAAACATTTCCCAGTAGTTGCTAGTTTGGCACTTCCACACACTTAAGCCATGAAATCTGAATCTTGTAAAACACGGCTAGAATTATACTCCAGACATACATATCATAGTGGCTAGAGTTTATGTTTCATGGCCTTCCCTCATCAATCATTCCAGTAGGACATGCGATTTTATATACGTACATCTGAAGTGAATCCTCCTTAAGAAAAATTTCCATTATTTAAATAGTTCTAACTCCCTCTTATTAGTTATAAACCACTTTTATAGATCTTCTCATGTATTTGACCAGGTTGATATCTTTCAGAAGTTATCATTAAAGTCTGTTGCACCAAACCCTTGAGAAAGTCCAATACTAACATTTTATGATTCCGTAAGTTAGATTACATGTGTTATCATTCTTTCCTATGAAATCAGACTTTAAAAATAATTTTCTTCACTTTATTAAATCATGGAGAAACTTTTACCTCAAAAAAGAAGAAAGCAATGGTAAGCTATGTACACATATAATACCTTAATAAATTTTTAAAAAATAAAAAAATAAAAATAAAATATATTTAAAAAATAAAAAAAGAAGAAAGAAATAATTTTAAATGGCTTCATAGTTTGGGGCTGTTATCTCCCCTCCATAGAGGGACCACCTCTTTTTTGTTCTCTGTGTTTTTGATGGCAGGAGCTGGTTGTATATTCTTGTATCTAGAAATGACCAGCAGCTTTCAGAGCTTCGCATTTTACTGCCAGCCATCAGGGACAGAACAGGAACTCTGTCCGCCCCCTGCTCACACAGAACACCATTTCCTAATAGCAGGCAGCCCGAGCTTGCCTTCAAACACCTCCCCAGAGGCATCCTAAAGCACGTCATTTAGAAAATCTGCATCCTGTTTAAGTAATTAATACCTCAATCAAATTTGTGCTAGCATCGGTTTTGTCAGAAAAACCCATTAATTTTCCCCATTCGGTGATCTACCCGACAAAAAGCTTTTTATAATTAATTTCTTTTTTCATTTTTTATGAACTGGAAAGGGTAGCGAATGCCGAATGGTTATGGAAACATCTATTTCTTAACTGCCTGCTCTGAAGATGAACTTGAGTTGATACTACTACCTACTGTTTGCGTGATGGCTTTCTGATGTGCGCGTTAGAAACCCTATATCTACATCCACATGTATAGCACCCTGAGTGTTAATGAGATTGCGTAGCTAGGATAATTTTTGCTTTGCTGTTTTAACATAGAGGCCATGAACTGAATTCCTCTACCCACTTTTGCACTTGGAGGGGATCTATCTAGAGGTTATTAAAATAGGCCCGGGGGGTTAGAATGACTCTGTTGAACACAAGGGTGAGAAAAAAAACCAAAAAAAAACTTGATTTACTTCATGCATTCACTTACTCATTTTTATAATTTTACTAGAGGCCCAGTGCATGAAATTCATGCATATGAGGAGGGGTGTCCCTCAGCCCAGCCCAGCCTGCACCCTCTTCAATCTGGGACCCCCCAGGGGATGTCCAACTGCCAATTTAGGGCCTAACCTGATAGTCAGACATCCCTCTCACAATCAGTGACTGCTGGCTCCCAACCACTTGCTTGCCTACCAGCCTGATTGCCCCTAACTGCTTCTGCCTGCCAGCCTGATCACCACCTAACCACCCCCCTCCCAGCCTGATTGATGCCTAACTGCTCCCCTGCCAGTCCGATTGCCCCCAATTGCCCTCCCCTGCTGGCCTGGTTGCCCCCAACTTCCCTCCCCTGCTGGCAGTTGAGGTATTAATTACTTAAACAGGATACAGATTTTCTAATTGATGTGCTTTAGGATGCCTCTGGGGAGGTATTTGATGGCAAGCTCGGGCTGCCCCTAACTTTCCTCCACTGCTGGCCCAGTCACCCCTAACTGCCCTCACCTGCTAGCCTGGTCCCTCTTAACTGCCCTCCCTGCAGGCTTGGTTGCCCCCAACTGCCCTCCCTTCCCTGCAGGCCTGGTTGCCCCCAACTGCCCTTCCCTCCTGGCCTAATTTCCCACAACTGCCCTCCCCTGCCAGCATCTTGTGACCACATGGGGGTGGCCATCTTGTGCGAGGGTGTGAAGGTCAATTTGCACATTACCTCTCTGTTATATAGGATTACACTCAAAGGAAACACCACTGTGCTTAGAAACACCTACAAGGCCATGCAAATAGGATCTCTCACCCCTATTCATATCCTTGTCTCCTACTCTTACCTGTAGCCTCCATGTTCTTTGCTCACACTTAGCAGGTGCCCACCTCTTGGTCTTTGTTCTTACTGTTTTTTTGCCTGGGACATTCTTCACCTTCTGTATGCTTAGTTCCTGCCTAAGCTCACACAGAGCATCATTTCCTAATAGCAGGCAGCCCAAGCTTGCCTTCAAACACCATCCAGGAGTCACTTTATCACTAAGACCTTCACCGACTCCCCAGTTTAAATGTTACCACATCTACATCTCCCACCCCAACCTCCTTATTGGCTTTAGCACTTACCACCCCACACAACTTCAATTTTTATCTGTTTACTGTCTTTCTCTACTTACTAGATATGAAGTCCAGGGGCCATGCATTTTTTGTTTGGTTTGTTCACTGCTGTAACCCCAGTGCCTAGAACATTGCCTGACACTCAGTGGGCATTCAAACATTGTTAAAGAGATGAATTAATGAAGGAACTCAAAAGGAGTCACTGACCAATTACTACGTGCCAGCTACTGAGCATGATAAACACATTGAAACTCAAGAAAGAAGTAACCACTCAATTACAATCCTTTTGGTAAATTCTATAAATGAAGTCCTACCTTAGGTGCTTTGAAGAACAAAGGAAGGGAACCTAACCCCAAGAGTGGGGGTGGGGGGGGGTGCAGAGACACTGAGCTCTGCATTATGGAAAGGCTGGAGGAGAGGACCAAATATATTTTTAAAAGCCCATTATAGAAACCAACAGCCAGAGGTGTAGAGATGTGAAAGTATGACTTATGTGTTGAACTACAGCTATTATGAAAGCTTAGACTTTTCTCAAAAGCTGTGGAAAGACACTGAAGGGTTTTTCAGCAGAAGAAAGATAGGAATGCATCAGCCTTTAAGAAAGCTTAGTCAGGCAGTGCTGTGCAGAAAGGATGGAAGGAGACTAAAAGCAGAGAGGCCCCTGGGTGGGTGTCACATTAGCCATGTGACAGAGAAAAGGGTCTGAACAAGAGCTTAGCAATGCATGAAGAAGAAGAATGGGCCAGAAACATATTCCTGAGTAAGTATCTGTTGGACTTGGAGCACAAGGAGTAAAGGATTACTCAGGCCTGAGCAGAACACTTTAGATAAAGACCATTGCTAAACAGGGACTATCATTTATTTAACTTATGTGCTGACCATATTCTACCTAATATTTTATATAATCTTTAGAAAGGGAAGCTAGCAGGGGTGGGGTAAACAGGAAAGAGAATCAAGTGCGCTCCCATGGTCTTTTCTGAAAGACTGTGAAAACTTCGGTGTAAAAGTTCACCTGCAGACAAGTGAAACTTTCAATGGCTCACTTGTTTTTATCATTTGAATACAAGTATGGCCATTATGTAGAATCTTTCAATGAAAAAAGCTTGATATATTTTACAACACCCAGAACCTATATTGAAATGAGTGTATTTTAAGGTTTAAATTATATTTTAACACTTTTGGAGTTAACTTAAAAAATGGGTTTGTTGCTGAAACCGGTTTGGCTCATTGGATAGAGCGTCAGTCTGCAGACTGAAAGGTCCAGGGTTTGATTCCAGTCAAGGGCATGTACCTTAGTTGCGGGCACATCCCCAGTGGGGGTGTGCAGGAGGCAGTTGATCGATGTCTCTCTCTCATCGATGTTTCTAATTCTTTATCCCTCTACCTTCCTCTCTCTAAAAAAATCAATAAAATATATATTTTTAAATGAGTTTGTTAACCTAAGGGTATTCAAAGCACATACATAAAAGCAAAGTCTAATCAGTGAAATAACTATTGGGCGTGTGTGTGTGTGTGTGTGTGTGTGTGTGTGTGTGTGGTGTGGTGTGTGTTTATGCGTACTCAAATGTATGTCTGTGTCTTATATTCAATCTGCTTTATTCCTGGTCCCCTCCTAGTAACGGATGACACTATCCTTGGCTTGCTACCATTTCCCCTGCTAATTATATCAAATGAGAAATTCAAATTTTTGGTAGCTGAGAATCTTATCCATGGCAACATAGTTATGAATAATTCACAGGACATGAATTCACAATTCAAAATTAATGTTATATTTTAAAAACTGCTTTTACTTTTAAATTTTAGCAAAAATGGCAGCAGTTTCCTAATAGCGAAGAACTTTATGTTTATAGTAATGCTTTGACTTTCATTAAATACTGTGCTAAAATATACAATTAATATAATTTTATGGATTTCAGAGTTACAAGTAATCTTTCTAAATCTCTGATATAATGTGATCATCCAATAGAGATCAGATTGGAAAATACCAGATATGTTAGTTCATCGTTTAAAATTTGATTTAAAATTTGCTCTTAATTTTATATGACATATTTCTTCCAGGGTTATACATTAATATAATAAAATATTCAATTTTAGTGAACAATATTTTTTCAAGTGGCAAAGTTAGGTTTGTAATGGGAAACAAACCCGTTTGAATTGAACATATACATTCTCAGTCTAAACATTGAATTAATGTACTTTTTGTTACATCATTTTCTCTTTAACATCAACATTTTAAGAAGTGAAATACCCTGGAGACCCTTGGCAAAATGGAATCATAGACAGTGATAAAACCCAAGTCTTTTCTTCACTCTCAGATCTATAACTACAGCTTTCAAATTCTGACTTTACTCAGCATTAACATTCAATTTCCCAAACAATTTACCCGAGTGAGGAAATGATTAAACATGTTTATGTGCTAAGGGGAAGGAACTAGTGGGAAGCAGGAGGCTCTGATATGGATGCATGGATAATTGATTTTCTCAAAGCCCCAAGGCAGAAGCAAGGATGGATTCCAGTGTCTCTAAGATGCAGTGGAAGGAGGTACACTGTGTTTGAATTGTTGAGAGATATGATGTTGAGAGAATTTACACCTGATAGCCTTATTGCTCTGTAAAATCTAAAACAGGGAGAATTTGCCCTGTCCAGATGGCTTGGTTGGTTGGAGCATCATTAGATACACCAAAAGGTTGCAGGTTAGATTTCTGGTCAGGGTACATACCTGGATTATGGGTTCCATCCATCCTCGGTGGGAGCACATAAGGGAGGCTACCAATCAATGTTTCTCACATTGATGTTTCTCTCTTGCTCTTGCTCTCACTCTCGCCCAATAAAATCATGACCTTAGGTTAGGATTTTTAAAAATCAAATAAAACTTGGAGAATTTTAAATACAAGGAATGAGATGGGTAGGAAGGATTCTGACCACACAGGTATGTCAGGTAACAAGCTCATTAAGAAGTTAGTTGGTTGAATAAATCTGAAAAGAATATATAAAGGTGATATTATACATGTGCTTTCAATAATCTGAAACTGATTATATAAGGAAATTGTTGCTTTTCCTGTGAGGATTACAAAATAATTTATGAGGAACAGATTCTTCAAATGTTCCTAAACATTGTGCACTTTTTGTTTTAAAAAAAATGATGTATGACCAGTTCTTCCTCTGATGACCACTCTAGTGCATCAGTGTTTCAGATTGAATATTAGATGCTGATTAACTGAAATGTAACACATTGAAAGCAAACTAGCCATCATTTAAGTGTAATGGGATAAAGAGCTCTTTATAGGAAATGATAGATTATCTATAACTTTGTTAAAATATATTAAAGTTAAAAGTATTTTTGAAAAAAATGGAAAAAATGCTTAATATTTTAATATTAAATAGACATGAATAGTCAGAGTTAGAGCTGCATCTCTTTGTGCTCTTTTCCATTATCCCAAAGCCATGCCTTGTTTCAAATAAAGCTAACGGAATCCCAACACAGACTTTGTAGTTGAAAAACTGCTAAATCTCAGAACTGCCACATTTCCATTTTGTATGTAAATATTTCCATTCATCTTCCTAAATATTATATTTCTCCTTCCCCCACCTCCCTCCCCAGCATCACAGTTTATGCAACAGTTGACAGCATCATTTGTTCCTTTTCTTGCACACACTGGGTGCCACAAGTGACCTTGTCATCCCCTCAATTGTAAACAAGTGTTTGTGCAGGTCAATTAGCCACATTTCATAAGAAGAATAGAATAAAACATGTCTATTTGTAACACTGTTGAATTATGTTCTTTGCAAATCTGCTGACTGAGGTTTTGAAGATGCAAAAGCCAGAGAATGTGTCCATTTACTGGGGAACTGCATTGCATTTTAACTGCTTCTCGTAGCAACAGCTGAGCTTGCTATGAGACTGATGGGATGGATGTGCAGGTATTTGAAAAAGCAGAGGTGCTGGGAAAACAATGATTTTTTTTAAAGGAAAATCATCAGAATCTTTCTTTGCGTGCTTGATGTTCTTCAAAAGAGAATAAGAGACAATAAAAGATCTCTTATGTACTTCCAACTGAAATCTTAATTTTCTTTGATGTACAGAATATGAGCATATTTCAATACAGCTAAGAGAATCACAGAATAGCACAGTTTTAATTGATCATTTAAGTCTAAATGGTTATATTAATTGCATTGATTTTTTTAGGGTCCTATGGGGCCTCCAGGACTAAAGGTAAAGTATAAACAATACTGTGAAAGTAAGTATGCGCCCATTGCCTAATGGCTAAGCATGGGAGTGGATGGGATTAGCCACTGTAAGTGGTCTGGTGTATGCAGCCTAACAATACACAGAATGTGAGCCATTAGATGTCTAATCAATCTCATTATAGACGATCCAAAGCAGACTCTTTTTATGCCATCTGCCAAACTTGTAGGTTATTACACTTTTAATTCAAATACTGATTAAGTGTGACATCTTAGAATGTGAAGGATCACATGACACTGCAAATGAAATGCATGGCCTGGCTCAAACACCTGATTGCCAAATGCGCACAGAGCTTATCAGACCAAAGGGTGTACTTGTTGCTTGGTGCCTGTACTGAAGCAGCCCACGAGTGCCTTCCTTTGCTGAGGTAACCTGAAAAGTAACTTCCGGATGGGCATTTCAACGTTGTGCATAGTCATCAGAATTGACCATTATATTCTAATGGGGAGGGTCTAGAATTCCTGAAATTACGCCAATGCTGCAGTAATAAACGTATCAGTAGCAGGTAGATCGCCCTTTGCCAGCAAAGTATCTCTAAGTCCCCATTGCCCATTACACCTCTCACCCCAAAGGGGGAGAAAAGGGACATTTAACCTGTAGAAAACGAAAGAAAACAATTGTATCACAACAGGTGGAAAAGTGATTATCTTTGTCTTTGGAATCCATCAAAGATAGAGACTTTTTATCCCCACGCATTGGGCATGTGGCATCTGTTGAAACATAATCCTGCAAACCAAGTAAAAGCCAATGAGTTGTGAGATAGCTTGAGTACAGGAACACTCTGTCCTCCGCAATAATGTCTCTATTAAGCATGGTGTGAAATTGTAAAGCTACCCTAATCCACATGCAACCAGGATAAAATTACTGCCTCAGGCTTCGGGAAGTACTTTAATGACCCATTCAATCGAGTTGTGGACGCACTAAGAAACTTGCCATCTCAATTTGCTTTGTTTATAAAGATTGTTATTTTTAATCGACTGATTTATAGAGCAGTTTTAGGTTTATAATTACTCTTCTTTTAAAAACTTTTCCCGCTATTATTAAGAAACTTAATAGCATACATAGACTAAAAAAAAAAAGCTGTTTTCTAGTACTAGGCAAAAGAATAAGCACATTTTCTTTAAAAATGGTTTCTCCAGAGCCTAAAAGGAAGGTGTATGGAAGGAAATGACATCACTATTTGAAAACATTGTTAATGTTACCGTATCCAGTTCAATGTCATAGATTTTCCTCAGGTAACAGCTTGCTTATTCTCAGCTCACCCCACTTATGTCCAGCCATTGGTGTCCACCCCATAGCTCATGCACACATGTCCGAGTGCCTGCACGCATGCGCACTCACTTAATATTTTATGTGTACAAGTCGTGTTGTTCCTATTCAGGGTTTAACATTTGTAACATTTTTCCTGGTCTGCTTTGCAAGACACAGTCACACTCATGCGGCTCAAGGTGCTCCCTTAAAGTCTGGGGAGAGATGTTGCAAATACAATAAATTTGAGTTTTACAACACGGGCCCCTTATTTGACTAATTGTGCAACAAGTGGTTGTTATTTTAATTACCTTTTGTTTTATGGTATTTAAATTCATAACATTCAAGAGTCGCTGCTACTGCGAGGCATTTTCCAGATGGAACCAAGCCTGTTTATTTCCTAAAAGCACCCACATTTAGAGCCATGTGGCCCTGTGACAGCTGTGGATCTCAATTTATGATGTGACTTTCTTTAAAATCTTACTGCAGTTTGGTGGGTATGGAGAAACAGCTAAATTTAACTCTATAGTTTCTGAAAAGGCTTGATGAACCTGCTTACCTTGTTGATTGTTTAAACAATAGAGGTTAAGAACTGAAAAACATAGCCTCCCAGATATGTTTTGGTAAGGGAAAGTTATGGCTGACATAACTAACACGCTAAATTTAGAATTGAAATATTTTGTGATTGTGATTATCAATTTAATTTAATCATGTGTCTCCTCAGGGTTCTGTTGGTGCACATGGAATTCCAGGGTTGAATGGGCAAAAGGTGAGTGCTATATTTTTTATCATTCAGAGATGACTAAAATCCCAAAATTATTCTAATCAGTAATGTTAGTAATAAGTTTATGGGTATAAAAACTCTACAAATACTTTTGAAATATAATAAAATTAATGTGCCAGTGGTCAAATTAGTTTAATTTTTAAAGATGTATTAAATAGAAACTCTTAGAAAATTTTCCATTTTATTTTGATAATTTGTGTAAGAGCTGTACCTTTCTCATAAATATATATGGAATAGGGACACTGCTATGTTTAACACAAATTGTGATCAATATATGCCCTCCCATTATTCTTGTCAGGGCCAAAGCAATATGTATTGTTTTTTCATGAACAGAATTTATTCTTGCAGTGGGAATCTATTGAAATCTGAGTCCAGAAGCAAGCTCTTTTCACTGATAAGTAAAATTAGGAGTTAAGTAGACTTGCCAAGCTCTGGTAATACACTTCTATTGAACTGCTAATAATGAGGGGGACAGAAATAAAGTTTTAAAAATACAACTCTACAGAGTCATAGATATGTACATGTATACGTTTATCCCTGCAACACACTAACTAGTGGGGAAAAACATATAGCTGTATCCCACAACTAGGTCTGGATTCTGTTCTGCCCAGTATCCTGACTGGCTTGTCAATCTGGAACCTCTATAGAGACAGGAAAACCCCAGTGGCAGGGAATAAAGCCACTAGATGGGCCAATGCTTTGGAGCCAGCGAGCTGAGCTAGGGACTTGCCTGTTCCCCTCAGTGGGTTTGGACTGGCTCTGTGAAATCCTGTGACCTGTCAGTTTCTCTTCCCAGAGGATTTTAAATCTATGCACTCTGGATTGAATTCTGAAATCACAAGGAACCCAATTCCTCCAGACAAAATAAACCACCATGTGACCTTCTCCAATTCATCATTTCTTCTCTAATAAGATAAAAAACCAATCACAGCTTAAAATCTACTGAGTGGCTGCGAGCACGGGTCTGCCACTTAGAGACACTGTGAATTTTGGCCAAATCTTTGAATTCTCTGGCCTCAGTTCCCTCATCTTCAAAAAGGAGACAATAGAAATACCTACCTAATAAGGTCAGTATGGGGATTAAATGAGTAAATAGGCAGAAAGCCCTGATGTCAGTGATGGAACTATTCATCTTTTCCTTCATTTCATGTTAGTGAAATGCTGGAAATTTGATGGATCTGTGTTTGAAAAGAGGCCCTTAGTTTCCAAGTGAAATCAATGTCCTCAGCCAAGACTCACGGTGCCTTGAAATCTCCCAACTAAGCACTGCACACTTATCAGTAATGGACTGCCCGTGCCATTCAGTCCCACGCGAATCCATTTGTTTTACAAACCCTGGTAAAGAGAGAAGATTAACTTTCTGTCTGCAACATGGCAGATCAAGGAGAGAAACAAATAAAAATTCAAAAGTGTATTCATTGGATTTAAAAATTCCATAACTTGGGCTATATAGAAAGTACAACATGTGGGTATAGCATAAACGTTGTTTTTAACATTAGTGAGAAAACAAACTTGAACCTGAGGCAAGTGTCTCCCCCTTTCTTCTTGGTTTTTCTTTTTTTAACTTGGAGACAATCATGAAAATTTATAGAAACCTTTAACCTCAAACAAGACAACTTTAAAACTGTCACATATATGCTTATGAAGACTGCATATATTTTATTTTTGCAAAGGAAATTTGCAATTTCCTTAGCAGGAGAAAGGAATGTGACATTTTCTTGTCCTAGTCACCACATTTAAATTATATTTCAAGGAAATAGACAGTTAATATTTGCAGTTTTATGTCTTGTTATACGTCTTTGTGGCATTTTAAAGTGTTTTTTTGTAAAGCCCAGGAAAGCAAAATTATTTCACACTTTTATGAAGGTATCAGCAAAATGTAATTTAAAATTGTTTTTCCTACTTCGTAGAACTTAATACCTGGAATGTAGGATTTCTGTTAATCCTAGTCATTATCTAACATTTGTAATATTTGGCATATCATCTTCAGGAAAACAAAGTGCAAAAAAAAACGAGTCCACTTCACTGAAACAGCAGGTCATTTAGAAGGAAAAACAGTTGGAAACAGCTCTATCCTTAGAGCGCAGGAAATATGTCTTGAATCTCTAGAATTTGCTTCTCTACGAAGACAGCTTAAAATGACAATTTTTTTAAACAAAAAAAGCACTTCAATGTCTTTAAATTGTCTTGAGAAAACATTTTTTCCACATTACAAGTTTACTTTTTCCACCAATATACTTTTAATGCATAGGAAATAGTTTTCAGACAATGGTTAAGGAAGGAAATGATTTCTGAGCCATCAGAAATATGCCAAATAAAACCCAGGAAATATAGAGGGGATACATGGTGATGGAAAAAAGTAAAAAAACAAAAACAAACAAAAAACCCTAGAAAATAAAATGATTTTTCTCCTATATATAAAAAAAAGAAAGAAAAATAAACTACATTAAGAAAATGTTTTGTTTGTTTTCTGCTGGAACATTTTCCATCCATTCAAATTCACAAACTTGGTTATTGGCTTTGACGAATCAATTTGGTGGAGATTTTTTTTTTTACTACTTTTCTTTAGATTTTGGTTACCTTGATTGCTAATCTGAGTATTTCTTATTTTGTAATGGTCTTGCTGTTCTTCCGATCCCAGTAGGAACAAAGACTTACATGGTGTAAACTCCAATCTAACTCTTTCAGGCATCACAAATGGCTCCTGAGTACCCTTCTGTGAGCAGGGGCTGGGGGTAGGGAGCTGGGGAAGCTGAGGAGCGGAGGGAGGAGCATGGACTCTTTGGGCAGAGAGAGGGAATGCTTCAAGGCCCGTCCTCCTCTGGACAGGTCACAGAATGTTTCTAAGGCTCAAGTATAAAACAGAAATGCAGAGTTGGCAGAGGTAACTAGATGACATCTCTAAAGTGAACATAATATTACTAGATGCCAGATGCATGAAAATTCCTGCAAGAGTAGGCCTTCCTCCTCCCAGCTGCCAGCCCCGGCTTCCCTCCTGCACCCAGGACCCGGGCTTCTCTCTGGCCGCCCGCAGGTGCCCAGGGCCTGGGCTGGCTTCCCTCTGGCCCGGGCTTTGTCAGGAAGGACCTCCGGAGTGATTTCAGAAGGACGTTTGGTCTAAGTAGCATATTATCCTTTTAGTATTATAAATAGGTGTTCAATAATATTGTCAAGTATCTATAATAGTAGTTTATTAGGGAGTGTAAACATACCCTGGTTGGTTTTGTTCAGTGGTTAGAGTGTTGACCTGTGGACCAAAGGTTTGATCCCCTGGGTTGATTCCTGGTCAAGAACATGTACCTCAGTTGCAGGTTCTCCAGCTCTGGTCAGGGTGTATGCGGAGGCAACTGATCCATGAGTCTCTCTCACATTGATCTCTCTCTCTCTCTCTCTCTCTCTCTCTCTCTCTCTCTCTCTCTCTCTCTCCTGCCACCTTCCTCTCGCCCTTCCGCTCTCTAGAAATCAATGGGGGAAAAAGTATCCTCGGGTGAGGGAAAAAAAAGCATTTCAGCAAAGGAGCCCTAGGCTTAGTCTCAAGTAGTAGCATAAGCCAGTTGACTTCATGAGAGGGAGAAAATGAGTATGCAAAATTACACATACATATAATGTTCATATATATATATATATATATATATATATATATATATATATAATCTCTAAATATGAAACCTTTCTCTGTCCCCTGGCACCCCACCACATGCCCCATACTAGGTAGCTGGGATGTAAGTACTGCAGACATGGGAAAGAGAAAGACGCGTCTCGTTGTCTGAAGGCTCAGCCACGGGCATGGGCTGGCAACGTAAGAGAGCTGTCCTGGATGGGGACGCTCTGTGTCTTCTGCCTCATTTGCAGCCTTTGAAAGGCCCTTTTCCCCTCTGGGACAAGCGGCTTCATTTGTAAAATGAGAGAGGGGCTGTTCCGATGTATCTCTCAGTCCCTAAGTGATGCTGTGTATCTGCGAAAAGTCACTCCTGTCTCATTCCCAATTCAGCCAGCTGTGAGCATCCGCTGTCCCCAATTCTGAAAGTTGTTTCCACAATTGGGATTTGTTTCTAACAAATAGCTGAAGTGGTTAGAGCAGATATAACACCATCCTACCTAAAAATATGAAATGTTGTCCTCTTTTTAGGATAATTGTATTAGGCACAAACTTTTTTTCTAATTCTTATGAGTAAATCTTATTGGCAGAGTATAGTTAATATTTTATTTGTACTTCATGGTTCCCTTCCCTGCCCCCCTCAAAGAGAGAACACACACACACACACACACACACACACACACACACAAATGTACATCTGAATATTTGTAAATTAAATCTTATTTCTCAGATGTACTGGAGAAGTATATGGACTTCTAAAAATGATATTTTTTGGTAGAGCTTTTTAAAACTGAATCATCCTTTGACAAAATAAATTGCTGTCTACAATATACATATCAGAGCTTTTTAAAATGTCAGCTCTTAATTGGTGTTATTAGAACCCTATACTTTTTACTTTCCACATTTCTACATTAATTGCCATCCATCAGTAAATCATCATGATGACACATTATTTGAATAGCAATCAAATAATTGATTGGACTGTGCAAATGTCATAGAAGAGGAGCTTGTGGGGAAGAGATAGAGTGCAGTCAAAGTCTAATTTTTGCATCATGCAGGTCACATCCTTGTCTCTTTGTTACTGTAAAAATAATATTAAAGATTTTCAAGATTAAAAACAAGTTATTTTTGTCTAAGCAAGCTGGAATTTCTCGGAGGTCCCAGAGTCACAGGGATTGCTTCCAAAGCAAGAGAGAGATATCAGGTGATCTTGTCTTGTGTATTTTTCAAGGGTTATTTTAAGACTTCAAAATAAAATATAAATTAAAAATTGCTATTAGTGTGTCATCTATGAATCTGCCCCAGATAGCAATGTGATTTTTAAGTCACATTAAATTTTAATTAGTTTACAGTTATGGTATTTAGACTTCCTTTTCATCTCTGATCCATGGGTCTCACAGTTCTTTACTGACATTCATCCTCACAGCGTATTTCTAATGGCGTTTTTATTGTAAGCATATTCAGAGAGCAGGCAAATTGAAGCTCTCAGACTTCCAAAGGTCAAGCTGTTTATTAAAGTCTATGCAGGGGGCTATGCAAGGAACTCAATATTTTTTATCCTTGATTTTTAATGTGACTTAAAGGGGATAGTTAGTATATATCACTAACTACCCCCTTTTCTTTGGCTACCTTGACTATATCATTAAACAGTCTCAATTAAATTCCTGAAGGATTTGACTATGTTATAGTTCGGCTTGTTTTCTGGTTAGTTTAAAACTGTCCTGTAACAGAATTTACCCCATGATCTCCTACCCAATCTATTGATGACTTTTCAATTTTAGACTTTAAGTAAAGATAGTTAGAGTTAAATGAAGTGATTAATTTCTGATTCCAGATTAATTAATAGTTCAAGAAAAGTATCTTACAGCACCTTAGTTCTTTTGTAGGTTAAAGTTGAAAATTACATTATTTTTACTAATTTTTTTGCCTTTTAAAGTTAGCAGTTGTGTACAGCAGAAATCTAAAAATACATGCCCCCCCCCCAGTAACTAGGTATAACAATAGAATGCATTCTTCTTAAAGAAACATCATTATCATCTATTACTCCATATTTCGTATCCTCAAATCACATCACCCCTGAGTGATTCACATATTCTGATGTATTTTTACAATACAAATTTACTCTTAAAGGTAATTTTTACTCAATTTTACTTAAGTGAGACAAACAGTATTTCTATTCTTCATGTAATTAACTTAAAGTTCCTTTAGAGAGGAATGTAGTTGAAAGGGGTAATTTTATGCTGGCTCGAAATAAAAAATGATAGCAAAATACTTTTAAAACCACTCTCCCCTCACTCTGTCGAGGCATGTTGCTATCACACTTGACCCCAGTCATCACTCTGCTGAATGAAAGCGTTGGGAGAAGGGAGGACAGAAAACGGAGGGAAGGGGACAGGTGGGGTGAGTGGTGTGGGAGGAAGGGAAGCTGCCCACAGGCTCTTGCAAAACAAAGAAAGAACCACGCAAACGTGCCTGAAGGTATTATGGCATCATCAACACCACTTGCTTTCCATTGCGAAATACACTCTAGATTATAGAAGGGATCACAAAAATACCGATTTACTAGATCTCATTAAATTGCATACATAATTTTACAACTTTAAAAAAAAAAAAACTTCCCTGTCGAGACCGGTTTGGCTCAATGGATAGAGCGTCAGCCTGCGGACTGAAAGGTCCCAGGTTCGATTCCAGTCAAGGGCATGTACCTTGGTTGTGGGCACATCCCCAGTAGGGGGTGTGCAAGAGGCCGCTGATCGATGATTCTCTCTCATCGATGTTTCTACTCTCTATCCCTCTCTCTTATTCTCTGTAAAATATCAAATATATATATATATATATATATATATATATATATATATATATGATACACATTATTCTAATGCCAAAAAGAGACAGAATGAGAATGGGGCAGAATAATGTTTATAAATAAATAAATACATAAACCATCCCTGACATGTGATGTGTCCTTTGATTCACTTATTGCCTTCTTCAACCATCTGTTCGGCCCTAACTGCTAAATACAAGCACCATCGGAGCACGGACATTAAAGCTCTCTCTGCCCTCATGGGATTTCCAGCCAGGTCAGGGCGATGGACATTAAATGAACATTCTTACTAAAATCTGTAAAATTGCAGTGCTGTGAAGAACCACGGTGGAGAAGCAGGGGCCAGCCTGGCCTGGAGCAGAGGGTCAAGGAAGGACCCGAAGAAGTGATTTTAGGGGAAACTTAAAAGATGTACAGCCCTTGGCAATGGGAAGAGAACCTGTCACCAGGCTTCAGTACTTACACACAACAGCTCCTCTGGCTGGCGTGTGCCCACTTTTGCACGTCTCTTAAGTTAAGCAGGAAGTCCTGGATAGTGTTTCTCTTAAACCCCAGCACACGGCGCTCCTCGTCCAGCCCCCCTTGTCCCTCTGATATGTGGGTCTCGTCCCCATGGAGCGTGGGGTCTGTAAGGCCAAGGGGGCAGGCCTGCTCACAGCCCAGTCTTCCCATTTCTAGAGTATACCGGGCGCAGGAACCCCTCCATCACTGTCCTGGTTCTGCTTCCAGTACCGTAGCGGCCTGTCCCCAAGTCCGTATTCTCAGGGGTGGACCGCACAGCAGGTGTGTGCTCTAAGCCTGTGGGCGGCCTTGGCGCGGCTGCCAGTGGGATCTGCGGGCACAACTCCCAGGCTGCGCTCACGCACAACCCCAAGGCTCTTCCTGGGCACTGGAGATCTGGGGCTGGGAAGAGGGAAGACATTAGCATCGTGGGGTGGATGGGGGCAGCCATGGACGCCCACCCAGACCTTTACATTTTAGGGATATGCTCAAGGTAGATCATTCTCATGTGCATTAAATTTCATCCAAATAAGCTCAACCTAACTATTTTCTGTGACCCCTAAGTTCTTACTATTATGTCTGTATTTAAGTTTCTTTGTCCAAATTATATTTGGTATATTTCCATCTCAGGAACAATACAAAGAAAAAACTAAAGAAAAGAGCTAACCAGCAGACTTATTTCTGAAATAGTCCATACTGTAATATTATTGCTATCATGATCATGTTTTCTTATTTTGCATTTTTAGACAGTGGTACTTAAAAAAAAAAAGCATAATGAAGGCTTGATTACAAGGTTTAGTTTAGTGATTACTTTAATCAGTTTAGGACCCAAATGCACATTATCTGAAATAGAATACTTTTATTAAGTTCCTGGCTGCTAGACCTGTCTACTTTCCTACTCATTAGTATTCATAATTCCACTGCGGACGGAGGGAAGCTAATTTTAGGGCTGGAGTTTGCTGATTAGAGGAACAAAACAAAGTCCTATGACGGGGGCAGAGCTCTGACGCATGGCCAGCCCTCACCGCCCAGGCCAGGGCCCTTTTGATTTCCTTTCGCCATATTACAAAGCCCCCTCCGCCTCCAGGAAAGAAACAGGAAAAGAAGTAGGGGTTGGGTTTGCAAGTAGAAACTTTTTTTTAAATATATTTTATTGATATTTTACAGAGAGGAAGAGAGAGAGATAGAGAGCTAGAAATGTCGATAAGAAAGAAACATCGGCCAGCTGCCTCCTGCACACCCCCTACCGGGGACGTGCCCGCAACCAATGTACAAGCCCTTGACCGGAATCGAACCCGGGACCTTTCAGTCCGCAGACCAACGCTCTACCACTGAGCCAAACCGGTTTCAGCGCAAGTAGAAACTTTTTGCAAAACTGCTGAATTGCTCCACAGGAAGGAGAGTGATGCTGAATTCCCAGAACTGTCCAGGGAGAAAGAAAAGGAGGGAGGGAGGGAGGGAGGGACTGAGATGGAGGGGGAGAAAGGAGAAGGCAGGAAGGTGAAGAATAACTGCATGCTCTGTGACGTGACAGCTTCCCGAGAACACCAGGTATTCGGTCCTGAGCTCGCAGAAGGTCTGGGGAGAGCGGGGGTCTCCAGGCCACTGGCTGACTGACATGTCGAAATTGGTCTGGGGCAAAACAGAGGGGACACCTGCAGCTGCCGGCCCGGAGAGCAGGTCTTGGACTTCCACAACCTGTGAAACCGGGACTTGAGCCAAGTTTAATCAGATGTCTGAGGAATAAGAAGCCACCAGTGACATCTTTAGTCCAACAACAACAAATAATAATAATAGTGAAACCAAGTCTTAATTCTTTAGAGCCGGGAGAGAGGAAGCATTTAATTCACCCCCGTACTCTGCATAGAAGAAAAACCAAGCTCTGCATAGAAGAAAAACCAAGCTCCACCAAAGCTCAAGCCATTCGCTCCATGTCCCAGGACCAGAAGCAGCAAATGTGGGACTGGATCAGAGACTTTCTGAAGCCTCCCTCCTAGGTTATGCTAACATTAAGGAGAAAAGAAGCGTCAAAATGAATGGGATTTTTGGACACAAGTTGCTCAAATAGAAGGAACACGAGATGAGAAACCAAAGACCCAGCTTCCAACCTCACATTTTCCTCTTCGCAGCGAGTTCCCCTGGGGAAGTCACTGCCCCTCTCTGGATGTGTTTCTTCATCTGTTAAGAATGAGGCTTGGTTCACCTACAACATTTCTCTCTTTTGTGTATGTTTCTGCTTAGGGAAAAGCAGATGTTAGCGTGAGTTCATGAGGTAAATGATGATACATGGGTGAGTTCTGGAAGCATGTTTTGGAAACTTTAGATGACCGGTTCATTTATGTAACCAATACGGCCCCGGCTACTGCTCACCCTCTCCCTGAGGCACATGGGTGAGGGCAGGAGCAGATGGGAGAGGGGAGATAACTGAGAATATGAACATATTTATTGCGGCCTGGGCTCTGTACCCGCAGGCAGAATTTGTTGGATCCTTTAGTCCTCGGCAGCCACGCTTCCCCTGCAGTCCTGGAGGGGCTCAGAGGCTTTCTTGAGCTCTCTCCTGGCATCCAGTCCTGAATGGGGCTCCTCCCCACACTCACTCCCACCCTTCCCTCTTACCCCATGCACTTTCTCTGCTCTTCAATCCTAATCTTCCGGGTGGACCTGCGTGATTGGAGGTGTCACTGCTGGGTTAAGGTCTCTCCCATCTTTTTCCTGGGTCCTGCTGTAGCTGAGACAACCATCTGTTGTCACCATGGTTATAGGGCTTTTCCACTTTCCCAGTATTGGAAGGGTTATAAGCACTTCATATCTTTATCTAGTTTTAATGAATTTGCATCTCCTGTATTTACTCTTTCATCCAGTATGTATGTTCTGAACAATTATTATGTGTCAGGGAGAGTTTCTAGTAAACAAAATAGACAAAATTTCTATTCTAGTAGTGGTGAGGGGATGGGGATGGCAGTTGCCAAATAAAATATCCAGTTAAATTTGAACTTCAGGTAAACAACCCATAGTTTTTAATATGACTATATCCCTTTTATTGCTTGGGATACTTAAAAAAAAGTATTTGTTGTTTATCTAAAATTCAAACTTAACTAGGTGTTTTGTATTTTTATTTCCCAAATCTGGCATTCATAGTAAGGGAGACAAAACACCTTTTAAAATGATAGCTTAGGTGGTAATTGGTGCAATAGAGAAGATAAAGTGAGGCAATGGGCAGAGGGAGTGCTGGCAGTGATGGAGATTCTGGGGCCACCCCTGTAATGAGGGAGCATTTGAATGTCTCCAATATACACGTGGGCTGTGTTTTAGATGTAAAATGGGTGTAGGTAACATACATCGTAGTACTGTTTTCAAGAATGAATAGTTCATCAGACCACCACTCACAAACTTACTAAAAAGATAGCGGAGAGGAGCTATATGTTATCAGTGTCAACTGGGTCTCCCTTAAGTCAAAATTCTTAAGCTGGGGGTGGCCATCCACGGGAGTTCACACAAGGGTGCACAGGTACAAAAAGAACAAGAATTCTCCTACAGCAGTGGTTGGCAAACTCATTAATCAACAGAGCCAAATATCAACAGTACAACAATTGAAATTTCTTTTGAGAGCCAAATTTTTTTAACTTAAACTTCTTCTAATGCCACTTCTTTCAAATAGACTTGCCCAGGCTGTGGTATTTTGTGGAAGAGCCACACTCAAGGGGCCAAAGAGCCGCATGTGGCTGGTAAGACACAGTTTGCTGACCACAGTCCTAGAGCACTGATAACACTTGAAGGTTGGAGCTAAGATTCTTATTTTGTACTAGGGGCCCTTTGCAAGAAGATTTGTGCAATAGGCCTTCCTTCCCCTGGCTGCCAGCACCGGTTTTCCTCTGGTACCCAAGACCCAGGCCTTCACTCCAGCGGGAGCCTTCAGTCTTTGCTCTGGCCTGAGCCTTCAATCTTTTCCTCTCTGGCTGGAGCACCACTCCTGTAGTTCCCTCCACCCACCCCACTGCCTTTCCCCTCATAGCAAGAGTCCCGCCCCACCACCCTACGCCTGCATATGCAAATTAACCTGCAATCTTTATTGGCTTAATTTGCATACTCACACCTGATTGGCTGGTGGGTGTTGCAGTGGCACACTCAATTTTCATATTTCTCTTTTATTAGTGTAGATTGTTGTGTCATGCTACCTTTCTATAAATGTTAAGGTAAAATACATTGGTTATTTTGTACCTTCTATCTTCACTCGAATTCATGTTCATACTAATTTGCCATTAGGAGACTATAATGAGGAACTAAATCAGAGTGAGAGAGAGAGAGAGCACGCATATGAATGGAGAGTAGGAGCCCCATTTTCTTACTTCTTCCCCAAATAGTTATATCTGAAGTCTGGGTTGGGTGCCTCACCTTCAAAGAATCCTCCTCTATCAAGTATTGTTTATCCAATTGCTGCCAAAATCTCCGAGGCCCTGAAGTCTAAAAAAGGGACAGCTACTCTCCACTGTGACTGCCCATAGGAGAAGAATGACTCAAGGCCAGTCCTGCTCACGAGGCAAGCTGCTGAGATCCTTCAGCATTCTGTCACTGCCAGGAAGAAAGGTCCCACACAGCCAGCGTTTTAGAGAGGTATCTGTGGCCTCGCTGCCCACTTTAAGTCTTTAAGTCTTTATTTTATTGCACATGTGCTCCAATACCACCATTTCCAACCATCTTAAGTCTGAAAGCCACACTCTGCTCAATATCACACTCCATCCACTGCTGGTCCATGTTCCTTGTTGTTATTTTTCTCTTCTGTTTGGATGAGCTCTTGAAGAAAATGCAGTACATAACAGAAGCAAGTCTGTTTTTGACACGTGAATGTAAAATTATATTATGCTAAAAATGTTAAGCTCTGACTCATTCTCATTGCCAGAATGAAAAACAATTATGATTGAGTAATGGCGAGCGATATTGCTGCTAAATAACCTATCTCCCTTTAGCACTCAATTACATGAGAAAACGGCATTCCTTTCCATCTTTAAGTATTCTTTCAAGTTGTACCTGAAATAATAATAAAAGCCTTGAATTATGTTTTACATTAGAGTTCTAAAGAGTGTTTGATGTAAAAAAAATAATAATAATAATAAAAGAAAGAAAGCCATCCTTCTCAAAAGTCAGCCCAACTTATTTTTAGCTTGAATACGCAAATTGTCCTTTGGGAATAGCCTTAGAATTTAAAGTATATTAGAGAAAACCCCATCAATCTACCTATAATTAAGATGTTAGCTGATGTGTCTCTTTATTCTGTTTTTGGATTGTCCTTCAGAATGTGTGAATGTGAAATGCATTCAGAAAAAAATGGATGGATTACCCAACAAATGATACTCTCTTTCTACACATACAAAACCTAATTCCCTTTTCTTTGGTCTGTATTTTTATGGTATATTTCTCTGCATATGTACATTTTTATTACATTATATAGTAATGTAATATAATTATAATTTTATTTGAAGAAACCTTATGATAATTATATTTTGTACTCATATATCAGAAAACATGAACACCATATATAACATATGAATCATTCTTCATTAAGACTTACCTTTGATTGATATTTATTGTGCCTCTTTACTTTATAAAGTATACGAAAACTTTGTCTAAAAATATAGTCTATGGCCCAACAGATATAGCTCAGCGGTTGAGCACCAACCTAGGAACCAAGAGGCCACTCAAAAGTAATCTCTTTAGACACAGATATCTGCCACATCTATTTCATCTTTATATCCCATGAAAAAGCCCAAAGTAGGACATATAATACATTTTCACTAAATTCAGTGTTAGTTGAATGAATTAATGCCTTCCAGTACCCCATAACCTGACCTCAGTATGCAGAGTTGTACAGCATTTTATCTTTAACATTTCTTCTTACAACCCAAGAAACTAAGTTTGTATAACAGCAGAATACTCCAAAGCTTCCTAATCTAAATTCATATTTTTAATATAATTTATTCAAAAGGTGAAGTTGTATAAGTCATTCTTTCCTTCTTCATTTTATTCTCTTTTGATTCACTTAGGAAAAGCCTATTCAGTTTTTAGCTTTAAAATTTTATGAAATATGTTTTTTTTTAAATTATAAGCACATAAAAATAGTTAACCTTACAAGTTATAAATGCACAACTGAGCAACAGTAACTCTTTTGTGCTTATTAAAATAGCCAACAATTATTAAAATTGTGATGTCCAGTGCTGATGAAATTGTGGAAAAGTAACACATAATGGGTGCCTATACATGCAGATAAAACTCAGAACCTTTTTGGAAAGCAATTAAGAAATATTTGCAGAGGTGGTTATTTTTAATAGCAAAAATCTGGAAATTACCTAAGTATTCAACAATTTACGACAGATTAAACAGGTTCAAACCTAACTTTGGTAGATGATAATTCAACTATTCACAAAACAATCATGAATAGTGTGTGAAAACAAATGTGTGATGTAAAATAATAATAAAAAACAGATCAGACTATGTAATGAGCTGACAATTGCTTAAAATATATAAGCATACAGTAAAAAAAGACTAGAAGGAAACAGGACAAAATGAAAAATTTTATAGGGTGAGGGGATTATGGGTACATTTTTTATTTGTTTTCTTTTATGTTAAAATGTTATTTTTAAAATGTATAAAATTAAGGAAGAGAGGGATCAAGTTTTAGTCCCTCAATGTCTATATATTAAGGTAGATGTTATGTAGTAGATACCCAAGCAATGCTTCTCTTCCTTGCTTCTAAATATCAGCATGTATTTTGTCCAAAATACCAGATCCAAAGGTTAGTACAAGTAAACCAAGTATAATAATTTGATACATGCATTTTCATGAAATTATAAACTATTATAATTTTTTAAATATCCCACTGGTTTTAATTGGAAATATTTTTGATCATAGTATAATATGCTACAATATAGAACTTTGTAACTAATGAATAAATTATGTTTGTGATTCTTGTTAGCATTACAAATGCAGAATATGATTGTCTAAAGCCTATATTCTGGGACATTTAAATAACATGAGAACATCCATGTTTCAAATATGACTGGTCATTTGACACTTAATATGAGCATATTAAAACATAGGCCATGTCCATACTGCCTAAATTTTACATACTATTTTCACAACTTACTAAAAATGCTGGGCTTACCCATTTGTTATTATTATTATTATTATTGCTACTATGGTTATTCTTTGAAAGTCTAAATAAAGTTTGTATTGTTCCCTGGTAATATCTCCTTTACATTCAACCATGAGTTCGGACATAGCACATCCTGTTGTAGTATTTGAAGAAAATAGACTGGGTAGCTCTTTTTCTGGTTGCACAGTAAAATGATAGTCCTCTTTCAGGGTGGATTCTATTCCCAAGCTCTTGCCCTTTTGATTTACAAATGGTCTATCTAAAATTTTCCTATAATGGCCAGTGTTATTCCAAGTCAGCAGTTTGCCATTTTAGCAAGGAAAGTGCAGGAGTTATGATTATAGTGTAACTTGATATAGGAAGCAGACTTTCTTCCAGGAAGTTGACTTTCACAATAAAAAATCCAGCATAATAGTAAAAACATTTTTGTTCTTTTCTAGAACGATACCATAACTTCACAGTGCTTAGTTTATCTGATACATGTACATAAATCATCTTTGTAAGTAATATTTAATTCAGGTTTCTATACATCCTGAAAGGGCATTTATAAATGAGAAGTATAAACCGACTGATAATGGAGATAGAATACTCATCATCTACTCTCTCCCAACCTGTGGATGCACTTCATCGTATTGTTAGGAGCACAGTCTCTTATGCCAGATCATGAGAGTTCCAACCATGGCTGTGGTTGTGTAAATCTGAAAAATTTATTTAACCTTTCTGTGCTTTACTTTGTTCATCTGATAGGTAGAGATGAAGACAGCACTTAACATCATAGAAATTTGTGATGCTTGAGTTAGTAAATGTAAAGTTGCTAGCTCTTAAATGTCACTATTATTATGATCATTAATGTACACATCTTCATACATGTACATGTTCATGGGTATATTTGCTGAGAGCACCAATATTAAAATGACACAATCCCTGCCCCCCCCCCAGGTGACTTTAAAAAAATGCTTAAAAATCAACTAAATTTGCTGTGAAACTACAACGAATCTAAGGATGAAATCTGTGTGTGTTTGTTTAATTAACTAAGAAGCAATCTTACACCCCTCGGTGGAAGAAGAAAGTGGTCCCATCATTGGAGCACATAATCAAGGGCTTTGAAAATGTTTTTAAAAGAAAATGAAACTCTAGTTGCTCTAAGTTGGAGCCACATGGAAGCACTGAGAGCCGGGGTATCTCTCCTTTGCTCCAGGGCCTTTCCAAGGCCCTGCTCCTCCTCGGTAAACATTCGCTGGCTCAGCATCTGAAAACCCTGGGATGCATCATCATCTTTCTGAAATGGAACGCTTTCTAGCATAATCGCCATCATCTTTTCCCCAAATTCCTATCATTCACTATGACGAGAGCCATAAGTCTGAATGTTTTATTGTGATTATTTTTACAGTGAAATTGGAAAGAGAAAACAAAGCCATTTTCACTTTTTACTCTTGTATCAAATGTGTCTAAATGAATCAAGTAGATGTGTTTGTTCTTCACGATTTAGATTTGGAAATGCTCATTTGATTAAGTCTAATTACATAATGATTTAGTCTTTATGTTCCTGAACCGACCAATCGCTTAAAAAGTTCTGTTTTCAGATGTCTTTTACTCATGCAACAAATACGTATTTGTTGCCTACAGTGTACCCAGTACCATGGTAGATGCTCATTTCACACTGATAAGTTGCTTTTGCTTTCTTAAAGGAGAAAAGACTGAACAAAGGAAATTAGCCCATTTTATCCTTGGTGCTTAGCACGTGGAATTTTGAACCAAATAAGCTAACTTGTATTTACACTGGTAGACACTTACTTTCTATCTACACTTAGAGCATTGTTGGATGACCATATCTTCCAATGATCTACATAATGTGCAGATTTTGTCTACTGTATTTAGTAGTACCTATTTTTTTTTATTTTGAGGGTGAGCCCGGGTTGCCTGGAGCAGCGGGACAGAATGGAACACCAGGGCCAAAGGTCAGTACAAATAAAACTTAAGTAAGATTATTTGAGACATGAGTTTTCATGAAATCATAAATTATTAAAATTTTTAATATCCCCCTGGTTTTACCTATTTATTATTGTTGTGTTTGTCAATAGTATACTATGCTACAGTATAGAACTTTGTGATAAAATGCAGATTTTATCCTGCATTTGCACAAGCATAATATGCTTGTGATTCTTGTTAGCATTGCAAATGCAGGATAAAATCATCTAAAACCTATATTCTGGGACACTTAACATGAGAAAGTCTATGTTTCAGATAGTCATATCTGAACCAATAATCACTTTGTCATTTGCCACTTAATATGAGCATATTAAAACATAGGCCGTGTCCATACTGCCTAAAATTTGCATACTATTTACACAACCTACTGAAGATGCTGTTCCCAGTGCCGCTGCGGCTTCTCCTCAAGATCTGACGACCTCTGGCACTTCCACAGCACAACCAGTTAATCAAATGAAGAGCAGAATAAAGACGTGGCATGTTTAAAATTTAAAAATGGATGCAGTCAATTACTAAACAGGGAAAAAATGTAATGAAGATTATTTTTTTTTTTTGGATTGCAAGTTTTCTTTGTTTCTTGAAGAACAAATGAATCTGTTAAATATAAAAAAGATTGGTGACAGTTTAGTTTAAACCAAACAGGCAGGCAAATCCCAAATCCTTTGAAGAGTGTGCATCCCTTGAAGTACAAAACTAACGTCTAATCCTGTCAGCTGTGCTGGAGTCTATCCATACTCACAGATGCCTGTCAGCTGATCGCACAGATCACGTTGCTATTGACAGGCACTTAGGATGGACCTAAAACCTGCAGACCTGTCCTTTGTCCTGTAAGAGAGGAAGGAAAATATTCCTTCTGGTTCTACAGCCATTCTCTTGTCTGTTCCCTCTCTTGTTCCATGCTAGAGAGGCAAGTGATAGATAGGAGCGAATGCTCAAGGCCTGCTCTCAGTGCTATTCTTCTGTTGCCTAGCAACCCTTGGATGGATGTTGAGCGCTGAAAGGTAGTCAGAAATTCAGAAAGCCAAAAGGTCAGGCTGGCTTCCAGTGAGTGAAAATAATCTTGACTCCAAACTGACTTCTCGGGTGGGTTATAATTTTTAAAAACACAATAATCACCTTACACCATTTTTGAAGCAGTTGATCTATGGCAGCACTCACACTTTTTGTAAAGGGAATATTCGCCTAAAGTGTATAATTTACTTTAGAACTCTGCCGTGACATCCCTTGTCCCTTCCCGGGGAAAGGGAAAGTGGGATGCTCTGCAGAGCACGTTTTTCACTTTAGTCCTCATAATGACGGAGTCGTCATTCTGAGTACTCGTAGAGACGTTCTCCTAAACTCGCTTTGATCCTGCCATTCTTGTGTTTTTCCTGAAGGTTGCAGTGCCTCTCAAAGTACACCTGATTTGGAACATGCTGGTTACCAGTAGGGTAAAGAGAGTTCCTGACAAAGTTCAGGACTGTATTTATGGTTGAGAGGGCAGGGCGAGGCTAACTCCTGACTATTGTGGGGCAGGGCAGAACAGGGCGGAGCTATCCTCCATTTTGTGTGACGACCTAGCCCTCACCCAACCAATCAGGGTCAGCCGAAGCAGTGACATCACCACCCTTATCAAACCGCTGGACTTGTCAAGGTTCGGCCTCTTTTCCGCCATGCTGTTGGCGTGAGTGGAATGGAGCCCATGCTAGCATGGAAGAGACACTCTTGCTAGCATGGAAGAGACACTCTTGCTAATTGCATCAGATTTGGTTCCCTGGTGATCCTTGGGGATCACGAAATCTGGGCACAACAATGGTCACGATAAGAGAAGACAAAACTGCACGGGGACTCTGAAACCCTGAAATAGTCCATGTACCGGGGGCTGCTTTGAATAAAGACTTCGTGCAAGGAGGTGCTCCCCCACCTTACTGATTCTGAGTCTGGGCAGAGTACAAAGTCCTAGGCTAAAAAACTGCCGAAGACATTAAATTGCCACCGCATTGTTCTCCTCAGAGCCCCAGTTTAAGGATGATAATCTTAAGTATCTTTCTTTAGTCCTCTAGAAGCAAAGAATTAAGATTTTTACTTCACAATAGTGATATCCATACCCAATTCTCTAGGAAACTCATATTATCGTTTGTTTTCATGGTAGCAACCATATATTGCACCCCAAAAGGTCACATATGATTTATCGACTATGTTCAATATCTGATTTTGTTTGGGATTGTTTAATTAGGTGTTTTACAATTTAATATGTCACTCAATCTTTGTTCTTTTGTTCTCCTCCAGGGAGAACCGGGAGAGCGAGGAGAAAAGGTGAGGTTTATTCTACCCACATTTATCTCTCCCCCCCTCTCAAAGAGGTACCAAGCTGAACTGTATGAAGTATGGGCATATGAATAGATTTGGATATAGATATATAGATGTAAGATATAGATACAATGGCCATTTTTTTCATAATTAATTAGTTGAAAGAGAAAATTGTGTAATTCTTATGTATAGAGAGAAATTTTAAAGGGCTTAAAGAAATGGAGGGAAAGGGATAAAATTTACACATTCTATGTCTGGATTTTAAATGACTTTCAGAAATCCCTGGGCCTGCAAAATTTCTTTACTCCCTGCTCGCAAATGCCACTCCCGTGCTTTTCTGAGCATCCACATCTTTCCACTGCTTCTTAGGTCACTGAGTTAAAGGGATACAGATGTTTACCACAGCGAATATACTGAGAGCTGCCCCACAAAGAATTTCCATAAAAACCAAAAAGAGCAACAAAAGAAGAAGAGTGCCACGTGTTAAATTTCTCTTTGCTGTCCTTCCTTACTACCGTTGGGCGTGTCCTGATCATTTCTAGACGCTCAGAGCGTATTTGAAAGCTAACTTTCTTGGTTCTTGTGCTGCTTCATGGTGTTTGAGGAGTGAGCTGTCTGTGCAGGAAACTCCCAGATACTCTTCATCAGTGATCTGATCTTTCTGACAGCTCAGTATCATCACCTCTGCTCCCCAAAGAAGTAACTCTAAAGATCCAGCAGACTTTTGAATGTAACGGTAATTTGGGTATTGAGAAACAAAAAAGAACAAAAGCCATTTATTTACATGGAAGGAGAGCAAACCAGAGGGGACCCTCAGACCCTCTGTCCCGTGTCCACTCTGGGCCTGTTTTCCTAATAAGAAAGCCAGTTTCGTTGGTTTTGTTTTTTAATAAAGGGATTTCCAAGCAATTTTTAAAGTATGCTGCCTATTAAGGTCCCTTATAACAGATTATCAGTACATTTATGTGGCATCCAGCCAGTTCGAGGAAATTAGCTTGGAGTTAATTAGTCACCCGGTGACTCCTTTGTGTGGACACTAAGGAGGAAAAGGGGCAGAGCCAGCGCCATCCCGGCTCCTCGGACAAAGCCGCTCAGGCTCCCAGGCTGCCCTGGGGTATCCGTCACCAGAGACAAAGGCCTGAGCAGGTTCGTTTCACGCTTGTGAAACAAGAAAAGAAGCTAGAGGGAAGGAAAATGTCTTTTTCCCTCGCCACTTTTCCTTCTTTCAGGGAAACAGTCATCAATAGTTTCTCTCTTATTTTAAGGACATTTTTAAGTGAGAGGAAAGTGACCTCCTCTGAAGCTAGACAGAGGGCTTATGGAGTGTGAGAACAATAACGCATTGTTGTTGCTAGCAGCTATCATTAACAGCTTGTGCCAGAGACTGTCCTAGTTGCTTTACACACAGTACATTGTTTATTTCTTACCACCCCATAAAGTATTCTTGCCCTTATGTCACACATGAAAAAATATGATGCATAGAAAATTTCATTTTCCCACTCAGTTTTTGGAGTCGGGCTTCGTCTCTCAGCTCCAAATCCACGATATTTCCACCATAACATGCTATGAGACACACAGAATTCAAATTTAAGGAAGCAAAGCATGGGTAATAAACAGTTGACTCTCCCCCCCTCCCCCCAATGCATTGCTTTGTGGATAGATAGAAAGAAGATGTTAGTGAGGGAATAGGCATAGGAAATCTCAAAAATAACCAAGGAAACATAAACTCCCCAAGTTTTGATTTAAAAAAAGCAGTTTTGTAATAAAATAAAAACCATTTACTTCACAAATGCAACACATGTAAGTGCAGATAAGTCAGATAGTCAGGGCACAGGTACTGAGGGCTGGCTCATGCACTCCGAGGCCCTAAAGATTGGAGATGGGCTTCAAGACAAGAGCAGGTTCATACAGATCAAAGGGAAAGCGGGATCAGGGGTCCAGGTGGTGGAGCAGGCATAGAGGGGAGAGGCAGGTGGCATATTAAGGGAATAGTCTGGGGAAAGTCTGTGTTACAGTGGAGTTTTGGGCAGAGGGGAAAGAGGTGGAGTGAAGAAAGCTTTAAGTGCCAGAATAAGCTACTAGAAATTAGAGAAATTGCTGCTTTTCATTAGTGTCATGGAGTAATTTAAAACGATTCAGCCATGTTCCTTGTAAAAAAAAATGTATTTAGGCCAGTGATATCGGTCAACTGCTCAAGTAGAACATTTGCAACAGATTTTAATACATGGTGCTTTCGAAAGAAAACTTAAACTAATGGAAAATACTCTTGTATAATGTCACCAATATATTTTATATGTATCGCTTTTTTCCTCCTCTTAGGGAGATGCTGGCGAGAGTGGTCCCAAAGGTGATGCAGGTGAAAAGGTACAGTGTTGACAAAAAACAAAAGAGTATGTGTATGAGCAAGAAATAGCTAGCTATAAATTTAAGTATTTTAGACATAAAATGGTAGGTCACAGATTTTTAGAAAATGTGTAGCTAGGTTTCCAGGCTTTCAAGGAATATAAACACATATTCAGGTATAAATGGCACACTCCCTTTATATGCAGATATAAAAATAGAATTTCTAAAGTGATTCTGTTTGTCCCACTGTTAGGAGAGAACAGGTCAGAGGATTGGAGTGAGATTTTTAACGATTGAGAGTAAATGTCACTTGATTAGATTCTCTAATGGAGTTGAAGATTTGCCTCAACTTGAAATGTACTCAATCCGGATATTTTAAAAAAATATATATTTTATTGATTTTTTACAGAGAGGAAGAGAGAGGGATAGAGAGTTAAAAACATCAATGAGAGAGAATCATCGATCAGCTGCCTCTTGCACACCCCCCACCGGGGATGTGCCCGTAAGCAAGGTACATGCCCTTGACCGGAATCAAACCTGGGACCTTCCAGTCCGCAGGCTGATGCTCTATCCACTGAGCCAAACTGGTTTTGGCTCAATCCAGATATTTTTTCAGCCTTTTGTCATTATTTTTGGTCCTTTAAACCGCTCTTGATAGCACAGTGGTCTTGTGGCTCATATTCCTACTCTCTCTCTTTTTCCATCCAACAATCTGCCTCAGCTCAGACTGGCAGACATCTCTGACATAAGGAAGATATTTTATTTCCCTTGTGCTATCTGTTAAGAATGAAGGAAAAGATCTTTTTAAGAAACTGAAAATAGAATATCAGCCATATTTTAATTTAAATCAGCCTAAGTAGTTGAGTATTGAAAAAAAACTGAATTATTTATTTAGGCTTATAGTGCATAATAAGAACATTCCACTTTGAAAATTATTACAATACAGATGGGAAATGGTTACTCATAAAAACATACCCATAAAAGTAAAGAGAAATTTACCTTTCTCGTTCTTATAAATATTAATATAAATATGGCATGGTGGTAGGGATGAATTAATGTCACCAAGTAGCAGTCATGTTTGTATTTAAGAAGCAGCCTAGCCATTCGGGTAGATGCTCAGTTTCTTGGAGGCTGCGGTTTCCCAGCCTCAGCACAGTTGACAAGACCACACCATTGTCGTGGGGACTGCTGGATGTTTAGCATCATTCCTGGCTCTGCCCACTGCATGCCAGTGGCATCCTTGAGTTGTGACAACCAAGACCATCTCAAGACGTTGCCAAAATGTTCCTGAAGACAAAATTACCCCTAGTTGAGAATCACTGATGTAGGCCCATTCTCTTCACCTGTCAAATTTAAGTATCATGCTGAAATCAGATATGACATGAATATATTTAATCCTAATGAGAACAATGATATACCTCGATTATTCTCAAAGTCAAAGTTTCAAACCCTAGACATATAAACCTATGTGTTACATTTAACTTTTCTTGTTTTGCTTAGAAGCAGAAGTTAACAAACTTTTCTTATAAAAGGCCAGAAAATAAATATTTAGGTTTTGTGGGCCAGATGTCACAACTACTCAACTCTGTCACTGTAGTGTGCCAGCACCCGTAGGCAATATATACACAAATGAGTATGGCGGTGCCCTATAATTTTTTTATCTTTGGATGCTGAAATCTTAATTTGTGAAATTTTCATGTGCTGAGAAGTATTATTGTTGATTTTTTTAAAGCTATTTAAAATATAAAATCCATTAGCTTGTGGGCCATATAGGAACAGGTGGGTAGCTGATTTGGCCCTTGGGCCATAGTTGCCACCTCAGTTTAAAGACAGGAAATCTAAGCAGAGAGCAGTTTTTTTCAAGTAAAGAAACAAAATTATGCCAACTCTGAACTACGCCTATGTGAACTTATGTTCAGAATTTTATGCTTCAGAAGTTATATTTTTAAAGCTTCATTTTTGGAATATAGGCCAATAATTGTTTCTTTAATCACACATTTTAAAAATGTAATTTTCCAATAGTAAAGTAACTTTTTTTTTCTTTTACAAGACCATGTTCATCTCAAAGGAATACTGTTCTTACTTTTTATATTAATGCAAATCATTTACCATACTGACTCACACATAGTAAACTCTCAATAAATGTTAGCTTTCTTACCACAAGGAAATTGAAATCAACTAGATTGGTTGTTTTTCTTTTATATCAAGAAGTTTTATTAGTCAACTGAAATTAAGTGCAAGAAATGCTTCAGTTAAAACGGAAATCATTTCTATAAACTTGCAATGGGTCTAAACAGGGAATTGTAAATAGGAATCTGTAACGTATAATATGTAATCTGACCTGCAGCATTCATCCCCGAGAATGCTGTAATTGGAATATAATTTTTGATGTGTTTTTTAAACATTTCCTGCTTCTGTCACATAATTTGTTTCCAGCATGTTGGAAACACTCTTCTCATGGCCTTTGGGTCTGTATGTGAAACTAATTCATCATATACCAAGTTTGAGATGTAAAATCAAAAAATGCTTCATTTCTACCATTGATGTAGTAAAAAATTACGTCATGGACGGATTCACTTTAATAGGATTTTTTCCCCCTTTTGATCCAACTCGGTGCCTTTGGATGGTAAAGCAATCTAAGCCTTTCCAGACTGGTCATCTGGAAACACTGTGCAACTATAAAATCACTGGGCTGGGCGTCCCCGTGGCCAGCGAGCATGGTGCACCCAGGTTTAAGAATGACCTGCCAGAGACTGGCTTCAGTAATGTGTGGGGTTACCCTGGAAGGGCTATGTTCTGCTCTTTGGAGTGTTGATCCCACCAACAAAGTAGAAGCGGGTTTCCTCTCTGTTTCCCTCCACCTGAAAGTCGATGTTTGTGCGGCGTGCTGGATGGTTTGGGCAATGCCGCTCTTTTGTTTATAATTGTGTCTGTGGGTGCAGAAGCTCCGCCTTCATTTTCTTGGTATTACTTCCTGTGCCTGCGTTCTCTTTGCTCCCCTGTCTCCATACCCATAAATACTCTGCCTTCTTGGTGTCTGGCTGCATAACGTCTGTGATTTCCATCCCTGGGGCCTCTGCAGAAGCCACGCTCCTATTGAGAACCACCTCGCACATTGTCGTCTTTTCTTAAAACCACAGGTGAAGAGCTATCTCAGTGGGCGCTCCCACCCCAACCGATGCAGGGTCTTCTCTAACCTGGCACCTCTGATTTCTATAGCTTAGGACACTCCTGCTCTGTCCACCTCCACCTCCAGCTCCTAATCCCATCCTTCGGGCCACTGAAACGTGAATTTATGTCATTTCCCTGGGGGCAGCCTTCCAGTCTCCACTGAATTGGTTAGGTTACCTACTGCATGCTCCCACGGTCCTCCTTATGATCCCTTTCAGAACCTGTATCACAATGTATTTAATTCTTTGTTTAGTTGGACATCCAGCTCACTGATCATAGTTGTCCAACAAACGAAATTGCTCCAATACCCACAAATAAATCAGTCTTTTGGAGAACTGTCATTTTTGTTTTTCCATCCACTTTCTGAGAACTAAATCTAGTCTTTATTCTCATTAGCAGGTTATTTAGCCACTTTCTGGTAAAACACTGAAAAACACTACAGTTAATATAAGCAACTTTACTTCCAGTTCACTATAACCTTTATGTCTTATTGTGTCAAAATGAAATAAACCAATAATTCTCTTATGACAATAGAATTTAGGAACTAAAAAATTCACATAGTCTCTAGTTGCTTCAATATCCTCATCTATTAAATGAATATAGTAATATCTGCCCTGAATCATGGGAGTTTTGTGAGGAATAAATGAGATGAAAGAGGAGACTTAGCCAAGTCAAAACTGCTTTTATGAATACAAAGGTCTCGTGCAAAATCTTGCAAAATCGATTCCTTGGTGTTGATAGCTTTTAGATTTGATTTAGTAGATATATATATAAGTCTTATTAGCCATATTTATTTCACTTCCCATTAGAACTCAACTGATTGGTAATGATTGGGAAGAAAAATTATTGTCATTCTATAATATTTGGGGTCTTCTTTATGTTTCATCATGGTTTAATTTTTTTCCTTGGCAATACTAATCATAGATGTCAAAGAAATTCACATATATATAATTTTCTTCAGTAAGCTAATTTATTATTTCCATCTCCTTCCTAAGTTTTATTTTTCATTCCTAAAGTTCTTTTCGTTTTGGTTCTTGACTTCTGTTCTGCTTAAAATATTCTGTTTTGAGATTTGTTCATTCACCATGTGTGTATCAAACGTATACTATGGGCCAGCCACTGAATAATAATAGACCCTGAATCTGATTATCTCATGGAGAGACACACAAAAAACAGCAGAAAACATAAATACATAATTATGAAGTGTGTTATGCTGCATGGTCTGATTATATGTGAGTGACATGTGTCTAAATTGGTTGGTTGGTTGGATGGTGAATGAAGGGGTATTTGTGGCAAAGCCACTTCAGCCAAGATCCAAAGAAAGAGAAGGTGCCAGCCACAGGAAGAGGTGAGAGGGGTAGTAATGAGGGAGGGGACATGCAGAGGCCTAAGGCCTTACCTCTCTCTGAATGAGATTGGTGAGCAGCTTCCTAAATCTAGAGCAAGAAAATAGACCCCCAGAGCTCCTTGAGCACTTGCACAGATAGAACAGCTGAGGAAATCCCAATTTGTGCCTTTCTCCTGTGGCTATTTCTATTTTTGTAACAGTCTCAAAAGACTGTGTTTTCTCCCTTTATGTTCATGGAACAGAAGGCTAGAAGGAGCTTGACAATGCTAGCCCTTTGCTGTCCTCATTTCAGAAAAAGCAGCATTCTCAGCTCTCCTCTACGGTCATTTCCACTCATCCCTATCTGCTCATTGATAACATATTTGCTCTTGAAGTGTAGACACCCTCTGTGAAATCCGGGTAGAATACAATGCCTTTTAGAAAACCAGATTCTATCTCAACATTTTCTCTCAGATCTTCCATGTGTCCCTGCCACCCACAAGCCATTCATCATCCTGTAACTTTCCGGGGACTGGGTTACAATGAAATAAGTGTAAAGCTGGGAAAAACGTGTAAATAAAGCTGGGACAGTGCTTCAAGGGGAGACAAGCTGACCTGCTGCGTGGCTTTTTCCAACACAGCATCATTAACCCTTGACTTCATCTGTTGAACCCTGACTTTCTGAAGACTGGAAGGGTCAGGGAACTCCCACTAAATGATAGCCATTGACATTAATAAATTCCAGAAACAGAGAAAACCAAAATTCCAGATCCCCCAAAATTACAATGTATTGCTTTAGAATACAATTTTAGCAGTAGATCAGGGAAAAGGCCCTTATTTATAATTTCCAAAAACATAATGGTCCTTATATAATGGTCCTTATGTATTTTGCATTCACGGTAAATCCATGTTTTTAGAGAGTACATTGTTTATCTTGGAAATTGTTGACATTTTAACAGCTGACAGATTGATACAAAGTCTTAGGGAGCCTAGTTAAGCGCATTAGTCATGGGGTTCCCCTGAGTGCCCCTCAAGTCGATAATGGCTCTCTGTGTGTTTGTGTGTTTCCTGTTCCCATAATTTGTGGAATAATCTCTCGTGGGTTTCATTTTAGGGTGACCCTGGATCATCTGCTGCAGGAATTAAGGTAACGCTAACCTTGCAAGAGTGTGTACCCCAGGAGTTAGAGTTTTGATTTTTATAAGCCTCTGCTTCCTCTTCTCTTTTACCACCATTGATGGTTATAACTCTGTTCCTATTCTCCTGCAATGATCAGCCCCCAAATACAACAGGAAGTATCTGCTGGAAATCTGATAATGTCCTAATAAGAGGTCTGGCCTTCTCTTCCCTTTCTGATTGGTTTTTATGAAAATGTGGATTTGTATGTGAGCTTTAGGTATATTCACAGCAACAAAACACACACACACACACACACACACACACACACACACACACACACACAACTTTTCCTGTGTCTAGTAAGATGTAGAGTAACAGAATAAAATATATGAAATGTATGTGATTAAGGAGACTAGGCCATCTTTGGGAGAGTGTCCAGAGGCATAAGGGTTTTTGGAAAATTCTTGTAAGACTGTTCTTTTCATCTTTGGCTTTCTTTGGCCAGGGAGAACCTGGAGAATCTGGTCGTCCAGGGCAAAAGGTAATTAATATCATCTTTATTTTAGTGTGATCTTTGCACTGTCTCACCATTTTATATTGTCTGTCTGCTGTGTAATACGAGAATGATTATTACAAAATGAGGTGGTTTTTGTGCTTTGCATGCTGAGTGTTGTTGATTTTTTGCATTTTAAAAGGGATAATGCTGTCACAAAAGAGAAAACACACTGTGTACATGTAAAAGGATGCCTAATGAACTAAAGTCTGCATGTGCTGAGCTGTTTGAGACTGACGAAGACCAATTGGGTTGGAATGCAACAATTTACCTTGCATGTTTAAAGACACTCTGCACGTTTCTATCTTCATGAGAAGAAATGAATATTTACTAAATGGTTTCAATAGGGAAGGATGGACAGTTTCTTTTAAAATTATATTCCTTTTTCTTTCATTTCAAATACTACCCTACTGACAATTTTTATGTGAGTAATATCTAACGGTGCATTGACTGTTATATTATACAAAGAGATTTGTTCATGAACTGAAATTTAATTACAGACACTAGCCAAACCACTTTAATCATTCTATAGATATAGACATAGTTTTATGTTTATCATTTGTGCTTCACTTCAGTGATGAATGAGAGAACATGCAGTGAATGTGTTAAGACCCCTATTCTCATTTGAGTCTGAGGCAGGAAACAACTGTTAGCAGTTTATTGTCACAGCATCTGGCCATCAGTGCCCAGTGCAGTCAGATTTGCGATAACAGATGTATTACAGCTAACAAGTAAATGTGAATTCCCCATTAGGTTAAATCTCTGAAGAGCATGACTCTGTCTTTGTCTAGCAGTAGCTGATGTAGGGTGGCTGGGGGTGGGTGGATAAAAAGGACTTGACTAAAAACAGAATTTATCTCAGTGTAAAGGGAAAGAGAGACTCAATTCCCTTGTAGTAGTTTGAAACCCTAAAACATGATAAAATAATGTTCCCATATTCTTGAAGCCACTGAGAGGATCATTGCTTTGTTTTAAACAGGTGGGTTAAAGTAATTTTTTAGTCTTTCACATTCTTTAGATGTTTCTCAAATTTTGAAAATAGATTTTCCTTTAGAAACTAAGAATCTAAGAGTAATGACTCATCAGGCCCAGTTTCAGGCAGAGTTGAGATTTTTCCAAAGAGCCCAGAAGAAACTCTGAAAATTTTGCTATTCGGTTCCTAAGATTTCCTCCTGATTCTCTACTTGAGAAATTTGACATTAGTGATGCCATGCTATTAGAGATCCATGGTCTGCTTTGGTTTGAGGGGGAAAAAAACAACAGCACTAATCTTCTCTGATGACCTAATTTTAGGTCCCTTAGTAAAAATTAAAGGCTAATTTTAAGCTGCTTTTCAATTTTGTGATATCTTTAAAAGAAATCTCTACAACCATTAATATTTTTTTCACTTTTTAGTTTTTTATTTTAATTTTTCCCCTTTTTATAGAATTTATTGGGGCGACACTGGTTAACAAAATTATACAGGTTTCAAGTGCACAATTCCAAAACACCTTATCTGTACACTGTATGGTGTGTTCACCACCCCAAGTCAAGTCTCCTCCCATCACCATTATCCTCCCTATACCCTTCACCACCTCCCTTAGCACCCCCTCAATTCCCCTGCAATTACCACACTATTGTTCGTGTTCATGAGTTTTCTCTTTTGCTCAGTTCCTCCACACTCCAACCAAACCCCCTCCACACAGCTAATGAAGGTCAAAATTGATTTTCAGTTACTTGATAAAACATTGCCTTGTCATGAATGTTTAGAAATATACTTTAGAATCATTTCTGGAAGTTTGTAGATTTGCATATGGAAACATTGAATTTCTTTTGTATTTCATAAAGCACCTGTTTTAAATTATATTGGGGGAAGTTTTCAACCAGCCTGAACGAACATGTGCCCTGAAATGTGCAGCATCTCTTCCATTAATGTTTAGGCCAGATTCTACCCTTTGACGCAATCTCACTTTCCCACAATATTTATGACTTCCTTTGTCTAATGTCTGGCTTTAGTAATACTTACCCCAACATTAATTTAAAAGGAGAGTATTTCTATGCTTGCTTGCTTACTTAGATTAGGAAATGGAAAGCAGAAGTGACTACAAAATCAATTCAAGAGATCTATCATGGCCTTTTTCTCACCACTGCACAACTGTGCTGTGGGTTCACTGGCACTGAAGCTCTTGCGTGAGGAACATTCCCAGAAAAATAGAGGATGAAGAGCCCCTTGATTAGTTTCCACTGTCTGGTATTTTGTCCTTTAGAGTGTGTGATTAATAGATGAGTTAGAGTGTGTATATATGTTTATGAAGTGTGTAGATATTGTGTTTCACCACATAATTCTTTCCTTTTCAACTTCTCCATGTAAATAAAGATACTTGATCTCCCATTGGAAGGGACTCTCACAGTTAAATTCTATCAGGAAGGACAGTGGACCATCACAGGGTCATGGGGTAAAGGCAGTGTTCTTATTTAGACAGTAGACAGAGATCTCCTAAGGTGTAGGGAAAAGAGTGAAAGGGAAAGGAAAGCAGAAGTATAATGTATCTGTGTGAATTTCAGTCTACTTAGATAAGTTCTCTTTAAATGGAATAACAAACTAATTCTTAATTGTGACCCAGATCTCACCTTGGGCAGTGATTGCCCAAGAACTCAACTCAGAGAAGCTTCTGAACCAAAGAGTAGGCAAGAATGGAGGAAATAACTAAATTACTCTCTCTTAATTTGAAGATAAGCCTTAATGGTATAAAGATAGAAATTTTATATAGGAAGAAATATCTTCCTAAGACTGTTAAGAGATGTTGCACAAAGGATAACATTAAATATTTTATAATAGTTTCTTAGGCCAGTTTTTAAGTAAGCATAAATTTGGAAATGTCAAATTTATGAAAAGACAAGACTATGAAATATTAATTTCTGAAACATTTGTTCATTAATATATACATTTATAACCTCTATACATACATACATACACATATAATGTAGGGAACAACTATATGCTCAAAGTCTCTAAGTATTCAATCTACATTACAAAATATTCCATAATGTCTTATAAGTTATTCTCATTGTTAGAAAACATGGATGTGTGTCTATATATGCATGTGTATATAAATATCTTTCTTCAAATTAGTCATACAATCCTTTTAATTTGGCCATAAGGAAGGGTGTGGTGAGAACTGTTGAGAAACAGTGTTAAAACCTATACATTTTCACATATGTTTCAAATAGAATGCCCTGAGATTTAAGAGACTTCTCTAAAACAATACAGAATTATAGATTTGTCACCAATAGATTTAATTTTTGGTTGTATACTCTATTGTAATGTAGTATTTTCCAGGCCTTTTTAAAAAAAATAAAAGAGAATTGCCCAGCCAGTATGGCTCAGTAATTGAGAGTCGGCCTATGAACCAGAGATCATGGTTCGATTCTCTATCAGGGCACTTGCTCAATCTCCAGTGTGGGGCATGCAGGAGGCAGCCAATCAGTGATTCTCATCATTGATGTTTCTATCTCTCCCTCTCCCTTCCTCTCTTGAAATCAATATTTTTTTAAATAAAGTAAATTAAAATCTTCAGTAAAATATGGGTACAACCCCCTTTTACTGGATCTTCCTAGATTTACTGATTGAAGGAAAAAGGAGGGGGGGGGGAGAAAATCAAATGTATAATGTGGTATCTGTATGAACTATAATTTACTTGGACAGGTATTATTTGAATGAAATAGCAAATTCATAGTAATCATCCTTTCTTCTCTGGCTTAATCTCATCTTAGTGTTCTTGTTCACAATGCAAACTTCCATTTGTAGTTTCATACATAATAGCTTTTCTTTTGCATTCCTGAAGCACCTTTGACCTAAACCATCAGGAACGTCATTGTCCTTCCTATGTCTAACCATACAGCTTAATTAATAGAAGATGAAATAATTTAGTGATGATAATAGAGCAAATTATGAATCTTCATAATTTGAAAGTAATAATATTAAAAAATGAAATGTCTGATTGTTCTTAGTATATTTTCTTTGAAATGGAAGTTGTTAAAAAGAAAAGAAATACCTCCCTCTACCAATTTATTAGTTTGATACTCCTGTCTCTTAGTGTAGTTATCTTCCCACTGACTGACCATCATAAAAATATGTAACCCCTTTACTTTCCACAAATAGTCACCTCAATCCAGCACAAGATGGACTTTCATTTTCTCCAGCAATTCCATTATGCTCCTTTAGTGGAATTCAGGAGATTTTCTAAGCAATGTAACCTCTTGTCACTATACTTTGTACTTAAAATAATGTAGACCATTCTGTGAAAATGAGAAGGTTAATCATGACTCCAGTGTGCTCACCCCAAATCTGCCACTTAATCTCAGACCTGGACTCAGGAACAGCTGCATGGTACCATTAGCCCTAAATTGCTAGGCAGGGTTACCCAGACTCAACAATTGTCAGAAATATGGGCTGGAGTTAAGTATAATATTAACCATGCATTTATCTTCTCATCATTCAGGAATGGAAAAGAAACCTTACTATACTTTTAAGTGAGCACGACTTTTAATGTATATTGTGTTGATGTAACCATCTGTTCACACAGCCAACTCTTGATTATCTGAGGTAAGAGAGCACTGGACTCGGAGGCTCAGATGCACATATAATCCTCACTTCAGCAAAGCTTCCGCCTCCCTGGCAAACCATTTACCAGGAATTAGTAAAATGTGGGAGCTCGTTCTCCTTTTACTTCTCTTTCTTCCTTCTGGTAGAGATGCCTATGAGCAGTGAACTAAAGCCACTCACAGCAGGGAAACCTGCAAAAAGGTCAACAAATTTCGAATCAAGAGTTGACTGAACTGTATAATCTCACCAAGTTCTTGAAACGAGACAGTGTTTATGCAGATAGCAAGTATTCAGTGAGGAACATTTGCCATGCTTTTCTCCAGAGACTGTGACTGAGTGAATGTTGTTCTATAATGTTGTGTAATTTTCCTATGTAGGGTGAACCAGGGCTTCCTGGGCTTCCTGGACTTCCGGGGATAAAGGTAAATACTGCACTGACAGTCTTGGCTTCATGGAACTGCAGCTGAGTCACAGAAATTGCAGGAAGATAGGGAGGGGATAAAAACTAAAAACCTAGTGTTGTTCTTTAAACACTCACCTCTCAACCACTTAAATTTTTTAATTAAAAATTAAGCATAGGTATTTTTAAAGTTTCCCATCACTCTCTGGACTATATTTCCTGTTATGTAACCTGATATGCCCTAACTTAAATAAATGTAAAAGCCACTTCGTTTGAAATCATAGGAATTCTTTAAAGTCTAGAATGTCTACATTCACATTTAGCTTTATTCTTAAGATCTTAACATATTTTTTTACCAGAATTATAGTGTTCACATCCCCATAAATCTAACACTTAGGCAGCTGTTTTATGATATGCTCAATATAAAAATCCCTCTAAAATGTTTTGTGCTTCCACTTCCTGTCAATAATTCTCACTGAAAAACACAAGTCATTTTATTAAACTACTTTGACTCATACTAGTATACTGTTCCCATAAATTTTTAATGTATCTTTTGAAATAATTGCTTAAAGCTTAGTTTAAAATGTTGTTTACATATTTTTAAACCATCTAAAAATGTAAAGAAATATTTTTTAATTGTTCAAAAATTTTCACATGGCAACAGAGAAGGCTTAAAAGTTCTGCTTTAGCTGTAGTTTCTCCTTTAAAATCAACTTCTTTATTTTAAACTTCTTTTTTTAAATTCCAGAGCTGTTTGATAGGAAAACACAATGCAAGTGGACTTTTCCTTACATTTTTCTCACTTTATAGAGTTTTCTTCTTTTAAAATATATTTTTATTGCTATTACTTTATAGAGTTTTAAATTAATTGCCAGTATGTATTAGACCATTCTAAAATTAATATTCCTAGTTTCACTGTCCAGGTTGTGTATACTGTTTTATGAATGTTGTATCTGAAGTATGTTAGATGAAATGATATGATTTTAGAATAAATATGTTAAATTATGGAACTCCCAGACATCATCTGGTATCATACATAATATTTTATGGGTATATTTGGTGTAATTAACAGACCTGAAATCTGTCTTTCCAGGTTGGCACTAAGATTTTGGTTCTGATTTTTGTTTGATTGTTTCAGATTAGTTTATTGAAGTTTAAATGTGTATTTTTAATGTATTATTAATTTTGGTTTCTTCCATGGAAAAAATATACTCTATGACAATAGTTTACTAACAAGCCAAATTATTTCCTTAACATTTGATATTTAGCAAAAATAACTTAATAAATGAACATGTGATTTCATACTACAGAGTTAATTTATGGCAGTTCCTTATTGGTTCTTCACACATTTTTTTAAAAGGAGCTTTTTAAAAAACGATTGGAAGGTAATAGATTTTTTAAAAATAAATTTAAGAAAGTTATAGTAAGTATTAATTATAAAAACCTTGTAGCAATATAAGTAAAAGAAATGCATTTAAAAGGAGTGTTTGGGAGAAACCAAGATGGCAGCATGGGTAGACACTTAAACTGTTGCCTCACACAAAAATTTCAAAACTATAACTAAAAGACAAAACTAACATCATCCAGAATCACAGGAAGGCTGGCTGAGTAGATATTCTACAACTAGAAGGAAAGAGAAAAGCACACTGAGACTCAGAGGAGCTTCAGGAGGCAGAGATACTGAGATGCACGTGAGGAGAGGACTGGCAACTGAGGGCACGGCTAGCTTTCTCAAGTTGGAAGGAGACAAAAGCTCCCAGCTGCACTGAACTCCAGTTCCGGGTGAGACTCTGGGGACCCAGATTCATACGGGGAGAAATTGGACTGTCAGGAAAGAGAAAAAGCACACTGAGACTCAGAGGAACTGCGGAAGGCAAAGGTACCGAGGCACGCATGCAGAGAGGGTGGGCAACTGAGTATGCGGCTAGCTTTCCCAAGTGGGAACTCCAGTTCCAGGTGAGACTCTGGGTACTCAGACATTTGGGGAGAAACTGGACTATCTGGCAGCGGGTGGAACTTGAGAGTGGCTTTCTCTCAGAGGTTCTTGCAGCAATTATCATAGGACATTGAGACACAAGGGCCTATTAGGGCAAAGCTGGCGGGAAACCAATGCTGTTTTCTGCTGTAAGACTCTGCCCCATCCAAGCTGAACACAGAGGCTTCTGCAAGTCTTGTCTCATAAGGGTATCTCCAGCACAGAAGTTCCGCCATCATAGATACAGCTGATCCTCACAGCCAATTGGCCTGGAGGTCAATTCCTCCCAGTGATACCAACAACAATCAAGGCTTAACTACGAGACTATGCACACAGCCCACAAAAGGTGTCCACTTCAGGTAACTGGGGAGGCTGAGTCACTGGGACCTATAGGACACCTACCACACAAAGCCACTCTATTAACTCAGGGAAGCAGCCAAAATGCAGACAAAGAAACATCACAAATGAAAGAAATGGAGGAAAGTGAATGCCTGGATATAGAGTACAAAACCACGGTTATAAGTTTTTTCAAGAATTTTCTAGAAAAGGCTGATAAATTTAGTGAGACCCTTGAGGATATGAAAAAAGGACCAACTAGAAATTAAATATACACTGACTGAAATAAAAAAAATATTATACAGAGATCTAACAGTAGACTGGAGGATTGTAAGAATCAAGTCAAAGATTTGAAATGCAAAGAAGCAAAAAACACTCAACTGGAAAAGCAAAAAGAAAAAAGAATCCAAAAATATGAAAATAGTGTAAGGAGCCTCTGGGACAACTTCAAGCATACCAACATCAGTATTATGGAGGTGCCAGAAGAAGAGAGAGAGCAAGATACAGAAAACCTATTTGAAGAAATAATGACCAAAAACTTCGCCCATCTGGTGAAAGAAATAGACTTACAAGTCCTGGAAGCACAGAGAACCCAAAACAAAAGGAATCCAAAGAGTATCACACCAAGACAAATCATAATTAAAATGTCAAGAGCAAAAGACAAAGAGAGAATATTAAAAGCAGCAAGAGAAAAACAGTTAGTTACCTACAAGGGAGCATTCATATGATTGTCAGCTGATTTCTCAACAGAAACTATGCAGGCCAGATGGTAGTGGCAAGTAATATTCAAAGTGATGAATAACAAGAACCTACAATCAAGATTACTCTACCCAGCAAAGTTATCATTCAGAATTGAAGGGCAGAAAAAGAGCTTCACAGATAAGAAAAAGCTAAAGGAGTTCATCACCACCAAACCAGTATTATATGAAATGCTGAAAGGTATTCTTTAAGAAGAGGAAGAAGAAGAAGAAAAGAGTAAAGATAAAAATTAGGAACAACAAATACCTATCTATCAACAAGTGAATCTAAAAATCAGGTGAATAAAAAAATTTGATGAACAGAGTAAACTGGTGAATATAATAGAATCAGGGGCATAGAAAGGGAGTGGACTGACAATTCTTGGGGGAAAAGGAATGTGGGGGTGCGGGAAGAGACTGGACAAAAATTATACACCTATGGATGAGGGCAGTGGGGGGGGGTAAGGGTAGGGTGGGAACCAGGTGGAAGGGAGCTATGAGGGGTAAAAGAGAAACAATTGTAATAATCTGAACAATAAAGATTTATTAAATTTAAACAAACAAACAAAGTAATTAGGTAGCTAACCACTGTTTTGGAAGGACTTGGGCAGGGCTTCATGCAGCACTTGCCTGTAAGTTAGAAGGGCTGTGGTGCGAACACCAGGTCCACAGCAGGGACCTCCATGCTGCCTTGAAATACAGTTGATTCTTCTCCTGAGCATGAGGCACTTCCTTGTTGAGAGAGTATATAGGGTGATGCTTTTGAGTCTTTTTTCTTTAAAACAAACAATTTCAATTACTACTGTTTATTATCATTCCCTTCCCAGGTCATTTTTCTAGTTATCTGTGGACTAATCTGAATGTTTCGAATTCTTTCAAATCGGGAAAGATGTTGGTGATTTGCCACCCCCAGTAAATACTTTTATTCGTAGGGTCATACACAACTGCCAGACAAATTCTGTCAAGATCATATAGTTGACATTTGTCTTTCCTTTTCCAATGTTGACTAGAGATTATAGTGACAAAAAACCTTTGCTGTATAATTACCATGGACTGTTAGGTAACTATCTGAAAGTTTATTTAAATCACAGATTCTATTTTTGAATGAATAAGCCTTGTCTTCTCACTCTGGTTCAGGATGTGAGTGACATGATTTCCTTATAATGTAGCAGGCTCTCGGTATAGATAAGTAATTTTGTAAAGGAGACAATTGAAGTACATATCATAGTCATTAGTACTCATTGAATAATCATAAATGTAGAGTCATAAGTTTATAATTTTATGATATAGCTTCATTAAATTGTGATGTTATTATTTCTTGAATATACCTGCTTTTATTAGGTAGCTAACCACAGGAGAGTTCATCATGATTTCATAGTTTGAAAGACAGTATTTAAAAGATGAAACCACTGTGTATGTATTTAGAAAGTGTGGTAGCAAGAACATTAGTCACAACCTCCCCAAACTTGTGTGTTTGTTTATGCTTTGGCAATACTTCCTGTTGCTATTCATCTCCTTATCAGCTGGTATTATGGAGAGCATGCAATGTCATCCGTTATTTCCAAGACATTGAGGAAACCAGCCATGACATACCAGGGAAGCTTTGATTTGCCACCTGTTGCACTCGGGGAATGGTTGGAAATTTAATGAGCATCCAAATGCCTTCCACACAGCTCTCAGGAAATGAGCAAAGTACCTAAATACAGACAGCAGACTCATCTATCTATCACCTCAAAATCCCACTCAGAGAAAAGTGCTACTACTACCTTAGGCATACATAATAAAAGTCACTAAAGAACAGGCATAACTTAATTTCAAATTGCTCTTCAGCTTCCTGCACAAGTATTGGAAAGTCCTCTCACCATGTGGAAGACATTTGGAATTCCTATTTCATGCATTCATGGTTCATATAGTGTCAAGATGTTCAACTGGGAAAATTAAATTATGCACAATGTACCATGCAGACATTGATCTTCTGGAATAAGATTTGAACTCAGAAAAATTATTTTTATATAAAAGCTTGCAAATATATTTTTCATGGGCAAAACTTATAAATAGCTTTCCTGATATCCCATAAAAGTGTAAGATTCAAAGTTCCTATTTTTAAAAGCTTTTTCTCCCCATGGTTATTTTGGGGGAAAATGTAAATACATTTCTTAGCCCTTTTATGATTATATGACCTTAGTAATTAAGGAGAACAGAGCAGGGGCCAAGACCCTGACTGCAGAGCCAGATCACCGCTGTGCAGATCTGGTCCTGCCCCTCACCAGTTCATGAATCTGTATCATCACACTTCCTTATAAAATTAAAATCATCGCCTGGCTAGTGTGGCTCAGCAGTTGAGCGTAGAACCAAGAGGTCACAGGTTGGATTCCCAGTCAGGGCACATGCTGGGGTTGTAGGTTGGATCTCCAGTAGAGGGCATGCAGGAGGCAGTCGACCGATGGTTCTCATTGTTGATGTTTCTATTTCTCTATCCATGTGCCTTCCTCTCTCTCTCTAAAAATCAGTAACCTAAGGAACATAAAGACATTTATACTCTACATGTGAATGGGTGGAAATTCTGGAAATTCATTTGCAGTGATAGGTAAATGTTACCTTTTAGAACAGTCAGATAACCTACTTTTTCTTGAAACGTGGCTTCATAATATTCCTCTTTTCCTATCATCCAAGTATATTCCAGGAACAAAGGATGAGGGGATACAGTGTTCTGGGTGTGAGACATGATGCTGTCAAAGTTCTCCTTCCTGATGCTGTTCGCACAGAAGCAAAAGGAAACTTGATAAATTAAGAAATTCTCTAGACCTCAGTCATGGTGTTGCCTATCCCAAGACATTTTTTAAATAAAACATCACCCTAAGATTTTATGTCTCAATGGAGGTGACATTAAGAAATTAGAAACAGTTTATTTATTTATTTATTGGATTTTTTTTTTATTGATTTTTAGAGAGAGTGGAAGGGGGGAGAGATAAGAGAGAAAATTAATATGAGAGAGACACATCCGTTGGTTGCCTCCTATACCTACCTCAACCAGGGCCAGGGATCAAACCTGCAACTATGTATGTACCCTTGATAGAAAGCGGGAGCTTTCACTCTGAGAGCCAACTCTCTATCCACTGAGCCAAACTGGGTAGGGTCCAAGACATTTTTTTTACATATATTGATTTTTTCAATGCTATTGCTTTTCTCCTTTCAACATGGACCACCAGATTATCTCATATTCAGAAAAGAAATTGAAAAAATGTACATAGTATAGTGAAATTAATACAGTAGGGAGACATAAAACAGTAAAAATCACATCAAATCAGTTAGATGGCAAAGAAATTTTTATTGTATTTTCCCTCATAGCTTGATATTTTTGCTCAGGCTTCCCCATTAGTGAAAATGTGACATTTAGAACAGGAACTTGAGGATCGGGAGGCTATGAGACGGTAACTCTTTGTACCTCATTATATGAAATCATCTTTGACACTAAATCATATAAAGACTAACTTTTAAAGGTGAGGGGAACATTTATTTTGGCATTCTTAGGATTAAGCAATCTAATAGAAACCTAAGTTTTAAATCCACTGGAGAGGAGGTTTCTTCCTCAGAAACATCAAATCACATTTTAAAAATAGCAGAGGAAACTTTTTGGAAGTAACATAGGATATGAAATGAATTCCTAAAAGAAAGAAATGCCGGCTAAGAGGATAACATTGTTATTGTTACCTATAATTATTTCCTGCTTGCACCAAGTGTGTCTGAGCAGTTGAATAAATTTACAGGTCCAATTAGGACACTCATACAACCAGAAATCAGAGATCTTTAGCAGCCAGAATAAAACCTCCAATAAATACAGCAAGTATGCTTTCATGATGTAATTCTGTTAAGAAAAATAAAATCAGAAAGATATGTTTTCTGGGGTTTAAATAAACCTGCTATGGTAGTTCATTTTCATCGTAACCACCAAGATGGTTTAATTTATACTCAAATTTGATCCTAAAGGGAAATAAATGTTTTTGAGACAAGCTCTACTGTCTCATTTTTTCCCCTCAATAATTTTACAAATCAATCATTACCAAAACTGGCTGCCTGGAGGTTCTTATTACAACAAATGTTCTTGCTGTAATCCTCAAAAGCAGGTATCATGCTGACTTGAATTCTAATTAGCCTTTAAGCAAGAAGAATATTGTATGGATAATGCGTTCAGTGTCAAGACACATTAATCAAAATTATTGGCGATGCTTTTAGCACCCATGCAAATCAGCATATATTTTTTAGCCCTGTGGCACTGTTTTGGGGGCAATGAAGATTGGATCTGCTTGGGGTAATAAACATCATGGAAAACATGGCTTGGTTTAAGCAGGTATTTGAGGAGTGTTTTTAGACAGGTTAAAAAATGATATCTTGTACTCCTTTAATTGATAATGACTTATAAAAATAAAACAAATTGTAATAAATGAAAAACCAGAGATTTTTCTGTGGGCAAGAGCTAATCAGTTAGGACTTTCTGTCCACCCTTCTATTTAACAGATGTTGAGTTCTGGAAGTTTATAGGGAAACACCTGGTGAGCCATTTCTGTATGAATGAAGCTGTCTGTCTCTACCTTTTTCACCTTGACTAATAACCCCATTCCCATATTTGCTGACTCTTCTCATCTATATGAAGGACATCCTTTATGTAAATTTGATAAACTAGTGTTAGGTAAATTGCTCCAATAGTCATTTTAAAAGTTACAGTAAGGTTATCTGAAATACTTCCTTGATATGTATCAAATATGAGTTTGAAGAAAAATTGGTCCAGATTTTCTATGGTCTTTGTTAGAGTTCAGAAAGGTCAAGTTCTTAAGGCATTTCCTAGACTTCACTGGCCTTTTTGTACTACAGAAGGCCAGGTTCTCTTGCCTTCTTGGTTTGTAACGATGGCTATTGTTTGCATTATTTGGGGGATTAAATTTTGTTTTGAGATTGTTTATTTACTTGCCAGAATACACAGAATTTAAGTTATCTCAATAGGCTGTTTAAATTTTTAAAAAATAATAGCAAATGGCCGAAACAGGTTTGGCTCAATGGATAGAGCATCGGTCTTCGGACTGAAATGTCCCGGGTTCGATTCCGGTCAAGGGCATGTACCTTGGTTGCGGGCACGTGTCCAGTAAGGGGTATGCAGAAGACAGCTGGTCGATGTTTCTCTCTCATCAATGTTTCTAACTCTCTATCCCTCTACCTTCCTCTCTGTGAAAAATTAATAAAATATATATTGAAAAAATAAAAAAATAATAGCAAATGACTAGAGCAAAAGTGACTACAGTCAAAATCTTATTTTTGTGGTATCTTCACTTTACCTTATAGAGTAATAGATCCCACCTTCCTACAGCTAAATCTCCTGGTAGTTCGCTTCATTTGTCTGTGCATATTGCCAATTCATGAAAGAAAGTAGAGAGAGAGCGTGCATGCTCTCTAATACTGACACTCTAATCAATAAAGGAATTATTGTTTGGTGAAAAAATAGGATAACTTTCAAACATAGTACATATTAGTTACTGTGACATACTCATTGAGCTTTGCATTACAAGATCAAAGTTATGGCGGCCGAAACAGTTAGCTGTAGTTGGAAAGATCAATGCGAAACTATCAGGCCCTTCAAAATTGGTCATGTGAAGATCCACCTTTCATCCCAGCTGTAGCTGAAATCCATAGACTTTGTTTTGTATCTTTATGTGCCCTCGCTTTTTAAATGAGCAGCATGCGTGAGATTTTTCAGCTGCTGCCACTTCCAGCAGTTTACTACGAGGCCTCTATTGGGCTTCATCATGAATTCGTAACATTTCTGCTGCCAACCTGGGTCTCAGTGTAGTTGCCAAAACCACATCTTTCCCACCAGCTCAACACAAGAAAATGTGTTCAGTCTTGGTATTGAAACCTGGTGATAAGCTGATTAATTAATGTTAAGAATAAGTAAAGGACAAAACTCATGAAACAACTCAGGAAGAACACAGATGCAATGTTCAGGATAAGGCCAAAAATTTTGGAATTCGATGCTGTATTAGTGCCATATTAAAATACCACTAACAGAGCTGAGATTTCTATTTCTCTGACAACCATTTAATCACTGGTTAGCATGTGGCTTGGGTAGCAAAATATGATGCCAACTATTAATTGTATTTTAGTAATTAACATTTTGGATTGTATTAAGGTTCTGATAGTGTTGTATATATTTTATCTCCAGACTGTGGTTAAGTCATAATTCTGTATTTATTTTAAGACTTAAATATGATATTGTGTTGGGTTTTTTTTGTTTGGCCCAAGGATAGATCTAGTTGGATTTTTCTAGAACCAGTGAAAACAAACCAAAAGAAACACAACAGATTAAACCTGGATTCAATTGTTATGGCCATGATAGAGGAATATGACATTTAAAAAAAATATATTTTATTGATATTTTACAGAGAGGAAGGGAGAGAGAGCCAGAAACGTCGATGAGAGAGAAATATCGACCAGCTGCCTCTTGCACACCCCCTACCGGGGATGTGCCCGCAACCAAGGTACATGCCCTTGGCCGGAATCGAACCCGGGACCTTTCAGTCCGCAGACCTACACTCTACCACTGAGCCAAACCGACCTCGGCGGAATATGAAATTTTGAGATGTTTTTTCCTCTCCATTCTTCCTCACCCCTCTTGTCTTCTTCCATCTTACTCCTGCCTCCTCCCTCCATTCCTCCTTTGTTCCTCTTCTCTTCCTCTCTTTTCTTTTTACTTTTCTCTTCCCTGATTGGGTACTTTGCAAGCAATTACATTTTCAGATCTTTCCGTTGGCTGCCTTCACTCTTTTAATTCCCTTCCTCACAACCGTCAGTGGCACCAATATGAAGAGAATCCCAGTTGACATTGTTCTCAACAATAACAAAAGTAAAAACTTAAAATGCTACCTCCCTTGAGATGGTGAGTGAATAGAGAGAGGAAAATTTTGAATAGCTGAAAGGAGGGGGAAAATGTATGTGACACCTGAGAGAAAAATAGATTAAAGTGCTCAGAAGTAATTAGTACTCTTCTTAAGTTATTCCTCTGCTTTTCATTGGTTTGAAGACTGCCTTTTCCCCATTTTCTTTAGACATTTTTTGTTGTCATAAAAAAAGCAAGAACATATAATAAACTGAAAAGATTAATATTGTTTAAGAAAATGTTTTATTGTTTTCACTTTAATTGTAAAGCTAGTTTACTTTCTGTTTACCTGCGTAAGTCTGTGTTTTCCTGATTTGGGGGGGGGGGGGGGTCAGCATCTGCCCTTCTCAAAGGCCTTATGCTTCCCATGTTATTCCTAAAATGACTCATTGAAATTATAATTGGGATTTTATAATTCAGGTAATTGACTTGTAAAAAAAAAGAAAGAAAAAGAAAAAAAGCCCTCTAGATTTACTTGTTTCTTCATTAAAGTAATCTAAGGGCTTAATTTTATTATGGTGCCAATTTCCTCTATTGCATCTCACTCCCACCTGTCTACTTAGACAAATATGTGTGAATAATTTCCAATTTAGCAGTCTCCTATTTCTCACTATCTAAATGAGATTAGACATGCAAACACAAGTCTGAGGATCACTTTATAGTCAAATATAATTAGCTCCTCCCCCTGTTTATTGCCCTGAAAACTTACGTAACCTCATTTTTGTGCTTTATTCTAGAGGTGATTTCCCCACACTGTTCTGAGTTTGAATCACATTTCAGCTGCTTTTCCTGCCTTCCCCTGATGCAGGTTCCTTCCTCTATGCTGGTTAACTGGCATTGTGACTACAGTAGAATAGCCATTTGCTTATTTATCATATTAAAGTATTCGTAGACCTGTAGATGGCATAGCCTTTCTACTAGGCTTTTCAGGAGATTCTAGAAGAACCTTTAATCTCTACATCAGTCAAAGAGGCAAGACTTATTTTAAAGGATTACATGTATTTATGGAAATTCAGCAGATCTGACCATTTCCTTCTTTCTTTTTCTTACAAGATGAAAACTCACTCATAGTAAATCTATCACTTTTCTACCTTACCCACTTTGGTTTTTGCAATCCTAAGTGGTTTAAAAGAGGGGTATTATGTCACAAAATGATATAATCACACGAGAAAAGTTAGGGTTACTTCTTGAAAGAAGTTGAAGAGGTATTGAGTACAGCCCCATCCAGGTGATATATATATATGCACACCTTGTCTATCACCAATTACTCTGGGAGCTATAATACTTTTATTACTATTACTACTAATAATAATGATAGACAAAATTGTTGAGCCAATAATAAGGGCAACAATAAAAACAAACATTTATTGTCCACTTACCTCATTATAGAGACAGCACCAAGGGCTTTGATTACATTATCTTTATAATAAGTTTTAACTAAGCCACCAGTAATGATGCCAGAAACTTCCATTAAATGGCAGGTCAAGATTCAAGCTTATAAAATCAGGCTTTAATCCAGTTCTTTGACTTTGTACCACTGGTCCTCAAACACTTTGGACTCAAAACCCCTTTACACACTTACAAACTATGATTAAAAGAGTTTTTGTTTATGTGGGTTCTATCCATTGATATTTCTGTGCTAGAAATTAAAACCCAAAAATTTTAAAAACTGATTATGTGTTAATTAAAATTGGGTATGTGTTTAATGAAAGATAACTGAATCTTTAAAAAAAAAGGAAGAGAAGTAACTTTTTTATTTTTTGAAAATCTAATGTCTGGCTTAATAGAAAATAGCTGGATTCTCATATGTGCTTCTGCATTCTATCTGTTGCAAGTTGTTGTTTTGGTTGAAGATTATAAAGGAGAACCAGCCATGTGTAGATAGATAAATGGACAAGGAAAGATTATTTTAATAACGCCTTTTAATAAAATTATGAGTATTCTTCTTTGATACTAACCCAAACTCTACAAGTGGTAGTTTCTTAAAGTTTAGGTGGCATGTGGAATCTGAAGTGTATCAATGATTTTTTTCCTACTCTGTACACTAATAAGAGTAAGTTAAAAGGTTCTGATGTAGGCTTTGAAAGGCAAAAATAGTCCAACCAGATGAATCATGAGTAGACATATGCATGCTTATTTACTTCAATAATTACCCTTCAAACCTAAGACAAAGAAAAAGCCAATTATTATTTCCTTCCCATAGAGAAGATGGAGCTGTCTCTGAAGTCACTGAGAGCTCTGGGATTGAATAAAAATATCTCTGTGGTCCTAAAGTTAAATATGCTATCTTCGCCTTGAGTACATTGAAATAAATAAGAATATGGATTTGGTGGGTGCCTTCTTAAATTTTTCCTTTGGCCATTCTGTTTAAATGAACTTTTTATATATTTACTCGGGATAAAATATATTCTATTTTCTAAAAACTAAGAAAGGGGGCCACTTTAGTCTGGTCACTGAGATCACAAAGCCTTATTTGTTAATTTGTGAACTATGAAACTGCATGTTTCATCTTTTTACAAACTAAGCACTAACATGAATAAGAAATACATTTTTTGCAACATTTGCCTCTTTTTCTTCTCTTTTATTAGTATGCTTTAATGGTGCTTCTATTGCTTTGCTAAACAGTGAGATCATTTTATTTCTACTTGACGATATTGCAAGAGTCTTGCCTACATGTAAACTTTCAACCTATTAACTTGCATTATGTTTCCATGCCAGTAAGTCATCCCTAATGATTCGCATTGACTTTAATACAACTTTATTTCTTGAGGGTGGAGAGGGGATGTTTATATATATATATAATTTTATTGGGAGAAATATTTTACTTGTAAATAAATGTATTCCATATGGGTTTTTTTGTTTGTTTAAAGTAACAAGTTAAACTCTTTACCAAGAAATAGAATAGTCATCATGATTTCTCTGAATATAGTTGATTTTAGACCATTAAGAGATCCACCCAAAATTTTTGTTCAGATTCTCCTTTCCAATGTGTGTAAGGGTATGGGAACAGGTAGAATAGAATTATAGAAATTTCACACACAAAAATGAACTTAAAGCATGCGTTCTCCTCCATCTTGTTTTGTTCTTAAACCAGTACCAGGTGCAGAGATAAGTCAATTTGAGTTATATGCCAGTCTGATACATTTGTGGGAGCCTCTGTCCCCATGGAGTTGGGGTGCATCATCCAGCCAGCGTGGGGATGTGGTCACTAGCTTGGAAGTTCTCCAGTCCCCTTTGTTTAAGGGTGTTCATGGAGGTTCCATGGGAGGCACAATGGCTTAAATTATTGGCCATTGGTGATTGAACTCAGTCTCCAGCCTTCCGCCCCTCTCTGGAGATGGTGAGAGGAGGGGAGGGCTGAAAGTTTCCTCCTATCACAGCTCCTTCCTGAAGCTATCTAGGGGCCTACCAAGAGTCACCTTATTAGCACAAACTCATGTATGTTTGAAAGGGGCTTGTCAAGAATAACAAAAGATGCTCCTATTACTCTTATCACTCAGGAAATTCAAAGGGTTGTAGGAGCTCTGTGCCAGGGACCAGGAACAAGACCAAATGTAGTTTTTAGTATGCCGCAACTGGGGTTCCTCTAAGTGGAGAAGAGGTTATGGAGGTAGGGCAAGGAGAGAGGTTTTCTCTGTCATGCGGAACATTCCTGAATCTCCTCCCTAGCCACATCTAACATTCAAGTATCTACTGCTGAATATCATTATTATCCCCCACCCCCCCAAAAAAAAACCACAACAAAAACTGGCTTTAAACAGCAAATAATTATCTCACAATTTTGGAGAAACAGGAATCTGTGCACAGCTCAGCAGGTGCCTCTGGACCAGTGTCTCCCATGAGGGTGCAGTCAAGCTGTTAGGAAGGGCTCTGGTCTCACCTGCATGGAGCATCCCCTCTCAAGCTCATACGTGAGGTTATTGGCTGACCTCTGACCTCACCACTAGGACCTCTCCAAAGTGCTATTCACAGTATGGCAGCTTGCTTTCCCCCAAAGAAAGTGATTCAAGTGAGAGAGAACAAGAAAGACTCCTTGGAGATGGAAGCCATACTCTTTTTATAACTTAGTCTCAAGAGTGATATCCCCTACTTCTGCCATGTTCTGTTAATCAGACATGGCATTAACTCCAGTCTGCACTCAAGCAGAGGCCATTACACAAAGGCATGGATACCAAGAGGTGGGATTGCTCACACCTATCTTAAAGGCTACCTCCCACCCTCACCCAAACATAATTAACTGGACCTGGTAAACAGTAAGAAGCACAGGACAGCAGATGAGAAAGGAAATTATAAAGACACTAGAGGCCCAGTGCACAAAATCCATGCATGAGTGGAGTCCCTAGGGCTAGCCAGCAATCAGGGCCCATTGGGGCCTTCCTTCCCCCTTGCTGCTGGCTGAGGCCTTCCTTTGTTTCGTGCTGCCCCTTATAATCAGCACATGTCATAGCAAACCGTCAGACTCCCAGTTGATTGAATTCCCGAGGGGACAATTTGCATATTAGCCTTTTATTATATAGGATGGCCAGTGCACTTCATGGTAGCTCCTGCATTGAGCATCTACCCCCTGGTGGTCAGTGCACATCATAGCTACCAGTCAGAGGGACCCTTAGCCTTTTATATATATAGGTTAATCTGGGTGGTTTGCCACTTTTACTTTCTAAACCGCCTCCAAAGCTTTGCTCAAAGCATTCTCATTGCGCAAAACCTATTTAATTATATAGTCAGTGGCTGGATCTCATCAAGAAAGCTGTATGCTATCAAGGGAGTAAAATTCCAATAGAAGGAAATCAGTCTAACTTTACTTACTTACTGTCAAGTGATAACAATCTCACATGCCCATCTCTTTAAAGGGTGAACCAGGTTTCATTGGTCCTCAAGGAGAGCCAGGCTTACCGGGCTTACCAGGAACAAAGGTGAGTGGAATTTCCCCCTTCCGTTCTTTCTGAAATTTTCTGTCATGAAATCTTAGTCCATTTGTTGAAAGAAATGTGGGGTAACTTTGCTATTTGGGTGACCTTACCTTTTTGCCTCATAAAGAACAAAAGCAACCCATCACCCATTCTAACACTTCTACTGGGGGTCCCGTATTAAATAGAGTAACAGGAAGTTAACGTTACAAAGCCTTGGGCAAGACAACAGGAAGGTGGGATATATTAGTGGTTCCAGTTGTCCCCCAAATTGCTCCTCAATTGATGTGGTGCTATTAGCTTCCTGGCCATATGGAAAAGTGGGGGAATTCTGAGGAAGGGAGATAGAACTCATTAACTCCTCCTCCTTATCGCTGATTTTTAGGACACACTTGTAAATCAAACGTTATTATTATTCCCACATCACTCCCTAGATTTCAAGGAGTACTGATGTCATAGAGATTCCTAAGTGCCTCATCCCGAAAGGATCCATCCTGAATAACGTTTGCAGAAAGATCCTGTAATGAAAACCATCTCATGATCTTCCATTTGGCAATCCTAGAGAGGGCTCTAAAAGCACAGGCTGTATGCCGCCAAATAAAAAGTTATGTTTCTGTGGATACAGACGGGCCTATCATTCTCTTTTTATCTACCCAGCAAGACATTAAAAAATACAGCTCCGAGGAACTGTACTCACGACAGAGTCATGAATCAAAGGAGGGGCAAAATTAAATCAAACTACAATTTTTTTTTTTTATTTCTAACCCATCGCTGCCTTTGCCTCCACGTGTATTGCATTCGCCAGAAGTAAAGCAGGCTGATTTCCGGGAGCCAGCGAAATGTGTTCGTGGTCTGTTCTGACTGAGGCGTCCTCTGTCCCGCTGCTCAAGAGAAAATAACTCTAATCCCAGTGAACGGAAACTATGCGTGGGCCCAAGGGGCACTGGGTCGAATGTATGCAAAATTGCTGTTTTTCCAAGCAATTTCATTTTCACATAATGAGCTGTCAGGCTTATTAACAAAATATGAGGAATGCCTGTTTTAGCCTGAACAGACTCACACAGAAACACACTTTCGGGAGGGGAAAGTGGGGGGGGGGGGGGGGGGAGAGAGGGAGAGAGAGAGAGAGAGAGAGAGAGAGAGAGAGGAGAGAGAGAGAGAGAGAGAGAGAGAGAGAGAGAGAGAGAGAGAACTGGGCATTCTGTGTTCATATAAGAACCGGTGTATGTGTTCAGACTTGAGCCTCAGAGAAGGAAGGCAGCCCGGTTATAGGCTCAAACTCTGCCTGGTTGGTGCTTCAGAGAACCAGGTTGGAGCTAACTCATTTCTAAATGTCGGTGGCATTTGGTTGGCTAAGCAAGGAAATATAGAAGAAACATGGGCTGTAGAGAGGGGAGTTCAGCCCTAAATGTCTCTTCTTTAGTTCACCAACCTTAAGCTATTCCACAGTTTCAAAAAAGATCCAGATGCGGGGCCATAAAATTCCATTAATTACTGCTCACGAGGAGCCCAGCCTGATTTTACAGACCAGATCCTCTTATCACAGATACTGCTCTGAACTCCCAATAAAAATGAAGAATTTTCTGTACCTGTTTTGTATTTCTACAAGAAAGGATGTAGCTAGGATATTCATTTTATTAGCAATATTGTGAAGTTTATTTTTCAGCTAAATTGCCTATCATACATGAATTTGGTAGCATAACGGAAAAGTCATGATTATTTAAAAATTTCCCCCAGCCAAACACTAGTGTTTTTCTTCCAGTTGTTTAGGTAATCTTTGTTCACTCAATTCAGATTAAAAATATAAATTAATCTGTGTTTTACCCCCAACACCGTGAAGAGAAATCATAATGAGGGAAGCTGTGTGATTGCATTTAAAAATCTGTTTATGCATTGCTGTGTCCTCAGCATCTGCGTCAGTCCTGGGAGAGAACTACATTTCTACAGAAGTTGAAGGTTGAGCACAGTTTTAAATTACAGCTCTTCCTTTTAGAAGCTTTGTGACTTTGAGAAAGTTACTTAACCTCTCTGAGCTTCCGTCTATAAGACTGTGAATGCTAACACCTTTCTCATCTGCCCTGTGGATTGCATAGGATAATGCACATGAAGTGTTTTGTGCAGTTCCTACACTCATTCAGGGCATAGTCATAACAGCGATGCTTATAAAATACAGCCTACTCATCCTTCAGGACATGACTCGAGTCTCACCCCCAGGGGGCCAGTCTGGACCATTAAAAACCCCCTGAGTTTCTTCTTCTCTCAGGTGTGGCCATATGCTGCCCATGAATTCTTGACTGTTTTGTGCTGTGGACCTTGTCTAGGCAGATCCCTGGCTCCTGGGGGGCAGTGGCCATGTTCATACTTCACAGAGCTGTGGAGAAAGTGAAGCAGTTACGCCTCTGTGTCGAGTACCACATTTATAAGTTATGAGATCAGTACTATAATTTTCCGTATTTTTACAGAGGAAACTGAGGCTTTGGGGACTTAACTAACTTGCCTCAAAGCCCAGGACTGATAAATAACAGGCCCAGGATGTGGGATTACAAGAAGCCTGGCCACGATTAAGTGTTGAGTTATGGTCATTACAAAGCCTTCACCACTTTGCCATGCTGCACCCCGGTAGTCCTGAGAAAGTGGCCTCCGAATGAAAACTGTGTCTATTCCTGACTCGAGATATCATCGTGGCCCCTATCAGGTCCCTTTAGAGGTCTTCCATTTACTAACGTGGGCGTCTGACAGGCATGCACCCATTCATGTCCTTATCTATCAGATGGAAGTGATAATACAATGGGTTGAGCAATCGTTTGATTAAATTAGGTAATCCATGCTGCGATTAATACAGTGCTGGGTACATGATAAAAAAAAAAGGCAATTATATGCTTTCTTTAATTTTATTCAACTTACTAATCTACAGGTACTGGTTGGGGGTAGGGGGGGAGAGAGGAGGGTTGCCATTTATGGTTTTGCGTTTTGTGACAGGGTGAGCGAGGGGAGGCAGGGCCGCCCGGAAGAGGTGAGCGAGGGGAGCCTGGAACGCCTGGACCAAAGGTCAGTTATTCTCACATTGGAAAATGATGTTCTTTGGTTTGGAAATGTGTGCCTCTTGATTTAGAACATCAACTAAAATTTAGAATTCCTCAACAAATACAATTTTATTGAAATGCACAGATAACTTATTGAAATGCACACCAATTGGTTCTTTTTACAAAAGGAATTTTACAATGTAACTTTCCTGATTTTCTCTCTTTTCCATGAACAAACATAATAACACATCCAAATGTGAAGGGGGAATTACTGTTGTTAACACTTTACCACTCAATGGGTATTGGAAGCATATGAGGACATGTTGATACGTGTTGTATTTAGCTTTGATGGTAACTTGATGATAACACATTGAAATTTATTTGACTGTTCAGCCTTTATTCCTCTAAACTTCCTGCAAACTAATATGGTAACACTTTATTTTAATAGCCCAGCCTAGATACACAGGAAATGATTTATCCTTTGATGAAAAGGATATTTATGCTAACACTATTGAGGCTAATGAGAATCATTCACAGAGCTCTTCCCTGCCACTGGTGGGAAGGCAGTCTTCAGTTATAGTGGGATGAAGATTGTCGGGGAGACCAGGGAATGAACCAGTGATACAGTGATAATGCTTACATTTAGTGTTTTAATAGCCAACGTTACATAGAGCCATATAGTATGGCAGTTAAAATAAAGTGTTTCCATTTTTATGTCACTGATCATTTCTTTTCTCTGTTCTTACTACCCTGTCTCTTTTCTCTTTTTCATCTTCATATTCTCCTATAATAGGGGAAACAAGGTGAATCAGGAGCTAGAGGCCCAAAGGGGTCAAAGGTCAGTAACCAGACAATCATTGTAATGCTACATGAGGCCTTCAAGAGCGGTGCTTTTGGCCTCTTCCACAGAGAATCATGTTTTAAATTAAACTCTTCTAGTAATTTCATCCCTATGATGATATTTCAGAACAATTGGTTTGTTTCATCTTATTTGTTTTTGTGTGTTTATGACTATTCTTTAAGGGAAGTTTTATTTCCTGTTTCATAGAATAGTTTCTTTGGAAAAAATTAAGTACTATACTTTAACTTATGTGTGATATAAATCTTATTTTTCATTTCCTGGATATCTTTGCAATAAATATTCCAATTATACTTTGCTTTTTAAAAACAATCCTCACCCAAGGGTATGTTTAGAGAGAGGAGAGGAGAAAGAAAGAGAAAGAGAGATGGGAGAGAGAGAGAGAGAGAGAGAGAGAGAGAGAGAGAGAGAGAGAAGTCAATGTGAGAGAGAAACATAGATCATTTGCTTCCTATATGCACCCCAACCAGGGATTGAACCTGCAGCCTAGGTGTGTATCCTGATGGGGAATCGAACCCACAACATTTTATGTATAGGATGACACCAAAAAAAATCTAGCTGCCCAGCCAGGGCTACTGTGCTTTTAACTTAGTTAACTCATTTCATTGCCTTAAAATTTCACCGCTAATTAAAATTCTTTTCTGTACTAGGTTCTTTATAATATGTGCAGTTATCTATATATTGTTAGCAGAATTGTGTTATTTAAAATGCTATTAGATGCCGAAACCGGTTTGGCTCAATGGTAGAGTGTTGGTCTGTGGACTGAAAGGTCCCCGGTTGGATTCCAGTCAAGGGCATGTACATTGGTTGTGGGCACATCCCCGGTAGGGGGTGTGCAAGAGGCAGCTGGTCAGTGTTTCTCTCTCATTGACATTAGCTCTCTATCTCTCTCCCTTCCTCTCTGTAAAATATCAATAAAATATATTTTAAATTTTAAAAAAATGATATTAGCTGATAATATGGGAAATTTGTGCAGAAATAAAGAAAACATAGCAGAAATTATTCTCTTTTCTCTCAAGGTCAGGGGCCTTGAGAGAAAATTAATTATTTAATTATTTAATTTTTATTAAATATTATTTATTATCTAATTATTATGGATGGATTTAATTATTATGGATGGATTATTTAATCCGTTTAATTATTATGGATGGATTTAATTATTATCAATGTAGATGGATAAAAATTATAATCCATTTTCTTAGTTATCTTCATTGGTCCTTACCCAGTTTATAGGAACATATAGAAAGATATATCAAAATGCTTTGAATTCCATTTAGACAAAGGTCTCTATAAATGTAAGGTTGTTTTAAAGAACCTTCAAATGTACACAGGTTCAAATCTCTTCTCCAATGTTTCTGTTTAGACTTCTGAGAATTTTGAGTGTTCTCAAAGTGATGTGTGTGCAGTTTGAGACTTGGACTATTCCTTATATCTCTGCAGGTGGGGTAATAAGTGGAACTTCAGAGATTTTTCATTTAGCATTTTAAAAAAAATGAGAGAGCTAAGTTTGCCTTGCCCCTGACCTTCAGCCCTGCCCACCAGTCCCAGCTAGCTGCTGTCCACTTCAGCACCTTCTGTGTTAAAATGCCTGTACCCACAGGAAAACGCTTCCTCAAATCTCCATCAGAGGAAGGCCTCGCTGGTGACCTTTCCTTTCTGATTCTCCCAGAATAAGCTCTCCATCCCTTCCCTGTCTCAATTATTTACACATTACCTCTCAGAGGAAAGATAACCAAAGTGGTTGGCTCTTTTTACCTTTGCCCCAGTTTTCATATAAAGGCAAAAACATAGCTCAGTCTGAGGGGTAACATAGCACATTGGGTGTCATGGAAACCACTTGCTTTGCTTTTGAAAATCCCTAGTGAAAGAGCTAACATATACATTGTTGTTCCAAGGTACTCTCTTCACTGAAAGGGGGATTTTAATTCACTACAAGGCGTATCTTAAAGAAGCATTCGCCGTGTAGGTGGTTATTGTTCTTCTAGTTGTGATTTTGTACTTCAGAAGTTTGTAATAAGAGTGCTTCTGAATGGTATTAAATACATGCTTAGATATGAGATATTTCTAGACTGTTGGCCCTCCTATTAATTAGGTTTTTTTTTCTCTTTTCACTGGTGAAAGGGTGACCGTGGAGACAAAGGAGACTCTGGAACCCTGGGACCAAGGGTGAGTGTGTCTCTCATCCCAGCTTTTGCCCCATATGCCCCCACAAACCCAGAATTAAAGTATGTATCCATGTGGCTTTTCACAGGGCACCTCAACTAATAATACCCAATAATAGCACCAGAGGGAGACTAGTATAATTATTACTGTACTCCTTTTCATATTATTTTCAATTTTACTCACAAGTAACAATGAGTGGATAGATTCTAACACATAAAATGAGCTCAAGAGAAGAAGGTCTAAAGAGCTCTCTTGATCTAATTTCCCTCTGCTAAACAAGCAATAGCAAATCCATAGTCATTCAGCTAGTAGGATTTTCCATTTTTCTCAAAATAAAGCACCACCCCTATTTTCAGAGCCTTTTGTTAAAACACAGGCAAGGAACTAGGACATAACTAATGGAAATTCAGTGGCAGAGCTAATGAGTAGGGTAGAAAAATTAAAGATATATGACTTCTTTGCATTCTCCCTTTGGTTTTATTTCAATAGAACTCTATTCCTATTGGGAAATCCAGGAGTTTCCTAAGAACAGTGCTCTATCTTCTTAAAGAACAAGGAAGCAATCTTTGAGTTGTAAATGACTAGAAAGGGTTAGGGTTGCTTTAATAAATATGGATAAAGCCAATGAATGTTTACAAGTTGAATCAGAATAGCCTACATTTTATAATTTTCAGAAAACAGTTTCAGAGATTGACTCATACCTATTTTTTATTCATATTTCATATCTCATATCTTTGACATGCACTGACAAGGAAGTTAGAAATGGCTCACCTCCTAAGAAATAAGGACAAAATTCAAACATGACTATGCATTCTGAAGTGTGATTGTATCTTAGCCAGGAATTGATGGTCAAAGAGCTGCAAGTTGCTAATTCTGTTTTTGCTGAAGTCCCTTCTATATCCTAGCCTAACCTACATGATTTCCTGTTGGTTGTTTTTTTTTTCCCCATAGGGCCCACCTGGTCAAAAGGGGGATCAAGGAGCCACAGAGATCATAGACTACAACGGCAACCTCCACGAAGCCTTGCAGGCAAGTGACTACTCTCTGCCACAGACAGTGACACTGATGAGTGGAAATATCAGCTTCCCTATCCCCAGGGATTCAGGGGGCCCCACTGCTCAAACCACACCCTCTTCCTATTCTGAGCCCATCCCTTTCTGCTTGCCCCAGTTTATCCTCTTTATTTCCTAGCATTTTTAAGCTTCTCTTTTCTTTGTACCGTCAGGTATATGTAAGTCTTACCTGGTTTAAAACTTGTTGGTTTCACCAATCTTTGCCTCCTTCCTTGGAAAGCAAGCCATGCAAAGCAATGAAAAGCCCTGTGGTTCTGGAGTTGAAGAAGCCTGGGTTCAAATCTCAGCCCATTTGCTTACTAAATGCATGACGTAGGCCTCAGTTTTCTCTAAAATGAGGACAGTTGTAGTATTTACCTGGTAGGGTTGTTGTGAGCTGTAAATGGCTAAATGGCTGGCATTGAATAAGTCCTCTATGGGTGTTTCTTATTACCGCTACCATTCAATTCTTTTTCTTTCATTAAGTGAAAACCATAGGTTGTGTGGCATGTCTCCATCCCTTTGCATCCTATTCATCCTTTTCATGCTTAGACTCCTGCATTCTAGCCCCTGAGACCAGTCTGCTGTTGTATCTCCTATAAAGGTCACTAATAACCTCTAGGTCAAGCACATTGTACTTATCACCATTGACTTTTCTGTGACATTTATCCTAAACCACCTTCCTTTTCTGAAACTTGTTCTTCCTGGTTTCTCTGATCCTCTACTCTCATTTCTTCCAGTTTCTATGATGGATCCACTCTATTTTTCTATTTCCCAGTTTCTCTGTCCATTCCCTAATTGTTGGTATCCTCAAGTCTTTAATCTTTTCTTGGCACATCACTCCATGTCCTTCTGTGTTATGGCTGCTTCTAAATCTTTCACACCGTGTCTGATCTGCCTATACTTCTAGCTGCCTAGGAATATTTCCTCAATGGATGCACAGTTGATTATCAACTTCCACCAAGACATGAAGTTAAACTGGTTACCTTTCCCACCTACTAAGTGATCCCCTTTCTTAACTTACCAATTTCTGTTAATGATACCACACGTTTTTTAATTTCTTGAGATAGAAGCTTTAGAGTTATTTTTAAACTATTCTTATCACTCCATACATTATATCTCACTAGATGCTACTGTTTTTTTCAAACTCTCTGTTGAGGTTGCCCCTTCTATTCATTCCCAACTAAGTCCACATCCTGTTTATTTCAGGTCTAACACTTCAACAAGCCCTCCGCCAACTCCTCTGCCCTAGTGCCTCCTTACTGTTCTCATCCATCCTGTACATCACTTCAAGGTTAATTTTCATAACTTGTACTATTTTGATGGTTTCAATCTTTTCAGAAACTGAAATGGACCCCCTCGCCTACTCTATGAAGCTCAAACTTCTCTGCCTGACTTTTAAGGCTCTATATTCCTCTGTTTCCTACACAGAATTTTCTATTTTTCCAGAACACATTTCCCCCTGAAGTGGTCCTATTGATCCTATTCATAAAAATCCTCCTCTTTCAGCCTGGTTCATCCCATCCTTCTTTTCTTTCTTTTGTCCATCTAAGTCCTCTCCAACAATGCACGGCTGCCACACAGATGAGATCCTCCTCTTTTAAACATTAGTAGTCAGGACCCAGTAGCTTACATTTAATTATTTTTTAAGTCACATCAGTTATTTAATCTTGCTGCTTACCTGACTGGAAGTTACTTGGTGACAGGAAATCTGTCTTGTGCTTACTCTGCATCCCCCAATATGCCTGACACAGGCCTGGTTATCAATATTAAGTAAAGTCATTGATTGAATGAGTGAGTATACTTATCTCATATGTACAATCTATTGATTTGCTTGAAAGGTTCAACAGTTGTCTTAAATATTTGCTATTTTCTATTTGTTCGTTGTTGTTGTTTTTCTATCCTCATGACTTCACTAACATTCTCTAATTCTTGTAGGCCTTCATTCTATGAGTCTTTTGCTACAACTACCATTTTTGTAGAATCTATTTTCAGCTCAGCCTACTTTTTCTGTTCTTCTCATTGGTATGTATAAAGAAAAAGAGAAACAGAACAAGAAGGGTAGCTAGGTGCACCTACTATGTTTTCAAAGTTCTTATAAAATATAGGGACACTTTTAAAACTTAATTTGTTAACAATGTTATAAATTTCCCTCATACTGCTTCCCATCATTCTTACTATAATATTTAAGAATATCCATAGTCTTGCCTTCTAAGAACTGCTCCAATATTATTGGTCATTTAAAAAAAATTTGTAAAAGAGGATTTTTAAAGAATCTTGTTCATGAATAGGGACTGACATGGAGCAATTCCTATCTCAAGAAATTCAAAGACTGCCAAAACCGGTTTGGCTCAGTGGATAGAGCGTCAGTTTGAGGACTGGAACGTCCCGGGTTCAATTCCAGTCAAGGGCATGTACCTTGGTTGTGGGCACATCCCCAGGATGGGATGTGCAGGAGGCAGCTGACCAATGATTCTCTCTCATCAATGTTTCTAACTCTCTATCCCTCTCTCTTCCTCTCTGCAAAAAATCAATAAAATATATATATTTTTTTAAATTTTAAAGACTTATGGTAGCATTAATAGAAACTAGTAGTTAAGAAGGGGAATTACTTAACCTAAAACTGAAATCTGTTTTGATCTCCCCTCTACTACTAATTAGCTAAGTCATTTTAGAGAAATCAATGTATCTATACTTCATTGATTGCATCTGGAAAATGAGGATTTGATTAAACAGATTTTTTTCTAAGAGTCTTTAGATTCTAACATTATACTTAGGATTATTTTCTGAGTTCCTGAACCCTTTCTGCTGGTGTGCCTGAACACACTGTATTTCATTAAAATTGTGACACCTGCATCTTGAAAAGAACCTGTGCTCAGTTTCTTCTTCTCACCATGAGTTCTGTATGACTGTAAACAAGTCAATATCCGCCATAATCAACTGATTCATATTTATATCTCAACCTCAAAAGATGTATTATTCTTATGGGTTTGTTAGGGCAACTATATGTTGTGCTTATAAATAATTTATAGTGTCATTGTTTTTCACTTCAAAACTATTTGTTTTCCTAATTATATATTCTAGTGGATAAGAGACCCTTAAAAAATGAACTAAACTGAATAGCCATTAGACTGAAAGGAAATAGCAGACATTTATTTTTCTAATTCTCTACCCAGTGATGGATTTTCAGTTTTGTTTCATTTTACTACTGCCTCCTCTAAAAATTCTGCAAAAAAGTATAGGATAATTAGATAAATATGAGTATTTTACAGTTATAAAAATATCACATTACAAATATTTTACTGTTGCCTCAATTGAAATTTGTTATTTACATGAACATTTGCCATAAGCCATTTATTTTTATTTAAGATGGTTGCATTTCCACAATTTGCAGTAAAACTTCCCCATTTCCTACTCAAGCTTTTAAAAATCCTCAGTAGCATTCAAACTAAACTTGTTCTCTAGTGTAAATCATGGGTGATTTTAAGTGTGCATCTTTGTCAGAAAGGAAAGGAAATTACCTCTAATTCTAAAGTGATCTACATACTAAGTATCTTAGGGAATAAATCACTTAAGCACCCTGTGATCGTCAACCAATTTAATCTCACTCTAGCTCATGCTTCCCATTTCCCATCATGCCTCATGAGAGAATGGCATGCCTTTCTTCTTCTCTACCAACAACATTCTTGCTTTCAAGTCATAACTGAACTTCAAGTGAGAATTTAGCTGAGCATATATACCTTTAACCTAGAAGAACCAGATACAAGAAATCCAACATGAGCAAACATCTTTAGGGCGTTTTTGTGTCTGCACATTAGTGCTTCAGGATGGCAGTAAAAACTCTGGTTTTGAAGACTTAGCTTAATGTTTTGTCATTTGTTTTTTTTCTATTAACTGGATGGAACCTGCCCTGCCCTGTATAAGTTTTAGGTCTCAGAAATACAGAAATTACAGTTAACAAGATCATTTAAATTCCATCTGTTAGATAGTTCAGTTATCATTAATAATATTCTTTTATTATGCACCTCATTATAAAACATGCTGTTATATTTAAATTTATAAAAGAACTAATTTTGTGTTTAGATTTTTAAAAAATGAATTATATGTGGCACTGTTGGAAAACCTTCAAGGGTTTAATTTTTAAGCTCATTTCCTTTTCTCAGGCCGTATGACTGTTCTCTAGTTAAAATTGCAATGTGTAATTGGAAGGCAATGATAAGAAAGTGTTTTTACTCTAATTTTCTAGCAGATTTTTTGAAATGACTAATTAACCTATAGAAACGAAGAAGTAGCTTTCTCATAATCCTAAATTTGACTCTTGCTTAGGTGAATCCCATAGGAATAAAGTAAGTGGTATCTGTATTTGGGTTCCGGTCTAGGGCACATACTTTGGTTGCAGGCTCCTCCCAAGAGCAGGCCTGGTTGAGACATGTACAGGAGGCAACCAGTCAATGTGTCTCTCTCACATTAATATTTCTCTCTGTCTTTCCCTCTCTCTTCCACTCTCTCTAAAGATCAATGGAAAAATATACTTGGGATGAGGATTTAAAAAAAAAAAAAAGAAAGTACTGTTTGATTTTCTCCTTCTATGTTTTCTCTGAAACTGTAATGACCATAACAGATTTTATCATAGAGTACAAAATTGAATATTTGTACATACACATAATACATTGTTTTCTAAGGAATAATAACATCATGTCACTAGAGACACAAGTGTTTGAGATATGATAGATAATGTTAAGATTATTTTTTCACAACAACGATAATAAAAAAAAACAGCAACAACAACCTACTAATAAATTAGAAATTGGAATGGAGTATCAGTGTCAAACAAAGGGATGGATCACAAGTTTATGTGTAATTGGATAATGTTTCTCTTTTGGGACTGGAATATCCCATGGAGAATGTTTGCCCTCTATGGTTGCATAAATTGGTTATAAGTCCTATAGAACATGTAGCACAAAACATAAATTAGAAAATATTAACACAAAAATGATCCTAGATTAGGGTAAAAGTATTTTAGAGATTTATTCTTTCATAGAATATATTTTGTTACAGCACTTCACATTAGGAAACTAGATGAATCCCATATCTGCTACTATCTTTAGACATGGCACAAACTAAAAGAGGGAAAAAAATACTACTTATATAATTAGATTGTTCAAGTTTTCTCTAATTGAAGTACTTTAGAAGATCTAGAGATTGTAAGAATGATGAAGTTTCTCAGGTCACAGTTAACTGACAAACCTCTAGTGTGTGGTATTTTACTACATAATTTTTAAAAATCAGGTGAATTAGCCCTGGCAGGGTAGCTCAGTGGGTTGGGTTGCAGGATCAGTCTCCATTCAGGGAACATGTAGGAGGCAACCAATAAGTACATAAATAAGTGAAATAACAAATGTCTCTCTCTATATATATCTCTCTCTCTCTTCCCCTATTCCTCTTTCTCTATAAAATCAATAAATTTTAAAAGTAAGTAAATAAAATGATAAAATCAAGTGAATTAAAATTTTTATATTTTTTCTTTATCCATAGATTTTTAAATAAAATTCTAAAAATAATGTTTAAATGAATCTTTATAATATACCAGTATTCTATTCATTCAAAAATAGGATTATATGCTCTCAAATTCTTGTCAATTCCTTATGAGTTATCAGTCTTGCCAAAACATATTCAAAACATTGATTATTTCAGAAATGTATTACTGTACTTTAGCACACAAAATAGGTAACTCTGTCTTTATCAATACATTTTCCCAACAGAGGATTACCACCTTAACTGTCACGGTAACTCCTATTGCATGATTTCTGTGGTGTGTGGCTTTGTATTTGATGTTGATGCATGCTGCTCATAATGGTACTAATGTAGCAATTGTTTTTATATGAGATTTATTTTTTCTTATATAAATAACCTTTTTCACATTTTCCCCAATTTAACCACTTTGTTTAGTGAAAAAGTCAAGAAAAAAAAAAGAGTTATTTTTCTCAAAAGTCTTTGGCCTTATCTTAATTATATAGTTTTGTTGTTTTAGTGTTTGGGAAAGCAAAGACTTTTGGCAGGGAGGGGAGGAATGTGTCTAGAGGAACAGATGATATTAATAAGCTAATTCAACCCAAGAAGATGAATGTGAGAGAGTAGCAATTTTACATTGTCTTGCAGTTCAACTCAAAAGCATCTTCAGTATTATTTTGGCCTATGTGTTTGTTGATGTTTTTGCATATAAGTAGGTCTGCAACTGATAAAATTTTCCTCCTTGCAATCACTGTTAGGAAATATTTGATTATGATAGAAATTGAGAAAGTGTGTAGTAGACTTATTAAAGTATGAAATTTAATACATAGACTTGGTTCCGTTTCATGACTTTGTCTTTTCTGGATTTAGGGTCCCCCTGGACCACCTGGACCTCAAGGACTACAAGGGCCAAAGGTTATTCTTTATTTCACTTATTCCCATTTACCAGAGATGGTGCAGAGAATCCTATATTAAATATTTGTATCTTTGCAAATCAGTCTTACAAAATGCTGGAGAGCTGAGATCAGCAATATTGCTTAAAGGAGATAAGAAGAGAAATTGAGGTTTAGGTTGAAGGAAAAGATTTTCAAAAAAGGAAAATTAGGAAAGAAGGGAACTATATAGGAATGACATTCAATTTAGGAGGAGGACATTGAGGAAAAGAGAGAATATTAAATAAGGGAAAAACAAGTTTTAAATAAATTATAAATGTAAAAAAACACTAAATGTGATGTATGAAGAAAGGAAAGTATTTAGATAGAGGAGAATTGAAGGGAAATATACTTGGACACTAAAAAAGATTCTTCTCTCTAATTACTTTATAATAGAAAAAATAAGGGATGCATTCATAATGACAATTTTAGAAATCATTTGAGTCATTTTTATAGCATCCCATTATTGTATATATTCAGACATCCTGCCATTTAAATCTTATCTAATGAAACATATGTAGTTATATCTAAAATTTGTAGCTTGCATTAGCTTTCTCCCTCCAAAGTAAAGTTTCATTATTTGATCAGTTAACACATGGCCAGTTACTCTGGCTTTTCATAAATAAGCTATGTGTGTTGAAATATGACTTTCATCATTGGATTTTTGTGGGCAATTCAGGTAGTTTAGTAATCCATCTTTTGTTTATGCCTCTTTAGGCAGTTTATTTGCTAAGTCTATCATACATACACAGACGTGTACACACACATACACACACACATACACACACACACACACTCATTGGCTTTTGTACTTTTCTCTTTCAAGATACTTGAGAACAGAACACTAGCATATTTTTCAATTATAAAAAGAAATATAAAGTAAAATATTACTGAGATTCTTGGCTATGGGAAATATATTTGAACATAGATCTTAATTTCAAACAGATTTCCTGTATAACAGTGTACAGTATGGGATTTTTAACTTTCTATTTCCCCACCACATTCTGACCCCTAAGAGAAGTAACACAGCCATACACAACCTTTGTTCCTAGTGAATAAGTCGGCCTGGATTTGTATTATTTAATATGTTTGTGAGCTGAACTCCACAACCCAAGAAGAAATGTGCAGATCTGTTTTCCTCTATATAGAGCCAACCAAGGTCTGAGTTCCTTGTTTCATCTCCTCACTTGACTGAGTCTCCAGAAACAAAATTGTCCCTGGTGCTAATTGTGCATCCTCCACAGCTTCTAGGACTTCATTTTTTTTACAGCCCAAATGCCTGCAAATCCCAAAGGGTGCCCATCCCTTGGCCCACAGGGGCCAAAAGGGCCACCTAGCTGAGAGGGCGATACCATTAAAACCTGCATACCCTGGTTTTATAATCCAATTGCTATTCATTTATTAATTTAACTAGAGACCCAGTGCACATATTCGTGCACCAGTGAGATCCCTTGTCCTGCCCTGTGACCTCTCGCAATCTGAGACCCTCTCAAGGGATATTGAACTGCTGGTTTCAGCCCAATCCCCACAGGCCAGGCCAAGGGATCCCATCTGTGCATGAATCCATGCTCCAGTCCTCTAGTATGCATATAAGATCTTTGGTTAATCTCTTCCTGTCCTCTCCCCCACTTCCCTCTGAGATTCATCAGTCTTTCCATGTTTCCATGCCTGTGTATTAAGTGTCTGCTCCCTGGTGGTGGTTGCGAGTCATAGCAAATGGTCAAACAATCAGACGGTCACTTAGGCTTTTATATATACAGATTATTCAATAAATAATTTTTGAGCCTCTACTCTGTACCAAGTACTAATATTTAATAACAATACTAAGGTATAATAAGGGGTTTGAACCAGGGGATTATATCCTGAGGAGGGAGATAGGCAGGTAATGGCACAATCATATATATATATATATATATATATATATATATATATATATATATATATGGCTTAGTGACTGTCCGACCTACTAGCCAGGCAGTATATATATATATATATATATATATATATATATATATATATATATATATGGCTTAGTGACTGTCCGACCTACTAGCCAGGCAGTAGGTATGACATGCACTGACCACCAGGGGGCAGATTCTCAATGCAGGAGCTGCCGAGCTGTGGTGACTTGGCAGCATCAGTTCTCGGGTGACACACACTAGAACCAGAGAGGAGGGAGCCCGATTCCTCACAGGGCTGCACAATTCCACCTTCGGCCGTGGTTATGTTGTTGCCACCTTCTAATTAATTTCCTTTCAATGTGCACAAATCCATGCACCAGGCCACTAGTTTATAAATAAGAGTGAGTGCTTTGATCAAGATGCAAAATAAGAAGGCTGTCCCAGCCTTGAGAGTCAAGATTACTTCAAGATGAAACTGAGAAACAGGAAAATTAACCAAATGAGTGTCTAGACAAGGGGGTTGGGGGGGAGGCAGTTAATCATACTCCCTCTTACCCCACCATTCTTCCCACTGTGCTGTCACTCTGCCCCACTCCTCACACCTCACAAGGCTCTTGTAATTGAGGTCTTGGGTTAGTTGATATAGTCCTTTGTGTGTTCCATGATCTCTCCTTGAGATGGTTGAGATCATTGGAGTGAGATGTGCCTATGACCAAGACTCAGCAAATACAGCCTGAGTTAAACATAAATCCTATTCTCACTCAGGACTCACAGCCTCATACTGAATGGGAACTTTTTTAATTAGCATCACTCCTTCCTTTATCAAGCATGGATTGTTTGACTTCTTACACATCAAGTAACTCTTTACAAACCACTTTTGATTGGTGAAGGATAAATGAATAACCCATGAATTATGTTTTTCTTTTAAACACTCGTGGGTCACATTTGGAAGGTACAAGTTTAGCAAAGCAATCGTATTGGGCCCAGAGTGCTGACAAGTGTTCAGACTGAATGAAAGGAGGACTGAGCCAGTTGCATCCAACCTCAGCAAGCTTTGTGGCAAAATAAACTTTGCTGCTACCACAAAGAGCAGGAAATCTGGAAAGAAAAGCCCTTTTTTTCTTTCTTTTCTTTCTCTTTTTTTAATTTGTTTGCCGTGCCTTCTAAAACATTGGAAAGCTCAGATTTCATGCTGTGGCCAATAGCTGTTAAAGTTTTTACCGGAGAAAAGAAGCTCTAGCCATTTCAGTACTGTGGTTTATAACATCACCAAACAAGCCTTTCTAGAAAAACACAGTCTCAAGTCAGCTCCCTTCGAATCCTCTATGTGAGGCAGGCCATTCAACCCTCAAAAGAGCTGTTTTTACAGTTTCCACAATGTGGAAACGAGGGATATTTATAATGGGATTCAAATATATGATTCCTTGATATAAAATAATATCTTGCCTTTCAAGGAATTTGTTCAGTACCTTTCCAACTGAAAGGTGATTTGGACATTTGTTGTTTGAATAAATCTCTAGCACATTGTTTAAATTTGTTTTTAATAGAACATCTTTAGTTAAGAAAAAATAAAACTATATATTTTGAGGTTTGTCAAGCGTTCTAATAAATCATAATATAAATAGTAAATGTAGTGCATTCCTAGCATAGTATGGGAAATCGAATTGATCCAAAAGTAATTTAATGTGGATTAAGTTATTACCTGATTTATTACATCTTTCAGTGAGACTTATCTAGAAGTAGCACATTCACAATCATTATGAATTTTTGTTTATGGTTCAACCAGTGTCAGATAAACTATTGTGAACTTATGTGGCTTTGCATTTTATTCTCTCTCAAGATAATGGTCATGTTTTTACTTATTTCTCAAATTGGAAAATAAGAGAAATCATACAGATTTTTAGGAGAAAAAAAATTAACCCAGGCATATAGGCTGTTGCCATAGATTCATAGTATAGAATATGGTCAGCCATCAAGTGATTTTTATCAGTTTCCTTTCATCAATTTTTGTTTAGCCTGCAACTCACATGAGGGAAAAATAAAAACACTGGATCTTAGCTACATATGAGTATTGTCATATATAATATTCAAGAAAATGCTATTTTACTTAGTTTAGATATGTGGTATGATGTAATGGAGTATTCTTGGGTTATGATACATTTGCTGAAAGTCAAACTGTACCGTTACCAACTAGCAACATTTTTATATAGCTTAGTATGCTGCTAATGATAAGTGGAAGGAAGCCATCAGTTTTTATCTTAACAGGGAGAGCCAGGATCGCCAGGAATCCCAGGAGTTGACGGAGAGCAGGTAATTTTCAAAGATACGTACTGTCATTTAAAGCATTTTATTGATCATTACTTTTATTATAGGTTTGAAGCCAAGAAAAACATGCATGTTGATATGTGATATCCTCTCTTTCTCTCTCTCTCTCTTTTTTTTTTCACCATCTGTTTTAGAGACTATGTTAACTCTAAAAGCAATTGCTTTTATTTATTTATTTTTATTTTATTTTCTCTTTCCATCCCCATTTATCCCCTCTATGTCCTCTTAACCCTCCACTCATCTCCCTCCCCCACCCAGTCACCACTCTGTTGTCCATGTCTATGAGTTCTCTTTTTTCCCCCCTTTTTGCTCAATCTCTCTAACCCCCTGACAGAACTGTCTGCTTGCTTTCTCTATATGAGTCTATTGCTATGTTAAAAGGCAGTTGGTTTTAAGACAGTTTTCTTTGCAGAAACATACAAGCTGTGTGATGCTTTAGCTTTATCTTAATACTCTTTATCAATCTACCAGTGAGTCCTTTGTGAATTTTTAATAGACTTGTAAAATTATTACCTATGTAGCAAAACTATCCTGCTTTTGTCAGTGAATGTAAATGATTCAAGACTAAAATCAGTGGAAAAAAAATTAAATATTGCTTATATATGTTTTCTTTTTGCAAATATAGATTACACCTAATTGTTGAGATTATTGGGAAAGACAGAAACAGTCAGGGCTGTTGTAGCTTCACAGAATATGGCCATTTCTCCAAGGTTTCCCCTTAAACAGAGATTGGCAAACTTTATCTATAAAGGACCAGAGAGTAAGTGTTTTAGGCTTTACAGGCCACATACAGTTTCTATTGCATATCTTTTTCTTTTTAACACCCCTTAAAATTTTTGTATAACTTTCAGCCTTTACAAAACAAGTCCTGGGCTGGATTTGGTCCATAAGTCAAAAAAAAAAAAAAAAAACAACAGGCCAGTATTCCAATTTCAGAATCAAATCATGGATTAGTTTCAAGCTATTTGATGTTTTCTGGGCTTTCATTATTTACTCAAGTAATGGCTAAAATCAAGTAGATCAGAAGAAATCAAGGGAATTCTTTATACAGTTAGTGAAATATATTTCTCAGGTGATAGTGTTAGGGAAATTAAATTTGGATATTTTAATATCAGAGTTTTATGTTGAAAATACATGATATCACCTTAAATAAATGTGGTAATTTAAAAAAGAGACTTTAAATGATTCACTATATCAGTCAGAGGTCACATTAGAATTTTTAAATCTGGTTATATTTTTCCTTTCACACTATTAGTCATCCATATATATAAAAAGCTAGGGGCCGTCATGACCAAACCTACCAGATTGACAACCAAACAGGCTGTATGAGACGACAAGGCCAGCAGGGGAATTAGTGAGAGATGTCCAAATGACTGAACAGCAGCCTGCATGGGCAACCAGGCCAGCAGGGAGGCAATTGGGGGCGACCAGAATGTTGGGTGGGACCAGTTAGGGGTGACCAGGCTGGTGGGGGGGGGGCAGTTAGGGGTGACCAGGCCAGAAGGGGAGGCAGTTGGGGGCAACCAGGCCCACAGGGGGGCACTGAGGGGTGACCAGGCCAGAAGGGGGGCATTGGGGGTGACCAAGCCAGAAGGGGGTTTAGTTGGGGGCAACCAGGTCAAGAGGGGGGGCAGTAAGGGGTGACCAGGCTGGTCGGGGGGTCAGTTTGGAGTGACCAGGTCAGCAGTGGGGGCAGTTAGGGGTGACCAGGAGGGAGGGTGGCATTTGGGAGTGACCAGGCCAGCAGGGGAGGAAGTGAGGGGTGACCAAGCCAGAAGGGGAGGAGAAGTTAGGGGCAATCAGGCAGGCAGGAAGGAAGGCAGGTGAGTGGTTAGGAGCCAGCGGTCCAGGATTGTGAGAGGAATGTCCGAGGGTTCCCTATGGGAGAGGGCGAAGGCTGGGCTTCCTCCCCTCTGTGCATGAATTTTGTGCACCAGGCCTTTGGTTATAAATAAGTTGACATGCATAGTGGCATGCTTCATGGTCCGTACACATACAATATCTGGGAGGTTTTTCTGTAGACTTTACAAGGTTTTCTTCTGCTACTGTGTCCAGCAGGTCAGCTATTCTGCTGCAATCACTAGAGCCCTAAAACCAGCCAAAGGTCTGATTAACCAGTAAGATTTATTTAGTCATTCAGGCACCCACCTCAAGGGTGATGCTGAAGTAGGTGCTATAAAATAAGTATAACTTACAAGAAAAGACACATTTCTACCTACAAGTAGTTTTCAGTATAGAAAAGATGAACAGGTTATGCAGCCTCAGCGTTCCTTATTGTAGTAACTATGATTATCTCTGCTGAAGACGGGCCATCTGGTCGTACTGCAGCGAGGAATGCAGTGATGAGGAATGAGGAAATTATGCATTTCCTTCAATGAAAATGCTTAACAACATAATTTCAGTATTAGTATCATCAATTCAGAATCGTTGGCTTTCAGAATACACATGTATGTATTCCCTCATAGTAAAAGGAGAATAAAAACAAGATCCTGGATAACCTCACAGAGGTGTGCCAAGAACAAAATAAGAACACTGCGGAAAAGTTTAAGTATTTCTAAGCATTGATTGGAGTGTGCAGTGAATGATTTTCCTATCTGGATTAGACCATTGAAAACTGGTGGTGATTGGAACTTCTGCCTGCATTTCAAGGGGATAGTAGGGATATAGGGGGGATATGGCAGACATTTATTTGAACCTTTGTTATTGTAACACTAGGTTCTGGCTCAGGTGTGTACTTTGCTGTTGAGAAGTAAAGCCATTAAGTTGTTTTCAGGACTGGTGATATAGAATTTGCTACCAGGTTAAAAAATCAAGTCAATACCTAACTTCATATTCTTCATACTTACATGGTCTAAATGATAGAATTCAATGCCTTCTATTACATAGGGAAATAATGTTGATTGCTACTAGAAATAACTACCTAAAAATGAAAATTAGAATCATCTTTAAAGAGGACCCACCTATTGACAAAATTGATCTGGAATTCTGTGTTCCCTACGATGTCACTGTCAAGGGATAGTTTGGTTCTTACATGCAAACCATATCATTTGTAGGGACTCAAAGGCTCAAAGGGAGACGTGGGGGACCCAGGGATGCCAGGTGAAAAAGGAGGAATCGGCCTTCCTGGATTACCGGTATGTTTCTGTTTTCCTATTAAGATAAATAATCAGAAAAGAATTATATTACTAGCTGCAGTCTCATCTAATCATGCATATCACCTTCTAATTTTTAAAATATTTGAGGTATTATTGGTTAATTACTCTTAGTGGAGTTCTATAACAAATTTTAAAGCATCCAAACAAATGAATTATGAAATACACCTTCATGTTTCCCTGAATTCGTTTTACTAGAAAACACTAAAATAAATAAAGTCAGTCACTTTAATTTAGTATGCATAAGACAGTGATAACTGATCATTTTTAAATAAATCATAATTTTAAAATAAACCAAAAAAATGTAAAACAAAAATAAATTACTCTGGAAAGTCTTCTTTTTACATATATGATACTATAGGGTGGTGTTTTTATGTTTTTCCCCCCCCCATAATTTTTACTAGCATTGGAAGGGAAATTGTAGACAAATGTAGGGGAAAAAATGCAGAAAACCTCATTGCCCTCAATTTTTTTAAATAAAGAAGAGTATAAATAAATGTTAATGACATAGTTAAAAGACTGAACTTTGCTTTCTAAAGTGAACACTGCCGTAAAAAAAATATATATAACACTCATAATATACGTTCAGCAATGTATAAGTTGAACCAATCAAGCCTAACGTGGTTTATATTTACGTTGTATTTTATTTCACATATCATCCACAGTCTGGGCGTTTGGGGAAGCTAGAATGTAGGAGGATAGATCGTTCTTTTACATATCATGTGTATAATATACGAATTTCAATAGGATGGTGGGTTTGGGGAGAGAATTCAGCTGTTCCTTACACTTTGCAAATAACGTGACCAGCTCAACTCTCTCGCTGCCATTTGCAGGGTGCCAATGGGATGAAAGGAGAGAAAGGAGACTCCGGATTGCCTGGTCCTCAGGGCCCCTCTGTAAGTCCGTGGTGGCTGAACGTCCATGGTTCCCGAGAAACTCCAAAACGGGCCTATTATTCATCTAATTCAACCTCTGCCAGATGGCTTATCAACAGTGGAAAAACCATGAACCTCTTGGTTTGTCAAGCGGTAGAATAAATATCTGTTGGCCTTGTACAACGAGAGACAAAATGCCTCAGAGGTCTCAGTTAGAAGCAATTTTTCAGAGGACTGTCTAATCCTGGGGGTAAGGGGAAGGGGAATCAATGATTTTCCCACGACTCTTGTGGGTAGAGCTTTGTGGATATAGAACATACGTTCTTTTTTTTCCCTCCAGAGCCCTATTGTTGCCTAGTGAAATATTGGAGAGTTTAACAGTGGTTGTGGCATTATAGCATTTCTTGGAAATCAGTTGTTTCCCTTTCGTTTAATGTACATTTGATTTATTCTGGCTTTTGTAAAAGAACTGTATTTTTTTAAAGATGTTTTTTTTTTTGGTTCTCATAAAGGAATTTCTAAACCTAGAGAATCAAACACATCATTTCTCCCAGTATCCTTCTTTCTCTGCAACTATTAATGGCCTTAGCAGAATCCCAGCAAAAGATTCAAGCCAAACCGCCTTATCTAAATGAAGTAACCAAATCCATGTTTATTTTTTTGACATACAGATCATAGGCCCACCAGGCCCACCAGGTCCCCATGGCCCACCAGGCCCCATGGTAAGTCTCTCTTCTCTCCAAAATGTAGTCATTTATTTATGAGCATGCTACTAGGGAAAACATGAGCGCATTCCTCAAAGCAGCCAGCTTGTATTTCCTGCTACTCTCTGTGGAATGGACAGAAAATACGAGGTGCTTTGAGATGTACTGACTTTACAGTGTTGTCTTTCATTCCCCCAAACACGTCTGTTGGAAAGAGATAGAGTGGTTTTGTGATAGGAAAGTTAAAGACAGACAGATTTGGCAAGCTTTACTTCCAGCCTTACAACGTGAACTTCAGAAAAATCATTTTAAACACTGTTCTGGGCCATTGGTAGCAAATTAAGATCAATAATTGTAGCCATTAATGAATGTTTTTAACTAACTTTGAAGATTAAGGTCCTTTAATGAAATGTTCAATGAGAACGTTTATAAAATAATGCGGTAAAAATTGGCGCTCGCTTCCACAGGTGACGGGCATTGTTGAGTCCTTTCCTTTGCACTTTGTGGTACTTTGATAGGCACAGTCCTTCCTGCAGGGATCCCTCTGTGATCAGCATGACAATGGCCATGTCCTAGTGGAACTTAGGTCCAGTGAAGAAGGCAGCCATTAAGCCAGTGTAATTCTTCAAATGTCTGTCTAACGATGATGTGTTAAGGGTAGAACATGGAAGTCAGATGCTTTCAATGCTTTTGAGTGGGACAGGATGGGGACAAGTCCAGCAGCCTCTAAAATCACACTCACCTCTGAGGGGGTCTCAATAGCCACATGTCTTCAATCATACGGATTAAATGCAAATCTAAGAAAGAGCTTCGTTGGAATGATACAAGCCACAGAGTGTAGTCCAGACCCACTCATCTATTTCTTACTGCCTTTCCTGTTTCACCCACAAAACAATGATAAATAACCTTTCCTTAAAAACTAAACAGTTTTTTAAGAATCAACCAAATGGCATATTTTGGTGGTTTATATGCCCTCCACTTTAAGTTCGAAGATTAAACAACACTACATCCTGTGCATTTCCTAAAATTAATTAGTTTAAAAGAATTTCAAATCATTACTAAAATTAGATGAGAATACTTGATAAAATATCAGACATTTCCTGAAGGAGAAAATGTCCTAATGTACATGTATGTAACAAACTTCAATGTATTGCTAAAATTTTTACCTACTGTCATATGATTTTACTGATGGGTACTTCTCTTTCCAACAGTTTATGTAAATTATTTGAAAACTTGAAAGCAATTCACAGTAACCGTTAGTTCATTTAAGTTGGCTCATTAGCCCCTATATTTAGATTTTCCACAAAATACAGGGAAAAAGCCTTGGTGATTTCTTTACATTGCTAAACATTTGTTGCAAGAACCTTGAAGAATTCATCTTTCTTAAAATCAATACATTCTAAATAATACTTCCCACTACTACATTAGATCCTTTCCTTATTCTTAAATTAAATAAATTATGCAACAGGGTTGCAAAATTGACCATCATCTTTGCATTTTGTTTTCTACCTTAGGGTCCCCAATACCTGGGTCTAGAGCAGTTAGCAATGGAAAAGGTCCCCTCTTTGCTGGTATTTAAAGTCTGGGACTTTCCTTTGCTACATGTTTGTCTTTTAAGACATCTATATTCCATATACATTCATACTGTATCTCACATTTGCCACCTATATGTCTAATGGGGATTTAAGAGATAGGAGCAGTGTGGCTATCTCTCAAATACTTTCTTTCCTTATTTATTTTTTCTTTCCTATCATTCTCTGACAGAATAAAGAATTGCTGCTGTCATGCTTAAACACTGAGTGCCTTGTACTTCACTTGCCATAGCTCTGGCAAGAGTTTCTTTTAGAAAGAATACTACGAAATGACAGGGATTGTCATTATTGTATCTCCCGGTGATGGAAATTACTATTGATGTTTTTTTCCTCTGTATTAGCTTTTGTAATGGCCATGAAACACTGGAATGATTGAGTAAACCATTATCTTTGTTGTTGTTGTTGTTAAAAAAAATTGCTATTAATAAATTTCCTATGACAAAGCAATCCAGAAGCTGGAAGGAAGTTCCACTAGGTATTAACATCACTGGCCTGCCTGGAGCTACAGCTCAGACAAAGAGATTCTTGTTTTACATCTCTTTTGTTACGTTATGTAATCACTTCTGCTGGGAAACAGTGAATCGGTTCTTAATTAAAAGCTGTGTTTTTCATTTTCAGGGACCCCATGGACTTCCTGGACCAAAGGTAATCTAACAAATCCCTTGATTATTTGATTTCTGTTTCCTTGTTAATCATGGAGCAGCATGACGGAAGCATGTCTGTCCTGTCTTATTTACTTGTCAAGAATGTTGATAATCTTTAAGCCTTTAAGTATCCAGATGTTTAACTCTCACAACACAGAATGACTTAGAACAAATTTAAGTGGTATCACCTGGAGATGAATTATTCCTCATTTTGCCTTTTTTCTTCTTCTTGTTATTTTGTAAGTTTCTGAAATCACTAATCACAATATACTCAAAACCAACCATTTAGAAGTACATTTGATGAGATTCTCAGACTAGCCCAGATGCTTTCTTGCTATCGTATCTTTAGCTTTATATTTAGATGTTACTGATACTTCTTGCTTGTCATGTAGCATCACTGCATCTAAATGCTTTGACTGTCCAGCATCTTAATTTTGTCCTCCCCCGGGGCCGCTGGCCTAGCATGGAGTGGGGTGTATCAGGTGGGCTATACGGAAAAGGTCACATCCCATCCATGGAGACACACACACATATACTCTGGATTAACAAGAGAACAGTGGAGAATGACCCCTCCTTTTTAGCCTGGGTGCAGCATGTGTTGTGAAGATGGTCTCTCCACCTGTTCTCTGCTTCCCCGGAAACCAAGAGGACACCTTGGAGGATTAGAATGAGCTCTGAAAGACAAGCTTCTTCTTTCAGGGGACATGTATGATACGGAACTATGTTCTACCCTCAGCTCAGCCCTCACATGCTATGTTACCTTGGGCCGATTATTTGCCCTCTCTGTTCCTTCATTTACTCAACGGGGTAACTTGCCACAGAGGGCTGTGATGATTTCATAGCAAAACATCAGGTGCAGTTGTGGGTAAGCACCCATAAGTGCCAGTTGTTTTTCAGATTCATGGTTCTGAACAGAAAATTTTAGCTAGTCCTCAAGGCTGCTTGAGAGAAGGTGCATGTACCGTTCAAAGCTCCTCAGGAAGGAGTTGGTGCGTTTTAATGGTGAGGGTGAGAGAACCCATAATGCAACGTTGGCACGGGAGTCAGAAAGGCAGCCCGCCTCTCCTGTGACGCACTCAGCTCTCACAGCACCAGAGATACTACTGGTTTGACTCCTGCAACCTGAGTTTCCTTTTCGAGGTCAGGCCGGTGGCTTGTCCAAGCTCAGGACAAGTGCATACCTCTTTATTCTTTGTAGACTACCATACCTTCTGGTGAGTGGTAGTGTCTCAGAATCACAGATTATGGTTTGGGGTCAGAGCATTGTTCTGGGGATCAGAAGAGAGAGCCCCTCATTGTTCTGGGGATCAGAAGAGAGAGCCCCTTTGTAATCTTAGTAGTTATCTAACTTCTCTGGGCCTCTTTTCCCACCCTTGGCTTCTCTCTGGATGTTAAGGCACCCCTGAAGACCAGCCCAATCATAATAACTCAGGCTAAAGCCAGTAAGACTGTGATTTTAATTCCTTGCGTGATTCAGATATCCCGCCAGTAGATTAATAGATGCCCAAGATTCTTTTGCTATCTAAAATGCAATGATTTTTCTTGCCTGTGCTTAGCTTTAATTATACTTAAATCATGGACTTCAGATAATTTTTATAAAGTTTCAAAGACCTCATAGAATACCTATCCTAACTCCTTGATTTTATAGATGATAAACTATAAGCCCAGGGAATTTAGGTATTTTACCCCCAATTACACTAATTAAATGACAGATCTGGGACTAGAATTTAGGTCCAGCATTGAAATTTGGTCTTTTTGCCACTGAATTAGACTGTTTATAAACTCACCTTCTAAGTTAATGACCAGTCCTATCAATACATGACTCCTCACCAAAAAAAAATTCACAGACTACAAAGGCTTTCCTGCCTATCCATCATCTCCAGACCACTTGCTGAAAGACCACACACATGCAAAACCGGGTATCTCAAGCTCAGGCCAGTTAGCTGAAGTAGACCATTGCGCCTTGGCCTTGACCTTGACCTCACATGAACTCTAGCTCTATGACATTCCCAGGATCATACTTTACCAGCCATTTAGATTTCCTGCAGTGGCAGCACTGTGATCACCCTGTCTTTAGAATCCCAAAATGTCAATTGGCTTTTGCCCAAATGTGTCCATTCCTTTGTGACCCCTTTGAAAGTTTAAATATGTGACATGGTACTAAGGATGATCTGTTTTCCAGCATTTCCCAATGAGAGCAATCACCTGGAAGGCTTATTAAACATACTCCTTTCTTTGCTACTGAGGGCTGCATGTTTCACAAGCACCACACTGAGTTCATCATCGGACCAATGGGGACAACACCACCCTCCTGCCATGTAGATAGTCTGTCCTCCCTCCCACCCCACCCAGAAAGACTTGGTGGGGCTTGGAGACTGAAATAATCTTCAAGGCTTTCAAATTTTCTTGATGAAGTTAATGTCTGTGCTTAAAAGTTAAAGAGTGAACCAGTTAAACTCTGTTTCTAACATCCTGCTACTGCTGCTGCTGCTGATAGAACATAGGTGTACTATATTCTTAGATTTTAAAAAACACACACACACACAAAAAAAAAAAACCACAACAACAACAACACAGAGTCAACCAAATTTATCACTTCTCATTGCTTTTGTAATGTAACCCCAAACTAAATTCAAACCTTCTTCATTCAAACATTGGGCAGACGAACTTACAACATGTAAGTTCTGTGATCTTCGTGTTTTCTTCTGGGATCGGCTATTTGCTGTCTGCTCTACTGATTAATCCATGTAGGGACCTGACTTGGCAATGTCCGTGAACGAGGACTCACTAAATGGCATTCCTTCAAACATCAGCGGCTCTATTTTTAGCTCATTCCCCTGGGCAAAATGCTTAAAGGCTTAAAATGTCTGTGTATAACACTGTCCTGCATATTCCAGTTTTCCATTGCAGCAGAGTAGGATTTTTATTACTGAATCTCCTTCAGCATCCTCCACTGACTGTCTCTGATTTGCTTGGTCAGAACAATGTGGCACCAACACCAGTTTCTTTGATATGCAAGTGAAAATTTCAGGAACTCAGTTATATTATATATTTTGATTCTAAAGAACATACTTTCTAGGGTGTTTTGTTTCCTAGAATATTATTTGTCCATTTAAATTTACTAATTTTGCAATGTTTTAGAAATTAAGTTTGAACTGTTACAAGACAAATCTAGCCCGACTCAGCTGTTACCTAAAACTGGAATCTGCAACCATTTCTGAGACTGGCTCTCTTCTCTCATGGCTGAAGCGCCCGTGATAGCAACCAAAATTGGCATTTGCTTTTGCATTTAGGGTGAACCAGGGTTAAATGGTGTTAAAGGATTGAAGGGTGAACCAGGTCAAAAGGGTGACAGAGGACCCCTTGGTCTTCCAGTAAGTAAAGAAAACTTTCCATTTCAGTGCAAATCTCAGACTTTTCTTTCTACCTTCAGCAGCTCCTCTGGTTTTGCTTGGCAACTGCTACTAGTTGAGACGCCTGTGACTGGAGAACACACTGTGTTTGTTAGGGCAGAGCCCAGTCCAGTTTCTTTCCCTGATGTCCGCTCTTCTGTAAGGGGAAGACCCCATGCACACCATGCCAGCACTGTTTTGTCCTTCGATTGCATACATGCCAACCTCCCTCTGTTAAAGTTCTCCTCCCATCACCCTCCTCTTTGCAAATGTGCTGTGCTCATAATTTCTCCCAAACTTTTTTTTTTAATAATTTAGTGCAGCTTTAAATTCTCCTTCAATTTTTTTTTTACTCCTTTGATACCCCAAACTGTAGCCCTCTGTTGGTGGCAGGTGTGCAATTGGACTTTGTTGATGGCATGAGGTCAGTGCTGTGGCTCCTGACATTAATCAATCATTATCGAGGTCTAAATGTTGTATGTCGTTTGTTTCGGAAATGCTCTCTTAAGAGATTATTGTGGCAATGGTGGACAGGATGGGAGAAGCATTTTGCAATTGTTTAGAGATTTTTATTTTTAAGGGAAAAAAATTGGATTTTTACCTTACCTGCACCTCATGCCAGTCTTCTTTCCACAAATAAAAAGATACTTTTTAAAAAAAGGTTGTTGACTATGAGGTTGTAGTTTCAAGCCTTTACTATGCTGTCCATTCAGTGAATGCCAACAAAAGTCAATAAAGAACATTATAAATTACATAATTAAAATGACATAAAATTGGTAATGGGAAATAATTTATACACATATTTTACACATAAAAAAATTAATTACCAGTTATTTTATTTTCCCTGTGGGTGCTATATCTTAAGTAGTAAGTATTCTACTTGATAACCAATGCCTTACATAAATCAGACATATAGTAGATGCTTAATAGATATTCATTTATTGAATGAGTGGTAGAACATAGGTTAAATCATACCAATAAAATCAATGGATGACCTCAGAATAAAACCTCTATAACATATGTGAGTCATTAATTCACATCCCAGATGAACATATTATCAATGCAAAAATGTTACCATCTCCTTATTTATTTTTAATTGTTATAATAATGGTGCCTGAACAAAGTACCAAAAGGCAAAAAAAACAACTTTGGATTTCGGTTTCATTTAAATTTAGGACTAGAGATCATCTTTACACACTTAGCAGAAAGCTCTGCATATGCTAGCATTAAACAACACACTTTTTAAATTTTTCAATCATTGCTAGCTAACGATGTTTTTGCAGTGATAATCCTCATAATAAAATTATACAGAATGAATTATAAAATAAAATCTAAAATTACCCAAAATATATATGGTATAGCATCATTGGTAGACTTTGCAGCTGGAATATACTTTTTTCTTTTGTTTTGTATTATTAATTACATCTGAAGCATAAAATGGGAAAATAATTTTGCAATCTTGCCAAGAGAATTTACAGGGCTAGTGCCTTGTCTTTCCTTAATACTCCTTCATCTAATCAATTTTTTAAAGGACTATAAATAAATGTCAAAGGAGCAATTGTGCTTATTCTTGAAATAAGCATTGGAAATGTCATCTTTTAATCATGCCCTGGAGTCCAAGGTGAAGAAGAGCATGCGTTGCATTGGGTTTTTAAAACATTTCCCATCCAGACTTTGCTGCAATGATTATTTGATTATACTTCAAGTGAGTCGAGGAACAGTTTTGTTTGGGACAGTTATTTTTTGTTTGGACTCATGAACTATTTCTGGCTTTTTCCTGTTCCTAGAAGTCCCTCTAGTGGTAACTAATGTGAACACAATAATAACAACCCAGAAATCCATGACTTCATGTAAAAGCCACAGTCATCCCAGCTTGTTCAAGTTCTGCGTTTGTTATTCATAAAGGCTATTTTAACAAGCAAGACTAGAGTTCTTCTCCTTGAAATGCTATCCTTGATTGATTATTATAATGAGCCCTTTCTTAGGAGATCGGCCATTATTTTTCCTTCAGAATTTAAGAAAAATATTGTGAATAGTACAGTCTTTAGAAAACGAACTTCATATGAATATTAGCAGCCTGTGGCTGTTACTGTAACTACTTTAAAGCCCACGCTATGAATCTCATTACCTTGATTTCTAAATAAGAATGTGTCAAATGGAAATGTCATAAAAATGCCATCGTCTATGGGGGTGTTTATTGTCCTGTGTTTTGTTTTGTTTTGTTTTTTGTTATTTTTTTTAACTAACAATTTGTAGCAATGTGATGATATTCATCCCAGAACCCTGTGACTGGGGATTATGTTGTTTGAAGTGTTTACACTTGTTCACTGGTACCTCATACTAATCTCTGTTCTTGTCATTCGTGTTACACCTACCAACCCTGCTACCAACCCAATCACACAGGGAGCATCTGGCTTAGACGGAAAGCCAGGAGCCCGGGTGAGTCAGCGCCTCGTCTTGCTCCAGCGCGTTTGTGGCTATGAATTCTGTGCCTCCGGACAGACCCCTTTGGCTCATGTGTCCCCGCTAGAAGATGAGGGTGCCTAGGATTGGGGTAGAACGAGAAGGTGGACAAAGACAGTGGCAGAGAAGGGGAAGGTGGACAGAGCGTGGGCCGCAGCCTTAACGACAGAACATGTTTCTGAAATGGGAGCTCAGGTCTGGATCACCTGCTAGGTGACAAGGACAGCCAGTTTAATTGGCATCCCTGTCTTAGACTCCTGGCAGGTTTCTCCATAACCGATGACATTTCCTGTAATCCCAGGAGAGAGGCCCTCTGACGGGATTAAAAGAATGTGGATTTATTTTAAGTTGTTTTTCCTTTTATGTTTATGCTCATGTTAGGAATGTAACTTCTTTCTTGGACTAACTTTCAAAATCTCTGTTCATCAAAAGGAATTGTCTGTCTTCTGTTGTTGTCTCTTTTCTTTGGCTCTTAACAGCTCCATCTCTTGAATTTCAGCTGCAGGGACTCAGTACTGACAAGTTTTCTGAGGATGAACTTTGAGTTCAGGCAGTAAAAGATCAGTTTAAGATGGTGAGAATTCGCCAACATTAGAAGGAACTTAAAACCCTGCCTTACTTCATATCACAAGGCTGTAAGGGAATAAGCAAGAGCAGTAGAAGAGAAATAAAAACACTATAAACATGTGTGCTGGATAGTCCCATTTGCAGGTTTTATGACAAATTCTTTGCAAACCTAAGCATAGGCTTCCTGAAAATAAGCCCATCTACTTGAAGTCCTTGCTACCATGTTAAGAACCCAAAAGAAATTCTAGCTCTTCCATTCTAAACACCTTCCTCGGGCAGCCATTATTTCCCTTGGCCCTCAGTGATCCTATATTCATTCAGATGTTATCTCATGGGCCACAGAAGTCCTGATCCTAAACCAGGAGGCCGGAAGGCCATGGTGCCGCTCAGTCATCAGCTGCCTGGTTTGTGCCTTGTAGGCCTAGTGACTTCCGCCACCGCAGCAGCACCTGCAACAACCATTCCTTCTCTCGAAGCCCCCTGCTGCTCCGCATGGGGCTCAGGAAAGTTTGGTTTGAACACTGTTGCCATTTAATTTTGTTCATTTGTGTAACTGTTCAAGCCTCTGAAACAGCTGAAAACAAGGCTTGGGAGCATTGGTGGCCAAGGAAAGTAGGGCTGGCATTGGGGGCGGAGAATGAATGTGAACAAGAGGTGATGTGAAGAAAAAAAGAAAAAAACAAATGCAGGTTTTTTTTAAGATTTTTTAAGGGAGGCAGAGTGAAGATGTTCCATGTAGTCAGGAAGGAAATGTGTAATTAAAGATGATCTACAGCTCTTTGTGTGGGCCCTTCATTGAAACAGGCAGTTATATAATTCATCCCGTTTGCATGAGATTCTTGAAAACCACTGGCCTGAAAGAATCAAGCATAAAGAAAGCACTCTGAAAGGAGATGAGTTGTCTTGCTGACATTCTTGGGCGTCACTCACCCAGGAAAGCCCAGGATACATTATAACTGCTTTCCTTATAGCCCTGGGATATGTCTCATATGATCTTATTTTTTTCTCTTTTTAGGGTACAGATGGCCCTATGGGACCCCATGGCCCTGCAGGTCCCAAAGGAGAAAGAGTAAGTTGCTCCTGAGGTGACCAAGCTGTGACCTATAAGAAACTAAAGTGTGAACTTCCCAAAAGAAATGAAGAACCAGCTACTATTAAAAGAAAATAGATGTGATCATACGTTCTATTCAGAGTCTTCACTCTGAGAGAGAGAACAACAGAGCATAGCATGGAATACGGCTGCCTTAATAGAAAACAGTGCATACATACGTTCACATAGCTGACATGAAAAGCTCAGAACCCATGGGGAAGGCATTTTTACTCAGCCTTCACCCGGTAAATAGAAGTCAACAGGGCTAGCATTTCCACGACTACATGGTCTGGCTGATCATCTTTCATAGAAAGCGGTTTTATTTCATTGAGAATAAGTTATAACTTTGTAAAGAAGATGGCAAAAATCTACATATTCTTTTCCACGCAGTTATACATGCTGCTGTTTAAGAAAGAAAAAAAAGAATAGACTGCCTTCCTTTAACCATACGGAAATAATTTCAGTGCATTATAAAACAAAAACCTTTCACTAACCTCGCTATTGCTAGGCCATGTTTTCATATCTTTGGGAAGGAAAAAAAAGGTCAGAGTGGAAGATAAATATCTGACACACAAAAATGTGCTGCCGCATCAGCAGCTGGTCATCTGTCTGGACCTCCTCTCCTTCTTTCTCTGTCTTTCTCCCACTTTCCCTTTTCCTCGCCTTGGAACCCTGAGAAGTGCTTGTGTGTCTGAGTGGAATTGTGTCATCAGTTTCCCCACCATCCAGGATGGGGTGAAAAGAAAAGTATCCTAGTAGTGAGCGCTTCAGGATGTTGTAAATAATTCATTTGCGGTCTTTTAAAACTAGATAGAGTTTCACCAATCTGGGATCATTTGTCCACATAGTGATTTCTTTGGCATCTATCCCAATGCCATGTTCCATAAATTGAATTCACTCATTCAATAAATATTTAGCACATGCTCCGATGTATAAAACACAGGGCGCTTTCAGTATGCAATGGAAACACACGCCTCCTTTTTACGTAGAGTCTATTTTGCTCCGGTGAATTGAATGCCATCGTAATGAATTCCTCCTCCCATAATCTTTTACTAATACACGACATATATTTAATCAGGACTGTAAAGGCAGCAGCTATTTTCCCTGATCTAGAAGAGCTTACAACCTAATTGCAGAGAGGGGGAAAAAAGATCCCTGAGAAAAATAACCAGATAATGAGGCCACAGTGAAGACAGAGGGGCCCAGCCTGCCATACAGTGATGAGGGAAGCTGGCTTCGTCCAAGAATGCTTCCAGAAGGAGGTTACTCCTAACGGCATAAATCATCTGAATCTGCAACTACCTTTATTTGATCTTATTTCTGAGATCAAGCCAGTGACTTGGGAAGCTCTTCTTAATTAAAAAATATTTAAAAGCGAAGAGCCTCCACTGCTGACCCACTCAAGCACTGTATCAAGAAACGCAGTGCCTGTGCTAAAAATGGAGCAGCAAATCTCAAGTAGTCTTTTGGCAGGAGGCCCCGGGGCTCAAGAGGGTTTACCATTTGGTAAATCAGCTGCTACTTCCGATGGCTCCGCACCGCCACAAGAGTATCAGGTCTCGGCCCGGGGCAGGATTAGCCAGGAGAGCAAATGAAATCTCTAAGAATTTCTGAAGGCATAGTTGAAGTCAAATGGTGTGCAGTGTAAAGTGTTACACTTGTATTTATTTACTCAGCACGTTAACTATCTCAACTGGGTCAGATATCAGTGCTCCCTAAGTGCCCCTCACCCCTAAGTGCTAAACTGGAGTGTGATTCTCCGTGTTAATTGATTGAGGCGCCATCTGGACTTGTCTTGAAGAAGTTTCAAATTTTAAAGCGGGAGGAATCGGGGAAGGGGGTCGTTCTAGAATAATTTTTCAGGGTAGACATGCAAATTAGAGAGCCTGAATAAAATTAGACCAGCCTAAAGGAAGCCAGACATTTGACAGTGTTGTTCGGAAACTGTCAAACGCGTGACTGGCACCATTAGTATTCAGCTCTTCAAGCTCAAGGAGGTTCCTGCCTTCAGCTGATTTCTTCGTCTGGCCTTGTAACTTCTTAGGAGCGCTGCAGAAGTTGTTAAATTGGAGAGGTGCAAATCTTTCTCATTTTTTGAATTATTTAATCCAGGAGAAGAAGCTGCACATTCCAATCCCTGTGTTAATATTGCACTCCTGGAAGTTTTCAAACTGAGACCATTAGGATGGTTTTGACTCGAAATGACAGACCCCCAACTCAAAATACAATGAAGATCTTTATTGTTTTATATAATAAAACGTTCAAGGAGGGACTCTTGGCTTTGCTTCTGTGTCCTTCCCACCTGTTGGCCTTGTCTTCTGACCACTGGCAAGCAGGTTCCCGTGGTGCTGACCTCCCCCCACACCCCTTCAGGAGTCATGGGCAGAGAACACACAGAGACCTTCCCCTCCAGTGCCTCTTCCCTCAGCAGTGAGGAACACACCTCATGGCGCCCCCACTGACTTCCCCCACACCTCCTGTCCACTTCTGAAGCAGTCACTGCTGAGGGAAGGGGATTGCTATTAGCTTAAAGTAATTATTTGGGGAGGCCAATTCTAAATGAGAAGTTCCACACACAAAAGTTTGAGTGACAGCTTAATTCAAATAAGCTATGGTATATTCATTTCAAAAACAAAATAAAGCCCAAGTGCTCAATCAGAGGAGGAAGAAGGGAGTAGAGATATCAAAATAATCTGTGGAGCCTTTTCAAACGAAATCTACTCTAATCTGTTGATTTTTTTAAAAACTAGATCTACTCCAGGCTATGTGAACTCTCTTTTTAAACCTTTACCTCCCACTGCACACACCCATACCACCACCATCACCACCATTTAAAAAAATCATAACACACCAGCTCAAAAATGAAATAAACTTATTTTGAATTAATTTGAGTTGCTCTTTGAGTTGCTGAGCCTTTTTTAAATTAAAAAATAAGACCTTTTGTTGTATAATAATTATAGCTACTATTTATGGAACATATTATTTGACAACAGCGACTTCCATATTTTATAATCAGAAAAACTGTCTTCAGAAAAATTCTTGTAGAATATGTATTATTATTCTTATTTAACAGCCAATGAAACTCAGGCACAGAAAGGTTAAGAAAGTTACCTAAGACCTGACGGTGGGCGGTGGCTCAGTTGGTTGGGGCGTAGTCTACACAAAAGGTTTTGAGTTCAAGACCTGGTTAGGGCACAGACCTAAATTGTTGGTTCTATCCCTGTTTGGAGTGCCTAGAGAGAGACAACCAATCAATGTTTCTCTTTATCTTCCTCTCTCTCTAAAATCAGGAAAAACATAACCTCAGGTGGGGATTTAAAAAAGAAAGTTACCAAAGCCATACAGATAGTTAGTGATAGGACTGGAATTCAAATTTAAATGTGCTTTATTTCAAAGCCTGCCACTTAACTGAAAGCAAATGCTACTCTTTCAGGAATACGGAGTAAAAGTTCAAAAGCATTTATCGTATTTATTTTCAGTGGCCTCCATGTTCTTTATGTGCTTCCGGGTGACAGTGCTAATTAGCTCCACCAATCCCTACGTTTAGATTAAAGGATGTTAACAGGGACTTTAAATGTGCTCCAATGGGAATCCGGAGTATAGACAAACACAGCAAAATACATGGATCTGCATTCACAGCAGCTGATCTTGGCACTTTACTCATGAGAAAGATTGGCCAACCTTTGAACTTCTTCAGAAGTGTGATAAAAGAAGGTAACATTTTCTGTCTGACCACTCATATAAACATCATCGTGACTCCTGAAGTTTTCACACTAACTCCTGACAAACACATTAGTTTTGGAGATGGGGGCAGAGGGGATTTTCTACTTGAAACGCAGAATATCTTTTTCTCAGTCGTTGCAAATATTTCATATTCATGGGACCACCTCCAATTACGCTTATTCTTTATAAGCATTCAAGATTCTCATTTAAGCCTTGGCTGGTTTTTCTCGGTGGTTAGAACATCAGCCCATACACCAAAGGGTCAGGGTTTGAGTCCCGGTCAAGGGCATGTAACTGGGTTGCAGGTTCCATCCCCAGCCCTAGTGGGAAGCAACCAATCAATCTATCTCACTTTTCTCTCTCTCCCTTTCTCTCTGTCTTCCCCTCTCTCTCTCTCTTTCTCCCTCCATCTCTCTCCGCCTTCCCTCTCTCTCTCTTTCTTTCCCTCTCTCCCTCCTTCGCTTCCTCCCCAGTACTCTCTCTACAAATCAATGGAAAAAATATCCTTGGGTGAGGAGTAACAATAATAAATAAATACATAAATAAACAGTAACTTAAAGTAATTTGTAACAAGTAAATGTTTCACATTAATGCCCAAGAAACCCGAATACAGCATCCTAGACATGCTGGTCCTTTGGCACAACCAGGCAGTGGAAGTCTTATGCTCTTTCTAAGGTGATTTAATAAAATCGTCCTACGTAGATAACTTTTACTGTATCATTGGCAGCAATTCTGGAAGAGCCTGAATCTTTGGTATTTTGATGGAATGATCATTCAAAGAGGAGCTTTACACACAGGCCATTAGGGCACAGGTGTGAATATTGGTGTTTGTGTTTGGTTTGAACTTTCTGCCTTTCGTTTTAGGGTGAAAAAGGAGCTGTGGGAGAGCCCGGACCCAGAGGGCCCTATGGCCTGCCCGTGAGTTCTCTGTCTCATGTGCGGTCTCCACCTTCAGCATGTACAGATCACCTGTCACCGACACACGTAACCCCTCCCTTGTGGGACCCACTAATCGCATTACAGGAGCAAGAACAGTCCACTCATTCTCTCCAACCCCAGTATCATCATGTCCTCCAGAGATAGGTCAGATTCATGTCATCCTCCCACTCACGTGCAGACACAGGCCCTCACACATCCCAAGACTGACAGGATCAGAGCTTGTCCATGGATGGTCAGCACCAGCCTAAAGGTGGGACTCCCCCTGTCCAGTGACGCCTTGCCCATACCATCTGACCGGACGCCCATGACTGGCACTTCTTTGGAAGGCCACTGAACCAGAAAGGCCACTGTACCAGAAGTGGGTGTAGGAGCTTTATTTAAAACAGCTTCCTGCAGCTTGTATCTGTTCTCAGAGGTTACTCACTAAAACCACTCTTGCTAATTGGTGATTTCTCAAATTGACGTTGAGGATGACCCAGTGTCTCTGATCCCTCTGTTACTGTCATCACAGGGGATCTTGAACATAGGATGTGGATAAAAATTCTCAATGACACAGACTTCAAATTGAGGCCTCGGGTTTGCTTAGGGTCAAATCTTTGGGATCTTCATAAATGATCCCATGGGGTAGGGAAGGACTACAATAGAAGTGTACGCTTGTATTGAGGGTTTTTTTTTTTTAACCCGATGCACTTCCACATACCCTGAACTTTCAGTTTTTATGAACTGAAATAATAAACTAAAACCATCATTACTTCAATGCTAAAAGAGAGGCTGGTTTTAAAATAGATTTACACTGAAGGCGGGTTTTTAAAATAGATTTCAGTTGAATCAAAACAACCCTCCTAGGAACTCTGGGTGGGTCCATTGTGAGGCACAATAGGCCGCTGCCCCAACCATCCGCGCCATGGGAGTGCATTTCTCATCCTTGCTCAAGGCCTTCTGGCTCCTTTTATATTTGGGGATCATTCATTCACAAAGTTTACTTTAAATCAGTGTTTTAAGTGGTGACCTTCACATCCTCAATATTTATGGACAAGGTGCACTCTGGCCAAATCTAAACTATATTTAACAACAAAGTGTCCACATTTCTTACTCATGTCTGAGCTAACTACCCAGAGAACTAGAGCAGCATCGATTTGCATACGTATTAGTGCTGGTGTGTTTTGAAATCAGCTAAATAATGTTTGCTTTCTATTTAATTCCTGACTTGATAACTTGGAGGTCAACCACTCAACTTCAGCAAAAAAAAAAGCAAACTATTTAGCCTGATATAAAAAGAAAACATTTTCATGACTCATAACAGCAACATTAATAGTCATTTCACTTGATTTAGTTTAAAAATGTGTAATACTAATCAGTAGAGGATCTTTTTCCACATTGATGAAGTAGTTCTAATACTGGTGTTGCATGTCCAGGCAGCCTTAATGAAAACAATAACCTATTCATGAAACCTAAGAACACTAACATAGCCACTGTGGTTCTTTGGCAGGGGAAAGATGGAGAGCCCGGTCTTGATGTAAGTAATGCATACAATGAACATCTTCCCATTATAATAGATGCTGATGGTCTCCATCATCAATAACAGCAAGAATACATCTGCTTCTGTACACATAGATATGTATACAACAAAAATTGCTATGCATATAAACGGCCACATAAAATACACCAAGGGTGTTTGCGTAAGATAAACATAAAGTGGGGTAAGTAATGATCTGGTATAAAATTAATCATTGATAATTGATAGTGCCGCTTTAAAATACTTTCCCAAATTAAGAGCACTCTCAACATTTGTATTTGAACCACTTATTTTGAAATATGCATAAAATTAAAGTATCTTTTACCTGCTACTCTTAGGTAATGGTGTATTATATCTATCCTCAAAGCTCTTATGCCATATTTTTTTAGCTTACAATTCTATAAATCTATTTATCTTACAATTCTATAAATATAGAGAATCTCAAAAGTAAATGCCTCTTGAAATGAACACTGCTCATCTTGTATTAGGTGAATAATAACAATAGCAAAAGTAATAGTAGTTACTGTTCATTGAGCAACTTGTGTGTGCTGACATAATTCTGGTACTTGGTTCCATCGCATTTAATGCTCCCACCAACAGATGTGTAGTAAAGACCATTAACCCCATTTTAGAGTCAAAGGACTAAAATGCAGAGGTAAGAGGTGTGCTCACGGCCACACAGAGCGGTGAACTCCCCAGGGTTCAAAGTAGGATCCTGATACTCTCTCCACTGTCCATTTCCTAGGAGAAGAATCAAGAAACCTCTAGTATTTAGATCATTGATGTGTTAGTAAACTATTATTCCTAAGTGCTACTTTCTCTAAGTTTTGAGACTGTTGGCATGCCTTTTTCCTTTATGTCTATGCTTCAGAAACATGCCATTTTTAATTTATTTTTTCAATTTGATTGTGCCACAGTTAACATCAATAGATCTCTTTGGTTTGCTTTTTGTCCTCTAGGGCTTTCCTGGTCCACGAGGCGAGAAGGGTGATCTAGGAGAAAAGGGAGAAAAGGTGACCTCTGCCTCCCAGCATGTGCCTGCTTGATCTTTGTCATGCTGTCTACTCTGCTTCAGCGGTGCGGGCCTTTCCTGCGTCTACCCCTTCTCCGTCCTGTGCTCCAAAAACACGCTGATGCCTGATCTGAGGACTCCTCACAGGGGAAGGAAGAAGGCTGTGCCACTAGAAAGAAGAGCAATGTCTAGTATGGAAGAAAACATTATAATCCCCAGATAGCCAGGCTACTATTTTTCAACTACCTGACACCAGTGTGTTGAAAGATGTAATGTTCAGGGATTCTTGAAAGTGGAAAGTGGGGGAAAAAAGGGGGAAAAAAGAATGACACATTAACATATACTGAAATAGCACAAATCCGTAATGGCTTTCTGGCCAAGTTTGCCCAACCCAGTAAAGCTTTAGTTATCTTCACAGCATTCCCAGGGAATGGACAGGAGATATGTTCTGTGTCTTGATTTTTTTTTAACTGGAAAAATAGAAGACTAGCAGTGTGACTGATAAACCCCAGTGAGTCCATTAGGCAGCTTTTAGGGGCTGTAGATATTTCTAAGTGAAGATATTGGTGTATTTTCTGAGGTCATGTTTAGGTTCTATCTCAGGACCATCAGCTCCAGGGTACATAGGAGCCAAAATCAGGCAAAAGGGTTTTCTGTCTGAAAGTAAAATTTAGATTATTGATTTTTAAAATATTTTTTTCCTTTTCTCTCCCCTATGCTTAGATCTTTGAAGAATAATTTTGTATAGTTCAATGTAGATTGCACTTTCACAGTTCAATTATATTTCTCAGAGTAAATCATGTCCTGATCTATTTAAAACACAGTTTCAAAACCATAGGGAAAAATTTTTTTAAATATATATTTTATTGATTTTTTTACAGAGAGGAAGAGAGGATAGAGAGTTAGAAACATCGATGAGAGAGAAACATTCATTAATCAGCTGCCTCCTGCACACCTCCTACTGGGGATGTGCCTGTAACCAAGGTACATGCCCTTGACCCAAATCGAACCTGGGACTTTTCAGTCTGTAGGCTCTATCCACTAAGCCAAACCAGTTTTGGCAAGAAAAAAATTTTTTAACAGGGAAGTTCATAGCTTTTGAAAAGCAAAGCCAAGTGAGAATTTCCAAGAAAGAAAGGTGTGAAGACTGCTCTGTATTCTACAGGCCTTAAGTATGACTTCGCTTCCCATTGGTAAGAGAGCTCATGTGAGTGGTTATGTAAAAAGCACCACCACCACCATGAATCTGATTACATTTATTGAGCACTTAAGTGTTTTCCCAAAAGTGGTAGTCTTTTCAACCTTATAACAGCTCCCTGAAGTTGGTGCTATTTTGTTCCTATTTCATAGGCAAGGAAACTGAGACAAAAAAAAAGATAATTCTTTTAGTCTGAATTACAAATTCTAACTATAGAATATAAATGTACTGGTACTTTAGCTCAAGGTATGTGTGCTTTAAAGATTATAGATTTTCTATTTACCTGATGGGTAGTGTGAGTACAAAATCTTACTCAAAATTATGTCAGCATTATGAGGATACTTACTTTAATGCTCTTTTAGACAAAGAAGAAATACTAGCATTTTAACATATGAAAACACTAAGAGTAATGTTAATCACCCATACAAAATGTTTTCATATTTCAGATTCCTATTGGATAGAAGTTTTATCTATAGGAAAATTAGATTCTAAATGTGAACACTTTATGTATAGCGTTCTTTGACACGAGAGGTAAATATTAGCAGGAACCCTTAATGTGCTCAGACCTCATGGATAGATGATTTTGTGTTATAAAACTGTGTTGGTTAATAATAACACTGATATATTGTTCTTTATACAATCATGTCTGAGCCCTAGCTGGTTTGGCTCAGTGGATAGAGCGTTGCCCTACAGACTGAAGGGTCCCAGGTTCAATTCCAGTCAAGGACACGTACCTCGGTTGCAGGCTCCTCAGCAACCTGACCCTGGTATGGGGCACTTGCAGGAGGCAACCAATTGATGTGTTTCTCTCTCATAGATATTTCTATCTTTCCCTCTCTCCCTAAAAATCAACGGAAACATTCCTTCATGTGAGGATTAAAAAAAAATGTGTGTTTTTCATAACGCTTGAAGTTTACAAAAATATTACTGAGATGAGAAATTATTCCCAAAATTTCAGTCAACATCAGTATGACAACACTTTGGTTGAGTTATTAATATGAGTTGATTTACCAAACAATGAAGTGAATGCTAAATGAATAAGACCTAACACACCTGGTGTTAGTCACACCTACGTGACGAAGGAGAGTCCGCTGCCTCCTCTTTCCTGGAGGAAAGAGCTCATCTAAACAAGTTTACATCCATTTTGTGTCATGGCACTGAAGTTATTTGCTGACGAAGTATGTTGATTCATTCTGTGTGAGTGAGCAATTTACTCCCCAATGCTCCTCCCAGCTCACCTCCTGTCACACCTGCTCCCATTTCAGCCTGGCTTCTCCAATTGGTCTTTAATCATGATCAATTAAACCACACAGACTTTCTCTCTTTCCCGAGTGTTACAGCAGCACGAGTGTTCTTGATTCTGAGCCTTCTGAGGCAACCTTTTTGGCACACAGGACAGAAGTGAGGAGCTTTCGCGCACGCAGTCAGCATGAATACGTTAATTTGAATGCATATCTCATAATGTTTCTGTTGTGTGTGTGTGTCTTTTTACCTTTGAATATTCATGTTGTTTGGCTTCTGAAATTATTCCATTTTATCGTAACTGCCATCCTGATTGCAGAATGAATACCCTAATCTACGTATGTGTTGTATGTTGTACTCACCAACTTCTTGTCTGCAAATATGCAGGTGTTTATGCTAATGTAAAACCGCTGAGGTGCCTTACTTCCTTCTCCTCCTTTTGCCTCCTTTCCTAAATTCCGCCATCCCTCTGACCCACGCAGATTTCCACAGCCTTTACCTTGATTCCTAAATACTAATTTCCATGGCTACCTCCCACTATGTTATTATCCTGCCTACCTCATTTTTAGTGTTAGCTCAGCTGAGTCCAAGCTGCTTTTCCTCTCCTGAACAGAATATTTTTTTATTGTGAGTAAGATGGAAACCCATTTACCATTGTGAGCACCTGGCATGAGATCAATAAGAGTGAATTAATGAAGATCCCTGTGTTTATAAATAAGTCCGTTTCTCCCATTGGTATTGCTAAGAAGTATTAGCACTTTTCAACTTTATTTATCTGACTTGATAAGGAAATTATTTGCTCTTAGTTACCTGAAAACAAATGTGAAAATAAATAGAAGCATATTTTAATACATTGAATATCTTTTAATGAGAGCTAAAAAATAATGTCATAAAATTATTTACATTTCAAAAAGGTAGATGCTGTTAATATCCTTTTCTCTGGCTCAATGTAGCTTTCACCTATAACAGGATGGAAGGGGAGGGGGAAAAAGTTGACAGATATTGAAAATTGTGCGAAGTATCCATTATTCCTCTGAACCGCACCTGCACTGGCTGGCTTCAGTACAGTTGGTGTTACACCACACACACACACACACACACACACACACACACACAGAGCCCAGATCCATGGCAGAAAGACCTCCTTCAAAAGGACCACTGCACCGGGCTCTGTCAGCACTGATCCTCCTTCGTGATGGGTTGACCTTTGGTCTCCTTCTATCAAATTATTGAGTAACGTAAGTAAAATGCCACATATCGTTACCCAGAATCCATGGTCACTCTGTTATTTTATAGTATCATGCCTTACCTAAACCAGAAAACAATGGTAAATGCCCTTCCAGACTTCTATTGGCTAAGTCACCTTTTGAATCACCATTATTTACCGTCTCCCCCCTCCAATAAAACCTGTCTTTTATTTAAACCCTTGTATCCACAGGGGGAAAAGGGAAAGAAAGGCAAAAAGGGGCCTAAAGGGGAGAAAGGAGAACAGGGTGCCCCTGGATTAGATGCACCTTGCCCGTTGGTATGTCTGACTCATGGATCTCTGACTCCAGATGTCATGTGTGAGGGGGTACGCTGGGAGAAGAGCAAGCTGAAGGGGCCCAGAAAAGCTGGGGCTCTGATGGGGTCATTTAACATGGACTACAAGGTACCAGGACCATCCCTCTGGGTGATCCCGTTATGCTCCACACCTTGTGTCTGGCCACCAGCGCTGCCTGGTTTCTTAACACCCAAGTGTTGATCCACCATGAATACAGGCTCCAAAGAGGAACCGCGTGGTCCTGTTCTTCTCAACAGCGGCCCCGGTTCCCAGTCAAGCCCTCGTGATACGTGGAGTTTTGGCCAACTTCACCGCATGTCACTGTGCGCTTCAGAGTTGCTCCTCTCCCAGCATCTTCTTATTGTGGTTGTTTCTGTAGCAGAATGTGTGCCTAAGTGATTTCTTGTTAGTAACGTTGTGAGTTAATCTTTACAAACAGGGATTCCGTGGCATTAAGGGGGAAAAAGGGGAGCCAGGCCAGCCTGGCCTGGATGGGCTGGATGCCCCTTGCCAATTGGTACAGTATTTCTCTTTCCTACCACCCTGCATGCAGTTCCTGTGTTTATTACATATTCATCTCTATGGGTGTAAAGTGGTGCTTCTTGGACCAAGCTTTACATGATAAACACACTACATGCATGTGCATGAATGGCTCCTTCCCCGACTCTGCAGAGTGAAGGGAGCGAGCACGCATGTCTACCAATGACTGGAAGCTAATCTCCTAACGTTCTCACAACTGACATGCATCGGGACTGCCTTCTGGGGGGTATTAGTTTATTCCATAAATAGTTAAAGATTACATTGGCATTACATGAAAGGCTTCTATGTAAAGGCACGGCTAGCCCATAACTTTGGGTTTTACCCCTAAATTGAACTTTTTTTTCTTTTCCTCTAAAGGAAATAAAGGCATTTTTGCCTCTTCCACTAAATTTCTGTCCGGCCGTAGGGCCAAACCTACAGAGTGAAGCCTCTGAGGTCAGGAGTAGCCATTTCTAGGGAATGCTGCTAAGAGACTGTAGGGAAGTAAACCAAGCTTCTTTGAGCTTCTAAAGATAACAGTCTACAGCCCACGCTCTCCTCTTTGTCACATAACCTTTGGATTTAATGGTCTCTCCTTTTGAAACTCACTTTCCTAAAGTAGACAGAACCCCCTTATCTCCATTGGCATGAACCCAAAATCCTCCTTTTACTAAAATCTAAAATTCTACTGGGTGATCCTTCTCCTCGTACCAATCTGGCATTACCGAATTTTTCCCAAATATCTTATAAAGCTATTTCAAAGAGGGGTTGTTGTTGTTTTTTTTACATTGTTTTAAAAAGTATATACATATTTTCTGAGGTGTAAAGAAAAACATATTATGATAGTGTTGATGGTAATATTTGTCTGCATGTTCTTATATTGTTTTTTTAATGCTAAGCATGTTTCTAGAAAGATAACTTTGTTTCTCAAGCCTTTTAAGAGATTGTGTTTATAGAAAAAATTGTATTCAGTTAATAATTACAATTAGAAAATGTCAATGTGAAGTGCCCAGTCTTTTATTTTGTTTGCTTGGTAATGATAATAAATAATAGTTTACAATCATTTTGTTGGGTGGAAACACAAGCATGCCTCATCACATCCCAACTCTTCCTGCTTTCTTTGTATCATTTGTATCTGAAGAGTGTTCACATTTTAAGTAAAAGTAAATTCTGCAGCATTTAGGAATCCCAGGTTTATTCAGAATTTGTTAACCAGCTTCTAAAGAGTTTTAGTAGAAAAACTGATTAATTCTATGAGTAACATTTTACTGTAAAGATATAGATAGGCTACCTATGTTTTAATTTGGTTGATTAAATATATTCCAATATATCTTCTTTCAACATAGAAAAGTTGAAAATAGTCTCTGAATAGCTATAAACTTCAGATAGAAATGGTTCATCATTGATTGTTCATCGTTATCTTGCATTCAACCATAGGCCATAGTGACCAGGAAGTAAAGTTATTTCAGTTCACTTAATAAAGATAATTGTGAAATATATGTAAATGGAATTAGGAGGAATAGTACATATTTGTTATCCCAAGGTAGAACTGAGTAGACCACTATGCTTTGTAAATTGCTTTTTCAAAATTAGGCATATTTTCTTATACTTTATGTATTTTCAAAATGTGTACTCTCCCTTAAAAAATTGGAATTTTCTTCATTTTAATTAACATTAGGTATTATATTGGGAGTTAATGGTTAATAATAAGAAAAATATGCCTATGACTAAATGAGTAGAAATCCATCTTTTAAGGCACTGAACATGTGAGTCATGAAGTGTGATCAGTTTTGTGGAACCTAAGACATTCTTATTCTTCTCTTTAAAACAGGGTCCAGATGGATTACCCATGCCTGGCTGTTGGCAAAAGGTAGGGTTTATTTCTAAAAGAAGCACTCTCCCTTTCTCTCCACTTGGCCTAGCCTTTTCCATTTAGAGCAGACCTTTTGAATTTGGCATTGCTAAAAGTTGTTTGGCTATTAAAAAGAAAAAGATATCACCTTGGGATATCTTTCCATTGTTACGTTTACTGCTGATTTCTTCCTGAACTGAGGCGTGAAAACAGTTCCCAGGCAAACGTTGTGATTTGGGAACCTTCCCCATCTAGTCCTTGCTTTGGATGGAAAGGGGCAGGCAGTGCATCTCCGCCATGGTTTGCTTGTCTCTCAATGATCTCCTGGTATTTCTAATGTTTCAAACTACTCTTGACTGTGATTGGTTTTCTGTTTATGCTCAGTTACTTAAGTAAACATGCAAATACATGGTAGAACCCTGTCAATCTTAGTCACAGAGCTGAGAAAGCAGAAAATGTAAGCATGACCTTTTTTCTTCAGTGATATCTTGAGTTACTTAGGAGATTCTGGTTATATTTAAGTTGTTGTCCTTTGTACTGGTTCGTTCTAACCTCCTCATATAGGCACCTATAGCCATTGTGTAGGAAAAGGAACTTATCCTAACAGAGAGCCTTCTATGTGACAAGCCCTTTTACATGAGGGGTATCATTTTATTTAATTGTCACAATAAACCCCTAGGGCAGTGGTCGGCAAACTCATTAGTCAACAGAGCCAAATATCAACAGCACAACGATTGAAATTTCTTCTTGAGAGCCAAAGTTTTTGAACTGAAACTTCTTCTAACGCCACTTCTTCAAAATAGACTCGCCCAGGCCGTGGTATTTTGTGGAAGGGCCACACTCAAGGGGCCAAAGAGCCCCATGTGGCTCGCGAGCTATGGTTTGCCGACCACATCTCTAGGGTGTTATCCTCAATGATTCTGATGGGGAAGCTGAAATTCATAGAGGTTAAGTAACTTCCAAGGCACAGAGCTAGTAAGCAACAGACTAGAAGCAGGCGATGGAAAGCAATGGCCGGACCTTAAGCAGGGAGAAGCTATGTCCCTGCCATGCTGAGGAAGTACCAAGCCTGCACACAGTAGTGTGGGAACCTGCACAGGACTGTGCATGCGCACTGCTGAAGGCCGAAGGAGCTCCACTGATGTAAAAATAAGCCAGGAGGAAGCATCCATGCTGCTTTGATCATTTTTATTTTCTTCCCTTATTCAGTTATTTTTGACAGGCATGTTTCACCGGCAAAGTTACATAAAACTATGTAGAACTGCAAAAAGGTGAAGAGAAACTTAACTCTCCTGGTTTCGTCTTAGCTCATTAGCTGCGTTGGTGAGATCCTGTATAACTTACTCTCTTGCTTGGCCACACTCACCCCGCTTGACCAGGGAAAGAAACACCTTCCTTCTTTCTCGGCAGCGTCATTTATTTAGTAGCTTCCCAAACTCCACCTTCAGCCTGCCAGACAATTATCTTAATTACACCTGAGGTCAAGTGGTTCTCAGGAGGATGGGCCTATGGTCATATTCTTCTTCACCTGAGAAAAGGATCCTTTCACCCGCAGAACCCCTGCTCTCGGAAGATTTAATACATCCTGAGCTGGCATTACCATGTGCTCTTTGACCTGTAATCCAATATTATAATGGTTTTTTAATACATTGGCACAACTGATATAGAGGTAGATGCGAAAGGCTTATTTTACCAGCCTTCTAACACTACTCAGAACTTGGTTCATATAATTTTCAGCTGCTTCTAAATCACTTCCTTTCTGTGAGGCCATAATAATGGCAACAAGCAAAGCACTCATCATCTTTTAGTTCATAAAAAGGCCAATCCTAATAGAAAAATGTCTGGCCAATCCTAATAGAAAAATGTCTGGCACCATAAAATTAGATAGTTCCCTTTTAAGTACTCATTTTTCCACAAAATAGATACCACGGTCTACATAAGATCAAGGATTTCTTAAATCTCGTATCTTTTTATATAAAAATAATAATAATTCAATGATAAAACTCAGTATTGCTTATCACACTCCCAACACACACAAAAATAAATCATTGGAATCAACCTCTCTCAACACCCTCCTCCCCAAAAAAGTAGAAACAATTAGAAAAAATGAAATATTCTAAAATCTCTTATGTGGTCAATTTAGCTATCTGAAATACACTTAGTCAAATCAAATTATTTTTAAAATATTTTAAAAGAAGTCCAGTAGATTCCTTATTTAGTCCTGTTTTTTGTGGATACTCCTTTTAAACATTATTGTTTATTAGCCTTCAGAGCATAGTGGTAAATGTTTGAAAATTCAGATTGAGGCGGCCACGTAAATCACTATGATTAATGAGCAAGTCCCTTTGGTTATGCTGCTCCCTAATAATTTTTTATGCAAATGATTTGAACTTTGTTTAAATTGCTTTTCCTTTTAGATACAGTTCAGTTTTCTGAATTTTAAAGACTAATGATGTACCAGTTCACAGTGTAATTAATACAGTGAATAAATGGCAGCATTTATGGTTAAGAAAATACTTGCAGACTATTAAAGTTGTATTCATCCCCATCTGGAGATTAAAACTCTTTTATCAGCCCTGACCAGTTTGGCTCAGTAGATAGAGCATCAACCTGCAGACTGAAGGGTCCCAGGTTTGATTCCGGTCAAGGGCATATACTTTGGTTGCAGGCACATCCCTAGTAGGGGGTGTGCAGGAGGCAGCTAATCCATGTTTCTCTCTCATGGATGTTTCTAACTCTCTATCCCTCTCCCTTCCTCTCTGTAAAAAATCAATAAAATATCTTTTTTTTTAAACTAATCAGAAAAATACTTATAGCTTTTGTATTTTTTAATGTCTTACTAAACCCTATTTTTCCAGGTTTAAAAAAAAACTTATTTTTTTATGTTTTTATTGATTTCAGAGAAGAAGGGAGAGGGAGAGAGAAATAGAAACATCAATGATAAGAATCATTGATGCCTCCTGCATACCCCCTACTGGGGATAGAGCATACAAATTGGGCATGTGCCGTGGCTGGGAATTGAACCCTGACCTCCTGGTTCATGGGTCGATGCTCAACCACTGAGCCACACTGGCCATGTTCTCTGGCATGGACACAACATGCATAAACATGGAGTGAACTCCATCTCTAAATATCCACAAAGTTCCCAGCCTCTCTTAGGCATATCTAATGTAGCATCTATCTTTTCTCAGAGAAAAACAAATGATTTTCATTAACGAACTGGAAATTTTACTTTTCTCATAGATTTTTATTTTTGAGTAAAAGTCACCATCTCCAAGATCTGCTGTATAAGTTTATACTTCAAAGATGATTGGCCCTCAGTTCTCTCAGGCTTAACTTTAGTTCTAGGAAAACCTTACTAGCTATGGCTGTTCAGAATGAGGAACCAGAGATTTATGGTACCTTAGAGCACAGTGGAACCTGTAATACAGCTTAAAGACCTGCTAGCAGACTGGTGTACCCTGCCCATCATCCACGGCAGGGCAGGAATAACAAAAGGAAAGAGGAAACAGGGAGGGTCCGGTGTTGGTGAAGTAAGTAGTGCCACTGAGGTCAGAATCCTCAGCCTTTCCCACCGTGTGTTTTAATGCGTGGAGAGATTATGTACATTGTAAACAGGACATGCATTTTAACTATGGCACATATATGCTAAAAATCCTAACTTTCTGCTTTCTCAGACTAGTTACTGAAACAAACGCTTCCAGAAACTTCTCTGCAGCAAAAGGAAAACGTGGGTTGAATCTAGGATGGAAATTTTGATGACACTAGAGTTTTAGAAAAGTCATGTGTAAGACCCGTATTGATTAGCTCATTGATTGACAAACAACAACTCTATTCAGGGTTCTACCAGTTTTCTTAAAATAAATGTTAATTTGGAATTTTTGTCCCAGACCACTAATTCTATGTATTTGTCTTTTTTTGTTGTTTGTTTTTCTGCAGTGATGAAACTAACCTTCCGAGCATGAAGTTGTGTATATAGTGGTCCGCTCTTTATATTTATAGTTGAAAATTGAATTGCAGATTTTACAAGTCTGAGATATGTTTACATATAGCTGCTTCTTCCTGTTTGCAGTAGTACACGTGTCCATCTTTTCTTCGCTTACATCCAAAATCGGGCAACATGTGAAACTAGTGAGAAGCCTGCAGAAAACTATAGAGCAGTATCTCTTTATCTTATGTAAAGATGCCTATTTATATGGACATATCAGTGATAGAGAATGATTGTTCTTGCTATTTTCTTACTTTGGGCTTGCTACTTGCATGGACAGAAGGGGCCATGAAATAGTTTACATAAAAAATGGTGACCAAATATGGACTCAAAGCTATGAAAATGTACCGTACTGACCGATGTTAGCGTTGATCGTCCCATCCCTACTCACCTTCGCTGTTAGCACGGAGTTCACACCCCCCATTGAAACTGACTAAAAATGCATGACCCTGCGAGACCTGCCTGCTGTGCACCTTCAGATGCTAGCATGCCTCCTGATGAGTCCTTCCATCACATCTGAGCTTCTCTTTCTTTTGTCATCTCAAGGGGGTTACACCATGGCTTATTGCCAAAAAGAGATAAAGTGGTGGAGAGCGCACACACACACAAGTGGTCTTGTATTTTGAGGGCGTTGCAGTCCCAGCTGCTGATCTACAGCGTCCCGTATTGTGGGCTCCCGCGGCCACCTTGGTTGAAATGTCAAGGGGTTGAGCTGGTTGTGCCGCTCGTTTTCCTTGGGCTGCCCTTGGCAGTGAAGACCAGGAAAGAGGACCGGTTCCGTATCCTGCGCTGCCTCTCCTGTGACCAAGCAGGAAGGAGGTGTAGGAGGGCAGGCGCCCAGGACAGCAGACTTTTTCTCCTGATAAACTGAGTTCGAGCAGGTGTTAGTATGGGTGCTTTTGGAAAATGACAGAGACAGACAGCTCTTCTTTGGCACAGAAGGTTCATGGAATGGCAGCCCCTGTTTCTTAGGAAGGGGTGTGTCCCTCAGACAAAGCTCAGGGTGCTGAAGAGACCACAGGTCCTGAGAGGAGCTCACTCCACAGTCTCTGCTGAAGCTGATGCGAGAGCCTCCGTGCTCTCCCAAATCGAACTCATTTCAAACATTTTCTACAAAGTTCTAGAAACAGAACACGTTTCCAGCTCTTTTAAATACTTTTTCTTGTCTTTCTTTTTTTATTCCAAGGAATACTAAGCTGAGACTCTTTTTGTCATATTTGTTTGAACCTTTTTTCTTTTTTAAAGAAAAGTCTTCAAACTCTAATAACGGAACCAATAATCAAGATGACGTTTTACTAACTTTCTTTCTTGTTATGAATAATTGAAGAGAATGGAAAAGAAGCTCCACTTTCGGTTCAGTCATTGTAAAGTATCAAAGTTAAGAACATTTTTTCAGTACTTTTTGACATTTTTTTTTCATATGATGAATATAACATACATAGTGATTATCACTTAAGATAAAGTCAAGATTTGGTCACATTTGATAGTATTAACTCATTTCTGTTTTTTATAGTTCTACTTAGATATAAGTTTTGTTTATATTTAGATTTCTTTATCTTTTTTTTTTTTTACATTTCTTATGCACAGACCAAATCTGAGATCTCAGAAAGCTGTGAAACATAGTTGCCGTCTAGTTTCCATTAAGAGTATTTTTTCAACTTCTTGCTCAAAAGTTACCTAGCTGTATTAGACTGAGCATTTCTTTGCACAGTAAAGTGTTGGTAGCATGTTTTGAAATGGCTTATTCTACATGGAAGAGTTCCATTAGGAGAAACATCAACAACGAGGAATAATCACTTTTAGCTTATGGGGCAACATAATTTTTCTCTGGACTCAACACCATTTTGTGGGAAATCTAGTTTCATGCATAGGTTGTTACCACCAGAGGGGAAACTAATTCATCATTGGCTTGGGCTGACAGAAATTAAGATATGATTGTAAGACAAGGATCCTAAGGTCCTTATGATCTCTTTCATATTATATAACCAAATGCTCAATAATCACATTGCCTTCTTTTTGTTTCCATTAAGTTTTCAAGATTGGAAAGATGTTCAAACTATTACACCCATTTAATTGGTCACATCTCTAGTAACATTCCACACTCTGAAGCCAATTTGGCATTTTTAAAACAGTAGAGGGCATTTTTCTAATGATCTCTTCTATGGCATGGTTAGGATGAGGTATTATCGTTCAGTGTCTGAAACGACTTGTCTTAAATAGATTGGAAAAATGAACTAAAGCGGGTAGAAATACAGTATTTTCAGGAAACCAAACAGTAGTGTCTTGAGAAAAATCTGGTGGCTATATTTCATTCTATGTATCTTTCTTACTCCTTTAGTAAAAACAGATATCAAGATGGATCACTATTTAAAACTTGCGCAGCTTCTAAAGAGAATACCTCAAAAGATAATCATTTTATGTACAAATTTTTTTTAAACACAGCCCTTAAGAATATTGTTCTGGCCTATGTGTATATTGGGTTTTTGCTCTGATTTTACAATATTGACTTTTATTCCATGATTAAGGAATAAACTTATTAACTTCCATTACATTTATTTCCTTTGGACAAACAAAGGGACGATGCACTCCTCTTTGTTCAGTGGAATTGCTAGGTCTTAACCACTATAATCTTAAATTTTTGGTTCCTAAAATACTTTAAACCATTCATTTCATCATCAAATGATTGCCAAATGAAGTAATAAATTATGTTTGCTGATATATGTGTTGGAAGATACATATTTTTCTTAAAGATTTCTTTCTTTTAATTTATATTATTGAATAGAGGATTGAGATAAACCCCTGAAAGACACAATGGAAATAAGTCAAAATCAGGTTCTAGTTCTGATAAGCACCTTTTAAGGATACCAAATTGGTATGTGTCTTAGCTTTAAAATTGTTTTTCATTCATGTTGGTGCTGATGTATTTCTTTTTCTTTATGGACAGTGCAACTCTACTATGGATTTCATTTCTCAGTTTAATAGCATTCCTAAACTGTTAGTGTGTGGTTTTATTTTTTCGTGTTCATGAATTTGTTGTAATTATGGTTCAATGACCAGCCTTTTTAATTGTAAAACAAAACAAAACAGTATAACCTGCAGATGATGTGTCCTTACTTGGATCATGGATCCTCTTATTACATGTTCTTATCATATGCTATATGCCTTTCATCAACTTTCATTCTCATCTTTAACTGACATAATTTGATTAAGTGTGGCAAAACCAGAATTAGATGTCTGCATATATTCATAGCATACCTGACACACAAATATGCCTAAATTTTTTTTCTAGTTTTTATTTTCATTGTGAAAAGCAGTCTTGGAGAGTTTTTCTTTTTTATTTGATTTTATATAAAATTTGAGAATATCTTCAATTTCCATCTCCCAAAAAATGTCTGATCTTGAATTTACTTCCTGTGCATGATGTTCTAAAGGGACAGCAAGAACTTACCAATATACATCTAGTAGTGCATCCTACATGTCCTTTCCTGATTTGGAAAGTGGTCAGATCAGCATGTAGGTAGCTATGGAAAAATTGTCTTTGGTAGCTTATATTTTTATCGCTTGGAAAATGTGCTTAATTTTCCAATGTTTAAATTTTTTAAATATAACTATTGTACCATAAAATGTTAATACTATTTTTCATCTTTTTTTCTGTTTTTGGCCCTCTGTATGATTTTCTCAGAAGTCAGTTATGTTTGCATGGTGAATGGTAAAATTATAGAAATATGCCAATATTGGCATCTTTCCTATTTCTTGATAATCAATCAATATCAATAATTAACAGTACCAAAAGTAACCTTTTTCAAGTTATACCAAAACAAAACACAAAATCCCTGCTATCTCTAGAAAGTCAAGACCATAACAACGTATTCATATATTCTCATAAATAACAATTACCTGTGTTTGATTCTGGCTGTTAAAATTATTCATTCCTAATGGAATTAACATAATTGACCAGTGATGATTTTGTTGGCCTTCAGTGTGTACTTCTACTTTTGTTGAATCACTTCACATTGACTAGATTTACTATATGCCATAGCAGAAATATCCTTCCAACTTAAATTTTAAGTGGGTTTAATTTTCATTACTACAATACTAAAACATTTTAATGGCATGTCTGATTTTTTCATGTATTTAAATGCATAAGATTTCCTGTGCTGCTTCTTGACAAAACTGTCCTTTTGGGAATAGGAAGACTTTTTCAACCTGACCAGTTATGATTCATTGATAACTTAATAAATTACCATCATTTCTCAAAATGCGGTTGATAAATTGGATTCACAGAAGAATGTCTTATTATTGACATTTATGTGGATGTTCTTTATGCTGTTGTAAATGTTTCATGCAACTTAATAACATTTTTAAAAGATGTATGTATCTGATTTTCCTTTAGAAAATATTATATTTTTATTTGTATTTTTTACATGTTAAAATTCATCTCTATGTGCAGCTATTTTTATATTGCCAAAAAATCGCATGAATACAAAATAAGAGGAAAATGCAGAAAACATATTTTGGCAAGCATTACACTGCATATTTTTCTTAATGTTTTGTGGGCCAGTCTCATGTAATTGATTATTCTAAGAATGTGTTATGTGTTATCACTGTAAATATGGCACAAACCTGTTTTTCTCAGCAGTGTAAATAATTGAAAGATTGAATTCTCTCTGTTTGATTTCTTACTTCAGTTTCATTTTAATTTCTCCTGCTGACATTGCTGAATCAAAAGAAGCGTGTGGTTTTCAATTTGCAGTTTGAAGATAATTGCATTATGCTCAGTTTCTCATTTGTCTTTATTTGCTTTTGTAACTTGTTTACAGGGTTCCTAGTTTGTGAGAAGTTGATCTTCAAAATTATTTTTACACTATTTATGACTTATTTTCATAATGTACAAAGTGTGTAATTACTACAATATTAATCCAAACAATGGAAGTGAATTGAACTGTTATAAAGCTTTATTGATGTTCATGAATACGTTGGCCTGTTTTCTCTGATTTAAACGTAGTCCATAAGTCATTTTATTCTACTTTTCTACAATATTGCAATACCATCATTCAACTTAGTGCACATACCTAGCTATGATGATTTTCTAAAAAAAAAAATTGTACTCTGTTTCTGAGGTAGTAATGCCTCCAGGCTGAGCTTCCCCTCCAAACTCATCGTTCTTCCACAGTTATCCATCCTGGTGGGTTGGATTTCCTTGTATCCCTTTAGCTTATTTCTGCCACATGAGATCAGTCATTATTACTCAATTAGAATGTAGTTCACAGTATTTACTGACATATGTTGGGAAAGACTAAGTTTCCTTCTCCACTACAGATTTTCTTCTCACGTCCAGACCAACCGTTATACACATGTCCACCTGATTATCTCACACCATCTTCGTACCTGGTTCTCTTCCATATTATAGTGAACATGCCATCCAAACCAAGACAAAAACTTCAGAATTGCTTTGGACATTGCCTCTCCCACCCACCCATCCCCTCACACATGCACCATCTAGTTCATTACCAATTTCCTTCCACTCTTCCTCCTAAACATCTCTCAGATCCACCCCTTTCTCCTCATCTCCATTACTATTGCCTTAGTTTTGCTTCCCTCCTTTCTCTTTTGGACTTTTAGAAAAGCCTTCTAACTGACTGCCCTGCCTCTACTATCCACCTCCCTCCACCTCATGCTGTGTACCACCCTGAGGGGGAGGAGTCAAAGAGAGCAAATACAGTCATGTGTTATTTATTATGAACTTATCCTCACATTTCATTTCATATAGAATTTGAGGCAAATTAAAACACCTATAAAGAAGTTAAAGCCCTAGCTGGTTTAGCTCAGTAGCTAGAGCATTGGCCTGCAGGCTGAAGGGTCCCAGGTTCGATTCTGATCAAGAGCATGTACCTTGGTTGCAGGCACATCCCGGGGGTGTGCAGGAGGCAGCTGATCATGTTTCTCTCTCATCAATGTTTCTAACTATCCCTTTCCCTTCCTCTCTGTAAAAAATCAATAAAATATATTTTTAAAAGAAATTAAAATATATAAATTTAAATATAATCAAGAAAACAATACATAAACAAAGTTGAAACCACAAAGAAAGTTATAATGAAAATATATGACATAAAATTGTATGGCTCTGAGCTTCTTAGTGTCCATAACAAAAAGAGAAATAAATCAACAATATGTTTACATAATGTGAAAACATACCACTTCCTCAAAAGAATCAAAACTGACAGGTAAGAAATTTTTTATGAGATACTCTTATAGAGGGCATTGTCTTTGAGGACAACCCCTACAATGAATATAACAGCAGGTTTTTAAAATATTCCTCAACGTAAGCCAAGTGCATGAGCCAAAACCTACTTCACTGGAAACAGTTCTTCAGGGAAATTTCATCATGCTTTTCCCTTGCTTAAAATTCTCCAGTAGTCCCATTTTCATTGATATACTTGGGTATAAAGTACTAAGCATTTTATGATCTCATTCTGCTTAAGGCTAACATTTGCCCCAAATGCCTCACCTCCATTTCATGGATCTTGATCTGTTCCATCAACTTTTCTTCAGACTCTGTCTTAAATACATTTAAATACATTCAAGGATGTTCCATTTGCTCAATACCATGTGCCCCTTTAGTTGCTGCCCTCTCTCTTTTCTGCCTCTCCTTCTAAGACTAGCTTCTAGGAAGTTGATTATATATTCACATTTCTTCACCTCCCATTCATTCCTCAGTCCACTATCAAGCTCTGCCCCTACGCTCCACCAAACTACTCTTGCAAAGTGAACTTCTAAAGTCTTATGAATTAAGTTACTCTGAGTATGCCCCTGTCTCCTCCCAGACTCCAGTTTTGATTGCAACGAATGGATGTGCAGCAGTATCCTCAAACTCAGTATGTATCACACTGAACTTGTCCTTTGCCCTCTGACCATGTGCTCCCTTTGTCAGGGAGTGGTCTCACTGCGAGTGTCCCCCCACAACTAGCGTGGTTCAGGGTTCAATTTCAGGGTTCAGGTTCTGGAGGAGGCCACACACAAATGAAAGAGACTAGAAAATATTAATTTGGCCGAAACTGGTTTGGCTCAGTGGATAGAGTGTCAGCCTGCAGACTGAAAGGTCCCAGGTTCACTTCCGGTCAAGGGCATGAACCTGGGTTGTGGGCACATTCCCAGTAGGAGGTGTGCAAGAGGCAGCTGATCGATGATTCTCTCTCATTGATATTTCTAACTTTCTATCCCTCTCTCTTCCTCTCTGTAAAAAAATCAATAAAATATATTTTTAAAAGAAAATATTAATTTGGCGATATTGGGGGCCAGGTGGAAGCCCAACTCAAAGGGGAGGACTTCAACCTGCTCTGGCCTTGCTACCCCTTTTACTAAGACGTTAGGATCCACCCATAGCTCTAGGCAGGCAATTCCAGTAATAGCCAATCAGCAGGGATTTACATAAGATTAAAAGGTGGAGGTTGCTTTAGCAACCATTGTCTCAACTACACAGTGAGTGGTTGGCTCTGACCTTTCAGAGCTTCAAGGTCGACCAACCTTCCAGGTTCCTTGTCCACACCTCTCTGCTAATGAAAGCAATGGGCTGCTTCCAACATCTCACCATTCATATAGTTGGCAAAAACAAAACTTTCCCATGATATCTGACTCAACCCTCCCCCTCATCATCCCAGTCACTCTCCAACCACCATCTGCTTCTCCTGGCTCAATATATTTTAGGCCTATCATCTTCATATCATTTCCATGGTGACAACCTTAACTTGTTTCTCTTCCCTGGATTACTCTAGGTGCAAGTCTCGCAATAGTTGGTCCTGCCTTACACTGTAGCCAGAATGATATATCCCTGCTTAAAACTCTTTACGTTTTTCATTTTTCTCAGAGTAAGTTTCAAATCCCTTCTTTTGGTTTACAAGATCCTTCTCTACTCAGTCCATAGCTACTAGTACTTCTCTATCCTTACCTCCCAGCATTCTCTCCCTTGTACTTTATCTAGACAACCAGAACTTATTTCAGTTCTTCAACCAGGCTCTATTCTAGCACTTCCAGACCTTCTCTCTATGACTTTTTTTTAATTTTTTTTATTTACCTAAAACCCAGTTTACCTCCACAATTCCTACCTGTTTTTCAGATCTCAGTTTAAACATTGCTACCTCTGAGGAACCTTCTCTAAACCCTCAACTCTTAGTTAGATGCTACCTTTGCACCTTGCATTTCATTTATCATAATACTTTTTACATGACATTTCATGAGAGAGAGAGAAATCTTATGTCCCTAATGTCCAGCACAATGAAGCCTGGAATATAGTTGGCACTCAATAAATATTTGTCCAATAAACAAATGAATGAAAGCAATTACCCAAAGGGATACAGAAAAAAAAATCCATTCAAGGATAATACAAGCAACCGAGTGTAAGAATATACAATGCAACAGTAAGCATATTATTCAAGTGAAAGTTTGAATGATTACTCTATTGACTCAGAACAAGTAATTCCTCAATGTATGGGACATCATTCTATCAGCGTTTTCCTTTCTATTTTCTTACAAATTATAGTATCAACACCAAATAGTTACAGCAACAAAATTTAGGGGTTTATTCCTCATTCCTTTCAGACCAACTTGTGTTTTCCAGAAAACAAATGTCCTATAAAATAAGTATTTCACAAATTAAAGTAATCGATTATAAGAATATGGACTGAGCCCTGGCCAGTGTGGCTCAGTTGGTTGAGCATCATTCCATGCACTGATAGGTCAAAGGTTAGATTCAGGTCAGGACACATGCCCAAGTTTCAGGCTCGATCCTCAGTAGGAGGCATGCAAGAGGCAGCTGACTGATGTTTCTCTCTTCCTCTTCCTTCTGTCCCCCCGCCCCCACCCCCACCCAAACACACACAAATATATGAATAAATAAATAAATAAATATTTAAAAGAATATGAAATAAAAAATAAAAGAATATGAACTGAAATGTCTATGATTCAGATAAAAGATACACAATTTGGAAAATGCTAAAATGCTATTCCATGGTACTATTTGATCTAACTCTTTCCCAATCTGCCAGAGCTCAGGCATGCGGCAGTCAGTGTATTTGTTGCTCAGTTGGCATTCCTGTCACAGGAGTTGTGCCAAGGAGTGACTCTATTCAAAGCTGTCTCCACTGGTAATACTTCACTCTTTGGCACTCCTTTAAATCCCCCCTTTTCATCTCCATTACTATCCTCAATCCCCTCTCATATCTCCACCCTCAATGTACTAGGGTTCACTTCATAGCTTGAATTGGAGCCTGATTTTAGTATTGACCCAAATCTATCATTCAAAGGCAATGACAAGATCCAAGAGTAATAAAGTCCCATTTGGGAAATGTTTTTCAGCAGAGTGCATAATAGGCAGTCAACTAAAAACAAGCCTTTCTTACAAAATTAGGAGTTGACTTATAATTAAAGGGGAGGTTGGAATATGAGAACAAGGAAATAGATGAGCGACATGTCTATTGAGTCAATATATCAAGGCACTGAATGAGAAGCTAGAAATACTGAAATGGTAAGACTATAGGAAAATAGTTGCTGACTTCACCTATGGCTAAATTGTTTGGTAGGTGAATCAAAAAATATCAAATATCCTTGTCATTCAGATATTGAACAACTGTGGAGTTTCCTAGACTATTCTATCTCCAGAAACTAAAAAACAAACTTAAACAAAAGCAAGTGACAATGCAAATTTAGGTAAAGGTGTTTGACAAGACAATTTACCCTGAAATTAGTCACGTATTTTGCACTACTTGCCATTTTTTTCTCTACTACTTGCCATTTTGAACTTACTGTCCATAACTTACTGCCATGATTAGTTCTCACTTCTATTCTTAGTTCATCTAACAATTTCGATGCTGCTCTGAAAATGCCACAGCACTAAAGGTATGTCTACTCCTAGAGCTAAAGGATTCATTAATTTTGAAGGAGTATTTTTCTCACCCAATTGGCATGTCTCAGAGGCTGAACCAGGAGGTCACAGTTCTATTCCCAGTCAGGGTATATGCCCAGGTTTCGGGCTCCATGCCCAGTGTGGGATGTGCAGGAGGCAGCCAATCAATACTTCTCTCTCATCATTGGTGTTTCTTTTTTACCTCTCCTTTACTCTCTGAAATCAATAAAAGTATTTTTAAAAAAAGAAAGAGTATTTTTTCTCCCTGACTCATCACCTTTTCAAAAATATTAGGAAGGGGGAAGCCCAATTATGTCATGTTTTTAATTTTAAAAAAGTAGTGAATATATAGCATAAGAGGGGAAATTAAGATACAACATTTAATAAAATTCAATAATTATTCTTGGCAAAAACTGAAATGGAATAGTGTTTCCTTAATATGATAAAGGTGCAAAATGTTAAAAACCTACATCAGCCCTCCTTGCATTACTCAATGGTTAGAGCATCGACCTTAGCACCAGAGTCACAGGTTTGATTCCCAGTAAAGGGCACATACCTAGGTTGCAGATTGGATCCCTTCCCCCAAATGGCTGGGGTGCATGGAGAAGGCAACCTATTGATTGTTTCTCTCACCCTTTCTCTCTCTCTTCATCTCCCTTCCACTCTCTCTAAAAATCAATGGGAAAAAAAATATCCTCACTCCTCAGTTAAGGGTTTTTAAAAAAGGCTACAGCAAACATCTTTCTTTTGTTTTGGTAACTCACTTTACTGAGATATAATTGACTTACAGAAAGCTGTATGGCCCGGTCCATGTGGTTCAGTGGTTGAGCATCAACCTATGAACCAGGAGGTCAGGGTTTGATTCCCAGTCAAGGTACATGCCCCAGTTCTGGGCTCAATCCTGAGTAGGGAGTGTCAGGCAGTCAATCAATGATTCTCTTCCATCATTCTTTAAAATTTTTTTTTATTGATTAAGGTGTTACATATGTATCTTTATTCCTCCATTACTCTCCCATCCCCCCAATTCATGCCCTCAACCCCTGGTGTCTGTGTCCATTGATTAGGCTTATATGCATGCATACAAGTCATTTGGTTGATCTCTCCCTTTACCCATCATTGATGTTTCTCTTTCTCCTCTCCCTTTCTGAAATCAATATATAAATATATCTAAAGCTGTATGTATTCAATGTATGAAATGAATTTGGATATAAGTATATACCCACGAAACCATCACCACAGTCTACAAACACCTTCTTTCAACAGCAAAAAGTTATAAATGGTTCCTTTAAATTCAAGAACAAGCCCAGCAGAAATGGTTCAGTTGAACATCATCCTATTCACCAAAAGGTTGTTTGTTCAGTTCCTGGTCAGGGCACATATTTGGTTGGAGGGTTCAATCCCTGATTGGGGAGGTGTGGAAGACAACTGATTGATGTTTCTCTCTCACATCAGTGTGTGTGTGTATGTGTGTGTGTGTGTGTGTGTGTGTGTGTGTGTGCGCGCGCGCTTCTCTCTAAGCATGTTCACAGGTAAGGGTTAATAAAATAAATAAAGTCAAGAACAAAAAAAGGAAAAAGAATATTTAATATATCTGTTCCTAATAAATACAGGGTTGGGCAAAAGTAGGTTTACAGCTGTGATTACATGAAACACTAACTTTATTCTTGTATTTTTATTTATTATTATATTATTTTCTATATATATTTTCTTTATGTAAACCTACTTCTGCCCAACCCTGTATTGTATTGAAAGTCTCAGCAAATGAATTAGAAAGGGTGGAAATAAAGTAAAAGGGCTGAAAAGAAACAAAATTGCTTGTATTAGTTGTCTATGGCGCTGTAACAAATTACTAAAATGTAGTGTCTTGAAACAACACAAATATATTATCCTATAGTTCCACAGCTCAAAAGATCTCACTGAGCTCAAACAGGGTGCTCGCAAGGCAGCATTCCTCCCTGAAGGCCCTGGGGGGAGATTCTGTGTCCTTGCCTTTCCCAACTTCCAGTGGCTGCCAGCATCCTTGGCTCCATCTTCCATCATCAAAGCCAGCAAATCAGGCCAAGTTCTTCTGATGCCACCGTCTTTCTGGCTCTTCCTCTTCTGCTTCTCTCTTCCTCTTGTAAGAATCCTGTGATTGCATTGGGCCCACTCGGATAATCTAGGATGGTCTCTCTATTTTAAGGTCAGCTAATTAGCAAACTTGATTTTTCTTCAATCGTCATTGGCATGTAGCAGAACATGTTCACAGGTTCCTGGGGTTGGAGATGGACATCTTTGGGGGTCATTATTTTGCCTTCCACACTGACGCATATAATTTGATTATGTATATATATAAGCCTAAAGAAACTACAAATGATCACACTTTGTAGTATTGGCATCTTCTAAATTTATAAAGAATTAATGTAAATTATATTTTTTGTAAAATGAAGATACTATACACAACACATACTTTTCACGTGCTAGACTAGTAAGAATACTTGAAAATCTTGTTATGTTAATACTTAAATTTTTTTGACTTCTATTTATCTTCAAAATATTATGGTGTGTGGTCTTGTTGCTTTTATTGATTTCAACTGGAAACCTGTTCTTTTGTTTTAAGCTATTTAGGACTTCATGAGAGAGCATGTGACAGGATGCTATTATTATGATACCACATTGAATCCTCATAACTCTGAAAAGTAAATGTTATTCTCCCTCTTTCACAAATAAAACAGCTGAGACACAGAAAAGTTGGATTACAGTTCATCCAGAAAATAAGTGACAGAGCGAGGATTTTGCTGCAGGACAATCATTACAGCTCTAGAAATTTCGACCCCTTTATAGTTCCACTACTCTGCCCTCTGGGGGGCACTTGATATCTCTATATCACTTACAAATCTGAGATTACATGATTCCATATGGGACTAGTGGCAATAAACAACAATAATTCCATGTTTCTAATAGAAAAGCTAATATTGTCATGGCATTTGTATTTGTAGGCCATTTCCTTATTAATTATATCTTATTTTCCAAGAACTATGTAAGATGAATAACATTTTTATTTCTGGAAAAGGTTCAGAGAGGAAGCTTTACTTATCCAAGATGACACAGCTGTTAATAGCACAGTGTAGAACCAGAATTTCCTCACCCTTTGAACATTGTCCTATCACCAAGAAATAGAGCGTGAAAAACCCATAACACAGGTTGCAAAAGCCCGTTTGACATGCATTTCCCATGAGGTGTTTTGGGGTAGGGAAAAATCTATTCTACTAGTAATATCTCATCTCATTTTTTTCTGAGTTAAGCTCTTTCTTTTTCTTTGTCATATTTCAGAATAAATTATTTCTAAATATTCTCAGCTGATGTTTGTAAAGTCTTTCTTGTCATTTAAGAAAACAAGAAGTTTAGGGGAGAAGAACCAAGATGGCAGCCTAGGTAAGCACCTAAGCTGCCGCCTCACACAACAATTTAAAAAAAAAAAACAAAAACAACAACTAAATTCAGAAAGGACTTCATCCAAAAACACAGAAAAGCTGGCAGAGTGGGAAATATACAACTAGAAAGAAGGAGAGAGGCTCATGGATCGGACTGGGAGCCGCAAAGCACTTAGGTAGGGAGATGCTCATGTGCAAAGAGGAAATGCGTCCTAATGCCTTCCTGGCAGGAGGGGAGGAATTTCCAATTGCACTGAACCCTTTCGGACTGTACTGAACCCCAACCCCGGCTGAAACCCCGTGGACCCAGGATCATACAGGTGAAGTCTGTAGAGAAAGGCATCCACAGACTCAGAGACTGGGAGACCGGGGGAGCCGGGAGCCACAGCAGGCAGGGTCTACAGTCACGCGAGAGTGAGTGTGCACAGAGGTCTGACCTTGGAGGTTGCTGCAGCCCCTCCATAGCATAAGGAGTCAGAATCTCCAGACTGCAGAGACCCAACTCTTGCATGGGGAAGCTGGAACAATCACTAGGACACTCAGGGGAGTGCACAAGGGCAGGGTTGACGAGAAGTCAAGATTGTCAGCTCAGCCCTGAGACTCCGCCCCATCCAAGCTGAGCACAGAGGCTTCTGCAATTTTGCAAGTCTGATCCTATAAGACTGTCTCCAATACAGAAGGTATCCCAGAATAGACACAGCTGATACCCACATCCAATTGGCCTGAAGGTTAGTTCCTCCCAGGGACACCAATAACAATAAAGACTTAGCTACAACAAGTTTGTACATGCAGTACACAAAGGGGAGCACCAAGAGTGTCTACCTCAGGTAACCAAGGAGGCCGACCCACTGGGCCATATAAGACACTAAACACACAAAGCCATCCTACCAACTCTGGAAAGCAGTGAAAATGTCGAGACAAGAAAATAGATCTCAAACAAAAGAGATGTAAGATACAGAGTTCAGAACTATGGTTATAAGGTTATGCAAGAATATCTTAGAAAAGGCCAATAAATTTCATGAGACCCAACTAAAAATTATACATAAACTGACTGAATTGGAAAATATTATGCAGAGATCCAACAGCAGAATGGAGGAACACAAGAATCAAGTCAGATGTTGACCACTGAGCCTGATGTTAGGTGGGTTTTTTGTTGTTTTGTTTTGTGAAATTGCCATTAAAGAGTGTAGTTACAAGAATAGAGTTCAGCTGTTTAAGGTTCCTGTAGCAGCTCTATGCCAAACTTCCTTGCCAAAGAAACTGACCCAAATTAAAGGTCACTGCTTTGAAGAGTAAGCAATGATAATAACTCTGTTTGTGTTGCCCTTGATATTTGAAAATGGCTCTCTGGCTGTGCGGTGTGAAGAAAAGTCAAAGGTATAAGAAACCTCAGCACACAACAGACAGATATGCTGACTTCTTTGTGGCAATCCTGAGAACCTTCTGCAGATGGGGAGGCAGAAAACTTCTTCAGACACTGAGGAAAGTAGAGAGCAACTCGCAAAAAAGTTACGAAGCCTCTTCTGAGAGCCATCAATTAAGGAGAGAGAGAGAGAGAGAGAGAGAGAGAGAGAGAGAGAGAAAGAGAGAGAGAATTACATAACCAGACATCCTGAAAAGAGAGATCATGGGGAGACAAAGAAACAGCCCTGATATGAAAGAAAATCAGGCATCACCAGAAAAGGAAGTAAACGAGTTAGAGGCAAGCAACCTACCAGAGCAAGAATTCGGAGAAATGATCATAAGATGGCTAACAAGAATGGAAGACAAATTTGACGATATGAATAAGAACCAAGAGGAAATGAAGATGAACCAAGAGGAACTGAGGAAGAACCAAGATGAAATGAAGATGAGCCAAGAAGAAATGAAAAATGACATCGTTACTATGAAGAACTCAATAGAAAGCATCAAGAGTAGACTAAAAGAAGCAGAGGACCGCATCAGTGAGCTAGAAGACAAGATGGAAAAAAATACCCAATTAGAATAGCTTCTAGGAAAAAATAAATAAAAAGCAGGAGGAGAGCCCACGGGAGCTTTGGAATACAAAACAAAACAATATTAGCATAATAGGGGTTCCAGAGGGAAAGGAAACTGAGGAAGACATGGAAAACTTATTTCAAGAAATAATGACACAAAACTTTCCTGAGATAGAGAAGAAAAAACCCACACAAATCCAAGATGCTTGCAGAGTCCCAAGCAAAATGAATCCCAAAAGACTGATGCTAAGGCACATTATAATTAAATTGGCAAACAACAACAACAAAGAATCTTAAAAGCAGCCAGAGAGAGATAGAAAATTATATATAAAGGAACCCCTATCAGACTAGCAACAGATTTCTCAACAGAAACTCATCAGGCCAGAAGGGAAGGGATTAAATATACAAAGTCATGCAAAGGAGGGGTCTGAATCCAAGTATACTCTACCCAGGAAGGCTATCAATAAAACTTGAAGGTGAAATCAGGAACTTCACAGACAAAAAAAGACTAAACAAATTTATCTCCACCAAACCAGCAATGCAAGAAATGCTAAAGAGTCTACAATAAAAATAAAGAAATAGGAAATGAAGAGGGAACATGGGTATAGAAAAAAAATGGCATCAAATAAGTACCTATCAATAATAACTTTAAATGTAAATGGATTAAATGCTCCAATCAAAAGACATAGGGTAACAGATTGGATAAGAAAACAAGACCCATATATCTGCTGTCTACAAGAAACCCATTTCAGAAAAAAAGACACACACAGACTGAGGGTGAAGGGATGGAAAAGTAAAGGACATAACAAGGGATAATGAAGACCACTTCATAATACTAAGGAGAGCAATCTAAGAAAAAATAACCCTGGTAAACATATATACACCCAATATGGAGCACCCAAATACATACAAAAACTGCTGGAGGACATTAAGGGAGAGATTAATAGCAATACAATCATAATAGATTTTAATACCCCACTGTCACCTATGGACAAATCATCTAAACAAAAAATCAGCAAAGAAACATCAACCCTAAATGACGCACTAGACCAGATGGAATTAATTGCCATCTTCAGAACATTCCACCCAAAAGCCACAGAATATACATTCTTCTCAAATGCATGTGGGTCATTTTCAAAGATAGACCACATGGTGGGATATAGGTAGAGTTTCTTCAAATTCAAGAAGATATAAATCATATCAAGCATCTTCTCAGATCATAGTGGCATAAAATTGGAAATCAACTACAATAAAAATAATCCAAAGAAATAAAATACGTGGAAACTGAATAGCATGATATTAAACAAGAACTGGGTTACCAAAGAAATCAAGGAAGAAATTAAAAAACATCATGGCAACAAATGACAATGAAAACACAACAATCCAAAATCTATGGGACACAAAAAAAGCAGTTTTGAGAGGGAAGCTCATATATCTACAAGCCTATTGAAAGGAACAAGAAAAGATGGTAACAAATTATCTAACTCTACAACTCAAAGAGTTAGAAAAAGAGCAACAAGAAATGCCCAGTGTAAGCAGAAGGAAGGAAATAACAAAAATCAGAGCATAGATAAATGACATAGAGACCAAAGAAACAATACATAGGATCAATAAAACCAAGAGCTGGTTCTTTGAAAGGATAAACAAGATTGATGAACCTCTAGCCAGGCTAACCAAGAAACAAAAAAAGATGACCCAAATAAACAAAATCAGAAATGAAAGATGTGAAATAACAACAGACCCTGCCGAAATACAAAGGATTGTTATAAAATACTACGAACATCTCTATTCCAACAAACTGGACAATCTGGAGGAAATGGACATATTCCTAGAAAAATACAACCTTCCAAAACTCAATCAGGAAGAATCTAAAAATCTCAATAGACTGGTGACTTGGGAAGAAATTGAAGCAGTCATCAAAAAGCTTCCAGCAAACAAAAGCCCAGGGCCTGATGGCTTCACAGGAGAATTTTACCAAACATTCAAGGAAGAACTAAAACCTATCCTCCTCAGACTACTCAAAAAAATTCAAGAGGAAGGAATACTTCCAAACTGCTTCTATGAACCAGCATCACCCTAATACCAAAACCAGATAAAGACAACACAATGAAAGAGAATTACAGGCCAATATCCCTCATGAACATATATGCCAAAATCCTCAACAAAATTCTAGCAAATCGGCTCCAGCAGAATATCAGAAAGATCATCCACCCTGACCAAGTAGGATTTATTACGTGAATGTAAGGATGGTACAATATCCGCAAATGAATCAACATGATACATCACATAAACAAATTGAAAGTCAAAAATCATATAGTCATATCAATTGATGCAGAAAAAGCATTTGATAAAATCCAACACCCTTTCCTGATAAAAAACTCTCAACAAGATGGGAGTACAAGGATCATACCGCAACATAATGAAAGCTATATATAATAAAGCCACAGCCAAAATCATATTCAATGGGCAAAAACTAAAACCATTCCCTCTAAGAACAGGAACAAGACAGGGATGCCCACTCTCACCACTCCTGTTTGACATAGTACTGGAAGTACTAGCAATTGCAAATAAACAAGAAGAGAAAATAAAAGGCATCCAAATTGGAAAAGAAGTAAAGTTGTCCTTATTTGTAGATGACATGATATTATACATAAAAAACCCAAAAGACTCCATCAAAAAACTAATAGACTTAATAAATGAATTTGGCAATGTAGCAGGATACAAAATCAATGCCATGAAATTTATGGCATTTCTATACACCAATGGTGAACTTACAGAAACACAGACTAAAAAGCAATCCTATTTACCATCGCACCAAAAAAATTAAGATACCTGTGAATAAATTTAACTAAGGAGGTAAAAGACCTATATGCAGAAAACTACACAACACTGAAAAAAGAGATAGAGGAAGATGTAAACAGATGGAAGAACATGTTCATGGATTGGTAAAATCAACATCATCAAAATGTCCATACTTCCCAAAGCAATTTATAGGTTCAATGCACTCCCCATTAAAATACCAATGGCATACTTCACAGACCTAGAAAGAACTCTTCAAAAATTCATCTGAAATAATAAAAGACCCCGAATAGCCACAGCAATCCTGAGAAAGAAGAGTAAAGTTAGAGGGATCTCAATACCAGATTTCAAGCTGTATTACAAAGCAACTGCTCTCAAAACAGCCTGGTACTGGCATAAGAACAGACATATAGATCAATGGAATAGAATAGAGAATCCAGATATCAACCCAATTCACTACGCTCAATTAATATTTGACAAAGGAGGCACAAGCATACAATGGAGTCAAGACAATCTCTTCAATAAATGGTGTTGGGAAAATTGGACAGATACATGCAAAAGAATGAAACTAGGTCACCAACTTACACCCTACACAAAAATAAACTCAAAATGGATACAGGACTTAAACATAAGACAGGAAACCATAAAAATACTAGAGACATCCACAGGCAAAATCTCAGACATATGCCAAAAGAACTTCTTCACTAATACTAACCCTAGGGCAATGGAAGCTAAAGAGAAAATAAACAAATGGGACTACATCAAAATAAAAAGCTTTTTTACAGCAAAAGAAGCCATCAACAAAACAACAAGAAAACCCACTGTATGGGAGAACATATTTGCAAATGATATCACTGATAAACATTTAATCTCCAACATCTATAGACAGCTTATACAACTTAATAAAAGGAAGATAAATGAGCCAATTAAAAAATGGGTAATGGACCTAAATAGAATCTCAAAGGAAGACAGAAGGAAGGCCAAGAGGCACATGAAAACATGCTCAAAGTCACTAATTATCTGAAAGATGCAAATCAAAACAACAATGTGGTACCATCTCACACCTGTCAGAATGGCCAACATCAACAAATCAACAAATGACTAGTGTTGGCAATATTGCAGAGAAAAAGGAACCCTCGTGCACTACTTATGGGAATGCCTAGACTGTGTTGCAACCACTGTGGAGAACAGTATGGAGCTTCCTCAAAAAAAATGAAAATGGAACTCCCATTTGACCCTGTAATCCCACTCCAAGGAATATATCCCAAAAAACTAGAAACACCAATCAGAAAGGATATATGCACCCCTATGTTCATAGCAGCATAATTTACAATAGCTAGGATTTGGAAACAGCCTAGGTGCCCGTCAGCAGATGATTGGATCAAAAAACTATGGTACATCTACACAATGGAATACTATGCTGCCATAAAAAAGAAGGAATTCTCATCATTTGCAGCAACCCGAATGGAATTGGAGAACATCATGCTGAGTGAAATAAGCCAGTCAATGAAAGAGAAACACCACATGACCTCACTCATTTATGGATAATAAAGAACATTATAAACTGATGAACCAAAAGATAGATATAGAGACAGTAAAGCAACAAGCAGACTGTCAAATTACAGCAGGGAGGGTAGGGAGATCTGGGGGAGATAAGAGATCAACCGAAGGACTTGTATGCATGCACATAAGTACAACCAATGGACAGAAAACTCTGGGGAGGGATGGCATGTATGGGAGGTGGGGGGCAATGGTAAAATATGTACACAGTTAATAATTTAATTTTTAAAAATGTTTTTAAAAAAAAAATCAGATCAAAAAGCCAAAAGGCACTCCTCTGGAGAAACAAGAAGAAAAGAGAATCCAGAAAGTTGAAGATAGTGTAAGGAGCCTCTGGGACAACTTCAAGCATACCAACATCAACATTATGGGGGTTCCAGAAGAAGAGAGAGTGCCAAATACTGAAAACATATTTGAAGAAATAATATTAGAAAACTTCCCCCACTTGGTGAAAGAAATAGACTTACAAGTACAAGAAGCATACAGAACCCAAACAAGAGGAATCCAAAGAGGAATACTCCAAGACACATCATAATTAAAATGCCAAGGGCAAAAAACAGAAAGAAGATCTTATAAGCAGCAAAAGAAAAGCAGTTGGTTACCTATAAGGGTGCAACCATAGGACTATCAGCTGATTTCTCAACAGAAACTATGCAGGCCAGCAGGAAGTGGCAAGAAATATTCAAAGTGATGAATAGCGAGAACCTACAGCCAAGTTTACTTTTTCCAGCAAAGTTATAATTCAGAATTGAAGGGCAGATAAAGAGCTTCACAGATAAGAAAAAGTTAAAGGAGTTCATCACCACCAAACCAGTATTATATGAAATGGTGAAAGTTATTATTTAAGAAGAGGAAGAAGAGCAAGTGAATTAAAAATCTGAGGAACAGAATAAACTGGTGAATAGAATAGAATCAGGGGCAAAGAAAGGGAGTGGATTGATAATTATCAGGGGGAAAGGGGTGTAGGGGTGCAGAAATAGACTGGATTAAAATCGTATAACCTATGGATTACCAGGACAATGGCAGGGGGACAAGGGGCGGAGGTAAGGGCAGATGGTGGAGTGGGAACCGGGTAGAAGGGGGCTATGGGGGGAGGGGGGAAAGGAGAAGCAATTGTAATAATCTGATCAATAAGTAAAACTGACTAATTAAAAAACAAAACACACACAACACACACACACAAGAACTTTAGAGTTTATGAACTCAGCTCCTGGAGCTAAATGGCCTGTATTTGAATCCCTGTTTGATCACTTACAAAGGCACATTATCTAACCTCAGTGGGCCTCCCATTCCTAATTTGAGAAATGGGAATGATGAAAGTACCTGCCTCAAGATGGAAAGTGAGTGCACAGATTTAGTGAGTTGGCTACATGTACAGTCTTGGGTGGAAGCCTGGCCCAGTTAGTACTCAACAAACCTCTGGCGATTACTCTCTTCAGATCAAAAGCCTTGCATAGCCATCACCTTAGTGGCAAGTTTGCAGTGAGTAGGTTCCTTTCCATATTAAGAAAGCAAGACATTGGTTCCAAAAGCTACATGTTCTTCGTTGTATTTCAGTGATGACTTGAGTGTCACAAGGGCATCTTTGTGCACCATGTATACAGACTGAGCACCAATTCCGATGGAAAAGGCAGTAAAAAAGATAACTTGTTTTCTTCTTGTCTCCCACCCCAACTTTATTAAGGTAAAACTGACTAATAAAAATTTACATATTTAAAGCATACACTGATATGTATACATTTAAAATAATTACCACAATCAAGCTAATTATCATACTCATCACCTTTCATAGTTACCATTCCTGTGTGTGCAGTGAGAATATTTGAGATCTCCTCTCCTAGCACATGTCATGCATACAATGTAGTATTAACTACAGTCACCATGCTGTGTGTGAGACCTCCAGGGCTTATTCTTACATAACTGACACTGCACACCCTTGGACCAACACTTGCCCATTTCCCTACTCCCTGGCCCCTCAAAACCACCATTTTTCTCTCTGCTTTCATGAGTTCAACCTTTTTAGTGTTCATATGTAAGTGAGATCATGCAGTATTCGTCTTTCTGTGTCTGGCTTACAATCAGCTTAATGTCCTCCAGGTTCACCCACATTGTCATAAATGGCAAGATTTCCTTGTTTCTTGTGGCTGCATAATATGCCACTGTGTGTGTATGTGTGTGTGTGTTTGTGTGTGTTTGTGACATTTCCTTTATCCATTGACAGATGCTTAGGATGTTTCTGTATGTTGGCTACTATAAGTAATTCTGCAGATAGCTTTCTTCTAATAACTTTAAGTTCAAAAATACTGAATGTGACCACCTTCAAAGACACTTAGCAATTGTCTTTGTATAAAAATAGTTAACTTTTGACAGAAAAAAGATATAGGACTCTCAGGAATGAACAATTAGAGGGAAGACTATCAAAAGACAGCTGAATTGCCTGGCCAGTGTGGCTCAATGTCGACCCAGGAACCAAGAGATCACGGTTCAATTCCTGGTCAGGGCACACACTAGGTTGCGGGCTCAGTTCTCAGTGTAGGCATGCTCGAGGCAGCCAATCAATATTTTCCTCTCTTAAATCAATAAAAATATATATTTTAAAACTTAAAAAAAAACAGCTGACTTGAGAAGCATTAAGATTGAGGCATTTGGCTACATTTTCACTGGTGTTGTTTGCACAATCTAGTCAAACTGCTGGACAAGAGAGAGCTCAGAGTGTCTTTCTCAAGCTGTTCATGTGCCAGAACATTTATATAACCCTGGACTTTCCTGTTCCAAGCCTGGCACTACACGACATACTACAATATTAACACAGACAAAAAAAAATTAACACCGAGCTTAGGGCAAGAGGCTTTTCATAAACTAGTCTCTTTCTGCTTAAGTTCAATAGTACAGAATTTTATGGATATTCAACAAAGATTAATTCATAGAAATATTATCACAGACAACTACAAACTCTTTCTTCTGTCATATAACCCCCTAGCAATTAAGTGTTTGGTTGTGTTGTCTTAAAGGTAGTTGCATTTGGGCTAAAATCTAGCTCACACTGAAGCCCAGAGGCCTCTCACCTGTGTGCTTGAGCTGTTTTCTAATACTGATGACAGGTTTCCAGGGAACCGAGAAAATGCTCTTGCTCAAGGTGCTTTGAAGCCAGTTGTCCTCCCACATGTCCAAACCTAAGTGGACCATGGCTCTATATACCATGACCAAATTCTAATCAATCAACACTATGACCAAATTGTAATCAATCAGTTCAGCTCAACTGTCTCAGAGGTCTGCTGCCAAGCTCTGTGAAAATGAGACAAAGACGAATTTCAGGATCTATACAGGTACAGAGGGACTAGCAACACATGTCACTTAGTGAGTGCTTTATGCTAAGCCATCACGTATATCATCTCATTTAGTTCACACACCACCTGGTGGATTTACATACTTTGTTGTTCTCATTTTACACATTAGAAAACCGAAAGTCAGAAAGGTTAAGTATTTTCCCTAAGCTCACACAGCTAGAAAGTAGCAGAGCCAGAATCTGAGTTACGGTACAATTGGCACAAAGGAGAAACATTTGACCAAACCAACTTCTTTTCTCATTTTACGACTCAAGAAGGCTAGAAGGGGATGTGGCTGGACTCATGTAAGGAGGCTGCAGACCCAGCCAGGTCTCTCCAAATGTCTGTTGCCAACACCTGAAACTGGTTCATATGGAGCTGGAGGGTGAGCTTCCCCTTCTCTCTGAGACTAGAACCAAAATTAACAATCACAATACTTGCTAAAAATGTTTTCTGTCCCCTCTATCACATAGATCAAGTCCAATGGTAAACTGGGTCACTATCTCTCAGTGTTTCCCAATTCCAAAAGATAGCCATCCATAGTTCCATATACCTCTCTTTTCATAGAATGTGATCTATTTCTTTGGGTAAATCGGAAAGCAGGAAGAAGCTAGTTATAGTGGTTACATTGACAGAAACTTCAAATGTAACTCTGGACCCAAACATCAAATACACGCATATGTGTGAATACTCTTGTAAATATTATATGCAGATATACATTTGAATACAAATTACCATATTACATTAATTATTAATTACACTAAACATGTATAGATATTTCTGTGCTTCTGGATCTCAATTCACAACCATGGTGTGATAGGTATCCATCACTCTGGGAGCTTTGCTTTTCTACCCAAATATCACTGTCCCCAGAAAATTGCTGTGATGTTTGAGTAACCTTTTGGGAGTGATGCTGATGCTCTAGAAATAAAAGGTTTGGCATCTGGCACATTGTTTCTGCTGATTGCTTTTTAAAGAGAGAGCCTTTGTGCCCCATTGTAGAGGCTCAGTGGTTGAGCATCAGCCTATGAACCAGGAGGTCACAGGAGGGCACATGCACAGGTTGGGGCCTCAATCCCCAGTGAGGGGCGTGCAGGAGACAGCCAATCAAAGATCCTCTCTCCTCATCGATGTTTCCATCTCTCTCTCCTTCTGCCTTCCTCTCTGAAATCAATAAAAAAAATTTAAAAAAAAAAACAGAGTCTCTGTAATAAAGAAACATTGGTTTTGGTATTCTTTGAGGCTGCTTATTAAAACAGGCTTTTATGTAGCTAACACGGGAGTTTACTTATACTTTAAACTGCACCGAAGTCTACGAGCCAAACAACTGGGACAAAGAGATGGACAACTGGCAACTTTGAACATTATTCACCAAAAACAGTTTTGAAGTTATGAAAATGTCAATGGGTAAACCCCATCAAGTTCCAGAGTCCACTCATGTAGCATGTACTTCATAGCAGTAATATACTAAAATGAAATACTGCCATTTGGGACAACATGGATGGGCCTTGAGAATATTATGCTAAGTGAAAAAATTTATGTTTTCATCGCTCATATGTGGGATATAAAGCTGAAACTCATAGACACAGAGAACAGTATGGTGGTTACCAAAGGGGCCAAATAGTTGGTGAAGGAAGACAATTTGGTGGTAGACACACAATGCAATACACAAGATCACATATCATAGAAATGTACACTCGAACTTTATATGACCCTGTTAACCAAAGTCACCCCAATAAATTCAATTTTTAAAACGTGTTTTCCTTCCACAAGACCTCTCACATATATTAATTTTAATGAAAAAGAAAAGATAACATAAGCAATTTAAAAGAATGCAAAACAGTATTTTGGTCTATTAATTTTATTTAATGATCCCGTTAAGCTTTAATATTTAAACTATGTTATATTGTAATTTTAATTGTTTAATGAAGTTATAATTTTATTTTAAATTAGAAACCCTTAAATTAGTGGTATTCTGCAATGAACTAAAAATGTTTGTGTCTCCAAGTAATTAGAGTTTCATTAGTAACTAACCAGAGCACTGGATTTGCTATCAGGGAGGATCTGATAACCAAGAGTATCGAGACATATTTGTGTGCCCTAGCCAGTTAGGCTCAGCGGATAGAGCATCGGTCTTCAGACTGAAGGGTTCTTGGCTCTATTCCGGTCAAAGGCACATGCCCAGACTACAGGCTCAATTCCCAGTAGGAGGTGTGCAAGAGGCAGCCTATCAATGATCCTTTCTTGTCATTAATGTTTCAATCTCTCTCTCCCTCTTCCTTCCTCTCTGAAATCAGTAAATATATGTATGTGTGTGTGTATGAAATCAGTAAATATATATGTTATATTCATATATATTCATATATATAACAAATATATATATGACAAATAGTGTACTATCCTGTTTCCCCGAAAATAAGACAGTGTCTTATATTAATTTTTGCTCCCAAAGATGCGCTAGGTCTTATTTTCAGAGGATGTCTTATTTTTCCATGAAGAAGAATACGGTACACATTTATTGTTAAATGAAAATACAGGACATTTATTACCTGTATACGGTACGGTAGTACGGTAGTTGTCAATACAAACCAGACAAACTGTGAATCCTACAGTATCAAGAATTTACTCATTTATTCAATGACAATCATGTCATCATCTTCTGGAACATAATCACAACAATCCAATTCCTGAATTTCCTGGTGAATTTCTTGTGACTCCATTTCTTTCAGAATCAGTGGACCAAATCTCTCATGTTTAGCAATAGCACTGTCTTTAAATGAGTACTTCTTGTCAAGGTAGCCTGCTCACGGTGCATTTGCAATGCAACTGTCAGTGATTTTCTCCCATATCACAACTTCTTGCAGTTTAGGTTTCACAAAGTTTCCATGCTGATTTCTCTCCATTCACACAGCAGTGACATCAGGACTCCGTGTAACATCACTGGTTGCTAGACGCCAGTGGGGGCGGCCCTAGCAACCAGTTTACAGTAAATTAATTTTCATTCTGAGACAGAGCCTGAGCCTTATTTTTGGGGGATGCCTTATATTTCACTCAGGAGGAAACCTGCGAGTAGGTCCTATTTTCAGAGGATGTCTTATTTTCGAGGAAACACGTAGGTACATGGAGGAAAATAGAGTGGATCTTATTGCTTCTTCAGTAAAGGTGTCCAATCCCTCATTTGACTCAAAATTTCAAAGTAAATATTCTTCTAAATGTGAAACTTAAAATGGCCCCTAATCTGTCTATTTTTCTTTAGCCTTCCCCCAGTCTGTCTTCCTGCATATTATAAGTCCCAATCAAAGAAAAAATTGTAACTGGATTTTGAGTTTGTAAAATAGAGTTTTCTATCTTGTTCTTGCCAAACTTCCCATAAACACTATGCCTAATCAATAAAATTTAGTTCAACCTAGCGCAGTATTTTGAGGGATAAAGGCATTTTTCATAGCACATCTCACCAACAGAGGGCAGACCCTGAATGCCCAGAAAAGTTAAGTGTCCTTAAATGCCCTTGGGCCCAGTTCTTCATAAGCTCACATAGGATAAAGCATTAGGCTGCAAGCCCTTCAGGTTATTTCAGTGTGCCCAAGTCTAATTAACTTGCCTGAAATGTATTTCCTTTGCATATGCATCTTATCTCTCAAATAATGTCCTCTTGTTTTAAGAAAACAGTATAAAAAAGCCAACAACTAAGCTAACCAAATATTTCTACAAGTCCAAATCCATATAACAAAAAGGTAAAAACAAAACTTGATGTTTACAACTAGCAGGTTTTTCCAGTAAATCCAAGAAAATATGTGTATTTGATAATATCCAAAAATCTGCGTGCTTATAAACATCAGATTTATATTTCAATTAAGATAAATAAACTGCAAACAAAATAATGCCCCAGGAAGGTCCATTTATTTGAAAACTGGCAGAAAGGATTTGCCTGAGTGCTCATGAATTCCTGATTTTTAAAAATTAAGTAAATTATGTAAGTGCTTTTTAAAACAGTAATTTTACTTTTCGAAAGTCACCTTTCTTGAATATATACCAAGTTCTAAAAATTCAATTAATACAAATGTTTTTGATTATGTTCAAAAAGTGAGATTTGCCTACTATTTTTTTCAATTTTTCTCTATTTTCCCAACACCCCCCCACCCCCACCCATTTTATTCAAGTCAAAACCAGTAGAGCACACAATTTATACAAGCCCAGATAACAAAAAGAGGCTCCTGCCCTAAAGGTGTTTGGAATCTATGGGAACAAAATCAACTCATTGAAAAGCTTGGGGATCATCAAATGCCATAATGGTGGCACAAAGGACGTAGTGTGGGAAAGCAAGAAGAAATCTGCTGTCAATTGCTTCGTCAGTTTTTTAGCTATTTATCAGTCCTAGAGGTCATGGATGGTAAACAGAAGAACCGTGCTTCCGTGTTACTGTCATGTTTGTCAGCCCTGAATCAAGCTTTTCTCAGCAAGTGAGGACATTCTGAGTGGAGTTTAGCAGAAGTTTTGGGACACATGCAAATGAGTTTGTTTCTGCATATGAGCCTTTTAAATAAAGATGTTTTAGATGACAAAGGGCTAGGAATGCATTACTGATGATGTTCCTGGCAAGACAACACGAACTCAGTTCTTGTCTTTTTGAAGGAAAGGTTTCAATCAAGAGACAAAATCTAGCAAAGCAAGCAAGAAATATTTTTTAATGTTTTTATTGACTTGAGAGAGAGGAAGAAGGAGAGATAGAAACATCAATGAGAGAGAAACATCAACAGCAATTGGCTGCCTCCTACAACACTCTTCTACCCCCCTGGAAATCAAACTGGCGACCTCTTCGTGCCTGGGTCAACACTCAACCACTGAGCAACACTGGCTGGGTGCAAACAAGAATTTATTAGCCGCAGGAAAAACACACTGGGTTCAATGAAACAAGGAGGGGCATAGAAGAAGACACAGGAGAGCCCAGGCCAGGCTGCTCTGGCTCACTGGGAAGTCAGAGAATAGGGGCCTTGAGGACAGGTGCAGGGGATCAGCCTGGGCCAAGCTGCTGCTGCCCGTTGCTCCCCTGGTTGCAAGTCTCATGGGGATCCTTAGAGTTTAGGAGACTCGTGCCTGTGGAGGAAGAAGAGGAGGAAGAGGAAGGGGGAAGGAATGGCAGGGGCTGCTCCCCAGAGGGAGAGCGGGCACTGGGTCCTTTGTCTTGAGGCTTTTACCTCTCAAGTAGGTGGGAATCTTAGCGGAGGTTGCAGGGGAGGGCTTCAACCGAATATTCACCAGTTTTCTAGATGTGCTCCTTCAGGATGGTGGTCTTCGTGGATTGGTCAGTGCCAGGGCAGGGGTCATTAGCCACTGCAGCTGGTCCTGGAGTCACCCACCAGGTTTTGCTGCTTTTCTGGGCCTGAAGCTGAAATGGAGCTGAAGTCTAGATGTTATATCTAGGGACGTGACCTTCAGTATCTGCTATACAATGCTTTGTCAGTTTTTTAGCTATTTATCTCAGTTTCCCTATTTCACTTGTCCTGGCTTACTGGCCTGTCTCATCATCACTGAATTTGGCCCAGCCGGTGTGGCTCAGTGGTTGAGCAAATATCCATGAACCAAGAGGTCACTGGTTCGATTCCTGGTCAGGGCACATGCTCGGGTTGCTGGCTCCATCCCCAGTAGGGGGTGTACAGGAGCTGGCCAATCATTTCTATCTCTCTATCCCCCTCCCTCGTCTCTCTTTAAAATCAATAAAAACGTATTTTCTCAATTGAATTTGAATTCTTAAAGCAACAATAGGAAAACAAATTTTATGTGAGAAAATTAAGGAACATTAAAAACAGTGTGTGCTATCCGTAGAGAGAGCTTAGACATTGCCAATTTCAAATAAAATATACTTATGTATCAATAGCGTTTTAGATCCCTTTAGCCAAAGGTCTTTATGCAGAATACAATGAGAAGAGGTAGGATTAAAGCTTCTGGGAACCTTCATAACTAATGAATGTGATTGATTGACTTTCCTGTAGTACATTCCTTTAGGAAGAAGAGGTATCAATAGGATGGGAATCCTCAGATCTTTATTTCTATAAAATTAAACAGCATAAGTTATTAATTAATGTCCTACCAAGATCAGACATGTCAATATATATTTAATATATATATATATATATATATATATATATATATATATATATATTAAAAAGACAATATGCTAATTAGACCAGACAGTGGAATGACCAGTCTCTATGATGCACACTGACTACCAGGGGACAGACACTCAATGAAGGAGCTGCCCTCTGGTGGTCAGTGCACTCCCCCGTGGAGCAATACTCAGTCAGAAGCCGGGCTCATGGCTAGCAGAGTGCAGCAGCAGTGGTGGAAACCTCTCCTGCCTCCGGTAGCACTAAGGAGCAGTGAGCAGTAAGGAGCAGTGAGCAGGTTGTAAGGAGCGATGGGTCCCAGATTGAGAGAGGGATGTCTGCCGAGGGCTCCCAGACTGTGAGAGGGCACAGGCCAGGCTAAGGGACCCCCCAATCAGTGCACAATTTTTGCACTGGGGATGTGTGTCCATCAGCCCAGCCTGAACCCTTTCCAATCTGGATCCCTCTCACAATCCAAGCCTACTGCCTCCCAACTGCTCGCCTGCCTGCCTGATTGCTCCTAACCACTTCTGCCTGCCAGCCTGATTACCCCCTAACCACTCCCCTGCCAGCATGATCAATGCCTAACTGCTCCCCTGCCAACCCGATTGCCCTTGACTGGCCTCCCCTGCAGGCCTGATCGCCCCCAACTGCCTTCCCCTAATGGCCCAATCACCCCTAATTGCCCCTCCTTTGCCAGCCTGGTCACCCCTAACTGCCCTCCCCTATAGGCCTGGTTCCCTACCCCCCCCCCCAACTATCCTTCCTTGCAGGTCTGGTCACCCCCAACTGCCCTCCTCTGTCTACCCAGTCACCCCTAAATACCTTCCCCTGCAGGCCTGATTGCCCAAACTGCCCTCCCTTGAAGGCCTGGTCCCTCCTAACTGCCCTTCCCTGCTGGCCATCTTGTGGCAGCTATCTTGTGTCCACATGGGGACAGCCATCTTTGACCACATGAGGTGGCTATCTTGTGTGTTGGAGTGATGGTCAATCTGCATATTACTTCTTTATTATATAGGATATCAGGGTGATTACTTTGTAAGATCTATAAATGTCTAATTGCTATGTTGTGCATCTGAAACTATAATATGTCAGTTATAATTGAAACATAAAGTTTAAAAAATAATAATAATAAGTGAATGAAAAAGATAAAGAGATGCCAAAGATGAAGACGAGAGGCAGGGAGACAAACTCTACAGATGCGTCCCATATGTCAACTGGGGCTTCCCTGCCCCTCAGCACCTAGGAAGTGGTGTGTACAAACAAAACCCTGTGTAGATTGTGGAAGAAGTCCCCGGGGTGGTTACGGGCTATTTCCTTTTGGTCATCTCTGCCTTGGGCTCCTCCCTCTGCTGAATCCTAGTCCCCGCTTTGCACTGTGGACTCAGTTTTACAATCCTGTCCTATTCCCCTGGTTAGCACAGCAGTCTCGGGATAAACATGGTATGTATGGACCAGACATCTCTGTTCTCCTTGACCTTTCCTTCCCCACAAGCCCCAGTTGTCCCTTGCGATGCTCATCGCCCTCTTCCAGCTCTCTCTTCCTCCTGTCCTCTCCTTAAGTCCTTCGTCTCCGGAACAAGAATCCCTTCCCCTCTCCCAGGCAGAGCACTTCAGTCTCATGAGCCCTCCCATCCGAGAGTCTGCTCTGATGCCTACAGTTGCCGACTCGGAAAACTTCTCAAACTGTTTTGCTTTCCCAGGTAGCTCTCCTTCCTAGAGGAGGCTGGACTGGCTGTTACAGCAGCAGCAGCCCAGGCCATGAACCCTTCCACAGAGCTGCAGAATGAGAAGACAATAGGCTGGAGGCATTTCAAGGATACACACAGAATGGTATGAAAAGCTCAGTATACTTCGTTTCATAAACGTGTATAATATCAAACATAATATCAAATTAATCATTGTCTTACTTCCGTTTTTTTTTTAATTGATCATACATATTATATAACTTTGGTTGCTACAGGCCTGCCTCTGTATCTCCAGTCTCGGGGGCAAGCCAGGAAGTAAAGGAATCTCACTAGCCAAGCACCGGGCGGCCACGTGGCTCCCGGGGCCTGCCAGTTCCCAGGGAGGCTGCTTCCTGGCAGCCTGCCCGGAGGCATTGGCACTGCCGAGTTCCATGCTTATTCCTGCAGAGTCACCCATCGGTCCTGTACTTAGTCCCCTAAAGAGACTAACTGCATTTCTGGACTTTTTCACTGTAAAAGGGAGTTAACATATCAGCTGAATGCTGCTGCATTGATGGCTTTAATTTGGGGGTGGGGTTGGGGAGGGGGGCGGGTGAGGAGCACGAGGTGGTTTGACTGTGAAACCTCAAACTTTCCCCAGGAAAAGCAGCTGAGGCTCAGTCTCAGCCAAACCTGCAAGCAGCTGCCTTAACCCTGTGTGAGCAGACACTAGCTTGGCAGTGTGAAGAACAGAACAAACGCAACATTCCTAAGAAAGGAGATTTGAGAAGAGGGTAAGTAACTGTGGCAGGTAGCCCAGGTGTTGGGCAGAATAGAAGGTTCATGAACTATAGATCTTGTCCTAACTTTACCCCAATGCAGCTCTGTGCCCTTGAGCAAATCATGTGACCTTCTGAGTCTCAATTTCCTAATCTGCAAACGCAGATAACAATGTCTGCCTTGCTGGTGTAAAGATTGAAGAGATGTTAAGTGAAAGCACCCAGCCTACGCCGAGCCCATTCTGGGGAAGGGCAGTACTTTGCAGCTGTGATTGCTATGCTGGTTACTAAATCTGAGATTTATTTATTTTTTAAATATTTTTAAAATATATTTTATTGATATTTTACAGAGAGGAAGGGAGAGAGATAGAGAGCTAGAAACATCGATGAGAGAGGAACATCGACCAGCTGCCTCCTGCACACCCCCTACCGGGGATGTGCCCGCAACCAATGTACATGCCCTTGACCGGAATCGAACCCTGGACCTTTCAGTCTGCAGACCGACGCTCTACCACTGAGCCAAAATTTATTTTTAAAATATTTTTTATTGATTTCAGAGAGGAAGTGGGGGAGAGAGAGAGAGGGAAACATCAATGATGAAAGAGAATAATTGACTAGCTGCTTCCTGCACTCCCACACTGGGGATCAAACTCACAACCTGGGCATGTGCCCACACTGTGGCCTCTTGGTTCTAAGGTCAACCCGAAATCACTGAGCCACACTGGTCAGGCGGTTTGATATTTATTTTTAAAATATGTATTGAGTAGCTACCATGTAGCAGGCTCTGGACTAGTCAGCAGAGACAGGGTGGGGGAAAGGGCAGACCCAGTTTTCTGGCCCATTTTTCCTCTAGGGAGGAAAAATAAGACTTAAACACATAACGACATAGTACATGTATTCATTAATTACAATTGTGACAAATGCCACAAAGGGAAAGTGGGGAATATTGTGAAAATCCTACACAGAGAAGCTGGCTGGAACTGCTTTCCTAAGGCAGGTGGGGAGCCGCCACGAGACAGCATCACTGAAGCTTCCTAAAATAGGAGAGGTGAGAGGAGGGTGAAGGCCTGGGTGAGGCAGCTCTGAGGGCCTGAAAGAAGCAAGCAAGACGGAGAGAAGGCAAGAGGTGGGGCTGGAGGACACCGAGCTTGCAGGCCGTGCTGAGGACCCTAGACTTCATTCCAGAGAAGACTGGGGAACCATGAAGAAGTATTCACAGGCAGCCCCATAGTGCTATGAACTTCCCTCTCAAAACTGCTTCCACTGCATCCCATAGCTATTAGATTGTTGTGTTTTCAATGTCATTTATTTCCAGGATGGTTTTTTTTTTATTTTTTATTTGATCTCTTTTGTAACCCAAACATTATTTAATAGCATGCTATTTAGCCTCGTCAATAATATTGTAACAGCTATGTATGGTGCTAAATTGTATGAGATTTCTCAGGATGATCACTCTATAGGTTATATAAATGTCCAATCACTGTGTTATGCACCTGAAACTAAACTGTCCCTCAACTCTAATTGAAAATTTGAAAAACACATTATTTTTTTTAAAAAAAAGAAGTACTCGCTGAAACCGGTTTGGCTCAGTGGTAGAGCGTTGGTCTGCAGACTGAAAGGTCCCAGGTTAGATTCCAGTCAAGGGCATGTACATTGGTTGTGGGCACATCCCCGGTAGGGGGTGTGCAAGAGGCAGCTGGTTGATGTTTCTCTCTCATCGACATTTCTAGCTCTCTATTTCTCTCCCTTCCTCTATGTAAAATATCAATAAAATATATTTTTTTTAAAAAAGAAGTACTCACAGGAGAGTAGGTAATCCAGCTTTGAGTAAATGTATCACTGGCTGCTCTGAGATGACTCAGGAGGGGACCTGAGAGAAAGCCTTGAGACCTGGAGCCACATTAGGAGGCTGTTGGTATCATTCAGTCAAGAGACGGTGGCATTTTAGAAGAGGAATGGCAGAGATGTGTTGAAAGGGTGCTGTGTGCCTTGGCTCTAGTCTAGCTCCTATTACAATGTTTTTCAAACTCGCCTGATGATAGAAATCAATGAAGTTTGTTAAAAATACAGGTTCCCGGGCTCCTCCTCTAGAGATTCCATTTCGGTGGGTCTGGGGCAGGGCCTGGGGATCTGCACTTTAAACAAGCTTCCCCAGGGATTCTTCTCGTTGGGCAGGTCTGTCCAGTGCCACCCTGCAGAGTGCCCTGGGAAGCACGCCTTCGTTCCTCTTGTAACGTAAATCGGTCCTCAGAGATGGTGCCTCTCGCGATCCCAACCAGAGGAGGATCCAGGTGTAGACTCTTAGTTCACCGAATGCTTTTCCTACTTAGAACTAAAAGCACTTCAGCTGTAACATTTCCAACATTCAAATTATTTAAATTGGTGTGTGTTTTTTTTTTTAAGTGTGTTCCTTAAAGACTGGGGTTTTTTTGGGAACATTAATAGGTGTCTAGCTGTGTATAGCTGTCAGGGAGACAAGAAGCAGGCGCGCCGCGGCTGAGGACACTGCCAGGAGCAGCTGGAACGGAGAGCAATGGGACGGAGCGTCAGCCTACTTCTGCATTTTGGAAAATCCCTGCACTGCTCAGGGACACCTCTCCAGCCCATCAACTGTGCAACTGGAGACCGTGTCACTGGGCCCCAACTTCTCCCGTGTCGCCAGAGGAAAATACCAAGACCTTACACGGATTCCGTCCTTGGCCTAGTTGCATATTATCCAGTTGGAGTAGGAAGGAAGGAAGCTTCTTGCAGTCTAGCCTGTTTCCCCTAATAATAAGACAGTGTCTTCTATTAATTTTTGCTCCCAAAGATGCACTAGGTCTTATTTTCAGGGGATGCATTATGTTTCCATGAAGCAGGTCTTATTTTCGGAGGATGTCTTACTTTCGGGGAAACGCGGTATCTAGTTGTCCTCTACATCAGCTCGTCCGCAGAGAGGCAGCAGAGCACGGTGGGAACAGAACAAGTCTGAGAATCGAACTCCCCCTGCTCGACTGCTGGCTCTTTTTTACTTATTAGCTGGAAACGCTACTTCATCTTCTGGTTCTTCAGTTTTCACCTCTGATAAAGGAAATAATAATGGTGCATTAATGCGCTGGGGCTTTCCTAACAAAGTGTCACAGGTTGGATGGCTTGGGCAGCAGGAATTTATGTTCTCACAATTCTGGAGGCTCAGAGTCTGAGATCAAGGTGTTGGTAATGGTTGGCTTCTTCAGGTGGCTGCCTTCTCACTGTGTCCTCACACGGTCCTTCCTCTGTGCATTTCCCTGTCCTAATCTCCCCTTTCATAAGGACATCAGTCATATTGCACTAGGGCCCACTCTAATGATCTTACTTTAACTTTTTAAAGACCCTATCCCCAAATACAATCAACATTCTGATGTATTGGAGGTTGGAACTTCAACATATAAACTTAGGGGGACAAAACTCAGCCCCAAATGATATTAGTACAGCAGGATTATCATGGGATTAAAAGACCTAATATATGTACCTGCCTTAGAGTAAGTGCTCAATAAATGTCTGTTACTATCCACTCCTTCATAGTGTTACCAGTGAGAGGATAAGACCTCAGTTCATATCTTCTTGAAGGAAAGTTCTTAAGCAAGAGATAAAGTGTAGAAAAGCAAGCAAGAATTTATTGACCACAGCAATAAATTTATCTGACCCTTTTCACTTACTATGTCTTAGTATTCCTCAGTGTCTTCATTTTTGTTTACATGCCTTGTCTGACACTGCAGCAATGTAAGTTTCCCAAAGGCAGAGATCTTAAATCTTTTCTCTTCTTCTACTTTCTACAATTTTGTTTTTTGCTGCATGCCTAGCACTTTGACCATAGTAGCTGACAGGTAACGATTGTGCACTATTGTTAGGGAAGATCAGGAAACTAGGGAAATCCCAGGACAAGCAGAATAGGGAAACTAAGACAGATAGTTAAGCAGTAGTTTGCAGCCACCTAATAAATCTTATATTTCCTAAACCAGGGGCACATAAGAGTAAATGGTTTGCAGTTCTTCTCTCCAACCAGAGGGTAAATAGCTTAAATCACCCTACTCAGGGAGACTGATAATAGAAATACAATTAGTGCCATTTTGCTAACCACTCAAAAACAGACAAACTAAGAGAATAAATAACATTTTGGCACAAAAGCATAAAGCTGATGAATATTCTCTTGATCCTCCCTTAATACCTCCCCTAAACACTCAGATTTTTAAATTCCTGAAAACCAAGATCCGAGAGCACTCTCCCTTCAGGGAGCGCACCCATGCCATTCCCTTCCCGCACAGGCATGCATCCATCTCCTAAACTCCAAGGGACCCCATGAGACTTGCAACCAGGGGAGCAGGGGGCAGTGGGCAGTAGAATTCATCCCAGGCTATTCCCCTGAACCTATCTGCCAGGCCCCTCCTGCTCTGACTTCCCAGTGAGCCAGAGCAGCCCAGCCTGGGCTCTCCTGTGGCTTCTTCTGTGACTTTCCTTGTTTCACTGTCCTGAGTGTGTTTTATCTGAGGTCAATACATTGCTTGCATTACCGTGGTACTTTGTCTCTTGATTGAAAATTTCCCCTCAAAAAGACAAGCACCAAGATCTCCTTGCCTTGCAGGTAACAGTTCCAGTCGGGATAAGCCTAGGGTATTTAAAATATAAGCTTATTCCATCACCACAACCCCATCCCCCAAGAAGTCCCCCATTCCTATGCCCACCACACACAAACCCAAATCTGGAGGACTCTTGTGAACATAGTTGTTGTTTTTTTTGGAAATTCAGGATGGAGGGAGGAAAGGAGTAGGTACATACAATCCTAATGTCCATTGGTATACAGCAGGGACACATACCCACATATCATGTGTAGTCAAATGGCTCCTTTAAAATGGTTTTGGAGCCGAAACTGGTTTGGCTCAGTGGATAGAGTGTTGGCCTGCGGACTGAAAAGTCCCGGGTTCAATTCCGGTCAAGGGCATGTACCTTGGTTGCAGGCACATCCCTAGTGGGGAGTGTGCAGGAGGCAGCTGGTTGGTGTTTCTCTCTCATCAATGTTTCTAGCTCTCTATCTCTCTCCCTTCCTCTCTGTAAAAAATCAATAAAAATGTTTTTTTTTAAAATAAAATAAAATAAAATGGTTTTGGACTTCTAGGGATGGGAAGGCCTGTCAGGCTCCTACCGATGTGAATGAGGGACTGTGGGGATAGTTATATGCACAAGCTGACATCAGTGAGTGTGGACTCTTGGGGGACGTTAAGATGTGTGATCTGCACTGCACTCTCATGTAAGGTCTGTCAGGGACAAAGGAGACCCTCTCTGGATATCATGTGTCATGTCAGCAAAGCATCACACCCAGCATTTTTCCCAGATGATGTGTGGTTTTCAGAACAGGCAAGTCCCCAGGAGAGGTAGGGTAGGTCAGGGCAGGATAGGGTAACAGGAAATAGTGAGGAACTCATCAAATCCCCCCATTCTGTCTTGAGTACTATATAATGTGGGGGAGGAACATACTTTCCTCTACCCTCAAAGTTGTTTTGGCTGGTCTAATAATCTAATAGGCATGAGACAAGATTAGCAAGAGAACAGAACCAAGTTTAATACATACATATGTATGGGAACCCCGCAAACATATGAGAGAGTCAAAGACCCACATGCAGGAAAGGTTTGGAGATGAAAAAGTAGCATGGGTATACAGGGTGGGGCAAAAGTAGGGTACAGTTGTTCATATGGAAAATAATACAATAAGTAAATAATAACATAAGACTAAACTCTGTTCCACATACTCACAACTGTAAGCCCATTTTTGCCCACCCTGTATATGACCTCTTGAGATAGGGAAGAGGTAAGATGTGTTGGGGACTTCAACGGTCATTGCAGAATGGAAAGAGCACACCTTTAGGAAACAGAAGTTTGTCCTGCCATATAGATGGGTGAAGAAGGTCATCGCTGATAATCTCTTATGAGAAAGGCCTCTAATTCCAATTCTTCCAATCAATTAAGGGTGGGGGACAGAAGTTTCCCCTGAGTCTGTGGCCAAAGCTGCCTTTAGTTCAAAACAATCTGCATACTACAGAGGCATACCTTGAGTGACTTGTTCTGGACCCCACAATGATAAGCTACTGCATCTGCGTTGTTGGAACGTACAGTTCACTCATTTTTGCATGGTTCTCACTGACAAGAAAACTAAACCTGCCATTCAGACTCTTCTTGTGGGACTGTTGGTAGAAGTCTTATTGTCCCAAGCTAGTGTGGGTCATGCCGTTTCATTTCAGTCATGCACAAGTATGGTCCGTCTGGCCAAGCCCAGATAGTTGAGAAATCTGTGACCTTCAGGTCAGAACAAACTCGATAGGATGAGCCAATCAATAGTGTCAGGAGCAAAACTGAGTGAACGTCAGCTTCTGAGGAGAAAGGCCCTCCAGTGCCCATGATTACCAATCAGTCATACAGTGGAGAGGTCCCTGAGAAAATGTACCAAAAATACTTTAGTTTTTATATTTTACAAAGGATTCTATACAATGGATGACCTGTCAATTTTTATCTATCTTTATTTCCATGCTATTGTGTCTGTTCTTTGCTTAAAGACTGTCCTTGATACTTATGTTAGATAAAATTGTATGTTCCACGTTGTGAAATAAGTTAAACAATGGGAAATGAGCTTTTATGCAACAGTAACTTGCTTCCTCATGAAAGATAATGAGTCAAGCATTTCTCTCTGAAAAAAAATGGTTAAAAGGTAAATTGGTAGTCATCACACAAGTAGAGGGAACAAGTAAAGGCTATATGGTTCATAAGAACTTTCATCTTCAAAACAAGATAGTAGGTCTTGGAGTGTGTTTCCCCTTGCAGTCAGTCAGTCAACAACTCTTTATCAGTCTACCATATGCCAAGAGCTGTGCTGGGTACACTGATGAACAAGACAGATAAAGAGAGGATTAAGACAGAGGAACAGGGTAGGACTAGTTTGATTTTTTAAAAATTACTTGAGAACTATTGAGACAGAGTAGTCAAGAATGACCTTTCAGGGGTTGTCTGGAGCAATTCAACTGAAAATGAAGGAAATACAAAGTCCTTGACGTGACTGAGGACAAGGGAGAGCAGCGTGGTTATGTGTGGGCAGTCTGGGTTGGCAGGAAGGGGCCCAAAATGAGCTGGAGAAGGAAACTGGAGGTCACTGATGGGTTTTATGGATGAAGAGGACTCATCCATTGGGCTGCATAGAATGGAAGGAGAAAGCAAGGAAACAAGTTACGGAGTGTTTTGCATAAGTCTTGGGTGAGAGACAGAAGGCTTACATAGTGGTAGCAGATAGGGTAGTAAGCCAAGAGATTTAAGATGTGTCTTGAAGTGGGGTACACTGGGCTTAAAAATAATTTGACACAGGGATGGAATTGAGAAAAAGGTAGGAATTCTCAGGACTCTTAGGTTTCTGAATTAGGATCATTTCCCTCAGTTTATTTCTTTCCAGGCTCCTACCACAATTAAAGCAACTTAAGCCATTATCATGTTTATTTGTTTACTTATTTTTCTGCCCATCTACAATAATGCTGTCCAATAAAAAAAGCAATGCAAACCACATACGTAATTGTAAATTTGCTAGTAGCCACATTAAAAGGGCAGTAAAATCAATTTTAATGATATATTTTACGTAATCCAGTATTTCAAAATATTGTTTGGACAAATAATATAAAAATGAATAAAATATTTTAACTTTTTTATCTGAAGTCTTCAAAATATTGTGTATATTTTACACTGACAGCACATCTCCACTCAGACTAGCCACTTTAAAATATATATATATATATATATATATATATATATATATATATATATATTATTGATTTTTTACAGATTGGAAGAGAGAGGGATAGAGAGTTAGAAACATCGATGAGAGAGAATCATCGATCATCTGACTCTTGCACACCCCCTACTGAGGATGTGCCTGCAACCAAGGTACATGCCCTTGACCAGAATCGAACCTGGGAACTTTCAGTCTACAGGCCGGCGCTCAATCGACTGAGCCAAACCAGTTTCGGCAAAACTAGCCACTTTTTAAGCCCTTAATAACCACCTGTGACAGTGGCTATGATCACCTGTGACAGTGGCTATAATCACCTGCAGTTCTATTTGGTCTAGTTCACTGTTTTTCTCCAGCAATTGGAACATTCAGAGACATACAGTGAGCATTCAGTATGTTTTAAATGAGTGAATAATGCCCAGTGATGGGAAGCTTGTTGGAAGCAATAGTTTTGGGGGTGGGATCAAAGCTACCGTTTTAGACTCAGTAGGTCTGAGGTGTTTATGAGACTTCTAAGTGGAAATGTCAAGAAAGGAAGTCAATGGGGAATCTGGAACTGAGAATAAAGATGTAGGGGGGAATGTAAATTTGGCATTCTATTACTCCTACAGTGTGTTAGTAAATAACACTTTTATTCAAGAGAAAGGTCATTGAGGGGATAAAAATGTTGTGGTACATATATGCAATGGAACATTACCCGTCCATAAACAAGAATGAAATCTTATCATTTGTGGCTACATGGATAAACCTGGAGGGTGTTATGCTAAGTGAGATAGGTCACTCAGAGAAAGGCAGATACCCTATGATTTCATTTACATGTGGAATCTAAAGAACAAAATAAAGGAACAAAGTTGGAACAGTCTCATACATACAGAGAACACACTGGTGGTTGCCAGGAAGGAAAGGGGTTGGGAGAATGGATCAAAGACGTGAAGGGATTAAGTACAAATAGGTAGTTACAAGATAATCACCAGAATGTAAAGTACAGCCAAGAGAATACAGTAATTAATATTGTGATAACTAAGTAGGGTGTCAGGTGGGTACGGGTAATATCTGGGGGAACACTTTGTAAAGTATATGATTGTCTAACCACTATGCTGTACACATGAAACTAATACAAAATAACAATGAATGTAAACTATAAAAATAAATAAATACAGAGGAAGGTCATTTTCCAAACATTTATCAAGCGTGCTATTATAGGAAAATTAGGCTTTCTCTGTTGTTTTTCAAAACACAGGAAGAATGAAGTGACCTAAATTCTATGGCTAAGTAGTTGTGTGATCTTGAATAAGACCTTACTTTTGCCTCTCTGTTGTTTGTCTACAGAACTAAATGGTGAAACCAGATTATCTCTAGTTCTCAAAATAATTTATGATTTAATGTCATAGTTAATTAGGGTTACTTCTGTCCACACATTTAACTTCAAACTTGATCAGTGGGCAAAGATCAGCCTAAAGGGAGTCAAGAAACCCAGGAATAAATTCCAACTTCACTACCAGATTGACCGATAATCTTGAACAGGGAGCAACCTCACTTTCCCCATAGGCTAAGTGGGGTGAAACCTCTCAGCATTGTTTCTCAGATTGAACCAGATAAATCAGGTGAATATCTTGCAATCTGTATGGTACTAGAAAAAGGAGAAGTGTCATTGTTGTTGTTAAAGCAGGTGTTTGAAATGCTGTACTTTTCCCAGCAAATACCAGGCTGAGTCTGTCATTTATCCTCAGGGCATACGACTTGTTACTTTTTCCCTACTATAAAGCATTGTCACTTTATTCAGGATATTAAAAAGGTGCTTTGTCATGTGAGGAACAGTGTGATGATATTTTTGCTCTTCAACTGTGGTATTAATGCCTGAAGGAAGAATCTGTGTTTGCCCTGGCCGAGTGGCTCAATTGGTTACAGCATACACCTTAAGGTTGCCAATTCAATTCCCAGTCAGGGCACATATCTAGGTTGCCGGTTCAATTCCCGGTTGGGGCAACTGATCCTTTGTTTTCTCTCTCACATTTCTATTTCTCTCTTTTTCATCAATAAAAACATATCCTCAGGTGAGGATTAAAAAAAAGAAGAAGCTGTGACTATGAAGCTCTACAAGAATCCTGAATTTCTTCATATCATGAATCTTCCAGTCTGTTGTAGCTAAGAGGGACTGGTGGGTTAGGGGTCAAAGGAGGAACACTATTTTTGGTGCTCCCATACCCGGACGTGTTACTTTCCTGAGTTCCGGTAGATTATGGTAATGGAATACTCTCAGTGTGAGAATGGAGACAACTGTTCAGTCTTTGTATCTGCAAAGAATGCCTGTCTTTGAATATTTACAAGAAAATAATGAGAGTCTGGCCTAGTAGCTAAGCTGGTTAGAGCGATCTCCTGGTAAGCCAAGGTCAAGGATCAACTAATGTCAGGATCAACTAATCAATGTTTCTCTCCCTCTCCCCTCCAACCCCCTCCCCCCCCCCAAAAAAAAAGCTAAAGGAAAAGAAACACACACACACACACACACACAGAAAGCAGGAAGGAGGGGAATTCACAGACAGAGGAGGAAGAAAGGCGAAGGCAAGGTTAGAGAACTAAAAGGTTAGTCCCGAAGAAGAAGCGGGGATGGGGAGGGGAGGTGAGAATCAACAGGGCAGAAACTGGAGCCAGTTAGACTGCGGGAGGAGACGGGTGGCGAATGAGTGGATAGTCCAGTGACTTGCCAAGCAGGCACCAGGCGCAGGGGGGTGGGGCTTGGGGAGGGTAAATGCAGGGCAAGGCTTAAAAGGCGATGACCCTAACTAGTTGATGCCACCATTGACCTCCGAAGCCCAGGGCGAGGGGACCCAAGGCGGGGGGACGGGAGGAAAGACCCGCCAGTGAGGCAGCCCGCCGGCTTGCGAGGAGGCGCGCAGACAGGAGAGGGGACCCCCGGGAGCACCTGGCCGCCCGCCACCATGTGCGAGCTGTACAGCAAGCAGGACACGCTGGCCTTGCGGAGGAAGCACATCGGGTAAGGGCCCCCCGGCCCGGGGACGGCACAGAGAGGGGGAAATCCTGCGTGCTGGGGCTGAGAGCGGAGCCTGGCAGGGAGCGGGCGAGCCGGGAGCGCGCCCCAAGCTCCGCTAGAGCAGCAGCCAGACCGGGGCGAGCCCGCCGCCCGCGCACCTGCGCCCGGCGCCCCCTCCCGCCCGGGCGCCCCGCGCCTCCCCGCGCCTCCCCGCGCAGCCCGGCTCAGCAGTCCCGGGAGCCGGGAGCCGGGAGCCGGGAGCCGGGAGCCGGGAGCCGCGGGCGGAGTTCCCCGGGACAGGTGATGGCCCTACCACACCACTGCAGGGACGGGCGCTGGGAGGAAGGAGAGCACCTCTCCGCCACTCCCACCAACTCAACGGGGTTGAGTTGTTTCCAAAACTATGAGCTCAGAAATATTTATTTTGATGACGATTATGAAAACAAACTAATCCTGACATCTTGTTTGGAGTGAACTTTTTCTTATTGCACGCTCGGTTCAGAGGGAGGGGGTAAACCCAGCCAGGAGAAGACTTGGGACCGGCCGTCCTCTGGCTAAGTGGCTACTTACAGTTCCCTCCAGAGTGCGCCTGCCTTGCCCGCGCTGCAAACCGCTTGGTAATGTGCCGGTGACCGTGGTCAGACCTGGGCTCTGATCCTAGAGGGTGTCCTGTTACCTGTGTGACCTCTGCCAAGTCATTTCCTCTTCTGGGCAGAGGAGGCATGACATCCTGCTGCACAGGAGCGCGAGCAAATGATATTAAATCGGTGTGACCTGGTTTTGTTGTTTTCTTTGGTTTTGTGGCTGTTGTTTGTTCTTAACTATATTTTATTGGGTTTTTTACAGAGAGGAAGGGAGAGGGATAGAGAGTTAGAAACATCAATGAGAGAGAAACATCGATCAGCTGCCTCCTGCACACCCCCTACTGGGTATGTGCCCGCAACCAAGGTACATGCCCTTGACCGCAATCAGACCTGGGACCCTTGAGTCCGAAGGCCGACACTCTATCCACTGAGCCAAACCGGTTCTGTCTTGTGACTGTTTTTTAAGGCGCATGCAAAAAACGAACTATGATTCCGGCTCTTCCGAAGCCCTAGATCCTGTAACATCAAGGGTCTGCAAGAATTACAAGTAATTAGCAAGCGCTGCAGCGGGCTGGCTGGAGAGAGGCCTGCGGGACCCTAGAAAGAAAAGAATCAGGGCCCTCTTCTTGGGAGAAGCGTTAGGCAGTGTGTCATACTGAGGCCCCTGATAGCACCAAGTTTCTGAATGATTTCGGAGGCCGGTTAGACCCACGTTACGATCAGAATAGATTCCTCCTTCCCTGATCACCCCTTTCCCTTTTTCTAATCACCACTCCACTCCATTAGTTTTCAGTCCTATGTAGTTAGGTTCCAATGAGGACCCAATGACTTCTGACATGAGCAGAACAAATTCTGTGAAAGAAGGAGTTTAGCCACGAACTGACTGGAGAATTTTACCCGAAGTCTGGGGGGCAAGGTGGAAAATACATTACAATCCGGGAAGGCGAAGTCTGCCGTCTCCAGCTCTCATTCAGAGCAAAGGTTTTCCTTGGATTTTTAACTCTTAGTATAAACTAACAGCTGAGCATGAACCAATAAGAAATTCCTATTACATATTAGTTTTACTTAGCTTAGGCAGTGTTAAAATTTTAGATGACCTATTCTCAGTAACGAAAATACTCTCTAAAGAGATGCATATCAAGTTAATAGATAGGTATTTAAATAGCCTGTAGACTACCTTTAATGTGTGTGTGTATGCAGGGGGGAGCTTTGCATGCAAAATCACCAAAATAAAAATATCATATTCAGTTTGCATTTCTAAGCGTCCATAGAGCCAAGGTCAGAAACCTGGTCTTGTTGCTATGTTTCTAAAATTTATACTTCAGACATTCCCAAATAACAAAAAATGGTGACTTTTTTTTTTTTTTGCTTAAAAGAGTGGATTAAAGGGTTAGAATGATAATTGTATTTTATTATGTAAGAATGGAAAATCCATTGGGTACAGAACAAGCACTACTCAAAGTAACCTCCATAGTATTAAACACTGTTACTTGTATTTAGCCTTTAGCGCTATTTATTGTTCATATAAATTAGATTAGAAAGAGAGAGAGAGAAAGCAAGCAAGCACCAACTTGGGCTATGGCATAAGACAGTCTATGTACTTTCAAATTATGATTTTTTTTTTACTTATTAGCTGTGTAACCTTGATCAAATGTCTTCATTTTTCTGTGTCCCAGTTTCCTCACCTCTAAAAAATGAGGACAATAATAAACCCTATTTCATACAATTGTTGGGATGGTTACATGAGATAATATTTGTAATATCTGTCAGTTCCTGACTCATAACAAGCCTTTAAAAAAAAAAAAGTTTGGTGGGTTGTTTTTCCCCCTGGTAGAACAAAATTTCCCAAAAGAAAATTAGTTATTGGTTCATGTAACTAGAGCTGCGGGAATTGATCTCTGTGCCTTTAAAACAGCATTGCCAACCCCTGGCAAATTTAATATAACAAGAAATGTGAGCAGTGTCCACGAACGCGGGATTAAGATAAAAGGTTCCAGGCTGATATGAATTTTTTTTTTAAGGTATGTCACCCAGGTTGTGTTTTCAGTTGCTTAATGTGGTTGTAATTTTCCACTTATCACGACCTTCATTGAGAAGGAAAAACACTGAGCAGCGTGAGCAGACCAGGATGTTCCCTCTCGTGATTTCCAGGCCCTCCTGCAAAATGTTCTTTGCTGCGGACCCCATCAAAATAGTGCGAGCCCAGCGGCAGTACATGTTTGACGAGAACGGTGAGCGGTACCTGGACTGCATCAACAACGTCGCCCACGGTAACGGTCCCGCCTGGCAGTGTCTGGAGGGTACCTTTACGGAGTCGGGCGGACGTGGCACCATTAATATTGGCCCCAGGAATTCCAGAGGCTGCAGTTGCTTTGCAGAGCGGGGCCGGTAGTCCCAGCAGAGAAAAGTTGCAGCAAAATGTGGAACAGAAAGGAGCTCCACTTGTGCTCTGTTTTCTTGCTTCATAATCCCCCCACTCCCCTCACTGGCCAGGCATTTAGTCTTGTAACTTATTTCTCTGGCTTTTGTCTCCTGAACTTTTAGTGGGACACAGTCACCCAGAAGTGATCAAAGCTGCCGCGAAGCAGATGGAACTGCTCAACACCAACTCCCGGTTCCTCCACGACAACATCGTGGAGTACGCCAAGCGCATTTGCGCGACTCTGCCCGAGAAGCTCTCCGTTTGCTATTTTACAAACTCAGGGTAGGTGTCCAGGCTTCCCGCCCGTCCCATCCCCAGCACAATCTCTTTGTTTCCTCTCTCGCACACGCCTTTCGTGGCGGAGCACCGATATTTCAAAGTTTGCTGACATTGCTGCCGTTTACTAAATGACCAGACACTGGGGACCTGGCCAGTCTGCTTCCTGTGCTTGACTCCCCCGGCCCGTCGCAAGTAGGACACCGGACAGCACGTTCCAAGGCTTCTGAGCACAGCCTGTAACAACAGTCTGATGATGAAGGTGCCACCCAACTGTTTCTTGCGATGGCTTTCTTGGTGAAAGATGGGAAGGCATCCGTTTAAGTATCCCAAAAAGGTTGCTACTTAGGCCATCCATTGCAAAAAAAAAGTTCAAGTCTGTTGCTCATGTGAGAAAACCTAACTAGTCAAATGACACTCATCTCTTCCTGCAGTAGAATAAGTAGCTGAAGAATCCAGGAGCTCAGTCCTTTCAAAGCATGAATGAGGAAATTTATCAAAGGAAGAACTCTCCTGAACAAGCTATTACTTTTATAAGATTTTTTAAAATCCTCGCCCGATGGTATGTTTATTGATTTTGGAGAAAGAGGGAAAGAGAGGGAGAGGGGGAAAAAATCAATGTGAGAGAGAAACATCCATCCATTGCTTTCCCTACACAACCCACCCAGGGACCAAACGTACAGCCTTTTCTGTGTGCAAGTCTATGCTCCCACCAACTGAGCCACCTAGCCAGCGCTTTAGGAAGTTTTGTGATTGATTTGTTTTCTTAGACAAATGAACATATTTACACAAAGGAAAGGAAGAAAAAAAATCAGGTGAATAGATATATTCCAACTTTCAAATTCTATAAATTCAAATTATTACATATCTATTCTGGAATATTGTGCAGGCGTTAAAAGTATGTTTTGAGCTAACCAGTGTTTTCAGTGGTTAGAGCATCAGCCCACAGACTGAAGGGTTAGATTTTGGTCAATGGCTTGTACCTAGGTTGCAGGTTGGATCCCTGGTCCCAGTCAAGGCGAGTATGCAAGGCAATCAATTGATGGCGTCTCTCTCTCATGTCAATGTTTCTCTCTGTGTGTCTCTCCCCGCCCTTCCACTCTCTAAAACATGCAATGGGAAAAATATATATTCTTGAGTGAGGATTAACACACACACAAAAAGTATGTTTTGAAATTATATGCCTAATGACATGTGAAAAACTCACAATGCCATGTTATATTGGGAGGAAACCTATATATTCAGCATAAACATATTTTTTAAGTATTGTATGTGCTAAAATTAGCTATTAGAAATTCTGTACATGTATCTTCTCAATGAGATATTTTAGCAGCAAATTTTAAACCATAAGACCATTCTTTTTTTTTTCTAAAGAGATAAGATATTTTGCCCTGAGCAGTGTGTCTCAGTGAGTTGAGCATCATCCTGTGCTCCAAAAAGTTGCCAGTTTGATTCCTGGTCAGGGAGCATGCCGGGGTTCGATCACCAGTTGGGTGCATGCAGGAGACAACCAATCAATGTTTCTCTATCACATCAATGTCTCTCTCTCTCTCTCTCTCTCTCTCTCTCTCTCTCTCTCTCTCAAATCAATAAAACATTTTTTTAAAAACCACTGGATAAAAACAAATTAAGATAGGCTGTTTTAAAGCATTCTTGCTTTTAATAAACTAAATATCATAATTGACTTTTACTTCAAAGAATCCTATACTGTCAGAGAGGGATTAGCCCCAGAGAACACTGTCCTCAAAGAAGGTTGTTTCTGCCCTAGCCAGCTTGACTCAATGGATAGAGAGTTGGCTTGTGGACAAAAAGGTCCCAGATTTGATTCCCAGTAGGGGGAGTGCAGGAGACAGCCAATCAATGATTCTGTATCATCATTGATGTGTCTATCTCTCTCTCTCTTTCCTTCTCCCTTCCTCTCTGAAATCAATAAAAATATATTTAAAAAAGAAAAGAAGAAGAAGAAGAAGGCTGTCTCGAAAGACTGGAGGTGATAGAGCCTGGGAGAGTACACAGAATAATCTTGAGGTTAAACAGGCTTCAGTCTGAAACCTGACTCTACTTCTTATTAGCTGTGAGAACTCGTTCTGGTCACTTATGCTCTCTGAGGCTGTTTCCTCATTTATAAAAAGGAGATGACAGTACTAGCCTGTTAGAATAGTTATGAGAATAAATACAAGCAACACACACACTATGATGTCTGGCACAGAAAGCATTGCACAATTGATTATATTGTTCCCCTGTGTCTGAGTAGTATACCAGGTTGAAAAATTATGATCTTCATCTTATAGATAAGAAATTAATTAAACAGTGGGCCAGTACAATAGCCTTTAGTAGCCAAGGTAATGGGCCCCCACACTCCCATTCCTCCCGGGGAGATCAGGCTTCTAAATGTCCTCAAAATTAATCACCTACTGATGTGGCTGAACTCCGCTAGCGTGTGAAATGGGCAGCATATCCCTCATTTGCACTGTTTCCCCTGTGTCTCATTCTTTACTGAAGACCTCTGGGAACTTGTGTTAGAAGGGTGAGGTGATATTGTTGGATGGGCAAGATTAAAGGTGAAGGAGAGGAGTTCAACTTATTTCTTAATACATTTCTGAATACAGTGTTCCCCACCTCTTATTCAAGATTTCTCTTTTTGTGGTTTTAGTTACCCATGGCCAATCGTGGTCTGAAAATATGAGCCATTCTGAGTAGCATGACGAAATCTCATGCCATCTGGCTCTGTCCTGCCTGGGATGTGAATCATTCCTTTTTCCAGTGTAACCACAGTGTACGCATCCCCCGCCCACTAGTCACAGTGTCCCCTCAGTGATCAGAGTGACTGTCCAGTCCCCTAAGGTGTCACAGTGCTTGTGTTCAAGGGGCACTGATTCTACTGAATAATGGCCCCAAAGCACAAGAGTGGTGCTGACAGTTTGGATATGCAAAGAGGAGCTGAAAGGGGCTTCCTTTGAGTTAAAAGGTGAGTTCCAATAAAGAGAGAGAGATCACGTTCACAGAACTTTCATTACTGTATATTGTTACAATTGTTCTATTTTATTGTTAGTTACTAGAGAGTCAGCACACAATTTCAATCACACGAGAAGGTGCCCCACCTCCTGCTGCAAGTAGACACCCAGTGGGGGGCTGGGACCCATGCCTGACTAGCAGCATTCCTTCCACCCCACACCCCCTCCCCCCTGCCTGTGTCTGCTCCAGGGTCTCCTGAACTGTTACAACAGCTCAGGCAGGTGCCCCTGTCTCTGTCTCCGTCTTCATTCTGACTCACCTGCGTGTGCAACCTCCTCTGTCCAATTATGGCATCCCAGCCTAATTTGCATATTACCTCTTTATATATAGATTGTTGGAATCTCTTGTTGTGCCTAGTTTATAAATTAAACTCTCATAGGTATGTGTGTATAGGAGGGAAATGGTATATATGGGATTTGGTACTATCCACAGTTTCATACATCTGGTAGGGGTCTTGGAATGCATGCCCCTTAGTTTTACAAGAAAAACTATATTCTCATAAATTAGAATCTAACAACTTTTTAATTAAAATTTTGAATCTTACAACTTTTTAATTAAAATTTTGAAATATTTTAAAAAGAGTTTATATGACATTGTTCCCTCTATGTTGTCTTACAGATCTGAAGCCAATGACTTAGCCTTACGCTTGGCTCGGCAGTTCAGGGGCCACCAAGATGTGATCACTCTTGACCAGTAAGTCTTGGACATAAGATTTCTAAGCAAGAAGCTCCTTCAGAGACAAAATCGTATTGATCCTATCCATGCTAATACCACGAACACATGTAGAGGACGGTGGGTGTGTGGCACAGTGACTTTTACTTGTATTAGGGTATCAAGGCCAGTCCAGGCCTGCAGGAGACTTACTTCCTTCTAAGTACCTACAAACTGGAGGCTCTACTGGGTCGCTGTGCTTATGGTCTCATGGGCTTGCATGAATCTGGGCTTACTTTTCACACATTAACTATTTATTGGGCCACTTCATATATAAATCTTTTTCAAAATAAAAATACAATTAGTTTCTTAAAAGTCCAAGCATTCACTTCACTACTGTGATTATGTACTGTAATTAATTTAAAAGATAATTATTCAGAGCAAATTTTATTTTTTTAATGTTTTTTATTGATTTTTCACGGAGAGGAAGGGAGAGGGATAAAGAGCTAGAAACATCAATGAGAGACATACATCAACCAGCTGCCTCCTGCACACACCCCCATTGGGGATGTGCCCGCAACCAAGGTACATGCCCTTGACCAGAATCAAACCTGGGACCTTTCAGTCCGCAGACCGACGCTCTATCCACTGAGCCAAACTGGTTTCGGCTAGAGCAAATTTTAAAGAAAACAAGGAGCCAAGTAAAAGTTAATGACTATTAATAATCACTATTTGATTTTACCTCTCAAATGTACATTTATTACATTTTATTTATTTTTTAATATATTTTATTGATTTTTCACAGAGAGGAAGAGAGAGGGATAGAGAGTCTGAAACATCAATGAGAGAGAATCATCGATCAGCTAGCTGCCTCTTGCACATCCCCTACTGGGGATGTGCCCGCAACCAAGGTACATGCCCTTTACCGGAATCGAACCCGCGACCTTTCAGTCGGCAGGCCGATGCTCTATCCACTGAGCCAAACTGGTCCCGGCCATTTATTACATTTTAAACAAGCAATCCAACAGCTTCAATCTTTACTAGGGAGATTTCTTTCTTTTAAATTGTTTCCTACCTCTCCACCCCCGTCTTTGACACAGAGGGTTAAACTGCACATGCACCTTATTTCTTGCCCTCTGCAGGCTTCTCCCATCTACCTGGTATGTGTTGGTTGGTGTATGGGTTTTCCATTGTTGCTGGAACAGATCACCACTAACTTGGTGGCTTAAGTAACACAAATATATTCTCTTACAGCTCTGTATGACAGAAGTCCACATGGTTCTCACAAGGCAAAAATCAAGGCATCAACAGGGCTGGATTCCTCCGGAGGCTTTAGAGGAGAATCTGTTCCTTGCTTTGTGCGGCTTCTAGGGGCTGCCTGCACTCCTTGGCTCATGGTCCCTTCCTTCATCTTCAGAGCCAGACTTTGCATTACAGCAGCCTCTGCTTGCATCCTCACATCACCTCCATGTTTCTGATCACCATCCCCCTGGCTCCTTTCACTTACAAAGACTTGTGATTACATTGGACCCTCCAGGATTATCTCTCCCTCATGATCCTCACTCAACCACATCTGCAAAGTCCCTTTTGCCATGTAACGTATTCTTAGGATCTGAGGTTTAGGGCATGGGCATCTTGGGGGCAGGATGGCTACCACAGCTGATTTTTTGGTTCTATTTTATTCCCATTCATCCCCACTTATAGACAACTGTTCTAATACACCTACGAATATCTTTTATTTTTGTAAAATGTATATTATTTTATGTGTATCTGTTTTAATTTTGCAAACATTGTTGTATATCTCATTCTGTTTCTGACTTTTTTTCTGTCTGCACTGTTTCAAGATTCCATGTTGATGGCTGTTCATCTATTCTAATTCAGCGCTGTCTGATAGAAATCTATTTGAGCCACATAGGGCATTTACAATTTTCTATCAGCCATTGCACTCGACATATCATTTCAACATGTAATTGTTATGAAAAACATCCAGCATTCTCTCTCCCGCTCTCTCTTAGTATTGTCTTTAAAATCCAATGTGTGTTTTACACTTACAGCACATGCCAATTCAGCCTAGAGCATTCCAAGTACTCAACAGCTGCATGTGAGTGTGGCTGTCACAGGGGACAGCGCAGCTAGAACTGTTGCATACCGTTGCCCCCAGAGATGGACCCTGTGAATGCCCTTTCGCCCCAGCTACCACAATCAGCGCTGCAGTGGACATCCTTGTACATGTGCCCTACGGACCTTTCCAAGAATTTCTTAGGAACAAATACGCAGAAACAGGATTGCTAGACCATAAGGGTACTATAAACATTGCTGATTTACTAAATACTGCCAGATCCACCTCCAAAAATGGTTGCAACACTACACAGTGCATGAAATTTACCATTTTTTCATATCTCCAACAAAACCTATTCTGCTTTCTAATTTTTTTCTGATGTTTGCCCATTTAATAGGTATAAAAATGACTCCAATGTTGTTTTAATTTGCAATTTTCTAATTATGAGTTTGAGTGTCTCTTTATATACATATGCATTGGTGTATTCTCTTCTGAAATTTGCTGTCCATATGTTCGTATTCATTGCCCATTTTTTTATATTGGGATTCCACCCTTTTCTTGGTATGCAGTTGCTTATATATCTAGAACAAAGGATCTAAATCTTGACTGTATTTTAAAATTATATGGGGATTCTTTTTTTCTTTTTTTGAATACCAATGCCAGGCTCCATGCCGGACCACTGAAAGGGAATCTCTAGAGGCAGATTCTAGAAAACAGACTTGTTTTAAAATTCCCCCAAGTGATCCTAATATATGGGAAGAATTAATTTTGGGAATTAATCTGAGACATAATTTTGAGACATTTCAGGGTTTTTTTTTTCCTATATATCATATGTCTTTTAACTCTGTCATTGGAATTCTTCCACAGAAATCTTTAATTTTGATCAAAGAGATAAAATTTTCATCTTATGTATTTATGTTTTCTTCGTTTTATTAATGTCTCTTTCTCAGTCCTCGGGTCACAAAGATAGTCTTTTTTTGTTTTGTTTTAATAATTACTCCTCATATTGAATCCCCCTGGAATCCCAGTGTGACCATTTATATGCGGATGTATCTCGACGGTCACCTTCTGTCCTAGTCGTCTCTCTGGTCTTTCTCCAAGGCCATACTAATTGTATTACTACAGTTCTGTAGCAGGGCTTAAACTATGGTAAAGAAAGTCCTCTCTCTTTGCTTCTTTCTATTCATGGGCCTCATAACTTCTTTTGCAGATCTCTCAATTATATCTCTGGGCAAGAAACAGAAAAGAGAATATCAGAGCCACCTGTATTTTAAGTGAAAGAAAGGAATTTCATAGCCACTTGGTCACCTTTCAATTTTGGTTCTTCTGTTCCTTATCAACTTGTATTTGTCTGATAAATGCAACTGGACATTCTTTGGAAATCATCCCAAACAGAAACATAGCCCATTACATGATATGGTTATTTTTTTAATTTACTGAAATGTAACTATCAAATACATGTAAGAAGTTGTTCATGAAGCTATAGAAAATAATATTTCTACATGTAGACTAAGCTAACAGATATAATTTTAAAATATTAAGTTCTTTTTTGACTAAAAAGAAATTTTTATGAGGATACATATTTGGCTTTCCTTGTATTTTATTACATGAATAAAAAGAACTGGACAAATTAAATGTCCAGTCTTGTCATGAAAAATTAAATCCCCTCCTGTTAAATCTAGCACCAATATTGAGATTCTCCTTGGATGAGATGTAATATTATTTTTAATATGCTAGATAAACAATCTTCTTTGAGTAATTTAGTTTACTGTTTTTTTTTTCTTTTCAGTGCTTACCATGGCCACCTAACATCTTTAATTGAGATCAGTCCATATAAATTTAGAAAGGGCAAAGATGTCAAGAAAGAATTTGTGCATGTGGTAAGTATTTTAGAATCCAAGAATGAGAGTATTAGTAACTGGATGACTGCCTAGTGATAATCCAGTCCAACGCTTTTATTGAAATGAAACCATAAGAAGGAAACTAAGATCTAGAGCAGTTAATGAGAGGATGTGGCTTAAAGTCCATCAGTGAGTACCACAATGGGCAAATTAGTATAGTGGCAGTGATAATTGTTATTGACAGCTATCGGTTTATTTTTCTTGCCTCTTGGTCTTCAATTACTTTTTCTATCACTGATGTCACCTTGAAATTCAAAGTTCAATTAAGTGTTTATGACTACCTTAAAATTAAATTGCTCTATGCTAAATTACTACCTAGATTTATTAAGTAAAATAAACCAATTAAATTGTTGAAATAGTAAATTTCATTTGGTTTAATTAAGGACTTTCTCAAGAGAATCATCAATACCATCTTTCAAAATTTTAAGATCTGGAAGCAGTGCTAAGACACTTGAGTTTCCTGAATAATTACAGTTTGCTATATAATTGGTAAATGTTAGTTTATTTTCTAACTAAAATACTTCAGTTTCCATTCATTGAAATTTTCCAATAATATAATCACACTGGTGATTTGACTTTTGTCCCTATGTGAGCAGGTATGCAGTCATGATTTATAAAGCTCTAGGAGCTAATCCAAGCTCCCATCCACAATGAAAAGATTTCAGTACTCACTGAACTCAGAAATGTGGTGGGAAAAGAACAACAGAACCCACAGTCACTTACATCCACATGGTCACCTTCCCAATATGCTTTTGTGGGGAAATGCCAAATTTTAAAAGCTCGTTTTGTGCAAGAGGCAAGTCATTAGGAACTCTATTATTTGATGTTTTCAGGCACCAATTCCAGATACTTACCGAGGAAAATATAGAGAAGACCATGCAGACCCAGCCAGTGCTTATGCAGATGAAGTGCAGAAAATCATCGAAGAAGCTCATAAGAATGGAAGGAAGGTGTGTGTTTACGGCTTTGGAAACATTTTAACATATTTTATAAAAATGAATTTAAGTCATTGTGATACATAGGAGAGATGGAAAAGAATTAGGTCTCAATTCCCTTTCCGTTCTTCTCTGGTTACACACTTCAAAAAGTGCATTGTTATAGTCATGCCTCTCAAACTATTTTTATTTATCCTGGAAATGCAATCACTGTGCCTGTCCCAAAGCTGATGGCCTCGCTCTGACCTTCTTAGTGGGAGGCAGGCGATGGTCCAAAGGGGCTGAGAAGAGAGGATGAAGGAAGGTGACAGGCCAGGGACAGATTTTCCCAGTGCAGAGCAGCAGGAGGGGCCAACACACAGTGACAGGAGGGAACAGGCAGAGCATCCCTGGGGCATCAGGCCCAGTGCAGATTCCAGACCCACAAGGGAGCCTTGGTGCTTCCCTTGAACTGGTTCAACTTTCCTGCAGGCATGGAGCGTGGGTAAGTCACGGCAGAAATAGTTTCTTCCGATCTGGGCCTGGGCTTCTAAGACAGAACCAGAATCCTTCAGAGTACCGTAGGAAACAGACTTTCTGTTTTCTGAGTCTTCACCCAACCTTGATTCGCTTGACTTCATATCTCAATAGTTCTATGCTTTCTCTTCTTTGCTCAGTGTTACCTACTTTTCTGCTCCTTTCTTAGTTTCTAGAACACTTTCTCCATAGTTCCTATTGTAAATTGCCTAAATCTGTTGAGTTAAGCCTTTTCAGGACAAGGACTAGAAATATAACACAGTAACGTGTGTGGCCTCAAGTCATCCTCCCATTTCATTAGTGCAAATTCCATTCCACCACCCTGAGGAATAGAAATGTAGTTAGAACCTGGGTAATTTTTAAGAGATTTGTATCAAGACTGAGTAAAACATCAGTCTTATTCCATAGATCCTAGTAAAACAGTGTTTAAATTACTTCTTAAAACTCCTGGTAGTTTCATTGATACCCTAGGATTTCAAAAACAAGAGCTCCCGATTTTTCCTTCTTGTTTTTCATCATAGACATCTTTTCTTTTTAATTAAATGGCCTATTAGCCACTTGCCACAGATCCATTCCCAGCCATTTTTTAAAAAACCTGCTCTATAAGAAGTGCTCTTTCTCAGATGGTGTGAGGGGGACCTCATGAACTTTGACCCCATCTTCTCTTTTGTAGATTGCTGCCTTTATTGCCGAATCCATGCAGAGTTGTGGCGGACAAGTAATCCCTCCAGCAGGCTACTTCCAGAAAGTAGCGGAGTATGTAACTGACTCGGGCATTCTTGGTCACACTGAGGGCACCAGGACAATCCTATTTTGACACTGGTGGTTAAAATATTGAAGTACTTCCCAACCAGCTAGTCAATAGCCACTTCCGAGTGCCTGCCATCCCAGAACTCCTGGATTCCCTCAACTTCCCAAGATCCAGCAAACTCTGCCTCAGCCTCTTGCCTGATGTTCTCTCTGATTGGCCAGTGCCTAAGCCTTAACAGTTAGCAAAAAGTTTGAAGATTAATCCTGCTAAACATGACTCCTTGTTCACTTCTTAATTTTCCCACTTAACATATTGCCATAACCTAGCCAGTTTGGCTCAGCTGATTGACCGCCAGCCTGTGACCAAAGGGTCCCAGGTTGATTGGGGTCAAGGGCACGTACCTCCTTCCCGGCCCAGGACCTGGTCGGGTTTATGCAGAAGGCAACCAATCCATGTGCTTCTCTCACATCATCGCTCTTTCTCAGTCCTCTAATCTTTCTTCCACTCTCTCTAAAAAACAATGAGGAAATATCCTCGGGTAAGGATCAAAAACAAAAACAAACAAACAACAACAACAACAAAACCTGCCGTAGAGCTTCCTGGAACACAACGGAAATCTAAATACAGAATAGATATAATCTGGAGATGATGTGGTTATATTTCAAAGTCAGTGACCACACCGGTACCATTGGGGGTTCTGAGCACTGGAATATTTTTAACAACGATTCCAGGCTTCCGATTAGCAACATTTTTTTTAAGTGCTCAGGGATCTGCATCTCTGTGGGTGGGGGTGGGGTGGGGATTCGCGGGGACCCGAAGGCCTGAGACTGTCCTCTTGCTTCTCAGGTACGTCCGCGCGGCGGGGGGCGTGTTCATAGCGGACGAGGTCCAGGTGGGCTTCGGGCGCGTCGGGACGCATTTCTGGAGCTTCCAGATGCACGGCGACGCCTTCGTCCCCGACATCGTCACAATGGGGAAGCCCATGGGCAACGGCCACCCGGTGGCCTGCGTGGTGACCACCAAGGACATCGCGGAGGCCTTCAGCAGCTCGGGGATGGAGTACTTCAACACGGTATAGCTCGGTCCCTGGCTTTCTTGCTAAGAGGTTAACATAATGCCTGTTCTTATACTTCTTGCCTAGACAGTGAAAAACAACCCTAACCACCCCAGGACCCTCGTTAAGCTTTGATCTAACCGGGTTCCATTCTATCTGACAGAATGCTTGTGTGTTTTCCCTTCCGAATCTTTCCTCAAATGTTGTTATTAGTTATTCCATTAATAGATGGCTGCCCTGCGAAACTCAAGAGGTTGGGATATTTCACTAGCAGATGATATTGTTTCTTTGTTTGGTATCGTATTTTAAGTTCCAAAACATCTCCATTGAGATTTAATCATATACTAAATCGTACTGTAAATGTTGTATGCCTCTTGCAGGAGATAGTTAAAATTTTATTTGGGAAATCTTGTTTCCTTGTTTTTACCCCCAAAAGTAATAAACTTAAGCTTGGAAAAATTATTATAGTTTTATACAGTATGGGTAAGTAGGATTTGGCATAGCTAAAGGTAAGATTCAAATCTAACGACAGAAGTTATTTGGAGAAAATGTCATTGCTTAGCTGTTGTCACACAACTATTCAAGGGCAGAAATCCATATCCCCCTCCCTGAACCACACTCTGAAATCCTTAATTCCCAACACATTGTCTATTTTTTTGTTTATTTGTTTGGGTGAATCAATACATTCCCTGGTCGTCCTTATGCAGCATGGAAAATATAATTTGGAATGAATTTCCCTTTAATCCTGAATGAATGGAATCATGCTATGTTCTAAATTTATGAAAAGAAGTCACAAGAGAATTTTATTTTGAAATTATACCTTTACTTACTTATATATGAGACAAATTTCTCATAGATGAAGTAATGCCACTAATTTAATTATGATGCTTTCTCATTTATCTTTTTTCTTTTTATTCTTTTTCGGAATGAAGTATGGAGGAAATCCAGTATCTTCTGCTGTTGCTTTGGCTGTCCTGGATGTGATTGAAAACGAAGACCTTCAAGGAAATGCCACAAGAGTAGGGAGTTACCTTACTGAGTTACTGAATAAACAGAAGGCGAAGCACACTTTGATAGGAGATGTCAGGTGTGTTTATCATGGCGCTGTTATGTACTTATCCATTTTTCCAAATGAAACAGCTTATGCTTATCTTATAAAATTTAAAAGAAATTGCATAAAATTAAATCTAGAAAACCCCGAAAACATGAAACACAAAGCTCATTCTTAATCTAGAACCCAGACATCATCACTCCTGCTAACTTTTGGGTGTGCTTGTATATCTTTTATATTTTAAAGATAACATTGGGGTCATTTCAGCACTTGAAAAGATGAAAAGAAGGAACTTAAAGTAACTTCAAATGATCTATTCAAAGCTATTTTAAATGATATCCAGGAAAACTTGTTGTTTTGCATATATAGACATGAACATTTATCATCATTAATGTCCTGAGAAACTAAAGAGGTTCTTTTTAGGCCTTTTACAAACAAGTGAGGGAGGGGTGGCATTGGATGACAAACACTAACTTGTTTCAGAAACTAGAAGGAGGCGTAGACACTGGATTAGTCAGAACCAATTATAATGACTCTTAGTGGGAGTCACAGTCGTCACCTGAAGTGTGGGGACCCCGTTACGTTGTTGCGACAATGTAGGGTTTGGTAGAGTGTGTGCTGAGTTTTCCTTCTTCGCCTCCCTCAGGGGTGTTGGCCTTTTCATCGGCATTGACTTAGTGAAGGACCAGCAGAGAAGGACCCCCGCCACGGCCGAAGCGCAGCACGTCATCTACAAGTAAGTGCACCCCCGCCTGCTTGGTGTCTGGATTCTGGGATGCCCACCCTCTTGAAAGCTTCTTTTGCTTCCCCCCACCCCTCCGAATAAGGAAAGTCTAAGACATACAATGTATAAGTGTGGGCTTCTTGCGTGCAGAATAGTATTCTTTTTAAAAAAATATATTTTATTGATATTTTACAGAGAGGAAGGGAGAGGGATAGAGAGCTAGAAACGTCGATGAGAGAGAAACATCCACCAGCTGCCTCTTGCACACCCCCTACCGGGGATGTGCCCGCAACCAACGTACAGGCCCTTGACCGGAATCGAACCCGGTACCCTTCAGTCCGCAGACCGATGCTCTACCACTGAGCCAAACCGGTTTCGGCCAGAATAGTATTCTTAAAGAACCTTGCCATCATGTGTATGCACTCACCCGTGCTTCCTGCCTCCTGATCAGGATGAAAGAAAAGCGAGTGCTGCTCAGCGCCGATGGGCCTCATAGAAATGTCCTTAAGATAAAGCCACCCATGTGCTTCACCGAAGAAGATGCGCAGTATCTGGTGGATCAACTGGATGGGATTCTAACAGGTGTGTTCACAGATTTTTAAGATTCCTCCTCGCCCCCCCACCCCCCACCACCACCACACCATGCTCTCCACCCCTAACCCCAGCCCGGTCATACATGACTGCATATTGTTATTCATGAAGGAAGTGAAGGAGGCAGAAATGAACGTTAACTCAGTATTTATAGAACTAGGAAAAGATAAGCTGAAGAATAACTACATCATGGACTCTGAGTTAAATCCAAAATTTCTGTTTGCACTCACACAACTCCAAACCTAAGCATCTACTGCAATAGCACAGTTTAACTTTTATCATTTAGTAGGGACCCGGTGCACAAAATTCATGCACATAAAAAGGGAATTAATTAGAGGAAATATTTTAATATTGCTATTTGCCCTTTCTCTACAATATAAATGTCAGAAATGAAAGAAAACTAGTAAAATGTATTTGAAAATCTTCCTCCTGTCAGAGTCTGGGGCACACCATGGGAACCAGAGTCAAGTCCCCCCCACCCACATCTGCCTCAAAATTGTGAGAGATTCAGACCCAGCCATCCCCACCCCCAGTGGGCTAGATCCAGACCCAGGTGGCCCCACCCCTGTCAAGCCTCACTGGTTAGGGTTGCAGCCTCAGGTTGCCTGGCCCAGCGCCAGTGTGGTAGGCATGGCCTGAGGTCTCCCGCCAAGCCCCACCAAGCAGGGAACACAGCCTCAGGTCCCCAAGCCTGGCACTGGGACAGGTGCGCAGCCTGAGGTCCCTGCTGATTGCTCGTTAAGACTCATTATGGGAACTCAGCCTCTTCTGTGGGTGCAGCCATTTTTGTTATGACATGATGGTCAATTTGCATATTCCCTCTTTATTAGATAGGATTTTCCTTTTTAAAGAAAAAATGCATTCAACATTGTGCCATGCACTGCAAATGTGAAAATATGTAAAACAGTATTAACATAAATTATAGACTGCAGGTTAACAGTTATTTGTTATATGCTGAATCATTTGATTTTTTGTGTATTTCACTTTATTGCGATATAATTTTTGAGGACTCTTGCTTGTCATTTATAATTACAGCCTATCATTGGAATTTATCTTTTGTTTACCTATATTATAGAATTAGGTTAATTTACTTTTCTCTCATAAGCATAAATTGAGATTGGAAAGTAAGCCAGCAATATCAAGCCATGTTGAAAAACATAAAGCACTGTCAAAAGTTAACCTTTTTGTTGTTGCTTTAGTTGTATTTTTAAGATTCAATTTCTCTGCTCCCTTCTCGGTCTTTCAGGGGTAAGACAAGGCTGAGAAGCCAGGAGTCAGTGTAGCATACAACTTGCAGGTCAGCCCAAGTTCTTTGTAATAAGTCACTGCCTTTGGACCCAGAGTGTGCTGACACCGAAACCTGGCGAGCTTTCCTCACACCTGACCTCTGGCCCCGTGAAGAACCAGGCAATAGAAAGAGGAGAGGCTGGGGCAAGCCAATCCCTGTTACTTAAAACTCATCTCGGAGCTTCAGCATTATCAATGATGAGCTGAAGCATTTCTTTTGAATAAAGTGACCGAAGCATAGCTAACACCGGCTCAAGTTCCACTTGTAAATGATACTAATGAAACACCACAAGAAAAGCTTAAAAGCAGCCATTTGCATAGTGACACTTTTTTTTTTTTTTTTTTTAGCACACTGACCTCTCTATTCTTAAGAGTATTCCTATAGATACTGAAAGGGATTTGGGTTGTTTTTGAGATTTTTATGTTCTGTCTCCTCCATTGTGTCCTCCTTGATGTAGTTTTAGAAGAAGCCATTGGAGCCAACTCTGAGGGTGTGACGATCTCTGAGAATACGCCATGCAGAACAAAGGTAAGAATCGGCTACTTTGTTGTTTAGGGGAAAGTGGAAAACTTTAGGAATTATGAAAAAGGATTGCAACTTTTAAAAAAAATTTTACAATGAGCTTTAGAATAAAACCCACCTTTGCTAGGGTGAACTTATTACAGTTTTGAGAGCACAACTCAATTTCAAGTGTGTGTCAGGTTGCTTGAAAGGAATAAACCACAGAACCATTCCGCTAGGATCATTCCCATAACCACCACCAAAACCCCTCAGGTTTTGCATAAAGAGGGTCTTCAAGATTTATAGAGATGATTACTCATCTTAACCACCTTCTTGTTTGCTCTGAGACTGCCTGACGCTGCCTCAGATCCCCACACACCACTCCGTAAAACTAGATGCTTTCGCAGCGTGGCTCCAGCATGCCAAAGTTTGGTCCAGAAGTGAACTAACGTCGAAACTTTGCAATGGCCTCTGGAGCCTGGGAGCCGCCTGGCAGCCAGTGGCTTGTGTCTGCAATGGAGGCGCTTCCAGCAGAGGGCCTCTCCATTCCCTCCCTGGGCTGCCCAGTGGGGGAAAGAGCTCCCAGGGGGTGGGCGGGAAACAGTAAGGCCAAAGACTTGAGAGACTTTGTTGCATAATTTGTTCAAGGCACTGGATGTGCCTTGAGCCCGCCTGCACATCCAGTGGTCAGCAAAGTCCTTTTCATCCATGAAAAGCATTAGGCCCTTTGAATGGGAGCAAATGATTTGCTAATAAGATCTGCTTCTGCCTCCCGGGACAGCACAAACCAACTCTGGAAATCAATGGGACAGCACAAACCAACTCTGGAAATCAATGATTACCTGTGGTTCGGGGGTAGCTAATCTGACTAGGGCAGAAGCGCGGGTGTAAGTGCTCAGCAAGCACTGAAAGGGAGCTTCCACAAGGCGCTCACCATGGGAAATCCTACTTTGGAGTTAGCAGAGTCAACACACATTTCTGGGATGTTGGCTTGGAATCCCAGGTTTTATGTTGACATCCCATTTCAGATGTCTTCGGGAGACACGTACCGGGGCTAGGGAGGAACAACCCGCGTTGTGCTCTGTGTGCTGTGTTTGTCTGCTGGCCTGTGGGTCAGCTTTTGGGGGGCTGGACTGGTCAGAGGGGGAGTACCACTGGACTTTGCACACCTGTCTTGCAGAAGCCTAAGGAAGCACACTTGGAAGGGGCCCCGGACCAGAAAGAAAACCCCAGCCAGAAGAGAAATGGATTGTGCGCAGATAAGCATTCACTGCTCAGCAAGAGGCTCAAGACATGAAAGATTCGTGTTGCAAAGAAGATAAATGTCCTGAGTTACAGAGGAGGAATGGAAGTGCCTTCTTAACAGCTCTCTGTACTCACTAAGGGTAGCATTTGCGTTCCATATAGATTGGTCCATAAAAAAAGGTCAATGAGTAGAAAGAATAAACCAAGTCATGATCAAACCATGTCAAGATCATTAGTTCAGCCTCTAGCCCGTTAATTCCTTACTTGAACCTCCTGGATCTACTTAATTTATTCCGCTAAATGTATTGTTTCAGTTGAATATCATGTTGGCAGTTTGACTTCTGATGTTTTAATGTTTGGAATGAGAGAGCACAGTGCAATAGGTTCCTTAACTTTGGAGACTTCATGCCTTAAAATACGAAATCCTTAATGATTCCTTTGGTATATATTTATGGACTATAATAAAATAAAAGATGATGTAAGCCAAACATGTTTTACTAGCAAAGTGTTTGCTCTTCTTTTGCAAAGAATAGTAAGAGTTGGGGTGGTAAAATCAAAGTCATTTGGGGGGGAAAAACAACAAGACAGCAAACGTTAAAAGTGAATGAATAATCCAGACCTCCGGCAGGGAACTATGACTCAGTTAATCATGCTCCTGAGGGCGTGGGGTCGGGGAGCGAGGAGCACAGCAGAACCCTCTCCAGAAGCACTGGCACAGCAGCGGGAGCCAAAGCCCTGTGCACCGTCAGGAGACTTTGTCTATCCCGGTTGCGTCACCCTGGCAAGTGCCGTACCTGGCAGTTAAGAAATTAACTTTGAACCAAACATTCTTTTCTCACCATCAAATTTGTCACACACACACACACACACACACACACGCACACTCTTCTAACCAGACATGAGGAAACCTGGAGCCTCAGGAGACTCCAGTAAGTGCTGGTTCCGTGAGACATTCCATGGACTGACCTGGGAGAAATTTGCATTTTAGTATAGACTTCCCATTGTCTCGCTGTTGCCTTCCTAATAGTTATTAAACTTTCTTTTCTTTGTTGCATAAAAAGGAGGTAATAAGTTTGCTATGGCAATTTTATGAAACCTGAGAGGAATGTTGGGAGGGGAATTGATTGTAAGATGCTTTCTTTCTGAGTTTGTTATAAATAAAAATGTTACAAAAAATGCTATAAGGGCCTAACTGGTTTGGCTCTGTGGATAGAGCATCATCAGCCTGCGGACTGAAGGGTCCCAGGTTCAATTCCAGTCAAGGGCGTGTACCTTGGTTGCGGGCACATCCTCAGTGTGGGGGAGGGGAGTGCCAGAGACAGTTGATCAATGTTTCTCTCTCATCAGTGTTTCTAAGTCTCTATCCCTCTGCCTTCCTCTCTGTAAAAAAAGCAATAAAATACATTTTTAATGTTATAAGATCCCATTACTATATTTTTTACTCTTAAAATTATAACTGATTCTGGACCCTGGCTGAATAATGCTGAGGTTGGTTTCCAAAGTTGGCCAAGAGGAAAGGCTGTACGGTTTGCTCCCAGGGAACAAGATAACTGTGTGAGCACCCCTTGTCGCCTCTTACTGGACCTGCTACAGGTGCTCAAGGAAGGAAGCAGAAAACCCATGCCTGTTTGTTTTCCAAGTATAAAATAACAGAAAATTAAGAACTTATTCTTCAATGCACTCAACTCTTCATTACCTAAACACTAGGTTTTTATAATAAGGAAGCGAGATACAGAAGTAGAGTCCCAGGGTAGATTTAACAGCAAGACAGTAGTGCGAGAGATTGATGGGGGGGATTCCTGTAAAAGATGAAGAAGCGAGGAAACAGTAGTCAACTAATTAAGAGCAGAGATGATGGGAACGGCCACCTCTGAACCCTTTAGATTTTGAGGAGTGGACTGATGTCCACTGTCAACGGCCAGATGGCAATATCGTCTTTGCTGCATCATCTTGGTTGGAGAGGGTGAGAGCAGGTGTGCGGAAGGGCAGTGTCAGGCTTTCGTCTAGCCTTCTCCACGTGATAGCTCTTACTCCACAGGCAAGAATCCCACAAAGGGCTTACTCTAACTGCCAAGTGTGTTCATCCCAATAGCACATTTTGGAACTGGAACAACAATCACAGGTGAACTTCACAAGTAAAGTCTTGAAGAGCAGTGAGCTTTCCTACCTACATCCTTCTAACAAAGCTTGGCACTCACCTGACACCTGGGAAAACCTCTTTGAGGGCAATATAGGCTAGCAGATATAGAAACTTTATTCGGAGCTCTTTGTGAACAGGAGGTAGAGGGGTATTCCTCAAGGAGAGCAAAAAGAAAGGGGCTCTTTCCATGATAAGATGTCAAGCTGAAACAGAAGGGAGAAAAATTCAAGACCTTCTTTTGGTTGTTCTACAGTAAAGAATGTATGTCTTGGGGAGAACCCAAGATGGCGACATAGGTAAACACCTAAACTGCTGCCTTGCACAACAATTTCAAAACTACAACAAAAAGTCTATCACCCAGAGCCATGGGAGGGCTGGCTAAGTAGAAGTTCTACAACCAGAAGAAAAGAGAAAAGAGCATTAAGTGAAACACTGAAAAGCTGAGGTACGGGGTGGGGGTGCGCAATCCAGGCTGGCCATCAACACAGAAAAGCAGCCAAAATGCAGAGACAAAGGAACATGTCACGAATGAAAAAAACGGAGGAAAGCAAACTATGGGATTACATAGAGTTCAAAATTACATAAGGTTCCTCAAGAATCTTCTAAAAACCACTGAAAAACTTGATGATACCTTCAAGGACCTTAATGAGAATGCCAAAAAAAAAAAAAAGGAAAGGAAAAGAACCAGTCAGAAATTAAGCATACAGTATCTGAAATAAAGAATATACAGAAACTCAACTGTAGATCAACATACCCCAAGAATCAAACCAAAGATCTGAAACATGAGGAAACAAAAAACACCCAACCACTAAAACAAAAAGAAAAAAGGATACAAAAATATGAAGATAGCATAAGGAACCTCTGGGACAACTTTAAGCATACCAACATCCGAATTTTTGGGGTGCCAGAAGAAGAGAGAGCAAAATATTGAAAACCTATTAGAAGAAATAATGACAGAAAACTTTCCCTACCTGGTGAAAGAAATTGACTTACAAGTCCAGGAAGCACACAGAACCCCAAACAAGAAGAATCCAAAGAGGACCACACCAAGACACATCATAATTAAAATGCCAAGAGCAAAAGACAAAGAGAGAATCTTGAAAGCAGCAAGAGATAAAGTTAGTTACCTAAAGGGAGTACCCATAAAACTGTCAGCTGATTTCTCAATAGAAACTATACAGGTCAGAGGGAGTGGCAAAAAATATTCAAAGTGATGAACATCTAGAACCTACAACCAAGATTACTCTACCCAACAAAGCTATCATTCAGAATTGAAGGTCAGATAAAGAGCTTCACAGACAAGAAAAAGCTAAAGAATTTCATCACCACCAAACCAGGATTACATGAAATGCTGAAGAGTATTCTTTAAGGAGAGGAAGAAGAAAAAGGTAAAGATAAAAATTATGAACAACAAAAATACATCAAATACATACCTACCAACAAATGAATCTAAAAATCAAGTGAAAAAAAAGTCTGAAGAACAGAATGGACTGGTGAATATAATGGAATCAGGGACATAGAAAGGGAATAGACTGACAATTCCCAGGGGGAAGAGGGTCTTAGGGGTATGGAAAGAGATTGGACAAAAGTCTTACACCTATGGATGAAGACAGTGGTGGGGGGTAAGGGCATGGGGTGGGGAATCAGGTGGAAGGGAGGTATGGAGGTGGGGAGAGGAACACCTGTAATAATCTGAACAATAAAGATTTGTTTTTTTTTTAAAAAAAAAAAAAAAAGAATGTATGCCTTGATGGGGCTGAGGTTCACTGTTTCTAGGAGTTTCTAGCAAACTTACAGGTTATTTTGATGCTACTGGAACCAGACCACTTTTGGAGTAATAAGACTAGAACATGAGGAACGTTTTATAAAAATTGATCCACACAAGCCCTAGCTGATTTGACTCAGTGGAGAGAGCATTGGCCCTCAGCCCTCGACCCTTGGCTCTCAGACCAGAAGTTTCCCAGGTTCAAGCTAGGTCAAGGGGACATACCATGATTGCAGGCTCCTCGAGACATATGCGGGAGGCAACTAAGAAACTGACATTTCTCTCTGTGTGTGTCTTTTCCCCTCTTCTCTCTCTCTCTCTCAAAAAAAATGATTCCTATATTATATATGATTATGTAAAAATTGCACTACAAATAATCCTAAACCCTGAAACTTCTTTTTCGATTTGTCCAAAATAGGTATTTTAGGTCTGTATTTTCTCAAAGTTTTCTTTGTTCTGTGTCCATAGTAGGAACATTATTCAAGACAGATAATATTAACTTGGCACTTTGAGCATATTTGAGATAACTAAATGGAATATTTATTAGAAAAAAATAATAGCATACAGGGACCTGGCGAGTATTATTCTAAGCTACATAAGCCAGTCAGAGAAAGACAAGTATCACATGATCTTACTTATATGTTGAATATAATGAAAAAAATAAACTGATGGACAAAATAGATCCAGAGACATAGAAGCATGGGATAGACCAGTGTTTCCCAAACTTTTGACATATGTCTACCCCTTCTATAATTTTCGTAACGCTGAGTACCCCTCGTCAAAAAAAGGATGTATTTTAATAACAATCAAAATATATTTATTTTTTATTTTTTTGGTACATACACAAAGTAATAATAAACAAAAAATAAAATTATTCATAATAAAATATAAATAAAAGTTATATTATAAATAACATTTATTTGCACACTGGACCATCTCACGTCTCACAAGACTGTCTTGACTTGACTCATGGGAGTGTAGAATTAGGCACAGCTAAGCACGGTGCAGTGCATAGCCCACCAAACTCGGGTGCAACTCATACCCCTGGGGGTATGCATACCACACTTTGGGAAACACTGGTGGAATCACAGAGGGAAGGCAGAGGAGGGCAGGTGAATGGGAACAGATCAACCAAAGACCTTGTATGCATATGCAATAACCCATGGATACAGACAATAGGGTGGTGAAGGCCAGGGAAATGGGAGCTGAGGGAGTTGAGGATGGAGGCAGGCTAGAAGAGATCCATGGGGGGACAGGGGATCATAGTAATACTTTCAACAATAAATATTTTTAAAAATATAATAATAAAAGTCTTGGAGACATAAAAAAGTAATCAATTAACATAGATAGTAGACTCTACTAGTGAAATGTTAGCAAAACAGTTATTTTGATGGATTGGCTTTGGCCTACAGCAAGTGTAAGGGTTCAGAACAAGTCACCCCTAATGTTCTTCTGTGGTATGCAGATTTGGAACTAAAGTCAACTAAGACCCTAGGGCAATTGTGGGCAAACTCATTAGTCAACAGAGCCAAATATCAACAGTACAACGATTGAAATTTCTTTTGAGAGCCAAAAACCGACTTCTGTACGTGGGCCACAAAGTTTCAATCGCACTGTACTTGTGCACCTGCACGTGGTATTTTGTGGAAGAGCCACACTCAAGGGGCCAAAGAGCCGCATGTGGCTCGTAACCCACGGTTTGCCGACCACTGCCCTAGGGTATCGAGAGAAACTACCTCCTCCCCTTTAACTACCTAGACAGGGGTGGGCAAACTTTTTGACTTGAGAGCCACAATGGGTTCTTAAATTGGACCGGAGGGCCGGAACAAAAGCATGGATGGAGTATTTGTGTGAACTAATATAAATTCAAAGTAAACATCATTACATAAAAGGGTACGGTCTTTTTGGTTTTTTTTTAATTCAATAGTTTTATTCACCGGATCCTGCCCACGGGCCGTAGTTTGCCCAGCCCTGACCTAGAAGAATTTGATTTAGGGGCCTTTTTCATAATAAGGGATTATCAGAGGTAACATTTTTCAACCTCTGTATATGACAGAGCAAACTACTAATTCCTGAACATCTGCTCTTCTCATTGTCCTGCAGTGACCTTCCTCCCCTCCGAAGCCCCAAGACACCTTACTTTATCCTTTGCTCAGAATGCCATAGCTATCTCACCTTGACTTTCTGTCTCTGAGCCTCTCGTGTATGTGGGGCTCCCATGTGTCTGTATATAATTAAATATGGTTATCTTCTCTTGTCTGTTTCACATATGTTTAATTATTAGGCCAGTCCAGTGAAAGAACCTAGGAGGGTAGAAGAAAGTTTCTTCCTACCCCACAAAAGCAAAAGCATAACAGTTTATCAGTCACTGACAGATACAAAAATATGGATAAGGAAAACTCACTAAAGTGGCAAAAATACAATAATTTTACTAGGTAATATGACCTGATAGTGAAACATTGGCTACCAAATGCTGACTGATGCATCCTTGCTCTTTTTATACCAATAACAATATCATCTGTGAATTGAAATAAACAGCTATGCTAAGGAAAGTTCAAAAGCTATTTTCTTCATCTGGAGAGAAGAAAATTGCAGCAGTAACCCAGTATTTGAAGTGAAAATGGAACTGTGGGAACAGAAAGTGCAGATTTAGAAAGCAACATTGGTCCCTCAGAACATCTTGAGTCTGCTCCTATCCCTATACCTGAGGTATGGGTTGAGTTCCATGGCAAAGGGCTCAGCAGTGCAGGACATCCACACCACTGGGGCCAGAGGCAACAAGACTGACATAGGGTTAGCCTATTCTCATGGCCTTCTGCTTTGGATTCCCGCTTCTTGCTCTGCCCCCTTAGATTAATCTTCTCTTTCCAAAAGCTTGTCCTGCCCTACAGAGATCTATAATGGGTCTGGGAGAGTAGGGATAGAAAATCTCTTACTTCTACAGAGATGTTCAGAGATTCTCTGCCTATAATCAACCTATAGTGAGTGGGTAACGGTGAGGCTCTATTCTTTGTGTGGACAACAAAAGAGCTGGGTTTTTCTTTACTGCTATTCAGGTCAAAAGGTGTCAGGTTGAGACTCCACATTAGCCATGAACCAAGAGTCAAAATTCTATTCTTCAGAAAATCAGGGCCTTCCCAGCTCTTGTAGTCCCGAGAGATGCATGACAATTGGAAGTTAATTTAATCCGAGTTAACTATTCAGGTTCTGATGCACCTGCTTTAAAAGGAGGGTCCAAGATAATAAATTTTCACTGATAGTCAAAGTCATAAAAAGAAAAGTCAGGAGGACGCTGATACCTTAGAATAGCGATTTTCAACCAGTGTGCTGCAAGGATTTTTAAAGCATGCAATACTTGACTTTTTTAGTAAGGGGCACTGACCTTTTCCCTTAGATTGTCAAATAAAAAAAAAAAAATGACAACAGCCAATACCATAGCTGTCCAGAGTGAATACAACAAAATTATACCTATTTTTTTTGTCAAATCGGCAAAAAGTATTTTTGGGTGTGCCGCAGAATTTTAGTAAGTAGTCTACATGTGAGCCACGAGATGAAAAAGTTTAAAAATCGCTGCTTTAAACTAAAGAATAAAGCCTCTGCGGTCCTTTAGATGTAGTTTGCCTTTCCAATAGGAAAAACTTCCAGTAAAGAATACAAAATTCTGCACCAAATAACATTATTAATAATTAAATAAGAAGTCTACCCCTTTGAAAAGGGCACCTAAGAATTTCTCAAAAATCCTCTCACATAATGGGCTCCAACTATTAAGGTAATTTGAATAAATAAGCGTCGCTCCAAAAATGCATGAAATCTTTTCATTGTGATTGTTTCCATGTGTCTTTTTGAAAATTTCACAGGTCAAGTCCAAGACTGATAGAAAACAGTCTTTGCTTCGATGGCATGTTTGCATTAGATAGTCCTACATTAGCGTTCTATCTGATCTGGCTTCATGCTGGGTGTTATAATTTGGGAGTGCGGACTGACATTGTCCTTGGAAGGGGAGCTGCTGCCAGTCCAGGGGAAGGGAAGCAGAGTACCCCCTGTCCTCTCCGTTACCAGACGAAGAGGACAGCCGGTGAAAGTTCACAGTGAAAGGGCAGAAAAATGCTCTTATCTCCATCCTCATAATGAAGTCATAAAATCCACGACTTTCCCTAAGGAGTCGCCATGTGGTTTTAAACAATGCCTTAGTTTGAGTTTTCCTAAAAGCAAGCCCTGAGACAAGGGGCTGGGGCAGATGTTTGCTTTGGAGATAATCCCAGGAAGCAGAAGTGAGGAAGTGGGAAATGGAGACTGGAAAGGGAGGAAAGCAATCGTGAGTGAATATCCACTGGGGACGGGGCACAGGGGGCGGAGGGGAGAAGAGAGTGTTTCAATGTACTTTGAAATCATTAGTTAAACACTATTAAATACAGGGTGGGCCAAAAATTGGTTTACAGTTGTTTGTATGGAAAATAATAAAAAATAATACACGAGAACACTCTGTTTCACGTACTCACACCACTGTAAACCTACTTTTGTCCCAGCCGGTAGTAATGTCAACTGACTTTCCATGGTTTCAAACTCTTGTCTATCTTTCCTACTGAAAATAGTCCCCTGCTGTACTGTGCTCCTATGTACGAGGGTTACTTACACTCAAATCCAGAGCATCCATTGGCCATGCCTGTCTTAGAGCACTTTCTCTGGCTGGAAAGCCTAGGGCTGAGATGTAGGTCTGTTTGGTAAATGCCAACCCAGACAATCACCCTTAAGCCCATGTGCACTGTGCTAGAGGAGGCATGGCAAAGGGGTATGACCCGCTGGAGACCTGGAGGCAGGGTGAAATCATCCCTGCCTTGGGCAAATATTTTTTGGACTCTCTCAGTGTCCCAGCCTAGGATCAGCACCTGCTAAGAATGTAAACAGAGCAATGTCAACAGAAGATGGTATGTGATGCGTATCACCAAGACAGACAAGAACTTTGAAAAGGGAACAATCAACTTCATCCAGAAAAGTTCTGGAGTCTTCACAGTTCAGAAGATGTTGAAAGAAAATAATTTACCAGCCGAAACCGGTTTGGCTCAGTGGTAGAGCGTTGGTCTGCGGACTGAAGGGTCCCAGGTTCGATTCCGGTCAAGGGCATGTGCATTGGTTGCGGGCACATCCCCGGTGGGGGGCGTGCAGGAGGCAGCTGGTCGATGTTTCTTTCTCATCGACGTTTCTAGCTCTCTATCTCTCTCCCTTCCTCTCTGTAAAATATCAATAAAATATATATTTTTAAAAAAAGAAAATAATTTACCAGACAGGGAAGGGTAGACACCCCCTTGCAGACAGAGGAACAGCATGTGCAAAAGCCCCGAATCTAGAGTGAAAACAACACACGAAAAAAGGGAAAGGTGAAGACAGGAGGGAGAGAGATAAGGGTTGTGAAAGGAGAAAAAAAGAAAATTTGTAAAAGAATTTGAGCATTAGCCACTAGAATCTCAGGGGTCTGTGAAGAGCCTTAAGCAAACGGATTTGTGTTACACAGACACCTCTCTGAGGTAGCTGCAAGTAGAGAGTCCAGAGGTGAGTCTGGAAGCAGGGGAAGAGGTGGTATGATGGTGTTATTTTTTCTCTGCTGCTGTAACAGATTACCACAAATTGAGTGGCTTAAAACTATACAAGTTCATTTTCTTAGCGTTCTGGACGTCAGAAGTTCAAAACGAATCCCAGGGAGTTATTGGCAGAACTGGGTCCTTCTGGGGTCTCCTGGGAGATTCCGGTTCCTTGTCTTTTCCAGCTTTCAGAGACCACCTGCATTGCTTGGCTCCTGGTCCACCTCCTCCACCTTCAAAGTGTATCACTTCAACTTCTGTATCTGTGGTCCCTCCTCCTCCTTTTGTGATTGTCTTCCCTCCCTTTTATAAGGACCCTTATGATTGCATCAGACCCAGTAGGATAATCCAGGATAATCACCCCGTCTCAGATTCCTTGATATAGTCCCATTTGCAGAGTCCCTTTTGATATAAGTAACATTCATATAGTTTCAGGGATATGTACAGGGTATCTCTGGGGGGCCGTTATTCATTCTACCACAATGAGAGTTTCCAAGTGAGAGACAAGTTAAATGAACTTGTAAAATACATGAGGATATCTTAAAAGAAGGGAACTCTAGGAAGGGAGGATATGTCTCATTTTCTTTCCCCAGTGCAGAATGAAGAACTTAAGACAAGTAACAGATATACCGATACTCACACAAAAGAAATTAATATCTTGGCTGCTCTAGCCCTTTTTCTCTTCTTATCCAATGCTTTGTTTACTTTTTCGTGTTCATGTCAATTTGTCTTCATTGTGTAAGAGCTGTGATTCCAGGGCGACAGAGCCCCCAGAGTCATACTAAAAGTAGCTGTTCTCTCCCATGAGACTTTGATCACACCATCAGTTAGGTAATATGGTAGTAAAAGTACATTGGTGTAGGTATTTGGGGACTATACCTATTTCAACTATTCCGTTTGAGATCCAAGAGAGCATTAGCCGCTGTCATTCATGTTTTTATTTTCCACAAAGTGTAGCACAGGTTCTCCACTACACATTCGTTGTCTGTGTACCCAGTATTCCTTCCTCTCTCCCTCATCTTAACAGTGCTGGATTTTCAAATAGATATACAACACGCATATGCACATGCATACACACACACTGGTGAAGTCAATCACATTGCCATGCCTCGGGTCATAATGCATGGACCATTGGCCTAAGCTGTTCCTAGCAGAGTGGATGCTGGAACAGAAGAGCTCTTCTGATATGAGGATGCAAATCTGGAACTTCTACAGACACTTAGCCAGCATGAGGATAAAGTACTATCTCTGCAAAATGAAGCATACTGCTGAACCCTTAAAAAAGAAAAAAAAATAAGAACAAACAAACCAAAAAAAACCATAAAGCTATAACCCTTTTGTTCATATTTTTGCAAGCTGATATTTCCCAACAGGTATATGTTTATTTCTGAATGAATGTGAATAAAAACCCTTTCATTACAAGATTCTTTTTAATGTTTTTCAGAACATTTTTAGTATTGATCTCATTAAAATAGCTGCTTTTCCTAAGGCCTTTGGTATAATAGAAAACTATGGCTACATAACTTTTGAATTATATATAATCAAATAAAGATATTTAGAAGCAGTTTTCTCGATGAGAGTTTGAGAGGCAGCAATCTCAGTAAGATGGCTAGAAATTAGGATATGTCCTGATATTGGAGAATCTTTGGTAAGGTAAGCACCTAGTTTAACTCAACCTATGTAACTTTGGAGATTGGTTTTGGGGGACTGATAGAGATTATGAGGGTGTGAAGGTCACTCATTGCTGGCTTTACTGGCTCAAAGGTAAAAGCTCCTTACTCCTTTTCCAGAAATCATTTCCTGAAAAATAGAAAATAAGGAAATGGTAAAATCAATTGGAGAACTAAAAAGCAATTGAGTTCCCATATTACTCATAATTATGTTTAAAAGGAAGCTGAGAGAGAGAGAGAGAGAGAGAGAGAGAGAGAAGCTAAGGGGAGGGAATCAAGATGGCTGGAAGTGTAGGTAAACACCAGTACTTGCCTCCTCACACAACCACATCAAAATTACAATTAAAACACAAAACAATCATCATTCAGAATCACCTGTGCTGTGTTTTGAATCATCAGGGAAATCATTTCTGTAGAGGCCTCCCATGAAGAGCAAGGGGTCTGGTGCCACACGAAAACCCCAACCAGAGCTGGGAAGAGAAGTCCCCACAACTAAAGGCTACGAAAACCAGTGGGGATTGTGGCTGAGTGACACAGAGGCTGCTAGAGCCCCACGTGTTCCAGCACATGAACTTACTTGGACTCCTAGCACTGGGCAGCTTTGGGAGACCCAGACACATATGGGGAGAAACTGGATTGTCTGGCATACGGGCAGGAACTTGGGGGCAACTTTCTCCCAGCTGAAGGTGCTCACTGGGATCATTGTTCCTGTGTTGGGACCTCCTCTGCCGCAGGGCTGACTAGCAACCACATATGAATCTCCATTAGCCTGGAGCACATTGTTTGTTCCACCCTCGAGATTTCATGAGACCCTGCCCCATCCAATTTGCAGCCTCACCCAAGCTGTTGGCAACTGCTTTTCCATATGAATGGCCAGTCCTGGCTCAGGCTTCATACCTTGCTAAAATCTCTTAAACAAGCAGCAGCTGGAGTCAGCATACCCCAAACCTATCAATAAAAGGCCCAAGACCCAGTGGTAGCACCAGCCTGCCTTGCCTTACAGCTGGGTATCACCTGGACACTTCCTACCCCAATATAAATAATAACAATCTGCAGATCTCTCTGTAGCTCCTTCCTGGTGGCCCCAAGCAGTGACTGAATTTGCACCTCCCAGCAGGCATCAGAGCCAGTGAGCTGGTGGACAGCTTCAGGCCACACCAGATTATAAATCTATACATCCACAAGCAACACGCTAAAGGGGTAGACTCAGTGAGCATCAAGGCCCCACTAAAGCAAGCCCAGCTCCTTAGGGATGTCTACTGCATAGCAGTTCTTCCATTGTAGATGCAGCTGGTCATCACAGCCAATTAGCCTGGAGGCCAATTACTCCCAGTAACACCAATTCCTCCCAGTGATGCCAGTCAAGGATTAAATACAATAACACTGTTCACACAGCCCACACTGGTGCAACCTATAGTGCCCAGCTCAGGTGACTGGGCAGGCTGAGCCACTGGGAATATAACAGCTCTACCTAATACATAGAAACATACACAGGGAAGCAACCAATATGTGGAGACAAAGAAACATGTTACAAATGAAAGTAAGCAAGCTACTGGACACAGAGTTCAAAACAATGGTTATTAAAATACTCAGGGATCCCAATGAGAGATTCAAGGAACTTATTGAGACTTTCAAGGATGTTAGTGAGAATGTCAAAGACAAAAAAAAACAGTCAGAAATTAAGCATACACTAACTGAAATAAAGAATAATTTACAGGGTTTCAACAATAGAGTAGAAGATGCCAGGAATCAAATAAATGATTTGGCATATGAGGAATCAAAAAACACCCAATCAGAAGAGCAAAAGAAAGAAAGAAAGAAAGAAAGAAAGAAAGAAAGAAAGAAAGAAAGAAAGAAAGAAAGGAAAGAATTCAAAATATGTAAGGAGCCTCTGGGAAAACTTTAAGCAAACCAACATTCCCATCATGGGGGTGCCAGAAGGAAAGGAGAGAGAGTAAGATATTGAAAACCTATTTGAAGAAATAATGACAGAAAACTTCCCCTACTTCGTGAAAGAAATAGACTTACAAGTCCAGGAAGTACAGAATCCCAGCCGACAGGAACCCAAAGAGGACCACACCAGGACACATCATAATTAAAACATCAAGGGTTAAAGACAAAGAGAGACTCTTAAAAGCAGCAAGAGGAAAACAGTTAATTACCTGTAAGGGAGGGTCCATTTGACTATCAGCTGATTTCTCAACAGACATGATGCAGGCCAAAAGGGAGTGGCAAGAAATATTCAAAGTGATGAATAGCAAGGACCTACAACCAAGATTCTCTACCCAGCAAAGCTATCATTTAGAATTGAAGGTCAGATAAAGAGCTTCACAGACAAGAAAAATCTAAATGAGTTAATCACCACCAAATCAATATTACATGAAATATTGAAGGGAATTCTTTAAGAAGAAGGAAAAAATTTAAAGATATGAACAATAAAATGGCAATGAATATATACTTATCAACAATTGAATCTAAAAATCAAAATAAATAAACAATAAAGCTAATGAACAAATTAAGCTAGTTAATAAAGTAGAATCAGAAGCATGGAAACATGGAACAGACTAACAAATCTCAGAGGAGGCGTGGGGATGGGAAGAGATTAACCAAAGATCTTATATGCACATATGCAGTACCTGTGGACACAGACAATAGGGTGATGAAGGCATAGGGTAAGAAAGGAACTGGGTGGAGGAGAGAGATGGAGGGAGAAAAGGGAGACATCTGTAATATTATCAACAACTAGAGGCTCAGTGCACGAAATTTGTGTATGGGGATGGGGAGGTGTCCCTCAGTCCAGCCTGTACCCTTTCCAATCTGGGACCCCTAAACAGGCAGTTGGACCTCCCTCTCAGAATCCAGGACTGCTTACTCCCAACTGCTCACCTGCCTGCCTTCCTGATTGCCCCTAACCGCTTCTGCCTACCAGCCTGATCACCCTCTAACTACTCCCATGCCAGCCTGATTGATGTCTAACTGCTCCTCTGCCAGCCTGCTTGCCCCCAACTTCCCTCCTCTTCCAGCTTGGCCATGCCTACTGCCCTCCCCTACAGGGTTGATTGCCTCCAACTGCCCTCCCTGCCACGCCTGGTCCCTCTCAACTGCCCTTCCTTGCAGGCCTGGTGCCTTTCAACTGCCCTCTCCTGCTGGCCATCTGTGGTGGCCATCTTGTGTCCACATAGGGGCAGGGTCTTTGACCACATGGGGGCAGCCATCTTGTGTGTTGAAGTGATGGTCAATCTGCATATTACTCTTTTATTAGATAGTATAGAGGCCTGGTGCATGGGTGGGGGCCAGCTGGTTTGCCCTGAAGGGTGTCCCGGATCAGGGTGGGAGTTCCCTTGGGATGTGGGGCAGCCTGGGCGAGGGGCCTGTGGTGGTTTGCAGGCCAGCCATGGCCCTCGCCCTCCCCACCCCTCCCGGAGACCCAAGGGGAGGCCCTAGTATCTAGAATTTATTTACCTTCTACAATTAAAACTTTGTAGCCTAGAGTGGAGCCAAGCCTCCTGCTCAATCTGTGGCTGCCACCATTTCTGTTTGGATTTGTTTACCTTCTATAATTGAAACTTTGTATCCTTGAGTGGAGGCCTGGGCCCACCAGGGTGTGTGGAAAGCTTGGCTTCCTCCATTGCCAGGGAAACCCAAGCCTCCCTCCTGGTAGCCATCTTTGTTGGGTTTATTTGCATACTTGTTCTGATTGGCTAGTGGGTGTGGCTTGTGAGAGTAGCAGAGTGGTGGTTAATTTGCATATTACTCTTTTATTAGGTAGGAAGGTAGGATAAATATTTTAAATTAAATTAAAATTTTAACATTATTTCCTTGAAAAACTAAGAAAAGAAAAGAAGAAAAAAATGAAATGAAAAGAAAAGAAAAGAAAAGAAAAGAAAAGAAAAGAAAAGAAAAGAAAAGAAAAGAAAAGAAAAGAAAAGGAAAGGAAAGGAAAGGAAAGGAAAGGAAAGGAAAGGAAAGGAAAGAAAAGGAAAAGAAAGAAAAGAAAAGAAAAGAAAAGAAAAGAAAAGAAAAGAAAAGAAAAGAAAAGAAAAGAAAAGAAAAGTAGTTAAAGGAAAATAAAAGGAAGGAGACTGTAAAGCAGGGGTTGGGAGCCTTTTTCTGCCAACTGCCATTTAAATATTTTAACATCATTTGCATAATATAATTCATTTAATATAAATTTATGTTGTTATGAAAAAAATTCTTGGATTTATTGAATTTCAATCTCACCTGTGATTGCCTTGGCAGGGCCAAACCAAATGATTTTGCAAACCAGACATTCCCCACCTGTCCTGTAAAGGGTAGAGTTTTCCACCCTCTTACCTCAATTCCTTCTCACATCACCAGTTCAGTTTAATTTCTTCCTTTTCTAGAACACCCATGTGAGGCTGAGAACAGCATTTTGGGTCCCTTCAAAAAAAAGCCCCACAAAAACAAATTAGCTAAAGTGACCTAAGAAGCCCTTACAAAATCGCCTCCCTCCAGCATTTGTCCTAATTCTGCCTAATCTCTCCTACTCTACTAACTCTCAGAAGGAAGTGGGAAACATAGCATTTTGGAAGTTTAAAATTCCTGCTGACTTTTCATGTATGCTAGCCACTGCCTCTGCTGTCTTAAATGTGTTAATTAAATATTACTATTCTATCCTGGTATCTTCATTGCATTTTCTTGCCAAGGGCACAATGCTATAACTACATAGGTATCTAAGCACATTGAACACATGTTTTACGTGGGTAGTTCATGTAACATATATGTAAACCTGGTTTTTACTCTCCCATAGCAATAATATAAAATACCACTGGCAAAACATGCAAAAACTCACAAACTATGGACACCACACATCTGGCCTTTATTTTTTTTTTAATATATTTTATTGATATTTTACAGAGAGGAAGGGAGAGACATAGAGAGCTAGAAACGTTGATGAGAGAGAAACATTGACCAGCTGCCTCTTGCACACCCCCTACCGGGGATGTGCCCGCAACCAAGATACATACCCTTGACCGGAATCAAACCCGGGACCCTTCAGTCCGCAGACCGACGCTCTACCACTGAGCCAAACCGGTTTCGGCACATCTGGCCTTTAAACAGTTCATAATTGGTGGGGGATATATATGTATATTTATTTTTTAATTATTTTGTTTCTATTGATTTGAAAGAGAGAGAGGGATTTGTTACCTCCTGCATGCACCCGATTGAGACAGGGATTGAACCTGCAACCCAAGTAGGTGTCCTTGACTAGGAATCAAACTGGTAACCCTTCAGTGTGTGTGCCAACACTGTAACCACTGAACAATATTAGCCAGGGCAGTGGATTATTTCCTAATGGTGTTTGGGAAACTAGGCAGCCTCCTGGAGATAAAAGAAGATAGGAACATAAAATCCCTTAGGTAAGATATTTGTATTAAAAATAAATAATACTAGAAAAATCCATGGGAGAAATTTCAAAAATAAAATCATGAAGTACTGAAAGCCTTTCTAAGTGTTACACAATTCAGGAACCAAAAAAGAAAATATTGAGAATTTTTTTTCTACCATGTCAAAACCCATTTGTAAAATCTCTTTTTTAAATTTTCTTATTGTCTAAAGTTTTACATATGTCTCCCTTTTCCCCAATTGACTCCCTCCCCTAGCCAATCCCACTCCAGGCAAACCCCTATATCACCAGGGTCTGTGTCCTCAGGTATTTTTATAGACATTATAGAATCATCTTGTCAAAGCAGTTGCTGAAATTTTAATTGAGATTGCTTAATCTATCAATCAATTTAAGGAGAATTGGCATACATATGGTATGCTTCATTTATATAAAATTAAAAACTAAGAAAATTGAATCTATAGTGTCTAGAGATTAATAAATCTTCAATATAGCAAGGAATTAATCACCACAAAAGTCAGTGAAATGGTTACCTCTAAGAGGGAAGTTAGGGGCCATGATCTGAAAATAACTAAGGATACTTTGTTTTATTTTTTATCTGATTGTGGTTATTTATTAAAAACTATATTTATGATTTACTTAATTTTATACATATATTTTGTAATAAAATATTTTTTAAGAATCCTAACCCAGCCCCCTGCTAATTGTTACATTTGTCTTTATTAAATTAGTCTCTCTCTCTTATTCAGCCCCAGTTTCTATTTGTAAAATGGAGCTAGTACCTGCATCACAGATCTGTCTCTTTTTACCACCTTGCAAACAACACACAGTACAGTGCTTAGCTCATTATTAGTACGTAATAATAAAAATGCTGATCTCACTTCCTCACCGCCCCCAGAAAGCTCTAGTAGAATCAGTCAGGGAGAGACGAGAAGACAACCTCTATACGAACACAGAATTACGTACTTAGGAGTTCACTGCCTTGGACTTACACTCTGTCCTGCACAAAAGGAATGTTGACTGGGCAGTGAGGTTATCTCCTGTTCTTTCTAACTCATGACATCTGTTAGTTTCATCACCTCAGGTGTAGGGCAAAGTGAAGCTTGTTGAAAAATGCTTATCTGTAAACAAGCCTTCTGCCAGAGTCATCAGATTGGCCATGGACATCTCCCAACCTCTTTCACTCTGTCCTTGGCTCTAGAGAAAGTGAACCTGTAGCCTTTGACCCTTCCTGGTAAACGCTACCTGGTTGTAACAAATGGTGGTTGCATTTAAGTTAACTCTTACCTTGTCACCTTATTATATGTCAATGTAAGAGGTCCCTTTAAAATATTGCCATGGGGGGAGATAAGAGAACAACCGAAGAGCTGGCATGCATGAATATAAGTACAACCAACGAACACAGAACTCTGAGAGGGAGGGCATGAATAGGAGTGGGGAGCAATGGTAAGCTACGTCCACATATAATACCTTAATTAAAAATTAAAAATTAAAAATAAATTGCTAGAGGTAGCAAGTCGCAGCACTGGCTATTTTCCAAAAAGGAACTAGGGGGCTCATGTGTGTTCTTGGAGACAAAGAGCAGGTAGAGAATGAAGGGAGTGCAGACTGGATGTATGCTGGAATCACCTGGAGGATTTTTAAGCCATGATGCCAGGCTTCCACCCTCAGAGATTGCGGTGGAATTGGCCTGGCCCATGGGGCACCAGGATATTAGCAACACCTTGGTGCCCAGCTGATATGTGTGGTTCAGTGATTCAACATTGACTTACGAATCAGCAGGTCATGGTTCCATTTCTGGTCAGGCTACATGCCCCGGGTAGGGGGTGTGCGGGAGGCAGTGATCAAGGATTCTCTCTCTCTCATCGTTGCTGTTTCTATCTTTCTATCCTTCTCCCTTCCTTTTTGAAATCAATAAAAATATATTATAAATAAATGAATAAAATGCCTTGGCATTCCAGGGGATTCCAACTCTGAGAACCACTAATGTGGTGGAGAAACATTGTTATCAGGAAGTTGGGCAGGTTTAGGAAAAGATAATTATGTTGACTAAACTTTTTGTTCTCCGAGGCATCTAGTTTTAAGTAATGACTATCTATTAAACACACGCTGTGTGCCAGAAACCGTGCTTCATGTTAATTACCTCCATTCATCAGAATGACCCAGGGGTTTCTCTAGCTGAGAAAGCTGAAACTCAGGAGGTCAAATATCTCCACTAAAGACAAACTCTCAATCTCAGAGTTTGTGCCTTTCCCAAAACACCCCTCAGTCTGACCTTACTGAGCAGCAGGGTCATCAGGAAGTCTTGCTAACAATGCATTCCTTCGTCCTATCTCACAGGTATCGAGTAGGTTTAAATGGGCTCAAGTCTTTCTCCCAAGCACCCCAGGTTAGTCTTATGCACATGTGCATGGTTCATGGACAACTTTGGAGAGTTTCCCCATTATACTGTTTCCTCAATGCCCCCCAACATAGTAGATGTTCAAGAAAACATTACACGAGGGAAGGAAAGAGGGAGAGAAGGAGCAAGTTAAGGAAGGAGGGAAGAAGGGATAGACTTGGGGCTTTGGTAATAATTGAGTGATGATACTTTAGTAATAATTATTTTATCTAAGAGAAATGTGAATATTAACCATCACTCCATCACAAAAATGGCGGCACTCATAGCCATAAGATGGTGGCATCCAGACCCCTCCACCCTGCCTCTGGAGTGTCCGGGCCTGTCGCCTGAGTGGTGGGAATGGATCCACAGCCAGAGGGGGGAGATCCAACCTCACCACTCCACCGCTGCTGGAGTGTCTGGGTCTGTTGGCCCAGCCGGGGATTGTGGGGACCAAGAGGTGAGGCTGTATCTGCCTCCAGTCCTGGCAGACAGAGCCCAGACAGCAGAGCATGGGGGCTTCCTTAGTGTGTCAGCGTCAGCAAAGCCCCCAGGCCTGGCAGACAGAGCACACTGCAGAGCATGTGGCACGTCTCCATGTCTGTGGCAAAGCCCTCAGGCTGTGCAGAGAGCAGAGAACTATGGGGAGTGGGCCTCAGCCATCAGTAGGACATCCCCTGAAAGCTCCTGGATTTGAGAGGGTACACGTTGGGCTGAGGGACCTCTGTGCACAAATTTTGTGCACTGGGCCTCTGGTTGAGTAACAATTGAGATGACTGTGCACACACATATCAAGGGATACACTTCACCTATCTGTAGGGCTTATTTGCCAGTCTTTCTTTCTATCTGATGTCAAAAAAGTAAAATGAGCCCTAACTGGTTTGGCTCAGTGGATAGAGCATTGGTCTGTGGACTGAAAAGTCTTGGGCTCAATGCCAGTCAAGGGCACATGCCCAGGTGGCAGGCTCAATCCCCAGTGGGGGGGGGGGGCATACAGGAGGCAGCCGATCAATGATTCTCTCTCATCATTGATATTTCCATCTCTCTCTCTCTCCCTTCCTCTCTGGAATCAATAAACAAATATATTTTTTTAAAGGTAAAATGAGAAACCCGGAAGGTCAGGGGCTTGGAGGCAGGGAAGGGGCACAGGCTGCAGTGGGAAGTAGACGGGGTAGGTGTGTCCTTCTGCAGAGCCACCAAAGGGGCCCAGGTACCAGCCACAGAGGCAGCCAGTGCCAAAGACGGGTCTCTGAGCACAGAGGTGTCTACACCTATTCCACTGAACTCGGTTTTCACACCCACAACTAAAACACCCATTAACACATAAAATCACAGAGGGTTGAGCTGCAATTTCAGCTGGCATTTCAGGTCTGCTTAAAAATACAGTGCCATTGGACAAGGATTACATACTTGAAGAAAAGCTCGTAAGCAGAGAGGCAAGGACAACATAAATTTGGAGATTATATGACCCTTCCGACACAAACAGGACAAAAAAATCACTCTAAAGTTTTAACCATCACCCCCCAATTTTCTGTACAGTATTGAAGAAGTAACAATTACCAAGCCCCAGTGGCACATGATATTTTATCTAACCACATCGTGGCCAACAAAGGAACCTGGACATTTCCCTCAGAGTCTCTCCACGGCCAGTGGCAGAGCTATATTGTAATATTGACAAAAAGCCAACCCCCATCTCTGCTTGCCTCTCCTTCCTCCTCAGTTCTCCACCGCCACCATAAATTGCCTGTCAACCCCAGTGAAAACAGCTGGGCAGGAACCTGGAGATATAACTTCTTCGGTGAACATTTCCTCTTCCCGCCCAACATTTGGACACAACTGGCATATGAAGAACTTTCGATAAGTGTTTGTCGAATGAGTGAACACCCGAAAGGATTAATTAACCTGCAAACAGCCTGGGGATCGATGTAAACAGCGTTACATAACAGGAAACAGTCAAGTGCTTGGCACTGATGCAGAAGTGTTGTAGTAGTTGCTCAATAAATGAGTGTTAAATGACAGGGAAGAGAGTGTTCTGTGAGACACTAACCCAGGTGAAGTACATTTATTCCAAACCCCAGGGCCATGTTTCAAAACTTCACCCAGTACTGAGGAGCATCTGGTGTTTTTATTAAGAATACAAATTCCCCAGTCTCCTGCCACGTAGATTCTGTTTCTACAGATCTCCGGCAAGGTCTGGAAATCTGTATTTGCAAAATTCCCAAATGCCCTGGGGCCACGGTATTAAGGCAATTTGCTATTTTTTCTTCAATTGAGTGGAGTCTAGTATAGTCACTCATTCAGCTAGCATGTATTGAGTTTCTGCTGTGTCGCAGGCACAAAGTTAGGCACTGGGCATACAGCAAGACCCGCTCCCTGTCCTTAAGGGGTTACGCTGAGGGAGATCTGAAGCTCATTAGATGGAATGAGATAGCATCTCAAGAGCACCTGAGACCAGCACAAACAAAAACCACTTTGTAAAGTCCCCGGTCCGTGGATAAGAAAGGGGAGAGGGTAAACAGAAAGAAATCTCTCTAAAAAAGATTGAAATTCAAATTTCAGGAAGTTGCTGGAATTTGCTTGACTCCTATTTTCTTTTCTTTTTTTCTTTTTTCTTTTTTATATATATAAACAACAGAAATTTATTTCTCACAGTTTTGCATACTGAACCAGCGTGATCAGTTCTGGTGAAAACCCTCTTCCAGGCTGCAGACTTCTCACTGCGTCCCCAGTTGCAGGAATAAAAACCAATTCATGGGCTAGGGTTGATGCCTATTTTCTTACCATCACTGCACCGGGGGTGGCGTGGCCCGAGAGGGGAAGTGTCCCGGTGGTTTGCTCAGGGTCACTGCAGTGACAAGGAGTAACAATGGGGCTGAGGCTAATGCTGCTGCCTGACCTCCAGAACAGGAATGTGTCTCTTGCTGGGGCCTGTGGGACTTGACTTAGAAGAGTTTCCAGAAAATAAATGTTGTAATTACTGCAACAGATGAGTGAAGCTTTCATGGCTTTCTGAAGAGCATTTGCTGTGAAGGTCTCCTCGGGGAAGTGAGAGAGAGAGCCGGGGGCCAGGAGTGTTTCCATCTTTATCACAAGTAGAAGGTGCATGGGTTACCCGGCGGAAGTTCAAAACAGCACCAGTTTTGGACTTTGGGAGGACGAACTGAGATCCTGGTTTCTCAAGGTTAATAAAGGTAAGTCCTTGAGGTTGTCTTGTTCCTTGGGGTCTTTGTGAGCATTATATGACAGAATACATATGAATGCTTAGCAGAATTCCTGGGACATAGCAGGCAATCAACAAATCATTGCTATTATTTTTTTTCATAGATGTGCAAAAAATGATAGCAAAGAGCTATCTATACTAATAATAGAGGAATATGCAAATTGTCCAGGATGCCGTGACAGTAATAGTAACAACCGAACAGCAGGCTGCATGGGGCAATGAGGCCAACAGGGGGGCAGGCAGTGGAAGGCAACCAGGCTGACAGGGGGCAGTTAGTGGCAACCAGGCCAGCAGAGGGGGCATTTGGGAACAAACAGGCTGGCAGGGAGGGGCAGTTGGGGCAACTAGGCTGCCAGGGAGGGGCAGCTGGGGGCAATCAGGCCAGCAGGCAGAGGCAGTTAGGGGTGATCAGGCAGGCAAGCAAGTGAGCAGTTAGGAGCCAGTGGTCCCAGATTGTGAGAGGGACGTCCGACTCAAATTGACAGTTGGACATTCCCCGAGGGGTCCCGGATTGGAGAGGGTGCAGGCTGGCCTGAGGGCCAGCCCCCCACCCCGGTGCATGAATTTCAAACTTGTATCATAGTGTATCTATAAATGTTATTGTTTGTGGTTGCCATCTTGATATGTTCTCTCCCTTGGAACACCTGGAGTTTCCACACTTAAATACCAGGTTTTCCATATACAAGATATTCATTAAGCTTTTCTCATTCAAAGGGTATGTAAGCATGCTGACCTTGAGTTTAATACCCTCGGAGGAGGGTCCCAGGAAAGACCTAGCTGAAGACATGTTCCTAGGGATTAAATCATGAACAGTACTGATTTTTAACTAGTGACAGAATATAGTGTTGAAAGTGGTGGTGGATCAGTGAACTTGGACTTTGAGAAAAAGGTGGCTTCAGCGGGTAAGGGAAATACTGAAGAGGTTGGGACAGAATGGAAACAATGGGGAGCAAAGGTAAGGAGAGTGCCAAGGAGGAAAAGGTGATCGAAGAGTGATCAGAATACCTCATCTGGGACCTTGGATACTTTGAATATTGCCTGAGTTTCACCTGGCATTCAGCCCTACAAGGTCCAATGTTTGCTGGTTCATTCATTCATTCAACAGGTATTTATTATGGATGTAAAATAGCAGATACTGAATAAATTTGTGAACTGAATTAGCAGGCTGCTTCATGCAATGACTGCTTTGGGGCAGGTTACTTTACCTCCGTGCTTAATTCGGTAAAATAAGTATAATAGTAGTACTATTGTATGTGATAAGGATTAAATTAATACATGTAAAGTGCTAAGAAGACTGCCTTGAAACTGGTAAATTCTCAATAAATATTAGCTGCTGCTTATTATTTTAATGTGTGCTTTTTAATTGATTTTAGAGAGAGAGGAAGGATAGAGAGATAGAAACATGGATGAAAGAGGAACATCATTGATCAGCTGCCTCTTGCATGTCCTCTCCTGGAGATAAAGCTCACAACCAGACATGTGTCCTGACTGGGAATCGAACTGTAACCTCCTTGTTCATAGGTCAATGCTCAACCACTGGGCCACACTGGCCTGCACCTGCTGCTTATTATTAACAGAAGGCCATTTGAGTGTCAAATGAAGAATGCTGTTTTGGGAGAGACTATTGATTCTTTCATCACCCCCCCCACACACACACACACACACTCTTCAGTTCAAGATGGATGACTTTCCCTGACTTCAAAATTCCAGAGCTTTTTCCTTTCCTTCCATTACATGCTTCCTATAAGCTTCTTCTGTTTCACTTCATTCCCATTCCTGTCTCTCATTTTAGCAACTTTAGAATTCCTGTTTTTGTTCAGAGTATTCACTTTATTCCCACATTTCTTGCTCTCTCTAATGAGACCTTGCTTCTCTTACATCTATAACTGGAGACAGGTTAAAAGACCCAAATAGAAAGTGCTCGATAAATTTGCTTTCATTTTTCTTTCTTCTCCTGATTTCTTCTAACCTGACTTTCTATTCTTGAGATCTATGATACAAGTTTTAAATGACTGGTGATTAATAGACTTTAATTCATTCATATGCCCCTAAACTGATGACTCTCTCAGGACTCAATACAGGATTTACTTATATTTGAGCTCTGTCTACAATTTTTTTTTTCAAATCTCCCTGTCCCCATTAGTTCACCATAGAGAATGGAAATCTCATCAAATTCCTGCTGACCCCACATGAGTATTATAAAGGTTAATGAGGCAATTTCCCAGCAGTTCTTTGAGTGCTGAGAGTGTACGAATATTATTATTGCAAGATTATTGAGGACTTTCAGTGCTTATAAAATAGCAGACATTTCCCTCAGGCTACTAGATAAGAATTCTTTATTTCAAATTTCAGATTTTAGTGCATTCAGTTTTCATCTTTAGGGCTTGTTGAGCATTTTATTGACATTTGATGAGATGGAATTCTGAAAGTCTTATGTAAATTAGAATGTATCTGTGCCTATACAAATACTTATATGTATTTGTATATGTGTATAAATGTTTATATTTCTATACCACATCAATGATCTTTTATTTAATACTAAAAAAAACCTTTCAGACACAGGTTTCTGAAAGAATAAATATTAAAGACTTGAAAAAGGCTTATTTAACCATCACTACATCCTCAGTCTAATAATTCCCCCTAAGACATCACTGACAAATGTCATCCTATCTATGCTTAAGTCTCCCCATTGACAACTAGTTTCATTTACTATAAACTTGCTAATATGTAGAGAAGTCTTCCTTTTGCCAGGAAAGGGCTGTTTTATATTGTCTCCTCTCCCCTGAAATCTCCAGCTCTTCTTCCATCCTTATCCAATGAACCATCTTACCCCCAGCTTTGCTGAGGAAATTGGAGCAATCAGAGAGAACTTGCACAATCTCCCATCACCACACAGTCTGCCTTCTCTCTGCTTTCTGTGGATGGAGGAACTGTCTGTGTTCATGACTGAGGCTGTCCTCCTTCGCCTGCTTTGGAACATCCCACCACCATTTTCTTTTCTGTCATTTTTACATCATCCATTTTCCTCTCCCTACCGAATTATTCCCCACATCAGCCTCCAAGTAGATTGCTAATTTTCCCGTATTAAAATAACTTGTCCCTTTGACTAACACTCATTTTGTTTCTCCATCCCTTTTTGGCAAAAATCCTTGAAAGTCTTGCATGTACCCACGGGTCCAATCTCTGTTCTCCCATTCCATCACCAACACTCTCCCCGCCTCTCTGAAACTGCTCTCCTCAAAGCCACCAGTGAGCTCCACATTGCTAGTAAACCTGCTGATTATTTCTCAGTCCTCATCTCACTTGACCCAGCAGGATATATGACACAGTCAATCACTCTCTCCTCCCTGAAATGCTTTCTACACTTGGTTTTCAGGACATCCCCCTTGCCTGGTTTTTCTCCTTCTTTTTGAGTTGCTCATTCTCAGTCTCCTCTGTCAGTTCTGCTTTTGACATGTATTACTTCTAGTCCCATCCTGACTGTCCCAAGCCTTGTCCACGCTACTATCATCTCTCACCTATATTATTGCAATTCTCCTCATAACTGGTCTCCCTGTAACTGCACTTACAAGATAATTCTCAACACAGGAGCCAAAGTGATCCTATTAAATACGTCAAGTTGAGTCATTCTTCTGTTCAGAGCATTCCATTGGCCTCTCACCCATCTGAACTAAAAGCTAAGTTTCTACTATGTCCTACCAGGCCCAGCGTGATCCTACGTTGTCTTTCTAACCTTTCACTCCTACTACTCTGCTCACGCATCTCCAGTCACAGAGCTCCCTTAAAAACCCCTTGAACTTGACCTCATGGTCTTTTTACTTGTGCTTCCTACTCTTCCCCAACTCATCTGACAGCTCACTCCTCACTTCTTTCATTTCCTTACTCAAGAGTTACTTTCTCAGACTATCCTAAGCAATCCTAAAAATTTATATCCCCTCTTCTGCTTTTTTTCCCCTGCTTAGCATTTCTTATTTCACTCACTTGTTTATTATCTGTCATCCACACTAGAATGTAATCTCCATGAGGATTAAGATTTTTTTTATCTGTTTTGTTTACTGTTTTATCAATGTCTGGAAAATAATAAGAATTCAATATAAATATTTGATAAATAAATCATAAATTACACAGAAAAGTCAGTTTGTTATAATTGGTAAGTTATAAGTCAAAAAAATAAAATTCAGCCCTAACTGGTTTGGCTCGGTGGATAGAGTGTGGGCCTGTGGACTAAAGGGTCCCAGGTTCGATGCCAGTCAAGGGCACATCCCCAGTAAGGGGTGTGCAGGAGGCAGCCAATCAATAATTCTCTCTCATCATTAATGTTTCTACATCTCTCTCCCTCTTCCTTCTTCTCTGAAATCAATAAAAATATATTTTTTAAAAATTCAAATATTGGCATGAAAGCATCTTTGCTGTGGATTAGGTCATGTATGTGCCCTGTCTGTCTCTGGTGTGGAAAGCGCACCCTGGATGACCCTCAGCAGCATGGGGTGCCAGCAGTCTTCCTGCTGGAGCTGGTATGTGCTCGGGGAGGACTGACTGTCCACCTGAAGGAGTTTGCCAAGTTTATCGCTCTTAACCAATCAACAGAGGCCAATAGGATTTTGTGCTTTTTCAATATTCTACTAGGTTATCAGGTCTCAATCTTCTTGGCTTTTTCCCCTTAGTTTTGTTCCCAAATCCAATCGGGGAAGATTTTTTTATTCAGACTTAATTAAACTCTTAAGGAACTGGCTGTATTATGATTTCCTGCTCCTATAGTTTGTCTCTCCGTGTCAGCAGAGCATAAACAATTTAAGTAAGATATCATTCATCATTCAACAACATTGATAGAGCTATACGATTCCAAGTACAATAATGGATGCAAAAATAAATAAGGCTCAAACCTTGCTCTTGAGGAGATCAAAGCCTAGAGGGGGAGAGAGACTTATAGACTAATTCAATGCACTGTTATAAGCCCAGTAATGGTCAAAGCGTTATGGGAACACTGAGCAGAGAGCAATGAAGTCTGCATGAAGATGTGAGCTTTGAAGGAAGAGAAGGTGCTTGCTGAAAGAGGAAACTGCAGTAGATTCTGTTACCCACAATAATCCCTTGCTTCATTCAATATGACACAAAACAAGAGTCACTTCAGCTAGGCTTGAGGTTGAACAGTGACACTCTTAAAATTAACTTGATTTTTTTTAATTGTGTGTTTCATATTCATGTCATTTGACCCATCCCCAGGAATAAAATACCACAGGATAAAGTCACCCGAGGTGCCTGTTGGATAGGTTTTCTACATTAGACTCATAGACTATTAGAGAAGAGAAGAGACTAGCTTTGCCCAAACTTGATTCTCTCCACCTCTGAGGAAGCCAAGGCCCTGAAAGAATTACTGTCCTCCCCAAGTGAGCATGGTGAGTTAGGCTTCCCTGTCTCTCAATAGGACTTGATTTAAATACATATCAAGGGAATGAATCCATTCTCGAAACTTATTTTCTGCATTTTCCAAGCCATTCTTACTGCTCCCCAGACCTGGAATAGGTAACAATGCCCTGACCCACTCTCCCTCCCCATTCATCATTTTGGTTGCAAAGGGCCTGTGTAGCCAAGAGAAGCCAGTACCAGGAGGTCTGACCTGACCACTTTCCCGAATCTGAAACAGACCATAAGCTGCCCAAGCTTTGCCTTTAAAGAGGTTCTGGAGTGGCTTTTATGGGTTGGGACTCAAATCTCAAACTTAAGTCTTTATAGGGTTGTTAAAACCTATCACATCTTGCTCTGGCTGGCATGACTCAGTGGTTAGAATTCCAGCCTGCACAGTGAAGGATCATGGGTTTGATTCCTAGTCAAGGGCATGTGCCTGGGTTTTGCGTTCCATCCCCAGCCTTGGTCAGGACATATGTGGGAGGCAACCAATCAATGTGTCTCTCTCACATCGTTGTTTCTCTCTCTCTCTCCTCTCCTCTCCTCTCCTTTCCTTCCTTCCTTCCTTCCTTCCTTCCTTCCTTCCTTCCTTCCTTCCTTTCACTCTCTAAAAATCAGTGGGGAAAATATCCATGGGTGAAAATTAACAAAAACAGCCGAAACCGGTTTGGCTCAGTGGATAGAGCGTCAGCCTGAAGGGTCCCGGGTTTGATTCCGGTCAAGGGCATGTGCCTTGGCTGCGGGCACATCCCCGGTAGAGGGTGTGCAAGAGGCAGCTGGTCGATGTTTCTCTCTCATTGACGTTTCTAGCTCTCTATCTGTCTTCCTTCCTCTCTGTAAAAATCAATAAAATATTTTTTTTTAAAAAAAAAAAGAAAATTAACAAAAACAGAACAAAAACTCTACCACATTTTGGCATTGAAATTTTTTTTTAGATTCTGCAGGGCTTTCGTCATTACACCAGATTCCCTAGGCTTTGTCCTGATGAGGAATGACTAAGGGGATGGGAAGAAAGATTCCCCCTGCTTAGAACCTTGTCTTCCCTACCTGGTCACAGCTCTATAGAGCAAAGGTTGGCAGCTGCGTGTAGACCAGCATCATGTGAACGAAAAGAGCCACATGCTGACCTGTGATAAGCTCAGGGAAGGCCTGTGTGGCAGTCTTGCAAACTCAGAGACCTAAAGTAACCACAAAGGATGGTTTAAAAATCAAATATCTTACTACCAACAGGTTATAGTGGGCAGTCATTTTATAGGCCAATATTTTCCCAGACAAAGATCAACTTTGATCTTTACTGAGCCCATTTGCCTTTTTACCTCTAAGATAACATATCTATGAGATGTCTGGGTAATTTGTAACTTCCCTTTTTTCTGGAGCCCCTGTGGTACAACCAAATGTGGTGGGCACCAGGACAGATGCCTCAAATTCCTTCGTTATCATGTTAATTGTTCCTGCACTCACCTAAGTAAGCGTCCATCATTTTACTTTTTATCCAATTCAGGGGTTTTCCACAGGCTTGCTTTCTCCCACCTCCTTACTCCATCACCAATGAATTTCATGTAACCCACCTATGTCCCTCCTTTGATTGCAATGTATAAATACAGAAACGTAACCGGCCATTCTCAGGAGCATTATCTCAATCTTTTGAGGTTCTGCTTCCCGGCAATTGTCGACAGTTTGGCTCAAATAAAATCACAAAATTTCTTTACAGGTTTCAATGGGTTTTTTGTTGTTGTTGTTGTTTTTTTTTCCGTTAACAATCATCTAGTGGGCATTTGGCTCTTGTAGCTTCAGTTAATAGGGAGTTATTTTAAAGTACCAAAGGGAAACAAAGCCAGGAAGCCTCGTAGCCGTTAAATGGTCAGTCCTTGCAGTCACTCAGAATACATGGTAGACTGACCGTCCAACAGGTCTCAAGACCTGGTAATCGAGTCATCTTGACTCTGCTGCCTCTACTATTCCCCTCCTTTCTGCCTGCTTCTGTGGCTTTTATTAAGATTCTAGTGACTCTTGCTGCTGCCAACTACCATTAAAAATATCCGATTACAGACAGTCCTCGGGTTACGTTGGACTCGACGTACATTGTTTTGTAGTTATGTCACCATCTGCCATATCTTTATTTAAAAAAAAAGAGAGAAAGAAAGAAAGAAAGAAAGAAAGAAAGAAAGGAAGGAAGGAAGGAAGGAAGGAAGGAAGGAAGGAAGGAAGGAAGGAAGGAAGGAAGGAAAAAGTTCCACCCTAAACAGTTTGGCTCAGTGGATAGAGCATCAGCCTGCACATTCAAGGGTCCCAGGTTCAATTCCGGTAAGGGGTATGTACCTTGGTTGCGGGCACATCCCCAGTAGTGGGTGTGCAAGAGGCAGTTGGTCAATGTTTCTCTCTCATTGATGTTTCTAACTCTCTATCCCTCTCCCTTCCTCTCTGTAAAAAATCAATTATATATATATATATATATATATATATATATATATATATATTCCGTCATTTTGACATATGTACATATGTTCTTTATGTTTTTTATTATTTATTTACCAAAAGTAAAGGTCAGGAATTACCTTTTAATTTTTTTTAATGTTTCACTTCATTACTGCTGTGTATGTGCTCCATGTGAGTGACGTAGGTGTTTATGTAGGTGGGTTCCAAGGACCTACTCTACTAAGTTTTCATGTATGTAGTCACGATTTGACTTGAATGATCATTCTCATCCTCTGAAGCACACATACACTCATGCATGAAGAGTCTTTAAATAAGCTTGATTCCTCTTCAACTAAGCCACAGGTTGCTCCTTTGAACCTAGATTACAGGAAGAAATAATAATACCTACTGTTTGTTCAGAACTTTACCTGCATTAACTCCCTTAATCTCCATAAACTTACTTTGATTCATAATAGTTGCCTACCTGACATTCTGTAGTTGTCTACTTGACATTCTATATTTATTTGTTTGGATATGTCTCCTCCTCTAGAATATAATCTCCATGAGGGCAAGATCTTTATGTTTTGTTTTGTTTTTATTCATCCTCACCTGAGGATATTTTTCTATTGATTTTTTTTTAAGCAAGAGTGGAAGGGATGGGGAGAGACAGAGAAATAGAAACATCAATGTGAGAGAGACACATCCATTGGTTGCCTCCTGCATGCATCCCCACCAGGGATCGAGCCTGCAACCAAGATATGTGCCATTGACCAGAATTGAACTAGGGACCCTTCAGTCCACGGGCCAACACTCTATCCACTGAGTCAAACCAGTTTGGGCTATCTTCATGTTTTTTTAATGCCATATCACCGGTATCTAGAAGAATTCTTGACAATTAGTAATTTTCTTTAAATATCTGTTGAACAAATAAATTTAATATCCTGACAACCTATGATATAGGTGTTATAACAACTTCTTGCTTGGTAACAAGAGGTTATCATAGCACTACTTACTTGTGTGACCATGGCACTGAGAAGTCAAGTAGAATGTCACGGTCACACAGTAAGTAGGTGTGGAGGCCAGATTAAAACCCAACTGACCCCAGCACCTTGTCCTCTGCCACTGTGCTGTACTGTCCCTTGGCATGCTGCTCAGATGCCCTGGGAAGAAAGCCTTCCTTTCAGCCCCTGCTTATTTGAATCAGACTCAGACTGAGTTTAAAATAAATGAAATAATTATTCCCTTTGGAACTGATGCTATTTGTGATCACCAGCAGTACAACAACTTTTACCCCCAGTAGAGGGTGGAATAATATGGTAAGCCACTGCATCCTGAATGGTCAGGGACCATTGCCAGGTCCAGAGAACCAAACTGCCTTTACAGCCCTGGCACAGTGGCTGAACGGATGAAATGCCAGCATCTCAGAAAGTTAAAGCAGGTGAGTCCGCACAGAGTTTGCCTAATGGGGCTGTAATCTGAACAATTATACATTTGTCAGTTTATTCATGTTTTTCCGAAGATGAACGATCAACTCTTCATAAACAATAAGGAAAACTAGGCCCCACGTTGATATCCATCGGGTTTGCTTCACTTGCAGCCCATTGGAACCGTCACACCAAGACTGTCTCAGAGGACAAAGCTTCCGGTATGACTCAGTCAACAGGAGCCCTACAAAGAACCCTAGAGGCCAATGACAAAAATGTGATAGCTGGGCAGTAATATTTTCATCACAGGTAAGCATGTCAAGAGAAGAATAGTGATGGAATTTAAATAGGATCAGGATTACAATATTTGAGCTATATTTACTTAGCATGACTGGCCTTTCAGAACAATTTGGGAAATGTGACTGATATTTATGGAATCTCAAATGAATATTGTAGTTCTGGTCTGAAAGCTCTATGCTAATACACATATATTTTAAAAGATTTATTTACAGATAAATATATATCTCATCAGGGACTCACTTTGAGTTAATCCAGGAATGAGGCAGCAGCAGGAGGCATTGATGGAACAAGCGTGGCCACGAGTTCATAATAGTTGAAGCTAAACAATGGGTGAAGACAGGTTTATTACACCCCTCACTCTTCTTTTGTCTGTGTTTAAAAGTTCCATAACAAAAGTGAAAAGCCCTGCCTGATGTTGCTCAGTGCTTAGAGCATCAGCCAGAGTATCAAAGGGTCTCAGGTTCGATTCCCAGTCAAGGGCATGCACCTGGGTTGCAGGTTCAATCACTGACCCCAGTAGGGGCACGTGAAGGAAGCAAACATCTTACATCGATGTTTGTCTCTCTACCTCTCTCCCTCCTTTCCTTTCATTCTTTCTAAAATCAATGGAGCAAGTACCTTCCAGTGAGGATTAGAAAGAAAACAAAAATGTGAAAAGATAAGCAAATAATAAAAAATAACCTTTACCCTTCGATGTGTACAGCGCTATGCCACGTACAGTAGAGAGGTCATGACAAGTTCCTGCTCAAGGAGCTTAAAGTGCTAGGAGGGAAAATGGGCATACACACATTCTAAATTCCACCAAATGAAAGGAATTTGTTAAGTATCTGTAACTAGTTTTAAAAGTGGAGTGATTTGCATGTATTTTGTAAAGTTTAAAGCATCCCCCCAAAAGTTATTCCTACTTAAATCCCCAAACATAAATCAAGCTCCTATTATATGCTAAATTCTGTGCCTGTTTCTCAGATGCAAATGGATGAGATAAACGTAGTAAGTGCTACAACAGGTGAACATGGGGGTGTGACTAGAGCTATGGGCACAGAATTTAGACTCTGGCAGAGAATTTTGTAAAGAGGTAAATAAAAAACAGAATCAGACCCTGAACTAAAAACAATTTCCAATCTAGTTGATTCTTTTTTATAAACAATAAAAGGCTGTTATTTCACTGAGGTGAAATGAAGATGTGTTCTGGAATGCTCCATCATGGTTAAGAGCAGAGGCTCTGAGTGCAGACCACAGGGCAATCACCTTGTATCTGTGTACACTTTGGCAAGTGACTACCTCTCTGAGCGTCAGTGTCCTTATCTGCAAATGTCATGGCATTGTTCGGAGAATGCAGAGAGATGATAGATGAAGGGTTCTAGGAACGATGTCTGGCACAGTATGCTGTCAATCAACATTAGCTGTTTTGTTTGTTTGTTTGTTTAATATGTATTTATTGATTTCAGAGAGAAGGGAGAGGGATAGAGAGGTAAGATAGAAATATTGATGAGGAACATTGGTTGGCTACCTCCTGTACGCCCCCTACTGGGGACCAAGCCCACAACCCAGGATGTGCCCTGACAGGGAATGCAACCATGACCTTCTGGTTCATGGGTCGATGACCAAACACTGAGCAACACCAACCATTAACTGTTTTTTAATGTCTATACTTCCATAAACAACAAAACTTTCCACAGTGAAAGGAAATACTCTGGACCTAGCTGGTTTGGCTCAGTGGATAGGGCATTGGCCCGTGGACTGAAGGATCCCGGGTGCGATTCCTATCAAGGGCACATGCCTGGATTGTGGGCTCTGTCTGCATAGTGGGGGGTGTGCAGGAAAAAGCCAATCAATGATTCTCTCTCATCATTGATGTTTCTATCTCTCTCTCCCTCTCCCTTCCTCTCTCTGAAATCAATTTAAAATATATATTAAAAAATATATGTGGGGTTTTTTTAAATAAAGAAAATCTGGAGGACACCAATCAGGAACCTAACGGGTTAAACGTCCTAGAGAACGGAGTGCTGTGCTAGGCTAGTGAATCAGCACTTGTCCTCATTTGTTCCCTGTCCATTCAGAAATACTGATTAACATGCTCAGAGGAAGAGGCCCAAGATGAATTTGAATGACAGGATAAAAACAACAAGCTTTCTTGAAGTAGAGGCAATGTCCTCATTTTACAAACAGGTTATGTGATACACGGGGGGGTTTCAAGGGAAGAAGGAGAGGGAAAAAAGGCAGATCTTCCTGTGCCGGACCCAAAAGACCCAGAGATAGTCAGTCTTCAGCTTTTTCTGGCACATCTGTCTGCTCTTCTCAAAGTGCTGACCAGGCTTGGCCCAGGGCAGAGGCCACCAACCGCGAGGTCCAGACACGTGACGAGCTTGTTGTGAAGGCCTGCACAGGTTACTCAACCTTCAGTACCTCTGAGAAGAGGCTTACCCCGAGGAGGACGTGACCTTTCAGGAGGACGCATGTCCAAGCTCAGTAAAGAAAGAACTGGTTGGTGTGTGCTGGTCTGCCTTGGAGAGGTGCTCGAAAGGCTTGGCCAATCTTTGGTTTGATTGTGGAAGCAGAGGGAAGTGGCATCACCAGCTGACGTGCTCTCCTGGTCTCTGACATCTCTTACTTAGCGATGTGGAAATACAACACATCCGCCAGCCTACAATGGGATGGGGATGTTTATAAAGCAATAATAAATGATCCTCAGAAAGTCCTAAGAAAACATTGAGGAAAACAAAGAGAAAATGAAGTTTCAGGAACACCTGGATTTTTCTGCCTCCTGCTTTGAAGCACTAGTTAGTTGGTATCTAGGGGGACACATTGATGGCATTAGTATTAGTATCCATTATAGATAAAATATTAAGTATTTTTCCTTTTTATTGAATTTATTAGGAAGGCACTGGTTAAGAAAATTATACAGGTTTCAGGTGCACAATTCGACAATACATTATCTGTACACTCTATTGTGTGTTCACTACCCCAAGTTAAGTCTTCGTCTATCACCATTTATTCCCTCTAGACTCTCCTAAGATATTAAGCATTAACATTTATTTATAAACTAGTAGCCCTGTGCACGAATCCCTGCACCAGAAGGTCACTGCTGCCCTCCTGTAGCTCTCTGCCTGCTGCCCCGCCCTCCTATAGCTTCCCCAGCCCCCACCCTTCCCCCCTCATAGCTTGCTGCCCTACCCCTTCCTATAGGTCTCCACCACGCACTGGTAGTTCGGTGCCCCACCCTCCTGCAGATCCATGATCCAGTCATTATGTGGATGTTCGTTATGCCCCAGGGCATAAAGGATAATTAGTATATTCCTCTCTTATTATATAGGATTGAACATTTTCTCAAACTCCCTATGGCTTGTCCTTTTGGTGATCACAATAGCCTTAACAAGATGCATTTCTTAACTCTGAGTTCCTGGAAGGTATTCGCAGGCCACAGAGGATCAGGCCTATCAGCTCCTTCACAAAGGAGTTGGGAATACTAAGGTCACTTAACTCTGTGCATCAAATGGTGGCCCTTCAGCTTCAGAAGATGGCTCAGGAATCACTGGGTCCAGTTTTAGACATGGAGAGGTTTCTTCTTGGTAAAATAAGTCTTCCTTTGAGACCTTCACCATATGTAAGAACAATAATCTGAGATAGGCCTAAGGACAGAATTATATAGACTTGAAGCAGCAACAACAGGATTGTACCTGGGCACATGGTAGGCACTCAATAAATACCTCTTCCTATTCAATTGCCAAGAGCTCCATCTGCTGGCCAAATGGAATTCTGTTGTAGCCCTGTAGTTACTAATTAGAAAAACCATATTTCAGAAAATTAGCAAAGATAAAACGAGATATGAGAGATGAAAGATTACAGATCATTTGATCCACTTGTTTTATAAATGAAGAAGCTTATTATATTACTAGAAGCCCAGTGCATGGATTCGTGCACATCGAAAGGAAATTAATTAAAAGGTGACCGGCAGGATGGGACTGGTTGAGATGGGCCTGACAGGCCCTGGAGCCAACCTCCTGTGCTCCCTCCCCAGCCGGCACACCTGAGGCAGTGCCAGGACTTGAAGGGCATCTGCAAAGTGAGTGGGGTCCCTCCAGCAGGTGGGGACCCCTGGCCTGGACTGGCCTTCAAGGACTGGGTCACATCCAGCAGTCCAACATTCCCCAAGGGGTCCTTGAGTGTGAGAAGGCACTCTGCCAAGTTGCTGTCACTTGGCAGCTCCTGTGTTGGTCATCTGCCCCCTGGTGGTCGTTGTGCATCATACCTACAGTCATCCAGTCTCTCAGGCTTTTATAGAGATGGCATATTCCTAACTAGAAGAAATGGAGAAAGTAAAACAATTTGTCAAAATTATAGTTCACTTATAGTGAGTCTGAAAAAATTGACTGTGACAGACAAGCATGAAATTTTATAAGATAAAAATAATCTACATACTGAAGATGCTTTCTGATTTAAAATTGCTTCCTGCTCTTCTCAGGGAAAAATGGTAAATTGGGCGTTTGGATTTGAAGTCAAACTAATGTTTGACTAGAGATGCCACCCCTATAGCTGCTTTTTGGTTGAGACAGCTACATCTCTGGCTTAATATCCTTCATCCTAAATTGTGAGTCATAAAACCCTGCTATTAGGATGAATGATCATATATCTAAGCCATAACAGGAGTCACATGGTAGGAACCCCATAATTGGAGGAGAAGGGAGAAAGATGACTGTGGTTGTTATTAATAATATTGTGAACCAATAATGGCCTACGGTGGAATTATCAGAATTGAGGTGATGTATACGCAAGTTCTTTGTAAAATGAAAACGTGCAATACATCTAAAAGTTAGAATTGTGAGTAAGCCACAGATTACAACAAAATCTTTTCAAAAGAATAAGTTAGGAACATTCCTTGGATAAACTGTGTGTCACATATACCAGCCTTCGTTTACTACCTGAAAGACTTCTCAGCCCTATTTCTCTAAACCTAGCAAAGCAATTCTTTCTTTGGTTCACCTCTCTTCCCACATCTCATTATCTGTGGCTAGAAGAATCTGGTTCATACTTCTGCCTGGAAACCTCCCTAGTCCAATCCATGCATCCTTAGGTGCCCTTTCTATTTCACACGTTACTGCAGTCGGCAAGGCTGGCAAACTTGTGGCCTTTACATAACAAGGTCATTCTTCAGCCTCAAGGTCATTTCCTCACTGTCTCCAAGCTCACCAGCATGTCCCTGAGGACCTGTGGGCTGTCACTGTGGTCTTGACGCCCTTCTAGCTTGCGTTCTTCAGCTCTTCCAGACCCTGTTAATCTCCATGTACCCCTCAGTCTCAAAGCCAGCACCCCATTTCCACCCCAGTTACCTACTGCTGCATAAAAAGCCTAGCGCCTACAAACAAATTTATCAACATTTCCCTTCTCTCTATAGCAGGTAGTAATTTAAATGCATATGTTTAAAAAAATATTGTTGCCCTGGCTGGTTTGGCTCAGTGGATAAAGCGACTAATTAGCTGAAACCGGTTTGGCTCAGTGGTAGAGCGTCGGTCTGCGAATTGAAAGGTCCCGGGTTCGATTCCAGTCAAGGGCATGTACTTTGGTTGCGGGCACATCCCCAGTAGGGGGTGTGCAAGAGGCAGCTGGTCGATGTTTCTCTCTCATCGACGTTTCTAGTTCTCTATCTTTCTCCCTTCCTCTCTGTAAAATATCAATAAAATATTTTTTTAAAAGAAAAAGAAAAAATATCCTTGGGTGAGAATTTAAAAAAATAATTTTTTTTAAAAAAAGCGACTAATGGGTCACAGGTTTGGTTCCCAGCAAAGGACACACGCCCAGGTTGCAGGCTCAATCTCCAGTAGGGGGCATGCAGGAGGCAGCCAATCAATGGTTCTATCTCATCATTGATGTTTATATCTTCCTCTCCCTCTCCCTTCCTCTCTAAAATCAATTTTTAAAAATTTTTTTAACTTTGTTAGCAAAAAAAAAAAAAAAAAGTATTGCTTATATCCCTTTTGTGGCAACAAATCAGACTTTACCTGATAAAAATAAAATGCCCAAACCTTTCTGGGCTCAGTGGGCAGTTGTCCTCTGGGGCATCTCACCCAGGGATGTCAGAGGGCAGCTGGGGCTGGATGTCCACCAGACCTCACTCACAGACCTAGTGGCTGATGGTGGCGCCAGCTCAGAGCTCAGCTGGTGCTGGAAGGAGCAGCCACTCCCACTCGTGGTTTCTCGAGGTGGCTTGGGTTTCCCACAACCTGGCAGCTGGGTTCCAAGAGCCAGCATACTAAGAGGCAGGAGACCAAAGCTGAAAAGCTATGCCCAGCACTGGTACAGGGTGGCCTCTGCCATCTTCTCCCAATGAAAGCAGTCACAGCCTGCCAAGCTGCAAGGGCTAGAGAATCAGTCTGCACTTCTTGATGGGAAGCAGCAAGGTCACTCTACATAAAACAAGTGAGACAAGAGATATTGTTGCAGCCACCTGTGGAAACTACAACATATCCTTTAGGATTTGAAAAAATCCTATCAAGCCAAAAAGAGGGAGAGAGAATGAAAAAGAAGCATTAAAAAGTGAAACAAGTAGTACAACGTGGGGAGATAATAGAAAAGTCTAAATATGTAATAGTCACAATTCCTGAAAGTAGACAAAACTCATTAAAAGACAAAGATTGTCAGAGTAAAACACAAATAAACAAAGCTTCATGATATACATGAGAGACAGCCCTAAAACTTAAGGGGGAAAAAAGGCTGCAAGTTTGAGTGGAATGTTCTATAAATTATTGGTTAGGTTAAGTTGGGTTTTAGTATTGTCTAAATCTTTGTTATTTAAACAGGCAGTGGGACATCCCTCGGGGGTCCCAGATTGGACAGGGTGCAGGCTGGATGAGGGACCACCCTCTCCCCTCTTCTCTTCCCCCCCCCCCCCCCCGCTCCCATGCACGAATTTTGTGCATCAGGCTTCTAGTATAAATATAAAGTGTCATATGCAAAGATACAGAATATTTTCTCTATGGGCTTAAAATTGTCAGGTAATTTCTTGTCATATCAGTTAAGATAGTTATGCAGTTTGGAGACTCTGAATTACAGTTGTTCCAACCTATTAACCTGGTCACACAAGTGCTCTGTGGTTAGACTGGTGCCCACACACTGCTGTCAAGAGAAAGCTTTTTCTGAGGTGGAGCCACTGCCAACATAAGCACTTACAGCCCCTGTGGGGGTTCATCCTCAACAGGAGCATCTGAAGAAATGCACTATTATGAAGAGGAGAGGTCACCCATTAACCAAAGGCAGCTCCTCGGCCTTCCGTCTAGGGGAGGCGTCATGCTGCAAGCTGCACAGAAACTGTTTCTACCCTGCAATGGATGTAACTTGAGTTATAAAACACTTTTTCAGTAGGACATAAAAATCAAAGCAGCCCCTGACTGACATGGCTCAGTGGTTGAGCATCAACCAGGTTCAATTCCCGGTCAGGACCCATGCCCAGGTAGCTGGCTTGATCCTCGGTGGGGGCATGCAAGAGACAATCAGATGATCCTCTGTCATCGTTGTTATTTCTCTCTCTCTCCCCATCTCTGAAATCAATAAAAAAAAGTTCTGAAAATAAATAAAAATAAAAGCAGATATTCTATGTTCCAACTACATTTATCACAGTACAAACTGTGTGGCATTTCTACCACATCCATCCCCAGAGGAGAAGGTATACTTAAGCATTAAATAAAACTACAGAGTGTGAAGGGAAAGATACTGCAGGTAAGTTTAGAACTAACATTTCTGGAATACCTAATATGCTCGAGGTTGAGTACTATCTCATTTAATGCTCAGAACGTCCCTATGAGATAGGAATTGTTAGCTTCATTTTACTAAGAGGAGAACAAGGCTCACAGAACCTAAATGACTTGTCCATGGTGACACGGCTAGTAATTGCCAGAGCTGGAACGTGAACCCAAATCTGACTGATCCCAAGTGTGAGCTCCTTACCAACTCATGGTACTGTCCATCTAGATGTGTAGGCACCATTGCTAACACCCTGATAATTAGCATTGCTTGTGAGAAGTATGGAGCCACCAAAATGGCTATATCAATCGTAGTATAAGCATCCCAGAAATAATCTTTTGGGAAACTTATTTTTGAAGGAATATAGACAATGAGTGCAGTGAGAGAAGAATGATCATAAAGAAACCAGACCACATGCTTGAGCCTGAAAAGCTAGAAATGGCAAGCCTGGTAAAATGGGGGCTCCCCGAAAGGGTTTTAATACTTGCAATGCTGTGATTACACTGTAATGACCAAAAGCAAAACAGGAATATAGCTTTTCAAAAGACACAGAGATCTGCAGATGGAATGAATGGGCTGCTCTAAGAGGTGAAAAGATTCCCACCACTGGTAGGTTCAACAGAAGTTAGAGGACACCACACCATGGATAATGAAATTAAGATGTGAATCATCTCACATATATCAACTCAATTTCATAAACGTGCTAACAACTGAACTTTGGGTACTCTTGCAAAGGCGTAGCTAGACAGCTAGAAGCAGCAGGGCTTGAGGAGGGGATTAGGGAAGGCTAGCCGAGGATGAGGTAAAGGGTAGGAGTTCCCATTCAAGGAGGTACCATTACAAAATGATGGAACAAGGTAACTTCCTCTAGAGTGGCTGAAGCTGTCAAATGTCATGATCAAGACAGGCTGGCAGCACAACCTGTGTGGCTCAGTGGTTTAGCATTGGCCTATGAATCAGGTGGTCATGGTTCAATTCCTGGTCAGGGCACAGGCTGGGGTTGTGGGCTCGGTCCCCAGTGCAGGCATGCAGGAGACAGCCAATCACTTATTCTTATCATTGATGTTTCTCTCTCTCCCTTCCCCCCCCTCTTTCTTCCTCCCTGAAATCAATAAAAATATATATTTTTTTAAAAGACAGGCTGATAGCCATGATTCCTACTACTCTGACCTAGAGTAATAAAAGTGACCAGTTTTACAAATAGAAAAGCCTGAAGCAGACCCATAGAATATGCCAGAAATAAAGAATTCTTATCATGCCAGGTTCTTTAATTCTGGTACTCCCAATGCCCAGCAGTACCCCTGTCTTGGGTACAGAATACTACAATCTATAACAATAAAAGCATATGCTAATTAGACTGGACAGGCAAATGACCTTCCGTGAAGCCGGGGCTGCAAGGGCAGAACCCCTTGCACAGATTTCATGCACCGGGCCTCTAATAGCCTAATAATCTTTGTTGCTTAAGATAGCTTGAGTGAGTTTCTCTCATTTGCAATTAAGAGAGTTAGGACATGAGTAACACAAGGAAAGGAGATTTGGGGGAAAAGTGTACTTATACTCGAAAACTTTTGGGTAGATGAGTAGCCCAATGTTGCCAAGCCAAATTAAAGCCTTTTCTCTTCCCAAATCTGGGTTTCAGTGCTCCTGCCATGAGCTCCGATAGCAGAGCACTGGCCTGATTGTGTAGGTTCACTAAATTATAAATTACCCATGGACAGAGGTTGTGCTTTTCTTGCTCACTGATATAACCCAGCACTTGGCACTGTCTTTTACAAGTTAATGTATGTTTCTTATTACTACATTCAGAGTGATCTTCTAGCCCAAGAAATAGCAGCCCATGATGGAAACAATTGGTCTGCTCTGCAGAAGACCTGGATTCTACTTCAGGCCCTACAGCAAACACAACTCAACTCACTTACCAGCAAAACAGGAAGATAACCTTTATTCCATTTACTTCCATGTACCATTTACTTCCCAACTCAAACATTAACAACAATCATAGTCCAATCTTTCTTTTATAAGCAAGGTATATAGGATTTCCTCACTTTAATCCTGTAAAGAGGATGTTTTCCTCACAAATCCGTGACGCAGATGAATGGCTCAGATCTCCTGTCTGGCTATGAGTGGGACCAGCTGACAGCCTCGTTGCTAGCTTTGTCAGGATTCACCTGTTTTGCAACTAAGTCATGCTAACCTCAGGGTGGCCAAAGCCCTGACAAGACAATGGTGTGAGGGTCTAGCTAGCCACTTCCACCCAACATACCGCTCCTCTGACAGGCAGGTTTTGCTGCTCTGGAGCTCCCCACTGGGCTAATACGGTGATTTTCAATTGGTATGCAGCTAGAATTTTTAAAACATGCAATATCTACTTACTACCGTGTTTCCCCGAAAAATAAGACACCCTCCGAAAATAAAACCTACTTACAGGTTTCCTTCTGAGTGAAATATAAGGCATCCCCCCAAAAATAAGGCCCCCCAGGCTCTGTCTCAGAATGAAAATTAATTTACCGTAAACTGGTCACTAGGGCCCTGACTGGCGTCTAGCAACCAGTGACATTACGCGCAGTCCTGACGTCACTGCTGTGTGAATGGAGAGAAATCAGCGTGGAAACTTTGTGAAACCGCAACTGCAAGAAGTGATTTGGTTGAAGAATTCATAGGAGAAAATCACTGACAGTTGCATTGCAAATGCACTGCGAGCAGGCTACCTCGACAAGAAGTACTCATTTACAGACAGTGCTATTGCTAAACATGAGAGATTTGGTCCACTGATTCTGAAAGAAATGGAGTCACAAGAAATTCACCAGGAAATTCAGGAATTGGATTGTTATGATGATTTCCAGAAGATAACATGATTGTCATTGAATAAATGAGTAAATTCTTGATACTGTAGGATTCAGTTTGTCTGGTTTGTGTTGACAACTACCTTACTACCGTACCATATACAGGTAATAAACTTCCTTTATTTTCATTTAACAATAAAGGTGTACCATATTCTTCTTCATGGAAAAATGACATCCCCTGAAAATTAAGACCTAGTGCATCTTTGGGAGCAAAAATTAATATAAGACACTGTCTTATTTTCGGGGAAACAGGGTAGTAGTCAGGGGCACTGACCTTGTTAACATTAGATTATCAAATAAAAAAATGACAACAGCCAACACAACAGCCATCTGTGTGAATCAAAATTACACCTATTTTTTTGTCAGAATGGCAAAAATTTTTTTCATGTCCCATAAAATTTTACAAGTTATTACTTTTAAGTGTTTTTATTGATTTTAGAAAGAAAGGAAGAGGGATGGATAGAAAGATCTAAGAGACATACTATGGACCGAGCCCACAACCCAGAAATGTGCCCTGACTGGGACTAGAACCAGGGACTTCTTAGTTCATGGATGGAGGATCCACCATTGAGCCACACTGGCCAGGCAACAGAATTTTAGCAATTACTTTATGTGTGCCACGAGAACAAAAAGATTAAAAATCGGCCAAAACCAGTTTGGCTCAATGGATAGAGCGGACTGAAAGGTCCCAAGTTCGATTCCAGTCAAGGGCAAGTACCTTGGTTTCGGGCACATCCCCAGTAAAGGGTGTGCAGGAGGCAGCTGGTCGATGTTTCTCTCTCATCCGATGTTTTCAGCTCTCTATCCTTTTCCCTTCCTCTCTGTAAAAAATCAATAAAATATATTTTTTTAAAATACATTAAAAAAAAAAAGATTAAAAATCGCTGGGCTAACAGCAATTCTGTCAGCTTGGCATCACAGGCTAATGTTACATTCTTCCTTTACTTCTTTCTGCCATTTCTCACACTGCACAGACTCCATTATAGCACCTATTTCCTGGAGAATCCTATAATAAAATCAAAGACTTTCTTTGCTTCTGATATAGTCTATTTTTTTATTTCTTTTCTAGTCTATTTTTTTTTAACAGCTTCTTAAAAATATGTTTTTACTAAAGGCCCAGTGAAAATTCATGCACTAGAGGGGGGTACCTCAGCCTGGCCTGCCCCCTCTCACAGTCAATCAGGGGAAGGCAATGCCCCAATCACACCTCTGCTGCTGCCACTGCTGGCAGCACAAGCCTTGGCTGGCCCTGGTTACCTGAACCTCGGGTAGCCCTGGGTGGCTGGGCAACCGCCATCCGAGGCTTGCCTGCACCCTGGGCCAGCCCTGGGCAGCTAGGGACTGAGGGCACTGGGCGCCACCATCTTTGAGGGCATGGCAGTTAGCATATTCGCTCCTTATTGGCTGTGAGCGCTGCCATATTTGCAACTGTGTGAGGGTCAATTAGCATATTCCCTCTTTATTAGATAGGATTAGTTTCAGAAAGAGAGGGGATCTTCATCAACTGCCTCCTGCATACCTCCTACTTGGGATCAAGCCGTGACCTCCCTGTTAATGAGTTGATGCTCAACCATTGAGCCACACTGGCTGGGCATAATCTATTAATTTACTCTCTCTCTCATTCACTACACCTCTTGGAGGCTTTCTGTCAGGCTGTGCCATTTTAGTTTAGTATCCCCAAAAACATTTTAACTCCAGTACAAGGTACAATTACTTTCTTCACAAAAAATACTGCAATTTTACCAGAAAAAAATATTTAAGTATATTTCATTGTACTTAGTAAATTTTCTATTTTGTTAAAAAAAAAATAATCAAAACCAACACCTTTAAGAGCTAGTTAACACAGAAAAATACACCAAAGCTTAATAGCACCATCTGGTGGTGTTTAACAGGACCGTTCACTATTCGATCACTTAGAAAAGACCTTTTGAAGACAACCCTTTTAGATTATCTTCTGTCCATCTAGCTTAGTTTTAAAATATGGCCAAACATGCCCTGGTTGGTGAGGGTCAGTTGGCTGGAGTGTTGATCCGTACACTGAAAGCTGTGGGTTTGGTTCCCTACTTAGATTGCAGATCCAATACCTGGTCAGGGCACGTACTGGAGGCAAATGATTGATGATGTTTCTCTCTCACATCAATGTTTCTCTCTCACACATTCACACAAAAACACACTTCCCTTCTCTCTAAAATCAATAAGCAAATCCTTGGGTGAGAATTACAAAAATAATAAAAATTTAAAAATTTTGGAAATTGGTCAGAAAGTGTAATTAAAGTTAAATCAAATCTTTAAAGTGGGGGAGTGCACACAGGTCTTGTTTTCCATATCAGAGCTTTGGACCATAGCAACCTCCTCCCACAACTCTCATTACTACCGTACAAACTACTGGCTCACCTTGCTTGATTTTTTGTAGCATTTATCAGTATCTAACATATTACAAACATTTTTGTCTTTTGATTATCTGGCTTCCTTATAAGTCTTTATCTTCTCTTCCCTTTATCAGGAGAGAGCCTTTGTCTTTATTGAGTCCAATAATCCTCAGTGTTGGCTGGCATATAATAGATATTCAAAACATTTTTTGAATAAATGAATCCTTCTTAATTTTTTTTTAAATATGTTTTATTGATATTTTTACAGAGAGGAAGGGAGAGAGATAGAGAGCTAGAAACGTCAATGAGAGAGAAACATCGACCAGCTGCCTCTTGCACACCCCCCCACTGGGGATGTGCCCGCAACCAAGGTACATGCCCTCGACCGGAATCGAACCCGGGATCCTTCGGTCCACAGACCAATGTTCTACCACTGAGCCAAACCGGTTTCGGCGAATCCTTCTTAATTTAATGAACAGCTACTTTTAGATCAGTCTTGGAATTGAAAAATAAAGTTTACCTGAAAGAAACTTTCCTGTAATCTTAAAGATTTTAGGATAAGAAATGAGCCACTAGAGAAGTTCATGGCCAGTCAGGGAGAACTAAGGCCTGCCTTAGAAAGACCACGTTGGGGCGAAACCGGTTTGGCTCAGTGGTAGAGCGTCGGTCTGCGGACTGAAAGGTCCCGGGTTCGATTCCAGTCAAGGGCATATACCTTGGTTGCGGGCACATCCCCCAGTAGGGGGTGTGCAAGAGGCAACTGGTCGATGTTTCTCTCATCGACGTTTCTAGCTCTCTATCTCTCTCCCTCCCTCTCTGTAAAAAATCAATAAAATATATTTAAAAAAAAAAAGAAAGAAAGACCACGTTGATCTAGAGATGTGCTCAAATGTGTGTTCATAAAAATGAAAGGCTGAAGGGAATGTTCACCTAACCCATCACATTTCCAACAATTCTAATAGACATGCAGTCCAGCTTGAATATGTAAAGGAATGTGAAAGTGCTCTCTCATTGGGCATCCTGCCAACTGTATTTTGAGACTTTAAACCACCATCAGTAGCTTAAATCACACAATGGGACTGAATAATTATAGTCTAAAAGGTTAATATCAATTAAGAAACAAATATAAAAGGTGTTAATTAAAAAAATTCTTTATTTCTGCTCCTTTCATACACCTTATTTTTTCAGGAAACAGTCTTACATACACATCTGAAATAATGTGCTGCGATCACACACTCTGTTTAAAGGCAAAGCACCACAGGTAAAACTGGTCAGCTGTCCACAGTTCCCAGCTTATGGGATCTGGCTTCCTGAATATACATTCATTTCTGAAAGTCAGAAATGTCATCTCCAAAATAATGTCAAGATGGCTGTAAAAAATAATTACTCTATTCAATATTATAGGTGTAGAAATAGAGTATATTTTCTTTAAATTAAAAGCTGAGAAGAAAATGCCACTTAACCTTGGTATGTCAGTGATGGTCAGCAGGAAAAAACACTGTATAAGTTTGTCTCTTTGATACCAAGAAGATATTCTAGTCCGAGCTTTAATGTTTCCATGTTTCCTACGAGATGCTTCTTTTCTGCTGCTTTTTATTCTTTTCCATATTTCATGGCAGAGTTTTGGTACCACCTTTGAAACTTCATTATCAGGAACAAATCCAGTATCCACGGATTTCTTCTCAAAAGGCACACTAACCCATCAGATAGCCCCTACAGAAACAAAATGTATAAACACAAAAAGTGAAAAGGGAGCAACTTTTCAAAATGCCCCAACCATTTTTATGATGAATCAAATGAACAAACTGAAATACTAGAGGTCTGGTGCATGAAATTTGTGCACAGGTAGGGTCCCTAGCCCTGGCCAGCAATCAGGGCCAATCGGGCCCCCCCCCCCCCGGGCTGTCAGCCAGGCCCTCCCTTTGTTCCATACCGTCCCCTAGTGGTCAGTGCACATCATAGCGAGTGACTGAACTCCAGAGGGAACAATTTGTATTTTAGACTTTTATATATATAATCATGTGATTCCTTTTTACGGTTTTTAGTTCATTATCTGCCCCCCTCCCCAATATTTTACTAGGCCTCAGTTCCATTACTGTTCCTCCTCAAAGGATAAAGTTGTAAACCAATATGGTAAACAACACAAAATGGGGGGGGGGGGGTTAATAAAAGAAAATGTTATGTAAAAATTAAAGAATCGGGGATCATTTTTCTTTGGACTTTCTCAAGTGTAACAAAAATCATAAACCTTTTCATGGAAAGAAGATGGTTTTGATTTTCTAAAAACCCTAATATTACCAAAGGAGAAGACAGGAGGATCAGGAGCTACTCACACCTGGTAAGTGAGCCCTGAACCCTCGAGGAACGTGCGGAAGTGCGGGCCTGCACTCGGCCCCACGGGAAATGTCTGCACAGCAGGGAAGGGCCTAAGCTGCAGCTGTTGAGCAGGTTGAACTTCATGTGGATCAAACAGGAGATATTTTTACTAAATGTACAACTTAGACTCTGGAATCCCTTTTAAATTTAAGCATTAAGTCTTGTTTTCTAAAGTTCCAAACTTTTCCCTTTGCAATTAATCTTTGCAGCCTATTAGTAAAGACCTGCAAGATTGAGGAGGGGGCAAAAAAAGGGGGGGGGGGGAGATTAGACAAAGCTAGCCACATTAGGAAAGGATTTAATAGACCCTGTCTTCACTGATGCCTTCAAAACTTCCCTCCTTTGGACCCTAGAACACTCCTATAGTGAATACTACTCATGTAATTAAGTTCTTGATAATGTTAGCTATTATTAGTTCAAAATAAGGTTTCTTTATCTATAAGGTAAGGAATCAAAATTCTTCATAGGACTGAGATCCACTACAATGCCTGGCACACAGAGGAAACTCAGAATGTGATTTTCCTCTGTTCCCACTTCTGGACTCTCGTGAGCCTAGATCTGCGTGCAGCTAATGTGATCTCCCTAGAACTCATTTTTACTTCCCTTCCTGCTGTATCAGCCTGGCCCATCCAAACTCAGAGTACAAAGAGAACTTGTATCTCACACATACAGCCACCTTTGCAACAACTCCAATACAACCCAAACCTACTCACACCCCCACCAAGAAAAAAAAAATTAAAATTAAAAATAAATAGCCTTTTAGGATATACGTATATTAACATTGAGGACTCAACACTGCTACTATAACGCCTGATACTTCACAATAAGTGTACTTTAAGACCTAAACTTCACAAGAAAGAAGTGTTCAAGATTGTAAGGAAGTATGCACTAATATCTGCACCAGCAAAGGTAACTCAACAGCCAGCCTACACCTGGCAGTCTGACATACTGAGGCCTCTTTAGGGACACCTGCCTGTCATCTGCACATACTGACAGGTGGGCACACACTTTTGGACATCGATCTCTTGATACAGTTTTATGTTGTGGCATTCTTCTTTGTAACTAGTGTGTGACCTATGCTTATACATTATAAATCCATGGATTATTTTCAACCCAAATTCAGATGGAAAAGAGTACTTGGCCCAACCAGCATGGCAACAGGAGCCACTGGCAGAGGAGTCTGAGGGAGTTATATGGCCACACAGATATTCAGTTGTCAAAGAACACTGCTCTCTTTTCCTGTCCTAAAAGGCTAAGATGGGAACACCAATGCAGGATAAGTACCTCTAACTTTCTCAGGCAAAGTCTGTCCATTCTCCCCCAGAGGTGCTACAGTTAATGCACAGGTTAAGCCAGAGAATAAGTAAACTTGTGAAATTCAAACACATTCCTATCCCTTTATTATCTCTTATAATAAAATAAGGGGAGCCCTGGCTGGGTGGCTAAGTTTGTTGGAACATCATCCCATGCACCAAAAGGTTGCAAGTTCAATTCCTAGTCAGGGCACATACCGAGGTTGCGGGTTGGATGCATATGGGAGGCAACTGACCAATGTTTATCTCACGTCAATGTGTCTCTCCTTCTCCCTTCCTCTCTCTTTAAAACGAAAAAAATCAATAAACTATTCTTTAGGAAAAAATAAATAAATAAGGGGATTTAAGTTTTAAGAAATCAGTATAGTTAAAACTTGAAACGTTCCATAGGTGAAATCAAATATAGGGAAATATGATTATACTTGTCCACATCTCAAATTAGTGATCTCAAATGGAATTATCAAAGTTGCCATAAAACAAATTTATCTTTCTTCTAAGTTTTCTGAATGAAAATGATATATACTAGTATATGAGTAAAATCCTCTCCTTTTAGAGAGGCAACTCCCCTTTCCCAGCTAAGACTTAATGAGTTTCCTCATACTAATACTGAAAAGCAGCAGCAATCAGTGTCTTGAAAATATTCCCTACTATCACCTTATTACTAAAATCCCGTATGTTATAAACTAACCCAAAAGCACTTTAGAGAAACTGTGGTCAGTGATGCTACAGCAAAATAACTAAATTTTCTCACGAACATGCATGAAGACAGCAATCGGGAAGACCTATTGGTCTCCATTTTGCTATGAACTATAGCTATAACCTTGAGAAAGTTACATTGTTGTTGTTTTTTTATTCTCAGAATTTTCATCTGTTAAAATGGGTTAAATTAAATCTATAATTTATGTGATCTAGGTAATTATTTTTACCAATTTGCAACATAAGTTAAGTTGCTGATTACACAAAGTACTTAAATAACTTACGGCAGTTTCATTCTCATGAATACTCTAGCCATGAAAAAACTCAGTAGGACACAGACGAATCCAATGAATAGAAGAAGAAATCTATTGAGTTTTGGGATGTTTGGAGCATTGGATCGGTCTAGGATTATGAAACCTAAACCTCCCATTGTAAACAGGAAGCTGGATGCGAGTCCTTCCATAATATATTGTCCATTTACTCTGAAAAAGAAAGACCACAGCAAAACTTGAAAATTCCCCCAAAAAACAAATTTTTTCCCTTAAATTGAAATTCTCATTTCTGCTAAAACATTTTTGTGCTAATTTTTTATTCTTACCTTTACAACTATTTTACTACATTTCTGGATATGCATTTTAACAAACACTTATTAAAAGCCTATTATGTATCAAGTACTATTCTAGATTCTTGGGCTATAACAATGAATAAAAAAGACAAAATGCTATCTTCATAGAATATATGTCCAAAGAGTTTTAGAACCTCAACTAACATAACTGTTTATGAAGATCAGTACTCACATTTTAATTATTAGCTTAAAAAGCCAATTATATGTATATGAATCCTTTACCCAGAACTTTAGCTTTTAAAAGTTATACTATTTACATTTCTATTGATTTCAAATTAATTTTGAATTGGTTAGAAATGTGTCTTTAAAAAGTTTTATAATAATTAATATACCTTTAGTTTCAAAGGGAAAAATTTAAAAGCAGGTGTTCTAAACTAAGATTACATGAACCCCACATATATTCCCCACTAATCTATAAATCCCTATAACAATATGCAAATTTTTGTATATTATCTGTATCTGCTATTTTGGGATTCATGGACCCCCAAAAGCAAATTTCTCTGTTAAAGGGATGATTTCTTCATGGAATATGCAAGGAAGGTACATATTTTTTTGTTAACTAATTGCTTTAATTAAAAATGCAATACAGGCCGAAAACGGTTTGGCTCAGTGGAAGAGCCTCTATCTGCGGACTGAAAGGTCCCGGGTTCGATTCCGGTCAAGGGCATGTACATTGGTTGTGGGCACATCCCCGGTAGCGGGTATGCAAGAGGCAGCTGGTCGATGTTTCTCTCTCATCAACGTTTCTAGCTCTCTATCTCTCTCCCTTCCTCTCTGTAAAATATCAATAAAATATATTTTTTTTAAAACGCAATACAGGCCAAAACCAGTTTGGCTCGGTGGATAGAGCGTCAGCCTGCGGACTGAAAGGTCCTGGGTTCGATTCCGGTCAAGGGCATGTACCTTGGCAGCTGATCGATGATTTCTCTCTCATCGATGTTTCTAACTCTCTATCCCTCTCCTTTCCTCTCTGTAAAAAATCAATAAAATATATTTTTTTAAATAAAAATAAAAACGCAATACCTGCACCAGGTTCAAAATTCAAATAGCACAAATTAAGACACTGAGAAATGTTTCCCTACCAAGATCGCCTTTCATTTGGATCCCTTCCCCAGAGAACCACAATCATCTTTCCAAGAATATCCTAGGCAAAGAATACCATTTATAAGGTATAAATACAAATATATAGCTATGTTTAAGTAGATAATTAACAAGTGGGTTATAAAAAGCAATACAATAAGCATTGCTCAAGTGAACCAAACCACACTAGAACAGTGTTTCATTGCTGAAAAGGAACCCCCAGGTATCAAAAATTGTGTTTCTTATTTAGAAATAAATATTTAAGTGGCCAGATAGTACAATATCTGTACAGTACAGTACAGGCCATATGGTTTGTGCCACGCTTACCACTGTAGTTTGAAAGGAGCCACAGATGATATGCAAATAATTGGGCACACCTAGTTCCAGTAAAGCTTTACTTACCTTACTTACAAACTGGTTTGCTGATTCCCAGAACAGTCTACAAATGTATTTTAAACTGATATGCTCCTTTAAATAAGTGATCATATCATTGTTATGTTATTTCCTAATAAATGAATAGGTAATATACTTCTCTTACTCCTGCTCACTTCCTGCCATTTCTAAATTTAGCATTTTAAAACAGTTAATATCTAAATACAAATGGATTCCATAGGTTTCACTATTATTTTTAAATAAGCAGGCATGGCCCAGCAACCAAATCACTCAAAAAGGTACCTCTTACCTGTATGCCAAGAAAGCTACTGGTCTTTGGTGCCCATGTTCATCCGTCATAGAGCCAACACTCGGAGGTTCAACAATAACATCATAAATTATTCCTATACGAAAGGCAATAGTATAGATTAGAGAATGCCTCATTTTTAAAATAGGATTAGTTCTCGTCTGTCTCTAAAGGTTAATTTATATGTACATAGGACTATCTTGATATATACTATTATAATCAAATGAGACCCAGTTAATCTCCTAAACTTCAGATAAAACCATTCAGGAATTCAACTCAATACTTTAGAATGACTTGTAAAAAAAATATTATCTTTAAAAGTTATTTCATTAAAGAAATTCATTCAGTAACTGTTTCTAATACTCAAGTATGACTCCATAATAAAAGAGATTTAACATTACAGATATTTTAGTTCAAGAAAATGTTTCACATAAACTTTGACTTGTTTCTATAAATTGAGAGCTACTAGAGAAATTTTCTTGCTTAAATATAAAACAAGGACACATTTTTAATCACACCATTAGCATTAAAGACTCATGATCATTAATTTTAATACCTATCAACATTTTAAGTTTTCTGAATCTCCCATTGTCAACATGTTTTCTCCATGATTCTCCAGCATCCTTACTCCCAGCTTTTCTTAAGCAGATTGTCTCCCACCCCATGAACAAAACAATCATAACGGAATTCCCTAATCCCTCCTCCACCAACTACAAACTGGTACCCTCATCTATCCTCACCCTTTCCCTCTAGCTCAGATCAAGGAAGAATCCCTTCTCCCATTAGCAGAAGTCCATCCCTCTTGCCTTCTCAGACTTGGTTCCTTTGGATATTTCTTTTCTCCCCTGTATTTTCAACCTGTCTTTCCCTACATCAACCTTCCCTTGACTCCAGACCATCCTAGCTAACACCTCATTTATGTATTTCCTTTTTCTCTTCTGAAAAAAAAAAGGGGGGGGGCAATTTTGCTGTCTCCCCTTCCTCACTTACCCTTCATTTTAAAAAAATATATACCGTACTTCTATTGATTTCAGAGAGGAAGGGAGAGGGAGAGAGAGAAATATCAATGATGAGAGAGAACCATTGATCGGCTGCCTCCTGTACGCCCCCACTGGGGATCGAACCCACAACCCAGTCATGTGCCCTTGACCGGAATCAAACCCAGGATCCTTCAGCCCACAGGCCGACGCTCTATCCACTGAGCCAAATCAGCTAGGGCTACCCTTCATTCTTCAATTCACTCCCATCCGGCATCTGTCACCACTGCTATCACTCTTGCTAAGGTTGCTATGACCTCCATGTTGCTTAATTCAACGGCCACTTTTCAGTTCTCATCTTGGGAGGTTTCCCAGCAGCACTCAATCCCATTTTCTGAATCCATTTTCTTGGAAGGAAAAATGTCACAAAAGTTACAATGACTTTTGTAACCCTCTTGTCCATGACTTCTTGCTACCTCTGTATCTAAGCCTCCTCTTCTATACAACCAGGAGTGCTGGAAGTTCCTTATGGCTTGATCCACTGTCCTTTTTCGACGTTCTTTCCAGAATGGAACCCATCCCTTGCCAGGGCTTCCAATTCCATGTGCTAATGACTCTCAATGTGCCAACACTTATCAGATAATGTTAGCAGCGTTGGAATTAGATGTAAGTTCCCCAAGAACGGGGACTTAGGAAGGAGTTCAGAAAACATTTCTTACTGCCCAGCTTCAACCAGACCTCTTTTCTCAGTGCTACTCATACCTGTAAATGCACACACCCAACTAATTATAGTTGGTGATGCCCAACTAGTATATGTCCCAAAGTATATATCCCAAAGGTTCATCATTCTCCACCAAAAAAGACTTCATTTGTTCATCTCAAAAAAAAAAAAATGATACTTTCATCTACTCAAGATACTAAAAAACCAGACACCAATAAGATTCCTTCATACTTCATTCTCCCCCTACATCCAATTACTCCATTAAGACCTACTGAATCTTCTTCCAAAACATCTTTCATTATATTTCCTTCCATCTCCACTGCCCACCAACCTAGTCTGGTCTAAGTCAACTACAAGACCCACCTCACTGGCCTCTCGGCCCCATATCTGTCCAGTCTTCCCTCTGCTCAGCATACACACCCTTTCCTCCAATGCATCAGATTTAGGCTAACAGGCCACTTCCTCAGGAGCCACACTCCAAAGTAAGTATTCCCAACTTTCATTATTTTCCCACAACCTCTTGATCTTTTCCTTCAATGAATTTGTGACATTTTTGCAATGAAAAAAAAAATAATGTAAAAAAAATGTGCGTGATATTTAAGATGTCTCAACCATGACATTATAAGCTTCAGTAGGGCAGGGTCCTTGTCTGTTTTACATTCACTGTTGTCCCCAGTTCCTGGTGCCTGGAATTTAATTGGGACTTGATACATTACTTGCTGAATATTTATCTGCAATAATTTACAAAAGTACACTCAGTTGTTTGAAGAGACTCCTGTTCAGTGGCAACACCGACTCCTTGCATGAGACACCTCCTCCTGGCCTTTCCCCTCAGGGATGGGGGGGGCAGAGAATCTCCCCATTACAAGAATCAACGTGGAAAAGGTAGCCAGAATGAAAACTGTGAGGAGTCAGGCACATGCTCTGGCTCCAAGGGAGGTGGGGTTACAGGTAAAAGAGTAGCAAATAAAAGCCCAGGAAGACTCTATTACCTTTTTTTTTTTTAAAGGCCACATGCATATTAAGTTTCATATCAATACACAGTACCTATTCAAGTGCTGAGGAATGTTAACGCTAATACAATGCTAGGATAGTAAACTGTCAGTACTCTGGGGGGAGGGGAGGTTGTAATTCAAAGATATATCCAGCTAAGCACTCCTAGTTGCAGACTCTTCCCTCCTCCGTACAACTATTCCTACAAACATCTATGAGAATGAAGATGTCTCTGACCATTCACTTAGGAAGAGAATCACTTTTGTTGTCCCTAACCTGTAGGGCTGGAATGTTATCATTTCCAAACGAAGCCCCTCACTTCCCTAAATCTAACAGCAGCACAAGTCGAGTAAATCACGGAATGGTGGCTTGAAGGGTGGGCGGTGGCTCCGGAGAGGCTGCGGCGGGACTGCCAGCTCACCACTACACGAAGCAACGCCCCTTTTGCAACTTTCTATGTTTGAAAAGAACACGACACGGCAATTCACAAGCTTTTCATAGTAATACTATCTTCCTTATTCTTTATATCCTCAACTTCTGCTCTATGGAATACAAACCTATCTCCAATCTCAAATATCTACAAACGCGTGGCTTTAAAAAAAAAAATTGCACTCACATTCATTCTTGAACTGGACAAACAAAAAAAAAGCAACCCTGAACCCTCAGGTCTGAGCTAACAAACCTGAGAATTCTCAAGTCTCCTCCAAGGTTCCAGGGGCCGAAGACAAAGAATAAAAGCCGCCCTCTCTCTCTCTTGACCAACCGTGGAAGTAAAATGGGCCAGACTAGACTCTCCTAGTCTAGACCTGGCCAAACAACCTGGGGGCCATCAGTCAAGGGCAACCACCTGGCCGTGAAAAAATATATATATATATCCGATTTGGACGGATCCCTGGGCTAAGAGGCTGAAGAAAAGCAACGGGAGTGAGAACACCAGTGCGTCCAGTTAAAGGGGCCGGGCCTGGGGGCAAGCAAACCTTCGGGCTGTGAATACCTGGAACCCCAGAACGGCCCTCCTCCACCCTCCGAAAAGGTCCAGAGCGGAGCGAAGCCGCCCCGAGCTCGGAGCCCGCGGATTAGCCGCCTCGGGGGCGGGGAGGGGCTCCCCGCCTCGGCGCCGCCAGCCCCGCCAGCCCGCGTTACCTCCGGTGATGAGGAAGTAAGACACCACCACCAGGGCGTACACCGTCATGGCCGAGGGCATGTGCACCCAGGGCGGCTTCTTCAGCTTCAGGTTGGGGCATTCCAGCACTAGGAAGGGGACGCGGTACAAGCTCTCCATGGTGGCGGCGGCGGCGGCGAGCGCGGCTCCCGGGTCCGGCCCCCGACACGCCACCCGGAAGCGGACCGGGCCTTCCTTTCCCCCCCGGCGCGTGCGCGGAGGAGGACGCGGCAGGTCCGCAACGCTCGCGGTTTATACATTCACAGAAGAAAATGAGAAACCTCGGGGAAAAAAAACAAGAAATCAAGGTATTTAAAACCTTGTGTTACTGAGTGTTTTTAAACAACAATGTGAGTCGTATTCTCCATCCACTGGAAATAATGAATGAACGTGTGACTTAGGTACCTTCTAGGACCTGCAGGGCATCTGACGTGGCCCAGCCAGAGAAGCGGAGGAACCCGGTCCATCTGACCCGCCCGCTCGCTGCCGCTAAGGATTCGGGAGCTGATTGGACCGGGGCGTTCCAGGTTCCCAGAGCTGGAGGATGAATGGGAATGCTTGGAAAGCTCTGCCCTGTTTATGAGTGCCCCGCCCCCCCCCACCCCCCCAGCTTGAGAAAGCTCTAGGTCAGTGGTCAGCAAACTCATTAGTCAACAGAGCCACAGATCAACAGTACAACATTGAAATTTCTTTTGAGAGCCAAAATTTTTAAACTTAAACTTCTTCTAACGCCACTTCTTCAAAATAGACTCGCCCAGGCCGTGGTATTTTGTGGAAGAGCCACCCACACTCAAGGGGCCAAAGAACCGCATGTGGTTCATGAGCCGCAGTTTGCTGACCGTGGCTCTAGGTGGCTGAGCTTTTACTTCCCAGTATATTAGTGGTGGTAGTAATAATTGGTATTAATAATTGCTAGAATAGTATCGTTTCAAAAAATATTTTTCTTTTTTAAAAAATTTATTAAGGTATTATGTGTACATAGCTTACCATTGCCCCCCCTCCCCCATATATGCCCTCCCTCCCCAGAGTTCTATGTCCATTGGTTGTACTTTTATGTATGCATACCAGTCCTTCGGTTGATCCCCTATCTCCCCCAGATCTCCCTACCCCCCTCCCCGCTGTCATTTGACAGTCTGCTTGTTGTTTTACTGTTTCTATATCTATCTTTCTATTCATTAGTTTATAATGATCTTTAATATCCATAAATGAGTGAAGTCATGTGGTGTTTCTCTTTCATTGACTGGCTTATTTCTCTCAGCATGATGCTCTCCAATTCCATCCAGGATACTGCAAATGATGAAAATCCCTTCCTTTTTATGCCCGCATAGTATTCCATGGTGTAGATGTACCATAGTTTTCTGATCCATTCATCTGCTGAAGGGCACCTAGGCTATTTCCAAATCCTAGCTATTGTAAATTGTGCTGCTATGAACATAGGAGTGCATATATCCTTTCTGATTGGTGTTTCTGGTTTCTTAGGGTATATTCCTAGTAGTGGGATTACTGGGTCAAATGGGAGTTCCATTTTCAGTTTTTTGAGGAAGCTCCATACTGTTCTCCACAGTGGTTGCACCACCCTGCAATCCCACCAGCAGTGCACGAGGGTTCCTTTTTCTCCACAACCTCGCCAACATTTGTCGTTTGTTGTTTTGTTGATGTTGGCCATTCTGACAGGTGTGAGATAGTATCGCATTGTTGTTTTGATTTGCATCTCTCTCGTTTCAAAAATTTTAAAGCATCCAATCCAAATCTATCACAAATGTCAAGAGGACATCTCTACAGGGATGCCTAAGATAAGGTTTGGAAAGAATCTTTCCAAAAATCAGGACTTTTTTAAAACGGCCCGGGTTGCGGAACAAATTGTTAAAAATCAGGATTGTCCCGCCAATCACCTTAGCCTAAGATGGATACCTTAATGCAACCAAAATACCATTTTAAGTAACCTGAGTCGTCCCCCCTACTTTGCCATCCCTATCTAGTAAATGCTAAAATCTTTCAGACAGAAAATCTTGAAATCAGCCTAGTTGCTCTCCACACCCAAAACATCAACAGGTTTTTTTGTCTTTACCAAAATTATCTTTAATTCATCCACTTCTCCATTCCCTTACTACCAACACTAGTGACAGCTATTTTTCCTGGGCTGCGTTCTCAATTCAGTGAAGAAAATACATGATGAAGACTTAGTCTTTGAGGATGGACTAGATAGCCTAAAAAGTTTTTTGTTTTGTTTTCTTTTTCTTTTTTATAGACTCTCTTAAGATTCTACACATGTCAATTTTTTAAAAATATATATTTTATTGATTTTTTTACAGAGAGGAAGAGAGAGGGATAGAGAGTTAGAAACATCGATGAGAGAATCACCGATCAGCTGCCTTTTGCACACCTCCTACTGGGGATGTGCCCGCAACCCAGGTACATGCCCTTGACCGGAATCGAACCCGGGACCCTTTAGTCCACAGACAGACGCTCTACCACGGAGCCAAACCGGTTTCGGCATCCATTAAAATTTTTAAAGGAAAATAACTAACCTGCATATTTTTTTTTTACCTTTTCTGAAAAGCTGATTCAATTCTATTGTTTTTCTTAACCACCCGCATGTAATTCCTTTCTGTGGCCACAGTGGGGCAGGAGTTCTCTTTCATAGGAATCAGTTCTGTACAATTTTAACTTCACCAAAATGTATTTTTGATACCTTGAGATTTATAAACTATATTAGCAAGCATAATTTAAAAGAAGCTCGTCTCAATGCGGTGATGAAATAAGTGCAATGAAACATTACACAAATGGAAAAGCCTGCTTCCCCTGCAATCAAGTCCATCTTTAAAATGCGAATGATTTACTCTTAATGAGAGAAAAATCTGTGAAAGCAACATTTTCAGATAATAAAATATTAATGAATAAAATAGTTTATTTTACATCTAGATGCGTTACAAATTATATAGACGTATAAAAGCAAAAAGAAAGAAAGAACAGAAGGAAGGAAGGAAGGAAAGAAGGGAGGGAGGGAGGAAGATTAATTGTCTGGCACATTTTGGTTATTAAAACTTAAAAAGAAGGAGGGTGCGGGGCAATGTGGGATAAGGTATTACACATATATGATACCTTAATAAAGAAAAAAAAACTTTAAAAAAGGAAAAATTTCTAGTGAAGCTTTTTTGTGAGTGCAATAAATTTTATCAGTATTTTTGATAATGTAACAAAAGTCTTATACTTTATTCAAAAGAACAAACTGGTAATATAATTTAAGAGAATAATTTAAGAATACTGTGGTCTAGTTAAATTCCTCTCTAGTGAAGCTTTTTAAAGCAAACTTATTAAATTTCATTTTTCAATACAGAAATTTATATAGTCAATAAAAGTGAACTGCAACACCATCATACATTTTATTCCTGTTCTTTTTTTTTTTAAATATCTTTTAAAAGGCAGAGAGAAACATCAAAGTGAGAAGAACACTTTTTTAAAAATATATTTTATTGATTTTTCACAGAGAGGAAGGGAGAGGGATAGAGAGCTAGCAACATCGATGAGAGAGATACATCGACCAGCTGCCTCCTGCAAACCCACCCTGGGGATGTGCCCACAACCAATGTACATGCCCTTGATTGGAATCGAACCTGGGACCTTTCAGTCCGCAGACCGACGCTCTATCCACTGAGCCAAACCGGTTTGGGCTAAAATATTTTTTAATATATATTTATTTATTTATTTATTTATTTACAGAGAGGCAGAAGAGAGATAGAGAGCCAGAAACATCGATGAGAGAGAAACATCAATCAGCTGCCTCCTGCACAACCCCCACTGGGGATGTGCCTGCAACCAAGGCACACCAAGGCACATGCCCCAGACCAGAACTGAACCCGGACCCTTCAGTCCGCAGGCCGACGCTCTATCCACTGAGCCAAACCGGCTTCAGCTATTCCCGCTCTTTTTAAAAAAAATAAGATGACATGTTCAGTTATAACACTCAGTAGAAGTGATAAAAATATGCAAATCAAATGCCACTTCCTCTTATCATCATTTCCCTTTCCCGTTCCTTCTCCCTTGAAAGTAGCCACTATTAATAGATTCTTGTGATGAAGAATATTTTCCATGGAATGTTTCCCCCCAAGATTGGGAACGGCATTTAAAACAATAGACTTTAATCTTTTTAAAGGAATTTGAACCAGAACCCAGATTGCAATTTGGTTGCACATGTGAAATGTGGCAATGGCCTCAGAACCAAAGCCTTGTGTGAATGGCCAACCATTCCTACCAGCAGCCCCCACTGACACCTTTCAGAGGGAATAAGAAATCAAAGAGCCTTCTCACCTCCAGAAATGATCTTTCCAGAGGTAAGGTATTCGGGGTGCGTCTGAGCGGCAGCTGCTCCTGCTGGCTGCCAGAAGCGCAGAGAAAAGACCACTGTCTCCCGCTGTCAATCGGGCGCTTTCATACACACTTATGTCGACTTCACAAAACAAAACAAAACAATTCTAGCTTAGAAATGACAAGAGACCCCTTAAGACATCGAATTCTCCATATTTGCCCACATTGAAGTGAAAAGTATGCTTTTTATACATACTGAATAAAATATCTAACTTTTTAAGAATGTTGTAAAATATTTCCATATGTACATTATATCAAAGTACTTTTCCCCAAAGTTCGGTTGAAAGGAAATACCCAGAGCATTAGGCCCATCAGAATAGATGTCTCCAGTTGTGGTTTTCAGATGCCCTAATGTGCTTCTGCCCAGAACTAATCAAATACAGCTTGGCACTTCCAGTGGTGTGTGTGTGTGTGTGTGTGTGTGTGTGTTGTATTTCTTTACAAAGAGAAAAAAATCATTTTGGGTAAAACATGATATGGGGGGATAGGGTATCAATTGATGTTTTGGTTTATTTCCAACATTATCACTTGTCTTTAATCATTCAAAATGAGGAGATTCCATTGTGACCATCTTGTTGCACTTTGTTTCTCCATAAGTATGCAATAGGGCAGGTCTTATACTGGAAGCAGGAGAGGGTCATCCATTCTGTGGTGCAGATAACACAGGATATTTCTGAATTCCTAGGGACCTCTGATGTGATATTATTTTCATTTTATAGGCGAGGTGACTAAGAGTTACAAAGGGTAAGAAACGTGCTCAAAACCACCTAATTGGTTAATGCCCAACCAAAGATTTAAACCCATAGTTATCTAACACCAAATCACATATGCCTTCTACCATATCTTTTTTATTGAATTTATTGGGGTTACATTGGTTAATGAAATTATATAGGTTTGAAGTGTACAGTTCCAAAATACATCCTCTTTCTATTGTGTACCATATCTTGTGAAAGGGCACTCCAGGTTCCATTTCAGCTAGGCGATCTTGTTAAAATGCAAAGGGTTTTTTTTTTTTTTTTTTGCCCAATTTCCAAGAAATTTCATTTGAGAAAGTCTGAGAGGGGGCTCAGGACTCTGCATTGTAACCATCTCCCTCGCAGATTATTTAGTGGCTCTAAAGCATGAGAACCATTATTTGTATCATAATCCTCAGATTTTTAAAACGGACAGGGATGCCAAAACCGGTTTGGCTCAGTGGATGGAGCGTCAGCCTGCGGACTGAAAGGTCCCAGGTTCGATTCCGGTCAGAGGCACGTACCTTGGTTGCGGGCACATCCCCAGTGGGGAGGTTCAAGAGGCAGCTGGTCGATGTTTCTCTCTCATCGATGTTTCTAACTCTCTATCCCTATCAATTCCTCTCTGAGTAAAATCAATTATATATATATATAATAAATGAATGGTGTGAAGATTGATTTGAAAATAAAAAATAAAAATAAATAAAACGGACAGGGAAATTCCATATGATAAACCTTATTGGAGCCCCTGATGATTATTTGTAAAGAGGTGGCAATCCAAGTGTGTTCTACACCGTTGAGCATGTCCTCGGCATTACCTATTAAGCTTTGTATTTATATTTGATAGAGCGACAATCCTTGGCTCCCAGAACACTGAATTATCAGCTTCATCTGCTTGAAGTTCCTTTAGCAGAAGTTGGTCTTTCAGCACATCTTCAGTAATTATAAAGTGAAAAAGTGCACAGTCCTACATGGAACACACTGATTCAGGTTCACACAATGGCAGGTGGCACCTGTGTTCTGAGATAAGGTTTTGAGGGGAGATGAAAAGAGACCCAGAACTAGCACCGATGAGGCATCAACCAGGTGCCAGACACACTCAGTCTTTGTAACCATCCTGGAAGATAGATATTTGCATAACCATTTTGGGGGTTCATAAAACAGAGACTCAGGGAATTTAAGTGGCTTTTCAAGGTCACAATAAGTAAATAGTGGAGCTTATGCTTTGTCCTCTATACCAAGCCGCATACTTGTGTGTGTGGAAAGGGAGGGCAAAGAAGAAAGACTGGGGAGATGGAAGAGTGGGTAAACTCCAGGAATTCTCTCCAGGGTGGTTAGTGCCAGCACAGTGCCTGGTATACACCCAACACACTGTTAATGTTGGTTGAATTAGTTGCCGTGAACTCTTCATTCCGGTTAAGTGGTCTTTCTAAACGCTAATGTGCTTAATACTCCTTGGTGTCTCCCAGTTGCCCACAGTAAGGGTTCTTTAACTTGTGCAGAAAGCAAAACATTTAGAAATCGTGTTGCTCTTTTCAGAACACAATAGATTTACATATCATGTCACAATTTAATGTATTGTTCATTAGCTTTTTGTGCAAACCATGTTCAGCACCAAAGATTTAAGAAAGAAAAAAAAAAGGTAAATCAACACATCCACTCATACATCTAGAGTTTTTTTCTAAACATTGGACTTGGATTACCTTGCAGAAGTTCAAAGTTTTATGGTTTGCTGTTTCTTTTCCCCCAAAATGTTGAATTTCTCCAGATAATGTTCAGAAGAAAAATATAATCTCTTGGTTTTAGACAGTGCATTCCTGGAAAATTCAGTATTTATTAAAACCACACAAAAATGCTTTTTGTTTATAGTTAAATGGAGTTTACCAAGGCTTAGATAATAAAAAACAGGTTTCCCACCTACATAAAAATCTGATTGGATATTGGAAAGTAATGTAGGACTTGGACGATGTAACACATTACAGAATATGTTGCATCGTGCTCCAACAAATTTCCAAATGGCACAGAGGTGCCATCCATTGGCTTGGACCGCTGGTGTAAACTACTCTATCCAAAGGCAAACATGGCAGAATGAAACAGCTAGATGGTGAGCTCCTGAAAGGACTTGGTGATATTGTATTCACCTTCAGAGCCCCATCCTGAAGCACAGCAGATGCAGAGTTTGTTACCAGGACAAATATAATGAATCAATGAACCCAGTGATCTAATCTTCTAGAGCAGGTAAATGAGTTAACCAAGATAACAGAACTAGTGGCAGAACCAGAACTATATATATATATTCTAGAGGCCCGGTGCACGAAATTCAAGCACTGATTGGGGGGAGGGGGTCCCCTCAGCCCGGCCTGTGCCCTCTTACAGTCTGGGACCCCTCAGGGGATATAGCAGTGTGCTAAGTGGCAGACAACCAGGGAGAAGCCTGAATCAGGGCCAAGCACTGCTTGTGCTCATCCCAGCTCGCTGCACCTGTGGGGGAGAGAGGCTTCAGCCACGACTGCTGCTCACCAGCCATGAGCCTGGCTTCTGGCTAAGTGGCCCTATCCCTGTGAGAGCACACTGACCACCAAGGCTCAGCCCCTGGTGGCCAGTGCACATCATAGCGACCAGTCATTCCAGTCGTTCTGCCCTAATGGTTGCTTAGGCTTTTATTATATAGGCTAGAGGTCTGGTGCACCAGTGGGGTCCCTCGGCCTGGCCTGCGGGATCATGCCAAAATTGGCTCTCCAATATGTCCCAAGGGGTCCCAGATTGTGAAAGGGCACAGGCCAGACTGAGGGATCCCACTGGTGCACCATCAGGGCTGGGCAGGGATACAGGAGGTTGGCCAGCCGGGGAGGGACTGCAGGAGGGCTCTAGAACATGTCCGGCCCATCTTGCTCAGTCCAGATCGGCCAGATCCCAGCAGCAAGCTAACCTACCAGTCAGAGCATCTGCCCCCTGGTGGTCAGTGCACGTCACAGTGAGCGGTTGAGTGGCCTTAGCATGTCATTAACATATTACACTTTGATTGGTTGAACAGCCAACTGGTCAATCGGACACTTAGCACATTAGGCTTTTATTATTATAGGACGAGAGGGGCCCAGCGCATGAATTTGTGCACTTTGAAAGAAACTGTGGGCTGTGAGGCTGCGGTGGGCACAGGAGCAGGTCTCGGCCCATCCTCTCTGCCCCTCCCTGGCCCCTCCCACTGCTGTCTGCCGGCAGCCCTACTCCTGCCACCTCTGCTCCCACATACTGACAGTGCCGGCCCCGCTTGTACCCGCTGATGGCGTGGAGCAATTGGGGCCAGTGCCAGCAGCGGGTGTGAGCAGCCACTGCTTCCCTGACCACCCCTCAGGAGTAGGGAGAGGTGGAAAAGCCCTCAGGGGTGATTGGAGCTGGCAGCCACTGCTCACACCTGCTGACAGTGCCAAGCAATCAGGGCTGGGGCTGGCTGCAGGTGTGAGTGCTGGGTGGGACCTCAGCATGTGGAAGCAAAGAATTTTCAGTAACCACCAAAGGCTTGCCTCAATGACAGCAACTGGTGCCCCGCCTTGGTATGGCGCCCCCACTCACCTGCTCCACCATCCTGCCGTTGCCAATGCCCATCATGTTCCATGCTCTGCTGCCTGTTGCCTATGCCCACCATGTTCCATGCGTGCCCCCTGGTGGTCAGCATATGTCATAGCGACTGGTTGTTCGGTTGTCCTGCCATTCAGTTTATTTGCATATTAGGGATGGATACATTCTAGGCCTCAGAGCTTCTAGTATATGTGCTCTTTCTACTAAATCAGGAATCTGCATATTTGGTACTCCCTACCTTCAATCTCGAGGGTTACCTGAAGACATCCCAAGAGCTGCCAGGGCATTGTTAATGTTAAGGAAAGCAGTTTCTAGATTATTGGCTTCCATATGTACTTTTTCTTAAACCTGATATCCTATCCTCCCCTTTTACAATCATTTTTTCTCCCATTTTACAAAAGAAAGGGAGCCTCAAAGCCAGTTGTTGTTCCATGATACAGTGACTGGATGCATATAAACTTTGAGGGCAGGAAATGGACCACTTTAAATACTCAGGTAAGCCTCCTTCAAACAAAGCATCTTTGATGGCTGCCTATCCACTCAAGAGCCGGTGACCTGCCCTTAACATTGTGGGGGGTTCAGCACAAGATGCCTAATATCATGTCAAATAGCATGTCAAGTGTCATGTCTAATAAATCAAGCTAACAAATGGTTCAGTAAGGTAAGTTCTAGCCTCCCACTTTGACAGACATACCTCCCAAATGTCTTGAAGGCTGGGTTCAACATTAGAGTTGCAGGGCTCTTCAGAGTTCTCTGTGGCGACCACACAGGAGTAGCACTTTGTGCTGGACTCTTGGCTCTGCTTCCTACCTAAGGTGCCTCTTGTGCAGGTAGGCGGACAGCTCAGCCCACACGTCCAAGCTCATCTCGCAGCCTCTGTATACACCCTGGGGCTTCAGGTGAGCATCTCAGGGGCTCAGTTCTCCCTGAAAGATGTGCCCGGGAGAAGTACTCGGGCCTAGGGAGAGGATTGGGGGGGCCTTGGGCAGGTGTTTCTCTTGTGTGCTGACATCCCATGTGAGGGAGTAGAAAGGGAATAAATGTTCAGGGTCAGCCTGCCCCTCAGTCTCCTGGACTCTTTGCATATGGGGACGGGATAAGGTCAGGGGGAACCCAGAGCAGGGACAGGTGTCTCTTGCCCAGATCTAAGGTCCGAAGTAGTCCAAACAAAGAATCATAAGAACCTCACCACCTGGTACCCTGTTAACTCCCTGACCGCATCTCCCCCTCCAGCCCAGCCACCTGGCACCCTCCTGCCTTCAGACTAATCTCTACTCCAAATGCTTTTTCCCTGTTGCACTCATGGTCTCGTATGGCCTTTAGGTCTCTGTTTAAATGTCCCCTTCTCAGGGCCACTTTCCCTCACACTGCTATTTAAATTGCAACATCCTGCTCTCTCCTGAATTCTATTCCCTTTCCCTGCTTTATTTCTCTCTATAGCATAATCTGTGTTTCCCAAACTTTTGACATATGTGTACCCCTTCTATAATTTTTGTAACGCTGAGTACCCCTCGTCAAAAAAAAAATGGATGTTTTTTAATAACAATAAAAATATTTTTATTTTTTATTTTTTTGGTACATACACAAAATAATAATAAATGAAAAGTAAAATTATTCATAATAAAATATAAATAAAAGTTATATTATAAATAACATTTATTTGCACACCGAACCATCTCACGCCTCACAAGACTGTCTTAACTTGACTCATGAAAACGTAGAATTAGGCACAGCTAAGCACGGTGCAGTGCATATCCCCACCAGACTCCGGTGCAACGCGTACCCCCACCAAACTCTTCCTGTACCCCTGGGGGTAAGCGTACCACACTTTGGGAAACACTGGAATCAACCATACCATATTATTTCACATATCCACTTATTCATTCATTCATTTATGTTTTTATTCATCATCTGTCTCCCCTCATGGGAATGAAATCTCCAATAAGGCAGGGATTTTTGTCTATTTTGTTTATCCCAGTGTCTAGAACAGTTCTTTATAAATAGTATATAAATTATAAATAATGCTTGATTGATGACTGATTGTAAAGAAATAAAGTGTCTTTGGGCTTTGTGTCTTTCCCCATTTTACACATAAGGGAGATATTAGACACTGGAGTAGGATATCTTGGCCCACATTTGAATGACCTAAATTCAGATATAAGGTAGAATGAGGAGGGAGGGGATGATGGCGATTTTCATTTAACATCCTCAACTCTTTCATCTTGCCCAAATTGTCAAAGAATGGATTACTCCATAGAGAGAGCTCCTTCAGAGTGAAGCAAAGAGAACACAGATGAAAAGGCAGTGATACCTTATTTTGTCTGGAGGACAAATGGGTGGCAAGACTCCATGCCTCCCTCTATTGCTTTTTATTTCTTAGAAATAGAATTGTGGGAATTACCAATCAGAAAAGTACTTTTAATATAGAACTTCCAGCTGTTAAAAGAGCAGATTCCTGTATTCTTTCTTCTCTTTTTAATAGTTGCTATGTAGCTTCTATTTGATGTATTTTTAAAGTGACAGAGCAGCTTTTAAAAAATTATTCATATCTTCATTGTGCTGGAAATTACATCTTTTGCAACAACTTAAATTTATAAGGAAAAGTTTAAGGTGACAATCTAAAATTCTGCAAGGGTTTACACAACTTTTCAAATTCTTTAAAGGATATGCAATAAAAAATATTTAAAGACCATTATACTGTACCACTGTTTTAGTGGTATATCACTATGTAACAAGCCACCTCAAAACCTAGTGCAGCAAAACAACCATTTTATTTTTTTCTTGCCATCCTCTGGGTTGACTAGACTCAACACTGCAGTTTTCTGCTGATCTTGCTTGATGTTTCTCATGCAGTTGCAGCTGATGGCAGCTGGAGTTGGAAGCAGGGTCATCCAGAACAGGGAAGATACACAAACTACAATCTGCAGGCCAAATCTGAGCCCACATCAGTTTTTGTAAGTAAAGCCTTATTGGAATACAGCCCTGACCATTTATTTAGGTATTAGAGGCCCAGTGCATGAAATTTGTGCACTGGTAGGGTCCCTAGTGGCTGTGGCTGACATCTGCAACCAGGTACTCCCTTTCCCCAGTAGCCCCTGGTTTAACTCCAGGAAGAACTTCTGATAGAGGGGATGATTTGCATACTATGCTTTTAATATATAGGATTGTCTGTGGCTGTTTCCACACTATATCCCTAGAGTGAGTAATTGCGAGAGACCATCTATATTATAAAACCCTAAGCAACTGGTCAACTATTCAACAGGTCGATCATTTGACTAGTTGCTACGCTCAACGCAGGAGCTGCCTCCTGGTGGTCAGTGGGCTCCCACAGCAGGAGCACTGCTCAGCAAGTTTACTGAGTGGCAGCGGCAGCAGGCACAGTGGGGCCAGGATGAGTGGAGCAGGGCAGGCTCCTCCCGCCCACTGCCTGCAGCTTCACACACTGCTACATCCCTGGGGCATGTCAGACTGCCAGTTCTGAGGGGTCCCAGATTGCAAGAGGGTGCAGGCCAGGCTAAAGGATTCCACCGGTGCACGAATCCATGCACCTGGCCTCTAGTATAGCTTATAGTCTTTGTGCAATTTACACTGATGCAGTACACATCTTCATTTTCTTCAGAGCTACTTGTTCTTTAGGCATGTCAAGCTGTAAGCTTATTTCTAACAAGAGAGGTGGAGGAGAGTAGGGAGGGCATAGCCCTCAGGCTATTTGCACAGGCAAAGGAATATAGAAGCTGAACGAATTATCTGGGGAATTCAGTCAATAATTTTGATCTTTGCCTCCTTAATAGTAGGTTGATGCCTAAAGTATCTAGGGGGTTGCATAATTGAAATATCCCCTAATGCAGAGTTCTGTGTCTCTGTTTCTAAAATAAGTTTAGGAAAGCTTTTCCTTCACTAGTCTTCCTTAGGAAGAAGATGGCACAGATCTTTTTGAGCCTCGTAGGTGACTAAAATCTGTTTGCTAATAGGACTGTTCCTTCTTAGTAACAATTTTTTTTACATATATCAGACTTATTGGCTCTAAATATGAAGAGTGAATTGGGCTGCATGAGTTATTTGTTTAAAAATATAAGCTATTTCTTGACTTAAGACATTTGCACTTGGTTCTTATGTCTGGAATGCTCTCCCCACTTTGCACCCAGCTAACATCTACTTGTTTGCACTGAGCTTAAACATGTTTCTCAGAAAAGCCTATCTCCCCTTCCCAGGAGATTCCATTCTTACACTGTTTAGCAGCACTGAGCACTTTCCCTTTATGCTTCTTATCCCAATGTGTGCAATTAAAAATGTATTTGTATCCTCACTTAACATAATCTCCCTTATGTACCAGGAGGGCAAGGAAGAGTCTGTTCTGTTGACAATTGTATTAAAACATACCCAGAAACAGTTTCTGGAACACAGTGGTTTCTAATACATATTTGTTGAGTTAATGAATGAAAGCTAAAGCAAATCAGAATGTAAATGTATGGCAAAAACATTGATGTAATCAAATGATCCAGAAACATTTAAGATTTACTCAGAAATGCTGAGTAGCTGATATATTAGAAATCAGAAAGTACCTTTTGATCTAGAAATGCTGTGACTCTTATCCTCTAGAAAGAAAACTCTTGAAGATAGTCTGCCGATTTCCTGGGTAAATATTTCCAATTTCAAGGTACCAAGCTGGCATCACTGAACACAGAGCTAGAGACACAACTGGCTGTGACAGCCAGGTTGAGCCGGCTCCACACACCACTGGGTTTATTGGTAATAGCTAATAGTCATAGACCTTCAACCCAGCAGTAAGTAATCTGACTCGGAAAAAAATAATCATATTCAGTCCTGCTTCACAATCTTACTCCAGACTGGTAGAAGTGTGTCATTTTATTGCAACTCACTTTGTTGCTTTCTATAAATAACTGCTTTTTCTTTCTTTCTGTTTTTTTTTTTTAAACAAATTGAAGACTACACCAGCAAAAAGATTAGGACTTGCTGAAATCTCAGATGATGGCTACCAGTTTCTAACAATGCAGTATTTTTAAGGTATTACTTTTCTAGACACAATGCTATTGTACACTTAACAGAGTATAATAGAACATAAGTTTATATACACTGGGAAATCAAAAAGTTCATGTGACTCATTTTATTGTGCTATTTGCTTTGTGGTGGTGGTTGGGAACCAAACCCACAATGTCTCCAGGATATGCCTGTATGTGATTTCAGTTGGTAAGATAAAAGTTTGTAGTTAGAGCCCTATCAAAATTCTGGGAACCCAAGCCCTAAATCATTAGGGTAAGAAGTGTATGCACTGCTGAATATAAATTAGATTTATTTACTTAAATATATGGATGTTTTTTGCTTTTAAGAGTGAAAGAATATCCCCCATCCTTCTAATGAAATTATAAGCAATTCAATGGAAGGAGAAACCACTAACTACATTCACTTATCTTCTTAGGAACCTGTCAAAAATACTTTGTCATACACAGAACTGGACTCAATAAAAACTGTTTCTTTAAATCAAAACCTAGCACAGTACAGAATCCATTTTGGCCACTTGGACAGAGTTGGCATTATGTTCACACTAGTCTGTGTTTCTCTATATCTACTCACCATGAGTGAGGTGGAGAGGAATTAGCAGAGGGAGGAATGGGAAGTGCCGTCTGTGGTCAATAACTTAGTGGCTGAACTAACACAGGTGAAGAAATGGTCACCAATCAGGAATATTTCACATCCTTAGTGTAATGGACATGAAACGTGGCAGTGTTGTTTGTGTTTCTCCAAAATTCATATATTGGAACCTTAATCCCCAATGTTTTAGGAAGTGGTGGCCTTTGGGAGGTAAGTCATGAGGTTGGAACCCTCATCATGGTTTTAGTGCCCTTGTAAGAGCCGAGACAAGAGTGTGCTTTTAGCCTGGCTAGTCTGCTCAGTGGTTAGAGCAGGGGTGGGCAAACTTTTTTACTCGAGGGCCACAATGGGTTCTTAAACTGGACTGGAGGGCCGGAACAAAAGCAACCTGACCATGCTGGCACTCTCATCTTGGGCTGCTGGTGAAGGAGCAGAGGGGAGAGGAAGAGAACCCTCTGCTCTTTCAGCTCCGCGGGCCAGATAGAACAGCTAGTTTGCCCACGGTTGGGTTAGAGGGTCAGCCTATGGACTGAAGGGTCTTGGGTTTGATTCTGGTCAAGGGCACATGCCTGGGTTGTGGACTCAATCCCCAGTAGGGGGTGTGCAGGAGGCAACTGATCAATGATCCTTTCATCATTGATGTTTCCATATCTTTCTCCCTCTCCAAAATCAATAAAAATACATTAAAAGAATGCTCACAGGTGTTCAAATGGAAAAAATTAAAAATAATCCAGCCTAGCCCAAACCAGTTTAGCTCAGTGGATAGAGCGCCGGTCTGCAGACTGAAGGGTCCCAGGTTCGATTCCGGTCAAGGGCATGTACGTTGGTTGTGGGCACATCCCTGGTGGCAGGTGTGCAAGAGGCAGCTGGTCGGTGATTCTCTCTCATCAATGTTTCTAGCTCTCTATCCATCTCCCCTTCTCTGTGAAAAATCAATAAAATATATATTTTTAAAAAATGGTTCATTCATTTAAGAAAGAAAAAAAAGAAATAACCCAGCCTAGCTGGCGTGCCTCAGTGGTTGAACGTTGACCTGTGAACCAAGTCATAGTTTGTGGGCTTGATCCCCTGTGGGGCATGCAGGAGGCAGTCAATCAATGGTTCTCATCATTGATGTTCTAGCTCTCTGAAGTAAAAAAATAAACAAACAAAAAAACCCCACAAAAAACAATTATTCAAAAGGGAGTAATTAGTTTATATATTAAGTATGCTTCCAATTTTGACTTAAAAATAATTATCTGCATACTGAAATTAAAAGATTTTTTTTTCATTCTAATTTTCCTACTTTCAAAATTGTATACAAACATGTTTTATAAGTGAAAACATTTCAAATTTGGAAAAGGTTAAACCATTTAATACATGAAGAATTCTTTAAAAAGTATGTGACTTCAATGCTTTAGTTTTCTCAAGTTTCTAAGTTAACCCACTTATGCTGTTGAAACTTGATAGTCCTCACATTGCAGCCTGGGTTGTCAAGTTGCTCTACAGAACTTTCTCATAATAGCCCTGACATGCAAATGGAGGCTTTTCCTCCACAGTTATTACTTAAAGATGACATTTCAAACCTAGGAAAAATTAGTTTGCAAAGCAATTAATTGAATTAAAATTTTTAAGGCATCGAGTGTTAAAGAATCCATCTTTAGATTCTTATAACACATCAGATGATCACAAAACAGGTCCATGCAGTATCTGTCAGCATCAGTCCAGTGGAGAAATGAGATGTTATTCTACTTTAGAATCCAATGCTTTTCAATTATATCCCTACTAAAAATATTTATTATTAAATAATTGTATTGTTCTGGCTGCTTAACAATTCAAATGGAAGACATTTGGGAAAATTTGATTGGTCTCAAATCATCTGAGATGATGTTAAGAGAAACCTAAGCTATCATCTCGTGAAGTATTTGGAGTACATTCCATCTCAACTCCCTAAAAACGTGCAATTCTAAGTATTATACAACTTGTGTGCCTCAGTGCTCTCATTTATAAAATGGGGATGATAAAGGTGTCACAGGGTTGTTGGAAAGACTAAAGTGCTTTCAAGTGCCAGGGACAGGGCAAATAGGTATCACTATGGAGATGCTAAGTGACAGCATAGCCAACTTAATTCTATTCAGCAAAATGTCTACCAAAGAAATTAGCTGGCAGTGGTTCAAGGCCAGATCCCTGCCCTTTCCCTTCTTTAGAAAAGGGGACTGAACTGATGGGGCTCAGTGGTTGACCTTTGACTGGGTCCTGACTTGTCAGGGCACATGCCAGGGTTGTGGGCTCAATCCCCAGTAGGGAGGGGATATGCAGGAGGCAGTTGATTCTTTTTCTTAAAAAAATATATATTTTATTGATATTTTACAGAGAGGAAGGGAGATAGAGAGCTAGAAACGTCAATGACAGAGAAACATCCACCAGCTGCCTCTTGCACACCCCCTACCGGGGATGTGTCTGCAACCAATGTACATGCCCTTGATGGGAATCAAACCCGGGACCTTTCAGTCCGCAGACCTACACTCTACCACTGAGCCAGACCGGTTTCGGGGTGTTGAATGATTCTTAATGTTTGTTTCCATCTCTCCCTCCCACTCTGCTATCAGTAAAAATATTTTAAGGGCACTGTTGTAAAAAGGAAATGTTTCTCTACACAAGACTTCAGGCCAGTAATTGCAATGTCTAGAGGAAAAGGGTCAAAATGCACAAAATTCTTTAGCTACCAAATTTCTAGATTTCTTGGCTTGTGGAAGTAGCCTAGGATTGGAAGCTTGACAGGACCTGAAAAAAATGGTCTTGGAGGACAATTCAGTTTACATTTTAAAGGATGTCTGGTAGTCTCAGCACTGTAAGAATGAACTATTAAAATCTAGTTTTGCATTACTGAGTTGTTTTAAACAGTATTCCAGTGAAAATACAGGGTGAGGCAAAAGTAGGTTTAGTTATGAGCACATGAGTTTTCTTATATTACTTTCTATTGGACAAATCTGTATACTAGCGTCTATTATCTTAATGTTCTGATCTGGATTATAAATACAACATAAATCTGAATTTGAATTTCACTAGACACGGGAGTTCATCTTTTGCCAAGTTTTATTCTCCAAAATAGATCAGTATGAAATTAAACTAAGCAAATAAGAGGGTTTAATGATGTAAGAATGGTTCCATTCCAAATAACTTTAAACACTGTGGTTTCTGCTCTATGAATTCTGATGGAGCTGCTATGAAAATGATCCGAGAAGTCTTCAAAGAAATGTTCAGATATAAGGGCCACTCTTCTCAAACAGCCTTGTCTCGAGTTACCATAAAAAAAAAATTCTAGTGACCATTAACCTTCACTAGTCATCCATAAAAAAAAAATTCTAGTGACCATTAACCTTCACTAGTCATTCAGAAAAACAGAAATCTAGACATCAGAGTCCCCAGATAACACACAGAAACAAACCTGTATATTAATAAATTACAAGATAAATAACAGAATGAGACTTTTGTTTTTATTACTCAAAAAAGCTTCATTTTAAAATTTATTTAGCTTTCTGACTCTGTGCTTGTGCCTTCAACACTTTCACAACGATTTTCTGCTCCTCAATAAGGAAAGCACGCTTGATCCTACAAAAGAAAATGTTAAATGAATAGAGTTATACTCAAATAGCACTGATTTAACAAAGGCAAGAAAAGTACCTGAAAATATTTAAAGCTATGAGGGAAGATACTCAACAAAGAAAATAAATTCCACAAGTACAAATTAAAAACTGGTATTATATGGACAGACCCTTTCCGCCTGTGGTCTCCTTCCCACAGCAGTACTACCCCCCCTTTGGAGCCATGGTAAACTGTAAAAGCACCCACAGGAGCCGGCTCTCTGCCACCATGTTAGCTTTCATTTAACGGCATTTCATTAGGATCCAGGACTAAGGACATTACTTGTAAAACGTCTTAGAATATTTTAACCACAATATTGAAAATTTCCAGTAAAAACACAGAAAAGAAGTAATGTGCTAGGAGCCAAAACGAAGGGGTAAAAGATATTAGCAAGAGGTCCTTTATCTAGAGCAAAGATTCTAGACTAGAGCCTGACTGAAGCCAACGCCATCTTTTACTAGCCACATGATCTTGGGCAAATTACCTTCTGTTGTAAGGCTCAGGAATAATTTCATACCTATTTCATAAGGTTTTTATAAAGGTTAAAATTTGGAAGGACTTGCAATTTCTATACTTAGAACCTCCATTTAGAGTCAAATAAAATATATATAATTCAGAAAGGGAGGGTAGAGAGAAACAACGATAATCATTGATTGGCCGCCTCCTGCAGCACTGATCGGCTGCGTTCCTTGCCTGCAATGGCCTTTCAACCCCTTGTCCAGCTTACTCATCAATCAGGTTCCGCCTTAAATTCTATTCTCAGATTGCCAGCCACTTGAAAGTAGTTTCTCCTCTAAACTTCAATAAGTTCTATTTATCATGTGTTTGTATTCCTCTACTGTGCCTTACCATCTCCTTACAAATTAACTCCTAAAAGGCAAAATGAACTTGCAAGGTTTGGTTTAGAAATTTGACTACACCGCTTTACAGAGCTATCTGAATTAAACTGGAGGCAAACTATTCTTCTGAACCAACTTCCTCACTTGGGAAGGCCCATCTTAGGTCTTTGGAGACAATCTAATAATGTTAACACAGTCAGTGGGGTTAAGAGTAGGGGTCTCAATAAAGCCTGGAAGAAATGCTGGTGTTGCCTCTTATAAGCTATGTGAATTTAAGCAATAAGTCTTGGTTTCTTCACAAAAAGATGGTAACAGAAACATTTCCCTGATGAACTAGCAACAATCTTTATCATAAAAATGCTGCATAGAAGTTACCATCATAAACTCCACTGCGTCCACTCCTATCTATGCCACTTTCACACATCCGAAAGACCTAACCTTCTACCTAAAAACTTCTCCCAGCCTTCTGGTCTAAAAAGAGGTGTCATTTCATTAGCCTTCACACTGTACAGAAATTGCAAGTTCCAAGGCCCCTCTCTACTCTCCCTTTCTCTCTGAAATCAATCTAATCTATCTATCTATCTATCTACCTACCTACTTTGACTCTAAATGGAGGTTCTAAGTACAGAAATTGCAAGTTTCAAGAACACCTCTTGCTGATTGATTTCGTTACCCATCCTGTGCTGCAGCACTAGTGTCTAGCACACCAAAGGTTTCCCTGCCCTCCTCAAACCCCACCAATCCCCACATTTTTAACTATCAAGCTAAAAACCATCCTTCCTGATCTGTGACTTTTCTTGTCCACCACCTCCCACTATTCTCTGCTCCAGCCACATCAGAAGTATATACATCTTTTTTAAAAATCCTCATCTCAAAATTATTTATTGATTTGAGAGAAACACTTTCTACTCTCCATCTATCTTAATGTCAAAAGTTTCTTACCTTCCTCTTCTACAAAACCAAAATAATTTTAATTTCTACATCTAGTATAAAGATGGCCCCAAACCCTAAATTATTTTAAATTAATATTATTTATTAATTTTTACTTCCCCAATTATCCTTAGTCTAGGAAGGATCCTAAAGTAGGTAACTTTCCCTTAAACTCCCCCTGCCCCCCACCAGTCTTCTAGTAAGGATCAGCATGCAGTGTAATGGACAGACTCACACACTTGTTTAAGAGTTATATTTACCTGTCACGGACACATTTGGCACACATGGATCCACCATAGGCCCTGCTGACGTGTTTTTTCGTTTTAGACAACCTCATTAGAACTTTAGGCCTCACAGCACGAACCTGCGTAAAGAAAATGTTGAGGTTATTTCATGATGCTTTCACAGGAACAGCAATTGTGCTCCATTTTTCTTAATAGGTTGTAAGTGCAAACATTAAACTAGGCTACACAGGGAAATGGTGTTCTGATTTATATAAGTGAATAGCATTTCATCAGTGTGCCTGTCATTGGCTTTAAAAGAAAACCTACTTTCTTGACAGGAATTCTCACCACTCCTAGTGGTGTCCTCTCTGTCACCGTTCCCATACTGAGAAATTAATGCTCAAAACTTCAACCTGCAACTTATTCATAACAAAAGGCTCACTTACTCCTCGAAGTCGGCCTGGGCACACACCACATGCAGATTTGGGTGCTTTCCCAACCTTCTTGGTGTAAAGGTAAACAATCCTGTTACCAGGGGTTCGGGACCTAGAAAGAGAGAGAATGAATACAAGGCTCAGCATTTAGCAGAGTAAATGACAAGGTGTATTTTAAATCTTAGAAATACTTACAGTCTAGTTTTGTTAGAGGCTGTATTGTAGGACAGCCTCCGGCGGTATGTCAAACGCTGGACCATGGTGAATATCTAAACCAAGAAGAGTAAAATAAAATTACATTGCAGAGATAATTCACACCTTAAAAAAAAAACACAAAACGGCATCCCATAATTTACACATTATCCGTATTCATCCATGTACATAACATCCTTAAATAAGATACCTTTATGAAAGAGGCCCATTTTAAAAAGCTACTTCTATTATTAGCCTGGCACATAGATAGATGCTCAGGGTTCAGTGTCTTGCCTGAAAGCTAAGTGCCATTTAACACCAACTTCGGCATTACAAGGAAATCGCTTACACAGTTCATGTACCCAAATGACTTAGTTTTTAAGAGACCATGAAAGCATAAGCAAGGCCTGAATCAACCTCATTTTTTTATCCCAAACTTTGCAACCACCTCTCCGCAGCCACGTTGTTGTCAGAGAACTGCCTGCAGTCATTACTCCGCGCTCCCGGCTGCCATCGCCCGGAGCCAGAACTGTCAGACCCCACAGCCCACCCGCACGGCCAGGGCGAGCGTCCCACCGAACCAGCCACTATCCGCGTTTGCACCTCCGAAACCACCGCAGAAAACCTCCCCCTTAACACGTTTCCCTCTTCCTTGATGTGGGCCGTGGGGAAGAAAATAATTCTGAAACGACATGCCGGCCACCCGCCCTCCCGAAGCCCGAGATCACAGCAGGAGCGGCGTTAAAAATGTCGGCGCAGGACACGAAGATGCTCCGCCGTTTCCCAGAGTCTCAACCGGCGGGAACACGCCACCTCGTCTGTCTCCGGACGCCGGCCTTCCGAGGCGGCAAGTACCGGGCGGTGAACTCCAACCGCTCCCGGCTCCGGGGGAGAGGTCCGGATCAAGGGGTGCCCGGAGCTCAACGCCAGGGACTTGCTCACCACCAACCAGCCTCCCTCCGGGACCCTTACCCCCACGACAGCTCAAAACCCTGCGGCCGGCAGACCCCCGACCCCGCAACTCCCTGGATGGCGGCCGATTGTAAAGGGAGTAACTACAGGGAGAACGAAAAAGCAGCCATACCTGAAGTCACCGTCCCCGGAAGAGGAAAAGGAAAGCGCTTGAGAGTTCAAAGGTCATGCAGACTGCGCAGGACAGGAAGTGACGTCAAACCGGGGGTGCGTGGTGGAGAGGGTGCCGCGCAGTTGTACGGACTGTTACGCAGCTTCCCTACGTGGGCGGAGACGCAGAGCGCCGCCACGTTGTACGGCAACCGACGTGCCTCGCCTCCGTAGGCGGGGCGTGCGCCTCGGGCGTCCCGACACCACCGCGCAGAGATCTTTTGGGAATTGCTGTAGAAACGAATGAGATGGACCGAAGAGCTGTGCAGGGCAGAAGTGGCACAAAATTAACATTTTTCGTTCCTACGGGCGCTGCCACGCATTTAATCTAAAGAGGTCCAGCTTTGGACCTCGACCGGGGTTCGAATTCCAGTTCTGACACTACTTTATTGTTTTTTGAGAAGTTATTTATTCTCTTTTTATTTTAAGTTCAATTTATTTTTTTATTTTTATTTTTTAAAAATCTTACTTTATTGGTATTATACAGAGAGGAAGGGAGAGAAAGAGTTAGAAACATCAATGAGAGAAAAAGAGAGTTACAAACATCATCAGCTGCCTCCTGCACACTCCCCACTGGGGATGTGCTGGCAACTGAGGCACATGCCCTTGACCTGAATCGTACCTGGGACCTTTCAGTCTGCAGGCCGTGGCACTACCCACGGAGCCAGATTTGGCGAGGGCAAGTTTAATTTATTTTTAATCCTCAACTGAGGATATGTTTTTCATTTATTCTAGAAAGAGAGAGGGAGAAAGAGAAACAGGTGAGAGGGAAACACCACCTGTTGCCTCACGCATCTCAACAGGGATCCAGCCTGCAACCGGGGTGTCCAACCGGGGACCCTTCCCTGCACAGGGTGGTGGCCCAACCACTGAGCTAACGGCCAGGGCAAAGAGTTACTATCTTTAACTCCCCCTTTCTCTTCCCTTGCCACGCAAAGCACAAGCTTCACAAATTGTAATGTTAACCCAGTATCTACTAATTATTAGCTGTGTTACTTGGGCAAGTTCTTAAGTCTCTAAAAGATATTAGTAATTACCTTGTAGAGTTATGTCATGATCAAAGGCATCATGAAGTCAAAGTAGTGTCTTCACCAAAACACACGCTTTACAATGTTCGTGGCTGCAGTGTGAGCCAAAACTTGGAAACTACCCAGTGTCCCTCAAGAGAATAGTAGTATGCTTGCTCATTGGAAATTTGCATAGCAGTAAGAATAAGAAATAATATAGGTGAATCTTAGAAATATAAGGTTGAGCAAATAAAACCACGCGCAAATATTTTTCATTTATATAAAGAAGAAAATTTGACAAAATAGCTATGGGTAAAAGAATAGTAGTTAACCTTGGAAAAAGGGAAAGGGACAAAAGGAGACATAAAGAGGACATATTTGGAGGGCTGATACAATTGTCTTGATCTAGGTGTGTTCAATCTGTGAAAATTTATTGAGCTGTATATGTATGCCATATGTGAAATTTTATATCACTGCTTCAAATAAATATTAGAAAATCCAAGAGAACATTCACACAAATTACTAAAAATAATAGAAAAATTTATCAAGATGGCTAAAAGTAAAATTAATATACAATTGCATTTCTTTATCAGCAACAAAATACTAGAATATATAATTTTAAGTATAAATAAAAATAAAAATATATAGTATAAATACCATTCACAACAGAATCAGAAAATGTGAAGTACCTAGATATTAATCTAAGAAAATGCATGCAAATCTCAAAGAAAAATTACAAAACTTTATTAATTATTAAAGAACTCATATTCATATAAAAATTTCATATCATAAACATGTCAATTTTCCTCTAAATGATCCATACATCCAAGGCAAATGCAAAAAAGACTCAGAATAGCTGGCTCTAAAATGTATCTGGAAGAGGAAAAGGTCAGGAATTTCCCTTCTGAAAAAGAAGGAAAGGATGCATATTTGCCCTTCCAGCATTTAAGATTTGCTAAAGAATTCTGGTTGTAGAACTGATAAAGAAAAGACAGTGGCATAGAACAGAGAACCACAAACAGACCCGTACATGTATGGGATTGAGTACCTATCAGGGGAAGGAGAGATTATATAGTGAATAAAGTTGGAAAAAAATACGATTATGCAAATGGAAAGAAAGAAAATTTATTCCTAACTCTATACATAAAAATCAACCTTTAATGAGTCAATAAGGAGAGTTTAAATGATTAGAAAATATAGGTGAATATCTTATACACCTTAGAGAGGAAAGGATTTTTTTTCAAATGAGATGCAAGAAGCACAACTTAGAAAAAATAAAATTGACAACATTAAAATTAATAACTTTCATGAAAATCCCTTAAATAAATGAATTTTAAACCTCAAAGCTTCCCAGTTCAAGTGGGAAAAAATTGTGAGGTAAGTTCATCTTATTTCAATTTCACAAAAGTTTATAAAATATTTAGTAAGTGTACACAGAAATTAATGAACAGAGAACTAAAAGAGGGAAAGATTAATAAAAACAAGTGAGGTTCTTTGAAATGTTTAATGAGATCACCACATCTCTAGCAAGACAGATCAAGAAAAAATGCGAATACAGATAGAAAGAGAAGAAAAGTCACATTTCAGAGTTAAATATAATAATTGCAAACTGTGGTAGTGAGACCATGTTCCATCTCCTGGAGCAGAGGGGGACACAGAAAGACAGGTACCGTATTTGCCGGCATATAAGACGACTTTTTGGCCCTGAAAAATATGCCTCCAAGTGGGGGGTAGTCTTATACGGCGAGTATATAACAAACTCTGTATTTTTTGTGGAAATGTTAGGGGGTCGTCTTATACGCCCAGTCGTCTTATACGTCGGCAAATACGTATTTTTCAGGACCAAAAAATCGTCTTATACGGCAAATACGGTAAACTAAGTTAAAGAGTACTAAGGGCTCCCATCTCCTGTTGTATTCATCTACCCAGCAAAGTCTCTCTAGAAATAGAGAATATATTGCAAGTAAATGCATTCTTTTGTTCATTCATTCAAAAACCACATTTGGGTCTGGCCAGTGTGGCTCAGTTGGTTGTGTGGCTCATTTGGTTGGGCATTGTCCCACGCACTAAGTTGCTGGCTCGATTCTGGTCAAGGTACATGCCCGGGTTGCAGGCTCAATCACCTGTAGGGGTCGTGTAGGAGGCAGCTTATAGATACCCTGTTTCCTCAAAAATAAGACAGTGTCTTATATTAATTTTTGCTCCCAAAGATGTGCTAGGTCTTATTTTCAGGGGATGTCTTATTTTTCCATGAAGAAGAATACGGTACAAATTTATTGTTAAATGAAAATAAAGGAAATTTATTACCTGTATGCGGTACAGTAGTATGGTGGTTGTCAACACAAACCAGACAAACTGTGAATCCTGAAGGCCTTATTTTCAGGGGGATGCCTTATATTTCACTCAGAAGGAACCCTGTAAGTAGGTCTTATTTTCGGGGAAACATGGTGGTACACTTTCACATTGATGTTTTTCTCTTCTCCCTACTTCCCTCTCTAAAGATCAAACTATTCTTTAAAAACAAAACCAACGATAAACAAACAAACAAACAAACAAACAAAAATGCATTTGGCTCTCTAACCCAGCCTCCATCTCAATGCCTGGTACAGAGGTGAAAGGAATTCCAGAGGACAAAAAGCGAAGGACTAAAAAGGAGGGAAGTAACTCATGACATGGTCAAAAAGAAGTAGCTATTTGAGAGTCAGCTCGGGCAGGGATATAACCAGAGCCTTCCATCTGGTGTGGAGGCAAAGATGACAGGGAGGTGAAGCATGATGGCATTAACAGGCCACACTCATATCTACCCTCACTCACTCGCCTGCTTTCTCACCGCCACAGTGGCACTGGAAAACCGGGAAGGAAACTTCAGTGACTACCAGGATGCTCTATTCAAATCCTCACCGTGGGTCAGTCCGGCTGGCTCACAGCTGCCTTTCTCACTGGACGTTGCCATGGAATGTCTGATGTGGGAGCACAAACGCCTGCTCCCTTCCCCGTTTGGGACAACTATGAAGAACCACCCTAAATCCAGACCTCCCTGTTGGAAAAGCTGAAGCCTCAGTTGCAACCATATTGTAGGTCCCCTGATCCTACCTTCCTCACTTCCTCATGGGTGTATTTTTATTGATTTATTTTTATTATTAAGGTATTTTATGTGTACATATCTTACCATTGCCTCCCCCCACTCCCCTAAATACCCTCACGCCCCAGAGTTTTGCATCCATTGGCTATGCTTATATCCATGCATACAAGTTCTTCAATTGATCTCTTATTTCCCCCACATCTCCCTAACCTTCCCGCTATAATTTGACAGTCTGTTTGATGCTTTACTGTCTCTGTATCTATCTTTTTGCTCATTGGTTTATAATGATCTTTATTATCCATAAATGAGTGAGATCATGTGGTGTTTTTCTTTCATTGACTGGCTTATTTCACTCAGCATAATGTTCTCCAATTCAATACAGGTTGCTGCAAATGACAAGAATTCCTTCTTTTTTATGGCAGCATAATGGTATTCCATTGTGTAGATGTATCATAGTTCTCTGATCCAATCATCTGCTGATGGGCACTTAGACTGTTTCCAAATCTTAGCTATTGTAAATTGTGCTGCTATGAACATAGGGGTGCATATATCCTTTCTGATTGGTGTTTCTAGTTTCTTAAGATATATTTCCATTTTAAAAGTTTAATTTATATAAGTTTTGTACATTTCTTATTAAGTTTAGTTCTATGTATTTTATCCATCTGACTTCTAATATAAATGACCTCTTCTTTGCCATTACTCCATTTAATTTTGCTCCTTTTACTGAAAGCTATAAATTTTTGTTTATTAATTTATATACTGGTACCTTACTGAATTTTCTTGTTATTGATATTTAATTTTCCAGATATATTAACCAGGTATATTACCTCTTCCTTTGTATTTCCTACGCCTTTTGTCAAATTCCATTGGTTGATACTTTAATCACAATCTATACTAATAAAAGGGTAATATGCTAATTAGACTGGATAGACCGGATGTCTTTTGGACATCCTTCTGGACAAATCCTTGGTGGTTGGGGCTGAAGCAGGGTGGTTAGGGGTGATCAGGCTGGCAAGGGAGCAGTTAGGGGCATCATACAGGCAGGCAGAGGCAGTTAGGGGCAATCAGGTATACAGGTAGTAGTAGTTAGGGGTGATCAGGCAGGGAGGCAGGTAAGCGGTTAGGAGCCAGCAGCCCCTGATTGTGAGAGGGATGCCCGAATGCCAGCAGTTGGACATCCCCCAAGGGGTTCTGGATTGGAGAGGGTGCAGGCTGGGCTGAGGGACCCCCCACAAGCATGAATTTCATACACTGGGCCTCTAGTATTAAATAACATTGTAGACTTGAGGCCCAGTGCATGAATTCATGCACCTTTAAAGGATCTGTGGGCATGAGGCTGCGGTTAGCACAGAAGTGGGTCTCAGCCCATCCTCTGTGTCCCCACCTGGCCCCTCCCACCACAGCCCCAGGTCCCCGGCCTGCTGGTAACCCCACTCCTGCCATGATACTCCCATGCACTGATGTCACCAGCCCCACTCACACCGGCTGACGGTGTGGAGTGATTGGTGCTGGCACCACCTGTGAGTATGAGTGGGGCCAACACCATCAGTGGGTGTGGGCAGTGGCTGCTGCCCTGATTTCCCCTAAGGAGCAGGAGGAGGTGGAGATGCCCTGAGGGGCAATAGGGGCTGGCAGTCACCATTTGCACCCGCAGATGGTGCTGAGTGATCAGGGCCAGTGCTGGGTTCTGGCAGCCAGTGTGAGCATTGGGCAGGACTGGGGTGTGCGGGAGCAAAGAATTTTCAGTAATCACCAGAGGCTTGCCCCCATGATAGCGACTGGCACCCTGCCTTGGTCTGATGCCTCGTTCACCTACTCCACCATCCCACCATGGCTGACACCGGCCATGTCCCATGCTCTGTCGCCTGCTGCCAGTGCCTGTCATGTTCCATGCATGTCCCCTGGTGGTCAGTGCAAGACATAGTGTCTGGTTGGTTGGTTGTTCCACCAGTCAGTCTATTTGCATATTTGCACATTAGGGCTTTATATATTTAGATAATGGGCATTTCTGCCTTGTTCTTGACTAGCAAGAAAGCACCCAATGTTCCTCCACTCAGCCATATGCTATGACGGCTTAGTGGTACACTGAAAACTATAAGACATCGATTAAATAAATTAAAGGAGATATAAATAATGAAATTTTTTAAATTTAAAATAATCCCTGTTATGGATTAGAAGAACAAATAATGTTAAAATGTCCCATACTCAAAGCAATATACAGGTTCAATGTAACCCCTATTAAATTTGCAATGGCATTTTTCACAAAAATAGAACAAACTTTTCTAAATTTTGTATGAAACTGCAGAAGACCACAAATAGCCAAAACAATCTTAAGAAATACCGGTAACAACAAACCTGGGGGCACCACAGTTCCTGATTTTAAGCTATATTACAAAACTATAGTAATGACACAGTATGAAATTAGCATAAAACAGACGCCAGGATCAATGAAATAGAATAGAGAGGCTGGAATAAGGCCAGGCATAGATAGTCAGTTAATTTACTACAAAGGATCCAAGAATATAGAATGGGGAAAGGACAATTTCTTCAGTGAACAGTATTAGGAAAACTGGACAACAGTATGCAAAAGAATGAAATTGTACCACCACCTTACACCATACACAAAAATTAACTCCAAATGGACTAGAGACTTGCATATAAGATGAGAGCTCATAAAACTTCTAGAAGAACACATAGGCAGTAAATGCCTAGACATCAGTTTGGCAATAATTGTTTGGATTTTACATCAAAGCAAGGCAGCAAAAGTAAAATAAACAAGTGGAACTACATCATACTGAAGCTTCGGCACAGCAAAGGAGACCATCAACAAAAGATAAGACCAGTTACTGAAAGGAAGAAAATACTTGTAAATCATATATCTGATAAGAGGTTAATATACAAATAGATAAAAGAACTCATACAACTCAATAGTAAACAAATAAATATAAACCAGCAGTCCAATAAAAAAAAATGGGCAGGGTATCTAAATAGACATTTTTCTAAAGACATATATATCTTGGCTGGAGTGGCTCAGTAACTGAGGGTTTGATTCTTGGTCAGGGCAAATAATATCTCTCTCTCCCTCTCCCTCTCTCTATCTCTCTTCCTACTCTCTCCCTTTTCCTCTCCCTCTCCCTCTCCCTCTCTCTCCCCTTTTCTCCCTTCCCTCCTCTCTGAAATCAATAAAAAAATATATTTTTTATAAAAAAGATATACCAAATGTTTCCAAAGAAGACACACAGATAGCCCATGGGTTTATGAAAAGATAATCAGGGATGTGCAAATCAAAACGACAGTGAGGTATCACCTCGTATCTGTTAGAATGGCTACTATAAAAAAGACTAGAGGCCCAGTGCATAAAAATTATGCACTAGAGGGGGGTCCCTCAGCCCAGCCTGCCCCTTCTCACAGTCTGGGAGGCGACCCGGCGATCAGGGGAAGGCAACACACCCATCACACCTCTGCTGTTGCCACTGCTGGCAGCCCAAGCCTCAGCTGGCCCTGGTTACCTGAGCCTAGGGCAACCCTGGGCGTCTGGGCAGCTGCTATCTGAGGCTTGCCTGTGTCTTAGGCTGGACCTGGGTGGCTGGAAGGCTGAAGGGACTTGGGGACTCTGGAGGCAGGTGCACAGAGTTCGCAGGTGCACAGGTGCTCCCAGGCGGGTCTAACCATATTGTGTGCTTGCCGTCCCAGTGGGGCTGAGGGGACTGGACACTGCCATCTTTGAGCATGTGGCAGTCAATTAGCATATTCCCTCCTTATTGGCTGTAGGTGCCATCATCTTTGTGAGGGCATGATTGTCAATTAGCATATTCCCTCTTTATTATAAAACAGGGGTGGGCAAACTTTTTGACTCGAGGGCCACAATGGGTTCTTAAACTGGACCGGAGGGCTGGAACAAAAGCAACCTGACCATGCTGGCACTCTCATCTTGGGCTGCTGGTGAAGGAGCGGAGGAGAGAGCAAGAGAACCCTCTGCTCTTTTGGCTCCTCGGGTCTGATAGAACAGCCAAACGGGCCGGATCCGGCCCACGGGCCGTAGTTTGCCCAAAGCTGTTATAGAACAAGGAACAACAAGTGTTGGTGAGGATGTGAAAAATGAAGCCTTTGTGCACTTTTGGTGGGACAGTAAATTGGTTCATCCACTATAAAAAACAGCATGGAGGTTTCTCAAAACTTAAAAAATAGAACTACCGTGTGACCCAGTAATTCCACTTCTGTCATCACTTACTGCCATCAATAGGTTCTTGGAACTGCAGCTTCTCATCAATGTTATAACAAAACAAGGTTGTATGAAATGACCTGCTATGTTTATTCAAAGAAAATGAAAAAAAAATGTGAAAAGACATGTGTACCCCCACATATTCATGCAGCATTGTGAACATGGGGTTACATATATCCCTTTACAACACACTGTATATTTATTATATTCATTATATATTGTCTGTCTCCGTTAGAAGTATTCTCCACATAGGGAGTTCTGTCCTTTTAAAAAGTTATTTTGACTGATATATGTCAACGCCTATAGCAGAGCCTAGCATGTAGAAATACTACAAAACATCTCTTTTAAGTGAATGAGTAAGATTGGAACCTACCAAGGAATGGTGAGAGGGAGCATTTGCATGGAGCCATCTCTCCAGGAAGATCTTGAAGTTCAGGATTTTAACATTATTTCTAGAGGAGGTAGTATTTACAGCCATTGAGACACAGGGCAGTGACTGAGAGACTTTCATTGCAGAGCCTGTGCCCTCTGTTCCAGGAGTGGGTGTCACCGCCTGTGGTGCTCCGTGAAGCAAAGCATTTTGTTAATCTGGTGATTATTTGTGAATAGCTCGATGATAGTGCACTGCCTTTTGTGTGTTAAAAGCATTTCTTGGTTCAACATGAACTTTTAAAATGTGTCTCCATTTTAAAATATATATATATATATATTTATTGATTTTTTACAGAGAGGTAGAGAGAGGGATAGAGAATTAGAAACATCGATGAAAGAGAATCATTGATCAGCTGCCTCTTGCACACTCCCTACTGGGGATGTGCCCGCAACCAAGGGTACATGCCCTTGACCGGAATCGAACCTGGGACCTTTCAGTCCGCAGGCTGACGCTCTATCCACTGAGCCAAACCGGTTTCGGCTAAAATGTGTCTCCATTTTTAAGTGTGTACAGAAACCCCCAGAAAAGTAGCAGGAGTGGCCCAACCTTTTTGCAGCCTCTGAGAGGCCTGATGGAGACCGACTGTTCGTTCACCTTCCTCTGCAGCCCCCGGTCTCCTCTGAACCGCCACTGAGCCCTTTTCTCAGCGTGTCACCTGCATCTTTAACAGATTTGCTAGTTTGAGCTGAAATTTGGAGATAGTGTTTGCTGCAGAGAGTTAAAATACCAGAGCACTTTAACCATTTTAAAATGTAGAAATAGGAATTTGAGACAAATTAGATTTCTCTAATAGAAATGATCTGAGCCCGAAGCCCTGAAGCGGAGTATGGAAACCAATTAACTTGAATTTAAATAATCATGTCTTAAATAGCAAATGAACCGAGTTCCATTGTTACAGAACAACTGTATTAAATCCCCGAGAGGTTGGCTTGCAGTAGTTTCATGTCTTACTAACAAAATAAGTTTCTCTTGGTCACTATGACCTCTGTTTGTTGTCTTACTGGGCATTGTTGTTGAGGATAGAGGAGGGAAAATTTGAGAGATCAAAGATGGAATAATTGTGTGAAATTCCCATTGATGTTTCTATTGTTAGTAACTTTAAAAAAAAAGCCACAAACAAAAAAGTTAATAATTTTATTCCTAGGAAAAATTGGTACAAGAAAATGTGAAAAAAGTTTATTTTCTTATTCTAAAACTTGTACGCAGTATATAATGTGATTTTCTGTTTGTACTTGCTATTTAAAAATTATGTATTTATGATGACTGAGATTATTATTTATAACTACAATGACTACATTTCAGCCCATGTCTATAAATATTAAGGCAACCATCAACAAAGTATTAATGAGGTATAAATTGTGCTAAAATTAGGCACTGGGTTAAAGCCTGGAGACACATTTTGGTTGAGTTTATGTAATAGAGTAGAAGGAACATGAGTTTGGCAGACAGTTTAAAGCCAGATCATGGAAGGCTTTAAATGTTATACTCGGCCATGGCTGGTTTCTCAGTGTTTAGAGCATTGGCCCTCGGACCGAAGGGTTGTGGGTTCGATTCCTGGTCAATATCTCGGTTGGATGTTCAATTCCCAGTCCTGGAAGGGGCGCGTGTGGGAGGCACCCTATTGATGTGCCTCTCTCACATCAATGTTTCTCTCTCTCTTCCACTCTGTTTGCAAAGCAATGGAAAAAATTTCCTCAGGTGAGGGATGATAAATACATAAAATAAATAAATAAATAAATAACAAAATAAGTGCTATACACAAAGGTTTAAACTCTTCTACTCATGCCTTTTCTATGTCTTTGTCCTCATGTGGTACCTTAGTGACCTTAGGAAAGCAAGTTAACCTTGCTGAGACCGTCTCCTTGTCTGTAATACGGGGATAATAATACAGACATGCTGGGAGAAATGACAGAGGTAACGCTTGTGACTGCGGCTGGCACTCAGTGGCAGCTCAGTAACGACTGGCCTTCGTGTTGTTTTCTAGAACTGAAACGCTGCTTTCTGCTCTGCCTTCTTAACCAGTTTTGTACATCCTTGTCACACCTTGTGCTTGCTAATGGATATTGGCTGTGTTCGAGGGAGAGCCTTTTTTATTTCCTTGTGATATATTTTGGAAGAAGTCTAATACAACTTATAGAACTCACCAAAATGGAAAATAGCATGGGTTGACAAGAACAGGAGAGAAAGAGTTAAAAGGGTTAATACATCAAAGCCTCGACTTTTTGGAGATACTTTTTTCTTCAAAACATAGCTACTGCCTTCGCCACGTGACCTGTGCCTTGTTCCAATTATTTATACAAATCAAGACAGCTTTTTTTTTTTCCTGTGAACGACTGGGTGAAATGATGCTGTAGAAAAACCCACTGCATTTCCATATTGCTTGATCAACCGCTCTACTATTTTTGCAGCAAGAGGAAGAGAATTCTGCAGAGTGCCCCTCCACTCCCACCGAGAAAGTGCACGCTATCAGGTTTGTGTGGAAACTTTTTCCCTCCCCCGTATCCCGAACCCCGTACGGAAGAGAATTTAAAATCCCGTTACTTTAATTTCCATCTAGCCACAAGATAAGTAAAGTTATCGTTGCAATTCTAATTAAGTGGGATGATTGACTAAGGTAGCACATCAAAGAAGGGGAGTGAATATGGTAAGTCAAAGACTTATTAATTAGTCTGCGTGAAAGAAATTCCAGGGATGTCAAGCTGAGCCCGCTGCAAGGAGAAGAAAAGCAGACAAGAAAACGTTTGCTGCTTTGAAGTTGGGAGCTGAGATAGCGGCGGAGGTAATTGTGTCTGACTGGACCCAGTAATGAAGAGCTGTAAATCAGGCCTCAACATCGAAGGAAAGATTCAAGTAATGAACGTGGCTGCCCCCGCCCTCCCCACTGTGAAGAGGCAGGATGCAGAGCGCGCTAATTGACCCAGCCTATTTCCCAGTAGTTCTCTGTTATTATTTATTAATTTTTAATTTCTGAATTATTTACATCCTGGGAAATTATTCTTGACAGCCTGTTAGGCGTGCCCAAGTTAATGGGGGATGAAAGGACGGGTACCGGGGTTCGCCGAGATGTAGTCGCAGGCTACTGGGCTTAATGATTTTTGGAGAGAGAAATTGATCTCACACAGCGTGTCACTTTATGCCGCTTTAGAGATACACCAGCTATTTGATTAATTGAGGACTCACCAATTCGGGGTATATTTGAAGTGTAAATGAGTCGCACGGCTCAGCTGTTTATTCTTCCCCCCTTTCCTGGGAGATCTGGGTTTTCTGGAAGCTGGTGTTTAAAAGCAGAAGGAGACACACTCGCCGGCTTTGAGCGCACACCTGTTTGATTTGTATTAGACTCAGAAGGGAGGGAAAGCCTGGACTGGCAGAGAAGATACTTCCACTTTCCTCCCTTATAATATCGTTAGGTGATTTCTCTGCTCCGGCATGTGGCCCAGCAGTAGTGACAATCTGCCGCCCTGAAGGACGATGCCTGAGGAGAATTTCCACTTGTTTGTGGCCCGTGAGCACAAGCAGAAAGAAGCAGCCTCTTGCGAATGCATAGAAGGGGGAGAGGAGAAAAATACATTTAACAAGAAAACCAATGACTTTAATCGGGGCAGAGGATTCATCTGTTGGAAGAATGAGTGAGGCAGAACTATGCCTTCGCCACCAGGCCTGAACGCTCTGTGTCGCTGTGACCGCTCCCTTTCTGACCACGCTCATTCGCCTTGCTGTCTCTACTGCTGCCTTCTCGGTTGTGGCCTCGTCCTCCAACTGGTCTCAAGTCAAGTGTCCCTCTCCCATCTATTCTGCACCGGGCTTCTCTGGGGGTGATGGCAAACGGACCCCCTGGGGCTCCTGCTGCTCTGAGGTTTAGGTTCAGAGAGTCAGGGAGGACAGAGGGGCTTCTCACAGGCTCCCGGTGAAGTTCGTGCTGCCGGACCTCCGCCAGCCTTTGAGCAGCAAGGCCTGCAAATCTCTGTCTGACAAACGCATCTTTAAAACACTGTTTTGACCATGAAATGCTCTCGTTCAGACACACTAAGGGGTTTCCAGTACCTACAATTAAACAAGATTCCTTAGCCTGGCATTCAAGGCCTTCCTACAGAGGCCACACCCTACCCTCTGGGCACGTGACACACTTCCCAGTTCCACACTGCTGTTTACGCTTTCCTTCTTCCTGAAATGCCTCTGTCTTTGGAAATCCCACCAGTGTCTTAAGCTGTGTTTTGTGTGTGTGTGTGGGTGTGTGTGTGTGTGTGTGTGTGTGTGTGTTTTAAATAAATCTTTATTATTCAGATTATTACAATTGTTTCTCCTTTTTCTCCCCCAAAGCTCCCTACCACCCAGTTCCCTTCCCACCTTCTGCCCTTACCCCTTCTCCCCCCAATTGTCTTCATCCATTGGTTATACGATTTCAAACCAGTCTCTCACTGCTTCCCCACCCCCTTATCCTCCTGATAATTATCAGTCCACTCCCCTTCTTTGCCCCTGATTCTACTATATTCACCACTTAAGCTGTGTTTTAAGTACCAGATCCCTAAAGTTGGCTCTTCTGCCCTTCTCCCACTCCACGAGGAGAAGCGAGTTCTCTTTCAAATTCTTTCTCTCATGCTTTAGTCTTATTTATTTATTTTTTAAATATATATTTTATTGATTTTTTACAGAGAGGAAGGGAGAGGGATAGAGAGTTAGAAACATTGATAAGAGAGAAACATCGATCAGCTGCCTCCTGCACACCCCCTACTGGGGATGTGCTCACAACCAAAGTTCATGCCCTTGACCGGAATCGAACCTGGGACCCTTGAGTTCGCAGGCCGATGCTCTATCCACTGAGCCAAACTGGTCAGGGCTATGCTTTAGTTTTAGTTCTTTCTTGCCACGTGATATCTTCCATCCTGTATTTTGGCCATAATGTACTTATTTCTTCCTATGCACAGACAGGATTGTGAGTTATATAAGGGTGGGGACTGTGTCTTATCTTTGTCTCCTCCCCAAGTACAGGTATGGCACCGAGCGTGTGTCTGACAAATATTTAGTTAAACTGAACTATGCCAGAGCATTCCCTCCATGATTATTCCTAAATAAAATACATTGCATTTATCTTTGAAAGTCCAATGTCCTGGGTTGGTAACATCCCTAGTGTTCTTCAGAATCGCCCATAAACTCTGATATTTGCTACTTCACTTACTCATTCATCCACTCTCCTGTTTACTCATTTGAATGCTCTCTTTGTGCCAGGTGCAGTGCCAGGGACTGCAAATAAAATAATGGGGGAAGGTGGGGGAGGGAGATATTTGTAATACTATTAACAATAAAAAAAAAAAATTAAACAGTCCTTGCCCGCTAAGATTCTCCACACACACTTGTATGTTTTGCTTCACCACTTTTATACTTCCTTACTCCAACCCCAAATATAACCTATCTAAGCAATATTTACTCACCTTAATATAAAAAAGCAAAACTCTTCTTGATAATTCTTGTAGCTGTTATAGGCCCAAGCATCATGATCTCAGAACAGGGACTGTCAGGAACCCTGAGGAACTTACTGCTTTGTCTAAACTTTGTATTCGCCGAAACCGGTTTGGCTCAGTGGTAGAGCGTCAGTCTGCAGACTGAAAGGTCCCAGGTTCGATTCCGGTCAAGGGCATGTACCTTGGCTGCGGGCACATCCCCTGTAGGAGGTGTGCAAGAGGCAGTTGGTCAATGTTTCTCTCTCATCGACGTTTCTAGCTCTCTATCTCTCTCCTTTCCTCTCTGTAAAAAAATAAATAAATAAACTTTGTATTCATTCATTCTCATCTCCAAAAGACTTACAAATTCTTTTTAAAATATATTTTATTGATTTTTTACAGAGAGGAAGGGAGAGGGATAGAGAGTCAGAAACATCGATCAGCTACCTCCTGCACACCCCCCACTGGGGATATGCCCTCAACCAAGGTACATGCCCTTGGCTGGAATCAAACCTGGGACCCTTCAGTCCACAGGCCGACACTCTATCCAATGAGCCAAACCAGTTTTAGCGGACTTACAAATTCTTAAAGCCTCATCCATTCAACCGCAATACCCATCCTATTCTCCATCCCCTATACCCACTTTTCAGCATTGCACCAGTTCTCAAACCATTGCATCTACCCGCCCTAGACTCCTAAGGGTAAGGCCCTGCAACATATTTAACAAGCTTACCCCAGAGACAAAATGGTTCCCAGTTTTTTCCCCTTCTCTCCTCTTTTTTCCCTTTGTGCATCTCATGCCCTTACTCTGCCATAATTTTCATCCTTGACCACTAAACCCTATCAAATATAGAGGGGAAAAACATTAAAAAAAAAATCTCCTAACTTCATAGCTATCGTAAGGATTCAGACAAAAATAAGCCACAGAAAGCAATTTATTTTTTAATCTCCAGATCAAATGTGGTACTTCCATTTCTTCCCTTCATGCATTAATTGTTCCTTACTTCATTAGAGATATCTGTATTGTAATATTTTTACTTTGTATTATGGGAATAGTTTTGACATACGTTTTCCTTCCAAGATGGCGAAATCTTTGAGGGGAAGCTTACTTTATCTTCCTTAAGATCTCGCTACAGAAAGAGGCATGGTATAGATGTATAAATAAAATGCATTGTACTTATCTTAGAAACTCCAGTGTCCAATATAAAAGATTCTCTATAAGGAATTACTGAGCCCTCCTGGCTGCTCCACCCCTCAGCATGGCCTAGCAGGGAATGAAATAATGTTGAATTTACTAATTTGTCATGGGCTGTTTTCACTGACCTTTGGAGCCACCGTTTCAAACAGCTGGTAGTCGCACCATTTGGAGCGGTGGAGCCTGGAGGCTGTCCCCGAACACCCACAGCCATTCATTCCTGGTCAACCCCAATACAAGTCTTATAGTGAGAGGGCTATTTAACTGGGCTCCTGGTTACGTGGTTTATATATTACCCAGTCTATGCAGCTCATGAGACCAGATAGCTCTGTCTAACATCGACAGGCAGATTTTCACTTTAAAAGAGTTCTAAAAGACTCACCAATGCTAATATGTTTGAATCTTTTCCTCCCAGGTTGGTTACCTTTAGCAGAAAAGAATCTTCCGTCTCTTGCCTAGAGGGAAATGGTGAGGTTGCTGGTATTCCGGAAGCCGCGTCAAAAAAAAAAAAAAAAAAAAAAAAAGAGGTAACCTTTTTAGCACTTAGCAGCATTCAATATGCATTTAGGCACTCCATCTCTCCGTGTTTGGTATGATAACAATACACACACCTTCAGTTATAGCTGATGTCCCGCAGTTCAGAGGCCTTCTGCCATACCTACTCCTGAGGGCGGACTGTTATATTCAGGTGAGGAAAGGACAGCTGCTCCTCACTGTGCAGTGGGAGTGGAGATATAGAGATCTAAGCCAGGGAAACAGCTTTTCCCCATCCCCTTGTAGCCACCTTGATATTTCAGCCCCTTCTTTGTACCAATCGCAGAGGTATATGGTGCTGCCAGTTGTCAATCTGCTTTCCAGATTGTAAAATTTTTATGGCTCTCGTGTTCTCTTTCATGTGGGTTTATGCCTTTTAGACAAGATCTGTTTTCTCAAGTTTTAGTGGAATCTTGCAGAGGAGCAAAATTAGATTTGTGTTTCAGTCTACCATCTTAACTCAAAAAAACATTTAGACTTACACTTCCTCCTTTAAAAAAACATGCAAAGAGGCCGAAGTTTCGGGCTATTGAGATAAAAATGTCGACAGCAGGCTGAGATGAGCTCGTCAGGTTATATCTGTGGACAGTTTAGCACAATCTCCTGCATCCTCTATTCATGACAACGTGAAACACTGTTTAGATTGAACAAGTGTTTATTGAAGTCCTCTGCTTTTTGAGAAGAATAATTTCAAAAGTTTCAACAGTCTCAGCAACCACATTTTGGTTCTGAAAGCTGACACAGAGGGGTTTTTCCACAATTCACATCCTGGCTTCATGCACAGAGTGGCCGGTCACTTAGAGAACACAAGATAGCTTCTCGCCTCCCCTGGGATAGATGTGAAAGCTTCAACTCAATCTATTCTTTCTCATTTGAGGGAAGTTCAATGTCCAAGTTACCCCCAATAAACATGTTTAAACAGCAAGCAAGCTTAATTTCTGAACAAGAATTTTTCCTTGCTTTACTTAATACACAATTACATGTGTTAATTATTGAAAGATGGATAAGTTGTCTCTTGGGGAGGTGCACTTGTGACTTTAGTATGAAGCACAATAAATAAAAAAATCAGAAAATATTAATTCCATTTGTTTCCCATACAATTGAGACAACGAAATTATTAATTATATAATAACTTACAGATACTTCAGAAATATACAATGGGAGTTTTACCACGGGTTTCTCAGACTGACCTTAATTAACATTCATCCTTTTTTCCTTTCTCCCTTCCTTCCTTCAAACATGTTTTTGGCTTGGCTCCTGTTGCTCAGTGGTTGAGCGTCAACCCATGATCCAGAAGGTCATAATTCAATTCCCAGCAGGGCACATGCTTGGGTTGGAGTCTTTTTCTTTCTTTTTTTTTTTTTTTTTAATATATTTTATTGATATTTTACAGAGAAGAAGGGAGAGAAATAGAGAGCTAGAAACGTCGATGAGAGAGAAACATTGACCAGCTGCCTCTTGCACACCCCCTATTGGAGATGTGCCTGCAACCAATGTACATGCCCCTGACGGGAATCGAACCTGGGACCCTTCAGTCTGCAGACTGACGCTCTACCACTGAGCCAAACCGGTTTTGGCTGGGTTGCAGTCTTGATCCCCAGTAAGAGGTGTGCATGAGGCAGCTGATTAATGATTCTATCTCTTCCTTGATGTTTCTATTTCTCCTCCCTTCTTCTCTCTGATATCAATAAAACATATTTAACAAACAAACAACAAACAAACAAACAATGTTTTTATTCTCACTATGTGCAAGGCTCTGAACTTACTGGAGCTGGAGCTGTGAACAAGGCAGACGTGGTCCCTGCCTTCTAGTAACTATATCCTGACAGGAAGGACAAGCGTGAAACAAGTAATTACAACATGATTAACTGTGATAAGAATATAAAAGAGGAAGACTTGCCCCAATCTCAGGAGAGCAGGTGAGCTGAGATCTGAAAGGAGTAGATGGTGATTAGGCAAAGGGCAGATGTAGGGGGCTTGGGAAAACATACCAGACCTAAGTAACAGTGAGTGCCAACGCCCAGAAATGCATTTAAACCTAGGCCCAGAGACAGAGTCAGGTTAGAGGCAGATTAGCGCCTACATCATGTTCGGTCATAACATTCTCTCCTCAAAGAAAGAAAAGAACTCTTCACAGTAGACAAAGCAGGCAGTAAATTTATTTGCTCAGCAGCTTAAATGATCATTGTGCTTTAATATGACAGTGCATTTATGTCTTTTCTTGTTTTGTTTTTTTTCCTTTTATTAGGATTTCTTTCATGCTGAATTTATTTCTGGCCATAAGTTTTTGTTTCTTCCGTTTCTTCTGGGATATCTTTTTCTTCTATGCAACCTCTTCTTCTGATTTAGGAACAATCTGCTCTTTTTTTGGTAAAACTTATCTCAGGGAGCTCATGGGGGTTAGTCTGCCCGTGAGCTCTGTAAGTTGTGCACCTCTTCTCCAGAGTTCTGTTCACCTGGATGTGCTCAACGACCAGAGGATCTTCATCTAAACCCTTAAGTTCAACATGACTCTCTGCATTTTTAAGCACATGCAGCAAAATTCAGCATTCTTTTTGGGCCACAGACCCTGCATCCAGCCCCACTGTTTGGCCTGATCACACCTACCAACTCCACCGTTGCAAGGACGTGATGATGGAATGGCACACATTGCTTCTTTAAAGTGACATCCTTCAGATACTTGGTGGCTTTTCTAATGTGCATTCCCTTGATAGCCTGGGCAGTTTCATGAGTGTTCTTAAAGTGAACAAGCAGATTTGAACATATATATATATATATATATATATATATATATATATATATCTTTATTGATTTCAGAGAGGAAGGAAGAGAGAGAGAGAGAGAGATAGAAACATCATGGTGAGTGAGAATCATTGATTAGCTTCCTCCTGCATGCTCCCCACTGGGGATTTAGCCCACAACCCAGGCATGTGCCCTTGGCTGGAATCGAACCTGGGACCCTTCAGTCCACAGGCTGATGCTCTATCCACTGAGCCAAACCGGCGAGAGCTGAACTTCTTGATTTGCATGATTTTGTGGGGTTTTCTGGGTCAAGTGAATAGCAAAGTATTTCCAGACATCACCTCTGGACGCTTTCCAATTATAACAATTATAAACCAATGTTAATTATTTATAATTATATACTATTATATTTAATTTCATGTAATTAATTATATTATCAATATTAATATATGATAATATATAAATGGTTTAGCTTTTATTATAATACAAAATGATCTACTAACCAGTGTACAAGAACAGAATATATTAAGAGTACCCAATACCACCTATTGTATTATTTGCTAACATATCTACCTTCCAATGTTTTTGTTTTGTTTTGTTTTAATTACAATTCAGTGTTTAAAAGATAAAGCTTTTTAACATTCAATATTGCTCAATAGCTAAATGCTTGAGCTGTCCTAGATCATGAGGTTAGTGATGCTTATTTTAATATTAAATAAAAGAATTCATTTTCATTGAAGCAAGCAGGGAATTAAGCTTACAACTTCAATTACCAATAATTAATTCCCCACACTGCAAGCCATGCCATTTGCATTTAAACTCCCAATGCCCAACGGATAACAAAAATCTATTTTGATCACTTTTTATTTTCATCATTTAAGGAGTACATCTTATTTCAATTAGGCACATGCATTTCTAGATTATAAGAGAGAACAAATACCCCTTCTAAAGAACGAGGCAATTGGAGTGGGGGAGGCTTTGAAGCATGACAAAGACATTCTGGGGTCTTTTCATTTCTCTTGCTTTAATTGAAGGAGTGCCTAATATTGTGCAGAATTAGCTACCTCGCATACACTAACCTATTATTTGCAAGCAGATGGATAATTCCTCTGAATTTGTTTTTCCTTATGCATTAAGCTATTCTTTGGTGGCTTTTCATTATCTGGGAGAGAGAAAGTAATTGAGCACATGATTTAGAATGAGGCAAAATTAAGTCCTGCTCCAAACCCTACCTCAGACAGGAGGCCTGAGGATCAGAAGAACTCTTCAGAGAGAGAGGCATCTCAGAGGCTGAGCTCATTGGGATGGTCCACATTTTTTTTTTTTAACATGTTCTGAACAGATAAAAAGCCACCAGGGTATCACCAAAGCAAAGACACAATCAGACCCAAGTTCTTAGACATAAAAAGAGATGCGTGGAATTAGGTTTGACTGAAAACAGGCAGACTTGGGTGGCATGCAGAAACTAAGCGATCTTATTTTTCAACTTTTAAAGACATTTGCTTTCTTCCCTCTTATGTTGATTTTGCCCCACGTAAATTTCATAATTCCTAAGAGAACTGACCGTGTTATACTAAAATCTCATGTAAGTGGAATTCATTGAGATGAAACCATAAATTACTTGCATGAGCTTTTACATTTGGCTTTCAGAAAAAAACAATGCAATATCAATCATTTAATAAAAAGTAATAGGTGGCAAGGCATAAGGTTAGTACATATTCACTTCCATCTTCTATCTATGACTGTTGGATGTCTAATCATGTCCAGAGTCTTCACTTGCATACCCTATGACAGTGGTCGGCAAACTCATTAGTTAACAGAGCTAAATATCAACAGTTCATTGATTGATATTTCTTCTGAGAGCCAAATTTTTAAAACTTAAACTTCTTCTAATGCCACTTCTTCAAAACAGACTTGTCCAGGCCATGGTATTTTGTGGAAGAGCCACACTCAAGGGGCCAAAGGACCGCATGTGGCTTGCTAGCCATGGTTTGCCGACTACTGCCCTACGAGATCCTTCATATTGTAGTAACACATGAAAACACACACATTTAATTCAGTGTGTTATATTTCCCATTTTAAGAAAACAAAAAAGAATATTTAATATATTTAAATATATTTTTATTGATTTCAGAGAGAGAGGGAGAGAGATAGAAACATCAATGATGAGAGAGAATCATTGATTGGCTGCCTCCTGCATGCCTCCTACTGGGGATTGAGCCTGTAACCCAGGCATGTGCCCTTGACTGGAATGGAACCAGGGATCTTTCAGTTCGCAGGCTGACTCTCTGTCCCCTGAGCCAAACAAGCTAGGATATCAACCACTATATTTTTAAGTGATTCTATTAACAAAAGTTGAAGCTAAAAGGATTTTCTGGCTAAGTGAACCTTAATGATTAAAAATGGCAATAGCTATTCAACCTAGTAATCAAGCATTCTGATTAATCAATCAACTTTTTCCATCATTAAGTAATAATATATATATACATTAACAGAGACCCAGCTGTCATATAAAATTCAACCAAAAATTTCCAAATGAAAGGAGAAAAGGGAAGGATTCCCTAGATATTAGTATGCAAAACAAATAAACAAAAACAGATTTCTTGCTCTTGCAGGCCAAGAGCCACATCTAATAAAACCATTTTAAACAGATTCACAACTGTCCCTGCTATGTATATGCTTGATGTGTTGTTGTTAGCACAGCCAAATATTTATAACCTAGGAAATTAAATCTAAAATATAATATGTTATTTCTTTCCAAATGACAGACTTAGAGAAAGCATTGAAAAAGTTTTGTGAGTTTTTTTTTTAATTGCATTGTTTTTGTTAATGAGCCACTCTGATAAAGAAAAGATAGAGGAGCTCTGGCCAGTGTTGCTCAGTTGATTGGGTGTTGCCCTGTGCATTGAAAGTTTGCCAGTTCCATTCCTAGTCACAGCATATGCCCAGGCTGTGGGCTCCATCCCTGCTAGGGGGTATGCAGGAGGCAGCTGATGGATGTTTTGCTTTCACATGGATGTTTTTCCCTCTTCCCCTCTCTCTAAAAATCAATTTATAAATCTCTCACTGTATGGGAGGATATATTTGACAATGATATATCTGATAAAGGGTTAATATCCAAAATATATAAGGAACTCATACAACTTAACAAAAAGGAGATAAAAATTCAATTAAAAAATGGACAAAGGACTTAAATAGACCCTTTTCCAAAGAGGACATACAGATAGATGGCCAAGAGACATATGAAAAAATGCTCAAAGTCATTAATCGCCTCAAGAGATGCAAATCAAAACAACAGTGAGGTACCATCTCACTCCTGTCAGAATGGCTGCCATCAACAAATCAACAAATGACAAGTGCTGGTGAGGATGTGGAAAAAAAGGGAACCCTAGTGCATTGCTGGTTGGAAATGCAGACTGGTGCAACCATTATGGAAAACAGTATGGGATTTCCTGAAGAAAATTAAATATGGAACTGCTATTTGACCCAGCGATCTAACTTCTAGGAATATATCCTAAGAAAACCAAAGCACCAATCAGGAAGAATGTACACACCCCTATGTTCATAGCAGCACAATTTACAGTAGCTAAGACATGGAAACAGCCCAACTGCCCATCAGTAGATGAGTGGATAAAAAAGATGTGGTACATTTACACATGGAATACTATGCAGCAGTAAAATAGAAGAATATCTTACCCTTTGAGAAAGCATGGAGGGACCTGGAGAGTATCATGCCAAGTGAAATAACTCAGTCAGAGAAAGACAAGTATCACATAATCACTGTCATATGTGGAATCTAAGTAACAAAATAAACTGATGAATGGAGTGGATCCAGAGACATGAAAGCATGGCACAGAGTTTGAAATCTCAGGGGAAGGTGAGGGAGGGTGGGTGGGTGGAATACCATGCACACAGGTGCTGAAGGCCTGGGGCTGTGGGGTGGGGGGAGGAGGGGAGACTGTAAGAGGTCATTAGAGGGAAAAAAGGTACATATGTAATATTTTCAACAATAAAGAATTATTTTAAAAAAAGAAAAGGGCCAAAACCGGTTTGGCTCAGTGGTAGAGTGTCGGTCTGCGGACTGAAAGGTCCTGGGTTCGATTCTGGTCAAGGGCATGTACATTGGTTGTGGGCATATCCCCAGTGGGGGGTGTGCATGAGGCGGCTGGTCTATGTTTCTCTCTCATCAACGTTTCTAGCTCTCTATCTCTCTCCCTTCCACTCTGTAAAATATCAATAATATATATATATATATATTTTTTTAAGAAGAAAAGGAATAGAGGAAAATATTTGTTTTGCTTAGGAATGAGGAACAACTATGTGACATCCTTTGTTGGTGTCTGGCTTCAGGATATTTTCAAGGCCATTCCTTCAACAATAAAGGTAAGTCACTCAGACTCTTTGTTACCTTCCTGCTCAACACTGTTAGGCACAACCTCTCTCTCACTTCGGTAGGGCTTGGCTCCTTCCTAATGTTCCACTGATGTTTTTAGCAGAGACAAGAAATTCAACCCAGGAGCTTTATTTTGGTTCCCTATGAATGTAAGTTTCTAAGCACAATGGATTTTATTAGTCCAAAGTATTCCTACTGGACCACACAACTCTGAGACACACCCCTTATTCATAGATAGCCTTGGGGAACAAAGAGAAGAGAGAAGCCTTAAATTTGTTTGGAAACATCAGCCAACCCTGGAGGTCTGGGATGAGGAGCAGCTGAACGTTTAACAGATTTGCTGTGACACAGCTTTTCTCCCCTGGAAGAGGAGCACGGGACACTTGTTCCACTTTCCAAGATTCTGTAAAGGGCAAACTTCTGAAGGCAGCAGCATAGCACTGGCTAAACACATCTGGGTAACTCTCTACAAGAACTCAAAACAGACTAGATCAGAAAGGGCAGCAAGATCTTTGTTGTTTCCCAGTTGGAACCCGAGGCCATCTCAAAGTCAGCCGACAGCCCCAGCTTGGAGATTCACTGCTTTTCACAAGTCAGATAGATGGTGTTCATGCCATTGTCTGTTGCCCAAGCATTTTGAGTTTTGTTTCCCCCCCTGCCACTAGTGATGATGATCTCAAGCTCCTCTGCTCTATGTTCCCTGTTACTAAATTACTCTTTTTAAAAAATATATATTTTATTGATTTTTTACAGAGAGGAAGAGAGAGGGATAGAGAGTTAGAAACGTCGATGAGAGAATCATCAATCAGCTGCCTCTTGCACACCCCCTACTGGGGATGTGCCCGCAACCAAGGTACATGCCCTTGACCGGAATCGAACCTGGGACCTTTTAGTCCACTCTATCCCCTGAGCCAAACCGGTTTCGGTTATTGACTGATTTTAAAGAGTGAGAGAGGGAGGGAGAAGAAGGGAGAGAGAGAAGGAAAAAAAAAAAGAGAGAGAGACAGACAGAGAAAAACATCAATTTGTTGTTCCACTTGTTTATGCATTCATTGGTTGATTCTTGTATGTGTTCTGACTGGGGATGGAACCTGCAACCTTGTTGTATCGGGACAAAGCTCTAACCAACTGATCTATCTAGCCAGTGCCCCAATCAAACCCAAATCTCTTGTCTGCTGATTCCAGAATTCTTCTGAATATATAAATCATTCTAGTGTTTAAGATAGATTCTCTTTTTTTACCCCCACTGTGGTAAGTAGAGCAATATCTTCCTCTTCCCAACAAAAGGTTTACATCCTCAACCCTGGAACCAGTGACTATGTTTTGTTCCATGCAAATAGGAATCATAGTGCAGGTGGGATTAAGGTTGCTAAGCCAGAGATGTGTGATCATGTGATACTTGTTTTTCTCTGGCTAGGGTTTAGGATCAACGGACCCTAAAATAGGGAGGTTTCCTGGATTATCAGGGTGGATTCCAATGTCAGTATTCACAAAGGTCTTGTAATATGGAAGGAGGCAGAAGAGTCAGTGTCAGAGCAATGTCATGTGGAAAGGACAGGAGGATATTAACGGAGGAAAGACTGTTCTGCAATGTGACCCTGCAAGCCGAGCTGGGTCAGAATGCAGGTTGCTTAACACAAACCCCCCTACAGACTGGTCATAATCAGTGTTCATTCTGACATAAGTCAGCACGCCTCCCCTGCCTCCCACTGTGTCTGGTTCCTGAAACAGCCCATTGTCCTGACCTGGCCAAGCATGTAAAGCAATTTTCCCTACCTGGTATCATTCACAACTAGTACCCATGACAATCTCCTTACCCTAAAATTCATTGCCACCCCAATCAGCATGGGGATCCCATTTGGTCTTGCAGCTGCCCAAGATGGGCCTGCCTCATATGTAAGTTTCCCTTAATAAACTCTTAATTACCAGACTGGAATGGCCAGCCTGTTTTTCCCATCTTTCCCTGCCCTCTGCTTGCGAAGGTAGATTTTCAGTTCTGGGGCCTTTCCCTGGGCCTGCGTGCATTTACATTACTGGCTTTGACAATGGAAGGGGCCCACCAGCTAAGACAGTGGGCGGCAAACTGCAGCTCGTGAGCCGCATGCAGCTCGAGAGCCGCAGTTTGCCACTCTGTTGACTGAGTTTGCCAACCACTGCTTAGGGAAAAACACTTAAAAAAACATTTTAATAATGTCCTAATGTCTTTAACCTGAAGTCAAAACTTCTGGGTAAGGGGAATGCCTTACGCAGTGGTGGGCAAACTCGTTAGTCAACACAGCGGCAAACCGCAGCTCGCAAACTGCATGTGGCTCGCGAGCCGCAGTTTGCAGACCACTGAGCTAAGGACTATGAGCAGCTGCTAGAAATGAAAAAGGGAAGAGAGCGGTAATGATTTTAGCCCACTGATACTCATTTTGGACTTTTGACCTCCTGTACTGTAAAATAATAAATCTGTTAAGTCACTAAATTTGTGGAATTTTGTTACAGCAACAATAGAAAACTAGAATACTCTCTGAAGCATCTAAAACACATGATAACAAAACTCAATAATATATCCTACTAGTTTTAAAAAGTACCTATTATTCCTTTGAGATTTGATAGCTAACTGTAGCAATTAAGAATATCAGCAAAAAAAAAAAGAATATCAGCAAATATGCAAGTAGAATACCCATTGTGTGTCAAGAACCGTTCTTGATGTTAGATGCGTTAACTCATTTAAATTTTTTAAAAACATGATGAGGCAGAGTCTAGTCTCAGTCACACTTTGTAGAGAAGAGAATGAGGCACAGAGAAGTTGTGTAACTTGTCCAAGGTCACCAAGCCAGAAAGCTGCAGAACAGGGCTTGAACCCAGAGAGGCTGGCTGTAGAACCTGTCCACTGCTATGGTCTTCTGCTTCTCTCAGTGGTCGTGGCCCAGAGCATCCTTATCCAGTCTTTTATCCAAGAGTGGAACAAAATTTCCATGGAGATACATTTTCCTCCCCAGTGCATAGTTTTTTTTCTTTGAAATATTTTTAGCTTTCTCCTGTAGGCTTTCCTGATGGCTAGTCAACCCTTCTCTCTCCTTCGCACTGATACACAATAACTTTCTTAACTTAAATCCTGAAATTTCATAATCTTGCAGATATGGATTATTCAAGAACCAATCAACACGTCTGTGGTTTCCCAGCTTGGTCGCTCTGTTCCTTCTTGCTTCGTGTCCTCTTCAGATACATTACCCCACCTACTAGTCTACACACTGTGAAGGGAGGAGGTGAAAAGAAAATCCGCAGACACAGTGACTTGCTAAAAAGCTCTGACAAAAGAGGTTTGTCCATAATTACCTACCATGGATCCTTTTTTTCTATTTGTTTTCAAATGAAACTTAAGCTTCTTGTGTTCTGGAGACGTTTTTAATTTAGGCATCATTTTCTTTCAAGTCTTCATTCCTAATAGAAGCTTTTGAGATTTGCTAATTCGATTCATTCCCACCATGCCATCCTCTCCATTATCACAGATGGTCAGGAATTGGCTTTAATCATAGTTCGTTTGTCTCCCCATACCCCCTCCTGCCCCTCTTTTTGTCTTTAGACACAGAAAACCAAGACAGGAAGTCAACATATGTTTTTCTCTCCTACGAGTCTTCTTTCCTAATTTAAATATGCTTTACTCTATTCGATAACCCAGTAATGGAAATAGATTAGTGGTGGCCAACAGGTCAGTGGGGACTGTCCAAAGTATTCTTGGAAAGGATTTGTAGAAAAGTCTGGGCTCTGTGGAAGAGTTTGGTGATCTGTTCGCAGATGGAGAAGTTCATTGGTAAATGTAGCTGTGTATTTTGGAGGGGAGGTGGGTATTTCAGCCGCCATGCACTCACTGTGCCTGCTGTATGTAGTGAGTCAAGAACTGCCTCATGATGGATGTCTACTGAGCTCCTGTGGGGAGGAGCTTGGGCTCCGGCAGCACCATCTGTTTCAACATTACCATTTTCTCAGCCTTCAGAGTTTTCAAGAACAAATAATTAAAACCACATGAAAGCACATAGAAGATACTGCGAATGCACCTCAGCCCGGAGATGAAGCCGAAGCAATTTCATATGATCCCCATTTGAAAAAGTAGGAGTTACCAAAGTAGAAATGTTGAGCAATATGTGTGAAGCCCTTGAGGGACTAGGTCCCTCACAGATATCTACCTCTCAAAACTGTGAGACGATGGAGCACCCAGTCTATCCTTTTCTCTTTCTTTCTAGGCCAGTCCCTGCAGGGTTAGTCTCCTCAATTATTCTTTTCTACATTGCCTATCACATATGAGCTGTCTTGCTCTGGGGTTGTGTTAGTTAAAAGAGCATAAAGATCAAACTGTGGAGTTTTGTCTAATTTCCTGGCTTTTTGCCTCGATTTTCTGCTTATTTATTTATTTTTAAATACTCACCTGAGGAATGAGGATATTCCCCCCCCCCCCATTAATTTTAGAGAGAGTAGAAGGGAGAGGGGAGGAAGAAAGAGAAAAATCGACGTGAGACACATCAACTGGTTGCCTCCCACACATGCCCTGATTGGGGGTGGGGATCAGACCTGCGACCCAGGTATGTGCCCTTGACCAGAATCAAACCTGTGACCCCCTGGTGCTCAGGCCGAGGCTCTAACTACTCTGCTTAATTTTTGCTTTGGAGACTAGTTATGAAATGGGTGAATTTTCTTTAAACCAGAGGTTACTGCACAAAGTTTGAAAAGCCTGGTAATTAACAAGGACTCATGAAATCAGACCTCTGATTAAACCGAATGAAATATCTGTTGAACGACTATTGGGATGTATTGTTGAGGTTTCGTCTAGGACTAGGTTCAAGCTTTAAAAAAAAATACAGTTTAAAACACACACCTGCGCGCACGCACACATACACACACATACACACACAGGCACATACAGCTTTGGCTTCGAATTGAGGTGCACGTTCCAAAACACTGGTTGGGGTCACAGTTCCGGGGACGGGGGTGAGGAGGATTCAGGTGATATTTAATTTTACTCACTCCAGCTTTCAGGATTTAAGTTAAGGTAAAGTTACTGTGCCTGCCATTTTTTAAAAATACATTTTTATTGATTTCAGAGAGGAAATGAGAGGGAGGGAGAGTAGAAACATCAATGATGAGAGAGAATCGTTGATCAGCTGCCTTCTTCTCGCCCCCTACTGGGAATTGAGCCTAAAACCTGTGCATATGCCCTGACCAGGAATCTAACTGTGACCTCCTTGTTCACAGGTCAACGCTCAACCACTGAGCCATATTGGCCAAGCTGTGTCTGCCATTTTTGACAGCCAGGTGAGCGGAAAAGAAAAGTACCTTCAGAACTCAGAGATTCTGAAAATGTCATTAAAAAAACCCCAAAAACCCCAAAGCCAAAAAACAGAATCCATGTGCCTTGAAGAGGCACCTGAAACAAAGACAATTAAATATCATATTTGTTTTTGGTTACACAATACGTCTTAGTTGGACTAGTTCTTTAAGTGTTACTAAATAGCGTTTATTTAAAAAAAAATTTATTGATTAAGGTGTTATGCATAGCATTTATATTTATTACACAATTTAAAGAAAAAAAATTGATAATCTCTCAAGCTCCTTGCTAAGGCTCTAGAGACTTATGGCAAAATTTCTGTGTGACCACCAAAATCCATTTATTAGCTCCTGGGCAGACGACTAGCCCACATCCCCCAGCCTCTTCTCTCCTTTGTTGTGACCATGTAACTGGGTTCTGACCAGTGCAATGCAGGTGGATGTGAGGCACATCGCTTCCAGGCCCGGGCTCCCTTCCCCCCAAGCTCCTGCAATACTCTCCATATTCCCTCTGATGTCTTTCCTCAGAATATATAATCTGAAAGGACTTTGAGATCCCAGTTATTCTTTTTTTTTAAAAAAAAATATATATATTTTATTGATTTTTCACAGAGAGGAAAGGAGAGGGATAGAGAGTTAGAAACATCGATGAGAGAGAATCATCGATCAGCTGCCTCTTGCACACCCCCTACTGGGGATGTGCCCGAAACCCAGGTACGTGCTCTTGACTGGAATCGAACCTGGGACCTTTCAGTCCACAGGCTGACGCTCTATCTACTGAGCCAAACCGGTTTGAGTGAGATCCCAGTTATTCTGAAGTCACAAGATGGAATGACCACACTGGACATTGTGTTAGAGAGAAATTTTTATTGTCTGGAGCCACTGAGATCTTGCAGTCCATTATACTAGCTGGTATTACTTACTCTAATACAGAAATGGTCTTTGCAACCAAGATAAAAGATAGTATAATTAATAACAAGCCTGCATATATAAAACTGCATTGCTCTCACAAGTTACTTGGATTTGAATTGAAATCTCAAAATCTATACTTTCTATTGCCATAGCACACAACAACAAAAGAACTAGTTGAAAAATTCATCCAGTTGATTATTGTGTTATTTGTTATATCCAATAACTGGTTTGTCTAATATGTAAAAGAAAACTAACAGATATTTAAATTCAAGAGGCTAATTGTTTTGTTGATAGAAAAATATTAGCCTCATTTTTCATTTATGTTAAGAACTTGACATTTAAAAAAATATATATTTTATTGATATTTCACAGAGAGGAAGGGAGAGAGATAGAGAGCTAGAAACATCGATGAGAGAGAAACATCGACCAGCCGCCTCTTGCACACCCCCTACCAGGGATGTGCCCGCAACCAATGTACATGCCCTTGACCGGAATCGAACCCGGGACTGTTCAGTCCGCAGACCGATGCTCTACCACCACTGAGCCAAACCGGTTCCGGCAAGAACTTGAAATTTTTATTTTTATCTGTTTTTAATCACAGTTAAATGGACAGAACTTGTTTTCTTTTTAAACCTTTTTCTTTTTAAACCTGAAGGCATTTGAATATTCAACTTAAAATAACCACATTTTATTTATATTAAGAGTTTCGCAATGATACTTTCACCACTTTAGTTTGTGCACTTAATCTTTTGTTTTTAAGAGAAATGTCCAAGTGAGTATATTTTGGGTGGAATCGATAAATAGTATGATATAAAACAGCTATTTTTTTATTATAACATTCATTATAAGACTATCCTATGAAAAACAAAGAAGTAACAGAACAACAAAAATGTTATAAACAATGTGCTTTCAAATAATCATAAGATATAAGAAGAGAAAAATGGACTTTAAAAAATTAATCTCAGTGGTAGAACTTGGATGCCTTTGGGAACACAAATTGGAAGCTACTTATTAAACAAGAGTAATTTGTTCTGGGTCCACACCACAAAATAGCTTCAAAGGTTTTTAAAGTAGGTCGTTTGGATACTCTAAAATGTTTAGCGGGTTGTAACTTTCCTTAGCGTGTTCATATGAGAGGTAGGGTGCATCCCAATAGTATCCTTGGGATTTCTGACCATATCAAAGCAAACTGAACCACATCATCAAGGAACTCTAATGAGCCGGTTTGTTTAATTGAAATGCTTTAAATTACCATGTAGTACAGCATGAAAAAATCATTATTTTCATTAGCTGAACTATTTCTGTTAATCCCAAACTAAAAGTTCTCATATTGAAGCATGATATAATAAATGCACTACAAAACATGTTAGTCAGCATGCTGCAAAGAGGAATTTAAATGAAAGAATTCATTTAAAAGTACCAAGATTTTGCCTTAAACATCACTCTTAGGCATCTGTATCCTATTGCCAGCTTTGCCAAACTACTAATTGTGGCATCACCATTTAGTTATCCGTTTTGTCTTTGTAGACAGTGCCGCTCTCATATCAACACGCAGGCAAAGTGGGTTGCTTTATACACCATCCGTTTAAGAGATTTCTTCATTTAAAAAAAAATATATATATATTATTGATATTTTACCGAGAGGAAGGGAGAGAGATAGAGAGCTAGAAACGTCGATGAGAGAGAAACATTGACCAGCCACCTCCTGCACCCTCCCCCCACCCCCCACCGGGGATGTGCCCGCAGCCAGTGTACATGCCCTTGACCAGAATCGAACCCGGGACCTTTCAGTCCACAGACTGACGCTCTACCACTGAGCCAAACCGGTTTTGGCGATTTTCTTCATTTTTTTTATCCCTGAAGATGAGCTTATTTTGACTGAAGAAGAACCCATGGATAGTTAAGTGGAGGAAATTCATATAGCCGTTTCTTATGATTATCTTTCCATTGAAAGAACTGACTGTCTAATAGTGGAAAGCAGAACAAAATTCCCTATTTGTTTGAAATACGATCTATTTCAACATGAGCACCGACAAGTAGCCTAAGAATTGTGCCCCTCACTCAACTGGTCTGTATCCGGAGCGAGATCAAGAGGGTCCCTTGGGAATAGATGGAGTGTGAGAGATGTAACAGCAGGGAGGAGTCACCTCCGTAGGCTACCGAACATCACCTAAGGGTATATTTTGCTTTAATGTGTTAGTTATAACTTAAGAGAAAAAAAAGAAGTCTCAACTCTGAGTTGTGACTTCAGATGGGATTTAAAAATGAGATGCAGGATATTACCAATAGAAAAGACCTTTTTTTTTTTAAACTTTTTGAATAATAATGAAGGTTTGAATTACTTGCTATTGATTTGTGCAAATGAATCATTATAATTAGAAAAATGTCTTTTTCGTAGCTTAAATGCATAGGGGTAATTTGCAGAATTAAAAAATGTTTTCTCTAATTTTGTGGGATGTTAATTTGAGTCTGTTGTGTTTTCTGATTAAATGTTTTAGATGCTATTTTGCTAATAATCATCCCAATTATCAAATTCAAAAAATGTCTCCAGTTTCATACGAGTTGCTATGGACAAAGAGAACTGGACCCAGGAATCTTTGTTTCATTAATTTTCTTATGCTCCTGACATTTGGTGTACAATACATATATGATTTTAAGGATTCTCTTTTAGGGACCCTGGAGTAACTCCTCCCACAGAAAAAGTATTAGTATATTAATAAGCTATGTCAGTTATTTTTTTCCTGCCATGTTGTAAACTAGAGAGTTGAGTTTTCCAGCTTTTAAAAAAAGTTGACTGTTTTGATCATTAGTCCCTTGAGCCCTGTACTCAGCTGAAATTTTATTTTCCCATCCCTGGTGCCGCCTGAAGCTCTTTGTCTGCGATTCAATCTCTATGGCTTTAATCATTTTGGATTGTACCAATGACTTCTCAGTAATAGAAGAAATGGGGAGCCAGACTTGGCATGGGACAAGTCCTTTTCGCTGGAGTACGACATTATATAATGCCATACACACAAAAAGGGCCCACAGTCAGATTAAATTAATGAGCGGCATGTTTTTAATCATTAAGGTAACAGCAACATGTGGATTCTTTGCCTCTGTTTTAATCACTTTTATGTTTTTACCAGCTAGATCATGAAATGATTTTTGAGAAGTCTTCCCACTTCATTGCAGAGAATAGCATCTATGTGGGGGCAGAAATAAATGCTTCAGAGTCCTAAGAAACACTAAATGGCTTTGTACATCAGGGCCCAGTGAAATGTAGAGCTGCCTCTTTGTCCTTTAGTGATGGAATGTGGAGGGACAGGACTGTGGCCACCATTAGCAAATGGAACCAGTATGCGTTCTAAATTGCAAAGAGGTGAATTGTAAGTCTCAGCAACTGAGGCTGAAATGGATTATTTTCTGGACCATGCTTAACATTTAGACCAGGTGAGTTGGAAGAGATACTGCTGACTAGGCCAGCAGGGGCTCTGAACGCTTTGCCTTAGCTGAAAATTGCTTTCTGCAAACTTTCAACTAACTGGCTGGTACCTGCTTGGCAAGAGGGCTTGCTATTCTCAGGAAGGTCTTGGTGAGCGGATCAGGACACATGGCTCCTAGACCTGATAGACTAATAAAGCATGTTTCAGGAAAAGATGTATATCTACACTAATAAAAGAGTAATATGCAAATTGACTGCACCTTTGAGACACTCACCAGCCAATCATGAGTGACTATGCAAATTAATCAAACAAAGATGGTGGGTTAATTTGCATATGCAGGCTCCAAGCAGCCAGGGGAAGGGCAGGACACATTTGTTGTCATCATGGCAATGAAGCAGGCGTTCTGCACTGCCCCAGCCACTCTGGGCCTCTGGGCAGCATGAGAAGGTGGAAAGGCAGCTCCGGACTGGAGTGAAAAGGCAGCTCTGGCAGGAACAAAGGTGGTGTCGGCAACCAGGTGTAGGAAGGCCCATTCTTACATGAATCTTCATGCATCAGGCCTCTAATATATCCTATACTACTTATCCTATGGCCACATAAAACCTTAGAACCTAAGTTCAACATGAGAAAAAAAAATCCAATACACTAGTTATTTTGCATGTGGGTGCCAAACACATGGTCAAAGTGATTTTTCATAAAATTGACAAACTAAAACAATCATTCTGTGAACTCAGGGAAACTATTGCACTGTCCTCTGTGTTTCCGCAGTGGTTATTCATAGCATGAGCATAGCTTGCTCTTGGTGTGTTATAGTGAATTACATCATTCAACTGTAAGCTGGCCAGTCTCATAGTTGTCTTTGTGTCTTCAGGCCTTCGTAGAGTTGATGCTTCCTATGCAATTGTAGGATAGCACTGATAGTGGAGGGATAAACAGAGCTCCTGCTTTCCTTTCTGGAAGTCTGGGAATACTAAGGAGGGTGGGAGGAGAGTTTAAAAATATAAAATTATAGGTTAGAAGGGATCTCAAAGATCATGTAGTTCAACACTCTTATTTTACAGGTGAAAAAAGTGAAGTCCAGAGAGGTCAATGATGTGATCAAGGTCACGTAGTTGGTGGCAGAACCAGGATAGAGATGATACTAGAGTTAGAATTTTTCAGTAACTGCTATAGGCTGGGAATGTATTAGATTTGTGCTGCCCAATATGTTGGTATATTAGAGTTCTCCAGAGAGATAATATATTTGAGGATTTATTATGAGGGAATTGGCTTACATGTTTTAGAGACTGAGAAGTCCCAAGATCTGCCACCTATAAACTGGATACCCAGAGGAGTTGGTGGTGTAGCTCACTCCGAGTCAAAAAGCCTGAGAACCTGGGAAGCCGATAAGGTAAATCCCAGTCTAAGGCCCAAGGAGATGAGATGACATGTTCCTTCAAGAAGTGAGGCAGGAAAAAGGTGTGGATTTTTCTTCCTGCTTTTTGTTTGGTTCCAGCCCTTAACAGGTTGAATGATATCCATTGGCATTGTAGAGGGCCACCTACTTTATTGAGGACACCAGTTCAAATGCTCATCTTTTCCAGAAGCATCCTTACAGACACACCCAGAAATAGTGTTCAACTGGACACCCAGTGGCAGCCAAGTTGACACATAAATCCTATGTATAGGATTAGATAAAAGTTAATATTAAAATGACACTCACTTGTTTCTTCTTACTGTTTTTGCATGGCTGCCAGACAGTTTAAAGTGACACATGGCTTGGATTATAATTCCAGTGACATTGTAATTCAACGTATGACACGTGACATACGTTGTTTCATTTAATCATTACTACAGCTAACAGCACATTACTCTCTCTCCAGTGCACAGATCAGGAAAACGAGGATGAGAGGAATCAAAGTATTTATAAAAGTCAAACCACAAAGGATGATAACAGGTTTGATTGACTTGGCAGCCAATGCTTTCTCTATGGATTCTTGCTTTCCAGTTACTGCATAGGCATCCAACTGTACTTCTGATATACAGAACTGAGCTGTAGATTCTCATCTAGTGATTCATCATCCTTTCATTTATCTCCACTGGCTACTTCACAGGAAAAATGGGAGAGTTCTCTTGACTCACCACTGAAGAATTTAAAGTGGCCAACTTTAAAGTTCTTAGGTTCTGGTCTACATGTATCTCCTAAAAATTCTGAGAAACAAACACATACAATTTATTTCAGGGAATTTTGTCATATTTTTTTTGTTTCCATTTTCAATACTTTAAAAAATGTTTATAACCCAATAATTGTGCTTCTGATTAAAATCATATACAGAATTGAGGTACCTTTTACACTGATTTATCCATTTTTACATGAAAAGTGGTCCATATGTTTGGAAAAGAACTAACATTATTTTTGAGCTACAATAGTTTCAAAAATGGAAATATTTAAGTAAGTGTTATATTTTATTTTATTTTTAAGCATTATATTTTAATAATGGTTTTGTCCTTGTTTCCAGTATAAGTCTGTCTTTTGCTTATGCAAGAAAAACAAAAAGATAATCTGGCTGCCCTGTGTAGAGTGTATTTTCTGCAGGAACAAAGATGATTCATTCTTACTGCTATTTAAAAGACTTGGAAATTCTATCACAATTTTATTCAGAGTTCTAACTTTGGCCTACTGCAGAAGCCTGAGATGTGACAAAAATGTTTGTGTAGCCTAAATCCATAAATGCAGCTTTTCATTATAGAGTTGTCAGATTTTCCCAAAGACTGTAAATTCACCTAGAATCTATATGGTAACAATACTTGAAAATACCTTCCTCTTAGCTAGAAATCTTGGTTTAATTTTACTGCAATTGAGTTTTCTGTCAAAAGAGGGCGCCAAAGGATGCAAAAGTAATTATGATTATTATTATTTTTTGGTTTATTTCCCCAGCTAAAAACACGATGAAAAAAATCAATTAATGAAACCTTTGAAAAAAATCATCTTTCACCTTCAAAAGGGGGGAGATTTGGTATTGCTATCCATATGTGTAACGTCATCTCTCCTTATCCAAGCATGCCTAGTCTAACTCAGTGGTTCTCAACCTTTCTAATGCTGTGAGCCTTTAATACAGTTCCTCATGTTGTGGTGACCCTCAACCATAAAATTATTTTCATTGCTACTTCATAACTGTAATGTTGCTACTGTTATGAATCGTAATGTAAATATCTGTGTTTTCCGATGGTCCACAGGTTGAGAACCGCTAGCAGGGTCACCTAAGACCATCAGAAAACACAGATATTTACATTACGATTCATAACAATAGCAACATTACAGCTATGAAGTAGCAACGAAAATAATTTTATGGTTGGGGGTCACCAAAGCATGAGGAATTATATTAAAGGGTGGCGACATTAGAAAGGTTGAACATAGCAAACCCGGGAGCTGAACATAGCACAATTTAGAGCTGGGGTGAGTTGGTGCATGGGTGGTCTCTGAAGGACAGAGAAAACTCCTACTTTTGGCTCTTTTACCAGAAAGCAAGGTCCAGGACCACTTGAAATAGTCCTTGAATTGTGAGCAAATTAAGCTCCTTCACTGGGAAGTAAATTGATTCAGCAAATATTCCAGTTCCAGCCTATTGGCAGGCACTTTGTTAGATTCTGGGATTAGGTACTAAGACAGCCCTGGCTGCATGTGGTCTACAGTCTGCTGGGCAACGGAGACATTAACCAAGCAATCACACAGACGTACAGTAAAAACTTATCCTGACAAAGTGGTGTCTAAGCTGGTTAGTGAAGACTGAATGACCAGCTGAAGTAGGGAGGTTGAGGAAGAAGATCCCAGGCAGAGAGAACAGCAGGCCAGGAGGGAACATGGGCACTTCAAGAATTAGATGCCAGCGTGTTTCGAGCCTGAGAAATGAGAGTGGCTGAGGCCAGACAGGGAGGCAGAGGAGTATCATATAAGAACCAGTGGCAACATCGTGTGAGGATTTTGTTGTATATCCCATGCCAAGCCTTTGATAAGTGGATGATAGGATTATGTGACCGCTCTAGCTGTTTTGTGGAGAATAAATGAAAAGGGGGCAGGCTCATAAGGAGTCTGCTGTACCGCGGTTCAGATGGGAGGTCTCAATGACTTGGACCAACGTAGTGATGATGAAGATGGAGAGACATGATCAAGGAAGGATATCAAGTTGGTTGGACATAATTGTGGATAATCAAACTCTGTAGTGAGGGATAGGATATTGCTAAGGATAACTTCTAGGTTTCTGGCTTGAAAAACCCTTACAGGCTAGTTGTTGTTTTTTTTCACACTTAGAAAACACAGCTGGCAGTGTTTAGGAAGCGTTATCATTACTGATGTGAGGTGGAGATCAGGAATTTCAACATTGGACAGTCACTTGTTGGGCAACCTTAGTCCAGGCTGTTGGTCTCTCCATCAAGTTTCCAAACTTCTGTCATTAAGTGAACATTTCAAGAAGAGCTTGGAATGACCAATAACATTTCAAATGTGATATCTAAAAGTATAGCCAATACCAATAAACACTTATGTACGGCATAGAAAAACATCTGGAAGAATATAATTAAACGATTACTGTTGTTATTTTTGGAGGGGAACTATTTCTGTTGTTATTTCTGGAGGGGGCAGATGACAGGAAGCATCAATTTCAAGCCTAGATGCTACTGTGTTGTCTGAAAAAAAAAAAAAGAAAAGAAACCTTAATTGGCCTTCTAATTAGCAAAACCCATACAATCACCATCATTATCAATAAAAAGCTCTTCAGCTAGGAAATGTAAAGCCCTTCGTGGAACCCTGATAACCTCCCCTCTCCATTAAATCTCTCTCCTGAAATCTAGAGGCTCTTACCCTGTAGCCCCAGAGAGCATAGGTGTGTCTCGCTCCAGCTCTTTAGAGAGACTCGAAAAGAACGAGGGGACTAGTAGCCGCAGAAGCCATCCCAGCAGCCTTTGATCTTTTCCGCAGCAAACGTGTCCCTGGTAGCAGCACAACAGTCCCATTCTTATGTGGGGCTTACACAGACCCACTCAAAGATGCTTTTGAGAGTCCCTGAACTCCAACGAACTACCAATCTCTCTCCCGATTCATGTGTAAGTTCTGCCACTTCCCTGGGGAAGTCATTTCCACTTGCTTGGTAAATAATTAGCCTGGCTGCCTTTGGCTATAGAAAGGATTATGAATATTTTAAGCATCGAGAGTGATTGAAAACCATCTCTATTTGATTTCATCTACGCCTGCAAATGCTTTGGGTGGAAACTCATCTCTAAGCACAAAACATCCTCGGGCAGATACATGTTCTAGGTATGCGAAGGATGGGCGTTGTGTAGGCTGCTCTGGTCAGTGGGTATTCAGAAACAGGCTACCTAGAAAGCCAGTCGTTTAAACCTTTCTAATTTTAGCTCACACGAGTTAATTTTTTTTTCCCCCAATGAGAGATATAAAAGACATTTCCCAAGAAGAACATTTTTATGCTTAGAGAATGAAAAAAAAAGGGCTTTATCTTTTAGAGCAGTTTAAGGTTCACAGCACAATTGAGTAAAACAACAGAGTTCTGCCCAAACCGGTTTGGCTCAGTGGATAGAGCATCAGCCTGTGGACTGAAAGGTCCCAGGTTCAATTCCGGTCAAGGGCATGTACCTTGGTTGAGGGTAGGGGGTATGCAAGAGACAGCTGGTCGGTGATTCTCTCTCATAGATTTTTCTAACTCTCTATCCCTCTCTCTTCCTCTCTGTAAAAAAAACCAAAACAATAAAGTATATTTTTAAAAAAACACAAAACAAACAAACAAAAATCGACAGAGTCCCCAACCTCTTCTCAACATCCCCCACCAGTGACACATTTGTTACCACCGATGAACGCACACTGATGCATCCTTGTCAGGCACAGTCCGGACTTTACTTCAGGGCTCGCTCTGGTTGTTGCACATTCTACAGGTTTGAACAGTGACATGTCTCCGCCATTGTTTCACTGCCCTGGAAATCCTTTGTGCTAGGCCTAATCACCCCTCCCCGACCCTAACTCCCCACAACCACTGTCTCCATAGTTTTGCCTTTTTCAGAATGTCATAAAGTTGGAATCCTTATAGCAATATAAAAATTATTCCTCTAATGGTAAGTTAAAAATAACAAGTTTCCATTAACATAATTGTTTGCAATCCTTACGGTGAATTCTTTGTGGTTGCTATGTGTCCTACTTAGACGATCTGTATCTAGCCAGTGGTACAGGGGCAACTGGGTGAGAACCACAGCCTCACCTGCGGCGGGTGGGAGTCAGGAGGGGAGGGCTGGTATGTTGGGGTGGAACAAACACCAAATGCAGGGTGTTTGTTCTCAGCTCTTCCAGTGTGACTTCTGATAAAAAAAAAATAGTAACATGTGCCCACTGATTCACAAAAGTAAACACTACAATTGTGCACAGAGTAGATGTTGCCCACACGTTTATCCCCCCGAGATAATCACTATAAATGGGCTCAGACCGACCATAGTTAGTATTTGACGACATGATGATTTTTATTGAACAGTATATCATGGTGAGTGTTTCATGTCAAGTCATAAAGATCTCGTCTTTTTAAAGATACACAAAAATTTATTTAACCAATTCTCTTTGGATGGCTACCTGAATTATTTGCAGATATTTGCTGTGAAACTCCAGGAATGACGATTGATATGTCTCTTTGTACATTTGTCTATTTCCTTAGGATAAATTCCTAGAAGTTGTAGCACTGGATTATCAGGTAAACGTATTTAAAATTTTGATACATATTGCCAAATTACACTCTCACTAAAAGTATATGAGAGTATACTTTCTACATCCAAGTTAAGAAAAATAATAGTAATTGTTCATCTTTGCCTATTCATCAGTTTAAAAAAGTTTTAATTTTTATTTCTTTATTGAACTATTAATGACGTTGAATTTTACTTCAATGATGATTACACAAGTATTTTTAGTTTGTGAAAATTCAATGAGCTGTATATGTGATATAAGTACATTTGGAGGAGTTCTATTTTGGGCTTTTATTTGGGGAGTGGGATCTCTTAGGGCTGCAGTAACAGAAAACTCTGAGTGCTATCGCTAGGGGGGTGCAGGGTTGACTAGTTCAGCAGATCGGTGCATCATCAGCCTTCCTCAGAGCTTTGGCTTAGGCCCCTCGTGGATGCAAGACTGCTGCAACAACTCCAGGCTTCTCATGCAAATGCCACTTATCTACGGGAGGAGACAGACTCTTTCTTCCTATCTGTCTGTCTTTACCACTGAGGGAAATCTTTCTCAGATACTTCTCCCCTCTTCCAAGGCTTGCTCTCTCATGTAACTGGTCAAAATTCCATTGTATGTGCATACCTCCACAGTCATCGGCAAGAGGAATGAGATCACCTTGACTTACCTAATGGAATATTGATTCCCCCCTAGGGCCAGAGCTGAGGGACCACTCCCTGCAGTGCATGGCTGGTGGAAGACATCAGCAATGTTTGCTGAACATTATGTTTAGGGGAGCAATGGGATGGGACAGGATTGGGGAGACCTGGGTTGCTGGTTCAGATGGACTTGATGGGAGCTATCACAGAGTGAAAGAGCAGCTAGAAAGCCACTCAGAGCCTACATAAATGATGGTTAAAGTCAGCATTATTGGGGCTCCACTCTGTGCTAGATAATGTGCTAAGTGGTTGGGAATACAGAGAGCAGACTTTATGGACATTACAGTCCAACAACTTGACTTCAGGAGGTTATGATTCCATTGCATTAATATACATTAAAATAATAATAATGGCTATTAATTACTGAGAGTTTATTGCAGCTGGGTATTGTTTTACATATATTAACTTATTTTGTCCCCACAATAACTTTATTTTTTTTAAATATATTTTTTATTGATATTTTACAGAGAGGAAGGGAGAGAGATAGAGAGCTAGAAATGTCGATGAGAGAGAATCATCGGCCAGCTGCCTCTTGCACACCCCCCACTGGGGATGTGCCTGCAGCCAAGGTACATGCCCTTGACCAGAATCGAACCTGGGACCTTTCAGTCCTCAGACCGACGCTCTACCACTGAGCCAAACCGGTTTCGGCTCCACAATAACTTTAGATAGCTACTACTATCATCCCTCTTTTGAAGATGAGGAAATTGAAGCACAGAGGTGAAGTAACCCGTGCCAGGTCAAAAGGCCAGTAACAGGGGAGACTGGAGTTAAGCCCAGGCAGTGGGCCCTCAGAGTCCATGCTCTTAGCCATTCACTGTGTTGCCCATGAAACCCACATGGAGTTAGACTGTTAGTGATATGAACAGTGGGCTGTAGTGGAAGCGATGGGAATCAAAGAAGGAATAGCTATGACTGTATTCATGACTGCCAATCACTGTTTCCCATCGAACAGGAACTGTGTTAAATGTTAGTTATACTCGATCTCACAGAATTCTCACAACTCTGTGAAATAGCTATGACTATTCCATTAGTGTGGAAACTTTGGCTTTGAGATGTTGGGTCATTTGTGAAAGGTCAGTATTGTATTTGAACTTGGGTCTTTAAGACTACAAAGCCTGTGAATTAGTTAATTCCATTATATGAAGATAAAATACATTTTTCAACTAGAAAACAGGAAATTATGTCTATATATATATATATATATATATATATATGCACTTAAACATGTAAAAGTGTGCTAATGCACCCTTTAATTGAAGAACCTTAAAAATTATATTAAAGCCTACTATTAGAACTTGGCCTTCTCATGCTCTTTTGGGATGCCTCAAATTATTGTTTTTCTTGAAGGAATCTAAATCCAGAATACAGACTTTCCACAAACATTTTTTCATGAAAAAAGTTATGTATATCAAAATTTTATTATGCATTCACAGTCTTTCACTAATACTTTTATGTATATAACTAGAGGTCTGGTGCATGAAATTTGTGCAATGAGGGGTGTCCCTCAGCCCAGCCTGCACCCTCTCCAATCTGGGATCAGGCCCTGTGGGGATCAGGCCTAAACTGTCAATCGGACATTCTCACAATCTGGGACTGCTGGCTCCCAATCACTCATCTGCCTGCCAGCCTGATCACTCCCTAACAACTCCCCTGCTAGCCCAATCAACATCTACCTGCTCCCCTGCTGGCTTGATTGCCCCCAACTGCCCTCACCTACCAGCCTGGTCACCACTAACTCCCCTCCCCTGCTGGCCATCTTGTGGCAGCCATCTTTGACCACATGGGGTTGGCCATCTTGTGTGAGGGCATGAGGATCAATTTGCATATTACCTCTTTATTATATAGGATAGGTACCTTTTATTATTTTTTTTAGATGACTGTAAATTAATCTAAAATAAAAATGTCCAGGTGAATGCAAATTAGTTTTAATTTTTATACCGAACCAGCCAGGTTGCAGCTGGCTATGCTCACAAACCAAGAGCTGCTCCCTCCCTCGCACTCAACCATGCTGGGCTCTGCAGTGAGGGAGTGACCGTTACCTAGAGGGGTTTTCTTTTTCTTTTCTGTTTCCAGGGAGATTCCCTCAAGGCCTTGTCCAGATGTGAATGTGGCACATGTGGTGCGGGAGTCTTCTCAAATCTTCTTTTCTTTACTAGAATGACTGGGAGGAGCAAAGGAAATCATTAAGGGGCATTATGGTTTCTTTCTCTTCTCAGCTGAGTTGAATCCTGCCAACATCCTCGGTGACCAAAGTCACTGCCATCTGTCAGTTGTGGGTGGCCCGAACCAGGGGTCTCCGGCTGCTCCCAACGGACAGGTAACTCGCATCCAGAAAACCAACGCATCACATCTGGAACTTCTTGGCAGACTCAAAAGGAAAAATCCCTGAATGAAATCAGTCACAGAGATAGAACAGCCTGCTTTTTCTTGGAGCTGGTGCCTGCTGGGTTCAGGCTTGCGGCACATGGGGAGAACAACTCCAGAAAGTTTTCCAAAGGTATAGGCCAACTGAACATACTTTTCTGAAGCACCACCTTCTACCAAAATTGAAAAGGGAGAGAAAAAAAAGGCCCAAACCAAACACACCCAAACCAACTCACTCCTTTGGTGTGCCACATAAAATAAAACCGCCTGTCATGAAGACATTTGAATTTAAATTGTTGCCAGTTCTAAGGAAGAGGTAGGGGTAGCTGCTTGGGGGGATAATCAGCATTCTACCCAAGTACCCAGGCCTAGCGCTATAATTAGTAAGCACAGGTGGTACCACTTCTTGCTTCCTCTTCCTTAGCTATATTAGAGATTACCGGGAGGAAAGAATGACAGGATGGGGGGAGAAAAAATAGAAAAACGTAAGGAAGTAACTGTATAAATAGTCAGAACATAGTATAGTTTTGCCTCAGAATGATAAAAATAGACAAAAAAAAATCTCTTCAAAAATTGTTTTGTTTTGCAATATTTTGTAGACATGGTTATCTCATTTTATTCATCACAATGTTAGGATTTACATAGCATTGTCCCCAACAAACACTTCAGATAGCAAAGTATATTTGAACATAAGTATCTGATATAAGTATTCAGATAGATGTATCTGAATATACTTTGCAAAGTATATCTGAATATAATTTCAAATATAAACCATGGCCGATATTATACAACTACTATGAAGAATTAGGGTGAGAGAAAGAAAGGGGAAAACTATATTTGAAAAGCTCTCTGACGGATTCCTAGAGAGTCTGGTCAGGCAGGAGCTATTAAAGGAGTATTTGTCCCGCAGCTGGTTGGGGGGCGTACGTGCCTACACTGTTCTCTGGCGCTTTGAGCCTAGAGTAAAGTGTGTGTGTTGTAGGGGAAAACCCATGCACACTGACCTCAGACACACCTGGATTTAAGTCCTGGCTCTGCTGCCCACTGGCTGGATGACTTAGGGCAAGAGCCTTATATTCACTGAGCGTTAGATCCTCATCTATGAAACAGGCACTGTTAGCGCCTTCCTGGAAAGCTATTGGTGGGGACTTAAGGAGATCATGTATGAAGCACATAGGGCATGGCGATGCTTTGCCCTTGGTTGTCCTTTCCTTCCTCTCCTGTCCCTCAGGGTAGTGGTCACTGTTCTCCATGTTGACCTCTGGCTTCTCAGACACGAGGGCGGCTCTGGTGGAGTGGCATCTGGTCTCTTCTGCCTTGCTCTCCTATACTCTTCCTTTCCCCTTCTAGTGATAGTACGATTGCCAGGTCCTAATGGAAGAGCTGATTCATTTTCGATGCTATTTTCCCCCAGCTTAAGTGTAAAGCCTGAAGAATTCCCCTCTGGTAAAGAAACTTTTCCTAATTGCTAGGTGAAATTCACAAGTCACAGGGCTTGATTCCTCCCCTTCCGTCAGAGTGTGGAGGGGAAAAGAAGAGTAAGGGAGCTTGCCTTGAAGTGATTGGAAGTAAATTAGGAATTATGCTTGTCTGTCCTTAAGCTTTGGTCCTTGTCTATCCCAGGGTGAATCAGAGCATCCTAACTGCCTCCAAATTACCAGGATTAGGACAATGGCATTTCCTTCCAGTGTAAACACTGTGCCATCATGGACGTCTGTGCAGGAGTTTCATATGGATGGCTGAGTCTACTTGTTTTACACCTTTCACAGCGCCAGCTACACATTTGGGCCTCCAGGAAGCAGTTGATAAATTCTGAATGAGCAAGCCAATGAATTAATGAATTAATGCATTTAGAAAAATATTGTCCCACTTTTTGAAACCTATGCCATCTTTTGATTAATATCTCCCAGCCCCCAAATGTGATACTCTTCAAAAGGGTCCGCCTCAAAGACAATGAACTATATTTTCTACATATCCCACCAGTTAAATAATAAAACAAATATGTTTTTATTGATTTCAGAGAGGAAAGGAGAGGGAGGGAGAGATAGAAACATCAATGATGAGAGAAAATCATTGATCAGCTGCCTCCTGTAGACTCCCTACTGGGGATCAAGCCTGCCACCTGGGCATGTGCCCTGACTGGGAATTCAACGGTTCATGGGTCATGGGTCAATGCTGGTTCATGGGTCAATGCTCAACCACTGAGCCACCCCGGTCGGTCTCACAAGTTACATTTTTGTGGTGCTTCACTTTTGTCTATTTTCTTCCTCCTCCAAATTATACATTGTTTTAAGAGAGTGCTATTGGATCTGCCTTCTCTTGCCCAAAGGTTCTGATTTATAGCCCATTTCCCCAAGGATAGCCGTACCATTTTTTACCAGAGACTTCAGAAAGACAAGAACATGCCTACTCAAACATCTGCCGTGCATAAGATATGGTAGGTACTAAATAAGTGCTTTTGATAATGACACAAATGACAGCTCTGGGGAAACTTTAGTGCTTCATCACCACCGATTACATGGAACAGTTCAAAACCGGATTTAAATGCAGACCTCCCAAGAAGGGTCCCAGTAGCCTTGTCTGAGATGGAATGCAGGATTTCTTCAACCGCTCTTTCTTAAAATCTGTCCAGCGTATGGCTTTTCATGTGTTTTAGAAGTAGAAAAGAATTATGTCTTCTACCAACATTTTTCCTGACTCAGGCATTTTAATATTATGAATGAAGACCGAATGGCTACAGTTAAAAAAAAATTTTTTTTTAATGCTTTCAACGTGACCTACAGGATTATAAGGAGCTGACTGTTTGACCTATGGGAGCTAGAGGCCTGCCTATATTTTTTGGTGAGCATTAGTATAAAACGAAAAACTAGCATGTAATTGTATAGCAACCAAACACACGGTTTCCCCTTTTCCTTTGGGATGAAAATTCCTTCCTCTAGAAACGGAGGTTATGCCCCTACTTGCGAAGCCCAAGGAGGGACACTTTGATGTGAAAGAGGATCCTGGTGGCGTAACGGATGCAGAAACCAGTGTGGGAATGGGAGGAGCCTCCAGACACAGGAAAAGGCATTGTCCTGAGGAGGGGTTATTTCATCCCCCTCTGTCGTCATTCGGGCTGTCTGGTTCATTTCCTCCCCCAGGTTGGTATGAGTTGGAAGGACAGCCCTTGGTCAAAGAGGTCAAGAACAAGACTGCCCATTTTGCACGGTGGTTAGGGCTGAACTTTCAGATTTCAGATTTTATGAAAGGTGACGAAGAACAAAATTAATTTGGGCTTCATTTACGTGAGTGGGTAGGAAGTGAAACTGCAGTTAACTGGTGTGGCTAAGCAACATCAAACATCTTGGCTGAATCCATTTTCCAAGGAAATGCTTCAGTTGGCCAACAGTGTAGGCATTGTGTAGATGTGTACTAGCATAAACCTGAAAATTTGCCCAAAGCTAGGTTCCCTGACACCAAAAAATTGTTAAAATAAAAGGAGTTTTATTTTAAGAGTTTCATATCACAAGTGAAGGGCTGCTGGCCAGAAGCACAATGCAATGCCAGAGCTGGGAACACTGGTGAACTGGTTCTCTGGGATGGCGTTGGCAATGGCCCTGTGTGGGTCCCATCTTCCTCATGGGCTTTCTCAGCACACGTCCACCAGCGTGGACCCCGAGGCTCCCTCTGGAAATGCTGACGTGTGGGTCCTGGCAGAATCTCAGCCAAACCGTCGTCATCTGAGAGCAGTATGGGAGAGTGGCCAGGGCCGGTTCCAGCTGGCACTGGTCCGAGGCCTCTGGCCACATTCTTTTCACTGTACTTAGCACTGAGCCCTTTCAGAGTGCTTGAGAATGCTTTGTATTTATTAGTTTTCACACCAGTACATGGTGTAGAGCAACTTTAGTATTAGACTTCTTATTTAAGAGACCAATGAGCTGATGATCAAGAGGCTTAAGGGATCTGCACTTCATCACCCAGAAGTTGAGTGTCAGAGCCAGGATTTGGCTGCACAGAGAATGCACGAGGCCCCAGTGGCTGTGTGGTCCACAGAGAGCACCGGCCCTGCCCTCAGAACCACAGGAAATCAGTTTGCACCTCAAGGACCCTGTAGGAACCTCTCTTCCCCCAGGGCCCAGTGAAGCCCCAGGCAACCATATTTCAGGACATGAACTTGGTATGAACTGCTGGAGGCACTCTCTAAACTGAGTTGGGCTCAACCCAACTCTTTGTTCCCAATCACACCCGAAGACCCATGAGAGTTTGAGATGAGCAGGATTTTTGTCTAATCTGGAATATTAGTACATAAAAACAAAACCAAAGTGCCTCAGGGATCATGTGCTGAATAATAGGCCAAGGCTGATATTTCTAAAAAAAAATACATTTTTAAAATTCATTTCAGAGAGGAAGGGAAAGGGAGAGAGAGAGAGATAGAAAGACCAGTAATAAGAAAGAATCATTTATCAGCTGCCTCCTGCATGCCCCACACTGGGGATCAAGCCCACAACCCAGCATATGACGGGGAATTGAACTGTGACCTCCTAGAGCAGTGGTCGGCAAACTCATTAGTCAACAGAACCAGATATCAACAGTACAATGATTGAAATTTCTTTTGAGAGCCACATTTTTTAAACTTAAACTTCTAATGCCACTTCTTCAAAATAGACTTGCCCAGGCCGTGGTATTTTGGGGAAGAGCCACACTCAAGGGGCCAGAGCCGCATGTGGCTCACGAGCCGGTTTGCTGACCACAGTCCTAGATCATAGGTTGACACACAACCACTGAGCCACGCTGTCCAGGTAAGGCTGATCTTCTAAGGCCCTTCATTATGATACAGCAAAGGCACGAAACACCTTCCGTGAACAAGTCCCAAAGATAAACAAAAGTAGTCCTGACTTCCAGTACAAAGCCTTCCGAGGCAGACAAACAGATACACACCCACCCACACCACAAGACAGGTTGAATAATGGCTACAGTGGGAAAAGAAACAAGAGTTAGGGGTGTCCAGAAGAGAAAGGAGACATTGCTTCTCACCAGAGATGTCAAAATGTGGGGGAAATGTATATCTCAGGACCACTGAACCCCAGTGTTCTCAAGGAAAAAGAGGATAGTGATAAGACTATCACTGGGAATCTTTTCATAAGGTTGGGCTCTGATGAGATACCCAGTAGCTTAGACCTGAAGAATAAAGAGGAATTGTTCCTACTAGTCCAACCCCAGAAAGCGTATTCCAGGCAGCAGGCACAGAGGCAGGAAAGCATAAGGCAGGTGTGCGGTGCCTGAATTCTACTTCATAGGTTTGGTAGCAAATGTCTTGGGGTTTCCCCACTGAACGGCGCTATAGAATTCTAAACCATTGAGGCACCTCCCTTACCACACGGCCTTCAGCGGTTATAGTTCTCCTGCTGTTGTTAAGTGTTCCACTTCCACAGCTGCTCGCCATTCATCTCCTCCCGCTGCTACTGGCAGCGTGGGCCTGCCTCCCCGCTCTCTCCCCCACCTCACCAGCCCATGGCCTGCTCCCCGCCGGAGGAGCCAGCCTCTCAACCAAAGTGAATGCCACTCTTTGGAAATCTGGGGTGGTCTCTGGCCCGATATTTTAATTTAGTGGCCACAGATATTTTAGGCCCTCAAGAGGTAGCCTTGCTCTTTCCATTTTACTGGCCCCACTGTTTAAGGAACTTGGACCAGTTTCCCGTGGGACTGGCCTGGAGGTGCCGTTGAATAACACCGCAGTGTTTTCCTTCCTCCCCACAAAGGCCCAGCTGGTGCCTCAGACCAGCAGCAACCTTTTGGCGCTCTGCTAACGCTGAGTGAGAACACCGTTTTCCTCCAGCGATCCTACCCTTCCGGGTCAGGCCAAACCTTTTCTTCCTTGGGTGCTGAGGACTTAGAATCTTGATGCTGCCTCTGAGTTTCCTTCTTTTTCTTTTCTTTCCCAGGAGAATTCAATGCCCTGGGGCCCTGGCGTTATAAGACCCATAGTCTGGATTTTCAGACTAAATTTCATTTCCCTGTGCTTCCCTCCTCAAAAAGGGAGGTAGAGAAAGGATCTAGGGCTTAAAAATGGTATTGTATCTTGCTTAGCTGTCCACAACCTGTGTAACAGCATGTTGGGGCAGTTTTCATAAGTTCTTGGCACAACTTTTCCGAGATGCTTCCCTGAGGAAGTACCTGTCAATCCCTTTAGTTATACAAGGAGGAAACATAAGTCATCTGCAAGATACTTTTATGATGCATTGGAGACAAATATACTCAGGAAAGGATTTTTTTTAAAGCAATATTAAATGTCCATGCACTGGTGAATGGATTAAAGCTGTGGTATAAAGATGCTATGTTAAATGAAAGAAGCCAGGTATAAAACACTATGTGTTTTATCATTCTATTTAAATAAAATGTCCCCCCAAAAAAGCCAAAGCTATAGAAATAGAAAGTAGATTAGTAGTTGTCTTGGGATGTAATAAATATGATTGCAAATGAGTCTGGGGGATTTTTACAGGGTGGTGGAAATGTTCTAGTACTATATGTGGTTATAGTTATACAACTCTACATACTTACCAAAAGATCATTGAATTATAAATTTAAATGGGTGAGTCTTGTGGTATGTAAATTATACCTCAAAACAGATGTTAGGAAAAAAAAAGGATAATGTATGACATCCATTGTGACATCAACCAGTCAGTTCTAACTCCATTAGTGCTCATGGCCTGTGTACCATAAGGCATTTCACCAACTTAACTAGATTCCAGATATCAAAATTTAATAAGCCCTGAGTATGTACCAGTTATCATGTTCAGATATATCTCTTTATATAATTACTAGAGGCCCAGTGATGAAATTCATGGGTTGAGGGGGTCCCTCAGACAGGCCTGTGCTCTCTTGTAATCTGGGAGCCCCCAGGGGATGTCTGATTGACAGCTTAGGCTTGTTCCTCTCGCAGCCACAGCTTTGTCTGGACAGTCGTTCTGCTGTTTGGTCTAATTAGCATATTCGCTCTTTATTATATAGGATTGCAAAAATAAATTTGACTTGAAATGAAGTAGGAACAGAGTTTCATTTTAGATGATACTATTTGCCCTTTTTGTGTGTGTATTTGAGCCAAACTGAGGACAATGTCAGGAAGGAAGATCTTCAATGCTCTGAAATGATACTACTAGAATATCTCTTTAAAATTGAAAATCAATCATGGTAAAAGAAAAAAATTAGATGTAAAGGAAAATGAGAAAGTGTACCAAGCCACAATAAACTGAGTATGGCTGCCTTATCCTTTTTGTACCATTTATAGTCAAACCAGAGGAACTGTGTACAGATTCATGCACTGGTGGGGTCCCTCAGCCTGGCCTGAGGGGATCGGGCAGAAACCAGCTCTCTGACATCCCCTGAGGACTCCTGGATTGTAAGAGGGCACAGGCCAGGCTGAGGGACCCCACCTGTGCATGAATCTGTGCACTGGGCCTCTAGTATGCATATAAGATTTTTGATTAATCTCTTCCTGTTTCTCCCCTCCCCCCACCTCTGAAATTCATCAGTCTGTTTCATGTTTCCATGCCTGTAGTTTCTGCTCCTGCATTGAGCATCTGCTCCCTGGGGGTCAGGGCATGTCCTAGCCATCAGCTGGTCACCTAGGCTTTTATATATATAGATAATGCATCAGTGATACAAAGTCTGGAAGGAAAACACATCCCTCCACAGCCCCAGCCTCTGCTTCTTTGTCCATCAGGTACCCTCGGGTTTATGATAAAAGCTTTCGGAGTAGGTCCAGTTTGTTCTATGTGTGCTGACTATAGTGAAGGGCTGTTGTACTGGGGGACTGCCTCTGAGAGCAGAAACTGGGCTAAGTGCTTTCTGTCCAGTAATCTGACTTTTGAAGAAGAGGCTGACTTATTTCCTACTGCCAAGCTCAATGAAAAGGGGTCCCAGCCCAAGTGGCGAAGGGTAGAACTCTTTCCCAGGCTGCTTAGCTTTAGCTATCTGCAGGTGAAGCTAAGGGTTTAACTTTGTTAATTACCACTGGGCTGGTGGTAGAAGAGGCCTGCTGCCATGGAGTTGCTGATTGGATTCCTCTAACTACTCCTGAAGATTAAGTAAGGATCAGGACAGGTAAGACTGTCTTGGCTGTGACTAGGACTAAGGCAGTAGGGATAAGCCTTTCTCGTGCACTGAAATTTTTCCAAGAAAAGTTATTTATTTATTTTGGTTGTGTCCAGTCACAAAAGAATTTCCAGCCAGACTCTGGCCAATCCCTTAAAGTTGCAGTTCTCAGCAACCAGGTCTTTTTGCTTCATGCCCGTATCATTTATGTGGGTGCGTGGTAAATCCAGATTGGATAGATCAGGATATATTCAGCTTTCTTCTATTCATACCCAGAAGTATCATAACTTACGTTCTGTCTCTGTGCCAGGGCTAGACACTGGTCTATCTCACTCCTCCTACAATAGGTTTTGGATCGAGTCACCATAAATCCCCTGGATGTATTTTCTTTATTTCATACCTCTTGGAAAAAAAGCAAGAATTATTTTTAAAAATATATTTTATTGATTTTTTTTAACAGAGAGAAAGGGAGAGGGATGGAGAGTTAGAAACATTGACCAGCTGCCTCATGCACACTCCCCACTGGGGGTGTGCCAGCAACCAAGGTACATGCCCTTGACCAGAACTGAACCTGGAATCCTTGAGTCCTCAGGCTGATGCTCTATCCACTGAGCCAAACCGGTTTCAGCTCCACCCACTTCTTAAAATCATATTTTCTACCCCCTCACATCCTTATTCCTCCTTAATTCACTCTATCATAGCTTCCATTCTCACCAAAAATTTATAGTGATACCAGCTAGCCAAATTCAATGGCCAAACATTTTTTATGGCATCATCTTACTGACCAAGCAGCACATAGTTATCCTCTCATTCTTTTTTTGTTTATTTAGAGAATACTTTATTAGTTTCTGTAATCAAACCAATGTAGATTAAGACTTTACATATGTAATACAGTGCATTACCCCTGTACCAATGGAAAAAATTGTGCCAAATATTTCTAGACCAAGATGGCTGTTAATTTCTGTACAATGCCAACCCAACACAGTATAACTGGGATAGTTTTTCCAAAGTTTGCAGCACAGCTAAGGTTCCCCAAATTACACACACACACACACACACACACACACACACACATACATGTTTATATACATATCTGTATATATTTATTTATATAAAAAGGCCAATAGCCGTATCTTATGCATCAATAGGAGCAACAGCCTTTCCAGGTTCTGCAGTCACCTGAACAAAATTAGAGACCTCCAGTATACTCCATTAAAAAAAATGTAAAAAACAAATCCCCAGCAAATAGCAAAGTTCTGTTACTGTTGTGGTACCTGGCACCACTTTTTTATTGGCTTCTCCATCATCATCATCTGGGAAGAAAACATTCTAGAACAATGTCATTAAAACAACTATGAAAAAGCACGTTCACTTATTATGGACCATAAAGTAGGTATGAGATATTTTACATTCACAGAGGTATGACACAGTACTGCCTTACATGTGTAATACTAGAGAGATGATTAAAAAGGCCTTGTCTGGGACTTGATTCTGTTTTCCCAGCAGAGGGCCCCAGGGGTGGAACAACAGCTCTGGGAAGAAATGCACCTTCTCAGACAGGCTTTCCTTTCGTTAATGGCACAGCTCTAGATACTGACTGCTCTGCATGAATATCACCTGCAAACCATTTAGGAAAGACTGAAACTAACAAACAAAAACAAAATAACTCACCACACCCCATTGGATTCATACAAAGATGGCCAAGTGGAGGCAGGCAAGACTCACCCCATTCAGGATTCAACAAACCTGCTGTGTGTGAGTGGCCAGGGCTCCACAGAAGACAGAAGCCCAGCAACTCTTCCAAGCTTTGGGCCACAACCTAAACCCAGGATCCTTTCAAATAGAGGCAGTAGCCAGACAGCACCACCGGGGCACCATCAGGGTGCTGACATCACCATTTCACCACCTCCCACACATCCAGGAAGAAGGGAGATCAGTTATCATACTTGCTGTTCAACTCAATTACCATGTTCTAAAAACAGCAGGCTGCCGGGCCAGGCGGAAGCTCTTCTGTGCAGCCCCAGTTTTCCTCAGGTCTTCACCCCGGCCCCCAACGCCATCACCGACTACTCTCCTCCTTAAAACACTCTTAGCTTCCTGGACACTATGTTCTGGTTTTTCTCCTATACAATGGGCAGCTTTTGTTTCCTTCCTTTAAGAAGTTCTTTCTTTTCTCAACTCCTAAGTTTTTGAACATTCCAAAGGCCTGGTCTTAGTTTCTCTCTATTTTTTTTTTTGTCTCTTTTATCTAATAGGCAATCTCATCTATTCCTCTGGTTTAACAAACCACCCAAATCATGACATTTTTTTCAAACTGATTAAATCAGATATACTGAGCTCCCAATTTATATATCCAACCTCCTCAACGCTATGAAACTTGATAACTAATAAGCATTTTACACCAGAATTTAAAAAAATATTTTTATTGATTTTAGAGAAGAAAGAAGAGTGGGAGAGAGATAGAAACACAGTGATGAAAGGGAGTCATTGATTAGCTGCCTCCTGCACATACCACACTGGGGATTGAGCCAGCAACCTGGTCATGTGCCCTAACTGGGAATGGAACCATCACCTCCTGGTTCATAGGTCAACACTCTTTGAAGTTGAGCCATGCCAGCTGGGCTTAAATAAGAATTTTTGATTCCCTTTACAAATTTTTTTCCTCTCTTTACCAGTTCAGTGAATGACACCAATATCTATATACTTGTTCAAGTTAAAAAAAAACAAACTAAAAATCATCCTCAATTCCATTTCTCTTATTCTTATATCCTGTCCATCAGCAAATCTATTCAGCTCACACTCTGATGATGTAAGAAATGTGCAAACCTGTCACAAATTTTAATAACGGTTTATTTGAGCCAGACCAATGACATTGATAGGAAGCAAGATCTCAAATGCTGCAAAGCAGTGTTTCCCAAAGTGTGGTACACGTACCCCCAGGGGTACGGGAAGAGTTTGGTGGGGGTACGCGTTGCACCGGAGTTTGGTGGGGATATGCACTGCACCGTGCTTAGCTGTGCCTAATTCTACATACTCATTAGTCAAGTCAAGACAGTCTTGTGAGGTGTGAGATGGTCCGATGTGCAAATAAATGTTATTTATAATATAACTTTTATTTATATTTTATTATGAATAATTTTATTTTTCGTTTATTATTATTTTGTGTATATACCAAAAAAATAAAAAAATAAATATATTTTGATTGTTATTAAAATAATCCTTTTTTTTGACGAGGGGTACCAAAATTATAGAAGGGGTACACATAAGGCAAATGTTTGGGAAACACTGCTGTAGAGAATCACAGTTTTGCAATTTACTTTATACATGTGGATTTAAGGAGGGAGCATAGAGAAGATTGCATGAATGTGGAAGAAATAGAGGCAGGGAAATGTCTATGGTTGGAGTGCAGGGTAGTTAATGAGATTATGTGTTCTTTTGAGGGTGGTATGTTTTCCAGGGATCTGAAAAGGAGGCATTTCAAAGGCATGTTAACCTAGTTGCACAAAATCAAGACATAGGGTATGATTAAGGCAAAGATAAACCTTTTACTAAAGAAGTTATATGCCAGTGGTATGACTACCCACCATGATCTTCCCAGTTTAAAATTTATGATCAAATCACCCTGTGAGGTTACTTTCAGTCGCTGGACTTGTCAGATTTATTATAGAGTCTCTTTTTCATTCACATCTCCAAAATCTATCTCAATTCTGTTCATTGATCTTATTCCTAACCTTTATTCTCTTAGTCCAATAACCATCTAACTGATCTCCCTGTTTCCATGCTTTCCCCTCACAAGTCATTCTGTACACAGCAGTCAGGAATTTTTAAAAGTGCATTTCAGAATATGTCCCTTCTCTGTCATTTCTATTTAACAAAACTCAGGTTCCCCCTTACCCCCCAATGGTGCCTGTGTCCATTGGTTAGGCTTATATGCATGAGGGCATGAGTGGGGGGGGGGAGACAATGGGGGAATAAGGACACATATGTAATACCTTAATCAAAAAAGAATAAAACCAAAACCCCAAACAAACAAACAAAAAAAACAACACTCAAATTCCCTTATCTGGTGTGATTTGGCCTTGTCAAACAAGCTTCACCCATTTGGTTTCTTTTTTAAAGGTTTTTAAAAATTGATTTTTAGAGAGAAGAAGGGAGAGGGAGAGAGAAACCTTGATGTGAGAGCAAAACATTGAGTGACTGCCTCATGCACATCCCCCACCAGAGACTGAGCCCCAAAACTGGGCATGTGCATGCACAATGCCCAACCAACTGAGCCAGGGCATTTGGTTTCTTTATCTCAGGTGTAGAGGTATAGATCTTCTTATTGTTTCATGTAGATCCTTTTACTCTTCAACTCAATCCCAGTCTGGCAATAGAATACTTCTTTTGAACTGGTTTAGTGTGTTGAAAGAGGGTATATTTTTCTTTCTTTGATTCTGGACTGGCTGGCCTATGACTTCTTTGGTTAATAGAAGATGACAGTTCGAGTCCTGGCCTTTGAGAGGAATGGCAGTTTTTGTCTTGGAGCCATGTAAGAAATCCAACTAATTTGAAGTTGTTCTGTTATGAGGAAGCCCAAGCTAAAAACGTTGAAAGACTATGTAGGCAGAGAGAAAAGTGCCTTGCCAGATGATCACATCTGAGATCCCTGACATTGAAGAGCAGAGACAATCTGCCTCCTCTGTCTGTCCAAATTCTTAGAAACATGAGATATAGTTTTTTTAAGCCACTAAGTATTGAGGTTGTTTGTCATATAGAAATATGAATCTGGAACACATGGGAAGTAATTTGAGACCTTGAATGTGCTGGAAATGTCTCCATTCTATTTACTAGATATTTAATAGTTTGTCTGGATATAGAATTCTTGGTTGGGAGAATTTAATTCAGAACTTTAAAGGTATTGCTGTATTGTCTTTCAGCTTCAAGTGCTGCTGTTGAGAAGTCTGATGCCATTCTAATGCACATATCCTTGAATGCGATCTGTTTTTTTTTTCTCTCTTCTATGTAACTTTTAGGTTTTCTTCTCTGACCCCAATGTTGTTAAACAAATTAATGATATGTTTTGTTGTGGGTTTTAGATTTCAGCTTCCTCTAAGTTCATGTCATCTATATAGTTTTCATTAGTTCTCTTGTTCTACTTCTCTACCACCACCATGTTTTATGGGTTTATGCCTTTCTAAGTCATGCACTGTAATATTGACAGAATTTGAGGAAACAGTGGCTATAATAGTGTGTGCAGGCTCTCTGAGAATTTCTTTTTTGTAACTATCTATTATATATATATTATTTCACATTCTTTCCCCTACACAATTGTAAACTCCCTGACAGTTGGGGCCACTCTCTTTTTATCCTCATCTTCTAGTCCAGTGCCTGGTACATAGTTGTTATTTAACAATCATCTTTTGAATGGATGAATAAAGAAATGCCTGAGGCAGGGGTAGGAAAGTTGGCAGGAACAGACACACCAAAAGCAAACATTATAACCTGTATCATCATTTTGTCCAGAAGAGTGATTTAAAAAAAAATAAATTTTCTTACAGAGAGGAAGGGAGAGTGATAAGAGAGTTAGAAACATCAATGAGAGAGAGACATCGATCAGCTGCCTCCTGCACACTCCCTACTCGGGATGTGCCTGCAACCAAGGTACATGCCCTTGACCGGAATCAAACCTGGGACCCTTCAGTCTGCAGGCTGATGCTCTATCCACTGAGCCAAACCGGTTTTGGCCAGAAGAGTGATTTTTAAACAAGGGTTATTTTGTCCCCTACAGAATATTTGGCAATACCTGGAGTCATTTTTGATTATCACAACTGGGAGAGGAGTTATTCACTACTGGCATCTAGTGAGTAGAGATCAAGAATGCTGCTGAACATCCTACAATGCACAATATATCTGCCTACAACCAGAAATTATACAGTTCAAAATGTCAATAAGATTGAGGTCAAGAAATACTCCTATAGATCACAGTCAGATACAGCTTGATCTCTCTTACATACATAGCCCATTTAAAAAATATATTTTATTGACTTTTTACAGAGAGGAAGGGAGAGGGATAGAGAGTAAGAAACATCGATGAGAGAGAAACATCCATCAGCTGCCTCTTGCACACCCCCTACTGGGGATGTGCCCGCAATCAATGTACATGCCCTTGACCGGAATCGAACCTGGGACCTTCCAGTTCGCAGGCCGATGCTCTACCCACTGAGCCAAACTAGTTTCGGTTACATAGCCCATTTTTAAAATACCACACACAGGTGTCAAAACTTCCTACTGTATGCCCTCTTCAGTGTATAGACACAGTGAGATACTAAGTTTAGATGTCCTATGGCTCACCCTATATAGCAGTCTTTTTAAAACATTGTTATTACCCAAGGATATTTTTGCCATTGATTTTTTTTAGGGAGAGTAGTGGGCAGGGAGGAGGGAATAGAGAGAGAGAGAAACATCAATGTGAGAGAGACACATTGACTGGTTGTCTCCCATAAGCACCCCACCTGGGACTGTGGACTGAGGAGATGACTTTGATGGGGACTCAAACCCAAGAACCTTTGGTCCATGGGCCAATGCTCCAAACACTGAGCAAAACCAACCAGGGCAAGCAGTTTTTACTTTGTACCTAATATATTTATTTGATTTTTTTTGAAAGCTGGGATTATTGGATAAAGAATGGATTAGAAAAGAAATTCACAGAATTCACAGAATCCCCACTAATGCGTTATTTTGTTCCCAACATGCAACAGTAAGTGGATCTAATGATGTGCTACATTTTTTTTTTTCTCAGCTGCTCTCCCACTTTTCTCAGAGAAAAGTGTCTACCTGGCTCTTTGCAAGAACCTAATAGTGTAATAATAGCTTTCTAAGGCTAGAAGGGGCCTCATCTTAAGGGGAAGTAATTGTGCCTGAATATAGCTAGCTCAATACAGAACTAAAATAGGAATCGAGGTCTGTTCTAAAATGTAGCTGTATTCTGTTGCAGCATGTTCATTGACTTTAGAAAAAAAAAAAAGAAGAAAAACAACAACTCCACCTTGACTACACAGATTCACTTTCAACACCACAATAAATAAAATGCTTACCCTCATCTACTTTCATCAAAACCGAAATCACCTGAGGTAATCATTCCATGTCATCCAACCATACCAATTGCTACACTACAGACACAGTTGATTATGACCTTGCAGACAAAGCATGGATTTGTAGTTATATGTTGTGACATGCAGCCTATTCAGGAGCCTTGCATAAGCTACATTTGATGTCAGCTATGTTTGCAGAGTGAATTCATTCAGGCGAGACTCGGCCATTAGTCATGGTGGGTTATTTAATGCTCTATCATCCCTGAGCTCCACCTCTTTCTTCCAACCCCACCATTTAAGCCCAAACTAAGGTTGGCACAAAATTGACTCTGTGCTTTCTCCTCTGCAATCCTGGTGTGTGATATATTTAAAGAAGTTAACCTTTTTGTGTTTGTCACTCTCTGTAGAAACCAGATAGTGGCTCTCTTCTTCATTTTCTTCTCAAATTTCTGAAACTCAACACAACAAAGGTTCTTCAGATAAAGGAAAGCCTTCAACCAAATCCATGGTGCCTGCCTGCTTGTCCCTTCACAGCTCTGTGGGATGGGGATTCCTTCCTTCCCTTCTTTCCCTTCCTTCCCTTCCCTCTTTCTCTTCTCTTCTTTTCCTTCCTTCCTTTCCTCCTTCCCTTCCCTCCCTCATTCCCTTCCTCCCTCCCTTCTTTCCTTCCTTCCTCTACCTGAAGATGCTTTCCCATTGATTTTTAGAGAGAGTGGAAGAGAGGAAGACAGAGAGATATATCGATATGAGAGAAAAACATCTTGCAGAACTGACACTTTATACTCATTGACCAGCCACCCCTGTTTTGTGGGTCTAGAACACTTGGCCATTAGCAATTTCATATCGTTTATCCTGATACAACAGACAGAACCACACTATGACTTTTGAGAGCCTAAGGCACTTCCTACTTTAAAGAAATTAAAAATTACATTATATAGCCCAACCAGCATAGCTCAGTGGTTGAGTGCCAACCTATGAACCAGGAGGTCACAGTTCGATAGCCGGTCAGGGCACTTGCTCAGGTTGCTGGCTCGATCCAGGAGGCATCCAGTCATCATTGATCTCTCTCTCTCTCTCTCTCTCTCTCTCTCTCTCTCTCTCTCTCTCTCTCTCCCTTCCTCTCTGAAATCAATAAGAATATATTTTAAATAATTGTATTGTATGATTCTGTTGGAATAAAGACATTATTATGTGTATAATATATCATTAATATATTAATTCTAGGAGCCCAGTGTGCGATTCAAAATCGCACGATACCACCCACCCTGGAGTCTCTGGTCCTGTGCTGCTTCACTCCCCGGGGTCCCACAGCAGCTGTGGCCTCTGCGGGTCCAGCCCTGCCTCCCTCTCTGGCCCTTGAAGCAGACGCAGCCGCTGTTGATCAGGCCCTCCCCCAGCGCAGGTGCGGGGAGGCCCTTGCCACCCCGCCCCCGATGCTGAGCACGAGACCTCCTCCTGTCCAGTGGACCCGTTACAGTGTCCCAGTTAATTAGCACATTTCTCTATTTTATTTACATATATATTCTATATTAAAATGTGTCCTTTAACCTAAAAGTTTATTTTATTCTTCTGATTTCTAAAGAAATAAAACATACTAGTGGGCCCCTGAAAGTGTTGTATTCCCTAGGCTGGGTGCCCAGTGTGCCTGCGGGATGTTGGCCCTGAGGACAGGGCAGAAAGAGGTGGGGGCCTGGAGCTCCCCCTGCCTCCCAAGCGATCCAGCCCTCTCTCTACTCTCTGGATTTTGTAGATCGCTTTCTTCTCAGGAAGGCTGGGCTTCTCTTGCCTTGGCCTTGTACAGGTGAATAAATCCCTCTAATCTCCAAGCCCTGTCAAAAAGTCCCGCTCATGTAATTAGTAAGGCTATTTCCATTTCAGCTGGGAACTCCTTGCGCACGCAGGATTTTGTTTTATGTAAATTAGCCTGGTTATCAGATTAAGAGCTGCATACTATAAGCCTAAAGACAAACAAAAAAACACACAAACACCCAAAGCATAGCCCCCACCTGCGCCTGACCACCATCCACATTGTCCCTGGTGACCAGGGACGTGAGCTAACAACCGATCTTTGTAGCGGGTACAATTACACCCTGGCAAGGTTTCAGACTTCCCCGCCCCTCTCCCCCGCCACTAATTGCCCTTCTAAGATTGTGGCAGAAAACACAGCAGCTCCTGCTTTGGAGACCACAGGGGCTTGTGTGAGTGAGTGGCATTTTATTACTCTGCCCGCTAGAAATTAGCCCCCGCATTGTCAGGCCCACCATGGAGCTTTCCCCGCGCTTCTTCAGATGTCAGCCACCCAAATTTCAAACAACAGCGGAGAATGATGCCACCAGGATGGCCTGAGGGCATGAACATCAGAGCTGCCTGTGGGAACGTGGGGCCCAAGGCTCTGTGGCTAGAAGGAAGTGGGGATTCACAGAGAACTTGGAACAATACTTCTGCTCAAAGATGCATCAATTAATTAGTCACACACACACACACACACACACACACACACACACTTAGTTTTATGAGAATTGCTCTTTAGTTGACGTGGGTAGAAGTTTGACCCAACCGAGGAAGTCTTAGCTTTGGAGCTCAACACCCAGTCTCCTCATTCCTACCCTACATTGCATGCCCCTATTTTTAAATCAGAGAGAATTAAATTTTATTCTGTTTCAATTATTATTTTGACCATTTTAAGATACCTTTTTGTAACCATTTGCAGCATTCCAGGCTTTTTCAAAACTAATACTGGAACTAATTTTCCTAGCTACCTGTCCCATCTCTGAGTTAAGAACACAGGTCTTTGGATTTCAACTTAACAGTTAATTTCAAAACCATATGGACACTTCAAGTTAATTAAACATTTCTGGCAGAAACCGGTTTGGCTCAGTGGACAAAGCGTAGGCCTGCGGACTGAAAGGTCCCAGGTTCAATTCTGGTCAAGGGCATGTACCTTGGTTGCGGGCACATCCCCAGTAGGGGGCGTGCAGGAGGCAGCTGATCGATGTTTCTTTCACACATTGATGCTTCTATATCCTTCTCCCTTACTCTCTGTAAGAAATCAATGAAAAATATTTTTAAAAATTTCTGGAATTATTATAGGATATTTTTGACAGTAAAACTCTGCTGAACTCAGTATTTCCTTGATGATTAGGAAGATGTTTTCTGATAGCAAAAATATGAAAATCAATTTCCATTGTGATATTAATGTGAGTAATTTCTAAGTCAGTGGAGAAGTCTGGAGACAGAATTATAGATAAAGTAAACCTATGTTTTACTTGGGAAACTGACTAAAACACCTTAATATTATACACATATATATCGTTGTCAACATAAGGAATGTCCAAACCTCTAGAGAATTTTTATGAGTTTATTTGAGCTAAACTGACGACAATTGCTGGGGAGAAAAAAAAATCTCAATGGATTGAGAAAATACTCCAGAAAATGGCAGTTTTACCATTTATTTGATACATCAGAGTCAAAGAGGAAGACGTAAGGGGTTACATGAAATTCATTGGTGATAGATTAGGGAGGAGGAGAAAGCAAAGTGGGGAAATCTCTGGGATTGGATATAAAGTAAAAAGAATAGACACATACTTCACTTACCTTGGTGGGTACAGGATAGTTAATACTTAACAATTAACATGACAACAATGGCAATGTCGGGATTGGTGGTCTCTGCTTTGGTGGGTGGCTGTGCTTCGAGGGGGTCTGAATAAAGAAAATTAATATTCCAAAAGTATGTATGAAATAAAAGACAATAAACAGGCTCAGTTAAGGCAAAGATTGATATTTGTTAGGGAAAATTACCAGCCTAAGACATGACTTCTTTTAGTTAGAAAGTTTAAATTTTAGACCATCCTATGTGGTTACCTTTGGTCTCTGAGTTCATAAGGCCCACTTGTAGGCATTCCCTCAGCTTGTCAGGTTTAGTGTGTGCCCCCGTTTTCGTCCACACAGTTAAATGAGATGATGCGTATCAATGAACCAAGCACCGGGTTGGCACATAGTATATTTTCATGGAGTAGAATTTGAAATTATTTTTACCTTAGGTAATAACTTCCTACGACAATTTTTCTATATGTTACTTCTCTCTCAGTCTCATTTATTCAACAATACTTATTAAGCACATACTATTACATTTGCATCAGTTTTCAGCCATATATTTATTCACATTTTGTTGAAACTGTGGTAAGTTTTAACATTGATGGTGGCTTACATTACTGTCAGCTGGAACAATCTGGTATACCACTTGGCTATCATTCCTGGTGGCACAGTTGGGTAACTGAGCCCCTTCACGTTTCTGTCAACTGACTTTATTTAAATTTTTTTTAAAAGTTGATGAGAGAGAGACAGAGAGAGTCATAGAGAAACCAGGGATCAAACCTGCAACCCGAGTAGGTACCCTGACTAGGAATCAAATATTTTCAGTGCACAGGACAAAGCTCCTACCAACTGAGCCACACTAATCAGAGCTATCAACTGACTTTTTATCTATGTATTTATTTAAATATATATTTTATTGATTTAAAATATATTTTATTGGTAAAATATATTTTATTGATTTCAGAGGAAGGGAGAGGGAGAAACATCAATGATGAGAGAGAATCATTGGTTGGCTGCCTCTTGCACGCCCCCTAACTGGGGATTGAGCCTGAAACCCTCACAGGCATGTGCTCTTGGCTGGAATGGAACCTGGGACCCCTCAGACCGCAGGCTGACACTCTACCCACTGAGCCAAACCAGCTAGGGCTCAGCTGACTTTTTAAAGACCATTTGAAGAAGACACATGAATTATAGTCTTTTGAAATAGAACACCTGGTAAAATCAACAAGGCATTAGTCACAAAACTTGCAAATTTGTGGGTGTCAATGGCTTGGAAGAAAATCCAAGTGGTAATATGGAGCACGCTGAAGAAATGGTGCATTACCAACACCGGGTATGGGATAGATGACACTAAGGGAAAAGTCACTGAATTTAAAAGGTAATTCAGGCCCTAGCCAGTTTGGCTCAGTGGATAGAGTGTCAGTCTGCGATCTGAAGGGTCCCAGGTTCTATTCTGGTCAAGGGCATGTACCTCAGTTGCAGGCTCAATTCTGGCTCTGGTTGGGGTATGTGCAGCAGGCAGCCAATAGATGTGTTTTTCTCTCTCTGCCTCCCTTTCTCTCTCTCTCTCTCTCTCTCTCTCTCTCTCTCTCTCTCTCTCAAAAAAAAATAAATTAAAATTAAAAAAAATCAATGAATAAATATCCTTGGTGAGAATTAACAAAAAACAAATAAAATAAAAATAAAAGGCATTTTGTACACACTGTTAAATGAGATAATGTGTAGCAATGAACCAAGTACCCGGTTGGCACATAGTATATTTTCACAGAGTAGAATTTGAAAGTATTTTTTATTGCTTGCATTTCCTTTTTATGTATGTATAAGAGGGATATGATGCATTTTGATTAAATAATTCTCTTATACTTTAGAAAAACATCTGAGTAATAAGAAAGCAAAATATCATGGTTTCGATTAGCATTATGCCACAATTTAGGGGAGGTTCCCCCCCCCCCCTGTTTTTTAATGGCATATACAATAGTGATATATCTCACCATCAGTGGTGCCTTAGATTTAATGAATTTTAGGTATCTGCCAGACATTGTACTAGGCTTTACAGATACAATGAATTGCGTAAATATTTACTGAATGATTATTACGTGCCCCAAACTTGCTGTGAGCTATGTATGGGCCAGAAAGGCTCTCATGGAAGTTTCCCTGGCTGGGAAGTCAGACATTATACAGTGTTTCCCGAGATGGATAAATATTCCACAGAGGGGGGAGAATGTGTAATGTACTATGAGGTATATTGTGATCAACTTCAACACCAGTGTCTAAAACACAGTCCCTGTTCTCAAGGAATTCACAATCTAGTGTCAAAATTGGAAGGACATTTCAAAAGGGTGAGTAAATGCCTTGAACTCCTGGAAAAGTCTGGAAGAAGTAATAAACTGCCCCGAAAAGCAGGGGCAGAGCATGCCAGACAGAAGGACTGTCGTGTTTAAAAGCCAGGTCAGAGGGAGGCTGGGGAATTCCTTCAGCTGGAAGGAGTCCAGGAGGCAGCGTGCAGTGCAGGGACCAGAGAGGAGCCTAGAAAGCAAGCAGGGTTTACAGCCACCGGCAAACTACAGCCCACGGGCCGGGTACGGCCTGTTCAGCTAGTCTATGCCCCCCTCGAAGCCGAAAGAGCGGAGGGTTCTCTTGCTCTCCCCTCCGCTCCTTCACCAGCAGCCCAAGATGAGAGTGCCAGCATGGTCAGGTTGCTTTTGTTCCGGCCCTCCGGTTCAGTTTAAGAACCCATTGTGGCCCTCGGGTCAAAAAGTTTGCCCACCCCTGGTTTAGGAGGTCGTGCAGGCCAGGGTGAGTCTTTTGGTCCCTATACCAAGAGCCGTGGGGTTTTGTGCAGGGGTATAGGCATGACAGAATTTGTGTTTTAGAAATATCGCTCTTGTGTGTGGAAAGTAGGTTAATTTTCTATCTTCCCCTTCCCCCAAAGTAAAGAAGCCACCTGCTGCAGGAATTTGGGAAGCTGACACTGGTGGCCATGTTAAGTTTCTCCATTTTCCCGGCTTCCTTTGCATCTCTGCCCCACTTGTGTGTGGGCTTTGTAGTAAGATGTTGACTTCAGTAACCTATGAACACCGCCCAAGGGGAGCCCCGTTGCACGCACCACAATGATTTTTAAATGAAACCCTGTCAAATTATTTGACTAGATAAGCAGATTGATAAACCCACTGATCTAGGGAGCAACTGATCAATAAAAATGCCACCTCAATTACATGAAATAGTAAAATATCAAAGTGTATGGATGCTCTCCTGAGCTTCTGAGGACTGGAGAAAGCCCTCTGAGACTTATCAAAGGCTCCTGAAAAATCAAAGAATGGTTTCGAAGAAACTCAATTGATTTTGTGTTTCAGCCAGAACTCACAGCTTTCTACCGGTCACAGCCTGTCAGGTGTAAAAAAAAAAAAATCAGAATTTCACCAGAGCTTCCTTTCATGGTTTAGAAGGGAGAAGGCTCCACACGTGCAGGGCTGATAAATACGCTTACTGGTGATGTGTCTACCAGTAAGCATATGCAAATGAAAATGCTAAAAAGCTCAAGTTCAGAGGGAGGACTCTGTACCTGAGAAAGGTCGTTTCATAGAATCCCCACTTCTTCGGAGAAGCGAGCCCTTGACTAAAAGGGGTCTTTAGCAGGGCTGTGCCAGTCCTTCCGTGCCTCTCCCAGGCAGCACGGCCACTGACCACAGAGCTCTCTTCTCTGAAGCCCCTGAAAGGCCGGGGCACTCAGAGAGATGGGGTGCTACCGAGCCTTCCAGAAGGCTTCAGATCAAGGAGAGTGCCCATGGCTGTTCCTCAGTTGGGAATACCTTTTTTTAAATTTTTAATTTTTTTTGGGGGGGGGGGGAGTGTCTTATTAATTTTTTAATTTTGTGCACCACTTTTTGAAAGTAGTTGCATTTTCTAAGCAGCCAAACAAGTCATCGCTAGACATTTTTATGCTCATGTGCTTTTGTGTTTTTTAGGTGTGCACAGGTTTATCCCTGCAGGAAACCATTTAAAGAATGTAGATAATACCTACCAGTGTTGTGAGTCACCCTGTCAAGAGAGTAATGTACAATCCGCATCCTTGTAAGTTATTTATTATGCCCCGAGGCTTGATGGAATACAGTTTCCTTGATGAAGAGATAAAAAGGAGCCACATAAAAGTGAGGTAAAAAAGAAGAACACTTCATTAAAACTGAATCGACCTTCTGGTCTTAGCTTTTTAAAAAATATTTTTTATTGGTATTAATGAAATTTATCATCCCCAAATTTACTTTGTAGAAACTCTTTTCAGAAAATAAAGAGAACAGTGAGAGAGGGAATAAGGTTGGAAAGGGACAGAAATACAGAGAGACAGAGAAATCTTGAGAGACAAAAGCAAGGAGAGGAGAGTGAGAGCAAGAAAGAGAGAGAGAGAGAGAGAGAGAGAGAGAGAGAGAGAGAGAGAGAGAGAGAATAAAGAAACTAACTTCTGTAGAACTGGAATACTGAAAATACCATGTAAGAGAACACTCTCTCAGGACAAGGACAGCTCTGAAAAGGCAATAGCTCTTTGCTGCTGAGATAAGTGGGAGGAGTTTTCAGAGAAGAGCATCCCCATCCCCACCTCACACCCAAGGAAGGCTGTAAGACCAGGCTGTAGGGAACAGGATTGGTCATCAGGAGCAATGGATTCTAACTTGAGCAAATCAGTACTCCCACCTTAAACCATGGGGGGAAGAAGCTCCGGATTCTGTATCTCTCAGGGCGGGTGGGGTAGCCGCTGAGAGGTAGTGGGCTTGGGTCCAAGAAAAGGTGGAGAAAGAAGATAATAGATGTTTTATTCTGTGTTGAAATTTAGTTCCATTCTAGTTTGTTTGCCCTCCCTCACGCATTGCTTCACTAGAACAGAACCACAGGAGTAGATAAGTCTCAGGGAGAACAGCTAATTTTCAGGGCCATGGTAAGGCTTAGCTTAAAGACAGCAATGCAAGGAATAAATGCTTTAATCTCATAATACTGCTTCTGTTTACATTTGAACTACATCAATACTATGTGGGTACATTTTTTTTTTTTTGGTAAAAGATAAAAATATTACATATGAGCCTACATTCCCCTTTCACCATTATTCTTAATCCCAAACCTTCCCCAGCATCTCCCAAGGGAATCTTTTATCAGTTTATCATGCTTCCTTTATCGATCTTCTTCTAGGTAGAAACTATAAAGCAAGTTTTTGGGGTGTGTTTTTTAAAAAATATATATATATTATTGATATTTTACAGAGAGGAAGGGAGAGAGATAGAGAGCCAGAAACTTCAATGAGAGAGAAACATTGACCAGCTGCCTCTTGCACACCCCATACTGGGGATGTGCCCGCAACCAATGTACATGCCCCCAACCGGAATCGAACCCGGGACCCCCCAGTCCGCAGACCGACGCTCCACCACTGAGCCAAACCGGTTTCGGCGGGGTGTGTTTTTAATATAAATAAATAGTTTGCTTTATAATAATTTTATGGAATAAATTCGACATGTAAAAATCTGTATAATTTTAAGGCGTATAGCATGTCACTTTGGTAGACTTATATTTTGTTTTGATTGGTGCAGGGGGCTGCTTCTCTGTTTTCCATGTCCATCACGGAAAAGGACAGGTTCCTGAGTGGAGGAGCTGGGGATTAAGAAAGAAAGAGACCAAGAGGCAGAAATAGGTTCATCAAGCTGGGCGCTAGGTGGGTGCCATCTTCTCTGATGGAGAGGCAGCGAGGGACCCCTCACGCCACGCAGCAGGTTTATTTATAGGGTCAAAGGAGCTTATTTGCATTCTTAAGTAGGCTCTAGCATTACTGGATTTACATATCTAGACCCGCCCCTGCTGACACCTGAACAAAGATAAATCAGAAACTGAATAACACCCCCAGCCCTCTGTCTCAGCTGACAATTTAAAGAATGTCCATGTGCCTCCTCAGGTGGCCCTCTACAGATTGGCAACACAGTGATATTTATCACCTCACATAATGAAAGTACAGTATTTTTGTCTATATTCATTTTAATGTGCATTAGATCTCTATGGTTTATTTATTACTTGTTTCAAGTTTGTACTCTTAAACATCATCACTCTTATCCCCTCCTCACCACCTCCCATTCCCCTCATAACCACCATTTATTTTGTGGGCATTTGATGGGCAAACATTTACACATGTGTGTTTACACATCTTGGCTATTGGGAATAATGCTATAATAAACATGGGAGTGCACATATCTCATTTAAATCTTGTTTTTATTTCCTTTGGATATGTTGCTAGATCCTAGGGTAGATCTATTTTTAAGTGTGTGAGGAAATTCCATATATTTTTCCATAGTGTGTGGACCAAGTTACATTTTCACCCATAATATATAAAGGTTCAGTATGAGATTTGTATACTTCTATGTCTTTTAAAAAATATATATATATTATTGATATTTTACAGAGAGAAAGGGAGAGAGATTGAGAGCTAGAAACGTCGATGAGAGAGAAACATCGACCAGCTGTCTCTTGCACACCCCCTACCGGGGATGTGCCCACAACCAATGTACATGCCCTTGACCGGAATCGAACCCGGGACCTTGTAGTCCACAGACCGACGCTCTACCACTGAGCCAAACCGGTTTTGGCTACTTCTATGTCTTAAAGAGGTGTCCTTATTAGTAGTTAAGTTGCACCTAATTTTTAAAAAATGGTTTTGTAGTGTTCTGTGGCACAGATAAGATATAGTTTATTTAACCAATTCCCTATTATTTACAGGGATGTGTTTTCCAGGTTGTTGATTGTTTATAATTCCTGAAAACCAATGCTGCACAGAGCATCCTTATTCACACCCCCTTGTGCACCTATGTGATAGTTTGTTTCTGTAAGGTAGAAATAATTTAGTTTCTAGCTCTGGATCTCCAGGTCTCACAAGGGCAGCTTGAATGCAGCTACATGCCACAGAGGTTCTGAAAAATTGCCTCAAAATTGGAGGGAAGGGAAACATTACTCTTTAATCTTAGCAAAACACCATCCCATTTACCAGCTACATAAAACAAGTGTTAGTTTTCCAGTCTTGATGATTAAATATTGATTAAAAATGCTATGTCTGGCATCACCTCCCATATCCCCAAACACTTTAATATCTTTTCTTTCTTTTGTATCTTGCATGGTATATATATATTTTTTTCAGGAATAAAAAATAGTAGCCACTTTGTATTTACATGAAAACATGCATAAAACAAGATGTTCATCGTTAGCAAAGAGCCATCCTGTAAGAATATTATCTTTTTTAAAAAAAAACTAAAACAAAAACCAAAATGGATGTAATAAGTACATGAGATGGGGAAGAAAGAAAAAGGAGTGATGTCAAGATTGGAAAGCGTAGTCATTACAGAGTCTATACTGGCACTGTCCTTTGAGCAGCTGCTTGTATGCCATCGACTAATGAAGCTCTTTGAGTGCTCTGTTATCAATATGATGAGGGGAGGGCAGGGGGGATAAAGAAAGAGAGTGGGCCAAAGGAGACACATCCTAAAGAAAGACTCCCTTTCCCCAGCCACTTGTGGAAATCCATTTAGGTCGACTGGGACCAATTGTGAGTTCTGGCCTTGGGCAAAATTCCTATTTGCAGTCAATAAATTAGTGGGTGACACCTTGAAATGGGCTGCACTTTAACTGAATCAATGTCTAATGTGGCAATGTATCCTCAGGCCAAATTCCCACTGGAGTTTCCTAGTTGGGATTGGCTGAAGATACGGACAGTTTCATAGGACTTTCTTCTTCTTCTTCTTCTTCTTCTTCTTCTTCTTCTTCTTCTTCTTCTTCTTCTTCTTCTCCTTCTCCTTCTCCTTCTCCTCCTCCTCCTCCTCCTCTTCCTCCTCCTCCTCCTCCTCCTCTTCCTCCTTCTTTTAAATCACTACTTCTGAAAACAGAGTGTAGTATTGTGGTGCTAGCATTCTTGCTTTCCTATTCTTGCCATCCTCTCTGTAATTGGTGTGGAAGAACTGATCTTACAGATTTCATTTATACAGGACTCTATAATGGACTGGGTTCTTTATCTGGCTGATTCTAGTTCAATCTGTTTTCTCTAAAAAAGCTGCCCACGAAGCCAAAGAGGGAGCCGTTTCTTCACAGTAGCTCCTTTTGAAACCTTCAGGCAGCAGGAGAGAAAAGGCTGTTGTGTAGGTTCAGCTGGCATTTACAGCTGAAGATAACAGGGACCTCAAATCTGTTGACACTGCTATTTTCTTGGAGGGGCAGGGGGAGAATTCAGGGAGCAAAATAAAGAGAAATTAAAGTTTAATATTTCATAACTGGGTGCTGTTTTCCAGGTTTTACTCCTGTAACATCCTCTGTGTGTGGCCAGATCCTTCATTACACAGCCCTTTTGAAAAAGGAGAGGGGAGAGGAAAAGGAGGAGGGGTGGAGGTGGGGATTAACAACTAGCCTTTGGGGGAACAAAGACCACTGCTTTTCAGTACTAACTGTGGCCTTAACTGGATAGCCAGAGCCTCTCGGAATTGGGTTGGTCATTCAATTCTGAAAATAGGATAGAGGACAAGGTGGGGATGGCATTTGTTGTGAGGCCGGAAGAGAGAGGTGACCCGTTTAGAATATTATCTGAGAAGAGTGGGCTCCTGAGGCATCAGAAAGTTGATGTACTAGTAGCTTTCCTTTCCCTGAGAATGTACTGGGTAATGTCTGCTGGCAAAAAGATAAACTAAAAATCAGAGGAACAACAATGGTTGAAACATTGGAGCAAATTCTTTTGCATTTTGGAGTCATTTTGTGGAACTAAAACATAGGAGGAACAACTTTAAATCTCTGGAGAAGGAACAAGCATTGGCGTGTCCACATTATGCGTGCAACGCTGTTTCTGCCACCAGACTGGGCTGAGGAGACGCATATTTTATTTTCAGGTTGGCCATGCTATTTCCTGCCTTCGGAGCGAAATCCAGTGCAGCTACTGTACCCTGACGATATTTTTTTTCTTTTTGAATATCATAACCTTTTAAATAACAAGCATGCTGCTTTTCTCAAGGGCTCTGAAACCAAGGATGGAGAAATACAGCAGCACCGTTTCATCCCTTCCCTCCAGATGAACAGCCCTTTCTCGAGGTCTGTCTACCACTGCTGGGGGTTCTGCATGTAAATGGAGAAGATGACAGTCATTTTGATCTCTAGAGAGTGAGAAAACACCCAAAACACACCCTAGTGATCAGGTCACACAGCCTTGAGAAGAAGCAATGAAAAGGGGACCAGTTACAATTGTTCGGGTGGGGTGGGGGCCTGTGAAACAGATGGCCGTGCGGGGCAGGGCCGAGAAAGAGTCGGAGGTAGTGGTGCCACCCAGGGAAGGGGCATGAGAGGTGAACAGTGACAAATGGCAGTCCACGCTCATTGACAAACGTTCCCTCAGCGCACAATCCTAGAGCTAAAAAGATCTTAAATGTCATGTAATACAGTGCCCTCCTTTTACCAAATGACTGGCTAGCGCGACCGGCCCAGTCAAGTCAAGATGCTGGGCCCTTGTCTGCCAGGTTGGTGCTTTCCATTGCTTTGAGTTGGGTATTTTACCATTCAGGTTGAAACACACAGTCTCTGTCTTCTAGTAGCTTACAATTTAAAAAGACAGTTTCCCAGAAAAAAAGGAGCTGTTTGGGGAATGAATCAGCGCTGAGAGGACCAAAGAAGAGACTTGCTTCTAAGCCCGCGTCACTGGGTGACCCTAGAAACCACTGAGCATGGCCGCGCTTGTGAGAGAACCCGACGGGAAGGGGGCCTGGGGCGGCTTCCTTAGCATGTGACGAGTTAGTGGTTCTGTATTAAACCGATGTGGACTCTTGATGGTGCCATGAGGGGCCGGGGCGTGGTCAGATGTAAGGTTAGATTTCTCAGTAGAAAGTGGGGCATCGGCGTCATAGTCCTGCCCATCCTGCTTCATATCAAAAAGGTCAACATGGTTCTCTCAGAGTGACATAAAGTGCCCTGGATCTGTATTCCTTTCTTTATTTTTAAAAATATATTTTATTGATTTTTTTACAGAAAGGGAGAGGGACAGAGAGCTAGAAACATTGATGAGAGAGAAAGAAGATGAGAGAGAAAGATCGATCAGCTGCCTCCTGCACACCCGCCACCAGGGATGTGCCCGCAACCAAGGTACATGCCCTTGACCGGAATCGAACCTGGGACCTTTCAGTCCACAGGCCAACGCTCTATCCACTGAGCCAAACCGGTTTGGGCTGTACTCCTTTCTTTACAAACAGGCACAACAGGTCAGCTTCTTGAGGGACTTCTGGGAAATCATCCTCCAGTGATTCCTGGCATTCACCTCACAGAGGGGCAAACTTCCTTTCACAGACCGAGGGCTACACACAGAGGAGAGAGACTACAAAGGAGGCTGTTGTTACTTATTTTATACCAACTGGGAGGAGAGTGCCAAAGGGAGAGAAATGTTGTAGTGTGATTTTGGAAATCTGCCTTCATAAGAAACTTTACTAGGGTTTTTTATTCCATTTTTTCCTCTCTCCTCTCAACCCTCCCAAACCATCTTTTAAAATGTCCTTGTTCAGATAAGAAAGCTTATTTATGCCACCGCAGTCCATGTTGAAACCTGGGAGCAAAAGGTCAGAGCGGAGGAGGCACAGGTGGTGGCTGGTGATGTGGATCCATGGGACTACCCGCCTCGGACCCAGAAGGGATGGTGGGGGGGGGGGGGGAGGCAGCAAGGTTTGCTGTCAGGCTGCCTTCAACCCCCACATTAGCAGGCCTGGGAGAAGAATCTGATGGAGGTAAAAAGGAGCTCTCATTCCTTTGCCCCAGCTACCTCTTTTTGAGAACTAAGATGAAGAAACAGTCACATCCATCAACGACTCTGAGAATTCCTGGAAAATGGCAGCAGGGAACAGTAAGCCTACATTGTGGGAGACCAGGAAGAACCTAGGGACCAGGGGCTGGGTTAGCTAATATCTATGTGGAAAACCACAGTATCTTCTTTAACAAAGATTTGGGGCTTAACCCCACCAGAATACTGTACTGGGCAGTAGTACACCTTGCAGCCTTTTCCGGATGTAATTTTTCAGAGGTGGAATCCATGTCAGGAATTAACGTCTAGGGAAAAAACAGTATGAGTTGCTGGAAACTTTCATGCTATTACATCGGGGTAGATAGACGAGCTGATATAGTGCATGTTTAAACAGTCCAGAATGAGGCCATATTAACAATATTTATTTTGGTACCCAAAGTAGGTGTTGACATTTATATGAAGGGTATGCAGACCCACCCGTCCTTCTGTACATTGCCGTGCTGTTTAAAGGGCCGACCATCTCTTGAGAATTAACCTGTTTTAGTTACTAGAAGTAAAACTTACTTGGGTTCCATTTGCGGGGGGGGGGGGGGGGGAAGAGAGGGGCAGGGAGGGAGGAATGTAGACATAATTTGTTATCCATCAAGAGAGCCAAGCAGAAGGAAAAATGGCGTTTCCCCTCCTCTATAATCTGCTTTGATGGCCTGGTAACTAAAATAAGCAAGCTGTGCATAGTACTCAGAATACATTGATCTAGGGCGGGGCCAGGCCTTCAGCACTTCCTAAAGCTCCTCAGATGATTCTATTGTGCAGGCAGGGCCGAGAAACCACTTGTCTGAAGCCTCCCCAGTTGGAACTGGTATTAATTGGGAGGAAACTTAGAAAAGGAACCCTAAGAAAGGCAAGCATGTAAATGAGCTATGAAACATAAATGTGCTGCTTGATGAATTGCTTCATCAAATTAAGGACATGAAATGAATTTTGAGAGTTCGGTTATTTCATTCATGGGCATCCAGATAGGAACATTCTCCAAGAATTGATATAAATAATAAATCATACACATATGCATTTAATCCTCACCTGAGGATGTTTTGCTGTGTTTTTTTAAAATGTTTTATAGAGAGAGGAAGGGAGAGGGAGAGAAACATACCTATAAGAGGAATATCGATGGGTTGCCTCCCGTACATACCCCAATCCAATTGGGGATCGAACCTGTAATCTAGGTATGTCCCCTGGCCTGGAATTGAACCCACAACCCTTTGGTATATAGGATGATACTCTAACAAACTGAGCAACCAAGCCAGGGCCACTAACTGATTTTTTTTTAGAGTCTTTCAGTGGTGAGTATTCAGTCATCTTTCTGTAATTTATTCCAAAACACTGGAATGGATGCAAAAGCGAGTAAATAGACCAGTAGTAAACAGTTATTTAGAAAGAGTCTAGTTTTATAGAAAATAAAATGGAAGTCAAAGCTCAAGTTAGGATTGCTTTGCAACTATGCACCATGAGTAAATTTTCATATATGCATATTACATATAAAACTGATTTCCCCAAAACAAATTTATTATCCTCTTACAACACCCTACCAACATTTTTTTCTTAGCTAACTTCAGGGAGGGTGTTTCAGCCATTTCTCTGATCTCTTGTGAAAGTACTGGCCTGGTTAGATTTATAGGTAATTCCAGGTTGTAACAGCAACAACGGATAACTTACCCTATTTAAAAGTTGTGATTATTGGAGGAGAAAATTAAAGTTAAACCTTTCACCTTCATTGAGATGCAAGGGGACAGAAAAAGGTTTATAAAAGGAAAGACTAAAACCAGTCATATTAATGTCGAGTTTGAAAATATAAAGTCTATTTTCTTAATTAAAGGAATTTGAGCATACGTAATAGTAAGGACTATTTTCTTTTAAGAGCTGAAGAGTCAGTCAGGTAGGCTGAATTCCAAGTCTGGTGGTCTTCCCTCTTTGGTTCTTATAGGGTTATTTCCTTTTGCTTTTTACTCACTCCACCTAGGAGGCAGTGGAGATACTTAATTAAAGAAGGTACAGGGGGCTCTGTCTCAAGTCCTGAAGGAGGGATTACATTCAGGTGATAACAGGTCATCCTTGGATGAAGTGGGATTCTAAACTCATTTGGGAAAGTGCTAAGCTCAGGGAAGGAAAGCTATTCACTGAACAATGACATATGGGATCTAATGGGAGATACAAATAAAAAAGGAGGGAACAATTCCTTAGCTGTCCCACTTCATGAAATAGTGAGACTTTTCCAGTTCTGCCTGGATTCTGCTTAGACTTTTCCCAGGATCACATTAGGATTTTCATGGGCCTTAGGAACTTTTGCCTTTGTGGGTTCCTTTATTTATTTATCTACTTATTAATTTTACTTTTAAATAAACTTTATATTTTATTGATTTTTAGAGAGAGGAAGGGAGAGAGAGAAGCATCAATGTGAGAGAGAAACATCAATTGGTTGCTTCCCATGTGCACCCTTACTAGGGATCAAATGTGAAACCTGGGTATGTGCCCTGACCAGGAATCAAACCTGCCTCCTTTTGGTGTACAGAATGATACTCCAACCACTGAGTCACACCAGCCATGGTGGTGCCTTCTTTAATTAAAAAAATACTAAAAATCATATTTTATGGCTTTGTTGGTATAAAGACAAAAAGACAGTGTAGGGTAAAAGTAGGTTTACAGTTCACATGGAAAATACTACCATAATTAACAAAATTAATAAATAATAATACAAGAACAAATTCTGTGCTTTGCATACTTACAACTGTAAACCTACTTTTTGCCCCTAACCTGTAATTAATCGTATTTGTTAAAATACTGTCTTTAACTTGAACCTATTTTTCTCCTGTTTATAAAAAAAATTAAACATTTTGTTTTAAAAGTTTTCTGATGCTTTGCGATAGTGTCTACTGCCTAATGGATAAGTGACCCCCCCCCCCACTGGATTGGATAAATGGTGAGGATACTAGCAGAATAAGAATGGTATCAGGGAAACAAAGCTCCAAAGTTATATACAAAGGTAAGAATGTTGGATTTTATTTTCATGAATGAGATGGAATATTCTTGAGGTTTATAGACACAGAGGTGATATGATCTGACTTACATTTTAAAAGGATAGTTCCTTTTGTGGAGACTATACTACAGAAGGTAAAAAAAGAACACCAGAGAGACCAGTTAGAGGGACATTCTGAAATTCCAGGAAAGAGATGATGTGGCTTGCCCTAAGGTGGTGGTGGAGGTGGTAAGAAGTGGTTAGAGCCCTGGCCAGTGGGACTTAGTTGCGTGTCATCCTGTGCACCAAGAGATTGCTGGTTCAATTCTTGGTAAGGGGGGAGGGCTGCAGGAGGCAGCTAATTGATGCTATATTCTCACATCGAAGTTTTCCCCTTCTCCTTTCCTGTCTGTCTAAAAATAAATAAAATATTCTTTAAAAAAGGGAAGTGGTTAGATTATAAATAGATATTAAAAGTAGAAGCACAAAGGACTTGCTGATGGGCTAGATGTTGAATGTGACAAAGAACATTCAAGATGACTCCAAGCTTTTCCTTGAACTAGAAAATTGAGTTTTTCATTTATTGAGATGGCAAATTACAGTGAAAGCACATTTATGGAGGAAAATCAAGAGTTCAGTTTTGGACGTGTTACTTTTTAGATGTGTATTAGACATCTAAGAGGAAATGTCTGGGGCTTAGAAGGTGGTTCGGGATAGAAACAAGTTTGGGAACATCTGCTTTCAGGTAGTATTTAAAGTCAGAGGAGAAGTTGAGATCAGAGAGGAAATATTGTGCAGATACAGTATAGAAGACACCCCAGGGCTAAAATCTCAGGTCCTTGGATATTAGAGGTTGGGAACATGAAGAGGAACCAGCAAAGGAGACTTTTTAGGCATGGCCAGTAGAGTAGGAAGAGATCCAAGAGAGTGTCCTGGAGAAGAAATGGAGAGCAGCCAGGTCTGTATGAGCAGGTGCTTTAAAACTCTGACCATCTCTGACACCACATGAAATGATGGTAGACCCACAAGCTTCCTCTCTGATGGGGAAGGAAGCTAAGTTCCCACAGCCAAAAATGTAATGGAAAACCAACCTAACGACCATTCCCTTACTCCCTTGTGTGACCTGCCACAAATAAAGTAATTTAAATAATCTCTCTGGTTCAGTTAAGACACAAATACCCATGAGAAGGAAGAATGAACCCAGGGTATAATTTTTCCTCACGGTGGGAAAGTGCTTTCAGCAGGCAGGTGACCTTTCTGGTCACACGTGAAGGGGCTTTTCCTCCCGTAGAGCTCCAGCAGGATTCTGGACATTAGAGAAGGACATGGTGAGAATTATGCAAAGATGGCAGTGGTGAGGAATCCACTAATGAATACTGTTCCAGAGGGCATGGTGGACATACAGCCTTAGGGGAGAAGCTCAGAAAAAGGAAAGATTGGATTAGACCTAGAAAAAAAGAAAAGAAAGAAAACCAAATGCAATAAGGAAAAAGAAAATGAAAGGAGATAAACTATTTTCTTTGCTCCAAATAAAATCTTATACAACCCACTAAAGTTACATTGAAATATGATGGTCACAGATTTAGTCAGACATTGACTCTAAGTCACCACCAGCCTCCAAGGGATAGGGGGGGTTTCAAAAGATTTGTGAAGGACAGTAGAAAAAGAGTCTTAGGTCACATTTTATACTGAAATATAACCTTAATTTTTGAAAAAAGTGTAGGAGAAGGAAACAAATTGTCATTATTAAGAAATGGGTGAGAGGTGATGTTTGAAGTTTCTGAGAAATCTTATGTAATAAAAGCCCAATATGCTAAGTCTCCTAATATGCTACTGATCCGTTTGACCATTCGGCTAGTCCCTAACTACCAGGGGGTAGACACTCTGACTGGTAGGTCAGCTTGCTGCTGGGGGCTGGCCAGTTGGGACTGGGTGAGATGCACCCAACACACCCTGGAGTCCTCCCACAATCCCTCCCCAGCCCCGTTCATGCACTGGTGGAGTACCTCAGCTTGGCCTGTGCCCTCTCACAATCTGGGACCCCTCAGGGGATGTCAGAGAGCCGTTTTGGCCTGATCCATGCAGGCCAGGCCGAGGGACCCCATGCACCAAACCTCTAGTTTAGAAATAAAATGTTTGTTTTTTTTTAAACTGCCTGCTTCTGAGAGTGCATTCAGAGTATAAAAATTGTATTCTGTTCAGTGGGGTTTAATTATACAGAGACAAAGAGATAAATGAGATTATGCTATTATATACATCGTATAATCTTATTTCTCTCCTTGCCTATTTATAATATATACTAGAGGCCAAGTGCATGAAATTTGTGCATAGGGGCAAGGGGGGGGGTTGTCCCTCAGCCCAGCCTGCACCCTCTCCAATCTGGGATCCCTCTCACAATCCAGGACTGCTGGCTTCCAACTGCTCTCCTGCCAGCCCGTTTGCCCCCAACTTCTTTCCTTTGCTGGCCTGGTCACCCCTAACTGCCCTCTCTTGCAGGCCTGGTCCCTCAACTGCCCTCCTTGCAGACCTGGTCCCTCCCAACTGCCCTCCCCTATTGGCCATCTTGTGTCCACATAGGGGCAGGATCTTTGACCAGATAGGGCAGCCATATTGTATGTGGAAGTGATGGTCAATCTGCATATTACTTTTTTATTAGATAGGATAGAGACCTGGTGCATGGGTGGGGACCAGCTGGTTTGCCCTGAAGGGTGTCCCGGATCAGGGTGGGGTTCCCATGGGGTGTGGGGTTCTCTTGGGGTGTGGGGTGGCCTGAGAGAGGGCCTGTGATGGTTTTCAGGCTGGCCACATGCCCCTGTGACCCAAGTGGAGGCCCTGGTATCTGGGATATATTTATTTTCTACAATTGAAACTTTGTAGCCTGAAGTGGAGGCTTAGGCTGGCAAGGGCAGTTGGAAAGCTTAGCTTCCCCCGATGCCAGGGAAATACCTTCCTCCTCCTCTCTGTGGCTGTAGCCATCTTGGTTGGGTTTATTTGCATATTTTCTCTGACTGGCTTGTGGGCGTGGCTTGTGGAGTGGAGTGATGGTTAATTTGCATATTACTCTTTTATTAGATAATACTAGAGGCCCGATGCATGAAAATTCATGCACTGGAGGGAGGGTCCCTCAGCCTGGCCTGTCCCCTTTCATAGTCTGAGAGCCCTCAGGGATGGGAGGCAACCTGGCAATCAGGAGAAGGTGACTGCCAGCAGCACAAGCCTCAGCCGGCCCTGGTTACCTGAGCCTTGGACATCTCTGGATGGCTGAACAGCTGCCATCTGAGGCTTGCCTGCACCTTGGGCTGGCCCTGCATGGCTGGGGGGCTAAAGTGACTGGGGGACTCCAGATGCAGGTTCATGGAGTAGTTGGGCCTGCCTGGGGGTGGACCCAGCCTTGCTGTGCACCTGCCACACGGATGGGCTGAGGGGACTGGATGCCACCATCTTGTGGCCGTGGGTGCCCCCATCTTTGAGGGTGTGACAGTCAATTAGCATATCCCTTCCTTATTGGCTATGGGTGCCATCATCTTTGTGATGGTGTGGGGTCAATTAGCATTTTCTCTATTAGATACCATAGATATCATGCATGAATTTCATGCATTGGGCCTCTAGTGGTAATAATAAGCAAAAAGAAAAGGGTTACCTTCTTTAAAATTAGATATTTTAGTGAATACAATTATCAAAGGCTATGCTGGGGAGCTCTTTCTTTTTAAAGATATATTTTTTATTGCTTTCATAGAGGAAGGGAGAGGGAGAGATAGAAACATTAATGATAAGAAGGAATCATTGATTGGCTGCTTCCTGCACACTCCCTACTAAGGATTGAGCTCAAAACCTGGGCATGTGCCCTGACAGGGGTCAACTTGTGACCTCTTGGTTCATAGATCAACACTCAATCACTGAGCCACACTGGCTGGGCTGGGGATCTCTCTTACACACACACACACACACACACACACACACACACACACACACACACAAACACGCCTTCAATTGCATGGAAAATTTTTGCATAACAGTGATTTGGTGGAAAGCAAATGAGAAACAAAATCATATACAAGGCAATTCCTGTATGGCAAATCCACTGAAAACTACTTTTAAAGCAACTTGCTTTAAAAATCCACTTTCAATGCATCACAACAGCAACTGAATACTGGAAATAAAGAATGAAATTCTAGCCCTGGCCAGTGTTTCTCAGTGGATAGAGTATTGGCCCATGCATAGAAGGGTCATGGGTTCAGTTCCTGGTTAAGAGCACCTACCTGGGTTGCAGGTTTGATGCTGGCCATGCTTACAGCATGTGCAAGAGGCAACCAATCGACGTGTCTCTTTCACATCAGTGTTTCTTTATCCTCTCCCTCTCCTTCCCACCTTTTCACTCTCTCTAAAAATCAATGAAAAGATATCATTAAGTAAGGATTAATAACACAAAAATTTCTACATTAAATAATATTCTCTAGGCTGTAAAGCTTCTCTGATCCAGACTGAATCTGGCATAGAGATTGAAGGAATTAATCTGGCACTCTGCTGTAGCTAAAGCTGCTGCAGAGCCAATTGCCTCTATTTCTTTCTTTCCTTTTTAATAAATATATTTTATTGATTTTTTACAGAGAGGAAGAGAGAGAGATAGAGAGTTAGAAACATCGATGAGAGAGAAACATCGATCAGTTGCCTCTTGCACATCCCCTACTTGGGATATTCGTGCAACCAGAGTACATGTCCTTGACCGGAATCGAACCTGGGACCCTTCAGTCTGCAGGCTGATGCTCTATCCACTGAGCCAAACCGGTTTCAGCCAATTGCCTCTCTTTCATTGTGTACCCCGCTGATTCAGCCTAATCCTGGCTTATCTGTTGCATCATTTTTCACCCCATATGGAAACCTATTGACCCCATAAACAATGATCAAATCTTTGTTTTGATCCAGACATTTCAAGTCGGAAATGTATTTTCATCCCTGACTGAGCTAACACATCAGATTTCAGTTTACTGTTATAAGATCAAACCAAAAAGCTCAGAAAACTTCTAGCCTCATGGTGGAGGATTCTAAATATAGGGTGTAGTGTGGCCAACAGTAACCAACCCACAAAGAAACAGGTCTCGTTTTTAGGATTCTGTGAAACAGTTGGGTGAAACTTCTTCCAATAAATGCTCTAAGAACAGACACAGTCCTGTAGAGCATTAAAAGATAAGTGTTTTTGCATGATAACTTTCATAGCTGTGTAGCAGATGGGCTAAGTGGGGAGAGCTGTTGGAATGGATAAGACTTGTAGAGAGCCGAGGTAATGGGCATGGAAACCCGAGGATTATGGAAGAGCCTTAACTCTAAGTGCCCACTGTGTACTCCATGAAGGCACAGATTTGTCCATGTTGCTGGTTATTTGTTGAATAAATGCATTAACGAATGGGTGACTTACACTGTGTAACCAATTCTTTCCCTGTTTGCCAATCCTTTTTCCCTAATAACCTTTAACTCATGGAAATCCAAATGCCACTTCCTCAGACTAGACTATATTAACCTGCTGTTCACTCCCATTGTCCCTGCCTACATAACATTCATTACACTACTCAAAGTTTGTTATTAGACTGTAAGTTTCACAGAGGCTAAATAATGCCTATCTTATTCATTGCTTCTCCTAATAATCATATTGAATGAACATCACTCAACAAATATTATTTCATACTAGTAAATCTTCTTATCACAATTTCACATAGAGGAGCTCATCAGGAAGCTAAGTGACTTATCCAAGTTAATAAGATGCATGTTGGAGTATGTTACCTACATGGACACTTTCAAAGTAGACTATCTCTGAGAAATGCTCCAAAAGTTAATTTTTTAATTTCTAGGCTATTTTCATTATTCTTCTTGCCATTTGCAGATAGGTACAATTTTAAAGATATATTGAATATAAGAAATCACATCCGTGCACACACATACACATCTGCCTGTGCACCACTTTTTGTTAAACAATCTATACATCAAAACCTCTCTCAGGATGTTGAGCAATAAATGGGAAAGCCCAACAAGATAATATTTTTTTAAAAATATGTTTTATTGATTTTTTACAAAGAGGAAGGAAGAGGGATAGAGAGTTAGAAACATCGATGAGAGAGAAACATTGATCAGCTGCCTCTTGCACAACCTCTACTGGGAATGTGCCCGCAACCAAGGTATGTGTTCTTGACAGGAATAGAACCTGGGACTCTTCAGTCCACAGGCTGATGCTCTGTCCACTGAGCCAAACTTGTTAGGGCTCAACAAGATAATATCTTGACCCAACATTAGCTCTTTAGGGAAATAAAATACCATAAAAACAAAAGCCAATATAAAAACTTCATACTCCAAACCAAATGAAAATAATAAAAGTGATAACGATAATGATTGCTAACTCGTATCAAGTGCCGGAATGTGTCAGCTGTGCAAAGGCATGCCATTTACTCCCATTCAAGCCTTATAGCAAAAGTATGTGGTAGACCCAATTAATGTTTCCATTCCATAGACAAGTAAACTACTTGAAGAGGTTAATTATTTTCCCAAAGTCACATGGAGAGTGAGTGACAAAACTCAGACCCAAACACGATGTGTTTACCACCCAATCCTGCCCTAGAGAGAGAACAAAACACAGATTCCTGGGCACTGCCTCACACTCAAAGTTCCTCAAAAGAACAACTTACAGTGAAAACTATCCTCAGAGCTAGATTTAGTGATTTCCAGGTATGTTGACTTGACTTTAAAATAGTTGATGGAAAGCATCTTTTTAAACCTTTTTTTGAGGTTCCAAAGCATGACTAAACAAGTCTTTAAATCCATCATTTTTGTGGCAGTGAAGCTGGTTTAAAATAAAGGTATTTCTTCTTGACCAAAAACGAATTGTTTCACTTTTTCTCTCTCACCTCACTTCTAAGGTATCTGCCATCAAAGTGACTAACTATTGGTACAAGTGTGGTTTGGTAGTTTCCAATCTTAACTGTGGGTCAGCATTACTTGGGGAGTTCTTTTGTTTTCTGTACTATTAATATTCCAGGCAAAACAATTCAGAAGCAAAACGAAACAATAACAAAGCATGCACCGCATTCAGTATGTGACATTAGCTTTCTTCTTTAATCCTACCAACCACTTTATGAGTTAGATATTAGTAAACTGCAGTGTAGAGAGAATGTTACTTGCCAAAGTCACACTGCCGTAAGTGGCCCATACTGCTACTACCATGTTTCCCCAAAAATAAAACATCCTCTGAAAATAAGACCTACTTCATGGAAACATAATACATCCCCTGAAAATAAGACCTAGCGCATCTTTGGGAGCAAAAATTAATATAAGACACTGTCTTATTTTCGGGGAAACAGGGTAGCAAACACTGAGCTACAGTGCCTCCTTTTATTGAAGACAACAAAACCATTTCCAGAATAACTCCAACTGGGTCATCCCGTGTTAACTGATATTCTCTTGGTTGACTCCTTCAGATGGCAAAGCTTATCCACATTTCCATTCACAGATGACATCCTCATTCTCATTGTGTCTAAATCTTTGCCACACCTAAAGCTCCTACGCTTTTGAGAAGACTGAAGTATAATGTCATTGTTCTTACAGAAAATCAAACAGCAAAATTGTTGTTCAAAGAACAGAGTATGCAGCTAAAAGTAGAAAAAATATAGAAGTGTCAAGTAATCTCTCCCTCTCCCTCTCCCTCCCTCCCTCTCTCTCTCTCTCTCTCTCTCTCTCTCTCTCTCTCTATATATATATATATATATATATATATATATATCCCTAATATGCAAATAGACCGAATGGCAGAACAACCGAACAACTGGTTACTGTCATTGGGGTGAACCTCTGGTAGTTACTAAAAATTCTTTGCTCTGGCATGCCGCAGTCCTCCCCAGAGCTTGCACCTGCTACCAGCACCAGCCCCACTTGCACCCGCTGCCCATGCTGGGGCTGCTGCTCTCAGCTGGTGCCAGCACCTGGTGCTGGACTCAATCACTCAGCGCTGTCAGCGAGTGTGAGCGGCAGCTGCCAACCCCGATTGCCCCTAAGGGTTTCTCCACCTCCTCCTGCTCCTGAGGAGCTATCAAGGCTGGCAGCTACCTCTTGCACCCACTGCCAGTGATAGCCTGCTTACACCTGCAGCCAGCGCCAGAGCCGTTCCCACCTGCTGCCAGTGCCCAGTGCCAGTCCCAATCACTTGGCGCTGTCAGTGGGTGTGAGCAGTGGCTTCTGGCCCTGATCACCCTTGAGGGCTTCTCTACCTCTCCATGCTCCTGAGGGGAAATTGGGGCAGCATCCACCACTCACATCCATTGACAGTGCCGGCCTTGCTTGCACCTGCTGTTGGTGATGACCCCAATTGCTCTGTGCCTTCAGCGGGTGCAAGCAGTGGCAGCGGGAGCAGGGCTGCTGGTAGACAGGAGACTGGGGGCTGGAGCAGGAGGGGCCGGAAGGGGTTGCAGAGGATGGGCCAAGACACGCTCCTGTGCCCACCTCAGCCTCATGGCCTACAGTTCCTTTCTAGGTGCACGAATTCGTGCACTGGGCCCCTAGTTCATTAATAAACCCTTCCTATTAATCTGTGTTTTGTGATGTTTATAGTGTTTATCATTTCTTTGAAATGATTCTTAAAATATTTACTTTCTTACCTAGTTGTAACATTGTGTTCTATTTTCTAAATTGATTTTAGAATGAGAGAGGAAGGAGAGAGAGAGAAATATCAAATTTGTTGTTCCACTTATGTATGCATTCATTGCTTGATACTTATATGTGTCTGACTGGGAAAACCCGTCACCTTGGCATATCAGGTTGATACTCTAATCAACTGAGCTAATGGCCAGGGCCTGTCCTTAAAGAGAACTCTCCAATTGGTGTAAGCATTAGACCCCACAGAACAGGATTGCCCTGGGAGGAGAATCACATTCATGATCTTGGCCTCTTAACATCATTTTAAAACCAAGGTTCTAATCTATAAGTGAGACAACATACAACTATTATCACCTTCTAGGGGCCTACTTGCCATCCCCAAACTGGATTAGAATGCTGTACTATATAATAAAAGCCTAATAGGCAAATTGTTCGACCGGGAGTTGACTGTTCGCTATGACGTGCACTGACCACCAGGGGGCAGCGCAGAACATGGTGGGTGCCAGAAATGTGGCGTAGTCAGTGGGCAGCAGTGGAGGTGCTGCTGGCCCTGCCTGATGGGCCCTGATGAGAGAGGGACTGCATTGGGATGGTAGAGCAGGTGAGTGGGTGGTGCCAGGCCAAGGCAGATGCCAGTGGGGGCCCAATTGCCCTGATGGGTCACTCTGCAGATGGCAACCAGCAGCTGTCAGGCCCTGATTACCCAGTCGGGGCTAGGTCCTGGGCTGGGCTGCGGAACTGGGTGTGGGTGGTGGCAACCAACCTTTCCCGGCATGCGGGTGTTGGGCTGGACCTCTTGCTGGCTACCTGGGGGTGAGAATGCAGGATGTCCACTGACTCTTGCTCATGTGCCGGGCACCTGCTCAGCCTCTTCTGAGTGACCGGGGTTGCAGCCAGGGGGATTGTAGGGGTGGTCAGGCTCCCTGTGGGTTCACGCAGGAGCCAGTCTGTGAGGCCAGCCAGGAGAGAGCATGCTGTCTGCCCAGCTTCCATGCAGGCACCGCTGGGCAGCCCAGAGGCCCATGTTGCACCACCACATCTTCACGTGGGAATTCAGGGACTGTGACTCAGGCAGAGGGGGGCGTGTGGAGACCCAGGTGCTGCCCTTCCATGCCAGACACTCACGCTTTGATCACCGCCAGACCTAGGGACCTCACCTGTGCAGGACTTTCATGCACCAGGCCTCCAGTGGATAATAAACTATCTTCTTAGCTTGTATCAATGGCCATAGTGTCTTATCAAAAGGAAGTTAAAAAATGTCCAGTTACTTCTGTTTTATCCCTGCTTGGTTTCAAAAGGAAAAAGTTAAATAATTAGTCATGAAAGAAATTGATATTACTCAGGACTATTGGGAGCATCTAATAGGGTGTTTCCTTAGATTGTTGTACCAGTTGAATTGGGCCTTCATGTTTTCTATGTAAATCTATACTTTGGTAAATATCCCTTAAACAATAGTATAGCAAAGTCTATTGCACTTAACTTATATGATGGTAATTTATTCAGTCACCTCAGTTTTTGGGAAAGCACTTGGTAGCTCAAAGATAAAGTAGAAAAAGACAATCAAAAGTGTTATCCCAAATCCCATTAGTTAAAAAAAGGTGTATTTTACCCATAGATGAGCTATAGAGAATGTCACTCTTGGTTTAGACATGATTCAACTAAATTTAGTTATATAATTGCCTACCATTAGGTTTGAAATAAGTAAACAATTTAAAACGCAAGGCTACAGGAAGGCTGAACTACTGGGGATGTAAGTAAGAAGGAAGAAAAGCTGTGGGAAAGAGGTCTCAAGACCATAACAGGAATGGGGACATTTCATGGGGGGGGGGGGGGTAGACAGTCCCACCTATCCCCATCGTTACTGAGGACTTTGCATAGCACATGATGTTCATAACAAACAACTCTGAGTTTGATTTTCTTTTGTATTCCTCTGAAAATGACATTTAAAACTTCTGATGCTTAAATTATCAGTTGCCTAGAATCTTTCTATACCAGCGCACTTTACCATAATTGTGGCTTTAAAGATAATAAAACCATAAGAAAAGAACCCCATTGGAACAGTGTTCCATGGGATGTTCTCTGATTTCTCCCAGGCACGGCTTGCTTTGATTATATTATTTGCATCCCCTGCCCACACATCAAGAGAGAGTTAAGGAATTCATCTCAAGGTAGAGACGATGTGAGACTCAAGTATTTGTTGTGTGTGACTCAAAATGTGCCTCATCCACCCCAGGTGATCGGTGAGTGGCTAGCTGTTGTCCTGCGCGAGGAAGACACAGACCCTCTTCTGCCTCTCCTATGGGACCATGCTGAGCTTCCTCAGGCCTCACGTCGCATTGGAATCCCCCACTAGATGGTGCTGAACAAGCAGGGAGGACTGGCTGGAGAGCCTTGCTCGCCGGGCCCCTTCCCCTAGCCTGACCCTCACCTCTCCTCCCTCGTGATTGATGTTCCGAGAAAGCGCGATTGTTCAGGAATGTCTGAGGATAACAAAACCCTTTTCACACATTAGACAAACACAAGCTGAGGTGGGTAAACATCATTAGCAGACTCCTCCTTTGTCTGATACCAAAAGGAGGGAAGCCTAGCAGCCCCACATGCAAGCTGGTGTGCTTCCAGGTAGCCTCTAGGTAGCAAGGCCCCCTTTGAAATACAGGGCTTATCTGCTTGGGGTGGAAGGCAGTCCGGGGGAGGCGCGGTGGAGAAGAACGCGTAAGAGGTGAGTGTGTTGCAGAGGGAGAAATTCGCCTTTGACAACAAAGGGAAAGAGTTGGACCCAAGAAGCCTCCAGTCAGACACCCTTTGTTGGAAACTGCACATTTTATATATATAAAAAAATCCCTGAGAAGTTATTTATGCAAGGCTGAAAGTATCACGCAGTTACATGGATGGTCCTTGTAACAATATGTGACACGTGTGTCAAGACAAGAAATCATCCTCTTTTCTTTTTCTTCTTTTCTGATTCAGAAATTTAGTGGAGAGAGAATGCTCCCGGCTGCCTTAAAGACATCCTGCTAATACACAAGTCTGCACTTAATCGCTCCTTGTTAGAACACGAGTCTGATTTCAGACCAGGCAGGAGCATGGGGTGGAGGGGTGGGGGTGGGACGGGGAACCTCTGGGAATAAAGTAACCTTTGTTTCCACTCGTGTCCTGGAAAAAAAAGGATGAGGCGTTTGATTAATGTTGATACTTAGGTGCTCGTTTTAGAGCAACTTGGGGGATCTAGTGAGTTGAAACCAACTTCTTACCTTATAAATCTTAAAGAACTTCAAGTTGAAGGAATTTAACTGAAAATAATGGTGGCAAAAAGGAAGTTAAGCATTATTACCTTACTGTTATTCCTGCCGAACCAATTAGAGCGGAATTTCTTGACCAAGGCCACGAATCTACAGTAGTTCTTTCTACAGTTAACCAGGAATGCCGTAACACTTTTCCTAGTGCTTCTTGGGGGTGGGGGCGTGGTTGGAGCTGCATAAAAGTGCATTGAAATATTCCATCCAGAGCACTAAGTGACAAGAAATGTAGGGGGCTGGATAGTGAGACTTCATTTGGGAAGGCCAAGAGCAAAGAAATGTATAGATCATATCAGAGGTGGGGTGAGATCAGAATCAGAGGCAAGGGTAGCTGTGGGTCTGGGGACATTGTAGGCAGGAGCGAGAAATGTTCTGGGGGAGAAGGAAAACTGAGTCAGGAGTGGAAATTGGCACGGACGTATGTGTGTTTCTAAGCAGCCCTGTTTTTGAAGGTGAACTTTGTTTTAGGATGGAGGCTGAGGAGAGTAAAAATAGGTTCAGGAGGAGGGTAGGAACAAGCTAAATGTCATGCTAAGGTCAAAGAACACAGAAAATTGTCCTGGTGCATTTTCACCCAGTGCCTTGATGTGTAACCACCAGCAAGGCATCAATCAATGTGGTGGGTGGTACACAGCTCCCAGGCAGCTGGGCTGTGGGATATCTTGTGTGAGCACTGAGATACCCCTCTGGGTGCCTGCCTAGTGTGAGGACCATCATAACAGCATGTTATCTATGGTCACTGTGACCTCACCTTGAAAATGAGAGCCTTGCAGCACTCACAAATGGCTCAAAGCTGCTGGGAAAGTTCACCATTGACAGGTGGTCTTGGTGAGGTGATGGTGTGGAGTAGGCTGGCCCAGTGTTATAGTGTGTTATATATTTTTTGCTGGATTAAAATTACCTCAAAATTTCCCAACTAAAAACAAGAGACACTTATTATATCATTCAGTCTCTCTGGGTCAAAATTTGGGAGTGACTTAGCAGATTGGTTCTGGCTCAGAGTTTTCAGGAGGCTGCTGTCAAGATGTTGGCCAAGGCTGCTGCCGTCATCTGAAGGTTTGACTGGGTTGGATGATCTCTTTCCAAGGTGGTTCACTAACATACCTGGCAATTTTCTATTGGCTATTGGCATTCAAAGGCCTGCATTCTTCACCCTGTAAACCTCTCCACAGGGTGATGGGACTGGAGAGTGATGGCATAACGCTTTACAACATGGTGGCTGGCTTCTCCGTGATAGGGAATTAAGCTGCACCTCTTCAAGAGGAGTATCAATTTTCAGACATATTTTAAAACCACCTCTAACAGGGAAGACGGTTAGGTGGTTGTCTCCCTGATGGCTAGGGAAGAGCCTTCGTGGACTCTGTGTCTCTTATGGAACAGCTACACAATGTTTCACTTGGGAGTTTGTTTTTTGTAATCCTCACCCAAGGATATGTTTTTATTGATTTTTAGAGAGAGGGGAAAGGGAAGGGAGAGAGAGAGAGAGAGAAACATCAGTGTGAAAGAAAAAATCCGTTGTCTCCTGCATGCACCCTGACTGGGGTGGGAGTCAAATATGCAATCTAAATATGTGCCCTGACAAGGAATCAAACCCATGATCTTTCAGTGCATAGGACGATGCTCCAACTAACTGAGCCACACTGGCCAGGGCTCTATTACTTTTTTTTTTTTTTTAATTTGACTGCATTTTATGACTATATTCTCATGGCTCTTTGTTTTTGGTAAAAATTCATGAAAATGTGTAGTCATACTAATGGTCATTCATCATTAAAAATGTTACATTAAACATACATGGACAATAAAAGAAGTTGGGGGGAAGGGTAAGCCTGGCTTCAATAGCTAACACCCCTGAGTATGTTAAGAATGAAGGAGAACTTGAGCAAAATTCATGGATTTTAATATTCCATGGATGAGGGTATTTAATAAGACACAAGGCATTATCCATTTCTAGACTTCCAAAAGTATTTCTAGGAGCCAGGAATTCCACGGGTGGGCAGTTAGAATACTCTGCCAGGAGCTGAATTAACAAAGGCATTCAAAGTTCTAGGTCAAAGTCATCAGCAATGAATTAGACTGATTCCAAACAGAGTAGCAATCAAGAATGCACTCAGCAAATATCACAGTTGGCTTGTTCTCCCAGTTGTGGCTCTCTGGACCCAGAGTGCAGATGGCACCATTTGGGGGTATTGATGACACTAATATGTGGTGGAATGGCAGCTGGGGGAGTCCACACAACTTCCACTTCCCTCAGAGAGAAAGCAAACTCTAGGTGTTAGGAGTAGAATAAAGACAGCAGTTCTATGCTGGCAGCTCTTAGGAAGTAGTTCATATCCCCAATTTTGAAGATTTTAAGTTACAAAGCCCTCGAGGCAAATATTTCCTAGTGGCATGATGCTGGGAAAGTCACTTAAAGTCTCAAACTTAGTTCTCTCATTTGAAAAATAAGGAGTATAGCATTTGGTTAATAGAGCTTTAGGAAGAATAAAACAAGATTATGCAAAGAGCTTAGGGCAGGACCTGGCACATAGAAAACACTCAATCCCTAGCAACTGCTATTATTATTTGAAAGGAAGCTAGGAAGGAAGAAGAACTTATCAAATCTAAATAGTGTTTCACACAAGAGGAATATGTTCGCTGGTATATCAAAGTCAAAGATTGTGCCGTAGGAGGACAAATTGGCCCATGATTTAGTGGGAACAGATTCCCACCAAATCCTGATTAAAACAATGTTCAGCTTCAAAAACACAATACAAAACCAAAGCAGACATCAGATAGGGCGATGAAAGTTGTTGCTCAGAGACAATAGTTTACCTCCCACGTGGATTCCATTCAGCTTGTTAAGTGCTAAAAGTCAGATCTCAGTCAGGTACTGTACCTTATTTTCCGTCCCTGAGGGCATGGTAACCAACCAGGGCACCTGGCCACGAGTCAATGATCCATGTTTAACGGCAGCTCTGACAATGCACACCCATGGCATCTCTCCAGGGATGAACCATGCTTTTTCATTTCCTGTTTAGTTTCACACGGGTGGTGATTATTTATGGAGTAGCAGGAGGTAACGTTTTTTTTTTTTTCTTTCTTTTTTTTTTTTCTTTTTTTCTTTTTTTCTTTTTTTTAAATTTGAGCCACCCATTATGGGTTTTGAGGTTCATTTTCTAAATAACAACAAAACTAATCATCTGATTAGGTTACTCCTCCACATTTTCTGGGTGGCCACTGAGGTCAGTGTCATTACACTTGGCACCGGGGCATGTCTCAGACATAGCTCCCAGTGTATCCTGGGACTCTTCATAGCATTCCATGTGATGGTTCCAATTTCACTGGTATTTTTTCTCCCAGACATTTCCTGCAGTGTCTCTATCTTTTCTTCCTGGTCATTGGCTTGTTTAGGGTCTGCCACCCCTCAGTCCCATCACCCTTCTGAATTTTTCTAGTTCCCGTTTTCCTAGCTCCCAACCACCTCTAACTTCCAGATCAGGCTTTTCTCTGCAGGGCTACTGACTTAAGGCTGGACAAAACAGAGAATTCGCAGTGTGTTCTGGTCCAGTGTGGCATGAGGGCCAATGCCCGATTCCTGTCTTTCTAAAAAAAAAGTGTTACAGAGATTCCAATGGAATCTCCTCTGTAGTTTCTAGAGTCAGTACCCAGTTAAGTGTTCCTTTACTTGCTGTAATATATATATACATACATATGAAAAATGTGGATAAAAATATCAACAGAGTAGCTATAAAGCTTTGGAATCTAACTATCAATAGATATTCCTATGGAATTTCAATTTGATTAAGGGAATTTCAGTGCAATATCGGTATATGGAACAGGGTGGGGCAGGAACAGACAGGGAATAGGTGTGAATATAACTGTGTCACCTACTGTCTCCTATTTGTCACACATGGTCAGTAGTCTATCCTGGGACTGAATATGCATTCCACAGTCTTCACCCAGGGGGCTTCCCACTTGAGTGGGGCTGAGGGAATGATACTCCACAGCATACAAGGACTCTGTGTTCATGCAGAGGGAATTGACCTAAGAGGTCTTTATTTTTTGCCTGGAACCAGTATGTAAAGGTTCCACATTGGGAAACTGACACATATTTGCACAAGTATATTACAATTTGCATCTTGGTTCACTGACTAACTTGGTGAGAACAACAAACTGTAAAATCAATGTAAATAGAGGAGTGAAAGATATGTAAGAGGGAATGAGTGGAGGATGAATTTTATATCTTATCAAGATGCTAGCCTTGCAAAATTTTTACAAAAACATATATATTCCAAAAGCAGTGGAGATATACTAATTAGTTGGGTTTGCCTAGGTCAGTGGTCAGCAAACTCATTAGTCAACAGAACCAAATATCAACAGTACAACGATTGAAATTTCTTTTGAGAGGCTAAATTTTTAAAACTTAAACTTCTTCTAATGCCACTTCTTCAAAATAGACTCATCAAAGCAATGGCATTTTGTGGAAGAGCCACACTCAAGGCGCCAAAGAGCTGCATGTGGCTCTAGAGCCTCAGTTTGCCGACCACGGGCCTAGATGATGCTATGGCAACAAATGAACCCACAAATCTCAGGGGCTCAGCACAGTGCAAGCTTGTTTCTCTCTCACACCAAGTCCAATGCCAACTGGCAGGGACTCATCTCCTGCTAGAGACTCAAGAACCCAGGTTCTTGCCACCTCATGATTCTGTTCTCTCCACACTTGGCTTCCAAGGTTGCTGGGTAAGAGAGATGGAGAAGGCACTCTAGTTTTTCAGTGCCCTGGACATGACACATGCTATTTCTGTTCACAGACATATTGTAAAAACACAATTCTGGAGAGAATCTGGGAAATAGAGAAGAGCACATGAATATTCAGCAAACACAAACTGAATTCACCAAAGATATTAAGACAAATGACAGAAAATGAGTGAGTAAAGGAAAGGACAAATAAATGCATGAGACTCTTGAGAAATGTAAAGAGATAACAGAGCAGACAGCCATACCCTAGCCTCTCCCTCATGGCATTAATGGTTGATTTAGGGTTAACTTTTACTTTATAAACATTTTTTTCTTAATTAAAGTAATACATGTGGACAGGTAGAAAAAAATTTAAAAGAAGATTATATGTATAATTCACCCCAACCCCTCCAATTATAACATGTTTTTATATTTTCTTTTTCTTGCCTTAATTTTTTAAAGACTCCATTAAATGGTCCCTCCTACACAAAATTCCTTATTCTTCCCACTGGGAACACACTGGCCCTTTTTCTATAGAGCGCTTACCACATGGTTGACCCCAATGCTTGTCTGTCTCCTCTGTTGGACCTTTGCTTCCCAGAGTCTGGCATAGGTCTGGGATAGAGTTGAATAAATGAATGATGCTTTCAGGTATAAGTGAAAGAGTGAATAAATGAATGAATGCTTCTTGCTCTTTAAATATTGTGTTAGAATTAGATATTTTCATGCCCCCTCCCTGAATTCTGTAGTAAAACTTAACTCTTACTTCTTCAGAAGACTTCAGGGACCCAGACTGGCAGGAAGCTGGGATGTGTGTAGGTCTAAGTTTGTAAAGGCTGTGAGATACACCGCATTTCCAGGGCATGTAGGCATGATGGAGTCCTAGGATGCATATACCCGGAAATAATTCATACCCATGAAAATAGGGGCCAGCTGCTAATGCAAGGGGCAAAGGTGAAAATGGGGTTTTCAAAGGACCACGAGATAACAAAAAGAGTAAACAGAGTGACCCGGGAAGACCTACTATGACAAACTGAGATGGAGCTCATCAGTGATAACGAGGCTATTCTGAACCAAACAAACGAGAGACTGGGGGGCAAATTTCGGAAGGAAGATTCAGGATCCAAGAGGTCTTCCAGAAGAAGAGTTTGCTCTGAAGCTACATGGACTGACATAATATGCCCCTGTGTTTCCAGGAAACCAAAACACACAGCCTTGGATGAAACACTAAAATCCTTAACAAGAATAAAGACTGGATAGTGAATACAAAGGACTGGGGTTTGAGATGGGAGGGAGGGACAATTGGGAGAAAGAAACAGAGAGCAGGGGCTGTTTATTTGTTGAGTGAAACCAAAAGCTTTCAACATGTGCCAAACTAATTGAGTAACATGAGGCTTTGTGCTTGTACCTCGCCTGGTCTCTGAGTCACCTGTACTTTGAGGTTCTCTTGCCCGATGGATGATGTGCTCTAAGTCAGAGAGGCTTCAGCATGACAGACACATGTCTGCAAGAAAGAACGGGGGAAAGGCCAGAACTCCAGGAGCACGCTGCTTAAAGAAAGCAGCACTGATTATCCAGGGTGGTATCAAGAGAAATATTTAGAGAAACGATAGAGCTCAGAAGGCCATCCTCTCTGGCCATGAGTTGTGTCAGAAGTGTTCATCGCACCTGCTCTTCTTGTTGGGGCACTCCCTGTTCAGAGGAAACGGCTTGATCCTGCTTTGGCTACTCATACTCAGCTTTTGGCTTTTCCAAGCTGCTGGGGTGAGTCACTGGCAGTCCCTACATTATTCTAAAGCAGCAGGGAGAAAGACCGTGCTAGTCCCTACAACCACCATGAAACTTTGGATAGTCTCCAAACACTTAGAATATCCTTGAAGCTATCAAGGGAAAGCAGCCAACTGGAATGTATTCTTCCAAAGGAATTTTGAGCCTCATCAGGAATCTGGGCAAGATGAAAGATTCTGCAAAAGTATGGTCAGTTCAAATTTGATAAGGTGGGTTCAAGACCCCATGGAAATGGGAATGAGAGTGGGTAGGGTAACTTTGGCCTGTGAGAAAAAGTTCACCAACAAGTAACTGAAAGCAAAAAGTTCGTGACCAGAAACTCTAATATCTGGAAATCAAATACTCTAAATCCACATTGTACAGTGTAGAGAAACATTCCCTATGAACTCGAGACAATTATAATAATACTATTAGTAATGATCTGGCTTTCAATTTACAGCATATCTAACCCAATAATGGAGAAAACTGAGGACTAAGGAAGTGGTGATTTGCTCAAGGTCATACCATTATTTAACAGGTGACACAGCATGTTAAGATATGCAAATGAACCATTGGTATGCTGCCAGGAGACCCTTGCCCTTCAACTTCAAACATCTCTCTCCTGAAAACAAGTTATTCTTTTCCTAACTAACAAACACAAATAGGATCCATCACGTACAAGTAGCAACCACCAAAAACATCACCAAACAAAACTCCTCTAGACCTAAGCTGAATTTTAGAAAAAGAGGCTTAATGGCATAGATATTGGCCAAAACTTATGGGAGGGAGAGAATTTGCCTTTCTGATTTTGAACCATGCAAATCTTAGAACTTGACCACTGCTACATATGAACAGTGATTTGTTGTTTAGTGTCTACTCATCCAGGGACACAGTCTTAGATAGAACCTAGAATGGAGGGAGAAAAAAAAGTGAGGGACTTCCTGATTCCTCCCCTTCTCTTATTGTGTCCTCATTATGTGCTGGGTCCTTGACATTCATCATCCCATTTACTCTTCACAATAGCCTTGTAAGATACCTCATCCACTTTACAGCTGAAATTACCAAGGTTCAGAAACATTAAGCAATGGTTCATTCGCTTAGCCAGTAAATGCTCCAGCTGAGACTTGAACCCAGATCATTTTCCTTCCACTAAAGTCTTGACTTTGCTCACAGCTACAGAATCTAGGACACACCTGACTTTCAACTCAGCTGTTTAAGTCCTCAGGTCACCCACCGGGGTACAAAAGGCCCACTTGTGGGAATCATTCTCTACATTGTGGTGGCTTCTTTCTCTGGATAAAAGCAAGGGAGGATGCTACTCACTATGGATCTCACAGTGTAGCGATAGATCTGCCCAGGGAAATGACTTTGTTTACTTCAAACGGCATATGGCCTCATGATGCAGCTGGTTCAGACCCTTCAGCTGCCAGCTCAATGGCCCAGCTCTCATCACATCAGACTGACCAGCCACCCAGCAGCTCTCCTGCAAGCCTCTTTGCCTCTTAGGAAAGGATTTTGTTCCTAAGCAGCAGGTTAGGGGTGAAGGAGAGAGCACACCTGGGAAGAAAGGTCATGCTTGCTACCAGAGAGCCCCTTGTTAAGAAAGTACACGCATGGTTAAGTAGGGATTCCTATTCTGACCATTTCCTATTCACATTGTTGGTGAAGGTGAGATCTTTGGCTCTAAATAGTACAAGGTGGCTGAATACATGACACTCAACACTGGACAGCAGCTATTGGGAGCAGAATGAACCGGAAGGGGCTATGGGAGGCAGGCTTTATAAAAACAAGAGAGTGTGGTGACTCCTGACTCCTGTGGGAGGATGTGATTGGCTTGTTTGAATAATTTCACAAACAGGAAGGATGGTAAAACCCAATAGGTTCGAGACCCACAGGTTGAGAACCGCTAGCAGGGTCACCTAAGATCATCGGAAAACACAGATATTTACATTACAATTCATAACAGTAGCAAAATCACAGTTATGCACTAGCAACGAAAACAACTTTATGATTGGGGGGTCACTACAGCATGAGGAACTGTATTAAAGGGTCCTGGCATTAGAAAGGTTGAGAACCACTGCATTAGGTTGAGGTTAGTGCAGCCAGGTGAGAAGCCTTTCTTACTGGGTCAGAGGTGGGACGTATCTGATAAGAGAGGGGATAGGTTAGGCCTCTAGGGGTAGAGGCTCAGAGATGCGAACGCAGCTCTTGAAATTTGAGGCCAATAATGCATCCCCCAAGATCTGAAGTCTCTGCTCCACCTTTTCCTGGCTGTGTGACCTTAGGCTAATTATCTCCAAGCTGTACTCCTTGAAAAAAAATACTGTATAGTACTTACATATAAGGCTGCTATGAGAATAAGTGTACAGTGCCGAGCACATTGCCTGGCACATGTGAGTACCGAGTAAATGTTAGTTACTGTCACCCCCATCACTGGAAATACCCTGTTTCCCCCCAAATAAGACAGTGTCTTATATTAATTTTTGCTCCCAAAGATGCACTAGGTCTTATTTTCAGGGGATGTATTATGTTTCCATGAAGTACCTAGGTCTTATTTTCGGAGGATGTCTTATTTTCGGGGAAACTCGGTAGTAACAGCAGTGAACGGTTTCTTCCAATTTTGTTCTTAGTTGAGCAGGTCTTCCAGCTAGATTTTGCTTCCAGGTTACTTGGGTCATTTAGCGACGTCAGCACCCACATGGATAGTGCAGACGTTACTGTGCTCCCATCACTGCCCTGACTTGCCGTTGGGAGCAATGCTCCCCCAGGACCATAAGACAGATGTGGACGGGCTCAGTAAGTGGAGAAACAGCTCTAGCCAAAGCCCTTCTAGTAAGCTGAAGATTTAGACTGTTTATAAGTTCTTTCCTCTTACTGTCTAAAAAAATTTATTTTGGTCAGAACTGGAAACAAAGGGATTACAGGAATCAGAAGGGTGATTTGTAATTGGTCTCCAGACTGCACTCCTGTTTCCATTTGTCAAGAGCAAGCTGGTGAATACGACTGCATAAGAGGACTTTATTAGCAGTAGCTTTCCTCCTGCAGCCTGGGATTAGAGGAATACTTTAACCTTGACACACTCATTTTACGATCACAAAGCCCTTTGCCTATCCATCTATTTTCTGCTTTTCATACTGCCCTGATCCTGGTAGAAGCTTTTAAAATTACCAGAGAATGGTTTTGCATTTCTTTCCCTCTGTCCTCCCTGCCTCCTCCCCTCCTCATCTTTCTCTAAATGTACACACCTATCGTTACAAAGACAAAGAAAAACAAGCCCTCAAGGATATGAATGTGACAGATTTTTACACCTCATCTCGAAGGCTTGCCAAAGAGCACAAATGTGACTCTATTGGTGTCTCGAAGAAGAGCCAATACATACAGTATTGATTTCCAAAAAAAGAAATGTATTAAAAATTAACAGAGTTCCAGGGAAAGCATAAGAGAGAATGTAGGAAAAATATAAAGTATATTCAGCCATCAACTCATCTGCCAGGAACAAAGGGAACCAGGAAGCTGTATGTCAGAAAAGCATTTATGATTATGAAAAGGATATATAATCTTGTTTTAAGAATCCATTTGAAATTATTGTGGGGTGGGTGCCACGGATGTGCATACATCTCCGAGGTTCAAGTGCACATTTGCTTGTATATTTGCTAATGTGAGGTCTTTATTCCGAGTTAAAGGTTAATTGTAAAACACTTGACTGGTATCCCCAAGACACGACTATCCTTGTTTGTTTGATAGTTGGAGAAATCTACCCACCATCCACCAATTTATTATAATTATGGACTTTTACTTTACTTTTTTCTTTATCCAGCAAGAATTTTTGACTTGTTTTAGATTAAAGCGTAAGTCTCGTTAATTACGGCATTTACTCCTCAGCTTGTAATTGGTATCTGGTGCTTCTGCCTCTGAGAGCTCCGTGTCTTTTCAGGGGCCTAATGAATTTGCCTGAGGTGAACGAAAATGGGAAGTACTGACTTTCTTCAATAAGTTCCATTATTTCTTGTTGCTTCCGCAGTTTAAGATAGTTCAGCGTAGGGGGTAGGAGTGGCGCAAGGCAGGTAGTATATCTGATTATCTCCCAGCCACGGGGATGGAGGTAGGGGCTCTGTATTACTGGCAGGGGCCGCGTGCCAAAATGTAATCAAATAGGAAACTGGGTGCCAGTGGTAATTTTTTGAAATGTGCTTTTATGACATCCTCCTCAAAGATGAAAGCAGTGTTCCCTAAAACAAACAAACAGCACCGGACTCGGGCTCGGGCTCTGATAGGAAATTTATTTATGTTTCACCAAACCCGACTTGAAAGGCAGTGTACATGATTTGGAACTTTTAATTGTTCTTGTTTCTCCCTGCAAATAAGGAAATCCTGGCTTTCTGTGAAAAACTCTAGATCCTGACTCTTGGTTTCTTTTCAAGGTTCTGCCACACTAATTTCTTTCTGTTTGATTCCGTGCCCTTCTGAAATTGAAGGCTGCCTTCAGGCAGGAGAAAAGCTGTGGTGGTTGGTGCCTTGTGGGTTTGGGGACGGGGCTAACCCACAGCTGTGGCTGCGAGCCAGTCTCATTAGCACTCGGCTCGATGGGGCGGGCCAGGGGGCCCGTTTCACTGCTGCAGATCCGAGCCTGCGACTGGGAAGGGCAGAATCTCGAAGCTTTCTCTGCATTATTTATCATGTCTGACCGATAACAACACCAATTTCTTCCACGAACCAAACACTGCTCATTATGGTTTTTTTTTTTTTTTAATGTGGTATTTGGTGTTGGATTTCACTGTTCTTCAACCGCAGATTTGCAAACGGGGAGTATAGTCAGGGGTATGTGTTTCACAGGAAATAGACATTTCGCTTCTTTTCAGCCATAATGTGACTTTATTGCTCCTGCACCAAAATATCTCCGATATCGTTATATGATTGCTTACCCTTTAAATCTGTCCAAACTGCAGTGGTGAAAGTTGGAATGACTCTATTGGTGTCTGAGAACATGTATGTGCTCGATAAAGTCAGAAACAATTTCATCAGTTGTGTGACCTGATGACTTTATAAACTCAAAGTATCTATATATAAAAAAAGCCAGCGACCGGAATGCCATAAGGACCAGAATGCCCAGTTGCTATGATGCCCACTGTGGCCAGCAAACCGGCCCAATCCAACCTACCCCTGATCAGCCTCTCCAACCCCATCAAGGGCAGGGTGGCTGCAGCTTACCCCTGATCAGCCTGCAGCCCTCCCCCTGACTGGCCCTGCCCCTGATGGACCCCTCCTGCCCCAATAGGGGGCGGGAAGGCCAGCCAATCTCCTGCAGCCCCTCCCCCCACCTGACCCCACCCCAGATCGGCCCCAAACCCCAATCAGGGGCAAAGGGAAAGCCAGCCAAGTGCCTGTGGCCCCTCCCCTTGGCTGGCCCCACCCCTAACCACCCCTTCACACCAATTGGGGGTGGGGCTGGCTGGCTCCTATGACCCCTTCCCCAGCTGCTGACCCCTGATTGGCATTGGAAATGAAATAACCTTTATTTATTCAAATTAAAGCTAAATATAATTCTTTTGCTCTTGAAGCAGCATGCTTCACTTTCTGAAGGGCATCAGCTATCTCATTTTATCATTATTTTAAACCTCTTCAGTGAGTTATCTGAACTATGTGTCTACCTGGCCCAAATTCGTTACAAAATTGCAAGTATAGACCCAAAGGTTCCAAGCACCATTCTGGCTGTACATTTAAATAAAACTATTCCCTCTGTTATTTTTGCATAATGATATAATTTAAGCCAGTGGTTGGCAAACTGCAGCTCTCGAGCCACATTCAGCTCTTTGGCCCCTTGAGTGTGGCTCTTCCACAAAATCCCATGGCCTGGGCGAATCTATTTTGAAGAAGTGGTGTTAGAAGAAGTTTAAGTTTAAAAAATCTGGCTCAATCGTTGTACTGTTGATATTTGGCTCTGTTGAGTAATGCGTTTGCCAACCACTGATGTAAGCAAACAGGACATTCTACCCTGGTCATGGCCATTCTACCCTGGTTCATAGTCTGACAGGCCCCAGATCTGGAAGGATCCTTAGAAACCACCTAGCTCAACCCTGCCATGTACACAGATGAGGATGAGGAGGCCTAAAGAAGCTAAATCACTGGGTTAAGGCCATAGAGCTAATTACCTATGAGATGTCAGAGGACTTCTGTCCCCTGTTGGTTGCTGGGCTAACATTTGTGAGAGCACAGGTCCTTTGGCCCATGAGCATGCTTCCCACTAAGCTTTCCAGTTTGATTTAAAAATTTTTTTTTTACAAAAAAGGGCACTGGGCCAGAGATCAGGAAGCCTGGCTCCTTTGACTCTATCACTTATAAACTTGGGCAAGAACACTTATTCCTCAGCTTTCATTTACAACAATCGGAGCAGCATGCCTGCCCTGCTGGGTTGCTGTAGGATCAAATGAACCAATAAAAGAGAAAGTGCTTTGAAAGAAAGACTACGTGGACATCCATGAAACCAGGGTTTTGGGGTCAAAACATACTGGTCACAAACCCTCGCTCTGCCATGTATCACTCACGTCCCCTTGGTCAACGCAGTTCATAAATGGGAATGAAGCTTACCATCTTATTAAATTTGTTTGAAGAGTTAATGAAATAGTATATAAAGTACCTGACACAAGGTAGACTCTCAAGAAATGGTAGCTACTATCAAATCATTAAAATACTTTCCCTAAACAACTTTGTTTTGTAGGAATGTGTAATGTCCAATGCTACTCATTTTAGTAGATTTCATTGTCTGTGATCTTTGTAAACCTTCCACCCCTGAAACTGATTCACTGCTAGACATGCACGATGCATTCTTGTTGAATGAGCAAACCCAAAGTATGTTTATACTGATAAAATGGCTTGCTAGAAACTTCCACTTTAGAACTTAAGAAGAAAAAAAATGGCTGCTTTGAAAATCAGTATTGAACTTATTATTTTCAAAACAATGAACTCTTCCATTTATCCAAATTAAAAATCTAATAAGCACTTCACAGTGGAAATCTATGTGAAGTTCATTACATGTTCTTGCATTTCAATGTAAAGAATGTTTCTTCTTCTTCTTCTTCTTCTTCTTCTTCTTCTTCTTCTTCTTCTTCTTCTTCTCCTCCTCCTCCTCCTCCTCCTCCTCCTCCTCCTCCTTCTCTTCTTCCTCCTCCTCCTCCTCCTCCTTCTCATTCTCCTTCTCCTTCTTCTCCTTCTTCTTCTTTTCAAAGAACCAAACTGTTTTGTAAGACTTACTGTGAAGGGAAGGGAAGAATTTAGGAGGCAGAAATCTTCAAATCTCAGCAGAAAGCACTCCTCAGCGAGATAAGGTCCACATCACAGACCAGCAGGGCCTCTGCACCCCCGCCTGGCCTGGGGCCAGACTGTCCTCTTCATAAAGAGCGTGTGCGTATATGTACAGGCTCAGAGAACCCTGTGAGGTTACCAAAAAGGCCTCCGCAGCAGGAGTGCACAGGAGCCCAGGCTTACTGGGAGAGTGGAAACTCCGTGTGCAAACACTTCCTCACACGGGAAGCCTGACGGCCCCCCAGGGCTCTGTACCTCACTTCAGTTTTTTACTTCCCCATTTATGGAGAAGAAGAGGGATTGGAAAATCAGGCTGATGCATAGCGTACGCATAAATTCATGAAGTCCTCATTAGAAAGCAAAAAACCACAGGGTGTGCGTGATCAAAATAAATTGTATTGTCATAAAGCAATTAAGAGAAAATCAGGCAATCACAAGGTGATAAAAGCCTATTAGTTAAAGGGCCTGCAAAACATAGCGGGTTGTACAAGATTAAATTCTCACACAGAAAAAAATGCCAATACATGTAATTGTCTCACGATGGCAAAGAGTCAGATTACTGGTGTGTGTGAAAGAGTTCAAATAGAAGCCTTGAAAAACGAGAGGTGTAATTTTATTTCTCATTTGTGCTGATATTTGAAGATTTCTATCTTCTAAATTATTTTCTTTTCTTGACAATAAATCTTAGAAAACAATTTTGTTCTTCAAAAATAAGATAAAGCCTTTAAAATGAAATGCAAGGGCAAGTAATGAGTTTCATATAAGATTTCCACTTTTCAACTCATGGGGACCATTCTGGAATTACAGTATTTAGATGTAAAGAAAAAAATTGTATTCCAATGCCATTATTAGGAATGAAGAACCTGGGGCCTGAGGAAGTTAAAGGCAAATTTGCATATGGCTAGTGGGTTAGTTAATGGGAGCAGATCTGGTTCTAGAGACCAGATTGGTTTCCTGTTTGCCAGCTCAGAGCTTTCTCCACGAGGCTACCTTGCTTTCCTGCTGTGATGTTAGTTCTTGCAAACTTTTCATATAACAGGACAGAAAGTAAATACCTTGGGCTTTGCAGGCCACAGGCTCTTTCCTGAAACTGCTCTTTCCGGCTTGTTGTAGTGTGAAAGCAGCCGTGGACAGTACTTAAACAAGTGGGTTCACCTGCATCCCAGTGAACTTGTTTACAAAAACAGGCCAAGAGCCCTATTTGACCAGCAGGGGGTAGATTGGTGATCCCTGGTCTATATCATCATATCTAAGAAAGAAGGGATATGCTAATTGACCATCATGCCCTCTCAAAGATGGTGGCTCCCACAACCAATAAGGAGGGGATATCCTAATTGACTGCCATGACCTCAAAGATGGCAGCGTCCAGTTCCCTCTGCCCCACTCATGTGCCTGCCTCCAGAGTCCCCCAGCCACCCAGGGCCAGCCTGAGGCACAGGCAAGTCTCTGATGGTGGCTGCCCAGCCACCCAGGGCTGCCCGAGGCTCAGGTAACTAGGGCCGGCAGAGGCTTGCGCTGCCGGCAGTGGCAGCAGCAGAGGTATGATGGGGGCATCACCTTCCCCTAATTGCAGGGTCATCTCTCACCCCTGAGGGCTCCCAGACTGTGAGAGGGGGCAGGCCAGGCCGAGGGAACTCTCCCCACTCCAGTGCGTGAATTTTCATGTACCGAGCCTCTAGTTTCTTCAATAATCATCAAGGAAGCCTTACAATAACCTGAACCAAGATTTCTAGATATTATACATGTTTCTAATGGGAAGATTGAGCAGTTCCCTTGGTTAGGTGAGTATTTTTTTCTGAGCATTATTCTGAGGCCTTCCTCAATGAGTTCAGTCCTTGGTACTAGAAGTGGCAGAGGCCCCAATCTTGGATTAGTCTTACCTGTTTCAGTAGCAGGTGCTCACATAGTGCAGACTTGTGCCAGTACACAATGACTTCACAGTGGTCCCAGACAGGTCTCTCTGACCACCATTGCCCATGTGAGCTTAAGGCAGGGATCTAACTACTTTTCTGCAACTGGATAAGCAATTGTCCTAACACTTTAAGTACCCTGTATTTTTGGCACTGATTAGAAATGCCACATTTATTATTCATGAACTTTCCAAATGCACATGAGTCTGTTTCTGGATTTTCACTTGTTTCATTAATCTATTCATCTATTTCTCCATGGATCTTTGAAATATTATTATAGTTTCTCCACCAGGAAAATCTTTATCCAGATTTTCTCCTGTGTCTTTTAATAAAAATTTATAGTTGTCTTACATTTTCATCATGGTTTTTACATAAGCTACAGTGCACTGATTTCTAAAGCAGCAAACAGGAACATAAGTGGATGAAGACAATGTAGTGAAAGCAAACACAATTACGAATGGATCCTGAGAGTGCTCTGTGATTTCTGATTCCTCTTTGGTACTGGAAGGGACAGGTCAGTGTGCATCAAAACAAGAAGACAGAGTGGACTAAGAACCTGGCAACCTTATAGAGGCCCTGGACCCAGCCAGGAGCACAGCAGCCTCAGCTGCTGTTGGTGAAATGTCTCATCAGCACGCTCAGGAAGAAGGACTCAAAGCTGTCCCTGGGGGCAAGGACTGCAGGGACCCAGAGGTATGCGGCACCCTCCTGTCAGACTGCACAAGTTTTTGGGTTTTAGTTGGATGAAATGAAACATTTCCCTTTGTCCACAAAGAGCTTCTTCCTTTCAGTTCACCCCAACCCCCATTCTGGCTAACTTGCCCCAATTCTTGCTTGGTACCTACAAACGTTCAGCTCAGCCTGCCTTAGTTTAGTCTCTCCCTTTTGTGCCTGCGTTTATTGAACTGATTTATTGGACATTTTGTGCATTTACTACCTGATACTAATCTCTTAACTTCTATTACTTTGCTATGAGAATGATCTTCTTTTGGCCATTTTATTTTCTGGTTTTCCATCTTGGGGTAATCCCCCTCCTGCTCTGGCAACCACTTATTCCCCGGAAACATCTGTTTCTCAGAGCCTACTGGCCTCCTGGGCAAGACTCCAAGCTAACCCAATACCTCTATCTTCCCCACAACTAGTTAATAGTGGTAGCGAATTTAAATTATTCTTCTGTGTGGGTTTTTACATTAACTATATACCAAGAGATATCAAATGCATTCCACAGAGTTGGGTCATTTCTAACTAAACCTCCTGTCTATTTTATAAAGTCCTGTGTTTAATGAAGTACCGCAGGTATTATGAGGAGGCTTATCTAAACCAGGTGGATCTAATCAACATGAGTCACCCTCCTGGGGTGCATACTGGGTAAATCAGGTGACTAGTGCCGTTTAGACTCAGGTGGACACCACCTGAATGGGTTACTATTGTTGGTTTTGCTACTCCCAGTGGCAGTTAGCACAGCATTTGATGTACATTTTCATGTATAAACATTTTAGTGATACATATCTATACTAGGATGGGATGAGTAGTCATAGCAATATCATTAAAGATGTCCAGCTTGTACGTATGACTTGAATTCTCACTAATGTGGAGGTTCTCAACCATGGTCTTAGATTAGTTTGGCAAGCTTTTAAAAGAAACAGATGCCCAGGCCCCAACAGAAACAAAATTCCTAAGAGTGGGGCCCAGCCATGGGTATTTTAAAAGCTTTCTAGATGATTCTAATGTGCAACCAAGGTTAAAAACCACTGTTTTAGCACAGCTTTTGGAGGAACTAGCTGACCTTCCACATACCCAGTTGTTATCAGACCTCATTCTCTTAAACTTGCAGAAAACTTAGGGGAACTGAGATTGTGATTTAGGTCATGCAGCCTAACTTAGTATTCAACCAACTTCTACCTAATTTCTATTTGGCCTTTCTCTGGTTTGTTAATCTTCCAAATCCAGGAAGAGATGTGTCAGAGAGAAGTATGTATAATTTTTAAGAGGGCCACATCCATCCCCAGAGCCATGAGTTTGTCTCCACAGGGAATTGGTTGTGATATCTTTGAACAGTCTGGAAGAAATTCCAATAGAATGAGAAGTTCCACTAGTATTAGTGGAACCAAAGCAAGTCCACTGTGCAATACTATTGTCAAAACAACACTGTGTCAGCCTACCTTTCCAAATGTAAAAAGAACACACTGTAATCTATGCAGAAAAATCACTTACCAAGGCATACGGTGAAGGTGGAGGAGTGCCAAGTCCTGTCATGTGATCGCCCCTATGAAGCCCATGCCGCTGCCATTGAGGACCAGATAGGCCAGTTCACACTAGGACCCATGGAAATTCTGTTAGCACCTATGCCCACCCCCCAAGGAGGCCTTTACCACCAACTTTGTTAAATGATGTCCTCTCTCTAGGTGCTCTTTTCTGGGTGGAAATCTGGACTCTATGCCAGATTATGTCCAGCTGCCTGCATTGCTGTAAAACTGAGTGATAATACTTGAGAAGAAAGACAGATATTATATGAAATCCCTAAACAATAGGAAGGATGGTCAAGAGATACAGAGTAGGCTTAAAGAATGCCAAAATGTTAGGTGAGGCGGGGGTGGGATTGGGGGAGGGGGGGCGAGAAATAAACCAAATAACTTATATACTTATATGCATAGCCTATGGACATGGGCAAATAGGGTAGTGAAAACCTATGGGTGAAGGTGGGGTGGGAGTGAGATGGGGGGAGGTTTACTGCCTGGGTGGAGGAGGAATGGGGCAGGAAATGGGGCAGCAATACTATAAACAATTAAAACTTGAAAAAAAGAAAAGAATGACAAACACCCTTTCTATGCCTTTCCCCTTTCCTTATCAGAGGTACCCTTGTATGCTGTCACTCCTAATAGAGACTACCTGGAAAAGACCTGACCCATCATCCTTATGTCCATGTGAATTCAAAACTCTGGCATTATCTCTCCCTGGAGCACTTGTACTTTATCCCATCTCTAACAATGGAGTGGAAGAAAAGCTTTCTTCTCTGATAAAGACATTCTTGTTTTCAGGAGTGTTGGAGGGGAAAGAGTTGTAAGTAGGTAATGAAGAGAATGAAAACAACCTCCCTCTTCACTCTACAAAAAAAAAAAAAAAAAAAAAATCAACCCTGGAGGAGTTTCCCATTACCCCACCTACTTTCATTTATACCCAGGGTGCCCCAGAAGTCCAGAGTTGGACTTCACGCTTAAGAAAGTTTACTGAATACTTGAAACAAATTTTGAAAGAGCTACATTAAAATACTAATAAAAAATTAGAGCTGGAGGAAATGTTGGTAAAAGAATGCTGAGAACATATGAAGGGAAAAAAATTAAAAGTACCATAGATTTTATGGAGAAGGTGGTACTCTTTCTGTTGGGGAAAAGGAAAAATGTTATTATAGAATAACAGGAGGGGTTTTATTTAGACCAAAGGAACAATTTCCCCGCAATGTCGCCCTGGGGACACTCAGTAGCTCCCCTGGCCCTTCAGCACAGGCATTTCTCATCTAACACAGATGGCTTCCAGGAGGACTTGCCTAGAGGCAATATAATGACCCAAATAATCTCCTCAGGTCTTTTGCAGGTTTTGATGCTGTGATACAGCTTTTCCCCAGTCCTCCAGTGGAAACCAAATTAGTGTCTTCAAGCAAATGAAGCCTCTGGGTAGCTAGTGGGATAAGTAGGCACAGCTGAGACCCTGCCTGCCCGCCAATCCAGCCTCACCCTCTCCTCAGAGAATGAGCCGATTGCATTCTTCCGGTCCCCTGTCCTCTTACCCAGGGTGGACTTTTGTTTCTTGGACAGAAGCAAGAAGTCTGAAACACAAACTTCAAAGACAGAAGGGATTATATCTTAACATTTTTATTTCATCTAACTGGGACCACTGATGAGAGGTCAACAGTAAAGAACAAACAAGATAACCCTTGGTCTGGACATCTTCCAGAAAGAGTGAGCAAGGGGTGGCTTCAGAGCAAAGCACAACATAATTAGATGTGTGCTGGCTGCTGCTGGTGCATAGCCAGTCTGTTTTCACACAGGAGGGAGAAGTTTTCTATCGCAAGCATTTAGTTGGTGTCGGTCCAGTTTTACTGAGGGAGAGAAGTTGCATGTGGGAACATTTACCGTTTTTTCAAACTATACAAAGTTGTTACCATTTCTTTCCCTTGTTTTTGGGAGCCTGTGCTAGATGCCAGAGAATGGCCAAAGTGCAAAAAACAGGAGACCCAAGCAACATTTTAGAGGATGTATTTATTTCCACTCAAAGTATTGGAAAAGGAATGCACAGAAACAAGAATATCTTGATAATAACACCTAGCGTTTATTTGCCAGGCACTGTAAACACATTACCTCAATTTAATCTTCATAAAATGCTTATGATGTACCTATTACTGAGGAAAATGAGGTTCAGAGATGTTAAGGAATTTGTTCATAGTCAAAATCTGATTTGCCCATATGTAATCTTTCCACTTAGCTACACATAATCTGTGGCAAAATTCGCTGCAGTCAACCATTGTTGGATGTTATAATGGACTCTGTCATTGCCCTGTCAGACCCTCTTACCCTTACCACTTGAGTGCATATACTAGTAGCTCAACTTCTAAATTCTTTATCTGGAGACTTTTTTTGGTCTGACCTTGGAGCCTATTCGGCTCCCACAGCAGGTCCAAAATACCCATGCATGTGGGATCCACTTTCCCGCTAAGCAGTTGTCAACCAGTGACTAGAGGAGCGGGGGTATTTATACCCCAGTTCCTTCATTCTTCAGGTAGGAACATTCTAAGGCATGCATTCTATACTGACTCCGAGTTCCGCAGCAGGGATTAGCTTTAATTATCCACAGTTGGGACATGCCAGATAACAGAGGAAGTCTCTTTATCACTTCTCCACTTGCCTACTATGTTTCCCAGCATCGCTATCCAAATAAACCCCTTGCATTTGTATCCTTGTCTCAGGATCCGTTTCCAGAGGAACTCACACTAAGGCAGTTGTATGTGTTACTTGCCACTCATAAATGGAGTTTGGGGCTGAGGTAACTGTGATGGTTTGATGTCAAAGACAGCCCCAATTCTCCCTCCGCCTCTGATGTTTGCTCCCTTCATATGAACAAGTCTGGACTGGTCTGTGCTGGAGGATAAGAAAACACACGAAGCAGAGCTCCTTAGAGGCTAAAGCTATTCGAGAGCAGCTAGCCCTTAGCTGACTCACCAGCTGACCACAGATAACACATGAGTGAATCCAGCCACTCTCAGCTAAGTCTAGCCCACATCAGTAAAACTGCTGAGCAGAGGCGTTGGGGCAAAAATTAATATTTATTGTTGTAAGCCACTGCTCATTGCTATGCAGCACTTGATGGCAATAGATAACTTATACGGCTACTGCAAGCTCTTCTAATTTCTGCTCTTTCCACTTCCTTCTTTTCACTATGCTTTTAAAAAATCTTTTTATTGATTTCAGAGAGGAAGGGAAAGGGAGAGAGAGAGATAGAAATATCAATGATGAGAGAGAATCATTGATTGGTGGGTGTGGCTGGGCCTTTTACTATAGAGAATTCACTTTCTCTATTTCTCTATTTTTCTTTATTCTCTCTCCTAGTATTTATAAATATATTAATATTTCCTCTGATCATTAATCAAGCTGGAACTGCTTAGCAATGTGTCGTGGACTGTGCCATTGATTTAACTGTAACCTAAAGTTACTGAAAATCTTTTTAGACCTGTCCTTCAGTTTCTCTGCTTTTTGCAGGTTGAGTAGTTAGGATATTTTTTATTTCACATGATCATAATATAAAGGAATTATCTAAAGAGGGGGAGGAGAGCTAAAAGAACAGAGAGGCCCTTGGAGGACACAAAGGAAAATCCTCTCCCAGAACATTTAAAAAAATCTTTTTAAAAGAGAAAAGATGGGAAACAAGATAATGTCATCATTTCTTTATTCTGTAAAAAAATTGAGCTCCAACTATATGCGAGGTACTGCTAGGTTCTAAGAATGCAAGAACCTTGAAGAACTAAGGTTTTAATGGAGGATTATACTAGAAAAAAACAAAAGTTAAGTAGTTCTCCATATTCTGGAGGCTTGAGAGAGGATTGGTAAACATGTATTGCTTAGGTGGGGATGAGGTTTAGACAAGCAAGAGGATTACTAGGAGGCTGGTAGCTTCCCAGAGGCAGCTTGAAGGAGATCAAAAGCTGAAGGTCCCAGGGGGTGGCAATGGTACCAGTGGAGCGGAGGGAAGGCTTGACAGAGAACAAGTGAAAGGACTTCACCACCACTACCAGGCTTTCTGATGTGTAGTGAAGTCCTGAGAACCTGGGGGGCTGACGATGGGGAAGTGCATCCCAAGGGCTCTCTTGCCCGCTCAGGACAGAATAAAGCTCCTAGGATTGCTGAGGGGAATGGGTTTTAAATCACTTGGTAGTTCACAGATTTACATGTACTCTACTTACTTAATAGCAGTCAATGTCATTTGGTATTTGTGCTAATTAAACTTTTTAATAAAACTTTGGGTTAAGAGTGCTTATCTCATATTTCAGACATTCCCATGAGTGCTTAGAAAAGGGGCTCTGAATAGGAAAAACATGCCATTTGGCACTATTCCATGAAATTAATTACCATAAAGAAGTTGTAAAAAATTTGCACAGAAGGGCTTGGTACAAATATCTGAGTCAATTCAGAAGATACGTTACCTCAGTTTTGCCAATCCTTATGTTCCATATGGAAGCTTGCAAGTGATTCAATCTCGTTGCCTTCCCAGGATTCCAACAGTATGAACTTAACCTTTAAAATCTGACTTCCCTTTTAGACCCCATGAAAGTCTAGATGCTAACACCATGAAATGAGAAAATATGTTTTTCTTTGCTCTTTAGAACAGAGTTACCAACATAAAATATTCCATCGACATTTAGAATCTCACCTCCCATTCAATTGAAGCTCACAATTCAAGCACAAGCTCTATGTCATCTTTTGAGACACAGAATATAATACCATTATGCTGCTCACTTGAGTGTAAGCTCCTTAAGGGCAAGGATTTTATCAGACTAGCTAGGCTTATTATATTTCAAGTACCCAATATATCTATTCAATCAAGAGTGTAAGGAATATATACAGTATTACACCAAAGAATAACAAAGCCAATTAAAAATAAAAATGAATACTGAAATTTAAAAAAGCACCTCTTCTTTAGGGAACTGAATAAATAATGCATTTCTCAATATGTGAATTATAGGTACCTACACAGAAAGTATAGCCATGTGGTCCAGAGGATTAAAAGTCCTTAGAACAGGTCAGGATAAATGTCCCAGGTCTCATAATTTCAAAGTCTCTGGGCAGCTACCTGCACCCCTTGTCTGAACCACATTCTGCCTATCTGTCCATATTCAGAAGAAACACATACAACTTGTGATGGTGATAAGAGGGTAGTCCCCTCTCTCTGGAAGGCCTGAGTACCAGGGATTTTGAGTAAAAAAGGATTTGTATGTGGTGCATTGAGAAATAAAACAGTGGTAATAGTTTTAAAAAAATGGGTCACAGCTTTCTTTTGCTTGTGGTCTTCAGTCTTGGTTCTTTGATTCCACAAACAACTGATCATAAAATATTAACATTATTTTTCTTGTTGTTGTTCATCAGATTTAGTTTGGCTCCAGGTGTCTGTCTATGAAAGATTTGGGACTTGCTGCTTTGCAAGCAATGCCTCGTGAAGTATTCAGTGAGGCCCACTGAAGGTCCAAGTTTGTGACTCCACCTACTTATAAAGTCCCAGTTGTCTGCCACGCATTGACAAAAGGAGAAAAGCCATTTTTGATTTCTGTTACTATAGGTATAATTTTATGAGTTTCTCTTATAGAAGACAATAATCCATCTCTGGAATTTGATAAATACCAAAAACATTTGGCTTAATTTTACCTTTGTTCTCATAGGCTTCCTTTGAGATCAATAAAGCATGCTTGAATTGAATTGAATTGTAGTACTCAGTATTGAGGGAATATAGCTCATGTTTTGCTGGAAGAAAGAACAGAATCAGGGGTTATCAGCAAATGTGGTCCTAAGACTCTCCTGGATGAGAGTCTCAGAGTTGGAAAGCACCCTGATAGTTTTAGAATCTCATGACTCATTCTAGGTTTGCATTTCCATGGTGACATGTTGCCCATCTTTCCTCAGCTCCTCCAAGATGTTCATCCCACAGCACAGAGATGGAAAACTGGCAGCCCACAGGAGTATTTTCTTCGGCTTGCCTGGTATTTAAGTGTTATTGTTTTTTAATTTAGCATGTACTATTTAAAAACTAGAGAAAAGCAATGTTCCTACCATCGGTGCTGTGTTCCTACTAGCATCCACAGCCTGGAGTGTGGTAGCCACTCCCCCATTTAGACAAAACACATGCTTCCCAGCTCACCCCCATTTCCATCTAGACTGCTGCCCATTCACTATGCTGCTCCTGTATGTCTTGACGTTTCTAACTTCTCTCCAAATCCCTACCTGTTGACTTGACATCATGAGGAATCAACTCTAATCAAATAAACCTCCTTGTTTTTAAAAAAGGAGAACTCACCTGACCAGCATAGCTCAGTGGTTGAGCACTGACCTATGAACCAAGAGGTCATGGTTCGATTCCTGGTCAGGGCACTCAATCCCCAGTGTGAGGCCTGCAGTAGGCAGCCAAACAACGGTTCTCTCTCATCATTGATGTATCTCTCTCTTCCTCTCTCTTCCTCTCTGACATCAATTAAAACTATATTTTTTGAAAAGGAGAACTCACCTCACTTCTTCAGTTATGGTCTTCTGCTAAGGTTCATGTTTTCTTCACTCTTCTAATTTGTGTCTCCACAATCTATTGATGTTTTAGTTCATTTGAGTCAAATATTGTTTGCATTCTCACATGGTGTACATTTTTTTTTAAAGAAATAGGTGTGGGGAAGCACGGGATTTGGTTGGAATGACTGTAAGGAGGATTCTCCGAAAGGCCAGGGGCCTCTGGGGGAACCTTGCCAAAGGCAGCAGCTCCTACCTTGACTTTTCCAAACAAGTCCAATCCCCCAGGGTGTTTCGCCAGAATCTTTATGTTCAGTCATTAAAGACCTGACCTTGTAGAAGCATATGCTTTATTCAGGATACTTCTAAAGGTTGATTTGAGTTCAAGCTCTTGGACAACGAGGCAGGTGAACAGGACTGCTTTTACTACTAAAGTAAAACAGTCCCTTAGCCCTCTCTTTCACAGAAACGTGTGTCAGAGCAATCTGTTCATCTGTCGCTCAGGGTCTGCTGGTCAGCCCCAGCAAATAGGTCCTATGTAGCTGGGGCAGGAACAAGGAAAGAATATGGTCTCTACACAGAAGTTAATAGCTCATTTGGGTAAAGTGAGAAAGTAGATAGTTGAGGCAGATTAGTGCACATGAGGTGTTAAATACACCAGGATGAACACTCTCACCCACCTCAGGAAGATTCATCTTATTTGCCATTGATCATCTGGTTCTGCCTATGTTGAGAGGGCAACCGAGGGCCTTTCTAACTTTCTGTGCTGTTAGACCTGACTTGGGAGAAGAATATGTAATTGTTCATATGGGAACAAAGTCTGATATCTTTGATAGTTAATATAAAAGTAAATTTCTTAAACCTCCTATGATTTTTCTGGACTCACTTGTTGTTTATTGTGCTTAGCTCAAATCATGGGAAAGCTAACATTTACTTTACATTCATATTCCAAATATATTGGCATTATGGTTGCTTTTGGGTGGTCTACATGCTTCCTCAAACTTGGACAGGGCTACTCAACTGTTAGGAGAGAGATTACCTTACTTCTAAATGATCAGATTTCCACTTACAGATTAACATAGAACTTCCTTCAACATTACCTCTCAGGAAATTTAAATTTGATATCATATGATCTTGCATATATGTGTATATATATGTATACACACATATATACACACACACTCACATGTGCATATACAAAGAGAAACAAATGGAGATATATAAATATAGAAAATATTATATTAAACTATTTTTTGTTGCTTTTTGCTTTGCCTTGAGTTTTCTTTCTTTCTTTCTTTCTTTCTTTCTTTCTTTCTTTCTTTCTTTCTTTTTTTACATTAAACTATTTGAAATGGGCATTTGTCTATTCCTTTCACAAGCAGACAGTAGTGAGTATGCTCTTGGCCAACTTCCTGAGCATTCCCATGAAGTAGAAGTGGGTCTTTCTCACTGGGCCGCACAGGCTCCCCAGCTGTTTCAGATTAACAGACAATGGCATGAAGCACCTAGAGTTATTAAGAAAATCCATTATTAGTTGCAGGAAGGGAAATCATTTCAAGCAAAATAAAGGACAACACAATTCAAACTCGACTCCAATTTCTGGAAGTCTAATCTATTTAATTAGCATTTCAAACTGCGGCTTTATACAACCAAACCATATTAAAGAGTGACTTAGGACTGGCAACAAACTATCATATCACACAAAATAATTTTTTCCAGTGCTATTTCTAGCCTGTTTGGAAACTGGGAGCTTTAGAAATCTACCAAGACTATCTAATTTTGCTACTTTTCTGTGCCCCCCCCCCCCCCCCCAGTATTGAGGCCTGTGGGTTTGGATATACTGTAAGTTAGAGAAGTCTGTGGTAACATCTCAAAACATACATTTTCATGTAAAAATAATATGAGGAAAAGAGAGAATGGGGGTGCAAATGTATTAAAGCAAAAAAAAAAAAAAAAAAAGGTGATTTCAGTCTTTTATGAATTCAAATGGTTTTAGTTCTTGTCCAAAGTAACATTGCAATCAAAAGTAAAACAATTCGGTTTGCTTTTGGCATGCTTGGTGGGAAGTCCCTCAAATACAATCTGGGTAGCCAAGGGACAGACACTCATTGTGGTCATTCAGAGGAGTCTCAAGAATGGCAAGATTATGGAGAACACCCAGGACAGTGGATCTTGGAAGAGAGGCTTGGAAAATTTACCAAAAAATCACCGAATCATTCTTTGAATTGGTACAGGCTTTCACAGGAAGCAGAGAAGTGAAACCACAATGAGAAAGACCAAGCCCTAGAGACAGGACGTGGTACTGGAATTCAGATAGAGCCTCCACTGGTAGAGGCTCCACTGGTGCTGAGTGAGCATTGGTGCCCTTCACCTCACAGAAAGAGCTTACTCTAAGAACTGATATTTGGGGAAAGGGATTCCTATTGGTACAAAAACGAAAAGAATCTTTTATGGTTATTTTGCAGAGAAACAAGTGTTCATTTATTAATTTGTGAAACAAGTGCTCATTTATTAATTTGGTTATTTTATAAGCTTAAATTTTCTTATGATGAAATTTCAAAAAAAAGGACACCATGGTTGTTATGTATATGAACTAGAGGCTCAGTGCATGAAAATTCATGCCCTGGAAGGGAGGTCCCTCAGTCCAGCCTGCCTTCTATCACAGTCCCGAAGCCCTCAGGGGCAAGAGGTGGCCCAGTGATCAGGGGAAGGTGACGTTCCATTACACTTCTGCTGTTGCCACTGCCAGCAGTGCAAGCCTCAATTGGCCCTGGTTACCTGAGCCTCAGGTGACCCTGGGCGGCTGGGGAGCCGCCATCTGAGGCTTGCCTTTGCCTCCGGGTGGCCCTGGGCAGCCAGGGGTCTGAAGGGACTGGGGAACTCCAGAGGTAGGTTCTTGGAGCAGCCAGGCCCACCTGGGTCCGGCCTTGCCTCATGTCTGCCACCCTGGCAGGACTGAGGGGACTGGGTGCTGCCATCTTGTGGCTGTAGGTGCTGCCATCTTTGAGGACATGGCAGTCAATTAGCATATTCCCTGCTTATTGCCTGTGGGCATCTCCATATTTGTGATAGTGTGAGGGTTAATGAATATATTCCCTCTTTATTAGATGGGATGAGGCACTTGCAGAGCAAAGTTTGTGTCTTGGTTCATTTATTATTGTTTATCTGGTTTGTGAAGATGTTCTTTCCACTCTATTTATGAAACCCATTGAAGACCTGCTTGCTATTCATTTGGAGTCATAGCTATTGTGTGAATAAGCTTTTATTTTATTTTAAGCATCTTCTTTGTGGAGTATGGCCTGGAGATAAGAGAACAAACACTAAATTAGCCTTCCTTCCCATCCTTGAGTTACTGGGGAGAAGTGTGTGGGGGTTGTTCTCTGATCTGAATAGAAAGCATGGGGTGGGGGCAGGGAGGAGCTGGTAAATCATGGGCATGAATAACAAGTAGGCTGTAATAATTTGTGACAGACAAATTCTGCCTTTTTGGGAAGACATGTGAAACCCACTCCTCTAAAGCATTGCCTTTGGAATCATACTATAGGGCTACCTTTTCATCTGCTGTTAGCCGTAGCTCTTCACTCAAGGAGATGGTGTCAACTGTTGTGTTTCCTACTGCAAAGCTCATTTGGCTACAGAGTCATCTTTCAGGACTGGGCACTGGAAGATGGATGTAGAAGAGAGGAAGCTGGACAGTGCAGACAGACAGACAGACAGACAGACAGGCAGACAGACATTGAGAAGGCAGCCTCCCCAAGGCCAGGTGCTTTAGGATTCAGGAGCAGGCCCCAGTCTGTTTGTTCCAAGGCTGTGCTATGGCTCAGTCATATGAGGCTGCTACCTCATCCATCCCAGATGAGACCTAGGGGGTCCCTTCAGGTGAGTGACTGGAACAGCTCATTTGTTTAGTTCGGCTCACCCTCCCTGAACTGACAGAATGAGTATGAGCAAGAAATACACTGGATGCGGAGGCAGGGAGTCAATGCTCTATTTAGAAGTGTTTCTTTCTCTCCGTCAATGGTCTCATTGGTAAGGTGCTGACAATATTATTCATCATAAATAATATCAGAAGAGTAAGTGAAAATAAGGTGTACATAAAAGCCAGCTGAAGCTTTGGCGCAGAAGGTACACAATCTACTGGTGTGAGTCTGAACCTCATTCCTGATAGGAGGGCGAAGCCAAGGCTGTGGTGGGAGGGGATCTCCAGAGCATGATAAGAAGTCCATCAGCACTTCTAATAGTCATAAGCATGATCCTGTGCCCAAATTGGCCATTCTATTGAATCTAGAGTGCTACTTACTAAGCTATTGCCTCTCAGCTTAAAATCCATCCTATAATCCACTCTGCGGCTCTGGAAATTACATTTTCCCTTTGTCAGCTAATTCCCTGTGAAATCAGCTAGTAGGGAAGACTAGAGAAGACTGAAAGGCAGGATGGGTGGAGCTGGCAGCACAGTTGGTTCCCATTTCCAGTGAGTACCTGCCTTGGTGTCCCCAGCGCATCTATCCCAGAAACAGTAGCATGAGTCAAGTTGAGCCCTTCTCAGATGTCAAGTCCTAGGTCTACAGAAGCCTCCTAAGGTTTCCAGGTTCTGATAATCCCAGTGTCCCCCTGTGTTTCCCTAACCTTAGAGGTAACAAGCACTTACCTGGCTGTGATGGCTCAGTGGATTGAGTGTTGTCCCATGGACCAAGAGGTCCCAGGTTCGATTCCCAGTCAGGGCACATGTATGGGTTGTAGGCTCAATTCCAAGTAGGGGGCATGTAGGAGATAGCCAGTCAATGTATCTCTCTCATCACTGATGTTTCTGTCTCCCTCTCCCACTCCCTTCCTCTCTGAAATCAATAAAAATATTTCTTAAAAATAAAAAAAGAAGTGGCAGGTGCTTTTTGCAGTCCATATTCCTGCGTTATTTTGGTGTGCCCTTTTGACTTTTTTGTTCTTGAATACCTTTTCTCTTATTCCTACATTTTAATATAAATCTTAGAGTACTATACTGATGTACCTTGCTTTTTCCATGTTGTAATATATCTTGTAGATATTTGTGTATCGAGATCTTTCCCATTTTTTTTTAATGGTAGCTGCATATTGTTCCATAAACTTGATGTAACACAATTTATCTTGTCTCTTATTGTTAGACATTGGGCTGATTTAAATATTTTGGCAACTTAAACAATATTTCAGTGAATGACATGGGAAAATTACATTCACCATACATCATTTTGCATATGTGCATGCATACCTGTGGAACAAATTTTCCGAAGTCACATGGCCTGGATCTAGATATTGCCAAATTGCCCTCCATAGGAATGATACCAATTTGCATTCATGCTAACAATGTATAAGCATGTCTGCTTCCCCTCAGCTTTTCAAGCAGAGTGTTATAGACCTCTTCTGAAGTTGATAAAATCATTCTTTCATTGAACTTACAAAGTCATAGCTGTGATAGTTCAAAAACTCTTTTGTAGGCCTTAAAAAACCCAGAACACTACATTGTTGAGCCATGAATGACCTCTTTCTCCAGGCAGGGGTTCCACAGGGAGCGTTCTGCTTTTTGTTGGGCCCATCTTCTTGCTCTATCAGCCCAGGGCGGTGCCTGGAGTGAGGCAGCCTAGGGATCAGACACTAGCTTTAAAATAGAAAAATCTGAGGATGTCAATTTGACCTCCTCCACACCCTCACCTCCAATTTCTTTTCAGTGTTATTCTTCCATATTTTTATTTCTTGGAATTTATCTTATTTTGCAGGCATGGGATCTGTAGAAAAGTTTCATCAGGGAAATGAGTGGGGAGAATGGACTGATTGGGGAGGGCCTTGAGCCCAGGTGATTAATGACTGAGGCCTGCGGAGGGCCATCTTGGTTGGGTTAATTTGCATAATCACTCCTGATTGGTGGTTATGGCTTGTGCACATAGTGGGGGTACGGTCAATTTGCATGTTTCTCTTTTATTAGGTAAGATTGTCTTTCCAAAAAGACCAGGCCAGTTGTTTTATAGAGGTTTCACACTCTGGATTTGCCTGATTGTTACCTTGTAGTGTCATTTAACTTATTCCTCCATCCCCAGTGTTTTATGTAACAGGAAGATGTGTCTAAAGACTTGATTACATTCAGGTTAAATATTTTTGACAAGAATAATTTACAGGTAATGCCTCATACTTTGTATTTTATCCCATCAACAGGTGTATAATATCAGGATGTTCCACGATTAGTAATACCACAGTTGGTAGCCATTGTATTTCTTCACTGTAAAGAATCATTTTCTCATTTGCAATTAGAACGTGGTTTGGGGTGATGTTTTGGTTTCTTTTTAAAGGCTAGAATGATAGAAGAACTCTGCCCTGCATTGCAACTTTAATTTGAAAACCGACCTCTGGAGTTGTCCAATGGAAAACTGGTGGAGGTTAGGGAGTTAAGATTCAGAGATAGGACTGGGAAGCACTGGTGTTTGGATGATGGCTGAGATCACCCAGAATGAGTACTCAGAGAAGAGGACTGGGCATGCACAGTGGAACCAGAAGAGATCAGAAAAAAAAATAATTTTGAACAAGAATATGAACACACAGACACACAGGCTCTGGCTGGGTAGCTGAATTGGTTAAAGAATCATCCACATACACTAAGATTTCAGGTTCAATCTTCGGTCAGGGTACATGCAAGAAGCAACAAATGGATGTATAAATAAGTGGAACAACAAATTGATGTTCCTCTCAAAAGAAAGAAATAAAGGAAAGAGAGAGAGAGAGAGAGAGAGAGAGAGAGAGAGAGAGAGAGAGAGAGAGAGAGAGAGAGAAAGGAAGGAAGGAAGGAAGGAAGGAAGGAAGGAAGGAAGGAAGGAAGGGAAGGAAGGAAGGAGGGAGGGAAGGAAGGAGAGAGATTCATAACATGAGGTCTGGAAGGAGGTAATAGGATGTGAAAAACCACCAGAAGGTTCTGAGTAGATTGTTGAGAACAGAATCAGCTTGATAGTGAGGGGCAAGGTCTGAGTCAGACAAAGGCCACCTTTTTTCAAAAAGCTGGTTTTGGGACAGAGAGCAAAAAGTACATCTTCAGAAATAAGGGAGAGTCGTCATGAAGAAAAGTTTATTTTGGTTGCTTGTTCATTTGCAGGATGCAATACTTTTAATCCTAATTTTAGGAACAAAAGTAGGGAACCAGTGGAGAGGGAGAGAACTAAAGAGGTAAAGGAGTCATTTAGAGGTCACGATGTCAGAGGAGAGGGAAGGGACCTGATCAAGGACACAGGTGCTCGTCTTTGGAAAGAACTGCGCCCTTCAAGATAAAAGTAGTTCGTGCGGATGGCAGGGAGATGTCTGAATATGTTGGGGAGAGAAGATGGAGGAGTTCTTGCCTGATAATCTCGCTTTCCTCAAAGAGGGAGTAGGCTCGCTCGCCTTCCAAGATAGCAGATGTGGGGGTTCAGGGCCTGGAAAAGCGTGGAGCGTTTTGAATAGCTGCTGTTGAGAATGGGAAAGGGAACCTCTCTCCCATGCCCATGTGATAGCAGGGAAGGAGACTGTGAAAAGGCCATCAAAAATGCAAATGAAAGATCTGGCCCTTACACATCTGTAGCTCATTCAGAAGCTCACAGCTTCCCAAAAGGTCCTCATGTGCTGGCGTCTGCCTCTGCTAGAGGTTGAAGAGTGCTGTCAGTGTGCCTGGAAGTCGGCACCCCCACCCTGTCCAACAAGCACTGATCAGATGGACAGCCGCCCCTGCCCCGCGCACAGGGCCGGGGGGACGCTCCAGAAGTCAGACTCACAGAAACCCACTGTGGCATGTCAGAACCCACAGAAAATGTTCCTCCTGTGCATTATTTATGACTTTCCTGCATTTATATAATATCCAGCTTCCTGAAAGTAATTTGTTTTGGATTGTGTAGAGCTGGGCAGCACATCAAAGGTATGCTAAGCAGTGGTAATAAAACATTGAGGTTTATGGTCACTGAGGTATTAAATATCGCTCATAAATTACAGGGTGAGTATTTTAAATGAGCTATGGCTCAGAGGACAGTAGGCGCCCATCTCTGCACATATTAATTGCTACTGCCTGCCTTATTAATTATCAATAGTTCCAAAGGCTTTGTTGCCGTTGTTTTCCTAAGAAACCACTCGATGTCCTTTCTAGGGTTCTGCGAGTGCGTGTGCGATTGGATATGTTGTGTGCCCAAGCTGGCATTAAGCATAACAAAAAACGTGAGGCTACTTTAGAATATTGCAGAGTCTGATAGCCTTTCATTAAAAATCCAACATCTCTCCACGTTAACCACTGGCACTCCGGGTGCTGTCTGCTGAGAGGGGTTTCAGTCTGCTGCTTTGGATTCTAAGCAGCAAGGTCAGAAGGACAGTATATAAGTCTGTTTCACTTCAGGTTCTAACAGTGTGATTTTCTAACGCTCCGTCCAGTGATTCCCACCCTTTTGAGCCAAATCCCACCTCAGTGGCATCTAGCTGAACTGCACAGGCCCCCGTCAGGGTGAATTTCCTAATGTCCTGCCTGCCCCCGCCTCCCGCATTGCTTCATCATCCCAGTCTCCGAGTTGCTCCTTCTCTTCTCTGCGAGCCTCTGCGTGTTTCTTCTCAGACGAGTTCCTTTAGACTTTTGTGTTTAATCATTCAGTCCAGAAATCACGAAGGAGTCCCAGGGACACCCAAGCCCCAACCTTGGAAAGGGGCCGGGTGTTTTGGTAGAACTGCGTCGTTCAAACCTTGGGAACTTAGTCATTTAAAACAGACACAAAGTGCCCAGGTCGGTTTGGCTCAGCGGTAGAGCGTCGGTCTGCGGACTGAAGGGTCCCCGGTTCGATTCCGGGCAAGGGCATGTACATTGGTTGTGGGCACATCCCCGGTTAGGGGGTGTGCAAGAGGCAGCTGGTAGATGTTTCTCTCTCATCGACGTTTCTGGCTCTCTATCTCTCTCCCTTCCTCTCTGTAAAATATCAATAAAGTATGTATGAAACCTTGGGGGACTCTCCCAGCTTTGCATGTGGGAACTGCTGAGACATTTAGGAAGGAGGTGAAATCAGGCTATACTCATGTCATTCAGTAGCCTTGACCCTTGCTAGACAACTTTTACTGCAGGTGACTCTATATGGCTACACTTGTCCAGAAAGGTCAGTCTAGACTTGCTTAGTCTTATTTCTATCATATAAAAACCTCTTTCCTCCAGAGAGGAAAGGTAGGTGAAAATAGTTTCTTAGTACCACAGGTTTGACCGGCTTTGTGCAATATGGAAGCCAAGAGCCATATGTGGCTAGCGAGTTCTTGAAGTGAGGTGAGACTAAAGAATGGAATTTGACATTTTATTTCATTTTCAATTAACTAAAACATAAATTAAAAACCAAGACTCGATTTAGTTAGAAAACTTTTATGTCTGCTTGGAGCCATTTGGGTATATGACTCTGGCTTTGCAACTCTAAATTTTATGAAATCTAAATGCAGAGCAAGTTATTTCTACATTTTGCATCCAGATAGATACATTCTAAGTGTAAAATGCACACCATGTTTTAAAGAGTTAGTGTAAAAACATAAAAATATCTTATTAAAATTTTTGATTCCATATAAAATATTTTGAATATGTTTTAGTTAAATAAAATTTATTACCAAAATTAATTTCACCTGTTCATTTTTATTTGTTTTAACATGGCTACCAGATTACATATGTGGTTCGCATGTTTCTATTGGACAGCTTTAAGTTAGAACAAATATTTCTTAAAGGGGCATGGGGACACTTGGAGCCCATTCCCAGGAATTCTAAAGAAATTTTGATTGTATCAATTACTTGGCACTAATGGGACAACATTTTCAAGAAAGTGCTGAAATACTTACCTAAAGAAAAGTGCTAAGACTGGAAATTCAACCTCTACACACAGATTACGTATTTTAATTTCTCTATAATAACCACCAGTCATCTTTTGAATATTTTAAAATTTTATGTAAATTATATTTTTTCCTGTATGCTTCCATGAACTTTATTTTTGTCCTGATAGCTATATTTTTTTTAGACTTATTCATGGGGATACAGGGAGATAACTTGTAGCTCTAGTTAATTCAATTTTACTGCTGTCTAGTGCACAGTATTCCATTATATTATTCCATTATTATATATATATATAAACACCACAGTTTATTTAATGACTTCTTTTTGATGGACACTTAGATTGTTCCTATCACATAGGGTGTTTCTCACCATTACAAACAAATGGTGTTACGAGTTGTCTTGTTCACATTCCCATGTTCACATGTACAAGAGTTTCTCTGGAGTGTAAGTCTGGAACTGAAATGTTGACCCTTGGTGTGTAAACATCTTCAACTTTATCAGATAGAATTAAACTATTCTCCAGGGGTTATATGACTTATATTTCCAATAGCAGTATAACTTCACTCTCTTCTCCACATGTGGTTTTCTTTAACTAAAAAGGTTTTGCAACCTGAAGTGTGAAGCAGTGTCTCTTTACTGTTTAATTTGCATTTCTCTGAATTTTTTTTCACATTTATCAGTCACTATTCTTTTGTTACATGTCTGTTCATAACTATTGCTTATTTTTCTATCGGCAATTTGCTTTTCCACAGGAAGCACTCTTCCACCTTGAAGCAGACACCTGAGCTGTTCAGTAGCTCATCAGTGATTCTTTTTCTATATTTGTTTTTCCTTCTCTTTAAACAATTATTTATCAAGTTTGTCCTATGAGATCAAAGAAGGACTTCCCCCTTCCCACTCCCCACCCACTTCCGCTGTTTTGAGTAAGTACAAGGAGCAGAGTGAGATTCGGTATGCTGCAGCGGTGAGCCCTGGACACTAGAGGACAAAGCAAGGCAATCTCTATGTCTTCATCGTTGGCTGACAGCATTTATAGGTATTTTTCCTGTATTAAAGACAAAAGCTGCTGTTTGCAAGAGAAAAAAAGACAAACATTACTCTATTTAGTACAAGTATTCAGAAGGTTCTGATGGGGAAAAGACATTTTTTGGGGGCTAGCAGTCTGAATCTAGGCACTGCCCCTTTAATAGTCTGGTCCTACAAGACCTATTTACTCCCATTTTAGAGAGGCCATAAACCTTCCCCAGATGAAGTTATCAGTGCTGGTGTCACGCCAGGCCTTTGGTTGAGGTCTCAAAGCCCCAGCACATAGGGCTTTTTAAAAAAATATATTTTATTGATATTTCACAGAGAAGAAGGGAGAGAGATAGAGAGCCAGAAACGTCGATGAGAGAGAAACATCGACCAGCTGCCTCTTGCACACCCACTTCTGGGAATGTGCCCGCAACCAATGTACATGCCCTTGACCGGAATCAAACCCAGGACCTTTCAGTCCGCAGACTGACGCTCTACCACTGCGCCAAACCGGTTTCGGCGACATAGGGCTTTTTAAGAACTTGCAAAGGAGACTGGAAAACACCACATTTGGGAGACAAAGAGATGAAAAAGATATAAAAAGGGACAATTCATCCATGTTGCTGCTCAGAATTTGAAAGATATCTTTTATGCTGGGTCCATGCTTAATAAAGTATAACTTCATTTCTCTAAGTGTTGCTTGGTTTTTCTCTGGTCTTCTATAACAGTTCCACTGAGTCTATAATTAGATAAGAAAAATAAAAATATTTTGAGAATTCCCAAAACTACCACTAGTTTAAGGTAGTGAGGAAAACCATTTTGAAGAGAGCTAAGTGCTTTAGAAAGCATCTCTTGAATCTATAGCTAAATATCAGGTTGAGTCCATGGGATTACAATGTTTAAGCTGACTATAAGACATAAAGGTCTCTTGATAATTCTAACTTAGGTCTTCATAGACACTTGTGAATCAGTCTTTGGAAGCTTTTCTGTGGCCTGCAACAGCTTTTGTTTCTTCGGACACTTGGTATCATAAGTATAGATAGGGCTATTAAATGTTAATAATGATACCTCGTATTTATACAACACCTTTCATCCAAGGGCCTCAAAGAACTGAGCAAACATTAACTCACTAATTCCCAGAAGAGCCATGAGGCAAGGGTTATTATTTTCATTTTACTGCTGAAGGAGCTGAGGGGCAGAGCACTTAGTAACTTAACTTACTGAAGCTCACATGGAACATTAAAATTTTAGCGGAGAATAGGTCTAGACCTCATGATCTCTGCTCATGCTTATCTAAAAATTTATTGTTTTCCAAGACATGTCTCTCCACCCCCCCATTTTCTCCTAGTGAGTTGTGTTAAATAAACAATTATGGAAAGGAAATTTTTTTAATCCTTAAAAGCAAAATTCCAGAGAGCAGCACAATGTCATATAATGTTGGAGACATGCTTATTGAACAAAAGAATAAAGGTGAGTGGCAGAAGAGGACCAAAGGATCATGCAAGATGAACTATTGGCTTTCTGATTTAAAAACTCACCCTCAGATCATGCCCTAAAAAGAAGTTGAGAGCATTTCTTTAAAATTGATTAAGAAAATTCTACCATCTGAACTGGTAGTTGCATACATTCTTTCTGCTTGACGAATCCTGGGGATTCTTATTGGTTCCCTGAAGCTCATTTTAGTAGATTCTGAATGACTTTTTGTACTGAACTGACACTGGCCTCATTGGTCTCAGCCTGCCTTTTGGCAGGACACAGAACAAGCCTGACTCCTCTTCGACATGACAGCCCTTCATAGCTCCTGGATCTTTTGTGTCCTTCAAGCCTTTGTCCTGCAACAGCCAGAGTTTGTCAACTGTAACTCCCATGCTTCTGTGTGTAGGTACATACCACTGTGTTCACCCTTACCTGACATACTCCAGTTGATCAAGGTCTCTCTAAAATGTGGTACCCAGAACTAAATGTCATATTCCAGATATGGCTTGAGATTGGACAAAAGCTATTCCCGTTAACCATACCATAGTTCTTCCTTTCCCCCCAAAAAATGTGGTTTAATTTCCTTGCAGTCTTTCTTCTTCAAGTAAAAAACAAAACAAGAAAACAAAAGCAACCCAATTTACCTTAAGATTTACTTCTCATTATTTGAATAATTTCAATGCCTATTTCCTAATGCTGTTTTTCTAATGTATTTCTAAATTTTATAGAAGTGGACACCGTAATTAACACTTTTAAGCTGATTAAAAATGGTGAGCCTCAATTTAAGTAAATCTTAAGTTTTTTCTTAATCAACTATTAGACTGTAACTTTAGTAGATGTGTCTGGAAATTTGGGTGTACATTTAATATTTGTCATGCAGGTTGTATGCTAAATTATAACAGTGAGATTTATTGTTTATAATAAAAATTGTGTGTATGTATGTGTTTCTGACTACAAAAGAAATGAAGTTTAACACAGTAACTAATAACCTAAATTCTGGAATCAAATATACAGGGGTTGAATAGTTGGGAAAATATATTTAAACTCTTTAACCATTATTTTCTTCATGAGTAAAGTAAGAATATTAACTGGATCTCTCTTATAGGATTATGGAAAAGATGTTATGTAATAATGATCATAAAAGACTTCGTACCGAACCTGACATACAGAAAGCACTCAACAAATATAAACTATTTTTTATTGTGGAGATATTTAGAACAAAGAGAAAGGAGGACAAAAGAAAACTCACCTGTAATATCCAGCTTCTGCCAGAAATATTTAGAATATATTCCTCAACATTTTTCTGTACTTTTGTTACTCCTGAGAAGAAGGAGTTCTCGCAGAATAAATAAGGTTGTGAGAATTAGCAGTGACATTTCTTATGCATCATGACAAGCACCAAAAGGATGAGGACATCAATACTGTGACAGACTTTCATTAGAACTATAAGAACTACACTTATAAATTGCCATGCTGTTGTTATTAGAAGTTGCTTAAAATCATACAGAATGGATAAGCTCTTCTGTTTTTTTTATAAAAGTAAATCAGAATTACTGGTATAATGGATGTGGTTAAGGAAAGGCTCTCAGAGCATTCACACATCTATACCGGTCTCTGACCAGGTAAACATATATGTCAAGACCAAAGAGCCTCAGGTAAATTGTGGTTCTCAGAACATTCTGTGATCTTACATAACCAAAGTATAGATCTACCAAGTTTTGGTGAAGTAGTACTTTGAAACCAGTAATCTCACCAAAAGATATAAATTCCAACAGTAGTTGATTCAAATTTACTTCCCAAATATACTTATGGGATGTATTTTATTGATAAATAGATTTAAACTTGCATTAACTTGGTTCCTTCCTTCCTTCCTTCCTTCCTTCCTTCCTTCCTTCCTTCCTTCCTTCCTTCCTCCCTCCCTCCCTCCTTCCCTTCCTCCCTTCCTCCCTCCCTCCCTCCTTCCCTTCCTCCCTTCCTCCCTCCCTCCCTCTCTCCTTTCTTTCTTTCTTTCTTTCTTTCTTTCTTTCTTTCTTTCTTTCTTTCTTTCTTTCTTTCTTTCTTTCTTTCTCCTTCCTTCCTTCCTTCCTTCCTTCCTTCCTTCCTTCCTTCCTTCCTTCCTTCCTTCCTTCCTTTCTCCTAACATTTCGTTTCCATAATGTGGCCTCTACTGTGGGAGGGAAAAGGGCCTATGGTGTCCAAAGCAATATCATTTTTGGCTTCTCTGCTGCACTAGAGTGAGAGAGGGTCATCAGATGTGGGACCACACTTGCTCCCCAGGCCTGAGCCTCCACTTTCATTCCACACCCTCTTCTCACAGCCTCCTCAACTGCTCATTATATCTGGCCATTACCCCGCAGCGCTGGATTCCTGCCAGAGTGGGCAACTCCCAGTTCCAGGACCCCGAGGCAGCCTTCACCAGCCTGTTCTCACCCCCAGGGCCACACCATTCCCAGGTAATAAAACTTCCAAACCTGTGCTGGAGCCAAGTCAGGCTCTTGCCCTATTCCCCTCCTCAGACACAGGCTGGGCCCACATCTCAAAGGCAGAACACCCTCCAGACAGTCCTGGGAGCCGCCTCCTGAGGCTTGACTGGGTGCCAGGCCAGAAGAAAGTGGGGCCGGTGGAGTGCCTGGGGGGAGCAGAGCTTGAGGCACCCGCCGTGTTTTATGGCACAAGGATATCAGCACAGAGGCAGATGGCGTGGAGGCTGTTTGAAGAGCAGCCCGTGACAGACCTTGAGGGTGTACTCTGTGAGTCACACCGACAGGTGCCTTATTATCGAAGTGATGTCAGGGGTAGGGGTGGGGGTCTGGAATGTAACTTAAAAGGCAGTAATGAGACATTATCCATAAACATTAACTGCTTCAAGTGACATGGCACTAAAAAGGGAGGGCCAAAAGTGATTCCTTATGGAATCTCTGCTCTCGGCTTTCTGACCACGAATGAGCAAATATAAGTGATGTGTAAGCAGCCTAAGTAAGTAAAAGTAGCAGGGTGCTACTTCTTTCTGGAGCAAGCCACACATTTCTGAATCTACATTTCTCCCCTGCCCCATTTCCCCAACATAATTCCCCTGAGTATATAAATATACCTTCCATGTTGGTATCTCGTTAGTTCTTCAGGACATCTTACCCTTTGCTGTTATCCTGACCTAGGACAGAAAACCCAACTTTCTTTCTTTCTTTCTTTCTTTCTTTCTTTCTTTCTTTCTTTCTTTCTTTCTTTCTTTCTTCCTTCCTTCCTTCCTTCCTTCCTTCCTTCCTTCCTTCCTTTTTTGCAATGATGTCTCAGAAGGTATTTTTCTTTCTTTTTAAAAAATACATTTTTATTGATTTCAGAGGAGAGGGAGAGGGAGAGAGAGATAGAAACATCAATGATGAGAGAGAATCATTGGTCAGCTGCCTTCTGTATGCTCCCTACTGGGGATCGAGCCACAATCCGGGAGCCCCTGACTGAAATTGAACTTGGGACCCTTCAGTCCACAGGGTGGATACTCTATCCACTGAGCTAAACCAGCTAGGGCTCTAACTCTTTCTTGAAGTACTAGAGACCCGGTGCACAAAATTCATGCATGGGTAGGGTCCCTAGGCCTGGCCGGTGATCAGGGCTGATCTGTTGGGTGACGGGGGGCAATTGGGCCCGCTCACTCCTGGCTTGGCTTGGCACTGCCTGCTTGCTGGTCCTGTCCCCTGCAGCCACTGCTGGTATCCATCTTTGGGACAACCAGCAGAGTGATGGGGGGGGGGGGTTGCAGAAAGAGACTGGATTAAAATCATATAACCTATAGATGAGGACAATGGTGGGGGGAGGAGGTAAGGGCAGAGGGTGGGGTGGGAATTGGGTGGAAGGGAGCTATGGGGGAGAAAAAGGAGAAACAATTGTAATAATCTGAGCAATAAAGATTTATTTTTAAAAAAAGCACATCTAACTTACTAGGGTTAGGTCAGTGTTAACAAAGGATTTTTTATGGCTACATAACTTAAATACTTCAGCTTACATTTTCTAAATAATTCACCTATACTTCTTATCTGTCATTAAACTAAAGATTCTGAGATTTTATTAACTAAATCATCTCTGCTGCCAGGGAATAGCCATTTCTGAACAGGTGATGTAAATGTGGACAAATGTTATGCAAATACTAACTATCACATTGTCTACCCTTCTGCCACAGTACAAATTGGCAAAAACTCAAATCTACCAAGTATGCATTTTAGATTTATAAAATTAGCTGCAAATTAAGTTCAAGCTGTTGAGGATCACTGCCAGCAGCCCTTGACCTATGAAGTGGGCATCTGTTGTTTGTGGCTGTGGACAGGTTATTAGACCTCTCTGCACACTTGGAGGATGGAACCAGATGCTTACTACGGACCCTTCCATTTCAAACCTCCACGATTCCATGGTTCACAGCAAGGTCTTAGACTAAGTTCCCACTCTTGCTTTTCTGTGTAACCATTGTTTTGAGGTTCTCAGAACCCCTCTCTCCTTTGAGTAATAGCACCTGTCCCCACTCTTGCATTGGTGAACTGCCTCTCTCTCCCCACCATTCCCACAACTGCTTGTCTTGTAATTCTGGTGCAGCAGCCACTTGACACACGCCACCCACCTGATCACAGGGATGAGCCAGTGGTAGAGATGTGACCCCAGTAGGGCCAACCCAAACCTTTCCTTATGGTTTTTAATATAGCATCGGGCAGGAGTATTTATCTTTTTCCTTTGGAATTCTAACCATAAGGATGTAGCCTCAGAGCTGCCTGTCCTTGTATCCTCTAATATATGAAGGAGCTGATGGGCGAGAGGCCAGGCCTGAGGCAGAAGCCAAGATGAGAGAAGCGGGGAAGAAAACAGATTTCTGATGGTTTCTAAGTCCCTGGATCTGGATGACACTGAGGTCAGCTCTATAGTTAACCTTCCTGTGATTTGGTTATGGGAATCCGTAATGACCACTTCTTGGCTCAGGTGGTCATTATAAATTTGGAATCTCTGTCACAATCAAAAGAACCCTTAGCAATACAATTTTCCACCTTTCTCCAAATGCTAACATCTGACAGCTCACTAGTCACCATTCACTTACATAGATGCTGTAAAGCACCATGATTTCAACAGATGAGCACTGCGATGTAAGAGATGTATACATTTAATGATGAATCAAAGAAATCTTTTCCTCCATAAGAATATCTGAGGCCCTTTTCAGCATCCCGATTGTTTAAAAAAGAGGAAATCAAACGAGAAAATGTCAACATATTAAGGCACTGAATAAAACTTCTGGCATGAAATTCAGGGGTGGGAAAGGTCCTCTGTTGTGTAGGATTTGGCTCTAGATCAAGAGGTAATAGGACCTGATGCTAAATGCAGTGGAGTAGGGAGAGGAGGGAGAAGCAACAATGTCAGACACTGTGGATCAACCCTGGAGAGATCCCTGGGCAGGGCATTCTATGCGGACACCCAGATCCAGCCCAGCACAGCCTCCTCTCCCTGAAATGGGGGATGCATGTCTGGGGTGAGTAGTTCTGCACCTCCAGCCAGTACAGCCATGCACTGCATAAGTTGTTTTGGTCAACAACCAAACCACATATACAACAACAGTCCTCTAAGATGATCATGGAACTGAAAATTTCCTCCTGCCTAGTGACGACGGAGCCACCCTAACATCACAGTGCAGCATTCCTGTTCATGGTGATGCTGGGGAAGACGAACCTACCGCTCTGCCCGCCATATGAAAGTGCACCATTTACAATCACGTGCGGTGCATAGCTGATGATGATAATAGACAAGTATGTGGCTGGTTTTTATATTTACTATATGATGTTCTGCTTTTTATCATTATTTTTAGAGTGCATTCCTTCTACTTATTAAAAAATGCTGTAAAACAGCATGCCACGTTATGCTGGCACAAAGCCTCATACTCTTGTGCTTACTGCATTTGTTGATTGCATCATTTCCTCTTGCGCTTGATTTTATCTCGAGTTGTTTTGTTCATCATGGGTCCTAAGCCTACAAAATCCATTGCTAATGTTGCCAGTAAGAGGACACATCAAGTGATTGACCTGGAAACAAAATTAAAGACTACGAAAGGGGGAAAATCAGTGATGGCTATTTCTTGCCAGTCAGGCATGTCTCATTCCACCACAGCTAAGATCTTGAAGAACAGGAACAAAGTGATGGAAGCTGTTAAAGAATCTGCTTCGTTGAAGGCAATAGACTAACAGAACTTTGAGAAGGGCCTATATCAGACAGAGAGAAAGGTCTAATGGCTTGGATTGAAGACCAGACACAGGAGCATATCCTTTTGAGAACCACAAAATCACAGCCAAAGCAAAACGTCCACGATGTTGAAATAAAAGATTGGATCCAAGTATGATATTGCATTTACTACTAGCTCTGGATGGTTTAAATGATCCAAGAATTGTTATTCATGACATGATGTAATATGAGTAGTAAGTCTGGGAGTGCTGATGAGAAGGCAGCTGAAGAATTTTTGGAAACTCCAGATAAGCTGATTGTGCAGGAATATTACTTGCCAGAGCAAAATGTTTTCATTAATAAAGAAGAGTACTAAAAAAAAAAGAAAAGAAAAAGAAGAGTACTCATGGTGCATTATCTGCTTACAAGAAAATCTATGATGAAAAAGATAAACAAACCAAGCAAACAAAATGGACGTATTTCTGAAAAGAGTAACACCTCCTCAAGAAGAGCCTCATGTGGGTCCTCCAGGAGGTATTCCAGAAGAAGAAGTTATCAAGAAAACAGGACAGTTCATGTGTGTTAAGACCTCCTACTGGGATAAGGTGCCAAGGTGGATAATAACAGCAATGATCCCGACCCTGTGTAGGCCTAAGTGAATGTGTGAGTGTACTTGTGTCTCATTTTGTTGTTGTTGTTGTTTAATATGGTTTTACTTTATTTTATTGAATTCAAAGAGATGGAGAGGGAGAGGGAGATAGGAACATCAATGATGAGAGATAATCATTGATCGACTGCTTTCTGCAAGCCTCTTCCTGGGAATCCACCCTGAAACCAGGGCATGTGCCCTGACTAGGGAACAAATTGTGACCTCCTGGTTCATGGGTCAATGCTCAACCACTGAGCCACACTGACAGGGCAATGTGTCTCAGTTGTTAACAAAAGAGATTAAGGGTAAAAAAAATTAATTTTAAAAATGGGAAAACGCTTATAGAATAAGGACATAAAGAAAGAAAATATTTTTATAATTGTACAATGTGTTTGTCTTTTGTGCTGCTTTTATTGCAAAAGAGTCAAAAAGTTTTTAAACATTAAAGTTTATAAAAATCAGAAAGTTAGAGTAAGCTAAAGTGAATTTATTATTGAATAAAGAAAAATAAAAAAATTAAATAATTTTTTGTAGCCCAAGTGAATGATGCCTATAAAGTCCACAGCAGAGGACAGTGATGGGCTAGACTTTCACAGTCACTTACCACTCAGTCAGTGACTCACCCAGAGCAACTTGCAGTCCAACAAGCTCCATTCATGATAAGCGTCATATTCAAGTGAGCCATTCTTTATCTTTTATACTCTATTTTTTGTGCCCTTTCTCTGTTTTGTTATGTTTAGACACACAAATAGCATTGTGTTACAATTGCCTGTAGTACTCAGTATAGTAGCATGTTGTACAGGTTTGTAGCCTGGGAACAATAGACTGTACCATGGAGCCTGGGTGCGTAGCAGGCTACACCATCTAGGTTTTGTAAGTGCATGCTATGATATTTGCACAATGATGAAATCGCCTAACAATGCATTTTCTTAGTCATTACACAATGCAAGACTGTATAGAGAATATATAGGAACACTTAGTCTAACGGCAAGAGAAGGAAACCACATACAAAACTCCAATCTATGGCTCAAATGTAGGCTGGAAAAAGGCCTTTCTGCCTCACTAGTAAGAACAACTCTAGAAAACCCAAAGGAAACCACCAAGCTTGTGTGTGGTGCATGGCAGAACTTGTGAAAGACACAAAAGCCTCTGAGTGGCTGAGAGCACAGACCTACTCTACAGATTGGGGGGAGATAGCTCCTGAGAGAGAAAACCAGCTAGAGCTACTCTGCACCACAGATATTCAAAGATAAACAAGGTTGTTTTCCATTTTAAGTACAACTTATTTGCTTTATACACTGCAAAATGACATGCATAAATCCCATGGCTTCAAATGCCTGGTTCCTTCTCATACCATTTCATTTCCAAAGCAAGAACAGTGTGTAGTCTCATAGTTAGGAATTGAATCATACAAGTATAATTTTCACTGCAACATACTAATAATTTTTTTTAGGAATTAAAGCTTTAACACAGCCACAAAGGATTGTATGGTAAGTTACTCTAAGCACCACAGTTTGAGTTATTGTAAATTCAACTCTGGCTGTTTTATAGGATTGAGCACTCTATATATATTATTTGTGTCTTATTCTTTTCTCCATTGCCTTAAGTATTCGCAAAGTTACATATTGGTGCAATAGGGCACCATTGAAATTATCTGGCTTAATCTACTTGTCTTTTAAAAAAATTAATGGAATTTATTGGAGTGGCATTGGGTTATAAAAATTTTTTAAATATATTTTATTGATATTTTACAGAGAGGAAGGGAAAGAGATAGAGAGCTAGAATCGTCGATGAGAGAGAAACATCGACCAGCCGCCTCTTGCACACCCCCTACTGGGGATGTGCCCCCAACCAATGTACATGCCCTTGACAGGAATCGAACCAGGGACCTTTCAGTCCACAGACCGACGCTCTACCACTGAGCCAAACCGGTTTCGGCAGGGTTATAAAATTATATAGGTCTCAGGTGTACAATTCTATCACACATTATCTGTATATTGTATTGCATCTTCACCACCCAAAGTCAAGTCTCCTAACCTTCTCGTCTTTTGAAGGCCAGGACACTAAGGCTCCAATATTAGGACATAACTTGCTCAGGGTCACCCAGGTTGCTAATGGCAGGGCCTGAGTTAGAAGCCAAGTCTCTGGAATAACAGGTTCTGACTCAAGACGTGGCTCCATGAGCTGCTCTATGGAAGACAGGCATCATGACAGGAGAGTTTACAAGAGGAAGTAAAGGGGACAAGCACACCAACTCAGGTTGACCTGAATGAATTTGGGTGAGCAGGTCAAAACTATAAGATGAAAACAAATGATGTTCACTCAAGTGAACTTGACTAGGGATGTTGACAGTAGTTACACTTTTCATAATATCTATTATCCGTAGGGTCTGAAAAAGACTGGAAAATTAGTACAATTAACTCAAATGTACAGATGAGGAAACTGAGGCACCTCGTGGAATTACAAACTTTCCCAAAGCTATACAGAGGAACAAGAGCCAAACTTAACCCATCTATGACTTTGCTGTGAGCCACGGGGCCATGGAGATTCAAGACATGAGTCCATAGTAATTGTTTGGTTCTGCCCTCTGTGTGGAAACCAAGGTGCAGAAAGATTTAATGACCTGCCACGGTCACAAAGCTAGTTAGTAAGTGACCTGAAATAAAACCGAGGCCCCCGGAATCCCAGTGCTGGGCTCTTTGTCCTTGCTTACTAGCACATGGCCTGGATATGTCCTGCTGAGGCAGATGCGAAGAGCCCCCGAGGGACTTCCTCCTAAAGCCTTCTAGCTTTCTGGCTGCAAGGTCATGCTTCTTCCCTCATTCTCCCCCAAGGGATGATCAGCTCAAGGAAATGACCTGTCCTTCCTGGCCCTGAAAATCCGACATGAGACCCAGAGTGAGAATAACACACCGATTAAGGAAGCTGCCCAACAGTCCTCGTTTCAGCTGATGAGTGGGGTCTCCCAGCTGTATGCACTGTCTCAGAGGTTGCTAGTCACCAAACTGAAGGTCCAGCAGTAGCCAAAATGCCTGGCAGCGGGCTATGGACTGGACTTAATAGTTCCATGAGATGCTTAATGGTATCTTCTTCTTCAACTTAAAACACGTAGGATTGTACCCCTTGCAGAACATCTCTAAGCAAAGAACACCATCTTATTTATTTTTTTTAAATATTATTTTGGGCAACCAGAAGAGATCGCAACTCTGCTTTAGTTGAAAAGTCTGCTCCACATCAAAGCCACCCTTTCTTTTCACCAGACTCACAGAACTCTTAATTCCCAAACCTCCTAAGTTCTCCAAACGCCACGAGTGTTTACATTTTGGTCCAGCCTACACGTCTTTTCCTGCTTAAGAACCATATGCCCTATCACTTTAGTCATGTGGCTAACACACCCTGCTTCCTTCCTTTCCTCTGGCTCTTCTGGCCTCTGACTCAGTTACACCCATCCTGGCTGGTGCTACAGTAGGGAACATTTAAAAAATGTCAGTTCTTGCCAATGCCCTCTGACATGGTTCCCTTGTTCCAGACTAAAAATACTCCAGCCACTCAGTCACCCAAGAGCCACCTCACTCACTGCTGATGCCTTTGTGCCAAGTACTTCAATAAATGTTTGATGGTGGCCAAGGTAGAGTTTGTCTTAGCTGAAGTCTACGTTTACTGTTCTTGTCCCAGTGAACAAGAGTCAGAAAGTAAGGTGGTGATGATTGGGTTTGACAAGAAGGCAAACACCAAAGAGGTTGTCATTCATGTCTTTCTTCAAAGTACAGATAGAAACCCTGGTCTGTCTAATGACTCTGGGTGGGGAAAATTCAATAGCCTTCATTGGGGTAGAAAAGCCATTAATAGTCTCCTTCTCAGATCCTATTAAAATATGAGGGAGTGAATTTTCCAGAGAATTCTTCATTCTTTCATAGGGAAAAACAAACAGACAAAAAAAAATCAAGTCATGCTATCTTAGGTTGTGGCTGGACTCAATTCAGTCATTCAACAAATACTTATTGACTATGAACCATGGCTGGGGACTGTGCTAAGTTCAAGAGATGGTAAGCAGAACACATATGGTACCTACCCTAGGGACGTACAGCCTAGTAGGAGACTGTGAATTGGATGCCCTCCTCACCCAACTAGGTCTACTTGGTCAGTTGGCATTTTGGTAAATTAAATATCTATGGACTATAGAGTATTACATAGTATATAGACTGTTTTGTTGTTGAGACATTTAGTAAGTAAGAAGCCCTGTTAAATCTGAAACCTGCAAAACGTTCTACCATTGGGTAGGCTGCCTCGCCAGCAGAGGGCACCAGTATGCACTTGACCAGAGGTAGAATCCACAGCCTTGTGGGTGCTCTCTAGGAATGGGGTGGGCTAAAGGAGACTTCTCCCCAGTTTGTGAGGTAAGGAGCACTCCAAGTGGGCCCAGCACTCTATGTTATGTACATACCTACCCTGTCAAGTAGGTTTTGTTGTTTATGGTTTATGGAGAAACTGAAATCCAGGGACTAAAATTATTTGTTCAAGGTCAAGAGCTAATATTGGGCCTGAGTTTAGATCTGTTGATTTAAAAGTTCTTGCTTTTCTCACTCAGGACACACTCTCTCTCTCAAAGCATAACAATTAAGGTCTACAATGCAGTAAGTTAAGACTTAAATTATGCCAAAGTTATCATTTGTGTAATAGAGAAGCTAAGCAGTCTTTTTATAAACAAGCTATTTGATTGTTAGATCCATAAGGTTGGGGGTTCCTTCACATCTCCTTTACTTATCTGGGGGTCCCTACAGAAAATCTCAGGCCCTTGGGATATATATATATATATATATATATATATATATATATATATATGTGTGTGTGTGTGTGTGTGTGTGTGTGTGTGTGTGTGTGTGGTGTTTTGAAAGATATATTTTACATGTGGATCTACTATTTCATTTTTTGTCTCATTCTAGACCACAATAAAAACACCAACACAAAAACATGAATAAGAGGGAAATGTAGGACCATTCACAGGGGAAATGTTATTTAGAAATCATGTCCCTGAGCTCCACTTGCTCTGTCTCTCTAATCCAGTTTATCCCCAGTTCTCAAGACAATGTAATCGTTTGTCATACCCTGAAGGGGAACCAAAAAAACCCAAAAACTGTACTTCAAAGCACAGCACAGAAATGCCTTACTAACTTAAAAGAAATGATCAAGCAATTTAATATGAAAATGAGTCAAACTTATTAAAAAACAAACATAATTGGAGGCCTATTGAATGAAGCAAAAGAAATAATTAAGTTTTTTTTTTTTAAGAAGATTGTTTTGGAAGAAAATTAGGCTTTTCTAAGAAACCTTATGCTTGTTGAATGTGGTTGCAACATGGGCGTGGAAATGTAGAATTCACAGCCTCCTTTTCCAAATTGTGAATGTCTAATGGACTCTAAGTCTCTAGAAAATTTGTTCATTAACCCTGTGCTATTGTTTGGCTGTCTACAGAATCAGCATGACTATAATAATATTATTTTTGAAGTACAGATCCTCATCAGATTGTAGGAATTTATAGCCCAAATGGAATCATCCTTCCATGATACGGGCTGGCTGGTGGAAGGGCACTTGCTATATGACAAGAATAGTGACCAGGAGACACCAGTGAAAAGAATGTGTGTTTATGTCAGCGTCCATGGGAACTCACATAAAATGGGTCACTAATGGGCACATAACCCAGAAAACCATCATGGCGTAAGGTCAATTTTGGAAGGAGCGAAGCAGAGAGGCATGGGAAAGAGCTATGTATTATATTGAGTTTGAGCTGGGAGCTGAGCTGCAGGAGGCATACAAAGCCTGTGTTGGAGGGGTGGGCTTCTATGAAAGAGGAGCAGTGAGGAGGGGGTATAGACCAACATGAAAAGTAGAAGTGAGAGGGTTGGGGAAAACCCTCCATCCTAAGGAGGGTAATGTGTTATTATTGACTTATGAGCATAAATCTTACATGCTCATTTTTGAGCTAAGGGCCTCTCTCCAATTCATGGCATGTTAAACTGATATCAGTGTTAGAGTCGAACCTGCCCGCATGGGAAGGAGTAGAACTGCAGCTGGCATCGGGCACATTTCACAGAAATACTGGGAACCTAATGAAGTGCAGACAGACAGACCCACCAGGAGCTGGGGGAAAAACACCCTAGCTAGAGTGGTAGTGTGTCCCAATTAAGCAGAGCTACTAGTCCAATTAAGCAAACTGCCATGGCCATTAGGAAACTCAACTGAGTTTGCTTGGTGATGGCCTAATGAAGTGCATTTGCTGATTTAGTGCACCATAGTGGTTATTAATAATGCTCAACTCTGGCAATTGCCATTCGCATGGGTCCTTGAATGAATGGTGATGATACTGGAAGTGAAAAAGATATCACCCGCAAGGGGAAACACTTGGCTGGCCAAAATAGGTCTCGTTGAAACTGCTAAAACAGCTGCCTAAGCTTTTTCTTGGAAATTCTGGGCCATTCCTTCTCTCTGGCCGGCTTGCCTTGTGATCTAACCAGCTCTCAGGGGCTCTTTGGTCAAGCACTTTGGCCCTGCTTCCTCCTTTTGCTTGGCTGGCAACTCTCACATGGACTTCAATGGCAAAAAGCTGTCAACAGTTCATAAAAGGATCAAACACCTTAGGACGTTGTATACAAGTCCCAGGGATGTTTTTAAATACACTTCCTCTCCTAGTTCCTCCTAGATAACCTTTGGCAGGCAGTGAAGTAATTCGGAGGGTGGGTAGCCAGTCATGATCTGGGGGGGGGGGGGGATTTTTTTCCATCCACTAGTTGTCATCATACAGGGTTTGGTTGGGGAGACATTTCATCAATGGAACCTCGTGATATTCCTGGTAGCCAACCTTCCTCTTGCTAGGGAACGGAGGTCAAGGGAAGGTTTTTCAAAGGAGGCCGATTGTAAAAGCCTGGGCTCACTTTCATGTCCGCCCTCACGGCTCTTCACTGTTCCTTCCCAAAGAGAAGCAAAAGCAAACAGCTTTCCATGAAGCCTGCTCCTTTTACGCCAGCCTCGTGCCCAGAAAGTGGAGCTTCCAAATGAAGTAGGGGGTGCATGGTTGTTGTTTTTTTAAATCTCCAACTCTGAGGCTGCATGCTGCTGGAGGGTTTAAAGGGGACTCGGAAGATAAAGAACCAGGGTATTTTGCCGGTCTCATATCCACGGCTAGGGTGGCTTTCTCGCTTTCTGGAGCAGAAGGCAGTGACTGGATGATCGGGCGGGGGTAAGGCCAGACTGACCCATCCATTATTCAGAGAAGCACAATCTCTGGTCAGGCCTCAGAGAAACTTTTCCTAAGGCCTTTTTTTTTTTTTTTTTTGCAACCCTGCAGCTTTTCCGCATGTGGTTTTTTCCCTGTGAACCACAAAACAGACACTGATTTGAGCGATTATTTTCTCAGTTCTCCCAAGGATGGCGAAGAGCTAGTACCATTCTGGAAGATGCACAGAAGTTGACTCAGTCTATATAGTGGATCACTTACAACAGTGGTAGCTTACCTCCATCTCTGAATGGGCTGATGAAGGCTGTTAGAGAAACACCACACCAGAAGGCTGAGTCTGCAGCCAAAAGGCATCGATAGACATAACTTGCCTCTCCAAGCAGCACGGATGAATCCGTGGTGTAAAAATAAACGCACGGACTTGACATTTAACTTTCACCTAGTCACAAAGCTTTCAGATGAATCTAAGAGAAGTCCCAAAAGTCTTTTGAACGTTTAGAAGGGAGGCTCACAACAAAAAGAAATGGAATCCCTCCACTTTGGATTCAAATGACCAAGGCAGGCACATTTCCCACAATATTACTTCTATAGCAATTCATTCATTCCTCCTTCTTTCCAACAACAAACAAACAAATATTTTGTTGGGCACTATCTGGGTGATAGGTATTAGAGGCTGAGTAGGTGTTTCAGTTATTAATTAGACACTGTCTGCTGTCCAGGAGGCATAGTCAGAGCAAGGAGGGGTGCAGGCCGGTAAGATAGCCCTGGGATGCGAGACATTAAAGAAATCGAATCTTCACGAGCTGGTAATCGGCTGTATTTGTAGGTTGAAGGAAGGGGCTAATTTCATTGGTTGGCTTTTCTAGGCCTTAAATGGAAGCTACATGAGGTAGGACTGAGTTGCTGGGGTTGTGGCCATTATTGTTATGTGGGTGGTGGGGGGACAGAGACAAGGCTCTTGGTGTTGGAAGAATCTGAGGATCCAGTAAGGCATCCAGGCGAAGGTACACCACGAAAAGCTGGGCTCAGGTCTGGATTTCAGGAGAGAGAGCCCACCTGGAGATGCGGATCTGAGAGTCATTAAAGGTTTTAGAGCATGTTTTTCTCATTCATGGAGGATGTGTTTGCTGAAGAGGGGAAACTCCTTTATTTTTGAGAACTTGAGGGGTAAAAGCTATATTTTTGGTAGCACAGCCTCTGCCCTGTGTATTCAAAAGGTGATATAAATGCAGCCATTGGCAAAACTCCTGGCCTTGGCATGTAGCCACAGAAACTTTTGCAAGCTTGCTGCTTTAGGCACCAAATTCAACCGCTTTAACATTGTTCTCTTGGACACAATTCCTTTTTCCCCTTTCAAATACTATAATTCTCTAGTTTTCCCTAAGCGCTTGACTTCCCTGAGAGAGATCAAAAACCCATCTGTGCTTCAATATGTCTTCTTTGGAAATCCATTTGATTATGCTGCTCATTGTAGAAGGGGATTAAGTAGGAATATTAACTAACAGATTTTAATATAATTAGTATCCAAGCTATGTCATATTTCTAATAGCTTAATATATATATCCTATATAATAAAAGGCTAATATGCAAATTGTCCTTTGGGAGTTCTACCAATTGGTTAGAACTCACTGTGACATGTGCTGACCACCAGGGGGTGGTGTGGAGTGAAAGAAGGTCCCAGAAGGCAGCCAGCAGCTGGGAGAAGGAAGGCCCTGATAGCCGAGGGACCCTACCTGTGCACCAATTTCATGCACTGGGCCTCTACTATATATATATTCTTATGGCAAAAGAGACATCTATGATAATATGATATCCTAAATACTGACCTGACTAGAAACCATCCTATATAATAAAGAGATAATATGCAAATTGACCCTCATGCCACCACAAGATGGCTGCACCCACAGCAGAGGCAGGGTTCTCATAATGAGCAATTAGGAGCGAACTGAGTCTGCATGGCACTGGACTAGGGCAGAGGACCTGAGGCAGTGCCCCCACTCAACAGGGCTTGACTGTGGGCCTCAGGCTGTGCCCCCTGCCCCAGCACCAGGACAGGGGACCCCAGGTTGAGACCCCTGCCCAGTGGGGCTTAACGGGGGACCTGAAGCTGGGCCCTCCTCTCAGTGCCAGGCCAGAGGACCAGAGGTTGCACCCCCCCCCCCTGCCTGGCAGGGATAGGGCAGGCCAGGTCTGGATCTCACCTAATGGGGGTGGGGCCAGCTGGGTCTGGGTCTCGGGTGATTTCAAGGTGTGCATGGGTGGGCGGGGACTTGACTCTGACAGGAGGAAGATTTTCATACAGATTTTACTAATTTTCTTTCATCTCTGACACTTCTATTATAGAGAAAGGGCAAATAACAATATTAAAATATTCCCTCTAATTAATTTCCTTTAATGTGCATGAATTTCATAATTCATATTTTATATTTCCACTAGTTAAGTATAAAAAAGTATATATGACAATATTGAAATATTGCATTTACTAAAAACAATCAAGAAAGTTGCATAATTTGAAAATAAAATTTAGCACAAAGTGCTAATGAGAAATCATAATATAGTTACTTTCACCCAAGTAGTAAATGAAAAATTATTAGTAATAATATTCAAAGTTATATGTAATTTTGTCTCCATTTTCTCATCTGCAAAATGGGAATAACATTAGTACTTTTGGTTAGGCCAGTATAAAGAGCAAATGAGACAACATGGAGTCTGGTATGTAGTAAATATTCAATAAATATCACGAGGCTGTGATGATGATAATGACTGAGTAAGGTTCTGAATTGAAGAGGTGAATCAAAAGCATGCCTTATTAAAACAGGACCTTACGCAGCACTGTAAGATACACTGTAAGATACAGTGTACAGATGGAGAGTCAGGGCTAGTGTATATGGCTGCACAGTCTGTGCGCCGAGCAATTCCAGGGGCTCTGCTCACACAGAAGGTAACATGCACAGGGCCTGCTGGATTGATGCTGGTACTAGAATGTCTCTTTTCTTCCCTCCTTGAATAAAAAGGGGAAAAAAAAGTTGCTTTTTACTCATTTAATCTCAGAACTCCTAACCCATATGAAATTCTTTATTTCTGCTTCTTTACCTAAACCAGGAATCCAAATGAATGCCTCCAGGACCAGGCAGTTAAAGAAACATGTGAACTGAGGTTACTGTAGACAAAACAGAGAAGACGCCTGGTCTAAAGGTATTCATACTCACATGGCTTTGACACACTGCATAGCGCAAATAAAACACATCTGGAGGCTAACCAACTGTGCTTGAGTCACTTCATCTGCTTTCTTAATGCAGACAAGTGAACGATGGGACCTTTTTCTCACTGTGACTCAGGAATGATGGCCAGGGAGACTCGGGCTCTCAGGCTACCCCAGACAATATTGTCTCCTGAGTCAGGCTACAGATGCCGGTCTGAAAAAGAACAGCCTGACCCCCAGGGGTGGCCCATCTCCCTGTTCCCACTGTTGTCTTTCATGGTCTCCTATTTATTTGACTATAGCTTTTTAAGCTACTTAATATCTTTTTGTTGTAAAGTACAGAATTTGAAAAATACTGAAAAGCAGAAAGGAGAAATGTCACCTATAGTCATATCTCTGAGTACACACACACACACACACACACACACACACACACACACACACACAATTTTGGTTTTCTCTGGTATGCACTCACCTCCTATATAATAAAAGCCTGATATGCTAACTGTCCAGTCGTCTGGTGATCAGTCAACTGTGCAACAATCAAAGCATGATACACTAAAGACATGCAAAGGCTGCTCAACTGCTCACTATGATGCACCCTGACCACCAGGGGGCAGATGCTCTGACCAGTAGGTTAGCTTGCTGCTGGGGTCTGGCCGATTGGAACTGAGCAAGATGGTCTGGACACACCCTGGAGCACTCTCGCGGTCCCTCCCTAAATGATCGTGCACCAGTGGAGTCCCTCTTGCACCTGGCCTACACCCTCTTGCAATCCGGGACCCCTCAGGGGATGTCAGAGAGCCAGTTTCAGCCTGATCCCGCAGGCCACTCACCTTGGGAGGGCACCAGATGCAGGGCTCATAGCTGAGAAATGCTGCTGTGACAGCATGAGCCTCTCCTGATCTAGACTGATTGGTTGTGAACCCATGGCAGGTGCAGTGGGGCCAGGATGAGCAGGAGCAGCAGGTAAGAGCTGCAGGCAGCATTGGACTGTGGGTTTCAGCCCAATCCCTGCAGGCCACCCAGAGGGGCCACACCCATGCACAAATTTATGCACTGGGCCTCTAGTATTAATTATATTAAGTAGGGATCATTCTGTACATGCTCTTTTATAATATACTAGAGGCCCAGTATATGAATTGCGTGCACAAGCATGCAGTCTCTCAGCCAAGCCTGCACCCTCTCACAATCTGGGAACCCTCGAGGGATGTCTGACTGCCAGTTTAGGTCCAATCCTGCAGGGCCTGAACTGGCAGTCGGACATCTCTCTCGCAATCTGGGACTGCTGGCTCCTAACTGCTCGCCTGCGTGATTGCCCCTAACCATTCTGCCTGCCTGCCCGATCACCCCTAACCACATTGCCTGCTTGATCACCTCTAACTGCCTCTACCTCAACCTCTACTGTCACGACTTTGTCAGGTAGGATGTTTGGAATGACTTCTGGAAAGTCGTTCAGCTGTCTGGTCTAATTAGCATATTACACTTTTATTATTATAGACTAGAGGCCCAATGCACAAAATTCATGCAAGAGTAGGCCTTCCTTCCCCCAGCTGCCAGGACCCGGGACCCAGGCTTCCCTTGCAAAGGGAGGCTCCATCCACTCACTGCAGCCTGCCATTCAGTGGCCTGGGCCTCCCTCTGAGGGGCAATCATGGGTCAATAGTCAGGCCCCGGACCAATTGCATCACACCTGCCTTGGCTGGCCTGGCACCAGTGGGTGTCATAGTGTGGTCCCAGATGGTTGTCTGGCTGGTCGTCCAGATGGTCGTTCCGCTGTTTGGCTGTTCAGTCTGTTTACATATTACGCTTTTATTATATGGGAGCCTATGTTATTAGTATTTTTCTTCAACATGTTTTCTAAATTTAAGTGAATGGCTTGGCCAGTGTGGCTCAGTGGTTGAGCATTAACCCATGCACAAAGAGGAGGCCAATGTGATTCCCTCTTCAGGCCACATGCTGGCGTTGCATGCTCCATCTCTAGTAGGGGGCATGCAGGAGGCAGCCGATTAGTGTTTCTCTCTCATCAGTGGTTCTATCTCTCTCTCCCTCATCCCTCCTCTCTCTCTAAAATCAACAAAAATATATTTAAAGAATAAACAAGTAAAAACAAAATTTAAGTAAATGTTTCACTTTAGAATAGGCTACAAAAAAGTTGCAAAGATTATACAAAGAATTCCCCTATTACCAGACACCCATTTCTTCTATTGCTTACAACTTATATTACTACTAGAGGCCCAGTGCATGGATTCATGCACCAGTAGGGTCCCTGGGTGTGGCCTTCAGGGATTGGGCCAAAATCGGCAGTCCAACACCACCTGCTTCTCCTTCCTGCCACTACTGTTCATCCCCGCCCCACTGTGCCTGCTGCCACCGCTGCTCGGTAGACTCTCTGTCTCTCTGCTGCTGTGTCTGGGCTGTGGTGGCCAGTCTGGCGCTCCTTGGTCAGCTGAGCAGTGCTCCACTTTGGGAGTGAATTGATCAATGGGGGCAGTTCCTGTACTGAGCATCTGCTCCCAGTTGAATGGTTGCTTAGGCTTTTATATATAGACTAATAGCCCTGCATATGAATCTATGTGCCAGTAGCTCACTGCTGCCCTCCAGTAGCTCTCTGCCCGCTGACCCACCCTCCTGTATCTCCCTCCACCTCCCCCCTCATAGCTTGCTGCTCTGCCCCCGCCTATAGCTCTCTGCCACCTGCTTGTAGTTCTTGTAGTTCACTGCCCCACCCTCCTGCTGATCCGTGATCTGGTAGTTATGTGGTCGGTTGTTACACTTCACAGCGTAACGACCATTTGCATATCCTTTATTATATAGGATGGTACGCATGTTGCAACTAACAACCAATGTTGATACGTTAGTATTAACTAAACACACTTAATTCTCATTTCACCAATTTTCCCCTAATGTCCCAGAAAAATCAAGGGAGCATTGGTCAGGTATCTTGCAGAATTCCCTGGAACTTGGATTTGTCTGGTGTTTGTTTTGTTCTGTTTTGTTTCTAATCATAATTAGGCCAGGATTATGGGTTTTAGGGTGGAAGACCACAGAGGTTACGTTCCATTTTTACAAACCATACCAGGAGTGCATGCCCTCAACATGACTTATCTCTGATGATGGTTACTTTGATCACCTGCTTGAAGGACTATTTACCAGGTTTCTTCACTGTACAGCTGCTTTTTCATACGCTACTCTTTGAAAGCAAGTTCCACACATACCTTGAGTAGAGTATGGAAGTAAGCCCCTCCATCTTGAGGAAGGAGAATATACATAAGTTATTGAGAATTTTTCTGTATGGGACATTTGTCCCTTCTTCATTATTTACTTGTTCTGTCATTTATTTATATCAATACAGATTCATGGCTATTTATTTTAAACTTTGTGTTTTAACCCAATACTAAGTATTAATTTTGTTGCTCAAACTGTTGCTGTTTTGACTATCGGGAGCTCTTTTAGGCTGGCTCCTGTGTCCCTTTGTCCATGCTTTGGTATTTTTTGAGTGTTTCCTTACTTCCTGGTTCTTAGAGCTGATTCAGGCTCATCTTGCATATTTCCTGTCCCATCACTGGAATCATCCATTTCTCCTGGATCCTTGGCCCTTTTGAGGAGAACAGTATTAGAAACCAAGGTCTGAGTGAAATGTACACTCATTGCTACTGTGGTGCCACTGCTTCAAGTCCCCTTTAGTAGATAGAGCAAGGAAATATATGATTATATACTAAGCAATGTGCGCACACAGATCTATACTATTTCTATACATATGTTCAATACTACTTATATTGAGCTAAACATGAGTTCGTGTCAATGTTTCTAACCCTAGTACATTCCTACATGGTTTATTATATCCTTCCCCTTTACTCACCTGTTAACTCTTTCTCTAACCATAAGGAATCTGTCATCTACTATCTGTTGTCCACTTGTTTATTCATTCGATTCCAGTAAACATGTACAGCAATTTTAGAATTATTATACCGAGCCCCCTGATAAACAATTTTCCTAACTAGAATACAGTGCTTATGTTCAGCTCTTTTTGTCCTTTGACTTGCTGTTTCCAGTTGGGACACCTTTACCCAAAGTTTTTTGGGTGAACACCTTTCTCTCTCCTCTCCCCCACCTGCTTCAGTGAGGTTAGAGCTATATTTGTAATTCAGTTATATTCTTTAGTCCTGAGATCTCCTAACCTCTCAATGCTTCCAATTTGCATATATGTGCTGCAAAGCTGCCTGGGTTTTGACAAATGCATCGAGCTAGGTATATATCACCACAGCATCCCACAGATTCATTCCATCACCCTAAAAAAGTTCCCAGTCCTTCCCCTAGTCAAACACTTCCTCTTCCTTATATTCTTAACAATCACTGTTTTGTACTTGATCCCTATAATTTTGGTCTTTTCCAGAATATCATATGATTTGGATTATATGTTATGTAGCGTTTATGGTCTGTCTTTATTCACTTGTAAAATTCATTTATGATTCATTCATGTTGGTGTGCGAAATAATAGCTCATTCCTTTTTATTGCTAAGTGGTATCCCATTGTATGGACATACCACAGTTCATTTGTCCATTCACTTATTGAAAGACACCTTAGTTACTTCTAGTTTTTGACAATTATGAATAAAGTTGGTATAAACATTTACATGGAAGTTTTGTATGGACATAAGTTTCAAATCACTTAGGTAAATGACTAGGAGAGTGATTGCTGAGTCATATGGTAAGTCTATGTTTAATTTTATAAGAAACTGCAAACTGTCTTCTTAAGTGGTGCACCATCTTTCACTCTCATCCTACTTTAATAAAAGAGCAATATGTAAATTAACCATTACTCTGCTCAAGCCACGTCCCCCAGACATACCCAAGTCACTCCCACCAGCCAATCAGAGCGAGTATTCAAATTAACCCCAACCAAGATGGCTGTCGCCACAGAGAACAGTTGAGAGGCTTGGGTTTCAATAGAGGAAGCCAAGCTTTCCATACACCCTGGCCAGCCTAGGCTTCCACTCAAGGATACAAAGTTTCAATTATAGAAGAAACATAAAACCAAACAGAAATGGAGGCAGCCACAGAGCGAGCAGGGGGCTTGGCTCCACTCCAGGCTACAAAGTTTCAATTGTAGAAGGTAAATAAATTCCAGATACCAGGGCCTCTGCTTTGGTCACTGGGGTGTGTGGCCAGCCTGCAAACCGCCACAGGCCCCTCGCCCAGGCTGCCCCACACCCAAAGGGAACCCCCACCCTGATCCGGGACACCCTTCAGGGCAAACCAGATGGCCTCCACCCTTGCACCAGGCCTCTATCCTATCTAATAAAAGAGTAATATGAAGATTGACCATCACTCCAACACAATATAGCTGCCCCCATATGGACACAAGATGGCCAGCAGGGGAGGGCAGTTGGGAGGGACCAGGCCTGCAAGGGAGGGCAGTTGGGGGATCAACCCTGCAGGGGAGGGCAGTTAGGGGTGACCAGGCTGGCAGAGGAGGGAAGTTGGGGGCAAACAGGCTGGAAGGGGAGCAGTTAGGCATCAATCAGGCTGGCATGGGAGTGGCTAGGGGGTGATCAGGCTGGCAGGCAGATGTGGTTAGGGGAAATCAGGAAGGCAGGCAGGCGAGCAGTTGGGAGCCAGCAGTCCTGGATTGTGAGAGGGATGTCTGACTGCCCCTTTAGACCTGATCCTGGTGAGCATCCGTCGAGGGGTCCCATATAGGAGAGTGTGCAGGTTGGGCTGAGGGACCCCCCCACCATGCCGTGCATGAAATTAGTGCACCGGGCCTCTAGTCAGTAATAAATGAAAGTTTCTGTTGCTCTACATTCCTTACCAGTATTTGGTATTGCCAATAGACATAGAGTGGTATCTCTTGTTTGAATTTGCACTTCCCTAATGACAAATGATATTGAACACTTTTCATAAGCTTATTTGCCATTTGTGTATCTTCTTCAATTAGGTGTCTATGTAGATTATTTATTTTCTTATTGTTGAGTTTTTATTTTTTTTTATTTTTTAAAAAATATATATATATTATTGATTTTTTTACAGAGAGGAAGAGAGAAGGATAGAGAGCTAGAAACATCGATGGGAGAGAATCATTGATCAGCTGCCTCTTGCACACCCCCCACTGGGGATGCATCCACAACCAACGTATATTCCCTTGACCGGAATCGAACCTGGGACCTTTCAGTCTGTGTAACCTATTCCCTGAGATCTCTACACCTCACCTCCTTCCAGGCCTCTGAGCAGGACCTTTGAGTTCAAGGAAAAGAGAAGGGTAGTAGGGAAAAAGGGAAGTAGGTAAATAATAAAGTACACACCACACCAGGGGAGAATGTCTATGACTATCCCAAAGACACAGGAAGTTAAAAAAAAAAAGCATCTTCTGAGCAAGGCAGATGTTAATTTGAGACTTCTTATGAAGCCTACTGAAAGGATTGCACGTATTTGGGTGTTTATCGTCTGGCATCCTGCATTAAAAAAATGATTCTTATTACTTTATAGTCACACATCATATTCGATCCTTTATAGGGACAAATAAAAGAGAAATAGTAACACCTGTGTTTGTATATTACTTTACAGTTTACTAAGCACTATTACAATCATGATCTCATTTGATCCTTACAGTAATGCTGTGAAGTAGCTATGGAGGGCTATTATTAACCCCATTATGCAGATGAAGAAACTGAGGTTTAGATAAATTAAATGACTTGCTCCAGATCACAGGGCTGGGAAATAGGATCCAAGACAGGAATCCAGCGCTGGGGACAGAGTAGTGCTCTGTGAGGGATTGTTGAAGCACTAAGCACGGCAAAAGGTAGAGGGAATTTTCTGTTGCATGGATTTAAGATGAAAAGTAAGGCTCAAGTTTCAGTACTGAAAGAGTCCTTGAAGGCATATTGAAGTGGAGCAACATATGGAGGAATCAGGAGGTGAAAATCCTCTGCAAATAGGAAACAGGTTGTGTGGCTTTAAAGGTATAATTTTTGTAACAGCATTGCTATAAAAAGGAAGGAGTGAGTACTAATGACATGGAAGCCCAAGAAAGTCTCAGAAGGGTCACAGATAGCCAAATAACTTGAACTCCTTTTTTGCTTACTCAGGAAAAAAATCAAAAGAAAAATAAAAATGAGGGAAAAATAGTAACACAAGCAGATATTCCTGTGACTCTGTCTACCCAAATTAACCAGTACTTCTCATCTCCCCACAAGACATGCACAAATAATTTTAGCTATTGGTGAATATTTGCATAATTTTAGGAAGTTTTATAAGCATGAAAATCAAAGGCAAAAATCATAATGGAAAAGACTTATGAATATGACTATACAAAATTTAAACATTTCTCTTTGTAAGTAAAAATAGAATGAAATTAAAAGAACAAATTAGAAAATATTTACATAATATATACCTGACAATGTGTAAATGTCTTCAGTTTCTAAAAATCTCTAACAAATTTATGACAATAATAAAATGAATTGCCCATTTGAAAAAATGGGCTTAGTATTGAAACAGGAAATTCAAATCAGAATATATATATATATATATATATATATATATATATATATATAGTAAGCTATGTGTTCCACCCTGATTTGTAAATATATCAATCCACACTAAAATACATTTTATTTTATTGATTCAGGAAAATGTTATAAGTGTATAAAAGAGGTTACAAAACCTTATGTTCAGTGTTGTTTTATTTTTATATACATCTAAGTTTTGAAAGAACAGAAGGACTGAGACATAAATAATGGTTACCTATTGATACCAGCATTGTGGATATGTTAATTGTCAAGTATCATTTCTTCTTATTTAATTTTAAAAACAATGAACATGAATTACTTCTGTAATAAAAAAAAATTGGCCATTATACCTGTAAGCAGATACATAACTTCCCATTACACAATGGTTTCCATTTAAAAACCACACTTGACTTATAGCATTATGTTTTTCACCCGGATTTCAAGATCACAATCTCCCATGCAGTCTGCCATATACTATGTATCCGATTTGAGTTGTATTTATGCAAATGACTTGGTTGGCTTGTTCCCCACTTGGTGTTCCTGCCCTTCAGGGTAACTCGTTTAGTCACCTCCTGGCTTTCTACCTGTAATTATTCTACTAGGAAAAGAGGTACCTAAGCTATTATATAAACAAACAGCACAATCATAAATGGTATCTTCTGGAATTTGGGATGTTGCCTACTTTTCTTTCATAGCAAAATTATACTGATATATGTTTTGTACATGCTACATTAGAAACTTAGCACATGGCAGACATCCTCTAGAGTGGTCAGATATAGACTTTGATGTAACAGATTATTCCTCCAATTCAGTCCCTTCTCTCTTTGGTAATCTTGCCCCAGGTACTCCACCTCCCTCCTCACCCCTTACCCCATCGCCCCACTCAGCCCCATTAACAAGCACAACCTGCCGCACACATCACCTTTTAACCAGATACAGATCAAGAGAATGAGAACACATCCTCACAAACAGCCAAGGGACGAAACCAGCATCCAAATAAAAGGCGATTTGAGAAAACTTTATCTTCTGCCTCTAAATATCCCGAAAGTCAGATCACACTCATTGGAGGAGAGGGAGAAGCTCGTGTGTTTTCAGGAGCCTTTGAGATCCTCGGAGGGTTCTTGTTCTCCACGGCCCCTCACGGAAGGCCGTTTGGCAGGCCTGTTAATGTTTCTCGTACCACAGGGAGGAAGACAAAAGCTCTCCTGACGAAGGCATCCTTAGCCTCCGTGCTGTGCCTCATGAGCACATGGCTGAGTGGAACTCGCTGGCTCTGCTCCGGCTTACTCACATGCATAATAGACTACTTTGTCTACTGGTCACTGCCCCTCCTCACCACCAAATCCCCTGACTATCATTGCCCCAAAAGTAGGAAGAACCCTTTCGGAGATGAAAATGGTTTCTTTTGTTCTGCATCTTCAGATATTCCACTGTGTTTGTGTGCGTGTGTGTGCGTGCTCACCCGTGCATGGGGGGCGGGCTCTGAGGGTCTCACTTGGAAGCCATGCTGAGACGCTCTCTTGCATCTGGCAGAACCTGGCCAGCAGCAGGGGAAGATATTTCATAATAATGATGATGCCACTCACACTTTTCATCTTCAAAGCACCTTCCAAACAGTAATTAATTCCCATAATACTCATGAGGTAAGTAAGTAAACACCATTATCCCCACTTTATAGATAGAGAAACTGAGGTGAAGCAGCCAAGCCAATGGCCAGAGGCCAGAAGGAGACGGTGCCGAGCAGGGATCAAAGGGAAGAAGCTCCCATCCCGGCATCTGCTGATCCCATCCAGCTCGCACCGCCCCAGGCCGCCTGGCCGGGGAGAGGACTCAGCGGAGCTGCAGGTAGCCAGAGGCTGAGGGCGGGCAGGATCTCCCAGCAGGCCCGGCTCTGGCCTCCCTGCCCTGGCAAATGAATGCTGCTATTCATCCCGTGGGCAGTTTGTGGGCATTCCCTTCAAGATCCTTGCAAAACAACAACAAAAACCCCATTGAGGTGCCTTTCTCCTCGGACCACGTATTTCCTGAGTTTTTCCTTGAAATCAGGGGATGCCTGGTACATACACGCCCTCAGGAAGCGGGATGATTCAGCCCACCCTACAATTCTTGGGAGGCTACGCTCAGAAATGTGGCCACAGACCAGGCCGCACCGCGGGAGCCGTCTCCTCCGGGTTCCTGGCCCAGCTCCCTCGCAAGACATTTAAGAGCATCTGGCCGGCTTCACCCTGGAACACTCATCTGGCCCCGGCCTCCCCGCGGCCCCCCAACTCCCTGCGTTGGAGCCGGACGCATCTCAAGGAGCTGGCAATTGCGCCGAAACTTTATATGAATGCCACAGGGGCAGGCCAGGGGAGGCTGTGGATTGAGATGAAGTGAACGTGGCTTCCCCAGGAGGGGGGACCCTGTCTCAGGGGCGTGAAAACCTGAGACCAAACTCCCCCAACCCCCACCCTGCGAGGTGGCAATCGCAGCATCTGCCCCTCCCTGCCCCCAAGGGCAGATCAAACACTGCTCTCCGGATGCTGCTGCATCTCACCTGTCAAAAAAAAAACGCTGCTCCCCACCCCCCTCCCCCCAAACCTCTCCTCTCACCACCTCAGCTTTCCTTCAACAGCCTCCAGGCTGCCGTGGCCACCCACCTCACCTGCGTGGCAAATTTAGAAGCTGCTGCTTTTGGCATTATCTAGATCGCAGCAGCCGGGGCGGTGTCATGCCTCGGCCCCCAGGGAAAGCTCGGAGCCTTTGAAGTGCTGAGCCTAACGGGGGCCCACAGTTCCACCTTGCAGCTGGGCGCTGCGCTCGGCTCCACACGTGGCCTCGCGTTTGGCAGCGTGCACCCCTCGGAGCCGCCTCCCCGCTGCCGCTGCTGCAGGGGAACCGGACTGGGAAGCTCGGGGAGGCCCCTCGGAGGAGAAGTCCTGGCTCAGCGAGCATAGTGAGGGCACCAGAACAGTGACGCCACGCCCTGTCTGCAGAGGCCTGTGTGCGGCGTCTCACTGCTGGCCGCAGGTGACAGACAGCGTGTGTCCCGCCCCGCATCCGCTCCCAGCCTGCTGCTGTCCAGGCAGCTGGGTTTCCAGAGCACGGCCTTACCCAGGGCCTTGCCTGCTGGGGAGGAAGTGCCCAACGCTGAATAAGGACCATCTCGTGAGTATGCAGATGCTCATCTTCAGTCAAGACACCTGCAGCCTTCCTGGCCCACATAATTGCCAAAGTGAAACCATCCCCAAACTAACCCATAAAGCCTGGATGGCAGTGGTTCCAATAAGGCCTTGTCCTTGGCTTCCTGGACAGACAGCCCCCGCCCCTGCACCTGACCAAACAGTAAGCGAAGTCTTCCCTGTGGGCCCTGAATGGACTCCAACCCCCCCCCCCCCCCCCCCGCTGCCTCCCATCCTGACTCCCCACCGGCCGTGGCTGAGCGAGTCCCAGACTCCGGCCTTGCTCATGGGTCCGTCCCCTCCGCAGGGACGCACTCCGGGTGAACTGCGCGCTGAAGAGGAGGCAGAGCGGGGCGCACAGCTTCCCACCACATAAAAGGCAGGGCCGGGCCCCCTGCCAGGCGCCGGCTGCACGGGGACAAAGGGTGTCAGGCCTTGGATTTTGAAGTTCATAAATAGACCCACGATGATGATGTTGATACTTCAGGGGGATGGTGGGTGAGGGTTGGATTTCTGGTTCTCCAACGCTGTAATTAATTTATCCAGCAACAAGGCTAGGATGATGCCAGGAAGGGAAAAAGAAAGAACCCCGGGGGGCTGTCTGTGGCTGTTCCTCAGAATGACTGGGTGCTGCTGGGTGGGGGCTGCAGCCTAGAGGTGTGTGTGTGTGTGTGTGTGTGTGTGTGTGTGTGTGTGTGGTGTGCATGTGTCACGTGCACGTGCGCATTCGTAGGTCTGTGTATGGTACATATGTTCTGTACTGAAGGGTCATGTGTATGATTTGTGTGCTGTGTGTTTAAATAGGTGTGATGTGTCTCTGCGGTGCTGTGTCTATGTGATTTGGTTGATGTGTATATCTATGGTATGTGTGTGGTACATAGGCATGTGTTATGTGCTTATGTTCAATGCAAGAGTGCGAGGTCTGGTGTCTGTGCTATAGTGCGTGTGGTATACGCATGTTTATGTCTGATGTGTATAATGTTGTGTGTGTGGTATATATATATATATATATATATATATATATATATATATACATATATATATATGTGTGTGTGTGTGTGTGTGCGTGGTGTGTGAGCATGTGTGATGTAAGAGTATGAATGTGCTGTAGTGTGTGTATTATGTGTACTATGTACGCGTGTGTGTGGCGTGTGTTATGTGTGGGGAGTATGGGGGTGTGTGGAGTGAAGCTGTGCGCGGACATGTGCGCAGCTCGGCGGCCAGCACTTGTGCAGACAGGCCCGGCCCTCGCCTCTTTGATGTGAGCGGGAAACATCCTGGAGCAGCCGGCTCCGCGTCCGGAGGCTCCAGCTGCGAGAGGCAGGCCCCGGGGAGGGAAAGGAAAAACTGCCCCAGCACCACGCCCAGGGAAGGGCTGGAACACGAGGCCCCCTATCTGAGACCCCAGCCCGCGGAGCCGGGCCTTGCTGGTGAGTTCAGGGAGTGCAGGGGGGATCTGCAGGATGCTCTGCGGGACGCCAGCCCCGGCTCAAGCCTCAGCCCCAATCGTTCCCAGGGATGTGATGTGGCCCAGCGAGGTCAGCCTCAGCTCTGACAGCGATAAAACATACGTAGCACTGTGTTCCTGCTGGTGGCCAGTTTCCTATCCTAACGCTGCACACGACTGTGTTTCCTTCCCCCTGGTCTTCCACGGCGCTGTGAGCTGGCTCAGGACATGAGCCCGGCTTTCTTTTGGCTTCAGAAGTGTGAGTCCTCATCTCATACCCTGAGAACACTCATCTCTGAAGCTGAGAACTCACTGGCAAATAGCATGGCTGATGGCTTTTCTTGTCCTCATTTTCTATATCCAGTGCCCTCGGACAGTGCCAGCAGGCCTGAGGACAGCAACTCAGCTCCTTGCTCTGAGAGCGGGAAGGGAGAAAACATAAGTTCACTGAGGCTCTACCTCAAACCCGGCATCTGGGCCAGCGCTCTGCCATGGGGGGCGGGGGGATAGTACTTCAATGGTAAGGGGCATGGGCTTTCACAGTTCTACACGTTCAACCCGTGTGACCTTGAAAAAAATCACGTAACATCTCTGAGCCTCAGTGTTTTTCAATCTTTTTTTTTAAAAAAAATACATTTTATTGATATTTTACAGAGAGGAAGGGAGAGAGATAGAGAGCTAGAAACGTCGATGAGAGAGAAACATCAACCAGCTGCCTCTTGCACACCCCCTACTGGGGATATGCCCGCAACCAATGTACATGCCCTGGACCGGAATCGAACCCAGGACCTCTCATTCCGCAGACTGATGCTCTACCACTGAGCAAACCGGTTTTGGCTCAATCTTTAAATCAGAGTTCGAAATAGGGCCTCCTGTATAGGATTATTTGAGGATTAAGTGGAACAATGATTCATAAACTCTAGCACAGTGCCTCACACAGAGGAAGTGGTAAAAAAGTATGTCTTACAAGACTATTCTCCTACTCCCTTGTGTAGCTATTGGACCCATACAGGGGGCTCAGACGGGTAAAGCAATTTGCCCCGAATCACACAGCTAATAAGTGTTGCTGGCACACTGCCTGGCCACACTCTTCGCCTTCTATTTCTACCACGCATGCTGCCTGCCTTGCAGCCTTCGGGACACAGGGGCTGGAGCCTAGAAAATGCCTCCTGCAAGGGTCAGCCCCGCCAGTAGGGAGCGGTACCTGGACAGGAGGGGATGGATCTGAAGGCAAACAAGCCCAGAATCGGTCCATGCACATTTTCTAGCACTGATATCTTTGGGTAATGAATGGGATTAGGAATGTAACTTTTATCTTGCTTTATTATATTTTCTAATGACATTGCACCTTGTGGGAGGAGGGCTACTGCAGAGAGCATTGGAGGCCAGGCCCAGAAAGGGCTGAAGGGTGCAAGTCAAAGTCATATAAGTTCCCTGGTTTCAGGACAGGTCCGTGGATTGGGTATCTGCTGCTTCATAATGAATAACCACAAATTTAGTGGTTTGAAACAATACACATTTTCACTTTTGTTCTGTTTTGTTTTTCAGAGAGGAAGGAAGAGGGAGAGAGAGAGAAACATCATTGATGAGAGAGAATCATTGATCGGCTGCCTCCTGCACTCCTCCTACTGGGGCTCAAGCCAGCAACCCGGGCATGTGCCCTGACCAGGAATTGAACCAACCATGACCTTCTGGTTCATAGTTCAATGCTCAACCACTGAGCCACGTGGGCTGGGCACAAAAACACATTTCTTGTGTCCAGTTCCTGGGCCAGGAGTCAGGGCTGAGTTCTCCATCTGGGTCTCATGAGGCTTCAGGCAGAGTGTCATTCTAGCTACATTTTCATCTAGAGCAGTAGTTCTCTACCTTCTTAATGCCGCGACCCTTTAATACAGTTCCTCATGTTGTGGTGACCCCCAACCATAAAATTATTTTCGTAGCTATTCATAACTGTAATTTTGCTACTGTTAATGAATCATAATGTAAATATCTGTGATTTCCTATGGTCTTAGGCGACCCTGCTAGTAGTTCTCAACCTGTGGGTCGAAAGATTCAACTAGGGGAAAACCCACCTGAAAGCTCACTCAGGCTGTCGGCAGAGCCACTTCCTGGTGGCTGTAGGACTGGGGGCCCTGCTTCTGGCTGGCGGTCAGCTGGAGGCCATGCTCAGGCCCTAGGGCTACCCCCAGTTCCTAGCTACACAGGAACTTCTCCAGCCTGGCCACCGACTTCATTAAGCCCCCAGGGCGTGTCCTGAATCACATTCTTTAATCACGTGCACCATGTTCCATCACCTTTGCCATATTCTATTTTTAGGAGAGGGTCCCAAGGCCAGGCCTGCTCTCAAGGGGAGGGGTTCCCACAAAGGTGTGAACCCTAGAGGCCGGGATGGGGGCACCCGGGGTCTGTCAGCGACAGTACCCCTCTCTCACTGTGTAGCTTTGTGTACCTTAGTTCTGACTTTCTTCTCCTGCAGATTTGAACTTTTACTCACTAAAGGGTAAAACGATAGGAACAGTCTTGTGGATGTTTTATCATCTGGCTCAGAAAGTTAGCATTGGAATCCACAAACATTGCAATTAGTGAAGCTCTGATATACCATAAAAATTTGCCGAATCAAATTGCATGCCAGATTAATCTTAACTTTTAATTTGGACTATCCAAATTCATCTTTAAAGCTTTAATATGTTGCACATCTTTTCACCAAGAAATTCCAGGTCTAGAAATTTATTCAGAGAAAACTGTCATGAAGATGTGCAAATATTTAGCTACAAAGATGTTAACCACAGCACTGCTTAGAACTGGGAAGAAAAACAAAAACACACACACCACACAAACAAACTAAAAAAAAAACAACAAAAAACCCTATACTGAAAACATTTTTTTTTTTTTACAACAGGGTATTTTCCAGATAAAGCTACAATTCATTCAAGCAACAGAATAAGATTATCTTTTTAAATATGATGTAGAAGATAATTGAAGTACATGGGGATATGTTTACTATATGATGCTAACAATGGGGGGGACATCTTAAAACAGCACAGTCATAGACCACGATCCCATTTTGTCTTTGCTTTGTTTTAGCATATGTAGATTGAATAAGTGACTGCACAGATTTACACAAAATTGTAACAGTTGATATAGTTGGGTAATGGGATTAGAGGTATTTTTATTAAATTTTCTGCCACAAATATACACTGAGTGGCCAGATTATTATGACCTCTGAACACATAATAATCTGGCAACTCAGTGTATATCCTATATAATAAAAGACTAATATGCAAATTGTCCCCTCAACCGGAGTTCAACCAGCAGGCAGGCCAGCCAACTGCCCAAGTGCCCTCCCCCTGGCCAGGCTGGCCAGACCCCACCCAGGCACAAATTCATGCACTGGGCCTCTAATATATATACTGAGAGGCCAGATTATTATGCATTCAGGGATCATAATAATCTGGCCACTCAGTGTATAATAATTTTATAATAAGAAAAATGTTAATTTAAAAAAAATCTAAGTTTTCATAATCAAATACCGTATTTTTTGGACCATAAGACACACTTTTTCTTCACCAAATATGCAGTCCCCAGGGACACAGAAGGTCCTGGGGGACTTGCTGCTGCTCTGCAACTCGGACCATAAGACGCAGGCACTACTTCTATTCGGACCATAATACACAGGCACTTTTCCTCCCACTGGTGAAGAAAAGGTGTGTCTTATGGTCCGAAGAATACGGTATTAGAAACAAAGAGGATATTAAAAACAATCTCAAAAATTGCTACTAACTTTGGGTTGTGTTTCTCCTATTTGGTAGTTCTGTTACCATAAGCAAATGACTTAATCTCATTAAATATGGTTGAGTCATGTGTAAAACAAAATACAATTTCCTTTAGCTAATAGCAGTGTCTACTGTAACAATTAAGATGATATGTAAGAAAGTGTTTGCTAATTGCAAAGCATGAATAACAAGGCATTGTTTTTCCTTTCACATTCAAATTAAATAGGATACATCATACAGAGAGAGGTATGAGAAAGGATCTAGCAGTTAAAGTTGTCATTCTGTGAAGGAATTTCTCTGCAACATTACACTCAATTATAGGCTCATTTGGTGTTTGGGCTCACTGTATCTGCATATACGCCTTATGTCTTATCCATCATTCACTAGCTGCCTCACATTGATGAATTAGTTACCTCTCTGACTTGAGTTTCCTACCAAAACCTTGGAGAGTAAGCATTTAGACTTCAAGTTTCCTACCAGACCTGTTTCTACCAAGGGCTTTTCCAGCTTTAATATTCTATGATTCTGGGAGAGTATATTTTTTCATGGATAGAGCATAGTCAAAGGGGGTACATCAAAATGGAGAAATATAGGAGTCAGGGTTTTTCACTTTGAGGAGATTGCACCCCAAGCTGGGGACATTCCTAGGTAAGAAAAGCCTGAAGAACATCAGTGACATATGAGTGATATAACAGAAAGTCTCCCAAAGCCCTGCTCTTTGGTGTGAGTGGTGGCACTGGTGTGAGTGGTGGCACTGGTGTGATTAGTGGCACTGGTGTGAGTGGTGACACTGGTGTGAGTGGTGGCACTGGTGTGAGTAGTGGCATTGGTGTGAATGGTGGCACGGGTGTGAGTAGAGGCATTGGAGAATACAAATAATGTGGCATCAGATTGCTTCAAATTCTGCTTTGTTCCAACCCCATGTGTGATCTTGGCAAGTCATTTCTTCAGAGAAATTCACTTTCTAACCCTCATATGACTCTTATCTTATGTGGTTTTGGCAGAGTTAGAAACTAGTACAGTGCTTAATACATAGATATTAGTTAAACAGAAACTATTATTTGGAGTTTGTTGGAATAAAGAAATCAAAAATATTCTTGACTTAATCGAGTTCTTTATTTCTCCTGGTCAAAAAGATGACACAGCCATTTAAGATGTGCCCATGTCATGGTTCAGTATCCTTTGGCGATGCCCAAGTTTCCAGGGTCAGCTTTTTAGTCACTGGCTGCACTCAAGTATTCCACCATTAAATTCCAAATTGTGGGTAAGAGTCATGTTAAAATATCATGAGGCTGTAAGCAGTTCCAATAGATGAGAGTTTGCTCCTGTCTGCTTAAAGGTACTTTCTTGAGCTTCCCAACAATAGTCCCATTTCAACTTTCTTATAAATATTCAGAAGTAGAATTCTCAAACTGCTGCCATGAACATTAAACAATGTACCAAACTCTGCCCTCATTTCTTGGCCCAATGCTGTAACTCCAGTGCAGACACTGGACAGACAGTTGTACTTACTGGCCTAATGTGTAAAGATAGAAAGTGATGTGATTTCTATTGGGAAGTTGTTGTAGGTTTACCATGTCACCTACACCCAAAAGGGGGTGGCCTCCCAGGGGGCAGGACCATTCTCTTAATAGGAAAACAGTCCGTGTCCTCTGGTCACCTGGGACCAGGATGACTGCCTATTTCCTTTCCTGTCCCTCAGCCAGGCTGTCCTCAATGGGTAGGATTTTTTTTCAAGGACAGCTGGGCACCCAGTCCCTTGGCACTTCAATATGTGGGAATCTGAGTGTGCTGATTGTCCATTCCAACTGTCATTCATGAACAAGAGAGGAAGGACTCTGACAGATAATAAATCACCTTTGACAATTTCTGTCAGAGATTGTGTAGACATATCTGAGAAACACTTGTAGGATAAAATTATGTTCCATACATGGGTGGACCTTGTGAGCTAGAGACTTGGAGAGAGCTTCTTTTTAGAGGGTGTAATTAATTTCCTTCTATAAAAGGCTGAACTTAATATGTTTCCTAAAAGTTTCTGCCAAGAAATTTTTTTATAAAAAGTGCAGAAAATATCTTTTTAAACTAATGATAAGTGAATGTGGCTTATTCTTTTAACTTATTAACTTGTTTCCTTTTATTATAAAAATAACATATCTTAACATGCACATATTAAGAAATTTATTTTACATGATTCATAAGGAAATATAATGGAAAGAGCCTCTCTTTAACTTCACCTGAAACTCATCCATCTCCCCAGAGGTAATCTCTGTTAAAGCTAGGTATGTCGCCCACCAGAATTTGGGGGCTTTTATATATCATGCATGTATGGTATAATATATTTGGATTTTAAAATAAACTTTTTTTTGAGAACATTGTAGTTTCACATATAGCTATAGGAAATAATACTGAGAGAGCAAATATGAACATGCTTCAAATGGCACCCCCAATGGTAGCATCTTGCAAAACTATAAGATGAAATCATAACCAGGATATTGATGTTACTACAGTCCTGTTGAGACAGAACATTTATTTCTTCCTTCTCAGCATGTGTATCCATGCTTAAGAGATACATGAGGGAATGACTATCCAGGGGCAGATGGGTGTTGTAGACAACTCAGCTCCATTCATGCAATGGAACAAGAAGGTGTTAGGAAACCTCAAATACAGTTGTTGAAAATCACCCATGCAGAGGGGAGGCAGTTGAGAGAGTTTGGATCTAATAGAAGCAATATCCTCTATTGATGAGAATGAGCAAGGTGTTGGGGTGGTGGCTTATATGGATGGAAACAAAGATGATATTTTTAAGAAAAGAGAGGACATTTCCATATCCATATGTGGCCCTTTTATAGCTATAGCTACTGCCTTTCCACAACCCCCCTTTGTTAACCTTTGGCAACCACTGTGTTCCCTACTTGTATAATTTTGCACAATGTCATATTTTTTCACTCAACATAATTCCCTGGAAATTCATTTAGATCAGTGATTTTAAACCTGAAAATTGGGGTGCCACGGAACAATGTTGTACCACAAGAATTTTTAAAACATGCAATACTTGACTATTTAGTCAGGGGCACTGACATCTTTTCCCTTAGATTGTCAAATAAAAAAATGACAACAGCCAAAGCAACAATAGCTGTCTAGTGTAAATCAATCAAAAGTTTACCTTTTTTTTTGTCAGATTGGCAAAATATTTTTGGTGTGTTACAGAATTTTAGTAATTAGTTTATGGCTTCCAAGAGATGAAAAATGTTGAAAATCGCTGATCTAGGTTGTTGTGTAAATCAATAGTTTGTTCCTTTTCTGTTTCTGAATGGTATTTCATGGTATGATTATACCACAGTTGGTTAAACTATTTACCTGTACATTTACCTGAAGAACATTTGAGTTGCTTATAGTTTGGGGCTTTTACAAAGCAAGTTGATATCAACATCCATGTACAGGTTTTTATGTAAATACTAGTTTTCATTTCTCTAGGATAAATGCCTAGAAATACAATTCCTGGGCCATATGGTAGTTACATGTTGAGGTGTGTGTGCTTTTTTTTTTTACACTGCCAAATTATTTTCAGAGTGGCTGTACCATTTTACATTCCCATCAGCAATCTATGAGCTCTACATCCTCACTGGCATCTGGTGTTGTCACTATTTTTTAGTTTCTTCATTCTGATAGGTGTGTAGTAATATCTCATTGTGGTCTTAGTTTGCATTTCCCTAGTGGCAAATGAGGTCTAACACCTTTTTCTGTGCTTGTTTACCATCTGTATATCCTCTTCAGGAAAGTCTTTCTTCACATCTTTTGCTCATTTTCTAATTGTTTATTTTTTCACTATTGAGTTTTAAAAGTTCATAATATAATCTAGATCCTGTTCTGTTGTTGTTGCTAAATGTATGCTTTACAGATATTTTTCGCCCAGTCTTTAGTTTGTCTTCTTATGCTTTTAACAGTTTTTTTAAAAGAGCAAAAATTTTAATGAAATTCAAAATAGGTATGTAGTTATTGCTTTTGTATTCTTCTTAATGAAGTCCCTTTAATATTTCTTATGTTACTGGTTTGGTGGTGATAAACAATTTGGTTTTTTTCTTATCTGGGAAGCTCTTCATCTTTCCTTCAATTTTAAATGCTATCATCACTAAGTGGAGTGGTCTTGGTTATAGGTTCTTACTTTTCATCACTTTGAATATTTTATGCCAATCCTTTCTGGCCTGCAAAGTTTCTTTTGAGAAGTCAGCTGACAGTCTTATGGGAGCTCCCCTGTATATAAGTGCCTTTCTCTTCCTACTTTTAAGATTCCCTCTTTGTTTTTAACCTTTGGCATTTTAATTATGATGAACCTTCATGTGGGCCTTTTTGGGCTCATCTTGTTTGGGACTCTGTGCTTCCAGGTCTTATATGTCTATTTCTTTCACCAGGTTTTCAATTTATTTTTCTCTCTCTTTTCCTTTGGGCAGCCCATGATCCAAATGTTAGTACACTTGAAGTTATCCCAGAAGCTCCTTAAACTATTTTTTTTTTTTGTCCTTTTTGCTTTTTGGTCTTTTTATTTTCTGCTTCCTTATCTTCCAAATTACTGATTTAATCCTCGGTTTCATCTAATTTGCTACTGATTCCTTCTAGGGTATTCTTCATTTCAGAGACTGTATTCTTTATTTCTAACTGGTCCTTTTGTATGCTTACTCTCTTTTTATTAAAGTTCTTCTAAGTTCCCTGAGCATCCTTATAACCAGTATTTCAAATGCTGTACCTGATAGATTGCTTGTCTCCATTTTGTTTAGACCTTTTTAAGGAGTTTTGTCCTGTTCTTACATTTAGAACATGTTCTCTGTCTTCTCATTTTGGCTGCTTCTCTGTGCTTGTTTCTATGTATTAGCTAGATCTGCCATGTTTCTCAGTCTTGGCAGGTACGTAGCTTTTTGTTGTAGATGTCCTGCAGGGCCCAGTTGTGGAGTCTCCCTGATCACCTAAGATGGGTGCTCCAGTAGTGTTCCTTCTGTGGGTTGTGTGTGCCCTCCTGTTGTAGTTGAGTCTTAAAAAAAAATATATATATATATATATATATATATATATATATATATATATATATACAGAGAGGAGGGAGAGGGATAGACAGAAACATCAATGAAAGAGTAATATTGATTAGCTGCCTCTTGCACGCCCTCTACTGGGGATATGCCCGCAACCAAGGTACATGCCCTTGACTGGAATCGAACCTGGGATCCTTCAGTCTGCAGGCCGATGCTCTATCCACTGAGCCAAACCAGTTAGGGCTGTAGATGAGTCTTGATTGCTGTTGGTCCATTAGTTGGTGGGTTTGCTCCTCACACTGAATGGCTGTGAATATTGGTTATAACCATAGTGTATGAGTTGCTATGCAGGGCTAACTTCATGGAATGGGATTTTCCCCAGTAGACTCTGGTGCCTGCCAAGACCACCCTTTGAGTGTGCCACTTGTAGAGCTAATTGGGTGGTGCTCTGCTGTTGTCTGAAGCTGGCCACCAGATGTGTCGGTTCTGAGGCCTCTTGGGAGAATCTCCGGAACAGGCCAAGATCAGTCACTGCCTGTGACCAGCCTGAAGCTGTCTTGTAGGAGCTACAAAGCAATCCGTGGTTGGCAGCTGCCTGTGCCGTACCTGGATGCATAAGGGAAAAGCCATACTCAAACTGAGGCCAGCCTAACAGTATGGGGCCTGGGCAGCTCAGCAAAACGCAAAGGTCACCGTAAAGTCTGGCACTACTTGCCAGTTGCCCATAATGCTCAGCCCATGAAAGAACCTCTGGCAGGGTGAAAGTTGGGTGGGTCAGGGCCTCAGGGAGTCATCGGGTAGAGGGGCCTTCCTGTTGGTGGTGTGTGAGGAGGTCTTTTCCTGAAGCCCACAACTCCATTTCTTTCTACATTTATCTGAAGCCTCCTGAGCCTCTGTCCCTCTGTCAGAGCCCGGGGTGAGTGCCGACAAGTGAGCAATTCTGTGCATAGGCCTTTCAAGAGGATGTTTTGGTTTCCAGCAGCCTTGTGACTCACCCTGGCCGACAAATGGAAGCCCTGGTGATTTTCACAACTAGAGGTTTTGTGGGCTCCTCTTCCCTGCACTGGTACTTTGACCTGGGAAGCCTGGTGTGGGCACCAGCTGATTCTCAACCTCCAGATGTGGGTATGGGGCCAGCCTGCTTTGCATTTTCTCCCCTCCTACTGGTCTCCATGTGGCCAGACTTCTATTCAGCTATTCCTCAAATGGGTCTCCAGGTTTACCATTCTATAATTTAGTTGTAATTGTGAATTGATCACGGGAGGAGATGCACATAGCATGTACCAACTCCACCATTTTAACCAGAACTCCTTTTAATATATTTTTACATGTATGAGTGTGGCTTCATGTTGAGTAATTAATTTTTGTAAGCAGTTTGAAACTTAAATTAAAGCTCATTTCCCCCTCCCCCCCACATTCATTGGGTTTGGCTATTGATGTTAGTTCTTGTATTTTTCATTTCTAAATTTCCACTTGTTTCTTTAAAAAATTTTTTCTTTCTATTTTTTGAAGCATGTTCATATTTGCTCATTGAAGCATTTTTATGATGGCTTCTTAATAATCTTACCATGTAAGTCTAACATGCCTGCCACCTCAGTATTGGCATATGTTGTCTTTTATCATTCAGTTTAAAATCTTCCTGCTTTTTGGTATGAGTAATTTCTTTTTTAATCCTTACCCAAGGATATGATTTTCATTGATTCTTGGGAGAGAGGAAGAGAGAAGGAGAGAGAGAAAAAGAAACATCAGTGTGTGAGAAAAACATCAATCAGTTGCCTTCTGTATGTGCCCTGACCCGGGATTGAACCTACAACCCTTCAATGCGATACGATGCATTATCTAACCAACCAAGCCACACTGGCCAGGGCTACAATGAGTACCTCTTTTAAATTAAAATTGAGACTTTCAGGGGTAAGTATGCTGTGAGACTCTGGATCTTATTTAAACCTCTGTTTTATCTACCTATGTCACCACCCTAGCAGTTGAAGAGGCAACATTGCCTTATTAGCAGGTGGTGTAGATAACCAGCTTCCCCTCCTGGCCTCTCTTGACACCCAGTTGGGGGTGCACCTCATTACTGCTGGGCAGAGGTGGGAATTCTGCTCCCCACTGGGCTCCCACTGCTTCCTGGCTGGGGAGAGGAGTGCCTCCTTTCTGCCTTTCATGCGGCCTCCACTGACACCACTGGAGATAGTGGCCTTGTTACCTCCCGGCTGTGGTGAAAATCCTGACTCCCGATTTTACCTTCTCTGGCTCCCATTCTGCACAGGGGGCAGCACACCTCATTACAGGCTAGAGAGAGTGGACATCGAGGCCTCCATTCAACCTAGACTCTTGTGAGTGGGAGTAGGGCCCACAACTTGTTTTCCTGTGGTTTTTGGCCACAGTAGAGAAGTTATTGTCTGAACGCTTTCTGTTTTGCTACATTGCCCCATTCTTGGTTCACTGGTTAGATCGCTAACTGTTGTTGGGACATTTGTGTTTGTTTGTCTGTGCCATTGATGTTTCCAGTTGCCAACTTCTTCGGCTGTAGGACATAGGAGCCAAAAAGACAACCCAGGGAATATACCACTGTATTGTTTCGGAGGTGCCTAATTCCTCAGCTGGCCCATCCTCTGTCTTCACCTTTCAAAGTCTTCTTATATTTGCTTTGTATATAATGTCCAAGATTTTTAGCTGGTTTAGTGGGGGGACCAGGGAGAAGAGTGTGTGCTCTGTTTTCCTGGAAGAGGAAGCCATGGTTTACTTTTAACAGGGACTCAAATAGTACAAGTTTTCCCTTGAGCTCTAAAGCACGCAGTTCTAGGAACTACAAAGAACTAATGGAAGGCTACCATTAAGGAAATATGTAACATTTAAATTACCTAAATAAAATCATTTCATGTATAACAGGAGAAACTGAATCATGCCTGTGTATTATAGGCCCAGAGTTGTGGAGTCAGTGAGCTTAATTAATATTTTAAACCAAGTGTGCATATAGAAATGTTGGATGAGCTACCAGGACCATCAAAATAAAATTAAAGACCCAGAGTGCTCACAATGTATGTTTTATTGTGTAGAATCACCACTCTTTCCTCTACTCTTTTCTTTTCTTCTCCCCTCTCTCCCTCTCCCTCCCTTTCTTCATTTCTCTCTCCTTTTTTCCTTTCTCTCTCCTTCCTTCCTTCCTCCCTCCCTCCCTTCCTTCCTTCCTTCCTTCCTTCCTTCCTTCCTTCCTTCCTTCCTTCCTCCCTTCTTTTCTTTGTTCCTTTTTTTGCTTCTGTTCTTTCATTTTTTTCTTTTTATTTTAAGACTGACTTTGGGGGGCCTTTTAGTTAGCCTTACACTGTTGCTTCCTACACTTATTTCTGATTATGCCATTAGACTTAACTTACCAGAAAAAAAATGTCATAAATCTGTGGATTATTGATTTTATTATTAATCTGGACATTTTAACTCAGGACAACTCTATAGACTCTCTCTAAAAGGTGACTTGGAATAGCATTGCATAGCATTTTGCTTTCAGACTTTTCTATAAACCTTGTTTAGAACAGTATTCTCCAAATTTTATTTACATTCCAACCTCACAAATTGGGTCAAATTCTTATTCTATGTGTTCTAAGTTGCTCTTTAAATTTTTCTTAAATAAATTTTAAAAAATCTTGATTGGGGAAAAAATGAGAGAGAGAGAGAGAGAGAGAGAGAGAGAGAGAGAGAGAGAGAACTGAATTGGAGAATTCTAGCTTTAATAAAAGAAAAAGGCACCACAGCCTCCTACACTAAGCAAGTTCACAGCTTGAAATTTTAGAGCAGGAAGTTCTCCATGCTGTACAGTCTGCCTCCCCACCCCTGACTGCACTTTAAATTCAGTTTTTGGTTGCATGCACATAAATCTCACAGTGCACTGAATACACGACCCATGGTAGAAGAACAAAGCTTCACTGTATTTATTGTCTCTCCTTTAAAATGTCTATCTCCTTTAATCTGGCCTCCTTTAAGACGCATTTCTCTGCCACTTGGTGAAAACATGCGGGCCTCATGGCTTCTCTGCTAATTCTTGGATAACAAACCCTCCTAAATAAAGCCTCAAATCAGTAAAGACCTATTAGTCACAAACTGAAAATCAGCTCTTTAGTTTTAAATTAAAAACCAGACTGCCCCCCCCCCCATTTCTCCTTGAGGCCTATGGTTGGAGGCTGCTTGCCTGGGGGAGGGGAGGGGCGGGGAATGTGAGTGGCTCCCACTCACTTCCCTGACCACAGTCTCCCCTACTCCTAGCTATTTATGCCAGCCCTGACGATGTGACAGAGGAGCCAGAGGAGCCAGAGGAGCCAGGAAAGTGGTGTAACAGTCCTTCTTTGGTCACTGGCTTCATGCTCTCTGGCACTAGCGGATGACTGAGACTCCCCCTTCCCAAAAGTCCCGTCCCTGGGGACCTCCCTCTTGCAACCCCTCTGGCAGCCTTCCCCCGTGGGCCTGCAGTGCAGTCCTCTTGCTCTCCGGGCCTCTTGCGAAGGGTTTGAGCATGCTACAGTGCACTCCTCCTCTCAAATCTGGCCACACATAGTCCCTGGGAAACATTCATGCATCACGAGGAGAAATCAGGTGTTATGGACATCTGTGGTGGTTGCAGGGGTGGGGGAGGGGGGGAAGGGAGAAGGTGGAAGAGGGCATAGAGGGGATAAATAGTGATGGCGGGAAAAACTACTTGGTACAGTAAAATTGTATTGACCAGAAGATGAAAAAAAAGAAGAAAGAAATCAGATGTGAAGTCCTTTCCCAACTCAGGATCACAATCCAGAGTCAAAGCCACTCACAGCCCTTTCCTGTCCTCACATCTCCCCAAGGGCCAGACCCAAGCTCACCCTGTCTTAGTCTACACACACTCTGACCTGGAAGGCCCTCCTGTAACCCAGCGAAGGAAGGAGCACCCCTGCCCTGGAGGGAGTGGGCTCATAGTGCACCAACAGCTCTCTTGAAGGGACACATGCTTCAATCTGGCCGAAGGGGTCCAAGATCGTGTAGCCAATTCTACTTTGTTTGTGCTTTTCTTTGGAAAACTCTACAAGTGATGATCTGGTAACTCGCTATATGTTTCTCACTTAAAACTGTAATGTTAACTAACACCTAGCACAGAACGGCAACCTTTTATGCCCCCAACTTGCTTACTGATTACTAGGTTCAGCTAGAGTATATAATATCTGTATTTCAGGGCTTTTACTAATCCTCCTCTGGCTTATTCCTCCAGAAACATAATGATCCAATTCTTAGAGCTATGTCCCTCAAGTCCTTTAATATTTTTTATTTCTTGCCTCTAAGTTTTCTAGTTTTACCACATTTCAAATAATTTCTACATCATGTATGTTTTTTGTTTTATTTTTATTTCACGTACTATTTTGGGGCAGTAATATTTTCATATATTTAAGAATTCATAACTTACAAAAGGGTACACAAGGATAGTTTCTTTTTATTCTTGTCCCAAAACTGCCCCAGTACCATCCCCCACCCTAAGGAATGAGTATAAACAATTCCTTGGGAATCTTTCCAGCGATACTCTGTGTACGCACAAGCAATTGTATATTTATATTCTGCGCCCACTCACCCTCACACTTCCCTCTTTTTCACATTCTTTTCCCCTTGCTTTTTTCCCTTCTAAGAATAACTTTGAGATCCTCCATATCAGAAAAGAACTTCATCCTCTTACGTAGCTGGACCTACTTGATATTCCGTTGGCAGAATGCCCCACAGTTAATTTAACCAGCTCCTTATTCTTGAATATCCCAAACTCTGTCATAAATAATGCTGAAACAAGCAATCTAAATACATCATTTAGCTCATGTGAGAATGTACCCACAGGATAAAGTCCTAGAAATGGAATCAGTTGTCAAAGCATGTGCGCCATTATAATTCTAATGATGTTGCCAAATTGCCTTAGTACAATCACTCGGGATTGTACTAATTCATTCCTTGGGCAATATAGAAGTACCTGTTTTCTCACACCCTGCCCATGCAGCACTATCAAACTTTTGAATTGTTGACAATCTGATTGGTGACATTTTATTTCAGTTAAGTGGGGCTGAGCAAATAATTTTCATACATTTCAGGCACTTGTATTTTTCTCGTTTTGTGAATTGTCTCGCACATTATATTTCAACTAGAGGCCCAGTGCATGAAATTCATGCACGGGTGTGTGTGTGTGTGTGTGTGTCCCTCAGCCCAGCCTTCACCCTCTCCAATATGGCATCCTTCGAGGGATGCCCAACTGCCTAAACGGGCAGTCGGACACACCTCTCACAATCCAGAACTGCTGGCTCCCAACAGCACGCCTGTCTGCCTGATTGCCCCTAACCGCTTCTGCCTGCCAGCCTGATCGCCCCTAACCACTCCCCTGCCAGCCTGATTACCCCTAACCACTCCCCTGCCAGCCTGATTGATGCCTAAATGCTCCCCTGCTGGCCTGATTGCCCCTAACAGCCCTTCCTGCTAGCCTGGTCACTCCTAACTGTCCTCTCCTGCAGGCCTGGTCCCCACAACTGCCCTCCTCTGCTAGCTCAGTCACCCCTAACTGCCCTCCCCTGCAAGCCTGATTGCCCTCAACTGCCTTCCTCTGCTGGCCATCTTATGGTGGCCATCTTGTGTCCCCATGGAGTAGCCATCTTTGACCACATGGATGTGGCCACCTTGTGTGTTGGAGTGATGGTCAATTTGCATATTACCCTTTTATTAGCTAGGATACTTCCTTGGACAGGTCTGAAAAATAGTGGGAGGATTGCTTCAATGGCCACATAGGTGAATGGTAGGAGATCCTGTCACAGAGAAGAGGCCAGGGTTTAACATGTGAAGCGTCAGGAGTCCCCATGGCAGCAAGCATGGACTATTTGCTAGAGCACAATGCAAACTTGGATAGTGGTGAACTTGAGCCAGGTGCAGAGACGGTTCTTGGGTTATGTCCCCCATGCAGGGAAATTCCTAGCTGGGTAATAGTTTCAGAGAGACTTGCTAGCAGATACTATGCTCCAGCTGAGCACAGTAATCAGGAAATTCCAAAACAAGCAAAAATATATATATATTGAAAATATTTGGTGCCTCCTTCCCCTCTTTCCACCCCTCCATGGGTTATAATTTATAATCTGTTGGCACTAAATAAATTTGGTCTTGCAGTTATGGAATCCAGGAAGGGAAATATATGAAAGCAGTTAGGTAGATAAATATACGGTAGATAAAGCTATGTGACATATATAGTACATAGTATAATTAACATATAATAAGATATACTACAATGTATAAGTATTTAAGTAGTTTGCACCTTTATAACAGTAAAATAGTTCAACACTGATTGTTCAATGGTAGAATTTTTATGAACCATTTAAAAAATTATACACAACAAACAGTTAGGAAAAGGAAACAAACAAGCAAAAATATTTCTGCCAGCCGAAACCGGTTTGGCTCAGTGGATAGAGCGTCGGTCTGCGGACTGGAAGGTCCCAAGTTCGATTCCAGTCAAGAGCATGCACATTGGTTTCGGGCACATCCCCAGTAGCGGGTGTGCAGGAGGCAGCTGATCGATGTCTTTCTCTCATCGATGTTTCTAGCTCTCTGTCCCTCTCCCTTCCTCTCTGTAAAAAATCAATAAAAATATATTTTTCAAAAATATTTCTTCCAGGTTGTGTGTGTGTGGTGTGTGTGTGTGTGTGTGTGTGTGTGTGTGTGTGTGTGTGTTTTAAGGGTGTGGTACTCTTTTACTATAAGAAGCATTTGCTTGTATGTGCAGAAAAGTCACTGATTGAAGTTCTTAAGCAGTGAGCAAATTTATCTAAACTTTTTTATGAAAATAAAAAGGTAGACTTTCACCTTTTCATTTACTCAGAGAGGCAAGGCTTTGAAATTAGACATGCAGAGAGATTCCTTTCCAAGTCCTGTTAGCTCCTTTCACTCACCTTTGGGCAAGCCGACTCTTGAATAACCTCCAGTCCCTTCAGCTGCGATTGCCCCACGCAGACGGCAGCGATAACCCCGGAGCTGTTCCCACCGGCAGATGTGGTGCCTCGGAGGCCTGGAGACCCTCGGGCCAGCGGGAGCTGCAGGGCGCTTTCTAAGCGCTTTGGCATGTGGTGTGAGGCTACAAGAGGGCAACACCTGAAAACAGGGGAGCCGCGGGTCCAGGAGAGAGAGGCAGTCTGGGAGCCATGTGCATCCGGTTAGGAATAGAAATAAGCACAAAACAATATTAACTTTAGAAATGAGATGAAAGCCCATGTGTGCTAGCTTTCACACGGAAGAGGAGACCCCGTGACCCTCCCACCCCCTTCAGCAGTGCTTTTAGATGGAAATGATCTCGTTGAATACTGACACAAAGGGAAGATGCAAACACAGTGGAGAGCCGTAGCAAAGAACAATTACATGCAAGTAGGTTACATGGACACAGAGTCTCAAGTGGGTGATATCTTGTGAATATTAATTAAGGAAATTATTCTCAGAGCAGCTAGTGTTTAAAACAAGATCTAATCTCCGCTGAGTGGGCCCGCCATCCTCTCTCTCTCCGTGTTGAACTTCAAAGGGCTTTGGAGTTGGAGCAAATGAGATGATTATTACTTCAATCTAGAGAGGAAACCCTTTCTAACCAATGTGAGAGTAAATTCTAGAATTACACACAGCAGTTAATACAAAGAAGGGCAAAAAAATATTCCACGCTCGCAAATGTCTATGTGCTAAAATGTTTCTTGACCTTTTTTTTCATCTGATCTACTCTGCCCCTGCACAAATTGCACATTTCAGAGAGAGAGAGAGAGAGTGAGAGCTGGGGGAGGGGCATGGGCCAGCTGAAGATATAATTTTTTTTAAAACCGTTCCTTTATTTGACTTGGGACCCTTCTGAATCATAACATTACTATTATCAATAGCTAACACATATCCACATCTGTGTGTCTGGTGCTGTGTTCCTTACCTCTGCTCACTTGCTCTTTATCAAAGCCCTGTGCGGTTTGCATGCCGAACAGATATGGAGAGGTGTACGTATTCATTTGCCACAACAAAGTGCCACGGACTGGGGGGGGGGCGGGGGGAGGCTTAAACAACAGGCCGTTATTTTCTCACGTTTCTGGAGGCTCGGGGAGCGAGATCAAGAGCAAGATCACGGTGAGAGCAGGGTTCCGCTTCTCCTGACACCTTTTCCCGCCTCGCAGATGGCCACCATCGCTCCGTGTTCTCACGGGATCCTTCCCCGGTGTGGGGGGGCATCCCTGGTACCCTGTGTGTACCCAAATGTCCTCCCTTATAAGGACACCAGTCAGATTGGATGAGGGTCTCCCCTGCTGGTCTCGTTCGAACAGAATCACCTCTTTAGAGGCCCTGTCTCCGAACACAGTCCCACTTGTAGGGACTGGGCTTTAGAACTTCAGCACATGGACCTGCATGGGAGGAAGAGGGAATGCAGCTCAACCCCTAGCAGTAAAGCGCCCCGCCTGTGCCCTCCCAACAGGTCAGATGCGGAGCCGGCATCCCAGCCCTAGCGCCGCGGCAGGTGCTCAACCACCGGGAAAGCATGGCCATCGTGCCATGCTGCCCGGCGGTGACAGCCGGCGTGAGATCGGGCATTACCTGTCTGTTTCAAGCAGGACAATGATCTGATGCCGATACAACTGAGGGCAGGAGGACAAAGGCAAGGCACTGAGGGGGAAAAAACGTAAGAAGGCAAACGTCTTATTAGGTAGGTTGGGGCATTGAGGGTGTCCATGTGAATCTGGCAGATGGATTTTTAAGAAATGGTGTGTGTGGGGGGGGGGGGAAGATAAGCCGTTACCTCCTGTTAGGATTCCAGCTGCTGGTGGAATCAGTGCCGCCGCCACTCAGCTCTCTCACACAGCTGCCGGCAGACGCTGGGCACGGTTGGGTATGGAAGTGCCCGGATGCTGAATGGATGCAGTTACACTGGGAGGAGAAATGCAGATGGTGATTAGAGACAAGAATGGCTGCAGGTGTGGGCCGGACTTGGATCCAGGTGGGCATGCCCACGTGGGTTCTCCACAGACTCGGCTGCCACGGTGGCACAGTGAGCGTCGGAGGTGAGTGGAAGTGGGCTCTGCCATTTGGGGACCAACCTGAGACGCAGCACAGTCAGGCTGCACCCTCAGAGCCGGCCTCGTCCCCTGCCACCCGCCCTGCACGCTCGCCTGGCTAGCGCACTCCTGGCTTACCACATGTGCTGTGCAGGTCCCTCCCCTCCGCACGTCTTCCGTAATGCTGGTCCCTCTGTTACAATGCCCTCCCCCTACCTTCCCCCCCCCAATCCCTGCCTTCTCGCTCCAGCAGGTAGTAAGACCCTCCTCATGATTCTGACTACCTGCAGATGGAAATAGTCTCTTCTTTTACTAGCCTGCTGATTTTTATCATTCTGCTTTGTTACAGCACTTTTCTTCTTAAATACCAGTTTCTGTCTCTCTCCTTCACCTAACAAAATATTTAAAAACATGAGCCATGTTTTCTGCCTTTTTATATCTATCTGCTGGCTCCTGACACGGAGCCAGGCATATTTTACCCACTCACCATATAACCGTGGAACAAATGTTCATCTCAGAGAAATCTGAAGTTCTGGAGATGTGTTTTCTTTGGTCTGCACCCCACTTAAAAAATAATAATAAGTATGCTCATGCTCACGCTTTCAGAGATCGCACCAAGTAAACAATGAATTATTGGCTTCTCTTTAGAAATCAAAAGATCCAGCCACACGAGGTCTGAGTTCCCACAGGACCTCAAAAACTGGCAAAAGCTGGATGAGTTATAGGAGCTGCCATTGTTTGCCCACCCTGTGGGCAAGTCGCAGCCGGGTAGTGGCTGTCCCCTGTGGGCAAGACACTCCCTTGGCAGTTGCCCCCAGTCTCTGCCCTTCCCTGATTGTGTTTGCCTCACACCCTGCACTCTTCACTCATCGACGAAACCCACGTCACCATTTGTTGGCATTTTGCACATCTTGAGTCCATGAAACCAAGATCCTCATCTACTCTGGGTTGTCATTCCCAGCTCGCATGCGGGAGTGGTTTTCCATCATCCAGCTTTTGCCATAGCGCGTCTAACTACCTCCCCCCCCACTCCCCCATCTATTCCAAATGTGTGAAGGAGGTGAGAGAAGGAGGCCTCTTTTGGTCCCTGGAAAAGGAGCCAAATCTGTCTTCCTCTGGCATATCAGGTGTTGGCTCGGGGGAGCGGCAGGATGCTCGCCAGGGTGGGCAAACAAGGCAGCTGGGAATGGCAGCTCCTATAACTCAGCCAGCAAAAAAAGCCTTTTCAAAGCCTACTTTGCATAAGACGGTTTCGCCGACCACATTAGAGTCCCGGGGAATAGTTACCTCTGGAACTTCCTCCCTGCAACAGTAGCAGCCTGTGTAAGGGAGCCGAGGGTGGAATCTGATCGGCTCATATATATGCTGCCATGAGGTTTCAGACGGCCGTCCTGGCATGAGCTTTCAACATTGAAAAAATAAATGAAAGCTCTCTGGAAATAATAGGAGCCCTGTGTCCTGGAACCCGAAGGATAATAATCCCAGGCCATCAGTCATCCACGCTGCAAACAGTTTCTTCCTCTCTCTCTCTCGGCCGGGCCTAGGATGACGCGGCACAGACCCCTCGAGCAGGCATGATCTGAACCCTGTCCGGGGACACCGAACAGCCTGCTCCCGCCGCCGCCGCTGCCGGTGAAATGCCGTGAGAGAGGGGGGACTTCCCTTCGCAAGGGGTGAGCGTCACTGTGTGTGACTATGACACATAGTTTGGGAGACAGATTATATATTCATGAGCCCCAAATATCCAGAGGATTCACAAGAACACGATCCCCGAATAGAGAGTTTCCATACTCGGAGCTCGCTAGCGTTTCTCCCTGGGTGGCCTCCCAGCAGCCTGAGGCAGCAGACGCAGTCCCTACATCCATTTCACAGAGGGCAGCGCCGCAGCTAAGCAGGACAGGACACCAAGCTCCCGAGCAGCGGGTTACAATGTGAACCCAGGTCTGTCTTTCTAGATCCCGAAGCCCCGGCTCCTAGCTTCCACTCTCCTATGTCCCCATCCCATTTGCTTCACAAACACCTATTTATTGAGCTTGTACTACGGTGAGCGGTGAGCGAGGCACTGTTCTAGGTGCTTGGGATACAACAACGGACCAATCAGGGCAGAGGCCCTCCCAGAAGCCACACACCCCCTCTTCCCCGGGGAGGGGGGGGTCCCCTCAGGGCAGTCCAGTCTACACTCTCCAGGTGGGAAGACAGTTCCAAGGAAGGCCTCACTTCCCAAGTCCCTGGTAGCTGTGTGACCTCGTGGAGAGGCGTGAGTTGGATGGCTGTATCTGCATTTTCGAAGTAAATTCAAGAGGCTCAGAAAACCATTCCTGCTGAACTTGAAAATGTGGTTGGGTGTGTTCTATCACGTTTTCCTGGAGGGGAAGAAAAAAAAAATCCCCCAATTTTAATTCCCTTCTGAACTCAGCCACATGTTGAGATAAGGAGGGTGGGGTTATAAATCAACTCAGCTCCCTTGGGAGAAAAATTATAGTAATAAGCTTTTTTTAAAAAAGATGATAATAATAAGCTATATGATTTCAAAGTGACTCACCACCACTCCCTCCCTCTCCTTTATTTTATTTTATTTTATTTTTTTGACAACTGAAATTGATTTTGAAAGGCAAAGGCTGTGGAGACTTTTGCAGAATACAATCCAGACGTTCTAAATCTAAACCCTCTCACCAGAGAGACTGCAGATCCGGGGGCCTGGGCCCTGTTGATAATGCCCTACTCTGCGCCGACATACTATACCCACCGCCACATGTCAGTCAGCGTGCCGGGGAGCTCCTCGATGAAGGAAATAAAGATGGAATGATATTAAGACTGAAATCAATACAGCTTTCTTTTTACATTTCCCAATAGTCTCGATAACTTCAAAGGAGCAGATATGAATATAATTAATGAGTAGAACAAACACCAAGTGAAAAATAAATCTGGCCCTTGTTTTATGAGCCCTGCTAGCATGATGGATTTGGAATCGCAGACGTGTTTGTCGGCAAACCCGACCGCTCGCTCGCTTCCAAATGGTGCAGCATTTGAGAGCAATTGAAGCTGCACCAGCCTGCGTGCCCCTCAGGACAAAATGTATTGCTGGAACTAATTGGTACCCAAGGAAACAGAGCCCTTGCACCGCCTCTGCAAGCTCACCCTGCTTCAAAATGTGTATGTTCTTAGGAAACGGACCCACCTGACTATCCACAGTCCTCAGAGGAAAGTCACACTTCTATTTGGAAAAGAAATAGGAGCTCTCGCGAGAAAAGGGGTTCAAAGGCTATGAGAGAGAGCATGGCTTTGGCTGTGGTTCTGTCACTTATTGTGTGGCCTCCTTGTGGAAATTCCTCAAGAGTCCTGAGCCTCGGTGTCCTCGTCGATGTAGTAGTAGCGATAATAAGAATAGAAGCATATGTATCAGGTGTTCGTGATGTATGAACCTGGCCCTGCTCACCACAGCCCTATGAGGTGGTTCTGTTATGCCCCCTTTTTACAGAGGAGGAAACTGAGACTGGGAGAGGTGCAGCGAACAGCTCGCACTTTTATGTACACGAAAGCCAGCATGTTAAGGGACGCAGCCTGCTCTGGGCCTCCCTTCTCAAGCACTGTTTTCTTAGGGCTGGCAGTCAGGGAGTCTCAGATATGTGGACTCATTTGTCAATCCTGGCTAAGTTGACTTCCTCTGGGATCCAGCTTCCAGGTCTCGAGACCGATAGTAATCATACTTGCCCAGCTTATGTCCTGGACTTCGTATATTTGCCACGTAAGAGTCAATGAATGACAAATTGCAATGGTCTCTTTAAAGATGCTAGAACCAGAAGCAACTGGTAAAAACAAAAATTGTCCTAGTTGCTCATAGCCACCTTACAGCCCTGTGGAATACCAAGGCCTGGTCCCTCTGCTCCAAAATCTTCTTAGCCCTTTGTGGTCAATTTAACAGGCGTAGTGTAACAGGGCTATACAGCAAGAGTGTAAAAGTTCAGGAATATAGCCGAGGCCGGTTTGGCTCAGTGGTAGAGCGTCGGTCTGTGGACTGAAAGGTCCCGGGTTCGATTCCGGTCAAGGGCATGTACATTGGTTGCGGGCACATCCCCAGTAGGGGGTGTGCAAGAGGCAGCTGGTCGATGTTTCTCTCTCATCGACGTTTCTAGCTCTCTATCCCTCTCCCTTCCTCTCTGTAAAATATCAATAAAATATATATTTTTTTAAAAAGAGTTCAGGAATATAAACTGTATGAGATCAAACCAAGGCCTTGGAGTGACTGTTAAAAAGCTAACTTATTAAAAGGCTTTGAATTTGGGGTCAAAGGCACCAGTTTGAGCTCTAGAGTATTGGGCTATTATTTGGTCCCAGAGACAACCCTATTTCTAAGACATCTGTCCAAAAAGGACCACAGACACATGACTCTAGAGCAGTGTTTCCCAAACTTTTGACATATGTGTACCCCTTCTCTAATTTTCGTAACGCTGAGTACCCCTCGTCAAAAAAAAATGGATGTATTTTAATAACATTCAAAATATATTTATTTTTTTGGCACATACACAAAATAATAATAAACGAAAAATAAAATTATTCATAATAAAATATAAATAAAAGTTATATTATAAATAACATTTATTTGCACACCGGACCATCTCACGCCTCACAAGACTGTCTTGACTTGATTCATGAGAACGTAAGATTAGGCGCAGCTAAGCACAGTGCAGTGCTTATCCCCACCAAACTCCGGTGCAATGCATACTCCCACCAAACTCTTCCCGTACCCCTGGGGGTACGCGTACCACACTTTGGGAAACACTGCTCTAGACCAGTGGTTCTCAACCTTTCTAATGCCGCATCCCTTTAACACAGTTCCTCATGTTGTCGTGACTCCCAGCCGTAAAATTATTTTCGTTGCTGTTTCATAACTGTAATTTTGCTACTGTTATGAATCATAATGTATATATCTGTGTTTTTTGATGGTCTTAGGCGACCCACAGGTTGAAAACCGCTGCTGTAGAGACTAAGACTACCAGAAAACACAGATATTTACATTACGATTCATTAACAGTAGCAAAATTACAGTAATGAAGTAGCAACGAAATAATTTTATGATTGGGGGGCCACCACAATATGAGGAACTGTATTAAAGGGTTGAGAACCACTGCTCTAGGCAGACAATGAAACACGCTCACTGCAAGACTGACACAGACAAAAGAGAAGTAACAGTTTGTCCTGGTGATTATCATGAAAGATACACAAATGTCTGGACATCTTTTCTTTGAAACGAGTTGTAGGAAGGGACATTGTACCCTTAGATTAGAGTCAGATAAAGAGGTATGTAATCTTGACCCAACTGGCTGCTCAGTCTTCAAGGGCATGAGGTGAGGGCGAACTCTGAAGAAGTGAGGGCCACACCTGTGAGGGGCACGTGACCACGGACCAGCCCCCGGCAGAGCCGCATCCTGGGTGCCCTGCGTCTGCTCCAACGACGGAACCGCAGAGGCGCTTGGTGATGAGCCCAGCAAAATTGAAAACATTGGGCCGAGCCAAATGGGCTGGGGCAGGGGGGCGGTGGAGGGCAGGGGGAAGGACAGCTCACACGAGCCAACCCTTACTGGTTTTTATGTGGTAAGGAGATCTAAGATCTATCTAATCAGCAGCCTTAATTGAAAGGCTCAGTGAGGGGGATCTTGCAGCTCCTCTTCCTGCCATTAATTTTAATGTTAGCCCTCTCAGGCATATTGAGGGGCACGAAGGTGATGCGTGGGGACCAGCCGTTCTGAATCCTGTGGCTGTGGAAAGAGAAGGAAGCTGCACTGAAATCTGCAAAGCCCTGAGGGGCAGGTGCGCTGGGGGTGTGGCAGGGTACACAGAGCCCATCCCCCCAAAAACGGTCCTTCTCAAGAGCCATCGTTTTTGCCAAAACCGGTTTGGCTCCGTGGATAGAGCATCGGCCTGCGGACTGAAGGGTCCCAGGTTCGATTCTGGTCAAGGGCATGTACCTTGGTTGCGGGCACATCCCCAGTGGGGGGTGTGCAGGAGGCAGCTGATTGATGATTCTCTCTCATCAATGTTTCTAACTCTCTATCCCCCTCTCTTCCTCTCTGTAAAAAAAAAAAACCAAAAAAACAAAACAAAAAAAAACCAATGAAATATTTAAATAAAGGGAGCACTTTGCCACTTCTCTTAAAAAAAAAAAAAAAAAAAAAAAGCCGAAACCGGTTTGGCTCAGTGGATAGAGCGTCGGCCTGCAGACTGAAAGGTCCCGGGTTCGATTCCGGTCAAGGGCATGTACCTTGGTTGCGGGCACATCCCCAGTGGGGGGTGTGCAAGAGACAGCTGATCGATGATTCTCTCTCATTGATGTTTCTAACTCTCTATTCCTCTCTTCCTCTCTGTAAAAAATCAATAAAATATATTTAAAAAAATAAAAGAGAGCCATCGTTTTCTACCTCTGCACACTGCACACAGCCCCAGAAGGGAGACCCGGCCCATCGCACTGTTTCTCAGCTATCTTTCATGAAGGTCACGTGCATCAAGCATGGGGAGGTGCCAGGGGTGGCCAGGGGGACCTAGATGGGGAATGGGGGTCCGGGAGATGGGGAGGAAGGGAGAAAGTGAGCCAATAAAGCCGCAGCGAGGAGTGCTGTATAGGAGCTTCCAGGGGACACTACCTGCTCCTCGTCCTCTTTTATGTCTGCAGTGCCGTGGCGCGCTCCTATTAAACGCTCAGTTAAAATTTGCGGTCGTGCTAATTGAGCCCCCACTTGGGTGCCCGCTGCTTGCTGCTCCGCAGGATGAGCTCCCCTTTGCGGGGATTAAGACTTTAATGGTGTCTCCTTTGTGCTTTCACCAGTTTGCAGCCAGCACAAAGCGTAATTACGGCAAAGGCTGTTAATGGATCAGATGGTGGCTTTTGCGGCCTTACTGTGTGCCAGGCTTTTCCTCCGTTTGGCCGCGCTGGCTCCTCTCATCTTCTAATTACCTGTTCCTCTTTTTTGCCTGACAGCTTTAGAAGTTACAAGGACATGATCAGAATCTAAATCCAACTTGTTGGGGTTTTTTTTTCTCCCTGTAATAGAAATGAAATAAGAAAAAAAAAAAAAGGAGTAGGTTCTTCTTAGGAGTGGCACACATCACTCACCACAAACCAAACCGGGAAGACACGTCAAAGCAACTATGGTTTCAAAATCTATTATCAGCCAAATCGACCCCTGACCCACTGGAGCCCTGGGTGCGGCGGGCACAGTCAATCTCTTCGCCACCTGAGGGTTTCCACCTGAGAAACGTGCAATAATCGCGCTCAAGCATCTCCGAGTGGCAATGGCTGGGCTTAACGGCGCCCTGAAAAACGAGACTCCTGGGTCTAATGAAGCATTTCATTCCAAGGCTCCTCTGGCTAGTAAAGCCCGGTGTTTCACCTGTGCTGGACGAGCCCGTCTATTATCCTCTCGCGTGTGGCTGAGACCAGCTCCCGGTGAGCCGTGGCCGTGCCTCGGACAGACGGATGTGAATAGCTCTTCGAGGAAGGGAAGAGCTCATGCATTCAGACCGTCCTCCGTGCTGAAATGAGCTGTAATGAAGGCCTGAGATCAAAGTGCCGGGGAGCCACGCCGAGGAGCCGCCCGCCCTGCGCTGGCTGCAGAAGGGGATTAGGGCACCTGGCTCCAGCAGCCGGGAAGGGGTCCGCAGGCCCATCCCATTCCATTCTCGGAGGAAAGACACTGTCACCAGATAGACAAATAGTCTCCCCCCAGAGGACGGGGGTTATCAGGTGCTTTCCGTAGGGGAGAGACAGGCTTTGAATGAGCAGCAAGAACAGAAGCAAGGCTGTTCTGAACGCCTAGGGAGGAGGAGCGGGGAAGAACAGTCTGAGAAAGAGGGGAGACTGGGAGGGGGGGCAGGAGAGGAAGGAGGAGCAACCCTGGACACCTCACGCCACCTGCCCTTAGCCCTCTGAACAAGCATAGGTCCTCCCCCCAGGGAGACACACACAGAAAGCAGAGCCTGAGCTGCAGCCGGGTGCCTCCCAGCCATGTGTTTGGGCAGCCAGAGGCGGGGGCAGGAGGGGGTGGGGGGGACGGGGAGATGGGAAACAGATGCGGCAGGGGGTAGGGGGGGGCAGCCCTCCATTTCCCTCTCCTCCTTGAAAAAGATGCCAAGGGTTATCTGGGTCACCTCCCTGGAAAAGGCAGACACATTCTCTTAGAACGAACGAGGAGTACAAAGAGTTCATTGGAAACCCCTCCAGCGCTGCAAGTGTGTGTGTGAGTGTGTGTGTGTGTGTGTGTGTGTGTGTGTGGTGCTGCTGCAGAAATCCTGCTCCTCTGACGAAGAGTTGACTTTCAAAGCGGTGCCGATGCTGTGGAGGGGAATTCCACGCTCCCAGCTGCCCGCGTGCCCCGCAGTGCTGAGCTCCCTCGCCCACCTGCTCCTTGCGAAGCGGCGGTGTGGGCTTCCCAGCGGCCTGGGAGCCATCCTCAGCCTGCAGACACCTAAGTGTCAGCGAACGCACCGCAAACCCCTGCAGAACCCGCAGGGCAGCTGGTGGGGCCTCGCAACCACGCACGGCAAAGCCACAGGCTCCCTCTCACCTTGCAGAGGACCCTCTTGCATTTTCTATGGTCGATCTGTTAACCTCACTTGGCTTCTTCAACTGCCCTGTTCAAAAGCAACGGGCTTGGGAATGTTATTGGCCAAAGAACTTAAAAACATCACACCTGGAAAACGCTACCCCAAATTCCCATTTCGTACTCCAAGTACAACCCCCCAAGAGACCGGAGGATTCTCTCTCCTTTAACTGGAACAGCGCTGAAGTGTTTGTTTTGAAATCGCACCTAGCCAAGGCTCTAAAAGCGCCACTTAATAAATTTTGGTTCCTGTTTTGTTGTTGTTTTTTTTAAAATCCTTTATTCAAATACGTCTCGTTGTAATGTTCTGGAACTTAGATGCGGTTGCTGTGCATTTGGTTATCAACCAAGAATTTCTGAACTAGTGCAGAGACAAATTGGTAGGGCGGAGTGCTGTCCCTCATTCCTTTGAGGGCATCCACAGTGCTTTTAACCAGGAGGACCTGGAGATCTGACCCATGGCAGCAAAATGTACCCTGTTCCCTTCTATAAAAAGAACCTTCCAGCTCCTTGGGTTATCTGAGTGTTAAGGCAAACAGAGTAAAATGGAAACCATGTATCAAATTACCTTTTTCTAATTATGATTCACTGGGAAAATGCACAGTTTATTATTATTATTATTATTTTAATATACTTCTTTATTGATGTCAGAGAGGAAGGGAGAAGGAGAGAGAGATAAAAACATCAATGATGAGGGAGAACCATTGATTGGCTGCTTCCTGCACATCTCCCCACTGGGGATTGAGCCCAAAACCCAGACAGGTACCCTTGGCTGGAATTGAACCTGGGACCCTTCAGTCCTTAGGCTGATGCTCTATCCACTGAGCCAAGCCGGCTAGGGCTGCACAATTTATTCTAAATTAAGTTTAATGACATGTAAATGGCATAATCTTTATTCTTCTCTTCAAGCCTTACACCTACTTTTTAAAATATATTTTTATTGATTTCAGAGAGGAAGAGAGAGGGAGAAAAAGACAGAAACATCAATGATGAAAGAGAATCATTGATTGGCTGCCTCCTGAAGGCCCCCCCGCTAAAGACCAAGTCTGCAGCCAAGTTATTAAGTGGCGTGTGGTCTGACCTGGAATCAAACCGTGAGCTCCTGGTTCATAGGTTGATGCTCAACCACTAAGCAACACTGGCTGGGCACTTAAACATAAAACTTTATCCACCTTTATAGTTCTCTCAAAGTTGACAAAATGAGGTGACAAATTATCTGTGCATCACGGCAGTGATAGTAATAAATAATAGTACTGCTGGACTAAAGGCAGGGAACTGAATTTTATTGAGCTCCATTGAATACGTTTTGATATTATTACCCTAGAATAGCAAGATTCGTGTGTGTGTGTGTTTTGCTATCATTTCTTGCTGTGAATAAGACAAAGACCACTGTTTATGCTATAGCATCATATAATTTAGAAATCTGTAAAATGCAGTTTGCTAGTGTTACTCAGACAGCAATTTAAAGATTTTTGGGATACAGCATGCTTCGGTGAAGTATACAATTTATCCGTATCACATAGATAGAACTTACATGCCTCCCAGATACTTGTGAGGAACAGAATTTTTAGGATGCCTCCGTTAGCTCTCATCCTGCCTTCCAGCCTTAAAGTCACAGAGGCATTCCTAGTGGCTGTTCTGTCACATGTGCAGGCTGACAGGCCCACAGACTGTGCAGACACACCTGTCACAGAGGCATTTTCCAGGCAGTTGGGGGAACGGCCTTCTGTTCCCCCCACACGCTCCTCTGCCAAGTCTTGGGTCTAGCACACATTGCAATCACCTGGATCAGTTCTTTAGTTCAATTTACCTAAATATTTAAATATATTCTTTGCATCACGGGGCTTAATTGCTTCCAACTGAAACTCTAACACAGAATCAAATAGGAAGCTTGTAAATCCTCATAGTGAACCTACCAGTTGTGCTTCCTCTAATTATGGGTCTCAGACCAAAATCTACTTGTTACAGGGGCGGGGGGGGGGGGGGGGGCAGGGGGCGGGGCGGGGTAAGTCAACAAGCCTTCTGACTCCTGATGCAATTCCTCTACTGTGTGCCATAGGCTAGGACATGATTCTAGAAATTTTAGAGCAACAGTTTGGAGTTTATGCCCACTTCATATTTTAGAGTCTCAAAGTTGCCCTGTCCTGTTTTGTTTAATGGTTAGAGAATCGGTCCTCAGACCAAAAGGTCCCCGGTTGGTGCCTCAGTTGCAGGTTCGATCCCTGGCCCCAGGTGAGGTGTGTGAGGAGGTAACCAATGTATGTTTCTCTCTCACATTGATGTTTCTCTCTCCCCCTTCCTCCCTTCTGCTCTGTCTAAAAGTAAGGTGTCTAGATCGTCCAGGTGTTGGCGGGACAGTCCTGATTTCTAACAATTTTCCCGTGTCCTGCGGTGTTTTACAAAAGTCCCGATTTTTGGAAAGATTGGAAACATTGGAAAGATTCTTTCCAAAAATTGGGACTTTTTAAAAATCCGGGAAAAATTGTTAGAAATCAGGACTGTCCTGCCAACACCTGGACGATCTGGTCACCTTATCTAAAAGTCAACTTATAAAAAAAAAGAATCTCAAAGTTGTGATACGATTGATTTAAAGATCTTTTTATAGGTATTTGGCTAGACTGGATGGTTTCCAGTGGTATCCTCACAGCCTAGCACAGTGTATGGCATGGGGTAGGTTGACGCAGAATTGATTGCTTAAGCATCCATTCCACCTCTCTTCCATCAAATAGCAAGTGTGTAGTTCATATGGGATTATCTACCCTTTCTCCAAATCCAGGTGAGGGCCCTACATAAGGTAGTCTAATCAGTAGAAATCCGATTTTCTATCCACAGTGATTGGTTTAGAGAAGGCACATGACCCAATTTAGTCCTATAAGAATGAAGCCCAGAACATTGATGATTTGTGAAGAAATCCTTTCTCACTCTGGACAGAGTAGTGTGCAGATATGAGCCATAAAGTAAAACAGCTATTTTTCACATAGGAGAAAAAAAGTCTGAGAATGAAGGTAGTACCCAGAGGAGAACCAAGGATGAGAGGAGAATAAAGAAACAGAGCTCGATCAGACCATTCCTGAATCTTGAAATCCCCTGGACTTTTTCAATATGTAATCCAAGAAAATCTTCATTGCTTAAGCTACCTCAAGTTTTTATGATTTGCAATCAAAGCTTCCAAATTGGGGGTTAGGGAGGGTAATGCAGACATCTGAAATGGTGTCAACAATAAAAATAAAAAACAAACAAACAATCTTCCCAATTAACACAAAATGGCCCAATAAATATTTATTGAACAATTGCATAATTATATATTTTTAATTTAGTCCATGTAATAACATAGCATTGTTAATCACCTCATCTCTGTTACTAAATTCTCTATCATCAGCAAGCTCTAAGAAAAGATTTTATCATTGCAAAGTACTATGTTTTTTATCCATGGTAAAAGATTATTGCCTGAGAATGAGTGGACAGAAAAAGATGCTATCAGTTCCTGAAAGATTTTTGTGTTTTTATAGACATGAACGATGTTACATATTCTCACTGCACAAGTTGAAATGGGTCACAACGTTTTAAATTGTTAAAGTAAAAAGTTTTAAACAAATACCCTAATGTTTCACCATGAGAAAAACAAAAATCATCTCAAAATAGTGATTTGTTCTAAGTTATCCATTTTCTCAGCTGGTCTTCCAATGCCCAAAGGCCCACATATGTGATGCAGTTGACCAGAACATAGACCATCTCTCTGCTAAGTCAATTGGTCCTTCCACAGATCCCAAAATGTGACCTATAAGGGCAGAAACTGGACTGATTCTCCGCTGTGTCCCCACACCTCGTATGTGACATATGGCATGTGCCTGCATGTGTGCAGTTGGTGACATACAGTAGGCTCTCAATTGTTGTGTGTTGGATAGAAGAATGATGACCATTTACGACTTGTGTCTCATTTGTACGATTCTTATTCTGAGCTTCATATAAGAATTAGGAGGAAGTAAAAGACATAATTTAGTTAATTTGCCCTCTCCCCCTCCACCCTTATCCCCTAAACTGCTCTTGACACTCATCAGGTTCTTGCATCAGGTTCTTGCAACTCTCTTCAGGATGCCCTCATACACCATTAAGGCATTTTCCTCAACAGAAAATATGCAAAGTCAGCCTAGAGAGAGAGCCAAATCAAGTGAATCCTTAACTAAAGAAGAAGGTATATGGCCTTTTTTGGGTAATTGTGAGATCTTAGGGAAGTCATTCACCCTCTCTGGGGTTGATTTCCTCATCCCTAAACTAGAAGGAGAGTTGAACTAAACGAGTAGCTCTTTGAGCTATGTTTCATAGAGCTCAGCATATTTTGCAAAGCAGACAGGGGATTGGGATGGAGGGTGGGATAAGGCCAGGACCTACCGTCCTCTACTCTCACGTAAGCAAAGGAAGGTTCTGGAGTTGACCCGGTGGGTTCAAGTCACAGCCTACTCTTTACCAGCTGCATGATCTTGGGCAAGTGACTTGACTTTTCTGCATCTTAATTTTCTCACCTGCAAATAGAGATGACAATAATGTTTCTTTATAGAGTGGTATGCGGATTAAATAAATCAATATATAAAACCTGGCACCTACTAGTAAAAAAAATGCTATATAAATTGTAGATATTATCTGTTTTATGTATTAGACTTCCCCATAATGTTTAAAAGGTCTTCTGTTGCCAACAAAACAGAAATACTTACATTTATAAAAGTGCTCAGAGTCTTTAATTAGAATGTAATAGGAAATACTAATTACAAAGGATCTGGTGGGCTGGCATTACTTCTCCAGCCACTGTCATTAATGCCCAACATTGTCATTAATACCACACCTCCCTGCCACCAGCCAGATTCCTGCCAGTGTTTAACTGGACCCAATGGGCTCCTGCTACCTGAGAGCCGGCTGCTTCTTCTAAAGATTATTCTGCAGTTCCATTCCCATGGCCTCTGCAGAGCTGGGCAAGTGGTGCCCGGCGCTAGACAGAGAAGGCTCCGTGGCTAATCGCCTACATTCCTGTGAAGAAGGGAGGAAAAGATCAATTTCCTTAACAGTCAACACTTCAGGGAAGGCATTTTCTTAACAGAAAATGGTGACTATCCGTACAGGTAGAAACAGCAGGCAGTTTAAAACTTGCAAGGGAGGACCGTCTGGCAGTTCAACTGCTTTAGCCTTCCTTTTCCCAAGATCCCATGTGAACCTAAATAACACTTGAATGGTTATGGTAATTATCTCCACTAATAATCTTGCTCAGAAACCTCTTTACCTGGGGTTTCACTTCCAGAACTAAGGACTTCGAGGAAGATAGTTGAACTATAACAGCAGCTCTTTGAGCTGTGTTTTGTAAAGCCCAGTGTATTTTGCAGAGCAGAGAGGTGGTGGTCGGGGGGGGGGGGAAGGGGAGAATAAAGTCAGGACCCTGGGTCCTCTACTTCCATGTAAACATTGAAAGGTCCTGAAGCTGACTTCAGAACCTTCTTACCCGGGGAAGGAGGTGAAGGTTCATTGCTATCATGGTCTAATCTATTTTTGGACTCACCCAATCTCTTCTGTCCCAACCTGAGTGTGGCCACCAAGCCCAATTTCCCTAGTTTGCTCCCCCAATGTTGAGCAATATTTGGCCCGCATATAAATTGTTCTGATATTTGTTTTCCCTCTTTCTCTCTCCCTTCTTTTATTTCTCCCTCCCTACTCTCTCTTTGCCTCCTTGAGCCCACTCAGCATAAAATTTTAAAGATGCTTCTTGCTACTTCTCAGGACTAAGGTTGGACAGGGACGTCTCTGACCCAGAAATATGCCAGGATTGATCCAATTTGCAAGGGCTTGTAGGAGCTGTAAATATTTATGGGCCACAGAGAAGAAACTGAGCCAAGCACACACAGTTAAGGAACTGGGCAGAGGAATGGCCAAACAGCAGTGACCCCAGATGTCACTCCCTGGGCTCCAGGTGCAATTAGCCACAGTGCCTCCCTTTTGGGGTGAGAAGCGACAGGAGATAAGAAGTCTGTTTGGGCATCAAGAGCAGTAGAAGCATTCTACTCCCTTTTCCCCCACTTTCCCCCTCCACCCCCAGGTCCATTCTAACTACTAGTCTGCTGGAGGTTTTAGCGACCAATTTAGTAATAGAGAAAACAGATGCCTGGTATCTGCTCCCCCACCCTCCATCCTCTAAATAGAAAACGTCAAGGGATCATAGATCGCCCCCCCCCCACCCACACACACTTGTACGCAAGCACATGTGAATTGTTTCGAGGTTTGGGTTTAAAGGTGGACATGTCAAAATCCACTGAGAGTTTCTAGATTATTCTCCTTGTTGGTTTCAATGTGGACAGAATAATTTAGAACTAAATACATTGGTTTATTACTAGATGCTTTATTACTAGACGTGTATTATTACAGAGGAAACCTCCACCAAGTGGTCACCAGCCACTTCTTGCATCCTTTCAGGAATGGGGAACTCAGTACCACTAAAGGCAACTCAATCATGTTCACCCAGTTTTGTTCATTAGAAACACATTTTTAAGTAAAGTACTATCTGCTCCCCAACTAAGCATACCCTTTGCCCCTTTTCCTCCCACTTAGGGTTTTACACAAGTCATCATGTAAGAGGCAGTTTGATAGCCAGGAGCAGAGCAAGGACGAAGGGCCAGGTCCAGAAGGTCATCTGGGCAGAAAGCCCCAGGCACCTGGCAATGGGCAAAACCAGGAAAACCAGGACCTTGCCCCCAGGGTGACCTTTCCTCCCCTAACATATCCCTGGTCATGGGGTTTGGACCCTCTGGCCTTTTCCTTTCTAAGGATAACAGCTAGGCCTCAGCTGTAGGCTCAGTTGTAGCTCAGCTCCAGGCTCAGAAAAACAACAAAACCAGGCAAGTGATGCCATGGCTGCCTCGGGACCAGCTGCATGGACTAATGACCCCCTGCCCTGGTGCCGACCAATCGTTGGAGACCATGACCCTGAAAGGACACACCTGGAAAGCTTCCCTACATACAAGAGAGATAAATACCCTCAACACAAAAGGAGCCACCCATGGAACTCCCTCCCCTTTTCTTTCCCCAAAGGCACGTATCTCCTAAACTCTAATGGACCCCAGGAGATTTGCAAACCAGGGGAGCAATGGTCACCAGCAGCTTGTCCCGGGCTAACCCCCTGCACCTGTCTCCAAGGCCCCCTATTCTCTGGCTTCCCCGTGAGCCACAGCAGCCCAGCCTGGGCTCTCCTGCTGCTTTCTCTGTGCTAAGTCCTTCTTTGTGCCACTGTTCTGAGTGGGCATTTGCTGTGGCCAATAAATTCTTACTTGCTTTGCTGCACTTTGTCTCTTGACTAAAATCTTTCCTTCAAGAAGACAAGCATCAAGGTCTCCTCATCTCTTCAGTAACACACACTGCTACTTTGTAGTGTACATTTGCTGGGTTTGCTTTTTTATTTATTCACTAGAGGCCTGGTGCATGAATTCGTGCATGGGGGAGGGGGTACCCTCAGCCCAGCCTGCACCCTCTCCAATCCGGGACCCCTTGGGGAATGTCTGACTGCTGGTTTCGGTTCAATCCCAAACTGGCAGCTGGACATCCCTCTCACAATCCGGGACCACTGGCTACTAACTGCTCACCTCCCTGCCTGCCTGCCTGATCCCCCCTAACTGCCCCCCCCCACAAGCCTGATCATCCCTAACTGCCTCTGTCTGCCAGCCCTATCTCCCCTAACTGCCCTCCTTCCCTCCCCCTGGTCACCCCCAACTGCACCCCCTGCCAGCCTAGTTGCCCCACACAGCCTGCTGGTCAGTCATTTGGTCAATCCCCGCTAACTCCCATGCCAGCCTTGTCACCTCACACAGCTTGCTGTTTGGTTGTTACTGTGAGGCTATCGTGACCAATTTGCATATTGCCCTTTTATTAGCATAGATGTCTGTCTAGGACACCTAAGTCTTCTTCTTTTGAAGTTACTCTCAGTGGTGTGAGTCTTAGGGGAAGTCAGAGCCCTGTCTCCCACCATAGAAACTGAAGGGGACCGGACATGCCTTCTAGGCTTTCCCAGGTAGTCAGCCACATGGTCATGTAGCCAGTTGGAAGCTCTGAGCAGGCTGTTTGTTTATTTGTTTGTTTGTTTAATTCTCACCCAAGGGTATTTTTCCATTGATTTTCAGAGAAGTGGAAGAGAAAGAGGAAAAGACAGAAACATCAATGTGAGAGAAACACTCGATTGGTTGCCTCTTGCACACAGCCTGACCAGGGCCTGGATTGGGGAGGAGCCTGCAACCATGATACATGCCCTTGACCAGAATCAAACCTGGGACCCTTCGGTTCTCAGGCCAACACTCTATCCACTGAGCCAAACCGATTAGGACAGGATTATTATGTTTTTAATCCTCACCTGAGGATATGTTTCCATCAATTTTAGAGAGAGAAGAAGGGAGAGAAAAAAAGAGAAACATCTATGTGAGAAGAACATTTGTTGCCTCCCATAAGCACTCTTACTGAAGATCAAACCTGAATCTAGGTATGTGCCCTGACTAGGAATTGAACTCATAACCTTTTGTCATGCGTGACAATGCTCTAAACAACTGAGCCATCCAGCCAGGGCCTGAGCAGGATTTTTAATATGTGAGAGGAGAGGAGCAGGCGCAGTCCATGGCTATCCAAGGAAGCAGAGAAGGGTCCAGCAGCAGTGGCCACAGTGTGCAGTGGAGGTGATGCAACCTAGCTAGGTGGTTCTTGAGGCATAGCTACTGTCTGTCCTCTGCTGCCAGCCTCTCTTGGCTCTTGAGTGTTTCCCCATCGGGCTCTCCAGTCTTCTGATGACCCTGCAAGTCACACTTCCTCCAACACTTTTCCAGATGGTTCAGCTTGCTGGCCTCTTCCACCCTCACTGCTCACCCATAAACATGCCCAGCCCTCTCTGTACACCCTGATGAAGCAGAACTAGCAGAACTCTACTCTATCCTTCTAGATCTAGATTGATACTTCTGGTAATACTGATGCTACCTAGGGTTTATAACCACATCACACTGTTGACTTGCATGGAGTTAAGTTAAAGCCCCAATTCTTTTCTCTGTATACTATAGCTAAGTCATATCTCCCTCATTCTAGTGTGTTTGTGTATGTGTGTGCGTGTGCGTGTGCGTGTGTGTGTGTGTGTGTGTGTGTGTGTGTTGTGTTAATTAGAAGTCCCAAATCATTAATAGGATCAGAATTTTTCTGTCTTGGAGGAATCCCAAATTCCCCAACAGTTAGCTTCCTGTCCTTTTTCTTCTATGAATGAGTCCTTCTACACACACCATTTTCTAAGGGGTCAGATTTTTGTTTTGTTGTTTTTCTTTTTTGTTGTTTTTTGTTTTTACCTGCTCTGGTCCCTCTCCGGGGGCTTGGACAGCCTGAGGTGAACTTCATACTCCCTAGCACTGAGTCCAAAATGTCAGCTGACCATCCTCATGGAAGGCTTCTGCTGGCATAGCCACCACCGAGTCCCTGTTCAGGCCCTGCCTGCTTCAACACACATGCTGGATGCCAGGCCCAGGAGGCTACTGGGTGGCTGCAGGCACAAGTCCACTCTAGTCCTCACAGACTGACTCCTAATTCCTCTTGACCTCCAGGTTTATATCTCAGATAACTAAACCCCATATTTTAGTGCCTTTTCTGAATTGATCTTGGACATGAGGAAATGGGGATTAAAAGGATGAGATTACAATTGTTGGGTGCTTATTATATACCACCAATGGTGCTAAGACACCTTACACCTTACACCTAATTTACTGCCCACCTGCCTGCCTGCCTGCCTGATTTTTATTATGTCTCTTAGTCACCAGAGCTCTATTACGAATATGATTGTCCCACTTTGAGAGATCAGGCAACCTTGTCTCAGAAAGGATTAACAATATCCATCAAATGGCAAATCTAGAATTCGAACCCAGATTTTCCTCTGGACTCTCCTGGCCCGATTCTGACATAACTCTTCTGAAATAACTAATGAAACTGAAGTATGTGAATGAGAGATTGGAGCATAGAGCCCACTTTGAAGCCTGACACAGTCTCCTGAATTCACTTTACCAGTCAATAAAGAGTCTTCCTGTCATTTCCAAGAAATAATCTTGCGGCCAGCTCAACCCTTATAGGAAAAATGGGGTCAACATGCTCAGACAGGTGTGTATCCTGGGTGGTCTTCATCCCTAAAATACATCTTCACAATGAAGGTTACTTCACCAAGACAATAATGGGTTTTGGGCGAGAGGGCCCCTCCATCCCTCATGCTGCCCAGAGCTCTGACAGAGAATACACGACCCCATTCTGAGGATGAAAAAATGCTAAAATAGGAACAGGCTTAACCTTCTTCTTGGCCTCGCAGTGGCCTGTGCTGAAAGGAGTGGGGATTCCTGGGACCCGCTTAGCCAATCCTTTTTGATGCCTCTCAGACTTCTTACCAAGAGGACACAGCCACTTACAGGCACACACAGTCTGAAACTTAATTATGGTCAATAGCTTGAATCATGTCTGCAACCAAAGCTCTTCTATAAAGTGCTTATAAATAGAAAAAAAAAATGTCCGGTTCAAATTTTGTTTTATTGATTCTGCCCAATAGGAAGGGAAGAATAAAGGTCTGGGTAATCCACAAACTACAAAATTGGTGTCTAATGAGGGCTGCTAGTTATCTTCTTGGAGGTAATAAATGCGATGCCAACAGCGTCGGCCTACTTTTCATTTTGAAACTTCCCATCCCGAAACCACAATTGCTACCACTTTGGTGGCAGAAGGAAGATGTTTATCCTTCACAGAGACTGCGAGCTTCCCATTCCCATCCTGTATGTCATCTCCCAGGCCACCAAGGGGCCAGCCAGCCGCATGGTGTCTGCAGACGCACAGAGAGGCCGACAAATCTCACACTAGGCATTCCTCCACTGTCCTTCCAGCGTGGATAACGGGTCTCCTCCCTCCAGGTCGCTTCGCTTCCTTCCAGCCCAGAGGCTCCGAGGCTCCGTTACTGACTGCCAACTTGCTCCACAGGCCTGACAGCAGTTTGTAACTCAGCTGACAGCAGACTCCCCTGCTGTCTGCATTTCTGTCTGTGAAATGCGCAATCTGCTCTGGGTCGCCTGGGCTCCTCTGGGAAGCCAGCCGCACAGGGCGGCTCACCCAGGGGGACAGCTGGTCAGTGAAAGCAGAAGCCACGGGGGCTCCTGTGCGTCGTTTTGTCGCACAGAGCTGCCTGCAGAAGCCCAGCGCCAGCTCTCCGTGTGTGGCATTTGCAGCGACAGAGAAACCCGCCCAGAAGGAAGCGCTGGGAGGAGAGAGGTTTGGGAGATCTGGGCAAACACGGTGCCCTGTGGCAGCAGCCACCTTCCTTTGAAAGACTGTGTCTTCTTCGTTTGAGAGAAGAGGCCTGGGAATGGGGAAAGGAGGTGACACAAATTTGTCCCAGCTCACACGCCAGGGGTGGAATAAACCAACGCCCTTGTCAAGTGATAAAGACGTGGTGAGGAAATACAAAACCACAGCCGATGCTCATTGCCTCAACGGCTGCGGCACTATCTCACCACTCGTTCAGAACATATGTTCAACAGCAGAAGCGTGAGGATTTGGGTCTCCGCTGTGCTCTGAACACGGAGGGGAAGAGGTGAGAAATATGGCGTGGGAAAGGCCATGTGACAAATCCTCCAGAAATTCTGAGGCCCGCTCCCCCTCCCTCCTTCCTCCTAGTGCCATCACGCCGTCTCCACCACATGCAAACTATTTTGTCCTCCAGACCCAAAATAAACACGTGTGGCTCTCCCAGCTACCTGTGTTTGACATTTGCCAACAGGAGGTAATGCTACCTCTCTCCCCCCCCCCCCCCCAACGCCTCCCCCACCTCCTCTGTCAAGGGGAAAAGGTGCAGACTCACACTCTTATCGAGCATTCAAACGATTTCATGGGAACACCACACTTTGTTCTATTCTGGCTTCCCCCACAAGGGGTGGGGGGCGGCACATCTTCAAACGCCTTCTGGCTTAAATGGTGACAGCTGCATGCAACAGGGCTTGCTTACAGGCCGCCTGGTGCAATGAGAGATAACTGCAGGGTAGGACTTCAAAGACAGACCCTCTGCAGTCATTCCAACAGCCCGGGGCTGCCTCCTCCAGTTGGTGGCTCCCCGCATGCAGCAAGGGAGCCAAGGGAAGCTAAGAAATTAGACCTTTCCCGTCCGCACTGTGAGCTATGATGCAAGAAGGCAAGAATGAGCCAAGGGAAGCGTTCAGGGCTTTCTGCAAAGTCCTAAAGACATTTGTCCCAGACAAATGTTTGCGTCTTAAGTAGATATGAGGAGAACCAGCTCATCATAACGTGTCAGTTTGATCAACGCATTTTTTTGGTAACAGATTATGAATCACATTTTAAAAGATGGAAATGAGCTGAAAACTGTGGTGTGTGAGTGTGTGTGTGTGTGTTTGTGTGTATTTCCCTGATGTCACCTAAATTACCCATCTTTGCGGAAGTCATTTATTAAAAGTTGGCTCTGTGTTAAAATGTCTGGTGGCCTTTGATCTTCGACTAAGGAGCCGTTATGGGGGAAACTGTCACACAGAAGATTCAAGAGCTGACTTGAAATCCTCGGTTCCTTGCAATGGGTAGCACAGATGGCTGTTTCAGGAACCACATTAAAGAGTCCCCGTGAAAGGTAGTTATTTCCTGTCTTCTCCATCTGGCAGGACCTAAAGAAATGCAACCCAAGGAGCAGCCTGGCTGTGGCACTGTGTAGATGTATGTGGCTACTGATGCGTTGGGTGAGGCTATTCATTTTGGTAAACTGCACACCTTTGCCCCACCATACAATGTGGCCCCCATTCCTCCTCGCCGAGTGTGAAAATCCTAATTGAGCACGGGCAAGTTTACATAACCTCCAAGCCTTGGTTTTCTTGTCTGTGAAATGGAAATGAGAGTATCTTTTCATAACTGTAACAAGTTTGTTTTGCTCCCATTAGGTTGAGTCGGTTCAGCAACTTAAAAGAAGCCTAATTAATAAATAAATTATGAGGTATTCAGATGATGAAATGCAAATGGAGGAATCTATAATAATAAAAGGGTGATATGCTAATTAGACCAGATGACCTCCCATTCAAAGCTGGGGCTGTGAGGGAATCCCGGGTTCTGGGTGCCCGAGGGAAGCCGGTGCCGGTAGCCGGGGGAAGGAAGGTCTACTCTTGCATGAACTTCATGCATCAGGCCTCTAGTAAGATAACCAAAAATGTCTTGAGACACAGAAAAACTATTACACTGTGATTGTGAAGTGAAAAAAAAAGCAAAAGCTTTGAGGAATGAATGAGACAGTCCACGTAAAATGATTAGTATAGTGTTTCACATGGTCAGCGTATAAGACATTTAAATCACTAGAGCTTTTACCTCTCCTGTTTCTCCAGATCAAATGCCATCTCCCTAATGAGGCCTTACCCAGTTGTCCCATCCAGAGAGAGTAACCCCTTCCAGTGCCATATTCAACCTGCCTTTGGCACTTACCACTGTGTATCTTGAATTATACCCATTTATGTCATGTTTGGTGTCACAAATATTCCCCTTCTTCTTTTACTTCAATATACTTGAGTTGGCCCTGCAACTTGAAAGAGAGCTTAACTAATAAAGTATGTTGTATTCATATGATGGAATAGAATAGAATAAAAAAAATGTCTTAGGACATACTGAGGATGTAATATTATAACTGTTAAGTGAAAAAAGTCATGGAAAACTGTTAATGCAGTATGTTTACAAGCAATAAATGAGACCCCCCCCCAATTTTTTTTTAAAAAGCACTGCTAGAAAATATACTGAATAATAACTGGATATTACTTGGGCATAATCTATGGCTGATTTTTTTAATTGCTTCCATATATATATATATATATATATATATATATATATGGAAATTATATATATAATTTCCCCATTTCTACTAATCAGGAAAACAAAAAGTAAATTGCTCTTTTTAAAGGGAAAATTATGAGGTATGAATATAGGATAAAAAAGTAAATTAAGGGATTAGGGAGGATTTTATCCAACAAACATTTTTGGAAGTACTATAAGTATAAGGCTTTGATAAATATTATAGGAAAAAACATATTTGAGACAGATTCTGGCCTCAAGAGTTTAAATTTTTTAAAATATATTTTGTTGATTTTTTTTTTTTTTTTTTACAGAGAGAAAGAGAGAGGGATAGAGAGCCAGAAACATTGATGAGGGAGAATCATAAATCAGCTGCCTCTTGCACACCCCCTACTGGGGATGTGCCCGCAACCAAGGTACATGCCCTTGACCGGAATCAAACCCCGGACCCTTCAGTCCGCAGGCCAATGCTCTATCCACTGAGCCAAACCGGTTTCGGCAAGAGTTTAAATATTTAGTCGGGGGAGATAAGAGTTCTGGTGTGTTCACCATGCTGGTGTTAGTGGAGAAATTAGAGGTCTAATTTTCCCTACAGTAGTGGGCATGGGTGGCTCTTGTGATCGCTTCAGAAAAAGAATTTTCTAAGATTTGCACAGGAGAATGGTTTTTATTGGTGCAGAGTTACATTTCTCGGGTTGTAAAGTCCAATGGGCCTCAAACCAGTTCTGTAAAAACGTACAGCCGGGGTTTCAGTAGAGCCAAAAGGAGGGCCAGTGTCCTGAGCTCCCATTGCATATTAAAGGCCGGCTCCAGTTCAGCATTCAGGCTAATTAAAGTCCATCAGTCCGTTGTGGACATCCCACGTGGCTGTGGGCCACATGGATGAGTGAAGGGGAGCACAGGCAAGCAGGAGGAGCAAGAGCCAAGAGCCAGGAGAGGGAACTTCCTTTGTTCAGAAGTTTAAACACTGTAATCAGGTTTTGAGCCCTTGCAGTGGACATGCCTATGCTGGCCAATTAACTCTTCCCAGGTGTGACTGACAGGCAGGTAAGCCCCTTCCCATGTCTCTTAGACCTTGCTGGGCATGTGTTCAAACTGCCTTTGTCCCGTCCCTTCCACCATCAATCTGCAGAGAACAGACCGAGAGAGTATTAAATTAGCAAAGCTGTATAAATGGCTTGCCTATATTACCTAGTCTTCCTTTACTCCTTTCCTGATAAGTAATAGCCAGATTATATTATTACAATGGTATCATCGGGAGTGGGTTCCCAAAGAAGCAATCTTAAAGACCCCTTAAGTCCGGACAGGCTCCATGGGCATCCCTAATGATTAAAGAAGTCAGGGATGGAATGGTTAAATTAAGTCCATACACCAAACATGTCTATTTAAATTATTGATTTCAAACGTCTTCCCACTAATTTTTTTCCCAGAGTGGCTAGCAAGTAGCAAAATAGCATGATTGTGAATCCCACCAACTTTTGGTTGACCTACAGTGACATACCAAAAAGGCAAGTAGCAGGAGAAAAGCAAGCAGACCTAAATATCATCCACCACGTTTTTCCCCTCACAGGACATTCAGAGTTAAAATTTTTGATTTTTATAATGCTAAAACACTTGCAATTCTGGGTACATTTTATTAAAATTATCTTCTCCTGTAATATTTCTGAAGAGAACATTTATCTGATTTTCTCAAGGCAAATAGAAGTAATTTGATCCTCTACTTTGTTTTAGCCAAAAATTTCTATAGCCTCGGCAAGGCATCTTAGTGGAATTTAACATCAAGATATCCAGATTTATCTCTTATCTACAGGTGAAAAGGCAAGAGTTTTACTTTGATGAAAATTACATTCACCTCCAAAGTTTCTAGATTCTCCATTCTACTAATGAATGGAAAAGTCAATCATCTCAAACCATGGCAAGGCCCAATAGCTGGGTATTCCTTTGCATCACACGTAGGAAGGGCGGTAAGAAAGAGGAGAGGTGCCCCAGTGGTCCTTTTAAAAGAAGCCACGGTATGAGGTATCAGTGCTGTGAGAGGCGGTCCCAGGGAGGCAGGACAAATACGCAGGTTGGTCAGAACCCTTACCTAGCACAACCAGCTCCACCAAGTTCATCTTACGTGACATGTAGGACAGAACTTCACCTTCAAGAAACGTAAGAGGCTTCTTTGGGAAAGGCCAGAACTTTTTGATACTTCCCACTAAACTCTCAACACAGACATTGGGCTTTCAGAGGCTCTCCACATCAAAACGTTCACTAAGGAAATACACATGTCTGCGTTCTGGAGAAAACCCAATGCCAATGTCTAGATGGAGATGTTGATGTCAGCATAAGCAACAGCTTTTATCAGGTTCTTTGAGCAGTATCTGAAGGCGGGCACTCTTGAGGAATTCTCATCTTTACGGACAGTCGGGGGTCAACAATGACATTCTGATGCTTCCTTCATCCCAGCCTGCAGGGCCAAGCGGCCTCTGAACAGAAGCAGTCAGTGCTGGCCAGTGCCCGTAGCAGCTGACTCCTGGCTACGGTCCAGAAGTAGGTCCAGCCCTCCCTCTTTCTCTGGGGTTTCCAAAAAATTTCTGTCTCAAAGACAAGGCCAGAGGCCGCGTCGCACTCGGCCAGAAGTTTGGTCAGATGCTGGAGGCGTCTCAGCGCAAGAGAGTGTGGATTTGCACAGCTTCATCTTATCACCTCTCGGTTTACAGAACTGAAACCAGAGCCTCCAAGGCAGTGTTCTGAAAACATTTTTTTCCCCAAGTCATTAAAAATATGCATAATATTATCAGTTACCATCTATAGCTTCTTTATTTCTAGTAACTGGCATTGTTGTTACTTCGGGCAAGCCAGAAAAGAAGCATGCCAGGAACCGACATGGTGTGTTATGTCACCAAAACAAAAGCGCTCACACTGATAAATGTCAGGTTGGCTTCTTTGTGGGTTTCCCCCTTCCTTCTGCAAGTGAGAGCTTTTGTCTCCTTTTCCATTCTCGGTGTTGGGGGACGGTGTCGAGCAATACAAGAAGCTGGAGTCTCTTTCAAAGGTGTCTGCGTTCTGAAGGCAGGAGGCTTATGAAATGGCCCTCCACTTCAGCAGATTCAAGAACTGGAACTATTTCCTTCGCCTCAGACCTAGTAATCTAATCATGTTTTTAAATGATTGATATTCCTGGGAATCATGCTCATCTGGCATATTCATGATGCAGAGAGGAAAAGGCATGGTCTTTTCTTGCCATGAAAGTCCTGGGTGGTCAGGGCTGCTTGCAGGAAGGGAAGACAGGAGGGCTTTCTCAAGTGGCCATGGACAAACAGAAGTAGGTGTGAGGAGGAAACGCGAGAGCCGAGGGAGGGTGGTGATAGAACTCTGAAAGATAAGGTTGCAGAAAGCCTCCTTCGTTGGTTTCCCACCTACCGAGCTCTCACTCTTGGCATCTGTTCCTTTTACTGGCCAATTTAGTGCCGTTACAGACAAAATAGGAGAAGGGCATCTCTGCTGGGGCCATTTGCATTGGTTTTTGTCTTCCCTAAACCTAACATGCATTACTGCTTCTGTAGAAGAGGACTTAGTAGTATTCTTGGGTTTACGTGTGTGTGTGTGTGTGTGTGTGTGTGTGTGTGTGTGTGTGTGTGTGATTTGTTAATACTTATTTCTGCTCAGGGTAGACGTCCACAAGCTGCCTGGAGTGTAAACAAAGTGTGCACACATGTTAGACACGAACAACTACCCGTGATGGTAAAGGCTGCTAGACCTAATTTCACACCCGCCCCTGGACACACAGCTAGAAACACTTAGAAAAAAAGCCATTCTGACCCAGAGCACCTATCAAGGACTCTTTCATGAGCAAGAAATTAACTGCTATTGTATTTAAACCATAATACATTTTTTGGTTCTACTTGTGATATCAATTTACCCTACCTTAACAAATACACTCACAGTCACATCTTATATAAACACACACACACACACACACACACACACACCCATCACATAAGCACAGTTAACTTCAAAGATCTTTTGAAAGTTAGAAAAACATTTAGCGTTCTAAGAATATATTACATCTGAAGACTATTTTCCAGTTGTCAAAGCACTTTCATGTATATTCTCTCATATAATCTTTCTAGCAATTTTGCAAGGCAGATAATTACAGTTTACAGGTGAGAAATCTTGGCTAAAACAGTGCAGTGGCTCTCAGAGCGTCACCCAGGCAGTAAGAGAAAGAGTTTTTGGTTGGGCCTCGATCCAGAACGCTCTCCCTGGAAAGCCCTTTCCCCTGTTCTACACGTCCACCCGTCAGAACTGCCTGTTCTTGTATGCACACCCCCTAAGGTACTTCCCACATTGTATGGACTCTAAGGGTGCCGAGGGAAGAAAGCAGATCTCATTCCTTCTCAGCCCTACCACAGAATGGGACTCCAAGTCAACCGCCAACCCACCAAAATGGTAACTTACACAGTTCCAAAAGTATGAGAACACTTTGAAAGGAGCCTTCTAATTGTGCAAAGCAATGTTTCCTTTGATAGAATTTAAACATGATTAACAAGCCCCACACATTTTTCTGAAGTTACCTATGAATCAACGAGGCCTTCCTCATTTTGAAAGCTAGCTGGAACACGGATGGCAAGAAGTGCTTTAGTCTGTGTATGCTGTCTGTCTTGACAATGGGAATGGTAGGAAATAGTCTGAAAAAATTTCAAAATGCACTTCTGTAAATGAGCGTTAACATAGACACACACACACAGACACACACAAACACATCTAACCACATATTAATGAGAGGGGAAAAGCAGTATTGTCTCTATTTAAAAAAACAACAACTCACTGTTTAATATGTTTATTTCTGGTAATGGAATGTTTCACATGGCCCCATGCCTGTGATACTCTGGAGCAATGATGTGAGCCTAGTGTCTACTTGATTCTAAGTGAGGCACTTTGGGGTGGAGACTTGTTACACGTCTCCACGAGCCATGCAAACAGTCACACTCCATTCTTGTAGGCTTCAATCCTGGCAGCGAAATTCTCAGGGAGGACTCTCACCTCCTTCTACCAGACATCTAAGACTTTGCAGAAATGCTCCAGCTTTATGAATGTGGATAAAGACCGAGGAAAGACACTCGTACGCCGACGTGGGGAATTCTAAAAGATTCACCAATTGTCATCCCCAGAAATAAAACTGAGAAGGATGAGCACAGCTCTCGTCAATGTTAGTTTTCTAGAACATGCCTTGGGCATAGTTAGTGAGGAAGAAAGGGGAGGTGGGGGAGGGGAATCAAGTGGTGAGCATTCCTGGCTGAAAGACAAGATTCCAATAAGCTGTTTAGCCTTTGGTTTCAGCGTTCCCAAACATCATAAAGATTTCAGCTCTTGTAAAAGGGGAGCCAGTTGTTTACAATAGACTCTTCTGGAGGGAGTGGGGTGTGTCTCATGAGGCAAATATTTGCCCATTGGAGGTAATAAAATCGAATTAAGCTCTTACCCCACCGCTGTACGTAGTCATCAATGTGACTAACTCATTCAAGTCTATTTTCGGATCCCATCAGGCACAAACATCGACAAGAACCTGGCATTTCTCCTTAAAAAGAAAAAAAAAAGAATATATAATTGACCTTTCAAGTCTGTAATCTCGTTTATCAGAGCGGATGGCAGGGGTTTATGCGGAATAGCTTGCATACCTCTTTGATTTCAGCCCCCTGAGAACCCAAACACGCATCCCACCCAATCCTGTTTTATTTTCGCCATATCCTGTGTTGTTGAATGGGCCTCTTGTAAAAAATTCAATGTAACCCTCCCCACCTCCAGCTTTTTTTTTCCTGATGTTCTAAACAAATCTTACATCAGTTTTGTAAAATGTGCAGTTCTCTTACATTCCTGAGTCAAACTTGAAAGGTCACCACCGTCCTAAAGAGTTGGGGAAATCGGTGTGTGTGGACTAGGAACCATGTGGGTGAAAGCGAGAAAGCCCTCCAACAGACAGATAAGCAAGCGCTCCGGGCAAACTTGCACTCCAGAAAATATTGGACAGAGGTGGGTGGGAGTGTACAGATCTGCAGTTTTCTTAGTCATTCACCCTCTACTTAGGTTATATCTTAATTAAACTTTTTGGCAAAAAAAAAAAAAAGAAAGAAAAAAGAAATGTACTGACCAACAGCACACTTTTTCCTTACAGCCACCGTGAAATGGAAGCAGAGAACTGCCCAGGAGGAACCAAAGGACAGTGGAAGAGCGAGAAACAGGATCGGGGTCTGCTTGCCCCACCAGAGCCAAATGCGGCCATTAAACTTCCCTTAGCATTTTCTCTTTTTTTAAATATTTTTTATTGATATTTTACAGAGAGGAAGCGAGAGAGATAGAGAGTTAGAAACCTCGATGAGAGAGAAACATCGACCAGCTGCCTCTTGCACACCCCCTACCGGGGATGTGCCTGCAACCAATGTACATGCCCTTGACCGGAATCGAACCCGGGACCCCCCAGTCTGCAGACCGACGCTCTACCACTGAGCCAAACCAGCTTCAGCCTCCCTTAGCATTTTCAATTGTGCGCTTCAACTGTTGAAGTACCTCCAAGCATCATTGTGTGAAATCATTTTCTCCTTTCATAAACATTTATGAAACCGTGTTTCTCATACCCACCCATGCTTTACCTCTAAATTATCTTTCATGTCAATTCAGGTGTGAACAAGAATCCAAACCCCTCTTTGTATGGGTCTGAGTGATGCACACAATCCAAAGACAGACACCAAAGAAGCCCTCAGCTCTGTTGCTATAAAACCAATAAGCGGTGCAGAAAACCCTCCAGAGTCAGCCTGTGTTCCGGGGTGCAGATGCATGACTCAAAGCAGCAGCTCCCAATATCCAGAGGAGTCGGAAGATCGGGGTGTGAGGCTAGGAAAGGGATTACATGTCACAAGAAAAGGGAAATTATGTTGATAATGATTCCTGGAGTCACTGCCAGCAACATCAGCCAATTTGCCTGCAGCTTCATCAAAATGTGCCAAGTGTAGGTCCAGTGCTGTCAGGATTGAGGATACTCTCCACACAGATCAAAAGAAGATCCTCAGAATCACTTTTTTTCATTCAATACAAATATTGTCCCCCAAGTCAGAGATCCCCCCAGACTCCCAGACATAACATGTATGAGAACAATTTCCCAGGTTACTGTTTTCATAGGAACCTGGGGCTAATCCTTACTACCACCGGAGACTCATTTGTTCATTCATCTATTGTATTGGTTGGGCACTTACAGTATGCAATGTATTTTGCTATTTTCTGTACAGGATCCAAAGTTGGCAAAGGTGAGAGGCAAGGTAGCAGCACACTTAAAAAGTGTAGGCTCCGGTGGAGTTCAAACCTCTGGCTGGTCCCTTAGCAGATGTGTTATTTAAGCCATACATACCCACCTCAGAGGGTCACTGTACAGATGAAATGGTCATGCATGTAAAACACTTAGCTGAGGCCCTGATATACACCCAGACATACCCAGTCCATGTGAGTCATGATTTTAGGCCAAAATTTCTGGAGCATAGGCAAGGTTTCTGAAGAAAAAAAATATATAGGATGGGGTCATCCAGATCCTAATACCCAAACATATTCCCTCCTCCTCCTCTCTCTCTCTCTCTCTCTCTCTCTCTCTCTCTCTCTCTCTCTCTCTTTCTCACACACACACACACACACACACACACACACACACACAATACTCATAGACACTCGGATTTTCTCTAAGTAAATATTTGCAATTGTTTATTTACTCATTTGTGCTCTGTTTTTTTGTCTTGTCTTGTTGTTGTTTTTCATTAACCTTCTGTGAAAAAGGCGAGCAGGGTGGGAGGCTGTGTGGGGGCCCACTGTGGACTGGCAGCTAAGCCCCAAACAAATACCATATCCTCTGTGCCAACAAGAAACTACTTCCGGTATCTTCAGAGAGTATTTACTCGCCTCTAAATTATGCCATTGTCCATCTGAGGAGAAAGTCCATCAGCTATCAAGGGGGGAGTGGGGGAGGGACAGAGGACGAAAAGAAATAGTCGTGTGTTACAGCAGAGAGGGTCTCTACACGCTCTGGTGTCCTGAGACAAATAGGAGCCCTGGGTCTCTCCAGTAACGAGTTTGCTCAGCAAAGCTTTGGACTCCGAGTGAGCGGTGTCTCCGTAGAGCTACCTGCAAAGCCTTTTCCTGGAGTGATGGACTTGTCTTTTGCAACCAGTTAGCACCTGCTCTCAAAACTTGATCCCTCCCTGATTTGTTTCAAGTAGAGCCAGGGGATCAGGACTTAATTAGCAGTGATATATCTCCTACCCATCAGTTCCACCCCACTTCCCCCGGGGCCCAGGTTTGTCTCTATTTGGAATTCCCGTGCTCCCTGGGCGGCTGGCTTTTGCAGTTCTCTGGCAGACGGTGGGGGCCCCCCTGGTGGCCTCGCACAGGGCCCAGGGCCTCCCCGGAGCTGCTGCCAACCCAGGAAAGGGCCACTGACGCCTCCTGGAGTGGGAAGGTGACCCACCAGAAGGGCAGGTGCTAGAGCAAGCCCATTGGAGGCCTGAACCCCTTGTGTTTGCAAATAGCCCTGGGGCTGCTGAAGGAGGACTTTCTTTCCTTTTCTTTCTTTTCTTCTTTCTTTTCTTTTCTTTCCTTCTTTTCTTTCCTTCTTTCTTTCTTTCCTTCTTTCTTCCTTCCTTCCTTTCTTTCTTTCTTTCTTTCTTTCTTTCTTTCTTTCTTTCTTTCTTTCTTTCTTTCTTTCTTTCTTTTTTTCATGGAGGGAAAATGCCTCCTGCTCTGAACCAGCTTGAAGCCAAAATAACATGTTTTGGCAACCGTTATTTGGCAATTAGGGCCTCAGCTCACTGAAAGCATTCTTCCATGCAAAATATGCCTTGGAAAGAAAACCCTAAACCACATCTGAGTGGAAATATAGGAAGTGAACAAAGGGGTGACAGAGCAGTGAGAGTCAGAGAGGGAGGAGGGGGCGGGGCGGGCACCTTAAGCAGAGGCTCTGCAAGGACCCGGGGCTGGATGTTTCCACAGCCCTGATTCCGACTCTGGCCGGGCCCGGAGAGAGGCCAGAGGCCATGCACAGGAGTCCTGTGAGTCTCCTTTCACTGTCTCTCCGATGGGTCATGAACACGATTTAAGCAAAGGCCCACAGAGCGGTGGGGCGTTGCCCAGGATGGTGCTGTCTCAGGACGCACACCCCGTGTACCTCCCACAGGGTGTGCACAGGCACCAGCAGGGCCGGCTGGGGTGGGGCACTTCCAGACTGACGCAGACTCTGGTGCTTTAGTTTCTTTCTCCTTTTAAGCCAGTCGTCACCCGTTTTGAGGCGAGGATATGGCAGAAAAAGGGAGACCTCTTCTCTTTCCACCACCCCAGGGCACCCACCTTCTTTGTTGAAGAGCGAGCTTACAATCAAGAGGGGATATACTTCTTCATGGCCCAATTTGTTGTTGTTGTTGTTGTTGTTGTTGTTGTTGTGTGTAGTTTTTTGTTATTGTTATTGTTATTGTGTTATTGTTGTTGTTGTTGTTGGTGGTGGTGGTGGTGGTGGTGTGTGTGTGTGTGTTTTAAATATATTTTATTGACTTTTTACAGAGAGGAAGGGAAAGGGAGAGAGAGCTAGAAACTTCAATGAGAGAGAAACATCAATCAGCTGCCTCTTACACACCCCTTACTGGGGATGTGCCTGCAACCAAGGTACTTGCCCCTGACCGGAATCAAACCTGGGACCCTTCAGTCCACAGGCCAATGCTCTACCACTGAGCCAAACCGGTTTCGGCGGCAGCTAGAATATTATGGCAGAATGCTACAATGTGCAATTTGCCGGCAATAAAGGGAGGCTGTGACACATGGCTCAGTGTCCCCAATCCACCTGCAGTTGTTTCCTGCATGGTAATTGAAACCTCACATGCTACAGTCTCCTCTCTTAGAGGGAGCACCTTTCTTCCCTCACCCTGCCCAACTCCCCAGTTGGTTGGTTGGTTGGTTGGTTGGTTGGTTGGTTTGGTAAAAAACCTAGGGAGAGATTTAAAGGCAGGAAACCATACCCAGCTAATGCACAGTGACACGACTGACAGTGCGCTGAACAAATGCCCATCCTCAAGTGCCGCGGCAGGAGAGGGTAAGGAGAGAGGGCCAAGATGCTGGTCTCACCTCCCTCATAACCCAAAGTGCCCTCTGAAATCACACCAAAAGGAGAGTTAGTGGGTTTCATTGGTGATCTGATGTTACCAAAAGGTTATTTATTACCCCTACCAACGTGCCCATTTCCTGTGAGCACTGTTTGGTTTAATTTTACAACTGTAAACTACTTCTCCCTCACGATTAGGTTAATTTTCTGGGAATTTTTTTCTAATAATACTAAGTGTTAGCATAGAAACTTGCTAGTCTTGGGTTGCTTATGCATAGCCATAGGATGAACCACTTTTTAGTTTAATCAGAGATTTGCCCATTTCTATGATCTACTTCTAAGTAGCCATCCATTCTATAAACATGATTTAGTCATTTTGACGGCATTTCTGAGTTCAGCTTTCATAATATAGATATAATGTTGGCGTTTTAAAATCAAATTATTTTGGTTAGCATAACACATGTAAAGTTTCTAGTGGTTATAAACTAAGATATTTAAATTATAATATCTGGCATACCATTTTATAAATCTAATGTGATCCATAATTTTGCATAGATAATATCCTCACCTATATTTAAATGAATGAAATCAGAATATTACCAACACTTCTCCATTTGCGTGTTATCCTCCTAACTTACTTACAGGGCGGCAAGGTAAACCAGACCATGAAGACTTGGAAGAAAAGTCTAGTTAGCTTGGCATTGGTCTTGCCAACTCTCTGTCGCTCCTTTTCTGTGTCTAAATGCCCACAATCTGGAAAAGTGAGAGAGGCTTGGTGGTATGCCTGCACATTTTGGCTTGCCTTTCTTTTGAAACTTTTAGAAAGAGTTCTGCCTGCATCTTGAGTTTGGACCCTGAAAAAAGTGAAGTACATAACATTTCCCTCTGGGCACTTATTTGAAAAGTATTAATCTCTTCCATGGAGGTCTCAAGGTTCTAAAAGGGTTAGTGTCTTTCAAAGGAGGTTATGAGGTCTCCAGCCCTGACTAAGCCCGCAGCCTGCACTCAGAAAGGGGGCATGTTCTGCTCACAGAGGTGCAGTTGACTCTTGGAGAGCAACGGGTATCTACAGCCAGGAGTGATAGGTACTGTTAGGTTTGAAAGGAAACAGGAAACAGAACAACAGGGAGTTTTAAAGAAAGTTTATTCCCCAGTAATGGGCGGAACCATCACCGAGGTAGAGAAATCAGAATTAGGGGGAGAGGGGACAGGAAATCGGACCCAACCAGGCTAATGGAGGTCCGCCTCCAAAAAGCTACACATGTCCCGCTTGGGGTCCTTCTTAAAGGACGGAAAGGGAGGGGGTTGGGCCCAGGGTGGAACAGGAAGGGATGGGCCCCAAGGGCACTCTGGCCCATGTTAATTGGTGGTTCACTGTCTTGGAGATGTCCCTGTGGCAGGTGCCAGTCATGTGTTAGCTCCACCCACCAGTTTGGGAGGGGGGGAGAACCTTACACCAGCCATGTGTAAACTCCGCCCACCAGTTTGGGAGGGGGAGAACCTTTCAGGTACGGCACATGATAAGAGCTCTAGGAATTTACCTACATGTTTTCATATAAATTTCTGTCACCTTTAGAGATGGCAGATAGAATATTATGGCAGAATGCTACCCTTGGAATTGAAGGTATTCCTACCCCAGCAAAATAAAAAAAGTAAGCTTGTTTGGCAATATTTGAAAGGCTCATAGGAATAGATTTCTTTCAGAATAATTTTTTTGAAATCAGTTACTCTTTGAAACATCAAAAGCCTTGTAAATTCATATTGCATATTGCAGGAACTAAAGAAACAATTGTTAAATGAATTCTTGAATATTAGAATCTGACAGACCTCACATACGTACCTTCCAAAGGAACCTTGGAGGTTCTTGGTTTTTGCAGGTACATGAATCTCACTGTATCACTGAATGACATTCTAGTGTATTCACCCTCAAATAACTCAGTACGTGGGTTGGAAGAAAAATGCCCCTAAGCTGATTCTCCTCATTAATTGGCTTAAATGCAGCCAGGTTTGTACTTCCCTAAGTATAAACTGCCTTTTCCCTAACACACTCGTTGGCGGGTCACCTGCGAGGGTTTCCTCTTTGTCTGCACCTCACCATTAAGAACATGATTACAATCACACAGAGCACAGATGTCACTGGTCGTTAGCACTCATCCTGCCCTCTCTTTGTTCCTTGCCTGAAGTCACTTCACTTCTGGATGACACTGTCTACCACTTTGCTAAATAAATTATTAAATTATTGTAATTAATAAATTAATAAATTATTGTAGCTTATACTAGCTTAGTGAAAAGCTGCAACAGTTTTAAAAAAAATTAAGCTAAAGGAAGAAATGAAGGAAGAATGTCAGCTGTAGAGTCATGCCGGGGAAGTGGGCATGGGGGGGAAACAGGCAGGCATTGTCATCTTGGAAAACTGTCTAAATACAATGGAGCTGCTCAGCAGAAAGAAGCAGCTGGCTGGGGAAAGTGCCTCATCAGAGCAGTGATGAAATTTAACTCCAAAGATTGGGACCTGAATTCTCTATAGGAAGTGCTCCCAGAACAATATAAGCACTGGTGTGGATCTCTTAAAAAACTGTAACCATTTTCCTTTGCCCTGGGAGAGGCAGATTCTGCTGAACTTGGGTAAATCACTTAACCTCTGTGGTTGGGTGTCTGAACTATAAAGAATAACAATTTTGTAACACTCCCCAGGGACATCAGAGTGATAAGTGTGTTGTCCTTAAAAGGCCTGCAGTGCTGCGGAGAGAGCTTCCCCGTGAAGTTACTTGTTTGATTGGAAGGAGAGAGTATTATTTCTTCGATTGGAATTCCTATACGAGAAAGAACAAAACTACACACCGGTGTTGTTCTTAATTCAAAAAAGTCGGTGCACCGAGTGTGCTGGAGGACTATTTTATGTTCTTTACCCACTGAAAATAACTCCTTTCATAGTGACCCCATAGTGTCTTTGTGCACTACCCAAGCTGGTCAGAAGCTAGGAGGCCTCCAGCTCCTAAAAACAAGAGTTTGTCTCTGTCTGCATGTGGGAACAGAAGCATTTTAATTCTCTGCACAGAGCTTGAGAGTTGTCTCCTTTATTTCCTGTTGACTCAGCTATCTTCTTCCCACATTTTGGGGTTTGTGGTAAATGAAGAATTTGTATTTGGCCACTGGAAACAAGGCTTTTGAATAAGCAGAGAATCATGTGGGCCCTGTGATTTTTTTTTCTTCTAAATGATTTGAAATTCTCCTTTTCTCATAGATTCACCAACAGCAATAAGAATTATGTGTGCATTTGCTAGAAGTGGGACCACAGCGATAGGGGAAGGCTTAACGCAATACTATATAAAACACAGCTTTAAGATTCCTCACTTCCTTGGAATTCTTTCAAAAACAAATCAGCCCTTGTGAATGATGCACAAAGCCTTGTTTTGTTTCTCCAACTTCCCTCCCTCTCGACAGGCAATAGGCCTCCACCAAAGGAAGAAATACTCAAATTCATAACGATAAAAATAGAAGTTGTCTATGCAAATGCAAGTGTACACTGAAAAAGAAGCTGATGTACATTTGACCAACTTTGTTTAATAATTTTGAAGTATTTTACAAATCTTCTCTTTCTCATTCTGATTTCCATTTCTGTTTCCTTATTCCTTATACAGTTACCAAAAATGAAACAAATCTTAAAGTCATGCTCATGTTTGCTATTTTCATTTTAAAATCCTCGATTGAAAGAATGAACTCATTTTAACCATTCGCCATTTTTTATGTTTTAAAATGTTTTAACAGATTTTTAAGTGTCTAGTTCAGTGTTGTGCAGTGGTCACCACCATCCATCTCCAGAATACCATTTTCTTTTAAGTATCACATTTTAAAACTCTCACCCCAAAAAATTGTTCTCACTCCCAGGATAAGATTTGGAATGGTTGGATCCCAGTACAAGATTAGGTGGCTTATTGAGGACTGGGGCTGGTTTGGGGTGACCGGAGTTTGGGCTCTGCTGACAGAGGCCTGTCTCAGGCAGAAGAAATAGGCAGACACGTGGGCAGACACAGCCAGGTTTCCACATAGATGAATAAAATGTGTTAAGTCTGAGGACACAGGGAACTCTAACGGGAGAATAAATGGTGATGCCAGTGGCAAAAACCTCTAGAGAGACAGAGAACAAGGTAGGAGGTGACAGAACAAGGTAGGAGGTGCAGGAGGATCAAGAAGTTTGGAAAGTAGATCTTAAGTGACCAAGTGTCTGTGAGTCCCTCTGATACTTATAGGGTGATGTTTCCTAGTTTATTTTTCTTCTTCACCCTTTTGACCCCATATTTACTAGGGAAGTCATTACCTTCTGTCCCACCAGTCATGATTCTATTCAAAGTATTTTGGAACAGAGCATGTGGAGTTGGAAGGACTGGAATCTCAATTCTGCTCATGAAGGCAGTGCTCTTCATTCTTCCTTCGCTCCCTCACCCCATTAAACTGATCTTTTTGCTCCTGATACTATACACTGGAGTTTCATGCTTGCTGCTGTTGTTTGATAACTAGAAACTTAGACCGGAATTTTGGTGAAGGCTTGGTAGAAGGGTGTGAAGGGGATGGTGGAGTGTGTGTTTTCAGACCTTTTCCATAAAAAGGATAGTTAGGAGCTTACAAAACTGTGAGGCCATAGGCTTAGGAGCTCAGCGATCAAACATGGCCCAGAATTATGGAGAAAGCTATTCTCTCTACCTTTGCACAGGAGCTGGTATTACTTTGATATCCCAAAGGTGGAAATTTCCATGGCTTTGTCATAGGCATTGCTTTTCTCATCCTGGGTGGTGGCAGAAACACTCTTCAATGTGGCTTCTTGCCCAGCAGATGCAGACACTTTGGGACCGAAGGCAGAGAGGAGTGGGTTGGGTCCCATGTGGTGGCAATTCCTGACAGCCCTATTTGTGTGCACGAGTAAGACACCCCCTAGGGATTCCCACAAGTAACCTATGGACACTTGGAGGAAGGTCTAGAGACCTACTGTCACCGGGGTGGAAGCTTTGAGCTAACTGATGCATTATATGACTCAAAAGTCTTCATAGTATTCCTAAATTTCCTCTGCCAAGTGACAGATATGCTAATTATTGTCTAAAATAGAAACGTAATGTTCTGTGGCACAATACCAGTGCCTTTATTGAGATATCTGAAAAGTTTGCAAGACAAAGATATCCTATATAATAAAAGGCTAATATGCAAACAGTGGAATGGCCCATTGCTATGATGTGTTCTGACCACCAGGGGGGCAGACGCTCAGTGTAGGAGCTACCTCCTGGTAGTCAGTGCTCTCCCACAGGGGGAGCACCGCTGAGTCAGAAGCCCTAAGCCGACCTCATTGCTGGCTGGTGGGAGCCTCTCCCACCGCTATGGCAGTGCTGCCAATGTCCCACTGATGGCTTAGCCAGCCTAAGCGGCCAGTTAGACATCCCCTGAGGGCTTCTGGACTGCAAGAGGGTGCAGGCCAGGCTGAGGGACCTCCCTGAGAGCATACATTTCTTGCACCAGGCCTCTAGTGACACTATGTTATTTTAAAGTAGCAAAAATGCTACAAAATTTCAAATTAGTGCAGGACCCACAGAAGTTAATTCATTGGACTGAGTAACATATTCTGAGATCCAACTATGAGCCAGGCTCTAGGGGTAAGACTATGAAGGAGTTTTCAACTCAGAGACACACATTTGAGAATTACCTGTGTAAGAGAGGAGACTTGGAGAAAATATTGGCAATCAAAGACTGGGCAGAGGGGGAGTCCCCACAGGGATGCAAGAGTGTCCTTCCCATCCTGGATCCAGGTCCCCTCTGTACTTCATCTTCCCAGCGGTGGCACCTGGGGAGTCAGAATAGCTTCCATGCATGGGAAGGACCCAGCCTACATCAGAGTTTCCTTCTACATAAATATGGATTTTTTTTCTTGACTGTGGCCATCCCGCACAGCCAGGACCACTGTACCAGTTAATAGCCTTCTTTCAGAATCCCAATTGAGAAGGGTTACACAAATTTTTTCAGCTCCAGGATTCCCAAATCTCCCTGGGAGATCTCCATTCTTTCTCTCTCACCCTGTAGCCCTACTTTACAAGTTTCAATCCGTAGTCATGTCTCACTTCCCTGGTGTTCCTCTGCCTTTCTCATCAGGTTGTACCCCCAGCTCAGGACAGGTTTCTCTCTTGTTTTGCCTTGTTCTCCCTGGTGTGACAGGAAATGGCCACCTATCACGGCGTATCAGGCATCTTCCCTACTCAGAGGTTATCTCTATCCACTGTGTGCTCTCGGTCTCTATTTTATTTCCTTGGAACCCACACATCCTCTCTTCTCTCAATAAAGCCTGGCTCTTGCATATGAAAATCTTGGCTTTCACATCTATTTTCCCCAAAATGAGCTTCAACAGCCTATTTTGGAGGAGTTCAACACTGGCTCCTTTGTTTTTGGTGGGCTTCATTTATCTTCCCACTCAGGCAAGGGACGCTCTTGCCTTCAGTGGATGGCGGCGGGAATTACCCGGGAGGGAAAATACATCCAATAAGATTTTCAAATATTGCCCTGTTATAGAAGAACTTCAGGCGACAGCACTAAATTTATAGAAGCACTAATCTCACTATTGCATGATTTTCTCTGGCAGCACTCAGTAGACTGAGTTTAAGCAGAGAGTTGGGCAGATCCAGGCTGGGTGTTAAGGGGGAAATTTCTTTAAAAAGACCAGGGACAAATAAGTTGATGCTATTGACAAGACAACAATTCCTAGACAACGAAAAAAGCAAAGTGAGAAAGGGGCTGGAGGAAACATAAAGATCAGGAAACTAGACCTTTCTGAATATTTGAATTTGATTGGGAAGTGACTAAACGGGGGTGAGTGATTTTCTTAAATTTATGAATTTAGTGATCAAATAGTTTACAGAAGTGCATCTCAGCTGGGGTCATGCCCAGGTGTGTGGAAACATAACTTGCCACTCTCCAAATTAGGTTGTGGATACTAGGATCGCCTAAAACCTGGTGAATTATTCCTGTCACATTCCCATCAGAATTCCTCTGTAAACCACCCTGGGTGGTTCCCACCAACAGGAAAGGCTGTACCACAGGCTTCCCAGTTTCCGGCCTTCTCAGCACTCCCCACGGGAACACCTTGTCCTCACTGTGGGGAGGGCTCTTTAAAACAAAGCCAGGGGAAGAGTGAAATGTTGGCAACAATGATGTCAGCCCTTGTGGGTCTTACACACACTTCTTCACTGAAAACAATTCAAAGATACAAGTAATAATGAGTATTTACAGATCTTGTATAATTTACAAAATTGTTTTATTTATCTAGTTTATTAACCTCCGTATCATTATTATGTCTACTAGAGGCCCGGTGCACAAATTCATGCATGGTTGGAGTCCCTCAGCCTGGCCAGTGATGGGGGCCCTTTGGGGCCATTGGTGCTGGCTGGCCAGGGGGAGGTGATGTGGGAGGTTGGCTGGCCAGTGGAGTGGGAAGGGAGGGCCATGGGAGGTTAGCCAGCCAGGGGGAGAGACTGCCAGAGGTTGGCTGTGGGAAGGCACTGATCACCAGGGGGCAGTTCCTGCATTGAGCATCACTTAGGCTTTTATATATATTCCAGATGAGGGAAATGGAGGTTCTGTGAGGTCAGCCCAAGTTCACAAAACTTGTTTGCCCACTTTGCCCCTCATTCCTGGCCCAGGGGCCGTGTGTCCTACTTGGACTCACCTCCCCATCCTCTCAACTCATCTTGTTCCTGAGCCACCTCTTGACCTGTACATACTCCCTACATGCCTCTTTAATTTTTCCTTACAAAAGGCACTCTAATGTGATGTCATAGCCCGCCTGTGTGTGCTCTATGCAAGGCTATTACAGAAGGCTCAGCACCTAGCAGAGCAGGGCTCTCTACAAGTCCTCATGAGTGGCTCTTCGGTGAACAAGTGGACATTGGAAGGAATACATCTCCAATGAGGAAACACTATGGAATGGCTGAATTGCCTACAAACTAGAAAAACACCACCCAGTGTATCTCCAGACTCTTCTTCTAAAGCGCCAGCAGCCTCCACCAGGCCTGTTAGCCACTCACTAAAGGGACATTTGCCAAAACTGCTTTGCCGAGCACCACGCCAGGAGCCAGGAAGTGCAGCCCCTGACCCAGGGGACTTCGTACAGCACCTGATCACCAGCAAAGTTTGCAAATAATCTAAACAGGCAAACGAATACCTGTGCCACACTGTGCTGAGTACAAGATAGAAGTGTGAACCAAGAGCAAAGGGATCACAGAGGGGAGACGGCCTATTTTTGCCTGGGAAGATTAAAAAAGACTTTAACTGAAACTGTTACTTCATCACACGACTTAGAGGGCTGGCATTAGCGAAGTTCTGGATTAATGCTCTGAATGAAACTGTTAAGTGAGGACAAGCTGTCCCTCCACAGTGCTGTGCTTTCATAATCTTACAGGATTATCGTACAGAGTTAGTTACCCACACCCCCGCTCTGCCAGCAATGGAAATGAACTATGCAGAGAGTTGCCATAATCCCTAATATTTACTTGGTACTCACCATTTTTTAGCTAGCATTGTTGCATAATTTATCCATTTAATTCTCACATCTATCAGTAAAAAAATATGTTTATCCCCATTTTACAGATGAAGGAGTTCACAGCGATTAAATAGCTTGCTGGATAGTTCACACTGAGACAAATTACTGTTACTTTGAGAACAGTCCCAAATTTGAATGAATGAGTGCGATTGGTTGTTTTGTTCACATGTATACTGAGTTACACAAGTTCGCATTCATTTCTGCGGGGCAAAAAATGATAGCATTCATTTAATTAAGTAAAATTAACATTGACGTTTCATGTAAAATCTTTCCTTCTCTCTTGACAATACCTCCCCACCAAAACCCTCTGAATATAAATGGAGGCAAAATAACTACTTGCCTGTCATATTCTGGGCTATGTAGCTGACACATGGACGAAGGTCCCACAAGTTCAGAACACCTCTCATATAAACATTAATGGCGAGTTATACTTAAAGAGGCAGCAATTTTTTAAAGCTTCAGCTCAAAATCTCCTTGACTGGGTTGTGTTAAACCAAAGCACCTAATTAGAGGTGACTTAGAGTAATACCTTTCTTTGTCGTTTAATCCTCTAACCACGAAAATCAAGAGGTTTTTACCTGTACCACAGAAACCTCACTTCCGAGGGCAGATCGCTCTCTAGGCTTTCAGACGCTGGAACTCAGACAACGGGAGCTTCAGGACTCACCTCCACTCTTTCCCACTGTGGAAAGTTCCCGATTACCACCTCCCTCTTCCAGCAGAGTTACATAGAATCCCACAACACATATCCACTTAAAGAAAAGTGATTGCTGACCAATTACTTATTCATGTAGCCATCCATATGGAGTGAGTATTGGTGGTACTTAAATGCTCAACTTTTAGCCTCAAAATGCCTGGTTTGAATCCCATTGCCTCTACCAAATAATTATGCAATATTGAGAGAGCTATGGAAACTTGCTACATCTAACTTGCCTTGTTAGTAAAATGCAGATGATGACTGGTAGAGACTGCAGGTTGCCAAAGACCTGATGGGTTTAGTTCAGTTAAGATTTCAAAGAAGCCCGAACATTAATAAATGAAATGCCAGTGCTAGTGCTGGGTTGGAGGCCCTTTCTCCTCCTTTCCCACAGTCCTGGAATAATAGCTGAGTACATAACTGCTCAGCAAGTTTACATCTCCTTGTCTCCCTTGCAAGGAGGTGTAGCCATGACTAAATTATCCCTAATGGAATATAATTCAACATTAGTCACTTCTAGGTTAGGGCATAGGGGTACATAGAGCACCCCTCCCCCCCGATGCACTTTTTCTCCTTCCTCCTGCCAGAAATGGTAACAACTGTAGCAATCATGATGCGCCTCCCACCATCTTGGGTCCTTGGATGACTGTATGGAACAGAGGCAGCTATCTACTAGATTTATGGGGGAAATAGTCTTCTATCCTGTTTAAGTCATTACATTTTGAGAGTTTATGCAATAACAGTATCTAACTCATAAAATAGTTACAAGGACTGAGAAGGATAATGCATGTGCTCTTGCCTATGACATTACTAAGCATCCCCTCGTCATGGAAGAGGTTAGTGTGGTGGCTGTGTTTCCTAAGAACCTGTTTAAACTGAGAGGTGCTTTGTCATAGGGAGAGGGGGGAGGGAATGAGAAGTCTCCTTCCTATTCAGGATCCAGCTGACAAGGCCTAAGGGCAAAGCTAGGAATTATTTGCAATGTCACCACGATGCCAGTTCCTTTTTGCAGGGAAAGCAAGAGGTTGCGGAACTCTTAAGTCCAATGACTCAGGAGCCCTCATTTGACCCAGAAAACCTGCAGCCAGATTATAGAAGGCACGAGGTCAAATAGATAAGAGTCTAAAAGCCAAACAGAAGTCTCTAATTAATGCCAACAGTCTGCCCTTTACAGCTTCAATTTGGTCACTAGTTGATAGTCAAATTAACTATAGTTCATTTCCTAGTACAGTCAACTTACAATTAGGCAAAATAATGAGGGGAAGTAATGGCACTTGTGATTGAAAACAGCAAGTACTACAAAAATCATTGTCCTTGGCGTCGGAATTGTGTGTACGTGGAATGCCCATGTTTATTCACCACTGTATTATGTACACATGGATCCGCCCCTTCCCAAAAGAATTGGGAACAATTGATCCATATCTCTTCCTTATTGATTTTCTAGTCCCTTTACACAGGACTAAAAAAAAAATCATTTGCTTCTTTACTAGTGTAATTATGCAAAATCATTCCTGGACTAATATTTTATTTAAAGTTCAGCCATATTTTAAATCATAATTAATGTGTCAGGCTTCTGGAAAACATTAGATGCATCCCCTTCAGCACCATAATTAGCTCTGCAGTTACTGTGGCTGAAGAACAGAGCACAGGATGCTGTGCTGTCCACTTACTCCTCTCTGTTCCATGCCCCCTCTGTACACTTGCCCTGTTGTAAAAAGGAGCATCCGTCTAGAGACCTGAAATTCTTTGATGAACCATTTTCAGTTTGGTTGTTTCATTTGTAAGAGCTTCATTTTAGTGGGATTCTTCAGGAAAAAGAGTATTTAAGAACTACAAGAGACTACTTGTTTTTAACCTTTGACCCAGGTTGAGTGTCTGGTTTTCTCCAGGCACATTCTATTATCAACAATGGTCTATGCCAGGACCACAGTATCAAAGGGTTAATTAGACCTGGGGGGGAGAGGGGGGACAAAAAAACAAACAAAAAACCCTCTCATTCCATAGCCACTGATAAGAAAGCAACAGCATCACCTCCTAAATCAGTTTCTGTAAACTCAAAGAAAGTTGGGGTTAGTAAATATTTATTTAATATATTTATTTCCTTCCATTTAAATGCCTCACCAGCCGAAACTGGTTTGGTTCAGTGGATAGAGCATCGGCCTGCGGACTGGAAGGTCCCAGGTTCGATTTGGGTCAAGGGCATGTACATTGGTTGTGGGCACATCCCCAGTAGGGGGTGTGCAAGAGGCAGCTGATTGATGCTTCTCTCTCATCAATGTTTCTAACTCTCTATCCCTCTCTCTTCCTCTCTATAAAAAAATAAATCAATAGAATATATTTAAAAAATAAAAAAATAATAAATACCTCACCAAACCCTCATATTCTGTTAAAAGCAATTTGGCAATATCCAATAAAGATGAAAATGTACATCCCTCAGAACCTAACAATTCTACTCTTAGATATACACCCAGACAAAGATGCACATATACACACAAGAACATGTACAGATGTATGTTCATTGCAGAATTGTTCAAGAAAGGAAAACTGGAAATAGCCTAAATATCTACCAACAAGAGAATGAAAAAAACAAATTCATGGCAATAAGTCTGCACTGCAGTGAAAATCTATCCATTTTGATTTACAAAGAGGTATGAGTATGAATAATATAAAAACATAATACTGAAGAAAATCAGTGGCAGACATATGAAAACACAATATGTACAAAAAAATTAAGTGTTATGTATGGATATATGTGGAGCGTTTGCTATAGCTATATATAAATTTTAAAATATCTTGGAATAAATTAAACTCAAAGTCAAGATAGTGGTTCTTGCCAAAATCGGTTTGGCTCAGTGGATAGAGCGTCAGCCTGTGGACTGAAAGGTCCCGGGTTCAATTCCGGTCAAGGGCATGTACCTTGGTTGCGGGCACATCCCCAAAAGGGGGTGTGCAAGAGGCAGCTGATTGATGTTTCTCTCTCATCGATGTTTCTAACTCTCTATCCCTCTCTCTTCCTCTCTGTAAAAAATCAATAAAATATATTTAAAAAAATAAAAAATAAAATTTAAAAAAGATAGTGGTTCTCTCAGAGCAGAGATGGGGTGGTAGGAAGATGAGTGGGCTCAGGGACAGCACCAACAAACTCAGCCAAACACCTAATCTTTTATTTCTTACGGAGAGATCTGAGCAACTCTGGCATTATATCAAACCGTGTCAAAGCTCTGTGGAGCATCCATGAGGGCACATGATATTATTTTCTAGATTTTCCTCACCATTGAAATGCAGGACTTTCTCCAGAGGTCTCTTGATGGATGTGATTGGATGGCATCCCATCATTTATGTTCACAACAGGAAATGTTGGTCACGGCTTTTCCAGACAGCGACAGCTCAGACTAAGCCAGCATGTGGTGCAGGCAAGGTCCCCTTCACTGCCACAGAGCTGCAAGCAGCAGCTAACACTATCTAGCAAGCATTTATTATGCTTCACAGGCACTATCTCCTCTGTCCCTCGCAGCAATTCCAGGGAGAAGACACTATTATTACACCCATTTTATAAATGAAGAAACTGAGTTGTATAGAGCCGTGATGCCCAACCTTTTTCATACCATGGCTCCTGTGAATGGATAACTAGACCTCTGTAGCTGACCAAAACATAGTATTTTGCTGGCCTAGCAACAACAAAAAGGTATCATTTAGATTCATTCACACAAGGTGGCTATTGTGGCGGTGTCTGTTGTCATTTTTTTTCATTTGACCATCTAAGGGAAAAAAAGGTCAGCTGCAGAGGCCTAAATAGTCAGGCATTGCATCTTTTAAACACTCGTGCAGCACACCAGTTGAAAATTGCTGGCTCAGAGTCATCTGGCCCAGCTCCCCCAGGGGAGTGGAGAAGACAAGCATCCTTCCAGGCCCCCTGGGACTCTCACCACCACTCTCTACTTCCTCCTCGGGACTGGACAACCAGTCCGTTGTCTTTACAAACACATGTTTTCCGGGATTTCCAGGTTTAAGAGTTCACTGATGTTCCCGGGAGGGGAGGCGTGGGAATCGCTGTCGCCATCCTCTGCACACCTGCCTAGCCCGCCTCCCAGTGCATGCTGGGAAAACCTGAAAGCTGTCCTGACCACAAGACCTTGACTTGGGAGCCGGGTCGCCGGGGCCCCTCACGACAGCTCTGGAGGCAGCGGTGTTCGTTCACAGTTCAGATCTGCTCAGCGAGCGGCAGGCCTGAAACAGAGACGTCATAAATTCCATCAGAATCTCCTCCATGATGTGACACGCACTCTGTTAGAACAGAATAAGGGGCTTGGCTCTGTTGGGCCAAATCAAGTTGGTCTATGTGGAATATCACATTTTAGATTCAAATCCTCCTTAAACCCTCTGCTTAGGCTCGTGGTTAACAATATTTTTTTTTTCTATCTGTCTGCCGATATGACAGGCAGCCCGGCGCTGGAGCGGGCCCAGCGGCTGCTTTGCCAGGCAGGCTGATAGATGAAAGGCAGAAATCCCACCAGCCCAGTGTCTCCTGATTAGCCTGGAGAAAAGCTGAATGACAAACATGTTTCCAGTCTGCCTGGCCCACGCAGGGAAATTGGGCAATCTGGCCTGAAAAGGGATTTAGACTTTTGTTGTGTGCGAGGGAGGGGGGGATTGGAGAAAAAAGGCGGATTTAAATCCATCCACAATGCTTTCCCTCTTGGTGATCTCTCAGATAAGAAGCCGCCTGGCTGTGGTTCAGACCCCTACCATGCCTGCGAGTCTTCCCTCTGCCCTCCTCACCACCGGGTAAGCGGGCCCTCTCCATGTCCAACCCTGCGCAGATCAGGGAACTGGTTGTTTCAGAATCTTACGATATGCTTGTTGATTAATAAAATTAGCCTACAGTAAAATTCTCTATAGAACTGGTAGCTTAAAATAAGCCTCGGTACAATGTATACATTACCTCGTTAGCTACTCAGCTAGTTATACTGATCACTTTACCCTCATTTCAAGTCATATAAAATGGTTCATAAAATGATCACAAGGCTCATGTCGCCAATGCTGAGTGTGAAATATGTGATTTATTTATTGGGGACACTGCATTAAGACAAAATATTGTCCCTTCTCTCTTCCCAACAGAGAGAAGAGCTCCATAGATAACCAAAAGTATACACAGTTAGTTATACAAGTCAATACATCATCACAATTACATAATTGTGTGTTAAGGTAGGCAGCGCTTCGTGTTACATATTTCTGAAGAGTTCACAAGCCACAGAGATGCAAAGTCTGTCCTCTGTGTCCTCTAGGACAGCCGTGGGCAAACTATGGCCCCCGGGCCGGATCCGGCCCGTTCGGCTGTTCTAAACTACTGAAAAGAAAGAAAAAAAAAAAGACCGTATCCTTTTATATAATGATGTTTACTTTGAATTTATATTAGTTCACACAAACACTCCATCCATGCTTTCGTTCCGGCCCTCCGGTCCAGTTTAAGAACCCATTGTGGCCCTCGAGTCAAAAAGTTTGCCCACCCACCCCTGCTCTAGGAGGACACACTCCGGCTTCAATGTTTGCACGTGGGCATCATCATTATGCTGAGGGAATGGAGGGCAGGCTCGGGGAAGTCCATCCCTTTGCTCGGACGTGGGTGAGACGAGCAGCTACAAGATGGCTGGCTGCCTGCTGCAGGCCCTGCCGCGGTCAGCCCAGGGCAGTTTGCCCCACGGGCCTCAGCACAGCGCTTCTTCAAGCACAATTATCAAGACAGTCGTCGGCGACCTCTTATTGCTGCTGTATTTGAGGACATGCATTCAGATGCAGATTGCCCTAAATCCTATCAACCCATTCAACCATGTATGTGAGTGTGCATGTCTGTGTGTGCCCGTATGCTTGTGAACACACAGCACACATGTATTTGCACTTACACAAATTCTCCCTCAGAGCATTTAAACCCCCAACGTAAGAATTTCCAAATGAGGAGAAATGCTTATGTTCCCCCCAGCAACTTGATCAATTGCTCTTGTGCTCTTCTTATAAATATTTCACAGAAAATATTTAACTTGACTCCCTCCAATGGGATCGGCTTTGAAATGCTCCTCAAAGTGAATTCTCCCCTAACAATAGCTTGATGCAAAAGCTTTTTTTTTCTCCCCTTAAGCACATGGTCTGCTGCCATAGCAGCAGGAACAGCTCTTATTTAATGGAAAAGAAAAGATACTTTACATTGATTCAGTAGTGGCCAAAGGCGGGGCGTGGGGGGGTGGGGGACGGTGGAAGGCACAGCACATGCGCACCTAGTGCCTCCAGCCCACCTTGACCTCCCCTCCCCCAGCACGCCTGAGATTATTACCCAGTCTGCACTGGAACTGTAATAGGAAGTGACAAGTTTATGTAAATGATCCACATACGGATTTTGCTCTTGTAAAACAGAGCAGTTACTTTTGGGCTTTCTAATTATTTCATGCCTTGTGGTTCTCTGATGGGGCAGAGATGACTATAGTTGGAAGATACCCTGTGATTGACAGACTTCTGTCCCCCTGGAGCTCATTAGGGCTCAGGCTTTGGAAGATGGGAAATAACCCTACTAGGCTCCAAAAAAGAAATTCACTTTAGCACCAGTGATTCCGTAGGTTCATTTGTTCAGATTTGTGTTTCATCGGGGAAACAGCGTTATCAAGGAAAGTGCACCATTGCCTTCCTGATGCAAACAGACTCTTTGCTTCGGTGCTTTTGATTTTTTTTAAACCCGAATTTAAAGTCACACCGACTGTCTGATGTGGAACTTGCAGGGTATGAAAAGCCAATAGGATTTTTCACAAGGAAGTGAGGAAGAGAGTCAGGCGAAAGGAGCAATATACCATATGGAGCAACTCCAGACTCTAACCAGACACTAACCACTTTGTCAATTTGCAGACTCAACAGGACCTCTTCCTACGTCAAATGGCCAGAGAAATCAATGAAGGGAGCAAATAAAATGGAATTATTGGTTAGGAAAGTCTGCCTGTCCCCTCGGTTTAAATGCACCCTGGTGAGAAAGAGAAGGGCTGACATAGGGCAAGACTGTGAGGGGAAAACCCATCAGGCTGGAAACACTGTAAGGTTCACTGATTCCAGTGTTCCCATTTTATGGATTAGAAAAGTAAGAGACACAACAGTCACACAGCCAGCTGGTGGTGCAGCCAGAACTAGAACTGAGCCTGCCTGCAGCTTCCTATCCAATACCCACTTCTCTGGGGTTGGAACCAGAAGAGGAGTAGAATTGGGGGAAACCCTGGAACATGAGGTCTGCCGGAGGGTGAGGTTCCATGAGGAGGAGGTCCAAATATAGTGGGCTCAGCTCTTCATCCACTTCACTGAAATGTGCACAAACTGGAGCACTCTCCATGTTTTCTCAGCAGGTCTTTCAAACATTCTAATTCAAGTAAGGTCAGCATCTCTCCGTTTAAAAGTTTCGTTCAGCTTCATTTATTTTCTTTGGGATAAATGTTCAGTCAAGTTTAATGTCCAAGCTTCCTACCGGGGCCGCTGGTCTTCTTTCAAAAGTCCCCCAGTCTGTGCCTGCTTCCCCAAGAAGGCTCCCGGGTGTGTTGTGTGTCTTTCTTAGTGACAAGAGAAACTGACTGGTTTACGTTCAGGTGTGTGGGCTGTGCTTGGGTTCTTTGATGTCTCTTTATCCATGTCCACTGTCAAGTAGATGCACGTGCAGACAAGCCTGCTTTCTTTCCCCTCACTACCATGGTTACAAGTAAGTTTCCCTTGGAATATGAAGAAGAGAAGAATATATTTCTTCACAATGAGATTTATTAAATTATGACATACTTAAATACTTTTTTTCAACATCAGGCAAACTTAAGCACATCTTATAATGCCCTTTCCCACCTCTGTCATTGAGAGTGGAGGGAGGCTGAGTCAGTAATAAAAAATAAAAGTTACCATTAACTGCATGTCTGAGCCAAACAGTGTAAATTTTGACCCCCTCCTATATATAAGCCAGAAACAAAGGCACAAACCATGGGCTAGAGATGAGGTAGTAACTTAAGTGCCAGAGAAGCAAGTGAACCAAACCAGGTAGAAGTAGATGGATAAGTATGGAAAGGAAAAGAAGCTTAGCTTGCAGAAGAGGCATACTGCAAAATCTCCAAGTTTAAGAAAATACAAGAAAGTCCAACTCATTTTAGGAGGCTAATAAAACATTGTTCTAAAATTAGTATGGACAGCATAAGAAAAAAAGTGCAGGACAACTTAATCTATGAATACAGATGGGAAAATTCTATACAAGTTTTATTACTTAAGTGTATCAATGTACTAAAAACAACCACAGCCCTGTCTGTGTGGTTCAGTGATTGAGCATTGACCTATGATCCAGAAGGTCATCGTTTGATTCCTGGTCAGGGTATATGCCAGTAGAGGGCATGCAGGAGGCAGCTAATAAATGTTTTTCTTCCATCATTGTTTCTACCTCTCTCTCCCTCTCCCTTCCTCTCTGAAATCAATAAAAATTAAAAAACACACACACACAGAAGTGAAGTTTATTTCAGGGATACAACAATGGATTAATATCAGAAAACCTATCTTAAAATAGCAAAACATAAGAAGAGAAAAAAAATCTATAAATGCAAATGGATTTCATGAAGTTTAATGTTTACATATCCTATATAATAAAGAGGTAATAAGCAAATTGACCCTCCCACCTTGCTAAGTTTTAGGATAATTTGTTTGTACCAATAGATAACTGATACACAATCATTGGAATAAAGGATATTGAATTGTCATTAATTGTTGGCAATATGATCACCTACATAGAAAATCCAACAGCATAAATAAACTATTAAAACTATGAGAGTTCAGCATGTTTGCCTTAATGCAAGATCAACTTACAAAAATCATTAGTTTTTTTCTATCCCAGCAATAAACAACTAGAAAAGAAAGTATCATTCTTAACAGTATAAGAACTATAATGTATATGGGAGTCAATTTTACAATGACTGTACAATACATTTTTTACAGTAAAAATATTAAAACTGCACTGAAAATAAAAAAGGACTGAATAAATGGAAACATACCAAATTCATGATTTCTGATATGTTTCAAAATTCTTCCTCAATAATCTATCTATCTATCTATCTATCAATAATCTATCTATCATAATATATATATTATGATAGATAGATTATATTATATATACATATATAATATATATGATAGATAGATTATATATATATATATATATATATATATATAGAGAGAGAGAGAGAGAGAGAGAGAGAGAGAGAGCATGAGAGCGAGCCAGGGTTGTAACATCTAAAACAACTGAATGCCAGGCTGTATGTGCAGCAGGTGAGCAGGCTGAACTGCTGATCTCTCAGAAAGAGAGAGAGAAGTGGGAATGATCATCAGCAGCAGTGGCTGCTAAAGAGGCCCGGAGAGAGAAGCAGGGTAATCAAACCTTGCTTCTCTCTCCAGGCCTCACCAGCAGCCAAGCCTCTCTTTCTCTCTCTCTCTCTCTCTCTCTCTCTCTCTCTCTCTCTCTCTCTCTCTCTCTCCCTCCCCAGAGGTCAGCAGTTCAGCCACTTGCCAGCAGCCTAGGGTGGCTGTCAATGAGCCCCATCTCTATGATCAGACCCAGAGATAGGTCCAGAGATGCTGACTGGCATAGAAACAAACCAATCAGAACCAAATGTTGTTGAAATGTGAGAAGCCAATGGCTGCCTAGGAAGCAGAGCTTTTGATGCTGACTGGCATAGAAAATGACCAATCAGAACCCACTCTGGGTGAACTGTGAAGGCAGAACCTAAGGTAAGAGCTGAGGGGGAATTTTAAGGGCAACAGCTGTTTGGTGTAAGGTGTAAGAAAGTGATTCAATTTTTTAATGACTGGTTTGGCAGTATAGTACATATGGCTGGCTATTAGTCCAGATATAGGGGTTATGTGTTTTTGTCTGCAAGAGCATCTCCTTCTGCTGAAAAAGGCTCACCACTTCCTGCCCATTTAAGCAATCCTATTCTATATAATCTATCTATACTAATAAAAGGGTAATATGCCAATTAGACCATGTAGACTGGCCATCTTACAGACATTCAACTTCCTTCTGGACAAAGCCATGGTGATGGGGGCTGTGGCAGAAGCAATTAGGGATGATCAGGCCAGCAGGGGAAGGCAGTTGGAGGTGACCAGGCCAGCAGGGAAGGTCAGTTAGGAGTGATCAGGCAGGCAGGGAGAAAGGTTAGGGGCAAGCAGGCAGGCAGGGAACAAAGTAGGAGTGATCAGGCCAGCAGGGGGGCAAGGTAGGGGTGATCCAGGCTGGCAGGCAGAGGGGTTAGAGGTGATCAGACAGGCAGGCAGAGGAGTGAGGGGAGATCAAGCAGACAGGCATGTGAGTGGTTAGGAGCCAGTCATCCCAGATTGCGAGAGGAATGTCCGACTGCCAGTTTAGGCCCGGTCCCACAGGGATCCCCCAAGGGGTCCCAAATTAGAGAGGGTGCAGGCCAGGCTGAGGAAGTCCTCCCCCTTCCATGCACAAATTTTGTGCACCAGGCCTCTAGTGTACCAGGCCTCTAGTGTATAATAAAGACAATAAAAATTCCAGCTAGATTTCTTACCTGCCTGGATGGCTTATCATCATCCATCACTGTGCCTTCTAAATACCAAACTGTACCTTTACCACTGGAGTTACTCAGGTTGCTTTCAGCTGGGTCTATATCAAGGGCCTATCTCAACCCTGCAGCCATGTCTCTTTTCCAAGTTTCAGCTTCCATCATGTGCTCTGGCTCACCTTGTTATCTGAGCTCCATGCCTCTATTGTGGCTTGGGCTACGATAAGAGAGGAAAGGTTGGGGAAAAGAGGAAAGAGGAGGAGGTTAAGGAGGAAGAAGGAAGAGGGCAGAATGACATTAATAATAACATTTGGATTCTGTGAAGATAGGACCCCTTTGAAGGCAGCTTCATTATGAAACCAAAGACCAAAAGATGTGGGAGGCTGATTATCAATTCATTTGAATGAACCCATGGGGCATATTTATTTGCATTAATAAAAACTGCTAAAGTGAAGACTTTTATGCAAAGTTTAGAAAACATTAGAAGAGATGATGCCAGAACTGTGTGGTTATTCTAGTCAACAGACCAATGAAAACAACATTTTTGTTGTCTTTGTGAATGAAGAAATAGGTTAAAAAATTAAGCTAGTTTAGATTTGGTGTGGAAGATGGGAAAGATAAATAAGGAACAGGACTCTATCAAAAAATACATAGGAATACCTAACCTGAAGTTCTTTTCATTTATTAGCCAAGAAAGGCTAGAGTTGAGATGAGAAATACAATAATAAAAAAAAAAGATATCCTGTAGCAATGCTTTAAGGAATCACCTGCACTGAATAGTCAAGTATTCAGCTATGAAGGTTTTGACTCAATACTAACACAAATATCGGGTTCTCCCCTATAAACTGTACTCCCTCTAACATAATCACACCCCACTTCTCCTGACTTATTCCTAATTATGCTTCAAAACTCAACTCTGATGTTAACAGTTGTGCAATGCTTTCCTTTATACCTTTTCATTGCTCCTAAGTTTCTACTAATTGCCCTTCTTCAATTCACCCAATATTGTCCCTTTATAGACATGTTACTCAAATGGAATTTGTTTATTCATCTTTTCCCCTACCAGACTTTGAGCTTGTAAAGGGCAGGAACTAAGTCTTTAATTTCTATTTCTAAAGACCCAATCCAGCACCTTCAACATAGCAGAGTCTCAATAATATTCGCTCAATGAATGAATGAGTAAATTATGGTCACTGCTCTCTATAGGAAGAGAATTAGATGTAATTTCTACAAAGATAAAGCCAGATGTAAAGGACCAGTAAAAAGAACGAAATAATGGAGGGAAGTCTTCAGAAACTGGAAGAGATGGTGAACTGGAATTTAAAAAATAATCAACAGACTCTTTGCTGCATCTACTACTAGAATGAAGACCATTCTCAGCAATCAGACTGTCAACATCCCAGAAAACACGGACATCACTCTGAAGGGACACACAGTTACTGTGAAGGGTCCAGAGGCACCCTGCAGGGGAACTCCAACCACACCAATGCAGAACTCAATATCCTTGGAAAGAAAAAGAAGAGTCTCAGGGTTGACAAAAATGGTGGAGAAATAGAAAGGAACTAGCCACAATTCGCACTTTCTACATTATACACAGAACATGATCAAGGGGGTCACACTGGGTTTCTGTTACAAGATGAAGTCTGTGTACACTCACTTCCCCACCATCATTGTTATTCAGGAGAAGGGTTCTCTTGTTGAAATCAGAAATTTCTTGAAAAATGCATCTGCAGAGTTTGAATGAGGTCAGGCAATTGCTTCTTGAAAGAAATGACATTAAACTTTTATCAAATTCAGCAGCTTTGATTCAGCAAGCCACAACAGTTACAAACAAGTATATCAGGAAAATTTTGGATGGTATCTATGTTTCTGAAAAAGGACAAGTTCTGCAGGCTGATGAATAAGATCTAAGTTGTCCAGTTATAGAAACAGCAAGATGACAAATGATTTGTCACACTTATTTGTGATATTTTAAAGATGCAGTAAAAGCCATGTATTGATTTGGGGGTGGGGAAATAGAGACAAATAAAGAACATATATTTCAGGCTGAAATAGAGGGAAAGGCCAAGAAAAGAATTGCTCAGGACAGATAGTGAGAGAATGTTAAAGTCTGTCTCTGAGCACTGAGGAAAGAACTTAAGGGGGAGAAAGCCCAATAATGAATGTCATTTTATGCATTGGAGTCTGATAATATCCCCATAAGAAGACACAAACTTATTGAGATTTAAAGAAGGCAGTACAAACTAAAAGCAAACTCCTGTGTCTCTATATGGGGCCCCCGTTTCATAGGAAGTGGGCATTATGATAAAGTGGGGAAAATAATTTAAGTTTTTGGGGGAGGAAATTTATGTTTTGGGGGAGGGGGAGGAAATGAATAATCAAGGATATAACTCTATGAAAAGAAGACTAGAGGAAAAATAGTTCACCAGGTAAGAGAGGAGCATGAGTGAAATGGTGAATTGAAATGTCTAATTGGGTTTATGAAGTGTTGCTGTGGGCTTCAGTTAGAATTAGGGCTAGAGACCTCTACACCATTTTCAGCAAAAGCAATGAAAAATAAATTTTAACATTCTGAAATGGTTGGAGTTCTTCTATGAAATGTTGAAGGGCACCAGGTCAGAATATGATATTATATGTAGTCAAACAATGTTAGACAAGAGAAGGGCTAAATATGAATTGCATATATATTTTATTTTTTAAAATATATTTTATTGATATTTTACAGAGAGGAAGGGAGCGAGATAGAGAGCTAGAAACGTCGATGAGAGAAACATCGACCAGCTGCCTCTTGCACACCTCCTACCAGGGATGTGTCCACAACCAATGTACATGCCCTTAACATGAATCGAACCTGAGACTTTTCAGTCCACAGACTGATGCTCTACCACTGAGCCAAACTGGTTTCGGCTGCATATATAATAATACTTTTAAAACAAATCATGAAGCATAATATATATGTAATATAATATAATATATATAAACCTGGAAAACTAAAGGTCAGAAAATTGCACTACAGTGTGTGTCAGCAAATTGCACTACTTGGAATGTATCTTATGGAAGTAATATACATGAAGATTTACCAGTCATTATTTCATTGGAGAAAAGATATAAGGAAAGTGAACTGCCCAGCAATGTGACTGGTTAAATGAATGATGATGCATACTTACTATTGAATACTGCCCACCCACAAAAATCACATTGTATTGTCATTCATTCATTTGGCAAACATTTGTTGATGTGGCCTTCAGTGTGGCCAGTGCCTCCTAGGCACTGATGACTCAGCTGAGAACAAGTACATGTTTCTTCCCTCCTGGAATTTACATTCTAGCAGAAGAGAAAGACAATGTGCAAGTAAATAAATAAATAAGCAATATGATTTACATGGTAATAAGTGCCATGCAGAAGAAAGAAGAAGGATAAAGATTGACTCAAGTATAGAAGTTATGGCTATTTTATAAGGGTGTTCAGTGAGCAAAGAATGAGTTACCCAACAGGACAAATGTGTCCTCTGGCCAGCAGTGTTCTTTTGGGAATCAGGATCTTCATACCTGAATAGCTTGGAGTTGGAAGGACATGAAGCACAAAATCCCCAGTGTGTCACTGTGAGTGATGGTGACCCACCCGTTGGGTCCTAGATTCATGTATTCTACCTAGTGAGACACTCATCATGCAAGTATGTTGATTTAAAGGGAGCACTACATTTCAAGGATGGCCCCCATTCTCAAAAGCACCCCCAGGGAGACACTGCAACTGTAACTTCAACTTGTTCCATTAGTCTATCAGGCTGGCAACTTCTGAGTGGTACAATATATATTATGACTGTGGATCCCATGGGTCTGTAGAGTGGGTTCCTTGACTGATATTATGTTATTGGGGGTGCTGTAGAGTCAGATCAAATACATTATAAGCTTTCACATTATAAGCTTCTGGCTGAGATCCTGAAGGCAAACCCCTATTTCGACCACTTGTCTCTCTCAGTCAAGATCAGTGCTACTCTTTCTAGTGTAGAAAGTGCAAGGGGTCAACTTGCCATGAGTGGATGTTACAGACAGCTTGGGCATTCAGCAACAGGAGCTATATTGTCTTTGGTTGGTGAGATCATGTGGGGATCCCTAACCCTAACACAGGTCCACAGAAAAACACAATAAATTTTCGTTTTTTTAAATTCAGTTCACTAGACATTTAAGTTTTAACATCTCTCTAGGGCTGCTTTCTTAGCTGGGGAAGAAACTTCTTCCCCAGCCCTCTCTCTGTGGAGCCATATTCTTGTTTGCTCACTCCTCCTTTGCACTCTTAGCTTCCATCCCTATCTCCATGACTACTATGTTCATGCATTCATTGTGCTGGCACCAGGGTGATGACAGAAGCTGATTGGTATCAATTGTCAAGTCATTCTGCCTATTTTTCCATGTGGGTGCTCTCTGGAGGGCATTCATTAACATGTGATCCCAAGGTATTTTCACTGCATGTTCATCCCCATGCCGACCCACATGTCTTTACTGCTTATCTCCTATCTCCCAATCTTTCTTCCCTTAGAATCCTGACCAGCTGGCTAAGGCATTTGCCACTGGCTATGAGTCTGTGTGTACTGTAATCTCAGGCTACTCTCTTTCCACACAAAGTAGGTGACCACATACTCCACCCTAACCTCTGCCATTGGAAGAATTTTCTGCCACTCCTGAGTGCATGGTAGTTCAGCTATCGTCTCTTTTCACTTGGCACACACATACCATACTGACACATTCATGATCCAAAGAGGGCTTTTTTTCTCCTGTCGGTTGGTCACAAGGAGCCATCTATGAGCTGAGGGAGAAAGATGTGGAAGAGAACACGAGTGGGTGACATGGATGTGAGCCACCTTGCACAGCTTGCTTATACTCGCCAGCCCTACTCATGCGTGATCATGAATGTGCTACTTGCATCATGCAATGGTTTGTGCTGGGCCTATGCTTATTGGTCTGATAGGGCCCAGGTCAATATGAGCTGTTCTGGTGTCTTATGGCCAAGCACTCTCAGGGCACAAGGTTGGAACCGTTTTTTAAGAGGTATATAATTCGCCACTATAGGTGGCATACTATTAAGAAACCCAGGGCCTTGTGTTGTGACTCTTCCCACTGGGGCCTGTCATAAGCTCCAAATGGTGTCCTTCCCCACCATGACATCTCCAAAACCATAGGGTCTGATAAGTTGTAAAACCTAAAAGGCAGGGCTGGACCATATAGCCTTGGTCTTCCTGCTACACAACTTGTTCTTGATTTTACTCTAAGCCAGTAGCCTTTGTGTCATCTGATATGTATGCACAGGTATATAATATGCTACCTCCAGAACCCAGAGACCTGTGGGATATTATGCTTTCTCCTTTGTGGTGGGAGATGCAAAATACAATAATTTGTTTATAATTTTGAAGAGAACTGTACTCTCAAACACTTCACGAAGTGATCTGAAACTTTGTGAGGTTTATCACTCACTCTCTGGAGGGCATGTGCCCAACCAGAAGATCAGCCACTTCTTGCTCCTTGATCTGATAAGCATCATGTCATCACTCTAGTGTATCAATGTGATGCTTGGCAGAAAGTCCATCCATTCAAGATTTTTCAGACTATCTTGTGATAGAGGATATGAGCATTAATAGACCCTAGGTCAAGATTATAAATGTAATCTGTTGTCCATTTTAAATGTTGTGTTTGATCCCCTTTTCTTATAGAGATGGAAAAGAACATATGTGCCATATCAATGGCCACATATCATGCACTCCAGGCCTTGTTAATCTGCTGTAGTAAAAATACCACATCTGACATAGCAGCTGCACTCGTGGCTACTACACAGTTGAGTTTGTAGTCCCCTGCTTCCTCCAGCATCCATCTGTTTTTTGTTTTTTTTCCAGGGGGCAGATATGATGGGGCCCACCACTTCAGCATCGTTTAGTCTATAAAGCTGGCTGAGATGTAATTTTGTCCTTGATTTATTATTTTGGCTGGGAGTGGATTGCATGGTTCATAGCTTCTGCTTGGCCTTCCCAATATGATAGATCTTATTCCAAAGGCAAAGGAGCCAATATGGGGACTTTGCCAAATACAAAGTATATCTTCTCCCATTGTATACTTAGGGATAAGGAAATGACCATGGATGGGGGTGGGGGAGGGTCCAGTGGACCAATAATGAGCCAGAGTTGGGCCAGGATTCTGTTTCTTACTTGGCCTCCTATGCCCTCATATGATACTTCATGTCTCTGAGGATCAATCTTGAGTTAGGACCCTATGCTTAGGTATTCCCCTTTTCTAGTACATGCTCACCAAAGTGGCCGTAGATCTCTTTGGAGAAGGACTGGGGAACAACTACCATGCATTTGTCATGACAATGCAAAATCCTTCATCCTGAGAACGGTACCTCCTTCAGTTGGAGATTTCTCTGGGACAGAAAAGCAGGCAAGATATGATAACTATTTATTAAGTTGACTACCCTCAGCAACCTGATCATCCACCCTGGATTTCTTTTGATTAAACACCTTGAGTAGCACTGTTGGCTGCCTGTCTCTTTTGTCCCCAGGGAAACTATGTTCTATTACCCAACTACATAACTTTCTTAGAGGAAGGTCCCCCTGAGTTTGGCCTCTGATGGTTAAGCACTTAACCACATCCTCATTGCTATCAGCGAGTCCAGTTTGAAAAGCATCTCCTACCATGAGCCCTCAGCTGGATGAACTTCTTAGGGGTGATGGTGGCCTCTCACTAGCATGCTCATTGCTTTAGTAAATGGTGAAGCCTCCAAACTCTCCGATGAAACATAGTCATCTTACATAGACACGCTGTAGCATGCCCAACTCTCTGGGCCTTTTCATTTCTCCTCTACCATCTGCTATGGCAATTCTGCCATTTCTGTCTCACTTAGTGTGGACCATTTCTTTTCCATGTTTCTAGGTGCTGTCCTGACAGCACATTTGCACCATGATTTAGTGTCCTTGCCAGAGCATTGAATCCTGATTCTTAGGAAAGTACTCTCAAATTAATAAATAAGCCTTAATCCAACTTTGTTTCATGACTCCACCTTATGCTTTGACCCCACCCTGATCCAGCAGGCCTGGAAACTAGTTTCTTGCATACTCTCTCAGTTTCTGATGATATATGTTAGCTCCATTGGGGTACAATCTCTTTCCTCCCTTACTAGACACAGAATGTTTCCATTCAGATTATGCTGTGACTTACCCCTTGTTGTCTTGATCAGCAGGAATTGGGGACAGACTTTAAGGAAGGAGCATGTTCTCTTGCAGGAGGAAAGTCTCTGAAGCATTTTTAAAGATATATTTTTGTTGACCTCAGAGAGGGAGAGGGAGATAGAAACATCAATGATGAGAGAGAATCATGGATCAGTTGCTTTCTGCATGCTCCCTCCTGGAGAGCCACCCCAAAACTCAGGCATGTGCTCTGAAGCAAAACATGAGTTCCTGGCTCATGGATCAATGCTTGACCATTGGCTGAGCTTTGCAGCATCTTCAAGCAAGGAGGCAGTGTTCACCTGGAGGAGGGAAAAGTAAACCACTTCTGCTAATTAGGAGTTCAGAGGAATCTGAGATACAACGTTGTATTGGGGTGGCGCTGGATGGAGGGGCAGGCAGTGGTTATCAACCTAGATGTTTGCATCCCACATGTCAGGGACTCATTCTTTCTTGGCTTACAGGCCTCAATTAAGAATTGAACTTTTTTTTTAGAGCTCTGTGAATTTTATGACTAAGTCCCAGACTCTGTCCTTAGCTTTCTAAGATCATGTTTTAGGTAGGCTACCAAGGAAGCCCTGAGGCTATCACTCTTATTTAACTGTCAGATAATCACTTCAGCCTTTATTAGCTTCTCCCCAAGTGTTAGTTGAGTTTAGCAATGGTCACTCAATTCCACTAGCCTTTACGTTATTTCTCCCCTATTTATTGACACCAGAGATGTCTCACTAGCTGGTGCATTTTCTTCTATCATTATCCCATCCCAGTTCACTATCCGTGAAAACCTTAACAGTGCTCTGCTTCCTACGCTCCACCACCACTGCTTTTTAAGGCCATTTTCAATAGGAACTGTTATAGGTAGGGCTCCCCAGAAAGAAAAAAAAAAAAAAACAACTCTGAGACGGAGAATAGCACTTTTGAGGCTGATATGGAAGTATTCTTGGGATCGTGTCTCTGGAAGGGAAGTAATGGGTTGGGTAGGACTGGAGGGAGAAGTGAAGTTGTGATGAGGTCCCAACTGAAGGTCTCAACCCACCCCACAGGGAATTCTGAAGCTGGAATAACCCTTCAGTCATGTCTGGACTCAGGACTAGGGAAGCTGACCTTTATTTCTCAGCATCTTTCAGTGTTTGAAAGCCAAACTAATGGAAAGAAGTGTGCCCTTGGGCAAGGCAAATACCTTCATCCAACAGTTCTAAAGAGAGCTGAGGGCTAAGGGCTGTCTGCCAGTAGCTGACATTTGGGTAAATATGGTTTTTAGTCCTGAAGGGGAATCTGGGTGGTACATCACAGCATCTGCTATAATTACTTTGTATGAACTAGAAAGATATTCAAAATAGATTAATAGATGAAAAGAAACATCAGGTTGTAAAAGAATATGTCTCGATGATCCCATCTGGAAGGACATGTCCAACCAAGGTATTGACAATGGTCCTAGTTGATGGTGATGGAATTCTGAATTGTTTTTCCTCTTATTTACCTACATTTTCTAATATTCCTTTAATTTTTAATTAATTACTTATAAAACAGGTTACTATATATAATTGATTTTTTACAGAGAGGAAGGGAGAGGAATAGAGAGTTAGAAACATCAATGAGAGAGAAACATTGATTCAGCTACCTCCTACACACCCCCTACTGGGGATGTGACCACAACCAATGTACATGCCCTTGACCGGAATCAAACCTGGGACCCTTGAGTCCACAGGCAAACGCTCTATCCTCTGAGCCAAACTGACTAGAGCAAGAGGTTACTTTTAACTTGAAATTTTTGTGAGGATAAAATTGGACACAATATAATAAATTAGAAAAATATTTTAAGTTTCCCTTATTATTTTAAGCTATTTCATTAAAAAGATTTAAGTTGTGGCCTTTGTTTATCTAAGTAAGTGAAAGTATAAAAGTGAGCTAAGTAAAATATATTGTATTTCATAATTAGAAAAGACACCCTGGGTTTATGATTTGGAATCCCATTTTGTCATTATTCAGCTGTCCTTTCTCTGAGCAAAGTTTAGGTCCAGGGCATCCAATACCCAACTCACTTGTTCCAAAATGGCCCTTTAATGACCAGTACTCATTAACTTTATGTGTCATTATTAGAGAAAGGAGGTGGGAAGGGAAGTGGGAGATGTAAAGGAAACAGGAAGTAATAAATTAATTTCTAACCAAGATCAGCTGTTCCCCAGAACACAAAGCAATGGATGGTGGATTACTCCAGGGATTTATATTGGGGGGGGGGGGGGGGAGTTATTTTAACAAAGTTCTCAGGATGTGGACAGAAAATTCTGTCAAACACAAAAACAATATTCATCAGCTAAAAGCTATGGTGGAAAAAGAGATTTGAGTTTAAATGTTTTTCTACAAGTTCTTTCTTCTACAAGTCTATTCTTTACAGAATAGATTGAAACTAATGGAACATATAGGTAAATAGAATGAGATGGTTTTAATAAAAGGAATCAGAAAGAGAGAGAGATGAGAGAGAGGAAGAATGAATGGGAATCTCCAAGCATTCTTTCAGTCTGCCAGGCAGTTTAGACAGGCCTTTCAATTTTGTAGTCCTTTTCAAGTAGCCTTCAGTCTTTTGGAGAGTCACGTATTACTAATGTCATCAGTGAATTACTAATTCATCATTTATCAGTATAAATTAACCTGTTTGCACAAGCTAAGGATAGTTTGCCATATGAGATACATAAACATCACACGCCAGACGTGATCTTCTATGTAGTCTGCTGCTACAAACTTCACCAAATGTGTGCACAAGGATGGAAAACACTTTTGATGAGAGTCAACACAAAACACCTTAAACAAGTAATCAAGCTTAATATCTAATTGACATTAAGAGCCTCCTGATGTGGAAAAAAAAAAGGAAGACATTCTAACCTGTGTAGTATTCTGATTAAAAGGTTTCACCTGAATCTATTAGCAAGCAAAGTCTAAAATATGGGCCTGGACTCTCACAGTGTCACTGAAATGAAAAAAAAAATAATAAAAAATTCAAGGGTGGGGAGGAGGAATTGTTTTATGAACACTGACTAAAAGAGACATGACCACTAGATGTAATGAATGACATTTAAGAGGAGCCTAGATTTTTTAAAAGTTATAAAGAATATATTTAATTGGGTAAACTTTAATATAGACTATACAGTATATCAGATAATATTACTATAACAATAACTTTATACTTGTCTGTGATAATGGTGTTTTGGTTATATAGGAGAATGTTTTTTGTTCTTAGGATATGTGTGCTGATGTATTTAGAGATGAAATGTCATAATATCTGCAACTTACTTTAAAATGGTTAGGAAATAGGCCTGGCCGGTGTTGCTCAGTGGTTGAGCATTGACCCATGAGCCAGGAGGTCAAGGTTCAATTCTGGTCAGGGCACATCCCAGTTGCAGGCTCCTTCCCCAGTAGGGGGCATGCAGAAAGCAGCAATCAGTGATTCTCTCTCATCATTGATGTTTCTGTCTCTCCCTTTTTCCCCTCAGAAATCAATAAAAAACATATGTTTTTTAAATAAAATGGTCAGGAAATAAAGAAAGGTTCAGGCCTTGGCTGGTAGCTCTGTTGGTTAGAGCATCTTCTTGTATACCAAGATTATGGGTTTGATTCCCAATCAGAACACATACAAAAATCAACCAATGAATGAATAAATAAATGGAACAACAAATCAATGTTTCTCTCTCTCTCTTCCTTCCTCCCTCCCTCTGTCTAAAATCAATAAACAATTTTTTAACTTATAAAAACATCTTTTTTAAAAGGTTTAAATATAAAAGAGAAATGTTTATGTATATATGTGTATAGATGCATACGTATAATCTTTATATATAAAAGGCTAATATGCTGTGTCTGACCATCCAACCATTGCTGTGACACACTCTGACCACCAGGGGGCAGATGCTCAACACAAGAGCTGCTGAGCTGCAGTGACTTGGCAGCTGTGATTCTCGGGTGACACACCCTGAAACCAGAGAGGAGGGCCCCTGATTTTTTGTAGGACCACCTAATTCCACCTTTGGCCATGGGTTATGTTGTTGATGGGGCACTGTTGGCCCTAATCTGGTTTACTGAACACTTGCATTTGCATTCCACACCCTGTATGACAGCAACTTTGCAGAGTGCCCTCTCACACTATGAGATTCCTCAAGGGATGTCAACAGAGCTGCTTACAGCCCGACTCCCACAGGTCAGGCCGAGGGACCCCTCCTGCCAGAGGGACCCAGCTTACTCTGCAGACACTGGGGAGGGACCACAGGAGATTGGCTTAATGGCATGTCTGGCCCATCTTGCCTAGTCCCACCTCCCCACCCTGCCACTTTCTAATTAATTTCCTTTCAAAGTGTACAAATTTATGCACCAGGTCACTAGTATAATAGAAGAGAGAGAACTATGACACAAGTGAACAATTGGTGAATCTAGATAATATATTGATCTTCAGAGTTTTCTATAGGTTTGGATTTTTTTTCCCAAAAGGAAATAAAGGAATGAACTAAAAATGGAGTGATTATTCATTCGTGGAAATGATCTATCCATCTAAGGAAGGGTGAATGGTTTTTATACCTTGGGCATTTTGCACCACATTTTCCACACTTTGTGTCCTTGAGTTACAAACAGAGGGGAAAGTGCTGGCTCTTAATCAGGTTGACATTCTTTTCAAAGAATTAATGTTCAAAATGACAAGTGTAATCTTTTAATTTTTATTCTTTGGACAAAGGAGATATTTTTTTCCTTTCAATTACTTCTATTTATTTTTTATATATTTTTTTATTGTCTAAAGTTTTACATGACTCTTTTCCCCCCAATTAGCCCCCCCCCCAACCATTCCCACCCAGGGCAAGCCCCCGCTCCAGTTCCTGTGTCCATTGGTTATGCTAATATGCATGCACATAAGTCCTTTGGTTGCTCTCTATCACCTCCCTCACCCCCGCCATTTGCCTCTGGATCTATTCTTGTTCATCAAGTTATGTTGATAGTTATATGAGTGAGATTATGTGATATTTATCTTTCTCTGACTGACTAATTTCACTTAACATAATGTTCTCCAGTTCCATCCATGCTGTTGCAAATAGTAAGAATTCCTTATTTCTTACCGAAGCATGGTATTCCATAGTATAGATGTACCACAGTTTTCTAATCCACTCATCTGCTGATGGGCATTTAGGCTTTTTCCAAATCTTAGCTATTGTAAATTATGCTGCTATGAACATAGGGTTGCATATATTCTTTCTAATTGGTGTTTCTGGTTTCTTGGGATATAGTCCTAGAAGTGGAATCATTGGTTCAAATGGAAGTTCCATTTTTTATTTTTTGAGGAAACTCCATACTTTATCCGCATTGGCTGTACTACCACCAGCAGTGCAGGAGGGTTCTTTTTTCTGCTCATCCTCACCAGCACTTGTCATTTGATTTGTTGATGATAGCCATTCTGAAGGTGTGAGATAGTATCTCATTGCTTTGATTGCATCTCTCGAATGATTAGTGATTTTGAGCATGTTTTCATGTGTCTCTTGGCCTTCTGTATGTCCTCTTTTGAAAAGTGTCTATTTAGGTCCATTTTTTTTAAATGAATCATCTATCTTCCTTTGTTAAGGTGTATGAGTTCTCTGTAAATTTTGGAGATTAAACCCTTATCTGAAATATCATTGGCAAATATATTCTCCCATGCAGTGGGCTTTCTTGTTTTGTTGATGGTTTCTTTTGCTGTGCAGAAGCTTTTTTATTTTGATGTAATCCCATTTGTTTATTTTCTCCTTAGTTCCCATTGCCTTAGGAGCTGGGTCAGTAAAGATATTGCTAAAACATATGTCTGCTATTTTGCTGCCTATGGAGTCTTAAAGGACTTTTTTATGGTTTCTGTTTTACATTTAAGTCCTTTAGCCATTTTGAGTTTGTTTTTGTGTATGGTGTAAGTTGATGATCTAGTTTCGTTTTGTTGCATGTATCTGAACAAATTTCCCAGCACCATTTATTGAAGAGATTGTCTTGTCTCCATTGTATGCTCTTGCTTCCTTTGTCAAATATTAAGTATAATGGCTTGGGTCAATTTCTGGGTTCTCTGTTCTGTTCCATTGGTCTATATGTCTGTCTTGTGCCAGTACCAGGCAGTTTTGAGAACAGTGACTTGGTAATATAGCTTGATATCTAGTATTGTGATTCCTCCAACTTTGTTCTTCTTTCTCATGATTGTTGTGGCTATTTGGGGTCTTTTTTATTCTAGATAAATTTTTGGAGAGTTCATTCTAGATCTTTGAAATATGCCATTGGTATTTTAATGGGGATTACATTGAATCTGTAGATTGCTTTGGGTAGTATGAACATTTTAATGATGTTGATTCTATGAATCTATGAACATGGTATGTTCTTTTATTTGTTTATGTCTTCCTCTATCTCTTTTTTTAATGTCCTGTAGTTTTCTGAGTACAGGTCTTTTATGTCCTTGGTTAAGTTTATTTCTAGGTATCTTAATTATTTTGGTGCAACGGTAAATGGGATTTTTTTTTTCTTTTTTAATTTGTGTGAATTCATTATTGGTGTATAAAAAGGCCATAGATTTTCTGGGTGTTAATTTTGTATCCTGTTACATTGCTGAATTCATTTATTAGGTCTAGTAGCTTTTTGATAGTCTTTGAGGTTTTCTCTGTATAGTGTCATGTCATCTGTGAATAAGGGCAGTTTTACTTCTTTTCCAATTTGGATGCCTTTTATTTCTTCTTGTCTGATCATTATGGCTAGCACTTCCAGTACTGTATTGAACAGGAGTGGTGAAAGTGGGCATCCCTGTCTTATTCCCGTTCTTAGGGGAAATGAGTTCAGTATTTGAAGGGAGATATTTTAAAACAACTTCTTAATCAAAATGGAATGCTACTTATTAGATATACTCTGTTATAACTTATTTTTATTTTAAATAAATGAACAAAGTTTGAGCTTCAATTGCTTCCTCTAGGGACAATACATGGCTTATAATCAAAAGCAATTTACAACCTGGCTACAAAAATTTTAAATTTGAACCAAGGAATAAATATCCAAGACCAGTTCTGTAGTCTACTTATACTTTTCTAATTCATGATGTCACAGAAAATAATTTAATTAGGTTCAACATATGAATTTGACACTTCTGTAGATCAAAAACTGTTGAGTAGAGACAAATTTGTATGGTTCAACTGTAAATTTTCTATTTAATATACAGTTCCAATTGTAATATTAGGAGCTTTTATTTGTTTTTTTAAAAAAGTATCCTTCTACCATGGACACAGGCCTTAGGGTGATAGAGGCCTGGGACGGAGGGTAGGATGGGCTGTAAGGCGTCAATGGGAGATAAAAGGGGACATATGTAATACTTTCAACAATGAAAACTCTTTAAAATTATTCTTCTAAAAATGTTTATTAAGTTATTAAAAACCCACTCAATTTTTAGAAAACTCTTTAGTTATTTTGAACATCAGAGGGAAAGACACATTTTCCTGAACTTAGCTCAGCCAATGCCTACTTTGGGTGTTTTTCATGGTTACCTGTCTGAATCAGTTTGTTTTTTTAATTAATAATAAAAAAAAGTTAACATATGTAGTAATTATTTCAAAGGACTTGATCCCATAACATAAATGTTCAATTTTATTTTGTTTTGTTTTATTTCTATTTATTTAATTATGAGGAAATATACATAGGATAAAATATAATATCTTAACAATTTTAAGTGTACAGTTCAGTGGCATTAAATACATTCACATTGTTGTACAACCATCACCACCATCTTCTCCAGAACAGTTTTCATTTTGTAAAAGTTGAAACTCTGTAACCTTGTAAATTATGACTCCTTATTCCCCCTTCCCCTAAGCCCTAGCCAACTACCATTTTTTTCTATCTCTATATTTTACTATTACAAGTACCTCATCACCAGCCCCCAGGCCCCACCGGGCTGGATGGGGCACAAGGAAAGATCGGTCACACAGCCAGGTCCCTTCATTCTTCAGGAGCTGATTAACCTCTGAAACAGGTGCAGACAGAGGCTGCAGAGTGTGCTGCAGACCAAAACAAAATAAAAAAACCACACTCACAACAATATGTTTGGTTCAATAAACAAGTTTTGAGTGCCAACTGTATAGCAGGGCTTTTGTTAGAGGCAAGGCATTTAAGGTTAACAGGTTGCAGTCACAGAGAGAGATGATGATGATGATGATGATGGCAGCAATTTCACGGAGCACTGACCCTGTGCCAGGCACATTCCAAAGCAGTTTGTGTGAATCAAGTCAAGTAATTCTCGCAGCCATCCTCACCACAGCCTGTGAAGCCCTATGTGATCTGGTCTGAGGCTCCCTCTGACTTCATTTCCTAGCACTCTTCTATCCGCATTGGCCAGTCCTCTTTGGCCACACTGGTTTTGGGTTCCCTGACCACATCAAGGGCATTCCATCTTCAGAGCCTTAGCACTTCTTGGTCCCTCTGTCTAGTATTCTCTTTCCCAAGACATCTGCAAGGCTCAGTTCCCAGTTCCTCAGGCCTCTCCTCAAGTGTGACTATATCAGAGGAAGCTTCCCTCATCACTGTGTATAGAACAGCACATTCCTTCTCACCTGCAGTGGCACAGTGATACTCTGTGTGCTCATCCCCTTCAGGACCAAAGCACCGATCCCCCAGGTGCTGGAAGTGATGGCAACTGACTACCTGTTCACAGTTCTCTCTAGGAATCACCTGGGCTGAAGAGAACCACCTTCCTAAAGGCATGTCCCCTGGCCAATGAAAGCAGGATATAAATGTCCAATACTCTTGCGCCAACTGGGGTCAACCCTTAAAGGTCCTTTCAGCTTCAGAGCTTCCCATGGTGTCAGCTGAGGCCTCTCCCCTCCTGTGCCTTTCTGATCCCACAGGTGTTCATTATGAGAGCACTTTCTAAGGAGTCTCTCTCCCCAAATCTGCTCCCTGAGAAACCAACCTGTCATTCTCCTTCTCCCCTACTCTACTTTATTCTTCTACAGCAGTGTTTCCCAAACTTCTGTCATATGTGTACCCCTTCTATAAATTTCATAACGCTGAGTACCCCTCGTCAAAAAAGGATGTATTTTAATAACAATCAAAATATATTTTTTGTACATACACAAAATAATAATAAACGGAAAATAAAATTATTCATAATAAAATATAAATAAAAGTTATATTATAAATAACATTTATTTGCATACCAGACCATCTCACTCTTCACAAGACTGTCTTGACTTGACTCATGAGAGCATATAATTAGGCGCAGCTAAGCACGGTGCAGTGCATATCCCCACCAAACTCCAGTGCAACGCGTACCCCCACCAAACTCTTCCTGTACCCCTGGGGGTACGCATACCACACTTTGGGAAACACCGTTCTACAGTAACTTAGCACATCTGAACATATTGCACGCTGATTTACATATGTTTTTCTAGCCCCTCTCTGTATTGTTAACTCCATGAAGGCTGGGGTTTATGTTGTTCACTCCTGTATGCTTCAGGTACATGGAGTAGCACTTAGTACATAGTAGGAGCTCAAGAAATATTTGTTGAATAAATGAGTGAATGGATAAATTAAAAAATACCATTAGGATGTGAATATTGTTGCTGTTGGCATTCTACAGAGGAGGAAGCCAAGGTTCAGAAAGGTTAAGAAACTTGTGAAAGGTCACACAGCTAATGATTGGTCAAGTCAGTAGAAAGAATTGTAAATGAATGTAGACATAAGACATTGCAAACTGTACTAAGGAAACTAGAACCAAGCCAAATAAAGAGATATATTATAGGACATAGTTAAGGGAGAAATGGAAAAGGTGTTTTTTTTCTGCTTCAAAATTTGGAAAGATGTGAAACTTACTTTTAAAAAGTTAAGAAAGCAAAAATGAAGAATTTCACCACCCTGATGAATGCCTAAATTTTCTGGACTCTGAGTAAGAACAATCAATGCCCAACCTAACCCTTTATTCAGACCCAAAGCCATCTGACATTACGTGTTTCCATTAAATTTTCTTTTTTTCCTAAGCCATTAGTTACTTACTACTTAGCTAAGAATTGGATTGAAATAGATTAATAATCAAATGTGTGTGATTGCCTATGTTCCTGGCTGTTCCAAAGTAGCAGAGACACAGTGGGCATTAGCAAGGAGAACAGATTCTTGTCATACTCACTGAGAATTTAAAGATATCAACAGCTAATAGCTGACAAGGCTATGAAAAGTAGATCATTTTGATGATAAAATTATATCTTTAGACAACTGAATAGTTGATTAGAAAAATACCATTTCTTTGTCTTTTTTTTCTTTTAATAAGAAAATATTTATAAAAAGAAATCAAAAACATGACCTAAGTCTCTGTCACACAGAGAAGTAGTAGAAAGTCACTCAATTTTTTTTGGAAGCAAAACAAGGAAAATAAATACCTGAGTGAAAAAAAAAATGGGGGAGAAGGGGCTAAAGAAAGTTGTGTGTCCTATAGACAAGATAAAAATTTGACTTTCTTCTTCTCAACAAAGAAACAAGTAGCTGTCACTTTGACCTTGTAGGAATATTTCAAAGATCATAATTAAAAAAATTACTACAAAGGAATGTGAAACCATAGAAGAAAATCAAAGAAGAGCACATGACTTTTGGTGGCTTGCAAAAGAAAAGATAAAGGAAGCAAGGAGACAAAAATGAGCTACACCAGAGAGTTAGAAAAAATATAATGCTTTTACAAGTCCATCAAAGGGAATAAAGCCATGAAAGGAAAGTGTACTACTAAATAAGAGAGAAAGAGATGAGATGACAACCCAATTAAAACACATAGTAGACCACACTGCAAACTGAAAAAACTCTTGTGCTCATTAGAAATGTCTACCACAGTTTATGTTTCTATAATTATTGAGATCTCAGGGTTGGTCATCGGGGCACTGAATTCAATGTAATTAAACTTTGCTCCTTCAATGTCTCTTCACCAAAAGCTAGTAGTTTGGAGCTGAGCTAGCTTCTGATTAGAGACATTGGGCATGTGAGTCTGAAAAACACACACCAAAGATGGAAACCTTCCAGGGACTACCTCCCACCACCCTACACACACATTCCCAGGCAGGATGACCCTGGGCCTCTTCCTCATTCTTCCATTTCACAACTGCCTATTGAGTGCCTTCCTGCTAAGTGCCCTGCACTGTGCTAGTCCTTGAACCTGCAAAAGTGAACAAAACAAATCAACGTTACTGCCTAATCTGGAATCACATGGAGATAGACATTAATTAGATAATCATACAAAGATTATATTAGAAATCATCATGAATACTAAAGGAGAACTGTGAGAATGTGCCATGTGGGCTCAATCCAGCCTGGCAGATCAGGGGAATCAAGGTCTGCGCTTAGAACTAGTATTAGCCTGGAATAGTCTTCTCTGAGCCACACCCCCTCAACTCTGGCTCTTACTGCAGTTATTCCAGATGGAGGGACAAGCAGTAAGAGCCAGAGTTGAGGGGGTGTGGCTCAGAGAAGACTATTCCTGGCAGAGGAAATAGCCACTGCGAAGGCCCAGAGGCAGATGGGATGTAGTACAATTGGGACTACAAGAAGGCCAGAGTGCAACAGCTAGAAGGAAAGTGCCACCATAGAGGGGCAGAGAGGTAAGTGGGGGCACAGGCTTTGGTGGCTGTTTTAAGAAATTGTGTCTACTCCAAGAATGATCAGCAAGGGTTTATAAAGGGGTTGGAGAATTTGACATGCCAGATATTTTTATCTATTCTGTTAAGTAGAGCCAGGACCAAACTGGGACTCAGTGCAAAATAAAAACGAGGGTCCCCTTGTTAAAAAAAAAAATTGTTAAGAACTTCAAGGCTGTGATAGAGGAGCAATAGCCAAGCCTGGGGCCCTGCTAAGGCGGCCCAGGTTGGAACAGCCCCTGAGTCCCTGGGATCATTTTGGTCTTAGATGAGTCAAGATGGCTCTGTGACGGGTCCTCGGCCTTTGGTTAGGTCAACTCTAAGAGCTATGAGAAAGCAAGGCAGTCCCCTCACATGCATTTTATTTTTTTTTTTTTTTTTTTTTTTTTTTTAAATAAATCTTTATTGCTCAGATTATTACAATTGTTTCTCCTTTTTCTCCCCCATAGCTCCCCTTCCACCTGATTCCCACCCCACCCTCTGCCCTTACCCCCTCCCCCCACTATTGTCCTCATCCATAGGTTATACAATTTTAATCCAGTCTCTTTCTGCACCCCACACCCCTTCACCCTGATAATTATCTATCCACTCCCTTTCTTTGCCCCTAATTCTATTATATTCACCAGTTTATTCTATTCCTGAGATTTTTAATTCGCTTGACCTTCTTCTTCTTCTTAAGTAATACCTTTCAGCATTTCATATAATACTGGTTTGGTGGTGATGAACTCCTTTAGCTTTTTCTTATCTGTGAAGCTCTTTATCTGCCCTTCAATTCTGAATGATAACTTTGCTGGATACAGTAATCTTGGTTGTAGGTTCTCCCTATTCATCACTTTGAATATTTCTTGCCACTCCCTTCTGGCCTGCATGGTTTCTGTTGAGAAATCAGCTGATAGTCGTATGGGTGCTCCCTTATAGGTAACCAACTGCTTTTCTCTTGCTGCTTGTAAGATCCTCTTTTTGTCTTTTACCCTTGGCATATTGATGATGATGTGTCGAGAAGAATTTTTCTTTGGATTCCTCTTGTTTGGGGTTCTGTAGGCTTCCTGTACTTGTAAGTCTATTTCTTTCACCAGGTGAGGGAAGTTTTCTGATATTATTTCTTCAAATATGTTTTCAGTATTTTGCACTCCCTCTTCTTCTGGCACCCCCATAATTCTGATGTTGGTGCGCTTGCAGTTGTCCCAGAGGCTCCTTACACTATCTTCAACTTTCTGGATCCTCTTTTCTTCTTCCTTCTCCAGTGGAGTGTCTTTTGGCTCTTTGACCTGATTCTTGTGTTCTTCCATTCTGCTGTTGGATCTCTGCATAATATTTTCCAATTTAGTCAGTTTATCTATACTTTTTAGTTGGGTCTCATGAAGTTTATCGAGCTTTTCTAGGATATTGTTGCATAACCTTAGAACCGTAGTTCTGAATTCTATATCCTCCATCTCTTTTGTTTGAGATCTATTTCCTTGTCTCGGCATTATCACTATTTTTCAGAGTTGGTAGGATGGCTTTGTGTGTTTGGTGTCCTATATAGCACAGTGGGTCAGCCTCCTCAGTTACCTGAGGTAGACACTCTTGGTGATCCCCTTTGTGGACTGCGTGCACAGCCTTGTTGTAGCTAAGTCTCTATTGTTGTGAATTGACCTTCAGGCCAATTGGATGTGGGTATCAGCTGTGTCTACTCTGGGATAACTTCTGTATTGGAGACAGTCTTATAGGATCAGACTTGAAAAACTGCAGAAACCTCTGCTCAGCTTGGATGGGGCGGAGTCTCAGGGCTGAACTGACAGTCTTGGCTTCCGCCCTGCCCTTGTGCACTCGCCTGAGTTTCCGCCTGACTGGCCCAGTTTCCCCAAGCAAGAGCGTGGGTGCCCCAGGGGCTTGCCCGGACTTGGGCTGGTCTCTGTAGTCTGGAGCTTCTGACTCCTTCCGCTACAGAGAGGCCGCCATCTTGTACATAGAGGCAGCGGCAGCCTCCGCGGTCAGACCTGGAGCTTCTGACTCCTTCGGCTACGGAGAGGCCGCCACCTTGTACAGAGAGGCGGCGGCAGCCTCTGCGGTTAGACCTGGAGCTTCTGACTCCTTCTGCTCCGGAGGGGGAGGGGCGGCGGTCAGACCTCAGCGCGTACTTGCTCGCCGCGCGCGAGTCTGTAGACCCTGCAGACTGCGACTGCGGCTCCCGGTCCCCGGTCCCCGGTCTCTGGGTCTCTGAGTCTCTGGGTGCCTTTCTCTGCAGTCCAGACTCCACCCGTATGAGCCTGGGACCACGGAATTTCAGCCGGGGCTGGGGTTCAGTACAGTCCGAAAGGGTTCCGTGCAATCGGGGATTCCTCCCCTCCCACCGCCAGGCAGGTACTCGGCGGCCGCGTGCGCGAGCGTCTCCTACCTCAGTGCTTTTCGGCTCCCAGTCTGATCCGTGAGCCTCTCTCTTTCTTTGTAGTTGTAGCTATTCCACTCCGCCAGCTTTCCTGAGGTTTTGGTGAAGTCCTTTTTGATTTTAGTTGTTTTTTTAATTAAATTGTTGATGAGGCGGCAGCTTAGGAGACTGCCTAGGCCGCCATCTTGGATGTTCTCCTCACATGCATTTTAAAATACCACTCTAATCAGTAAAAAGAAAGAAAAGTTTGGCTGAGTAAACATATGAGAAGCCCAATCAAGCTGTAGACACCTGGTTACGTGGTTTCTAAGGCTAATACAATTCATCCATCTGCCCCTAGAGCAGTGTTTCCCAAACTTCTCTCATGATGAGAATCACCTGGGGGAGTTGTTAAAATACAGATTCCTGAATCCCAACTAAGAAGTGCTAAACTAGAATTTTTGGGAACATATAGGTCAAATTGTATACTTAACTAGTGCTCTAAGCTTAGTTTAGCTTAATTCTAGTTTAGCACTTCTTAGTTGGGATTCAGGAATCTGTATTTTAACAACTCCACCAGGTGATTCTCATCGTGAGAGAAGTTTGGGAAACACTGCTCTAGAGCATAGGATAGGGGGAGGTAAGTGAGGCTCCTGAGGTGCAAAATTTAAGGAAGCACTTATCCTCCAGGTCATGTAAGTGCAGGGCAAGCACCTGAGATTTAATGCTTCCTTAAAGCTTGTGCCCTCAGTCTGGCTTGCCTCACCCTACTCCCAGGGCCATTCAGCAGCATGTGTGTGAATCTGCAGACGCTTTCTAAGACCCGCTGGCAGCAAGACAGCCCATTCCAGGAATGAGTGAAGGCCTGAAGGTTAGGTAGGAGAGGAGGCCATCTTTAGGCTGTAACACTTTCTCACATTCAGTGGCATGGAGCTCTTCTCCAATGATGCACAAGGAAGCTTAAGCCAGTGAACAATCTGGGACCCCACAGGAACCTTTGTCACGTGGCACTCTGCACCCTGCAGTGGCCTGTGTGGGCTCTGGTCAGTCAGGAACAGTTTGGCTGACATACTTGTCTAGGAATTCAGACAGGCAATTGCTGATATGAAAACAGCCCCACCTGTGTTAACTCAGCCTTGTCTCAACAACGCTACATTCATTTCAACCAAATCTCAACAGCACACAGGCTCCCGCTGTTTTATGTGAAGAGAAATGAAGTGGTGATTCTGTTCAACCCATATTCCTTTCTTTTCTCACAGCCTGCCATCTCACACTCATCTTCGACCTCCCTCTTACTTCCTCTTTTGGTCCCTTAACGCGTTCATGCCACAGCAGTGACCGTTGCAAAGCATTGACGGTGGTTTTGTTTGTGGCCAGGTCAAAGCCCTGCAGGTCCCATCAGGGGCTGGCTGGGCACAGTGATCACAGTTCTGCAAAGGACAGGTTATCTTCACAGAGCAGTGTGACCCTGGAACCCTGTCTGATTTTGTATTTCTTCTATCTGTCGCTTTGTCTAAATTTTTGGACCCCTTCCCCCTTGAAAAGTGCAATTATCCCACAGTGCCTGATTTCCCTGGTAGAGAATGGAGCGGCCGTTATTAATTTGTCCTCACGTTAATATACTTCATTTCCTTTCATCTTTATTACCCATCTAGATCTTCCTCAGAGGTCTTGTTTACATAAAACAGGACTCTTGGATGCAGAAAGTGCTTAATGAGTCTCAGCCTAACCACTACAGAGCAAACACCATGCACTCCCCCTTTATAATTATGAATCATTTGACAGTATTAAAAAAAAAAAAAGTCTTCAGCAAATGATGCCAGGTAGCTTTTTTCTAGATTTTTTTTTATTACTATAAAGATCAGCCATAAACTAAATTATGAGCTTGGTCCATGACATTTTGGCATTAAGCTCTAACAGTAATATGAACTGTGCTCATATTACAGGCTTGAACAATTTGGCTGTTCTTACTCTCACAAGTCCCTTCCTCCCTCCCTTCCTTTCTTACTTTCCTTCTGTCCTCCCTCCCTTCCTCCCTCCCTCCCTCCCTCTCTCCTCCCCTTCTTCCCTCCTCCCTTCTTGTTTTAACCATTTGCACACATTCAGAGCACTACACAGAGAAAGAAGGCTTCAGAGGCATCAGCCCCCTCAATCCTGCTCGGCCTATTTCCTCACCAAAGGATCTCTGCTTCAGTAAATTAATGGCCGAGCCCGAGTTGCTGACCAGCGAATCGCCCTCTAACTGAGACTACTGTATCTTGAACAAAGCACTTGGAACAAGTAGTTCAGTTCGAATAATTAGTCATGGAGCACCTGTCATTGTTTTAAGTGTTGATGAAAACTAGACAGTGGGAGTCATTAATTTTGTCTTGGTGGATCGAGAAAGTTTATGGCGTTCAGTGATATTTAATCTAGACTTTGAAGGATGACTAGGAGTTTGCTAGCTAGATAAGGAGAAAGGACATGTGAGAAAGGAAGTCCAGGATAATAAAGACTGATGGGGAAGTGTGAACACACACCAGGGTTTGGGGAAGCCTGCCACAGCTTGCTGTGATTGGTTTCCAGGGATTCTAGGAAGGTGTGACTGAACTGGAAGATGAAACTGAGAGGGAGCTAGATGGCTTGTGAAGGGCCTTGGGTATATATAGTAACAAGTTGCTGAGTCACATGGAAGTGATCTCCCTTAGTCTTTGTGAGTCATAAGCACAATTCACTGCGAAATTCAAAGGTGAATAATGTGGGACAATTCACTCTATCACACACACATTTTCTTTTTCTTCTTTTATTTTATTTTCTCTATCACCATGTATCCCCCCATACTCTCTTCCACCTCCAACCACTCCCTGTAATCACCATACTGCTGTCCTTGTCCATTAGTTTTCCCTCTCCCCCCCCATTTTTGCTCAATTCCTCCTCCACCACCTCCCCCACTCCACACACTGTCTCTCTTCCCCACCCCCACCCCCTACCCCCGACACACACAAGCCCCAGAGCTGCCTGCCTGGTATCTATGAGTCTTTCTCTGTTTTGCTTGGTAGTTCAGTTAGTTCATTAAATTCCACACATGAGTGAAATCATATGGCAAGCAGACATATTTTACATGCCTTCTACATGCATGGCACTAACTAGGCATTAGAGTGGAATTGAAAAACGTGGTTCTTGCTCTGCAGGGGCCCACAGTCTACCTGGGAATAAAAAGGTACATAAATAACTACTGCTCAAGGGGAAATGAGACAAGGCACTGATAGGAAACGCACACAGAAAGCATATGGGTGGAGCAATGAGTGCCATCTGGCAAGGCTTCAGGAAGAGTTGACCGGGGGTACAAGAAACGACATAAAACAAGGGCAGGAGCATTCCAGACAAAGGTAATGACCTGAGCAAAATGAAAAGTATGTGAGAAATGAGTCTGTGTTTAGGAAAAGGCAGAGAACAGAGGCTAGCTTTGAGGAAGAGTGTGGTCGTAGAAAGATGGGCAGGGATGAGTTTAGAAAAAGCCTTGAGTGCCACAAGAAGTAGTCAAGGCTTTCTTCAGAGAAAATGGAGATCAATAAAAGGTTACTGAACAGTGATATCACATCAAAGTCATAGTCTAGGCCCTTGGTCGGCAAACTGCGGCTCGAGAGCCACATGCGGCTCTTTGGCCCCTTGAGTGTGGCTCTTCCACAAAATGCCACGGCCTGGACAAGTCTATGTTGAAGCAGTGGCGTTAGAAGAAGTTTAAGATTTTAAAAAATTGGCTCTCAAAAGAAATTTCAATCGTTGTACTGTTGATATTGGGCACTGTTGACTAATGAGTTTGCCAACCACTGGTCTAGGCTAATGTCTCATCTTGAGAATCTCCTTTTTTTTATTTAGTAATGGCTCCTGGGAATATTGTCTTGAGAAGGATTCTGAGCTCAGTGAGAAAAAAAATTTTGATTCATTTATCCATTCCACTGATAAAAAGCACTTCTATTTGAATCGTAAAGAACCACCCCTGGGAAAACAATGGTTTGATTGTCCTTGGGCATATCTCCCTTTTATTTACTCAATAAGGTCTCCGGAATAATGGAGCAGCACTCATCAGAGACTTTTATAAGAGAGCAGACCTACCATAATCAACTCAACTGCAGAAATGAGACATCATTAGTTAATAATACTGGCCAAGTCCTTTGAAGTTCAAACGTACCATAAACACACTACAAATTGTTATTAGTAACCAAAGAAGGGGAGACATCTTTCCAGCACCCAACATAAAAGACTCTACAGGTGGCACTCCCTCCTTCTCCCCACCCACTACAACTTCTCATGACATTGGTTCTGCTGATCTTCAGGGCAGCTTTGCTTTTTATGAATATCAGGAAATCCGAGGAATAAGTAGGATCAGCTGGCTACGGAAAACTCTGGTCTTGATGGACAAAAAGAGAAAAACAATGTAGATCAGCTGGGAAAACTCGGGAGAAGACAGTAATGGGGCAGAGCAACAGCATCTTTGAGCTGGGGAGTTGAACTGATTCTATTCTAGGGTGTAGGTAAGGGGTCCTTCATCAAGATCCATAGAATGTCCCTCTCTGCAAAGGCTTCCATGGATGAAATGTAAGGGGATAAAAATAATTCACATCTTTATTTTCAATGACCTGTCATTGAAATTTAGCACTCCCTTTCATTACAAATGTAATAAACCACGGCAGCATTAGCAGTACCTGTGATTTATTGTTTTTCACTTATAGAAATCAGAGTGGTTTTTGTGTCCTATTACAATAGTTGAAGATATCTTGAAATATTAACTACTAGTGGCCCAGTGCATGGATTTGTGCACTGGTGGGGTCCCTCAACTTGGCCTGCACCCTCTCACAATCTGGGACCCCTCGGGGAATGTCAGATAGCCAGTTTCAGCCCAATCTCCACAGGCCTGATCCAGACAGGAAGGAGCCCAATCCTGTGCATTGAGCATCTGTCCCCTGGTGGTCAGTGCATGTCATAGCGACTGGTCAACCAGTCATTCAGTCATTCAGTTGCTTTTATATATATAGATGGTCATGACTACCTTGAATTATAGTAGGTATTAGACTCAGTGATAGATCTAGATATTGTTGCGTTAATAAAGAAGTGCCTATATTATTACATGACAAATGTAGTTTTTAAAAATATATAGGCTATTTTTAGAGCAGTTTTAGATTCACAGAGAAATTAAACAGAAAATACAGAGTTCCCATATACCCCTGCTCCTCCTTGCACACACACAGCCTCTCTAATATCAACATCCCCAACTAGAGTGGTACATTTTTCACATTTGAACCAACATAATACACATCATTATCACCTAATGTCCATAGTTGACACTCTGAGTTTTGATAAATGTATACTGACATGTATCCACCATTACAATATCACACAAAGCAATTCTACTGCCATAAAAATCCCCTGAGCTCCTCCATTTCAACCCTCTCCCTCCAAATATATTTGTAGTTGTAAAAGATATTTTTATAACTATTTTACTATCAGTATTTTTTTAATCCTATGACTGTTATGTTTTTAAAAATACTAAGAAAGGAGTCATTGACTTTCCTAGACTCCCTAAAAGTCTAAGGCGGAAATAAGTGTTCCTTCTCCCTTTTGTCATAACATCTGGATGGGGGTCTCCTCTCTTTCTCCTCCAGCAGGCAGGCTTTCTCCTTCCTTTTTCTCCTTGGAAGACCTCCCATAGTTCCTTTATTAAGGAGAGCAATTTGATTTTGTCTCGGTCTCTCAAGCTAAATTTTCATACTTAATATTTTATACTAAGATTGTGGAACTCAGTTGTGATTAGCGAACCATAGAGGCTCTAGTTACCAAGACCCCCTTTCCTTAACAAAAATGGCGATTTTAAGTAGTAACAATTTTTTTCTTGTTATATGTTCAAATTAAAGACTAGAGATTTAGTATGTGTCCAGTACAGGGATCAGACCATTTTACATTTCACTAATTCCATAACGAGTAATGTGGGGAAACAGCAATTAAATGGCACCATCTTTCTAATGTTTTTCCAGAGGTATTTTTGTACCCTTGTAGTCCATCCCTTAATTCAGTTCTGCCTGCAAGTGAAGCACCGCTTTCCCAATCCCTGGCCTCATCCATTCATCTCTTAAGTGACATCTCTTCTAAGAGGTGTTTGTTCCCTAGCCCTCCGGGCACCATCTTCTCTCTATGGACCTAACAAATTATACTGTCTTTAAATTGTTTGTTTAGTAATACCAGCTAAGACTTATTAAGTATCTCCTAGGAACATTTTGTTCACCATCTTGCAATAGTTTATTAACTGTTTAACATGTGCTGCGTTGAAAGAGGACTTTATAAATCTGAAATTCAAAACCTAATGATATTAACAATCACCCTTAGTTCACAGATGAGAAATTTGTGACTCAAAAAGGTCACACTATATTTCAAAGGTCCCGCAAACTTGATCAGCTTGACTTTAAACTCTGCCTCCAAATCTAAAATTTGAACATTGACTGAGTATTTTAGGTATGATAATGGCATTATTATTATTATATTTTAAAATTAATATTCTTTTAGAAATACATTAAGAAAAATTTACTAGTAAAAATCAAATAAAACCCAAGTCAATAAATGATGCCAGGCTAAAGTATTCCATCAGCACACATCCTGGGAATCACTGTAGTTTAGAAGGACCCAGTCCCAGTGGCAAGAGCAGGATCTTTTCCCAATAAGCTTTGTGACTTTGGGTGAGTCACTCTATCCCTTCCTTTAAGTTATAGAGACAATCCTCAAACAAGATGATGGTTATTTACTTCTGTCTTGCAGGACAGTTTCAAAATTAATAGTGCTTCTTTATTAGAGTGCAGTCTGTAGCCAGATGTAATCCACTCTGCCCAGGTTTAGACATAATCTTAAGAAAATATTCTCTTATTCCATGCCAAAAGTCTCAGTAGTCAAACTTCTTACTTCATTTGTGTTTATTTGTGTAATCAGAAGAACCTTCCTTCAAATTAAACATTACATAGATGCCTAATTTATAAACCCTTTAAAGAGAGTTGTTCTGTTTTAAATGAGGGCTGAGAATAGCACACTATAAAACATCAGTTGTTGCCCTGGCTAGTTTGGCTCAGTGGATAGAGCATCAGTTTGTTGACTAAAGGGTCCTAAGTTCCATTCTGGTCAAGGGCATATGTCCAGGCTGTGGGCACAAGCTCCAGAAGGGGGTGTGCAAGAGGCAGCCAATCAATGATTCTCTCTCATCATTGATGTTTCTATCTCTCCCTCTCTCTTTCTCTCTGAAATCAATAAAAATACATTTAAAAAAATAAACAAGGGGCTTGGTAGAGGTCATTAGGGGTCAAAACCAGAGAATGGGTGTCTTGCTCAGAATTCAAGGAAAGTTAAAATTGTATATATACTATAAGGAGAAGGAAAGAAAAAGGTACGATGTTTACAAAGGCAGAAAAGGGAATTTGAGCAAAACCATAAGCAGAAATTGGGGTCAGCAAGCAGAGAAAGGGAATTGGAAAGCAGAGGGGACAAGACTATGATGTAACACAGCGATTTTCAACTGGTGTACTGCAAGAATTTTTAAAGCAGGCAATACCTATTTAGTCCGGGGCACTGATCTCTTTTCCCTTAAATTTTCAAAAAAAAAAAAAATGACAACAGCCAACACAGTAATAGCCATCTGGTGTGAATGAATCAAAATTATTATTTTTTGTCCAATCAGTAAAAAATATATATATTTTTGATGAATTGCAGAATTTTAGTTATTAGATTATGTGTGCTATGAGATGAAAAAGGTGAAAAACACTGATGTAACTGATCAAGTGAGTAGATAATGGGTGATAAGTCAGAGAGAATTATATGATTCATCATATTTTTCTCATTGTAAGGATACTCAGCATCAAATTTACTATCTGATAACAGTAACTATATTAGCTCTCACCTTTCTTAGCAATGGTTCTCCACCTTTCTAATGTAGTGACCCACAGGTTGAGAACAGCTAGCAGGGTCACCTAAGACCATCTGAAAACACAGATATTTACATTATGATTCATTAACAGTAGCAAAATTACCATTTTGAAGTAGAAACAAAAATAATTTTATGGTTGGGGGGTCATCACAACATGAGGAACAGTATTAAAGGGTCGCAGCATTAGAAAGGTTGAGAACCACTACTTTAGAGGCTTAATTTAAAAAAATATATATGAGGTATGTCTAAATATTTGTACATTACATATATATTAAGTTTTGCTATTTCCATGTACAATAAGAATGAATCAGTCCGAAATTGAAAACCCTGGCTGAAAGAAAGACCATGGGACCTTAGACATCCATCTGGAAGGAGAAGTTTAGAAAGTAGCAAAACATGAGCAATCTGTTGATCTTCCTCTCTCAATATAGCTCAACATGTCTTTGTTGGGCATTGAATACACGCTGTGCTCTGAATCAGATGCTGTGGGAGATATAAAATTAAAGAGGTGACCCATGACCTTTAGGAGATTGTCATCTTTTTGGGGAGACCGACTAAACAGTCAGCTCAAGTGAGGATGGCCTACTTATCCTGAAAGAGGCGAATTCTAAGAACAAAAATGACCACAATTATTCATCATTTCCTGTGTGTTAGCTGATTTGCTATCCCTACACCATCCAAACAGAAACAAAAACCTGCAAAGGAGACAAAATTATCATTCCCAACTTACAGAGGAAAACATGGAAGCCGAGAGCAGCCAAGTACCTTTCCTAAGTCCCCACAGTTTGCAAATGAGAGTCAAATTTGAACCCAGATCTGTCTGACCCCAGAGCCTGTGTCCTTCCCCAATCACTTTCATTAAAGGTGTGAGCTGTTCTGTGAGTGCTCGAGAACACAGAGGCCCACGTAGTAATGAAACCCCTTCATCATATCACCCATCCTACTGCCCACTTGTAGGGTGTCACTTCATCATTATGCCTTCAACGTTTTGGGTGTTTCGTGTTTTTGGTTTTCTGTGGGGTTATTTTGTATGATAAATGAGAGATTCTGCTACTTGCCACCCAGTTACCTGTGGGCTGGAATGAACTGAGGTATGTAAGACTTTAGAGAACTAAGGCTGAAAAGTGTTATAAATAGTTATTATTACAAGTAGCAATAAATCAGGTGGAGAATGCAATGTGCAAGTTGGAACGTAAACTGGGATTAAGCCTCATAAATATAAAAGAACCCAAGGCATGCGGTTCTTCAAATCTAACAGCAGGATGATGCTTAACCTAAATTTTAGATTAACCCGGCACCCAAGCAGCCACCCCAGGCAAGCATGATTTGAGAAGGTCGGGGCAGAGCAATCACCAGGAACATTTTGAAAACGTGGCTAATCTGATGTATATCCCTGATGTTTTTTAGGAAAAACGATAGCAGTAAAATTGGTCGGTCTACTTATGTGCCAGGGACAGTACTACGCTCTTTCCATTATTAACTTATTTACTCTTCACAGCAATCTGTGAGGCACGTCATAGCATTATCCCCCCGTTTGACAGGCGGATTTTTTTAAAACTGAGGGACAGAGTTCACATGTGTTTTAAGCTGAGGAATAGGGTTCACAGGGCCTTTTTAAGCTGAAGAGCAGACGTCGCCTAACTGATAAGTGGCAAAGCCAGAACAAAAATTTGAGCAGTTTGGCTGCAGAGTGTATAGTCCTAATTGCAGTGTTTGGACTAGTACTTACATGTTGATACATTTTTATTTTTTAAACTCTCTTCCTATCCTCTCATTAGCATACTCTGCCAATCCTTCTTCTCTGTCTTTTTAACCATCGTTACCTCTGGCTGGGCGCCAAACTCCGGCAACAGGTCAATGAAGGTTGCAATGAAATAAAACAAAACACCACCACAATGACCATGACCTTTCTTATGCTTTACCAGTGACACTGTCTAGACAAGAATGTTAGCAAGAAAGTTTATGTCAAGGAACCTCAAAACAACAAGTGAGTATTTGGCCCTGACACATAGTGTAACAAAAGGAACAGAGTATATTACACCTGTACATTCTTCATACTCAGCCATAACAACCCTTGCTCTTTGCAGTCTCACATGCTTCCTTCCTCGGGCAATTCTCACTTGACTTTTCTTATCTAAAAACTCTGCCCCAAATTGATGCCTTCCAGATAGGTTTCTCAACGTGCTTTTAATTTCAAAGTATTTTGCAGTTGGTCAAATTCTTAGAAATCAAACTAAGTTCATCCCATGAGGCCCCTAGAAGTAAGCAACTTGCCCAGAGTAACTCCGTGGGTTAGTGCATAGCAGGTTCTGAACCACGACCTGCTGGGCCTGGTTTCCCTGAGTCTGAACATGAGGTTGAAACCTGGGCTATGCTCTCCAGCAAGCCTTACCGCCAGTCCCAATTCCACCGCTTACCAGAAGTGTGAGTTTACGTATTATCTAATCAGACACTACAATCAGAAAGAGATCCGAATACGGTGCAAAGGGCATATGACTGTATACTAAGAAAAAACAAAGAAGTTTGTTAAAAACTTATTTATGTTCCTAGATAGTATTTTTCCTCTCCTGATACATGATAAATATACAATTAATAATATTTCTGTATACCAATAATAATTCATTATAATCTGTAATTCATTTCTTCTCAGATAGCTACCAAAAAAATACAAGTGATGTATTTTTGAGAGCTAATTTAATTGGTTTGGCAGAAGGAGAAACATTTCTACTGCCAAATGGAAAAATTACACATACAAAAGATGCCTGATTCTTCATATTCTTTACATTTGTTAATGCAAATCCAACAAAAATTTTACTAATATTCTGCAAAATTAAAATAAAATTCATGTGAAGAAAACAAATGGGTGAACTATAAGTAATATTTTGAAAGAGGTGAACAAGGATAAAGGACTGTTTTAATCAGATATTAAAATATAGTATAAAGAAATCAGAAAAGTGTGTTAGTTCTAATGCAAAACTAGACACACATACTAATAGACCTATACAGGAAGTGTGTTATATATAAGAATGTAATAGATGATATGGAAATTTAAAAGGTTTATATAAATGATTTATACTCATTAAAAATTGGGGAAGAGAAGTAAACTAAGTCTATGCATACCCTTTACAGTACCCAAATTAAAATCAAAGAAAAAAATAACAAAAATTATCACAAAAGGTTATCTGACATTAATAAAAAATCAAGAGGAATAATAACTTCATAAGTTTGAGAAAGAAATTTAAAATATAAGCATTAAAACAAAAAGGCAAATAGACTAAGAAAAACAATTTTAGTAAAAATGAAAAATTGCCATTTTTATATCATCTTTGTAATACAAAAAACATATTCAACTTTTAAATAATGTTAAAATAATACTAAAATAAATTATATAAACAGCTTCCACACATGAACAAAACAATAATAAGACCCTAATAGACAATTAGGCAAAGGACAAATCACAGACAATTCATACTAAGATAAATAAAATTAATAAACATGTTTATGGAAAAAATATTAACATTACTACTAATCAAAGAAATGCAAACTAAAGCAAAAATGGGGCACCATTTTCTAACTGTGCAATTTACAACATTGTTTTCTTTTGTTGGTGATGTACGGAACACTCATATATTTCTGGTATAAGAGCACAATTACTTAAGCCATAAAAAATGAACTTCAACTGTGTAAAAAATGTTTTTAATGGAAAAACTCTAAGTACACAGGTGTTTATAGTGGTATTATACTGTTTTGACAAAAATTTTGAGGCTTATCTAAATGTCTTAGCATAGAAATACTCTAGGAATGTCTCTAGCAAGCTTTGCCTTACTTTCTGGACTGCTTTCCTCACCTTCAGGAACCTCTGTGTTTCTCTCAATGAATGTCCCTACTCTTTGGTACAGGGCATGGCACATAGTAGGGGTTTAGTCATCATTGAGTGAATGAATGAATGAGTTAATGAATGAGTGAATGAAATGAATGGAATGCATGCTAAACAGTAGCAGATTACATTAGTACGGCTCTTGATGAAATGTGAAACTATTGATCTACTAAAATTATGTTGCAACTCGAAAAATGCTTCAGGATAGCAATACAAAATGGGGAGAAAGCAGAATACATATTTGCACATACACTATGATGGTAACCAGACGATAGTTGTAAGCACATGGACAAACCCTGCAAGACAATATATAAATTTAATTATTTTTGTTGGAGTCATGGGATTGTGAATGCTTCAGTCTTTTTTAAAAAGCATATTAACTTTTCTCTTTTCACAATTATAGAAAGGTAAGGGGAAACACTCACAAGCCCTGAGTCAGAACACTTGGGTACCAGTCTTGACTCTATTATTTAATAGCTTTCTGATCTCGGACAAGTTACTGGGACTCTTTGAGCCTCAGTCTCCTCTTCTATTAAATGGGGACTATAATAGCTACCTCTCAGAGCTGTTGTGAGATGTCAATGACCCAATGCATGTGAAAAAAATTTTATAAACTATAAAGTGATCTGTGAATGTGGTGTCATTATTGTTAAAGTAGCCTTTGTTTTTTAAGAGATATAAGCTTTTTATTTCTTCCAAATGTTTACATGTAGTCATTCACATACAATGCAAAAACCATTCCAAAGTCCTTGAAATGCACACCATCTATGTTTCATGAGCTGACACCACTAGCAAACCAGCCCCAAGCCCAGCCCACCAGGCAGGAATGGGTTTCCAGCTGGGTAAGAAGAAGGCCCCATTGAGAGGCTGGGAATGCCTGGGAAAGGAGCCCAAAGTGAAGCAGTTTCCCAAGGTACTCAAATAAGGAAAGTCAGAAAATCTACCACCAATTTCTAAATGTTAATCATTTAATTTTTTAAAACCATAAGAGAGAGAGAGAGATCCCCTTCCATTCCTGTCCCTGGTCAACCTGCCATTCCTCTTCCTCCCAAATGGTGACGATGGTTGCTTTATTATGTTCCTTTAGGATATTTTATGCATATGTAAGCAAACATAAATGTGTTAATTTTTTTTCTTTTCAAATAATTGAACTATGTATTTGGTGCTATTTACCTGTGAGTACATAAAAAGTTTTCTTATGCCTTTTTTTTTTTTTTTTTGCAGAGATATTCCATTTCATTGAATGGATGTGCTTTTATTGATTTGTCAGGCCCCTTTGAAAAAACATCTAGGTCATTCCCAATCATTTGCTCTGCCTCCTGAGGAAGGAAGGTCTCATTCTACCTTAATCAGTGACAAGGAGGCACACAGGGGATGGGGCCAGAGTGGTCATGTTGAGAGACCACCGCTTGCTTCTCTGCCAAACAACCAATTAGGCCTTAAGAATCTACTCGCTTATTTTTCTTGCCCTTGATCAAGACCACATGGTTGGGAGAATCTATTTGAAGTAGCCCTTTGCTTAAAGGTCAATATAATGCTGTAGTTAAGAGTCTGAAGCCAGGCTACCTGGTTCATGTGCTGGTACTTCCCACTTTCTCAAATTATCTTTTCCTCAAAATGGATATAATAGCAGGATACACCTCCCAGGGTTTTATAAGGCTTAAGTGAGTTGATATATGCATTAGTGACACTTCTTCTGTCCAACATCTTTCAGAGGGTAATTGAGAAGGAGCAATCAAAACAATGAAAGGTGTTTTTATCTTTAAAAAATTATCCCCTAAATCAGGGGTTCTCAAAAGATGGCCTTGGGACCAACAGTATCACCTGGAAACTTGTGAGATGCAAACCTACTAAATCAAAAACTCTGAGGGTGGGACCCAGCAATTTTGATTTTAACAATCCCTCTAGGTAATTCTGAAGCATGCTACGATTTAAGAACACTTGTTCTAAAATGTAGGGTTTGGCAGAGAGGGTGATATTAAAACATATTCAGATCATGGAACACCTGAAAATCATGTTCTTTGTGGGACATTATGAATTAGTAATACAGAATTTTACTAGTGGAAAAATATGCCCATATTATTTTGTATGCGATTTTCTGCATCTCTCAAATATAAAAAGGGTTGGGTTGTTTTTTGGTGTTTTTTTTTAAATCACATTTCCTGTTGTCTCTTAACATTTGTTTGCTGATAGATGAAATAGTAGCAGCTGTCAATATTTTACTTAAAAATATGGAGGGGAAAAAGTCAAAATTGAACAATTTAAGTCATAAACTCAATCTGAAAGTTCAAAATAGAATTTAATCATTATGATTTTCCCCTTTTTTTCTTTTTTTAGTTAAGGTATTATATGTGTACATATTTTTAACCATTATGATTTAACTTTAGTCACTTATTTCATTTGTTTATGCAGCAGATGTTCTCTGAGCATTGACTACATTGTTAAAACTATCCTGAACACTTGGGATTCTACTGAGTGAAACAGGCAGGAGATGAGTTGTCCACTGATTTATCAAAGGAGCTACCCACAGAAAATCGCAGTCCAACTTAGAGTACAATACCCGTGCCTCCATGCCATTGGGCAGAGTTTGCAAGGGAAAAGCCAATACTCCTATTCTAACTGGACCCAGCACAATGGTTACCCCAATGAAAACAATGAGCCTACTCTGTAGCATAAACAAAGCCAATTTCAGCCCGTTGGTGGAGCCTGCCTGGAGCATAATTCTGAGAGAGATTCAGAGACAATATTCTGGCTGGGCAGGAAAGAGCGCCATGCACAAGAAAGAAGGGAGTCCCAACCTAAGGGTTCTTTTTATTTCCAACTCTTGGAGAGTGTAGCCTTCCTTTCCCCCTTGGAATTCTCAGAATTTCTTGGGTTATAAAAATCATACCTTTTGCCTTGTCTCCTCCTGAGGCCACTAATATTGTTGGCCTTCTGCTTTCCCCTGGAACTTCCTTTCTCCAGAATCACTGGGAATGGCCCAGCCAAATTCAGAGTCAGTGAAGAGTGGTTTCCTGATGTCAAATAAATTAGCATGAAATGATTTTCTCTGTGGTGTTTGGGCGGAGGCCCAAGCGCCCAGCCCTGTTGCTTTCTTCCATTGGCTTCAAGGCACCTGGCTCGCTCCTAAGCGTGAAGCAGCTGGATTTGTTTGCCCCGAGTGAGAGAGCCCACACTGTCCTCTTTGCTACGCAGTCAGAAGTGAGCAAATGGCCCTTCACCTCCCACTGCCATGCCGACCAACCTCGTGGAGTAAACAGAAAGATTCCCACTGTAAGTTGGTGCAAGAGCACACGGGAGGGAGACGCATTGGGCATTACAGTCAGAAATCTACTGGTTGGGCTGGTTTTCCATTTGCTCTACAATTAAAAAGGTGTGGATGGCATTTCAAGGTTGCTCTTTATTTGCTTCCATGCCTCCCTTACAAGGTAATCATGAGTCCCTATTTAAGATCCATTAGGCTCATAGCTCTAGGGAAGTTTGAACCAGATCAATCTGGTTCGTATGGTCAGCTAACACTTTAGTAATTTGGAATGTGTGGTGCAGAAAAGCCATGCTTTAAGAAATAAAAAAAGACCTTGAACTCCAAAGAATTCTTTCCAACCAATTTTGTTCAAGAAAAGCCAATATGGAAACACTCCCAAGAGATTTTTAAATTAGCTCTATTGAGAATACATAGAGGTTATATTTATCCTGATTTGCTAAAGACATTAGAAACCATTTTTTCTCCCCACAAGAATGCTACTTTTTCCTTCTGATTTTCTCCTATTTGCCTCTTTATTCAAATCCAAACAAGTTTTCGATATTTGCTTATCACTTACTTGTTTTCAGATATTATGTGGACCTCCTTTTATTGGCCCCCTTTCTAAATATTTGTTTTCTTCAGATGTCTCAAATATACTGATTTAAGCTCTTTTTGTTTCTTTCCACCCATGAAAAGGTGCATTACATGTTATGGGATTATCCAAGTCTAAATTTCACCACAAAATGCTAATTTACAACTTCTGTAAGTTGTAAATTTGGAATCAAGTCAGTATTTCCCACAAAATAATAACTTGTAAAACAATTAAGTCTTCACCAGATTGATTCTAATTTTATACCACTGTGACATTTGATTAAAAGATGGCAAACTCTCAATTAATCCTAATAAGAATGGATAGAAAGAATACTGTATGCTAAATTAAGTCATAGATTACTATTTTTACATTATCAATCCCACCTCCACTATCAGAAGTGACACTGAAGGGTAAAATTATCTTTTGTTGTTTTTCTTCCTGTTTCTTTTTGGAAAACAATAAGCAACGATTGTTTGGGGGTGGGAGGGGGATAGAAGATGACTATCTAGAGATAGGAAAATGCCATGAACTATCCCTAGAGAGTAAAAAAGTTGGCTTTTGTTGGGACTTTCAAGATTGTGGACATAATACGCCATGTCCATTCACTGGCTGTAAGTACAGTTTTTACAGCCAGTCATAAAATGGAAAGTAAAGGTTCATTGTGAAATAGTTGGCACATATTTAACAAAGGTAAGACAAGCTGGCACCAGTATAATTTATACCCATTAGCATGGGGCTCAGGGGTGAGCCTATGGTAGAGGGCACAGCTAATAAAGAACTTCAAAAGAAGAGAGAACAAATTATGAAATGTAGATTAGTGTAAGCAGTTTACATTTTCAACCCTGGTGAAACTAAATTTAACTTGCGAAGATTAGCAAATATCACCATTAGTTCATATAAATAACTCAGCAATGCTATAAATGGATACAGGTTTTATACAAGTTTTGCCATAAAAAAAAGACCCAGTTAGCCTATCTAAAATCTATACTACTTAACTTTTTAAAGAAATAAAATGATAGTTCTTGAAAGCACTTAAGAGAGGTTATCTGTCAAATCTACACTTGTAAAGATTTTCCTTGTGAAGACAGAGAATAACTGGATCCCTTTGTCTTGTAATAACCTTCCGTATTTCTAAAAATGGGAACTGACTCCTTATTCTTTGGTTTTACAGGGAAAACAGTTCCATCCTCATCAGCTTTCCTTGGTTATTTGGTTACTTTTCTCTGGATCTTCCCCCCACTCTTACTTTTAAAATAAAAAGTCAGGTCTCAGAAAAAGATTCTTCCAAACCTCACCCAGAAGCATTTCCACCTTTTCTAGCCCTGTGTTCTTTTCTTTAGTTTGGGCAGTTCCATCAAAAACATAACCAGACACTTTTGAATTCCTAAAAAAGGAGATTTGAACACAAATCAAAGATGACAACAAAAACTCTAAAATCATAATAGCACTCATCCCTCTATTAGTGGTTGGAGGGTCTGCAAACCACATGCACTCACGCGGGAGACAAGGGCCTTCACCTGGGAACCAGCCTTATAGTCAGAAGGCCCTCTGCTCGACTCAGGTCTTGCTGAATTGCCCAGTTTTTTCATGCAGGGTCTCTTCCTCCTGCTGTTTGTTGTTTCTGATTGGTATGCTGTTATTATTATTTTTTTATTGAGTCTGCCGATGGCAACTTTGGAATGCTAGACTGTTCAGAATATGCCTTTCTGGCCTGTCCTATTAAGCTTCTTTCTTGTCTCATAATATAGACTTTAGCATTAGCAGTTTAACCCTGATAGGAGCTGTTTTGGAAAGTCTTAATACATTTGAAACACATAAAATAGTCCCTTTTAAATTTGACCCTAACCCAGTATTTTAAGGACCAAAATTAGAAGCAAGAGGTCTAGTATATAATATTTTTCTTTTTATCCCCATAACCATTTCCGTTTTCATGGTCATATTGATAATATATTTTTTGTACTAATTTTAAAACTTATTTCAGTTGGATTTTAACTTATATTTAATTTGAAACCTATAATGTGTTTATTATTTGCAAAGAGTGATATATATCTTTCCTTAGAGCTGGAAGCAGACAAGGAGGGCCACATTTGGGGATTACACAACAAGTTAGCTCTGTGGCAGCCATTGTAATATCTGGGAAAGCAGAGAAAGCACGAAGATGAGAGAATGATGACCCCTAAAGAAGAAACTGAATATCATCTTCCTATCACTTGCTATGGATGGAGGCCAGTCCTAAAGAAACTTGTAAGACTATGCCCATCCTACTTGGCTGAACAGGGCTCAGTTGCCACCAGTGATTATGGGAACAGATTCAGGAAAGTGCCATTCGATTTCTGACACAAGGCCTGGATGTATTCAACATTACACACCAGTGTTCGAATATACCAGACAACGTACCAGTTATTGCAACATACAGGAAATCAACTTGGTATAAATAAGACAGCACTACCAGTCACTGAGCTCCATATCCTGCATCTAAGTCCTAGAATTGTTGTCATTTCTCCATCCCCTCTTGGTTCTCTGGGTACATCTAAGAATGGTGCTAGCTATCCCAGGAGGCTGATATCTCAGAATCACATCCACTGAGACCAGGCAGCAAGAAACCATCTCATCACTCACCAATCACCTTTGGGGTTCTTGGGTGTGTATCCTCTCAACTCTTTACACTATAGTTTTTAAAGCACAATCATCTTTTTTTTTTCTTTCATTATTCATGAGCAAAGTTTCTTCTTCCCTAATATTTCTAATTCCTGATTCCAAAGAGACGGCTTCCATTCTCCTAACTTGTGCTTACATTAGGGTGGCATCCTCCTCCTACAAAAGCTTACCACTTTAGAAAGCTACCGCTATTAAAACTATGATGTTTTTCATCGGGGAAAAAGAGTTTATGAACGGAGAGCAAAATGACTGTTTTTTTCACTATACCCTTCCAGCTGCCCTCCTTCTCACAATAGGAACTGCCTTATCCAATTTCAAGTTTTGTTTGAATATGTTAAGTCACTGGAATGTAGAAAGTACACTTTTGATCACATATCCCTGTTTCTTCAACATATGTGTATTTATATTTCTAAAATATCCCATGCAGGATAAATTCATGCAGAAGAATTGGCCATTAACTAAAAACTTTCCCACATTCATCTCTTTGGTTTAAATTTCCAATGTAGAAGTGGGGTGGGGGCGGTGAGCAGAACGCTGTGATGAGAATACGTACTTCAGTGGTTTTTTAGTACATTATATTTTTTAGAAATCTGGACAAGTCAAGCTCTTTCTGAGATCCCAGAGATCAAAGAGAACTCAGTGAAAGTTCAATCGTTTGAAGAGCAACAACTATAGTGTTCTTTACCAGAAGTTCTGTGAAAGGCACACATTTCTGTAATTCTTCTGCACACATCAATGACAAGAAAAACCTGTTAAAAATGTATATTTGGCCATTTAAAACTTGTAGGGCCTGTCATTTTGTTTCACGACAGCAGGCTGCACCGTGGTGCAAATTGAAGGTATATATTGATGTCATTTACTAGTATTACAATGGTCACATCAGGCATGTCTCTCCAAAGTTATAGGATAAAGACACACATCTATGAAGTGCTTGATAGTAAGAGTCTTTATTTTGTTTAACTAGAGAGACTATATTATAAAACTAAAAGGAGTGCTATAAATCCAAAAATCTTAAACCTCTATTTACTTACCACAAGTCTGGTAATACCTTACCACACGAAGTGTGGGTCCCATCCTAGCAGCATTGGCATTGCTTGGGAGCTTGTTAGAAATGCAGAGTCTCTGGCTCAGCCTCACACTATTAAATCTGTACAAGCTTTCCAAGAGATCTATATGCACACTAAAGTTTAAGGAGCACTGTTTAATAGAAAACTTTTTTTTAAAAAGTTTCCGAAACCGGTTTGGCTCAGTGGTAGATTGTCGGTCTGCGGACTGCAGGGTCCCAGGTTCGATTCCGGTCAAGGGCATGTACATTGGTTGCGGGCACATCCTCAGTGGGGGGTGTGCAAGAGGCAGCTGGTCGATGTTTCTCTCTAATCGACGTTTCTAGCTCTCTATTTCTCTCCCTCTCTGTAAAATATCAATAAAATATATATTTTTTTTAAAAAAAGTTAGCTGTAAAATAACTTTATCTAGTGTCTTCACAGTAAAGTTAAAAATACTAATAGAGCCCTAACCAGCCTGGCTCAGTGGATAGAGCATTGGCCTGCGGACTAAAGGGTCCCAGGTTCGATTCCAGTCAAGGGCATGTACCTTGGTTACAGGCACATCCCCAGTGGGGGGGTGGGGAGGGGTGCAGGAGACAGCTAATTGGTGTTTCTCTCTCATCGATGTTTCTAACTCTCTACCCCTCTCCCTTCCTCTCTGTAAAAATCAATAAATATATTTTAAAAACACTAATTGAACAAAAATATAGCAATTACAATTCTCTCATAAAGCCATCAGCAAATGTCCTCTGTTTTTAGACTCATACAATGGCCTATTTCACCTAAGCACTAAGGCCAGGAGGGAAAAAAAGAGTTAAAAGATAGCTCTTGGCAAAACATCAGATATATTCCCTTCCGTGTCTTACCTTGTCTAGTGAGGAATCTCCCTAGAATTAGCTTCTTTATTTCATACAATTTTCTACCATTTAGAGTCTAGAAAAACTTCAAAGGAGGGCCAGGTGCTCTGAGATTAACAGCTGTTTATTGTTTTCATTAATTAACTGAAAGAGTTTAGTTCCATAGAAGTCCTGAGGAGATTTTCAGCACAACAGGAAGAGCAAGCAGCCTGTATGCCTGCTCACCACAAATCAACCCAATCTGACAACTCACAGCAAGTGCGCCTTAAAAGGATTGGGAAGAGGAGGATATTCTATTCACAAAAGTTCTGGGAAGGTCTCTCGCCTGTCACAATTAGCACAAGGAAAGGACCGAACCTTGGGGATCTAACTTAGGGTGGATTGCCTTTCTTTGAAATGCTTCACTTTCAAACAAGCGTTGGTTCAGTTTTCCATGATCAAGCACTGGGCAGAACCTCCGTGAATAGAGCATTTTGGGAGTACGGTCATGAGTTCTGATGGAAAAGGGCAGATATCTAACGGCTAGCTTTCAAAGAAGATGAGAAATAATTTCTCGCAATTCTGACTGGTTTTCACTGGGGACACAACAGCAATTAGTGGCCATTCTTGGCTAATTCCCCAACCTGTTCCTTTCCAGAGAGTACTTAAGAGATTTCAGGCATGTAGAGGAATCATTTGTGAATGGGCTTTTACATTTCTCCTTTGTTGTTTTTCTGTCTAGCCCAAGGGTGGGCAAACTTTTTGACTCGAGGGCCACAATGGGTTCTTAAACTGGACCGGAGGGCCGGAACAAAAGCAACCTGACCATGCTGGCACTCTCATCTTGGGCTGCTGGTGAAGGAGCGGAGGGGAGAGCAAGAGAACCCTCAGCTCTTTTGGCTCCGAGGGCCGGATAGAACAGCCGAATGGGCCAGATCTGGCCCACGGGCTGTAGTTTTCCCATGGCTGGTCTAGTCTATACCAGCATTGTGCAGCAGTATCTGCAGAGAATAGTCTGATGACAAGTACATGATTCCTTAAAGTAGTTCTAGGGCTCACCAGTATGGGATATTCTGGAATGCTTGTTAAGGTAATACTATGAGTCTCCAGATTTACTGAATCAGAGTCCATGGGACTAAGATCTTAGAATATACATTTTAAGTAAGCCCCTGGGTGGGTTTCATGCATGTAAACTACTGCTTACAGCTTAATGTCGGTTGAATTTTGGACTATGAGTGCAATCCAGCCTGCCTAGTACTTCATAACTACCTCCAACATTTAGGTAGGACTGTGAATGAGCTTGAGGTATCTTATCATCTTGGGCAACCCCAGTTCAGCCTAGGTGTTCTTCTCCTTATAGAAGTGTTAGGGAAAGCAGAGTATTATCAGTGGACATCCCGACCCACTGCATTGCTTATCTAGTGATTTACATTGTAACTTCATGGATCTCCAGCCCAGATCCTCTCACCCCAGCTAAAAGATGTTTCCACAGCCAATGAGCTCCCAGCAGGTTCTTTCAAACTGTGGGATTGGAATACTCAATGCAGGTAAGAAGTGGTATGTCAGCTAGATTCACCTTGACCCGTGACCAGCACACTACAGCTCTCGAGCCATATGTGGCTCTTTGGTCTCTTGATTGTGGCTCCTCCACAAAATACCACGGCCTGGGCGAGTCTATTTTGAAGAAGTGGCATTAGAAGAAGTTTACATTTTAAAAATTTGGCTCTCAAAAGAAATTTTAATCGTTGTACTGTTGATAATTGGCTCTGTTGACTAATGAGTTTGCCGACCACTGACCTTGACTATCTAGGAACTCACAGCATTCCAATTAGGTGTCTAATTGGTCCATGCCTGAACTCACCTTGCAACAGATTGATTATATCTTAGGTTGTTTTAGAATTTTCAATGCCACCAGAATTATGCCCCCATTTCTTAATTTCTTAATTTCTATATTGGAAAAATGATTAGTTAGGTGTAAATTTTCCATAAGGATGAGTAGCAGACAGCTCTGATTGACTGTGTCTATTCACCAATATCTAAATTCACTGTGTTCTTATCACATTATTATGTTTCTTTTGTCTTTCCATGGTAGAAAAGGAACATTTATAGGAATCTCTAGATATAAAAGCCTAATATGCGAATTGTCCCCTCGGGAGTTCACCTGGGAGGCCAGGAATTCAATCGCCCACTATGACATATGCTGACCACCAGGAGGTGGTGTGGAACACGGTGGGTGTTGGCTACGCAGTGCTGGCAGCGGGAGGCAGTGGAGGGGCTGCCAGCTCCGGTGGGCGCCAGGACCATGGCAGGATGAGGGAGCAGGTGAGTGGGTGGTACCAGGCCAAGGTGGGGTGCCAGGCTGGGCTGTGGGGCTGTAAGGTTGGGGGCATGAGCTGGGGCTGTGAGGCTGGGGATGTGAGCAGGGGCTGCCAGGGTGAGATGGGGCTGGACACTCCCTGATGCCCTCCTGCAGCCCCTTCCAGGCAGGGCAGCCCCCATTGTACCTCTGTAGCCAAAAGAAGCCAGTATCGTCAGCAGAGTATGTCTGGACACCAACTATTGGCACAGGTACCTCCGGTGCCAAAAGAAAGCAGTGTTGTTGACAGAATATGTCTGAAAAACTGTCATCAACAAGTACTAGCAATACTGATAGGAACTGCCTTCACAGCAAAAATGAAGTAAATAAGGATGCAATTATTGAACATAGTTGTGGTGGAATGATTGTTACATGTCGATTTTGCCTATCACTACATTTCTCCAATGAAAAACCATCTGATGGAAAATTTACTCAATGTTGCAGCAAAGGTAAAGTTTGTCCAAATTATATAAATTTTCCAGAATACCTGGCATATTTTTAAAAATTAATGATAAACGAAGATTCTGACAGTAAAAATTTCATAGAAAATATTCATTGTTATATCATATTGTTATTGTTTACTAATCAATTTATATATTATTTTCATGTACATTTTATTAATTTTCTTTCATCTCTGACACTTCTATTATAGAGAAAGGGTGAATAGTGATAATAAAGTATTTCTTCTAATTAATTTCCTTTCAGGGTGCACAAATTCGTGCATGGGACCACTAGTAGTAGAATAAAAAGGAAGTCCAGAAAGAGGATCATTACAACACTTGATGTTTATAAGTGAGTATTAATACACATTTTAATTTAAGTTTCAAAGACAACAAATCAACTAGTATACATTTTTAAACCACTTATATAGTAAAAGAGTCCTCTTTAAATTCTATTTCTTATCAACATGAGTTTAGTCTTCCATTGAAATCAGTAATAATGTAACAGATTCCTGGCAAATTTTTCCCACCAATACACCCAGCCCAGATTCTCAAGCCATCATCTGGACACCTACATCACCTACATATTATGATCATCAATAGTTAACCTGTCTCATGTTTCACTTAATGTGAGACTTTCACTTTGAGGTCCCACATTTTTAAAACATACACAAAGAATTAAGTTTCACTTCAAAGGAATAATAAAAGGAATGTTATGCTTGGCCCAAGAACTAAATGATTTCCATCCTCATGAAAAGCAGTCAGCCACAGGTATCTGACCAGGCTCCTAATAGGTAACCATCAATTCTTTTTCCCTAAAATGACTGCCTTTTGCTCCTAAAACTACTCAGAACTAACTATGCTCTGAATGAGGTAAGCTTGGCATTTTCATGACAGGAAGTGAACATATGAACTCTCACATTTTAACCCTTGTTCTTTGTGCTCTCAGCATCATTGACATGTAAACAAAGATTTATTCTGGACGCCTCAAGAAAAACTTTAGTCACCCCAATGGTCTAACTATTCAGTGTCTACTGGGTGTTTCTGGATCTGAAATGTCCAGATAATTGGCCAATTCATTTAGAATGCTTTAACACAACTTTGCATTCAAGTGACGAAAGGCTAAATGATGTGTGATAGTTATTTAGAGGTAGGGAAGAAATGGCTCTTTTCAATGTAGGCTTTGTGCGGCAAACACTCACAGTCAGATGGGCGTGGAGGCGTTGCTGCCTGAGCATTCGTGAAACTACATGGGGTCAAGGTGAGTGCTTACTCCAGGTTCACGTTGTTCCCAGAAAACTGTGCAGTTCTCAGTGATCACCACTTTAATTGACGGCGCAGGGCTTGTTGGCCCTGAATTTCCTAGAGAACTGTAGGAAATAAAATAAAAGGTGACCACGATGTAATAGATAAAAAATAAAAACCTTTTCAAATGAGTTGCCCCAGGTTATGTAATAATTCCACGTTGAGCCTAGACTAACACTCGGAATACAGAGAAGCCCTGGAAGAGGACATCGAGGGTGTCCTCTGGGCTCATACTTTATTATCAACAGAACTTCATATCATCCTTACAAAAACCCTATGAGGTCAGTTTTCTCCTACACCTTTCACAGATAGGAAATAGGAACTTAGCCACTTTGACACACCATTGAAAAATATCAGAGCACTCAGCTGGCGTAGCTCAGCGGTTGATGTCGACCTATGAACCAGGAGGTCATGGTCAATTGCCAGTCAGAGCACATGCCTGGGTTGTGGGCTCAATACCCAGTGTGGGGCAAGCAAGAGGCAGCCAATCAATAATCCTCTCTGATAATTGATGTTTCGCTCTCCTTCTCCTTCTCCCTCTCCCTTTCTCTCTGAAATCAATAAAAATATATTTTTTAAAAAGAAAGAAAAATATCAGAGCAAAGACCCAATACAAGCCTTCTTTCTTCAAAGCCTGTGCACAGTAAGTTCTAAATCTAATGTTTCCCCACGTGTGATGTGCACGCCACTCCTTTCGGTGGTACCTGGAAGACACCTTTACTGGTGCAGTGTTCTCAAACGTTACTCGTTACCCCGCAGAACCCCACGGCCTCCCCAGGACCTCTGAGTCAGCACCACCCAGGGGGTGCCCTGATGGTCTCACCGTGAGAAACGCACTGGGGATGAAAATGTAATTACCACTGTGAACCCACTTCACAGGCATTTCCATTTTTAAATAAACTTAAAAGTAAAAGCGTGGGGGTGCGGGTTGTATTAAATCCACACACATCGCTTTTTAAATTTCACTTTATAGGAGAAGAAAACGTTCAGAAAATGATAGGAGAAGTGGTAGCAGGTCTGTGAAAGACTGTAGAGGGTCCTCTTAAGACAGATATCTGGAAACCCAGGGACTCACTGTTCTAAGATGGAAAGAGAGGGTCAGGCCTCTTTTTGCCCAGAGCAATGGTTGGCAAGCTCATTAGTCAACAGAGCCAAATACCAACAGGACAACGATTGAAATTTCTTTTGAGAGCCACATTTTTTAAACGTAAACTTCTTCTAACGCCACTTCTTCAAGACTCGCCCAGGCCGTGGTATTTTGTGGAAGAGCCACACTCAAGGGGCCAAAGAGCCGCATGTGCTTTGCAAGCGGCAGTTTGTCCACCACTGGCCCCGATATAAGCACAAGCTGAAAGCAAAGACCTGTCTAGAGCTCAGGGGCCCTCTGCTCCTTCCATGGCCCAGTCCTACTATTGGGGACAGCGTGGGGGTTAGGACACAGATCAGCCGCTCCGGTCCAGAAAGTGGGACCTTCTCCCCAGGTGGCTGAAAGCACAAGGAAGCATCCTCTATCAGGGCAGCGGTCCAGCTGCAGTGGGGACATAACGGCTTCTCTGGGTGCTCTTGTCAAGGACTCCTGACCATTTGAGGTCCCAAACCACTTTAATAATTGACAAAAGCTTTTCATCCTTTCCCCAGAAAAATTCTCATATAGGCACACAAAATGTGTCTTACTATTTCAGGGGCTTCTCAGGCTCCTGGCAGCTCATTCACAGACTCCCAGTGTAAGAACTCCCTCTTTAATGTGAAAACAAAGAGAGCATTTCAGCTTACGATAATTTTGTTGGAATTCAACTTATACTTCCTCTGAGAAAAACATATTTTAAACAGGAGTTCTTCATCTGGATTTCATGGTTCCCCGTGGGGTGGGGCTAGGGAGACGGTGCCAGAACTGTATATAGGTGCCCTGACTCTACAAGAAGGATTCAGATGTTGGATCTCAAAATCAGGAACAGTTCTTTAGAAACACCTTTTAAAAGACTTAATTAAAAAAAATCTTTATAAATGTAAAATAAAAAAAAAAAAAAACACCCACAAAAAAAAGGAAGGTGTAGTGGGCTATTATCAGGTGGAGGGCCTGTGGCCACCACTCAGGTCAAGAAATAGGACTTTGCCAGCCACCCAGCAGACCTCGCAGAGGCCTCAGCCATCACAACCCCTTCCTGCCTCCAGAAATAACCACTATCCTGAGATTAAGAGCAATCATTTCCTTGTGATTCTTTCTGATTTTACGAAAGACATTGTCATTTAATTTTGCTCATCTTTAAAATCTGATATATATATTTTCAATCTCTTTTAATCTACCAATTACCCTCTAAGCCTTATTTTTTTCTTATAATTTATTTTTTTAAAACAACAACAACAACAACAAACCATCAGGCTATTTAACCATAGTTTCTCACAGGCTGGATTTTGCTGACTGCATACCCTTGGTGCCTGCAGCTCATTATGTTCCTCCATCCCTGGTATTTCCTGCAACTGGGCCATCATAGGTCCAGAACCTGAATCAAACTCTGTTTCATAAAGTTCTGGATGGTGTTGCGTTTTTCCATCAAGAAGCATATAACATCTGGTTTTTCACTCTTTTTTTGAGGTAAGCAGCCCCTGGTTTAATGCCTGGATCTATTCTTTCATTAGGAGTTGCAAAACTGTGACATTCAAACTGTATCATTTTATAGAGTTTTTGTTGTCGTTGTTAGCTATGCTATTATGAGGAGATACCTAGTGGTGTGGTTCACAAAGGCAGGGTTCATAAATGCTCAATTCTTCCCCTTTAATTGCTCATTTTTTTAAAGCAATAAATTGGTCCCTCTTAACTTTAAAAGATGACCAACTAGTGTAATATTTAAGTACATATATATAATTATGAACTCACAAATTTAAATGTATTTGATGGATGTCAAACCTTTGCAATTCTTATGCATTTTGAAGCTCAAGTTGGTCAGTGGAAATGTTGTCTTCAATAGTCCAGTTTTCATGACTCTATTGGTCTTAGATAACTTCTTTGCTCTCTGGTATTATAAGATGCCCCAGGCTCATCTTATATGTTTCCTGCTCCAGACTTGGAATCAGCCTTTTTCCAATAAATCCTGATTTCTTTTAAAGGAGCATGATTTCAAGACCACATCTGGGTCCTAAGAATATTCATTGTTTCTGAATCGGTTATTATTTCTAGGCCTTTTCAGTGAACAGAGCTAGGGAATTCCACCAGAGATGCATATATGTTTTTAAAAAAAATACCATACCTCATAAGTTCCTACTGCTATTCCAATACAAATCTAGGACAATGAGATTTCTACAGGGCTCATGGGTCATTTAAAGTCATTCCATGTTGATTCAAAGTTTTTGAGCCTTTTTATTTGAAAGTCAGCTTTGCTAGATACAAAATCTTGGCACACATTTTCTTTCTTTGAGTGTCTGAAGTATTTTTATACCATTTTTTTTCTTTAGGAACTCATCTTATCTGCATATTTTCTTTTCTTTGCCTATTTTCAAATATCTCTCTCATTGTCTTGAATCTTTTTTATTTCTTTCATTGCTTCTTTTAGAACTTTAATTTTTTAAAAAAATTTTCACCTCCTATTTGTCTTAAGGAATTAAATGTAATGTGGTGTCCCAGATGGGCCCTGGAACACAAAAAGAAATTAGGTAAAAACTAAAGAAATCTGAATAAAGTATGGACATAAGTCACTAATAACGTATTAAAATTGATTCATCAATTATAACTACTGTATCATACTATTACAGATTAAAGGAATTAATAATAGGAGAAACTGTGTGGGGAATATAAGGGAACTCTGTACTGTCTTCTTAATTTTTCTGTAAAAGTAAAACTGTTCTGAGGGGGGTGATGGAGAGATAAGGACACATATGTAATACCTTAATCAATAAAGAAAATAAATAAAAACACAAAACTGTTCTAAAAACAAAATCTGGTATACACACCACACCAGCAGCTTTCTCTCTAATATTTCCTGGCTCTGTTTTTCCCACCCATCCATTTTTCTCTTTTCTTCATCTCCTCAGTGCGACATTCTACTCAGGAAGAGAGCCCTGGTGGGTCAGTTTCAAGAGCTCCCAGAGGTTATACTGATCCAGTCACTTTAAGCCTCAACATGGGAAACTTCACCAGCAATTGCAGTATCACCAGCAATTGAGGTAGGCAAACACCTGACCATTTCAGCTGTTGTTATCAAACTGACCTGCTTTAGTTCCCAGTTTCATCTACAATGGGTTCTTCCATTCTCATATTTATTAAATCCAGCCCCATTTCATCCTTCTGTTTTCTCTTACGCAGGTGTCAGAAAAGTGTTGGTCTTCTGGCTCATATTTAGGGTTCACTGGTTTACCTTGTCCCTTGGTTTTTTGTTTTGTTTTGTTTTGTTTTGTTGTGTTTTTTTTTAATACATGTTATCCATGGATATTTGGTTGATGATCTAGTTGCTCTGGGGTTTTTTTCCTATAGTTTAGGATCCTGAGCTTTCTGATATATATTTTTTTCTGACACATATGTTTTTTACAGATTTATTGAAATATAATTTATATACAATTCACTCCATGTTTTTTTGCAGGGAAGTTAGGAAAACCCCAAGGTCATAGTGCCATCATTTCCCAGCATCAACATTACAGACTATTGAGAGTATGAGGAGGTGATTAGGGTAGACGATGTGTCGTCTCGTAGACAGGATAGAATGGGATGTGGGTGGCAGAGATACGGTGCTGTACTTTTCCACGGGTTTGAAAGCAGAAATTCAAGGGCCTCCTGTCAGGTGTGGTCTATAGCCAGTTCACCGTTCTTAACAGTGCTACCAAGGCACATTGGCAAGGATATTCGAAATCCAGGATTCATCCCAAAAATCTCATTAATTTTACTTTCTTTCCAGCCTGGTTTTCTCTGAGTTGCTCAGTCTTTACGGAGTAAAAAGAAAATCCCCAACGTACGCAAGTGCCATTTCACTGTCTTCTGCCAGGGCATGCGTACTTGCGTGGAATTTTCCTTCTTTCATCTAAGCGGTCTGCACTGGAGGAGGTCTCAATGGCACAAACCCAGGTGACATCAGAACAATAGACACTGTGAAACAATTCACCTTATTTCCATCTTTTAAAAATCTGAAAAGAAAAAAACTCAAACTCTCAAGGCCTTCGCTGAAGTTCTTTCTAGCTTTCGTGACTGGGGAACACAGGAACTGTAATATCATTTTGAAAAGCGTTTTCCAGGCCTAGCTAATAAGAAGGCTGTGTATTTGGCCAAGGCTCTATAAACCTTATTCTACTACTACCTCTGATAAATTACTTTTAGCATGGCCAGCTCATACAACAACCTGTAAAGTGCCAGGGGCACAAAATGAAACTTGTTAAAAAGATTCTACTCAGACCCAACAACTTCTTCCCCAAGGTGTTAATAACTCTAATATGAACGCACACAAATCTCATATCTCCTGACTGTCCTTGACCATCCTTTAGGCAACGTGCTAACAGGCAAACTGAGGAAAGGAAGTAATTGGGACCCTCACATAACCCATAGCCTGAATAATCAAGCCCCAAATAAAGGTCAACGGGCTTCATAATGTCTTATGTTAAAGCTACAACTGGACCTTGTTGGATTCAGACAGTGGCTCTTTCTCCCCAGAACATTCTAAGGATGAGAGAGGCCACCCTCAGAATGCCACCCCAACACAAACTAATCCCCGTACACACCACTAGTCATGGTTTGTTTTCTTAAACAGCAAACGTTTATTTTATTTCACTGCTCCATCAAAATTATTTATCTCATTTATCATACAGTTCCTGCCTCGTGTGTCTTGCCAGAACTAACATGCATGAAAATTATGTTAATGGGCCTTGGACTGGTTTTTAGTGTACTTCATATAATCAAGAAACTAAACAAACAGAAAGGGCTCTGAAAGGTGCTCATTCTGCTCTTGCCCTTGTAGGACACGTTTTTGAGGAGCGTAACTGCCAAGGATCAAACCACCGGCAGCGCCCTTAGCAAAGACCTGCTTATTCCAAAGAGAAAATAGACAGAGGGAGTGATCATTGTATCTCACTCCATCAAGTACCCTAAGGTTTCCATGAACCAGTGGCGGTTTCATGGGGAGAAACTGGGAAGTGATTTGGAAAGGATTCTTAACACGTAAACTGAGAGGAAAAAATAAATTTTGATTGTTGAGAAGCCAGTTTGGTGAAAATAATCCATTGCCTGAGGAAATCAATGTGTGTGTGTGTGTACACAGGGATGCCGCTATGATGCGGACCTGGTGGTCTCCTTCAAGGGCACACTGACGCAGGGGAAAGCAAGCCATATTACAAAGAAGTCTTTCTGCTTCCACGAAGAATGACTATCCTAGGATTTCGTACAAGATGGGCCCCGCGTTATCATAAATTCCCCTTCATAAATAGATCTCAAGGAAAAACCCCATTAAACTTGCTAAAGAACTAAAATTGTGAGTAGCAGTTTTATGTAGCTTTGTAATATCGCTCTGAATATTTTTATTTACATGCTAATTTTTTATAAACAACTGAAAAGTTTTTTTGGAGAATGAGGAATTGAGCTAGTCTCTGGGATATAACAACCACAAAAAAACAAATAGACATAAAACCCTTATTAGCAATATTCAAAAGAATGCTAAAACCAGAGAGAATCTACGTGTCTGACATGAAAGTAAAGGCACTGATGTACTATTTTCTATCCAATGATAGTATCATATAGATTGATTGACTGATCAAACCTATGGAGTGGAACTTAGTGGTTAAAATGACCCATATTTGGATTGCAATATATAAAGTATGTAACCTTAATTCTTATCTCAAATAATATTTGAGACATTGTCATCCTCTCTGGCCCAGTGACGGGAGGACCTTGTGCATGCCACAGGAGAAATGAAGAGGCTTTTAAGTTTTTGTTTTTTTCTAATCTGTCCTCCATTGAGAACAAGAAGTATTTCTGCTTCTTTAAGAAGAAGGCAAAACACAACTGGGTGCCACCAGCTCAGAAAAGCAGGCTGTGGTATGAGAGTCAGTGTGGGGTAGTCTGCTAGAGGCTGCAGGGTGGCAAAGAGTCTACGAACAAAGTAGGGGCCTGAAACATCATTTCAAGAAACACCTTCCCACTATGGTTCAGCAACAGCTAAACCTCCACAGTTGGAACTTTAGCTCTTTGACTCAAAGTAAATAAGGCTTTATCTATGGAGATGAAAATATATAGTCCTGAAGAGAGGTGGCACATTAAACTTATACAGGGTATCTCCCCTCAAAAAATGCATATACACTTTAACAGCTGATAGCTCAATTTTTAAAATAAAATGTATTTTAATAAACACTGCCTTTATAATTATTCAAAGTGTGTGTATTCACATATTTGGAACACCCTATATAAGAGTCAAAATTTTTCTTACTGTTTGTTGTAATGTTCCTTATTACAACAAACAGTAAGATGGGATGGGAGTGGCATGGAGGTGCATGGAGACAGCAATGGTTAGGTAGAGAGAGAAGGGGACAAAGGGTAAGAGGACCCCTGGGATGAAAAAAACCCTGAAGGGGTGAAATAATGAAAATAGAAGTATAAATAAAAGTAGAAATTAAGCCAAATCTTTTTTTAAAGATTTTTTTTATGAGAGATGAAGGGTGAGGTAGAAAGAGAGAGAAACATCAATGTGAGAACAAAACATTGATCTGCTGCCTCCTGCATGCCCCCTACTGAGGATCAAGCCTGAAACCTGAGCATGTGCCCTGACTGTAATCAAATGGGCACTTTTGGTACATGGGACAACTCCCAACCAACTGAGCCACACTGGCCAGGGTGGAAGCCATATCTTCACCATATGTATGCCCCCTTCGGCATTTCACTTATAGTCAGTCTTGCAGGTAGAACAGGATAATAATCCCCCTCTACTCTGTTCAATCTTGTGAAAAATATTAAGTTTATGGGTATGCTACTTTTTTAAAAAGACATTGACCAATTGTTGTATTCCAGAAGATTATGACTAGAATGATGAAAATCATGCAGGATCTTTGAGGAGACTAAGTATGTTAGCTAGAGAAGATTTGGCAGAAGCATGATAATTAACTCAGAGTTTGTGAAGGGCAAGAAGGCAGATAAAGATGTATACTTACAAGTGCTGCCCTTGATAACACATCGAGGACCAATGAGAAGAGATAAATTTGGGGTCAGTGTAAAACTTTCTAACATTCAGAATTGTCAAAAAAGAAATGAATTGCATCACAAAATAATGAGGGCCCTATCTAGATGCATTCAAAAGTTGGCTGCTAAATTTCATTAGAGTTATTATAGAAATAAATACTAGTGAGAGCTCTCAATTGCAAATGACAGAAACTAATTTAAATGACTGAACAGAAAAGGAAATAAAATGTCTCAGTGTGATTATAGATTCAGCATAGATGGATCCAGAAACACAAATGATATCATTAGGAATCTCTATCACTCAGTTCTGCCTGCTTTTGTGTTGGCTTCATACTCGGGCAGGTTATCCTGAGATGGTAGCAAAGATGGCAACATAGAGCCTTTGTCCTATACTACACCAACTAAGCCACAGAAGTGGAAAGTTTCCTTCTTCTTGATAGCACTAGCAAGTGCTAGACTTCACTGTTCCTTGGGTCAAATGCCTCCCCGAGCCAATTGGTATGTTCATGGGAATACAGCAATCCTATTAGCCATAACTAAGTCATATGCTCACCTCTGCACTAATTGTGGTGGTCATAAGCACTCTCTATGGTCAAGTCTGGATCATATGCACATCCTGAGAGCAGGAGAGGGGAATGGACGTGGAGTCAACAATCCCTCCCTCTTTAGCCATGTGGATTAAGAGTTGCCAAGGGAAAAATCAAGATGCTATTATCAGAAAAAGAGGGAAGAGTTTCAGGGTAGACAAAAATAATAGCTATCCTCTAGTAGGGGTTCCTCATAGGGTAGGAGACAGGCTCATAAAATGTTTATTGCCTTTTGCAGTTAAAATTTTATTGCTAAGTTACACTTGCTAAGTCAAGAACTAGGTACTAATTCTATAATTAAAGACAAACTGTTGACTTTAGTTACTTAAGCCTTTAGATATTTAGTAATATTGACACAGAAAGTGAATTATTCAAGTAGTAGCCTGTTACTCACCTCCTTTTGTAAGATGTATGCAGCTGGAAACCAGTGGTGTGCTGGTAAAATGGCTCTCTGGAAGATAAAGCCCTGGTTGATGTACAGTATTTGCCAATTTCCATTGTGTAAATACTCCCCTGATGGCCAATTTCAAGCTATCAGCTGAGGTCACTAAACACGCAGTTGGGAAGAGATGTGCACATTCGTGACTCCTGAGTTGGTGTCATCCAGTTCCAGCACACCACTTGACAAAACTTAATAAATGCTCCAAGTACATGACAGATGATTTCGGATGATGGAGCCCAGTTCTTTTTTTTGTTTTTCATTTGAAGATATAGTAAGAGACTATGGATTTAAAATATAGCCTAAAATATTTAAATTAAGCATATAAATTTCCCTACAGTGCATGCTATCAACTATTACAGTGTTGTTTTTTGTTTGTTTGTTTTTGTTTTGCAACATGATATGGAATTTCTGAGTGAGGTCTTCATAAAATAGTTCTCATTTCTTAATGGCCAGATTTGAATGATCTTCCAAGAAAAGAGAGGCATTGCTAAGTTAGTAGCTTATCATGATATCTCCAGACTCTAAGACCCCTCTCTACCTTACAAAAATTGGTCTAGATTTGGCAAAAAGAACCAAACCTAATGGGAGATTTTTTTAAAAGTCTATAATAGTTAATCGATGACTTGACTTGTTTTGTGATAAGTGGGGGAGGAGGGCAGGAATCCCTCAAAAGCAAGTACAACTGTGTCTGAATGTCACATGGCGAGCACTTGGTGAGAAACGAAGAGACTGTGAGGAAAGGCACAGAAATGCGATAGGGGACAGTGTGCGAACACCTGCTAGCTACTCCTAGCAAAGCTTCTTATTATGGTTCCTGGCAAAAGGTTGCAGTTTAAGCTTCAAGCATCTTATATCCCAGACAGCAATGACAACTTTTTAAAAGGAATTGCTTATAATTGAATGTTTTCAAATATTGTAGAACAGAGTATAGCTAAATATGTATCCTTCAGTTTGTTTACAGTATCTTGTTAGAATTTTAAAAACTAATTTTGTTCTTACTGTCAGCAGCCTCAACTACTTAACCATCCTTGACCTATGGGAAAAGGCTATCTTAACTCAACACTTAGAATCATCAATAGTTAACAATTATTTTGCCCCAGGTTCCGTTCTCTTTAATATAGGCCCTATGGTGCATTCATTCAACAAACAGCAAGCATTGCACCAGACTGAGGCCTGCAGGCCCAATCAGCAGGTTAGAAGAGGCCGTCCAAACAAGGAAGGCCCAGGCAGGGGTCAGGAGCTGAAGCCAAAGCCAAGGGCCATACAGAATGACAAGGCCAAGGGAGCCGGAGGCCTCTCGGGAGGCCAGAGACAGGGTCTCTCCTTGCTTGTTCCACTTACCTTGTCACAGATAGAACACCTTTTTTGAAAATTAGAAATCAAAATTTAAAAATGGGCATATTTTAAACATTTCTGAAGGAAGGTCTTTTAAGGAAACTATAAAACCCAGAAATAAGAAAACACTGACCTATTAAATTTCTCTCAAAATTTAAAACTTTGGTAGGAAATAATACCAAAAATAAAGTATAAAGGCACTTGAATAAAATTTGCAATACGTTATGCTTAGATGCAATACATACAAAAAGATCCCTTATAAATCAGTAGAAGAAAAGAGAGAAAAAAAAGGGAGGGAGGGAGGGAAAGAGGGGGGGGGGGAAGAAGTGAAAAAGAAAAAAAAAGAGAACAAACAGGAAAATCTCACAATTTTATAAACATCACTCACAACTTAAAAATGCAAATTAACACGAGAATGAAGTATCCTTTCTTTAAAATAATTTTATTGATTTCAGAGAAGAAGGGATAGGGAGAGAGAGAGAGAAACATCAGTGATAAGAGAGGATCACTGATCAGCTGCCTTATGAACTTGCCACACCGGGGATCAAGCCTGCAACTCGAGTATATGCCCTGACCTGGAATCGAACCATGACCTCTTGGTTCAGAGTTGATGATCAACCACTGAACCACACCAGCCTGGCCTAAGTATCCTTTTTTAACCTACACATCAAAAATTACAGCAAGCAAGTCATCAAGTGTATGGGCGGGAGATATCATGCAACTTTTCTCAAGGACAACTTGGCAAAATATCAAAATTTAAATGCACGTAGCCTTTGACTTTGTAATTTTATCTAAATCCGGAATCAAGAGTAATAAATGAAATTAGGATTTTGACTAATGAAGAAGCAAGCCACCTAAAAATGAACACTGTTGTTCCCAAGATGACTGATGATATAATTTATAATATCAGAGAATGTGAGCTTTCTTAGATTGGACTGATGGATAGCAGGAAGAATATTTATGAGCAGAACTAATAACAAATTCTGAGCTTGCTTTGATCTGTGAGTTGCTTGAATTGGTTTTGCCTTTTCCCTCCCCCAGACTGATCATCCATCCCATAGGAAGCCAGGCCTTTCCACCCCCAGCGTGTCACAGACATCAGCTGTGAGCTGCACTGTGCCGGGGCCGGGAGGAGAGAGTGTCCGAGACAGGGTAACAGAACAACCAAATGCTCTGTGACTGCATGAGTGAAAATGGCTTTATAGAAGATGTCACCTGAAATGGTAATAAGAGTAAATTAATAAGCTGCAGAGGACGGGAAAGGACATTCCAAGGGTAGGAAAGAAAAAGCCTGGGACTCAAGGGTGGGCAGGAACATTTGAGACTTGAAGACAAACCTAGAAGACATTGAAATAGGAGCAATAAGAGTCTTGGCACTTATCTACAACCACCTATAGACCAAGGAAGACAGAGCCCCTGAGAATCAAAATGTCCTATATTGGCGCATCCCAACTTCATACATTTGTGACTCTCCCTCAAAGGTCTTGCCATATTGAACGATAGACCTATTTACTCTAATTTTTCCTTTAAGTCTACTTTTGTCTTCGGCCTCAACTTAAGGAATAATCCTCAAGAAATAACAGATTTGGTAGGCTGGAATAAGTTCCTGTAATACACAGGAAGTAAATACACAGCTAATAAAATATTTTTTTAAAGGTCATTGTATACCCGCTAACAACATACATATGTGAACCAACTGAAGGATACATACTCCACCTTGAGAAACATCGGTCTTCAGAAATAGTCACTTCAATAGTCACTGAGCACCACAAAAGGCATCATTTGTTCATGTTTACATCTCATGTGACAACCTAGGCCAAACGTGAAGTGTGGGTTTGAGGATGTCAGGTGGCATTTTTTTAAAGTGCAGAAGCACAAATTAGCATACAATAGAGCTAGAAACTAACCTTTGGGGGACAGCTATTATGTGCAGTCTGTGTGCTGGCTATTTAATTTTTTCTTATGAATGGATGTGGAACTTACACAAAATCAAATAATGTAACTAGCAAGTAACCTCCTAATGCAGGTTACTCCTTCATATTCCAAAACCCCGACAACCTGATATTAAATATCATTTCAAAGTAGTTTTGGCTCAGTTTTGAATTCCAACCTTTGAGGAAGGTTGTTGGATCCCACTTAAAAGGATGACTATCCTCTAAGGAGGAAGACCACAATACCACAAGAAACAAGAAAAAGAAAAACACAACCATCAATTATCTTACAACATTTGCTAAAGGCAGGAGAGGTTTCAAAATAGTGCGGCAGCCAGTTGCAGTCATGGTATGGTTTCCCCTTTATCTGCTCGTTTGCTTACGGCACATGCACTCACGTCTTCTACGAGCATACTTTCCAAGGTGACCAAGGGTGGTTTTTAACTAAGATTAAAATGGTGTCCGTGTGGATCGCCCCCCCTGTAAAAACAAGTGACTTGCCTCGCACTGGTCACAGAGAGGCATCAGGGAATCATGGTTGCCTTGCTCTCCCGGCAAAATGGGCTATGGCGGTGGGGATTCTAGCAGAGTCTGTTTCTAGTCCCCTGATTATCCCTAAACCATACCAAGAATCCCCTTCTTTATTAGCCAGTGAGGCTGATGCGGGATAGGGCAGACGGTCCCAGGTGAAGCATTTTCTGGGGCACTTGGAAAGAACCACCAAAATGGTAAAATGTGGGGGAAACAGTCCTCACAATGAAAGACAAAAAAAAAAAAATTAGATATATTGTGTCTCAAGAGAAGAAAGCTGAGGGCAGCCAAAACCGGTTTGGCTCAGTGGATAGAGCGTTGGCCTGCAGACTGAAAGGTCCCAGGTTCGATTCCGGTCAAGGGCACATACCTTGGTTGCAGGCACATCCCCAGTGGGGGGTGTGCAAGAGGCAGCTGGTCGATGTTTCTCTCTCATCGACGTTTCTAACTCTCTATCCCTCTCAATTCCTCTCTGTGTAAAATCAATAAAGTATATTTTAAAAAAATAAAAGAAAGCTGAGGGCAGAGATGTGACTCTGTTCTTAAAAGCTAGGGATGGCTATGGACAGGCAGGGGACAAGAACCTGTCAACCACGTGCATGCGAGTGGAACAACACTGGACTTGACAGGAGCTATTTCTCGTGAGGGACAGTTCTTGAGTGCCTTCTCCAATACTGACACGCCGCACAAGCACACAGGCTCTGGAGCCGGAATCTGAGCCTCGGTTTCCTTGCCTGTAAAATAACAGCGCTAGCAGTGTCTACCTCATAACATTTCTGGGAGGATTATATTTGTTCGCGTTGTAAGTTCTGTGTGTTTGTTATCGCTGTGATTGTTTTGTTAGTATTACATTAACTGTAAGCCCTTGCTCCATTAAGCAAGCCATCCATCAAGACTAAGAAGTTTTGTGATTACAGTGCATACAAATGAGGTGAGATGTTGAGTAGAATGAAATGTGCTACTCAGGGGGAGTGGATATTTTATCCTTTGGGGGTTGGCCTAGTTTTGTATTTTGAGGCAGCCTTTCTGAGTTGGTGTGAGCGTTGTCCTTCCTAGAGGATACAAGATGGCCTGTGAGTTCTTTGAGGCCAACTGACCAATGGTGCAAATCGCACCAGCTCTAGATAGAGAAAAATTTCCCCAAACACATCTCACAAGAAGCATCTTTGGTCAAGGTCTGTGTTGTTTTACTTGCATGCATATGGCTGACAGATCTTTGGACCTACCAGTCAATAAACATGTGTGATGGCGTCTCTTCCTATGGCGGGAGGGGGAGTGAAGAAGTGTCTCTGAATCTAAACTTTACAAAGGATGTGAGCAGGCTCTGTGTGTCTCTGCCATCCATGTCAGTCAATAAAATTAGATCCTTACATCTCCTTTTTCTTGAAGGCATTTAATGAGTTACATATTCTTTGCTTTAAGAAGCACACTCAAGCGAGCAGGGGGAAAAAAGAAGAAGGAAAAAAAAAGCTACTCAAGCTAGGTTCTGCCATAAAAACGTGGTGATAGGAAGTAACCCCAAACACTGGTGAAATCTTCTGAACGAAGTGGGAGTCTGCCCGCTGAAGGTCTGCAGGACCCCATCCGAGGGGGAGCTGCTTCGTGGTGGGCAGATGTGGCTCAGCGGGTGTTTAAATCCTGGAAATCCTTGACATTTGCAGATCAATCTATTCATAGCAGACCATCGGGGAGGCACCTCAGTGGTCTCTGCCATATGGTTTGTAATTCCACAGCCAGGCTGGAGTTCTTAACAGGCCACATAGGCTGGGATGGGACATGGTGGACTATCCTAGGGCAATCCACCATACTGTCAGAATTGGGACAGATGATTTACTTTACATAGTGCAACAACTATTGAGAGCAAACGGGGATGCTACTAATAATTACAACAGGACAACAGGCATACACTGTGTCTGTCCTGGGCAAATAGAAACATAGTCACCTCACTCAATGTCCGGCTTTAGAATCCTCTATTAGTGTAAGCCTCATTTCTGTTTAATTACTTTAAAAAAAAAAAGTATTTCTTTATTTAAAATGGCCATGAAGTGCCTGGCCAGCATGGCTCAGTGGTTGAACATCGACCTATGAACCAGGAAGTCATGGTTCAATTCCCAATTAGGCACATACCGTGGTTGCTGAATCAATCCCCAGTGTGGGGCATGAAGGAGGCAGCCAATCAATGATTCTCTTTCCATCGTTGATATTTCTGTCTTTCTCTCCCTCTCCCCTCCTCTCTGAAATCAATAAAAATATATAAAAATAAATTAGATTCACTTGTTTTTTTTTTTGTTTTTTTTTTTTTAAATATATATTTTATTGATTTTTACAGAGAGGAAGAGAGAGGGACAGAGAGCCAGAAACATCGATGAGAGAGAAGCATCGATCAGCTGCCTCTTGCACACCCCCTACCGGGGATGGGCCCGCAACCAATGTACATGCCCTTCACCGGAATCGAACCTGGGACCTTTCAGTCCGCAGACCGACGCTCTACCACTGAGCCAAACCGGTTTTGGCTAGATTCACTTGTTGATAGATATTGTATTTGTTGTTCATAATGTTTTATCTTTACATTTTCCTTCTTCCTCAAATAAATAAAAAATCTGGTGAACAGAATAAACTGGTGAACAGAATAGAATCGGGCATGGAAATGGGATTCTCTAAGGTAGTGTTTCTCAAAGTGTGGTACACGTACTCTCAGGGGTATGGGAAGAGTTTGGTGGGGCTATGCACTGCACTGTGCTTAGCTGTGCCTAATCCTATGCTCTCATGAGTCAAGTTAAGACAGTCTTGTGAGGCATGAGATGGTCCGGTGTGCAAGTAAATGTTATTTATAATATAACTTTTATTTATATTTTATTATGAATAATTTTATTTTACATTTATTATTATTTTCTGTATGTACCAAAAAATAATAAATAAATATATTTTGATTGTTATTAAAATACATCCTTTTTTTGACGAGGGGTACTTAGCGTTACGAAAATTACAGAAGGGGTACACATATGTCAAAAGTTTGGGAAACGCTGCTCTAAGGGAAGGGGTGTGGGAGGGTTTGGGAAGAGAATAGACAAAGATCTTATATGCATTACCTATGGACACAGACAACAGGGTGGCGAGGGCCTGTGGGGGGGTGGGAACTGAGTGGAGGGGAGCTATGGGGAAAAAAAGAGGGGCTTCTGTAATAATCTCAACAATAAAACTAGAAAAAATAAATTAATTAAACTACATGGCCATAAAGGGGGAATGCATTTTTAATTCAGATTGGTTAACATGTGTGAAGGTTTGCAGAGAAAGCTGGGGAGCCATAACATGTGTCCGTTTGGGAGGTTCATCAAAGTCTTTCTTGCCTTAGAATACTTGTGAGTCTTCCCAAACTTTACCAAATTGTCCAACAGAGCATTACTCTGAAGACTGTAGGCCCTAACCGCATTTCTATCACATTGGGTCAGGATGCTTGCCTAAGGAGATGACCCCCTCCTCCCAACCCAAGCAAAACTCCAACTCCTACAACCAGGCCTTGTTATTCACATCACTGCAGTAAATGGTCACGTGGGCCACTGTGATACTGATGTCTTGTAAGGCACTTACTGATAGCTCAAACTGATTACTTAACTTGGAAAATTCTTGAATTGGGAACATCATATAAAAACAGTCCTGCTGAGGCTTCTGGGTAAGAGGAAATACACAAATAATGTGTGCTGTACACTCAGAATATGCCAGGCTCTTTGCTAGATTCTCTAAGTATGCGCTCTGATTTCATCTTCACAACTATTTAGCAGCTCAAGAAATCAGAAAGCCTGTGTATTTGCTCAAGGAAAGTCACTTAGTAAATGTTTTACCCAATCAGGGTCAGGATGCCTGCTTAAAGTTGGCAGCAAAAAGGCAGCTTTCATCTCTGTTCACCTGGGAAGGAAAAGAGAAATTAATTCTTTGCTGCCTCCAAGAAACTATGATTGAATCTATCATGCAGGACAAACTCTAGAGAATAAGTAGACTCAGCAGACAGACTAACTTGTCTGAGTATTGGCTGTGATCTTGTTGCTCCATGCAATTCCCAGGACATCCGGAGGAATTCTGGGGCAGCCCGAGTAACCAAAACAGGGCAGCGACTTACAAATATTTTACTATCAATCCTAAGAAAGCCCCATTGTGGGTGACCTCTTTCCACCTTTAATCCAACATCCGTGTTGAGTCATTAAAACGAAGAGGGAGAAATTGGCATTAAAGGGTGTACTGGGAAAAGACAGCCACCACAAACTATGTCTGAGAAGTGGCTGAAAGGCATTTTGTAATAAATGCAAAGATAAAACGAAAATAAAAGTGAGGGGAGCACCAGTCTGTTTAAAAACGAAGCACCAGGCTGCAGTACACGCCTCCCAGATGAACTCGCCGTAGGTGAGAGGGTGAACAGACTGAGGCTTTACACGGTAGTAATTACCTGTAATTATCATTTTGGATTTTTTTTCTACATAAAAGGAAACAGGTTATAGTTTGCTACAATCATCCACTTCTGCACAGTTTTTGTCGCTTCTTCTCTCTACGATGGGAGATGGGAGGGTGTGGGGAAGAACGCGCTCCAGTCAAAGCTTGAAATGGAAATGTGTTCCGTGTCACCACGAGTCAGGTACAGGCAGCGATCTGGGATGTCTAATGCAGAAAGGAAACACTGGGAGTCTGGCAGACTTCACAGGTGGAAGAACAATTCCATTAACCCAGCAAAGATCTCTGGATCCCTGTGTTCAACAGGGCAGTGTGTTCACGGATGAACAACGGGTTGGCTGCCTTTCTCCAGGACGTACCTTCCCTCTGGAAAGCTCCTTTGATGGAAACAGTCTTCCAACGCCTCCCATGCCCCCTGGACAACTCCTGTTCCTCCTTCAAGATGCATCCCAAACGTGACCTCTGGAGAAGTCTCCCCCTGACCCCTCTGTGATCCCTTAGAGACGCCTTTGGTTTCCTGTACAGACATATCTTTCCCACGTTAGCCCCGAAGAGGGATCCGTCTCCAGCACGTCATCCCTCCAACCCCAGGGCTTACTGAGTGACATGAATGATCAGACACAGGATCTCCTCCACATTCAGTATCCAAGAAGATGACGTGCAAGGCTTCTGTACAGTTCAGGACAAAGAAGTAGCTTGCAAGAATTGATTCACATGAGTTGGTGTGTGTGTGTGTGTGTGTGTGTGTGTGTGTGTGTGTGTGTGTGATGTCCACTAGGCTGTAAGTTCCTTGGGCCCAGGTATTCGGTTTTACTAGTCTTTTATAATCTGTACTAATATAGTACAGATTATATGTGCCTCATACATTAATGCATGTCCATGTAAAAATTGCAATCAAAATAATGTAACCACTTGCCTCTTCTTAAAAAAAATGCCATTTCCCAAGTTTCTGTTTTTTAGGATCCATTTTTCTGTAACTGAGGCAGCCTCAAATTTGTAAAGGAATCCACATTTGTATTTCCAGCCCTGAGCTCCAGACATATATAAGTGACTCCTGACTTACCTCACCACTTGTATATCTAACAGGCAGCTCAAGACTTTCGTGGTCAAAACAGAACTGTGAATTTTACTCTCACCCCATCCTTGAAAGTAACACTCCCGCTGAAACCGGTTTGGCTCAGTGGATAGAGCCTTGGTCTATGGACTGAAGGGTCCCGGGTTCGATTCCGGTCAAGGGTATGTACATTGGTTTCGGGCACATCCCTGGTGGGGGATGTGCAGGAGGCAGCTGGTTGATGTTTCTCTCTCATCGATGTTTATAGCTCTCTATCCCTCTCTGTGAAACATCAATAAAATATATTTTTTTAAAAAGAAAGTAACACTCCTCACTCTGCTCATCTCATCACCATCAATAAGTATCTTGTCTCTTCAATCTCAAATCTAACCACTGCTATCACCCTAGTCTGAGCCATTGTCATCTCACCTGAATGACTTCCATCTGTTCCATTCTTGACACCCTACAGTGTAGGCAAACTGCGGCTCATGAGCCACAGTTTGGCCCCTTGAGTGTGGCTCTTCCACAAAATACCACGGCCTGGGCGAGTCTATTTTGAAGAAGTGGCGTTAAAAGAAGTTTAAGTTTAAAAAAAATTGGCTTTCAAAAGAAATTTCAATTGTTGTACTAATGATATTTGGCTCTGTTGACTAATGAGTTTGCCAACCACTGCTCTATACCCAGCAACAGCTATAGTGCTCCCCTTAAAGTATTCATCACACCCTGTTATTCCTGCACTAGAAAGTCTCCAATGGTTTCTCAGGATGCTTAGCACAAGATCCAAATTCCTTCTTGGGGGCCTTCAATGTTCTACACTATCTGTGCCCTGCCTGCTCTCTGGTCTCATTTCCTCCCTCTCTCCACCATGTTCATGCACCCACACTCCGTTCTGCTGCAGGAACCCACCAACTTATCTTAAGGCTCATGTGTTCTCTTTGCACACAATGCACTGCCAGGTCTTCTCCCATTCTGTCTGGTCCCTCCTGTCTCAGCCTGAGCACTGAATCCTCAAGAGGAGCCTTCCCCACCAACCCTCTCCAGCAGACCTCCGAGCACCTGCTAGAACATCCTATTATTTTGTTTGCTTTGAAAATTATCTCCCCACCAGATTGCAAACTCCTTGAGAGCAGAGAGCTTGCCTGTCTCAGTCGTTGCTATATCCCCAGCTCCTAGAACAGGACAGGTGCTCACTTGTAGGGAAAAGAGGAGGAATTTCGAGAAACAGAAACACAAAACATGATGTCAAGGAGAAATCTGAATTTCCGTGCAGTCACCAGGAAGTGGTTGCTCGGTAAGAACCTGACGCTTTCTTTGTCATCCCTAGGAAGAAGTGAGGACTACACACAAAGAACAATCTAGTGACAAATGTGCAGCCGTCTGTTCTGTGACGACATCCCCCACATGGGGGTTTGTCAGTGTGCTGGAAGAACAGATGTTATCCAAATTGCCTGAAGGGCCAGCACAGCTGTGTTGGACTCGTGGCCTGCTCAGAAGAGAGTGGGCAGGATTCTCAGCTCATAGAATGATTCTCACTGACTGAAGGCACTGTCACAGATCCAAAACGCACTGTAGCAAACAAACAGCCCAACCTTTCAGTACAGTAGAAGGAGTCTGAAGACCGAATCTATTTTATAAATTACAAATCTTGATTCTACCCTGATCCAAAGCCGGGTCACTGTGACAAATTAGCTCCTATTTTGGAACATGTATTGCCTCTGGTCTCTCTAATTATGACCTCCTAAAACCGATCTCACACCCTGAACCCCCTTGTCACACAGCTAAAATTGTGTACCGCAGAGACCACCCCACAGTGAACTGCATTACCTTGGGCCATTTTAATGGCCAAAATGACATATAGCATAACCTGTGTGATGACTATGTGATAACTGCTCATCCCTGTGGAGTTATCAAGCCGCCAGTATGGTACTAACCATTTGGACATTAATGTGGTCGGGACTCTACAGATTCCTCCAGCCTCCTCTGTACTCCTCCCATAGAATCTAGAAAACTCCCCATTCTCCCTCCATCACCACCCACCACCTCATCTAAAGATACCTCAGTTTTGTTTTCTAGTCAGTTTTAGGGGAACCGAGATTCCTTATCTCCTAGTTGAGCCCTTACTCTCAAGCGGTGTGGAGAATATGGGTTTTGACCTCAGGCACATTGTGGGACCTGGGCAAGTCAGTGAACTTCTGGCTCAGGAGTTCCTCCAATGTTTAATGCCCCCGTGTTAGGCTCTTTCATAATCAGCAAGTCACAGTTTGCCCGTCACCGATCACAAACAGAAAATGCTGCCCATCTCAAGAAATACTTCTCTGTGAAGTTTCTAGTGTCACATGGCTTACCTGCTGACAGCTGCCATGGTGGAGAGGATCCACCTCAGAATTCAGGTTATTGGACAAGAGGAGTGGGGGGTGGGGGTCTGGCTCATTTCTTTAGTGGCTGGGAGCACAGAGGGCAACCTCCAACAGAGCTGAGTTTTTAGATGAGATAGTTAGGAATTTAAGCTCTGGAATAAAAAAATTATCAGATTCTGCCACTTACTGGTTCTGTGATATCAGACGGCTAACAACCTCTTTAGCCTCAATTTCTGAAAATTAAGGGAAAAATGCAGCAACGACCTTGCATGCTGCTGGGAGGATTTAAGTCAGTTGCATCTTTAGTTATACTTATTGTTTGATGACTTAGTTGGGAGGGTGCAGGCAGCCCTGTATTTCCCATATTCCTGGGAGGGCTGGCAGAGGGTGGGAGTGTGCCAGCACAGGCATTATCCCACAAAACCCACTACTTGGGGTCTAATGCACAGATGCCCTGGCATGGAGACTGTGCGAAAAATAGTGAGAGAAATACCTACCTCATAGGACAATGGTGAGAATTAAGTGAGATAAATTATGTGAAACTACCTGGAGTGTAAGAAGTCATTTTCTTCTCCTCTTCCCTATGCATGGTTTGGGAAATATTTAACGTCTTTATTTAGTAACTTAGAAAAAATTTAAGCTAAAATATAAAGAAACTCTCTCTTTCCATAATACATTATGTGTTAATTATACTTTTTCATCTAAATATTTTCCTTCATTCTACTGTTTGAGCCTCTCTTTCCCTTGTTGTGCTTCCATTTCCATATCCTTTAATTTACATTCTGTTGCGGAATCCTCGTACAAGAGCTTTACTGTGGCACCAATCACATACTGACTTTTTTCAATGGTCAGTTCTACAGAAAAGAGTAGAATCCTAGCAGGATGCATCCTGCCACACTCTGATAGATTTTTATTTTCTGAATTTTAAAAAAAATGGCTCTTTTCCTATTTTATGCAAATGGACTTTGACTGTAAGTTGGAAACGCATTCAGCTGCCTCCTCAAGCAAAGATATCTTTTCAATGTCAGAATTCTTGAACGTGCTTGAATGAAAATTCACTTCCCTCTAGAGTTAGAATGATGTATTTTTAATATTGCTATTTTTCTTATATTGTTGCATAGAAATGCATTCTAATTGTATTTGTAGTTTATAATAAAAAAGAACAGGGGGGGGGGGGAAACTAGTAAGAGTCTATTGAAAGAGTTAAATCATTTCCCTACAGCTTTTCTAAGCGGAACTGATAGTCTTAGTCTGACTTAGAGAGCTGGAAGAGAAAGGCTGCCAACATCTGTTTTGGTCAGAGACAGATAAAAGAGACCAACTCATAGAGGGAATAACCCATGTATTGCATTCTGTATTTCATTACTCTTTTCACACAAAAAAAAATCCATGATATAGATAGACAGATATATTTCTACCTGAACTTTTCTACAGTGGAAATAAAAGAAAGGTAAAAGGCTCCAAAGAGTTATTGTTGATTTATTTACCTGGAATGCAGCCAGAAGGCATAGCACATCTACATCACCACCTTGCAAGGGTGGGTCTCAGCAACTTGACAGAACTGGTCTTAAACTTAAAAGTATAGAAGTAAAAATAACATTTCACTTACCCATAGAAGCATAGGTTAGGGCTGACATAACCAACTGAAACGCAAGCAAACAGTAAAATCCTCATTTTATCCATTAGTTTCAACCTTCTCTCCATTAATACTAATTCAAACACTGCTAATGTGTAGCCAAATGAACTAACTTGAGACCCTCTTTTCTCATTATTGGCAAAGATGCTAACAGGTAGTCAAGAGAGGTAGTAAGCTGTCTGGATAATTGATCAAACGAGTAAGCCACACAGAAATAGCAGGACATAGCTGCATCTAGAATCAACACACACACACACACACACACACACACACACACACACACACACGTTCTGCATTTGGCAGGGGGCAGCTGTGAAGGAGGGAGGGAGGTTTGTTCTGTTGGTTAGTCAGCTGGTTGGCTGGCTGGGAATGAAGGCTGTCAGTTGCATTTCTTACCTAAAAACACACAAAAGGCCTCCCACACCCAGGTCATCAAGAAACTGGTTTAACTCAGAATTACGTCAGACAGGTAGCTCAGGCTTAAAACCTTGGACACCCATCTTCGCATAATAGAAACAGTGTTGTGATAGGAAGAGGGTTTTGTGATATACTTTTGACAGTGGCCAAGAAACCTTTGAGTCAAAGCAGCCAGTGGATGAACTACACGCCACGGTTTTGACACCCAGAACGTATGATTCCCACGGGAGGAAAAGCTCTAGCTTCCATACCCTGAAATCTTGTCCTTGATATTTGAATTCTTGTCCTTGATATTCTTGCCTCCTTACTTAAAAATTAAGCACAAGTTCTTCACAATTAATCCTACTGTTTTGCTCTTCTAGTCCGTTCCTTCTTTCTTTACTTCTTGGCCATCTCTCTCACCCTCTTTTTCTCTTCTGTTGCCTTGGAGGTTGGTCCCTTGGAGGTTGGTCCCAAAGTGGAGATTGGTCCCATTCTACCTGAATACGGGGAGCTCATTGGGGGCTGAGACTGTACAATGAGGACCAAGAGATGGTACTAAAATACACACTTTTAACTAATAATTGAATAAAACCAGGACACCTCAAGGTCCCACACTGAGGAAGGAGTGCCTGCACAGGGAGGGTTGAGCTGATGTGGCGTGCTGTTCCTTACATCTCAGAATCTGAAAACATTTGCTTATGAGCAACTGTCTTAGAAATAACAACTGTAGCCTTTGATACTCAGAACACAGTACAAATGTTTTATGTTTCTGGATTCTTTAAACATCTTAGAGCCTTCATTAACCATAACTCAATGAAATGGAGCTCTACCACCACCTCCCCACCCCAAAGATATTAAGCCCAAGTTTTTTGTCATTCCACTTTTATGAGAAAGATCAAAACCTTACGTGACTCACTGAGACCACAGGTATAATTGATAAAGATGTCTCCACGTACACCTAGGAGAGTGTATGTTCAGGCCAATCTCTTAAATCTTCTATAGTATGCTCTGCATACTATTCTGAATGCATAATGGTCATTCATATTCAGAATCTTAATCTTGAAGGAGAGCAGAACCATAATGGAAGAAATATTGTTATGTTCCCTGTTCTTACTAAGGCAAGAGAAACTGCTACTGCCCTTCAGAAAGATTTTCAACAGAGAGAATATTCTTTTTTCTTTGCATTCCAGATAATTGAATTTCTTTTTTCATCTGCCAAAGAATGTCAGTGCTCTGATCCTTGTAAGAAATCTGGGAGTTGTAGCCTGGAATTATTTATGATTTATGCCTACTGCCATAATGGATTTGAGGTCTGGGATTCAAAAGAATTGATGTGACCAATATGCTATATGCTGTCCTTAACATTCTGACCAACGATGTGTGCTTCCTCTGCTCTAACCCTAACACAAAGAACTGCAAGCCATAGGATGACAGAGTGAGATGGGACCTTCACTAGATCATTATGTAGAAATCCAAGTCCCAGAGAAGCAAAATATCCTGTCCAGGGTCAAAGGACTCCAGTAGCAGAACTGGGAGTAAAACAGGTCCCCCTGACTCCAAATCATTTCCCAGTGGCCCAAAAGTCTCCCCTCTAACAGGAGTTGTTAGTAGGACATTATTACTGGGATAAGACCATTCTGTAAAGTGTGTGAATTTTGGAGTATGCCCTGGAAGAACAAGATGTTAAGTCCAGTTTTCCTCAAAACACCAAGTTCCCCACTGATACTTAGACTAACCCAAGGATCACAAACTAGCTTCTCAGCTACCCCACCGCCACCACCATGTTCCTCCTTTCCCTGACACTACTCCTGGGGTTACTGCCCTTGGCAAAGCCACTGATCAAATGGAGTCCAAGAAGCTCCTCTGAAATTCCCAATGCCCACCACTAGGCTTCCAGACTGTCTTCCAGGATGATGGAAATGAGGAGTGATGGGCCAGAGCTGTGGCTGTAGCAGTTACCAGACCATTAGGCTGGGCAGTGGGACACATAAAGGAAATCTGAAGCACATATTGGGAAATGAAGCAGAGTGAATAGTAATCTTTGGTCTTTTTGTTTGTTTGTTTGTGGGGGGCGGTATCTATTCTTTTTTATGAATCAGATTCACATTTAGGGCCTGAAGAGGGATGACTAGAAAGACTGGCTATTTATTCTCTTTCGGCAAAGCTGTAGTTGGCTTTGTGGGGGTCCCAACAGCTATCTCCAGCAGGCCACGGACTTTAGTCCCTCACCTGGGCCATAGCTCCTTCTCCACTTTCTAACACAGAGGAGCCTTTGATTCTGAGAAAACAGAGGTCAAGTCCAAGCAGGAGTAGGAAACTCAACTTTGTTAATGGGTACTGGTTAATGGGTACTAGTAGAAGTTTAACAATCAGCTCTACAGGGGGAAAATGTATGCATAAGTTTAACATATATTTTACCCACATAAAGAAGGCGTGGCTACAGTTGATAAATATAATGAAGTATCTAAACCTCTGTTTTATAATAAATTATACATAGTCAACTGATTTCCTCACAGAATGTTTTTTATCTAGTTCTTTTATCCTTAGCCTGTCTATGGTTGCAATTATCAAACAATTAAAATTTCCATATTTACATTGGTTAATATTTTTTAATATATTTTATTGATTTTTTTTCAGAGAGGAAGAGAGAGGGATAGAGAGTAAAAACATCAATGAGAGAGAATCATCAGTCAGCTGCCTCTTGCACACTCCCTATTGGGGATGTGCCCGCAACCAAGGTACATGCCTTTGACCGGAATTGAACCCAGGACCTTTCAGTCCTCAGGCCGACGGCTCTATCCGTTGAGCGTCAGCTAATATTTTTATTTTTGTTAAAGATTGATAAAAACCACATATGTCCGAAACCACTTGTTCATTGATGACAGAAGCAGCTTCTTGGTGAATCAGATCATAGCTTTCGAAGATAAAAGAGTATTTCCTCAATTTTGAGGGCTATTCATAATTTGATGACTATAAACAATAAATTTTTAAATTTAATATGCATCATCGACATTTTATCCATCACTTTCTTAATTGTAGATGTTCAACAACATGCTAGATCAAGCCCTGATTTGAAGCTGATTTCTGTGGTATAAATATTCCCATCATGTTGATTTCAAGCTACCAATATGATGTCACCAGGGATAGGGTTGTGAAGAGACTTGCCACTATACAATCTGTCCACTGAACTGGCATGATAGATGTAAACCACCTCAAGAGCATTGATCACATGAAAATGTAACAAAATAATTAGAGAGTGGTTCATTTGCGATAGTTTTTAACCTTTGTTTTTAATATAAAATATAATTGTGGGTTTATAGAGTTTAATTTTTAATCATGGTTGCAACAACTGGCTCACAAAATTCCTAAGAGCTTACCAATCAGCACTCCTAAGCTGATGTAAGCTAGCTCCAGCACTCCAGTAGGGGAGAAAAGGTATTCTTTTAAAAGTAAAGTATCAGGGAAAATTCATAATTTTTTAAGATATGCGTTCATGTTAAGTTGTAAAGCCATGTGTTAAGAAATGGAATTTTCAAACTCCTTGTCCAGTCAGTAGAGTTGGCATTTCTGTCCAAGTGTGTGGGGGTTAGATTCCCTGACTTCCCCCACATTAACCACCCCTACCGCCTCTTCCACAGACACCCACTACACAGAAGGGATTCATTTCACACACCTCATGAGAGCTTCACCTTGTCCCATCCAAAATAACTCTTTCTGGAGCCAATTTTTTAGTGTAATTTATTCCAAACCTTTCATGGGGAAACTTGTACTCTTGAAGCTGTTCAGATGTGCAGCCAGCGGGGAGCTCCTGGACCACATTGGCTTCTACAGCTACAGATGCTGCGGCCAACCCCGACACCCAGGGACACCACGGGGATTTATAACATTCCTGGAGGGATAGCAGACCCAAGCCTATAAATGAATGCATTATGCTTATCCACATACATGTTTTTCATCTGTGACAGGTATTTTATGGATTGGAGCCTTCATTTAAATGTTACATAATCCTCCCTTAATAAATAATGTGAATATTCAATGTCATTGAAACAAGAAAGACTGCCTTTGTTTCGCCATAACTGGTTCAAAAATAACAAGACTCGCCACAGACTAGAGACTGATCATCAAAAAGATCTGTTACATTACAAGGTATGGTCCCATGTCTAGCACTTTCATCATAATGAAGTGTAAATGACATAAAGATTTTTGCCTTTTTATATGGTCATCTTGAATTCACACAGAAGAAGCTAGAAAATTGCATCATTTGGTCAAATTAAGTAATTTGACTTAACTGAAAGTAAAGCCAGGTGAATCAATTAAAAATGCTAAGTTAAAAATATTTTTACAAAATACTCTGTAAAGGATTGGACTGCATTATTCTGTAGTATGAGACATAACTGAAATGCCTATCCATATTATCAGGGAGTGCTCTTACTTCAACAGCTTTACTGTGTAGGAGGTTGATGTCAACTTGGGAATCTGTAACCTCAACTTAAAGAGTTTATACCTGTAGCATTTAGCACAATGCCTGGCTAACCACGAGGAATTTCTAGAATGAACGAATGTCTTAATGATTAAAGACAGTTCATTAACATTTATTTTTAAAAGTTTTTTCTGTTATATAGACTAAAAATATGTTTGTAATTTTACTTATGACACTAATTTTTAAATCAACTTTTTCTCTATTAATATTATTAAAATTTAGACTTTTTCTAAATGATCATGTTTTAGATTATGGGTGTTGATAACCAAGAAGTTACATACATTAACTGTTACATACATTAACAAAACTGTTGTTTTGTCCTGTCTGGGATCCATTTCCCTTTCTGCCATTAATAGCACCCCAATTTTATCCTGGGAAATCATCACTATCCTTCTCAAAGTTCATCAGGTACACTTAAATTGACCCCAACCCCAATCTACAGATGGGTTTATGATCCAACCTGACTAGTCAGAGCATTCCATCCCACTCTCCACAGCACCTGGTTTGTGGCTGGGCATGTGACCCACTCTGGCCCAATAAAACCCACTCCCAAAAGTTCTGCTAGAACTCTTATGAGTGAGATGCTCCTTTCTGCTGGTATGCCTTGCTGGTGGGGGGTGATCCTGGTGTTGGTGGTAACTATGTTGAGCTTAAGAAGAGAGACAGACTAGGAATGATGCCAGGGCAGGAGAATGCAGAGCTGAGAGTTAAGGAATGGCTGGTCCTGATGGATGACATTATCTGCAAGTCTGTGCAGTGACTAAAGGCTGCTTTAGTCTTGGATTTTCCGGTTTCATTAGCCTGTAATTGAGTTGTGTTTCTGTCATTAACAACTAGATGAGTCTATTCTATAAGTCTCTTCTATGGTCCAAGCATGCTCTCCTTGGTTATATATAAATATTTTAATCATTACCCAAGGACATTTTCATGTATTTTTAGAGAGAGGGGAAGGGAGAGAGAGAGAGAAAGAGAAACATCGATATGAGAGGGATATATCAATGGGTTGCTTCCTGAATGTGCCCTGACCAGGAATCTAAATGGAGACCTTTTGGTGTACAGGACAACACTAAAACCAACTGAGCCACATCAGCTACACTAAATTAAAATTAAAGCTTAAATTTTAATATATACATTAAAATTTATATATATATGGTTATATTTTAAATCTCAGTGGAAGTATATAAATTTATTCAGTTGGCCATATGCATAATTTATAATCTTGCTAAATTTTCCGAACATTATATTCAAGGACTTTCAGTAATTCAGAAAGCCAGGAGTTGTTTTCACAGAATCTATGAAGAAAGAGTTATTCTGTGCATCAAGCACAGCATGAGTGCTGGAAAATATGGGCAGGCAAAGGGCTATCTCAGGGGCGAGCAAGCAGTGATTAAACCCACTAAACCATTAAAAAAGGCATTTCCTCCCAATTTCAAAATGGCTTGGGACTTAACAGATGCTACGAAAGAGTCCTTACAAGAAAAAGAAAAGTATGTAGAAAAGCACTGAGTAGTGAAAATGCATATGGGATTCATAAAGTTGGGGAATAAACTATGAATGCAGGTTCATCAGATTGGGGAGGGCTGGGAACATCTAGCAAAGGTGAGTTTTATTCTGCAAGCAGTAATGAATTATTGCAGTTTTTTAATGAATGAGCTACAAACAAAGCTAAAACTTAGGTGTACTTACGTTTTACATTAGAAGGTATATAAAAAACTTAACTTGAAAACGTAAGCATCAGTGTGAAGGATGTATTGAATAGGAGAAAGTATGTTGGCAGGTAAAAAAGCAGGGAGTGCTGAAGTGTACCCAGGCAGGGGATGCTAGAGCCTGAATTGTGCAAGTGCTAGTGGGCATGAAAATGAAGGAAGATATTTTAGAGACTTCTGCATATAGACTAAAAACAGTGCTTGATTAAAAAAATTGGATATGGGGAATCAAGAAAAGTGCCAGTACTTATTGATAGAATGACTGGGAAGTTAATGATAATTCTAATCAAGTGGGAAATTCAAGAAGAGGAACATGGTTGGAAATGAAGGTATATTGTATACTTTTGGAGTTTGAGGTGGTGGTAACACACTTTGAGAGATAATGAAAGCTAACTGGAAGTGAAGATATCTAGTCAGGGTGAAGGTAAGAGCTAGATCTAGAGACTTAGACATCATGAAACCTCCCCCAAGGAGAGACTGTTGAATGGTTAAGGGGGGGTATGTGTGAAAGAAGAGCCAGGAGTGACTCAGCCCTCAGAAGTGAAGGGATGGGGAGTTTTAAGAAGGGCATGGTCCTCTCATAATATACTACACAAAGAAGGAAGATGAAGAACAGCATTTGCCCATTCCAAATTCAATTTGACTTTAACTGAAAGCTTGCAATTAAAAAAAAATCTATCTTATATATACAAATATTGTAAAGGTTTTTTCCACCCCCCAGGACCAGGGCCAATTAACACACTAGTTGTAAAACTAGATATTATAGCAAGGTGGTTTAGACAAGAATAATCATTTACATTTCTTAAATCCCAAGTACTCTCTCAAATGTTATTTTCCTGATTTTTCTTTCCCCAAATTACTCTTTTTTTCCAAAACAAAGGAAAAAGTAACACTAGGGATTTGGGTGATTTTTTTTTTTAGTTTTACACTTTTAAATGTTTTTCTATTTTAAAAATCATTTTAATCAACTTTATTTACAAAATACTAACCTAGGGATTGTAATTCTACAAAGTATTCATTTGAAATGTATATACACAATCAGATAATGACAGATCATTCAAATTCAGAAGAGGCAAAAGAGCCTTTGGTTTCTGTCTCCAGAAGCTCAGCAATGAGAGGGAATCCAACCTAAGAAGAGGAAAATGGGAGCTCCCCGGTAGAGAGATAGCATTTTGATAGAAGGGTGTTACAGAGTGGAAAATATTGCTAGGCAAACTTTTGGTGGATAGCCATACCAGCTTTCTAGGGAGGCAAGAGGATGATGTCCCCTTGGATCATCACAGAAACTTAATTGGAGTTAGAGGTGAAAGAGCAAAACCAAGGTGAGATCAGAGGAGGGAAAGGAAAAGGTGTTCTCTCTGGTCAGGACCGACCCTTGGGGAGGAAATGCCAGATGATGCTCAGCCTGGGACTCTCCTGGGAGAAGCCACGGGTGATTTCATAGACTTCCTTTTCGTCCCAGTGTCTCTACATTTCCAGAAATAACAGTCTTCAATGTATCTAGATTTGTGTACGTTTCTTTGTTTAGTTATTTTTCTATAAAATTTGTTTCATGCTGAAGGGCAATAATTGGTTAAATGGAAAAGTCCAATGAAACTAACTTTCACCAGTCACCTCCTTTCTAGATGTTCCTGATCACTCAAAGTTAAGGCTGACGTCTTTTTAGGATAACTCGGGGCTACTAAATGTTCATGTAAGTTTAAACATCTCAAACATTTTGCATTTTCTTTCAAGTACTTTGGATAGCAAAATGTGTCTCCCTCTCTCTGTGCAGTTGCAAAACAAAATGTTTCTATGCACTTGATTTTTAACTGAGGGGAAAGGAAACTTTTTGCTCTAAAAAAATAAAAGAGAACTATCCAAGTTTCAAGGATTGCTGCCCATGCCATCATTTCCCATCTGCTGTGATGAGGACCTGGAATCAAGTTTTCACTGCCATAGTCTAGAAGCTCAGGGCACAAATCCAAGGTAGTTCCAGTCTCTGTGCGGTTCTGAGGGCCAACATAGAGTTGCTGCCAGCTACCAGTGTCCCAGGAGCCACAACAAATCAAGCAGAACACCCACAGATCCAACCCTGCCCCTGGTAAATGGGAAAGCCCCGTTAAGTCAATAATAATGCTTCCTCTTCTTTCTTCTTCCTCTCCTCCTCCTTCTTCTCCCTCGCCCTTCTTTTTCTTCCTCCCTATCTTCCTTCTTCCACCCTTCTCTTTTATCAACTTTATTGAAGGATCATTGACATACAATAATCTTCCCATAGCCCTGGCTGATGTGATTCAGTTGGTTGGACCATCATCACACACACCAAAGCTGAAGGGTTCAATTCCCAGTCATGGCACATGCAAAGATATTGAATTAGTAGTTAAATTTTTTTTCTCACAAAGAAAATTCCAGATTTATTTGTAAATCCTATAAAACATTTAAGGAAGAAATAATACTAATCCTACACAAACTATTTGGCAATTTATTGAAAAGTTAAACATATGCCTACCATATGGCCAGTCAGTTTACTCCTGAGTGTGTGTGATGATGCTCTAACCAACTGAGTCACATCAGCCAGGGCTATGGGCAGATTATTAAAAAATCAAACCCTGTGGGTTTGATTCCTATCAGGGCTAGTGTGGGAGGCAATGGACTGATATTTCTCTCTTTCTCTCTCCCTCCCTTTTTCTTTCTAAAAATCAATAAAATAATAATAAAATAAAATAATCAGCCTATATTTAAAGAATATAATTTGATGAGCTTTGACAGGTATATACCCATAAAACCATCACTATAATCAAGATAACAGACATTTCCATCACCCCAAAAAGTTTCCTTGTGGTCCTTTGTAATCCATTCTTCCATCACCCCTAATCCCAGAAAACCACTGACCTACTTTCTGCCACTGTAGATTTGTTTGCACTTTCTAGAATTTTATGTAAATGGAATGCAATATTTATTCCTTTTTGTAGACCTTAAAGCATGATTTTGAGATTCATTCATGTTTTTCTGTACATCAGGATATGTACCTACATATCCCATAATTCATTTAACTCTTCATCTATTAATGAGCCCATGGGTTGTTTCCAGTTTTATGAGTAGAGTTGCTATAATCATTTGTATATGAGTATTTGTGTAGAAATACGCTTTTCCTTCTCTTGGGTAAATACCCAGGAGTAAAATAACTGGTCATATGGTAGGCATATGTTTAACGTTTCAATAAATTGCCAAATAGTTTGTGTAGAATTAGTATTATCTCTTCCTTAAATGTTTTATATGATTTGCGAATAAACCTGGGATTTTCTTTGTGAAAAACATTTTTAACTACTAATTCAATATATTTAGTAAGTATAGAATTACTTAATGTTATCCCAAAGCTTACTAATGCTCTCTTTTGGTCTTTTTTCTTTTCTGTTTGTTTTTTGGAGCCTTTTCTGTTTCTGCTTCATTTTGGATAGTTTATATTGGTATGCCTTCAAATGCACCAATCTTCTCTTCTGTAGTGTTTAATCTACTATTAATCCCATCTGTTGTAAATTTTATCTTATGCATTTACTTTTCATTTCTAGAAGTTTGATTTAGGTCTTTTTCACCTTTTTCATTTCTCTCCTCATGCTCATGTTTTCCTCTATTTCTTAATTTATAAAGTATATTTTAAATAGCTATTTTAATGTCCTTACTATTAATCTTATGATTCATGTCATATTTGGCTCTAATTTTATTGATTGACTTTGCTCCTCAAAATATGATATATTTTCCCATTTCTTTGAATGCCCAGTCATTATTTTATTAGATGGAGTCTTGGATTCTTCTTCTTGTGTTCTTTATATATTCTTTAACACTATTCTGGGAAAGTTAATTTGCTTACAAATGGGCTGATCCTTTCAAGGCTTGCTTTTAATCTTTGTCAGGCAGGTCCACAATAACATTTGGTGTAGGGCTTGACCCCACCACTAAGGAAACACCTTTCTGAGCACTCTGCTAAATGTTCTATGTGTCAAGAGGTCTTTTCACTTTGAATGGCGGGAAGGTGAACTATTCTTGGCTCTCTGAGAGCTCCGGGGATTGTTCTATCTACTTCTTCCCATTGCCCAAGAATTTTCCTCACATGCTTACACTGATCAGTATTCATTAAAGACTTGGGGGAACCCTCTGCAGATCTCCAGATCTCTTTCTTTCTCTTTCTCTCTCCCTAATAGCTCTCTGCTCTCTAGTACTCTGCCCTGTGAATTCTATCCATCTTTGCCTTCTCAAGCTACAAACCCTTGTCCCTCAACTCAAGGAGGATTGCACTGCAGCCTGGAAACATTCATGAGGAAGTGAGCTGGGCCAATCATAGGGCTCACTTCATTTGTTTTTCTTTTCTCAGAGTTCATTGCCCAGCCGGCATGGCTCAATGGTTGAGCATCAACCTATGAATCAGAAGTTCACCATTCAATTCCCAGTCAGGGCACATTGATGTTTCTATCTTCTTCCTCCCTTCCTCTCTGAAATCAATAAAAATATTTTTTAAATAAATAAAAATGGAATAACTAAACACTACTGTTTTACATACTTTTGCCCATTTTCCTTTAGTTGTTTAAGGCAGAAGGATAAACACAGTGCCTGTTATTCATCATAGCACAATGTAACTCAGTTTTGGGGGATTTAATAGCAGGTTTAGAGCTCTGAACTATAAATCCCAAGGTTTACTGTCAAACAATTTTTACAAATTTCTCAGTCTGACCCATCTCCATCTAACACATATGAAAGAGATTCAGTGTTCCTGATAAGAACCCTATCTTCATTTTCATAAATTAAGATTCCAAGTATTAATATGTGTTTCTCTACATTTTTAAATCCTAGCCCAATAATTTGTAGATTTTTTTCCCTCTATCTCTGTGCATGCATGTTGGGGGTGGGGGAGTACTAGGTGTCCCTGCAAGCACACATGCATATATATTTTGTTTCCAGTATATAAAGTTCCATAGAACTTTACTTTGCTATTTGTGGACTCATTCATTAGAATCCTGTTTATGAAATTATTGTGAAGGATAATCCTTTGTTCACATGAGATCTTGCTGTCAGGATGAAAAATACGGAGTGAGATCCTGTTAAGGAACCACCTTGGAAGTTCATTGCACAGTCAGCCAGTTTCACTCAAGAGCCCTCTGCACTTCCCATGTCCTAAGTTTGGGTCTTACTCTCAAAGGAGTAAGCTCTTGACTGGACTAGGGCATAAGCATTAGTTGCAAATTCACCTGCCCCATATCCCTTCCTCTAAATCTATTCCTAGAGCCGCCTTGGCTGTCTGCCCAGGCACTTAACTTCTTCTCAAATTTGGATCCATTTTGTTTTCCATGCCTGGCTGAACTCAAGGCCATCTACCTTTCCTTGACCTTTGGTATAAACTTTCTAGGCTCCTGTCTGCCTGTCCACCTGGCCATTGCTTGGCCCAATGCCCAGTATGTGTGAGAAGCAAAAGGCAGGATATAGGAATCTGCTTGTTTCCTCTGAACTATGGAAAGGCAGCCAGCGGTCAAGAGAGATGGATATGGTACGCATTTATAAGGTTAAATGAACCAAGGATGTGCCTACAATATTAATACAATTCAACAAAATGTATCTTAAGCCAGGCACTGTGCAAACATCTGGAATACAAGCTGAATAAAACAATGCTCCTGATGATAGGGGCTCACCTTCCAGTTTGGGAGGTTGTGATACAGCCTGTGAAAGAACCACAGCTTCTCCTTGCCTGTCTAGTTTCAAACTCTCTCCTTGTACTTACATGTATGTTCAGATACCACACTGTACATATTACTCCTAGATGACTGATAGTATGTCCAGACTGATTTTTGAAAACAGTTTATATGTATGTTTTTGCGACTAAATTGCAAATTCCCGATGGATAGGGGCCATGTCTTATTCCTTGCTTGTCACAGTTTCTAACATAAGATGCCCTTAAATTAAAATACATGCAATTCATATATATATATATATATATATATATATATATATATATATATATATAATAATAAATTAATTATACAAGCGATATACAATAAACTAAAGCATACCTTCTGATAAGTAGTAACCATTCTAATTATGACAATAGAGAGGGTTGCAATTCACGATGGGAAGTGTATCAGTTAACTAAATGGCTCAAAGATTAATATAAGGGTATTATAGTTGTTCATTGTCTGTTCACCTTACCTCAAGTGATGTCTTTAACATATGTGTGTTGTAAGGTTATATCCACATATAAGCCTCAATGGCACTGTCAGCACCAAGCATTTGGGCGATTGACGAGATGGCAGCTAGAACACATACTTTTAAACAAGAAAAGAAATGTAGATCCTTGTGATTGTTATCCTCTTTTATTGTCTTTTAGCCACTACTTCATCTACCATACTTCCACTCCGTATAACGTTACCTAGAAGAAAGAAAATAACTCCAGGTAGGTTAGTGCCTCGAAAGAGGGAGGTAGTGAGGATTTAGCAATAGCAGCCAAGGAGGGGCAAGAAGTGGGGAGGGGGTCCCGCTGACTCTATTGGTTAGAAATCTCCTAAGCAGCAGAAAGGCAAACTCAGGCTGCTATCACAGTAAACAAATAATAAAGGGAATGTGCTTAGGCTTCAGGTACAGCTAGGTCCAGGGCTCACGCCATATCACCATAACCCACATCCCCACCTCACAGTCTGCTCTCTGTGTCAGCCCTCAGTCTGCTCACTGAGCAAGTCTGCTTTTGATGGAAGCTGACTGCAGTGACATGTTTTCTAGAAACTTAACATTGTACTTGATCATGAATAAAGGATGAACGAAATTGTTTAACCACCCTCAGCTTTGATACCCTGCAATGTCAAGCTCACTGACAAAAGTACTGAAATATGATCTAACCAGGAGAGGGGGTAGCACCTTCCACCTTGGCGTTCCTAAACTTGCAGGTATCTTCAATCCCCCCCACACAGACTGTGTTTCACAAAATGAAAGATACACAATTCTGTGCGTCTGTTGAAAGAAACAAACCTTAATAAGCAGTAGGTATTCAGTTTATCTCTCAAAGACCATGATGTGATTTATAATCCAGTTTTTAATTGCATTTTATGTTCTCAGTTACCCTTGTTGTGATAAAAGAATATAATTTTGTTCTAGCCTTTTTCTCTACATTGGACTGATTTAGCACATATGATTTTGCAAAAGCAGATTGTGTTTTATTCAAGTATTTATCCCCAGCAGAGTGATCAGTCCAAGGTAGGTGGGTAACGAATACATTTTAAAAGAATGGCCTTCATCTTCAACAGTCTCAGCCTTGTGTTTTGCTGATTCTGTCAGCACCTGTGTGCCAGCTTGTTAACTCATCCAACTAGTGCACACCTGTAGCGATCATATGCCGTGTGTGTGTGTGTGTGTGTGTGTGTGTGTGTGTGTGTGTGTGTTCTAACTCACATATAGTACAATGCAGCGATCTCAAGTGCTCAAGTACACAACTTGATGAATTTTCACCAAGTAAACAGACGTGTGTGACCGTCAACCAACTCAATAAAGAAAGCATTTCCGGAAGACTCCTTATGCCCCTTCCAGTCAGTACCCACCAAACATAACTACCATTCTGACCTCTGTCTCTATAAATTAGCCTTTTTTTTGAACTTCATATAAATAAAATCATATACTGTATCAGTTACATTCACTATAACATTCTTTTTAAAATATTTTTATTGATTTCAGAGAGATAGAAACATCAATGATGGGAGAGAATCATTGATTGGCTGCCTCCTGCACACTTCCTGCTGGGGATCGAGCTCACAGCCCCACCATGTGCCCCTGACTGGAATCAAACCCAAGGCCTTTCAGTATGCAGGTGGATGCTCTATCCACTGAGCCAAATCATCTAGGGCAGTGGTTCTCAACTTTCTAATGCCACAACCCTTTAATACAGTTTCTCATGTTAACTGATGCCCTCAGTGGTTCTCAGACTTTCTAATGCCGCAAACCTATAATACAGTTCATCATGTTGTAGTGACCTCAACCATAAAAGTATTTTTGTTGCAACTTCATAACTGTAATTTTGCTACTGTTGTGAATCGTAATGTAAATATCTGTGTTTTCCGATGGTCCGTAGAGCCTAAGACCATCGGAAAACACAGATATTTACATAACAGTAGTACGCTGTTATGTAATTATTGGATAACTTGATTTGCCATATATCTCTAGACCATTCAGAAAAAAAGTATTGATATTTTGATTAATTTGTTTAGATCAAATTAATTCATAAATGGCTGTGTAGATTTTTTTTTTAGCATTAAAGGAATAACTAGAGTGCATGACAGAGAAAAAACATCCAGTTTTATTTGAGAACCCAAGAAGACACATGGATAGCTCAACCCAATCCCCCCCCCCAACCCCAGGCTCTTCCATGCCCCCTGGGGTACCTCTGTCTTAAGGTAAACACACACCCTATTTGTCCTTTCTCCTCAATGCTGTCTTGTCCCTAAAGATGTCACTGTCCTTTTAACCCTTTCTAAGGTGATCTGCAGCCCATCATCTCTGAGATAATCATACTCCAATCACAAACTTAGGCCTCCAGTCCTCTCCCAACATCTGCCTCCCCTACTTTCAAAGCCACCATATAGATACACCTTTCTCCCTTTTTGTTGCTGCCATATTTCTTTTGTTGTTGCTTTTTCATAAATTGGTACTTGGTTTTGGTTGTTTAGACTAACGTATTTAACAATTATAGTGCACTAATAGATGCCTGAAATCCTGTATCAAGCACTGGAAATAAAAAGGTAAAAATAAACTGACTAAATAGATCCAGAGACATGGATTCAGGGAGCAGACTGACAGGTCTCAGAGGGAAGGGGGGAGGAGGGGAGGGGAGCAGGAAGATATTAACTAGAGAATTTACATGCATACATGCATAGCCCATGGACACAGACAGTAGTGCAGGAAAGGCCTGGGGCGGGGCAGGAACTGGGTGAAGGAAGGTAAAGGGGGGAAGAAAGGAATATCTGTATTACTGACAACAATAAAAAATAAATTTAAAAAACTATTAAATTTCTGTGAATTAGCAGTCTGCTGGAAAGTCAGACATACGCTAACAAGAGGATGGAGCAATGAGTGCTACCAAGGAGGTAAGTACCGATGCTGTGGAAGCTCACATCCAGTAGCACCTCTGCATCCATTATGTCAACTCATTTAAGTCTTGTCTCCATCAGGACCTGCTCACCTCCACTTTTCTACTTGTCCTGCCCAGAAAAAGACTCCCACTTTAGATCTGTTATCCATAATTCAGAATTGTTCACCTCCTGGTGATCCATATATCAGAACTGCTCACCTCCAAGGTCTTCATTTCCTTCCAATTGCTACTAACCTTGCTCTCTGCTTCATTTTCCTTCAGTTCTTAAAATGTCCTATCCTCATCTCTCATTGACCCCTTCTAGACTTTTTTACAATCTCCATCTAATACCACTAATTCTATCAACCCATGTAGCCAGTCTTACCTTACTTTACAAATCCCTAACCTGGGTCTTCAAACCATCCACGTCACATGTTCTCCTCCCAGGGTATTAACTATTCCTGGAAACACTAAACATAAAAATAATTTAAAACTGTCCTTCTTTCATTCAGTGAAAACCAATCACATTCCCTACAAATCCGGTTCCACATCATTCCTGTTCTCAAATCCTCCTACCGTGCTGCCTCAGCTGAGGCCATGGGCCCATTGGTCCTCAAAAAATCTTTACATTGTTGTGCAGTTTTTCAACTTTCCTTTCCAGCAAAGAGCAAAATTTCCTGCTCTCCAAGGCTAACCACTATACCTGTGACCTTGACCTTACCCATGTCACCCTCCATATGTGGGGTCCTTCCTACTCAGTCTATAAGCAAGCTAAAATATCTCTTCCTATCCTAAAAGAGCATTCCCTTGATATACTACCCCATAGGCCAGGGGTGGGCAAACTTTTTGACGCGAGGGCCACAATGGGTTCTTAAACTGGACCGGAGGGCTGGAACAAAAGCAACCTGACCATGCTGGCACTCTCATCTTGGGCTGCTGGTGAAGGAGCAGAGGAGGGGAGAGCAAGAGAACCGCTCTTTCGGCCACTCAGGCCAGATAGAACAGCCGAACGGGCTGGATCTGTGGGCCGTAGTTTGCCCACGGCTGACTTACTAAGCCAACCTCTTGAAAGAAACCTATACTCACCGATTTCCACTCCCTGGCCACTCACTCAATCTTATGCCTGTGAAATCTGGCTCCCAGCCATGCAGCTCTTTAATAATATTGCTTTAGCACCGATTGCCAAGGAAAATGCAGGATACTACAGAAGTCACTTGAAACTAAGGTTAAAATAGAATAGAGTTTGGGCTTTTTCAGTGAAATTCTCACAAGAATTCAACACCACCCAATTCTCACAGTTGTGTGTTGTTGATTTAAAAGGGGAAAAAAATGTCCCTGATTGTTTTTCTCAAAGAGGAAGAAACTTCAGGATGTAAATTACAAGTCATGCGAGCTCTTTTTCCTCTTTCCTAAAATACTCTAATTTTTAGAGCATAATGACAATATATGCTGTTTCAGATAACTATCTTGATTTATAATGTATAATTTTTCCATTTTTGCACTAAATGGATTCTATCAGGTATTATGGCTTATACAGTACTCTTTATTTATAAAAGTAGTTTCTGGGATTTAACAATGAACTAATTTAACTAAACCTTCCATTATTCTGGAGACAAGAAAAGGAATAGAAGCTTGAGGAAAACATATATAGTATGAATATATAATATGCCTATAATCTCTTGTCCATGCAATCAAAGACCATAACACACACACTTCTAAATATTGGAGAATAAAATTCAATATGAACATGTTTTCATGAGTTTCAGGAGGTTTCTTCAAGCTGCCAGTTCTGTCCACACCTTTACTGTGACTCATTTTCACCGGGATTCTGCTGACACTCTGCTGTGATGCATTATTGCCTCACAAAGTGAATCATTACTTCTGCCTTGAAAAATATCTGTATTAGCACCATCAGTGAACCCATTGCTTGCCAGTCTCATAATATAAATCCTTTACAATTAGTATAATAACATCCAATTATACTATAAGAATCAACTGAGCCTCCAGATAACTGAGGGTGTGGCTTCTCTAACTGGGCTCCCCAGGTTCCAGACCACTGATGATGCTTCTATTCTGCCTTTGGCTCTGCATCTCAGGCTATGGCAGGTGATTTTTGAGGTTATCTAGTGTGCAAGTCATTTTATTGTTTTAATCAAATAAACAGCTGTTTGGGTTTAATTCTTTCAGAAGAAAAGTGGGAGGAAAGTGTGATTTGGAGAGTGTTAAACTTGTTGGTTCCTAGATCTTATTTCTCAGCGTGCTCCTTAATGGGTGTGTTCTTAAGTAGAAGGGCCTCCCTGCCATGACTACTTACCATCACAGAGCTAAGCGGGAAAGAGCTGAATGCTATTTGCAAGTAAGGAGAAAATGCCAGAAGCAGGTATCTAAGTTGCATGGAGGTTATCTTCTCTACTGCAAAATCGCAAAAGCTAGCCAAGTACGGATGGCCAGGGCTGTCTTTTAGTTTTAATGATCTAAAAATACAGAGTTGAGAAATTGCCTTTCACTTACATTTCACCAAGAGATTATTCAGTTAAGAACCTTAACTCTGTTAACGGTAAAACAGAAACTCGCCTTTCCATAACGATTTCCTGACAAGTGAAGTAAGAAGCCCGGAGTAAAACTCCTCTATACCATAATTAAGGCCGGAATACATCTTGTCCTTTATCCAAAGCGGCTTACTTCTCCAGCATTATTCACACACCAAAGGGAATTCTAGTTACCAGGAAAACAAGCCACAGGGACACTATAGACATTTCCCACAATTATTTGTTCCAAAGTAAATACGTTTCCTTTGATTTTGACAAAACCATAAAACACAGAAGTGTATTGTGAGGCTGTGTTTAGCTGTGTGTTTACCAATACCCTGGAGGCTTTACTCTTTGAAACGCGAGATTACATCATGCTGTTTCATCTGTCATTGCTTGGCATGCCTGTATGTTGTACCTCACAATCAGATGTCAGCAGGGAAAAACAATGCACTAATTCATGAATCAGGATTGAGTTTTATATTCCATTTGTGAAGGATTATCATGATTTAGCTTAAATAAGAAGCTATGCCGGGATTACAAGCTTCAAAACATGAAAGTGTTGACTGAGCCTAGGCCCTGATATAACACATAAAACACAAAATACTCATACTATCTTTGTGTTAATTCATGTACCATATAGGAAAAAACAACAAAGTATACAGAAGATTGTCATTTCTCCATTTGATTGCCGTTCTTCTCCAGCATAATAATGACTTTTTCATTGAACTTTCTTCTTGCTCCAATCAAAAGGGCCTTCAAATGTTTGTGCCTCCACAACTCTACAAAAATCAGATCGTCAAAGGGGGCACTTTGTCTTCATTTCAGATAGGACACTTCTTTTGCTCTCTTTATTTCATTAGCTTATGGGTAAAACAGGATTGCAGAAGAGTGATAAATGCTCACACACCACACAAGTAAAGAAGCCCCATTACTTTATAGCTTCTCTTTGCGGCTATCCTTTCATTCATCCATTAATTCAAGAAATATTGAGCATCTAAAATATGCCGGGCATTCACTTTCCAAGAAACACTGCAGATGGTCTTAGAGCTCTGTGACCTCCTTCATTCTGGTTTGTTCACATCCATTCCCATGCCACACCTAAGCTTTATCACCACCTGGAATTGGGTCACTCTGAATCATAAAGCACACCTTCCTATCTATGCCCTTCTCCAGCATTTTTACTCTTTAAAAAATTATTATTTGATCTTACTAACACCTTTAATTTATCTTCACTTGGAGTTCTCCAAACATACCTGAATTCATATACTCGCTTACCTAGAGCCCACAGTTAGTCTTTCTAATAACACTCTCTAGCCAGAACCCTTCCTTCTAGCCTCCTTTATACTCTCACTGCCTTCACCATGACCACCTCCAGCTGAATTCAACCCAACTAAACCACAAAAGGCTTTGTGGAATGGCATGGCCCCAGACAAAGCCCTGGCCTTTGGAGCCAGTCTGTGGTTTCCAGATGCTTCTGCTTATTGACAGCTTAGCCTTCATATGCCTCAGTATCTCCATCTTATGTTGCAAATAATGACATCTACACCATAGGCTTTATTATGAGGAATAGAGAGTGGGCACCCTAACCATACAGCATTGATCCTGGCACATAGTAGGTCAGAATAAATAACAACTAGCATTTTTTTGACTGTTTTCAGTGCATGTCTGCTAAGTCCTTCTGGGGAAAATTGCATATTCATGCTGCTGGGCTCCAATATAAATTTATGAGCGCCAACCTCATTGGGGGCCTCAAGGATTTCTCATCTGCTCGCCCAAACAGTTATTCTAAACCTTACCACTTTCCTCATTCTACCAGCTCCCTGCCTCCATTGCTCTAAGCAGGTGGCCAAACCTCCTCTGTCACTGAGAAAACAGGTGCCTGTAAGCAACTTCTGCTTCTGTCCTGACCTCCAGGCAGCTTTCCATCACGCCTCCTCTCCTTCTTCACTGCTATCTCAGGGAAAGAGGAATCCTTGCTCACGCAATCATTACCTCAATGACACAGGAAGTATTTATTGAATGCCAACCAACTGTGTGTCAGACCCTGTTCTGGCTGTCAACTTGCCCTCATACAGTTCTAGCTTCATGGAGGAGTCAGACCTGTAAACAAACAAGACCCAAACAATGGGATTTGTGCCACAACAGATGCAAAGACAGGTATTGGCCAACACTTGCAAGCAGCTAGAAGAGCTTTCCATCAGAGGTTACATCTGAGCTAAAAATTGAAATAGCCACGTTGGGGGCAGGGAAGAGGGCTTTCAGGCAAAGAAAGCATGATGTGAGAGGAAATCAAGATGGTAGCATAGGTAAGCACCTGAACTTGTCTGGCACAACCACTTCAAAACTAAAACTAAAGGAAAAACAGATATCATCCAGAACCACAGGAAGGCTGGCTGAATGAAAATTATACAACTAGAAGAAAAGAGAAAAGCACACTGAGACTTGGAGGAGGTGCTGAGATGTGGAAGTGAAGTGCAGAGGTATGAAGACTTGTGCGGAAAGGGGCTAGCAACTGAGTACACTATTGTCTTTTTCAATCAGGAGACACAAGCTCCTGAGTGTTCTGAACTCGAGTTCTGAGCAAGATTCTAGGGACCCAGACTCATACAGGGGGAAACTGAACTGCCTGGCATCGAACCAAAACCTGAGGGCGGATTTCTCTCAGAGGTGCTTACAGCAATCATTGTCCCTGCATAGTGCCAGGAGACACAGACCCGGGGACCTCTTTGGGGCAGGGCTAACAGTCAGCTATTGCTGTTTGCTCTGCCCTTGTGATTCCCTGAGATCCCACCCCACCCAATTTACAACCCCACCCAAGCTGTGTGCAGAGGCTTTTGCATATGAATGGGCTGGCCCTTGGCAATCTGAAACCTAATGTATTGCAGCTTAGTCAGAGAGCCCCAGAGCCTCCAAAAGAAGGCCCAAGCCTCAACAGCAGCTTGCATTACTTCACAGCTGGGCCTCATCTGGGCATCTCCGAACCCCAAACAAAGAGAAGGACTCTGCAGATCTCTCTGTAGCTCCTGCTGGGTGGCCTCAGGTAGTGGCTGACTTTGCTCCTCCTTGGAGATCTAAGAGCCAGTGTACCCAGGGATCAGAGTGGGATCATCCAGATTACAAGTCTTCACATCCATAAGAGACACACTCAGGGGGCAGACTCAGCGAGCACCAAAGCCCTACTGAAGCAAGTCTTGCCCCATAAGGGTGTCTCCAGCACAGAAGTTCTCCCATAGTAGACACAACTGATCCTTACAGCTAACTGACCTGGAGGTCAATTCCTTTCAGTGATACAAACAACAATCAAGGCTTAACTATAACAAAACTGTGCACATAACCTACAAAGGGGTGCACCAAGAGTGTCCACCTCAAGTAATTAGGGAGGCTGAGTCACTGGGCCCTATAGGACGCCTAGCACACAAAGTCACTCTATCAACACAGGGAAGCAGCCAAAATGCAGAGACAAAGAAACAGTCTCAAATGACAGAAATGGAGGAAAGCAAACTACTGGATATAGAGTTCAAAGCCCTGGTTATAAGGTTACTCAAGAATCTTCTAGAAACCTTTGATAAATTTAGTGAGACCCTCAAGGATATGTAAAAGGACCAGCCAGAAATTAAGCATACAGTGACTGAAATAAAGAATAATATACAGAGATCCAACAACAGACTAGAGGATCCCAAAAATCAAGTCAAAGATTTTAAATATGAAGAAGCAAAAAACACCCAACTGGAAAAGCAAAAAGAATTTAAAAAATTGAAGATAGTATAAGGACCTCTGGGACAACTTCAAGCATACCAACATTAGAATCATGGAAGTGCCAGAAGAAGAGAGAGAGCAAGATATTGAAAACCTATTTGAAGGCATAATGACAGAAAACTTCCCCTACCTGGTGAAAGAAATAGACTTACAAGTCCAGGAAGCACAGAGAACCTCAAACAAAAGGAACCCAAAGAGGGCCACACCAAGATACATCATAATTAAAATGCCAAGGGCAAAAAACAAAAAGAAAATATTAAAAGCAGCAAAAGAAAAACAGTTACCTACAAGGGAGTACCCATATGACTATCAGCATATTTCTCAACAGAAACTATGCAGGCCAAAAGGAAGTGGCAAGAAATATTCAAAGTGATGAGTAGCAAGAACCTACAACCAAGATTACTCTACCTAGCAAAGCTATCACTTAGAATTGTCAGTCAGATAAAGAGCTAAGTCAGTCAGATAAGAAAAAGCTAAAGGAGTTCATCACCACCAAACCAATATTATATGAAATGCTGAAGGGTATTCTTTAAGAAGAGGAAGAAGAAAAAGGTAAAGATAAAAAATTATGAACAACAAAGTGACAACAAATACATATCTATTAACAACTAAATCTAAAAATCAAGTGAATAAAAGTCTTATGAACAGAATAAACTGGTGAATGTAATAGAATCAGGGGCATAGAAAGGGAGTGGACTGACAGTTCTCTGGGGGAAGTGGGTATGGTGGTGCAGGAAGAGACTGGACAAAAATTGTGCACCTATATATTAGGACAGTGTGGGGGTGGTAAGGGCAGAGAGAGGGATGAGAACAAGATGGGGGGGGAAAGAGGAACAACTGTAATAATCAGAACAATAAAGATGTATTTAGAAAGAAAGAAAGAAAGAAAGAAAGAAAGAAAGAAAGAAAGAAAGAAAGAAAGAAAGAAAGAAAGAAAGAAAGAAAGAAAGGAAGGAAGGAAGGAAGAAAGAAAGAAAGAAAGAAGTGTCCTGTGTTATAGAGAATGATCAGGAAAACTGCAAACTGGGGGATGACAATGTTGGAATGGCTTCCTCTACATATGACTCAGATGAGACTGAAATGCTATGACCACAGTCCTTAAAAAAGATGGACTTGTACGCATGCATAAAAGCATAACTAATGGACACACACAGTAGGGGGGGTGAGTACCTGTGAAGGGGGCAGGAGAGGGCAGAGAGAGGTCAATGGGGGGAAAAGGAGACATATGTAATACTTGTAACAATAAAGACTTTTTTTAAAAAAAAAAGGGGGGGAAGAAAGATGGACTGGACCAAAGCTACTGCTCTGTTTTCTATGTGCAGGGCATTGTAGTTAGAATCGTATTTGTTTACAAACACTGTTTGCTTCCTTTTTTATTTTTTTATAAACAGGTTAGAGAAAAACTTGGCCTTTTGTATCCCCAATAGGGGAAAAGGACATTTTAGGTACCTTTCAAAATGTGGGCCCTGGTTTCTCCTCTGGAAAGAATAATAAAGATTGGAGACCTTCACAGTTTACTAGAAAGATATCCTGGGCAAGCTTCAGTGGCCTTGCCAGGGCCATGCCACCCTCTGCCATCCCCCACGCTCAGGTCTGATACACAAATAGCTGAAGATTCTCATCTTCAGGTAGGGCGCTTAAGCCCTCCTGGGTCATATCCAATGGTTGTTTAGAAGCTACTTTTGAAAGGACAAGAAATTATTTGACTGGTTCCTGTCCTTTGATGCATGGAATTTTATCTCTGCACTTAAAAGAAGTGAAGTCACTCATCCCCTTGGTGATTGTCTTATGGCTTTAATAGTAACTATATTCCAATAGCTCATATGATACTGTGATGTATAATAAGAAATATATGTTATTATAATAAGAAATATATATTAGTTTAGTCACAGAGCTCCTAAAACCCTTGGAAGTTTTTAAGTGATGAGAGAAAGAGATAGAGGAATCTTTATTGATGTCTTTCTAATTAATTTATAAGAATTTTGTAAGTTTTGTTCTGCCATATGGGCTCCAAAGACTTTAATAAAGGAAGCATTTTTCAGCTGAAACTAGTTTGGCTCAGTGGATAGAGTGTCGGCCTGGGGACTGAAAGGTCCTAAGTTCAATTCTGGTCAAGAGCATGTACCTTGGTTGTGGGCATATCCCCAGTGGAGATGTTCAAGAGGCAGCTGATTGATGTTTCTGTCTCTCTGTCTCTCTCTGTCTCTCTCTGTCTCTCTCTGTCTCTCTCTCTCTCTCTCTCTTTCTCTCTCTTTCTCTCTCTCTCTCTTCCTCTCTATAAAAAATCAATTTAAAAATATATTTTAAAGGAAGCATTTTTCAGTGCATAAAGGTTATATGTTCTTAATGGATTTTATCTTTTATTAATATCACAATAGACCCCTCTCTGTGTTCAATGTATTTTATCTTAATTTCTTCTTTTGTCTTATAAATATTTCTCTTCCTATTTTTTTTGCATTTGCATTTACCTGATGTGTCTTTTCATGTCTCATTGTAAAAATAATTCTTTGTCACTTACTTTTAAGTATGTCTTTCTCTGATGAATAAAACATAAGCGATCTTGCTTTTTCACCCAATTGGAAAGCTTTTGCTTGTTGAGTAGTTTAAGGAAGAGAACTAACCCATTCACATTTCTTCTAACCACTGATATATTGCTACTGATTTAGTCTTATTCCTGACATCTTAATTTGTATTTTAATTTGTTATACTTGGAATTTGCTCTTTGCTTCCTTTCTTCTTTATTATATTTGGCCCATTTTACTCTAACAAATATAACTGAACTTATAGATCACTATAAAGTCAAGAATTATTTAGAATCTGTAATCTATCTTCACACAACTCTCAAGATCAAACCTTCAGCAGTATTTTAATTCCTCTCCCCATTCTTAGGTTTCATTGAAGTAAACTGAAATTTTAGCTACAGATTGTTTTATTGTTATCATTTATTTTTTCTGATATAAAAATTCTTAAAACTTCCATTAAACTTTACAACTACCTCATTGGTTAGTTACTATAAAGCTTACATTCACCATTGCATCTTGTCTACCTCAGCTTTTCTTCCTGACTTCTTTATTCTGATTTTTTCATTTGGCTGGAGTACTTTCCTGAGTAACTATTTTTATAAAAGGTATAGGTAGCATAGTTTCTGTGTTGTTGTTTTTTTTGTTTTTTTTCCTTTCTTCAAAATTGAATGATAGGTGAGCTGTGTGCGGAATTCTGAGGCCATGATCTTCTTCTTCTTCTTTTTCTTTTATTTTAAGAATCCATTCTCTGTTAGCATATAGTGTTTTCCTATGGAAAGTCAGAATCCTATCTGATTATCTTTCATGTGGTTTCCCCCCCCACCCCGTTTTTTTTTTTTTCCTGCCTAGAAGGATCAGATTAAGAAGTTTCAAAGAATATGAAGTAAAAAGTTACTCAAAAAGTTAACATTAATGTCTGTCCTGAAGATTTAATGATTTCATAAAAAGTGATTTAAAAATAATTTATATTCTACTAGAAGAATAATGACTAATTTTTACCAAAGGAATAATAATCAGTTTTTAAATGAGTAGCAAAAGAGCAAATGTGATTTATCTCTATGATTTAAAAAAAAATAGGTTATGCAGAATGAATTATTTTTGGAAAGGTTTATAAAGTTAAGTATAGCAAAAATTCCCTCTGGGAGGGAATTCTGGGTTCAATCACATAGCATTCAGCAATGGGAGAGGATGTGTCAGGCACTTTACCTACACTATTCTCAGAACTAGTTCTTAAAGGACTTAAATACTTACTCAAACCCCCAACACTAGTAAGTAAGTGGCAGAACTAGAATTTAAACCCAGGATCCTATGCCTCCTCTAACATCCTCTTGTTTTTTGGAGTGCCCATACGTTCAGGAGACAGGCTAGGCGCTGTGAGTGAACGCAAAAATGAATGCCAAGCTCCCCACCTTCAAGTTGTTACCTGAGTAGACCCTTAGTGTACTTAGCACTTTTCTTCTTGTTATTAAAAATTAGGCCATGGATCTGTGATTCAGAAGAAAAATGTCCTTCTCCAGGTGCATTTTTATGCATTAGCATTTAGGGCAAATTGCCCAGAACTCCAATACTAATTTACCTCCAGGATCTCAACCCATAGTTACTGTTGGAATTTTTGGCAAGTAGATTTCCCTGAGGGTAATAGTCAAATTAAGAAGTCTTCTTAAAGAAAAGGTGTTAGTCTTAGGCAATAATTCAAAGCCTGGTGTTCAGAGGTGGGAGGCACTTAGTGCCCCGGTGGTAAGGGAGGTGAGAGATTGCCTTGTTTCCCTCTGCTATGCCCTGCTTGCTGGCTCCGTGGTCGAGTTTGATGTGCAGTGACGACAACCTTTACTTTGTGCTCAGAATTACAGTGGACCATATTTTAACTTCTCACTCAAAGTTATCATAGCCGCTTTGGGAGGTGAACAATTCCAGGATCACACTTGCACTCTCCGCAGGTTCGAAAAGGCAATGTGAGTTTGGCAGTCCTGATAGATCCTTCCCACGCCTCTGCCTCTCCTACAACAGAACCCACAGTAATGAGTTTGTCCCCATTGAACTGAGAGAGTTCCATGAGATCAACCAGGAAAATAATAACAATAACAACAATCTCTAACTTTATTGACCATTTTCTATGTAGTATCCTAAGGGCTTTACCATTCATTTAGTCCTCACAACAGCTCTGTAAACTGGTATACTTATTCTATTAGATGAGAAAACTGAGGCCCAGTGAGATTAAGTGATTTGCTAAAGATTGTAAAACTAGCAAATGGCAGATTCAGATCTTGAACCCACATAGACTGGTTCCTGAGCATATATAACTAACCACTGACATTTACAAGGCTTTGTGTGGTCACATCTGACCTTTAGAGAATTTTTTTTGTCACTTGGACCAACCTGGCTAGGGCTGAGAGCAAGTTTGATTGCGAAAATTTATTTGCTATAGGACTAACTCCTACAAAGTTAAGCAGTACCCTTTGCAGATTCCAAAGGGATCTAGAAGAAAGAATGTCAAAGAAATGTAAACATCAAGATGGGATGGGTGGAAATCAGTGGTAATACAATATTAGGGCAGGTCAGTATTCATCCCCAAGCACAGTCTATGGCAACAAGATTTAATTATGCCCTAATACCTGGTAAGCCAAAGGTACTAAACCTGCTCAGTGTCCTGAAAAGATATATGCATCCCTTTGTTCATTGTAGCATTATTTACACTAGCCAAAATATGGAAGCAACCTGAATGTCCATCAATAAGTGATTGGATAAGGAAGATGTGGTACATATATACAATGAAATATTACTTAGTCATAAAAAAGAATGAAATTTTGCCATTTATCACAACACACAGATAGACCTAGAAGACATTATGCTAAGTGAAATAAGTCAGACAGAGAAAGACAAACACCATAGAATTTTCACTTATATGTGGAATCTAAAGAACAAAAATAGTGAAACAGAAACGGACTCATAGATACAGAGAACAAACTGATTGTTGTCAGAGGCAAGGGGGATTAGGGGCTGAATGGAAAAGGTGAAGGAAGTAAGAAGGACAAATGGACCCAGCTGGCATGGTTTAGTGGTTGAGCATCAACCTATGAACCAGGCAGTGGTGGTTTGATTCCTGGTTGGGGCACAGGCCCAGTTGCAGGCTCTATCCTCATTGGGGGTGTACAGCTGATTAATGATTCTTTCTCAACATGGATGTTTCCATCTCCCTCCTCACTTCCTCTCTGAAATCAATAAAAATATATATTTTAAAAAAGAAGTAAAAATTGGTAGTTATAAAATAGTCATGGGGTATAAAGTACAGCATAGGAAATATAGAAAATAATATTGTAAAAACTATGTATGGTGCCAGGTGGATACTAGACTTATAGATTATATAAATGCCTAATCATTATGCTGTACACCTGAAACTAATATAAAAATAATGAATGTCAACTGCAATTTTTTTAAAAAAAATTGGTGTATGGCTGAGCAAAATGGAAGGCATTATTGGAGAGAGGTTGAGAAGGCAGAGGGTGGAAACTAGAATAGTCGTAAAAGGAACAATTTTCAGGTCCATGTCCAATTCCAACTTGGGAAAACATTTATCTATAATTTCCCAGGTTGAATTAACTTTCTACTATTTAATATATCTGACCTACCTTAATGTACATTTTTCATATGCATTGCATAAAAGGAATGTTCGATGCAAGCTTGTTGACTTATGTCAAGTGTGAGATAGAAGGAAGGATTGCCCTTCACATTCTCCCTGTCACCTAGTGATCCTCTTGGAGAACCACCTGCTTCATTTTGCTAGTAAGCACCTCCCCATTATAGGACACCTACTCTTGAAAACCTATAGCTGTACCACAGCTGGGAGCTGGCTAGTTAAGTCCCCACTGGCCCAGATGAGCTTGACCCATAAGAAGATAGTGGGTGTGGCAAACCAAGGAATCAACAGTTCTGCATAAGACAGCCCATAGAGCTTTTTGAAAGACCCACAAAAGTGTGTCTCAAATGAACTGAAATTCCTTTTCAGTGAAGTAGAAACCTAGAGATAAGAACCTTAGATATGTGCTTTTTCATTTTATATTGCTGTGAAAGACCTGAGTTTTTTAGTTACTCACATCTTGTCACATTCAAGATTTTCAGTGAAGGATGACTCTGGCTATCAGGGGAAACTATTGGCAGCTGGAAAGAGAGACTGGCTACCCTTCACTTCCATCAACCTCAGAGGCATTGCTTTTTGCCAACTGCCCACCCCATGTGAAAGGATTCTCTTCTTTCTGGTTTTGATCTAGTTTTCTGGCAACACAAACGTGCTTTTTCTTAGCACTTCCAGTTCTCTGGCCAAGGCACAGACTGTTAGTACACAATGTCCCATTTCTATAGACTTTTACCTACAGGAAATGTGTGTCTGTTGGTGTCCCATTCGGAATAGATAAGGAAGCAGGGGGTCCTTCCTCATGGGATACATGTCTAGGAACAGATATAAGCTCCATGAGATGGGGGTCTGTGTCAATCTTAGCCTGCCCATGTTCCCAACACTAATCATAAAGTCTGGCACATAATAGGCATTCAATCAATATGATGGACATCAATAACATTTGCTATTGGAATTTCTGAGTAAACTTACTTTTGCATAGAATCCAGTGGTGCTAAATGGAAATATAGGGGATAAACTGAAGTACATTTTAGCGCATCTGTATTCTGAGTGGCCAACACTATAGATTATAACATCATTTTTCATGTGTTTCATGGGACACTAAACTCAAAAGGTGCTCATCAAAAAAATTGATTTTGTGATCAAGTAAGCCACTTGGGATCCCAATTCATATTCATCTACTAAAGAGACTTTTCTGTTTTTCTGTAAAGAAGCATGTTTAATTTTAACACCCCCCCCAATTTTTTTTTTTTACTATGGAATCTTCACCCTGCACCCATTACTTACTATCCCATGGAATTATTGCTCCTTGGAACTCATCTTGAAATTATATTTGGAAGCACTGTTATATCACTATTAGCCCTCCATTGCTTCTAGTCACCTTTCAAATGGATATTCTAAACTTTCCTCTGAGCTCATTTATTATGTGAGACTGACAAACTGTAATTGCCACATCATCCTGTATGAAAATAGGAATACAAGGTCCCGTTTTTCTCCCTATGAAGAGAGGTTAACACTCTCTGAGCAGTTAGCTAAGGGCAGCTCTGAATCAGAAATCTTGTGCATTGCCTGATATGGAGCTTCGGGTGTTCAGGCACCTGGTTGTGACTGCCTGTTATGTGTCAGCTTGGCTAAGCTAATGCACCTGGTTGTAAGATGACACGCCAATCTGGGTGCTGTTGGAGGGTATTTTGTAGATGTGGGTCACATCTACAATCTGTTGACTTTGAGTAAAGGAGATTACCCTCAATAATCAGTGGGGGCCTCTTCCAACCAATTGAAAGGTCTTCAAGAGATAACCAGGTTTTTCTTGAGGAAGAAGAAATCCCACCTGAGCATCCCCGGTGTCCTGGTGGTTCTGGGTCTCAGGTAGAACCCTGGTTTGTGCTAACACACTTTTCAAGCAGAATAAAGAAGGAGAAACATAGCATCTTTTCCTCAGGCTGCCTCCAGACCATGGGGACTATTAGAATCCAGTGACAAGAAGGCTGGAAAGAGGAGGAAAGGGGGCCTTTGCCCTCTCCCCTGGGGGTGCACATCCTCCCATCCGTGTGTGTCTCTTTCACAGCTGCTGCCCAGCAGTGGGGCCGCGAGGAATTGCTCAACAGCCAGGTGCATTAATTAGTGCAAAAAAAAAATGCCTGCTTTCAATGTAATTAATTTTGCACAGTTTAACAGTATCTCAGGGCATTTGTTCTTCATCTTAAAGATGAAGAGCATAGATTTGTATATATTATGGAAATAGACTTGTCGTTATCATTTTGATAAGGAATGTGAAAGCCCAGCCTATTCGCTAGCATGACTTGAGGGAGAGATGGGACACGTCCGTGCGCTTACATGGGTGTTCTTTTCACGGTGTAGAAGGAGGACTTTAATTTTCATAATGTATGCTTAAAACATTAACATGTGTATGCTCAGCGATTCTAAGAATTTATCCTGAGGATATGCGTAAAGTTATAACATAAAAAATTTCATCTCAACTATAAAAAAAAAATTAGGAGCCCCTTAAATATCCAACATAAGAGGTTAGTAAACTATGGCATATCAATAAACAATAGAATAAATTAAAAATAACTACCATTCGTTGAATAGTGTGCCAAGCACTGTTCTATATGGATTTCATATGCATTAACTCAGTTCTCACAACAAAACTACAAGGCAGGTTCTATCATCTTCTTTTACAGATGAGCAAACTAAGGCGCCAAGTGAGTGACAGGCCAAAGGGCTCCTGGTCACACGGCTGGTGGACGGAGCCAGGGCCCAGCCTGAGCGTCACACTCTGTGTCTATGCTGTGCCTCCCTCTCCAGGAGGAGGATGTCATTTCAAACATCCGTGCGCCCACATATGTACATACAAAGCACAGTAACTGCAAAAATGGAAAGTTCTACACTTGAAAATCAGTGTGTCCTTTTTGTGGCTCATCTGTATTTACTAAATATTCCATAATAAATACCTAACTATTTATAGTTTAAAAATAAAAACAAAAAATTTATGTTATTATTTTGGTTGGGAACCAAAGTCCTAATTTTTCTGGCCAGAGACAGAGTCAGCTGGATGCAGAATGATGTTCAGGGTAGCTACTTGAGATAATACGTTCCGGAAGAGCACGAACCAGGCAGCATGGGGAAGGCTCCCTAGGCACACACACACCATCAGTGAGTTCTGCTAGCAATAGAGCTAGTCAAAGAACTTCTCCTGGGCCTCCCTTTAGCTAGTTTCCAAACCTCAGTCTTCTCAAGCCAGCCAAGTGTTATGGTTACCAAGAGTGACCATGAGTTTCAAGTCCATAATCTTTGGAAAAGTCGGGAAATAAAAGAAGCAAGGCATGTTGTGAGTTGGACTTCACAGAACTTCATAGGTGTGCTCTGATCTCCCACAGACTGTATACACATTGAATGACATGGGAAAGAATCTGAAACGTAAAGGTTAGCACCAGGTGGACTCTTAGAGATATAGCCCAAGTATCTTCATTTGACAAAGATCCCATAGCTCGCCAAAACCGGTTTGGCTCAATGGATAGAGCGTTGACCTGTGGACTGAAAGGTCCCAGGTCAAGGGCATGTACCTTGGTTGCAGGCACATCCTGGGTAGGGGTTATGCAGGAGGCAGCTGATAGATGTTTCTCTCTCATTGATGTTTCTAACTCTCAACCCTCTCCCTTCCTCTCTCTAAAAAATCAATTATATATATATAATTTTTTTAAATATCCCACAGCTCAGAAGAAATCACTTGTGCTATAACCTGGATGCCAGAGGCCAAAGCAGAATTAAAAACCAAGTTTTTAGTGTCTAGTCCCATAATCTTTCATTGGGCCATGCTGAATGGGTCTTGGAGTCAGGTAAAAAGAGGGAAGGAAATATTGGCATGGAAACAATAAATATTTTATGAAAACCATTTTCTATTCACTCCTATTACATTAGCAATGCATATAAAAGAGAAGGGCATAGAGAAAATCATGGTCCCCATCCACACACCACAATTCCTTAAGAATTCATTATTGTAGTCCATAATTTGGGGTGTGGCCTTCCAAATCCCTTTCCACAATGTCACACAAGCATATACACCAGTATACTTATACAGCTCATCTGGTTCTTGAGAGCCAACTTAAATTTTCAGGAGAGTGTGAGCTGCTTGTTAAACACAGTCATTACTAAAGGTTATAATAAGTACCCCAAATTCATCGCTTCCTTTTTTTTTAAACTACATTTTACTATTGTCTACATTCTTGGGGTTATTTACATTTATTGTATGTGTGTGGTGGAAAGACAACTAGTGTTTTATTGTGCACCTCTTCCTAATTTCACATTCAGTGACATCATATTGGTAGAATCTGCCCTAATGGGAGTATTTACACCAAGGAAATTGACACACACTACAAATCAGGGCCTCCCCTATCTTCTCCTCCTCGAGACAGCCAATTTTAAAGCATGTACTAGCATACCATAAGAGACATTTTTCAAGTATTTTTTTCTTTATATAAAGAAACTGTTGAAAACTTTTAGAAGTCTGTCATATGAATTTATTTTCCTTGGTGGAAATAGAAAAGAAGCACTCACTGAAACATGTAAAATATCTTTACCATCAAACTATCTTTTAAACTATTAATCATCTTTTCTTCCTCAATAAACTGCTCCCTTCATAATCTAACCTTTTATTTTAACTAAGTCCCAGTTCCTTTTAACTTCCCTCTTCAAATTTAACTGCCTCTCCCCCCCCCTACCCCCTCAATTTACCCCCATACCTTTCAAGCCTTCTGAAAGAGAGAAGAAGCATTTTTAATGATAAAGGTGAACTTTTTCAAAGGTAATTACTTAATAAGCAACCAAACAAGAATGGCTGGGTTTGCTTTGCCTGGTGAGCACTAGATCCTGTTAGCTGCTCCTTGGACACTCCTAGGCTGGTGAGTGTCAGAAGGAAAGCAATACACTAAATCCCTCTTGTTTACCCACCAAAAGATTAGGTTTCCTTAAATTCCGAAGGACTTTCAGAAGATTAACTTTCAGATAGGAAACTTCACAGGCTGAGCAGGCTGAGAAAAGAAAAAAAAGAAAAAAAAAATCATGTCACCCTCAAGCAGTTCCATCAAGGGATGAAATTTTAAATCACATCATGTCTCACACCCATTTCTCAGTGCAAAATAAATCACCCGAACAGAGTGCAAGCCAATTTTTACTTTAAAAATGTTGTGTCCTAAGGCTGTCTTCTTGAACTTCAAAAGCACACTTTGTAATTACTCTACCTATCAAAGGAAACTCAGCATTTCACCCCCAATCTTCTGCAGCGTGTGTTATCACTTTTAATTGTTAATAAGCCACATTCATTCTAAACTGATTATTCTGTTTGGAAATTCTACACTGAATTACATATAAAATGAATTTATTTGTGTACAAGGTAAAGTCAAGTGGATGTTTTTCTCCGCCATTCATTGGTTTTATTTGTAGCGATCTCTGCCCTTCTGGAGACACAGCCCTTCATGCCCCTTGTTTCTTAAAAGAATAGTGTGTGGGAATGACAGGATACAAAGAAGTCCGGGATTTCCTCAGGGTTTGTGCCTCGCGTTGACATCATTTGATGTGGGTTGTGAGCTTGATTACAACTTGCTTAGTTTGGTTGGCTGGTTGTTTGTTTTGAGGAAAGTGAAGGGCTACAGAATAATTTGCTAAACTAGGGTCACACTATTAACCTGAATAACTCATCCAGATTTGTTTAAACCCTTCATTTTCTTAACAATCTGGAATTAACTAGCCAAGTGCTTCTTATCATCAAACCTCCTTGCCACTGTGGTCGCTGATCATGTCTACTTGAGGAAAGCATTTGTTCACAAACCAGCCTGGCCAATTTTCTCTCCTGAGTACAAACAAAAATGTGCTTGCAATGGAAATATGCCCTATTTGTTTCCACTTTGATACCAAGCTCAGGTTTCAGGAGTGAGGAGCAGGTCCTGCCTGAGGAAAAAGTCCCCATGGCATCCTTCTCTGCACCCTCGCTGTACCCATAAGGCTGACCCCTCCCTGGAGGGAGCACCCTCTCCTCCACCAAGCAAGACCAAGTCTGCAGAATCCACCCTCAAACCCCCCAAACCTCCCGGATGAAAGTGGCAGGCCTTTCTCTTGCTCCCACCAGGGAGCACCTATCACCATCCCTCCCCTACCTCCACCACCATTATCACCATCATCCTCTATCAAGGGTTTTCTGTAGTGCCAATCACTGTTCTACATGTGTTACTTAAGCATGTTTTACATGTGTTACTCACAACTTCCCTATTTTTTTTAAATATATTTTATTGATTTTTTTACAAAGAGGAAGGGAGAAGGATAGAAAATCAGAAATATCGATGAGAGAGTAACATCAATCAGCTGCCTCCTGCATAACCCCTACCAGGGATGTGCCCACAACCCAGGTGCATGCCCCTGACCGGAATCAAACCCAGGACACTTGAGTCTGCAGGCCGATGCTCTATCCATTGAGCCAAACCGGTTTCGGCTCACAACTACCCTATTGTAAGTGCCATTATTGTTCCCACTTTATACATAGGGACACTGAGGCACTGAGTGGTTGGTGCCTGAAGCCACTCAGCTGGTAGATGACAGGGCAGGACAGCTCCGGGGACTACACTCAGCACTCTTCCATACCTCCCCACTGCACTGAGCTAGTTAGCTACACAGTTGTTTCTCCCCTGGCCCACATGTCTCAGAGGCCAGGGACCATCTCTTATCCATTCCTGCATCACCCAGAGTGCCTGCTATAGTGCTTGGTGAGTGGTAGGGGCTCTTTAAGTGTAAATGGGATGAATTAATGCATTTTTTCTACCGTTTCTAGGTATGTGAATTGGGAGATATCTCCACAAGAAGCTGGCCTGTGGTGGCATTAAGCTGGTGGCTCTGGACTTACATGGCCTGAAGCCAAGATCTTCCCCCTCCTTGCCTATGTATATATATAAAGTTAGCAACATAACTGACTTTGCCCATCAGGTAAACACTAAAAAGTTATGGCAAATAATACACATCGTACTTGACATGGTGTAAGTCAGTGATTGAGGTTAGTATAAGCAGCAGGGCCAACCCTGGGTTGGTGGTAAAATGGGGAACGTTTCCATTAGCATATTTTTCTGATTCTTTTAGCACTCCACTAGCAAAATTCTAATTTAAATTTATTCAATTATTATTTTACTAGAAGCCCAGTGCACAAATTCATGCACAGGTGGGGTCCCTTGTGGTGGCCTGCATGAATCGAACACCAGCTCATGCTCCTAGCCTCCAAGCTCTACAGCCCCACCTGGCACTCCACCTTGGCTTGGTGCCGCCCCCTCACCTGCTCCACCATCCGGCCTAGGGAACGATTGATAGGGGTCCAGGAACCCCTCCCTCCCCCTCCCCGCGCCCCCCCCTTCCCGCCTGGCTCTCTCAGTGCCTAGAAGCCAGGCAGTGGCCCCACCCCCTCACCTCCCCACCCCCACTGCTGCAGCCACTGGTCAATGGGCGGGGTGATGGGTGGGGTGATCAGGCCCCCACTTGTACCCGCCTTGGCCAGGCACCACCTGCTCACCTACTCCATCATCCTGCTCACCTGTTCCACCATCCGGTGTGGTCCCGCTCTTGTCAGGGCCCATCAGTGCTGGCAGCACCTCCACTGCTGCCCGCTGCCAGCACCAAATCGCCGACATCCACTATGTTCCATGCCACCCCCTGATGGTTAGCACACATCAGAGCAAGTGGTCAAACTCCCATTGAACAATTTGCATATTAGGCTTTTATTATATAGACTTTTTTTAAAAAAATCTTCACCCGAGGATATATTTTTCTTGATATTAGACAAAGAGGAAGGGATAGGACAAGAGAGAGAAACATCAACATGAGAGAGAAGCATCGAATCAGTTGCCTCCCATATTCGCCCTGACAGGGATCAAACCCACAACCTTGATATGTGCTTTGAGTGGAAATCAAATCTGAGACCTTTCAGTGTATGGGTCAATGCTCCAACCAACTGAGCCACACTGGCCAGGGCAAATTTATTCAGTTATTTATACATAGCTTGTCCTTCCCTCCAAATGGTTTACATATTCAGAAGATTTATAAATTGGAAGTGGAAAGAAATAAGAAAACAAAAACAGGGACCAAAAAAATGGAACTTAAGGACAATAAATGGAATAAGGCTAATACAAAAATATTATATGATAGAGCCATTAAATAATTGTTATGGCTGGGCAAAAGATTGAAACGTATATAGTATTTTATACTATACATTCACAAAGATTTGCATATTGGATCTTCAATGCAGCTATTCCCTAGAGTTAATGTCATCATATTTAGGTTACAGATGAGGAACTTGAGGCTCAAAGAAATGCAGAAACTTGACTGAGTTCACAGAGATAGTAAGTATAACCAAGGGTGAAACAAACACTGTGAGGTAAGAGACTGTAGTTGACTTTGAACAACATGGGTCTGAACTGCATGGATCTGAACTACACACTGATTTTTTTCAATAAATAGTGTAAACGTATTTCCCCTTCCCTGTGATTTACTTAATAGCATTTTATTTTCTCTAGCTTTCTTTATTTTAAGAATACAGTGTATAATACACACAACATGCAAAAGATGTGTTAATCCATTGTTTATGTTCTCAGTAAGGCTTCTGGTCAATGATAGGGCATTCATAGTTAAAATTTGGGGGAGTCAAAGTCAGGCTGGATTTTTGACTTGTGCAGGGAGTAAGTGCCCCTAACCCCCACGTTGTTCTGGGAGAGCTGCTTCCAAGGAAGGAACCATGTCTTACTAGCCTCAGTGGGGTCTCCTCCCTCCTCCTTCTCTGCTACTCCACCCCCCACCCCCACCACCTGTCTCAAGACAGTCCCCCCCCCCCCTGAGCAATCCTAAGGAAGGTGCTTCTGACACTGCGATCCCAGAAATGTGTTTCTGAGCCCCTGCTGCTGCCATGTGCAGAAGGCCCCACTGCGGGGTGCACCTGTGGACACCGTGAAGAAACGTCAGCCCACACACTTAGACGTGGGAGCCGCGGCAGCCAGGCACACTGAGGAACAAGCCTTCCTTCGCCTCCTGCGGACTTTCGGTGTGAGGGACAGGCCCAGCGGGTGTGCTAGCAATCTTCCCCAAACAGTAAGACAATCGAACCTTTTCTATTCAATCACCACGAATGGGGTCTTCCAAAAACACAAACCCTCTGCTGTCCCTCCTTTCCTGACCTTTGTAACATGGCCCCTGTCTGGCTGTGATAATGTACCAGCATGCATAAATGTAGATACTTCTCTCCAGAAAACTAATCACAGCTCAGGGTAGGGGGAACCCAATGTCATCTGGAGACAGCCTGGACTGCTGTGACTTTGTTTAGCTATAAAGCTGTCTATCACCATCTATCACACTGGATTTTTTTTTTTTAAATGCTTGTGGGGGAACATGAAATAAAATCCAAAGATGCCTCAGAAAGAGAAAAGGGATTTTAGGAAATAGTTGAATCACCGTTCTAGTTAAAATACTCTAGCAAGACAAGCACAAAGTAGCAGAGGATTCATTTACTGGAACAAACTTTGAAGATAATGTAGCACACCTTAACTTTACAGATGGGGAAACTAAAGAAGTTAAATGCATCTTCCAAGGTCATGTTAGTGGTGAGACAAGAAACTAAATGAATGAGACGGGCAGCAGGAGAAGTAAGGTAGTAAAAGTAAGCATCTTTGAGAATCTAAGATTGCTAGGGATAATAAAGGCTCCTGTATGTGTTAGAGGCACCCACAGCCTGCTGTCTCCTGCTGGGTTCAATGGAAATCAAGATTCCTTCCCCACTGCCATTCCCTCTGCTCACACCCTGGAGTGGGTGCCATTTCACGTTTACATCTGGGGACCAGGTCACAGACTATAAGACACAGAGTAGATAACAGAAGTCAATTGAGCCCCTACCTACACTCAGAGGGTCCACTTTCCACCCCAGGCATGGGCAAGGAGGGAGAATAGTACAGGAACAGCACCCCAATTTGTTGCAAAAATATTTTAAGATGAATTTTGTTAAAGGCCTAAGCATCAGAAGCATAGGGCCGTTAGTGCTTTTTAAAATGCCACAGTGAAAAGTGAGCTCCGAATGCCATCATCCTATTGCAAGCGGATAGCTGAAATACCCTCTCCAACTTGGTTACAAAAATAAGTTAAAGAGAAACTGGAAAGTAGACTACAGAAAATGTTACTGAGTTTTAGGGTTTTAAAAAATCAATGTTATCACTTAAGAACTAGATCCTTTTTTGTCCCCTCACAGTCTAGTGCTGCAGCTCAAAGCACCATTTGGCCCTTGATGACTCTGCCCTGTGGAGGCCGGCCGTCCTCTTGGAGGCTCAGGACCTCGGCTGGAGGCCTCCAGGGAGTCCTGAAAACTGGATTCTAATTTATTCACTGTTGACTTATTTACACAATGTTCCTTCTAAACTCCTCCTTTGTGATGTTTAATAACACATAAAGTTAAGGTTTACCATATAAATAAAAACAATCACCACTGGCAGCTGTGGCGAAGGCAACCGCTCAGCTGTAGATCTGCAAAGAGGGGGAGTGTTCAGAGCCTGGATATGCAAACCAGCATCTAACACGGCATGTCACTGAACACATCTGGGAAAAGAAACCCACCGCCGCTTAAAATACCTACTCTATTCTCCAGCACATCTGTGATGCAATTAAAGAACCCAGTGCACAATTAAAATTCAGGTCAGCACACAGCAACAATGGGGCTCTTTGATGTGAGGTCAGCTTTGGTCATTCTCACAGACTCATTAAACAGGTTAATCAACTTAGTGCGGGGATATAGGACAGGAGTAACCCCAAATCTAATTACCATTACTGTGAAAGCTTCGGCAGAAAGATCTGTTTTATTTGTGTGACATAGCAACTGCTGCTTCGCTGTCAGTGCATGCTGGAGCCAAAGGCGTCCTTTCTGGAACTGTGTGCTTCCCCCTCAGCTTATGAAATGTAGATATTATGCAAATATTTTTGTATTTATTATTAATTAATATATCACAAAAACAGATGGTCTGCTGTGTGCCTTTCTTTTTATTCCCCTGAACATGCCTTTTTCCCTGTTTTAAGTAACAAACCAGGGGTCAGATCTGTGGCTTCTTTCTCATGCTCTCTACATTTGTTTGTCTTCCCTTGAGTCAAGAAAGTGCATACGTAACACATTCAGTTCTGGTGCGTGAACCTGGTTCGAATTCTCGTAATGTGCTTTACGCGGTGCCCAGAGGGAAGAGCAGTGAATACGGGCAAGCCATGTCCATTACAAATGCCTTAGCAGAAAGACCTGGATACTAGGTCAAATAGACTTGGATTTGAATTCAGCTCCCAGATCTGCAGATGCTCATTTGTGAACTGAAGATAATAACCTGCTTTGCGGGGCTGTGGTAAGGATACAATAAAATAACGTATATGAAGTACTTAGTGCCTTGCTTGGCACATGATAGAAGGTAATGGTGACTATTTTTATCAGTAAGAAAATGCTTTCTTAAGTCAGTGAAGAACTGATAACATCATTAATCAGGGTGCAATTTTCTTTTCCTCCCTTAAAGATGGTATTCAGTGCTTCTTAAGACAAACCACTGCAGTGTTTTTTAATGATGAAACAACATTCAATATAATGCTAAAGTAAATAATGAAAATCATTCGCTAGACTTTTAAATAACAGCATTAGCCGAAACTGGTTTGGCTCAGTGGATGGAGCGTCGGTCTGCGGACTGAAAGGTCCCAGGTTCAATTCCGGTCAAGGGCATGTACCTGGGTTTCGGGCACATTCCCAGTAGGGGGTGTGCAGGAGGCAGCTGATCGATGATTCTCTCTCATCATTGTTTCTAACTCTCTATCCCTCTCTCTTCCTCTCTGTAAAAAAAATCAATAAAATATATATTTAATAAATAAATAAATAACAGTGCTAAGTGACCTCAAAATGAAGGCACTTTGTGTGGGTGTCACAGGCATCCAAAAGCTTCCTGTGCCCAAATAAGATTCAGGGAGTCTCATTTATGGGGGAGGAGGAGGTGACATGAGAATACTTAAGGAAAAATTCACAAGTAGCCCCAATAACCCTGGAATATCCCTTAAGAAAGAACACTTAAGTTGGTTCTCATTATTCACGGTAGTTAATGTTCCATAAAGTCACTATAAACACAGAATACTGAACCATTATTCCTAGAGGAAATAGAGGATTAGGTTCCTGTGAACCTCTAGACACAGCATTTTTGTCAGCTGATTGGCACATAACCTTGTTTTCCGTTATTTCTGTTCAAAAACACTGTATTAAATATACATTGTTGAGTCATTAACATTGAACTCGTGGCCAACAGCACTTCAGCTCCAGCATGAAGGAAGCTCATCTAACACACATATTTTCTCCAACAGGCACGTCATAGCCCTCTTGCAGACAGAAACACCAGACCACACTATGCTTGGGGCCATTTTAAACAGTAAAATCACCAATAAAAAGCACACAATAACACAAAAACAAACAAACAAACAAACAAACAATCATGGTACTAAACTGACCACACAAAGGACACCTGTTTACAGTATGAGAGCAGAGCAAGAACATAAAGCGCTTCCTAGTTTGACTTCAGCTGAGAAACTAGTGTATTAGGCAACTCAGAGTTGTCACCATTCTGTGCGTGTCTGTGAATGATTGGGAAAGTGCCGACATTAGTGTGGGGGGTACATATAAATGTGAACTAGTAGGGGAATTCACAGATGCAGAACCCATGAATAATGAGGATCAACGAGGTCAGCTTGAAGATGGACATGCCACCTCTCAGTAAGTCCAACGAAGCCAGCCTTCCGTTCAGCGTTTGAAGGAACCCTGCTTCTGTGGGTAAGCACCGGATGAAGTTGCTGACTTGCATTTAGGGATCACATTGCAGGAAAAGCATGAGGACCACATTTTAAACAGCAAGACTCTGGAGAGTCTCAGAGTGAGGAGATTCTAACTCTGTGAGAAGCAAGAGTAAACTGAGACCAAATAAAGGACCAGTAAATTCAGGTCTCCCATCACCCACTTATTATGAAATAGTAAATAAAAGAATAACAACAACAAAGCCATAGCTAATAATTATGCAGTGTTTATTTTGTACCAGGCTCGGGTCTACGTTCAATGTATCAGTTATATATATATAACACAAAGCAATTTGTAAATACTGTTACTGCTATTATTTAAGGTTTGCTGTTTTCCTCTCTTTTCTTCTTTAAAAAATATTGGTTTGGGTGCCCTGGGAAGGAAGCCCCTGGTGGGTGAAAGCAGCAAGGTGTGCTGGTAGGAAGACTAGAAGCCATGGCTTCCTAGACGTGTTCCCTTGCCCTCACCCCTTACGTAGGAGCATCTGTTGATCTGTGCAGAATGCAACCAGTAGTTTCAACGAGCCAGCCAAATGGGATCTTCTTCAGAGAACTAGATAATTCTTAGGGTGATAAAATGTTAGGCCTGGTGATAAAATGAGAGCCTTACAGTCACCTAATTTAACCCCTTCTTTTTCAGAGGAGAGAAATGAAGCTTCCAGATGTTAAGTGACAGCTAATTAATGATATAGATATGACTTGATCAGTTAGAAAAACTATATGATAATAACAATAACTGTTGACAGTAAGTCTACAACTTAATTTAAGAGAAATGAAAATAAATAATTAAATAGCTAGCTAGATGATAGATAGATAATGAGATAGGTGCTTGCCCTATTGCAATTAAAATATGTTATAAAAACACATCATTTTAAAATATGTTGCACTAAAGAAGAATTAGAGAGACCACTGGTATGGAATATATACAACACCAACAAATCATAGTGTGTTAATACGGATGTAAAGATAGGTAATCATCTATAGCATCACTTGGAATTATTCACCAAAGTAAGATATGGGTAGATCAAAGAGCTAAATATGTTTATGAACTAGAAAATACAGATAAAATATAGGTTGATATTTACCAGATCTCCATTTAAGAAGGGCATTTTTAATTTTACAATAGTAGAAGAAATAACAAAAAGAAATCTACTATTTAAATTTGGTAATCTTCCATTTAAGAAAAATAACCTCATGTTACAATAAACAAAACAACAAATGTATTTTAGCAGCCTGATGGCTGTCTACCCAATATCCATTCTCTCCTTTTGACTTACTAACAGAGCTTCAATTTTGTCATAGTGCCAATGTATCCCATTTAAAATTCTGTGTTAGACATCTTTGCAGCAAGGGGTGGCTACGTGATAAGATGAGATTGAAGAACACATTGGCGCTTGCTAAACGGGGACCCAGAGAAGCTTCAGAACAGAGACAAACTGCAGCGAACACTGGGTGCCCTGCCCAGACCCCCTCAGAAACCCTGTATCAGCTCTGGGCGCCCCTATTCCTGTGGGTCTGATCCTCAGGGCTGACCCCCAATGCCTTCTTTAGGCTGTTTCCCATGGCTGCCGGAGCCGCCCTGCTGCTGTCAGAGGTCTGGGCGCTCACACTCCCATCCCTCCTCCACTGCCGGGGCAGGACTCTGGACACGGAGCTACTTTGCTTCAAAACGACCCAGACCTGTGTGATGTATGCTCACAGTTCCTTTTGAGATTAAGGTGAAGCATTTTCTTTTTTTTCTTTTTTTTTTATAAAGGTATTATATATGTACATAGATTACCATTGCCGCCCCCCTCCCATTTATGCCCTCCCTCCCCAGAGTTCTGTGTTCATTGGTTGTACTTATATTCATGCATACCAGTCCCTCGGTTGTTCTCTTATCTCCCCCCAGGTCTCCTTCTCCTCCCCGCTGTCATTTGGCAGTCTGCTTGTTTTATGGTGACTCTCTCAGGACCACACGAATAGAATCTGCTCCTCTTCTGGTTCTCACCGCCCCTCCCCCCAGGTCCCACTACTTCCCCTGGGACACATGGCTCACCCGGGGCACACGGCCCCCTGGGACACACGGCTCACCTGGGACACCCGGACCCTTTGGGGGACACGGAAGGTGAAGCATTTTCTTGCTTGGCTTCTTCTTTTCCTCTCTGCTGCTTCCTTCTCTCCATTCACTAATAGAAATGCTTCCTACTATACCAGTAACACAGGAGCAGGGCCTGCTCCTGGGGAATGGGACCTAAGACATATTCTCAGCAGGCATGCCCTTCTGTCTTTTGCTCCTTTGCCCTTCACCCTGCTTCTCCCAATGTCACTCAGGCCAGCATTCAAGCCTCATAAAACACTTCTGATAGATAGACCCTCGTTCATGTCCCGGCTCCGGCGGTAAGGGCATTCAGGAACAACAGGATCCGCACTACAGGAAGAAGCACGCGAGTAAAGTTACCAGGGTCTAGTTCAGTGGTCGGCAAACTCATTAGTCAACAGAGCCAAATATCAGCAATACAACGATTGAAATTTCTATTGAGAGCCCAATTTCCTTAAACCTAAACTTCTTCTAATGCCACTTCTTCAAAATAGATTGGCCTAGGCCATGGTATTTTGTGGAAGAGCCACACTCAAGGGGCCAGAGAGCCGCATGTGGCTTGCGAGCCGCAGTTTGCCGACCACGGGTCTAGTACATGCTACCACCACATCCTCCTGCCTCCGTGTGTCTTTCCTGACTGCCTTGCACAGTCCTGGCCCGTACCTGCCATTACCCAGGCTCCACCGCTGCTCAATTCTCTGGCTTGCAGCGTCCTGGCCGGTATCCCACCTCCCCCCGGGCCCTTCCCTGCCCACACTGGCCCATGTTGGTCTCTGCACAGTGCCTTGTAGCGATCTCCTCCCAAACCCCACAGCTGGCGGTAGATGAAAGGGAATCTCCAGTCTCTCTCACTATGCACCTGCCCCCCTTCCTGCCCGCTGCACTCCGGTCTTTATTCTGCTGCCCATCCTCTCTTCCCCTTGTCCTGGAAACTGACCAGTTAGCATCATCTTTTTGGCTAACTTTGAATCCTTAAGATCCTGCGTTCAGATCAAAACAATCCCATCCTCCTCTGATTTTTTCCTCGCTGCGTCACTTACTTGGAAATAGGACTGGCTTATCCATTGGGCACCACGTAATACCTGGGGGCCCACGAAAAATGCTTTCATGTTCATTTATTTTCAAATAAAAAGAAAATAACAGTAATGAAGCGAGTCTGGTTAGTATTCGTCTTTGTATCCTCATCACCTAACACAGCCCCTTGGCTCATGCGATCTCTCAACACCTAGTAGTATTTGTTGACTGAGAGAATGAATGAATAAGTGACAGAATAAGGTCCCCAGCTCAAAACCAAAAATAAATCTCAAACACCGAGAATGCGTCTGCATCCACTGAAGCAACGCAGAGCTGGGGCCAGAGAAGAAGAGCGGTGCATGGGTAACCCCTCTGCCTCCGTGTCCTCACCTGTACATTGGAGAGCTGAAAGCCTGTCTTCCAGGGCTGCTGTGCGGTTGGAGTTAATAGAAATAAAACACATAGACCCTAACCGGTGTGGCTCAGTGGATAGAGCATCCGCCTGCAGATTGAAAGGTCCCAGGTTCGATTCCGGTCAAGGGCATGTACCTTGGTTGCGGGCACATCCCCAGTAGGAGGTGTGCAGGAGGCAGCTGGTCGATGTTTCTCTCTCATCGACGTTTCTGATCTCCTCCCTTCCTCTCTGCAAAAAGTCAATAAAATATAATCTTTTTATAAAAAGAAATAAAACACTTAGGACAGGATGTGACCCATGCTGGCCTTGTATGTGGTTATCTACAGACAGTGTCTTCTATTCACCTGGTCCTTTTTCCTGGGTAGTGCCCCTCTTTCCACACAGTGAACACTGGGCACTGTACAAGGGCAAGCACGTGCCGGAGGAGACGTTTACGGATGGGTGACGTCCTGTGCCCACCCTGGAGGGACAGAGGGCAGACATGGCCGCGGCCGCTACTCCCTGGAGAATCCTGTTATCTACAACACGGTACAGTTCAGAAAGTGACGAGCCTGCTCTGTGGAAATACACATACCACGCGGCTGCAATTTCAGCCCCGCCGGAGAGCTGGGCCCAATGAGTATTCCATCTTTATCCTCCCAAGTCCCCAAGAATAACACATCAAAGAGCATGTTTGCATCCCTGCAACAGATAACAGCACTGCCATGAGCTTCAGGGGCCGCCCATGCTACAGATAGAATAAATTAATAATGTCACATATTTATAAAATATAAATTAACCCCAGAAATAGATCACCCCAAGTGAAAATTCCTGCTTTTTTAAAAAAACTGAGCGGAGAAAGACACTTTGATAAATGGACAACTGGTCAATTTTTATTATATGCCATCACCAAACTGGCATTTATCACATCAAATAAATCAGTTCCCTCTGATAACATAGATGTTGACACAACAGAAGCATCATCAGGCTATTTGGGTTCCGGGACAGGGGGTGGGATCCAGACAACTGACTTTTTAAAATTACGTTTGATTATTGGGATTTTTTGTTAACAATAGAAAAGCAAGTAATATGATCAGTAAGAATTCTAGAGGCTCTAGTGCATTTATATAAGCACAGCAAATTACTCGTAAAAACCATGAAGCATTTACCTCCGCCTTTGTGTATAATATACCATGTCTGTGTGGAACCCAGTTCGCTTTGATGGTAAACAGCTATTCTTCCTGAAATCTTGTCTTCTCTTACTCTGCTCTGTGCAGAGAGGTCACCTTAATAGCTGCACTGGTTTTCCTGGAAGAAAAGAAAAAGAAAAAAAAAGAAAGCAGTGTGAGTAATGTTTCAGACTTTTTTCTTCTCTATAGCACTGTAGGGATAATTTATATTCATATGCAAAGATGTAAAGATCCATATTCCAGCTTTGTTGGGAAGCAGTAAAAAATGTAAAGCAATATTCTGTATTAAATATACCCAGGCAGAGAAAACAATGTGTCAGTCTATTCTTCGAGCACATAATATACTGAAAATCAACCTTTCCTCTTCTCACGTCTCTGACCCCGAAACAGAACAGAATGTGTACCTGCAAGAATGCCATAGGCATGTAGTTATTTATCACTGCGTTTGGGGGTTATTTTGTTTCTAAATAGGTTTGAGGGAGGCTATGTATCATTATCTATGAGATATTCCCAAACATTATTAAGGACACATCATTAGAAAAAGAGAGCAACTTTATAACTTAAGGTTCTCTTTTCCAAGTAAAGAAATTTCCCACTCAGAACATGAAGCTTATGGCGGTGCTGTTATCTGTGGTAGAGATGCAAACATGAACCTGAAATTACATATATTGAAAATAAAATTTAAAAAAAGAAGATGTAAAGAAAGATGTGAGCTGTAATGGAGGCCTTTACATGTAAAGCCAAGAATACTTATTTCCATATTACAAAATGTGTCAAGTTTTGCAGAGATAATAGCATTGACTGAAAAAATGTTAATGACAATAAATATCCCAGAAAGACCCTGGGCCAGGATCTCTCCCTGGGGCTCGGGGCATTCTGTGGAGCAGACCCGGGAGCTTGCCCTGCCCGCCTCCTGTTCTCTGGCCTTTCCTGAATGCCTCAGTGCACAGGAACATTTCTCTTTGGCAGCAGAGCCTGGAAGTGGTATCCAGAGGACCCAAAGTGACCCTTAGCGGAAGCACTTGAAGGGGCCCCTGAGCCACAGCCAGCCCGAGATTCACCCAGCGTCAGGCCCGGAAACCCCACCCAGCCTGGGCCACCCGGCGTCTTGGCAATGCCCACCTGGGCAGACACTCCAGCGCCGCAGCCACACACACACACAGAACCCCCTGAGAGGAGGAAAGAGATTCTCCCTGCTCCACACTCCCTCACTCTCCATGCGTATCTGAGCCACTTCCCTCCTTCCCACTAGCAACCCACGCTGAATACAGGATAAAGCAGCAAGGCATAGAAAGGGGAGAGACTGGAATCCGTACTTGGCATAACCCTGAGCCCTGAACCTTCTTCCCACACATGTTCCTGTGGAGCATAATGATGATGTTGCTAAATTCCAAGCTGCGGTCCCGAGGGATGTGTTGGATACAAAGTTTATTTGAGAACAGGGAAGGTGGGAGGTGGTCAGTGTATGAAAACTACCTTTTATTAGACGTTTGCTTTGTACTAAGGTCTCTGCTTGCGTTATCTCTAAAAGTTTCTACGATCAGATGATTCATTTTACAGAAGATGAAACTGAAGCTCGGGGACATGAAGTAACCTACCCAAGAAGATACAGTATCTTGAGTAAGTGTCTGAGGTTTGAACCCAGATGTGTAAGAGCCCATGCTTTTAACCACTGAGCCAAACCATACTTCTTATCTTTGTAGATAAGGCAGATGTGGACAATATGAAAAAGAACCCATTTATTGATTTAACTAGCAATGGTTTCATCAAAATACGTATGTTAACCTTATCAGTAGCATTTGAAAGACCAGCATTGCAGAGGCATAAAGAAATGTTTGGCTCAGTGGATAGAGCATCAGCCTGCGGACTGAAAGGTCCCAGGTTCGATTCCGGTCAAGGGCATATACCTTGGTTGCGGGCACATCCCTAGTAGGGGGTGTGTAGGAGGCAGCTTATCGGTGTTTCTCTCTCATCGATGATTCTAGCTCTCTATCCCTCTCTCTTCCTCTCTGTGAGAATCAATAAAATAAGTTTTTTTAAAAAGAAGAAATGTTGATTTGCCTTTATATTACGCACGGGCACGCACACACTCATTTAGGTTAAGTTAATGGAATGCTGCCAATACAGAAAGGAATATGTAAGGTAAGAGGGCTGCATCACAGGATTGAATGATCGGATTCTGTGGTCATAAGGGTTTCCCTCCAGCCATAGGACAAGACTCTCCGTGGTCAACCCCAGAAGCTGAGAAGAGCAAGGCTGCTGCCTCCTCTGCGGGTTAATCAAAGAGCAATACTGCCAAGTGCCAGGTGGTTTCCTGACTGGATTCTGGAACAGAAAAGTGACATGAATGAAAAAGCTAGTGAGACCTGAATAAAGTCTGGAGTTGAGTTAAAAGTAATTTACCAATGTTAATTTCTCAGTTTTGACAAATGCCCTACAGTTATTTAGAATATTAACATTAGGGCAAACGGGGTGAAGGGAGAATAGGAACATTTTCTGTAAATCTAAGTGTTTAGAAACTTACTGTGAATTTAAAATTATTCCAAAAGAAAACATTTGGTTTAAAAAGCTAAGTAAAATCCTATATAATAAAAGCCCATCCAATGAATGGTGGAACAACCAGAACGACCTGTCAACCAGTCGCTATGATGTTCACTCACCACCAGGGGGCAGGCGCTCAACACAGGAGCAGCTGCTCAGAGGGCGGATGATCCCCCCACAGTCCATGCCTCCACCAGTGCACAAATCTTGTGCACTGGGTCTCTAGTGTATTTATAAAAATAAAAGAAAGAGAGAGAGATGCAAAACCACTGACTGTGTATGTTTAAATAAAGAGAAAGATGATTCTCAAAGATTAGAATCTACATTTGTTAAGCTAGAATCTAGCTTTGTCTGGCTAGCTCTTGGGGGAGCTTATCCTCCTGCCAGCACCTCATTAGAGGGATTCTCCTTCCTGGAGCGAGCATTAAAAGAATCTGCTACCAGGCACAAAAGCAGACTTGAAAAGCAAAGCAAAAAAAACCCCACCATGCTCTTGGATAAAGACTTAACATCTTAAAATTCAATTTTCCCTATATCATTCTCTGAACTTCTTCTGTCTCCAACAAAAAGGCTATTTCTGTGGGGGCACTACACAAGCTGACTTCAATGTCCAGAAGCAAGCGAGAATAGCCAGGAAAACTTGGGAGGTGGGGAGAGTAATAGGAGGGAACAACAAGCTCTTCCAGACTTCATGATGCAGAAGGAAAACTAGTTTTACAAACAGCACGGTACCAGTGCATGACTTGACAAAATGGTGTGTGGAATGGGATAATGTCCACAGATAGACCTAAATTCATGAGGTAATTTAATACATAGTAGTAGTTTGTCAAAGCATTAATAAAAAAATGTATTATTCAGCTAAAATGGTATTAGGCCCTAGCCGATTTGGCTCAGTGGATAGAGCATTGGCCCATGGTTTGATTCCCATTAAGGGCACATATCTTGGTTGCAGACTCAATTCCCAGCCCTGGTGGGGGCACCTGTGGGAGGCAACCAATTGATGTGTCTCTGTCTCTTCCCCTCCCTTCTACTCTCTCTAAAAATCAATGGAAAAAATCCTTGGGTGAGGATTAACAAACATAAAGAAAAAAAATGAATGGAAAATGGTGTTGAGGCAAGCAGATGGCAATTTGAAAAATACACGTAAGTCTGGTTTTTTACCTTATATCTTTCACCAAAATAAATTCCAAATATATCAATTATAAATTCATAAGCAAATAGATAAAAACATGGAAGGATTTAAAAAAAATACCTATTTTGGGCAGAGCCTCTTTAAGTTTAATATAGAACCCTCAAGTCAGAAAAGATAAAGATCTGGATATTTGATTACATAAAAATATTCTGCATGGTGGTGGAAGGTGACTAAATAAAAAAAAGAGCAAACTAGTAAATATGTTTGTGATTCATATTTCAGGGGGAAAAAGACTAACATCATTAGTACATAAAGAGTTATAACAAATCAATAAGAAAAAAATAACAGTAGAAAAATTGGCAAACGATGTAAACATACAGTTCACAGAATAAGAAATATAAAGAGTTCTTTCAAGTTAGGCAAAGATGTTCATCCTTACTTATAAGAGAACTACACATCATTAAACTATACTGAGGTACTATTTTCACCTTCTAGATATGGCAAAGATCCAGAAGACTGCTGTCACACTGTGCTATCAAGGATATGAGGAAACAGGCACAGTCTCATAGGGCTGGTGGGGGGAATGAATGGGTATAATCTTTATGGAAAGCAAGGCAATACAGTTTCCTTGAAAAAAACACCAATGCTAGTACCTCCCATGCCAGCAATTCCCATTCTAAGTAATTTACCCTCCAGGCACACTCTCACAGTTGCAAAATCCCACAACTACAGGTATACCGTGTGGTATGAATTGCCACACTGTTGGTAGTAGCAAGAGATTAGAAGCTCCCTAAATATCTATCAACCGAGGACAGGTTAAATACACTAGGGAATGCCTATATAATGGAATACTGTGCTACAGATAAAAAGAATGAAACCATTCTGTAGGTACTGAGTGAAAGTCCTCCAGAATATACTAAGTAAAATAATAATAATAATAGTAATAAAAGAAAAGAAAACAATGTACAACATGCTGTTGTTTTGGGGTGTGGAGTTTATGAACGGATGTTAAAATCTATGTAGGGGCGTAGTTGGCTGGGGGGGAACAAATTTAAGAAGAGACCTGGTGACAGAACTTGGTAGGTTTTCTCTTTTGCCTCTGTAATTATTCCATCGTGAACATTCATTCCATTTTAAGCAAGGAAAACCGACAGATACTTTTACAAGAAACTCAATCAAATGGTGTGTAACCCCTCCTCCGCCGCATTTCTGAGCAGAAAGTGAAAACAAACAAAGCCACCTGGTTGGGCAGGCCCCTCTGGGTCCCCGCAGCCCCCACCTCTCCTCCCTAGGACAACAATGTCCTGCTAAGCCCTCAAAGCCGCCCAGCTCAGTTGTTACGGTAATGGTGTTTACCCGCTTCCAAACAAAGTAATTTGAATCAGAAAAGTAAATGTGCCCAGTCTTCAGGTTCTTTGATGTCATCTCCCTCCTTGCCCTGCAGGGCGAGATGCGCCCAGGGTGCTGCTGCCCGGAGCCTGACACACGGATTCTGCACGCATCGCCATAGCTACAGCTTTCTGCGTGTGGTCACGACGTAAAGCAAATAAGGAAAAAAAAAACTGTATCCGAAATAAAACAAGAAGCCTTGAACAACACAAGCCATTATGTTTTTTTGGGTTTTGTTTTTGCTTTTTTTTTTCTGCCTTTTGGACCCTTGTGGAAGTTACACTTAGGAGTATTTTAAAAGTTGGGAACAATTTTTAGTGTGGCAAAGTCCCAGAGACAAGACTATATTCTCTTTCCTGAAAATAACAAGTGATCACGGCAAACGGCATGTTTGAAAGAGTGAGAGCCAGCGGTCTGACCCTCCCCAGCCTATCAGATGCTTTCCCTCTGCATGACCCTGTTAAACAGCCCAGCAGCTCTCGCTGTGATTTTAGGGTCTCAGGTTCCTAAGACTCCGGAGCTGGTGGCCATTGAGTCATGCAAACTAGATCTCCGCGGGCAGAGGACGGGGCCCTCTGTGCTGTGGGGCATTGGATGGACCACGAGGGTCACCCCAGTAAAAGCCTCTATCTAGTCTGTGGGACACCTGCCGTCTCCTCTGCCCTAAACCCCCCGCGGCCCGTTAGTCCTTCCTTCTCACTTTGTGGGGTCCTGGGTCTACTCGAGCAACCCTTAGGTTCTTTTTGCCATTTCCCTTCTTGAACAATTTCCCTCTTTTCCGTGTAAGAACAAATTTGAAGTTGGAAGGTTTTTAAGAAGGAAAAATATAGAAAAAGATTTTTAAAATATGCTAGAATTTCCTTTGCCCTTTTAACACCCTGGGGTTAAGCGTCTTTAATGGCATTTAAATCCCTGGTTGTTGTTTCTTTCATTCCTTTACGTATTGCAATAAAAAAACATCCCTTTAGACTTTAGAAATTCTAAATAAAACAAGAACAAAAGAGCGTCCCTTTTTTTTTTTTTCCCAACTTTCCACCCAAATGTTACCATTGTAAATCAAGGTAAGGAAGTAAATTAACTACTGGCATTTAAATGTTTGCTGTCCCAAATATTTATTCCTTCCCTCTTCCCCAAATTTCTTTTATGCAAAAACAATGCTCATAAAAACAATAAATATTCATTTGTTATCTACTAAAAAAGTTTAGATCAAAGTGCTGGGTGGCCCAAATGCCGAGGAACACCAAGGGACGCTGTCTGTTTGGCCGAAGCGCTCCGCCTCCCAGCAGCGACCTGGCCACGTTTGGTTCCCCTTTTCTCCTCCGAGTGCGGGCAGGGTTGCGTGTGTGGACAACAGCAGAACCATCGCCCCGCGTTCGCACACCGCGCTTTGCAAATCGTTTCACTTACCCATTCGGCCCGTGGTGAGCCGGAGCGGAGCACATTCTGGCCTCCGACCCGGTTTGAATCCAGGTGCAGTCACTTACCTGGCAGCACGGCCACCAGTTGGCCTGGGCAAGACCAGAGGGTGTGTCCACTCCGCTGGATGCTGTGATTATGGACCTATTGTGCATACCACATGTTTGTTTGTCTGTGTTGTATGTTTGCCTCCTGCTACTAAAATGTGAACTCCTGTAAGGAGGAATTAGGTATCCTCTACCTTTGAAACTGACTTAAGCATACAATATTGAGTTTTATTGCATTCTTTCCTTGGGCTCACAAAACTGCTATTGTATCCCCCCTCTATGCCCCCTACAAGAGGAGGCTAGAGGCTCTATTTCCCCTGCCACGTTCCTACTTCACCTCCAGCCCCATTCAGGCCGAATGTTTGCAGGAGCAATGAGAGGAGGTTCTGCCACACACCCAGTCTCGAACCAGGTTAAGTGGGCACCCCCATCCTTGCCAGTCCGACTTGCTCAGAGCCTCCCTACCTTCCATCTGCTGTGCTTCACTTGTGCCCACACCCAGGCACACATGTGTGCACACACAGAGGCACGTGTGCACATGCACACGACTCCCAGGCTCAGCGTGCTGAGCAGCCCATGGCTACCACCCAGAGCTGTGGGATTGCCAGGGCATTGGAACCTTTCTGTGGGTCCCCTCCCTTCAGCCCAGCAGGAGGGACAGCTCTGTGCTCCCTGAGGTGGAGTCCCAACCCCCAGAGCCTTTGTTCATGTGTGTGCTTTGTCTCGTGACAAAGTTGTAATGAACTGGACAAACAACTTTAAAATGACTATCAGTACTCCACTCCAGGGCAGATTCCCCAAGAGCTGATACTCACTGCCTGGCCCCTGCAAACTGCTTTGGGCACCTTGAGAAAGGATGAGGCTAAGTCATAAAACTGGTAAATACTCTTTGGTGAGATGAACTACTAACCTCCTAAATTATTCAGTGACATTTATTTATTTATTTATTTATTTGTCCTAATATATAAAAACCCTGGGTCCATCACAACTGGGAAGCTCGAGCAACTGGAAGTCAGTCCTGCAGTGGTGATCCAGCACTGACTGCTGAGGGGGCTCCGAATCAGGCCCAGAGAGAGGCTTGAAACAGGGTCTGATCCATAGCCTCTGTGGCAGCTGTTGATCAGCACTTGCCTCTTTCTTTTTCTCCAGGCTTCTATGGGGGCTGCTGATCAACCCCACCTTTCTAATCAGGCCCCATTAATAGGCCCAGAGATGCTGACTGGCATAGAAACCGACCAATCAGAACCAAATCTGGATGAACTGTGAGGAGCCAATGGCTGCCTAGGAGGCGGAGCTTTTGATGCTGATTGGCATAGAAACTGACCAATCAGAACCAAATTGGCCAGCAGAGGAGGGCAGTTGGGGGCAAGCTATAGGATGACAGGGGAGAGCAGTTGAGGGTGAGATCAAGACCGCAGGGAAGAGCATTTGGGGACAACCAGGCCATCAGGGGAGGTCATTTGTGGGGGACCAGGCTTACAGGAGAGGGCAGTTGGGGGTTACCAGGCTGGCAGGAGAGGGCAGTTGAGAGCAATTGGGTTGGCAGAGGTGCAGTTAGGTGTTAATCAGGCTGGTAGGGTAGCAGTTAGGGGAGTGATTAGGCTGACATGCAGAAGCAGTTAGGGGCAATTAGGCAGGCAGACAGGCGAGCAATTAGGAGCCAGCAGTCCCGGATTGTGACAGGGATGTCTGACTGCCAGTTTAGGCCTGATCCCACAGGGGTCCAAGATTGGAAAGAGTGCAGGCTGGGTGAGGAACACTACCCCCCTCCAGTGCACAAATTTCATGCACTGGGCTTCTAGTTTTAATACATTTTTATTTATTTCAGAGAGGAAGGGAGAGGGGAGATATAGAAACATCAATGATGAGAGAGAATCATTGATTGTTGCCTCCTGCACACCCCTTACTGGGGATTGAGCCCAAAACCTGGTCATGTGCCCTTTACTGGAATCAAACCTGAGACCCTTCAGTCCTCAGGCTAATGCTCTATCCACTGAGCCAAACCAGCTAAGGCAGTGACACATATGTATTAATGGACTATTGAGCCATCATTGTGCCCGTTGTCGTGAGTGAGATACTACAAGACACGGTCCCTACACTAAGTACCCTCCAGTAGAGGTGGCTGTGCTGGGTGACCCCTTATCCTAGCTCTGAGCCTCAGTGTTCCTTCTGTGAAATCAAGATACTCTGCTTTGAAGGCTGTTTACTGAAGGAGAGTGGGGCATACAGCCCAGGGCAGTAATGACAGGTCTTGTTTGGTTGTTTTGGAGGGCTTGCTGAGAGGCACAGGCCATGCTGTCAAGAGACTTATGGTCATAGGAGGAGAGGCAAATAAGTGAGCAAACCCCTGGGCACTGGAGTGGACTTCTCCATAGGTTGCAGGTTAGTGAACAAAGGATGTGTGACCATCCTGGGGTGGGAAAGTCCTTCCTAGGAGAGGTGACATGACGTATGCCATGGAGGACGTTTAAGCACAGGACAAATGGTGAAGATTAGAATGGCATTGTAGATGGAGGGAACAGCACGAGCAAAGGCCTGAAAACCTGCACATTGTTCAGAATTCCTGGAGCCTGGACCACGTGGCCTATGACTGTAGTGCAGAAGGAAGCCTGAGGGAGAATCAGTGGTAGAATACAAGGAATTTTTAGCCTCCTGCTTGTAGACACAGAGGGTGTTCATTGAATTGTATTTCCTCTTGAAAATCTTTATCTCTATTCATTTTAATTGGAAAATTAATTTATGCTCATTGTTTTTTCTTTTTAAGTAATAGAAAAGTGTTTAGCATAAAAAGCAAATGGTTCTGCCCCATTCCCTAGAGGAAATAGTGTAGAGCTTAACCTTCTGGACTTTGAAGAGTGTTTGAAGCAAGAAAGTGTCATGAACATATTTTGTATTTTTAAACAATCACTTAGGGCATAAGGTCAAGGGGTGGAGGGGGGAGACTGAAGGCAAGTGATGGGTGCAGTTCATTCAGAGAAAACCTCATGGAGGCAATGCAGTGGGGAGGGGCAGTGTAGTGAGGGCAGTGGGGTGGGAGGGCTGTGTGATGGTGGGGGCAGGAGGGTAACAGAAAGTATGAATCAAGGATGACTCCTTGATTTGGGCTAAAATTAGTAAGATTGGAATACAGAAGAAACACAGGTTTGTGGGGAAATATTGTATAATTTTGAACATGATGAACTGGATGTAGCCAGGACACATGCAGAAAATGTTGTCCTTGGTGTCTGGGGCTGAAGAGTGAAATCCAGCTTAAAGAAGTGACCCTGGCTGGGTGGCTCAGTTGGTTGAAGCATCGTCCTGCACATCAAAACGTTGTGGATTTGATTCCCAGTCAGGGCACATACCTAGGTTGCAGGGTTAATCCCCAGTTGGGGCACAACTCATTCTCTCCTTCTCCCCCCTCCCCCACATGTTTCCCTCTCCCTCTTCCTCATCAATAAAAACATATCCTCAGGTGAAGATTTGTTTAAATATAGACATGGAGTAGATTTCATGTCATGGTGAGATCGCTCAGGGAGAACCAGAGGAAGGCCCAGACTTAAGAAAGGAGCAGAGACAGGAGATATTTATAAGGAGATGGCGAAGGAGCAGCCCAGGAGGGGGGAGTCCAGTGTGGCAATCAGTAGGCAGGAATGAACTTCAAGAAGGATCAGCAGCATTGAATACTAGAGGGAACAAGTAAGTTGATGAAAGTGAAAATGAACATTGCTCATCAAGGAACTTTACTGGAATGCATTTGGCACATCATTTATGTAGATTATTAGAAAAAAATAGGAAGGAAGTATAACATAATGTCAACAGTAATTATTTCTATTGAGATTATGGGCGATTGCTATTTTATTGCCTTATCTTTTGAGAAAAGAGATGAGAGGTAAGGGAGGAAAAAGAAGGTATAATATTCCAAAAGGAAACATTTAAAAATTATACAGATGAAGCAAATTTATTCAACAAGCTCACACATTTACATTCATAAGGGAAGATACCAACTTTATGGGGAACATGGCATAAAATAGTATTGCTGTTACACCTCTCTTGCTGTTTTGTAAAGATGCCACACGGAGCATGATGGGAAACCGCTTGGTTCCCCCAGAGACCTGGCCAAGCCAGCTCAGGAACCATAGCTGGATATTCCCCAAACTTCAGGCATTTAAATCCATGATTTTTGTCAAATCCCTTTACCACCAGTCCTGTCCTATGTATCCTATATAATAAAAGGCTAATATGCAAATTGTCCCTACAGGTGGGAGTTTGACTAACTGGGAGTTAGATGTGCATTGACCACCACAGGTTGGCACAGAACATGGGGGCCATCGGCAATGTGGCACTGGCAGCAGGTGGCAGTGGAGGTACTGCTGGCCCCAGTGGGCCCCAATGAGAGCGGGACTGCAGTGGGGGCAGGGCTGATGAACAGGCGGCACCAAGCCAAGGTGGGTGCAGGGGGGGGGGGGGTGACGGCCCTGCCCCACAGATCAGCCGGCCAGACCCAAGGGACTCTACCTGTGCATGAATTTCATGCACCAGGCCTCTAGCTATTTAATAAACATCGTATTTACACCAACTCACTTTTATTTATTTATTTATTTATTTTTATTTTTGTAATATATTTTATTGATTTTTTACAGAGAGGAAGAGAGAGGGATAGAGAGTTAGAAACATTGATGAGAGAGAAACATCGACCAGCTGCCTCTTGCACACTCCCTACTGGGGATGTGCCCATAACCAAGGTACATGCCCTTGACTGTAATCAAACCTGGGACCTTTTGGTCCACAGGCCGACACTCTATCCACTGAGCCAAACCGGTTTCGGCCCAACTCACTTTTAAACATAAATGGATCCCTTTATATCACAACAGTAAATAGAAAATCATTATCAAATAAATAGAAGGTCACTGAAAAGTAAGTATAATAGAAACAAAACAACTTAGTAATTCTAGCAAGAAGCTCTTAACCCAGGCTGAGTCCTGAGCTCTCTAGTAAAACAGATGCTCAGTCAGCAATACAAGCAGTCAAAAGCCTTCCTGGTACTGCTTTAGCTTGATTTCTTCAGAAACAAACCCTTTGACGAGAATTCAGTTGCAAGTACTTTACTTGAAAGGTGAAGGAAATGTGAAACACAAATAAGGGAGTTGGGACGTGAGATAGAAAAGGGAAGGAAGTCAAGAAATGATGTTATCAGGCCATCTTAGTCCCCCTGGGGAAACCGTGGGAGCCGAAGCAGAACACACCTCGGAATCTGCACCCTCCCAGCTTGAGAGAGCTGGTATCTGTACTCCAACTGCATCCAACGCTGATTCATTCTGGGGGGATATTAATTGCCCAGCATTCCTAGGGTGCCTCAGGGGCAGCAAAGCAGGCCCCAGAGGCGAGAGAAGACCTCAGGCAAAAAGGTCTGTAGTTGGAAGTCTGGCCCAGTCCACTGACTTGATAAAGGTGAGAGATATGGACTGGGGCCAGCAGAGGCTGCCAGATACTAAACCGAGATTGAAAGATAATACAAAAGGAAATGGCTTTCCCATTCTTTACGTCAAAGGAACTTATGCTGGACCCATTACTCACTCAGAATCCTCTCTCATACCACCAGGCTGAGGCTTCCCCACGCTGGTGAGGCCTAAAGCAGCTCTGGGGGGACTGAGCCCAGCCCAGCCACTGTCCTGAAGGGCCTGGCCGAATCTTATCCAGACCAGGCCACTGAGAAACAGACCCTTTACAATACGTTTACATTTCAATTTACTGTCCTCCCCTACCAATTAGAAGCAGCCTCATCAGAGCTATCTGCCCAACAGAGTTGTCAAAGAGATTCTTCTGGATGAAAGCAATCCAGTAGAATGAAAATCTATATTGACTAACATAGACAAATGAGAATGAGTGATCATTTTTAAAAGGAATTTTATCCTTATAAAAGGACCATCAAATTCCTTCAGGTAATAGCATCTCTAGCCCATTTCAAATGATTTATTTACCAATATCAAGCTCACAACTGTAACAAGGGATAAAGGCACCAAAAAAAAAATGGGGGGGGGGGGTAAATATACTACCAAACTGTGTGTACATATTTTTAAAATATATTATTTCATTTAGCAAACATTTATTGAACTCTTTCTACATACCAAGAACTGTTCTAGGTGCCTGGAGACATAGCAATGAAGGAAACACAAAAAACTCTTCCCTCCAATGAACTACATCCTAGTGGGGAAGATGGTCAATGAAGAAATAAGTCATATATGGGGGATGGCAGGTGCCATCAAGTGCTACAAATAAGGCTGGAAAAGGGGATGGGGAGTCCCAGTGGCTGGAAAGGGGTTATAACTTTAGGGTGATCAGAGAAGATTTTACTGACAAGGTACATTTGGAAAGACCCAAAAGTTGCAAAGAAGGACACTAGGAGAAGATTTGGAGAAAGGTTATTACAAAGAAAGGAAATAGCCTGTGCAAAGACCCTGGGGCAAGGACTTGGTGATTTGAGAAACACCAAGTATCCTGGTGAGGCTGGTGCAGAGTAAACAGGGGGGAGGAAAAGCTGGAGGAGAAGAGACCGGTAGGAGAAAAGTCAGGGGAGAGAGCAGATAACGTAAGGTCTTATAAACCATTGAAATGGTGAACGTCTGGATAGTTCTGAGCAGAAGAAAGGCCTGAACTGGCTTAGGTGTACAGGATTGCTCTGGTGGCCGTGCAGACAGCAGGCAGGTGTGGCAAGGGCAGAAACAGATCCGTTAGGAGGCTGCTGTTGAAATCCAGATGAAAGATGACAGCAGATAGCAGATTGGTCCAGGGCTGTGAGGTGTCATTAGCAGGTAAAAGACTTGTAGCCAGATAAGATATGGGGAGTAAGAGAAAGAGTAGAGTAACGGCTCCAAGGTGTTTGTTTGCCTGAGCAGCAGAACAGACCTGTCATTTCCTGAGAGAGAGAGGAGACTGTGGAAGATAAGATCTGGGGAAAGATTGGTTAGATTTTGAACATGTCAAACTATCCCAGAAGATAGTGGGACAGGGAAGAAAGAGTGATCAAGTGTGGTCTAGCCCAGTGAGGCTCAGTGGTTGATCTTTGACCTCTGAACCAGGAGGTCAAGTTCAATTCCTGGTCAGGGAACATAACTGGATTGAAGACTAGATTCCCAGTGTGGGGTGTGCAGGAGGCAATCCTATATAATAAAAGGCTAATATGCAAATCAACTGAACTGTGGACCTACCTGTTGCTGTGACACGCACTGACAATCAGGGGGCAGATGCTCAGTGCAGGAGCTGCCCCCTGATGGTCAGTGCACTCCCATAGGGGGAGTGCCGCTCAGCCAAAAGCCCTGAGCCGGGCTCACAGCTGGCAAGCGCAGCGGCAGTGGCAGAAGCCTCTCCAGCCTCCACAATAGCACTAAAGGATGTTTGACTGATGTTAGTTTCATGGGGAGCGGGCCTAAGCCACCAGTTGGACATCCCCTGAGGGCTCTTGGACTATGAGGGTGCAGGCCTGGCTGAGAGGAACCCCCCCCCGCCAGTGCACAAATTTCATGCACCGAGCCTCTAGTCAATTAATAATTCTCTATCATCACTGAAATTTCTATCTCTCTCTCCCACCCCCTTCGTCTCTAAAATAAAAATACATTTAAGGGGGAAAAAGTGATCAACTGTGTCAAATGCTGATGATGAGGAAAAGAAGAATTGACCATCAGGTTTAGCAGTGGAGAGATGGGGCCAAAAGCATGTCTGGAGTATGTTCAGGAGAGAATGGGTGAACAGGCGTGTACTTACACCTGCTGACCTCTTTGTGCCAATAGTTTTAGCACTGTTTGGAACCTTAAAAAAATCCATTTTTTTCTAACAAAATAAAGTATAATTGAACATTAGATTAAATAGATTAATTCAGGTTAACAAAACAGCCTTTTCTTCAACAGTAAGGTGTTTTGTCTAAAACAATTAGTTTCATTTTCAGATTTACTTTTTTCATGAACAAATAGTGGCTACACGTGTGTCCCAGGGGGCCGTGTGTCCCAGGGGGACCGTGTGCCCCGGGTGAGCTGTGTCCCCCCGGGGAGACATGTGCCCGGGGAGAGCTGTGTGCCCTGGGGAAGCAGTGGGACCTGGGGGGAGGGGCGGTGTGAACCAGAGGAGGAGCGGACTCTATTCGTGTGGTCCTGAGATAGTCACCATAAAACAAGCAGATTGTCGATGACAGCAGGGAGGCGGAGGAGACCTGGGGGGGGGGGGGGAGATAAGAGAACAACCGAAGGACTGGTATGCATGCATGTAAGTACAACCAATGAACACAGAACTCTGGGGAGGGAGGGCATGAATGGGAGGAGGGGGGGGCAATGGTAAGCTATGTACAGATATAATACCTTAATAAGTTTTAAAAAATAAATAAATAAATAAAAATGTGTGTTTTAATATATATATATATATATATATATATATATATATATATATATATATATATTGGCTACAGACTATCATGCCTGTAGCATATATGATGGATATTCTGCATATGTAGTCACTGTGGTGAGCTACTTGTAGTATCTAAGTCAATAATTTAGTTTCTCTCTTTCTCTCTTTCTTCCTTCTGGTGAAGCACCAATGATCTGGAAGATGAGGAAAAGGAGACAGTTGAATGAAAAAGAGGAGCCAGCAATACTAAATTATCTCCAACCTGAGGATGGAGTTAGGTCCATTTGTCCAGTAGCAACACAATGGGTGAACGCAAAGTCACATTCATCAGTGATCACAGGGAGGCTGGTAGCACACGCACAATGGAAACTGGGTTACCAAAATAAAGAGGGAAATTGCCTCCGCTTTCCTTTTAAATGAAATCTTGTGTCATGTTGATCAGAATACAATCCTGAGTTTTTGACTGTATAAATTAGTTGTAATGTCTGCAGTATCATCTTTATTTGAGTGTGAATTCCTCTTTCATCTCCCACAAGAAGAAAGTAGGAGGAAATAGGATATCACTCACCCACTGATTAACAAGAAGCGAGGGCGGTTTCATTCAAAAGATCATAGTCTTAGGCTAGAAATATAATTACTATTTTATTTATTTTTCTTTTTCGTCTTCTTTTTTTTCTTTTTTCTTTCAACAACAAAGGAGCAGAAAGAGACGGTGCAGCTGTAATAGAGTTACTTCCATGAAATGTTTCTTCCAAGGTGCTGGGAACGCTGAGATAACAGTGCTGTATTCAAACCTGAGAAGCAGAAAATGTCATTTACTTGAAGCATTACATGAAACAGAATAGGTTTTTTAAAAAAAAAAAAATCAACCACAGCAAAGTGAAATACTCACAGTAACTAATGGACAATGTCCATTTGATTTTCAATCTTTTTTTCACTTTTAGAAATAGAAAAAATAGAGATAATGGTGATTGTTACTTAAAGATCAGTTTTGCTATTGCTATTGCTGCTCTAGTGACTATAATTAAACATAGAGCATTAACTCCTGCCTGGGAAGCAAGCAAACAAGTAAATACCCACCTTGGCTTACAAACCAATGAGACAAAAGGGAATATTTAGCTATTCCGTAAACTCCTTCACTTGCTTCTTTTTCACAGATTGTAAACTCAACTTTTATTACTGCTCTTGGTTGAACTGTCTTTCTCACAGAAATGGATCTTTGTTGTTATCTTAATTTTCAGCTCACTTATCCTTTCTTACCTACGTAGCGACTGCACAAAGGTGTTTCTTACGCAGGTGATGCTTTCTGGAAACCAATTCACCACCTTGCACACCACGTCGTCCATCGCTCTTAATTCTCTTCATTTCCAGGGGGTCAAACTATGAAATTCTCATCACTCACCAGCGGGAGCCGTTTACCAGGTGATTTCACACCCCACACGCTGCAGGGCCCATGGAGAAAGGAGACAGATGAAAGGCATTGAGGAGCAAGACCGGCTCTGCAGCGTGCCACAGTCCGTGCTGGGAGCAAATCCTCAATCTTGCTTCCACATCGCTGTTTGTGTTCCCCTCCGCAGCATGCCATGTCCTTTTGGACTACCAGGATGGCCGTCCAAGAGGTTCCGACACTTGGCTAGGAAATCACCTGACCTGAACCACACTGCAAATCCATTCCACAGGCCGTTGGACAACTCGGACTGTTTACTGGTCAGATTGTTTCTGGCATGGGCATGTGAACCCATAGGTAAGCGGATTAAATTTTCTTCCTCTTCCTGGAAGCCCAGGTTTATTTTCATGGAGGAGAGGGGACGGGGTGGGGAGGACTGACTGAGAGAGAAGACAAGAATGTCAACTATTTCACAATAAGGGGGAAAAGCATCAGACTACATCCTGTCTGTATTTTTTACCACTTCCCATAAGAGAAATCCAGGAAATACACCCCCTCCTTTTTTTTTTTTTTAAACAATGAGTACAATTTCGTGCCACAGCCCAAAGACCCTCCTGTGAGTTGTGCTCAACTGCATGTACACCGTGGACAGGATCAGACAGAGGCCAGAGGAGCACTAAGCTCAGGAGGACTGTGCTGGGGACATGCATAAACCCTCCGTGCTGCTCTCCTGTGACCCTACACCCACCAAAGATCCCCACGCTCCCAGGTCTCTGGGATGCAGGTGCCTCTGGAAATCACCCCATCACTTCCTTCTCAACTGACCTGCCCGTCTTCTCCCCCAAGCACCCATGTCATGTCGAGAGCACCTAAGACCTCCTCTGACGGTTGTATCTGTTGGGACCACGGGCATCATTTCATCTGTTACATTGAGATACAATGTGTGATACAACAATTTCGCTGAATTTACTTAGAGGGTGTTTCCCCTCAGCATTTCAACAGTCAGCCCTGTACCATGAGTTCCAGTTCCGCCCTTTCTGTATAAAATACATGATTAGCACATTTTTTGGGGGGTGGGGGGAACCTATTTTCACCTGACAAGTTTTTAGAAGGAGACAATAAATCACAGAGAGTGTGAGGGATATTTCCAAAGCAGTGAGCAAGAAAAGAGCAATCTAACAACGTGACAGTTCACCAAAAATGTTGCTTTAAAAAGTTGCTTCAAGGTAAGTTCATCCCACGGGGGAATCTCTGGGGTGATTGAAATGTTCTGTCGTGAGTGAAGGGGTGGTTTCACGGGTGTACATATTTATGAAAATTCATTGAATTGTACACTTAAGACCTGTACATGTCACTGTGTTTACATTTTGCCCCTTGCCACAGGCTGGTCGGAGCACCTTTGCGTTACCTTCTCCACGCCCAGGAGCTGGTCCTGAAACTGTGTCTGCTACACTGGCCCCAGCACTGCCGGTGCTGCCTCGTCCTCTGCTCGTATTTGCTGACTTAATCGTTTCTTTCTCTTTTTTCCTTGTTGTTGTCAAAATAACTTAGGATTGGCTCTTTTGTTTTTTAAATTCTTTTTTATATTACATTTTAACATTTTAAAATCTTCTAAGATAGCGTTGGTTCATTGCATATACATGTTTTTAAAAGAAGCGAAAATGACCCACTATTCAGACACCCCACTACTCAGAGAAATTGACCATCAGTATTTTAGTCAATCCTTCTAGAAACAGTCAGTGGATGCTGACTGAGTGTCCACTCTGTGGCAGGAACTGTTCTAGGCACCAGGTACACTGTGATCCACAGGCAACGCCCTTGTATCCGCAGAGCTTACAGGCTAAAAATTAACACGTAGAAAGGGACTTTGGCACTTGTTCCTTTACAGTCTTTTAGCACTTGACAATATATCACTATCTTTTCAAGTGAATAAAAATAATAGTATGGTGTCATTTTCATAGCTGTGTAATGCTTTTATTTAATAAATCCCGTAGTTCAAACAGCTAAACCTTTCAAAGTTATAAACTACACTTCTCTGAGTATCTTGTTGAAAGTCTTTGGCATACGTTCTTAGTGATCGTCTTGCTGGCAAAATGATTTCAGGAATCCTTGTTAACATACATGTTTTCTTTCAAACACCTTTCACTTTACTGGTTGCATAAACTTACTCCTTAACTCTCTGTACTTTTGATGAAGGAATCCATGGGTCATGTTCAAAGTAAGTGCAAGCAATGACATGTACATGCACTTCTGTCCAATGTCAATACCAAGGCCTTGAAAGTAGACCCTCAGCAGGAGACTCGTTACCCATTTCTTCCAGGGAACTACCTGACTTTTGATTGCATCAGGGTTTAAATCTCTGAAATGGGCGGAATGATTTTTTGCAGCTATATAGCATTTATTTACATCGGAGGCTAATACCTTCTTAGGATACCTTGTGGGAAAACTCCAGGCACAACACAGAGATTTACTATCTGGCCCATGTATGGCCCGGGAGCCGGGGAGGGAGGATAGCTGAGAATGAATCTGGTGGGAGTGGGAGCTCGCCAGGCTATATATTTCTTGAGAAACCTTTGATCCTAGATGACTTGTAGAGAAGTTAGCGGTTTTGCAGGGGAGGAGCAAGTCATTTTAGAAAATAGGATACAGGAAATCTTCACGTTACATATTTCCTGAAGTTCAGTGGTAAATCTATTATTAAGAATGTAGTGAAGCATTCAAAGAAACAATTCAACAACATACTTGAACCGCAACTATGCAGGGCTCAAGAATGTGCACAAAGCACTATCGTAATGTATATGAGATGATTATTATAATCTCAAGCGAGTACGCAAACTTATTTCACCCTGCAATGAATTTGAAAGTAAATTTATATTTGCCATGAAATATAGTATATAACAACATGTTATAATGCTCTTTGACATGTTTTTAATGAGTTACTGTTGTAAGAGCATTGTTCAAAGCACCATGGTCACGAGGGGCCTGCAAAGATGAATCAGACAAAAACTTGTCATTGAAGAGTGGACCCACTACAGCTGTACTGTCTAATACAGAGCCGCCAGCCACATGTGCTGCTGAGGGGCAGAAATTTGACTAGTGTGAATTGAGAGTGCTATCAGTAAACCGTACACCAAATTAAAAAACTGAGGATGAGTAAAAGAATGTAAAATATTTCATTAATAGGTTTTTATAGTGATTATGTGGTGTTGAAATGGTAATATTTTGGATACTGGGGTAATAGAATTATATTATTAAAATTAATTTAACCTGTTTCTTTATAGCTTTTTAATTTAAAAGTACGTGTGTGACTTATGTCCCATTTCTATTGGCAGTGTTATCTACACCATTACAGTTACTACCTATATTCAGTGTTTATACTATGTGCCAGGTAATTTTTAAAAATATATATTTTATTGAACTTTCTACAGAGAGGAAGGGAGAGGGATAGAGAGTTAGAAACATCGATCAGCTGCCTCCTGCACACTCCCCACTGGGGATGTGCCCGCAACCAAGGTATATGCCCTTGACCAGAATCGAACCTAGGACCCTTCAGTCTGCAGGCCAATGCTATATCCACTAAGCTAAACCGGTTAGGGCTGTGCCAGGTAATTTTATATCAGATATATGTAATCTTCCACAAGGGAGGTATTGCAGATGAGGAAACTGAGGGGGCAAAAGCTATATTAATCCATTATTCAACACGTATCTCATATATTTTCTGTGCACCAAGGGCTGTTGTAGGCAGTAGAGAGTTCCCTGCTCTTGTAGAACTTACGTTATAGTGGGAGAGAAAAGTAATAAATCAATAAACAAATATAAAAAATATGTCAGGCTCGGCCAGTGTGGCTCAGTGGTTGAGCATCGACCTATGAACTAGGAGGTCATGATTCAGTTCCTGGTCAGGGCATGTGCCCAGGTTGCGGGCTCAACCCCCAGTGTGGGGCATGAAGGAGGCAGCCGATCAATGATCCTTTCGCATCATTAATGTTTCTCTCTCTCTCTCTCTCTCTCTCTCTCTCTCTCTCTCTCTCTCTCCCTCTCCCTCTCTCTCTCTCTCTCTCCCTTCCTCTCTGAAAATCAATAAAAATATATTTTAAAAAATACATCAGGCAGTGACAATGAAGAAAGATGAAGCCTATAAATGAAGGCGGAGTGCCCAGAATTGGGAGAGATGGGGGTAGGCTATCTTTTAGATAACAAGATCTGAGAAGGAACTATCATCTGAGCAGACTATCTCCCTGGCTGAGATCTTCTGGGCAGAGGCAACAACAAGTAAAGGACTAAGGAGTGTGTGTGTGTGTGTGTGTGTGTGTGTGTGTGTGTGTGCTTTACACACGAGAGGGGCAGCAAGAGAGCCCCTGGTGCTGGAGAGCACTAGACAAGGAGCAGAAGGAGAGGAAGCCAGGAGCATATTCCCATAGCAACTCGGAAGCCACCCCGACTAGGACATGTTTAAGGATGCCTTTGGCTGCTCTGTGACACATGGCCTGTTGTGGGCATGCATGTGGGCATCCACCCAGCAAGAGCGGAAGCCGGAGACCCGTCAGGAGGCTGCTGCAGAAATGCAAGAGAGACTTTACAAGGTCTGTCTGACTCAGCCGCTGGAGATTTGCTGTTCCTGCAATACAAAGGAAAATAATCTAAAAATTATCCAGAGAATTGGAACAGCAAAGGTCAAATAACTGGATAATTTAAGCTTCACAATGTATTTGGGAGTCTATAAAGTTATTCAAGCTGGCAGTTTAAAAAAAATCACTGTCTAACTTCATAGGATAGTAATTTGTCTCTGTCCCTTGCTTTCTGCCAATTTAACCTAAGGGAAGTGGACTTGCGATCCTGTAATTGGCAGAGCAGGATTTCAGGACATTTAAGTCAAATTCAGATCAGGTAAATTAGCTTTGTTTTTGCCAAAGAAAATTACTTAGCTGAAGCAGATAATAGTTCTGTAGCCTAAACTATTTGCATTGGTTGTCTACCTACTGAATTGCTCTCATGATTGCTAATTCTGAGATTGAGCTTAGTTGTACCTGCAAAATAGTTAAAGAAAGAACTAGAATCTGTGTCTTGGATAAATGTACAGATTAGTCGATAACTCCATTCCATAAGTCTGTTTTCATGGACAGAAGTACTTATAAAAAGAAATATCCTCAAGGTCAAGTGTTATGTAGGCCAAGTCCCTCCCCTAAGAGATAAATTAAAGTTTAAAGTAGGTACGTGGTTTCAAATGGAAACAAATACTAAGCAATCACAAGGACCCCTAAAAGTCTTGTCATGATTTAAAAACAAAAAAAAGTAGGCTCAATCTCGACCCTCCAGGTGGTTTATTTACTTTGATGGAATTCACTGGAAAATTGTTCAACTCCATATTTCACTGTGACTGGGCATTGGATGTAGCTCCTATCATTCAGGCAGTTTCTCCCAGGGCTAGAATGTACAGATTACACACATCAAAAGCCTGCTGCAGCCATTGCAGCTGAAATTTACACAGGTCTGTGCTGCGAGTAGCTGGATGAACAATGAGACTGATGACCTTGTTCTGCACTAGTCTCCATACGGCTCCGTTGGTACTGCTCTTGCCTTCAGGCAAGAAGCTTGTTGCTTTGGCTTCTCACCTCAAACCGGGGATGAGGGGATGGCCCATAGCTGACAGGGCTGAGGGCTGGGCTCTTATAGCCCAGGCAGCCTGAGAGGACTACAGACGATGCCGGTCTCAGGAGGTGCAATTGCCACCATTGAAGAAAAACACCTCCATTATCAGAGCCGCTGAGGAAACAGACTTATAAAAAGAAAACCCTTGCCTGGCCAGTGTGGTTCAGTGGTTGAGCATCCATCCGCCCTCCACCCGTGCACCAAGAGGTCACTGGTTTGATTCCCTGAGGGAGCACATTCCTAGGCTGTGGGTTCGTGCAGGAGGCAGCCAATCGATGTTCCCCTCTCACATTGATGTTTCTCTCTCTCTCCCTCTCCTTTCCTCTCTCTCTGAAATCAATAAAAACATATTTAAAAAATTAAGAAAGCCCTTTAGCCACGCATCCCTTTTCTGAGAGCTTATTTTCTTTTTCTTTTTCTTTTTTTTTTAAATATATATTTTACTGATATTTCACAGAGAGGAAGGGAGAGAGATAGAGAGCTAGAAACGTTGATGAGAGAGAAACATCAACCAGCTGCCTCTTGCACACCCCCTACTGGGGATGTGCCCGCAACCAATGTACATGCCCTTGACCGGAATCGAACCCGGGACCCTTTAGTCCGCAGACCGACGCTCTACCACTGAGCCAAACTGGTTTCGGCTGAGAGCTTATTGTCTTCAGGAGAGGGCCCAGGCTTTCCTTGGGTATTTTCAGGGCCTCCACACGGCTGCCCCCACTCCCTCAAAAAAAGACAGAACTCTCAGGGCCTTGGTCCACGTTCCTCTTTCCACCAGGAATACATTTAAAAACGGCTGCATCTGTGAAGAGTGAAAGGGAGGACTGAAGTGGACCAGTGCGCTTGATCAGCATTTACCTCTAATCTGGGATATTTGGGGGAAGATGTGTTTAAAAAGGTGTCTCTTAGGTGTCCCCCGCCCCCACCCCCAAATTGCTATAGAGTCCCTTCAACACGGATTGGAAAGTCCCAGTGCTGCTGCCCAAGGAGGTGGAGCACCTCCGATGCTTCTGTACTGGGGCAGCTTTGGCCTGTGTGTGTGTGGGGGGGGGGGGGGGGAAGAGGGGGAGAGAAGGGAACCCTGGGAACCAGCCCCTGTTCCAGCCTCAGCACCTGGTGCACAGGCCACACAGCAGAGTTCATCCTGGGAGGTGGGGCCCAGGCCATGGCTCTAGGGGGGGGGGGGGGGGGGTGTTACCTCAGGTCAGAAAGGATCACACATGAAACATACTGAGCTAAATGCCCTAAGTGCTGCTACACATGTGATACCCCTGCCGCTTCTCATCCAGCCCTAGCCTTAACCTTTACTGCCTTGTAAACTGGAGATGCCGCAGTCTGAGGTATGGAATCGCACCGTGCTCTGACACCTCAGTTCTGGTGGGATGTACAGTCCCAGGAAACACCTCGTGTACACCTTTCTGCTCACTCCCTCTCCCCACCCCTCACCTCCGCCCCCGCATCTGAATGGCTTTTGTTGTTTCGAATACCTGACCCGGTGTAGACATTACCCCTTTCGTAGGCCATCACACCGCTGAGGCTGCTCTCAGTGACTGTGAGCTGGGTCAAAGGCCTTACAAAAAAGGCCTTCAAGTGTCAGTTTTTCTTCATCTATGTGTCAATTCATTAAAAAGCCCATCGTAAACACGAGGCAGAGGCAAGGCACATTCCCTCTCTTCCTGGAATAGTCTTCCTCTCATCACCCTCCCTCTGGGCAACAAATGCCAAGGTGACTTTGGTGCCTCTGTCATACAATTGTCGCAGCGGCCGATGATGTGTGGGCTTGACACCACCCCCACTTGCTCCTGTGGTTAAAGGTTCCTAGTGTTTTAGAAGTTTTCTGTTTTACTACTGACAGGCCTCCTCAATAATCATCTTTGCTTCACACACTAATAATATGTTACATTTGTATGTACTTTCACATGCATTATCCCGCTGAATCCTTAAAACAATCTTATCCTGTAGGCAATGATTGCACCCATTCTGCAGGAAGGAACCTGAACCCAGGAGAGGTGAAAAGCCTTGCCTAAGGTCGCCACAGCATGAGAGGAGTGGCACAGCCCGTCTCCAAACCAGAATTGCCAAGTCTTTTCATTACATTACTTGGAAGGTGTGTCTCTGTATTGATTATTTCTAACACAAGAGAATGCTGCTCAAGAAGCATTTCAAGAGGGGCCTTCCAGTGTAACCGTCTAACTTTCTGTTTAGTCACGTTCTGGCTGTAGGAGAAGATTTCTGAAATCTACCAATACCAGGACTTCAAATCGGAGACCATTAAGACAGTGAGTGAGTTGATAAAAAAATAATATTAACCTTGGTTCTCCAGAATCTAACCTGTGCGGAAGGAGATTATAGGGTGCAGTGCGCTGTGTTAGAAAAAGCAGCGTTATGCACAATGACTACGTGCGCCCCGGGGTTGTGTCAACATTCTCTTCCCAAATGTGGCTGCATGCAGAAGAGAGAGTGTGAAGCATACCAAAAACGAGACAATATTTATGGCTGAAGAAATCCGGCTTCGCATAACGGTAATTATGAACAAGATATTTTCCTTAATAAAATTGCGGCAAAACAAAAATCTGGAGGAATTAAGTGTTTCCCTATGTCCTCCCCGTTTTATTCCATGTGCTCCAGAACGATTGCGGGAGGGGAGGAGAGGGAGCAGCGAGCACCGGGAGCGGAGGGAGAGAGGGAGAGGCATAGCCAGACGGCCTCTGCCGAGGGTTGGTTTTGCTTTAGAAACTGGAATGTGTCCAGGCTTGATTTTTATTTTCAATTCACATTTCAGATCCAGCTCCCCAAACTCTTTGATCTTTCTCCCTGTCTCCTTACCCGGAAGAGAACCCTTGGCCTTCTCAGCTGGGAGCTGGGAGCACACGTGGAAAGGCTGGCTCGGGTCCATATTCCTGCCAAATTTAGTCACACAAAGGGGCCTGCGAGGGAGGAAAAAAAAGGATGAAAGAGGCAGCCGCCGGGACTTCAAAGGCCGGGCCGCCGCGCCGGGCCCTGCGCAGGCGCCGCCCTCCGCGGATATAAGGCGCAACTGGCGCGCGGCCGCCCGCGCGCGCCCCCGGCCCCGGGGTGGTGGAGGGGTCCCGCGGCGCAAGGGGGGGCTGGAAAAGGGGGGGTGGGTGATGCCGCCACCCGCCGCCTGCCCGAAGCCGGTCCTCAGCCGGGGGAAGGCGCCTGAGAAAAGTTTTCAGAGGAGGAGGAGGAGAAAGAATGTCAAGTCCGGCGCGCTGGGCGAGTTGCTGCACAGCGGGCCCGCCAATTTATTCCAGCTCCCACAACACCCCCCCCCTCCTTTGGGGATCCCCCTCCCTGCCAGACAAAACGCCCGCCCCTGGGTGCGGGCGCTCGGGCCCTGAGGGGGCTCCCCGTCGCGGAGCCGGGCAGGGAGGGCGCGTGGCGGGACTCCTAACTGGCCCAGACCGAGCACCGCTCCCTGGAGCCCGTGCGCCCCCCTGCCCGCCCCCCCGCATTGTGGTCGGCGATCTCCCAGCTTGACTTCTCTCTCTCTCTCGGCCGCCTGGGGACCTGGGCCCTGCCCCCCCACCCCCTGCCGGGTTAGCAGAAGGTCTGTCTGCTGGCCGAGCCCACACATGGTGGAGGGGGACGTGGCCCCCGGTCATGGCCGTGGGAGGGCCCCGGCCCGGGACTGAGGGTCCTGGGGCCCCACCCACCCCAGCGGGACGCCCACGCCAAGCTCGGCCCACACCCGCGCGGGGGTAGAAGCCCCCGGGGCTGCAGCGGCGGCGGCGGCGGCGGCGGCCGTGGGCTCCGTGGGCGGACCCGCCGGGTGTCCGCGGGCGGCCGGATTTGGGGAGGACGTGTTTACGGTCCCACGAGTCCTCTGCTCCCCCGGCGGGCGGGCGGGCGGGCGGGGCGCTGGGTTTGTGTGTCTATGGAGGGGGCGAGGGGAAGCGGAAGAGCCCCTGGGACACAAACTGCCGTTTCCCTCGCCCTCCCTCCGGCCTCCCCCCCCCCTCCGTCCGTCCGTCCGTCCGTTAAACCGGAGCCGCCGCCGCGCAGCTTCTGGGCGCTGGCGAGGCTGGAGTGGGAAAGTCGGAGGTGCCGGAGCCCCATCTCTGTCATCGGAGCCCCAGCTCTGTCAGTCATCATCGTCTCCGTCTTATTTCGGTCCTTCGCTCTCGCTCCTCGGGAGCATCCTTCTTCCTTTTGGGATCCCACCGCCACCCCCTTCCTTTTGGGATCCCACCAAAGTCGTAGCTGGGAGCGAGTCCAGGCCACACAAAGGGGAAGACCCGGAGCTTGGGGTGGGGGGTGGGGGGAGGAGGACCGAGGGGGCGGAGAGGGCTCTAAGGGCACCGCGCTTTCTCTCCCCTCCCTGTAATTAGGGACTGCCGGAGTGTCTGTGGCTGACTCCTCTTGGCAGCACAATCGCCGGGGGTGGGAGGGGGTGGGGGCAGGGGACGAGGTGTGTGTGTGTGTGTGTGTGTGTGTGTGGGTGGTCATCCTCCCAGCCCTTCTGCAGGCACCCAGCGAGCGGGGTTCGCCCCGGAGACTTCGGGGCGCACCTCCAGCCCCCGCGCCTCTCTGTTCGCGCCGGGTGGGCGCCTCGCCCCCCACGTGCAGCCGGGCCGGCGGCGGCGCCCGGCGCAGAAGGACGTGTTGATAGAAAACAAGTCCCTGTTCGCTCCCAAACTAAAACCCCAGCCAGCCAAAGCCACCGAGTGGGGGGAAAACCAACAGCAAATCCAGCCAGCCCCCCAGCAATTGTTTCACGGTCGGAATTCAATCACATCAAAAAAATAAAAATAAAAAACGCCCCCTGAAACCCACATCCTGAAGGAGGGAACCTGCAGCAGCCAAACTCCAGTCCTTCGCTCCAGCTCACGAGGACAACCCGCCTCTACGTCCGTCCGAGCGAGCGAGCGAAGGGGGCGGCGGGCGGCGGCGCTTCTCCCGCGTCGCACCCACTCCACCCCGGGCCGAGCACCCCAGGAGGGGGGCTGCATGTTAATAGTAGCCCCCCCCCCATACACACAACACGAAATAGAGACCTCCGGACCACAGAAATGCCTATGCACGGAACCTGTAGGGAGGAAGGATGCTCTTCCCAGAGTAATTTCGCCCCTCTGGGGTCGCTCCCTGATCCGGAGAGACGGACTTCACGTGGAAATGCCAATCTCCTTCCCAGACAAAGCTTTAAAAAAAAAACAACCTAGGCGAACGCTTCTTGAAATGCTTCCTTAAAGACTATTTGCAACAACGATAAGGACAATTGGCCAACGCCCCGCACGCCGCGCGGGGAGGGAACCCAGCCACGCAAACAGAGTCTGACTGTTGGGTGCTTTTGTTGGAAACAGTGTTTCCAAAGGAGAGGGTGATGGCCAAGTACTCAAGGCAGACACCTACCCTGGGCCCTTCCAGTAAACAGATCCCACTAAGTTACCCTTCCCCGAACTCCCGTCTTCTGGGGCGCCTAGTCTCCGGGACACCTGGAGCTGAGCTTCAAATGACTCAAGGAGGTCAGGCGACTAACAGGAAGGGGAAAATGGAATTCATTCCACTGAGTTGCAGCGCTTAAAATGGGGATGTAGGAGTCCTCATTGAATCTCCCTCGGGCTTCCAGAAACTACCTTCTGGCCCTGCTGCGTGCCCCCACCCCCTCCTGGAGCCTGGTGAGAGGAGCTTCTAACTCTGGCTGCTTTGGTGAAACTGCGTTTTCCAGCTCTTTTCCGGTCGCAAACGGGCACATTTGTGGGCGGGCTTTTGACTTTGTTCCCCCCGTATTTCTTTTAGAACAGGGGCTATACATGTCCAACATAGCTACTAGTCCACACCTCTAGGACACTACCCTCGCACTGGTGCGTAACTTCAAGGGGAGTTGTGCATATGGCCACCAACCAAAAAAAAAAAAAATTTCTTTCCAACCTTTTCAGTATTGATGCACAGACATATTGCAGTAGAATATTCTTTTTTATTTTTCCTCTCTAAGGCATAGCATAGTTAGATATGTAAAGTGGATTTAATGTTTTACGCTTCCTGGCTCCCTTCACCAGCCCCAGACAGAATTTATCTGTGACTACTGGTAATGCCCTGTGACTTACTGAACCCTTTAAACGATAGCTTTTAAAACTGCTCCCTAGAAAATTCTCACCTCTGGGAAGTGGTTATCAGGAGGCGAGGTTTTAGGTGCTCATTTAGATCATTGTTGAGGTCTTTACTTATCAGTGTCCAGCAGCACGCAATTCCCCCCAAGGAAAAGAAGGATCTTTGCCTCATTGTTGCGGTGTCATAGAGCTAAAGTCTGATTCTGTAGGGCTTTCCTTATTTTCAATGTAAGGGCGATGGAGACACATTTCTTCCTGCTCTCTTGTTTACTGTTCTGAGGTTTTACAGATGGTTACTGTATTGGGTATAATAATTTTGCCTGGATTTTTAACTGAGGGGGTTGGAGAGCCAAGGAACAACATGTAATGTGTTTTTCAACTTCAACTTAGCTTATACTATAACGTCCCGTCGTTGTATAAAACGCATCAAAGAGACGGGTGGAGGCTGGGGAATTTTTGAGGTTGGATTCAGATTTGCGTCTTCAAGGTTCCCTTTGAGCCAGCGATCCGAGGTGCCAAAGACTGCCAGATCCTCTCTCCCTCCACTGGCCTCGCTCTCCTGGGTCCCTTTGCCTTCCCTTCCTCCTCCTCCTCGGGTTGTTTTTGCGTCCCCCTCAAGCGGCTCCCCCACATTGTGGCGTGTATCTCCGAAAATCCACCCAAGATCTGGCGTAACTCTCTAGGTGCATCGCCTGGCGAGGCTGTCATGGGAAGAGATCTTGTTTAAAAAGCGATAGTGCAGGTCCTCTTCGGTTTTTTTTTTTCTCTTCCCGGTCCTGTTATTCTCGGTAAGTATGTGCTTCCTAAATCCTTGGACAAATCAATTATATTTAGGAAAGCCACAACTCTCTTCCTTGTCCTTCTTGTTTCCATTCTCTCTTACTAGTTGAGCAATGTCTGTTATATTTTTTCCTTCTCCTCGGTCCCCGATTCCCGCCTCATCCGCTCGGTCAGAGCATCTATCAACGTGGTGTCGATCACAGCTGCGGCGGCTTCTCTTTCATCTTCCTCCCCTCGCCGGGCGGCGGGCGGGTAGGCGGAAAGGAGGTGGGGGTGAGACTGGCAGAGGAGGGGGTGGGGGGGAGGTAGACGAGAGAAGAGATACTTAAGATGATGAAGTTAAACCATTCGGGCAGTTTCTTGTCAATTTCGCGCGGGCAAAGCGTGCCTCTCAGTGGGTTACAAGAAGCGCCCGGTCCCTCCTTCCCTCGCCAAATTGCCTGATCCTTCCCTCCAGGAGCGCGCGCGCGCGCATACACACACACAGACACACACACACTCACTCACACACATACACCCCAAAAACTAGGACTGGTCCTACAGGCTCTGGGAAAAGGGAGAGAGAAAAAAAAAAAAGTCCTCAATCACCACCTCCAACTCGCGGTCCCCCTCCTCCCGCCCAGCGGGCAGCCAAGGAGAGCTGGAGGCGGGGGAAGAGGGGGAGGAGAAGCGACGCAAATGGGTAGCTTTTCAGCGCCGGCGAGGCGCGGGAGGAGGAGGAGAAGCGGCGGGGAGGCGCAGCCGCTCACCTGCGGGGCAGGGCGCGGAGGAGGGACCCGGGCTGCACGCACTCGGGACGGAGGGCCGGGGCGCGCGCCGAAGCCCTCGGACGCGGAGAAGCTCGGGGGGGTTCCCCTCCCCTCGGCCGGGAGAGCCCGAGGGGCGCAGCTCCTTCCTTTGACAGAGCTGCCCCGAGGAGGCGTGGAGAGCGGCGAGCGAGACCGCCGGCGAGCCAGGCTGAGAAATTCGAGCCGGGAACAAAGAGGGGTCGGGCTCTGCGTGCGTGTGTGTGTGTGTGTGAGTGTGTGCCGGCTCCGGCTCCGGGCAAGAAGCTTTTGGGCTCGAGGACCCCGCTGTGACTTCCCGGGACCCCGAAGTGCCCTCCGCTGCCGGCTCCCAGCACTCGCCGCACAAACTTTATTCTTGGCAAACTTCTTTCTTTTCCTCTTATCCTCCCCCTCCTCCTCCCCCTTCCTTCTCCTCCCTCCCTCCCTCCCTCCCTCCCTCCTCCTCCTCCTCCTCCAGCAGATTAAACGCGCCTGGAGAAGGAAAATTCAAGCCAAAGAGAAGGGAATTAGAAGCTCCAAAGCGGACACCTCCGACCCGGCTGGCTCTTTATTTTTACTTTTTTTTTTTTTTAACTCCTCCAGGAAGTGGACATTTCGTTATTTTCTGATTTCTCCTGGCACCTTCTCCGCGGAGGCCCACGGAGGAGCCTTGTTGCCCAGCTCTCTCCTCTTTTCTCGGAAAACCAACCCCCCCCAATCCGGCATCCGGGGAGGCCAGCGTGGAGAGAGAGGTCTGCGCGGAGGCGCGCCCGACGGAGCCCGCTCCGCACTCGGGAGAGCCGCGCCGCCTCCGGGGCCGGCGTCCCGGGCGCGCGTCCGCCGGGGGCGTGGGGTGGCCGCCGGGGCCGCCGAGCCTAGAGCGCGCGCCGCCCCCCGAGGCGCCAGCGGCGGCGGCCCTCGCCGCCCGGTGCCCGTCGGCCTCCGGCGTGCGCACCCACGTCGGCCTCGGCGGAGCGGGAAGGCGCCGCCGCCGCAGCTGCTCCGGCTGCGGGCCTCGGGCCCCGCTTCCGCCCCGCTCCCGTACCTCGAGCATCCTTCCAGCACCCCCCCTCCTCCTCCCTGTCGCTGACCCCCTCTCTTCCCGCTGTCGCCTCGGGTGCTCCCCCAGCAGAGCGGAGATTACCGAGCGGCCGGGATGCCCCAACTCTCCGGGGCCGGCGGCGGGGGGGACCCGGAACTCTGCGCCACGGACGAGATGATCCCCTTCAAGGACGAGGGCGATCCCCAGAAGGAGAAGATCTTCGCCGAGATCAGCCACCCCGAAGAGGAAGGCGACTTAGCCGACATCAAGTCCTCCTTGGTCAACGAGTCCGAAATCATCCCGGCCAGCAACGGGCACGAGGTCAGTGGGCCGCCGCCTGGGCGCCCCGAGGCGTGGCGGGTCCCCGGGGCGGAGCGGGGAGCCGGGGAGCCGGGCAGGCACAGGGCGGGCGCCGGCAGCCCCGGAGACCGTCCCTTCCCTCGTGGGTCCCCTCGTGTTGGCTGGGGGCTGGGTGAGCCCCCGGCCAGCCTTCCTCCTCCTTTGTGTGTGTGTGTGTGTGTGTGAGTGTGTGTGTGTGTGTGTGTGTGTGAGTGTGTGTGTGGGTGCATGTGTGCGCGCGCGCGTGTCTCGGGTGGGAGGCGGAGGTCCGTGCGGGGACACTTACTCCAGGTGGACGGACCCGCGGGGGTTCGGGGGCCGAGCCGCTGGTTTGCGGGGGGAGGAGGAGGAGTCGGCCTGGGGCGCGCGTTCCTCTGGCCGCGGGGCTCGTGGTCGGCGTGGAGAGGGCGCGCTGCTGGAACGCGAGGGTGTCTGAACTCGGAGCTCTTCCCAGGACGGGAAGCGGAGGGCGCCCGCTATCTCGGTGGCTATCTCTGCACCAGTGCGTTAAACCGCCCGCCGAGGGCTTGGGTAGAGAGAGGAGCCGAGCCACAGGCACAGGAGAGGAAGGGGAGGCGGGCGTGGGCCGGGGGCCGGGGACCGGGGACTGAGGGTTGGGGGGGCGGTGGCGGCGGCGGCGGCCCAACCGCCGCGGAGCTGGGCTCGCGCGGAACCCCCGGGCGGGTGGCGGGTGGCGGGGGCGGCGCGGGGCCGGGTCCCTCTGTGGCCGCGGGAGCCCAGCCCCGGGCGCGCAGAACCGAGCCCTGGGCGCGCATCCCTTGCAGTACCTCCCGCCACGCCGGTTTTCTCCAGCCCCCATTACTTAAAAAAAAACAAAACACACACACACAAAAAAAACCTAAGGCGCTTCTATTTGGGGTTCGTTTGGGCCCCGATCAGGCCTTCAATCTGCACGGAAGACAGGCGAGTGAGAGTGAAGGTGCGGCGGAAGCCGGGCGCCCGCTCCGGGGCCGGGGGAGCGCGCGTTATCAGATCCCCGGGCCGGGGCGGCCGGCGCGGCGGTAACCCGAGCGGAGTAAATAGAGCCACGTGGGTGCCTGCGGGAGAAAGCCCGGGGCAGGGACCCGCGGAAGGGCTATTTCAGGCCGCGCGAAAGCTTCAGCTTTCAGGGGGGGTGGGGAGGGATGGGGTGGGCGGATGGACCCTGACACCCGACACCCCCCTGGCCACCCGGGTTCAACAGCTGGGAAACGCTTTGGAGGAAATCCGGTCGAAGAAAAGTTCTGACACTCGGATGATTTCATCAACGAATTTTTTTTCCCCTCCACAGAAACTTGGAGGTTTATACCCTTTTCCCTTAAATGGCATCCTTCTGCCCCCAAAGAGAAAGCGTGTGGTTTTGGGGGCGGGGGCATGTGGGGCTTTAAACACGCGTTTAAGAGCACCTCAGAGTTACCTTCTTTATCCCAATGGCAGGGGTGAGTACTCATTCGGAAGGCTGGGGGCCTGAGTTCTGAGGAGAAATACATAAGGTGTCCTTGATCCTCTGAACCTTTCATCCCATTATGCCAATTTGAAGGGGACGTCCTGGTGGAGGGGAGGGAGTTGGGGTGCACCCAGAGGGAGTTGGGGTGCACCCAGCCCCATTTAAATGGCTTGTGACTGTGTGTATATCGAGGTGGGAGAAGTCCTTGGTGGGGGGTACACACATCCAAAGAACCAAATAACACCTAAAACACTCGGGCTAAACTCGCATATTGTAAGGAGGGCCTCTGTTTTTTCCTACCCATTTTGCTGTCCTTCCTTTTTTTTCCATAAATACATTTGCCACCCTTTCACATTTTCCTGCTGCCTTCGAAGCCCAGAACCCAGGTTTTGGGGCCCCGTCGGTGTTTGTCTGGTGGTAAACGGGCACGGGGCAGTCCCAAGGAAGATGGTGAAGGGGGTGATACCACTGATTTGCACGTGGTTGAGCCTGGGTGGATGGTGGTTACCAGAACTGATATTAGCGGGGCTCCCTTTTAGATGTCTGTAACCCGACTCTCAAGTCTTCCTTTCTTTAACCACAGAGCAGCTCACTTTCCTCCGGTAAGCCTGCACCCGGCCGGCCAGGGTGGGTGATATGGAGGGGAGCTCGGGACCATGGCCTTAAGCCCCCGTCTGCGAGAGGTTGACTAGCCTTTATTTAAAAAGTCATTTTCAGCTGTAAAGTGACATTTCAGCTAGCTTTAAATCAGCTCCGATGGAAGTGAACCGTGGTTGAAGAAGCTATCAAAACGATCAACCCCATTAACGCGTTCTTATCACATTAGGCATCCCAGCAGCCTTGGTGTATGTTAGCCAGCATACCTCAGAACGGCAGTGTGGATCTTCCCCACATTTACTATATGGTTATTATTGTTTTTCCTCTGATTACTTATGCTCTTTGTAGTCTTCCTTGGGAGGTAATAATGGTTCAGAAATACATGTTGAAAAGAAAGAGATTTCCCAATACTCAGCCCGAGCCTCCACCTCTTAGATGGGTAAGACAGGTGACTGACTTGCACCAGGGGACACACACTTAGGTCAGTGCTGCCACGAACTCTAAGGTGACTTTTCTTTCTTTTGGGGACGGGGATGCGTGCTGTTAGGTGGCCAGACAAGCACAAGCCTCGCAGGAGTCCTACCATGACAAGGCCCGAGAGCACCCGGATGACGGTGAGACCTAAATCTGCTTCTTTCAACCTTGTCCTTTAGCAAGTGCAGTTTGTGAATGTAGGTACGTTTTGCTATTTCGAGTTGAAAAACAACAAAAACAAAAAACCAACAACCCAGGGTCAGATGCGATAAGACTATGCCCACTATTTTAACAAAATGGGAAAGAAAACCCAGGGAACGTAATGCTTATCTTTAATGTGCATTTATGGAATTTTAAAACTGCCTTTGAATGAGTTAGGGCACTTGGGATTTCATTGGGCTTCCAAATTCATTGTGGAAGGAGGAAATAATGAGTTTGCCTCTTCATTTTACCTAAAGTGGTAGGTAATTGGCTTAGACCTTTAGCATTCTTCCCCCCGCCCCCTGAATTTTTATAGTGACAGTCTAAACCAATTTATTTACCAACATGAATAGTTTCAAATGCATTTTCATTTGTTAAATTGCTGTTTCTATTTACAGTGAGAAGGCAGGCAGAGAATACATGGACTAAATTTGGCTCAGTGAAGCAGAATCTAACTTGTAAAAATATAGAACTTTTATTTGTAAAGTTAGGAACTGTGCATATGAAACGTGACAGTCAGGCTTCCTCCCCATTTCTGATTCTTGCTTAAAATTAAAAAATAGTATATATATATTTTAGATTTGTAGAGAAATCCATGTGACTTTAAAAGAATCAAGGCATCTATAAGGTTTCCTTGTTGGACAGTCGGCTTTTCTGTTCTCCTTTAATTATTTACAATTGGCCGGACCAGAACGAAGTGTTTGTATGTATAATATGTCAACCCAGAGAGGAAGGGAAGAGAACTATAATATCAAGCTTCCTTCTGAGCTACAAAGTAGTTACACAGATTAAAGAGAAGAAATGTATATACTGAACACATGCAAATTACTTTGGCAAAATGATATAAGAGTAGCACATAAAATTAAGTCTCCTGGAGTTAATCCTTCATAAATTTGGGTTGTTGTCCATATCCTAGTTACAACTCCTCCGTAAAACCTACAAATTTTCTAGAAATCTGGGAGCACAGGTAGGACCTACAAGTTTGCCTATGAGATGGACCTTAACTTTAAGTGTATAAATGTATATGCGTGTGAATGGCTAAATGGCCTAATATGTTTATATTGTAGCTTTAGGTTTGTGTGTGTTCTTTCATGTGTTTCTATTTCTTAGTCCAGTTTGTTAGTATTAGAACAAATTAAGTTAGATGGATAACACTTATTTTTGTAAAAACACCCGTCAGTAGTGGAAATAAATTGAACCACATGTTTTTTAAAACATCTGGTTCACTGCTAATTTCATTTAAGAGAATAAATACTGTCAATCTAAAATAGAGTATAATAATTCAGTTACAATATTTTGTAAACAACTCTTATGTAAGGTCCCATTGGTCATAGAACTAGTTGACTTTTCAGATAAAAGACAGTGATACATATATATATAAAAGGAAGCCAATGCATCATCCATTGTTCTTTGGATCCTCTCAGGAAAGCATCCAGACGGAGGCCTCTACAACAAGGGACCCTCCTACTCGAGTTATTCCGGGTACATAATGATGCCAAATATGAATAATGACCCATACATGTCCAATGGATCTCTCTCTCCACCCATTCCGAGAACAGTGAGTAACATGCTGATGTTACAAATTATTTTCAGAAGAGCACATTAATTTGTATTTTGGGGGGTAAAAAGGTTTTTTTTTGGTGTGTTTTTTTAAAAACACATTAGAGATGCTTTCATTATATGTGACCAGTCATTGCTAAGATCTGTTAGGAGGAATGGCTGCCTTAAAAGAGTGCTAATTTTGATGTCTTGCATTTGGAATTTTAGCTTTTTATTGGTTAAGATTAATAAATAACAGATTACCAATTGTCATGAAATCAAATGAAGTCGACAAACTTATAATTTTATGAGTATTGTGTTTTCTGTGCTGATGAGAAGAAAAAAAAATTCATTTAACCTTTCAGTTAGCCGCATGCTGTATCTACGTTGCCCTTAAGCTATGTATAATCAGAACACTTTGGCTCATTGAAGCTGAACATTCTAAATCTTTAGCTTCTTAAAACAGAGTTCTCTTTTTATTATATCAGCTAATGTTTCTTCTAAAATCAGTTGCACAAGCTATTTTTACTCTATTGTCCATTGTTGCGAATGTATAGCACCATGAAGAAGTCCAGATCTGTACTTGACAGTATTTCTGTGTTGCTGAGTGGGGGAAACCTCCCTCATCTCTGTATTAGGAGAGCATGAAAAGGGTAACTTGTGTAGAGTGTGGACACGAGAAGTGCTGGTCATTGTGCTCCCGGGGAACCAGCCCTGTGGCTTGGGGATTGGTGTTTAGTGCTCCCTCAATATATTTACCTTCATTCCCTCTCCTTCTCTCTCTCCCACCTGAAAGTGTGTGAAAAGCATGTATGCCTGGGCCTTGGGGATTAGAGTTTCAGTCTACCTGTTAGTTCTCGGTGTCAGATCTTGATCATGAAAAGGAACCTATGGTTTTTGCCTTATTAGCCCAGTTCTCCCACTAAGTGAAAAAAAAAAATCAGTCACAGGCATTTGGGGAAATTAATCCCTCAGTGAGTAGAATCTGGGGTCAAGAAGATTCACCAAAATAGCAGAGAGGAATGACTCAGAGTGAGGAGTATGCATGTTTGTTTTGATTATCCACGGCACCCAATTGTTGACATGATAGGTATGTGAAACAGAACTATTTAATGTGGGCACTGTGATTTAGATGTTAGTGTCATTCTTTTTCCACAGATTTCAAAAACATACTTGACCTTTCGAGTAGGGATTAAGATTTTTCTAATTTTTATATCGCGGCTAAAATTGTGACCTTGGGGATCTTGTGATGGTTGAAATAGCAATTTCCCATTTTATTTTAAAAGGCTTTTTAAATATTTAATGATAGAGATTCCTCTGTGGTAAATAAGAATCTCCTATGTAAAAAGTGAATGAACGTGTGAAAAAACAAATACAGTTTAATATTTAGAGACCACTGCCAAATAAATGCCTCTCTATGTTTTAAAATTTGTAGGAGACTTTATATTTGTTGATGTGCAAACATATCAGATATTTCTTTTAAAGTTGGGATATTTTGTTTTGTTTGGTTTTTATGAAGGGATGGAGAATATGATGCAGATAAGGAATAATTGAAGATTTCTGTTGAAAGCCTTTTTGGAACAGCAAATAATCTTTCTCACAAATCTAGATTACAGCCTCCGACTTGTTAAACAATAGAAAATAGCCAACAAAACAATCCTACTTTTCAGCTATGCACAGTTAGTGCTTATAAGTATTTGTGGCATTTGTTCCATAGGTTATCTACTTCTCTTTTCAAAATAATTTTTAAAGCCAATATAAGAAAAAAAAATCTATTGGTATTTATAAATGATCCCTACTATAGTAGTGAAGAGTAAGCTTCTCTTCCTCTTTCAATCAGAATTTTCTGCCTTCGCCATTTCTCTCCAGCTTTTGCTCCCCCCTCCCGTATTAATCATTTTGAAATTTTGACAGAAAATGGACAGTATTGATTGTTAGTGTACGTATTCAAATTCTGAGGTCAGTGCATCGAACAGCCCTTTAATGTTTAGGAAAGATTTGCGGCCAGAATAACCGTTGGTTGGTGTGGAGTGGGAGAGAGAGGTATGGTCAGGAAGCAGTTACTTTACCCTGTTATCTGCTGCTTTGCTTTATTCTGTTACACGTTAGGACCTATTGTTTTAGGCTCATTTTCTTGCAAATATTCCTTCAGTCTGCACAGTTCCAGAAGCTTTTCAGTTGTAACCGCAAGGCTATGTCCAATTTTTTTTTGTTGTTGTTTAAGGTTCAACCGAAGTGAGTTGCAATCTTGGGTCTTTAATACCTAACAGCTGTTTTTAACGTGTCTGGGACCCAGAACACTTCAACCGGAAGGCAGCTTCTCTCCTTCACCCTTAACCACACTTCTGCCTTCTCGCGATCTCCGTCCTTAGCAGGGCGGGCTAGCCAGCGTTTGTGTGACTGACATGCACATGGATAGGCTTTTACCAGGGGTGTCCAGGAGTGGGGTGACCGTCTGTGTTTGGGCTTAAGGTGGGAGCAGCCCGGAGGCATCCCAGTTGCTTGAATTTGCATTATAAACAGCTGCTTGTTTACTGCACTTCAGGCCTGCAGGTGTTAGGACTAGAAACACATCTGGGGGTGGGGGAAGGCCCAGAGGGGCCCCTTTCCCCCCCACACAGAATCTTCCATTTGTAGTAACTGCAGGTAATCCGGAGAATTAGCAGTTTAGGGCCCCTGGCACGCAGAGATGTTTCTGCCGGTAGCTCATTCTAACAATTCTGTATGCTTTTCCTCTTTTATTTTCTTCGACAAACAGTGACACCGTGTATGGTTGCCGAGCTTGTATGTATGACCTGAGTGTAGTGTTACCTGCTCAGGAGAACCACCTTCTCCAGTCCAGCTTTTTTTTTCTTTTCTTTTTTCCTCCAAGAAGGAAAATTTTAATGGCTTCATCATATCCATCCAAAACTGGAATCCTTAGAGGTGTGTCTGTACCACAAAGCTTACAAATGGGTGTCTCGCAAAATTTTAAATGAGAATTCTTACTTCAGACAAAATGGACCTCATGAGAAAGTACCTGCAGGGACAACACCTTTGGTGTCAGTGTGAGTTCCGGGAGCGCAGTAATCCTTGGCTGCCTTCGCAGAGAGGGAGAGGGTGCAGAAGGCCTGTTAAGTATGTCCTAGCAAAGCATCCCTCCCCCGACCGTTCTTTCTCTGAGGCTCCCAGAGAAATTTACGAAAATCCCTGTCGGCAAAAGGCAAAGGTTAATATTAAAAGAAAAACAAAATGGTTTGTTTCCTCCTCTGTGGGGTCCCTGCGCCCATGTGCCTGAGCACCGTGGGAGCCGCGGCGCCGGGCTGGCTTTACACCCGGCGAACGTTCCCATTGGCCTCCAGGGCTGTGGTTTTCATCTGAGGTGTCGGGCTCCCATTTGTCCCTCACACGGCCCAAATGTTTAACACCTTTGAAGAGAAACATCTCATTTCTCTTCAGCTGCTCAGGGGAGGGAAAAGCCAGCCGGCTTAGTGCAGGAAACGACAAATGTTGCAGCTGGGTCCTACCAACCACAGTGCACCTGGCCAGCCCGGCTGCTGGCTGCTGGCTGCGTGTGCGTTTCTGTGTGATCTCCCCGAGGATAGACTGTAAGGTGGGAAAGGAAGATGCTTGCACTTCATCTTTCTTATATCTATTATTAGACATTGCTATTAAAGTGTTTCAGGGGTTCTTTTTTCTTTTCTTTTCTTTTTTTTTTTCCTCCTTACTTAAAGCAACTCATCAGGCTTTGAGTTCCAGTGTATGGTCTTCACTTTCTGGGAACCAACATTTGGATTTCTGATAGAATGACACATTTTGCGCCTTTATCTCTTCCCATGTTTGTATTTGCTTACAAACAGCTACAATCGTATTCTTTTTTTTTTTTAATCTATCATTGCTGACATCTGAAATCAAGGAACCAAGATGGGTATGTCTAATCAGTAAGCGCACATCACACTCCTGTGTAGCTTTGAAAACAATCACAGAAGTACTAATTAATTCGAGGGTAGAGGAGACTGCGGCTCGTGTTTTGAGCAAGATTTTTAAAGGCAATGTGTCTTCTTGCCTCGGTGCAAGGAGCTACTTAGTGTGATTTACTGAAAAATTACTTCAAATTTTCTGATCTAAGTGGTACCCTTTTTGAAGCTAAGTGTAATGAATTTCCCATCTTTACCTCAAGCGCAGGAGACGGCAGCTTTTAGGAAGCATGTTCTATCTCTGAATGTGGACATCAGAAGAAAGCATGGGAAAATTCCATGGAGCCCCCAGACTCTTCTGTTGGGTTCATTCCCAATTGTGCTGTTACAAAAGTTGAGAAAGGGTCGCAATGAGAATAACTGGGCGCTGTTGCCGTCCCCCCTTCCGATAGCTTAGGTCTCTTATGATGGGCAGCTTACTTATCCAGTGCCCAGGGAGCCACACCGCATGGCCCTTCAGGTCAGGTACGTGTTCTTGCATGACTGGTACCAAAGTGCATGGCCCTTATGCAGATGTGTGTGTGTTTATTTTTTTTAGTGATCCTAGATATTTCTTGTTCATGAAAACTTGAGAACAACACAGTGTCACTAAGACGAGGCCATTGAGCCAACCTCCAGAAAATCTTGCTCTTTGAAGTACCCCCCTCCCACCCCCCCACGCCAGCCCTGGACTTGCTCTCGTCGACCCCGTTATTTTCTTCCAGTCGGTCTCTCTTGTGGACAAAGGCTCCTGTGTGACTTAACAGGACAGGGATAGGGCCTCCCCAATGGGTCTGTCTGGACCTGAACTTGTAGCCTCACAAGTGTTCTTCTATACTACCCACTGAGAAAAATTTGCAGCTTTTAGAGTCTCTCTCTCCCCTTTTTTAAACTAATCCTGTTAGTTCTTTAGACAGAAATGTTTTTGGTTTATGTGACTGGCATTTTATAAAAGCAGTTGGATCATTCCATTTCCTCTCCAGCTCCTTTTGTTTCTCATGTGTGTATTCTAGATATATGATGAGAACTTTATAAAAACTGGAGGTAAACTTGGAATTTTAGGGCACAATGTGCCAGCAGTGTCTGTGGGCCAGCAGAAAAGCACATCTGTCTTATTTCTGGGCAGAGTAGAGTTCAGCGTTACATAGGTGCTGCTGTCATGGGAATAAGGCTTAGAAAAAGAGGATATTCATATAGCACTTGCATCTTTAAAGTTATTACCTGAGTGGTTAGGCCAAACCGAGCCAGCCTGTGGAAAGCTAATACTGTGGCATCTAGAGACTTAGTACTTCTTTGTACTGTCCCGACTATATCCCGACAGATCCTCACTCATTTGAAAAAGGCAACCATTGGGTCTTAGTTAAATAATTAAAAAGTATGTTTTAGATTTATGATCACCTTTTACATATTAATTGTGACCTTATGAAGTCACAGTCTAGGAACCGTAGGCTCTGCTATGAGCCCTTAAGTCATTTTAGGCAAATAAATGACTCCGTTTCTAGGGTTTAGAGGCAGAAAGCCAGGAAGTGACCTAAAGAACAACAGCAAAGACTGAGGGGTAAGGTTTGAAATGCACCAAAGGGAGTTGAACACTAACAGTGAGCAGGGATTGCTAACTCCAAAGATTTTGATAGTGTAGCTAATCTAGCCTGGGCTATTTATAGACTAATGACAAAGGCTGTTCAGAGGAACATAGTCTCTGTAAAGCAGTATATCTGCACCCAATACCCCCTGTATCTAAGCTTATAAACATGCTGTAGTTATCTACTTGCTACATATAGACGACTTACAAAGCTCACTGAGGAATGGCACTCCCCTGCCTCCCCTGTATAGTGGGAAATTTGCACAGGGCATTGCAGAGCCAATAAGAGTTGTGGTGTCCCGTCTCCTGCCTCCCATCTGAGGAATAGAACTGTCAGAGAGGCAGCATCACAGAAGGTCTAGAAATGTATCTTATTTTTGCAGCTGATGTGGGGCAAGTCAACTCTGAAAAGCATTTGATTACTAACAGTTGTTTCTAGTTATGCCCCACAAGTAATGTATTGTTAATGCTATGTTCACTTTAAAAAAGGGGCCTATTGCTATTTTACTGAGCATAGAGAAAGGTCGAGTGAGGGCTGGGTGGAGGGAAGGCTCTGTGATGTAAAAAGAGGAGTGGCTCTGGTGTAGCTTCAATGTTCTTATTGTCGGCTTCTCAGTGAAACAATTACCAAAACAAAAAATTTAAAGCTGACATATTAACATATTCTTGCAAGTCCTTATATTTTTATTTTGCAATGAAACTACCAACTGTTGATGAGGGTTGATTATCTGATCAATTGATCTGAGATGACTGATGAATTATGAGATAGTTATATTCAGCTTGGTACAGAATAGGCACTTCAGTAGATTTGCTGAATAAAGAAATTTTCATGTAGGTTTTTGGGACATTTCCAAAAGATCTCTCTGTATCTAACCAAATGCTATGTGAAAAGCAAAGTCTCAATGTGTCTGCTACATAATCCTTAGCATTTTATTATTTTCCTTTTTCTCTGATTTTGTTGCATCAACGAAAAGAGCATTGAATCAGTGTCTTCCAGTTCCTCACAGAATGTTAAGTTTCCAAGTAAGAATTGGAAGCTCTCAGCCTCTGAGCTTGCTGCTTGTGTAAGAATGGGAGTGGGCCCTCCTATGAGAACTGATCATAAGAAGTGCTTATCTGTTACATAGGTCCAGAAACCTCACTGAAGAAGAGGAGATGATAGAAATGCTTTTTTGCAGAAGGGTGCTTGAGATGGAAACAGAATAAAGAGAAAACCATCTTCAATTATATTTTAGTATCATTTGTTTAAAGCTTTTCACTTCATTTCTATTCTTCCCCAGATAGAAAGGACTTGTTTTTTTGTTTTTTAAGTTAACACTTGAAATGGTCTCTGATGTTAATAATTCTTTGTGCTCCACCAGGAGGTCACGGTTTGATTTCCCCCTCAGGGTACATGCCCAGGTTGCAGGCTTGATCCCCAGTCCCCAGTAGGGGGCGTTCAGGAGGCAGTCAATCAGTGATTCCCTCTCATCACTGATGTTTTTTTCTCTCTTCCTATTTGAAACCAATGAAATATATATGTGAGAAAAAAAGTATTTGTGTTCTTTCTAAATGCATGTGGCAGCATCCGTGCTGACTTCCCTAGGCCAGTGTGTACTGTAAATTGATTATATCCTTCTGCTATGGGGAAGCAAAAATTTTGAGTCTTTATTAGGTGAAAGCTGAGCCTGGTCCCAAGTTTATTACTCTTCCCCAAGAGCGTGGAGAAGCTATTTAACGTCTGTCCATCTTTGTGTCCTTATTCACCAAATGGCATGTTAATATCTGGCCTGTCCACCTTGAATGGTTGATGTGAAATCCACTCCGTTTTCCAGTTAAGGGAGCAAAGCTGGGGTCTCAGGTGGTATTATCCAGTGCCCTGGTTCCCACCTGCTGGGAATTCTGCAGCCAGGAGAGGTTTTGGCTGTACCCAGGAAGCCACTGAGAAAGGGAGGGGACTTTTGGTTCTTGCTATGCCATCTTGCTGGCCTGGAATTTGAACACAGAGCGAAGGCCCTACATTAACCTTTAAGAAGTATTTGCAAACATAAAAGTTTGGGGACTTGTCTTCACATCCCTCACAAAGGAGGCTTTCCTCTCTAAGGTTCTGTTTTCCCCTCCTAACTGTTAGGGGAGCACATGATTTTCCTTTTTAGCATCATAGTTTTCTTTCTATTCTATTAAGGGAATGAGGAGCATGAGGGATCAGACTCCTAAATTTTATATTTGTGATTAATCACATGTCCTTCTGATATTTGAAAATTGCCAGGTAAGTCCTAACTCCTTGGAGGGGAGTAAGAATACATTTTTGTTAGGCTACCTCCCCTCCTTCATCCTTTAGGAGCTGGGTTCCTCTCCCCATTGCAAAAACCAGAGAGGAGATCTCTATAACTGTGAATGTAGAGGACAGCAAGCAAGCTATTTTTTCCCTCTGAGTTTTCTTTTAACTGGAATCTTTCTAGCTTTCCTGGCACCTAAAAGGACCAGGTCCAAGGGGATATGTTGGCCAGGCAGCAAAGAGAAATCAATGCTCTTCTAGCCTCATGGAAAATCCCAGCTTCCTTTCCTTTTAAGACTTCTTTTTCTCTCAGTGAAGCCCAATTAATGTTACATACCTTTAAACATGGTGTCAGCTTTCTTGGTACAGAATTATTCCATCTTAAACACTACATATTACCTCCCTATATAAAACCCTAATATGCAAATAGACCGAATGGTGGAACAATGAACAACTGGACGCCATAACGTGCACTGACCACCAGGGGGTGTGTGTGGAACATGACAGGCAACAGCAGCAGGTGGCAGATCACAGAACATGGCCTGTGACTGCCTTAGTGAGATGGTGGAGCAGGCAAGCGGGTGGGGGTGCTGGTCACTATCATCGGGGTGAGCCTCTGGTGGTTACTGAAAATCCCTTGCTCCCTCGTACTGCGGTCCCGCCTGGTGCTCGCACCTGCTGCTGATGCTGGCCCCGCTCACACCTGCTACTGGCACCAGAGCTGCCGCTCACACCTGGTGCTGGCACCTAGCGCAGGCCCCCATCACTCGGTGCCCTCAGCAGGTGTGAGCAGCCCTTGCGCCCGATCACCCTGCATGTTTTCTCCACCTCCCCCTACTCCTGAGGGGCGCTTGGGGCCAGAAGCCGCCTCTTGAACCCGCTGCCGGCAATGGCCCCGTTTGTGCCTGCAGCCGGCACTGGCCCCAATGGCTCTGCATCATCAACCGGTGTGAGTGGGGCCATCAGCACGTGGGAGCTGAAGCGGCAGTGGACCTGCTGGCAGAAGGGACCCGGGAGCCGCACCAGGAAGGGGCCAGGCAGGTGTGGAGGATGGGCTGAGACCCGCCCCTGAGCCCACTGCAGCCTCACAGCCCACAGTTCCTTTCAAGGTGCATGAATTTGTGCACTGCGCCCCCGCCCCCCATTACCTTATAATAATGGTGATCGCATATATCCTCTTGGTGCACTAGTTAAGATGACTTGGGTAAAGAGAAAAGATATTGTAACCTTATCTCAGGTGTGTTAGACTTTGTCTTGACTCCTAACACATTTTTTTTTTAAAGTCAGAAACAAGCCCCTAAAGGACTGAAGTAAAAATATGTTTACTGTAGTTAGGTTACTCAGCTAGCTAGCTAGCAAGGTTAGGAAAAGAATTAAGTCTCCCAAATGTTGCTTGAATTGTATTTTTGTTCATTTTTTTTATGAATACATTAAAATCTTAAATTGAAACTGAAGTTTGTTTTTGTTTTTGAGAGGGAAAACAATTACCTTTAAATTTTTTTAAACTACTACCGTGTGCCAGATACTGTGCTAGGCCGTTTACGTGGTTATTTTGTTTACTTTCATCTTAACTGAAAGCTGTGGGTGGATGTTATCATCTCCACGTTAAGATAAGGGCCCGTCCTCAGAGAGAGCAGCAACCTGCCTCACTTTTGTGAGTTGTAGAGTCTGTGCCTTTCCTTAAGGTCTAAAAACTCGTTTCAAAAAAAACACCATAGTTGCCTTCCAGAACATACAACACTTACTGATGAATCATAATTAAAATGTAAAACCAAGAAAGCAATGATTATGTTGATGATTTTGTTGGAAATTTCTTTTCATTAATGCTCAACTATTTTTCATAAAAATAAAAAGAAATGGCTCATTAAAAATTGATATATGCTCACTAGAAAAAATAGAAAACTCAGATGAGCATCAGGAACAACAAATATTAAATTCCCAGGATTCCACTATCAGAGATGAACCCTCTTAAAACTCGCTTGTGGCCTTTAGAGTTATTCCTATGCATATGTAGGAATATACTTAAACATGCACAATATATGTTAGACACTCATGCAATGAGAGCATAATATGCCATTTTGTAACTTGCTTCCCTCCCCCCTCACGGATATACCGTATTTGCCGGCGTATAAGACGACTGGGCGTATAAGACGACCCCCTAACATTTCCACTAAAAATACAGAGTTTGTTATATACTCGCCGTATAAGACTACCCCCCACTTGGAGGCATATTTTTCAGGGCCAAAAAGTCGTCTTATACGCCGGCAAATACGGTAGTACAGTGCAGCAGAGGTCACCAAACAGTGGTCCGAGGACCACCACTGGTGTTCCATGAGGTTGGAAAGGTTGGCGACCGCTGATACAATGGACATCGTTTTTACTCTTCTATAATGTCATTTTTAATGATTGCTTAATCAGCCTTTGGGTACATATTCAGGTGACATTACCTTTTCCTTCAATCTTGGCCAACATTATACTGAAGTATATTATTTTTTTAACTAAGTCTTTGCACTCATTTTATTTCTTTGTGATAAATTGCTAGAAGTAGAATTTTAGAGTCAAAGGCAATGCACCTTTTTAAGTTGTGTGAACCAGCAAGTTAACCTTAAACACATTAACTTATAGTCAGTATTGAAAAGTATGTACCCGATTATGTTTACGTTTTGAAGCTGATAATTTTTATGCCCTCTTCCAATCAAGACTAAGTCCAGCAGCAGAGGGGAGAAGGAGAGGGTGGTTGGCTCCTTTGTCCCTCATCGTTGACCAGGTGGATCAGACTGGGGCAACCACAGGGGTGGTGACACACCTCCCCGCACGTGATGGGTGTTGCAGCGAGCACTGCAGTTGGAGTCAGATCTAGATCCCAGCGCTCAGCTGCTGACCAGCTCTGTGCTCTTCAGCCGTGACTGCCTTTCTCCGAACCTTGGTTTCTTCACCTGTGACGTAGATCGCCGCCTTTCCTACTTGTCAAAGTGCACGGTACTCTGCGTCGGTAGTAGGGTTTCTGGGAAGGGCCCCAACTGCAACAAAATCACTGGTGTTCTCCTTTAAAAGGCAGAAGCGGGGTCCCTGGGCAAATGTCCTGAACCAGACACTACAGGCAGGCCCTGCGAACACACACTTTTGACAAGTTACTTTATTGATTGTTCCCTGAAGTAACGTTGAAGAAACACTGGCCCAGAAGATGGTCAAAAGATGTCATGGAGGTTCAGGAAACCTAAGTGCCTCACACAAGGTCTCACCCCAAGAACGCAGTGGGGCCCTGGCTGGTTTTGCTCAGTGGATAGAGTGTCAGCCTGTGGACTCAAAGGTCCCAAGTTCGATTCCAGACCAGGGTATGTACCTTGGTTGCGGGCACAGACCCAGTGGAGAGTGTGCAGGAGGCAGCTGACCGATGTTTCTCTCTCATCGATGATATATCTATCTATCTATCTATCTATCTATCTATCTATCTATCTATCTATCTATCAATTTGAGTCCAGTGGGACTTGGACTCAAAGTCCCGAGCTTTGGCCCCACCCACCCTGAGCTCACTTTCTCTCCACTCAGCTCTGTCCAGCTCCGTCCTTCATGGAGGCTCCAGGCGCTCAGTTCTCTTCTACTCAGACCTCAGGAGGTTTCCGCCCAAGGGTTCTCCTCCACGGACCACAGAATAAAACCCACGTCCTTTAGCACTCTTTTCCACGCTTTCCACAACCTTTCAAGACCTGCCTCCTCACTGCCCTACCCTGCAGCTTACGATTCGGCTACATTTCCAGATCTGCACCTTGAACCCTTTCCCAAATCACTGGCTCCCTGAGATGCCTTGCCAGCACCCCACAATCTCGTTCATCCTTCAAGGCCCAGGCTACATGGCATGTCCTCCGGGACGCTGCTCCTGGTGGCACCGCCAGTCCTGTGGGTTCCCATAGGGCCTTCTGCAGGACTCTGTTCCCAGGTCTTAGATAATGGGTGGTTTCTCCCTAGCTGCCGGTTCCTTTAGGATAGGGAGCATGTCTTACTCGTCTCTATGGCCCAGGACCCATTATCCCATTACACTGCCCTGCATAGAGCGGGTTCCTCCCCAGGTGTTTGGGAAATAAATCAGCAGACATGTTAAAACTTTACCACTGCAGGGCAGTAACACCAGATGTCAGACCATGTTTAAATGAAGTCTTAAGCATACAGCAACTCATGCAAAACCCCAAAGCTGACATGGAGCTTAGAAATCACCTGAGCATTAAATACAGAGTCCATGGACTCGGCGCTCGCTATTAGTTTTGAGTACTGAGTCCCTGCCAGGATCTGTTCTGAGCCCTTTAATACTAGTATGCATTAGTTAATCTAGTCCTCATGGTAACCTGGGGATATCCCTGTTATCCCTGTTTTACAGATGAGGAGACTGAGGGTTGAGAAACTGAGACGAAGGGGGTATAGAAAGGGAACAGACCATGAGATGGAAGGCCACATGGAGCAGGCCATTTGCTCAGGTCACTCCCCTGCTGAGGAGTGGCACCGTAGTTGGGGCCCAGACCTTGGCTCCTACTGCAGGTGCTTTCTGCAACCTCGGCTTGTGTTGCCATCACTGCCGCTGGCACACAGGAGGTGCTAGAGGATTGTTGAATCAAAGACTCTCTCATCAGTGAGGACTGATTGCTCGCTGACAGGGCTTTGTGAGTATAAAAGGGGGTATCGTATGAAATTATACACTTCTTTAATTTTTGGTAGCAGTGGCTGTTGTGCTGGTGGAGAGCATGGAGTCAAAAGAGCCCAGTGGGATGTGGGTGGGGGTGGGGGTGGGGGATGTATAGAAGATGGCTTAGGTTCCAGCCTGATGATGAGGGGTCAGTATTAACGGAAGTAATAAATCTAGAAAGAGGGGCAAGTTTTAGGACAGCCATTTATTTGTGAGTTTGGCTTAAGGATTATCCTAAATTTTCTCTTTCATGGTAAGAAAACAAAAAAATCAACCAATACCTGGAACCAAGCATTTTACATTATGGACATCATTTTGGTCCCTGATTCATTCAAGTGCCTCACAAGATCACCTAACTTTCCTGACCAGCAGCCTCTGTATGATTTTGGAAAACAGAGCTGGGCATTACCCAGAGACAAGGAGAGTAGTAGTATTATTAATACAGTAGAATAGTATCTAATGGATGAACTTCAATGTATTTTTTCTTATTAAACACTCACTATAGCACTGTGAAGTGAATACTACTTGTATTTCCATGCTTCCAGTAAAGAAAACGAAGCACAGAGAGGCTATTTGATTGTTATGGTTCCAGAGTTCAGTAAGTGGTAGAATTTGGATTCAAAGCCAGATATCCCTGATCTGGGAGCTGGGGTCCAATCCATGAGCTAGTTTCTCCTCAAAAGGAGGTTGAGAAGAATCCTTTAGTCAATGTCGATATAACTCCTTTGAAGATTATACCAGTATCTGTACGTTTCTGTTTTATTCAACGATATGGATGGTTTAGCTTTAGTGGTGGCTTAATAACAGGTTCTAAGAATACTTAAATATTGTCTTCCGGTTCACTCAACACACAACCATGTGATTGCTCAATGTGTTCGTGAAAATTCCCCAGAAATATTTGTTCCTCGGGCCTATCAGACACATGTTGATAAATGTCTGCTTTTTATGGTAATTCCATTGCTTACTTCTACAGGCCCAGTGTCCCCAAGTCTAACCAAATAGAGGATAACCAAGTAGCTATGTGGTCAAAGGTTTTGTGATTCTTGGATTCTCTTTGGTAAATGATGTTGCCTCCTTATTCCATGACTTGAGGCCTAGTGCACAAGATTTGGTCATGTGTGAGGTCCCTCAGGGTGGCCTGCGGAGATCGGGCCTGAGCTTGTGCCCCCAGCCTTGCAGCCCCAGCTTGCACCCTCAGCCTCGAAACCTCTCAGCCCCGCCTGGCATCCCACCTTGGCTTGGTGCCATCCGCTCACTGGCCCCACCCTCCCGCAGCCACTGCTGGTCGCTGCCTGCAGGGTGATCTATCAGGGTGATCGGGACCCCCTGCTAGCACCTGCCTTGGCCTGACACTGCCCCCCCTCACCTGCTCCGTGGACCCACTCTCGTAGGGGCCCATTGGGGCCAGCAGTGCCTCCACTGCCACCTGCTGCCAGCATCGCATTGGCAATGCCCGCCATATCCTACACCGCCCCTGCTCCCAGTTGGTCTAACTCCTGCCCAAGGGGACAATTTGCATATTAGGCTTTTATTATATAGGACTAGATGCCCAGTGCACGAATTCATGCACCTTGAAAGGAACTGTGGGCAGGGTGGCTGCTGTGGCCCAGGGGGGCGTCTCAGCTCATCCTCTAGGTCCTGCCTGGCCCCTCCCACCATGGCCCCTGCCCTCTGTCTACTGGTGGCCCTGATCCCACAGCCACCACTCCCAAGCGCTGACAGCGCAGTGATTGGGGCCAGCACCAGCAATGGGTGCAAGAGGCAGCTGCTGGCCCCAATCACCCCTCAGGAGCAGGGGGAGGTGGAGAAGCCGAGAGGTTATTGAGGCTGGCAGACGCCTCTCACACCTGCTGCTGGCACCAAGCGATTGGGACTGGCACTAGGTGCTGGCAGCGGGTGTGAGTACTGGGTGGGACTATAGCAGATGGGAGCAAAGAATTTTCAGTAACCACGAGAGGCTTGCCCCGATGACAGCAATGGGCACCCCATCTCAGTCTGGCACCCCCGCTCACCTGCTCCACCATCCTGCCGTGGCCAATGCCCACCATGGTCAGCACAAGTCATAGCAACTGTTTGTTCGGTTGTTCTGCCTTTCGGTCTATTTGCGTACTATGGTTTTATATATATAGATAATTGAGCACTGACAGGCATAAACCTTCTGCAGAGGGTGTCCTTGGCACAATAAGCAACTAAAATGTAGTATGTACTTTGTTTCTTAGAGCTGTTAGCAGTGGTGTTTGTGTATCATGATGTTGCTTTAAGTAAGAGAAATTAGTTTAGAATTATCTGGAATTGTGATCATTCCTGAGAAGTTACAACAGTAGGCTTCCTTCAAAAAGTGAAAAAAATTCTTGTTAAAGAGATCTTATTAGGAATACAGTAGGTCCTCAGGATCCGTTCCTATGGTGATGTAAGTCGGAACCCACCTACTTAAGCACGGACGTCACTCACATGGAGCACATACATAGCAGTAATGAAGTGAAACAGTAAAAAAAAATTTTTTAAAAAAAGATAACAATTCCTGACCTTTACTTGTTGTAAATAACTAATAAAAAGCATACGTATGTATGTCGAAATGAAAGAATTTTTTTTTAAATAAATAAATGGGAGATGGCGATATAACCACGAAACCGCATACGTGGAGTCCGACATAACCTGAGGACTGCCTGTAATCTTTTTTTCTTTCTCTAAAGGAAATGTCTTTTTTTTGTTGTTGTTGTTGGTGGTGGTGGTTCATTTTTAAAAATTAATAAGTTTTTTTAAAAGCCAGGGGAGCCGAAACTGGTTTGGCTCAGTGGTAGAGCGTCGGTCTGCGGACTGAAAGGTCCCGGGTTCGATTCCGGTCAGGGGCATGTACATTGGTTGCGGGCACATCCCCAGTGGGGGTTGTGCAAGAGGCAGCTGGTCAATGTTTCTCTCTCATTGACGTTTCTAGCTCTCTCTCTCTCTCTCTCTCCCTTCCTCTCTGTGAAATATCAATAAAATATATTTAAAAAAAAAATAAAATAAAATAAAATAAAAGCCAGGGGAAAACTCATTAAAGAACAGGAAAAAAAGTACCTGTATGTATTTCTATTATTCAGATATAAATGTTCCATTTACACACACACACACACACACACACACACACACACACTTTCAGATGTTCTTTCTGCATCTGTACTTACAATACAAGCATTTTTATAAATGGGTTTATTAGGTTAGTGGTTTAATGTCATTTTTTTTCATTTTAAACTGTATGTGTGCTCATATTTTCATGTCTATATCATGTAATGGCTGGTTACTATCCAGTCATAAGAATATTTAAATTTATTGATTTTTATCCTCAGTTATGGATGTTAAAGTTTTTGTTGTTTGTTTTAAGCAATGCTAAAATGAAATCCTGTTAAAATACATATTTATCTATAGTCTTTTTTATAGACTATATAGATTTTTACTGAAGTCTTCTAATTTCTAATAGAAATTGATTATACACCGAGTGGCCAGATTTTATGATCTCTGAATGCATAATAATCTGGCCACTCAGTGTATATCCTATACAATAAAGGGCAAATATGCAAATTGTCGCTAATATGCAAATTGTCCCCTCCACCAGGAGTTCCACCAGCAGGCAGGCCGGCCAACCTCCCACCTCCTTTCCCCCTGGCCAGGCTGGCCGGACACCACCCATGCATGAATTCATGCACTGGGCCTCTAATATATATATGATACATATACACTGAGTGGCCAGATTATTATGCATTCAGAGATCATAATAATCTGGCCACTCAGTGTAGATACGTATTTTTACATTTTTTGTTTGTTTTACATATTTATATTTATCTGAATTGCTTGTTCATATCTTTCTTGATTTGAGAACTTTTTATAAAGCATATTAACCATTTTGATCAACTACTCTTGAAATAAAATAATGGTTCGAAACTATTTTACACCTATATTGTGATTATTTTTCTTTGTTTCTTTATTTCACAGTTCAGATCTGTGGGTTATTGTGTAAACGACTAGCTGCTTTCCAGCATTAGCTTGGCTCATTATTCATATTTTATTTCAGAAGGGAAGATGCTAGTACAGCTTTTTTGACCTTTGTTGGATGGTACAGGAACCAGAAAGGACATTCTATTTAATCTCACTAATCAGAAGTTTTCTTTTGTGTCCATCTCTAAGCTAACCCTAAAGTTTAAGGTTAAACAACTTTCCTGGTAGAATGAAGACTAACACCAGAGAATGTTTATTTCAGGAATGATTTAATAATTCATCCTATAAGTATTTGAAGGTTCTTATTTTCTTTTTAAAAAAATATATTTTATTGATTTTACACAGAGATGAATTGAGAGGGATAGAGTGTTAGAAACGTCGATGAGAGAGAAACATCGACCAGCTGCCTCTTGCACACTCCCCACCGGGGATGTGCCCGCAACCAAGGTACATGCCCTTGACCGGAATCGAACCTGGAACCTTTCAGTCTGCAGGCCTACGCTCTATCCACTGAGCCAAACTGGTCTCGGCAGAAGGTTCTTATTTTCAAAGTCATTGGGCTGAGCCCCATTGTGGGTATAGGACAATAAGGACAGAGTCAGCGCTCTCGGGAGCTTACAGCTTAGGAATGGAGAGGCACTGCTCAGCACGGAGTGAGCAGGAGCCCTCTCACCAGAACTGACCCGGTCCAACCAGCCAGGTCTTCCTGGAGCCGCCGCTGTTACCACAGTCCTGGGCTGTCGTGGCATAATGTGGCGCTCTTCCTGCACCTGCCTTCAGTTCAGCGTGGCCCAGTGGAAGTATGGCATTGAGTATTAGGGTTACTTACTTTAATATGGCTGTATAGAAAGCTCTGTGTGAATAGGCCAAGAAAAATGCCTAATAAATACTTTTTAAATTAAAAGGTTGTGTATATTAAGCAACCTAAGACTACTGAAGAAAAGAACTCAGAACTATTTATAGAGCAGTTTATTTATTTTAAAAATAGAGTTAGTTAATACATTCATCATAAAACATTTTTTTTCTGGTTAGTTTTCTTTTTTTAAAAAAATCTTTATTGTTGAAAGTATTACATATATCCCCTTTTTTCTCCCATTGACCCCTTATAGTTCACCCCTGCCCCTTGCCCCAGGCCTCGACCACCCACCCCACTCTCTGAGTTCATGAGTTACACATATATGCATACAGGTTCTTTAGTTGACCTCTCTCCCTCCTTCTCCCTCCCCCGCTTCCCTCTGAGATTCCACAGTCTGCTCCATGCTTCTACCTCATAAAACACTTCAGGTGAACAGATTTATAAACATTGGTGCCAAGTGAACTGGTGGTTGGTAAGAATGAAGACTAGGTGTTACTGTCCTGGGTTTTACGCTGTTGTTACTGTGTCATCACTTCCTGAACACAACCACCAAAAGCCCTGACCTGTAATAGACGTTGGCTCTGTGCACTCAGTGACCACGCTTCAGAGAGCTGACAGGCTTGTCTACCATCAGAATCGGGCAAACAGAAGCTCACGCAGGTAGACAGTTTCCACTCACGTGGTATGGCTGAGAACACATGCCTGGATCGTGACTGCTGGTCCAGGACCAGCCACTCGCTAGGTGTTTTCATGGAAAAATTACTGCTACTTTTCTGTTTCTGTTTCTTTACTCACGAGCGGTTTGAGAACATTTTCGTGAGCGTTGGAAACACAGCAGGTGACGACTGCATTGAAAATCACGTGGCTTAGCTACCATCTCTAGGAAATGCGTGGTCATAGCCGTGGCAGGGGGTCACTGGCTGTGAGGAATGAAGTGCCAGGGTACATCTGTGAGTGGCAGGCCTGGGGATGTTTGCTTTCATGTCTTACATACCGTTTATCAAAGAATTCTAAGCTAAAAGCAAAGTTACATAAAGCAAGGTCAAATTAACTAGATTTTATGAGGGTTTCTTATACAGCTAATTAGACAGAGATTACATTTTTTTCAAAAAGAAATGTTTCCTCCCAAGATGGCTAAGTTATCAGGAAAGAACAGAAGTCTCTGTGTGGCTGCAAGAGAAAGATGACTTAAAACTTGCAAATGAGGAAACATTTCATAATTCGGGGACATCTCAGATGTTTCTTTTTCTTTTCTTTTTAAAAAAATATATTTTATTGATTTTTTTTTTTACAGAGAAGAAGGGTGAGGGATAGAGAGTTAGAAACATCAATGAGAGAGAAACATTGATCAGCTGCCTCCTGCACACCCATTACTGGGGATATGCCCACAACCAAGGTACATGCCCTTGACCAGAATCGAACCGGGGACCCTTCAGTCCGCAGGCCAATGATCTGGCCACTGAGCCAAACCGGTTAGGGCTCAGATGTTTATTTTTCATTATTTTAATAATTTCTGTGTGAATTCAGTAATGTGTATATGCAATGTGAAGTTTGAAAATACTGGACTACCTGAAGAAAAACATTTTATGTTTTAAGTTCTCTTGTTGCTAATTTAATGGTGGGGGAAGCACTGACATGGAGCTAGGAAAGTCATCATTAGCCCCATGTCTCTGAACGAGTCCCTGGTGTCCGCAGCCTCCGCTTCCTTATCTAGAACCTGGTCAAACAAATGGCACTGCCGTGTGCTTGTCTGAAGGCCCTGGGTGTCTTGGTGGCGGCCCTCAGAGCTGCCTCCGGGAGGGAAAGGCCCGCCTCTCCCAGTGCTGCGGGCATTGGAATTGACCTTGGTGCTTTTCTGCCTTACGGGCAAACAAGGCAGAAAACTGACTCAGTACTGCTCTAGCCTGCTCTGAGAGGGCATCTTGTGCATTAGTAACTTTCTGGGGGCGCCAGCAGTGTGGACTTGCATCAGGGAAGGTCTGGCCATCTGCCTAGAGCTTCCCTTACCCTAAAAGTCTGCCTCCAGAGGACCGGCCCATCCTGGTTTCTGTTCCTCTCTACTCCCAACCCAGTCTGGCCCTAGCATTCCTTGTCCACGGTTCCCGTCCAGGTGCTGTGTCTTCGTGAGTCAACATTCTGTTGTTGTTTTAAAGTGAGGAGGCAGCTCCCTGGATAAGGAGTAAGCCAGCCAGTAGGAGGACTCGGGGAAATCACATCCAGGAAGGTCCCCTCTGGCTTTTTTTTTTAATTGGGTGGGAGGAGGAATTCATTCACATATCTACTCAACATTTATTCATTATTTACTTGTTTTTTAAATAATTTAAGTGAGACATAATCTACATACCATACAGTTCATTAAAGTATACAGACTAATGGGTTTTTGTACTTTCTCAGATGTGTGCGACCATCATCACAGTCCATTTTAGGACATTTTCGTCAGCTCTGAGAGGAACCCCGTACCCTTTAGCGATCTCCCCTTGTCTCCCAATGCTCTCATCTCCCATCCCAGAAACCCAAAAACCACTCATCTACTTTTGTCTCATGTAGTTCTCTGTCTGAGACATTTTATAAGAATGGAATTTTGGTAGGTTGCCAATTGTGACTGCTTCGTTCACCTAGCATGATATTTTCAAGTTTCATTCATGAGGTGGCATGTATTAGTTCTTCATTCCTTTTCCCCTCTGACTCTTCATGGCTGCTTCTTGCCTCCAAAGCTTATATCATGTTCCTGACACAAATATAAGTATTAATACAGTGAGAAAAGGAGTTGCTTTAGTCTATTTTGGGAGGAAGTAAAATGAAAATCAATTGATCTCTTCAGATATATAAATCAGTGGTGAGAATTTTATTTTTTTATTTCAGGTTCCTATCAGTTAGAAATTTTGACCATTGTATAATTATTTAAGAATTATATGCCTGAATTATGTAACTATCTAATAACACAGGTCACAGTATACACTTAGGGCAATGTTTACAGTCATTGGTGGAAGCTGCACATTCCTATTTCAAATGGAATTGATAATTTCTCATTATTTTGTCAGATTTCATTATAGAATTTAGCTCTAATGCAAGCTCTTCAAGAGTTGGTACTAGAAGTAGGATAATTGTGAGCTTTGTCATTTTCCTAATGTTTGCTGGTGATTGCATTATTAGCATTTTATTCGGTCCGCTTGGCTTTCTTGCCCACCTGACATCCAGAGCAAGTGAGGGCCCCGGTGAGGATGTATATTAAATATTCTTACAAATCTTAAAATTCTTAACGTAAAGATGCACGTTGACACTGTAGTGTTTTCTTGCTGCACCCCAGTGGATGATGCTGGATACTTTCTGTGTAGTGCATTATAACCCACTACTACAGATTGATGGGGAAAGTGGAGGGGAGCTGTATTCCTGTCTGTTCCAGTGACATGCTTCTGACCGTCTGGCTGCTGCATGTTTCCCATGGAGGGTTTTTGGGAGACCAGCAGATTGTGCAGCACTCCTGGAAATACCTCTCTTTGGGGCTGCTGTATAGATTGCTCAGAATCACCCGGGTTTGCTGACTGCGTATGTGACCGTGGAGTGGCTCAGCTGAATTCCATCACTGAGGCTGAGCTTCACGCTGACCTTGAGGGTTCTCCTGCCCACCCCCACGTGGCCCTGCCCCCCGCAGCTGTGTGGGCATCCTGCTGCCTCCCTCCCAGATCAGAATGTCTGTGTCAGGGTGTTGGCTGTTTTAAACCAAAAAGGTCGCACTGGGTGTGCAAGTGATGAGATCGCTTGATGAGAAAACCCTGTGCTATCTGAGACAGCTCTGGGTCTCTCCTGAGCATGTTGAACGCCGGGCACTGTCCAAATCTTGCCGTAGTTTGTGGCGCTTGATGGGAGAACTCTTCCTGGTCTTCAGTGGTACCTGCCCCATAGACGCTGTCCTTTGATTTGGAGGCTAGTTTGAAATCATCTCTAAGTGTAAGGCGGTTTCTTTCATGCCAGTTTGTGACCAGCTTTGTTCTTCCCTGAAGACGAATCCAAAGGAAATGGGTTTAAATTGTTGAAAGGATTTAGGTTGGAAGAATTACTTCCAAGGGATGGATTAATAAACACTGGAATGGTTTATCAGAGGAAAGCATGGAATCTGGTTAGTTAAAGGTTTTGAGAATGAGTGTTTGTTTGTGTGAAGCGATTTAAATGCCTCACCTGGAGGGATTCCAGGACCCTGGGCTGCACGGGGCTGTGAGCCCCGTTCCTCACCCGCCTGCCTCTCTCCCTCCTCACCTCTGAGCCGGTCTGATTTTCTTTTCAGAAAACAGCACAACGCCCTCCAGGTCCTCCAAGAGATTATAGTCCGTCCTGAAGGGGAAAATAAATAGGCCAGCACACAGATTATGCTGCATAACGAGCCTCCCATGTGTCACCACAGTGTTGTCACCTCAGTTCTCAGTGATGGCAGCTTTTGCCGAGGGGCAGTCTTAGGAGTGTGTGGAGCCCAGGGCAGTGGGAGCTGCCCAGGTTCCCTGAGTATGTCTCTGCTCAGCCGCCTGGTGTCTCTCTCAAGGTTGGCGGCTGAGCACACGGCGTGTGCTATTCAGGCGACTGAAATTCTAAACTCCAGCTTCTCTGAGGAGAGCCTGCAAGGCGTTGGGTGCATGGGGGAGAGCCTAGGAAGGGTGACACGTTGGTGAGGCGGCCCGGGTCCACTTTCCTTCAGGTGTGAATGAATGAGAGGCCTGGCATGTTTCCAGGAGCTATTTTGCTTGTTACTTTAATGGAGAAAGCCAGTGATAGAATTGCAAAAGAAATGCATTTTTGCCTGATAATTTGAATAAATTGGGGCCTTGGGATGCAGAAAAATGTGATAAGCTTCCTAGGAATGGAACCTAGAGAAAAATAAGCTGATCACTGGAACTTATTTCTGGCATTTTCTGTAAATTGTAAAATTAAGGAAAGATATATATATATATATATATATATATATATATATATATATATATGGATTTCAGAGAGGAAGGGAGAGGGAGAGAGATAGAAACATCAATGATGAGAGAGAATTATTGATTGGCTGCCTCCTGCACGTTCCCTACTAGGGATCGAGCCCACAACCCAACCCAGGCATGTGCCCTGACTAGGAATGGAACCGTGACCTCCTGTTTCATAGATGAATGCTCAACCACTGAGGCATGCTGGCTGGGCAGGAAAGAGCTAGACTTTGACATGTTATAATTCATATTTTCCTGCATAAATTTGCTATTGCAGTTATGAATTAATGTAGTTTGCACACCTTCCCCCAGAACAAACAAAAAACCGAACTCGGAATAACACAAACATCAAAACCGGAGCCCAGTAAACTGAAGTAGACATGCTGCAGAAAGAAAGGGTTTTCTAGATCAGCACCGTTTCAGACAAACTTTTCCAAGAAAATTTAGAGTTGGAGCCTTACAACCAGGCCTTTTAATTCAAAATCCTATCAAACAGACAAAGGCAGCTTTTGTTCACCAGTCACTTGGTGTTTCAGAACTGAGAGATTTTGTACAGAATGGAAAGAGGCAAGTTTTTTTATAGTCATTTCTTCTATGTCAATAAGTTTCAGGACCTCTTAGACTTGGAAAAGTAAAAGGATAGTTCATTGACTAAAATCTACATAAACAATATTAAATCTTTGCCAAGAAAGGGCTTTAATAAATGGGATGCATTCAGTTTTGTTAATTTTTAAAAATTCTTCTGCTTTCCTACTCTTTCCTAAATCCTTGCCATTCGTTACACTTGGAATTTCTATATAAAACTATAAAATAATTGGGCCAGACATTTTCAAAAGCAGCAATTTAAGTATCGGGATTGGAATATCAGAGGGTTTTGTGATAGCCAGGGAGTGGAGATTGCTGGACATACACAGTACCATGTGTAACTTAAAATACGTAGCAGGGTGATTTATGGTTGACCTGCTTGCTTTCTATGTTGATTTTAAATGCAATAATGGGTTTACCAAGATGCCTTGATTTTTTCCCCCCAAAAATCAGAAATACCTTTGCTCTTACTAGCTATTTTAAGAAGGAGCAGGATGCCAGTGTTGATTTGGTTGTTGCACCCGTAGGAATCGCTCTGCCTCGTTCAGTGGCTTCAGCTTTTGAGCCAGGTGTCGAGGTGTAACCAGAGCCCACATCATACGTGGGCCTGTGTGTCTGGAGGCAGAATCGAAAGCCTCCTCTGACGTTTCTGTTCTTTTTCTCCTGTTAACAAGGAATTGTGCATTTACAGTTTCCTAAAGAACCTGCGATTTATTACAAATTCAGATTTCACCTTCATGTAATTGATTGGAAAGGGAGCAGGTGATGGGGGGTGGGGGGGGTTGGGGAGCAGCTGTGCTGGTTCACCTTGCGGCAGGTGTCCTGGGCAGAGCCCTCAGAGCGGGGGAAGCCTGTCAGAGTCCCTCCCCAATTGGAGTCACTTACCCCATCGTTTTCATTTTGCCCTCCGGGCTTGAAAAAGTGTGTATTTAGCCATCAGTTCATTTTGTGTGGTCTGAGTTATAAAAACGCCCCTGCCGGTTTTTCCATAAGAAAAACATGTTTTTCATTTGTGGGAAACTTATATAATTTTTTTTTTTTTGCTGGCTTTCTTTTGTGCTGCTTCAAATTAAAAGCAAATGTACTCCCCTCCCCTTCATTGTTGCTTCCCCACCCCCCCCCATCTTTGCATGTTCCAATTACAGAGTTGTGAAAATAAGTCATCCTTCGGCTTTTGTTACTTTAAAACAGCTATCGGTGATGTCAGAGTCAATACTAAAAGCATTAAGAATGCTGGCAGAATGTAATGCAGCTGCAATCCAACATGATGCTGGAAATGGGGTTGAGAGCATAAAGGCTTTCCATATTCCCAGGGCGCACAACTGCTTGCGGCCTTGGCTTTGATCTCTTCAAAGGCGGCTGCCTCCTCCTAGATGGAGAGACTTGGCTGCCACTCGCCTGCATTGAAAAAAGGCAGAGGTCTCTATTCAGGCAGAAATCAATCACTGTGCAGAAACAATTATGTGTAATTCAACCATCATGAAAACAGGACAAGATTACGGGTTTGTTACCTGAGTGACTGTGCGGAGACAGGGAGCAGGGAACACTGGAGTCCTGCTGACACGCCACAGCTCGGCGACAATTACGGGCGTGCGAGTGATGCGGCGGGCGGGGGAGTCACGGTGGCAAACGCTGGTCACGCTGTCCAGCAGAGCAGAAAATGAGGTTACAATGGGGAGATGATGTTTGCGTATGTAGCCGTATTTCAGCAAGCTGAGCGGCGTGAGGGGAACAGACCCTCAAAACCTCTGGTGGGTATTTGGGTGCGTGCACAACTGGCATGTGAGTGTGATGTTAGCCGAACGGAGAGGCGCACACACAGTCCTAATAACTCGGTGATTACCCTGGAAGAAAGACGGTGAGGTTCCCGTTATCGCCCTTGCTTGTTTGGAATGCCCACTCCTGACACCAAGCTCTGAAAACACACAGCCAAGTTTCTAACCTAGATAAAGTGTGTCCGTCTGGGAACAGCTTCTGGTTTAAGAATAACCTTTTTATTTTGAATTTGTTGGTCAGCCTTTAAAAAAGCATTATGGTTTTTTTTGTTTTTGTTTGTTTGTTTGTTTGTTTTTGGGTTTTACATCTTAAAGCCCTTTGGGGAAATGGTTTTTGTCAGTCGTACCATCTTCCCTTGCTTTTCAAACGTTGTTTTTCTAAAGCGACCTTTTGAAATGCGTGGAAGTTTCCTTTCACTGTGGCTACAAGCAGGGCCTTTTTTTTCTAGGTAGGAAATAACTTTCTGCCCTAAGCAGAAGTATATTGAATCTCAGAGCCCTGGCACGCAAAGCTGTCGAGGCATTTGTTTTCATTCTAACTCGCTCTTGTCACCTAACAAAGGCGTAGGAGTCGCCTCACCCTCTGCCAGCTAGCCCCGGTAAGGGTTGGGGGTTGGGCGGGGGGCAAAATAAGATGAAAACCGAGATGGCTGATTATAAAAATGGTATTGCTGCCGCTCAGCTTGCTACCCGGGCCCGGGCTTACCTTTTATGCTGCTCCAGCTTAGACATCAGAGGCGTGAGAGCTGCTTTGAGTTACAGATCTTCAAACAATAAGTCAAAACAAAAAATCAATCCCCTCCGGTCCCCGGGTGCAGTTATCGAAAGATAAAAGAGAAAAATAAAGTTATGCTAAAGCAGATAGAGGAAGGGAGCCGATATGCCAAGGAAACTCGGAGGACAAGTGCAGAGCTGAAGTGGGCCTCGTGTGAGCGGACATCAATGGATTTTTATCTTATCAAAAAAGTTTTAGGGTTGCCAGTTCTTTTCAGACTGGATCCAGTCTGCTCCAGGGCCGCCTGGAGCATTGGCTTAATAAAGTTGCCCCCCCCCCTCTACCCCCCAATCCCCTAAACATCACCACATAGGAATTAGATTGCATTTCACTCAAGGTATAAAACTTGCCACAGACTTCAACACAAATTAGGGGTTTCAATAATCCCTTGATATTTTGAATATAAATTGAGGGGAGGTTGGGTTTTTTTTTTTATGTTTATTGAAAGCTGTAGATTTACATGAAAAGCAAGGGAGAGCTCTATAGTGTGTGTGCTTTCTCGAAGCCAGATTTCTAAGGAGAGCTGGAAAGCCCCGTGAATTCTTTTTTGAGGTAAGAGATCTATGTTTTTCCTTTGTTGCATGTGGGTAATATCAGATAGTTTTAGAGATTAACTCTAAGTATCTATCTGAAGCATTTTGGCCAACATTTTGATAGATGAGCCAGTATGTATTTTTGTGTATCCCATGTTACAGTAAAAAAAAAAAAAAGGCTTATCTTTTTAGATATTCTTACAGAATAGTGAACCTGTTGCTCACTAATTTTTTTAAAATATATTTTTATTGATTTTCCACAGAGAGGAAGGGAGAGGGATAGAGAGCTAGAAACATCGATGAGAGAGAAACATCGGCCAGCTGCCTCCTGCACACCCCCTACTGGGCATGTACCCACAACCAAGGTACATGCCCTTGACTGGAATCGAACCTGGGACCCTTCAGTCCGCGGACCAACGCTCTATCCACTGAACCAAACCGGTTTCGGCGCTCACTAATTTTATAGTCATGAACATTTCTGAGATTACCCAATATAGAGTTCCTTCCCTAGCTTTCCTGATGGTCTTCCATCTGACGGCAACACACATTTCACTCTCTACCCCACCCCCACCCTCACCCTTGGTCTCTCTTCAGTTTCCTCACCTGCCAGAGGAGTATACCTCCGCCTGGAGCCGCTCCGAACCTTCTCCCCGAATCTTCTCCCCGCCACTGGGAGCTCTGGCTGCCCCTTGCCGGGTCATCAGTTCCCAGATTTTAAGGGAAAAGAGGATAGCTTGCTTAGATGGTGAGAGGACTAGATGTTCTTCTATTTTAAGAAACATGTTCTATATATAAACTATATTTAGTCATTTGAGTAAAACCATCATAGCTTTCATTTGCATAGCTCAGATGACTCACTGTTTTGAAAATTAAATAAACTCAAATGGAAAACAACCACACACTTTGGGCTGCAACTTCTACTTCCTAGTCTAGAGTTAATGAGCAGAAAAATGTCTGAGCCCTTTCCAAACACTGAAGGCGTAAATGTTTTCTTCTGAGCCATTAATGAATGTACTCTGTTATAAACACTGAAGCTTAGAGCGTGTGCTGCAGGCCCTGCGAGGAGAAGCGCAGTGCAGAGTCTTCCTCGTTTCTTATCATCAGGCGACGGCAGGGAAAGGCAGTCCGTGTTTTTAGGCCTCTGTCCTCTGACTCTCCTTCAGGCCGGGTTCAGCCAACATTCTCAGTCCGGTCTCCCTCTCACCATTTCCTATCCTTAATCCCACCTTGTCACCCTTCCAGGCTACTTAGAGGATGTTGTTACAAGTGGCTTCGAGTTCACATGCAAGGAAGGAAAGAAGGCAGAAAAGGAAAACAGACCAGGGCGGTGTATGCCACCCATGGGGACCATGCCCCAGCACGCTCCGTTCTGGTCCAGGTGGAAGGCCTGTGAATTCCTCACATCCCAGCCCTAAATTCTGAACTCTTACTCTCGTGCTAGCAGCGTTGGCTCCAGGCGGTTGGTTGGGAAGGGCTGGGTTGTCTGGGTGCTAGCCTCCATAATCTCTGGCAATATCCTCACCCCCAAACAAACTTCTGTGCGAAGTGAAAACATTCTTCAAAATAGATTCTCTAATCCTTTTTTTCCAACCAGATTGCTTTTTCTAACCGCCTGTTATATAGAAATGTCTATGCTAGGTTAACTGTCAGCATAGTCACGTGTGTGTGTGTGTGTGTGTGTGTGTATACACATGTGTATGTACATGTAATACAGTGTTTAAAGCTCATGAATCAGATTGGCTGTGCGTGAATCCGAGCTCCACCACTTAATGGCTGTGTGAGATCTTAAGCAAGTTACTTAAGTATTTTAATCCTTATTTCCTTATCTGTATAATGGGAATAATAGTAGTAGCCACCCAGTGCTTTGTGTAAAGGCGGTGCAAATGCGAAGCATACTTGACATTTAGGTGCTAACAAATATTCGCTGTTATTATTGTTGTAAGGAAAAAACACCTCTTCTGTCTTCATTTAAAACATGATTTGCATTTTTGTTACTGTTTGAGATGTGCTATCTTCTCTGCTTGTGCATTGCTGATGTTTGAGTTTCCTCACGGCCTGTTCCCAGAGTAGAGCCCAGGCTGTGGAGGGACGTGGAGGGGAGCGGAGAGGCCCGCCTGTCGTAGCTAAGCCTGAATTTCGATCGAAGGCACAAAATTAGGAGGCTTTGTTGTTGTGGTCCTAAAGGGGGTATACTCATGGGGAAAAAAATATATGGTTAGAAATTCCTTAAACTCTTAGGTTGCAGTAATTTGGAACTTAGAGGGAAAAGCATAGTTCATATTTTTTCCTAGCCTTTTTAATATTCTACAGGAAACAGCTTATCTCTTTCATAGGAAAAATAAACTTTAATTACATGAATGTTACCTAGTATATTTAGGCATTTTATATGTAGCTGGATGTATTCCAGAGGACAATCTTAAATCCTAATTTCAGAGTACATACATGTGTAACTTACTAATATTCGAAATGGTAAAAAAAAAAAAAAAGAAAGCTGTATTTCAAATATTTTTAGTCAAATAAAATATGGGTTATGGATCTAACATTTATAGTCAGGGATATGGGGGGTGAGACCAGCAAGGTCCGGGTGACAGGACGGTTATGGTCCTTCAGCGTCAGGACAGGCCGTGGGCAGCCCAGGCGCTGGTGTCTGTCCTCTCTGCGCTCAGGCCGCTCCTGGCCTGCAGCATGAACGGCCTCTGACCCCTCCCTCCGCGGTCCCTGAGGGCAGCGTTTGTTCTCTCATACAAACTCCACATGGAAATCTTAAATTGCAGTGTGAAGGCAACTTTATGATATTCAAAATATTGCTTGAACCTTCTTTTTAAAAGGAAACCTCTTACTTTGATGATCCTGTTATTGTAAAAAAAAAAATTTTGAAAGGAACTTATTTAACAGTTTTGCTCCTTTTAGCTTCAAAATTCTGTAATTGGAAGAATATTTCTTTGGGGAGGGGCTCTAAAATGTATTTTAATTAGTGTTAATTAACATCAATTTAAAAGTACTTAAAAATTGCCAAGGTCGGTTTGGCTCAGTGGTAGAGCGTCGGTCTGCGGACTGAAAGGTCCCGGGTTCGATTCCGGCCAAGGGCATGTACATTGGTTGCGGGCACATCCCCGGTAGGGGGTGTGCAAGAGGCAGCTGGTCGATGTTTCTCTCTCATTGATGTTTCTAACTCTCTATCCCTCTCTCCTCCTCTCTGTAAAAAATCAATAAAATATATTTAAAAAAAAACAAAAACAAATAAAAGTACTTAAAAATAAAAACACTGACTTTATAGCAAGCCAAAGGAAACTTATTCTGAGTGAAATAGCTTTATCCTTAGCAGAAATGTTCAGAGAACCTCTTTAATTCCTCCTCTCTCCCCCCCAGCTTTATTGAGGTATAATTAACAAATATGTGATGCTTTGGTCAACCTCAGAATTTTAAAGTAACACGCAGAGCTCTTATTTATAGCTGTAATTTTCAGGGTCTACATACCTATATAATAGCTTCATTAAAAGTTTTGGACAGTATCTCCCATTCTACTCTTGGCTACTTGGAGTTAGAACATTACTTCAGAATATAACAAGTATAGCAGGGTAAATAATCACAAACATTTGTGCTTTTGAAAGAAAATACAAATCTTATCAGAGGGCACATGACCCTTAATTTGACCCTTCAGGCACTCTAAGAATTTACCATCATGTTGTATCAGACATGTAAATCATGACTAGTTCTGCAGCTGTAAGAATCCTAACTGGCATTTTTTGGGCATTTGATCCAAAGTATTATTAGCTTTCCAGATTTGAATGGGATATCCAAACCTAGAATGTTAGTATGTGGCATAACTATCTAAAGTTGTGGGTTGGTTTTTTTTAAGGAAATTTAAGGAGATGTGCATTATCTCATTAGAAGTATTCAAACTGTCAATTTAATACGCACATGTTTCTACAAACATTAACCCTTTGATTTTAGAATATTTGGTTGAATAGCAACTCAAGTATTGAGGGTGTGGGAGAATTTTTATAGTAGAAGTACAAAGCAGAAATGGTAGAGATGTATAATTTATAAACTGCTAAACCAGTAGTCAGCAAACGCATTAGTCAACAGAGACAAATATCAACGGTACAATGTTTGAAATTTCTTTTGAAAGCCAAGTTTTAAAAATTTAAACTATATAAGTAGTACACTGTTATTAACTTAAGTAGGATATGTGGTATTTTGTGGAAGAGCCACACTCAAGGGGCCAAAGAGCCATATCTGGCTCACGAGCCGAGGTTTGCTGACCACTGTGCTAAACCAACACCACATGGAAATTTGAAAGGTATGAGTTCTTTGGAGAACTTGTAGTGTGCTTGTGCATCTCAGGGAAAAAAAGGAACTTGTGTTTCATAATTTTTAAGTTTTAAATATGATAATCTTCTGGAAATTTTCCTTCTCTTGTCTACCACGTTTTGTTTTGTTTTTGTTTTCCTATCTGAATTGTAACTCCACATCTTCATCTTTCTATAAGAAGTTACACTGCTTCCAGGTGAAATGAGATCAGTTGTTGTTCCGTTGGTCTATTTGCTCACTGATTTTGTGACCTTTTCTTTATGGAGGGGTAAGAAAGAAGTCAGACTAAGGAATTTTAAAGGGATGTATTTAATCACACAGACTGTTTGATGTACAGTTGGGCAGAGTGGGGAAGAAGGATCTATGTATGATGAAGCCAAAAAGGAGAGATTCCTTGGTCCATGAGTATTTGAGCCTCGGCCAATGGGATGAGGGGGAGGAGGGCAGAAGGAATTGCAGGCTCCGGTGGGCTAGCCTCTGGAGGACTCAGAGTGGATAATTACCTACCCGGCAGGGCCTGAGGAGACCTACATGCCTCTGCTTGCCTGGAAATCTCTCCCCTGCTGCCAGTCTATTGAAATGTCACTCAGCCGGTCTACTTGCTCCCAGTTCCCACTGTTTGAGGTCCTGCGGGCTGTGCAATGCCCCAGAACTGAACCTAGAGAATGGGAGGGGCTTTAAACGTGGCCTGGCCAAGCACCCCACCCGGCTGATGGACACAGCGCTGCCTCTCACCCGGTGAGGCCAAGCCTCTTCAGGAGTAACTCCCTCACTACTCACCCGCCCCCACCCAAAGAGGGACCCTACATTTCAGGGTCATCACCGACAAGACATGGAATCACTGGTCCGTATGTATTTGAGGCTGTCATTTGCTTTCCTTCCACCCCTTTTAACTCTTCAGATGAAGCAGACATTCGTAGTTCTTCCAAGCCCCTGGTTCTGGAACTTTTGCCGTTCTGTACACCTCCCTCCTCATACGTGCTTGGTTCAATAAAAGCTTGAGGTTTGAACTACCCAGTGCTTCAGATTGCGTCTGACCACTACAGCACAGGGCTGATCTGAGGCCTCCCTCCTTCTGAGCATCATAGGTCTACTAGAATTAAGGTAGCCGGAGGATTTGGTTTCAATCACCTCTTGATACCCAGGCTCAAAGTTAATTTTATGCGACTGAAATTTCTGTATTCCTTTAACATGTTGGTGTATGGAACCATCCACTTTTATTTGTTTGTTTTTTAAAAAATATATTTTATTGATATTTTACAGAGAGGAAGGAAGAGAGATAGAGAGCTAGAAACGTCGATGAGAGAGAAACTGCCTCTTGCATACCCCTACTGGGAATGTGCCCATAACCAAGGTACATGCCCTTGACCGGAATCGAACCCGGGACCTTTCAGTCCACAGACCAACGCTCTACCACTGAGCCAAACTGGTTTCGGCGGAACCATCCACTTTTAAAGTTTTACATTCATCCATATCAGATTGCCCCTTCTCAATGTCACTTGGTCATTTTTAGCCATTTTGGCTTATTTGGACCTAGTGATATAATATTTTTTTATTCTTCCCATTTTCTTGTCTTCTTGGATTTTGAAAAGCAGGCGTCAATTAAGATGTGTGGAGAGGCTGGCCAGGAACAATTCACTGAGCTCTTCATCGGTAGCCGTTGGGTATATTGGAAGGATCTCTCAGAGATTCTGGGATAAGATGAGAGTCCTGGTTTTGCCTTTGGCTTGCTGTGTGACTTTTTCTCATGTAGGAAATGATGACACCTCCTGCTGCACAGGGTAGTTGTAAGGAGTGGAGGTCATATAAATCATCAAACGCCGTACCTGGCACATAGAATCGTCAACAAGGATTAGTTCTCCTTTTTTTTTTACTCTATTTTGGAATCGCAGAAAGCGTCATTCTTCATCCATGCTTGGATGAATTAAACCACTGTCTCCCCATCGGCTTCCCAGCCTCCTTTCTAAGACTGAGTGCTACTTCCTTTGGCGGCTCCTCCCATGCTCTTACATTTCTGCAATTTTGAACCTTAAACAATGAAATAAGGTTGCTCTGGACGAGTAGCTGACCTTTCTTCCTAGTCCTCTTTCATCCCACTGGATTACCTTATCAGTTGCTAATTTAGGAGAATGGTGACATATAGGAAGAGGCATAGTGGTGAGGGAGCGGGGTGTGATGGATTTCAAGGACTGCCAGTGCGGAATCACAGAGGACAAAATCATACGGGCCCACAATCCTTTACTCATAAACTTGGAATTGAAAAGTATCTGTAAATTTGGTGTCAGAATCTGACCCTAAGCAATGTGAAGTTGTTTATGGTCTTAATTTCACTAAGCATGAGTATTTATATACTTCATTGCAAAACTGAAAATGTGTTTGATTATAGACTACTGCCTTTGGACCCGACTGAGGGCAATGCATAATATACAGTATGTGTGCCAAAATACTGCTTTCCTTTTTTACCCAAAAATATCACTTTTCTAAAATCTGAAAAATTAATTTATAAAACATATGGTCCCGAGGGTTTCAGTTAAGAGGTTATGGGGCCTATGCCAATGGGTAAGTAGAAGTCTGGGAAAGAAAAATACCAGCCTAGTTTAAGGGAGACTTTCCATACTTCACAATAAATGGGATCATTTGGATTATTTTCTAACATGATGACATCTCAAACACCAAAGTCCCTCTTGGTGGGGGTGGGGAGGTGCTCTGAACCACCTCGTAAGGATATTGTCAAAAGTTTATTGAGTAGGAGACTAGACCTCTAGAATCTCTTCCCACCCCAGCGTTTTTAACGCCAAAGCTAGTTTTCCAGCCTTCGATGGATGAGCCCCAGCGGAGGTTTCTCTGGGATCATGAGTCCCAGCCCATTCCAAGAATTAATTAGGACACAAAATACACAGGAGGTGCCAGGCCAGCCAGTGCAGGACCTAATGATAGAGGAGTCCGTAATTGCTTTACATTGATTACTTATGTCTCAACAATTACATAAAATGCTAGCGTCATTGTGAAGTTTAAATTGTAGAAAAATATTTTATGATAAACTTCTGTTTCATGGGGTCGATCTCACCCCCGGTTCTCAGAGTGTGGTCTCCGGATCAGTAACATCAGCATCACCTGGGAACTTCTTAGAAATTCTCATTTCTACTGCCATCCCCAAGACTACCGGGAACTCTGCGGGTGAGGTCCAGAAACCTGTTTTTGATTAAGCCCTCCAGGAGATTCTGATGCATGCTGATTCATTAACCATTATAGAGTACTTTTCGTAACACACACACACACACACACACACACACACACACACACACACTCTTAACATGGCCCATGATGCCTGCCCTTTAGGCCTCAAAGCAGAGTTTGAGATAGGCCTGGATTACTCTATGCCAAGGTGCTGTTTTGAAAACTCAAAATGCAGGAGAATTGGGAGGAGTAAGAGGATTCTAACTGGGACTGTGAGAAAGGCTCATTGGGAAGTGTGTGCTTTAAGAAACCAGTAAGACTTTGGGGTACAGAATGGGATAGCATTCTGGGCTCAGGGAAGGACAGTTAACCTCTCCATTGGGGACTTAGTTGTCCCCAATGGAGACATTGTCATATAGCACTAATAACAGAGAACTAAGACAGTACTAATAGCCAGACTGTTGCAGTGCATATTTCACATACTTTGGGTATGAAATCAATTCTTTGGGGGCCCCATTGCCTTACCTTACTTCATCTTGCTTGAGTAGCACATCAGTCTAATCCTGTAATGTTTTGGATTCCTGAATTTTTTTTTTACCCCATTGCCTAATTAGATCCTCATTCAATTCATTGAAAAACACTGAACTTGCATGTGAAATTTCCCCCCTGTTTGACCTAAATCCAAACCTCAGTTCAGTGTACTTGCTGAACTAGAAAGAAATAATCCTGAATATCTTGTGTGTGGTTTGTAAAAACAATCTCATTGTTCTGTCATTATACCCTGTATTACATACTCCTCACTTTTTTTTTTTTACTGGAAATGTTTTACATTTTAAGCTTTTTATTCAAGATATTGTTTATACTACATGGCAAGCTGCACCAGAGCAGGGTTTTGCCTGGTTCTCAGAAGTCTGCCAGAAATTTAAAAAACGTATTTATGTTCTCAAAGGGGCTTTGCCTCACAGTAGCATAGCTGTCACTAGTCCCATATAGTGGCTTATGCGAGGACACCACCCAAACAAAGGCTCATGGGTTGGTCTCTGTGACCTCTTTGGACGACTTAGGCAATTTATGGAGATTGACTTGGATACTGTTGCTGGAGAGTTCGGTGTTTCCAAATATCTTTCTTTGGATTAAAATTGTTCTAATGATACAAGGAAATGTGTGTTTTGTTTGAATGATTGCTGTTAATCCTCACCTCAGGATATGTTTTCCATTGATTTTTAGAGAGGGGAAGGGAAGCAGAGGAAGGGAGGGCGGGAGAGAGAGAGAAACACATTGATTTGAGAGAGACACATCTATTGGTTGCTTCCTGCATGTGCCCTGACCAGGGCCGGGGATTGAACCTGCAACCAAGATATGTGCCCTTGATTGAGAATTGAACCCAGGACCCTTTGGTGAGATGACCGATGCTCTAAGCATTAGACACACGTGCCAGGGAGGGGAGTGTGTTTTTGTAATGGCCTCTTGCATAATGGTGTTGGCATTGCTTTAAGTACTTTTGCATGGTTTAAATTAGAGAAAACTAAGTTTATGTCGCACCATTACCATGTAATAATTTAATATTGTTTAAGAGAAAAAAAAAGAGTATACCTTACCAATTTTCCTTCTTTGTGGTTAGCAACAAGCCTAAGTTCTAGGAAGCAATCTGGGGAGGGTGAGGAAGGAAACATGTTATTTCTTAGCACATTCACTGGAGAGCCTTTAAATAAACTGTAAATGGTTAAAATCATAGGCTGATAACACGGCATCGTAGGGCTGTGTATTCTGGTGCCTGTCAGGATCTCATGTGCCAAGCTCTTAATCACTTCATTTAAAGAGAATCATCTTAGCAGTCTTAGTAATCGGTTTGGGTCACCTGTGCGACAGGCTATATTCTTCCTTTTTTTTTTTAAACCTAAATTCCAGCTGCTGTTATAAAATCCTTGTATAAAGGGAGAAATTTGAAAGACTATTTTAACTCATCCTTAAACTCAAAGGGGAGTAAATGAAATACCATTTTTCTGTAAGTGACCATTGGGGCCGATAATGTGAATGGAAAAAAAGAAATGAAAAATGGATCACAATTGAATTACCAAGGTGAGTATTCACACGGTAAATAGCACTGCTGCCCATAAGAGAACCATGTTTCTTTCCTAAATAGATGCTGTTCATTATTGGTACTTCAGACAGACTAAGAAAATTGTTCAGAGAATGAACACACATGTGATTCTTAGGCTTACCGTATTTTTCGGACCATAAGACACACTTTTTCTTCACCAAATATGCAGTCCCCAGGGACACGGAAGGTCCCGGGGGACCCGCTGCCGCTCTGCAACTCGGACCATAAGACGCAGGCACTTTTCCTCCCACTATTTGGTGAAGAAAAGGTGCGTCTTATGGTCCGAAAAATACGGTATATCCTGTGTAAGTACCCACCCAAGAATGATACCACTTTTTTTTGTGTGTGCCTACACAAAAGATAAAATGAACTAAGTATATTACTGACTTTATTATACAATTAGAATGCTGAGATGTGAGCTGAATTAATTGGGAATACTTTGTTGTTGGATAGATTTATGGAGAACTATTGTCAACAGTTTTTGTGGTTGTGTTGCTTGTTTTTTAAGTAGAATACCCAGAACAGACATGTTGTCCTGTATCTGGAATTTTCTCAAAATCCAGAAAAGTCCTCTTTTACTTGGTTCTCTTTCCTTCTGCTTCTCCCATTATTTATGAAGAGCCATGTTTTTGAGAGCAAAGCATTCAAAATTCATGCAATCCATACATGGTTTGAGCTCCTAACTACCCCTTACCAAAGGAAAAAAAATTATGACTCTGAGGCTTTGAGAAACTATGATTCAGAGATATTTTTTTCTCCTAAAATTATAATTTTCTTTGGAAAGTTCAAGACAAAGAGAGTATTCAAATTGACCACTGGTTTGGGGGGAAAGTTTTGTATTTTTTTTTTTTAGCTCTTTCTAGTGGGTCGGTTGACCAGCGGTCTCTAGCCTTTCAGACCTCATGGACCAGCAGTTGGAGACCTCTGGACTAAACAATTTAGAACTGAGAAGGTTTCTGTATAATCAAGAAAGACTTTGAAATGAATGGCTAGGCTTCTGCAAAGGTGTTCATGGAAACTTGATTTTCTCTCTTCCTTTCTTCTTCCCTTGGGAGCAGCGGGTTTGGTAATGTTGGGAGTTGGAGAAAGAATGGAAGCCAAAGCAATGCATTGATTCAGCTTCGAGGGGGTGGAGTGGTAGAAAGAGGTTCCACCTGGCCTTATTTCCCAAAGGGAAAGCGTTGCCTATGATTTAATAGTTTGGGAAGTGCTTATTGTGTTTTTATCTGTGATAATATTTATTTGATTACTCCAAATAACCATTTCTGATAGGCATTTTTATGGGTTATTTTCCTCTTTTTTATTTGAATATGTATTAAAGCCAACAACAAAGGAAATGAGCTAATTCATACATAGCCTCAGCACACTAATAACTCTTTCATTATTCACGACCTTTTCTAGTCCTTGACCATGTACATATATGTTTTGTATTTTTATAATCCTGCTGTGTGTGTGTGTGCGCGCTAGTATTTATCATTTCAATAAATGTGGGTGCTATATCTTAAGTATATATTTATTTTCTATTAAAATGAACATATTTCACAATTTAGAAAAGAAGTCCTTTAGAGCAGAAGTGGGGAATGTCTGCCCAGTGGGCCATATAAAGCCCATGAAATTGTGTGGTCTGGCCCTGCCAAGGCCTTAGGGGGTAAGTTAAATATTTGACCAAATACAGCAGGCTAGAGTTTTAAAAAATATATTCACCCAAGGATATATTTTCCATTGATTTTCAGATAGAGAGAATGGAAGGAAGTAAGGAAGGGGAGAAAGAGAGAGAGAAACATTGCCATGAGAGAAACACATTGATTGGTTGCCTCCTACATGGATCCCTACTGGGGCTGGGGAACCTGCAACTGAGGTGCATGCCCTTGACCTGGACTCAAACCCACAACTCTTTGATCTGAGGGCCAACACTAATGACTGAGCCAAACCGGTCAGGGCTGGCAGGCTAATTTTTAAGAATGGTGTTATAAATGGCCCCTGGCAGAAAAAAGGTTCTGCACCCCTGCTCTAAAGTCAGGATGGAGAGCTCCAGAAAAGGGGACACCAGGACAGACACCCGGTCCTGGACCTAGTTCTCTTTGTCTGGCCCCCAGCACTTGCAACCTTAAATTCCTGTTTCCCACAGTCCAGCCTTTACTATTGCGCAAGTTATATACTCTACATCCATAAGTTCTCTGTGACTTCCATTTCCCACTATTAATATTCCTAAAATCTCTGGCTCCCTGCAGTGGCACGAGGGCTACAGTACGTTTTCTGCTTAACGGGGTGAGATGTGGCCACAGTACATACTCAGCCCAAGGAAGTGAGGCGTGCTGTCGAACCAGAGAGGACCTGTAACTCATCGGGTAGTTTGACAGGTGGTTTTCAAGGACACAGAGAGAAGGAGAGAGAACATACAATTTATGACCACACAATAGTAATTTTAATAACTTTCTACCGTCACCGAACCCCAGGGCTTGCTTCTCTCTAGCTACCACACTCTCCTGCTCTCCCCAGCCTCTCTGTGGAGGTTCACGTGAGAGTCCGCCTCATGTATACAGCAGTCCGCAAACTCAGCATTCCCTCAGGTTCACAACTTTATCAATGAGATCGGTCATTTTCAGGTTTCTTTCATTTCTTTAATAGTCCCCCCAACTTAGAGAGCTTTGAAGTGACATACGGAGTCCTCCTGAAGGACTTGACTAGGAATTGATTAGGAATTGACTAGCCCAGGAGTTGACTAGGCAGACAAGAAGCGCCCAGTGCCGCCTCCCGCCTCCCCCTGGTGTCAGGGTGCTGTCTCCGCCTCTGGGCCTCTGCCTCTGCTGTTCTCTCTGCCAAAATCTCCCCCCACCCAATCCCCTCCACTCCCCACAGGCAAACTTGTACTCGGCTACTGACCCAGCTCCCAGTCCCTCTCCCTGGAAGCTCTCCTCAAGTCCTGTGTGGCCTTCATTACTCCTGTAGTGTTTGATTCATGCCTCACTTGGAGCATTTTTAAAAAATATATATTTTATTGATATTTTACAGAGAGGAAGGGAGAGAGATAGAGAGCCAGAAACGTCGATGAGAGAGAAACATCGACCAGCTGCCTCTTGCACACCCCCTACTGGGGATGTGCCTGCAACCAAGGTATACATGCCCCCGACTGGAATTGAACCCGGGACCTTTCAGTCCGCAGACTGATGCTCTATCACTGAGCCAAACCGGTTTCGGCTCACTTGGAGCATTTTTCACATTGTATTGAAAGTGATTAATTCACGTCTCACTCCTCCCCCTCATTTGACAGGGTACAAATTCCTCAGGTCAGGGACCTCCTTTATATGATTAACCCCTAAAATAGAGCCACACATACACACATTCACACATGATGGAGTGCATGAGCAGCACTTCCACTTCATTTTTATTTAAAGGATAAACAACCAGGAGGTGAGAATGTTGGGAAACTTATTAAATTACAGTCCTGGTTAATTATTCCAACTGTGATTTATTCTAACTGATCCTTTTACCCACTTTTCCTTTGTCTCCTCATACCTCTGTGTATATACCAAAGACACAGGGAGATCAAAGTCAAACTAATCCATTTAAGTCCTGCTAAGGGACTTAGATGAAAAATTTTGATTGGAGACATTGACATAATTGACTAAAATAACTTCTGAAAACAAAAAATATCCATGATATCTTTCATTATTATAAAAAGTCTAGAATTGGCTTCTTATGTGCATGTATATATAAACGTTATTTCTAAATTAAAGAAACTTATAATTAGCACATTAAGTCCTCAGTGGAAAATGAGTTTCAAAACATAATTAAAACTAATGGGCATCAACCTAGGAACCAAGAGGTCACAGTTCGATTCCTAGTCGGGGCACATACTGGGTTGTAGGCCCCATCCCTAGTAGGGGCTGTGCAGGAGGCAGCAGATCAATGACGTTTCTCTTTCTCGTTGATGTTTCTATCTTTCTCCCTAAAATGCAATAAAAATATTTAAAACAACAATCAATGAACTGTAACAGGACTATCTCCTGAAACAAACAGAAAGCTACCCCAATCCAGTAAAAGTGGTCCCATGTTTATCTAAGTACTCAAACATTTAAAAGTGGCAGATTATTGGGAAGTTTTGGTGGGTTTTGGTAGTAAATATGAGTAGTGTTCACACTGTTACAGGTAGCAACTTTTTAAATGTAGAGCTATAAATAACACAACACAATACATTTGGGATTACCTCATGGGTAAATCACAGTGGCTTTAACCACCTTTTTGGATTACATGAAATTGAGGTCCCAGGCGAGCCCTGGCTTCTGTCCTCTGATGGTAGGGCTGCACACCCAGACTGCTGCATGAAGCCATCTCCTGTGGGCCAGTTGTGTCCAAAATTGGACTACTAAACTACTTTGTAAACTCATGTGCTTAAAAAAAAAAAAGATTCCAAGGTACTGTGGCATTACACAGCAAACAAATGATTTTTCTGGAAGGCCTATAAGCTGCAAAATTCTACTAATACTAGAGGCCCGATGCACGAAATTCATGCAAGAGTAGGCCTTCCTTCCCCAACTGCCAGCACCAGCTTCCCTCTGGCACCTGGGACCTGGGCTTCCCTCACAGTCCAGGCTTTGTCTGAAGGAAGCCGGAAGGTCGTCTGGTCTAATTTAGCATATCATGCTTTTATTATTATAGATAAACTATCAATAAAATGTACACATCTGCTGAACTTCCATTCTAAAACCCGGAACATTTCACCTGTAACCGTGGGAAATTTAAAAATGACCATGTGTGGCCCTGGCCGGGTGGCTCAGTTGGTTGGAGTATTGTCCTGTCCACCAAAAAGTTGCAGGTTCGATTCCTGGAGAGGACACATATAGTGCATACCAGTAAGCCCAGGGCATTAGCCCAGAGAAAAGTAACTGATAGTTTGTGATGGGAAAACACATCGGTGTATGAGAATCCTAAGTTGAAAAGTGCTACATTCTACATGATTAGAGAATTCATTTCAGATTTAACAAGTCAAAAATAAAGTTTCCCATAGCTTGGCACCATGGAACTACGTTAAAGTATACAGGACAGATCTGGTGGTGATGCCTAGAAACAGAAGCGTTGTTAGAAAACCAGTTTTAGTCCTAGGTCCAAGTTGGACTCTGGACAGACTGCTTGGGGATAAAAGAATGTGGAAATCCAAAAAAAGCTCTGAAACCCGAAACTGTTTTCAGAGCTTATGTGGTGGCCAGTAATTGATATGAGACTTTGCATAGCCTTTACTCACCGCAGCCATGTGCCCGGTGTAGAGTTTTGCTGAAATAACGCTCATGTGTCTGATGAAGGGGTGCTGCCCTAGACTCTGAGGGTTACATATTACATAGAATATATCCTATATTACTGCACACACATGTGGAAAATTCTGTAAACTGGTAAACATCTGGCCACTCAGGTTTCATATATAACATGTACGTTGTGGACTGGAACCTCGGTTACTTCATGTAAATTAGAGTAATGATACTATGCTATTTTACTAAGTGCCAGGCAAATCTGTGTTTGGAATCTTCCTTTGCCCGCTCCTCTGAAAGAATAAATCTGAGTGGGTGGGTTTCTTTGTTTTCAGAGTTTCTAAAATACAGTGTTTGATAAGTGTTAAGTCAGTATACTCCCTAAATTGTAGCTTTGGTTATTAATTTTAGATTTAAAACCGATATTAGGCACCTGACAGTTGACGTGGTCTTCAAATTCTGGCATCGTGCTTGACGAAATACTCTAGCCAGCCCTTCGGCTGAAATAAGCTAAAATCACAGATATATACTTCACTTACACAAACACTCATATATACACTCAAATATGTACACATCATAATACAGCGTGGGTCAAAAGTAGGTTAACAGTTGTTTGTATGGAAAATAATACAAAATTAAAGAAGTAATAGTACAAGAATAAACTCTTATTTCATGTACTCAAAACTGTAAACCTACTTTTGAACCCTTATGTATCCTATAAGGACACATAAACATGCACATACATATCTAACCTGTAAAAAACTTTGTCTTTTCTTTCAAAATAAGTATTTTGAATGCATTCATGAGCTGACTAGAAGTATGGGCTAGTCAGAGCCAGTCAGCAAGTAAAAGTGGGAACCCAGTGATGAAAATAGTCCTCGGAAGCTGGCTCTTATTGAATGCAGTGAATCAAGCTTCAGTTTACATCTTGCAGGGTGCACAGGACAAAGAGTAGAATCTAACAGGAGGAAAACCCCAACCCCAGCAGGAAGCTGGGTCGCAAGGGCTGAAGAATCTTCAGTGTAAAGCTAGAAATGAGCTCGCTGTCCCAGGAAAGTTGGCACTGACTACAGGAGGAAAACACCCTCCTGGGAACTGAGACAGCAGCTTGCTTTCCCTCAGGTTCGCATCCCCCTCCCACGCCATCCAGGTGGACGCAGAGACTCAGGCTGAGGACTCTCTTTAAGGGAGTCCTAGTTTGGCAGTGGTTCTCCGCATATGGCAGGAGCGAAGCAGATCCCCTCTGGAAGCACTTAGTTTCAATGTAGACCTCAAAGAATTTCCATTTATAAACTTAACAAGGGATGAGCAGTCATAACAAAGCAAACGAGAAAGAGAATCACACACACAGGAAACAGGATCCCACGAGCCACTGTCAGCAAATACAACAGAGTCAGATACAACAGAGCCTTTACATCACTGCTGCCATTTGTGTTACCCAATGTACTACCTGATAGTTAGTGACTACCATATTAGACTGTACAGTTGTAGGAAATAGAATTATTAACAACTTAATGTTTAAGAAATAGGAAAGAGAATTGAAAAATGTGAGTAAACATGAAGAACCTATTTGAAGATGATGACACACATCAAGGAATTCTGTAGTACTGAATATTGTGGTATTTAAATAAGTGGGTCCTCTGCTGAATAAAATATCATTACAACTTTTCACTGGAATAGTAAAAAACAAAAAGGCACAGTTTTGAAAAAGAAAAGGAAAACACTTCAGCAGATTGGAGTTAGCTGAAGGGGGTATCAATGAAAGTGAGGAAAGATTTGAAGAAACTTTTCTGAAAACATACGGAGAGACCAAAATAAAGGAAAATTGTGAAGGTTAAAGTATGAAAGGGATATTATATGCAAAGATAAACTCATAATACGCTGATGGAACTATGATGATATCAAAGGGAAATGCCATTCTAAACTGTTATCCTTATAGTAATATAGCTTCAAAATCTATAAGGGAAAAATAGATAGAACCACAGCAAATGTAGACAAATCACCCTTCTATCTAGTAAGAGTTCAACATATCTTACTAATTGATAAATCACTGGATAACTCCCCCTCTCACTCTAAAATAACTATGCTATAGAATATTTGAACAACACAAATTAACAAAGTTGATCAAATGGATTATGTGAGTTGCTGTTTCCAACAGCTCTAAGATGGAAAATGTTGGGCCAGAAGTCAAGCATTACAAACTCCAGTGCATTTAGTTATCATTTGACTACTAGAGGCCTGTTGCACTAAGATTGCAAAGCCTTTAGTCTTTGTTCCGTGCCTGCGTATGCAAATTAACCCACCATTTTGTTGGGTTAATTTGCTTACTCACTCCTGATTGGCTGGTGGGCATTGCAGAGGTATGATTAATTTGCATCTTTCTCTTTTATTAGTGTAGATTCTCTGATGACAAAGCCATTGATTTGGAAGAAGACAGCTGTATCTTATTAATAAAGAAAACTCTTCTAAATATCTCAAAGGCTGAAAAAAATATTTGAAACTAAATGGTAATAAAACATTTACATGTCAAAACCAGTCATTTGAAGCCAAAAGGATACTTAGAGAGAAATTTATAGCCTTAAATGCTAATAATAGCAAACAAGAAAGATTAAAGGTGCAGTAAACATGTGGTGGATCGAGGAGAATGATGGCGGCTGAGAAATGAGTGTAGCATGGTGCAGGCAGGGGGCTGTCCTCCTTCGCTGCTAGCAGTCATCAGCTCCTATATTTTGGAGGAACAGTTTTAATTTTATTAGAAGTTAGTCTTTCAGGATATTGGCCAGAAAATGTTATCCAGGTTTTTGGGAATAGCTGGTTCAGAGGGAGAGCAAAGGGAAATGGTTACCCTGTAATGCCCAAACTACTAGGGCAGTGGTCGGCAAACTGTGGCTCGAAAGCCACATGTGGCTCTTTGGCCCCTTGAGTGTGGCTCTTCCACAAAATACCACGTGCAGGTGCACACGTACAGTGTGATTGAAACTTTGTGGCCCATGCGCAGAAGTCTGTTTTCAGTTCTCAAAAGAAATCTCAATCATTGTACTGTTGATATTTGGCTCTGTTGACTAATGAGTTTGCCGACCACTGTCCTAGGGCATGCATGGATTGTGCTTTCATATCTCTGTTCTGCACCCAGAGCAAAAATAGACCAGTTCCTTTAGTTGAGTGGGGTCAGTATCAGCAGATTTGGTTTAGTAGCTAGGTTCTCAAAGTATGCTTTTGGAACTCCTGGATCCCTGAGACACTTTAGGGAGGGTCCATGAGATCAAAACTTAATGATATTATTAAGTCTTTTTTGTTTGTTTTTTGCTATTTCACTGTGTTACATTTGTGTTGGTGATGTGAAAGCAATGGTGAGTAACAGCACAAAACAAGGTAGTGTCACCAACTGTAGTAGTAGTCATTTTTATTTATGCTGGGTTGAAAAATGCTAGCTACTTGAAAGAGATGTTTATAACTTGGTAAAAGTTATTAATTTTGTTAAAAAGTGGGCTTTTGAGTACATGTCTTTTTCTAGTGGTGAAATGAGAAGTACTTTGCTGTGTAGTTAATTGCCATAACTGTCTCAAGCAAAACACTTGTATGGTTAAGTTTTTAACTTTGCAGAATGAGTGACAGATCAAATATGGCTGTTCAGAGCTGGTTATTTGGTAGACTTTTTATCAAAACTACAAAGTGAGCCTGTCCCTTGCAGGAAAACAATTACATTTGATACCAATGATAAAATTCAGACTTGCAAGCAAAAATGAGATTTTAGGAAATCTTGCCTCCTTCACCATAAGCTTGGGCTTGAATCCTTAACGTCTCTTCTGATGAGAGCTTTGGTGATACTAACAAATGTGATTTTGATTTTGTATAATGAAATATGTCAATATTTGGGAAATCTGCATAACTCAGTAAACCAACATTCTCCAAATGATCATTATAAAATCATACATAAGTGAAAGTATTATTCAAGGATGCAAGGCAGACTAATGGATTTTAATGTATCAGAATAGGGAAAGTTCACTGGTATGGTTTCAAATTCCCTACTGCAGCTAACCTCTAAGAAACCATCATTTGTCCAGTGTCATATTAAAGGAGGCTATTAAAAAGGCTATTAAAATAATTATTTTCCAACAACCTATCTGTATGAGGCTAGATTTTCTACGTATACATGAATCAAAACAACATATCACCACAGATTTTATACAGAAGCAGATGTGAGAATGAAGCTGTTTTCTATTAAGCCAGATGTTAAAGGGATTTTCAAAAATGTAAAATAGTGCCACTTATTTTCCATAAAAATGTGTTATTTGTGTTCACATGTGATGTATTTACTATTGTTTTTATAGATGAATTAATATTTTTAAATGTTCTCAGTTTTAATTTCTAACACAGTAAATATCTATAGAAAAAATCTTCATAAATAAAAGCTCTTTTGGGGTCCTCAATAATTTTCAAGAGTAAAGGTATCTTGAAACCAAAACTGTCTGAGAACTATTAGGTTAATAAGTCAAACTTTTAGGCTCTTTTATAGGAAAGATTTAAAGCTGCCAAGAGCACAAATACATGCATAGTTTTTTATTTGTAATGAAGTCTACTAGAGAATGAACCAACATCATTCAACATAATCCCAAATAGGCCACGATGGAAGGACTAAGACCTTTTATTGAGCATTTGGATTATTTTATTTTATTTTATTTGTATTACAGAAAAATGATAAAATTATCATTTTTCTTAAGTGTGGGTAATTCTCACTGTCATTTTGAACATGACTGTAATATTCTTAAATGACATTTTGAGCAATATAATTCTGAACCCTATCATATATTTAAAGGAGACTCAAATTTCCTGGGTGAAAATAGATAAGAATCAGTCGTGTCCTCAGTTCTTCATTAAAACAAAACTTCAGTCTTGTGCATTCAGAGGAGATAGAGAACAGAAATACAATCTATTCTAAACGAAAGGGAAGAAAAGTTCCCCGTTTTAACGGAAACACAGACAATTAATTGAGAAACCCAGAGACTTGCTTTTGCCTGCAGTGTGTGATTTTGGGTAACCTGGTGCCTGGGCTTTCATCTGAACGTGGGAGTTTGCCTTCCCCTCCACACACAGGGCTGTGATCACAGCCTTTCCCCTTGGCCTTTAGACCTCGGAATTCCACAGGCACAGCTAAGAGAGGCGGGAGCAGGAAAGAGAAGAATCATCTTACCCAGTATCCACACAGCATTCCAGAAGGCGAAAGCTATAAACCAGCAAGCCCGGGGAGCCCACTTTTCCCCATCGTGTGCAGCTGTAATCTACACAGTTGACCCTACTGAGAAGGCAGAGACACTGAGTAACGAAATCCTCCTTTTTCAATTTTATTTTTTTGTTTCCTTTGGTTACTTGAATGCATTTGGTTCAAACCACATGACATAAGGTGCGGCTTTTCTCACGTGCTTGTAAAACAACAACAGTGTTTGCTTCAGTCGCAAAGAAGCTCAAGGACGGATTAGACTGAAACGAGCAAGTGTGTGTAAAAGAAAAAACCCAAAAAACCAAGAAAACAGGTCGGTGGATGTTGTCATACTGTCTCATTAAAGAAAATGAGTCAAGATTGATCTAATTAGCTCACGCGGATTCAGCACCTTTACCCACCAGAGCAGGCGGCAGTGGCCCTCTCCTGCCACAGCTGTTTAAATTGCTCCCATGAGTCATTCCGAGAAGAGACTCTGCCTTGAAGAAAGTAAGTAAACAATTTGAAAAGATTGTCTTCTACCTGATAATCATCTAAGAGAAGCATTGTAATTATGTACTTGGGAGAGTCCTTGGCCCGAGGCCTTTCCAGACCTGACCCCCAGAGAAATTTAGAAGGAACGTCATTTGTCATTCCACTCACTGGAGCCACAGTGTCTTATCAAGTGTCACCTTCTCGCTAGTTCAGCTAGTTCAGCTACCGTATAGCATTGTGGGTAACAGGGCACTCAGGCCGTATCAAAGCCATCCTCACATAACACGTGTGGAGGTTGAATACCAGTAAATTGCTCTGTTGGGTATTTGTATGCCATTGTTTAGCAAATGCAGAAATGTAGCTTTGTATAAAGATAACCAGAGAAATAAAAGTGGGAATTCTTTGCCACCTTCTGAATTACAGGTGAGTGCCAATAAGCTCATCTTTTAAAAAACCAATGCAATGGAAACAAAAACAATCGGGCACTTTTACAATATGCTTGTTCTGGGTCAGGCAGATCTGGATTTGATTCCTGCCCCTATCTTTCTAGCTATGGGATCTTGGGCAACTCTTTCTCGGCCTCGTCCTAAAATGGGGATAATTACAGCAATCTCTCAGGGTTGTTGCTGGGATCAAACATGTGTTTAGCATAGTACTTGGTGCACAGTAAATGTTCCAACTGGTCGTGGTGGTAATTGTGGCTGTTATCATTGCTAATATGGAGTTGTATTTCACAAGTGCTAATTAAGTCCTGTTATCTTCCTGAGTCGCAACTCGCCCTCTAAAATGGGGAGTTGGAAGGTGAGTCTCAGACTCTCAGCTGGGCCTTCAGAGTGGCGCAGGAGGTGGGCGCGCTGCCCAGTGGAGGGTCCTTCAGGCCAGTTCCCCTCGCCTTGCCCTCCCCAGCCCCCTGCAGCGCCCTGGCCAGTTAGTGCAGGGGCGGAGAGGCTGCCAGATCAAAGCCCTGAGGAAGGTCAGGCCTGGGAAGCCGAGCCTCCGCAGCTGCCTTTCCCTAATCTTCCACCCAGCCCCCATGGAGAGGCCTTTCTGGAAGCCCCTTTCTGAGCACTGGGCTCTGCTGACCTGGGGAGCAATTTAAGGGGAGAAAACCTGTTTGGGGGCGCGTTGCCATCAAAACCTTTAATTGTAATGCTTTTGTTTTTTGTTTTGGTTTTTTTGGGGGGGGAGGTATATAAAAGGTGAGAATAGGATGGCAGAGGTCAAGTCTTGTCAAAATGTGCTAACAAGTGGTAAATGAAGTTATAGTATACTAAACAGTGCAACCATTAAAAATGGTGTCATAAAGCATAATCAATAAGAGAAAATATTCACAGTATAACGAGTGAAAACTAGGAGAAGAAACATCACAGATTTGTGGTGTATGTGTTTTTTTAAAAAATAAATGAATTGGGAAGAAAATGATCTCTGTTAAAGTTTTCTGGGTGGCAAAATCAGGTAATTTTGTGTAACATTTTTATATTTAATATTATTTTTAATATTTTACATTTAGTTATATTTTTATTTTCTAAATGTTTGACATGAGTTCAGATTTCTAAAGAGGAAAAACAAAGCGCTTTTTTTTTTTAAAGAAGGAAACCGAATTGTCTTTCGGGGTGGAAAGCTTAACCTTTTCAGAGAAGAGAGGATGTGTGCGTGTGAGTGGTGCCTCACGGTGCCTACACCAGGTGCTCACCGGTAGCCGCCTCCCGGGCTGTGGAGGTGACCAGTGCCTTCGTTTGTGAAACACGGTGCTTACCTCGTGCCCAACTCTGCTTTTAGCACTCTAGATGGACTCACTCTGTGAAGAAGACCTTTGTGGGAAACTGAGGCACAGGGGAGGTTAGCACCATCCGTGAGGAGGCAAGCTAAGACGCAGACCCAGAGCCCAGGCTCCAACCACACCTGTCCTGGGCTGCCCTTCCCAAGGTGGGGTCTATGCCTGCTTCCGGGCGAGGGGAGCGGGGTGCTGTGGCTCCCTCGGTTCTGAGGGGATGCAAAGGGCTCTTTGGACCCTTTTCTCTCCCTTCTTGATTCTCCGTCCTGTCAGCTAAGTCCAGCCCATGTGCCCCTGCCCTCCTCACTGGGTCTCAGTCCCACTCCCTCAACGACCTTGGTTACTCCTTTTACCTGAGGGTAAAAACCTGACCTGGGTGTGAGTGTAGCAGCGAGTCTGTAGTGTCCCCGGAATTGAAACCACCATTTCTCTTCCTGGTGTCAGTCAGTGGCTCCACTTCTCCCTACAAAAACAGCGTTTCCACAGCTGCTTCTCAAACGAGGGAGAAAAGCAAGGCAAAGAGGCCAGATGCTCCAACTCCGTGTGTGTGTGTGTGTGTGTGTGTGTGTGTGTGTGTGTGTGTGTGGTGGGCACACACCTCCTCACCTCCCTGGGCCTCGGTTCCCTCATTGGAGCAAAGCAAGGAAAGCATTCAGTGAATGTCAGGGTCTCTCACTGCTCTGACTCTTTGAAAAGCTTCAAGCTGTCTTTCAACATTTTCTGTCACAGGTTGTTTTCCTGCATACGCCTGTATGTTTCAGAAGCAGAGAGAAGTTCGATTGTTACCGTGTATTTGTACACCAGCCACTAAACCCTTGTTTCGCGTTAACCTCTTCCAGTCCGGAGAGCCCCTCGCTGTGCCCTGTGGTTTTGAGGGCAGTTCTCTGCGCTGTGGCATCAGTCACTAGCTCTCTTTTGGTGGAGAGCTCAGAGTGACCAATTCTTGGATCAGCAAAATAATGGGTTTCTAGGAAGACCCATTGTCTCTTCAGAGCAAATCACCTTAAAGGAACTTTTGAATAGACATCTTCTCAGTGTTCTAAAGCAGAGGAATGATATGGGCTGGCCATGGCCACTGAGAGAGGAGGCGACTTCCCACTCACTATTAAGCCACATTGCGGCTGACTGTCTCCGCTGCGTCAGGTCTCCGGACCGCTTCCCCTTAGGTCTGTTCTCGCCCTCAGGTGGACACGCACGTTACGTGGTGCCTGTTGGTCTGATGGATCAGGACAGGTCATTTTCAGCGGATAAAGTCGGGCGTTTGCACGACCAGTAGTGACTTTCTGTCTCCGGCAGAGGAACATACCAGTTATACCACTGTGTGCGTATGTGTCTCAATGTGTCTGAATAAGGGGGACCTTTAGTTGATGCTTAATCATCTAAAAAGGATAACAGACGAAGTGCTCTAAACTTAGCCTCTTGGACTTAGGGTGTTCACCACAAGCCAGTGGACACACAGTCCAGGGGCCATTCCCTCCTCCCCTTTCTTCCAGGCAGGCAACGCCCACCCTCACCAGCCAGGACTGCTGCCTGGGGTGATGCCATCCATAGTGGCCACCCCAGGGGCAGGGAGCTCCTGAGGTTCAGTTCACAGGGAAGGTGACAATTCTGCTGGGACTGCAGACAGCAGTTCTCTCCAACATTGCAGATCTGCTTCCGTCTGTTGCACCATGACAGTGACAAGCTGTGGTCACACGTGGCATGTGCCTCTGAGATGGGTCCTCACTGCCCAGTGTGGAAGCTGTTGTCCTTGTCCCGTGGTTGCTGCTCATTCATAGTCAGTGCTCTCTCCCAAACCATCAAACCCATTTCTTCAGCTCATGGAGCTCGTCTGCTGAGAGGCACCAACATCACCTCCGCACGTCCCGGAGAACGCTTGTTTTCACGTCACGTCGGGCTGTTTGGCCACACCGCGCAACTTTTCACTTTTGTGCCTTTGCTGTCATCTTCAGCTTGTCCTTTCCCCTTAATCACAGGGCCTGTGGGGTGGTGGTGGTGATGAGGGCCTTCTTTCTGGAAGGGCCCCGTTGGTATGTCTTACCACCCTACCATATTGATTGACAGCGGTGGTGGTGTTGGTGGTGATGATGATGATGCTGATGATGATGGTTACCACCTGTATGGCTCTTTGTATGCAAAATGCTTTTTTGTCTCTATCATTTAGGCAGCTTGGTAGTTCTCCCTGGCTTTTTCTTACACATTCCTTTATGTGACTCTGACAATTGTTTAATTTGCTTACTAAATAGGTTAACTGTAGAGGCGGGAGAAAAATCTCCAAAGGACAATTTTTTGTTTGTTTCTTGTTCTGCTTCTATAACTAAATACTCCGGACTCTACAGAGGCACAACGTTTGAATGCTTGCAACTCTTGAGCTGACGAGGCCTACAATGGGAAAATGGATTTTTTTTTTTTAGTAACTTAGTAAAACAGGTAAAAAATATTTGAGTAATTTTCAACTTCCTGAAATTTCCCTGACATTCTTGCCTTTTAAAACAAACAACAAGAAAAGAGATCCAGTTTGCTTTAGACTTACTTGCTGCCTTTTTTATTCTTTGTCTTCACATAGTGGTTCTTAATGACTTGGGTGTCCAGAGCTGAACCTTCTACAGCTGAAAGTAGAACAAACCAACTTGTCTTTTTATTCAGAGTGCTTATTGTCAGCAGTGGTGACAGTGGGTAGCCACACGGAAGAATTAGCCACACACTGCTTCTTCCTGCCTGCTCTCACTTGTCTCTCAACAGACTCCTACAACTTGCTCATGGCCCGACCCCCCGCCACGACTATTGCTGTTTTGCAGTTGTCCTCCCTGCCATGCTAAGTGCCAGGGAAATCCTGTTGAATTCTTTGAAGAGCAGATTTACAGGCCTCTGTGTTTTGATATTTTGACAGCGCTAAGTGCAGACTTGGGTTCAAGGTGCTTGTGATCTTTGGCAAAAACAGGATGTTTTAGGTGAGCCTGGCTGTACAGGTGGTAGGCTTGTGGCAGGGTGGGTACCCCCTGCTCTGGTCCCTATTTCCCCTGCACACCCACAACAACCTGATGCCTTTGTGTGCAGGTTAGCCTCAGGACTTGGCAAGGGACAGTCAGTCCTTCAGTGGGTGTGCCCTTCCCCCTTTCACACAGCTCCCTGAACTCCCACCCAAACCCAAGCAGCTCCCTGTACCCTCCCTCCCCCTCCCCTGCACTGGGTCTTAGCAGCACCCAACCCTGTGGCCGGGATTCAACTGTCCCCTCTCTGCCTTCACCTAACTGTCTTCTGTCCCACGTGTTTTCGCTCTGATTTCCAAATGGGAGAGTCTGGTTAGTGCATGCGCTGGCTGTGCAGTTCTTCTTTGGAGAGGGACATCCCGTAAAGAGGAGGGTCTCCATCGGTATCGGTCCTGTAACGCATGGTGTGTTTCTCACATGAGCGACATCTCCCTTTTGGAGACATGGCAGCCCCAGGATCTCATTCCCGGCTCCTGCCTCTCCTACTGTTTGTTCCCTTTTCCGATTGGGTGGCTTCCGACGTGGCCTAACAGTGTGTTTTATGGGTCTCTTGTGTGTCTTAAGGCAGAACATTTTATTTTGTGGCATTAGACCCTGGCTTGCTTCTGCCTTTTCTGAGAAGGGCTGCTTCTATAGAAGGATTTAGGGCCGAAACCGGTTTGGCTCAGTGGTAGAGCATCGGTCTGCGGACTGAAAGGTCCCGAGTTCGATTCCGGTCAAGGGCATGTGCATTGGTTGCGGGCACATCCTTGGTAGGGGGTGTGCAAGAGGCAGCTGGTCGATGTTTCTCTCTCATCGACGTTTCTAGCTCTCTATCTCTTTCTTTTCCTCTCTGTAAAATATCAATAAAATATATATTTTTAAAAATAGAAGGATTTAGGTTCAGAATGAGGAGCACAAACTAACGGTGCTCGTGCTAAGCCATTCCTACTGGGTACAAAGGACATTTGGTCACTGTGCAGCAGATGTTGATTTGTTTTCATATTTTACCTATTTAACAAGCATCATTATGAGCCGGGGACTGATTCGGACACTTAATAATAGTAGTAGCCCACTTAATCCTTAACAACCTTGTGAAGGAGGTATTGTTACTGTGACCCTTGTTTTTCAGATGAGGCACAGAAGGAAGAGGTAGGTTGCCCAAAGCCATACAGCGAGGGGCAGGCAGTCAGGCTCCAGCCATCTGCTTTACCACCGCCCCATGGCTGTGTCCTACATGCAGTGGGTCAGCCAACCCAGTCCTGGGTACCATTTCAAGAGACCATTCTCTTCGCCTGTGGGAAAACAGCATGAGAATTCTCTATTCAGGGAAAACCTGACCCTCTGGCCTAAAAACTATGTGTCCCGGCGGTTTTTCTTGGCCTTTCCTAATGGGGGAGGCTCCTTGGGTTCTCCTGATGACACCGAAACCATCCTAGGCTCACAGAACGGGTTCTAGCTGCCATATGGCATGCACCCGTTCCTGACATGGCAGTGTGGCCCGAGTGGCTGGTGCCGCCTGTCCAACAGTCCAGCACCATTGAACCTTCATAGGTTATTCGTGTGTCACTGTTTCTTGTTGGTCTCCAAACACCCCAGCCCTTTGCCTACTCTAACCACTGGCTGCTGACTCAAGGGGGCAGATAGAGCAGGGCTTGATCTCAGAGCAGATGTGGGCCAGTTGTCCACCTCAATCCATCTGCCACTGCTTCGTACTCCCAATACCTTTCTCTCTCACCTTGTCTTCCTCTACCTCATCCTCTTCCTCTCACTAAACAAGGTGACGGGGATCAACGACAGTCAGGGCTGGGGATGGCTATGGGGGCTGCAGAAGGGAAAAGATCTCTCTTTAGAGCCATCTTGTTTTTCTCTCCTCTCTTCCCCTCCAGCAGGAGCGTGGGCTCTGCAGCATGGCCTGGTCACCGAAGGGTGACTTGGTTGATGGTGCCGACCATTGGCTGGGTCCCCGAGGTACACTGAGCAGACGGTGCTTTCAACATTGGCTATAGGCCAGTGTGCTGGGAATCAAGATAACAATACAGCTTTTGGGAAGTCATCAAAGCTTTAGCTATAGTTAGGAAAAGAAAAGGGGGGCGGGGAATGGAAGGAAAGTAGAGAATCAAGTCTGCATGGTTGCACCTCACTGGTAGGTGTTCTTCGTTGACCGTCACAGGGGTCTATACAAATCATCATCATGAATAATATCTTTTTCCTTTTTTGTTACAAGTGTTCTTTGGTGTGTTTTATCAAAATAGTGGGGCAGGGGAAGACAGGTGTCCATTAGCCCTGTATTCTTGCTTAGGAAGAAATTAGAGGAAATAATTTGTTCCTATCTCCTACTTAGGAAGAAATTAGAGGAAATAATTTGTCCAATTGCTAGGAACTCCAGCATATAGAAATATGACCCATCTTCCTTTCAATTTTAGTAGATGCTCAGTCTGGACAGATTTCAGAGACCTTATCATTGTAGGACCGACCATCCAGGGTTTGAAATAATATGAATTATTACTAGGTACTTTTTGAGCAGCAACTAACTCTATATATTTTTTCTTAGTCCTCATCAGAGCATTGTATGGTGGATATTAACATTTCCACTTTACAGTGGAAGAAACAGAGAGGCTAAGTCACTAGGCAAGGGTTATGAAGGGTGGCAAGTCAAGATTTGAACCCAGATCTGTCGGTCTTGCACCGCAGCAGGAGGCTGGCACAGAGTGCTGTTGCCCAGGCAGAGGCATAGATGAGCTTGGCCAGTTTCCTCAGAGAAGTGGAGAGAGGAGCATTCTTAGAAGGGTGAAGAAATAAAGAACTTTGATATGTCTGTCTCTTTTGTGTAAGATAACTTCCTTTGTGTTTGTCTTATTATTATTAAATGTCAGTGGCAGAAGTTCAGTCTCAAAAATAATTATAGCCACCTTCTAGGCAACAGACAAATGGTTGTATCACCAGAAACAGATTGAAGCTATTACGTTGTAGAGATCGGAAACGTCCATACTGTACGATGTGCGTGAGAAATTCTGACTTCAGAGGAATGAAAATAAAATAATGAAAAGTGTTAATTTTAGAAAGTGAAAACATGCCCCATAAGGAAATGATGATAATACTTAGTGACCCCTGTTGCTGTACTCAAAATAGCAGACAGAAAAATGTGACAATTAAGCATTGTTTGAAGGATGTTAATTTCCTGCCTGGAAACCCAGTTAGCCAACACTGCCACCTGCTTTTCTCCCCACCTCCCTCCCCACTGGAGGTGCCTCACCTTGGCTGCACATACTAGGTGTACCGGTTAACAATGGCGGACTTTGTAATCAAAGAAAACACAATGATTTCAAGAGAAACATTAAAAGTGATTTATTCAAAGTAATGTCCATCACTAGCTACACATTTCCCTATCTTTCAGGTAATTTGTGGATATCAATATCCCAATACCTTAGAACTTTTCTTGTTTTGAGGCAAACCATTCAGAGACCCAATTTTCTACTTTGTATGTTTTGAAGTGCTGCTCAGAAAGTGCATGTGCCATCAATCAGAACAAGTGGAAATCTGAAGGAGCAAGGTCTGGTGAATATGGCGGGTGGTTAGTACTTCCTAGGCAATATCTTTTAACATGTCTTTAACTGGTTTTGAAGTGTGCAGTGGTGTGTTATCATGAAGCAAAATTATGTTGCCATGTCTTCTGGCACATTCTGGTTGTTTCACGATCAAAGTGTGGTTCAAATTGATTATTTGTTGTTGGTAGCAATCAGTATTAACAGTTTCACCTGGTTTTAGAAGCTCATAATACACCACACCTTTCTGATCCCACCAAACGCAGAGCATTGTCTTCTTTCCAAAGAGATTTGGCCTTGCAATAGATGTTGATGATCGACGATGATCTGAATCAACCCACGATTTTATGCATTTGGGATTCTCAAAATAAATCTACTTTTCATCACCAGTCACAATTCAATGCAAAAAAAGACTTTCTTTTGTGCCGTTGAAGCAACATTTTACTCATGACTTTTCGGTTTTCCATTTGTCTTTCGTTCAGTTGATGTGGCACCCATTTTCTTTCTTTTAAAATCTTTCCCATTGCTTGTAAAGAATCAGAAATAGTTTGCTGAGCAACGTTTAATCTTTCTGCAAGTTTTTTTTTTAGTTTGACACGTATATTCACCCAATAATGCTTGTAATTGTTGGTCTTTAAACTTTTTCGGTTGACCTGGATGTTCTTTGTCTTTCACATTGAAAACATCACTTTTAAAACATTTAAACCAGCGTTCACAAGTATCTTGTGATGGAGCATGTTCACCATAAGCTTCCCAGAGTATATGATAATTTTTTTTCAAAAGAAAGTAATTAATTAAAACTTCCTGCAAATGCTCTTTTTTTGGCATGAAATTGGACATTTTTAAGTGTAAAATTATGATGTTAACACCTTCAGCAAATTTGACATAGGAAGTTCTGAAGCTTGCTTTCAATACAACAAAATAGTGGACATATCAAATCGCATATATATATCAACCTATGTGTGACTCCATTTATTGAAAAAAAAATCCAAATTATTGACTGGTACAACTAGTACCCAGTGGGAAGGAAAGGCAGTTCTGATTCAAACCCTCATTACTTCCCTTTCACACCCCTCCCCCAGCAGACTTTAAAAGTGATAATTGCTTGAAATACTGGGAGAAAGTAATTTGTATTGGTAAGGCTCTGGTGAACTTCAAACAAATCTGCGTGCGGTAAGGGCGACTTCCTTTAATCAAGGGGCTGGGCCGATGGATGTTTCTGTGGACCTGCTGCGGCTGACCGCCCCCCTACCCCGACCTCCACTCCAGAGCTTGGGACTTGATGATGGAAAATCACTTGTCCGAATGTTTTAAAATTTGTGTACAGCAGGAGGTCATTATTTAGAGAGCATCAGGGAATGCCTTCGTATTCGGGATCCTGAATGTTTTGGCCTCTGTTTTCTAGATTAAATTTTACATTAGACTGCAGTCACACCTAATGGCCACAGGTCTGAGCACCGCACAAGCTTTTATTCTTGTTCAGCACTCGCCCAGTATTCGGGATCCTGAATGTTTTGGCCTCTGTTTTCTAGATTAAATTTTACATTAGACTGCAGTCACACCTAATGGCCACAGGTCTGAGCACCGCACAAGCTTTTATTCTTGTTCAGCACTCGCCCAGCACCTACCATGTGCCAAGCGGTTCTGAGTGGGTTACAAATAGGAATGCACGCGCTCCTCGTACCGTGCTGCCGTGCTTGTCCCTGTTCTCCTGATGAGGGGCACGTGGAGATGGAGTGACTCGCCAGAGTCACCCCGCTGGTAGGTGGCAGCAGTGACATTCACACCCAGGCGACCCAGGCAGTCTGGCCCCGGAGGTCATGCCTAATCGCCTTCCTGCCCTGGAAGACACCGTCTCCTCTTCGTTCCCGGGGCGGTTGTTCGGTTGTTCCCAGCCCCCAGCAAGGGAACAGCATTTAGCTCCGTCTGTTAATCGTTGAAACAAACTGATCATTGAAACAAACTGAGCACCAAGGAAGCACTCAGGCTCGCGGGCTAAGGAGGAACCGCCAACCGCCTTGCAAAGGAGCGGGGAATCTCTTCTCTCCTCCGGTTTAATTAGTCCTTCCACACAGGTGCCAACTCAGCTCGGCCATGCCTCCAGCAGATAAGCAGCTTCTAGCAGATTGAACAAATTATCCTTTGTCTGCCAAGCCCCTTTGTTACCAGAACGACATCCCTGGGTAGAGATGTAAGTGCTTACACATCAGAGTTCGCCTGCTACGCCGGGGCGCCCACAGGAGGGACCTATTGGATGTGATACTCGGTCCGGGCCCGGTCCTGTATTTCTGGTTGTAGATAGAGAAAATGGAAAACACACACAAGTCGGCTCTAATTATTAGTAAGATCTTCACTCCAGATCCTTTTAATGTAATTAAGAGGGTTAATTAGGGGCAGGAGTGGGAGGGAGGAGAGAAACTTGCAGCTCAACCGGAAGGGCTTGTTTGCTTGTTTTCTGTGTGTTTTCTAAGCTAATAGTTGACTGTTAACTCTAGCCCCTGTTGAGCGCACCTTATAAATGGGGAAACCGAGAAGGTGTGATTTGTGGGGGCCTCCTGGGCGATCTGCCTGCCTCTCGGGGAAGACCGGGTCAGATGGAGTGGGACACTCAGGCTCCTCTTGGGCTGTTCCCATGTGGATGGAAGTGTCTCCAGTTTGAAGACCACGAGGCCTCTCCCGTGTTTTAATAGGAGTTCGCATACACATTCAGAAGGAAAAAAATCCAGTGTTCATGAGTGCCACCGCTTTAATTTGGGCAGGAAAACCCGAGGCCAGCAACGCATGAGGGCTGCACCTCTGAGCCAGGGCAGGCTGCAAGGAGAAAGGGCGAGTGAGTCAAACCCAGAAGAAGCTGAAAGTTAGAACGGTGCTGTGACAAACTGATCGCAGATAAGATGATGATAAACTGAGACCTTTGCATTACCAGCACAGTGCACGGCTGGTTACACAACTGTCATCTCTGGCACAGCACCTGAGGCCGCTGTGGAAAATCTGAGCCACTTGGGGAGGAAGCCTCATGGCGTGAGGCACTGTGTGGTGAAGCCGCGGGTCGGGGCCGCGGTCCCTCGCGGCTACACGCTTGCCAGAATGAGTGAATCTAGATGGTGAGGTCTTATTGGGGCTCCACTGCTCCCTCCATGGTTTTACGGGTCCCTGTGCAGGCGACCTGTCCCTTTGCAGCCAGCTCAGCGCTGTGGGTATCTGGCTTTGAATCGTCAGAGCTGTGCTTCCTGAGGACATCCCGGCTCCCACCGAAGGCCTTCATGTGGTCACTGCCCCCACTGGTTGTGTGCTTAATCACAGGGGCCATGGCAGCAAGAGGGCTCCATGATAGTCAGAGGACATAGTACCCAGTTTGTTTTTCTTTGCTGGACCTAAAGAGTGTGTGGGTGTGTAGAAGAGAGAGAGAGAGAGAGAAAGAGAGAGAGAGAGAGAGAGAGAGAGAGAGAGAGAGGAGGTAATCAGTTACTTGACTGAAACATAGGGGGACATTTTGGGAGAAACCTAAATATTTACATGTGAGGCTGACTTCAGAGGCTACCCAAAATAAAATTCATAATATGATTTCTTTTACACAAAAAAGCTCAGGTAACACAAAAATGTCTTTTTTTGGTAAAATAAAACTTTTTCTTTTATTATAATGCAAATGCATAATATTCTTGGTAACACAAGAGACAAAAATCACCTCTAGTCTCACAAGTTAACATTGTGATTACCGTTTCATTGCAAATATTTCTAGCCTTTTTGCTGTAGTGTATACATTATACAAAATTTCATTTTTTCCTAGAACTAAGGCTGCTAAGTATATGTGCTCTATCTTTCAAAGAAAGAACACTTTTCCCTCTTTCTGCCCATAAATTCCATCATGTTTGCCCACAGAGGTCACTGACCTCTGCCCTTTTCCCTGGATAGTCTGTATGTTTGTGCAGGATAAAAATGATGGAGGACAGACAGACTTCTTAAAGGCCCAGTCAGCCTTTCCACAATGACCATGTGGGGTGTGGGGTTGGGATTTTTGTTTTGTTTTAAATATATTTTATTGATTTTTTTTTTTTTTACAGAGAGGGATAGAGAGTTAGAAACATCGATGAGAGAGAAACATCAGTCAGCTGCCTCCTGCAAACCTCCCACTGGGGATGTGCCCACAACCAAGGCGCATGCCCTTGACCAGAATCAAGTCTAGTACCCTTCAGTCCACAGGCCAATGCTCCATTCACTGAGCCAAACTGGCTGGGGCTTGTTTTGTTTTTAATATATTTTTATTGATTTCAGAGAGGAAGGAAGAGGGAGAACGCAGTAGAAACATCAATGATGAGAGAGAATCATTGATCAGCTGCCTCCTGCACACCTCCCACTGGGGATGTGCCCAAAACCTGGGCATGTGCCCTTGACTGGAATCAAACCTGGGACCCTTTAGTCTGCAGGCCGAAGCTTTATCCACTGAACCAAACCGGCTGGGGCTAAGGTTGGGTTTTTTTTTAATGTTTTCTAGTCAGGCTCAAGTTACCAGCCCTCTGTTAGACTCCAGCCTAGTGTTGCTTTGAATGCTCCATGGTGAAGTTCCTTGCATACATGTCTACCTCCTTGAGAGATACTAAGTTTCTGATGAGATGAGATTTTTTTTATGTTGCCCCTTTTGTCTGGCTTCCTTGTCTGGCCCTGCTCCTTGCATGATAGACTCTCAATTTAAAATCGATTGATTGGATCGTTTGCCCTCTCTGAGCCAGGTCTGGGCTGACCTCTGAGCATCTGGGCTGGCCTGGTACAGTGTGGTGTCCCGGGGGGAGTGCTTGACTTGAGGTCCAGCCCCTGGTTTCGCCGGAGGGCACTCTCCTCAGCCCACTGGGGGTGGTCACACTCCTGAGCCCACAGGCCCCTTTCAGCGCTCAAATTTCATTTTAATAAACTGCTTCGCACTTGATCACTTTGAAGTGGCGGTTTTGCTCCTCTCGGATGAGATAAAATGAATGTTTGGTCTCAGGCCCAGGAGCCATTTTGCACAGGCCTCTGGGAGGAGGCTAATGGAAGCCCCGACACAGACCCGACTCTGTCAGAGGCGGGATGGTCCGTCACTCTATCCTGAGATTTGACCAGATCCTCTGTTAGAGAAATGCCATCGAAGCCTTACAAATTGCATTCATAACAGTAAAAACCACGACTTGGAACATTATGGAAGTTAATTTTATAACCATTTAGGAACATGGAGATACTTGATGTGAAAACTATTTTTTTTTTAATTCTAAGGGAGTGGCCGTTAAGGTTTTGGGGTTGGATATGACATTGAAGTAGATTCTTCGCACACTTCTAAGTTAAAAAAAATTGCTGCATTTTTATTTATTTATTTATTTATTTATTTATTTTTTAAAGTATATATTTTATTGATATTTTACAGAGAGGAAGGGAGAGAGATAGAGAGCTAGAAACGTCGATGAGAGAGAAACATCGACCAGCTGCCTCTTGCACACCCCCTACTGGGGATGTGCCCGCAACCAGTGTACATACCCTTCACCGGAATCGAACCTGGGACCTTTCAGTCCGTAGAACGACGCTCCACCACTGAGCCAAACCGGTTTTGGCTGCATTTTTAAATATAGGAAAAATAAAACCCATAGTACTTAGCACCCCGGGTGAAATGTTTAGTTTGGGGGTATTGAGGACTGTAAGCCTGGCTTGGTGGCTGGGCCCTCAGAGCCCTCAGCGCCTGCCTGGTTCAGAGCCTGTGGTCCGTGCCCCTCAGCTCCCACCTGAGAGCAGGCCGGGGACACAGTGCCAGTTCCCGGGAGGTCTGCACACACACTGCTCCTCCTCCGGCGGGTGGGAGAATGTCTGCAAAGGTACGCCTGTTCCCGACTGCCAGATCCTCGGAAGTGCCCCCAGCGCGTCAGACTGATGCCATCTGTGGACCCGCTCCAGAGAGAGGCCCTGGAAGGGGAGGGGCTAAGGGTGAAGGGCAGCCCTGGTGCCATCCCTGTGAGCCGGGCCCAGGAATGGTGTCTGGGGGGAGGAGAGGAGGCTCGCTCCCAGACATGCCTTTCATATGATAATGTGGTATCGCCTGTGTCCCTAACCGTGTACCGTTCGCCATACTTTTGCTGTGGACGGCGCTTTGATTATATATAATTCCAAGTTTAGCCTTCTGAGATTCCCCTGTCATCACTGATGTAAAATTACATGGTTCAGAGATACCATAGACACAAGTAAAATTTTACTTCAATTTGCCTTACATATAGAGTAAAATTAGCCTTCATTCAGTTCAAATCTGTTCTTGTGCCCTTTGTTTATTTTTTAAAAATTGAGATGTGATGCCCTAACTGGTTTGGCCCGATGGATAGAGCGTCAGCTTGCGGACTGAAAGGCCCCAGGTTCAATTATGGTCACGGGCACGTACCTTGGATGTGAGCACATCCCCAGTAGAAGATGTGCAGAAAGCAGCTGATTGATGTTTCTCTCTCATCGATGTTTCTAACTCTCTATCCCTCTCTCTTCCTCTCTGTAAAAAATCAAAAATATTTAAACAAAAATTGAGATGAAATTCACCATTTAAACTGTCCACTTCGGTGATTTTTAATATTCACTAAGTGGTGGGACTATCAGCGCTGTCTAGTTCCAATCATCACTCCAAAAAGAAACCATTTACCTATTAATAGTCTGTCCCAAATTTCCCCTCTCCTCAGCCCTTGGCAACCACTCATAGACTTTGTCTCTAGAATTTGCCTATTCTGGACATATCATGTAAGTGGAGTCATTTGTGATCTTTTGTTTATTTCTAGTTTATTTCTCTTAGCATAGATTTAAAGGTTCATCCGTGATCTACCATATATCAGAACTTTATTTTTCTTATGGTTGAATATTATTTCATTGTATGGATGAATATAAAGGAATACCTCGGAGATATTATGGTTTGGTAACAGCATGGCAATAAAGCGAGTGTTGCAATAAAGTGAGTCAACTTTTGCTGATGGAGGGTCTTGACTTCAATTTGTAAAAAGATGTAACATCTGTGAAGTGCAATAAAGCAAAGTGCAATAAAACCGGGTATGCCTTACCACAATTTATCCATTCATCAGATGATAGACATTTGGGTTGCTTCCACTTTTTGGCTATTATGAGCAAATGCTGCCATGAACATTTGTGTATAAGTGTTTATGTGGACATATGCTTTCAGTTCTCTTGGGTACAATACCTAAAAGTGGAATTTCTAGATCATATGATAATTCTATGTTTAGCTTTCTGAGGAACTGAAAAGTTATTTTTCTATTTCGTTTAAATATTTTTAAATCCCTAATTATCACCTAATTTAAAAACTTTTAAAGGGGAGGTAGGGGTTCAAACTGGAAAACATTCTTGGTTAGAGAAAACACAGCTAAATTAATAAGTTGGGGAAAATTTCAGGTTATGGTAAACAAAAGAAAATGTGTTATCATGATTTACGTTATCTCCACATTTACACATTAAAATGGGCTTCAGTTGGGTTGGTGAAGAGGATGAATTCTCACAGATTTTTTTAAAAGACAATTAAAGTCTGGTAAAGTAAAGTTTATTTTTAAGAATCGTCAGCAGCGGCCAAGGTTGAGAAGATATCCAGAGCATTGCTGATTAGCTGGGAGAGTGGAGACCCTGAAGAAATGACCATTATTAATGAAAACTGGGGAATTAAAGAAAAAGTGAAAACCAGAAGATGATTATTCTTTGTTCTATGGACAGTAGTTTTCTAAATAGAATGTAGCTTATGTTCCTCTTAGACCTTGAAGTCTTCAGCTTAGCTTGGGAATCACAGGCTTGTGAATAATTTATTGAGTGATTATACTGTCCTCTGGCATGCTATTAAGATGTTATTGCATAACCATTTCTAAAACACACACAAAGGTGATGATCGCAGCGATCCCATGTGAAGAGGAAGGGAAGGTTCTGTGGTGGCTTCTTGTTGGGTTACACATTTACAGCCTGACATTACTCCCGCCTGCCTCCGAGGCCTCTGTGGCCGTCCCGGGTCAATTTTTGAGACCACCCTAGTGAGCGGAGGTCTGCTGGCCGTTGGGCAAGCAGAAAACGGGCAACATCATGGTTTGGTGGAAGAAAATAAGATTGAGTCCAGCTTCTTTTACTTTCTGTGTGATGTTGTTGTTTTTTCTAAGCATTTTTTCCCTTATTTAATACATGGGGATATGGATCATCTGTTCCTTACAGGCTGAGGGTGAGATCCAAATGAGATAAGGAACATTAAAACACTGTAAATGAATGTCAACTTGGTTGTGTTTGTTATAGTTCAATCTGGCTCCCCCCACCCCTGCCCCCATCCCTAAGACATCAGCCTTTCTTTGGAGTGGCTTATTTACAGCTGGACACTAAGCTGTGCTTCGGAGAGAAATGATGCTGTGCTTCCTGACTGAATGCGCCACAAAAACAACAGCCTCTCATCTCCTTCCTTTCAATCTCCAGCCCAGCGCCAGGTCCTGAGCAGTTGGCAGGGATAATTGCACCCTGACACACTGCCCTCCTATTGAAAGTTGTTTTTTAATGCGCAGATGGCAGTTACTTGCTTTTCTGTGTAAAATTCATTTGTTATGGATAACTTTAAAAAATAATTACATTATTTTATATGTTTTAATCCTCACCCAAAGTTCTTCTATTGACATTTAGAGAGAGTGAACCCCCATTGGTGCTACGGATCAAACCTGCAACCTAGGTACATGCCCTTGACCAGGAATTGAACTGACCCTTTGGTCTGCAGGCTGATGCTTTAACCATTGAGCATACCAGCCAGATCAAGCATTTTACACTTGTTTTTGTTTTGGTTTAGAAAAAGCTACATTTGCCCTAGCTATTTTGGCTCAGCAGATAGAGCATTGGCCTGTAGACTAAAGGGTCCTAGGTTTGATTCCAGTTACAGGCACATGCCCAGGTTGTGGGCTCATCCCTAGTAGGGGGCATGCAGGAGGCAGTCAATCAATGATTCTCTCTCATCATTGATGTTTCTCTCTCTCTCTCTCTCTCTCTCTCTCTCTCTCTCTCTCTCTCTTTCTCTCTCCCTTCCTCTCTGAAATCAAATTACACACACACACACACACACACACACACACACACATATATGCACACTAATAAAAGAGAAACATGCAAATTAGCCATCACTCCACTACGCACACCAGCCAATCAGGAGGAATATGCAAATTAGAAGGGGGCAGCCAAAGGTATCTACTGGGATCTATGAAAACTCTGGCTTGTGTCTGCAGTGAATATGCAGGAGGCAGACTCTTGCTAGAAAGAAGGCCTGGGTCCTGGGTGCCAGAGGAAAACCAGTGCTGGAAGCCAAGGAAGCCTATTGCACTAATCTCTTTGTGCAACAAGCCTGTAGTGTGTGTGTGTGTGTGTGTGTGGGTGTGGGTGTGGGTGTGGGTGTGTGTGGGTGGGGGTGGGGGTGTGTATGTAAAAAAACCTACATTAACTATTACTTTGAAATGGGGAAAGAGTATGCTCATGGATCTTCTTCACATCTCTTCTCATTGCTGTGCAGTGGAACTCCTCCTATCCAGCGACCCAACCCAGGGTGTTCAGGCCTAGAGACAAGGAACCAGGCAGAGTAATTAGTGACTGATGGCTGCACATGCCTCCCGGGTCAGTGGGAGCCTGGGCATAGATCAGGTCATCCTAGATCATGTGAAATAATGATCTTTGAAATGTCGTACCCTGGAATGGTTTCAAAGTTCAAGATTACATTCCTGATGCTTGTCAAAGAGAAGTAAGGAAAGAAAAGTTTGTTTCTTCTAGCGATTTAGCAAGGGACTCAGTGTTTGCCCGTGGTGTGTTGGTGTGTGTTCAATAACCAGCTTGGGAGAAAGTAGCACTGGCTTTTCATATTTGTCCATTTCCATGGTACAAATAATCCAACCATGGCCAATTTCGAGCTACCAACATAATATTAACAGGCTCTCAACATTCCCGGACAGTTTGTAATCAGCTTTGGAGAGCCAGCACAAGCCAGCTCCAGCTCAATTCTGGAAATTAAGGGCAACCTAAGTTGTTTTGGGGGGGAATTCAGTATCTACTTTGATTTCATGGGCATATTCTCACCAAAAAGATGCAAAATGAAATTGAGGAAAATAATTTTCTATTCACAATAAATGATACAAAATGGAGTTTATCTTTGATTTTAGGTTCACTGAAGTATCCTTTTTTTTACTAGCAGAGAATAGCTGTTGTCATTTGTGCTATTATAATTTTTATAACTGGCTGTATAACTATTTTATATTAAGAGTCTTTTAAAAGGTCTTTACATTTTGCCTCCTCTTTTGAAACAAATGTTTTTAGGAAAAATTTTAAATTCTAGTTTGACTTATTTGGGGGCTTTAAAAAGATTCATCAAAATGTGCAAAATTACATCCTTGCCAGTGTTTCTAAGTGGTTAGAGCATCAGTCTACAGACAAAGGGTTGAGGGTTCGATTCCTGGCCAAAGGCACATACCTACGTTGCAGGTTTGATCCCCATCTCGGTTCAGACATGTGTGAGAGGCAACCAATCAATGTGTCTCTCTCACATGGATGTTTCTCTCTCCCTCCTCTCTCTCTCTCTCTCTATCTCTTTCCCTTTAGCCCCTCCCTTCCACTCTCTAAAAATCAATGAAAAAATATCCTCTCTGGGCGAGGATTAAAAAAATAAAAAAGTGCAAAATTACATAAAACAATTTTTTTGTAATCTTTTTTGTTTGTCATTTAAATTTTCTGCTTTACTTTTCAACTCATTTCAGGATTTTGCTTTTAAAACTAAGACAAAAGGTTCTTTTTCTTTGACTCATCTAAGTATATCCTATGCATAGTGATGTCTGCAGCATCATTTTCACTCAGGATAAGCTCTGGTTATGTTTCAGGTAATAAGCTCTGATGTGAGATGGAAACAATGGTTACCCATCAAAGAATGAGTTAATCATTACTTCTTTGAAGTTTTTTATTTTTAAGAGTTCATTCTTATTTTTTTAAATATATTTTTATTGATTTCAGAGAGAGAGGGAGAGGGAGAGAGAGAAAGAAACATCAACGATGAGAGAGAATCATTGATCGGCTACCTCCTGCACACCCCTTTCTGGGGATTGCGCCTGCAACCTGGCATGTGCCCTAACCAGGAATTGAACCGGTAACCTCTTGATCCCTGGGTCGACACTCAACTGCTGAGCCACACAGGCCGGGCAACAGGAGCAATGTTACCTACCGATTTTCCTTTGTAAAGCCTGACAAATTAACACAAGTCACAAATGCAGGTTATATGTTAATTTTAATTTTTTTAGTAACCACATCAAACAAATACACAGGTAAAATTTACTTTAATAATAACCCCATTTAATGCGGTATAGCCAAGATGTTATTTCTTTTTTTAAAATATGTTTTTATTGCTTTTTAGAGAGGAAGGAAGAGGGAGGCGGGGGAGAGAGAGAGAGAAGCATCAATGAGAGTGAAACATCAATGAGAGTGAAACTCCTGCATGTCCCCCACTGGGGATTCACCCCACAATCTGGGCATGTGCTCTTATCAGGAATCAAACTGGTCCATGGTTCAACACTCAGACACACCTGCCAGGGTTATTTCAACATGTAATCAATATTAAATATCATTGAAATATCTTATGTTCTTTTTCTTACAATAAATGTTTGAAATCAGTGTATATTTTACACTTAAAGCACGTCTCCATTTGGACGAGCCACATTTCAAACCTGAAAGTGAGTGACTACCATATTGGACAGTGCAGCTCTATGGAAGGTTTAATGCTATCTTACATCTAAATGTTGTATTTATACAGTCATAGACATTATTTGAATTTCCTAATAAACTTCAGCTCTCAACTAAAGTTTTAGTCTTAGTAGTTGAATCCAAAATAATTTGTTGCTTCTTTGCTTTTGATTTCCGACTCTTCAGGAAATCTTATAGAAAAACAAGGATCCCCCACAGACTTAAATGTTGCTCTTTTCACTTTTTAAAAACAGAGTCTTAATCAAATAATATTTTACACATATGGCACTTATTAAAATCTTAGACGTCTTGGTGGGACGAAATTGGCGCATAATCCTTTTTATTCAACTGTTTTGTAAACGCTTCACACCGGATCTTAAAAATCAATTTTATTTCAAATGAGGCAGATGCACTTCATGGTTCTTTTAAGTGTGACGGGTCCCCTTTCAGTAGGAAGTTGTTGGGTTTAAGTCTCCTGTCTTTGTCCCTGTGGAATTTTACCCCATGAATTTACAGCTTGAACATATAAATGACTCCTCCACATTGGCCATCTGGGAAGCTGTTATATTTCCCTGGCCTTGACCCTCATGAAGGCGCCAGCCACCACGTTTCACACACACACACACACACACCCTGGAGAGTCATATAGCTTCTTGGAGCCCCAAACAGTCTTCCTTTCCCACTGGGTATTCTGAGTGCCATGGGGAGGACATCTTCCCGCTCTCTGAAGCGTTCTGGGTAACAGCGGGGGGCTGCTGTGGTGGAAGACTCCCCTTCCCCTGGGCAGCAGTGGACAGTGGTAGAGAGCCTCTCTAACCAACGTGCGCCCACATCACCAGTCTGCTCAGGCCTGATGGCTGACGGGGTTCAGGGAGAAGTGGAATTTGCTCCCCCCACAGCAGCTCCCTCTCTCGGGTTCTGGAGACCCAGGAGTGACCTCCTCCTGTCCATCCTGTTGCGTGTTGTCATTCTGTAGCCCGGCCGCGGGCCTGCTGCCTCCGCACTGAGCTCTCTGGCTCCTGCGTGTCACTCACCTTCACCACCTTGCTTACCTTCTCTCCCGGGACCTACACAAGTCGTGCTCTGGAGAAGCTGACTAAACGCCCGCCCGGGCCTCAGTAATAATGAAAGATTATGCAGGGTTGGCCAAGCCCTTCTCTTGCGGAACAGGGCAGCAGTTTTCAATCTAATGTTCCTCTTCTCTCCTGGGAACACCACAACCGCCATCCCTACCCACCGACGTGTGGTGGTATTTGTGTATAAAAACACTTGTGCACAACTTTGATCAGATCACAGTGCCTGTAACCGCTGGGATCTTGTTCTACCCCAGGTCCTTCCCACCACAGTTTTACAAATGCATGCACCCTCTGGGACCCTGTGCTTCTGCAGCCAGGAGCCCAGCAGGCTCCTGGTCCTTCCTGTCTCCTTAGAGTCTGGTCACCAACACGAGTCCCACCACCCCCACCTCCCCCCACCCCCGGCTTTCACCTACGGCCCATCCCTTCACTGGACTTTCTGGACTTGTAATACTTTCCCCGTTAGCACTTGTTTTGTGCTTTGGTTTGTTTATCTTGAATGACTCCAGTTCTTTCTTTTAATTTTCAAACAACAGTCTTTACTCGGACAAAAGAATTTTTAACATGAAAAGAAAATGCAGCACCCGGAGGATTAGGGGTGGTTGGTTAAAGTGTTGTGAGATCAATGAGATAATGGGATGGAGTATTGTTACGCCATTAGAAGTCCTTCTCCCTCTTACTCTGATCTTCTCTCAGCTTCCACCTTAACCCCAATTCCTCTATTTATAGACTCCAGCTACTGGAAAATGGGGGGGGGGGGGTCCCCTTTTGGCTCCCAGATTGAGTCATTCCCCTTTGTAGCCATTCTTTTCAGCAGTTCACAGTTCATCTCTTTGGGATAAAAACAGATCTGTAACCCAAGTTCAACCTTTTATAGGCTAGCCTGTATAACCTGGGATAACATTAACCTTTCTAAGCCTTAATTTGTTTCCTTATTTGAAAATGGGGGAATAAGTTAAGCATCATTCGTTCTTAGACTATAGTAAGTATTCAGGGAATTGTTTCTTGTCTTGATCACTCAAGTATTAAGGTTTCAGGTTTTTTGTTTTTGAATATGTTTTTATTGATTTTTTTTTGTTTTTAAGGAAAGGGAGAGGGAGAGAAAAATAGGAACATCAGTGATGAGAGAGAATCATTGATCAGCTGCCTCTCGCACACCCCCACTAGGGATGGAGCCCCAAACCCAGGCATGTGCCCAGACCGGGAATCAAACCGTGACCTCCTGGTTTACAGGTCGACACTCAACCACTGAGCTGCACTGGTCAGGCCAGGTTCCAGATTTTATTGTGATCTGTACCTCCACTCTTTTCAATTAATTCCCTTTCTTTGATTTATTTCCCCTTTACCATATTTACTTCCTATAGCATTTAGTGCATTATTAAAGATGAATGAATATTAAGACAATTATGTGACTCTTTAGTTACCTTCATGGATCAGATAATTAAGTTAAAACTTAAGGTCAGCCGAAACCGGTTTGGCTCAGTGGATAGAGCATTGGTCTGCAGACTGAAAGGTCCCAGGTTCGATTCCGGTCAAGGGCATGTACATTGGTTGCGGGCACATCCCCAGTAGGGGTATGCAAGAGGCAGCTGGTCAATGTTTCTCTCTCATCAACGTTTCTAGCTCTCTATCTCTCTCCCTTCCTCTCTGTAAAATGTCAATTAAAAAAAAAACTTAAGGTCAGGCATAACCTTATAATAGATGAGTTGCACTTAAATATAAAATAATGATTTTTCTAAAAATTTTCTTAAAAGGCAAATGATTGGCCATAATCTAACATGTTGGTTGTTAATGTTGGAAAGAAAGCCAAAGCTTTTGAATTTTTTTTCCTCAAAATAAATTGTCCTGGATCCTTGAACTCTGTTTACAGATTGCCCTTTCGATTTCTTCAGCCATGACCTGCAGTTAACTCGGAACTTTCCCTGCGTGCCTGCAGCTCTCCCTGAAGTCCTTGAAGGGGTGCGGGGGGGGGGGAGGGAGACAAGGGGAATGGAGGGAGATGTGCTAATCCTGACTCTTCCCTTCCCCTCTAAACTGCAAGCAACTCCTGTCAACTCTGATATGTGAGGAGCACACTCTTGACTTTGTAGCCCCTGGATAAAAGGGAGAAAGAAAACACAAAACTTAACTTCAGAACTTTGTGATATAATCAGCATAACTATGACACCAAATACTAATGTCCGCCCACAATGCCACTTCATTTTTATCTGCTAGAGATAAGTTGGTTTATCTTTTGTAAGGGAGAGGGGAAACATACAGGAAAGGTAAGTGGGTTATCTTTGTCCTAACAGACGGTGGTAGGCCTCGCAGCCTCCCGAGCTTTTCTTAGCTGCCCTCTGCCCGCTGCACTGTTGACGTTTGCAAAGGGAGGTGATGGGGTCGGCCCCACACAGTCACGTGAGCCCTTAAACAGCAGAGAGGCCTCTCCTGGCCATAGAAGAGGAAGTCAGAGATTCTGAACGGGGAGGATTCAAAACCAGCACCATTGCTGCTGTGAGATGGAGGCGGCTTCGTGTCAGGGAATATGAGTGGCCCCACCTCATAACCAGCAAGGAAATGGGGACAGATCAGCAGGGGCTACAGAATCCAGAGTGTGTGCCTCACATATTCTACCAACAACCAGAGTGAGCCTGCGGAGCCTCCGGCAGGAACCCGGCCGGCCGGTACCTTGCGATAGATACCCTGCACAGAGGACCCAGTCCTACCAAATGGTGCTGGAATCCTCCCCCACGGGATCTGTGAGATAGTAAACTGTGATGTATTAGGCTAGTCATTTTACGCAGCAGTAGAAAATACAAGAACCAATCCCTGTTATTCCGATAAGGGTGTGAATTCTTTCTTAAAAGGAATTGACTTCTTAGTGTTGAAAGCCTCCTAAGCAATAGATATTTAATATCTCATTTTGCCCCGCCCTGCCCTAGATGCTTGGGGATAGTTACCAAGGCATGGCCTCTCTCTGATGGGAGAAAACAGAGGCACAAGCAGATAGTGACAGCACAGTGTGCTCAGTGCACAGAGTCGTGTCCACGAGGCTGTGGGTACAGGGCAGGTGGTGAGTGGACAGGAGAGTGAGCATTGAAGGGTGCAGATTCATATTCCTGGCTACTGTGTGCAAGAATCCCTTGGAAGAAAATAACTCAAACTCTCATAAAGGAACCCAAGTCCCGGGTTCACACTGAGTTAAATTAAAGGAGCTTCAAAACTGTTAAATATCATTGAAAAGTATCTGGTATGTATTTTTCTTTGCTTTTCTGATTTCTCTTGTACATTTAGGATACCAGGAAATAAGGAGTGTGGGGGGGAGGGAGATAATAGCACAAAAACATTTCATTTTTGTAACCCATAAATCAATTTCTCTCTAAATTCAGCATAACTGAAATGCTACTTTTCACTTTATTAGCTAGAGTCATCCACAATCAACAACTGTTTATGTCCTATTACTTTATTATGGGCATCAGTTCTTAAGAGTGTGGCCTGTGGACCCCTGAGGTAGGGGATCCACAAGGTCAGAACTAGTCTCGTGGTAACACCGTTACCTGCTTTTTCACTGTATTGACATTTGCAGTGATGGTGCAAAGCAATGAAGAGTAAACGTACTGGTGCCTTGGCCCCAGATGGTACTAGTAATCACTGACTTCTGCACCACAACACCCTCCCAGGAAAAGGATCATGCCAGTGTCACTTCAGAATATCCTTGATGAAGCAGTAAAAATTATTAGTATTATTGAATCTTGACCTTTGAATGCATAACTGACAAACTATGGTTTCATAGTTTGTTACTTGGCAGATATTTTCTCACAAATGAGCAGAGATTCTCTTTTCAATGAAAACAGCAATTGGCAGCATTTGATGCTAGTGATAAAATTTGAGCTTTCAAGGAAAAAATTGAGTTTTAGAAATTTAGAAAACTTAAGGTAACAGGTAAAACTTAAGCTTTACAAATTTAGAAATTTGTGTCCACTGCTTGACAGCTTCTTAAATTCCTAAATCTTTTCTGATTAGATCAGTGATGATATGAATATAAATGCAATTTCTATAATGTATAATGAAATATGTCCAACTCACTGAGCCAATATTTACAGATAACTAATGCTTAATGTTACAAATGATACATGGGTAAATTCGTAGTGCAAGACAGATCAATGGGTGTTAATGTAAGAGTAGGAAAAATATATTGATATGGTTTTTGACTCTACATGGCACTGAAAAAACTATTAAAATAATTCTTTCCAACAACATATCTGTGTGAGGTCAGACTTTTTTTCATATATTTCAACCAAAATAACATCAAAGCAGAGACTTGAATTCACATGAAAGCAGATACAAGAACCCTGTTGTCTCCATTAAACCAGATGCTAAAACGATTGGTGAAACTGTAAAACCAAATGCCACTCTTCTCCTTTAATGCTTTTGTCTCAAGATGGCCGTTTTTCATATAAATATTTTAATGTTAACGTAACGGGCTTATAATTTTTAAATAATTTAATAAATACTTTTAAATTTTTTATTTTTATGTTGTGAAGGGAGCAGTGTGGGGAAGGACGAGTGGGGACTTGATATTTATCATTTGAATGTGATAAGTATCCTGTTTCCCTGAAAATAAGACAGTGTCTTATATTAATTTTTGCTCCCAAAGATGCGCTAGGTCTTATTTTCAGGGGATGTCTTATTTTTCCATGAAGAAGAATACAGTACACATTTATTGTTAAATGAGAATAAAGGAAATTTATTACCTGTATACGGTACAGGAGTACGGTAGTTGTCAACACAAACCAGACAAACTGTGAATCCTACAGTATCAAGAATTTACTCATTTATTCATTGACAATCATGACATCATCTTCTGGAACATCATCATAACAATCCAATTCCTGAATTTCCTGGTGAAGTTCTTGTGACTCCATTTCTTTCAGAATCAGTGGACCAAATCTCTCATGTTTAGCAATAGCACTGTCTTTAAATGAGTACTTCTTGTCAAGGTAGCCTGCTCTCAGTGCATTTGCAATGCAACTGTCAATGATTTTCTCCCATGAATTCTTCACCCAAGTCACAACTTCTTGCAGTTTAGGTTTCACAAAGTTTCCACTCTGATTTCTCTCCATTCATACAACAGTGACGTCAGGACTCCGCGTAACGTCACTGGTTGCTAGACGCCAGTCGGGGCGGCCCTAGTGACCAGTTTAGGGTAAATTAATTTTCATTCTGAGACAGAACCTTGGGGCCTTATTTTCAGGGGGATGCCTTACATTTCACTCAGAAGGAAACCTGTAAGTAGGTCTTATTTTCGAAGGATGTCTTATTTTCGGGGAAACACGGTATTTATAAATAAACCAACACAAACAAAAACTCATCGGGACGCTCCAAGAATTTTAAGAGTATTAAGGTGTTCTGAGACCAAAAAAGTTTGAGAATTGCTGCTGTAAGAGATATTTTTTAAATGAATAAACATAGATTGTATTATCGATCAAATTATGATCTAACAGAAGAAGTAAAGCAAGCACATAGAAAATCTATGTACATATGAGTCCATAGCAAGTTCTAACCCAGAAAGTTATGTGTGGTCTAAGATTTCAAGTGTGCCACTTGTGATGAATCTCAAAGGGTGGGAGGGATTTCTACAAGCAGTGATGAGAGGAAAGTATTGAGATCACAGACACTTTAGACTAAAAGTATGTTGGCAGAATAAGGAAGGGAGAGCCCAGTGCCCCACCGTTATCTGAAAAGAGGCACTGCATCTCAAACAGCAGTGATCTTCCATTCGGAGGCCCCGGCAGATCCGAATCAGGTGCCTGGCGTTGGTGGGTCTTAGGAAAGGCTTCCAGCGCTAAACGTTACTTCTGAGGTCTAGTTGGTGCAAGGATCGGCGTCACATCCTTTCGGAGTAAATCCATCTGCTCCTCTTTGTGGGAAGGCTTGGGAAGCCCAGATTCTCATAAGAGGTGACATTTCAGGGCTTCTACTGTACCAGAACCAGACTTTCTAAGCATGTAATGAAACGTTGAATACCATCATAACGACTGAGGCCAGATGAAATTCCTCATTTCGGCAGGTTGGAGTGTTGAAATGCCCCTGGGTTCGGTGATTGCCAGGAGGACTCTGGATGAAATGCACAGCCAGTTGGAATGGCACTCGGGGCCTTACGCTCAGTTGGATCCTGCGCTGCGGGTTTAGCTGAAACCTGGAGACGTGAGGCACGGGGACTATAGCCAGCAGGCCCGCAGGTCTCTCCCCGATTACCCCACTTCCCAGCAGGCCCACGCCTTCGCCAGGAGGGAGCTGAACCGCTTGTTAGTCCTTCCCAGAAAGAACCACATCCCCGGAGGCCCAGAGCTTTCATGCCAGCTCAGGGGGAGCGGTCACTTCTGGGAATGCTGCTGAGGGCGACTCTCAGGATCCCCCAGTGGCACCCACTTCGTGTGGGCATTTTGGCTGAGATGCCAAAGAGGCCGATAACCTGCAGGGAGCAGCCTGGGTGGCAACCACACAGCTTCCGGGAAGGCTGCCCAGCTGTGGGGAGGGAGTGGCAGCGGCATCTCTGCAGGCCTCACCGCCGCTGCTGAGGCGCCTCTTGGCCCGAGGTGATTCCTGCGCTTGGGACAGAGGCCACCCAGTCATGTCACGCATGTGCATCCTGTCAGGTATGGCCCAGGTGGTCCGTGCAGAGCCCGAGGTTTTATGAACTTGGCTCTCCCGGGAAGACGCGTGCTGTACTGGTAGTGAATGCGGCCCTTGGGAAAGTGGCTGACCTTCTACGCCTCAGTTTACCTGTCTCCAAGGTTTGGTGTTAGTTGCTATGATAATGATGTGCTTGGTGGGTAGGATGGCCTGGCGGTGGATTTTTGAGTTTGGGAAGGGATCGTGGGCTTCCTGCTGAATGAGCGGGGCTGAGTAGGTGGGAGATGTGTCTTCTGAAGTCTGCCTTAGGTGTTTGGTGCCCCCTTCCTACCAGTACCCACTCTCTCCATCTTTTTTCACTTTGCGCACCCAACCCATCACCTGCTTGAGATAAAAGAATGTGTAGTCTAGATGGAACCAAAATGCCAGGGTGTGTGGCCTGACTGAGCCGCTTACTGCCGTGTGAGCTTAGGCCTGAGTGCTTCCACCTCGGAGCGGCCGCAGCGTTCGGGGGATGACGCAGGCTCCTGGCGATCTCATCAAGGGGGGGCAACTGTGCCTGCTGTCACCTGGGAAAGGAAACAGGACAAACGTCGGGAGCCCCCTTAGCTTTCTCCACAGGAAGCTAAGACTCCCCTGACTGTACCTGGTGAGTGAAAAAGAAAGCCGTGTGTCCTTTCTCGCTTCCTCGTGGGGAGATGTGTGGGAGTCAGGGGTGTCTATGGAGTGAGGTCCCAGGTGCGCAGAGCAGGAGCTGAAAGGGTGGCCCCTCTGTCCTGAGTGCCGAGGGTCTCCACTCGCGTGGCACCCACAGTGACCCTGTGCTCCGGGAGCATAGTGAGCAGCCCCGGGTCGTCGTCATAAGTGCTGAAAGCAGTCCCGGCTTGCTCACCCATTCCCTGGTGACCTCCGTTTCCTGTTTTAGAAAATAGAATCTTAGACTATTTGGTTTTAAACTGTTGGTGTCTTACAGTGTTAACATGATACAGAGGCATATAATTACTGTACTCTCTTTTCCCCAGGGTTCTTTTCATCTTAGTATTCGATGTCATCCCCTGAGGTTTTACTCGTCATCTTGTTGACATAGTTGTCCGTTGTCTCCAGTCCCCGCGCCCCCACGCCCAGGCCCCCAGAAAGGAGGCAGCACAAGACCAGCAGCCTCCTCTGTGCTGGCCGTCAGCACTCACATCACGCCTGGCACATTGCAGGTGCTTAACTGCACGCATAGGCCCACATGCACCGTGCAACCGCACATTACAATGTAATTATATAAAGTGTCTGTAAAGACGAGGCAGTCCCTTGGTCATTCCTCCTCCCTTCCCTTTGCCCCACCCAAGATGCGCCACATGGTGATTTGAAGATCTGAGGCTAGAATTAAGAATGGTTATATAATGCCGCTGAAACCAGTTTGACTCAGTGGATAGAGCGTCGGCCTGCGGACTCAAGGATCCCAGGTTCGATTCCGGTCAAGGGCATGTACTTTGGTTGCGGGCACATTCCCAGTAGGGGGTGTGCAGGAGGCAGCTGGTCGATGTCTCTCTCTCATCGATGTTTCTAGCTCTCTATCTCTCTCCCTTCCTCTCTGTAAAAAAATCAATAATATATATATATATATATATATATATATATATATATATATATATTTTTTTTTTTTTTTTTTAAAGAATGGTTACCATATTTGCCGGCGTATAAGACGATTTTTTGGCCCTGAAAAATATGCCTCCAAGTGGGGGGTAGTCTTATACGGCGAGTATATAACAAACTCTGTATTTTGAGTGGAAATGTTAGGGGGTCGTCTTATACGCCCAGTCTCTTATACGCCGGCAAATACGGTATTTTCAGGGCCAAAAAAATCGTCTTATACGCCGGCAAATACGGTATATTGTCTTTAAAACTTACTCGGAGCGGCCGTACCTGGGTTCTTTGCCTTGTGTGTGCACAGTGTCAAAGGACAGTCCCTCGTGCTCTCAGGGAAACTCACTGTTTAGGGCCGATGACACTTGATCGTACTCGTGACGTGTAGTGTCCTTTGGTCCTGTGCAGATGCCCGGCGGAGGTGGTTGGCAGGAGCCAAATATAAAACTTGAGAATTGTGCTCACACCTATTATTGAGATTCCATATTGCTTTCATGATTTGGCCACAAAAATGGACATAAGCCTTGTTGCCTATAACACACTACTAGTACGCTATCCATCTTGCAAAATATAAGACAAGGCCAGAGCTTAAATTAAAATCCCTGGCTTCTTATCTCCTTCCCACAGGAAAGCAAATCTGTGTTGAAAACCGTAAAATTAAGAGGAGAGCAAGGTTAGCATAATTTAGCAAAAATTCATGGCACTGAATTCTGAGCTATATGACTGGAGGGATAGGTCAGACGTTAAGGAGATGCTGCCAGCTAATGCAAGTTCCTGAAGATGGTGCTATGGAAATAAGAAAGGCATGCAAAATACATAAGTGTTTTCAGGAGATTTCTGTGATGCTTATTCTGTTTAACTACCCTCAGAAAATATCTTCGGAGATGGTTTGGCCGCTATACCTATGAGACTTTTGAAACGAAAATCAAAGCTCTTATCCTAAAGTATCGTTGAAACATATTCATTTTAGCATTTGGGTGTTGAGATTTTTGTTTCCATTTGACAAGGGGTTTCTAACAATATCCCTCTATCTCCGCACCCAGCCTCCCATCACCCCTTCCTCCTCTAGGTTCTAAATTCCTTGTATTTCAGAAGCTCATCATTGTAGTTGGCAGACTGCATCATTAACACTTGAAAAGCATTGGAACATTTTTTTTAACCTTTTACGCATTTATATGCATAGATGTCTGTGCTGAGGTATGTAGAGAAAAGGCATGTGGCTTTGATAATGGTGCTCTATTTAATAAATGCCAAGGGCTACACAGGCGATGCAAGTGCTGCCATTAGAGAGGAGCTGATAATTATAAAACAGGGAAAATCATATCATTGTCTGAAAAAGGGTGATTCCCCCCTCTCCCCCTTGCGTTTTTTCCTTCATAAGTTTCTTTTCGGGTGGAGGTTATAATGACAGGGTAGAGAGAATTACTATTACTGGCTGTAAAGAGAATTTAGTGTTACTGGGATAATTGCTCCTAATTTTCCTGAGGGTAGGCCTTCTTGCTGGAGCCACTTACTTTTTATACCTAATTTGTAAAAAAACATCAAACACGAAATGATGCGTATCACTGTGCTACCACCACACCCCGGGGTGTCACAGCGCCCGCAACCAGGCGGACATAGACCTGCGTTACAGGCAGCGTGTACTGTGCAGGGCAGTTTTCAGCCACTTCCCCAGATTTTTAAACACAGACATTTGCTTTTGGAGAAACAGATTTCAGGTGCATTTTAGTGTGTAGTACAGTAAAAATCTCATGAATTCAAACTCTTGATGGTGAAGGCATGTCTGAAGTAGTGAATTAATTAATAGTCAAGATTCATTATATCTCGCCGAGGTCGGTTTGGCTCAGTGGTAGAGCATTGGTCTGCGGACTGAAAGGTCCCAGGTTCGATTCCGGTCAAGGGCATGTACATTGGTTGCGGGCACATCCCCGGTGGGGGGGGTGTGCAAGAGGCAGCTGGTCGATGTTTCTCTCTCATTGATGTTTCTGGCTCTCTATCTCTTTCCCTTCCTCTCTGTGAAATATCAATAAAATATATATATATTTTTAAAAGATTCATTATATCTCTCCGAAACTGGTTTGGCTCAGTGGATAGAGTGTCGGCCTGCAGACTGAAAGGTCCCTGGTTTGATTCCGGTCAAGGGCATGTACACTGGTTGTGGGCACATCCCCAGTAGGGGGTGTGCAGGAGGCAGCTGGTCGATGTTTCTCTCTCATCGATGTTTCTAGCTCTCTATCCCTCTCACTTCCTCTCTGTAAAAAATCAATAAGTTATTTAAAAAAAAAGAGAGAGCTGTGAGAAAGACAAGTACCACATGATTTCACTCATGTAGAATCTAATAAACAAAATAAAATATCTGAGATTATTTGATAAAAAAAGATTCATTTTATCTTATTCCTCTTAAATTCACAGGTTACTCATTACTGTAATGTTTGCAAAGAGAGATCTTTGTGATACTGGTTTAATTAGTCTATGTGTTTAAAATGAGAAACATTTTGTATGCATATAGTTATGTCAAGTTTATTGTCTTTTGGAGGGAGGAGGTATAAAGTTTCTGAAAAATCTATCTCCTTAATTAGGTTGAACTGCCTGGGTCTTACTTAATTACTGATTTACTTAGTGCACTTTCTTGAGGGGGAAAGGAGTTTATTCAACTATAAGCAAACAAAAAGAACCCAGATTTCAAACTGATGAAGTCCAAATAAATAACTTGTACCTTAAAAAAAAATGTTACGTAGCTTTGGGCTTCCAATTTAAGTAAATTTATTTTTAAACAAATACAAGATAGAATATATAAGTTGTTAACAATTTAAAGTGATTTTTACAAGCTATATTTCACAGTTAATGCATTTAAATGCAAGATTGAAAATTCCTTTTATTAATTAAGTCTTCTAGAAACTAGAGATCGTGAAGATGAACTGAGTAGGCCTAAAGCATAATGGGTGGTTAGGTTTCATTGACAAAGATATCACACATTAAAATGGTATAACATGATTCTTAGAGATGTACAATTATAGAATCATAAATTATATAAACCAATGGAATATCATTACAGCAAATTTATATTTATTAGGTTGTTTGAAATTTTGCCCTTCAAATTGGCAGTATTTATTTGTTCATTGAATAATTTTTTATTGAGTGCCTTTTTATTGCTAGACATGTGTAATGAATAAAGAGCTTATAAAGCATTCCTAACTTTTGCTCCAATAACTCTTTTTTGAAATCACTCTGAAGAGATCATGTAAACAAGTACCGTATTTGCCGGCGTATAAGACGATTTTTTGGCCCTGAAAAATACCGTATTTGCCGGCGTATAAGACGACCACCTAACATTTCCACTCAAAATACAGAGTTTGTTATATACTCGCCGTATAAGACTACCCCCCCCCCCCCGGAGGCATATTTTTCAGGGCCAAAAAATCGTCTTATACGCCGGCAAATACGGTATGTATAGGATTCATGTCATATGGAATAATAGCATTCAACCTAAATCTCCACAGGGGAGTTGGTTAAATAACTGATAATCTCCTAGTGGTCAGCAAACTCATTAGTCAACAGAGCCAAATACCAACAGTACAATGATTGAAATTTCTTTTGAGAGCCAAATTTTTTAACCTTAAACTTCTTCCAATGCCACTTCTTCAAAATAGGCTCGCCGTGGTATTTTGTGGAAGAGCCACACTCAAGGGGCCAAAGAGCCACATGTGGCTCGAGAGCCGCAGTTTGCCGACCACTGGGCTAGTCAGACCTGAGGAGTATTTAGCATGGACAGATTCTGAAGGTGTAAATGGGGACAGCAGTTGACTTCCGCTGTCCGGGTCTGGAGAGGACTCTTCGGTTATGCTGCTGCCCGGTTACTGCTATTGTGTGGCTTTTTCTCTGGGAGGGGAGACGGGAGCCGGGCATCCATTGTTAACTGTTGACCTTGTGGTTGCTTTGCAGTCGAATAAAGTGCCCGTGGTGCAGCCATCCCATGCGGTTCACCCTCTCACCCCCCTCATCACCTACAGCGACGAGCACTTTTCTCCAGGATCACACCCGTCACACATCCCATCCGATGTCAACTCCAAGCAAGGTGAGAGCCCTGCCCTCCCGGCTCTGCTTCAGTCAGGGGGCAGCCGAGCCACGCCAGCCACGGGCCCTACCGGAAGGGGCCTTTGCTCCCTGCCACTGGGTGGGTCGAAATGGATTGTTAGGAGACAAGAATAATTTTTTTATAGCCGATTTTAAAACCCCAAAAGAATTTGTTGTTGCTGCTTTTATTTTTTCAGGACAAAAAACATGAAGAACCTAGAAGGGTTATTTTCAAAGTGACAGCTCTGAAAATCTAGGTTCCACAATATAGACCAATATGTTATACAAATTTACTAAAAATCCAGTCCTCGAGTCCTCCTGCGCAGTACTAGGAGTTGATGGTAGTGTTAAAAAGAAAAGTTAGAGCCCTAGCCAGTTTGGCTCGGTGGACAGAGCAGAGGCCTGCAGACTGAAGGGTCCTGAGTTTGATTCTGGTCAAGGGCACATGCCTGGGTTGTGGGCTCCATCCCAAGTAGAGGACGTTCAGGAGGCGGCCTACCAGTGATTCTCTCTCTCTCTCTCTCTCTCTCTCTCTCTCTCTCTCTCTCTTCCTCCCTCTCTCTCTCTCTCTTTCTCTCTCTCTCTCTCTCTCTCTCTCTCTCTCTCTCCTTTCTTCTCTGAAATCAATAAATCAATAAAATATATTTTTTTAAAGAAAAGTTAGAAAGGGGACAAAGTAGGAGATTTTTACTTTCAAATATTATCTTTTTGAGCCGTTAGTGGTTTCTTTTAGTTTCAGTCATATATCTGTTAGGTTTTATCCCCCTTTTATTATTTACAGCACCAACTTAGACATGAATAATAAAAGTACAAAACCGTGACATGAGTTTTACTTGTTTCTCTACATTATTGCCAAGTTCCCCTTCTATATCGCTTACAGAGAAGTCCACAGCACAGAGGTCTGAGACGTGGGAACGCCCGTGGGGGTGGGGTGCCTGGCTGTGGACACAGCGCTGGGTCTCCCAGCCTGTGGGTCTCTCGGATTGAGAGCAAACTCTGAGGTTAAATTTGTTCCTGGGCGGCCTGTGCTCTTTCCATGTACGTCCACACTTGCACCTCAACAGAATCTTTAGGGGTTCCAAATAAAGCGTCCCACATACCTGGAAGTAATATAATATTGAATATCAACTGGAACTGAAGAGAGAGAAATAAATATTCTGTAAAATCAAGAGAAGAATAGACAGGTGACATTTTTACCATCTTCAGCACCTCACCCCTTTGTCCAGCCCTCTCTTTGTCCGGTGGCGGAAACGACATTAAGTTTGTGCAAAAGAGTGGAGTTCAGGGGCTGGGAGTTTTGCTGTTGTTTTCACCGCTGTGAGGACTTCTAGGTTACACACGCACACCTTCACTTCCTTCCCTGGTTAAAATAGGCAGCTTATTCAAGGACTTAGTTACTATTGGACTTTGACTTGAGTGGAGCCCAAAGCTCTACTTAAAGAAGGTAAGAATCACTCATGCAAAGGTGTCCAGGTTTGCCTCAGTTTTAGCCATTTCCGGTCCTTTCTCCACTTCCTGTTACCAGGGACCTCCAAAGATTAAGAAACAGCACAGACAGGTCTATGGATGTATGGAAGAAGGCATTTTAGGAAGGAGGCCAGGTCTGAGAGGGAAGATGGGGAGTATGACCTCGGTTTGAAATAATCTAAAGGGCGATGTGAGGTAGGCAGTTTAAACATCCCGGTCCCGGGCAGGGCCTGAGCCAGAGGCACACCTGGGAGCCACAAAGATGTAGGTGACAGTTAAAGGCAGTTGTAAAAATTCAAACAAGCTGTTAACAGAAAGAACCCAACAGTGGGTTTTATTAAGTTTTTAACTATTTATTTAGTTAATAGTTACATGGTGCTTCCTAGGTCCTAGCCCCTGTTCTAAGCACTTCAAAATGAGCTTATTTAAAGGAATAACATATATCAGTTTAGTAGCTTTTCTCTTCTAAGAATTCTAGACAGTTCAAATTTTTTTTTGTAGACAGTTCAATTTTTAAAAAAAATCTTTTTTATTGATTTTTTTTTTTTACAGAGAGGAAGGGAGAGAGAGAGCTAGAAACATCGATGAGAGAAAACCATCGACCAGCTGCCTCCTGCACACCCCCTACCGGGGTTGTGCCCGCAACCAATGTACATGCCCTTGACCGGAATCGGACCTGGGACCCTTGAGTCCGCAGGCTGACACTCTATCACTGAGCCAAACCGGTTTCGGCAACAGTTCAATTTTTTAAAAAGACCAGTTTATAAACGGATATCAATTACCTTTCTATTTTATCTTCTGTTCCCATCACTTATTGCTACCCTACCTTGTTTTGCATTACTACGGTAATTATAATTATAGCTTTGCTTCTCACACTTTCCTCTTTTTAATAAACTCCAGAACTAGAGAAGGCCCAGAAGTTGTCTGCTTACAGTCTCTTTGAAAAGTTGCATTATTTTCACATTCTACTCTTTGTGTTGCTTTTAATGTAAAGATCCTCTTTTTGATTACTTTTTGTCCTGGACTTCATGTATCTCAGGGGATATGTAAACTTTGGTTTGAAAAGAATGGATTTACATGATTTCAAATTATTCATTTGAGAGTACATTCTCACTAGGTTTCTTGCTTTTCCTTCTTTTCTCTCCTTCAGTCTGCCTTTTGGCTTTATGGTGTCGCTCAATTAGTTAGAACATGGTGCTGTGGCCAGAGTCACTGATTTCAAAGTCCCCGGGAAGCTGGTTAGCTTTATTAAATAAAAAGAAAAGAACAACAACAACTAAAAACCAAAAGAGTGTCATATGCATATTCTGACACTAGTTATAACCATCCAATAAATTAACCTGTTCGTCAGCAGAACCCATTCTCATTCATAAGAAAATAACTTAGGTTTATTTCCTACTAGGAAGCACATTCGTTTTTACCTTCCTGTCAGTGTGTTGGTGTGTGGAGTTGTGTGCAGGTGTAGAAACAGGAAAGGAAGATAATGCCAATCATTTTGTTCTACGCGTTATTTCTGGTAAAAATATTAAAAGGAAAGAGCTTTTAGGGTTTATTTATACCTACTTATATCTTTCTATTCATGGTGTCCTATTAAATAACAACAAAAACATACCACTTATACTCTGTGCCAGGTGTTTTCTGTGTTGCACATATTAATGTATTTATTCTTCACAACAACCCCTATTCTATTTTTGTTCTGATTAATGAATAATGAATCACTTCCTCAAAGATATGTAGTTGAGTAACAAAATTAATATACCCATATAGTCTAAATCCAAAATAATTTTATCAATATTTATTAAAGTTACATGTAAAAGCTTACAACTGTTTAAGGCCATGCTGTGTATAGCCTGCAGCACACAATAAGTGTTCAGTAAATAGCAGTTAAATCCTGATGTGAAGTCAGCAGTTGGTAGAGGGTCACACACTTCTAGGAATCTTTGGGAGCAGGTTCTTAAAACAACAATAACCTATTTAGAAAACACAGATCCATTTTCTGCTCATGTAGTGACCTAAGCCCCGTCCTGTACTTATGTACCTGCAAAACGGTTGATAATGTTGACCCAGCACGGGGAATGGGTCTGTTTAAATACTTTTTTTCACTTGTTCATTTGTTCAGTCACTCAAAAGTATTTATTGAGAGCCTCCTGTGGAGACAAACCGTGGTTTGATACATTGATTGGCAAAACATGGTTTCTCTTTTCCCAAGCTCTATTTAAACCCATGCAGGAAATCATTTGCACAAACTAACTATAAAAGAAAATGAAGAACATCTTGAGTACCACGTTAAAAGAACAAATAAAACCTTGTAGATTCAAAGAAGAAAGAGATTTTTCAGGGCTATAAAAGTTAGAGAATATTCCATGGGAGAGGGGTATTTGAAATATGAGTAGAATTCTAATAGAAACAGTCAAAAGACTAGCTTAGGAAGTGGCATATAGCAGGTGCTAAGTAAATGTTAGTTTTCTCCTTCCGCCTTCAGAGCAGTAAAACGAAGACCAACTAGTTTGTATATTGTTCTGCTGAACCGCACCTACACAGAATCACTGATGTGTTCTCCACACACTCAGAGCATGGACTAGCGTGGCAGCAGAGTTTTTAAGCTTGTCTGCTGAGAGGCATGTGATTGCAAGCAAGTTACTTCTCTGTGTCCTGGTCAGAAGAGCCCAGGACGAGCCATTATTTTGTGTGTGCCCGAACAGTCAGTTCAACTCTCTAACAAAGGGTTTTAACTATTAATTAAAGTAGATAATTCGGTAGTCTCTCACCTCTAACCCTGAATTTCAAGTTCATATTTTCACAGAGTTCCCAAAGTCCTTCTTGATTGTTCTGGTTTTTTCTTTTCAAAATTGAGCAATCCCCTAAGGATCAGGGAGATGTGTGAATCTTGGGTGAGGGTGGAGGCCAGTGGAGAAACTCCCATGATTCTGATACACCTTAGGATCACCCCAGCTGCTCAAACTTGCCCAAACCCACGAAGAAAATGCAGAGTATGAAATTGGGGGAGAGGGTTTCTACTGTGACCAAAAGAGGCAGTACCTCTGGCCAAAAAGAGAGAGAGAGAGAGAGAGAGAGAGAGAGAGAGAGAGAGAGAGAGAGAGAGAGATTTGAAGAACATTCTTTCAAAAACAGCAACACATGAGATGATCATGTAAAAGCATGTAAGCTCTCTATTGAGGGAGAGATTAAAGACCTTTCTCCATCCCACCCACTTTCTGTAAGAATTGAGAAATAGTTTGTCCTAACTTCAAAGTCAAATGAATATCACCTATGAAGGCAACACATCTTAAGTTATTCCCATATGTTTAAGGCCTTGGGCATCTTTTAAAATTCAAATGAAATTCATACTCAATTTAAACAGTAAAAATGTAGACTATGTAAAGAGCATCTCCATGAGCTCACCTAGCTCCACATTCTGGCTAATCAATATATTTACAACCGCTGAGTGCATTCTCTAAGTCTTCAACCTGGGAATGTGGGTTTTTATATGGAAATGACTAGCTGTATAAGGGAGCAGTTGTGGCATTTTTCTATTCAGAATCACTCATTTCCCCCCAAATACAGTTTAAAATATTTTGCATTATTATGGATGTGTCTTACCCCTTCTTTTCTGCACCCAAGGTAAGATATAAACAAAGAGATGCCATTTGGGACTAGGATTAGGTATAATCTTTAGGCGGTTTTCACAGTTACAGGCCAATGTGAGCTCCAGGGAGCCTGAGCTCAAGAAACAATTTGGTGGCACTCTCATTTTCTATGGGACACAGCTAATCCCGAGCAGCCTGACCTTGGAGCCCAGAGGACTCAACTTGATGAAGAGCTTAGTTGGAGCTGAAGTGGCAGAGACCAAGTGAATCATATCAAGTGTGACCATTATGGGGCTGCAGATGATTCCTAATTAATCTTTGATTCTCTGAGGTATCCCATTTCCCAAATCTGTGTGTCCATAAGGGAGCCAATAAAAATACAAAATTGGCAATTTACCTAATCCTTGAGCACCAGGCAGGCCGTCTACTTATGAAGGCCTGTCATTTTCCATTCTACACAAAAATAATTGTCTACCATTTTCTTAACCAAATTGAAATAATGTGGGCAAACTAAATAATTTGAAAGTCTTATTTTGATGGCTTTTATTAGCAGTATATTTACTATTTCAGGAATCCCTCAAGATGAACTATCTTATTTTTTAAAATATATTTTTTATTGATTTCAGAGAGGAAAGGAGAGGAATAGAGAGAGATAGAAACATCTTCTATATATCTATAAAAGGCTAATATGCAAAGTGTCCCTTTGGGAGTTTGACCGGGAGACCAGGAGTTTGCTCTCTAGGACGTGCGCTGACCACCAGGGGGTAGTGCGGAACAAAGGAAGGCCCCAGCCAGCAGCTGGCAGCCAGGGAAGGAAGGCCCCAATCGGCCCTGATAGCTGGCCAGGCCTAGGGACCCTACCCGTGCATGAATTTCGGGCACTGTGCCTCTAGTCAATGATGATAGAGAATCATCACAAGCTGCCTCCTGTATGCCCCCACCCCCACTGGGAATGGAACCCACAACCTGGGCATGTGCCCCTGACCAGGAATCTACGATCTGGTTCATAGGTCGACGTTCAACCCCTGAGCCAAGCCGGCCAGACAAGATGTATTATTTTAAAACCTGTTGTCTCACATGTTGAAATCTTGGGAAGAGATACCACGCTGACTTCTGTCAAGTAATGGCAGAAAGCATTCTGTTGCCTTCCCATTGCCGTAAGAGTCAAATGTCCTACAAATCTGAACACTCGACCTCTCCATTCTTTTTAATAGGCATGTCCAGACACCCTCCTGCTCCTGAGATCCCTACCTTTTACCCGCTGTCTCCGGGTGGCGTTGGACAGATCACCCCACCGCTCGGCTGGTAAGAGCCTCCCTGCAAACGTCAGCCAGGCATTTGAATGTGTTCTTCTACTTCCCTCTCGCGGCAGCTAGCTTGGTGAACGATAATACCTGTGGAGTTGAGGAAATTCTAAAACAACAAGCAAGGTGCTAGTTTCATGTCATTTCATTTTAAAAGATTGGAAAAACATACAGGCATTGAAATCAATTGAACCCATTTGCTTATATCGTATAGAAAATGACTGTTAGCATTTGCTTTGAAGCCTATAGTTTTATGGATTCAATTTGTGGTTTGGGGCATGTGCTGTGCATGTACAAAGTGCACAGTGTGGCTTTCTCTTCTGGTTTTTTTTTAATGAAAAATATGTTGGAAGGAAACAGACACATTGACTATCTATGTACTATCTTTGCTTATAAATGGCAAGTGAGGTAAATGGCAAATAGGGAGAAATTTAAAAATACAAAAACATCTTTTGAATTTTAATGTAAGTTTCAGCTTGAGTTCAGAAAAGCAAACAAAAAACAAACAAACAAACAAAAAAAAACCCTAATGTTTGGGCTTTTTATTTTCTAGAATTCAATTGGTCTTTGTTATTTATAAAATAAAATAAAATCCTTAACTACTTCCTTGAGAGTTTTCTAAATTACAAAGGTAAAGGCAAGAAAATATATCTTAGGAAGAACGATTTTTTTCTATAGTGTAGCTTATATTTATCATGCCATCGTGAGTACACAACTTTCCCCGCTCCCACTCCAGCCCTCTCCGTCCCTGCCCTCCCCACAGCACTCCATGGGAACCGTGCCACAATGTGGGCAAACGTTTTCTCTCCTTCCTTCGGCGGGTTCTCTATCCCTACGGCCCCCCGGTCATCGCCCACCTCACTACCTTGGCATCCTTACATTGTCTCTTCTTCGGCAAGAAGGGGTTATCCTGCCATGGAAATGTCCACTTACTCTGCAGTATTAGCCCTCTCGCCGGTACCTGTTTGCATTTACCAGTAATTGATTATGGGTACATGTGAACTTAGCTACTCAGGGGCAACAATCCTGTGCTGCCTTGTGTCAGTCGGTGGCAGCTGAAAATAAGGACTGTGTACGTGAGAAACGGGAGGTGAGGGGAAACTGGGAGAGGCGGACTTGTCAGAGAGCAGACTTGTCCCGTGAATTGTCCTCCTGCGGCGGGGAGTGCAGAGTCTTTACATACTTATTCGTTTTTATATAAATATGGAGCTGTATTTCTTTCTTCTTTTTCCTAAAATTGTCAAGGATTCTAATAGAGAATCCACTAGTCTCCTCTGAAAGGATTATTTCCCCGTTCCCAAGGTTCTGTTATAGTTAATAAACTTTTGTCAGGTGCCTACTCTGTTCAAAGCATTTAATGGAGCTGGGAGAGGGGAAGGGATAAAAGACGGGCGATTCATGGACTAGTTTGTCTTTCATGTTGAAGGTGGGAGCTTTTCTTCAAGGCAAAAGGTACTTTGGGTGGAGGGTTAGGAAGGGAAGCAGTTGGATAACTGAAGAAATGTGCTGGTCTGTAATAAAAAAAAAAAATCCCATTTGAATACCTCCCTCTCCTCCCCTCACCAAACTCTTGACTGCTGGTTGGTTACTCATGTTTTGTCATTGATGGGTTCCTTTCTTCTGTGACCTCAGGCAAGGTCAGCCTGTATATCCCATCACGGGAGGATTCAGGCAACCCTACCCATCCTCACTGTCAGTCGACACTTCCATGTCCAGGTAGGTAGAGGTGGAAACGGGCACCCAGGGCGAGCTGCTCCTCCTGCGCTTGCGTCTGTGTGCCTCCGCTTGCCTCCCGGCCGGTCGGCTAGGAGGGTGCGCAGCTCCGCCCCGCGCCTGCCTGTGCTGTGTGCCTGGCTCCCACACTAGGTGTCCTAGAGATTCCCGGGTAGGAGCCTTACTCTGCGCCCCAACGGCGAGCACCAGCCACTCCCGCCAGGGGGAGGCACCCGGCCACTCGGGAGACTGTGCCTCCAGAAGACCCCGATGCCACCCGGCAGCAGGATGTGAAATGTCCCCAAAGCGGACGACCTAAGAGCTTGTTTTACTCAAAATACGCTGCGGGCATGGAAACGGGGGGAGATAAAGACTGGTTTGGTTCGAGTTCTCTCCTTGACTTTCTCTGAGGAAAGTTGTACCATATAATGTGACAGTATTTGCAAATGCCCAGATGGTCCAGAGCCTTCCTGGACCGAGGCTGTCAGAAGAGCCCTGGGCCTTGGGGTGGGGTCGGGGAAGGGGAGGGGGGTCCTAGTGTGTGACTCAGGCCCTGTGGGGACGCAGTGCCAGCGCAGCTCTGGCGTCTGCACCCCCTGCTCTGCGGGACGCTTGCTTCTGGACAGGATGGCTTCTGTGCCTGTGCTTGATGTACACACGCGTGTGGTGTGGCATCTGTGTTCCGTGTCGCTTTCCCCGGGAGCATTGTTGTGCCGGAAGTCAAGCTTTTGGGCCTGTCGCTGGTCGCGGATCTTTACTTTTTATGCAGGTATGAAATTCGCAGTTTGTGTGGTGAATTTCAGCTTTTTGGAAAACAAAAACAAAAACACAACATTATTTTTACAAATTGTACATTCAGCTCGTTGGAAGGGGATACAATTAATATCCTTCCCCCAAAATATATTTTTACACTTTACTTTTATATTTAACACTGTAAGAACTATCTGATGACAGGAGTTTTTCCCGGGCATCATGTATTCTTGCAACTGGTGCCATTTAGCAAAGCATTATCATTTGGTCAACTATTTGTGTTTTTACCATGCTGCCTTAATTTTTTTTTTAATTTGTTTCTGAAATATTACATATCCAAGCAGAGTTCCTTCTTTCCTTCCCAGATGAAGGAGTACATTGTCCCGGCTGTGATGAAAGACCTGGAATGTTGTTCTTGCCGAATTGTTTACTTTAAAACGGTTTAAAAAGCAAAGATTTCGAAAGCACACGCACATTTACCCAACGTGCTTGTTGAAAGTAGCCTTTATTTGTTTTATTTGTCTTGCATGGCAGTTTCCCTCCTTTGTGTTGGACGGTGGTGGATATTTTAAGATGTTTTTACGCTCCGCAGGCATACTCGGGGGAGAGCCTTTGTTCAGCGTGTGTAGTTTCTGCCTTGATGTAGAACTCTATGTGTTCCTCCCTCTGATTAAACGCTTCCCTCCATTATGTGACCAGTTTTCCATCGGGCCAGATCTCTTAAGCATTCTTTCTGCGTAGAAAATCACTCTGGACGATAAGGGCAACCTTATTAAATCGGGGACTGAAGAGTACCTTTCCCTCCCTAAGTTCCTCACTTGTTCTCTCCTCGTGTTAGCACAGAAGCCAACCAACCGTGCGGGGAGACACTCACTGTGACGGTTTGATTGGGAACATCAGCAGAGTTTTTTAAACATGATTTCCTTAGCTTTTATTTAAAAACCGTTGAAAAGCTAAATCGTACTTGTTTTTATTTCCAACATAATTGTTCTAAGTGAAATTATTTGAGAACTGCTTTGCATGTAAAATGACTCAGTTTCTTTTAATCCTATGGCCTAGAGCCGTCCCAGGAAAAATGCCAGGTTCTACTATTAGTGTTTTGTTTTGTTTTGTTTTGTTTTGTTTTGTTTGGGGGGTGCTATATAGGGAATAATGATAAATATTTTCCACCTGAACACAGAAAGGAAAGGAATGCTCAGCCTATGCTAATGCACAGTTAACTCTCCTGTGTGTGACTGCCAGTAGCAGTGAGTGGATTGTCGCAAATGCCACCTCGCTTTGGCTGCGGTGGCCACTCGTGAGTATTGTTTCCTCTCTTTCCTTCCTTCAGGTTTTCCCATCACATGATTCCTGGCCCTCCGGGTCCCCACACAACTGGCATCCCTCACCCCGCCATTGTCACGCCTCAGGTCAAGCAGGAGCACCCCCACACCGACGGGGACCTGATGCACGTGTAAGTGGGCTTGTGGGCTCCCTGGGAGCGCCCGGAGGTGCTCCGTGTACGCCCTCTCTTCCTCCCTGTCGAACCTGCCCCTCTCTTTCTGATGGAAATCGGCGAGCTCAGCTCCCTGTGGACTTTAGCAGGCCTGATTCTCACTGCCAACTAACCGTGACTCTGGGATTGGACAGGAGCACGGACCTCAGTAGATCAAGGGAACCTCGCCCAAATGGAGTAGTCTTCCGAGCACGGGCCCTGGATACACTTGAGCCATGCGGCCCCTTTCTGCCCCATTTCAGCTGGTTCTGACTGTTTGGGAGCCAGCCCCCCGTGGTGCCCGGTAAGGACTGGGAGTCAGTGCCCGCCCGGGATGCGGGCTCTACCAGCCAAGAAGTCCAGGGAAAGGAGCCAGCCATGCCCAGGGTTGCATCAGGCTGCTAGAGCCAATTCCTTGAAGAGATTAGGAGTTGAGTTCCTTAATGCAGGGGGTTTGCAGACTGGGAGGCTGGGGTGGTAGGAAGCACGAGAGAGACCATAAATGCCCTGCAAATGTGGGCAACGCCAACACGCATTGGTTTGGGGGAGAGAGCGTGAATGAAACTTCAGCCTCTCTCCCCCACGTTAAGAACCTGACTTCTGACAGAGGAACGACTACTTACACTGTAGGTTCAGCTTTTCCTGAGGTGACCAAGGAGCTGGGCCGCAGGGCCCTAACTGGGGCAGCTGGACACACCCATTTCCATTTGGTGTGGGGGGTTTCCCCCCCTCCATTTTCTTTATTTTTTTATTTTTAAAAGTTTTTGATTGATTGATTGATTATGGTATCACATAATTGTCCTCATCCCCCCATTCCCATCCCAAACCCCTCCGCATATATGCCCCCACCCCCCTGTTGTCCATGGCCACTGGCTAGGCCCATATGCATCCACACAAGTCCTTTGGTTGATCTCTCCCCTTTATCCCCACCCTCCCCTACCTTCCCTCTGAGGCCTGACAGTCTGATCGCTGCTTCTCTGTCTCTGGGTCTGTTTTTTGTTTTGTTTTTAAATATATTTTATTGATATTTTACAGAGAGGAAGGGAGAGAGATAGAGAGCTAGAAACGTCAATGAGAGAGAAACATCAACCAGCCGCCTCTTGCACACCCCCCACTGGGGATGTGCCTGCAACCAATGTACATGCCCCCGACCGGAATCGAACCCGGGACCCTTCAGTCCGTAGACCGACACTCTACCACTGAGCCAAACCGGTTTCAGCTCTGGGTCTGTTTTTGTTCACCAGTCTATGTTGTTCATCATTCCCCCTGTTGCTCCCAGAGAACGTTCTCAGACCTGAGGGTGCTCATCACAAAGGGTTGCTCTTCTAAGCTGATGGCGTTCCAGGCTTGTGAGAGCCTCGGGGCTGTCCCAGCCGGAGTCTGCTGTGGAATCAGATGCTCTGCTACTGTCCGCCCATCTCTCCCTTCTTCTGCCCACCACCCCACTCACCACCGCGTCCCCCTTTCAGGAAGCCTCAGCACGAACAGCGGAAGGAGCAGGAGCCCAAGAGACCTCACATTAAGAAGCCTCTGAATGCTTTCATGTTATACATGAAAGAAATGAGAGCGAATGTGGTGGCCGAGTGTACTCTGAAAGAAAGCGCGGCTATCAACCAGATTCTAGGCAGAAGGGTAAGTAGTGGGATGGCAAATCCGTGTTAGTGGGACGCGTGGGGCTGCTTCATCAGAGCCTGCCCACGTGCACTTGCCTCTGAGGGGGTCACCAGGTGCATAGGGGTCATCACCAGCCTCTCTGGGGAGGAGTCAAGAGAACAAGCGGTGGCGATAGCTTTCCCGAGGAATAAATGCTCTCTCTAATGCATTGTCAGCCACCCGCGCTGTTGTTCCTGCCATCACTCGTCAAACAAGTACTTGCTGCCTTTTGTATGCCCGGCACTGCAGTGAGACAATGAGATAATAATTGCTGAATAAAATAGATATTGTTCTTGTTCTTCATGGAGTTTAAAGTTTTGTGACGGGATACAGATATTGGGCAGTTAATTACCTGGTAAATGCGTAATTAAAATGGTGACAAATACTGTGACTATGAAGAACAAGCTTCTATGATGAAGAATGATGGGGCTGGGAGAAGGGCCCTCTGAGGAAATAGTGTTTAAGCTGAGACCCGAAGGATGCGTAGGGGTTAACCACATGTGTGAAGTCCTGTCTGAAACAGGCGAGCATGGACCCCACATGGGGAGCGACGGGAAGGCCTGGACACCCCGCAGATGCTGGCCACTTCTCCCAAGGTAGAAGCAGATCTGTGCTACTCAAGAGCTTTGAGTGGAAGGACTTCAATGGGCCAGAGAAATGTTTACTCTAGAACAGGGGTGGGCAAACTTTTTGATTCGAGGGCCACAATGGGTTCTTAACCTGGACCGGAGGGCGGAACAAAAGCAACCTGACCATGCTGGCACTCTCATCTTGGGCTGCTGGTGAAGGAGCGGAGGGGAGAGCAAGAGAACCCTCCGCTCTTTCGGCTCCACGGGCCGGATAGAACAGCCGAACGGGCCAGATCCGGCCCGAGGGCCGTAGTTTGCCCACGGCTGGGCTAGAAAAACCACTTTCTGATTCTCAAAATGTACATGAGCCAGGTTTCTGGATTGCTCCCCTTTCCATCATTCTGTCACCTAGGCTAAGATTTTTCTGAGAACCTACTGCATACCAGGCACTAGGCTGCAACTAGGACAGATACTGAGATTTTTATATCCAACCACCAGCCAAAAGGCTAGTCCGTTTTTCCAGGTTTTTTTTTTTTCCTCTGGATTGAAATGCTTTTCGTTAGATATCTGGAGTGGTGGGGGGAAATTGAATTTTTAAATTCAAATCACATTTTCTCTGGATTTGCATTATAATTTTAGAAGATGCTTCATCATAGTTGTTGATGCTCTTCACAGATGCGTGGTGGCTTCTTAACTATGCAGGCGTATACTCATTTTTGAAACCTCTCAAGAAGTTGGTGATTTGCAAACGAGCATTCAACGATGGGGGTCTAGCAACCTTTGTGAAACTTAGAGGGCCACATTTTATCTGTTATTGATGATCATTTTTACCATGTTTGCCACAAACCTAATACATGTTAGCATTCATAAGAGAACGCATTCGGGAGATTTTAGGCAGAGGGGAGCAGGCTTTCTTGCATTATTGATTCCTGTTGGATGGCAAAAAAAAAAAAAAAAAAATGCAGCTATTTCCAATCTGCAAGACACCAGGGTTTCAGGGTCAGGGTGCAGTGACAGATTATAGCTTTTCGGTGCCCTGCGCACAATACTCTACGTCCTGTGGATCCTTAAACACTTAATAACAGTAATTACAATGATTTCCCAAGCCGATGAGTGATTTCCACCGTCTTTGAAGAACTCCACCTTAAAAGCTTAAAGACGGATGACTGTTTCCCCCTGACCCTTTAAGAGAAGAAACCAGAGGAAAAGAAGAGTTGTTCTTTCAGCTTCTGGAACGCTCTTCGTTTGGTTCTGTGTTTTTGTTTTGTTTTCCTTTTGTGAGTTAAAGGTCCCCGGTTCTTCCTTCCGGCAGGCATCCTTTGCCTGCTCAGGGGGCCAGGGAGGGCCATTCTATGGCGGCATGCTTCCTATTTTCCTGCGCGTTTCCCACAATCGCTACTTTCTCGGCTCCCTTCACCATCCCCGGATCAGAGCATGTGTGCTGAGGGATGGTTCTCATTTGGGGTCTCTCTCTGGGTTCGATTGGGACACCTGTTTCTATTTATAGTTTCTGAGCTCTCTGATTAAGATCAGGCTTTCTCTCCTTTCATGGCTCCCCTCTGCCGGAGCAGCCCCCGCTCCTCCTCCAAGTCCCCGGCTTCCCCGTCATGACGTTGTACGCTGGGACGATTGTAATGCTTAAAAGGGAGCTTAAATTCATCCCTGAGCGTTCTATCTTTGGGTTTTTATGCATCTTTATTGTCTCTCTAAAGTAGAAATGTTCATGTGTAGGAATTGATCAGTTTTCTTGTTATTATTATAAGTAATAGCACAAATCTTAACTTTAAGATACCGTATTTGCCGGCGTATAAGACGATTTTTTGGCCCTGAAAAATACCGTATTTGCCAGCGTATAAGAGACTGGGCGTATAAGACGACCCCCTAACATTTCCACTCAAAATACAGAGTTTGTTATATACTCGCCGTATAAGACTACCCCCCACTTGGAGGCATATTTTTCAGAGCCAAAAAATCATCTTATACGCCGGCAAATACGGTAAGCTTTTTTTAAAGACCTTCCAGGCTATTAAAGGAAGTCCATTTATTGCAAATGTATTTGTCAGGATTTTAAAATCTTGGAACCGTATAAGTTTCTTTAAGTTAAGTGGGTATTTTCTCAACAACTTGGTGAAATCTTGACCATGAAATTTAATTTTTTTAAAAAATTGACTCAGTTTCTCAGTAAGCAAAAGCAATAGAAAAGCATTTTTCACCAGGCGTGTTTCAGAAACTCCTGTAAAGAAAGATCATCTTTCTAGTTTGTATTAGACTTTATTTTTGTTTCAGTGCGAAACTTTAATAGCATGACTTGACCCACTGCTTTTCTCTGGTGAATGATCTTTCACTGTGAGTAGATTTTGAGCGTTAGAAACATCGGGGAACGAAAAGGAACTGAAAAACTCAAGCAAATGGTTTAATTTGTGACCTGCTGTTTCTCCCTGCAGCCTGCTCAGTTTTGTTAGCTCGGGTGTTTTGTCAGCCCTCCGTTTTCAGCTTGAACTGAAAAACACCCGGTTGCTTGGAGAGAAGACCCAACTTCCCAAACGCGGGAAATAGTTTTATAAAACTTACTCCAGGTTTTCTCAGCAAGTGATGAAGCTGCCATACGTTATATAAAATTATATTGATATGCTATGGTAGCATTAGAAAGATATTATTTGTCAAATGAGTAAACAAATTTACAAGGTTTGACTTCTTTCCTAACTTTGGTCCCTTTGTGCCTCCTTTTGTGTTCTTCTTTGGTAATGCCTTGCCTCCTGCGAGTCACATTTACTCCATACCAGAACTGCAAATATTAATGATTAGTCTTTTCTCAAAAAACAAACAACCACAGCACAGGAAAAAAAAAAACACACAACAATCCAGGCTGCCCTCTTTCCTTGTGCTGTTTGTTTGCCTCTCCCTGCGGAGGGCTCTCACCGGGCGCCAGCGTGGTGTCTCGGGTTTGGGAGCACGGCCCTTGGCAGATGCCGTGTGACTTTGCTCGCCTGGTTTAAGCTGCCAGGGCTGAACCAGACAGGCCTCTTCCCGGGCGCCACTGGACTCAGCGGGTTTACTCTTTCAGGTGTTGTTAGCTTGTTTGTTTCCTTCTGTCCCCTCCCCCAGTTCTTTTTAAAAATATATATATAGTTTATTGATATTTTACAGAGAGTAAAGGAGAGAGATAGAGAGCTAGAAACGTCTATGAGAGAGAAACATCGACCAGTTGCCTCCTGCACACACCCTGCCGGGGATGTGCCCGCAGCCAATGTACACGCCCTTGAGCGGAATCAAACCTGGGACCTTACAGTCCACAGACCGACGCTCTACTACTGAGCCAAACCGGCGTCAGCCCCCCAGTTCTTTTTTAAGAAAAATGTATTACCTGATTTAGGTTCAGGCCAAGTCCTGCCGTGTGTCCTCCTTCTTAACTTTACACCCTTACACTTCTACAGCAATTAAAAAATAAATCATCTACCCTGTCCAGCACAGCAGCCCTGGCTTCTAAGGGGCTTTCAAAGGACATGGACTTAGCTGGCCTGCTGGAGGCTGGCGTGGTGGGTGGGATGTGGCAGAAGGGGCGCCAGTGCTCCCCCTGAGACGGGCTTCTCTTGGCAGACAGGAGCAGCGGCTGTTTCTGTTTCCCCAGGAAAGCTTCCTAGCCGGCCTTCAGGGCCGGTCCCCACTGAGGACTGAGACATCGCTTCCTCCTGAGGACTTTCCCATCCGCCCCTCTCCCTCCTTCCTCTCCCCCTTCCAGCCACACCTGACTTTTCTTTTTCCTTGTTTTGTCACTCATAAAGAGCAGGGGAATTGAAATCAATATTCAGGGTGGACATGAATGAGAAGGACTGGAAGGAGTGAACAGGGAGACGTCCCTACCCCGAGCTGGGCGAGCAGGAGAGGAGGCCGGGCCGGTGCGAGGGTGTGCACGTGGGCTTCGGTCTGCTCCAGCAGCTGCCGCCTCTGCCATCACCTCAGGCCAGCGGGGTCCCCCAACGCTCAGCCCGTCTCCTGGAAGGTTCTGCTGACAGGTCCGGGCGCTGAGGAAGTAGGGAATATATTTGAAACTGTGGACTGGGGGCCTGGGGCACGTTGTGGGCAAATATATGCAGAGCAGTGTGCAAATATACGCTACTTAGAATCCCAAACGACGACGCCTTGCCCTACCTAAGCCATTCTGCCATCTACGTGCATATCAGTGATGTGAAAGGCACATGGGAAGTCTGCAGGGCATCAGCTGCCGTGTTCTCCAAAGTAGGTGCTGTCGCCTCAAATTCCCTAGATGGCCACGTAAACTTCAATAACGCTCCTTGCCTGCCATCAGGAGGCAGCAGCGAGCACCCAGCACCGTGAAGTGAGCGTGTACAGTGTTATCGGCGTTCCCCCTGGAGACCACGAGCGCTCATGTACGTGTGAGGAGAGGCTGAAGAGGCTGGGGCAGACTGGCTTTGATGTCTTGCTTTACGGACAGGATCGCATGATGATGAAGATTTCGGGCTCTTCATGTGACAGTGGGAAAGTGTCCATGCGACGTGAGGACGTTATCTGTGGGAAAGACATCTGGAAGTGATCACGTTTTGCATAAATACGTGGCACTCGGGCTCAGCTATCAGAATAGGCCGCGGACGACGGAAAGGGCTAAATTGGGCGCTGAGGTTCGGCAGTGATGGTTCCTTTTAATTTGTATTGGGAAGGAGCAGGGGTGGGTGACAGATCCTGTTACTCTGGGCCCTTGGGTCGGCTTTGATGTGTTTCCCGCGATATCGGAGAGGGGAGCGGAGAGACCACGGTTGGAGTCCTGTCTCCCGCCACCAGACTCCAGCGGGATGTCTGCGGCTCTCTCGGTCGCCTGCCATTTACAAATAAATCGATGCTTAAGTGCTTAAATGTTCTTCGGTGTTGAAAACACGAACTGGATACTGCTGTGTGTGTTTTGCTCACTTCTGTTTGTCCCCCATCTCTGTTCCAGTGGCACGCCCTCTCCCGCGAGGAGCAGGCTAAGTATTACGAACTGGCGCGGAAGGAAAGGCAGCTTCATATGCAGCTCTACCCAGGCTGGTCTGCGAGAGACAATTATGTAAGGCCGCCCCGCGCCCGCGCCTCTCTGCTGTCCCTCATCCTCTCCCCCATGGCTTTCGTGGAGGAAGTGCGTCTCACTGTGTGTCCCATGCTGGTGCTGTGTCCTGTGTTTGGGAATGAAGAGACTTCATAACATAATCACATTTTGAAAGCTTTGAGCTGTCACAGTTTTGTGTGTGTGTGTGTGTGTGTGTATGTGTGTGTGTGTGTGTGTGTGTGTGTGTATGCTTGTTTTGTTTTTGCTATAAGTGCTAATACATTTTTTAAATGAAACTTTTTAAATAAGAAAACACCTTATGTTTTCTTTCTTACAAAAATAATTAAAAGACCTACTCATTGAAATGTTGGCAAAAGTGACTTTTTAAGCCCGTAAGCTCACCAGGCCCAGTCTCCCAGCACCTCCCGAAGGAGACTGCTTGAGTTGAAGAGTTTTCTCCCCTGCCCTGGGCTTCTGGTCCCGGGGCAGTAATTATAATTAGCATCTTCTGGGCAGAACCTCTGCCATGCCCGTTCAGTGGGAATCAGCTTCCCTCCCGCCCAAAGGGTTTCAGAAGCGTCCTCTCCGCACCTGCCGCTGCCTCTGTCCCGGATGCGGTTTGCCCGGGATGGGGCAGCGGGCCGGCCCTCTCCCCCAGGGGAGGTCTGTGCTGTGCTATGAATCTGTATAGATTGAATGAGCATTGCATCTTAAATGTCTTTGAAGTTTCTGGTTCTGACCCTGAAGTAGAGAAGTTGAGTTTTTACTTTTTATTTATTTTTATTTTTTAAAAAAAATATATTTTATTGATTTTTTTACAGAGAGGAGGGGAGAGGGATAGAGAGCTAGAAACATCGATGAGAGAGAATCATCGACCAGCTGCCTCTTGCACACCCCCTAGTGGGGATGTGCCCGCAACCAGTGTACATGCCCTTGACTGGAATCGAACCTAAGACCTTTCAGTCCGCAGGCCAACGCTCTATCCACTGAGCCAAACCGGTTTTGGCAGTTTTTACTTTTTAGAAGAGATAAAAGAAACATTCTCTCCCTCTTGCTCTCTCTTCTGTCCATATGGAGAGATGGGAAGAAAGTTTTAAAGGCAGCCAGTGTCCTGTGAATTTACCTTGGAAGATTTTCCTCAGCACAGTTTTTAAAGGAAATTGTTTTTGCAAAACTTGATTTTAGGATTGTCCTGAATGAAGGGGAAACCCATTCATTATTTGTTACATACAATTTTTAACATAAATCAAATAAGCCTATTAATTACTAAGGCAAACAGAAGTCAATCAAGTGATAGCACTTTAGTTAAATGTATTCTTAAAATTAGCAGTATAAGAATAGTCTAAACAGGACTATCCTTATTGTAGCTTATCTTTTAGTTGTCAGAATGCTAGTCTGATCCTCACTGAGATCATACTAAATATAGTTCAATGATTTACTGTTAAAATGCCCTATTATTCTATGGCATTGTAGATTGTATAACTTCAGTTTGTTTGCATAGCTTTTATAACTGAGGTTTTCATAAATCAACAACAGTGCACACATTTTCTTAGGTGAGATCAGCCAAATATTTATCAGAGCTTTTACATTTAGTGCTTAATAACCTCAGTAATTAGATATAATTTTGTGAAAAAATATTTTTATGCTTGCCATCCATGAATTTTGGGATTTTTTTCTGCATAGGTTGACATTAAGGCATCCAAGCGATGTAGCTCTTTTTGCTTGCTATAGCTGTAGGTGCTCTTGAAACACCTGCTTGTCCTTGAAATGTAGTCTAGGTCAGCGGTCGCCAACCGGTGGTCCTGGGACCACTGTGGTCCATGAGGTCCGAAACGGTGGCGACCGCTGGTCTCGGTTATTTCACAAAGGCTGCAGTCACATGTTCTAGGTGTGTGCTGGTGGCTGTGTGGGAGGGACCAGGGGACACAGCCCAGCAGCATCTGTGGGGAGTTAGGTGTGGGGTGAGCTCGGCTGAGGGAGGGGGTAGGGGGAGAAGCAGTTCCTGGAAGAGATGACACGTTGAGGTGAGAGTTAAAGGACAAGTGGGAGGGAGGAGGAGAAAGTGAGGAAGTCAGTTCCCGACATGAAACAACCTCACCACACCTTGTGAAAACCATTCGAAAGGGCGCTGGGGGTGCCGGGGAGAAGCATGCTCTCCCGACGTCCGCTCCCCTCCCAGAGCACCAGTAACCTTAGAGGCCGCACTGCTATTCCTCACACTCAGTTCCCGCCGGTGGCCTGTGTTTGCGATGATAGTTCAGTCAACTTTCCAAAGTCTTATGGCCTCAGTGGTCAGGCCCTGTGACGTGAAGAAAAACTACCTTGATGTGTTATAAACACATGCTTTCGTGTATTCACACAATATATTCAAGATGGTCTTATAGTCTTATTTTTTATTGTTAATGTGATTCCATACATATTTTCTCTTCACCCAAGGATGTGTTTACTGATTTGAGAGAGGGCGGGGGGGGGGGGGGGGGGAGTAGAGAAAATGAGAATGAATATGAGGCATCTGTATTGTTGTATCTCATTCACCCACGTGTTCTCAGTACAGCCTATAACATGACTCTGTGCCTGTCTTCTTCCAGGGTAAGAAAAAGAAGAGGAAGAGAGAGAAACTACAGGAATCCACATCAGGTAGGCACCCTGTGACTTTTCCGTAAATCCTCACGCTTCTGACAAACACCTTTAAAGTAGTTTGCATCTTTCTACACACCACACACACTGCTTTATTCGGCAACTGTATCTCGTGATACTTCCACTTTGCTTTTCCTCCTGAAATTCTTTTAAAAATGTTTTAAGAGACCTTTCTTTTCCGTGTGACGTTGTGTGCAGGTACATCTAAAGACTCCTTTCCCCAGCCCTGTCACCTGGAATCCTGGTTAGCTGTGGCTGTTTGTTTTGCTTTGTTTTTTGCTTCTATTGTCTGTGTTCTCTTTGCTTTATTCATACCTCTGTCCTTCTATTTGCAGAACTCTTTACAGTAAAAAATTTTTATGGTGATTCTATAATATGCTACCTTATATCCCCCTGAGAATCTTTTTTTTTGTGGTTTAGGTTATTTAACAATATAAAACATGGTGTGAGGGTTTATCTTTCCTACACATTAATTCAAGGCATCAATCAGTGAGGTCCCATGTATTCCCCCTTTTCCCTTCATTAAAAGTAAGGTCCCTTGTACTGCACAAATAAAAAATGGCTGGTATAAGAACCATAAAAAGTAAAGCAAACAGGTCCACATGATGTTGTAGCTACTACATATTTGGAATGTTCAAAAACCTCTTCGATAAAAAATTTGTTAAAGACACAATTTTCTGCAGGTACAGGTCCCAGAATGACAGCTGCCTACATCTGAAACATGGTAAGAACGACTCTCTGGCCCCACCGCTGACGTTCGTTATACACAGAGGCGCTTGCTCGCGAACCTCCTTGCTCACTCAGCATTGCTCCCTTAAAGAGGAAACTCCACCAAAATCAAATTAGCGCTTAAAAAAAAAAAACCTGATGGTTTTTATACCGGCTATGTATTTGCAACATATTGTACGTTCATCTCTCCCCTTCTTCCTGCTTTGCTCCTTTAATCTTTCTCCATTCCCTTCTCCCTTACTCTCTTCTGAGCCATTCCTTACTCTGAGCGGCAAATCTGCCCCCTTAAAAAAACAAACAAACAACAACACAAACCAGCAAGCAAAATGCGGTCTTCCTCCGGCCTGGGGCTGGGTGAGGAGCCCGGGCCCTTCTGTCCTAGCTCGGCACCATCTGCTCTCAGGGGCTTCCTTTCAATGAAGATGATACCCAGGTAACTTACAAGTAATTCACTTGTTTCTAGTGAGAAGGATGCGCTTTGTTTATTTGTTTGTTTATTAAACCTGGCATGGGGACTAGTTACTTGATTAACTGTATTCTGCTACCAAGATTTTTCTTTATTAGTAACCATTGCTAGCTCTCCCTATTACTAGTTGCAATTATAACATTTATTTCACTTCTTTTTGCTCTAATATTATTTTTGACCTCATAACCACCAGCCCAGGGAACCTGCCTTGTACACTGATTTGGTCCTGGCTAAGTTTTGAGTCTTCAAAATGGAGTGTGAAAAAAAAAACAAAAAAAAAAACGGAGTGTGTCTGCATTTTCTCCCAGTGACGATTCTTCCCGAAGGAGCCACCTTGGATTCTGCCGTCTGTCTAGCAGCCACATCCAGGTGCTGTCCGTTCTGTCTCTTGGGTCTTGTCTGGCTTTCCTCTCTCACTCGCCACTGCCACAGCCCAGCTCAGGAGCACAACCTTTCCATCGGATTCCTGCGGCAGCCTTTGGGCCATTTTTCCTGCCAGTGCCCAGAGGGATTGGCTCAAACACAGACTGTTTATGTCACTTCCCGACCCAAACAGTCCGTGCTTTTCACCGCCCGTAGGATCAAGAGCGAACCACTTAGTGCTGCCCCACCTCTCCCCTCTCCTCAGAGTTCAGTCTCTCCCTCTCCGCCCCTCCTGCCCTCCGGCCCCCCTGCCCGTCCTTATGAGCCCTGTGGTCCGTCCAGGCAGAATTCCTGGCAGTGCCCGGTGGGCGGAGGCTGCTGCACGCACTGCCTTGTGCTTGGAGGGCCGGGGGCCTGAGTGCAGCGCTGGCCACAGATCACTTGGCTCTTGACTAGAACCAGGTGATCCTACTTAGTCTTCAGAACTACATTTTGGTGCTGAAATGTCAATGGAGTTTCCCAAAGGAGCCGGCAGAGGTTTGGGTACCACAGAGATCTGAATTTTAAATCCACCGTCTGCCTGGGCAATCTATTTCAGCTTCTTTTCCCCCCCTTTTTGGTACTCACCAAAGGACATGTTTTTATTGATTTTAGAGGGAGAGGAAGGGAGAGAGGTCAAAAATAATATTAGAGCAAAAAGAAGTGAAATAAATGTTATAATTGCAACTAGTAGAAGGAGAGCTAGCAATGGTTACCAATAAAGAAAAATCTTGGTAGCAGAATACAGTTAATCAAGCAAGTAGTCCCCATGCCAAGTTTAATAAACAAATAAATAAACAAAGCACATACATCAGTGTGAGAGAGAAATATTGGTTCGCTGCCTCCTGAATGTGCCCTGACTGGGTATTGAACCTGAAACCTATGTATGTGCCTGACCAGGAAGTGAACTGCAATCTTTTGGTGCCTGGGGTGATGCTCCCACCAACAGAGCCACCCCACCGGGGCTCTGCTGCAGCCTTTTCTTCTTCATTCTCCTCATCTGTGAAACGGGGGTGACAACACCACCTGCGGTTGTTCCTGCGCCACATCTGCCTGCCTTCCTCCTCCACCCTCCCGGAGACCGGCTCCGGTGCTCCCTCCTGTGCAGCTCCCTGACCTCACTCACATCCCAGGGTCTTCAGACTCCCTTCCCGGAGTTCTGTGATACTGAAACTCTCCCAGCCCTGGCCAGGCAGCCCAGTTGGTGAGAGCACTGTCCCCATGCTGCAAGGGTGTGGGTTCAATCCCCCATCAGAGCACATATGAGAGTCAACCAATGAGTGCATAAATGAATAGAACAACAAATCTCTCTCAATCTCTCTCTCTCTCTCTCTCAAAATCCATTTAAAACACAACTCTTCTGAACGAATGCGGAGAGGCAGGCTTTTCCCTAAGTGGAAAGAGGGTCATTCCTTCATCTAGGTGTCCAAAGAGCCAAAAAATGTCACAGATGCTCATCTTTCATTCAGCCTAACAGCTGTGGTCCTAGGACCTAGTAGGAGGCCTCCCCGCTTGGTGATTAGGAGCAAGGAGCAGAAAGATGACTTAATCACCCGCCTCCCGGAGCTCCTGACATCACAGTAGAAGTAATTCCAGTAGCCATCACACGCATGAGCTTGTGTGGGACTTTTTGCACGCTTTTTTTTTTTTTTTTGAAAGAATGTCCTTGTAAGTGCGGATGCAGGTCTGGATGGCAGTTCGCCCTTCTGTGCTCTTCCCCCAAAGGGAAGATCCTCCCAGGGCAGTGTGCTGAGGACTGGGGCTCACAGACTCGCTCCCCCTTCTGTGTGCATCAAAACCTCTAATGCTGTTTCTTTTAGAAACCGTGAAAATGCATTGCTATATTTCAGAGTGCGTATTTGGTTTTGTGTTCTTATTGATGAACATCACCTCGTATTTTCCAATTCAACCTGGAATTGAACCCTCACCAGTATTTTCCATTTCCATTAGAAGATTAAGCAGAGTATGTTTTTGTCCTAGAGGGAGTGTATCCCGAACAACTTTAAAACAAAAACAAAAAAAGTCAAAACTATCATTGTGCTTCCTTGTCGTTTACTTCTTTCTAAAGTTAAGGGGTCCTCTCTCATCTGTCCCAGAAGAAAACAAAATAAAGCATCCCCCACCCTCCTCCAGCAAAAATTCCCACCAGCTGCCTGGGGGCTCCAGACGGTGGGGCCCCCCTGGCTGCCGGGTCATCCTTCAGCCTCTGAAGTCACTACCGGCTTCGGAGAGCTGCCCTGGTGGTCCCTTGATGAGAATTACTGAGCAGCCCTGGCTGTTTGGCTCAGTGGATAGAGCATCAGCCAGTGAATTGAAGGGTCCCAGGTTCAATTCTCGTGGGTTGAGGGCTCAATCCCCAATAGGGAGCATGCAGGAAGCAGCTGATAAATGATTCTCTCTCATCATTGATGTTTCTTCTCTCTTTATCCTTCTCTCTTCCTCTCTGAAATCAATTGTATATGAATTACGGAGCAGAGAGGAGCTGACTTGCATTCATAAAGATCTCAGTAAATTACGAATGATGATATCTCTACTCTTCCCCGCACCATCTCTTACGTTAGGAATTCAGAAACTGACACGTGTGGTCGTTGACTTGTCTTGGCTTCATTCAGCGTGTGTTGGGCGCCCAGGGGAAGAAGCCAGGCCGTCAGACCTGGATCAGAGTGGGGAGGAGGGGTGGGTGCTCCCTGCTCTCCCGGTGCTGCGCCGCGGTGTGGCGGTGGCTGATGAAGAACGAGTGAGAAAGTGTATGTGCTGTCATCAAAATGGAACGGGGCGTGGGCTTGGCGTCTGCTTTCGGCTGGCTGGTCAGAGAGGGCCTTTCTGAGGACATAACATTTGGGGACACCCAGTTGTTACCCCTAAGAAATGGAGGGTGTTGTGTGTATGGCTCTGAAACAGCAGTGGCTGAGAAGGAAAGTCAAAGGAAAGAGAGCCTTGTGTTGCAGAAGGAGCTTGGACTAGGAGTGAGGCCCCGGCCCCTCCCATTGCCCCCGAGTGAGCCGTGGGGCTGGGGCAGGCCGTCTCCAATCGGCGTGCCTCTGGTTCCTCGAGTGGCAGGGCTGAGAGCGCTCCGACCAGCTTCCTAGTCTGCTTTGCTCCCCGCGGTCTGCACTGCCTCCCAGTGTTGGCAGAGAGACTCGGGTCTCTTTTATATTCAGTAGTCTGCAGTCTCCATCTGTGCCTGGGTGGTTTGTAACTATGACACACCTGTGTGACCTCGGATGGCGTGTACCTATGGTGGCTGTGTTCTGAGCCTGCATAGGTCGCCCTGCCTGCCCCTTCTCCCAGGCCGGGGCCTGGATGCGCTGCCTCTGTGGGTTTGATTCTCCGCTGACCTGATCAAGCAGCTCCATTTGACAGACTGAGTCATGCCAGTGCTGGCTGCACCTGAGACACAAAGGGAAGACTGACAAAACACGTGACTAGGGTGGTGCGATGTGAAAGCTCCCACGGCTGGTTTTCAGTTCTGAAGGGACGTAACGGAGTATTAGTAAGTCCTGCTGCTCCTCTCTCTCTGCAGTCAGGCAAAGCTGATGGAGCACAGGACCCAGGCAGAGGAGGTGGTGTGACTCCAACAGGAAGAGTTGAGGGTCTTTTGTTTTGTTTTGTTTTGTTTTAATTGATTTCAAAGGAAAGGAGAGGGAGAGAAAGATAGAAACATCAATAAGAGAGAATCATTGATTGGCTGCCTCCTACAAACCCCCTACTGGGGAATGAGCCTGAAACCCCAGCATGTGCCCAACCTGGAATTGAACCCTCACCTCCTCGCTCATAGGTCAATGTTCAACCACTGAGCCACACCGGCTCGGCCGGAAGGTATTTTTTTGAGATTGTTTATTTTTTCTTATGTACACAGTGAAACGTAACACCGTTGTGGTGTCCTTAAAGAAAATCTTTCATCCATGTCTGTTGCTCAAATGCCAGAGTCTCTCCTTGCTCTGAACTAGTACGGAACCATCAACTCAAAGGAAAATGCCCTGCTAACGAGGAAAAGACTCCTCAGCGAACCAAAAAGCCCTCGGGAAGCTTGTGTTTCTAGTCTTTAAAAGATATGCTTCACTTAAAGCTTCCCTCCTACCCCCCCCTTTTTTTTTGATGGGAAATGCCACTGCAGTTGCCTCATGCAGACCAAGATAAAAACTGGCCGATGAAGCAGCTCCTTGTACACCCAGCTGTGTCCCTGCTCCCCGTGTGTTTCCACTTCGGGGTCTTGTGAGAAGAGTATTTACTCTGGTGAAATCATGCTGAAACAAAGAATTGGCACCCACCCAGTCTCTATACCTCGCAACCACTTCCAGGACAAATTAGAAATGGGATCTGTAAAAGACATTCTTCTGGGTTGGAGGTGATTCCCAGGCTGTGGGTCTTTCATGAGAGCCACGTTCATCCTTGGCTTTGGGGCTGTGGGAATGCTGGGAGCGCAGGGCCACAGGGCATGAGACTGCACACGGTCTCCTCGGGTCCAGCTGGAAGGCAAGTATCATGAATGCCAATCATTTGTGAGTGTTTTGTTGTTTGCTTTTTTAAAAATATATTTTTGTTGATTTCAGAAAGGAAGGGAGAGAGAGAGAGATACATCAAGAATGAGAGAGAATTGTTGATTGGCTGCCTCCTGCACACCCCACACTGGGGATCTGTCTGACCCGGAATCAAACCATGACCTCCTGGTTCATAGGTTGACACTCAACCATTGAGCTGCACCAGCCAGGCTAATCCTTTGTTTATTCTCTGCTTGTATACAGCGAGGACGACCGCTGCAAGTAAAGAATTGCAGTAGGCAGTGGGGGTGCTTGCTAACTGGGCCCTGTCCCTTCCTGGCGTGCTCCCAGCTTAAGAAGATACAGATGTGCAAATGGGTAATGAGAATAATATGCTTTGTGCTAGGAAGGAGGCGCATGCAGTGCATGATGTAAATATAAGGAGAACAGGAAGTAGGTAAATCAGAGTGAGATCGGGGAAGGCTTCCTAGAGTAGGCAGCACTTGAGCTGTTCTGTCTCAGGGGAATTCGTGGGTTTGGTAGAACAGGGATCAAGCTGCTGTGAGCGTCCAGCGTCTTGGTACATGTCTGATTTGGAACACGCAACATCTCAAGAGTTTGTCAGAAGTCAGAGATTATCATCAAAGACTGGATTTCCTTTCCTGAGCTAATCAAGATTCATAAGGAATTAAAGAAGCAAAGAATTTGAATTTTTTAGAGAGGATTATCATCCTGAGTTTACTGATTTAAAAATGTAACTTCACAACTTGGTTAGTAACGTTAGCAGAACCAATACAAACAAACAACCAAAAAACGCCCACCATCTTCAAATTATATAGAGAAGATATTCTAGTGATGTTTTAATGTATTTTCTTTGATTATGTAACCTCAAAGAACTAGTTTAAAAGAAGAAATGGCCTTTCTCTAAAAAAGCAAAAACCTCCGGTTCAATGCAGACACAGATGCACACAGGTGCTGAGTACAGACAAACCTGCTTTCGGCTTTATCTTGCATATTTGCTAACCTGAGAAATTAAAGTGTTTTTACTTTAACCTTTATTTTTCTAGAGCCAAGAGGTACGCAGGGGAGGTAATTTCTAGTACAGTATATACTGTACTATAATATAGCTATTTGTGCAGTGCTTGGATTTATATGTTTAAAAATACACCCAACTGTTCTAGCTTTCTGTTTGATGGTGGTATTTGTGAGCCTGGCGAGGTGGTTAGCGATGGGGAACCTGGGGTCCCTGGGTCCTGTGAGGCCTCCCCACAGAGCGGAGCGTAGACATCTTCAGGGCGGGCGATAGGACTGCGAGCCTGGGTCTCTCAGGACCCTTCCCTGAAGCCGGAAGTACCCTGCCCAGGAGTCAGGGGGTGGACTAAATATTTTCAGTGGTCTTGTTGAGAAAAAATGTTTATTTCAACCGGTGGCCGTGGTGCACGGATTCATGCACATTGAAAGGAAATTAATGAGAAGAAATATTTTAATATACTCTTAGGCCCTGAGTGTGTCAGGCACGGAGCAGGGGACACGGGTGTTGGGGGCTTTGGGAAAGGGAAGCCCAGGGGTGGGCACAGCAGACCTGGCAGTGGTGCCGTGCGGCTCCCGTGGGCCTGAGCCAGCATGCCCTGGGAAAAGGTGTGCACCTGCTCCACCTGCTGGTCCCTCCAATGGAGGCCTTGCCCAGGGCACCTCTGCCATTCCCACAGTGGTTGGAGCCCGGTAGCGTGTCATTGGCCTTGTAAAGGGTGGACGGTTTACTCTGCGCAGGAAGTGGAGGTCTTGGTGGCAGGAGAGGCTCGCGCTCAGCCCCCGCCCTGGGCATGCTCCTGCCTGTGATGGTGGCCTGCCTGTGCCTTCCCTCCTCTCACGTTTGCCCACAAATCCCTGCTAACCTTGCCACGGCTGACGCCTGACCACCATGTTCCTTACTAGGGACTCCATGGTGAGAACATTCAATGAGGAATGTGACGTCAGCCAGTAAGGGCAGGTCTGGTCGCTCCGTCTTAAACAGAGGTGGCACCGAAACCGGTTTGGCTCAGTGGCAGAGCGTCGGTCTGCGGACTGAAAGGTCCCGGGTTCGATTCCGGTCAAGGGCATGTACCTTGGTTGCGGGCACATCCCCGGTAAGGGGTGTGCAAGAGGCAGCTGGTCGATGTTTCTCTCTCATCGACGTTTCTAGCTCTCTATCTCTCTCCCTTCCTCTCTGTAAAGTATCAATAAAATATATTTTAAACAGAGGTGGCTGCCTGGGGACACTGGCTGGGCCACGCTGTATGTGGGCTGTGGGTGTTCAGGTCCTACCCGTTCTGCAGGATGCCTTCTGTGCGCTGCTGACGGGGCCTCGAGGTCCCAAGGAGCAGAAGGAGCCTGTGCTGGCGTGAGCAGGGCAGGGGATCTATTTTAAGGATACAGGAGCATCACGTGGAAGCCAGATAGTTGGGCTACGGAGAGAACTGGAGGGTGGGTGGCCTGGGAAAGCTGTCCGAATGTTCTTCCTGCCTCTTGGGTCCGTCCCTCCCTGGCAATTGCTTCCTTCTCCCTCCTGCAGATCGGCTTCCTGAGTTCTTTGATCCTCAGCCCAGAACTCCCAAGCTTAGGCATTGTGACAATCTCAGTCTCCCAAAGAGATGGGGATTCTTTCCAATCCCAGAGAAGGGGCTCTGGGCCGCCTCGCTCAGCCAGACAGATCTCTACCCGATCCGTCATCGGCGGTGGCCGGGGGAGGTGGTCACGTGGTACCCGGGCTGTCAGGGCTCACTGCACCGGCCCGGGGTGTGAGGAGTGGGGATGAGGGGAGCGCTAGGCAGCAGCCCACAGGTGTGCACGGCAGCTGTGCGGCCAGCTGTGGCGGCCTGTTAGCTCGGCGGACAGGGCGGTTCTATCTGGACAGCTGTGCGTTAGTGAAGACATGGGGAGGGGGTTGACCACGCGGGGAAGGTTTTTGAAATCTCTGCCGTGCGGCAGTGTCCTTGCCATCAATTCCTCTTCCTTCCTTCCTGGTCCAAAGAGCTAGCATTGTGTGTGAGTTGCCTTGGGTAATAGAAATGGGGAACCAGACCGTTGGCTCTCAATGTTGATCACGTGCCATTAAAATACAGGAGGGAGCCGAGACTGGTTTGGCTCAGTGGATAGAGCGTCGGCCTGCGGATGTAAAGGTCCCAGGTTGGATTCCGGTCAAGGGCATGTACCGTGGTTGCGGGCACATCCCCAGTAGGAGGCGTGCAGGAGGCAGCTGATTGATGTCTCTCTCTCATCGATGTTTCTAACTCTCTATCCCTCTCCTTTCTTCTCTGTAAAAAATCAATAAAATAAAAAATATATAGGAGGGAGAGAGGTGTGAGGCTCGTTCAACCCTCTTAAGACACGTAATTCTTGGTCTTGTTCATGAAATTGAATGAAGATGAGCGCACAGAATAGTTGACAGAAAAAAAGTGTTTTGGACACTTTTTTTAAAAATCAGAACTTTCTGATTCTCACTGAGCCACCTGGATTTATAAAGGAAATCAGCCCTTCTGAATAAGAGGGTTTCCCAGAGAACTCTAGGTTTGCCTTTTATTTGAGTTAACAAAGCATGTAATGTTTAACTCTTGGGTGTAGCTCATCTTCTTCAACAGAATACGTGGAAATTAAATATTTCTTAATACCTCCTGTCGTTATTCCACAGTGCACATGTGTGACATACATAGTACATGCTAATGAGGAACTGGTGCTGTTGGCCAATGTTCTTAATGACCCCCGTCATGTTGGATTTTTAAAAACTCTGCCCTTGCCCTGCCGGGTGGCTCCGTTGGCTGGGGTGGCTTCTGGTACACCAGAAGGCCGTGGGTTTGATTCTCTGTCAGGGCTCATACCTAGGTTGCAGGTGCGATCCTCAGTTAGGGGGCGTGCAGGAGGCAACCGATCCAGGTTTCTCTCTCACATCCATGTCTCTCTCTATCACCCTCTTCCTCTCTCTCCCTCTCTCTCTCAAAATCAATTTAAAAACAAACAGATCCTTGGGTGAGGGTTAAGAAAAAATTGTTTGAAAATCCGATCTTGACACTATTTTGTGCATTCCTTTTCTGTGTGAGACTCTACCCCTCTTGGACGACAATGGGCTCCTTCTGACGCGATGTGGATCTGGAAGGAGAAGACGAGGCTTATTTAAATACTATATAGATGGAAGGTACATGTCCTCCTCCTCCTCCTCCTCCTCTCCGCCCTCCACCCCTCAGGGGGCGAGGAGGAGGAGGAGGAGGACATGTACCTGGGCTGGCGTGTGGAGGTTGCTCTGATGAGGACGGGGAGCAAGAGCTCTCTGTGTGAGGGAACCTGAGGGCGCTGGGCTAGCTGGGGGCCCCGCCGCTCTTCAGGACTGAAGCTGCCAGGCTGAGTGACAGCCAGGTGAGGGGCGGTTTTGCCCTGCGGTGAGCCGCTTTGTTCTTTTTGAGGGAATGAGAGGAAGGTGTGGTGGAGAGAACACGTGCTCGGGGCTCCAGCGCTAATCCTGCCACCTGTTGGGGGGTGACCTCAGGCGTGTTGTTCAGCCTCACTCGGCCCCCACTTCCTTATCTGGGAGTGAGGATTACCTGACGCTGCTCGTGTCAAGCACTTGCCAGTGCCTGGCACGCCCGTGCTCGGAGGGCACTGCTTTTCCTCCCCCCTCGCTGGCTTCTTGCAGTCACGGCCGCCTTGGGATCAACAAGGCCGTGGCCCGCAGGGAGCCAGGAGGCCTGGGTACCCTCGGGGGTCACCTGGGATCCGCCCCCGGATGACCGTATGCCTCAGCCTCCTCTTAAACCACGGCCGGACTAGCTCCGTCGCGCTTGCTTCCCGCTCTGGAAGGAGGCGCTGCTCGCCTGATGTGCACGGCGTTGCGCAAGGCGGGAGTGCGCGCCCCGACATCACAGCGTTCTGTCAGTTTGCCCGGCGGCGGCGGGCTGAGCGCTCTGACAGTTGGCGTGAGGTGAGCGGTGCGCGGCAGGGAGGCAGACCTTGCAGTTAGAACCTGCCTCTGTTCCCCTCACAGGCACCTCTCCTCAGACTTCATGCCGTCACTTTAGAACATTTGCATTCCCTGTTCCTTGCTAGTCACCTGTGGGTGGAGGATGAAGGATTTTTTTTCTATTCTGATCTTTGCACCTTCTTCACCGTTTCTGAACATGGGCATGATCCTACCTGACACCGAGGGGCCGGGGGAATGACATTGAATGAAGATCAATGCACAGAATAGTTGACAGGAAAAAAAAAAGTGTTTTGGACACTTTTTAAAAAAAAAAATCAGAACTTTCTGATTCTCATGAGCCATCTGGATTTATAAAGGAAATCAGCCCTTCTGAATAAGAGGGCTTCCCACAGCCCCGCTCTGCTGCCCCCCGGAGGAGAGCGTCCCTCCACATGCTCACCTCCCCCGGGAACGGGCGGGGCTGTGGAGCCTCGGTGTGAGCTGGCAGAGCACCAGCTCCACAGAATCTCCTGTTAGAGCCGAGGGAGCAGGAGGGACCCCGCTTTCTCTTCTTCACTTTGGAGCCACACCTAGGAAGCTCCAACGCCCCGGAGCCAGTGCCGGTTCTCGCTCCAAATAGGCCCATCTTGAGACCTCTGGGCTCTGGTCCCATGTGGCCGGTGGGCCGTTTTGTCAGCCCGGAGTCTGGTCCGGGAGAGAGAGCATCGGGGGACGCAGCGGGGGGAGGCGGCCGCCGTGTGCCTCCGGGAGCCACTGTCCACGGCCCGGCCTGGGGAGCGGCTCCGGGCGGGCGGAGGAGCCGGAGCGCCCGCCGCCGACACGCGGGGCTCCGGCTCCCTTTGAAGTGGGGGCCTAATTGCGGCTTTGATGGCACCGGCTGCGCGGGTGGGTTGGGCTGCGCCGGGGCTCGCCTGGCTCGGCCCAGCCTTAGCCGCAGCCCCCAGTGGAGCCTCAGATGTGGGGAGCCTCGCGTCTCCCGGCGTCGTGCCTGTGGTTTCTTGAAAAGACTCTTGATTTGACCAGTTTTATATCTGTGAGCAGCCCTGCCAGCCCCCCGCGGTCCCACTTGGAGGTAAGACTCCGTCTGCCCGGCAGCCCGGCAGCCCAGCGTGTGTGTGGAAGCAGCAGCCGGAGTCGGGCCGCCATTCCCGATAGCGAGGCCGTTCTCTGCCCGCGTGTTTAATAATTAGGAACGTGTCCCGGTGGGGGGGCCACTCTTTGTCCCTCGTATGGAGGATGCTGAAGCCAGCTTCTCCAGGGGAATTGAGAGGGGACACACAAGGAAATGGCCGAGGGAGGGGAGTGTGTGGCTACCTGGGAAAGAGATGGCTTTGCTAGACGCTGAGATTCCCTTGGGAAAGGCACGTTATCTCTGGTGAATGGCCCCAGGCAGCAAGCTCGTCCTGGCACTTGTTAGTTAGTGCTGTGCTCAGCTCAGGAAGAGGTGGCGGCCCATTGGGGTGAGGTCGGAGGGGAAAGGGTGCCTCGCAGAGCGGAAGTGGGGGTGCTACGGGCAGTCAGGCGTCCGCCCTGCTCAAGGACTAGGGCCCCAGCAGGGCCGTGGAGGGCTTGACCTCATGACCTCAGAGTCAGACGGTGGCTGGGAGGAGGGACAGCTCCCCACAGAGGGACCGTGTGTCTGCTGCAGCCGATCTGAGGCCCGGCTCCTCTCCCGCTGCAGGGCCTGGCCCAGGGCCGCGGGCCATCCGCATCCCTTAGAAAACCACGAGGCTGCGTGTTCTCCTGTCGCACGGAGAGGGGCATCCTGCAGGAGGACCGGCACTGACAGTGTCCTCCTCAGCGCACAGCAGTCTGCGGCTAACTGCCCTCTGTTTGGTGGTTGCTTTGTCTTCTCAGTAACCACCCAGGTACACAGATAGTTTCCACGCAGTTCCGATGGGTTCTTTTGAGGCCAGTCATGCCAGCAGCAGCTAGTGTGCCCCCGGGTCACCGTGCCCCCGGTTCACGGCACCGGCGCCGGCCTCGCCTGCCCTCGCGGTCCCACCTGCGGAGCGCTCTCCTCCCGTGAGCAGCACGTGACAGCCTGCAGCCTACCCTCCCCCTGCCCCCCCAGTCCAATGTGCATTATGACACTATTTCAAAGCTTCCTTCTATTTCTTCTCTAAGCCTCTCTCCACTCAAACAGCAGAAAGAAACTCACTGTTAGAATTAATTTCTTAAAGAAAACTTCTGCTAGCAACAAGGACAGCACAAGCACGAATGTTTGGATTCACCGGGGATGGCGGGTGGGGACCCAGGTCCTCTGACCGGGGCGGCCTCCCCAGGCTCTTTCCCTTCATCTTGGTCTCATCCTGGTACAGCGTTCACTTTATCTTTAGTTGCTTTAGAAAACCTCAGCTCATTTTAGGATTCGGGGGTCCTTTGTGAAAGTCGTCATCAGCGTATCAAACAACAGTTACTCAAACACTTGTCAAGTGTACCTACCAAGGCTGACATTAGAGATCTCAGTTATTGGGAAGGAAACAAACCAGAGGACTGTAAAATCTTGGGTGAGACTGGAGAGGCCTACATGCAGTGGATGGAGGGGTGGACGGAGCACATGCTGGTCGGTTGGTCAGTCGGTCGGTCGCAGGGGCTGGCAGCGGGCGTGTGCCTGCGAGGGCTGATGGGAGCAGGGATCAGTCTTGTGTAGGAGAATCACACGGCGGACCCCCACGGCGCACAGAACACCCAGACACTTAGAGAACAACTCTTCCCCTGATGTGGCCATCGCCCGCCATTGCAGTTCAAGTTTGTCCGTGATCCAAAGTATTAAGTGTTTTGTTTTTTTTAAAAAGTGTATTTCACATCATAACCTATACATGTATATACGTGCATGGAACCAAAATAAACATTTCAATAAAATACACTTACCTCTCACGTAGTCTGGGGATACGGGCCGACCGTGGGGCAGTTGGTGTAGCCATCACCGAGTCGGCCCAGTGGACTCGTTCCACGCAGAGATCCCAAGTCACGCGCTGTATTCAGTAGGAGGTGGCCGTCTTGCCAAGGCCTGAGGCCGAGTGCCATTAACAGCATCTCCTGTGTTCCTTCCTGAGGTGGAAAACGAAGCTCATTCCCAACGTGCAAAGCCAAGGCGGCGGCCCCGGGACCCCTCCTGGAGATGGAAGCTTGTTGAAACCCAGACTGTCTCCACGGCCTGCCCCGTCGACCCCAGAGGAGGACTGGCGCCACCTTCCCCCTGAGGTCACTGCTAGAGACACTGATCCACAAAGACAATCACTGCCGAACCCCCTTCCCTCTACTGCAAGGCCCACGGTCCACAATAAAGTGCAAAAGGTTTTTTTTAAGAAGAGAATTGAGCAGCACACGAGAATGCCAGCGGGCCCTGGGTCAGCTGAGCCGCTTTCCTCCCCGCGTGCCCGCCGTGCACTTGCATCCACACCTGTAACCTCTCGGCAGGGACGGTGGCCTGGCTGCCCCCGCGGGCCCTGAGCACCTGGAGCCAGCGGCCAGCGCGGCCATCGCTGGCCATCGGCGTCGCCGCGGGAACACGTGGCCGAGCTCCCTCTTGCGCCCCCGACTTCGCTTTTCTTTCTCTGCCTTCCCCCTGAAGCTTTTATTTAACAGTGCGAAAGGATCAAGTTTGCTTCCTTTTTTTTTTTTAAACTTGAATATTTTTTTTTAATTTACACTTCTTAGGTTTAACTTTCCTGTATATTTTGCTAGCTATGAGCTCTTACGTAAAATTCAAAGATCTGGAAACGTTTGAAATAAAAAGGAACTGAAAAGAAGCCACTGGTTTTTTTTTTTTTTTGAGCAACATCTTGTCCGGTAAGTGGCCAGGTCCACTCTGCTGGTCGCAGTCGGCAGGACTCTGCCGTTTTATTTCTCTTCGGATCTCCTTTTTGGTTTTTTGTTGTTGTTTTTTTGTTGTTGTTGTTTTTTTTAATGGTAAACCTTAACAGATACTTTCGGTAGTCCAGTTTGCAGTGAATTTTCGTTTCTTTCCTTCTCGGCCCTTCTTGTAAAAAGCCCAGCACTTGAATTGTTATTACTTTACATGTTCTGTATTTGTATTTGTTTTTATTAGCCAATTAGTGGGATTTTATGCCAGTTGTTAAAACGATCATTGATGTACCCCCCCCCTTTTTTTTTAAATAGCAAGGCACAGCCTTTGCCCCAAACTGTCACCTAACGTTTGTCATTCCAGTTTGCGTTAACGTGCTGAGCATTTTTTAAAAGAAGCTTTGTAATAAAAAAAATTTTTAAAGTGTACAATTTTTTTTTTTTTAAAGCACGAAGTACCTGGTCCTCTGGAGTTGGTGATGGTGAACTAGCTCCAGGGGCCGGGCCACAGCTGCTCTGTCCCCGACCGAGGGGCGGGCGCTGCTGGGGCAGCTGTAACGGTACGCCTCCCAGGACTTGTCCGGAGCGGCCGCTCCGCCTCCTCCCCAGGTGGAGATGAAGTCAGGCCAGAGGGGAGAAGAGCGAACCCAGGACGCGGATGGGACGGATGGGACGGATTCCCTTCCCGAGCCCCTCAGACGTCACCCTGGGCTCCACCCTCAGCTGGCCGCCATGTCTGCAGCTGTGCCGCGCTTTCCACTCCACAGCTCACTGCTTCTCAGACTGGGTCCCCAGGTCAACGTGTCCCTGTGCTGAAGGAAGGTTTTAACTCCCTCTGGTCTCCCCAAAGTCAACATGTCCCCAGTACTGATACTTTGTATTCTAGAATTCTCCTTTAAGCTTTTGGGACACTGCTAGCCTATAGGCTGGTCTCTGACTTAGCCAAAAATGCACATTGGCGCTTCAACCATCAGCATTTCGTGATTTTTCCACGATGGGTCTTCCCATCCATTGAGATAGCATGAGGACCATTTATACCACTGGTCTGACTTAAGTCTCTAGCTGAAATCCTATCTCTTTTTTTCAACTTTCAATACAGCTGCGGAACAGCTGGCTACCATACTTGTAATAACCCTCCACATACTGTACTTGAAGATTGCCATTAAATCACCCCTCAAATTTCTCTTCTCCAGGCTAAGTAATCCCAACTCCTTGAACCTTTCATCATCAGTCCTTTAATCATTTTTATTACTATCCTCTGGAACCTCTCCAATTCCTCTTCATTTAGTCCTAACTTGAACCAGGGGAAAAACGTCTATTTTATGTTCAGGGGACCTACTTTGTATAAAGGTTTCATATTTATTTGAGAATTATCTGAGCTTTTTCAATATACATCAACCAAGTAGTTATACCTGAAGCCCCACCATGCCTTTTTCAGGAGTTGACTAGAAAATCCAACAAAACGATGTAAAAGGTGACATTCAGTGTTACTTTTATTGGGGGGGAAGGGTTGTAGCAACATATTAATCGGCTTTTCTGGATCTTAGAAATAAATCCAGGAATAATAAAAGCCTGTCTATTACGTAGACAGCAAGGACACAGAGCTGAAAATCGAGCCTTGCCCAAGCCTACTACAGTCCTCTCCATGGGTACCCCCTCCATAGTTTCCACACACAAAAAAAAGGAATGACAATGTTAAAAGAAGTGGGTTGTTTGCATCCTCTCTGAGCCAGTGGTTCCTTCCCCAAACCCAGGCCCCTCTTCTTGTTTTTCCATTGAGGATATTTTTCCATCGCATTTTTAGAGAGAGTGGAAGGGAGAGGGAGACACAGATATGACACACATCAATTGGTTACCTCCCCCACATCCCCTGAGTCTGCAACCAAGCCACATGCCCTTGACCGGAATAGAACCTGCGACCCTTCAGTCCCCAGGCCAACCTTCTATCCACTGAGCCAAACCGGCTAGGGCCCCTCTTCCTTTTTTATTTTGCTTTCAGGATAACTTTTCCCAGAGAACTCTGATGTGGATGCACAGTGCTCCAGGCTTGCCCATTCAGCCCAAGTGCTGCTTTCTGCCACAGAGGGCTCCGGGGAAGGAGAGCCAAGGGCCCCGAGAGGCACAGACCGAGGGCAGTTCTCCTGGGCTGGCAGAGGGGCTCCTCCAGCCTCTGCTCCTGCTGGTCCTGGGTGGCTCGGCTTTCTCCCCGCAGCAGGCTCAGAGCTGACCGCCTGCCTCCAGGAGGACGGTGGCCGCCTTTTCTCTGGGAACCAGCCTTTCTCTGAGGCCACAGTTGTCGCACCGGCCCTTCGAAGGAAGGGGTGTTTTCTCCTGGTTTAATTTGTTTGCTAGGGTTACTGGCAACGACCTGTTTAGCTGGAAGGAGCCTTTGAACAGGTTCTTGACTACAGATATCCCAAGTACAATGTTTTCTTTCCTCTCTAGTTTGGTCTAAGGCTGCAACAATATGAAAACCTCTACTCAGGGCCCAGGGGCAGTAACGACGTGTCTGTGTGGCTTTCCTTTCCTTTTCTTTTTTTAATATATTTTATTGATATTTTACAGAGAGGAGGGGATAGAGATAGAGAGCTAGAAACGTCGATGAGAGCTAGAAACGTCGATGAGAGAGAAACATCGACCAGCTGCCTCCTGCAACACCCCCTATCGGGGATGTGCCCGCAACCAATGTAAATGCCCTTCAACGGAATCGAACCCGGGACCTTTCAGTCCGCAGGCCGACGCTCTATCCACTGAGCCAAACCGGTTTCGGCTGGCTTTCCTTTTCAAGGAGAAAAATCACGAGGGAGCAGCGCATGTTCTGACAAAAAAGGGAAGCATATTCCCGTGACAGTAGTTGTACAAACTACATTTCTCATATTCCCCATGGAATGTTATCTTTCATACAGAGAATCTTAGGAGCTGCCCGAACTTCCAGGGATATAAACAGACATACACACAACATTTTGAGCTGCTTTTTACTAGGGTAGTTTGCAATTAAGCATCTCAATACGAATAGAATGATGTGGTTCTAAATGCTTAGGTGTGTTGGGGGGGAAACGAGATGATTGATTTGTTGTCTCTCACTTAGTGGACACCATTTTGGAAGTCGCTCAACTTCCACACCTCTCCAATGGGAAAGCCTACATTCCCCTCCTCTGCTGCCAGGAGTGGTGGTGAGGGAGGCCAGGAGAAAGGCTACTGAAAATAAACATCACTCACACTAGACAACCCAAGTTAGAACTTTATACATATTAGGTAATAAAGAATTAATAACTTATAGTAAAACTTGAAGAACTCAAGTGAACACTGGTTATTCACTTCATTGCCCCATTTGAGAAACAATCTAATGTTGTCTTTCATAGGCAGCGCTGGAGGCCACAGAAACTGGTGTAAGAGAAATGGATTGATAATTATCAGGGGGAAGGGTGTGGGGGTGCAGAAAGAGACTGGATTAAAATTGTACACCTATGGATGAGGACAATGTGGGGGGGGGGTAAAGGCAGAGGGTGGGGTGGGAACTTGGTGGAAGGGAGCTATGGGGGGGAGGAAAAACAATTGTAATAATCTGAGCATTAAAGATTTATTAAATTTGAAGAGAGAGAGAGAGAGAGAGAGAAATGCCCGGCACCCTCATTCAGTACATATCACTGAGCACCTGCCAATGGGCTATGCTGAAGTAGTGGTGCGTCAGAAAAAATGATTGCACTGTTTGCAAGCTTACTCACCATCTCATGTTAGAATGTACACGCATCTGTTGTTGATAGTAATTTGGACTTTAAAAACCAGCTCTGTGTTAGGAGGGAGGTGGTGCAGCAGGGAAGGCCGGTTTGGAGTCACAGAGCCGGACAACACCCACTCCCGCCACTGCTGCGCGCCGAGCCCCCACCCCTCCGGACACACCTCCCTGGGGCTAAATGAAGAGACCACTGTCCTCTCCAAAGGAGAGACGCCTGCCAGATAGGAAATAACTAATAAATGAAATTCCCCTTGAACTGCTTTGTAATTTGTTACTAAACACACTTTCTTTGCTTAGTGTAAAAAAAAAAAAGTGTTTGTACTGCCTAGAGCCATAAAACATGTGAACATGTTTCTTCTGTCCATGGAAGCAATTGGTAACGAAGCCTAACCAATCCGTCTGGACCAAAGATCAAGGAAATACGGAAAATGGGTAGGGTTTGGATTGTACTGGGTCATCGACACTAATGTGTTTACCAAGTATTTTTCTTAATCTGTAATAGCTTGAGATGCCACCAGCTCAATTACTTAAAAATGTTTATTTCCCTTAAATAATGGGAGAACTTGGTAGGCAATGTATGATTTGCCAGATAGAACAACACTGCTTACCTGAATAGGCAATCACACTGCTTAACTGTTTGACTTTGCAGTCCAGTGGAATTAGATTAGTCACTTCCTCTTCTCCATCTCTAACTTATGAGCCCACCAAAGTAGAATGGAGCCCCACCAATCAGCCTGTTTGTTGTTACAGATTCTACCAAAGTTAGGTCAGACACCTGCTGCTCGATTGCAGAAAGGTGTTCAAGTCCAGCTTGCCCTCCACACCGGCTCAGGTCACCCATGGCACTCACAGAGCAAGGCCTGCCGCCGTCTCCTCGTCACAGGCTGTGCCTTTCCTGGTTCTAAGGTTCCAGTCAGCTGGGCTATTCTTTCCTGGGTGTCCGGTCCCAGAGGACTGGAACCCATCCAGCAGCCCTCACAAAACCTGGCCCATTTTCATGAGCTTTCTTTTTTCCTTTAAAATATATATGTATTTTTAAATATATTTTTATTGATTTCAGAGAGGAAGGGATAGAAACATCAATGATGAGAGAATCATTGATCACCTACTTCCTGCATGCTCCCTACTGAGGATGGAGCCCACAACCCAGGCATATGCCCTAACCTGGAATCCAGCCGTGCCCTCCTGGTTTATAGGTGGATGCTCAAGTCACGCTGAGTGACGCTGGCTGGGCTCAGGAGCTTTCAATGCCAATGTAACCCTCTTCGTATGTGGCCACTCCAACTTTTACTGACGCTTTTGGAAGACTCTCTCTATTCTACTCTTCAGTCTTTCCCCCCTCGTACCTTATGGAAAGGGAATTTCAAGTGATCAGAAACCCTGGAGTGCAGAGTCTCAACAAGGCTGTGGTCCCAGAGGAGGGATGGGCTGCAAGCCGCAGGTCAGGCAGTGAGATGTGCTGGCCCTCCCTGACCGCCCAGCACTGGACAGAGCTGTAACTTTAGTAAAAAGATGCTATAAACTAGTTCTCTCCTAGCAAGAGAACCCCCGACACACAGGAGACTGAACAGGAAAGGCAGGCCAGCAGAGAAAAATCAAAACACAAGCATTAATAAACTACCATAGGCCGAGGACTGAAGAACGTCATGTCAGCTACTGGCAGAGTCCACAGAGATGGGGTGCTGAAGGGGCAGTTGGTCCCGGACCAGGATGCGCTTGGGTAACTGCTCCTGACCACGTCCCTCCCCTGCACCCCCTTTCACCTGACACCAGTTAGCAAGAGCTGCTCGCCAGGGCGCGGCCTGAGGGTAGCTCTCCCCGGGACTCAAACCAGGTTGCTGAGTAAGACAGCCATGGTCCCACCACAGATCCATGTGGTGGTTCCGTCTCCCCACCTCAACTGGACCATTGAGGCTCAAACGCTCTAGTAACCTACCTTCCCAGATGTGCCTCCAAACCTGCACACGGCCCCAGAATGAGGCATTTAGGGGTCAGTCCTTCAAACTACCCCCAAACAGAAACCTTAGTTCAAGCATGTCTTCCTCCTCACGCTGGTTCTGGCTCCTCAGTTTCCCGCCTTCTGAACCGAGGGAGTCAACAGCTGCTATTCCAGAGGCTTTCCCTTCTGGTCCCTGTCGCCTAAACACCGACTGCCCTTTCCTGGTGGGGTATCCCAGGCGGGGCTGAGGCATGGAGACCCCCATTCAGACACCCAGCGGCTCCATCAAGGAGGCCTGCATCGTCCCACCGCCACGTGAAGGGCTTTGCCTTGACCAAGTACATGATGATGGGATGAAAGTCTAATTTTTCTTCTGCTCATATTCCATCGCTTCCCCAACTACCACGCTGGGAAAATCTTGGGACCTTCTCTCCTCTACACTTGCTGTTCTCCCCGGGTCTTAAATCGCCCACAGGGTGGCAGCCATTCACAGAACGTGACTTACCCAAGTGGCAGCCACCCTGCAGCTCACCGGAGCCTTCCTGCGTGCGCCTCCCTCCTGGGAGCTGACCGGCCTGACCAGCTTCCCGGGAGCTCGGGAAGACCTTCCGGGGTGGCTGTGGGGGTGGCGCTCCATCACTTATCTTCTCACCAGGCGGCCCTGCAGCTTCACTTCGAAGACTTTCTTTTGTAAGACTCGTGGGCCCTTCACAATAGACAGCACACTCCCCACCCCGTGTGTGCAATGTCCAGGCCTTTGCAAGCCTGCGGGCGGTGAGGAACTCTGGCTTCCAAACTGGGCAGAGGAGGGAGGTGGCCACACCAGCCCGCCCCGCAGCACCAGCTCGGCCTGTGACGGCCATCATTGTGCTTGGTCTTCAGCAGCCTGTGGACGAGGGGCCGTCGTCTTGCCCGCGGTGCCAGGTGCACCCAGAAGGCAATCCCTGGGGCTGCCCAGGTTGCGTGGGCTGAGCATTAGAACCCAAGTCTGGTTAATTCCAAAGCCCATGGTACTCATCATGTATTCCAGTTCATTCTGCAGCAGCTGCAGATGGTGGTTTTAAAAAACACATTTTATCGATTTTTTACAGAGAGGAAGGAGAGAGGGATAGAGAGTTAGAAACATCAATGAGAGACATCGATCAGCTGCCTCTTGCACACCCCCTACCCAGGATGTGCCCGCAACCAAGGTACATGCCCTTAACTGGAAACGAACCTGGGACATTTCAGTCCGCAGGCCGACGCTCTATCCACTGAGCCAAACCGGTTTCGGCACAGATGGTGGTTTTAAATAAAACATTGAATTCATGTCAATGATGGAATCTTTCTGTCTCTCAGGAGTTAACAATTCCAGCTGTAGAAATAAAAACTGTGATTAAAAGTATTAAGACTGATTTTTAAAATACAATTTACATGAATACATGGGTTAAAAACAGCAATGCTCCCATTGCTCAAAGCACATTGTAGGTTACTATTCATGTATCATCAGTGCCAGTTTATAAGAAAATCGGTCCCACAAAATTAGCCATACCTTGTACTTTTGGTAGACTTAACTGGTTAGTTACTGAAGTTGAAATGTTAAAGGAATTAAAATCAAGGTGGGGCAAGACAAAAACTTGTTTCAAATGTGTGAAAGGTGTAACGTGAAAACCACAAGAGAAAGCCGAGTATGTGTGTAAGCCATGACTAACATGAGTTCTATGCTCTCCACCAATTAGTGGTCGAGTCTGAAATGAGCTTCTGAAAGTTGGCATGTTAATGAGTCAGAAAACTTACTCTATAACACCCGGTGGGGAATCATTTTATACCCCCAATTTTATACGTTTGCAGTTCCAGGATCTGGCCATACCTTGCCCCACGCTGCCCCATGAAACAGGCCCTGAACTGGAAAGGTACCTTTACCATTGATGCCAAAAGCTAGCCAACCGTTTCCCCTGAGAAACTGGTATTAATGGTGAACCTTATGAACAGTAAAGGGCCACAGTTTTTATTTTACAAAGACATCTTCATAAGCATTAAAACGGTTCTTCAGAGAACGCCATCTTGCTAAGCCTAACTTCAACTGGGTGATGGCTATGCTCAGCGGCTCCCGGAAATTTTTTCACAAGCCAATGCCATCGATTGTGTGGTTCTTCCTAATAGCAAAGTTTCATTCTATTATAGGAACATAATCACTAAGAAGGGAGTATAGGAGATGGGGGAAGAGAGGCGGCAGGAGTACCCTCTTTCCAGAGCTGATGGAAGAGCCTGGTGGCTACTGGGAGGAGAGTTTGGGGGGTGAGAAGCAGTGGAGAGGTCAGACTCGCAGACCCGCCTGGACAAGCCGCTGAGCACACTGGGAGCCAGCCTGGCCCTCTGGTTCCGCCTCAGTCCGGTTTGCAGTGTAGACCTCAGCAAGGGGCAGCAGCTCTTGGTGGGACTGGGGACCCCACCATCATCGCCTCTTTGTACAAGAATGTTCAACATCCCTTCTTGGTCCCAAACATAATGCATGAAAAAATTTTTGAAAATGATAAAAACGCTCAGAGGCCAGCCCTTTTGACTTGCTGCAAGTGCATATAAAACCTCAGCCAGAAAAGGATCGCTGTGGCCCTACCCTCACATCCTGGCAGGCTGATGGTCCCACGGCCGTCTTCGCTCTTCCCTGACTTGAGGGGTCAAGAAAGAGCCCTGCCACTTTCAGGACAAAGGCCCACATCCTGAAGGCACTCCGGCCCGTGAGAGGAAATGAGCCCTGCCGGAGGCCAGACGCAGGTCAAAGGCCGAGAGCCAGCCTGGGAGCACAGGGCTCAGGCCGAGGTGACCCTTAGTGATGGGAACGTGGCGGCCCCGCAGGTGCTTCCTTTTTCGCTAGGAAATGTTTTATAAGAATAACCTAAAAGCTTCCTAAGCCAGGGTCTCTGTGTGGTAGAAATGCACGTACCTATTTATGTTCCTATGATGCTATAGTTAGGTTCAAGAAAAAAAATTACCAAGCCCCCTTTTATCATGAAGTGGGGGGTGGGGTGGCAATCTCTCAACCATCAGACTTAAGCCACAGGACACCCAACAAGGATGCCCATTTGGGGGACAGTCCTGATTGAAAGTCTGGATTTGAAATTCCCAAATGTACTAGTTTGTATTTATTTTATCATTAAAACTCGTTCTAATCCTGGCCCTGCTACAAAACTTCTGGTGACCTTGGGCACATGACTCAGGGTCTTTGTTAAGAAGGTCAATGGACCTCAGGGTTTCTGATGTCCTTCCAGCTTCAAAATTCTATCTTGGAAGACACTTTCTCAAGCCAATGACTAAAGAAGCTTATGTTACATCATTTCCCTTTGCTGGCAAGGCAGCAGATGTTCCTTAAAAATTGTTTTCTGTGCCCTCAGCATACTTAACCACCATAGTTTTGTTGGCAAGAAACCTGGAGTGATGGCCACAGTCAGCTCCCCACAAACACCTCCACACGAACAGCTCCTCCTCACCACCGCCGCTTCAAAACAGCGATGGACCGAAGAAGGTGGGACACAGCTCTCGGCTAAATCATCAACCTTTACTTTTGTAATCATTTAAGCATGTTATCACTTAAAGTTATACATTTTTATTTCAATTCAATTTTTTTTACAGATTAAAAGATTGTATTTTATTAGATCAATTTGTAGGCAGTTTGCAGTAACCATTGAGAGAGAGAGGGAGGGAGGGGAGAGAGAGAGACAGAGAGAGAGAGAGAGAGAGAGAGAGAGAGGGAGAGGGAGAAGGAGAGGGAGAGAGAGAGAGAGAGAGAGAGAGAGAGAGGGAGAGAGAGAGACTATACTCATCCAATTTCAGATGTGAATGAAACCTCTTCCTGCAAACCAAGTGCGTGGCGACGTTGCTGCCGGTCCAGCAGATGAGGAGTGGAATGGGCAGGACGCCATGCCGTACCAGGATGTGGGAGAGGCTCAAAGCCGCGGGCAGCAGACCTTCTCACAAAGGTGAGCTGCAGCGCTGCCCCCTACAGCGCTCACAGACACAGCCCGGCCGCACCAACGCCCAGGACCCTCCCGTGTGGCAGTGGGGACCGCTGCACGCTCTCAGAGGAAGTGCTTTCCCTCTATCAGTGCGCGAATTCAGGCGATGCTTTATCAAAGTGATGAGGTTCAAAAGAAATGTTTGCTCCAAGGCACTGAGGGTGTAAAGCTTTTTAGAAAATACACAGAAATGAAGAGACTAAAAAGGGAATTCGTTCTCAATAGAGAACCCTGCTGCATGTAAATAATTATTTCAGACAGATTACAATCAAATGCACGTCGCACAGACGGTGCTGGGTGGGAGCAGGGCGGCCCCAGGGCGTCCCGCGGGCACTGGGGCGGCTGCTAGTGGAGCTGGCAGGGCTCTTCCCGGAGCCGGACAACTGCGCATCATTTGTATTTATAGAACCCTTCTCCAGTCTTCTTGCCAAGCTTTTTCTCTGCTACCATCTTGTTCACGGACGGGCTGGGCTGAAACAGGGGATTCTGTGTATCCATCTCATGCCACCCTGTTGAGAGGAGGGGAGAGGGCTCAGATGAAGTGCCGGGTTTGTTTTCACATCTCAGCATTCCCAGGGCAAGACCTAAGGTCCCACTTTGATGTGGGAGAGCCCCTTGGGCGTGGTGCCCCCCCCCCCCCCCCCCAGGCCAACACGGCAGAGAAAGGCTGAGCTGGTGCAGCCCAGGGAGGTGAGCTGCCCTCCTTCCCCCACCCCACGCTGCTTGAGGCCTGGCTCCTGTTTATCCCAGCCCTTCCTGAAATCACTGGTTCAACTGCGGTTGAACCCTTCGCAGTCAAACAACTTTCAGAACATGTGAAAAATCCGAATTTGCTGCTGCTGGTATTTTACATCCTCTTAAAATTCCAGAATTCATGCTTCAAGCAGAACCTTCATCACTCCTCTCAAACACCTACGTATTCTTTGTGAATAGTATGAGCTACATTCAACCTCAGCAGTCCTGTTTTAATAATGATTTCTGCCCCGTTTCAGAGCCTTCACAGGAAAGTGGACACATTACAGAAAATGACTGGGTATCTTGATTGCAGTGCAGGCATACAAATCAGAGTGTGTGCGAGAAGGCACAGTGCGTCAGTGCTGGTTTCCTGGTTTCACGCTGTGCTGTGGTTTGTGATGGAACTGCGGGGGGATGCTGGGAAAGGGGCGAACAGGGCTGTCTGTCTTATATTTGAAACTTCCTGTGAATCTATAGTTATCTCAAAGTGAAAAGTTAAAAATAGAAAAGGTGCCCTGTGCAGAGATGCTAGGCAGCCGCATTTTTCCTTCCTCTACCGCCTGGTAATTTGAGTTGTTAAGCTGTGTGGGCAGGACTTCAGGAGGTCTCCTAAGACCCCTTAGAATTTCAGTTTTAAACATGGCCTGCAAGTCACAATTGAGAGAGACTAGCTCAACTCAATGAAGAAAGGCAACAGAGAACCCCAAGTCGTACCGTCCATGATGAACTTCGTTGTGTCCAGCCCAACGTAATCGAGGAGCTCAAACGGGCCCATGGGGTACCCAGCCCCCAGCTTCATAGCGACGTCGATGTCTTCCTTCGACGCGTCACCTAGGAGAAGGGGAGCCTGAGTTACTGTCTTCCCACAGGTCTCCTTGTCAGGTCGCAAGTTCCGGAATTGCTCTTTCAAAAAATATCGGGAGACAGGATTTCTAGCTTAAGATTTTGTGTCAAGAGGTACATGCTACACAGGTCACAAGACTTTGAAAGCTGTTCTGTAGGTGAATTCTGCCCATGGAGAGAGAAAGCCCTTGTAACCCTGATTCCAACATTAGTTCCTTTCTAATGGGTTGGAAATTTCCAAATCTGGAATAATGTACTAAAATATCATTTATATATTTTAGAATTTAAAGCAGATTTTAAAAAATATATTTATTGATTTTTTACAGACAGGATAAAGAGAGACATTGATGAGAGAGAAACATTGATCACCGCCTCGTGCACACTCCTCACTGGGGATGTGCCTGCCCACAACCAAGGTACATGCCCTTGATTGGAATTGAACCTGGGACCCTTCAGCCCGCAGGCCAATGCTCTATCCACTGAGCCAAACCGGTTAGGGTTCTAAAGCAGACTTTTTATTAATAAATGAACTTTTTTACATAAAAAAGAACTAAGTTTGCCCTGACGGGTTTGCCTAGGTGGATACAGTGTTGGCCTGCGGGCTGAAGGGTCCCAGGTTTGATTCCAGTCAAGGGCATGTACTTTGGTTGTAGGCACATCTCCGGTGGGAGGTGTGCAAGAGGCAGCTGATCGATGTTTCTCTCTCATCGATATTTCTAACTCTCTATCCCTCTCTGTAAAAAAAATCAATAAAATATATTTTTTTAAAAAGAACTAAGTTTTATGTTTTTGTTTTTATTGTATATATATTTTTTTTTTCTTTTCCAGCTTTCTTGGTTTTGCAAGTAATGAGTATTCCTCTAGAATCACAGTCACATAAACACTTCAGTCAAAATAACATTTGAAGAAAAGCCCAAACCTGCTTTAGAACTGCCATGAAAGCTTGAAAATGTGCTGAGAAGACTAAGACAAGGGTCAATGTGCTTCTTCTTAGGAATTTCATCCTTAGCAGACTGTCCCTGGGCCACGGGAGGCCTTTACAGAGAATAGCCTGTCCCTTTCTCCGAAATCGGGAGTGGGAAGAGTCTGCAGTAAGTGGCTATCTAAAATTTCATTCCAAAACATAAAGGGACAATTATACCAAAATGTTACAAATACTCAGAGAAGATTTCATATTTTGGATTTTTGGGCATGAGAAACAGGAACTATTTAAAGATCTATAAAGGCAATTTTTAAAAGCAAATTAAGTACTGAAGTAATGCCAAAGGATTTCAAGACAGCCCAAGGCGATTAAAATATCAATTATTTCATAAGGGTGACATTATTAGTACTCCACTAATTAGTTAACCAGAGGGTCCTGAGAATCATGGTTTGAATTTCCAGTCATAAGAAAGCAAAGAGATAAAAGTGAGCATACACATAGCCTTCTCAGGTATCCTCATTCATTCATTCATTCATTCATTCAACTTGCATTCATATCTGTCATGTACCAGGCTCCCAGACCTAGAATGAGACTAAGAAAATCAAGAAGAACACTTAAGTATGAGTACTCAAGATATAATGGGAGAGGTCAGATGTGTACACCAAAAATTTCACCATTAACAAGAGCTGAAGACTCATGCAGCTGTGTGGGCAAAGACGAAGAGGCTTACTCACACTATCATGACTTCACCAAAACCATCACCAGGCCCGGGTCCTAAATGTCTTGATGAGAACCCCAAGGGAAGAGCAGGCAGTGAAGGGCATTCCAGGCAGAAGGAACAGCATGTGCAAAGCCAGGAATGGGAAAGAACGTGGCAGCTGAAAGGCGGAGTCTGCTCAAAGAATTCCATTAAAGCCCAAGGCTTCCATGCTGCCAGAGCCAGGACGCTGGAATGACAGCCTCGCACATTCCTCTGGCTCAGCACCTGCTGTTCCCGGTGCCGGGTGCCCCGTGTCCTCAGGCTTCTGACATCTGTAGGCCTCTGCTCACTGCCACCCCTCTCCATGCCTGCAAACTAAGGACTCAAGGCGGGCACTCCTGCCATCCTCTCTGTCTTTCTCAGAGGTTACTGGTCACAACCTAGCATGTTGGTTATTTACTAGGGGCTCCCTCCCTCATCTCATAAGAATATAGGCTTCCTAGGGACAGAAATCTCCTGGCAGAATGGTTTCAACTCACCTCATGCCATTAAGTCAAATCTATATTCAAGGGCAGGCAATGAGCCCTAGAGGCAAGACAGTAATTCCAGATTCAGAGACTCGCTTATTTCAAAAAGTAATATGAAGACGGCATATTACAAAACAAAACAAAACCCAAAGTTTTACAGCACAACTCTGAAAGTTCTATTCTGAGTTAATAGCCAAAGACGCAAAAAAGAGAGAGCACACACATAGATTGGTGTGCTATGTGGGAGTTAAATGTGGTGGGGTGTTTTAGACTAATAATTCCTAACTTACTTCATAGCGGAGAAGCTGATGCCCTCTACAAAGAAAATGTACATACATGCAAAATTCTGCTTTAACCTTATGAGGTTATTGGAACCCTCCTCCCCAGATAAGAGTCTTAACTCTAGACAACAAGGAAAAGCCTCCTCAGTGAACTCCCAGATCTCCTGTAGCCTGCGAACCTGTGATCGCCCCACAGGGCTCTTGCTGGCTCATCAGCACCACCTATCAGCCACGCTTGGCATTAACAACACCCAGGGTCACAGCCACAAGGAGCAGAACCTCTGCGAGCCATGTTCTTTATTCAGCAACACGACCTCAATGCCTGTCCTGTACCGGCACACTGAGGCTATGGAGACAAGACCCGGACACCGCCACAGGGAAGAGTGGGGAAGGAGAAAGACACCTGTCCTGCCTCAGGAACTGAGTGGCAGCAGTCCCGTGGACAGCCAGAGCATAAAGACACTGGCAACACAGATCAGGTCCAGCCTGCAGCCCTGGGACATGGTGGCGCTGTGAGAAAGGTAGGCCAAGATATGTGGTGACAAGAAAGGGCAGAGGGTGAGGGAAAAGGCCGCTGGAAAGGACACTGTCCTGATGACGACAAGAGCTCTGCATATGTCCTGAGCAAGGAGTGACAGTTTGAGCAGGACATCACAGTGACTGGAGGCCAGGCTCATGGCGCTCCCAGGTGTCACCTGTGGCCCCATCACCCTGCCAGAGCCTACCGTGGCCGGTCAGAGTGCCACCTGTCTGCTCCTGGGCACCGGCCTGCTCAAAGGTGTGAAGAGTGAGCTCTGACCCACAGAGATGAGGGTGGCTGACTCCACCAATCAGGCCTAATGCCAATGGGAATGAATTAGAGCGAAAGAGGACAGAAGCTGAAGGACACCGAGACGCCGAGGCTCAGAGGCAGAGAGAGCGGTGGAGTGCCCGGATACCTTGGGGAGTTGGTACAAGCTCTGGTGCAGCCTGTGGCTTTCTGCAAGGTGTTCAGGTGCCAGGAGGCCTGAGTGGATGATGACTGGAATGAACCCCTGCTATAATGCCCAGCCCACCCCCCCCCTCCCCCGGCTGAGCCTGCACCTCAAAGCAGCAGTGTGCCAGCCCGTGTGCATGGAGCACTCACACCACAGGTGTATCCCCAGTGTTTGTATGGACTGAATTGAGGGACTGAGTGTCCCCCAATTCCTATGTTGAAACCCTACCCCCCAGTGAAATGGTATAAAAAGGCGGGGCCTTTGGGAAGTGATCGGGATCAGATGAGGTCAGGAGGGTAGAGCCCCCATGAGTGGGATTAGAGCCCCTCGAAGAGCCTGTTTCCTCCCTATAATCTCCACATGAGGACACAGTGTGAGCCACAGCGAGAAGTCAGAAGCCTGCAGCAGGCGCTCACCAGAACGCAACTTTGCCATCACATTGGCCTTGGACTTCCAGCCTCCAGAACTGTGAGCTATAAACCTGTTAGTTACAGGCTGCCCAGTCTGGTGTTCTTGTTACAGCAGCCTGAGTGCCCAAGGCAGTGTTGTACTGAGTTTTCCTCAGGAGTTCAGAAGAGGCCGGGCGAAAGAGTCAGTGCACATCTTCACTGTTGGACTCTGCTGCTGGGCGCTGGGCTGCCCCCGGCATGGGCAGACAGGCACGCACCGTGTCCGCACCCCCTAGGACAGCATGAGAGCGTCTGCAAGCATGGAGAGACCAGGTAGGAAAAGATGCGAGGCGGCGACGCCTCTGTGCCTGAAGGAGCCCCGCTGAGGCAGGCTGACTAGCACCGGGGAGCTGGGGTGACAGGGAGGAAGCGACAGTGACAAATGAGCAGATGTGACAGGCAACAGTGGATCCAAAATAGGTTCAGGTTTCCAAGCAGAATGGATGTAGGCAGGTGAGCGCAGACAATGGAAACGAGTGGCAGGTATGCGTCTCACACACCTTGTTGGCTGAAGGAGGGCAGAACCTGGAGGCAGCATCAGGGACATGGGAAGGAGCCTGAGGTGTGACATGAGGAGTCAGGCCACAGGGGGCTTGCTGGGAGAAAGCCGCGCCCCCGGCATGATCCCCAGCTGTCCTAGAAGACTAGGCTCAGGCTCCCAGGCCTGAGAAGCGGTTGGCGGAGGCAAGGGGACAGCAATGCCAGGTGCTGAGGAAAGCGTCAAAGGCAAACTAAGAGCACCTCCCCCGAGGTCAGCGCCCCTTCCAGCTTCACCTCACCAGCCACGGGTGCAGGTGAGGCTCAGAGGGCATGCATCTGCTCAGAAAGAGACCGCTGCCGGGGACTGGGGCAGAAGGCAAGAAAATGACTTTTGACTTATAATCAGATACACGGTCCTTCAGCAAATATGTCAGAGTGACAGTACGTTGCAGTGAGAAAAACCATCAGGAGGTGAATCACCCACATGCTCTGTCCTAACACATTACATTACAAAAACCAACCCTGCCTTGCAAGGTTGGGCAAAACATTTTGCGCTTCCTCTGAGGTGTCATTAGGCGTATTTGTTGATAGATAAACACAGAAGTGTTGGTTTGATCTTGGAGCAAAAGTGAGGCAAATGCTCTCCTGAAACACAGAGAAAAGTTTTAATATTTAAAGCAGATTTTGAGGAAGCAAGTGTGCTTTCATCTCTCTGGAAGAGCTGGTAGAAACGTTTTGTTTCGAAATGACATGCTCAGGAGCAAGCATTTGTGAAGTAATTGAAAACAATTACACTTGCTTTTTATCCATCCTATTAAGGCTCTCTGCCTTTGAAGCTGACATGATAGTTACCTTTCCAGAAATGTGGTGGGGAAGGCAGGCAGGAGGATACATGACATTTTATTATCTGGACCGGGTCCCAGGTCTTATATGTCTATCAACAAGTATTGAGGAGACAGTTTAGACTATTCTTAAGGTTAAAAACCCAACCTGCACCGTGGCATCATCCGCAAGGCCGGACGGGGCTGTCAGCAGTGCTCCTCAGCGCATGCATGCCAGCCTTGTTACTTAACTCCGATCACAGTCACAAGTTAGAGCTTTCAGGAAAACTGAAGGTTTCCTAGCCCAGTGATTTTCACATTACTACTATTTTAACCAATAAACCCTTTAACCAAAAGCAGAGATCCAGGATACAAAGCGGTGCTGGGCGTGCAATCGCTCTGGCCAGGACTGCAGTGGAAGGTCCCAGAGCCACACCTCAGAGGCCGCACAGGGAGCCAGGGGGCCCTGGCAGCACACTGACAGAGGTCCGGGGCCCAGGGTGAGGCCAACTCACCCGGCTAGAGGTGGACGCTCCCTCCCCGCTCTGTGAGGCCCGCCCTTCCGCAGCCCCCGCCTGAGGACGCCAGCCCGCGGCTCCTGCCCGGCCCCGGGCAGCTACCTGGTTCGTACCTCGTTCGTACAGCCGGACTGCTTCCATGAGGTAGGGCACCAGCAGGCGGTTCACAATAAACCCAGGCGTGTCCTGTTTTATGAGACAGAAAAAGAAAAGACACGTGAATTTCCATTGAACGTTATCTTTTGGGAAGTCACCAGGCTGCCCCTCCTCACCCTTATGTTACCCACATTTATGAAGCTATACATTTCCAAACCTTATATTATAGTAGCAGCCCGGCCTTACTTCCACTTGACATGACAATTTATCCAACAACTATGGTACTTAACGAAACCCCAGATACCCCCACTGCGTGATCCTGAAATAAAGGCAGGTCAAGGAAGGGGGCATCAGAAGAACACAGTTTGGGGGCAGGCAGGTTGGGCTCAAATTCTAACACTCTCTGACCTTGCATCATCCTGAAGTCTAGTTTTATGATTTGTGAAACGGAGTCATCGTTCCTATGTGACAAGCTGTGCAGAAAACAGCTTTGCTGTGCACACTGCCTGCCTCAATGGCAGCCCCTCTGCTCCCCTCCCCTCCTCTCCTCTCCCACGCGCCTTTCAGGGATCTAGAAAAAGCAGCACTCCAACTCACACCCCCACAGGAGCACTTCTCCTGGGCTCTCAGAGCCATTCCTGGGCCACTCAGGACGTTCTCCTGCCCTCCCGCTATAACAGCAGGATTCAAGCTGGGATCAGGTTCCAGAACAATTGACCCGAGGCCAACCGCTGGCTTTTCACACACACCACGTAGGACCCACCCCTCTGGACAACAACTTCTACTCTTTCCCTTGCATCGAAACCTTCCCCATCTCCCCTGGAGACCTAGTGTGGGATGTGGGTTCACCTACTGATCTCTTTTGGGGGCTAGTAGTGCGGTAATTTTTGGTGGTATTCATGTGAAGCTGATTCCGTTAAGTAAATAGCCCCCTCTTTAAAAAAAAAAAAAAAAAAAAGGCTGTGATCTCCCTGTAGGCAGGATTCTCACCCTGCCTTGGGTTCCATTTCTAACACACTAGGCAATCCGTACACCCTGAATTAAAGATGACCCAGCCTGCACTATCTTACACCTGCCTGACCGCATGGGACACACTGGGCAGCCAAGCCGCAGGGCTTACACCTCCTTCCAAACACCCCCTACCCCCAGCTCCCAGGAATGCAGACATGCACACAAGAGCCGTATCCATTTAACCAAGATTGTATTAATGAAATGATGATGACTTTATAATCAGGGAGAAAATGCTTTTCAAATTTAAAAGGTTTATTAAAGAAACTCAAATGAGGCATACCATATACAGGGTTAGAAGTCAGAAAGCAGCCAGGGAAAAATATCTCTTCTACTTACAATATACAGCTTTCTAAAATAGAGTTTACATTGGCTACATAAAGAGCCTGAAAAGTGTGCTAAAACTCACAAAATATTTAAACAAGCTACTAATCAAAAACTTTTCATTGGAACAAAATTGGCATTTGCCAGTAAGATTACTGGGAACAGGTTTTTCCCCATTAAAATATTCAGTGTTGTTGAGGATGCTTAGATACTCTCATAATGTTAGTGGGACATAAAGAGACATTGTCCTTGAATAAAGCAATTTAATTTTATGAAATCGTACAGCTTACGTTGTTCACGCTTTCTTATCAATTTATTAAATATACTTTATTGTACTAACTATGTGCCTGGTAGTGTTCTAAGTACTTCACAAACATTAATTCATGCTCTGGCCAGATGGCTCAGTTGGATGAAGCACTGTTCCACACACCAAAAAAGGTTGCGGGTTCCATTCCTGCTCAGGGCACACACCGTGATTATGGGTTTGATCGGGGCCTCCTGACTACACGGTACGTACTGGGCAGCCAAGCCAGTTACAGGAGGCAGCCAATTGATGTTTCTTCACACATCAATGTTTATCTCTCTCTCTTTCCCTTCCTCACCCCCCTCTCTGAAAATCAATAAAAACATATCCTCAGTTGAGGATTACATATATATATATATATATATATATATATATATATATATATATATAATATGTAATTTATTGTATACAATTTATTCCTCATGTAACCCTGTGGGATAAGTACTATTACTATCTCTTTGTAAGGTAAAGGACAGTGAGGCACAGAAAGGTTAAGTGACTTGCCCAAGGTTACACATCTAATAAGTGTCAGAGGCGAGAGGTGAACCCAGTCTGGTTGGCTCCAGAGCTCATGGCCTCAACCTTTTCACGTCACTCTCCCCTTCCCTGTGAAGTCTCACTATGAAGACACACTGCAGGCACGTGAATGCCGCTCTTCTCTGTCAGGTGTTGGCAATTACCAATACAATCCTATAGTCTAAATCCAGCCCCCAGCCTGCTTTTAAATAGTTTATTGCCACACGGCCGCCACATTCATCTCAGCAAATGCTGTCTCTGCCGCCTTCCCGCTACAACAGCAGGATGAAGAAGCTGCAGCAGAAACACGTGCCCTGAACTACTCTGGCCCTTTCCAGGGGAGCGTGCAGACCCCTGTTCTATGTGGGGCCTTACATTGTCAGGATGCCTCTCCCAGAGCCTGAATAACTGACCCAGAAAGGCTCCCAGGAAGCGCTATGGTCTAGTCTGGAGAAAGTGTTCTGGATGATATCACAGGTACTTTTATGAGACCAAAAGTTCCCATCCCTGCGTCTGGCGGCTCCACGTGGAAGAACAGACCCTTGCTCTCAGGAAGTATTGATGACGCTGTGAGCTGGACCACTGGCTCAGCCCCGCACTATCACTTTCACGGCCAGCTTCTGATTTGCTACACACTGTTCTTTCTAGCCTATTCCTACTACCTGCCACTAACACAGCATAAACTGGTAAGAAAGTCCAATCATAACATCTGGTTGGTAATGTGATTTTTAAAAAGCCCAGACAATTGAAAACCACAAAACTAAACAAATAAAGAATGAGTTTTAGAAAAGTGAGACTCCTTAACCACCTCCCTTCCTGGGCTGGGGGCTGGCACACACCGCTCTGCTCTCCCTGTGCCCGGGGTCCACAGCGCAAGGCGACTGGCTCGGCTGATTCGTGAACAACCCGGGTCTCCATGGGCTAATATGACACCGTGAGTTCAAACTCAAGAATCTTTTAGAAAGCAAAAGTAGGCTATGAAAAAAAAGCTATAAAAAAATTAAGATAAAAGAAAAAAGTTGAGATAGTTATAAAAATTCGTAACAGTGTTTTGTGACACAATAGCCCCTTTAGAAAAGCTGCACGTCATGCAGAAGTGTGGCCCCTAAATTTTGGGAGAACTAATGAGTAACCAAACATATGGGGAGACTGAGGTAACCAACAGGAAGCAGTGGGAGCCAGGGGTGACTTTACAGCTCACAGCTGGGGGTCCTAAGGGGAAAGGTCGAGGCATGCTTTCCATTTGACCGCACTTCTCACTGCGAACCAAACACACAAACCACAACGCAGCATTCCACGGAGAAGCAGCTTTCCCAGCATGACCCGGGGCAGGGCGGGCCGCTCTTCCCTCGTCACCTCCTGACCGTGCGTGCTGCTCCTGCCAACAGCGATGCCCCAGCGTTCTGTTTGGCATGCACGCGTCCATCAGGCTATGCCAGACACACAGGGTGGTTCTGGCTGCTGAGGCCCAGAAGCTAAGGCTGATGGGTAACAAATCCATTTATGGAAACACAGCCAGTCATCAACAGTCTGCTGGGCCCACCTGGATCTCAGACTCCCCACGATGGCCCTGGCGAGTTAAAAAGAAGGTGTGGCTCACTCTTCCCAGTATCAGTGCTCCATCTCCTGCATCATTCTCCTTTGCAAGAATTCTACCTGGAGCAAGTCAGGTTCCCGAGAAAATCAGCCTTCCCATGCTACTCACACTCTACCTTGCAAGTAACAGGATGCTTCCCCAGGGCTTTGCTGAAGTCTATCAGAGATTCAAATGTCTTCTGGCTGGTCATTGGAGTTTTAATGACCTGGAAATGCAAAGTGGAGAAGAATTATGACCAAGAGTCAGCACATAATTTTAACAGAAAAGTTCAAGAAACATTGACCAAAAGCACCCATCCAGGCAGCAAAATAGCTTTTGTTTTAGAATAGAAGGATCTCAGCCAGAAACGAAATGTTTACCAAAATGCACACTCTAAGACCGTGAAGTAGTGTAGAATACACAAAATCAAGGCCTAAAATGTAAAGGTGAGGGTTCGTGTAGGAGAGTTTTACAGGCTTTGTTGTGAGACAGACCTGGGCTCAAATCCCAACTGCACCACCTCCTGGCCCACAACTCGGTATGTTTTGTGAGACTGAGACGACACTGAGATCACTCTACCCGTCATAAGAAATGGAGGCGAGACTGTGAGGCAAGGCAGGATCGCAGCCCCAGCAGGCAGGGACTGCTCCCCAGGTGCCGGCTTTGCTGGTGTTTTCCCTGCTCCTGTTCACTACGTCGGGGAGGTAACCAGAGGAGCCTGAAGGCTCCCTTTGCTTCTGAACAGGCCAATCACAGAGGAAGGCTTTCATTTCCTGCAATCAGGGGCCCAGCGCTGGGGCTGGCCTGCCAGGCTCCTTGGGAAGGCGCCCCAGACCTCGTTCCTCCTAGAGGCTCAGTGCAAGGGTCTCTGGGCCACTGGGATCCACAGGCGACGGCACAAGCACCACGCCTGGCCGTCAGCCCTCAGGAAACACTGACTGTACCTGCCAAGAGTTAGATTCTGGCAAATGGAGAGAGAGCCAAGTGAATTCATACTGAAAAATAAACATAAACACACACACACACACACACACACACACACACACACACACACACTTAAATGCCACTTAAGGAACTTCACTGAAAGTCAGAGCAAAGGGGCTGGTCTTCTCCATCAGAGCCTGTCTGTGAGCTCAGGCAGGCCAGACCGACCCTGTGTGCCCCACTCCTGTGAAATGGGATGAGGACACCTGATACGTCCGCCCTACTTGAGGGTGCCGGGAGCCTTAATGAGCTAGCACCTGTGCAAGACGAAAGGCGCACCTAAGTGAAGAGATTCTCATTCGTGTTTTAATGTGAGCGCAGCGTGGGGTGTGGTGGGTGCCAGGACGCTGAGGGAAGTCAATACATGGAAGCAGGAAGAAGCCCAGGGAGACCGGGACAAGGCTGGGAAGAACCCGGCCAGACGCTGCTATGCAGCATCACCCCTCGAAGAGCAATCGAGAGCTGATCTAGGAGGTGCCACCCATCCCACCAGAGCTACAAAGATGGAGTAGGGCACAGGCCGCTCAGTACGGAGTTTTAAAAATAACGTGTTAAAGAAGTCAATGGTAAAGGCTTTTAACGGAAGGGCTGCATATTCATTCACTCAACAAATAGCTACATGCCACAGATAACCTGCTTACAGCTCCAGCAGGGTCTGAAAAGAATATATATATATTCTTTTCATATATATATATATATATATATATATATATATATATATGCTCCAAGCAAAAGGCAAGAGGCATTCAGACACATGTGAGAGCTAAGGAATAAATGGTGAATAGAGAAGAGCTCTTTTTTAGAAAAGATTTTCTAGAGAATGGTAACATTTCCTAATAAGTATTAGCTGTTAACAACCAATGTGCAACTTTTTCAAAGACACAGATGGACACTATCCGAGAAATGCAATTGAAAACAACATTATTAGAGTCTGAAGTAAAACTATAAAATGTGTCTTTATCTCCAAAACACACATGCACATGATATGCGTTTTACACAAGAAAGTAATTAGTTGCTAAGTACAGAAATGTTAAAAATTCCATTCCACTTCTTTTGCTCTTTTCTGCATAAAAGAGGGTAAATGTGGTTTTCTCTATCCCCTCTTCATTTAACGTCTTCAAAAACCGCCTTAGGGAATGGGGTAAATTGGAAGAAGCTGAGGAGCAATGTTAGTAGAACAGACAGATTCCTATCGCAAGCTGGTCAGAATTGTCACTCGATAGAGAACTAAAGGAAAACACGGTCCTCCTTAACCCAACGCTCACGCTGCTGCGGGGAGGGTGGGGTGGGGTGGGGAGGGCAGAGATAAAGGAAGGAACAGGCCTGGAGAAGGCAGCAGTGGGGAAAACAGATCCCGAAACACCCTGGCTCCACGTCCCCCACACTTCGCACGGCAATAAATCTCCAACCTCACAGCAAATGCTACTTTAATAGTGGCTGCTCCTCACACCCCGTAATTAGTCCACTGTAAAAGGCAAGTTGCCACATTTCAGGTACCAATCGTCTAGTGTGACTCCATCTTCCTCATCCCCAAGTCGCCAAGCAAATGGAAGCAGCAACCAGGAAGGCTGGGGCACCCTCCCAGGCCACTCCCTTCCACCTGCGGGTTTGTGGTCGGGAAGTTCAAGGTTATCAGGAGCTCTTTAAATAGCTCTGATCACAACACGCAAAAGATGTGCCTCAACCTGGGGACAATACTGAGGCCCTATTAAATGGGGCCAGATTCACCCCGGGAGCAGTGGACGGGGTGGTGATAGTGGCTCTTGTGTAAAACCAGGCTGTCTAATAAGAATTCTATCTACAGCCCGGAGCAAACTGGCCTCAACAAGACCAACTGAACACGTGTGGCTCTCCGCTGAGTTACATCAAGCCAGTGATCTTTAGTGCTGCCTCCCAGTCAGATGCCTCTCTCGGCACTGCCCACCAGCTATGGAACAAACAAGTAACTAACATTCCACGAAGTTAACTGCCCTCCTGGACATCACGGGTCAGAACACAGGGCTGCGGAGAAACGAAGCACAGGGGCCTCCCTTTGGCTCTGAAAGGGTAGACTGTGGCCAAAACACACAGCACAGGGACAAGCTACCCCCCACTAGAACCCTTCCGGTGCATGCCCCATGGCAGGGCGGGTGTGAATCGGAGAAGCAGGACGGGCTGCAAAGCAAGCAGACCCGCACAGCGGGGCCCACTGACCTCCACGAGCTTCATCATGGGCACGGGGTTGAAGAAGTGGAGCCCGGCGAAGCGGTCCTGCCTGGTGGTGGCATTGGCTATGTTCGTGATCTGCAAAGAGGAAGTGTTGCTGGCAAAGATCGTGTGTCTGTGGAGAGAAAGGCAGATTATCAGAATGAATCCCACCTTTGGGAACAGTCGGGACTACTCGCAGATGCGACGCACGAGGAAACACTTCCTGCCCGGGTCTACTGTCCTGACCCTACAGGAAGTCAGAGAAAAGACTTCTTCATATAGGAAGCTGAAATCAAGTGACGTGGTTCACTTAGTTTTAAAATTTTATATTAAGTAATTTAAAAGTTATCTGTTGCAAAGGCGTACTTAATCTTTGCCAATTGTTCCTTAATTTTAGGGAGCAAAATTTCTCCTCTCTACTTGAGTTAATCTTCATGGCATGAAGGGGAAAAGGAAGCAGCTATTTAACAAACCTCAACCACAAAATAAAACTCTAAGTAATCAAAGACCAATGTAAGAAAGGATACGTCCAGACAATCACACAAAAAATTATAAAGGAACACCTGGATTCTCAACTAGAACCATCAGGTAAGAAACATGAACGAAGATCTTTTCCCCTCAGGGAACAGCTTTACTTCTCCTCTGAATGGGAATTCAAATGAAAGGAGAAGAAAACCCTCTGGTCCAAAAGAGTTTTAAGGTTCCATAAGCAGAACTGGGAAAGAAGTTCAAGGTATTGTGCACCTAAAAAGGCAGTACCATCTTCTTTTGTGCATATACAATATTTTTAAATTTTAAAAAATACCAACTTAAATAAAAAAAAAATTTTTTAAGACCACAATAAAGTGTGGTGCCAAATGAACAACAAGCAAATCTTTAGGCAAGCCTTCCAAGCTTTCCTGTGGCGCCACCTTGTGGATGAGTAGATACAAAACAGCCTAATGCCAATGAGAACCACAAAGGCCTGGTCACAATACAACAGGAAGGACAGCAGTCCTCTACTGACCGGATTTGGGGTTCCTGCTTACCAAGAAATCAGGGGCAAGTGGGAGGAGAGGCAGAAGGCCCAGAGGAGAAACAAGTGGGTCTGGAAAGAGGAGAGAAGAGTGAAAGGAGAAGCCAGGGTGGCTGGTGGCTGGTCAGGCGCCTCAGGGAAGATCCTCCGGGTCTTCTCAGGAGAGCGGTCACTTTTAAGGCACCACAGCACCCAGCTTTCTCAACAACTTCCAAGTTAGCCAATTTAAAAGCCAGGTAGAGGGGCGTTTGACTTTTTTTTTTCAAGTTTTAAAATTCTAGTTTTCAAAGCTGCTTGCTTTTTGGTCAATGGAGGAAATAAGATAAACCTCTGTCCACTCTAGAAAGTAATGAGAAAAGATCCTCTGTAATAACCACAAGTGTGGCTGCCACAAACCACACACCCTGAGCCACAGCAGCAGGGGCATTTGAAGGGCATTTACAGGACATCTGAAGGGCAACCCACTTGCAAAAAGGGGAAATGACGGTGCGATGATTGCAGAGCAAGTTTGGTGAAAGGATGATGTCACAACGAGCCCAGTCCCAAGTGTCCCCAACCTAGAGGACTCCCAGCAGACGTTTTACCAGAAGGGGAATGTCTCCTCCCACTGCTCCTACGTCTTCTTCCAACACAAACACAACATGCTGCATAATAAATACATATGCAGGGTTGTCTTATCTTCCACAAAAGTAACGCCTTCACATTTTCCCTTTCTTGGACCATCTTTTGTTTTTCCCTTTCTGACAGTCATGTACAAAAAAAAAAAACCAAAACTATTTTTCTCTAAATGTAGTAAGAAAAAATCAACAGTGCCAGCCTAATGATGAGTGGCAATGCCTGCAGGCCTGAGTGTGGAGAAGACAAGAGGGGGTGGTGGGGACTGCGGTGGGTCAGAGTCCATGAGTGTCGACAAGGGAGAGCCAGGACTCAGCTGACTAGGGGCCTTAGCCAAGCTTTCGTCTGCAGTTCTTACACACACGGGAAGTCGTGTCCTCCTCCAAGGCTTCCCTCTGGAATGCTATCGCTAAAACATATTTTCATGCCCTGTTATAGGATCTAACTATAAAGCACTGTGGTACAGTATGTCTCCATCAAGCTACTTAAAATGAAAACAAGCGTGTAGAGAAGGACACCTGGTGGCCAGAAGCAAAGTCACATCTGCGGTGGGCACCACTTCCCCTATTTTATAGATTACTAGGGAAGTTAGTCTTAGAGTTAGAACTGGGATGGTCTTGGAAATTATTTATCCTTAATCCAACTCAAATTACAGATGATACAACTGAGAGCCAGAAAGGTTTGCAGGCAGTCCACAACCAGAGGGAAGTGATGGGGCTGGCCCCCAAACCCCTCACTTTCCCTTCCGTCCTCCCATTACTGGATGCTGACATAGAGGGCAGTCACTAGGGAATGACCAACATTGAAATACTAGAAGCCTGGTGCACAAAATTCGTTCACTCAGAGCAATCCCTCGGCCTGGCCCGCACCCTCTCAGGGGATGTCCAACTGACGGCTTAGGAGTGGGCCTAAAATGGCAGTCTGACATCCTCCAGCCACCGCTGTGCACTTGCCAGCCGTGAGCTGGCTGAGCAGCACTTCCCCTGCGGGAGCACACTGATCACCAGCTTCTGCCCCCTGGTGCTCAGTGTGTGTCACATCAACCATTCCTTTAGCCATTTGGTCAATTTGTATATTAGCCTTTTATTATATAGGATAGGCCAAACTACGATTATACTCCCTTTCCTGGGGCAAGTCTCTGCTTATCTTAGAGGGCTTCCTGCCCACTTTGGAGCCAACTCCCTTACCAAGAGAGTCCTCGGTTTCTGCAGCCCCTACATGCCAGTGTACAGAGCATGAGCATGCAGACTGGCGATGATAGACCGGTGACAGAAAGATAAGTATCTTCTTTTTGCTGGAGCAGGGCCTCTCCTGCCCCCAGGCCATAAAGCTCTATGGCTGGTTTGCAAGGATCTCTCTGTAGCCACTGCTCACTTGTGGCTAAGAATTACTTGTCATATAATCTTATTCTGACCAAGACGGGTGAGTGCAGCCAAACAAAACAGAAGGAGAGCATGAATGAATCAGTCAGGTGTCGCTGTCACCAAAAGCCAGAGTCAAGCACAATGGAAGGCTCCAGGCTCTGAGAACATGAGCTGCACGTGCACAAGCGTGCTGATCGTGCGCAGCCTGAGTCCCGGGTACCTGCATGCCTGACCTTCATGGGGCTGGCTGTCCTCTCCACCTTTAGCCAGAGCCCGGTCAGAACTTAATGCTCCTTCAATGCTCACAAGACTGTTATGATTTAATACAGATAAAGCTCAGAACAGGAGAGTCCTGGGCCTTTTCTTACACCATCCTGTTAGTTCCACCCAAATAAGGGACCTACGAAACTGCTCTGAAGGTCCTCGGCAGACAGCGAAGGACATGCCCAAGCCGCCTCCGTCCTCTGGCCTGCGAGGGCCTCTGACCCAGATGCTGCGAGAGGCAGAGGCCTGGCCCAGATGGAGCCTCCTGGGAAATTCCACCCTTGTCTGGGGACCAGGATCAGATCAGGGCAACTGGATCCTTAGGAAGCAAACTGGGAACAGTGAGTGGAGAACACGGGAACTCGCTGTGGGCTACAGAAGGGCAAGTGGGCTTACAGCCGGAAGCCACATTCCTGGGAGGAAGCCCTCAGACCCACAGGACGTCAGGGTCCACGTACTCGGAGGCAAACTTGTCCAGCCTCTTGAAGAGCTCGTTCTTCACCTTCAGGTTCTCCACGATGGCCTCCACCACCAGGTCCATGCTGTGGACTACAGATGCCGCGTCCGTGTTGGTCGATACGTTGTTCAGGGTCTTCTCCACAAACTCACTGCCTGCCTATTGCCAGGAAAGGAAGGAGACATCCACTGAGCTCACTGGAAAATGGGGTATGATTGACTGCTAAGGTGAAGGAGAGAGGAGGGTGAGACTAGGCCCACACACCTGACACAACTTGAATGTAACCCGAGATTCTGAGAAATAAAACTCCCCATGTTCCTGCTTAGGGACAGCGGCCTCTCCATGTATGTTACATACCAAGGCAAGAATTCGGCCTGTGAACAAGCCCAACTGCTGCTCAACTATCAGCTGGAGGTTACAGTCTCCCAGGCTCCTGGCCAGCTCTGCTCCGGTTACTAAACTGTCCGTTCACAGCGCCTGTACTGGCCTGCTGACATCTGTTCCCAGAGGGACAGGCTGCCAGGTTCTGATCCAGGAGGCCTATCATTTGTCCTCCCAGGGAAGGGTGAAAGCTTAGCTCAGGACCATCCATCAGTGTGGGAGGTGTGCTGACTATTGCCCTCTCACAGGAGGTAGGGAAGAGCTGAGTAAGGGCATCAGAGAGGGTAAGAAAGCCAAACTCAGCATTCAGCAGATAATAATCGCCCGGCACAGGCCAGCACCTGGTGTTTCACAAACACGCCAGGCACAGCCTCTGCTCTCAAGAGCTTCAAGTCCCTTCTTCCTCATCGTGACTCCAGGTCTCCACAAACAGACCTCAGGGCAGGAACATACAGTTCTGACATTTGGTTTTCAAGATGTAATTTGTCCATGGACATCGAAATAGTCAGAATTAGCCAAGGATCCCAACTCAACACTGAACAGCCAACTATCAGAGCTGTTCTGAAGAAGCAAAAGTGAAAGGACAGGTCAATTTTAAATTTCTATTGGCTGCATGGTATAAAGTGAAAAGTTAAAATTCTTATTGAACCCAATATATCAAAGATATCATTTCAAAATTAATCAATATTATAAAATTTTGGATGCTTGATATTCTTTTCTTCTATTGAGTCTTTGAAATCTGGTATCTGTTTTACACTTTCAGCATAACTCAGCCACATGTCAATTGAGCTAGTGCTACTGTACGGGCCAGCACAGAGCTAGGTCAATACAGTACGTCAACCAGACAGGCTGAAGATGACACGTCCCCCTCAGAGGGTGTCTCTGGCAGAGGTGAGAAATGTCAGGAGACTTGATTCCTAAGGAGTGACTCTTTGGGCACAGGGGCATTTATTTACATGCAGGACGGGGCTGAGTCTCTGCCCACTGGGGACAGTCTGCAGAGTAAACAAGTAAAAAATGCTGGTTATCTGGGTTCAAACTCACTCTAAAAACTAGATTCACCTTGTTCCTCTGATTTTTAAAAGGTGATTAGATATTAAGAAAATGCAAACCCAAAACATGAGTTACTATTTTTGAACCTCCTATGATAGTTTTTATGAGTGAGGGAAGGAGGGAGAAAAGGAGGGAGGGAGGGAGGGAAATAACAAGTGTTGGCCAGAATGTAGAGTATCTGACACTTTTGTACATGGTTGGTGGGAATGTAAAACAATGCAGCCACTATGGAAACCAGATTGGTGATTCCTCAAAAAAAACAACAACAAGAGGATTGCTATATAACACAGCAATTCCATTTCTAGGTACATAACTGAAAGAACTGAAAGAGGAACTTGAACAGATAGTATAATGATGTTTAGTGTAACATTATTCATAATAGCCAAAAGGTAAAAAAAAAAAATCAAGTATCCACTCACAAGTGAATGGATAAACAAAATGTGATATACACACACAATGGAATATTATTCAGTCATAAAAAGGAATGAAGCTCATGGACAGGCCTTGAAGAATTATACTAAACAAAAAACATATACAGTATGATTTCACTTATTGAAGTTTCTATAATAAGCAAATTCAGACAGACAGAAAGAGTGAAGGGTAAGAGAGACTAGGGAAGAAGGGAATGGGGAATTATTGTTTAATGGGTACAGTTTGTTTGGAGAGATGAAAAAGTTTTATAAACTATGGTAATGGTTGTATAACAGTGTGAATTAATTAAAATCACTGAGTTAAATTAAAATGGCAAATTTTTTCTTATATGTATTTTATCACAATAATTTTTTTTCTTTTAATGCTCACCTAAGGATTTTTTTTTTTTTATTGATTTGAGACAGAGAAAGAGAGAGAGAAATATGGACGTGAGACATAAACATTTATCAGTTGCCTCTCAACCAAGGATCGAGCCTGAAACCTAGGTATGTGCCCTGACTAGAAATCAAACTTACCACCTCTTTTGGTGTATGTGTGGGATGGCACTCCAACCAACTGACCCACCTGGCCAGGGCAATGAAAAGATTTTTAAAGGGTCCTAGACACATCTTCGTGGATACCTCAGATGAAAAAGAACAAAATCCCCACCTGCAATCTTCTCTGCCTATATACGGAGAATTTCCATTCAAGCCTGAAGGAAATCAATCCTAAGCAAATTTAACAAGATGACAAAGATAAGCAAAGATGCACCAGGGTGACTTTGTAGTACTTCTAATTATTTGTGACGGTCCTTTGAAAGGAGTCAGTGAGCCAGAGCCCCGGCCTTTCAGGCCTTCCTCAAGTTCTCACACCTCTGCCCCTGCTGGAAGTGACAGTGACTGTATTTTCCTCTCTCACAAGTACATCAATAACAGGCATACCTAAGCAACCGAAAGTTTCTACTGAAACACAGTATTTATAGTCTCATTCTCTGGTTAACTTACAAGTACGAGAATTATCTTCCTGTTTTTCTCTCGTGCATCCTTATAACAAAATAGGTGTCATTCAATCCTAAACTCTCAGTGGACAGAATGAATTCACTACCTGCAGAATTTCCTCCTCAACCTCAGATCCCACCCAACAATGTGGCTATTTACTTCTCTTGCTTTTTAGTGATTATGTATGTTATATTGATCTAAAGTTATGTTTAGTGATTATGCTATTATATTGGTCTAAAGTTATGGAGAAATGTGTTTTACATAAACAAAATGAAAAAGTAAGCAAAGGCCAGCACTTTACCCTTCCTTCAAGAATATGAAATGGTCAGAGAACTGGTCTTGAGGATGCTGAGAAAAAGAAATTACCTGAGGGTTTTCTGCAAACTTCTTCTTGGCTATTTTCTTAAGGCTTTCCTCAATTCCCTTTTTGGATTTTGCCAGGATGTCCTCTGCCTGGTCCACCAACACTACTGTGTGGCCAGTTGCTGCAGCAACCTAAAGCAAATAATAATAATAATAATAATAATTTTGTTTAGAAAAGAAAATATAAAAGCTAAATAAAGAGTTTCATATTCCACATGAACGATACCACCATTCTAATCAAAATACTAAGTCAGCATAATAAGGCCAACAATATCTTAGACACACAGTTTTTGCTAAAAACACAGCTTTCACCAGGCACTGTTCTAAACCCTTTGTCAGTGGTTCTCAACCTTTCTAATGCCATGACCCTTTAATACAGTTCCTCATGTTGTGGTGACCCCCAACCATAAAATTATTTTCATTGCTACTTCATAACTGTAATTTTGCTATTGTTAATGAATCGTAATGTAAATATCTGTGTTTTTAGATGGTCTTAGGCTCTACAGCAGCGGTTCTCAACCTGTGAGTTTCGAACTGCTAACAGGGCCCCCTTAGATCATCAGAAAACACAGATATTTATATTATGATTCATAACAGTAGCAAAATTACAGTTATGAAGTAGCAACGAAAATAATTTTATGGTTGGGGGTCAGCACAACATGAAGACCTGTATTAAAGGGTTGTGGCATTAAAAAAGTTGAGATTAAAAAAAAAAAGGTTGAGATCCACTGCTTTATGTGATGATGACAAATTCTCAAAACTCGAGGTCTAAATCAAAGGCCACTTTACAATTACCTCCCGTACACCACCAAAGCCAAGAGCAACATGTAGCTACCGAAATTGAAATTAAGTAAATTAAAGATATAATTATTCTGTAAAGTATATGATTGTCTAACTACTATGCTATACATCTGAAACTAATACAAAATAATGAATGTAAACTGTAATTGAAAAAAAATGTATTTTAATTTCAGTTCCTCAGCTGCACTAGCCATATTCTAACGCTCAATGGTCCCCCATATCCGTCCTCAGAACTGGCACGTCTGCACGGCTCTACGCCTCTGCTCTGCTCTTCTGCAGTCCTTACATCGCCAAGAAGTAAGACTTAAACTCTAGCAATGGTGCAGACAGACTCCTGTCCCCAAGGGTTATTTAGTGATAAGCCTCCCATTTAGGGAGGCAATTCTCCTCCCCTCCCCATGGCCACTGCAGCCGAATCCGGAGGGCACTTTAGTGAAACTGCCACAAGTTTGAAAGCAACAGCTTAGTTTAGCCACGGTCCCTGTGTCATCACAGTTTGCCCATAGCTTCGGCCAAGGCTGTGGAATGGCTGATGTGACTAAAAATAGATCCGGTCACAGTAGAGGCAGATGTTGTAAGTGAATGAGTTCAAGCCACAGGTAACTGGGCTCATGCGACCTGATGCAAACATACATGACACCAGAGGCCAGGCACTGAGGTGCCGCACCTCTCTGGGTGTGAGAAGCCTTGCAGAGCCATTGCTTGGGAACCTCTGAGGCACCAAGGCTGCGTGGGAGAGGGCAGGCCGGCGAGAACGAACCTGCCCGGAGACGACAGAAAAGAGAACAGCTGACCCTTGAACAACATGGGTTTAAACTTCACTTAGGCGTGGATGTTCTCCCATAAATACTGCAAATGTATTTTCTCTTCCTTATGGTTTGCTTAATATTTTATTTTCTCTACTTATTGCAAGACCACAGTATGTAACACATATAACATACAAAATATGTGTTAATCGACTGTTTATGTTATTGGTAAGGCTGCAAGTAGGCTATTAAGTTTAGTTAAGATTTGGGGAGTCAAAAGTTATATATGTATCTTTGACCGCATTTTATAACCTCCACATTTACAAGGGTCAACTGTATATAATTCTAAACCATTGTCAGGAGATTTGTGAAACCAGGCAGCTAAAACTCAAAGGAAAAAAAAAAAAGGAAAAAGAAAGAAACAGAAGAGCAAACTCAAAGGCAAAGAGGTGCAAACACCAAAGAGAGATTTCCAAAGAATACTTTTAAAGATGGTGAGATAGGTTCCAAATGGAGGCTAATTACAATTTCCCCCACCCACACTTCTCCCCCGAAAGCTGCAGGCCTGTGCCCGTGGAGCCCGGAGACAGTACCGAGCCCACCTCGAGACCAAGGAGAGGAAGTCCGCCGGGACCAGACAGTCCGGTAAGCCCAGCAGGGCGAAGGGGTGAAGGAGGAATGAGTCATCTTGATAAAAGGGCAGAGGTAGTCAGGCAACTTGCCCTCTGGGCAGAAGCCCAGGCTGCAAAGTAAAACCATGTTCAGAAAGCAAAACACCCACTGACCCAGACAATAGTTCCCCCTAAGCCAGTGTTTCCCAAACGTTTGACATATGTGTACCCCTTCTATAATTTTCGTAACGCTGAGTACCCCTCGTCAAAAAAAAAAAATGGATGTATTTTAATAACAATCAAAATATATTTATTTTTTAATTTTTTGGTACATACACAAAATAATAAACAAAAAATAAAATTATTCATAATAAAATATAAATAAAAGTTATATTATAAATAACGTTTATTTGGCTCAATGAGAAGGATGAAATTGACTTGACTCATGAGAACGTAGAATTAGGCGCAGCTAAGCACGGTGCAGTGCATATCCCCACCAAACTCTTCCCGTACCCCTGGGGGTACGCGTACCACACTTTGGGAAACACTGAGAGTAAGCAATGACAGACCAAGGCCCGTCTAGCCAACACTTCAATCACTGGACACAAATGTGGAAGTCCAATTCAATAAATTCAAAGCAAAAAGTAAGAGCAACTTTAGAAACTGTATAAAGACCATGTAGCAGGCCTGAGACTGTTTTCACCGTTGGCTGGCATCAGGAAACAGACTCAGGAGGGTTCCCACCATCCCCTGGTAAGAATGGCTTGCTGCACCGGAGTCTGTGCAGCACCTGCTTTCCTTCTGAGCCAGGAATTCTAGAACTTGCTAGGTAGAGGATGCCTGCGTGACCAGCCCCAAAAGAACCCAGGGTTCTGAGTCTCTAATGAGTGTGCCTGGTGGACAGCACTGCATACATGCTGTCACTTGTTGCTGGAGGAATTAAGTGTGTCCTATGTGACTCCACTGAAGATGACTTTGGAAGCTTGGGAATGGTCACTCCAGACGTTACCGCATTAGCCTTTCCCTTGCTGATTTGGCTTTATATCCTCTTGCCCTAAAAAATTATAGCCATGAGATTACAGTCATACCCGGGTCTCCAGTATCCATGAGAGGATTCGTCCCAGGACCCGCTGTGACTACCAAATCCACAGATGCTCAAATGCCTTTTTAAAATAACATAGCATTTGCATAGAACCCATGCATCAGCGGTCACCAACCTTTCAGAGCTCACAGATCACCCGTGGTCACCGGATGGTGACCGCTGTGTTAAATTATCTCTAGATTACTTATAAGGCTTAATGTATTGTAAATGCTATGTAAATAGCTGTTATAATGTATTGTTTAGGGATCAACTTTCTGGAATTTTTTTTCTGAATATTTTTTTATCTGAGGGTGGTTAAATCCGAGGATGCATAACCAGTAGATATGGAGGGCGGGCTGTGAGCCTTTTTAGTAAATAACCAAATCTGGGGGGTGGGAGGGCAAAGGGGCATGTTGGTGGTGAACCCTGACACAGAAACTAAGAAAATAAATCTCAAATTCCAGATGGAGATGCTGATGAAATCAACCTGCTTTGAGACAGGCACTCCTGGGGAGCAGCTGAAGGGAGGCGGGGTGACTGCCGAATGTACATCCTCTGCAGGGCTGTGGCAAGCAGGGTGCTGGCTGGCGAACCTCCTACTTTTGTTTTGGCTCCTGTGTTCTGACAGTCCCTCTGGAATGACACAAGTGACTTTCACTTTGTTCCTTTTAACCTCTAACCTAGCTAGGCCAGGCATTAGTTCCTTCGCTTCCCAGCTGCCTGGTCCAAGCCCACTTCCCAGCAGGCATCACTCGGGCGTTTTTGCTCAAGGTATTGGGGAATTCAAGCACATCTGGCACAAGATGAAGCCAACATTGAAGGAAACAGAGGGCAGAGTCCTTTTATTTAGAGACATTGTGATTTCACTTAGACAATATGAAAATCAAACTATATATGGTTCCATACATGGATTGTCAAATAAAATAAAAATTGCCATGGCAGCAGATGTCAGAAGGCTGGATAAGAGTACACCGGGAACGGCCAGCTCCATAAAGTACTGACCTTAAAGAGGGGCGTGGAACAAGCAAGAGAGGTGACATCGCACCGTTTTTCAAAGATATCATCATCCTGTTTGATTGTGATAGTCACAGGACATTTTTGTTGTTGTTGCAGATGAGCCATATTGCTAGCCTTATAGTTCCTGGTTTTAAAGGTGTAAGCAGAACCAAATATGGAGAAGAAGTACCCTCTAATATTCAAGTAAACAAATAGACGTTATAGAGACAATAAAATTCAACCAGAAGAAACCATGGCCAAAAAACATTTCAGCCTAAATGCTAACTTTCCACTCCTAGCCTAAGTCCTCTGATTAACTGCCCCCACCTCCCACGAGAAGACTGGACCATTCAGTCACCACCTGGCTTCACTGGGGTCTGAATGAGCACACTACAGACAACACACATAGGTAGACACTGGCCAAGAAAACAACTATTAATTCAAGGTGACCTTCAAGAGAGCCAAGTGCACACGTCAGATCAGATGACCATGTGGAAGTGACAGAGTATGTGAAACATTTGTTAATTTTCCCCTCTGACCCAGAAGAGGTGAAAGCAGGGGCCAAACCTAACAGAGAGGAGGCGGCAGGCTTTCTATCCCCGTTTCTGCAGAACTTCCCGGGGCCGCACGCACAGTGGAAGAAGCTGCTCTCATGGAACTCAGCTCAATGCTTCTCCCTTTCTCACATCACTGGAGCACTTGCTACAATGTTGGACTCTCCAAAATGTCTAAACTGGTATTTCTGGTCAAGTGAGAAAGCAATACTTGTATGCTCTAAATATTATCCCTGGAAGGTTTTTAAATTTTTTGTAAACCTTATCTACTTTAGCTTTTCTTTCCTTGGTTTAGGAAAATACAAAGGAAATCTTATGATGTAGTTATTCCAAGACACTGAGAAAAAGGATATCCCAGTTTCAACCCAAAGTGGGTGCGGTTGGCCTGAATGAAGAACATACAGGAGAAAAAGAGATATTTGGGGGAGGAGGGGAGGGGGTGAACAGAGGTACAAGAAGGTATCAGGGGATAAATGTTGATAATGTAAGGAGATGTGAATTGGGGTGATGATCAAACAATACAATATGCAGGTGATGTATTACAGAATTGTACACCTGAAACCTACCTAATTTTATTAACCAATGTCACTCCAAGAAATTCAATAAAAAATAAAAAAGAGAAAAATTAACTCTCCATCATTTTACAATGAAGCGCTATTGTGCAGGTCACAATTTACTGCCTAGCAATAAACTACCATAACGGCATAACTCAAAGTGATATCAAGTTAGAGCAGCATTTTCATTCCATTATGGCTAATGCTCAAGTCCCTTGTAATCATCTCTTGCAATCATATCCTAGGGACACACGGTTGGCAATACCGAGGCAACTTTGTCCTTGCAAACCCCAGTGCCAGCCCACAGTGAGCACTCAATGCACAGTTGCTGAACGAATCAGTGATGAATGAAGCATATCTAGCTCACTGCCTGGTACACATTAGATGCTTATTAAAATATCCATACGACTATGGGCCCAATGTTGGAATTGGTATTCCTCTCCTGCTGTGTGTCTAAATGGCCTGTCACAGGATGTACTCAGGATGCAAGCAATCTGTCCCTTCCCCCCACAAAACCCATGTCAGCCCTGACAGCTGGGTGACTTTGTCTCAGACTGGCTCAAACGACTGAGGCAGCCGTAAGCATGGCTAGGCAGCCACAGGCCACTTAGAGGCCATCTCATTTCTGAAGTTTTAATTCAGTTTTGTTTCTCCCCAAGATCTGCGAGGGCTTATAGAAACAACAGTCTCTACCTACCCTCAACTAGCCTTTAAAAAGAAAAAAAAAAAAAAAAAGCCAACCCTGGCAGGCATTGCTCAGTGGTTAGATCATCGGCCCATGCACTAAAAGGTCACAGGTTCAATCCCTAGCCTGCTGAGTATGAGAGGCAACCAATAGATGTCTCTCTCTCACATAGATATTTCTCTCTCTTTCTCTCTTCCCCCACCCCTTCTGCTCTCTAAAATCAATGGAAAAAATATCTGCAGGTGAAGATTAACACAAGAACAAGAAAAAAAGGAAAAAAAGCTAAATGAAACAAAAATAAGGTGTCCTATACTGAGGACCTACTGTGGGCTGAGCACATAGTTGTACGTTCCAAGACAATTTCTGAACAATCCAACAACCCTGTTGAAGAAGACATCATCCTCATTTTGCAAAAGAAGAAAGGGAATTGGAGAGGTGGGGTCACTCAGCTGTGAGGCTGTGCAGCCAGGCTCCAGACCTTGTCTTCCTGTAACCTAGACAGGAATTCAAGGAATGCTACCTGATGTGTCGAGACCACCAGATTTCAATAGACAATAATAAGAAAATGCTACCTTATAGAAATGTCATGGAACTGATACTTTGGTATTCTTATCATTGTTATTATCATTGAGTCTAACTATGATAGACTCAATGATAATAACAATAAAAATTCCTCCTAAATAACCACTTGTCAGCTCCTCCCCAAACTAAAGTCCTAACGAATATACCTCTGCAGTCCTTACGAAACTGTCATCATGTTCCATTTTATAGACGAGAAAACTGGACCCTGAAGAGGTTAAATAACATTTCCAAAGTCTCACAGCTGGTAACACATAAGCAGCCTTTGGTTCAACCAAGTCACAGTCCTATCCACAGCAAAAATGACCTGACAAATAAGACACCTATACAGACAAATGACAGTTTCCATGTGAGCATTAAAGACTCAAAAGTGCCCCTCAACACCCATGGCTCTGGGATAGGGGTTTTCAGTGTGGGTCCTGGACCAGCGGCACCACCACAACCTGGGAACGTATTAGAAATGCACATTCTTGCCCTGCAGGCGTGGCTCAGTGATTGAGTGTCCCCATAGCCTTTGGGAGCAGAGGGAGCAGAGGGCACTGTCACAGCAAACTGAGAGTCTGGACCTGAAGCTAGGGCTGCTTGCATCCTGAGCCCTCCCACCCTGGCTGTTCCTGACCCCAAAAAGCGTGGCTGGGTCTGAGGGGGACAGTCTGAGGCATTTCCCAGCTGGGAAAGGGCTGGACTCCGGAGCCTATCTGCCGCCTGTGAAACAGGAAACACTCCTTAACCTCTGGGGGCTGTCTTATCTGTAAAAATGAAGTGACAGAGCTGTTGGAGGATTAAATGAGCTAATACATGTTAAATACCCAGAAAGGTGTTGGATGTATCACAACAGCTGGTTATTTTTATTCTAAGCAGCCCCTTTCCTCCGGCAGGAATCTGAGGCCTAACACTGGATCCAGGCACAGCCTCCTAAAATAATCTATTTTATTTTGTTTTTGAGCTTACACCTTTCTGATCCCAAGACGTGTTCACTTTCTGATTTCCACTTTCAGGTTTTTCCTTCTATGACCTCCACTTTTACAAACAGGCTTGGATCTCTCTTCACTTAAAAAGGAGCGGGGGAAGCACAAATATCCTTAGCCACCTGAAGCTGGCCTTGCTTTCTGACCAAATTCCTTCAGTTCCTAGTGGCACGCGGTGTGGAGCACAAGTTCCAGAACCAGACTTCCTAGGCTTACCCCAGGGCTTAGCTACCTACTACGTGACCCTGAGCAAATGATGCAGCCTCTCTTTACTAACAGAGTTTCTTGATCCCATCCCACAGGTTTGTGTGAGGATTAAAGTGCTCAGACCGGTGCTGGGCACATGGAAGGTGCACTATGCTTGTTAGCTGGTGCTCTCCTCACCACATCAGGTGCTCCGCACTCTCCTGAGCCGTGCAAGTCACAAACTAGCAACATGGTTCCCGCACCACCCCCTTTGGATGAGATCACAGGTTCTTATCACTGATCTTCGGATTGCTAAAGCCAATGCCTGCTTTTGGCTCCGCCTTGTGCAGCTTGCACACTGTCAACTAGGGCTTTTTTTTTCTTTCTGAAAAGGTCTTCAGTTTCTTATCTCTGTCTATTCATTTGAGATATATTAAGTGACTTTTCTTAATCGTCTCAGACTCTAAACAAAGGTATCTTTTAAGTTTCTGCTTTCAATATTCTTTTCATCTGTTTCTACATCTTTTCCTTCTGGAATCATCCTCATCATTCCAACTGTGCTGAAACCAGCATTTCTGTCCTAAGCTACAGTCATCATCTCCATCCTGAAACCAGTTCCTTTTGACCTTCATTAATGGTACCACTTTCCTGAGGGGCATAATCTGACTGAACAAAAACGTTTCCTTTAACTTCACCCTTACTGTCCAAAGTAACTCTACTCATTACTCAAGGCCCATTTCAAATGCTACATGCTCCATTGAAGCCTTTCCCCCCAATAAATGTACTCTTTCCTCTTTTTGAAACCTCAGAGCTAGATTTTTATTGCTCTTACTAAGCTACTTTATACCAAAGTAAACTGTGTCATTTGGATCTCTGGGTAACAATCTCTGCTCTTAGATTTAAAATCCTGCAATGGCAGAAACTGATTTGGTCTTTGTAGCGCCTAATATGTATCACATGCCTTGCACCTGATGGCTGTCTAATAAGTAACCACTAACTACCTATCGCTGCAGAGCAGTAACCTGAGCCTGCACTCTTCTCCAGCCATCGCTTCTCCACCCTTTCCCCGCTAGTTCATGGCTCCAGGCCTCTTGCCTAAGCGACTCCCTCCCACCGCCAGGAGCTGCCTGGGGGGCTCCAACTCATCCTCCATAAGCCAACGCAGGCTATCTCTGCTTTAGGAGCCTCTCTTAAGCTCTGGGAGAGGTGGTCACTTCTTCTTGTGCTTCCACTGGTTTACAGATCTCTCATACAGGACTTCAAATACTGAAAGAAAATAAATAACAGTGTGAAGCTGGTGTGAGCCACCAAAGGCCACTTAGTTATGTAATAATGGTGGCCCACGGCCCCCAGGTCGGTAACACAAAAGCTATTTTATGAAAAATCTCACATACCTGCCCTGGCTGGTTTTCTCAGTGGTTAAAGCATTGGCCCACAGACCAAAGGGTCACAGATTCAAGGGCAAGTGCCTCGGTTGCAGGTTCAATCCCTGGCCCAGTCAGTGCAAGCAGGAGGCAACCAACTGATGTGTCTCTTTAAAATATATATATATATATATATATATATATATATATATATATATATATATTTGATATTTTACAGAGAGGAAGGGAGAGAGAGAGCTAGAAACATCGATGAGTGAGAAACATCAACCAGCTGCCTTCTGCACACTACTGGGGATGTGCCCACAACCAATGTACATGCCCTTGATCGGAATCGAACCTGGGACCTTTCAGTCCGCAGATCGACATTCTACCACCGAGCCAAACCGGTTTTGGCCTGATGTGTCTCTTAACATCAATGTTTCTCCCCTCTTCCCTCCCTTCACTCTCTCCAGAAAGTCAATGGAAAAAAATATCTTCCAGTGATGATTAAAAAAAAAAATCTCACAAATCTCAGCAAAGAGGTCACTAACCAACCAGTAATATAGGAGAAATTTCAGGTATTAAAGAAGAAAGATGGAAAAGTTTACCAACATCAATTTTTGCTGATGAACTCAAGATATTACCTGGAAACCTTTCTAAACCAGCTGCATCATCATCCACTTCAGAGTCTGAAGTTGCTGTTGCCACAAACATCCAGTAATATAAATGTCATATATGTATAAATACATATACATATGTATAAAAAAAGACCTGTATATATTATACTTTATATAGGTCTTTTTTTTACATAAACTTTTAAAATATATATATATTTTTATTGATTTCAGAGAGAAAAGGAGAGGGAGAAAGATAGAAACATCAATGATGAGAGAGAATCACTGATTGGCTGTCTCCTGCATACCCTCTACTGGGGACTGAGCCCACAACGCGGGCATGTGCCCTGACCAGGAATCAACCCATGACGACCTGGTTCATAGGTTGACACTCAAACTCTGAGCCATGCCGGCAGGGCTACATATACTTTTTAATGCCCCCTTTTCCTTATCATAAGAAGATATATCCTACATGTCATAAGTGTTTAAAAACCTTACCTTAAGGTATTTAAACCACCAAAATGTTCATCTGTACCATGTAACATCCCAGATATGACAGGTAGGCAGCCTGTGCCTTTATTACAGTTGGTTGTTCATATTTATATTTCTTTCTCTGAACACTGAGCTGCTCAAGAGCAACAATCACATTTTACCTTTCACACATTCCAGTGTCTAGCACATGGAAGACACTTGATATTCATTAAAAGAATACATGAATAATAGCCCTATTTTTTAAAAACCTCAATGTGTAAATTAGGAGTAAGTTCTTAAGGAATCATGATTGGTTTTATTGCTCGAAACTATAACAAATCTTACATACCCTTCAAGTTATTTTAGATTTACCAAAAAAATCATATTATTAGTTTGAAAGGGAAAAAAAAGTTAATAACCGAAGTCTTTAGTCAAATATGAAGTGGGGGAAAAAAAATTGGTACAGAAGTCTCTGTTATTTTGGCAAGCATTTTAACCGATTTTTGGCCCAGTTGGTTGAGATGCCAGGCAAAGGGGAAACCGGAGCCAACCACTGAGCAGTGTGATCACCCCTGTGTCTTCAAAAGCGGACAAATGCTTAGTTCCCTGCAGCATGAGAATAAGTCCCAAACCTTTATCTAAGGTCAAGGAGTAGCCACAGACACATTAAGTTTACTCCCTCCAGCAAAGCTTCTTCTCTCTCACACTAGGAAACTGAGCCACCTTTGTTTCTCAACTATTGCAATGTCAGAGATTGGCAAAAGCATTTATTGTTCATGTTTATTAGTTACAGACCATCAAAACCATTGACTTTTTGAGCAGGAAGCTACCTTAGAGGATCATTCAGTGTGGTGGCTTTCCAAACTTTTGTAGCCAGAAAATCCTCTTCATAGGAATGCAAACAGAAAACAAATGTAAAACAGAGATCAGGGAAGGGAAGGTTGGAAACCACCAAGGAAATTCATGGAATCCCCGAAGGCCATTAGAGCACAGTATAAAAACCTCTGATCTATTCACATCCACTAGGATGGCTACTATTATTTTTTTAAAAATAGCAGAAAGAGAAACTAAAAAAAACAATTCTATTTATAATTGCACCAAAAAGAATAAAATGCCACCCTAGCCGGTTTGGCTCAGTGGATAGAGCGTCGGCCTGAGGACTGAAGGGTCACAGGTTTGATTCTGGGCATGTACCTTGGTTGCAGGCACATTCCCAGTAGGAGGTGTACAGGAGGCAGCTGATGGATGTTTCTCTCTCATCGATGTTTCTAACTCTCTATCCCTCTCTCTTCCTCTCTATAAAAAAAATAAATCAATAAATATTTTTTAAATAAAGAATAAAATGCCTAGGAATAAACTTAACCAAGGAGGTAAAAGACCTGTACACTATAAAACATTTTATAAAAAAAACTATAATACAGTGATGAGAGAAACTGAAGAAGACACAAATAAGTGGAAAGATATTCTCATGGACCGAAAGAATTAATACTGTTAAAATATCCATACTACCCAAAGTAATCTACAGGTTCAAGCAATCCTTATAAAAATTCCAATGGAATTTTTTACAGAAATAGAACAAACAATACTAAAATTTGGATGGGAACCATGAAAGACCTCAAAGAGCCAAAGCAATCTTGAAAAAGAACAAAACTGCAGACATCATGTGCCCCGATTTCAAACTATATTACAAAAATATAGTAATCAAAACAGTATGCTACTGGCAGAAAAACGGAGACAAAGGTCAATGGAACAGATATAGAGCCCAAAAATAAACCCACACATATATGGTCAATTAATTTATGATAAAGCAGCCAAGATTATACAATGGGGAAAGAACAGTCTCTTCAACAAATGGTGTCCAGGAAACTAGATAGTCACATACAAAAGAATGCAACTAGACCACTGTATTACACCGCACACAAAAGTTAACTCAAAATGGATAAAAAATTTGAATATAAGACCTGCAGTCACTAAAACTCCTAGAAAAAACAGGAGACAAGCTCCTTGACATAGGTCTTAGTGATGATATTTTGGACTTGACACCAAAAGCAAAGGCAACAAGAACTAAAATAATAAGTGGGACTGTATCAAACTAAAATACTTCTGCACAGGCAAGGAAACCATCAACAAAATGAAAAGGTAACATACTGAATGGGAGAAAATATTTGCAATCATATATCTGTAAGAGGTTAACATCCAAGACATAAAAATCATTCATACAACTCAACAGCAAGAAAAAGTAAATAAATCTAATATAAAAATGGGCAGCGGAATTAAATTACTTAATTATTTGAATTATTACATTATTGAAATTATTTTTTCAATTAAGACATACAGGTGGCTAAAGAGGTACAAGAAAAGGTGCTCAACATCACTAATCATTAGGGAAATGCAAATCCAAACCACAATGAGATAGTACCTCACACCTGTTGAAATGGCTATTATCAAAGAGTAAGTGTCAAGAGGATATGGAGAAAAGAGAACCCTTAATCACTGGTGAAAGGAATGCAGATTGGTGCAGCTACTAAAGAGTATAAGTTTCTCCAAAAAAATTAAAATAGAACTACTATATGATCCAGCAATTCCACTTACAAAAAAAAAAAAAAATGAGAGCACTAACTCACAAAGATACGTGTATCTCTATGGTCATTGCAGCACTATTTACAATAGCCAAGATATGGAAGCAACCTCAGTGTCCATTGATAGATGAATGGATAAATAAAATGTGATGTATATGTATGTGTACACACACACACACACACACATACAGAGAGAGAAAGAGAGAGAGAGAGAGAGAGAGAGAGAGAGAGAGAGAGGGAGGAATGTTATTCAGACATAAAAGAGGAGTAAATCCTGCCATTATAACACCGATGGACCTTGATGGCTTCATTTATACTAAGTGAAATAAGTCAGATAAAGAAAGACAAATACCGTGGGTTTATCATATATAGCTTTTATTATGTTGAGGTATGATTCTTGTACTCCCTCCCTGTTGAGAGTTTTTATCAGGATATGATCTCACTTATATGTGGAATCTAAAAACAAACTGAGCTCATGGATACAAAGAACAGATTGGTGGATGCCAGAGACAAGGGAGTGGGCAATGAAGAGGGTTAAAAAGTACAAATCCCAGTTAGCAATACTATATTGTATATTTGAAAGTTGATAAGAGAGTAGATTTTAAAAGATTTCATCACAAGAAAAACATTATAACTATGTATGGTGACAGGTATTAACTAGACTTATTATGGTGATCACTTCTCAATATATACAAATATGAAATCATTATGTTGAACATCTGTAACTAATCTGTTATATTGGCAATTATATCTAAATTTTTTAAAAGGAAGGAAATATTGACACATGCTATAACACAGATGAACCGTGAATATATAATATTAGGTGAAATATAATATATTTCAGTCAGAAAATACTGTATGATTCCACTTATGTGAAGTACCCAGAATAGACAAACTCAGAGACAGGGTGAAGCAGTTTTGCCAGGGACTGGGGAGAGGAGGAGGAGGGAGTTGTTTAATGGGTATGGAGTTTTGCTTTTGAAAAATGAAGAGCGTTCTGGAGATGGACGATCATGATGGCTTTCCAAGAACGTGCATGTACTTAAATGCCACTAAACTGTATATTTTTAAATGATTATGATGATAAATTTTATATTATATATGTATTTTTTACCACAATCAAAAAACAAAGATCATTGATTTGATTTAACACAATACCTTTATTTTACTAAGGAAAAGAAAAAACAAACATAAACTAAAGCAGAAAAATTATTAACCTAAGATCACATGCAGGCACTAGTGTGCCACCTAAATGTAATTCTGTAAAAAGTAGTTCTGTCTAGATTGCTTACTCCATCAAACTCTTCAGAGGCTCCCTGTGATCACAGAATAAAACTCAAGTTCCTACACCTGGCCTGTAAGGCCCTCCAGGAGGGGGATCCACCTCCCCTCCAGACAGTGCTCACTGGTGCCTGGCACTCCTCCACCACAAGGCCTGTAGCTCCCTCTCTGCTACACCTTCCACCTCCAGGCCTTGGCACTGTCCACACCTTCTCCCCACTTCACCTCATTAAATATGCCTGAGTATCACCCTATATACTAAGCTTCCTTACTCCAAGATCCTGCCAGGCCCAGGCTATGTGTGCCTCATGCTCCTATAATATCCCCCCCACACCTCACCCCTGCACCCATCATAATGTGTATGATCACTTGCCTAAGTGCCATCTCCCCTACTCTCTTACTGCAGGCTCCTGACTAAATGTCATTCATCTTGGTCTGCTGAGTACTTGGACCACACCGGGAGGTGATGGGCCCTCAGGAAATAGTGACAACAAATATATCTGGTGGAAAAGCCACGGTAAGACTAGATCTTTTGATGGTCCAGGGCTGTTTTTATCAGGGTAACTGAGGGCCTCCCCTCACATTGTGAACATAATTATTTTCTTGAGGGTTCTTACTTAGGAATGAATTTCATGTGCCTTTGATACAAGGATTCTGTACTCATTCCTGAATTATGCAACAGTGCCACCCAATTTATTCCAATTTACTGAGAATGAGATGGCTGTGAAAGAGAGGACCACAAAAAGTAACAGGACTATTTTCCTGCTCCCATAAACATCTGTTATTTTTTAAATACCGGTAAGTAAAAAAGACTCTTGCTGGCACTCTGAGTGACCATAATTTAATCAATCCATTGAGAACTCTTGTTCTCTATGACAGCGATCTACACACTGTAAGACCTTGAAGACAAGCAATCCTACAATGGAAACAATTTTATTTGAAGGTTATGTCCTCAGCTCCATGACTTCTCTAGCCTTGGTGGAAGACAGGCTTAGCCAGAGAGAAATATTTTTAGACAAGGGTGCTTCAGAGCTGTAAAAATAGGCCCAGTGAATAGCACACTTGTCAAAGCCAGAGTACTCTAGCAGAGCGCCAAGTAAACATGCCCAGCAGAAGCAAACATATCACCGGATTGGAAGCATTTTCTCTGAAGCATAGCCTGAATGGTGTATTTTAAAATATATATATTCTTATTGATTTCAGAGAGTAGGGGAGAGGGAGAGGAAGACAAAAACATTGATGATGTTAGAGAATCTTTGATTGGCTACCTCCTACACTTCCCACACTGGGAATGGAGACTGCAACCCAGGCATGTACCAATTGGGAATCAAACCAATTGTGACCTCCTGGGTCATAGGTCAATGCTCAACCACTGAGCCACGCGGGCCAGGCTGAAGGGTGAATTTGTAAGAACTATGTCCACTATTCAGTGAGGTGTTCCATAGGCCCTAGCACTATAAGAGGGCTGCGTTTCATCATCACATTCTCTCGAAAAAATCACAAACCTGCACAAACTATCTGCTACAGTGGAATTCCAACTGCCTCCTGATCCCCAGAATAAGTGTATGTAATCAGTGCTGCCCACGCTGACTGGGCCTGAGGCTCCCCTGCCTTGCCAACAAGGCCTGGCTTTGGGTTCTCATGATTTGATCTAGGGAAAGAAGCCACAAATCAGTTACATCTCTCAGAGCTGGCAATTCTGGGTTTATAATTACCCCTGTCTGTGTAATACCATGAACCCTGCCATCATCACGAGTTGTCTTCACCAACTTGAACAATCAGAAAAGGGCATTCTGTTGAGGCTTTCAACTACCACTTACCACTAGTGTCAGCTAGCTTATTCTTAAAACAGTTGAATTAATTGGCTTGCCTATTTATAAAAACTTAGATTTTTCTATTTCACAAAGTATTTTTTAAAAGCCAAGATAATGTGCCCTGACTGACCAGGACTGGGCAATCTGCAACTCAGGAACATGTCCTTGACCAGGAATCGAACCTAGGACCCTTCAGTGCACAGGCCGATGGTCCAACCACTGAGCAAAACTGGCCTGGGCTAAATACATACTTTTTCAAAAAATTCAGTAAGCATCTGGGTTTGGTAATGTGAGAAAGTAACTTCTCTTCCAGGACTCTCCCACAAATTCTGGAAAAAGGGAATAACAGGACAAGTTGATAGCACCAATCAAGTCTTAGTTATATTTAAGAATATCTGAAAGATGCTGCCATGATGGACACTTTCTGGGTAGAGAAGAGAGCTAGGAATACAAACTGCTCTCTAGGAATATTAGTGTGCAATGCCTGTTAGTATGAGTGGAGTTTTATGAAAGGACTAGTTAAGAGGCTCCACAAGAATCCAGGTAACAATGCATGGCTCAGGAACCACAAAGGAAAGCACAGGGAGAACCTCCTCACGGAGGAGAGACTCACAGTCTTTTTCAGTGTGGGTTACAGGTCAACGCTCAACCCTATCTGACCAGGACCCTACCTTCAGAGTGCACGTGGCTGGAAGAACAACAATGGTAATAATAAGAGGAGGAAGCTCTCTGGAAAAGTTAGAGGGAACATGATGAACTGAATTTTGGTACCTGACTTGGAGTCTACTGGTAGAAAGATGGCAGCAGAGCATCCAAATGGAGATGATCTAACTTTGAGTCTAGCTGGTATCTGTTGATTCCAGAAAGCCACAAAGGATCCCCTTGTCCGCGGAGGCCACATCTCCCCACAAGACAGCAGAGACCAGAGGTGCAGGCACAGCTGTGGTTATCTCAGACTCTGGGATCTCTGGCCAGCAGAACAGGAGTTGAGAGAACAGAGTCCTAGCCCCAGATCTGCCTCTGACCCTTGACCCCAATATCATCTCTGTACGAGTGATTATTATAATGGTCACATTACTTTAAATGGAATAAAGTGCTACATTTGTAGAATTTTTAAAGTGCCAGGCTCTGGCACTTTAGTAAATGCTTTTATGAATTCACTGTAATACCCAAAAATGTCTGTATGGAGCACCAAGATTTTTTCCCCTCAACAATCCACATAGTCTTAAAAATCTTTAGAATTGTTTGATCTCCCCATATCTCCCTATTAAATATCTTCCAAGATAGCTAAAAGAGTCTAAAATAAGAGAAGTCAACACCAGATTAGATCTGAGGGAGCTATATAAAAGCATTAATTGAACAATTACCATTGAACACACTAGTATGACTCTAAGCACTTGGCTCATTTACCTGTCCTAACATCGTGACAGCATATATGAATTCCCAGGTAAGGGATAGAGGCAGAGAGGGGTTAAATGACTCGCCCAAGGTGCCCACAGCCAGAAGAGGAAGGGCTGGGACCCACACTCCAGCCGGCACCTCACGGCCTGCTCAGTTTCAAGCACTGAACCACCACTCACCAGACACTATCCCACCGCATCGTTAGCATAACCCAGGGGAGACACAGAACAGAGAGCAGCAGCGTTATCTTCCAGGAGAGCTGGGCAGTGAGGGGCATGCCTAAGGCAGATATGGGGAGAGGAGAGAAGGGGGAGGAAAGATAATTAGAAACTCTAGTAGGGGGCAAATAACAGTGAGGCTGTATCTACCACACAGCAGAGAATTCTCCAAACCTGACTGAGGTGTCATTTCTGCTCTACTATGTCCAAAGGTATTCCATGGCATTCTTTTTATGCTGGTCAGCCCCTCCAAAAGTCCAAGAATTCATATGCTGACAGAAGCTGATTTACTGTCACAAAGAGCAGAGAACCACCCAATGAAGACGTGAGCAACAATACAGGAGGTGAGGGAAGAATGTCATGACAAACATATCCCATACCCTTGAGGAGGAAGTTAACACCTGGGAATAAAAAATTCCTTCCCTAAGAACACTCACAACAAGAGATTGTGTCAGTCTCCTGTGGTCCCAAAACCTCTCCCAGGCCACTGCATTGTTTTCAAACAAATTTCAACAGAGGTGAACTCACTGCAAAACAGAGAGCATACAGAACAACTCTGAACCCTCTTCTATTTGGCATCAGAGAATTCAGAGCTGGGGGAAAGAGAATGGTGAACAAATTCAGAAGCTGGGAGAAGCTTTTGGGTCCACATGAGTCCTCATCAAGCATCACAAATGTCAGGAAAATGTTCCTCTGTAGCAGATAACGTTGCCCCCTCCCTTCTTTTGTTTGACAGCCTAAGGAGTTCTCCTCAGAAGAAATGTGCACTTTTTGCTTTTTAAGAGGGACCAAAAATAAAAGCAAAGAAAAGTTTTGGGTGACAAGAACCTAGATCCAACCCCCTTCAAGATGCAAACTTTCTCACTTCCTCCAAGAAGGGTAGAGCATTAAAAGGAAGTTTGTACTGGAGCCTTGAGAAATCCAGCCTCAGAAATTCCATGCCCAGGGAACTCACTGACTCCTTACCAGTAACTTAATGAAAGCTCTCTGGGCTCCTTGTATGAAAAAAGGCAATGTACAAGAAAACCTTATAAAGAACTCATTCTATAAACTGAAGAAAAGCACAGCTAGTACCTTTCTCTCCCCCTCCCCCCCTTTATAAAGCAAAAAACAACCTGATTCCCACTCAGGGGTCATTTGATGCTGTAAGCTTTGCCAGCCCAAGTATCCAGCGGAAGACAAATTGGCAATCAGAACCAAGTCAGAAGTGTATAATGGGCAAAAAAAATAACAAGTTAACCTGACTTAAATATTAACCTGCAGCCTAAGCAAATTTTTAAAATTTAAAACAAACAAAACAAATGACAGGCAAAGTAGACACCCTTGGAGAATACATATGTACAAATGACCTGTGCACTAATCAATTGTAATTAAACACAGACCTCACTTGTCTTAAATTGCTTAACTGTTCACGAAATGTGTCAGGCTCCCACAAAATCTGTTTAATTTTTTCCATGCTACTCAGCATAAACTGGAATATAGCAAAAATGATAAATAAAAAATATTATGGACACAGACAACAGTGTGGTGATTGCTGGAAGGAGGGGGACGGGGGAGGTAGAAATTATAGAAGGGATAAATGGTTATGGAGACCTGACTTGGGGTGGTGAACACACAATACAGTGTACAGATGATCTGTCATAGAATTGTGCACCTGAAACCTGTATAATTTTGTTAACCAGTGTCACCCCAATAGATTCAATAAAAGAAAACAAAAAAGACTGTAAACAGAACTACACCTTAAAATTAAAGCTACTTCAGAAAGAGTTCAGGAGAGTGAAGCTAAAAGTGACTTAATAGCCTACCTTAAATGCTAGTTTGTGCTTGTGGGTTTTTGTTTGTTTATTTGTTTGCATGTTTGTTTTATTAATTTTAGAAAGGAAGGGAGAGTGAGAGATAGAAACATCAATGATGAAAGAGAATCATTCATTGTCATCCCATGCACCCAAATGTAAGCCGGTTGGATTCCTGGTCTGGGCACATATGTAAGTCAACTGATCAATGTTTTTCTCTCACACATTGGTCTGTCTCTCTCTGTCTCTGTCTCTCTCTCACTCTCTCTCTCTCTCTCTCCTTCTGTCCCTCCTTTCCTCGCCTTCTCACTCTCCCTCTCCTTCTCCCTAAGCATGTCCTCAGGTGAGAATTAAAAAGAAAAAAAAAGCTGTATGAGGATTAACAATACAACAGGGGAGGACAAAAAGTGCCTTCACTCTTTTCAGAGGTCCCTGGACAACTGGCATTTGCCAGTCAAGATTAAGTGAGATGCAACAGATTCACAACCAATATTCTCCATCTACACATTACAGACCTATCTTAGCAGCAATAATCTGAGATGGTATGAGGGGATACGGACAAAAGGACAAGCAATGAAGATAATAGTCAGAAAGGCAGCTAAGCTTTTGTGAGCTCTTACTAGACGCTCTTACAGACACTGTGCTAAGAGCCTGACTTGTGCTAATTCATTCAGTCCTCTAGATTCTCCTATGAGGCTAGTGCTGGTATTAGTCCTAGTTTAGAGATTAGTAGGCACAGAGGTGAAGTAACTTTCCCATGTTAAGACAGCCAACGTGAGGCAGAGCCAGCATATAGGCCATCCAATTCCCCATTCTGAACTGGAGCCAATCTCCAGGCAAACACATCACCTACTCTTTGTTCTTTAATAAGCAGAACAGATTCACCCTCTACCAAAAGCTGTAGGTCAAGGAGCACGAAGAATGAAGCAATTCTGCTTAGAACTACATACCTGAAGGTGGAGTTCAAAATGGATCAGCTAACCTGCTGAAACCAACCAACCTACCGGCTGAGAGCAGCACAGAGGTGTTCTGCAGGAAAGTGTGGTTCCCTCCACAGGATTAGAGCTTTCATCTCAAGTGACTGAGGCTCTTGTAAACCTTGTTCTGTAAGAATGGAACTACTTACCCTATGACTGTCCACTATTTCAACTTTTGGAATGGCAGTCCTTTGTATTTCCAACCTGTGGGATAAACAGCTTTCCTCCCAAACCCCCCCTTAAATTTCAAAAGGCACTCCCCTGGTCCAACTATTCAAGTACCGTATTTGCAGGCGTATAAGACGACTGGGCGTATAAGACGACCCCTAACATTTCCACTCAAAATACAGAGTTTGTTATATACTCGCCGTATAAGACTACCCCCTCTTCCGCACACCTTCCACACACCAAATAAAAGGTAAAACAATATCAGATTTGATTTCAACATTTTAATTTATATTCAAATGCTTATGACATGCAGGAAAACTGTCACAAGGCTGTAAGTAATCAAACATATACCGTATTTGCCGGTGTATAAGACAACCCCCCACTTGGAGGCATATTTTTCAGGGCCAAAAAATCGTCTTATACGCCGGCAAATACGGTATGTGTTCCCATCAATGTCAACCTCCTTCCCGCTTTCTGAGATGAAAGCTCCAATACTATATCCATAATTTTAGGTGCTTCCTGTGCACATAGTTGTACGGCATAACACCCCTTTCTGGGCAATAATGGATACAGCATTCTAAGAGCTGAACAACCTGAAACAATGCTTTCTACAAATCACATTGACAATAGTTTCTGGACCCGTTTTTTCCTATATTGGTACTAGAGGCCCAGTGCATGAATTTGTGCACAGGTGGAGTCCCTTGGTCTGGCCTGCGATCGGGGTGAATGGAGGGTAGGGGTGGGGGAGGTTGTTGTGTTGCCCAGTCCCCATTGGGGCCAATCAGGGCAGGCCAGCTGTGGGGAGGGACTGTGGGAGGTTGGCTGGCTGCAGGAGGTTAGCTGAGGGAGTGCACTGACCACCTGGGGGCAGCTCCTGGATTGAGCGTCTGCCCCCTGGTGGTCAATGTGTCATCATAGAGACCAGTCAACCTGTAGAGAGGTCAACGGGTCATAATGGTCACAGGTTTTATATATATAAATGGTAGGCTTAAGGCCCTAATATCCTATTTTTAAACAAATACATTATTTTATACCTTCCCACAACAAATCTCACTCTCTCAGCTTTGGGAGGTTTTTGGTGGAGCAAGGGAATACAAGTGTGCTCAAGCTTGAATATCCTATAATGTAGTATAATATTTGGAACATTTAGGTTAAAGGGACTTACTCCTCACATCTCATGTAGAACATAGATTAAGGGGTCACCATAGCCTAGCAGTAAAGGCATCCACACAATAAAAAGGGAAATGTATGTCCAAACACATTATCTCGGAACAGAGAAATGGAAAACTGTAAGAAGTTAGAAGGATAAAAAGTTAATTAAATACATATTTTAGGAGGCAATGCAATCAAATTAATATGTTGCAAAACATTTGCAGGGAGAGGAAAATTAAGATACATAATAATGGTCAATGATTTTTAAAAGAGCAAGCATGGAAATGTGGACTTGACTGGAAGGATACTGAAAAATAAACTCTTTCATGACTGTAGCCACTGCATTTGAGTACTCCACTAAGAAAAATTAGATAATGGTCTCCACTTCAGCAATACAAGGTGCAAAGGCTGAAATGATAAGAATATAATCAACTAAGACACTGGAATCAAGGTTCTCCAATACGAGCAGGAATTTGGGGGAAAGAAGGAGGGGGTGGAGAAGCAGCAAATATCACAGTATCCAGGTAATCAATTGCACAACTGACCTTGAGCCAACAGTTAGGCTAGAACATGGCAGTCTTGAAGATGGACATTGAGACTGCAGGCCCTCAGCCCCTTTGCCTTCTCCTACCTTCTCCAAGACCCTAAAATTTGCAGTTCTCAGCACAGAGGGCACTAGGTCAAAGGTCAAAGTTGCCTTGCAAGGCCTCAGGCGGACTAACAGGGCCTCCCAAGCTCTTACTAGGTAACTTTACAAAGGGCTACCAAAGCGAGGACTATTATTATTCTTTGTAACCCAGAAGAAAGCAAAGGAAACACACAGGAGGTCCTTTTAGGAGAGCAGAAAACTGCTCTTACAAAGACCGTATAATTCTAAAAAAAAGTTCCAGGTCTCTGGAAGTAAATCAGGTGTAAGCCAAGAAGCAAGCAAGCAAGTTATGTCTCAACCTTGGACACAACACTACCTTCTCTCCGCAGGACCCAGTTCCAAGTGCACTCGCTAGCACGCTCCACCCAGCCCCCCTGGGGCCCTGAGCCCCGCTGGAATTTGGAGACGAGGAAACTGAGGCTCGGCCCCAAGACACTGTATCTTTCGGGAATGACCACGCACAGGCCCAGAGGCAAGACGTTTCCACTACACGGGGGAGGAGCGTGGTGGGAATCCCCGGGTCTCCCGCGGACCCCGGCCTCTCCGCCGATCACCCCGCCGCCGAGTCGCGGGCCGCCCGCGCTCCCAGTTCCGGTGGCAGCAAAGCGAGCGGGGTGCGCTGCCCGGGGCGGCTCACCTGGGCAATGCCGGCGCCCATCAGCCCCCCGCCGATGACCGCCACGTGCTTGATGGCGATTTTCTTCGCCGTGGCCGAGGCTGTGGACGAGGAGGACACGCTGCGCACAAACTGCCTGGTGACGAAAGCCATGGTGCTGCGGGCGAACGGAGGCGTCCGGACTGGGCGAAGAAGGCGCAACGGCAACGCACGGACTGCCAGCGGACCTCTGGGGGCGGAAACCAGGCGGCCCCGCCTCCCGGCGTTCCCCGGGCGTTACCGTGACGTCACCGGGGAAGGGGCGGGGACGCGCGGCCCGCTCCGCTCATTGGCGGAGGCGGTGGGGACGGCTCTCCGGAGGCGGAGCGCGGCGTCCACGCGGGCTGGCGCGGGCCGCCGCCTCCTGCCGCGGAGCTGGGGGCCCCGGAGTCGGACCCAGGTCGCTGCAGCGGGGCAGGGCGGTTCGCGTGCCGGCCGGTAAGACGGAGGCAGAGTGTGGACTTCTTACATCCTCGCCTCTGATGCTCCTGCAAACCTCAGCGCTGAGTTTTTGTTTATATATTTTTATTTATATTTTACAGATAGGAAAGGAGAGAGATAGAGAGCTAGAAATGTCGATGAGAGAGAAACATCCACCAGTGGCCTCTTGCACACCCCCTACTGGGGATGTGCCCGCAACCCAGGTACATGCCCTTGACCGGAATCGAACCTGGGACCCTTCAGTCCGCAGACCAACGCTCTATCACTGAGCCAAACCGGTTTGGGCCTCAGCGCTGAGTTTATACCTGGTGATGAAGGGACCCATAATGAGCAACCTTGATTCATGCCACCTAGTAACCAGCTCTAGGGGTTATTTTATTCCTGTGGATAATGAGTGTTTCCCGCTAAGACAGAAATAAACCAACTGCTCGACAATCGAAATAAATGTCTTAACAGCCCGTGAGTCCCCATGTAAAGATCACGCCCAGGGAGTTAGTTATTCATTTCAGTGTTAGACATCTGATGGCTTAAGGTCAAAGGGCAACCTTTGTAGAGTAATTGATACCAACGAGGCTAATCTCCCTCTTGTACTTTTGAATTACAATAATTTAGTAATAGAGAACTTTATTCACTTATTTTTAAATATGTCATAAGAACTCACAAACTCACCTTGGAATCAAAAGTAGGCCTCCTCCTATGGAACGTATGTACCTAAGGAATTCTGTGTTCTCCATTCCTTTGCTTTGATCTCATCTAATCCTGTAAAAATATGGGAGAAGCACTTTTGCTGAGGACTGTTGGGCTTGGGAGAAACACTGTCAGATCCAAAGATGTAGCAAATGCAAAAACGCCATGGGATCAGAAATGGAAAAGGAAAATTACACAGAGAAATCTGGTAATTTGAAGAATTAGTGTATTAGAAAAGAAAGGTTTTAGCCAGAGGAAGCAGCACGTGCAAAGGTAGAAACAAGAAAATATTGCCACAGGAGAAGAGGAATTCAGTGTGATGAGAGCAAAGATGATAAATTAGGAGGACGCATGGATGATCCCTAGATGGATTTTAATATTTCACTCTCCGTGACAAGTCATGTCTAATGCAAGGCCAAACATGTTCTGATTTTTAGAGAGTGAAGGCAGGGGGCGGGATAGAGAAGCATCAATGTGAGAGAGACACATTGATTGATTGCCTCCCACATGCTCCCTGACCTAGGAGCCTTGGATCAGGCCTGAAATCGAGGTACTTGCCCTTGACCCTCAATCAAACCTGAGACCATTACGGTCCACGGCCGATGCTAGAACCAGCGAACCAAACTGGCCAGGGCATCACAATATATATTCTTTAAATGTGTGTAATGTCAAACAGTGCCAAGGATTATGCATTTGCAGATCCATGATTTGCTTTCCTCAGGAAAGAGAGAGTGACCAGGGCTGTATTTTTGAGTGACTCTCAAGTCTGAGGCTATCTGTATTACGTAAACATGATGTTGAGAGAGGACTACTGAGTGAGAGGAGCCTGGCTTAGTCCCTGTGGGCAGTATGATCATCTGCAGACACCTCCGGGGCTCCAGGGTCTCTGTCTATCAAAGGAAACATTTGGACAGATAACTTTGCAGCTGTTTTATACTGAGAGTCTAACTCCCATGTACAGTCTTCTGAAGCAAGGGCGACCCTGCCCCAACTCCTGCACAATCCCGGTCTGATGACAGTTACAATAGATTCATTCTCCTTTGGCCAGGACTGCTAGTCTTTTCCCAAGTGTGGCCTTGGGCTTTCGGGTGCCCAGTAACGACTTCTGTGGTCCTTGCCTGGCACATTCACCCTGTTCTTGGGGTCAGGCTTCCTTTCTGTAGAATGGAGTGCTGGGAAGCGTGACCTTGGTCACTGAGCCAACTCAGAGACAGCAAAGGGCTGGCACAGAGAGTGGAGTAAGTAATGACTACTTTGTTTTGTCCTATAAATGGCTAATTGTAATATTTTAAAAAAACAACTGATATCAAAGAAGCATTATTTTATTTTTTTTAATATATTTTTATTGATATTTTACAGAGAGGAAGAGAGAGGAATAGAGAGTTAGAAACATCGATGAGAGAGAAACATCCAACAGCTGCCTCCTGCACACCCCCCACTGGGGATGTGCCCGCAACCAAGGTACGTGTCCTTGACGGGAATTGAACCTGGGATCTCTCGGTCTGCAAGCCGACACTCCATCCACTGAGCCAAATTGGTTAGGGCAAGAAGCATTATTTTAAAATATACATGGCTAGAAGTGCCCAGCTAGCTCAATCGGTAGAGCATGAGACTCTTAAAATATACATGGTGGCCGAAACCGGTTTGGCTCAGTGGTAGAGCATTGGTCTGCGGACTGAAAGGTCCCGGGTTTGATTCCGGTCAAGGGCATGTACATTGGTTGCGGGCACGTCCCTGGTAGGGGGTGTGCAAGAGGCAGCTGATCGGTGTTTCTCTCTCATCGACATTTCTAGCTCTCTATCTCTCTCCCTTCCTCTCTGTAAAATATCAATAAAATATATATTTTAAAAAATATATACATGGTGGTGGGCTCTCAGAGTGGCAGAAGCAGGGAGTGCAATTGGCCCTTTCCTTCCAACAAATTAGCCTTCCAGTCATCCTGCTTTGTGAGGTAGGCAGGCAGAGCGGAGCTGACACTGTCTTTACACTGTCGTGTGATAGGTACAGTGACCTAAGGACAGTGTGTGTTGATCAGGAACACTAATGGGGGAGGATTACATTGGAATTTTCCTTCTATTTGTGGGAAAGTAATGATTTCTGGCTAACTGAGGAAACATGCGCCTGACAAACACCCCGGCGACACTGCACCCCATCCCAGAGCACTCTGCCCCGGGATGCCACCAAACCTCCCCTGAAGTGGGGGGAACCGAAGGGTGACACCCTCATGGCAGACAGCCAGTTCTTGGAGCACGGTCGACAGATGCCAACTGGGGGGTGCACACATCAGCGGTGACCCGAGGGAGGGGTCACACAAGCTAAATTGAGGGGGTGTGAACCCAACACCATGAAGGAAGAGCCCGGGCGTGACAACAGATAGTGCACAGGCGACCCTCACACCACAGGGAAGCTTCCGCGGCTTTCTCCAGCCAGCTGTTTATTCATCTGTCCGTCCAGCTCCTCGGAAGGAAGCTTGCATCCTGGACAGAAAGCCCTCCCTCCCCAGGACAAGCTGGGCCCCACCGAGCCTGTGCAAGCACGTCCGTCGCCTGCAGAAGGAGAACCACTTGAGGTGTGGGAGTGGACACACGGGAGAAGGGGGGCAATGGGGAGAAGAGCTTTTGCACGTCCCATCCCCCCTTTAGCACTTAATGGGAGAAAAACCTCGAGCACGCATATGAGTGCACACACACACACACACACACACACACACACACACGCACATAATGCATTGGTCCCGGTGATGGACACCGGCCTGGCCGGCTGGACCCTCCCCCAACTTGGAGGGGGGAGGCGCGGGCCACGGTAGGCAAGACACAGCTGCATTGTCGCTAGGCCCCTCAAAGCCGGTGTGAGAGGGGCCCATGTGCCCAAATAGAGGCAGCTACAGGTCCCAGAGAGGAAAGCAGTTGGTACTAAGTCAGGAGGAAAAACATAATTTTTAATTAGCCTGTAAAAAGAGTAAAAGTGAGGGAGGAAGGGGAAGGATGGGAAAGAAGGGAAGGCGGTAGGGAAGAACTTTATAAAGGAGTCAGTAGAGAACAGTTAAAGAAGGAAAGAGAAAGTATGAGTGAACTGTGGGAGCTATAATGAAAGTCAAGTAGAGTTGTGTACTAGGGACAGATTTTAAAAGTAGGAGTCAGAAAAGAAAAAAAAATAAATGATAGTGAATAATTAGATAGGTAAATAGATGTTAAAACAGTGGAAGTTAGAAAAGAGTGTATGGGAAAGGCAGGGTGAGAGAGAAAGACAGAGGGAAGAAGAGTTTTAAAGGGGAGCCAGTAGAGCTTAAAGGGAGAATGGGAAGAAGGAAGAAATGGGGGAGGGAGCAAAGCAGGTCTGAGGGAGGAAGTGAAGAAAAAAACTAAGGTGGGAAGGAAGGAAATTGGGAGGGAGGGAGGAGTAAAGATAAAGAAGGAATGTGGGGAGGGAGGGAGGATAGGAGAAAGATGGGGAAAAAGATGACGGAACGAAAGTAGGAAATAAGGAGGAAAGAAAAGCTTATAAATGATGAGTCGGTAGGAAAAAGTGTTACATAAAGGAGAGAGAAAAATTGTGTGAGAGGGAGAAGCAATAAGGAAGCCAAATACAGTTGTGTATGAAGGGGATAAGATTAAAAAAATAAGTTAATAGGGCAACCAGGCCAGCAGGGGAGGGCAGTTGGGGGTGACTAGGCCGGCAGGGGAGGGCATATTGGGGGATCAGGCTGGCAAGGGAGAGTGGTTAGGGCAGGCAGGCAGGTGAGCGGTTAGGAGCTAGAGATCCAGGATTGTGAGAGGGATGTCCAACTGCCAGTCTAGGCCCAATCCCTGTGGGAGAGGGAACAGGTGGGGCTGAGGAACCCCTGCTCCCCCTCCCCGTGCATGAATTTCGTGCACCAGGCCTCTAGTCCTATATAATAAAAGGCTAATAGGCAAATTGTTCCCATCGGCAGGAGTTCAACTGACCAGGAGTTAGATGTGCACTGATCACCAGGGGGTGGCACAGAACATGGTGGGTGTCAGCGATGCAGCGCTGGCAGCGGGCAGTAGTGGAGGTACTGCCAATGGGGCCCCAATGAGAGCGGGACCAAGGCGGGATGGTGGAGCAGGTGAGCGGGGCAGTGCCAGGCCAAGGTGGGTGCAAGTGGGGGTCCCAATTGCCCCACCGGTTACCCCACAGATTGGCACAGATTGCCGGCCAGGCTAGGGTCCCTACTCGTGCACGAATTACATGCACTGGGCCTCTAGTTGTAAATAATGCTGCAATAAGCATGTGGGTGTATATGTCTTTTCAATTTAATGTTCTGGGTTTCTTCAGATAAATACCCAGAAGTGGAGTTACTGAGACCTTCTTTGTCTCTTATTATAGCCTTTGTTTTAAAGTCTATTTTACCTATTATAGGTTTTGCTACCCTAGCTTTTTCACTTGTTTTATTTTCATTTTCATGAAATATCTTTTTCCACCCCTTTACCTTTAGTCTGTGTGTGTCTTTCAATCTGAATTGAGTCTCTTATAGACAGCATATATAAGGTTCTTGTTTTGTTATCCACTCAGCCACAGTATATCTTGAGTGGAGCATTTAACCCATTTGTGTTTAAAGTAATTGTTGATAGATATGGATTTATTGCCAGTCTGTTTATTATCATATTTTTATCTTTTTCTCTCCTTTTTATTTTATTTTTTAAAATATATTTTATTTATTTTTTACAGAGAGGAAGGGAGAGGGACAGAGAGTTAGAAATAGCGATGAGAGAGAGACATCAACCAGCTGCCTCCTGCATACCTCCTACTGGGGATGTGCCCAAAACCAAGGTACCTGCCCTTGATCAGAATCGAACCTGGGACCTTTCAGTCTGCAGGCCTACGCTCTATCCACTGAGCCAAAACGTTACTGACTCTTCTCTCCTTTTTTTTTTTTTTTAAATATTTTATTGATTTTAGAAAGGAAGGGAGAGGGAGAAAGAGACCAAAACATCAATGATGAGAGAGAATCATTGATTGATGCCTACTGTACTGGGGATTGAGCACACAACCCAGGCATATGCCCTGACCTGAATTAAACCAAGACCCTGGTTCATAGGCTGATGCTCAACCACTGAGCCTCACCAGCTGGGCTGTTCTTCTTAAAGAAGACCTTTTAACATTTCTTGTAATATTAAATGAACTCCTTTAGCTTTTTCTTGTCTGGAAGTCTCTTTATATGTATTTCACTTTTAAATGATGGCTTTGCTGGGTGGAGTAATCATAGTTGTATGTCCTTGCATTTCACCACTTTGAATATTTCTTGCCAATCCCTTCTGACCTGCAATATTTCTGTTGAGAAATCAGCTAACAGCCTTATGGGAGCTCCCTTGTAGATGCTTATCAGCTTTTCTTTTGCTGTTTTTAAGATTATTTATCTTTAAGCTTTGGCATTTTAATTATGATGTGTCTTGATGTGGGCCTTTTTGGGTTCATCTTGTGTGGGACGCTGCTTTCTGGACTTATATGTCTGTTTCCTTCACCAGGTTAAAATACCTTTCCATTGTTGTTTTTTTCAAATAGGTTTTCAATTTCTTGCTCTCTCACTTCTCCTTCTGACACCCCCATGATGCAAATGTTAGCATGCATGAAGTTGTCCCAGAGGCTCCTTACAACTATCCTCATTGTTTTGGATGCTTTTTTTTTCTTTTTGCTGTTCTGATGGAATGTTTTCTGCTTCTATTTTGAATTGCTGATTTGATTCTCAACGTCATCTCTTCCACTGTTGATTTCCCATCTATTCCATTTCAGTTAGTGGATCCCTTATTTCTGTGGTTGGGTTTTTTTTTTTTTTTTTTTTTTTTGTCTGTTTTGTTGTTTTTTTATGCTGTTAAGTTCTCACTAAGTTTCTCGAGCATGTTTATAACCATTGTTTTCAACTCTGTCTGATAATTTGCTTGCTCTGTTTCATTTAGTTCTTTTTTCTGGAGATTCATCTGGCTTTTATTTTAGACCTATTTCTTTGTCTCCTCATTTTGACTTCTTCCCTGTGCTTGTCTCTATGTATTAGGTAGAGCTGCCACATCTCCCAGATCTGATAGAGTGGCCGTGTATAATAGGTGTCCTGTAGAGCCCAAAGCCACAGCCTCTCCAATCACCTAAGCTGGGACTCCAGGTGCGCCTCTTTGTGAGCTGTGTGCACTGTCCTGTTGTAGTTGAGCCTTGATTGCTATTGGTATCATCAGGAAGTATTGATCCCTAGGCTGATCGGCTCCAAAGACTAGCTGCGGGTGAAGTGGAGGAGACTTTAGGGGACAACCTGACGGAGTAGGACTTGTGTCAGCAGGGCATTGGTGTCCACCAAATCTGCCCCTGAAGTTGTCCATTGGGTGCACTGGTTTTGGGGCTCCCCGAAGGTGCAAAGTCAGCCACCACCTGACTTTGTGCCTTGCCTGGACCATCCAGCATGAGGTAAAGAGCAATCTGTAGCTGGCTGCTTTTGTGCCTGGCTTGGAGGTGCCTGGGAGAGGCCAAGATGTGAACCAAGGCTGGCTGCCTCTGGTGCCAGGTCTAGGGCCACTTAGCAAGAGGTATGGGGTACATAAAGACCAGATGCTACTTGTTTGAGAACTTTTAGTAAAAGTAGGAAGCATGCGCCAAGACAGTCTATTATGGAAAAACCTCTAGAAATGGCTTGGGTAGGCCGTCGAATTTGCTGGGGTGGAGATCTCAGGGAATCACAGGGCAGAGTAAACAGTGATAGATATGGCACCCTCCTGCCAGCTCTGTGGTAGGATGGCTCACCAAAAGAACAATGGCTTCTGCCAGCACTTTTGACTGGGAGAAAGCTGCCCCCCCACCCCCACCCCTGCCCAGCTCTCATCCTGATTCCAGACAATTCAATTCCTCTGCAAATGTCCCTGGTGCCTTTTCAGCTGCTACTGCAGTGTTGGAGCTCAGAGGGAGTGAATCAAAGTAAGTCTGTGTGCAGGCCCTTCAAGAAGAATTGCCTGGGACTCCAGCAGCCTCCATCTTACTCATCCTCAACCCCCACTGGTTTTTATAGCCAGCAATTATGATAACGTCTCTTTCCAGTACTGGAACTCTGGGCCTGGGGCCTGGTGTTGGGCTGATATCCCTCACTCCTCTGAAGCCAAGTTATCCCTCCCAATTTTTTTTAATGTTTTTTAAAAAAATATATTTTATTGATTTTTTTACAGAGAGAAAGAGAGAGATATAGAGAGTTAGAAACATCGATGAGAGAAACATCGATCAGCTACCTCCTACACACCCCCTACTGGAGATGTGCCCACAACCAAGGTACATGCCCTTGACCGGAATCGAACCTGGGACCTTTTAGTCTGCAAGCTGATGCTCTATCCACTGAGCCTAACTGGTTTCAGCTCCCACTTTTTATCTGTCACATGTGGGTGTTCCACATCTGCCTCTTCTACCAGTCTCATTTTGGCTTTTTTAAATCCCTAGTTATAGGACTTCCATTCAGCTAAATTTTAGGCAGTTCTGAATGATGGTTGTTCTGTAGTTTAGTTGTAATTTTGATATGGTGCTGAGAAGATGTGAGTACCATGTTTATCTATGCCACCATCTTGACTGGAAGTCTCAATATTTCTTAGTAATATAAGCAGATCTTGTGGTGGTAAATTCTCTCAACTTCCGTATATCTGGAAAAGTCTTTATTTCTTCCTCATATCTAAAGCATCACTTTATTGGATATATTATTACTGGATGATGATTTCTCTCTTTCAGTAATTTGAATATTTGATTCCATGTTCTCTTAGTTTGTAGGGTCTCTGCTGGAAATTTGATGATGATCTAATAGGGTTTCCTTTATACGTTCTCATCTTCTAGTCCTTGGCCTTCAGAATTCTTTCTTTGTCATTAATTTTGACAGTTTTAATATATTATGCCTTGGAGAAGGTCTTTATGGATTTAAATAATTAGGTGTTCTATTAGTTTTTTCGGATTTGAGGATCCAATTCTTTCCATAGATTTGGGAAGTTTCTGTTGATTATTTATTTGAATAGACTATTTTATTCTTAGCATTTTGTTGAATTTATTTGGGGTAAGATTGGTTAATAAAGTTTAATAGGCTCTTAGTTCTCTTCTTCCACACTTTTCCTTCTGGCATATCCATTATTCTTATATTGCTCTACTGAATGGAGTCAGATAGTTCCTTTAGAGTTCTTTCATTTTATTCATTTATTTTTAAACTCTCAATTCTCTCTTATTCCACCTGGGTCATTTCTAAATTTCTGTCTTCTATACCACTAATTCTTTCCTCTGGTCTGCTCAATTTCATAAGCTCTCTAGTTCATCTTTTTTTTAAAAAATATTTTTATTGATATTTTACAGAGAGGAAGGGAGAGAGATAGAGAGCTAGAAACGTCGATGAGAGAGAAACATCAACCAGCTGCCTCCTGCAACACCCTCTACTGGGGATGTGCCCGCAACCAATGTACATGCCCTTGACCGGAATCGAACCCAGGATCTTTCAGTCTGCAGACCATGCTCTACCACTGAGCCAAACCGGTTTCGGCTAGTTCATTCTTGATCTCATTTATTTGAGTTCTTTAGCTCCAGAATTTGTTTAGTTCTTTTTTTATAGTTTTAGTCTCTTTGATGAAATACTTTTTTGTCCATTAATTTTATTTTAGAGAGTGTTGATTTATTTTTCTGAGTTTTCTTGAACCTCATCCAGGGTGTTGTTTTTTTTTTAAACATCAATCTTGAATTTTCTGTCACTTAAGTAACAGTATTCAATGCCTTTATTTTCTGGAGGTTTTTTTCTAAGTGTCCTTGTTAACATGGTTATTCATTGTGCTTTGTGGATTACTTCTCTGCCTGAGCATTTGTGGGAATGGAAATTAAAAAAAAAAAAAAAATCACTCGCCACTTCAGTCTTTAGCAAGTTGTTAAGTAGAGGCTTTTCCTGTTTTTTTCCAGTAGGTGGTGCTAAAGCACAAATTTTTATTCTGGAATCTCTGGAGCCGTGTATCTCATCAGCCATGAAAAATGCCCCATATTTCCTAAGGAGGTGAGCATCCCCTTTACATTGGGTTGCCTCTATCTCATTGTATCTGTCACTCCCATAGATTTGGAAATAGCAGGGTGTGGGTTTTCTGTATATTCCTGATGCTGTCTTCCTGTAGTCCAGTGTTTTCCAAACTTCTCTCATGATGAGAATCACCTGGTGGAGTTGTTAAACTACAGATTCCTGAATCCCAACTAAGAAGTGCTGAACTAGAATTTTTGGGAACATAAGGTAAAATTGTATACTTAACTAGTGCTCTGCGGCACTTGACAACAGCAGTGCTCTCACAAGTATACAATTTTACAAGTATACATCTAGGTGTCTCAATGAGTATCAGCAGGGAATCCTTTGTAGAATTAGAGTCATCCAACTTAAAACTTCAGGAGGAGAGACCTGGAGGTCCTTCACATGACCATGCTCTTCACTGTCCTACAATGATTTTTGACTTACAGAAAATATACAGAAATGGTATAGAGCAGCCATGGGCAAACTATGGCCCTCAGGCTGGATCCGGCCCATTTGGCTGTTCTATCCGGCCCATGGAGCTGAAAGAGCGGAGGTTCTCTTGCTCTCCCCTCCGCTCCTTCACCAGCAGCCCAAGATGAGAGTGCCAGCATGGTCAGGTTGCTTTTGTTCCGGCCCTCCGGTCCAGTGTAAGAACCCATTGTGGCCCTCGAGTCAAAAAGTTTGCCCACCCCTGAAGAGTTCACATATTCCCCTCACCCAGCTTCCCTTGAGTTTGACATCTTCATAAACATGATACCATTGCCAAAAAATAATTAAAATGGTACAGTACTATTAACTAGACTCCATACTTGATTTGGATTCACTTTTGTTGTTTTTCCCTTAACATAGAATTTTGTTCCAGGATCAAGTCTGGTATACCACTCATTTAGAAACAGATACTTTAAGAACCTTTGTGCTTATACTTAAATGTTATCCAGAAATGTAGTTCCAGTCTATATTGCCACCAATAGTATATGAATGCATCTCACTTATCAATCCCTTTTCTCTGTAAAATTACCTTTACATTCCAATGGGTAAAAAGTAGTATCTTACGGTTCAGTTGCAGTTTTGAAGAATTTAAATATTATTTCATATATCGGTCATTTGTATTTTCAACTTTGTCTTTGGTGCTTATTTTTAAAAGTAGGATATTTTACTAACCAAATTATTAACATTTTGTACATTAAGGATATTAAAGTTTTGCCAAAGATGATACAATAATTTTTTATGGTTTGCCAATTATTTTTTGGCAATAGTTTTTTTACATATCATTAAATCTTTTCTGCTTTATTTTTATGATTGAGTCAACTACTTTTTTATGCTTAGAAAAGTAGCTCCCGTCTACGGCCATACCACCCCGAATGTGCCCGATCTCGGAAGCTAAGCAGGGTTGGACCTAGTTTTATTTCATTTGTTCATTCTGCTGTTAGTACAAAACAGTTTTATGATTCATTATTCTAACAGATAGTATTTACCAAGTTGCATATATGGCAGATCATTTCAACAAGCAACTAAGACTATTCAATAGGGAAAAGACAATTTTTTCAACAAATGGTGCTGGGAAAACTGTGTATCCACATGTAAAAGAATGAAGTTTAATCTTTACCTCATACCATGTGCAAAAATGAACTCAAAATGGATAAAAAAAACTTTACATAAGAGCTAAAACTATAAATCTCTTAGAAGAAAACAGATGGACAGCTTCATGACATCATTAATCATCAAATAAATGAAAATTAAAACTACAATGAGGTATTGCCTTACACCTGTCAGAATAGCTATCATCAATAAATCAATAAACAATGTTGGCGAGGATGTAGAGAAATGGAACTTTTGTGCATTGTAGGTGTTATACATTTGTGCAGTCACCATGAAAAACAGTATTGAGGTTCCTCAAAAAACTAAAAATATAACCACCATGTGACCCAGCAATTCCACTTCCGGATATTTATCTGAAGAAATCCAAAACACGAATTCAAAAAAATACAGACACCGCTATGTTTATTGCAGCGTTACTTACAGTAGCCAAGATCTAGAGGCAACTTAAGTGTCCATTGATAGATGAGTAGATAAAGAAGATGTGGTACATATATAGAATGGAATATCACTCAGCTATAAAAAAAGAATGAAATCTTGCCATTTCCAACTGCATGGATGGACCTAAAGCATATTATGCTGACTGAAATAGGTCACACGAAGGAAGACTAATACCATGCAGTTTTATTTACTGTGAAATCTAAAGAGCAAAATAAATCAGAAACTAATTTATGGATAAAGATAAATTGATAGTCACCAGATGGGAGAGGGGTTGGGGCAATGAGTGAAAAAGGTCAAAGGGTTTAAGAAGTACAAATTGTCACACAAAAATAGTCACAGGAACGTAAAATACAGCTTAGGGAATATAGTCAGTAATACTGAAACTATATATAGTGTCATAGGGGTACCAGATTTATCAGAGCGATCACATTATAAGGTATATGAATAACTAAGCACTGTTGAATATCTGAAACTACTATAATATTGTGTATTCAACTATAATTGAAAAAAGTAAGTTTTAAAAATACTTTGCCACAAGAGCTTGTTTAGGTTCATCCTTTCCTTTAATAATGCTGGACTTTGACTTGGAAAATAAGAAACGTGGGCTGGGATACAGTTGTGAGAGTAAGTGTATTACCCAACTGTCTAAATGCTTATATAATACTGTGGCTATCTCCTTTTTGGAGGTTTACTCCCTCTTCCATTTCCTAACTCGGCATCTGGTAAAACAGAATTTGGTTTAGCAGTTAAAATAAAACAAGAAACGACAACAAAAAACACACGAGACTATTAAAGCTAAACTAAAATGTTTAATAAAAGCATAAAAACTATGCTAAAGATGAAGACTAAAAATTAGGTATTAGGCAAATTTATAAAACAAAGTGCTACAGTGTTTACATTTCAGCAAATCATAAAGTATAAAATGTCAACATGAGCAAGGAAAGCATTAATAGCCTTTTTGGTGACTAGCCATATAAAGCTGTTTTTAAAGTGCTACACTGTGAGATATTATAGTTAAGAGTTTAATAAACATCTGATTTTAACATAGTCACACATAAAACAGTTTTCTTTCCTCAAGTAAGCTATGAACTGTTTTGTTAGGAAAGTTGACATTAAGCTTGTATAAAATTAAGGAGTAATAAACTTGTTAATCCCAAATTACTAGTGCAATTCAAAAGCCTATGAAACTCCAGATCCATAACAAACTGTCCTGTTCAAGGTGCACTTTTAATCCACACGTTATCTTATCTAAAATCCATATCACAGCCTCTCCATTTTCTTACAGTTTGTTCTGGGCATTTAGTTTATTAGTTGTATTTTCTTTATTAATTAACAAAAATCCTCAAGGCACCTACAGATTAGCCTGCGTTTCATTTGTCCATACTGAAAATGCAGAGGGGTAGGTAGACTGCTAGGGATCAAGTGGTGGCAGTACGGAGAAGTGGTTCAGAGAGAACTCTCCAGGCACAGAGACTGGTAAATCTGAAATGAGTCTTTTCAACTAGGTACCTAAATGTCTAAGTTTTAGCTTTATCAGCTACAAAATGGCATCCTCTTAATAATCTGTAAGGATTATGTATGCCTACAAGTAAAGCACTGAATATGGTGCCAGCAGAAGGAAAAGCTAAAACAATATAGTTGTTTATATTATTATCATGATTACTTCTACATAAGGAAGGAGTACTGTGGATGAATAAAGGAAAAGGCTCATCGTTCTTTGGACTGTGCTCTCACTGGCAGCAATACTGGCATACTGGGCAGGACAGTTCTTGTACGGAATTGCTCAGACATTTGGCACCGGGTCCTACGGCAGCAAAAGGCCAGTAACTCCCCCATCCTTATGATAACCAAAAATAGACCCACACACTTCCAACACCCCCTGAAAGAGATCGTCACTTTTCTTGAAAACTGCTCTTCTAGAGGGCCTTCTTTGTTAAGAAACAATTTAGTCATTTTAATACGAATAATAATTTCTTACTGACTTCGATAGTATTTAAGGATGCACTACATTAGGCCCGGTGGCAGGGAGAATAGGGAAGAATTCACCACAATCTGAATCCTAATATCCAAATTCCCAAGCTCACTATTCAGGGCTCAAGTCAAAAGGTAGAGCTGTATCTTTGCAAGTAAACTCAGCAGAAAGGAATTCTGCCGTGAAGCCACGTCTTCAGCTGGTCTGACAGGCATGTAGTTCAAATGGAAGGTAGACATATAAATTCAGACTGTGACCTCCCCTCAACACTGCTGGACCAGGGTCCACTTCCTCCCATGTCTACAAAAAGTGAAAACTAAAATTATAGAAGGATTAACAAGAACAACCCTCACCCCACCCTGCAACTGGCATAGGATTTGTGGCAAGGAAAGCTCTATCTCGGTCTAAACTCACACCCTTTTCTGACAGAGTATTTAAGTCTGAGCTCCACTTTCATGTTGCCACCGGTCTGAAATAGGTCGGTCTTCCTTGCATTCCTAAATGTGTTCTTTGGAACTTAACAGTGTTGTGGTGATGGCGGGAAAGGAATAGGGCATTTGACCTTCCTACTGCTGAGAGAGAGTAGTCAAGTTTTGTTACCACATGAAATGACTAAGGCACCGAGATGAGAAGAAATGCTCCTTGGTAGAAGCCCCTGGGAATACAATCCAGATCTCCTGCCTCCCCGCCCAGTCCTCTAGCCCCGTTCCCCAAGCCACGGAGAGGCGGAGGCGAAACTGAAATGGCTGGGGGTCCTGCTGAGGAGCCGGGGGATGAAATCTCTCCCGAACCTTCCTACCCTCCTTTCAGTCTCCCACCTGAGCCTGCCCTGGATCCGCTAAGTTGCTGGATCCGCTGTCAGAAAGAAGAATGTGTTTAGAAAGACATGTATTTACATCCTGTTCACCATCTCCTTTCAGAGAAGTTCTTTATCTCTTTGAAATGGTTATTTTAAATGGATTCGGGGCTAAAGTTAGACCGTATTTTCCCGTCAGAATGGGCTTCTCAGAATCCTTAGGCAAAGCGAATGTGAAACTCTGCATCAGGCTCACAAACGTCAGGAAGAGTTCCATCTTTGCCAGCTGCTCTCCCATACACACCCGCTTCCCTAAAATAAGAGCAGAAAGAAAAAAAAAAGTAAGCATTATAATACCATCTCTTTTCCTGTCTCTAAAAAGGACACATTTATATGAAATATCTAAATTGTTCTAAATACAGATACAGAGTTTTAAAATAAAATTGCCACATATGCCACGTGACCTCCCATAGTAATGCTGATTAGAATTTTTATATATGAAGCTCACATTTTAACTCCTACTTATAAAAATCTATTTTCATCTTAGACAGGAACTAGAGACAGATCCAATTCTTATCTTCTCCTACTTATATATCTACTTATTTCTTTCCTGTGCTCTTACCTGGATGATTAGGGAAAAACTAAATCAGATTAAGACTCTCCACAGTATTCCTTCTCTAGGATCTTAAAGGAGCAGCTGCTGGCTGAGAACAGAGAACTCCTCTCACCCACCAGCCATCAGACAGTCAAAAGCTGCTCTGAACTCCAGCAGTTCCCTGGCACGCAAGCAATCACTAGAGCAGTTCAGAGATGAAGATTGCTAGGCATATTTAAAGATTTAAAGCCATATTGCTTTCCTTTAGTTTTTAAAATCTGAAATGAACATAGTGGAGATCTATTATCTAAATGATTTATCGCTTATATTAGCTTGCCCAGAAAGAAACTTTTAAAAAAATATATTTTATTGAGTTTTTACAGAGAGGAAGAAAGAGGGATAGAGAGCTAGAAACATCGATGAGAGAGAAACATCATTCAGCTGCCTCTTGCACACCCCCTACTGAGAAACATTTTTAAAACAGTATTATGAAATAATAAGATACTCTTTTGGTTCTACTTCATTTTTAATTATGCCATTAAGAAAATAAAGTTAACTCACCTATCCCAAAAGGAATAAACGTTTCTCTTTTAATAAGTTGTCCTTGCTCATCCAGAAACCGATTAGGGTTGAAATCATCAGGTTTCTCCCAAATGGCTGGGTCTCTGTGCACTGCCCACAAGTTGGGTAGTATCACTGTGCCTTTAGGAATAGTATACCCTTGGAGCACTAAACCAAACAAACAAAAACCAGGGTCACTCAGCATACTTTTTACTAATAGTTCTTTAAACATTGCTATCTAAAAAATACCTAGTGACAGACAAAGCTCTTAATTTGCTGAGACTAAACCTTGAGGTACTTGCAGGCAGGGGCAAAACCTTACCAATTGGCATCCCTTTCTCCATACTACCCCAGGATCCAGCTTGAGAGTTGTTTCAACGGATGTTGAATTAATGCATTAGATCAAACCATAACAGCATTATAATGAAAAGAAAACACATAGAAATCACAGGGCATAGCAGGTAAACTTTCCAAAGAATAAAAATTCCTAATCCTATATAATAAAAGGCTAATATGCAAATTGTCCCCTCCACGAGGACTTTGACCTGGAGATCAACCAGGGGGCAGAGCTGGCCCACCGATTGCCCTTGGCCCCTCCCCCCAAACCATCCTCCCTCTGATTGCCTGCCCACCCCAATCAGGGGTGGGGCTGGCCTGCCAACCACCAGTGGTCCCTCCTGCTGGGGCAGGCCAGCTGGACTCCACCCATGCACAAATTCATGCACCAGGCCTCTAGTAGTTGTGTAAAAATTTATATTTTACAGTCTTTTATGTCCACACAATTATGAGAAAGGTAACAATAATAATAAGGTAAAGGGATGTACAGGGAAGTCAGCATTGCCTCTTAATTGGCAGAAAAATTCATATGCACTTTAAGAGATGCCCCAAAGATACTGCACACACAGTAAATTTAAATCTTTGACTTGATTCTTGGGATCCTCTAGTCTGCTGTTGGATCTCTGTATATTATTCTTTATTTCAGTCAGTGTATGCTTAATTTCTGATTGGTTCTTTTTCATATCCTTGAGGGTCTCACTAAATTTCTCGGAGGTTTCTAGAAGATTCTTTTTAAAAAATATATATTTTTATTTTTTTATAGAGAGGAAGGGAGAGGGTGAGAGACTTAGAAACATCGATGAGAGAAACATTGATCAGCTGCCTCCTGCACACTCCCTACTAGGGATGTGCCTGAAATCAAGGTACATGCCCTTGACTGGAATCAAACCTGGGACACTTCAGTCCACAGGCCAACACTCTAGCCAAAACAGTTAGGGAATCTAGAAGATTCTTGAGTAACCTTATCACCATGGTTTTGAACTCTTTATCCAGTATTTTGCTTTCATCCATTTCTTTCATTTGTGACGTTTCTTTGTCTCCACATTTTAGCTGCTTCCCTGTGTTTGTTTCTATGTACTGGGTAGCTGCTTTGTCTCCTTGAGTTTATAGAATGGCTTTGTGTGGTAGGTGTCCTTTAGGACTCAGCCTAGAGTGCTCTTTTAAAATTCTACATTGCTTTCAGATTTTAAAATTACTTAATGTGAGTGGAAGCACCAGTTTACTCCTGACCGGTTTAAAAAAAAAAAAAAAAAGGTGTTAAAGGCCTTAATTCTCTTCTGGCCCCTAAGAAGAGGATGGAGAGGTGGGTGCCTTTGTCAATATTAGAGTTTCTTCTGTCAAGGCAGCCACTGCAGATGGCAGCTTAATTTGTTTGACCATCATGAGCATCTGTGCTCTGAAGAGCAAGCCATTTACAGAACAAGCTGTGTAGAATGCCAGTACCACAAATAACGGACGACTGTCCGCTGAAGCATCCCTTGGACATCTGATTGATCATCTGTGATACAGTGCTAACCTGTTGGAAGGATCAAGGTGGGTGACAGTCACCACACCCCCACCTCCTCAACTTCCCTGGGCTGGACTTCCCATTCAAAGGCGGAAGTTCTAGACTTGCCTGTTTTCGCCGAGGTCATGTGTGGAATGGAAAGCGGCACTACCATAGTCAGCCTCTGCACCTCCATGATGGTGGCTTCCGTGTAGGGCATCTGGGCCTTGTCAGTGAAGGAAGGGACTCGGTCAGCACCAATGACCCTTTCAATTTCCTCGTGAACCTTTTCTATATAAAAAGAGAATAAACCAGAAGATCAGTCACTAGTAAGTTGAGACTTCCCTCCTACACCACTCACCATCACCTTGTACATACAACCAGCAACGTGGCAGCAGAGGCCTGACTCAGCCCGAGTGAAGCGAAGCACTGATCAGATATTCCAAGTGGAGCAAGCTAGCCCCTGTATTCAGGAGTACTCTGAATTATTCTCTCATGTGAACAATGGATTGATGATCTAAGCTTGTACTGGAATATGTGACAATATATGGTAGCCCAACAAGGCTCCCAGTGATCTTCATGCCTCTTAGTTTACGCATTCATTTTTTAATTGATTTTTAGAGAGAGAGAAATATTGATGTGAGAGCAAAACTTCTATCGGATGCCTCTTGCACATCCCCTACCGAGGATGGAGCCCACAACCTGGGCTTGTAGAGTACCCTGACCTGGAATCAAACCAGCAGCCTTTTGGTGCATAGGACAATGTCCAGCTAGCTGAGCCACACTGGCCAAAGCTTGGTTTACACATTCTTACGCAGTGCCCTCCCACATTATACTAAGTTTGTCTAAGTGACTAACAGTGTAAAGGAGGAGTTGGCATGTCATTTCTGAACTTAGCTTATAAAAGACACTGTGGCTCCTGTCTTGGCCATTCACTCTCTCTAGGGTCAAGCCAAGCAGCCCTACGGGAAGGTCCAAGTGGTAAGGTCTGCGGCCAATAGTCAAGTGGACGAGGCATCTTGGAAGTGGATCCTTCAGTCCCATTCAAGATTATGGATGACTGCAACCCCAGCCAGATTTGACTACTATGCCATGAGAAATCTTAAACCAGACCATTCAGTCTAAGCCATTCCTGGATTCCTGATTCTCAGAAACTTTGTGAGATATTATTTTAAGATGCTAAATTTTGGGATAATGTGTTACTCAGCAATAGATTAACCAATACAGGTAAGCACAATCCCATCTGTAGTAGGAAAAAAAAAGGGGGGGCCCTCAAAGATGTCCACAAGCTAATCCCCTGAAACTTGTGGACATTCTGCCTTACCTGGCAAAAGAGACGGCAGATGTGATTAAACTAAGGACCTTGTAGTGGGGAGATTATGCTGGATTTTCTGAGAATGCCCAATCTAATTACCTGGGTTTTTAATTGGAGAACTTTTCCCAGTTGAATTTAGTCAGAGGAAATGGGACTACAGATGAGTGGTCAGAGAGATGCAATATTTCTGGCTTTGAAGACGGAGAAAGAGGGCCATGAGCCAAGGAACCCAGAAATGGATCCTCCTCTAAAGCCTCCAGAAGGAATGCAGCCCTGTCAACTCCTTGAGTTTAGCCCAGTGAGACATGTGTCAAACTTCTAATGTGCAGAACTAGAAGATAGCAAACTCGTGTTGTTTTCAGTTACTAAGTATATAGTTATTCGTTATAGGAACAACAGAAACGAATACGCTATCTTCCTCTGTGTTCTTCCACGATGAACTGCCACTGGCATCCACTGCCTATTGGTACTGATGTAGTGGAACCAGCTGTGTGAGTTTGTGAAAGTCACATAACTTCTCTGGACCTCTGCTCTCCATTTTAAAAACAAGATGAATGGGTTTGGATGGTCATTATGATTCCCATCAGCTCTCAATTGTTATTCCTCTCCCAAGTTCTTTCTTAGTCACAGTTTCCACACAGAATCAGACCAGTACAGATTTAAAGCAGGGACAAGTAAGTATGACATGGTCTAGAAACGTGGAGTTTCAATAATACCTCTTCATTGCTTAGTGCTAGGAGCCACAGGATCACCAAAGTTGCTGATCCTAATTTATATAACCCAACTTTGCCATGAACGAAGGAAACACCTATTAATTACCTTGTATGTCAGGGTACAGCGACATATACAGAAGGCACCAAAGCAAAGAGTTAGTCGTGGTATCAGTCCCAGCAACGAAGAGATCACTGATGATATAAAGTAAGTAATCTTCATTAAAACTACTATTGCTATTGTTTTTCTTCTCTTCATCCACATTGAGAAGGTACATGTCTATGAAGTCCCTTGGGTTCTCAGGGTCCAGAGATTCTCGATGTTCTTTGATCATTCTTCTAAGGAAACCGAGAATACCATTTTCAATTTGTCTGAATTCCTTAAATGGTCCGAAGGGAAGGTAATAAAGCCAGGAACATATGTTGACCAGTTGGAGCTGGCTGTTCAGACAGATTTCTAACCCTCGTGACATAAAAGTAAGCATTTTCATAAACTCACTATTGTTGTAATCAAAGCGCCGGCCAAAGCACATGAGGCAAATGATGTTAGAGACAGCATTGTGGACAATGGGTAAAGGATTGAAGGGCTCTCCTCCATGTTTTTGCATTTCCTCCTTCACATATTTGAACTCCTTAATAATCTTGGGCTCCAAGCTAAGCTTTCCTAAGCCGAAATGACGAAGAGTGGAATGAGAGAACTTCCTCTGTTGTTTCCAGACCGGACCATAACGTGCGAATACAACCCCTGCAAACGGACACACGAAAAAAGACGTTGAGAGGTAGCAATACTTAATAATACTCACCAGGACATACCAGGAATGTATTCTGCATTTCTCAAGTCACTTGTGCAAAGTTCATATACATATAAAGATTACCAGCTAAGACAAATGATTAGCAAAATGTGGTTAACAAGGTAGTATATGTTTCTAATAACAAAAATCAAATGCAGTTTGATTAGGGAGAAAAAAATTGGTATACAGCTAATTATTGTAGAATATAACTCCTGGTTAAATGAAAAGCAGTGAATTTCAATTTCTAGAGTTAGTGTAAATTTTAAGATCTTATTTTCATAGGAGTGAATCCAGGCTTTGAAAATATTTCATGCTGGATACACCCTTTTCTAACCATTCTGAACAGAACCATTAGCATGGTAGCAGCCTGCAGATGAGGGCAGGGATGATATCTGATGGTGCTCACCATTAAAATACCAGCCCTTGGTATAGTGCTGGGTACAAAGGAGGAGCTTGTTAAATGTGAGCTGAATAAATCAATGGCACAACTGTATTAGAACATTGGCCATTATAGTTTGAAGTCAAGTAACTGGCAGGTAACCAAAATGTCTATTGCTGGCAACTTCCCTAATTTAAAAACATCTGAATTCAAGGTCATCCACGACTATATCTTATTTGACTTCACTTATGTTGCACACCTCCCACCACCAGAGCCAACAGAACTGCTCTCAGATATTCCTTGTTTCCTGTCATCTTTTTCATCCTCCTACTTTCCATGGTGTGTTTTCCTGTTTCAGCCAGTTCTCTTCCTTTCCCACTTTTAATTTACTTTATTTCTGCTACCTTCAAAGGCATGCTTCATTTGCCTAACAGATAGTTCTCAATGCCTACTAGGTGCCAGGAACTGGGATGTAGAACGGTAAAAATAACTACTGTTACTTTATAATAAAGTATTAGAAACTTTATAGTTAATCTAATATCTAGTGGAGAAGTTCCCCTCTCCCCCACCACCGTCTTGTTCTTTTGGAAAATTGTTTTTCATTATCCTTGGCTCTTTACTCATTTATAAAACATAATCATCTGGTCAAGTTCTATTTTTTTTAAGTGCCTTTGGGATTTTAATTGGATTTAATTTCTAGATTAATTTGAACATTGACTTCTTTTTGATCACTGGACTTGCTTGCAATCCAAGAATAAATCCAGCTTCAGTTATGATGTTTTATGCTTTTTTCAAAACAATGTTAGACTTGGTTTTCTTAATTTTTTTAAAAAAAATAATTCTTTATTGTTGAAAGTATTATATTATGTCCCTTTTTCCATTGACCCCCCCTCAGTCCCCACCCCTCAGGCCCAGCCTTCAGCACCCTACTGTCTGTGTCCATGGGTTATGCATATATGTGTACAAGTTGGACTTGGTTCTCTAACTTTTTAATTCATATTCATAAATGAAAATACCTATAAATTTTATTTTTTATAATGCACTTGTCTGGATATTCTGGCCTCCTAAAATGAGTCAGGGTGTGTTCTCCCTCTTTGAAAGAATTTGTCTAACATTATGACATGTTTCTCTTTTTTCCTTTGCGTTTATTCTTGTGTTCTTTTTTGGATATAAAAGGTTGGTCTTCTAACTCATTATATTTCAGACCTTTATCCTAAAAAGTGAGTTTACGGCTCTGCAACTGGGCCTCTGGGCTCCACGTTAGCTGCAGTTCATAAGAATGTATGCATGGCATATATTTTCATTACAGTTTAGGTTTAATTTTTTTTTTCTATTATTCTCTTTTACCACCTAGCTCAGTTTGTCTCATTCTGATTTTTTACAATGATGAGTTTGCTTTTTAGCCTGGTATGTGGTCAATTTTAATAAAACTTCCAAATAGTTAAGAGAAATTTGTGTTCAAGCTATTGTTGGGGATAGGGTTCTCTATATGTCCAAAAGGGAAGGCTTGATAACTGCTGAAATCAAATCTTCTGTATACTTACCAAATTTTGATCTATCTGATTTCTCAACTACTCAAATACCGTATGTTAAAATACCCTGCTATAATGGTGTGTTTGTCAATTTCTTTTTGCTGTTCTATAATTTTTTGTTACATATATCATAGCTAGTAAATATATCTATATCTCTGTATCTGTATAGGTTGTTAGGTACATACACTGTATATACTAGACAATATTTCTAGGTACCTTCAAACTTAGAATTATTATCTCTTGTTAAACCCGGCCAGCATGGCTCAGTGATTGTGCATCAACCTATTAAACCAGAAGGTCACGGTTTAATTCCTGGTCAGGGCACATGCCAGGGTTGCAGACTTGATCCCCCACTGTGGGGGTGTGCAAGAGGCAGTGGATCAATGATTCTCCCCCATCATTGGTATTTCTCTCCCTCTCTGAAATCAATAAAAATATATATTTAAAAAAAACAGCAATGCATTCCTTATTCTTTGTGTGTGTGTTTTTTTTCTTTATCTTTATTGTTGAAGTATTATAGATATTCCCATTTCCCCTTTTGGCGGGGTCCACCCCTTCTTCCTCATATCTCCACCAAACTACTGTCTGTGTCCATGGGCTATGCATATCTGCATATAAGTTCCCTGGTTAACCTCTTCCCACCCACCCATCCACTCCACCTTTCCTCTGAGATTTCACAGTCTGTGTCTATGTCTCCAGGATCTATTTGGTTCAACAGTTTTTGTTCTTTAGATTCCGTATCAGTAAGATCACGTGATACATTTCTTTCTCTGACTGGCTTATGTCACTTAGCATAATGAGACAGGTACCTCCCATGCTTTCTCAAAGGGTAAGATATCCTTTTTTACAGCTGCATTGTATTCCAAGGTATAAATGTACCACAGCTTTTCTATCCACTCATCTACTGATGGGTACTTGGTCTATTTCCAGATCTTAGCTATTATAAATTGCACTGCTATGATCATAGGGTTGCATATATTCTGTGTTTCTTAGACTGTATTCCTAGGAGGGGGGTCACTGGATCAAATAGGAGCCCCATTTTTAATTTTTTGAGGAAACTCCATACTGTTTTCCACAGTGGCTGCACTAATCTTCATTCCCTCCAGCAGTGTACTAGGGCTCCCTTTTCTCCCTATTTGGCAGGCCCAACTGTCGGGGGTTGGGGAGTGGGGTGATGTGTCCCCCAATGGCAGGGCCAGGTGCGCTAAGTCAAGGCGACAGGGCAGGCAGGCCAGCCATGCCCTGTCAGCGTGGCAGGGTGGCTGTCCAGGGCACTGGTTCAGGCTCACCAGGTCACGGCATCAGGCCCCGTGCTGGGAGTGTCCTGTCTCAGCACTGGGGCCCTGCATGCCTGGCTGGCATCGGGGTGCTGGGCCTTGGCTGTTCCCCACAGCCTCCTTCCAAGGAGAACCCTGAAGACCTTAAAAAATGCCAAGCACTCCCCTCTCAATGGCAGAAAAGCGCCCGGCCAATCTGCATGAGGCCTAGAAGCTCCTCCACTGGGAGCATCCCAAACCGCCCAGAGGTCCCATGCTGACTGAAAGATGCCCTCCACACTCACACCCACACCTTCTCTCCCTCCACACTGACACCCACACCATCTCTCCCTCCACACTCACACCCACACCTTCTCTCCCTCCACACTCACACCCACACCATCTCTCCCTCCACACTCACACCCACACCATCTCTCCCTCCACACTCACATCCACACCTTCTCTCCCTCCACACTCACACCCACACCTTCTCTCCCTCCACACTCACACCCATACCATCTCTCCGTCCACACTCACACCCACACCTCCTCTCCCTCCACACTCACACCCACACCTTCTCTACCTCCACACTCACACCCACACCATCTCTCCCTCTACACTCACACCCACACCATCTATCCCTCCACACTCACACCCACACCATCTCTCCTTCCACACTCACATCCACACCTTCTCTCCCTCCACACTCACACCCACACCATCTCTCCCTCCACACTCACACCCACACCATCTCTCCCTCCACACTCACACCCACACCTTCTCTCCCTCCGCACTCACACCCACACCATCTCTCCCTCCACACTCACACCCATACCATCTCTCCCTCCACACTCACACCCACACCTTCTCTCCCTCCACACTCACACCCACACCTTCTCTCCCTCCACACTCACACCCACACCATCTCTCCCTCCACACTCACACCCACACCATCTCTCCCTCCACACTCACACCCACACCATCTCTCCCTCCACACTCACACCCACACCATCTCTCCCTCCACACTCACACCCACACCTTCTCTCCCTCCACACTCACATCCACACCTTCTCTCCCTCCACACTCACACCCACACCATCTCTCCCTCCACACTCACACCCACACCATCTCTCCCTCCACACTCACACCCACACCTTCTCTCCCTCCACACTCACACCCACACCATCTCTCCCTCCACACTCACACCCACACCATCTCTCCCTCTACACTCACACCCACACCATCTATCCCTCCACACTCACACCCACACCATCTCTCCCTCCACACTCACATCCACACCTTCTCTCCCTCCACACTCACACCCACACCATCTCTCCCTCCACACTCACACCCACACCATCTCTCCCTCCACACTCACACCCACACCTTCTCTCCCTCCACACTCACACCCACACCATCTCTCCCTCCACACTCACACCCACACCATCTCTCCCTCCACACTCACATCCACACCTTCTCTCCCTCCACACTCACACTCACACCTTCTCTCCCTCCACACTCACACCCACACCATCTCTCCCTCCACACTCACACCCACACCATCTCTCCCTCCACACTCACACCCACACCTTCTCTCCCTCCACACTCACACCCACACCTTCTCTCCCTCCACACTCACACCCACACCATCTCTCCCTCTACACTCACACCCACACCATCTATCCCTCCACACTCACACCCACACCATCTCTCCCTCCACACTCACACCCACACCTTCTCTCCCTCCACACTCACACCCACACCATCTCTCCCTCCACACTCACACCCACACCATCTCTCCCTCCACACTCACACCCACACCATCTCTCCCTCCACACTCACACCCACACCTTCTCTCCCTCCACACTCACACCCACACCTTCTCTCCCTCCACACTCACACCCACACCATCTCTCCCTCCACACTCACACCCACACCATCTCTCCCTCCACACTCACACCCACACCATCTCTCCCTCCACACTCACACCCACACCATCTCTCCCTCCACACTCACACCCACACCATCTCTCCCTCCACACTCACACCCACACCATCTCTCCCTCCACACTCACACCCACACCTTCTCTCCCTCCACACTCACACCCACACCATCTCTCCCTCCACACTCACACCCACACCTTCTCTCCCTCCACACTCACACCCACACCTTTTCTCCCTCCACACTCACACCCACACCATCTCTCCCTCCACACTCACACCCACACCTTCTCTCCCTCCACACTCACACCCACACCATCTCTCCCTCCACACTCACACCCACACCATCTCTCCCTCCACACTCACACCCACACCATCTCTCCCTCCACACTCACACCCACACCATCTCTCCCTCCACACTCACACCCACACCATCTCTCCCTCCACACTCCCATCCACACCTTCCCTCCCTCCACACCCATACCCACACCATCTCTCCCTCCACACTCACACCCACACCATCTCTCCCTCCACACTCATATCCACACCTTCTCTCCCTCCACACTCACATCCACACCTTCTCTCCCTCCACACTCACACCCACACCATCTCTCCCTCCACACTCACATCCACACCTTCTCTCCCTCCACACTCACACCCACACCATCTCTCCCTCCACACTCACACCCACACCATCTCTCCCTCCACACTCACACCCACACCTTCTCTCCCTCCACACTCACACCCACACCATCTCTCCCTCCACACTCACACCCACACCATCTCTCCCTCCACACTCACATCCACACCTTCTCTCCCTCCACACTCACACCCACACCATCTCTCCCTCCACACTCACACCCACACCATCTCTCCCTCCACACTCACACCCACACCTTCTCTCCCTCCACACTCACACCCAAACCTTCTCTCCCTCCACACTCACACCCACACCATCTATCCCTCCACACTCACACCCACACCATCTCTCCCTCCACACTCACATCCACACCTTCTCTCCCTCCACACTCACACCCACACCATCTCTCCCTCCACACTCACACCCACACCATCTCTCCCTCCACACTCACACCCACACCATCTCTCCCTCCACACTCACACCCACACCTTCTCTCCCTCCACACTCACACCCACACCTTCTCTCCCTCCACACTCACACCCACACCTTCTCTCCCTCCACACTCACACCCACACCATCTCTCCCTCCACACTCACACCCACACCTTCTCTCCCTCCACACTCACACCCACACCATCTCTCCCTCCACACTCACACCCACACCATCTCTCCCTCCACACTCACACCCACACCATCTCTCCCTCCACACTCACACCCACACCATCTCTCCCTCCACACTCACACCCACACCATCTCTCCCTCCACACTCACACCCACACCTTCTCTCCCTCCACACTCACACCCACACCATCTCTCCCTCCACACTCACACCCACACCTTCTCTCCCTCCACACTCACACCCACACCATCTCTCCCTCCACACTCACACCCACACCATCTCTCCCTCCACACTCACATCCACACCTTCTCTCCCTCCACACTCACACTCACACCTTCTCTCCCTCCACACTCACACCCACACCATCTCTCCCTCCACACTCACACCCACACCATTTCTCCCTCCACACTCACACCCACACCTTCTCTCCCTCCACACTCACACCCACACCTTCTCTCCCTCCACACTCACACCCACACCATCTCTCCCTCTACACTCACACCCACACCATCTATCCCTCCACACTCACACCCACACCATCTCTCCCTCCACACTCACACCCACACCTTCTCTCCCTCCACACTCACACCCACACCATCTCTCCCTCCACACTCACACCCACACCATCTCTCCCTCCACACTCACACCCACAGCTTCTCTCCCTCCACACTCACACCCACACCTTCTCTCCCTCCACACTCACACCCACACCATCTCTCCCTCCACACTCACACCCACACCATCTCTCCCTCCACACTCACACCCACACCATCTCTCCCTCCACACTCACACCCACACCATCTCTCCCTCCACACTCACACCCACACCATCTCTCCCTCCACACTCACACCCACACCATCTCTCCCTCCACACTCACACCCACACCTTCTCTCCCTCCACACTCACACCCACACCATCTCTCCCTCCACACTCACACCCACACCTTCTCTCCCTCCACACTCACACCCACACCTTCTCTCCCTCCACACTCACACCCACACCATCTCTCCCTCCACACTCACACCCACACCTTCTCTCCCTCCACACTCACACCCACACCATCTCTCCCTCCACACTCACACCCACACCATCTCTCCCTCCACACTCACACCCACACCATCTCTCCCTCCACACTCACACCCACACCATCTCTCCCTCCACACTCACACCCACACCATCTCTCCCTCCACACTCCCATCCACACCTTCCCTCCCTCCACACCCATACCCACACCATCTCTCCCTCCACACTCACACCCACACCATCTCTCCCTCCACACTCACACCCACACCATCTCTCCCTCCACACTCCCATCCACACCTTCCCTCCCTCCACACCCATACCCACACCATCTCTCCCTCCACACTCACACCCACACCATCTCTCCCTCCACACTCATATCCACACCTTCTCTCCCTCCACACTCACATCCACACCTTCTCTCCCTCCACACTCACACCCACACCATCTCTCCCTCCACACTCACATCCACACCTTCTCTCCCTCCACACTCACACCCACACCATCTCTCCCTCCACACTCACACCCACACCATCTCTCCCTCCACACTCACACCCACACCTTCTCTCCCTCCACACTCACACCCACACCATCTCTCCCTCCACACTCACACCCACACCATCTCTCCCTCCACACTCACATCCACACCTTCTCTCCCTCCACACTCACACCCACACCTTCTCTCCCTCCACACTCACACCCACACCATCTCTCCCTCCACACTCACACCCACACCATCTCTCCCTCCACACTCACACCCACACCTTCTCTCCCTCCACACTCACACCCACACCTTCTCTCCCTCCACACTCACACCCACACCATCTATCCCTCCACACTCACACCCACACCATCTCTCCCTCCACACTCACATCCACACCTTCTCTCCCTCCACACTCACACCCACACCATCTCTCCCTCCACACTCACACCCACACCATCTCTCCCTCCACACTCACACCCACACCTTCTCTCCCTCCACACTCACACCCACACCTTCTCTCCCTCCACACTCACACCCACACCTTCTCTCCCTCCACACTCACACCCACACCATCTCTCCCTCCACACTCACACCCACACCTTCTCTCCCTCCACACTCACACCCACACCATCTCTCCCTCCACACTCACACCCACACCATCTCTCCCTCCACACTCACACCCACACCATCTCTCCCTCCACACTCACACCCACACCATCTCTCCCTCCACACTCACACCCACACCATCTCTCCCTCCACACTCACACCCACACCTTCTCTCCCTCCACACTCACACCCACACCATCTCTCCCTCCACACTCACACCCACACCTTCTCTCCCTCCACACTCACACCCACACCTTCTCTCCCTCCACACTCACACCCACACCTTCTCTCCCTCCACACTCACACCCACACCTTCTCTCCCTCCACACTCACACCCACACCATCTCTCCCTCCACACTCACACCCACACCATCTCTCCCTCCACACTCACACCCACACCATCTCTCCCTCCACACTCACACCCACACCATCTCTCCCTCCACACTCCCATCCACACCTTCCCTCCCTCCACACCCATACCCACACCATCTCTCCCTCCACACTCACACCCACACCATCTCTCCCTCCACACTCATATCCACACCTTCTCTCCCTCCACACTCACATCTACACCTTCTCTCCCTCCACACTCACACCCACACCATCTCTCCCTCCACACTCACACCCACACCATCTCTCCCTCCACACTCACACCCACACCATTTCTCCCTGGCATATGCTCTCCCTCACACACTTGCACCCTCACTCAGATCCTACCTGTCCCCATGTTGGTCCTCTGCCTTCCTTATCCTATCTAATAAAAAAATAATGTGCAAATTAACCATCACTCCGCTACACCCACAAGCCACGCCCATCAGCCAATCAGAGTGAGTATGCAAATGAACCCAACCAAGATGGCTACAACCAGAGAAAGCAGGAGGGAGGCTTCAGTTTCCCAGGCAACAGAGGAAGCTAAGCTTTCCACCTGCCCTGGCTGGCCTAAGCCTCCACTCAAGGCTACAAAGTTTCAATTATAGGATCCAAACAGAAATAGCAAGAGCCACAGAACTGGAAAGAGCAGGAGGCTAAGGTTATCCTAGCAATGAAAGAAGCCAAGCTTTCTGCACACCCTGGATGGCCCAGGCCTCCACTCCAGGCTACAAAGTTTCAATTATAGAAGGTAAATAAATTCCAGGTATTAGGGCCTCCGCTTGGGTCACCAGCGGGCGTGGCTGGCCTGCAAACTACCACAAGCCCCTTGCTCAGACTGCCCCATGCCCCAAGGGAAACCCTACCCTGATCCGGGACACCCTGCAGGGCAAACCATCTGGCCCCCACCCATGCACCAGGCCTTTATCCTATCCAATAAAAGAGTAATATGCAGATTTACCATCACTCCAACACACAAGATGGCTGCCCCCATGTGGTCAAAGATCCTGCTCCCATTTGGACACAAGATGGTCAGTAGGGGAGGGCAGTTGGGAGGGGCCAGGCCTGCAAGGAAGGGCAGTTGAGAGAGACATCAGGTCTGCAAAGGAGGACAGTTAGGGGTGACCAGGCCAGCAGAGGAGGGAAGTTGGGGGCAAACAGGCTGGCAGGGGAGCAGTTAGACATTAATCAGGCTGGCATGGGAGTGGTTAGGGGATGATCAGGCTGGCAGGCAGAAGTGGTTAGGGGCAATCAGGAAGACAGGCAAGTGAGCAGTGGGGAGCCAGCAGTCCTGGACTGTGAGAGGACTGCCCCTGTTTAGGCCCAATCCCACTGGGATTGGGTTTAAATGGGCAGTTGGACATCCCTCAAGGGGTCCCAGATTGGAGAGGGTGCAGGCTGGGCTGAAGGACAACACCCCCCCCTCCACCCTGTGCACAAATTTCATGCACCGGGCCTCTAGTTCTTAATAATTAAGTCTGACAAGGTATACATCAGCTTTTCTTTTTCAGATATTTTCTTAGTATAATTGTGTCCTTTCTTTTACTTTGAACTTGATGAACTCTTATGTTTGGGGTATGTTTATTTTTGGGGCAGAGAATATAACTCTTTTAAACAACATTTATTTGGATGAAAAAAAATACATTCTGGCCATCATTTAGCCTGAAAACTTAGTCCATTTAACATTTAAATACTATTTCTAACATTATTTTGCACTTTCTACTTGTCCTACTATGTCTATCCTCTTCCCCCATCCCCCCTTCCTTTCTTGCCTTCTTTTGAGTTGAGAGGAAACAGGGTGAGTGATCACCCTCCAGTTTTTAAAAAGCTTATTAATGTCTAGTTTAATGGTCAGCAAACTACAGACCAAAGGCCTGATCCAGCCTTCTACTTCTTTTTGAATTGCAAGGAAGCTAAGACTAGATTTTACATTTTTACATGGTTGAAAAAAAGTGCAAATGATATTTTGTGTTATTGACCATCTCTATGTCCACTTGGGTGAAGTATCTATTTAGGTCCTTTGTGAAAATCATATGAAATTGAAATTTTAGGGTTTATTACTAAAGTTTAAGTAGAACACAGTCAGTGATTGAGTCACTGTAATTATTTACACAGTCTGCAGCTGCTTTTGCACTAAGTTGCAGAACAGTCACAACAGAGATCAGTGGCCGGGGAGGACATTTTCTCTGCCAGGGACCGGGCCAAGAAAAGCGGTTTTCCTTGTTTTGCTCCTGGCCAGGTTTGTTGAGTGTTCTTGCCTGATACACTCCGAGTTACGCCCTTTAAGAGTTTTCTCTATCTTGAAGTAACTTTTCAGCCTGTGTGGTACAAAGCCATACCTCTCTGCCCTTGCTTCCCCAACACTGCATTCCTGACTGACCAAGAAAGAGCTCAGTAAAACCCAGTGTTCTCCAGAACATGTGTTTTCTATTTCCTGCAGGGGTGGAGCGATGATAAGGAACTGGCCTAACAATGACACCTTACAGGCATTTTGAGCAATCGCTCTGTTTAGCCCACTGTTTCACCCCTGTACCTCCAATTCCTGAGCCCAGTCCTACAGAGTGAACTGTCTCACAGTGCTCTCCTCTGCAGACACACAAAGGTTGTCTTCCTTCACTCTATGAACTCATTTGCTAATCCTGCATCCATTTTTTGTCTTCAGACAGAGCTTTTTATTTTGATGTAGCCCAGGGCACCCGTCAGGCAGCCAGGTTGCGATGGCAGGCCCCGCTGTCTGAGTGTGAGGGTGGGTGATGTGTCGCAATGGCAGGGCCAGGTGCGCTAAGTCAAGGTGACAGCGCAGGCCAGGCCAGCCATGCCCCGTCAACGTGGCAGGGCGGTTGTTCAGGGCACAGTTGTGGTGCAGAACTGTACATACATTTCATCACAGATGGAGTGTAAGCTTCTGTTAAAAGTCCCTCTGGTTTGGAATGTGATTGTCAAGACAAGGATGGAATGGAAATGTTTCAGTTATTCCCCCAAACGAACACTGCCTTTGTTTAATGAAGTTCCATAAACTACTTCCTAGACAAACACAGCTTAGTCACTCTTCCTGTCTTTAACCAGGGCCAAGTCTCCTGCTGCAGTCAGCATTTGCTAAGTATCGTTGGGCCTCCTTTCCTTTTCTTGGAAAAATACGGTCTCTCCCTCCACTTCAGGATTTGATACTAATCCTAACTGTCATCTCATCATGTAAGACATTACATATGAGATTTCTGCTTTGTTCTTTTACTCAAGGGATTTTATTCTTCCTTTGTTAGTTCTTCATTCTGTGTCATCTACTCACCATCTTTTAAATTACACGCCTGTATTTCAGAAATACTTTATCCAGCAAAATGCCGTTTTCCCATATCTATTTAGGATCTCCTAAATAAATGAGGCCCTGCATGCTTGCTACTAAGAGCACAAAGATTTGGAAGATACAGCCCCTGCTCTCAAGATGCTTACAGTCCTGTGAGGCACTGGGTAAACCAACACTCCTAATACACTGTTATATGTTGGATTGTACTGAAGTTGCATCTTGTACTGAACGTTGACACCGTATCAGCTAAGAGAAGGCAGTGCTTCTCAGAAGAAAGGTTATCTGAGCTGATATTTCATTTGTTAATAAGGATGTTCATGAAGGCACCGCTCAGAAAAATAAATAACTTCAGTAGAGTCAAAAAGGTATTTCAGCAAGAGTTTTTGATGATTGACTAACAGGAATGAGGTTCAAGATGGAAGTGACCAAAGTGACAATGCCCAAGAATGCCAGAGATGAGAGACATTGATGGCCTCGGGGTTCCAAACTTTACAAAATACCCATGATGTGGAGCCAGAATGGCTTAGGGTCTTAGAAGTATTTGGAAGAGATCTGGCATACCCTATCATCTCCATTATGAACCCTGAAAAGCAATGCTGGTCATGAATCTATTGGTTGGGAATGACATAAACACACACACACACACACACACACACACACACACACACACACACACCCTCAAGCTAGTTTAGCAAAAAGATCAATTAGGATGTGGAACCAAAAAACAGGAAGGGCCGAGCGTCATCACCTCATGACACACAAATGTCACAGGACTTTATTTTACTGCACCCAGATTTCACTTCCTTCAGTCTGACTGACTTCTTTCCTACTGCAGACCAGCTTTTACAAGAATATTAGCTATCTTAAGATGTCTATTCCCCCATTTTCACCATCAGACAGAAACGCCCTCTATTCTCCAGGTCCAACCTTAAAAATGCTGGGGAAGGATGTAAATGCTTCAAGTATGCCATAGTGATACCAATTTGGGACACCTCAAGTTCATTTTGGGGCTTAAGGTTTCCATACTATGCCACAAGTATAAATTCTTACCCCAAAACCATGTGAGGATAGGTCTCTAGTTATGGATTCTTGAGTTCTGTGCCCAGCCCACCACGTAACCAGTGTTACAAAGAGCTGAGATATTCTGGTCAATCCCACCTTTGATCAGGGGTCTATCCCTCAACTAGTCTTTATGACCAGGGAAGAGAGTTCTTATAAAGATGAGTCATCACTTGGCCCAGCCACAGTTAATGTCTACAGAAGAATGGCGGGGACAGAATTCCCCAGACAAAGGGGGTGCTCTTGTCAAAGAAATGGATTCTAGGTAGCTGAAACAAAAATCCACCTCAAACCAAACAAAGGTCAGGCTAAACTGACGATAATACATCCTCACAAAGGAATACTGTACAACACTTAAGAACTTTGCAGGAGAACATTATTTTTTTAATTTCCCCTTTTTATTGAATTTATTGGGGTGACACTGATTAACAAAATTATACAGACTTCAGATGCACAATTCCACAACACATTATCTCTACACTGAACTGTGTGTTCACCACCCAAGTTTAGTGTCCATCCATGGCCATTTACTAGTATCCCCTCTATGCCTTCCTCCACCTCCCTGCAGCAATCACCGTACTAACTGGCTATGTCCAGGAGTACTTTCTCTCTCTCTCTTTTTGTTTTTGTTTTTGCTCAATCCCTCCACCTCCTTCCTATCCAGCCCTCCTCCAACAGGTGTCAGCCGGCTCTCTGTCTATGAGTCCCTCACTACTTTGCTCGTTAGTTCATTAGATTCAATATATGAGTGAAATCATATGGTACTTATCTCTGACTGGCTTATTTCACTTAGCATAATGCTCTCCAGGTCCATCTATGCTGGCATAAGGATAAGATTTTCTTATTTTTATAGCCGAGAAGTATTCCATTGTGTAAATGTACCACAGCTTTTTTATCCACTTATCTCCTATCCACTTATTATAGAAGCCCACAGGGTCATAGAAGTGTTCCTCTTAGTAGGAATGCATGCTCTCTTACATAACTATTTTAAATAACTCTTCTACTGCATTTACCATAAGAGTCAAGTTATCTTGTTTTTCTCTCTCATTTTCAAATTCCCCAGAATGAACTTTCATTTCTATCTGCAGTTCTGAACTTCATTTTGCATCTTCTTCCCCTTGAAGGTAGCCAATGCTGACAATCTATTCCATACTTTTAAACTTCTTCATAATTTTCTTTGCCTTCCACTTGTATGGCTTTGGCATTTGCCTAGACTCTTGCTCCAAGTCTCTAGCAATGTTTCACAATTAGAAATGATCTAATTTCTATCAACAGGGAAATAAATAACAAAACTAGAAGTAAAATGAAACTTTAAATATATGATACATAAGTTTTAAACATATATACCAAATAAAGTTATGTACTGTTTATGAATCTGAAGCAAATCTGAGTGGTGGATAAATGCGTTTATATTGCTCTCTGAATCTTCCATTTGAAATATTTTATAATAAAAATAGAGTGCAAAAACATTTCAGAAGAAATGGGCCACACTTAAGAGTAAACCACTTCTTTGGTAGCCTCGCTTCTGAGTTTGTAATTTTATTTTCTGTTCCTGCTCAGGAAAAAAAAAATCATATAAATTAATGAGTGTGATGGTTACAGCTGATGTAGTACATCTAATAGCCTATCTAGCTTATTGTAGTGTTTATGGGCTTAAAAAAAAAAGTACCAATCTAAGTATGATATTTTGAAAAACTCAAACATAATAAGTAACCTTCCCACATTCTAGATTGTTTGGCAATGTGTTAACAATAGTTAACACAGCCTCTCTATGCATATCACAGTTTATGAAACATTCCCTGTCTGCTAATCTTTAGCAGCAAAATTATTTTTAAATATCTTGTGATAAATATTTAATAATGTTACTGGCCCCTAATTCACAATATCATTTCTTTCCCCTAAAATTATGCACATGTTGTATCTGAACAGTTTCACATATTAAAATTTTGCCATTGGAAGCCTATCGCCAAAGCTGGCGTGGGCACGCCTCAAGTGTTGCTCAGCTGAGCCGCTCGGCCTTTTAGCTTTAGTGGCCTCGCTTCTTCATGTTGGTCATGCTGTCCATTTCTTGACCTGTGAAGTCTACTCAGAACTCATCTGCTCTTTCAATTCTTTGATAAGCATCTTGAAATAAACTCACATTCTCTCCTTTAAGTCTACACTCTTGAAAAAGTTTCAACTGTCTAAATTTTCCTATCCAGATGGTCTGTTCTCTATTCCAAGTTAAGTCCACAAGCATTTCCTTTGTGACATATGGTCCTTCCTCTACTTTTTATAGTCAATCACCTTCACCAGCTACAGAAATTTTTCTCAATTCTTTCACATGCACCAAAAAAAGAGCAGCACTGCCTAACACATCCTGTCTCTTAGAGCAGGGGTGGAGAACCTTTTTTCTGCCAAGGGCCATTTGGATATTTATAGCATCATTCACAGGCCATATACAATTATCAACTTAAAAATTAGCCTGCTACATTTGGTCAAACTCCCCCTAATGCCTGGGCAAGGTCAGACCAAATGATTTCCGGGGCCTTACACAGCCCTCTGACCGGATGTTCCCCACCCTGTCTTAGAGGAATGCATGCTTTAGTTGAGATGTTCCCCCAGGCTCACAGTGCTTCTTAAACAAAGAGGGATCTCATAATAATATGTGGCCCAACTAATACTTAAGAAACTGACTCATTATAAATTCTTGCCCAAACCAGTTTGGCTCAGTGGATAGAGCATCGGTCTGCGGACTGAAAAGGTCCCTGGTTCGATTCCGGTCAAGGGCATGTACCTTGGTTGTGGGCACATCCCCGGTGGGGGGTGTGCAGGAGGCAGTTAGTCAATGTTTCTCTCTCATCGATGTTTCTAGCTTTCTAGCCCTCTCCCTTCCTCTCTGTAAAAAAAATCAATAAAATATATATTTCTAAAAATATATATATACACTTTATATTTTACATATAAAATATAAATATAAATATATATATTAAAATATACTTTATTGATTTTTTAAATATATATATTAATATATATACACTTTATATTTTATATATAAATATAAATATATATTTAAAGTATATTTATATTTATATACTTTATTGATTTTTTTACAGAGAGGAAGGGAGAGAGATAGAGAGCCAGAAACATCGATGAGAGAGAAACATTGATCAGCTGCCTCCTGCACCCCACCCCACCAGGGATGTGCCCACAACCAAGGTACATGCCCTTGACCGAATAGAACCTGAGACCCTTGAGTCTGCAGGCTGACGCTCTATCTGTTGAGCCAAACCGGTTTCAGCAATAAAATATATATTTTAAAATAAATAAATAAATAAATAAATAAAACTATTGACCGAACTATATATCCACCAAAAAGGACCTCAGAGAAGAAAACCTAATGTCTACCTTTAAAAATCTAAAGGAAGCCGAAACCGGTTTGGCTCAGTGGATAGAGCATCGGTCTGCGGACTGAAGGGTCCCGGTTCAATTCCAGTCAAGGGCATGTACATTGGTTGCGGGCACATCCCCAGTAGGGGGTGTGCAAGAGGCGGCTGGTCGATGTTTCTCTCTCATTGACGTTTCTGGGTCTCTATCTCTCTTCCTTCCTCTCTGTAAAATATCAATAAAAAATATATATTTAAAAAATTTTTTTAAAATCTAAAGGAAAAGACAGACATGCAACACAAAAAAATACAATGTGATAAGTCCATCAACAAATGCTTGCATGCATGCATTCATTAACTTCTTGATTACCTCCTCTGTGCCAGTTAGCGGGGATACTGGTTACCAAGATGAACAAAATCTTTGCCCTCTCAGAGCTCACATTCCAGTAGTAGACAGACTTGGTGATAAACACTTTCAAAGTGTTTATCAAATGAAGTAAGCATATGATAAAATAAGTTGTGGTACAGGAAAGTGTCTAAAATAGGACTAAAAGGCAACATTTGGCCCGAGAGATGACAAGGAGTCAGTCAAGTGAAAACTTATTCTGGGCCCAAGGCAAACCCAGTGGCCTGAGGCAGTCACAACCTTGGCAGGAACTGGCTTGGTGTGCTTGTTGAAATGTACAAATAAAAGGAGAGTGGGAAGGCTGAAATGTACAAATAAAAGGAGAGTGGGAAGAGATAAAATCAGAAAGGCAGGCAGGGGCCAGATTCTTCAGGCACAGTAGGTCAAGTATGGAGCTGGAGGCAACTGGTTTCAGCTAGGAAGTGACATGGTTAAGTACATGATTTTTAAAAAGAAATCCCTTTGGCTGATACAGAGATGAAAGGCTGATGCAGAAGCGGGCTAGTTATGAGGCTTCTGAGTATCTGCAAAGAAATGATGGCAGTTTGGACGAGGATGCTAACAATGAAGGTGGAAAGCAGTGGGTGGATGTAGGACACATACACGCAGGAGGAACTGACAAGTGGCCAAGTGATTGGAAGGGGGTGGGGTGGGGGTTAGGATGAAACAGTGATACCTACCATCACAGAGAAAAGGGCAGAGCACCTCTACCTGGGAGGAGAGAAGTATCTCAGGGGCCAGTTTCTCAAAGAGGTGACATTTAAGCAGGTAAGGAAAAACAAAGTAAGTGTTGGTGAGGATGTGGAGAAATCGAACCTGTCATTGCTGATGGGAATGTAAGATGGTGCAACCACTATGGAAAGCCATTATGGCACCTACTCAAAAAAATAATAATAAACAGATTTAAACTCTGATCAGGCAATTCCACTTTTGGATATATACCCAAAGAATTAGAAGCAAGGACTTGAACAAATATATATTTTTTCAACTGAGTAATTATTTATTGAGGGTCTGCTTAGTGCCTCGTCAGCAAAAAGACGCATTGGAAACACAATTTCAGTCATCATATGCCCATTTCATGAAAGATACTGTACAAGGGTGGGGAAACAAAGACGGTTAGGAGAAATCGCTAGGCCGATGATCCTGGTCCGAGGAAGGAGAGTGGCCAAGGAGGCTGGCCACAGGGCTGGCCTGGCTGTGCACAGAGATGCCCCAAGCACTCTGTTCACATTTGGCTACTTGGGAATGGGTGTGGTGCACTCCGGGGATGGTACAGAATGAGGCTGCGAAACAAGAATGTCCGCTGCGACTCCGGAAGGCCTGTGACTAGTTTGGTACAGCTGTAAGACTAATCACCAGGATAGTCTGGATTTGAGCTGATAATAAAGACCTTTTGCAGTTTTGAACAGAGGAGACATATTGATTGAGAGCATATATTTTGACACCACACAATCAGAAAGTGGCTGACAATGCATTATAATTATAATTTTGAGGGTGAAATACCATTATTCCTGGTTTACATAACAATTTAAGAAGTTTGCCCAAGTTTACGCAGCTAAAGAGTGACAAAGGCAGGATCTGAACCCAGATCTAAATCCGATCCCAGAGATTCTGAGCATTTTACTGTGGTCTCAGAATCTTAGGCAGTCCACCATCTAGTTATTTTTTTTAAAAAAAAAAAAAACAGATCTGACATCCTGCACTAGCTCATTTCTATACTTTAAGCTATTTAAAAAATGAAAAACTGTTAAACAATGGTGGTTTTTGCAGTGCCATTGGTGAAAGAAGGCTTAAAAAGGGAGTTTTTCAATAGATAATACATATAGTAAAATTCAGAGGACACAAGCAAAAAGGGACGTTTCCCCCAAACTCTATTCCCTTATACAAAGGCAAACACTATCAACCATTTATTGTGTACAATAAGGATTTTCTATAAATACATAAGCATTTTGTGTGTGTGCGCTTTTGAATTAAAGTTGGCCACAAATTCTTATCTCCTGTCTACTCTTCTCATGGACAGTGGACTCTTTCTCCCCTTTACCGGCATCGGGAAGAGCTTTTAACCTACAGACTGCAGAAGTGACTTTTAATATCTGCTTCCATCCACCTGAAACCCAGCTGCCATGTAGTGAGAACCCCAGCCCACATGAAAAGACCACATTAAAAGAACCAAGGTGCTTCCAACGGCCCCAGCGAAGCGCCCAGGTGACACGCGCCAACCGCCAGGCAGAGGGAAGCCGCAGGTGGAACCAAACCACCAGCTGAGCCCAACCAACCACGGCGTTTAGCACTTGTTTGAACAAAGGTTTAAGGCCACTGGCTACACAGTGGTACACTAAACAATGTGTTAAAAAAAAAGAGAGAGAGATTATCCATTGTTCTTATTTTACTTATTTTCTTGGATATCTTCCAATAAGGCCATTACATGGATGGTACAAAATTTATTCAATGCCTTTCAGTGAAATTTTGGTATTTGCCTATTTTCTACTTGTCTAAGTTCATGCAGCTAAAGAGTGACAAAGGCAGGATACAAAAAAAAATTCATGGATGTATTGCTCCATACATGTAAAAGTATACGTTTAGTTTCAAATTAAGCTTGTTTTCTAGAGCTATACTACTGTCTGCTGTCTTACAGCCATAGATGCACTCACTTTCTCAATCTTACTATCTACATTTAGCTAGTGAGCAGCATAGAGAATATTTGTCATTACAGAAATTTTTATTATACATACATGTGCAGGGGTCAGGCAAAATTCCTGAAGAAGACTAACTGATCTTTTAGGTTTATGGGCTATATAGCCTCTGAGAGAAATACTCTGCAATTATAGTGCAAAAGCAGTCACAGACAGATGGTTGGTAAATGATCATGATTGTATTCCAGTAAACATTAAAATTGGAATTTTATTTAATTTTCATGTCACAAAATATTCTTTTGATTGCATTGAAACTGCTTAGAGTATGTGCATTTTTAAGTTTAAAACCAGGAGGTCTCATTTCGGTCCCCAGTAGGGGGCGTGCAGAAGGAAGCGGGTCAATGATTCTCTCTCATTATTGATGTTTCTACTTCTCTCCATCTCCCTTCCTCCCTGAAATCAATAAAAATATATTTTTAAAAAACAAAAAAGAATAAACAAAATTAGATTGCCCTCTTAAGAGCATTTTGAAATACCACTTCCTGGCATGTCGCCAGTTATTGCAAATAAACTCCAACAGGTTTGAACCTTCTTACATTAACACCAAGCATGTAAGCAGATTACATGAAATAAATCTGTGTGTGTGTGTGTGTGTGTGTGTGTGTGTGTGTATAATTAGTTTCTCTGAAGGGAAAAATTAAAATCAAACAAAAACTAGATTGGCTCAAATAAACTCTAATAAACTTTCATAATAATTTTCTATAGGTTTGAACCTTCTTATATCAACACCAGCTTCCACAAGCATGTACGCTGATTATATGAAATAAATCTGTGTTTGTGTGTGTGTGTGTGTGTGTGTGTGTGTGTGTGTGTGTATGTATGTATTTTAGAGGCCCGGTGCATGAATTTGTGCATGGGTGGGGTTTGGCCAGCCTGGCCAGGGGAAGGGGACATGGGCTGTTGGCCAGATTGCCTGCTGGTCGAACTCCTGGTTGAGGGGACAATTTGCATATTAGCATTTTATTACATAGGTTATACAGTAATGGTGGCCAGATTATTAGGTGTTCAAAGATCATAATAATCTGACCACTCAGTGTGTGTGTGTGTGTGTGTGTGTGTGTGTGTGTGTGTGTAGTGAATTCATCTGTTTCTCTGGAGGGAAAAAAAAAAAACCTAGATTGCCTTCTTTCAAGATTATATTATTCTGGACATATAAGTGCCTGTTTCCCCATTCCTTTAATAACTGGTATCAAATATATTTGAAAATCTGACTGCTAGAAAATGAAATCTCAACTATGGATTTGATTTGCACTAACCAAGGTTAAATCATCATCTTTTAACTTTATATGAAGATTTATCATCTTTTTTAACTATTCATATTGGGTTATTGGGCTTTTATGCTTTGATTTATTGGAACTGTAGTAGATAGGAAGAAAAATTAACTTTGGCCAACATCTTTTACCAGTTGTTTTTTTTTCCTTAACAGATATTTGTACCATGTTCATAGCAGCATTTTTTCCACAGGAGCCAAAAGGAGGAAGCACCCAACTGTCAGAGATGAATGGATAAACAAAATGTAATACACACATACAATGGAATATTAGTCTTAAAAAGGAAGGCCGTTCTCACACATGCTACACCATGGATGAACCTTAAGACATTATGCTAAGTGAAATATGTCAGTCACGGAAGGACAAATACAGTATGATTACTAAATTCATAAAGGCAAAACAAAACAAAGAACAAAAAAACAAGGAGGTTGCCAAGGACTGGAAAAAGAGAACTGGGGTTAATAGTTGTTTAATGCTCCCAAGACTTCAGTTTGGCAAGCCAAAGGGAGTGCTGGAGATGATGGCTTTTACAACAATGTAAATCGCCTAATGTCAATGAACTGTAAGATTTGAAATTATTGAGTTGGCAATTTTATGTGTATTTCATCACAATCTTAAAAAATGAAAAGCAGGCAGCCATGAGCTTGGGAGAGAATTCCGGGTAGAAGCAGTAGCCTGTGTAAGGCATGGGGAGGATGAGGTATGAACTGTGACTTCAGTTTTTCAGTGAGATGTTTAGAATGTTATGATCATCACTCCAGTCCCAGTACATGAAATTCATGCACTTGGCAGGGGCGGGGGAGGTCCCTCAGCATGGCCTGCACCCTCTCGCAGTCTGGGCGCCCTGTGGGGGGGGAGGGTAGGGAGAGGGGAGGAGGCAGCTCCTGCATTGAGTGTCTTCCCCCTGGTGGTCAGTGCGCATCATAGTGACTGGTTGTTCCGCTGTTCAGTAGATTTGCATATTAGCCTTTTATTACACAGGATTATATAGGATTACTACTATTCCTTTAGAGTCCTGATGCAAAACTCTGGCTTACTCAGATTCTAAAAAGCCTGCGTCTCTTTATGCCACATTCCAGAGACAGTAAGTAGCAGTTCACTTACTTAATAAATACTTATAGAGATTTACTGTGTGCCAGACACATAGGAATCATCCTCTCCTCCTGGATGTCAATCTAGTGGTGAAGACCCACATCCCGGCCCCAGGTTACAAAATTATGTAGCCTCCGTTTTGGTAAGTGCAGTGAAGGAAAAATACTTGAACGATGAGATTGTTCTAATAACGGAGCTTAATTTTTGGAGAAGCAGTGAGGGAAAGGAAAGGAAAAAAAAAAAAAGCCTCCCTGAGGCAGACATTTAATATCTGCAAAGGAGTGACTCAGAAAGGAAAAAAAAAAAAAAAAGCCTAGGACCTACGTTAGCCAATAGGACAAAGGAGGGGAAGGCCGATGAAGGGCAATAAATAAGCAGGGAAATAAATAAATAAATAGGTGGATGGGTGGAGTTAAGAGGAAAAGTAAATGTGATATTTTATCGGAGCAATGTGTTTCGTTTCCTAACCCAGAAAAATAGACTCCAGTAGGCAGGAATCACAGTGGCTGCAAACTCGGCGCGTTAAGTTTGCCAACAGGCTCCTAAAGTGTTTTTTTCTGGACTTTCTGTTTTTATGGGAAAGTACATGTCTTAAACTCTTGCATGCAAAACCCAGAAGGTGAAAAGGATCCAAGTTTCTTCCTGGGGCAGGGCCCAAGGGGGTGGGTGAGGTTTGGTTCTGGGAAGGAGAGAGTATCCCTGCGGAGATGCAGCCAGGAGGCTTCACACTTTGTTGTCACCCCCTCTCCCACCTCCCTCCACCCCCCATGACCCTTCCTTCCGATCTTGAAATATGAACGAGTAATCCATCAGCTACAGTCCAACGGCATCTTAAAGGCTATGGAAAAGGGAGGCACCGCCGCCACCCCCCTCCCCTCTCCCCACTGGGACTCCGGAGTGCGCGGCTGGAGGGGGCGCAGGTCCGCAGCCCCGCGGGCTCCCCAGCCCCCCGGACACCCGCGGCCCCCCCGGGGGGGGGCGGGCCCCGCTCACCCTTCTCCTTGGTCACTTGCGAGACCAGCGGCATCCGCGGCCGGTCGCTGAAGGCCTCGGCCTGCTGCACCAGCGCCTCGCGCACGCTGTGGAAGTCATTGAGGACCACCACCAGGAAGGGGCCCATGAAGAAGCTGTAGATGTTGCCGTAGACCTTGGCCAGGTTGGTCAGCAGCACCTGCGAGGCCGGCATGTAGGGGTCCATGTGGGCCATGCTCGCCGCCGCCGTCCCGACGTTGATCCAGGACTTGCCGCGGAGGAAGGGCGGCATCAGCACGAAGCCGAAGTTGCCCACCACGGGCCAGGGCGTGGGCCCCGGCGGGATGCCGGGCGGCCGGCACCGCCTCACCCAGCTCCACCCGAGCAGCGCGGTCAGGCCGAGCAGCAGCAGCGCGCCGCCCGTGGGGTCCAGCCTCAGCAGCCCCAGGGGCGCGGGCAGGAGGCTCAGGGGCCAGGGCAAGCCCTCGGGCGGCGGCGGCGGCGCGGGGGCGGCCATGGCCGGTGCACGGGCGGGCTCGGGCCGTTCACCCTCTGCAGCCCCAAGGAGAGAGCGCGCTCCCCTCTCGCCGCTGCAGCCCGCGGGGAGCCGCGGCCTTAACCGGGAGCCGGGGAGGGCGGGGCGGCGGAGCGCGCCCGGATTGGCCGGGCCCCCAGCTTTCCCCCTCCTCCTAAAAGGGGCCGCGCCCGCTCCGCTGCAGGGGAGGTCTGCACCGTCTGCAAGTTCTGGGCTCTAAGGGCCATAGCACCCCTTCTTTATTTGGGTCCGGCTTGGCTGTGGCAGGTCCTGGAAGCAAAGATGCTGGCTGTGCATTCTTGCGCTCTGGTTGGGCTGCTGGACTTCCTGAAGTCCAGTTCGTTTGGATGTTGAGCGTATAAATCTAGTGGGGACGATAGGCCCCTTGATGTGACACGGCCTCCAGCCCAGCAGCTCCACCCCGAGCTGCAAGGGGAAGTTTCCAGCCCCACGCCTGGTAGCCAGAGGACCGGGCTGCGGCTCTGTATCCAGATGGGGGATTTGCAGGCAAAAAGACGCTTTCCTCTTCCCTGAGCCTGGAGGGTGGCGATGATGTACTAAATGCAATGTGTGAAATGTGTAGGTGTAGATAGCCAAGCTGCGGGAGAGATGGGGAGAGGGGGTGGTGTGTGGGGTTGTGATGGAGTCATGTTCTTAGAACTTGCCAGGGAGGGTCCCAGGGCAACCTCTGTCTGCGGAGAGTGAACGCACAGAGTTCGTTTCGGCCCCTGGCCTGGGTAAAGCAGCCGACCTATTGGAGGAACTTGCTGGGGGAGATTTAGGAAGCTAATGATATAAAGAAAACATTAGCAGGGTAAGGAAGGGTGACGATATTGTTATTGAGATGGGGTTGAGACATTATATAAAAATTGTGTAATCATTTTAAGACAAAAGTCCATCTAATCTTTCATCATCGTGGCTCGCTTTTACCTCTTCCACAGGCTAACTCCTCCGGGTTTATTTTATCTGTTGAAAGGTCAGTTTCATATGAATCACCTTAGTTGATCATCATGAACAAATCTGTTTCCCTATTTCTGATTATCTTGTGTGCTGCCCACACGGAAACGCCGAGCACCATGCTGTACTTACAACAGTGGGACCAAAGCACAGTGAGCCTTCCTATGTGTTCTGCGATCTTTTCTGTGTTCTGTAACTAAGTGATGCCAGGAAGCTATGCTAACTTTCACGTCTACGCTGTCCTAATGTTATTTTTGCCACGTTCTTCATAAGGCATTTTAAGCTTCATTAAAAACACACACCTCATATCTTCTATAATTAACCTTTCAGTTTAGATTACTTTTCTCTTTTTTTTAATTTAGAGAATGTTTAACATTTAAACTACTGTACTTGTTTGCAGATATGAACTTCAACATGTATGTCACCTGATTCTCTCCATGGCCTCGCTCTCTAAAATAGTAGCCAATGACATCTTTCCTCAAAAGCGATTTAAATTCACCAATGATTTTAAAATAGTTGAAGACATGAGTCATTTTCATCCCTAACAGACACCCCCCTTGTTATAATTGCATCGATAGCTTTTTCCTAAATAGTCTCTTATTTTGTTAGATCTGTCATGCAGTTAGGAAGTGTTATAGGCTGAATTATGTGCCCCCCCCCCAAATTTATATGTGGAAGTCCTAAACCCCCAGGACCTCAGAATGTGACTGTGTTTGGAGACACGGTCCTTAGAGAGCTAATTAAGGTAAAATGAGGTCATATGAGTGGACCTTAATTCAATATAGCTGCTGTTCCTATAACAAGGGATTAGGACACGTGTGCACAAAAGGAAGGCCATTTGCAAGCCAAGAAGAGGCCTCAGAAGAGACCAACCCTGCCAGCACCTTGATCTCAGACTTCAGTCTCCGGACAGTGCAGACATTAGTTTCTGTTTAAGCCACCAAGTCTATGATACTTTGTCATAGCAGCCGTAGCAAGTTAATACAGAAAGCTATATTATTCATAATGCTATTTTAAACGTGAAGACACATGGCTCAGACAGTGCTCCTTATGGATGAATTTCTCCAAATTGTATTCAGGGCTTTCTCATCAGAAAAGAAGAATACTTTCTTCTCCGTTATTCCTGTTTATTTGTTTATTTATTTGTTTGTTTTGTTTATTTATTGTTAATCCTCACATGATATTTTCCATTAATTTTTAGAGAAAGTGGAAGGGAGGGAGGAAGGGCGGGAGGGCAGGATGTGGGAGAGAAGAGAGAGAGAGAGAGAGAGAGAGAGAGACATAGATGTGAGAGACACATCGATGGTTTACCTCCCAAACGTGTTCCAAAGACCGAATCCGCAACACAGGTACATGATCTTGACCAGGAATCAAACGTGAGACCCTTCAGGGTGCAGGCTAGCCCTCTAACCACTGTGCAACACCAGCAGGGCCATCCTTCCTATTTTAAATAGGGCAATAACATAATAATCAGTAGCAGCAAAGGAAAAGAATACTAAACAATCCTTGGGATGGACAGAGAGAGGAAGGAAGGAAAGCATTAAGGAAAAGAATATTTTTTTAATTGAATTCCCAAAGATCATTTTTTAAACCACTCACTTTTCCACTGAAATTCTTTCTTGGTGTCCATGGATTTTGGCCAGAAGTTTTGGTAACAGTATATCCACAATAACAAAGTACTTATTATTTCGTCATGAGGAGTGGTGTTAAATTACTCCATTTGTAAAACTACAGATGTCCAGCTGGTTTATAGTTTCCCGGGAGGGAAATGTCACACACTACACCCATCCAGAGTCAGTGAGCATGAACAGAGGAAGCTTATGGCTTAGGAAGAGTTTGCAAAATGAAAAGAGAAAGTAAAAATGATATTTATACCATTTAGTTGCGCCACTAGCCATTTAAAAACTAACCCCTCCAATTCCTTTAAATCCCTATGATTTGTGCTCCTTTGAATGTCCTCTATATATAATGTTTATGTACTTTTTTAGGTGCCCTCTGAATGTCCATATACTCTACCTGAAGTTGGGATAATAAATGTGTCACAGCTAGCATAAGGATTAAATGAAATCATTAGCACAATGTCTAATGCTAAGGGTCAATAAGAACAAGTGTAATTATAATTATCATTGGGGCCCTGATAATGCCTTAAGCCCTGCACCCCCCCCCCCCCTTTTTCTTCACCCCTTGCAGATTTATCTGCCCTTTCCAAAATCAGATCGTGAGACTGGCCAAGATATTAACTTGTTTTCTGTATTCAGCCCTTATGTTTGTATGATGAACATGAATATATAAACGTGTCCATCTTCAATATTACCCACTTGAATTCCTCTGCAGTTGCATGTTTATAACTATGATTTTCCTGGAGAAAAGAGCAAGGGAGAGAGGCCTCTGGATTAAAAAAATCTAAATATTAGTGAGAGGCAGACTGAAAAGTAACAAAATCCAAATTCCAAAACTTCTTTTTATTTGGACAAAATGATGCCAGGATTGGGACAAACTTTTTGTGTAATGCCCAGACTGGAAACAGTCCCGGTTCAAAAAAAGGGGGTGGGGGATGAAACTGCAGTGTATTTGTAAGATAGACTGATGGTCAGCAATAAAATTTTTTTTTAAAAAAAGGGAGTATGTTGTACTACCCCCTCCTCTCCACACACACACACAGCATTGTGATTCCCAAAAAATATGCTGAGTGATAAAGCTAGAAACAAGAAATTATATACTGAATAACAGCAGTTATAAGTGCTAGAAAGGGACAACTAGTCTATGGTGATAGAAATCAAGATAGAGGGTAAGATTGACTGGGAAGGGACATTAGACATTTTTCTGAGGTGGTGGAAATGTTCTGTATGCTGATCAGAGTGTTGGTTACCTGGGTATATACAATTGTCAAAACTGCATTTCAGCTAGGTAAATAATATTTCAGTAGAACAAATTGTTTAAAATATATTTTTATTGACTTCAGAGAGGAAGAGAGAGGGAGAGGAAAAGAGAGATAGAAACATCAACGATGAGAGAGAATCATTGATTGGCTGCCTCTTGCATTTCCTCCACTGGGGACTGAGCCTACAAACTGGGCATGTGCTCTGTCCGGGAATCAAACGTGGACTCCTGGTTCATAGGTTGACACTCCATCACTGAGCCACCATGGCTAGGCTCAGTAGAACAAAAATTTAAAATTAACAAAATCCAATATTTTGAAGAAAAAGACATGGTGAAGTAAGAAGACTTACCTGTTATGAAGTGAATGCCCTCAGTAAAGTGACATAATATCTTATATAATAAAAGCCTACTATACTAAGTGTCCAACCATTCGTTCAACCGTTTGACCAGTTGCTATGATGCACACTGACCATCAGGGGGCAGATGCTCTGACCAGTAGGTTAGCTTGCTGCTAGAGTCCTGCTGATTAGGACAGAGAAAGATGGGCTGGGCATGCCCTGGAGCCCTCCTGCAATCTCTCCCTGGTCCTTACTGTGCACAGTGGGGTCCTTCAGCCTGGCCTGCCCCCTTTTGCAATCCAGGACACCTTCAGGGATATCTGAAAGCTGGTTTTGGCCCAATCCCCACAGGCCAGTCCAAGGGACCCCACTGGTGCACAAATCCATGCCCTGGGCCTCTAGTATCCTATATAATCCAATATAATAAAAGGCTAACATGCAAATAGATCAAAAGGTGGAACAAATAAACAACTGGTTGCTATGATATGCACTGACCACCAGGGGGCGTGCGTGAAACATAATGGGCGTTTGCCGTGGTGGGATGGTATAGCAGGTGAGCTGTGGCACCAGATTAAGGCGGGGTTCTGGTCACTGTCATCAGGGTGAGCCTCTGGTGGTTACAGGAAAATGTTTGCTCCTATGTGCTGTGATCCCGCCTGGCACTTGCATCTGCTGCCAGTGCCAGTCCCACTTTCACCCACTTCTGGTGCTGGAGCTGCCACTCACACCCACTGCCAGTGCCCCCAGTGCCAACCCCATCACAATACTGCCAGTGGGTGTAAGTGGTGGCTGCTGACCCCAATCACCCTCAAGGCATCTCCACCTCCCCTTGCTCCTGATGGGAGATTGGGGCCAGCAACCGCCTCTCACACCTACTGCAGGCAACTGCCCTGCTCGCACCCACTGCCAGTGCTGACCCCTCTAGCACCTTCAGCTGGTGCCAGAACTGTCATTTGCACCCACTGCCAGTGCCCAGTGCCAGTCCATTCGCCTGGCACCATCAGCGAGTGTGAGCAACTATTGCTGGCCCTGATCGCCCATGAGCACTTCTCCAGCTCCCCCTGCTCCTGAGGGGAGATCGGGGCAGCAGCTGCCACTCCCACCTGCTGCCAGCACTGGTCCCAATCAGTCCACGCCTTGAGTGGGTGCACCATCAGTGCATGGGAGCAGCGGAGGTGGGAGCAGGGCTGCTGGCAGATAGGGTACTGAGGGGCCATAGGGGAGGAGCCAGACAGGGTGCAGAGGATGGGCTGAGACCTATCCCTGTGCCTACCGCAGCCTCACAGCCCAGTTTCTTTCAAGGTGCACCAATTCGTGCACTGAGCCCCTAGTTGTTATAATAACAACAATGACTAGTAGTCCAGTATGTAAGTAAAAAGGATCAGAAGATAAAATAAAGAGTAACATTCCTCTTAAAAGTAAACTTCCTCTTACATTAGTTAGCCTGCTCATAATTGTTGCTGACCCCTAACCTTTGATCTTCATATGAGCAGAAGCCTTTCTGAAATCCCTGTTCCTCTCTTCTGCCTCATTGGCTCCATTTATTATGAAGAAGTCAGCATGGAAACCACACAAGAGCTCTGCTCAAATCTATCTGGGTTGCCTTGGGCAACCTGTAAGTCTTTCTTTCTCTAAAAATGTTTTTTTTTAATTAATTAAAATTTTTTTCTCTTTTAAAATTAAATTTACTGGGGTGACATTAATTAATTAGATCATATAAGTTTTAAGTGTATATTATTACATTGTGTGCCCTCCACCAGAAGTCAGATCATCTTCGATCACCATGTCCTTGGCCCCTTCATTCTTTACTGTTCCCCCCGCCTTCCCTCTGGTAACTGCCATACTGTTTGTGCCTGAGTTTCAGTTTTACATCCCATATGTAAGTGAAATCCTACGGTTCTTAGCTTTTTCTGATTGACATTTCACTTAACATAATATTCTCAAGGTCCATCCATATTGTTGCAAATGGCAATATGTCATCCATTCTTATAGCCGAGTAATATTCTATTGTGTATGTGTGCCACATCTTCTTTATCCAGTCCTCTGTCGAAGGGCACTTGGTGTCTCCATGTCTTGGCTTCTATGAATAATGCTGCAGTGAACACAGAGGGGGGAGGGGTATATACCTCTGTGAATAAATGTGTTGCTTTTTTTTTTTTAATTTTGGGGGTAGACACCCAGGAGAGGGATTACTGGGTTATATGGTAGCTCTATTCTTAATTTCTTGGGGAATCACCAGACTGCTTTCCATAGTGGCTGTACCAGTCTACATTCCCACCAGCAGTGAGTGAGGGTTCCCTTTACTCCACAACCTCTCCAATGCTTGCTATTGATTCTCTTGTTGATGGTAGCCATTCTAACAAGTGTAGGGTGGCATCTCATTATGCTTTTAAAATTTTTTTTTCTTCATGATTAAGGTATTACATATGCATCCTTATACCCCCATTCCCAACCCCCCCATGCCCTTACCCCCTCCCCCTAGTGTCTGTGTCCATTGGTTAGGCTTATATGCATGCATACAAGTCCTTTGGTTGATCTCTCCCCTTTACCCCCACCTTCCCCTACTTTCCCTCTGAGGTTTGACGGTTGATAGCATTTCCCTAATATCTAGTGAAGTTGAATATATTTTCATGCATCTGTTAGTGTTTGTGTGTCTTCTTGGGAGTGGTCCTCTGCCTGTTATTGCTGTTATTTTTAATGTTTTTATTGACTTTTAGAGAAAGGAAGGGAGAGGTATAGAGATAGAAACATTGATGAGAGGGAAACATCACCTATTAATTGCCTCCTGCACACCATACCCGCTACTGGGGACTGAGCTGGAGACTCAGGCATGTGCTCTGACCTGGACTGCCACCAGGACTTCTTAGTTCCTGAACTGATTCTCAAACACTGAGACATAAAAATAAACCTCTGCTGCGTTTTTATCGGATTGCTGGGTTGGTGTTGAGTTGTGTGAATTCTTTATACATTTTGTATATTAAACCTTTGTTGGAGCATAGTCTGTAACTATCTTCTCCCATTTGGTTGGGTTACCTTTTGTTTTGTTGGCAGTTTCTTTTGCTGTGCAATTTCTTTTTTCAGTTTGATTTCATCTCATTCATTTATTTTTGCCTTTACTTTCCTTGTCTTTCAGGTCAAATTCACAAACTGTTCTCTATGACCAAGGTCCATAAGTCTAGTACCTATGTTTTTTCTATGTACTTGATTGTTTCAGATCTTATATTTAGGTCTTTGATTAATTTTGAATTAACTTTTATACCTGGGGACAAACTGTACTCTAGTTTCGTTCTTTTGCTTGTGACTTTCCAATTCTCCCAGGACCATTATTGAGGAGGCTTTCTTTTCTTCATTGAGTGTTTTGGGCTCTTTTGTCAAAAATTATTTGCCCATATGCACATGGTTTCATTTTTGGGCTCTTAATTTATCTAACCAAAATCCGGTTGTTGACACATAGGCTAATTTCTTCCTTCCTGTCTTTTTTTTTTTTTTTTTGCCTTTTCTTTTCTATTATGAACACTGCTGTGAAACTGGTCTTTGTGTCTGTTTTTCTGTCAGTGCCATGCTGATTATTGTGGCTCTGCAATATAATTTGAAGTCAGGTAGTGTGATACCCCCAGCTTCATTCTTTTCCCTCAGGATTGCTTTGGCTATTTAGGGTCTTTTGTGATTCCATAGAAATCTGATTTTTTTGTTTGTTTCTTTAAAATATTCCTTTTTGGAATTTTTATGGGTATTGCACTACATCTATATTGCTTGGTGGCCATTTTAACCTTGTTGATTCTTCTAATCCACAAACATGGAATATCTTTCATTTCATTGTGCTTTTTTCAATCTTTTAAAATAACACTTTGTAGTTTTCAGAACTTATCGGTCCTTCACATCCTTTGTTAAGATTATTCCTAGGCATTTCATTCTTTTTGTTGCAATTTCAAAAGGAATTGTTTTTTCTGAAGTTTCATTGTTAGTATATAGGAAAGCAGTGTATTTTTGTACACTGATTTTTTTTTTTATCCTGCAACTATACGGTCTTTTTAGTTTTTTTGGTGGACTTTTTAGGGTTTTCTATATACAGGATCATATCATTTGCAAAAAAAAGTGACACTTTTACTTTTCATTCCCAATTTGGATGCCTTTTATTTATTTATTTATTTATTTATTTTTTTGCCCGATTGCTCTGGCTGGAACTTCCAAAACTGTATTGAATGAGGGTGTTGAGAGCGGGCATCCTTGTCTTATTCCTTATTTTAGAGGAAAAGCTTTTAGCTTTTCACCTTTGAGTATGATGTTGGCTGAGGGCTTGTATATTTGTATACTTGGCCTTTATCATATCAAAAATGATCCAGGATTGCGAGAGGGATGTCCCAGATTGGAGAAGGTGAGGGCTGGGCTGAGGGACACCCATGGGAGTTGGAAAGGAGCCATAGACAACAATGTATCTACATGGGCATGGCTGTATCCTATTTCATAAAGAGGGAATATGCTAATTGACCATCACTCCATCACAGAAGATTGCTGCACCCACAGCTGAGTCTTAACGAGAAATAAGTTCCCATCAGGAGCCTTAACAAGCGATCAGCAGGGACCTGAGCCTATGCCATCCCTGCCCCCATGGAGCTTGACAGGGGACCTCAGGCTGTGCCCCACACCCGGCAGGGCCTGACAGGGGATCTCAAGGTGTGCTTCCCGTCCTGGTGCCGGGCTAGGGGACCTCAGGCTGCTGCACCCCACCCCAGTGCCAGGCTGGGGGCCTGAGGCTACGCCCCCTGCCCCGCAGGGCTTGACAAGGGTGAAACTGGCTAGATCTGGATCTAGCCCAATGGGGAGGTGGGCAGCCAGGCCTGGGTCTCACGCTATTTTGAGGTGCATGTGGGTGGGTGGGCGCAGACTAAACTCTGGGTCCCATGGTGAGCCCCAAACTCTGACAGGAGGAAGGTTTTCATATACATTTTACTAATTTTCTTTCATCTCTGACACTTCTATTATAGAGAAAGGGCAACTATCAATATTAAATTATTTCCTCTAATTAATCCCCTTTTTAATGTGCACAAATTTCATGCACTGGGTCACTAGTATTTAAATAAAACTTTATTTAGCCGAAACCTGTTTGGCTCAGTGGATAGAGTGTCAGCCTGTGGACTGAAGGGTCCTGGGCTCGATTCCAGTCAAGGGCACGTACTCTGGTTGTGGGCACATCCCCAGTGGGGGGTGTGCAAGAGGCAGCTGTCGTCGATGTTTCTAGCTCTCTATCTATCTCTCTTCCTCTCTGTAAAAAAAAATCAATAAAATATATTTAAATAAAACTTTATTTATAAAAAGAACACAGCAGCAATTAGATTCAGCATGCAGGCCATTATTTGCTGACTTCTGGGTTTTAAAAAATCTTGTCCAGCTGAAACCGGTTTGGCTCAGTGGTAGAGCGTTGGTCTGCAGACTGAAAGGTCCCGGGTTCGATTCCGGCCAAGGGCATGTACATTGGTTGCGGGCACATCCCCGGTAGGGGGTGTGCAAGAGGCAGCTGGCCGATGTTTCTCTCTCATTGACGTTTCTAGCTCTCTATCTCTCTCCCTTCCTCTCTGTAAAATATCAATAAAATATATTTTAAAAAATAAATAAATAAAAAATCTTGTCCATTGTTTAGGAATATTTCAAAATTTATCTGACCAATATCCTATTGTTGACACATAGGCTAATTTCTTCCTTTCTTTTTTCTTTCTATCTTTTTTTCATTTTTTCTTTTCTATTATAAACAATGCTGTGATATATATGTTTTGATTATTCCAGCAGAATACATTCAAACATAGAATTTTTGTATTAAGGCTATTACTACATCAAACAAAGTACACAGACATACTCACCCACTCACACAAACAGGCATCGACCTGCTTTTATACCTCAGAGATAGCCTCTATTTAAAGTATGATATAGCTCTGGCTCAGAGGTAAGAGTGTTGGCTTACACACTAAAGAGTTGTGGGTACGATTCCCAGACAAGGACATGTACCTGGGTTGCAGATTCATTCCTTGGTCCTGAATGGGACACATCCATGTTTCTTTCTCTCTCTCTCCCCGTCTCCCTTTCTGCTCTCTCTAAAAATCAATGGGAAAATATCCTCAGGTGAGGATTAACAACATAAAAGTCTGATATCTATCCTCTCAGATTTCTTACTGCTGACATAGATTCCCTCCCTCCCTCCCTCCCTCCCCCACCTGGCTCACGTTCCCTCCAATGACATAATGCTTTTAGTTCACTAACCTGCTATTTTTCACTTACCGGTGTTTTTGAGAATCTCACCTTGTGATTGAGTATTGATCTGCTTCCCTCATCCAGTTTAAACATTTGTTTGGTGTTTCATTAAAATCGATGGTCTCATATCATTCAACAAATATTTACTGAGTGTCATGCATTGTTCTTGGCACTAAGAATATTATGTGAACACCAGAGGCCTGGTGCATGAAATATGTGCATGGGGGGACGGGGGAGGGAATGGTCCCTCAGCCCAGGCTACACCCTCTCCAATCTGGGACCCCTTGAGGGATGTTCTATTAAATGGGCAGTTGGACATCCCTCTCACAATCTAGGACTGCTGGCTCCCAACTTCTCACCTGCCTGCCTTCCTGATTGTCTCTAACCACTTCTGCCTCCCAGCCTGATCACCCCCTAACCACTCCCCTGCCAGCCTGATTGATGCCTTACTGCTTCCTTACCAGCCTATTTCCCCCTAACTACCCTCCCCTGCAGGCCTGGTCCCCCCCCCCCCCCCCCAACTGCTCTCCCCTGCAGGCCGGGTCCCTCCCAATTTCCCTTCCCTACATGCCTGGTCGCCTCCAATTTCCCTCCTCTGCCAGCTTGGTCATTCCTAATTGCCCTCCCCTACAGGCTTGATCACCCCCACTGTCCTCCCTTGCAGGTCTGGTCCCTCTCGATTGCCCTCCCCTGCTGGCCATCTTGTAGTGGCCATCTTGTGTCCACATAGGGGTAGCCATCTTGTGTGTTGGAGTGATGGTCAATCTGCATATTACTCTTTTATTAGCTAGGATAGAGGCCTGGTGCACAGGTAGGGGCCAGTTGGTTTGCCCTGAAGGGTGTCCCAGATCAGGGTGGGGGTTCCCTTGGGGTGTGGGGTGGCCTGGGTGCGGAGCCTCTGGTGGTTTGCAGGCCGGCCCCCTAGTTACCCAAGTGGAGGCCCTGGTTTCTGGGGTTTATTTATCTTCTACAATTGAAACTTTGTAGCCTTGAGCAGAGCTAAGCCTTCTGCTTGCTCTGTGGCAGCAGCCATTTCTGTTGGGATTTATTTATCTTCTATAATTGAAACTTTGTAGCCTTAAGCGAAGGCCAGGGTGTGTGGAAAGCTTGGCTTCCTTCATTGCTGGGAAAACCCAAACCTCCCTCCTGCTCTCTATGGCCGTAGCCATCTTGGTTGGGTTATTTGCATATTTGCTCCCGATTGGCTTGTGGGTGTGGTGGAGTGATGGTTAATTTGCATATTACTCTTTTATTAGGTAGGATAATAACCCTCCTTGAAGTGCATAATAAAGTACTAGTTCTTCAAGGAGCTTATTCTCTAGTGAGAGAAGACAGATATCAGATGAACAAATGTATAGTGATAAGTACTAGGAAGGAAATAAGGCACATCAAGAGGGCGGTAGAGATTGCTCTGTGTGTGTGTGTGTGTGTGTGTGTGTGTGTGTGTGTGGTGGGGTGTGCTGTCTTATATAAGGTATTCATGGAATCCTTTCTTGGATAGATGGATGATCACTAATGGAATGCTTGCAAATACAGGGGCGGGGGGTGGTGGTGGTGGTGGGCAGTGTAGACAGAGGAAACAGCAAGTGCTGAGTCATGCTGAGTTCTCCAGGAACAAGGCTTGAGTGAAGAAGGCAAGATGAGGGGAGGAAAGAGATAAAATCAAAGAGGGCCCTGGAGAGAACATGGCTTTTACTCGGAGGAAGATGGTGAACCATAGAAGGTTTTCTGAGGATGAATACCAACATCTGCCTTATATTTTAATCGAATCATTTTGGCTGATTTGTAAAGGGGCAGAGCTGAAACCAAGATCATTAGGGAATCCACAATTTATTAGCAAAATCTTCTTTTAATAATTGTTAATAATATCTAGATTATTACCAGTTTCTTTCTATTACAAATAGTGCTAAAATAAATATAGGTAGAGCTGCTACCCTTTCAGGATTCAAAGTGTGGCCTAATATAGTGTGGCCTAATGTAGGTGTCCTGTAGGGTCTAGTGCAAGCATGTCAAACTCACGGCCTGCGGGCTACATGTGGCCCACAATGAATATTTTTGTGGCCAGCCAATATGACGGTGTGTAAGGAATGTTTTAATAAAAATTTTATAACTTAATTTTTACAATATCCTGTTACACATAATTATTAATAACAAACTACAACGTTCGCTAATGACTGATTACTATAATCGTGTTGCATTCATTTCCCTTATGCACAGGGGCACCATTTTTCTCCACTAATATTAGCAGCGAATATTTCAGCAGCCAATTGCCACGTCATTAGTCTTGAACTGACTTGTTTGGTGTATGCAACAGCAAATATTTTGCTTTCAGGGAACAAGAAAAATAGGTTTATTTGTGTTATGCTTATTAATTTGTGCAGTTATTCAGTGTCTGGTAAGTTAATGTTCAAGAAAAAATTATTTTTATTAAAATGTTCTATTATTTTATGTTAACGATTACTCATTTATTTCAGCCCTTTGTATTCAGCATGTATCTATCTCAATAAACCTACGTTTCTATGAAAATTGAAGTTTTTGTTTTTTTGTGGCCTGTATAAACTTAAACCTTGTTTATTCGACCTGTTTAGCCTTTGAGTTTGACATGCTTGGTCTAGTAGTGGCACAGCTTCCTTGGTCATCATAGCTGGGCACTAGAGGTCCCCCCCACCACCACCACCACCATGTGAGCTGTAGACCTCCTGTGTAGTTGAGTCTTGATTGCTATTGGGAGGGATTTACCCAGGCCAATCAGCTGTAAGGACTAGCTGTGACCTTCAACCACCTTGGAGGGTCCGTTGTGCAGGGACCCACTGCAGAGAGCAAGAATCGCTTCAGTAGGGTTCTGAGTCTGCCCTTGAGTATGTCACCTGAGGAGGTGGTTGGGTGGTGGTCTAAAAGCTGTGATGTGGTCTAAAGCTGTCTACTAGGTACACTGGCTCCGGGGCCTCCGGGGACATGCCGGCCAAGATCAGCCACTGCCTGTGTTCTGCTCCGGGGCCACCAGGCATAAACTACAAAGTGATTTGCAGGTGGCTGCTTCTTGTGTTGGGCTTGTTGGTGCCCAGGTGAGACCAAGCTGTGAACCAAGGCTGGCTGATGCTAGTGTCAGGCCTAGGGCCACTTACCTAGAGATCCTGGGTTCACCAAGGACAGATGCTGCATGTTTGAGAGATTTTAGGAAGATGTGAAGCATGAACCAAGATAGGCCATTCCTATGGTAAATCCACTGGAAATAGCGTGGGCGGCCAGACAGTTGGGTGGAGTGGGGATCTCAGGGACTCACCAGGGGCAGGCAAACAGTGATAGCCAAGTTGATGGAGACTCAGACATGATGCCCGTCTGCTGACTCTGTTGGGAAAGAGCTCATCAAAGAAAACAATGGCCTCTGGCCTCTGCCAGCACTTCTGTCAGGGAAAAGGCCGCCCCTCCAGCCCTCACCTTGATGCCAAACAATTCAGTTCCTTCACCTACATCTCTGGAGCCTTTCACGCTGCTGTTCCTGTGCTCAGAGGGAGTGAGTCTGACTAAATCCATACGTGGGCTCTTTAAGAGGAATTGCCTGGGACTCCAGCGGCCAAAGCCTCCCTCAGCCTCAATTCTCAATGGTTTTTTAGCCAGAAGTTAAAGGGGCTTATCTTCTTAGGCCTGAAACCCTGTGCTAGGGGCCTAGTGTGGGACTGGGACCCCCTCAACTCCTCAGTGGGGCCTCCAGAGCCTCTCATTCATATATATATGTAGTACCTATTCCATACTGCTTTTAGCAATTTGGACCTTTTCTTTTAAAAAAAATTCAAGCTGAAACTGGTTTGGTTCAATGGATAGAGCATCAGCCTGCGAACTGAAAGGTCCCAGGTTTTGATTCTGGTCAAGGGCATGTACCTTAGTTGTGGGCACATCCCCAGTGGGGATTGTGTAGGAGGCAGCTGATCAGTGTTTCTCTCTCATTGATGTTTCTAGCTATCCCTCTCCCTTCCTCTCTGTAAGAAAGCAATAATATATATATATATATATATATATATATATATATATATATATATATATATTTAAAAGTCTATCTAGTTAAAGGTTTATCAATTCTTTTGCTCTTTTCAAAGAACCAATTTTATGTTTCATTGATTTCTATTTTTTTTCTATTAATTTTTCTTCACTCTTTTTTTTTTATTATTATTTCTTTCCATCTGCTAGCTTTGAGTTCAGTTTGCTCTTTTTCTAGACCTTAAGATCTACAGTTAGGTTATTGATTTGAGATCTTTCTTCTGTCTTAATGTATGTCTGTATAGTTTTAAACTTCCCTCTTGGTACTGCTTTCACTGTATCCCGTAAGTTTTGCTCTGCTATTTGTCATCATCATTTGTCTCAAGGTATTTTCAAATTTCCCTTGTGATTTCTCCTTTGACCCACTGGTTAAAAGTGTAATGTTTAAATTTCCATATATTTGTGAAATTTTCTATTTAGGCAGTTTCATTTTTAAAAGCTTCACCAGATTTCTCATCACTTCTCTCGGGAAGGCTGCTGTGTAACAAAACAGTCCTTTCCAACCTTTTCTGTTTTTGAGCTCAACTCTCACTGATACTTAAGCTCAGCACCCTTTTGGGCTTGCCCAAGCCTGGTGCTTCCTTGGAGAGATTGGCAGGTCATTCGGAAATCAGCTAACTAGAGTAGTTACTGGTACAATCTAGTGACTTGGTTGATGGTACGAGACTGGGACAGACATATGACCCCACTGTGATAGACCAGATAGTACTTATGATTGGGATAAAATGATCACTCTTTATATATATATATATATATATATATATATATATATATATATATATACACATTTTATTGATATTTTACAGAGAGGGAGGGAGAGAGATAGAGAGCTAGAAACATCAATGAGAGAGAAACATTGACCAGCTGCTTCTTGCACACCCCCCACTGGGGATGTGCCAGCAACCAAAGTACATGCCCCTGACCGGAATCGAACTCGGGACCTTTCAGTCCGTAGACCGACGCTCTATCACTGAGCCAAACCGGTTTCAGCAAAATGATCACTCTTAATCCCATGGTCATGGATGGCAGGGCCAGGGTTTGCCTTATTAAATGACCTGTCCCCCCCCCATTTTTTTTTTTTTAGAAAAAATATTTCCACACTAATAATTTCATTACTCACTTTTCTGGATATCTTTGGAGAGATACAATAAAATAATGTACCTAATTAGCATGAAAAACTTGTGGGGAAGGTATTCAGGGGAAGGTATGTGGGGGCCTTTGGAAACACAAATTTAACCACGTAACATTGTTATCAACTGATATCCAGAAACTTGTACAACGGGACAAATATTTGTATCTTGTATTTAAAAAAAATGCTTCATTTAAAAAAAACCTTAAATTCTTACAAGTTGAAAACTCTTAAATTGCATAAAAGGCAGATCAGACTTTATTAATTATTATTGAGTCAGGAAGTATCCACTTCTTTCCTATAGATTATCTCTGACCATCATCACGCCATTAGGGGCTGGTTTCTTCACTCTCGCTTTACAGAGGGGACATAACGACTTGGAGAAGTAAAGTAACCTGCCCAAGGCCGGATGGCTGGGAAGCAACTGCTTAGGAATTAAACCAGGGGCTAAGCCCACAGTCTTTGAATTTCCCACTTCAGACTTTTTCTATCCATTTTTTTTAATCAAAACACATACATGTGGCAGCTATTGAAACATTTTCAAGTTATAAATATACAATGGTTTTTTGTTTTTTTAAAAATATATTTTATTGACTTTTCACAGAGAGGAAGGGAGAGGGATAGAGAGCTAGAAACATAGATGAGAGAGAATCATCGATCAGCTGCCTCTTGCACACCCCCCACTGGGGATGTGCCCGCAACCAAGGTACATGCCCTTGACCGGAATCGAACCCGGGACCCTTCAGTCCGCAGGCTGACGCTCCATCCACTGAGCCAAACCAGTTGCGGCAATATACAATGGTTTGATAAATGCTTCCATTATTTTAAAGCAAACTGTTTGGTGGCATAGTGGACAATGTCCTTTCCATTGAATCTTCATAAATTCTGTTAATAACCCAAATACACAAGTCATTTTAAAATATTCACTCAGTAAATATTTGCTGAATAACCTTTGTGATAACTTTTTAAAAATTTTCTTTATTGATTAAGATATTACCTATGTGTCCTTATCCCCTTTTACTCCTCCACCCCCCCCCCCCCCACACACACACTCATGTCCTCACCCCCCTGTTGTCTGTGTCCATTGGTTAGGCATATATGCATGCATACAAGTCCTTGGGTTGATAAGAACTTTATTAGACACTGAGACAACTCTCTTTAAAGGAATTTTAATTTGGTATGGAAACGGGATATATTTTTTAAATCTTAAAGTAGTGATTGTATCTCACCTTTTGGCAATTGTATGTGTTTTTTAGGGAGGAATTCAGAGAAGGTAAAGCTTTCAGGAAATAAGACTTTAGCTGAACTCTCAGGACAGGCAAGATTTGGATGTTAGTAATTTCAGGGCTAGAACCATGATACTAACGTTTTTGTTAACTGAACTTGGCCAACACCTACTCAATGTGTGTCTTGTAACAACATCTTTCATTTAGTCCTTCTAACAACTCTATGGGACGCAGACTATTATTATTTCTATCTTCCAGATAAAGAAGTCGAGGCACAGAGAAGTTAGGCAACTTTTTAAGGTCTTCTTTAAAAAGTAGGACAACTGGAAGAACCGAGATTCAAACCCAGAGAGCACAGGGCCCCCGTGTTGACTCTTGGGGAGACCGGTGACATTCTGATGGGGAAGCACATCACAGGGCAGGACTGATCACTGCAGAACAGAGGACAGAGACAGAGCAGCCTGACCCGGGCAGCTGGTGCTGTTGGTGGAGAGCAGTGGGAAGTGCCTTGCATACGTAGGGCTCTGATTAGGAAGAACCATGAAACCCAAGAGCTTGAGACTGCACTATAAGCAGTGCACTTTAAAAAGATGTGCTTACATGAGACAAGGGGGGAATGAAAGGGCGAGGCTAGAACCCTGCCTCCTTGTGGGACAGGGCGGAGCTATCCTCCATTTTGTGGCCGGACCCTAGCCCTAACCCAACCAATCAGGGTCATATCCCCCCCTGTATAAAACCCATTGAGATGTTACATTCTCTCTCTTTTCCGCCATGCTGATGGCGTGAGTGGAATGGAGCCCATGCTAGCTAGCATGGAAGTGACTCTCTTGCTAATTGCATCGGATTTGGTTCCCTGGTGGTCCTTGGGGATCATGAAATCTGGGCACAACATTGTAGCATTCACATTAACTACAGGACATTAAAAATATGAGAAAGTAAAAAAAATAAAAATAAAATAAATAAATAAAAAGATGTGCTTATATAAAACTTAAAAACCCGGGCGTTGGTGTGCCCCCAAAATCCATATGTGAAACCCTAACTGCAGGGAGCCATCTACCGTCAACACTACCATGCAAGTGCAACAAGGAACTCAGAAGACTGATGAACCTTGAGCTTTAGCAGGGCTAACAACTATGCACTCTGTCAAGATAGTGGCGGCTCGAAGCAATTTCCTGACCTAATGACCTCAAAGTAAATCTTTACTGATCTTTTCCTGACCTTTTGGGATAGTCTGTCTGCTGTTGGATTGCCATGCCCGAGGGCAAGATATGTATCTAAAATTTAATAAACGCTAACAGGCCCAGGGTTTCAGGGCACTTCTCCATGAGAGGGGAGTTTCTGACTGGCACCCGTGCCTTCTAAATTCGTATTTCTTGTTTAGTGTTTTCATTTATGCATGGCCCCTTCTTCAGATCCCGAACCTTTGCTGCAAATGGATGCAGCACCTAACCCCTAATAGGATGGTATTAGATGTGACCTTTCGATGCAATCAAGTTTAGGTGAGGTCATGAGGACAGAGGCCCGTGATGAGATTTGTGTCCTTTATAAGAACAAGAGACTAGAGATCTCCTCCCCGCCCCCCAGCCCCGGTGTGAGGAAGTCTGGAAGGCAGCCCTCCGCAGAGCCTGGCCATGCTGGCACCCTGGTCGCAGGCTCCCCTGCTGCCAGGACTGAGAGAAACATTCCTTGTTTAAGAACGCGCCATTTCCCAAAGACATCCGGGGATGGCTTCTCCCCAGTGTCTGACAGAAACATTGTCTTCCAACCATGAACTAGGAAACTGACCAGATGAAAAAATTGTTGCATTATATCCAACAACTTAGCCTTTGAACTCTAATTATCTCACCCTAGAGTCCTTTCGTTCTACTGAGTTTGTCTTTGGACATCACGCCTTCATCTTTCATCAGAGGGTTCAAAGACAAGTCATCAGTCCGCTAGTGGGTGCAGTGGCCATCCTAACCTGTCAGGGTTGAGTTGAGGACATTACCCCGGCGCCCCCTCCGTGAAGGGATGAAGATGACATTTCTTTCTGACTGACAGGAAGGACTCTGCATGATTTTGTCTCTTTGTGAACAGTGAGAATCAGAATCATGGAGCCGGGAACTGACTTTTCTTCTCCATGAATGACCTCATGTTGTTATGAATTATTATTTTTTAATCCTCACCCGATGATAAGTTTATTGATTTTTAGAGAAAGCACAGGGGGAGAGAGAGAGGGGGGGAAAAAGCATCAACCAGCTGCTTCTCGTATACACCCGGACCAGAGATCGAACCCACAACCTTTTGGTGCACACTCCAACTAACCGAGTTACCTGGCCAGGGCTGAATTGTTGTTGTTTTTTTCACCTTAAATCCAAGGGCAGGAAAAATAACAGTTTAAGTTGTCAGCTCATTTTAAAAATAGTACTTAAAAAAAGTAATCCACTTGTAGTTTTAATAAGTATATAAGGCTAAATTTTTTAAATCTTTAAAGAAAACATTTTTTTTTTAATCGAAAGAAATACTAGTGCTGATTTTGAGATACTGTTGCTGACACGGTGGTTTATTGGGTAAATAGGAAGTAGAGGCCTTGCTTTTTTTTTCTTTCTTTTTTTTTTAAAGAAAAGCCAAAGAGATTAGAAACCAAGTACACAAATGCCTTCAGAATAAAAACATAAATTACTTTTAACTAACAACTAGGCACTTAAAATGTAAACGTAAAATGGCATTTTAAAGTACAAACTATAGTTAACACTTCTAAATTCCTCCTGAAATGTTTTTACAAATACAAAAGCACAAGCATGGAAAACATACTTCTAAACAAAGATAATTTCTTCTTTTTTTTTTAAAAAAAAAAAAAAAGAGGGAGAGAGAGACCTGAATTCAAATCCTGTATGATAGACCAGTGATTTAAGGTACTGGTGGGTAGGAGAAAAGAGCTTCTGAAATTCACGCATTTGATTAAAACATAAGCATTTAATAAAACTATTATAATAACATACAGTATATATCATAATGAAAAATATATGTCAGGAAAATAACGCATTCTAGGCTTAAAATTTTACTTTACAACAAGGCACTTAACACATTGGAACAGTACAGTAAGGTTCTGAAAGAAGACAATAGGCTACACCTCTCAAACCTCGTAGTAATATTTCTCTTGAGAACATACCATAACATCACCATACATTTTGCAGCATTAATCATTGCATAGGAGGTAAATTAAATAATGAATCCCAACTTGGCAACTAGATTAGCTTATATTTATAGCTTCCTCTTATTCTTTTAAAGGGCAATTTTAAATAATTCCAGAATAAAGAACTAGTCTCATTCACGATTCATTTAGAACACAGCATAGTTAAATTAATGAATAACAAAAACAAATCCCAACTCATAAGGTGTAAATCTATCGAAAAACTTATCTTTGGGCACCTTAGACACAATGTTCAGTGTTTAGGTATTGAAGTCAAGAGCACTTCTTAGTAGACAAAATATTTTTAGCAAGTAAATCAAGTGAGTTAAATTACTGCAACACAATGACATTAGACAAAAATGCTAGGAATCTTTATACATACAAACAGAAAAACCTTCAACACATGGCATATTACTTTTAATATGCTTGATTTAAACATGCAAAAACACAATTTAATTCCTTCTTACACTTCCTGTGCTAAGACCGGCTTAAGTTTTTAATCCGTTTTATAGTGCAAAACAAAAAAATAAGCAATAAAAAAATAATTCAGAAAAAAATGTTCAACATATTCAAGGAACAAGATGTGAACTTTCAATAAAAAAAAGAAACTGCATGAGTTCCATCTAACATGTAAAGTAAAAAAAAAAGGCAGCCAACTGGGTGTTTCAAAGGAAACAAAGTGTCGGTAGTTACGAAGGGAGACATTAAGGACTGTGATAGTGAGAGGTAAAAAATGGTCTGCAAATTTTCTTTAATCAAGTGGAAAAAAGATCAGAATTGCAACTCCCTGTGATATAAGTACATTTTCCCTTTGGGAAAGGTTTAAAATACCCTTAACATAATTCCTTTCGCATTATGCTTTCAAGATTATTGGCAAAAATAAATAAATAAAAAAAACATTATGCCTTTTAAAAACTTGAAAATACACTTTAAAAAGTGGCAGGTTTGCGTTCAAAGTCATATAGCATATTTCCACTAGGGGGCGCTGGTATACAGCCAAGAACCTAATGCAAAGTCATCCAGAAAGCAGGCCGGCGACTTGCCCCGGCTCAAAGCAGCCTTCCACAGCAAAACTTGTTTTCCAAGATGCCAGCAAATTAAAAATTCCAAGTTACTTCCATTGGATTTGAGGAAGGATGCTAGTGGAGGAGCTCCAAAATTATAACGGGAGGAATTCATTTCCATTTCAAAGAATTTAGGGAAGAGGCAGTATAATTTAAAGGAATTACATGTTACAGATACTGCACAAGGGACTAAATTATAGGAAGAGCTTCCAAGAGGAGCACTAGTTCACAAAAACAATAACTGGTAAGACGTTATATCTTGATTAGCCAGGAAAAGGAGCTCCAAAAGTGTACTGTTTCAAAGCCTACACTGAAATTGTTTTTTAAAAAAGAACAACACACAGAGATATAAGGGACGTATTAGTTTCAGGTTTACAACATAATGATTTTCTATTTCTATACACTGTGAAATAATCACCACCCTACGTCTAGTAATTGTTCATGTTTCATATTCCAAAGTGGCATGTTGGGTTAGATCTCAAGTTTGCTTTCCTAAATGTAAATGAGATTCACTATTCTCACCTTCCCATCCTGAAACTAGATTTCACCCTCATTCCGGTACCACACCCCCCGCAGTGTCTAGGGGGCCGCTACGGCACACGCTGCAAGGAACACGGGGGCAGCAGCGCCCACGGGTGGAGCCAGAAGCTTTTTTAGAAGTTCCTTAAAAGGTGATGGCATTATTTAAAAACAAAACTAGTTTACTTGGCTAAAATGCAAGTTTTACAGTTCCGAGGGCCTCCGGCAATCAACGCACCAGGATTTTAAAAGCTTAAATTACGTCCCCTAATTTAATCTGATAAAAGAGTGGGCTCTCTCAGGTAGACCAGGTGGCCTCGTTGAAATCGGAGGCTCCACGGACCCGGTGTTCGGAGAGCCGAGCCCAGGCTTCCGAGCCAGATGTCCTTCCTCACAACCAGACAGCAGGAATTTAACCTCGGGGTCTGCACACACAACACCTTGGTTTTCTCCACAGGCGCCCATAGTCAGTGGGCGAAAACGATGTGGAGTTCTAGCTAACCGTCTAGCAAGGCATGGCTATGTTTCTTACTGGCTTCGTGATAAATACCAGAAAAGCCTCCTGCATTTCAAAGGCTCTCTCTCGAGAAGGTTTAGGGTTTTGGTTTCTTGTTTTAAATACCAGGTGAGAGAATCTTTTCTTCCCGGTGTTGAATTCCACTACGTGTCCCTTAGTGATTCTTCTGGTGCACGGAGCAGGGGCCACACCGGAAGCACAGAGAGTGTTAGCACCAAAGGATCAGGGCCCTTCCCGAACACACTGAAGTCGGAACAACTGTGCTTCACTCGCGGAAGTTAAAGGTCCGTTTTGTACATCGAGTCAGGGGCTGACTAGTGCGTGCAACGCTCAGGGCTGGTTCCTGTTGTTCTGTTGTTTGTTTTCCTTCTAAGTGGTGGGAAAACTTTTACCTTCTCTGTCAGTGTAAACCGCCTTCCCTCAGAGTCTGCCTCCCTCTCCTCTGTGCGGACGACTGTGTAACTTTAGACCTTGCCCTAAGGTCCTAGAAGTTGTGAGAAATTAAGTAACTGTCCGCAGTCCCAACAGCATGAAACAACGCACTAACTCTGCCAGCGTTAAGCCTGATCCTGTCCCTCTCTTTCTGCCTCCCCTGAGAGGGCTTGAGAGACGACGAGCCCCCTTTATGGGCTAGCTGCTCTCACCGCTGGATTCCAGCTGCAGGTTCGAGTGCAGCACCGCGGCGTGATTTCAGGGTCAGAGTGAAATGACTTCCTTGTGGTGTGTCCCCTCAGCCCTTCCTTCCTAGACACAAGAAGCTGGGCCTCTTGCAAAAAAAGGCAAGGATGCATTCATTAAACTTTTGGACCCCGGCTTGCTTTTCCCATAAAGCAGACTGTTAACTAGGAAGAAGTAAGTGGGTTTGGTGAAATGTGACCAACTGCATGTATGAGTTCCAGTGAGCAGCCCTGAAACAGACCTCACCCAGGGGGAGAAATGCAGGCCTGTGGTTCGCATGTGCACATGCGTGGTTCAGCCTGGGCCCCGGCAGCCGACCGCCCTGGGGCACCAGGTGCACACGTCCTGGGCACACGGCCGGCCAGGGCGCAGACAGACTCAGCCCTGTACCCTGTGCATCCACCACGGAGCTCTTAAAACTAAATATTTACACCCAAGTAAACTCTAGTGGGGTGTGCCAAATATTCCCGTGTTTACTCAGGTCACGTTTCTTTAACGTTTTAAATAAAATGATTGGTTTAAAAAAAAAATAAAGTGAAAGTGACACATAGTACCTCGGGTGGTAGCAGCAGTACATGTCCGCAGCCCTGACCCTGACCTCCCCCGGGGCAGGGAGAATAAGTTGGCCCCAAGTTTTACTCACAACCCCTGCGTCTCCCCCGCTCCTCAAGGGGCCCAGCGCTCAAACCCACTCTCACCATGAGGTTATTCTAGTGACACAGCAGTTGTATCCGTCCAGACAGTTTATTGAAAACTTTGGCAGGCTCTTCTGACCTTGGAGGAAAAGAAATCCTGAAAAAAAAAACGCTTCGGTGGAGAAAGACGAAGGAAGGGCGGGCGTGTTCTTTGGCACCTCTTTACAAGCTCGGCAGGAAGTCCGGGGGCAGGGAGGGCCCGTCCCCCGCGAAGGAAGAGCCACAGGAGAGGACGGCTTTCTTTCTCGGGAGGCATAAAAAACCAGTTCATCTTTCTAACCATTTACACAAAATTTGGTCCGCTTCTTCACTGACCAGTCAGTTCTCCTAACGTAAAAAATACAACAGCACAAAACTATAGACCTTTGGTTACAGCGACACCTCTTTTGGCATACGGGCTGGGCGAGGCCTCTGTTTGCTCCTCAGGTAGACTTCTCGTTGTCTTCCCCGGTCTTCTGCACCCGGGAGTACTTCTTGCACGAAGACTTAAAGCAGCCAGGAGGCCAGGAGAGCGGCCAGGAGAAGCAGCAAGGAATCGAGCCTTGTACGTTTTTCTCAAAAAAATAAAAGATGGGGAACCACCACGCACGCGATAAGAAATTAGTCTGTGAAGAGACCTTCAGGTTCTGCAAAAGGCGGAGGGGAAAGTACAATGAGACGTGTTTTCCATGCATCTCGATCCCCCCGTTCATCAACCTGCCACGTGCTGTAGCAGCAGCATGGGGATCCCAAGGCATTCTGTCCGCGCCTCCTCCCCGCTGGTCCCACCCCTCCCCTGCCCCTCCCAGTGTTTCCCAAAGTGTGGTATGTGTACCCCCAGGGGTACGGGAAGAGTTTGGTGGGGGTATGCCTTGCACCGGAGTTTGGTGGGGATATGCACTGCCCCGTGCTTAGCTGCGCCTAATTCTACGTTCTCATGAGTCAAGTCAAGACAGTCTTGTGAGGCGTGAGATGGTCCGGTGTGCAAATAAATGTTATTTATAATATAACTTTTATTTATATTTTATTGTGGATAATTTTATTTTTCGTTTATTATTATGTTGTGTATGTACCAAAAAAAAACCAAAAAATAAATATATTTGGATTGTTATTTAAAAAAATCCCTTTTTTTGACGATGGGTACTCAGCCTTACGAAAATTATAGAAGGGGTACACATATGTCAAAAGTTTGGGAAACACTGGCTTATGCCAATCGCCTGCCTGCAATTCCAGCAACAACGGAGGCTGAGGAATGCAGGTGGCCGCTACCCGGGCGGAGGAACAGTTTTCAGGAACTGAGCGGTCAGGTGTGGGGGTCAGGGAGGATGGCAGAGCGAGAGGAGCGCTCACAAGGTCGGGCTCTTTTAAGAGGAAAGATGTAAGTTGGGCTCCGTGGTGTCAGCTGACCACTGAGTGGGAGGTGGCGACAGGACACTACCCAACAGGAGCCAGAGCCACAGGACGGATCCGTGGAGAGGGCCTCTCTCGGTGGGCACCTCTGTCCGAGAACCGGACTCAGAGCCTTTGGGGAGGACACATCTCCATCTCTCCCAACCCTCCAAATGCTGCACGCAACAGACAAGACGGCAGGACGGCCCCAGGGCAGGCCATGGCACACAGACTGCCGGCCGGCGGGGCGCGCACCAAGGCCAGGAAAGCACGGGGAGGGGAGGGCAGAGACGAGCTGGGGACGAGCGGCGGAGAGCGGGCCCGGGAAGGCTTCCCAGATCGGCGGCATTGGAGCTAGCTCTCTCAGAACGTGCGGGGGGAGAAGAAGAAAAAAAAAGTGCATCTGGAGACAGGACGCGGAGGAAACCAGAATAAGAAAGAAGCCAGCCGAAACCGGTTTGGCTCAGTGGTAGAGCGTCGGTCTGCGGACTGAAAGGTCCTGAGTTCGATTCCGGTCAAGGGCATGTACCTTGGTTGCGGGCACATCCCCGGTGGGGGGTGTACAAGAGGCAGCTGGTTGATGTTCCTCTCTCATGGACGTTTCTAGCTCTCTATCTCTCTCCCTTCCTCTCTGTAAAATATCAATAAAATATATATTTTTTTTTAAAAAAGAAAGAAGCCAGGGAGCACCAGGTCGCCAAAAGAGGCGCGAACCCCGCTTGTTCACAGGGGCCTGATCTGCCTGGCTTCCAAAAGACAGTGGCCAAGTTGCTCTCAAGCTTCCGTTCTCGGAAGGCAGGGGTGCCGCCGAGCTGCACCTCGGTGCTGCCGCAGAGACGGCGCCCGCCTTTTCACTGAGCGTGTGCTCTTCTCTCATCCGCACGGAAATCACAGAGGTTGAATTTGTAGAACACTGTGCTCTCTAATCATACATTTTTGCCCTTAAGTGTTATACTTGCGATGTTCTTTGTTTTAAAACGCAATGATGATGCTGAAACTGGTTTGGCTCAGTGGCTAGAGCGTCGGCCTGGGGACTGAAAGGTCCCAGGTTCGATTCCGGCCAAGGGCATGTGCCTTGGTTGCGGGCACATCCCCGGTAGGGGGTGTGCAGGAGGCAGCTGATCGATGTCCCTCTCTCATCAATGTTTCTAGCTCTCTATCCCTCTCCCTTCCTCTCTGGAAAAAATCAATAAAAATGTATTTAAAAAAAATAAAACGCAGCGATGGCTGTAAGTGCAAGAACAGAAAACCAAGCTAACTACACACCTGGGCAGCACCAGCAGCCGTTCCCACGAAGCCACCCAAACCCCCCACGGTACGAAGGGGCCCCCTCGCGCGCAGAAAGTGGTTATTTATCGAGGGCCGTCTCGGCGCGCTCACCTTCTCGTTGGCCATCGAATGGTACCACCAGAACAGCCGCGTGGTGATGTAGTAGGCAACGATGACGTCGACCGTGTAGTGCTCGTGAGCTACGAGGATGCAGACGATCCCGGCGGCGCTCAGCAGCCAGCAGACCAGGTGGTACCACCAGAAGTGCCGGGGCGAGTCTGCCAACGGGAGAGAACGGAGGAATGAGGAGCTCAGCGACCAACCGGTCTCTCCGACTGGCCTCAGTCAGAACAGTCTGAGGTCAACAAGTCCCCAACCCAAAATGAGTGGCTGTGGACAGCCCAGGGCTCGGGAGGGAGGGAGGGAGGGAGGGAGGGAGGGAGGGAGGGAAGGAAGGAAGGAAGAAGGGAAGGAAGGAAGGAAGGAAGGAAGGAAGGAAGGAAGGAAGGAAGAAGGGAAGGAAGGAAGGAAGGAAGGAAGGAAGGAAGGAAGGATGGGAGGAAGGAAGGAAGGAAGGAAGGAAGGAAGGAAGGAAGGGGAGAGGGGACGCCACAGGTAGCAGGTCTAAAAGCGGATGACACACAAGTATTAATAACTCCACTGTCTGTGGGGTCCTAGCCCAGCTGTCAACGAACAGAGACAAGGGACTTTGTGTGGCAGCAAGGTTAAAAAGAGGTCTTCTCGACCAGCAAGACCCAGAGCACCAGGAGCCAGGCTGAGTTTATAGGAGCCCAGGCCCAAGGACGATACCGGCACAGCGGGGTGCAGCCCTCTGTGGTTAACCTCAAAGTGGCCCCGCTCCCACGTTTTCGTCTGCTCGCAGGACTGAATTCAAATCCGCTCATGGCCATGGAACAAGTGAGGAGAGAGTCCAAACCGGTCAAAAGGCGGGGAAGCAAAAAATACACAAACGATGCATCTAACCCCAGAAGCAGGCTGTTCAGAGAGACCACGGGAACCACTGCTCACTCAGGGCGACGGCACATGTGTAATTGAGAAAGTGACTGTCTCCCCAGTGGCATAGGAAGCGGGCATAGCCATGGAGTGCCCTGCTTCTGTGGAGAGCTGACTTTAACGTTGAGTTGTGCCGAAGCCGGTTTGGCTCAGTGGTAGAGCGTCGGTCTGCGAACTGAAAGGTCCCGGGTTCGATTCCGGTCAGGGGCATGTACATTGGTTGCGGGCACATCCCCGGTAGGGGGTTGTGCAGGAGGCGGCTGGTCGATGTTTCTCTCTCATCGACGTTTCTAGCTCTCTATCCCTCTCCCTTCCTCTCAGTAAAATATCAATAAAATATATTTTAAGAAAAAATAAAAAAATTTTAAAAAATAAAGTTGAGTTGTATTAAGATAACAGATTTGCCGTTTTTGCTTCCCATCAAAGACCGGAACAAGGAGAATGTAATTCTTTCCTTGCTCTATGGAAACTGACACAACTTAAAAGATCTCAAGCCAGCCCTGGGCAGGTAGCTCAGCTGGTCAGAGCGTCACCCCACCAAGGTTGTGGGTTTGATCCCCAGGCAGGGCACACACAAGAAGCAGCCAGTGGATGCATCAATAAGTGGAACATCTCTCTCTCTCTCTCCCTCTCCCTCTTTCTCTCTCTCACACACACACGCGCGCGCGCGCGCGCGCACACACACACACACACACACACACACACACACACCCCTACCAATTCTAACAGAATAAGGGCTCCCTCCGGCGTCAGGGCCTGGCGATCCCTCCCACTACAACAGCCCGCCCAGCGGGGACGGGTTACTCACATTCCTTGATGAACAGATACGTCAGGGTCAGCACCACCGTGTGCCCGCTGAAGAGGAAGTCTCCGCACAGGATGTGCGATCCCGTGATGGACAGCCCTCCCCCGGAGATCAGCCGCAGGATCCGCTGCACTTTGGCCTGAGAGTCCCCGTTGAGCTGAGCGACCCAAGAAGAGGGGGAGGGAAATTTACAAGCTGGTAAAATCGCGTTTCGGCCTAATTTATGGGATGCTTGGAAAGGTCACCAGGTTGTGACTTTTCTTTTTAACTTAAAAAGTCAAAAAGAATCCTGTGGGGGAAGTGCCCAAGCTTGGGTGTTATTCATTATATTGGCCAGTTTTAAATTATTCAATACGTTACTAATAATACATTTTGGCGACGTCGTAACCTTGAGCAAAGCTTTTAAAAACATTAATAACAATGACCTCACCGCAGCGATGTGCTAAAAGGGATCAAAGCTACGTTCTTCCCTCCCTGCCGGGAGGTGCCACGGTTTCGATGGTTAACATTTGATTTAGCTGAAGAGCACCTTACTAACATTGAACAGTGTGTTCATACCTTGTGTTAGGTGGGCCGTCCGAGTGTGTAGACAGCTATTTTAAGGTTTGATCAAACACAGTTAAAAAGGGAAGCTGCAGCGCTTTCAATAAGTTTGGAAATGATGGATTGGCGATGTATTGACAGCTTTAACCACGAGTAGCCCCGATCAGGCAAAATACCCCCAAAGGCGCACCCTGTGGCCGGGAAAGAGCTCCCCCGGGCAAGGACACAGAAGCCATCACGATGGGACGGGAAACAGTGATGGGCCGGGCAGGAGTTCGAGGCAACAGTCGAGCTCACAGGCATTAAAACGGAAGCCTGCAAGGAGGTGGAGTGGGCCGAGGTGTGCAATAGGGTGGGTGTGGAAAAGTGAAATACTGACGTTCTGGGAGGCCAGAGGGAGGATTTCAGATCATTCTGGAATAAACTGACTAGGTTTAGAAAAATAAAGGGTGGTACTCAGAGATAAGACTGAGAAGCAGCACGTGAGGAGAGAATCAGAGGCAGAACATTAGTGACTATTTTGGGGACCTGAGGAACAGCTGACTGACAGGCTGCCCTTTGTACTCAACGCCGACCCCCCGGGCGACTGTCCCCACAACGGCGGCTCAGCTGAGTGGTGGTAACGACAGGGAAGGCTGGTCCAGGTGGGCGTGTGGCGGCGAAGGAGGGGAGGCGTGAAAAGGATGGGAAGGAAGTCTGGGGGCAGGGAAATGCAGGCAGCCTCAAGCACGTGGAAACCCACCCCATTCCGGGCCTGGGTACGGCAGGCACTGGGGCAGGAGTGCTGGCCCACAACGGGAGCCTAAACCTCTCCCCAGGGATAGCCACCTGATGGGTCCGGGAGCTTTCCGGGGTTTGGTGAACCTTGTGAGAAAGCCCACAACACAGCCGAGAAAAAGCCGCCAACCAGGATCACAGGGCAGGCTGGAGACTGGGGTTTTGCAGAAATTTAACCTTCGTCGAAAGTTTGCTTAGGGCAAGTACAGATGAATAAAATAAAAAAAAACAAAAAACAAAAAACAAGAGAACTTGTGTATCTTCATCAAGAGTTGACAATTCTTGCCGAAACCGGTTTGGCTCAGTGGTAGAGCGTCGGTCTGCGGACTGAAAGGTCCCGGGTTCAATTCCGGTCAAGGGCATGTACACTGGTTGTGGGCACATCCCCGGTAGGGGGTGTGCAAGAGGCAGCTGGTCGATGTTTCTCTCTCATTGATGTTTCTAGCTCTCTCTCTTTCCCTTCCTCTCTGTAAAAAATCAATAATATATATATATATATATATATATATATATATATAATTTTTTTTTTTTTTTAAAGAGTTGACAATTCTTAAATGAAACACGCCTAAGGTGAGACAGGCTGCCCTGAACAGACAGGCTGGAGAAGGCCGCAGAGGGCCCAAACCGAGGAAGGCCGGGGCAGCTGACAGCCCAGGACGCGGTTCAGGTGCAGCTCCAGAGCGTGCCGCCAACTACACACAGCTCTGCGGAGGACCCGGTCCGGCCACGTGCCTCCGCGGACGAACCACAGCCCTTGCGGGATCTGTCATACAGCCGGTGCAAACAGCTGTCAGCTCTGAGATCAAATACGGTCCATGCGCTCTGCTCCCAGTTTAAGAAGACACGTTATTTATTTCAAAACCTAATAATTTTTTTTTTTAATTTACTCACTCATCCCAACTCAATACTCTAGTTTTCTAAGAGCAGAAACACTTGGAGCCATTCCAGGCTAGATGACCCGAAGGCACATGCAAACTAGGAGCCAAAACAAGCAGACACGCTCTTCTCTCTTTCAGCCACTCTGGTGAATGGAGCTTGAGAGCATCTGACTTAATACCCTCCACAGGACAGAGGGGGGCACTCTCTCCTCACCGTCTCTCTCCTCGCCTTCCTCCCTCAGGGTGTCACCCCTAGATGTCAGATCACACCTGGAATAAATAGAACCTCCAAACAAAAAGCTAAAAAAAAAGAGTGCAGGAAGAATACTGGGAAATGGGGGGATAGATTTGGGAAATACTGGATTGTTTTCTAGTTCTGTTCTAGTTCATTGGAACTCCCGTCACACACCGCATAAGAACCCAGTTCCTATTCCTTCCCTCATTTTTCAGACACTCTTCTATGCAGGGGGGGCAAACTTTTTGACTCGAGGGCCACAATGGGTTCTTAAACTGGACGGGAGGGCCGGAACAAAAGCAACCTGACCATGCTGGCACTCTCATCTTGGGCTGCTGGTGAAGGAGCGGAGGGGAGAGCAAGAGAACCCTCCGCTCTTTTGGCTCCACGGGCTGGACAGAACAGCCGAAAGGGCCCGATCCGGCCCGAGGGCCGTAGTTTGCCCACAGCTGATTCTATGCCATAACAGCAGGGGTGGGGAACCTTTTTTTTTTTTTGCCAAGGACCATTTGGAGATTTATCACATCATTGTCGGGCCACGCAACATTATCAACTTAAGCATTCGCCTGCAATATTTGGTCAAACACTTAATTAGCTCCTCCCTAATGCCTTGGCAGGGCCAGACCAAACCGTCTGGGCCTGCTGGCCGGACGTTCTCCTCGCCTGCATCGCTGACTATGGAACTGAAGATGCAGAAAGCTGAGAGGAGAAGCATCAGTCCTAACAGCCAAAGCAGATGGGGCTCAGAGACCTTCAGGACTCCTCACACTGTGACCACCACACCCCATTCTCCACAAAAACAAACAAGGTTCAAGAGAGCCCAGCCTGACCACTGCCAAACCGGAAACCCTCCCCTGCACACGTCCCTGCAGCGTCCGCAGCCAGGGAGACCGACGGGGGGCGCCTCGGGGCAGGGGCTGTGTCTGCGCCAGCCCAGCGCGCTTGTACGTGTGGCCACATGGGCCTAGTGAGCTGCGCAATTTCACGCGCCATTCATTTAAACACACTTTTCAGAACAAAGGTTTTGCGACTGCCACCAGAAGCTCGGGTTGGTGGCTTAGCGCAAATCACAAACAGAGGACCTTCCAGAGGGCAGATAAGGGGCAAGGCGGCTGGAAGGAAGACTGTGAGAGCCTCGGTTTCACCAGGGACCCATAGCTGTGATGGCCGCTGGGGCGGCCACTTCCGGGCGAGGAGCGAGCTGGGCTGGGCCTCAGCGAGGAGACCCGACATCCGCCCACAGCCAGCCAGTGGTGTCAGTACACACAGCTCTGCCACTGCCTACAGTCTCCAAGGGTGTTCTAGAGAGTCAGCAACAAAGGAGGCAGGCAGAGTACCTAGTAGCCCGGTATCCACAATCTATGGAGCCCTGGAAGCCACATGCGGAATGCAGTTCCGATTCCTGTTCTAACACAGCGATGGCTTCTGTCTACCAACGCGACCGTGTTTGCCTCACTGAGTCACGGGTCGGGCACCGCGGGCCTGCTCATACTTCAGGAACGTGGGGCTGGTTAGTAAGGACGCCGCCAGAGCTCCCACTGTATTCGTGGCCGGGTTACCCAGGGCGATGCTTACTAACTAACGTGGCTTCTGGAAATTGCAGCTCCTCCACCGAGGACACTTCCTGTCCGTAATCATAGCGCTTCACCCCTGCAAACCTCGCCCATTCCCAGGATGGATGCCTGCCTTTTTCCCGGTGGCCACTTCTTCATGTAACGCGCTGCAAGAACCCCTTAGAAATGTTCATTACGCGTCTGGACTTCTCCTGTGCCTTAATTTAGCTTCGCTAAAAAAAAAAAACCGGCCAATGTTTAAATTCAATATGTACACTGTTTTAATCGCAGACACTTTCTGCTTTGATGGCTTCGGAAAATTACAGCTTCTCCACACCACACCTATATTTGGGGCGGGAGGCTGTTGACCGCCTCACAACAACTCTATTTTTCCGTCCACCTTGGGCATCTGCTTAGTGTCCAGTGAAATATGATGTCAGACTCCATTCCCCGGTCCGGGGAGCACAGGCAGGATTTGTAAGTCTCCTTTGTTAGAAACCAGGGTGCACCGGGGTGCGGGATGATTAAGATCTCCCTCGAGAAGCGACTCTCCTCAGAGAAGCTGTGAATCCTGCTCAAGGCAGCTTCAGTGCCTCCCACTGTCTCAGCAAAAGGCCACTGTGCCTTTCCAATCGCTAAAAACTGGGGTCATCCTTGGCTTCTTTCCCTTAAACCCTTAAAATAATATCTTACTTATTAGCACAACCAGCTGGCCCCACTTTCACAATGTCCCAAAGGGAACCACTCCTCACTTCTTTTTTTTTTTTAATATATATATTTTATTGATTTTCCACAGAGAGGAAGGGAGAGGGATAGAGAGCTAGAAACGTCGATGAGAGAGAAACATCGACCAGCTGCCTCCTGCACACCCCCCACTGGGGACGTGCCCGCAACCAAGGTACATGCCCCTGACCGGAATCGAACCTGGGACCCTTCAGTCCGCAGGCCGATGCTCTATCCACTAAGCCAAACCGGTTACGGCTGTTTTTTTTAATATAATATATTTTATTGATTTTTTACAGAGATGAAGGGAGAGGGATAGAGAGTTAGAAACATAGATGAGAGAGATTCATCGATCAGCTGCCTCTTGCACACCCCCTACTGGGGATGTGCCCGCAACCAAGGTACATGCCCTTGACCGGAATCGAATCTGAGACCTTTCAGTCCGCAGGCTGATGCTCTATCCACTGAGCCAAACCGGTTTCAGCACGACTCCTCACTTCTTACTCACTTGTCATGACCATGGTTCTAGTGCCTACGATGGCTACGAGGTCCCACGGAATCTGTGGCTGCACCACCTTGACCTGCACAGTTCCACCAGCCGCATGGCCTCCTGGCTCTCTCTCGGACGCACTGTGCCTGGGCTGTTTCCTTGGCCTGGGGCTCTCACCCCGTCCACAGGCTCCCTCCCTCATGTGATTGCCGCCCAGATGCTTTCTCACTGAAGGAGCTTTCTGACCCTCTGTGAACTAACACCCACCCTCACAGTCCCTTTCCCTGGGACTCAGGTTTACCATGCATCTGATAGCCGCCTGGCTCATCAACCATGTGACAAGTTATACAATTGTTTTTAAGAATATGTTCTTATTGATTTGAGAGACAGAGAGAAAGGGAGAGGCAGAAACACTGATGAGAGAGGATCTGCTGCCTCCTGCATACCCCCACTGGGCATCAAGCCCGAAACCTGGGCATGTACTCTGACCGGAATCAAACTGCAATTCCTTGGTGCATAGGGTGAGGCTCAATCTGCTTGCTTGCTATGACGTTCACACACCACCAGAGGGCAGACGCTCTGACTGGTAGGTCAGCTTGCTTCTGGTGTCCAGCGGATGAAGACCTCCGCGGGACATGCCCTGGAGCCCTCCTGCGGTCCCTCCGTGGCTGGCCAACCCCCCCCGTCTCCCTCAGCCTGACCTGCACCCTCTCGCAATCCAGGACCCTTCAGGGGATGTCGGAGAGCTGGTTTCGGCCAGATCCCACAGGCCAGACCTAGGGACCCCACTGGTGCGTGAATTCATGCACCAGGCCTCCAGTCCTATACGATATCTCAGTTAACAGGTGAAAGTTGTTTTGAAGACCGTAACAGAGAGCAGGTGTTTAATACGTGTTCTCAATCAGAGGTGCTTACCTTCGGAGCGCACTGGAAGTGCATGCCAGGCACGGGCAGCGTGGTGACGTACATGGTGACACAGCGGTACAGGTACAGCGTGCCGATGATGAAGAAGAACCTGCGCCCCACGATTGACCTGAGGGAGTCAGAGGGATGGGGGGGGGGGACAATTACTCGCTGTTTCTGTTCCTAATGGTATATATAAGAGTGTTTAACAGAATAAGGAGTAGCACAGAATGGCATTAACAGACCACAGTTTCACAGCTCGTTTCTGAGCCGCCTCTCCCGACAAGCCCGCAGAGACCCTGCACGCAGTCTTCACCTGCTGCCATCAGTCTAGGTGGGCTGGGCCCCCAAGGAGTTGAGTTTGTGGGGACTGAGGGTTCTAGAAAACCACCGCTCCGAAAATAAGTCACTCTTTGAGAGAAAATTCAATGAGCCTGTCTCTGTTTTCAGCCAACTCGGTGCATTAATAAAACCCTCTCGAGAGCGTATCAAAGGTATAAGCAACCCACATGCCACTGGGGAATTAACTAATGAGCTCAGGTCATGCCACATAATTGGACACGCAGGGAAATGGGACAACTCATTAAACCTGTTATGTAAGAAACGAGGCTTATTTGGGGACCATCCAGAAGTGTTTCGACAACCTGGGCGTTAACTGTTTTGTCTGTGACTACACTATAGGTTTTCTGAGAATGTGATGAAGATGTTCAGAGTATCCTTGTGCCTGTAAGAATACTGAATAATGAAGTTATAAACTGGTTAGTCTACCCTTATTCAATCTTGACCAAAAAAAGGCAAAAACAAACAAACAAACAAACAAACAAAACAAAAGCACTACAAGTCCTTTTTCACTTTATAAGTTTTGGCGGAGATTGTGGTCTTGACTGACATTAGCTTGTCCTACACCATCCACGTCCTCGCTCTAAGGCAGTGGTCCCCAGCGGCTGACCTTGAGCGCACTGTTCGTACCACTGCCGCAGAGGGACTGAATGGGCATCGGTTCTGAGCATCCTCACCTGCAGGTGAAGACGGAAGCTCCTCTTCTGTTGTGTAGTTCGGGGGCGGGTCTACAGACTCTGGGCTCTGGGGATTAAGAGGCCGGTGGGATCCCTAGAATTACTAGTTGGAACTTCGCTAGTACACACACTGTATTATTCCAAATTTCCAAAGCTGGTAATGGTCAAACTTCTGGACAAATAGGCAGATTCACGCATGTGGAAAATTTTTATGTATGTAAGTGTGTGTATTTTAATCCTAACCTGAGGACAGACATGCTTATTGTGTGTGTGTGTGTGTGTGTGTGTGTGTGTGTGTGTGAGAAAGAGAGGGAGAGAGAGAAAGAGAGAGAGAGAGAGAGAGAGAGAGAGAACATTGGCCAACATAGTCACACGGGCCAGGGCACATATTTTAAATTTTCTACAAAACTGAGGTCTGAAAAAAATAGATGCTGGGCCTTCTCATTTAAAGGATCATGTACAAATATAATCTTAGATGCTTATTTCCAGTACCTATTTTAAGAATATTCTAGGGTTTCTGGCGTCAAAATAGAGAGGATCACCACCTCGGGGAGTTGATGAAAGTATGTATTTATTGCAAGGCTCTGCTTTCAAAGGCTTGCTATTCAGGCTCTGCCTTTTTTAGCACCAAAAGGGACAGGGGACAGACACTGCTGAGTCTCTCCATTTGGTTGAGTGAAAGACGATTCACATTTTGATTCAACCCCAGACCCCAGGCCCCAGGCCCTAGGCCCAAAAAGAGGTCTGAGCTGTGCTCCGTGTGCTCGACCAGGGGAAGCGATAAGCAGGAATTGTATGAGTCAGTTATACTCATTCCAGTGTCCCGAGTCCAGCTGTAGAGAAAACTAACTAAGAAGATAAAGGCTGCACTCTGCAGGCTGCACTCTGCAGCCCTGTTGGAAAGGAGCTACTACCAGTGACGTTTCCCATAACCACGAAGGAGCTTGGGAGAAAGAGAGATTTCTCATTCAGCCGGGATGCTCCAAACAGGTCACAAAAATTACTCCACTAGTTCCTAAAACATACGCTCCAATTCTACCTCAAAAATGAAAAAGGAAAATTAGTGTGATTTCCCCGGCACCTTGTCGATGATGGGTTGTGACCAAAGCAGAAGGTCTGACTAAGACATGTGGCCAGCTGTGTGACCACGGGTTTTGACATGGTACACTCACTCTCAGGTAATAATGGAAGGGTGGTCAGCAGCAATCAGGTGAAGATTCAAACAAAGTAAGATCCTCAGGTTAGCTGAAACTGGTTTGGCTCAGTGGATAGAGCGTCGGCCTGCGGACTGAAAGGTCCCAGGTTCGATTCCGGTCAAGGGCATGTACATTGGTTGCTGGCACATCCCCGGTGGGGGGGGTGCAGGACGCAGCTGGTCGATGTTTCTCTCTCATTGACGTTTCTAGCTCTCTATCCCTCTCCCTTCCTCTCTGTGGAAAATCAATAAAATATATTTTTTAAAAATCCTCAGGTTGGCAGCTAGGACATTCCTTTTCACACATATATGCATAAACCTGGCTCTAAATTAAAGGAGAAAGCAGGTCTTTGGCCCAAGCAGCCTCTCTCCTATTCAGAGTAAATCCCGGACGGAGAGAAGAAAAACGCTGAAGCTCAGAGTTGTGAAGGCCTATGAGAGTTGGGGGGCAACATGGGGGCGGGGGAGAAGGGGCGAATGGGGGTAAAAAGGGAGACATCTACAATACTGCCAATAATAAAGATAAATTAAAAAAAACAACAACACTAACTTCAACAAATATAGTTTACTTTTAGCATAAGCATGACATTACTGACAACTTTAGCAACAAAAAAAAATTCTGCTAAGTAAAAGAAAATTGACAGCTATTTTACTTACACCTATTAAGAAACCTATTAGGAAACAGAATGCCTCGTTGGTGGACTAAGTTTTTGAAACTACAAACTTGCACGTAGGGGACTGTTGAGCAAAAAATAGATGGAATTCTTCTAACCTCAAAGCAACAGCCAACTGAAAGAACAATACAGCATACATTCCCTCTTCTAAAATTGACCTTGTGGCATCAGCATTGACATCCTACTCAACTCTGAATTTCTGAATTGTACGGATGAAACCGGCATGCATTACCTTTTCAAAGGCCCCAGCTTGTGTCTAATGTCTTGATCAAACTTTTCTTTCAGTGGTTTCATTACTAGCATCTTATTAGAGAGCATATATCTGAACACGAATAAGGTGAGAAGGCAAAGAGAAGGGCTTTTTTTTTTTTTTAAATGGAATTAACAGGAAAGAAACCACCACTTGAGAGCTATGTCCTATTTTCAAGTGTCTTCGGAGCAAAAGCACCTGGCTTAGTACTTCCTGATTCTGCTGTTCCCGGACAGGGAGACCGAAACCGGGAACTAAAAGCGCCTTTGTGGAGCCCTGGAAACCAGACGTTTGCTTTAGAAATCTAAAACCAAAACCGCACGGCCCGCTTCTAAATCCAGTTTCTGAGACGGATTCTTGGGGCTGGACTGCCAACAGGCCCAAGGAAAAGAATCGCAAAACGAGAGAGCTCCCGAGCAGAGGCAAACCTCAGAGCACACGCTCCCGTCGACAGCCTCATCCAGTCCTCGCGTCGTGAGTAACGGGCAGGAAAGCTCCCCGCCCTCCCCTCGCCCCACCTGGCAGGAGCCTGAAACAACTCGGGCGCGATGAAGGGAATGTTCTTACTCTCCACCACTCTTGATTTATCAGGCAAACACCATAGTGCCAAGTTGCTTGAAATGAGAACTGCACCTTAAATTCACAAACCCTGAGTCACCCACCACCGCAGCACCTCTGTTCCTTCCTATACAACGGTCACTTGCAGGCACAGCTGTGCCACAAATGCTCATTGAGTAGCGACTGGCTATCCCATGTGGCAGGCCTTTCTAGCGACTCCTTTCCTCAAATGCCTGGATAAGACTGAGCTTATGAGATAAAAACCGAGAAAGATAATCCCACGTAACACATCTGCTCCCATCAGTACGATGGTGCATTCCCCCCAACATCCCCCCCAAAAAACCCCCAAACGTGTTTATACCTACTTACTTGTATCTCAGAAAAAGCCACTGGGTGATCCACAATCCAACTAATATAATCCCGTTTATTTCTGATACAGAAAACGCCCACTTCACCCGGTCAATGTAGTCAAAGAACTTGTCAGGGAGCGGGGGGCTGAGCTCCTTGGGCGGCACCCTCTCGTGCACCACGGTGATCATGACGGTGGTGAGGACGAGGTTGAAGAGGGCGTACACGAACGCGATGCCCGTTTTCCACCACTCCAGGGGGAACTTGCTCCGGGAGTCCGTGGGCATGGAGATCTGGATGTAGTCCGGGTACTTCTTGGCGCCCTTCCGCAGCCCATTGGGCAAGCTCTTGGGCTTCCCGGGGCCATTCTTCTCCTCTTCCTCGGCGGGCTCCGCGGGCCTGGGGAACGTGCCGGCCGGCTCGTTGGTTTGATTTTCCATGTGCTCCTCAAGTTTTGCTGTCTCTATGACATCCATGGTCCCCGACTCCCCCCCCCAGACTTCAGATCCAAAAGGAGGCGGGAAGGGTCTCAGTAGACACGTCTTCTAATCCGTCGGTTCCCAGGATAAGCATGGGCTCTCCGGCCGATTCTGCTCCCCGGGGTGGCACGCAGACAGCAGCCCCCGGGCGCCGGGGCCTCCCATGCAGCTCTCCGCTGGGCGCCCGCCGCGGTCAGGGCCGCGGGCCGGCCGTCTTCCCCCCGAGGCCTCTCACTGCGGCTCCTGTGAGGACAAAGCAAGACTACCGTCAGAAACTGTGCCCCTCCGGCTGCCAACCGTCCGAAAAGGAACACGATCCGAACATGGGAACCAATACCACAGCCGTCTGCTTCCTAAGTGTATCGTCAGAACATCGTTATAGCTGCTCGAGGTGGGCTTATAAAGTACCGAATTGTTTTATTTTAGAATTCTTCTCCTTTTGAGCCGATGTCAGTATACACAGGAACATTTTAATAATCGGTTCCTTGTAAGTTTCTTTAAAAAAAAGAAGCCAGGACCCAACACTGCCACCGCTTCATCAGCCCCTGATACCTGTTGCTAAGCATGAAGTCACAATGAGCTGGAACCTCCCAGATCACATCACTCCTTCCTAGGACCCTGGCAGGATAAAAAACTGTGGTGAAAGCCCCGCCGCTGGTGTGGCCCAGTGGTGGAGCTTAGACCAGCCGTGGGCAAACTACGGCCCTCGGGCCGGATCTGGCCGTTCAGCTGTTCTATCCGGCCCGCGGAGCCAAAAGAGCGGAGGGTTCTCTTGCTCTCCCCTCCGCTCCTTCACTAGCAGCCCAAGATGAGAGTGCCAGCATGGTCAGGTTGCTTTTGTTCCGGCCCTCCGGTCCAGTTTAAGAACCCATGGTGGCCCTCGAGTCAAAAAGTTTGCCCACCCTAGCATAGACCCTTGAACCAGGAGGTCGCCAGTTCCATTCTGAGTCAGGGCACATGCCTGGGTTGCATGCAGGAGGCAGCCAATCCGATGTTTCTCCCTCATCAATGTTTCTATCTTTCTGTCCCTCTCCCTTCCCCTCTCTCTAAAATAAAAAAAATATAAATAAAACAAATCAAACCTGATTGGTGTTGGTCAGTGGTCACAGTTTGATTCCCGGGCAGGGCACATGCCCAGGTTGGGGTGTGCAGAAGGCAGCCAATCAATGATTCTCTCTCACCATTGATGTTTCTATCTTTCTCTCCCTCTCCTTTTCTCTCTCAAATCAATTTAAATTAATCTCAACATATTTAAAACAAAACAAAACACTATGATGATTAGATGCTCTGAATAACTGTTACCCTCTGCATTTGGCAAAAAGTCAGCTTTCTATTTTCTTTTTAAAACTCTGGAATCTTGTCCTGGCTGGGTGGCTCAGTTGGTTGGTTCTCTTGTTGAGAACCAACCCATGCACCAAAAGGTTGTGGGTTCGATTCCCAGTTGGAGCACATACCTATCGTGTTTTCCCGAAAATAAGACATCCTCCGAAAGTAAGACCTACTTCATGGAAACATAATACATCCCCTGAAAATAAGACCTAGTGCATCTTTGGGAGAAAAAAATATAAGACACTGTCTTATTTTCAGGGAAACATGGTAGTAGGTTTGCAGGTTCAATCCCTAATCGGGGCTCACATGGGAGGCAACCGATCAATGTCTCTCTCTCTCTCTCTCTCTTCCTCTCTCTCTAAAAAAAAAATCAATACACATATCCTCAGGTAAGGATTAAAAAAACACACACACAAAACAACAACAATCTGTAATCTTTTTAAGTGACCACTCCTCAGAACATTCGAGAACTAAATGGCACTGCCTCCGTTTACCCTTTTACAGTCAGAGACGCACACCATACACACACCAGGAAAGCGGACAGCCTTCTAAATAACGCAAAGCCTCAGAGACCCAACGCCTGAGCTATATCTCACCGAGGTAACACCCTCCACCTGTCTCCTGCAGGACAAGAGAACACACCACGACGGGCATGGCAAAGCGGTCACACTGTGACGCAGCCACCACAACCTCTGGCAAACAGCAGACACCGGCCCCGCGAGGACCGGGCACTTACCCGCCGGCCGGCCCGGGGAGGGCAGGGTGCTGCCAGCAGAAGCTCCGCGGGCTCCGGAGAGCAAAGACTGCTCCGCTGCCCGCCCGAGCGCCAGCACCCCCTCTTTATACGCCCGCCCCCTCTTTATACGCCGGCCACAGGGCCCAGCTGTTCTCAATTTAGGAAAGCCGCCTTTAGCCAAAAAGGCTGCGGGCCGGCCACCTGAGGAGGCGCCCAAGCCTTCTAATTAGGCCTCCGCTGGAGCACACAGTACAATTTAAGCACAACCCTTTGCATTTAAAAGGCCCGTCTTTCAGGGTAACTTCGGGGAAACACTGAGGCGGAGGAAAAACTCCAAGCGGTGACAGCTAAGCCTTCATTTGCCCAGAGGGGAAGGAAAAAAAAGTTGTTAAAATGACACAGTGAAGAAGCACAGGCCACGTTTGTTGGGAGCCGGGGGTGGTACACAGAGCGACCACAAGTGTTGACTGTGCACCCAAATGCCCCAGCAGTGAGGGGGACCGGGGGCGATGAAAAGGAGTTAAAAGAAGAAGAAAAAAAAAACGAAGGAATGACACCGGCCTGCATAGTCGCCCAGAGGGCTCCCAGGCTAACCGTAGAGGCAGACCCAGAGGGACCAGACCCTCTGAGGAGACTGAAAGGCAGGCTGTGCAGGAACGAGCTGGTCCCTGGACAAAGGCAGCTTTTCTCCCTCCCCGCTCCCCTGGCGGACATGTCCCCAGAGGCACCGGCCGCCGTCCGGAGGAGGCAGGGCCGGAGCAACGCCAGCCTGGCAGAGACACGGGGACGTGCCCGCCGGGGGACAGCACTAAGCATCTCGGACACACCACGTACTCTTGTCCCCGTGAACACCCCCGCTGCTAGCACACGAGAGTCGGATGAGAAAGGAGCCGTGCCCCCCAGTAAAACAGGGCCCCCTGATACTCTCTGTGGCAACCTGGCACAAGGCTGTGGGAAGGGTCAACGTAACTAAGAGTTGCCTCAGGAAGGCAGGGTCAACAGCAAGCCTTCCACACCACGGGGGACCTTCCCTAACAGAGGGAGCAAAGCCATTACCTGTCTCCTTTTACCAGCTCTAGGCTATCATCCCACTCTTAGCATCTTGCCAAACGCCACCCACAGGCCCCCCCACTTTCCTGTTCCGCATGCTGCGAGCCTGGCATCTGTACGGGAAGGAAGCCTGTGATTCTAAAACCACCCAGGTCCACCCATGGACACACAGATGGCCTTGAGAAGGTGGCTACCCAAGTTCTAGAACACAGAATGTGGAACAGAAGAAAATCCAATTAGGCACTCTTTTTTTTCTTTTTTTTTTTTTTAAAGAGGAAGTGCTCTGCCACTCACCTCGTGGGACAAGTGTGAGGATGACTGAAATAATTAATCTTGAAGAGCTCTGTACTCCCGGGAGTAAGAGCACTCCGTGCGTGCAGAGCCCATTGGTCGTCATTAGTGGCTCGATTGATATTTTCCTTGGGACTTCATTAGGAAGATTCAATACACTAACCACGATCAGCAAATGTCGACCAATTGTCGGCGAGAGGATGATTACGACACCCTCATTCCTGTGGTGACCCTGCCCTGCCAGTAAGTATCTTGGGAAAGTGACAAAGGACACAGAAGTTCCTCTCCATGGCCGGCAATCCCATTAGCTCATTTGCTTAGGGTGCTACACCTGAGCACGGCGCGTAATGAAGGCTTTCCGGGCCTCTTTCACTGCAAAGTACTAGAAGTTAACCTGGGTAATTAAAGAGCTAAAGATCTCTCTACACTAATCTTCCTTCGGAAGGCAAATGCAGAACTCTGAAACTTTCAGTATACCGATATTGTTTTGTTAAGGTTTTTTTTTTTGTTTTGTTTTGTTTTTTTAGAAATAGGTATGATTTATTCCAGAAATGCAAGGAAGGTTTCAAATTAATAAAGGATGGTAATAAAATATATGTAAAAATATATCATCTTGAGTGAAACCAAAAAGGCGTTTGATGAGAAAAACTTTTGGGGAAGTTTTCAGTAGTAGAAATAGTAGTATACGCTGAGTGGCCAGATTATGATGATCTCTGAACGCATAATAATCTGGCCACTCAGCGTATATCCTATATAATAAAAGGCTAATATGCAAATTGTCCCCTCGACCAAGAGTTTGACCAGCAGGCAGGCCGGCCAACTGCCCATGTCCCCTCCCCCTGGGACTGAGTGGCCAGGGACGAATTCATGCACCGGGCCTCTAATGTGTGTGTGTGTGTGTGTGTGTGTGTGTGTGTGTATACACACACACTGAGTGGCCAGATTATTATGTGTTCAGAGATCATAATAATCTGGCCACTCAGTGTACATATAGCTATGCTCCTTCGATGCCCACATCACAGTTTTAGCTATGTAGTATGTGTTCTAGAAGCTAGTGAAAGAAGACTTCCACAGCTGTGCCTCTTTTCAGCCCTAAGAAAATTTAAAAAGTTTTTTTGTGAAATCACAAGAAAACACATCATTTTGCTTTTATGTTCTATTTCTGTTACCTCTAATATACCATAGAGGGTTTGATGTCACCATATTAATATACATCAGTAGTCATTTTTTCTTAATACTTTCAATAGGATTGTTCCTTAATTTGACAAACTGATTCTCAGCTTCAGCAGGAAGCAGATGGAAGCATCAGTGGAAGGTTTGCACAGGTAGATAATAGACTGTTTACGTAAGTATACGGGGGTAATGGCTCCGAGTTAATCTATTTTGTGGGTTATCCAAAAGGAGATAAGGATGTATAAAAAATATCTCTACAAGAATGCTTGAAAATTGGAAATAGCATAATATCCAAAGACAGGGTATTAGTTAAATAAATTATGGTTATCTTATTATAAAATCTATGTTTTGATATAGTACCTATGAAACTGTGAGACAAGTATATAAATCTATACTAATAAAAGAGAAAGATGCAAATTGACCATACATTCGCAATGCCCACCAGCCAATAAGGCGTGAGTATGCAAATTAACCCAACAAAAATGGTGGATTAATTTGCCTACAGGAGCACCCAGCGGCAGGGCGTGGGACGTCCTCATGGTGATGATGCAGACGTTTTGCACTGCCCCAGCCGCTCTGGGCCTCTGGGCAGTGTGGGAAGGCAGAAAGGCGGCTCCAGGCCAGAGCAAAGACTGCGCCAGCAGCCAGGGTAAGAAAGGCCCATTCTGCACGAATCTTCATGCATCGGGCATCTAGTAGTATATAAGAAGGGTACAGTATCGAATTAAGTAGAAACGTAGATCTGAATAGATGTAGAACCACATTAATTAATTTCAGAGATAATGGATCAAAAGAGGGCGGGGGCCATGTGACACATACTCAAGGCTTTAAGGAGAGGTACAAATTTGACACTGGGGACACAGCTCCCCCCGCAGTTCTGACACAAGGCTCTCTGTCAGCAGACATACGTTCCCATTGAAGGGCTTAGAAATTCTTGGCTGCTAGATTTGTATGTCTGCCTAGTTATACATTTGAAGTGGTTAAGAAGATAATGTATTAAATGTGTAAATATCATCTAAAAATTCAGGAAACCTCAAAGCTTATATAAGGGTTTTAATGCGATCTGTTACTTCTATGTAATCCGCTGGAGATGGAAGGTAAACGCTGATCAAAGAAAATGTGTTTGTAACGTTTACAAATTGGAAAATAAAAAAGATTTATACCTTGAGCTTAAAGGTTCAAAAAAAATAGGTCTTGAAACAAAATTGATTGAATTAAATATCAATGAAAACAAATAACCAGTGATTTTATTAGCAGACACAAAAGCTTTTTCAGGCCTTAAAAAACTCAGTTGTCCACCATTAAGGCATTAAAAGGTCAAGTTGTAGAGCAAAACAGCCACAAAGAAACATTTTTCAGTACCTTACCCATGTGCCACTAGCAAAGGTAACTTACGTGAACTTACTGTGCTTTGTGTATTATCTACTTGGTCCTCATACCAACCCTAAGAAATATTGTAAAGAAAAAAAACTGAGAGAAAGTGAGATGCTCAAGGTCAGGCAGGTGGGAATGCAGAGCCCAGACTTGAACCAGAAATCTGACCTCGGGGGCTCCTGTCCTAATGGCACACCACCGCCTCCACGCCATTTATTACATGTCACAGGTCTACAGGAGTCATTGGAAAAGACTGAGACAATCGATTTTAAGCTCCCCACCCCACCCCCAAAAATATATGTAAATATACAGCCAAATCCTCTAGATAATATTGCAGGTATTTTTAAATCTTTGTCATTTTGTAAAAATTAATATATACCAAGAAAAATTTTAATATATCACTTAACCCTCTTGTGGTAGGTAGGGGAAAAGAAGTCTGATAAGTATTGCCCTGTTATGCATATGTGTGATTGTTACTAGTAAACCACCACATTAAATTTATAATACAGGTGTACCACTTCATGTGACACAGTTTAGCTAAGGATCCAGTTTAGCTAAGAAATTTTATGTCCGTGAAGTTTTTTTCAGAGATCAAGACACCTTAGCTTTTCCTTAACATTCTTAGAGCTTAACGTATTTATAAAAAATGTCCCACCTAAAATCATTAAGTGCCAACAAGCTTAGGGAGGATACAAGGGCACCTGCCTAAGGAGTCATGGGATTCTCTTGCGGAAGCACCCACAACATCTGTTAAATATTTTTAAAAAATATATTTTATTGATATTTTACAGAGAGGAAGAGAGAGATGGAGAGCCAGAAACGTCGATGAGAGAGATACATCGACCAGCTGCCTCCTGCACACCCCCCACCGAGGATGTGCCCGCAACCAAGGTACATGCCCTTGACTGGAATTGAACCCAGGACCTTTCAATCCACAGACCGACGCTCTACCACTGAGCCAAACCGGTTTCGGCCATTTGTTAAATATTTTTACCAGAGTGTTTTTGAAACCTGAAAAGAAGACACACGCTTACTAAAAAAATCATGTATATACTAGCATGTGTGTGGAATACTTTCCCAACAAAAGTAACATGGAGAAGAGTCCTTGAAAGACCAGCAGACCCCACACTTGTGTAGGTAACAGGTAGATTTAAATTAGGGAAACGGGCGGGCTTGTGCGGGTAGCTTGGCAACACTATTCTGAGAATAGATTAGGGAAAACATTTTTTTTTTTAATGTCAACCACAGAATTGAAGAGTCAGTTACTACCTTTCTGAAGTTTGGGAGAGAGAGGCTAGGGTAGAGGACAGTTTAAAAATATCCCATGTGAAGGTAGACTGGACAATATCAGTTCCGTATCCAGTTGTAAGAGAAAGATACAGCCATCAGCAGTGGTTACCTAGGACGGCAGGTGGGAATGAGGAGCAAACAGGCTGGCAGTTTCTTTCCGGGGTGGTGGGAATGCTCTAAAATTAGAGACGATGGCTGCACAGTTCGGTAAATTTACTAAAAATCACTGCATCATGCCCTTTTAAAGCAAATGAATTTTATCATAAGTTATAATTCATGTAAGCTGTTAAAAGGAAGACAGAGCTCATCAAGATAAATGGTTCCTGAAGAATTAGAAAACCAAGGACTATCCCACATTCTGCTACAATCCAGGCTCACGTATCCCTTTGAAGTGTTGTCCTTACCAGCTGAGCACTTCTTCAGCAGTGATTCTGAAATAACACACACTTCTTCAGACAAGACCAAGGCCAACGACGAGCAGACTGCCTAACAAGACTTGTGTAAACTGTGCTCCAAAAATAAATTTGTAACTAAATAATATAAAGTGACAAAAAAACAACAACAACGGGTGAGTTTTCTAATAGAACTCATCAAAATTTACCAGGAGTTGAATTAAAAGACGATCCGTCTTATTTCTCACTGAATAGAACTGCTCACTCTACCAGGCGAGGTAGACAGTTTAATACTTGCTGAAATGAATGCGTGTTTGCACAGAGCAAATATTAGCTGTGCAAATTTGAAAACAATGCCTCGTGATATTGGGAGTATCTCCCAAGAAGGGGTTTTTGTAGGAGCCCAAGGGATTGAGGGGGCGGGGCGGTCCTCAGCCACATCACCCGTTTCTGATTTCGAAGTCTGAGTCCATAAAGGATCGTCACCAAAATGTGACTTGAAAAATGTTCCACAGGATGTTCGAAAGTGTGGCTTCTATGTTCTAGCTGTTACTCTTTTTACTGGTGGCTGAAGAATTCCCACAATCAGATCAGACCATGTCGCATTTTGGAAAGACAACACTGCAGCCTGGGCCTAAGGCAGCTGTGGGCAAACTATGGCCCGTGGGCTGGATCCAGCCCGTTCGGCTGTTCTATCCGGCCCATGGAGCCCAAAGAGCGGAGGGTTCTCTTGCTCTCCCCTCCGCACCTTCACCAGCAGCCCAAGATGAGAGTGCCAGCAAGGTCAGGTTGCTTTTGTTCCGGCCCTCCGGTCCAGTTTAAGGACCCATTGTGGCCCTAGAGTCAAAAAGTTTGCCTACCCCTGGCCTGAGGGAAGGAAAGCCCTGCAGATTGGGGAGAGGAACCTTACAGAGCGGTGGAGTCACATGGAAAGACAATTTACGGATAAACAAATGAATGAATACCTGGGTGAGTAGGGAAGGCAGGATAAACAGATTAGCATTACAGAGTGGATGGATTAGGTAGGTGAGGTGGACAGACAGACAGGCAGGCTGACTGGGGCCCTGAAGATAGGAGAGGGTAAGAGGAGGTCAAAGGTTAGGGAATATTTAAAATAATCCTTTCAGTGTCCTTTGGGAAACACTGTAAATCAGAAGTTCTCAGAATTAAGGGGTACAGTGGGGACACATCACATTCTTTCCCTAAAAGCTGGCCTGTGCTTGCCCCTGCCCCTTCCCCCAGCCCCATTCCTGGTCTGTCTAAGGAGACCTCAGAATGTCTGGAGGATGGGAGCGGGGAGAATGCCAGCCGTTTCTTCCTTTCAGTGCTGAGAAAAAAGAACTAGGCTGGAATTCTCTACTTCCCACCATTTCCAGTGAACCCATGGCCTCAGAGAATAAACTGGGTTGCAGGCTTATCTTTGAGTTTAAACGCTTATCTACTTTAGCAGGTGAGCAAAAGACATCCTCTAGAATTTAAACGGGCATTTGCAGTTGAATAATCTTCAGGGTAGGTGTCACTACAATCATTCCCCACAACTGGTAGGACCTGCTCCATGTTTCATGGACAAACAAAGGCAGCCAGCACTTGCACAGCATAAACACGTGGAGGCTTTATCAGAAGGGCTAAATCTGACAGTCCGACAGTGATAACGACCTGCTTCTATATTCCTCTTCTTCCTTATATGCCCCAAAGGCTTACATGCCTAGAAGTTGATTCCTGTAGGTTTGGATACTCATTTCTCTGGGATAGGTGTCTATGCAGATTACCCATTAAAGTGAGAAGTTTCTGGTAACTATAAAAAACATTCCATTTAATGTTTTTAGAAGAGATCTAAGTCTGATATTGGAGCTTGTATGTTCTCTTAAGAACAGTGGCTGGTCTAAGAAAGACAGAAGCAGAAGCTGGATCTAACCGTTTAATACCATATTCCCCTAACCACACTTTTTTCTAAATGATGTTAGAGATCTCACTCTAAGTAAACAAACAGATCACCACCAGAGTCAACAGTGTGTTTCCTTGTCAACAAAAACAAAAATGTTTTCAAGTTTGGAAGCACAGTATCTTATTACAGGAAAACCATGCTAAGAAGAAAGAAAAAAAAAAAAACAGTTCCTTAAAAATAATTTCATAATTGTCTACTTTTACAGATAAAGCTCCTTTATTCCATGCTGTTCAGATTACCTAGAAATAGGCCTATTGGTTTCTCTGTCTACCACATGGTGACCAAACTGTGTGTGTATTTTATATGATTTCAAAGAAGTTTGCATTGAATAATAAGAACGGGCTACTGAAATGGGTATTTTAAAACAGCATCTTGAAACACTGCTTGCTGTTTACTAGTGTATCCGAGTGAGACTGAAGTGAAATTACCTTTAAGCGAGAATCCAGAGCGAGGAGTTCAATAACCCTGCTCTAGTGTGGAGGCAAGAGCAGAGACTTCAGCGGAAACATTTAAACTGGCGCCTGTGGGAGGTACATGTCGTGGTTGTGGCAGAGAGCAGATGTCTAAGAACAGGACGCTTACTCAGTCCCAGTGCTGCTGTGCAAAATGACACGCGCGACACCATTTCCTTGCAGAGTTCTGGAGTCTAGAATTAGACATCAACGGGCTATTGGTTATCAAATTTCTGCCTAGTGCTCTGTACCAACAACACAAATGCAAGAAGTATCTTAATGCAGCCTCAGAGACTTAGGGGGGCACTACCTGATACCCGGAATTAACACTGAAAAATTAAGGAGAAGGAAGGTTCTAACGGTGGGCAAACTTTTTGACTCGAGGGCCACAATGGGTTCTTAAACTGGACCGGAGGGCCGGAACAAAAGCAACCTGACCATGCTGGCACTCTCATCTTGGGCTGCTGGTGAAGGAGCGGAGGGGAGAGCAAGAGACCCCCCCCCCCCCCCCCCCCCCGCTCTTTCGGCTCTGCGAGCCGGATAGAACAGTCCAACAGGCCAGATCCAGCCCGAGGGCCGTAGTTTGCCCACGGCTGTTCTAGAATGTGCACCTTTGGCAGGTTAGCCCCGTCTGCTTGTGGCCATTTTGGTGTGCTTCCACAGGCCCTGGTAGAGGGCAGGGGTAAGTAGGGGGCATGAGGAAGGCTAGATGGCCCTGTGATTCTGGAAGTCCGGTGTTTCAGCCCACCTCGGTCCTCCAGGAAAAGAAAAACATGAAAGGAAAGGGACCATGGTAGACCCAGAAAGCCCTGTAAAAGCCTACCTTTCTCATTCACGTCTGGCAATTACAAAAATGTTCTACAAATAAAGTAACAGAGAATGTATTCCACTCATAGACGGTCTCTATGCTATTTTCAGCTTACATCAAAAACACAGGGCTGTGTGTTTTCTAGAGTTGCTTCCACATGACTTGCAGAATGAGCCATCGCTCTGAAATGGTATCTACCTACCTACCTACCTACCTACCTACCTATCTAAAAGCCCAGCGACCAAATGGCAAACAACCAGAACGACTGGTCGACCAGTTGCTATGATGCACACTGACCACCAGGGGGCAGACACCCAATGCAGGAGCTGCCCCCTGGTGGTCACAGCTGACTGGGATGAGCAGCTGTTCCTGCAGCGGGAGCAGCCGCTAGCAGGCCTAGGGTGAGGCCGAGTCTCTGCACCTATCAAATACCTGAGACAACCCAGACTCTGGCCTGACCCCACCAGCTGACGCAGGTCTTGTAAGGTGTGTTCTAGAAAGAGTGCAGGGAGCTGGCATAATGGATGGTAAGAAGTGATGTGACTGTGGATCCCCCGGGGGAGGCTGTCCTGATGGCTGAGGGTCCTGGAGCACAGCTGCCCTGAACACCCCCAATGGAGTCACTGACCTGGCGTCACACAGCAAGGACGACATTTACTGAGTGGCTTTGGGGTGCAAAGCTCTCCACCAGGTTCCTCCGGGACACAGAACATGCCTTTACCCAAGGCATTCCCCCGAAATATCAGCTCAGACTGATTTCCTCACTCACCAGCTGCTCAGAGGGTGGGTCCACACTGCTCAGCTGACCAGGATGAGCGGTGCTCCCACAGCGGGCCGATCCTCATGGGCCACGCCTCCCACCAGAGCACAGATTCGTGCACCAGGCCTCTGGTGAGACCATAAAACGCAACTCCAGAGCAACTGAGGTAAGTGTATTTGCCTCTAGTTGCTCCTGGAATTTACACTGCTATGTTGTATTTAACTAAATTATTTCTCTCAAAAGCACTTCTTTGACCAATGATTCCAAATAACTCAGAAATGGGGAATTGTGTTTCCCAAGTTTGATGAACGGGGACCCCAACTTCCCAACCCAATCCAACACGAGGAACAATACCCGTGGGAAAGAAGCCACAAAGTACCTTAAAAGGTTGGCACGGTAATATGTTTATTTTTCTGTAATTAAGACATGTTCCAAAATTCTCAGTCGTAGAGTTACTGTGTCAAGAGATATTAGCTTTAAAAAACAAACAAACAGCCAAAACCAGTTTGGCTCAGTGGATATGTCAGCTTTTCATTCTCGCACCCTTTGCAGTGAAGGCCAGTGATTCCAGGAACCTAACCTGGAAGCCACCCCCATACACACCACTGCGAGCGCGTGGAAAGGGACGGAGGCAGAGAGAACAGAATATCCATGCAGTGAGTGGGGAATGTGTGGGCAAGAAGGGAGAAGAGCTGAAACAGGTTTGGCTCAGTGGTAGAGCGTCGGTCTGCGGAGTGGGGGGGTCCCAGGTTCGATTCCGGTCAAAGGCATGTACCTGGGTTGTGGGGACATCCCTGGTGGGGGGTGTGCAGGAGGTGGCTAGTCGGTGTTTCTCTCTCATCGACATTTCTGGCTCTCTATCCCTCTCCCTTCCTCTCCGTAAAATATCAATAAAATATATTTTTTTTTAAAAAAGAAGAAGGGGGTACCATTGCCGGGGACCAGTCTCAGAGCTGGATCTCATTTCCTTGCTTTCTACTTGGAGTTGATTTCCCCTAATCCTCTGCTGACAAATCCTAGGCCACAAAGCTCCTATGACTAAATATTTCCCAACATTTATAACAAAACCTTCCTCCAGAATGTCATACTGACAAATTAACACACACGCTTCTACCCTTAATAATCCATGGATAGGAACACTGGAAGGTGACCTTGACACAAAGCCCATTAAATGCCATTTAAGCTGTAATTGGAAAACAGCCTGAAAACTGAAATGCATTGCTGGTGGGAGCATAAGTCGGTACAATTATTTTGAAGGTATGTCTCTCTCTCTTTAAACATATGCTGAGTTTTGTTGTTTGTTTGTTTAAAAAATATATTTTATTGATTTTTTTATAGAGAGGCAGGAGAGAGGGATAGAGAGTTAGAAACATCGATGAGAGAGAGACATCGATCAGCTGCCTCTTGCACACCCCCTACCGACGATGTGCCCACAAGCAAGGTACATGCCCTTGATCGGAATCGAACCTGGGACCTTTCAGTCCACAGGTCACTCTATCCACTGAGCCAAACTGGTTTCGGTTGTTTGTTTGTTTTTTAAAGCTAGTATCTCTTGACACAGCAACTCTACGACTGAGAATTTTGGAACATGTCTTAATTACAGAAAAAATAAACATATTACCCAATAATGTACTCAGTGAAACAATCTAAATCCAAGTAGGATTGTAAAGTATCCATATAATATAGTAAAGTTATTGTTTTAAAAACAGCCCTGTATTCTTATTTTCATAAAAATGTAAAAATATGCACTAAAAAGAGACCAAGTTAATAAATACACCAAAAGAATATCAGATGTTAATGCTGGTGGTAGGGTTTAGAAGTTATTTTTTATTTTCTTTTGTACTTTCCTATTTTTTCCAAATTTTCTGTGATAAAAGTATCTATCTTTGCATGTGCTTATAAAAGCATTTTAAAATAGTTTCTAAAAATTATGCTTAAGGTTTAATGACAAGGAAACAGCAGTTATAACTTCAGTGATGCAAATATGTATATTACACATATAAAGAAGAATCTGAAAAAATATAGCAACTATTAACACTATTTGATGAATTTGATGAATTTATGGGCAGTTTTATTTTTTATTTATTCTCAGCTGCATTTTCTAATATCCCACATTAAACATTCTTATAATCAGGAAAATTCTAATGGCTATCTTAACTAAACAAGTACTGACAGAGTTCACCGGGAGAATGTGCTTTGGTTTCAAAAAGGTCTTGTGTTCCGTACAATTTGAAGTATGCAAAAAACGCATGGACAGAAAAGTCCACACAAGTTCACAAAAATAAGAATGGCTGCCGAAGTGGTAGGAGGGTGAGATTTTTTTCTTCCTACATTTGTGTATGGTCCGTATTTTTGAAATGTTCATTATAAATGTGTTAATTTATAGCTAAAAGTATCAGAAACCAGGTATAGCGGTTACTATGCTGCCACAGAAGTATTTATTAACTGAAATCTCTATTTCATGTTTTCAACTCAGCCTCAATGAGCTGCAGTAAAAAAAAAAAAAAAAAAAAAAAAAAAAAAAGTATGTTTTGGTGGTTGTGTTTTTGGGAAAGTCTGCATTGTTGCTGCTGCTGGAGGAAGCCCGACAAACTATTACCTATTTGGATGTATCAGCCCCAATCTGAAGTACGTGTATTCAATTCAATTAAGTTTTTATTTGGTGCCAACTTCCAAGAAGAGACTTAATTGTGCAAAAGAGTGATGTCTTTTCTGCAGGGTTTATGAGCGAGAAAGGAGTGAGCGCTGCTTTATGATGAACCACTTTCATATAATGGATGTCACGGAGTCCGTCACAAACTGAAAACCAGTCATTTATTCGGGGGTGTTCTCCTGGAGAAAACCAGCTGCCAAACAGAGAATCAGGCTGAACTGGGTTTGATGGAGAAGAGGATTCAGTCAAAAGTGCAAATCCCTAAGCTTAGCTTTTATAAATATGGGTAATCTTTGCGCACCAAGGATGTTTTAATAAGCTTGTGCATTTGAGCATTTTTAAAAACATTTTTCCTGATACGTGGTGGATTCTTGCCTTATTGTACTCATTCATTATCAGCTAACAGCTTCTGTCCTCTACTCTCTGTGATAACAAAACTTTGGCTATAAGCTAAAATTACCAAATGATTAGTTAGATCAAGTACAGCATTCAAGAGTATGGACCCTATGTATAGAAATCATTTTAACAAATTCAAAGAACCATTGTAAACACTAACTTAGTCCAGTTTGCAAAAACCCATTACAATATTACTGAGTTACAATCCCAAGTGTTCCAAAATTCTAATTTCATATCTTTTTTTTTTTTTTTTTAATTATTGTTGCCCTACCTGGTTTGGCTCAGTGAACAGAGTGTCAGCCTGCGGGCTGAAGGTCCCAGGTTCCATTCAGGTCAAGGGCACATGCCCTAGTGGTGGGCTTAATCCCTAATAGGAGGCAGTCAATCAATGATTCTCTCTTATCATTGATGTTTCTCTCTCCCTCTCCATTCCCCTCTGAAATCAATAAAAAAATTAACTTAAAAAAACTAGTATTGTTCCCCCTAATTTCAAAAGTTATTTGTGGCCTACTTTGAATCACTTCTAGGAATGTATCTTAAAGATACTGCATAAGCATGAAAAGATAGTTTTCCAAATTCACTAATCAGAATTTTTTGGAAAAGATGCATTTAAAAATTCACAACTTTGGATTTCAAAAAGATTGTAGGTACATATACCATATATTAGATATATTGGGTCACATAGCTCATATTGGATTTGGGAAACACCAGATAACCAAACATTAATATATCTGAATGAGACATAGGGATATATATTCACATTAAGTTGGATGAATAAAGACTATAAAGAAATTTTGGTCAGTTCAAGAAGGGTGTTAACACCAAAGGTTATCAAAGAAAGGAGGGAAGAAAGGAAGGAAAGAAAAAAGGAAGGGAAGAAGGTAGGAAAGAAGGGAAGGGAAGAAAGGAGGGAAGGGAGAAGAGGGAGGAAGGAAGGGGAGGGAAGAGAGGGAGGGAGGGAGGGAGGAAGGAAGAGAGGGAGAGAATGGAGGGAAGAGCCTTTTGTTTTTAGAGTTTAGATTTTGAAATTAGAGATAAATGATTCTGGGCCTATTAAGACTAAAACCATACAGTCCACCATGATGGGATTTGAGTTTCTTTTTACTTTTACTTCTATCTGGTGTAGGTTTTTTACTAAACTTCAAATATTTTTTCAGGCACTTCTCTAAAAATTGTTACAAAAGTTTTTTTCCCTTGCTCATTGCTTTTTTGTTTGTTTATTACATTATAAATATGTTTTATTTGTACAATAAAATAACACCACACAATGCTGGGTGAGGGAATGGAGTTGCAAAATAGTGAGGAAACACTGTGTTATATATAAATAAACTGCATGGTTGCTGGGAAGGGGCTACTATATGGAACAGTTATTTTACCTTTTTTGTACTGGAAAATAAAATAGCAGTGCACTCTGATTTTAACTGCCTAAAAAGTCAGACAATTATTCACTCAGCAATATTTTTCTTTTTTTAAAATTCTATTGATTTTTTACAGAGATGAAGGAAGAGGGATAGAGAACTAGAAACATCGATGAGAGAGGAACATCGACCAGTTGCCTCCTGCACGTCCATACCAGGGATGTGCACGAAACCAAGGTAGATGTCCTTGACCAGAATGGAACCCGGGATCTTTATGTCCGTAGGCTGATGTTCTATCCACTGAGCCAAACTGGTTTCAGCCTCAACAATATTTAGTAAGTACCTACTCTGAATTAGGCACTGTTGTAAGGATGCAACAGTTTTTTAAAAATCACTTCCCTCATGCTTACATTCTGTTAGCATATAACAGGAACAATAATAATGAAAAGATTAAGTGCCATGAAGAAAAATAAAGCAGGATGGGGCAACAAAAAACAGGAGGGCTATTCGAACTAGTCTTATGAGGTAACATTCCAGACAAACATTTTAAATGAATACGCATTATCCTGGGGAAAATCAAAGTACCATCAAGTCAAAGGACTATCAAGAACATCTATATTCCAACCTGCTGAGACCCAAGTACAGTAAACAAAATAATGTACATCTGTGTACAATATTCTAATTATATTGGTCTTAATGGACTTTTATTTCATCGATCACCCCGGAGCTGTCTTCTAAGGAATGTTTAACCCACATGAGGTTTTTAAGAAAAGGTTAAAGATGCAATCTTATGAAGACAGGAAGAATAAAAACAAAGACATTACGTAGGGACAGAAAAGCTGTTTTTTGTTGCCCCATCCTTTTATTATGTTAAGGTATAAAAAAGAAAAACTTTTACCATTCGAAAAAGCATGGATGGACCTGGAGAGCATTGTGCTAAGCGAAATAAACCAGTCAGAGAAAGGTAAATATAAGATCTCACTCATTTGTAGAATATAATGATCAACATAAATTGATGAACAAAAATAGATCCAGAGACAAAGAAACACCGAACAGACCATCCAACCTCAGAGAGAAGGCAGGGAAGGATGTGTGTGTGTGTGTGTGTGTGTGTGTGTGTGTGTGTGTGTGTGTGGTGTCGGGTAAGAGATCAACCAAAGGACTTGCATGCATGCATATTAGCATAACCAATGGACACGGACACAGGGGAGGTAGGGGTTTGTCCTGGAGGGTAAGAGTGGCAGGGGAGGGGTCAATTGGGGAAAAAGAAGACATATATAATACTTTAAACAATTACAAAAAAAACCCCACAAAACTAAGAGTAGCTTTATTTTTTAAAGAGCCTTTAAAAATGCCAAGCTCCAGAACTCAGTAGTGGGCAGAAAAGCAGTGAAGTAGTGATCTACTCAGATTAGCACTGGTCTGTCCTTGGGAGCCAGCTGCAGGTGGAGCTGCTTTCTATGGAGGGAGGCAGACTTAGAACAAGGCAGGATGGTTAAAAGCCCTGTGAAGCGGGAGTCAGGAAACACTTGAAATTCGATGTCCAATTAGTACCAGGAAGCTGAAAGAGGTAATTCCATATTTAATCTTATTCCACGTACTCTAATTTTCATTGATGGCCCTGCACAAATAAAAGTATTGGACTATAAATAACCACTTGAAACCGGTTTGTAAACATAGATATGTTATAAAAACAAACAAACAAAGACACCCACAGTTTAAAAAACTAAAAGTAACAGCCTAGAAAATGAGAGGTTATTTATTTTCTGTGGGTTTTTTTTTGGAGGGGTGGGGGTTGGGGCTTGTTTTTGCTTCTAAAATATCTGTATTAGTAAATTGGGGCCCAAAGCTTGTACTGAACAAGATCCAAAGTGATATTCTGATGAACATGCATCTGCACTTTAGGGGCACATCTTCAGAATGTCAAGGATTATGGGTTGATGGGGGCTGGAGTATCTTTAAAGGGAGAGTAAAATCCATTGCAAGCACGTCAAACTCGCGACAGGCAGGCAGGCGGGCTGCATGCGGCCTGCCTGCCCTGCGCTGGATATGCTTGAGAAGGCTTCGTGGCCCTGACAACAGAAAAAGCAGATGCTTACAACTCATGTCCCCAACTGCAAGGGTCCTTTCCCTCCACCAGGTGGGCACCTCCTCTTTGGTTCCTTTTCTCTTCAAACTGCCCCACCACCCACCCAGCTACACAGGGTAAATAAAGTCACAGCTGTCATCTCAGCTTCATACTCCCCCCGGCTGCTCCCCAGACAATCGCCCTAAGTCCTGTCCATTTTAATCGACCATCTAGTTAGTACTTCTTGCTCCCTCGAGCTTAGTTCAGTTCACAGACACCTCTTCCTTGCAGAAGACCGGAATTAGTCCAAACACATGTCAACAGTCACAAGAAATCAGATCCACCCACCGGAAAAGACACATTCACATTATTTATTTAACGAAAAGAAAGCCCACACAGTCCTAGGAATATCAGGCACTGCCAGTGTGCTGCACTGCTAGAGTGCAGTGACCGTGTGAAGAGGAAACGGGTAATAAATAGCCAGCAGTCTAGTAAGAAGGCAAAGTCATGGGCATTCCTGCACAAGAGAAACTGAAGTGCAGAAATCTGTGAGGAAAGGAAGGGTGCTGAGGTATTTAACCAGCACCCCCTTCCTCCCTCACTGGGTCTGTTCCCAGTCCATTTTCTGCTTTATTGACTTTCTCAAAGCCCTTAAATCTCTCCCCGTGGTCAAAAATCCATTGCTTATTTCGACTTAAAAAAAAACCCCCACACACAAACTTATAATAGAAGATTTCAAACATATTATCTTGAAAGCAGAGGGAATAGGGCAGTGAACAACGTCACCAGGTACAATTATCATGGAAAAATCTTTTTAATTTCTCCTCTACCCTGGATTTCCTTTGGAAGCAATCCCAGAAATCATATTTCATCTGGAAATATGTCAGTATGCCTCTTTAAGATAAAGGCTCTCTTTAAAAAAAAAAAACACACACAAAAAAAAACAACAACCCTTAATGCCATTGTTACATCCGGACAAAATTAACATAAATTTCACAATTACTAATACCCTGCCCGCTCGCCTTTCCCAGATCATCTTATTGTGGCATCACTTACAAGGACCTTCCTGGTCTGGCCTCTGCCTTCCTTTCAGGCTAGGTTTTTGTGCTTCCAGCCATATTTAATCCATTTCTGTTCCCTTTTATTAGGTCTTTACATATTGGGCTTCATGCCCAACACTTTCAAAGCCTGGTTAGTAATTTATATGTTTGCCATTTGACCTATATATTCATGCACCATCAGTACACACATCCCTTATAGATGGTGTTCTATAAGTGCACATCAGACATTAGTTCAGAGGCTGTCAAGAATATGCAAATCTACCGAATTAGTTAAACAGTACATTTAAGAACCATGAAGTCTGTCAAATTTGCATTAGATGTTTGGCTAATACGTGGGTGTGATACAGACCGGGACCACACAGCGAGCTAGCCAGAACTCTAAAGCAGGCTCTGGAATCCTATGGCTACAGGAACAGAAAACCGCTTCATCTTATTCTAAAAGTGGCACCAACTCCTAAAAATAAAAATCCACCCATCAAGGATGCTGCTGTTACTGTTTTTCAACAGATAACTGACCAGCTAAATAGACGTTCTCTCCGGAGATTTTCACTCGAGTACAATCAGACACCTATATTTGAAGATCAACCACCAAATAATTTTTTAGAAAATGTTGGTTGACTACTTTGTGCAACTTGCCTTATCTATAACACGAGATCATGAATAATAATCAGGTAAAAGTAAAAATTTCTCTGGGGGCCTTAAGAAGTCTAATTTATATTGTGAAGTGTAGGGAGCGGCTATAGGGTTAAACCTAGACTGACCCGTTGGCAAAGCCACAAACAAGTCCCAGCTTAGAAGGCACAGCCCTTGCCCCCTAGATCCTATCTGGGTAGCTAACTGGCTATGGGAGGTGCAAGTGCTGCCAAAACAAGTGAAACTCACAAAAACATTGTAACTACGGTGACCACTACCTTGTTTACCTCTGACTATAAAGCAAAGGCTCAGCTTGCAGTTTGGATCTTTCTCTGTGGCCTCAGCCAGGCACAGGAGATCCACCTAGACCCAGCTTTTTCTTTGTCTTTTCTTCATCCTTCGCCGGCCCTCCCTCAGGCTTGCCGAACCCTTGGCTGAGCTGGTGCGGCACAGTGAAACTAATTGATTATTATATTTCTGGCTTTGTAATTACTTTAAGAAAGCTTTTGTTTGAAAAGGTACTTATGAACACATACACTTTAAATACTACATTGGAATACTTTAAGTGTTTAAAAAATATTGACTTTGTATTCTATTACTGATTTATATTTACATGGTTTAAACTTAAGAAGAGCTAAAGTTAACACTGACATAGTATTTATTATTGCCCAAACACTATTCTAAATACCTTATCTTTTTTAATCTTCATCACAACTCTATGAGGTAGAGATCATTGCTATCACATTGTACAGATAAGCAGAGACATTAAGTGAATTGCCTAAGATCACCAGCTAGTAAGCAGTAGGGCCAACATTCATTAGTTTGGTAATTTCTGACTCAGAATGTCCTTCCACCACTTTTTAGGGAAAGCATCTACAAATAAGCACACAGCTTCAGGGCAAATTCTTACAGTAAATACAAAGAAAAGGAGGGAAGCCCTCGTAAGTCAGAAGAACCAACTTCCTGTAGTTTTCCGAGTACAGGTCTTTTACCTCCTCAGTTAAGTTTATTCCTAAGTATCTTAATTTTTGTTGTTGTTGTTGCAATAATAAATGGGACTGTTTTCTTAGTTTCTCTTTCTGAGAGTTCATTATTGGTGTATAAAAATGCCATACATTCTGGGTGTTAATCTTGTACCCTGCTATGTTGCCAAATTCATTTATTCAATTTAGTAGTTTTTTGGGTGGAGTCTTTTAGGGTTTTCTCTGTACAACAGCATGTCATCTGTGAATAATGATGACATGATATTGAAGAGTTTTAATTCCTCCTTTCCAATTTAGATGCCTTTTTTTTTTATCTGATCACTGAAGCTAGTACTTCCAGTACTATCTATACTAATAGTAGAGGAACATGCAAATTTTCTGGGACACCATCAAGTAATGACCATTCAGCAGGCTGTGTCCCCGCCCTCTGCTCAGTCAGCTGCAAGGCCCAGGGTAGGATAGGATTCAATAGAAGGGGATAAGAAAGGAGAGGGAGAGGAAGGCAGGCCTGGATGCAGGAGAAACAGAAATACAGAAAGGGAACAAGAAAAAGACGCAGGAATGGAAGAGGGAAGGAAATGCGGGGCTGCACACGGGAGAGGGTGACGACCACTGGGGGGGAGGTGGGGGGTGGAGCAGCTGCACCCAGCAAGGGGCAGGGCACAGGTGGTGCAGAGCCCCGCTCAGATGCTGGAGAATGGTGGCAGTCCCCAGCATGAGCTATTGGGAAGAAGGGGTGGATGGCTGGAGGCCTTCTGGGCAGAGGCACTCCTGCTCCGTGGCAGCACCGCCCCAGGCCACACGGGCCTCGGCCACCCTTGCTGGGCTAGGCACCCCGTACTGGGAGGGAAGGCATAGCTTACCATTTCATCCATGTTGTCCAGCTTGTTGAAATATAATTGTTCATAGTTGTTGGTGTGTGTGTGTGTGTGTGTGTTTAACATTCCTTTGTATTTCTGTGGGGTCAGTGTTACTTCACCTCTTATTTCTGATTTTGTTTATTTGGGTCCTTTCTCTTTGTTTCTTTTTTTCTTTTTTTTTTTTCTTTTTTTTCATTTTCTGTCTAGAAGATCTATCCAGTGATGTTAGTGGGGTGGTGAAGTCCCATACTATGATTACATTATTGTTCATCTCTCCTTTAAAGTCCTCCATAAGTTTTTAAAAAAAATATATTTGCTCCTGTATTAGGTGCATATATGTTTACCAGAATTATATCCACTTATTGTATTGATCCCTTTAGTATTATGAAGTAACCTTCATTGTCTCTTGTTATGGCCTTCACTGTGAAGTCTATTTTGTCAGATATGAATATTGCTACCCCATCTTTTTTTTTTCACTTCCATATGCCTGGAAAAAAATTTCTATCCCTTCATTTTCATTCTGTGTGAGTCACTTGTACTAAGTTTCTTGTAGGCATTATATCTATGGGTCATGTTTTCTTATTCCTTCAACTACTCTGTGCCTTTTAACTGGACTATTTAATCCATTTACATTTAAAGTTATTATTTATAGGTACTTATTTGTTGCCATTCTTACCCTTTATCCATTTCTTCAAAGCGATAGAGAAAGATATAAACTAGTGTGTCCATAGGTTGGTAGAAATCAACATCATTAAAATGTCCATACTCTCCAAAGCCATCTATACAGTCAATGCAATCTTTCACCAATCTAGAACAAACACTCCAAAAATTTATATGGAACCAAAAAAGATACTGAATAGCTGCAGCAATCTTGAGAAAGAAGAACAAAGTTGGAGGGATCATAATACCACATATCAAGTTATACTACAAAGCAACTGCATCAAAACATCCTGGTACTGGCACGAGAACAGGCATACAGATCAATGGAAGAGAACAGAAACCCCAGAAATTAACACAAGCCATTATGTTCAATTAATATTGACAAAGACAAGAGCATACAATGGAGTCAAGACAATTTTCTTCAATAAATGGTGTTGGGAAAACTGGATGGGTACATGCAAAAAAAGTAAACTAGGCCACCAATTTACATCATTCACACAAGGATAAACTCAAAATGTATAAAAAACCTAAATTTAAGTCATAAAACCATAAACATCTTAGAATAAACCATAGGCAGTAAAATTTCAGACATCTCTCATAGCAATATGTTTACTGATATATCTCTCCTAGGGCAGAGGAAACTAAGGAGAAAATAAACAAATGGGACTACATCAAAATAACAAGCTTATCAGAGCAAAAGAAACCATCAACAAAGTGAAAAGAGAGCCCACTGTATGGGAGAACATATTGCCAATGATACAACCGATAAGGGTTTTTCTCCCCCCAAAATATGTAATGTACTCAAACAATTTAACAAAAGAAAGACAAACAATCCAACTTAAAAATGGGCAAAAGACCTAAAGTGGATATACAGAAGGCCAAGAGACATATGAAAAAAATGCTCTAAGTCACTAATCATTTAAGAGATGCAAATTAAAATGACAATGAGGTATCATCTTGCACCTGTCAGAATGGCAATCATCAAAAATTCAACAAAAGAAAAGTGTTGGTGTGAATGTGGAAGAAAGAGTGGGAATTCAGACTGGTGCAGCCACTGTGGAAAGCAGTATGGAGTTTCCTCAAAAAATTGAAAATGGAACTCCCATTTGACCCAGTAGTCCCACTTCTAAGAATATATCCTAAGAAATCTAAAACATCAAACAGAAAGAATATATGCACTCCTATGGTCATAGCAGCACAATTTGCCATAGTTAAGATTTGGAAACAGCCTAAATGACCATCAGCAGATGAACAGATAAAAACAAACAAACTGTGGAACATCTACACATTGGAATACTACACGGTGGCAAAAAAGAAGGAACTCTTACCATTTGCAATAGCATGGATGGAACTGGAGAGTACTTCGCTAAGAGAAATAATCCAGTCAGAGAAAGATACCGTATTTTCAGGGCCAAAAAATCGTCTTATACGCCGGCAAATACGGTAAGTATATATGATCTCACTCATATGTGGAAGCTACTGAACAAAATAAACTGATGAACAAAATAGATCCAGAGTCAGAACCATGATCAGACTGATGAATCTCTGAGGGAACATAGGGGTGATTATCAGGAAACATATGCATAGCCCATGGACACAGACAATAGTGTGGCAAAGGCTTGGGAGGGATGGCTACAGGAAGAGGAGATAAAGGGAGAAAAACAACAACAACACCCAAAGCGGACATCTGTAATACTTTCAACAATAAAGATAATTTTTTTTAAAAAAAAGAACCAACCTTGGAGACCAGTAGATTCGGACAGCCAGAGTGTCCCTGCCACTTCCGCTGGACACCAGTGAAACCATTCTGAGCCACCTGGGAACACCTGGCATTTCCTTTATAGCTCTGACTCCCAGTCTGAGTCAGCTCACCGCCCCCAGCGTTTCCATTTATGTTCCCTTTCAGATATGGGCGGGGTGGGGGTCTGGGAGGGTGAAAGAATGCTCAAGAGAAATAGAACAAGGCCAGGGTGCTGACCTGAGGGGTGGTGAAGGGCCACGCCCCTTCCCTGTGTTGTGATAAGAAGTCCTTTACAGTGACTGTCTCAGGAAGACCACATGGGCATGTCTGCAAGCCCCATCTTGCTTCAACTAGAAGAGCTCTACCTTGCTTTCTATTTTTACCCACAATCTCACCTGAAATCTGGGTTCCATAGCCAAAAGGTTTAAAAACAAATGATGTCAATGCAAGGCCCTGAAGTGGAAGTTAACAGACCAAAATCCTTATCTACACCAAGTGGCCAGATTATTGTGATCTCTAAATGCATAATAATCTGGCCACTCAGGATATATATGTATGTATGTATGAGTGTGTGTGTGTGTGTGTGTGTGTATATATATATATATATATATATATATATATATATATATGGCCCAGTGCATGAATTCATGTATGGGTGGGGTCTGGCCAGCCTGGCCAGGGGGAGAGGACATGGGTGGTGGCTGGCCAGCCAGCCTGCTGGTCTAACTCCTGGTTGAGGGGACAATTTGCATATTGGCCTTTTATTATATAGGATATACACTGAGTGGCCAGATTATTATGCATTCAGAAATCATCATAATCTGGCCACTCCGCGTATATTTGGCCACAGAGAAGCTATGACTAACCCTGAGTAGGTCATTTAGCAACCTCAGGTTCCAGTTTCCTCACTAACACAATCCTGTTATAAGATGGCTGTCTAATATATTTTGTCATATTCAAATATAAAAGTAGGTTTACAGTTGTACTTGAAACACAGAGGTTATTCTTATTATTAATTAGTGTGTTATTTTCCATATGAACAACTGTAAACCTACATGTGCCCCACCCTGCACATGCATATAACTCTATAGAAAGAAAGCAAAGATATGTTAGTGATCGCACCAAAGACAGTTAAAGAAAGCAAGTAAAAATCCCATTTTTCACAGAAAGAAAGGAAGTAGGGTGAGGTATCTTACTGATGAGTGTACTACAACCATCACAAGTTCTAGGTATTTCCTCTTAGTGCTCAAAACACTTCCATGTGATTGGTGCTAGGATGTGAGAAATCGATTCCCTCAAAGATTTAAAAATTTGGGGTATTTTAATTTAGCTTGATGTAGATAACTGATGTGCAACAGCTCCATATGGAATTATTAAGACACAGGCTCTTACCCTGACTTTATCACTCGATAAAAATTAAAGCAATCTGTATATTGTACTCTGCGCCCACTACCCAAAGTCAAGCCTTCTTCCATCACCATATATTTTTCACAGAATTGCATGCTTGAAACCTATATAATCTTATTAACCATTGTCACCCCAACAAATTTATTTTTTTTTAAAAAAGGGAAAAAAATAAAACAACCTTCTTTGACCTCAGTTTCTCTTGCCTTTCTCACAATTCTCAAAAGAGGGACTAGGTTAAATGATTGTTCACTTGCATATTACCATAAGAAAGCATCATTTCTCTTATATCTTTATTTCTCACGGTCAGAAATCACGTTGTGGAATAGGCCACGTGAAAAGGGAAATACATTCATGGGAGAATCATCCATTAGGTTCCATTCACTATTTGGGCATCTGAATGGAGTACATTCATCTGATGCAGAACCTCCTTTCCCACCAGAACCCAGCCAATAAAATAACATATTAATGAATAGCTCCTGATATCAGGCTTAAAAAATAGATTTAAAAAATTAATAAGGTAGAAGGTAAAAGGTCATATCTGCTAGAATAAGAGATTGCTAATTAGACTCAAGGTAACTAGCTGACAGAAAGTTACTGGGTGAGCTTAGAGGTCAACACCAAAGACCATAAAATAATAAAATATTATGTTTTATGATACCAATTGACCATTATATGAATGCAGGTTCAAAATTAGATAATAATATGATACAGATTAGTTTAAACACAAGCTATATTTAAAATACTTGATGTTTAAAAAGGTCTTTTCTGAAATATATATATATATTTTAATATATTTTATTGATTTTTTATAGAGAGGAAGAGAGAGGGATAGAGAGTTAGAAACATCGATGAAAGAGAATCATCAATCATCTGCCTCTTGCACACCCCCTACCAGGGATGTGCCCACAACCAAGATACATGCCCCTGACCGAATTGAACCCGGAACCTTTCAGTCTGCAGGCCGACGCTCTATCATTGAGCCAAACCGGCTTCGGCTTTTCTGAAATATTTAAAGTTGGAAAAAAATTTCCCAAATGATCTGAAATTTTATATCTTGATTTAGAGTTAATCTATTCTGCTAGCATTAATGTTTCAAGACAGACAATTTACACTAATAAAGAAGACTAGATGTCTCTGGTAATGGATCAGCAATCCTACATTTAAATTTATTTTTTTTTCTGGGTAACAGGCTATTCCAGGTTTAATCTCAGACATGACACATACTCCTGAGCTATATAACTTCTGAAAAGCAGTTGGTCATATGTTAGAACTCTGAGGCATTATTTATGGCTTCTTCCATTTTTGAATAGAAGTTGTCTGTTCATTATTATTAATACAGCTTTTCACCAAGTACAATAAAGATTTCCAATGAAAGACTGAGAATCTAAATTAATGGAAAAACTCTAGGCTCTCTATAAAACAAGCCAAACTTGAAAGCATTTCTCCTAAAGTGATATTCTAAACTCATAGAAAGTTACTCAAGGTACAAGACTGCATATACAGCACGGATTCTGCCTTCAATGCCAAATTCAGTGGAGCACTATGGATTGTGGCTTTGAGGAGTGTCATAAAATTTTAGAGTTCAACAAGTTTTTTTCTTACTTTTTACAGAGACCCAAAAGTTAACCTTAAGTCATAAGGCCATAATTTTGGCAACAAAGAAGTCTCGATAGTTACTGAATAAGATGGTATCATGTACTTATTTTTTGGCGCTGACCAGGGCTTTTAATAATTTTGAAATTAACTATAGTACACAATGCTGAAAACCTCTGGAGAGGTTTCTTAAATGATGCTATAATTATAATTTCTATAATTACAGTTCTCAAAGTCATAAAAGAATAGACAAATCATTTTAAAGTTCTTACCTGTCTTTGGGTTTTCCTTCCTTCCCTCACAATTCAGCCCCCACCACTGAGGGAGTTACCTAGTGCCTTTTGAATTTCCCTGGAGGATATGAGGCAACTGCCCTCAAGGTTTCTGATAAGATACAGGCCTTCCCAAATACTAACGTTAATAAACATAATCAAGGTATGGGGTAGGTACCCTTATCAGCACCCTGTGAGGTAGGAGGAAGTGAAACTTAGAAATTCAAGTCCAGCATTCAAGTTCTTAGCTACTATGCTATGATTGATTTTCCAAAAATTTGTTCTACTTTAGGATTAGAAATGTGCTCATTTTTTTTTTCTACTAAGAGCAATGAATTTATCTACCCCGTGAGTCCTTCTGGGGAGAGATTCCAGCCTGCCCGCCCCCAATCTTCCTCCCCATAGTTACCAAGCAGATTGCAGTCAGTGTGCCCTTCCTTCCAAATATTAGCCAGCCCCACCTACTGACACATGGTTACCGGTTCCGGCCCCTCTGATGCCTTCAGTGGCTGAGAGAATGTTTACCCCACTTTCCAGTGACTTATAAGAGGGGCATTTCCTGGAAACATTGCAGGTGGACATTTCACTCTAATGAGATGTTTAGTGTCTGAATCAGCCCTGTTGCCTAGAAACCTCTTTGTGTTTGGCAGGAGGAAGATGACTAAGGCACAGGTACAGTCAGACATAAAGCGGATATGTATTAAGCATGACCTGCTCCCGGCCCCTTGACTGTTGATTTCATGCTTAACCTTGACACTGTGCCTTCCCATATCACTCACTGTTAAGAGAGGCTCCTTCGTTTATTTTCAAGACGGGGAAACCCATAAGGCCCTAGAGCTGAAATGTATGCTACATTATTGTACTCATTGAATGCTGAAGAAAAGCTTGAAGACAAAAGATCGTTACTTGACTTACATACGAAGAGAATTAAAATTATGTGGTGTCATAGAAGTAACCTGCCTATAAAACTCGGTTCTCTCTCATAAATCCAGTTAATATAATACACTCTCAAACAGCACTGAGTCACTACTTTTGACCTCACAGTCAAGAAAGAACATTTTCAGGCAACTAGAGGGCTGACTCATTTGGCAGGCCACATTCAGGCCAGAAAAACTATGATACACATCTCTCTCTCTCTCTTTTATATTTGAGGGTAGGAAATAACAAGAAGTAACTGATGACCACATCTAAGTAGCTTCAGAATGGAGGGGTTTCACAAGCAAATACCATAATATATACACTGAGTGGCCAGATTATTATGATTTCTGAATGCATAATAATCTGGCCACTCAGTGTACATCCTATATAATAAAAGGTTAATATGCAAATTGTCCCCTTGACAGGCATTGGACCAGCAGGCAAGCCGGCCAACCACCCATGTCCCTTCCCCCTGGCCAGGCTGGCCGGTCCCCAAATTCATGCACCAGGCCTCTAATATATATATATATATATACATATATAAATACACACACACACACACACACACACACACACACACACACTGAGTGGCCAGATTATTATGTGTTCAGAGATCACAATAATCTGGCCACTCAGTGTACAAACATATTGCAGCTGGCCAACGGTCATTTCACCAACTTTTATTTTCAAGCTTAAATTAGCATGCACACCTAAGTCACTGTAGAAGCCAAAACAAAAAACAACAACAAAAAAAAACTAAAATAAAACACTCTAGAATTTAAAAAAAAAAAAAAAAGGCTTGAGTTCCATATAAATTCTCCACCAATTATTGCTATTCCCCTAACATTTTGGGGCTCCACTATTTTTCTTAGTCAGTTCTATTCATTAAATATTCAAAGGAGGAAAAGTGGTTTAAACAAAAGTAAGCACATACACACATATCAGATACTGGCGTTTTCTCTTTGTCCTGTGCCTAAATGTTACTGTATCTTAGTGGAAAAGTTCTACATCCTAAATTTATGTAATACTTATAGACTGAAGGATACAAAGTAATTTAGAAAATTTTTTCTTCCCTTCATGAAACACTATTCATCCTAACACAAGGGTTCCAGTATGCCTGTATTAAATACTACTGAAAGTCTAATAGAGGAACACTTTCAGTCAAGATGGTGGAGTAGGTCAACACTGTACTCACCTCTCCCCATCACCACATCAAAATTACACTGTGGAACAACCATCAGAGGATCCCCTGAAGTCTAACAGAAGTCCTGTAACTAAAGATACCAGTTGTACTGGTTAATAATGCGGATTTTTTCAATAAATGGAATTACACATATATTGATATATATGAATTTGATATGTATGCAATTTTGTTGTATTGACAAGCTTCAAATTTTCATATGTCAAATTTACTGTAGGTGTTAACATCATAGATATTTTTATGCTTAAAATGTCAAATTTAATGCCAAAAAAAGAGCATTTTTGAGAAGTTTTAATTACATTATTTTGAAGAAAAAGTTATCGTATACTTCAGGAAGCTTATGGTGAACATGCTGCATCTCAAGATACTTGTGAACACTGGTTTAAATTCTTTAAAAGTGATGATTTCCATGTGAAAGACAAAGAACGTTCAGGTCAATTAAAAGTTTGAAGATGAACAATTATAAGCATTATTGGATGAAGATGTGTGTCAAACTCAAAAACAACTTGCAGAAGGATTAAACATTGCTCAGAAAACAATTTCTGATCATTTACAAGCAATGGGAAAGATTTTAAAGGAAGGAAAATGGACGCCACATCAACTGAACAAAAGACAAATGAAAAACCAAAAAGTCATCAGCAAAATGTAGCTTCAATGGCACGAAAGACTTTTTTTGCATTGAATTGTGACTGGCGATTAAAAGTGGATTTACTTTGAGAATCCCAAACGGATAAAATCATGGGTTGATCCAGGCCAAGAATCAACATCGACTGCAAGGCCAAATCACTTCAGAAAGAAGACAATGCTCTGCATTTGGTGGGATCAGGAAGGTATGATGTACTATGAGCTTCTAAAACCAGGTGAAACAGTTACTACTAATCGCTACCAACAACAAATAACCAATTTGAACTATACTTTAATTGTGAAATGACCAGAATATGCCAAAGACACGGCAAAGTAGTAATTTTGCTTCATGATTACGCACCATCACACACTACGAAACCAGTCAAAGACATGTTACAAGATCTTGCCTGGGAAGTATTAACCCATCCGCCATTTTCACCAGACCTTGTTCCTTCAGATTACCACTTGTTCGAACAATGGCACACATACTTTCTGAGCAGCACTTCAAAATGCACGAAGAAGTGGAAAATTGGGTCTCTGAATGGTTTGCCTCAAAACAAGAAAAGTTCTATTGGGACGGTATCCACAAATTGCCTAAAAGATGGAGGAAATGTGTAGCTAGCAATGGAAATTACTTTGAATAAAGCATTTTTTATGTTTCTCTTGAAATTATCGTGGTTTTTTTTTAATTACAAAATCCATATTATTAACCGGTACACGTAGTATATAGAAGCAGCAGCATGGAGACTTGTAGGAGGGGCACTGGTAGGATGGGCAGAGACGTGGAACAAGCTAGTCTCACACCAGCGTGTGGTGGTTAAAAATCGGGAGAGAGGCTGCAGAGGTCCTCCTCAAAGGAGCAAGGTCTCCCAGGGCCGATACCAGGCTCTTCAGCCCAGGGTTTCAGCGCCAGGAAGAGAAGTCCCCAACGGAGATTGTGGTTTAGTGAGACAAAGGACTGATGGAGTCCCAAGCATTCCTCTTAAAGGGCCCATAACTCGTTGAGAGACTCACTCCCTCTGAGCTCCAGCACTGGGGAAGTTGCTTGAAAGGCTCCAGGGACATAGGAAAAGGAGCTGAATTGTCTGGCATCAGGGCAAAGGAGGGGCAGCTTTCTCCCAGACAGAAGTGCTGGCACAAGCCATTGATAGCGTAAGGAGCCTCAGGGACAACTTCAAGTGAACCAACATTTGCATCATGGAGATGCAGGAAGAAGACACAGAGCAAGGAATTGAAAACCTATCTGAAAAAAATAATGACAGAAAATTACCTAAGCTAGTGGAGAAATAGACGTACAAGTCTAGAGAATCCCAACTGAGAAGAATCCAGAGAGGCCCACATCAAGACACATCATAATTAAAAAGCCAAAAGTTAAAGAAAAAGATAGAATCTTAAAAACAACAGGAGAAAAGCAGTTAGTCACCTACTAGAAAGCTCCCATAAGACTGTCAGCTGATTTCTTAACAGAAACTTTGCAGGTGAGAAAGGACTAGAAGAAATACTCAAAGGAATGAAAAGCAAGGACCTACAACCAAGATGACTCTACCCAGCAAAGCTATCATTTAGAATCAAAGGCTAGAACAAGTCTTCCTAGACAATAAAAAGCTAAAGAAGTTCATCACCACCAAATGAATATTAAATGAAATGTAAAAGGGTCTTCTTTAAGAAGAAGAAAAGAAAAAGATAAAAAATGTGAATAATAGCCCTAACCAGTTTGGCTCAGTGGATAGAGCGTTGGCCTGCAGACTGAAGGGTCCCAGGTTCGATTCCGGTCAAGGCCATGTACATTGGTTGAGGGCACATCCTCAGTGGAGAGTGTGCAGGAGGCAGCTGATCGATGTTTCTCTCTCATCCATGTTTCTAACACTCTATCACTTTCCCTTCCTCTCTATAAAAAATCAATAAAAAATATATATATTTTTAAAGTATGAATAATAAAATGGCAATAAACTCATATCTATCAAGAATTACTTTAAATGGATTAAATGTTCCAATCAAAAGGCACACCATACTGAATGGATAACAAATGTTTTCTTTTTGAAATGCATGTCATGGGGGGAGGGAGTGTGGAATAGATCCATGTCTATAAAAATCCTAAAATTTAGCTCTAACTGGCTTGACTCAGGGAATAAAGTGTGGGCCTGGGAACTGAAGGGTCACGGGTTCAATTCCAGTCAAGGGTTATGGGCTCGATCCCCAGTAGGGGGTGTACAGGAAGCAACCAATCAATGATTCTCTCTCTATTGATGTTTCTATTTCTTTCTCCCTCTCCCTTCCTCTCTGAAATCAATAAAAATAAAAAATAAATCCTGAAACCCACCAAATTCAATAGTAGCTTTAATAAAGGGTTATTCTGATTGTTTAGGACTATTTTATTGTTGGTTACCATTAGTATTGGCAAGTAATATGGGGGCCAATTGTTCTCCAAAATATTTTAAAGTCTTTCACCATGTCTAAAGATGGTTCTCCCAATTCAGGGTTTCTGGCTGATAAGTGGATCTGCTTCGTTCAATCCTGTGAAATGTTTGGGCTTGTGCAGGTAATTGGGAATAGAAAAATTTGTTTTTCAGATTTTCAAGATAGAGTTCAATCCTGGGAAATGAAACTGCCAGCAGAAAGCTTAGTTATTAAGTTCATGAATCTGTTGCTGAATACCTGCATAGTACAAGTCTCAGTAACAAAAGAATATTTGTTCTCATGCTCTATTAAAGCTTTCTGACAAGTATATAGGAGTAAAGCCTCCTCTGTGGTAGCCAGCATAGTTTCCTACATTCCTGAATTCCAAGAGCTAAATTACCAGGAATTCTGTCTCATATTTTGAAACCTTATTTAACCTTCATTTTGATATCTGAACATCTGCTATGGCCAGGTGAACCAGACAGACCTTGTCCCTGCCTTCTCAGAGCTTGAAGTTTAGTTGGAGAAATAGTTGTAACACAAGGAAAAACCTATAAGTATGAAGAACCAGTGCTCTGGACCACAATGAACATTTTAAGCCTCCTAAATAGAAAGCTTCTCTTTAGATGCCATCTAATTTCTTTAGGGAAAGCAGCTTAAATGAATAAATCTTTATGTTTAACACATTTGTCAGTTTCCATCTGAGTATTTACAAATTTTAAATGAGGTGTTAACACACAATTATCAAAATAAAACTGTTTCAAAATATTTGGGCCTTATGTCCTATCTATATATATAAAAGGCTAATAAGCTAAATGCCCATCTGGGTAATAACATCATGTAGCAATGCCCGGCTTCCTCTCCCTAGCGACTTGCTTTATAGGTGGAAACATCTCACATTTTAACCAGATGTCTGTGAAGTATTTTTCCCTGCCTCATCTCATTTGATCCTCACAGAAGTCCTAGAGCAGGTAGAGACTGAGTGAAATCCTATTTTCTTTTCATTAGCTAGAAAATGGAGATTTAGGAAGTTTAGAAATTTGACCCAACTGAAAAGAAGTAAGAAATGGTGGACCTTGAAAATGACTTCAGGTTTTCTTACTGCACAGAATATAGTCAAACACGGCTGTAGTTAAATATTTTTCCCTTTGTTCTCCCTGTGACATCTACAATAATAATCTGCTTCATGTTGCTATTTACTGCTGTGTTGCTGACAATTACCTGAAAGAGAAGTTGGGGTGCTTCACTGGGCTGGAAAAAGTTTCACTAAACCAGAAAGCGGGTCTAATTAAACAAGTTTATTCTCTATCTATAAAAAAGCTAAGTTGACTTGTGCATGTGTGATACATATAAAGCTCTCACTGGTGCCAATTGCAAGTGTGTATTTCCATCTGTCGTTGTCGATTGTGAATTTGGTTGACACTTCTATTATAGAGAAAGGATGAACAGCAATATTAAAATATGTCTTCTACTTAATTTCCTTTCAATGTGCACGAATCTGTGCACAGGGCCACTAGTTTATGCAGAAAGATCTGCTGTCCTGAGTAAAGTTTCTAGGACTACTCATTTGCAGGTAAGTTTTAGAATCAGAGCAGAACTAGAAATTAGATTGCCTAACTAAAATCCTGTGGCTACAAATCCAAAGGAATTTGAGAAAATGCATTTATCCAATCACCAGATTATAGAAAATTAAAGCAAGAAACTTTTAAGCCTGAATATGAACATTGGGAGGATCAAAGGGCCAGTTGTGCACTAAACATAAAATCCTTTAATACCTGGCAGCCTTCTTGTTGCCTCCATTTGCAGATGTAAATGCCAAATCTGCTCAGAAACCTGAGGGATTACACATTTTACAATAGAACACAGACTGCAAGTCACGATGTAATGTCAAAGGTCAGTTAACTGCATGCTTAAAATTTTTGTGTCGCTCACCACTAACTGCAGACAAATAGAATATTAAATCTTTTAAAATACTCTATTAAATAGAATGTGTCAGGGTTCTCAAGACTGTGTCAGGGTTCCCAAGACCACTTCCAGTTCAGGACCACTCGGATTGAAGACTCAGAGGACCAGCATTTGGTCGCATTCATGGCTATTACAGCAAAAGGACACAGAGCAACATCAGCAAAGGAAAAGGGCACATGGAGCAATGTCCAGGGAAGACCAGCCAGGAGCTTCCAAGGGCCTTTTCCCAGTGGAATCACATAGGTCAGACTCAGTTCCCACTCAATTCCCCAGCAGCTGTGACAACACCTGTGAAATGCTATCTGCCAGGGACGCTCATTAGTGACTCAGAGCCTGGGGTTGTTATTGGGCTGGCCACATAGGCACCTGCCAGGCATTTATCCCAATGCCTCCCAGAAGGCAAGCAGCTACTCAACATAAATATTATTGTCTGCACAAACAGGTCAGGCACAGAGACATTATGGTGGAAACCCTCCTCAAATCTAAATTCCCAGATGCCAGCCAAGGGCCAGCCTTACGAGCAGGCCTGTCTAACTAAGGACAGCAGTCTCAGGCCCGCTGTGGTACCTCGTTTTGTAGACTGTCCTATTTCAATTCTCTGTATAAGATAGGACCAAACTACAGGAGAAAGGACTTTCTCCTAGCAGGTCACCTAGGCACATCATGAGCCTGAGAAGCATTTTTAACCTGTGTTTTCAGATTTTAAAATGGAGCATTTTTAACATGAACAAGCATTGTTTTAAGCTACATAACAGAAGATTTAAGATGGCCTTTAGTAGTCCACCTGTACAATAAAAAACAGCCAAATTCTAGTCCTGTTTAGTTTTCTGTGCATTTTCTTCTTTAAAAAAAGGACCACTGAAAATTCTAACAAACAGGATTCCTATACTGAAACTCCCGAGACAACATTTAACCTACCGGACTGGCAAAAACCCAGACCCTGGACAGTTCCTCTCACACGTGCCTAGCAGTGCTGAGAAGGAGAAAAACCCCTCTGGGAGGCAATTTGATAACATCTATCAAAAGCACACACAAACCTTATGACTTGTGATTCTACTTTGAAAATTTACACAGATCTGTACATACAGATTAACCTATGTGCAAAGCTATTTACTGCAGCATTGTTTAAGATTGGCCACAACCCAAATGCCTATCAATAGGTCACTATTTAAATTGTGGTACATCCATACAATGGACTACTCTGTAACTCTTGAGAAAAACAAACAAAACAAAAAAAAAAGAACGAGGAAGCTCTCATTAGAAGCTCTCTTAGTACTAATGATAAACGCTCCTACATACTCTAGAAGGAAGACATACATTGCAGAGAGCTATGGCTTGTTATCTGTTCCTTTATGAAGGGGAACCATATGAATTCACAGTCACATTTGCTTGTCCGTGCATGGAGAAATTGGCAGGATGCATTAGACACTGACAGTGGGAGCTGGGAGGGGACGGTAGAGGCAGAATTTGGGCAGAATCTGCACACCTGAAAAAATGTATTAAAATAGTACACTTGACAAGTAATACCTCTTCCTTTCCTAAGCCCAACCTGGCATCTTATTATTTGTTGTTTTAATAGGCTTCCATATTGTTGCAATCATTAATCTAGAGCAGTGTTTCCCAAAGTGTGGTACGCGTACCCCCAGGAGTATGGGAAGAGTTTGGTGGGGGTACGAGATGCACCACAGTTTGGTGGGGATGTGCACTGCACTGTGCTTAGCTGCGCCTGATTCTATGTTCTCATGAGTTAAGTCAAGAACAGTCTTGTGAGGCGTGAGATGGTCCGGAGTGCAAATAAATGTTATTTATAATATAACTTTTATTTATATTTTATTATGGATAATTTTATTTTTCATTTATTATTATTTTGTGTATGTAACAAAAAAAGAAATAAATATATTTTGATTGTTATTAAAATACATCCTTTTTTTTTTTTTTGAAGAGGGGTACTCAGTGTTACAAAAATTATAGAAGGGGTACACATATGTCAAAAGTTTGGGAAACACTGATCTAGAGCATAAGGTTGTATTTATCTTGTTTTCCAAATCAGGTTCTAACAATCTTTTCATCTTGGGCCTGGCTGCCATCTTGAAGGGGGTTCCCCAAGGCACCTGGGAGTGAGCCAAGTTCCCTGCACCTCCCTTCTCTCGCTCGTGTGCCTGCTGAGGACATGCAGGAGCTTCTTTAAGGCTCCACGAAAGCAGGGAGTTTGTTTTGTTCACGGCCTTGTTCTCAACACTGAACAAAAGTGCCCGGCACAGAAATCCTTCAGTGCGTATCTGTAGGAAAAATGAATTCTTTTCTTTGCCCAGCTTCAACGGGACAGATACTACCAGACAAAGGGAGAGATATCACTGGGGTCAAACCTTTAGAAATGGTTGTCATTCCTAGTACGGGCCTGATACAGGGATTCAAGTCCCAGCAACAGTCCTAGAATTAGTTTGAATTTTACAGAAGACAAATAAGCCTATAGAAATGTTGTGCTGAACAGTGACTCTTAAATGTTCATAAAAATTTCTTTTTCATTAACTTGGGATTATAAGGCCCTGGGGTCCATCTTAGCACTGAAGTCTTTTTCACCACACTCATTGGTAATGATGAAAAAGAATGGCTATCCTAAGACTCAAATGAGCCCCAGTCAGAAGGGGCTTATACTAGTATATGTAGAAGAGAGAAAATATTTTGCATTAAAAATGCAACTGATATTTTTATTTTCAAGAATGAAATCATCATTGAGATTAAATCCAAATGGGTACAGACAGTGAATTGACTTGCAGATGTCAATCACAAAAGAGAAAACCTCCTTCCTCCTTCATGGACATAGAATGGATGTAATTACCACTCTGTTTTAACCTTAGTTTAAATCACTATAAAGCAGCTTAATTTTGCTAGTAATAATTGCAGTGAAGTTGCTGAATAGGTGCAGAGCTGATTGATGCTTCTTTGAAGATTTTTAGTACCACAAACTTTATTTTTTTAAATACATTTTTACTGATTTCAGAGAGGAAGGGAGAGATAGAACCAAACATCAATGATGAGAATCACTGATCGGCTGCCTCCTGCACACCCCCTACTGGAAATCAAGCTTGAAACAGGGGAATATGCCCTGACTGGGAATCGAACCATGACCTCCTGGTTCATAGATTGATGCTCAATCACTGAGCCACATGGCCAAGCACGACAGACTTTTCTTAATGCACAGCCGAGGCAGTTACTGAGTCAAGGGGTCTCTCTGAGGAAATGTTACTTAAGAGGATAATAATTGCGGGGGTTGGGGAGGGGATCCATGGAAGAACAGCACTCTAGGCTAAGGAGAAGCTGGTTCAAAGGCCATGAGCAAGAATGAGCCAGGTGACCCTGGCCTGTTTGGCTCAGTGGGTAGAGCACCGGCCTGTGGACTGAAGGGTCCTAGGTTCGATTCCGGTCGGGGGAGCATGCCTTGGCTGCGGGCTCGATTCCTGGTGGGAGGCATTCAGGAGGCAGCTAATGGTTCTTTCTCATAATTGAAGTTTTCATCTCTCTCTCCCTTCCTCCCTGAAATCAATAAAAATATATTTTTAAAAAAATGAATGAGCCAGGTAGGTATAAAAGAATCTCTTGGCAGTAATGGAAAGAGGTGAGAACATTTTGGTGTTACCTCTATTTCTCTTGCTGGCACTTAGGACAACAACGCAACGATAAAGGAAGCATCCATGTACCTGATTTCAAGCACACAAGGAAGCTTGAAACTTAAGCCTCTCCTGAGAATAAACTAGAAATTCTCATTGATAAGGCACTTATGAAAGAAATGTCTTCACTGGAAAAGAGGAGCTAGCAGAGAAGTTTCAGGACAATTGGGAGGCAGCCAACCTTCCACTGATGCAAATTATATGTATGATATAGGGCCAGGAAGCCCCACACCTACTGTGTGCAGGTGGCGCCAAGCAAATCCCACCCTGGTCCTCGCAGCAGGCGGTGGCACTACCTCGCAGCAGATCCTTTCCGCGAAGACTGGTGTGGGCCAGAGGAGGGTAGCTCTACAAGGTGGAAAGAGTGAAAGGTTAAATAAACGATGATGCTCTATCATTATGCTTTGTTGGTCTCCTGGGGGCGGAGGTGAAATCAAGAGCTATCTGACCCTGCCCCCAGGAAGACACTGACTCACAGGGACCGGCATCTCAGGAAGAGAAAAGCAACGTGGCCGTTCATCCCAGGGACATCTCCTTCCTATACCGCAGGCCCTGCTGGGAGGTGCAGCAGTCCGGGCAGGCACACTCCCTCCCCTCGCGAGGCTGGCTTCTGACCTGGGAACAAGCCAGCAGATAAACAAGAAGATTGTGGGAAATGTCACCTAGAGATGGCAGTCAAATACAACCAGGGCTGATGTGGCTGATTTAGGAGCGAGCAGTCAAGGGGTCACTGAGGGAATGTTACTTAAGAGGATAATAATGGAGGGGGGGGAGAGTCCGGGGAAGAACAGCACTCCAGGCTGAGGAGGAGCTGGTTCAAAGGCCCTGAGCAAGAATGATCCAGGTGCAGAAGCCGGTGTGGCTCAGTGGATAGAGCGTCGGCCTGCCGACTGAAAGGTCCCGGGTTCGATTCCGGTCAAGGGCATGTGCCTTGGTTGTGGGCACATCCCCAGTAGGGGGTGTGCAAGAGGCAGCTGGTCGATGATTCTCTATCATCGATGTTTCTAACTCTCTATCCCTCTCTCTTTCTCTCTGTGAAAAATCAATAAAATATATATTTAAAAAAAAAAAAAAAAAGAATGAACCAGGTATGCCGAAACCGGTTTGGCTCAGTGGATAGAGCATCGGTCTGTGAACTGAAAGGTCCCAGGTTCGATTCGGGTCAAGGGCATGTACCTGGGTTGCGGGCTCATCCCCGTTAGGGAGTGTGCAAGAGGCAGCTGGTCGATGTTTCTCTCATCGGGTTTCTAGCTCTCTATCTCTCTCCCTTCCTCTCTGTAAAATATCAATAAAAAATATTTTTTAAAAAAAGAATGGGCCAGGTAGGTGTAGAAGACTAGAAAGGCAATATGATCGCTGAGTCAAGAAAGGCAGAGGCCGGCCACCCAGGGCTTTGCACAGAGCCAGAGGGACCAGCTGCACACAGGGTGAACAGAGACCACCTGCATACAACCTGTCGCCTTCCAACCAAATGGTGAAAGATTCCCTTAGAAATACATGCAGCGGCTGTGATCATTTAGTGGGTTCTGAAAGTAGACTTTATCTTTTAGAGCCTTTTCGGATCCATAGCAACACTGAGCAGAAAGCACAGAGGTTTCTCATAGTTACCCTGCCCCCACACATGCACAGCCCACGCCTTTACCAGCACCCCCCACGGAGTGGTATCTTTGTGGTAACTGAGGAACCTACACGGACACAGCATTATTACCCAGTATCACACAGTTTACTGTCCATTAGGGCCCACCCTTGGTGCATACTCTCTATAAGGTTGGGCAAATTTATAATGACGTGAATACAGAGCAGTTCCACTGTCCTAAAAACCCTACGTGCTCTTGTCTAGTCATCGCTCCCTCTCCTCTTATAATGGATTTTAAGTAACTAAAGTCTGGCTTGTGGGTGGAAATAAGCATATGCTGCCCAAATCCAGGTCTACAGTTCCTACAACCACCATATGAATATCCTAAGCGCACAGCCTGAGATCAACAAACACACACACACACACACACACACACACACACACACACACACACAAAACTGATAGCTGATCTATGTATCTTTTAACCACCTTACAAATGTTGCTAAAATCTATGTTTAACAATCCTAGGATAGATACCTGTCTGCAACCAGAAACTGATTTTCTATTGAGATACCACTTTCACCAAAAATATTCAACTGCTGCAAGAGACTCAAGAATGAGTGTGTCACTCTTAGGAATATACCCACGGAAAATGAACACAGTCGTCCACACAGAAACCTGTACGAACATGTTCACGGCAGCAACACGGCACCACAGCCAAGAAGTGGGAACAATCCAAGTGTGCACCAACTGGTGAGCGGATAAACAAAATGTGGTGCGTGCGTCTTATCACTGAGAACCATTTGGCCATAAAAAGGAAGGAAGGGGCGATACATGCTTCAATGTAGGTGAACCCTGGCAACATTAGGCTAAATCAGTGTTCCCCAAACTTTTGACATATGTGTACCCCTTCTATAATTTTCGTAGTGCTGAGTACCCCTCATAAAAAAATGGATGTATTTTAATAACAATCAAAATATATTTATTTGCTGAAACTGGTTTGGCTCAGTGGAAAGAGCGTCGGCCTGTGTACTGAAAGGTCCTGGGTTCGATTCCAGTCAAGGGCACATACCTTGGTTGCAGGCACATCCCCAGTGGGGGGTGTGCAAGAGGCAGCTGGTTGACGTTTCTCTCTCATCGACATTTCTAACTCTCTATCCCTCTCAATTCCTCTGTGTAAAATCAATTAAAAAATATTTTAAATATATATATATATATATATATATATATATATATATAGGTACATACACAAAATAATAATAAACGAAAAATAAAATTATTCATAATAAAATATAAATAAAAGTTATACTATAAATAACTTTATTTGCACACCGGCCCATCTCATGCCTCACAAGACTGTCTTGACTTGAGTCATGAGAACGTAGAATTAGGCACAGCTAAGCACGGTGCAGTGCATATCCCCACCAAACTCCGGTGCAATGCCAAAATCTTCCGGTACCCCTAGGGGTACGTGTACCACACTTTGGGAAACACTAGGCTAAATGAAAGAAGCCAGTTTCAAAAGACCACACTTACATGAAAGGTGCAGAATAGGTAAATCCACAGAAACAGAAAGTAGATTAGTGGCTGCCAGGTGCTGGGGGTAGCAAGAAACAGGGAGTGAATGCTAATGGGTTTTCTTTGGGTGTGTGTGTGGGGGGGGGGGGGTGTGCATATGTTCTAAACCCAGTGGCAGGGACCGTTACACAATTCTATAAAACCACTTACTTATCTTCTTTAACACACTTCTACTGATCAAAAGTGCCACGTGCCAGTGAGGCCCACCACAAGAGGTTAGCAGCTGATGTCCCAGCAATGTGTCCCCTCAGCCAAAGCGCGCTGCACTGAAGGCTAATTTTTAAGATAACTTTACTTCAGAAAAAACAGTGGCCGAAACTGGTTTGGCTCAGTGGTAGAGGGTCAGTCTGCAGACTGAAAGGTCCTGGGTTCGATTCCGGTCAAGGGCATGTACATTGGTTGCGGGCACATCCCCGGTAGGGGGTGTGCAAGAGGCGGCTGGTCGATGTTTCTCTCTCATCGATGTTTCTAGCTCTCTATCTCTCTCCCTTCCTCTCTGTAAAAATATCAATAAAATGTATTAAAATTAAAAAAAACTTGGTTATTAAAAAAAAAGAAGAAATAGTGTTCATCGTAAAGTTATTCATCAACAGCAGCAACGTTATTTTCACTTTCATACTTGCGGGGTATCGCTAAAGCCACCAACGAAAGAAGAAACAGGTATCTCCATGCGCAGTTCACAGGCCCCTGCCTGTAGGCAAGGAAGGAGAGTGAGAGGTGCACCCAGGACACACGTCGCCTCCTACGTCTTAGGACACCTAAGAAAAGACACTCTCTCCACTCCATCACACCGGATCGGAGCCCCTCCATCAGCTTCACGTGGTGCCACACGTTTTCTCCATCATCACAGCCTGCCACTTGTAATTATCTAGTCAAGTGTTGGGAAAAGCTTAGCCTGTCTCTCTTCTGTCAGACTGCAACCTCCACGAGGGAAGCGGACACGTCTGTTGGCTTTTCTGCCGTCTTCCCGGCACACAGCCGCCTGTGCTCCGGCTTCCTCTTGACAGGACAGCCAGCAGTGTTCCCGAGAAGTCCCAGGTAGGCTCCTCTCAAGGAAGAGAAGGGCGTGGAAGTGATCTCACAAAGGAGGGGAACAGGGAAGGGCTTCAGTACTACAAAGCCCATGGACACCCTGAAGGTTTGCAGAAGCAGATCTGAGAGAAGAGGAGGAGGAGGAGGAGGGAGAAAACGGAGCGGGAGGAATGACCCACTGATCTAGATGGATGATTTCAGGATAAAACCGTATCATGAGAACTCAAACAGTGTTTTCTAATTATAACCGTTGAAATTTAAAATATCTTGAAAGTTCACTCTGTACTTTCCTCTGCCTAATACAGGTTGCATTCAAAACATCCCAGAAATAGGGTTTTTTGTTTTTTTTAAGCCCAGAGAGTAAAGTTGAACAACAGATTAAAATGCCCTGTATCTGGCAACCTCTGCTTTCTACAGTTTTTCTGTTGGGTCTCCCATGAAGAAACAACTGCCGATCCAATCCTTTCTTTCTCAGCACAAAGTTGTTATTGCTACGCCGGGGCTCCTAAAACTCCTTCGAGTGACAAGAAGGTCACGTACTATCATAACAGTGAAACTTAAATAATTATTTAACTTAACAAAATGCTTTCAGACCTTCCAAAACAAAAGGAAGTAACCCCTTTATACCTTTACACTGAAAGTGCGAAAGTGTTTACTCCTGTTGGTGAACAAAGAAATACACATGAAAAAAGGGAGAGACTGTTTTGCATATTAAATTGGCAGCCCAAAAAATCATCAAGCTGCTCTCCAGCACTACTGTGAAATACATTTCTAATAACGTCTATAAGCACACTAAGAATGTGAACAAACATTAAGCTCTGGGCCTCTGACACTGTTAACAACAGTGAAAAACTGGAAATGACGAAGAGTCCATTTATTTAAGTGTCCATACAATGGAATATGAAACTACTTCTTTACTCTGTCTAGTGACAGAGTTCATGATATAGTCAGATGTACAAAACAATATATGCATGACCCTATTTATTCTGTTTTTTTATTTTTTTAAATATATTTTTATTGATTTCATAGAGAAAGGGAGAGGGAGAGAGAGAGAGAGAAACATCACTGGTGACAGAGAATCATTGATCTGCTGCCTCCTGCACACCCTGCACTGGGGATTGAGCCTGCAACCCCGGCATGTGCCCTGACCAGGAATTGAACCATGACCTCCTGGTTCATAGGTCAACCTCAACCATTGAGCCATACTGGCCAGGGGCTATTCTGTTTGTTTTCTGTGTGTTTGTGGTTTTGGGTGTTTTTTTTTTTTTTTAAGCTGTATGTGTAAGCATAAACATGCTGGAAAGATAATGCAATATGAAAATGTTAATAGGTGATAGATACAAAGATGATTTACATTTTCCTTTTGCTTATCCAGGTTCAAAATTTTCTAAAATGAACATGAGTTGTTATTATCACTAACAAGTAAAAGAGAAAAGATGAGCTGAGAACTTCCAACACAAATTTTCAAATATCAACTACCATATTAAATGCCTCTTTAAAAAGTTTATTGCAATAAGTACACAGTCTATTTAATATCATTATGTACTAAGGATAAAAATAGTAAACCTCATTTTTTTCATCTTGGTCACTATGTGTGGGGCGAGCAAATAAAAATACTCTGTCCTGAAAACTTAAAAGTTTTCTTTTTAGCAAAATGCCGTGTGTGTGGTGATGTAGGACCAGGTAGCTGGAAGGGTTAGCCTCTCCGGGTAAAAATAGCATAATTATACAGTTCGTAAAATCAAAATGTACATATTTACTATGATTATTACTCTTGCCCAAATAAAATTCTCTCTTTGAAAATAAAAATGAAACTAGACATGGGTAAATATGCATTCCGATAGAAACAAATTTGGGAGGTGGAGAATATTAGAAATAGGGCTTCCAGAGAGAGTTCACCTCCGGTCAGGGAGAGGGGATATTTGGTAAGACACAGGGTAACTCCCCAGGATACACATAAGTATTGGGAAACTTCAAGGACCCTGTAGTGTACACACCAGAGCAAGTTCACGGAGTGAGCCAAAACCGGTTTGGCTCAGTGGTAGAGCATCGGTCTGCGGACTGAAAGGTCCCGGGTTTGATTCTGGTCAGGGGCATGTACATTGGTTGCGGGCACATCCCTGGTAGGGAGTGTGCAAGAGGCAGCTGGTGGATGTTTCTCTCTCATCGACACTTCTAGCTCTCTATCTCTCTCCCTTCCTCTCTGTAAAATATCAATTAAAAAAATATATTTTTTTTTTAAAGTTTACGGAGTGAGCAGACTAGCTTACACCTGAGTAACTGAGCTTGAGCTAAACTTATGCTAGCACATCAGCCCTTGCTTAGAAGTCTCTTGTAGATCCCCAGCAGTCCAGGTCTCTTGGTTTTGTCATCCATTTCCTCAAAATTTTTTTTATTTTTTCTCTCTTAATCTTTCATTGTCTTAAGCTTTCTAAGAGGCTGTTTACTAGAGCCTCCTTATTAGTTATCAGCAGTTTGCTTCCATTATGAGAAACTTGTTTTACAAAAGGGAATGTTCTGCACTCACCTATAAAAACTTTATTTGGTTTACCTTATCCGCTATTACCCACATCAGACGCCCTCACCAAACAGGTTTCCAAAGTTCCTTCTACGCAACCTCAAACAAATTACATACCGGCTTATTTGCATAACTCTCTATATCACAAAGCAGCAACTTTTAATTGAGGTCTTCTTTTAAGCCTGGGAGGAAGGATCATGTTTAGAGAACAAAATGAGAATCAAGGAAGTTAACTTTCAGGATTCCCGAGAGCTATTTGGGGTCCAAATAAAGGAACATTAAGGTACCAAGAATAACTGGAAAAGAGGAAGAAGAAAGAAGGAAGTGAAGTGAGGGGCACACGAGAAGTTTGTGCCACTGAACCTTGAGCCAAGCAAAGAAGGATGACGTAAAGCGCCCCAAAGGCTTGCAATGATGAGCACATTTCAGGGACAGAGGTGAGCAGCAAGACTCAAACCAGAGCTCCTGCTGGTGGAGCCCAAGGCATCTTTCAGGGCCTAACGGGCCATCACAAAATGGGTGATGACGGTGACCAAATCAACCGGCAGCCACATGCTTCCATTCTGAGCTTTTAAGCCATGCGTGGTCAGAGGCTGTGCCTCAGGAACAGTTTAAGGAGTAAGCATTATGAATGCCATTATTCATAACCATACTACTCTCTTGTGTTCAAAGGACAACCCACAGGCCTTGGATAGCTACCATGATCTCAGAATATGGCACCTTTAAGAGAAGGGTGCTCTTTAGCAGCACAGGGAAAAAGAACTCCAAGGTCCTCCCCCAACTCCCTAAAGTGTCTAAAGATTGCTATAGGGGATATTAAGGTAAAATTCTTATTCATCCTTGTAGAAAGGTGTTTTTTTTTTTTTTAAATATATTTTATTGATTTTTTACAGAGAGGAAGGGAGAAAGACAGAGAGTTAGAAACATCAATAAGAGAGAGACACATTGATCAGCTGCCTCCTGCACTCCCCCCACTGGGGATGTGCCCGCAACCAAGGTACATGCCCTTGACTGGAATTGAATCCGGGACCCCTCAGTCTGCAGGCTAACGCTCTATCCACTGAGCCAAACCAGGTTTGGCTGTAGAAAGGCTTACAGATAGTAAGTAATCCCAGTTTTCCATCACACTTCTAAGCAAACAGACACGAATGTATAAAGGAAATGCAAAATGTGCACTCTTTCCAGTGAGGATATAACATTTGTGTTTCACTTTTCATGGTACTTCGTTTTTTCATTGTATTGACTTTGGGGGAGGGGGGGTGGCTGAGAGAAAGAGAGAGAGAGAGAGAGAGAAAGAGAGAGAGAGAGAGAGACATCGATTTGTTGCTCCACTTATGTAAGCATTCATTGGTTGATTCTTCTGTATGTCCTGACTGGGGGGACCAGCCCCATAACCTTTGCATCTCAGGACCACACTAACCAAATGAGCTCCTTGGCCAGGGCTAAACAGTCACTTTGACAGACCAGCGAGCAGAAAGTCCGCGGGGACACAGGAGAACTCACCAACACAATCAATCAACTGGACTAAACTGACATCTGTAAACCATTTCATCCAAAAACAGCAGAGCACACATTCTTCTCAAGCTCACAAGAAATTTCACAATGGCAGACCATATTCGGAGCCATAAAACACACCTTAATACATTTAAAGAATGGAAATCATGCACTGTCTCCTTCTGCGACCACAGCAGCATTAAACTAGAAATCAGAAAGCTGGAAAAGCCCAAAGTACCTGGAGATTACACACTCCTAAGTAATAATACATTGATCAATGAAGAAATCTCAAGAGAAATTTAAAAACAATCTGAACTAAATGAAAAATGAAAATGCAACTTATCAAAATTTATGGGTGCAGGAAAAGCAGTGCTTGAGGGCGATTTATAACAGTGGATGTATATATTAGAAAAGAAAATCTAAAATCAATAATCTAAGTATATACCTTAGGAAACCAAAAAAATAAAAGCAAATTATATGCAAAGTGAGTAGAAGAAAAATAATAGAAGATTAGAGCACAAATCAATGAAATTGAAAACAGGAAACCAACAGAGAAAAATCAATGAAACCAAATGCTGGCTATTAGAAAAGATCAATAAAATCAACAGGCAAGCTAAGAAAAAAAGAAAGAACTCACAAACTACTAATATCAGAAATAAAAGAGAGTACATCACTACAGTTCCCATGAATAAAAGGCTACTAAAGGAATACTATGCCCACAAAATTAAAAATATAGATGAAACAGACCAATTCCTTCAAAGACACAAGCTGTCAAAACTCACACAAGAAACAAACCATATGAATAGCACTACGGCTATTAAAGAAATTGAATCAATCCTATATAATAAAAGCCTAACCTGCTGTGTCCGTTTGACCAGTCGCTATGGCATGCACTGACCACCAGTGGGCAGATGTACCAACCAGTAGGTTAGCTTGCTGCTGTGGTCTGGCCAATTGGGATTGGGCAAAATGGGCCCGACACTCCCTGGCATCTTCCCATGGTCCCTCTCCGGCCCTGACTGTACACCAGTGGGGTCCCTCGGCCTGGCCTGCGCCCTCTCACAACCTGGGGCCCCTCACGGGATGTCTGGGACCCTTCAGCAGTCCATGCCGAGGGGTCCCACCAGTGCAAGAATCCTTGCACCAGGCCTCTAGTCATTAATAAGCTTTCAAAATAGAAAACACCAGGCCCAGATGGGTTCACTGGTGAATTCTACTAAACATTTAAGGAAGAAATTATACCAGTTCTCTACAATCTCTTTCAAAAGATAGAAACAGGGGGACTACTTCCTAATTCACTCCATGAGGCCAGCCTTACCCTAATATTAAACCAGAAAAAATAATTACAAGAAAACTACAGACCAATATCTCTCATGAACACAGATATGAAAATCCTCAACAAAATATCAACAAACTGAATCCACTAATGTATGAAAAGAATTGTACACCATGACTGAGATTTATACCAGATATGCAAGGCTGATTAAACACTTGAAAATCCATTTTTGTAATCTATCACAACAGGCTAAGGGAGAAAACCCACATGATCATATCAATAGATGCGGAAAAAGCATTTGATAAAATTCAGCATCCACTCATGACAAAAACTATTAGCAAACTAGAAAAAAGGCGGGGATTGCCTCAACTTGATAAAAAAAAAAATCTACAAAAAAACCTACAGCTACTATCAGACATAACGTTGAGAAGCTCGCCAGAGATACACAGATGGCAAATAAGCTTATGAAAACATGCCTGACTGCATACGTCACAGGGAAATGCAAATTAAAAGAACAATGAGCTACCAGTACACCTACTACGATGGCCAAAATCTGGAAAAGTGACACCACCAAATGCCGGCGAGGCTGTGGAGCAACAGGAACTCGGGTGGAAATTCACTGCTGGTGGAAATGCAAAACGAGACAGCCAATGGCATAACATCACTGTCTGTACTTTCTGCTCAATTTTTCTATAAACCTAATACTGCTCCAAAAAATAAGGCCTATTAATGTACAAAAAAGTACTTCTCATAATTACCTCAAAACACATTCATATTTAAGATTGCAATCATTTGTTTTTTTTCAAAAATAAAAATGATAAATACTACTGTGCTGAACCCCAACTCCGACTGCACTGAACCCCAGTTCTGGGCGAGTCCCTGGGGTCCAGGCTCATACAGAGGGAATCTGGGCTGTAAGGCAGAAGCTCAGCCGAGCAGCGAGAAAGGCAGAGCCCCGGAGTCGCGCACATTGCGCGCACAGAGGACAGACTGTTGTTTGGGCCGCGAGATCGCCCTAGCGGGAAGGAGACATAAGCTCCGGACTGCTCTTAACCCCACTTCCAACTGCTCTGAACCCCAGTTGTGGGCGTGTTGGGGGAGAGACTAGACTGTCTGGTAGCGGGCGAAGCTCTAGGGCGCCTTTCTCTCAGAGGTGCTTGCAGCGAGTACCAAAGGACACTGAGGTACACTGAGACTCAGGAACCTCCAAGGGCGGGGCCAGCCGGAAGCCAAGGCTCTAGGCTCCACCCTGAAACTCTGCCCCATCCAAGTTGAACTCAGAAGCTTTTGCAGGTTCCCAAGTCTAGTGGAATAAGGTTGTCTCCTGGCATAGACACAGCTGATCCTCCCAACCTACCAACTCAGGGAAGCAGCGAAAATGTCGAAACGAGGAAACAGATCACAAACGAAAGAAATGGAGGACAAAAAGCGACTGGATATAGAGTTCAAAACCACGCTTATAAGGATGTTCAACAATCTCTTAGAAAAGGCCGATAAAATAAATGAGACCTATGAGGATATGAAAAGGGATCAACAAGAAATAATAAAGGTTCAACAAGAAATGATAAAGGATCAACAAGAAATGAAGAATACATTCTCTGAAATAAAAAATATTATACAGAGTCCTAAAAACAGATTGGAAGATTGCAAGAATCAAGTCCAAGATTTGGAACACAAAGAGCCAGAGGACACTCCTCCGCAGAAGCAAGAAGACAAGAGAATCCAGAAAAGTTGAAGATAATGTAAGAAACCTCTGGGACAACTTCAAGCGAACCAACATCAGAATTATGGGCATCCCAGAAGATGACAGAGAGCAAGATACCGAAAACATATTAAAAGAAATAGTGACAGAAAACTTCCCCCACCTGTTGAAAGAAATAGACTTACACGTCCAGGAAGCACACAGAACCCCAAACAAAAGGAATCCAAAAAGAACCACACCAAGACACATCATAATTAAAATTCCAAGAGCTAAAGACAAAGAGAGAATATTAAAAGCAGCAAGACAAAAGCAGGTAGTTACCTATAAAGGGGCACCCATAAGACTGTCAGCTGATTTCTCAACAGAAACCATGCAGGCCAGACGGGAATGGCAAGAAATATTCAAGGTGATGAATAACAAGAACCTACAACCAAAAATACTCTACCCAGCAAAGCTATCACTCAGAATCGAAGGCCAGATAAAGAGCTTCACAAATAAATTTAAGCTAAAGGAGTTCATCACTGCCAAGCCAGAACTATATGAATTGCTAAAAGGGGTTCTTTAGGAAGAGGAAGAAAATAAAGATAAAAATTATGAACAAACACGTAACTATCAACAAGTGAGTCTAAAAACCAAGGGAAGTAAAAATCCTGATGAACAATATTAACTGGTGACTATAATAGAATCAGGGGTATGGAAGGGGAGTGGACTGATGATTCTTGGGGAAATGGGGAGTGGGGCGGGGCGGGAAGAGACTGAATATAAACTGCACCTATGGATGAGGACAATGGGGGATGGGGAAAGGGCAGAGAGTTGAATGGAAACTTGGTGGAGGGGAGCAATGGAGGGGGGGGAATGAGGAACATTTGTAATAATATAAACAATAAAGATTTATTTAAAAATAAAATAAAATACAATAAAAATAAATAAATAAATAAATAAAAATGATAAATACTCCAAGTATTGTGATGTAAGCTATAAAGCAACACTCAAACATTAATGGCAAAACAACGCTCAGTTATGTCCTTTCAGAACAAATGGCAATGGCCCTGACCGGTGGTGCTCAATGGTTAGAGCATCAGCCTGTGCACTAGAGGTTTTCTGGTTCCATCCAAACCCTCACTGGCGTCTCTCTCACATCAATGTTTCTCTCTCTCTCCCCCCTCCCATTTCCCACCCTCTCTAAAAATCAATGGAAAAATAAAAATTAAAACACACACACACACACACACACAATTTGCTCAAGCACAACCACTGATCTGAATTCGCCTTGCAATTCAAAAAGCACTCAAGGCTTCTAAATGCAGGGAACATGCTCAGTAAGCTCTGCTTAATGTTGACAAACACCATCTGTGGTCCAGGCGGCACTCCTCTTTGTGCTATGCCGTGTTCCGATCTGTAATTCCACCGCTGCCCCCACAGGTTTTCATATTCCACGTACACATTCATCCCAGCGGACGTGAAGGCGATGCTTTGTATACCAGATGGCGGGGCACAGCCTATGCCCGCTGAAACTAAAGGCTTTATTCAGCATGCAGCACAAGCACATACAGGGTGGGGGCTTAGCACCAACCTACAAGGTGCCATCTGCACAAGGCGGCCCTGAGGCAACTACACGTAAGATTTGCTTTGCTTCCAAGATGACATCTTTACAACAGCCTTGAAGAGTGTTCTCACAGCCAAAGACTCCCTTTCATGGAGCCCCCTCAGTGACAGGTTCCCGGGCCTGTGCCTCAAGCAACCAAGAGCCTTGCTATCAGCTAAGACAGTGGTCGGCAAACTGCGGCTCTCGAGCCACATGCGGCTCTTTGGCCCCTTGAGTGTGGCTCTTCCACAAAGTACCTGGCCCTTCCACAAAGTACCACGGCCTGGGTGAGTCTCTTTTGAAGAAGTGGTGTTAGAAGAAGTTTAAGTTTAAAAAATTTGGCTCTCATAGCACAAAGCACACATGTGTGTGAGTGTATAGAACTACAGATATGTAAGATGTTACCATTGGGATTTTTTATGTGTTTACAATTGAATGAAGGGTACACAGGACCGCTCTACTATTTTTTATAATCTCTTGTATATCTATAATTATTTCAGAATAAAATGATTTAAAAATGAAAAAAAAAATTGGCTCTCAAAAGAAATTTCCATTGTTGTACTGTTGATAATTTGGCTAATGAGTTTGCGGACCACTGAGCTAAGAAGATGAAGCTAACATGAAATCTATCTCCCAATAAGACAGAAGTCTGACTACAGACACAAGGGCCGGGTCCCAAAAGATACTTTTTTTGCCATGTGCAAAGTTCCATGCAAGTTTTACGCTGTGATTTTAAATGAAAATATCTCAATTTCACACAGCCTTCTGAGGGCTTCTGCGGATTTATATCTGTAGTCCATAATTACACGTGGAAACTGGCTGGTCACCCTGAACGCCTTTTGCAAAGCAGCACTCCGCTGCACAATGATTTTACTCTTCAGTCCTACCCCAAAGGGTACAGGGTGTGGAGCGTCTTCCCGTGAAAGCAGCCTTAGAAAGGCTGTGGGGACTAGACCAGGGACGAGATCTCAGAGCTCCACCTCCAGTTTCCCCCTGGTAGTCACACCCTCAGCTTCTTCTGCCTCTCACTGACAACTGTGTCCTTGGCCATCCACCGCTGACGCTACACCGCTTCCACAACTTCCATTTTCAGACACAATGGTTAGAAACTATGAGGAACTCTCGTGGCTTACAAACAAATAGTTAATAATAAAGCTGGCTCATCAGAGAGCTGTATTTATTAAATTCTGGTTATGTTTAAAGAGACAATCCAAATTCTCTTTAGGATATAATCTAATCGCATTTAAATAAATAAAAATATTTTTTTAGGACAAGTGATTCATAAAAAGCATTTTGTCACCTGGCCAGTGTGGCTCAGTGATTGAGCACTGACCTATGAACCAGGAGGTCACAGTGTGATTCCAGGTCAGGGCATAGGCCCAGGTTGTGGGCTTGACCCCAGTTGGGGCATGCAGAAGGCAGATCAGTGATTCTCATCATTGATGTTTCTATCTCTCTCCCTCTCCTTTTCTCTATGAAATCAATAAAAATATAATTTTTTAAAAAGTATTTTGTCACCCTAGCTGGTTGGCTCAATGGATAGAGCATTAGCCTCAGACTGAGGAGTCCCGGGTTCGATTCTGGTCAAGGGCACATGCCTGGGTTGTGGGCTCGATCCCCATTAGGGGCCGTGCAAGAGGCAGCCAATCACAATTCCCTCCCATCACTGATGTCTCTCTCTCTCTCTCCTTCTCTATATCCCTCCCTCCCCCACTCACTTCATTCCTCTCTGAAATCAATTAAAAAATATATTTTTTAAAAGCATTTTGTCAATCTTTCCTTCTTTTTTAGTTTTATTTCAGAAGTTATCAAAGGAGTCTTAGAATGAAAAAATACCCAATTAATTACTTATATAAAAAAGTATGTATGCAACCCTAAGATAGTTTTACAAATGCATTTTAGAAATGTTTCAAGTACATCATTTAAAACAAAAAAATCTAGCCTCATTTCCTTAATGATGATGGCAGAGTAAGGCAGGGGCTCAACTGCTTGTGCAAATGGGGCAAAAATGAACAGAATGCACTCTGGCCAGTGTGGCTCACTTTGCTGGAACATTGACCCATGCACCAAAAGATTGTGGGTTCAATTCCTGGTCTAGTGGGGTGAGTGTGGGAGGCAATCTCTCTCTCTCTCTCCCCCTTCCTCCCTTACGCTCTTAAAAAAAAAGAGAGAGAGAGAGAGATCAGAAATGAAATTTAAGAACTAACATCATATATTACCTTTATTTTGTCTTTTCTATTAAGCCATTTAGAAAAAACTTTTATAAATGTTATCCTTCTGGCTGCTGTTTCATAATTTTTCTGCTCCATGCTTGCCTACTAAAGGCAATTGATTTGTTAAGAAGGAAAATAATACAACAAAAAATAAAGATTAAAAGAAAGAGGGAGATGTAGTTTACATTACACCACTGAATATGTGACTACTGATCGATGAAGAAACAATAAAAGGAAGCAACCACTGTTTGACAGATTGGGCCTACCTCTAAAATTCATCGATGCATAATTGAAAATTAAAAGACAGTTCATTAAGATAAGTACTCTTTACTCCAGTTTCCATCACTGTTTGCCAAATAACCAGAACTAGCTTCATCTAAATGCTCTCTCACACACATACTAACACACAGACAGAGATACAAAGAAAAAGATCCAGAATATCATTTCCTTCAAATATATTCCTGCATTCCTCCCAACCTAAAACATGTAACATGAATTACCCTTAATAAACCCATGGCCTTTAGACATGTATAATCTACCTGAATGATAGCGGGATCTCAGCAATAAAGAACCATTTTATCACCCCCCTAATTTCCTTCTCCTAAAAGTTACTATAGTATTCTGTATCTTTAGTTTACGTTTCTTCTCGGTTCCTACAAAGTTATCTTTGCAAATAAATGTTGGGCTGCTTCTGAAATAAAGAAATCATTATTAGTCAGATTTTTCCTTTCTAACCCTTGTCACAGTTGTCATCGCGCTTCAGAAACGTATGGGATGAGTCTGCCAAATTAACCTCTCTAAGATTACACCTTTGCACACAGCCACGTCTTTCAGGACGTCCAATACGCCCTCAACGCCTCCTCCTGACAATCACTGCCTTCCTGAACCTGGTCCTTTCCGGAGCGTCCTGCACAAGGCACCAAACTGGATTAAAGACACTGTTGAATCTCCACCTTCCTAGTAATCTTAGTTTCTAAATATAAAATTGGACTAACTACACTTTTTATGGATTTTCCATGCTTTACTTTTATTCCACCCATCCCAACCTAATGGCTGATTTAAAAAAAAAAAAAAGTACCATAGAAGTGGCATCATCTATTACTACTGTTGTCCCTACTAGAAACGGATGGTCTCAGCCTCAAGGAACTTAAAATCCAGTTGAAGGTCCAAGGACACTAGATGAAAGCCAACAAAAGTTTATTTCTGATTGTGCCCAAACAAGTCCCACAGACAATAACTGGTAGAGTATGCATTCTCAATGGTGAGACTTGGTGCTCTAAGATTGAAAAAAAAAGAAGAAAAGGTTTGTGATCTTCCAAAAGAGATAATTTTCTAGAGGCCCATTGCACAAAGATTTGTGCAAGAATAGGTCTTCCTTCCCCTGGCTTCGCTTCTGGCCACCCGGAAGCCTGCAAGTCTTCTCTCCCATCCACCCAGGAGCCCACAGTCTTTGCTCCTGGGCAGCCAGAAGCAAAGACTTGTCCATTCCTATAGCTCCCTCTGTCCCCGCACTTCCCCTCGTAACAGGCATCCTTCCCAGCCTGGCTGCTCTGAGCCTGAGTATGCAAATTAACCCTCCACCTTTGTTTGGCTATCTGCATATTCACTCCTGATTGGCCGATGGGCATCGAGGAGGTATGGTCAACTTGCATATTTCTCTTTTATTAGTGTAGCTGGGGTGCGGGGACAGAATGGGAGGGGATAGGAAAACCTGTCTAAAAAGACAGCAGTGAAAACAAAATGTTGAGAAACAAAATGTTGAGAAACACTGACAGAGGAATCCACAGTGCACTTTGTATTTGCTACTAATTGGCTAAATTACCCAGACAAATTACCTAACCTAGTCTCACCTGACATAACACCAATAGCATGGATGTTTTTATTGTTTGGATTCCAACTACATCTTCTCATCCTTCTCTTCTCAAGTGTGATGTTCCTTCCTCAAAGAGGTCCTTTCCTGACCAGAGTCTAACATAGGTCTCCCCATCTTTTGCTCTCTCAGATCTGATCCACGTTCACAAGTCCCACAGACAATAACTGGTAGAGTATGCATTCTCATACACAGGTTGTGGTTCTGTGCCGGTTTCCTTTTTTAGCTGGCTGACTCCCCCGCGGGGCGGTGGGCTCCATGAAGGGGAGGGCCGTGTCTGGTTGTGCACCAGGGTACCCCCAGCCTGGCGCAGAATAGGTGCTCGCCGGTTCTTGCCAAGCCCTTCCTCCTCACCAGCTCTTCTTCTCCTGAAGTACTCAAGGGTGGGCCCGGACCTTCTCTAGACATTAACCCCAAGAGATGGTCTCCAATCCTAGCGGTTCATCAACTCTTACTTTCATGTAAAACCGCTTCAAGGTCCCTTGGGTGCCAGAGGATAACCTGTCAGAATTTTCTCCAAAATATATGGTCAACTATAAAAATTTTAGTAGGATTTTTACAGATTTTACCATAACAGCCTTGATATTAAGGGGAATGAGATGGGAAAAGAATATTTTTTACATATAAGATTGAATATCAAAATGACATATTTTTTTACACAAAAGATTGACTATCAAAATGACATTTTTTACTCACGAAGTCTGAGGGTTTAAAAGACCTTTCCTTCTTAATCCCAGTGGCTGCTGTTCCTCCTTTCAGGTGCGTCACTAACTGAGCTGCTAACTGAGAGAAGAGGCCATGGAACCCTCTAGCCCAGGGGTGGGCAAACTTTTTGACTCGAGGGCCACAATGGGTTCTTAAACTGGACCAGAGGGCCGGAACAAAAGCAACCTGACCATGCTGGCACTCTCATCTTGGGCTGCTGGTGAAGGAGCGGAGGGGAGAGCAAGAGAACCCTCCGCTCTTTTGGCTCCGCGGGCCGGATAGAATAGCCGAACTGGCCGGATCCGGCCCGCGGGCCGTAGTTTGCCCACAGCTGCTTAAGCATGTACACCATCCATATGCAGGAGAAACGGATGTGAGTGAGAGGGGAGAAGCACACTGAGCAGAGGAAATCAAACTAGAGATAGGGCCAGTTATTTCAAGCCAAACAGCAAACATCTGTACCTTATTGCCGCCCTGAAAATAGCTTCTGCTATTTCATATTTTAGTGAAAATGGAACATGAGGAGACCGGGAAGATGACAATTCTTCTGAACAACAACTAAGTGTCTTTCTACAGCATCAAGATATTCGGCAAGTTCCAAACTATGTTTAGTTGGAAAAAATATATACACAAACATATACACACATATGTATATAATTCACTAATGTCCACATATAAATGTTATGTGGATTAAAATAAAAATACTTCATTCCCTCAGTACTCTATTAAACGTGGTCTTTTTAAGAAAGTAAGTTAGATCTTGTTTTTTAAATTCATTTTAGAGAGAGGGCGGTAGGGGGAAGAAAAAAGAAAAGAGAGGAAGGGGGAGAGGGAGAGAGAGAAACATCGATGGGAATCAAGCTTGCAACTGGAGCATGTGCCCTTGCCAGGAATCAAACCGGCAATTTAGGTGTACCGGATGATGCTCAACCAACTGAACCACACCAGCCAGGGCAGTAAAGATTTTTTTTTTAAATGAATTTTAAAAGATGAAATCTACAAAACATTTTGTCCCTATGAGGCAACATCCTATTAAACAAAGGATATTAAAAGATAGTACATGATTAAAATATGAAATTAATCTCTAATAGGACCAGAAGCTTAAGTAAATATTTTCTCTAATTAAGAAAAGCAATCCTTTCTGAAAACATCAGCTGACCCCACATAGACATTTCTGCACCACAGTCTCTGGTACCACTTAGTTATTTTTGCTACCAGGATACATTTACACAAAAACAAAATTAAAATCCTCCCCTTGCTTCTATTCTTCCACCTAAAGGAATACTAGTAAGCTCCATTATTAGCAATACACTTAATAGCTCCACAGCAACTGGCATAATTGGGGTGTTGCAACAGGAGGATAATGAAGTGGAAAACAAAGCGATATTCGTATAGAAGTAAAAAAAAAAAAAAAAAAATGTTCACACAGCCTTGCTGGGAAAATAACTACCAAGGCGGGGTGAGGGGGGTGGGGGAGAACTTGCTAAAAAGAATGCTTTGGAGGTTGCTAAGGACAGCTGCTACGAGGCCTTCAGGATATTTCAGTATGCAATGGAGCAGATCAAGTTTTGAAAATGGTGAAATGTATGAAGTAACCCCAGTGACTTCACCAAAAAGAACGCAGGGGTGGGAAGAGATGAGGTTTCTGAAACACAAAAGTGATTTCCTTAAGTTTTCACATGTGACTTCCAGGAAGGTACGGGGTCTGAGGGGAACAGAGCTAAGCGGACCTTCCAGATGGAGCACTGACACTGGTGAGGGGAAGGCGGAGGAGGGGGAAGGACGGAGGGGGGGGGCTCAGCTCTGGCCCTGGTAGCCGCAGCCCAGGCTGCACAAGGCGGCGGGCAGCAGGGGGGCAGCAGAAAAGCAGGCTCTTCATTGGCTTCTGCCTGATACAGCACAGGTGCAACTAATACAAGCCAAACAGTAGTATTTCAGAGTACTCAGCTAATTAATTCAGAAACATGTCTGCATCATGCTAGGCAATTAAAAAAAAGCGCCCACATATATATAGAAAGAAAATAATTTCAACAGAAAAATCATATTATAGTATAGACCAGCCGTGGGAAAACTACTAGGGCCCGAGGGCCGGATCCGGCCCGTTCGGCTCTTCTATCCGGCCCTTGGAGCCGAAAGAGCGGAGGGTTCTCTTGCTCTCCCCTCCGCTCCTTCACCAGCAGCCCGAGATGAGAGTGCCAGCATGGTCAGGTTGCTTTTGTTCCGGCCCTCCGGTCCAGTTTAAGAACCCATTGTGGCCCTCGAGTCAAAAAGTTTGCCCACCCCTGGTAGAGACTCCAGTGACAGAGAAAGGCTTGAGGACTCGGGAAGGAAGAGGGGACGCCTCCCCTCGCAGGTGAGGTGGAGAAGGGAGTGAGGAACGTTCCCCGCGGGCGATGCTGGAGGTCACTCCGGGTTGTGCTTTAAATCACTCCGCTAAGTATCAGTGTGGCCTGACAAGATCACCACTTAGAGAAATTCTCCACATTGCAAAACCCAACGGACACTGTGTTCTCATCTTACTCAACCCCTCGTGGTCTTACAACAGAGACGATTACCCCACCTTGCTTCAAACACGTGATAATGCTGGCATGGGTAACACCGCTCTTGGGTCTTCCTCCTCCTCAATGGTTACTCCACGGTCTCCAACTCGATCTGTAACTCTGTTATTCCTCCAGGCCTGATCCCTATCTCTCCGCTCTGCCCACAAAATCTCCCTGGGTGATTCTAGATTTCCCATAACCTTATAACCTTATACACCACTTCTGTGCTGGCACAGCTCCGGCCCCGATCTTGTCCCTGAATGTAGGCCTCTCCATCACGGCAGGCCATCGGACATCCACCCCCATTAAGATGACTAATAGGCAACTCAACCAACCACTGGCCAAAACAGAACTCTCTTTCCTGCAGCCCCAATCACCCACCAAAACGCAGGAGTTCTCCTGGATTTCTCCTATTCTCTCATGTCACTCATCCAAACCTATCTCCGTAAGTCTTGTTGATTCTCTCTCCAAACCTCTCAAACCCATCCACGGCTCTCCACCTCCAACACCGCCCCTCTGCACCAGGCCACACCACGTCTCGTGTAGAATGCTGCCAGGAGCTTCGTATTTGTTCTCCTTGCTTCTCCTGTATCCCTTTCTACACCCTTGCAAATGGTGTAGAAACCAAACTAGACATTACAAATGTAACTCAGATCATGTCCTCTCCTCCTGGGATCACTTCGCAATGCCATCTCATTGCACTTGGAGTGAGACTCACGCTCCTTACAAAGGCCGCGAGCCCTTCCCAACCCGGTCCTGCCTGCCTGGCCACCTCCTCTCACCCCTCTCCTGCCCAGACCCTGCAGACGGGCTGGCCTCCCCCCCCCCCTCCCTGGGGGACCAAGCACGTTCCCTCCCCAGGCGGATGCACGTGCTCTCCCCTCTGCTGGGTCTACTTACCCTTCGCATCTTAGTGCAAGTCTGACCTCTTCCAACAAAGCTGTCCTGACGGCGTGTTACCGGTTCCCCACGCTCTACGTGCTGAGGTAACACCCTTTCCTTTAAAGAAGTCCAAATCTGCACTTATCTTGTGTTTATTGGTTTTACCCACTTATCATCTGCTCAACCTCCCTTTTCAACACCCTTTGCTCTCTCAACACATAAACTCAAACAATCTCCATGAAGGTGGAAACTTTGACTGAATCCCTAGAATCAAAAATAGTGTCTAGCATCAAGCAAGTGCTCAAAAAACTGTGTTGAATGCATTAATCAATTTCAGGAAGAGTTAAGGGTGGCTCGGGCCCTGTTTTAGCCATCTTGTGCAGTGCAGGTATTTTAAAAAGTCAATCCGTATGTGAAATCCAAGGCAACTACCATGAGAAGTTTGTGAGAACGGCGGCTTGCCCAGAGGCTGAGGAAATGTCTCTCTTTTTTTCTTTCTTTTTTTTCTTTTTTTTGGTATGAAATCCACTGCTATGGGTACTTAGAGGATAGTTACTCTCTGGAGGCAGGTCAGCAGCTGATCCAGGGCCCGGTCTTTGTAAGCTCAGAAACCATTTTATCACTTCACCCAGGAGGGATAAGATCTGGATATCTGCTTTGTACTAACAAGGATGCAACAGAAAACATGAATCTATTAATTTATCAAGATTGCTGGGAAAAGAAGGAATTCTTACCATTTGCAACAGCAAGGATGGAACTGGAGAACATTATGCTAAGCGAAATAAGCCAGTCAGAGAAAGATAAATATCACATGACCTCACTCACTGGTGGAACATAATGTATAACATAAATTGATGTACAAAAACAGATCCAGAGACAGAGAAGTATCAATCAGACTGTCAAACCTCAGAGAGAAGGCAGGGGAGGGTGGGGGGAAGAGAGAGAGAGATCAACCTAAGGACTGTATGCATGCATATAAGCCTAACCAATGGACACAGACATCAGAGGAGTGAGGGCGTGAGTGGGGGGTGGAAAGCAATGGGGGAATAAGGATACATATGTAATACCTTAATCAATAAAGAAAAAAAAATTTAAAAAGATGGCTGGGAGATTGCTGGTGAAGGAAGCTACTTGCTCGATCATGTACATAGCCAAGACACCTTCTTTCTGCTATGGAATATTGACAGGAAAAAGTAAGTTATTAACCAATAATGGCTTAATGAGGATAAAATGCAAGCAAATGAGTCATGAAGGGCATTACACCCACAAAGCCACGTCTTGAGAACTTTCTAGACAAGAGAGGTAAGAGGCTGGAAACTACCGTATTTGCCGGCATATAAGACGATTTTTTGGCCCTGAAAAATATGCCTCCAAGTGGGGGGTAGTCTTATACGGTGAGTATATAACAAACTCTGTATTTTGAGTGGAAATGTTAGGGGGTCGTCTTATACGCACAGTCTCTTATACGCCGGCAAATACGGTATTTTTCAGGGCCAAAAAATCGTCTTATACGCCAGCAAATACGGTACATCATGAGGTTAGGCAGCCCTTCCCCGGGGCTGGCATAAGGAGCATAGACTGTCCTAGCTGGTCTCTGTATTCATTCCCTGTTACTCCTGTAACAACGCACTACAAATGTAGTGGCTTAAAACAAAACAGACTTTATCTTTTCACAGGTCTGGAGGTCAGAAGTACAAAACAGGCCTCATTAGCTAACACCACGTGTCAGCAGGGCTGCGTTCTCTCTGGAATCCAGGGGAGACGTTTTCTCGCCTTTTCCAGCGTCTGGAGACTGTGTGTAAGCCTTGGCTCACGGCCCCTCCCATCTTCAGAGCCCGCAACGGCTGTTTGAGTTTTTCTAGGGATGCCAACTCTCTGGTTCTGACTCTTCTGCTTTCCTTTCCCACTCCCAAGGACGCTTGTGATTTCACTGGGTCCACCCAGAAAACCCATGAGTCTCCAATCTTAGCATCATCTGTTTAGCAACCTAATGCCATCTGCCACTTTACTTCCCCCTTGCCACGTGCTGGAGACTGAGATGTGAGCATCTCTGGGGACCGTTCTTCTGCCTACCCCTGTCTTCTGTCTTCCATCGTGATGAGAAAACAGCCATTAAACTTCATACATACAAGCTACTCTCCTCAAATAAGGATAGTTAACTACTTTAATTTATAAGAGGTGAAAGCCCTAAAACTAAAATAATTAATTAATTAATTAATTAATTAAATACTGCTAGAATTGTAGGCGTAATTTGCAGCTCTTCTTGCTGAGCTGAGGGTGCTGACGAGTGGAATGGGAGAATACATCACTCCTTTCTGATAGCGCACTCAGAAGCTTTTAGACAGAAATGCTTGCTAATACCATATTGAAAATATAGCGTTGATATCTTTCAATAACAAGAGTGAAATATATGACCTAGTTGTAATCCTCCACACAGTAAATCATAAGAAGTTTGACAATCGTAAGGAGTTTGAACAGGTGTGATTTTTCCTTTGATAAAGCTACAAATTAAAGAGCCCAACCTGTGAGATACATACTAGATTCCATGGTCAATAGCATAGTGGTTAGACTCTGCGAGCCAGACAGTCTGCTTCAGAACCTAAGTCTTGTGTGTGACCACAGGCGAGTGATTTAACCTGTTTCAAACAGGGACCCTAAAATGGGTATAGTGTCTGCTCCACAGTGATTTAGGGGGAGTAAATAACTAACAGTTCTAAGTGCTCAAAACCAATCCTCACACATAATAAGCTCTGTATTTGTTAAATAAAATTTTAAATGTTCCCGTTTGCTGCTCATAACTTGCCAATCAAGCAGTATTCCAAGGGAATGTATTTCTCAGCACTAACTAATCTATAAGAGAGGATATATATATATATATATATATACATACACACACACACACACACACACACACACACATATGTATACATATACCGGGTGCCGGCAGCCAGGGGAAAGAAGGCCTATTGCAGGAATCTTCGTGCAACGGGCCTCTAGTGTATATATAATTTAACATAAACAATGCCCTTTGTTGCTATTTAAGTTCGGTAGCAACTACTGGGGTAGCAATAACTGGATGATTAAGCAACTCGCTGAACAAATGCAAATCTCAGAAAACAGAAGCAGCTGCAGCTGCGTTACACACGTCTCAGGGCCTCGTAAAGAAAGACGCAGGGCATCGGGGAGGACAGTAGTGTCTGTGATTCTTAACCGCCCGGCATTTTCTGGGACATGGTGCTCATGGTACAGCACTCCTCAGAAGGCTGAGCTCTGCAAGGATCGTAGCGTTTGTGCGACACCAACAAGCATCCGCCGAGAGGCCCCACATACTGTGACTGCGGCTCTGCAAGCTTTCCAGCATCACAGAGATCTCATAAACTTCTCATAAAAGTTCTTGGATTCAACGGCAGTGTACAATCAACTTCAATATTTTCATTTTAACCTGGGAGGAAAAGAGGAGGGGAGCGTGGAGTAGGGTCCGGACCCTACCAGTACAAGGCAAGATGTGACAAGTAGACATTCTAATCCTAAAATATGTGAGCCACCTTAATGAGAAATACTGTAATGATTTGATTTGTTTAGGTAATAAGATTGAGCCCTTTGTTTTCAATGTTAGAGGTGCAGCTTAGTGTGCAAAAAATAACAATAACAATAACAATAGCTAAGCAACTCCGTATTAATACGAGTCAGGCATTATTTTCAATGTTTTAGCCACAGAAAGTAACATCATCCATACATGCATCTTATGAAGTAAATACTCTTTTATTTCCACTTTACAGCCAGGAAATGGAGCTTCATCTGGGAAAGTTGTCCCAGTTCACCTGGTGGTAAGTAGTGGCCGTGTCAGGACTCAAGTCCGTGCTGGCCTAAGGAAGCCAGCAGGCATTCACCTTAGTGGCATTGCTTCATGACCTTTAGGCAGCACAGCCGGGAGAAGCATTCCAGGAAATGGGGTGGAGACATACCAACCCAACCCGTGTGAAAAATGTATCCCAGCGAACCTGCCATACCTCGGAAACCAGCGGAGACCTTATGGAAAGCTATGACGGACCTTGGCCATTAGAACCCGCTGGCTCTGGCTTCAAATCACTCTGCTCCACCTCCACCCAGCTCTGCAGCCTTGAGTACACTGACCTTTCCACACTGCTGCTACCTCCACCGAGGAGAGAACACAATTCCCACTCTGCATGTGTGAAGGTGAAGACTGCACTTCATTGGATCTGCACTGGCTCCTATCGCAGAGGCCCTACCGTCAGATAACGGTCACCATTTTACCTCGCCGCCTCCAGCCCTGCGTTTGAGGAAGCTTGGAGACCCAACCCGAGTGTCTGGCCTCCCTATTTGGCCCCCGTTTCAGAGGCTTACCTTCACTCCCAACTACGGCTGCCAGCCTTTTCCTCAAAGGTCTCCACAACTCTTTGGAGATGGGGTGCTATCTAAAGGTACCCCCTCCCTCCATGGCACCCCAATGAGGTACGCAGTCCATGACCCCAAACCACTCAACTCTTTGATCCTCTTCCCTACCCCTAAATTAAAAAAGCCCATTCCTTCGCAGGGTATCTAGGTACCGCGTTTCCCCGAAAATAAGACATCCTCCGAAAATAAGACCTACTGCATGGAAACATAAGACATCCCCTGAAAATAAGACCCTAGCGCGTCTTTGGGAGCAAAAATTAATATATGACACTGTCTTATTTTTGGGGAAACTGGGTAGAGAGCAGACTACCTCATGAAAACAGTTCCCAGGTGAGGAGAAGTATCTTAACCCATGCAGACGGGATGCGTGTGAAGAGGTGGCTTCCCAGGACTGTCACTGCGGAGCAGCCGAGAGACAGCCCTGACACCCCCGCCAGACCCTGGGGCGTCATCCAGCATGGCTCCGTTCCAACAGGAGGGTCCGGTTCCCAGGCCCTGGGAGGACACGCACCCCTCGAGGAATCTGCACTTGGCATCGCCCCATCTTTCTTTCGGCAGTTCTTTTCCCGCCTCTGGGCCGCGCCTCCCTTCAGTCCCTCCCAATGTGTAAAAACAAACAAAAGTTTATTTCTTATCATGTATTTTGCATTTCTAATCATCTTAATTCAGAGAGGTGACTCAAGTGCAGGGATGGATGCTTACTCCCCAATTTTCCATCAACATGATACCTCCAGTTAGTTCCACAGTTTGGATTAGATAGTAATTTGCCTTTATTCAGATAACTATGGAGCTCTTCCTTGGTGTGGGCAAGTATGCCGGGTACACTTAGAGCTGCGGATGCTGAAGGTGGGTATTTCAGCTCCTGTTCAGTTTTTTGTTTTTTTAAAAATATATTTTATTATAGAGAGGAAGAGAGAGGGATAGAGAGTTAGAAACACCAATGAGAGAGAAACATCGATCAGCTGCCTCTTGCACACCCCCTACTGGGGATGTGCCGGCAACCCAGGTACATGCCCTGGACCGGAATGGAACCCCGGACCCTTGAGTCCAGGCCGACGCTCTATCCACTGAGCCAAACCGGTCTCAGCAGCTCCTGTTCAGTTTTGCCTGAGGCTGCCCCTGACATCTGGGCGTCTCCCTTTCCACAGCAGAAATGTATCACTACGCACCCTCGGCCCGGGCCTACCAGGCGGAGAAGCGGGGACGGACTGAAGGACCCTTCCCCAGTTTCACCCCGCCTGACTGTTAGTAGTCGGCTGTCTCTTCTGCCTCTTGGGCCTTGAATTTGTTACCTTTCATTCCCCTCCCATTAACAATTTTACTATGTGATTTTATTTAAATTTTTTAAACAGAACAAGGGGGTATATTGAAAGAAAAGACGCACATATACCCGGCTGGCATGGCTCAGTGGTTGAGCATTAACGGACTTACCGACCAGGAGGTCATGGTTCGATTCCAGTCAGGGCACATGCCAAGTTGTGGGCTCGATCCCCAATAAGGGGGCGTGCAGGAGGCAGCCCATCAATGATCCTCTCTCATCATTGATGCTTCTCTCTCTCCCTCTCCCTTCCTCTCTGAAATCAATAAAAATATATATATTTTTTAAAAAGATCCACATACAAGGGCCTTAATCCAATTAATGCTTCTTCTTTTTTGAAAGTTTTAAGCAAGTCTCAAACTAAGACACAGAATTGTAATGTTGAATTTTGAATTGAAAGCAAGTAATCAAATTAGTGTTTGGCAGTAGGGAAAAACCACTCAGCAAATAAGGGATTATCCTATTTACACATTAGTTCTGTTAACTGTTTCTCTCAATTCTACTTCCAATTACAAGTCGTTATTAGAAATCAATAAATTGAACTGATTATGGTTTCTGTATGAAGAGGCTGAATTGGACACCACTCATATGCCAGGGTCCTTTATCAAAACCATAAGGATAAACTAACTAGCACTGGAAATGGAAAAATAAACCCAAAGCAAAACTGAAATTTTTGACTCAGAGTAGCAAAGACGATATGATATTATAGTAAAACTTGAGAATATTTATTTTATTATTATTTTTTAATCCTCACCTGAGGACATTTTTCCATTGATTTTTGAGAGAGTGGAAGAGAGAGGAAAGATAGACAGAAACATCAATGTGAGAGAAACACACTGATTGGCCAGGGAGAAGCCTGCAACCAAAATATGTGCCCATGACCGGAATTGAACCCAGGACGCTCTAGCCACAGAGCCACACCAGTTAGGGCAAACTTGAGAATATTTAAATGAAGACATGCTTTATACCTAAAATGAAAAGTAGCTAATAATTTCATTAAATCAACCCAAAATGTCTTACTAATAGTATACTTTTCAAGAGATCAAACCACAAACATGTAAAGTTTTTTCTTTTTGAGGAAAAAAGGTGACCTATTTAAAATGTATGGACTTTATTTTAAACCTAGGGATAAACCTGCTAAATGCAATATCTGAAAATTTTAACCCATCTTACTGACTACCTAAGGAAGGAAGCTGAAGCAGTGGTTTTCACTTGAGAGAGCTGCTTGGCACGATGAGCCCTGCTCCATAGGGCTGATAACAATAACACAAACACACACAGTTCTTTAAGAAAGCCCATGTGTTCCTTTTGCATCAGATAAACCCCTTGTGTAATGCGCTATTGACCTATTGTGCACAGAGAATGTTGATCCTATTGCTGAAATCTTACTAGAAACACTGAAGAGACACGGAAATTGAAACTCTCAAATTTTAAAAAGAAAGGAGAAAGCTTTCTAATTCTGAATATGGTTCTTAAAAGGACAGCTAAATTAGACATTATAAATCACTTTTAAAAATGCAACATGACTGAAATAATCACGGGTGTGCCCAGACATACAGGTAGAAGGATGTTTAATACACAGCTGCTGAGTATAGTAAAAATTGCCCTGGCCAGGAAGCTCACTTGGTTAGAGCGCCGGCAGGTGTAGGTGGATCCCGGTGAAGGCAGACAAGAATGAACCAATGAATGCATAAATAAGTGGAACAACAAATCGATGTTTCTCTCTTTCTCTCTCTCCCTCCCTGTCTCTCTCTCCCTCCCTCCCTTTCTCTCTCTAAAAATTAACTAAAATTTTTAAAAACTGAATTACTGAAAACTGGAAACAAATGAACTGTCAAGATGCAGATATATAATAGAAAACTATAAGTGATGCTGTAGGAGTATTTTGGTAATATAAAGATGTCCACATTTGGGTGGTGGTGGGGGAAATACGTTACAAAGTAGTATGTAGAGAATGAACCCAGTTTTGTAGAGAGTAACTTTTTAGCTGTGTAACTTCAGTAAAGTTACTTAATTTCTCTAAATCAGTTTTCTCTTCAAAGAAAAGAAGATAATCATAGTAGCTACACCTCACAGGGCCAGAGTGAGGATTACAGGAGATTCCGGTGTAGAAAGCAACTGGCACGTTGCCTGCCTAATAGTAAGCTCAATACATATTAGCTCTTTGTGTTATATGTTCATTGGGTAAAAAAGAATTTGAGAATACAGAGGTAAGTGATTTTCTGGGTGGTGGCTAATTTGTTTAACTTGTACTTTTAAACTTCTATAAGTACTACCGTACTACTTATAATATGGGGAAATACTAATGAATTGGAATATTCACATACAGTGATTATTATTATTTTTTAAATCTACCCTAGTGCTTTGCTCACAATAAATAAATCTTGTTTGAGTTGAATTTACCCCTCAGAACTCATTTAAACAAGTTAGCCCTAGAACAGGGCTGGGCAAACTACGGCCCGCGGGCCGGATCCAGTGAGTAAAACTATTGAATTAAAAAAAAAAAAAGACCATATCCTTTTATGTAATGATGTTTACTTTGAATTTATATTAGTTCACACAAACACTCCATCCATGCTTTTGTTCCGGCCCTCCGGTCCAGTTTAAGAACCCATTTTGGTCCTCGAGTCAAAAAGTTTGCCCACCCCTACCCTAGAATGTTAACGATTACTTAACTGAAGGGCTAACCTTGCTTATAGTAAACTGGGTAAAGCAAGACATATGTACATTGTCCAGCCCTTAAACAATGTAAGAGCCCCACTTCAAGACCCATTGGAAAGCCGCTAGAACTTTCATCATCAAGTGGGGAAAAGCCCAAGATAAGGCAATCACTTCTAGTTTCCTCCCAACTCCACCCCTCTCCTCCTTCTTGACACTTTCCTTTCCTCTCCATAATCAAAGCCTACCGGTCCTCTCTGGTAGACTATAACCCCCAATGACAGTGAGTGTGCTTAGCATCAATAGTGCCTACCACAGCGACTGGAGTGGTAGTTGCGCACTGAATGTTCACCAACTGGATGAACTGAATAAATGTCTGATAGCAGTAGTTCGGGATAGAGGCTTCAGTTCCGCCATGTGAGAACTAGATAAGATAGGTAGACTCGACCGGCCAGCGTGGCTCAGTGATTATCAACCTATGAACCAGTTTGATTCCAGGTCAGGACACATGCCCTCCTGGCGGGTTGGATCCCCAATGCGGGGAGTACAGAAGGCAACTTATCAATGATTCTCTCTCTTCATTGATGTTTCTATCTCTTTCTCCCTCTCCCTTCTTCCTCTCTAAAAATAAATAAAAAATATATTTTTAACAAGGATAGGTAGACTCTATCTTTAGTTTGAAACTGTCTAGAATTCTTAGTAATTGTTCCTTAACACACACAGAGAGAAAACATCTCACTTCAAAGTACCCCTTCTTTAAAAAGAAAAAGTTCTTACTTGTATTCCATTGTCTGTTTTAATGGAGATGAGATTATTTCCATTGTTCCCTGTACAATTTTTTTAAAGTCCCACAAGAACCTCAGGGAGTCTGAGTAACTCATTCAAAGTAACTCAGCAAGTAAGTGACCCCCTACTTAACCTCAGGTTTCTGGGTGACATCGCTCCAGCTCTCTCTACAAGGTCACCTGTGACCTTCGACCCTAAAAGCGGTAGCTATGGGAAGAACAAATGTTTTCAATAACCCGAGCAGGTGCTGAAGCTTCTTCTAGACATTTCCCAGGGCTTTTGTTAGACTCTGCAAGAAGAGAAACTAAGGAATGGGAGATCTCTAGGTTCCTATGGTCAACCAGCTTTACTTAAAAAATGAAACGAAAGAAACCAAATTAAATATTAACTCATGAAGAAGAAAAAAAAAAACACTTCACCCGGAAGACTATTGGGAAGCAAGGCTATCATCGGACCAAGGGAAGGGCTGTAGAAAGGAAGTTTTGCACAGCTTCTATTTTTTTTTAAAGGTGAAGAATAAAGTTTGAGAGTTTTCCACACGGGCAGCCTTCCTCCACACTCCAGGTTTTCTCTTCCAGCCGCTGCTCGGACTTGGTTTAAACACTATGTGGCAGTGCCCTTAACCCGAGGTGGGACCCAAACACCCTTCAGGTGTGTACACGGAATTGCTGACCGTCCTGGTGGACGCACTCAGACAGCAGACATCCTAGGAACCTGCCCAAGGATTGCACATACAGACTCTCAGTCTACCGGCTTTGCACGTGGAAAGCTTTGTGGACATTAATTGGTTATGAACGGAGCCCGCTGGAACATCCTCTTACTTACACATAAACAAGTCATCTGTTGAGGTCTCCTTCGTGCCGGGGACATTATAGCTCCTTTGCACTACAGTCCTCAAGTCCTCGTAAGTCCCTATAGTCCCATTTTACTAGATCAGAGTGTTTAACCACCTGAGAACCCACGGTAACAGATGGGGGAGGAGGGGTGAGCCAAGGATTTGAAAAGTGAAGTTTACATTCAAAATGCTCACCTAACCTAGAGACACAGGACAGATCTCTAGGCCAATGTAAAAAAAAATGCATGTCAAAAACGATTTTAAGGTCATGCCAGAGCAGGCACGATAAAATAGAAGAATGACAAAGACTGATAGATTAAAAGATTACAGGACTTGCCACCAGTTATTTCAAGACGTAGCCGCGGGTTACTAACGAGTATTCCCGTCTCAGAACGAGAGACAGTTCCCCTCCACCTAGGCGCGCCGAGAAACCAAATCTTTTCCTTAAGGGGACGGGGGCCAAACGCTGAAAAGGCTTCGGCGTGGGCTGCCCAGAGCAGGGTCATTACTGTCCACCCATCACCAGCAAGTGCCTCTCAAAAAAAAAAAAAAAAAAAAGGGAAAAAGAGCCAGTCCCTCCTTCCCCCTCTGAATCCAGCCTTGACCTCTCCGGAGTGTCTCGTCCTTCCAACGTCAGGGACCGAGTCACCCCAAATGGTTCCCAAATGAATGAGTTGAAAGCTCCAAGCCAAGAAAACCAGCCACGCATCCCGCATCCCTCCTCTCTCCAGCCGGCCAAATCCGGCAAGGATGCCCCGGGGTGGCGGCGCGCGCGCGCGCGGGCGCGGGGGCCGGATCGGAGCCACGTCCCCGCCGAGTCCGCCTCCCCGCGCCGCGCGCGCTTCCCCGCCCCATCCTCCTCCTCCCCCGGCCCCTCCGCGCGCTCCTCACCTGCACCCCGCCGCCGCCGGGCTCCGGCGCCCCGTAGGAGGGTCTGCGAGCCGGACGCAGCCAACCCCCCCGAAGCCGATGCCGCTAGAAAGTTTGCTCCGCGTCTCGGGCCCCGCGAGGGAAGCAGCTCTCCGGGTGTCCCCTCCCACGGCCGCCGCCCCCAGGCCGCTCCCGGCAGCGCTGCAGCAGCGGCGGCGGCGGGGCTCGGGCGGGCGGCTCCGTGCGCGCTGGGCGGGGAATCCCCGCCCCGCCGGGCCCCGGCGCGGCGCTGGCTGTTTACCGCGGCCGCTCTCCCCGCCCGCCCGCCCCGCGCGCTCCTGACATCATTCATTCTCTCACGCCCGCGCCCGCCCCCTCGCTGCCAAACGGTGACTCACCGCGGCCGGCCGCGGGCGGCGCCGCCGGCTCCCGCAGAGGTGGCTGTGGCTGTGGCTGCAGGCGCGGAGCGGAGCTCCGCCAAACCGGTGCGACTTCTTAAGGAGAGGAGCCGGGCCGACCCTCCCCTGCCCCGGCCTTTAAAGGTGCAGGGGAGGAGGGGCCTGGTTGCACCACCAGTCCATTGGCTCTGCGCGCCCCGAGCGAGCGGACCTCCGGGACCCGGCGGAGGAGATCCCATCTGGGAAAGTTGTTTGTTTAGGTGTCACTCCCAGTCACTTTCAATCAAGGGTGCGGCTGGGGAGGGAATCCCCCCACCCCCGCAAGCTCGCCCAATTCAGGAACTGCTTCCGGACGTGGAAGGATTGGGGGGGGGGGGGGGGGCGGAGATAGAGGCGAGCGGGCACCAGCGCCTGGCCTCAGTGTCAGAGGTGAGTGTCCAAACCTCGCAGCGTAGCCTGGCAGGATTAGTCATCAGTCCCTCCCTGCCGTGGCTGCAACGCTAGGTGCGAGCTGGAAGGGTGAGCTGGAAGGGTGCTCGGGGGTTAATGAAGCTAATAATACTTTCCCTTCGGTGACTAACCGCCCTGTCATTCGTCCCGCTAATTGATTCACTTCTCGTTAACGATAAGGAAACCGTAACCAAAATAAACAGTGCCAGAGTCTTGCTCTGCTCAGCTGAGCCCTGACGGCACTTCCCCCGCAGCTTTGGGGGGCACAGAGCCATCCTGCGCGGCTCCTTTGGTGAGCTCAGCGATTGTGTTTTTAGAAGGGGTGTTGCCTTGTTTAAAAAAAAAAAAAAGGGTCAGGGCTCTACGTTGCTTGGTGTTGCTAGTCATACACCTGCTGGGCAGTTTTCAAAGCAAAGGATGGCAGCCTCAGAAATTCCAACTGCGATGAATAAGGGAATTTGGCCAAATCTTTGTTGAATTTAACTGACAGACATGTTTTTAGTTCATTTCTATCCGGGGAACGGGGGGTAATTATGTTTAGGATTGACACTGGCTTATGGGTGGTTCCATATCATCAACGAAAAACAATCCCGAGGCATCTCTGGATGCCTCGTGCAGGAGTAATGGGGGTAAACAATCACTTGTCTATATGGCAATTAAACACAATGATGGCAGAATAAAAACATACAGGGCAGTCCTGAAACAGACAACTGTGAGATGTTCCTGGAGCAGTCTCCCCCACATGAAAATGCTCCTGAAATTAACCAAAGGTTCCATATCATTGCTGTGGAAAATGCACTCAGTAGAGAACACCAACAATTGATATTTATTTTCCTTGGGTCTGTTTTCTCTTTTCAGTAGGAGTTCATTTTTAATTTTACAAAGCCCAGGCATTTTGCCCAGAAGGCAAGAGCAAATGGATTGGCTTGCTAGGATGCAAAGTAAATGGAAATTTGAACCAATAATTTTTACAGACAATCGTAGATCTAAGCAGAAGCTTGGGTGGGTGTCCTGTCTATCCCACCCAGAAACTAGATTCGAATGTGCAGACACAGAACACTGTGGGTGAACATCCCACATACTTCCTACTGTATGGCCCAAAATTTGGACATTATGTCTGAATAAGATTTTCTACAGATCTTTAAAAATAATGTTGTGGGCTTTGGGCCTAAGTACAGGGATGGAGTAAAAAGAAGATCGAAGCAAAACCTGCCGTCCTGTCTGCGTTATTGCATTCTGTAAATCCTGCAGCTCTCTCACAGGAAGGTCTCTGTTTGTTTGGAAGGCTTTGTGGGTAGTTTTGATTTTGTGGTTACTTTTGGGCCTCAGTCTATATATCCTGTATAATAAAGAGGTAATGTGCAAATTTACCATCACTCCAACACACAAGATGGCTGCCACAAGATGACCGGCAGCGGAGGGCAGTTGGGAGGGACCAGGCCTGCAAGGGAGGGCAGTTGGGGGGACTGGGCCTGCAGTGGAAAGCAGTTAGGGGCAACCAGGCCAGCAGGGGAAGACAGTTGAATGTGACCAGGCCAGCAGGGGAGGGCAGTTAGGAGGGATCAGGCCTGCAGGGGAGGGCAGTCAGGGGTAACCAGGCCTGTAGGGGAGGATAGTTAGGGGAAATTAGGCCTGCAGGAGAAGGCAGTTAAGGGTGACCAGGCCAGCAGGGGAGGGCAGTTAGGGGAAATTAGACCTGCACAGGAGGGCAGTTAGAGTTGACTAGGCCTACAGGGGAGGGCAGTTAGGGGTGACCAGGCCAGTAGGGGAGAGCAGTTAGGGGCAATTGGGCCAGCAGGGGAGGGCAGTTAGGCATCCATCAGGCTGGCAGGGGAGTGGTTAGGGGTGATCAGGCTGGCAGGCAGAAGCGGTTAGGGACCATCAGGCAGGCAGGCAGGTGAGCGATTGGGAGCCAATAGTCCTAGATTGTGAGTCCCAGTGGGATCAGGCCTAAATGGGCAATTGGGCATCCCTCAAGGGGTCCCAGATTGGAGAGGTTGCAGGCTGGGCTGAATGACATTCTCCCCTAGCCCCTATAAATTTCGTGCTCTGGGGCTCTAGTTGTAAAATAAATAATTAGGTCATTTTATTATACCACTTAAATATCCTCCAATAAATCTCTATATATGTAAAAGGCTAATATGACAAGTGTCCGACCATCTATCTGGTCACTATGATGCACACTGACCACCAGGAGGCAGATGCTCAACCCAGGCGCTGTCAAGCTGCAATGAATTGGCAGCAGTGGGCCTTGGGTGAGACACCCCAAAACCACAGAGGAGGGAACCTGATTCCTTGGGGGACTGCCTGCATATGCCACCTTTGGCCTTGGGTTATGTTGCTGGGGGGGAGGGGGGGAGATAGGAGCATTGTCAGCCCGGAATCTGCTTTAACACAATACTTGCCTTTGCATTTCACACCCTATAGGACAGCAACTTTGCAGAGTGCCCTCTCTCACTCCAGGACCCTTCGGGGGATGTCAGAGAGCCAGTTTCAGCCTGATCCCCACAGGCCAGGCCAAGGGACCCCCACCTGCGGGAGGGACCCCCCCCCCTCACTCCATAGAAGCCCTGGAGGGGCTGTGGAAGGTTGGCTCTAGGGCATGTCTGGCCATCTTGCCCAGTTTCTACCCGCCAGCCACCTTCTAATTCATTTTCTTTCAATGTGCACAAATCCATGCACCGAGTCACTAGTAAGACTATAATTGTGATTGTGTTGTGTGAAGTTTTTCCATTTTGTTCATTATCAACATATGAGAAAGTAAATTATTCATCTTAATTTCTATGTTGAAAAATAGTGACTTTTCCATTGCACAGAGAGTGGCAATTTCTTCCTTTCCTTTTCTTTTGAACTGCACCTTTTTGTCCTTATAATGCATCAAAGTTTACTAAGTCCCTAATTAGTCACCTTCCAAAAATAATAATGCTGAATGCCCAGGGAGAGAAAGGACTGTTAGTTGTGTTCTTGTCATTTCCCCCCACTATATTATTGCATACTGTAAGTTAAGTTTTAAGGATATTCATTTAGTTAGATAAAACATACTAAGTTAGGAAAAATATATATGTATACATATATAATAAATATACACATGTAAATATTATATATATATATATATATATATATATATATATATATATAGTCTCTATCTCCTTTTATGCTAACTCGTACTCTGGATGTACCTAAGTCATCCGCTCAGCCAACAAATATTGTGCCTATGTTGTTTATCTAAGAATCATAATGTACATCTTCTAAACGTATGGCTCAGCAATGGGAAAGTTTGCTTTTAAAAAAAGATTGCATAAGGATTTTATTGCAGCATTATTTATAATTTCCCCAGGGTTTACATGATGCCTGGCATGTAATTACTGAGTGAAATAAACACATGAACAAGCCTTAAAGAACAAACCAATGTTATAGGATTCTCTGTAGGCAATTTAAAGAAAATAATAAAATCGTTCCATAGGCTCTGACTTAGACAATTGTCTTTGTTAAGTGGAAAAAATATAAGCAGAAAGAACACACACACACACACACACACACACACCATTTTTGTGACACAAATACCACTCCCCTCTGAGAAAAACATACCCAAACTATGTAGTACCTTTTGGCATGAAATATAGAAGGGCCGAGTGTGAGGGGGAAACCTGTATTTTAAAATATATATATTTTATTGATTTTTTACAAAGAGGAAGGGAGAGGGACAGAGAGAGAGAGAGAGAGAGAGAGAGAGAGAGAGAGAGAGCTAGAAACATCGATGAGAGAGAAACACCAATCAGCTGCCTCCTGCACACCCACTACTGGGGGTGTGCCTGCAACCAAGGTAAATGCCCTTGACCAGAATCGAACCTGGGACCTTTCTGTCTGCAGGCTGATGTTCTATCCACTGAGCCAAACGGGTTTCGGCAGGAAACCTGTATTTCTTGACTACTTTTCAATGAGCCTGCACTACTTTCATAATAAAAAACAACAACCCAAGCAATAATGGAACTTAGAAGGTAGCAAAACAATGAGAACATGCCACAGGTGTGCTTACTGTCTGGTTGGAGAGACAACACCCAGAACAACTAGAGATTAAGGCTGCTCACCTCGTGGATTCAGGGTTTCAGATATTTGCCCTGTGCAGGCCCATCCGATGAGCCAAGATCTACCATTTAGTGAGTACATTGTGTATGCCAGGGGCTATGCCAATTGACCTCCCCTCTATTATCTCATTTAATCCTTTCAGTGACATTCTGAGGTAGGTACTCATAAAGCCCTCCTCTACATATGAGATAACCAAAGATAAGAGTTTGCCAGTACCCCGAGATCCCATTCAAGCAAGGGACATCGTCAAGGTATAAAATCAGGACTTTCTGGTCCCAGAGTTCATACTTTTGACCATCATTCCCTAAATTGTATCATCTACACTGATGTAATGATAATCTTATTTTTTTAGTTTAAAAACTTTCATTATTTATAAAAAAAAAAAGATAAGGCAATAGTACCATATTGTAGAGCAATTGGAAAATAAGTGTGGGGGGGGAGGGGCACTGTTAATATTTTGTTGTCTCTTCTGCATTCTTTAGATTTCTATTGGTTAACATAATTTCAACATCATACATATGATTCTTATTCTGATTTTTAAACATTTTTTATTGATTGATTTAGAGAGAGAGGAGGAAGGGGGAGAGATAGAAACATTGATTTGTTGTTTCACTTATTTATTCATGCATTGGTTGCTTCTTAGTGTGTGCCCTGACTGGGGATTGAATCTTTAATCTTGGTGTATTGGGATGACACTCTAACCAACTGAGCTACCCAGCCAGGGCTTCTGATTTTTTTTTTTAATTAACACAATATCATATACTCTTTCTTAACAATTATTATATTAATGGCTTCGTGGTGTGCCAAAAAAAAGTGTATGTGCTTGTGCATCTGTGTGTAATAGACCATAATCTGAAATCCAGTAGCCCAATTATTAATTTGGGAGCAATTTAGTATAATATTTTTACCTTTTATTAATTAAAACGCTTAGGCCATCTATTTTATAGTTAGTACTACTATACTATGTATACAGATGTTTTAATTAAATAAAAGTTTTGGGGGTATTCAGGAAAGTAAACTGTATCACACATTTTATTATTATTATTGCCCACATTTCTGTACTAAAGCAAGATGGGGAGGATGTAGGGAGAGTAACAGGTAGCTTTGCAGCAGTCCAGGTACAAGATGGCAGTGGTCTAGGTTAGGAGAGTGTTGATGGGAAAGTTAGAAGCAGAGTGGATGGATTTCAAGTATAATGGATAGCATTTGAAGATCAATTAGATATGGGAATGAAGCCAAAATAATTCCTACTTTTTTTGTTTCTTACTTGAGCACTCTGGTGGATGGTGCTGCCTTTTACCAAGCAATACAGGAAATGCCAAGATAGGAATAAGTTTGTGGTGAAAGATGATGAGTTTTAAACATGATGTGTTTGACAGTGTGATGAATAAATGGAGATGTCAAGTGGACAGCTGATGGTATTAGCCTGGAACTCAGAAAAGAGGCGTAACTAGGGTTATAAATTTGAGAATAATCAGTATATAGGTGTTAAGGAAGCCATAAAAAAAATGAGAAAGCTACAGAGAGAGAAGAGTAGAGGTCCAAGAGAGAGCCCAACATCATAGGTTTGGAGAATGCTGAAAATATTAAAATAAGTAACTAGAGAGACAGGAAGAAAACTAGGAGAATGTAGTGTCAAGAAAAAGTGAGTTTTGAGAAATTTGGAATGGCCATTTCTATCAAATGCTTCTGAGAGAGCAAGTAAAATGATGACTGAAGAAGTCCTGTGGATTTGGTGACATGGAGGTCTTCGTTGACCTTAACCAGAGGGAGTTTGGCTATTCTGTGGTGGAGCAGAACCCTGATGGAGTGGGCCATGGGGAAGCTCAGCAGGGGGCCAGTGAATTGGCTTCTGGAAGTGCTGACCTATTAGGCATGCTGAAGTAATACCAGAATAAGTTCACAAAATACAATTTGGGTTGGTGGGGAATGAGGAGGGAGTGCTAATGGGCACAGGGTACTGTAGTGTCAACAAATGTTCTACAATTGATTGAATGCTGATGGGAAGGAATCAGTAAATACGATGAAGAGAGAGACAATGGGGAGGATAATGGATAGTCATGGCTCAGGAGAAGTCAGGAGGAGATGGTATCCAGAACACACATGGGGAAAAATGGCCAGAGAGAGGAGAAGGAACAGCTCCTCAAAAAAAAAAAAAAAAAAAAAAAAAAAAAAAGAGGTAAGAAGAGAATAAGAAAAGCATGGCAATGATGCAGTTATGTTTGTAGAATGCTTGCATAACGTTCAAATCATTCCCTCTGAAGCTTCCATTTTTCTCTGAGTTAGAAGAAGTGCATTACTTTTCTATTGCTGCAGTTATAAATGATCAAACACGTACTAATTGATCCCCTAATTGGTTGGGCTCAGTGTATAGAGCATCGGCCTGCAAACTGAAGGGTCTCAGGCTTGATTCTGGTCAAGGGCATATACCTTGGTTGCGGGCATATCCCCAGTAGGAAGTGTGCAGGAGTCAGCTGATCGATGTTTCTCTCTCATCGATGTTTCTAACTTTCCCTCTCTGTAAAAAAATCAATAAAAATATATTTAAAAAATATATACTAATTGAAAACAACACAAATGTATTATCTCAAAGTTCTGCAGGTCAGAATTCCTACAGACTTCTTTGTTGGCTTCTCCGCTCAGGGTTTCACAAGGCTGACCTCAGGCTGTAGGCTAGGGAGGCTTTTATCAGCAGGTTCTAGCAAGCTGCCAAACCCATTCAGGTTGTCAGCAGAATCTACTTCCCTCCAGTGGCGGAACCAAAGCCTCTGTTTCCCTACCGGCTATCAGCTATGGGCCACGCTTAGCTAGAGGCATCCATCCCAGAGCCAGCAACAGTGTGTTGAATCCTTCTTATAGGAAATCTCTCTGACTTCCTCTGCTTCCTATCTGCCTCAGCTTGGAGAAACGTATCTGTGTTTAAAGATTCATATAACTAAAAGTCGCCCACCTGGGTAATCCAAGCCACTCTTTCTATATTAAGGCCCATAATTTTAATTACATCTGCAAAGTCCTTTTGTAATGTGATATATTCACAGTTTCTAAAGATTAGGGTGTGGACATGTTTGGGGGCCCATTTTGCTGACCACAAGGGGATATCATCCACTGAGAACAAAGTGGAACAGGTGGGAGGTTTGACAAAGGATGGAAGCTGTTTGAAGTAGCCACCTGGAGAGTAAGGACATGAAAAGACTAAAGAAGCTTCATAAATCTGACAGATGGCATTAAAGACTTAAAATGAATTCGGGACCACAGTGGTACCTAGAATGTCTTTCTCCAGCAGCACTCAGCCACTTGGGCATGGCACAGAGAATGAGGATGGTGGATGGGATACTTAGGCAAAGGGGGGAGTAAGTCAGGAATAGTGTCAATAAAGCAATGGACTTGGGAATAAAAGATAGTCAGGGAGAAAAGAAAAGAGAGAATGAAGCCAATGAACCAAAGAAGAGTACAAAGACCAATGGCCTAGAGACTGAAGTATACTAAGTGGGAGAATTTGGAAGCATAACAGATTGGGTGGTGAACTATGTGTCTGAGCAGTCTGGGCCAATGGCAGGGCCTTGGAACGTGGCTGTGAGTGGATGAATGAAGTGGAAGGAAGGAGGAGAAGAGAAAGATCTCACTTCAGAGTTGAGCGCATCAGAAGAGCAACTCTCAGGGATGCTGGAGTTACCAGAATGATGGCCAGACCAGAGGTAGAGAAGACTGTAAATCAGGTGTCAAACAATAATACGATGGGATAGGAGAGGAAGAAGATGGTATAGACAACATGAAGGCCTCAAAGGAGTGGGGCCTTTCCCTAAAGACAGGCATCACCTTAGTTCAGAAGTCTAGAAAGCAAAGAGACACAGACTTCACCTTTTAACTCCAAGGTACAGAGTGTGAGAAGATAATCAGACACTCTTGACAGACTGCAGAGAAGGTATGTTCCCAGATTTCAGTTAAGCCCCCCCCCAAAAAAAAAGGGGGGGGCGGGAGGGAGGATATTCTAAGTAATGACTGAACATATTGGAGAGGTTTTTGTTTTTTTTTTTTATCATAAAGTAGATATTTTAGAGCAGTGTTTCCCAAAGTGTGGTACTCGTACCCCCAGGGGTATGGAAAGAGTTTGGTGTGGGTACTTGTTGCACCAGAGTTTGGTGGGGATATGCACTGCACCGTGCTTAGCTGCGCCTAATTCTACGTTTTCATGAGTCAAGACAGTCTTGTGAGGCATGAGATGGTCCAGTGTGCAAATAAATGTTATTTATAATATAACTTTTATTTATATTTTATTATAAGTAATTTTATTTTTCACTTATTATTTTGTGTATGTACCAAAAAAATAAAAAATAAAAATATTTTGATTGTTATCAAAATACACCCATTTTTTTTTTGACGAGGGGTACTCAGCGTTACGAAAATTATAGAAGGGGTACACATATGTCAAAAGTTTGGGAAACACTGTTTTAGAGGATACATGAGAAGGGTTAGGGAGCAATGGGTAGATTCAGGGAGATCAGGGAAAATAAATCACAGAATAATATGGAAATAAGTGTATGGAGATGGAATAGGCATTTGAGGTGGGGGATGGTTTTCCTCCTAACCCCACCCCTTACCATATCTGGATCTGACAGCCTGACCCTTTCCTAAAGCTGGGTAATAGTAAGTGGTCTTGTGTAAGGCTGGAGTGGAGACATACATTTTTAGAGTAATAAAGTTCAGGAGATATGTCAAGAGGAGGTTAATCTTAGTGGAAATGGTCTCATTTTATATTAGCTGTTCCACTGAGAGCCATCAACTATGAGAATTTCTGCTCCTCAGGATCCAAAAAATACTAACCTCTACTCATCAAGAGAGGAAATCATGGCCTGTTAGGACAGTATACTGCTATGGTGGAGCAGGAGTGGAAAGGGAGTAAACTGACTGGACTAGAGAGAGCAGTACCAAATATCCATCACTCGGTGTGGGTGGGGTAGGGGGAAGGGGAAGGGGAATCTGGTGGGTTGAAATATAATCGAGCCAAAAGTAAGGGCTGGTTTAACCTCTGGGGTTCTGTGTATATGCTTGACTGGCTAAGGTTGACATTATTTTTACTGTATGACCCTCGCTTCCACATAAAGGGTTGTGTTGGGTCCGTATGGGAAATGGCAGATAAAGTCCTGAGAGTCCCCTGGAGGGTAGTGGGAACAGGCAACTTGAAAAATTCTGCAGCAGCAAAAAGGAGGCCTGCATGACAACACTGATTTAATTTCTATATACAGTTGCCTGGAGCAGCATTGCTCAAACTTGCCAGTTTCATAAGATTCATCATCATGTGAGGCTCACATGAATCTAGGGGAGGAATTCCAGATACCATTTAATTGACTGAGATTATTTTTATGTTGGAGGAAAATTTGGAAAAGGCAATGATTCTCTAATATATATATCCAAATTACACCCTTACTAAAGAAATATTAGCCATAATTTTCAATCAAGGACTATGGCACCTTGGAACAGACTATTTAAATTTCAAGGCTGTCTAGGGTTGGGCAGGATAGAGGAAACTTAAGTAGCTTTAAACCGATTCCCCAGAAAGACAGAATCCTTCTCAATAGGGAAGGTCATCCCCCACCATCTCACTCCCAACCTCCTTTCTTCTTTCATAGTCACTGGTCTCACATGGAATTTAGTCTAGAGAAATAGAATTCACTGATGAGCTGAAGAGTTATGCACTGATGTTTAAAGTGTTCTGTGACTGTAGTTCTTGTGAGTTGGCTTCTAGGCCAGTCACCTGGCCATTCTAACACAGTTGAATGTTCAGCCTACCAAGCAAACTAGAGGCCAGAGTTCACAGGCTGGTGTCCACACCAGGAAAGAGATTCCCCGATAGGACACATCTGGACAGCCTGCTCGTGTCCCAGGCTGTACTCACTTTCTTCATTGGCTTCCTCTCCAGTTGTTTCCCCTGGTTCGTTCCAATTCCAGTGTGCGCCCACACACATCCCCTGCCACACAATTTATTAGGGCACTGTAGGTGATTCTATCACCTAACTCAACCGGCCCTTCTTAAAAGGATGGGGCTTGAATTGAAAATTAAAACGGACTATTTTTTTTTTCTAATTTAAGTTGTGAAGAAGGATGATATTGTAGGAGGACATGCTAACGTTTTGCAGTCCTGACTTTTCAGCCATTAGTTCAAACTAAAATGTCTAACAAGAAAGGTACAAAGTCTGCCTGTTGATCCAGGATGTTTTTATAATAAAATGAAGGTAATCATTGTACAGTGTTACGCTTTTTATATGAAAGTATCCAGTCAACATCATCAAACATGTAATAAATACTACAGCAATCATCTCTACAGCTTCCTGGTAGTTAAATGTAGTCAGGGATGAAGAGACATAGGAGATAAGTAGTAATAGATGAAAACCTTTGACTTCTCAGTTTCTTTAACCCTTCTCATCTGAGGTGTGTTTTCAGACAGAGGCCATTAAAGTATATATTATATAGCCAGTCTACAAATTCAACATAAATAACTCCTAGCTATTATACTAATTTTATTACTGAAAAGAATCCACAACACTTTCATATAACATTAACTCATTAATATTTTTACAACTTCCTCTTAAAATTAAATTAAAATGACTTCTTAGGCTGCATTCAGTATTTAATATCAAATGTCTTAATATTCAGCAGAAAATGTTTGACTATAATAACTTTTAAAATTATTTTCTATTTTCTTTTGTGCTTTTAAGATTCATTGTCTTCTACATAACTTCTTGACATCACTCCCCAGCATGCACTCACCCAAACTGACATTCTTCAGTCTCTTGCCCTTGACCTTTTTTTTATCCATTTATAATAAACTAGAGGCTCAGTGCAGGAATTTATGCATGGGTGAGGTCCCTCGGCCTGGCTGGTGATCAGGGCTGATTGGGACTGTCTCCCCAAGTCCAGAGTGAGGGACCGAGGGAGGTTGGCTGACCTTAGGAGGTTGGCTGTAGGAGTGCACTTACCACCAGGGGTCAGCTTCTATGTTGAGCGTCTGACCCCTGGTGGTCAGTGTACATCAAATGGCTGGTCATAATGGTCGCTTAGGCTTTTATATATACACTAGAGGCCCAGTGCATAAAATTCGTGTATGGGGGGGGGGGGTGTCCCTCAGCCCAGCCTGCACCCTCTCTAATCTGAGATCCCTCTCATAATTGTCCTCCCCTGCAGCCATGGTCACCCTGTAGTGGTTTGCAGGCCAGCTGAACCCCCCAAAGACCCTGGTATTTGGGATTTATTTATCTTCTATAATTGAAACTTTGTAGCCTTGAGCAGAGGCCAGGGCAGGCTAGGGCAGATGAAAAGTTTGGGATGGAAAGCTTGGCTTCCTCCATTGCCAGGGGAAACCCAAGCCTCCTGCTCTCTCCAGCTATGTAGCCAACATATTTGTTGGGTTAATTTGCATACTCACTCCTGATTGGCTGGTGAGCATGGCTTGTGAGTGTAGGGGAGGTACAGTCAATTTTCATGTTTCTCTTTTATAATATAGGATAGGCTTGAGGCCCGGTTCACAAAATTCATGCACTTGTAGGGATCTATTCCAGCAGTCAGACATACTTAGCTCTGCTGTGGAGGTGGGAGAGGCTCCCACCACTGCTGCTGTGCTTGCCAGCCATGAGCCAGGCTTCTAGCTGAGTGGCACTTTCCCTGTGGGAGTGCACTGACCACCAGGGGGCAGCTCCTGCATTGAGTGTCTGCTCCCTGGTGGTCAGTGCATGTCATAGCGACCAGTTATTCTGCCATTTGGTAGATTTGCATATTAGCCTTTTATTATATAGGATGGTCTTTGCTTAATTACCTCCCAACCACGATTGGGGCCAGGGAGGGATGCAAGATGTTAGCCAGCTGGGGAGGGCTCCAGAGATATCTAGCCTATCTCCCTGTTCTGATCAGCCAGATCCCAGCAGCAAGCCAACCTACTGGTCAGAGTGTCTTCCTCTAGTAGTCAGTGCATGTCATAGCGACTGGTAGACCTGTTGACTGTCTTCCCCTTTGTGGTCAGTGCACATCATAGTGAACGGTTGAGCAGCCTTAACATATCACATTTTGATTGGTTGAATGGACGACTGGACACTTAGCATATTAGGCTTTTATAATATAGGATTAATCTTGTCCTTTAAACCCTCTCTTCCTCTGGTATGGTTTCATTTGTTATATTTACTTTTCTTCTCATTAGAGTTGAAGGAAAGAATTTATCTTATGTTTATTGTATACATTTTAGGTTTCTCCACTTATCAACATGGTGCTAACTGAATTTGATTAATTGTACTTTTCACCCATATTGAGTCCATCCATCCTTTAAACTTTGTTGAGTGCTACCTACTTTGTGCTGAATTTTACAAGGGAGATAAAGAAGTAGCATAGCCCTATCTTCAAAGTATTTTTAATATAGTTGGGAAAATATAATAAAGGCATTACAATTATACTCTCATAATGTGATCATATTTTACCTGGAATTAACTTAAAGCATAATGTACTTCTTGTACATTTGTTTTCAAAGATTTTCAATCCAACTAATGGATAATATGTCAATCTGCTTAGAAGCCACTTTAATTGAGTCTATCAGTGTCAACAGGTTGGCTTCTTCCCACTCCCCCTTCAACCCTAGGATAACAGCCTTTGAAACATGCTAGATAATGTAAGTTGTAGATCACTAAATAAATGGAAAAAGTTAAGAGGAAAACATAGAATTATAATAGTAATTATTTTTATCAAAATGCTGGACCATAAGCATATGGCTATACATTCATTTACTCATATAGATAAGGTCTTAGCAAGAAAAATATGGCAGACCCAGAGGGTTGTGTGTGTGTGTATGTGTGTGTGTGTGTGTGTGTGTTTTGTTGTTCTTAAAATCTAATTGGTTTTCTTAAGCAATTGGACAGGATCCCATCTACAACTAGAAGGATGCTCTCTCAGAGTTTAACTAAAAAGAGTTTAATGAAGGGACTACTTATAAAGAGTCTAGTCAGAGTGACTAGTACAAGATAGAACAAGAATGGTGATCAGCATACCATGATGGGATAACTATCAAATAACACCCCCCCAACACACACACACACACACACACACACACACACACACACACACACAAATGGTGAAGCACCCAGGGATACTGGGAAGTCATTTCTACCTCTATGCCTGAAGGGGGAAGGGAAAAAAGAAAGATGTTTTCAGGGCCAGATGGGAACTAGCACTATGGAAAAGAGGCTGCCAGAAAGGAGCCGTGGCCTCAAGTGGAGGAATGCAGGGGGAGAGAGTGAAAAGAACAATGATTCTGACCTCTCTGCTCCTGCCCTCAGATTTCCTGCTGACGACTTCCCTAACTCAGAGCCGATGGGGGAAGGAAGCCCCGATGATAGTGGAGGTAAGGATTCAGTGTCCTACAGAACAGGGCTGAGTAGGGTCAGAATGGACCTAGAGTGGCAAATGGAGAATAGCCATCCCATCCCCAGAGTTTTGGGAGTCCATTACAGGTGGGTTTATGATAAGGTATTTCTAAGACAGCGAACTTCAGCATCTGCAGCTTTGTTGGAAATAATGGTAATAAGGCAAATTGAAGAGATCAGTGACCTCAGAATTTAAGCTTAACCAGTCACTCTCTCAACCCCGCTCCAAACTACTATACAGCTTAAATGTAGGCATGTTTCCCACCTCTTATTTGGTGGGGAAAAAATGCCCTTTTTGTCAGGCCAAACCTCATCTTTTAGTAAGTGCCAATTAGGAGAAAAATAGAAGCCAACATGAAGGGAAGGGAAGCAGTTATGAGGTTTGACTTGGACAATCTCAAGTAAAACTACACACAGGACAAAAACCATCCTAAGGTTTGTAATGTAAACACTCTCGAAATGGCCTCTCCTCAGAAAAATGCAGATGACTCATGCCTAGGATGTTTTTTAGAATTAATTTATGAAAACATTATAGGGGATAAATACACAAAATGATCCTTAAGTATTATAATTTACCAACTGCTTAGTCAGTTAAGTCTCTGGGGCTCTTTGCATGTAGCAAATGACCTTTTCTGGCCACTTCATCTCACCATGGATCCCAAACATTGCCCATTGATGGCAGAGTTCTCTTACTAATAAACAACTGGGCCTTAATAAAGCAGACAGTGAACGGAAAGTAGCCTGCTCTTCTTATCTCCACCTACTTCCTGGCTGCCAAATGGCACATTACCTTGAACAAACTGTGATCATTTTAAATAAAGAAGCTCCATGATCAATAAACTCTGATATAGAACGGATGAGGACAGAGAAGTAAACACTGCATTTGTCATTGAGGTCACTGGTATCCTCAGCCAGAGCAGTTTTGGTGGAGCAGAGCTTCCCACCTGGCATGCCAAGGTAGTTGGTGAACCATGAATGATTGCACGTGAGCTGAAGAATAAGCCCCTTAAGTTCCTGATCTGTCAGGAGGGGTTAGAGCAGGGGTGGGAAAACTTTTTGTCTTGAGGGCCACAATGGGTTCTTGAACTGGGCCGGAACAAAAGCAACCTGGCACTCTCATCTTGGGCTGCTGGTGAAGGAGTGGAGGCTTGTTTTATGGTGACTATCTCAGGACCACATGAATAGAGTCTGCTCCTCCTCTGCTTCACACCGCCCCTACCCCCGGGTCCCACTGTTTCCCCTGGGACACACGGCTTACCCGGGTAGAGTGACCTTGATTCCTGTCCACAAGGTGCCAACTCTTATCTAATAAAAGAGTAATATGCAAATTGAACATCACTCCAACACACAAGATGGCTGCCCCAATGTGGTCAAAGATGACTATCCCCATGTGGAAACAAGATGGCTGCCACAAGATGACCGGCAAGAGAGAGCAGTTGAGAAGGACCAGGCCTGCAAGGGAGGGAAGTTGGGGCCATCAAGCCTGCAGGGGAGGGCAGTTGGGCAGGGAGGGTGGGACCAGGCCTTCAGGGGAGGGCAGTTAGGGGTGACCAGGCCTGTAGGGGAGGGAAGTTAAGAAAAAATATGCTGGCAGGGGAGCAGTTAGGCATCAATCAGACTGGCAGGGAAGTGGTTAGGGAGTGATCAGGTGGCAGGAAGAAGCAGTTAGGAGCAATCATGAAGACAGGCAGGCAAGCCAGTAGTCCTGGATTGTGAAAGGAATGTCAGTAGTCCTTTGGGAGCCAGTAGTCCTGGATTGTGAAAGGAATGTCAGTAGTCCTTTGGGAGCCAGTAGTCCTGGATTGTGAAAGGAATGTCCAACTGCCCATTTAGGCCCGATCCTACTAGGATCGGGCCTAAATGGGCAGTTAGACATCCCTTGAGGGATCCCAGATTGGAGAGGGTGTAGGCTGGGCTGAAGGACACCCCCCCCCCCCACACACACACACACAAATTTTGTGCATTGGGCCTCTAGTAAATATAGTAATTTTCTCTGGTTGCCATTTCATGGAAAATTTGGAAAGCACAGCTGTAGAGTGATAGCAATGGAAATCAAATCGAAATTCAAAAAAATAAGTGGAGAAATGGATGTGGAAGCTGCAAGTGTAGAGAATTCTTTTAAAATACATGTCAGTGAAAGAAAGGAGACAAAATAGATAATTCTAATCAGGTTTAGTAGGCAGATGCTTGAGCACATTTATAGAGAATAGAGGAGGATCTGGCCATAAAGAGGAATTAAAGATATAAGGGAGAGAATATATATTTAATGTTAAGGCAGAAAAAAAGTTAAGGAGTGTTAAGGTTGTTCACTATTATGACTGCTGTTTTCTTTGTTAAATTAGAGGTTGAATTATCAGCTGAGAGTGAGAGAGGCAGGATCTTGTTGGAGAGTACTGAGAGGGAAAAACTCTGCTATCAGAAATATCTGAGATCAAGAAATGAGAAAGGAGGCCTGCAAAAGATAAGTAATGCTGTGCCAATGATGAGAGCACCCTGAGAATGAAGCTCATAAATTTACAATGAAACTAATCAGCAGAGTTCTATGTCTAATATAGCTGTGCCAGGACCTCTGGGTGCTTGAGAAGAGACAGTGGTTAGATGGTTTCATCTAGAAGCAAGACCTGGAAGAGCAAATACAGTAGAATGATGGTCCGACAAGAGAATCCAGAGCTGGTAATAAGAGGAGATATAGAATTTGCTATAATATGAGCTCTGACTTATTTATCCTGTTCATTTCTGTATCTCCAGTGTCTAAAGCAGTGATCCTTTGCCTTATCTATGGATTAGGATCACCTGGAGAGCTTCTGAAATTCCTGATGCCTAAAATGCACTGTAAACCAATTAAAATGGAATCTCTGTGTGGGTACCAGGCACAGCATTTCTTAAAGGTCTCTGGCCCTGGCTCAGTTCATTGAGCATCATCTCATGCACCCATGGAGAGGTTCACCATTTTATTTCCAGTCAGGGTTGTGGGCTCCAGTAAGGGGCATGTAGGAGGCAGCTGATTCATGTTTCTCTCTCTCCCTCTCCTTTTCTCTCTCTCACTAAAAAAAAAAAAAAAAAAAAAAAAAAAAAAAAAAAAATCAATGAAAACATTTAAAAAAAATAAAGGTCTCTGAATGATTCCTGTATATATAAGCAAGGAAGAGAATGACTTGGTCTAGAACAATGTCTAGCATAAAGTAGAAACCTAGTAAATTTAGTTCAATAAATAAGAGAATGGCAGTCAAGTTAGATTAGAGAAGCCCTAAAACTAGGAATGGCTGAGATTGAGAAAAGAGGTAGAGACTGAAGTCTCAGTGAACTTGAAGTGTAGGTTTGAGATTTGGGTACTTGTATTGTTTTCCAAGACAGAGATTTATAAGTTTATTATTTTGGAGTTGGCCCAGTTTTGAGTGATACAATTTAATTCAATTTTGGCAAAGGGATTTTTGCATAAATGCCACGGGGTTGAAGCTTGCTACAGTAGTGGCTCTTAAAGATCTGACGTCAGGTTGTTGGAAGGTTTGTGCAGTTAAATGGTCAAGTTGAACAGGGTGTATCCAGAGGGGAGGAGGGAAGGAAGTTAATGGCTCTCAGATTGGACATTGATCTCAACTGAACCGGTTCTGGCTTGCACTCCTTCCTGGTAATTTCGTAATCCTAAATTATTGTTTTTCAGCAAGTCCCTCGGACCCTCTGAATCTGAGATCACATTTGCTTCCCTGGGACTAGGTCCACCTTACCCTAAAACACACACACTCCTGGTAAAGTATTATTGTGATTTAGCTTATTCATTTTCCTGCTTTCAAGAGACTTTAGGTGAAGGCGTTGTAGATTAGGAACACAAAGAGTAGTGAAATGTGGAAAATGTTGTCAAAATTCATCTTGTTTACCTACATTTTTGTTTGAGGCTATTCTGATCAGGGCTTCTATTGAGCAAAAAAACGACATTAGAAAAATCCACAAAACTCCTTCCACCCCAAATACCATAAGGGCTTAGGAGAAAAACAGTGAGGCCAATGAAATGACATTTCTTTTTTTTATTTGAACAAGACACTTATTGCTCATTTATTTTTATCACAACCCACAATCTTAATATTGGATTATGAGTCACACTGGACTCTGATGGTAATTAGGTGATGATGGTGGGTTGGGTTCCATGAGAGAGTTTATGGACACCTTCCCCGCTGAACAACAGCCACGCCCTTTCCAAGGAATACTTGGGTCAGGTATGGTCAGGTGGTAAAGAAGCTTGTCACTCATTGTTTTATTTTATGTGTTCTTTCTCCCAGTGAAGTAAAACATTAACTTCTAGATAAGAACTGCCATCCTTGACGTCTCAGAAGCACTGGATTACAAGACATATCTGGGGGCAGCTCCACATGGCAGCATGTAAAACAAATGTTACACAAGCCTCGAGCAATATGGGGAAAGGGGTGTCTGTGTGGGGGGTACGGGAAGAGACTGGACAAAAATCATATACCTATGGATGAGGACAGTGGGGGCGGGGGGAAAGGTAAAGGCAGAGGGTGGAGTGGGGACCATGTGGAGGGGAGCTATGGGGAGTAGGGGGGGGGGGAGAGAAGAAATAATTATAATAATCTGAACAATAAAGATCTTTTTTTTTTTTTTTAAAGTGTGCTCTCTGTGGGAGACAATCAGCCCTCAAACCAGCAAACAATGGTGAACTCTCCCCCAGCCCCGGGGCAGGACATTTGGGGCAGTTTCAGGAGGACAAGTAATACCCCTTGCTGCTGTAGGTGACAGGAGGTGAGCCAAAGAAACAGTCACATTGGCATCTGAATGGGAAGAAAGAAGACTCCAAAATGAAGACATGAAGCCCTCATCAAAGCAGCAGAACTGAGGAAGGCCGCCAGTTCTCTCCGTGCCTTGTCAGGACTCTGTCCGGGTCCCCGCCTTCCAGCCCTCCTTTAGAACCTAGGACCGGCAGCAGAGCTCTGCATCCAGCCTTGGACCCTCCATTCCAGTTCAAGTTCCGCAGCCATTGGGCCCTTTGGAAAACGCCATTCTGGTTTTATCATCCCCCTGCTTACGTCCATTACATGACTTCCTGTTTCTCCCATTTCTCACAACCAAGTGCATCCCTGAGCAGCTAGAGCTGAAAAGGTCTACTATGACTCAGTTTCTGCCTGCCACTCCATTTTTAAATGTTGCCATTTCCAGATTCCATTCTTAATCACATTAAACTTCTAGTTTGTTTAAACCAGTGAAGCTCTTTGGTTTGCTCTTCTGGGAATTCTCGCTTTCTTCTTCTTCTTCTTCTTCTTCTTCTTCTTCTTCTTCTTCTTCTTCTTCTTCTTCTTCTTCTTCTTTTAAATATATTTTTTATTGATTTTTTACAGAGAGGAAGAGAGAGGGATAGAGAGTTAGAAACATTGATGGGAGAGAATCATCAATCAGCTGCCTGTTGCACACCCCCTACCGGGGATGTGCCCACAACCAATGTATATGCCCTTGACCGGAATCGAATCTGGGACGTTTCAGTCTGCAGGCCGACGCTCTATCCACTGAGCCAAACCGGTTTCGGCACTCCCTTCTTCTTTTTCTGGCTAGCCCCTCCTTATTTATCATGATTCAATTTATTTATTTATTTATTTATTTATTTATTTAAAAAATATATTTTATTGATTTTTTTACAAAGAGGAAGAGAGAGGGATAGAGAGTTAGAAACATCAGTGAGAGAGAATCATCCATCAGCTGCCTCTCGCACATCCCCTACTGGGGATGTGCCCACAGCCAAGGTACATGCCCTTGACCGGAATCGAACCTGGGACCTTTCAGTCCGCAGGCCGACGCTGTATCCACTGAGCCAAACCAGTTTCAGCTCATGATTCAATTTAGATAGCCTAGTGGTACTCCTATAGCACCCTGAACTTCTCCGGCCAAAATGGGTGCATCCCTTAGGCTGTTTCCTTACCTTCTTGTCTTTCTGGACAACATTAGCTCACATTGAATTTAATATTCATAATGCCCTATTTAAGTAATTTTCTTGTCATAGCTCATGTGATTCCCATAAGGAACCTCTGAGACAGACGTTTGATGACAAATAACCAAGGCTTATGTTAAGTGATTTGCTCAAGTCCTGCAGCTAGAAGGCTCTACAGGGCAGGATGGTGTCAGTCTTGATACCCGGCAATACCTGTATACCTAGCCCTTAGATGTAGCTAGCACTCACATTGCACTTAGAATGTGCTGGGCATATCTCCGTCTTATATCTATAGGATGGTGAAACTGAGAAATAAAGGTTAAGTGGTCACATAGCTCCTGGCCACACAGCTAAGAAATAGTCAGGCTGGGGTTTCAACCTAAGCAGCTGGCTCTAGAACTGCTACACTCTTAATCACTATAATGTTTCTTCTGTTGCATGAGCAAAAGTTGCAGACATGTTAAGGAAACAAATTAGTCAATAAAATAAAGCAAATGGAAGTCACCATTTAGTAAGGCAATTTGTCAGTTCTTCAGACTGCCTCCTACTGTCTCTTCCACAGCACAGATGACAGAGGAATGGATGCATAGTTCCTGCCAAATGAAAATATGTCTGAATCATTTTTTTATCTGGGAGCGTCCCGGCTTCACTGACTAGTAATCAGTGATTTTTTTTAAAAATGCAACGAAATTTCCTTTTGGCACTGAAATATGTACTCAACGTACATTCTTTAGAGAATAACGGGAGGGAGAAATCCAATGGGATTACAGTGAAAAGTTTAAGAAAACCAGCTATAATAGAAGAGGACTGCTGTGGTTTTGGGGTGGAAAAAAGAATGGAAAAATTCTTGCCGTTCCAAACAAGGCAAAAAAGTTTAGTTTGGCGTTGTCAAGTTCAAATAGAACTTGGGTGGCAGAAAGAAAAAAAGCAGAGGAATGCTTTCATAGTTGTGTTTTTTTCTCCCTTCCCCAAATGGAAAATCTTATTGCTGTTTCTTCTGATTTCTGTATTGCTCTGGTGGTTTCTTCCACAATGAATTATTTTAAAAGATCATCTCAGCATTTTCTTTTCTTTTCATAAAATAGAAGAAATTTGAATAACTGCTGAAACCGGTTTGGCTCAGTGGATAGAGCGTCAGCCTGCAGACTGAAGGGTCCTGGGTTTGATTCCGCTCAAGGGCATGTACCTGGGTTTCGGGCACATCCCCAGTAGTGAGGTGTGCAAGAGGCAGCTGATCAATGTTTCTCTCTCATTGATGTTTCTAACTCTCTATCCCTCTCTCTTCCTCTCTGTAAAAAATCAATAAAAAATATTTTTAAAAATTGAATAACTAATGGAATTTTTTTTTAACTTTTTGGAGAATAGATGGATGACTTGGGGATTCAAAGAAAGAGGATCTCTACCTAAGTGAGTGAGGGACACTTCCTTAATCACCAGAAGACATGTGCCTGTAGCTTTGGTGATTCCAGTGTAGGAGACCCTGATAATTGTCACAAATGCCAGAAGCTTATTTGACTTGGCTGCTACCTTTTGTTGTTGACCAGAAATGATTGCTTGGAGATGGAATGGAGCTCACGATTAGGGACGGGATTTATGTGGATTTAGCGAGAAGCAGATGATAGAAAAGAAGGAAACTCAGAGATGGCTAGCCTTAGTTTCTGGGTAGAGCCAATTACTGAAGCAAGGACGTCTTTCGGGAAGAATAGGTGAAAGGGAGAAAATTTAAAAATTTAATTTTTCACATGTTTGAAATTTCTGTACGAGGGTCCCACCTGGTCTCCTTTGTTTTACCCATGCATTATAGTATCTATTCACGATGTAACAGCAAAAGGATCCCTTTAGATTGTAACTCCAAGTCATCTAATGACTCCACATTTCACTTCTAGTAGAAGCCAAAAGCATCACCTTATTTCTGCACGTCTCCTTGCTACTTCTGTTCCAGCTGCACTGGCCTCCCTGCTGTCTCTTGCCAGGTACACTCCCACCTCAGGACCTTTTTCCTGGAGTGCTCTTCCTACAGATATCTTGGATTCCTCCTGACCTCACCTCCTTCACACCTTTGCTCAAGTTTCAGCATCTCCGTGAGATTGGGCTGATCTCCCTCCTTAAACTCACAATTGCTCTTCCATCTCCAGCACTCTATTACTCTATTCTTCCTCTCTCTCTCTCTCTCTCTCTCTCTCTCTCTCTCTCTCTCTCTCTCTCTCTTTTTCTCTTCCTCTTTCCCTCCCTCATTCCTTTCCTCCCTTCTTCCCTCCCTCCCTTCCTTCTTCCATCATCTTCCATTATACTATGACTGTTTTACAAGGTCAATTGCTAATCTCTGTCTCCTCTCACAGAATATGAGCATCATGAAGGAGAGAGATTTGATACTAATATATCCCTAGAACCTAGACTATTTCATGGCACATAGGAAATACCCAATAAATATTGATTGAATGAATAAAAAGAATGACTGAAAGGTATTAATAAAAAAAAAAGGTCCTGTCTTAGTTTGCTCAGATTGCTCTAACAAAATACCACAGACAAAATGCAAGACATTTATTTCTCACAATGTGCAGGCAGGGGAGTGTACTATCCAGGTGCTGACAGGTATACTGTCTGATGAGAGCCCTCTCCTGACTTTCAGACAGCTGTTTTTCTGTTGTGTCCTTGCATGATGGAGGCCTCTCTCTCTCTCTCTCTCTCTCTCTCTCTCTCTCTCTCTCTCTCGTCCTACATTCACTAAGCAATTATCACATTGTAGTATTAAACTACCAAATACATATAATCTAGTGAATGACTTCAATAAATACTCAAAAGTGACTTGCATGATAGTAATGTAGTTAGATTTGCTGGTTGGAAAAATTTCCCCACATAATTTATACACCATTCATTCTTAAATTCATTGAAATGTCCACTATGCTATCATGCTGCTGAGTTCTAACTCTGCTCTAAATGATTCATCCTAAGTGATAAGTCTCAGGGTAGAGTGTTGTTCCTCAACACTAGTTAACATTTCCTTCAGCTGTGTCTCAACCTGAGCAAAACAACTGGCAGGAGAAGGACATCAACTTTCTAGTTACCTCCGTGAGAAGAATCGCATGGCATCGCACCGTTGCTGTGGGGATGTTTATACAAGTGGGTGTGTTTATTATACCCTTATTGATTTCTCATGGACCGTTTAAAAATAGGAGCCATAAATTATGTATGGCCAAGGCCTATTAGGAACAGCAAGGGAACCACACTTAGAGCAAATGGCCTGAGAACTGTCAAGTCAGCTGGCTTAGAGCAAGAATTTCCAACAATCATTTATTTGTAACTGCCGAACGGGTGTCTCTGGCGTGGCTACAGGTCAGGTGCCAGCCGTGCACAGGTCAGGTGTCAGCTGTGGAGAGGGCGCACATGACCCGGTGCTTACCTAACACCAGGGGTCATTCATACAAGTGGCCCCAGGACTATGCTCTTCTCCACAGATGACACCCACAGAGGGCCCCCGAGTTCCTCCCAGGAGGCTGCTGCGTCCTTTATAACAGAGCAGCATTCCCTCCTGCCGTGCTGTGGGCGGGAATCACAGAAGAGTGTGAGGGGCTGCATGTGTTCAGTATCAGGGCCAGTGACACTACTGGTCTGAGATGCTTCAGCAGTGGTCCGTTCCATAGCTGCCTCAGGAGGGCTTGAGGCAACAAGGTAGTGGCAAGCACATTGAACTCCCCTAGTTGGAGAACTCGTAGATAAGGATTGGACTTGGCGCTCAGATAAAGGATGCGGTGTCCTTGGAGTTCAGGCTAACCGACGTGTGACAATCCGATAGGCGGTTATCGCTGGGAGTGCTTTCATACCTTCTTACTGCAAGCGGAAGTTGGTATCTAGAAAAAAACGAGGGCAAGTAGACAATCTATGTGGGGAACATAGAAAAGCTTACAAACAGCTCCTGGCTATTGTGCACAGGGACTCTGTGGCCACCTGTACCTCTCCTTCTCCTTCTGTGAGAACCAGGCCGAGAAGGAGCTAGTTGTTCTTCTGAAGGATGGCTGAGCGACCAGGGCCGGTTAGCAATCTCTGGACATGAGCCAGCTCTGCGACAATTAAAAGGCACATCCTGGTTCTGTTCAAAAGCTTCGCCCCTGGGCAGGGACCTAGAATTCTGGAAAATGGCTGGCCAATGTTCTGAGACCTTTCTTCCTGGCAAGCAGTGTGGAAGTGAAGTTTGTTTTTGCCACTAATGTTTATTTTCTGAGCGTGAGCTACGTGCTACTTGTCAGGACTACCGTGACGAGAGACCCCGACTACCTTGATGGAGTTTGTCATTAGACTAGTGGGGGGGGGGACTTTAAAACCAAGTCACAAAAATAAATATGCATTTTCAAATAATGACATCAAAGAGAAATACAGGGTAATTTGAGACATTGGTAAATGATATTAAGCTGAGAGCTGAAGGGTGGAGTTAGAGAGAGAGAGAGAGAGAGTGTGTGTGTGTGTGTGTGTGTGTGTGTGTGTGTATACGTGTGCCTGTGTATGTGAGAGTGGGAGATGAGAGCTGGGGAGATGAAAAATATCCTGAGCTGAAGGAACAGCAAATGTCGTGTGTGTGTGTGTGGGGGGGGGGGGGGGAGTTGGGGGCGGTGGCGAGGGGGTGGGCGCGGATGCTTGACCCTTTTGAGGAACTGAAAAAAAAAGCCATGTGCTTGTCATGTGTGCCTGAGGCAGAGATGGGTCTGAGTTGAAGTTGAATGTGGGTAGGGGTCCTCGAGCTCAGGGCTTTGTAGGCCATGATGAACGTTTGTGATTAGAATCTAAGGACGGAGTGTGTTTGTTGCCGGCCTGCCGGGAGCAGATGGGTTGATGTGCATTCTCCGCTGCTGACTCAAAGGACAGCGTTTCTCAGCAGTGGCTCTTTATTTATTTATTATTTTTAAAAATATATATTTTATTGATTTTTTACAGAGAGGAAGAGAGAGGGACAGAGAGTTAGAAACATCGATGAGAGAGAATCATCGATCAGCTGCCTCTTGCACACCCCCTACTACAGATGTACCCACAACCAAGGTACATGTCTTTGACCAGAATCGAACCTGGGACCTTTTAGTCCGCAGGCTGACGCTCTATCCACTGAGCCAAACCGGTTTCGGCCAGCTCTTTAAAGTGAACAGAAATTGGAGTGTGACCTTGGGTGCAATGCCAGAGAAACTGGGTCACATTTCATTACACACTTTGTAGGTTATCAATGTTGGTGATAATGCTTTATCAAGGTTGTGAGGAAGGCATAGAGTCATGCAGCAAAACACTTCATGTTTTCCTGCATGACTCTATGCCTTGATCATATGTGCAAACATTCCTGAAGCCTCTAATGACATGATCACACATGCAAACATCCATGAAGGCAGAGCCAGTGGACAGAGAGGATCCCTGCTGAGAAGAGAACTGGAGGCAACTGTTCACACAACCTCCTGCCCTAAGAGAACGTCTTGTAAGCAGCTCCCTACTACACCTCAGCTCAAGAAATAGGAGGGGACTTCAAATATCTCACTCACTGGACCCTTATCCTAAACCTAAATTTTTTTTTCTGAATGTATTTTAGAAAACAGTCACCAAAAAATATGAGTCTGCAGAATCTTTCCCATTCCAAAGAATGCCTGCTGCACTGCCCACATGTGCAAAGCCTGGGCTGGGATCTTTAAACATTAAAATCCTAGCCAAGGGGAATGTGCCTCAGAAGGTGCTTTTTGGAAGGATGTAACTCAACTTGTTTTATATTTCATCTGAGAAGTGACTCATTTTTCTTTTATATTTGGTGTGTGGGAAGCTCATGTGCGATTATGTGTCAAAACCTTCAACTCCAATGAACCAGGGAAACCTTAGAGATTAGTAGAGGAAAGAGTTACCATTTCAAGTTATGTTTTTATGAGTTTAACTATCAAATATTTTAAAAAGTTGTAGGGTAAAAGCATTATTTATAGGCTACCAGATGGATTATATATGACCTACTGTTTACAGATGCATTAAGTCAGGAGAATACTGCATTCTTGGCTTTAAGTAAAGGCTGCAGATTGCAGCCATGATGGCAATGGAATGAATCTGAATGGGCTGAAGAGGCAAGGACTAATTGTTTCAGGACATTGAGAATGAGAACAAAAATGTGCTAGAAAAGCACAGCATGTATGCACTCTGCATACTGCTCAGTATGACCCACAGCCTCCTGTCCTAAGGCAGTAAATCTGAAATAATACTTTGCTGTTATGTGCTTACTGCATAGAACAATAACTCCCTTCTGCCTCCTTTGCATAATCTTAAGAAAAGTGGGAAAATAATACAGCAATAACCTACTTGATAGTTAGAAGTATGGCAATAAAGAAAAATTATTCTAAAGTCATTGGCAGGTGGGGGCTAGATCCGTAGAACTGAACAATCTGAGGGTTGAACAAATACTTCTCAATTTCTATTTGCCACAGGATTGTGAGGTTGGCCTCAAGAGAGCATAGCCAGACCTTTATCTCCATAGTCTTGGACCATGGAGAATGGATGTAGCCAGCTAAACTAGACAGTTCAAACATAAGATGTTATATAAACAAAACCACTGTAGACTCAGAGTTACATAAATACTTCATTACCATTTTTGTTGTTGTTGGTTGTTGTTAATCCTCACCTGAAGATATTTTTTCCATTGATTTTTTTAGAGAGAGTGGAGGGGGAGGGGGATAGAGACACAGAGAGAGAGACAGAGAGAAAAACATCCATGTGAGAGAGACACATGGGTCAGTTGCTTCCAGTACATGCCTTAACAGGGAATCTAATCTGTGACCCTTTGATTTTTGGGCCGGTGCTCTAACCACTGAACACACCAGCCAGGGAAATACTTCATTACTATCACTATTGTAGTATTGATTGCCTATTGAGGCCAATTTTATTTTATTTTTAAATTTTTATTTATTGGAGAGAGAGAGAGAGAGAGAGAGAGAGAGAGAGAGAGAGAGAGAGAGATTTGTTGTTTCACTAATGCATTCATTGGTTGCTTCTTATATGTGCTCTGATTGGGGATTGAACTTGCAACTTTGGTATATTGGGGTGATGCTGTAACCAACTGAGCTACCCAGCCAGCTGATTCCATCCTAGAGTACAATGAAAAGGGGCACTTCACAGCTGTGAAATGGCATGCTCCTACCAGCTGCCTTTATCTGAACACCCTTCATGGGACGCCGTGGAAACTGGAGGAAAGGATGTTGACTTGCAATTGTTTCTTTGGATCCTTTGGCAGAGGAACAAACTCACTGCCAAAAAATGTCCTAAGTCCTTTTAGTGAAACAATAATAAACCTTTTCACTTCAAACCACGATTATTTTCAGGTATTTAATAATTTTTATTTGCTGAAAAGTAGTCCTCATTAACAAATGTGTTTTTTTGTTTGTTTGTTTGTTTGTTTTTGGGTGTTGTTTTTTTTGTGGTAAGTTTATATCCTGAAGCATAAGAACATAAACTCTATCTGCTAACTGTGGGGATTAGCTTCGATTTATTAATTTTATGGGCTTAAAAGGATTTAAGATTTTTTAAAACGTTAGATAAAGCGCAGTAATGTGATTTCTAGTCTACCGATTAGTTTCAATACTTGAGATTATGTTTCCTGCAAAGCTCCATGTTTGGACTTTGGATTGTAGATTTTCCACGCCCCATACTTCTACATCATTCAGTTCTCTGGAGGTCATTTCATAGATTGCTAGACTCTATTAGCAGGATAAAAGTTAATTCATTGTTTCATTTCAGGAGTTCTAATAATTGAGGAGATAAGAATAGAAAACTGAGAAATGAGTTTATTTTATTTTACTATCTCTGCAGTTTTAACCCACACTTCTTTTCCCCCTTCATTTTCAATATTATTTTTGCACAACTTTTGCAGTTTGCATTAAGCAATACAGTAATAAAAGTGTAAAGATATGGTCCACGTGTTCCAGGGAGTGTCCATATAAAGCAATTAGTATGAATAACTGGGACTTGGCAGGGCCTGCAAGTGGGATTTGCCTCAGCCATACTTTAATGAGCAAACTGGTCTCAGTGGTTTATGTAATACCCTTGGGTTTTCACACTATTGAACAGGTCTATCTTCAGCCTGTAATTTACTTCTGGGACTCCAAAGTGGGTTGAGTTGCATTCTGGATAAAATAAGCTGTGTTAATAATAGGTAAGGTGGAGACTGCTAGCTGTTTACCAAATTCGGTTTCATCCTTCTTCTAAATTATAACGTTGTAGGTGGGCCCATGGCTTACAAGCTGGGAGTGCCATTTTCAAGCTCCTTACAGTTAGATATGGCTAGGTTTCTAAGTTCTCCTTAATAGAGTATACATGTGAAGCCATTTGCAGGTTCAGACCCTGAAACACTACATGTTTACTCCTTTGTGCTCTTTCCGACTTTGGGGTGCTAAACTTGGACCATCCTGAGACCAAGTCTCAACTACACAGATAATAAAAACACCCTAGACAGTAGAGGAGACACAAGACTCATTCATTCTTGCAAGTAATGTTTACTGAGAATCCACTCCATGCCAGCATCATTCTAGGTGCTGGGATACACCAGTGAATAGACAGATCAAAATCCCTGCCCCTCTTGAGCGCATATGGGCGATAACAATGGTAAATAAATATAATGTATAGTTTGTTAGAAATAATAAATGCTAAGGACAAAAATAAGGCCGGAAGGGAGATTGGAAATGTTGATTGGGTCTTACGCCATTATAGGAAACTAAATGAGACCAAATACTGGTCTAGACAAAATAATAGAACAAGGAGCTTTTGCATTCTGGGTGTTTGTTGAAAGTGGAGAGCCGATCTTGGAAGGGAGGAGGTTCGAGTCGGAGGCCTGATTATCCCCAGCCCCAAGGAACACCAAATGAACATAGTCGGCGCGAACCCTTGATCTCAGAGGAGCTCAGATTTCGCAGCGATCCGGAGGGAGAGAACTACGTAACCAGGCACCATATAAAGAGAGATCATGGGGAGACTAAGAAACAACCCGCCTGTGAAAGAAAATCAACCATCACCAGAAAATGAAGTAAAAGAGTTAGAGGCAAGCAACCTACCAGAGCAAGAATTCAGAGTAATGATCATAAGTTGGCTAAAAAGAATGGAAGACAAATTTGACAATATGAATAAGACCCAAGAGGAAATGAAGAAGACCCAAGAGGAAATGAAGGTGACCCAAGAAGAAATGAAAAATGACATCGCTACTATGAAGAACTCAATAGAAAGCATCAAGAGTAGACTAGATGAAGCAGAAGACCGCATCAGTGAGCTAGAAGACAAAATGGAAAAAAATACCCAATTACAGCAGGTGCTAGAAAAAAAAAAATTAAAAAACAGGAGGAGAGCCTAAGGGAGCTTTGGGACAATACAAAACAAAACAATATTAGAATAATAGGGGTTCCAGAAGGAAAGGAAACTGAGCAAGATATGGAAAAAGTATTTCAAGAAATAATGACAGAAAACTTTCCTGAGATAGAGAAGAAAAAACCAACACAAATCCAAGATGCTCGAAGGGTTCCCAACAAAATGAACCCCCAAAGATCAACACCCAGACACATTATAATTAAACTGGCAAAAAACATCGACAAAACCAGAATCTTAAAAGCAGCCAGAGAGAGACAGAAAGTTACATATAAAGGAAACCCCATCAGACTAGCAACTGATTTCTCAACAGAAACTCATCAGGCCAGAAGGGAATGGGATGACATATACAAAGTCATGCAAAGGAAGGGTCTGAACCCAAGAATACTGTACCCCGCAAGGCTGTCAATCAAAATTGAAGGTGTAATCAGGAGCTTCACCGACAAAAACAGACTAAAGGAATTTATCTCCAACAAACCAGCAATGCAAGAAATGCTAAAGGGTCTACTGTAATAATAAAGAAATAGGAAGTGAAGAAGGAACACAGGGGGATAGAATAAAAATGGCATCAAATACCTACCTTTCAATAATTACTTTAAATGTAAATGGTTTAAATGCTCCAATTAAAAGACATAGGGTAACAGAATGGATAAGAAAGCAAAACCCATTCATCTGCTGTCTACAAGAAACCCACCTCAGAAAAACAGACACCCACAGACTGAAGGTGAAAGGATGGAAAAAGATTTTCCAGGCAAACGGAAACGAAAAAAAAGCTGGGGTAGCAATTCTTATATCTGACAAACTAGATCTCAAAGTGAAGGACATAACAAGAGATAAGGAAGGCCACTTCATAATACTAAAGGGTGTAATCCAACAAGAAGAAATAACCCTGGTAAACATATATGCACCCAATTTGGGAGCACCCAAATACATAAAGAAACTGCTGGAGGACATTAAGGGACAGATTAATAGCAATGCAATCATAGTAGGAGATTTTAATACTCCATTGTCACCTCTGGACAAATCATCTAAACAAAAAATCAGTAAAGAAACGTCAATTCTAAATGACGTATTAGACCAGATGGAATTAATTGACATCTTCAGAACATTTCATCCCAAAGCCACAGAATATACATTCTTCTCAAGTGCACACGGGTCATTCTCAAAGATAGACCACATATTGGGACATAGGCAAAGTCTCTTCAAATTCAAGAAGATAGAAATCTTATCAAGCATTTTCTCAGATCACAGTGCCATAAAATTGGAAATCAACTACAATAATAATAAGCCAAAGAAATTAAACACATGGAGACTAAATAGCATGCTATTGAACAAAGACTGGGTTATCAGAGAAATCAAGGAAGAAATCAAAAACATCATGGCAACTAATGACAATGAAAACACAACAATCCAAAATCTATGGGACACAGTAAAAGCTGTTTTGAGAGGGAAGTTCATATCCCTACAAGCCTATTGCAAAAAACAAGAAAGAATGGTAACAAATTATCTTACCCTACAACTCAAACAGTTAGAAAAAGAACAGCAAGAAAGGCCCACTGTAAGCAGAAGGAAGGAAATAATAAAAATCAGAGCGGAGATTAACGACATAGAGACCAAAGACACAATACATAAGATCAACAAAACCAAGAGATGGTTCTTTGAAAGGATTAACAAGATTGATGAGCCTCTAGCCAGGCTAACCAAGAAACAAAGAGAGAGGACCCAAATAAACAAAATTAGAAATGAAAGAGGTGAAATAACAACAGACCCCGCCGAAATACAAAGGATTGTTACAAAATACTATGAACAACTCTATTCCAACAAACTGGACAACCTGGAGGAAATGGACATATTCCTAGAAAAATATAACCTTCCAAAACTCAATCAGGAAGAATCTAAAAATCTCAATAGACCAGTAACTTGGGAAGAAATTGAAGCAGTCATCAAAAAGCTTCCAGCAAACAAAAGCCCAGGGCCAGATGGCTTCACAGGAGAGTTTTACCAAACATTCAAGGAAGAACTAAAACCTATCCTCCTCAGACTTTTCCAAAAAATTCAAGAGGAAGGAACACTGCCAAACTCCTTTTATGAAGCCAGCATCACCCTAATACCAAAACCAGATAAAGACAACTCAATGAAAGAGAATTACAGGCCAATATCCCTCATGAACATAGATGCCAAAATCCTCAACAAAATTCTAGCAAATCGGCTCCAGCAGTACATCAGGAAGATCATACACCATGACCAAGTAGGTTTTATACCAGGAATGCAAGGATGGTACAATATTCGCAAATCAATAAACGTGATACATCACATAAACAAATTGAGAGATAAAAATCATATGGTCATATCTATCGATGCAGAAAAGGCATTTGATAAAATCCAACACCCTTTCCTGATAAAAACTCTCAACAAGGTGGGAGTACAAGGATCATACCTCAACATAATAAAAGCTATATATGATAAACCCACAGCCAACATCATGCTCAATGGGCAAAAACTAAAACCATTCCCTCTAAGAACAGGAACAAGACAGGGATGCCCACTCTCACCACTCCTCTTTGACATAGTACTGGAAGTACTCGCCATCGCAATTAGACAAGAAGAGGAAATAAAAGGCATCAAAATCGGAAAAGAAGAAGTAAAGTTGTCACTATTTGCAGATGACATGATATTGTACATAAAAAACCCAAGAGACTCCATCAAAAAGCTAATAGACTTAATAAACGAATTTGGCAATGTAGCAGGATACAAAATAAATGCCAAGAAATCAATGGCATTTCTCTACACCAATAGTGAACTTACAGAAACAGAGACTAAAAAAGCAATCCCGTTTACCATCGCACCAAAAAAATTAAGATACCTAGGAATAAACTTAACCAAGGAGGTAAAAGACCTATATGCAGAAAACTACAGGACACTGAAAAAAGAAATAGAGAAAGATGTAAACAGATGGAAGAACATACCATGTTCATGGATTGGTAGAATCAACATCATCAAAATGTCCATACTCCCCAAAGCAATATATAAGTTCAATGCACTCCCCATGAAAATACCATGGACATACTTCACAGACCTAGAAAGAACTCTCCAAAAATTCATTTGGAACAATAAAAGACCCCGAATAGCCTCAGCAATCTTAAGAAATAAGAGTAAAGTAGGAGGAATCTCAATACCAGATTTCAAGCTGTACTACAAAGCAACTGTTCTCAAAACAGCCTGGTACTGGCACAAGAACAGACATATTGATCAATGGAATAGATTAGAGAATCCAGACATCAACCCAAATCAATATGCTCAATTAATATTTGACAAAGGAGGCACGAACATACAATGGAGTCAAGACAGTCTTTTTAATAAATGGTGTTGGGAAAATTGGACTGATACATGCAAAAGAATGAAACTAGATCACCAACTTACACCATACACAAAAATAAACTCAAAATGGATACAGGACTTAAAAATAAGACGGGAAACCATAAAAATACTAGAGGCATCCACAGGCAGCAAAATCTCAGACATATGCCTAAAGAACTTCTTCACTGATACTAACCCTAGGGCAATGGAAGCTAAAGAGAAAATAAACAAATGGGACTACATCAAAATAAAAAGCTTTTTTACGTCAAAAGAAACCATCAACAAAACAACAAGAAAACCCACTGTATGGGAGAACATATTTGCAAACGATATCACTGATAAAGGTTTAATCTCCAACATCTACAGACAGCTTATACAACTCAATAAAAGGAAAATGAATGAGCCAATTAAAAAATGGGCAATGGACCTAAATAGAATCCTCTCAAAAGAAGACAGAAGGAAGGCCAAGAGGCACATGAAAACATGCTCCAAGTCACTAATTATCCGAGAGATGCAAATCAAAACAACAATGCGGTACCATCTCACACCTGTCAGAATGGCCAACATCAACAAAACAACAAACAACAAATGTTGGCGAGGTTGTGGAGAAAAAGGAACCCTCGTGCACTGCTGGTGGGAGTGTAGGTTGGTGCAACCACTATGGAAAACAGTATCGAGCTTCCTCAAAAAACTGAAAATGGAACTCCCATTTGACCCAGTAATCCCACTACTAGGAATATACCCCAAGAAACTAGAAAGACCAATCAGAAAGGATATATGCACCCCTATGTTCATAGCAGCACAATTTACAATAGCTAGGATTTGGAAACAGCCTAGGTGCCCGTCAGCAGATGAATGGATCAGAAAACTATGGTACATCTACACCATGGAATACTATGCTGCCATAAAAAGGAAGGAATTCTCATCATTTGCAGTAACTTGGATGGAATTAGAGAGCATCATGCTGAGTGAAATAAGCCAGTCAATGAAAGAGAAACACTACATGACCTCACTCATTTATGGATATTAAAGATCATTATAAACGAATGAACAGAAAGATTGATATAGTGACAGTAAAACAACAGGCAGTCTGTCAAATGACAGCGGGGGGGAGGGGAGGGTAGGGAGATCTGGGGGAGATAAGAGATCAACAAAAGGACTGGTATGCTTGCATATAAGAATAACCAATGGACACAAATCTCTGGGGAGGGAGGGCATCTATGGGGGGGGCAATGATAAGCTATGTATACAGATAATACCTTAATAAAAAAATAATTAAAAAAAAAAAAAAAAAGAAAGTGGAGAGCCAAGACAATTTGCTGAGAGACTGGATATGGTGTGTGTGTGTGTGTGTGTGTGTGTGTGTGTGTGTGTGTGGTGTCAGAATAAAAAATAGTCAAGAAATACAAGATTTTGGTTTGAGGAACTTGAAGATGGGGTTGCTGTTCATTTATTCTGGGAGGACCGTAGGGGAGTTTGAAGGGAACTATCTGTAACTCAGTTTTGGACACAGTTGTAATGAGCATTACATTTCAACTGAAGTGTTTAATGACCAGTAAAAAATGTGTCTGAAGGTCAGAAAAGGAATCCAGATTAAGGGTATTCATTTATAAGTCATCAACGTGGACGTTATTTAACACCATGGGAATGGTGGAGATGACCTAGAGAGTGAGTGATACAGAGAAAAGAAACAATCCAAGGACTGAACCCTGCCCGCTAACTGTTAGAGGTGATATAGATGAGGGAGAACTAGCTCTCCCCAAACTGAGCTTTGGCAAAAAGGATATGAAGTATACTGGGTGTGATGTTCTGAAAGACAAATGAAGTAAGTTAGAAAAATAGAGAGTACACGGGTCCCTGAATGACTATGTGGAGCAGAGCAGCCTATGGGATTGTTAAATGACAGAAAAATAGACTTCGTTATTTTTAATTCACTGAAGTGTTGTTTCTTTGAAATAAAATTTAAACTTTTATCCTAATATTAGGTAAATAGCAAATAGTATCAGCATATAAATCTTCAATAACAACAACAACAACAAAATTTACATTTATTAAAAAAAATCTCAAATAATAAACTTAGAAATGTGATGTGTGTGTGCATGCGCACAAGTGTATGTACATGCTCACGTGTATGTGTGAGGAAGAGTTTGAATATTTTTTAATAAGTATATTTTTATTGATTTGAGAGAGAGGAAGGATAGAGAGATAGAAACAAGAGAAAATCATCCATCGGCTGCCTCTTGCACTCCCTCTACTGGGGATCAAGCCCATAACCCTGCCTAGGAATCCAACTGATGGTTTCATGGATTGATGCTCAAACACTGAGCCACACCAGCTGGGTGAGTTTGAATAGTTTAATAATTTAAAAAACATACACACATAATTTGGAGTTGACTCTATTACAATTTTTTTGGTCATAGCCTTAGAGGACTTATGTCTGGGTAAATAGAGTCTACTTATATATACCTAATAAACACTCAAGCTTTATTTTCTTGAGAACTATCCAAAGAGGTAATTGAGATAGTAATAAATAACTTATGTGACGAGTCTTTTTTTTTGTGATTTTTAAATTTCTTTTTCTTTTTTCTTTTTCTTTCTTTCTTTCTTTCTTTCTTTCTTTCTTTCTTTCTTTCTTTCTTTCTTTCTTGTGATTTTTGACCTTAGTTTTCCTATGGTTTAGTTATATTAATTCTCTTGACTTTTAAGGGCCAAGAGGTCTACCTCCTCAACCAACTTCTACTAATAGTTCTGCTTGAAGGAAATGAACATGGAAAGATAAACTCACTTTGATGCTCATGAATTTGTTATGTAGTAACTTTCAAATTTTGTTTCTGTGAGTAGGTATTTTACAATGGGCATATATTCACAAATCAATGACTAAATATTACATGAGGAAACCTTTCTAAGATTTATATTTGCCATTAGGCCTTTCCTCCCACATCCTGTTATCATTTTTTTAACCTATAGATTATGAGGATCTTTGCCACTATTTTATATCAGTGTTGATTCTGTACCCCCATAATCTTCTCTTTTGCCAAATAATTTCTAGCATGGTTCAAGTGTTTTGTTTCGTTTTGTTTTGTTTTCAGGATATAAATGCTACAAAATGACAGAGAACTCAATAAAATGAACAAAATAGAGTAAAGTTGCAAATGCAAAGCTGACTTCATCAAGTGTATGGAGGCAAACCTTGGAAAAGGGCCACACACTCAGATCTAGCCCAAAGGGAAATATCCTCACACAGAGAAATAAAGAGGAGAGTTAAAACATTCTGAGTAGTAGATTGCCAAATTTCTTTAGCCTTCTGTCCAAGAACTGCAACTCTCTAGAGTTTAAATGACATCACGTATCATGAATCAGAAGACCTGGGTTCTAGTAGCAGCTTAAACACACAGCAGCTCTGCCTCTTAGGTTTTGGGGAAACACCAACACTAAGGGAGTAAGCAAAACTGAAGGTCATCGCAATGGCCCACTCGGTATTCAGAAAAGTGTATCTGTTCAGGTTTCTAAGATTGAGAGGCCAGAAGCATTTCTCAGAGCTCAGCTTGTGTAACCAGAAAGTCAGGAGAAGAGACCAAGGGCAGTATTGAGTGTGGTCAAGAAAGAGAGAACAGCCTAGGGAGGGGGGTGCAGGGTAGAGGGGGGTTCAACTGGGGAAAAAGGGGGACATCTGTAATACTTTTAACAACAAAGAAACATTTTTTTAAAAAATGGAGAGAACGGCCGAAACCTGTTTGGCTCAGTGGTAGAGCGTCGGTCTGCGGACTGAGGGGTCCCGGGTTCGATTCCGGTCAAGGGCATGTACATTGGTTGCGGGCACATCCCCGGAAGGGGGTGTGCAAGAGGCAGCTGGTCGATGTTTCTCTCTCATTGACGTTTCTAGCTCTCTATCTCTCTCCCTTCCTCTCTGTAAAATATCAATAAAATATATTTAAAAAAAAAATGGAGAGAACATTCCAGTAGAATTGTCTGGAATAGCTGTTTGCCGGTGACCATTATGGAGCAGCTGTGGGATGATCCTTGGGTGGGTAGTATATTCTTTTCATGTGAGACAATAAGTCTGTTCCACTTGCACTGATTCTTCGTTCACGTGTACATTTATTCCTTCACTCACTCAACAAACACTTTGATGTGAAAGACACAGAACGAGGCAGTGGGCATAAAATGGTAAGCAGCATAGACAAGATTTCACTTAGCCTTGTGGAATTTATAATCTAGTAGAGACCACTGATTTTAATCAATGAAAATGGTTGTGACTTTAAAGGTTTTTTTTTTTTTATGTTTTCCAAATCATTTTGTGTACTGGGGCAGAGAACCACTTATGCAGGTCAATTTGTTTTATGAAATTTCTTTTAATTTTACCTGATTATGTTTTTGTTTTGTTTGTTGTTGTTTTTTGTTTGTTTATTTTTGCAGTCATTATATAAATATCTAATATCCTAGGTTTCCTATAAGACTTAATGTAGGCATTTGCCAATCTTTTATAAGCACACCCACCTCAAAGTAAGTTTCTCTTCCGTTTCTTCCTTTCCACTTTTATTTAGTACATTTTGAAATTCAACATGAGAAAGATAGAGATCTTGAAGGTAATGGAGTTTTGCTCTCTTAGCCTTTGTTCTACCCACTGGGTTTATTATAGCCTTATGCTTTGGTCACTAGGACAGAAATCGGCTCTAGCAATGGTAGTTGGCAAGTACATGTGCAGTGCATAGTTAGTGAGGGGCCTCTCTTACAAATGCTATTTGGAATCCAACAAATAGTGGCTTTGGGGCTTGAAAAATTCAATGAAAGAGTAGAGTGATGTTTTAAAAGCTATTTAAAGCTCAAGGAGGCTCTGCTTTCAAAGGCAAAGCAAAGTCAATTAGGGTTTTAGAATCATAGTTCTGAGTGTGATATTTTCAAAAAGACATACTTTTGTAACTAGTTTAGGATATAGTTTTGCCTAAGATTATACGCACTACCTTCTAATCTTTTTTCTTCCATAATCCTAGCCTGTGTTTTTGTTTTGTTTGTTTTTTTAACTCATGGGTAAGAACTACCAGAATTAAAGACTTTTTTTGTTTTTGGTATTCCTTTGTAGTAAAACACTGTATTTGTTCCATGGTAAATAAACCATCACAAAAATTATGATCCCACTTGTTAGATAAATACATGGATAATTAGAGTGGTTTCAAAATGAACCATCCCACATGGAATATAAATAAGAAAATGTTAATTTAGTGAATAAAAATATTCCATCAGTAGAACACAGAATTTTGAGACAATTTAGAAAATATTTGTTCCATAGGAATTCACATTACTGGAATAATATCTCATTTCAAAGTATAAACAAGTACCTTTGTAATAAGTTTCTCAGATACTAAATTAAGAGAAAATTTGACTAGTCAGCTAAGGGAAAATCAAGTCAGCCAAACTAGATTATTTAGACCACCCAAACTTACATTAATTGGATTTAGTTAATTTAGCAAAATAATTACCAGTTTTAAATTTATTTTTATATTTTATTACATTATCATTCTTTTTTATTACTAATTATAAATTTACTATCCAGTAAATAATCTATTCCAAAATTTAAAAGTATATCTTAAATGAAATAGTCTTGCTTCTTGTTTAAATTATAAAACTTTTAAAAATATATATTTTATTGATTTTTTACAGAGAGGAAGGGAGAGGGAGAGAGAGTCAGAAACATTGATGAGAGAGAAATATCTATCAGCTGCCTCTTGCACACCCCCTCCTGGGGATGTGCCCATAACCAAGGCATATGCCCTTGACCGGAATTGAACCTGGGACCCCTGAGTCCACAGGCCGACCCTCTATTCACCGAGCCAAACCGGCCAGAGCAAAATTATAAACCTTTTAAATTAACAAATTAAACTATCAAATTGTTTGGCCAATACTTATTCATGGAAATGCTTTGAGGTAAATGAATCAAGAAGCTAAACTTTGAATTAGCCTGTGCACATGAACTTATGCTTCATTCTATATTTTTCCTCATACTTTCAATGTTTGTGTGAACTAAATGAATTAAATACTTTAAAATTTTGAGGAAGTTGACCAGAAGCATTAACTTTGGGACTTGAAAAAATTCAATGAAAGAGTAGAATGAAGTTTTAAAAGCTATATAAAACTTGTGTCTTGTGCCAAAACCGGTTTGGCTCAGTGGTAGAGCGTTGGTCTGCAGACTGAAAGGTCCCGGGTTCGATTCCGGTCAAGTGCACGTACCTTGATTACGGGCACATCCCCGGTGGGGGTTGTGCAAGAGGCAGCTGGTTGATGTTTCTCTCTCATCAACGTTTCTAGCTCTCTATCTCTTTCCCTTCCTCTCTGTAAAATATCAATAAAATATATTTAATAAAAAACAACAACTTGTGACTTGTACATATATCAATATATCAAAAGTAGATTTAAATAAGTAGATTTAAAAAAAGAACTATCACATTTCCTGTGAAATTAATAGGCGAGTTCTACTGTCACAGCATGTTATTAGTTTTCTATTTCTGACTGTAAATTTTCAGTTTTATTTCTTTTCTTTTATCTCCTTAACTTAGCCCATCTCCTCTCTTCTTCCTTTCTTTCCCTTCCTCCACCCTCCACTTTCCTTTCCTTCCTCCCTTCCCTCTCTTCTTCCATAAAACTTGTAGTGAGTCCATGCTACGCACTGAAGAGTGTGCTAGGACCAGGACATGAGCAAGTCAGACCTAATCCCTGTTTAAGGCAAGTTTATATTCTAAGTTGGAAGACTTTGATGAGAAATTACAATAGCATGAAATAGTAATAACAATAACTAGCAAATGTTTACTATGCAGTGCTAAACATTTTACTTGCATTTTCTAATTAATCTTGCTTAACAATAACCCTATGAAACTAGTAGTATTCCTTCTCCTGGTTTATTGAAGGTGTAATTGAGGCCCTGAGAAAGTTAGATAACTTGGCCCCGTGCGGAGTAGTAAGCTGTGGGAAGTGCAATATAAATTCAGGAATCTGACTCCAGAACCTGTAGTCTCAACCACGAGGCTGCCCCATATACTAGAGAAATTCTTTAATTGAAGAGAAGGGAGGAAATTAAACAGTTTGGTTGGTTTATTTTGACGATAAAAATAAGAGAAAATTTGTCTGTGCTCTTTATGTAAATATAATTTTAAGCTGGTTGAGCAGTGAACCTTTCATCTTTTTAAAAAATATATTTTATTGATATTTTACAGAGAGGAAAGAAGAGAGATAGAGAGCTAGAAACGTCGATGAGAGACAAACATCGATCAGCTGCCTCTTGCACACCCCCTACCGGGGATGTACCTGCAACCAATGTACATGCCCTTGAACGGAATCGAACCTGGGACCCTTCAGTCCACAGACCCACGCTCCACCATTGAGCCAAACCGGTTTCGGCGAACCTTTCATCTTGATTATGTGGTTACTATGGGTTGTTTTTACTAAGGTTTAGTTCACAGTTATCTTTTTATATATGGGATCCAGTTTGGGTTGAAAATATGCTCCAGATTTTGACTGCAGAACTGGAAGGTGGCTTGCCTGAAAACTAGGTTGACCAACTACACCTTCCCAACAAATGGCTTTGACAAAGGATTTTGTGTTTGGTGAAGAAAAATGTCATGTCTAAGCATTGGCTGTGTGGTCCCTTAGGAAAGATAGTTAATATTGCACAACTAGCATTTCCCACTCCAATTTTGAGATAAGTAAGGGAATCTTTCAGTTTGGGAACTGATGTGCTATCTATAGCTATAGCTATATCCAATAGCTCATGTTTCAGATGCTTAAGATAGATGCTTTACTCCGTGTGTGTGTGTTTGTGTTATAGACATATCAAATGGTTTTCTAAGTTTTTTTTTCACATATACTAGTAAATATGCCAAAACCCTAGAAGAAAAAAAGAATTATTTGTATACTTTTTGTATACTATCCTTTATCAGATGTGCCTTTTGCAAATATTTTCTCCGAATATGCTGACTGTCTTCTCATTGCCTTTCACAGAGCACACATTTTTAATTTTCTTGACATCCAGCTTATCATTTACTTCTTTTGCAGATAGTATCTTTGAAATAAAAAGTCATCTCAAGACTCAGGGTCAATTAGGTTTCCTCCTATCTTATCTTCTAGGAGTTTCATAGTTTTGCATTTTACATTTAAGTCTATGATCTATTTTTAGTTAATTTTGGTGACAGGTGTAAGGTCTGTGTGTGATTCATTTTTGCAAGTGGATGACCAGTTGTCCAGCACTGTTTGTTAAAAATACGACCTTTGCTCCATTAACAAAGATCAGTTACTTTTATTGAAACATGGAATGTTCTTATGCACGAATATGGGATATCTTTTCATTTATTCAGAAGCCTGATGCACAAAACTCATGCAAGGGACTCGGCCCCTACTGCCATGGTTGCTGCCTGCCTGTGCCTTAGCCCCTGCTGCTGCAACTTCGTCCAGAAGGTTGTCCGGAAGAATGTCCAGAAGGATGTCTGGTCTAGTTAACATATTATGCTTTTATTATTATAGACTAGAAGCCCAGTGTATGAAATTCGTGCACGGGGGTCCCTCAGCCCAACCTGCACCCTCTACAATCCAGGAGCTCTCAAGGGATGTCCTACTGATGGCTTAGGCCCACTCCCATGGTTCTCTGCTCTCTGTGGGCCTGGAGGTTTTGCTGCAGCCATTAGATGAAGCCCTCATGCCCTACCCTCTGCCTGCCACTGCCATGCACCATTCGAAGGAAGCCCCAATGCCTTGCAGTGTGCTCTGTCTGCCAGCCCTGGGGGCTTTGCTGAGACCGACGCACTAAGGAAGCCCTCATGCCCTGTTGTCCTGGCTCTGTCTGTGGGCCTGGGGGTGTTCCCCCTGCCACCTTGCTAAGGAAGCCCCATGCCCTGCTGTCTGGGCTCTGACTGCTGGGCCTGGGGCTTCCCCTGCCATCACCCTGGGAATGAAGCCCCCAAGCCCTGAGGCTGGGCTCTATTTGCTGGGCCTGGGGCTTCCCTGCTGCCGCCATGCTAAGGAAGCCTCCATGCACTGCTGTCCATGCTCTGTTTGCTGGGTCTGAGGCGGATCAAAACCCCTCCGGAGGGGGATCCAGCCTTGCTACTCCCGCGGACAGGCTGGACACTCCAGCAGCAGAGCTGAGGGGACTAGGTGCCGCCATCTTGTGGCGATGAGAGCCACCATTTTTGTCATGGAGTGATGGTTAATTTGCATATTACTCTATTATTAGATAGGACTAGAGGCCTGGTGCAGAAAAATTTATGCATTGGGGGAGGGGGTTTCTCAGCCCTGCCTGCATCCTCTTACAATCTAGGACCCTCGGGTAGGGTCTGTAGGCCTGGCCTGAGATCAGGGCCTATTGGAGCTTTCCTCCACCTGGCTGCAGGCAGCTGGCTCGACCACCGCCACTGCCACTGCTTGCCATCTGTGCAGCGCGATCGATTCCCCCTTCCCTGCCACCGGTGGCCTCCCTCTGCAGTGGCTTGGGAGATGTGGACCTCCTTTTTTCTTTGCTGGGGGAAGAGGGCAGCCCTGCTAGGGGCCATCTGTCTACATGATTGCCTTTAACTGCTCACCACCAGCACTGTGCTTGACTGCCTGATTGCCCCTAACCTCTTGCTTGGGGTGGGGCCAGCCCAGTGAGGGGCCTTCTGCCTACCTGATCTCCCCTAACTACTTACCTGCCTACCTGATCACCCCTAACCACTGGTCTGCCTACTTAATCACCCCTAACTGCTTGTCTGCCTATTTGATCACCCCTAGCCACTCTGCCTGCCTGCCTGATTGCCCCTTACTGCTGGGCACTGACTTCTGGTTGGTCAGCCTCCAGTGGTTACTGGTCATTAGGACCCAGGGTTTTTAAATATTAGGATTCTTTGATATCTTCTATCAGAGTGTTGTGGTTTTCCTTATATAGATCGTATACATATTTTATTGATGTATATGTAGTGCATATTTTAGTTAATAAATGCCAATATGTCTTTATTTAAAATTCCACTTGTTCATTGCTGTATATAGGAGAGCAATTGACTTTAGTATGTTAACTTTGTATCCTACAACCTTGTTATACTAGTAACTGGTACAAGGATTTTTCTCCAATTCTTTCAGACCTTTTACACAGATAATAATGTCATCCCAGCACTGGTTCCCTTGGGAACCTTCCCTAGAGGTTTTTGCTCGGTAAATTGTGATTCTCTATCTGCCTGTCTGCCTCTCCAACTTTTGGTGCAGTGGCTTGCTCTGTGACTTCGTTTCTCTGAAGAACTGAAGAACGATTGACTTTTCAGTTTGTTCGGCTTCTCAGCTGTTAGGACAGAGGCGTGACTTCTAGGCTTCTTACCTACTGAAGCAGAAATCTAAGTTTTGTTCCTATTATCTTTTCTTAAATGTATTGAACTTATTGGGGTGACATTAGTTAATAAAATTACATGGGTTTCAGGCGCGCAGTTCTAGACTATATCACCTGTATATTGTATTGTGTTCACCAACCCAAGTCAAGTCTCTTATCATCACCATTTACCCCTCCATAGACCCCCTTCTCCCTCCCCCCACCCTCCCTTTCCTCTAGAAATCACCACACTGCTGTCTGTGTCTATGACTTTTGGGTTTTTTGCTTAATCCCTTCATCTATTTCACCCAGCTTCCCAACCCTCCTCCCCTATGACAGCTGTCATTCTGTTCTCTATATCTGAATCTGTTTTTTTCTATTTAGTTTATTAGTTTATTCTGTTCATTAGATTCCACATATAAGTAAAATCATAAGATACTTGCCTTTCCCTGACTAGCTTATTCCACTTAGCAATATACTATCTAGGTCCATCCAGCTGTCACAAAGGGTAAGGTTTCCTTCTTTTTTTTAAATAGCTAAGTAGTATTCTGTTGTGTAAATGTACCACTGCTTTTTTTTTTTTTTTTTTATCCACCCATACACTGATGGACACATGGGCTGCTTCCAAATCTTGGCTATTGTAACTAGTGTTGCTATGAACATAAAAATGCTTATATTCTTTCTGATTGGTGTTTTGGGATTCTTTGGATAAATGCCCAGAAGTGGAATTGCTGGGTCATAAGGCAGTTCCATTTTTAATTCTTGGAGATAATTCCACAATGATTTCCACAGTGGCTGTACCAATCTGCATTCCCACCCTCAGTGCCTATTATCTTTTAAGTAGAGGTCTGGTGCATGAAAATTCATGCACTGGAGGGGGAGTCCCTCAGCCCAGCCTGCCTCTTCTTACAGTCCGGGAGCCCTCAGGGGTGGGAGGTGACACCCGCATTACACCTCTGCTGCTGCCACTGCTGACAGTGCAAGCATCAGCTGGCTCTGATTACCAAGCCTTGGGCGGCCCTGGGCAGCCATCATCCAATGCTTGCCTGGTCAGCTGGGGCAGCCACCATCTGAGGCTTGCCTGCACCTTGGGCTGGCTCTGGGAGGCTGGGGGGCTGAGGGGACTGGGGGACTTCAGAGGCAAGTGAGTGGAGCCGCCAAACCCGCCTGGGGGTGGGCTGGATCATGCCACATGACTGCTTCCCTGTCAGGGCTGAGGGGACTGAGTGCCACCATCTTGTGGCTGTGGGCGCCACCATCTTTGAGGGTGTGGCAGTCAATTAGCATATTTTCTCTTTATTAGATAGGATAGTTGATTATTTTCCATATTTTACTATAGTGGGCTTTCAGTTATAAAATTTTTCAAATCAATGCATTCCTATCGCTAGTAAAATGACATATTTTAATAAAGTGCTGCCATTACTTATTAAATTCTTGCCTCTCCATTGTTAGAGTGATTTTTTAGTACAGATATGTATGCTGGTGAGACATACTTATATTCCAATGTAAGTACAAAATCACATTGTAAGGCCACACATTACTTTGAAGAATCTGCCACGTTGCCCTCCAATTTCTGTGAACTTTGAATTTGCTATAAAATAAAATGTTTATTTTATTTTAATAAGGTCAGATAAAGTTGCAATTATTCTGAAGTGACTGAAAATGAAGGAAGCTTCTCTGTGTTTTTTCACCTACCCTCAGGGATTAAAAAAAAGGCATTGTTTTTATATTACTTGGTTATCTAGTAACCACAGATTTTGATTATTTAGCAGCAAAGGAAACATGCTACTCAGACGTTCAATCATGTTCATACAACCTTTTTGAACTAACTTATCTTTTTAAATGCTTGCATAGATAATAGTAGAAAAATTGAAAAAATCTTTAAAGAGGATCCAGTGTGAACTGTGTTTTCCCCAACCTCCAGCCACACCTATGCCCAGTGGAAATCACTTTCATGTTTTCTTAAATATTTTTCCAAAGATAATCTCTAAATATTATATTTCCATAAAGGAAGTTAATGATGATTATCACAAATGACAATATTTAAGCAAAATACTGCTCCCAGCATTTTACATAAACCTATTTAGTTCTTGTACTAGCACCTTTTAGAAATAAAGAAATGGAGGAACAAAGCGGTTAAGTAACTTTTCCAAGTTCCCATCTTTTGATCGATTTGGTTAAGCTCTTCTGTTTCTTGGAATGATAACACATCAAAACCCAAAGCTGACTTTCATTTACTTAATGAACATGCTGGTGATCCAGAATGAGTTTAACACTAGAGAAAATTGGGCTCTCCTCACTCCCCTCAGGTAGAGACTGGTCAAGTGGCTGAGTCTCCTGATCCTTCTGGAGCTGTTTTAAAAGCTGCAAAGTGGACCATCTGTGAAGATAAAGTAATAATTCCCTAGTGAGTTTTATTTGGATAATTTATATTTTTGTTCATTCAAAAATAGCAAAAGTAATACATGTTTATGATAATTCAAATACTTAAGGATATAAGGAGGAAAAGTTTATCTTACTGCCTGACATAATCCTGCTTCCTAAGGATAATCACTACTAAGTTTGTTATGGAGTCTGCTAGATCTGTTTCTTTTTTAAAAATATATTTTATTGATATTTTACAGAGAGGAAGGGAGAGAGATAGAGAGCTAGAAACATCGATGAGAGAGAAACATTGACCAGCTGCCTCTTGCACACCCCTACCAGGGATGTGCCCGCAACCAATGTACATGCCCTTGACCGGAATCGAACCCTGGACCTTTCAGTCCGCAGACTGACGCTCAACTACTGAGCCAAACCGGTTTCGGCTAGATCTGTTTCTTATGTATGTATAAACATCTATGCATATCCTATAAAATAAAAGCCTAATATGCAAACCAACTGAACGGTGGAACAACTGGTGGAATGACCTGTCACTATGATGCACACTGACCACCAGGGGGTAGACACTCAATGCAGGAGCTGCCCCTAGCCCGCAGGCTCCAGGCCAGACAAGACGAGGTGCCAGTGGGGCCCCCAATTGCCCTTCCAGTCGCCTCACAGATTGGCCCTGATTACAAGCCAGGCCTAAGAGCCTTACCCATGTATGAATTTCATGCATCGGGCCTCTAGTATTTATTATAAATACACACATGTAGTATTTTCCCCACAAAAATGAGCTCTACTTATCTAAAACTTAATTCCCACCCCCACAGTGATTCATTGGTTTATCATGAATATCCTTCAAGTCAACCCAACCAAGTCTAACTCATTATTATTTTTTCTATTTTTTCTAACTCATTATTTCTAATGACCATATAATATGTTATATACAGGTATACCAAAATTTATTCAGCCACTATTACCCTTTACGGATAATTTGAGGGAACTCTTATTTTTACTGTTTGATAATACAGCAAATAGTACATATATATATGTGTGTGTATATATATATATATATATATATATATATATATGTATGTATTTAAACATTTCCATAATTATCTCTCAAGGATAGATACCAAGATAGACTTACTAGGTCAGAGGGTATATGCATTTTAAATTTGGTAAGTATTGTCGGTGCATGAGAGTGCCTATTTGCCCATGGCCTACTAAAAAGTTGGAAAAAAAATAAATGACTAATGACAGAGGCAAATATTTATGGTACTGTGATAGATTAATTATTATACAGGTAGGTTATGGTATAATATGAAAATGATAACTATAAAGAAAGTTTTACCAACATGAAATGTTTATAGCATATTACCAAGAATAAAAGGTAGAATGCTTTGCATGTAAAATTATGTTTGTATAGGTGTGAGAGTACATGGAAGAGTAGAAAATAGTTTGGATGGTGGAAGTAGAGATAGCTTCCCACCCCACCCCCCTTTTTTTTCTCTCTCTGGTATTATTATTTTTTTTTAAATATATTTTTATTGATATTTTACAGAGAGGAAAGGAGAGAGAGAGAGAGAGCCAGAAACGTCAATGAGAGAGAAACATCGACCAGCTGCCTCCTGCACACCCCCTACCGGGGATGCGCCCGCAACCAATGTACATGCCCTTAGCCGGAATCGAACCCGGGACCTTTCAGTCCGCAGACCGACGCTCTACCACTGAGCCAAACCGACCTCGGCTCTCTCTGGTATTATTTATGTTGCTTGTGCAATTAAAAAATGGTAACCTTTAAATAATAAAAAAGAAAGATCAATACAAAAATAAATACTTATGAGACTTATTGGCTTGTCCCAATCTAGCCATGATTTGCTATTTGCCCATCAAATAGACAATGACAAATTATATGTGTGATGGGATATAATCTGGCTGTAAAGTGGAGGAAATCTTACCTTTTGCAACAGCATGGCAGTGACTGGAGAACATTATGCTATGTCAAATAAGCCAGTCAGAGAAAGACAAGTACCACATGATCTCACTCATATGTGGAATCTAATGAACAAAATAATTTTTTTTTGGGGGGGGGGGTCTGAAACCCAGTACTGAACCAGAGACTTAACAAAATAATTTAACAGACAAAATAGAAACAGAACAGCTTGATAGCTGTCAGAGGGTAGCGGGGTTGGAGTTCTGGGTAAAAGGGTGAAGAGATTAAGAATATGTGTAAAACAAATAGACACAAACGACAGTATGGTGATAGCCAGAGGAGTGGGGAGCTGAGAGAGAGGATAAGTGGGGATGAAAAGAGAATTTGCTCTGGACAATGAGCACACGATGCAGTATGCAAACAATGTTCTGTTGAGTTCTACACTTGAAACCTGTATGGTTTTGTTAGCTAATATCACCCCAACGAACTCAATAAACTCAATAAAAATAAAACAAATCCTATGTGTTCATGTTGTTGGGACTAAATGCTTTAAAAAGATGAAACTTCTTTAATAGAGAGCGCCATCATGCTCAAAAAAAACCACTGGCAGATCACATTGTAAAAATTACTATTGATGCCAACATAGACTCTTGAATTTGAACAGATGTTCATGTTTAAGTTTTTCTTTTGCCTAAGAAGATCATAAAGGGTGTCTTTTATTTTTTCCTCCTTAAGTAGTATTTTAAGTTTTAATCATAAAAACAAAGTTCTAAAGATGATCAAAGTAGAATCGTGATAAGAAATATATTTACCATTCCTGAAGCAGATTTTGAAGGACAAGAAGGCGTTGGCCATGTACAGAGGAGATGGGCCCAGGTATTAAGATAAGTGGCCCAGCGTATGTGTGGTTCTAGGAAATCTATCTAACTTGAGCAGAGGGTGCCTGTTGTGATGGGAAATAAGGTGAGAGAGGCAGAGGTCAGGGAGAGAAGGGCAGGCATTGAAAGCTAGGCAGAAAAGAATTGGGATTGAATGCATTCAATTGGATTAATTGAAATAAGGAGACACTCTAAGATTATCAGCCATGACTTGAGAAAAAGTGAATGTTGTTATCTTCAGCAGGATGGGGAGGTGTGTTTTTTTCTAATTCTGGAGTGAGGGAAGAGGGAGCCATGTTTAGCTTGAAAACAAAGCAGCATTTTGTCTTATTGCTTTAAATTTTTTTCAGTCACAAGGCCTGCTTTATTCCCATCTAAACTAATAAAAGAAAAACATGCAAATTGACTGTACTACTGTTATGATCACAAGCCACACCCACCAGCAAATCAGGAGTGAGTATGCAAATAATTATTTTTTATTTGGTGCAAAGGAAGGATTGCCTTATTTGGTACTGGAAAATCATTACTCTGCTACTTGTGCTTTCATACTCAGTCTCTAGTCAATCTAGTAAATTGTCAGCTCACTTTATATCTTTCACTTATCAATTCCCAACCCCCCACCCCATGTCTTACTTCCTGACTGTGGAATGCAGATTGGAAACAATACACAAAACTCATTGTAGCTATAACTATTTGATGATTTTCAACATTAGCTCAGTTTTACTCCCTAGATAACTTCCTTACCAACTGAACACAATGACTATTCTGAACTTCTGTCACTTTTATCAACCCTACCCGTGTAGATGTACTCCCCTTATCTCTGCCCTATTAGAGGAAAACAACAACGGCAGTTGCCACTTAATAAGCACTTATTGCCAAGCACTTTACAACAAAACTGCACAGTAGATCTTTTATTCCATTTTTTGTAGGCGAGGAAAGTAAACCCCAGAGAGGAAAATAAACATACTCAAGGGCACACAGCCCATACATACACACGGCTCACCAGAAACACCTGACTCTTGCCTTATCTTTTCCCTTTGTTTTTCCATTTATTATAATCTAAAATATAATATTTGATATGTACAAAAATATCCATATAATATTTATATACTTGTGACAGCTAAGTAATAGTATGAATGTCCACCATTCCATCATCTAGTTTAGGAAGTAGAACATAATCAGTACTATGTTTTCTTCCCTCTCCCATTCTCTGACCTCCCCTCACTCCCAGAGGTAACCACTGTTTTAAGTTTATAATCCCCTTGATATTTTTTAAATTTTTTATTTCGAAATATTTTAAAGCACAAAAATTCTTAAAGAATATTACAAAAATTTTCTGTATGCCCTTCATCAGATTCAACAACGGTTATCATTCTGCCACATTTGTTTTCTTGTTCTGTTTCTCTATGCAAGTTGCTATTATTATTTCTGAGCCACTTGAGACTAAGTTGCAAATATCATCCCCTTATCTCTAAATATATGAGTACATATTTTCTAAAAACAAGGACATTCAACTATCGAAATCAGAAAAGTTAACACTGATACCTTATTATATCTAATCTACAGTCTATTTCAAATTTTACCAATTGTCCTAATAAAATATCCTTTATTGCCATCCTACTACACACTTCAACACCCCACCTTCTAACCCCCTACAGGGTCTCATCCAGGACCCCATATTACATTTAATTGTCTCTTCAGTCTCCCTTAATCTGGAACAGTTCCTCAGTTTATTACTGTGTTTCTTGACCTTGACATTTTTTAAAACATATCTGGCCAATTCTTTTGTCAAATTTCCTTCAATGGAACTTTATGATTTTCTTCATGGGATGCTTCTTCATAATTGGATTAAAGTGATACATTTTTGACAAATTATATTATACTAGAGGCCTGACACATGAAATTCGTGCAAGGGACTCAGGCCTTGCAGCCCAGCCTTCGTCCCGAAGGACATCAGGTCTAACTAGCATATTAGGCTTTTACTTTTATTATTATAGATAAGTGAGGTTGCGCCCTTTTTTTCCCAAATATATTTTATTGACTTTCCACAGAGAGGAAGGAAGAGGGACAGAGAGTAGAAACGTCAATGAGAGAGAAACACCAACCAGCTGCCTCCTGCACATCCCCCACCGGGGATGTGCCCGCAACCAATGTACATGCCCCTGACCGGAATTGAACCTGCGACCTTTCAGTTCACAGATGGATCCTCTATCCACTGAGCCAAACTGGTTTCGGTGAGGTTGTGCCCTTTTTAATGCAACACTCAAGAAACATATCACGGTGATGTCAACTTTGATTACTTGGTTAAGATGATGCCTTTCGGTTTTACCCACTCTAAAAGTACTATTTTCCCCTTTATAATTAGTAAGTAATTTGTGGAGAGATGCTTTGAGACAACGTAACTATCTTGTTCTTCATCAAATTTCAACCCAGTAGTTTTGACATCCATTGACAATTTTGTCTGGCTCAACTATTGATGGTTGCTAAATGGTGATTTTCTACTCCATCATTCCTTCTACATGAGATTCTACTGTAAGAAAGAATTTTTCCTTCTTCCCTATTTATTGATTAATTATCAGTAGAAACTCATCTATTTATTTAATCTCAGGATGTACTTTCCTTACTAATCAACATAGTCACCTCTGCCATATATCAAGTTTCCATATGTTCTTAGGTCTTTCTGGGCTCTCTCATTCAATTGGTCACTGGGCTTCCTCTGTGTGGAAACAACATTATTTCAATTATTATGGCTTCATATTAGTTTCAATGTCTAGTTGGCCAAGTCCCTTGTTATATTGAGGAGTTCTTTGGATATTCTTGCTTTTCTGTAAAAGTAAACATTATTAGCAGTCACAAAACCTCTGTTGGTAGTTTGATTGAATTATATTAGCTCAGTTGGTTAATTTGGGGAGAATTCACTTAGAAAAATGAACATATTCTCTATTTACTCAGGTTTTCTGAGTATCTATCTATCATCTAATCTTTATTGACTTCAAAAAGGAATGGAGAGGGAGAGAGAGATAGAAACATCAATGATGAGAGATAATTATGGAGATTTGCCTCCTGCATGACTGAAACTAGGGATTGAGCCCACAATCTGGGCATATCAAACCATGACCTCCTGATTCAGAGGTTGATGCTGAACCACTGACTATCTTTTATACTATTATAGTTTTTTTTATTTTTTATAATATATTTTATTGATTTTTTTACAGAGAGGAAGAGAGAGGGATAGAGTTAGAAACATTGATGAGAGAGAAACATTGATCAGCTGCCTCCTGCACTCTCCCCACTAGGGATGTGCCCGAAACCAAGGTACATGCCCTTGACCGGAATTGAACCTGGGACCTTTCAGTCTGCAGGCCGACGCTCTATCCACTGAGCCAAACCGGTTTCAGCTTAGTTTTTTCTATATCAGCTTTATACATATTTTATTAAATTTGATTTTAGACATCTTATTTTTGAGCTATTGAAATGAAATCTCTTTTTAAGTTGTGTTTTCTATGTGCTTGTTGTTATAGAAATTGTTTTCTGAGTACTTAGATTTTACAGAAATGCAACTAAATTCTGCATATTGATCTTATGGCAAACTCACTATTCCTAATAACTTAGATTTTTTCATAGACTATCATCATTTGTGAAATAATGAAGTCCTTTTTCTTCCTTTCCAGACTTTTGTCTTTGATTCCCTCCCCCCCGCCCCCCCCCCGCCCCCCCCGCCCCCCCCCCCCCCCCCCCCCCCGCTTATCTTTCACTATAAGATGAATGCATTGAGTAGGAGAGCCTGCACAGTGCTGGGGCTGTTGCTTCATTATCCAAACCCATCCGGGTCCCCACTAGAGTTTGGCACCATCTGGTGGTACTTGTCCACTCCAGCTTACACAGTGATTGGGGAAATTTAGGGTCTGCAGTTTATTGGACATCAATAATTCCAGGAAATTCCTATCTAGACAGTACCAGTTTTGTTGGACCAGTTTTGGAATGTTGAATTGGGAAATTATTGAGCAAACAGTATTCAAACTGCATTTCCCCTCTGGGTTTTGTGCTATTTTCTTCTCTGCTGTGTCCCATTTCTTTCCTCAACCTCCGGAAGTAAGAACTTTATCCTCCCTCCCTCTGCTCCATTTTTGGGGCTGGGGCGTATATGGGAGTAATTCATCATTTTTATAATCTCAGAATTCATGACATTTTGTGTGATTTTATTGTGTTTTTGTATATTTTTTATCTTCTTTCATTATAATCTAAACTTCGAAAGCTTGAAATTTTTATGTCCCATTCACAGCCAATGAGTAGAAGAGTTCCTAGCATGAGAGCACTCAAACATATCTATTGAAAAAAATGTGTAAATCAATATCAAAATCTTCCTTTATATGTTAATATCTTCCTATAATTCTATCAACCATTGCTTTATATATTATTATTATTGGCTTTTATATTTGAGGCTCTTTTATCAGATGTGTACAAAATTAAAATTGTTATAGTCTCTTGATGAACTCTATCTCCCTTAACAATATTTTGGGGTTTTTTTTGTCATGAAACCTATTTCAATACTAACATGCCACCAAGCTTTCTTTTAGTTACTATCTACCAAATACATATTTTTGCCAACCTTTATATATACTTTTGTTTTATTCCCCTCTCTTTTAAATAGTATTTAGTTGTATTTTTAAAATAACAATTGTACAATTAGTCCTTTAATTGTTGAGTTTAGTTCATTTATATTTATGTATCAAGTTTATTTCTATATATCTTCAAAATTTGTTCAATCTGGTTATTGTTTAAAAAATTTTAAGGCATTTTTACATTCCTAGAAAATCCTTTTACTTCTAATTCCTCTTTGTCTTGTGTTGTCTGCTGATCTTTAATTCCATTGTAATTTGAATAATTCTATTGTTTATTTCCATATGTATTCTATTCCTAATCCTCCATTAACAGTTATAACAGTTATACTGGGTAACATTTATATAGTGCTAACATAACTGTTAAGTACATTAGATAAACACATATGTGCAAGACACTGTTTAAAAATATTTTTTATTTAAACTATCATTTCAATGGGAACTTTTTCAGGAAATTTACTTGTGTTAACTAATTTAACACCCATTTTACTAATTAACCCCATTTTACAAGTTAGGGAACTACAGCAGAGAAAGGTAAAAAAAAATTGACCAAGGGCACATATTTAGGTAGATTTCTAAATGGGATTTGAACTCAAGCTGTTACTATACTTTCTCTAATGCTCAGTATGGGAATAGGGTATGGGGAATGAGGAAACAAACCTTTTTTTTTACAAAAGATAATTTTATTTTTGCTTTTTAAAATGTTGATTTTCAATCTTATTCACATGGCTTTTGCTCTTTTTCTTTAGTTTATTATTTATATTCATTGTCCGTTTTTGCTTTGAAGAACTAAATAATATTTTGCCTTAAAAGCTCTTTACTTTGAAGTGCAATAAAGTGTATTTTTATTTGATAAAATCTTGCAATTTACCAGATATAAAATCCCAGTTAACATTTTAATTTTCTAAGGAAAATTAGAAGATTTATACAACATTTCCTGTTTCAAAGAAAATATAGCTCTGCTCTTCCTCATCCTTACTACCAGGAAATTCTCAGCTATTATTTTCTAGTTCCTGAGCTCAAATGTCCATAAGGAAAACATATAAAGAAAGAAAAAAAATGCATGCATCTTTCTGTTATGTGTATCATGTTAAATATTATTTCTGGGGTCTGTGTGAAATTAAATACAAATTTATTAGTTGTACCAAATAACTACTTCTATTTAAAATGCCACAAACATAATTTTATATAATTCCAAAATAGACACAATTTATATTTAATGATTTTTAGAAAACAAACAAAATTCAAAAATGTTTGAAAAGGTAAAGATTAGCAGTTATGCAAAGTATAAAAAGGTATCCTTTATCTTCAAGAATCATTCACTATAGAGTTTTTTTATGGAGAGATCCAAAGGCTTATCTGATTGTTAATACTAAAATAAAAAATACATATTTAAGAAACTAAAGAATCATAGACTTCCATTTTGAAGCTCTCAGCAATTGCCATGATCAAACCAAGTCTTGGGAAAATAGCACAATTTAGGAATGTTGCCATCTAGTGGTCCCCTTTAGTATTGGCCCCATAAATTAGTATAATCTAAACAGATGGCTTAAAAATTTAAAGATCATGACTTCTTGAAATTAGATCCTAACTGAGAAGTTTTTAAAATTTTTTTTCTTTTTCCATAAGGCTTCATTTTAAAAAAAAATAAATATTTATTGTTCAGATTATTACAGGTGTTCCTCCCCACCCCCCTTAGCTCCCCTCCACCTGATTCCCAACCCCACCCCACACCCTTACCCCCCCCCCCCACTGTCTTCATCCATAGGTGCAAGATTTTTGTCCTAGCTCTTCCTGCACCCCTAATACTCCTTTCCTCCTGTGAATTGTTATTCAACTCCCTTTCTATGTCCCTGATTCTATTATATTCACCAATCCATTTTGTTCTTCAGATTTTTTTTTTTATTCTCTTGATTTTTAGATTCGCTTATTGGTAAGTATGTATTTGATGCCTTTTTGTTGTTCATAATTTTTTACCTTTACCTTTTTCTTCTTATTCCTCGTCTTAAAGAATACCCTTCAACATTTAATGTAATCCTGGTTTGGTGTTGTTGAACTCCTTTAACTTTTTCTTGTCTGTGAAGCTCTCTATCTGACCTTTAATTCTGAATGATAGCTTTGCTGGGTAGAGTAATCTTGGTTATAGGTTCTTGCTATTCATCACTTTGAATATATTCTTGCCACTCCCTTCTGGCCTGCATAGTTTCTGTTGAGAAATCAGCTGATAGTCGTATGGGTACTCCCTTGTAGGTAACTACCATGTTTTCCCAAAAATAAGACATCCTTCGAAAATAAGATCTACTTACAGGTTTCCTTATGAGTGAAATATAAGGTATCCCCTCAAAAATAAGGCCCCCAGGATTCACAGTTTGTCTGGTTTGTGTTGACAACTACCGTACTACCATACCGTATACAGGTAATAAATTTCCTTTATTTTCATTTAACAATAAATGTGTGCCGTATTCTTCTTTATGGAAAAATAAGACATCCCCTGAAAATAAGATCTAGTACATCTTTGGTATTAATATAATTAATATAAGAAATCGTCCTATTTTTGGTGAAACAGGGTAGTTGTTTTTCTCTTGCTACTTGTAAGATTTTCTCTTTGTCTTTTACTCTTGGCATTTTAATTATGATGTGTCTTGGTGTATTCCTCTTTGGATTTCTCTTGTTTGGGATCCTGTGTTCTTCCTGAACTTGTAGGTCTATTTCTTTCACCAGGTAGGGAAATTTTTCTGTCATTATTTCTTCCATTAAGCCTTCAATATTCTGCTCACTCTCTTCTTCTGGCACCCCAAAAATCCAGATGTTGGTACGCTTTAAGCTGACCTGGAGGTTCCTTACACTATCCTCACACTTTTGAATTCTTCTTTCTTTTTGTCTTTGTGGTTGGGTGATTTTTGCTTTCATATATTCCAGATCTTTGGTTTGATTCTTAGGGCATGTTGATCTATAGTTGAGTTTCTGTATAGTCTTTATTTCAGACTTTGTATGCTCAATTTCTGGCTGGTCCTTTTCCATTTTTTTGGTATTCTCACTAAGGTCCTGGAAGGTCTCACAAAGCTTCTTGGAGGTCTCATCAAGTTTCTCTAAGGTTTTTAGAAGGTCCTTGAGTAATCTTATAAATGTGATTCTGAACTGTGTGTTGTCCAGTAGTTTACTCTCCTCCATTTCTCCCATTCATGTCATGTTTCTGTGTTTTCTCATTTTGGCTGCCTCCCTGTGTTGATGGAGTGGCTTTGTGTCGTTGGTGACTTATAGGGGTCAGTAGCTCAGCTTCCCCAATCCCCTGAGGTGGTCGCTTTTGCTATATCCCTTTGTGGGCTTAGTGCAAAGTCTTGGTGTAATTAAGCCTTGATTGCTGTTGGTACACTGGGAGGAATTGACCTCCAGGCTAATTGTCTGTGAGGACCTGCTGTGTCTATAAAGGAAGAACTGCTGCACTGGAGACATGCCTTGTTTCAGTGGGGCTTTGGTTCTCACTGAGGCCGTCTCCCAAATGTGTCACTTATAGGTGTGAGAGATTGAAACTGAGCACTAGAACTCTGGTTTCTGGGTCTCAATGAGGTGCAGTTCAGCTACTATCTGAGGCCAGTACTATTGCAGAAGCTACAGCATGAACCACAGTCCTGTCCTCCTTGGATCTGTTTGCCCCGGGTTGCAATTTTGCTAAACTGCAACAGAGAGGGCCATTCATATGCAAAGTTCGATGCATGGAACTTGGGTGTGTTGTGAGGGGCAGGGTCTCAGGGCAGAGTTTCAGAGCATCACTAGGCTGGGGTGTGGCCAACAGCGATCGCTGCCCATCCATCGCCTCTCCGATGGCATCCCTGCGTCTCCCCGCGTCTTATACCACAGTACAGCAAACAATCTCAGCTCTGCAAGCAAGTCAGCCTCACTTTCTGGTCCAAAGGCAGACAGTCTAGCCTCTCCCTAGAAACTGGAATTCAGAGAGATCGGGCGCTTGTCTTTCTTCGGATCGATGAAAGCACCACCCTTCACCAACCTGGATCCACCGCCAGCCCTTATTGCGTCCTCGCCCCCCTACCTCAGTTTTTCAGTGCTTGTGCCCTGGATTCTCCTCTTTCTCTTTCAGTCTATATGTAGGGCTTCCTCTCAGCCAGCTTTTGTTTGGTTTTTGGGAGATAGATGTTTGTTTTATAGTTTTTTTTGAACTTGTGCACAGCAGCCATTTAGGAGTGTTTACCTACGCCGCCATTTTCATTCCAAAGAAGTTTTTAAAATTATGAAAAAAAGGAGGAGGCTACTAATAATATATGTGTATGAACATGTGGGAACAGCAATGAATGAGGATAGACAGTAGAGAGAGAAAGTGGTAAATACAGTACTGAGTGTCCTTTACAGTGATTAAAGACCATGACGAAGAGGTTGACTCTTTGAAGTAGTAGGAAAATAATGCCATTGTTCATTGAAATGTATTGTATCAGAATTATTTTTTTATGGTGGAGTATCAAAATATTTCCATTTTATTTCTGCATCATACCTTTGCAATTTTAAAAACTTTGATTGTCAGCTAATACAATAATACAAAAATTAGGGAGAAAAGATGTTAGTATTCATCTTCATAAAGTGCAGAATTAATTTTAAATTGTTTGCCTTAGTAAACAAAACTTCATTCCAGGTATACCCTTACCCATGGAGGAAGAGAAAGGGTTGTTTTAAACTTTTTACTTAATGATTAAAAGATCCAATAACGACAAGATCTTTTACAAACATATTTTCTGGGTAAGCTTTCTAAGGATAACTGATTGTAAAATAACCTTTCATAGTCAATGTGAACCTATATAATAAAATAACAAGTACATAACTTAGACTTCATGCTTATTTTACAATGTTTAGGTCTCCAATTATGAGAAAGGAATACAACTGAACAGGATCAGTTACTTTTTAAAAAATATATATTTTTAAATTGATTTCAGAGAGGGAGGGAGACAGAGGGAGAGATAGAAACATCAACGATGAGAGAGAATCATTGATCAACCGCCTCTTGCACGACCCCCCCCCCCCCTACTGCATATTGAGCCCACAACCTGGACATATGCCCCAACTGGGAATCGAACCGATAATCTCTTAGTTCCTGGGTTGATGCTCAACTGCTGAGCTACACCTGGATGAGCAGGAACAGTTACTTTTACTGGCATTGCTTGAAGACATTCTCTGGTTTTGGCCCTTGCAGGAAATTAATTCTTACATTCCCTTACCAATTATAAAAATACTAGGGGCCCAGTGCACGAATTCATGCACCTTGAAGGGAATTGTGTGAGCTGTGAGGCTCTGGTGGGCACAGGGGTGGGTCTCAGCCCATCCTCCATGTCCCTGCCTGGCAGCTCCTGCTGTGGCCCCCAGTCCCCTGTCTGCCAGCAGTCCCACTCCTGCTGCCACCACTCTCATATACTAACAGTGCCAGCTCCGCTCACACCCACTGACTGCGTGGAGTAATTTGGGCTGGCGCTAGCAGCAGATGCAAGCTGCAGCTGCCACCCTGGCCACCCCTCAGGAGCAGGGGGAGATGAAGAAGCCCTGAGGAGTGATCAGGGCCAGCAGCTGCCATTCATACCTGCTGACAGTGCCAAGCGATCTGGGCCAGTGCTGGACACTGGTAGCAGGTGAGAGCGGTGACTCCGGCCCTGGCAGCAGGTGTGAGCACCTGGTGGGACACTGTGTGCGGGAGCAAAGAATTTTCAGTAACCACCAGAGGCTCACCCTGATGACAGCGACAGGTGCCCCGCTGTCCTGCTCTACCATCCTGCTCTACCTACTGTCTAGCGGCCCCACTCACCTGCTCTACCAAGCTGCCGATGCCTGTCATGTTCTGCAAACATCTCCTGGTTGTTAGCACACATCATAGTGACCAGCTGTTCAGTTGTTTTGGTTGTTCTGCTGTTCAGCCTATTTGCAAATTAGGAATACACACACACACACACACACACACACACACACACACACACACACACTCACACACACACGAGGCCCAGTGCACAAAATCCGTGCCCAGGGTGAGGGATCCCTCAGCCCAGCCTGCACCCTCTTGCAATCCAGGACCTCTGGCTCTTAACCACTCACCTGCCTGCCTGCCTGATTGCCCCTAACCACTCTGCCTGCCTGCCTGATCATCCCTACTTCTCTGTTTGCCTGCCTGATTGCTCCTAACCACCTTTGCCTGCCTTATCGCCCCTTTCTGTCTCTGACTACCCTAACTAAATCTGCATGCCTGTCTGATTGCCCTTAACTGCTCCTCTGACAGCCTGATTGCTCCCTAACTTCTCCCCTGCTAGCCTGATCACCCCCTAACTGCTCCCCTGTGACCTGATCACCCTTAACTGCTCAACTGCCTTCCTGATCACCCCTTTCTGCCTTTGACTACCCTAACCGCTTCTGAATGCCTGTCTGAGTGCCCATAACTGCTCCCCTGGCAGCCTGGTTGTCCCCTAACTTCTCCCCTGCTGGCCTGACCACCCCCTAACTGCTCCCCTGCTGACCCAGTCACCCTTAACTGCTCCACTGCCTGCCTGATTAACCTCCTCTGCCTTGGGCTCCACCACTACATCTGGAAGGTCATTTGGTTTAATTAGCACATTACGCTTTTATTAGTATAGATAATATATTGGACATTTACAACTTCTGAAGGATTTTTGTTTTATATAATAAAAGCTAACATTTGTTGAGTGAATAGTGAGTGTTGGATAAGCTTTGGTGGCTGTTAGATAATGCTTTTTCCTGTAATATACTAGTATAGTTGACTTCTATAATCACTCTGATAGTTACCTCCATTTAAAGTTGAGAAAATTGAGGTATGAAAAGGCTACAAAGTTAGTAAGTAGCAAAACTAATTTGTCTAAACCAAGAGGCAGGCTGCAATATCTGTACTCTTATTCCATGTGATACATTTCCTTCTTGATTACGTACAGAACTTAGGTTGTATATGTAACATAAGATAGAAAGTTTAGTGAATTATCCAAATAATTTTGACCAAATTTTATTATTTTTATTATCTGGATCTGGTATTTGCACTTATAAACTCATCCAACAATTGTTTAATTTTCCTTTCACATCTGACTATATTCTGGGTAAACTCTACTATGCAATTTGTCTTTCATATAAGAAGATTATAGTGCTCATATTTCATTTATAACTTCTTTGGTAAGATTCTCTCTTCAACTCTTGGTCATCTTCCTATGGGTTGACTTGTGTATTCTACCTTTTACTTTCATATACCCCAGTACCTCAGAATGTGACTGTACTTGGAGATAGGACCTTAAAAGGGTAATTAAGTTATTATGAAGTCATTGAGGTGTGCCCTTATAAGAAGAGAAAATTTGGATACAGTTACAGAGGGAAGACTGTGTGAAGACACAGGGAAAAGACAGCCATCTGTAAGTCAAGGAGAGAGGCCTCAGAAGAAACCATTCCTGTTGACACCTTCATCTCAGACTTCTAGCTCCCATAACTTTGAGAAAATAAATTTCTGTTGTTTGAGTAACCCAGTCTGTATTACTTTGTTATGACAGCCCTAGCAAATTAATAGTCACTGTATCAACTGGGGTCTTAGTTTACCAAAAAACTAAACCAAAACAAACTGAAAACCCAAAATGAAAGAACCCCACTCTTGCTAGTTTAAGTAGAAAAAAAAAAGACATTTCTTAAGGAATAATAGACAGCTTAGAGAATCTTTGGAGAACCTGGGTTGGGAGGCCATGCAGCCACCAATAATGCCCAAACTCTGTGTGAGATTGTGCTAGTGGACATAAGATGCCAGCCTTTATAACTTCTGATTATGAAAGATAACATTTGAGCTGCTACATTTTCAATAAGGAAAGAAAGGGGAAAAGGAAGAAAGGAAGAAAGGAAGAGAGGAAGAAAAAAAGAAAGGAAGAAAGGAAGAAAGGAAGAAAGGAAGAAAGGAAGAAAGGAAGAAAGAAAGAAAGAAAGAAAGAAAGAAAGAAAGGAAAGGAAAGGAAAGGAAAGGAAAGGAAAGGAAAGGAAAGGAAAGGAAAGGAAAGGAAAGGAAAGGAAAGGAAAGGAAAGGAAAGGAAAGGAAAGGAAAGGAAAGGAAAGGAAAGGGAGGAAGGAAGGGAGGAAGGGAGGAAGGGAGGGAGGGAGGAAGGGAGGGAGGGAGGGAGGGAGGGGATTTTCTGTAGTGTCTGTCTTATGATATAGCATATTTCTGGTTTGACATCTCACATGATATGATAGGGGGAGCCTAGGTTCCTTGCCTACAGAACTAGCATGAGCATGGGAGTGTGAGTGTTTTGGCTTCTACTTTGGGGAGGTGGATCAAAAGGCAGGAAATTGTCTAGACAGGGAAGGGGTGCTTGAAGGGTGGTATTATCACAGTAGTCTGATTCTTTGACCAGTTGCTCTGATGGTACATTTCCCTGAGATCTGGTTGTCATTTCCACAGTCCTTAAGCTTTTCTTAAATCTATTTTTATTTTCACTGGATAAAACTCTCCGTGGTCTAGAATTCAAATAACTATCGAGAAAGAAATTAAGCAGCTTACTAGGAAGATGTTGCTTGCCAAGTATTCTTTCCCCCTTATGCTAGGAAAGTTTCCTCATAGCCCCCACCCCCACTCCCCCGCCTGTCTTTCCCTGCGGTTTGTGTGGGTAACATCCTGTACTCTGTTATTCCTGTCCAAGTTCCAGACTCACGGTTCCATTTGGCCAATTAGAACATACACACACTATGCCTCCTCTCCAGCCCTGTGATCAGCTCTAGAATAGGTAGTCACATTGTCCAGGACACACTAATGAGACTGGTCCAGGACACATCCTAGCACAACAGACTTGCATCTCTCTGGCTCCTTTATTTCTTTTTAAAAAAATATATTTTATTGATTTTTCACAGAGAGGAAGAGAGAGGGATAGAGAGTTAGAAACATCGATGAGAAAGGACCATTGATCAGCTGACTCCTGCACACCCCTACTGGGGATGTGCCCGCAACCAAGGTACATGCCCCTGACTGGAATTGAACCTGGGACCCTTCAGTCCGCAGGCTGATGCTCTATCCACTGAGCCAAACCAGTTTCGGCTGGCTCCTTTATTTCTTCTGTGGGTTGCTAGGCTAGGATGTAATCCTGGAGCTGCTGCTGCCTGAATTAACACTCCCTGATGAGAACCTTCCTGAGAGCAAAGTGGGCACAGAGGAAAGTAGAGACAGGTTTACTCTTCAATATAACAAAGAATTATTTTGCTGTTTCTTATGTCCAAATGTTTGGAGGTCAGGATAGGGTTAACTGCTTTATTTTGTTCTTTTTAACTTGTGTGGCTTCTCTCTCTTTAGGTTTGACCTTTCGATTTCATTCTTAAACACACATTTAATAGAGGAATATTAAAATTTCAGACTGGCTTGCACCTCTCTGTCTCCTGTAAGAATTTATGAGCTCTATCTTCTAGCTTGCAGTGCCTAGTTTTTTTTGTTTGATTGTTGTTGTTTTTAATCCTCACTGGAGGATATGTCCATTGATTTTCAGAGAGAGAGAGGAAGGGGAAGAGAGAGAGTAGGAGAAACATTATCAGTTGCCTCCCATACATACCCCAACTAGGAATCAGCAGCAGTTTTAACTTACCTTTGTCTTCTCATAATAAATCAGATCCTCCCATACCAATCTTTTAAAAATATATATATTGTTATTGATTTCAGAGAGGAAGGGAGAGGGAGAGAGAGATAGAAACATCAACGATGAGAAAGAATCACTGATTGGCTGCCTTCTTTCTGCATGCCTCCCACTGGGGATCGAGCCCGCAACCCAGGCATGTGCCCTTGACTGGAATTGAAACCAGGACCTTTCTGTCCACAGGCACAGGCTCTATCCACTGAGCCAAACCAGCTCGGGCTCCTATACCAATCTTAGAGCAACTGTTGTATTGAAGGAAACAGATCACTATCACAAACTTAAATTTAAACCTACTTTGGTGAAAATATTAATTAAAGGTACTATACCTGAATATATCAAGAATCTAATTCTCAAGCTGTGTTTCTGTATAAATTAGGAACGACCGAGACATAAATGAGTGTCCTAGGGACAACTATAGACGTAATCACGGCCTTAGTTCATTCAGGCTGCTAACAAGATACCACAGACTGGGTAGCTTATGAATGATAGGTTTATTTCTCTCAATTCGGGAGGTTGGGAAGCTTAAGATCAAGGTGCCAGCACGGCTGTCTTCGGCTAAGGGCCATCTTCCTGGTTCATAGCTGATGTCTTCTCTTTGTGCCCTTGTGTAAATGGAAGGGACTGGAATTTCTGTGGGTTCTCTTTTATAAGGGCACTAATCCCATTAATGAGGGCTCCACCCTCATAAGCCGGTCACCTCTCAAAGACTTCACATCTAAATATGATCAACTTTGTGAGCAAGGATTCTGCATATGAATTTTGAAGAGGATGTCAACATTAAGAACACGTCTAGTACTATGACTCTTTGGCTTGAAGAGTGGAAGTTCTGTCTCTGATGTTCCACAAGACCTTCCTTTCTTTTAGTTTTTCCTTTAACAACATTAACTTTGTGCTTCCTTGGACAGAATGTAATTTCATGTGTCTTTTCATATTATCTTGAGATGTGTTTCCATAATTTCAAAATAAAAACTTACTCAAATATTTAAATTCTTATTCTACAACTCTGCATTAGTGAATTTCATTTACTAAAGTTTCTATATGGAATAATTTCCCAGCGAATATTTGGAAGTTGTGTCAATAAAGTTAAACAAGATTACGGCTTTTAAGTAAGGAATGAAGAGCTGTGATTTAGGATGCTGTGCCTCTTAATATTGTTAGATTACTCAACCTAGAAATGGGGAAATATTAAAATCGGGAACATGTCTCCCTATTACAACACAGTGATACAACATTTGGGCTTCTGACTGGCTTGGGGTTTGCAGAACCCTATCTCACAAAAACTCACACCAGTGTGAACTACTTAATTCTCTGGACATCAGGGAGAAAGGATTAGGGATGATGGGAAGGGTGGGCAGAAGGGAAGGAGAAAGCTGGAGAACGAGAGAAAGAAAACTGTTTAACTGGTACATTTTACCTTCGGTGGGGTAAATAATAAGAATCTCCAAGCTTGTAAATAACTGGATAATACCCTCTGCCTAAAATTAGGAAGTTGTTTTTAAGTTAGTCGTTTATAATTTCCCAATTGTATTGATATTTATTGCAGCCCAAATGAGCAGATGTGCTTTTAAATGAGATTTTCCTATTATAAACAAATGGATGCCTCAAGTTCACTCCAATTTTTTTCTTATTCCTTCTTCTATGGAAATGTCTTAATTTTGTTTACTGTAAGAACTATGCACAATTAAATGGGCTTTTCTGTGATTAAATATTTTAAAACTTTGTTTGATTTTTAATTATCACTGATAATGTGGTTATTTTAAAAAGTAAATGAAGGCAAATGATTGTAGTAAATAGTGATATTGTTTAAGTATTTGTAAATAAATACTTGCAGGTGAAAAAGGGTTTCTGTGGGAAGTAGTCTCACAGGGTGATCTGATCATAAATTCCTAACTGGACAGGTCATAGTGAGTCCTCATGCCCCAGGCATATAACTTTTTTTTTTTTTTTGAAAAGGCTTATCTTTGCCTTAACCAGTTAACTGCCACATGCCCAAAATGAAAACCATCCCCACATGCCACAATACTTTGAATTTAATTCACCGCTGGCGTCTATAGACACTTATGGTATATGAAGGGTTAAATGAGCCCTGTCCATTGTTTCTGGGCATCTAGTTTAACACACCTTTGAAATGTCTCTTTTCGGAAGCCTAACAACCTTCCATACATAGTCTTGTCAACTGATCCATCTTCCATTTCCTGCTTGCTTTCTCCCACCTCCATGTAACCTTCCTTATGCTTCCCCCTTAATTCAGAATGCATAAAAGAAGCTGCAAACTGCCATTCTGAGAAATATTTTTCTCAATCTGTTGCCATCTTGCTTCCAGGCATATCATCAGTTTAGCTCAAATAAAATATTAATAAATATTCATTACATCAGGGGTGGGGAACATCCAGGGCCCACGGGCCATATAAGGCCTGCGACATCATTTGGTCTGGCCTTGCCAAGGCAACTGCAGGCAGGACTAAAAATTCAATAAATCTAGGAAGCTTTTTTCATAGCAACATACATTTATATTAAGTGAATTTTATTAAGTGAGTGATGTTATAAATATCCAAATGGTCCTTCTCAGAAAAAAAGGTTCCCGATCCCTGCTCTAAAAAGATTTATTTCTGAAACCGACATATGTGTTCATAAATAGAATTTAGGCACAATATATTACATTTATTCAATAATTTTTCCAAAACAGTTCATCTATTTTTTTTGTTTTTTTGTTTTCCTATTGATGCCTAACAAGCTACTTGAAAACTTAGTGGCTTAAAATAACAACTGCTTGCCCTGGCCATGTAGTTTTTTGACAAGGTAGCCGGGCTTCTTAAGTTGTCAGTCTTCCTTCTGCCACATTCTGTTGGCTAAAAGAAGTCACACTGTCAGCCTAGATTCAGTGTGAAGAGGACGACACAAGGGTGGGAATAGCAGGAGGGGTGAACTTGTGGAGACTAGCTATTTCAGTATGTGTCTCTTGACAACTTCACTTCCTGGGACCTAAATTGTAAAATCCAGTATTTCTCAAGATATATTTTTTCTATAATCTGAGGCTTAAGAAATGCTTTTCAGCCTGGTTGGCATGGTACAGTGGTTGAGCATGGACCCATGAACCAGGAGGTCATAGTTTGATTCCCAGTCAGGGCACAGGCCCTGGTTGTGGGCTTGATCCCCACTAGGGGGCATGTAGGAGGCAGCTGATTGATGATTCTCTCTCATCACTGATGTTTCTATTTCCTCTCTCTGAAATCAATAAAAACATATTTAAAATAGCCTATCTAATAAAAGGGTAATACGCAAATTGACCATCACTCCAACACACAAGATGGCCACCCCTGAGTGGTCTAAGATGGTTGTCCCGATGTGGACAAAGATGGCCACCACAAGATGGCCAGCAGGGGAGAGTAGTTGTGGGCGATCAGACCAGCAGGGGAGGCCAGTTGGGAGGGACCAGGTCTGCAAGGGAGGGCAGTTGGGGATGACCAAGCCTGCAGGGGAGGGCAATTGGGGGTGACCAGGCCAGTAGGGAGGGTATTTGGGGGGGAGAGCAGGCCTGTAAGGGAGGACAATTAGGAGTGACTGGGCTGGCAGGGGAGGGCAGTTAGGAGGGACTAGGCTGTCAGGGAAGGGCAGTTGGGGGGGAGCAGGACTGCAGGGCAGGGCATTGGCAGGGGGGTGGGGCAGGTCAGCAGGGAAGGGCAGTTAGGGGTGACCAGGCTGGTAGGGGAGGGCAGTTAGGGGTGACCAGGCTGGGAGGGGAAGGCAGTTAGGGGCAATCGGGCTGGCAGGGGAGCAGTTAGGTGTTGATCAGACTGGCAGGGAAGTGGTTAGGGAGCAATCAGGCTGGCAGGCAGGCAGGCAAGTGGTTGGGAGCCAGCAGTCCTGAATTGTGAGAGGGATGTTCGACTGCCCGAATCAGGCCTAAACAAGTAGTTGGGTATCCCTCAAGGGACCCTAGATTGGAGACAATGCAGGCTGGGCTGAGGGATACCCCCCTTCCTCCCCCCCTCCCCTGCACGAATTTTTGTGCACCAGGCTTTATATATATATATGTTTAAAAAATGCTTTGCAGAAAAAGAGCACTGGTTTAATAAATTTTGGAGACAGTGCAAACTAGAGCCTTTCTCTTGAGCTACAAACAGTAAGGATTTTGCAGTATAAAAATCTATTTTCTTTGCTTACCCAGCAATTCTCAAACATTTAAGTGTATAGAACTGTGCCTGGTACTTCCCTTGAAAATATTTGTTGAGTGAAACTTATCACAGGACCACTTTTTTTTTTCACAAAATACCCATTAACAGTACAAAAATTGATGTTTCCAATAGAAAGAACTTGGGAAAAACAGGCCTATTTTGTAAGAGAGGAGTATGCCATTTTTGTGTCTTCCTGACCTTCAAACCCCATCTTGGTGCTTCCTAATGAATGAATTGCTGTATTTCAGATGACATGACCCCATTTCCTGGTCCCAGGTGACTAGACTCCAGATGAGCTCGTGGTCCAAAGGCAGCTATCTATAGCTACTTAAAATATATCCTATCACTACAGCTTTTTGGGGGAGCCTAAGTTGAATTGTGATAGGCAGACCAAATTAGGTCCTGTCCCTTGGATCGTTGGAAAGTGAGAAAGCCAGTCAGTTAGTTAAAAGGGGTAGAAATAGGAATAGGAGCAGAGAATCAATGAATTTCCATTCTATGGAGCCGTTGGTGCTAGTTCTTCATTATCCTGTTGCGTGGCTGCTGAAAACACTTCTCTGTCCCTTTTTCATACCAACCTTAGAAGAAATCCCCATTAAGTGAGGAAGCCCATCTACGCCTCTATTTCTCACTATCTGAAAGTCTATTACATGATGTCAGGGAGAGAGGCCTACGCTCTGTTATTCAGAGTGAGGAAGCCTCCTACTCACTTGTCTAGCCAGGGAAGAAGTTCCACTATAACATGTCCTTCACGAGCATGCAGAGCCGGTGGGAGTTCAACAACAGGTAGGACCCGGTGGGGGAGGCTGGCAAATCAACTGCTCAGGCAGTGTTTTCAACGGTCGTAGGAAACTCTTTGTCAATAGATGCAGAAGAAACCGGATATAGGTGAGAATTTTTCTTTAAAAAAACAACTCAGAAATATATGCTGAAAGTTCTAGTTACTCCCTCCCTATCCTCACTGACTAACAGAACGGAACAAGGAGAAAGTTAATGGTAGAAGAAAGGTGACAAGGAAAAGGAAAGAGCACACGGTCAGCAATGAGGCTGGAGCTGTTGTGGGAAATGTAGCGAGTTACTGAAGCGGAGCTGGTCTAGGAAATAATGGACAACCAGGAGAAGGCAGCCCAGGCACTAGTCCAAGTCTACGGAGGAGTCAAAACGGAATCATTCCCTATGTATTTATTAGGAGACGGTCTTGAAGAGTGGGGAATAGCACCCAGAAAATCCCACTTAAGTCCACAGACATGCCAGGTCTAGAATGTCAGTGAGAAGAGAGAGAGAATACTGACTTTGGGACACTAAGCCAATGGTGGGTTTAGCTGCAATTTTCATGAGGCAGAAGAAATTACAAATTGAGATGCCAAGAGCAACAGGACTTGCCTGTGGCTATTGTGCAGACAGCCTCACTGCAGGCCGAGCGTTTGGGGAGTTATCACAAGAAAGAGACATGCCTGCTTTGGGATGTCAGGATTCTATTTTAAAAGTAGTCTTTATTTTTAGGACAATTTTATATTTACAGAAAAATTGAGCAGGTACAGAAGTATATTAAGATGGTTCAGAGAGTTCCCATATATCACCATACTCAATTTCCCCTATTGTTAGCCTTTTACCTTAGTATTACTACATTTAATGAACCAATACTGACACATTAATATTAATGAAAGTTCAGTTTATTCAGATTTATTTAGTTTTTGCTTAATTTCTTTTTGTGTTCCAGGGCTCATTCAGGATACCACATCACATTTAGTCCTCATGTCTCCTTAGGGTCCTCTTGGCCCTGCCAATTTCTAGACCTCTCTTTAAAAAAATAAAATAAAAATTATATATATATATATATATATATATATATATATTTTTTTTTTTTTTATTTTTTATTTTTTTATTTTTTTTAATTGATTTTCCACAGAGAGGAAGGGAGAGGGATAGAGAGCTAGAAACGTCGATGAGAGAGAAACATCGACCAGCTGCCTCCTGCACACGCCCTACTGGGGATGTGCCCACAACCAATGTACATGCCCTTGACCGGAATTGAACCTGGGACCTTTCAGTCCGAAGAGCGAAGCTCTATCCACTGAGCCAAACCGGTTTTGGCATAGACTTCTCTTGTTTTTGACAACCTTGATAATTTTGAGGAGTATGGCCAGGGATTTTGTGAGTTATCCCTCTATTGGAATTGGCCTGATGTTTTCCTCTTGATTCACCTGAGGTTATGGGTTTTTGGAGGAAGATCCAGAGAGATAAAGAGCCATTTTCATTATGAAATCACACCAAGATTGCATGTTATCAACATAACTTATCACTGTTGATGTTGATCATGATTACCTGGGTGAGACAGTGCTTGCCGAGTTTCTTTACCGTGAAGTTACTCTTCTTCTCTCCATTTCCTTAGTAATATCAGGGTTCTCTGGTGAAGAGGGGGAGGAAGAAGGGAAGATATAGCTCATAACGGGGGGGGGGGGGGAGGACCAGTGCAGAGAGATGTAAACACAGATAATAGAATTAGTAGATAAATACATTAAAAGAGTTTTGTTCCAAATATTCAGACAGGTAGGAGAAAGATTTCATATTAAATGGGGGCATAAAATATACACATATGTTTTGTAATCCTCACCTGAGGATATTTTCCCATTGATATTTAGAGAGAGTGAAAGGGAGGGGGAGAGACAGAAAGAGAAAGAGAGAGAGAAACATCTATTGGTTGTCTCCTACATGTGCTTTGACTAGGGCCATGAATCAAGCCTGCAACCGAATTACCAGATTTTGACTGAAATCAAACCCGGGATACTTTAGTCCATGGGCCAACGCTATAGCCACTGAGCCAAAGCAGCTAGGGCAAGATATATCTATATACTTAAAAGACCCAAATTGACCTTCTAAAGATGAAAAATAAAATGTTTGACAGGGAATATATAAAGAATTTTAAAACTCAGGAATAGAACAAGTGACTCAATTAGAAAACGGACAAAAGTCCTTTAAAAAAATATTTTATTGATTTTTTTACAGAGAGGAAAGGAGAGGGACAGAGAGCTAGAAACATCGATCAGCTGCCTCCTGCAACACCCCCTACCGGGGATGTGCCCGCAACCAATGTACATGCCCTTGACCGGAATCGAACCTGGGACCTTTCAGTCTGCAGACTGACGCTCTATCCACTGAACCAAACCGGTTTCAGCACAAAATGGACAAAAAGTTCTGATCAGACACTTAAAGAAGATACATAGGAGCCAAAAGTCACATGAAAAGGTGTTTAGCATTACTGTCATTAGGGAAGAACAAATTAAAATCATAACGAGGGCCCTGCTGGTGTGGCTCAGTGGTTGAGTGTCAACATATGAACCAGGAGGTTATGGTTCAATTTCTGGTCAGGGTGATGTCTGGGTTTCAGGCTTAATCCCCAGTCAGGGACATGCAGGAGGCAGCCACCAACAATTATCTCTCATCATTGATGTTTCTTTCTCCTCTCCATTTGAAATCAATTAAATAAACCACACACACACACACACACACACACACACACACACACACACCAACAACATAATGTGGTACCACTGCATACTACTACAGTGACTAAAATGAAAAAGACCAACCACACCAAGTATTGGCAAGAATATGGGACAACCTCAATTTTCATGCACTTCTGGCAGGAATATAAAATTGTAAAACCATTTTGGAAAACTGGTTTTGGCAGTTTTCAAAAAGTTAAACATATGCCTGCTGTAAGGCCCAGTCTTTCCTCTCCTCAGCAATTACCCCAAGGAAAGGAAAGCATATGTCCACACAAAGACTTGTATATACTAGTAAATGTTCATGGCAACTTTATTTGCAATAGCTCCAAAGTGAAATTACCCAAATATCCTTCAACAGATGAATAAACAGATCCTGGTCTATCCATGTGTTGAGTTTAGCTAAGCTACTCAATGACAGCGCTGCTTCAGCATCCATTTTGTTTGGCCAAGTGCCTGAGGGAGCCTTAAGCTGACGTTAGCCTCCTTATGCAATTGTACACTCTAGATCAGAGATTTTCAACCAGTGTGCCTCAAGAATTTTTAAGACATAAAATACCTGACTATTTAGACAGGGGCACTGATCTCTTTTCCCTTAAATTAAAAAAAAAAAAAAGATGCCAAAACTGGTTTGGCTCAGTGGTTGAGCGTCGGTCTGTGGACTGAAAGGTCCCGGGTTCGATTCCGGTCAAGGGCATGTACATTGGTTGAGTGCATATCCCGGAGGGGGGTGTGCAAGAGGCAGCTGGTCGATGTTTCTCTCTCATTGACGTTTCTAGCTCTCTATCTCTCTACCTTCCTCTCTGTAAAATATCAATAAAATATAGATGAAAATTGTTTAAAAAAATGGAAAGAGTTAAAATGAATGTATAACACCCTTAAAAAAAAAGACAATGGTCATCCAGTGTAAATGAATCAAATTACACATTTTTTTTGTCAGATTGGCAAAAAGTACATTTTTTTGGTGTACCCCAGAGTTTTTAGTAATTAGTTTCTGTGTGCCATGAGACGAAAAAGGTTGAAAATCGCTGTTCTAGATAATAGCTTGCGAAGTCACAAGCAAATACAAATTCTGGATATGACTTCCTCGACAGCTCTGGTGACCAACAGTCTCCCCTGCCTCCAAGACTTTCCCTTTGCATGCACTTTAGGTGAGATCCCCATGGAGCTTCTCAAAACTGCTCTTGTTAGCTTGACTTGAACAATTTGTCCCTAGCTTGGGGAATCCAGAGCACTCCATTAATGTTCATAAAGGCATATGCTTCAGGTCTATCACTCTCTCTGTCTGCACCCTGCCTCGACCTCCCAGGTAGCTCCTGAAGGTGTGCTGTGTTGTGAATAATAAACTTCCGTATTTCAATTTCTCTTGAGCTCCCTTGTTGAACAGCAACTCACTATCCAGCATCCTGTGCTCTACTGAACAAATATCAATTTAATAAAAGCATGACATGGTACAATGGAATACTAATGATCAATAAAATGGAATGAACTATTGATATGCACAGCAACATAGATACATCTCATCATAATTATGCTGAAAGAATCTAGGGAAAAGAATACAAACGGTGTTTGGCGCTGCTTCCTATTAGCCACTACTCATTTATTTTAACATATCAAAAATTTTAACACAATGTTTTACATATCGTGAGGTACTTAAAGATGATGTTTGTCTTTGGTTCAATTATCTGAAGCTCGGATGCTCTTCCAAGCTCATTGCTATCATTGGCAGAATTAAGAATTATACTGAGTTTCAATTCTGCATACAGATCCTTGATTAAGAATCCTGTAGAAAAAGCTTTACGGAGCCACAGACATTTTAATTGGTCTAGTAACAAGACCAAATTTCCCTTTTAGAACTATCACTCTGACAGAAGTTTTAAGAATGCTGTGAGTGGCAGAGAGCTGCACGGGTGGGAGGATATCCTGTGCAGTTAAGGGCTTGTGATTCAGGGAAAGGTTTAATTTGAGTTAGTAGCAGTTTAGTAAATAAACAGCGGACTTATTTGCTAGCTATCAAGAGGTAGCAGCTTCAGGTTTTAGAGAACGGGGCGTGTGTATTGAGGGGAGCAGGTATTGGGTATGTGCATTGAGGGGAGCAGAGCTTCACATAACTATCTTGGTGCCAGGGCAAGCAGTGGGGAAGCCCTAAGAGTAATGGCGATGGGGGAGGAGATAACTCATGGAGGAAGCTTCCCCATACCCTCTAGCTCATCCTAGGGACTAGCCCTGCAATAACTGGGTGAATTTGAAAATGTTCTCCAGCGGCGGGCATTCTACCCGCTGGTAACATGCAGCCTCTCTTAAGCCTGAATTTCATTCTTCTAAAGATTTCCTGAGAAGCTAATAATACAAAGGCATGTTTTCAGCCTAGTCAGTGAGAAGTACGGGACAGAAATCTCCTGATGTGAAGAGAGGTTTCCAAGTGGTGTTAACCAAAGAAGAGGTTCAGGCTGTAACAACAACAACAAACAAAAGCATTTATTATTTTTTTTGGAATCTGACTGGCATAGATTCAGGGAGCACCCCAAACTGTTCTGGAGAGAACAAAGAAAGGCAAGGTTTATAAAGGCAAAAACCACAGCGTAATCCTTCCATGAAAATGAAAGCTAGGTTAACAGGGATGGTTAGTGCCAGTATGCAAACGAGGGAGGGAAAACTACAAGGAAGAAGGGAGAGTGCATACATTTCCATGCAGCTGTTGCTCTAGCATGTTTATGGCTCAGCCTTGAGCAGAGGTTTAGTGACTTACGGCAGCTCTGAGAACTGAGGCACAGTGTCCATAGGCCCCGCAATAGCCTGTTTGACTCTCTCAGCAGCTTAGGCCATTAGATTTTCTCCGTTATAGAGGGGGAAGGAAGACACTTTGCAAATAACCCCTAAGCCCAGCCGAGATAGTAATTACGGATGTCCAGAGAGGGCGCATCAATTTTGAAAAACTTAATCATGCGTTGAGCCAGAAGGTTAAAAGTGAGGAGGCACTTGTGGAAAGTAAGTTCAGTGAACCAATCCTTCCCTCGGCAAGAATGGAAAATCCGTTTTTTAAATGTGCCTCGGCTAACAGGGGCACCGACCTGGCGGTGGACACGAGGCTGACAGCCTGGTGTATGGAGGAAAAGCCAGAAGGGCAGGGTTTCGCATCCATGTCTTCTCCCAAGAGCACAGGCGCGAGAGAGCCAGCTAGCCATCCCCCAGGAGGCCCGCTCTGGGCCCCGCCGGCCCCCGCGCAGGCGCAGCGCACAGCGGACCCGCGAGGCCTGGGCGTCCCGCGGCTCTCTTCCCCGGCCCTGGCCCTTCCTGAGAGCGAAGGGGGAGGAGCCTCCTGGGCGCTCTAAGCCCCGCCCCCACCATCCCATTGGTCCCGCCTTCCGCTTCGCCCCGCCCCCACATACCTCTGCCCCGGACCTGCGGCAGCGGCGGCGGCGGCGGCGGCGGCTGACACGCGTGCGCGCTCGCGGTAGGAGCCGCGAGCACGAGCGGACGTCGGCGGCGAGCGCGCGCGCGTGCGCGTGCGTCGGCGCCAGGTGACCCCGCCTCCCGCCCCGCCCCGCCCCGCCCCGCCCCGCCCCGCTCCCGCCCCCGTCCCGCCGGCCCTCCCAGCTCCTGCCGGCCTCCTCCGGGCTCTGAGAACCCCGGCACCCGCGCGCGCGCTCTGCGGCCATGGAGGTGCCCGGGAGCCTGTTCAAGAAAGTCAAGCTGAGCAACAACGTGCAGAACTGGGTGAGTGGGGGCGGAGGAGGCGCCGGTTCCGGAGCCCCAGCCTGCCTTCCGCCTCCCTCTGCATCCTCCCCGGAGCGCCGGGGATGGGTACCAGAGGCCGCGGCGCCTGCCAGCCCGGGTGGTGGGTGGTGGGTGGTGGGTGGTGCGGGGCGTCGTGGGATCGGGGGCTGCGTGGCGTCCGACCCACCCTCAGTGGGAAGGTTCCTCGGCCCCGATGAGACCTCGGCGTCCAGTCTTGGCCGCGAGGAGCGGGCGGCTGCGGACACCCGCGCCTCCGCAGGGGAGCTGGTGGCATCCCCCGGCGCGGCGTGACGGTCTGCGGAGGAGGCAGGCGGGGGCGGCGGGCGGGCGTCTCGGGGCGTGCTGCTGGCTTTGCTTGGCTCCGCCGGCGCGGCTCCTTACCCAGGGTCGTGTGTGTCCATTTCCAAGTCTTTCCATTGCTGCGCTCCAGCGTGGAGAGAGAGAGAGAGAGCGCCCAACAATGTATCCATTCATGAGCTGAGCATTCGCTGAACTGAGGTTCTTTGTGGCTCGGTGTTAAATTGGAATGGCTAACATTGCATGGGTTTTTTTTTTTTTTTAAAGACTCAATTCCTGGAGGCAGCAAGGTGTGGGAAGACGGAATGGTTTATACGGTTTGGCAGCGGCCGCCAGTTAGCTTTGAGGTGGTGTGTCTGGGCTGCTTCCTTCCTTATTCTTTGGCCAGAAACAGCCTTTGATTCAAACGCATGAGTGCCTGCCCTTCTGGGTGCGGTGGGGAGGTGGTGTCCAATTTGGCTCTTTGGAAAGGCGCTGGTTTTAGGTGTAGAGGTGGGATTTTTTATTTTTTTATTTTATTTCGCAGCAGAACGAAGTCAGGAGGTGTACAGGCAGGCAGCCTTGGCAAGTCGTTTCAGGCGGATGTTCACTTGCAGCCAGTCATTTTCCGTATCTGTTGTTGCCCAGGATGCTCACCTGCGTCCTTGCTCCTGTTAGGTATTGTCTTTCCCTTAGGGCTCAAGGGAAGGCGAGTTGGAACATTGGAAAGAGCACTTACTGGACCACTGGCCTGGCGTCTCTGACACCAGCTTGGCCATTCACCAGCGTGTGATCTTGAGGAAAATAACTTCACTTCTTTAAACCTCAGCTGGCCAAAGAAGGGTGTGACAGTGTGTACCTTCACAGGGTTATTTTAAAAAAATATATTTTATTGATATTTTTTACAGAGAGGAAGGGAGAGAGATAGAGAGCTAGAAGCGTCCATGAGAGAGAAACATGGCCCAGCCGCCTCTTGCACACCCCCACTGGGGATGTGCCCGTAACCAATGTACATGCCCCTGACCGGAATCGAACCCTGGACCTTTCAGTCCGCAGACGGATGCTCTACCACTGAGCCAAAACCAGCTTGGGCCTCACAGGCTTATTTTGAAGAGTAAAGGAGATAATGCATTTGAAAGTGCAAGGAAGTGTCATGAAACTGTCGACTCTGCTCCTGTTATCTTGACTATTTCCTGGTTAGGGAAATAGGGGACTCGGTTAAAAGTCTTTAAAGGTAATTTCAGTTACACCATCTGTTGCTCATTTATTTACTATTCCATTTGCCAAATAAGTGAATATTTTTTTGTAGAGACCTGTGCCAGACATAAAAAAGGAGGGACTCACTGTTTGCATTTCTGGTTGCACATGGCCTGATTGGAATTGTAAATGACTTTGCCAGGTGATGAGTTTGTCATTTTGATTTTTTTTTTTTCCAGTTTGGAGGAGAGATTAATTTAGCCTTGGTGTTTTGGGGAGGGTTTACAGGGGAAATGTGCCCAAATTTCTGAGGCAGAGGGGAGCTGTGTGAATAGGGCTGGGAATAAGAATTATTTTTTATTCCAAGACCAACTAACTGTTTACTCTGGAGAGTTTTTGTTGAGGAGTGGAGATGAAATTCCATAAGCTGGGATTATGTTATGCAGTTGTTTTTGTTAATCTTCACCCAAAGATATTTTCCCATTGATTTTTAGGGAGAGTGGAAGAGAGAGGGAAAGGCAGAGAGAAACATCGATGTGAGAGAAACACATGGATTGGTTGCCTCCTGTATACATCCCAACCAGGGCCCAGACCAGGGAGGAGCCTGCAACCAAGATATGTGCCCTTGACCAGAATCGAACCTGGGACCCGTTGGTCCACAGGCCAATGCTCTATCCACTTATCCAAACTGGCTAGGACTAGGTTATGCAGTTGTTAATGTTTGCTCCCAGTGTTAAGACTTGATTCTGTGGGAGATTTAAAAAAAAAGTATTTTTACTTTATTATTACATTTTTTCAAAAATATATTTTTATTGTTTTCAGAGAGGAAAGGAGGGAGAGAGAAAGAGATAGGAACATCAATGATGAGAAAGAATTATCGATCGGCTGCCTCCTGCATGCCCCATCCTATGGATCCTAGGCATGTGCCCTGACCGGAAATGGAACCGTGACCTCCTGGTTCATAGGTTGATGCTTAACTGCTGAGCCACACTGGCCTGGCATTCTGTGGGAGATTTTTGATGAAGCTAGAATTTTTAATTTTCTGGGCCTTGTAAGTCTTTTTTTATTGCCCCAGTAGGGAACACCCACCATGTTTCCAGGATTGAGATTGACACAAATTTGAAGAACTCATGTACCTTTAATGTTCCTATTGCATGATAAAACTGGTGTTCCAGGAAGACGGGGTGATGGAGAAATTAGACATTGTTCCAGATGTGGAAGCCCTGGGAAACAGACAGGGTTATAATGAGGTTTAAATGAATTATAGGCATACCTCATTTTATTGCACTTCACAGATACTGTGCTTTCATCAACATTGAGGTAAGACCTTCCTTCAGCAAAAAGATTATCACTCACTGAATACTCAGTTGATGGTTACCATTTTTAGCAATAATGTATTTCCAAATTAGTTATGCAAGCTCTTTTTTAGATATAATGCTATTGCACACTAAATAGACCGCATTGCAGTATAAAGATAATTTTTATGTACATTGCGAAACCAAACGTTTCTGTTACTGGTTTTATTGTGGTAGCCTGGAACCAAACCCGAGATATCTCTGAGGTGTGCTTGTGACATGCCCTGTTGCGCACGTTGGGGATGCAGTGGTAAAACAACAGAAAGGGGATCTGCTGTCATGGGTATTGCATTCTACTTGAGAGATGGTTAATTAAAAAGCAACAGATAAATGAAGGAGATAATTTTCCTTGCTACTAGTTCTACCTTTTCTGAACATTTTCCCCCTTGTACTGCTAGGTGCCTTTCACAGAAGGCCAGCTGCCCATTCTGGATTCTGGGGGAGACAGAAGTAGTACAAAAAGGAGACAAGAGTGCAGAAATGGGACGACACACAGCACATTGAAGGCCAACCGAGAGGCCCGGATAGTCGTTCTTTGGAGCATGGGCCTGGTTCTTGTCAGGGCAGATACTGATCTTCCCATCCCAGAAGCCAGGGAGATATTGTAGGAATAGTTGCCCAAAGAGGAAAAGCTGGACTTTTTACCAAGAATGTACTCTTTTTTTTTTCTGACAATATTTTTTCCCCATTGATTTTTAGAGAAAGTGGCGGGGAAAGAGAGAGACAGAAAGAAACACCAATGTGAGAGAGATACATCGATTGGTTGCTTCTTGCATGCCCCTGACCAGGGCCTGGAGCCTCTAACTAAGATATGTGCCCTTGACCAGAATTGAACCCGGGCACCAAGAATGTACTCTTTCGCCGAAACCGGACTGAAAGGTTCCAGGTTCGATTCCGGTCAAGGGCATATACCTTGGCTGTGGCACATCCCCAGTAAGGGGTGTGCAAGAGGCAGCTGACCAATGATTCTCTCTCATCGATGTTTCTAACTTTCTATCCCTCTCCCTTTCTCTCTGTAAAAAAATCAATGAAATATATTAAAAAAAGAGAAAAGAATGTACTCTTTCATGTTGACTAACAACAACAGTTAGAAGAATGATAGCAAGGTCTAGCTCTGTATCATACAATCTGGTAGCCACTAGCCACCTGTGGCAAGTTAAATTTAGCCAAAGTTAAATAAAATAAAAAATTCTGTTCTTAGTTTCTCTAGCCATATTTCAAGTGCAGCGTTGCCTCATAGCTACTGACCACTGGATTGGACATGCAGTATAGACCATTTTCATCATCTCAGAACGACAGGGCAGGTCTAGATAGTCACTTTGGGATGGATGCCAACATTTTTCCTACTTTCCTATGTATACTTGTATTTGTGGTCTTATCTTTACTTTCTTCCCAGGGCAAGGAAATTTCAAGAGGTAGTGGCTGCTGCCAGGATTTTAGGCACTTCTGAGCTCTGGCTCCTCGCAGGGTACCCGGCACTGTTAGCCCCCCTTAGCATCGTTGCTTCTCTAAATTTGAAATGTGAAATAAACTTCCCCAGCCCGGCTTTGCCACATAGAATTTGGAGGTTTAGGTCTTTACCAATGGTTCTCAACCAGATAAAATTTTTCCAACCCCCGGGAACACTTTGCAATATCTGGAGACATATTTGGTTGTTATACTGTGTGTGTGTGTGTGTGTGTGTGTGTGTGTGTATGTGTGTGTATGTGCGCGCGCGCACGTGTAGAGGCTAGGGATGTTGCTAAACATTCTACATGCACATGATAGCTCCAACAGTAGATATTCTGGGCCAGAAAGTTATTATTTATGAAGTTGAGAAAGTCTGCTTTACTCTTGGCTTTAACTTAGCAAAAGGGGAAAATGTTATGTAAAACTTAAATGCAAAAGTAGTAATTTAAAATAAAATCCAATTGATACTAGAATTCTCTTTTTCACCTACTTGGAAATTATCATCTCTTGCTCTGAGATGGATCAATTACCCATAGCATACCAACAATAAAACTCCAACCCCGAATTGTTTTAAAAACACATTACTAAGTAATTAGTTCAAATGAAGAGTATACTATTTCTTTTTGTTACTTACATAAGAGGTAAACATTGTAGTGAAATATCCTTTCCTAAGGACACAGTTCTTTACCAAATAAGTTTTAAGTGAGTAAAACTGGTGAAATATTAGATATTATTTTGTAGAAGTTCATTTTCTAACTTCAGAAGAATAAGAGAAAGATTGCTTTCTCTTATTCTGTACTTTCTTTGATGTTTGCATTCCTTCTCTTTGTCTTTATATTTCTTTTGTGTTAAGTGTACATTCAGTGTTTCTTTGGATAGTCACAGAGTTGTACAACCATCACCAATATCTAATTTGAGAATATTTTCATTACCCCTAACGGAAACCCTGTACCCATTAGTAATCATTCCCTACCTTCCTGCCCCCCCCTACCTCCAGCCCTTGACATCCAATAATACACTTTGTGTCTTTGAATTTCCTTGTTTTAGACTCCTATAAATGGAATAATACAGCATGTAGCCTTTTGTGTGTGTTTCACTTAACATATTGTGTTCAAGGTTAATTCATGTTGTAGTATGTATCAGTAGTTCACCCCTTTATGTGGTTGAATATTCCATTATGTGGATATACACCTTGTGTTCATTTGAGTTATTTCTACCTTTGCCTATTACAAATAATGCTGCTGTTATCAAATGCATAGAAGTTTTTCTGTGCACTCATGTTGTAATAGTTAATTTCAGCCTTTCCGGTAGAAGTTAGTGAGCTGCTGGCTGCCAGCCTCTGAGCTCCCTTCGTGTGTGTGGGGACTGTCCTGCTGTCATCATGGTTGAGGCAAGGGTTTGTCCCTGGGTCATGATGTCTTTATCTGTTTGTAGTCGGTGTCCTTCCCTGAAATGTATGCTCTCTTTTATCCCCAGTATCTAGAAGGGATCAATTAACAATACTGAATGAATGAACAGGTAGTTCCAGACTCTTTTCTGACTTGTAGGAATCTTTTAGGGTTGGGCTCCCCACCTGGAGGTTGTCCAGGGGCCCTTCTGTTGAAGGTATCTATCTATATCTATCTATCTATCTATCTATCTATCTATCTATCTATCTATCTAGTAAATATTTAAATATTTTAAATCTTTAAAACAAAATAGTTGTGGAGACAAAATATCTATGCAGAGCATGCATGGCAGTTGATGGTAATCAGATAAGCATGCTGACCATTTGCAGGTTTGGGGTAGGGCCAGAGATCTGCTTCCTGCCGTGCAGTCGGTGTTGCTGCCCATGCATGTATTTGCAAGGCCTAAGTGTAGCCTTCTCAAGTTTTCTCAACCTTCAGGAATGTAAGGTCTTCAATTTGTGCCGTTTGGCTTGGTGTCGTTCAAAAACTAATTTCAGTAACTGAACTAAAGGTTTCAGTCCTCAATAACTCTGTGAACTAAGGGTTTCTCCTTATTGTATATTACTGTCTCTTCAGTGTTCTCCAAATTGTGTCTTTGCACATAAAAGGAATGTGCCTGTTACCATTGCAGGAATACTTTTTAGCAGTCAGCTTAAGGTAGATTGTGGGATGAGTGAGAGAAGTGCAAGTCCTGAATTATTCCTGACTGTTGGTGTATGCTCTGGGCCTTAACAAATTTCACTTAAAAATTCGGGGTTCTTTATAAAATCATAATAAAAGTCACAAAGCATGAAATTCTCTAAATGCCATGGTAGGAAAACTTAATTTGCCCCATAGAGAGTGGCTAAAATAACAAAACAGATCACGTGGAAATTAAGGTGGGCCACTTGTGTGTGTGATGAGGACAGCAGTCTGTAGAATGTGTAGCTAAGGCACAGTGGAATATCAGAGGCCATGCGACTCTGTCTAGCCCGGCAACAGGACTGATAGCCATTTAGTCGTGAATTCTTTGGAAATGAATTGCCCAGTTCTGCTGGATTTAAGATTTTGGAATGTTAGTCATCAGTTCATTTGCATGTTATGCAGAGAAAAGAAAACATGCTGTAAAATAAATGCCTTGTATCTAACTTTTACTGAACACTGGCTAGGCACAAGAAGAGAGGATGGGCATTGTGGGGAAAAACAACAAAGGACCATATGTCACTCAGGGTGCCTGATCTGTCTCCCCAGGCAAGTCAAAATATATATGCACAAAAAGACTAATCTAGAAGTATTAAAAGGTCTATAAATAACAAATAATGATATGGGTAGTACATTTTACAGGGTCTATAACACTAAGCCACTGAAGACAAAGGACTAGGAATGTAGAGTCAGAAGGAAATGCTAACTCAACTCACTCTGGGTCCTTAGTGAGTGAGTCACTCATGTTATATTTCCCTGTTAGAATTGTAGGAAGGATTTATTTAGAATGGGTGGAGAAGGAAAAGAAAGGGGCGGGGGGAGCAAGAAGAAGACTGCACGTAGAAGTAGCCTTTAGGCGCTTTATGAAGTTCAGGCCTAGCCCCAGCACCTTGCAGTTTCAGTAGTTTTAAAAAGTGCTTTTTGATTTATTCTAAAAAACCGGTAGGGAGGAAAATGTGGCACATCCTTTTTTTAAAGTTTATTTTTTTATTGAAAAATGTCAAACATACATAAACAGTAAGCCTCCTCATATCCAGGCTGCCATATTTGCTGCCTGATTTTTTTTTTTTAATGTAGGAGCATTCTTCTGTAGTGATTAAAGCAAAAGATCTCTGCTTATCTATGTTTTCCTCTCAGCCATATCTTCAGTAGATTATTGCTTGTCAGATATTTTTTTATACATTCTACTCAATTTACTAAGGGAAGCAGAAGACATGGTATATAGGGCTAAAATGAATTAAAATTCATCCAGATACACGTTTCTTTTTGCCCCAAAGCACTTGGAAAATTTTCCCCAAACAAAATGACCCAGTCAAACCTGTCTTGCAATTATAGGAAACTAACTTGTAGGCACCCTCCTTGTTGCTCCCCCCATTTCCTGTCTTCTCCTCCTCAGGCAATGTGCCTGGCAGCTAAAACAGGAGGATGTGCCTCTGCTTCTGAGAGATGCAGATGTCTGTGTTTGGAAGCCATTGGAAGTGCAGAGCTGGAAAGTTAGGTTTGCTTCATCAGCTTATTGGAAAGAAATGGGTTGGGAGACCCATATTATAATTTTTATAAGTGATTATTGAACATATAAATATACTAGAGGCCCTCGTGCACGAATTCATGCACAGGTTGGGTCCCTCTGGGTGGCCTACAGGTATTGGGCCTAATCCTGCAGTCAACGCCTTCTGCAGCATCTACCTGCCGCTCCCCCTCATCCCAGCCCCACTGTGCTGCCTTGGGCTTGTGCCCAATCAGTCCTTATGGGGAGAGGCTGTGGCTTTTAGCCATGAACCCTGCACCAGTGGCTCTCCCAAGGGGAATGGCCTGTAGGATCAGGCTGACACCAGCTCTCCGACATCCCTGAGGGGTCCCGGATTGTGAGAGGGTGCAGGCCAGGCTGAAGGACCCTACGGGTGCACAATTGGGCTGGGGGGGGGGGGGACTGTGGGAGGACTGTAGGCCTGTCCAGCCCATCTGCCTCAGTGAGAGCATCTGCCCCCTAGTGGTTAGTGCACATCATAGAGAGTAGTTGAGCAACCTTAGCATGACATTAGCATATTACACTTTGGTTGTTCGGTTGCTCTGCCGTTCAGTCTATTTGCATATTACCCTTTTATTATTTAGTATATTGTAAATGCATCTATTAATGAGGTGATAAGTGGGGATGGGTTGGAGTGGTTTTTGTGGAGTGTCTATTAAAAGAATTGTCCAACTGTGTATGTGGACAATGAGTGATAGCAAGACTCAGATGGGCAGAGATGCCTTCCAGTCCTATATACTGCAGGGTACTGGGAACGGGGAAGTGTGGGAAGAGATCTTGAAACCTTAGGCACCTCTCAGGCAGATTTTAGAGAAAACTATCTCTGGAAGTTGAAGAGTTGGATGGAAAGACGTTCCTTTACAAAATCCATGTTTATCTTTTAAATGATTCAAGTGAATAAGAATTCTTTCTCTTCCCCCCCCCCCCCCCTTTTTCCAGGGGATGCAGAGAGCAACTAATGTCACCTATCAAGCTCATCATGTCAGCAGGAACAAGAGAGGCCAGGTAGTGGGGACCAGAGGTGGCTTCCGTGGTTGCACAGTTTGGCTAACAGGTATAGTCAAATAAACCAGGTTATTTCAAAAACAGTGTTATAAACAACCTTGAGCTAGGAGTAAGCATATTTAAATTTTGAACCCAGTTCTTCTATCTGGAGTGTCATAACATGTAACCGACAAAGTTGCTTAATAACCTATTTCCTCTGGATAATTCCCCTTCTCCCCCACACATAGAATTGTTAAAATAAATTGATGCACCTTAAAACTTCCTTGTAATTGATAACTACATTACATTCTATAGACTTTTGCATGAAAATAAGATCTGGATTCTGCCTTCAAGAAGCTAACAATCCCCTCTTTTATAGGGACTCGATGTTATGAGGTGGTATGTAGCATGAACACTTTGTAATATTAATTGATTAAATGTAGGAAAATTCATTAAAAAAGAGCTAATAATGTAAACCAAAGAAGAGAAAGAATGAGCGATAGAGATAATTTATTCCTTTCATTCACCTCTTGTCTCTGATTGGTTTTTGTGGTGGTTTTCCCAGAGTCTTTGCGCTTAGCCATAGCAGGCTGGGGAGAAGGCAAATTCATACACATTTTGGAGATAGATTAGGAATTATGTATTTAATAAATGTGTATTCAAAATTTATATACATCTCACCAAATTGCCTACTTATATTTTTTTACCTATTTACTCTTCCACTAACAGTGTGGGAAGAGAGTCCATTTATCAGTGTCTTTGTCACCGTTAGATACTACCAACCCTGAACATTTGTGCTAATTGTTAAAAACAATGTTTCCACTTTGGTTTCAATGTTAGACAATTCTGTTTGTTTTTGTCTGAAAGAATTCAACACTCTCACATCTTCCCATTTCCTCATTCTTTAAAAAAATATATATTTTATTGATTTTTTCACACAGAGGAAGAGAGAGGGATAGAGTTAGAAACATCGATGAAAGAGAATCATCGATCAGCTGCCTCTTGCACACCCCCTTCTGGGGATATGCCCACAACCAATGTACATGCCCCTGACCGGAATCGAACCTGGGACCTTTCAGTCCGCAGACTGGTTCAGTGCTCTATCCACTGAGCCAAACCGGTTTTGGCTGATTGCTGCTTTTTCATATCTCATGTTTGAACACTTAACATACTGTTCTCAAATCTTAAATTTCTGTAATTGTTTGTAATTGAATTCAGTAAGTAAATTAATTCAGTACTTATCTCACCATCAGTTCTTTTATCATGGCATGCTCACTCACGAACTCTTTCTTTGAGTCAGGGTTCAATTTTATGTAATTCATTGTTAAATAATTTTGGTAAGATGGTTTTCTGCTAGGTTCTGGGTTCCCTGAATTTTAATTTTTGAGGATATCTGTTTATTATGACAGCTTTTCTTACAAAATATGTATTTGTGTATTTTTTGTTGTTAATTCTCACCTGAGGATATTTTTCCATGATCTTTTAGAGAGAGTGGAAGAGAGAGGGAAAGACAGGGAGAAACATTGATGTGAGAGAAACATATCATTGGTTTGCCTCCTGCATGTGCCCTGACCAGAGCCCAGGGTGGGGAGGAGCCTGCAGCCAAGGTACGGGTCCTTGACCGGAATCAAACAGGAATCAAACCTGGGACCCTTTGGTCTTCCTCTGAGCCAAATCAGCTGGGGTGCAAAAAAAAAATCTATATATCTATATATCTATATATCTATATATCTAGTCATATCTATAAATAGATAGATATAGATATAGATATAGATCTATATATCTATATATGGTTCATACTCTCTTTGTCCAGAATTCTGAAAGCATTACTCCGTCATCTTCTGGTATTAAAAGTTGTGTGAGACAAATATGATCCTTCCCTCACCCCCTTATTTTTAGGAGCTTTTCTTTTTCATCTGGATGCTTGAAGACTTATGTCTTTTTCTGTATTTTCTTTTAGAAGTTTTCCCTTTCTCACTTAGGCCCTTTCTCCTTCTGCAGTTGATTTTTGTGTGTAGTGTGAGGGAGGGATCCGTTTTTTTTTCCCTCTCCATATGGATAATCAGTTGTCCTAAGAGCAAATGCATATATTGATGAGGGTATCTGATCTGCAGTGCCAGCCATCATCAGTTTCCACTTACGTGTGCTTGTTTCTGGGCTCTCTGATCTGTTTCATTGGTATACTTACTGATTCTCCTATGATTACCACACTGTCTTAATTATTATATTTTTATAAATCTTGAAATCTAGCGGGATAAGTCCTCTTATTCTTTTTAAAAATAATTATTGATTGATTTTTTTTTAGAGAGAGGGAGGAAGGGGGAGAAAGAGTGAGAACAAGGAGGGGAGGAATGAGGGGAAAGAGAAAGAGAGAGAAAATGAAAGATCAGTTTGTTGTCCCACTTATTTATGCATTCATTGGTTGGTTCTTGTACGTACCTTGACTGGGTATGTATCTTGGGGTATCGGGATGATGCTCTGATCAACTGAGCTTCCTGGCCAGGGCTTACCTTATTCATTAGGAATAAGAAGACTGTTTTTTTTTTGTTTTTTTTTGTCTCTGTATTATTGTATAACATTTTTAATCAGTTTACCCGATTTCCCCCAAACCCTGTTGGGATTTAGTTTGGGATTACAGTTAAATGTAAAGCTCAATTTGGTGGAAAATTGTTATTTAGAATATTGGATTTTGTACTCTTTTTTTTCTTTTTAAATATATTTTTATTGCTTTTAAAGAGGAATGGAGAGGGAGAGAGTGATAGGAACATCAAAGATGAGAGAGTGCCCAGACAGGGAACTGAACTGTGACCTCTGGTTCTTAGGTCCATGCTCAACCACTGACGGGGTGGGTACACCTGGGTGGGTGGGTACTCCTTTTCTTGAACATGGTATATTGCACTTATTTTACCACTAATGATGCTTATAAATACTATTGATCAGCTTTTTAAAAATACGTTTCTGTTGATTTTTAGAGAGAGAGGAAGGGGGAGGGATAGAGAAATAGAAACATCAGTGAGAGAGAAACATCATAGATTGTCTGCCTCCTGCATGAGCCCTTCTGGGGATCGAGCCACAACCTGGGCATGTGCCCTGACAGGGAATGGAACCTTAATCTCTTAATTCTTGACACTCCCCCACTGAGCCACATCAGCTGGGCTATCAGATTTTTTGGCACTTGCTTTATGGTCCTATTGAAGTATAATAATCTCTGTTTTGTAAAATCACTGTTTTAAAATTTTCTGCTGTTTTTAAATGATCCCTTGTCCTATGTAGTTAACTCTGTTATTTTTTAGACAGTCCCTTATTCTGTAAATTAACTGTTATTTTTTTTTAGCTTAAATGAATACTAGGGAAGATAAAGTTAGCTGTCTGACCTTGAAGACTAGCTATCTAATGTAAGGGGCTGATGTTACTCCCTATTAGTTATGTACTATACTCAAGGTTATAAGCTGTCTGCAAAAAATAACTTACACAAAGCTCTTTGTAAAGTCTGCAGAAGGTCCGGAACCCTCATATTTGGGAGACAAAGAACTGGAAGCATATAAATAGGGAAAGCTTCCTCCATGTTTTTTGCTCAGAATTTGACAGAGATATTCTGCTCGGAACCCGCATGAAATAAAGACTCCTAACTAATTGGCTCATTAAGACGTCCTATGTTCCGCTCACTGATAGTTATACTGTTAAATCTTCTATAACCTTTATTGATTTTCTTTTTCTTTTCTTTTTATCCATGTTGAATATGGAGGCCCAGATTTCTTTTTTTTTTTTTTTGCAATTCAGTAGCTTAACTGGGATTTGTTTAGGTGGTTTGTTTGCCATTCTCCTGGAGCATGGTTTGCTTTTCCTTAGATTTTTTTTTTCAGATAAATTTTCTTGCTTTTTTTTTTTTTTTTTTTTTTTTTGTATTTTTGTATTTTTACATGGTTTGGTTTAATAGTATCCCAGGACTGCTGAAGCAAATCACTACAAAGTGGGTGCCTTCTAACAATGCAAATTTATCCTTTTGTAGTTCTGGAGGCTAAGAATCTGAGGTCAGGGTGTCGACAGGGTTGGTTCCTTCTGTATACTCTGTTCCCTGTTTCTCTCCTTGCTTATGGAGGTTGCTGGAAACCCTTGGAGTTCTTTGGCTAGTAGATGTATTATTTTATTTGCTTTTACAAGAAAAAATTTATTTAGAAAGTTACAGAGGGAGAAGAAGTGAGCCATGGAAGAGGTGAGTCAGCTGGGCTGCGTGGGCTTGGGAAACAAGTTACAGAGGCCAAAGAAGGGCCCTTGGAGCTTAGAAGGAAGAAAGCAAAGAAAACTCACCTGGGGGAATAAGAGGGGAGGGAGAGTGACAGGGTAGGAGAGAGAGACAGACAGAGAGATTTCCTATCTTCACAACACCTTCTTTCCTCTATGTCTTCATGTACCTGTCATATAAGGGCATCAAATATTAGATTTAGGGTCCACCCTAATCTTGTACAACTTCATTTTAATTTAACTAATTACATCCACAAATGTCCTATTTCCAATTAGGGTCACATTCTGAGGTTCCATGTAGACATGAATTTTGGGAGGACACTAATCAACCCAGTATAGCTGGTTTCTCTTCTTCACGTATACGATACCTTAGAGTTGGGTTGTCTATCTTGTTTTATTGTTCTTCTGTAACTGCTTTAATAACTTCACATAATTTTTTTTTATGTTCACTGTAATCATCTCAATGAAACCTTCTGTATCAGTAATTCATTATTCAGCAGTATCAATTCTTACTTTGTTTCAAATTAAATCCTATCTAATAAAAGAGTAGTATGCAAATTGACCATCACTCCAATATGCAAGATGGTTGCCTCCATGTGGACACAAGATGGCTGCCACAAGATGGCCAGCAGGGGAGAGCAGTTGGGAGGGACCAGGCCTGCAAGGGAGTACAGTTGTAAGTGATCAGACCAGGAGGAGAGAGCAGTTGTGAGGGACCAGGCCTGCAAGGGAGGGCAGTTAGGGGCAATCAAACCTCCGCATTTTGGCTGCTTCCCTGTGTTTGTTTCTAAGTATTGGGTAGAGCTACTATGTCTCTTTGTGTTGGTAGAGTGGCCTTGTGTAGTAGGTGTTCCATAGGGCTCAGTGGCTCAGCTGGGAGCTTTAGGTGCACCCCTTTGTGGCCAGTGACCACAGTCTTGTTGTAGTTGAGACTTGATTGTTGTTGGTTTCACTGGGAGGAATTGACCTCCAGGCCATTTGGTTGTGAGGACCAGCTGCGTCTATAATGGGAGAGCTGCTGTGCAGGAGACACCCCTGTGAGCAGGACTTGCTTCAGTGGGGCTATGGTGCTCACTGAGTCTGTGCCTTGAGTGTGTCAGTTATGGATGTGAAGAGTTGTAATCTGGTATGGCCTGACACTGACCATTGGGTACACTGGCTCTTGGATCTCCAGGGAGATGCAAAGTCAGCCACTGCCTGGTGCTACCAGGCTGGAACTACAGAGAGATTTGCAGATTCTTCCTCTTTGTATCAGGTTTGGGAAGAGCAAAGATGAGACCCAGATATGAAGCAAGGCAGACTAGTGCTGGTGCTGGTTCTTGGGTCTTTTATTTATAGGTTTGGGGCTCCCTTGTTTGAGAGATTTTAGCCTGAGCAAGGACAGGCCATTCATATGCAAAAGCCACGGCACACAGCTTGGGTGGGGTTGTAAATTGGATGAGGCGGAGTCTTAGGGACTCACCAGGGTGGAGCAAACAGAAATGGCTGCCAGTCATCCCTGCACCAGGGAGGTCCCAGCATAGGAACAATCATCCCTGCAAGCACCTCCATCTGGGAGAAAGCCATCCTGAGTTCCTGCCCAGATGCCAGACAATCCAGTTTCTCTTCCCATGTGTCTTTGTTCCCCAGAGCCTTGCCCTCCTGCTGGAGATGAGAGGAAGTGGGACTTTGTAAGGTCTATTGGTGGTGCTGGCTTTTTAAGAGGAACAACTGGGTCTCCAGCAGCCTCTGTGTCACTGAGCCCCAATCCGCACTGGTTTTTACAGTTCGTAATTCTTACTGCCCATAGGGACTTCTTTCCCCAGCTCTGGAACCCTGGGCCGGGGGTCTGGTGTGGGGCTGGAGCCCCTTGCTCCTCTGGGTGTCCTCCACAGAGATGATCTCCCTACCGATTAAAAAAGTGGCCCATGTGGGTGCTGGACTGGCCCATTATGGGCCTCCACACCCCCAGCTTTCTTCTTTACTTCTCTAGTTGTAGGACTTCCATTCAGCTAGCTTTCCGGCAGTTCTGGATGATGGTTGTTCTGTATTTTAGTTGCAATTTTGATGTGGCTCTTCATATACGTTTTTAATGTATAAAGCAATTAGTGTTGTACTAATCCTCTCAATTTATCTTTTTTTATTTTTTACTTTTCAGTTAGTCTTCCATACTACCACGACTTCTTTCCAGAATGTCAGTACATTAGTCTTCAACATTCTGTCTCTTGCTTCATAGCTACCTTAGTAATGAATTCTACAATTACACATTCCCCAAGGTGGCAAATATGAATGCATAAATGTGCTCTTGCATCTGTTTCTTCTTCTTGTTTAGTGCAGTAACATTATTGGTAGAGACAAATGGGTTGAAATGAGGATATTCTTTCAAGATTAATTATGTTATAAATTGGATTCCTAGATATTTTTATCTATCAGAGGTAATGGTCCTGGGATATAGAAGTAACAATAATATTTCACTTACTTTTGTCTTTTCTTTTTCTTGTCAGAAGTAATTTGGGCAGCTTTAGAATAGTGGCGACAAGAAGACAAAGGGAATACCTATCCAACCTTGTCTAATGTTAAAATTGGTTAAGCTCTTTGAAGTTCATCAGTGATTTCTAGTACACTTTTTGGGCATAGACAGGAGTTATTAAATCATAAGTGCTTACTATATTTAAACTACAGATGTTTTTCTAGCCTATAGGTAAGTCTTATAGAGAAATATTTGTAAGATTGTTACTGAGAGACTGCTGTGAATAATAAATGTAATTAAGTCTGTATTAAAATTCTTTATTACTAACTCATCCTTCTGATTTGATGTGTGGCATCTGTGTGTACTGTGTAATTTTAGGCTTATCTGGAGCAGGGAAGACCACCGTGAGCATGGCTTTGGAGGAGTACTTAGTTTGCCATGGTATTCCATGCTATACTTTGGATGGTGACAACATTCGTCAGGGCCTCAATAAAAATCTTGGCTTCAGTCCTGAAGACAGAGAAGAGAATGTGCGACGCATTGCAGAAGTTGCCAAGTTGTTTGCAGATGCTGGCTTAGTATGCATCACAAGTTTCATATCGCCTTATACTCAGGTATGTGACCTTGGCTAACTACATGTATTGTGAACATGGCAAATAGTTTCAGCATTAGAATTTGCTTTGAGGCTAAATCTAAATGAAAAAGAATTAACCTACAACATTTTTGTGCCGTGACTTTTCTGAGTAAACTCATTTTTTATGAAACTTGCTATAAACTCTCTCCCCCTCCCCCCCCAAAGTGTAACCAAAGTCATTGACCTTAAGTCAAGCTGACGTTTTAGTTCAGTATGCCTATAGAAAATCTCAGCGGGTATCAGACACCGGGAGCAATCTTGTTTCTTAACGTGTGTCCTACCGGTTAGCTTCTTGCTCAAAATTCTCAAGTCCCATCTCTCATCATATTCCTCTTATGTCAGAAACCATAGCAACTTTGGTTCACTTTTTTTGTGTTTCTCTGAAAATCTTTTTTCCCCCTCACCACAAGATTTTTGTTTCCCCCATCTGAAAGGCACTCTTCTCCTTCCTGCTGTCCCCCTCTTCTCAGTCCTGTTCATGCTTTGAGATTCAGGTATCTCCTCCTCCTCAGTACCTTCCTTTTCTCAAGAACCCCAGGCTTCGTTGGGTGCCTCTCTGTGGTGTCCTCGTTGTTGTACTTTAACACATTGCTAGTTATAAATACCAGTTCCTTGGTTGGTGGTAGTTATGTCAGTAGCAGCAGCAGCGGTAGTGGTAGCAAAAATATTAGTGATAATAGCAGCTAACGTTCATCGAACTGTTACTTTGTACTAGTAACTGTTTTAAAGTGCTTTTATGTGAATTAACTCATTTAGTACTGTCAACCAGTGAGGAAGGTAGAGGTGAGGAAACAGAGGTGTAAATTACCAGCCACACACTACGCCAGTGGTGGAGCAGGGAATTTTATCCACACAGTGCCCCTGGAGCCCGTGCTCTTGCCTGCCATTCTTTGCTGCCTCTTGGGAGCTGGGACTACACCTTATTTATCTTTGTAATCTTGACGCCACGCCCTGTTCCTGGAACACAGTAGATATTTAATGTTGGTTAAGTGATAGCATAGGCTCTTAGGAAACCCAGATGTCAAAGAACAGGCAAGTTTAGTGGTTAATGGCAGGGGCTTTGGAAACACAGTGGGCTGAAATGTCAGCTCTTTCTATTACGGTTATGACCCTGGCCAGTTTACTTAACCTTCCTAAGCTCTGATAATGCTTGCCTCATAAGGTTGCTCTGAAGATTGCATTCAAAGCTCTCAGCAAAAATTTTGTTGCTTTCATCTCTCAGATCATTAAGAATGAGTCTTGAACTGTGCTTAGGGCATAAGAGAATCTGTGATACCATTGGGATAGAATAATGTAATATAGAACATGCGCATTTTTCCATGTCACCACTGAACTTGAACATCATCATTCTAAAATAAACCTGATCATTCCTGTTAAGGAGTTGGTATGCTAGGTAATCTGGGAGGGACATACAGATGTCAACAGTCATAATATCTTGAGGCAAGTGAAGAGGTAAATGTATATAAGAGGTGCTGTGGAAGATTCACAGAGGAGGCGCTGCAAGTGAGTCACAAAGGATGAATCAGAGTATACCAGTTAGACTGGAGAGCGAAGGCTATTTCAGACAGAGGGGTTACAAAGGCATGGAAATGTGAGGACATATGGTCTTTGGAGGACTCTAGGTAGTTTGGTAAAACTGCTGTGTAGGGTGAATGTGAGGGGAGGTGAAGCTAGAGCAGTTTGCAGACCCTTGGGGTAGTTAACAGTTCAAGAATGCTGGGGAATGTTGTCATTGAGTTTGCACCTTAGTGAGGACACCTTTTTTTAAAAAAATATATTTTATTGATATTTTATAGAGAGGAAGGGAGAGAGATAGAGAGATAGAAAGCTAGAAACGTAGATGAGAGAGTAACATTGACCAGCCGCCTCCTGCATACCTCCGGCCGGGGATGTGCCCGCAACCAATGTACATGCCCTTGACCGGAATCGAACCCAGGACCTTTCAGTCCGCAGACCAACGCTCTACCACTGAGCCAAACTGGTTTCGGCAGTGAGGACACCATTGAAGCCTGGATGAGAATGGCCTGGAGGTGGAAGACTGGTTAGGAGGCTTCTTCTTCTTCTTCTTCTTCTTCTTCTTCTTCTTCTTCTTCTTCTTCTTCTTCTTCTTTTGTGGGAGAGCAGCTAGGGAGTGAAGGTTGGTGCTTTCTGAAGAAAGATGGAATTATTAAGTTAGAAAATACGGGATAGAAAGGGAGAGGTTGAGTATTCACTTCAGGTGGGTTAGATTTGCAGTGCTAATGGAGGTGATCATGGGAACCTTGGTTCTGGAGCCCAGGAAAGTAGAATTGAGATGCAGGTTTAGGAATCATTCACTTCATTAGTTCAAACCTAGATAAAGTTGAGTTATACAGAAGTGTATAAAATGAGAGGAGGGCTGCTGATGGAAATCAAGCACCTTCTTTGAAAGGACAGCAGGAGCAGGAAGATCACAACTTAGTAATCACTCTGCCAGACACAATGGCTATTAAGCTAGTGAAATGATTTTAATGTATCGGAATAAGATCTATGACAGAGGTACATGGTGGGTACATCTGGGAAGCAGAGAGAGCAAGGACCCTCAGTCTGGGCATGCACGGGAGGCCTCCCGGAGGATGCCACCTTGGGGATGTGCTGTGAGGGAGCACCTTGCGTTAGCCAGAAGAGTGAGTACATGGGGAGCTGTTCCTGTCAGGGAGGTGGCAAGAGCACACGCCCAAACATCCAGGTAGAGATGAGGGGTTTGCATCTGGCAAGTGAATAAACTGGCCTCAGACTTCTGAATGGCCCTCGTGCAGGCTGAGGTTGAACACAGGGAGAGCCCTGATGGTGCCTGTATTCAAGCTAGGCTCTGGCTCAGGTTCCTTATAAAATCAAGTGGAAGTTTTTATGGGGTATCTGTTACTTTTCCCTCCTGGAATTCCCCCAATATCTCTGATTTTAAGAATTGTATGCTTTTAAAAAAATGTTATGAAGGATGGGTGTGTTAACCTGATTATTTAAAAAAAATTTTTTTGGTTTAGATTTAAAAAAATATAAATTAAATTTTATCTAAAGTATTTTTTTTTACTCACCCTTGATATTCACATAGTACCTTTGATTTGTATATGCACTTTTTATTGTTCTGTACCCATCTTTTTTCTAAGGATCGCAACAATGCGAGGCAGATCCATGAGGGTGCAAGTTTACCTTTCTTTGAAGTATTTGTTGATGCTCCTCTGCATGTTTGTGAACAGAGGGACGTCAAAGGGCTCTATAAAAAAGCACGGGCTGGAGAAATTAAAGGTAAGTAACGTTTTCCCCCCGTTTCTCTTCGCTTAGATATTTTATCTTACCTTGTCAGTTTCATATCTTTTCTAAGAGATTGGGGATATTCAAATGACTTGGAGCTTCTTGAGAGAGAAAGTGGGTATTAATACACGGTGGTAGCTCTCAAGCCCAGCAGAGGTACCTGGCACTTGTATTCACAGTGACTATCACTGATCCGGTTGGAATCCTAATCAGAAAACAGAATTTTAGAGTGTTGGGACTTTGGGGGCTGGTGGAAACTCCTTGATATAATTTTCTGCCTGGCATAAGATGGGATATCAAAGGCAAGCTGTTGCTATTACAGCTCTTTGTTCCATTGATGATGTAGAACATTTCAGAGCCAGTGGGGAAAATGCCTGAATTTTAAGCATCCTGAGAGCAAGAACAATGTCTTGTTCTTGTGCTTGGAATGATGGCTTATTCATTCTGCGTACAATTGCTGAATTGAATTGGATTAACATATCACTGTTTCCACAAAATATACATGCCTTGCTTTTTAGGTTTTATGGTCTGTTCCAAGAGATTCAGCTGTGATGAGCATTTGGACATAGAAGGAGACATTTAGAACTCGTCTGCTGTGGCCTTTGATACCAATTATATTATTTATCTTCTAGACAACCTTGACATTAGTCCTGTTCTATTATTAACAGAAATAGAGCACATGCAATGTTAAAAAGAAAAAATCAAAGGTAGATTACACAGTCAGCCTCATATAGGAATCAATGATTCATGCAGGTAGCATTTGTTTACCTTCCTCACAGGGAGTGCGATTGCCTGGGACTTTCGCAGGAGTTCCAGGAACTCTGAATTATAGATGGTGGCATTCAGCTTCTGGCCCTGAAAAGGAAAAGGTGGAATGGGAAGGAAAATGCCTGTCATTCTGGGCCCTTCTGATTTTGGACATGGGAAAGCTTTAGCGGGTGGGTCAAAATCCTGCTGCTGTGGGAAATCTGGGTCCTTGGGCCAGGTTGGTGTCCAGTCCTGCCCAGTGGACACTCAGTTCCACTTGGTAAGCTGTCACTTGCTTGACTCAAAAAGCACAGGATAATGTATGGCAATGGGAGGGAAACCAGTTTTACCCCTTCACTTCTGTATCACCCTCTCCTTGTGGGTGGGCAGTTTGTTGTAATAGAGTTTTGGCGAAGAGAAGCAAAATGATGAGTCCAGGATCCTGAAGTCTACATTTTTTACTTATTTCAATTGTCGTTGGTTTTGTTTTGCAAAATGTATTGTTGGGGGGGGGGTAGTTGTGTCTTCTGGGGTGGAGGAGGCGACTTGTGAGCAGGGACACCACCTTGTGCGTGTTCGTAATGTTAGAGTTTAGTACAGCGGCACCAAGCATAATGCCTGGCAAACACATAGTAAATGCCTTTCAGATGGGTTAGAAGGGGGAGTGGAAATCAGATAACAACACCCATGTATCAACCCTTACTATTTGCTTTTGGCAAGGAATATATTTGGAGTTTGGGATGCAATGATGAATAAGACTGCATCCAAAGTACCTTGAGTCAGTTTGAGTTCACATTCTACAACTGAGAGTGTGTTTGTATTAGCTTAGTTTTCTGTGTGTTATTTGTTTAATTTCCTGGTCTTAATGCTTTTGTGCACACATTGATAAGATGTTCCTCAGGTTAAAATTTGTATGTGTATATACATGTGTACCCACATTTATTTTAGGTTTGCTATGGTTCTGGAGTTCTGATTGTTCAGTTGTTTGTTTTTAAAATTTTCTTGTTAGATGACACTTAAAAAGGTCCCTGTCAGTGTTGTTTTTGGGATCTTGATGATATACATTCAAGGACAGATGAAATGATATACATCTAGCAGATCTCAGGATTTTATAGGTCATTAGGCTTTTATTAAACCGTAAATATATTACTCTATCAGCCATTCTAATGCCTAGAGTACTTTCATGATTACTGCCCATGTAGTTATTAACTACTGAAATATAAATGTGTTTCTTACAGCGTTAGTGTATTATCCTCATCTATGGGATAAATTAGCTTGGAAGAGAATTCCTCGACTTGTAAAATGTTAAGCCAAGTTTTCTAATAATGCTTGACAATTAGCATTACTTGTGGGAATTTTTAAAACTCCAGTGCCAATGCTGTCCCTAGACTCATGAAATCAGAATCTCATGGGAATAGGACACAGTGATCCCAGTGTGTAGCCACATTTGAGAATCAGAGCTTAAGAACTAGTGTTTTTAACTAGAATTATTTATCCCTTTCTCACCCACCCCCCCTGGCTGTTTTATTGTGACTCACCACTAAATACTGCTGGAAATGTTAGTAAAGCAGAAATTTATTCCTGGGTTTAGGACTTCATGTGATACTTAGTAATATTAAGTAGGAAAGAAGTGAAATAAGAGGACACTATAGACTTGTAGTGTATATTTAGAACACTTTTGAGAACTGTACCTCTTAATAGTAATGATGTTAAATTCATGTTCATCCTTCTAATCCAAGGATGATCTAAGCATTCCAGGGCGGGCAGGCCTTGAATGACTTATGCGTGTGGGTGGTGCAGAAGTGGGAGACAGGAAGAGCGTATCTTCAGCTCAGCTAGCCCATTCTGGGAAAACATCACGTGTTCTTTATTTTCTTGGCAGTCACATGGAAAAATCTTAAATAGTGGTTAATAACTAAATTTGATCGTGAGATACATTTTGTGATAGAACAGGATTATCCTCCTAATTTGTGTTTTGTTTAACCTAAGAGTGGTTAATTTGTCTTGCCTGAACACTTAAACTGGTGGCAAGGGGGAGCCTGCATAATCTCTGTGAACAGATTGATCAGTTGTCCATTTCTGCATTGAGAGGAAAAAACCTTGTCAATTTTAGTTTTATGCCCAGGGTATAGGTACTATCTTCTGTATTTCTGTGGAGAAATGAGGTGCTCCTATCACTTGGTGTTAATTCCTGTGTCTTCACAGGCAGTTTAGACATTTAAAAAGAAAAAGAAAAAAGCAGAAGTATAGTTGATCCTCATTAATTGAAGAGTTCGTATTTGCAGGTTGGTTTACTCACAAAAATTTATTTGTAACCCCCACGTGTGTACTGACGGCACTTTAGCAGTCATTTGTGGACATGTGCAGAGCGGCAAAAATTTTAGTCATCTGGAGCACATATTCCTAATTGAAGTTGAACAAGGTGACATTTGGCCTTCGTTTCCCCTATAATATTGTAAAGAAGCGTTATTTTTGTGGCTTATTTAGTGCCACGGTTTTTGCATTTCTAGGGTGCTTTTTGTTGATGATTTTGCTGTTTAAAGTGGCCCCAGGCCCAGTGCTGAATTGCGGTCTAGAAAGTTCAGGAAGACTGCCATGGGCCTTACGGAGAAATGTGTTTTAGAAACCCTTCATTCCTCCAAGCATGAGTTAGAATGCTGTTGGTCATGAGTTCAGTGTTAATGAATGAGCAGTATACACTGAGTGGCCAGATTATTATGATCTGTGAATGCATAATAATCTGGCCACTCAGAGTGTGTGTGTGTGTGTGTGTGTGTGTGTGTGTGTGTGTACTTTAGAGGCCTGGTGCATAAATTCGTGCATGGGTGGGGTCTGGCCGGCTTGGCTAGAGGGCACGAACATGGACAGTTTTGGCCTGCCTGCCTGCTGGTCGAAATCCTGGTTGAGGGGACAATTTGCATATTAGCCTTTTATTATATAGGATATACACTTTGTGGCCAGATTATTATTCAGAGATCCTAATAATCTGGCCACTCAGGTCTATATTAAGTAAGGTGTTTTGACAGAAATGCACAAAAAACAGAGTTTATATATTAATCAGTTAACAAAAGTTTTGTTGCCAGAAACTCCCAGGAGTATAACCCCAAGTTTCCCCTATGAACAGTGCTTCAGTATTCACTGATTTAGTGTTTATAGCACACAACTACTGTGATGATGACAATCGACTGTATGTGGATAAAGAAGAAACATTTAATTAGAAATCTTCTCCCAAGGAAGAAGTTTTATTACTCTAACCTTGTACCTTAGAGGGGCAGTGTAAATATTAACTTCAACATAGCAGAGACTTGCACTGATGAAACAAAGGTAGTAGTTTATTTTTAATTCCTGCCTTCCTTTATTATCTGGTACCTTTTATAGGTTTCACTGGGATTGATTCTGAATATGAAAAGCCAGAGGCCCCTGAGCTGGTGCTGAAGACAGACTCCTGTGATGTGAATGACTGTGTCCAGCAAGTGGTGGAGCTTCTGCAGGAGCGGGTAAGAGGAGGTCAGAGTGGGAATCACCAGAGACTGTTTCTATTTATTGCATGCCCATGACCCGCACAAAAAGGTGAAGGTAAAGTGGAGGAATGCCTGTATTTTTAAATTCTTTGTAGTACCAATGGTTTTCTGTACGTGTAGGTTGCTGTGTTAGGCATTGGGGGGAGGGGATACACTATGTATGCACAACATATAAAATACCTATCAATGTAACCTACAGGAGACTTGAGAGCCAGTAATCTTTTCTTTTATCAGTAATTTTACCATAGAAGTACCTACCAGAGAAAACTCAGCCTTGACTTATTCAGCTTTACAACTTGGCATTATTATATATTTTTTTCAGTTAAGATACATAATGGCGTACCATGGTAGCCAGCCTATACTTTGAACCTGGGAGGCCTTGGATGGGGAGGTTCTGTGTCCTCATATGCATTAGCAGATCCTGGGCCAAGAGTCCCTCCACCTCCCTCTGGCACCATATTTGCTTCTACCCCTTCCCCACACTCAGTGGACCCTGGGAGGCTTTCCTGCCCTTCCCTGTCAGCTTACAGCCTGTGTTTTGTGAGCCAAGGATATAAGAGAGTTTGATGCCAGTGCACCTCTGAGGAGAGCTCACTCTCAAGTCTCCAGACCTGCTCCCAGTCTTTCTTCTGAGCAGCTGTTGTAGGCCTGACTGTGAGTGAGTGCTGAACCCTTTGTGTCTGGGCTCCTAGTCATACTGGTCCTTGCTCAGCCTTTTGCGTTTTAAAAACATTTTAGCTGTTTCTTTCTTTCTGCTTTTATTGAAGTTTTTTCTTGCTCTCATGCTCTACTAAAGGGAACAGGTCATGTGTTTTGTCTTCTCTTGCTGGGACTTGTCACTCTTCAGGAGCAGTTCATACCATTGCAATAGGACCTCTGCTCTGTGACAGCCTTAGGGAAGTCTAGGATTTCATAGATTAGTTGGCATTTCCTCTTCTCGAAGCTGCTCTACTTGGGTATTTTTTCTTACCTTGTCTTCTAGCTCATTGATGCGGTCCTCTGCTTCTTCTAGTCTACTCTTGATGCTTTCTATTGAGTTCTTTACAGCAGCGATGTCATTTTTCATTTCTTATTGGTTCTTCTTCATTTCTTTTTTGTTCTTACATATATTGTCGAATTTGTCTTCCATTCTTTTCATCCACCTTATGACCATTTCTCTGAATTTTTTCCTCTGACATGTCGCTTGCCTTCATTTCATTTACTTCCTTTTCTGGCGATGCCTGCTTTTCTTTCATATGCTGGCTGTTTCTTTGTCTCCCCATGATCTCTCTTCTCCAGGTGTCTGGTTATGTATTTCTCTTTATCCATATTCCAGGCAAAATCTGACCTTTCCCTGAGGGAGTGTAGAGCTCCTCTGAATCCGTGTGCTTGCGGATGGGTGTTCTCAGGTTCGCAGCTCTTTGGTGGGTGCTGTAGTTGTAGATTCCTTAGGCTTTTCAGGTATCTGATAACATCCACTTTCCTCTCAAGATGGCGCGGTCTCTGTGTCCGAGTCGGTCACTCCGGGAGGGAACCCAGCAGCAGTGGGGGCTGCCCATTCAGGGGAGCCCTGCCCAGCAGTCCCCCACAGTCCTCTGGAGTATAGCTGTCTCTCAACTCACCAGCAAACACTCCTCATGCGACCACACACTCTCCCTTTGTTTTCTTACTCACACACTATCTTGCAGTCTGCCTTCCCGTTGGCAGCCATCTTCATTCCTGGCCTTTTCTCTTGTTACCTAACGTTCTGTTGCAGAACCTCTGTTCCATTTTTAGCACATTGTCTATTATTCTACCTTTTGTTGTTGGGGTTGTTTATAGTTTTTAAAAATAAATTTGTTTGAAAACCATAAATATTAATTCTATGTCGTTTGTTGCAATTGTTTTTAGTATGTTTCTTTTTCTTTTGATTGTATTCTTGTTTGCATTTTTTGTACATCCAACCTATCTTTTTTACTTGGATTTGTCATTATCAGTATTAGAAAGTTGTACATGATTTAATTTCTATTACTTTAGATTATCTTTTTTATATTTAATTAATGATTCTGAAGTATTTTTCTTTAATAAAACCTCAGAAACTTACTCATACATTGTAATATATAATTATAGGTGGGTCATGAGTCCCTAAAGCCATTTTGTAGACTACAGATAATTGCATATAGTTCAGACATTTATAAGTGATTATTCTTACTGTGTGATGGTACCATAGGTCTCTCTCTCCTTCTCTTCTTTCCTTCCTGCAATTTCTAACCTCTTCTTTGGGACCTATTTACAACAGAACCTTTTGGGGGGGGCAAGAAGGGGGGCAAATTCTTTTTGTTATTCTTAAAAAATGTTATTTTGAGAAAATTTTGCAATTCGTTGTATAAGTCTAAAAATAGTACAGATAATTCCTATATTTCCTTCACCCAGCTAGCTTCCTCTTGTTACCATATTATGTGACCATAGATAATTTCTGAAGATTAAAAAATTAACCTTGGGTATGATACTAGGAATTACAACTATGAACTTTATAAGTTTTTCCACTAAAGTGCTTTCCTGTTCCAGGATTCAGAATCTCATATTATATGTAGAGTTAAATTGTTTTTTGACCATGATTCTATAAAATGAAAATACAGATGTGCGGTATCTATAATGCATAAGACTGCAAGATTTTTTCCCTTGTGATTAAACACTGAGAGTAAACGGCCACTGTACAGTTTTAGGCTCCTCCCACTTTTGTTCTCTCTCACTGATCACCCAACGCCCAGGTTTGTAGGCCTTTTATTCCATCCTATATTGTTCGCAGAATTATCTTTCTAAAGTGTAGTCTAATATTTTGTTTTTGTTTTTACTCTAAAACATATATTTTTAAAATTGTTTATAGAATTAAGGTGATTCGTGTTCAGTCTGGTACCAAGATACATATTTTACCATTGTTCTTATGTATTTCACCATGGTATTCCCTCCCTCCCCCTTCTACCCAACAATCCCTCCTTCCCTCCCTTCTATGCCATTGCTTACCTACGTCTGTGTTCTGTAGGATTAATTAATGCATCATTCCTAATTAATGATTATACTAATTACCTTTACTTTTTAAAAATATATATATTTTATTGATTTTTTTACAGAGAGGAAGGGAGAGAGATAGAGAGTTAGAAACATTGATGAGAGAGAGTCATCGATCAGCTGCCTCTTGCACGTCCCCTACTGGAGGTGTGCCCGCAACCAAGGTACATGCCCTTGACCGGAATCGAACCTGGGACCCTTTAGTCCGCAGGCTGATGCTCTATCCACGGAGCCAAACCGGTTTTGGCTGCCTTTTCTTTTTTAAAATATTATATATTTTATTGATTTTCACAGAGAGGAAGAGAGAGGGATAGAGAGTTAGAAACATCGATGAGAGAGAATCATCGATCAGCTGCCTCTTGCACACCCCCCACTGGGGATGTGCCCGCAACCAATGTATATGCCCTTGACTGGAATCGAACCCGGGACCTTTCAGTCCACAGGTTGACGCTCTACCCACTGAGCCAAACCGGTTTCAGCTGTTGCCTTTACTTTTATACAGATCTTAGTCTATATTATGCCTGCTAGATGATCTGATGATTGTCATTCAAGGTTGGAAAATAGGGACAGATATGAAACTATAAGTTACTAATTACTTATTATAATGGACATATATGCAAGGTTTCTTAAAATTTTCTTTTAAAATTGATTTTTAGAGAGAGAGAAAGGGAGGAAGAGAAGGAGAGAGAGAGAAAGAGATGGACATCTATTTGTTGCTTTACTTATTTATGCATTCACTGGTTGATTCTTGTATGTGACCTGATGGGATCAAACCCACAACCTTGGCATATGTGAACAGTGCTCTAACCATATGAGCTACCCAGCCAAGGCAAGGCTTTGTGACTTTTAAAATGTTTGTTTTGATTGTTAGACTCGGAGGGAAAATGGGCTTTCTTCTAGTTTAGCTTGTATATCAGATCCTGAATAAGGACATTTTGTTCAACATCGCTTTGTTATAATGCTGATGTGATGCTGTTAAAGAACCTATCTTATTTGTATCAATTAACCTACGAAAAAATTAGTTTCCTTATACAGTCTAATGCTTAAAGTCACAGAGCCTAAGGAGGATATTCAGCAGTGGATCACAAGAATTCTCGCTTCATATTACACAGAATTTTGCAAAGTATCATATTAGCTTGTAAGAACATGTAATAAATAACTTCAAAATGCAATGGGTGTTTAATTTTAAAGCGTGCCTTTATCGTTTATGTAAAACAGTTTTGTGTACTCTTTCAATAGAAACTTACCTGGCCACTGGGTAAAGCTACTGGCCCGCAATGTGTTAAGTAAGGACTTACTGTAAGAAGAACAAATCACCTGTTGTTTATTTATTCACACAGTAAAAATAGGAAGTATTTCACAGATATTAAGTAACTTGCTCATCAGCATGTGGCATCTAATACCTAGGATTCCAGGTATATGAATGCCTAGGATTCATTTTCATATACCATTGGCTTTTGCTTTCAACAATGTTTTTATTCTGCCTTAAACCTACAACCAGAAAAGGATTCTGGTTATATCCATTGAGGAGAGACATTTTCTTTTGAAAAATTTATTTTTATTTTTATATTAAAGCTGGATAATGACAAAAGAAGAAATTCAAAGGCTTCTTTAATGCAATTGTTTTCTTTTGGTACCACCCTCCTTGCCGGGGAAGGATTTCAATTATGTACTTTCCTAAGTAAATGACCTCACTTCCCATTGAAAACATACATTTCTGTATTGTACATGGCTCACACTATTAATTTAATAGATATTTAGTGCTATTCACACTGGGCACTACTGTAAATATTGGGGTTTGTGGCAGTGAATTAAAAACAGTAAAAATTCCATTCTCATGTACCTTAATTTTTAGTTTTTAACCACCATTACTTACAGTTACAGATGAGAATGACAATATATAACTTCATTAAGTTTTTTTATAACATGATGTGGCATTTAAAAATACTATGGAATGGTAATTGCTGGGAAGGAAAGAGGAGGTGGAAGAGGGTATAGTTGGGAGTAAATGCTGATGGGAAAAATAAATAAAATAATTACTATTGAAGGACGACTACACACACACACACACACACACACACACACACACACACGACTAACTTCTGTCCTGGAATGCATTCTCCATTGATTTTCTCAACAAGTTGAATCTTAAATGAAACCTGTGAACACCCCAGAGTTTATGGCTCCTTGGTGATCAAGGAGTACATTTACCTGCCGCACCCTTACTGCAAGGTGACTTTCCATACAGACCTCTCCATGGCGACCAGGTGGCAAATGCAGCTCAGCTTCATTATCATCACAAATGCATTTGTTGGGTTTTCCAAAGGTGGGTTATGTGAGCTCACATAGATGCTGACTGGGAGGTGAAGAGGTTGAATGTATACAGTGAGGTGGTGTCTTAAAGCAAGGAAGAAGAACAAATCATCGTGGCTTCATAGTGGGTGCTTTGAATGGGGATGTGGAGAATAAGGAGATTATGTCTTTAAATAATGTTTTTTGCATTACTACCTGTTGTGTGTAAGAGTATAATTGCAGGTGCTCAAGGCAGATGTGATGGGCGGAGATGGAAACCATCAACAATAACTCCCAGTAGTTGAATTCTTATCATACACAAGGCACTGCACTAGACACTTCAATAGTACTGTTGTGTTTAATTTGTATTAAAATTGGAAAGTAGTCATAATTATCTTCATTTTACAGATAAGGAAACAGATTGAGGGAGGTGAAGTTGTCTGTCCCAGGGTAGCTCAGTCCGATAGAGCAGGATTTGAACACAGTCGGATGGATTCTGCAGCCCACATCCTGGTCTTTCTACTACACTGTCTTCTCTAATATCTGGATGTTTTCAGTTTCTAGTTTATTTCTGAAATATGCATATTTTCTTTTAACTGTGTTTCATATTCCCTGGCCAATTGTTCTCTAAGTGTTGTTGGGTGGGATTAAGAAATTGAGAAGAGCGGACATTTCTTGACTTAATATTTTTAGAGTGCTTATAAAATACTTCTGAGCAGATCAAAGAACACTGGGCTGGAAAAAATGTTTACTATGTAAAAAACTAAGCGGCCGTGCCTGTCCTTGGTTAGTGTGGAATGTTTGTTCAGTGTAGTGTGAAATAGGAAAAGTGTGTGTAGGTCATTTGATTGACCTTGGGAAGCTGCTGATGAGTCATGGCTTACTTGGATCCTAAACCCACATCTAAGAGGTAAATGAGTGGACTTGGCTTTTCATGTAACAAAAACTCCATTTCTAAAACAGCCACCTCATTACCTTTTATCTCCTCTTCAGATTCTGTTTGTTAGACGTGGAGGAATTTTCCTTACACCAACCAGTTCTCTTGTTTCTCTAACACCAACTGGGTGTCCAGTCATTCAGGTCAGTCCTGACACGAACTATCCAGAGTGAGCTCAGACCCCACAGGTTAAGGGCTTTCTCTCAAGACTGCCTCTACTTCAGGTGCCAGCCGCAAACAGGGTGCCCAGGCTGCCTGCGTGTCTGCCCAACTGACTGCACATTCAAGGGTTCCCATGATGCCCAGCCCGGCTCCAATAATTCCACTCATGGAACTTGGGAAAGCACTTTCATTACTGCTACCAGGTGGTTATAAAGGATACAGGGCAGGAACTGCCCAATGGAAGACATGCATGGGACAAGGTATGGGGCAGGAGAGCTTCCATGCTACCCTCAATGTGCTCACCAACCCAGCTCTCTGCACCCCTCCGTTAGGATTTAAAAAATATATTTTATTAATTTTTTCAGAGAAGAGAGAGGGATAGAGAGTTAGAAACATCGATGAGAGAGAATCGTCAATCATCAATCAGCTGCCTCTTGCACACCCCCTACTGGGGATGTGCCCGCAACCAAGGCACATGCCCTTGACCCAGCCATGGGCAAATTACGGCCCTTGGGCCAGATCCGGCCCGTTTGACTGTTCTATCTGGCCCGTGGAGCCGAAAGAGCAGAGGGTTCTCTTGCTCTCCCCTCCGCTCCTTCACCAGCAGCCCAAGATGAGAGTGCCAGCATGGTCAGGTTGCTTTTGTTCTGACCCTCCAGTCCAGTTTAAGAACCCATTGAGGCCCTCGAATCAAAAAGTTTGCCCACCCCTGCCTTGACCGGAATCGAACCGGGGACCTTTCATTCCGCAGGCCAACACTCTATCCACTGAGCCAAACCGGTTTCAGCCCTTTAGGGGTTTTTATGGAGGGTTTATCATGCAGGGACAATTGATTAAATATTTGGCCACTGGTGTTTAAACTCAATTTCCAGTCCCCTACCCACAACTGTCTAGGGGAGGAGCTTAAAATTCCAGCCCTCTAATGATTTGTTCTATTGGGACTGAGCCCTGCAGCCTGGAGCAGCAATTTTCAACTTTTTTTCATGTCACTGCTCACATAAACTAATTATTAAAATTCTGCAGCACACCAAAAAAATTTTTTTTTTCTGATCTGACAAAAAAATTGGTATAATTTTGATTATACCACTCACACTAGATAGCTATTGCTGTTTTGGTTATTGTCATTTAAAAAATTTTTTTAAAAAAAATATATTTTATTGATATTTTACAGAGAGGAAGGGAGAGAGATATAGAGCTAGAAACGTCGATGAGAGAGAAACATCAACCAGCTGCCTTTTGCACACCCCCCACTGGGGATGTGCCCGCAACCAAGGTACATGCCCTTGACCGGAATCGAACCTCGGACCTTTCAGTCCGCAGACCGACGCTCTACCACTGAGCCAAACCGGTTTCGGCGGTTATTGTCATTTTTATAATTTGACATTTTGAAGGAAAAGAGGTTAGTGTCCCTGACTAAAATAGTCAGGTATTACATGTTTTAGAAATTTGTGCAGCACACTGGTTGAAAATTGCTGGCCTAAAAGGTGATGGAAGGAGACTTGACTTGGGGTGGTAAAAATACACAATCCAATATACCGATGATGTATCATGGAATTGTATACCTGAAACCTATATAGTGTTACTAACCAATGTCACCCCAATAAACTCAGTGAAAAAAAGAAAGAAAATTTCTGGCCTAGAGTTACCTCATTGTTCTACCAAAGACACTCCTACCACTCAGGAGATGCCCCGTGTTTTAAGAGCTCTATGTCAGGAAGTGGGGACAAAGACCAAATATACATTTCCCATCGTACCACAACTTTTTATAAGAGCAAAGAGAGTAGAGTGTTTTGGAACGTCTAGAGAATGCAGGTGCTTGAGAAGTGCTGTCTCCATGGTAACAAATGGACCTTTTTCTGCCTGGTGTTTGGTATTTGGAGAGCCTCTTCAGAAATTAATTCTATCAAGAATTATTTTGTTAATCTTTACTCTAAGTGGCATTGGTTTCACTGATCAAGAAAAATGTGCTTTGCCAAAACCGGTTTGGCTCAGTGGTAGAGTGTCGGTCTGCAGACTGAAGGGTCCCAGGTTTGATTCCAGTCAAGGGCATGTACATTGGTTGCGGGCACATTGCCGGTAGAGGGTGTGCAAGAGGCAGCTGGTCGATGTTTCTCTCTCATCGACATTTCTAGCTCTCTATCTCTCTCCTTTCCTCTCTGTAAAATATCAATAAAATATATTTTAAAAAAAAAGAAAAAAGAAAAATGTGCTTTGAGCGTGTGGCACCATGGGTATGTTAGGAGGAGTTCAGTTAGCATAATACCCTCTGTCATCTGTGTTCTCTTACTTGTCTTTCATTCTGGCCTGTGTAATGTAATGGGATAGGTTAGTGCAGTCATTTATATAAAGACTGAATTTCTCAGTATTTTGTCAGAGCATGTTTATTTCTTATTGTGCTTCAGGAGGCATATATTTAATAAAAAATGTAGACGATGCTGAAAAAGATTGAGGATTTTGGATTAAAAATTTCCCCCTAACCCTGGAACGGTCACTAGATGGCCTGCTGGTATTGCATTTTAACTTGGTGTGTTCTGACATAAGGAAGTAGGCTTCTTGCTGCTGGTTTTAATCTAAAGAGATATTTTAAATAACGTTTTTAAATCTACCAGGAACTCTAGATTTACTACTGCTATAAATTATTTAAAGGTATGTCTCTTTATGGAATGGTGGCTTAGTGCTCTTAAGTAGATTTTATACTGTACATAAAAACCAGACTTCGCAGCTCAGTTTTAAAGTGTTGCCAGAATGTTGTTTGGTGTTCATGCTTTGGAGGCATTGTAGTTTAGATAATAGACATTTAATATTTATATAAAAATATGAATGTGCTCTAATGTTCAAATCTGTTGAGCAGATTTGGCTCAAGAAAAAAGTACAGAAAATTTACTTAAAAGAGAAGGTAAGAGTTACTATGTATTTTCAGGTAGTGAAGACAGTGCATGTTGTTTTTCTGCCTTCCGGTTTCTGATTAAAATGAAACAGTTGTCTCTTTGAACAAAGATATGGATACAGTGCCTGTTAGATCTGAGAATGTGTGTAATCAGTCAAGCAAAAAATCTCTTGAGTACTCATGTTACATTTTAAAATATTTAAACATTCATACTCTCTAAACCTACCTCACTGGTAGCATGTGAATGATGTCCTGACCCCCTTAGTTAGGGGGACTCCTAGGCACACCCCTGATCTTCCTTTACCCTGAAATGCTGCGGGGCTCTGAAGATTAGATGAGGGATTTAGGTGTGCAACCACTTGCTCCTCCTGGCCTGGCTTATGATGTTTTTTTTGATAAAAAGTAAATTCCCTGAAAGCAAGGGTCTTAGATGTACCATTTGAAGGACACATTGTTTTCCAATGGCTGTTTGTGTCTCTGGAAATACTGATGAATCCCAAGCAAAATGGGAAGCTTGTGTGGCAGGGACATCCTTCTATTATCCAGATCCTTTCTCTACTTGGAGGTGGTTTTGGAGACTAAAAAGGCATATTGTCACTAGAATGTGCTAGGAACTGGCTGTCTGCATTTGAAAATTCTTTTTGTATTCCTGATAGTTCTCTGTACACTTAGTCTATATAGAACTTGCTTCCTGTAAGCAAATATTCCATGTTTGTCTTCATTCATGCTGTTACGTTGGTGTTAATTGCAAAAAAAAAAAAATCACTTTATGAATCTTTTCCGAGGAGGGGAAATAGTAGCAACCTTTTGAATTTTTACTTTGGCATTGGTTAGGCATCAGAAGAATTTTGTGTCTAAGTTGTGAGGCTAAAATTCATTTAAAGATATTGCTGGGTGTGAATTTTGAAAAGAAGAATTTCGTGAAAAGATTATTTTGACTAAAAAACAGGAAAACATTTTCTCTTTCTTGAAAATAAGATGATTGTAGCATCTATGTTTATACATATCATATAAAGCAGGGCATTACTAAACGTGTTTTCATGCTAAAATTATGGCTTTGTTTGTGCACAAAACATTAACAAATTAATTTGGTTGGATTAATAGTATAAATGCTGCCCTTTTATGTTCAAAGTAATTCTCTTGGAGACACTTAGTTTTGCTCACAAATTATTTATACCTTTGCTTTTTAACTCTGGGTATGGTTGGAAGGAAATAAGACAGGATTGTGTATAAATATTTGTTAGTTCTCCGTTCCTACTTTGAACATCTCTTCAGAGGAAATTGATTCACATGCCTGGTGGGCCTTCCCAAGTTGTGGCGTTCTGGAGAGGGGTGATTCCACGGTGGAGGCAGGGAGTGCAGGCCCAGGCACGAGGGACATCACCTGGAGCACCATGTATGCTGCTCTTCATCAGTGTTTGTGACCGGAATCTAGTGATGCCGGTTTAGGGAACCAGCCAAAAATGCACTGTGGCGTCCAACGAAGATCAAAAGATTAGTCTGTTGGATGCTGTTCTATTCTCTGACCCTCCAAGATTGTGGACAGTTATCAGTGGTAGATGTGGAGGAGAGGGGAAGTAGGCAATCCCCAGCACAACATCAGAAAGGTATTGCAGCCTTACAGTGATAGAGGATTCAGCGATGGCAGTGGGAGCGCTATGCAGAGTTGACGTACCATGGAATTGAGAATGAAATGCTTCTCTTCCCTGGAGGCCTTGTGTCATTTGTTCCCCGGCTGGATTATGGTTTCTAAGGGGACTAGAGTGGTTGGGATGGCGGTTTTCATTTTATTTACAGCGATGGGATTTGAAAAACCTGGTTGAAAATTATTCACATAAAAAATGTTTAGGCCTAACTGAAATGTTGAGATATTGTTACTTTTTGTCAAGAACTTTATTGGCACAAATATCAGATGCTGACCAGAAACCTTGGGAATTATAAATGAATAAATCACGAACACCTTGTGAGAGAAAATGTTTTATAATTTAGTTTTTATGGGAGAAACAGTAATTGGTTTTTGTTTTGTTTTGGATTTTTTTTTTTTTTTTTGAGGAGAATAGTACTGAGGCCTCAGTTCTAACACTTACCAATTAACTGTTCACCTCGGATAATAACCTTCTTTCTGTAGCTTTAATTCTCTGTTCTGTAAATGGGAAACAATAATAGCGCCTGCCTGTCTCAGAATTGTACTGATGATTCTATGAGCTAATATGTGTCCAGTGCTTAGGACTGTGACTGGCATGTGGCAAGCAAACTACAATAACTATTTATTGAATATTTATTGTGTGTTAACTGCAGTGGAAGACAACATAGCAGGAATTTGGGACAAGTTACTAACCTTTCTCCTGAGCCTCAGTGTCCCCATCTGTAAAAATGTAGAATAGCCATAGTTTCTTCCACTATCATAGGTAGAAGTGTATGGAGATTAAATGTATTAATTCATACGAAGCTCCTAGGACAACATTGCTATTATAGAATGCATTCAGTAAATATTAACCCTGCAGTTCAAATACTTTAGTCATTTAATTGTCACAATGGCCCTAGGAAGAAAGAAATCAATAAATCTTTTTAAACCACTGAGAAGGAGGCAGGTTCCAGATGTTAGGTAACCTATTCAAGGTTGCACTGTTAGAATCTGAACTCAGATCTTAGATACCAATATCAGGAATAACTGCCCTGCAGACCCCGATGGCTTTCTTGAATCTCTTTTTAGTTTTGAAGATGGTGTGCCCCTAATGTTTTGTGATTAATGTAGATATTTAAGTTTAATTTTGTTTTGCCATCCTCTTTCTCTGAAAGTCCTAATGAATGTCAGACTTTTATATGTAACTTAAAATACGTTTTAGCATTTGTTTCTAGTCTGGAGGATATTAGTTCCTTGTTTTGCAGCTGGGAAAATGTGTATGTCTCATGACATCTCTGAGAGCTTTGCAGATCCAAAAGGCTAAATGAACATGTAGGGTGTGTGTGCAGTGCACTTAATGCATGTTACATTATTCTTCCAGAAAAAGTTGATACTGGAATTTTTATTTTGTAGTTGATGAAGTAATAGGCTTTGTACCAGACTGCTGAAACTATTAATTGTCCTATAATGTGCCTATGGGCAAAAACAGTTGGAAGGGAATATGTAGAAATGATAATGATAACCATGTACAAAGTAATGTGTTTTTCTCATTTCCAACTTTTACTCCTATTTTTTACTTAAAATATATTAAGTGCATTAAAGTACATGTATTAATGTATTATATTTAATAAATGTATTAAAATGATTCCTGGAGTTAGAAGTACAGAGTGGACTAGATCAGTGGTCGGCAAACTCATTAGTCAACAGAGCCAAATATCAACAGTTCAACGATTGAAATTTCTTTTTAGAGCCAAATTTTTTAAACTTAAACTTCTTCTAATGCCACTTCTTCAAAATAGACTCGCCCAGGCCGTGGTATTTTGTGGAAGAGCCACACTCAAGGGGTCAAAGAGCCGCATGTGGTCCTGCAGTTTGCCCACCACAGGACTAGATTAAGTTAATGCGTTTCTCCTGTTAGATAGAAGGAAGAGTCTTTTCTAAATGTAATTTTCTCTTGAGTGCACAATGAAGTGACCCCCTCAGCAAAACTTAAGGCATGTCCTCTTTACCTTGGTTCATTGGAAATGATATGTCTCATTCATCCAAAGTTGTTTGGTGTTTCTATCTACAAAGAGAAGATAGAGGCAGCTGATGGGAGCTTTCTTCCTTCTCCAGTGTTCTTTGAATGCGCTGACATAATCTTACCATCAGCAGAGATAACAAACACCTGCAGCTGTGGGTACCTGCTGGTAGCCTAATTGCAAAAGAGGCTCTAGAACAGTCATAGGGAATGTCCCATCCTTGGGCCATATAAGGCCCAGGAAATCATTTGGTTTGGCCCTGCTAAGGCATTAGGGGTGAGTTAAGTAAATATTTGACCAAAGATAGCAGGCTAATTTTTAAGTTGGTAATTTTGTATGGCCCGTGAGTGATATAAATATCTAAATGTTCCTTGGTAGGAAAAGAGGTTCCCACCCCTAGTCTAGAAGGTTAATGAAGTGTCCTGTGCTGTGCAGTGCTCATCTCTCCTCCTCTTCCTTCTCTTCCTCCTCCTCTTCCTCCTCTCCCCCTCCTCCTCTCCTCCTCCTCCTCTCCTCCTTCCTCCTTCTCCTCCTTCTCCTCCTCTCCAACAGTTCAACGATTGAAATTTCTTTTTAGAGCCAAATTTTTTAAACTTAAACTTCTTCTTTTAAACTTAAACTTCTCCCCCCCCTCCTCTCCTCCTCTCTTCCTCCCCCTTCTCCTCCTTCTCCTCCTCTTCTTCCTTCTTCTTTCCTCCTTCTCCTCCTCCTCCTCTACCACCACCACCACTACCATCATCATCACCACCGCCACCACCACCACAACCACCACTGCTGCCTAGCTCATTGCTTCTTCATACTGAGTAATGCTCCATTGTTTGGATATATCACAGTTTATTCATTCATCTGCTGAAGGATTTCTCTGCTGTTTCAAGTGTTGACAATTATGAATAAGGCTGCTATCAACATCTGTGTGCAGGTTTTGTGTGGACATAAGTTTTCAACTTATTTTGGTAAATACCAAGGAGCACAGTTGCTGGATTGTCTGATAAAAGTAATTTAGTTTTGTAAGGAACCACCAAATTGTCTTCCACCTGGTCTATCATTTGGCATTCCTATCAGCAATGACAGTTTCTGTTGGTCTGTATTCTCACTAGTTTTTAGTATTGTCATTGTTTTGGATTTTGGCCATTCTAATATGTCTGTAGTGGTATCTCGTTGTTTTAAATTTAATTTGCCTAATGACATACGATGTAGAGTATTGTTTCAAATGCTTCTTTGTTATATGTATATCTTGTTTGGTGAGGCGTCTGTTCTGATATTTGGCCCAGTTTTTGAATGGGTTTTCTTGCTGAGTTTTAAGAGATCTTGTATATTTTGGATAACATATTGCAAATACTTTCTCCCTGCCAATGGCTTGTCTTATCATTCTCTTGAGAATTACCTACTTTATTTTCAATAACAAAGTATTGCTCAGATAAGATAAATGTATGAGAAGCTTTAATCAATGCCAGTTTTATATGCTTATCAGTGTTACTTGATAGATTTGACTTAAAAAATGTAAAGAAATTGCATACATTTTGTAATTATTTTCAGGAGTATGACACATGTGACCAAGCCTTATAATGATCACCTGTGAGCAGCATATGCGTGTCTGTGTTGTGGTAATTACACATGTGTTCTTGCAGGATAAATGAGGCTAAAGACTGTCCCAATCCTGTCCTATATAATAAAAGGGTAGTATGCAAATTGTCCCCTTGACTGGGAGTTGTCCATGAGTTCGACCAGGGGGCAGGGCTGGCCAGGGAAGGGAGGGAGTACCCATCTGGCAGCAGGCAACTGCTAGGGACCCTATCAATGCACGAATTTTGCACACTGGGCCTCTCGTGTTATATAAATGAGTACCTGGAGTTTACATAAAATTTCCAGACTACATTTCAGATGGGATCAAAAGTGCTGTTTCTCAACCCTAAAGTGGTAGAGCACTGTGTCACATTACTGAAAAGGTGGCTTAAGTGGCATGTTTTCATGACATGTTAAGGATAATAATGGTTATGTTTAAGTGGATTTTTTGGGGGGTTGTTTCCAAATTCTTTTTATCATTACCTCTTTGAGGTCATGTCTTCTATGCAGTTGCTTGATTTTGAAGATATATTGTATGTTGTAGGGATTTCATTCTCACTAGATAGTGGGATATTATGCATAGTGACTTCTTGTATGGGGGATTTTATCTGCTTGAGGGTAGACCAACTGACATTTGGAAAATTGACTGGGGAGGGACAGCATTCAAAGCCCTCTTTTATACCTCTTTTTAAAAGTCTTATTTTGAAATTTTAACTTTTCTTCATTAAGGTAATCTTTGAAGAACACTAAAGTTCAACAGTTTATTGTACTTTTGTTTTTGTATAGGATATTGTACCTGTAGATGCCTCTTATGAAGTAAAAGAACTGTATGTGCCAGAAAATAAACTTCATTTGGCAAAAACAGATGCAGAAACACTACCAGCATTGAAAATTAGTAAAGTAAGTACTTTTTTACTTTTCATACCAAGTACTATGGCCTTATGTACAGTTGGTAGTCTGTAAAATTTGTGGTTTTATGGTTGGGTTTAAAGGCATGTTAGTTGTGGTATGTATCACAATTTCTAGGGTGGGAAATGTGTTTAATTTTAATTTGTAAAGCCATATCCCTAAATTATCATGGCTTTGATTTTCTTTTAGTCATAATATTTATTTTTAAATATCAAAGAATAAAGATTATATAAGATTTTTAGGCTTAGCAGAACTGGGTTCTAAAAGGTTAAGAAATACTAATCTGCAATAACTAATTTAAAGTTAATAATTACCTAATTTTAAAAATGAACATTTTTTTTTCTTTAAACATGTTTTCCAACACCCTGCCAAAACGCTGAGTCTCTCTTTCTTATATTAAGAGTATTTCTGTTGTATATCTTAATTCTAATGATATCATTGGGTATTTTCCCAATATATAAAAAAACACACAACTGCTTAGTTAAACTATATATGGCGACAGTGGAAATTATAACTTACTAGAGGCCCAGTGCATGAATTTGTGCAAGGGTGGGGTTCCTCAAGCTGACCTGCGATTGAGACCTATTGGGGGGCCAGACAGCTGAGGGGAGGGACTGCAGAGGTTGGCCGGCCTGGGAGAGGGGCCACTGGAGGTTGGCTGTGGGAGTGCACTGACCACCAGGAGGCAGCTCCTGCATTTCGCGTTTGTCCCCTGGTGGTCAGTACATGTTAAAGTGATTGGTCATTTTGGTCATTTGGTCATAAGGGTTGCTTAGGCATACACACACACACACACACACACACACACACACACACACTAGAGGCCCAGTGCACAAAATTTGTGCATGGGTGGGGGGGGTTCCCTCAGCCCAGCCTGTACCTTTTCCAATTTGGACATCCCTCTCACAATCCTGGACCAATGGCTCCTAACTGCTCACCTGCCTGCCTGTCTGATTGCCCCCAACTCCCCCCCCGCCATTACACAGCCTGCTGCTCAGTCATTTGGTTGTCCGTCACCAACCCACTGACGTCCTAGTCACCCCATGCAACCTGTTTGCTCTTCCGTTTGGTTGCTATGGTCGCTTAGGCTTTTATTATGATAGATAGATCATTTTCAAATTTTAGAGAATTGAAGTCTTACCTTTAGGTATACTATAAAAATGGAGATTAAGAAATAAGAACCTGGACTGGAAGTAGAATTTCCCAGTCTTTCATTTAGTATGGTAAGAATTTGACACATCCAGCAAAGTGCCAAATCTGAAAGTAAGGAGAAAGAGGAAAAAACCAAACTTCTGAGCTTTGTGAAAGACTTTCCAAGTACATAGTTTTTCAAATCACTGATAGGAGTAGATGATCCAATGTGCTTTGCATGATTGGGTCTCTGATCAGAAGCCAAGGCATACTGGGAGTACAAACATTTGGAATCAGAGAGCAGAGCCACTCGGGAAGCTAACAAAACCCACTATAAAGGAACTGATGACTTTGCACAGAATGAACACATGCACACATGCGTGCGTGAAACACACACACACACACACACACACACACACAATGACAGTGAATGGACTTGAATCCAGGTCAGTTAAACTTGACAACCCAGAAGGACAGTAGCCTTTTCTGAATGTAAGCTTTTCTTCAATACAGTGGTTTGTTCTCAGCACATCAGTATGATAAATAATTAATTAAAAACTCCATGCTAAGACAGATAGTGTATTAGCTTGGTCTGCCCTAACAAACATGATAGACCGAATGGCTTAAACAGCAGGGAAGTCCAAGATCTAGGCGCTGGCTGATTTATTCCTGGTGATGCTCTCTCATGGCTCAAGGACAAGTGCCTTCTCGCCATGTCCTCACAGGGTAGAGAGAGGGAATGCTGGTTTCCTCCTCTTCTTTTTTTCTTTTTTAAAATATATTTTTATTGATTTTTTACAGATAGGAAGGAAGAGGGATAGAGAGTTAGAAACATCGATGAGAGAGAAATATCGATCAGCTGCCTCCTGCACATCCCCTGCTGGGGATGTTCCCGCAATCAGGGTACATGCCCTTGACCAGAATCAAACCTGGGACCTTTTAGTCCACAGGCCGATGCTCTATCCACTGAGCCAAACCGGTTTTGGCTGGTTTCCTCTTCTTATTAGGGCTGCTAACCTATTGGATTAAGACCCACCCTTATAACTCATAGTCACTATCTCAGAGGCCCTGTCTCCATGTCTACTCGCTTCGGGGGGGTTAGGACTTTAACATGATTTTCAGGGGGCGCATTCAATGCCTAATAGATACCTTCTAGAATTGGATTCTACTATAGACAAAGAGTGGCCTTGGTCAAAGGTGTAGGGAAAACTAATAAGATGAAAACTTGAAATTAATTTGCTGCATACATATAATTTTTTCTTTGAATTGAAGAAGAGAAATTTGATATTTCAGTGGGACGCATTGGCCAACTTACTTCGGAAATATATAGTAAGCAACATTTTACTTGGCCAAGTGCTTCATCTTTTCTCATTTGAGAACCACGGTTACATGTATACCAGTTAAAAATGAGCATACCCAGCTTACTTTAACGATACAAAGATGATCATTTCTTTAACATTCTAATGAGATATACTAGAAATCTTTGCAAAATTAAGGGTGCTCTGATACTGGGGAAGGACTATTTTTATCTAAAGTTTTAGTTTAGGACAGTGTTGTTAGAATGTAGTTTATAGACATCATTATCAGCATTTTCAGGGAAACTGTTAAAAATACAAATTCTTGGGCCCTACAGCAAATTGACTGAATTGGAAACTGGGGGTGGGGGGTGGAGTGGGGGGTGGAGCCATCTTCATTTTAACAAGCCTTCCAATAGTTTCTTATATATATTAACATTTGAGAAACATTTTAGGAGATGCTTTCCTTATTGGAAATGTTTGCAAGTCTAATGTTATTTAAATTTAGAAAAATGCATATTTTCCTAGTGCCCTTAATTATGAGATTTGTATAATCTGTAATTCTTGAGATGTTTGTTTTCCATCCCTTTAAAAATTAAATTCCTAAAGGCCATTACTGCTTTTGTTCACAAGAACATGATATAGAAAAATTTCCTTTCTCCTTGACTAGGTGGACATGCAGTGGGTGCAGGTTCTGGCAGAAGGTTGGGCCACCCCACTGAATGGCTTTATGCGAGAGAGGGAGTACTTGCAGTGTCTTCATTTTGATTGTCTTCTGGATGGTAAGACATTTTGCATTCTGTAGTACATAGGGTGTGGAAGAGATATTTCACAGTTATAGGGATTTATCACTCTTTATAGGAAGTAGTGGTACCGCCTTAACAAAGGTAGTGTTTTAAGACTAAGTTATGTCAGTACTAGACATTTTAAATGGATAGTGAGATCTGTTTTCCATTTTTGTTTCCCCGACTGTGATTTATTGCACGGGGAGAAGGAACACCTGAGGATTAGGGATGAAAAGAATTTCAAAAGCAAATAGCTTCCCTGTGCCATGGCCACCTGATCATTTTCGTGCCCACACTCAGTTTTGCTAAATGGAAGCCCGTGCTTGCTTAAGCCAGGCCTTCCAGTAGTAGGGAGCCAGGGAGTTCAAGTTTAGGAGTCCTAAAATAAGTGGTTGAAAGGATGGTTCTTCCTGTTCTTTTAAAACACTCAAAGAAGTTGATGTTCAGTATATTGTAATAATAATTCAGCTACCTTAAATGTTGTATATACTGTTGTTCCATGTCACAGAACCCTCCTCAATTGCTACCACGCCCTTCTGTATTATGACTTCTTGTCACTGGGAAGTGAAATAGATAGTAGAAAATATAATTTCTAATTATTCTTCCAGATACGTTTTATCACAAGAACATAAGGATTAATTATTGCTCTTCAATTTTCTTCCTTGGAACTAATAGTAAAGTCTTTGTGGACTGTGTCTTGAGTATTGATTTAGTTTTGGGTTTGGTACAACATTTTGCATCGTATGTAGTGGTGCTAATTTTAAAACATCTAAACAGTTATCAACGAAGTTATGCCATGATTTCACAGGAAAGTATGGTTTCTATTTGGTGTGTAAATAAGATCCACATAGCAATTTGAGAGTGCATCTTATTTTTCTAATCTGTGCATGATGAGTAGGGAAAAAACCATTTGGAGCTTGAAAGGTTGGGAACTGAAAATGTGCTTTTGGTCTCAGTGGGACACATTTTGGGTTAAAAGGAGCACTAATTACCTACTTCCTTTGTGTCCTGGCCAGTGATAGCTGACATCAGTTCAATTCTGATTAAAAACCAAGTAACAAAAACCTTTTAGGTATTTTTGTCTTTCTGTCTCAAGGATATCCAAGTATTCTTTTTTTAAAATTTAAATATATCTTATTGATTTTTTTACAGAGAGGAAGGGAGAGTTAGAAACATCGATGAGAGAGAACCATTGGTCAACCGCCTCTTGCACGCCCCCTACTGGGGATGTGCCCACAACCAAGGTACATGCCCTTGACTGGAATCGAACCCGGGACCCTTCAGTCTGCAGGCGGAAGCTCTATCCACTGAGCCAAACTGGTTAGGGCTCAAGTATTCTTAACCAACTTGCCACTCAAAAGGCAGTTATCAGCATGAATTTAAATTTTTTTTAAAAGGCCCTGAACCATGCTGCTTTATCTTATTTCATATACTGGAGGTATTTAGTATATTGCTGGTGATGTTAAACTTAACCAGCTGAATTTTACTTGTTAAACAGTTTCTTTTACTTCATAGTTTCATCCCAAAAGACAGTTTCATGAATTGTTGTGTGTATTGCTGCACACACTGTTGATTTTCTTAATTTTTGCTGTTTTTTAGCCTCTGTTGCTTATTCCATCTCCTGATTTTCTGAGCCCGGCACCAGTTAAACATTATTAGTGTCCACCGAAGTGAGATGTGGATACATGAGGCCTGTTGAGTAATCCAAGCTGTGTGTCCCTTTGTGCCCTGCAGGGGGTGTCATTAACTTGTCAGTGCCTATAGTTCTGTCGGCTACTCATGAAGATAAAGAGAGGCTGGATGGCTGTACGGCGTTTGCTCTGATGTACGAGGGCCGCCGTGTGGCTATTCTTCGCAATCCAGAGTTCTTTGAGCACCGGAAGGAGGAGCGTTGTGCCCGCCAGTGGGGAACGACATGCAAGAACCACCCCTACATCAAGGTGCTGTGCAAACTTGGCTGCATTTTATCTTGACTCATTACATATAATGTTTGTGCTGAAAATGTGGGCATTACCTGTATCTTGGTGTTTCCATTGAAATGGTTACTATTTTGCAGAAGCGAGACTGGATCTTAGGTTAGTGTGAGGAGCATATGGTCTTATCACCTGGTCCAGATAAATACTTGTTCAGTAACTATTGAAGCAGCTACTGTACACGAGGCACCGAGCTAGATGCTGGTGCTGGACATGCAAGCACAGTCTGTACGCTCGGGGCTCCTAACTTTTGGTGGTGGGACAGACGTGAGTCATGTCCTTACAGGTAGGACGGGAGGTCAGGATGGTTTTGTCTTGTCCGGGGTTTTAACTGAACATTGTGCTTCTGGTATGGGAGCAGTGCAATATAATTAGTCTCCCCCAAGTGCCTTGTGTACTTTATATGTGAAATATTGTCATTGAAGTAACACTTCTGTTGCTTGTTAGGTGTTTTAAGTACACTTTGAGCATTGAGAGAAACTAAGTGAAATTGTAGTAACTTTATCTAGAAAATTTCTGTAACAGCTATTTAGATATTGGAAATGTGCTAAATCTCATTTTATTCTCTCACGCAGGACAAGAATTGATAACTTTTTAAAAATGGGATATATTTTTTTTTAGAAAATAAAGAGGTGATGGTGTCAGGCATTCCTTCAAAATTATGTTTTACAGTTAATAGCAACAAGTGACATGGCTTACAAAACATGCTCATGTACATTCTTTGAGTCACATAGCAAACCTGTAGGATGGTGGCATATCCTTTGAACATATGGACAAAGTGAGACTTATAGGAGATACTTGTCTCTGCCAAAATTATGCAGGTAATAGATGGGATGGGGTTCTGATTTTAATCTTGATCACTTTGGGCGTAAAAGCCATCTTCCATAATTATAGCAGATAGTGGTTATTGGTATGTGAGCTTCACATACTATGTAGCCTATATCACTAGAGGGTACTTTTTTTTTAATCTCATTAAAAAATATATTTTTATTGATTTCAGAGAAGAAGGAGAGGGAGAGAGAGATAGAAACATCAATGATGAGAGAGAAACATTGATCGGTGGCCTCCTGCATGCCCCCTACTGGTGATCGAGCCCAAAACCCAGGCATGTACCCTTAACCAGAATTGAACCAGGGACCCTTCAGTCTGCAGACCCTCATTCTATCCACTGAGCCAAACCAGCTAGGGCACTAGAGGGTACTTTTCATAATAATTTGATGGAAAATTTATTTGTGTATTTATGTATTTATTTATCTATCCTCACCTGAGGATATTTCAATATTTAGAAAAAGTGGTAGGGAGGGGAGAGACAGAGAGAGAGACATATTGATTGGTTGCCTCCCGCAAGGCCCCAGACAAGGGCCGGGCCGGGGATTGCGCCTGCAGCTGAGGTCTGTGTCCATGACCAGAACGCAACCCAGGAACCTTTCAGTCCGATGCTGTATGCGCTGAGCCAAACTGGGTAACGTTTGTTTTTTAATCACTCAACAAACAGTGGTGTTTATGTTTTGAACCGTTTTTAAAGTGTGATCTGTAAGACTTGTTGGTATTAGTTGGTACCTGGTCTGCAGCCTTCAGGCACCGGTAGGGTTTGGATCGGCGGGGCTGTGCGAGCCGCGGCCCTCCAGGCTTGCGGAGCAGACATTCAGTGTTTGAGAACTAGCTGGTGTCCAGTGGAGAGAGGACCTTGGGAAGCTAGAGGGCTTACCTTCTGCCCTGAAATGTTAGGACTTTGTTCAGTCATAATAACCATTTACATGCAGTTATGCTTCTCAAACCGCATTTCTGTTAGTTGGTCCTCTCAGTGACCCTCGAGGTAGACAGTGTTTTTCTTTATCCTCAGGAACCTTGGAGTGGGCTCCGCTTGCCCAGAGCTGCAGAGGCGGCAGTCCCGAGTCAGGGTTAGGTCTGTCCCGGGTCTTCTGTGTTCTTCTTACTGCTCTGCATGCTTACTACACACGAAGAGGTCGCAGGCAGGCTTGGGCACGAGAGGACCATCAGGTGGTGCTGTGAGGAACTTAGCCCCGCAGTCTTGTTCAGGATGTCCTGTCAGCTCCACTCCCACCGGGACCGCCTGAGCTATCCAGTTTCTAGACTAGACTGGTACTCGTCACCTGGCTGGAGTCCTGAGTCCTCTCATACCCACTTCCTTCCATTCTCCTCAAGCAGCCAGAGTGTAGAGTGTGTCTTCTTAGTAAACTGCTCCTTATAATTAGAATAAAATCCAAGTGCCTGTCTGTGGCCTCGCATGATGCTCCTGATCTCTCTTACCTCTGCTCCTGTTCTTGCTTTCACCGTTTCTGACCTTCCAGCCACACTAACTTTCTTTCTGTTCTGCAGAGACAAAGCCTTTTGCTGCTCCAGGACTTTGTACTTGCTGTCCCTCTGCCTAAAATGCTTTCCCTCGTGGCTGTTTCCTTTGCATCATCTCAAATTAAATGCCACCCTCCTCAGAGAAGCCTTCACTGCCTCCTTTTCCGCAGTCACTCACTGTACGCCCAGGGCACTGTGTCCCACTGCCCTTTCTATTTTCTCTAACATTTGGTACCAGCTGGTATTTCTCTGATCGCTCTCTGTTGTGTGACATAAGCTCCATTGCAGGAAGATCTATTTCTCTTTCTCTCTCTCTCTCTCTCTCTCTCTCTCTCTCTCTCTCTCTCTCTCTCTCTCTCTCTGGTTTTCTGCTGTATTTCCCAAGGCCTGGTGGAAGCCCTGGCACACACCAGTTATTCAGTAAATGTGTATTGAATGAGCGGTCTGATGGGAGGGGATGGACCTTCTAGTGGGGAAGACCAGGCAGGAAGGGGCTGCAGCAGTTCAGGATCATCGTTAGCACATAAGCCGCAGTCGTGGGAGAAGGGCCAGCTTGAGCTGCTCTGTGAGAGGGACACGTCCTAGGAAATAGCATTTCCTCTTCCAGATACAGGGAAAGAGGACAAGAGAAGATAAGAAATTTGAGGTGGTGTGGAGATTGGAAGGCATGACTCTGTGCCCAACTCTATCATCATTACTTCTTCAATTGCTCAAAAGTTTAGGGTTGGAGAGCACAAAATAGGGGCTAATCCAGGATTACAAATTTTTGTTAACACATAACAATGAAAATAATGTTTTTATTACTTTAAAGTCATAATTATTCATGTTGGTTTTGTTTGCCCTTTCTTTATAAGTGGGCTAATTTTTTCAAAAGTCATTTGAGAGATTATAGAATGCTAGAGGCCCAGTGCACAAATTCGTGCATTGGTGGGGTCCCTTGGGGTGGCCTGCAGGAATTGGGCCCCAGCTCGCCCTGCCTGGCACCACTCTGTGGCATGGCGCCGCCCCTTTACCTGCTTCATCATCCCACCTGTGGGGCGATTGATTGGGGCTGGGCCCCCGCAGCTGCCGCTGGTCACAATCTGCAGGGCTATCGGTGGGGTGAGTAGGTCCTTGCTCCCACCACCTTGGCCTGGCCCCCTGCTTACCTGCTCCACCACCCCTCTGTGGTCCTGCTCTCATTGGGAACCAGCGGGGCTGCAGTGCCTCCACTGCCAGCACCGCATCCCCAGTGTCTGCCATGTTCTGTGCCGCCCCGATGGTCAGCACACGTCACAGTGAGCAGTCGAACTCCTGGCCGAACAATATGCATATTAGGATTTTATGGTATGTAGGATACTCTAATTCTGTAGTATTTCAATCCCAATTCAGTTAAGCTAAATGTACTTACCATTGACCTGGAGATGAAAGTAAAAGTTTATAACCATAGTTAGCTTGTATGAGAGAAATGTTCTATTTTTCTCTTGGTTTGTATTTAAAACAATTATTTTCTCTTTCTTCCCATTAGATGGTTATGGAACAAGGAGACTGGCTGATTGGAGGAGATCTTCAAGTCTTGGACCGCATTTATTGGAATGATGGTCTTGATCAGTATCGTCTTACTCCTACTGAACTAAAGCAGAAGTTTAAAGATATGAATGCTGGTACAACATGGACCTAAATACCTAATATGGGGCTACTTGGGGGTTTTTGCTTGATGGGAAAAGTTTAGAAGATTCCCCCCCCCCAATATTTAGTAACTAGAGGTCTAGTGCACGAATTCGTTCATGGTGAGGTCCCTCAGCCCGGCTGGTGAATGGGTCCACAAGAGGTTGGCTGGCAGGGGGAGGGACCGCAAGAGGTTGGCTGGCTGAGGTAGGGGCTGCTGGATGTTGGCTGTAGGAGTGCACTGACCACCAGGGGGCAACTTCTGCATTGAGCATATGCCCCCTGGTGGTCAGTGCATCATTGCAACTGGTTGTTCAGTCAGTGGGTTGCTTAGGCTGTTACATATATAGATGTAACACAGAATGATGAGTAAAGGTAAATGTAGCACTTGAAATATGTAAGGAAAAGTATCATTGGATCTAACATTATTTTGTATGCTACGTGGAAGATGAATGCTAATAACAAATTGATCTTTTAATTGTTTATTATGAAACTCTCTTGCTAAAGCTGAACAGAACTATGGAAGAGAATTTGTTTGAAGAGCTCATTCATATCAGTGTGCTTTATATCTTAGAATGTCTTATATGAGTGGACTGTGTCACTGCAGAAAGTAATAGGAAAACAGAACTTTTATCATGTTTGTTATACAATCAACAACAAATTTTTGTTGTTTATACCAAGTATGGAGATCCATAGTACATGACAGGAGCTCACAGTGGAAAAGAGAGAGACATTCAACAAATAGCAGAAAAGGTTGTTGAAAAGTAGGTTAATACTGATTTTAAATTTCTGGATTAGGATGGAGAGGAGCAGTAAGAGCAGAGAGCCTACAGATTACATATTATAACAACTCCAGGAGAGGCTTTTTAAACATTTTTTATATCAGATACCTACTGCTCATAGGTCTTGTACATAGAGGTAGGTAAATGGTGTATTTACACTGGTGTGCTCATACTCTTTCTCTCCCTACACTCACAAGTCCACAGTGCCATGTGAGGCAAAAGCATTCATTGGAGGCTTTTTAAAGATCTGATGAATTTTGAAGCATCTTATAATCATGTTACTAATTAATTCTCACTCCACAGAAATGTTTAAGCCCTGACGTTAGTGCTATTATATGCGTTTTAAAAAAATATTTTCTGTGTAGAATAGAAATCAGGCAAAGAAGGCTGAGAAAAATCAGGTGAATATGGTTGTTTTTTAAGGAAATAGCCGGCCACCGAGCTGTATTTGTTCTCTCCCAAGCGACTGTAAGAGTCAGGGCAAGAGCACCCATTTCCTCAGCTGTGTGCAGCCTCTCTGACCCCTAGGTCCCAGCAAGTCATTTGGAGTCTTGTGTACAGTGTCCCCGCTTCACCACCATAGCAGTTATGTGGTTGTGGGAAATTGCATTCATTTCTAAGGCTCAGTTCCCTGTGTTGTAAGAGTAAGGACAATGATGGCACTAATGCATAGGATTCTATTTTAAAGCGTGAAATGAGATAAGATATTAAGGCACTGTAAACAACACCTGGCACATGGTAAGCGGCTCAGGTCATAATTCCTGTTATGTGAGGGAAGCTAGCCTTATCTCTATTTGTGTGAAGGTTAGAAAAAGAATGTCTGTTTATTTTTAAACTTTACTGTTGTTTGCTAATATTTGAATTTTTTAAAGCTTTATTGTAGTTTGCTATTATTTGAAAATAAGATCAAGAGGCCACACACACCCTCTTCAGAGACCCACAGTTCCCGCCCAGCCTGCCTTCTCCATCACAGCTCCTGCTTGGTTCCCATAGCGCAGTGGTCGGCAAACTGCGGCTCTCGAGGCACATGTGGCTCTTGGGCCCCTTGAGTGTGGCTCTTCCACAAAATACCACAGCCTGGGTGAGGCTGTTTTGAAGAAGTGGCGTTAGAAGAAGTTTAAGTTTAAAAAATTTGACTCTCAAAAGAAATTTCCATCTTTGTACTGTTGATATTTTGCCCTGTTGACTAATGAGTTTGCCGACCACTGCCATAGGGTATTGAGTGTGTAGGATTGCTCACCCCAAGCCCTTCCAAACTTGATTCCCCCCCACCTCTGAATTTGAAGCAAATATTTGGCTTAAACGACTTGTGCTCAGAGAGTCTCTGAAAGCTACGCTTGCGGCTTGCCTGTATAACAGCTCGTTTTTCTTGTTGCTAACATTTTTTGGGGCCCAGTCACAGGGAATGTCCTTATGTAAGTCAGTGATGGCACCTCACTCTCTTGTCAGTGTGTGATTAAGGGTCAGTGTTTGGTCCGTTCTGCCCACTGAGAGGTAGGTAAGGTTTTCATTCCTGACAGGAAACTGGCTTACAACTAAAGTCATCTTCTCCCGTCCTTCCCTTCCCATCAGGAAGTGCGTAGGTTGCTGCCGTGTGACGGTGCACTGTCCGGAGCTCTGGCAGCCATTTTGCACTGCTGAGGATCTGTGAGAATCTGAACTGTTTGAGTTTGTGATCCAACCCTGGGTTCCTCTATCTCTGGATTTCTTACTCAAAGACCTAAGGCATGTTTGAATTGTTGAGGGCACTTCTAATGGGGTCTTATTTTATTTGCAACCAGAAGCATCTGCTAGTTTTTTTTTAAAATGTGCATATTTTTCTCTTTTTATTTCTGGTGAATGGGGACATGTTAATGGAGGACTTGCTGAGACAACGTCACTTACTTTAATGTTTTGCCCAAATTTGAATTCCTATTTAAAATTCACCTTAGCAAATTAATTGTTGGCATGGGTGAGGAGTATTATCATTCATAATTAGAGACTTTAATAAGACATCTGTTTTACACTCTTTAGTGAGCCAAACATTTTATTTTATTTATTTATTTTTTTTAAATAAATCTTTATTGTTCATATTATTACAAATGTTCCTCATTCCCCCCCCCCCCATTGCTCCCCTACACCAAGTTTCCATTCAATTCTCTGCCCTTTCCCCATCCCCCATTGTCCTCATCCATAGGTGCAGTTTATGTTCAGTCTCTTCCCGCCCCGCCCCACTCCCCATTTCCCCAAGAATCATCAGTCCACTCCCCTTCCATACCTCTGATTCTATTATATTCACCAGTTAATATTGTTCATCATGATTTTTACTTCCCTTGGTTTTTAGACTCACTTGTTGATAGTTACGTGTTTGTTTATAATTTTTATCTTTATTTTCTTCCTCTTCCTAAAGAACCCCTTTTAGCAATTCATATAATTCTGGCTTGGCAGTGATGAATTCCTTTAGCTTAAATTTATTTGTGAAGCTCTTTATCTGGCCTTCGATTCTGAGTGATAACTTTGCTGGGTAGAGTATTTTTGGCTGTAGGTTCTTGTTGTTCATCACCTTGAATATTTCTTGCCATTCCCGTCTGGCCTGCATGGTTTCTGTTGAGAAATCAGCTGACAGTCGTATGGGTGCCCCTTTATAGGTAACTACCTGCTTTTGTCTTGCTGCTTTTAATATTCTTTGTCTTTAGCTCTTGGAATTTTAATTATGATGTGTCTTGGTGTGGTTCTTTTTGGATTCCTTTTGTTTGGGGTTCTGTGTGCTTCCTGGACGTGTAAGTCTATTTCTTTCACCAGGTGGGGGAAGTTTTCTGTCACTATTTCTTTCAATATGTTTTCGGTATCTTGCTCTCTGTCATCTTCTGGGATGCCCATAATTCTGATGTTGGTTCGCTTGAAGTTGTCCCAGAGGTTTCTTACATTATCTTCAACTTTCTGGATTCTCTTGTCTTCTTGCTTCTGTGGAGGAGTGTCCTCTGGCTCTTTGTGTTCCAAATCTTGGACTTGATCCTTGCAATCTTCCAATCTGTTTTTAGGACTCCGTATAGTATTATTTATTTCAGAGATTGTATTCTTTATTTCTAGTTGACCCTTCATTATTTCTTGTTGATCCCTTATCATATCCTCATAGGTCTCATTTATTTTATCGGCCTTTTCTAAGAGATTGTTGAACAACCTTATAAGCGTGGCTTTGAATTCTATATCCAGTCGCTTTTTGTCCTCCATTTCTTTCGTTTGTGATCTGTTTCCTCGTTTTGGCATTTTCGCTGCTTCCCTGAGTTGGTAGGTTGGGAGGATCAGCTGTGTCTATGCCAGGAGACAACCTTATTCCACTAGACTTGGAAACCTGCAAAAGCCTCTCTGATTTCAGCTTGGATGGGGCGGAGTTTCAGGGTGGAGCCTACAGCCTTGGCTTCCGGTTAGCCCCGCCCTCTGAGGTTCCTGAGTCTCAGTGTGCCTCAGGGTCCTTTAGTACTCGCTGCAAGCACCTCTGAGAGAAAGCCACTCTAGAGTTTCGCCCACTACCAGACAGTGTAGTCTCTCCCCCAACAAGCCCACAACTGGGGTTCAGAGCAGTTGGAAGTGGGGTTAAGAACAGTCCGGAGTTTATGTCTCCTTCCCGCTAGGGCGATCTCGCGGCCCAAACAACAGTCTGTCCTGTGCGCGCAATGTGCGCGACTCAGGGGCTCTGCTTTTCGCCGTTCTCCCTGAGCTTCTGTCTTACATCCCAGATTCCCTCTGTATGAGGCTGGGGCCCGACGGTCTTGCCCAGGACTGGGGTTCAGTGCAGTCAGAACTGGGGCTCAGCACAGTCCTGAGCTTTTGAGTCCTTCCCGCTGGGGCAATTTAGCCGCTCAGGGAACAATCCCTCCTCTGCGCGCAATGTGTGCGACTCAGGGGCTCTGCCTTTTCGCCGCTCAGCTGAGCTTCCGCCTTACAGCCCAGATTCCCTCTGTGAGCCTGGACCCCCGGGGTCTCGCCCAGAACTGGGGTTCAGTGCAGTCAGAGTTGGGGTTCAGCACAGTCCGGAGCTTTTATGTTCTTCCCGAAGGGAACGCCAGCCAGGCTCTCAGCCGCCCCTCCTCTCCGGCTCCGTCCTCTCCCCGCGCACCGTGCCTCCGTACCTCAGGCTTTTACAGCTCCTCTGGTTTTCCTTCTGGTTTTCTCTTTCCTTCTAGTTGTACAATTCCCAGTCAGTCAACTTTCCTGTAGTTCTGGATAGTGTCCACTCTATATTTTAGTTGTATTTTTTTGAAATTGTTGAGTGCGGCTGCAGTTAGGCTTTTACCTCTGCCGCCATCTTGTTGTCTCTCTAGTGAGCCAAACATTTTAAATTAGTTAGAGAATTTATTGCATAATGAGTGATTACAACTTTGTTTAGAGTAACTAAGAGCCAGTTATTAGCCTTGCATTAGACAACAAAGATAGTGGAGTGTTAGTTTGTTTACTTGTCCATTTTAGGACTACGGCAAATAAGCAACAGACTGAGGGGATTCCTTTGTAGTTCTTGCTCTCTGTTAGGAAACCCATAATAAGTCATCCGCTGATGGGTAGGAAATGTAGTTCAAGGGAGAGAAAACAAGGAATATTTATTTTTTCTCTTACCTGGGGATTTTCTTCTTACCTCTCTCTTTCTCCTTCCCCAGCGTTAGAAGAACTTTGATCGCCCCTTTGGGCTGTCGTCTTGTGCACATTGACATGATTGGTTTTGCTGGTCCGACCACCCTGTGGCTGGAAGGGCTGAGAGGTCTTTAACACCCACACAGTGGTTGCAAGGTGACATGATTCCAGATGGCAGGTTCTTTGAACCCCTGGTGCTTGATCTCTATCTTGGAACGAAAGAATGAATTTCACTTAAGCCAAGTTAAGAGCCAGTTAGTATTTATTACACACAGAACACTGGTGTCCTGTCAGGTTGCAAAGGAAAAAGTTGACACAATTTCCTTCAGGCTAGTATGTGGTAGCACGGGGCTGAATAAATCTAAGAAAGCTTAGAGCTGTTGAACTAAAAAGTCTATTTTAAATGAATGGGTAGGGACATTGGATGAATATCGTAGGCCACATTGGGGATGGTGAATGAGAGCTGAAGCTGAGCAGGTGGTCGGTTTGTGAGGGCACGAGGCTCTCTTGACCCCGAATGACAGTGAGCTGGAGGGAGTGTGGCCTGAGGTTGGGTAAGGAGAGACTCAGTCAAGTCAGAGCACACTCAGAGGAGGCTCTGGACATAATTTAACAAAGCAGGTGTTTAAAGAAGGATGGTCAGGGTTAAGGGAACTCACAGGAATGTTTTAGCAGCCAGGGAACAGTTTAGGGTAGTGTTACCACTCCTGAGAGGGCACGGGGAGGAAGCTGTTTGGAAGCCTGGGAAGAGGAGCTGTGGCTGTGAGGAGGGGCTGTGGGGCAGAGGCTAGTTGTAGGCACAATCACAGCGCTGAGGCAGCATGCTAATGGTGCAGGGGCACCTGCAAAGCTTGTCCCCCTCCATCTTCTGGCTGCTGCCAATGTCTCCCATCTTGGAGGCATGCGCACACACACAGGGCACACATGCACATGCATGTACACATATGCACACAAAACACACATGCAAGTATAGGACAGAGAATTGATATGAAGCAGCCCAGAGCCCAGTTGTCAAAAGATTATATTCCACATTGATTTTTATTTTTATTTGAAAATATTTCTAGTCTTAAGAATGAAAAACATTTTATGGCTGCATACTTTGGATGTAAGAGTACCTGTTTGTGAAGAATTGTAATTAGTGTTTATATTTACTCAAGTGGCCTATGTCTTATTGATTTTTCTTCCCTCAGAAGCAGTTTAAGTAAAATAAATACTAGTAATTTATGATTGTCTGGAGAGAGGCAAAGGAGATCAAAGCCTTTTTAAAATTCTCTTCAAAAAACTTCCACAAAACCACACTTTAAATGTCATATGCGCGCACACTCACACACACACACACACACACACACACACTCACACACACACACGCACTCACACACACACCCCTCTCTAACAACTTGACAGTTATCAATACTCTTGTTTAGCTACTTCATTGATTCAGGGAAAGCAGAAGTGCCGGTTTTGAGAGCTTTGGGGTAAATAATGTGGTAAATATTAAAGCTTGAGTAGGGCTGGGAGAGGAAACTCATTAATTACGCTGTTTGTAGGACAATGTCACACAGAAGTTGAAAGCGGGGAAGCAGGAAGATGTTGTAATCGTGGGCTTAGTGGTTGGGATGCATACCAGCTCTGTCTGGGGAAGCACAGTTCTGAGGAATTGGGGGGAAGGGTGACGAGGAGCTAGAAGCACTTTCTTGCTCATTGCCTTATTTGTTGCTCAAAACAGTCCGCCTGGAGCGCTGAGGTTGCCCATGGGCAGGTACTCAGCTGAGAAATTGCAGACTTGGGCTCCAACCCGGGTTCTTTGCGCGGTGCCCCAGGGTTTGATGCCCTGGCGTCTGACTAGGCGACCCATGTCCTGCACTCTCCAGGGAGTCGGTGCTGGCTCCTTCCCCACCATCAGGAAATGCTCATGGCCGCTGTTTGCTTGCCTGCCACACAACACTTGCTCGGAAGTACCTTCTCCACTTCCGTCTTCTCTTTCCTCTGCTAGAAGAATACGGGCAGATTGTGCTTGTTTCCATGATGTGCTGGCTCCTGGGCAGATGGTGTTCAAGCTGAGGAAGAGGGGACACCTGTACTACTGGCTCTTCCTCTATGTAGACATGAAATACAGCCAAAGGAATGGGTTTTGGGGGCTAGGCCTGCGCCTGGCTTGTGATGTGACAGTAATAGTGAAGGTGGAAGAAACAAGGGGATGCAGGGCAGTAATGAGCAATATATCTTGAAATGGTTTCAGTGATATCTCTAAACTGCTGAATTGGAAGGTCAGGACTCAGATGCAACTAACAGAAGCCATCTGTGCGTAGAGTAATTGGATCCAGGTGAAGGGTAAGTTTCTTGAAGAGTGTGTAGAGAAAGAATTTCATCGGTCGCAGCAGTGAGCCCTGCTTCTCTGAGAGGTCCTACAAGATGTCAGAAACAGGTGATTACACCAAAATGGCCAAGCAGAATCTAAAATGCCATGCATGTGCTGAATCCGGTTTGGCTCAGTGGGTAGAGTGTTGGCCTGCGGACTGAAAGGTCCCGGGTTCGATTCCGGTCAAGGGCATGTACGTTGGTTGCGGGCACATCCCCGGTAGAGGGTGTGCAAGAGGCAGCTGATCCATGATTCTCTCTCACCGATGTTTCTAACTCTCTATCCCTCTCTCTTCCTCTCTGTAAAAAAATCAATAAAATATGTTTTAAAAAATGCCATGCATATCTGATGAGGACTGTGTAAAAATGCATGGGCAAGGAGAGCAACTAGGAAAGTGGTTTTTGTTGTTGTCTTTTTTGTTTTGTTTTTATGTCAGAAGCAGCGGAGAGGCCAGGAGCATTTAAAACAGGAACGTGTCCTTTGGATTTGGCTGGAGCTTCATACCACGTGACGGAGCAGGAAGGGATTGGTTGGATGAATGAATCCAGTCCTGTTCTTCCATTTATCCTTCACACAGCCACCAGACTGATGCTCTGGAAACAAAGACCTAATTATGCTGCTGCTGTTGAAGGAAGTGTATTTCTCCTTTGCACATGGGCTTATTTTCTGGTTGGTGAATGTGGGCTTCTCCTCCTCTGACCAGATTGTACACTCCTGGGGGCAGGGTCGGTCTCACTGCTGCCTCAGGACAGCCTCTCTAAGGTGGCTTTTTCATCTCGCCCCAGATTGTCTCCTCCCTGCCCTGCCTGCTGTCGCAGCGTGCGGAGGCTGGACTCGGGGAAGGAAGCCAGGGCGTGGACACGTTTTGGGAAGAGGTGGTGCAGGGCTGCTGGTGCATCAGTAGTGAGGGAAGTAGAGCTTCTGATGAGAGCCAGGGCACACGTGCTTCATCGCCCATGGAGGGTGATGGCGAGGAAGGGATAAAAGATCTGAGACTCTGAGATGAGTGATGGGACCATGCTCCCAGAGGGTGTGGAGGAGGACCAGCGATGCACAGGAGGCTGTGAGGAATCCAACCCGAGGTGTACATGGGGTACTAAGAGGTGGTGGTGAGATGATCTGGGGTGTAGGGGCAGGTTCTGGTCAGCAGACACAGATTTAGTAGTCGCTAACACAGAGCCCTGCTCAGGGGCCTCAGGTTGCTGGGAGCAGGACGGGGAGAGTCCTGGGGGTCAGGGCATTGCCAGTCTTTGCTGTTGTCACAGTGCGACCCACCCCGTTCACCAGTCTGTAGGCTGCGGTCTGCCAGAGGAGCCTGTCCGGGTCCTGGGGAGGAATAGATTGAGTGGGTGGAGAGCATGGGAGAGGGGCGCCTGGGAAGGCACATGGGCACTTTCCTTAAATTGTCAGCTGAGTCCAAGACAACTGGCAGGGCCGAGGCTCAGATACTCATTTCCCCAAGATGGCAGAAAGTGTAATCAACTTGGCCTTCATATCAAGCCCACTTGTTGGCAGGGGCGGGACTAGATATGTAAATTCAGGGAAGCTAGGGCCTACTTAAGAATGCAAATAAGCTCCTTTGATCTTAAGTTTTGGTGTTACTTCCTGGTATTGGGATATAAAATAAATGCGCTGGGAGGGGTCACCTCGTCCTTTTCCTGCCTCTCCAGCAGACAGAATGGTGGCCCACCCAGCTCCCAGCTTTAAATCTATCTCTGTGTCTTCTCTCTTTATTTCTATTATTTCTCAATCCCTGGCCACCTCTACTTAGAACTGGTTCATTCATCTCTCTTTCCGGGCGGGACGCAGAAAAGGGAGATCCCCGCCATGTTTGGCCCCCACAGAGAATGGGAGAGTTGGTGGGAGTCTTACTTTACATGGAAATGTGGGAGCATGTTCCTCAGCAATAATCATCTCATTTTGCTCTCTCTTCACTCTACCCACTTACTCTCTGCTCTGCCCATCAATCTTGCACGGTGCCATTATAGTTTTCTGCAAGACACTACTGGTTAACTCACAACCCCTTTTGGTCCCACTGTGTCCCGCCTAACCTGGCATTTGATATTCTATATGATCATCTTGTGTCAGCTTTTTATCCATCTGTGGCAGAATGGATGATCTTGTGTTCCTCACACACATCTATCTCAGCTTTTCTGTGCCCACAGTTTGGCCCACATCAGCTAGTTTGGTTAGAATACTGATTTTACTTCTATCAGCCACATTTCATTTAGCAAAGTATAGCATGCAGAACAAGTCTGGCCCACTGCTATTCTTTGTAAATAAAGTTTTATTGGAAAACTGCCACATTCATTTGTTTATGCATTGTTTGTGATTTTTTTCGCACCAGAATAGCAGGCTGAATAGTTGCTGCAGAAACCCCATAGCCTGCAAAGCCTAAAGCATTCACTCTGGCTCTTTAAGAAAAAAGTGTGCTTTTATTCATGGTGTCAACAGCTTTGCAGTGTACTTTTCTATAAGTCAAGATTATGGAATACCTTGTCCTTTCTCAGGAACAGGTACAAACAGCTAGAAAGAAATGGAAATCATAAGTGTTAATATTAAATTTCAGTCATCTTGTAGATCACCACCTATTTTCAAACATGATCTTAGGTAAAGCAGTCTGAAACTAAGCCATATGGAATTATAAGTGAGAAGGCAAATATTTTATACCGATTATGGTGTGACAATTAGGGAAATCACTGTTTTTTAGAAAATGGCAATTAGAATGTGAGACATAATGAAAGTTGTTGTATTAGTGGCCCCAGGTTCATAGTGGCCCATTATCCTTTTATTTTTGATGGAAAAGTGATGAAAGAAAATTTAATAGTGATGCACACTGGGCTATGTTCGTTGGGACAGTACCCTGGGAGTGTAGCTCCCAGTGGATCAGATGCTCTGATTACAGGGTTCATTCATGGAAGCTCTTTAGTGGAGAGACCAAGAGGTAGGGGTGAATATACATCCTGGAACTACAGAAGGTTACAGCCATTTGTATAATTCATTGATAGTGATGAGGAATTGAAAAAGACCAGAAACTTAAGAAAGACCTGGTTCTGTTGGCAAGAAAAAATGGGCAGACGGATCAAATGTGGTCATTGGATTTCTGAGTGCAACTGATAGTAAGGAAAGAATTATACCTGGAAGACATTTTGGCAGCAAAATCCTTTATATGTTTCTAATGTGAACTTTTAGTAAGTCATCCATCTTAACTTTATCTGTTAAATGTCCAGTGTGGAGCTAGATTAATTCTTTTTTTTGGAAAGAAAGCCTAGATAAATTATTAGAATCTGTGAAATATGTGTTTGTGAGACAGAATTTATTTTTTATGTTTCCTTTTGCACATCCTGTCACATAAATAACCCTGCTAAAGGGCGATTTTACAAAATCAGATTTGACCTGATTGAAGTGTAGGAATGTAGTCATCGTACACCTGAGATGCATTAACCAAGGGTCATGTTCAAAGATAGACTCCTGTTCGTGATTAAAGAGGACACAGGCAGCCTATCTCTCACTGAGCTAACACTCCCTCACCTCAGAAACACTTGCTGGGCGTAGAGTTCATGCTTCATATTGGGTGGCTCACAGTTTTGATTCGTTCTGTTACAGATGAGGTTCACCTTTTTCAAAGTTAGTTTTTATCACTTAAGATTATGTTTGCCAGTTTTGTTTTTTTCTGCTGTAAAGTTAGCAAATTATACTTACTAACAAGTATTTTGGGGGAGAGATTTTTAGACCATAACTATTCTGTTGTCATCAAACTTTTACCTGCTAGTTTTAGCACAATACAAATACTGTCAGATGGTGAATTTATAATCCCTTCATTTTTTACATTTATTAGTTGACTTTCTACCATGAGGTAGAATATCCACTTCTCCCCCATTGGTTATTCATTTATTTTATTCTTAGGGACTCACAGATTCTTGTTTCACTCAGTTGGGTATGATCCATTACTGTTACTTGCTTGGATGTTTAGCTTGTTCTGGGTTCGCCAGACTGGTTACTTTATCCTTTTGACGTGCCCATCATTCTTTGAGCACTTTCTTCATGATGCAAAGGATGTTTCAGCTCATGTTGAGCAGTATGTCTTGGAATAACTTCATTGTCAGTGTTATGACACATCCTCAAACATGTGAGATTTGTAAAACAAAAATATAGTAGAAGTGCAGGTCATGTTGGCATGGTCAGAGCAGTCCATGTTTTTCACCAGTTCTAACTCCGAGAATGCATGCTTGCTTAATCCTAAGCATCAAGCTTCAAGAATTGTTTATCTTTTGCAAGGTCATCTGTTAGAAACATGCTCCTCTAACTCTGAAATTCTCTTTTCAGATGCTGTCTTTGCATTTCAGTTACGCAACCCAGTGCACAACGGACATGCTCTACTAATGCAGGACACCCATAAACAACTTCTAGAGAGGGGCTACCGGCGCCCTGTTCTCCTCCTGCACCCGCTGGGTGGCTGGACCAAGGATGACGACGTTCCTCTCATGTGGCGAATGAAGCAGCATGCTGCCGTGCTGGAGGAAGGCGTCCTGAATCCCGAAACAACGGTGGTGGCCATCTTCCCATCTCCCATGATGTATGCTGGACCAACCGAGGTAGACTGCTTTTCAGATTTTCATGCAGCAGTGTGGAAACCACTCTCTCGAACACAGCTAGTGTCAGCCACAGACCCGTCTGACCTGTGTTTCTATTGCACACACGGAGTGTGCTCGGAGTGCTCTCCTGCTCTGACAGTGGTGTCCTCTAAATGGGGAGAAGGGTGGGCAGGGAGGAGCATGCTCCTCTTACTCTAGTTGCAGTCCGTGGTCCCAGTTGTGGAACAAGTTCTTTGTAGATGAAGGGCTTGGTGAATTCAGAAAGGTGTGACACAGAATGTAAAAGCTGACCACGTTACAGACACAGCTCAGATAACACCGCTCTCATCCCTTTGACTAAGTCCTGAGTCACTCTTCCCGGGAAACAGATTTGCTCTGATTTTTTCTTCTTCTGAATTTTGGAAGGGCCAAGGTATTTCAGTAGGAAGAATGTCTGAAAAACAGTCAGGGAACATTCTCCGTCTTTTCTTTTGTGAAGGACTGGAGCTTAATAGAGTGAGGGGGTAAAATTGCTTCTTGATTTGAGTGGGAGAGGGTTCTAGCATTCTACTAAGGGGTGAGAAGGGATAGTTTGAGATATTTTTATATCTCTATATAAGGATAACTTAAATAGATTTTTGCTGGAAGGTAGAGTAGGCTTTCAAAAAATATTTATTGAATGAATGAATGACCTAAAAAACAGTGAGACATTCCTAGCCAGCTTCTTGTTGGGTGTTCAAGCTAAAGAGTAGAAGGCACATTCTTATGTATTTTTCAACTCTTGGTCAAATTTATCTGGGAGACAAACCTTTTTAGAAAGGGTTAAATAATTTAGTTGTACATACTCCTCTGTGATGTCTTCTTCTTCTTCAAAAAAGAAAGAATGAGAGAAAGAAAGAAAAGAAAAGAAAAGAAAAGCTTAAATGGAAATCCAAGAATGTTTAGCTGTTTTTTGGGATCAAGCCCAAAATTTTTTTTTTTTTTTTTTTTTTTTTTTTTAGGTGTGAATCTGCATGTTTATTTAGAATGGTAAATAAATCACAAAATTATAGATTTTTAGAAGCTGATCATTACTTCAAATATTATAAAACTCAGAAAAATAAAATATAGTATAATTTTTTGTTAATCAGCTCTCTGACATACCTCTAAAATAATTTTCCTACATTCTTTGTCTACATATTATCACATTATTTCTTTTTTTTTTTTTTATAGAGGTTTCAAAGTATTTATTTAAAAATGAAGATCCCACAAAGCTATAGTAATTAAAACAGTATGATACTGGCATACAAATAGACACATAGGCCAATGAAATAGAATAGAGAGCCCCAAAATAAATCTCAACAAAAGATAGTCAACTAATATTCAATGGGAAAAGGATGGTCTTTTCAACAAATGGTACTGGGAAAACTGGATTACTACGTGTAGAAAAATGAAATTGGACTACTATCTTATATCACTTCTAAAAATTAACTCAAGATGGATAAAAGATCCTATATAATAAAAGGTTAATATGCAAATAGATTGAATGGCAGAACAACCGAACAACCAGTCCCTATGATGTGCACATGGAACAGGGCAGGAGTTGTCCATGGTGGGATGGTGGAGTAGATGAGTGGGGGCACCAGACATTGGGGTGAGCCTCTGGTGGTTATTTATTTATTTTTTTTAATCTTCATTGCTCAGATTATTACAATTGTTTCTCCTTTTTCTCCCCCACAGCTCCCTTCCACCTGATTCCCACCCCACCCTCTGCCTTTACCCCCTCCCCCCACTATTGTCCTCATCCATAGGTTATACAATTTTAATCCAGTCTCTTTCTGCACCCCACACCCCTTCACCCTGATAATTATCTATCCACTCCCTTTCTTTGCCCCTAATTCTATTATATTCACCAGTTTATTCTATTCCTGAGATTTTTAATTCACTTGACCTTCTTCCTCTTCTTAAGTAACACCTTTCAGCATTTCATATAATACTGGTTTGGTGGTGATGAACTCCTTTAGCTTTTTCTTATCTGTGAAGCTCTTTATCTGCCCTTCAATTCTGAATGATAACTTTGCTGGATACAGTAATCTTGGTTGTAGGTTCTCCCTATTCATCACTTTGAATATTTCTTGCCACTCCCTTCTGGCCTGCATGGTTTCTGTTGAGAAATCAGCTGATAGTCGTATGGGTGCTCCCTTATAGGTAACCAACTGCTTTTCTCTTGCTGCTTGTAAGATCCTCTTTTTGTCTTTTACCCTTGGCATATTGATGATGATGTGTCGAGAAGAATTTTTCTTTGGATTCCTCTTGTTTGGGGTTCTGTAGGCTTCCTGTACTTGTAAGTCTATTTCTTTCACCAGGTGAGGGAAGTTTTCTGATATTATTTCTTCAAATATGTTTTCAGTATTTTGCACTCCCTCTTCTTCTGGCACCCCCATAATTCTGATGTTGGTGCGCTTGCAGTTGTCCCAGAGGCTCCTTACACTATCTTCAACTTTCTGGATCCTCTTTTCTTCTTCCTTCTCCAGTGGAATGTCTTTTGGCTCTTTGACCTGATTCTTGTGTTCTTCCATTCTGCTGTTGGATCTCTGCATAATATTTTCCAATTTAGTCAGTTTATGTATGCTTTTTAGTTGGGTCTCATGAAGTTTATCGAGCTTTTCTAGGATATTGTTGCATAACCTTAGAACTGTAGTTCTGAATTCTATATCCTCCATCTCTTTTGTTTGAGATCTATTTCCTTGTCTCGGCATTATCACTATTTTTCAGAGTTGGTAGGATGGCTTTGTGTGTTTGGTGTTCTATATAGCACAGTGGGTCAGCCTCCTCAGTTACCTGAGGTAGACACTCTTGGTGATCCCCTTTGTGGACTGCGTGCACAGCTTTGTTGTAGCTAAGTCTCTATTGTTGTGAATTGACCTTCAGGCCAATTGGATGTGGGTATCAGCTGTGTCTACTCTGGGATAACTTCTGTATTGGAGACAGTCTTATAGGATCAGACTTGAAAAACTGCAGAAGCCTCTGCTCAGCTTGGATGGGGCGGAGTCTCAGGGCTGAACTGACAGTCTTGGCTTCTGCCCTGCCCTTGTGCGCTCACCTGAGTTTCCGCCTGACTGGCCCAGTTTCCCCAAGCAAGAGCGTGGGTGCCGCAGGGGCTCGCCCGGACTTGGGCTGGTCTCTGTAGTCTGGAGCTTCTGACTCCTTCCGCTACAGAGAGGCCGCCATCTTGTACATAGAGGCAGCGGCAGCCTCCGCGGTCAGACCTGGAGCTTCCGACTCTCTGCGGTCAGACCTGGTGCTTCTGGCTCCTTCCGCTACAGAGAGGCCGCCACCTTGTACCGAGAGGCGGCGGCAGCAGCCTCCGCGGTCAGACCTGGAGCTTCTGGCTCCTTCCGCTCCGGAGAGGCGGCGGTCAGACCTCAGCGCGTACTAGCTCGCGCTCGCGAGGCTGTAGACCCTGCAGACTGCGACTGCGGCTCCCGGTCCCCGGTCTCTGGGTCTCTGAGTCTCTGAGTCTCTGGGTGCCTTTCTCTGCAGTCCAGACTCCACCCGTATGAGCCTGGGACCACGGAATTTCAGCCGGGGCTGGGGTTCAGTACAGTCCGAAAGGGTTCCGTGCAATCTGGGATTCCTCCCCTCCCACCGCCAGGCAGGTATTCGGCGGCCGCGTGCGCGAGCGTCTCCTACCTCAGTGCTTTTCGGCTCCCAGTCCGATCCGTGAGCCTCTCTCTTTCTTTCTAGTTGTAGCTATTCCACTCCGCCAGCTTTCCTGAGGTTTTGGTGAAGTCCTTTTTGATTTTAGTTGTTTTTTTAATTAAATTGTTGATGAGGCGGCAGTTTAGGAGACTGCCGAGGCCGCCATCTTGGATGTTCTCCCCAAAATTTTTTAAAAAAAAATATATTTTATTGATTTTACACAGAGAGGAATTGAGAGGGATAGAGAGTTAGAAACGTTGATGAGAGAGATACATCAACCAGCTGCCTCTTGCACACTCCCCACCGGGGATGTGCCCGCAACCAAGGTACGTGCCCTTGACCGGAATCGAACCCGGGACCTTTCTGTCCGCAGGCTGATGCTCTATCCACTGAGCCAAACCGGTCTCGGCAAGCCCAAAATTTTTGATTGGAGCTTAGTTGTGGGGTTGTATGTTCTGTTACCTCTTTCCAAGAACAACAGGCAAACAAAAATCAAGTCACCACACAATGAAAGATTAACTTTTCTCTTGGATCCAGCCAAAGTAATGCAGGTAAAACTCTCACATTCTCCCCTCTGTTGCTTTACAATGCTCATGAATATTGGGTAGAGATAGACCTTTGAGTTTCCTAGAGATCACTCACAACCTTTAGTTTTTACATTTCAAAGAAGTACTAAAATTGTTTTGGAAATAAAGTAACAATTTTATTGTAGTAGTTCCTCAATCTATCCTTTGGTCCTATCTCCATCATCATCATCATCTAAAGGGAACCATTTGGTCTGAAGTTCTCCAAAATTATAGGATGAATGGATTTCAATGAGGAAATGACCCAAGTGTGTTTAGCATCAGAAATGGGTATATGATAAAAACCTCATATGAGCCAGAGAAGAAAGTGAAGGAATTTATCTTCCCTATTCAGGGCATGTTTTTCCTCTTTGTGTTTCTTATTCTCTAAAACGAGAAGAGATAGGACATTTTATTAACTAAATGAACTAACAACTGCTTTTTAGAAGGTGGGAGTGAGGGGATAGGTGAATAATAAATGCAGCCAGGTATAATGAATCCTTTCTTGAGAGTCAAGCATGCTGTTTTATCTATACATTAGGAAGATTTTCATGTCTTCTGATTTCAGAGCAGGGTATGTGTCTATAGGAAGACTCAAAGGTGGAGATACCTAAGGTACCTTTGGGTGCTTGCATTTTGGCTCATCTGATAATCTTCCCCCTTGCAAGACAAAACTGCCTGGTTGGCAGGCTGGTTGCAGGCGGCCTCAGATTCGACTCCCATTGTTGCCCGTGAGAACATGGTCTGGAAAAAGCAGGAGAAGCCTGTTGTCCAGGAGGCCAGGCACGGATGTGGACCTGTTTGCTACCAGCTGGTTTTCGATCTTGGGTTAGCCATCTCTGGGCTGTACTAAGTTCCCAATAATGGTTATTTAAGGGATGTATTGGGGGAAGGGGGTGGTGCTAAATGTTCTTTAAGGTTTGGCCTCATTCTGATCATTTTCTAGTTTTTGTTTTATTTTATTTTTATTTCATATTAAAGTATAATTATAGTACATCAGAAAAGTCACATTTACAATACAATGAATTTCCCCCATTTGGTCACATTCATACAACCAGCACCCATATTTTAAAAAAAGACTACTACAACACCCCAGAAGTTCTTCTTCCTTCCCCCTCCTCTATATTACCTTCCCCTCTGTCATCACTGTTCTTACCTCTCACATTGTGGATCCAATTTGCTTGGTTGTAGTTTGGATACTCTGGAAAACAGACTCTGAGAGTGAGACTAGGGTTCAGAACATTTATTAGGGAGAGTACTTTGGGTCAGTGATTATAGAAAGGAAAGGAAAGAAAGAGAGCAGGGTTGGGCAGTGGAAAAGCTGAGTTGTGATTCAGTCTTAGTGGAAGCCTAGTTGATCCCCTATGGAGTTCTGGAAAGGCCTTCAAAGATGTTCCAAGTTGCACAAGAAATTGTTGGTTATACCCCCTTGTTCACCAGTGATTGGCTGCTCGGGAAGGGGCGGGCCTTGGGGTTGCTGCTCTTTGAGAGGCAGCTTCTAAAGAGGGTGACAGCTGCCTGGTGTGTGCTGGCAGAGCTCCTAGCAGCTGGGGGTGATCTTTCCTTCCCAAGGAGGGCATGGGCGGTGCATCCCAGCATCCCGTCCCACCTGCTCTAACACCCTTTATAGCTAGAATTCTATTCGCTCTTGTGTCTGGCTTCTTTCACTTTACATTTTGTTTGTGAAACTTGCCCTTATTGTTGTGTGTAGTCAGTTGGAGGTTAGTCATTCACAAAACTGTGGAGTGTTCCCTGTGATAGGCTTTTGGTCAGTTTCCAGTTTTTTGCTGTTAAGAGTAGAGCCGGTGTGAAAGTGTTAGTGCACATTGCTGTTGGTGCACCTGGAAGCAGCATTGCTGAGTTGTGGGTTTATATTTGTTCCGCTTCAGTGCATGCTGCCAGTCACTTTTCCTGTGGGTGGTACTATTTTACACTTCCATCTGCAGTGTATTTCTTTACCTGTATTTTTATTTTATTTTAGCAATTTCTGTCCTTTAGCCTAGACTGTTTGGCCAAGCACTTTGTAATACTTTTACTATTTCTAAAGCAATTGCAAAAAATGTTTTCATTGAACCTGAAGAGGAAATGGAGCATGGTAAATGAGTTGTCCAATACAGTGATTGAGAAATAGAGGATAATAAGCCCACTTTTATTGTACTCTTACTGTATTTGTCAGGCATATCTCAGGTTTTTTACATGTATTAGCTAACTTAATCCTTAGAACAACACTAAGGGGAGGTCCTATTACTGTTCTCAATTTAAAGGTGAGGAAATGGAGACTCAAAAAGTAGTTCAAGATCACATAGTAGTATATAGACCGTGTGGCTGCAGGGCCATGCATTTAACTCCCATAGCATGTTTTTACTGCTAGAGGCCCAGTGCATGGAATTCGTGCACTCTGGGTAGGTGGGGAGAAGGTCCCTTAGCCTGGCCTGCACCCTTTCACAGTCTGGGAACACTTGGGAGATGTCTGAATGATGGCTTAGACCCGCTCCTTGCAGTTGAACATTCTTAGCGCTACCCCGGGGGTGGGAGAGGCTCCTGCCACCGCTGCTATGCTCGCCAGTCATGAGCTGAGCGATGCTCCTCCTATGGGAGTTGCATTGATCACCAGGGGGCAGCTCCTGCCTTGAGCGTCTGCCCCCTGGTGGTCAGTCTGCATCATGGTGACTGGTTGTTCCGCCATTTGGTTGACTTGCATATTAGCCTTTTATTATATAGGATATAATAGTACTGCATTAAAAAATATGCAGTCATAAAAAAAAATATGTGGTCATATGTTCTTTGAAAACAGTCTGGAAACAAATTCTTAAAATCTTCTATAGATGTTCCAAAATAGTGACTTAGGATGGCCCTACTGAATCTCTGGCATAGTGGCTCTCACTTATTTTTTGATTATCATATCCTGGAGCTGTGGGTTATGATATTTTTTATATAATCTGTACAGGCATACCTCAGAGATAATTGCAAGACCACTGCAATTTAATATCACAATAAGGAGTCACATGAATATTTTTGTTTTCCACTATACAGAAAAGTTATGTTTGCATTATACTGTAGTTTATTAAATATACAATAGCATTATGCCTAAAAAAAAAAACCCCAGTGTACATAACTAAATTAAAAAGTACTTTATTGCTAAAAATGCTATTATCTGATCTTGTTGGAAAATGGCGCTGATAGACTTGCTCAACATAGGGTTGCCAAAGATAGACCTTCAATTCATGAAATCAAACACACACACACACACACACACACACAGCAACAACCCATAATATCTGTGAAGTATAGTAAAGTGCAATAAAACGAGGTGTGCCTGTATTATTGCTTTTTGTACTCTTACGATATCTACCTCAGTTAGATATTACTAATCTCTAACTGCTTTTGTGTTGTGAGGAGTGAATTGGATAATGTACATCAGTTAGCACATTGCGTAGCTTGTGATAGTACATGGTGATTAGCATCAACTGCCTCAAAAACACCCTCAAAGTACTTTTGCTACAAATTCTTAATATCCCTAGGATTCTGTCCCCGCATCAAGGGGGCTGCCTACACCTCAAAGCTACCTCTCAATGTGAAGTCCTAGAATTTTGGTTTGGACAGAGAGCCTGGAATGACCTCCTCCTAACAAACTTCATATCAGAGGATATATCCTTTGATTTGGAATGCTTTTTGGTGTTTGATAGTACATAAAATATGAAAATTAATAATAAATAAAAGGAAAATAAAATTAACTCCTTTTTGAGTGCCTGTTAATGTGTCACACATTGAACAGATTCTTTGCATCCATTGTATAACCTCCTCCCCACAGCAGCTCCATGAGATGGGTTTAATTCCCATTGAATGATGAGGTTAGTGAAGCTCTGAGCAGGTTAGTGGTTATAATGGACAAAGTAGGTTTTAAAAAAATTTATATATATATATATATATATATATATATATATATATATTTGATTTCAGAGAGGGAGAGGAACATTAATGATGCGAGAGAATTGTTGACTGGCTGCCTTCTGCATGCCCCCTACTGGGAACCGAGCTTGCAACCTGGGCATGTACCCTTGACTGGAATGGAATCCAAGACCCTTCAGTTCGCAGGCCAACACTCTATCAAACCAGCTAGGGCTGTGGCCGACAAACTGGCTTGAGAGCCGCATGCAGCTCTTTGGCCCCTTGAGTGTGGCTTTTCCACAAAATACCAAGATCTTCGTGAGTCTATTTTGAAGAAGTGGTGTTAGAAGAAGTTTAAGTTTAAAATTTCAATTGTTGTACTGTTGATATTTGGCCCTGCTGACTAATGAGTTTGCCGACCACTGAGCTAGGGCAAGGAAAATAGATTTTATTTGGGAACTATTACCATAGAGAAAAAGAGACCTCAGGATAGAATGGGGCTCATTTCTAAATCTGGCGTGGACAGACGGGTGGGGGGAATAATAGCCAACGAGAGAGAGGGGGTTATGGATGGAAAACTACTAAGAGGCAACATCGGAAATAACAGTCAGTGGATGATTCTGGTTGAACAGACCAAGCAGGATTCTTGCTGAAAGTGGGCCAGTCAGACCAAGTATCACGTGGAGGGTGGGGGTAGGGAATTGGTCTTCATCCCGGGGATAAGGGATGAAGAACTGGGTCAGATACAGCAGATGAGAAATTCCAGTTAGCAGGACTTTTGCTACAGCTGGGCATTTCAGGCCCGACAAGGAGGCACACCGAAGGCCAAGCCTGGAGGGCTTCGAAGAGCCTGACGAGAGCTCAGCTCAAAGAGAGGGTCGCACCCTGCACCCAGCAAGATGCAGACGGGGTTGACCTGTGCTCCTTGCTGTGTGGCAGCCCCTCAGGGGTCTGTGCCTCAGCAGCTGGTGGAAAGGCATGGAACGTCGGCGCCTGCACAGAGCTCGCAGGGCTTACAGAGCTATCTAGAAAGGCACCTCGGGTTGTATCTGGCAGGCGAGGCCTGTCTGGAGGGCCAGGTGTAGGCTTAGAGGTGCGGTTCTTGTCAGGAAGCATCAGATCTGGTGCGTGAGGAGAAGGATCTTTCAAAGAGCAGAGTGTAGGCATACTAGTAAAACATCTTCATATTTTAAACCACTAAGTGTTTTAATGTTTATGACCTGGCAGTAACCCTGAGATGGAGCGGCTTATGAAAACTACCCGTTTCTTTTTCTCAGCCGCCTCACTTGTTTGACTTCTTTGGCTTATTCACAACCTTAAGGGAATGTTTTTTGTTTCTGTAATAAACAAAAAGGACACCACTCATTTTTTTTTGTAGCTTTTCCAGTGACATCAGGAAAGAGTTTGCCAGGAATGCTTATTTGCCAACTAATAATAAAATAAAAGCAGTGACTCTTCCTTTAACCATTTTCCGTAGGTCATTTAGAAGGCATTGGTACCAGATTTGTTTCCCTCGCACAAATGCTTTTCAGAACAATGAGCAGCGGTCAAGCCTGTTTGGTTGTCACCAGGATGTCCCTGAGTTTCCAGTCTGTAAAGGCTTAAGGGCTTGACTCCTCTAAGTTCCATTCTAGGAATTGGGTGGGAGGGGGCAGCATGGGGAGGGAGAGTTGCTTTTCTCATGCTAAAAAGGTGTTATGTTTGCATTTTTGTGAGGTATTAATTGCCTGTAGAAGTCGTGTTTGTCCCTTCTACCATATTACTAAATCTATTTTTGTAAAGGATGAGAATGCTTTCTAAGACCTGTTAGGTGCAAGTTAGATGTATTTTGGATTGTGGATATGTACAACTAACAGCTATAATCTGGTTTAAGACCTTCAGATGCGAGCTGCCAGTTGAATTTGGAGGAAACGGGGACTTTTCTTTGCCATGGAAGCTACCCATGCCTTGTTAAATGACTCCTTGATAGAGACTGATTCTGTGTAAGTGAGCAGAGACTGATTCTGCGTAAGTGAGCAGGTGCCCTTAAACAGGGATGGTGGGAACATACAGTAGTCCCCTTTATCCTCGGGGGATGTGCCCCAGTGGATGCCTGGAATCATGAAAAGGGCTGAGCCCTACGTACACTAACTATAGGCTCGATGCATGCATGGTGAGGGGTGGGGGTAGGAGTTCCTCAACCCAGTCTGCACCCTCTTGTGGTCTGGGAGCCCTTGGGGGGATGTCCAACTGAGGGCTTAAGTCTAAGCCCTCAGTCGGACATCTTTAGCTCTGCTGCAGAGGCAGGAGAGGCTCCTGCCATTGCCACTGTACTTGCCAGCCGTGAGCCCAGTGGCACTTCCTCTGTGGGAACACACTGACCACCAGGGGGCAGCTCCTGTATTGAGCATTTGCCCCTTAGTGGTCAGTGCATGTCATAGCTACCAGTCAGTTTGCCTTTAGGTTGATTTGCATATTAGCCTTTTATTATATAGGATAGGATTTTTTTCCTATACCTATATATGGTCCCATTTAAAGGAAGTGTTATTGGGGGGGGGGTGTCCTCTGTGTCCCCATTGGTTGCCGATGGAAGTGGGCTTCTTGGGGTGCCACTGGAATAAGAATTTCTGGAGGCCCCCACGGGAGGATGAGGTATCATGGAAAGTTTCATTTCTGTGGAATCAAACCCCTGAGTTTCCAAGTTCCCATCTCCCTCTGTCCTGCCAAGGAAAAAGTCCAGCTGTGTCTTCATCAGGGCTGGGATTAAAGCCATTGCCCAGAGTTTCCGTTCCATGTTTGCACAGCTGAGTCCAGTATCTGGCTAGGTTAGCTTGTGTTCACAGCTGCGGTCCACTGGCTGTGGGGTGCATGGCCATGGGCTGGCTATGCGGCTCTTGGGGCCACATGGCTATGGAGGGAACAGGGGTGAGTACAAGGAAGCAGGAACAAAGCCACAGAACAAGAGAGCAACAAGAGATTCTAGAGAGAATTTCTTGTCTGTGCATTTTAACCTTCTAAGATTTTGTGCGCTTGCAGTGGCTCCACCCCCTCTAGCCAGTTATCCTTTTTCCAGCTTAGACTGACAGGCAGACATCTTCCCTGCATTGCCCAGATGTCACTGCCCCTGTGTCCCTCTTCCTCATTGTTGGGCCCCTTTCCCCAGGGATTCACAGGGAATAGATTGGTGCTCCCCTGGGGAGTGTGATGGTGTAGCTTCCTGGTGAAGCTGCCCAGATGATCATGTTTATCATGTCTGGCCTTCCCTTCGCTACTTTGCTAGTATTAACGTTAACAGCTAGCTCATTAATGCTAACAGAAGCACCTTCTCTTTGGCATATCCAATTTGCCAGCATCACTACTCTTGCACGTTGGGGCCCTCATTAATTAAAATGCTTAAATTGTACTTCGTTGCTTGAACACTAACAGCGTGATACTATGACAGCTGATCCAATAACTGAGGTGGTTAGTAAGTAGCTAGCGGGCAGGGAGCCTGTACAGCACGAAGGTTCTGGACAAAGGGCTTTATGCTATGGGCGGGTGGAGTGGGAGAGCATGAGATTTCATCACAATGGTCAGAATGGAATGGTGCGCCCAACCATTTCTTTCTGGAATTTTCCAATTAGTATTTTCAGACTGTGGCAGACTGCAAGTAACTGAAACCACAGGAAACAAAGCCTCGGATGAGGTGGGGCATAGGTGTGAGACCTCTAGAGTCAGACTGCTGGGGGAAGGGAGTGGATAAGGCATGGCGCGCTCCATAGATGGGCCCTCCATTTTAAGGGACCTCAGTTCAGGAACCTTGGTACTTGAATTCTGGCTAAGAAAGAATTCAGAGTCAAGACTCAAACTATAAGAGAAACAACTTACAGAGGCAACCGAAGGGCCCTTGGAGCTTAGGAGAGAGAAACAAGGAAAATACTGCTGGGGGAAGGGAGTGGAAAAGGCATGGCGCGCTCCATAGATGGGCCCTCCATTTTAAGGGCTGTTAAGGGTGGGGATTTTAGGGGATTTCCCAGGGAAGGATCTCAAAAGAATATGCATCAGCTTTCCAGGTGTGTCCTTTCAGGGTTGTGGTCTCCACTGATTGGTTAGCACCAGGACAGGGGGTCATTAGTTAGGGCAGCTGGTCCTGACGTCAGCCATCGTATTGCTTATCTGATTTTGTTGCTTTTCTGGGCCTGGAGCTGAAAGACAGCTGAAGCCTATATGTTTTCCTTAGGGGTTAATGCTTAAGGCAGTGGTTGTGCAAGGGTTCACATGGGAGTCTCATGAGGCCACTCTTCCACCCCTTGTTCCTTCTCCAAAGGGGCTTTACCGCATGACTAGCGACACGCCGGGGAGGAAAGGTCGGGAGGGTCGGAACTGGGTCAGGGGAGGGTGCGAACTAAACGACCAGCTATCTGAGAGGTCCTGGTGACCTTCTGTACCTGGCCCATCATGCTTGCGCTGCTGCTCCTGTCTATCTAACTGCCGACCACAGAACTACTGTGTTGCCACCTAGATTCCCATATAGTCAGTTAATTAGTTCATGCTTTCATCCAGTATCTGTCTGGAGCAGTAATATGTGTTAATATGTGTTTTTATTCCTGCCTGTAAACACCTGCAAGAGTTCTGATAACTTAAAGGGATGTTATTCTTGAGATCTCGGCCTAATTATGGGAGCCATAGATTCACACATTTTCATTGTAACCTTTGGCCCCCCCTGGCATCCTTGATAATTTAGTCTTGTGCTTATTTATTTCATTCACTTTTCTGGAGCAGTGCGATACAGATTCACAATCTCTTATCCAAACTATTTGGGGCCATGTATTACTTAATTCTACTGGTGGGTCTGGGACATAAAAATTTCTGTAGATTTCTGTAGCTGTATGAATGATTTCTCACACTGAGTGGGATTGGTAAAGCCCATAAATAACATCATGTCAGTTTTGAACAGGTTTTGCTACTAAATTAGTTAAAAAAAACTAGGTTTTTGAATTTCAGGTGGATATGTTAACTAATCTTTCCATGGTAATCATGTCACACACACACTATATAATAAGTCATCATATTTCACACCTTAAACTTATAGAACATGTTACATGTTAATTATATCTCAAGAAAATTGGATGTCAGATTTTTGGATAAGCAATTTTGGGTCAGTACCATAAAAACATTTTAGATCTGTCAATTTATTTTGAAAGTAATTGTTGGGATCCGTATAGACCGATATTTTATATACTTTTAGCTTGAGAACTGAAATGACTATTTTAATTCAGAGAGATTGTAGATTTTACAGGAGTTTTAGGATGCTTCTCATGGGGGAAGACTGTCCTTTTTATTCTGATTTTTTAATAGATTTTTTTAGCTGAAAATATGTTGTTATTAAAGCAGCATCAGGTTTTAATGTTTTCTATTAGCCTGTTTTTTCAGGTTTCTCATAGTTAGGTAACCTATACTATTTCTCCTCTGAATACACTAACTTGTATTTTCTCTCCTGCTCTGATGTCCTGTCTTGTTGTAGGCCTTGATGTGGTATAAGCAGCTCAGTCAGCTTCAAGAGGTTAAAATGATTCCTACTCCTGAGAAATCAAGAGGCAGGCTGTTATGATCTGGGAATTTATAGAAAATAGATTAAAACCAGAGTGATATGCTAATGTAATGTACAAAGAAGGGAAGGGTATTTTGACGTGGAATTCATAAGATGAATGGAGGTATTGATTTTTTTACCCAACAAGAATAGGTAATGGATATAACTTTCTCAAGAATTTTAGTGTTAAAATAAATGCACTTTTGATAGTTTGAAACAGGAAATGTACAAATTTATATTAAAAATGTCTCTGTGCCTGAAGTTCTTTTATAAATCAAGTGAGTATCAGAGTTTTGCCTTATGGAATATTGCTTTAATAAAATTTATTGCACTTAAATAAACTTTTGGTGTGAATATGTAAAGAAATTGGTCAGTTTAGCTGGATTAAAAAATTATTATCCTCAGTATTTAAAAAAAATATATATTTTATTGCTATTTCACAGAGAGGAAGGGAGAGAGATAGAGAGCTAGAAACATCGATGAGAGAGATACACCGACCAGCTGCCTCTTGCACACTTCCCACTGGGGTTGTGCCCGCAACCAATGTACATGCCCTTGACCGGAATTGAACCCGGGACCCTTCAGTCCGCAGACCGACGCTCTACCACTGAGCCAAACCGGTTTCGGCCCTTAGTATTTTTAATTAAGAAAAATTGAAAATGCATATGCAGTTTGATTAAGCAGTTCTCAAACCTTAATTGAGGTGAGATAATTTTTGAACGTCAGTAGAAGTTAGCAGTTGGCGTATGTATTCAGTCCTCCTATCATCCTCTGCAACCTGGGCTTGTGCCCTAGCTGGGAATCAACTGGCAACCTTTTGGTGCCCTGGGAAGTGCCTACCCAACTGAGCCACATCATCCAGGGCTGATTTTACTGTATATTTTAATGACTGCACAGTTTTCTGGTGCTAGGAAATTAATTTAATCAATAGCCACACCCCATTGAAGGAGATTTGGGTTGTTTTCTGTCTTTTATTATTATTATTTAAAAATATATATTTTGTTGATTTTTTTTTTTTTTACAGAGAGGAAGGGACAGGGATAGAAAATTAGAAACACTGATGAGAGAGAAACATCGATCAGCTGCCTCCTGCACCCGCAACACCCCCTCCCCCCCCAAACTGGGGATGTACCTGCAAAAGAAAAAAAGAAACAATCAGAAGTGACCAGTGAGTTAACATTTTAAAAATAATCAAAACTCTTAACAAAAATGTATATACTGGGAGTAACTTAAACCTATTGAAAGAAAAATCTATACATGGAAATCATAAAACTAAAAGTGTACATGCCCTTGACCAGAATCGAACTCGGAATCCTTAAGTCCACAGGCCGATGCTCTATACACTGAGCCAAAAATGGTTAGGGCTGTCTTTTATTATTATCAGCCCTGTGACGAATCCTGAAATGAACATCTTTGCATACTGTTCTCAAGATCATTTCTGGAATTGTTTAGGTTTTTGTCTTTCAGAAATTTTATACCAGTTTTCATTCACATAAGCGGAGTAAAAGAGTATAATATGCAGGCAGGTGGTCACTGTGCATGTAGATGTCTGCTCTATCACCGAGTTTGAATCTCTGGAGCCCATCACAGGTCACTGTGACTAACACTACACCCAGAGAGGGGTACTTATTCAACCAGGTGTTTTCTCCACTAACCTGTGTCTTTAAGTCCTAGAAATACCACAGTTTCCAAACAATTCAGTTATTGTACTATTTGTGGTAATAGAGTATTTTAAAGTTTTGTTATATACAGTAATGTTTGTTACATACACTTTTAGTTTTATGATTTCCACGTATAGATTTTTCTTTCAATAGGGTTAAGTTACTCCCAATATATACATTTTTGTTAAAAGTTTTGATTATTTTTAAAACATTAATTCACTGGTCACTTCTAATTGTTTCTTTTTTTCTTTTAATTTGGCTAATAAATACAGTTTCTAGGAATGGGAAAGATATAGAGAAAAATAGTCCTTTTTTCTTTCACCTATCTCCTTTAATTAGTCTACTTTTAAATGAATGCAACTTTAGACTAAATTAGTCACTGATTTCAGATATGGGATAAAGGTCTTCTTGCCTTTTGTCTAATGACAAAAAGAGAATAATTTCAGTGAAGATGTTTTCCTCTTAATTCTTTATTTTGGCTTATATTAAGTTGTGTTCAAAAGTGAAGATCAGCAAATATATACCATATTAATACTTGGGGCTAAAATACTATCTACAAGTCTTTTTTGCTTGTCAAGTTTTTATTTCACTTTTTGTTTATTTTTGACAGTTGTCTTTTAGGGAGCACATTATCTTTTTCAGACAATGAATGAGTTTCCTTAGTCAAGAAACTGTAACTACAAAAGTCCTGTTAAAGAGCTGCATTCATGTTTTAGTTAAGCACAATAAAATATAAAAGGGCAGGGGAAAAAAAACATTTTAAGTAAAACTTTAAAAATATAGTCAGTGTTGTGGAAATCTTAGATCTTGTGAATATTTTTGTGAAGTTTAGACATCCTTTAATTTTCTTCCAGCTTGTGTAATGAATACAAAATCTTGTGGTTTGTGTAATTTGAAACATATTTTAGCAGTGTGAGGTAGGAACCCTTTGAACCAGAGTAGGTAAAATTTAGCTACATTTTAAGATGTGTGGTTTTTTTTTTTTTTAGGTTTATTTTAAATGCTGTGTTGACACCCTGTCTACTTTAAGTTTGTTGAGAACTAGGAACCTTACTAAAATTTTCCTCCATTTACTTTGAAAAAGTAAAAACATGGTGGGAGCATAAATCAATATTGCTTTGTAAAACAAACTTGCATGGACCTCAGATGCACAGAGTTAGATTAATCATAATTTGTGGTATATGATGTATGAGTGCACTGTCATCATTGGTCCATGACTTGGTTTATTAAGTTGTGATTATGTATATATCTGTTACCTTTGAAAATTATTGAGTGAACAACTGTGAATTGCCTCTGACCTGAGAAATATAACTTGCATCTCCCAGCTTCTCCTATCAATCTCATCTGGAATTGGAATCGTTTAGGTTTTTGACATTTGCCAACATGCTTGTCAGAAATTTTATGCCAGTTTTCATTCACATAAGCAGATTGATCACTATGCACTTCAGTGTCTGCTTTGTCACTGACTTTGAATTTAGGGAACCACAAAAGGTCTATGACTGACATGATAAGCAGAGAAGCATATTTTTTGAGTCAGGTTTTTTCTTTGTGAGTCAAAGTCTTAAGTCCTAGAAACACCATAGTTTCAAAATAACTCTCCTGCCATTCTTCTCCCTCTTCAGGTTATCACAGTCTTGAATGTTGTACTTTTTATTTCCTCACCTTTACACACATACATGCATATTTTCATTACATGTACATATGCTCACATGACATATTATTTAGCTTTACTTGTTTTCCAACTTGATTAAAAGTATGTAATACTTTTAACCCTGCTTTAGATGTCTCTATGCTGATGATAATCAAATATCTATCTGTATTCACATCTCTTTTCTGAACTCCAAACCCATATTCTTACCACCTTGAATCTCTAACATACAGCTCAAACCTAACATACCTAAAATGTTAATTGCCTCATTTTAGCCCTCCAAATCTACTTTATCCATAGCTTCCTCCATCTCAGTGGATCCCATTTCCTTCAGAGATCTTGGGATCATTATTTTCTCTCCTAACCCCGGCCTGTTTGTCCACAAAAATTATGTTCCTTACTACTTTCAAAATATATGTAGACTTTTGCTTCTGGTCATAATGGGGTAATGATACTGGACTTGTCCTCTTGCTGAAAACAACTATGAAATAGGTTAAGTATGTGAGACACCTGTGTGAAGGCAGTGTGCAGAATCCTGAAACATGGGGAGCACACACAGTGAACCCCCTGCTTAGCCTGGTCTGGTGCCTGGGGGAGTTTCCAGACCGCAGCACAGGCTGGGAATCCACGTGGAACACATTGGTTCTGTTGCGGTAAGGAGGCAGAGCCTGGATCTGGGGGCCGCTGTACTTGCCGAGACCTGCCGAGTGCTTACCGGAGAGGAGGGCGCAGCACAGAGCTGAGGCACCAGGTGCTCCTCAGAGGATGTTCCCAGTGTTCCTTGCACTGCATTTGTGCAGGGTGAGACCCTGCGAGGCCTGATGCAGACGGCTGCGATAATCTAGGGTGAAGTGAGGATGCTAGAGGTTGGGTTACCCAGTGTTGGAAGATGGCGTTCCAGCCCAACTCAAATGGAGAGACCTTGTTGACATTCCAGGCATTGAACTGAGAACCAGAAAAACATGCCTTAAGAGCCAAGACCACCCTTTATGCACAAGACAGTGTATTTGTCTGGATCCCATTAGGAGGTGGAAATTGCACAGAATTTGAATAGGGAAAATTTAAAGAATTATTAACATCAGTAATGGATGTAATAATAACTAAAAATGTCAAGTGAACTCTAAAGGGTACCATAAGGTTGAAGGACATTACTAAAGGACGGACAGACTTGTAAAAGGGATTCCTTCCCTAAGAGTTGGCCTCAGACCTCATTGAAAAAGCTATGGTTTTATCCCCGTGGGTGGAGGGAAAATTCAGTGGACTCTCTGGGCCACAAGTGGTTCACAGGAGCCAGAAAGCAGGAAACCGTGCTGGTGCACAGGCTAACTGAGGCTGACAGACAGGGGGCCAGAGGGTGTTTGGGAGCCCCCTGCTGCCAGAGAGATGCAGTCTGTGATGCTGGAGTGCAGAGGGATGAGGAAACAATCCTCTGGGCACAGGTGAGCCCAGGCTGGTGGGTGGGGTGCAGAGGGAGTCAGGGAGCCCCTGCTGCCGGGTGGCTTGGGGTGCACCAGTGTCTGCATTAGAAGGGCGGTGGCGAGGTGGTCACTGGGTTAAGGCGAGGGCTTTGAGGTTCTGAAGGATTATGCACTTTGGGTTTGCTCATGGACCAGAATGCCACCAGTTATCCACATACACAGGCACCACTGATACTCTTTCCTCCTACAACGTTCCTATGATGCCCTCTACTGGTCAAACTCAACTTTGTGCTTGCTCATAGAGAAATGCTTAGAGTTCAGTCCATTATCTTAAATAATTTGGGTGAATTTGGAGTTGAGAGGCAGTAGATTGATAAAAAGCTAGACCTGCCCTGGCTAGTGTCAGGTGGCAGGTTCTGTAGGTTCTGTTCCTGATCAGGCCACATACCCAGATTACATGTTTGATCCCTGGCTGGACCTCATGCGGGAGGATTGATGTTTCTCTCATCTCTCTTTCTCCCTCTCTCTTTCTCTCTGCCTCTCTCTAAATAAATAAAAAACATATTCTTGGGTGAGGATTTTAAAAAAGGCAAAAAAAAAAAAAAGAAAAGAAAAGAAAAGCAAGACCTGCTTAGCAAGGCTTACAACCAAGCAGCAAAAAGATAAAAAGAGTTGCCAATTACCTCCTTAAAACAAACCTTCCACAGGTCCAACACACAGTAACAAGTTACTGGAAACAGGAAGAAACTGGAAAGTGTGATTTACAATGCAGAATGAAAGCTTTTTGTTGTTACTAGAAACAGTCCTAGAGATGATGCTGATGTTAGAATTACCAAATAAAAGTATTAAAGGTTTTTAAAGGAAAATATGGTCCATGGATGGGGACTCTCAGAAAAAAAAAAAGGAAACTGAGAAAAATCAAATGGAAAGTCAAGGACTAAAACAGCATAGTATCGGAATTGAAATCATTTATCGGATGGACTTAAAATCAGACAACATTTGGCAGAAGAACTGGTAGGTGAGCTAGGAATAAGGTTAATTGAAATAATTCGGAAAAAAGGGAGAAAATGCAAGGGGAGAATGAGCAGAGCCTCAGTAACTGTGGACAATATCATGCTATCTAATATATAATGAAATTGGAGTTCTGAGAGAAGGAGACAGAAAAATGTGTCAGAAAAAGTTTTTGAAAAAAATGATGGTGAAAGCTCTCTGAAATTGGTGAAAAACATCAACCTAAAAATGTAAGAAACCTCTAATCTTGGAAAAAAATAAATTAAAAGAAAACAACACTTAAGCACATAGTACTCGCACTGATGAAAATGAACGATGTAAAGAGGAACCTTGAAAGTAGAGTGATGGGGACGGAGAGTTGAAGGGAACATTAAGGAAATAATAGGACTGATGCTGCCTGGCCTGTGTGGCTCAACGGTTGAGCATTGACCTCTGAACCAGGAGGTCATGGTTTGATTCCCAGTCAGGGCACATGCCCAGGTTTTGGGCTCCATCCCCAGTGCGGGATGTACAAGAGGCAGCCAATCAATGATTTTCTCTCATCATGTTTCTATCTTTTTCTCCCTCTCCCTCCTCTCTGAAAGCAATAAAAATATGTTTTAAAAAGTAGGGATGGTGCCTAACTTCTCATGAGCAATGCGAACTGGAAGCAATGAGTTAGTTAGCATCATTAAGAAAAAACAGCAAAAAAAAAAAAAAAAAAAAAAAGGCTTGTTAATCTAGAATTCTGTTTTCTCACAAAAATAAAAGTAAAGACATTTCCAATAAACGAGGGTTGACAATTTTGTTAAGGAAGAACAGCTTTTCATAGATCTTGCAGCAGACTTCCCCAGAGGCCCCATTTCTGCTCAGCTATGGGCTGCGTGGCAAGGAAGCCTGGGACCTGGCATCTCATCCCCTGGAATGAAGTTCCTGTCATCAAGGCAAAGAGGAATCAGTTGTGTAGGCATTCAGCAGTTTTGTTACGCACGAATTAAATTACTTGTGTAATCAGGAAAAAGTGGCACAGCTCTTTGTTATTTGGTACATAGGTGCAAGAAAAGCAGAAAATAAGTCCTTTGTTGTTAGCTTGACCATCAGCCGGATTCTTAGAAGGCTTTATAGAAAGCCTTTGGACATAGCTTTGTATTTCTTCCCTGTATGTATTCAGTGCTGGCCACTGGGCATACGAGATAAAGAATACATCTTGACCTCAGTCTGCTGGAAAGATAAACAGACAGCTCTTACAGGTGTCAGTGACCAACTTCTAGGCAATGTGCCATCTTTTTCATAGAACAAATGGATTTCCTTTAGAAACACCAGTTAGGAAGCAGTTAATTCACCTGGGATCGTCTGGGAATGTTTTTATAGAATAATAGTAACAGCAGCACTGTTTTTCCTTTATTGAGGGTCAGGTGCTGTCCTGAGCGCTTTCAAATCTTCCATCAATCTTATGTGTTAAGACTTATCCTTGTTTTTATAAATTTGGAAACTGAGGCTTATATAAGGAAATTGCCGGAGGGCATTCAGTTAGTAAGGGGCAAAGTCAGGATGCAGATCTAGGACAGCCTGACTCCACAGCCTGTGTGCTTAAGCAGATGAGCAAGGGCTCTGGACTGACTCGCAGTCTCTTGATTAAAGCATATCACCTTTTCAGTGGGTTATAAGTTAACTCACACCGGGTATTTTTGGAAGAGTTACGTGTTTGGCTTATTCACGTCTGTGATAGTTTTACAAGTATTCTCATGGGGAAACCACTCACTAAATTGTATATGAAAATAATGCAGGTCACCTGCAGGAGAATGTTGACTCCTTGTTTGGTGTGTTTACCTTTAATTTACTCATGTAACCTCTAGAAGTCCAAGAGCAATTTAATTGACTGGTCATTTTACAAGACAAAATTAGAACTGGCCACTGCCACCAACCACATGCTCTGAGAACCAATAAGGTGCTAAGTTTTCTGGGCTTCAGTTTCCTCTTGTTTTAAGAGTATGGAGCTGGTGGGGATGAAATGATCTGAGCTTCCTTAAATATTAAAATTAAGCCATACATTCGATGTTTGTGGACCTTTTGGTGTTTGAATGATTTAAATGCCTAGACATACATACTTAATGAGCAAAGTGAGTTTACCTGAATTCAGAGAACTTAGACTGTCCTTTTAGCTTAATGCTGTGCAAGCAGCCATTCATTTGCATGCAGCAGAAAAGATTTTTCATTTAAGTAGAGTTGCAAAGTAGTTAATTGATGCTAAAATTCTGGCCTCGATAAATATTCTGAGTCTGAACTAGTAAAGGTCTTTTGTGTGACTGTGGTGAAAGGGCAGAAGGGAGTGGGAAGAATTTTCTTTCTTTATATTTTATTTTATTGTGGCTCAATGCCCATAGAATTAATCCTATAGCAGAAAAGGGTGAAGTTATAGGACCTTGGGGTCCTCTCTATTCAGCTGGCAAATGGGGAGAGAAGAACTAAGATAGCACTCAGGAGTCTTGTGAGCGTTCCTCAGCTGGAAGTGGCACATATCACTTTGGTCTCATGTCTTTGGACAGAACTCGGCCACATGGTCACACTGCAAGGGAGGCTGGGAATTGTATTTCACTGTGTTCTCAGGAAGAAGGGTAGTACCGGGTACACAGACACAGAGGTATATGGAAAATTAAACGAGTGGAAAAAATCAAGGCAGTTATTAACTCTAGGAAAAACAAACAGTTGTACAAGGAGGGGAATAAAATAAAGACCATAAGAACAGCGAACATTTGCTGTGTACTTTCTCTGTACTAAGTACTGTTTGCTCTCACTGCTCAAATGTTTCCTATGTTAGTTTACTTAAAACATCCGTTTTTACAGGTGAATGTTGACTTCACCAAAATGTATCACTGTACTATTTATTGGATAAATGGGATAGGGAATGAGAGTGGAGTAAAAACCAACCATCATCTTTTATAATAGGAAAAATAATGTGGAAATAATGTCTACATTTTATAGTGTCTGAAGCTAAACAGTCAAGACATGACAGGTGACAAATGTCATTTGGAAATAAAGAGGTGGACACCAGTAGTAACAATTGAAAGAGCAAACGCTGCAGGGTGAGCAGTTCAGGTGTGGGGTGATTGCCCTCCTGCTACTCTGCTCTCCAGGCGCAATATACAAGTGTCTGTTGTAAGAGAAACTGTCAAGAGAGAGAGAATGAAAGCGATGTGTAGTGTTCATTATGTATACCTTATTTTCATGCAGAACAGAGATGGTTTTGTAAAAATCACTAAATAATGGAGCCTTACATGGAAAGAAAGGAGCTAAAAACATTTCTAGACCTGGGTTTGTGCAATACTTGATTGGCCGAGTCAAACTTTGGGTGTACTTGAAATTTTAATGAGAGTGATGATCTCTTAACAGTTACTTTAACTTCTAAATTCTAGGTGTTGGACTGATTTTTGTTTTTAAACTATGTCTTATTCTGAAAGTATGGGCTTCAAAGCTTTTTGCATGTAGCCAAATGTCTTGTTTAATTCTTGCCCGATATCCTGGGTCATAGTCACTTAGCTACATGTTTTTTCACTACCAGAAAGTATAAGTAGTCAAATTAATTCAATCATTTGCATCCAGTAGTTTTTTTTAACCAATGAAAGTACATCAGAAAAACACAGAAGTCACAGTGTACATACAGCTTAATGAACTTCTATGGTGAGCACAGCCTGGTTGCCAGCCCTCGGCTCGGATCCAGAAACAGAACTTTACTGGGCACGCCTAGAGTTGACATCAACGTGGACTAAAGTTGCAAAGTGATTAATTGATGATAAAATTCTTTATGGTATTAAGAATGAATTTATCTCCCTTTGACTGATGAAATTGGTGCTAATTTCTATTATTTCCAAAATTGGTCAAAGGTTATGAACTTTTAGTTATAAAGTGAATAAATTCTGAGGATCTGATATACGTGACTATCATTAATAATACTGTGTGTATACTTGAAATTTGCTCGGATCTTAAGTGTTCTCACAACACACAGGTGACTAGTGAGGTAATGACTGTATTAATTTGATAGTGGTAAATATTTCATAGCATATACATATATTAAGTCAACATGTTGCATACTTCAAATATATACAATTTAATTTGTCATTTTATCTGTCAAGAAAATGGCAAGAAAACAGTGGAACATTACCGTTACCCCAGAAGCCCCTTCCAGTCGCTTCCATGAAAGGATCAATCTCTACCCGACTTCTAACCTCCTGGATTATGTTTTGAACTAATCATAAATGATATCTAGCAGTTGTGTAAAATCATACATGCAGACACATGTACTCACATATTTCCTTTAAGTAAGAAAAATATAAACATGTATGCATAAACAATTGTACACATTTATACTTTTAGATTTTTTTTTTGAGGGAAAGGGGTTGCCAGTTCTGTTTATGGCTTCCCGAGGTTATACATTTAAATTTGGATCATATGAGAAGTATTATTTATTATTCCTTTACTGTTTCTTAGACCTCGTCATAAAGGTATGGTGATCTAATAGGAAAACTGTTCTTCCAGGTCCAGTGGCACTGCAGAGCGAGAATGGTGGCAGGTGCCAATTTCTACATTGTTGGACGAGATCCCGCTGGCATGCCTCATCCAGAAACGGGGAAGGACCTGTACGAGCCAACTCACGGCGCCAAAGTGCTGACAATGGCCCCTGGCCTAATCACTCTGGAAATAGTTCCCTTTCGTGTTGCCGCTTACAACAAAAAAAAGAAGCACATGGACTACTATGACTCTGAACAGTAAGTTTTACGTCCTCTGCAGAGATCTGTGAAATACCTGTCTTCTCAGCTGCCCCAGGGCTTTCACATGCTCTCATCTTTACAGCTTCTCTGATGGCAAGCTTCATTGTACCGAATTTAGAGAAAGGCAGACCAAGGAAACTAACTTCTTGATATCCCAGGATTTAGAAATAAAAATTGAATCTGGTTTTATGATTACAGGAATTTTGTCTTGAAGTATTTAAAGGCAGAATTGGCATTTCTCTGTCCGCCATGTCTACTGTACCTTAGCATACAGAAGTGGTCCGAGGATTTAGTGATAAACATTGCTCTGCTAAGCCTACGTCATTTATATAGTGAGAAAGTTTTTTAAAAATATATATATTTTATTGATTTTTTACAGAGAGGAAGAGAGAGGGATAGAGAGTTAGAATCATCAATGAGAAAGAATCATCGATCAGCTGCCTCTTGCACACTCCCTACTGGGGATGTGTCTGCAATCAAGGTACATGCCCTTGACCAGAATTGAACCCGGGACCTTTTGCTCCATCCACTGAACCAAACTGGTTTTGGCTATAGTGAAAAAGTTTAATATTCTTGCAATCACTATGTGACAGGCACTATCTTAATTATTGTACAGATGTTAATTATTCCCTACAGCAATCTTATGAGGTAGGTGCTGATATTATTCCCAGTGTATAATTAGTAGTAAACTGAGGCATACAAAGGTCAAATAACTGTAAAAGGTCATGTAATTAGTAAATGTCAACCCAACAATTGGACCTCAGCACGGTGGCTCCACAGTTGGTGCTCCTGCCCAGTAAGAGTGCAGTTTTTTTCTTCAGAGATCTTAGGAAGAGCAATAAACCAGCAGGCTTTTAGGACAAATTATTGGTAGTCTTAAGAATGGATTTATTGATTGATGAAGTTGTATTAATTTCTATCTGTAGATGCTATCAGTAGGTACTACACTCCCTGATTTAGAGTGGCAAGGTGAGACTTTAGAATCAGAAATCATGGGTTCTAGCCCATCCTTGCTGTGTGACTTGAGAGTCCTGTGTGCTCTCTGGCCTTATTCTTCATCTTAAGAATGATGGCTGTGGACAAGGTGATTACTGCCTTGCTCAAAATCTGTAATTCTTTCCATGTTCTGTTGCACCTACTTCTTTTTATGTCTTAAATATAATTGATTTTTTTTTACAGAGAGGAATAGATAGTTAGAAGCTTTGATGAGAGAGAAGCATCAATCAGCTGACTCCTGCACACTCCCCACTTGATATGTGCCCGCAACCAAGATACATGCCCTTGACTGGAATCGAACCTGGGACCCTTGAGTCCACAGGCTGATGCTCTACCCACTGAGCCAAACCAGTTAGGGCTATTTTTATGTCTTAGTAAGTGCTTGTACATATGGATTGTTTTCTTGATTGCTGCTTATTTAGTATAATTACATCTGCTTATTTAGTATACCTGCTTTTTTAGTTCAAGTTACAATTCATGTTCAGTAAATAGAACTGATAATTATTTTTTATTTATGTTTTATCAGTGTCTTTACTGATGGGTAATTGAAAATTGACTGTAGTAACCTTCCATCTGAGAGCACTCATTCTTTTTTCCATGGTCGTTTACAGTTGACTCTTACGTTCAGAAATGATCTTGACCTGACCCTGACCCCTGTATCTTCAGTTGGTGTGGCCCATTTTGTAACACTGGGAACAAGAAAGGAAAAGAAACCTTTTTAAAAATAAAAACATTCTCTTGTTTCTAAGAGGGCCATAAAAATGTGTCATTTAATTTCTTTGAGATAAGTGATAAGTTGTCTGAATAAGGAAAGACTATTACCACAGGAGTTTCTGGGCGTCTCATTTAATAACATAAATAATTCTGGAGAAAATGCACAGTTTTAGGTAATAGCAGGCTTTCTGAGTGATGAACTACAGGAAAATCTTGAATCAACAAGAGAAAAGGCTTATGTAACTGGTATGGGCAAGCATAAAGCAAGTGTTCCAATGGCCAAGTTGTGGAGTTAAAGATCAGAGCAATTCTAGAGCATTATTTTCTAGAAGAACACCTGAAATGTGGCCCAAATTCTAGCATACTCCTGAACCACACCATGAGAAGAATTTACAACCGCCAGAAAGTTTTTACCCTTGTACAAAATCAGAGTTTGCCAACACCTATAAATAGTTCTGAATTGTGGCAAGTTTAGTTTTATTTTGGCCTAAGGATGTGTGTGTGTGTGTGTGTGTGTGTGTGTGTGTGTGTGTGTGTGTTTACATATATATATGTATGTTTATATACAGGGTGGGGCAAAAGTAGGGTTACAGTTATTCGTATGGAAAGTAGTATAGTAATTAATAAATAATAATGCAAGAATACACTCTGTGTTTCATGTACTCACAACTGTAACCCTGCTTTTGCCCCACCCATTATGTGTGTGTATGTGTGTGTGTGTGTGTGTGTGTGTGTATGCGCACACACTACGATTTCACTGTAAAAAAAAAAAGCAGCTATAAAATTCATGAGCTAAGTTTTAAATAGACTGTTTCTACCAAAGCAATGCCTTAGAAGTTTAAGAAAAAAGAATTTTAAGAAAAATAAAAGCAATTATAGTAAACCTTGAACTATGTTACCACAAAAGGTTATTGAAAGTGGAAATGTAAATTAAAAATTAAGGAAAGTAGAAATGTTTAGAATATAATTCTGTCCTTTTCTGGTTAAAATTATGTAGGGTCACCAACTTACAATAGTCTAACTTACAATAGTCCCCCTTAACTGCAGTTTTGCTTTCCATGGTTTCATTTACCCTGCTGTCAACTCTGGTTCGAAAATATTAAAGGTGAATTTCAGAAATACACAATTTGCAAGTTTTAAATTGCACACCATTTTGAGTAGTATGATGAACTCTCAGACCATCTCACCTGTCCTTCCTGGGAACATGAATCCTCCTTTTGTCCAGCATATCTGTGTTGTGTGTTTCCCGCCTGTTAGTCACTTAGTAGCCACCTCCGTTATCAGGTTGAATGTTGCAATATCACAATGCTTGTGTTCAATTCTTATTTTACTTAATAATAGCCCCAAAGTGCAAAAGTAGTGATGCCTACAATTCGGATATGCGAAAGACAAACTGTAATATGCATCCTTTGAGTGAAAACGTGAGTGCGGTTATATAATTTGAGAGGGGCCACATTTGCATAACTTATTACAGTATACTAGTATTATTCTATTTTATTATTAGTTGTTGTCAGTCTCTTGCTGAGCCTAATTTATAAGGTAAGCTTTATCATAGATATATATGCATAGGAAAAAACATGTTATATACAGGGTTCAGTACTATCTGGGGTTTCAGGCATCCCCTGGGGAGGGTCTTGGAATGTACACCCCTCAGATAAGGGATGTACTTATCCTAGGGAGAAACCTACTTTGGAAATTCTTTTGGAAGCTCCCCAGCATTGCCTTTCTACAAGTTTATAAAACATAGAGTGTCAGAGATGGAGTGCTGGGCCAGGAAACTTTGCTTCTCACCCAGCATGTGATGCATTGGTTTAATTGTGTATGAGATGTTTTGAAAGTAATGACCAGTCACTTACAGAGAGAGGAGAGAAAAACAGAATCATTCAACTCGTGGCCAGATGCATAAAACTCAGGTGCATTTGCAGGAGACAAAACTAAAGAGAGCCAGAGCTTTTCTTTTACATGATCCTTGTGCCGCTGTTTCATTACTGGGGCTTCTTTGCATGATCAGCTGATTTAATCACATGCAGGACCCTAGAACTCATCTGTATGTAGTTAGTTGACTGATGGGCTGGGAGGCCCTTGATAACTTTCATGTTTCCTGGGTAATATTGCTCTAAGTCTCTCTTTTAATCATTCAAAAGCTAAATAATTACATCAGTTCTCATAAGATTTTCCAGTGATGAATTCTATATTAGTTGCATGAGCAGCTCATTTTCTTGGAATTTTTTTTGAGTTAGCAAATCTTAATAAATTGTAACTTGGGAGGCTTTAAAACTGCCTTAGTTTTCTAAATTTTTACATTGTGTTCAAATATAATTAAGTTGATGGGAATATGTTGGAAAGTGATTAAAATTTTGTGGAAAGGCAATAGTCTTTGATGTAGTGAGAAAACAGTTATTAATTATGTGCATATGATGTTGGCTTAGATTTGATTAATGGACATTGTTCAATGCCAACTTTTATGTAATTAATGATTTTATAGCTTTTGATTTGACTAAATACCAGTGTAAGACAAGATTTAGGGAGAAAAAACCAGCTTCATAAAAATTTCAGGCAAGATATTATTGATAGGAATTATGATAAAAATCATCTGTTTATACTTAGGAAGTTAAGTAGGTCCATATTAGCTATAATAGAGATTCAAGAAAATTTAGTTTTAGGACTATAAGATTAAAGTCCTTTCTTTCAGATATTACAAACTTTTAAGGATACTTTTTTGGGGAAAACTTTTTTCTTCTTTATGCAGTAAATCTTTTTATTTGGGTAAATGTAAGATTATGATTCACGTGCTTGAAATAGTAACTAAAAAAAGAGAGCACATATGAGTGAGTGTGCCTTTTGGAAATGGATAAATGAAGGGACAGGTGGATGTAAATGTTTGCTGTTCAGTTATTTCCAAATTATCAATAGAGTATTTTTTCATAGTTTTTAAATACTGGCATATACTCAAAATCATACAGTATAAGTGTCATTAAAAAATACACATTTTGGGTCAGGGGTGGGCTAGAAGGAGGCCAATGAGGAAAAAAAGGGACATATGTAATACTTCCAACAATAAAGACTTAATTTAAAAAACACATTCTAATTGTAGGTATTCTTTAAGGCCTTTTCATATATTCTTCCCTTCTTTTGTGAACTTTCCACAGGAAAGTTCATCTATTCTAGCAGTTTCTTTATGGTAACTCTTTTTTTTTTATTTTTATTAATATACCAGAGGCCTGATGCATGAAGATTCTTGCAAAAATGGGCCTTCCTTCCCCTGGCTGCTGGCATCACCTTTGCTCTGCCCAGAGCCACCTTTCTGCCTTCCCATGCTGCCCAGAGGCCCTGAGTGGCTGGGACACTGCTCTATGCCTGCATCATTGCCTTGGTGATGATGTAAGCATCCTGCCCCAGCTCAGTGCCTATGTATGCAAATTAACCCACCATCTTTGTTGAGTTCATTTGCATACTCCTGATTGGCTGGTGGGTGTTGAGAAGGTATAGTCAATTTGCATCTTTCTCTTTTATTAGTGTAGATGTTTATTGATTTCAGAGAGGGAGAGGGAGAGAGAGAGATAGAAACATCAATAATGAGAAAGAATCATTGACTGGCCACCTGCTGTACAACCCTCACTGGGGATTGAGCCTGCAACCCAGGCATATGTCCTGACCAGGAATTGAATCCGTGACCTCTTGGTTCCTGAGTCGATGCCCAACCGCTGAGCTACCCCCGGCTGGGGTATGATACCTCGTAAAGCTATATATATGTCACTGTTTCCAGTTGCTTTGTTAGCTTTCTGTTGCTGGCCACACATTATCACAAATGTAGTGGCTTTAAAACAGTATTCATTTATTACCTCATAATTCTTTAGGTCAGAAGTCTGAGTAGGCTAGACTAGATTCTGGCCAGGCTGGGCTCTTATCTGAAGATTCTAAAATGAATACACTTTCAAGATGACCATTGTTTGCAGAATTCAGTTTCTTAGGTCCCTGTCTTCTTACTGACTGTTGGCTGGGGATTGCTCTCTGCTCCTGGAAGCCACTTTGAGGTCCTTCCCTGTGGGCCCTTCCATCTCAGCCTAGTGCCTCGGTCATGGCAAATACGTCTCATGCTTCAGCTCTCTCTAACTTCCCTTCTGCTATTAGCCAAGAAAATCTTCACTTTTAAAGGGCTTGAATAATTAGGATAGACCAACTCAGATAATTTCACTATTTTAGGTTAGTACTTTAGTAACTAATTGTGTCTGCAAGATCCTTTTGCCATATGATGACATATCATGGTAGTAATGCCATAGGGTGAAGGTCATGAGGGCCATCTTAAAATTCTGTCAACCCCACTAATGGGCATTTCTGCTTATATTTTTTTGATATTACTTAAAATACCCAGAAACAACATTCCCTTTCCCTCCAACTATTTTCTTTTTTAAATATTTTTTATTGATTTTTCACAGAGAGGAAGAGAGAGGGATAGAGAGCTAGAAACATTGATGAGAGAGAAACACCGATCAGCTGCCTCCTGCACACCCCCCACCCCCCTCAACTGGGGATGTGCCCACAACCAAGGTACATGATCTTTACCGGAATCAAACCTGGGACCCTCCAGTTCGCAGGCCAACACTCTATTCACTGGGCCAAACCGGTTTTGGCTTCAACTATTTTCAAATCTCAAATTTCCTTAGTTGCTTGTTCTTCCCATTATATAGAGTCTTTAAGTCCTTTATTTTTCACCTCATTCTTCACATCTAAGTTTTGTCACATTGACCACTGAAATACTGCTTGTGTGAATTTTTTCTTTTCCTTTCTTGCCTTGTAGTCTTTTTAATACACAGGAATTTTTGTCAGAGTACCAAGGAGCGTTCTTTTCCATTAACTCATAAAATATGTTGCTTTTATTAATTTTGATGTTTCTTATGAAAACTTTTAGAAGTTTTTACTTGCATGAATTTACTGAGCATCATTCTGTGTTTATAGATTTTGCATGTTCAAGAGGTGTTATAGCATGACTGTTAGATAGGATCTAATTTCCAGTCTATTGTATTCTCTTCTTTGTTTGACTGTACATTTGGATCATAATTAGGGATGAACTAGTTGTGTATATTTGAAAAGAAAATTATGTATTATATTTGTATATAATAATCTTATTTTAAAGTCAACAGTGGATATTGAAATTAGGACAAAACTTTCTAACTTTGTTCTGCTTTATTCATTCATAAACTATTGAATCTGTACTATATACATGCAATTGCTAGGTATAAGCACAGTAATTGGAAATAGGCAGATATTGTTGTTGCCCTCATGGGACTTATATTCCAGAGAAGGTGACAGGTGCTAAACCAGTAACACCAGTTAATTAAGAGTCATAAGTGCTTTGCAGAAGACTTACAGGAAGCTTTGTTAGCACATGTCTCACCACCGCCTCTGACTGCATCCTCGTGTCCCGTGCCCCAGCGCAGCAAGCAGTTATTCCTGCGCACACCCTCACTTTCCGACCCGATGGCAGACAGTCCAGCTTCTCCCCGTAGGAGTTTGGGTCCCCCACGTCTTCCCAGAAACTGGATTTCAGAGAAATTGGGAGCTTGTCTCCCTTCAGGTTGAAGAAAGCAATGCTTGCCGCCAGCCGGAGCATGTGCACCTCTGTTCCTCAGCTTTTCAGCGCTTGTGCACGTCTCAGTTCTCTTTTCTCTTTCCTTCTAGTTGTAGAACTTCTACTCAGCCAGCTTTCCCATGGTTCTGGGTGATAGGCGTTTTTTCTTTTAATTGTAGTTTTGAAATTGTTGTGAAGGGCAGCAGTTTAGCAGTTTACGCCGCCATCTAGGATTCTTTATTTTTTCTTCTTGTAGAATTCCTGCGCCTGCTTCTGACATAGCTCACTTGGGGAAGTCAAGGCCAAACTCTTAAGTGAAGGCAGGAGTGCAAATAAGCTGAGCACTGAAGCTGCTTTCCTCCCGGTGGGCCTAGCGTACTTGAGTATTGATTCTCATGGTCCCGTCTTAGGTCGCAGTCCAGCAGGAGACAATCCTGTTAAGCTGGGACTCCTTCCCAGCTTAAGGAGGAACCTGAAGTGAGCCCAGGCCACGCCCCTGGGAGAAGGTGAGCAGAGCACCGAGCTTTATACTCAGGAGCCCAAACTCTGCTCTAGGGGGCCAAGCACATATTGTCTGGGTGGCATCAAAACAAAACACTAAACAGCCTGAAAGCTTTCATCTCACACGGTGGTTTTAGATGGTTCTTGACCAGATGTGCCTCAAAGTATTCAGTAAAAGCAAACAAAATTCTCCTGGGGCATTAACATCTTTGTTTTAGGACTCAACTTATTCCAATAAATAATTACACAAGCTAACTGGACAATTTCAGCCAAAAATGAGAAACTACACAAGGAAACCGAGCACCAGAGCCAGAAGAAGTGGAAACTACAGTCAGCAGAACAGACCTGCACAGACTTCACGCAATAGAATTACCCAATAATAGGTTGCAGAAATAGTTATGCTTGCAATGTTTATAAGAACAGAGATAAGTTTGAAACTATCTACGTGGCACATCATCATAAAGAAATAACCTAGCAATACAGGTGAGAGAAAATTGGGAGGGGATGTCATTGTTACCAACACATTTCCGAGATTCTGGGTTTTAAATCAGGAGGTTTATTCTCAAAAGCAAGGGTCGCAAGCCCGGGAGACACAGCTTCCAGTACAAACAAAGCGAGTTCTGAAGAGGGAGAGGTAGGGCAGGACATTCAAGGACAACAACCACAGGAGGCTGACCTTTAAGGGGATTGATTGCTAATGGAAGCAGAGCTGTGAGTGTGCACTCTTCATTTTCTGGGTGGTTAGGGCAGTGGTCGGCACACTCATTAGTCAACGGAGCCAAATTTTCTAAACTTAAACTTCTTCTAATGCCACTTCTTCAAAATAGACTCGCCCAGGCCATGGTATTTTGTGGAAGAGCCACACTCAAGGGGCCAAAGAGCCACATGTGGCTCGAGAGCCGCAGTTTGCCGACCACGGGGTTAGGGCAACCGGGCTTTCCAACGTTAGCTAATTTAGGATCAGCAGGTGGAATCATGAGATATGACCAAGGGTCAGTATCATAACGTCAGCAGAATTGTCACAAGACACTGGCCACTGCCTGGGTTTTCCTTGGAGCTTGCAAAACAAAGCTGTAAAACAGGCAATGTTTAAACAGTAGGGAGAGCAGTTTGTCAGAGTTCAAACTGCCAAGCTGCTGAGTCACTAGAGACCGAATTGCAAAAAAGAACCAGATATTTGGTCACAAAACTGTGATATTAAAATCCTCAGGGTCAAGGTGTGTATTTGTGCCAACAGGAGTTAATGGGAGCTTAGGTTTGCTTAGATTGTGACAGGAATTGGGAGACATGGATTGACTCAAAACATCTTTAAGAGACACAGTCATTAGGATTTAAAGCATAATTGCTATATTAAATGAAGGCTGATTTTTTTTCTTACTAAATACATAAATGTAATCTTTCATCCTCCCCTCTCCTCCTGGATTTCAAAACAAACACCACCACCACCAACAAAACATTTTAGTTCCGTTTTCTCTGGAATTCCAGAGGTGACAGGCAGGGGTCTTTAATGGAAAGAATTGGTAGGTATAAACATACAGTGGAATTAGTGTAGTGATTGTGTTTATGACAACATCATTATTTCATACAAGGTATATGTTATGCTTTCTACAATAATACTGTGATTCTGAAAGTGTTCTGATGGCAAGATTCTGACTTTACATTTTATAAAACAGTTCATAAACAACATACTTTTTTTGCATTTTGCTCCCTTAATTAAGAGACATTTATTAACCAATATACTGATAATTTTCTCCCTAATTTTTATGGAATATTTCCTTTGATCAGCAATGAAATAGATAATAGGGAAATGTACATTATTTGTCTTTATTCCTTCATAGACCACTCTAGAGAACATTCTAGAGAAGTGAGAAGCTTATGTTTTCTAGAAAAAAAAAGTAATCTTTTTTCTCCCTGGTCGTTAACATTACGAATGAATGATAGCTAAGGAGATTTCATAGTATTTTCTTTTTAAAAAAGTATATATTTTTATTGATTTCAGAAAGGAAGGGAGAGGGAGATAAAAACATCAATGATGAGAGAGAATCACCGATTGGCTGTCTCTTGCATGCCCCTTACTAGGGATCAAGCCTATAACCCCGGGCATTTGCCATTGATCAGAATCGAACTCAGGATCCTTTGGTCTGCCAGCCAATGCTCTGTCCACTGAGCAAAACCAGGTAGGGCCATAGTATTTTCATTATAAAACACAGCACTACCCATGTGCTGCTTTTCATCAGTCATGACATTGATAAGAGAAGGTGGTTGTGGGCAGAGGGACATGCCCTGAGAAGTAGCCAACAGCGGAAGCCCCAATTAGAACTCTAGTGATGGAAGATTTATTTTTTTTATTTTTTATTTTTTTAAAGATATTTTATTGATATTTTACAGAGAGGAAGGGAGAGAGAGATAGAGAGCTAGAAACGTCGATGAGAGAGAAACATCACCAGCTGCCTCTTGCACACCCCCTACTGGGGATGTGCCCGCAACCAATGTACATGCCCTTGACCGGAATCGAACCCGGGACCTTTCAGTCCGCAGACCGACGCTCTACCGCTGAGCTAAACCGGCTTCGGCGGAAGATTTATTGTTTTAGTGCGAGGAAGACCAAGGTAGCCTTGAATCAGTGCAGGTCAAGGGTCTCCTCTTTCTCTATTTCAAAACCCTGACCAGCTTTGACTCCTCTGGGAGGATGAATGGACTCACCTGAAAGTACTAGAGGAAAAGTGGAAGAAGCAGTGAGACAGTTCCCAGGGAGATGTTTCCCGAGGTGCTAAGAGTAGAGTGATCTGGGGCTCCCAGCAGAGCATGGCAAGGTATTCCTAATACTCCAGCTAGTGGAAGGGAAACAGGTCTCCGTGATGTTCCTAGGCAGTTCCTCCTTCACGATGAGTGGCATACCCTGATCTGATAAATCCTCAGGTGAATAAAGGATGAATGGGATGAGTTCCCCCAGTGTTCAAACAATAAATACGTTTTTAATAAAATTATTTAAGTATTTAAAGGGAAAAAAAGAGCACACATGTCACCACGCATTATTTTATGTGCTTTGCTTATAGTTTTCTGTGCATTCATTTAACATAGCTGAGCATAATTGAGTGTACAATGTAGTAGAACTTTGTTCTTGCATTTTATTATTTACTTTTCATGAGCATCTTTCCATGCTGTTAGAAGTTCTCTGTGCACATCTCAAGGCTCCTCATTGTCAGTTCTGGCGCTGTACTGTGCCATCAGTCCTGATGGAGTGTGTGCAATGAATGATGACAGGGATGAATGAATGAATGATCACACTTGTAGGCCCCCTGTGTGCTTTGGAATGGGACTAGCAGGAAGGACTTCTGCTCATGTCCTTAGGTATCACTGAGGGATGGTGGTATCTGCCTGTCCCACCTGGTCCCACTTCTTCCCACCCTTTCCCCTTACAAACATGGGGTATCGTTTTTCTGTACCCGTGCCTTCAAATGCTGCATTACTTATTGAGATCAGGCTGTGATCTCTCTTGAGTGTAGAGCTGTGCCGTATCCAGTCACTGATCTGGTAAAGAGGTCCAGGAGGAAATAGCCACAGTCATATGTTCCATGAATTGATTTTTCCCCTTCTATGGTGCCAGTTAGCAGGCTTTCTCAACTCAGCCCTGTTGACACTGGGAGCCACACGATTCATTGTTGTGGGCGCCTGTCCTGTTTGTGGTAAAATGTTGGCTCTGGGGAGGAGGAGATAAGGTAGCAACCAATGGTTTGTAACAGTATTGGCATATTTGGGTATCTTATGCTCTCCTTTTTTAAAAAAAATATTTTTATTGATTTCAGAGAGGAAGGGAGAGGGTGAGAGAAATGGAAACATCAATGATGAGAGAGAATCATTGATAGGCTGCCTCTTGCATGCCCCCCACTGGGGATGGAGCTCACAACCTGGGTATGTGCCCTGGACCAGCATCAAACCGGGGACCCTTCAGTCCACAGGCAAACGCTCTATCCACTGAGCCAAACCGGCTAGGGCCCTTATGCTCTTCTTACTTATTTCATCATTGACAAATGAAAAAGAAGCATTCCTTTTTCCCTCAGACACTTCTTCCTACTTTGATATTTGGAGCTGATCTATCTATGTGTTTTCAGAGTACTAGAATTCCTGGTTTCTAAATAAACGAAGATAATCATATATGCCAATATAGTAGAAAGCAGATAACAAAAACATTTAAGAAATCTTGTGACAAATAGAAAGGAAATTGTTTAACATAGTTAGACCAATGTCCTTGTTCCCTAGAATTCAGTACTCGGGTTCACTTAATTTTTATGGTTAACTTTGTAAATAGTTAAGCTCTTAGGGCTACTACTTTTTAAAAACCCGTTGAGAATGTATCATTTCTGTCTGTATAACCCCCTGCCTTAGTCGGAGGCCTTATACAAGGCGCAGCGTCCAAGCATGTCAGCGGCCTGCTTAGCACAGCCCTGGGCGGCCTTCTGAGGGAAGCTCAGCCTGAGCCTCTGCTCAGGCAGTTCTATGTGGTGATGGGCATCTGAGAGCTTCCAGGACAAGTTTCCTGAAAATTGAGCCATTCTTGAGTAATCGGAGGGTTTTTTTTTCTTTCCTTAAGAAGCAGATGAAAAGTGATATACCTTTTTCTAATTGAGGGAGCACAGAAACCCAGGATTTTTGCCCAGCAGATTTTTGCCCAGATACCCAGAGTATCTGTGGATCCTTTTGAAACCTGTTCATTGGCACTCAGTTAAAAAAAAATACCCGTTCTCTAGCTCAGAGAGACAGAGAACAGGTGGGTGGTTGCCAGAGGCGGGAGGGAATGGGTGAAGTTAGTCAAAAGCTACAAACTTCTAGTAATGGGCATGTAATGTTGGGCATGGTGACTAGACCTAATAATAGTGTATTGCATATTTGAAAGTTGCTAAGCAAGTAGATCTTAAAAGTTCTCCTCATAAGACAAAATGTTTGTTTTTGGTAACTATGTATGACAATGGATGTTAACTAGGCTTATTGTGGTGATAATTTCCCAGTACATATATCCATCCATTATGTTGTTCACCTGACATTAATACAATGTGATATGCTAATTATACCTCAGTAAAGAAAATGAAAAGCCACCAAAAAACCCCAGTTCTTCTACACCGTTAATAGATCACAGGTTTTGTGACCCGTTACAGTAAAGAAAACTGAGTTGACTGCGGTGACTTCAGGAAACCCTGGCAATTTGGTATTTGACTGATTGTCTGATAGAAGCAGTAAGACTGAGATGGTGGGAGGAAAACATGCTGAGTTAAGGATTGGGTTCATTGAGTTCTAAATGTTTTGCGTATTTTAATTGGTCTTAGTTTGGAAATAAAAGTTTTGAAATTTGTCATGTATGATGTCAACCACTGCTTTTTAGTTCCTAGAAAGAAAGACAGAAAGCTATTTATCGGGTTGTGAAAAGAGGATTTCTTTTTAAAAATATATTTTATTGATTTTTTACAGAGAGGAAGAGAGAGGGATAGAGTAAGAAACATAGATGAGAGAGAATCATGGATCAGCTGCCTCTTGCACACCCCCGACTGGGGATGTGCTTACAACCAAGGTACTTGCCCTTGACCGGAATCGAACCTGGGACCCTTCAGTCCGCAGACTGATGCTCTATCCACTGAGCCAAACCGGTTTCGGCTTACCTTATTCTTAAGAATTCTTAGTCGTTGGTGTCTATGTACTGTATTATATATAAGCATCATTCAAGCTGAATCAAAACTTAAATAGACCCCAAGTAGTTTATTAGATTCACTTATAAGTGACCATCATTAATTTTAGTTATATTAAAAAATAAATTCTTCTTTGCTTCTCTGGTCACTTACCATCTAGTTAGCACTTTATAAAACCTTGTCTAATGGAATATGAACAGTCACAAGATGCACTTGAAGAGCTATCTCCTGTCCCCAGCCCTTGTCCATGTAAACAGCTTGTGCTAGTGGCTCTGATGGCCACATATGTGGACTGAAAGACCGCAGATGGCTGTAAAGATGTAAAATCTCCAACGGTTATTGTACGTCGGAGTTAGTCAAGATGCTGGCCACATGTGGTGAGTGTGTCCCATGTGGGAGGAGATGCCGGTCCCACAGGGCCCCACGTAGTCTACTTGATCAGTCTGGTTTCCCCCTTCCTGCTGTTTAAATCCACTCCCCCCTTTTTAAGAGCAGGAGTTCTGTCAGCTGTGGCTTATAAGACTCTATGACCAAGTGGTTTTGAGAAGAAAAAAAAACCAAAACATACTTGTGTTTCTTTTCTAGGTTCCATGGAAGATTGGTAACTAGTACAATTAGATAGCCTAATTAGAGTTGCTTTGTAGTCAGAGCCTTACGTCTTTTATTCAGTAGCCTTTTCTGCTTCAGCAGATTCCTGATTACTCACAGGTGAAGGTCAGAGCTAATTTTAGATCATTCCTGGAATGCCTCAATTTCTGCTTGATTTAATTGTTTCTGTAAAATAGTGTTCATTTAAATATATGATTGTAATCGAACATTGTGATTCGATTACAGATAGTAGTGACTCTTGTGTCTAGGCCTTGCGTTGGCCCTCTGATGAAAAACAGAATCCGTATGTGACAGAGAGAAGTACAGTTATGAGGCAGAGGGAAATAAATGTGTTTTTCGTGGCCAGAGTGGAGTGCAACCACCACCATGTGGAAGCAGGAACTCCAGTTCCATGTGATGAAGGAATGCCTGCGGCATGCGGGGCAGATGGAGTGTGAAATAGCGTCAGGAAAAGAGGTACCCAGGGACCTTGGTTTTAAAATGCAATTTCAAAAGGAATGCAAGCAGACTTCTGGATTTTAGACAGCATGGCATTCTGGGGAAAGAAAAGACTTTAATTGGTCTGGCCTTTCTTCCTTTAATCAAAAAGGCAAGACAGAATCATCCAGCAGCTGCTGCGCTCTTGTATTTTTCCCATTGCCATCAACAACCAAAGATTGCTTCATGCATGTGACAAAATTTTCTTTTTCGAAATCAGAGTTTTAAATTTATCTGGCCAGAAAGTGCTCGGGTCATCATTTTCCTCCGTGAAGCTTAGTTTAGGGGAGCTGGTAAGGGAACCTTCTAAGGAACTGAAACATTCAGTCCGAGATTTTTGTCAAATGGTTCTCAGCTGAACTAACCAGGTTTACATCAGGCTGGAGCAAGGATTTTGAGATACAATTGGGAAGAAATCTGGACCCACCAGCCCCCATTGACACTGTGCCTAGGCGTGGCTTTGATCCTCGCAGGTGTAACCTGAAGATGAGCTGGAGATCAGTTGACTGAGTTGATGGATTCTGTTACCAGCTTATTCCCATACAGTTTCTGGTTACCCTCAGAAGCCAACCTTACGTCTTTGTGGAAACATTACTGCCTCACCTTCTTCTGACTTCAAATCATCACTATTCTTTTCTTCATTCTTGACCCTCCTCCTTGTCAAAGCTCCTTCCCCTGTGTTCTTTATTTCAGACCTTCTCTGTCTTCCCTCCTGGTTTTCATCCTGCTTCTAGAATTAGCTCTGAGCTTCATTCTTGCCATTCATTTTGTTCTGCCTGTGTACTTACTCTTTTCTTGAAAAAATAATTTCGCATCTTTTCTCCTCTGCATCTCTGCCATTTTACTATTCCATCTGTTTTCTTCATCACCCACTAAAACTCTTCCATTAAAGAAAATTTAAATTCTGGTTTGTCAATCCAGTGTTTTGGTTTTTTTTCCCTTCATTCATGGCCATCTTCCTTAGCCCCTCTGCAGCCTTAAACTTTTAAAATGTCCCTTCTTCTATGACTTTCTTATAATCTTGGGTTTCTTTCTGTTCCTTTAACAAATACTTTCTCTTTTGCTGAGCTTATGTTTTCTCGAATTCAGTTTTCATTTCAGTGTGGACAATTTACAAGTTATGTTTCTAACCCCAGCCTTTTCTGATTTTTAAAAAAATCTTTCATAGTATTGCTTCTAGGCCTAACTCACGTGCAGTAAATTTTTTTTTCCTCACCTTAAGTTGTACTCATTCATGGAAGAGAAAGATGATCACTCCCTGGCTGGTGTGGTTCAGTTGGTTGAGCACTGTCTTGTGCACCAAAGGGTTTTGGGTTAATTCCAAGTTAGGGCATATACCCAGGTTGCAAGTTTGATCTTGGTCAATGTGGGAGGCAGCCGATTGATGTATCTGTCTTACTTCTAGGTTTCTTTCTCTCTCCATCTCCATTCCGCTCTCTCTAAAAATCAATTTAAAAAAAAAAGAGGAAAATGATTGCTTACTTCATGTTTCAACTATGGTCACCATTTCATCTGCATGGGCCAGTCTAGTGTTGTAGCTCTGACTTTTCTGCATATTGCATAGATGACAGAAGTGGGAGATTTAAACTGTTCGAATCCAGCCTGCTTTGAGGCATTCTCCATTACCCCTTCCTTCTCATCACCACCTTTGAAAATGTGTATAGACATTTAAAAGGTATTTCACCTGCGAAGAAGAGGGCTGTTGAAATACTGAGTATCTGTGTGTGTTTTTGTTTCTCTGGTGGTGCGGGGAATAGGAAGAGCAGACAGGGCGACTAGGAGAAGACGCCACATGTCTGAGTGAAAGAAGTAGTGCCTTCTGCTTGGTAGCAATGCCACTGCGGTGGGACCAGAACAGGGAGCATATGCTATAGCAGCACCCTGCTCACCTGCTCTCATTGGGGTGGCATTCCAAATGATGGAGGTCTCAGCCCAATGAAAGGATTTAAAATTATTATACATCACTTTGGATAGAGATTTTTAAAATACTAAGCTTTTACTCATAATTGTTTTTGATATTTGATTTTGATAATTGATACAAGTCATTATTGTAGAAAATTGCAGAACACATGTTGAACAAAAGTAAAAGCACTCATGTTACCATTTTGCAGAAATATCCTATTAACATTTCCGTGTATTTCTTTATGGCCTTCCTCCCCTCCCCCCATCCCTTGTATTTTAACAGAATTGCAGTGATTATGTATAAAGTTTTCTATCTGGCTATTTCATGTATTAATTACATCATGAACATCTTTCTCCACCCTTACCTGTATTTTAATAACTACACAATTCTCTTCAGGGCTCTACCATCCTTTATTTAGAACCGTCAACTTTTAGGTTATTTATATTTGACTATCAAAAAACAACTTTCATAATAGGTATCTTCCTGCATAATATTTATCTGCATCTCTGACTATTTCCTTCATGTAAATTCCTGGAAATGTGATTATTAAAACATACCTAGCATACCTCTAGAAGGAAGGGCCGCTTGGCGGTTTATGATTTCACTGGATCCTCAGGTTAGCTCCATGGATAGTGAAGTGGGGAGGGAACATAGAGCTTCTCATAGGGAGTAAATGTGGTCTGTGATTTGGTGACTTGAGTGACCCAGAGCTCATCCTGGGTCCTGGTCTGCTTTCTAGTTGGTCCCATTGTTCGAGGGAAGAGGAGGACATTACCAGTAGACAGTATGTGTAGTAGCTGTAGGTGCCACATGCTTACTGGTGTAAGGGCTTTGGTGCATTTTGTATGTATGAAGATGAGAAGGACTAGCTCTGCCTGTGTAGTAGCTTACCAGTGGAATAATAGCAATTATTGCTACCTACTTTCTACTGCTATAATGGAATTCCAGTTTTTCTCTTAATGTTCCAATATGCATTTAGCCTTTCAGATTCAACCTTCCTAAAAGTTTTTTTTTAAAATACATTTTATTGAGATTTTACAGAGAGGAAGAGAGAGAGATAGAGAGCTAGAAACGTCGATGAGAGAGAAACATCGACCAGCTGCCTCTTGCACACTCCCCACCGGGGATGTGCCCGCAACCAATGTACATGCCCTTGACCGGAATTGAACCCGGGACCTTTCAGTCCGCAGACCAATGCTCTATCCACTGAGCCAAACCGGTTTCGGCCCTAAAAGTTTTTAATCTGTGGTAGCTAAATTATATTTAATTCTCTTTTTTTAAGTTCATAGTTGCCAGGGGCTGGGGAGCAGAGGGTGAGATGGCTATGGCTATAAAAGGGAAACCTGAGGGATCGTTCTGGTGTTGGAACTGTCCTGGACCTCAGCCGTGGCGCCTAAGTGAGCCTACACGTGCGATAACGTTGCACAGAACCAAACAAATGCCCTGGGAAGTGAGCACCAAGAACACCAGGGAGGTTTGGGTAGGATGGAAGGTGGTTTCTGTGCTGAGGCCCTGATTGTGATGTGGTGCTGTAGTTTTGTAAGATGTTACCATTGGGGGGAACTGGCTGAACGGATACATGGGATCCTGCTGTATTAGTTCTTATAATTGCCTGTGAATCTACAGTGATCTCAGTAAAAATGTCAACTAAAATAGGTTTGCCAGTTCTGAAATTGGATGATTTTCAATAATGCGGTATTTTTACTCAGTGATAACGTTGAAATTAGCTTGATATTCACAAGTACGTGTTATCCAATTTTTTCCTCTCAATAAGTTTGTCTACTGTGAACAGAAGGGACGATTGCTTCTTAATATTTTCCTATAACGAAGTTTCTTAAGGTGTGCCGTGGTTTTCTTTCAGCCATGAAGACTTTGAATTTATTTCGGGAACACGGATGCGCAAACTTGCCCGAGATGGCCAGAAGCCTCCCGAGGGCTTCATGGCTCCCAAGGCCTGGACTGTGCTGGTGGAATACTACAAATCGCTGGAGAAAGCCTGAGCTGCTACCCAGGCCTGCCACCTTCGACACTTCACTGAGCAACCAGAGGGGACCACATAGGCATTAATGTTGGCATTTCTTTGTGGTGGTGTCTGTCTGGACACCCTTCCTAAAAACAGACCATTGTCCTTAACTCGCATCAGTTTTTGGTCTGCCTTATGAGCTCTGTTTTGAACTAGTGTAATACAGTGCTGATTTTAATGTATCTTTTCCACTTATTATAGTTAATATTCCTATAATACAATTTTAAAATCTTGTCTTTTTATATCATATTTATGCTTCTGTCCTATGTTTTTTTTTTCCAAGCTGTTATACTAATTGTAACCAATAATATACACATTGAATCTCATTTTCATCCCTTGGAAAAGGAAAGAAAATCCACTAAACCATAAACGTGGCTAGACCTCCTTTTGGGAATTTTACAAGACACCTGTAGCAATTAGATTTTTTTCTACATTGAAAATGTAAACTGCTTTCTTTATTCCTTCCAATCAGCTATTGATTTAGAATCTGTTATAATCTAAAGTATTCCTATGATATGTATTAGCCCTGAATAAACTTTCTTTATTCAATAAAATTAAACCTTTTGACTTTATTTGTGTGATACTTTTTATTTTTATTTATTTCAAAGAGGAAGAGAGAGGGAGATAGAAGTATCAGTGATGAGAGAGAATCATCAATTGGCTGCCTCTTGTGCTCCCTCCACTGGGAACCAAGCCCACAACCTGGGGATGTACCCAGAACAGGAATCGAATTCTGTGACCTCCTGGTTCCTAGGTCGATGCTCAATCACTAAGCCACAAGGGCTGAACTTTTAGTTTTGTTTAGACATATGCTTTCCATTTTGTGAAGTTTCTGATGGAGGAGAGAAGATAAAGGTATCTTTTATTACTGGAATCTAATAATTACTTTCTAACATATTTTATAGTGAATTTGTAGGTGGGAAATACTAATGTATTCTTAGCCTTTCCAAAAACTGAAAATGTTTCCCCAATATTCTTAAAGCACCTCAGAGCGTGGTTCCAGTAGTAGAGAATGATACAGGGAGTAGTGGATGTCAATCAGTCCCTTTTTCGGGGGAGAGGAGGCAACACACCAAGTTTGCTTTTGTAAAATATCCTCAAGTTGAATATTTATGTGAAGATGCTTTTTTAAGAGCTGGATATGCACTTTTGGTTGAGATTCCAGCTTTTTTGATTTTCAATCATGCTTTGTATTGTGAAATAATCTTGCATGGCTTGGCCTTAAAAATTCATCATTTTAAAGAGATGGGATTATGCATGGATATAGTGTATTGTCATTAAGATGGAAGGGTATAATATATTATTCAGAAAATAAATAGAAGGAAAAGTATTTTTTTTAAAAGGTGAAAATGGTTGGATGATGGAACCAATTGGTGAGAAAGCTGATAGAAAAGAAGTAGAAATTTTGAATAGATATTTTCTCGTGGATAGATATATTCACTGTAGAAAGTATTAGCAGGTGATTGAGAGCATACATGGATGGATATTTGATGGGAAAAATTAGACATGATCATTTATTACTTTTTTTTGGCACCACACTATCTAGATGTCTTTATTTAGGGATAACTCCTTTATATAAATCTACAAAGGTTGAAGGGCACCATAGACTCCCCCTTGGCAACCATAGACAGCTAACGTGTGATAGCACCTTGACTCAGCTAATTTCAGAAACTCCCACCTGACATGTTGAACATATAGGAAGTGATGCAGAGATGTAGGGACAGAATAAATCATGGTTTCATGGTGGCAGTAGTAGATTCAAGATCCTGGGGTCAGTGAGTGTCCAGTGGAGGTGGCACCCTTGGCAATTGGGTCTCCTATGCAGAAGAAGTAATGTATCTAGAATATTCCAGTGTCATGATCTTGGCTGATTCCTCTGCCATCAACCTTTCATTCCTGAGCATTTTCTAAGCCTATTACATTTTCCATCAGATCTGTAAGGTACTCACCAACCTTCCCATTAATTCCATTGTAATCTAAATTATTGGGAGTTTCTATTGTTTGCTATCAAATACCCTAATCCTAACAGGTGGAATATGGAAAAAAAATGTATTTCACAAAAATATCATGCCTCTGCTAAATTTCAAGATGATTTTTCCAGTCAGCAGCATTAAATGTTTAAAATGTAGAAAATAAACGTTTTTAAAAACCTGGCACTCAGAAAATTTAGCATTCTTTCAAAACTATGAAAATGTACTCCTGAAATTAAGATTAACAGCATTCGGGTGAGATTTAGTCTAAAAAGTAACCCTGTGTTCCATTGTGAAGTTGTCCTTTTTGAGTCTAGTGTCCCCTGTGTTCCCTGGTCTCCAACCTACCAGAGAGAGGGGTGATAGAAACATGATTTTAGGTGCCTGTGCCCTTGGAGTTGGCCACCCAGTTGGTTGTGTGTTCCAGAGAGATGGGGAAGCAAATGCAAGCACCAATGACTTCCACCAGCCCACAGGTCAGTGTGCGTGTCTTTAATCTGCAAATCTGATATGCAGAAATAGTTTTTCCTCTTCCCAGTTCATAAAAACGAGCCCAAGCTAATCTTTAAAACGTTCAACCCTCACACCAACCCTGCCAAGTGGGGTTGGAAATCTCAATGCCATTGTAATCTATCCATCAGCTTGGAAAAGTGGATGGAAAATAATAATATTGTTTTTGAAGGAAGGAAGAAAAGAAAGTGTAATCGTCTTGGCAGAAATATAATGTTTTAAATCTGTCAAATCTCTATTCCACTATGATAATCAAGACCACATATTTGCCTTTCATTTGCCATCCAAGAGGGGAACAGTTGGGTCTACGTCTTGGAAGTCAGCATTCAATTACTTTATCAAGAAAAATTCGGAAGTCATGCTTCTTACATATGGTATGTTTTTATTAGCACGTATGTATCCATGGGTGGGTTGTCTTACAAAGTAAACTATTTGCCCACTGGGACGCTTGCATGTGGGGTATATTTCTTTGAGGGCCTACAGTCCTCTTTGGTTGTATTCCTGCTGGATTCCATTCCCTACTCCATACAGTCTTGTCCTGAATGTAATTATGTGTAAGTTGTGCCAGAAACATCCTGCCCACCTAAGTCCCAGTCTTTTCTGGACCGAGATAAAAGCTGGCCTCACTTGACTATAATTGAGCAGGGTGTGTGAGGACTGAAGCCTCGTTTTCCTGACGCCCTGCTTCCCCAGATTCCCAAGGTAAATGGCACCAGAATTTAGGGCCTCAATATGAGGAAACATGAAATAGGAAACATGGACAGTGTTGTCATGGATCTCTGGACCTGTGCCAGCACGGAGCATCCCTAACCATCTCCCTTTGTTAAGAAAAGGAAAACACCTCCACTGAAATGTATTAGAAGGCTGAGCCCTCTCAGCTTTCCCCCAATAGCCCTGGCTTAACCTCCCTGAGAAGGGTTTGTACTCTCCTACAGCTTGATGACTCCTATTTCCCAAGAACGCTTAGGCGTCTGTTAAAGCAAACGGACAGAGACATGGAAGCATGGAACAGAGGGGTGGGGTGGGTGAGTATGTAGGGAGAGATTAATGGGGGAATTTGTATGGACATATGCACAGCCCATGGGCACAGACAATAGTGTGGTGGAGGCCTGGAAGGGGCAGGTGCGTTGTATTAACCATTTTTCTTTGCATTTACTCTTCTTTTAAAGAATGAGAACAAAAGGAAAATAGTAATCCCTCAGTCTCTCAGAGCAATCACCAGATACCACATTATAAGTACGTTGGGGGCCTTAAGGTTTTTTTATTTTATGACTTTTAATCTTTGGAATAATAGGGAAGGGATTTGAGTCCTCTTGTTCGTATCTCTAATGGATTAAAAGTATTACGCCCCAAGTTTGCATAAAATTTTTTCTCTTACTGCCAGAAATAAACAAAAGAAACAAAGAACCTCAATAAAGAAAATAAAATACAGTGTAGCTAAGAGACAAACTTGCAAACTCTGTTTTGAGTTGTTAAAATTACGTGGAATGGAAACTTTAAAAGGCACTCTTTTTAGGAAAGGATCCGGAGTGATGACTTCTACCACAAAAAGTCTGAAAGAGATCCCAGGTCGTGTGCTAAAAGCAAAGAGCTCTATTTACTTGGGGGTGGAGGCTATTACGTTAAATGGGAATCTTAGAAAATGTGAAAGCATTTGTTCCAGAACTTCCCATCTAGTAGATATTCATCATATGTTTGCTTCCTTCCCTTTCGAAGTAGCACTGTGTGTTGTCTCCTCTCCATTCCACCTTCTTTATGGACAGGATCCTCACTGCGCTGAGGCTGTCAGTGTGCCAGCCTTTTAGGGGCTGGGTCCTGAGGCTCCTAGACTGATCATGACAGTCTGTTCCCAGCTTTCCCAGCTTCCCGTGTAGCTATCACTGGCCATTGGACCAATCTGGGCCAAGAGGGAGGTTTTGCTTTCCCCTCATAGAGAAGGGACACAGCCAGCCACATGATAGTTCCTTTTGTTTTTTGTCTGATAGGCAAAAGAATGCTTCCTTGGTAAGCTCTGTAACAAGGTATAATGAATGGTATTTAGAAACCTTTTTTTGTTTTTTAAAAAGTCTGAAGAAAGGTTTTTCAAATTGTGGTCTTGACCCGTCTGTATTCAAGACCCTGGTTGCCCTCTCTGGGTTGAAGCCAGGAATATGCATTTTAAATATGTGCTTTATGCCATTCGTATGCACCCTAAAATTTGATACCTGGTGGCAAAACAAACAAACAAACAAACAAACAAAACCTGAGATGGATAGTTCTTTTGAATATGTTTGTTTAAAAAGTTATAATATGTTTTGGCTATGCATTCCAATTAAAGACTTTAATAAACTTTGACCTGACTATCTGCTCCTTTGGACATTTTGAGACATATTTTAATTGAGCGTAACTGCCATATTTTCAGCTAAATCCAGAGAAGAAACACAGATGGTCCTCTTCTGAATTGGTTTTTATGTCTTTGCTCCTTTGCTAAAATGTTAAAACATATTTTCTTTCCCATAAATAATTCTCAGAGATTCCTGAAATATTGAGGGCCAATATAATCATTTTAAGGAACAAAACAAGACCACCACTAACAATAATAGTAGAACATTAAAAAAATTTTTTTTATGCTAGGTTACCTTTTCAGGTGTTTTCAGTTCATCTCCAGGAATTGACAAATGCTCTCTAGTTAGCCCAGGCCCCAGGCTCCTTAGCTGAAAGGCTTATAATCAATTAAATGGGATTTTAACTTTAAAAAGGGAAAGTTAACAGGCATTTTGGGGTGTCTATAGACATCTTCAGATTCCCCAATAGTGCCATTAGAAGGCCCTCCAATACCAGGGAGACAAGGTGATGCAGCCCCACAGGGGGCAGTGCTTTCTGCTGCTTCCCAGGAAGGTGTTGGGGACACAGCACAGGCAGTTTCTTGTCAGGGCCAACCCTCAGTGTTTCTGTCTCTTTCTCCATGACAACCCTACCACAATGAAAAGATGATAAAATATGAGAAGGAATACTTTAGTCTCAAAAATGCTCAGTACCAGAAGCTCTAGGTAAGTTTCTCGATGTTTACAGTGTTTTGTTTTAATTTTTATTCAGTTTTCTTCATGCTCAGAGTAATGCAAGTCAATTTTGTCACATTTTATGGAGTCTAGGCATTGCTCACCGCTAGAGACAGCTCACTGCTGCTCTGGCTGCCAAGAATCACTTGTGGAGATCCCACCCGCCAATCTTGAAGTAAGCCACAGGACATGATTTTTTTTTTTTTAAATATATATTTTATTGATTTTTTTTACAGAGAGGAAGAGAGAGGGATAGAGAGTCAGAAACATCGATGATCGAGAATCATCGATCAGCTGCCTCTTGCACACCCCCTACTGGGGATGCGCCTGCAACCAAGTACATGCCCTTGACCGGAATCGAACCTGGGACCTTTCAGTCCCCAGACCGACGCTCTATCCACTGAGCCAAACCGGTCTCGGCTTGGACATGATTATGAAAGCTCAGAATTTAGAATCTATCCAAGCAAGTGACCATCTATATATGCTAATTAGACCAGGAGACGTTCTGGAGACCTTCCGGACGTCCTTCCAAACAAAGCTAGGAGGTTGGCTGGCCTGCAAACTGCCCTCTGGCCCTCGCCCAGGATGGCCTGCTCCCAGCGGAGACCCCCACCCCAATGCAGGTGTGGCCAGCCTGCAAACAGTCCTCAGCCCTTCACCCAGGCCGGCCATACATCCCTGCAGGGACCCCCACCCTGATGGGAGTGTGGCCAGCCTGCAAACCACCCCAGGCCCCTTGCCCAGGCTGGCCCCACCCCTAAAGGGGACCTCCACCCTGATCTGGGACCCCTTTCAGGGAAAACCAGCAGGCCCCCACTCATGCACCAGGCCTCTATACTAATAAAAGGGTAATATGCTAATTAGACCAGATGTCCTTCTGGACAAAGCCATGGTTGGGGGTGGGATGGGGCAAGGCAGAGGCAGTTAAGAGTGAGATTAGGCCGGCAGGCAGGTGAACAGTTAGGAGCCAGTAGTCCCAGATTGGGAGAGGGATGTCCTATTGCCAGTTTAGGCCTGATCCAGAGAGAGGAGAGCAGTTAGGGGGATCAGGCCAGCAGACAGGTGAGCGGTTAGGAGCCAGTGGTCCCAGATTGAAAGAGGGATGTCCGACTGCCGGTTTAGTCCCGATCCCTCTGGGGAGTCCCGGATTAGAGAGGGTGCAGGCTGGACTGAGGGACACCCCGCTCCCATGCACAAATTTCATGCACTGGGCCTCTAGTTCTATATAATAAAAGCCTAATATGCAAATTATCCCCTCAGGCGGTCATTTGACCGGAAGTTCAACCGCTTGCTATGATTTGTTCCGACCACCAGGGGGTGGTGTGGAACATGGCAGGCATCGGTGATGTGGCACTGGCAGTGGGCGGCAGTGGAGGGCTGCCAGACCTGATGGGCCCTGACCATGGTGGGTAGAGCAGGTGAATTTTATCATGATCCTCCTGTATAGTCTCATCAGAGCTTCCATCCTCTCTGATGTAGCCCTGGAGTGGGCAATGGGCTACAGATCATGGCCACAGAGGGAACAAAGGCCCATTTCAGCACTACAACTGGTCTCCCAACTCTGTCAACACATGGTAGGTAGTCAGCTCATTCTGTGATGTGGGATGATAGATATTTATATTTACAACTTTAAATATTGACAAGTTTTAGGTGAGCTTTTCTGTCTTAGGGGAGTGGGGTGGTGGGGAAGGGATACTATAAATAGACAGAGTCATAATCTAAAGAGTATGTTTTGGGATAAGGACCTAGGATGAGAGAATATGGCCCACCATGTATGAATGCTGATCTGGCCCTGTGTAGTGGGCTGCGAGCTTCCTGGCAAGTGTGGTGTGGAGCATGTCAGGGCTCTGAGGGTCTCCTTTGTTCTCTCCTTCAAGTATCTCAGAGCCACTTGCCAGGGAAGATTTGAGCAAGAGAGGTTGGTCTCATGCCTAGAGCTGTCTCATCAGCTTTGTTTTTTACCATATTTCTATTTTCATCCATCTGGGTCCAGAACTCTGCACAGGGAAGAAGTAATTATAAAGAAAGCCTTCAGTTTCTCTTTTGTACAATATAGAGGGGTAGGAGGGAACAGTTGTCAACCATTGGGGCTGATTCCACTGCCTTTGTTGAAGAATTTTGTTAATGCTTGAGGAGAAAAGAAAGTTTGTTCTAATGCCTTTCTACTTAATTAAATCACCATCCCCCAGCCATTCAGATAATTGAATCCTAGCCTATTGCTCTCTGGGAGTCATGCTCATGTAGGCAGGGTTTAAAACCAAGGGAATACAGGTAGGTGTCATAGATTTCATGAACCCCCTGAAATTATATGGGAAAAAATTTTACATGTGTGCCTTTTCCTGGTTTTTGGAAGATTCTCATAGGCCTCTGTATCCTCTCCATAAAATGTTGAGAATCACTGGTTCCCATGATATCCACCCAGTAAGTCTGGATCTCACTATGGTACATTGCTGCTATATATTTAAGAGAAAAATAGAAAAATCAGGCAAAACATGAAGAAGAAAAGAAATCAACTCTAACCACACTCCTCAAAGTCAGTTTTAACATTTTATTGCATGTCATTCAAGTCTTGTTTCAATGGATTGAAATTAAAAAAACAAAAACATAGTTGTAAGTATGCTATATTTGCAATTAGAAAACACAAGTTCTTTCAGCCATTTCCCTTAGTGTTGGATTTTAGGTCTTAATAATCTCCAAAGTATTAACAAATTTATAGTGAATGTCATCAGGAATAAGACAATTTAAAGTGATTATGGCTACAGCATAGACTTCCAAAGGTGGAATTTGAATGCCAGAGATTGTCAGTTTTTTTCCAATGCTCTTGATATGTAATTGGATCCACAAATTATTTTCCCAATGTTTCCTTATGCGACTGCACACACCCATAAGCACAGTTCATTTCTCATCTGTTTATTACAAAGCAAACAACAGTTTACTTACTTTGCTAATGTTCTAGAAATGCCCTTCATGTCCCTCTTAGTCATTTATTCCTTTTTCCACAAAGGAAACCACAATCTTTTATTGGGAAGTCACTTCCTTGCTTTTATTTATAGTTTTATCACCAAAGCAAATGTCCCTAAATCCTAGAGTTTGGTTTTGCCTATTTTTCAAACTTCCTACATACACTGTCACACAAGTATGTAGTCTTCTGTCTGGGTTCTGATGTTCAGTTTTAGGTTTGTGAGACTCACTCCTGTTGTAGTATGCCACCAGTAAGTTAGTTTTCATTGCCATAAAGTCTCCCCTTCTGTAACAATTATGAGCTGTGGTCTATCATCACATTACAATACCTGAAGGGATTGTGTGTGTGTGTATATATATATATATATATATATATATATATATATATATATATTCTTAAAAATATATTTTATTGATTTTTTTTTTTACAGAGAGGAAGGGAGCTGGATAGAGAATTAGAAACATCAACAAGAGAGAAACATCAATTAGCTGCCTCCTGCAAACCTCCTACTGGGATGTGTCGCAACCAAGACACATGCCCTTGACCGGAATCGAACCTGGGACCCTTCAGTATGCAGGCTGATGCTCCATCCTCTGATTAGGGCTTTATATTTCTTTATAAAGAAAAGAAGGAGACAAAACTTTGAATATCTATTTTAATTTAGACATCACAAACCTGAATGTTGTGGAAGAAAATGAGTGTGCTATGTGCATATGTTTCAGTTTTTATATGTGGCATGTTCAATGAGGGAAATAAGTAATATATAACATATGGAAGATAATCTATATCCTAAAAACTTGCACCTTAGTTTGAAAATTCAGAATCATATGTGTGTGTGTGGTTGTGTGTGTGTGTGTGTGTGTGTTTGCTTGTGTATCTAGGAAACGTTTTAAAGTGTGATGAATTTTAAAGTGTAAAGTTTCTATATTTACTAGTAGATGCCTTGATGTGCTGATTGGACACCGGTAGAAATTCACTTTATTTTGTTGCAAACTGAGATAAACAGTTATAATCTTTCCTTCCCACAGAGATAATGGAAGGTAAGATTATTGATAAAATCCACATATATTTGATTTAAAAACAGAGAATCACAAACTTTTTCATTTATAAAATAGAGATTTTGAAGCAGATGTCTTCCTTAATTCCTCTACATGTCTTAAGCAAATTCAATTTTATGTTCTGATCCATTTAAAAACAGACTTTCCTTCAGCTCACATGTTTCCAAATGATGGATTTTAAGAAATAGCAGCTCTTCTACTATCATCCTCTTTATCTATGAAGAATGATTCTTTTTGTATCTTTGACAGTATTAGGCCTAGATTAGAAGTGTCACCAAACAACATCCCAGCAATTTGGAGCACAATTTTGGGCTCAAAGTTGACAAACGTGAACTTACTCATTCACAAGGTGGTGATTATGCCTTTTGTGGTGAAACAGAAGGTCTCGCAGACTGCCAGGCGCTTCCTCCCTTCTGAAAGCTGCCCTAGGAGGGTCCATGCTTGGATGTCCATTTCTGACTCCAAGGGAAGAGGAATCAGGATTTCCTGTTTATTAACGGTGTTTACACTATTAGCACAATCTCAGTACTTGCCTGGCATGCAGTAAATATTTGGAAATTGTTACTCTAGTCTACTGAATCCTGGAAGCCAGCATCCAAGCAAACATTTCTTTTACGGCATTTATAATCTTCCATTGGAGTTTTGGCAACATTATAAAGGCCTGCTTGCCACCGTGGTGCTGGTTGACACGGAAAGGAAAATGGGCAGTCTTCTAACTTTGTTTATCCATTAACGCTCATGATTCCAATGAAATCAAGTCCCTCAAACGAGGAAGCAATTAAAATGTGCTAATTTCCAGGGTGTAAGAAAGGAAATGGATACTTTGCTTGTATTCCATAAGGCAGGGTGACCAGTAAATTATCACTGCCACCTGAATTATTGAAACAGAATTTCACATAACCTTCTAAACACTCCAAATTCATTGCTGAAGCTCAGATTTCTATGCAGTACATGCCTATTTGGAGCTCATTCCCCGTTACTTTAAATAAGAAATATAAGTAGGCTATTGTAGGGGAAGAAAACTTTTTTCTTCTCTTTTAGTCTTTTAAAAAAAATTTGTCTAATGATTAAATTGGCATAAAATATTAATAGGAGAAAAATAAATTTAATTTTGAATGTATAGGAACTCCTAAATATATGAGACTCAAAGAAGTGCCCAAACCATGCGGCTTTTATATATTTTTAAACAACGGAACAATCAATATGTGAAGAATTGACAAGACAAAGGGGTTTTGGCGTGGGGAGTGGTAAATAATGAAAGACTAACAAGGTTTGCTTACACTCCCTTCCCGGCCTTGAGTTCCCTGTCTTTGGTGATGAGGGTGACTTCTGCCCTTTCACATGGGATGTTTATCTCTGTTTTCAGGGGGCAAAGGAGGCTCACCGTGTCCTTGCAACAGCTGTTTCTCAAATAACTTCAGTTCAAAATAACCAATATGTTATCAGTGAGGTGTTCCCTTGTTACTGGTAGAAATGGAGCTCTTGGGGTGCTGCAGGACCTAGAATTTCCCGAGGCCCCTACGGGAAGATGAGGCGTCGTGAAAAGCTTTATTGATGATGTAACACTAAGGGCATTTCCCTCCAATGACCCATCACCCTCCATCCCACCCTGGGGAAACTCCCATTCTGCCTTCAGCAGGGCTAACGTCAAAGCCACGACCCAGAGTCTTCGTTCCCTGTTAGATCACAGTCCAGCCCAGCATCTGGCTAGCTTAGCTTGTATTCCCAGTTGCAGCTCATCACGTTTGGGGTCCACATGGCCCCGGGCCACATGGCTTCTAGGGTCATGGCAGGCTAGCTTGGTCATGGAACATACAAGTGCAAGGAAGCAGAGCCAAACATGAGGAACGAGAGAGAGAGAGAGAGAGAGAGAGAGAGAGAGAGAGAGGGAGAGAGACCTTTGTCTGGGAATATAATCAGGAGCTTAATTTATCAACCCTTCAGGATTTCATGTACTTGCAGTGGCTCCACGCCTCTGGCCCATTCATGGTTCCCCTGACACACCGGGACTGTGGGGAAGCATGAGGCTTGGTGGGAAAGTTGCAAGGAGGACATTCTGATAAAAGGGAAGGAGGCTGTGCAGGGCTGCCTGCCCTGTTTATGGGAATTTGACATAGGAGCGACTTAGGGGAGCGTCGAAGGCTGCGCCTGCGCCCACGCCCCTAATTATTCCTTGACCTTTGCACACAAGTCTGTGCACATGCAAACCCCTGGGTATTTACTGGAATCCTTACGCCTAATCCATGGATGCCCTTGCCTGGATGACGATGTAAAAACATGTATCCTCCCAAGATTACTCACCATACTGAGTGTATCTAAAGATAAAAATTCCAATGAAAGCCTAAGAAGGCAGGCAAAGCGGCCAGGTCACTGTGGTCAGGCTGTTTCTTAGCCCCTCTTTCACAGCAAATGCTGTGTCAGACTAATCCATTCATTCATCACGCTGGGTCTGCTGCAAAGTACCTTCCCTAGGTCACCCCGATTTCACTGTGCCTGCACCCCTTTCCCCTCTGTTTGATCCCTTCACTCACTGATCTGCAGGAAATGGACTGGTGCTTCCCTGGGGAGTATAAAGTTGCAGCTTTCTGGTGAAGCTGGCCAGATGACCATTCTTATAATGTCTAGCCTCCCCTTTGTCCTTTCCTATTATTAATATTAATAACTAGCTAATTATAATGGTAAAAAAAACATGCCAAAGTGGATATGTTCTGCTCTCTTTCCATATATCACTCCCTCCCCACCAATTTTCTTAAATGGAACTAAAACAGTAATTATTGTATTACTTATGTGCATAAGTAATAGGTTGTAAAATTTCTACAATATTGCTTCCTGATCACCAAACAATAAGAGTAGTGGTAAATAAATACTGCTCTGCACACAGTAGCGCGTTGCACCTCCCCTTTGTTAGAACCCTTTAGAGTCTGTGCAGAGTCTGACATTTTAACAATTGTATTTGCAGTTGGAGAATTTCCCTATATATCATCTTGTCTAATATATTGTAATGAGTGTGATGTTAATTTTATGTGTCAATTTGACTGGGCTAAAGGATTCCCAGATAGCGGGTAAAAGGTTATTTCTGGGTGTGTCTGGGAGCCTGTTTCTGGAATAGATTAGCATTTCAGCTGATAGACTGAGTGAAGAAGATTGGCCAGTGAGCATCATCCAATCCCAGAGGCCTAGAATAGAACAGGAAGGCAGAGGAAAGACGAATTTACTCTGTCTCCATCTTCTCCTGCCCTCTGACATCAGCACTCTTGTTATCTGGCCTTGAACTCTGGTTAGAGCTTATCCCATTGGCTTCCCAATTCTTGAGCCTATGGACTTAGATTTCCACCATCAATTCCCCTGGCCCTCAACCTTCAGATTCCGAATGAATACAATCAGCTTTCCTGGGTCTCCAGCAAGTAGACAGCAGATCATGGGACTCTCTGGATTCATAATCATCACGTGAGACAATTCCTCCTCCTCCTCTTCCTCCTCTTCCTCCTCCTCCTCCTCCTCCTCTTCTTCTTCCTTTTCTTCTTCTTCTTCTTCTTCTTCTTCTTCTTCTTCTTCTTCTTCTTCTTCTTTCTCTCTCTCTCTCTCTCTCTCTCTCTCTCTCTCTCTCTCTCTCTCCCCAAAGTCAGAGATCTGAGCATTTTACGGGTAGGTACTTTTGATGTAGAGGGACTTAGAATTTCTTAATAGACTCTGCTGAACTCCTTGGGGCCAAAGATTGTCATATCATGTTTGCAACTTCAGAGGCTGATGACAATGCCTGGTGTATAGAATCAATCTCCTAAATCTTTAAAAAGCCAATAAAAGATCTAGGGTAGTAGGAGTCACCAGGCCAATGGTATTTGATAGACCTTGAATCTCATTTTATTTAAGGTAGATGCAGCTACCTACCCAGTGAAAACTTGGCCTTCAAATCAAAATAAAAAATGTGGTCCCTAGATTCATATTGGGCTGATATAATAAAACTTTGCATATTTGGGAAGAATGGAAAAGGAAACTCTGAATTGTGAAAAGTTCTTATTATAAAACTTGGACCTGAGAAAGAAAATACCTATCCATGTTTCTCTGAAAATAAGACATCCTCCAAAAATAAGACCTACTTCATGGAAACATAATACATCCCCTGAAAATAAGACCTAGCACATCTTTGGAAGCAAAAATTAATATAAGACACTGTCTTATTTTCGGGGAAACGGTACTAAGAAGGGCTCTTGGTGGCTAGCTGGGCTCAAAATTTTTAAAAATGAACCTAGCAGTCATTTCTACACAAGGAACCTCTTACACAAACTGCCCTTCAGGGAGAAACCTGCACTGAACTACTCTCCTCTGCCCTGGACTGCCTGCCTGCACCATGTTTCCAGCCTCTGAGTCAGCCCTTGTAAAGGTTTCCTGCAATCCTATTTCAGCCAATAGGACTGAGGCCTGCCCATCTAATCAGAGCTGCACAGCTCTTACATCCCATCTCCCCATCAACATCTTCACTGACCAATCAGAACAGCTCATTTCTGACCCATCAGGACAGTGACTTTTGGACCAATCAAACTGCAAAAATTTGGAGTCCTCATTTGCATGATGATGGACCAATCAGGGGACAGGAGCAGGGGCTTCTGTCTGTATGAGCCAGGTCCCCTTTGGCTTGGCACCCCACTTTCCCTTTCCACTCAAGGCTGCTGTTTCCCTGGCTGAGATGAAGATGTGTTGCCAGAGCAGAGTGAAGCAGACCAGTGCAGGCCAGAGCAGACTGGCACAGACTGGAGTGGAGCAGACCAGTGAGGACAGGAGCTTGGCTGTCTAGCACCTGGTCACCTGGGATGCCTCACTGCTGTGCTGTGCTCACGGCCATGATGTCTCACAATTGAACTGTTTTGCACTGAATAAAGTTTCTTTCTTCACCGCACTCCAAGGTGGGGGTTCCTATTTGTGTTGAATCGGCACCAACAACCATTGGCTGACAAGAAGGACCAGAGGAATGAGTGTTTCTTACATTCAAGAATAGCATAGGTTAGAAAGCGTCCCCAGCCCTTGCTTTTGTCTCACGTGGAGCTCCTTGCTCATAGATGTTGCGAGTGGAACTCAGGAAATTTAGTCTGTTTGTGTTCTCTCTCAGCTCTGCTCCCTTTTCCGCAGCTTTCTGGTTTTGGCCTCAAATATTGATATGTTTTCTTTCCTCTGGGAGACTTTTCCATTTTCTGTGGCTTTGGTTTTAGGTAGGTGCTCATGGATACTCTCTGGGCAAACTTGGTCAATTTTGAAAAAGAAGAGGAAGATCCACAGAGTGTGAGCAAAGGGGGACTCTGGAATAAGCCCCATGGTCTGGAAGACCCTGTTTATCACACATTTAGACACACCAAGTAGATATATTGGAGGGAACGGCCATCTCTGCCCCTCGCGTTGTGGAGCTCAGTACAATGCTTCTTTACGTCTCTTGCCTTCTGTCCTCAAAACAAAACATCCCCAACCATGACTGCATGCTACGTGGCTTGTGCTGCTAGCATTATCAGAGATATTAACTGTTTCAGCCTGCAGAAAGGATTTGGATGGTAAAAATGCAAAGGTAAGAGAAAAGACATTAACTCGTGTTTTTGAGGAGGAGTCTTCTGAGAGTCCATTTTCTCCTCTTCATGTTTCAATTTCTGAACCCAGAGATACTTATAAAATTAACCAAGCATTTCTGACAGTTTGTCCATGGTTGCTTAATATTGCTTTTCAGCATTATAATTTCTATCACTTACATTTTATATACATAGTTCTAGATGTAATATTGGTATAATATAGATTGCCAATTTTGTACATTGGCAACTAAATGGACACTGAATGCTAGAATTGCAAAATAATTACCTATACTAATAATAGCCTAGGTAGTCGTCACATCTTGACCCCGTGATGCCCTCACGCTGTCACAAGATGGTTGGGTGCACAGCAGAGGCGGGGCCCGGTGGCCTCTCTGTGCAGCGAGGCCTGGGTATCCTGTGGCTCCGTAGGGTGCAGAGGAGTCAGGCTGGGGCATCTCTGCCTCCTCGCATAGAAGAGGCGGGTCACAGCAGAGAATCCCAGCCGCCTCACACAGAAGTGGTGGGTCCGGCATCCCCATCCCCTGGTGCCACAGAGGCGGGTCCCGGTGTCCCTACTACCTCACGGGAGGGAGGTGGGTGGTGGCAGAGAGGCCCTGCTGCCTCGCCTGGAGGAGGCAGGTCCCGCGGTTCTGCGCACCCAGGAGATGGGACCCTAGGCTCTGGCCTACTTCTTTGGGACAATCCATTGAGGAGCCCAGGATGGGTGGGCAGGGCCTATCCCTTTGGGGTGATCTATCACGGGGATCACTGGGCTCCTGCACTGTGAGAGGGCACAGGCCTGGCTGGGGGACCCCTTCTCCCCCCCCCCCCCCCCGAGTGCACAAATTTTGTGCACTGGGCCTCTAGTGTTTAATAAGATTAATTATGTTTTATTTATATATATTATATATTTAAAATATTAAATAGAAATGTATTTTATGTAATTTCTATTTGATATTTTGATATCCAGTAATTATTTTTATTTTTCCCTTTGATTTCTGTAATAATTTTAAATATATTAGAAGAATATCACTCTTTTTGAAAAAAATGTACAAATAATTTTAATTAAAAACTTTTATTTCCTATTTTTAATAAGGATATAGACAATTTTTATATATTTTGAATGCCATTGCATTTTATTTTAAATTTATTAAATTATTGTTGGTAGAACATAAATTATGTAAAAATCTTCACTCTTACAGCATAATTAGCAATTTGCTAGAATGTAGGCAAGAAAATTTTATGAAATAAATAAGTAATAATTTATGAGCCATATAGGTCTTTTATTAGTCACACAAACGTCACTGTCTCATCAACAGGACATCCAGATATGTAGAATAGTGGTTAAATTCCGTTTTTAAAAATATAATGCCAAATTTCAGTCCTATAAAAAGTATGGTTTTACACAATCTTTTCAGTTTTGTTATTATGACTGTATTTGTCAAGGTAAGAGGATAAAACATACTTCATTCAACAGTTAGGTAGATTTTTGACTTTTAAACCTCCAGTAAGTGATATACGGGCCTCCTCTGTTCTGAGAAAGAGAAAGAGAAAGAGAAGGCAGCCCGGGCATGTGCGAGCTGGCTGTGGCTGGGAGCTGACCTCGTCCTTACCTCGAGCAGTGGCGTTCTCCGCGGAGCACAGACAACGCCACCCAGCACCACCATCGCACAAGGTCCCTCAGAGACCGTGATGGAATGCGACAGAAAAGAATCACTAGGGTATCATTCTGCCAACATTAACATTTTTCAAACTGAAAAAATAAACATCTCCCTCTCTTAGTTATTCTGAGACTGCTAATTACTTACCAATACACCTTACTTTTCACTCTCTTTGCATTTTCTACACTAAGAATTGTTAAGAATCTCAAAGATAACACACCCGTTTCCTGAGAGCATCCAATCCTGAGCAGTCTCACTTTTTTTTTTTAATTTTAGCCCTAACTGGTTTGACTCAGTGGATAGAGCATCAGCCTGCGGACTGAAGGGTCCCAGGTTTGATTCCAGTCAAGGGCATGTACCTCGGTTGTGGGTACATCCCCAGTGGGGGTGTGGGGGGGTGAGGGTGGGGTGATGCTTCTCTCCTATCAATGTTTCTAACTCTCTATCCCTCTCCCTTCCTCTCTGTTAAAAAAAATCAATAAAATATATTTAAAAAATTTTTAAGTTGATTTCAGAAAGTAAGGGAGAGGGAGAGAGAGGAGAAGAGAGAGAGAGAGAGAGAGAGAGAGAGAGAGAGAGAGAGAGAGAGAGAGAGAGAGAGAGAGAAACATCAATGAGAGAGAATAATTGATTGGTTGCCTCCTGTATGCCTCATAATGGTGATTGAGCCCACAACCCAGTCACGTACCCTGACCAGGAATTGAACAGTGACCTTCTGGTTCATAGGTTGGCGCTCAGCCACGGAGCCATGACAGCCAGGCTAGTCCCACTTTCTTAAAACTCTTCTCAAAGTCATTTAACACAAGCTCAAGTCCTGTAAGTTCCATCTCATGCCCTCCTAATAAGAAAGCCCATGTCCCCCATGGCGAATGTGCTCCCTTATTAAAATGAGTCAATAATGCCAACACACTACAGACGCCTTTGTGCTGGCTTTTGGCGGGAGGGCTTTACCAGCACTTTTGCTCTCGGGCCAGCAAATACTAAGGGAGATCCCTCCTGCCTGGAATGTGGATTCTGATTCTAGTTCAGCTTCCTCTCTAGCTGGAGTGGCTGCTTCCTCACTAGCTACCTAGGACCAAACCCATTTCCAAGGTCATGACCGAGTCTCCCCAGATAGCACCAGAGGGAAGGATATTCCTTCCATTAAAATAACTTAAATCCTGAGGATTATAGGGAGGCCTGAGCCTATGTGACCAGGAGGTTGTAAACTTCATTTTGGGTGCCCTGATGGTGTTCCATCCACACGGTGGTGGTTTCTGAGGTGAGAGGGCATGTGGGCATGTGGGGGCACTTCCAGAGGGAGGACAACCAGAGCCACATCTGGCTTCTCTAGCCTTTGCTGCGAGACAGCCTTTGCCTGAAATGGATGTTCTTACTTAAATATTTTTGCTATAATTGTTTTCTTTTCCTGCAATAAGCTGCAGATTTGTTATAAAACGTCAGCCCTGTTTCTTGTGAAATGATAAAGCTGGTGGTTTCATTGTTCGTGGAAGAATTCAATAAATATTTATTAAGAACCAGTTATGTGCTAGTCACTATTAGAGTTGCTGAGAACATAAGCAGTGAATAAATGGGCAAAAATCCCGGGTTCATGGCACTTATAGGCCATGGAGCATTATGACTCCTTGCTGTGCTTGGTTTATATTAACAGAGTGCATTTGCATTTTTGTTAGATGCAAATGGCTCTTAGTCATTTTGGATGGGTAACACCAACTGAAGGGAGAGCTTTTTGATGACCTGTCCTATCCTAACTTCACCCCCTCTGTGCCCATCCCCTTTCTGAAGATGAGGAGGAAGGTTTAAGTTTTAAAACACACAAAGTCAAGGGCTAAATTCTCTAAATGTTGGTCTCTTTTAAGTAGTTTAGAGGTTTTTGTTATCAGCATTATGTACCTGTATACAACTTATTAAATTTAAAAAATGGTTTCAGATTAAAGATGGCTGTATTTAATTTTAACATCTTGCTGGCACTACTTAAAGAAACCAGAATGTTTCTTTGTAGCTAGAAAGGTAATCTTAATGCTTGCACTAGTAGGCTTATCATACAATCTAAAATAATAAAATCCAAATTTAATTCAATGCCAAAAATTTGTATTGAATACCTTCTATGGGAAAAGATAGTATCTTTCTCCTGTGAAGGTTAAAAGGCATTGCAACCCTTAAACATTAGTGGACATTTTCAAGATAATGCCTAGATTTGATCAATAAATTGCTGATATGTGTATCTCCCTACACAGAAAGCAACATTTTCAGTAATGACTCATATATAATAGTGTCTGCAATGTGGTTTCCATTAAAACGCTAGTCCTCATCTGCTAGTAACTTTCTCCAAATTTAATCTTTTGGGTTGAAATTTTCCATGCCTGGTTTAAGCTCAAAGGCATTTAAAAATTATTTTTTTTTAAAGTTGCAGGGCAATTCCTTTGGCTATCATATATGCCTCTTCTAATTTCAATGCCGGCAAGAGAAAGAAAAAAAAAAAAAAGGGAAAGATTTGAGTATATCAGTATGGCATTTGTGTGTTCAACTAGAACCATAAAAGGCCTGACATTTAGATGTAAGATCATGTTATTAAGCCTGTTTCCTTAGGTAACTGAAGCAGGCTCACTGCTATCTGGTATGCCTTTGTCTTTACCTGATCCTTAGAAATGAGGTTCCCATGACAGCTGAATAGCAATGTGTAGCTGATTCTTGTGATGACTGCACACAATGCCTTTTCTCTGAAGCTCTTGGGATAGGAGTGCAGGCCTTCATCATGTCCTTTACCCCCGTTCCATGTAGCAAGTATGTTATTTAGGAAACTAACGTGGCTTCTTACCACAAGATATGGATGATTAAATCTTTGGGGAGTTACATTGAAAAAGCTGTCTCTGGCTTGTCACGTTGCCAAATGTGGAACTGTTCTGCCGACATTATTTTGGTCCTAGGATATCTGGAAATGAAGCTGTAAGTACACCTTCTCTCCATTCAGAAAGAAAATAAGTATGCAGCCCTCACAGAGTGGGTTGGTGGTGGAGGCTTACTGGTGTATGAGGCTAAACACATTCTTGAGGACAAAAAAATGGGGCGGGGGGGACATAGGCAGGAATTCCTCTTGGGCCAACACACAATAAAATGAAACGCCCTGTGTCTTACAGTTTCATGTGCCTTGAATCTTCACCTCACACTTGATTTAAACTTTGTTTGCATCTCAAATGCCATTAGAAAGTCATCACTTTTGAAATTGTGTAGCTTGATTTTTACCTTAAAAACAAAAACAAAAACACACACATCAAATTGCCCCAAAGGCATTTAAAAAGATGACATCTTCAGTATCCTCTTTCTAAAGCGGTGCCCGTGGATGTATATACAATAACTGGTTTACGTGCCTGTCTATTCTCTCTCTCCTGTAGACATATACATATACATTCATGTAGATTCAACATTTTCCACAAGGAACAAAAGGAATCTCATAATGAAAAGCAACATTTTCTCTGGATCCATGCCAAGTCACCGGATCCTTGTTCTTTTCCAGTTGATTTATCTTAATGATGCTCTGTCAGGCAAAAGCCTTTATGAATTCTGCATAATGTCCTATTCAATTACAGCGGCATGCTTGCCTCAGCTTTGCAAGGCTAAGCTTGAGATGATTCCCCCCTCTAAGAATCTCTCCCGTAGTCAGTGATAAAATAAGAACAGTTTTTGCTGTAAGAAAGCAATTAACAAGAAGTTTCCTTTCTCTCTCTCTCTTTGTCTTTCTTTCTTTCTTTCTTTCTTTCTTTCTTTCTTTCTTTCTTTCTTTCTTTCCTTCTCTCTCTCTCTCTCTCTCTCTCTCTCTCTCTCTCTCTCTCTCTCTTTCTCTCTCTCTCTCTCTTTCGATTTAATTTCTTTTGAAATTAAATCTGGACACCTTTTACCAACAATGTTTTTTTTAAAATTTAGTTTTTCATTTCTTTCTACAGTTCAGTTAGATATAGGTCTTAGAACTATGCTTTGTGTTAGTTTTATGTGTAAGACAACAGAATTCACTGTTCCAATGTTCCCTCTCAGCCTCCCCCATCTACAGAGAACCATGGAAAGGGCTTAGGCTGCTCTGTAATAGTGCTCTCTGAAAGAACTTTCTGTGATAATGGAAATGTTTTATAATCTTCTCTGTGAAATATGGTGACCACCAGCCACTTGTGACTGTTGAGCATGGAATATGTGGCTAGTGTTACTGAGAAACTGAATTTTAAATATTATTTAAATATAATTAACTCAGATTTCAGTAGCTACCTATGGCTAGGGGCTACTCATACAACACAGGTCAATAGAATTTAATTCTAGAAAACTGCCCTGAGGTTTGGCAAAACCCTATTCTTATAACAAACTACCCCAAATATAGTGCCTTGAAACAGTAATGTATTCTCTCTCACGATTCAATGGGTTGACTGCTCAGCCAGACAATTCTCAATGGAGATTCCTCGTGTGGTTTCAGTCAGATATCAGTGAGGACTAGAGTCATTTGAGGGTTCAACTGGACTAATGTTAAAGATGGCTTCTCTCTCCATACCTGGTGGCTGGGACTAGTTTGTTTGGAAAAGTGGGGGATTGGTCAGGCATCTCTCTTTCCATGGAGCCTCTTCACATATGGTACGAAGCTTGGTTTTTTCACAGCATGACAGTCTCAGGAACTTGAACTTCTTACATGGTGTCTGGCTTCCCCCAGAGTGGGTAGGTGAGGAAACAGGAAGTAGGTGCTGCCATGTTCTTCCAGCTTGGAAACTGACCTCCCCTCCCCCCGCCTTTACTTCTTCTAAGATCTATTGGTCAGAGAAATCACAGAGCCTGGCCAGATGTAAGACGAGGTGGCCTAGACCTTCCTCTGGTGGGAAGGAGGTAAAAAAAAAATGTGAGCATTTTTAGTTATCCACAGCTATTCTGTAGAGTGGCATATTTTCTCCTACATTCATCCAATAGAAATATGAAGGCTGATGCCTCTTCTTTTCTTCTCTACCTGACCAATAAAGTAATTTTAATCATGTAACTTGAGGCCAAAAAATGACCAGAGCAAAGAATTTGTGCTTATGATGAGGATTTTGATGATATTTAAACTGAACAGGGAACCTAAGATGTGAGGAGAAACTTATTGATTTTACTTTAACTCAGGACTCAGCTTCATGTAAGGAGCAAACACCATTGACTACAGTAATTTTCATGGTTCTGAGATGACTGAGAACATCAAATTCTGGCTAAAAGTCCTCTTCACACTGTATCCATGTAAGTGCTGTCTTTATCTGTGAAAATATAATGACTTAATGGCCTGGTGCATGAGATTTGTGCACTCCGGAGGTCCATCAGCCCAGCCTGTGCCCTCTTGCAGTCCAGGAGCCCTCAGAGGATGTCTGGCTGACAGCTTAGGCCAGGGGTGGGCAAACTTTTTGACTCGAGGGCCACAATGGTTTCTTACACTGGACCGGAGGGCTGGAACAAAAACAACCTCACCATGCTGGCACTCTCATCTTGGGCTGCTGGTGAAGGAGCAGAGGGGAGAGCAAGAGAACCCTCCACTCTTTCAGCTCCGCAGGCTGGAGAGAACAGCCGAACGGGCCAGATCCGGCCCAGGGGCCGTAGTTTGCCCACAGCTGGCTTAGGCCCACTCCCAGCACAGGAAGTGGGTCTAAGCCATCAGTATGACATTCTTAGCACTGCTGCAGAGGCGGGAGAGGCTCCTGCCATCGCCACTGTGCTTGCCAGCTGTGAGCCCTGCTTCTGACATAGCTGTGCTCCCTTAATGTTTCACAGTTGGGTCAATTTGCATATTAGCCTTTTATTATATAGGATTGTTTTAATATATTTTTGTTTTGTTTTGTTAATGTAGCTTTAGTGGTTGGAGTTTTCTTTTTATTAAACCTTTTTTTTTCCTGCCACATTCAGCACCAAATTGATCTTTTCTTAAAAAAATTAATAATTCTATCTTAACAAAAATTCATAGGCATAATCTTATGTGTTTTTGGATTTCTCATGTTGCTCTACAGACAATTTGGCTTGTGTGTCATGATACATTCAAAACATTTCTTCAGTTTAACATAAACTTTCTTCAACTTTAAAACATCTGCGTGGATATCCTGCCGTCAGCCAGCTTCCACATGTTTTGTCCAAGAAAATTAAGGTGAACACTACTTTTTCCCTAAAAGGTTGACTGCGTTCCTGGACTGCTGTTAATCATTGGAACTTGCCATTGAGCATTAGTCCATAATGTTCACAGGACACTGGGCGATGACCTGGGTCTAGGTCTCTGAGTTATGTGGAGGGTCAGCACTTCCATCACATGTAAAGCCTTTGGTTTAGTCTTGGGGTTGCTCTCATACCTAGCTGCCACACAGTCAAATGCCTCGCAGCGGCTCTTCTGGTCCTGCTTTTGTTTGGTTTCCTGCTCTTTGTTGCTGAAATCTTCATGGCAGAGAGTGTGTCTTGGGTAATTGAATTCAGCAAGACTTTAAGATCTGTATTGCAGAAGGAAGTCTGGCTGGGTAGGACTTCCTTGGGGCACACAGGGAGTGTGCTTCTCAGCACTGTTTGGGGCCACGTTAAGGGGTGATTGTGATTCTTGGTTCCATCCACTCCTTTCTTTCCCCCTGCCGTCATTCCCATTCTGATCCCACAGGAGGTTCCATAACCCTATTCTATCAGGCTTGTATTGGTCTGCTGCAGTTCCATTTGCTCTGGCTGCTGTATCCGAGGATCTGGCCCTCATCATTATGAAAAGCTGTGGCTTCTGGTGCCCGGCAGGGTCTTCTTCGCACAGAGAAGATGGGATGAATATGCGTGTTGTTCGGGACAGGAGATGCTTGGTGGAATGGGGAAATTGGTAACCTAGGAACTAAAATGCAATGTATCACTCCCATATCACATAATTGCAATGTCTCTCCATCCTCAAAACCACCCTCTAGTCCAGACCAAAAGCAACTTATCCACTCGACTCCCTTCCCCAGCTATTAACACAGTGATCATTTGACAATGTGTATCTGATCACACCACTCTTTTGCTCATTAATTCCCATTGCCTTTGACATAAATTCAGATGTCCTTACCCTGATCAGAAAAGTGTCATTGCTCACCATCCCTCACACCATCACTCAGCTCCAGCCACATTAAAGATTTGCAAATAGCTCGATCAGACATTATCTTTGCTACTCAGGGCATGTTCCCTTTTCTGGGAAAACACTTCTCCTACTCCTTTAGCTAACCCCAATGCTTGTCTTGGGAAGACTTAGTTTAGAGCTCGCTTCCTCCAGGATATCTCCATCTTTGTCTCCACAGACCAGGTTTGGACCACTGTTGCATACACCCTTTTGTTTTCTTCATCAGGCTCACTGCTCGCACATCTTTGACTCTGCGTTTGCCTTCCCCTGGGGCAGGCGACGTAGGAACACTTATTCCCTACAGTGTCCTCAGAGCATAATGTAGTGTCTGGACCAGCAGTTAATAGTTACTGAAAAGTGGAATAAATTCCACACAATAGAAACAGCTCAGATACAACCTTATTGTCGAGCATGACCTTCAAATAAGAAATTGTAGTGTGAAGAACTGTCAACCTGAAAACAACTCTGGAGCAAGGGATTTTATTTGTGTTGAAAGAGTTATCATACCCCCTGCCTTTGGGTTCAATGCACGCAAGAAGGAATAATCTTTGCAACACGCTTTAAAAATTCGCAGTGGTAACAATGCACGCAAGAAGGAATAATCTTTGCAACACGCTTTAAAAATTCGCAGTGGTAACACCGCCTGAGATATGTTTGGATAACTTCGGGAACTAGGTACAAAGAAGACCACAAGCCAAAAGCGACAGAAAGCAAGGAACTCTCCTTTCGTAGGAAGCCTTGATCCTCCTCTCACGTGGCTGGACCCCGCTGTGTGCACATCGTGCCTGGCCAAGCCCCAGCTTTACATGAAAGGGCTTCACCGGCTTTTTAACAAACCATATGGTGAAAACATCGACACACACACACACACACATATTTCTCCCGATACCTTCAGGCGCTGCTAAGCAGCTGGTATTAATGAATAAGAATGGCCATTGAAATCATGGTATGCTGTTGCTAGGAAGGAACAGTTTATAGCCGGGAGAATTATGGATTACTAGGCAAGAACACACAGAAATAGAAGGGATGTGTGATTTCTGCATTTCATCTAGACTTGGCCACCTGCACCGCCGAAGGCAATGCAATGCTGGGCTGATTAGCAAGTGTTAATTCTGTCCCTACTGACGGTGGTCCTGGGAGAGGGGACCCATACCTTCAATACTTACAGCACTATGCAGGGCCATTGTCCCTGGCTGAAGCCACGGAGGGAGCCACGAAGAGAGTCCCTGGTTAAACAACAACATTTTGTCATGTTGTTTCTCCAGTTTTTCCATCTTTTCTTAGGGAAAAAAGTATTCGTTTCCTCCCCCTATATACATTACAATTTTTATTACATGGAGACCCAAATCCTTCCCTAAGCTTTTAAGAGACTCAATTCCTACCATAGCCCAGATGTAGGAATTTCATCCTGTCTTCATGGGTTCCATTTCAGCTTCATACAGACTTTGGCACAAAACTCAACCCTTTCACAAGGTTCCACAAAGAATAAAAACAAACAGAAAATCCAATCTTTTTGATATTTTTTGGGGGTGGTTTTTGGGTTATTTTGTATTTGACTTTGCAACAACATGGTTACATAGCTCCGATGCTTCCTGCAGTGCCCTGGCCTCTAGCTTCATCTTCTGCCTCACCCTTTGCCCAATGCTGTGCTCAGTTCCTAGGACCCTTCCTGTTCTCCCCTACATTATTCACAGCAGATCCCCCTTTACGCAGGAAACCTTGCTGACTTTGACCCATAGGCTTTACAAGAAGTTTTTATAGCATGGATTGCTGATCAACAATAGATATAATATTAGTAAAATGTCTAATCTTTGCACTGTAAGATGCTGGAACTGGTGCCTCCTCTTCCTTCTTTGTTTCCATTTCTTTGTTTCCTCCTGCCTCCTATTTGCTGCCAATTTGTTTTTATTTATTATTTGGCTTGAGTAATTTCTTTTCATGTTTCAGAAATAAAATAAATTCCCTGAGAAGAGTTTCAGTGTGAAGCTTTTCCTTTTTAGTATAATTCTTTTTGTATAGTTGGCAGCTAGGCTTTCTAGCTAATAAAAGGACAATATGCAAATTGACCACCACTCTGTGACAAAGATGGTGGCACCACAGCCAACAAGGAAGGAATATGCAAATGGAGACAACAAAAATGGTGGTGGCCAGGCTGGGATGCCCCGCCCAATCTCAGCTGCTCCAGGCCTCTGGGCAGCATATGTGTGCAGGGGTCGAGGGATTTGAGTAGGGTGGGATGCCTTCTAGGATTTGGGGCAGGGGTGGAGGGAGCTCCAGGAGGGTGGCAGGGCAAGAGTGAAGGTGGATGGCAGCTCTGGCCAGAGTGAAGGTGGAAGGCAGCAGCCAGAGTGAAGGCCTGAGTCCTGGGTGTCAGAGGGAAGCCGGTGCCAGCAGCCAGGGTAAGGAAGGCCTATTCTTGCACGGATATTCATGCATCAGGCCTCTAGTTATAGTATAAAACAATTATACTCAAAATGCTTACCCTGGTCCTATACACATATATGTGTGGGAGTGTTCCACCTTTCCCCCAGGCACATAGTTGGCAAGAGTTTCACCGTATTCTTCAGAGCTTAAACTGTTCTAGGATATTGTAAAAACGATTTTCCAAATAGACAGAAAAGATAGGAATCAAACCTATTCTCAGAGTTCGGACAGATATAAATTCTGCAGGGCAGCTTTTAAACTAAGTCCTGATTGTCACTGCAGGGAAATTGTTATCAGAAGTGGATGAGAAAGGTAGCTAGCTATCTTGGCTTTCTTTTTATATTGATTTCAGAACAAGCAAGGGATAGAGAGGTAGAAACATCAATGATGAGAGAGAATCATCAATTGGCTACCTGCCCCCTCTTCCCTCACTGGGGGTCAAGCCTGCAATCCAGGCAAGTGTCCTGACCTGGAATTGAACTGTGACCTCCTAGTTCATGGGTCAATACTCAACTACTGAGAAACACCATCTAGTTACCTTGACTTTTAAATGGAGGCTACTAAGAGTGCTATGCATGTTTTAGTTTTTGTTATTTCTGTTATTATAAAATCCAATAGAGGAATTTTGGACACACAACCAAGCCAGAATCCAAAAGGGTTTCCAGAAAGTTAGAGGGGTGTGTGGAAGCTGAAATCAAATTGGATGATGGGGTTATGGAAAATAGATCTAGGTCTAAATGGCTGAAGGCTTGGATTTTGATGTTTGCAGAGGAAGAGAAATCTAGGCTGAAGTTCCTATGGGAATGAGAGCTAGAGTTGAGTATCCATAATACACAATAAAAATAGCCAACATTTAATGTACCTACTGTACATTAGGACACTGTCTGAAGCACTATAACCTTTTAAAAATCTTAATACTTTAAAGTACATACTTATGAAGTATGAAGCCAGGAGTTATGAAAGTATAATTTGACAAAAAGTTCTCCATGGGGGAGTTAAATATCAGACTTGAAGGGAGAACTAGTTACAAGATTTATTTGAGAATATTATATAGCAGAGACAAAAAAATTAGAAAATAAAAATGAAAAAATGTAAATTAAAAATTATATAAATATACAAATAAAAAGTAAGATACATGGATGCCAGTATGAGAGAGACTAATACACATGTAACACGGGTTCCAAAAAATTCAGTGAGCTTAATGGAGAATTTTGGTTGGCTCTAGAATAATGATGACCACCAAATCCAGACCTCTCTACAAAATTTCCCCCCCAAAACTATAAAATGAAAAAGAAAAAAAAGGAAGAAAACAAGGGAGTCCTACCTGCTCCATGCCTCGATATTTCTAGGAAACAGACAACATCACTACCCTGTTTCCCTGAAAATAAGACAGTGTCTTATATTAATTTTTGCTCCCAAAGATGCGCTAGGTCTTATTTTCAGGGGATGGATTATGTTTCCATGAAGTAGTATGGATTATGTTTCCATGAAATAGGTCTTATTTTCGGAGGATGTCTTATTTTCGGGGAAACACGGTAGCTTCAAATTACCTGTAAGTAGAGAATTAAGTACCAATTCAAACAGGGCTGACAATGGAGTTCTGACTGCCACTGCTCGTCTGTGGGTACCTAAAGTGGGAGAGACAAGCTCCATGGGCATAGATGTGGCACAGAGGCAAAATTTCCCCTGAAAAAAGCAAAGACCAACATTAAGGGCTAAATGTTGAACCAAGGTCTGAGACTTAGTTCACAGCAGCAGTTATAAAGAACGGACTTGAATGTGCATGAAACTGGAGGTAACCGCCAGGTGGAAGCATTGCTTCTGGGGGAAAAGGAGTAAATAGAAAAAAAAGGAGCCCATGAGAAAATCGAAGAAAAGGAAAAGAAGGAAGAGGGAAGAATTAAGAAGCTTATAAAAATTAAAAGAAAAAAAAGCCAAGCCAACTCTTCCCTTTCATCCAACCAATGTCACCCATTAAAGAAACTGCACTTCATTCTACTGACTAAAGAGGGTGATTTTGAACTAGAGTTTTTAATGCTTCACAGAGGAAACCAAGACAAACTCCAAAGGAAGGTGCTACAAAGAGAAAATAAAAAGTGAAGTTAAAACTATTTCAACTGATGAAAATTCCTCCCAAAGAATTAATAAGTAGAAGAAAACTATTATTCAACACTCCACACTTAATTTGATATCAAACAATCATTTGGAGTTATTAAAAAACCAACAGAATAAAAATTCAATGAATAGAAACAGAATTATAAAAATATAAAAAATGTAAAGAGGGTTGTTTGAAATTGGGAAAGACATAAAAGGGAAAGTAAACAATCTCAGAATTGAAGATTAACTTACAAGGTGCCCAATGGAGAATAGACTTAAATGACAATTAATAAGAGGCTTTTTTTTTTTTAAATCCTCACCCGAGGACATTTTTCCATTGATTTTAAGAGATTGGAAGAGAGAGGGAAAGACAGAAAGAAATATCGATGTGAGAGAAACACATCAATTGGTTGTCTCCTGCATGGCCCTGACTAGAGCCCAGGCCAGGGAAGAACCTGCAACCAGGTACCTGTCCTTGACCGGAATCAAACCCGGGACCCTTCGGCCCTCATGCTGACGCTCTATCCACTGTGCCAAACTGGCTAGGGCAAGAGGCATTTTTATTTTTTTAAAGAGAAGAAAACAAGAGAAAATAATATAAAGAAAGAAATATAAGGGCCAAGAAAGGTGATTAGATTAGAAAATTCAAATAAATTATAATTGAAGTCAGTGAAATATAAAACATAGCAATGAAACAAAACTAATATTTAAAACTATAATCCAAGAAAATTTATAGAAATGAGAGAAACGCCAAAATCTAAATATTAAAAGGGCCCATGGTGAATTTGAGAAAATTGATTTGAAATAAAGTCTGTGACTTATTCTAGCAAAATTACAAGACTTTAAAGACAAATTAAAAATCTTTAGGTGTGAATTATTTATAAGCATATGAAAATTAAATTGACTTCAGATTTATCAAAATAAATCAAAGTATAGTTCAGTAGCATTTTTTTAAAAAACCCAAGAGAAGAAAAGATACAACTATTTTCTATTCAGCTATATATATATATATATTAAGTGCTATATTAGTTTTTATAGATGTCTTAATAAGTTATTGAAAACTTGGTAACTTAAAGTAACAGAAATATATTTTCCCACAGTCCTGAAGGCCAGAGTCTGAAATCAAAGTGTTGTGGACCACGCTCTCTCTGAAATCTGTAGAGAAGTGTTCTTCCCACCTCTTCCTAGCTTCCATGACTCTTGGCAATCCTTGAGATTAATTGGTTTACAGCTGCATCATTTCAATCTCTGCTCCTGTCTTCACATGACCTTCTTCTCTCTGTGTCTATCTGAGTACCTGCCATTTCTCTTATAAAAACACGAGTTACTGGATTTAGACCGCATCTTAAATTCAAGATGATTTCACCTGAAAATCCTTAATTAATTATATATGTAAAGACCCTATTTTATATGTAAAGAGGGATAGGACTTGAATATATCTTTTCCAGAGGATATTATTCATCCCACTACAAGTGCCAAGGCAAAAAAAATAAAAATAAAATAGACACTTCAATAAATCACTCACAACACAAAATAGATCAAGTGGACTAAAAACGCTAAGTACACAAGGGTGGAAAAGGACATTTAAAATTGTGAGTATGTGAAACAGAGTTTATTCTTTTATTATTATTTATTCTTGTATTATATATTTTTTCACATGAACAACTATAAGTCTACTTTTGCCAATTCCTATATAGAAGAGCTAAAGAACATAATCAATGAGGCAAATCTTTGGGACATATATTGACATTACACACTGACAATAGAGTGTAATTAAATTTATCAAAGTTGATCCCAGTAGAAAAAGAAAGTATAAATAGATGAATATTTATAGGGGAAATCATGTTATATAATGAACAAACAAGAAAATACCAGGCCCAGAAGTTTTCTCAGGGGCAACGTACCAAAACTTTGAGGGTCAGATAAACCCTATGCCAATAATGTCAGATAAACATTATTGTTTTAGAGCATAGAAAAATTTAAAAATGAGAAAAGACATCTGTTTTCTTTAAATTAGGTGGTACCCAATCATGATAAAGATGATAATATACCATTTGTGAATATTGATGCAAAATTCCTTAATAAAATACTAATAAATAACCCAGCCAGCATGGCTTAGTGGTTGAACATCCACCTATGAACCAGGAGGTCATGATTCTATTCCCAGTTCGGGCAATTGACTGAGTTGCAAGCTCAGTCACCAAAATGGGATGTGTAGGAAGCAACCAATCAATGGTTCTCTCTCATCATTTACGTTTCTCTTTCTCTCTCCATTTCCCTTCCTCTCTAAAATAAAAAAAATATATGAAAAAAGATACTAATGAATAGACTCCACCATCACATTAAGGAAACAATAAACCATGACCATGATAAAAAGTATGATTTTTATCAAGAATATAAAGATGATTCAATATTAGAAAATTTATTAATATGATTCATTATATAATAGGTTTCAGGAGAAAAATTACATGAATATTTCTATATCTGCTAAAAATAGCCTTTGAAAAAATTATGTTTTAGTAAAAACACTTGGAAAAATTGGAATAAATCGATACTTCCTTAATAACTACATAGAAAAAAATTAATGATAGGTTAACAAACTTAATTTAGATACAACTGAGCTCCAAAACTAGAAAACATTTTCTCCCAATAACAACTATGGAACATATTTAAAAATTGCCATAATACTAATTGATTTCATAGGTACCACATTCCACCTACAAAATACCCTTAATTATAAATCAACAATAAAAAATTTAAAAACAATTTTATATATTTTGAATCTAGGAAACATAATTCTAGATAACTAAGAAATAGAAATTGGAATTTTGAAATAATTATAACGAATAACAATACAACTCGTGCTTGTGCAAAATTAGTGAGATACAGCTATGGTAGCACTCAGAGGGAGAGTTATAGCTTACGATGTATTTCTTTAAAAAATTAATGTAAAAATATTAAACCTTAAACTCATAAGGTTAGGAAAAGAATACAGAAGAAACACAAAAATGGCAGAAGAAAGAAAATCATAAAAATGACACAAAAAGCAAGCAAACATACAAAACCACCAGAGATGACCATTAAAACTGAAATCTGGTTCTTTGGAAAATTTAGTAACACATTACTGTAATAACATAGACAAGTTTCTGGAAAGACTGACCATGGGAAACAAGCAGAAGGAATCAATCAGCACTATTGAGAACACCACCAGACAAAGGGCTCTAACTGCTATGCTAGAGGGAATGATGATGTGGTTATATAGAGCAGAGGTCATGCTCAGCTTTCTCTCAAGTGCAGCCCAGATGCTGGCTCAACTTTCATAATGGGTCCTGCATTTCTGTCTCTATGTCTTCTAGGTCCAACTTCTTATTCTGGCCACATTCTCCCATTCCCTTCCCTACAGCCATAGAAACCCACTTGTTCAAATCCCTAATCTCAAACCTTTTTAAAAATTTTTTTCTTGATTCTCTTGAATTCATTGTTTTTGAAACACAAAGCTAAGTAGATCCTCCATCTGAATTTCTTCATTAGTACCTTAATCCTTTCACTCTGCGATTAGCACAGGACAGCACTGTTCTAGGCTGTGCTTTGGGAGGAGAAAAAGTAAACCTCCAAGAGAGCAAATATTAATTAAGACCTAAAAATATTCTTTACCACATATATTTTGTATATTCAAATGACTCACTAATGACAATACAATAGTCATCTTAGGTGTTGAATCTCAGTGATTGTCAGAAGGCAAAATAGTATCAAATCTATACTAATAAAAGGGTAATATGCTAATTAGACTGGGAGACCTTCCAGGAGACCTTCCAGATTTTCTTCTGGACAAAGCCATGGTGGCGGGACCGAAGTAGAGGCAGTTAGGGGCCAAGAGGGGAGGGCAGTTGTGGGGTGATCAGGCCAGTAGGGGGGGGCATTTGGAGGTGAGCAGGCCATCAGGTAGAATGGTTAGGGGCAATCAAGCAGGCAGACAAGTGAGTCGTTAGGAGCCAGCAGTCCTGGATTGTGAGACGGATGTCTGACTGCGGGTTTAGGACATCCCCCTAAACCAGCAGTCGGACATACCCCAAGGGGTCCCAGATTTGAGAGGGTGCAGACTGGGCTGAGGGACATCTCCCCCCTCCCCCCATGTACAAATTTCATGCACCAGGCCACTAGTTGTTTTTATAAGTATGCCTTGGAGGGTTACCTTGAACTGGAATACTATGAGGGAATATATTAGATCTTTAGCAGAAATAGTAATTTCAAGTACTTAATGGTGATGCTCAAATTCTTAACATGTTGATAATAACATATAGGCTTTTTATTCCTCCAGTTAGAATAAAGTCAGCTTGTTTTTCTCTATCCTGTGACTTTTTCTTTCAAGCATTTGAATTTGGTAGACTCTCAGTCTATCTCTTTAAACACTTTTGCCTGTAATTCTTTAAAAACATGTGTGACTTAATCCATATGCTTTTCATTCATTTACAATCAAATCATCAAAATACAGCCTTTAAAGAGCTATTTGATTTCAAAGAACATTTTTTAATAAGCATTTAAAACCCTTTGAGAATAAAAACGGGATGCCACATTTTTCCGAGAGTAAACACAGCACAACCCAAAACACACTCATGCCCAGAGAAATCCAAGCTTCTGAATTTTAATTCTTTTCCATTCTTGACTAAATGAGCCATCCCCTATCTTCGTTTAACTCCTGGTGAAGCCTGAAGTATTTTGAGATGAGGAAGTAGTATTTTTCAAATTACTATTTAAAAATCTATTTACCATTTGAGAAGCATCTATTAATACCTGCTTTAATTTAATTTGCCATTGTCATTCTACAGTAGAGGTTTTGTTTTTTTAAAGGTTAATTTTGTTTTAAAAAAAATCTTTATTGCTGTAACTATTACATATGTCCCCCCTTTTTCCCATTTACCCCTTCTAGCCTGTCCCTGTCCCCCGCCTCAGGCCTTTACCTCTCTCTCTCTCTCTCTTTCTTTCTCTCTCTCTCTCTCTTTCTCTCTTTCTCTCTTGAAAATATGTATTTATTGATTTCAGAAAAAGGAAGGGAGAGGAAGAGAGAGATAGAAACATCTATGATGAGAGAGAATAATTGATCAGCTGCCTCCTGCATGCCCCTACTGGGGATGGAGCCCTCAACCCATGCATGTGCCCTGACCCAGAATTGAACTGTGACCTCCTGGTTCATAGGTCAATGCTCAACCACTGAGCAACACTGGCCAGGCTACAGTAGAGTTTTTTTTTTTAATATATATTTTATTGATATTTTACAGAGAGGAAGGGAGAGAGATAGAGAGCTAGAAACGTCGATGAGAGAGGAAACATCGACCAGCTGCCTCCTGCACACCCCCCACCGGGGATGTGCCCGCAACCAATGTACATGCCCTTGACTGGAATCGAACCCGGGACCTTTCAGTCTGCAGGCCGACGCTCTACTACTGAGCCAAACCGATTTCGGCTACAGTAGAGGTTTTTAAAGTGTGGTCCAGAGACCAGCCACACCATCAACATTTAAGTACTTTCTGGAAATATTGTGAGATGTATATGAGATAAAAGTTGGGAAGGATAATTCAGATCATGGGCCTGATCATTCAGTACTTAAAAGAGAAATAGAGAGAGAAAGAGAGAGAGAGAGAGAGAGAGAGAGAGAGAGAGAGAGAGAGAGAGAGAGAGAGAGAGGGAGAGAGAGAGAAATAGGATTTTGTTTAGAAAGCAGCTTGCTGGGAAGCCATTTTGCTCAAAATCACCAGCTTCCTTCAGGTGATAGTACGTTTCTGTTTCCTTTTAACAAAGCAATTCCTGGTATAGCTCCTGACATAAATTTTCGTTCCTCATACTCTTATCTCCCTACCTTCAAGAAAGGATATCAATGAAACTGGCAGGCCAGTTGATTGACTTTGTGCGTGTTTACAAAGCAAGCTGCCTGAAAACCTGAGACCTTACAGGATTAGAAACAAAGAAATCCCTTTCCCTCAGCTTCCTTATGATGCTTTGGTAAGGCTTCTTGGCCCTTTGGTCTCCAGCTGGATGGAAGTAACTTCTAAACCCCTCTGTGGTTATTATTACATAATTAATAATAACAGTGATCAACTTAATTGCCAACCATTTGGTTGAATTAGTGGTTACATTTAGTCATTGCATATAGGCAGAAAGTTCAGAGAGTTTATCAGGGAGTTAAAATAAGAAAATAAAAATGATACACCTGTTTTGAGTTTTTGTCGGAGGAGGAAACAGCTTTGGCTGGGTGCCTTCCAGATTGAGCGTTTGTTGTCTCTCAGCCATTTAGTTGATCATTAGGGCCGGGGCTCTCCGAGGAGAAGGCCCTAAAGCGGCTAATCTGTTCACCTCCCCCCGAGGGCTGCCTGCCTGTGGGAAACCGCACTGTCATTAGTTGCCTTAAATGCCAAGCTGGCCTTCAGAATACTGCGCAGCCCCGCACTGTAAAAGAGCTGGTTAATTAAAGGAAAATTCTTCAGACATGAAAGGCAAGAGCAGCGCAACGGAATTATGATCCCGGGACTATTTTGGCAAGGAACAGGCTGACTTGAGTGCCCTTGTTACAGGCTTCGCAGTTTAGCTTATGTTGTCTTTCAACTTGTTTCAAGGGGCAGTGCCAACGTATTCAAAAAAAATAATTTAAAAAATCTTATGGTTCATAATAATCTTTCAAAAACTTGGGAATTCTCTTTGTACCGGTGTTGTGATTTTCAGTTTGGCAAAAAGTCCTTTGTGTGTTTCTGATGGAAATTTTAATTATAATTTTTTTAAAAAGACTATATTGACAATCTCAATGGTAATAGGAACCTAGCTTTCAGTTCAGTGCTTACTTGATATTTACTGAGAACATTTCAGTCCTCTTTGCTTACACTTACCTGACATTTTTTTCTAATGAAAGCCCATAGTGAAGAGGTTTGTGGTACCTTGATAAGAAAGCCTGTTCTACTAAGATGTCCTAAAAAAAATGAGGGAGAATGGGTAAGCTTGAGGCCAACTCCCAAGTTAAAAGCTTTGATTTTGAGAAGGAATGTCTAAAATAAAAAGTTAAATAACCCTTTGGGCTTTTTGGAGAGAAAGCAGATTGCGAAGGTCTTTGATGGTATTATAATCAAAATTTAGTCTATGCATCATGCAGATGTACAAAAAAGTTCGCTGACATTGAGAACTTCATTGGGTCTGCTATAACTTGTGTCTTGGAATTATCAGATACTTTTTAAGTCAAGTTCAAATAGAAAGTCCCATATAATATTGACGGGAAGTAGATGCCATTGTGTTGGAGGAGAGGAGAGGTTGTTTCAAGGCCAGCTGGTAGAATTGGGATGTCCTAAAACAACAGTATAAGGATTATAATCACACTGGGATGTGGTAAAATGTCTTATAAGAGACACTGACAGCTGAATTTTTAATTTTAGTTTCATGTCAAATTAATAATAAAAAGTATATTGGGCTGAGGATTTTTCGTGGAAGTATCTTTAGCAATAAGTTAAATCTGGCCAATCAGATAGAGAGGAAGGGCTCTGCCATGATTTTGGATGCTTGTACCATAGGAACAGGGTGAGTTAGGTAGGGGTCAACCAAGGCAACTCCAGGTTTCTGCAAGACTTAACTTTGCCTGCACTACTCTGAGCTTAGTAAGAGGCCACTTTCCTTATGTTAGTCATGTTATGAAAAGGCAATTCTTACATAAATTAATAGTTATAAAATATGTGAAAACCTGATTGGGTTAGCCCCATCTTGGGGGAAATTTTGCAAAGGCAATTCAGAGAGATTTATGTGTCGGAGGAAGATGAGTAATGATAGGGGATGGACCTGGGCTGTGTGTTCAAGGATTTATTGGGTCTGTGTGCGCAAATGATTCTGGGTACTGCGCCTGCTGCTTGTCTCACCTGCGACTGAGTTGCAGCCAGCACAATTAACCAAGGGTTTGTGTGATATATTTCACACATATATGTACTATTTTTAGATGCATGCTATAATTAACATACATAAACCTACTCTTATAATTAGGAAAGCATAAGAGTTCATTAGGTTCATTAACAATGCCTTCTTTCCATTACGTGTTTCCTCAGTTTCCAATACAAAAAGTGCAATTACTCTCAAGTGGAAATCCATGAATATTTTTGAAGGTAAAAGGGCTTCTACATTTAAAACGTTTTGGTCATAATAAATAAGTTGATTTTATAAGCTTCCATTATTAGTAGGACTAGGCCTATTATACATGAATTTACTAGTGAAAATTTTCTGTACCATGTAGAAGATTATTAGAGTGATGAAACTATAGTGCTCTGGACATACATAATGGTAAGAGACAAGACGCTCTAGGGAGTTTCCTGTTCATGGATATGCACCACAAACAGTTTTAATGGAGGAAAACACTCAGAGGACAGTACAGAAACAGTGTTGGCTATGGAAATGTGAACACCTAAACTGCTTAAAACTTTTTGTTGGGTTTGAGGGGTATGATTTCCATTAAATGATGGGAATTATGTGGTCCTCACCCTAAGAAAGTGTGTGAGAATTTCTTCCTCAAAGTACAGATGAGTAATGAGTATTTGAAAGAAGGACATTTAGAGTTAATTTTCCAGTTCACTATTATCCCTGGGACTACTGAAGAGGAAAAAAAAATCCCATTACTCTAGGTGACAGTGAACAAGAAGTAAAACAAAACAAGTTTTCACTTCTGTCTTCAATGATGTCACGTGTCATAAACAATTTGACATAACTATCATCTTCCTTCTCAATGATGGTCATGAAATTTTAAGCATCATTCAACTTGGATTACGCATTGTTGCTTGGAATTTAATTTTATATCTGGTTTTAATGATTAAGTCAAATTTGGTGACTTGTAGAATTATAGTGAAAAATACTTGTAGTGAGAGAATCACTGCAGCCTTAACTCTTCATTTAGGGCAGAATTTCAAATTCTCTTTCAGCTCAAGACCATTTCTTCAAATGGAATCTGATGCAGAGTCCAGTGTATACACAGTTGAGAGTGGATCTACTCTGAAGCAGAAGGAATTCTACCCACTCCCAAACATCATCTCTACAGCCCCACCTCCCTTGTGGCCTTTGAGACACCGTTGAAGAGCTCTAGCCTTTCAGGCATTTTACAAGGAAATGTTTCTATACAATTATTTTCCAAACAGCCTTGCACTCTGGTAGAAAGTTTAATGTGTAAATCTTTTCTGCCCTCTTTTTGAAGGCATGATTAGTTATCACCTGAGATAATAATAGCTTTCTCATTTTCTACCAGCTCCGATTGATTGTAGGGAACTAGCTCTGAAGGATTGAGTGCCTCACTGTACATCATTATGCTTCTGTGCAATGAAATAATATTGAGGGAGGGTAGAAAATTATGGTAATAAGTCACAACATTCCTATTGAACTGACAATGAAAATCAATGCTCCCATTCACTGAGCACATTGTATATATGCCACACACTCTACTTGTATTTTTTACTCATTTATTATGGCAACCCTATGAGCTGGACATGATTACCTCCACTGTACAAACGGAGGAACTGAGGCTCAGGGAGTCATCCAAGGAACTGGAAGAGCTGGTGTACCAGCCTAATTCCCTTCCCACACAGCCACCTGATTGTATATGTGTGCTGATTTATATATTCTGCCAATATCCTCCAGAATACTGCTCAGAGTAAAAAATAAAAAAGTTAGATTAACATTGATTATACTCTGATAGAATCTCAGCTTATAACAGTAAACAATCATATGCCATTTGTGGCTGAAATTATAAGCTTAAAATTATTTTGATGTGTTGCTCAATATGGCATTTTTGAGTAAGTCTATAATAATTTATATTGTTAGTGCATTTGGTGTCTCTGGGAAGCAAAAACAGCTCAGTAGGTTAGGGTGTAAAGACAAATGTTGATAGGAAGTTGAAGATCTGACTTAGCATTACTGAACAAGTCAGTGTTTGGGAATTGTGTATATGTGATATTTGCATACTAATCCACTCAGTGAAAGTTTTACCTTTGTCATTGTTTAACTTGCATTGGCCATTTATTACACTACCATGCCCCTCATCTTAGAAAAAACACCTTTTTTTTTTTTTGGTCATTCATTTGTGATTTTATTTATTTATTTTTTAAAATTTATTAAGGTATTATATGCATACATAGCTTACCATTGCCCCCCCCCCAAGCCCTCCTTCCCCAGAGTTTTGTGTCCATTGGTTGTAACACACCTTTCTTGATGCCAGGTCTCCTGCAGCCAATACTCAATTTCTCTGCTTTCTAGTAAAGGAAAACTCTTGGGAAGTATCTCCACTACTCTACAGAAAGAACTCCAGATTGCAAAATTCTATGGCTACTTCTAAGTCTTCATTTTACCATTTTTTTTGGCATCATTTGACACAGGGTATCACTTCTTTATTCTGGAAACCCTTTTTTCTTTTGGCTTCCAGACCTGCTGCCCAGGTCTCCTACTTCAGTATTGCTCTTCCCTTGTTGCTGCTTCCTCTCCAGAGAGGACTGCATCCGGTTCTTGCCGGATTCTTCTATCTCATTAATTACCTCTCTTTCTCCTGCTCCCCTCCAACCACCCTAGCCTTGTGGATTGTTGAGTACACCATGCCTTTCCTGCCTTATGTCTTCTGTATTTGCTTTCCCCTCCATCTGACACTTACCTCTCATACAACTACATGGCTGATTCACTTCATTTAGGCCTTTCATCATATATTGTTACTCTATCCATCACCCTTAGAGTCATGCTGAATTTCCTCACTCTGCTTTATTTTTCTTTAAGGAAATAATCATGATCTGAAATTATATAATGATTTCCTTACCTATTTTGTCTGCCTATTCTGTTAGACCAGAAGCTTCCTGAAGGCAGGGACTTGGTCCATCTTGTGCATTACTGCATCACTAATATTAGAACATTGCCTGGCTTTTAGGAAGGGCTCAAATATATTTAATGGGGCTATACATTTATGGGCAAAGCAGTTCCATGTGAAATGACAATGCTTTGAAGTAATTACACCATACATATTATTTACACTCTTGATTTTCTAAATTTCATTTTGTCAACTCTGCAATGGCTACTTTAAAGCTAATAATATGGAATTTGTATTTCAATCTTGATTTTCTTACCTGTGCCTGGTCTCTGCAGGTTACAGTTTCTTCCTATTCTTGCATGTATGTACTTTAATGCCACAATTTTTACTTTGAAGTAATGTGGATGTATATTCATACATATACAAATCCACAATGATATGTTTGGGCAATTATGTATTGCCCAAGCCCAAGAACATACACACATGTTCACTGGGGCATGAAGCCCATGAAAAAATGGAAACCAGATGATATATAAAGAACTCAAAGGTAAAGCACCAAATCCTTCATCCAGGAGAAATAGTTTCCGTACTGAACAATCACTATGTATTGGGTCCCATAGTACTTCAAAGATCGATTTTGCTGTTCTAAATAACAGCTAGGACCCATTCACTCATTAACAGTGTTTTCAATTAGGCAGTGAACCCAATTAGCAGTACTCCACAAGGTAGTCCTAACGAATTTGATAGGTAATTGCTTTGTAACATAGTGAGCAACTTACAGACTTTTTTTTCTAGTAAGATAGCTAAAGTCAATCAACAGAGCTTTTCTCAGAGCAAGGTCATAATTTATGGATTTCACTTCATTGGAGACATGAATTGAATACAAGCAATTGGATAAAAAAATGCCAAAGGGGGTGTAAGGGAGCAAGATACATCTTTGCTTCTTTGGAGAAGAGGATGTAAGTGTGACCATATGTTGGCATTTCTCCAAATCAGACATGTTGATGCGGCCTTTCTAAAATAGCTGCTTTCAAAAAGTCCTTTGCTCTCATGACCTTTGACATGGTGGTGTTAACATTTCTCTTTCAGATCTTAGATCACTTGTTACAGTGTATGGGTGCAACAGATATCCCCAGCCACCCTCGATTCCTTTCCTATTCTCTTTTTATTTTATCTAATCCTGGAAATTCTTTAGGTGTGCATTATTATTATTGTTGTTGTTTTTGTTTAATATGTTTTTTTTAATTGATTTCAAAGAGAGGAAGGGAGTGGGAGAGAAAATAGAAACATCAATGATGAGAGAGAATCATTGACTGGTGTCTTCTGCACACCCGCCTTTTGGGGATCAAGCCCACATCCAGGGCATGAGCCGTAACGGGTAATCGGACCATGAACCTCCTAGTTCATGGGTCTATCTATGCTCAACCACTGAGCAACACTGGCTGGGCTAAGTAGGTATTGCTTTTGTATATAGGAAAAAAATGTCATTGAGGAGTGAGAGAACTGCTAGAAAACAAGCAAAACATTTTCTGTGTAGAAATAATATTGTAGTTCAAGTATCCTCCCATTTCAATGGAATATACACCCAGTCAGATCAAATTTTCATAATCAAGAAACCTGCAAACAGGAGTATCCACAATCGAGTTCTCTAAATGTTCAAATGTAAAACAGGTGAAGTAGCACTTTTACACAGGCAATTCTGTTTATTCATGAATGTAAGGGAGTATGCCCATTATACGTTTAGCAGACTGCTTAAGATATGAACGAATTCTCAGAGAATGAGCAAGCCCTTTGCTAAAAATGATGGATGGCCCTCTCTGAGATGAGTAAGTGTGGTAAACATATAACTTCTGGTCACATATAGTTTGTCTGCCAGATGATGCCTAACCTCACCCCATCCCTCATCCTCAACCCATCTCTGACCCCACCTCATTCCAGACACCCACTTAATCCCTGCCTTCTATCCCAGCGGGTGGGGATCTACAACAGCATGAAGTTCAAGGCTGTGGAGCGATTTTAAAATGGAAAGAAAATGTCTGTTTCACACATTACTTGTTAATAGAAACAGCTGAAAGTTTAATGGTGTGTTTTTAGGGCTGTGTTTAAAAATCTGCATGAAAACAGCTGCATCAGTGCACAGCTGTGTCAAAACAGCCTTGTCAGAAATGTCATATACACACTTATTTTTTCTCCCACGCTATTTAGACAGATCACACTTTTCTATGTATGTCTTTTCTCCACAGATATACAGCTATGTATATTTTATAGCATATGCCTGGTAAACACGTTTATGAAGTGTAAGGATAAAAATCTGATGCACACGTGATACATTACTATACAAATTAAACTGGATTATCACTTTTTGAGACTCTGTCCACTTGGGATATCCCAGCCCACAGTCTGTGTTTCTGGGCCTTATGGATGTAATCTTTAGAATGTAATATGCAAATCTAAAAAGAATTAGCTTTGCCTTAAAAGAAAACCCCCTTGATGAGCTTAGGAGATGAGAGAGCAAATGCATACATAATAGAAAAATGAAAATAAAAAGTAAGTTTCATTTTAAATGTAACCCTACATTCAATAACCAATACTACCGTCCCCCAACCATTTGCAACATGATAAAATTTTAAAACTTTTATTGATTTTTCTTTAATGTTTTACCTTATAAAATGAAAATGAGTGTACTGCACTTTAATCTTTGTTACATTTTAAAGTTTGAGTGAAAGGAGTCAGGTGAAACATACTGCTATGTATCAACATTTTTTTGAAAATTGCTCTCGGACAGGATTTAAATACTTATGGAATTTGGAAGTCTATGTTTATGTTTAATGTTACTTCTAAATTTTTGAATGTACACAGAGCTCCATGAGCACTTAATAACTGTGTGACCTTGGATGAGAGTCACTTAACCTTTCTGAGGGTCAGTCTTCCTCCTTTTCAAAATGTACCGGCCACCCCCAAGTGGGAGGATTAAACTTGGAACCCATGGAAAGGATCCAATCTAGGGTAAGTACTCAACCCTCCATGCTGCCTAATTCACCAACCCTGAAGGTCCCCGAGGCCCCACCTCTCTCATTCATGGCCTGGAGCTGGGACTTCCTGTGTACTTTTTCCCATGCTTAGTAGCTTGCACTCTTCCTCCCTGGTTTGCACTGGAGTGATCTGATTGCCTTAGGGGCAGATTAAAAGAGAGGCCCGTGGCCTCCTGTGCTCCTAGCCCCAGCTGATAAGCAAGCAGGGTTGGGAAGAAGCCAACTGCAGCCAGCTCCACTTAACTCTGGGAAAGCTCAGGCTGTTACCTCAGTCCTTCACTCCTCTAGGCATGTTCCCAAGCCCATTAGAATAGGCCTCACTTGAGACCTCGCTGGAGATACAAACTGCATCCCACCACCACAGCTCCCTGTACACCGGCACCAACCCAGATTCTGTTTGTAAATATGTTGGGAGAGAGCCGATAGTAACAGAATTAAAAATCAAAGCCTATGCCCGGCCGGCGTGGCTCAGGGGTTGAGTGTGGACCTCTGAACCGGGTTATAGTTTAGTTTACCCATAAAAATATCTCCAAACCACGGGGACAAGGTATGATGCTTTGATATGCAATTCTCTTTCTATGCAACTGGAAATTTCTAGGCTATTCTGTGGGTACTAAGGCAAACTAAGTCAACAAATACCAGCATAACTTGTTGGTGGATAGTTTTCTCATAAAGTACCAATCTTAACCTTTTATCTTCCTAAGTGCACCCAGGTTTTTTCTTTAGAGAATCAATTGAAATAAGTAGCTATTGATTTTCAGATCATTAAGAAGCACAAATCATACATTAAAAAAATGAAATGCAGAAAATTCTGACTTCTTAAGATTTCTAATAGAATCTGTATAAGTATTGATTGCCAATACCATATAAATGCCATATAAATGATTTCTCTCTGTGAATAGAAAATTATTTAATATGTTAGTGGCTGCTAGCTATTAAAAAAGGCTTTCCAATGTGGTTTTCTGGGTGTCAAGGACAGAACACATCTTTGGTACAAACCAGTAGAATTTCATGTTTGAGACATATATCACAATTTCTTAAGCACATAGGTCATATGTAATTAATGTTCAGGGGGAAAAAGTGTAATTAACCAGCATCTAATTTAAAATTTTTATATATAATGAGGACTTGACTTCTTTGGATAATTCAATTTGCTCTACAACTATGTTTTAAAAGTATTTGTTCATATTTTCTTCTTGGCTCTTATTATTATAAAAGTTATTGAGTCCCTGGGTTACACAAATATGGACTAGATAACATTTTAAAACACTAAATAATTTGGTCTTTATCCAGGGTTATATTTGTAAATCAAACAAGTCAAGTATATTTTTCTACATTTTATTGCCAATATTGAATCAATTTTGTAGAATTCAGAGTAATTGATTCAGAGATCTAGCATCACACTCTAAATAAAATTGACCTGATTTATATAGTACTTAAGGCTTTTACAGGAGAGCAACTTTTGTAAAATGGAAATCAGTAGTCAGATAGCTAAATTTATTGTATGATTAAAACAGTGTGTGTAGTATGATTTAAAAAAAAAGTTCTAATATTCTAAGGGTTAGTTGTAATCTTGAAATCAATGTTGAAGTAAGGATGGGCAAGTTAATCACTTTCATGTTTATTCAACAGTAGCAATTTAAAAATTCTTCACTGTGAGCTTTTATATTTCTAGGCCATGTTCCAGAAACCTACCTTTACAGCCAGTAGAATACTTATCAGTCTAGCTGGTAAAACTGCATTTCTGAAGGCCATCGAATATAATCTCTTCTGCTCATAATGACAGATAGCTTTAGTAATAAAATTTCCTCTTGTGTTAATACATGTATTACACATTTTCTTCTCAGCTTTTTCTTTTATTCCGTATATCTTTAAGGTGTTATTTTCCTGGGTCCAGATTAAAACTTCTTAGAAGCTCAGTATTTAGTTGGTGCGTGTGTGTGTGTGTGTGTGTGTGTGTGTGTGGGATGGATATGTAAAAAGGGTTATGTAGCTAGAAATCAAGCTGAAGTTTCCCCCTCTTTTGAGTAGCATTTCTTTGAAGTGCTTTTGTCTCTCAGTGGGGGGAATCACCATACTGCACTTCATGTTGAACATGATCTTGTGTGGCTGCAAGTTGGACTATTGGGAAGCATCAGGACCAAGAAAATCTGGGCTGATTTTACCTTGTGTGTCTTAACAACTTTCACATGAGGAGAGAACCTCACATTAGACAAAGGATGATTAAAGGCAAAAGTTGAGTAGAGCGGATTAAGCTAATGCCCTCCAGAATGTGGCAGAGAGGGTTTAAGGGTTGCCTTTTTTCCCTAAATTCTTTTTGGTTTAGCATGTATTTTCCTTTCTTTTTACTTCTTCAAATTGAGATGCATGCAGTCAATTCTGTCTAGGGGAAAGGACACTCATCTGTGTCCGGTGGTATCATGGAAGGAAACTTAAGCTGGAAGCCTGGTTTCAAGATTAACGTAGGGATTTTTCCACTCCCTTTAGACCGGGTAAAATAGTACACAGAGATAATACATGTAAAGGAGAAAATGGGAATATTATTAACATCGAGCTAAGAAATACATTAAGTGAAACACAGCATGAGCTTATACTGGTAGAAAGGCAGAGAACAAGATGTTAAGGGTCCTGATAGTTGGGCACATCCGGGGACTGAGCAGATGAAGGGAGAAAGAAGCACAATTGCAGTGCCTACGGGCCTAAATCTGAAACACACAACAGTGATGTGTGTTTCTTTTTGGCCCAGGAATGGGTAAATTCTTGAAATAGTGTATTAGATTTCACCTTCCCTTTTCTGGACAAAGTAGGTGGTTTTCTTTGCCTGCTTGCTTAAAAAAAAATGAAACCCAAGCCTTCATACAGAATATTTGCAATGAGGACACATGAGGAAGCAGGGCATTGGCTCCATCAGGATGATTTTTGTGGCACCTAATAGAAAATTCAGCTTTAACTAGGTTAATACATAAAGATATTTATTAGCTCAAGTTATTGAAAAAGTCCAGAGGTAGGGCAGTTTGATTGGGAAGCATGGTCTGGGCTCTTGTTTTGTTTTGCTGTGACTTACTCGTTTTGTCCTCATGTCACTCAGCTTTGTTCACATAATGCTTTTGTCCTCGTTTTCTCTTTCTTCGTGGCCACAAAATAGTAGACATCATATCCTCACAGCACATTTTTTTCCATAAGTAGGAGAGAATGTCTGTTAGGAGCACTCCGGAGGGGTACAGTCCACATGGCATATAATGTGGCTCTCAGAGCGGTGGCAAGTGTCCCAGAATGCCTAGCAAAACTTTTAATTATCCTCGTGTTTGGTCCAGTGTAGGCCCCTATCCACCCATGAACCAAACACTGTGTGAGGGGAATAGAATGCCTTGCTGAGTGTAGCCAACCTTGTAGGAAAACAGAGCAAGATTTATTAGAACCACATGGATTTCTAAAAGAGATTTGGGATGATTTTTTTAAGGGATAAGTGCAGAAAGGTAGTTGCAGAGAAAATCAAAAGTATATTGCTTTAGATGTTTTGGTTGAGAACTGTCTCTTTTGCTCCATGAGAGCTACTTTGAGCACTGAACCTCTCTGATACTTTTTAAAGTCCCTGCCTCTCCTCTTGCATTTCACTCTCCAAACTATTCCACTTGATTTCTGCCTCCACTGAGAGAAAGAATAGAGATCTGAGTCTGGGACCCAAAGGTCATGAGATGGCCAGAAGGAATGCCGAACGCAAAAATGTCACCCCTCCTCCATTCCCTACTCAAAAATGCAGAGGTAGCTCATTCTCTCTCCCTTCTAACTGCTTAAACAACCGACCTGCATGCACAGTTGATCAAGGTTTGTCCTCACAGCACAGGCGTGAACATAGTTACAGGCAACACAGCTGGGAAAGGAAGGCACCCCACCCTGGAATGGAAAATTCCACAAGCTGCCCTTTTCAACTTGTTAAAGGGGCCGGGCAGAGCCAGCCCCGACGCCTGTTCAGAGAACCTCCCTTTCCTCTGTGCTGCCTCCCTGGGGCTTTAGCATAATCTTAATCCATTAAGAAAATCTGTCTGGAAATTTCTCTGGGGTTTCCCCTTGATTTCTATCTTGGGGAACCCAAGAACTTCAACACTGGTAACACCATCATTCTACTGAAATAGCTCTTACATTGCCATCTTTTTTTTTTTTTAATTGTATTTATTTATTTATTTTTATTGTTTAAATTATTAAAAATATAGGTACATATGTCTCCTTTTTCTCCCAGTGATCCCCCCCTCCCCTACCTCCTGGCACATGCCCTTCCCTACTCTCCCCAGTGTCTGTGTCCATTGGTTATACTAGAGGCCCGGTGCATGAAATTTGTGCACAAGGGGTGTGTGTGTGTGTGTGTGTGTGTGTGTATGTCCCTAAGCCCAGCCTGCACCCTCTCCAATCTGGGACCCCTTGAGGGATGTCCAACTGCCACTGGGGTTGGTCTTAAACGGGCAGTCAGGTATCCCTCTCACAATTCAGGTATGTTGGCTCCCAACCGCTTGTCTGCCTGCCTGTCTGCTTGCCTGCCTGATTGCCCCTAACCACTTCTGCCTGCCAGCCTGATCAATGCCTAATTGCTTCCCTGCTGGCCTGATTGCCCCCAATTGCCCTGCCCTGCCTGCCTGGTCACCCCTAACTGTCCTCCCCTCTAGGCCTGGTCACTCCCAACTGCCCTCCCCTGCTGGCCCAGTCACCACTAACTTCCCTCCCTTGACAGCCTGGTCATCCTTAACTGCCCTCCCCTGTAAGCATGGTCCCCCCAACTGCTCTCCCCTGCCAGCCTGATTGCCCCCAACTGCCCTCCCTTGCAGGCCTGGTCACCCCAACTGCCCTCCCCTGCCCACCTGGTTGACTCTAATTGCCCTCCCCTGTTGGCCTGGTCTCCCCCAACTATCCTCCTCTGCCAGCCTGGTCTCCCACAACCACCCTCTCCTGCAGGCCTAATTGCCCCAAACTGCCCTCCTCTGCAGTCCTGGTCCCTCCCAACTGCCCTTCCCTGCTGGCCTGATTGCCCACAACTGCCCTCTCTTGCTGGCCATCTTGTGTCAACATGAGGGTGGCCATCTTTGACTACATGGGGGCAGCCATCTTGTGTGTTGGAGTGATGGTCAGTTTGCATATTACCTTTTTATTATATAGGATGTATGCATACATCTCCTTTGGTTGATCTCGTACCCTCCCCAAATCCTTCCCTACCTTCCCACTGTAGTTTGACAGTTTGTTTGATGCTTCTTTGCCTCTGTTTCTATTTTGTTCATCAGTTTATAATGTTCTTTATATTCCACAAATGAGGTTATGTGATATTTGTCTTTCTCTGACTGGCTTATTTCACTTAACATAATGTTCTCCAGTCCCATTCATGCTGTTGCAAATGGTAAGAATTTTTTCTTTTTTTACTGCAGGGTAGTATTCCATTGTGTATACGTACCATGGTTTTTTATTTTTTTATTTATTTTTTTATATTTTTTTTTTCTTTTTTTTTTTTTAATTCCAACACATTTTTTTTTATTAAGGTATTATCTGTGTACATAGCTTATCATTGCCCCCCCCCCCATAGGTGCCCTCCCTCCCCAGAGTTTTGTGTCCATTGGTTGTTCTTATATGCAAGCATACCAGTCCTTCGATTGATCTCTTATCTCCCCCAGATCTCCCTACCCTCCCCCCCCCCTGGCTGTCATTTGGCAGTCTGCCTGTTGTTTTACTGTCACTATATCTATCTTTCTGTTCATTCGTTTATAATGTTCTTTAATATCCATAAATGAGTGAGGTCATGTAGTGTTTCTCTTTCATTGACTGGCTTATTTCACTCAGCATGATGCTCTCCAATTCCATCCAGGTTACTGCAAATGATGAGAATTCCTTCCTTTTTAGGGCAGCATAGTATTCCATGGTGTAGATGTACCATAGTTTTCTGATCCATTCATCTGCTGACGGGCACCTAGGCTGTTTCCACGTCCTAGCTATTGTAAATTGTGCTGCTATGAACATAGGGGTGCATATATCCTTTCTGATTGTTCTTTCTAGTTTCTTGGGGTATATTCCTAGTAGTGGGATTACTGGGTCAAATGGGAGTTCCATTTTCAGTTTTTTGAGGAAGCTCCATACTGTTCTCCACAGTGGTTGCACCACCCTGCAATCCCACCAGCAGTGCACGAGGGTTCCTTTTTCTCCACAACCTCGCCAACATTTGTTGTTTGTTGTTTTGTTGATGTTGGCCATTCTGACAGGTGTGAGATGGTACCGCATTGTTGTTTTGACCTGCATCTCTCGGATAATTAGTGACTTGGAGCATGTTTTCATGTGCCTCTTGGCCTTCCTTCTGTCTTCTTTTGAGAGGATTCTATTTAGGTCCATTGCCCATTTTTTAATTGGCTCATTCATTTTCCTTTTATTGAGTTGTATAAGCTGTCTGTAGATGTTGGAGATTAAACCTTTATCAGTGATATCGTTTGCAAATATGTTCTCCCATACAGTCGGTTTTCTTGTTGTTTTGTTGATGGTTTCTTTTGATGTAAAAAAGCTTTTTATTTTGATGTAGTCCCATTTGTTTATTTTCTCTTTAGCTTCCATTGCCCTAGGGTTAGTATCAGTGAAGAAGTTCTTTAGGCATATGTCTGAGATTTTGCTGCCTGTGGATGCCTCTAGTATTTTTATGGTTTCCCGTCTTATGTTTAAGTCCTGTATCCATTTTGAGTTTATTTTTGTGTATGGTGTAAGTTGGTGATCTAGTTTCATTCTTTTGCATGTCTCTGTCCAATTTTCCCAACACCATTTATTGAAAAGACTGTCTTGGCTCCATTGTATGTTCGTGCCTCCTTTGTCAAATATTAATTGAGCATATTGATTTGGGTTGATGTCTGGATTCTCTAATCTATTCCATTGATCAATATGTCTGTTCTTGTGCCAGTACCAGGCTGTTTTGAGAACAGTTGCTTTGTAATACAGCTTGAAATCTGGTATTGAGATTCCTCCTACTTTACTCTTATTTCTCAAGATTGCTGAGGCTATTCGGGGTCTTTTATTGTTCCAAATGAATTTTTGGAGAGTTCTTTCTAGGTCTGTGAAGTATGTCCATGGTATTTTCATGGGGAGTGCATTGAACTTGTATATTGCTTTGGGAAGTATGGACATTTTGATGATGTTGATTCTACCAATCCATGAACATGGTATGTTCTTCCATCTGTTTACATCTTTCTCTATTTCTTTTTTCAGTGTCGTGTAGTTTGCTGCATATAGGTCTTTTACCTCCTTGGTTAAGTTTATTCCTAGGTATCTTAATTTTTTTGGTGCAATGGTAAACGGGATTGCTTTTTTAGTCTCTGTTTCTGTAAGTTCACTATTGGTGTAGAGAAATGCCATTGATTTCTTGGCATTGATTTTGTATCCTGCTACATTGCCAAATTCGTTTATTAAGTCTATTAGCTTTTTGATGGAGTCTTTTGGGTTTTTTATGTACAATATCATGTCATCTGCAAATAGTGACAGCTTTACTTCTTCTTTTCCAATTTTGATGCCTTTTATTTCCTCTTCTTGTCTAATTGCAATGGCGAGTACTTCCAGTACTATGTCAAAGAGGAGTGGTGAGAGTGGGCATCCCTGTCTTGTTCCTGATCTTAGAGGGAATGGTTTTAGTTTTTGCCCATTGAGCATGATGTTGGCTGTGGGTTTGTCATATATAGCTTTTATTATGTTGAGGTATGATCCTTGTACACCCACCTTGTTGAGAGTTTTTATCAGGAAAGGGTGTTGGATTTTACCAAATGCCTTTTCTGCATCGATAGATATGACTATATGATTTTTATCTCTCAATTTGTTTATGTGATGTATCACGTTTATTGATTTGCGAATATTGTACCATCCTTGCATTCCTGGAATAAAACCTACTTGGTCATGGTGTATGATCTTCCTGATGTACTGCTGGAGCCGATTTGCTAGAATTTTGTTGAGGATTTTGGCATCTATGTTCATGAGGGATATTGGCCTGTAATTCTCTTTCATTGAGTTGTCTTTATCTGGTTTTGGTATTAGGGTGATGCTGGCTTCATAAAAGGAGTTTGGCAGTGTTCCTTCCTCTTGAATTTTTTGGAAAAGTCTGAGGAGGATAGGTTTTAGTTCTTCCTTGAATGTTTGGTAAAACTCTCCTGTGAAGCCATCTGGCCCTGGGCTTTTGTTTGCTGGAAGCTTTTTGATGACTGCTTCAATTTCTTCCCAAGTTACTGGTCTATTGAGATTTTTAGATTCTTCCTGATTGAGTTTTGGAAGGTTGTATTTTTCTAGGAATATGTCCATTTCCTCCAGGTTGTCCAGTTTGTTGGAATAGAGTTGTTCATAGTATTTTGTAACAATCCTTTGTATTTCGGCTGGGTCTGTTGTTATTTCACCTCTTTCATTTCTGATTTTGTTTATTTGGGTCCTCTCTCTTTGTTTCTTGGTTAGCCTGGCTAGAGGCTCATCAATCTTGTTTATCCGTTCGAAGAACCAGCTCTTGGTTTTGTTGATCTTATGTATTGTGTCTTTGGTCTCTATGTCGTTAATCTCCGCTCTGATTTTTATTATTTCCTTCCTTCTGCTTACACTGGGCCTTTCTTGCTGTTATTTTTCTAACTGTTTGAGTTGTAGGGTTAGATAATTTGTTACCATTCTTTCTTGTTTTTTGCAATAGGCTTGTAGGGATATGAACTTCCCTCTCAAAACAGCTTTTGTTGTATCCCATAGATTTTGGATTGTTGTGTTTTCATTGTCATTAGTTGCCATGATGTTTTTGATTTCTTCCTTGATTTCTCTGGTAACCCAGTCTTTGTTCAATAGCATGCTATTTAGTCTCCATGTGTTTAATTTCTTTGGCTTATTATTATTGTAGTTGATTTCCAATTTTATGGCACTATGATCTGAGAAAATGCTTGATAAGATTTCTATCTTCTTGAATTTGAAGAGACTTTGCCTATGTCCCAACATGTGGTCTATCTTTGAGAATGACCCGTGTGCACTTGAGAAGAATGTATATTCTGTGGCTTTGGGATGGAATGTTCTGAAGATGTCGATTAATTCCATCTGGTCTAGTACGTCATTTAGGATTGATGTTTCTTTACTGATTTTTTGTTTAGATGATTTGTCCAGAGGTGACAGTGGAGTATTAAAGTCTCCTACTATGATTGCATTGCTATTAATCTCTCCCTTAATGTCCTCCAGCAGTTTCTTTATGTATTTGGGTGCTCCCGTATTGGGTGCATATATGTTTACCAGGGTTATTTCTTCTTGTTGGATTGCTCCCTTTAGTATAATGAAGTGGCCTTCAATATCTCTTTTTATGTCCTTCACTTTGAGATCTAATTTGTCAGATATAAGTATTGCTACCCCAGCCTTTTTTTCATTTCCGTTCGCCTGGAAAATCTTTTTCCATCCCTTCACCCTCAGCCTGTGTGCATCTTTTTTCCTGAAGTGTGTTTCTTGTAGACAGCAGATATATGGGTCTTGCTTTCTTATCCATTCTGTTACCCTATGTCTTTTGATTGGAGCATTTAAACCATTTACATTTAAAGTTATTATTGATAAGTAGGTATTTGATGCCATTTTTATTCTATACCCCTGTGTTCCTTCTTTGCTTCCTATTTCTTCATTTTTACAGTAAACCCTTTAGCATTTCTTGCATTGCTGGTTTGGTGGAGATAAATTCCTTTAGTCTTTTTTTGTCTGTGAAGCTCTTGATTTCATTTTCAATCTTGATTGATAGCTTTGCTGGGTACAGTATTCTTGGATTCAGACCCTTCCTTTGCATGACTTTGTATATTTCATCCCATTCCCTTCTGGCCTGATGAGTTTCTGTGGAGAAATCAGTTGCTAGTCTGATGGGGGTTCCTTTATATGTGACCTTCTGTCTCTCTCTAGCTGCTTTTAAGATTCTTGCTTTGTCGTTGTTGTTTTGCACTTTAATTATAATGTGCCTAGCTGTTGGTCTTTGGGGATTCATTTTGCTTGGGACTCTACGAGCTTCTTGTATTTGTATGGTTTTTTTCTTCTCTATCTCAGGAAAGTTTTCTGTCATTATATCTTGAAACAGTTTTTCTATGCCTTCCTCTGTTTCCTTTCCTTCTGGAACCCCTATTATTCTAATATTGTTTTGCTTTGTAATGTCCCAAAGTTCCCGTAGGCTCTCTTCCTGCTTTTTAATTTTTTTTTCTAAAAGCTGCTCTAATTGGGTATTTTTTTCCATCTTGTCTTCAAGCTCACTGATCCGGTCCTCTGCTTCATCTAGCCTACTTTTGATGCTTTCTATTGAGTTCTTTACAGTAGCTATGTCATTTTTCATTTCTTCTTGGGTCACCTTCATTTCCTCTTGGGTCTTCTTCATTTCCTCTTGGGTCTTACTCATATTGTCAAATTTGTCTTCCATTCTTTTTAGCCATCCCATGATCATTACTCTGAATTCTTGCTCTGGTAGGTTGCTTGCCTCTAAATCGTTTACTTCATTTTCTGGTGATGGCTGATTTTCTTTCATAGGCGGGTTGTTTCTTAGCCTCCCCATGATCTATCTTTTTAGGACGCCTGTTTATGTAGTTCTCTCTCTCCTGCTTAGATTTAAAGGTACAAAATACAACACAACCAGGTACAACACACAAGGCACTGAACAGAAAAGCGTTTGCAATATTAATATCCTCCAATAAAGGTGACTATAACCCAGCTAACAAAATCATACAATCAAATAAACAGAATAAGCAAACCAATCTTACAAAAAAGCATAAAACTTTGATATAGTTAGCATTTAGCATACAACTACAAAGGGTAGAGAGAAGGATTTTTTTTTTTTTTAAGGACAGTGACAAGGTAGGTGCGAATGGACTTGGAGTAGGGGGTTGGGGGTTAGATATACACTGGAAGGGTGAAATTTAGGAGGGGATAAATATAAAAAAAAAATAGGGAAAATCTAGAGCAGTAAAGAGTTAAGATAAGCAGGGCACCAAAGGGAAAGGGTTAGGAAGAGAGTGATGGCATAAAGGTAGGGTTGAGTTAGAATAGGGCGTTGGAGAAGGAAAGGTATAAATAGTCTTTTGAATAGTAATCCCACAGGGGGAAAAAAGAGAAAAGAAAGAAAAAGAAGAAAAAGAGAAAGAAAAAAAAAGAAAGAAAAAAAAGGATTATAATATGTCACTTAAAAAGTAGTAATAAAAATAAACAAAAGAAAATAAGATAAAAAACATAAAAAAGGTATAGTGGTAGTAATAATGTTGATTACCTATAAAAAATGAATTAATTAAAAAGGTAAAATCAAGTGAGGGCAGATGAAAAAATTTCTTGAGTAAGCTTTGCAATGAAAGTAGGTAAAAAAACAAAAATTAAACAGTTAAAAAGTAAAAATTGAAAATTAAACAAAATTTGCTGTAATGAAGGTCATTCAGTTTCTGTGTTGTTCTGTCTGGCACGCCTGTTCCCCGTCTGGGCGGTAGTTGCAGATCCCTGTGTTTCACTGTTCCTCCGTGTTGATTACAAGTCCTGATTTATAGGCCGATCTAGAGACCATATGTGCTTTAGCCTCTGGGTGGCAGTGTTTCTGGATGACTTCCAGGACTCTAAAGCCTTTCTATCTTTTTCCTCCCTCTCTCTGTGTCTCTGGACTATGGAGGGCTGGGGGTGGGGCGGTCCCGAGCTGGCTGCACTCCCCTGTATCTCTGTGAGCACTTCTTGGATTCAGATCCAGATGTGCTGCTCCCCAGATATCCCCCCTCCTAGGAGCCCAGTCCACAGACAGGCGTGCCTGGGGCTTCCTGCAAATCCAGGCCAAGTCCTTCAGCCTCGGTGCGCCTGGCGCTGCGCGCGAGCTGGTGCGCGAGAACTGGTGGGCGGGGGTTGCTGCACAGAGTGGAACTCAGTCAGAACTACCGGGCCGAGGGGAACTCACCCACCGGATCTCTGCGAAATCTGAGCTCCTCTGAGATCAAGGGTTCGCGCCGACTATGCTCAGTTGGTGTTCCTTGGGGCTGTGGATAATCAGGCCTCCGACTCGAACTTCCTCCCTTCCAAGATGGCGAGATCTCCCCGTGCGCGCCGGCAAGTATCTCCGGTAAGGGACCCAGCCGCGGGTGGTCAGCTGTCGGGGACTCCCTGATCAGCAGACCCCAAATTTCCTCTGGTGTTTGCCCGTCTCCTGGCTTGTTGACCAGCACTCCTAGCGCGATCCTCCGCTGCTCTCTCTCTCTTCCTCGGGACAAGACTCAGAAACCGCCCATCTGCTCTTCCGCCATTTTCTCCTCCGAGAAGCACTTTTCAATCCGTACCATGGTTTTTTAATCCACTCATTTGCTGATGGGCCCTAAGACTATTTTCAAATTTTAGCTATTGTAAATTGTGCTGCTATGAACATAGGGTGCATATATCCTTTATGAGTGGTGGTTCTGTTTTCTTTCACATATTCCTAGAAGTGAGATCACTGGGTCAAATGGGAGTTCCATTTTTAAATTTTGAGGACACTCCAAACTGTTCTCTACAGTGGCTACACCAATCTGCATTCCCACCAGCATTGCACGAGGGTTCCTTTTTCTCCTTATCCTCTCCAGCACTTGTTGTTTGTTGATTTGTTGATGATAGTCATTCTGACAGGTGTGAGATAGTACCTCATTGTTGTTTTGATTTGCATCTCTTGGGTGATTAGTGACTTTGAGCATGTTTTCATATGTCTCCTAGCCTTCTGTGTGTCCTCTTTCAAAAAGTGTCTATTTATGTGCTTTGTCCATTTTTGATTGGATTATCTTCTTTTTGTTAAGTTGTATGAATTTCCTATAAATTTTGGAGATTAAACCCTTATTGGAGATAACATTGGCAAATATGTTCTCACATGCAGTGAGCTTTCTTGTTGTTTTGTTGATGGCTTCTTTTGCTGTGCAGAAGCTTATTTTGATGTAGTTCCATTTGTTTATTTTCTCCTTAGTTTTCATTGCCCTAGGAGCAGTAGCGGCAAAGATATTGCTAGGAAACATGTTTGCTATTTTGCTGCCCATGGAGTCTTCTAAGATTTTTATGGTTTCCTGTCTTACGTTTAAGTCCTTTATCCACTTTGAGTTTACTTTTGTGTATGGTGTAAGTTGGTGGTATAGTTTCATTTTTTTGCATGTATCTGTCCAATTTTCCTAACACCATTTATTGAAGAGATTGTCTTGACTCTATTGTATATTCATGCCTCCTTTGTGAAATATTAATTGAGCATAGTGGTTTGGGTTGATATCTGGGTTCTCTGTTCTGTTTCACTGATCTATATATCTGTTCTGGTGCCAGTACCAGGCAGTTTTGAGAACAGTTTGCCTTGCCATTTCCAATGGAGATCTCTAACTGGTACCTGATTACTTGATTTATTTACGTTTTACTTTCCCTTAACTTTCTCTTCCCTTGACTTATTTTTGACATCATTTGTAGTCATCATTCACGCTAATGACTCCCAGTGAGACAGCCATGATTATCTGAATGTTTAAAATGGATTTGAGGTCGTCACAATATTATTCTATATTATTGCCTATTCCTTTCAGTTTTAAAATAAAAATTGTTTTCCTCCCATAAAATGCAATTATTATAGAATACAGTTATATATCATATAATACAATTATATAATGCTTTATAATATCTTATGGATGATTTGGGAAGTTCAGAAAGAAAAGGAAGAAAATGTGCATCTACTGTCTTATAACCTGGACATAAACATTATTGTAGTCTATTTAATATATGTATTCAGAAATATGTGATTAAATAATTTTGTACAAAATTCTTTATGCTATTTGAAAAAGTTTCTATATACCAGGGTCATGGTAGAAAAATTGAACAATACAGAAATAAAATTTATGCCCCAGAGATAGATAGCCACAGTTAGCATGTTTGTATTTCTTCACTGTTAGGAGATGGTGCTAAGAGGTGATTGGGAAGTTAACACCTGCAGCAGGAGTTCTGTTAATCTTTTCCATTGGGAAAAATTCCTACAATTTTGTGTGGACAATGTGGGTTCTAAAGTTACAGAAAATCACCATTCAAGTTCCTTTGCAATGGAAATAGTCATTATGTTGCCCTATGCAATTCTTTGTTGGAGGATAAATAGATTTTATTTATTCTCTCAGCACAATGTCTAATTATTTAAATGTTTTCTTTGATAGTTGCAAGGCAGTAACAGACTAGGATCAGTTTTGTTTGATGAGCTATCATCTGGACTGTGGGACCCTAGGGCAGCACAAGGTAAACTTCCTGATTTGGGGATGGAGAGGAAGAAGCAGGCAGAAGTAGGAAGAAGCAGAGTCAAGCTTTCCTCCCCAGGCTGCAGAGTCCATTGTTGGCACATCATCCAACTATACTTCTGAGTCAGAAGAACATAGAAATTCTCCTAAATGGTGATTATCTCTTATTTACATGTCTTAAAAAAATCTCTAAGTGACACTTTGCAAAATGGTCTTTGAATAGTGTATTTTCTGAGCTCCCTATAAGATGGATGCTACACTCTACAGATGAAGAAACTGAGAATATAATGTGTCCTTGAGAATATAATTCTTGCCTTTGCACACTGGCTGAGTATACAAGTTTTGGGTAATTTGAGCATTTGAGAGATACCTCTTCTTAAACCTGCCTTTCCACTCCCATGTTCAACCCCTTATTACTTATTGCCCGAACTGTTGTGATAATTTATTAACTGCCTTTCCTGCCTTCATTAGAGCTTCTATCCTGTATTGGAATTGTTCCTGGGTAACTTGAGTAATTGAGAGATATCAGATTTCAATTCTTCCTAGCTCACATGCATGATTTGACCAAGTTTAGCACTCATTACTCTAGGTATTTATTTAAAGATGGAAAAGAGACCTATAAACATAAATGGGAAAACATTGAATCTATATTACTCATCCTCTTCCTCTGGCACTCCCATGTTTTCACTTGTGATGCCAGGTTAAGTGCTTTTGGGTATATGCATTCTTCGCCATAGAATTGCTTATAGCAGGGATGTATTTAAAGACACCTTCCAGTTCATGGGTTCATTGTGTGGGTTCCCATGTTTACTGATCAGGGAAAGCAAGAGGAGTGGGTTTGAGAATGGGACCATCACCCAGCAGGTTGGCAGTATGTCCTTCACATGAATCCTATTATCCTACCAGGGCTTAGTTCTCAGAGATCTAAAGATGGACCCCTAGTTTTAGCTCCATTCTAGCATTCCAAGACTCACTTCTTACTGGATTGTCTATTTGGAAGCTGTATAATAGAAGAGAGTGCCTTCATTTTCATTGTCTTATTAGGGGATAGTTATTTTCATGATTAATCTGACTTAGGAAAATAACTCTAGTGATGGATGATATAAAAACATTTCTTCAGCGAGGTCATGTTGACCAGTATAAATAATTTCCAATCATCTATCTATTATTAACTCCAAACATATTTCCTGTCTGAGTCTCAACAGGTCATTTTGACTTTGCTTTATCATCTGGGAAGGAGGAGAAAATAATGTAATAACCTTTATAGAAAATACTCAGTCCAACATCTGCCTCATACTTTTATCTCAGCCTAAGATTTAAAGAAATACCCATTGCATTACATGGCTAAATTGAAAATCTGATTGTTAATGCTCACAACCAATACTTGTTAAGTAATTTATTTGTGCCAGGCACTGGTCTAATAAACATCAACTCACACAGATATTTTAGACATCAGCTCACACAGAGATTAACAACAACCCTATAAGATGGATGCTATTATTATCCACACTCTACAGATGAAGAAAATGAGACACAGAATGGTAAAATATTTTCCCTAAATGAACCAAATGCCAACTGAGAGATCCAGGATTTGGCCTGGGCAGCCTGGCTTGAGAGACCATGCTCTCACCCACTCCACTAACCTGCTTAAACCCTACAGTAAGTCTCATTAGAGACAGGATAAAGTCAATGTTCCTTAGTACAGAACACATTCCTCTCTAGCTCCTTACATGTCAGATTTATCAGTCCCAAACAGCTTATTGCTACCTGCAAACACCATGATAATACATACCTATAGGTCTCCATGCATTCCCTCTTCCAGGGTCTCCCTTCTCTTCTCTCTGTTATCCAGCTGGTTATCCATCCACACCCCTCTCCTAGCCCCCACAAATTATTTTTATCCTGGATTAATTCTTTTGCTTCTGTGTCTATTTTCTTCCCAACCCCTTCATCCATTTCTAATGAAAATAAATAAAATATTGTCTCAGGGGTGTGTAGACTTTCAAAGTGAAGATTGTGTTAGATATTAAAAAGTGTGATGTAACTTATAACTGTGATTCAACCCAATCCCCTTGAATTATCCTTGAACAGTCTTCTCTAAGTGTCTTTGAATGTGTTTTTTTTTAAAGTCACTTATTGACTTGATATAGGTAGATAGATGATAGATAGATAGATAGATAGATAGATAGATAGATAGATGATAGAAACATCAATGTGAGAGAGAACATGGATTTGTTGCCTTCCATATGCAACTCCAACTGGGGATCGAACCTGAAAACTAGATATGTGCCCTGACTGGGAACTCATATACCAATTGCTGGGAGGGCGATACCCCAACCAACTGAGCCACATCAGCCAGGGCTTGAATGTGTTTTTCATTTTTAGAACCCAAACCATCCTTGGAATTATCTAATTATTATTTCAAGTATAAGGCAACTCAATCCCAGGAAATTGACTTGGCCAAGGCCAAGCCGTTATTTAGTGACAAATTCCAGATTAAGTCCAGGTTGTCTGACTCAGAAGAACATTCTCTCCACTGTACCTTTTAAGCCTAGTTTGATAAGATAAGGGAGAGAAAATGGAAAATATTTTTGCTTTACTTCCTGTTCCATATTTTCCTTCTTGTTAGCAGCCCATTGTTTTCCTCTGGCTTAAGTTGAAAATATATAAGTGTCTGCCTCTCTTCTTTGAGAGGGTGCCAGGCAGATTTCCTTAGCTCTCTTCCCCCTTTAGCTTCCCCTCAGGCTAATCCTTTCTTTTGCCCTGTCTCAACTTCATGCTTCTGATTGCTCATGAGAAAACATTATGTACACCACTGTCCTTATTAATCCTTGAGTTATTTGCTCTAACAGTGCTAATGCAGACATGCAGACATCACATGCTTGTCATATGGATGGCATGTGTACTTTCATTGCCTATCGTTAAAAAGAAAATATTAAACTTCTATTTGTGTGCGTGCAGTAAATAAAACAACTTGACCCTTGGAGAAAATAAAAACGTAGATTCCGCTAAGAGTCGATCTTATGGCTATGCGTCCTTTTCCAGTAAGATGAAGCAGTAAGCTCACCTAACAAGGACCGCATGTATGGATGGAGCAGGGCACACGGATATGTACAGGAATATGCGGCCTCAGTGAGAGGTACTACAGGCAAAGGTCATAGAAAGAAAACAGCCTCACAGACATCGAGGAAATCACCTCTGTTTACAGACAGCCAGACCTTTCAAATAATAGCATGGACCCCAGAACCCCTTCAAAGGGAACTGGTCAGGAAATAGACAAGTCATGAATGTGAATGCTTCTGAGATTCCGGAAATTCAAGAGCAGAGCCCTCACATATTTGCATTAAGGTAGATCATGAGCAATTACTTCATTTCTGGACATTGCTCAAAGCCTTTTTGTGGAAACAGACCACTAAGACCATTTTCTGTCCTTGAATGGTGTCTGTGAACTGTTAGAAACTTGGGGGCATGCTTAAATAAATAAGGCCCGAAATCATGAAAAATGTATTTTGTGCCTCAAACATAAGATTTTTTTTCTCTTTCGGAAAGCAGCACTTGATGAATTATTTCTTCTACCAGGTAATTGAAAATTGATCTTTGAGGTGTTTCTCAAAATGATTGTACCATTTTAACTTGCAGAAGTGCATCTGATGTTTTTTAGGAGAACATATAGGCAGGGAGCAATCGTTAATTCCAGTGACCATGTTCACTTTTTGATCATTGTAATTAAATGTTTAAAAAGCTAAGTTAAAAATGTTGTTTGGTACATAGCAAATGAAGAACTTCCTTCTGTGATTTTGATTTGTAGGGACATTGATCTTAGGATAATACATTCCTCATAAGTAAATTAAATAATTAAGACTTCTAAGTATACTTATTCAAAATAGTAAAAACAAAACAATTAGACTATGGTTATTTCACTTCTCGGTCTTGTTGACATTTGCAAAAATCATTTCCAGGACCACTTATTTTTAAGTGAACAAATATCCATAAAAGTGGACATCAGCATTTCAGAAAACACATTTGGGAGTGGACTTCTGGTATAAATGAACCTAGCATATAACCACTTTACAACTGTGTAAAATTGGACTTGCTTTTCTTCAGCATATCCTTCTCCAGTAAACCTCCCACAGGGAGGCAGTGTGGTCTAGAGAATAAAACACCCATTTTCCCTTTCTTTGAGTTTTGCCACTGACTTCTATAGAATCACTAAAATTAATGAAAGTTTTCGTTAATGTTTTTAGTCTCCTTTTGCTATTTTAGTCACAAAAGCACCCCTTTCTTCTCTCTAAAACTCATATCTATTGGGGTTTAAGAGATTTGTCTTTTAATTAAAGAGTTGCTTGTATGAGAAACGAGGGAAATTTTCCTTATCCAGACATGAGTGACTGGAAAAACTTCAATTAGAAACGTGCAATCTCAAGTAGCAATGACTCTTTGCTCCATCCACCTTATGACCTTTCAAACACGTCAGAGCTCCTTATGTCAAAGGCTTGGTATGGGCGGGTAAAGAAACTTGGGGCACATTTAGTTGTTTGTTCAAATTCTTTTTAAAAAATATATATTTTATTGATTTTTTACAGAGAGGAAGGAAGAGGGATAGAAAGCTAGAAATATCGATGAGAGAGAATGATCCATCAGCTGTCTCCCGCACCCTCCCCACTGGGGATGTACCCCCAAACAAGGTACATGCCTTTGACCAGAATCGAACCTGGGACTTTTCAGTCCAAAGGCCAAAGCTAAGTTAAAAATGTTGTTTTGAGCCAAATTGGTCTCGGCTGTTTGTTCAAATTCTTATAAAAGCCTATCAGATTCCAAACACTGTTCTAGATGCTGTGGAATATAAAAGTGAAAGACATTGTTTTGACTTCAAGGAGTTCCCAATCTAAAAGGGCAGAGAGAGAGCTCAAGGAAAAAGTATAGCATGATAAACGTGACTCTAGACCTGGCTGATGTGCCTAAGTTGGTTGGGATCCTTTCATACACTGAAAGGTTGCTAATTTGATTCTTGGTGAGGGCACATGCCCAAGTTGTGGGCTCGAGCCCTGGTAGAAAGTGTGTAGGAGGCAGCAATGGCTGTTTCTTGCTCACATCAATGTTTCTCTCTCTCTCTCTCCCTTACTCTTTCTCTATTGGTAAAAACTAATGAGTATGTTTATAGAACTGTGGAGGCACAGATAAGGGACAACTGGAAAGGTGAAGAGGAAGAGAAGATAGGGAGAGTTTTCTGGAGGCATCCAAAAGGCACACACAGAAGCACTGTGGTCTGAGTGTTACATACTTGAGAAAATGTGTACAGGCCTGTGTTGGTGCTGCGTAAGATGTATAAGAGGGACTGGCAGGAAATGAGTTTGGACTTATGGTGAGGATGACTGATAGTTATTAGAAGATTAAGCAAGTGAAGAACATGATTATATAAGAATTTTTGATAACTTTGCTTGCTGAGCTAAGATGAAAGGAAGGGTAGAGATCTGAGGTTGCTACATAAATCCACTGGGGGAAAAAATGATAAGGCCCTGAACTATTGCAGTGGAAGTGAAGATATAGAAAAAGGACCATATTCAAAAAGAGTTTGGAGACAGAATCTAAAATGTCTAACTAGTTGAATGTGTGTCATGAGAGTGGGGAGTCTAGGTTGCCTCTTCAGTTTCTGGTTTCAGTGGTTGGGGGGAAGGTGGGGGCATGCAAAGCATGAAGCATATGTAAGAGGAGGTAGAGTTTTGGGGGTGATGAAAGTTAGTGAGCTAAGTCTAAGGTGTGGGAGCTTTGTAGATGCTTCACAAATGTTAGTTCATTTTTTTCTTCTGTTTCTTTTTCCTGTAGAATATTTATAGATCCTAGTATGCATTAGATATATGAGTCTGGGCCGGAAATAAGTCTGCAACTAATCAATATTTAGATGGTAGTTTTAGCTATGGAAATGTATAAAATTGTCCAGAGACGTGTAAGCATAGTGAAAAAAAGAGGTGGCAAAGGATTGAACTCTGGAGTAAATCAATATCAAAAGGACAGAAGGCTATAGAATTATTTAAAAAATTTTTCTATTGTTCCATTTCTAACCACATATTTCAGGTGGATCAAAGATTAGATGCTTAGAATTTGGCTTGAAAAGCCTGCCATTAGTTTTGTGAAAACAACTGTTTTATTCAGTGCAGTCTAGTAGTAACAAAATTTTGAGATAATTTTTTTTTGTAGCAATACAAGGAAGAGAGCCACTTACTCACTCATGATTATTGGTTCCAAAGTGTACATCGTGTTTAACCCAAATTCTGAATTAATACAACTTAAGGAGTTGGTTATGAGCTCTGTGGCAGAGAATATACTTACTTGATCTACCTTGAATATTTAGATGGATTTCTCCACTGTATCTAAAAAAATTACATTATGTTTTTGCAACTGTTCTTTTACTGTTGTTGTTATTTAAAAAATAGTTTTATTGATTTTAGAGATAGAGGGAGAGAAATGGAGGGGGAGAGAGAGAGAGACCAATGTTAGAAACATTGATGACTTTCCTCTGGCACACCTTATATTGGGGATCGAGCTCGAAACCAGCATGTGCCCTGATGGGGTATTAAACCAGTGACCTTTTGGTGCATTGGATGATGTTCAACCAACTAAGCCACATGGGCCAGGGAATTGATATCCTTTTTGGAATATTTGTTCAAGTTAGTTATCTATTTCAACTATTCACTCTTAAGAACTTTCCCCCCTATTCTGATTGTTTTCCATTTCAAAACAAGAAGACCATCTCCTGCTAACTTTATCTCTGAGACGCTTCCTTTTCTTTTCCCCAAATTAAAAAAAATGGTCTAAATACACTGGAAGGAATTAAATATGCCTGCTCTTTTGCTTAAAGGTATGATGATGGTGGGCAATGGTACTCTGTGTAGCCATGATTTAGGCAGACTGGGGCCCCATAGAGGAAGAGGTGAGGAAAGAAGAGGCCTAGAAGTGGCAGCTAGATGGTGAATAAGAAAGGTTCACTGGTGTATGTGAAATTGGAAATGGCATTTAAATTAGGAGGTAGTTTATATATATATATTTTTTTTTCTATTAGTTTTGAAAAATGTAAATAGAAGGGAAATTTTTGTTCTCCCTCTTTATTTTTATTTTGATGTCCACTGCAGAGGTTCCATCGTTTGCAGCCTGCTGTTGTACATACTTGGGTTCTCACGCTGTCCTCATGCTGCTTTCTGGGCTGCCAGGATTAGATTAGGTGGAAATCCCATGTTGAGTCCCACTCATATGAAGACAACTATCTGGCTTTCCTCTTCTGCTTTCCCCTCGGAACACTGTTGTATTGTTGCTCATCCTCCTTTCTCCCAGTTCTAATCCCAAGCCATTCTGTGCCTCAGTAGGTATCCAGGTTGACTCATTACTAATCTGATAAGTGAATCTATGCTAATATGTAAATGGTTAAGAACTAGAACTCTGGGGTTCTCTATGCATACCAATAGAACAAGTTACTAGAGGTAGTAGCTATTGAGATAAAATGAAGTTTTCCGTCTCTCTCACTCAATAAAATGGCTTTATAGGTAGAGATGTCAGGAAAAGGTTGTAAAACCATTGACAGTAGGGATTATGTAGATGGATAGTTGATAAATTTGTTTCAGCAAAAACTTGGATCTTTCTCAAGTGACCCTTGTATTTAGAAAATTAAATCAGAATTTCACAGAGCAAGCCCACTATGGGTAAAAACACAGGAAATTAAATTTAACCTATAAATGCATGAGGAGGAACTAAAGCTTATGGAATGAGCAAAGCAATACTCATAGTTGTATGCCCACTCATCTTGATTCAGACACACTGGCTTCATTTTCTTCCTGTGTAACACACACACATCTTTTCCCTCAAAACTTTCCACTCACTGTGCCATCAGCCTGGAGGCTCTCTCTCTCTCTCTCTCTCTCTCTCTCTCTCTATATATATATATATATATATATATTTTTTTTTTTTCCCCTCCTTCCTTCACTCCTCAGATCTTACCACACTATCTACTAGTGAAATAGTATCACTCCCATCACTCTTTATCCCCAACTCTGCCTTTCTTCAGAGCACTTACATATTACTGAACAATATGTATTTATTTGTTTACTTATTATAGTTAATGAATACATTTTGAATGAATAAATAGTGGAGTTGAACATAGAATCCAGGTGTTAAAGCCATAATCCACAGAAGAGAAGTGAGAGGGTGAGGGGAGGATGTAGAGAATCTGAATGATAGTATGTTGGCACATATGTCTCAACACAACATTGGAGGTTAAGGCAGGGGTGGGGCTCATTCCCAAGTTGTTAGAAAAAAGTCCCTCTCAAGCCTGGGATGCTTTTAAGTTCAGCTCCACTGAATAAAAATAGAGACTTTTTTTGAGATTCATAGTCACTTTGGGGCATATTTCTAAGCCTGTGATGGCCATTTAACTGCAAGAGAAGACTAGGAGGACTGCATAGAGAGAAGGGCAATAAGAGAGGCAGTAGTTACAAAAACTTTCAAATCCATGGCCATTTATCTGGGAAGGGCATGAGGTTTTCAGGAATGCAGGTAAATAGCAGGCTTCAAAGAAAGTGGGGCTTTGGTACCAACGTCTTAAGGCTGTTTTTCAGTTGGTCAAGTGAGATTCTGTGTGTAAGACACTTTGCAAAGTATCATCATCACAATAAATACTGTTTGTTATTATTAATACATATGGGAATGATCAAGCAGGTCATCTCCATGCTTCATTCTACCTCATAAATTTCCCAAATTTGTCCAGCCTATGGTGTGGAAGAAAAATTTTGCTTAACACGCATGAAGTATGTTGAACTCTTCAGGAATAAAATGAGCCAGTATTATGTAAATGAAAGGAGAAAAAAATAGCTCTTACATATAATGGCATACTCATTTTCACTTAAGAGATCATTATGAATTTCCATTTTTCTAAAGACTTTAACTCAATGAAGTCCAAAATATATTTGGCCAAGTGCTTTATTACTTCATTTTTGAAACTGTGTGCTCAGAAGATTTATCTACATGTTATTATCTATATATAAAAGCCTAAGTGACCAGCTGACTGTGCGACCATTCCACCATTCAACCAGTAGCTATGATACGCTCTAACCACCAGGGGGGCAGATGCTCAATGCACAGGCATGGAAACATAGAACAGACTGATGAATCTCAGAGGGAGGGGGGGGTAGGGGGAGGGCTTGAAGAGATTAGCCAAAGATTTTATATGCATACTATAGGCCCGTGCACAGATTCGTTCACCAGTGGGGTGCCTCTGCCTGGCCTGCACCCTCTTGCAATCCAGCCCCCCTTGAGAGGGATGTTGTAGAGCTGGTTTTGGCCCAATTTCCACAGTCTAGGCTGAGGGACTCCGTCTATGCATGAATCTGTGCACTGGGCCTCTTGTCTACCTAATAAAAGAGTAACGTGCTAATTGACTGTAACTTCGTGATGCCCACCAGCCAATCAGGAGTGAATATGCAAATCAACCCAACAAAGATGTGGGTTAATTTGCATATGCAGGTGCCCCTGGGTGGCATGCTTGTGTCATCACCATGGTGAAGACGCAAGCATTCTGAACCACCCCAGCTGCTTTGGGCCTCTGGGCAGCATGGGAAGGTGGAAAGGTGGCTCTGGGCTGGAGCAGAAAGGTAGCTCCAGCAAGAGTGAAGGCAGAGCCAGCAGCCAGGGGAAGGAAGGCCTATTCTTGCACAAATCTTTGTGCATCAGGCCTCTAGTTTATAATTAAGGATTTCTAATCAGTTAAAAAGGGTTTCCAATATTTATTTTTCCTTTAGAAATTGAAGTTGCTTTTGGATTTGTTTTGCACTGGAAACACTGGCTATATCAGCTCTGTTTGGACAGGAACAACACAAAATTTTTTAAAAAAAAGTTTGTTTACATATATATTCCCACTAACTAGCACAAGGCCTGGTAAATAATACTTATTGAATGAATGAACCCTAAGTGACTCAAATTTTGTGACCCTAGTAAATATTTACATTCAAGTCAGGAGACTTGAATGTTTCCTTCCTTAAAAAAATATCTGTGTAATTATAGTGGGTTTATTAGTTCCCCAAGTCTGCTTACCGCAAAACAGGTGGCTTAAAATAATCTATTCTTTCACAGTCTGGAGAGACTTAAGGTGTTGGCAAGCCTGTCCTCGTTTTGAAGGTTCTAAGAGAGAATTTTTCTTGCCTTTTCCATCTTTTAATAACTCCAGGTGTTCCTTGGCTTGAGGTTGGTTGCCTAGCTCTGATTGCTGCCTCTTTGTTCACATGACCTTTTCCTCTACTATCTCTCTCTCTTTTTTTAAAAAAAAATCTTTTTTTGTATATTGATTTTTAGACTGATAGAAAGGGAGAGGAAGAGAGAGATAGAAACATTGATGAGAAACATCGATTGGCTACCTCCTGCATGCCTCCTACTTGGGATTGGGTCCATACCCAGGCATGTGCCCTGAATGAGAATAGAAGCAGGGACCTCTTGGTGCATGGGTCAAGGGTCAACACTCAACCGCTGAGCCACAACCAGCTGGGCATCTTATAAAAACACTTGCCATTTGGGCCCACCCGAATCATCTTGATGATTTCATCTTGAAATCTTTAACTTGGTTACATCAGCAAAGTCGTTTTCACAAAGGAAATCAAATTCCTAGTTTATGGGAATATCTTTTAGAGGGCTACCATTCAATGAGTTCATGGAAACTTTCAACATCTGCAATGAGATTATCTTTCCCTTTACCAGATTTTCTCACTACATCACTGTACACATATTTTTTTGAAGTTTTTGTAGCTGAGAAGGTTGAGGACCAGGTTTGTGTTTCATTCTAAGTTAGGTTAGAAAATGGGGGTGGGTGGGAGAGAATCAACATTTTATCTGCAGATGGGAAAAATATGGAAAATGTTGAAAACTGGTGGGTGGAGAGAGGAAGTTAAATAAGTGTTCAAGCAGTATTGTTACACCCAGTCCAATGATGTCTGCATGATATATTAGAGATGGGTATTTAAAACATAGTGATGGGAGTGATGACAAGTGCAAAAGGATAGTGGTTTTGATGATATAAGGAGGGCCATTTTGTAATAATCTCAGTGTTTCACCCTTTGAGAGGAAAAAGTGGTGTGTGTAGAGAACTGATAAGCCATTAAGACCTGGCCAGAAACTCCAGGGATCAACAGTTTGAAATGAACACTCCAGAAAGAATACTGATTAGGAAAGAGACCTGGGGTAGACTGTAGCTCTATATTGAAACCATCTGCATTTGATTTGGCAATAGGGAAGTGCAGTCTTAGAATGTATAAATATCAAAAGGAATAGTACATCAGCAGTAAGTTATTCCAGCATTAAACAAGGAGCCAGTGAGGACACTTTCAGAGTTATAGTAATTCTGGTCAGCATTTTTATTGAGAGGAAATTGTGAAAATTGAAATGTTCAACAGGTGGCAATGGCAGTAGGTCTTTTGTTTTGTTTTGTTTATTTGCCAAGTGAAGATAAAATTTTTGCTTAAAAAGTGAGCCAATATTACATAAATGAGAGGATTCTTGGAGAGAAGGAAGAAGTCATGAAATAAAAAAAAATATCCTAAAGAGAAAGAACACACTGAATAGGTTAGAAATGGAACTTGAACACCCCAGGAAAACCTTGATGTGCTAGTAAAGAACCCATTCGTAACTGGAATAGAGTTCCTTTTGTTTTAAGGCTTAATCGTTGAAATGGGATTTTAATGCACAGTCTTTAAAAATGCAATAACTAAAATTTATTTATAGTATCCAGTGGTAGACAAGTCATACAAAAATGTATTTGTATAAGTGGAAAGCACCTGCACCTTTGGAAGTTAAAAAAAACGAATTTATATTTGGGATCTCAAGGGAAATTATAAATCTATCTTTTCCTGTCACTGAAAATTTCTTTTGGTGAATTCATTATCAAACTCAGACAGTTGAAATCGAATAGTAAGGATACTATTGAAGATATTGGGATTTATGCAGAAATGAAGATACATATTTACCATGTGGATGTCCTTGCTTATATGTTATACAAGTAAAACAAATTCCTGCCACTTAATTTATGTCCTTTTCCAAATGGCTGAGATTATGATGTCCCTAGAGCTTCAGTTTCTGCTTATGCCATTCAGATTCCCTTATTTTCTTGTGTAACCATCATTCTCTCCCAATTTTCTGGATATGCAAGGGTTTCCAACCTTTCTTTTAATTCTGACAGCATCTAAATTATCAGTCAAATTGTCCCAACATGCATTTTTTCTAGGTTTGTTTAGAAGTTAATATTAAAAAGAAATACATTTTAATATACATTATATAAAATTCAAGAATCCATTTTTGACTGATAAAAAATATAATCATCTCATTAATTACATATTTTTTTCGATTTTATTTTATAGTGTTAGAATGAGTTTCTGATAATGTCCCATGGGGGAATATCAACCCATTCCTAGAATTTTATTTATTTTCTCAAATATCCTGCCACTTATTCTCTGATGTATTTTATTATTTTTAAAGATTTATTTACAAATCTTCAAACCCCCAGAGCAATGGTCCACTACTAGGACATCACAGAACTTTAGGAGAGTGTAAGGTAATTAACTGAGATACAACAAAAGGAATATAATGAATATTTGTAAGTATCTTAATATATAAAAACCCTGGGTTGTAACAACCCATAACAACGAGGCTTGACCAACCAAAAGTCAGTCCTGCTGGGTTGCCATGGCAAGCCAGTGCTGACTGCTTCTGCTGCAGGCAGGTGCCCCAGCACTGACTGCTGAGGCAGCTGCAAATCAGGGCTAGAGAGAGCCTGAAGAGAGGAGGAACTGATCCATTGCCTCTGTGGCAGGTTTTGATCAGCACCTGTTTCTCTCTTTCTCTCCATGTCTGGCCAGCAGTCGGGCCTCCATTTCTCTCCAGGCTTCTACCAGGGTACTGATCAGCCCTGCCTTTCTGATCAGGCCTCATTGATAGGCCCAGAGATACTGACTGGAATGGAAACTTACCAATCAGAACCAAATCTGGGTGAAGTTTGAGGAACCAATGGCTGCCTAGGAGGCAAAGCTTTTGATACTGACCAATCAGAACCAAATTGGCCTGCAGAGGAGGGCAGTTGGGGGCGATCAGGCAGGCAGAGGCAGTTAGGGGTGAGCAGACCAGCAGGGAGAGCAGTTGGGGTCGAGATTAGGCTGGCAGGGGAGGACAGTTGGGGGAGAGATCAGGCCAGCAAGGGAGGGCAGTTAGGGGTGATCAGGCAGGCAGAGGCAGTTGGGGGTGAGATCATGCCAGTAAGGGAGAGCATTTGGGGGCTCAATCAGGCTGGCAGGGGAGGGAAGTTAAGGGCAATTAGGCAGGCAGAGGCAGTTAGGGACGATCAGGCAGGCAGAGGGGTTAGGGGAAATCAGGCAAGCAGGCAGGTGAGTGGTTAGGAGCCAGTGATCCCAGATTGTGAGAGGGGTGTCCAACTACTGGCTTAGGCCCAATCCCACAGGGCAGGCCTAAACTGGTGGCTGAACATCCCCCGAGGGGTCCTCAATTGGAGTGGGTGCAGGGTGGGCTGAGGAAATTCCTCTGTGCACAAATTTGTTCACTGGGCCTCTAGTATACATATAATATGTATGAACTAAAAAAATCCCAGCCCTCTACCATAGCTGCCTGCCTGCTCTCTATATATGAGTCTGTTTCTATTCTTATTGCTGGTTCAGTTTGTTCATTAAATTCTATATATGAGTGAAATCATATGGTACTTATCTTTCTCTGACTGGCTTATTTCACTTAGCATAATGTTCTCTATGTCCACCCCTAATGTCACAAAGGATAAAATCGTCTTCCTTTTAATGGCTATATAGTGCTCCAGTGTGTGAATGTACCATAGCTGTTTTATCCACTCATCTATTGATGGGTACATGGCTGCTTCCAAATCTTCAAATTAATTGGAGTGATGACAAATGCTAAAGTATAGTGTTTTTTTTAAACTTATTTTAAATAATGCTGTAATGAATATAGAAGTGCATATATTGTTTCAAATTGGTGTTTCAGGTTTCTTTGGTTAAATCCCAGAAGTAGTAGAATTGCTGGGTCATAAAGCAGTTCCATTTCTAATTAATTTAATTTAAATTTTTATTTTTTCAGGTATTACATATTTGAGAAAAAAAGATTTTAAATATAAGGTTACATGCAATAAACTAATATTTTAAGAAAAACAATTTTCAATATAACAATTTTACATGCAGTAAACATTAATATTTCAAGAAAAACAATTTTAAATATAATATTGTTATAAGAATAAACATTCATATTTCAAGAAAAATTATTTTAAATATAGTGATGTTATATACAATCAACATTAATATCTTGAAACCAAGATGGTGGCATAGGTAAATACCTATACTGCTACCCTGCACAACAGTTTCAAAACTACAACTAAAAGACAAAACAGACATAATCCAGAACCCCAGGAAGGCCGGCTGAGTGGAAATTCTATAATTAGAAGGAAAGATAAAAGCATACAGAGGAGCTGCAGGAGTCAGAGGTACTGACGCATGTGGAGAGGACTGGCAATTGAGTGCGAGGCTGGCTTTCTCAAGTGGGAGGGAGACAAAAGCTCCTGACTGCACTGAACTCCAGTTCTGGGCAAGACTCTGGGAACCTAGACTCATACGGGGTGAAACTGGACTGTCAGGAAAGAGAAAAGCGCATTGAGACTCAGAGAAACTGAGGAAGGCAGAGGTACCAAGGTGTGCACACGGAGAGGACTGGCAACTAAATGGCTTTCTCCAAGTGGGAGGGAGACAAAAGCTCCAGACTCCATTAAACTCCAGTTCCGGGAAAACTCTGGGGACCCAGACTCATTCTGGGAGAAACTGGACTGTCTGGCAGAGAGCAAAACTCAAGGATGGCTTTCTCTCAGAGGTGCTTGCAGTGATTACTGTGGGACACTGAGACACAGGGGCCTATTAGGTCAGGGCTGACAAGAAACCAATGCTGTCTGCTCTGCCCTGAGACTCTGCCCCATCTAAGCTGAGCACAGAAGCTTTTGCAAGTCTTGTTGTATAAAGGTGTCTCCAGCACAGAAGTTCTCCCAGCATAGACACAGCTGATCCTCACAGCCAATTGGCCTGGAGGTCAATTCCTCCTAGTGATACCAACAACAATCAAGCTTAACTACAAGACTGCACACACAGCCCACAAAAGGGTTCACCAACAGTGTTCACCTCAGGTAATTGAGGAGGCTGAGCCACTGGGCCCTATAGGATACCCAGCACACAAAGCCACTCTATCAATTCAGGAAAGCAGCCAAAATGCAGAGACAAAGAAACAGATCACAAATGAAAGAAATGAAGGAAAGCAAATGACTGGATATAGAGTTCAAAACCACAGTTATAAGGTTTTTCAAGTATTTTCTAGAAAAGGCCAATAAATTTAGTGAGTCCCTTGAGGATATGAAAAAAGACTGGAAATTAAGCCTACACTGACGGAAATAAAAAAAAATATTATACAGAGATCTAAGAGCAGACTAGAGGATCGCAAGAATCAAGTTAAAGATTTGAAATACAAAGAAGCAAAAAACACTCAACCAGAAAAGCAAAAAGCAAAAAGAATCCAAAAATATGAAGATAGTGTAAGAAGCTTCTGGGACAACTTCAAGTGTATCAACATCAGAATTATGGGGATGCCAGAAGAAGAGAGAGAGCAAGATACTGAAAACATATTTGAAGAAATAATGTAAGAAAACTTCCCTCACCTGGTGAAAGAAATAGACTTACAAGTCCAGGAAGCACAGGGAACACCAAGCAAAAGGAATCCAAAGAGAACCACACCAACACATCATAGTTAAAATGCCAAGAGCAAAAGACAAAGAGAGAATATTAAAAGCAGCAAAAGAAAAACAGTTAGTTACCTACAGGGGAGCACCCATATAAATGTCAGCTAATTTCTCAACAAAAACTATTCAAGCCAAATGGGAGTGAGAAGAAATATTCAAAGTGATGAATAGCAAGAACCTACAACCAAGATTACTCTACCCAGCAAAGTTATCATTCAGAATTATAGGTCAGATAAAAAGCTTCACAGATAAGAAATAGCTAAAGGAGTTCATCACCACCAAACCAGTATTATATGAAATGCTGAAAGGCATTCTTTAAGAAGAGGAAGAAGAAGAAAAAGGTAAAGATAAAAATTATGAACAACAAATACATATCTATCAACAAGTGAATCTAAAAAACCAAGTGAATAAAAAAATCTGATGAACAGAATAAACTGGTGAATAGAATCAGAGGCATAGAAAGGGAGTGGATGGACAATTCTCAGGGGGAAAGGGATGTGGGGGGTACGGGAAGAGACTGGACAAAAATTCTACATCTATAGATGAGGACAGTGGGGGGGAGGGTGTAAGGATAGAGGGTGGGGTGAAAAAGAGGAACATTTGTAATAATCTGAATAATAAGGATTTATTAAATTTAAAAAGTCAACATTAATATCTCAAAAATAATATTTTATTTATACTAATAAAAGGATAATATGTAAATTGGTCACATGCCCTCACAATAACAACTGAACAGCAGGCTTCATTGGGTGACACTGCTGGCAAGGGGGTTAATGAAGGATGACCAAATGACTGACCATCAGTCTGCGTGGTCTGACCACGCTGGCAGAGGAGTTAGCAAGGGACAACCAAATGACTGAACAGCAGGCTGTATGGGGTGACCAGGGAGGGTACTGAGGGGTGATCAGGATGGTAGAGGGGGGCAGTAAGGGGTGACCAGACTAGCAGAGGGAGGCAGTGAGGAGCAACCAGGCCAGTTGGGGGACAGTTGGGGGTGACCAGGCCAGTGTGGGGGGCAGTTAGGGGCAAACAGGATGGCAGAGGGACAGTGAGGAAACCAGGCCAGCAGAGGGGGGAAGTGAGGGGCAACCAGGCTAGTAGGGGGGGGGGCAGTTGGGAGAGACCAAGCAGGCAAAGGAGGACAGTTGGGGGCAACTAGGCAAGCAGGGGGGCACTAAAGGGTGACCAGGCCCACAGGGGGGCAGCTGGGGGCGACCAGGGCAGTGGAGGGTGTAATCAAGCTGGAAGGCAGAGGTGGTTAAGGATGATCACGCTGGCGGGGGGAGGGGAGAGGGGGTGTTAGGGGTAATCAGGCAGGAAGTCAGGTGAGTAGTTAGGAGCCAGCAGTCCCAGAATATGAGAAGGATGCCCAACTGCTGGTTTTGGCCTGATCCTAAGGGGTCCTGAATTGGAGAGGGTGCAGGCTGGGCAAGGGGAACCCCTGCCTGCCCCCAAGCATGAATTTGTGCACTGGGTCTCTAGTATATTATAATATTATATGCAACAAACATTAATATTTTAAGAAAAAATATTTTAAATATTATAACATTACCAAAACTGTACTAACATAGTTTAATATCACAAAAGTTGTAAGAAATATTAAAAATCTGCAAATAACAGGATTACTTCTATTATATTCTAACATTTTTTCCTCTGGCTCTATATTTGTTTATCTGTTTATGTTGTTCATTATATTCCACAAATGAATGAGATCGTGTAATATTTATCTCTCTTTCACTGGCTTATTGTATTTAGAATAATGCTTTCCAGGTCCACTAATGCTATTGAAAATGGTAAGAGTTCTTTCTTTTTTACTACAGTGTAGCATTCCATTGTATATATGTACCACAGTTTTTTTTTAATCCACTCATCTGCTGATGGGCCCTAAGGCTATTTCTAAATATTGGATATATTCCTAGAAGTGGGATTACTAGGTCAAATGGGAGTTCTACTTCTAATTTTCTGAGGTAACTCCATACTGCTTTCCACAATGGCTGCACCAGTCTTCATTCCCACCAATGGTGTACAAGGGTTCCCTTTTCTCTACAACCTGGCCAACACTTGTTGTTTGTTGATTTATAATTCTTTCCACCCATAACCATGGAATATATTTTCATTTATTTGTATCTTCTTCAATTTCCTTATCGATGTCTGATAGTTTTCAGTGTACAGATCGTCCACCGTTTTTGGTTTAATTTACTCCTAGGTTTGTTATTCTTTTTGATGCAACAGTAAATTGGATTGTTTCCTTAATTTTTCCCTAATAGTTCATTATTAGTGTATAGAAAAAAACATATTTATGTATATTGATGAGAATGCCATTTTTTTAAAAAGCATTTTATAGTTATGTTTCCAGTGGAATACATTTAAGAAGGTTTCTGTGCCCCATGTCTCCAATCCTGTGTCAGTCCATATACTCCTGCTTTCAAAGTTCATACAAGCCAGACCAAGATAAAGATTCAAAAACACTGTTTCCTGTGGTTATTTTAAATATGATTTGTATCCAAATTAAAAGTGGGGTCATGTTTAGATTATTCTAAAGTATTTTGTGTGTGTGTGTGTGTGTGTGTGTGTGTGTGTGTGTGTGTGTGTATAGTTAGTTGTTTTTGGTTGGAGTGTGGAATCTTTTGGCTACTTTTCTTTACAGTTGTGATTCAAAAGTTTAATTTACCCAGTTTCTTTTTATCCATTGTCATGGGCCAAGTACAGCAATGAATGGAAGGTGATTTGGATGTGAAAGTCCTAGATAGTCATATTTAGCAAATTGATAAAAAAGTTAACATTTCCTTGTTTCTGGAACTACATAAAGTTTACAAGTAAACCTACTGTGAAATAAATGTTTTGGAGATATTAAGATGTGTAATAATCTTCCTGTAATTAGCTTATGTAATCAATTTGGATGCTTTGACAGCTCTCAAAACATAATTTTTTCATTTTAACTAATTTTATATGCACACACATGTGGATGTGCATGCACGAGTGTCTTTGACTAAATGTATCTGTGTAGAATCTTGCAACTATATTTTATCACATCTGAGAGACAGGAAAAACATCAGAAATGATTGATTTCTGGGTGCATAGATTATTTTACTAAAAATAGTTCTTTCTTGATATTTTTGCAAGTGAAAAAAATGAATTAGGTAATCCTAATCATGAACTTGTCTGTTATAATTTATTTTTCTTATGTAGTACTCATATTTTCAATATGTTTAACAACTATAGACAAAAATAATTCTACTGGTTATAGATAACTGAAAAAAAAAACGAAAAAAAAACCAGAGTCAGAGAAAGTGAAAGAGTAGTATCAGAACCAGGAATAGAACTTAGAGCTTTTTATTTAATTTGTGTTTAATTTTTAGAGCCAGGTTGCTTTTCTTAACCCCAAAAATCTGGACAATACTATAGAAATTTGGTTACAAAATATTAGGGAAATAATCCCTCAAGAAATTTCTAGTGAGACAACTTTGCACACTCTCTTAATTAGACTGATTAAGGATATCATTTTCATAACTATGTCTTATGGGTTCTTTCCAATTGGAAAGGAGAAAGTAAAATTGACATTATTTGCAAATGACGTGATATTGTACACAGAAAGCCCTAAAGACTCCATTAAAAATTTGCTAGATCTAATTAATGAATTTGGCAAAGTAACACAATATTAATATTCAGAAATCAGTGGCACTTTTATATACCAATGATGAACTATCAGAAAGAGAAACTACGAAAACAATTTCAGTTACTATTGCAACAAAAACTAAAGTACATAGGAATAAATTTAACCAATGAGGTAAAAGATTTGTACTCAGAAAACTGTAGAACATGAAGAAAGAAACTGGGGAAGATCTAAATAAGTGGAAGCATATACCACATTCAGGGAATGGAAGAATTAACATCATTAAAATGTACATACTACCAAAACCAATGTATAGACTCAATACAATTCCTATTAAAATGCCAGTGGAATATTTCACAGATCTAGAACAAATATTCCAACAACTTATATGGAACCAAAGAAGACCCAGAATAGCCTCAGCAATCTTGAGAAAGAAGAACTAAGTTAGAGGTTTCACAATACCCGATATCCAAGTATACTACACAGCCATTGTAATCAAAACAGCCTACTACTAGCATAAGAACATATAGATCAATGGAGCAGAAACAGAGGGCCAGAAATAAACCCACATCTTTATGGTCAATTAATATTTGATAAAGGAGGTAAAAACATACAATGGAGTCAAGACAGTCTCTTCAATAAATGGTGCTGGGAAAATTGGTTAGCTACATGCAAAAAGAAAGAAAGAAAGAAACTTACACCATACACAAGAATAAACTCAAAATGGATAAAATAATTAAATGTAAGTCACAAAACCATAACAATTTTAGAAGAAAATGTAAGCAGTAAAATCTTGGACATCTCTTGTAGCATCATTTTGCTGATATATATCCTAAGACAAGGGAAACAAAGAAAAAATAAGCAAGTTGGATTATATCAAAGTAAAAAGCCTTTGCACAGAAAAAAAAATCAACAAAATGTAAAGCAAACCCAGTGCATGGGACAGCATATTTGCTAATGTTATATCTGGTAAGGGATTATTTTCTTTTTTCTCTCTCTTTTAATTTTTCCAAGGGGTTAATTTCCAAAATCAATAAAGAACTTATACAATACAACATCAGGAAGACAAACAGTTCAATTAAAAAAATGGGCAAAGAGCCAGAATAGACACTTCTCTAAAGAGGACATATAGATGGCCAATAGACATATGAAAAAATGCTCAACATCACTAACCATCAGAGAAATGCAAATTAAAACCACAATGAGATGTTGCCTCACACCTGTGAGAATGGCTATTAATAAATCAGCAAACAGCAAGTATTGGCCAGATTGTAGAGAAAAGAGAGCCCTTGTGCTCTGTTGGTGGAAATGCTGACTGGTGCAGCCACAGTAGAAAACAGTATGGAGTTTCATAAAAAATTAAAAATTATTTGTCTTTTTTCCACATTGATCCTACTTCTGGGGATATATCCTAAGAACTCCAAAACACCAATCAGAAAGAATACATAAACCTCTCTTTTCATGTAGTGTTATTTACAATAGCCAAGGTCTGGAAATAGTTCAAGTGCCCATCAGTAGGTGAGAGGATTAAAAACTGGTGGTGTTTTTATATAACAGAATACTATACAGCTACAAAAAATAAAAGAATAAATTCTTACCTTTTTTAACAGCACGGATGACACCAGGAGATTATTATGTAAGTGAAATAATCTAGTCAGAGAAAGACAAATACTAAATGCTCTCACTTATATGTGGAATCTAATGAACAAAACAAAATGATGTACAATATAGAACCAGAGGCATGAGTACATGGGGCAGACTTATAAGGATTAGAGGGGAGGCAGATGTGGCAGGACTGGATGAAAGAAGATAAAGAGATTAGCCAAAGAATATATATGGAGGGCTGGGCAGAGGTGGACAAAAGCAGAGGAAATGCAGGGCATCTGTTACCATGACAACAGTAAATAAAAAAAAGAAAATCATGGAAATTGAAAAAAATAAAAGGAACTATTCTATTACATGAAATGAAGTAGATTTCTTCACTGTAGGACTTTTCTTATAATCTTTCCAGTTTTAATGTACCTCATAATCAGCTAATGGGGAAAAACAGTAAGCTGAATTTTCTAGTTTATTTAATCCAAGAACTATTCTTTTGAGGAATTTGCAGATTATAGTTTAGAAAATATTTATCTAGGCTCTTGTGTGACTTTCCATTTGATAGAATAATTGGTATACCTTAGAATGCATCAGAATATAAGGGTAGGAAGGTATCACACCTGAGTAAAGATTCTAGTCAGCATATTGAGGAAAGAGACATCCAACTAAAGAGATTTTTTTGAGTGCCTTTGTTATGGACTAAATATATGTGTCCCTCCACCCCCAATCCCCAGCATATGTTGAAGCCATAACTCCAGTGTGGATGTATTTGGAGTAAGGAAGCAATTAATATTAAATTGGATCATAATGGTGGGCCCCCTATCTTAAAGGGTTAGTGTCCTCATAAAGAGACACCAGAGAATTCCTCTCTTCTACCCCACATTCCCATGTCAGGTAAAAGGCCATTTGAGGAATCCATCAAGAAGGCAGCCATCTATCAGTCAGGAAGAGAGCTCTTACTAGAAACTAAACCCTGCCAACATTTAATTTTGGATTTTTTCACCTTCAGAACAGAGAGAAAATAAATTTCTGTTGTTTAAGCCACCTGGTTTATGGCATTTTGTTATGGCATTCTGAGAAGACTAAGACAGTGTTTAAGGCTGAAAAATCACCAGATTTTTTTTTTTAAAGAAAAGAGAAATAGATACTCTTTTGCTGGAATAATTACCTGATGAAGTATTTTTCTGAGATAACCCGAAAGGAGGCAAATGAAGGTATCTTCAGATATGGAAGAAATAGAGAAAGTGACGGGAAACATGGAAAACCTCATAGAAAACTTCATACTTTGGCCCTGAGATATATTCCATGTACCTTTATTATCAAGTCATTGAGTATGAATGACTAAGTGGTAAGGTGGTGATGGAGGAGCAGTGATGACAGAGAAGCATGAAGGCAGCATGTACTGAACATGGAGCTGTCCCTTCACACTGAAGTAGTCTTTGGTGAGCACTTTTATCTGATCATTGAAAATTAGTCTTAGCCCTCAGACTCAACTTTATTAAATCCCACTTCTTAAATGATTATGGTAATGGTTGAGCTCTTTTTATTTTCACAATGATTGAGGCCCAGCTCAGCACCAGCTTGCATCTGATTTTCCTTTCTGAGATGATCAGGAATGACTAAGAAAGTAGTTTCAAAGTTTATTTCTCTTCTTTCTTTGGGAATCGAACAACATATGTGGGAGAGATTTTACAACCACTCACATTGTAGAAGTCCTGCTTAGGAAACTTAGATAGGACCATAATCATTATATTATTTTCCAAAGGCAAATATGTGTGTGTGTATGTGTGTATAAGAGAGAGACCCACTTATACTGATATTAAATATATGATTCAATTGTAGAGATTTATTTATTTTTAAACATATTTTTAAATCATTGATAGCATTACAGATATGTTCCGTTTTCTTCCCCTTTTCCCAGCTCTCTCCCCCCGCCACCCCTGTCTTCACTACCCTATTGCCTGTGTCCATGGGCCATGCATATAAACATATAAGTTCTTTGGTTTATCTCTCCCTGATCCCTCCCCCCAACCCTCACATTGAGGCATGTCAGTTTGTTCCATGCCTCCCTGATTCAGGTCTTATTTTGTTGGTTCAATTCATTTTGTTTATTAGATTCCACAAACAAGTGAGATGTGCTATTTGTCTTTCTCCGTTTGGTGTATTTCACTTAGCATAGTATTTTCCAGGTCCATCCATGCTGTTCCAAAGGGTAAGAAATAAATCTTATGCTTTAAGGTTTTTAAATTTATACATCATCAAAATATTTAATCGAAACTTGTGGTTTAAAAATATTCATCATCAACTCAAACATAGAAGCTTAAAATATCATTTGGCTTCCAATTTGATATAGCACATGATTTTTCCAGGTGTACAATAATGGACATTTGATTGAGACTCAGAAGGGGTTGGAGTCTGGGAAGCATCACTATGACTATCTCACACAGCACAGACCTGCCTTCACACCGGAGATCTAAAACAGTGCATGAAAGCAGAGACGGAGGTGCTGACCAGTGAGCCCAGCCCACTGTATTTGTCCTGCTCACAGTGACCTCCTTTTCTGCAAGGTCAAATTGCAAATGGACACTGAGAGCAGCACTTTGGAAACCAGCAAGTGCTGCTCTCAAGGTGATGCTATTTTCTTCTATACATTAGCTTGTTGCATTTCATGAGGACATTTCAATAGTGGCTGAAAGACGTTCGGAGTTCTTCTTCCATCAGTGTCCTGACTTGTCCACTTAAATACAAACCTGCAAACAAAAGCAACCTAGGTAAAGCAATTTAATGTGCACCGCACTTTAGGATATTCTAGCAGTCACATTTTGGTGACTCCATCTGATGTTACTTTTATAAGTCACCATTTTATACATCTTGGGAAACATGACGTTAGTCTGGAACCTTCTTAAGATCCGCACTGAAATCAGAAAGATCCAAATAAGATGAACATGAACAAGGGAACCCTATTTGGAGCTGATAGCTTCACTCTAACACATGTATTATAAAAGTGGAAAGGAATTACTTGATATAAATACAGTTATGTAAGTGCACTAGATTTGATTCCCTGGACAAATTACCCTTAGAAAGAGAACCTTTGGATGTAGATGAAGCTGCTGTTCTGAAGCAACAAAACTGAAGACCATGAAAGGTTGATGCCAGTGGAGAGATTTTGATCCCCTTTACCCTCTTCTCCCTCCCCCATCTCTCCTTCCCTTTGGTAACCACCATACGGTTGTCTGTGTCTAGGAGTCTTTGTTTGTGTGTTTGTCTTATCTGTTCATGTTTTGCTTTCTGTTTTCTATCCCACATGTGAATGAAATCATATGATTCTTGACTTTTTTTCTTCTGACTTATTTCACTTAGCTACCCTCCTTCATTTGTTTTTATTTTGGTAATCTCACAGGAAACCAGTTTTAGGGCATTTTTCTAAAGGCCAAATTGGGATTTTAACAGGGTGGGACTTAATTTCTAATGGAATAAAGTACCACATGGATATTGTTTTAGAGAAAGCAAGAGGGTAAGTAAGAAGAAAAGAAACAAGAGCAGGTTCAATGAAACACATTATAACTTGTGAAATAGATTCCCTTAAATGAACACAGCTTTCAAATTCTACTGTATTTGGCAGCATTTGGAGCTTTCAAGTCTTTTATATTAAAAGACTCTAAGTAAATGGCTCTTTAAATTTACGGAGAGGCAGCCGTCCTATGTTAGCAGACACTCAGGAAAGCACGTTCTCTCCTGCTGGTGAGCGTGTTTCCTACGCATCGGTCTTTGCTCTGCACAGCACTGGCTTTTCCCAGAGCAAAGCAGTGCATCACATGGGCCTGGCTCCACCAGAACGTCCGCCTGCCAGGCTGGGCACTCGCGAGAGCCTGACCATATGTTCCAAAAAAAAAAAAAAAAGATCAAAGAGCTAATAAGCAGTGGTCAGCATGCCTGTAGTCAGTACAAAAGAAGAAACAAAACAGGGCAGCCGCTTTCATTTCAGCCACCGTGCTAGCACAGCCCCAAATCACTACCACACCAGTAACGGGGAGCCGAGTCCATAAAACGTGCAATAGGTCTGTTTCAAAGCACCCAAAGCAAAAACCAACCCAACAAAAAGCCCACCCTAAAATAACCCACCTTCTCAGGCCTACCAGGTAGGGCCACCTCATTCTGTAGCTTTTATACTAAGTGTAAGAGCTTCCACAGCTTGGTTACTTTGAAATATAATGTATATGGGGAAAATCATTGAAGCTTTAAGACCTAGAGCATCACAGGACTTTGGTCCAACATGTTTTACAGGAGCAGACAATTAAACGCACTATTTTATTTCCTGGGTCTCTCTCTCTCTTAACATCTGCCTGGGTCTGCCACCTGTGCAGAGGTGAACAGCTGCTCTGTGCTGCTCTCTCATTTCCTCATAAGCTGGCTGCCAAGGGGGCGATGACTGATGCCAAAGGATAGACTCTCTGAACCCATGATTGTCTTGGTCTCTCTTGCTGCGTTTTTCCAGAGTACAGCTGGGAGCGAACGATTGCAAAAGAGCCTCACAACGATGTAATAACAGATGCGGCAAAGAACTGGAAATTAGTGGAAAGGTTAAGTAGAACAGAGTAGGATTTGGGCAGAATGCAAAGCTGCATTAAATTACTCTGATTCAGAATCCCCAGTTGCCCGATCCTGGAGGACCGATGTGAAAAACAAACAGCCCAAAGTGTGATGAGGGAGTTACTGGAGAAAAGGAGAGAGGGCAATAGTGTGCCCGGATTTGAATGCCTGTGCGGAGGCTGGAGTCAATCTGGCAGGCAGAAGAGGTGGTGAGTGCCACAGTCCTCTGCCCACCCATCTTGACCTGGGAGGGAAGTCAGGGACCTCTGGGGCTTTGTGAAGTTTTCAGGTGCCCTTGGAGAGAATAGTTCTGTTAGGAATAGCGGCTTGTTACAGATATGTGCTTCCATCCCACAAATGTCCATCATGGCAGAGACGACCATAACACACTCACACCACCAAGTTGCCACTGCACCCAGTCATCCATTTGGTAATTTCTTCTTCTTTTATTCATCATTCAGTCGTGAAGGCACCCAGTCTAGTGCTGGGAGGACAAAAGACAGCTAAGGCACATTCCTGACCCTGCCTGTCGGGTCAGTGTCCCTGCTTCCCTAGGTAGCATCTGCCTGAGGCCACCTGATCAACCGGAGGTTGTGATACACTCCCAGTTCTTTATAACTAGCTCCTAGAAGATGCTGGTGTTTTCCTATGCACCTCCACTCCATCGTGTGGATTCTTAACTTCCTGGAAGAAAAATGAGAAAATAAGGTCTTCTAGGTGCTACTTCAGTCATACTACCAGGTTCCAAAAAACAAATTCATATCTCAAGGAACTCTGAGGATTCACAAGAAGTGATCAGAGGAGGGGAAGGGCATCTATTAGAGAAGCCTCTGAATTTGAGGCCTAGATGCAGCTACTCCCCGCCCCCCCCTCCAAAAGATGGTGACTTTGAGAACAAATCTATTCTTATTTTCTGGGTTTTTTTTTTAAGTCACTGGCTTCTGAATTAGAAAGGTCACAAAATCCTCCCCCAAATAGCAAAATGACAGATTTTGAGGGGCTCCAAATTCACTGGCGATGATAATCGGGATATTCACTCCACCTTTAGAAACAAAATTTGTTTCAGAAAATCATGCGTACCCACACACTAGGTTACCTGGCTAAAGATTTGCACAATGTTGGTGCAAAACCTCACTATTCTCATTAGAATAATTCTAGTCCATCTCTTCACTTTCCCAGCCCCTATCATCCATCCTCTCTCTGAATCTCCCCTCTCTGCTCCCACAAAACAGTCCTCCGTGGCCCCGTTACTGGATCCAAATTGGTCTTTTCTCCTCTCTGAGCTTCTGGAACCGTGCTGTCCAATGTGGCAGCCACTGGCCACATGTGGTTACTGAGTATTTAGAATACGACTGCCACATTGAGATATGCTCTAAGTGTAAATGCACACTGGGATTTGGAGCATTAGTACAAAAAATATAAAATGTCTAATTGAAAAATAAAAGGTTGCATGTTGAAATGATATTTTGAATCTATTGGCCTAAATTATGTTCTTAAATTAATTTCACCTGTTTCTTCTTACTTTTTAAAATGTTGCTACTAAAAAAGTTAAAATTACACATGGGGCTTAAACTGTCCTTAGAGTACTCTAAGTCTGAAGTAATTTACCATTAAGTTATTTTTTTGGTCAGGAGTCAGGATTCTTGTGTTGTCAGGAATAGAAACCACTCACATTTTGTCATGCCAAAATAAGGGATTGTTGTGGAAACATGGAGATAGAAGAATGAATCACCGTCAGCCCCTGAGAACAGAAGCAAAACGGGAAAACATCAGGCTGTGTTCTCTCTCTCTCTCCGCTCTTCTCTCTCTCTCTGGGTTTTCTTCTCTGCTTCTCTCTGCATGTCTGCTATGTCCTCCACTGTATGCACAAACTTGTTCATTGGTTGTCTTTCTTCCTTATTCCAGTTTGCGTGGGGTTTTTGCCAGTGCTGGTGCAACCTTTGGCTCTGATCCTCTGTGACCCTTTAGCTCAGCTTCCCACAGTTGTCTCAGCCACATCTCAGGTCACAAGTCGCAGGGGAATTGGATTGGCCCAGTTTTGTTCAGATTCCTCTGTGACTCTTGGGAGACATGGCCACTTGGAAAAGGATATTGCATTCTGGGACCATGAGTAATGTTAAACTAGAAACAGTTGGGTGAAGTTAGTAAGTTGAAATATTGGGCAGTTATCTATTCCCTGGCATTGTTTGTATATTCCTTGGTTATCTTTCATATCCCCCATATCACCCATCGTTCTCTGTCTACTGGATCCTTTCCATCAGCAGAGCAACCTGTTCTAACCCCTTCTATTCTCTTTAACCAACTAGTCTTGTCATTGCCACTGCAACTAATGCAGATGAAGACTTTATCTTCAAATAACTATTGTTTGATTCAACTCAAGAAATATTTATTACATATCCACTGGTTGACAGGCATTGTGTGAGGGTGATGGAGTTATCTGAGGATACTAGAACCAAGCCATGCAGGAGAGCTCTGACTGCACGTGCAAATGCACATTCCCTTCCTCACTTGCTGCAGGAAGTGCTGGAGACTTCCCAATAAGCCCATTTCATTTTAATAGTCTTGAAGGGTTTTGCACACCACATACTTTTAAGAAGAAAAATTTAAAAAGAAAAGAGGAAGCTAAGGCTTTTCTAGTGTTTTATCATCTTCTAGGATCTGTATACACTAGGTAGTCTGGCTCCCTTATGAAACTTAAGTTTCATAATTATGGGGGATTTTATTGCCATTGTATCTCCTGCAACTAAGCAATAATGCCAGAGGCCTAGTAAGTATTCAGTAAATATTTATTAAATAATTTAATAAAAGGCGTGTGATTTATTCATTACTCTGAAAAAAGAAAAAGAAAAAGGCTGAGCCTCACTCACATAGTTTATCTCTCAAACAGTTCTGGGCATAGGAAGCACACTCAATAAATATTGGTTGAAGGAAGAGTAACTGATGATTTATTTTCTGTTCCACTTTGTCAATTACTTTTTTTCTAGACCTTCCCTTATATACTTCCTTTGTTAAATTTAGTATTCACATACAGCCTGCACAAACTTAATACGATTATTTACAAGTTACCTAAAAGCATTTGCTGTTGGGAAAGAGAATATTTGTGTTTACATTTTTATAGGGTAAAAGGCAAGACAAAGCTGGATACAGTGGCTCAAAGCACGCAGACATTTCATGCTTGGTCTTTTCAATAAATATCCTTTTTAAAATTTATAGTATGTCAGTGACTGGAATGACAATCCCCAAGAAACTCTCCTAATATATATATATTTTTTTTCCCAAATATTTTTTTTATTGATTTCAGAGAGAGGAAGGGAGAGGAGAGAAACATACATGATGAGAAAGAAGCATTGAATTGTGGCTCCCTGCATGCTCTCTATTGGGGATTGAGCCCCAAAGCTGGGCATGTACCCTAGTTGGGAATTAAACTGTGGGTCAATGCTCAACCATTGAGTCACACTGGCCAGACTCTCCTAGTGTTTGTATATTAGGGAAACTGATTTTATATGGAAATCAGATAAGAAACAATGTAAAACTATGTTATTTTCTAGAAACACCTTGTATGAGAATTGGTATAGTCTGTGTCATTTTCAGTCATCATAGTGGCACTGTGAAAGATCGTAAGTTCTGAAGGATGTTTTTAGTGAGAGTCTGCCTGCTAACTGTGCCTGCCATTTTGCTAAAAATGTTTAACCCATTGATGTGCAATGAATCTTCTCTCATCTTTGAGTGTCTTTCATTAAACTTTGATTATTACATTATTAGTTTATTAATCACAAAACACTTTTAATTTAAAACTAAATCAGGCATTTTTGTTTTTGTTTATTTAAGGGATTATAGATCTTGACAAATATTAATTCTTCTGGCTTTCAGTAGGTAAACAACTATACCTGCAGAATTAACTATTGTTAATTGATTGTTCATTTCTCATTTTCACATACGCGTTTTTTTAAGTTTAAAATGTAAATGCACACCTAAAATTTAAGTATATCCAAATTTACTGCTTTTAATTTTTCCAAAAAACCAGATCTCCCAAACGTTTGGTCTTATTGATAATATTTTGAAAAAATTGAAATAACATTCTGGGTTATAATACAACTGTAACCAAACAAACCCACGTTTAGCTGTCTGTGCAATGAAAGCCAAACTTGTGAGACAGGTGCTAGTGAAAAAGGAAAGAGGTTTATTTCAGTGCTGGCATATTGAGAAGAAGTCCTCAAGAAGTCCCTCGTAAGGTCTCAGTGCAGGTGGAGGTGTTTATAAGGATGGAGAAGGAAAGCCAAACAAAAAGATCTGGGGGCTGGGTTGTGGATGTGCAGCCAGCGTCCTTCCCAGTCCCCATATGGGTTCCTGTGGTCAGTGTCCTTGAGTTGGCCATCTGGTTGAATTCCTGTGTCTGGCGGTTGGTGTTAGCCAGGGCCTAGGAGATCAGGCTGCTCCTTAGGTTCAGACACCTGAATTGTAAAGTATATTTAAAACAAAACAGAACACCCTTTTAGTATGCAAGCTCTAGTTTTGAAAGAAAAATCAGGTTAAAGGACCAAGCTGGGTTTAACATTTAATAAGATTAATATGGTTAGCTTTATATAAGTATAGTGCATTCATTTCCCATGACATAACAGCTGTTGAAAGATACAAGGGTATAAATTTTAATTGCTTTAATGACACATCTTTCATTTTAGAAATTGTAATTGGCTCTGCATGTAGTTTGTCCATTTTTAAATTGGCTGATATATTTTTTTATTGATTTGGGGAAGCTTTTAAAACTTATGGATAGTTAACTCTCTATATTTGTGTTGCAATTATTTTTTCTCCTTAAGTTTCTTACCATTCAATTTTGCTTATGCTTTCTCTTTACCTGGAAAACTAAAGACAGTCAACTCTATCTTTCTCTTATGAATTATGTTTTTTATGTTTTGTTTTGTTTAAATATCTAATTCCTGATAGACATGGATTCTTTTTTATGATTTATATTCTGTTACACTGAATTCAATGCATGTCTTTGGAGAATGTTATCTAAAGCAACCTCTCATCTGCTTTGTAATTATTTTTCTTAGTTATTCTTATTTAATTCCCTTTTTTACATAATTTTAGAACCAGTTTTTGAGTCTCATAAAGTATCACATTACTATTTTGATTGAGATCTTTAATATTATTATGTTAGAAAGAATTGTCATTTTAAAAATTATTGAGTTTTTCTAGGAGCACGACGTAGCAGATATTCAACTCTTCTCTAAAAGACTTTACAGACTTCTGTAAAATGTTACTTTTTGCTTTTTTTTTAACATAAGTATTGCAAACTTAAAAAATTTTTTTTACTTAGATATTCTGGAGTTTTTGGTTGCTGTTGTGAACAAACTTTTCTTCATTAAATTTTAAGATTGGTTATCATTGGCTTGTAAGAAAGTGATTGATTGGAGGTGGGAGGGGAGGGGGTGTCAACTGGGGCAAAAGGAGACACATGTAAAATTTTAGAAAATAAAAGAAAAAAAAAGACATTTAAAAGAAAAAAAATAATTAAAAAAAGTGATTGACATTTGTATTTTGATCTTATATCTTAGCCATCTCATATTATCCATACTTATAGTTTGTCTTTTTCATTTCAAATATTTATAACATTATTTTTGTGTGTTTTTATTCCATTGGTAATATAGTTGTCATGGACTTAAATGTTAGTGTAGCATGATTATCCTTGCCTTTGTTCTGTTTTAATTGGTTTATTATAGGCTATAGGTAAATATCATTTAATAAAATTGAAAGTTGTTCCCTTTTGCGGTAGTTGTGAATTATCCTATATAGTAAAAGGCAAATATGCAATTCACCCTAACAGCAGAATGACTGGTATCAAAGCTATGATATGCTTTGACCACTAGGAGGCAAACGCTCAATGCAGATACTGCTCCTTGGTGGTCAGTGTGCTCCCACAGGGAGAAGGCTACTCAGCCATAAGCCAGGTTCATGGCTGGCTAGCACAGCTGTGGCGGGAGCCTCTCTAGCCTCTGAGATAGCACTAAGTCCACAGTTTCACATCCCTTTAGGGCTCCTGGACTGTGAGAAGGTGCAGGCTTGGCTGAGGGTCTCTCGCCTCCAAGTCCCCCCGTCCCCAACGAATGCATGAATTTCATACACTGGGCCTCTAGTATAACTATACTTTCTCATGAATGTTGTTTATTTTCTTGGACTAACTTCTTCAGCATGTATTATTCCTTTAAATTGGTTAATATAGTTGTTATTTTTTATCTAGGCGTATAAATGAAATTTAACTTAATTTTCATTTTTGGTGCTGGTTTTATTTTATATATTACAGACACAATAAGTTTGAGCACATGTCTATGTAAGGTAAGTGAAGTGTGCATTAGGGAATAATGTGGGGTGTGTGTGTGTAAGTCTATGTACACTTACACACACACACACACACACACACACACGGGGAATGGGTTTGTGAGAAACAATATAGTTTTCTTGAAAATGAGGTTGGGAGAAAGTTTGGAACTTGTATTATGGAGGGGCTTGCACATTTAAAGTTTGTTCTTTGTTCTGTAGAAAGCTGTTAGAGTTTAAGTATAATAGAGGCATAATTTGATTTATGCTTTGAAAACTAGAGATGAAAATAATATTGCCTCAAGAAGAGAGATTGAATATGAAAAATACCAAAAAAAAGAGCAATTGTATTAGAGGCAATGGATATAATGACCATTATAGGAGAGTTTCATGGGCATGAGAATGAATAAAACAGCTATTAGGTCATTAGAGAGTTTTGAAAATAAGCTTCATAAAACATGTCTGAGAACACTGGAAAAACAATAGCCACTTCAGATACTGATGCAAATTTAGTGAAGAAGAGAATTGAGGAGTGTTAGTCAGATAAAGTGATGCCATGCAGTAAGAGGCTATGCAGTAAAAGGTAACTTAATTATAATTTGTCAAATTTTATCACACAGAAAGTATTTTACTTAGTTTATAAGTATATTTTATGCACTGTGACTTATCACTAGAGTATGAGCCTAAGAATATAACCCCACAGTCATGGACTAAAGAGAAGTAGACTCTTCGTTCTTTCTAGGGTGGTTTTTTTTGGACTGTTCTGCATAACGGCATTCCTTAAAAGCCCCTTTCCCTCATTAAATCTGACACACATGTAGACAAGCATATTTAACAAATGCATAGCTCAATTAAGTGTCACAAAATGTAAACCATGCAACCATCATTTTAGACAAGAGATAGAACATTGTCAGTACCTCTATCCAATTCTGCCACAAAGGGAACCACTCACTATCCTTACTTTGATAGTAATTGTCTCTTTGAGTTTCTTTTAGAGTATCACGTAATAATGCATCTCTAAATGATTTAGTTAATTTTCTCTTCTTTGATCTTTATACACATAGAATTATATATTATACTAGAGGCCTGCGCACAAATTCATGCACAGGTTGGGTCTGACTGGCCTGCACCAATCTGGGCCAATGGGACTGGACCAGCTTGGGGAGGGACCACGGGAGGTTGGTGGGGAGGGGGGTATTTGAATGGGGCTGACTGGTGGGGGAGAGGGGGCCTGGAGAAGACCCACTGAGCTGGAGCTGAGCATGGGCCCCAGGCTTCCCAGGGAGGACGGCCTCAGCAGGAAACAGAAACCACCAGAAGGCTCTGCAAACAGGCCCTGAGCTCCCTCTGGCCAGGCGGACTCAGGGCTGGTGTCTCTGTGTGTACATTAGACACAGCCCAGCACTCACCTTTGTCTGTTGCTCAAATCCATTGCATTGAAAAACATGTTCCTCTTCTCCTCTTTGGGCCATTACAACAAATACAGGCCAATTGGAAGTTGCGGGTCTTAGTGGCAGAGCCAGGCCTCACAATCATCTAGAATTTAGGCCTAAGACAACCGGGTAGCTATCTCCACGGAACCCTCTTTCAGGGTCCAGCCTGAACCCTCTTTCATCGGACATCCCTCTCATACTCTGGGACCTCTGGCTCCTAACTGCTCACTTGCCTGCCTGCCTGGATCACTCCTAATTGCCCCTGCCTGCTTGATCACCTCTAACTGCCCTTCCTTGTAGGCCTGATCTTGCCCCCAACTGCCCTCTCCTGATGGCCTGGTTGCCTCAAACTGCCCTCCTCTGCTGGCATGATCTTGTTCCCAATGGCCCTCCCCTGCTGGTCTGATCTCGTCAATTGCCCTCCTCTGTTGGCTAATTTGGTTCTAATGGGGTCAGTTTCTATGCCAGCCAGTGTCAAAATCTCTGCTTCCTAGGGAGCCACTGCCTCCTCACAATTGATCCAGATTTGGTTCTGATTGGTCCATTTCTATGCCAGTCAGCATCTTTGGGCCTATCAACGGGGCCTGATCAGAAAAGTGGGGCTGATCAGCAGCCCCCGGGGAGGCATGGACTTGGGGTTGCTGGCCAGGCTCTGAGGGAAAGAGAGAGGCAAATGCTGGTCAAAAGATGCTTCAGATGCTACAGGTAAGCCCTGCTTTTCTCTTTAGGTCTCTTTCCTGTCCTGATTCAAAGCCCCCTCAGCAGTCACTGCTGGGTCACTGGGCCTGCAGCTGCAGTACTCAGCGCTGGGTCACCATGGCAACCCAGCACTGACTTCAGGTTGGTCAGCCTTTGTTTGAGGTTGGTTGTTACACCCTGGCTCTTTATTATAGAGGTATTATTTGATATCTGTTTTTTTTTTTTAAACTAAACATTATATTTTTATGATTGCTCCACATTGTTGAATGTAGTTGTAGGTGTTCATTTGATAACTATACCATAACTAGAGGCCTGGCGCACAAAATTCATGCTGGGGGGGGGGCATTCCGCAGCCTGGATTGCGAGAGGACACAGGCCAGGCTGAGGGATCCCTTCCGTGCACAGTCAGCACCTGGGAGGGATTTGGAAGGTTGGTCATCTGGGTAGAGACCATGGGAGAGCTCCAGGGCATGTCAGCCCATCTCTCTCAGTCCTGCTCAGCTGAAACCCAGCAATAAGCTAACCTATTGGCCAGAGTGTTTGCCCCCTGGTGGTCAGTGCATGTCATAGCTGGTGGTTGAGCAGCCTAAGCATATCATTAGTATATTATGCATTGATTGGTTTAACAGCCAACCGACAATCAGACACTTAGTATATTAGGCTTTTATTACATAGGACTAAAGGCTCAGTGCACAAAATTTGTGCATGGGGTCTGTGTGTCCCTCAGCCCAGCCTGCACCCTCTCCAATCTGGGACCCCTCGAGGAATGTCTGACTATCCATTTAGGCCTGATCTTAAAATGGACATTCAGACATCCCTCTCACAATCCAGGACTGCTGGCTTTTAACCACTCACCTGCCTGCTTGCCTTATCACCCCCTAACCACTCCTCTGCCAGCCCAATTGCCCCTAACTGCCCTCCCTTGAATGCCTGGTCACCCCCAACTGCCCTCCCCTACTGGCCATCTTATGTCGGCCATCTTGTGTGTTGGAGTGATGGTCAATTTGCATATTACTCTTTTATTAGATAGGATATTTGTCCATTCCATATTTAATAGATATAGTGCTGCTTTCAATATTATATATGTCTCTTGGATAACATATGTCTGCATTTCTGTTAGGTTGGAGTGCATTTGGGTCATGAAAAACGCATGTTTTCAATTGTAGTAGATAATAAATGATTTTCCAAAAGAGGTTGGACCATACTTCCAAGAGCACCATTAAAAGTTCCTATTCATCTGTAGACTTGCTAAAACTTGGAAATATCTAAATTTTATGTATGTGGAGGCTATTCTATGACTGTTCATGCCACTTTAGTTTCCATACTCCTGATTATAATGATGTTGTGCACCTGTTTACATGTTTATTGACCATTTGGATATCCTCTTTCCAAAAATATTTTTCTCCTGCCTATTTTTCTATTAGATTGTCTGCTTTTATCTTTTTCTCATTGATTTCAAAGAGTTTTTTATATATTATCCTATGAGCCCTTTTAATATTTAACATATTATATATGTTAAAACTATTTTTTCTTATCCTGTGATTTTTCTTTTAACTCCTTAGAGTTGTATTTTAATAAACAGATATTCTTAATTTTAATGTTAATATGAGTCCATTTACCATACCATTTTACCTTTATGATTAGTGTTATTTCCATTTTTGTTCTTTTTATTTTATTTACTTATTTATTTATCATTTTTATTTTTCCAGGTTCATGGAGATGTAGTTGGCATATAACATTGTATAAGGTAAGATGTGCAATGTATTAACCTGATACCTTTATATATTGTAAAATAATTGTGATCAGAGCATTTGTTAACACATCTGTCCCATCACATAAAAACCCTTTCTTTTTTTGTGGGGAGAACATTTAAGATCTACTCTCTTAGCAACATTCAACTATATAATATAGTGCCACTAGCTTACAATCACTATACTATACATTAAACCTCTAGAACTTGTTAAATTAGTGCTTTTTCTGTTATTAACCTTTCCCTTACTTCAGGTCACAAAGCTATACTCCTATTTTAAGTGTTTTATAATTTTAATTCCTTTTCTGAATTTTGCTCCTTGTCTTTCACTTTTGTGCACTGAAACCACACAATAGTTTTTGCCTCAACACTGTTTTTTTTTAGGGAAATAAGGCAAAAACAATGTGTTTTGAACTGAGCACACAGATACATTTTTTATTCTAGTCTGATTATTTCTGTTTTTAATTGGTGGGTTAGGCCTTCTGTACTTAATGTAATTACTGACATATTTAGGTGTTTTCCCCCCTCTGTTTTATGTCTTTTTTGTTTTTTTTTATTGTCCTTATTGGATTATATTGTATAACAATTTAGTTTGAAAGATAAACATTCTTTTGTTAAATTTTTAGTGATCCTTTTAGAAATTATAACATGCACCCTTGACTTACTAAAGTCTAATGTTGATTGGTAGTTTACCAACCATTTTCTTAGACAAAGTTAAAATCATAGAACATTTCATTTGTCAATCCACTGAACTTTATGCTATTATTGCTATGTATTTTATTTTAACTCATATAAGACATAATTATTATTGTTTTAACAATCAAATTGTCTTAGCTTGTATTATTTCAAAAGTAGACTTTAGCCCTAATTGGTTTGGCTCAGTCAGTTAGCATTAGCCCTAACTGGCATTAGCCCAGTTTGGGCTAATGCTAACCAGTTAGCATTAGCCCTAACTGGTTTGGCCAATGCTCTATCTGAAGCATTCAGGCCAATGCTTCAGATAGAGCATTGGCCTGAAGACTGAAGGGTCCCAGGTTCAATTCCAGTCAAGGGCATGCATGTACCTTGGTTGAGAGCACATCCCCGGTAGAGGTGTGCAGGGGGCAGCTGATCGATGTTTCTCTCTCGTCGACGTTGCTAACTCTCTATCCCTCATCCTTCCTCTCTGTAAAAAAATCAGTAATATATATATATCTTATTGATTTTTTTACAGAGAGGAAGGGAGAGGGATAGAGAGTTAGAAACATCGACGAGAGAGAAACATCGACCAGCTGCCTCCTGTACACCCCCACTGGGGATGTGCCTGCAACCAAAGCACATGCCCTTGACCGGAATCGAACCTGGGACCTTTCAGTCCGCACACTGACACAGGTTTAGACAGTAATAAAGTAAGCTTTAGACAGGAATTTGGGAATAGATTGTATATAGGGGAGGTAGTCTCAGGAAGAATGACAGATAAGAAAAGGAAGGAAGAGAATTAATAAAGTAAGCATCAATGAGTATGTTACTATAATGGGCAACTATAGATCGATATTGTTCTACAAAGAAACCATGTGAAACATATCTCTGAATCATCCCATGAATGATGGGGACTCTGGCCTACTTAGCGACCAGCAACCATCCTTTATTGTTTGAGAGTTGTCCTTGGGGTGTTGATTTTTCCATACTTCCAGGTTGTTATCTGCTTGTAGCTGAGTAAGCTTCCAAGGTGCTAGAGAAAGCCTTTAGGTAAAGAAAAAAAGAGAACAAGGGACTTGAAAAGGGAATTTTTCAGCATGCTGGAAATTGTTTTTCAGTGCTGTTGCTTCGGGGAAATAGACTGGAGAATAAACAGTGTCTTCTACAAAGCATCCATTATGTTACCAGATACATTCACTCTCCATATGTTATTTTCCATGTGTTTTTCATGCTTCAGGGTAGTGGCTGGCCACAATTAAAAACAAAAACAAAAACAAAAACAGGAAACAAAATTTGCTTTCAACACTCTTTCAAGGGAGTGTTAGTGGAATAAGTCACAATTCCCACTGTTGATCTAGGGAGGTGAACCCATATGTTGTCTTCATCCCTGATACCATGGTCACTCCATTTTTATCTGTTTTACCTCTACTGGATGATTTAGTTTGTTCTTCTGGATGTTCAATGACTCCTCTACTATAGATGCTCTCTGGTGATCATGAATGTAAAGCAAAACTCTGCACAATTTGTCCCTGCTTTCATACGTCTTCCCACTTGCTTCTTACAGAGACATCCTTGTCTTTCATCCTCCAAAGGTCTACAATGATCTATCTTTTATTTTCCTCTCTCTTTTGTAATGACTATACTGATTCTTTGAATGGAGACATGGCAGGGAGCAATATTTCTACATCATTCAAGTCTGAGGCTAGCAGCAATATCTAAAATCCCAAATAAATGGTGGTCTGGCTTTTGGTTTACTATATTGCTTATTGGGTAAAGTAACATGGGCTTCACTTAGTCCTTTCCACTCGGATGGCTGTTACTCCACAGGTTAGAGAGACATTGTGAGGGTTCTGGCAGTCATTAAATATATCCATTCTGATTATGCACTCAGAACATGGGGAAATCACCAGGACTGTACCCAGAGACTCTTTGAACTAATTATACTCAGTTTGCTAGAAAGATAATTATTGCATTTTTCTATTCCCTGGTACCAGTGTAAGCTCTGATTCTATATCCAATAGTTTTAAAATGATCTTGGTATTCCTTTTTCTCTATATAGTTATCTGGAAAATGGTTATAAGTCCCTTTGGGGTATAATATAACTCACATTACGTAATCTTGTTTTGGCATTGCGGGTTCTTTCTCAAAGGAACCTGACCTTATTTCAATTGGCTAAGAATTGATTTAGAACCAGAGCCAGGGGAGGAATCATTATTTTTTCAATGAGATGGTTGCCACTGGGCTTTGCTTGCCATCTCTTGATATCTTATGTCTATATAGATGGAACAACACTCTCATTGGTTGTCCATCTATCTTGCCTCTAGAAATAGGATGGCCTATTAGTCATTGCTACTGCCAGTGGTTAAGGGCCCCTGATTGTCAGTCTGGCCTTGCTTCCTATTACAGTGATTATATCTCACTTGCCTCTAATTATTGAGTGCTGAAACATGGTATTTGATATTCTGAAATTATATAATCTGTATTGACATTGGAGATTCTCATGGAAGCATCTATGACTTCTGGCTCACAGAAAACAACCCCTCTCAGTACTATGCCTTAATGAAGAGAGAGAGTTCTTCAGTCCTTCCAGTGGACATAGTCAACTAGTACATTCTCTGGTATCATATAATTCATCTACTATAATCTTTCTACTTCTTTGAAACTCCTGCTCTTTCCTCAATATTCTCCTAAGAAAGTCTGGTACAGTGGATCTAAACTTTTCTATGAACTAGATTATTTTTTTTAAAAAATATTCTGGTTAACACATGTAAACACCTCCAAATTAATTAAAATTTGTTGATAGTAATATTCACCTTCCTTATATAATATATGATATATTTCTGCCTTGTAAAATAAGACACTCACATGCTTATTGAAATGTGCTCAATAATTACTCAAAGACCCAAAAACATGTTGGTTATTTCCCTTGTCTCTCTTTCATATCATCATTCCTTAATTATTTTTTTAAAATCCATTCATTCCCTCTATTTCTTGTCCTTAAAGAAAAATTTTCTTGAAAAAATAATACTTTGAATGAGAATGCAATCAGCCTACATTAAAGCAGGAGAGTTATTAACAAAAACAATAGAGGCTGTTGACCCAACATATGAGATGGCAGTGAGGATGATCTGAAGAAGCGGTGATAGTACTGATGCTCCTACTGCTCAAGTCCACCGTCTCCTTGACCACTGCTTCCCTACCATTCTGGGCAACATGACTGAGAAGGTGCAACAGGCTACAAGAACATTTTTAGTGATAATGATTTTAAAAAGAACTATACTTTCTCTTTTCTTTCCAATATTGTGATATTTGCCTGCTTCTTTTCTTCAGCATGGAAATGCACCACTCAGATCTCCTGCTATGGGACTGCAGTTGCTGCTCTTTTGGATTCACTAGTGCTTTGTCTCAGGACTATGATTCTTGAAGAATGTTCCCAGCCAATGACTAAACATGGCAAGAGTACAGAGTGAGGATAATTTTTGGCAAGATGTGGGACTCTTTCAATAGGTAACTTTGCCTAGGACTATGCCACAGTTCAAGACTCCTCCAGCCCAATTCTTTCTTCTCTCTATCCTTTGTTAGATGTCAGACCCACATCATAGTTAGAAGGCTTACTTTGTTTTCTGCTTCTTTCCCCAATACATTTTCTGTACATTGTATTAGTTATCTATTAGTGTATAATATATCCCCCAAATTAGTGTCCAACAACAGCAACAACATTTAGTAACTCACAGCTATTTTAGGTCAAGAATGTGGGCATGATTTAGCCAGATCTTCTACTTCAGGGTCTCCCACCTGGTTGCAACCAAATGCTATTTTCAGGGTCTCATCGGAAGCTCAGTTGCAGAAGGATATGCAGAATTTGGTTTCTGCAAACAGTTCTACTGAGGACCTTAGTTCTTTGCTGACTGCTGGAGGTCTCCCTTCATCCTTGGCCACATGAATGTCCCCACCATGATGACTCACTTTATGAAAGAGAGAGAGAGAGAGAGAGAGAGAGAGAGAGAGAGAGAGAGAGAGACAGCTGCCTACTATATACATCTAATGCTATCTTAAGATAATTTTAAAAAATGGATTGATTCTTTTAGAAAGAGAGAGAGGAAGAGAGGGAGGAGAAGGAGGAAGAGGAGAGAGAGGGGGAGAGATTTGTTGGTCCACTCATTCATGTATCTAGCCCTGGTTGATTGACATTTGTGTCCTTACTAGAGATCAAATCTGCAACCCTGGCATATCCGGATCACACTCCAACCAACTGAGCTACATGGCCAGGGATTCTAATATCACCTTGACGTATGCTTCTCAAAGGACTCATGTTCCTCAGAGGACCCAAACTAACATATCTTTAAAAAATTCTAAAGAACAGCTTTACTTATTAGAACATTTGACTCTAACAAGGGGATAATTTCTCATAAAAAATGAAATTGTTTTGTTGTTATTGCTATTTTAATATGTCTGAATAAGGGGGATTTATGCATTATAAATTATTATATTTTTGTTTCATAAGTGACTACAAATGGAGTGGAACTCAAACTGAAACCACTGCGGGCAGGAAAGTACTATTTCTTTGGTTAGGGTAGGTTTATAGGCATATACTTTTTCTTTCTGCAAATAAAATGATTTGTTTCACATCATTTGCTCAAACAAATGTATCAGGACAATCCCGACCGTTGACAGCAAATTCTTCAAGATCAGTGCATGGGAATGTTGGTTGGTGGGGTTAAAAGACCATAAAGAGAAGTAAAAGTATACCAGGTACTTCATTTGTCACGACAAAGTGTAATGCTATTAAACTAGCAAGAATTAGTTTGAATCCCCCAATACCAAACTAATAGGGAATTGTTTTTATTTGGGAGAAAACCCAGTGTTTTAGGAGGCAGATAGAAACCACAAAAATATTATTGTAGATTTTTACAAAGAGGAACACAAAGATGTATAGCACCAAAGTCATTTATTCTCTTCTAATAAATATGTGAATAGTAGAATAGAGACCAGGTTTATGCTCCAGCACCCTGACCAATCAACTGCTCTTTCTACTATAATGCATCTAGTCTAGGTCTCAGAATTACCTGAGGGAACTTAAAGTTGGCCAGGTTTCAGAGAAAAGTGACCGATGTATCAAAGGAGAAAAAGCTCTATGGGAAAGAAAGAGCTAAATAAGAAAATCTAGGTTATAATTCATAGGAATATGTTTTTTAGCTTTGTCTGAAATAGGAAAGGAACAAAAAACTAAAATTGGGAAAAGATAAATTCAGACTGACTCTCCAATCCAAGGCAGGGAGTTGAGGATTATTAAAAGAAATAGTGAAAGTTCATTATATGAGACAATGAAAACCTAGACCAGCTGTGGTGTTCCAGAATGCACCCAGAGTAATCCTATCTGGGCTCCAGGGAGTAGCCTGACCTGGGTAGCAATTTCCAGCTTTAACTTAGAATCTCTATTATTGCATTAGTTTTTGTGGGTTGGCTCCAGGCACAAAATAGTTTACAATGGTGACTGTCTGTTATTTCCTGTAGTTGAATCCATATTTCTGTGGGCTGCCTTGTGTTCAGCACTGCTAAAATCCTTTACCTGCTTCACGGCTCTGGGGAATTTAATAGGCGTTTTCACGCTGCAGCAGGGACAGCTTACAAAATAAGAAGTTTGCAATGGGATATGTGGTGTTCATGCCAAGAATACTCGTCACTCCTCGTTACCTGTGGGTTCAGACTGATGCAGGAATGTCCTTGTTTAGAAACTCTTCCAAGTGACCAAAAAAACCCCCCACAACCCCCCACCCAAAAACCTTCATAGAGGCTGTAGTCTTTTTTATGAAGTGAAAGATTTAGTGAGACAGTGATAGGGAACCAGCTCCTGAGTTTGAATGGAAGTTTTGGTCAGCAGTGTATGTAAGTGATAGATGAGAGCTGGGATTACTTCCCTTTCACGAGGGTTTATGCAGCCCATTTATTATTTTTTGTGCAAATTTTTTCCACTATTTTCTTGGAGTTTGAACTCAAGCCTCAGTTCCTTAGAGATCTGTTTTGCTCTACTCCACAGTGGGCCAGCCTGGGTTCCAGGTGTGCGAACTGCTGTTGGTCTAGTGGCTCAAGGCAGCTGGAGCCCCTGGGACTGTCACCTTGGGGTGAAGATGACTTGTCCATTTATCTCAGTGCCAGCCATATAACCGTTATCACATAAGCCTCCCATGCCACAGAGAATCTGGGAAGTCCTGCTCTTTTCTTTGTGTAATCCTAGATCACTTTGATGCCTTGAAACATGCAAAGAGAGGACAAGGGTCATAGATGTTATGCTTCCCTTTATTGACTATTTCCCACTATCTGCTTCCTTCCAACCAGAATCCCCCTTGCATCTTCCGAGACAGATATATATATCTGTTTCTCAATTTTGAACATTTCTAATGAGAATGTCTCCAGTTTGACTTTATGTCAAAAGCTCTTCTTTAGCCAAAAATGACTTACATCTCTGTTTAGGAGGTATTAGGAAAACAAGACGCTGGATGGGAAATACTAAGATTTAGCTAGACTTCTTGCTATTGGGTAAATCACCTGATCTCTCTGGACCTCATCTATAAAAAAACAAAAAAGTTGATGATCTCTAATGTCCTTTCAAGTGTTATGAATCTATGGAAACTCTCAATTTAGCCATGCTACTCGTTATTGCTATTATTCTAAGTGATTCATGATTATATAACATATGAAAACACTGTAAATGTTAAAATAACATTTTCCATTGAAGACAATGTAAGGATTCATGTATTCAATACTTGATTAGATACTTCACCTTAGGCACTGTGCTTCTGCTGAGAATACAAAGGTGACTACCACATAGCCCAAGACCCTAAGCAGTTTATGTTCTAGTGGTGATATAAAATAAGCAGACAATTATTCTGCATGCTGAGACTGATGATGGAAATGATGTCTACATTCAAGATGCTCACCACGGCAAGGATGGAAACAACCTTCCAAAGGTGCTTTTGGTCCAACAAAGGGGTCATGAGGAAGACAAAGGTCTGGGGGCTGCTTCTTGACTGAGCTGGTTCCACATGCACATCCTTCTGCTGCCACAGTTCAAGCCCTGTCTTTACCCAGGGATTAGGATGCACCTGACCGCACAACACCTTGGTGCCATCCTGTAGGTAGGAAAGCTCCCCTCTGGGTGCCAAAGGTGAGTTAACATTTAATTTTTATGTATGAAAGTTCACCTTGTACGAAACATTGGTGTATAAAAGTCACAGATCATAGATGGCCTGTACTTGCCATCTGTCATTTGGCATATATAATCTATAACAATAAAAGTGTAATATGCTAATTAGACTGGATGTTCTTCCTTCTGGACAAAGCTGCAGTGGGCGGGTGCTGAGGTGGTGGTGGCGGGCAGGGGCCATGGCAGAGGTGGCCACAACAGTGGTGTGGGCCAAGGCACTTGCACGAATTTTGTGCATTGGGCCTTTAGTTTATATATAATTTATCTTTATTGTTGAAAATATTACAGATGTTCCCTTTCCCCCCATTGATCCTCTCCATTCCACTCTCATCCCCTCCAAAGGCCTTTACTACACTATTATCTCTGTCCATGGGTTATGCATATATGCATATAAATTCTTTGCTTAATCCCCGTCCCCCCAACCACACACACGCGCACACACACACAGAAATCTATTAGTTTTTTGCATGCTTCAATGTCTGTGGATCTATTTTGTTAGTTTATTTTGTTTATTAGATTACACATATAAATGAAATCATGTGATACTTGTCTTTCTCAGACTCACTTATTTCACTTAGCATGATACTCTGTAGGTCCCTCCATGCTGTCTCAAAGGAGTAGGAGGTCCTTTTTTATAGCTGCATAGTATTCTATTATATAAATGTACCACCAGTTTTGTTGTTGTTGTTTTTAATACTGATGGGCACTTAGGCTGTTTCTAAATCTTAAACTTTTGTAAATAATGTTGCTAAGAACATTGGGGTTTATCTATTCTTTCTGATTGGTATTTCAGCTTCTTAGGATAGCTTTCTAGAAGTGGGATCAGTGGGACAAAAGGTAGCTCCATTTTTAATTTTTTGAGGAAACTCCATATTGTTTTTCACAGTGGCTGCACCAGTCTGCATTCCCACCAGCAGTGCATGAGGGTTCTTTTTTTCCCATCTGCACCAGTGCTTGCTGTTTGTTGATTTCTTGATGGTAGCCATTCTGGCATATGCGAGGTGGTACCTCATTGTCATTTTAATTTGTATCTCCCTGACAGTTAATGACATTGAGTATTTTTTATATATCTCTTGGCCATTTGTGTGTCCTCTTTGGAGAGATGTCTATTTAGGTCCTCTGCCCATTTTTTAGAAATTGGGTTGTTTGTCTTCCTTTTGTTGAGTTGTATGGGTACTTTACATAATTTGGAAAATAACCCCTTACTGGATTTATCATTGGCAAATATGTTCTCCCATCCTGTGGCTTCCCTTTTTTTTTGATGCTGGTTTCTTTTGCTGTACAGAATCTTTTTAATTTGGTGTAGTACCATTCATTTATTGTTTCCTTTGTTCCTCTTGCCCTATGCAATGTATCTGTGAAAATTCTGCTACATGAGATGTCTGATATTTTGCTGCCTACATTTCTATCTAGGATTTTAAAAAGTTTTTTTTTTATTGATTTGAGAGAGGAAGGGAGAGGGAGAGAGAGACAGAAATATAATGATAGAGAGAATAATTGATTGGCTGCCTCCTGCATGCCCCACACTTGGGATCTAGCCCACAATCCAGGCATATGCCCTGAACTGTGACCTCCTGGTTCATATATCAACACTCAACCACTGAGCTATGCCAGTTGGCTTCTTCTAGGATTTTTATGGTTTCACTACTTACCTTTAAGTCTTTTGCCCTTTATGCAATTATATATTTTTTAACCTTTTAACTTCTCTCTTCCTCCATTTTTTAATCTGTGGAAATGCAGGTATGAAATAGAACATGCTTAAAAGAGGAGAAAGTGAAAAATTTATGAGACAAATGCTTAGCTTAGCGAGCACTCAATAAATGTGAGCCTTGATATTTCCCCAATGCACTTCACACCGGCATCTCAGTTGCTCTAATTTCACCACAAAATGTTGTTAGATGGATTTTGCTAATGAAGACTCAGGAAAGTTAAGTGTTTAGTTCAAGGAGAAGCAGTTGATTGTATGCAAATTCAGTGTTTTTCCTTTTATGCCTTAGAAATCTCACAACAATAGAGATTAAAATTTATGGTTTGCTGATTTGTAGGTGTGATCAAGGTTCCACACTGCCTATCAAGTCATAGGTTAGAGAGATGTTTTCACTCATTTTCTTTTTTTCATAAGTGGCACTTACCATCAACTCTAGTGCAGCATCTTATGGGACTTTCCTGGCTGAGCTGAGTTCCTTGAGGTTGGATTGAGGCAGGTTTTATACATAACTCTTTTTTGTTGCTGCTAGTCCTCACCGAAGGATTTTTTTCCTCATTGATTTTTAGAGAGAGTGGAAAGGAGGGGAAGAGACACAGATAAATGTCGGTATATAAGAGACACACGGATTGGTTGCCTTCTGCACTCCGTCTGGAATCAAGCTTGTGATCCAGGTACACGCCTTTCATCAGAATTGAACCCGCAATCCTTTAGTCTGTGGGTTGATGCTGTAACCACTGAGAAAGCAGGGTAGGGTTATATATAAATCTGTTGTCCTTTTTTCTTTCTAAATTCTCACCTGAGGATATGTTTTTTATTGATTTTTAGAGAGGAAGGAGAAAAAGAAAAAAATATATATAATTTCCTCCCTTACTCATCCCAGCCTGGGATAGAACCCTCCTCAACCTCTTTGGTGCATGGGAGGGTACGCCAACCAACTGAGCCACCCAGCCAGGGGAATTATTTTACGTTTTTTATTTTCCTTTTAAAATTTACTTTATTGTTGAGAGCATTACAGATATCTCTCCCAACCCCCCCCCCCTCTTTGCTCCTCTCAACCCATCTAAATTTTTGTCTTTTACAGTGAGTGCTCGGCTGGGGTCCAGTCCCAGTGGATCTGACTCCCATGCCTGTGATCTTAAGCACAGTCTTAAATCTGCAATTGGCAAATAACTGAGTAATGTCAGCTAAAGGGAGAGCTGTGTTACTATTTGCCTAAGTCAGAAGAGCCAGACAGGATTATAACCTTCAGCAAGAACGGAAGTCCCTCCACTCAGTTTCTGCACAGACAAGAGCTCTTTCAGCTCCGTGTTTGAAGAAGCGTACCCTTGCACTGCGGCTCCCTCCCCTAGTGTTGCTGGAAGCTGAGCTCTTGTTGTCAGAGCCCTCCTCCCCCATCTGCACCCCACTCCATGTTCTGGGGCCCTTTTAGCACTCCCTGAGGCAGCCTGCAGCCCTGAGGAGAACAAAAAGATGTTTATTGTTTGCTGTTATGTTTGTCAATTACTTCACAAGGTGACAATGATTGTGTTTATTACTATCCTTTCACACACTTGCATAGAATGTGAATGATGGGTTGCAACTCTATTTTCTCCATTAATTTTAGTGAGCAATTTGGCAAGCTGCAAGGTTGGTCAGGAACACATACAGGTGCTACAGGGGAAAAGCCTGTAAAATCACTCTCAGTGTTCACTACAGCCCTACCTCCCTTATCTGAAGCCAGTGGGGCCAGGTATATTTTGAGATTTATGTATATATATTTAGATTTTAGAAAGTAATAGGTGCCTAGATAATATATCTATAGCCAGCACAGTGTAATCAAATACATTTTAGTAAGAGGAACAGATGGAATTGTAAATAGCTTCACATTAGCATAATCACCTTTTGCTGTCAAACGAGTTATGAAAAGCACTTTTGGTTTGCAGAGCTTTGTGGACTTTGGCATTGACTGCCTACACATCTCTTAGGGCCACTTCCTTTCCGCTGCTCGGACTCCAGTGTCACCTGGTGCCCCGTGAAGGCTGGCCCTCGGAGAGGCGGCAGGCGCCCTCGGCCACCTCTGAGGAAGCAGAGAATGAGCTGCCAACCTTGGGGGTCCCAGTAAGTGTGTGTGGGTAGTTTGACATCGGAGGGTGTCATAGTTATAATAGTGTGCTGTGTGCTTAGCATAACTGATTCTATTTTGTTAAAGTTAATAGTGAATATTATAGTTTGAAATGGAATATACTAGCCCTAGCAACCCCCGCCTGGTCCCAGAGCCATTGCAGGTCTGCAAGCCCCAATGAGAATATGAGTAACTATGTGAATGCCCTGACAGGTGCTAATCTTTAACGTTGTAAACACCCTAACATGTGCTAATCTCTAAAGTTGTAAGCAAGTAGCAATGTACCAGAGCATCAGATAATGCTGCCTGGAGACCCCCGATTAGACACTGAAGACCCATTGGTTGCACCCAGAAGGACCGAGGAACCGCCCAGAATTGGCCATAACAGAAGGGACCTCAAGGCACTGGTCAGAGATCACAAGGGGCTCCTCCACCCGCAGTGTTCTCTCCACTCCCTTCTCCCTGTTTGAAATACTGCGTGAAGCTCTACCCGAGCGAACTGTCACTCTGCCTGTGAGCCAAACCTCTGAGGCCTCAATTGTGACCCAAGCACTGCCGGCATCGTTCCTGTCCAAGTGTGTGTCTGTTGGCGCGGATCTCCAGGTGACTTGTCTAGGCTTCTGGAAACCACCAGGACTCTGGTAAATAAACAGTGTGATTCATGCATCTTAAATGTTTGTCTATTGTTTTTAGTTTATGCTCGGTCAAACTTAGTAAGAAACTGTGGGCAATCCGTGTAAGTCCAGTTTCTGGCTGAGGAACCCCAGTCACCTGTGCATACGTTCCCACCTGAGGGTGAGTTGGAACAGAGGGTCATTCGCAGTTGGGAAAGGGAAAACGAGAACACTGTGTTTGACTTATTCTCCCTTTCGGTCTCTTCCACTTGGCTCCTTTCCCCCACTCTCAGAGGGCTCTCCTCCTCATGTCACATTGCCTTCCCATGCTTCCCTGTGGCATACGGTAACATCTCTGATTCCAGCCCAATGTTTAATCAGAGGGTTAGTTAGTGACGCCCCATGAGAATCTCATCAAGAGCCATTCAAGAGTACTAAAGCCTGGCATCAGGGTTAGCATTCTACAGTATTTCTCATACTGGGTAAAAGTCATGCTCTATATGAGTCAAGCTGCTTCAAACAAAACGAATGAATTTAAGACTTAAAATTGACTTCTGTCTTAGTCTCTTTGGATGCTAACAAAATGCCACAGGCTGGATATCTTATAAACAAAAACTATTTATTTCTCATAGATCTGGAGGCTAGATGTCTAAGATAAGGTGCTGGCCGGCTTGGTTTGTGATGTGGTTTCACTTGCTTATAGAGGCCATCTTTTCTCTAGAACCTCACCTGGTGGAAGGCCCAAGGAGCTCTGTAGGGTCCCTTTAGTAGAAGCACTAATCACTTTCCAAAGCCCCTCTCCCCTAGCACCATCACCATGGAGGAGGGGGTTTCAACATATGACTTCCGTGGTGGACACAAACATTCAACCTGTAACAACTTTTTTTGTAGCTGAGTTCCGTTTTCCCCAAGGACAAAAGATTATCCAAAATAAAAAGATTTTAGTTAAATATTCAATTATTAAATCCATTTCATCAGCCGAAACCGGTTTGGCTCATTGGATAGAGCGTCTGTCTGTGGACTGAGAGGCCTTGATTCCAGTCAAGGGCATGTACCTTTTTTGCGGGCACATCCCCAGTAGGGGGTGTGCAAGAGGCAACTGATCAATGATTCTCTCTCATGGATGTTTCTAGCTCTCTATCCCTCTCTCTTCTTCTCTGTAAACTGTCAATAAAATATATTTTTTAAAAATCCATTTCATCAGCACGATAATGTTTAAAAAATAAGTCACATCACTATATGTATAGATTTCATACAGACATATATCTGTGTGATTTTGTGTATGCACATACAGATAGAAACATGTAGTTATATCTTGACATAGGATGTTTGCAGATCATATCAAACTTCATGACAAAGTGCAGCCTTGTAGCATAAGAGCCATTTTATCTATTAACCATTTTAAAAACCTTTATGGGTTTCCCAGTTTTAGGAGCACTCCAGTTGCAAGAGTAGCAAATTGCAGATATTTTATTTAGCAGGGAGATAGTGTTCTCCATCTATTTCTTTGGCCTGGTTTATCCTTTAATCTATTATTTAATGAATTCTAGAGATAATTTGTTTTTGAACTGGAGGGATTACCTGAGCTATCTCATGCTTACTCAAAACTTTACAAATCAGTACTAGTTCTCTCTCTCTCTCTCTCTCTCTCTCTCTCTCTCTCTCTCTCTCTCACACACACACACACACACACACACATACACACACGTTGGCAATCTAAAAATATACCATTTTTGGTAGGGTTGGTAGTTGGCACATTGACCTAAGCTTTGGAGATGGGGCTCAGAAGGTGCTGATGGAGCTGCTTTGCTGAAATAGTAAAGTTCAAGTCACATAGACCTTCAGGAACAAATCCCTTCAGTAACTGTGGGACCATTGAGTAAGGAAAATTCAGTGTCTACTCATCATTAATGTGATCACTTCAATGCACATTATCTGTGAATGGTGATCTGAGTTCACTGCCAACATTTGCAAGATAAAATATGTGGCTTGACAACCACTGGGAGAACTATTTCCCCAGGTTTTCTCCTCTAGCCATAATAATATTACAGGGATCAGAGATTTTGAGCCCTGCTTCCTGTTAATATGAAGAGAGGATATGATGAATCCTGACAAATAAACCCATGTGTTTTATATATAGTATGTCGGAACCTTGGAATGGGGCATCCTAATACTATTCATTGCTGTAAGAATGAAAAGCAAGAACTTGAAAAAGGAGGATACTTAAATTTATTCATTGGCCACTGTGCTGGTGGGGATTTACATTCTCATTTCAACACAGGGTAGAGTCTTTATTAGACTCTGCACTTCAAAACAAACCAGAATAAAGTCCATTTTCGCCATTAAAAAAGATTATTTGGTGGAGCCCCATTAAAATCTCATCACAATAGCACTTTGAAGAGAAAATGATACTAAAGCATGGGCATTCTGTAGTATTTCTCATACTCTTTCAAAGTTGTTCCTTTCACACACATTTTAAGCATGCATTGGTACTGGTCTACAGATAAACTAGGTAGTATAACTCCCCTATACTAAGTCTTTGAATCCACTCTTTATATTCATTATTTATTTATTTTTATTGATTATGGTGTCACATAATTGTCCCTATCCCCCCATTCCCATCCCAAACCCCTCCCTACATATGCTCCACGCCCCTGTTGTCCATGGCCACTGGCTAGGCCCATATGCATGCACACAAGTCCTTTGGTTGATCTCTTCCCCTTACCCCCACCCTCCTCTACTTTCCCCTCTGAGGTTTGAGAGTCTGATTGCTGCTTCTCTTTCTCTGGGTCTGTTTTTGTTCATCAGTTTATGTTGATCATTATTTCCTCTAGATGTGTGAGATCAGGTGATCTAAGAAATACCCTTGTAAGAACCTGAACTGAGACAAGCAATAATGGTTATGTTGAGAGGCAAATGAATCAGTCTGTAGTTGAATGAATAAATGAACAAATGCATTATGGCTTTCTCATAATTATTGCTTTGGTGATCAATATAGGATAAAGGTCCGTGGTCAATATAATGTTGGCTTTGGATTCATTTTCAATAGTGAGCTGGTATTTAAGATCTTTTGGTGGATTCTGTCAATAGAGCATGATCCTTAAGTAGAGACTTTATCATTATATGAACATCCTAAAACCAGAAAAGCTCAATTTTGTGTTTCTTAAACTTTGGGTGACTAGATCTCATCCTAAACTTAATTATAGCAAAACATTAATATAAGGCACTTGAACTATTATCAGGGAAAGCAGCGATTATTTTCAGTAATGGATGAAAGCCAACTTCTCCCCCTCTCTCTCTATTTTTTTGCATTAGAAAGCATGCTTTCTGAGTAATGAAACCTTTAAACCTGAGTTGATAAAATTGGCTTGGATCTGTATTGGGTTTTTAAAATCTATTTTTTTTTTTTTGGTTGCAGTGATTTTTGAGGCTCCCTATTGTGTAATAACCCGCCTACCTATTAAAGGATAAAGAGTAGACAAAAGTGGCAGAGGACACAGCATCACAGTGAGAGATGAATGACAAAAGGTTTAGAGGGTCCAGTTTGAATGTTTCTATGGGTTTTTTCTGGAAGATGCAAAGCTGTGCTGGAAATCTCATAAGGATAGATTTTCCTATGATGTGTCTTTACTTTCTGCTGCCAATTGGATTGAAAGTATCACAAATAAAAGTGTTTCTTGTGGTATTTTCATATATCTTAGTCTAGTTCCAGGAAACACAATAGATGTGAACCATACAACTATAAAAGACTCCATCTGAAAAATGATCAACCTTCAGGGATGTTTGATTCTTTTCAAGAGTTAGGTAAAAGCCAAGGTCTTCCAAATCTGCTCAGTTTAAATTACAACTGGCTTCAGGTGGTTGCCACTGGTTTGCCAAAACCGTACCAAGGGGCTTCTTTCTAGTTTATGAGGTCTGGGCACTTTGGTGAAATCTAACAAACCTTGCATAAAGCCCTTTTTTGAAAAAAAATTTCCAAGAGAAGTTGATTCTTGTTAGGGATTTGAAGGGCAAGAAACTGTGGGAAAGGAAGTAAAAAAACACTAAATGCGATTACACTCCTTAAAATGAAGTTTGTAAACTTGAACTGGATTTCCAGGAAACCTTGATTGGAGGTCAGTCTGGAAGATCATGACAAACGTCTTTTAAAATTATTTGGTACTGCTTAATGGATTAAACAGCTATTAAAGAAACGTTCCTCCATCTTTGTTATCATTTAAAAATTATGGAGATGATTCCCTACATCTCTATTTTATCCCAGTGTTAAATAAGCCAATGTAACATAATTGAATCAAGGACTATAAGTCCCCATAGTACCAGAAAGAAAATGAATTTTATTATTACACTTAGTTTGGGAAGTAATTAGAGGCATTTTGCAATAAGTCACATACATTTGCTACCCCTCACATGCTATTAAGATGAGGATACAAATAAGTGTCAAACATGTCAGATTGAAGCAACCCCAAAGAAAACATTTGTGTTCTTATTCCAAGCCAAATGAATGTTTTGCAATGTTAATCAATTTTTTTGGGGGGTAATCATTTTAATGTCTTTCATTGACAGGAACATATAAACCCTTATTCATGCTGGGGACCAAGTATCATTTATCAAGGTTCCTATTTCCAGTTTAATAAAATCTATATTTACATTGGCAAATTCCAGTCGCATTAATAGCCTTGGGATGTAAAATGTGATAGGTGTGGCCTATTGGCACAAAAGGCCATTTTTTTTCTTTCTTTGGGTTTTATGCACTTTATTGGGGGTAGTCAAGAAAAAGCTCCCATGTGAGTGTTCGCCACGAAGGAAAAGAAGAGCCTTGGCAAGGGGCGGGGGTTACTGGTCTCTGTAGGGAACGGGGGCTACATCCTCGCAGAGGCTGGGGATTCCCTGTGAGGAAGGGATGGCAAGAACAATGCAAAGTGGGGGGGGGGGGGAGTTGTGCTCTCCACTGGGAGAATAAGCAAGTCAAACAATTTAATTGAAGTCTTTCAAGCTAAATCACTCCTTATGGCATGAATAAAAAAGATCGAACAAATTATATATTTAGTTAAAATATACGACCAATGGTACAAGTGTGCTGATGAAATTTAGGCCAGTTGTTTCTTTTCTGTGGTCATGATTTTTTTAAATATAATCCTGAGTTGCTCAACGACAAGGATGTGTTGTGAGGACTGTGTCATTAGGCAATGCTGCTGTGCAAACGTCACAGAACACTTACACAAACTTAGATGACAAAGCCAACCACACACTTAGACTATATGGTATTGCCCACCGCTTCTAGGCTACTAGTCTGTACACAACTGTGACACATGATAAGGATCTATACATATCTAAGCACAGAAATGGTAAATTAAAAATACAGTATAAACAATTCAAAATGTGATTCACTCATATAGGGCAGTTACCACGAATGGGGCTTGCAAGAATGGAAGTTGCTCTGGGTGATGGTGAGCGATGGTGAGCAATGGTGAAGGCCTAGCACCGTAGTGGGGAAACTGCAGTTCGTGAGCCACATGCGGCTCTTTGGCCTCCTGTGTGCGGCTCTTCTATAAAATACCATGGCCTGGGCGAATCTATTTTGAAGAAGTGGTGTTAGAAGAAGTTTAAGTTTAAAAAACTGGGCTCTCAAAAGAAATTTCAATCATTGCACTGTTGATATTTGGCTCTGTTGACTAATGAGTTTGCTGACCGCTGGCCTAGCACATCACTGAACATCCCTGTGGACTTTATAATCACTGTCCCACAAGCCTTTCCCCCTGCTTCCTATGACAAGATCAGAAGTAGAACACCAAGCTGTCAATGCGGCTTCATGAACAGGGAGTGGGCTGGATTGTTGGAGAATATTTAGGAGATACTGACCAGGTGAGGCATAGATCCCCATAATACTGACCATGAGGAGGGAGTGAAAGGTGCTGAGGATCAGTAGGAATAAGATAGCAACATGGAGAGATAAAGGGACATAGGGGCATCTCATGGCAATGTGATGTTTAGCTATTGCACGTTAGAGCACTACTTGGGTCAAAATAACTTTGGGTGTTTTTTTCTAAAAAATTAAAAGGGGGCGTTTAACATGGAAAGGGTGTAGAACTGAGGATTCAATATTTTGACTCTAGAAATTTGTTTTGGTTACCTTGCGCCTATCTGGAACAAAGAGCTCTTTCTGGCCTTGAATTGATGGAAGAAATAGAACTTACTTATGTTTTACATTATTACAATCTGAAAATACTTCCAAAGCCCAGGGACAGGCTGGCTCCACTCGACCACAGAATGCTCTCTAAAGCGACAATGACACTTGGTACTCGTTAAGGTATCTCCATGGACCTGTGTTCCTGCTTGGGATCTTAGGTCCTCAACAAAGAATTTCGGGCAGTGCATCCTGAAGACCAGCAAGCTAGATCCGGGAAGGCTTCAGTGCCCTCTGAATACACAGTGCTGCGAGGACAGGCTCCTCTGTGCTGACACACGTCAGTGACCGGCTGGCTGGGATGTAATCTGAGCACTCAACATCAAGGTGCTGTAAGTGAGAAGGAATCTATTGCCAAGCCCCATAAATATTGCTCACATCAGAGAGAAAAAAATTCTTCCTGCACCATGTAGCCTTCCATTTCTTATAGGAAACTCAGGTCCATTATGGTCTTATGGGACCACCATTGCATATGTGGATGGTCGTTGACTGGGATGTTATGCGATGCATGACTATACATAATTTTGGAAGAATCCAAAATGGGTCCCTGTGGATCTGGAGATGCCACTTAAAGAAGCTGTGCCTTTGTCAGTGTGCCATGAAGTCACTGAAGAATGTGTGCCCCCACTCCCCACTCCCTGCTATCTGGCTGGCTGCTCCATTCCCATAAAACTTTCTCAGGGAAGATCACCCTGTGTCTCCATGGACTCTCCCCAAACCAGCCAGGTCAGGCTCTCCCTTTATATGTCCTCACAGGTTCCTGAGCTTTTCTCTGCACTCTCTGAGTTATATTCAATTTTTTACTTCGTGATCATTTATTCATGCCTGTCTTCCCAATAGACTACCTGTTCTATAAGAAGTATAAACAAATTTTGCCACAATTGTCCCATTTCTTTGCCCAGTTCTTAACACATATGACCCTGGAAGTTTTCTCTGTATAAACAGATAAGATGATCCTTACTTCATCACCTTTGAAGTCACCTAAAGAGGTATTTTAACAAAATTTGTGTATGTTTTATCTCTGGCTAAACAAAATAAAAAATCCTGAGTTATGTCATAATCTGCTCCTTGTGATTCTGCTTTCCATCCTCATTAATTTTTGAATTTAAAACCAAAGTTCTGTGATCCAGAGTGTGGAACTGGTTTTTAGAAATCGAAAACAGCTTTAGTTTAGTGTTGACAATATATATATATATATATATATATATATATATATATATATATACCATAGTATTTTTCTTCTGACCTCATTGTGAAACTTGGAAGAATAATGCACACCTGTCTGTCAGTTAAAAAAATAATAAAAACTTTATTTCCCAACTAATCACATACCCAGTTCAGTTTTAAGATTTCACATAATTGTCAGCCATGGATGAAAAGTGATTCACATCAAGTTCCAGTGAGAAGGTAACTTGACAGAGAGGCTGTGTTGAATCCAATAAGTCTTTACAAAAAGTTAACCTAAAGTTGGACCTACCATAAAATATATAAGTTGAGGGGAAAAGGAAAATTCTCCATTTTGGGATTCAGGGAATGAGGAGGAGGATGTGTGCACATATTTAATAGTGTTTTATATTGATGCTCTGGACTCATTTTTCCTCCTAAAACAAAACCAAAGAATGTTTCTATGACCTAGAATTGACTTTCTGTAAATGTACATTTTACTGATAAGTTATAAATAGTTTATGATGACTTTAAATTAAAACCAGAAGTTAAATTTGGAACATGGAAGAGCTAAATAAGTTAACTCAAAAGTGTAGTGTCTTGAACTGCCATATCGTATATCAGAAAAAAACAAAACAAAACAAAAAACCTCTGCCGGGACTCCTCTGGCTGTGATCAGAGCTGCTCTTAGCAGATCCATGGCTGCTTTGGTAGTTGGGATCTGTGAGTTTTTGCTTTGGTAATCTCAAGGTCATTGAAGCTGTGTGTATTAAAATGGCCACTTCTGCTCTCACATTAATAATCACTAATGATGTGCTAGCTAAAAGTGGGAGCTTATATCCCAGGGCATTTGGAGATATTTCAATAAAATCAAACAGTCCAAAACATAGGTAATTGTATATCAAGTTATTTGTAATTATCACAGGGGACGAATAATTACCTCCCAGGGATCGGGAATAAGATGAAGTGTGAGAATGACTAAGTATGCTAATGACTGGTGGATGAATAATGCTTGGAGTAGAAACCAAACTCTTGAAAATCTTTGTTCCTATGCACCTTTCAAAGACATGGTGGCTTGGAAGAAATCACATAACTGACCTTCCTTAATCTCAATTTCCACAGCTATTAAATGGGGTTATTAAAGACTATTTTGTGGAGTGAGTATTAAAAAATGCAGTGTGGTGAGTGACTGAAACTTAGTAGGTAATCAATAAATGATCAGTATGATGAAGTGGATCAATGTCCTTGCTTCATTGCTTATTAACTTTGTAATAAGGTCATTGATTTCTTAAGGCTTCTCTATCATTTGTAAAATAAGAAAAATAACAAAATTGCAGACCTGTTTTAGGAATAAAATGAACTAATGTTTCTAACATTTTAGCATATTACCTGAGTGAAATAGCTATATCATTCAATCTTGATATGCCTCAAGTTTGTTTCTTTATCTTTAGAATTAAATTTCTCTAGAGCAAAAGTGTTCTTTGTGTCTGGTGGCAATACTAAAAACAAACAAACCACAAAACAAACAAAACAAAACAAAAACTCTAGCTATTAGCACTTAGTAGTAAAAGTGGAGCAAAGACTTTGGAAACTGGAAACACTGCCCAAAGGCAATCTGACCCATGTGTTTAATAGAGAGGATAATAAATAAGAGTAATAAGCATCATTCTCTTCAAACAAATATTATATTGTTTCTTGTTTTTAAAGTTCTTTGAAGCAAAGAGACAAACTGACTGTAAGTGCTGAAGGCCTCACAGTATATTTTTTAAGGGGCTCATTGTTTCAATCATTTCTGTGTTTTTGTTTTGTTTTGTTACATATTCATTATTTTTAAGAAGAAGCTTTAGTTTTCATTTAATTGATAGGTACACTGAATTAGCTGCATGCTATGCCTATCATGGGCCCAGAAGTATCAGGGTTAGCTAATTAACATCCTAATTTTTAGTGGCCAGTTTTCAAACATATGAAACAAGACCTAGTAGAGAATGTAAGAAGCATTAACAAGTTAGCTATTTAGTTCCAAAGCCTTCCATGAATCCACAGAAGTATTTTCAAAATTACCCACAGAGTTACTTGAGTCCTCAAGCTAAACATATCAGTCCATTAATGTCTTCACATTTTTATACTCATTGGTATCAAGTTAGTAAAATAATTCATACCTATCAGGAGAATTCTTATCTATGCATACTTCTATTTTCATTGCTCAAGCTCTCCAAATATGACCTAACAGAAAAGTAAGATAACCTATCAATGAGTAATACTGTTAATTTTACTCTATATGGTCTTTTGCAGCAATTTTCAATAGGTGTGCTGCAGGAATTTTAAAATATTCGATACCTGGCTACTTAGTCAGGGAGCACTGACCTCTTTTCCCTTAGATTGTAAGATGAAAACATGATTGCAGCCAATACAATAGCTGTCTATTGTGAATGAATAAAAATCATACCTATTTTTTTTTGTCAGATTGGCCAAAATGTCTTTTTGGTGTGCTGCAGAACTTTAGTAATTAGTTAAATGTGCCATGAGATGAAAACGGTTGAAAATTGCTGGTCTCCTGTATACATTTATTGAATACCAGAGGAGAGAGAAATTGTTGGAATTGGAGAGGGACAAGTAGCAAAAATTACTGGATGGAACATTTTCATTTTTTCAGACTTATTGAGTGTCAATTATTATTCTGAACTTTAAGTGGGCAACAAAATGTAATTTCTCTTCCAGATGCAAGAAGTAAGTTCCTTTGGAAAGTGTGAACTCTTTCTGGAATTCAGTCACTGTGTAATGCTTACTAGTATACCTTTGGCAATTTGACAAGTTGGTGTTTTAAAACAGTTTTCTTAAAACTCTGCACCTGAGAGTATGTTTATTGATTTTATATTTTAGAGAGTGAGGAGGGAGGGAGGGAGGGAGGGAGGGAGGAGGGAAGGAGGGGAGGGAGGGAGGGAGAGAGAGAGAGAGAGAGAGAGAGAGAGAGAGAGAGAGAGAGAGAGAGAAACATTGATGTCAGAGAGAAATATCAATTGGTTGTCTCTTGTACACACCCTGACTGGGGATTGAACCCACAATCTGGGTATATGCACTGATGGGGACTCAAACCACAACACTTTGGTGTATGGGGCATTGCTCCGGACTAATTGACAATGCTCCATACCAAGCGAGCCACCTGGCCAGGGCCAAGTTGGTGTTCTTAAATAGACACTGTACAAGGCAGAGAATTTTCACAGGCTCTTCTGGTGTTACAGTCATTGCCACGTGGGGATGAAAGGCATATAAATGGTCTGTAGGAGGGGTTTCATTGCCCTATTTTGGGTTGTTATAGGTAAAAAATGTTCAGATCAGCAGTGTTATATGGTCTGCCAAATAGTTTGTGAACCAACAGTGTGTTACATTTTGTGATACTCCCGTGAGGCACTCTGAATGAAAATTCGACCTGCTGAAAGTAAAGTTATGAAGGTTCTTTTCTTAGTTGACAGAACATTTAATCACTGTGTTATTGGTTTGGTTTTCCAACTCTGAGAATCGTGAACACAGAAATTGGCTTATCTTTCAGGTCCCAGCTTAGTTACATTTTACTTCTACAGAGGAGGATTCTCAGGCTCTCCACCTCTGTCTACACTTTCTCTCAAAATAATGCTAATCACAATTTGTTAACCATGCGGAATGTAATTTATTAGTGTGGTTGCATTAATGTTTACAAACTTCCCCCCTAAGCTACCAAAAAGAATCCATGATTTTGTAGGCTCCTCAATCCAAGACTGGCTTTTAGATATTTGTGTTGAAAAATTTGACAGGAAGTGGGGAAACTTGCTGGAAGTTAAAACAATCGATAGGGTAATGAAGTGAGAAAGAAGGAAGGGTGTGAGGATAGGGTATAAAAGACAAAAGGATGGAGAGTACAGAGCATTTGCTATACAGTGATTGTATTGGTATTTGCCACAGAACATATGCCTGTATATGAATAATTTATATGTCACTGTTATTTATTAAAGAAATAACCAAAGTTTAAAAATGTTTTATTTCTAGAGAGAAAAAAAGATCAGTAAAATCTCAAACTTCAAAAAGTTAAATGTATATTATAGTTCAAATTTTATAGCATAAAAATTATTTTAAACTGCATACTAATTAGGTTGAAATGTATTTTAAAAATATGCAAAAATTTCCTCTTCATTACAGATGGTTTTGCTTCTCTAGTATATCTGGCTGTGGGTAAAAGCCCATTAAATAACTGCATTATTGGAAAATCTTTGACAAGACACTTCTATTCTTTTTAAGACAATTTGCGGGCAAAATGCAACCACTCTAGCTCTAAAACCATTCTAGTATAAAAATAAAAAGTATGTGCAGAAAATTAGTTACATATCCTGAATTTTCCATAAGGGAAGCAGAGTTAATGAGCATGAGAAATGCATTTTGAGAGAGGCATTTAAACATATAGAGAGAAAATAGAAATGTAACCATAAAATGGCTGTACTTGACAGGTATGACATTTGAGTTTTTTAGGCTCCCTCACATGATATGTAAGTAATTTTCCCACATATAGAAGCTGGAATGGTCTGAGACATTATCTTCATTTTAAAAGAAGGCTTCCCCAGGTCAGGCTGCCTTCCTGACTCTGCCTTCTACATAATGAAAAGCATTACCATTTAATGGATGAGCACTGACTTGGCCCGTAAGCAAAACTAAAGAATAGAAGAAAATGAAGATCACATTCAACACAAGGCGACCACTGGAATATTCGTCAGCTCATCATCTGCTCCGTTTTGGAAAAATCTGTCCTGCAGCTGGCTAGTTAGGGACCCTCGCAGCGTGGAGGAGGACACAACTGTGTTGCAACAAGATGTAGGCTTCCTGGTGATAGTTCGATTAGTACTCTGTATTCTCAAATCTCGCATCAAAGGACAGATTTACTAGAGTTCAAAGAAATATTTTATTACAATGGCTCTGAGAGGTAAAAGCGTTCATTGATCTTAGAGGGGGAAATTAAGCCGTGCAAAACAAGATTTCCGCCCCCCACCAAGCCAAATGTGATGACAAAGATTGGTAGTTGACCTTTTGAACAGTTTATAGTCTATTCTGGGGTCTTAACTTACTAACTTCATAAAGGAAATTATCTGTAAGGAATGTTTTCTCTTTCCGACTTCACGTGTTTCTTCAAAATACTTTCTCTGAAGGTTATACCAAAGCAGAAATTGTTTATTTCACTAAGTGGGGAGGCTTTTGGCTGGCAAACCCAAGCTCAGTAACAAATCGTGTTTTAAATGCCATTTTGAAAGGAGAGCAGGTTGGGCAAGTGGCTTAAGGTAGAGGCCCCATTCAGTAGGAGAATTTAGAAAGTGAAGTTGCTTCCTCATTCATAATGCTAATGAAAGGAAAATCCTAGGACTTGGTTTACATAGATTAATGGGCTGCTATATCTTAAAACTGTTGACAGTTTGTTTTGGCACTTCAAGAAGTGCTATAGCATTCATGCACAGTAAATTATGAGAGATTAGTGATCATCCAATTTAGAGTGAGCTAATGGCGTGTTTGTGTCAGAGGACTTAATTTACGAAATCATGTCCCCAGCCTTAAGTCAACATGCCAGGCTTGGGAAACTATGAAATGGCCATGCAAGACTCCAGGGGGTAAACATGGTGGTAATCAAGGCCATAAAGACACGGACTACCTTTCATGTTTTAATTTACACCAGTTCATTTGAGGCCTAGGAGCAGAAGATGTTTTCCAGCATCTGCAAGACAAACCTATGAATTCTGTTTGTTTTGTGTTGTGTTTTTTGTTTTTTTTAAGAACATAAAAAAGTTGCATGAAGACTTCCCCAACAGCTGGACTACAGTCTTTGCTGGGTGAAGCCTCTTCCTAAGTCCATATTTGTGAGCATACATTTACAGGAATCAAACTCTCTAGTTTTGTGACTTTAAATGTAGAAAGAGTTATAGGATAAAAAAGGGTCTTTTTTAAAAATAAGCTCTATTAAGGTCAACATTTAACTCCAAGCCAATATCATACTACATTTGGCTTTTCCTCCCAAGAAAATGGTATTCAAGAAATTTTTCCTGCCCCTAATTCTGCAAGACTGAGTTCTTTCTGTCTTCTGAGATAGAGTTTGAAGGGGTATTTTATCATTTTTCCTTGCAAGTCAACACAACTCCCTTTATTGAGTAACTTCTTTTTTTCCCCTCTTTCTCTCTTTGGAGGGTTTCATTCTATGTAGCCATTGCACCAGATAGGATGCTTTGTTGAATCGTTTATTTATTTAATAATACTTATTCAGTATTGACTATGCTCTAGACATTTCTTTAGGCCTGTGCTTTCCAGCATGGAAACCACTCACCATGTGTACCCATTGAGCCCTTGTAGTATGGCTAATTGGCATTGAGGCGTGCTCTAAGTGCAAAGCACACACTGAATTTCATAGACATAGAACACGAAAAGGACTTGGAACATTTTTATATTGCTTATTATTTAACATGTAATTTGTATAAACCTTGCTGAAAAAAATAATAAAAGCAAAACATTCTTTCACCTGGAGACACCCACAAAGCACAGATATTGAGGCTCGGAGTGCCTATTGGAGCTAGTCCATCATTGGCACAAGGTGACAGCCACCGGGCTTCCTCGCGGAGGAAACCACTTTCCCTACATGCAGGGGCCCTCAGAGAAGAGATGCTAACCTGGGTACCCCTAGTGTAGTGGCTTAAATGGTGGCCCCTGAAAGATGTGTCCATATCTAAATCCCTGGAATTTGTGAATATGATCTCATTTGGAATAAGGGTCTGTGTACACGATCAAGTTAAGGATCTCGAGATGAGACTGTCCTGCATTTATCTGAGTGGGCTCTGAATCCAATGTCAAGTGTCATTAAAAGGGACAGAAGAGGAGAAACTAGAAACACAGAGAATAAGGTCACGAGAAGCCCGAGGCAGAGATTGAAGTCATGCAGCTACAAGTCAAGGACCTCATGGAGCCACCAGAAGTTAGAGAAGACAAGCAAGGATTTTTTTCTAGAGCCATCAGAGAGATTGTGAATCAGCTGACTCCGTGATTTTGGATCTGATCTTCAGAACTACGAGGGAATATGTTTCTGTTTTTTGTTTTTTTTTTAAGCCGCCATGTTTATGGTATTTTGTTACTGTAGTTCTAGGAAAGTAATGCATGTACACTTTTTCCCTACTAAAATTTAAGGATTGAATAAATCCCTCCTCTATACCTTGAGAAAGACTAAAATAATTAATCTAAGGACCTTCTTATAGAAATAAAGATTACCTCTTTCTATAAAAGAAGGCCCCTTTGAACTTTGCCCTTTATTACCCAATACATAGGCTCAATTTAAGCCTTTTACTCACATTATTTTACCTATGTTCTCATGCTTAGTCTGTGACAAACCCCATTCACCCTCTTTGTAAATTCTGCTCCAAGATCAAAATAACTCTTTCACATGTTGCTAAATACTATTATTGTTTATTTCATTCATTTGAAAAATATTTTGAGAATCATCTATATAAATAAAAATATTTGCAATATTTTGGGTGGCTACATTGTGAACAAAGAGATTTCTATTCTCCTATATTTTAATTTCTAATAGTTTCAGAGAGATACTAAATAATAACAATGAGTAATATGCATTTTATAGGTTAATAAGTATTGTGGAGCACAGGAAATGTAGAACTGGGTAAGGGCAGGGTGGTTGCAGTATTAAATAAGGTGGTCAGGGTGGGCCTCATTGAGAAAATGACGTCTGAGAAAAGTCTGAAGGAAGTGAGGAATGAGCCAGGGAGATATCTGTGGGAAGAGCATTGCAGGCAGAGGGAACTACTAGAGCAAAGACTTCAAGGTTGGAACACCACTGGTGTTTGTGAGGCAGAGGCCAGTGTGCTGGGAAGTAGGGTGAGCATGGGACAAAGTGACAGGAGAAGCAGTAACCGTGGGCAGCCTGTGGGACCCATTAGGCCACTGTAAGAATACCAGACTTTCTGAGTGCTTAGAAGGTTTTGAACAGAGGAAAGACATATTCTGACTTAATTTTTTTCAAAGTTATTTTGGTAATGGTGCTAAGAATAGGCCATGTAGGAAACAGAGGAGAGAGTAAGGTTAAAAGCAGGGAGACCTGCTAAGAGAATGTTGCAATGGAGAAATAATGTTAGCTCAGACCTACATAGCCAGTGGAGGTGGTGAGAAGAGGTGAGGTCATGGATACATAATTTGAAGGTATAGTCAGCAGGGTGTGAAAGAGTGAGAGGAATCAAGGTTGATTCCATAAATTTGACCTGAACATCTAGAAGGATAGGGAAACTTTCAATGAAATAGGAAAGGCTGGAGGGAGAACAAGAATTTTTTAGTGTCTGTTATCCTTTTCCAAGTAGATTTTCTTATTATAATATAATTATCCTGAGCTAGTGGCTTTATTACAAGCAAATTAGGAGTGATGCATGCATAGTTCAGCCTCCATTGGACTCTGGGGTGTTCTTGGCTTACTCCATTAGGGAAATGGCAAAGGTCCAAGCTTTCTGCAGTTTACTTCTCATTAGTCTGACTCTCTATGAGATCCTGAGGACTCACATACGGTCTCCTGAAATTACTGATTTCATACTTAGAATTTCTTCTAAACTAGCCTTCACTACTTTCCTCTTCCAACATGATAGATTCTCTTTTTAATTAATAGTTGCCTTGACATTTTTCTGAATAGTATTCCAAATTTCTTTCAAGAAATCCTCGCCCCTATTATTACCACATTATTGGTTATCATCGTAGTGAAAGTTAGAACTTGCCTTTTCAGTCTTCCATTGTTCTCTGAGCCTACAATATCCTTTCAACAAATTCCCTTTCCTTAAGACAGTAGAAATTGCTTTCATCAGTACAATGAATAATGCTGGCAGATACATATCTTTATTTAAATGAGAGAAAGGATAAAATTTACCTTTTAACATTAGAATTCTACATTATAAAGGTGTTTGTATCCTTACTTCAGGAAGGTAATTTATATATAATGATATATATATATATATATATATATATATATATATATATATATATATTAGAGGCACAGTGCATGAAAATTCATGCACTGGAAGAGAGTGTCCCTCAGCCTGGCCTGCCCCTCCTCTCCTAGTCTGGGAGCTCTCAGGGGTGGGAGGCAACCTGGTGATCAGTGGAAGGTGATGATCTATTACACCTCTGCTGCTGCCACTGCTGGCAGTGCAACCCTTGGCTGGCCCTGGTTACCTGAGCCTCAGGTGGCTCTGGGCAGCTGAGAAGTTGCCACCAGAGGCTTATCTGCAGCTCGGGCCCACCCTGGGCAGTTGGGCAGCTGACATCCAAGGCTTGCCTGTGCCTTGGGCTGGCTCTGGGTGACTGGGGGGCTGAGGGAACTGGGGGACTCCAGAGGCAGGTATGTGGAGTGGCTGGACTTGCTTGGGGGCAGGCCCAGCTGTGCCACATGCCTGCTGCCCCAGCAGGGCTGAGGAGACTGGGCACCATCATCTCTGAGGGTGTGGTGGTCAATTAAAATATCCCCTCCTTATTGGCTGTGGGTGCCACCATCTTTGTGAGGGTGTGATGGTCAAATAGCATATTCCTTCTTTATTAGATAGGATAGTTTTGTGTGCAAAAAACTTGTGAGCTTTAATTCAATGGCATTGTCTATAAATATTATCACAAAATTCAATGGATGGCTCCTAGTGAGCTCCTCAAGTGGAGTTTTCTTTGCTTAAACTATTCAATTGGGTTCATGAGATTACAATCATAGGCTAGAAGGGGACTTTGCATGGAATCATAATTCAATCACTGTTGGCATTTATTGAGTCATTTCATATCCTCAGATTGGTCTCTAAACTCATGATTTATTCTTTTTTTGTTGTCTAAACTTAGGTTTATTTTTAGTAATTTCTATAGTATTGTATTAAATTGTTCAATACACTAAGTACAGCAATACAATCAACCCTAGGGAGAAAATATTTTCATTTTCTTCTTTTCTTTTAGAACCTGAATCTGTTAAATTTTAGATCCTGAATTTAATCATGTCATTAATATTTATGTTAAAATATTAAAATGTCTTTAGGCACATTATTAAGAAAATTATAGAAATATGAATAAGGAGATTGTGAAAAACAGCTATGTTAAGGATTTTAATAAGAATTTAAATAGCATTTTCATGGTCCAAATGCAATTCTTTTGAAAACTTTGCTGATTTAATTTTGTTGAAGAGAAGATTGCTATCTTCTTTCTTCCATAATTGTTAAACATTTCTTTTTTTAGATTTATAAACACCAGTTAGGATGATTATTTTAATGAATTTTTATTTACCCATCAGATATTTTCTTGCAATTAACATTGTATATACAGCTGCACTAGCATTTTTTCATTTGTGAATCATATCAGTAAATTTTGATGCCAGAGCACCATAAATGATGAGAGACTATTTATCCTTTTAGCAAAAACAATATGATCTAGGCTCTTGTGAATTATTATAAAATGAAGTCTTTCATTTTAAAAAAATATATTTTTATTGATTTCAGAGAGGCAGGGAGAGGGAGAGAGAGATAAAAACATCAATGATGAGAGAGAATCATTTATTGGTTGGTTCCTGCACACCTCCTACTGGGGATTGAGCACACAATCTGGGCATGTGCCCTTGACTGGAATTGAACCCAGCACCCTTCAGTCTGCAGGCCGACACTCTATCCACTGAGCCAAACCAGCAAACACAAATCTTTCCTATTAAGTGATTAACTGGGTAACAGTACCATATTTTCTTATTGTCAAGCTCTGTTCTAAGTTAGGTGTATTAGCCCCTTTAATCATTTAATCTTTACAGCAACCATACAGAGCACTAGCCCACTTTTTTAAAAAAGAGGAAACTGAGCTACCTAACGGCTCAGTAACTTGTTCAAGATCACACACCTAGGGAGTGGCAGAGATAGATTCAAACACAGGCCATCTTTTCTTAACCACTACCCCTACACTGTCTGTAAGAACAGACTTTCAGAACCTATGCTCACAAATACTGTAATACTATGGGAACAACAAACAGTATTCCAAATGGAGAGCAAGCCTAAAAGGAGGGCTGTCGAGAACTTCCCAACCTGTGTCTTAGAGATATTGGTTAGGCCCACTGCCCATGGCTTCCAGCAGTGATGGGCAGGCTCCTTTATTTACCCCAGCGTGCTATGTTGTTTTCTGTGTGTGATACGAGCTGAAAACGATTGAGAAGTACAGCAGATCTCAGATAACATCGTTGCATTCAGTGTTGTTTCCCTATAACGTTGATGAGGAAAATATAAAATCGATCCCTGCCCTTTGTCTACGTGGCTTTCTCCAGGGACTCTAGTTTTCTGCCACATCCCAAAGATGGGCGTGTAAGGTGAATTGGCCTGTCTCAGTTGCCCTACTCTGAGTGTGGGTGTGGGTGTGGGTGTGGGTGTGGGTGTGGGTGTGGGTGTGGGTGTGAGTGTGCCCTGCGGTGGACAGTAGCTTGTCCAGGGAAGGGGTTCTACCCTGCGCCCTGAACTGTCTGGATATGGCCCTGGCCATTTGCCATTTTGAACTGGGATACGTAGGTTGGAAAATCATTATCTTAACTATTTTTATTAATTTTTCTTAAGTGTATGTACTACTCACACTTATTTCATTGTTTGGTGATGTTTCTGTGACCAAAAATGTGCTATAAGAACTTAACTGTTGTTGAGATCAATTTGGCCGATGGCAAAGTGGTTTTGTTATACATTATTTTGCTTAAAGCTACAGTTTCCAAGAAGTTAGTGATCATGTAAACTGAGGGTTTACTGAAACTGCTTTGCTCTATCGATCTAAGCTGCTGGTATGCCATCAGGGTCCACTTGTCCCAATATTATTATTTTAAAAAATATATATTTCATTGTGTTTTTACAGAGTGGAAGAGAGAGGGATAGAGAGTTAGAAACATCGATGAGAGAGAATCATCAATCAGCTGCCTCTAGCACACCCCCTTCTGGGGATGTGCCCGCACCAAGAAACATGCCCTTGACCAGAATCGAACCTGGGACCCTTCAGTCTGCAGGCTGATGCTCTATCCACTGAGCCAGACCGGTTTCGGCCCAATATTAGTTTTTGAGTTTCCTTTTGGTCACTGTATTTGCAAAGATTGATATTTTGTGGAGTTTATCCCTTCTTAGAGATTTTCCACAGAACAAAGAGAAGAGCTAACAAAAAGAGGACGGCTGGATGTTTGAGACAGAAAGAGGGGCAAAAGATCAGATTCATTCATAGAGCGGGAAGAAAGGGACAAAAGGGTTCACATGGAGGCAATATTTTGGATTAATGCATTACTTGAATTATGAACTCAATAAATATTTATTGATCACCTACTATTTACTGGGCTCTAATTCAGGCTCGAATGAAGCAGTGACTATTATAGACATGGATCCCAATCTTCAGGAAGCTTAGAATCTAGCAGGAAATATGGACATAAAACCATACAAGTGTGATAAATGGTATGACAGGAGAAACGTGATTCTGGGTCACCTTCCCTAAATCCTTGCTCTCTACTTTTCTTTATGCATCTGTGAACCCCAGAGCTTTCTCTTGTCTTCTTACCTTTTTATTCAAAGTCATTTTGAGGGATCTCAAATAAATCCCATGTCACTTAGCCAGTGCAAAAGATTGTTTTCCAAATAATCATCTCTTGCTCTCTCTCCCTCAAAGATTTAGACTGATATAGTTAGCTGCCTGTTTCAACTTCACTGCTGAAGTCTAGTTGGCATTTCAAATTCAATCTGACTGAAAATGAACTCATTATTTTTTCCTCAAAAGCTATTTCACCTAAGGTACCTCTAATGCTAATGAATGGTAAAGTGATCCACCCATTTCCCAATTGAAAAGCCTAGAAATTTCTACAGACAACGTCATGTTCTTCAGCTCCCATTTCTGATCACCACATAGTTTTACCAATTAGTTTTTTACTGTTCTTCATTGTCTTATTTTAGGCCATCATAACTTTTATGCTTTTATTACTTCTTGTGCTAAATTGTACAATCATATGGTACGGTTTCTGACTTATGTTAATCATTTTATTGCTTTTGATCAGAGATTATCAATGTTATCACTCCTGCCTTTTGAAATTTATTGGTTTTCTTCTGGCATAATATATAGTTAATTTTTAACAAAGTGCTACTAGCTTTATAAAAGAGTGCATTCTTTGGTCTTAGGATATAAAGTTGGATCTCTATCAATTAAATAATAATTATGTTACCTTAATTGTTATTTATGTCATTCTTATCTCTACTTATTTTTTTTTTTGTCCACTAGATTTTCCATGGACACAGAGAGAGGTAAAATAAAATGTTGGCTACTAATAATTAGCCTACTCTCCTTGTTTATTGATTGTATTTTGCTCATAAATGCCAATGCTTATTCAAAGTGCCTTGTGATTCAAGTTGTGTCTGTGATTTCTTTCTTTTTCTTTTCTCCACTCAACAAAGATCAGCATCTGCAAGACTGCTTACCATGCAAAATCCATCTAATGGCCTTTGTTTCACCACAGTCATTCTGGGTGAGTAGAGTGTGTGTTTTTGCCTTTTTCTGTTTTTCTCCCCCCCGCCCCCCTCATTCACCCCAGGTTTCTTCTGGGTCAAGGGAAAGCCTTTCTGACAGACTATGCACATACTTCCCATTACTGCAAACAAGGTCTTGCTAGTGTCCCCCTCGGGAGCATCCCCTGCACTGGGTAGTGTCACTCTGTGACCGTGTTTGAGGTGCAGCTGCAGACATCTATCTCCCTCGCAGTGTCCCTCAGTGCGACATTCAGCGCCTCTGGGAACCTTTGTCACTATACAGTTTGATGAAATGGTGTTTCTGTTGCCCATTCTGTTTGTGGTTAAGGAGTGATTTTTCAAAGAAAGGAATAGCATTTCTTCTATTTCAATATTTAAAGCCCCCAAATATTATTGTTATTGATCTGGCATCTCTATCTACACACTGATTTTTCTCAGTTCAACCTCACCATTGCTTCCAGAGGAAGCCTTCTCAGTGAAGGAGCGAGACTTGCCGTTCAGTGACTCCCTACCACCTGCAAGTTCTAGGTCAAATTTCTTAGCATGACACAGGTTATTCCTTATGATCTGATTCTTATCAAAATATTTGGCTTAAGTTCCTCCCTCCTTCCTTCACAATACACACATGCCATAATGAACTGTTCATAGCTTCCAACTTGTCCCATGCTTTTTTTTTTTTTTTTTTTTTTTGCTTCTGTGCCTTTGTGTATGCTATTTACTTGGTCAGGAATAGTTGCCAGTATTCAAATCTAACTGAAGCATTGTGTTCCTTGGTCTCTTTCTCATTCTGAGGTCTCGTTCACAGGACTTGACTGTGCCCTGACAGCATCTATGTCCAAATGTTACATTGTTCCTTGATTCATTTAATTTTTATTATGTACCAGATCCTGCTACAGTTTTAGGTGCACAGTAGAGAACAAAATAGACAAAGGTCTTGCCATCCAGGACTTATAAAATTATTATAAGTGTTGGCTTATTATTTTCTCCATTTAGCCTATGAAGTTCTGAAGGGATTAAATTTTCAATCTTAATAATTGGATATATATCCAAAGTGGATATAGTAGATCCTCAATAAATGTTTACTTGAATGAGCAAATAATTAAGAATTTATAACAGTCCAGGTAAGAAGATATTGGTTCCTGATCCAAGGTAAGGAAAAAGTGGGTAAGTTTTTGACATTTTTGAGGTATAACTGCTCAGTTTTGGTGACAAATGGTGTTAGAATAATTCAGGTTTCTAGCCGAAAGCGGTTTGGCTCAGTAGATAGAGCATCAGCATATAGACTGAAGGGTGCCAGGTTCTATTCTGGTCAAGAGCCTGTACCTTGGTTTCAGGCACATTCCCAGTAGGGGGTGTCCAATAAGCAGCTTGTCAATGTTTCTCTCTCATCGATGTTTCTAACTATCTCTCTCCCTTCCTCTCTGTAAAAAAATCAATAAAATATATATTTTAAAAAGCACATAGAAAAGAGAATAATTCAGGTTTATATATTGGCTGACTAAGTGAAGGAACATGAAGGGGTCAGAAGGTTGAGAGTTGGAGTTCAGTTTTGGAGTCTGCAACACATTCTGACATTTCAGCAGAAGCATCACGACAGCGCACATGCTGCATTCCCAAAGGGGCGCTGGACCATCTGCTGAAACCCCAAGCATCTGAGAACACCCGGAGATGAAAACAGAGGCCTTCCATGAGAAAGTTTTGGGGAAAAGCTGAGTTGTGGGTCTCCTCTCTTATCTTTACCCAAAGTGGTTGGTGGTGGTGATGGGAGGTAGTAAAGTCACTGTGCAGTGGGAGGGGCTTCATCGGGGCCATATGGTGAGCTTTCCATGCGTGTTCTGAAACTGCGGGACTTTGAAACTTCATGACTGGCATAAAATTTTGATAGCTGTAGCAGCTCATCACACATTGAGAAGGTTTAAAGGGACAGGGGCTAGTAACATAAAGCTGTCATGTGATTACACTCCAGGCATGCTGCTTGTTAAATGTCCCAACTACATACACATTTAGGAGTTGTTAGGTTACAGGTGGTGACTGAAATAATAGTGTGAGATGGCCAACAATGGATTGTCAAATATGGTGACAAAAGGCTTTTGTTCAGAACCTTGGGTCATTGATATTAACGGGGGAGAGGGGAGCAGAGAGAGAAAAATGTAAAATGTAAAAGGTAAAGAAGGAACTGCCAAAGAGCCATGGGAAGGCAAAGAGTGACATCATGGAAATAAGGACCCTGGAAGATCCAGGGGCCTGAAGCTTATTCAATTATTGGTAAACATTAGGTATAGCCCTAGCTGGTTTTGCTCAGTGGATAGAGTGTCAGCCTACAGACTGAAGAGCCCTGGGTTCCATTCCAGTCAAGGACACATGCTCAGATTGTGGACTCAGTCCCCATTAGGAGGCATGCAGCCAATCAATGATTCTCTCTCATCATTAACGTTTCTATGTCTCCCTCTCCCTTCCTCTCTGAAAACAATGAAAGTTAAAACATTTTTTTAAAAATTAGGTGCACTCATGCCCCAGCATATGTCTGAGATTTTGCTGCCTGTGGACTTCTCTAGTATTTTTATGGTTTCCCATCTTATGTTTAAATCCTTTATCCATTTTGAGTTTACTTTTATATATGGTATAAGTTGGTAATCTAGTTTCATTTTTTTTGCAAGTATCTGTCCAATTTCCCCAACACCATCTATTGAAGAGGCTGTCTTGACTCCATTGTATATTCATGCCTCCTTTGTCAAATATTAATTGAGCATAGTGATTTGGGTCGATTTCTGGGTTCTCTATTTTATTCCATTGCATGAGTGGGATGGTGGAGGGTAATTGGGTGGAGGGTAAGAACACATATGTAATAACTTAATAAAGAAAATTTTAAAAAATTAGGTACAAAGTAGATACTGATTTATAAAGAGAAAATAAATACCAAAAAAATCCCAAAATCTCAAAAAGGAATATATTTTTATGTTATTGCTTAACCCCTCTGTGTAGCATTTTTCTTATGCTTTGACTGCATTTTTATTTGATTGACTTTTTTTTAGAAAGACTGAAAAGTTATTCATTGTTTTTCTTTAAGAGAGTTGGTAAAAGTTCAATTTTTATTATTAAGAATTTTATTATTAGAAATGTTTTTTATGAAGATTTTCAGCTTTATCATTCATTATTAGTAATGGCAAAAGAACTTTTTAAGGACTATTTTCAAATTTGGGGAAACTTCTATAAAGTGTCTTTCAGTGTGCACACAAAGAGTTCCTGGCATTTGAAGTATTCTCATGTAGTTACTTAGGCAATTTTCAAGCATGGTCACAAGCTCTTTGACTTATCTCCCATTGAGAGGTATACAATTATATTATGTCCCTCCCTCTTGAATCAGGATGTGCTTATGTCTGTTTCAGTCAAGAGAGTACAATGTAAATGAAGCTATGTCACTTCTGAGGCTTGGTCAGAAAGGACTTGCATTTCTGTCCTTGGTTACTGGGATATTTGCGTCTAGAATTCTGTGCCTCGGTGTTAGGAGTCTGACTTCACAGAGGCTGCCACACTCTGAAGAAGCTCAATGCACGTGAGAAAGCCAGGTGTAGGCTCTGATTGACAATCCCAGGTGAACCCATTCTTCAAATGATGCCTCCCCAGGTGCTAGACATGAGTAAAGGAACCTCCAGATCAGTGTTTCCCAAACTGCTCTCATGATGAGAATCACCTGGCAGAGTTGTGATAAATAGGTATAGGTAAAATTGTGGTAAATAGGTATAGGATAAATATATAGGTAAAATTGTATACTTAACTAGTGCTCTAAGCATATACAATTTTACCTATATGTTCCCAAAAATTCTAGTTTAGCACTTCTTAGTTGGGATTCAGGAATCTGTATTTTAACAACTCCACCAGGTGATTCTCATCATGAGAGAAGTTTGGGAAACACTGCTCCAGATAATTCTAGGCCCTTGTCACTTGAATTTTTCCAACTGAGACCTCAGGTGTAGTGTTGCAGAGATAAGCCATCCTTGCAGTGCGAGGCCAAATTCCTGTGTTTTACATTAGTGAGCATTAAAATGGCTTATTGTATGGCAATCAATAACATGAATAAAGACTAGTCTTAAATTGACTGAATTAAAGATACATTAATCTGGTATTTTGATTCCTTCAACTTTGTTTTTTCTTTCTCAAGACTGCTGCAGCTCTTTGGGGTCTTTTTTGATTCCTTATAAATTTTTGGAGAATTTGTTCTAGCTCTGTGAAATATGCTGTTGGTATTTTGATAGGGATTGCATCGAATCTGTAGATTGCCTTGGGTAGTATGGACATTTTAATGATGTTGATTCTACCAAACCATTAACACAGTATATTCTTTCACTTGAGTATATCTTATTCTATCTCTTTTTTCAATGTCTTATAATCTTCCAAATACAGGTCATTTACCTCCTTGGTTAAGTTTATTACTAAGTATCTACATTTTTGTTGCAATGGAAAATGGGGTTGCTTATTTGTTTTCCTTTTCTGAGAGTTCAAGTTATACTACAAAGCCACTGTACTCCTAACCCTGAGGCACAGGATTCTTAGTACAGGCACAAGAACAGGCATGTAGACCAATGGAATAGAACAGAGAACCCAGAAATCCACCCAAGCCACATGCTCAATTAATATTTGACAAAGGAGGCAAGAGCAGACAATGGAGTCAAGACAGTCTTTTCAATAAATGGTATTGGGAAAATTGGACAGATACATGCTAAAAGAAATGAAACTAGACCACTAACTTGTTCCACAGACAAAAATAAACTAAAAATGGATAAAGGACTTAATGTAAGATGTGAAACCATAAAATTCCTAGAATAAACCATTGGCAGCAAAAGCTCAGACATCTCTCATAGCAATACCATTAGGGATATATCTCCTAGGACAATGGAAACTAAGGAGAAAAATAAGCAAATGGGACTACATCAAAATAAAGAGCTTCTGCACAACAAAGAGACCATCAATAAAATAACAAGAGTACCCACTCCATAGGAGGACATATTTGACAGTGATACATCGGTAAGGGGTTAATCTCCAAAATCTGCAGGGGGGACTCATATAGCTTAACAAAAGGAAGATAAACAATCCGATTGAAAAATAGGCAAAGGACCTCAATAGGCACTTCTCCAAAATGGACATACAGAAGGCCAGAAAGGCATATGAAAACGTGCTCAAAGTCATCCAGAGAAACAAATCAAAATGACAATGAGGTACCACCTCACACCTGCTAGATGGCTATCATCAACAAATCAACAAATGACAAGTGTTGATGAGGATGTGGAGAAAAGGGAACTCTCATGCACTGCTGGTGGGAATGCAGAGTGGTGCAGCTACTGTGAAAAACAGTTTGGAGTTTCCTCAAAAATTAAAAATGGAATTACCATTTGACTCAATGATCCCATTTCTAAGAATATATTCCAACAACTCAAAAACACAAGTCAGAAAGGATATATGCACCCCTATGTTCATAGCAGCACAATTTACAATAGCTCAGATTTGAAAGTAGCCTAAGTGCCCATCAGCAGATGAATAGATTAAAAACAATGGTACATCTACATAATGGAATACTATGCTGATGTAAAAAAGAAAGAACCCTTACCATTTGTAACAGCATGAATGAAACTGAAGAGCATTATGTTAAAGGAAATAAACCAGTCAGAGAAAGATAAGTATCACATGATCTCACTCATATGTGGAAGCTAATGAACAACATAAACTGATGCAGAAAACTGGACACAACTTTGGTTAACTTTTCATTTACATTTCATGCTCTTTTTGTTCTTAAAGTGTTTATTTAATAGATTATGGATATGTACTATCCTATCTAATAAAGAGAATATGCTAATTTACCATCATGCACTCACAAAGATGGCGGCACCCACAGCCAATAAGGAGAGAATATGCTAATTGCTGCCACACCCTCAAAGACAGTGGTGCCCACAGCCATAAGATGGTGGCTTCCAGTCCCCTCAGCCCTGCCAGGGGAGCAGATGTGCAGCACACCTGCCTCCAGATTCCCCCAGTCCCCTCAGCACCCTAGCTGTCCAGGGCCAGCCTGAGGCACAGGCAAGCCTCAGATGGGGGCTTCCCAGCCACCCAGGGCCTCACGAGGCTTGTGCTGCCAGCAGTGGCAGCAGCTGAGGTGTGATAGGGGTGTGAATGAGGTGTGAATGATCACATTCTTGAATTGCCAGGTTGCTTCCCTTCCCTAAGGGCTCTCAGACTGTGTGAGAGGGGGCAGGCTGGGCTGAGGGACCCCTTCCCTCCAGTGCATGAATTTTCACGTGCCGGGCCTCTAGTATATAAGAAAGGTTAAAACAAGGAATCATTTGAGGTCTGGAATAGATTAATTTAATTTACATAATTTCTAATGGGAAAACATGATTCAGTTTTCAAACAGCCTCCTGAAAATTTTAAGTTCAAGAAACAAAGTTCCACTGTAATAAGAACCACAATTAGTCTTATCAGAAGAAAAGTGCATTGTCCCTCTTAGCAGCTTGATGCTACCAGAACACTGACTGTGGCAGCTGCTGGGTCCTCTGATGGAATGGCCTGCTTTTGTCTGCGTAGCTAAAGATGAACCAGGGGCCTTCAGAAGGCCTAGACTACTCTACACTTTCAGAAAAATAGATTATGAAGGGGAAAGAAAGATCAATGGCCTCAGATAGATAAAGAAGTAGGGACAAAGAAAGTTTAATTTAGAATGGAATAGTCTTGAACTTGTTTTTGAAATGGGAGAAATAGGACAGGGAGGAGATAATTCATGAAGCAAGAGAGATGGCAGAAGAGGTAAGAATAAATGACAGGTCAGAAAGCTGATATTAAGGATATCAGTTATTTGTGACTCTACTGATTTCGATCTACTTGTCTTCTGGATGAACTGGCCCCTTTTTCATAATGGAATGCTCCTGTCTATCCCTGACAATATTCTTTGTTATGAACTCTATTTCATCTGATATTAACATAGGCACTCCAGTTTTCTTATGTGTAGTATTTGCATGATATATCCTTGCATTGTATATTCATTTACTTTCAGACTAGCTATATCTTTATATTTAAAGTGCATTTCTAGGAGACAGCATATAGTCAAGCCTTCTTCTTCTTCTTCTCTTTTTTTAATCCAGTCGGAGAATTGTTGCCCTTTTATGGGAGAGTTTAGATTATTTACATTTAATGTAATTACTGATAGAATTTGATTGAAATCACCCATCTTGTAACTTGCTTTCTATTTGTCCCATCTGTATATGTTCATTATTACTTTCCCTCTTTTTCTGATTTTTATTTAATTTTTTACTATTCTACTTAATTCTATTATTTTTATATTGACTACCTCTTTAGTTTTTAGAAATTGCTCTAGGGTTTACCTTAAAAATACTAAATCAATTTACATAAGATATAGGAAGCTTATAACTATGTATCTTATTTCCCCTCTCATCCTTTGTGCTACTGTTCTATTTATTTAATTCTATACATATTTACAAACAACATGCCACATTGTTATTATTTTTTAAACAACCAGTTAACTTTTAAATAAATTTGAAAACTAAGGAAATATTTTTTATATTTCCTTCATATTTATCTTTTCTGGTATCCTTCATTCATTTGTGTAGATCCAAGTTTTCATCAGGCATCGTTTTCCTTTTGCCAGAATAACTTCCATTAATAATTAATTGCAGTATAACTTTACTAGTAATAAATTTTCTCGGTTTCTATTGGCTGAGTATAAAATTCCAAATTGATTTTCAAAGCCCACCACTTTAAAGATGCCATTCTACTCTCTTCTAGCTTTCATAGTTTACAACAAGAAATCTGCAATATTTTTTTGTTTTGTTTGTTTCTCTGTATGTAATGTGTTTTTTTTTTCCTGCTTTTCAGAATGTCTCTTAATCACTTTTTGGTTGTTTGTTTATTTTATTTTATTTTATTATTTTAAAAATATATTCTTATTGATTTCAGAGAGGAAGGGAGAGGAAGAGAGATAGAAACATCAATGATTAGAGAAAAATTATTTATTAGCTGCCTCCTGCATGCTCCCTATGAATGGAGCCTGCAACCCTGGCATGTGCCCTTGATGGGAATCAAACCTAGGATCCTTCAGTCCATAGGCCATTGTTCTATCCACTGAGCCAAACCAGCAAGAGTTCTTAATCACTGTTTTTTAACGACTTGATTATGTGCTTTGATATAGTTTTCTTTGTGTTTTTCATGTTTTGGAGTCATTCAGTTCTAGAAATTGTGCATTTGTAGTTTTCATTAAATTAGAAAAAACTTTTAGCCATTACTTCTTTATTTTTTCCCCTCTCTTGCTTTTCTGTATAATTGTGTTTCCAATTATACATGTTAAAATACTTGATATTGTCCCTAAGGTAACTATTGCCCTTTTTATTTGTTTACTAGAGCCCTGGTGCATGAAATTCATGAATGGTGGGGGGGACCTTCAGCCTGGCCTGCACCCTCTCCAATCTAGGACCCCTTGGGGGATGTCTGATTGCCCTGTGGGATCTGGCCTAAACTGGCACTTAGACATCCCTCTCGCAATCTGGGACCTCTGGCTTCTAACTGCTCACCTGCCTGAGGGCCTGATTGCCCCTAACTGCCTCTGCCTTGGCCCCCACAACTGTGGCTTTGTCCGAAAGGATGTCTTGAAGAATGTCCAGAAGACTTCTGGTCTTTAGAATGTTGCCTTTTTATTAGTAATTTGTGAATTTAAAGATAAATATGAGATTAGTTATGAAAATATATGTATAATTTATGCATTAAATGGCCTGATCTTACAAATGTATACTCAGTAATTAAAATAAAAATTTTCATAAAACATTAGCAATATTTTATAATATGGTACTGTTTTTAATTTCTCATATTAGGGTCAAAATCTTTACAAGATAATATTTAGTATAGCATTTGTGTACAAACGTGTTACTTCCTAATAGTGCTAAATTTCAAGTAAGTAATTGAATAAAACAGGGTCATTAAATATATTTTTTTTTGGAAAATTTAATTTTTCATGGAATACTTCAAAATTATAATAATAAAAAAATCTGATTTTTGTGGTTTGTTTTTTTTACACTTAGTACTGTGTGTGTATGTATGTTTAATTATATGTATTTGCAGGCTTTTTAGGATAATTTTGTTAATTAGGGGTTCTAAAGATCAATTTCTTTACCACAATATTTCAAAACTAGAGGCCTGGTGCACAAAATTTGTGCACAGGTAGGGTCTCTAGCCCTGGCTGCCGATGAGGGTCCAATCAGGTTCCCTGCTTCCCTGCTTCCCTGCTTCCCTGCCTCCTCTTTCACTTGCTCCTTCAGTGCCCTGTTGCTGCTGCTGGTTGTCTGCCATGTTCCACGCTGCCCCCTGGTAGTCAGTACATGTCATAGTGAGCGACAGAATTCCTGTTCTCGTGGACTAACTCCAAAGGGTACATTTTGTATATTAGCCTTTCATATATACTAGAGGCCAGATGAATGAAATTTGTGCATGGAGGGGTTCCCACAGCCAAGCCAGCATCCTCTCCAATTGGGGACCCCTTGGAGACATTCCTCTTGCAATCTGGGACTGCTGGCTTCTAAATGCTCACCTGCCTACCTGCCTGAGTGCCCCTAACTACTCTGCCTGCCTACCTGATCATCCCTAACCTCTCTGCCTGCCTGCCTAATCAACTCTAACTGCCTCTGCCAGACTGCCTGATTGTCCCTTTCCCCTAACCACCTGTCTACCTGCCTGATCACCTCTAACTTCCCTCCCCTGCTGGCCTGGTTGCCCTTTCCTGCTGGCCTGATCACCCCTAACTGCCTTTGCCTCAGCCTCTACCACCATGGCTTTGTCAAGAAGGAAGTCGGATGTCCAGAAAATGTCCAGTTAACCCTGTCTAATTAGCATATTACCCTTTTATTAGTATAGATAGATTATATAGGATAGAATTGCTTAAATGGGGGGAGGGAGGAGCCTTTTTTAGCAGGAGGAGATGCTCTTTACAGACAAAAAATATATAATCCCCATATCTGGGCTGTACTGGCAAACTGGTTATTACAAATTGAACCGCTTTCTTACACTTTACACCAAGCAGCTGTTGCCCTTAAAACCCCTCTTCAGTCCCCACCTTAGGCTCTGCCTTCACAGTTCACCCAGATTAGGTTCTGATTGGTTGGTTTCTATGCCAGTTGGTGTCAAGAGCTCCACCTCCTAGGCAGCCATTGGCTCTTCTGGGAAATCTAGAATGGCGCTGCTGACTGGTTGCCCATCTGGTCATTTAGGTCATGATGGCCCTACATTATTTTTAGTATAGATAGATAGTGGAAGATAATCAACTATGAATGCATTATAAAATATCTTATTCCTGGTAGTTTCATGCAAAATTTTACTATTAAATGTAGAGATTATTCCTGTTTTGTAATGTTTTTATAGTTCACTGCTTTGCCATGTTTTACTGATCTCATCAAATACTCATAACAACACCTTGCATTAAAGAGCAGTTAGAGTTTATTGAGAGCCTATTTTTTTCAACTATACTTCCTTTCTTCAGCAAATGTATCTTCTAAGTCAGAGGTTGCATACTTTTGTTTTGCAGGCCTGAGCCAGGCTATAGACATAATTTTTCAACTTCTACATGGATGGCCCATTTATAGTGTTTTTCCACCCCCAGAGCAATCCTGACTTGCAATGATTTTTCAGAGCTGCTCACTTCAGATGGGGCATAATTTCTCCAGGTTGTCATTCTCATAATAAGTCTTCATTCTATAACCATTAATGTTCACTTAATTCATTCAACATGTATTTATTATGGCCTGAGACCTGGCCTCTCCATTTTTTATGTTACATGTTTGTTGACTGGTCTGGAGTGAAGGAGAGAGGTAGAGTAGGGAGAGGCAGACAATTTCAAGGGACTGAAAAGCAGTCCTTAGATATGTTTATACAAGGTTTTCATTTCAGGACCACTCACTGGTATTCATCTTAAATCAATGGCCATTTCCCCAAGTGATTGAAAGTGAATAAATAGCACAAATAAACCTATATTCCTTAAGTACAGAAAATGGAAGAAAGATGGGATCAATAAGGAAGTTATTAAAAGAAAACTTTCTATGGAAAAAGAAGCTGGAGGGTAGAAAATATCTATTTTCTTTTCCTTCCCACCAATCAGAGGCAAAACTTATTGCTCCTTAGTTTAAACCTCTGTCATGGCAAGACATTAGTTTAGAGAAAAACCTGCTAGTACCATAGTTGGTGATTCATTACAGATAAAAATTACTAGCAGAGCATAGATTTCATTTTGATGGACATCCATGAGAAATATATAAAAGGATAGGATGTGAAAAGATATAGGCGTTTTTATTTTACATTTACCTTGGAAGAAGAAGAAATCAGGAAGCCTCAGAAACATTGTGTTCTCAGATTGCTCATTTCTCCCTCTATCAATTTCCTCTTCCTTTGATTAATTTCCTCTTCCTTTAAGCAGCGTGCATACGCTGCCTTGTAAAACATTGTGTTTGGAGAAGCAGTACCATAGGTTGGCCCATCTGGTGGAAGAACTTGTTCCCTTTTTTTAAAAAAAACTCCTTGCCTCTGCATTATGACATCATCCCTTATAAAGGTAGAGATAGATTATTGTGCACATATAACATAGTGAATTTATATGAGATATAGTGACTATCCCATGAGTGGGGGAACAAGACATAATTTGGAGTTGGAGCCTAGAGTGATTTATGAAGGTCATTGTCTTACAAGTTCAGATGCTTTCCATATGGTGTCAGAGCAACCCCCTTATGTACTGTATGTATAAAACATATGTAGCAAATTAGTTTCACTTACATTTTTTCCCCCTTAAATATGTTTTGGTTTACTAGTAAAAATGACATTGTCTTTTGTTTATCTGGTCTGTAAAATACTACAGATTTTTTTTTCTAAGAGAGAGGTTATTTGTTAATAATAACTGAAAGTTTTTAAATGAGACAGACAGAATCAAATATGAGCCCCTTTGACACTGGGTTTTGCTGTGGCTTGGATGCCAGAGTCTTCCGTTTCATTGGATTTATGGCTTAACTTCTGTATCACGCTCAACTTGAGTGTGCTCAGCACTGTGACCTTGTCTAGGAAGAGAAAAAATGGATTGTTCATTTTCCAGCTGTAGCGTATTATATTTCCATCTAATTGCATTTTCAAATAGATGTGAAGATGCAACTACTTCCACTTAAAAGGAAATTGCTCTACTTAAAGAAATATGGATAATGGATTAGAAATAATATTGAAAATTGAAAGTATTTTATCCCTTAAAATAATAAGCATTTGTTTGGCCTGGGCAGCAATCACATTGATGGATTTTTTTTCTTCCTTGTTAGAGATGTGAAAACTTAAAGAGTACATGCCCTCATACTCTACTCTAGTATTTCAAAGCCTTTAAGAATTGACTGACCGTACACAACTTTACCCTCTAGAATCTATAGTGTGCATGGTCCATTTTAACACCACAAAGCATGGGTGCTTTCCAAAATTTAATGTCATCGTTTATTTGAGAAGTTTGTAACACACTTTAAAATTTTAGAAACTCATTGGGATGTGGCAAAACTGAGACTGGAAGTCATTTAAGCTTTAACCCCAAAGTAAGAGACTATCTAAACATTTGTGTTGGAGAAGAGTTTCTTACATTATTAAACACATGTCTGGCTAGATGTTGCGGTTAATCTTATGTCATTTATAGTGGTTATCAAAACTGAAATGTGCAACCAGAATTATGGAATTTTCATAGCTGTATAATCTCTAAGTCATATATTATTAGAGTATAAAAATTGTTCTTTAGTTTGAAAACCCTGACAATGTGCATTTGAAAAATATTCTTCGAAGGTAAAAGTAACATCTAGGTAGTATATGACTTTCCTGTTAGTTGGGTGAGATAAAGTATCGTATTTGCCGGCATATAAGATGATTTTTTGGCCCTGAAAAATATGCCTCCAAGTGGGGGGTAGTCTTATACGGCGAGTATATAACAAACTCTGTATTTTGGGTGGAAATGTTAGGGGGTCGTCTTATACGCCCAGTCTCTTATACGCCGGCAAATACGGGTATGTAGAAAATCATTAACTTGAGTGAAAAGGAAATAGGTATTTGAACACCAAGCTTTTTAGACAAGATCAGGAGTGTGCAGGGTGGTATGGTTTTTGATCTCCAGATTTAATTTAAAATGAATATATATGTATATACAATTGTATATGCACACACATTCAAATTAAACAGTAATATTTAATTATCGTTAGGTGATTAATATGTCAGCCCATCTTGGCGAGGTGTTTACAGGCTCCAATCTAATGCCACCAAAACCTGATATTGTATTTTAATTCCTATGAAACATTCAGGGTCTATGCACCACTGAGTTATCTACTTATTTCTAGAGACAGAAAGAATTTTTTCAGAGAACATTGTTTTGCTTTCTATTTAATGCTTTTCCTGTGTATAAAAAAGGATCGCTGGTTTTTGAAACTATCAATTTAGCTCTTTCTGAATCACTACGATTCATTTGCTATAATCAAATTTTCCCTTCATGTAAGCAGAAGATTTATTTCAGGACAAATCTTCCTCTCTTCATTTTCCTCAAGTAGGCAGCTTACACAGCTGTGCACTATAGCTCTACAGCAAAGTCATTTGTAGCTTCAGTAGTTTGATCAGGGGTGTGAGGAAGCAGGACAGTAGCAGGTCCTCTGGATGTCTTTCTCCTGTTCTTTGTATTCTAGTTGTATGTGGCACATGGCTTAGAAGATTTGCATTGGATCCCGGTTGGCTTTGGAGATTGAAGAAGGTTACCATTCTGTGAAGTCTAAACATCTGCTAGAATCATGAATGACTTTGGGGATGAGCTCATCAGCAGGTAGGTCAACTAACTCCTCAGCCAAGTTATCATCAGCCAGATTCACTACCGTTGCCCCATTGAGAATTACTGATGGTCCTAGTGGACATGAGACTGGATAGTCAGCCAGAAAGCTAATTTCCTCCTCTCTCGGAGTGGAGGTGAGGAAGAGAATGGAAAAGAAGGGAACATGTGAAAAACCATTTCTGGATATGAGTTTGAGCTGCTTACACCATGATATATAAAACAAAACAAAACAACAACAACAACAAAAAATGGAGATTGACATGCCTTAACTCTGATTTTCCCATAGGCAAGGAGATCTTGAAGGAGATTAAGGAGATCTTGAAGGAGAACAGCAACTAGATTCTATTTCTATCTTTGACCAGTCATTCTCAAACTATGCTCACAGATAATGCTGATGGTCCACTTAAAGTGGTTTATCACTAAAAGGTAACAATTGTGCTTTCACAAATTCATTTAAAAAGTAATTAAAAATAGGTGACACAGCTGATTCTATGGAAAAATATTCTCAATATTACTGTTTTATCTCATAAATTTTCTTAAATGTTTCAAATTCGGTCTACATTTATGAAACAATATTATTTGTCTGACAGAGCTCTAGGTTGGAAACTTGTAAACAAATCATTTACAACTCCTGTCTTTGATGATCTTTCAGTCCAATGGAGCAGACACCCAAATAATTTCAGTTGTTGGGGAGAGATAACAGATGAGCCATAAGAAAATTACTATGAATTGAAACAAAATTGAAATTAGATTTTCTTTAATGTTTTTGAACATGCAGTGATTTACCTACATAAAGCATAAATTGCATTTTCCATTAATCATTATTTTTCTTGTTTTTGTGATGGTATTAAATGATGTTATGAGGAAACTGTACCATCTTTAGAACTGGGTCTATCTCTCAGCTCACAAGCAGATTGAATTTCTGCTTTAGCTTAATCTGCATTGAAGGGTGATAACACTTTCAAAGCCAGATTGTAGAGTAAGAGAGAGTATGTGTGCTAGGTGGCATCACCTATCTGCTGATTCTTTTTTGCTACATCTCAGCGAGGTGGTGGGACAGCATATTTTTTGATACTCTTGTGATGTGCAACAAATCTTCTGGTGACAAAATAGTAATGGCTCAGAAGAAATAGGGACTCAACTGCTAATAATTCCCTAAGAATTATTGTGGGTTGAGGGATAATTTGAAGCTGTGGTATTGCTCTAGAATTTGCCAACTTTCAACTAAAAAGTTCTCCAAGTTTTTACCTATGCTAATTGTTGTATCACTACTTTATCCTTGAAACTATAGCTGTGTGATTTTCTCATAATATTATAGAATGAGTTATAAGGTACCTTTGCTGCCCCGTCTATTTTGAAGTTGAGAAACGGAGGCCCCAATCTTTCTGTTAATTAGCTACAGACTTGAAGGAACACAGATGTATTGAGCTCAGAGATCTTTTCTCTGTCCCACCAGGTCCCTTAGCAGTGACCTGCTGTTTGGTTGTGTGCAGTGTGTACATGATTCATACAACAGGCTTCTGGGTGGTGATGATAATTATTATGACAGTGGTTGGTTACTCTCTTTATATTCTCTTTTTCAGGAACTTATTTTTTTTTATTTTTCAAATCAGTGCTGTTACTGAACAGATATTTTCCAAAGTGGCCTTTATTGCTCACTTAGATTGAAAACATTAATGGCCTTTGGAGCTGTGCTTGAAAACAAAACTGTGTTCATTTTTTTTTCAGTAGACTAATTTTTCCCCCCAACAGCTGTCTTTGTTTCTTTTAAATCTAAACCTTTTCACTGTTTTGTGTTAATATTTTTCAGAAATGTTCATTAAGTGGATCAATTTTTCCACTTCTTTCAATCCTAGAAAACAAAACAAGTTTAGTCATGTCAAAAGCAAATAGTCCACAGGGATAATACAAGCAAATACTCATTGTGAATATAATTTAAACAATTTAAAGGCTATATAATTTATTTATCTTAGTATTCTGCTCTGCTGTTGTTAGTGTCAGCAGTGGTTGGAGGAGCTGAGTTCTGCATGGGTTCCAGGCTCCTTCATAACGTATTCCTTCTTTTAGTTGGTATCAGTGTAATCATTCCTTGTTATGAATAGAGATAATCATTTACACAGGTCTTTAGCCTCTGAGTTGAAAAGTTTGTCCAAAGATCCACTCATTAAGCCACTTAAGGACAGCTATAGTTATGCTCTCCATTGTCTTCAATTTCATATAGAATGAAGTCTAAACTACCTTCTGTGGCTCACAGAGCCCCTGTATATATTTCTCTGGCCTCAGCCTGCTGTCCTGGTCATCTTATACTCTCCCTCTTGCTCATTCTGCTCTGGCCACACTGGTTTTTCTATTCCTCCAATAATCCTAATTCATTGCTGTTGAGTGCATTGATACTTGTGGTTTTCTCTGTTTGGACAGCTTTTTAATTTTTCTCCTCCCCTCCAAGTCTTCTCAAAGCTGGCTACTTCTTGCTATTCTGGTCCCAGTTCAAATAACCTATTACCAGCTAACTATTTACAACCCTTTAATCTCAAGAAGGTCCCTCACCCTGATTTTTTTCTTTCACATGATCTGGCTTTCTGTTTTCACCACCTAAAATTCTTTTGTTTATTTATGTGCTCACTTATTTATTTGTTTTTTTCCCCTCTGCCATTCACTAGAATGTAATGACATCATAAGGGCAGGGACCTTTCTTATCTTACTCAAAGCTGAGTTCCCAGGAATCTAGAAGAGTATCTAATATGTTGTAGTACTTTTTAACTTCTCATGGCATGGGTGGCTTAAATACCAATACTTCCATTAAGAAAGGAAAATATTAAAGTTTAAACCAGCATGCAAGTAAATGACTTACAATACAATTATGTTTATTCCTCTTTTGTGAAAGCATTTTATTTTTAACCCAGCATTTAGTTATCTATTATTTTGTTATAGACCATGCCCAAATTTAGTGGCATAAAACAATAATTATTATTCCTTACCATTCTGTGGGATGGCTGAGGCTCAGTTGGATGGTTCTTCTGCTAGAACCTTGGAAAGAATGGGGCTGGGGCAACCAAGCTAGCTTCTTCTCATGTGGCCTCCTCACTCTGTCTGAGAAGTTGGACTTTTTTCATAATGATCATCTTCCAAGAGAGAATAATTCAAGCAGGTAAAATCACAAACTGTGATTCTTAAAGTGCAGTGTCACTTTTGCCACATTCTAGTGGTCAGAAAAGTTATAGAGCTAACCTAGGCTCAGTAGGAGAGGAAATAGATAACAGGAGTGCCAAGTAAGGTAGGGCCATTTCTACTTTACCACAAGAGTGGTCTTTCCTGATATAGAAGAAAATGCTATTTTTTAAAAATAGTATTTTCACTGCAGTATGCTAGACACTGGGAATAGAAGAGATTCACTCACTGTATGTAGGAGATGTGATAACTCAGGGTTTGGAGTAAAAGGGCTTGGTCTCTTATCTATGGCCAATGTGTTTTTTTGAGGCTTGAAAGATACTGAGAAGTTTATATCCTACTTTGAACTTCTTGGCTAAAAGGAATTGGTGTTTGGGTTGCCCCAACCTACAATGATCATGTAGGATGATATGAAAATGGAAAATATTTCATTCTCTCATTCTGGGAAATTAAGAATATAAATCGATATCTACACTAATAAAACAGAAACATTGAAATTGACCATACCGCTGAAACTGGTTTGGCTCAGTGGATAGAGCGTCGGTCTGCAGAGTGAAGGGTCCCAGGTTCGATTCCGGTCAAGGCCATGCACATTGGCTGTTGGCATATTCCTGGTAGAGGGTGTGCAAGAGGCAGCTGGTCGATGTTTCTCTCTCATCGACGTTTCTAGCTCTCTATCTCTCTCCCTTCCTCTCTGTAAAATATCAATAATATATATTTTTTTAAAAGAAAGAAATTGACCATACCTCCAATATGCCCACAAGCCACACCCACCAGCCAATCAGGAGCAAGTATGCAAATTAATCCAACCAAGATGGCTGCAGCCTTGGAGCAAGCAGGAGGCTTGAGTTTCCCCGGCAATGGAGGAAGCCAAGCTTTCCACAGCCCTGGCCTGCCTTGGCCCCTGCTCAAGGTTAAAAATTTTCAATTATAGAAGATAAATAAATCCCAGATACTAGGGCCTCCACTTGGGTCACCAGGGGGCGTGGCCAGCCTGAAAACCACCAGAGGCCCCTTGCTCAGGCTGCCCCATGCCCCAAGGGAACCCCCACTCTGATCTGGGACACCTTTCAGGGCAAACAAACCAGCCCCCACCTGTGTACCAGGCCTCTATCCTATCTAATAAAAGAATAATATGCAGATTGACTGTCACTCCAAAACACATGATGGTTGCCCCCATGTGGACACAAGATGGCTTCCACATGATGGTCAGCAGGGGAGGGCAGTTGGGAGGGACCAGGCCTGCAAGGGAGGGCAGTTGTGGGCGATTAGTCCAGCAGGGGAGGGCAGTTAGTGGTGACCAGGCTGTCAGAGGAAGGAATTTGGGGGTGACTGGGCTTGCAGGGAAGGGCAGTTAGGGGGAGACTCAGGCCTGCAGGAGAGGGCAATTAGGGGCAATCAGCCTGGCAGGGGAGCAGTTAGGCATCAATCAGGCTGGTAGGGGAGTGGTTAGGGGTGATCAGACTGGCAGGCAGAAGCAGTTAGGGGCAATCAGGAAGGCAGGCAGGCAAGCAGTTGGGAGCCAGCAATCCTGGATTGTGAGAGGGCAGTTGGACATCCCTCAAGAGGTCCCAGATTAAAGAGGGTGCAGGCTGGAATGAGGGACACCTCCCCGCTCATGCATGAATTTTGTGTACTGGGCCTCTAATATATATATATATATATATATATATATATATATATATATATATATCCCTAAAATGCAATAAACTGAATGGTAGAACAAACAATGGGTAGCTATGATGTGAGTTGACCACCAGGGGCGCTCATGGAACATGGTGGGCATTGGCCATGATGGAGCAGGTGAGTGGGGTGCCAAACCAAGGCGGGCCACTGGTTACTTTCATTGGGGTGAGCCTCTGCTGGTTACTGAAAATTCTTTGCTCTTGCACACTGCAGTCCTGCCTGATGCTTACACCTGCTGCTGGCACTGGCCCTGTTTGCACCCACTGCTGGTGCCAGAGCTTCTACTTGCACCCTCTTCTGGTACTTGGTGCTAGCCCTGATCACTCAGTGCTGTCAATGGGTGTGAGTGGGGCTGGCACTGTCATCACGTGGGAGTGGCAGTGGTAAGAGCGGTGATGCTGGCAGACAGGGGACTGGGGGCCAAGGTGGGAGAGGCTGGGCAGAGGCACAGAGGATGGGCCAAGACTCGCCCCTGTGCCCATTGCAACTTCGAGGCCCACGGAGCCTTTGAAGGTGCACAAATTTGTGCATTGTGCCCCTAGTATTCTTATAAGATTTTAGTGAATCTTTTAAATGTCTTTCATATGAGCAAGTCTCAATTATCCAATTGAATCTTACAGTTAACTGCTATGTATGATTTTAATTTTCCGTCTCATTGAATCTTTTATCAGAGTTGCTAAGTGTTCTTAGGGAAAATGAGTCAGTTTTTCTCCATTCTTGCCTATTATGTGTTTTATATGCAAAGGCATAGTGTGAGAAGGAGAATGGAAAGGGGAAAGGGACCCAAGTAAGCAATTATTTGCAGCAAAAGCATCAAATTACTAGCTCTTATCTAATGTTCTAGAAAAGTTTCATCTACTTATTTGATACCTGCTTTTATCTAGCCTCCCAAAAGGGTCTCATCTTCTTCCTTAGATTTCACCACACTGGTAGATACCAATTTATTTTTCATTCACCACTTTTATTTCTTAAGCTCTGGGGTTAATTTCCAAATATCTAAGAGATACCAGCATGCCATATAGTCACCTTAACGTGCCGCCCCCCTTCAAGCCTATTTTCTTTTAATATTCCACACCTCAATGAATGTCATCATCATCCACTAATCATCAAAATCAGAAGCACCAAGTCTTCCTCAACTCACCTATTTATTTTCAGTTTTTATTTAAGGTGGAGTTTTCCAATCTTGGGTCTTTTTCCTCTTCTTTATTCCCACCTGAACTTATTTAGTTCAGGAATTCATCTACGCTTGCTCACAAAATGGCAATGAAATTGTCTCCTGGCCTCTAATCTCACTTTTCCTTAGATATCTTCTATAACTTTGTCAGAATTTCTTTAGAAAAGCTAGTCACATGCTCCTTTTGATTCCTCATAAATCCCTGTTGCCCCTGGATAGAGAATAAACACTTTAGACCACCCAAAGTAATTTGTAACCTTACCAATGTCTTACTTTGCACGCTCCACTTGGAGCCACTGTTATCCACCATCTCTCAAATCTTTTTTCTTATGGTTTCAGAAACTTCAGGCTCTTTCATGGTCCATGTCTCAATATATGCTGTTCTTCCAACTGCACGGGATCCCCTTCTCTACTATATCTGTGTGTTGGACTCCATTCATCCTATAAAAACTTATCTCAATAGCTTTTTAAAAAATATATTTTATTGATATTTTACAGTGAGGAAGGGAGAGAGATAGAGAGCTAGAAACGTCGATGAGAGAGAAACATCGACCAGCTGCCTCTTGCACACCCCCTACCATGGATGTGCCCGCAACCAAGGTACATGTCCTTGACCGGAATCAAACCCGGGACCTTTTAGTCCGCAGACCGATGCTCTACCACTGAGCCAAACCGGTTTCGGCTCAATAGCTTTAATATAGCCTTTTGAAACCATTTGAGAGCTCTCACCATTATCTCCCAAATAAAAAGATATTTCCTCATTCGTGTTACAATAATATTTTTATTATAATTTCTTGGCTTACTGTTTAAATTCCCTGTAATTCCTCTTCTGCTAATGTTGGAAAACTTTGAGTTGGGCAGTGTCATTAAATGTCTAAGTTTAAATGAAGCATAGTGAGAGTATTAATTCTAGTACCCAGAATAGTGTCTGGCACTCCTTATGCCTTCGCCTCACTGTGATTAGTATTTTCTCCTCCACCAACCAATTGTAAAGTCAAATCCACAAGAATCACAATGAAACTGCTCCTGAACAATTGATATTGTCCCACATAATTTCCCTCTATAAATGCTAATTTCATGAATCTTGCTTTAATTTGGATTGAATCTGGTTAACATATAGAGTTATTGATAAAACTATTTTTAATTTTTCCTTTCTCCTCCCTTCATTTTATTTTTTGCTTTTCTTATATACCAATAATTCAATCACCCACATTTGTCTTATCCATGACCAATTGAACCAATCAGTATTGTTTTTCAAAGTCATATAATGAGTGACTTTATTTTTAGTATTTACAAAATTTTCAGTCCATTTCAAGAACTCATAGAAGTCAAAAAAAGAAAATCAGTTAGTTAATGTTATTTTTTAAATTACAAATTATTTCCTTTCTATATTGCAGCATAAGGCAATTTGTTTAACATATCCAATTTTCTAAGGATCATAAAATTTGGTTAAATATTAAATATGAATTTTTTGGCTCTAATTCTGATATTTTATTTTAAATATATTTTATTGATTTTTTACAGAGAGGAAGGGAGAGTGATAGAGAGTTAGAACATCGAACATCGAAGAGAGAGAAACATTGATCAGCTACCTCCTGCACACCCCCTACTGGGGATGTGGCCACAACCAAGAATTGAATCTGGGACCCTTCAGTCCGCAGGCCGATGCTCTATCCACTGAGCAAAACCAGCTAGGGCTAATTATATTTTAATTACTAACTTTATTTTACTGTATTTAAACTTAGAAATTAGACAGTATTGCCCAAAAAACTGTAGAACATAAGCAGAATGGTAAATACTGGATGCCAATGTTGATTTCCTGATAAAAGGGACAATTGCTGATGCCACACATTTTCCCCATTCCTTCCATCTGTGCAGATGTTCTTGTAAGATCTGTGGCAGCCAACTTCCAACCATGGCAGAACAAAACAAAAGATGCACACAAGTGCTACCCTTTACATACTTGAAGAGCTCAAACCAAAATAGCAGCTGTGTATTTAAAAGCTTTTGCCATGTGAAAAAAAAAATCCTAACTTGTATGTTTCGTAAGGGTGTGGAAGAGATGGGGTGTTCCCACAAAACATGTCTGAAGAAAGGAAAGAAGTCTATTTTAGGTAAAAATTTTTTAAAAAATTGTTAAAGCAGCTTGACTTAATTGAATCTCATGTTGGCTTTATTTATTTGCTTTCTTGTTTTCATGCCTCTTTCCTTCTCTCAACTTAATGCTGGTTACCTTGAAATTAACTGGCTTGAGTGGGAGGACCACACCCTTAATTGGATCTTTCCCCAGAGTCACTTCATTTAACAAATAAATTTTACTGGGATTTTTTTTTCTTCAAAGTCTTTTTAAATGCCACATCTTATTGTGTCTAAGAAATAATTTTGGGTGTGGTTACTGGTGTACAGAGCGTGGAACTGACTGAAAGCAAAATGATTAGACATTTACTGAGTATTTGAGGCAATTGACTTCTTCAAAAAACACAGCACTAGTTTAGAAAGCCTTTGATTATGACAATTCAGAAATTGGAACCAAATTAATGAGTAGAATGTAGCTTAAAAGATTTAAGAGCCTCCACAGGGGGAAGGCTCCTCAGTACCCATTTCAGATTGGTATTCTCCCAGAGGGCAGAACAAATAGTCCCAAGAATATGGGTGAGGACGGAATAAGGATTAAATCAAGTGCTCTTCCCATACCAGAACAGGGGCTAGCTAGCACAATGTCTTCCCAGAGAAAACCATATGTCTCCCATTCTTCCTCTTTCTGAATGGGATGTGTATTAAAGTTTGCCTGTCCTTGGTTCCACCATTGAATTTTGAGTATATTCAGGGAAGGGAGAAGCAGAAAACACAGCGTTTTAGTCCACGGGTCATCAGACAAAAATGAATCATTTGTAGACCTGATAGAAGGGATTGAGCATCACCTGCAATCGTAGGCTCTATGACTGGAGAGGACTTTGGGTTGTCCTTCTGGGAGGAGGTATGTGATATATGTGTGGGAAGAAGATGAAATGAATAATTCGCTGACGAGTGTGGAACCTGGCAAAAGCTGGACGGATACCAATTTGCTTTCATCCTCTCAGTGTACAAGAAAATCCGATTTTTCAGTTAGCCTTGTATTTAGAAGTTGGAGAGATCCAGCAAGAGGGACTTGAAAAGGGTGGGGTGGTGTGATGTAAAAAAAAAAAAGTTGGAGTCATAAGTTATGTGACTAGACATGGTACTGGCATTGGTATGTGGGTAGAGGTGATTTATGCCAGTTCTTTGCTTGGGTTCTAAAACTCTCTTATATAATCTGCCACACCATGTTGTCTTATAAACTTGCTGATTGGATGGATGAAGTGGTAGATTCCAAGGAGACAGGAAGATAGTGGAGCCACACAGTAGAAGAGGTCAACTGGAGAGTATGCTGTTCATGTTGAACAGTTGTACAGTGCTAGGGTGATTGCATAATTCATTTCCCAAATGATCGCAGCTTAGAGTTCGATGGGGTGTTATTAGTAATTGTGCCAAGACAATAGGCATAGACCATGACTGTCCAGGGAAATTTTGATGTTTAAAGAGTTCCTGGGAAAGAACCTGACAAACTGAAGAGGCAGAAGTTGAATGTCTGACAGAGGGCTTTTCACTGCCAAGAGAAAAATGCAGACAGGACCAAATAAGGAAAGTAGCCTTTACCCCTTTATCTGTAATTCCTCATCCCCACCCTGACCCTAGAGAATTTAGAAAGAAAATATTGAGTAGGAAAATAATGCTTAAGAGAAAGTTAGAAAAACATTAAAAGACATAGACCATTTCTCTGTTGCTGTTTTACAAAGTCCAGATTAGGTCTATATAATGGAAAAAACAACAACTCTGAATTAGATGAGAGACTCGAGTGTTTATTATATTTTTAAAAATAAGAAAATGAGGCCTGGTTGGTGTGGCTCAGTTGGTTGGAGTATCATCCCATACACCCAAAGGTCATGGGTTTGTTTCCCAGTTAGGACACATACCCAGGTTGCAGGTTTGATGCCCAGTCAGGGCAAGTAGGTGAAGCAGCTGATCAATGTTTCTCTCACATCAATGCCTTTATCTCTCCCTCTCCCTCCCTCTCTCTTTAAAAACCAATAAAAACATATCCTTGAATAAGGATTAAAGAAGATCATAAAATGAGGTCTTTTTCTTTTAAAGTAGCTGAAAAAATTATAGGACCTGTTTGAAATATAGCAGTAATAAAAGCTAACATTATATAATAACCTTCATGCTATTCAAATACTATTCTAATATTTATGTTAGTTCAAATATTCAAATTAGTTTACTATATTATATTAACTAGCATATATATTTATTCTAATTAATTGTAGGAGCTGGAGCTGGGATTGAGACTCTGGTGGTCTGGTTCTCCTGTGTCTGAGATTTCTACTATTCCTCTGTATTTCCTCCTTTAGCTGACCTGCCTCTGCAGAGAGCAAAGATCGGAGTGGAGAAAAGATAACTGCTTTCTGACTGCACGCCAATAAGTTTCATTAAACTGTTAAATATACTTAAGAATGCAGTGTTAGTCAACCCTGACCAGTTTGGCTCAGTGGATAGAGCATCAGCCTGCAGACTCAAGGGTCCCAGGTTCTATTCTGGTCAAGGCATGTACCTTGGTTGCGGGCACATCCCCAGTACGGAGTGGGCAGGAAGCAGCTGATCAATGTTTCTCTCTCATCGATGTTTCTTACTCTCTATCCTTTCTCCCTTCCTCCCTGTAAAATATCAATAAATACATTTAAAAAAATAAAAGGAAAGAATGCAGTGTTAGTCAAGGATCAGCGATAACCATAAAACTGAAAAGAAAAAATCATAAAACTAAAGAGAAAACTATAAAAATGAAAAGAGAAAATGAGTGTCAAGTCTGAGCCTGTTGAGATGTTTTTGCTGATTAGCATGCATCTCTATAGAACGGGGAGAGGGAAGGACAATGGGGTGCTGTGAGGCTGAAGAGTTTGAGAAGAGAAACGGGGAAGTTGGAGCACATTGTGTCCCTAGGGCCAAGGCTTACAAGAGGAAGATCATCCATGTGCCAGTAATGAGAAAACAAAAAAGAATGCTAGTACAAATAACCCTAAATAGAGCTTTTGTTGGTTCTCTCTTTTATTTTTTAAAGGAAACAAATTTTGCCTTGTTAAAATCAATTTCCTGCCCATAGAATTTTAGTTTCCTTAGCCTTAAGTGCAAAACTGACTGTTTAAGTTCAAATGATATATCCTTTTCTTGCAGGGCCTACCTCAACTAGACTGAACATTTGGCTGGACCTTCGCTGGGCTACATCTTGCAACGTTGAATAATTCTAATAAGTGCAGTGCTCTCTTGTTTTATGACAAATAATTTTCCTAACTTTCATAATTCGTCATTGTGGGCTCTTCCAAAGAAACAACAAGGTCTTGGAGGTTTTTCCTGATAAGGATACATGTAACTGAGAACAAATCAAGACTTTTCTTTTTCCCAGTGAAATAAGTTCCGTGTCATGAGTGTGGGTCGGAAACTAGGTTTATGACAGAGGGACCTGGATGTCTCTGCAGCTTCCTCTTTGCATCAGATGGCAGAATCCATTTGGCTTGGTCGGGATGGTCTCCAATCCGTTCACCTGTTCTTCCCTCTCCTTCTTTCCATGGCAGCCATTGGTTGGGTTGCACTGAGGTGTTAAAAAGTCTCCAAAAATATTCGCAACCATTCACTGCATCCTATTAGGCCAGGGAGAGGTGAGAAAGATGGAGGCGCTACCCTGTAAAGGTGAAACTGTCACACACTGCAGTTAAACGGGTGAAATACACGTTGGTCTATTGGGAGTGTGAAATGACAAACTAGAGCAAATGAGCACTCATCAAGCACATCCTGCCTGCCCTTCCTTTCCCCTTTCTGTGCTTTCAAACATCAGGCTGACCTTGTCCACACTCCCTCTGAGGAAGAGAGCCTCCTTTCTGGGTGGCTTTAAGGTGATACAGTTTAAGCTCTTTATTTTTATTTCTCTATCCACCCCTCTCTCCCTAAATTACAGATACAGTCAACAGGGTTTTGCTTTATTGCTTTGCTATTCTTTATATGGAGCAAGGAACACAAACATTTTCTTCAGGTCCTTATAAGTATTGATTTTTAAAGATGCAGACTTGATGTGGACCTATTTTCTTCCCCTTTTTGTAGTACACCCCCACCCATGAGAAACAGCCTGCAGTAAAAGAAGAGGGCAGGGGAGGGGGGGCAGATGGCAGAAGGTGGGCTATATCCATTTCTCATTAACTTACTACTGTCCTGCTTAGAGATACCAAGTCCACACCCTGAAACCTAGTTGATTTAGTGTCTACAGTCTGCTTCTCTCAGTCTCTATCCCTTAGAACCCTTAGTTCATCTCATGATAATGGTTAAAATGGAATATGAGAAAAGCGATCATCTTTAACCACATTATCTGAGAACATATGGAATTTAATTCTTCTGGTGCCTGAGTTGCTGACCCATCTCATTCCCCGATATATCCTTAAGAAAGTTTTATCTTTCATTCGCTGTGTAGGCATCTTATTTGAGTAGTCTGCAGAAGGAAATTGAAGAAGAGTCCAAGCTAGACAGGCCTTATCATAAAGATCTAAAGGGGTTTTCTAAGGAAATAGGTCAGCTTAGTAAATTTACTAATTCTCTCTTCTTAATTGAACAAATTCATGCTTTTCTGCATACAGACAAAAATCTATGCAGAGTTTTGTAAGTTCCGAATTCTGATTAATTACACAGGGCTTTGTCTCCATTGGCTCTTCCAAATGCCATATCCTTAAGAAGAATCCTGAACGAGAATCACGAGGATGACACAAAAGATGTCTGGGACGTCCTTTTTTAAAGTTGAACATTTTATAATGATTTAAGTGTAAGCAAATCAGAGACACATGGGTTACATTTCAGCTTGGAATACGCAGGGGTTTGAAAAATTAAGAGAAAACAGGCTTGGCACATTGTGGTTGGGTATTATTGAACGTAAAACATTTGGGGAAAATATTTAGTTTTTCTGACAAGCGCCCAAAATGACCAAACTCCCTCGTCTGCTTTCCCTGTCCTTTGCCTTTAGTATTAGCCTAAAGTTGGAGGGCTTTTGAAGTGAGAGGATACAGAGGATTTTGTATTTCTTTTCAGGAAATTAACTTTGCCTTATTTTGTTACTCTCCTATATATATATTTTTAAACCTTATCTCTCACCATGTAAAGGAACAAATAATTCCTCACTTTAAAGAGTGATATATGGGAAAACCGGTTTTGCTCAGTGGATAGAGCATCAGCCTGTGGACTGAAAGGTCCTGGGTTCGATTCCGGTCAAGGGCATGTACCTGGGTTGCTGGCACATCCCCAGTGGGAGGTGTGCAGGAGGCAGCTGATCAATGATTCTCTCTCATCGATGTTTCTAACTCTCTATCCCTATCCTTTCTTCTCTGTAAAAAATCAATAAAATATATATTTTTTAAAAAATAAAGAGTGATATAGGTTTGAGACTGTGTGTTTAAGAGCTGAGTGAATCCACATAATATTTAACTCGGCGGAGCCCAGAGAGGAGGGTTTAGAAATCCTTATTGAGGCAATTAACTGAATATCTCAAGGAATCATCTGCCCTGTAACTGTATTGTGCAATTGTTAGCTGCATTGTGCCTTGCTGCAAACTCACTCTTTCCTCCTTCTCTCTTCCACAGGAGAGTACCTGTTATGTACAAGGTAACATGATAAATGCTGCCAGGAGCTGAAGATTTGATCTTTAGGTATTTCTGGATGGTGATAACTAATCTTAGTATAAACATACAGTAGGTAAGTACTAGATGGAATATTTTGAGGTTTCATTTTTTTAGGTATTTGCAGATGATCATGAATAACCTATTATTTGCTCCCTTGTTATTCATCAAATCTTCATTTATTTGGCAGAAATGCCTTTTATACTGATTCTAGAGTAGAAGAAACAAAAATGTGGCCAATTCATAAATGGGTGGTATGATTGTATATACACGATTTTAATGGTGTTCTAACAGTGGACCTGCAGACAGGAAACCACCCCAGGTTTATGTCACTATAAGTAAGATAAGGTGTTACACTAACATGTCCTTGGACCTTAGCTTGTTAAACTCTCTATTTATAGTAACCCCCATTTCCCATTGCTAAGTCTCACTGAAAGTAAGTCTTTTAAAAAGTAATGAACAATTACAAGTTAATGAAACAAGAGCATATAAATAGCTTATAATAAGAATACAATTATAGGCAATTTATTCTCCTAAATTAAGATTAGAGAGACTTATGATCACATAAACACTTGAGTCTACTGTTGTTTTGCCCTCTACTTCTGCATTCAGAGAGCCTAGACACAAAGTCCAAAACTAGAAGTGGAAAGATGTGTTTGTTAAGCCTGTAGAAATAAAATTCAGTCAGGTTTAAAGCCTGGGCTCATTGGAGTATGAAAGTCTGAAAACTGACCTCGATTTACTTAGTGGTATGATAAACACACTAGAGTGGGCTACTTGCACCTGGTGGGTGAGTAGGCATGTAGTCCAGACTTGAAGAACAGGAGAAGATCAAGGTCCTGTGAGAATGCCAAAGAGAAGTTCTCAAAGGACCCAGCTGTCCTACAATCTATAGGAATGCATCTTTTTTAAAAAAAATTGAATTTATTGGGTTGACATTGGTTAATAAAACTATACAAGTTTCAAGTGTACAACTCAAAATATTATCTGCATACTGCATTGTGCACTCATAGCCCAAAGTGAAGTTTCTTACTATCCCCATTTATTCCCAATTTGCTCACTCCTGCCTCTCCTTCCCTCCATCTCCTTTCCCTTTCCGTCTGGCCCTCACCACACTGCTGTCTGTGTCTATGTGTCATATATATATTTCCTTTCTTCCTATTTTTCTTTTTCCAACAGATGGTCACCATTGAACAAATATCTCTTAATAACCTAATCAAATTTTGCAATATGTGAAAGGTGCTGCCAAACATTTTAATGGAGAGTTAGACACTTGAAAAATTATTTGCTTCATCTTCCCTGTCTCAGAACTTGGTTTTCATTACTCTAAGATTTTTGAGTATAACTAAGATATTTTGTTTGCTTTTATGATTTCTATTTTAATTAATAAAAGTCACAAGCTAGATTTAGAATCTATATCTACTACATGCTTTAAACTTTCAGTTAAGCCAACATGAGTTGATTTTTATCTCTACTTTAAGATTTTAGACATTAAATCCAAATTTCACTAGAAAATTTATTCAAAAGATTATAGATAACATAGAAATTATTACCTTGACAACATCTCAACTAATTACCTATATGCATCTCATTTCACTTTGTACCTCATTAATCTACATAGCCTTAGTAGGCAAGTCCCTTTATGGCAAAAAAGAAAATGAAAGAAAAAATAACAGTCTATGAATATTTATCTATTCTTTGGAAAATGGTAGACTTGAAAAATGTCTATAGAACTAAAGTTTAAAAACAACAACACATAAGTCACTGGTCTCTATTGAGCGTTATACCCATCACTTACATACTATAAAATGGTGACAGACTAAGTTTTTAAAGGCATATAGTCATATCTCATACATTGATATTAGTAAAATATCAATATATTTTATGTAAAAAGTCTCCACAGTCTTTATATCTCTCTGGGATCTTATTATATTGAAATGTGTGTATCTGAGAAGAAGCAATGCATGCAGACCCCAAATATGTGTGCAGAATGACTAACATCCTGAGGAAGATGGATGTGTGCACTTTCATGTTAAAAAGTCAAGCCAGTATAGAACTGTACACCTGAAACCTATATAATTTTGGTAACTAATGCCACTCCAATGAATTCAATACATTCTTTTAAAAAGAAAGAAAAGTTAAGCCAGATTCATTGAACACATAGTAAGTATAGCGAAATACTCCAAAACCTAACAGCTTAAAACAAAATCATTACCTCATAGCTTCTGTGGAGCAGGAATTGAGCATAGCAGAGCTCAATCATAAGATCAAGCTGTTAACCATGAGCTACTGTTAGTCCACTCTGAGGAGTCAACAAGGGGAGGATCTGCTCCTAAGCCCTGGCTCTTGGTGGCCAGAACCCATAATTCTTTAAAAACAATGTAAACTAACTTTTATTTTTTCCATCTTTATTGAGGTGTAATTGGTGTACAACAACATTGTATATGTTTAAAGGGTATACCATGTGCTGATGCACTTATATTGCAAAATGATTGTCTCTTGTTATCTTCTGGCTTTTTGATAATAGCCATCCTATCAGGTGTGAGGTGATAGCTCATTATGCTTTTGATTTGCATTTCTCTGATGATTATTGACATTGAATATCTTTTCAGGTATTTGTGGATACCATTTGGATACCTTCTTTGGGTAAATAGCTGTTTAGATCCTGTGCCCAATTTCAATCAGATTTTTTGTTTGCTTTGTTTCCCTGCCACCCTCCTCCTTCCCACCCCACACTCTCCATGTCTCCAACTTTTAAATAGAAAGACTTCTCTTCAAAGGGCTTTGTGCAAGGTGAGCTAAATTCCACTTGGAATAGAGTGGATTTTTCTTGGTAACAACTTAAAATAGTCCCATCACTGAGACACAAGAAGCCAAATGTCCTAGCACTAATTCTAACTATGGAAACCACTTTAGAAATAAAGGTAATAAAAATGTGTAATTGTATCGTCCTTTACAGTTTCCAACAAATTTTCAAGTACATATAATATTCAATCCTTAGAGCAATTGTAATACATAGGTTTTACTATTTTCCCCTCCACTGTTTTTGCTATTCCTACAGAGGCCTGATGCACAAAATTCAAGCATGGAAAGCAGGGTGGGGATGATCCCTCAGCCCAGCCTGCACCCTTTCCAATCAGGGACCCCTTGGAGAATGTCCGACTGCTGGCAGTCAGACATCCCTCTCACAATCGGGACCACTGGCTCCTAACCGCTCACCTGCCTGCCTGCCTGATTGTCTTCTAACTGCCCCCTGCCAGCCTGGTTGCTCCCAAACTGCTTCTCTGTTGGCCTAGTGGTCCCCCAACTGTCTCCCTGCTGGCCTGATCATCCCCATTACCCCCCTCCCAGTCTGGTCACCTTCCAACTGCCCCCCTGCCAGCCTGGCCACCCCCAGCTGCCCCCTTGCTGGCCTGGTTGCCCCCTAGCTGTCGGAAGGAAGTTAGATGTCCAGAAGATGTCTGGCCACCCAATCTAATTAGCATATTACCCTTTTATTAGTATAGATTTCAGAAATGAGGAAAACCAGAAATATGTGAATTAGGCCCAGAAAGTTTTATCTGTTTCTTTTTTCTTTCTTGCTATTGAGTTAAGTTCCTTATATTTTAGATATTAACCCCTTATCAGATATCACTTGCAAATATTTTCTTTCATTCCATAGACTGTCTTTTCACTTTGTTGATTGTTTATTTGATTTTTTGATTAGTTTGTTTATTTGATTAGTTTATTTTGGGGCTGTAAATTCTGTTCTATTGGTATATATGTATATTTTTATGCCAGTAATATACATTTTGATTATTGTAGTTTGTAATATAGTTTGAAATCAGGAAGTGTGATTACTCAGCTTTGTTCTTGCTTTGTCTCTTTAGGGTCTTTTGTGGTTCCAAAGAAAGTATAGCATTTTCTCCCTATTTTTATGAATAATACCATTGGAATTTTTATAGCGATTAATTACATTGACTCTATAGATAACTTTGGATAGTATGAACATTTAAGTAATATTATTCTGATCCATAAACATAGGGTGTTTCTCCATTTATTTGTTTGTTTTTCAATATCTTTCATTGATGTATTGTTGTTTTCCATGTAAATCTTTCACCTCCTTGGTTAAATTTATTTTTAAGTATGTAATTCTTTTTGATGCTGTTGTGAATGGGGTTATTTTCATTTTTATGCAGATATTTCATTGTTAGCATTTAGAAATGAAACCTATTTCTGCTTGTTAATTTTGTATCCTAAAATTTTACTTAATTCATCAATTAGTCCTAACAGTTTTTGTTGGCATCTTTAGGATTTTCTATATATAAAACCACATCATCTGCTAATAGAGATAACTTTACTTCTTCCTTTATGACATGGATGCTGGCTTCTCCATGGGCTGCCTGAGTGTCCTCACGGCATGGCAGCTGGTTCCCCCAAAGGAAGTGATCTGGAAAAGTAAGAGAAAGGTAAATAGTGAAAGAGAGAGGGGTAGGGGATTAAGATGAAAGTTTAAGCTTTTGATACCCTAATCTAGAGAATGATTTGCCATCACTCCTGCTGGATACTACTGCTCATACAGACCGAGCCTGGTACAATGTGAAAGACATTGTGCAAGGGTGTGACCATCAGCAGGTGGGGCTCATGGGGGATTGTGTTCCACAGCATGTATATGAGCCTAAAGTAGCAGGATATTCTTTGGCTTTTTCACTACAGTCAGGTGATTATCAGTGTTTATTTTTCCTTTTCAACAGTTTGTTTTCTATGTCATTAATATTTTACAAACAGTAGAGTGTTTAAATTCTTTTCTTCACTGATCACAAACAAAACTTTCTAATTTCTTCACTCTTCCATTTCAAAAAGACCACATGACATTTTTCTACAATTTAACCAGTAGATGGAGCATGTAAACCTGACATTTTAATAATGTCTCTCATTAGGTTACATGTAACACCATCCTATAGCTTTGGAAAAGGCCTCAGTATTGATTTAATCTTTTTATCCTAGAGATTTAAAAACGGTGGTCAGAGTCAGTACTAGAATCCAAGTATTTGGACTTTTTGCATTTCCCCATATACTACCTCCCTCAGCTGGACTCACCTGATATTGCTTCCTAAGAGCATTGAGCTCAGTTTCTTTTAATCATTTATTCAGTTCTTAGTTCTTATTGTGTTGAATTCATGCAAAGATGAATAAAGTAGTTTCTGTCCTTAAAAATTACAGTTAGATTGAAGGAATAGATAAATAATTAATAAAATAAATGCAGTGTAATAAAACCATGGTATTTAGGATTTAGGGCTGTAATATTTAAGAGTCATGTCATGATGTTCAAATAAGAAGACTGGTGATTACCTTAAAGAATTAGGAGACATTATCTAGGTAGGATTTGGGTGATAGAAGGGCATTCCTGGAAGAGGGCAAGCATGAGGAAAGTTAGAATGGAGAGAAGTAGCCTGGCGTCTATGGAAAATCAAGTAGTTCCATATTTCTGGTCCTCAAAAGAAAAATTAAGATTCAGGTTACTCAAGTTCACTGGGTACTAATTGTACTATCACAATTACAAGGACAGCCAGCCCTCTAATCACTTTGTAGTGACGTGGAGACTTTTCTTTGTTAGGCAGTCACTCAGTCAGTAAATAGTTTTTGAAGACATACTATGTGCCAAGCACTGTTCTGAGAAACAGCAATGAATAAAATAGATAAAATCCCTGTTTTACATGAAACTTACATAATAAATGAGAAGTTATAGAGCAAGAGAAAATAAGTACTTTGAAGAAAAATAAAGCAAGGTAAGGGAGAATGAGTGTGTCATAGTGGGGGGGCATATAATTTTAAGTGAAGTCATTAGGGTAAGTTTTATTCAGAAGCAGAGACCTCAAAGGTGAGTTGTGGTTTAATAGACTGATTGAGAAGTCATAGAAGTCTTTTGAATTATAAGGTGATGAAACAATTATCACACATCGACAGAAGGTCTAAAAATCAGGAATTTCCCAAGAGAATGCATATATCTTTTATGCAATATGGCATCCATATACCAATATCTTACATATACACACTATAGCGATGAACATGTAATATACGGGGTCTGGAAGTCTGATGGTCCATGTTTCCTGAAGTTCACCTTCATGCTACCAAAATTCTGTGAAATGAATGCTTTGGAATTCCATGCCTGTGTTTCCTTACTGCTTTATTGACTAATAGTTTAGTTTAGTCAATTAAAACTTGTGAATATTAGTGAGCTCATAGCACCGCACTGGGTGTTCCTATGTGCACTTTCCATGGCAAACAAATAGGCTGGCTATATTTGGATATATTTTATAGCAAAATGCAAACAAATTTAAGACTTTTTACCCCATTTACCTATGAAGATTGCATATCATGATACAGATAAAAACGCAGAGAAGAATGTCTTTGTAAACTTTGACCTATTTATTTTATATCTATCTATCTATCTATCTCTATCTCTATCTCTATCTCTATCTCTATCTCTATCTCTATCTCTATCTCTATCTCTATCTCTATCTCTATCTCTATAAAAGCCCAGCAACTGGAACAAGGGAACTATCAGAATGACCAGTGGCTACCATGCACATTGTGGCAGCCAACCAGCCTGATCTGGGCCCCGATTGGCCCCCCCCACCACTGGCTGGCCATGATGTGTTCCCAATAACCCAATCAGGGGCAGAGCAACTGCCTATGGCCCCTCCCCCTGGCCAGACCTGCCCCTGCTCAGCCCCTCCCATGCAGATTGGGGCAAGGTCAGCTAGCCAACTATTATCCATGGTGTCTCCTCCCCCACTGGCCCAGCCCTATGGGACCCCATTGGGGCAGGACTGTCAGACTCAACCCATGCATGAATTTGTGCACTGGGATATATATATCCAGAGATGTTTTATTGCAAAAAAATGTTGAAATATATTGAGCTTTTTAAAAAATTTTCTCATAATTTTGAAAAAAAGATGAAAATATTTTTATTCATTACTTTGAGAAGCTCACAATATGGGACAGATTAGTAAATAATTATAATACATTCAGATATTATCTTTAATGTTAAAATTACATTTAATTTTCTCTCCCTCTCAAAGCTCCATGAAGGGCAGAGACTGTCTTATTCATTAATTATTGTGCTTCTAGTTCTTGCTAAATGTCTGGCACAAATATTTAGTGAATGAATAGTGGATCATATCTGAATTGTTTTCTCTGTTCATTATCTATATGAAAACCCCCTCAAAAAACAGATTGGGCTTGTTTAGGTAAACCACTATGTTATGCTCAATCAAAGACAAAGCCAGTGATAATTATCCCAATTATTCCAATGCTACACATGTTTCTACAATCATTCTATTTGGAGCAGGCTAGGTCTGTTAGTTACTTTATACCCAAGTGGAAAATCATTAAGGGACATGTTTCAGCAAAAGAGGGGGTAGGAGGATTGAAAGCTGACTTTCAGGGTTCCTCTTTGTCTTATGATTTATGAGTCCTTAACTGCCAATCTCCTCAATATGTAAACACATGGTCCTTCCATGTTGATAAATCAAGTTAATTTTATTTGTGTGTCTTACAGCGAAATATTCCCTTAGGACACCGTATTATATTCACACCATGGGACAAATTTGGACAGACTTAGAAAAGAGTCTGTTTTTTCATGATCTCCGTGGGATTTGCTGCTGATGTGGTAACTTGAAAAACTTTTTTTTTTTCTTCACCAGAAACACTGTCTCTACATGAAATGGCAAAAAGAGAAAAGTTTAATTCATCACCAATTCCTTTCAGATTCTAGACCGCAATTTGGGAGTCACAAAGGGCTTCAGAGTCAAAAGTAACTTCTTTGCAATTAACTCTTAATTTACTGACTTGGACTTTAACGTGCACTTTTATTTTTAATGTAGTCTTGTAGGTGTATTACTGTTTAAAGTTGAACCTAGCCACCTCCGTTGGGTCCCAGGCACCTGTGTCATCCTTGAGGTGCAGTTGTCCCATAGAACCAGCCTTAATCTCATACGCTGTGGCCTGTCCCCTTTCACTTTCTTGGGAAGGACAAACTTCCCACAAAACCCAGCTGATGGTTGGAGTACCAGCTCCTTACTTAGCTGCTGATGAGTCTATTTTTTTTCACATATATATTTTATTGATTTTTTACAGAGAGGAAGGGAGAGAGATAGTTAGAAACATTGATGTTTATGAGAGAGAAACATCAACCAGCTAGCTGCCTACTAGGGATATGCCCAGAACCAAGGTACGTGCCCTCGACCGGAATCGAACCTGGGACCTTTCAATCTGCAGGCCAACGCATTATCCACTGAGCCAAACCGGTTTTGGCAGAGTCTTCTTTCTTAAGGGTGGGTCCTATTGCTTACCCCCAATAGTCATCAGGGGAACAGAAGAGAGGAGTCTGTAAAATACATGAACATGCTCTTCAGGATGACTAAAATTGTTGTCAAGTAGAAAGAACATGGACATTGCAGCCATACAGACCTGGTTTATGTTCCAGGACTCCATTTACTACCTTGAGATCTTTTTTTTAAAAAATATATTTTATTGATATTTTACAGAGAGGAAGGGAGAGAGATAGAGAGCTAGAAACATCGATGAGAGAGAAACATCGACCAGCCGCCTCCTACACACCCCCCACCGGGGATGCGCTAGCAACCAAAGTACATGCCCTTGGCCGGAATCGAACCCGAGACCTTCCAGTCCACAGACCGACGCTCTACCACTGAGCCAAACCGGTTTCGGCTACCTTGAGATCTTTTGCCAGATTTCTTGATTTTTCCAAGATTTACTTCTCTAATTTGTTAAATAGGCACTCAGTAAGTAAATGGTAGCTGTTGTTCGTTTCTACCACATAACGATGCTTCTGTGGCTGTTGGTTCCCAGTTATTCCCCCGTGGTGGAGGACTTCTCCCTTCTCCCTGCCAGCCCACTTTGCAGGTGCCAGCTCGCCTCACACCCAAGCCAGCCATGTCTAGACGCTTCGGGTTTCCTAAGAAAAACAAGCGACGTGATAGTCTACCAAAGGGATAGTTGAAAGGCCATGCTTAATTGATTCCTTGTAGGTTCTCTGCTGGATTTCCTTTAGACTTGGGATGATTTTCATTAGATCTTGTGCACACCAGCATATTCTAATTTATGTGTCTGCCCTACTAGTTCTCGTTCTTTCTGATATACACCCTTTAGCACCCTGGTTAACAGCTTTAATTGATGGCTGCTAGGCAATAATGACCTGGGACTTGCACTCTTTTTTATTTTTATTTATTTATTTATTTTAAATGTATTTTATTGATATTTTACAGAGGAAGGGAAAGAGATAGAGAGCTAGAAACGTCGATGAGAGAGAAGCATCGACCAGCTGCCTTCTGCACACCCCCTACTGGGGATGTGCCTGCAACCAAGGTACATGCCCTTGACCGGAATCGAACCCGGGACCTTTCAGTCCGCAGACCGACGCTCTACCACTGAGCCAAACTGGCTTCGGCTGCACTCTTTTTTAAATAGTGTGTTAATTGTTTTTACTAATTCTTCTCCATACTGTTAGCCGTGTGTGTGTGTGTGTGTGTGTGTGTGTGTGTGTGTGTGTGTACTTAAGGACTGACCTATGATATCAACTGTCAAAGTTGGGGGGACAAAAAGCAAATAAACTCTATAATTTTGTAAACAGAGCCAACCCATTTTGATGGTGTACTATATTTTGAATGTTGTTTTGATTGTGTAGGGCAATATAAAAGACTTTTGGGAGAGTTTACTTTATTTTAACTCCAGCATTCGCCCTGTATTCCTGCTAATGTACTGGACAGCCTGCTGATTGGGAATGGTGCAGAAGGGAGGATGCAATATGTAAATACACTAATCAGATCAATGCAAATCAGAATAACACATTCCTTTATAGGGTCTGTGGGACAGCTGTTAAAAGAGTGATGATTTTCATTTTCATAGGTTTGGGTGAACTTCTTTAGCAAATCCTGTTCCCATGATTCTGTGATGCTAGTTCTGTTACGCCTTACTTTGATTACTTTTTCCTTTTGTTTTTTTGGGGACTACATATGGTGGACGTTGGCACTTGAGGAATAAGTGGCTAGTTTTATTTTCTTCTCTTTGTGGCCAGTTGGATTTGGAACTTTTGTTTCCAATAACTTCCCTACAAAACCACATGAGCAGAGCTTTTGTGAGGTTTTCTGTGTGATCAAAGTGGGGGTTGGTAATGTGTTAACTGTTTCAAAGGTTTTCTTAGAAAAGTATGCATCATCATCTTTGGAGAAAAAAACATTTTCTAAAAGAGTCAACAAATTATTTTAGTTTATTGCAGTTGATGCCATTATGTCAATGTTTTCATCAGTTCAAAACTTCTGGCGACTTGTTTTATGTGGAAGAAATATTAGTATCAGTCAGGTAGACATTCCCACTTTCCTGAGACCCTAATAGACCCCAGGGAAAGGAAGAACTGTTGGTAGTGGGAGTTAAAAGGAATCAGAGTGCTCAGCTGACTTATCATAAGTTAGGAGGAGAGAAAAGGAGAAAAATAACCTGTGAATAAGGTTTGTTAAAAGTCTTTTTATTATTTTTTAAATCAAAGTAATTAAAAAAAGTTTAAAATAGTGTGAAAACATTCCAATGGCATAGTGTGAATTTAAGTGGTGAAATTGCACAATTCTTAATACTAAATTTTAGGAATAAAATTGTGTTGGATCTTTCATTCCTAAGTGGATATAGGATCCAAACCACTGAATTATTCTGGAAGACAGTACTAATAAGGCAAAGGTTTTTGGCACTTATATTATCTTCTGAGGGATGGTAAATTAAGAGAGTGGAGATCTTTCTTTTACTTATATACTAGAGGCCTGGGGTATGAAATTAATGCACTGGTGGTGGTGGTGGGGGTCCCCTCAGGCAGCCTGAACCCTTTCAAATCTGGGACCCCTTGGCGGATGTCCTTGTGGGATCGGGCCTAAACCAGCAGTCAGACATCCCACTCACAATCGGGGACTGCTGGCTTCCAACTGCTTGCCTGCCTGGCTGCCTGATTGCTCCCCTAGAGGTCTGATTGACACTTAACCACTCCCTTGTCAGCATAATTGACACCTAATTGCTCCCCTGTTGGCAGGATCACCCCCACTGCCCACCCCTGCAGGTCTGTTTGCCCCCAATTGCCCTCCCCTTCTAGCCATCATGTGACAATGTGGGAGTGGCCATCTTGTGGTAGCCATCTTGTGATGATGTGGGGGTAGCCATCTTGTAACAATGTGGGGATGGCTATCTTGTGACATGAGGATGTGAGGGTCATTTTGCATATTACCTCTTTATTATATAGAATTTATATATTTATTTTTCAGCTACATTTGACATTGAATACATATTAGTTATAGCTATACACATAATGATTATATATTTAAATAGCTTACAAAGTAATCACTCCCATAATTCTAGTACCCATATTGACACCATACAATATTACTATTATTGTTTTTTTCTTAATCCTTGACTGAGGATATTTTCCCATTGATTTTTAGAGAGAGTAGAAGGGAGGAAGAGAGTCAGAGAGGGAGAAACATTGATATTAGAGAGATACATCAATTGATTGCCTCCTGCACAGGCTCTCAGGGCTGGGGATAGAGCCTGCAACCGAGGTATGTGCCCTTGACTGGAATTGAACCTGGGACCCCTCAGTCCTTGGGCTGATGCCTTGGGCTGATGTTTCAAACCCTGAGTTTTTATATATTAGGATAATTCCTATGCTATGCTTTACATTTTATTTTTATTTTTATTTTTTGTTAATCCTCACCTGAGGATATTTTTCCATTAATTTTTAGAGAGAGTGGAAGGGGGAAAGACAGAGGAAAAGAAACATCGATGTGAGACACATTGCTTGGTTGCCTCCTGTATTGGGCCTGGAATCATGCCTGCAACTGAGGTTTGAGGTCCATTCCCTTGACCAGAGTCAAACTCAGGATTCTCCAATCCGTGGGCTGACGCTCTCTCCAGTGAGCCAAACAGGTTGAGCTGCACTTTCCATTTCTGTGCTTATTTTTATAACTGGCAACTTGTACTTCTTAATCCCTTTCACCTTTTCCACCCATCCCCCAATCCTCCTCTCATCTGGCAACCATCAATTTGTTTTCTGTATCTATGGATTTGTTTTGGTTTTGTTTGTTTATTTTATTTTTCAGATTCCACATGTAAGTGGAATCGTATGGTATGTGTCTCCCTCTGACTTATTTCACTTACCAAAATATCCTCAATGTTTATCAATGTTGTAAAAAAAAAAGAAGGCAATATTTCATTCTCTTTTTATATAACAGTAATATTCCATTGTATATATGTACCACCTCTTCTTTATGCCTCTCTGCATTGATTGGCACTTAGATTGCTTCCATATTTCATCTATAGTAAGTACTGCTGCAATGAACATAGGGATGCATATCTCTTTTTGAATTAGTATTTTGATTTCTTCAGAAAAATACATAGCAGTGGAATTACTGAGTCATAGTATTCCCCCCCTCCCCCCCTTAATTTCTAGAAAGAGTGGAAGGGAGGGAAGGAGGGAGGAGGAGAAGAGAGAGGGAAACATTGACATAAGAGAGACACATTGATTTGTTTTCCACGTGTGCCCCTACCAGGGCTGAGGAACTTGCAACCAAGGTCTGTGCCCTTGACCTGGAATTGAACCCAAGACCCTTCGGTTTACAGGCCAATCCTTTAACCTCTGAGACAAACCAGCCAGAGCTATTTTTAAATTTTTAAAAATTGATTCCAGAGAGAGGAAGAGAGGGGGAGAGAGAGAGAGAGAGAGAGAGAGAGAGAGAGAGAGAGAGAAGCGAAGGGAAAGGAAGAGAAGAGAAGAGAAGAGAAGAGGAGAGAGAGAGAGAGAGAGAGAGAGAGAGAGAGAGAGAGAGAGAGAGAGAGAGAGAATAGATTGGTTACCTCCAGCACATACCTCAGCTAGGAAGTGAACCCACAACCTGGGTATGTGACCTAACTGAGAATCGAACCTGCTACCTTTTGGTGTATGGGATGAAGCTCTAACCAATTGAGCCACATTGGCTAGGGTTCTATTTTTAATTTTTTGAAAAGCCAACATACCTTTTTCAATAGTGGCCGCACCAATTTACAATTCCACCAATAGTGCATGAGGGTTCCCTGTTTTCCGCATCCTCGCCAAAGCTTCTTTGTGATTCACTGATGAAAGCTATTCTGAAAGGTGTAAGGTGATATTTCATTGTGGTTTTGATTTGAATTTCCCTGATTATTAGGAATATTGAGCATCTTTTTATTTATCTATCGACCATTTATGTCCTATTTGGAGAAATATCTATTCATGCATCTCTTCATTTCTTAGATTGTTTTTTTATGCTAAGCTTTTATAGTTCTTTGTGTATTTTGAATATTAATTCCTTATTAGCTATACTTTTGGAAATATATCCTAATAGGTTGCCTTTTTGTTTTATTATGGTTTTCTTTGCAATGCAAAAATTTTTTTTGCTTAATGTAACCCCACTTGTTTGATTTTGCTTTTGTTGTCTTTGCTCTAGGAGTCATATTAAAAAATAGTGCTTAAACCAATATCAAATAGTTTACTGCCTACATTATTATTTCAGTTCTTACATGTAAGTCTCTAATCCATTTTGAGTATAGTCTTGTATGTGGTATAAGAAAGTGGTCTAATACAATTTTTTTTCCATGTATCTGTCCTCTTTCCCCCACACCTTTTATTGAGCAGATTCTCTTTACCACACTGTGTATTCTTGCCTCAGTGAAGCCTTCCTTGCTGAAACTCGGGAAGAATCCTCTGCGTGCAATGGTTTCTAGTGTTAGAACCTATAAAATGGTCTGATATAGTTTCTAGAGATAAGATGCCTATAGATAATTCAATGCATTTAAATAAATGTGCACTGGCCCCAACATGGTTACCTTCTGTGCCTGTCTGTCTACTTCTCTGCCTATCACATGGATAAAATCCCAGAAAGCTCTGCTCACAGCAAATGTAGTTAGTACTTCTCGAAGACAGATTCCTAAGGAACCAAAAGAAGGAAGGAATGTACATTGAACAACATTGGTTGGTAAAAAAAAGAATTGAGATGTCAGACTAAAAATAAATATTTTTGGAATTCCATGTCCCATTGAGTATATTTTCTCAACCTCTTCTGAAGCAATCTACTTCTCTCCATACCTGGTGCCACTCTTGTAGTCCAGGCCAGTAATTTTCTCTCTAAATTATTTTGACAATTTAATTGAACTCACTTATCTTTGGCCTTACCCCTACCCCAATCTAATATCTGCACCATGTATTATCCATCAGCTTAAAAACTTTCAGTGGCTCTACACTGTCTGCTGGATGCAGTCAAATCTCCTTTTGTGGCTGACAAGGCTCTCAGGACCATTCCTGATTTATTGGCTCCACCTCACTGATTTCTTAGAGCACTCTTTTTACTTTGAACTCTAGTCTTACTTCCTTATATAGCAAATCTTTTGGCATTTATGCCTTTTCTGAGTGGAGTGACTTACTATCTTCTTATGTTTCCCCATTTCACATCTTCCCTTGAAGTAGTTCTTATAATTAATAGACAAAACTGTAAAACTAAAAAAAAAAAAAAACTAAAAAAAAAAAAAAAGGATCCTATGGCTAGGGGATTGGTGATGAGAAACTTCTTTCAAAGCCATTATCAGGGTTAGAGTACCATCTTCTGCTGTTTGTCTTAGTTTAGGCAGAAGGTTCCCTCACTCAACCATCAAACACTGCTTATGTGGTCTTGGCAGAAGAAAAGCTTAGAGCAACTCAGCTGGGGAGAAGGGATCAACCACAGGATCCTTCGGCTCCTCTGGAGGACTTTCGTTTCTTTTCACTTCAGCTGGGTGAGTTCGGTTGCACCTCAGTGAATCCCTACTCCAACACATTTAATTCAGCTTTAGCAGTGGTGTAAACACCTCCTACAGCTTTCACAAGTCCACTAGGAAGGCCATGCAATAGGTACTAGTAGAATATGAGATGTAAGCATTTCCCTTTATCACATCTAAAAACAAATATACAGGCAGATATATGGTGATTACGGGGGGTAAGGGTGGGGAGGGGAGAGGAAGGTAGAAGAAGGTAAAAGATGATGTAAGAGTCAGTGACGGAAGTGACAGGCCTGAGTGGGTCTATCTGAGGCTGCTTGTAGTGGGTTCTTGACTTTGTGCAGGAAATATTTCACAAAATGATTCCAGGTGATTCTGAGAGCATGATTAGTAAAGTTGGGGACAGTGAAACAAAGGAAGGACTTAGGGTGGCAGAAGCAACAGGAGCGAGCCTAGCCTCCCTAGAAACATGGGAAAGAAGAGAACTGAAGCAGAGCTGCTGTTAGCCCACTGGAAGTGACAGTCACAGTGACAGAAGTGACCTATGGTGGGGCTGCTGCTAGTTCACTAGAAAGTCAGAGAAAAAGGCAACCGTGGAGACAGGATCAGAGGGTGAACCTGGAACAAACTGCTGCTTCCCTGGTTGCAAAGCTTGTGGGGACACCTAATTTAGAAGGAAGTAAAAGGCTCAGGCCCACAAAGGAGCATGGACATGATCTAGAGAGAGCCCGCGCTGGTATCCCGTGTTTTGAGGGTTTCTTCTCCCTTCTGGGGGTGAGAATCTCAGGGGAGGGTTTCAACAGAATATTCATCAGCTTTCCAGGTGCATTTTTAATATGCTGATGCATCAAAAGTGAGTGTATAAGGGAGTTTGGGACTATGCTTTGGTCTGATTTACTGTTTTACTTTTATCTTGGGCCTGTCTGGTTCTAACTGGGTTTTTGTTATTTGTTTTTTGGACTTCATCTGTCCTTGAGTTTGGCTGGCACAAATGGTTTTAATTGGGTCTCTGTTCTCTATCTCACATACTGGTGACTGAAGCTATGTATTCTCTGCTTAGGGAGGACAGGTATAAAGCCTTTGCTCTCAAGTGTCATAGGTTAGGGAAGATAAGGTCTTGCGATTCACTAGCTGGCTTTAAGCTGTTCATATTTTTTGGCCTTGTCTAATTATCTTGTCTTGGTTTTCCCATTCCACTTACTTCTTACTCCCCTGCCTCAGAAGCAGACTTGATTTGGGGTGGTGAACACACAATGCCATATACAGATGATGTATTACAGGATTGTACATCTGAAACCTATATAGTGTTACTAACCAATGTTACCCCAATAAATTCAATAAATAAGCAACTTATACATAAACCTGAAACTGCCTTTCATAACTGGACTAGAGGTCAGATCTTCTTACCCTTTCAGACCTTCCCTGTCTGAGGCTTAGTCTCCCTCTTTGAACCTTTTCTTTTCCCTCACTCCTCTGTGGTCTCCTAGCACCTTGCCCATTCCTCTCTGGGTTAAGCATTCACCACAAGCTATTTTCTGACGTGTCTGTCTTTCCCAAGAGACAGAGAATATTAAAGATGGATCACTTTATTCATCTTTGTGACTCCAAGGCATAACGCAAAGTACTTTTATAAATGTTTATTGAGTGGATAAGACTTTGGTTCTCCTTAAGATCTTATGACTCCTATATATTCACAACTATGGAGACCAAATGACATGATGGTTTTAAATTATGGAAAATAACATGTGTTTTTCTCATACTTTATAATTTTTGGGGGGGAGAAGGGGTTTCTTCCAGCACTAGTATACTTATTTTTTAATGGTATTTTTGACTGTTGACATGGTAACTGTGCACTAATATGCAAAAAAAAAAAATCAAGCTAAAGTTATGTTTGGATACAGTGCTCTTATAGTGAGGTTGAAACTGTAAAATACCCAATTGGGACAGAATGTAAGACAATGTGTAATTGAAAACAGGTGGCTGCTACATTGTATTGCAATAAATTTTATCAAATTCCCTTTAGCACTTTTTTAATTGCTGTCTGAGAAAGAATTTGTGTTCCCAAGCATTATTCTTATTTTTTCTGTATTTGATAATTAACAAACTCATTGATTTAGTCATCTATACATTTCATAATTATTTTTAATAACTTGCTGATAACTTCATGGAAGAAGTTGAGAAGTGGGAAAAGTGTAAGAAAGAATCAAAGGCAAAAATATATTTTCTCAATAAACTTGCAATCTGGTTTTAGAAGTAAAATTCAGAGCATAAACCATTTAAAATATTTATTGATTACCTATTAGGTGCATAGAAATGAGACAAAATACTTGTATTTAAGTACTTACAATATGATTGTGAAAAATAAAAAAAATGCAGCTACCTCAGGAAAAATGAACACTCATGAGCACATAAGAGTGTTTTTTTTTTTTTAACAACTTGAAGAGAAAAATCCTTTATGAAGGGGAGAGTTAACAGACATTATACCTAAGAGAATTAGCCATCTCAAAATTGAAGACCAAAACCAATCTGAAAAAGATGACAAAAAGGATTAAAGAAACAAAAGAAAGAATAAAAAAAACATAAAAGATTAGGGCTGCTTAAAAAGTTCAAGCAGTTTTGAAAAAGAATCAAATTGAACTTCTATGTATAAAAAAATAGAATATTAAAAGTAAGCTCAATGGATGGGGTCAATAGCTGTTTAATATAAATTAAAATGAGAATCAGAGAACTGAAAGGTATAGTTCAGTAAACTTCCCAGAATGCATAACAATATAATATTACATAATGATCTTTATAAAAGATATCTATTTGTCACCTATCTATCATCTATCTATCTATCTATCTATCTATCTATCTATCTATCTATCATCTATCTATCATCTATCTATCATCTATCTATCTATATCTATTATCTATCTATCAACTGAAATGACCAGAATAGCCAGTTGCTATGATGTGTACTGACCACCAGGGGACAGACACTCAATGTAGGAGCTGCCCCCTGGTGGTCAGTGCATTTTCATGGCCAACCTCTGTGGTCCCTCCCCTCATCTAGCAGGCCCTGTCCTGCAGCAGATGGCTGGCAGGAAGGTGGGGCTGGCCAGGGAGAGGAGCCGTGGTAAGGTCCCAATTGGCCCTGAACAACAGCTAGGTCTAGAGACCCCACCTGTGCACGAATTTTGTGCACCAGGCCTATAGTTAAGAAAGGCCTTAAGTTAAAAAAAAAATCTAGAATGACAAGACAGAATGAAGGAATTCCAGAAAGAATAAATAAAGGACATAGGGGTGAAAAAAGTATTCTAAGAGATAATAGCTAGGGAGTTTTGAGAATTGAAGAAAGGCATGAACCCATGAATTAAAAAATCATAATTATTTACCAGCAGTAAAAACAAAACCCAAACTATAAACAAACAAAATTGCAAACCCACACTAGAATGCAGTATGGTGAATCAAACAAACAACTACATATACCCAAAAGTAAAACCCAGGGAAAAAAAAATTCTTTCAGAGAAGAATACAATTAGGCTTACAACAGATTTCTCATTAATAACAATGGACATTAGATGAGAACACAATAATATATTTAAAGTGCTGAGAAAAACAACCATCAATTTAGAATGCTAAACCACCTAAACTATCATTCAAGACAGAACAAATTACGATATTTAATTTAGTTTATGAGAAGGTTAGTTAGAGACCTTCTGGAAAACTTCTGAAGTTTTTCATTCTTCACTCAGAATCAAATCAATTAAGAAGTGGAATGTAGCCCTAGCTGGTTTGGCATAGTGGATAGAGCACTGGCCATGAAATTAAGGGTTCTGGGTTTGATTCTAGTCAAGTGCACATACCTTAGTTGCAGGCTTGGGGCACATGCAGAAGGCAACAAATCCCTGTGTCTCTCTCACATTGATGTTTCTCTCTCTGTTTTCCCCCTCCCTTCTGCTCTCTCTAAAAATCAATGAAAAAATATCCTCAGGTGAGGATTACCGGTAACAATAACATAAAAGAAGTGAAATGCAAAGAACCATGTCATGTTAAGAAATTTAAAATCTGAATTAACTGATGAGAATATAATAAAATAATATCTATCTAGTGGGAAATTTAAAAATAGAACTAAAATACTAAATTACTATGTTGTGATATTTGAGAGACAGTGATTAAAATTAAATAAGGGCCTTGAATTGTATAGAAGAACTCATGTTAAATAGAAGAGATATATGATGTAACTCAAAACCAATAGGAGTTAAGGTAGATTAAATAAATTTGAATTAATAAAAAATGCTGAGTTTGTAGAAATAAAATATATAACTTCAAAACACAGGGTGGAAAAAAATGGAATGAAGAAAATTTGATGTAACCAATAGAAGTAACAAATGGAGAAACATAAAAGTTAAATAGCCAAAAGCAAAATAGATGATCAAAATAAGTCCAAAGAAGTATAAGTGGGAACAATTACATCTACCTGATGATAAACAGAGATGATCAAATTGGGTTAAATGTGAATCATACATTTTAAAAAAAATTTATAAAACTGGAGAGTTGTATTAAATAACAAAATAAACCCTCAAATCTCAGGGCTTCTATTTTGAGATAAAATGTTGCATTTTACCAGGAATAGTCATTTCCTCTCCTCCTATTCTCCCCAAAATCATGTATCATTTTTCAAGTAAATTATACTTTTTTTTTTCACAGAGTATATGGTTATGTACAGGGAAAGCCACAAATAAATTACAAATTCATTATTTCTTATAAATATTAAATATTTAGGAAGTGATTAGGTCACTGTTCAAATTTCAATTTGCATTTCCATACATATACATAAATTGAAAGAGTAATAATAAGAAAAGATACCATTTACAACAGCAAAAAGAATTTAAAAAGGGAAAAAAAGTAGATACTTAAGAATAGGTGTAATATGTTTAAGACCTGCATGGAAAAATTACAAGTTTTTCTTTTTTTAAAAAAGATATTGGAAAAATATTTAAAAATATAGAAAGAGATTGTCTGTGTCTGTCTGGGTGGCTATAATAGAATAGACTGGGTAGCTTACCAAGAGAGTCAATAGATTATAAACAACAGAAATTTATTCCTCACAGTTCTGGAAGTTAGGAGTTCAAGATCAAGGTGCCATCATGGGTATAGTCTGGTAAGACATTTATTATCTGAATGATTTATTATCTGATGAAAATATAATGTGATAATGTCTAACTAGTGGGAGATTTTAAAATTGAACTGATTCACTTTCTTACTGTAGCCTCACATGATGGAAGGGGCTAAGGAGCTCTGTGGAGTCCTTTATGTAAGACACTAATGCCATTCATGATGGTTCCACCCTAATGATTTAAACACCAACCAACGGCATCTCATCTACTATCATCATCTTTGGGGGTCAGGATTTCAACATAGGAATTTAGGGGGGGGGCACAAACTTTCACATCACAGTATACATCATGTTCATGAGTAGAGACTCAATATTAGCAGGAGGTTGCTTCTTTCCTCTCCAGTCTATTAGGTAGAACCACATGAAATTGCCATCTTTGTAGGTGAAAAACAGTTTAATGTCAATGTCAAAGGTTTGAACTAATCTATAAGTATAATTATAATTTAAAAAAATAGGCTTCATATAGAAACTTGACAAGTTGATTCTATAATTTATATGAAAGAGCAAAGGCCAAAGTATATACAGGACAATTCTGAGGTATAAAAGAGCAAAAGGACTTGTTCTATCAGGCATCATAATATTTTACCCAGTAATAATAATCAAGATGGTTTTGCCCAGGAAGAGACAACTAAACACTGGAACCAAGTAGAGTGCTCCCAAAGTATTCCAGGCCTATATGCCTGTTGGAACAGGTTTCAGTACATATCCTTGAGAAATGTTCAATAAATAACACTGGGACAATCAAAACCTGTGCTCACAGTGAGAGCTGAAACCTACAGATAATACTAAGCTCTTCTAGAGCAAGAACAAATGCTGATCTAAGGAAATTATAGGAAGATCTTTCAAGGCCATTGATGCAAAAGTGGGAGGTGAGTTACCGTGTTTAATATCTGCCTATCCATAGTGCAGAAGCTGTGCTTTAGTGTCCATGTTTAGTCCAAGTCCAGGTAAAAATTTTTCTTTTTTTCTGAGCCCTCTTTCTTAGACCTCTTGTTTGTGTCCTGCAGGCCCTGGGTACAGTTGGAAGGTAGGGACACATCCAGGTGGCAGGTTTGAATAGACTCTCAAGGAATCAAAAGCCTCTGGTTAAACAAACTTAGTTCAAGATTCAGATCAGACTATTCTGTGCCCATTATATGCCAGTTACTCCTTCCCACCTCTTTGGCACATGACTAAGAATAAGTTGTTCTATGAAAAGTGAACCAGGTGCAACAAATTTTATGCTAAAGAGTTCCAAAGGCAAATCAACTATTTTTTAATTATTATTTAGTGTCTTGAAATAAATATAAAAGGGTAAAGTTGGGCTCATCAAAATTATGTCTGAAATCTGAAGCCAGGTCATTAATAAAATTGCTCTTGCAAGAATAATATAGTAAAGAATCTGCTATCTATTTGAGTATCATGAAAGGATGTATTGAACTATTGCATTTTTGGCAATGTAAATGACTTAGCTAAAAAAACCCAAAGGTATGTAAAAGCATTTGACAAAAATTAAACTACACACAGACAACACTATCATGGATCTAATGACTGCCAATGACTCATTTCAAGCAGAACGTGAAAGAAACTTACTTTTCCTCCATCTCTAGGAGAAAATATGTGTCAATTCTCCTATGTGCATCCCTGAGGTGCCCACATATTTGAACTATGCATTCACAGTTTAGACTTTAGACAATCCAGGTGATTAAATCTCAAACTAAATCTAGTTGAAGAAATTGTAAGAGAATTATGATTTCCAATTTACCACAAATTCCAGAAGTTTACAACCCTCAAATAAATGCATTCCACTCAAAAGCATAATAGCTTTTCAACATAAGAAGTCCTTTGAGTTTCAAAAAGCCCCCACCAAAGCCATGTAAGTGCTTCATCATGCAAATCAACTGTTAAGGGAAGTTGCCAGTGAGCAGCATGCATGGATGACACTGAGAAAAGCAGAGGCTGTTTTCATCTTCTCAGCAGGACAGTTCCTCATGCCACAGATTTAACGATCCCCTTTCCCTGTACATCTTGAACAGGCACGTTTCACAGATTTGTGAAAAGATGTTTTGAATGAAGCAGATTCCAAATAAATTCCTTTTCCTGTGCCCACCGAGTTATCATTATAAAGAACAGTTGCACGCCAGTGGATATAGACACATAATGTTGGTGTCCTTGCATATGGTGACTATTGATTCAATCCTTGGGGGAAGACTTGAAGTCTCATAAATGGATATCAAGGGTTATATTCATTAATATGGCCAAGGTCTGCCACTAGTAAGTGCATTATTAATATATTTGGCTATTGAAAAATATTATTAGACTCTATTTTTTTAAATTCTAGAATGGAGAGAAGAGAGGCTTGACTGGGGTTGAAACTGTGACTCAAGATAACAGTGTAAACAGAGGCTCAGATATAACGTTTGTAAACTGCATGAGAGGGGGTGCCACCTTTAGTAGGTAATCGTACATAAAGGTAATCGTACATGGGCATGAAGGAGGGGAGCCAAGCTAGTGAAACAATGAGGTAGGTAAATTTTTCATGTTTGGGGTATTATGGCCCCTGGAAGTTTTCAGGGCAGAGAATTAAAGAGGAAAGTGAAAACAATTATAGTAACAGCACTATATGTTTGGATACAGTCTAATTTTAAGATTTCTGAGTTATTTAAAATTCTCAGAGTCAGGACTAAGTTTTCTTGAATGAGACTACTCCAGAACTCGATTACTGGGGTTTCTAAGTGCATAAGGTATTTGTTCTCTTACGGTGATGAGAAACCTGACAGGTCAGTGTACCTCACTGCACAGGTCTTTAAGAAGCAATAAATAAGACTCGGGCCCATCTCAACAATGTTGAAGGGGACACACCCAATAACTAGGTATTTAGCTATGGTGCATGTTTGGAGATCATTTGCAATCATTCTATTCCATAAAACGAGGAAGCTTCTTAGAGACTTAGAGAAAACTAGCAAAGGAATTGGGCAGTTATTACTCTATGCTTCATCTTAATCTTAAAAATGTTGAGAAGAAAAATCCTTAGGTCTAAAGGAAAGGAAAAGAAGTCACAACATTGGGTATCAACCTCCGCTGCTTGGGTATACCACATGACTCATGATTTTAAAATGCCCTCTACATATCTGCAGAAATATTACTTTTTTAGCATAGATTTTATGTCAATGCATTTCTTGGTACATATTACAACACTGTGTTAGCTAAATCATTTAATGAAATGAGATATGCTGTTTCTTTACCATTTCATATTAATAGAGAGTCATTGTCATTTCCATTTGTATCCTTATTATACTTAGAAGCAAAAGTCTGAGTATCCAGAGAGCCATTCTGAGTAAGGAATCATAGAGGATGATGATGAAGTCAGCATTGCCTATTAAAACAGCAAATGTAATCATGAAGTTGAAGTTGACCAAGTCCAATGTAGTGTTATCTGTTTCTTAGCCTTTGAATTCTGAGTAGGTAGGTTTCCTGCTTGAGGATAAGGTAAAGGAGAATGAGATAGAATGTATTGTTTTTGTAGCAAATATTTACACTAGAATACCAACTCTCATTTAGATGGGAGAGAACCCTGAAAGGAAAAATTCTCTGTTTTTGGATGGACATGTACTTTGAAGCAACAAATTTATCTTACTAAACGAATTTTAGCTTACTATTGTGGTTTTGCTACACTAAAACATTTATTTCAAGTTTTATGAGAATGGAATATGAGAATTATGGAAGGCAGATATATTTACAACTTCTGGGGTCATTAGAATTCTTTTTAATGCTTAAATTGTTAGGCTGGAGGCCAGATCTTTGATTTCTAACTGAATCCATTTGACTCTATAAACCTATTAGTCTTTTGTATTTGATTTTTGGAATGCCTAAGAATTCTTCTGAATCATTCGTTAGTTTCTATCCTAAAAGATAACTTCTTCATTCTATTGATGTTATTTTGCTTGTGTGGTTAAAAAACAACAACTTGATTTTACTTCTGTTATTTATTGAAGAATAATTCAATAAAAAAGAACACAGCAATGGTGACTTTCCCCCTAGAGGCAAAATTATTGGGCAAAATAAATCTACTAGTTTTTATTTTTAATCTGCTAGTTTTTTTTAATAGAAAGAGTTTAAAGAACATTCCTGAACTTGACTTTTAAAATTTGTTTTGGAGATCATCAATTGTTGGAGTAAATTCTGCAGTTGATCAAGAGATACAAGTTGAATGAGGAAAATAGATGCGTTGAAGATGATACAATGAGTTGCTACTGTCATCCTCCCATTTCCCCCCTCTATGCATAAAGACAATTAATGCCCCATTAAACAATTACTCCTTATTACTCTTTAATTTTTTCTAAGATTGTAATAAATATAGAAAGGATTTTCTCTGGTTAATTTTACCTCTGGTTGGAGCCACCAATCCTCATAGCTATACCATGAATGTTTTTTTTTAATAAATATGTACTTGAGTATCAAAATTTCATTTATCTCTGACCAAAATCTCTTGTCTGCTAAGCTTTGCTTCACCCTTGCTTCCACTATAGTTGCTCTCAGAACATTCTAATCTCTGGATTTCTCTAATTTTCTCCCACAATTTAATCTCATTGGGGCACTTTATGTTTCTTACTCAGCCTCACTCTATGGAGCAAATAGCGTATGACCTATTTCCCCACTAAGTATCTGATTTCGTGTACCCTTATCCTTCCACTGTACCAGTAGCATTTTGTAACTCAATAAAACATCAGAGCCACATTCCATTTTCTTGAGACCTCTACCTGGGTGGTTGATGGCCAATAGGTCTAGTCATACTCTGAGCTTGTCCTGCTCAATTTTATGAGCTTAACACTGTGCATAGTTTTTTCATTATGCATCTGTCTAGCTTTGTTTCTCAGGCTCTTTTAGGTTTTTCAAATGAAATAATATAATAAGTATTCTTTTGAAAGTGGTTTCTTTCACTTAACATAATGTTTTCAAGATTCACCCGTGTTATAGAATGTATCAGTACTTCATTTAATAAAATTATCTTTATTTTTGAAAGTATTACAGATGTCCCATTTCCCCCTGCCCTCAGCCCATTAACCCTCTCCTCCTTACCTCTGTCCCACCCCCAATGTATATGAATATATCTATAACCTATGGAGATAGACAATCCACCACACTATTGTCTATCTCCATAGGTTATACATATATTCATATACATTTTTTGGTTAATCTTTTCCCACCACTTCACTGCTTTGTATTGCAGACTAAGGAAATGGATTGCCAGATAAGGAAATGGTGGGATTTCTGGGCTATATGGTAACTATGCTTAACATTTTGAATAACATCTAAACTGTTTTCTAAAATGGCTGAACCATTTTACAATCTCTCCAGCAGTGTATGTGTCCCAATTTCTTCACATCGACATCAACACATTATATGTCTTTTTTATTATAGTCATCCTATTGAGTGATTTTTATTTGTATTTCCTGAATGATTATTAATGTTAAGCATTATTCCTCTCCCCTGCTCCCCTGTTTGTTTACTTTGAAGAAATGTCTGTTCAGGTCCTTTGCTATTTTTAAACTTGGTTATTATTATTATTATTTTAATATATATATTCATATATATATTTCTTTATTGATTTCAGAGAGGAAGGGAGAGATAGAAACATCAATGATGATAAAGAATCATTGATTGGCTGCCTCTTGCATCCTCCCCACTGGGAAGCAAGCCCACAACCTGGGCATGTGCCCTTGACTGGAATCCAACCTGGGACCTTTTAGTCCGAAGGTTGACTCTCTATCCACTGAGCCAAACTGGCTTGGGCTAAACTGGATTATTATTTTTTTTTAAGTTAAACTGTAGAAATTCTCTACATATTCTGAGTATAAATTCATTGTCATATATATGATATACAAATATTTTTTACTAGAGGCCCAATACATGAAATTTGTGCAAAAGTAGGCCTTCCTTCCCCCTGCTGCCAGCACTGGCTTCCCTCTGGCACCTGGACCAGCTTCCCTTGCAGCCTCAGCTTCATCCAGAAGGTTGTCCTGAAGGACATCTGGTCTAATTAGCATATTATGCTTTTATTATTATAGATGACCTATGAGTGATCTTTTTACTTTCTTGATGGTGCTCTTTGAAATACCAAGTTTTTAATTTTTAAAAATCCAATTTATTTACTTTTTCTTTTGCTGTTTGTGTTTTTGATGTCATAGCTAAGAAACTATTGATTAACTCAGAAAACAAAATTTTACTCCACTCCTTTCTAAGAGTTTTATAGTTTTAACTCTTACATTTAGATCTATGATATATTGTGAGTTAATCTGCGTTCCTGGTGTGAGGTAGGGGTCTAGTTGTCCAAGCACCATTTGTTGAAAACATTATTCTCTTCCTATTGAATCATCCTGGCAACTTGTTGAAAATCAATTGATAATATAAGGTTTATTTCTGGACTGTTAATTCTATTCTATATATATGTTTTTGAGGTAACTTTATTTTAATTAGAGTTTACATTCAATATTATTTTGTATTAGTTTCAGGTGTATAACACAGGGTCAGCAATCATATTTTATATTGGTTTCCTATTGCTGCCATAAAAAGTTATCACAAACTTCGTGACTTAAAATAACTCATTTAGATTATAGATCTGGAGGTAAAAAATGGTCTTACGAGGCCCGAACCAACTTGTTTGCAGGGCTGTTTTCCTCTGGAGGCAATAGGAGAGCCTTGCCTTTCTAAGCTTCTAGAAACTGTATGTATTCCTTGACTGTGGCTCTCTTCCAACTTCAAAGTCAATTCTTGAACTATTCTGACCTTGCTTCTGTCATCATATCTTCCCCTCTCTCACTCTTCTGATCTCCTCTTTCACATTGTAAGGATCCTTGTGATTATACTATGCCCACCCAAATAATCCAGGATAATCTCCCCTTCATAAGATACTTAATTACACCTGCAAGTTCTCTTTTGCTCTGTAAGGTAACATACTGTGGGGACTAGCATATTGGCAGCTTTGGGGAGGCTGCTATGCCAGCACCACACTTTCTTCATTACTGTGGCTTTATGCCATCACAACACTTTCTTCATTATTGTAGCTTTGTACTAAGTTTAAAACAGGAAGTCTAAGTCCTTTTCTTTTCTTGTGATATTGTTGTCAGTCATCCCATGTGTTTTTTACTTTTACAATATCTTTTTGAGATATAATCCTATATAATAAGGAGGTAATATACAAATTGACCATCACTCCAACATACAAGATGGCCGCCCCCATGTGGACACAAGATGGCCACCACAAGATGGCCAGCAAGGGAGGGCAGATGTGGGGGGATCAGGCCTGCAAGGGAGGGCAGTTGGGGTTGACCAGGCCTGCAGGGGAGGGTAGTTAGGGGTGACCAGCCTGGCAGTGGAGGGAAGTTAAGGGCAATTGGGCTGGCAGGGAAGCGTAGTTAGGGTAAGGTGACCAGATGTCCTGCTTTTGGTGGTACAGTCCTGATTTTTAACAGTTTGTCCCGCGTCCCGCGGTGTTTTTAAAAAGTCCCAATTTTTAGAAATTGTTAAAAATCAGGACTGTACCACCAAAAGCGGGACATTTTGTCATCTTAAGTTAGAGGCAACCAGGCTGGCAAGGGAGGGAAGTTATGGATGACCCGGCCAGCAGGGGAAGGCAGTTGGGGGTGACAAGGCTTGCAAGGGAGGCCAGTTAGGGACAACCAGGCTGGCAGGAGAAGACAGTTGGGGGCGACCAGGCCTGCAGGGGAGCAGTTAGGTTTTGTTCAGGCTGGCAGGGGAGTGGTAGGGGGTGATCAGGCTCGCAGAAGTGGTTAGGGGCAATTAGGCAGGCAGGCAGGTGAGCCAGCAGTCCTGGATTGTGAGAGGGATGTCAATCCTAGGATTGGGCCTAATTGGGCAGTATTACATCCCTCGAGGGATCCCTCGAGAGGATGAGAGGATGCAGACTGGGCTGAGGGACACATCCTTCCCTCCCCCCCGTATGAATTTCACGCACCAAGCCTCTAGTTCATATATAATAAATTAAACATGTTTAAAGTTCCTAATTGTTAAGTTTACACATAGGAATATACTTATGAGGTCATTACCACAGTCCAAATAATAAATGTACCCATTATTAAGATGTACTTTGTAATTTCTCTCTCCTAGCCTTCTCCCTCTCCTTCATTCTCAGGAAACCACTTTTCTGCTTTCCATTACTGTGAACTAGAATTTTATATAGATGGAATCATAAAGTATAAGCCCTATCCATTTCGACAACAATTTTGGAATCAATTTGTCAGTTTCTATAATAAAAACATGTGGGAGTTTTGATTGTATTGACTTAACCATGCTGCCTATAGGTTTTACAAAATATGTACTTTTTATATTCTCTATTCTGGCTGGCTTTAACAGGTTCCCTTGGCAAACAAAACAAAACAAAACAAAACAAAACTCCTCCTTTGTAATCAGGAACTCAATCCTATTTCCTTATTTCCTTGGGTATTGGCCTTAATAGTAGTCTCTTTCATCTTTTGCTGAGCTGAGCTCCAATCTCCTATTTTTATTTTATTCTTTTGCTATTACTCATTGTAAAGAACAAAAATGTAAATCTGTATGAATTTCCCAAAGGATGACAAAGGAATACAAGAATCTAGGATGGGCCTGTGACTTAGAGGTGCTTTTTTTTTTTTATTGCAGTTCTTAGATCCTCAAGAGAAGTGTGGGATGTATTCATTCATACTTTAGGGTCCATTGCCTTGAGAACCATCTTGGGGAAAAGCAGGGTATAAATAATAAGTTAAAATATTCTTCCAGTTACCAGTCTTTGATATGCCAAGTATGGTATAAGGAACTTCTGATAAATTGTGGACATGGGGCATTAAGGCAGATCTGTTATCTATTATTAGAGTCTGCATATAGGAAGCCCATTTTTGGATGGTTTCTTCCCCCTGGGTATCCTGAACTGGGTGTTAAAGAGTGAAACATGTGTTTTAGATGTAGAAATTCATGAATAAAATGGCCTTTGGGTAAGTCTAGGTATTTTAAACATCTGGTTCTCAAATGCAGAAATCGACATTCTATTTCTCTTTATGTAAGAACATCACATAGGTAGGGGGAAATTCCAGCGCCATAGCAAAAGCCCTCTAACCGATTTCATTGTCTTCATTGTCTCCTCATATTATCATATTTTAATATTTTTACTTCCCTAAAACACAGATATGATTGTTTCTCTCTAATTAAAAGATTAGTCTTTGACAGTCTTCTATTTCCTCCGGATTAATGCTCAATTTCCATCACTTGGCACTAAAAATCGTTTATTGCTTATTTTCTTTCACTTCTACATCTCTTACAACTCTCTATTGCAGCAGTGTAACTAGGCTATGCATTTTCACATCTGTGCATCTTTGCTTCTTCTATTTTCCCTGCCTAGAATGTCTTTTCCACTTTTGAAATTATATCTATTTTTCAATACTCTGCTCCAATGTCACCTTTTGTGAACTTTAATTCTTCCAAGTCACAATTGCCACCATTTTTGAGTGTTCTGGAGTTATCAGGGATAGCATTATGGCATGCTTACTAAGATGTACTATTATTACAAGGTAGGTACTACTGTTACACCACTCTTTAGTCAACAGACACAAAGCTGGTAAATGACAGGATGCAATTGCAATGGATCTTCTTTCATCTATTTCTCAAACCTTTTGATTGTGGCACCTACAACCTCTCTCCCTCTTCCTCTCTCTCTGAACTTTATGACAGGAAATGGCTGTTCCATTCAGGTACTGACATTCTCTCTATGTTTACTGCCAACAATAGACTGAAATTTCATGTTCCCAGTTTCAATTCATGAAAAAGCTAATCTGAATAGAGCAGGTACTCATCCCTGGTCCACCCACATAGAGGACAACAAGGTGTACTCCCAAAATGACCTCAAGGTTGTAGAAATAGTTCTCAGGGAAGGGAGGACCTACGGCAAGAAGCAGACACCTCTAAAATACTACTTATACTTTAAATTAATAGTCATATCTAGATAAATTAATGTTTTATTTGCTGGGTTTTTCATATGTTATTCTGGTAAGAATGATCTGTTTGGTTGCTTTCTTTAAAAAAATGTTCTTAATTTCAGAGAGAAAGGGAGGAGAGAGAGAGAGAGGTAGAAACATCAATAATGAGAGAGAATCATTGACTGGCTGCCTCCTGCATACCTCTTACTGGGGATGGAGCCTGCAACCCGGGCATGTGCCCTTGACCGGAATCAAACCTAGGACCCTTCAGTATGCAGGCCAACACTCTATCTACTGAGCCAAACTATCTAAGGCTATTTTGTTGCTTCTTGAGTGAAACAGTAGACAACCAAAGACAAGTTTGAACTTTTCAGTCCCAGATCCCTGATCCTTAAACTTCATTGAGCAAGGCAGCAGTAAAAACAATGTCTTAATTTTTAGATAAAATATTTTCCATGTTGCCTAGATGTTTGAAAACACTTTGTACTTGGTGGCTGGGATTTTTTAAAAAAAGTTTAATAATAATATAGTGCTCTCAGTGTTAATAAGTGACTGGATACCATGCAATGCCACATTTCTTTCCAATAGGTGTCTAACTTTTCCAGGAAACAGCTAATCTCCTGTAGAAATCCACTTGGATGCAGATGATGTAAATCCTTCTCTTTGTATCTCTCAAGAATTTATCAAAAGCTATGTACAATTTTACTGCCTCTGACAAGCAGTGAAAAGAAGTTGTTTTTCTCACTGCTTACCTCCTTGGTAAGTTGGTGATGCCTCACATAGAAAATGTTACCCCCCACTTGAGTAAAGTGTCAGATATTTTCCATCATTTCCGTAGGAACCGCAGCCAGATCCATCACTGCACAGTGAGCCATGCCAAAGGGAAGGATGTCCAAAGTGGACCACAAATTGCCTCCCAGGACTTTGGATCATTGTTCATTAATTGAGTGCTGACAGTGTGTTTGCCTCGCTGTTAAGCGAGAGAGAAGAAACAGACTCAATTTTCTGCATTCAAGGTCTGAGTCCGTCAGATAATATATAGGGTAGATTGAAATACTCTAATGGCTACATCTCAGGTAAGAGCTGCTTTATTTTTATGGTGTAATTTCTCCCGATGCAAAGGGGAATTATAATTTAATAGCATTACAGAGATATGCAGTTAAAAAATTGGAGAGATAAAAAGTAGTTTCCTAATGAAAAATAAATTAATCCATCTCTTTTCCTTTTGTCACCTAAATCCCTCTTCTCACCCTCAAAGCTTGTTGCATGTGTAGGAGAGAATAACCTTCATAAATGAGGCCAAATTCATTTTATTTCCCTGGAGATTTGTGGTTCTTCAATATTAGTGCAGATTCCTTGAGTATGCAACAGGAGGTGAGATTGGGTGAGAGCCAACCTGAGTCTTCATCATCTAACCATGCCTAGAAAATGCCAGTTATTCTAATTGGGTTATCTCTCCTGTTAACAAGTCTCTTTGTTTTCTTAGACAGCTATGTAGGGAATTCTCCACAAGTTCTTCCTATCTCATCTGACCCAGATGTTGTCTATATAAGGACAAAAATGTGAACAGATCTTGAAAAATTTGAAACAACTTTAGATTGTTAGATTCCCCTGGGGGCAGGATAGCTTAAGAATGTAATACCTTCATGTTTGTGGTAAGTGACTGATGAATTCAATAAAAGAGTTTGGTTTTTGACAGGAATTATTTCTTGGGAAAGAATCACTGATTCACGGAAGAGAACTAATTGCACCTACATTTTATTCTGATTCCGTGAGGATAAATATGTATTTATTTTTATATTGAGTGGGGAGAAAGGGAGATAAAATTGAAGTACAAGAAATAGGAGTCAAAGGGAATGAGCTTGTTTATTGGCAGATACAAGAGGAATAAGGGTTACAGCTAAAAATACTAAGTAGGAATTTTGAATTTTTGGAAAAAAATACTTATGACCATCAGGTAAATATCACATTACTACCAAATTATCTTTATGGTAAAATATTTTTTTTGCTTATAAGTTGATATAGAAATTAAAGATATAATTTCTTTGCAAGCCAACTGTGCATCTTGTGATTGATTTCTTCTGTGGAAACAATATTTTGGCAGAATTTTTTGGCTCAATAGTTATATGTTTCTTGTGCATCTATGATGCACTGGAAGTTCCTAGGATTGGAAGTAGAGTATATGTCTATTTCAATACTGTGATGTCCACACTCATCACCACAATAAACAGACACGATTGCATTCCTTATAGAGAGCAAGTTTAGCTCATGTATTTTAAACACCCATCTTTCATGTAGCTCTAATGCAAGATCAACCTATATGAAGCCATTTTCTTGATTGTTTCTACAATAAAAATATTTTGGCCAGCAGCGCTGTGGTGGGATTTGAGCTTGTTGTAAGCTGACTAGTATGTATGTCAGTCCAAAGACCACTCAGTATAGCAGAGCAACCTTTGGGATTTTGAACATGTTGGATTCTTCCTCCAAAAGCATCTATAATGAACAGAGTTATTTTGAAAGCATTCCCTGCAGTTCATGCCTTAATTCAATCATCTGGGAATAGGAAAGCAGATCCCTCTCAATACACCACTAACTTGGATTTCTATGGTATTATGCACAATCTTCTCATTTATTTTTACAGTGATAGAATGGTTTCTGAGCCAAGTTCTGCAGGCATGTGGGGGAGAAGGAAAAGGGTTGGTTCTAAATTCATGAAATAACAATTGACATTTTTAATTTTTCCCCCTTTTCTTCAGAAGTGAGCACACACACCAGTAAACTGCACACCTTAGAGCAGAAGGATGCAATTCTTGGCCTCTTGGCTCATTTTGGCAAAAATCAACCCCTTTGATTCAAGAATGTATTGTTTGCACCAGTGCCCTTTACATCCTATTGCCTGTGTTCTGAGAATTGCTTCACTAGCTTTTTACTAACTTGATTTACTACTTTTAACCAGAAAATTAGAAAAGAGAAACTAAACTATGTAGGAGAAGTAGATTCTATGACCTACCAACATTAATCATGAAAATGGTATCCGTCATCTCCCTTAGCATGTGCTTAGAGCTTTCATAGACGCGACTGCTTCTTATTAACACCCCCTTTCCCTAGAGAAGGTAATTTATTAGAAAGTGTTCTGATTTCTGAAGTTTTTGTTACTTCTCAGATATATATGCAATAAATAATTATGTAGACATGAACTAGATAAATACATGCGAACTAAAAAAAAACATTGTTATATATACATATGAAACTCCAGTGATATAGCACTGTTCTTTTTATTTATTTACAATATTTCTCCAAGTCATTCTCTCTCTCTCTTCGTTTTTGTTTAAAATTATTAGATTTAGCCTTCAGTATTTATCGTGTAGTTGGCATTAATTCTTGGCAAGGTGCGCTTTAGAGCAAGCAAAATACTCATTTACTACATAGTTATTTAAAAGAATGAAAATGGTGGTGTGAAATAATTTTCCAAGAAGCCTAAGTAAGCAAACATGCCTAGACAACAAAAAGTTCATCACGAGAAATTCCTTCCCTATTCATAATAAAGTCTCATAAATTGTTTTCAAGACTTACCAGTATTAATTGCAACTAGTAATTTCCAATATAGAATGCATCACAAATATTCCTGTTCAGTATCTAGCTGAATTAGAGCCATGTAAATGTGTTTGCTATTCCCAAGAATAGTGTGAGGAGAAAGGGTTTATGATTTTGTAACAGAATTGAAAACAGCAAGGATAAAAGGTAAACTTTGTTTCCTCGGTATAATGAACTACTGAAGGAATTTCACTACTCTAGGATTCTAGATTTTTTGTTTTTTAAGGAAAATATTTGGACTTCCGTCACAGTAGGAAATTAGATTTGGTATATGGAAAATATCTTCTAAGGCAAAAAGGGAGTGTCAGAAGTTCCTTGATTAGTCTGCCCTATATTTATTTTATCTTGGTTTGCAACTTTGCTGTTTAACTCCTGAATTAAATAATGAAATTGCTTTAATTTCATTTAAGGACCATTTTAATTTTAGTTTGGACTTTTCAATATAAGAATGCATAAAAATGAAAAGTTGATGGGATTACATTTAACTTTAGAATATGATAATCAATATTTGACACATAATTCTCAGAACATTAAATCTCAGAGGGAATAAAAATTAGTCAATAGTAGATATTCAAAGTCATGGTACTAAGAACAAGGTAAGTTGATTTTTATTCTTTTAAGATAATAATTTTGTGCCAGAATTCACTGGGAATCAGCTGAAGTAGTCCTCATATAGAGCTGTAAGCTTCTTGATGTAGTAAGGTTAGAAACATAACATATGTCTTAGATGTTTTGATGTAATCACCATTTATTAAAGAGTAATGGCCAGTAAGGAATCACAGTTCATCCCTGCCATTTTATCCTGGAAGCCTGGCTTAATTTTTTTTAAATAAATATTTTGTATTGATTTCAGAGAGAATGGGAGGAGAGACAGAAACATCAATGAGAGAAAATCATTGATAAGCTGGCTACAGTACCACCTCTTACTGGGGATAGAACCCCCAACCTGGGTATGTGCTCTGATCAGGAACTCAAATGATGACCTCCTGGTTCATAGGTCAACACCCAACCACTGAGCAACACCGGCCAGGTGTGGCTTAATTTTATTGGACCAAAGTTGAAAGCTATTGCAACATTCTCCTGCTTCGCCTGCTAAGTTCTGGCAGATATTTAGAAAACTGGATGAAGAAGTAAATGAGTACACTGTGGTTCTAAAACAAAGGGTCTGAAAGAGCATATGAATCTTCTCTCTATTTTTAAAAAAAGTATTAGAATTGCTTCTCTCTTCAACACTATCACTATGAACATAATTATAGTTTTAATTCCCACTTTGTATACTTGTTAACACTGAGTTAAAATGTTTAAAATTCTACAACACTTTATATGGCTATTTTATTTATTTTTTATTTTTTTTAAATATATTTTATTAATTTTTTACAGAGAGGAAGGGAGAGAGATAGAGAGCTAGAAACGTCGATGAGAGAGAAACATCAACCAGCTGCCTCCTGCACACCCCCTACCTGGGATGTGCCCGCAGCCAATGTACATGCCCCTGACCGGAATCGAACCCGGGACCCTTCAGTCCGCAGACCGACGCTCTACCACTGAGCCAAACCGGTTTCGGCTATATGGCTATTTTAAATATTTCCCCCATAAAATATAATAAAAATAAGTTATGTCCCTTTGAATCTGCAGCACTGAACAAGGGAGTGATTGGCTATAATAGTATTCGGTAATTGAGTTGTGTGGGTGTCTGGATTTAAAAATGATGCAGAGAATACAGAGATATCATGTTTCTGTTTTCTATGAGATCTCTTCTTCTTTCTTGAGCCCTTCAATGCCAATATCTTTTGTTGAACTCACTAATAATTAAAATTTTGAAAAGTATAGAACATGCTTAGAGATCAGGAGAAGCACTCCAACAAGGGTGCCCGATTGATTGTCAGTTACAAGTTAAATTTGGCTTATCAAATGGCTTTGGCATTGCATGAAATAGGAATCTAGAATTTAATAAAAATGGCCTCCAATGGAATTCTTCAGAGAAAAAATGTCAATTAGCAAAGTGAATTTTATTCTAATATCTAAAGACAGTATGATTTAGCTCTGCCATCCAGGAAAGAGGAATCCTTATTTCATGGTCAGTTATTCTTGGCTTGGCAAAACATAGGAAAGCTGGTGTTCCTCTAAGTTCCAAACCTGGGTTTGGCACTTAGTATATATTCTGTTTTAGGCTTGGGCCCATATCAAAGAATACTTAAATTGACACTTCATTTTTTCCCTTTTCAAATTTTCAATACTAAGGCTGTGTTTGATGTTGAAATTGGTCTTTGAAGGTGAGAAAAGAGAAATAATTTATTTGTCTGGAAATTTTCTTAGTCATGATCTCTATGAAAAGAAGAGTGACTTTTTTTTGACATAGAATTCAAGTCACATTAGCACTCTGTGGAGCAACAGTTTACAAGCCGACTGCTTTTTTGGGTGTGATATTTGGACACTCATCAGCCAATGCCTTGAACATACTTTTACATACTCTTATTGTTGCTGTTGTCACTGGAAAGTGAGGAATCAGGTCTCAGTGATCCAAAAACCAAGAGTGGAGGCATAGTCAAGCTGACAATGTTGAAATGTCACTTCAACAGTTACAAAGATGGTAATGATTTCTACTGTTATGTTTTATAGTTTAAAAGTACTTCTTGTAAATAAACTGTGACACATCCAGACAATGGAATATCATTCGGTGCTAAAATGAAATGAGCTGTGAAACTATGAAAAGACCTGGAGAAACATTAAAACAAGTTAGTCGGTGAAATAAACCGACCCAGAAAGGCTACCCTACTATGTGATTTCCATTATATGACATTCTGGAAAAGACAAAACTGTAGAGGAAATAAAAAGATCAGTGGTTTCCCAGGGTTAGGGAGTAAGGGTAGGTGAATGGGTGGGGCACAGAATTTTTATGTCAGTGAAACTCTTCTGTAAGATGCTATAATGGTGTATACACATCAAAACCTATAGAATATACAACCCAAGAGTGAACCTTAAGCGAAACTATAGACTTTAACAACATACCCTATAGTATTTCTATTACCTTTCACAGCTTTTTGTGAATGAGCTTCAGGGGGAATAATAAACTATGAAAGATATGAGAGAAAATTAGTATTAAGTGGACAAAGCATTTCCAATTTAAAAAGCACAGAAAAAAGACGTTAATGTATGATAGCTATACCTAAACAAAAAGGAATCACTGTAAACTGTGTAAACACTTATAAAATAATGTTTTTAAATATGAAATATTGGAAAGTGAAAGAAAATTGCTTTAGCATGTAATAGTGTTTTGGAAACATTCTTTTTGTAGATGTATTGCTTTTAGAACTACAGAAGAGCAATTTTTGGAAATGTTTCTAGTACTTCATGGTAGAATTGACCAATATGTGGTCATTCATACCTTGGTGTACAATTTATCTTCTTTCTTTTTAAAATATGTCCTTCTTTCTTTTTAAAATATAAACTTCTGGAAGAAGTTTAAAGGGAATGTGTTGACTCAACTCTAGTATAACAGGCTTTAGATGTACTTGAAGTTCTTTTTCAAAATTGGTCTAAATCTCACCAAGTTGTTTTCAAGTTCAGAAATTTATGTCATTGACATTATGCCTTTATCATCAGGATCTGTCCCTAACTTGGCTAAATTAAATATTTTCCAAGAGTACAATTTAAAAATATATATATTTTATTGATATTTTACAGAGAGGAAGAGAGAGAGAGAGCCAGAAACGTCGATAAGAGAGAAATATCGACCAGCTGCCTCCTGCACACCTCCCACTGGGGATGTGCCTGCAACCAATGTACATGCCCTTGACCGGAATCAAACCTGGGACCTTTCAGTCCGCAGGCCGACGCTCTACCACTGAGCCAAACCGGCTTCGGCATCAAGACTACAATTTAAATTACTTTTTAATAAACCATTAAATAATCTTATCTTAAAGGTTGGAATTAAGTTCAGCTTAATTATAATAAAAAAATACCTTTGGCATTTCTTTAGGCTTCTACCTAGGATTTTCTAATTTTATCACCATATAAAATAAATTCAATTTCTCTGCTTATAATTAAGTAACATTGATTTATAATGTTAGATGTCAGAGAGCATGTGAGCTTTGGAGTCAGAGCTAGTTGAGTTTGAATCCTAACTCTACATTATCTTTCATTTCAACTCTCACTGATTGCCCATAGCTCGCAGTTCAGTAGCAGAGCAATTATTGTTGTGTTTATGGTTATTGTTGTTCTTTTATAAAATCTGCCCTTGCAGCATTTTGCCAAAGGTGCTTATGATTTTGCTACAATATCAGACAATTAGTTACTTCACAAAAGTCTTATGAAGTCCTTTGGTATTATCCTCCTTATTTCTACTATCATCTTCCCCTCTCTATAATATGCCACATTGCACTCACTCTCTCCCGCTTTCAATCAGGTATCTCTTTAACAGGGTTTGGAGCTAACTAACTTGCTTCTTCATATTAACCAGACAGTGCCATGGGCATATTTCAAATGTTTAGCAGGCAATTTACAGGCAGTAGTTTAATTCTTGGTGAAGCTTAGGCAGGCATTCATTCACACCATCTTATATCTGGTATACAAAGAAGAGGGAACATTCTAAAAATTGAGGTTGGGTTCTTACTGGGGATGTGAGCTACAACATAAGCAGAGGACCAAAAATATTTTTAAAAAGTTAATAAGCAAGAGTATTGGTGATTCACATTAATTTTCTCTCTAAATTAAAACCTAATTTAAGTTTTAGAAATTTAAAAATTTTACAAGAAAGTACAACCAAAAAATGCAATGTAATAATCATTTGGCCACCAGCAATAATGAACCATCATTGACATTTTACTGTGTTTGCTTCCCATTTTCATTATTTCTTAATGGAAAAATCACTTTGCCATTTTTATCAAATTGACATATGCCCGTACTATGACTCCAGATAATCCATTAAAAATAAGATTGATATAATTGAAAAAAATGTATTCCCACCACCCAGTAAGAAACATCAACATTTATTAACATTATTATAGACATCTTTTTAAAAATTAAAGTTATTGATGTGACATTGGTTATAAAATTATGTGGGTTTCAAGTGTATAATTCTATGATATATTATTTGTATATTGCATTGTGAATCCAACAACCAAAGTCAAATCTTCTTCTACATAGATATACAAAAGAAAGATGGGAAAATATCCTATATAATAAAAGGATAATATGCAAATTGTCCCTTCTACTGGGAGTTTCACCAGGGTGTGGGGCTGGATTGGCCCTGATTGGGGCAGACCAGCCAGATCCCATATGTGTATGAATTTGTGGACCAGGTCTCTAGTACTTTTATAAAAATGAAATCAAGTTATTGATACTGTTTCTGATAAAACTTATATATACTTTGAATTGAATTAAACATAAAATCAAACTGAACTGAAATCATAAAACTTCATATATATGGATAGATATATACAATACATATGTTTAAATATGTCTATCTATTTATCACTAATTAATCACAAAATATATTTTTTCCTGAAATATTCTGCTTCGGTAAAGAAAATAGATAATGGGAGATTATAAAGATGTTGAAGACATTGTGTTTTCACATTTAAAAAATTTTTAGGTAGTGGCAATTGACTCCCTGCAGTAAAAGAGCTTGGTGTTAACGAATCCCATAAACAGCTTCCTTAATTTTTTCTTCATTATCTCAGCATTTAATACTCATTTGTTTCAATAACCATATTTCTCACAATATTTTTTAAATTAATTATAAATTTTAAATTACTACCAAGACGTTGTTATTCCTGAGTTTTAAAATGTTTTCTTTTGTGTTTTCTTTTGTGTATCTGCACTTATAAAGTAAAGCTAATGGGTTGTATATTCCTCAAATTATTTCATATTTGAGAATGATTTTTTAAAAGATATATTTTATTGATATTTTACAGAGAGGAAGGGAGAGAGAGAGAGAGAGATCTAAAAACGTTGATGAGAGAGAAACATCGACCAGCTGCCTCTTGCACACCCCCTACTGGAGATGTGCCCTCAAACAATGTACATGCCCTTGACCAGAATCGAACCTGGGACCTTTCAGTCCGCAGACCGACGCTCTACCACTGAGCCAAACCGGTTTCGGCTAAAGCACAATATTCTTGAATTGCACTTTTTTCCTTCGGAATTTTGTAAATATTGCTCAGTTGTCTCCTGTCATAGAATACTGCTGAAGAAATTCTTGAGCTCAACCTAAATTATTTCCCTTATAAATAATTTGCTTTAAAGCCTAGATGCTTGCAGAATTTTTTCCATATTTTTATTAAAATATAATACTTTAGCCAGTGTGTGTGTGTGTGTGTGTGTGTGTGTGTGTGTGTGTGTATATATATATATATATATATATATATATATATATATATGTATGTATATAGTAGGGAGCGGGAGCGATTATAAGGTTAAGCCTTGGACTGACCTGCTGGCAAAATCGCAAACAAATCTCATCTTAGAAGGCACAGTACCCTAAGCATAATGAAGCTTGACCTTGTGACTGCTCCCTAGATCTTTCCTGGGTGGCTAGTGGGCTGTGGGAAGGGCAGCAAGTGCTGCCAAAACAAGTGAAACTTACAAGAACATTGTAGATTACCTTGTTTGTCCCTGATTATAAATAAAGCATCAGCTTTGCAGTCTGGATCTGTTCTGTGGCCTCAGCCAGGCACAGAAGATCCACCCAGACCCAGCTTATTCTCTTTGTCCTTTTCTTCATTCTTTCACCAGCCCTCCCTCAGGCTCACCGATCCCTTGGCTGTGCTGGCATGACCATATATATATATATATATATATATATATATATATATATATTAAGCTGACAATGTTCAAATGACACATTTTATATATATAAAATTTCTGAAACACATTTCATTTGTTATCCAATGGCAAATTCAATTATTCTTTATTTCAGATAAATTTCTTTTACTATATCATTTAATCAAAATTTGATTCCATTTATTGTACTATGTGGATAACAATTATCCTTAATTAGATGATTTTTGCTTTCCTCATTCATTAATTTCTCTTAAAATGCTGTTATCTACCATTTGCAACAACATGGATGGACCTGGAGAGTATTATGCTAAGTGATATAAGCCAGTTGAAGAAAGATAAGTATCACATGATCTCACTCAATTGTGGAATATAATGAACAACATAAACTGATGAACAAAAATAGATCCAGAGACATACCCTCAAATTTCAGAGGGAAGGAAGGGGAGGAGGATGGGGGCTGGTAAGAGATCAACCAAAAGACTTGTATGCATCATATAAGCATAACCAATGGACACAGACAATAGGGGGTGAGGGCCTTGTGCTAGGAGGTGGGAGCAGGATGGGAGAGGTCAATGTGGGGGAAAAGTTACATATGTAATATTTTCAACAATAAAGAGGTTTTTTTTTTTTAAAAAATGCTGTTATCACTTTTTTTAACATATATATTTTTATTGATTTCAGAGAGGAAAGGAAGAGAGAGAAAGAGAGAGACATCAATGATGAGAGTGAATAATCAGCTTTCTCCTATATGCCCCTTACTGGGGATCCAGCCTGAAGCCCAAGCATATGCCCTGACCAAGAATCCAACTGTGACCTCCAGGTTCATAGGTCCATGCTTAACCACCGAGTGACACCAGCTGGACTGTATCTCTTTTTTCATGTCTATCTTCTGTGATTATTTCAAGCTTTTACTCTATGAAAATAATAAGCTTTCCTATGTTGCCAATTAAATTGATTGCTTTTTGAAATCTATTTATTAATTTTAAAGTTAGTTTTTGTTTTTACTCTTTATATTTGTGATAACATTTCCTTCTATCTCATTCTAATGAATAAAGTAAATTCTATCTCAATCAAATACCACTTGGCTTTAATATTTTATTTTATTGAATTTATACTCTTATCTATATATAAAAAGCAGCAACCATAATGCTGTAATGACCAGAGCGACTGGTCTCTATGACACCCACTATGGTTAGTGGGTGTGAGGCCAGCTGGCCAACCTCCCTATGGCCCATCCCCCCAGCGCCCCCATCCAGATCGGCCCGCAGCCCCTCTCCCCAGCCAGCCCTGCCCATGATGGACCTCCACCACCCTGATTAGGGGCAGTGCCAGCTGGCCAACCATTCATGGGCCCTCCCCCAGGCCACTGGTCCCTGATTATCATCCTCTACCCCATTCGGGAGTTGGGCTGGCTGGCCCACCATTCATAGCACCTCCCCATGGCTGTGGCCCCCTCACCTCAATCGGGGGCAGGGCCCACCGTCCAATTGCACTCAGCCCCTCACCCAGCCAGCACCTGATTTGGCCCCAATTGGGGTGGGCCCTCTGGCCAACCTCCCACCATCTCCTCCTCCCAAAAATCCTGGCTCTTATCCACCCAAATTGGGGCTGGGCCAGCCAGACACCATCTGTGCACGAATTTGTGCCCTGTGCTTCTAATTAAAAAATAGAAATTTCCTTTTGTCCTTGAATCATTTTCATTTAATCTACACCCTTATCTTTTTATATGGTCTTTGTTCCATCCCTCCCACTCTCCCTCACTCCCTTCCTTGTGATTTTTTCTCTCTTGTTTCTTAGGATTTTGTTCATGCTTCAAGGGCTTTGTCTAGATATTCAATATGCTTTTATAAAGAGTGGGTGACTTTTTATTCTCTTCCAATATTATTTATGTTCTCCAAATTTCACACTATTGGGGAGAGTGAGGGAAAACAGAATTGGAGAGAGCACTAGGATTTTAAGAATGCTTAGACTCTGCTTTCTCTACTGAAATATTTAGCACTTTTGGTTTATTCCTCATCTGGAAGGAGCATTAGAACTCATTTCTGTAAAAGAAAGTCAAAACCACTTTTGACCTTTTGCACTTTCTATTACATCTCAGGAAGAGGTACAGAAGAAAATTATACATTTAATGTTTCTATCTAGACTCAGGACATTAATAAAAATTCTCATGACAATCTTTCAACAATGGGCATTATGATACTAGTAGGTATATTTTGAGTCAATTGTGAGTAGTGCTGCAGCATTTTCTGTTTTATTGTTTTTTGTTTGTTTTGTTTCTATCCTTACCTGAGGACATGCTTAGAGAGAGGAAGGGAGATAGAGAGATAAAGGGATAGATAGATAGATAGATAGATAGATAGATAATAGAGAAATGTTGATGTAAGAGATAAATATCCATTGCCTTCTGTGCATTCCCGACCCACAACCCAGGTATGTACCCTGACCCTGAATCGAACTAGCAACCTTTTGCTTACACAACACTCAATCAATTGAGCCACTCTGGCAGGTCTGTTTCTTTTCTTGAGAGTGGGGCTTTGAATATATTGTATTAGGCTTTGTCTTGTGGCATATTGGACAAACAGCCCCAAATTCTTTTCATCTTTATCTGAGCACCTCTTTCCATTATGGCTTTGTAGCTTCTCCCATCAAGAAGGTGGCATTTATTTTCCACCCCTTGAATCTGGGCTTAGCTTTGTGCTTGTTTTGGCCAATGGGATATGACCAAGTCTGGTGCAAGCAGAGGGATATAGAGCACTTGAGCCCTGAGGTCTGATCTTTCTTGCTGTTCTTGGAACTCTATGGCCACTATGTATAGAAGTCCAGGCTAGCCTGCCAGAGAATAAAGACCATGTGGCTCAGTTAATCTGATATTCTGGTTGAGAACCTGCCACTTGTCAGACATGTGAGTGGAAGATCCTCAATCCCACAACCATCAATAGACCAACCATCTAAACAGAAATTCTTGGAAGAACCCACAAGAGATGGGCCAAGCTATCCCAGATCAGAACACAAATGACCCACAGAATCTTGATGTTGTTTTAAGACACTTAGTTTTGTGCTGGAGGGTGCTTTTTATTTATTTTTTATTTTTTTAAATGTGTTTTATTGATTTTTTAGAGAGAGGAAGAGAGAGGGATAGAGAGTTAGAAACATCGATGAGAGAGAGTCATCGATCAGCTGCCTCCTGACTCCCCCCACTGGGGATGTGCCCACAACCAAGGCACATGCCCTTGACTGGAATCAAACCTGGGCCGACGCTCTATCCACTGAGCCAAACCGGTTTTGGCCAGAGGGTGCTTTTTAAAATAGTAACAGATTCACCATCTTTTTGCTGTTGTTATGGATAGGAAGAGAAAAATTCTAAAATGCAGAAATTGTTCAGCTAAGTTGCAACACTTAATTGTTTAAGATTGTTATTAGGACACTCTTGATATTAATTACAATATAAATTCAACATAATTACTTGTTAGTTCTCTAATACTTTACAACACACCTTCCTATAAGTTAAATTCAGGTTTTTATACATTTGAAACATTGTGCTAGCCACATCTGTATTCTCTTGAGAGAAAGTCCAGACAATCAAAGATTCTCTGACTTCTTTTTTCCCCCCCTGAGATAGCTCTGCTTTGGTAACCTGTGCTTTCAACTTCATTTGGACAAAATAATGTGTTTAATTGAATGCAACTTCTCAATTTTTTTCTATGCCTATCTTTATCCTTCCCTATTTTAAATTGTATTCAAAAAGGTATTAATCATCCACCAAAGGAATTTACAATGAATTCATTTTGGTCTGTCAATATGGAAAATCTCAACACAAGTCCTACAAAGGGGCCACAGAAAATAATGGCAAACAAATGCTGAGAAGCAAATAATTGTTGAATGCAACAGGATGTCACGTTTGTTTGCAGCCTCAAGGGCTCAAGATCTTTTAAATGGGCTTTGTTGGAAAAGATCTGAAGGCTTTCATGTCACAGAGCCTGGAAGGTTGATAATTTTGGCTTTTTTCCAGTCTGACCTATTCACTTGACAGACTGACTGCAGATACACTTTTAATAGTCCTGGCTCTTAGAAGAGGTTAAAAGTCTAGGCAAGTGTCCCCAAGATTGATCTAGATGTCTCTAATTCTGAACTTTTGCTAGATCTGGATAAATTAACAGGCTCATTTGCATGTTTCAGTCTCTCCAGCTCAGTCAAAATTTATGCTCTCTCTGACTTGGGATTTACACCAAATGTTAACAATAGCACTTTGGCTTAGCAAAAAGAGACCCCAACTTGGAGCCTGAATATTATATTTTGGACTTGGATCCACAACCCATTAGTTGGATGACCTTTGCAAGTCTCTTAACTAAATTGAACCTAAATTTTCTAATCTGTAATATGAGAATGACAGCACACTATTTCTCTCTCAGGGAATTGTGAGTCAAATGAGTCAGTATTTATGTAAGTACTTTGCAAATTAGAATGAAGTTTATAATAAAGCTGTTATTGTGCATCCAGAAACTCTGGAGAAACAATCCTTTGGTTGACAAGACATCCCTCCTTATTAATTGTCTCCTTTGTATAATCCTTAGGCATTATTTCTCTTTGTGATGGCTCCTAATCCATTTCTAGCCAAGACCTATTTCCAGTATTCCAGAACTATTGACCTAACTGACTGCAGGTCATATGTTCTTGGGTATTGCTGAGGTACCTCAAACTGGGAAAGTGAGAAATGGAGTCCATCAGACTCTCTCTATATAAGACAGTCCCTCTTATGTTCTGTATCTTGGTTATGGACATCACCATATATCCAACTTCCAGAAGTGGAATCTTAGCATCATCCATGACACCTTTGTTTTCTCATCACCTTTATCCAAAATAAGCACTAGCTTTGAATTGTACCTTGTGGGTAACATCAGGTCCATTCATATTCTACATTTCTACTGCCATCATCCTGATTAAGCCCTTCAATTTCTCACCAAGGTTATGACCACAGCTTCTTTTGTCATCTCCTTGCCTCTTTTTTCCCTTCCTTCTCTTATTTCTCATAGTGAAACCAATAATCTTTCAAAAATGCAATCTAATCAGGTAACTTTCTTTAAGTGCTCTGTGGCTCCTTGATTCTCTTACATGTAGGTTAAGTGGTCCAGTGAACAAAATTAGTGCACATTAAAAGGGGATTAGAGGAAATATTTTAATATTGCTATTTGCCCTTTCTCTATAATAGAAATGTCAGAGATGAAAGAAAATTAGTAAAACGTATAGAAAAATTTTTCTCCTATCAGAGTCTGAGGAGTGCCATGGGACCCAGAGTCAAGTCCTCGCTGACCCCAGCATACCTTGCAATCACGTGAGACCCAGACCCATCTGGCCCCAGCCCCGTTAAGCTCTGCCAGTCGTGAGATGAAGCCTCAGGTCCCCCATCAAGCCCTGCCAGGTGGGGGGCACAGCCTCAGGTTCCCTGTCAAACCCTGCTGGGCAAGGAGTGCAGCCTCAGCGTCCCCCAGCCCAGTGCTGGGGTGGGGGTGTGGCCTGAGGTCTCCTGTCAAGCCCCACCAGGCAGGGGCATGCCGCCTGAGATCCCTGCCACTACAAGGAATATATCCCAAGAAAATAGGAACACCAAATCAGAAAGGATATATGCACCCCTGTGTTCATAGCAGCACAATTTACAATAGCTAGGATTTGGAAACAGGCTAGGTGCCCATCAGCAGATGATTGGATAAAAAAAACTATGGTACATGGACACAATGGAATACTATGTTGCCATAAAAAAAGAAGGAATTCTCATCATCTGCAGCAACCTGGATGGAATTGGAGAACATCATGCTGAGTGAAATAAGCCAGTCAATGAAAGAGATACACTATATGACCTCACTCATTTATGGATAGTAAAGAAAATTATAAACTGATGAACCATAAGATAGATATAGTGACAGTAAAGCAACAAGCAGACTGTCAAATTACAGCGGGGAGGGTAGGGAGATCTGGGGGAGATAAGAGATCAACCAAAGGACTTGTATACATGCATATAAGAATAACCAATGGACACAAAACTCTAAGGAGGGAGGGCATGTTTGGGGTGGGGGGAATGGTAAGATATGTACACAGATAATAATTTAAAACAACAAATAAAATAAAATAAAATAAAATAAAATAAAATAAAATAAAATAAAATAAAATAAAATAAAGTTCCTATGGGAACTCAGCCTCCACAGTGGGCGCAGCCATCTTATTACTGCATGACTGTAGATTTGCATATTCCCTCTTTATTAGATAGGATATCTGAGGCCATCATTGGCCCAGCTCTCCAGCCTTTTCGCTCACTTCCTCTCTCCTTGCACAGTGTTTTCTCCTCCCTTAGAGTTCTCAAACATGCCTTGAACCTTTTTGCCAGTGTTTTTGTTTGTCTGGAATAACCATCTCCTACTTTTCTTACCCAAATAATTTGTCTCTCAAGTTTCAGATTAAAGTGCCAACTTCTCTAAGACATTCTGACATTGCCCCACCCTCAAGTTCAGTTTGGATTGGCTGCTTCATGAGTTCACTTTGCATGTCATGTCTCTATCACTGAAATAAATCTCATTGCATTGTAATTATTAGATTACTTGACCAGACTTGAAGGCAGAGGCCATGCCTTATTTGTCAGGTCATTAGCTGTAATTTCCTGTCCACTGCTGCTGTGTCCAGTGGTTCTGCTAATCTGCCACACAGGAGCACAGTATCACATTATTGTTGGATTTGGAATCAGGCACATGTGAATTTGAGTGTAATCTCTTCTATCCTCTTTTATCTCCATCTGTAGAACAGGAATGAAAATAGTAAACTTCTTACAGAATAAACTTCTATGTTTGTAAGTGCTTAAAAACTATTATTTCCAATTTAATCTGAAACTTACTTCTTGAGTTAAGTGAATGGTCTCTAAGACATGAGTTTTGAGACATTCCTATCGATGGTTCAACATACTAATTGATTACTTCCCAATTCCTGCATATTTCAAAATATCCAGATAAATTGTACTAGGGGTAAGTTAAGTTTTATTAGAGTAAAGAATTCCTGCTCAGGTCCATGACCATTAAATATCATATTTCAGGTTTTGGATCCAAAAACAAAACAAAGTTACACTAAGCAAAACAAACAAATGGAAACAAGAAACCTAAACAACCCCCCCCCCCCGCCCCAAACTTAATTTAAAACAACAAAGGAGTTTAGAGAGTGAATTTCAAATCTAAAACCTTATATCATCTTTGCCAAAACATACCTACAGACAGGATTACAGTCAGGATATGCAGGATATGTCTTTAACCTGGGCTCACAACACAGCAGCCCTTCTAAGAAGCCAACCAAAATAAAGGAGATTAAACTTATTTCACATTTAACCCTTGCTAGAAACTCATGGCTCCCTGTTGACCTGAATTGGTGCTGATTCATGTATTTGTTCATCCCACCATTATTAATTGAACACCTACTGTGTACCAGGCTCTGTGGTAGGCACAGGCTCATGAGTGTGTGAGTGTCTGGGTTGTGTTCTGACTTACACTTCACAGTGACTAAGCCCCTATTGCTCCCATGTTTCCCCCGGAGTTTAGCTTCCCACTGATATGACTCATGGAATAAGGTATACCCAGACAGTTTTCCATTCTGTGGCCCTGGGTGCCTGTTTTGCTTTAGTTCATGAATTATCTTACAGACTCTCAACCTACAATACTTAGTTTTATCTTCCCCTATGCCCTAAATGAGTAGTCTTCCTGTCCCATGGTAACTTCCATTTAGTGGGTTGTCTTTTTTCATTTTGTTGATGGCATCCTTTGCTGTTCAAAAACTTTTTAGTTTGATGTAGTCCCAATTTTTTTTCCTTTGGTTTCCCTTGCCTTAGGCGATATATCAAAAAAATTATTGCTAGGAGAAATGTCTGAGATCTTATTGCCTATATTTTTTACTAGCACTTTCATGGTTCCAAGAATTACATTTAAGTCTTTAACCCATTTAGAGTTTTGTGTGTTTTTTTGTATGGTATAACAAGGTGGTCTAGTTTCAATTTTTTTGCACATATCTGTCCAATTTTCCAAACACTGTTTATTGAATAGACTATCTTTACTCCATTGTATGTTTTTGCCTTCTTTGTCAAATATTAATTGACCATAAAGGCATGGGTTTATTTCTGGGCTCTCTATTCTTTTTCAGTGATACACATGCCTGTTTTTATACAAACATATAAAGAATATGTTTGTAGCATATTCTTTAATTACTATGTCCTTGTAATATAGTTTGGGGTCAGGTATCATGGTCCCTCCAACTGTATTCTTCTTTTTCAAGATTTCTGTGGCTTTGAGGTCTTTTGTGGTTCCATATAAACTTTATGGAATATTTGTCCTGGTTCTGTGAATATGCCATTGGTATATTGATAAGAATTGTGTTGAATCTGTAGATTGTTTTGGGTTGTGTGGACATTTTAATAATGTTAATTATTCCTATTCATGAACACAATATATGCATCAACTTATTTGTATTGTCTTCAATTTTTTTCTTCAGTATCTTTTAAAATTTTCCAAAAACATGTCTTTTACATCCTTGGCTAAATTTATTCCTATGATATTTTGGGGGAAAGCAATTATGAATGGGTTTGTTTTCTTAGTTTCCTTTTTTGATAGTTCATTATTGGTATATAAAAATGCAACTGATTTCTGAATATTTATTTTGTATCCTGCTACTATACTGAATTCATTTATCAGTCCTAGTAGTTTTCTGGTAAAACCGTTAGGGTTCTCTGTATACAGTATCAAGTCAACTGCAAATGACAGTTTTATTTCTTTTTTAATTTGGATATTTTTTATTTCTTTTTCTTGTCTGTTTTCTGTGTCTAGGACTTCCAATATTATGTTGAATAAGAGTGGTGAAAGTGGACATCCCTGTCTTGTTTCTGATCTAAGGGCAACAGTTTTAGTTTTTTGCCCATTGAATATAGTGTTGGCTGTAGATTTGTCAAATGTAGCCTTCATTATGTTAATGTATGTTCCCTCCATTCCAGCTTTTCTGAGAGTTTTTTTTTTTATCATTAATGAATGTTGGATTTTAGGAAATGCTTTTTCTGCATCATTTGACATAATCATGTGGTTTTCATCCTTCATTGTGTTTATGTGCTATATCAAGTTTATTGATTTGTGGATATTATGCCAACCTTGCATCCCAGAATAAAACTACTCGGTCATGGTAGCTGACCATTTTAATGTATTGCTTAATCCAGTTTGCTACTATTTTTTTGGACAATTTTAGCATGTATGTTCATCAGGGATATTGGCTTGTAATTTTTTTTGTAGTGTCTTTATCTGTTTTTGGAATTAGGATAATGCTGGCCTTATAAAATGCACTTGAAAGTCCTCCTTCCTCTTGAATTTTTGTAATAGTGTGAGAAGGACAGGTGTTACTCCTTGGAATGTTTAATAAAATTCACCTATGAAGCCATCTGTTCTAGGACTTTTGTTTTTTGGGAGGGTTTTGATTGATTGATACTTCAATTTCACTTGCTATAATCTGACTATTCAGATTCTATGATTCCTCCTGATTTAGTTTTGGAAGATTGTATTTTTCTAGGAATTTATCAATTTTGTCCAGATTTTGTTGGCATGCAGTTTTTCATGATATTATCTTACAATCCTTTGCACTTCATTGGTGTCAGTTGTTACTTTTCCTTTTTCATTTTTGATTCCTTTTCTCTCTCTCTCTCTCTCTCTCTCTCTCTCTCTCTCTCTCTCTTTTTCTCTCTCTCTCTCATTTTGATGAGCTGGTTAAAGGTTTGTCAATTCTGAATACAACGAACCAGCTCTTAATTTCATTGATCTTTTATTTTTTTAAAAACTCTATTTCATTTGTTTCTGATTTAATATTTATTATTTCCTTCCTCCTACTCACTTTGGGCTTTATTTCCTGTGTGTGTGTGTGTGTGTGTGTGTGTGTGTGTGTGTGTGTGTGTGTTTTCCCAGTTTCTTTAAGAGTAAAGTTAGATTGTTTATTTGAGATGTTTCTTGTTTCTTGGGTTGAAATATAATACTATGAATTTTCCTCTTAGACCTGCATTTGCTGCATGTCTTTGTGTTGGTATAGGGTCTTAAGAAGTCATGAGGGTGAAGCCAGCAGAGTTTATCAGGCTCAAATAGATTACGATTTAGCTATGGGAAAGAAGGGCTCTGAACTGCTCAGGCATGCAAGGGAAAATAGCCCTTGTTGTAGAGCTACAGAACCCAGTCCCAGATTCTGCCTGGAGGACCCTGAGCTCAGCAGGGTGGGCCCTCCAGAAGTTGAGAGGATGGAACTAGTACCATGGTCGGCACATTGCAGTTCACGAGCCACATGTGGCTCTTTCGCCCCTTGAGTGTGACTCTTCCACAAAATACCACGGCCTGGGCGAGTCTATTTTGAAGAAGTGGTATTAGAAGAAGTTTAAGTTTAAAAAATTTGGCTCTCAAAGGAAATTTCAATCGTTGTGCTATTGATATTTGGTTCTGTTGACTAATGAGTTTGCCGACCACTGAACTAATGTATCTCCCATAATGGGAAGGTAATGATTAGGCTTTGAGGAAGGTGGTTAATGTGGCCCCTGCATCAGAAACACACAACATTTTTTGTCCGAAATTTTGCCCAGTCCTCCACAGGTTTGAGCCACCAGTAGTTGGGTGGGTGGGGTGGCCAGGATCTCTGAGAGTGGTGCTAGAGGATATCCTGTAAAGGGAAGTACCAGCTAGGGTTATGGCAAAGTAGGGGGGATGGCCTCCACCCCAGAGACACAAAACTCTGTGACTGACACCCCCTGTGTCTGCCCATATTTCTATACCCCCAGCTAAGGCAGCCGATTCCTCAGCAGTGCATAAGTTTCCCAAGGTAGGGTGAGAGAGGATCCAGAGTTTGTGGCTATTGCTTTCCCCTAGAATGATGCTATATGGAAGTGAGTGTTCCACCCAAGGAAGGCTGTCTTCTCCTTCTCTCCCCAGAGCCACAAAACCAAGAGTTTCCTCACAAGCCTCTAGTATCTTCCACTTTCCTTCACTGGAGCCCAGGGTGAGTGGCTGCATAAGAAATTTTGTACATTGGCCTTTTAAGAGGCTCCCGGTGTCTTTAGCAGAGTCCTGACTCTCCCTGACAGACAGAATCCTCACTGATTTTCACAATTGGGTGTTATATGGGTTCTTGTCTCCCCGCCTCCAATTCCCACTCTGGTGCTCTGGTGCTCTGGGCTAGGGAGCCCCGCTTATGGCTGAGACCCCATTGAGAAGCATGGGAACTCCCCACAATTGAGAGATCCCTCCATAACCTCAGTTGCTCCCCAGGGGAGCAAGGGGCAGTCCTTTACTTATCTCTCCCCTTCCGACCAGTGTTGATGTGGCTTTTGTAAATCTTCAGTTATAAGATTTCTTTTCAGCGATTCCTCATTTGGTTATTCAGGATCATTGTTTTATAATTTAGTTGTAATTCCATTTTGTTATTAAGAGGAGGTGAATATAGCTTCCATCTATTCTGATACCATCCTGGATTTCCCTGGACTAGTCACATTTTTAGTGCTTAATAGTCCTATGTGTTTAGTGGCCCTAAGGAATATCTATCCATCAATTTACCCTCTCTCCCCCATTTATCAAATGTTTCTTGAAAACACTAGCGTCCAGCATTCTTGTAAGTGTGCTTACAATATAAAATCGTATATTATTCAAATGAAATACATAGTTCTTCTTATCAAAGAGGTTCATTGTACATGAATAAACTGGAAAGCACTTCAGCTATTTCAGAAAAAGTGACATGAGGACAATGATATCATAAGCACCAAGTACAAAGGGCACACAGACAAGAAGCCCATAGGACAGGGATAATTGCTGGAGGAGTTGATATTTAAACTTAACCTGAAGAACTTAGCAGGGAATAAAGGAAACGAAAAGTGCTCTAGGGTGAGGGAACAGTGTCAACAAAGGCACAAGGATATGAGTGAGCTTGACAGGGCATGATGCCTTGGCAATTTATTTAGAAGCTGAAGAGAGGGCATGGTCTCTGCATTGTAAATACATGTAAATAGAATAATAGAATACAGCATGGTGATTAAGAAGATGAAATCTGGAGTCATACTTTCTGAGTTTGAATCTAAGGCTTTATACTAGTTCTGTGACCTTGGGTAAATTACTTCACCTCTCTGTACATAATTTTTTTTCTTATCAAATTGTAGGTAATATTAGTATTTTAATTACAGCATTGTTGTGAGAATGTCATGAGCTGTTACATGAAAAATTCTTACAATGATTTCCACAGTAGGCTTGATAAGTGGTAGATATTACAATAAAAGAAATTTAAGTAGTAAGGTAATAGAATGAGATTTGCATTTCACAAATATCACAATGTCAACTGAGGGTGAAGAGTGAATCCAATAAGGAGGTTACTAAAATATTTTAGTATGATGTACTGCAGGTCCATACCAGGGCACAGATAGTGGAAATTTGAACACTGACAGGTTTGAAACATGGATAAAAGGTGAGAGGGCTCAATAATTGAGCTGATGAGAGAGGTGATACAAAAGAGTAGATTATGACTCCAAAGTTTTGTCTTGGGTGCCTAGGTAAGTGATGACACATTTTAACAACATAAGGAATATAGAAAGACTGGGCCAGAGTGTTGTGCATGAGCTTGAGCATGAGAGATGAAGAATGGCAAGAGAAAATGAACTGCAAATGATTGACATAATTAAATATGTTGTATTTGAAGTGATTAAGGGATATTTTAGAGTGAGTGTTAAATAGGAGAGTGATATACAGTTCTAATGCTCAGGGTAAATATTTAGGCACTGGCTTTTTATTTACCAAGGGAATGTTTAAGGGTCTAGTTGGTATTGATAATGCTGTAAATTTTGAGGAAATAATAGATATCCTCTCAGAATTGTTATGAAAGATTAAAAAAATTATTCAGACCCACACAAAGCCACACTAACCTTACATTTAAAAAAACACAAATTTCAGTAATACAAAATAAATGTGTTATTATGAAAATAAAGAGTACAGGTCATAATCTAGTAACTTCTCACACATGTAATAATAATAGTAACATGTGCAGGTGCAAGAAATTAGAGGTGGAAGTTATGACTAAGAAGTATATGCTTCTTGGTTAATATTTTTATAACTAGAATACATTGTAATCATGTAGTAGAGATCCCTCATCTCTCCTTCAGGCTATTCATTGTTAAGTATGGAATGTGATTTTTTTTTTTTTTAGATTCAGACTCAAGTCATTCAGTAAATTCAGGAAATATCTATGTAAACTAATGCCAGAGAAGTGGATCCCTGGACACTGGGGCTCTGTTAGAGCCATTTATATGGGAAAATCCCCAGACTTAACTGAAAGGGGTTCATTTAGCAGATGTGCACCTGGCAAGCACTAAGACAGGGAAGAAGAGAAAGTAGCACATTGTGACAAAGGACAGATGTAGGGTGAGTCTGAGAACTAGAGAAACCAATGGATACAGAAGTTGAATGGGAGATGCTGGAGTAAGCCAGATGAATGGAAGGATGAAGCAAGAAGTTTATGATAGATTTAGTTATTGCTCCCCAGATTTATTGCCTCCTTCTATGTGAAGATTATACTTCTCTGCTTAGGGGACATTAAGCTTGGCCTTGTGACTTAGTTTGACCAAAGAAAAGTGGGCAGAACTGATGTATGTTCCTTTCAAGTGGAGTTTTAACAACCATTGCAGAGTTTCCATCTTTGTTGTGCTTCTGCCAGGACTTTAACCTATTCCAGAGAGGAGCTTTCAGTGATGTGCATGCAATGTGCATTGAGAAGTTAATTTTTGTTGTTGAAAGCCACCGAGATTTTGGGGTTCATTTGTTATTGCAGCATATCCTAGCTAAAGCTGATTAATATAAAGTATATAAGGAACAAACAATGACGTTATGGGAAGGTCAAGGATTGGTTTGAGATCAAGCTTAAGAACAAGAGTTCTGGTCTCTGGGTTTTTCATAATGCTTCCCTGCCTGTCTGTCTGTGGATCCCTACTATATAAGATTATAGCTATGTGGTATCACAGTTATAAAAAATATCGGCTAGGCATCAAACAATGCTTCCCCTACACACCAAAGACATGGTCTTTGGTAGATTATTTAATGTCTGTAGCTCGGATTCCTCTGTAACGAGGTATTACTACTCACCTATTAGAATGGCTCAAATTAGATGGCTCATAGGGAGGAACAAGTGTTGGCAAGGATGGGGAGGAAGTGTCATTCTCATACACTGTTGGTAAGAATTTCAATGATAAAACCTCTGTGAAAAATGATTTGGCAGTGTCCTAAAAAGTTAAACTCATAGCCACTATGTGATCTATTCATTATATTCCTGAGAACAGAAAGTATAAGTTAATACATGTCCATACAGCAAAATTAAATATGAATGCTCATAGCAACTTTATGTGTAATAGCTATCAACAACATTTGGTAAAAAAAAAAAAAAAAGTCCAGTGACAAGGGATTCAATAAACATATTATGCATGTCCACACAGTGAAATACTGCCCAGTAACTATTGGTACACACAGGGCATGTGTGAATCTTTAAATAATTATGCTGAGTGAAATAAGCCAGACAAAAAGAGTACATGCTGTGCGATCCTATCTACAGGAAAACTTTAGAAAATGCAAACTAATCACTAGTCTACAATGACAGAAGACAGATCAGATGTGGGAGGAAGGCAGAGAGTGGAAAAATGCTGGGAATCAATTCCAGCATGTAATAATTTCAAGAGTTCCATCAAAAGGTTGATGGGACTTGGGCAGCTCAACAAGGGTGAGCCACGTACGTATTTTACCTGTTGGAATGGCTAACCAGCACTTCCCCCAAACCTGAATAGGATTGCTTGTCGCCAAGACAGCTTGGGGCATTTTATTGCCTCCTGTTGGCCAAACACCTGAACAGCTGTAGGCTATTCCCCAAACTGACAATGCTTCTGTACCCATTAATCCCCTATCCTTCGAATTGTGTTTATAAATAGCATGGGGTCCTTAGACAAGGAATAGTCTCCAGTGCTTTTTAGCTGAAGATCCTCTGACTCCCAATGCCTTACAAAATTATCTTTTGTCTCAGGACTCTTTAATTATGTATACGCAACCCCTTTCTCCAGAACGCTGAGCCCTTTGTAAAGCTGGGACAAGAATGCTAGCAGAAAAGGAGAGGGAGGGATTTCAAAGAGGCAGGAATAAACTCCAGGGGATGTTGGATATATTCACTATATTGACTGTGGTAATAGCTGCCCAGTGAATGCATATGTCATAACTTTATGCTTATTTTATTGTTTGTCAAGTATGTCTCAGTAAAAAAAAAAAGGGGGGGGGGAAGTGACCTTTTTATTTCTTGCATTGTGGTAGAGTGGTAGAGGATAAGACCATCTCGGGATACAACAAAATCTTGTTTGGGTTGGCCTTTAGGTTTCACAATATGAATTCTCATTTTATTGGACTGTGAAACTAACAGGAGAGAAAAAAGGAACCTATAGAGACACATACACTAATACTCATACACACACAGTTCTTCCTTTCTCTGCATCTCCGTATCTATTTGCCTGCATGGTGTAAGGCCAGAAAGGCTCTTGTTTAACATTTAATAAACAGCTCTTTGGGCTCGGTATTGAAGTGTGTGGTGGGCATTGCAAGAAGTCAACGGGTCTGTAATTAGTCGAGGTGAATGCAAATTTCACCCCTGTCTCCCTCCTGTTTTCTCCTTCCTTTGGTTATTATTTTTAACAAAGATCCTTGTAATGTCATAAGTATTCTTACCTTTTTTTCTACAGCTCAATGAAGTACGCTAAGAATAAATTGACAAGAAATTTATCAATGTTATCTATGATACAAGTTTGTTTATGGATTTTCCTTATGTACCAGAAGAAGATCTAGTTTCCCTCAGAGAGGGAGGATATAGTCAGCCCCAGAGGAGACGGGTCACAGGGAAGAAGCTCTGTTATGTTAACATTTACCCTATTTTGTTCTGTAACCTCTCAGGTCCATGGGCTCTCATCAGTAAAATGAGGGAGATGTATGAAATATTACTTTCCAAAAACCATGAAGCCAGTTGTTCCAAAAGTATTTTCCTGGTGGTCTTCTCCTAGTTACAGAGTTAGAGTTTTACAGGGGACAGTTTTCTTTTTCTCTTTCTTTTTCTTTTGCTTTCACAGTTTAGTTATATGATAGTCTTTGCTCACCTGAAATCTGGTAATGGCCTCCATTATTTTATTTTAGCACTTTTGTACTAATAAAAAATACTGCTTATTTGTTTACTTAGACTATTTAGCCCTAAGGATATGTGCAGATATACATACGAAATAACTTAGTTCTCTTACTTTGAAGTATCTAGAGTTAGTTTATTTATTAAGATATCTTTGAGACACAACTTTTCCACCCCTAGCACTGGATCCATGTGGAGGACAATTATTATTAAGATTGCTATTGCTATCTGTACTTCCATTGCTCATATGTTATCGGTTTTGTTTACTGTTGTATTCTTGCTATTGTGTAGGAAAATAGGGGGTTCTATGGCAAATTACCTCACAGGGTTATCTGATCATAAATTTCTAACAGGGGCAGATCATGGTGGGTAGTCACACCCCAGGCATATAACTTCTTTAGTAAGAGGTTTATCTTTGCCTTCAGCAGTCCTGTTCATTGTTTCTGTAAATCTAGATGCACACACCTTTGAAATAAGCCATAACCACCCTCAAGAGAGCTCGTACACTTGTTAACTATCCTGTAATTCAATCTCAGCTTTGCTTTCCCGGCTTCCTTGTAGTCTTCTTTCTGTTCCCTCCTTAAGTTCATATGCAAAGCTCTTATTCTCTGGAGTATTTGAGGTCTTGTTCCCCATCATATGTCCTCAGTTTGGCTCAAATAAATTCATAAAAATTCCCTATAGATTGGATGTTTCTTAAGTTGCCAGTATTGAATAAATGGCCAAATGAATAACTTTCATGAACAGGAAATTAGACAAGAGGTTACAATCTGGGATGAGTAGAGGGAAATCTCAACCACGGACATAAGATGAGTAAGAAGGTTGGAGAGGATCCAGATCTTGACGGAGAAGGGCAAAGTTGCAGACTTAAGAAAAGTGAACCAGGGCAGATTGGAAATGGGGGTTACAACTAGAGGGGAAGTCCCTGGCCGGGTTACAGGAGGAAAGGGGCCTGAGGTGCATGCACATTTGCATATGAAGGGAAGGAAAATAGGAGTGAGGGAATCTTTGGGGAATGCTTCCAAGCTCTTGCTCCTGGTTAAATTGAACAAGGTTTCACTACAATCAGTTTGACCCATGAAAGTGGCTGTTCAGAGTTAAACGTAGCAGACTTGAAGGAGTTCTGTTCTGAAAATCGGGATCCCTTCTGTCTTTGGGTCTGTTAGTGGTGCAATTACTGCCAAGCAAACCTTGTAGAAATCCTTCCTATCAAACTCGTGAAAGTAGCCTATTGCTAAGAAAATTCTAGCTTCCTTTGCTTTGGGAGATAAACTGACATCTTTGATTCTAGCTCTTAAGCAAAAACATATAAAAAGGCTTTCTTACACTGTATTAATTACAAAAATAAGCAGATCTCCAGCGGAGACAGGCTCCTCCTTTGGTAAGCCCATGGGTGGGGTGTATTTCTGTGTGTGTTTTCTTCCAAATGATGCCGTTTAGATTTATCTTCTAAATAATCAATGCCTCCTGTCAAGGGGAGAGCTGGCAGAGGAAGCGGGGGCCCAGCAGCCCGGGTCTGCGCAGTGTCTCCGGAACATTTCAGCGGGAGAGAATGCGACTTCAGCTATCCAACTGTATCTTTTCTCCAAAACCAAGGCTTTTTTTTTCCTTCATGAATATTGGAAACAGAAGTATTCCTTTCTCCCTTCCTGTAGCTAAGTAATTAAGCCTGTTTCAAGACATACAGTCAAAATAGGTTTCTTAGTTACAAACGCTAAGCAATGGCGGCAAACTTTTCTTATTACAGTCCTTGATTGCCATCGGCCAACATTTGTTCTTTGTGGATTATTTCTTAGGGGAGAAAAATAGTTTTGAGGAAATTGACATGTTTTTGTACCCGCAGTAAGGAATATACAAAAAAAAGTTTTTATTTTATTTTGCTACCTTATAGAGATTAAAAAAAAAATCAATTGAGTGTTTACAACACTTGGCAAAGAAGGCAAAGGTTAGATAGTAACTGAGGGAATTGAGAAGAGAGGGAGAGAGAGGTGGGGTTGTGGGGGGAGGGGGGAGGAGAGAAAAAGGAGACTAAGAAACTATTGAAAATAATCCATTGTATTCAATTTCGAGAGAAACCTAGCAGGCCAAATTTTGTACTAGACACCAATTACTTATGTTGTTTAATTAAAGGCAATCCTATTTAGTACAAGTAAACATTTTGTTTTCTTTAATTTATTACTGTTTGATTTTTCTCATTTCTCACGTTTAAGAATTTTTGGTTAGAATTAGTGGTTGTTAGCCTCACGTAAAAGCTCTGTTCATCGACTGCACATCTTGTAAAAGTAGGCATAGGAATTATTATTAATTTTTAAAAATTTAAATATTTTATTAATTTGTCAGAGACCTGGTGCATGAAATTCATGCATGGTGGTTGTGGTAGTGGGGGCGGTTTCCTCAGCCCGCCCTGCACTCTCTCCAATCTGGAACCCCTTGGGGAATGCTGGATTGCTGATTTAGGCCCGATCCCACAGTCAGACATCCCTCTCGCAATCTGGGACCACTGGCTCCTAATGGCTTGCCTGCCTGCCTGATCACCCCTTACAACTCTGCCTGCCAGCCTGATCACCCCTAACTGCCTTTGTTTACCAGCCTGATTGCCTCCAAATGCCCTCCCTTGCCAGCCTGAGCACCCCAAACTACTCCTCCCCCTGTACTGGCATTATCATCCCCAACTGCCCTCACCTGCTGGCCTGATACCCCTAACTGCTCTCCCCTACCAGCCTGATCACCCCTAATTGCCTCTTCCTCAGCCCCACCACCATGGCTTTGTCTGGAAGGACGTGCTGAAGGTCTCTGGAAGATCTCCTGGTCTAATTAGCCTTTACTCTTTTATTAGTATAGAATATTTTTATGGTAATGCATGCATTGATACTAAAATTTAATCCTATGGAAGGTAATTTAGAGAAAAATGTTTTTTCTCCTATACTGATGCTCAAGCCATTTTTTATTTTCTCCAGAGGCAAACTGCAACCAGTACTTTTAATATCTAGCAGAAATCTTCTCTACATGCATAGACATATTCCTTTTGTTAAAAAACAAACAAATGAGAACTGATTTTGTTTGTTCTCTTCATGTGTCTCTCTTTCTTTACTACATTTTGGGATAATTTATTTTTTTATTTTTTACTTTTATTTTTTATTTTTTTATTAAATTATTATATGTGTACATATCTTACCATTGCCTCCCCCCCCCTCCCATACATGTCCTCCCTCCCCAGAGGTTTGTGTCCATTGGTTATACTTATATGCATGCATACAAGTCCTTCCTTGATCTCTTATCTCCCCCATATCTCCCTACCCTCCCTGCTGTCATTTGACAGTCTGTTTCTTTTACTGTCTCTGTATCTATCCTTTTGTTCATCAGTTTATAATGTCCCTTATTATGCATAAATGAGTGAGATCATGTGGTGTTTTTCTTTCATTGACTGGCTTATTTCACTTAGCATAATGTTCTCCAATTCCATCCAGGTCTCTGAAATTATAAGAATTCCTTCCTTTTTGCCAAAACCGGTTTGGCTCAGTAGGTAGAGCATCAGTCTGTGGACTGAAGGGTCCTGGATTCCACTCTGGTCAAGGGCATGTACCTTGGTTGCGGGCATATCCCCAGTAGGGGGTGTGCAGGAGGCAGCTGATCAATGTTTCTCTCTCATAGATGATTCTAACTTTCTATACCTCTCCCTTACTCTCTGTAAAAAATCAATAAAATATATATATTTTAAAAGAATTCCTTTTTGTGGCAGCATAGTATTCCATTGTGTAATGTACCATAGTTTTTTGATCTAATCATCTGGTGGCGGGCACCTAGGCTGTTTCCAAATCCTAGCTATTGTAAATTGTGCTGCTATGAACATAGGGGTACATATGTCCTTTTTGATTGGTGTTTATAATTTCTTAGGATACATTTCTAGGAGTGGGATTACTGGGTCAAATGGGAGTTCCATTTTCATTTTTTGAGGAAACTCCAAATTGTTCTCCATAGTGGTTTCACCAGTCTGCATTCCCATCAACAGTGCAAGAGGGTTTCTTTTTCTCCACATCCTCAACAACACATGTCATTAGCTGATTTGTTGATGATAGCCATTGTCATTTTGATTTGCATCTCTCAGATAATTAGTGACTTTAAGCAGGTTTTCATGTGCCTCCTGGCCTTCCTTCTGTCTTCATTTGAAAAGATTCTATTTAGGTCCATTGCCCATTTTTAAATTTGATCTTTTATCTTCCTTTTATTAAGTTGTATAAACTGTCTGTAGATGTTGGAGATTAAGCCTTTATCAGTGATAACATTTGCAAATATGTTTTCCCATACAGTGGGCTTTCTTGTTGTTTTGTTGATGGTTTCTTTTGCTGTGAAAAATCTTTTTATTTTTATGTAGTCCCATTTGTTTATTTTCTCTTTAGCTTCCATTGCCATAAGGGCAGTATCAGTGAAGAAGTTCTTTTGGTATATGTCTGAGATTTTTATGCCTGTGGATGCCACTAGTATTTTTAAGGTTTCCTGTCTTATGTTTAAGTCCTGTATCTATTTTCAGTATATTTTTGTGTATGGTGTAAGTTGGTGATCTAGTTTCATTCTTTTGCATGTATCTGTCCAATTTTCCCAACACCATTTATTGAAGAGACTGTCTTGACTCCATTTTATGCTCTTGCCACCTTGTCAAATATTAATTGAGCATAGTGATTTGGTTGATATCTGGATTCTCTAATCTATTCCATTGGTCTATATGTCTGTTCTTGTGCCAGTACCAGGCTGTTTTGAGAACAGTGGCTTTGTAATTAAAATCTGGTATTGAGATCCCTCCTAATTTACTCTTCTTTCTCAGGATTGCTGCGGCTATTCAGGGTGTTTTTTTGTTCCAGATGAATTTTTGGAGAGTTCTTTCTAGGTCTGTGAAGTATGTCCTTGGTATTTTAATGGGGAGTGCATTGAAATTGCTTTGGGAAGTATGGCCATTTTGATGATGCTGATTCTACCAATCCATGAACATGGTATGTTCTTCAATCTGTTTACATCTTCCTCTATCTCTTTTTTCAGTGTCTTGTAGTTTTCCGCATATAGGTATTTTACCTCCTTAGTTAATTTTATTCCTACGTATCTTAATTTTTTTGCTGTGATGGTAAATGGGATTGCTTTTTTAGTCTCTGTTTCTGTAAGTTCACTATTGGTGTATAGAAATGCCATAGATTTCTTGGCGTTAATTTTGTATCCTGTTACATTGCAAAATTCATTTATTAAGTCTATTGGTTTTTTGATGGAGTCTTTTCGTTTTTTTATGTACAATATCATGTCACCTGTAAATAAGGACAAATTTACTTCTTCTTTCCCAACTTGGATGCTTTTATTTCTTCTTCTTATCAAATTGCAATGGCTACTATTTCCAGTACTATGTCAAACAGGAGTGGTGATAATGGGCATCCCTGTCTTGTTCCTGTTCTTAGAGGGAATGGTTTTAGTTTTTGCCCACTGAGTATAATGTTTGCTCTGGGTTTATCATATATAGCTTTTATTATGTTGAGGTATGATCCTTGTACTCCCACCTTGTTTAGAGTTTTTATCAGGAAATGGTGTTGGATTTTATCAAATGCTTTTTCTGCATCAATTGATATGACTATATGATTTTTATCTTTCAATTTGTTTATGTGATGTATCACGTTTATTGATTTGTGAATATTGTACTATCCTTGCATTCCTTGCATTCCTTGAATAAATCCTACTTGGTCATAGTGTGTGATCTTTCTGATGTTCTGCTGGAGCCGATTTGCTAGAATTTTGTTGAGGATTTTGGCATCTATATTCATGAGGGATATTGGCCTGTAATTCTCTTTCATTGTGTTATCTTTATCTGGTTTTGGTATCAGGGTGATGATGGCTTCATAGAAGGAGTTTGGAAGTGTTCCTTCCTCTTGAATTTTTTGGAAAAGTCTGAGGATGATAGGCTTTAGCTCTTCCTTGAATGTTTGGTAAAACTCTCCTGTGAAGTCATCTGGCCCTGGGCTTTTGTTTGCTGGAAGCTTTTTGATGATTGCTTCAATTTCTTCCCAAGTCACTGGTCTATTGAGATTTTTAGATTCTTCCTTATTGAGTTTTAGAAGGATATATTTTTCTAGGAATATGTCCATTTCCTCCAGGTTGTCCAGTTTGTTGGAATAGAGTTGTTTGTAGTATTTTGTAACAATCCTTTGTATTTCAGCAGGGTCTGTTCTTATTTCACCTCTTTCATTTCTGATTTTGTTTATTTGGTTCCTCTCTCTCTGTTTCTTGGTTAGTCTGGCTAGAGGTTCCGCAATCTGTTTATTCTTTCAAAGAACCATCTCTTGGTTTTGTTGATCTTTTGTATTGTTTCTTTGGTCTCTACGTCATTTATCTCCACTCTGATTTTTATTATTTCCTTCCTTTTGCTTATACTGGGTTTTCCTCGTTGCTCTTTTTCTAACTCTTTGAGTTGTAGAGTTAGATAATTTGTTACAATTTTTTCTTTTTCTTTTTCTTTTTTTTTTTTAAGTAGGCTTGTAGAGCTATGAACTTCCCTCTCAAGTCTGCCTTTGCTGCATTCCATAGATTTTTGGATTATTGTGTTTTCATTGTCATTTGTTGCCAGTATGTTTTTAATTTCTTCCTTGATTTCTCTGGGCACCCAGTCCTTGTTTAAAAGCATGCTGTTTAGTCTCCATGTGTTTGATTTCTTTGTATTATTTTTATTGTAGTTGATTTCCAGTTTTATGCCACTATGATCTGAGAAGTGGCATAATCAAATCATATCATGATTTGATATGATTTCTATCTTCTTGAATTTGAAGAGACTTTGCCTATGTCCCAATATGTGGTCTATCTTTGAAAATGACCCATGTGCACTTGAGAAGAATGTATATTCTGTGGCTTTGGGGTGGAATGTTTTGAGGATGTCAATTAATTCCATCTGGTCTAGTGAGTCATTTAGGATTGATATTTCTTTGCTGATTTTTTGTTTAGATGATTTGTCCAAAGGTGATTGTGGGGTATTAAAATATTACTATGATTGTATTGCTATTAATCTCTCCCTTAATGTCCTCCATCAAGTTTTTTATGTATTTGGGTGCTCCCATATTGGGTGCATATATTTTTACCAGGGTTATTTCTTCTTGTTGGATTGCTCCCTTTAGTATTATGAAGTGGCTTTAGTTGTCTCTTGTTATGTCCTTCACTTTGAGATATTATTTATCAGATATAAGTATTGCTACTCCAGCTTTTTTTTGTTTTCATTTCCATTCACCTGGAAAACCTTTTTCCATCCCTTCACCCTCAGTCTGTGTGCCTCTTTTTTTCTGAAGTGGGTTTCTTGTAGACAACAGATATATGGGTCTTGTTTTATTATCCAATCCATTACCCTATGTCTTTTGATTGGGGCATTTAATCCATTTACATTTAAAGTTATTGATAGGTATTTATTTGTCGCCATTTTTATTCTCTACTCCCATGTTCCTTCTTCATTTCCTATTTCTTTTTTATTTTTACAGCCACCCTCTAGCAGTTCTTGCATTGCTGGTTTGTTGGTGACAAATTCCCTTAGACATTTTTTGTCATGAAGCTCCTGATTACACCTTCCATTTTGATTGATAGCCTTGCTGGGTACAGTATTTTTGGATTCAGACCCTTCCTTTGCATGACTTTGTATATTTCATTCCATTCTCTTGATCTGAAGATTTTCTGTTGAGAAATCAGTTGCTAGTCTGAAGGGATTCCTTTATATGTAACTTTCTGTCTCTCTCTGGCCGCTTTTAAGATTCTTACTTTGTCGTTGGTGTTTACCAATTTAATTATAATGTACCTTGGCGTCAGTCTTTTGGGGTTCATTTTGCTTGGGACTGTAAGCATCTTGGATTTGTGTGGGTTTTTTCTTTATCTCAGGAAAGAAAGTAAACGAGTTAGAGGCAAGCAACCTACCAGAGCAAGAATTCAAACTAATGATCCTAAGATGGCTAAAAAGAATGGAAGACAAAATTGACAATATGAGCAAAAACCAAGAGGAAATGAAGAAGAACCAAGACAAAATGAAAAATGACATTGCTACTGTAAAGAACTCAATCGAAGCATCAAGAGTGGACTAGAAGTAGCAGAAGATCACATCAGTGAGCTAGAAGACAAGATGGAAAAAAATACCAACTAGAGCAGCGTCTGGGGAAAAAAATTAAAAAGCAGAAGGAGAGCCTAAGGGAATTTTGGGACAATACAAAACAAAACAACATTAGAATCATAGGGGTTGTAGAAGAAAAGAGAACTGGGGAAGACATGGGAAATGTATTTCAAGTAATAATCACAGAAAACTTTCCTGAGATAAAGAAAAACCACCAGATCAGGATCAGAGCCTGTGGACTGGGGGCAATTCCTGCTTTGAACATCTGCCCTCTGCTCCATCCAGTGGTTAGTGCGCATCCCAGCAACCTGTCATTCTGCCCGTCATTTGGCTGTTCAGTTGATTTGCATATTAGGGATCTATCTATCTATCTATCTATCTACCTATCTAGAGGGGGGGGCAAGATCATGAATCCGTGCACCTTGAAAGAAACCGTGGGCCCCAAGGCTACAGTGTGCACAGGGACGGGTATCTGCCCATCCTCCATACCCCTGCCTGGCCCTACCTGTCATGGCCCCCAGTCCCCTGTCTGCTGGCAGCCCTGTTCCCACTGTTGCTGCTCCCGTGCACTAACAGTGCAGGTCTGCCGGGAGCCATAAAAACAAGAGTTCGGTCTCACTTCCTGGTCAGCCCTACTTCCTGATTGAGCCAGTGGGCACCAAGGAAGCCCGCGTGCGCCAAAGGCCAGACCAATCAGCTAAGGACAGATACCCAGTCCCCAACCAATCACCCCAGGACAATCCCACATCAGAATAACCAATCAGCTAAGGACCAATACCCAGTCCCCAACCAATCACCCCATGACAATCCCTTATCCTGTTCCTCCCCTTCCGAGTCTTTAAAAACCGCAACGCTTCAATAGAGAAACGAGGCTTGATCAGAATCCTGTCTTGCCTCCATTCTTCCACGCTCCTTGTTTGATTCATTCTCTTAGGTGGTTTCTGCGTGCCCTTGTTGTTGCCCCGCAGGCCGGGGCACAGGTCCTTTTCCCATCTGATGACAGCTTAGAGCAATTGGGACTGGTGCCAACAGCAGGTGCAAGCAGGGCTGGTGCTGGCAGTCAGTGTGATCAGTGGCTGCTGCTCTGATTGTCCCTCAGGAGCAAGGAGAGATGGAGAAGCCCTCAGGGGTGATTGGGGCATGCAGCTGCCACTCACACCTGCTAATGGTGCTGAGCAACTGGGACTGCTGCCAGGTGCCAACAGCAGGTGCAAGCAGCAGTTCTGGCACCAGCAGCAAGTGTGAGCGGGGCCAGCACCAGCAGCAGGTGCAAGTATCAGGTGGGACCACGGCATGTGGGAGCAAAGAATTTTCAGTAATGACCAGAGGCTGGCCCTGATGACAGCGACTGGTGCCCTGCCTTGGTCTGGCGCCCTGCTCACCTGCTCTAACTTCCCACCATGGCTGATGCCCACCATGTTCTGTGCACACCGCCTGGTGGTAAGCGCACATCATAGTGACTAGTTGTTTGATTGTTCTGCAGCTGGGTCTATTTGCATGTTAGGGTTTTATATATATAGATTTTAAATTTTATACAATATGTTTTATTTTACAGAGTAAACTTCATTTATATTTCCTACATATTTACTCATTCTATTACACTTCATTTCTTTCTGCATATTTAGGATCATTCTCTCTTGCTTGACGAACTTTTAATGTGTATATACTGTATGTATGTATTTGGCATGAATCTATTGTTAATAAATTTTCTCTATTTTTGTTTGTTTGATATAATCTTTAATTGCCCGTTATTTTTGAGAAGTATCTCTCTAGGTAAGGAATTATGATTATAACTTATCTTGATTTAGAAGTTTGAAAAAAACATTCTATTGTCTTATCACTTAATTCCTGTGAGTAAATCAGCAATCTTATGCTTGCTTATTTGTTTTTTTTTCTTTTTCTTTTGTCTCTAGATGTTTTTCAGATTTTTTTCTTTTACCTTTGGTTTTCAGAATCAGAAGTGCAGCTTTATTTGTATTTATTTTGTTTTGTGTTTAAAGAGCTTTTAAATTCTGTTTCTTGATGTCTTTGATCAGTTTTAGAAAATCTTGGCTAGTACCTTTTAAATATGGTTTCTTCCTTTTTTCTCTTTCTAGTTTTCTTTTAGGATTTCAATTACATATATATGATAGATATTTCACCATACTAACATGTTCCTTATATTTAAAAAAATTATTTCTTTGCTTTCATGGGGATTTTTACTAATTTGATGCAATGATGAGTTGCCTTCTGTATACATCCAAATTGGAATCAAACCCACAACCTTCTTAGTGTATGGACTATGCTCAACCACCTGAATCACCTGGCTGGGCCTTCCATTGACTTTCCCATATTCAAGAGAACTGACAAGCTTTAGATAGATATAGTTAGTATCACAAAGCCCATATCATTTCTTGTATTTGTCTTCAAAGAGTTTTAATAACCTTAATGTAACATTCACTCAAACAGGTGGTGAGGCTTATTCATATTCATTTTATAACCAATAAACTAATTACAGTTAGGCATTACTTAATAACCTGAAAATTCCAATTAGTCAAATAGTCTCTTCACTAGAACTGCTCTACAAATTAATACCTCATCATGTCTTTTAATCTAGGACCAATTACAGTTGGAGTAAAATTTACTTCTTCCCTCTCAATTTGTCTTCCTTTAAAAAAGCTCTTACAGTTCTCTGCTCACAGTAAAGAAGCTAGCTTGGGAAAAATACTACAAGTTAGTCTTTCAGCTCACTTGCCAATGTTTCTTATGTCTTAGTCCTCCTTTCAGTTACTTTTTATCTGGGTCTCTAAGGGACTTTTGCATATGTGGGATGTTTCTGAGAACTTTCACTTTAGACACAAGATATAATGTCTTTTAGCCTGGGTTAGGATAAATTGTACTGAATGGTTTTGCAATACAAGAAGCCATATCTTAAATTATTGACTTACATATGAAATTTTTGTGTCATGAGTTTATATCTGCAATGCATGTGTGTTTGAACATAGTAGGGGAGGTATATCTTATAAAATTTTGGGGAAGAACATGTAGATTTAAATACAGGTGGACTTTTTGATGCTAATTTATACATAAAATTAAAATGCACCTTTATAGGATGCATTTATATCTAATTCTTTTTGTTATGCATTTATCATGTTATGCCTTTATCTTTCTTAAAATTTGTCACTCTTTTTATTAGGAACATATTAAGAGTTTTTTTCTTTCTTTTCTTTGTCTTTAACATTAACAGACTCAAACAACCATTCAGATATAATATGACCTCATGGTTAATTTCATTATTTAATTGTGTGCTTCAGTGTTCCGTGACAAATATGAAACTCCAGCATTGTGAAAGTCCCAGAGTCAGTATTGTAGTAGAGTGGCAAGGAGCTGGAACAATGCAAAATATGAAAAGGTTAAGCTGGGCACTGAATGCTCTTAGGCTACAGTATTTCTATTTCTACCAAGAGGGTAATTGTGCATCACATATTCATTTTTCATAAGGGTGTCAACCATCTGGTTCCTTTTGTTTTTCCCTTCTCGCTCCTTCACATCTGTTGCTTCTTCATTGTTCTACACAAACTTACATTCCATATATTTGATGTTCATTTCCATAAAAATTCCACAGTCATGAAAATGCCTAGATTTTACCTGCAGGTCTAAGATAATTACAGTGAAACAGCAGCCAAGGTCATAAGAAAGTTTATATCCAGATTAGACGGCTGACTGCCATAGAAATCCCTGGCAAGGAATAGCTGCTGGTTATGTTTTGCCTGTCCAGACAATCATTTGAAAGGCATCTGAGTTAGCAGTCTGACACATACTTCCTGGTTGGGTCACCACATTAAGTGTGCTTAGCTATTTGTAAAGCTATCTGGAGAGAAAGAGCATGTTAAATTGGAAACACATGGACAGAATGACACACATAGCCTTGGAATTTGCAGTGCCGTGCGGCAGAGTTCAATCAGGTGCTTGACATCCTGACAATCTTGTCTCTGCAGGAAGAGGAAGGAAAACACCTGGACCCCTTAGGTTTGGTGGTGGTAAGCTTACATTTTGGGGCCATTTGCTTAGCTTGGTTTCCCTCTGAGAAGATATTTCCATCTGCAATGTTTTTCCTTCTATCATCATCATCAGTACCCATCACTTGCCTTCATTCTCTAATTCTCCTTTTAGCATCGATTTAAATTCAAATAAATACTGGATAGCAGGATAGAGTATATGTAAGAATTCCCACTGTTCTTCCCTCCAGATGCCAGAGTTTCTTCATGTTCTCTGATTATCAAACTTACTCATTGCTACTATCTTTAAAATAAAACATTGTAATTATAGAGGTCAGATTCATATTGTTGACAGTAAAACCCATGAAAAGGCAATCTGACAGGTAAAAATCAGTTTTTATTTCTGTAAGCAATATCTTTACATGTATGTAGTGCCAGAGCTAACACATAGATATACAAAGCAAATTACACCAAATTATTTATTTACAAATTAGCAGGTTTCTTTAACTTGACTGTTTGTTCTAGCTAGATTAAGAACATTAATACAAACAGATGTAAATGCATATAGGTATTTTGTTAGGTCTGAGGCAGTGTTGTATCCTGAAAATAATGGTCAACTAGGAGTCAGGAGGCCTAGAGTTTTATCTTTGCTTTGCTATTAACTTGTTCCTTCTCATTTTACTGATTAATAAGGTAGGGATTTACACAAGATTCAAGAGAACACAGTGACCTCAAAAGAGGTATGCTGGTAGGTCAGCAGGGGGAGGGGGAGCTATGTAAACATTTGGTTGAGGTCTAGATTGAGGAGGTCATTACAAAAGTTAGTAAGCTGAAGAAGAAGCTGTCATAGAAGTTAGGATATTGCAAGGTATTAAAACTAAAAAACAGTAAGGACTTCCCTCCTTAAGCTGTTGCAAAGACATCTCAAGCTTGTAAAAGATAATGAAGAAAATTTCCAGTAAGAAATTAACATTAGAAGCTGAAGTGTGAAAAAAAGTAAGTAAATAACAACATGTACTGGAACTCTCTTAAAAACCAGTTTTTAGGTGGAGAACAAGTCTTTGAGAAGATCTGAATAAGAGCAATTGCTTATGATTTGTTCAAAGTAAGATGCCATTGACTAACAGGGTGTCCCTCAAATCAGGGTTTCTCAACGTTGGCACTGTTCACTATTTTGAACTGAATAATTCTTTGTTGTTGGGGGTAAGGATGAGGAGAAGGTCATGTGACTGTGGACTATTTTAGTAGCATCCCTAATCTCTACCCACTAGATGCTGAAAACCCTCCTATACAAGTCATGACAATCAAAAATTTTGTCTATAGATTGCATTTTCAAGTTATATATTCTCTATTTTTCATGACATACTTTAAAGAAGTACAGACCCTTCAGATGGGAGTATACAATAAGAGCAGATAAACCTAAAATTATCCTAATGGTCTCATTTCCTGTGTCCTATCTCTCTCTCTCTCATGTGTAGGAGGTTCTTAGTAAGCAAGATTGAAGATAAATATTGATAGAAGATTGGACTCCAGGATGTTTTTCACTCACTAAATCTTTCACATCTTCTAATTTTAGAGTTTCCAGAAATCAAGTAATATTACAGTTCATACTTCTTATCCACAGGCACCTTCTAAACCAGGTTAAGCTGTCATTCTAACTTATCTACATATTTTTTTATTCATCTGTTGCTGCAGAACACTTACCCTTGTGGTTTAGAGTGAGTCTATGTCTTGTTTCTGTGTAGTGTTAAAAATGACAAGTGACAGTGCATCAGTCTGGTGGCCTTGGCCAGCATATCTGGAAGGCCAAACTGACTCCTTTCAAGTAAGTTCTGAAATGAAGCAGAAAGAAACTTAAAACCTTTCTTAAAGTTGAAAACCTAGTGATTCAGGACCCAGTAAAGATATGAATAAAAGAAACGTAATCTCTTCCTTAGACCTTACCCTATTCCAGTGGTTGGCAAACCGCGGCTCACGAGCCACATGCATGGCTCTTTGGCCCCTTGAGTGTGGTTCTTCCACAAAGTACCATGGGTGAGCGCGCACGTACAGTTTGATTGAAACTTTGTGGTCCATGCGCAGAACTTTTCGGCTTGGGAGAATCTATTTTGAAAAAGTGATTCTAACGCTGAGCCACACTCAAGGGGCCAAAAAGCTGCATGTGGCTCAGGAGCCACAGTTTGCCGACCACTGCCCTAGTCTAACCCCTCTGTGCCTCAGGTAGGAGCAAGCAGGATTTAGCAACTTTTCACACTAACTTCTGCAAATCAGTGGCTGGCACTTGGTGGCTGTTGTGGAATAAAGGCTTTATGGGTCTTTATCCTGATGCTTCCTCTAAAGTATAGAAAAGTTTATTAAAGGAACATGCTGACATTCAGTTTAGTGATATAATTTGAACATTATTTTAATTCCTGTTGAGGTTATGATCTTGTGTAAGCTCTGTTATGTAAATTCCAGAAGAATTTCTGAGGTTAAAGGAGACAAACCCAGCTTTCTCTGCAATAGGAATGCATGTTTGTAGGCCCTAGCATAACATTTGGGTTTATAAATGGCTCCCTTTTTTCATAAAGCAGTTTGTGTATGCTGTGCAATGCTAAATAAATTTTGATTGCTCTACTTATCCTTATAGGTAAATGGAAATTACTTGATTATAGCATTTAAACTTGAAAATATATAGAAATGCTTATTTGGAAAGATAACAAAAATATTCTTGTGAATTCTTTCAAAATAAATTGACCTTTAAAAGTATGAGGGAGCTTGGTTCTGTACATAGCTGCCTTTTGGATTTTTAAACTAATTTTTTATTGTTGACATTATTATAGATTTACTCTATGCCCCTCTACCCAGACCTCCTCCCACCAAACCTCACCCCATCCCAGGCCATCCTTGGGTTGTGCATCTATGCGTATAAATTCTTTGGTTAATCTCTCCCCTCCTTTTCCTTCTGAGATTTGCCCATCTGTTCATGTCTCTGGACCTATTTTGCTCATCAGTTTATTTTTTTCATTAGATCTCACATATAAGTGAGATCATAAGATGTTTGTATTTATCTGATTGGCTTATTTCACTTAGCATAATGGGTCTCTAGGTCCATCCATGCTATCTCAAAGGGTAAGAGATCCTTCTTTTTTCTACTGCATAGTATTCCGTTGTATAAATGTATCACAATTTTTTTTTTTATCCACTCATCTACTGATAGACACTTGGGCTTTTCCCAGACCTTAGCTATTGTAAATAGCACTGCTATGAACATAGGGGTGCCTATATTTTTTCTAATTGGTGTTTCAGGATTCTTGAAAGTCCTAGAAGAAAACATAGGCAGTAAAATCTCAGACATCTCACTGAGAATTTTTGCTGATACATCGCCTAGGGCAAGAGAAATAATGGAAAAAATAATGGAACTACATCAAAATAAAAAAAATTGTACACAGCAAAAGAAATCATCACCAATATGAAAAGGGAACCCATGATATGGGCGAGCATATTCACCAGTGATTCATCTGACAAGGGGTTAATTTCCAAATATACAAAGAACTCCACACATTTCAACAAAAGGAAGACAAACAGTCAATTTTTTTTTAAAAGGCAAAGAACCTCAATAAACACTTCTCCAATGAGGACATACAGATGGCCAAGGGACATGAAAATATGCTCAATATCACTAACCATCTGAGAAATACAAATTAAAGCCACAATGAGGTATCACCACCTCACACAACCACCAGAATGGTTACCATTAATAAGTCAACAAACAACAAGTGCTACCAAGAATATGGATAAAAGGGAACCTTAGGAAACTGCTGGTGGGAATGCAGATGAGTGCAGCCACTATTGAAAACAATATGGAGTCTCCTCAAAAAATTAAAAATGGAACTGCTGTTTGACCCAGCGATTCCACTTCTGTGAATATATTCTGAGTCCCAAAACACTAACCAGAAATAATATATGCTACCTGTTGAATTTTGTTTCTCATGCATAGATGATATAATAATGTATTTTATCTAAAATAAATAAACAAAATCAAGGAAGAAGATTATATAGAAGTTTATGTAAGTTCTGAGATAAGGAAAAGTGTGGAAGACAGGTAAGTGTGTATGTGTTGATGTTCTTTAGCTAAATTATCACTTCATTAGAATGGGTCCTTTTTTTTTCTAGACCTGGTTATTAAAGTAATGGTTCAAGACTACTAAACATAACCTTAGTGTGAATTCTAAACAGAAGGTAGAAAATAGGTAGCTAAAAAAAAAAGGAAATGAGCTGAATCATTTTAGCAATAGGAAAATTAATATCCCAACTGAGACTTTGCCCATTTCTACAGCCTCTGAGCAGCAGTATCAGTTGCTGTCAACACTATTTATGTGGAAAATTGAATTGACATAGTTTAATTGGTTCTGCAATATAATTGTAGTGCAATGAAGCAAAATAGCCTATTTAGGATACACGATACAATAATTATGCAGAAGTCCAGACATAATGTAAAATCCAGGAATAGAATTTGAAAACACATAGGATGGCATTTTAGAAGTGAAGTGAGATAGGGTGTGAGGAAAGGAAGTTTTTGATATTGTTAAACTTACCATGATGATCTGCTTTTAATAGTATTTTAAAATTGGTTTTTAAAAAGAGAACGAAGAATGATTTTGGAACTCTGTTTTTTCCTTTCACCACTTTGGGCCTAGAAAGTTTAATTCTTTCATATTTTATGGGAAGTGACCCAGAGCATTTGAAACTGGATTTGGTCCTTGAAATGAACATTGGTGGATTGCTGTCCCAACCAGAGAGCTGTGTCCACTTCCCTGATGAAAATGGTATTTCTTCTTTTTATCAGATAAGATCAAGATAATTAAACCCCATGGACAAGCTTGTTTGTGTTTAAACAATTACAACCAATGATTGTGTATTCACTAGAATGATAGTTTATTGTAGTACTGACCAATAGAAACACACCTTCAAGTCATGTCATCTTCTTTACATCACCTTTTCACCCAGTATCTTGGCTCTTGATTCACTCTTTTATAACTTTATCCAGTGTATTTCTAAACTGCTGCTGCTGTAGAAAGGTGATAAGTATATAATTAAAATGATATTATTTCCTCACCAGGGAAATAAAACCTGCCCATTTGTAATGCATCTGTGCTTGCACACACAAAGACTGTCCAACAGGCATAAACATTGCTCAAAGTATTACATGAGTCCCCATTACTTCCCGTTGACTTCTCCACCGCCCGCCTCCTCCAAGCACAAGTCCTCACCCCCTTACTGTCTGTGTCCATTGGTTTTGCTCATATACATGCATACAAGTCCTTTGGTAGATTTCTTTCCCTCTCTTTCCCTGGCTTCCCTCATAGGTTGGTTCTATTTTTGTTCATCAGGAGACTCATGTAATACTTTAAACAATAAAGAATTAAAAATAAAATAAAATAAAATATGGACAACCCCCCCCAAAAAAAAAACACCCCACAAAATCAGGTATAAACATAGATGCAAAAATCACATAGATGCATATACATATTTACTCTTCAGTAAAAAAAAGTACACATTCTATTTGTGTATATGTAGTTTTTATGTAATGCTAGAGGCCTGGTGCATGAAATTCATGCATGAGTGGGGGGTCCCCTCAGCCCAGCCTGTACCCTCTTCAATCCTGGACACCTCGGGGAATGTCCTACTGCCCTCTCACAATCACTGGCTCCTAACTGTTCACTTGCCTTCCTGATTGCACCTAACTGCCCCCCCCTTGCCAGCCTAGTAGCCCTCAACTGCCCCCCCCCACCAACTTGGTTGCCTCTCACTGCTCCCTCCCAATTCCTCCCCCCCCCCCAACCTGGTTGCTTCTCACTGCCACCCCACCCCCACCCCACTGGCTTAGTCACCTTATGTAACCTGCTTTTCAGTCATTTGGTCACCCTTCACTAACCCTCCTGCCAGCCTGGTCATCTTATACAGCTGGTTGGTCATTTATCCGGTTGTTTCAGATGCAATGCTCACTTAGCCATATATATATCCACTTAATTTCCACTTTAATAACTTACTTAAAAGGAAAATACCAAGTAGAAAGGATTATATATATATATATATATATATATATATATATAATCCTTTGTGGGTATATATATATATATATATATATAAAATCCTATTATATATATAAAATCCTATATATTATATAAAATCCTATATATTATATAATCCTATATAATCCTATATTATATATGATCCTATATATTATCCTATATTTTATCCTATATTTTATATATATATAATCTACTTTGTGATTGTGTGTGGGTGTGTGTATATACATATACACACACCCACACACAATCCTATTTGGTATTTTCCTTTTAAGTAAGTCACTAAAGTGGAAACTAAGTGGATTATAGTAACATACAAAAATAAACATGGATATTAGTATTAGTATGCTTATATGTTCATTTAAATATAAAATTTATTGGCAAAGTTTTTTGTATCAAACATATGGGATAATATATTTATTTGAATTTAAAACAAATTATTAGGGAATCTGACTAGGGGCAGATGTTTATCTTTAGTTAAATTATCATATCAACTATTATGGAAGGAAAGGTGAGCTATTAAATATGAGCACTAATGAAGATTACAGTTCACATTGATTGTCATGTTCTTTAGCTAACACAACTGAGTGGGGGTACAGTCCTTCATTTCAAATATTTGGAAATGAAATATACAGCAATTGCATTTCAGAAACCTAAATCTCAATTCCATTTCTGTTACTGTAGAGGTCAGTTTATCTGCTACCTATTCCTTACAGTTATCTTCTGTGACTTCACTGCTCTCCTGATCACTAAAATTTATGACTGAAGTAAATAAAATCTTTGATTTTCCCCCCCTGTGTCACAGGACATTTAAAGAATTCCTTAAAAATTCTCCAAAAAATCCTGTTGCTGTACAATTCATTCATACTTTTGTAAATGTTCAAATGCTAAATTCCTACCACTTGGGAACTGCGTAAACCTAATTTTAACCTATTCTTGCATTTTTTTTTTTTGTAGAAATTTACTGTTTAAAGAAATTAATGATCAAATGTGGGGAAGGAAGTCATATTCACTGAAAGTTTTAGGCTTCTTCTCCTTCTCCTTCTCCTTCTCCTTCTCCTTCTCCTTCTCCTTCTCCTTCTCCTTCTCCTTCTCCTTCTCCTTCTCCTCCTCCTCCTCCTCCTCCTCCTCCTCCTCCTCCTCCTCCTCCTCCTCCTTCTTCTTCTCTTTTGCAATCACTTTCTTGAATCTTTATTGGTCTTATCACCCTAGTGTTTGTCCCCAAGTATTAAGGTACAATTCTGCTGATTAAAACAAACAATACAAAACAATTTTGATTTTTCTTTTCAGTTTCTTATAATCTGCATATTTTCTCTTGTGTCTTTCAGTTCTTTCTTTTCCTTACAGACTAGAATTGGAAAAATGTGAGTTCTGGTACAAATCCAGAATTATCTAGATATGTGTATTTTTCCTCTGTAAAGTGAGAGTGTTTATCTCTAAGTTTCATTTTAGATTTTCAGCATGTGATTTTGTAATATCACACTAAGCCCTCCCAAGACCATAAAAGAATGAATCACATTTCAGTTTTTATTGGCACTTTTAATCTCAGTGCCAAAAATTTTCCAAGGGTGTTTTCCTTTTCACACATTCTTCGGGGCTTGAATATTAGGAGTTAGAGAAATATGTATGTATCCATAAGTGGAAGAAATTTTACTTAGACTAAAATCTGATCTAGTGTTACTCTAAGGATCATTATTCTGGATACATAAATGAAAGAAGCTTAGCCATGTTTCTAATTTTACTTTATGTTTAATTATAGATTGGAAAGATAGGTGATATTAGATAATTACAGTTTAATATTTATTTTCTTACCAGTCATAATTAAATGCAGAAAGAGGCAAAACATGAAGGAGCAAGCAACCTGATCATCAGGAGTGATTATACCTCCCTTGGAACACTAAAAAGCCTATTGTAGGCATTATAAAGCAAAGGAAAAACATGGACATAGTTGAAAGCTCCTCTTGGATTGTAGGCAGTATGTTTTATGTGCTTATTTTTATTTTTTTTGAAATTATTTCAAGCAAACAAAAATGTGTCAAGAATACTCTAATGAACAAACTATGTACCCACAACTAGCTTTTCTAAAGGAAACATTCTTTAAAAATTCTTCATGTGCCTTTTGCTAATTGTAATCCCCTTGCTTCCCTATAAAGTTATACACTCTCCTGAATTTGATATTTATTATTACCATGTATTTCTTTTTTTTTTGCATATGCACATCACTCAATAAGTAGAGTTGTTTGCATGTTCTACATTTTACAAGACAGATATCACAGTGCATTTATTTTCACCCAATGTTGTAATGATGATATTCAGTTTATTTTAATTTGAACGATTAACTGTCTACACTAATAAAAGAGAAACATGCAAATTGACCATCCATCCACTATGCCCACCAGCCAATCATAGCAATTATGCAAATTAACCCAACACAGATCATAGGTAATTTGCATATGCAGACACGAAGTGAAGACTGAAGACAGCGTATAAGGAAGCCAAGTGCTGCAGAAGGGAGCAAGCTGAGGCACTCCGCAATGGAGACAGGAGCTAAGCCCGCGTTGGTGGGCTTTGCTCCCTTCTCTGCTTTGCTCTGACTACAGGAAGGCCTATGCTTGCAGGAATTTTCCTGCAACTGGCCTCTAGTTTTTAAATAAAAAAACACTATTTTACATTACATATGTTATTGTTACTTTTATAAAAATTGATTTAATTTACATTTGATTTCATATTTATAAGTCACTTTCAAGGTAATGATGCTTATAAATATCTTTTGAAATAAGACATTCTGATGCAGAATCCATTTGTTTATTTATTTCTTGGCAAATGATATTTAAATGACTCTTAGGCAAGGATAGGGCTAGGCATTAATTCACAGGTGAGCAAAACAGACTTTGTCTCTTTCTTATGACCCTTACAGCCTAATGTAAATACATGTTTTAAATAATTCCACATTTGTGACAACATAGATGGACCTCATTAGATACGTCATTCAGAGAAAGACAAATACCATATGATTTCACTCATAGGAGGAATCTAAAGAACAATATGAGTGAACAAACAAAACAGAAGCAAACTCATAGATACAGAAAACAGACAGATTGCTGCCAGAGAGGCGGAGAGTTGGTAGTTACAAAATAGTCACTGGGATGTAAAGAACAGCATAAAACATACACGCAGTAACATTGTAATAACTATGCATGGTGTCATAAGAGTACTGGAAATATCAGGGGAGGAATTAGTAAAACAGATGATTGTCTAAGCACTATGTTGTACAAGTGAAACTAATACAAAATAATATTAAATGTAAACTATAATTGAAAAAAATACCTAGGCTTTCCCATTCTTGTGTAAAAGTATGTTTTCTCTCATATGCACACTTATATCTAGGTATACATCTAAGAAAATGATTACTGTTTATGACTTCCGATCAGACTTAATGTTAAATATACATGTACAATGGAATTCTATGTTTGGCCTTTCTCATCATTTACTACTGCTTAATTAAAATCATGTATATATGAATAAAGGTTTCTATTTTAAATCTTTGCAGACCTAACACATTTATAGGGAATACCCATTAACTTTAAAGTAAGAAAGAAAACCTAGGAATTTTGTAAATTTTATATCTCGTCTTACCACAGAAACAACTTATGTTTGGGATCTATATTGCATTTGAATTTTGTCTTTAAATATCAAGTGAATGAGATTCAGAGCTTGGTTAAGCAAGACAGTATGAATAATTTTTTGAAGATATTCATTGTGGCTTACAGACTTTATGAGGCATGTCAACACATTTTCTCATTCAACAGCAGTTTATGATATTTATGTCATTGTTATGTAAATTATGTGGTTGTTATAGATGCTGAACATTTGGTTCTTCCTGACTTGTGGCCAGTGGGGTCAGAACTATTCATTAATCCAAGTAAGTCCATACATGTGAACTTTTGCCTTTTTTTTTTTTTTAGTTTTTATAACCACAACATGTATAATAGTAATTAGTTTTTCCAGGATGTGCATTTCAAGAAGATTACTGCCTCAGGACGTGGAAGTTCTTTGATATTTGGCTGAGACCCAGTTGTGTAATCGCTTAGAAATGTAGTGCATCTTGCATTGGGATACTTTGGAAAGGAGTTACTGCACCTTGAAATGTAGATTTCCTTCTAAGAACCAGAAATCCAGTCTTGTCTCAAGGCTCAATTCAGATAAACTATGAAAAAAAATTAGCAGTGGCCAGCTATATTTTGGTATTACTCCATTTTTTTTCAAAAACCTTGTGAATGAGCAGCCTTTTGGTAAGAAAATTTCTCTGACATGTATGTTTGATAGATATGTGAATGTGAAATTATTACTTATTCACCACTCCTTAAATGGTTTCATTTTTTTATATTTTAAAAAGATTTTGTTGTTCAAATAGACCTCATTTGTTGTTTATACTTATCACAATTAATTTTGTTCTCCAAGATTTAACTATTCCTCTTCTTTTCTTCACTTTCTCTCAACCTAAATAGTTCTTAATTGTATTATGTCCACTTAGCTTTCCATTAATTAGAATATTTATTTTCTGATTCTCTTACATCATCATCATCATCATCATCATCATCATCATCATCATATTTAGTTCAGCAAATATTCTGTTTTTAAAAATGTTTTTATTGATTTTAGAGAAAGAGGAAGTGAGAGAGAGACAGTGAGAGTAAGATAAATCAATTGCCTCCTACACGCACCCTGACCAGGAATCCAGCAGGCAAACTTTCAATGTATGCAACAATGCTCAACCAAATGAGCACACCAGCCAGGGCAAATGTCTTCTGTTTTTGATTCTGTGGGCTTCAGAAGTGAAATTTTCTCTATGGTTCTTAATTTTGAAGAGTCTCTATTATCTTTTGACTACAATTCTTTTTCAATTCATTTCTCATTTTTCCTCCTTTTTCTTCACAACTTTATTTTCTACTAGAGCTGCTACTTTTTCTGAGATTTGACTATAACAGCTACATAATAAATATTGAGTGACTCTATAATCATTAGTTTCCATTTTCTTTTCTTTTCTTTTTCTTTATTTCAATAAGTCAGTGTTGAACAGATCAAGAAATAATCATTTTTGTTTTCTTGATACATACATATTGTCTAAAAATTTGAAGAAAATCTGTATTTACTCAACTATGCAGATTCTTCTTAAACTAGCAAAAAAGGTTGCCTGAAGAAAATTAGTTTTGCTCATCTGTACACATAGGTGATAGAGCCCCCATCCTCTACCAAAGGCAGATTGTGAGCTCCTAGTGGACAGTGATCATGCCTGACTCATCCTGGTGTTTCATTCCAGTTCCTAAGGTAGAGCCTCACACCGAGTAGACATCTTGGAAACTGGAGAAGTGAGTTGGTTAATCTATCCTAATACAGGGTATTATGATGTGCTGCTAAATTTATTCCTGCTAAATAAATAAACTAGATTGGCTTGCCTATATTTCTCCCAACCAGTGGAGTTTCATACCCTTAGCACAGCATACATCCTTGTCCTAGTCAACTCAGTGTTTCTGAAATTTTCACATGGTTTGTTGCACTGTGCAGTGAAATAAAACTGTCATTAACTTAGAATTGATGCCCTGGATGCTATACCAGGAAAATGGGGGAAATGATGCTAAAGCATACCAATTAGATCTATCTTTGGCAATCTAAACATTAAAATAGGAAATATTTGACTGCAGCTAAAGAATGAGAGTTAGAGTAAATGTACTAGCATGAATTTGATTTCTATTTTGGTGGTCATAAATTCTAATCAATGAAGACCATAAGACCATTATTCTAGGAATAATTTTTGATTTTATTTTGAAACCACCATATAACAAACTACATTGAAAGTTATTATAATGGTAATTTATTTAATACTTTCCCCAGAAATTTTTATTTATATAGGACATCTTCCAATCAGGGGAGAGTATTTGGTTAGGTTTTATAGGAATATATATAGTAGCTATTGTTTAATCAGAAGAATTCTGGGTTTTATTTTTCTTATGAATTGTGGATGACAGCATCCAGTAATGTTAGTGTTAGGTTTCTCTGATTTTGAAATTTTCCAGAATATAAACTTCTCTAATTTAGTGAGTTAAAGGAAGAAAATGCATGCTTTCATTCCCAGTGGACTTCAATGTGAATCCTAAACCAGATTCAGTTGGGAATTCTCAAATGTCATTGTATAGATTGCTTTGTAGCTTTAAATAAAATGGTTGCATGTAGTCCTACAAAGATTTCCTATTAATTAAGTAATTAAGTAATACTTCATGAGAAGATTAAAGTTATAGTGTTGATTACTTATTATTAATAATATTGTTTTAATATTAAATAATAACTAATCCAGTTTATAAATTCTAATGTAACCTGTATTTCCAATGTCAGTAGGTAATATTTGGTTACTTTTCTAATAATACTAGATGTCATAAAATTATTTAATCATAATATTTTGTCAGATCTAACTTGTAACCATTATTGTGGACTCAGATGGGTGCAATACCAATGGTAGTCTATCTGAATATGTCCCCCTCCTCCTCATCACAATATTCCTATAGAATACCATGGGAAAGGTGCACAGAGGCTGTGCAAGGAAAAATATTTTAAATGATTTTTTTAACAAACATGCAATTTGCTGTGATGAACCTATAATACATTTTGAAATACACTTTTTAGATGAGCTTAAACTGCAGCATTTACTTCTACATATAGTATTTATTACAAAAATATATAGATTTTGAAGAAATGATAACCTATCAGCTCTTCAAAGCCTGCTCTTATTGGAGCCACTTGATGAAAATGGACACCCCTCACTGCCCACAAGTCTTCTTGTTCCTGTTTCTGATTAAACCCAAGGAAAGAAGTTCTCTTCCCATATTTGACATCTCTGAGTAAGAAAATATCATTATTGACATTCATGCAGTGGTATGTGAAAGAGTGAGGAAAATGAAACACTGATGTAAGGAAACAATGAAAAACTCACATTGTTACTGGAGAATTGAACTTCTCTGGCACTCGTGTGAGTGGGTTCTTATACTCTAGAAAATAAATTTTCTAAGGTTCGCACAAAAGAAGAGAATATGGTAAAAGGCTCTATTTGTGTGGAGTTACATTCCTTAGTTACATTCCTTGGGTTGCAAAGTCCCATGCCCCTTATCTCAGTCCTAGAAAAGGTGCAGCTGGGAGATCAGCAAATCCAAAAGCAAGGCCGGGGTCCAGGTATTGCAGGTGGGTCCAGTACATTCAGTCCAGATTCAGTCTATTAATCTTGAGTGGGTCCCACATGGCTCTGAGCCACGTGGGTGAAGGGGAGTGCAGTCCCTGCAACAGGAGAGCCAGGAGCCCGGCCTGCAAGAACCAAATGCCAAAAGATAGGGAACTCCCATTGCTCAGAAGTTTAAATATTCAGGTTCCATGCTCTGCCAGTGGACATGCCTATTCTGGCCAATTTCCTGTTCTCAGGTGTGATTGACAGACAGGTAAGCACCTTCCAGTGTCATTCAGAACTAATTTGTTATGCAGCCAAACTACATTTGTCCTATCCCTTCCCGCATTGATCAGTGGGGAACAGATGTGGGGGCTGTTAAATTAGCAAAGCTGTGTGAATGGTTTGCCTATATTATCTAGCCTTCCCTTTATTCCTTTCCTGTTTAATAATAACCAGATTACTACAGTGGTATCAACATTAGGTGATGCATAAGTATGTCTGTATTAGGGAACAGAGTGGGAGTGGGAATTTTATTTTCTTTAATCCTTATTTATTGATTTTTATTATAGAGAGAGAATAAGGAGAGAGAAAGAGAGAGAGAAAAATCAATGTGAGAGAGAAACGTTGTTTGGTGGCCTCCATATGAAAGCCAGCTGGGGATCGAACCTGTAACTTGGGTTTGTGCCTTGACTGGGAATTGAACCTGCAACCTTTTGGTGGACGAGATGACATCCAACCAACTGAGACACAATGGCCAGGGCAAGATAGGAAGTTGGGGTGGGGAGAGAAAGGCTGCCATTCTTTATTCATCATATTGTGACCTTTAGGTTACTCCGTGCTTTAAGTTGGTAGATGAAGACTGCAAATCTGTAGAACTTTGCACCTGAGCAAGAATGATGTAACGATTCTCCTTATATTAACAGATTTCAGTGTATGCATCCATCAGGTGGAGTCCTGACATTCAGGCTCCTTGCTGAAACATAATGGTGTGGATTTTCTCTTTAATTTAAGTAATTCTGGGTGGAGGGGACAATGTCAGAGGGCTGGGTAGGTGACACTTCTTTATTAATCTCACAAAGAACAATACCTAATGACGAGCTATGAGGAAATGGAGTTGGTAACACAATGTGTTATACTATAACCTTGCAGTGAAATCCTGAAAGCAAGAAAGAGAGCAAGGGAATATTTAAGGACAAATATTTCTAAATGTCATTTTGATAGTGAAAAGGTATTATACATCAAAAATGTGTTTTGCATTTTATCAATTCTCAATGCTTACTTAAATTCTCACCATTTCTTTAATATTAATTTCAAAGTTTTCACTCACTTTCTCTGGGCTCAGTGATAAATTGGAACAAATGTGCAGTGTGTATTTTGAATTACATAAGTTATATTGAAGATGGTTCCATTAATTTCTTAAACCCATGTCAGGTAATGGAAAACAAACTTGCATCTCATTCTAAAGATGAGATTTTGAGCTAGTGATTCCAGTAATTTAGGACAGGGTGGTATAAGATTTTTTTCCTGGGTTATTTCAGATTACTGTTGTGGTAGAATTGTGTCTGTTTTAAATAATCCCATAGATAGCAAAAAATAGATTTTTTTGTTTGTTTTTAGAGGAGGGGAAATCCACATGCAAACTTTTAGATTTGATAATACCTTACAAATATTAATGGCTACCAGTGAATAATAACTTAGTGTTGGAAAGGATAAAAAATCTCAATAAAATGAACAGAATGATTCATAAATCTAGTTCCCTGCAGATGAAAATCAGCATGGAGTGGCCAGCATCCAGACCTGTCCATTTTCAGCTAGCCCTAAGCAGTGGGTGCTCCCAGAATTTCATTGTTAATTTAATGGGAGGTTTAGAATATGGAACAACTTGAGGTAAAGAAGACTCAAAACATAAAGGTTTTTTAAATTAGGATTTCAGGTTTCAAATCTACATTTCCTAAAGTCATAGTTTTTTTGTGACACGATTATAGAACTTAGTGTTTTATGGTTAGGTTATCTAGCAAGACAACAAAAACAAAAACAAAACAATAAAAAAACAAACAATAACAACAACAACAGAAAACCCAAAATGAAGAGAAAAGGAGAGAAAGACTTGTTTTTAATATACATTATATCTTGGCTGTAGAGAATCAATTGAAATTGACAATAAGCAAATGTTAATTCTAAAGTTGGCATATCACCACAGTGGGGTAGTACTTTATTAAACACTTGGTTTCTATGAAGTCTACTAGAGCATATGATCTTTAAAACAGAGTCTTTAATGTACAATTGTATTCCAACATCTGGGACAGTTTACTAGAAGTGTGGCCCATGGCAGGTATTGAAGTAGAATCAACAAGTGACTAAGTTGAACATCACAGGTACTTTTAGTAAAAGATTATTTTTCTTTTAAGTAACAAGGCTACTGGGTGAGCCATAGAAGTTTAAGCTAAGACTAATGCTGAAAAAAATCAGTGCAATGCTTGCTAATTGACAGGTTGGGGAAGGCAATATAAGCAGACAAACTGAAGGCACAGAAGCATAAAAAATACACTGTACACACAGTTTTTATTTTGAGGCATAAAGTGCTTGTTGAGAGTGGAAAAAGACAGGTAAAGAATGGAAGTATAGGAGGTTAGTTGTTAGATATAGGCCAACTGATTGAAAAAATAGAAAAAAAGATGTTTCACATTCTTCCACCACTTTCTCACACCTAGTCTCCTCTCCCCTCTTACATCTGTGCCCATAAATACTTTGTTCCATCCTGTTACTGTGATGGATCACCCATCTTCACACTGTGGGCATCCTTTCCATTTGTATTCTAAGCTCATCCATTCTCACCTACTTAAGGATAACACTTTAATAATTCTTTTTCCTGCATCATAACTTTTAACCACTCCACTGGCTTGACTTGACATTCACAGCAGACTAAAATAATGCTGCAATTTCTTCCACCTTATAAACATTCTCATTTTACCACTTACCCTCCTCTAGCTATCACCCCATTTCTCTTAATATAGTTTACAACAAATATCCTCAAAACAATGTTGAAAAAAGGTTTCCAAGACCTCTTATTTCTCTCATAAACCCATTCCATCATTTGAGTACAACTATATTCACTAAGATTTTATCAACATCACCATTTTTTAATTCAAAATTAATCTCAGTTCTTAACTAATTTGACCCCCAGCAGTCTGACACTATTACAATTGCTTTTAATTATTATCTCTCTTTTAATTATATTTTATTGATTTCAGAGAGGAAGGGAGAAGGGGAGAGAAATAGAAATATCATTGATGAGAATCATTGATTGGCTGCCTCCTGCACATCACACACTGGGGATTGAGCCTGCAACATAGGCATGTGCCCTTGACCAGAATCAAACCCAAGACCTTTCAGTTCCTATGCCAATGCTCTATCTACTGAGCCAAGCTAACTAGGGCATTATTACCTTTTTAAAAATACTGGTTTGGGATACCACTTCTTTTTGGTTCTTTTCCTATCTTACCTATAATTCATTTTTGCTTTTCTTTGTTGGTTTCTTTAATATCTGGAAGTTATAAATATGAAAGGGTCTGAGAGCTGTATCCCCTGCCACATCTTCATCTGTATACACATTTGAGGTGACTTTGTCCAGTTTGATGACTGGCTCTCAAACATGTTTTTAGCTCAGAGTTCTGGTACTTTGTGTATACTTGTTTATACTACTTCCAACCCATCATCTCCACTTGTATCTGTTATTATATATTAGTTTATTTATTGTCTGTCTTCTCTTTCAGATTTTAAGCTTCATGAGGACTGAGACTTTATTTTGTTCATTGCTATTTCTACCAGTTGGAACTGTCTGGCTTAGGAGTAAGCTCTTAATTTTGTTGATATGTTACTGCTTTGCTTTGTCAAATAAAATATATGCATTACCTGTGACTCAGTTTGTATTCAAAGAATACAGGTCCATAAAAATGCTAATTTCAAAATGAAGAAAGCAGGGAAAATGAGAGCACCTTGGATGCTTATCTCCAGGAGAGTAGTTAGATAAAATGTAGTAGACGCTCATTACAGATATTAGAATCATCTGTTGAGATGTTCAACAGCTACATAGGTAGATCTTAAAAATAGTTCTGAGTAAAAATCAATGTAAAATTCATACATGCATCATGTATGTGTGTAATAATTCCATTTATATCAATAAAATACATGCATTCAAACCAACAATATATTTTATAAGTATTTATCTAAGCACAAAGGCATACATTATACACATAGAATGGTTGCTTATGGGAAGAAGAAGAAAGGAGAAAGTTATATGGTAAAAATGAGGAGAAAATGTGTAAATAAATAAATGAACAAGAGAGAAATAGTTTATGAACCAGTAATGATAATGCACTTTGAGTTTAGAGTTATGACTATTTGCAATCTCTGCATCTGAAGCACATTGGAAAAAAATAATGTTGAATAAACCAAAAAGGGGACACTGATTCTATAAATAATGGGTAGAGAAGTAGCATAATAAAAAGGTGAAGAACAATATTCTGTTTTTTAGTTCTTCTATAAAGAATCAAACATCTTAAGAGAGGGAATTTCACAAATCAAATTTTGAGCACCTTAATTTTGGTTGGTTTGAGGAAAAAACTGAAAACAAAACAAAACAAAAGACAACCACAGGTATATAAGCATAAGAAGCATTGAGCATGATAAAGATTATCTTCTTACCCAAACTGTTCACAGACTGGAAAACATAGCTTCTCAAAAAAAAAACAAAAAACCAAAACAAACAAACAATAAAAAAAACAACAACAGAGTGTTATTTGGAAGCTTCATAGTTGAAAAATAAAACCACTAAAGACCATATGATATCAAAAAATTCTCAAATATATCAATTACCAACAATCCTAAATGATTGTTCAATGGAATCCTTCCCAGAAAATTCAATATTATTTGCTCTTGGGAAAAACAAACAAAAAAACACACACTAAAGAAGGGTCTAGATTTTAATTATAAATATAACTGAAAACTGTCCCAAATAATCTAAAGTTATGAAAATGATAATTTATTTTCATATAGTAAAGCCCAGGGTAAAGAAACCAGTTGCATAATTAAAAGTCACCAATAAAAATCAAGAAAGCACACATACATATATTCAGTCACAAACACACACACACACACACACACACACACACACACACACACACTATTCTAGGTTAATAGAAGAGCCAAATTTGTAATATTTTGAAATGTTAAGCTAATATTTTATTCTTTGCATGCATTTGGTTTCTATGGAAAGCAAAACTCTTTCAGAAGATTTTCTTTCTTTTTCTTTTTTTTGTAGACACAATTTCCTTAATTTTAGGAAAACACTGCTGATGTTTAAAAGTTAAACATTTTATTGTGGAATTGCTTCTCTTGTTTTTTCATCTTAAAACTTTTTACACTTTCATAATTTTATTTATTTATCTATTGACACCTTTCTTAGGGAATTTGGGACAAGAAAAGAGAAGAAAGGAATGTAGATGAAAATAAGACCTTTAAACTACTATAAAAATTTTTAAATGAGTTAAATCCAATAATTCATTCTTTCATTTACTTATTAAATACTTTCTTAGTGTCTATTCTATGTCAAGAATTGTGTTACACACACTAGGTGACAAAAGAAGATAAGGTTTTAAAAATATTTTATAGGCACTGTGTATTTCTATCTGTGGGCCCATAAATCCATCAATGGCTCCACTAACACAGTTAATCAACTACTCTGTGCACTCTAACTCAGTTTTTGTTAACTCAATTGGAAAAAAAATATCATGATATTCTGGATATAACAGTCTCAAAAACCTTCCCCTTCTGATTTCCATTCTTCAATTTCTTAAACTTAGAAATGTTCCAAGTACTATTTCTGATCACAGTGCTCTGCCATTCTCTACAGTAAATTTGGCAAAGTGAATCAAAGAAGTATCAGCCATTCCATGCTTTAGTCTGAACAGATTGTCTGAATCTTCCAGCTGATTGTCAGAGAGAAATGCAGGCTGCCTGCCCACCCATGCCACTCAACAACGGAACTTTGCCCTTGGGCTTTGAAATTGGGAGACCTTGGACTCCGTCAGAGGTAAACTAAACAGATCTCAAACAGAGACAACAAATCACCCCCTAGCTCTCTGCTTCCTCTGTTTATTTCTCTCAGATATTTCATTAATTTTTATGGGATCCAAGCATCCATTCCTTACCTTGGTCCTTGCCAAGTTAAGATAAATACCTCCAGAGACAGTTATTTTGCAACTTTCCATTTTAGTTAAAGCTGATGTGCGCCTTACGATATTTGTGTGTGTGTGTGTGTGTGTGTGTGTGTGTGTGTGTATGTTGGGGGTGGGTTGGGTGGTGGGATGGCAAGGTCAATATCATTTAGCTTTCTGTATTCTTTTATCTATTGTTAGGTTTGTTTATTCTGAGCTCAGGGAAGGCATAATTCCATCTGACCTTAGGTGCTGAATTCACCCTTTCATCCTCCAACTTGGAAATTTTGTGTCTCATGGAATATAGAGTTGAGTTGGCTACCTCCTTTCTTTAAAAATAGCTGTGTTCTGGGCGTAGATTATTATGGGAACAGTTTTGGACATTTCACATTCCTTCCCAGTGGGTACCACAAAGTCATGGCCATGAAGGCTTGCCAAGAACAGCTAACAAGTATCCGTATTCCCACCCAGAAGTACTGTTCTTAGCTCTGTTTGGCTTGATCTCTATGCTTCCCTCACTGGTTGTCATAAAAATGTTCTGAAGCTATTCTAAGTATACTCTATTTTCAAAGAGCCCTCTACGAGCCTTAGGTGACAGGCAATGGTGAGAGGTGAAGCACAAATATTTATTCTTTTTTTCACTTTATAAACCTGTATGCTTTGGATTATTTTAAGAGTTATTTATATAATGTCAGTACTTAAAAATTTCACCTTAATTGTTTAAAGAACAGAGTAAGTGGTACACTATGCAAAGACATTATGAGATTAAAAAACAAAACAAAACAACAAGCCTGATTTAAAGTTTCAACAACATAAATGAAATAGAGGTCTCATTCATTTAGGCCACTAGAAGCTATAAAAGGTTTATTTTCATAAAACAATTTATTTTTTAATTATCAAAGCTATGTAGCAATATGAAATGGAACTTTAGGCCATCTCACCATCTCTATATCCATTTACCTTGTCTATCTTATCTATCTATCTATCTATCTATCTATCTATCTATCTATCTATTTATCATCTATCTATCCATTTATCTATCTATCTATCTATCTATCTATCTATCTATCTATCATCTATCTATCATCTATCATCTACCTATCACCAAGTGTACTGGTTAATAATGTGGATTTTGTAATCACAGAAAACATGATAATTTCAAGAGAAACATCAAAAGTGCTTTATTCAAAGTAATGTCCATCACTAGCTACACATTTCCCCACCTTTCAGGTAATTTGTGGATACCGTCCCAATAGAACTATTTTTGTTTTGAGGCAAACCATTCACAGACCCAATTTTCCACTTCTTCGTATGTTTTGAAGTGCTGCTCAGAAAGTGTGTGTGCCATTGATCAGAACAAGTGGTAATCTGAAGGAGCAAGGTCTGGTGAATACAGCGAGTAGGTTAATACTTTCCAGGCAAAAACTTTTAATGTGTCTTTATTAGGTTTTAAAGTGTGCGATGATGCATTATCATGAAGCAAAATTACTTTGCCATGTCTTCTGGCACATTCTAGTCATTTCATGATCAAAGCGTGGTTCAAATTGATTATTTGTTGTTGGCAGTTGTCAATATTAATGGTTTCACCTGGTTTTAGAAGTTCATAGTACACCATCTTACTGATCCCACCAAAAGCAGAGCATTGTCTTCTTTCTGCAGCGATTTGGTCTTGCAGTCGATGTTGATGGTTGACCTGGATCAAACCATGATTTTGTGTGTTTGAGATTCTCAAAAAACAATTTCACTTTTCATTGCCAGTCACTATTTGATGCAAAAAAGACTTTCTTTTATGTCATTGAAGCAACATTGTATTGATGACTTTTCAGTTTTCCATTTGTCTTTCGTTCATTTGGTGTGGCACCCATTTTCCTTCCTTTAAAATCTTTCCCATTGCTTGTAAACTATCAGAAATTCGTTGCTGACCAATGTTTAATCTTTCTGCAATTATTTTCTTTTTTTTGCATTTGACATGCATCTTTGTTAAAAAATGTTTGTAATTGTTGGTCTTCAAACTTTTTTTGGTTGACCTGGATATTCTTTGTCTTTCACATTGAAATAATCACTTTTAAAGCATTTAAACCAGTGTTCACAAGTATATTGAGATGGAGCATGTTCACCATATGCTTCTTGAGGTATATGATAACTTTCACCAGCACTTTTCTTCATCATAAAGTAATGAATTAAAACTTCCTGCAAATGCTCATTTTTGGCACAAAATTTGACATTTTTAAGCATAAAAAACTATGCTATTAACACCTTTAGAAAATTTGACATAATGAAGTTTTGAAGCTTGCTGTCAATACAACAAAATAACATACATATCACATCGCATATATATCAACATATGTGTAACTCCAACTATTGAAAAATCTGCATTATTAACCGGTACACCTGGTATCTATCTATCATCTATTTATCTATCATCTATCTGTCATTTATCTAACATCTACCTACCTACCTACCTACCTACCTACCTACCTACCTACCTGTTTTGCTATTCCCTTGTATTTCCCACATATTTTCATAGAGTTATTTGAAAGTTTATAATCAGCCTTAATAAATCACTTAGCAATTCTCTATTGGGATTATGGCCAGAATAACTTCTCCACTACCACTTGTACCATAATCTTACTCTATCACATACTTGAACACACCAAAACAAATATTTAGTCAATACTTGCTTCATGTGAGATAGATTCCACACAGATTCAGGACATTTCCCACCCCCCATTTTTTAAAATGGGTTGAGCACAAACAGAGCATATTTACTGATATGAAAATGATGTAGTACTGTTTTATAACTTTAATTTAAAAAGCTATAGTCATTAGGCTTAGAGATGGTCTTTCTTAGAGACTATTTACTTTTCTAATAAATTTAGGAACTAGATGAAACTTCAAGGCATGTAAAAAAAGGAAGGATGATCTTCTCTTTAGGGCAGTTAATTTAATAATAATAATAATAATGATAACAACAACAACAATAATAATAATGGAAGTTTCCAAGAGCTCTTCCCAGACTTCCAGTCATAAGCAGAAATGCTATTATATTCAATGTGTTGACCAGGTTCCAATAAAACTACATCAGCGGTTAACAATTTTTTCCCCCTACTGTCACCAAGACTTTATCTTACTAACCAACTTTTGGACTATTATTTCATTCTTGATCTCCAATAAATGTGTCCCTAATAAAATGGCTAATTAAAGCTCATTTATCCTTTTTGTCATTGTATAATTATCTATACCCTGTGCACTTACATTTAGGAAGCCACGCTGACAAATTACTTCTTATTACAGACTGCTTCTGTGCTCACCAAGAGTGCAGTGTGTTTCTTTTTTGTTTGTTCGTTTTTCTTTTTTCCTTTTTTAATGGTTTGTGGTCTGCTCGTAGTTTCTCCCATTTGTTCTTGGCCCTTGAGCCTTGAAACAACTGATAGGGACAGCTTTTCCAGAGTCTCTGCAATCTTCCAGACAATTACAACTCAGAACAGCATATACAGTTTTAATATATATAATTGATTTCAGAGAGGTGAAGGGAGAGGGGGAGATAGAAACATCAATGATGAGAGAGAATCATTAATCAGCTGCCTCCTGCATGAACCAGTAACCTGGGCATGTGCCCAGACTGGGAATTGAACCTTGACTTCCTGGTTCATAAGCCGACACTCAACTACTGAGCCATGCTGGCCTGGCTATATACTTAAAAAATAATCAAAATAATAATGACCACAATGCTACTTTTACAGAAAATGTTCAAGCAAAATAAATGAGTGATGGCTCCTAACTTATAATCTTCACACCATTGTGCTCAGGTGTGTGGTCAAGTAAACTTTCCTTTGACCTTCTGTTTTGTTCTGTCTTGTACCATTCAGGTGCCATCTCCTGATCACACTTTCTCTCCTGATTCCTGAAAATACGGCTCTTGCACTGTTTATATCAGGACTCTCAGTCGCCTGTGTCAATTTCACTAAATTAGCACTAGTCTCAGTTCTCTAATTGTCTATTTCTTTATGTGTTTATTTAAGTGATAATTTCAAATGTAATTTTTATAACCACAAACTCATATTTTCCCCAAATTGCCTTGCTTATAAAACTACATTATTTCCTATTCTTCTGTCATTTTGCCTGGATATTTCAACATTTTCCTACCCCATTCTCCAGTCTAGCTTCATCCTCCAGTCTAGCCCAACTTTTTCCTTAGTATACACAAAGACTATTTATTAACATAAATCACAAAAAATAGCAAATAAAGAAAAAGTAAAATAATCCCTTAATTTTAAGTTTTATTTTTTTCTAGGTAGACTATGAAATTATTAAGTGCAAAGGCTCATATGCAATTTCCTTTTACATTTAGCACAATAAGTATTTGTTGGGATTTCATTCTATGTTTTCATCTCTTAACATATAATAATTAATATGTATTAAAACACTTTTATAGTTTTCAGATCAACATAGCGGTATTTTTTTTTTTAACATTTTTAATATTTGAGAGCTTTTGAGATTCTGATGAAAACAATGTGCTCTCTCCTTAGGAAAACAAATGCACAAACAAACACAAAAACACAGGCAATTACACATAGTATTTTTGTATTCTTTTAGGGCAGTCTAGGGTCTTGGTTAAGTTACTGTCCTTTTGTTCTTTTGTTAATCCTCATCTGAAGATATTTTTCCATTAATTTTTAGATAGAGTGGAAGGTAGGGGGAGAGACAGAGGGGAAAAAAAACACATCAATGTGAGAGACACATTGATTGGTTGTCTCACACACAACCTGGCCATGCATGGTCAGGGATCAAGCCTGCCACTGAGGTATTTGCTCTTGACTGGAATCGAACCTTCAGTCTGCAGACTGATGCCCTATCCATTGAGCCAAACTACCCAATGTTGTTATTTTTTTAAAAGTAACTTTCAATTACAGTTTTAGATATATAACAGTGATTAGACATTTATATAACTTAGGAAGTGATCACCACAATAAGTCATTCACAGGACACGCACTATGCATAGTTATTATAATAGTTGACTATATTCTTTATGCTGTACTCTACATCCTCATAATTATTTTTATAATTGGCAATTTGCACATCTCAATCCCTTTCCCCTTTTCACCCTTTCAGTCAAACTCTCCTCCATCTGGCAACCATGAGTTGGTTCTCTGTATCTATGAGTTGTTTCTGTTTTACTTGTTAACTTATTTTGTGTTTTAGATTCCACATGTAAGTGAAATCATATTGTATTTGTCATTTTCTGTCCGACTTATTTCACTTAGCATAGTGCCCTCTAACATAATCCACCCATGTTGTTGCAAATGGCAAGATTTCATTCCTTTTATGGCTGAATAATATTCCATTGTATATATGTACCTCTTTTTCTTTATCTGTTTGTCTATTGTTAGACACTCAGGTAACTTCCATATCTTGGCTATTGTAAATAATGCTGCAATGAACATACTGATGCATGTACTTTTGTTATTTTAAGGGAACTTTTAAAATGTTATTCTCTCTCTCTCTCTCTCCCTCTCTCTCTCTCTCTCTCTCTCTCTCTCTATATATATATATATATATATATATATATATATATATATTAATAATTCTTTATTATTAAAAGTATTTCATATGTCTGCATTTTCCCCCATTGGCCCCCTCCAGCCTGCCCCCATCCCAGGCCTATTGTCTGTGTCCATGGGTTATGCATATGCTGATGTTTGTCAGTATTATTTTTTAATACTTTTTAAATTATTAATTGATGTTTTGGGTTTCTTTGAATAAATACCCATAAGTGAAATTGCTGGGTTATTCTTTATCTCTTGTTGTAGCCTTTAATTTAAAGTCTATTTTGTCTGATGTAAGTATTGCTGCCCTAGCTTTTTCTTTCTTTCATTTTTTTATGAAATACCTTTTTTCATCCCTTTACTTTCAATCTCTGTGTCTTTCTATTTAAATTGGGTCTCTTATAAGCAGCATTTATGAGTCTTGTTTTCTATCCAGGCAGCCATCCTATGACTTTTATTGGAGCATTTAATTCATTATGTTTAGAGTAATTATTGATAGGTATGTAGTTATTGCCATTTTATTATTCATATTTTTGGTCTTTCTTCTTTTTGATGTCTTTTTAACATTTCTTGTATTACTGGTTTGGAGGTGATGAACTTCTTTAGCTTTTTCTTGTCTGGAAAGTTCTTTATCTTTCTTTCAATGCTAAATAATAGCCTTGCTAGATAGCATAATCTTGGTTGCAGGCCCTTGTTTTGGATCATTTTGAATATTTATGCCATTTCTTTCTTATCTGCAAAATTTCCATTGAGAAATCAGCTGACAGTCTCTGGGAACTCCCTTGTAGATATTAACTGCTTTTCTCTTGCTTTTAGGATTCTTTCTTTCTTTTCAACCTTTGGCATTTTAATTTTGTTGTGTCTTGAAACTTCTTTGGTACTCTTCATTTCCTGGACTTGTATGTATATTTTTTCCCCCAGGTTAAGAAACTTTTAGTCATTGTTTCCTTAAATAGATTTTCAGTTCCTTTCTCTCTCTCTCTCTCTCTCTCTCTCTCTCTCTCTCGCTCTCGCTCTCGCTCTCGCTCTCGCTCTCTCTCTTTCTGGTATCCCAATATTGTGAATGTTGGTATGCTTAACTGTCCTCATTTTTTTTTCATTCTTTTTTATTTTTGCTGTTCTGATTGTTTTGCCCCACCTTGACTTCTAAATTGCCAAGTTGATCCTCTGCCTCATCTAATTTGCTGTTGTTTCCTTCTAATGCTTTCTTTATTTCAGCTATTATAATAGTCTTCATTTTTTACTGTCTCTTTTTTTTATGTTTTCTATCTCTATTTTTATGCTTTCTTTGACTTTGTTAAAGTTATTACTAAGTTCATTTACTCTTCTCCTGATTTCATTGAGCATCTTTATAATGAGTGTTTGGAACTCTGCATCTGGTAGATTGCTTATCTCAATCTTGATTAGCTCTTTTTCTGGAGTTTTGCCCTGTTCTTTCATTTGGGACATATTTCTTTGTCTCATTATTTTGGCTGCCTCCCTGTATTTGTTTCTATGTATTAGGTAGAGCTTCTACATCTCCTGTTCTTGTCAGAGTGTCCTTGCATAGTAGGTGTCCTGTGGGGCCCTGTGGCTCAATCTTCCTGGTCACTTTTGCTGGGTACTCCAATTGTGTCCATTGTTTGGGCTGTGTGTGCCCTCTTGTTGTAGCTGAGTCTTGATTTATGTTGGCATATCAATGGAAGGGCTTGACTTCAAGCTGATTTTCTGTGGGGACTGACCGTGACTATAGCAGAGCGATTGTTGTACAGGGGTTGTTGACTCCAAGAAGCAATATTCATTTAGCATGGCTCTCATGCCTACTCAATTTGTCCTTTGGGTGTGTGGTTTATGGAGGTAGTTGGGTAATTAATGCTCTGGTGTATTCTGAAGCTGGTTACTAGGTATGTTAGTTCTGGGGCCTAGTGAGAGGAGCTGTGGGGCCAGCCAAGGTAGGCTGCTGACTGTTTCTGGGGCCACCCTGTATGAGCTGCACAATTATATGCAGATGGTTGGTTGCCACTTGTGCTGAGCTTAGAGGCACGTAGAAGAGGCTAAGCTGCAAACCAATGCCAGCTGCCACTAGTGCCAGACTTGGAGCCACTTAGAAAGAGGTATGGGACACATTTCAGCCAGATGATGCCTATTTGGGGTTTATGAATCTTTGAGAGATTTTAGAAAAGTGCACAGTTCTAACAAAGACTGTTTGAAAAGCCACTGTTAGCCACAGGTAGGGTGAGCCTACAAGTTGGGTGGTCATGGGATCACCAGGATGGAACTAAAGGTATTAGCTAGGTTGATGGAGACTCAGACCTCATGCCCACCTGTGCCTGAAGGCGGGGTTGGGGCATGCCTCAGCAAAGGACAGAGCTGTCTCTTCAACCTTCATCCTGAAGTCAGACAACTCATTTCTCCATATGTTCCTCTGGTTTTCTAATGCCAGTGGTTTTTATAGATATAATTTTGGTATTGTTTTTGTGGTTTTTATAAATACTATTTTAGTATTATTTTGTGGGAGCATTAAAGAATGATGATAGGAAGGATATAAGAACACTATAAAGAGGGAGAAAGGCATGAAAGAAAGAAATGGCAGGGTGAAAAATGAAAGAAGCAAGAGGAATAGCAGGTATATGAAGAAAATAGATGATGTCACAAAGTGGGCATGAAATTTTGTTGATTCCTTAGGATCAAAACAGTTCAGGATTCAGGCTGATGTTCAGACTGAGCTTTAAACTGAGGAGGAGACTCTGGTATGAAGCAAAGAAATGGTACCCTCCCCTCTCTGGCCATTATGAATCCAGAAAGAACAATTTCTTATAGTTGTCACAAGTTATTGTTTTGTTCTGGTGTCATTGGATCCTAAGCCTGAATATTACTATTAAAAAAAAAAAACACCTAGAAAATAAGGGAAAAAATCAAGTCTGGGGAGATGATGACTCAACATAGTGCAATAGTAAACTGTGGGAATTGAGAGCAATAAGCAGAGGTGTCTATCATCCAAGAAGTTTAAGTACTCCTTGCATTCAATCCTTTTGCCTCTAATTAGAGTTAAAAAGAGGCTTCAGATGAAGTAATCATGCTCCCAGTTTTATTCTATTATAGTAATGATAATAATTGTTGAAGCTTATTGAGAATTTATAAGCCAGAAGCAAGGGGTTGAATCCCTCTCATGGATTATTTCATTGAATCCTCACTACAAGTCCAGAAGGTAAGACCAAATATTTTTCCCATTGATTGAATGGAAAAATAGGGGCGAAGAGATCAAACAGCCTGCCCAAGGTCACAGAGCCAAGAGATTGCATGCATGGGATCCACATGATCTGACATCAGATTTAGCTTTCTCAACCACATCTTGAAACTAAAGAGGACACCTGCGACAGTTATTGTAACAGGGTTGCCAGTGGTATATGGAAGACAGATATGCCTAGCCTAAGTACCCTCGACCCAAGGAGATGTTTGGTGATATAGTTGGTTTCTTCTCAAAATTTGAACAGCTGTGAGGTGTTTATACTACTGAGCCCAGTATCAGTATACATAAATAATGGTAACTTGATCCCCTTTGATTTTATTTTTGGATGTCATGGCTTTGTTGTTTCTTTATTCCAGCTAAGCCTCTACTGCATGTTCCCTGAGCAGCAGAACGATCCATGTCAGGACCATATTTTATGAGATGCTGACACCAGCTGCTCCATGGAGACCTTTAGCCTTCTGCCAGAGTGTAATTGGCACCCAGGAGCAGGTAGTTTCCAAAGCAGCAAAAGTAAATGTGTTCCTCAATAAGTCTTTTTCTCAGCATGAAAAAAGCAATAAATTGTGAAGAGTCTGAATAGCTATTCTCTAAAAAAACACACAAAAATTTATTATGCTAAGACATAGCCTTTTTTTTTTTTGCCAAAAAATAATACAACGGCTTTTTTTAACAACCTCTATGTAACTTGTTCTTAAACGCTGATTATTTAAAACTCTTTGATATTTAGTGTGGAGTGATTTAAAATATTTAATCAATATTCATTCATTAGACATTTTAAAGTACTTACTATATGTCAGACTACTCTAGGAACACGGCAGTAAACAAAGATTGACATAAATTTTCACCTTCGTGGAGCTTACATCTACATATATAAAAGCCTAAGTGCCCATTACAGTGGAACGACCAGTCACTATGACATGCACTGACCACCAGGGTTCAGACACTCAATGCAGGAGCTGCCCCCTGGCGGTCATTGTGTTTTCACAGTGGGAGGACTGCTCAGCCAGAAGCTGGGTTTACAGCTGATGAGCCTAGCAACAGTGGTGGAAGCTTCTCAGGCCTCTGCTACAGTGCTAAGGAGCTATCAGCAAGGGGTAAGGAGTGATCAAGGAGTAGTCAGGAGAGAGCAGTGAACACAGAGCACCAAGCCCACTTAGGCTCCTCCCTGGCTGCCTGGCTCTTTGAGCACTGTACATCCCTTGAGGGGTCCCAGATTGCAAGAGGGCACAGTCCAGGCTGACAGACCCCAACTGGTGCACAAATTCGCGCACTGGGCCTCTAGTCATAGATATAAGCATGCTTGAAATAAATGGAAAAGGGGTGGAGGAATGGATCCATCATTTACTTTTTACATTACTTTTGATGTCCATTGATTGAGGAAAAAATATGACAATAATATCTATGGATATAGAAATGCTTTATTTATAGTTTGCAGTCACGATTTCATGTTTATGCATTAGAAATAGTCATAAATATATGTATGATATATTGATTTTGTTAAAAGAAGTTATTGACTTCTACCTAGCTTTGTGTATGTATCTCTTGTAATTACACAGTTCTCCATGGGTCCAAGAGCTGGGATAATAAATTAAGCAATATCTGACAATTCTTTCTAAGTTTGAGAGTGGAGTGCTGTCTTTAGTTAGGACTGCTTTATGCTCCCTGGAAGATGTTGTAAAAAAATCAGGCTATCTCTTATTTGACTCATCTGTTCTATATTAGAATATTTTTAGATAATTCAGACCATTTCCATCAATCTTAAAATTGTCAAGGTGTGATATTGCTCTTAAAACATATTTTGTCTTTGTTTTATATTAGATAATTCTTTTCAAAATGATCTCATAAAGAATCTCCTTCTTTCTAACTTAAAAGTAATGCAATTAAAGTCCATTTACACTTGTAAACAGGAAGAGTTAGTCTTTACTATGCCTACTAAAAATGTATTATTATGTTCAGTATAAGTCTGATTGAGTTTATGTTAAAATATTTTAAAATAGAAAAATGTCTAATCTTTTGTCATTTTTATTGCATTTATCATATTTTTTAAGAAAAGCATTGCAATGTTCAGAAATTTCTTGAAAACTAAAAATTAAGGTAGCTAGAGTACTTCACCTTGCTTTGCATATATCTGATAAGTTAGCCCTCCTTAATTTTCTAGATGAATTATTTCCACAGTGCTTCAGTGTGATGATTAATCTTTAACTTCATATCTCAATACATCATTATTGAATAGCTCTCACTAAGATTTAATCTCTTGCAGCAGAGAAACATGGACACATCTTGTGCTTTATTGGGTGCGGAAACAAAAACAGATCCAGAGAAAGAGAAGCAGCGATCAGACTCAAACCTCAGAGGGAAATTAGGGGAGGGTGGGGGTTAGAGGAAGAGATCAATCAAAGGACTTGTGTGCATGCATATGGACCTAGCCAGTGACCATGGACAACAGGGGGTTGGGGGAATATGTAGGGAGGGTTTTGGGATGGGAATGGGGGGATTAAAAACAATTATGTGATACCATAAACAATAAAATATTAATAAATAAAAATAAATAAAAAAGAGAAACAATATTTTCATCTTTTAAAAAATATATTTTATTGATTTTTTAACAGAGAGGAAGGGAGAGAGATAGAGAGTTAGAAACATCGATAAGAGAGAGTCTTCGACCAGCTGCCTCCTGCACACCCCCCACTGAGGATATACCTGCAACTAAGGTACATGCCCTTGACCAGAATCGAACCCGGGACTCTTCAGTCCACAGGTGATGCTCTATCCACTGAGCCAAACCGGTTTTGGCAGTTTCATCTTTTTGAGAATTCAGCTTTATAGAAGAAATCCAAGATAGATTTAAAAACTATTTGGAATGGTAATATGTTTATGTAAAACTGTATTTTACCAACTTGGCCTTTTAGGTGAACTTGAGGTAATTTACAACTAGATATTTTGATCAAATTTGATTACATATAATATAATTAAAAATTGAAGAGCAGCTGAAACCTGTTTTGGCATCAGCCTGTGAACTGAAGGGTCCCAGGTTAGATTTGGGTCAAGGGCATGTACCTTGGTTGTGGGCACATCCCCAGTGGGGGGTGAGCAGGAGGCAGCTGGTCAATGTTTCTAACTCCCTATCCCTTTCCTTTCTTCTCTGTAAAAAATCAATAAAATATATTAAAAACAAACAAATAAAAAAACTAGAAAGCAGTAGTAGTTTCTATATAAGCTCCAACTATAGTATGAGCCCTAACCCCCCCCTCATGCCCTCATCCCCCTGTTGTCTGTTCATTGGTTAGGCTTATATGCATGCATACAAGTCCTTTGGAGAGCCCTAAGATTTTACCTTCATTTTATCATTGGTTTCAGTTCCTTGTCTTAGCAATGGGAGTAAGGGAAAAAATGAGAGGGGGGTGGGGAGACACTTATTTAACTAAATTGTGTAACCAAATCTGAAGAAATTAGTTCAAACAAGAAAAGAAGTAAGGGTAAATCCAAAATCATTAATTGAACTTTTATTTTTCTTTCTGGGTGCAGAGCTCTGTTTTAGGTGATACAAAAGAAATAAAAAATAAGTTCTTCATCTTCAAGAACTTTGCTATAATGTATTTATAAGATAGTTGAAATGACGGAAACATTAATAGAGAAAAATGCCACATATTACATGTTCATTATATTTGTGTATCCATTATTTTTACTATTAACATTAACAAAACACTTATTAGAAGCTAAAGGAGACATAAAATAGGGAAAAGTTGAACCTGATATATTTTGGGTGAATAAAATAACAAAAATATAAAGAAAATCCTAAAAGTTATCAAAGAGTAAATACATATTTTCTACCCATTAATGGCAAAGAGAGAGTAGGTACCTCCACAATAGCAAAAGAAACCCAAACTTAGCAGAATGATATATTTAAAGAATATCATTAACTTAGATTGCTATACCCAGAAAAACTATCATTCAGAACTAAGAGAGACAAACATTAAAAGCCAAACACTAAAATAATACATTTCCCACAGAATGTTGCTGAACTTTATATTTTATAAGAAAGGAATCTAATTCAAGGAGAAAGAATGCAAATTATGTGAATCTCTAGGATATCTGGAGGTAAAATTCCGGGGTTTTCTATTTGATAGCTGTGTGACTTTGGATGGTTTCTTTAGCCTCTCTAGTTTTGTCTCTTCATGTGTAAAATGAAGTTGGTGATAAGTATCTATTTTACAGTGTTATTAAAATTATTTTGATATTATGAAGAATTAAAAAAGTGTCTAGCAAGCACTACCAGAGTCTGTTACACTCTCTCTCCCCCATCCCTCTCTTTCTCTCCCCCCTACCTAATAAAAGAGTAACATGCAAATTGACCATCATTACAAAACACAAGATCAAGATAGCTTCCCCCATGTGGACACAAGATGGCCACCACAAGATGGCCTGCAAGGGAAGGCAATTGGGGCAATCAAGCCTGCAGGAGAGGGCAGTTAGGGGTTACCAGGCCGGCAGAGGAGGAAAGTTGGAGGCAAAAAGGCTGGCAGGGGAGCAGTTAGATAGCAATCAGGCTGGCAGGGCAGTGGTTAAGGGATGATCAGGCTGGCAGGCAGAAGTGGTTAGGGGCAAGCAGAAAGGCAGGCAGGTGAGCAGTTGGGAGCCAGCAGTCCTAGATTCTGAGAGGGATGTCCAACTACCCACTGGAGGGGTCTCAGATTGGAGAGGGTGCAGACTGGGCTGAGGGACCTCCCCTCCCCTTGTATATGAATTTTGTGCACCAGGCCTCTAGTATATGTATGTGTTAGTGTGTGTGTGTGTGTGTGTGTGTGTGTGTGTGTGTGTGTGTATACCGTGTTTCCCCGAAAATAAGACATCCTCCAAAAATAAGACCTACTTACAGGTTTCCTTCTGAGTGAAATATAAGGCATCACCCCCGAAAATAAGGCCCCCAGGCTCTGAATGAAAATTAATTTACCATAAACTGATCGCTAGGGCCGCCCTGACTGGCGTCTAGCAACCAGTGACATTACGCGGAGTCCTGACATCACTGCTGTGTGAATGGAGAGAAATCAGCATGGAAACTTTGTGAAACCTAAACTGCAAGAAGTTGTGACTTGGGTGAAGAATTCATGGGAGAAAATCACTGACAGTTGCATTGCAAATGCACTGTGAGCAGGCTACCTTGACAAGAAGTACTCATTTAAAGACAGTGCTATTGCTAAACATGAGAGATTTGGTCCACTGATTCTGAAAGAAATGGAGTCACAAGAAATTCACCAGGAAATTCAGGAATTGGATTGTTATGATGATGTTCCAGAAGATGATGACATGATTGTCATTGAATAAATGAGTAAATTCTTGATATTGTAGGAATCACAGTTTGTCTGATTTGTGTTGACAACTACTGTACTACCGTACCATATACAGGTAATACATTTCCTTTATTTCCATTTAACAATAAATGTGTACCGTATTCTTCTTCATGGAAAAATAAGACATCCCCTGAAAATAAGACCTAGTGCATCTTTGGGAACAAAAATTAATATAAGACAATGTCTTATTTTTGGGGAAACAGGATATATATATATATATATATATATATATATATATATATATATGAAATTTACATAAACATAATAAAATACACAAATAAAAGTTTGATAAAGATTAGTTATTATGGTTAAAGATTAAAGATTAGTTATTGTGCACTCTAAGGTCACTGTAGGTTTTTTAATAAGAATGTGATATGATAACATTTGAGGGCACTACAAAAAATACCAACTTTATCTTTCTTAGTTTTCATACCAGAGGCAAATTATATATTTTACTTTTATTTTCATATTTCAACTAATAACATCATTGTTCTGTGTCTCTTTTGTAACTTAGACAATGATATTAGAACTATAATGGCAACTTTGAAGCAAATAACATGATACCTTCACTTAATGTGGCAAGTGTTTGTATTGTTCAGTTTGTTGACCTCCAAAATGGATGTACCTGTTCAGAAAGGCTCCTGGTGGTTGGCTGGGATCACAGATAAAGATAGAGCTTAGCAGTCATTGCTAAACAGGGCCCTCTCATGGAGGCTGTGCTTCAGGGGGAAGCCTGCACTGAATTTCCTGCCTGCACTATTCCTGCTATCTGAAGCAACCCTGATAAAGGAGTTCCTGGGATCTTATTTCAACCAATAGGACTGAGACATTCTCTCCAATAGGAGCCACACAACATATGTGTGGCATATGTATCCTTAGTAGCATATTTACTGACGTATCAGAACAGCTTTACCCTAACCAATCAGGGCAGTGCTTTTTGGACTGAATTGTTTAGATTTGGATTCCTTGTTTCCTAAGAATAGACCAATCAGGGGCCAGGGTCAGGGACTTTTCCCTAAGTCAGCTCCACTTTGGCTCTGAGAGCTTTCAGTTTCTATTGAAGACACTTTATCTGGCTAGAGCCAGACACTTTACCACTGGAGCTGGAGCTGGAGCTGGAGCTGTGACACCAAAGCAGAACTGCAACCCTGGGGCATTCTTCCCTGGGGCCACTTCCCAGCCATGCTGTTCCCACAGCCCTCATTTAGCTATGCCATAAGGGAGCTGTGTTACAACTGAGCTGTTCCCCAGCTGAGCTCTTTGCACTGAATAAAGTTTCTCCTCCCTGTGTACCCCATATTGGGAACTCCTCTTGGCATTAAAATGCTGGTGACAACTTGAGGTTGACAAGTTCAAAGCAGTACTTAATTTTCAGATGCCAAATAACACAATACAAAATAGATGTTTGTTTACATTTATTTCTAAACCTATTCAACTGGAAAGAGCATCTAGATTAAAGGTCAGCATCAAATGAGTTTACATATGTTGACATTATATTGTCAGCTATCTTCTCTGGAAGGAATGTTCATATTTTTATTTTCCAACTATATTACACTTACTATAATTGTTGTACTTGGAAAGAGCAAGATACAACAATCACACGGATCCCACCTTAAATATATTTTAAAACTTCTTTTAGATATTATAATATTTTTCTTCAAATAATCTGGATAAAAGGAGGTAAAGATGGATGACTGCCCATAACTGGAGTTTATTTCGTTTAGATGGAGCTCCGGTTTTAGGGGAGAAAACAGTCTCCTTAATTGGACCTTAATGAAAAATACTCCTCATATGATATAAAAATTGCACATGCCCACCTGATGCCTCTTCATAGTTTCATTTCTTGCTTATGCTGTCTTGTTCTGAGGGTTGTGAACAGGGGCTTGAAATTGTGAAGGGGTGCTAGGAATGTCTGCTCTCTACTGGTTATCAATGCAGTAACGTTGGCTGTTTACAGTTTTCAGCTGTGGTTATTTCAATTTGTTCTTGCATGACAATCTCTAAAACTGCCTCCTTATTCAGCTCTGAGGATGGCTCACCAGGACTCTAGTGTACCACTGGCATCAGCCCTGCAGCCCTGGCTCTGGTTCTGAAGGGTGCTTTAGGCAGAATAAAATAATTTCATCGGGCTCTTTGATCTGATCTCCTTTGGTCAGCTGGGAAAGAGAGCTCGCTCTGTCCACCCCTCCTCAGCTCCAGATTGGCTACTGGCCCTCTAATGAGGTCTATTCCTCTGATGCCACGGGGTTCTAGCTCTCCTCACCTGTTTGCACTGGCGTTGGCCCCAGCCTGGTGTGCTGATTTATCTCAGCTGGCACTCTTCTTTTCCTCTGGCTTTTGTTTTTTTTGCAATGCTGCTGAGATTTCCCCTGACACCTTGTGAACTCCCAAATGCCATTGGAAGCCTGAGATGTAATCGCATTTCAACTGCTGCCCCCAAATGAGGTACCAATTAATCTGAGAGGAAAAGGAAGTAGGCTTCAAGATACAAAGGTGAAGCCAGCAGTTATAGATCTCTGAGTCATGTTTGCAGGAAGAAAATCACACACACACCCTGAAGTTTGATTCTAAGTTATAGTTTGGAGGGGTGAGGAGATTTGTTTTAGTACGTGAGTTTAGAGTTAGTACAAGCTTTCATCTTTACATTATAAGGAATTGCTTGGAACTGCGTATGAAAGAGTTGCTGAAAGCCTCCCATAAATATACTAAAACAGAATAAAATTTAGTTAAGCACCATGTATGAAAGAAAACCCTTTTCCCAGTTCTTTCCAAAAAATAACCTCTCTTTTTCTCCACCTCAGTAGGGGCTCTTATATTGTAATGCAAATTCATTTGTCAGAGACAAAAAATATATACTACAGTGCATCAGTATGGGATGACGTAAGCCATATGGTCTTTCATGGTATAAAACTTCTGGACACTCACAGGCCTCCATATTGTGGCTACACACAGGAACAGATCACCTGAGGGAATTAGAGATGAAGAGCTGCCAGTGATTGAATTTGGAAACGGAGATCCTAAAAGAGAGAAAGAAGTTTACATTTACTTGTTGCTAGGGCTGCCAGCAGACCCTGAGTGATGGATGAATGGAAAACTGCGACACAACATTTGCTGTGAAAGAGAGGCTAAGGGACTGACTGGTTATAGCAACAAGAGAGCCAGATTGCTTTCCTTGTTAGGCTTTTATTGCAGGATTTTTGTCTTTAAAAAATATTTTATTGTTTAAAATATTAAAAATGGTAGTACATTTGTCTCATTCTCCCCCCCTCCTCCCACACACCCAATGACCTTCCCTCAGCCTCTCCTATCCCGGGCACATGCCCTCACCTCCTCCTCCCCAGTGTCTTGCATCCATTGGTTATGTTTATATGCATGCATACAAGTCCTTCGGTTGATCTCTTACCTCTTCCATTTATTGCAGTTTTTATCCTTAGATACAATCAGTAGGGTAATTTTGGGAGGACACATGTGTTTGCCTTGTTCTCAAGGAAAGGGCACCCAAAGATTAGGCATAAGGATTCCATTAAACACCCGAGGGTCTGCTCCTGCACAGACTTGTTTGGGAAGGTCAAAGAATAATTAGAGGCCTGCCTTCGATACTCCCTTAACTATCCCCAAAGATGGAATTCTAATAAACAGAGAAGGCGGCCTTCCACACACTTTCTTTTTCTTAGAATATCCTCCTTACAAACTTTACATCCAAGTCTTGTGTGCTTTCCAACGACTTATTTTCTGGCTTTTCTTTGAAAGGCTGATTTTCTGGGACTAACCAGCAGACCCTGAGTGGCAGATGAATGGATTACTCTGACTCAAGTTTCTGTGAACGAGAGGGCTAAGGGGCTGCTTGGGTATAGAGGGACAAAATAGCTCCTTAGGTTTTTATTGTAACAACAGCTTCAACTAAAATTAACTATTAGATACTATCAGCAGGGTAAGCATCCTTGAGAAGACATATGCAACTGTAGAGTCCTTCAAGCAAGGAGGTTTTGAAGTTTAAATATGAAGATTCTACCGGGAACTCAGACTTTGGTTAGTATGGACAGATTGCTTTGGGTAGTATGGGCATTTTAATGATTTTGATTCTATCAATCCTTGAACACGGTAAGTTCTTCCATTTGTTTACATCTTCCTCTATCTCCTTTTTTTAGTGTCTTGTAGTTTTTCACATATAGGTCTTTTACCTCCTGAGTTAAGTTTATTCCTAGGTATCTTAATTTTTTTTGGTGCAATGGTAATTGGGATTGCTTTTTTAGTCTCTCTTTCTATAAATTCACTACTGGTATAAACAAATACCATAGATTTCTTGGCATTAATTTTGTATCCTGCTACATTGCCAAACCCATTTATTAAGTCTAATAATTTTTTTAATTTTATTGATTTTTTTTACAGATAGGAAGAGAGAGGGATAGAGAGTTAGAAACATAGATGAGAGAGAGTCATCATCGATCAGCTGCCTCCTGCACACCCCCTACTGGGGATGTGCCTGTAACCAATCTCATCCATAGTTATGTGCTTCAATCTCATCCATAGTTATGTGCCCTAGACTGGAATAGAACCCGGGACCCTTCAATCTCTATCCACTGATCCAAACCGGTTTATGCAAGTCTAATAATTTTTGATGGAGTCTTTCTATGTACAATATCATGTCATCTGTGAATAAGGACAGTTTTACTTCTTATTTTACAATGGGGATGCCTTTTATTTCTTCTTCTTGTCTGATTGCAATGGCTAGTACTTCCAGTACTCTGCTGAACAGGATTGGTGAGAGTGAGCATCCTTGTCTTGTTCCTGTTCATTCCTGTTCTTAGAGGGAATGGTTTTAGTTTTTGCCCATTGAGTATGATGTTGGCTGTGGCTTCATATATGGCTTTTATTATGTTGAAGTATCATCCTTCTATTCCCATCTTGCTGAGAATTTTTATCCAGAATGGGTATTGGATTTTGTCAATGCTTTTTCTACATCAATTGAAATGATTGTGATTTTTATATCCCAAATTGTTTATGTGATGTATCATGTCTATTGATTTGCAGATATTGTACCATCTTTGCATCCCTGGGATAAACCCTACTTGGTCATGGTGTATGATCTTCTGATGTACTGCTGGAGCCGATTTGCTAGAATTTTGTTGAGGATTTTGGCATCTATGTTCATGAAGGATATTGGCCTGTAATTCTCTTTCATTGTGTTGTCTTTATCTGGTTTTGGTATTAGGGTGATGCTGGTTTCATAGAATTAGTTTGGAAGTGTTCCTTCCTTTTTAATATTTTGGAATAGTCTGAGGAGGATAGGTTTTAGTTCTTCCTTGAATATTTGGTATAACTCCCATGTGAAACCATCTGGCCTTGGGCTTTTGGTTGCTGGGACCTTTTTGATGACTGCTTCAATCTCATCCATAGTTATTGCCCTATTGAGATTTTTAGAATCTTCCAAATTGAGTTTTGAAAGGTTGTATTTTTCTAGGAATATGTCCATTTCCTCCAGGTTGTCTAGTTTGTTGGAGGAAAATTGTTTATATTATTTTTTAAATGACCCTTTCTATTTCTGTAGGGCCTATTGTTCTTTCACCTCTCTTATTTCTGATTTTGTTTATTCGAGTCCTCTCTTTTTGCTTCTTGGTGAGCTTGGCTAGAGGTTCATCAATATTGTTTATCCTTTCAAAGAACCAGCTTTTGGTTTCATTGATTTTGTGTGTGTGTGTGTGTGTGTGTGTGTGTGTGTGTGTGTGTGTGACTACATATATACATAGTCTCCATGTCATTTATTTTTGCTCTGATCTTTATTATCTCTTTTCTTCTGCTCACACTTGGCTTTTCTTGTTGCTCTCTTTCTAATTCTTTGAGTTGTAGAGTTAGATGATTTACTATCATTTTTTCTTGCTTTTTGAGGTAGGCCTGTAGAGCTATGAACTTCCCTCTCAGGACTGCTTTCATTGAGTCCCATAGATTTTGGATTGTTGTGTTTTTATTGTCAGTAGTTTCCAGGATGCTTTTAATTTTTTCTTTGATCTCATTGATAATCCAGTCATTATTTAATAGCATGCTATTCAGCTTCCAAGTGTTTGAGATTTTTGGATTTTTTTTGTAGTTTATTTCTAATTTTCTGGCATTGTGGTCTGAGAAGATGCTTGGTATGATTTCAATCTTCTTGAATTTTGGGAGACTTTGCTTGTGACCCAATATGTGGTCTATTTTTGAAAATGTACCATGTGCACTTGAGAAGAACGTATATTGCGTAGCTTTGGGATACAATGTTCTAAAGATGTCAGTTAAGTCCATCTGATCTAGTGAGTCATTTAAAATTGCTATTTCTTTGCTGATTTTTTTTGTCTAGAGAATTTGTCCAGCGATATCAGTGGTGTATTAAAGTCCCCTCTATATTGTTGTTGATCTCTTTCTTGATATCTTTAAGTTTTGTTATGTATTTGGGTGCTCCTGTGTTAAGTGCATATATATTTATCAGGGTTATATCCTCTTGTTGTATCGATCCCTTTAGTATTATGAAGTGGCTTTCCTTATTTCTTGTTATGGCATTCACTGTGAGGTCTATTTTGTCAGATATAAGTATTGCTACCCCAGCTTTGTTTCATTTCCATTTGCCTGAAATATATTTTTCCATCCCTTCACTTTCATTCTTTGTGGGTCCCTTGTTCTGAGGTGGGTACCTTGTAGACAGAATATATATGGGTCATGTTTTTTTAAATCCATTCAGCCCCTTGATGCCTCAGGACTGCCTGAATCTCAGGTAACCAGGGCCAGCTGAGGCCTGTGCTGGCATCAGTGACAGCAGTAGAGATGTGATGAGGTGGCTTTCCCCTGATTGCTGGGTGGCCTCCCACCCCTGAGGATTCCCAGACTGTGAGAGTGGGCAGACCAGGCTGAGGGACCCCCTCTCTAGTGCATGAATTTTCCTGCACCAGGGCTCTAGTTATAATGAAGCATAATTAGATTGTCGAAGACCTATTTGGTGCATTTTAAAGGCTTATCTGTGAAATCACAAGTAGAATCCTTTTTAAACTTCTCATACATACTTCAGAAACAATGATAATAATCAAATGATTATTCATTAGAAAAGACCATGAAAAGACATCTAATCCAACTCCCCTATTTTATAGATATGAGAGAACCAAAGAAGCTAAAGAAGCTAAGAACTGTTTTTTAAAAAAATATATTTTATTGATTTTTTTACAGAGAGGAAGAGAGAGGGATAGAAAGTTAGAAACATCGATGAGAGAGAATCACCAACCAGCTGCCTCTTGCACACCCCCCACCGGGGATGTGCCCACAACCAATGTACATGCTCCTGACCGGAATCGAACCCGGGACCTTTCAGTCCACAGGCTGACGCTCTATCCACTGAGCCAAACCGGTTTTGGCCTAAGAACTGTTTTTATGGTTGCACAGTTAATTAGTAGAGAAATCTCTTAACTCCTATTTTAGTCCTCTGTTTATCACCCTCTGACTTGATTAATTAAAGTGACAATTTGAGCCCTCCCAGGACCTCTACTAATTTTATTTCTATATAATATACTAGAGGCCTGGTGCATGAATTCATGCACAGGTGGGATCCAGCTGTGCCCACCACCCTGATCAGGGGGCCAGGCTGGCTGGGGGAGAGGGGCCATGGGAGGTTGGCTGGCTGGTCTTGCCCACAATTGGGGTGGGTGGCGCTGACCGGGGCTGGGATGACCAGGGGGTGGGGCCATGGGAGATGTGGGAAGTCAATCGGGACCCTGATAGGGCCAGTTGGCTGCCCACCGCAGTGTGCATCATAAGGACTGGTCATTCTGGTCATTCTGTCATTCGGTCACTTAGCTTTTATATATAGATAGGTGAAAAATTTGTGTTTGAAAATTTCCAAGTGAATTGTAAAGGGCCTCTGAGAATTTTCCCATCTTTATTCTTTCTCCAATCTTAATAAACTGTGACATGCAGAATCACCAACTCACTGAAATTTAATAGTTATTTCTTTTCTATTCTGCTATGAGAGCAGGATCTCCTAAAATCTAGCTCTAAGTTCAAGCATGTGATGTGTGTTATGAGGTCACTTTTAAGACTACAGCTCAAAGGAAACTGAAGGTGCTGAAACCATCTCAAAATTATAGTTTTTAATACAAAATGCTAACAGAGCTTTGCCCTCACTCCTAATGCTGTGAATCATATGTACTTACATCCATTATCTGAAACTTTTATAATGAAAAAAATTACCCGTCGTGATGAAAAGAAATAGTTGTTTAATTTAAAAAGTAAAATGCAAATAAGTCAAGAAACATTTGTGTGATTTTGAAATGAGAAGTAGAAGTATTAGAATCCATATTTTTCTTTTATTTATACTCATGAGTAATCACTTCTTCAAGATACTAAAATACTAACTCAGAAAGCAAACAGCTAAAGACATGTCTAATTCCTGTACCATAAATATAATTTAATATCAATTAATAGCAACATTATTGAATAGATAACAGGCTTTATAATACTTAGCTGTGCATGTCCAACCTCCTGTTATCATTAAATCATATATTAGATTTTCCTTTGACTCCACTTTGTGCTAAATTTCTAGGTGAAGATTTGATTTTTGTGTTTGTTATAAAGAAATTCAATGAATTAAATGTTCAGTGGATTAATGGGGGAGCTTAGGCCTCTAAAGTTCTCTTCTTTATTTCTTTAGTATTTGTAAGATGCCAAAGGGGGTTCTCAAGACAAGACTTATTATCAGAATGTTTTCCTTGATTTTGAGCATACCAGAGAAAGAATTATTGATGTGGCAACATCAAAGCTAAAACAAATAGGACTTACTGTTCTGGATAAAAGATGATACATTTAGTTTTGCTCTTTACAAAAGGAAGGATTTTACTATTGTTTAATGGGTTGTATAAATGCCTTCTTTTGTGCTTTGAGTCAGTTATTGCATCTGCATTTTATGAAAACCTCCTATTTTGGGCTTAGCAGATGGACTTATTTGAATTAGGCGTGCTGAAAATGGTCTTTCCAAATTATGCTATATAAAAGGCTAAAGTAATAGATTTGCCTCAAGATTTTCTGGAACAATGATTAGGCTCAAAGACCCTCAGGATGAAGAAATAGTTGTGGTAAAGAACATCCAGAGCTCTTTCCGGTGGGAGGGGCAGAATCCTCCTAGGAAAGGAATGGTCCTTACCTCAGAGCAGGTCCATGAAAGAAAGCCCATAGCCTTCTGACTGACTGGCCCAGATTCCTCGGCTACAAAGCAAATAGCCTATAAAACTTGTTTTTAATTTTCAAATGAAATGCATTTGAGTCGCCATCCAAATTACTTCAAAAACAGAAAGGCAGTTCATGTCATTGACTACGCAGAGTGCACATTTATTGCAAAAAATGTCATGGGATGGGTCAATTGCTTCAAAAGAGAAACAGTGTTTTGTTTTGTTTTTATTTTTCTTGATGAACATAAATGGAAAAATTCCCAAATAAAGTACCAGGAAATGGATTCAACCAAAGATTAAAAGAATCATACACCATAACCAAGTGAAATTTATCCCTGGGATGCAAGGATAGTTAATTCAACAGAGAAATCGTTTTAAAGAAGAAAAAAGGCCATTGGATATTTTTAGGCCTTTAAAAGCTCTGTGGAAAGTAGTCACAGTGACCTTAGGATCTTGGTAACAATTTGCTTTTTAAAAATAGATGTCAAAACTTCCTAGCTTCTTTCCACTTTTTAATCGGAGGAATTTTTTGTTCTAGTGCACAATTTCTGAGAGCATAGATTTGAAAGAACTATGAGATCTTTGAGACGTACTTGGGTGGATGTGATGAGAATGGCAAGAAAAACTGAATGGGGGGAAAATGAATAGTTTTTAATACATGCCCACATCTGAGACTCGCTACCACCTCTCCTGGACTGCTGTCTACTCTCCCTGGATTCCACAAGTCCACACCTTCTCCAGCACCTCAGCCTTAGGTCAGCTACTCTTCCTGAAAGCAGTATGCCCATTGGAAGGAAGACTCTCTCAGATTTCAGCTTTGAAGAGGAGCTCAGATTGCCAGACTGGACTAGCTCTTCTGAATTTCCTGAGATGCCAGGCCCTGTGGCTTTCTTGGAAAGCTCTCCCATACCCCCCAACTCCCCACCTTCTTTTACACCCCCTCCCCAAACCCCCACCATTTCTGGGCTCTGGGGCCACCCAAGTGTGCAGGCCAAATCATTCCTCACTGTGAATGGTGAGGGGAGACCCAGAGGGAGGTAGTTATCTTTTGTACAGGTGAAAGGAAACAGGTGATCCCTGGTGATTCTGGGGAAAAGGCTCGCTCTTCTATGGTTACTTCGGTCCAAGAATAATAAAGGTTAGAACCTGAGGTGGGGGAGGGGTGCTTGGTTGCTAAGGGGCAGATGCAAGCCAGGACTGCCAATTGTGACATAGCTGCCAATTGTTGGGCTCCTTCCTGCTCAGCATATGGTACTTGCATCCCACTTGTCTGGGTTGCTTGTATGTGCTCCAGTATTTTGGATCACTCATTGTGCCCCAGTATCCTGGGTCACTCTCCTTGTCCCATTTGCCTTGACCTCTGCCTGTCATGTCCAGGCTTCACATGTGGGCCCCATGGTTTCTGTTCCTGTGGCAACTATTGTGGCTGCTGGTCTAGGCAGCTCTGATTCCGGAGTTGGCTATGGACTCTATGCTGCTATGCTGCTGACCTCCATGCCTCTGGGGCCCTCCAAGTCCTGATCTTGGGATCAGCAAAATCTTACAAATATTGAACTCTCTTCACTCAATCATGATGCTTCAGCTGTTCTTTTAGAGTTCCCTTCTCCGAATCTTCAGGAGGCTTTAGCTCAGTTTACACTCCAATAAGAAGCCTCAATTCAGTCTACAGTGTCCTCTGAGCCATTGAAATTTTTGTTCAACTACCACCAAGGACTTCAAGATAAGCATTATCCCTATCCTGCATTAGTTCAATTATCAAAGGGTTCAGCTCTACCTCCCGTGCCTCTTCCCAATGTACAAACTTCACGGATCCATGGGAAGAGTCGACATCAACCTCCAAAGTCTTCTATGGGTGTTGAAGTTCTGCCTTCATATCAAAACGCAACAGACTCATGTCCAGATTAGGGTGAAGTTCAACATTGACTCTTGCCTATCGGTGTTAAAGATGTGGACCTGGGGGTTTTGATAACTTCCGAGCCCCCTAAGAAGATTGCACCATATGCTACAAGCAAGGTCTCTGATCATCATGCAAAGTCTCCCAAAGAAGATCAACCTACATCCCAGCAGGAGTCCCCAGTTCTGTCTAATTCAGAAGCTGATGCTATAGCCCTGAAGCAGACTGGAAGCTCCTCCAAAGCACCCTGCAGTGGCATTTCCACTTCAAGAGTCTGTTCAGATTCGGTGGCCCACCATTTCACCTGTGGACCTGGGACTGACCATCACTCCTGAACATACTTTGGGGGGCTGCTGGTAAGCCCTGCAGCAGATTACAACTCCTCCACTAAACTCTGGGGTGACATTTCCACTTCCAGAGCCTGTTCAGGCTTAGCAGCCAATCTTTGTACTGTTGGAACTGGAACTCCCCATCATTCCAGAACCTACATTGGAGGCTGGTGCTACAGCCCTGCAGCCAAATGAAACTCCTACAAGGCACCCTATGGTGACAATTTCACATCCAGGGACTATTCTGGCTCATCAGCCAACCCTTTCACCTTTGGACCTGGAGCTCACCATCATTCCAGAATCTACTTTGGAGACTGGTGCTACAGCCCTGCAGCAGGATGCAGCTCCTGCAAAGCACCCTGAGGTGACACTTTCACCATCAGAGACTGTTCAGGCTCAACAACCAAACTTCATGCCATTTGACCTGGAGCTCACCATCACTCCACAACTGACTTTGGAGGCTGAGGCATCCCTACAGCAGACTACAGATCCTCCAAAGCACCCTGAGTTGACACTTCCACCACCAGAGACTGTGCAGGCTCAGCAACCAACCTTTCCACCTTTGGTTCTGGAGCTCACCATCACTCCAAAACCCACTTTGGAGGCTGATGCTACAGCCCTGCAGCAAACTATTGCTCCTCCAAAGCACCCTGAAGTGACACTTCAACATCCAGACTTTGTTCAGGTTCAGCAGCCAACGTTTTCTGAAGTCACAGCCATGGTTCTATCAATGACCTGGAAGTTAACAATGACTCAGAAACCAGAGTCAACAGAGACAGTTCCTCCAATGACTGAACAGAATGCTACTATGAACATATGTGAGCTCTGTTCCTGAAATAATGGGACACTGTGGTGTATTGGTTTTGGCTCAAACCAGAGGCTCCACAGAGTGCCAGTACGAGCCCAGCACCTACAATGGCACCTTCACCATCTTAAACTTGCAGGGAAATGCTATTTCTCACATCGGTGAAGATACATGGAAGTCATACCATTTGGCTGAGAAATGAAATCTCAGTGGAAATAATTTGAATTATATAAAGATTCATTTGAAGGCCTGTTTTTCCTCCAGTATTTGGACTTGTCCTGCAATGAAATGGAATTTATTGAAAGGAATGCATTTGAATCATTACCTCTTTTACAATATATAATTCTCCATAATAATATCCTGATGACTCTTCAAGATCCATATCTTTTTAATTTACCAGTGTTGGCCCGGCTAGCTCAGTCGGTAGAGCATGAGACTCTTAATTTGCCAGCGGTGAAATATTGCAACAACACCAGTGACATTTACAACACTTAATATTCTCATGACGACTCCTGAATCAGAAAAAGTTATATTACCTAACCATTTGGACTGCTGCCTCTGCCAATTTAAAAGGCAGTCAAACTGCATTGTGATACCAAATGTCTGACCAACACACCTTGTGATGAAATACTCTTAATAGAAGGACCGCTCATGAAAGTATTACAAGGCTGGAAGAACACCAGCACAAAGCTGACAATTGAGCCAGAGAGGGCATCCTCAAACAAAAACTTTCTCATCCCTTGTGAGCCTTCTGATGAGACTGCTCACTGAGCAGCAGGAAGTAAAGGTGTCCAATGCAGAGTGGGATGCGGAACAATGGAAACACGAGAGGATGCAAGCCCCTGGGGAGCAGGAAGAGAAGGATTCAAATGAGTTGACAAAAGAAGTGCCAGGATATGAGAACTATAACGAAGTCATCATAGCATCACCTGTGATTGCAGTAGTAGCTTTTTTGTTTGTTTGTAGTTTTCTGTCTCATTGTGATTTGTCACTGTAAGGAGGCTACAAAAGAAAGCTCCGGGGGCTCTCTTGCAAGTGTCCAGCAGAACAAACCAGCAGAATACCAGCTGGAGAAGGGCATTTTCTGGAAAAGGCTGTTTCTTTGGCTGAAGAATCTGTTTTCACCTCTCCTGGCCATATTTCAGAGGGAAAAATGAGCTGAAGTAGCAAGATACAACTGAGAATGAAGCTTTCCTAAAAATAAAACAGGTTGAAGAAGTCACCAGAGACAAGATGGCTGCATCATAATCTCCTGGTTGAAGAGGCAGCAGAGTAAAGTGAGGGATAAAACCTCCACTGATTGGACCACATCCTCAACATCATTTGATAGACCCTTCCTTCCCCCAACTGATGGGCGGAGTATGACAACATGTGTCTGTGGACGGGACATTCCAGAGACATTGAGCCAACATTCATCTTGTGCAGAGTGCCCTGGGCCCCACCTCTTCCCTTTCCTCCCCTCAAGAGGTGTGCTCACCATTGCACGTGTTGCTGTTCTCCCCTTTTGAGACAGCCCGGCTGGGTCCTCCCTCTCATCTAATCCTGGTTTTTCTACCCTCTTTCATAATGAATCTCGCTTGTTAGTGCGGAATAAACTTCCTCTTTTAACTTGTAAACAAACAAACAAAGAAAGAAACAAAAAAATGTCCAAATCTGACTTAAAAAGCAGAAAAAATAAAGATTGATCATCTTTAGTAAACTAATTTTTTTCTCCCTATTCTGGGCAAGAGAAGTAACAAGAAAATGAAATAATATGACCTTTTCTTTCTCTCTCTTTTCCTTCCTTCCTTCCTTCCTTCCTTCCTTCCTTCCTTCCTTCCTTCCTTCCTTCCTTCCATCTTTCCTTCCATCTTTCCTTCCTTCCTTCCATCTTTCCTTCTTTCCTTCCTTTCTTCCCTCCTTCCATCCTTCCCTCTTTCTTACCTATCTTCCTTCCTTCCACCTTTTATTTCATAATACACTGAGGAAAGGACATCATCAAAAAAGGGCATATAGATAAAGAAGACCCACATTTATTCCTTAGTATTAAGAAAGAGATGATAACTGGAGATCCCTCAAAAATTTAAGGATTGGACTTTGTAGCTGTGAATTCCCAATAAATGGTGCTGGGAAAATTGGAAAGTCACATACAAAAGAATGAAGCTAGAGTGCTATTCATTAACATACACAAAAATATAACTCAAAGTAGTTCAAAGACCTAAATATAAAATCTTAAACAAAATACATAGGTACCAAACTTATGAACCTTGGTCTTAAAAAAATAATTTTATGAATTTAACCTCAAGGGCAAGGGAAGTATAAACAAAAATAAATGAATGGGACTATATCAAACTAAAAAGCTTCTGCAGAGCAAAATAAACTATCAACAGAACAAAAAAAGCAACCAACAAAATGGGAGAAGATATTTGCAAACAACATCTCCAAAATATAACTCAAATAACTCATGTAACTCAACACCAGATATAAAATAATCTGATTAAAAATGGGCAGAGGACCTAAACAGATAGTTCTTCTAAGAAGGCATACAGCCCGAGCTGGTTTTGCTCAGTGAATAGAGCATCAGCCAGCAAACTGAAGGGTCCTGGGTTCGATTCCGGTCAAGGGCACATGCCTGGGTTGTGAGCTCAATCCCCAGTGGTGGTAGTGGTGGAAGGGGGGGGGGGGAGGGTGCAGGAGACAGTCAATTAATGGTTCCCTCTCATCATTAATGTTTCTATCTTTCTCTACCTCTCCTTTCCTCTCTGAAATCAATAAAAATATATTTTAAAAAGAATACATACATATGGTCAACATATATATATGAAAAGATACTTGACTTCACTAGTTCTAAGGAAAGTGCAAATTAAAACCACAATGAGATACCACTTCATACATATTAGAATGGCTATTATCAACAAGACAGGAAATGACAAGTGTTGGAGAGGATGTGGAGAAAGGGAAACCTTCCTACACTGTTGGTGGGAATGTAAATTTGTACAGCCACTATGAAAAACAGTATTGCATTTCCTCAAAAAAAAAAAAAAAGAATAGAGTTACCATGTAACCTAGCAATCCTTCTTCCAGGTATCTACTCGGAAAATTTGAAAACATTTATTCATAAAGATACCTGTGCCCCTTTGTTCATTGCAGTATTATTCACAGTGACCAAGACATGGACACAACTGACATTTCCTTTGTTAGATGATTACGTAGATAAAGAAGATGTGGTACATATGTATAATGGAATACTACTCAGTCATAAGAAAAGATTAAATACCGCTCTTTGCAACATGAGTGGATCTTGACAATACCATGCTAAGGGAACTAAGTCAGATGGAAAAGGATAAGAGCCATAAGATTTCATTCATGTGGGATATAAAACTGAAAGCAACAAATAAGCAAATAAAAAACCGATAAAACCCAAAAACTCAGACACAGAAAACAGAATGATGGTTATCAGAGGGAAATGGGGTGGGGAAAAAGTAAAAGGGTAAAGGGGGACAAATATATGGTGACTTGACATTACTTTGGAGATGAACATACAATGCAAAAATAGATGATGTGTTATAGAATTGCACACTTAAAACCTATATATGTTATTAACCAATGCCACCCTAATAAATATAATAAAACTCTTTAAAAATTGTCAACGTGTACCTACTTTCTGAGCTCCTGTCTCTTAGCAGAGTCGCAGAGGTTATATGGCCTAGAGAAGTAGAAGAACCATTGATAAAAGCATTTGAAGCAAAGTAGTAGTTAGCTAATCCTACAATTTTTCATATAAATATGGTTTTCTAAATATATATGCTTCAGTAAAGTTTAGATTATAATTTTTCATGAAGCACTACTAAAAGAGGATTTTTTTTCTATTTGAACATTTGTATCTCACTAAAAGCAGTGCACAAAACCTGTAGGAGACCCAGGATGTTAGGTTTCAGCATCTTTGGGAGCTTCCCAGGTATAATCTGAAACCCACCCCATATGCCAAGGGCAGAGAGGATCAAGGATCAAGACAGACCAATCCACATTGATAGGTAGCGGTTAATAAGCAAGGGAACTTATTTAAAAGGCTTGTCTTGGGCAGCTCCAAGATGAGTAGTTTTCTGCAGCTGCCCACCAAATCTTAAAAGTTTATGTAGAGGCCCTGAGTTCAGTCACATCCCAGGAGGCCCTAGCTGGGTTCAGTCACACACACAGTTCAGGTGGTCTCATCACCACATTTTTATCTCAAGGCTGTATCATTGGAGCAGTTTCTGGTCACAGAAAAGGCAAGGAGGACATACAATCCAAGGACAGGGGAAGGAGTAGGGAACCTCCAGTTGCCCGAGTCCAGCTTATGGTTCAAACTGGTGGTCACATCTTCTTGATAACCTACCTTAATGCAGAACTTGAATAGCTTCAAATGATCTCTTGCAAAGTACTTTTAACGTACAAAGGGGAAGATAGTAACTTTACTGTGAAGAAACTCAGAAGATACCACCTTACCCAAAGAACTAAAATTAGTATCATTTGCAAGGAAACACATTGACACCATTAATCCTTTGGTAGGATTCCTTGAGAAGGAGATAACATAATTTCTGTGATGTTCTTGCCAAAAATACAGAACTTTCTTCCAACCAAGAGATAAAAACCAGAGAAACCCAAACTGGGAGATATTCTACAAAATACCTACTCAATAATCTTCAGAAGTGTCAACATCATGAAAATCATGAAAAGACTGAGGAAATATTATGGATCAGAGGAAACTGATCAAGAGTAACAACCAAATGCAAATCTGAATCTGGTGGCATCCTGGAACAGTAAAAGGATGTTAGTGAACATGGAAACTGGTACAAAGTCTGTAAATAGTTAATAGGAATGTACCAATGTTACTTTTTTTAGCTTTGATAGTTGTACCAGAGTTAATATAAGATGTTATATTATATTAAGCTGAGTAAGGAGAGGTTATATAGGAATAGTCTGTTAGTCTGAGTTAATAAGTTTATTTTTTTTATAAAGTCTAAATTTAGTTTAAAATAAAATATTTTAAAAATAAAGAACAGTAGATTCCTGATAACATTATCTTAACATTTGGGTCCAGCTCTGCCCAAAGTCTGAGAATTTTCTCCTAACATTGCATTTAGGTGTGATAATAAATTCTCTTTTTCTTATAAGGATTTAAGCTAAATACAATTATCTATCTTAACTTTGTTTCCCTGGGCAAGTTACCTAAGCCCTAAAACATATAATTTCCTGAAAACATGATAAATTACTGTGATCTTTTCTCCTTTCTAAAAAAAAATCTTGTTGAACTTTAAGTATGATTCTCATTTGATAGCAATTATCTGACTGTGTTTTATTCTTGATCTTAGCCATGAATTACACCTTTGTGTCACTTCTAGACATATTTCATTAGCATCCAGCACCTAGCTATTTTTTATCTTTATTTTTCACTACAGGCCCAGTGCACAAAATTCATGTGTGTGTGTGTGTGTGTGGTGTCCCTCATTCCAGCCACAGTGGATTTTTAAGTGCAGATGTCATATATTCTGACTTGTGTCTTTGGAAGTTAACTTAAGAAGCTTTGTTAACAACACAATTTAGTGGAGGCAAAAGTGGAAATGTGGAAACCAGTTGGGAAGCTACTTGTAGTAGTTCAAGTGGCTACTGAGTATTGGTAAGGTATATGTTCAATTTTTAACCACTATCTGTACTAATTCTTATTTGAATAATGAAGTTATTGCAAAGCTCAATAAAATGTAGAGTATATATTAAAATTATGATTGCCTTCACATAATCATTTTTTCTCTACTTGGAGACTGATCACATTTTATATGTGCAATAATTTTAATAATAACTATAATAACTTACTTTGGTTTTATCTTGGCCAATAGGCTAATGGTTCTGATTTGCTCTACAATATGACATTAGTTGGGACATGAGTTAGGAAGTTTTTGTAGTATAAGTGAAAGACAATAGTGGTTTAGACTGGGGTTGTATATGTTCAGATGGAGAAAAAATGAAAAATTCAGGATATATTTAGCAGTAGAGCCAACAGAATTGGCAGGCAGAATGTGAGAGGTGAATGAAAGAGAATCAAGAAATGCTCACTTGATCAAAGGATGAGTGTGACTGCCATTTATTGAGCTGAAGAAGTTTGGTGAAGAAATGGGTTGCTAGGATTAAGATTTCTGTTTGTCTTATGTTAGGTTTGAGATACTGAAAAACAAAACAAAATGAAACAAAACAACCCCAAATGGGCTAATAGGTGATTAATTATAGATACATAGAGTTTAGGTGTCATGTTCAGGGAAAAATAATCTATAAATTTACTGGTAGTTCATGCATAACGAAACTCCTGGTAGGTTTGAACAATGAGATAAAGCAATTAAACCCAGGAGAAAAGTGGATGAAGAATCTGACCGTGAGTAGCTTAGATTATCTGCGTCACTAAAGGCCCTGCTCTTACCAGCATTCTCAGATGGAGAGATGCTTATTCACCGAAAAATACTTAGATATTTATTGTGACTCTACAAGGTTAAAGTAGATATGGTAAGAGTGGATAGGGATGTCCTAGTTTTCCTTCTTTTTTTAGAAAGGGCTTCAAAGAATGCACAGTTCATAGGCTTATCACTCCTTTTATGTAGTCTCCATTCTTTCCGCTCATGGTGTCTTTCGTTGTAACTCCCTAGACATATTCACTGAGAGTAGGAAAACATTTGAAATGAGCTGATATTTTCACCAGGAAAGGTTTAATAGAACTTTGTAAACATATTGTAATGATAGGAGGCTTCTCGGTGCATCCTTGAACTTGAGTCTAGGTCCAAAGACTCGACAGGAATACTCTGAGCTCTGGAGCTGGCCACTCATCAGGTAATGACAACACTCCAGTTAGTCAACACCCAGGGGGGAAGCTCCAAATGATGAAGTGTTACTTTGCAGTATTTGTTACTTTGAACTTTTATTTGGTCTCCTGTAGTCCATTCTTCTGTCTCTTTCTTTTCCCACCTCTTTCCTCTACACTTGTATCATTTTTTAACAATTCATCACAAAGAAAAAAATAAGAATTGGATGGTCTCCTCTCATTTTTTAACACCTTTGACTAAAAGTAAATCTGTGATTGTAATCACTTCCAGAAATACTTGCACTGGGTGCCAGTAAATTGACTCTTGCTTTCAAGTATTTGTGTCTATAAGAGTATGGAGGTGGAGGAGCAATTTTTTTTTTTCTGTTGCCAAGACCGTGCTGTTTGCCTGTGTTTTTGGTCTTTATACTGGGGCACCAAATCTAGCTGATAAGATAATATAATACTGCCAGAGGCCAACTTGCCTTTTCTTTTGAGCTCTCTTTCTCTCTTGCCCTTTAAGTTCCATGTCATTTATTTAGAAGACAAAACAGAAAAGCACATCTTATCTTCAAAAGGCTCTGCAAGAGTTGTAGTTGGCTAGAAGCCCACTGCACAAATTCATGCACCAATGGGGTCCCTTGGCCTGGCCTACAGGATAGGACCGAAACTGGCTCTCTGACATTGGGAGAGGGTACAGGCCAGGCTGAGAAACCCCACTGATGCATGATTGGGGCTGGGGAGGGAAACAGGAGATTGGCCAGCCAGGGAGGGACAGTAGGAGGACTCCAGGGATATCTGGCTCATCTTGCTCAGTCCCGATTGGCCAGATATCAGCAGCAAGCTAACCTACTGGGTTGAAGTGTCTGCCCCCTGTGGTCAGTGCACATCTTAGTGAGTGGTTGAATGACTTTAGCATATCATTAGTGTATTACACTTTGGTTGGTTGAATCAATGATTGTACACTTAGCATATTAGGATAGTCTTGGTTCTGATTCTCATTATTATGCTAAAAGTTATTCATCATTTCTTCAGTGTGTTTTGCTTATTAAATTCAAGTCTTTTCTCCCCCTATTAAACATCTTCACTACAAGTTCTATTTCCATTCTATCTTAGTATCTCCCTTGGCAAGTGACATAGTACTATGCTTGTAGTAGACATTTATTAAGGTGTCTAGGCGAGAGATGCACCATAGTGTTGAAAGTATTAACTTTGGAGCCAAGGTACTTGATTTCAAATACAAGTGGTGCTCACTTCTTTCTAGCATAAACAAATTAGTTAAATTTTCTATGCCTCAGTTTCCTCATCTTAAACTGAGATAATAACACTACCTGCTTCATGGCATTATTGTAAGATTTAAATAAGACAGAATATAGAAAGTGTCTGGGTCACTATCATCATCATAATCACCATTATTATTACCATAATCATTATAATCAAAGGTTTATTGAAATAAAATGGAAGCATATGGACCATTTTTGAAAGAGGAGATAAATGGGTAGGTAAGTTAGAGATAACTGATGAAATATTTTAAGTGTTAACTTGAATAATTTAGTGCATAGAGGTAATCAGCAATCCTTGGGTGAAGTAGCTTGAATCATTCAGAATTAGAAACCCAGGGCCATGTGGAGGAAGAGGCTGTAGTTAAACATGGTAAAGAGAATAGATAACCAACCATGAAGTCACTACACATTTGATGTGCTGAGGGCTTTTATGTCAAAAGAAACCTTTGTGTCCCCATTTATTCTGTAAATATTAATTATGGTATTATCTTAGGTAGGGCTATAAAATTAAATAATGTAGTTGCATCTTCCTCAAGGAGTTTATGGCTAGCCAGATTTTAAACAACTTTAATAAAGCAGGATGAGTGTGAAGATGGAGAAGCACAGAAGGCTGTGGGAGGCATCTCATAGTCTGATTTCACTCCCTGCCCACTCCATGCTGTCAATTAATTCATTTGGGAGCCTTCAGAATCTGGCTCAAAGCCAACCTCCCACCAGACATCAATGTTGACAGTTTCATTAATTTAATTTCCCTTATCCTTAATCCTATCACTCTACAAACACATACTAATATTCTAAGTTTTCATATTCTTCTTAATTTATACAGCTTTCATTCAAAACAGGGTTCGGGAACACAACGTCTGCTCCTACTTTCCATGTCCTTTTCTGAAAATCCTTCTGGAATTAGGAATTGATCTTTTCAAAAACATACTAATTTATATCTTCTCTCAGAGGTCTTTTGAAGTCGGAGGTGAAGTCTGGAGTCAGCATTCACTCATCATGTTTTATCCCACTTTAGTGGCGTCTTTCCTGTATCTCTGCTCTTTGATGGATGCACTTTATATTCCTTTTATGTGAGAGAGCCAAGCCCATGATGAAAGTTGGTAAGTCAGATATCCTGGCACCTCAAAGAAGTAGCCCTTTCTGGGTTTTATTTGCAGTGCATTTTTCTGTGATGAGTGAAAGGCCAAAAATGTAGACTACCTTTTTTTGTTGAACTACTCTACTACAAATGCCATTTATTTCAGGAGCAAAATAAATGAAAGTGAAGCTCTTACTACAAAAAAAAGGAAGACTCTTAGTGAATATTATTAATAAAATTGAAGCCGTAAACAACAGTCTCTTTAAATCCTCGAACTTGATGTGGTGTTAGTTAAGAGTCACAGAACAGCAAATCCAGACTAATAACTGTAAACCTTCAAACTTCATGCTCAAAGTGGTTGGTAACAAGAGAGCTAATTTTTACAACATGGTGAGACAGGCAATTATCTATTGTCTCTTATACTAAGACTAATCTTTGCACTGACTCATTTTAGACCCTTTCTTTCTCTGGAGAATACAATCTGCACAAACTGCGAGGTTCAAGATAGTGATGATCTGCTAAACATATGCAGAACAGATGGTTGAAGAAATTATCTGCCCATTCAATTGTTGCATGACTCATTTCCGCCACCTTGCTGCCCCTGCATACACAAGGCTGTATACAGCCAGTCCTTGAGTCTTTTCCCAGGTTGATTCATGAAGGACACTTGGCATGGCTGACTGTGGAGAGGTACAGGGACCAGCGTCCTCAGACAGTGTTGCCTAAATTCCTGGCACTGTGCTCTTTGGAAGTAAGAAAAAAGTAAGATGTCACTCAGGTAAGGTCCAACTACATTGGGAGCTCTTTGGGAATGGACTGCAATCAAAGCTCTGGAAAAGGCAGCCATATTCTCTGCCAGCTTCATGTTGAAAAGTCATGCCCTGTATAGATAGCCAGGAAACAAAGAGAAACTGAGGAGAAAAAAAAAAAGAAAAAAGGAAAAAAGAAAGCAAATACTGGAGATGAAAGGGTCCTTGTTGGCCTCAGATGGTGCTCCCTCCATCATCTCCATGCTGTAACCAAAGGCCAAAATTTGCTTTTAAATTATCTTAATCCCTCAGAGAGGTAATTCACAAACGTTTGCATACAGACATTTCTTAATCTTCCCCTTATTCCAGAGATCAAGAAAAAACAACAAAAAACAGCAACAATAAAAACCCAATACTATAGAAATCAAGTTTTGAGTTCATCAGTTGACTGAGTCTTGAAATAAGTCACATTCATTAATGCATCTTTGCATTAATTAGGCCTAATCATATCAGGATTAAAGCCAGGTGAGTTGAAAAGGTCACACTGGGAATCTGTGGTCTTTACCACACTATTTCCCTGTGTCTATTTAATTAAATTTTAAGTGGGCTCATAATGAATAAATAAAACCTCTGTACTGTCTCTACCACTTGGTTTTAATTAGAGACTGAAAATAAAAAAGTCCTGGTTTAATTTAGCAATGAAAGGGTGATTCCAAAGCTTGAGAAGAAATGAAACAATATGCCGTGTTAGGTTTTATTTTATTTGGGGCTACTTTTCTCTCATTTCCTTGAATTTGTTACACAAGAGCTTTGTGCCATGTACTGTGCAGGGGCCATAGCATGTTTGCTCTTTTGGAGCTTCATAGTAAAAAAAATCATTGTATTATTTAGACTTAAATTTAAGAAATCTTTCAGAAAAGAACACTCTTGGCCCTGGCTGGGTGACTCTTAGAGCATTGTACTGTTTCCTCAAGATTGTGGGTTCCATCCCCAATCAGGCCCATACAGTAATCAACCAATCAATGCATAGATAGATGGATCTCTCTCTCTCTCTCTCTCTCTCTCTGTCTCTCTCTCTCTCTCTCTCTCTCTCTCTGTCTCTCATAAAGAAATAGAGTTAAAAAAACTCTCCAGGAAAAATCCTGATACTAATAGTACAAATAAATATGAAAGAAAATACTAAATCTAATTAGTATGCTTTATCCACTATATTCATTTCTACAAATGACCATTTTTTTCTGATTAAAATTATTTTCCACTCTCATTGAAAATATTGCTTACTATATATATTCTGTTAAGGTATTACTCAGTCTAAGACATAGCAAACTCTTAAATCATCAAAACAGATAATGTTTGTTTAATTTGTGCAACAATGCGAGGTAGCAAAAACACTATGACTTTCTTTTTAGTTGTGTTAAAGAAAGCCCAAAGATAGCAAGCATTCTGAGGGAGGCTTTGCAGGGAACTCCTAGGTATTTAAACAAAACCAAATTTTAAACATTTTGGCCTATATGGTTGTTCTGTACTTGTTCCTCCCTTTGCCCATCACCCTTTCCTTTTATCCGGAAGATGCGAGTGCGAAATAAATTACTCGGTGAAGTGGCTTTGCCTTTTATGATTTCCTGAGGCCATGAACTATTTTACAAAGATTCGTTCCACGGGAAGTCTCAGGTTTCCTGTTTTTATTATCCACACTTTCCATGGTGGTTTAGACTAAATTGGCCATTACAGAGTTTGGAGAGCAATCTATTTAACATAGTAAATTACACTGCTACTCCCATACCCATCTCCTACGGCCCAGGTTCTGGGGCTGCGCGCTGACAGCAATGAACACATCAATGCATCACTTTCCACCTGTTTTTGAAGTTAACTCCTCTTTAAAGTTGTACTTCAGCCATGTTTATTTGGCGTATTGGGGTTGTCGGGAAACAGGTAACTTGGAAGGAGAAATGACAATTGGAATGTAATTTTCCTTTCGTCAAGAGGAGCTCCTTCACCGTATGGATGGACCAGCCCTGGAGCAGAGGTGTGGAAGGCTCAGTGTTGATCTCACATTACCTAATGAACCTGTGGCAGGGAAAGCAAAATCTCTTTGCACAACTGTGCCATGATGTGAGCCAGATCAAGTCCCCGGTGAGTGCTTGTTAATAGAATTTCTCTTCTACAGGATTGTCAGCATATTCAGCAAAGAATACAAAGTTATCTCCTCCATGTGCATGGTAATTTAGCTAGTCAACAGCAGCAGAAATGGTAATGTGTATGTACACAGAGGTTTTGTAACAACTGGTAATGAGGTAGACACAGCAGATAACCCAGCGCAGAATAATGAGGAGGAGTAAGAGGGAAGGTGATATTTGGAAATCATTGTGATGAGACTACGCTACAAGCTGAGGCATAATTGGGGAGTGATGGCATGTGTCCCTTCATCCAAGCTGTGTGTGCCCTTGCCAAGGGTACAGACTAGGTTCATTGTCCAGAGCTGCAGCTTGTGGCCACTCATCTATCTTCCCAGCAGACAAGAACAGTCCTGGCATCAAAAGTCCTTGAAACAGTTTTGATAACCTTGACAGTATGTCAGTAACTTGTTAAGTCCATAGATAGGGAAGAATTTTGAAAATAAAACTGAAAGCAATCCAGGCACTGTCAGTGCAGATTTTCCAGTCTCTAGATATTCAGGAACTTCAAGGGCAGTATCTGCATATTATGCAGCCTGCAAATTTAGATAGTTAGGTTATAATGTGGGAGTGGCACTGGTGTCATTTTTAAGCATCAGAAGAAGAATGCTTTTATAGTAGACAGGGTTCTTAAATTTGGGAGGATTCCTGTCTTCTTAAACCCACCCCTTATTGGGATGACTCCAAATATTTGCAGTTCTACAAAGCTGTATGCACTTTTCAACCTCCTTGTTTTCTCTAACTGCTTCCTCCCTCTGGTATTATACCTGGGTCATTATGAGGTATCAGAGAGCCATACACAGGGATAGGTAAATCCTAATTGTATTACTATTCTGGAGGAGGATGCACTCCATCTGAATACATTTTGCTAGGTTTGGCTTTCCAAGTTCTCTTTTGACCCGTAGTCTAAAAATAGGTTTCAGCTGAATTTACAATTGTGCCCTCCTCACTTAAATGGTTTGATTGGTGTGTGTGTGTGTGTGTGTGTGTGTGTGTGTGTGTGTGCTTGTGTGAGGCTTTTGTAATTTATGACTACCTGTAGGGTAGTCATTCTATGGGAGTTCTGTAAAAATGCTAATATGTTGCCATTTATTGTGATACACACAGATGTTAATCATCAATGTTTCTGTATCTTGGGGGGAAAAAACAAAAAAAACAAGATAACTGTCACTGATTCTAATGATTCAACAACACCATGATTTGTAGGAGTCTGAGGTAACTGCAACACATGTGGATCTTCTCAATGTTTATCGTTTTCCTATGTATCAATCATAGACTGAGAAGTCATTAAAGTTATCCACAGGTGCCTCTACTGGTAGGAAAACACTAAAATTCCCACAACATGAAGAAGCGAATGAGAAGTTGGGAAATAAAATCTGCTATTTATTCCATCTCTGGAGTAATAAAATAATAAGCTGAAGAAAAGAGTCAGTTTTTCTCTGTGAGCATCATCTGGATTATGAGTATGTTCACGGTTTACAGTTTTTTCAAGCACACATTTGGGAAACTAAGCATCCTTCCCTCTTCCTAGGTGGTCTACATCAGGCGACATTTGTGGCCATGACTGGTGAGTGGAAGGTGAGAAAATAGCCCCTTACTTTCCTCACCTATATTTCTTTTCTCCCGAGTGTAGGACTGGAGCAAACTGCAGGAAATCCCAAACTTTTGTGAGGTATGACTAAAGGAGAAGGAACAGACTCACTGCTCCTCTGAAGTGTAACAGGATAAAGATGGAGTGGAGAATCCTGGGGAATGAGTAGAGACATAAATAAGAAGAAAATATACACCTATGTTTCTGAGAATTTCTGCTTAAAACACAGGCTAGAATAATTCCAAATTTTCATGGTTGGCTTTGAGTACCTTTAGTCAACTCTTCGAATGGTCTTGTAGCATTAGATATTTATAATCAATTTATTTTAGATATTTATAATCAATTTATTTTTTGAGGAATATATGAGGGGCCTGTTAGTTTTTATCTTGCTTTCTGTTATGGAAATGCCATTTTTTTACTTTGAGGGTATGGGGAGCATAGACTGGTGACATGTAGAAAAATTGGCAAGTCTATACACGTTAAAATTGTGTCCTTATAATGATTTTTAAACATTTTTGGTATACACTTATCAAATTTATCAATATAAAATATGTCTAAATTGCTTTTACTACTGCCTATATTTGTTCATATAAATTGCTTTATTTTGACAGTTTAGAATGATAACATCTAAGTTATACACCTGTGTAACTGAATCCATATTGGTAGCAAAAATGTTTAAATAATTACATGTAATTGCTGTTCCAAATCCCTCCATAGTTCCTGGATTCAGTTATTAAATTAACACCTGGCAAAGCAAGTTCTTCCAGAGCCCCTGCTATATTAGGAGGCTCTATATTTTGCTTTGTTGGTGTTTGTGCCATATCAGTTGCTAAATATTTTGAATATCACACTTGAACAAGTAAGAAAGCATGCACATAAATGCATTCACACACACACACACACACACACACACACACACACACACACACATACACACACACACTCTGGAGCATTAATTAGACAAGCATAGTGTTAAAGATCAGGGTCCTGTGCTTCCAGAACTTTTCTTTGAAGGAACTTACTACTGTATATATTTTTATAATAATGTTATCCTTATTTTTAAACTATCCTTTTAATATATTAATGTTCTACCGTAAGTTAAACATTTCTTTACAAAACAATTCAGTATTTGAGTAGCAAACAATTATATATTCTCTATACAAGGTATACACATATATACATACACACACATGCACACACACATGTTATTATTTGCATTTTGGAGAACTTTGTTGCTTATTTGGCAGAGTGCTTTCAGGCTTAGAGATTATCAGGTATCTGCCTACATCTTCTGACTATTTGGACTCCTATTGTGCACATGAAATCATTAGCAGTTAAATTGAACAAATTCTCTCCCCAAAATGTTTCAAGTAGCATATTTTTGCCTCTGACATTTCTACTCTTCTCCTTGGTGATTTTATGAAAACATTTCATTTAAAGCCTCACTGAAGTAATGTTCAGGATCAATTACTTCATGGTGATGTTGATTAAGCCATGCAAAAATGTGGCTTGTGATTAAGACAGCATCATAAATTGATCTATATCTAGTTTACTAACTAGAAAGCAGTAATGGATTTTGAAACTCAGCTGTGGTTAAGGTTACACGATTCAGATCAGACAGAACTGGGCTCAACTACCAGCTTCCCATGACATTCACCAAGCTGCTTCATTTTTCTACGCCTCAGTTTTCACATCAGCGCAATGGTAATTGTAAGTCTTTCACAGGATTTTTATAAGGACTGAAAAAAGCGATGCATAAAAAGTGAATTGTACACTGCCTGGCATAATAATGTTATTAATTATACTTTATTTTCCTCCAAGGGACATTCAGCTTGATTCAACAGCATTTATAAAATATATTTTACCCAAACTTTTGGGATATTTAAGAAAAATTTCATAGGAGAAAAATAAATATTCCTCTAGAAATGTAGCACTGTAAGCAAGACAGAAAATGTTATCCCATTCCTGCACCTTACCAGTCCTTGGTGCACAGTCTGTGACTAATTATCCTTAAGACACACAGGACTCAGATTAAGTGCTATCACTTATGTTAAGTGCAAGTTAGTATGGACTGTGAACTTGAAATGAATTAGGCCATCTCAAGTCTGCTCTTTGGGCCTTAATGTATTGTTAAAGTCTATAGACAGAAAGAGATAGAGCTAGGAGGGGCAAAGAGAAAGTCAAGTGTATAAAGCCCAGTGGTGCTGGGGCTCAGGCACTCTTCCAGGGACCAAATCAAATTTAGCACTTTAGCAATTCACAGTGGAAGATAATTTTGAATATAGTTGTAAGTTTTCCAGACCTCTCTATCCTTTTTTATTTATTTATTATTTTTTCTACCACAGGATTTCATTTCTGGTCCCACATCACAAAGTTTTGCATTTAAACTCTTGTACCATCTTCCATGATAATATATTAGTTTATATACTATAAAGTAATATATACCGTATTATGAAATATAACATAGTCTATATTGAAGTTCTTTTAGTTTTACTAGGCCATAATTTTCTTGAGAGATTATTCCTGATCCATTTTTGTATCTATTATAGTGTCTAACATCATGCCTTCCTATAATGGAGGTGAGGATAAATGTATTACACTGACATGAGTTGGAAATAATACCGATGAGTTCTTTGACTTTGGCAAATATCTAGAGTTATGGTGCGGCATCTGGTATAGTAGCTTCCATGGTGGGCTTTGTTCTGTGGGTGTCCAGATGAATCCAGATATCCAGGTATAAGTTTGTATATGGGAAGGAGAGTTTGTACCATAAATTCATATTTAATTAGGGTACAAGAATCTTCTGTAACTGAAAGGTAATTTATATCATTGAAGAAGGATCCTCTAAATCCTATTCCTCTAAAATATTTGTGTCAGCAGAAAAGTATTAATAAACATTCATGAACACTTAATAAACCCAAATAATTATTTCAAACTATAATAATTTGAAAATGTAAAGTATCTCCAAGAAATAATAGCAACTGTGTAAACAATTCTAGAATCCTGAAAAAGAAGATGTAAAACTGTTAGTGGGATAGAGACTGGTAAATGCCAGCATCTTAGATGGAGTGAGAGAAGGAAATGATGACTGTGGGTGTCACTCCCATTATGAGAGAACTTCTTGTCTAATAGTTCTACTTTCTGCTTTACTTTGTCATCCCTGATATTGTAATTTCCCAAAAGGTTCCCTATTATGTCTTTGGTCTGACTCACAAGCTAAATCCATGCACAGTTCACACTGGAGCTTTTCAGCTCCATTTCCCCCAGGAGTCTCTCAGAGCTCCAGAGCTCCTCTGCCTTGGCTCTGTCACAGACCAATATTCCTCTAAAGAGGAGTGCTGGCTGGGCCCCTGTTACCATCTAAGTCCCTTCCATTTAATGATATCCTAGACTCCTCTTCCAGAGGAGGGTTCAGCAGACTGAAGTTGAAACAGGCTATATTTTATCCATAATGAGTGCATGTGAAATTGTGCTTATTCTGTGTCATCCTGTCGCTTTAGTCACTGTGTGTCTGAAAATAGTTATTAAAAAGGTGGTGCTTGACATAGAGAATAAGAGGGTTTTGCAGTAGAAACAAACTTCATTAGTGTCATGCAGTGAGGCAGGACTTTGGAAGTGAACAGACCTGGGGTCAAGTGGGCAGTAGATGCTGTTGATGCCATGCCCTGTAGCCTCTGGACCCACCTAAGTTCACCTGTGACTGTGATGGGCAGTTTCCAGGATGCCAACTGCTTCTACCTCCTATTTTCTGGGACTCAACCTGGGGACTCCCACGGAGCCGTGAGTGTTTTTTCTCTTGCTCAGAAGTGGAGGGGAGTTAAGATCCCTGAGGACAAGCCTCAACCAATGGGGACACGAGAGGGTGGATGGATGCCCGCCTTCTCATTCTATGATTGGAATATTCAGAGACATGTACTACATGGTTTCTCAGAGGGTCCCAGCAAGACTGAGGGCCTTACTAATACAACCTATCTTGGGGGTTTTTTCCCTTCCCCACCTCACTTTCCCTATCCTCTCACTCTGGTTTCTGAAGGTAACTTTTCAAAAAAAAAAATTCCTTGTACCCTAGTCTTTGTCTTGGGATCTGATTTGAGAAGAACTCAACCTAAGACATGATTCTAACTGCACTTAACTGGCACTGAATCTCTGAGGATATTATTTTATTTTCTGGGTTCAAGCTGTTCTATCAAGTAAGACAGTTGGGCTAAAATTATTATTTTTTCTATTTATTGAGTTGCAGAACTTTTTTAAATTAAGTCTTAAAACATTAAAAATAAAAAATATTTAAAAGTGATAAAAATGTTTCTTTGTAATTTATTTTTATATTTTATTTTTTAAAATTTATCTTTACTATTGAAAGTGTTACAGATGTTATCTTTGTCTTTTTGTGTTTTTTTCCCCCTTCTTGACCCCTCCTTCCCACACCAGCCCCTCCCAAGCCTTCACCACACTATTGTCTGTGTCCTTGGGTTATGCATATCCAAATAATAAAAGGCCAGGGACCATAAGCATAACAACTGGAATGACCGCTCGACCATTTGCCATGAGGTGCATTGACCACCTCTTGGTCCCTCCCCTCCCCTGCCTCCCAACCCTCAGGCTCCCATTGCAGCATGGCGAATGGGGAACTATGGTGAACAGTAGTGGCAGGGGGCGAGGGGCGCTGGACTGAGGAATGGTGAGCCATAGTGGGGGCAGGGAGCAGTGAGGGCGAGTGTCTTGGGGTGGTGGCAGCAAGCATCATGGGGCAGCAGTGAGCAGCATGGGGCAGGGAACATGTCCCTGATCACAGACTAGGACTCGGAACCCTACACATGCACAATTTCATGTGCTGGGCTTCTAGTAAGCATATAAACTCCCCAGTTAATCTCTACCCTATCTACCCCCAACCCTTACCCACACCTTTTCTTTAAAATCATCAGTCTGTTTCATGGTTCTGTGTCTTTGGTTCTATATTTTGTTCATTATTTTATTCATTAGATTCCACATATGAGTGAGATCATGTGACATTTATCTTTCTCTGACTGGCTTATTTTGCTTAGCATAATGCTCCCCAGGTCCTTCCATGCTGTTGCAAATGGTAACATTTTCTTTTATATTTTAGCATCGTGTAAAAATACCACAACGTTTTTATCTACTCATCTGCTGATGGACACTTAGGCTATTTCCAAATCATACATATTATTAATTGCACTGCTATGAACATAGGGGTGCATATATTCTTTTGATTGGTTATTCTGGATTCTTGGGATACATTCCTACAAGTGGGCTTACTGGGTCAAATGGGAGTTCCATTTTTAATTTTTTTTGAGCAAAATCCACACAATTTCCAACAGTGGCCACATCATTCTGCATTCCTACCAGCAGTGTATTAACCCTTTGCTCCACACCCTTGCCAGCACTTATAATGGCGTGTAATTTTTTAAATGGTAATTTAAAGCTTTTTTTTCCCGTCTGTATGACATATATTTACTTGTTTATAGATCACTGGGGTGTGTTCTTGGGTTCTTACAATTCCTTGTAGCACCATTTTGTATGGCTCAAGGAAAATGTAAAAGTCTGTGGCTCTAACTGTGGATAAAGATCCTTGAGGAGCTCCCTACCACCATCCTAATCTCTGGGTTGCTTTCCAACCTCAAAACCTACTCAGATCCAGTTTAGAATCTCTCTTCCCATACCATTCATCTCCCAAATGGCTACGTGTGTATGTGTGCATATGCACATCTATTGTCATATTGCAACCAACAAATCAGAAATATAATTTCCTCGCTCATGGCATATTAGTTTATGGAATTTAGTACAAAGACAATGGATTCTCATTATATGCTGGGCAAAAAATGAATTCTCATTAAAATTTTTACTTTATCATTAGGATTTTTAGGCTTTTAAGACTGCTCTTTTGTTTGAAAAAACACACTTAGTAATATTTTTAGCTTTAACACAGATTAAATGTATATTTCAGGGATATTATGTGATATAAAGCATTTTTTTCCTCCCAAATCATAACTCTTGTCCATTGATATACTTTTCAAAAGTTGTTTTTATTTCTGAATCAAGGTATTTATGAGCAGAATTTTAAAGTAATATGGTTATTTTCCTAGAAGTAACCACATGCCTCTTTATTTCTTCCTTTCCCACACTCTCTGCCTAAACTGGGATCTGGACTTTCATCAGCCTGTCTTCCCCTATTATTTTCCTTATAAGACTCCAGGGCATCCCATTGTCCTGCAGGTAAACCACTAAGCTCCAACCACTTGATTTCTCTGGGACTGTGCCAGCACATCTTTCACCTCACCAATCTTCCCAGGGACAGTTTCTCGTCATCTCTTAAACCCTGCACTTCCCCTTAACTTGTAGAAATACACAAGGGGGAAAAATCCTTCCTTGTATTTTTATTTTCTGGAGGAAATAGCTGTTATCTCATTTCCATTGTCCACCTTTTTGATCACATTGTTTTCCTTTAAAAAAATATGACTTAAGCAGAGGATTTAATGAAAGACTAATTTCCAAGAAGAGATAGAATAGCATCTGCCCGATTTACTGGTAAATATTCATATATATATATATATAGCACATCATATAAGTTATATTAGGAAGGTCTATTTCTCCCAAATATGATTCTTCATGCTATTAGTCAGGCACTTCTTAGTGAAGCTGATAGTCAGTTAGACAGAGGGTAATTTATATATCCATCTTAACCCAACTATGATGTCACACATTTCCAGGGAAGTTGATGGCTGTGAGTTCCTTTTACAAGTTCTTTATTTACACCACAATTTTCTGTAGTGTTTCAAAGCTTTGAAATACAGGTCAGCAATATGTCAAAACTTAACATCTTGGAGAACACATCCTTCCCTCTCTTTGGCAGATTTTTTTTCTTGTTGCATCTCAGTTGCGTGTGTTGCCCTTTAATCTTTTAGTTTCTGAACTTTCTTTAAAAAGAGGTGTGCCCTAACATATAACTTCACCAAGATGCATCCTTATACAAATCACCCAGGCTGCAGAGTATAGGTCTCTTGTCTCCCACACCGGTGTGTCATTTCCTTCTGCAAGAGCTCATCTCTTAGAGCTAACCAGTAAGTTGGGTATGTGGCAGCTCCTTAATCTATACCAGGAGAACAGATCACTATATGATTGGACCATATATCCTTTGGATGAGGCCTCATTAAGAACTTTTTGAATAGCTCAAAATTTTGTGATTTGGTTGTTTTTCCAGAAGTTTCGACCAGCTCTCTTGTTATTTCCAATTCCATATGAATTATGGACCTGAGATTCCTCTCCTACTGTGCTTGGCTTTGATGGCATCCAAGTTTTGAGCTTGCCATCTTTCTTGTGAGATTCTAGAACGTTATCTTTTTCTTGGTCTGGCTCTTCCACCTCAGACACTGATGTGAAAAAAAAAATATCCCCATTCATTACACTTCTCTGTCGTGTGCAGCTCCATGTTTATCTGTGCTCATATCGAGTGTTGGCCCCCGTCCTGGGGAGATGACCACAGGTTCTGCGATGGATGCCAGGGTGTGGTACACTTAGCACAGACTAGTCTGGGGCATTCCAGTGTGGGGAAACAACTGTTTTCCTTCCTGTTTTAATTCCAAGATCCTCCAGCAAATTAAGCCAATATGTCTTTGCGTTGTGTTTTGCATTATTTCTGGGCAGGAATCACTACTGATGTGCTATTCCCTTTCATACCAGTGCTCCGAACAGTTGGCCAGCATGTAGACATAGGTGCAGCAGTTGACAAGTTTCATATGTTTCTTCGTTTCACTTTTTCATATTTTCCCCCCTTTTTTTGAAACTCTCTTGGCACATGTCTTTCTAAGTTGTTTTCATTTTTTATTCTTTTTTTATGCCAAAATATTTTTCCAAGTCAAAATCTTAGAATGATGGGTAGTCCTGGTGGGCCTCCTGAGCATCGCATATTACTATCATCTGTTTGGGGAACCTGGAAGAATAGGCAGCCCAGCAAAGCTTTTGCATCCGTTCTCTTTTTGTTTCACTCATCATCTCAGTTTGCATCTTCTGATGATAACAAGGTTGGACAGGACCTTTCCCTTCGTATTAACTATGTTTTTAGATAGTGACATATGTCAACTATAAAAACAATTAGGTATTTGCTGTACTGTGCAAATAACAACTGTTTGCTAATTCTGTGCCAGGGAATATATATTTTAGAGGCCCAGTGCATGAATTCATGCAGCAGTGGGGTCCCTCAGCCTGGCCTGCAGGATTGGGCCCAAATTGGCTCTCTGACATCCCAGGAGAGGTCCCGGATTGCAAGAGGGCACAGGCCAGGCTGAAAGGACCTCATAGGTGCATGATCGGGACTGGAGAGGGGCACAGGATGTTGACCCCCCTGTGGAGGGACTGAGAGAGGGCTCCAGGGTATGTCCAGCCTGTCTTGCTCAGTCTGGATGGGCCAGACCCCAGCAGCAAGCAAACCTACCAGTTGTAGTGTCTGCCTCCTGGTGGTCAGTGCACATCATAGGAACAGTTAAAGGGCCTTAGCATTTCATTAGCATATTACGCTTTGATTGAACAGACAAGTAGACAACCAGACACTTAGTATACTAAGCTTCTATTATATAGGATATATTATTAATTTCAGAGAGGGAGGGAGAGTGAGAGAAAGAGATGAAAACAATAATGAGAGAGAATCATTGATTGGCTGCCTCCTGCACATCAACTACTGAGGAATGAGGCCAGTAGGGGGTGTGCAGGAGGCAGCCAATCACAGCATTTATCACAGCAACTCTGGCATGTTCCCTTGATGGGAATTGAATCCGGAATCATTCAGTTTGCAAGCTGACACTCTATCCACTGAGTCAAATCAGGTAGGGCTGTCCTATATGTTTTACACACATCTTTTGTTTAATCCACACCCAAATCATGTAAGTTATGTATTGTTCACACAATTTCTCCAGAGGCATCTGGCTGTTCTTCTTGTCTGCTTGATAACCTGATATTTTCTGCCATTATTGCTACATGCTAGTGTAATATATAATAGAATGTAATAATGTAATATATGTAATATGTTTCATAAAATATACAATTTTCTGAGCCTTAATACTAGGATAATTTTCTCCTCATATATAAAACATTGTGTTTATTACATGCCATATTGACTGTTGAAGACAAGAGAGGATCATAACTATTCATATTATTTTATTTTCCTATTCACTGGTTTTGGTTGCTTCCTATACATCCAAGATGGCAAAAGGAAGAGATAAAACAGCATGTGCTACTGTTTCTCTTCTCTTTCTCTCCGTTTTTAGGATGCAATCTTCCCATATTTTATTTTTCACCTTGTTTTTTCTTACTCATCTCACCCCAGCCCTAACCTCACCCCTTCCAAATATGCCATGCTTCGGAGATAGATTTTTCTTCACATGTCTTTTAAACACATTACTTACTGTGTATTCTCTTGGACAGTTGATGAAGACTCTGAAGGACAGTAAAATTACTTGCTGAATTCATAGAAATATGCCAGTGAAATATGGGGTTCATTTTTTTGAAGTCTCCCTCAAATCTCACTTCTTTTGTAGAATCTTAGCTGAGTCCCAGTCCCCCTCCACTTTCTCTGAGGGCAGAGTCATTCCTTTCTGCCTCTGTTATCTCATGTCACTTTATATATCCTCCAGCACAGCATTCATCTCAGATATTGTGACTGGAGGTTTATTTTCCCTCCCTATTAGATTGTGAGATACTTTACGGCAAACACTATGCCATTTATCCATGCATCCCCTGGGCCTAGAATAGCATTTGGCACATTATAGATACCAGACTAGGGTTCGTTCTGGGAATAATGGCATCCATGCTCTACAACTATCTGCTGTTCCTATTCTTGCTCCCTGAAGGGCTGCTTCATGTGAATCTTTTTGCTTAGTGAGTGCTGATATAGGGGTTGTCCTATTGACTCTGAAAAAATATATCAGGCAATGTGGATTCCAACCATAGAAGTTTCATCACAAAAATTCAGTTTTCAAGTGAAAACCCCAAGTTAAAACAGATTAATCCACGCATTTTATGGCATCTCCTTTGTAAATCTATGAAATGAGTTTAGACACAATGGTAAAATTTCAAAATAAACATTAATATTGTGATCAGGCCTTTCTCAATGCAGTGAGGATGTTGTATATTCACACACACACACACACACACACACACACACACGTGTCTTTGTTGCTTGAGGTCATCTGCGTGATTATATAAGCTTACAATTTACATATGAAATGTTCCCAAAATGTTTACATCCATGGATCTCCAGCATAATTTCAGCTCGACCTTTAGTAAAGTTCCCCATGTAGGCAAGGCATGAAGCACCTCTCTCCCAGATTTCAACTCACAAGCAGAAGTAAGTTATTAAAGGAGTCAGGAGAGAAAAAAAGAAAAAATAACTATGCTGCTAATAGAAGAAAGAAAGCAAATGTTGATTTAATCAATTGATTTACTTTTAAGTAAGAGAACAGATGTTTTCTGTTAAGTCCCTGGTGAAAATGCAGTAGGCGCCAGTGATACTTTAGGACCAGTGGCTTCTGATAAAATTTGAAACGAAGGTCTGGGCTGTTCTTGCTAAATGGGTTTTTGCACAGCAGGCCTGTCACTGTGGTGTGATTTTTCTCTTGAGCAGTAGTTGGCCTTCTCTTCTTGATGCATCCACTTTTGTTCTTTGTCCCTTAGAGTAGGAGAAGAACATTCCATTTTTTTGTGTGCTGGTGTATTGGTTGAAAACGTCAATGGTGAAGAATTTAATTCTTTACCCATAATTAGCTATTTTAATCCTTCATTTTCTGGCCCAGTGGAAAACACCTGTGGTGTCTTCTGATCTTAGCTGGGTTACAAGCCTCTCTTTGAAGAGTTGAGTGTGAGGAGCAGTTGAGGTGTTAGTTTCCCCAATGCTGTCTTCATAATATGTCCCCCAACCTCTTGGTGTAAACATTAACCAGAGCCCCACTCACTAAATCTTCAAAGGTTTCCTATAAAGGTTTCTAAAATTCTTCATTCCCCCAAATGCCAGCTTTTCTTTTACAGTTTCTTGAAAATCACTTGTGGTACTATGAGGCTTTTCTTTCTCATAAACACGCTAATTATGTTAATATTCTTAGAATTTCTTTACCAGACACAAATAGTTATTATTATTTCAAATAATGAAACATCTTCTTCCCCATTTTTCCCCAGACTGCCATTATCTGACACACAACTCAACTAGACTATAAGCATTTTTATGAATAAAAAGTGTCTATACCATTTTAGATCCCTCTGCAGCACATGGCTCCTAGTACACAGTGGAAGTGAAGTCAATGTTGGTTGAATGAAGCCAGATATATATATACACTGAATGGCCAGATTATTATGATCTCTGAATGCATAATAATCTGTTCACTCAGTGTCTATCCTATATAATAAAAGGCTAATATGCAAATTGTCTCCTCGGCCAGGTGTTTGACCAGTAGGAAGGCCGGCCAATCGCCCATACTCCCTTCCTTTGGCCAGGCTGGCTGGACCCCACCCATGCATGAATTCATGCACCAGGCCTCTTAAATACACACACACACACACACACACACACAGACACACACACACACACACACACACACACACACACACACACACACTCACTGAATGGCCATATTTTTATGTGTTCAGAGATCATAATAATCTAGCCATTCAGTATATATATAAAAGCCTAAGTGACCATCTGACCATCTGACCCATAGCTATGAAGTCAATGACCACCAGGGGGAAGACACTTGAAACAGGAGCTACCAAGCTGTGGTGACTTGGCAGCTGTGGTTTTCGGGTGATGTGCCCGGAACCAGAGAGGAGGGAGTCCTATTCTGGGGTATGTCACCCAAGAACTGTCATCTCGCAATCCAGGAACCCTTGGGGGATGTCAGAGAGCTGGTTGCAGCTGATTCCTGCAGGCCAGGCCAAGGGACTCTACCAGTCCATGGATTCATGCACTGGGCCTCTAGTCTTCTTATAATTACTTATTGGAACCTATTGTAGACAGGCTCTCTCAGGACTCACAGAAGAAATCAAGATAGCCAAGGAACCAAAAAAATTTGTTCTTTGCTTATATTTTCCATAACAAATTCTCCCATTCTCACCTATCACTTTGTGCTACCTGACAATCCATTTGCTTATAACCAGTCTGCATTGACACACAAGAACAATAATAACAGAGCTATACAGTGAATGTTTGATAGATGAAACTACCCTTACAAACTGGTGCCATGGCATTCACAGGCTAAAACCCCAACAATTTACAATCTAGTAATTTCCATTGTGGAAGGTATGATACGTGATCATTTCTGATACCTGCCCAGTATAGACTAGCATCTACTTGGAATGGTGTCTCTGATTGACTAACGTAAGTGAAAGAGATGATAAAAAAGATATATTCAGACACATAAAAACTCTGCCATTCTTTTTCCAGTGTAGCTGTCCTGGATCTACTCTGATTTTTACCTGCCAGGGTCATCCTTTATCCTATCCTCCAACTAAAACACCTGCAGTAGGTGTAGGAGAGTGTTTCTGAGGTGGGAGCATGAGAAATGCTTATTTGAATGGAGTCAATTCTCAGCCTCCCCAAGGGGCAGAGTTGTGGATAGTTTCCATCATTAATGACCTCATAGGAGAGTGTTGTGCATCTAAACAGCCACCACCACCACTGGCACTGATTCAGGGAGAAGCTGGAGCCTAAGCCCATGTGATTGCTGAGACAGAGCTATCCTGTCTCCTCTCCGAGTGATCTGTCAGCCCATTTCTGGAAGTAAATTGGGATAAGCATGGAAGAAGAACTTTTTAGAACCATACCTAACTTCCGAAAACAGGCAGCACTTGATTCTTCAGCCTTAAAATATTTAGTGTGCATAATTTAGAAATATTAAAATGACTTTCTTCTGTTTTTAAAAACTTCATTCATTCTTTAAAAACACACACAATTAATTACTCAATTCATGCATTCACTCATGAATCAACCTGCACTGGCGAGCACTTGCTATGAGGTAAGCACTTTTGAGGCAACAGGAAGACATTGGAGAGCAAAGCTAGCATTGCCCTGCCTTAATGAAGTTTTTAGTCCATGACAGAGATGGGCCTTAAATAATCATGCAGTTGTACAAATAGATATCAACGCTTGAAGGGAGAGAATGTTATTTGAAGAAAGTCTATAACAGAACAAATGTCATATAGTTTTTTGGGCAGGCAAGAATTGTTAGAACTACATTCTTTGAAGGCAGAATGGGAGTTAGCCAGCTGAGGCATGTGGGGAGAGAACTTTCCAGGAATAGAGAGGGGCAAGGGCACTAGGGGCCTGGGCCAGGAGACATACTCAAGAAATGTGCAAATATGGTTCAGATGAATGTTAAAGTGTAGGCAGATGCAGACCATACAGATACTTGCTCCCTCTCAATCTGTCTTCCTTTACAACCTGGCTGTGGTTTTCAACTGTCCTCCAATGTCCCACTAGACCATTTAATTGCAAGTGTGGACAGGGCAACCGAATGGGCATGTCACCATAGTTGGTTTAAAGCTATCAATTGTGAAGTGTAAGGGACAATCTCTGAACATATGAACTTCCAAATATAGTAATTACACTTTTCACAGAATTGAGGAATAACAGGTGAAGAGGAAATCCACTCCATTGGTTTATGACTGGTCTTCATGTTACTGAGCTGGAACCTTGCAAACAACTTCTCTAGAGTGAGGACTGTCTATCTTTCCAGCAAGAAGGGCTATAGCTCTGCCTTTTGTTACAACTAATTGAGGTTTCTTTTGTGATATTCTCAGTAGAATGGCAACCAACTGTTCAAAGCTAACTTTTTATTTCTTCATGTAATTATTGTCTCCTGCCCTCTACACTGTTAAATAGACCTAACCTCTGCTTTCTGAGTAGAGTTTCATATTCATCTGAGCTATATGCCCTGGTGAACCTTTTATTCTAAATGTGCCTTTCACTCTTGCTCCTCTTTAATTCTTTGTTGTCACTACTGTTGCAATTACTTTTGTAACATGCAAAACTGACCATATGACTTCCTTGCTCAAAGTCATTCCATAACTTGTCCTCATTAGCTAGCGGATGAAAATATGGAGTCCTAAGAGGATGTTTAGGGTTCTTCCTCACCTGGCACTTTTCTACACGTTAGCCTATTCTCTTCTGCTCTTGTACACCGACTGTTTTTGGCCTTAATCAGCATGCTATTTCTAGCCCAACCATTGCTGAGACCATGAGTGAGCTGTCAATTGTTTCTTTCAGGTGAATTACAATCTGCTGATTAAAATTCAGTTTTACCATTGCTTCCTTTGGGTAGCCATCTCTATTTCAGGATTAATTGTCTTTATCTATATTTTTATGCTCTCAGAGCATTGGGAAAATGCAGTGTGATGTAATCACTTCTCTCTGTGTCTTCCTCCACTGAAAGGAACCATCTCGTTATGTTAGTATCCCCAGAACTTAACATGGTACCTGAAAGTGCTTTCACTCAACAAATATTTGTTGAAAGACAAATATATTACAGAATTTAAGATATAATGGTGTTATATGTGAGATTAAAAAACAAAACAAACTAAAGACAGAAACAATGGGAAAGATTTTCATCTTTTAGAAATTCTGGAATGACAATGATTTAGTTTGGGAACTCCATATCATTATCATGGTGATAGATGTTTGTAAGTGACTATTGCCTACAATAAATCAATTGAAAAAATATACCTAAATCTCTATTACTCCCTGTATACACATCTTTTGCAATAAAACTTTGAAGCTTCTCCTGCCCCAAAGATGTGAAATCTCTTTTCCCATTCATTAAATCTGTCTAGATTCATGATTCTCTTTAGCCAATAGAAAGCTATGAAAATGAGTATACCCCAGTTATGAGTCTAGGTTTCCAATGGCCTTGAACCATTCTGTCCTGTCTTTTGTAATTCTGCTACTGCATGAGAAAAAACTCAGTCCATTCTACTGGATGGCGAGAGACAATGTGGGATTGGGACTCTGTACCTGGGACTCAGTAGACCTGCCAGTTGGCTACAAATGCATGTGCAAGCCAAGAACACTCAGTTGAGTCTGGAATCAAATGTAACCAACAGAATCATGAGGTAAATAAATGGTCTTTTAATTAACATTATTAAATAATGTTATAAAATAAATATTTCCCAGTAATAACCTATTGTTATCTTATTTAATAACTTAGTTTTTATTCACTATTTATTGGGCACCTGCTATATGCAAATCAATGTTTTAGGCTTTAATGAGCTACACAGGTAAATAAGATATAGTCCCTATTTACAATAGAATGTGAAAAAATTCCTAGGAGGAATTGAATAAATGCACATGCAAAGCAATGAAATGCTAAGTTGAGCACAGAATTCCAAATAGGTATAATAGCAAGACCAGCTTAAGACCCAATTTTCTAATTGGTTGATGCTAGATTTTCTTCTAATATGAGAAAACAGTACTGGTTGACCTGGGATCAGAGGAAACTTCTTTGAAATCTGTTCCAAGTGGAGTGGTCTGGGGTCTTTACTGAAAGCCATAAGCCACCAAAACTTCTCAGCATTCTCTAATACCGAGACTAGAATTTCCCTCACAGGGTGGTTTTCTAATAATCGTTGTCAGTTATGAATGTTTGTTCCCAAAGCAATGTTGAGCACATAGTAGGGACTAAAAAGTAATTGTTGACTTGAATTAACTTAAAAAAATTTCCTTTTTGTAATAAACAAAAGAAATACACACAACAGCCCTTCAATTAACTTCCATTGGTTTTGTGTTTTAGTAATCGCTTCTGCATCCAAATTATTAGAAATGGAATATTCTGGATTAATAAAAAGTCTTGAATGGATACTTATTTATTTTGTACACTTATAGTTTACTTAATAAAAATAATGAGTTCAGTGTATAAAATAATAGTTAACCTTTACTGTTTGTTCAGCCATTAAACTTCATTGTATAACACTAGAAACAGCATATTTTTGTAATTTCAGGATATTTGTATTGAGTTTCCCACAAAAAGCTGTCACCTATAACATCATGCCCATACAGCCAGAAATCAAAGAATAAACAATCCTAAGTTTTTCACTTTTATTTTATTGTTTTACATAGTAGCACATGGTATTTAATTGTCAAAATGGGAAGTTAATATGTAAAGTAGAATGTCTCCTCCTGTACTGAAAATAATTTATCTACTCCAGATGTGTAACAAACCTTTTTTATGTTTTGCAATTCTGTCTGTAACCATGCAGTCATACATACTATAAACGGCAGGTGTTTTTTAAGGACTCATTGGAAACTAAAATAGTCTAACAGAGAAAGAATTCAAATGTACTTTAGCACAAAATTGAGTCAAATTATATATAGCCAGCTTGAAACCCAGGCCAAAAGCAAAGAGATTCCCACATTTACAACATGGGTTTGCAATAAAGTTTGGGGAGCTAGATCACTCTCTGAAGCCTGAAGATCAAGAAATACTTATGTTATTTTGTGCCAAACATTTAGAGGGAAATGTGGGTGCTGTACTGAAGTGAGGTTCTAGGAAATCACTAGGTTAAAAAAGAAAAGTACAATTGTCATTATTATCTCTGCTTTCAAGTTAAAGTAAGCCAGCAGCAACTGGAAACTTTCTTCAACGAACCATCTAACCAAGCAGCTGCTCAATGAACCATGTTTCAGTGATGGTAACACTGTGCACATGCTTCTCACCTACTCCCAAACCACAGCAGCTAACGCAACGCCGAAGGCCTTCAAGCATTTGTTGATGAGTTTAGCTGGATTAAATGGGATAGATGACTTAGCCACTAAGTAGCTGTGCATCTTTGAGTCATGCCTTTAGACTCTCTTGGGGCTCAAAAATGTGACAACAATTTGAATTATAAAGTTATACATCTTCATGGGACCCACAAATCATCAAAGTCAAAACAGGGTCTTTATTTTCTTTGGGCCCAAGTATCCTTCTGAGGCAACAGAGAAAACAACCTGCTCATTTATTTGTCAGGCTGCTCAGTTGTTCCATTTATTAGCATGTCACCTAGCATGACCTTACGGATGGGAAATGCCTCAAGCAATGATTGCTGATTATTTGACCCCTTGGGATTTATTTATTTCTCTAGGCACTTAATGGATATGAAAAGTAATGGCCTCGCCTTCTAGAAAAGCTTATTTGGCTTTTTCTTCTCTTCAAAGGTCACATGGTCTCTAAAGTTAGGCTGATTACTGCTGTTACTGCTTGTGGGTATGACCCTTAGTGATGTTTATTGGGGTTATTTAGTAGGCATACTAATTAGTACACAATATGTAAGCTTTACTTTGTGAAAACATTCCTGGGAAGCTCTTGGGAAATACTGCTAGTAGTAGTGTACGGATATGGCAAAAACTGTGCACTAGATAGCCATATGAAAAACTGACAGCTACTATAATAAGTAAACAGAATACAATATTTGCTATATGAGTGTTTGTCATATAGCATCTAATTTAATCGTCATAAAAGCCTAGATTTGATTCTAATTCTACAGGAAAGGAAAATGTAGAGATTATTGCTCATTTATTTTACACATAGTTATTAAATGCCTCCTCTATGCCAAACCCTGCTCTAGGTATCAGGGAAAGCTCTCTCTCTTCCTCTCTTCTCTCCCCCCCCCCCTTCTCTGGCTAAGGGTAGGATTCAAGATCCATTATATCCTTGGGGTTATTCTTTAGAGTGATGGTGGCAGAAGATGTTAGCATTCTACAAGTAACAATTGCAAAATCAAATCATCTCAGACTCGGTTTTTTTTAAATTTATGAGGACAATACAAGTTAATGTGACAGACAGATTGGGATGGGGTGCACAGAAGAGAGGGAATCAGGAGGCGCTCTCTGAAAAAGTGACATTGGAGTTGAGATCTAACTTGTTAAGTGGAGTAACTAGAATTTCAACTTAGGACTCTTCTAGTATTAGATACTCTAGTAATAACGTTTTCTATGGAAACTAAAATACTAAGATGTCCATTGTAATAACAGAAAAATCCAAGAAGTCTCCAACTACCTATATCTTGCCTCCTCTTGAGATTAGTAGGGTCAAATAAAAAAGGAAAGGAATGTAAACCATTTTAAGAATTATGTACACTAAAGCTTTCTTCTTTTTGTGCCCTTGAAGTCTGGCATGGGTGCAAGCTGAGAGAAGGAAAAAATTAAAGAAAAGGAATGACACATATGCAATTTCAGTTTAAAAAGTATAGTGATATAGTCATAAATAAAATGTAATAGCATTTATTCTTTATCCATCTCCAAATGTTTTAAAGAAACAGCCTTCTAAAGATGAAAGCTAAAATCATCTGTAATCTAGCATCCAATGAAAATATGGTTAATATTTTGGTATATATTTTTAAAGAATTTTGTATGCATATTTGAATAAAACTCAATTCAGATTTGTAATATACTTTTTATTTAATGTTTTATTATGAATATTTGTTTATGCATTTAAACTTCATGAAACATAATTCATAATGGTCCCAAATGAGTTTATCATATGGCTATATGGCATTTAAATGGCATTTAACCATTTCCTAGTATGTTGAACATTTAACTTTTTCCAATATTTTTGACATTTTAAATAATGCTAAAATGATTATCTTCATGTATCTCTATGTTTAGTTGTCTCATAATGTTCTTAGATTATTTAAGTGAAATAGTTATCAAAAAATAGGAAATACTCAAAATAAAAATAGGAAATAAAAAATATTCTGGGAGAAAGTTGCTAGGTAGTTTGAGGTTCTCTTGCAAAGCCAAAGTTGACATTCTATTTACCCTGGATTATAGAAAAGTCTCGACTTACAAATGAAGATTCTGGGGGAAGAGGGGAGTACTAAATAGTCTCAACTTATCTTCTGATTCTTATTTTCCCAATATTCTATTAATAAAACCTTTACTTTAACCAATGAGTCTATGTTCAATAATAATTCTTACTCACTGAATAATACTGAGACACCACCAAATCCAAATTAATCATAAAAACAAACAACCTATACTCGTAGAGTTTTGTATTATATATTTACTAGAGGCCTGATGCATAAAGACTCTTGCAAGAATAGGCCTTCCTTCCCCTGCCTGCTGGCACCTGGGACCCAGGTCTTCACTCTGTCTACTGTCTTCTGCCTTCGCGTACTGCCCAGAGGCCTGGAGCAGCTGGGATGGGGTGGAACACCTGTGTTGTCGCCATGGCAACGATGCAAGTATCCAGACCCAGCTGCTACCATCTTTGTCAAATCCATTTGCATATTCCCCCAAAACCGGTTTGGCACAGTGGATAGCGTGTCTGCCTGTGGACTGAAAGGTCCCAGGTTTCATTCTGGTCAAGGGCATGTACCTTGGTTGTGGGCATATCCCCGGTAGGGGGTGTGCAAGAGGCATCTGATCAATGATTCTCTCTCATTGATGTTTCTAACTCTCTATCCCTCTCTCTTCCTCTCTGTAAAAAAATCAATAAAATATATTTTATTTAAAATTTGCATACTCCCTCCTTATTGGCTGTGATGGTCAATTTGCATATTCCATATTTACTAGATAGGATAATATTGTATGTTATTTATATAGAATTATACTTATACTTAAAAATAATAGTTCTTTTATGTCTGTATGGTGCCTTTAGATTAATCAGAGTAATCAGATTATAATGAAAACTTCCTCCCTCAATGCAGGTGTAGCAGCAGAATTTATTACAGAGTATTGTGCGGTTTGTTCCTACTTCATTAAGTACGAGTTCTAGATGAGTCATAACCTTCTATACCATTTCACTTTCCCCAAATAAGCTTTCCTCAATTTTATTTAAAACACTGTTTATATTGAGGTGTGTAAGAATAGCCATGAAGCCTGTTAGATGGTCATAAGGGATTAGTAAATTAGAATTTAGCTGAAAAAAAATGACAATTTTAACAGATCAGGCTTCCCTCTGGAGGCTAACGAGTGTGCATCAACTATACTAAGAAGAGGGATGTTTATTTGAAACTTATCCAAACAATCTGAAACCCTTGGGTGGAAACTGTGACGAAAAGGGATTTTCCACAGATTTCTAACTATCCTCTTTCTCACTTTTGGATAGTCTAGAAACATGAGATCAAATAGCCCACCCAGCTTTGCTGCCCAGGGTAAAAGCAGAGCAGCAAATGACGTGAATGAAGAAAAGGGAAAGGAAGAGACAGTGGAACTCTATTAGATATGCTTTAAATTAGACTGATACTTACATTCAAAAGAGAAAGAAGAGAATATTATAATATAATTGAGGTGTATTTGAAATAAGTTGTGATGTGTAAAAACTTTAAATACATAAAATTGAACTCTAAACTACATAGATGATGGGAGGAAAGCAAGCATACAGTACCCAGTGTCACCTTCATCCATTCGCATTAGGCAATGGAAAACGTATAATATTTTACTCTATGAGCTGATCTTCAAGTGTAACTCTAGAAAAAAAAATATTTCTTTCCAAATCTATTTTATGTTAAAGATTTCTGTCAAAGTCCAAATATAACAGCAGCTGCATTTTATTTATTTATTTATTTATTTTTAAATGTTTCATTTTTTATTAAGGTGTTATATGTGTACATAGCTTATCATTGCCCCCCCCCCACCTCCCATTCATGCCCTCCCTCCCCAGAGATCTGTATTTGTTGGTTGTACTTATATTCATGCATACCAGTCCTTCAGTTGTTCTCTTATCTCCCCCCAGGTCTCCTTCCCCTCCCTGCTGTCATTTGACAATCTGCTTGTTTTATGGTGACTATCTCAGGACCACACAAATAGAGTCCGCTCCTCCTCTGTTTCACATCGCCCCTACCCCCAGGTCCCACTGCTTCCCCTGGGACACACAGCTCACCCGGGGCACACGGCCCCCTGGGACACACGGCTAACCCAGGGCACGCAGCTCCCTGGGACACATGGCTCACCGGGGCACACGGCCCCCTGAGACACATGACTCATCCGGGGCACATGGCCCCCTGGGACACATGGCTCACCGGGGCACACGGCCCCCTGAGACACATGACTCATCCGGGGCACATGGCCCCCTGGGACACATGGCTCACCCGGGGCAGCAGCTGCATTCTTAAAGGTAGGACCTAATGTGTGATTGAACACCCACCTGCTCAGGTGGGATTCTGAATAGCAGCTTTCCACTCACTGATTTGAGATTTTAGGTTTGAATCGCATTTCTGGACTCTTTCTTTCTCTCTTTTTAAAAATGATAGGATTGGAACTGATCATTTGTAGTTAAGATCACTTTTGCTCCCTGCCCCTTGAACAAATTGAAGACCTAAAATTTACAGTTCCCTAATGCATTTCTTTTCCTGTTTCATTGTTCAAGTTCCTCTCTCCTTCCCCACATTTTTTTTATTTCAATTGCTTGCATGTTTGATTATACTATTAGACACAGAAAATGCAAGCTTATGTGTTCTCTTGTCCCCATTAATTTCCAATATAATTGAGCGTAGAGACTGTCTCATTTCTTCTGTGCCTTCACATAATGTCTAATTGTTTTTCTGCGTAAGAAGGATCCCAGCTCTGTTTTTAACTGACTGACAAGTGTCTTTCCAATCTCCACATGGAATGTAAATAGAATAAACAAATGCATATGCAAGATCATTGAATCTCCGTTGTTTAGTTTATCAGTTTTGTGAGATCCTGAGGTCATATGTCCAGATTCTAAATCTTAGAGAGTTCATGGTTTTTATCTTTTGCTTCTCATGTATTTTTTTTTCCATCAAGCTCAACAAACGACCCTTTCAGATTTCCATTGTGAGCTGAGAGAAGTAGAGAAGGGCTGGGGGGTGGGGGAGGGAAAGGATGTGGAGATGTGAATATGATCACTGGATACCCAGGGCTGACTGCCTGGCAAAGTGCTTTCCTTATGCAAGCCCGCCCCTGGCATGGGTGCTTTCCTTGGAGTCACTGAAGAACAGAGACAGAGCTGTGATTTACCGGTATTGCCACTAGAGGTCAGTGCCGGCCACTCACAGAGATGGTAGAGCCAATGCAATGGCTTTTGGACTAAGAAGACTATCAGAAGTTTCTGTGTGCCATTGGTTGACATTAAATGGATACTGGATCCATTATGAATTGTGTATTGTGTGCAGACCTTCATAGGAGTAATGTTAACTTGGCTAATCATTATATTCAAGAATATTAGTCAGGATTATTTCTCATTCCTGGATATAAATCAACTGCTTTGGGAACTTTAACAAATTCCTGCTTTTTGGGATACCCCAGTAAGCTCTCAGTTTTCCTACTTTCTCCACTTTTAAACTGTTCTAATAAGCATCAATCTATAAGCCAACATAGGGTAAATATGCTGGACCAGATGGTGGTACTTGAGGTACTTTGATAAGGTTCTGTTATTCCCAGAACCTAAAACACTTCTTCACTTTTTTGATGGGCAAGCTTGTCTTTTTATTATTACGCATTTGCCCTTTACAATCAAACTACTTTTCTACAGGTCTTTCTACAAATATTTGTTACTTGCTTATCATATGACCTTGAGCTTTAGGACTTACTTTAAAAAATTAAAATTGAGTTTTAGAAAGAGAAGAAAGCAGAGGTAGAAAGAAACATCAGTGGGATGCCTTAGGCAGGCCCCCTACCCTTGATCAAGCCCATTACCAGAGCATGTGTCCTGACTGGGGATTGAACCAACAACCTTTTGGGTGCATGGACACTGTCCAACCAACTGAGCCATACCCACCAGGGCTAAGGATTTACTTATATTAAATATTTCCCTAGAGAGGTAATGCCAGGCTATGATTTCTAGCTTATATGTACTGGACAAAGATCATTTGGCTTTTTGATTATACCTCGATGATCTAGTTTTCCAAGATCAGCCCTGGCTTGAAAAACTAACTAACCTAGAGTATATTAAGCATTATCTTACATATAAATCTCAATTAATGCTCACAATGTATGGATTGATTATTACTTATATTTTATAAATGAGGACACAGGTTTAGAGTTTAAATAACTTGCTCAAAATCACAGAGCTTATAAAAGAAAGGACAAAGATTTGAACTCAGGTCTGCTTTTCTCCACAGCCCATGTTTTTTTCCTAAGTCAAATTGCATACTGTAGTATACATAACAAAATTATTCACCCCATACACTCACCCCTCCCACTCTCCATCCTTGCTGGATATCTCTGCATTAAATATGCTTAGAAATTCATGACTTCTAATATTTACTATTGCAGGCTGCTATTCTAATGAGAAAGTATCCTGACTCCAGTACAAATGTTAGTACATTTGTTGTCAATTATAAAGTACTGAGTCAGGGTGTATGATCATTGTAGTATTCCCCCTCCCCTCCCCCCCCACACACTAGTCTTTTTACAGTAAACCAAAACTTTAAAAGTTGAAAGACCATAGTATTAACATGGGCTAACATAATAAAATACCATAGACTGGGTGGCTTAAACAACAGGAATTTGTTTCTCACAGTTCTGGAGGTTGGGAAGTTCAAGGTTGAGGTGCCAGCATAGTTGGTTCCTAGTGAGGGCTCTTTTCCTGGCTTTCAGATGACTGCCTTCTTGCTGTGCACCCACATGGTGGAGAGAGAGAGGAAATAAGCTCTCTGATGTATCTTCTTATAGGGCACAAATGCCATCAAGGCTCCACCCTCATGTCCTCATGTAAACCTAATCACCCCTCCCCCCCTCCCAAAAAAAAGGCCCATCTACATATAACATCACATTGGAAGTTAGGACTTCAACGTAAGGATTTGGGGAGGGTTCATTCATTCCATAGCAGCCCTGAATATTTAATAACAGCTATTTTTCCTTATCCAAAATATGAGGAGGGAAACTATGGAATGGGACATGTTGGAAACACATTTTACTTTTGTTCCCATGCTCCATAGTTTGGTGGAAATGATAGTGATACAGCAGTTCTACTTCACTCGTCCCTGAGATGAAGAACAGAGACTGTGCCCTTCATTCTTATATGACCGACAACTGTACTTTAACTGGCTTCTCCACGTCAGCTGCAGCGGTGATCCCCTAAGGAACAAAACCACCAAATCTACCTTTCTGGCGTGGTTTTGGGCTGTAAGGATTATATTTAGGCTTCCTGTAGTTGTCAAATTTTTCCTGTAGTTCTTAAATTAAAAGAAAAATTAAACCACGTTTATTAAAGTGTGAATTATAGTAAGTTCACATTTTAAGTGTAGGAGTCACACTTTAAGTGATGGGTTTTGACAAATGCATACAGTCATGTATACTCTGTCACAACCATAACAAAACATAGAATGTCCTTTTCCTTGTTTGCTCCTTTTTGTAGCCAACCCCTTTCTCCCACAAGTAAACACTAACAATCATTAATCTAATTGCTGAATATAATTTTGCCTTTTCCAGAATGTCATTTCAATAGAACCACATAGACTGTTGTCTTTTGGACCTGGCTTCTTTGTTCAGATTCTTCTAGTTTTTGCATGTACAGACAGGAGGGGAAAGGGAGAGATATAAACATCAACAATGAGAGAGAATCATTGATTGGCTGCCTCATGCAGGCCCCCTGTTGAGGATAAAACCTGGGAATAGAACTTTGACCTCCTGATTCATTAAGTCAACGCTCAACCACAAAGCCATGCCATCCAGATAGTAATTTAATTCTTTTTATTATCAAGTAATATCCCATTATAAAAATACATCACAATTTGTTCGTTCATTCACCAGTTAATGGTATTTAAGTTGTTTTCACTTTTTTCGTCATTTTGATTTAAGAGAGGAAGGGAGAGGAAGAGAGAGAGAGAAAGATCATTGATGAGAGAGAATCATTGATTGGCTGCTTCCTGCATGCTCTCTACTGGGGATTGAACCCACAAGCCAGGCACGTGTCCTTGACTGGAATCGAACCCAGGACCATTCCCTCTGCAGGCCAACGCTCTATCCACTGAGCAACACCAGCCATGGCTTTTTTTAAAAAAAATCATTTTGAATAAAGTTATTGCACATGCGATGGACTGAATGTCCCCTACTCCCAATTCATATCTTGAGGCACTAACCCCCAATGCGACTGAATTTGGAGAGAAGGCCTGTGAGGAGGTGATTAAGGTTAAATGAGGACATGCAGGTGGTGCCCTTATAAGAAGAAGTGACACCAGCGCTCTCTGTCTCTGCCTGAACGCACGCTGAGATTCAGAACAAAATCTTTCTGGGTAACAAGGCTTTCTAATAATTAACCGTAATGTGCCAATGAATCTTTGAGTCAGACTCCCTTAGATTTAAGTGCTTTTACTAGGAAAGTGAAAAATGACTTTCATTAGGGTGTATAGCAAGTTGTTAATGTTACTTCAATACACACTATAAAAATAAACTATTAGATTAATGATAAAATAATGGAGAAAACTTCTCAGTAGTTACCATGGAAGTGGGGACAATGTTTTTATTAAGTACCGAGAGACAGGAAACAAAGGGCAAAAACAAATAAACACTTTTCTAACTTGAGGATGTTAATGGAGAAATCCTCTAGAGACTACTTTTTACATTTTATTATTATTAACATTCTAGTAAGTTGTCTGAGTAATAAAATCTCCAGCTAAAGTAGATATCAAACTATTTTGACTAAAAGATGTTAAGCTCATGGAAATGCATTTACAGATAAATTCTCAGTTATGTGAATGTAGAAAACTGACAGACGAGCTTTAATGTGTATGTATTGGTAAGAGAGCTATTCAAAGAAAGCAAAATTGTAGAACTGATGGCTTCAAAATGTTAGTTCTGACCCAGGAAGGTGAGTTAGGAATGACTGCAATCTGATCCCCAGGGCTCCAACCCAATGGCCTGCCTCATGAAGAAAGCTGGAAACAAATAAGAAAACCTTATCTTACTAGTGTATAGGAGTTGGAATACTATAGTATATTCCCCAGGTCACCACTGCTCAAAGAATAGAACTGGGAGAGTCCAAGAGAACAATAAGTAAGATGATCAAGGGGTTGCTATTCAAGAACTTAGGATGCTTCAGGCTGGAAATATAAAAGCTAAGAGAGGATATGATCAAAGCCTCAAAGATGACAAGTCTGTGGCTGGGTAGAACACAGGTTTGTTCACAACATCACAAATGTAAGAACTAAAAGTTCTGGTGGTTGGCCTATTGTATGGAATACAGATTTTAAAATTACTTTTTTAAATCTAAGGCAGTACATTTTCTTTAATGGTGAACAAGGCTGAATTAATAGTTTATGGGATGCTGATTACTGCTGATTGGTGGAGCCACAAAGAAAGAATGTTTAGGTAATATCTATGACCTTTAAGAAACAAGTATATTGCTTTAAAAAATAAGTAAATTACCCATCATCTCAATAAGGAAATACAAAGGAAATGTAACATTTTATTTTCTCCATTTATATTCTTTTTTTGTGTGTATCTCTGAGTTCTTACTCTCTATATACTTTCCCCCATTTTTTTATTAAGGTATTATATGTGTACATATCTTACCATTGCTTCCCCCACCCCTCTCCCATATATGCCCTCACCCCCAGTGTTTTGTGTCCATTAGTTATGCTTATATGCATGAATACAAGTCCTTCGGTTGATCTATTTTCTCCCCCATCTCTCCCTAACCTTCCTGCTATATATACTTTTTAATGAGAAATTGTAAAAATAAAATTATGCCACTATAAAATTTTAATATGGTATTTTTGTGTCCATAAAATTAATTGCATAGACATATTATAACTCACATAATCATTCTTTTATCTCTGAGAACCTAAGTTGCTGTCACAAGCTGAATTTTTCTAGAGTGACATTTACTCAGTGATGATTCTTAAAAAATAATCCCTTAAAGAGACATCCATAGCAGAATAGAAGAGTGGAAAGTTTGGGAACACAAGGTTATTGTAAAGTGCCTTAGAATCCATATTTACCTCAATCTTAATCATAGAGTAAATAAGTAAATAGTTTATGCTGAGAGATTTGTAATGGGATTTTTAGTTTTATTGCAGGGTGCTGTAATTAATAAGTTAGAAACTCATTTAAAGGAGGATTCAACCCAGTAGCATGTACCTTTTTGTTATGTATGGTGTCACAAGTACAATCACTAGCATGAGAGGATTTTATAATATTTTTAATTAAAAGGAGATTGATTTTTCATGCCTATAAAGATTAGATAAGATTGCTCCATAGTTATCTCTTGAGTGTAAATATTAGAGCTAGTGGTAAGTTTGCTAAACATTTCATTGAAAGCTGGCAGTGTGATTACTTCAGTATGGTTTGGGACAAGTTATTTTCTCTTCAAATACTTTATTTTAAGATAATAAAAGAAGGAAGATAAATAAATACTACTCCAACAAATACTCTCTCTTGGAAAAATATAAAGATGAATAACACTTATATAATGGTAATATAATTAGGGAATTAAAGTATATGTATAGAAAAATAAATAACATTTCTATAATAAGTGTAACAGTAAGTCAGAGAAGAGGGAGGAACTGAAAAACTTCATGGGTGAAGTAGGATTTAAGTTGGACAGGTAAGTAAATGGAGGACTGGAATTGAATTGGAAGAGCAGGGTATGCAAACCCATGAGGGTGGTAATACCAGGCATAGCCAGGGATATGAAAGATCACTTTGGCTGCAGTGGGGATTTCACTCTGGAGGGCAGTAGAAAATGGATATGGAAAGAAAGGTGGCAGATGAATGGAAGATTGATTTTCCTGTATAATGAAGTCATTTGAAGAGTTACTTAATAGGAAGATAACATAAATTTGATATTCTTAGATGACTTAATCTATATAATGAATTAGAGTGAAGAGAGCCTGAAAACAAGACCAGGAACAGCACAGAGAAGAGGAAATAGGGAGACAACTTCATTATCCATGCAAGTGAATGCAATGATATAAATTGTATTTACAAACAAAAAATAGGACCACCAGGAACCATCATATTATGAATTAACTATAAAGTATTAATTATTCAGCATTATTTTCCTTATTTGGGCACCAGTAAAATCACTGGGATTTCTCACAGCTCTGTAGTCTCAGTACAGTCAACCTTATTACACAGTGTCTCTTGTCTGTCTTCTCCCAGTGTGAGGTTTTCAAGAGAACCAGGTAGAACCTGCTGCTGGAGACCTAGCTTCAGAAGTCATGGAGCATTGCTTCTGCCATATTTGATGAATCAAAAGTAAGTCTCAGGGCTAGCCAAGATTCAAGAGGGGTTCCTACACAGGGTCTCCATACAAAGTTCAACCAGCAACTCCTCACCTGTTCCTTGATTAGAGTCTAGTCCCTCTTCCCTGGGCATAATTCATTATCAGTAAGTGGTCAATAAGGGAAGTGGAAGCTTTATGAGTGATGTGGGGTAAGGAACTTATTAGAGGGAACAGACATTATGTAATTGTGGCAGCCAGTGAAGAAATATCTGTTAGGCAGCTGCCCCTCTGTCTGGTGGCGGTCTGAAGTCATTGTAGCTCATCTGTTGGAAAGAAGGGCTGGACCCAAAGTCTTTCATTTCCCATGACCTTGGCAGTGCAGGTCTTTTGCAGAAGAAGCAATGAGATACTTTGGGAAGCAAAAGGAGATCTGGGGGGTGAGGGGGTGTAGGCCCAGCTGCTGCCTCTTCACAGAAAGATGAGTCAGTAGATGAGTAACTATGTTCGCAAGCTCCAGGGATACCTGGTGCCCATTCTGAGATCCAGAGCATCACACTTGAAGATCTTACACAAGCCTCTCTTTCAGTCATCTCCACACCAGAACCATCCAGACAAAGGGATTCTGGGAAACTTAGTTACTATGTTGACATGAGTGCAAACTGTCATAAAGTTCTTCTGTCCCCTAATAACACAAGAACACTTCCTGCAGCTGCTGTGAACATCTGTGTTGCTCTGGTGGAGTAAATTTTTAGAGATGTAATTGAGTTTTGGCAAGAAAGTAAAAGTCTTCCTTGGAGTTAGTTACCTAAAAGAAGGTCTCTTCATTGCCTAAATATTTGCTGACCTTTGATAGCAGCTGGGATTACATATTTTGCATAGATTACCTCATCAGGTAACATCTATTTCAACTTTTGTGTATTTTCAGATGAAAAATGTATTTAAAGAATATTGCTGTGGTGAGTCCTACCCTGAACAAATTTTGGGTCAAATTGTTCTCTGATGAGGAAACAATTTGAGTACTGTTTTCATAATCAACAAGACTTACCTGCAAGAGTGTTTTAATTCCTAGTGTTATAATGAATTTCTGCAGGCAAGAAAAAGTAGGTGAATCAAAAACTATCAGACCCTAGCATATCTAAGTAGGAAATGAGCCAGTGAGAAGCAAGCTCAGCATTTTGATCTGACAGGAGGAGGTGGATCATGCAGGCACAGGCCCTGCAGAAGTGCCAAGGGTGTGTGCCTTGGTTACAAGGCAGAATGGCTGCAGCTGTTCTACAGCCTCTCTTCCATTCAGATGCTAGCAACCCAGAAATCCAGCCTGACATCTGTATTTTCATAAGAGGAGAGCTTCAGCATCAGGGTTACCAAATTATGGTCCTGAAAGGATCCTTTTCATGGCAATGCTGTCGGAGAAGACAAATAGGACAAAGACAGAAAATTGGGTGGGGGGAGAGCAATAATAATCACTTTTTATTTGGCCCTCAGTACTCATTTCACATTTTTAAAGTCCCTGATACTGAGTGCTCATTTTTATCTGCCCTTATGTGTGGGTGAGAAGGTCTCAGATAAGGTCTTCTCTGCCCTTAATTCCTCCAGTCAACTGGTATTTGGAACAAGATCGCTCTGAGTGGCCTTGTCATTGAGTTTTGATTTGTTACTCTAAGAGGGACATTGCCATTTTCAATTGTTACTGTGAGAGAATGTTTTCTGTATTCAATTGCTACTCTGAGAGGACCTTCCAGATTTGAGCACTGGAATCATTTTTTAAGATTGTGTTGACTTTCATTACAATGCCATGGTTCTTTCATTGAGGAAAACAAGGGATACAAAGAAAGCATGTCGTGGTAGGAAAAACACAGGAAATTGAGTCTTGGCTCTGTTAATAGCTGTATGAATTCATTGGTTCTGGGGCTTGGTTTCCTTATTTGAAAAGTCAGTTGCACTAATTATTTCTGTGGAAGTAGATTTAGAACATGAAGATTAACAAGAGGAAATATGGTCCAAAAATGTGATTCATTCCTTTCAAGTACACTCTTGTTTTACTTTCATCTAATGCTCTGCTGGTTGAGGATAAGCATCTTCAATTTTAAAAAAATGCTGTTCGCTTTGACTCTCTCTAGCTTTCCATCATTAGTCATTTCTTGAGCCGAACACTATTGATATTCTCATCACTGCCCCATATTCCGACTTGTCTGATTCTACTTGCAGAGAAGAAGAAAAACAAAGTGAATGGCAGAATAAATTAAAGTCTGTAGAGAATTGTAATGATGGTGACACTCTAAAATTCTAGGAGGGTAGGTTAGATACTCAAACATTTCCAAACTTACTTCCATTATGCACAATAATCAGAGAATATATTTTAAGTGGGTATATAAATGGCTTATAAAGATTACTATAGCGGGCACTTATCCTTTCTAAATACAATTTAACTATTTTTTTCTGAAGGTAATTAAAGTTATTTTCTTTTTGTCAGACTTTAAGAGAGTATTTGAATTATCCTTCAGGCATCAGAATTTTTTTTTTGGCCTAAAATATTTAAAAGATGAAAACTTAGAAAGCTTTTTTAAATTAGCATATAGCAAATGCTAGGATTTCATGAAGCAACTTCTTATTGTGAGGCAACCCATTCAAGAAGATCTTTATGTGTTTTGTGTGCAAGGATATTGTTGGTTGAAGGCTGGCAAATTTTAATGTGGGAGAAGGAAAATGAGGTTATTCAATTTATTATTATTCTCTGTACCTCCACTTTTACACTTGTAATGATGATGACACATATACACACAAGACTCAATATAAAACAGGGGAAAAATCCATTCTCACAAACGAAATATTTTTATTAGTTTCTGATATGGTATACTGAAATGTAGATCTTTATTTAGAAATTGCAAGATAATTTTTGTTTTTTTTAGGTTGGCTCCACCATAACCCAAACACCCAATATTTTGCTCATTTAGGTAGATTCCCTTCTTAACTCCAAAAATTGTTGTCACATTCAAAAACAAAATTGCAAGTATCAGGAGATGACTAAATACATTTCTTTTAAAAAAATATTTTTATTGATTTTTTTTAAAAGAAAGGAAGGAAAAGGGATAGAGAGAAAACATCCATGAGAGAGAATCATAGATCAGTTGCCTCTTGCACACCCCTTACTGGGGATGTGCCCGCAACCAAGGTTCATGCCCTTGACCAGAATTGAACTTGGGACCCTTTAGTCCGCAGGCTGACGCTCTATCCATTGAGCCAAACCGGTTTTGGCTAAATACATTTCTATTTGGCAGACTCCTAAGCCTGACCCTCTTTTAGGCCTGAATCTTATTTTCCATTTCACATTTTAGTTTTTGGAATCTCAATACTTGCCTATCTTAAAACAAAGCACATTCCTCCCTCTCTTAGAGTAAGAGGGTGCTTTGCTCCAGAAATAAGAACCAAGTAAGTGCTTCCAAATGCTTAACTCTTCTTTACAGCCCTTGTTATAACTTTCAACTGGGATGCCGGTCTGACTCCGGCTGGGCCATCCTCAGGAAGTATGTCAGCACCAGCATGCCCTGTCAGGAAGGGTGTGTGTGGCCTACTGCTGCTCACGCTGACACAGGTGGGTCCCAGGAGAACCAATTTCTTCATCACTGGAGCTACAAGTCAACTGTTGCCACAGTGTGGCCCGGGACCAATTTTGTGTGCCTGTGAAAATGCTTTATTTACCTTGAAATTCTGTCACATTTCTCAAGGGTGAAAATTATTTTCTCTGCTGGTTAAAGACCTTATTCTTTTAAAGTCCTAATTCTTTTTTAAAATATCTATTTTATTGATTTTTTTTTTTTTACAGAGAGGATGAGAGAGGGACAGAGAGTTAGAAACATTGATGAGAGAGAAATATTGTTCAGCTGCCTCTTGCACACCTCCTACTGGGGATGTACCCACAACCAAGGTACATGCCCTTGAAGGGAATCAAACCTGGGACCTTCCAGTCCCCAGGCTGATGCTCTATCCACTGAGCCTAACCAGAATTCTTGAATCTACTTCTCACATAATCAGAGGACAGTTTTATAAAATGGGGATTTGTGTTGGCAAAACTGTCAGCTCAAACACTGACATAATTTTGCTTCTCATAGTCTAGGTTAGCTTTTGATTGAAGCTCCAGAAATTAAAATAGATGTGGATTGGGAGTAAAACATATAGCATGTAGAATTCATTTTTTTTAGTGATACTGATTGAATTGATGAATTATTATGTTAAGAAAGCAATTTGAGCAGCCTTGATGATCATGAACTATTCATATGAAAATTTCTTACAAGGAAAGTAGATATTGTAGCGATTTCTAGCCATCTAAAAGAAATTGGAGTGGTATTTATAAAATATTGTGAGATCTAATGGTAAAAAATTATGTTGTGTTTTAATCAGGGAAGGATATCACTTCCAAAAAAGAGGACATAAGTAAGCAGAATGGGATAGTAAGCCAGAAGTGTCAGTGAAATGACCTTATTTGTATGGCTACAGTGAGAATAGGGATACTAACAAATGGTGGGAATGGGGACAGTCACACTGCATGCATGATCACCTGCCAGCACTTGGTCCTTATTGGGACTCTGATAACAGTGCTGGTGTCACATGTGTGTGTGTGTGTGTGTGTGTGTGTGTGTGTGTGTGTGTACACGCACACACATGTTAGGTAGTTTAGAGAAGAAAGCCAATAATAGATTTGAAATTAGTTAATTCATGTCAGCAGATGAGTTTCAGTGTTGCAATCTGTTGGCTTTTGTGATTTAATGGGTGTTGTGTGCATGTCAGTGAAGGAATTAGTAACTGGAAGTAAACATCAGATTAGGGGAAGGGAGAAGTGATACAAGATTTTAGGAAAAAGTGATTCTTCAGTTGAATTTTCAAATACTATTATAATTAAATGGTGTGCTTTAGCAACTTGCATTTGATCTGAAAGAATGTGGCATCATTTAAGTAGAAAGAAGGACATAGTCATACTATGATATTGCTCTAATGGAAGTATGGCAGATTGATTAGAAAGGTTCAAGCTGGAATTAGATAAACTAGTTGTAATAATTTAGATAGGAAATTATGACACAACAATATTCTCCAAAAACAAACACCAAAAAAAAATTCTTCCCCCAAATTTTTCTAAGCCCAGTCGGTGACGTCACTCAGTGGTTGAGCATGGACCTATTGACCAGGAGGTCGCAGTCCATTCAAGGTTGGGGCACATGTCTGGGTTTCAGGCTTGATCCCCAGAGCGGAGCATGCAGGAGGCAGCCAATCAACAATTCTCTCTTATCATTGATTTTTCTATCTCACTCTCCTCTCCCTTCCTCTCTGAAATCAATACAAATATATATAAATTTTCTCAAGTAAATAGTGCGATGGTTCATTATCAAAAACTAGACAATTTTTTTTAAACATCTGAACAGGTTTTTAATATGAACAAAATCTGAACAGAGTATGATTTTGTCAGAGAAATGTATTTTTTATTTAGGGGAGGAGTTTTTCTTTTATTATTATTTATTTTATTGTTTTTAAAGTCTTTTTAAAAAAATTGATTTTTCACAGAAAGGAAGAGAGAGAGATAGAGAGATAGAAACATCGACCAACTGCCTCTTGCACACCCCCTACTGGGGATGTGCCCACAACCAAGGTACATGACCTTGACGGGAATCGAAGCCAGGACCTTTCAGTCCTCAGGCTGACGCTCTATCCACTGAGCCAACCCAGTCCCGGCTGTTTTTAGAGTCTTTATTGTATAAAGTATTCCATATGTCTTCTTTTCTCATCATTTACTTCTCCTCAACCCCCTTGTGTCTATGTCTATTGGTTATGCTCACACGCATGCATATAAGTACTATGGTTGATCTCTTACCTCTCCCCTCTCCCACTATTCCCTGCCTTCCCTCTGAGGTTTGACGGTATATTCAATGCTTCTCTGTCTCTGGATCTATTTTTGTTCATCAGTTTATGTTGTCCATTATATTCCACAAATGAGTGAGATTATGTGATACTTATCTTTCTCCGACTGGCTTATTTCATTTAGCATAATGCTGTCCAGGTCCATCCATGCAGTTGCAAATGGTTAGAGTTCTTTTTTTTTTTTTTTTTTTTTTTTTTTTACAGCAACATAGTGTTCCATGCTGTATGTCAGATATGAGAGTAATATTTTGATTTCAAATAATGGTTAGTTAGATATATGTATAATATAATCCTATATAATAAAAGTATAGGTGATATCACATGATGTCATCACAAGATAGCCACTCCACGTTATCACAAGGTGGCCATCAGAAGATGGCCACCCCCACATCATCACAAGATGGTTGCCACAAGATGGCGACCCTCACATTGTCACAAGATGGCTGCTGCAAGATGGTCACCCCTGCATCAGCACTAGTTGGCTGCCACAAGATGGCCACCACAAATGGCCACCACAAGATGGCCATCACAAGATGGCTGGCAGGGGAGGGCAGTTGGGCGAAACCAGGCTGGAAGGGGAGGGCAGTAACTGGTGACTAGACCTGCAGGAGAGGGCATTTGGGGGCAAGATAAGGGTGGCAGGGAGGGCAGTTGGGGGAGATTGGGCTGGCAGGGGAGCACATAGGCCTCAATAACACTGACAGGGGAATGGTTAAGAGGCAATCAGGCAAGCAGGCAGGTGAGCAGTTAGGAGCCAGCAACCCTGAATTGTTAGAGGGATGTCCGACTGCCGGTTTAGGCCCAATCCCTGAGGATATCCCCCAAGAGGTCCCAGATTGGAGAAGGTGCAGGCCAGGCTGAGGGACACCCCCACCTGTGCATGAATTTCATGCACTGGGCTCTAGTAATGAAAAATGCCTTAATAATTTACATAACTATATATACACACACATTTATATTAATTTCCATGCATGTTAAGAAATGATTAGTAAATATGCCAAATATAGAATTAATAATATCTTGAGTACTTTAGTGATTTTTAGAAGTACTGACATTATTATTATTTTTTAAATTTACCTTTATTTTTGAAAGTATTACATATGTTCCTTTTGTTTTTTGTTTTTTCCCCCATTGACCCCCTCCACCAATCAACCACCCCTATCAGGTCTTCTATTATCTGTGTCCATCGGCTATGCATATATGCATATAAGTTCACCAGTTAATCACTCGCTATTCCCTCAGTCCCACTTTCTTTCTAAAATTTATCAGTCTGTTCTTGCTTCTATGACCCTAGATCTATTTTATTCATCAGTTTGTTTTGTTCATTAGATTCCACATATAAGTAAAATCATGTGATACTTATCTTTCTTTAACTGGCTTATTTAGCTTAACAAAACACTCTCCAGGTTCATCCATGCTGTTGCAAATGGTAAGAATTCTTTCTTTTTTACAGCAATGCAGTATTCCATTGTGTAAATGTACCACAGCATTTTTGTCCACTTACCTGCTGATGGGCACTTGGGTTGTTCCAAATCTTAGCTATTACAAATTGCACTGCTATGAACATAGGGTTGTATATATTCTTTCTTACTGGTGTTTCATGTTTCCTATGACATATTCCCAGAAATGGGATCACTGGGTCAAATGGAAGTTCCATTTTCAATTTTTGAGGAAACTCCATACTGTTTTCCACAATGGCTACACCAGCCTGCATTCCCAGCTGTGTACTAAGTACCCTTTTCTCCACATCCTTGCCAACACTTGCCACTGTATTCAAAACAGTTTGATATTGGCACAAGAACAGGCATTGATATATATCAATGGAACGGAACAGATAACCCAGAAATTGACCCTTAATTAATATTTGACAAAGGAGGCAAGACCATACAATGTAGTAGAGTCAGTCTCTTCAATAAATGGTGTTGGGAAAATTGGATAGGTTCAAAAAAAATTAAACTAGACCACTAACTTACACCATACACAAGGATAAACTCAAAATGGGCAAAATATTTAAATGAAACCTCAAAAATATTAGAAGAAACATAGGCAGCAAAATCTCAGGCATCTCTGTTTACTGATCCCGAGGGTAAAGGAAACTAAGAAGAAAATAAACAAATGGGACTATGTGGAAATAAAAACCTTCTGCCCAGAAAAAGAAACCATCAACAAAATGAAAAGAGAATGAACTGTATGGGAGAACATATTTGCCAATGATACATCCGACAAGAGGTTCATTTCCAAAATATATAAGGAACTCATTAAACTGAACAAAAGAAGACAAATATCCAATTAAAAACTGGGCAAAAGTCCTAAATAGATACTTCTCCAAAGTGGACACACAGAAGGCTAAGAGACAAATTTAAAAATGCTCAAAGTTGCTACTCATCAGAGAAATGCAAACCAAAAGGACAATGAGGCATCACCTAACACCTGTCAGAATGGCTTTCATCAACAAATCAACATACATTTTTATTTTTTGTTGAAGGTTTAGAAATATAGTTTTAATGTCATTCATACTTATTGAATTTGTTCAAATATTCCAATTCCTCTCAGTTTCAAGTCTTTTGATCAAATTGGAAAAGGTAATTTTTTAATGTGTTATTTTTATTTATTTCAGAGAGAAAGGGAGAGGGAGAGATAGAAAAATCAATGATAAGAGAGAATTATTGATGGGATGCCTCTTGCATGTCTCCTACTGGAGATCAAGCCCACAACCTGGGTGTCTGCCTTGACCAGGAATTGAATAATGGACCTCCTGGTTCACAGGTCTATACCCAACCACTAAGCCATACCACCTGGGCTAAAAAGGTAAAGCTTTTAATCATATTAAAAGAGAATTAAAATTAAATATAATAAATATAACAAGTTTATCTTCCTGTTTCCTTCAAATCTAAGAAATAAGGTTGGTGTGACCATTTAAAACATTTAAAAACAAAATAGTATTCCTTGTTAGTATTCCTAATCTTATTAAATAAATCTTGACATTAAAATGGAAGAGGCTCCTTCACAGAATGAATATTTTTGGTTCTTGGAAGCTATAATTAAAACAAGGCTGTCTCATACATTGTAAATGCTATTGGGTTTCAAACTGCAATCTATTTTGTTACCTTGAAATTAATTTACATTTGATAGGACTTTTAGTTGTAAAAATAGTTATAATTATTACTAGAGGCCTGGTGCATGAATTTGTGCATGAGTGGGGTCCAGCCGGGCCATCCCAATGGGGGCTGATCAGGCTGGGCCAGTGGGGGAGGGGGGATTCAAGAGGTTGGCCATCCCTGCCCTCAATCATGGTTGATGGGCAATCAGGAGCAGGGCCGCCTGGGGGAAGGGACCGAGGGAGGTTGCAGGGGGCTGATCAGGCCCCAGATCAGGCCAGTTGGTCACTGTAGTGCACGTCATAGAGATGGATCATTCTGGTTGTTCTGGTCATTCGGTTATTTTGTCGTTCCATTGTTCTGGTCACTAGGCTTTTATATATATATATATAGATATCTAAAAAACTTCACATAAATGTGAAATTGTTGATTTTATAGGAGGAATCCTTTTCTAATACAAATGTGTTTGAATTAAGGTCTAAATTTTAATGTACTTCTAAATGAAACAGGGCTTAAGGAATACTTTGACAACCAACAGAAGAAACAAAGGCAAAAATCCCTGAAGTGTCTGGATAGTACATCCCACAGTCACTGTATGTGCTCAGCTCACGTACATATTTCTTCTCATCTCATGAAACCACCATTACATATAACACCAGCATATGTTTACCATATGCTTTTTCATCCTGGGTTTCTTGCCTGAATAGTACATACAGTCCCTAATGCACAATATATTTAAAATATGGTAAATGGATCATCACCATACTAACTCCATACAAAATCTACTAAGGGGCAAAAAATATAACATTAGGATCTATGGATGAAGAGAGATTCTTTTACCGAATGAAAATTCTACTTCCTTCCTGTTTTTGGTGTATACCATTGAGGTGTTGTTCTTTAAGACAGGAGATTTCAGTTTAACAGTTATCTGAAGATATGCAGGAGATGATAAAAGATTCCAAGTAACAAATGTATTACTTTGATTTTTTTTTCTGGTACATTATACACACACAGGCATATCAGGACAAAGTCAAACTGAGCAGCTGGACAGAGAGATAATGTTACAATAGGCAAGACTGCACCAAATAACTAAATTAGTTTGCAGTTTATCTCTGTGGACCTCACTCTTTTTTTTTCTTCCTGAGACAAAACTTTTACTTATTTCATTCCTTTCTTCTGCCAAGGCTTTCAGTCTCCAAGGTCACCATAGCAGGGAGGTTTTGACCATATTTTTTATAATATTTTAAAAATATTTTTATTGATTTCATAGAGAAAGGGAGAAGAAGTAGAGAGAAAGACGTGAGACTTCTTACTGACAGAGGTCGCCTGTCAAACTCGAGTTCATCTAACCCTGGGCAGAAGGTGCAGCCAAAGGGAGACTACAAACCAGAAGTGACTTACTGGCAACGGGAAGCCGTAAGAATGCTCTGGCTGGTATACTTTGATATTTTCTTTTCTTTTTAAAAAAATATATCTTATTGATTTTTTTTTTTTACAGAGAGGAAGAGAGTTAGAAACATCGATAAGAGAGAAACATCAACCAGCTGTCTCTTGCACAAACCCTGCTTGATCAGAATCGAACCCGGGACCTTTCAGTCCACAGGCCGACGCTCTATCCACTGAGCCAAACCAGTTTTAGCTACTTTGATATTTTCAATGAAAGAATTGACATTTAGAATCTTCTTCTGTTTATTTATTTTTATTTGCTAAAATGCTTTATACATTAGTCTATGCACTAAAACACAAATAACTGAGCCACACTATGGCATCTTGCCAAAATATTTTATGAATTTATTTGCTCTCATTTTGATTGGTTAACTCATTATTCCATGGTATAGGGTTTTTGTTTTTTTTAATGTTAACATGTTCTAGGCTCCAAATTTCTTTTAAAACTAGGTTTTGTGTCATGCTATCTCCAAATAGTTTTCTTAATTTGTGTGTGAATTCAGTATTTTAGAAAGGACGTGTCCTTAATTTAGCAGGTGCTGTATTTTTTTTCCCAGGCTTTGTGGAATCATTGCCCCAACTGTTGCTTTCCCTCTATAATTATTCCTTTTCTTCCCGCCTTTCTCTTGGTTTGAAAAGTTTATTGTATTTAAATGTCCTGGATAGAGAACTGTACTAAAATATATGCTCCACAAAATTTCATTAATTTATTTTGTAGTCAAGGGAGTACATTTATTATTCTATAGTAGTGAGGCAACTAAAATTAATTGCTCTTGTGCACATCACTAAACTGATGGCAATTATTATTCAAATACCATTTTCTGTGCTTCAAAGAACTTTAACATATCTTATGTCATTCAATTCACTAAGAAAGAAGCCAATGCTCAAACACTCCCTTTGGGAAATACAGACTAGGGGGAATTGGAGGAGAGCATACGAGGACAAATGGACAGGGGCTTGACTTGGGATGCTGAACACATAATACAGCACACAGGTGATGTATTGAAGGTATAATTTGCACCTGAAACCTATATAATTTTGTTCACCAGTGTCACCACAACAAAGTCATTAGAAAAGAAAAAAAAATCATTTAAAAAAATCCTTTTAAAGAGAGAGCCCACCCAGGCCATGGGGAGCCCACTGAAGTTCCCTTCTCACTCTGGGTGATTTTTTTATCCAGTAAGTTAAATTTGAGATCAGCACCTCCCTGTTCTTAGACCTCTACTTAGCCTTTCCCCTTCTGCTCAACCCTCTTTGGGATATATATATATGAACATCTCCACAACGTTTTGGCATCCGAGACAACTCAGACTGATGTAGTGATTTCCTAGACCTTAATAGCTAGCAAGTGCCAAGGCTGGGCGTAGAACTGTGATCAAAGAGGACTTTTTCCTGTTGAAATTATTAAAAGTCCATCTACCTTTATCTTAGTTTTGTATGTCAGTTCTGGTGAGCGTCAACCTTCAAATCTGCAAGCGTGTATAAAATTTTCATCCTCTCGGTGCTTCTCTAGTCATATCATTTTTCATAATGTGACTTGACCATTTCTTTACAGGCTTCCCATTCGTTTTATTTCAGATCATTTGTAAAAAAGATTATGTAGGAAAATGGCAAGACCCTGGGCATAACTGGGTTTATTTATAGTACACCTTTTGCGTGATAGACTGTATTGTTTGTTTAAAATATGTGGAGCTTAGAGAGGCCCCTCCCTGGTGCCGGTCCCTCTGGAGACATAGTCTTCCCACCCAGGCGACAGCAGTGTTGGCCTCGTGACTTGCTTTAGCAAATGGAATGTGAGCAGACTGTACACAACCCGTTTCTGAGCAGGAGGTTCCAGGACTCTGGTGTGGCACTGCCATTGTTTTTCTCCTCTTCCTGTAGACATTTCCCAGATTGGGGCCTCTTTTTCTGTCTGGATTTGGAAGTAAAGATAAAGCATGGGAAAGAGTCACACCTAATTCATAGCCAACGTGCACGTAGGTAATAAATAAACCTTTGTTGCAAGTCAGTGAGATTTGGAGGTTGGTTTTTATCACAACAAAATTTAGCAAATTTCATGCACAATGGCTTTAGACACATTTTTCCATGGATAATTTTGACATATATTCCCAAATTAATTTGAATTTGTTAGGTATGACATTGTGCCAAAAGCTAAAGTTATTCTTTTATATTTCTATTCATTGACCATAAAAGAAGAAACACGTGCTACTATTTTAATAATGTTATATATTTACTGTCACTTTACAGTTGATAAAGTTATTTCATATGCAGCATCTCATATATTCTCAATAATTCTGTATAATGGGTATTATCATTTAATTCCATAAAGGGAAAATAGCTGAGGTTTGGAGAGATATAATAGATTTTCTCAAAATTTTGTAGTAGATGTGGAAAGAAATTAAAAAGACGTCCCCAATTCAGCGTGTCTCTTCCTGCCCCACTATTTCATAGTTGTCACCATATGTGACTTTTCTTTGATTCACTTTCTTTGATATTTTCTTCAATTATGTAAATTTGCAGATGGAATTTATAAACACTACAGTTAAAACTAATTTATATCAACATAAATTGGAAATTTCTGGGGTTAAATTTTTCTCCCTGTATGAAAATCAACTTTAATGTGGTCATAAATTTTAGAATTAAAAAAACTAGTGTGAAACACATTTCTCTCTGTGTGTGTGTGTGTGTGTGTGTGTGTGTGTGTGTGTTAATCCTCACCTGGGGATATTTTTTCATAAAGAGAGAGAAACATCCATGTGAGAGAGACACACTGACTGGTTGCCTCCAGCGGGAATTGAACTGAATCCTACAGTACATGGGCTGATGCGCTAACCACTGAGCAATGGGCAGGGCGGATACCCATGTCTTAGAAGCTTCTCATAATACAATAAAGGTGCAATGAACATTTGAAAATCAGGAAATATTAATATTTTGTCTTGTTCTGATCTATATTCACGCATCTCTTCTTAGTTATGGTAACTGAAGTTACAATGCTGAAACTGGCCAGGATTAAAACAATCAGCTCATATGATTCATTAGAGCTGGTGCATGTTACTGCATCAAGTGTTGATGAAATAAAAATGATGGTCATAAGTCTCATGCGATATTAAGACAGTTAAATGATAGTGAGTCCTATTTTACATTCGTATAGCCAATTTATTTTAGCAGTGTGGGCTCTAATATAACAAAGTTCAATGAACATTTTATTTCTTTTACTCTCCGTTTCATTATTTCCTTTCTCTTTATGACTGATGTCAGGTAAAGAGGGTTTGGAATGACTGCCAAGGAGGTGATACAATCTCTCTTTCTAGAAGTTGTGTGACCTCCAACTTGACATGCAAATAAATGTGCATGCTTTTTCAAACATGCCTCTGACTTTCTATTACATGAAGATCTGTGCAATAGTGTTATGCGTGCCTGTTGTGTTTTTAAACTTGGTCTGGTATTGCTTTAAATTTGTTGACTCTGTTGTTGCTGTATGTGGTTTTTATACACAAATGTTGTCTATAACTGTACAAGTTTGATGATCTCGAACAAACATTATGATGTTACCTAAACCGTTTTAAATGTGATAACATTTTCTTAACCAGGTTAAAAATTTACTGAAGAAATTTTACCAATTTATTTTATTTGCTATCTAAGAACTTCCTCAGACTCAATATTCATAATAGGGCAGAGAGATCACAGTGGCAACATGCGGCAAATAATGAACAAATTTTATTTGTTAAACAATGTCATTCAAACCTGTATTTGATTATATGTAATATAGTAAGCTCAGTAGACAAAAATTAATATGCTGGAAAAGGAGAGGCTGCAAACAATTAGCATATATTATTGTACTATATCCAAGCATCCTGTTATTAAGCATTTCTTTTGAATGAGTAACTGCTTAACCTAGTAAAAACTTGGAGCACCAACCTCACAACTTATTAGGGAGGCACAAGGTAAAAGTTTTGATGTGATGGTCCTGGGGGGTGGTGATGGGGGATAAATCATCTGCATAGGTAAATCCCTGTATTTTATGTTGAGATAGTAAAACCCAATCAGATATGAGCTTTCTGAAAGACTTTTTTTTTTTTTTTTTTTTTTTTTTTTTTTTTAGTGAATGAAAGCATCAGTAGACTCTAGCCTTAGGCTCCAGAACTGTTCATTTTGGTTCTAGCAACATGTTTCATCTACCAGGAAGTGCTTTTATCTTCCACTGGAGGAAAACATCACATAAGCAGGGATGGCACAGCATGGCCAGCTCAAGGAAGTACACATGACATGCAGCTGCGGAAGGCTTGTGCAGTACAGGGAAGGGCGTCACATGAAATTGGGCAGATGGATGCAAACAGTCAAATTTTCAAATTTGTTTCTCATTTGCTACTTTTAAGGTTTTTGTTCTGACAGAAATTATAAAGTCCAAATCGTTATACCTCTCTTAGTGGTTATTTGATTTCTAACAACAAATATTTGTCCTATTGTCTTAAACATTGTCTCTTTCAACCTCACATCACATAGTACTGCAGGGTACAATTTAAACTTAAGTTGCTTTGCCTTGCTGTCTGGTAGATATTAAATATATAATTCATTTTTCTGAACATTTGGAGAGTCTTATTATGACTCCATAGTTGTTGTCGTATTAGCACATTCATGAAGTTAGGCAATGACCAAACATTTATTTGTCTACCTTCTATTCATATACTAAGCTGTAAACATAGAGGTATTGACCTCCTTGTAGTAACATTTATAATTGATGGGTAAGAAAAAGTAAGCATGATAATTTTGGTGCTGAAACTATGAACATTGCCTTTTTTGAGAAAAGGAGTAATAGCAAGCTTGACTTGTCTGGCTTCTATAAGCATACATCACAGGTAACTGAGAGAAATCTAGGGGAAGGATGCTTTTCTTGATATAAAACCTTACTATAATTCTGAAATCTAAGAAAAATTTTGCAAGGAAATACTTTTTTTTTATTTTCTCAGATGCTCATCTTCTTTTATAATTCAAAGAATTAAGAAAAATAACAGATTCAAGTCTTGTTTAAACATTTTTGTGACCTAATTTTTAATTTAAACTTTAATGGAGTTTAGAATTAACCCAAGTAAAAATAAATCAACAGAAATTGTGTCCAGGATCCTTATTTAACTCTCTTCTTGCTTGCATGTGTTTTTTTTTTTCTTTTTCTAAAGAAAAATCCTCTGTGATCCTTATCTTTTCTCCTATATATGTAAACTGATTTTTTTCCACATTACTTCCTTTTAAAAGTTTCCCTTTCTCTTTGATTTTCTTTAGTTTGAATATAAGATGCCCTGGTGTTTCTTATGGCTACAGAAGCTCCAATTAATGTCCTTGTTTTTGTATCCCCTATTTCTGTTGTTTTCTCTAAGAACTCTGTCTTAAGTAGAGTTTGAGCCTTATAGATCTTTAAAAGGTAATCCACTATTATTGTATTAGAGCCCTGTTGATGTGGCGAGAAGGAGTTGGGGAATAAGGAGGAGTGTTCTAGAAACTTATGATTAAATCTCAGTCATTTAGCAGGGCTGTGGCCCTGAGCGGTACCCTTCACAAGTGTCTCTTGTCTTTTCCCCTTTGTGGGAGTCAGGAAAGCTAGAGAGCACTGGAGTTGGGGAATCGTCCTTAAGCTTATGTGAGATCAGGTTCTGATAAAGTCCTTTTCACTTGAGAGTAAGCCCTTGTTATGGAGAACACACTCGGTTTATTTCCCACTGGCTACTTTTGCCCTCATTCAGTAAAAAATAAGAACATGGCAGAGTTTCTGGAGTCCAAACTAAGAAAATATGTGTCTATTCTCACCAGGACTTGTCATCTCTAGGATTTTCTCTTACTCAAGCTAGTCTACACTCTACTTCAAGCAATTCATCAAATTACAATGTAACTTTTCTTACCAACTTATGAGTCTAATGGCTTCTGCTCTCCTTAAGTTGCTATCAGCTGTGTTTTTCTAAATTGGTCTGTATCTAGATTTTGAGATGGAGGCTTACCCTGTGGTTTCAATTCTCTATGTATCCAGGAAAAGTCATTAATTTTCAGTTTGCTCAGCTTTTTTCTAGTTGTAAGGGTGGGAATGGTTACTTTGAAACTGAAGTCATGTCAGAGCTGAAAGGCGAAGTCAGTATTTACATATTGGTAAATAAAATTGCTGGGCATTTCAATGGAAAATAATCATCACTAATAATAGCTGATACATAGAAAATTACAAAATCCATGAGGAAATTTATTGCCATAAGAAAAAAGGCACACATACAATAAAAGGGAGTTTTTGCATTTGAGGAACTATAGTGATGAGAATCCATTTAGAAAGGAACTGTAAAGCAAGAGGATAAAAGGGATTCAATAAAACCCACCAACAAAAGTAGGCTTGCAATGATAAAAACTCACCAGATTTATTAATTCATTAATTAGATATAAGTAAAAAGATAATTAAAAAATAAGTTTGACCCTGGCTCAGTGGCTGGGTTGGTTGGACTTTCTTCCCACACACCAAAAGGTTGAAAGTTTGAGTCACAATCTGGGCATGCATGGGAGGCAGCCAATCGGTGTTTCTCACATCAATGGTTCTCTCTTTAAAATCAATAAAAGCATCCTTGGGTGAGGATTAAAAAATAAAATAACAAAAATAAAACCTAAAGATTTGAAAAAAAAGACAAATTACAAATGTAAACTCATTCCTTAAAAACTTCATAGAGAAAGTACACAACATTTGGAAAGAGAATAAGATGGAATTTTTAAAAGCTGCTAGAGGACAAGACAGTTGACTATAAATAACAATCACAGTGACAGAAGATTTCTTAGAAATATCAATAGATCTCAGAAGACAAGGTACCAAATCTTTCAAGAACTGATGGTATACCTGTTTACTCAGATTTAGATACAACAATTAAATGAAATGGCAACATTTAGAATGGGATAAAATACTTGCAGATCATTGACTGATAAGTGGCTATTATCCAAAATATATAAAAACTCATACAACTCAATAACAAAAACAACAAAAAATCCATTTCAAAAACAGGCAGAGGAACTTGACAATTTTTTCAATGAAGATGTACACATATCCAAGGGGTACAAGAAAAGATGCTCAATATCCACCACGAATCATCAGGGAAATGCAAATCAAAACCAGAGTGACATATCCTTCACACCTGTTAGTATGGTCATTATAAAACAGAAACAAAATAGTGTTGGCCAGGATCTGGAGAAAAGGCAATCTTTGTCCACTGTTGTAGGAATGCATTTTCATTTAGCCACTATGAAAAACAGTGTGTAGGTTCCTCAAAAAAAATAAAAATAAAACCACCATATGATCCAGCAATTCCACTTCTGGGCATGTATTAAACTAAAACAAAATCATTATCTTGAAAAATGCACTCTCATGTTCATTGCTGTCTTATTTACAATAACCAAGACATGGAAACAAATTGGTGTCCATCAATTGATGAATGGATAAAAAATATTATTCAGCTATATAAAAAAGAAACCCTGACATTTGCAATACTATGGAGGAACATTAAGGATACTATTCTAAAAAAACACACACAAAAATGCTATATAATCTCACTTCTCTAAGGACTTTAAAATACAAACAAACAAAAACCAGACTCACAGATACAAAGAACAGATTAGTGGTTGCCAGAGAAGGGGATGAAAGGCGTGATAGTGAAAAGAGTGAAAGGTGTCTAAAGGTACAAACTTTCGGTTATAAAATAAGTAAGTCCTGGAGAGGTAATGTACCACTATAGTTAACAACACTTTATTGCATATTTGAAAATTGCTAAGAGAGTAAAATTTAAAAGACAGCATCGTAAGAAAAAAAAATACTTATATCTGTGTGGTGATGGATGTTAACTAAAGTTATTGTGGTGATCATTTTGTAATATAAAAACACTAGAGGCCCAGTGCAAGAAATTCATGCATGGGTAGAGTCCCTTGGCCTGGCTGACAATAGGGCTGAACAGGATCTTCCAGCTGAAGGCTGGGGCCTTTCTTCATTCCACACTGAACCCTGGTGGTCAGCAAACATAATAGCGAGCAATTGGTCACCTGGTCAAACTCCCATGGGGATAATTTGCATATTAGGCATATCTATCTATCTATCTACCTATCTATCTATCTATCTATCTATCTAGATATCAAATCTTTATGTTGTATTCCTGAAACTAACACAATGTTATATGTCAATTATATCTCAATTTTTAAAAGATTCTACATATGAATGAGTTCATGCAAAAAAAAAGATGAAAGCTTTTCATATCTTTTACAATTATTTTTTATAACACTTAAAATTGAGTTTGTATTATATTAAACACAAATTTACCTACATACATTTAAAAGATGATGTAACCCTTTCTTTATAATATGTATGTAATATGTATAATGTGTAACATCTAATATGTTCAATGTATATGAAATTATATTTTACTAGAGGCACATTCCACAAATTCATGCACCAGTGAGGTCCCTCGGCCCTGGTCAGTGGGATCCAGCTGAAACTGGTTGTCCAACATTCCCCCAGGGATTCCAGAGTGTGAGATGACGCAGGACAGGCTGAAGGACCACAAGAGTGCATCTTCAGGGCTGGGAAGGGACTTAGGGAGGACTCCAGGGTGTGCCAGGCCCTTCTTGCTTTGTCCTGATTGGCCAGATCCCAGCAGCAAGCTAACCTACCAGTTGGAGCATCTGCCCCCTGGTTGTCAGTGCATGTCATAGTGAGCATATCATTTGCATATTTTGCTTTGATTGGTTGGACCAGACGACCAGGCACTTAACATATTAGGCTTTTATTATATAGGATAGTCAATCAATAGTCAAATATTAGTGCATGTACATACTCATGGACAATTTGCTACAACATTAAAAAAATGCAACTTGATGGTCTGGCATAGTTCTATTTTGAAGTTTGTTTTTATAGTTCTAAAAGTGTATGCTTTTATGCTGTATTTCAGCCATATTGGCCAACATACCTTCAAATATATTCTTTTCCAGACTTTGCACATTCTGACATATATGCCTGGACCCCAGCTGTTGCAATTTGCTCTGATGGAGTCAGGCTGCTGTAAGAGCTGGTGTAGTACTTGTGGAATGCAGGATGCACTTTGGATCTCAGTGCAGTGTGCATACAATTGAGGATCAGAGTTTTGGCTGCAGTGGATAGATCTGGGCCCTCTGAGAGCAATTCTGATTTCAGGTATGTTAGATGTGGGAGGATATTGCCAAAATATTTTTATTCCTTAAAAACACTCAGATTTCTTTTCCCCATCCCTTACTTTTTTCATCTAATAAATCCCACAGGAACTTTAAAAATAAAATATATTTTCAAAACAAAATATTTTCTCTTGATCACAAGAGAAACAGCTGTTTATTACGTGGTCCAATATATATCCATAAAAATATATCTGTCCATATAGATCTTTTGGATTTTGAGAGAGTGGAAATTATTGATGTGATGTACTTTCAACCAGGCCTTAGTTTGTTTTGAGATTAAATATATTAGTTTTATTTTACTGGTCATTAACTAGCTCAGCAAAAAAAAAAAGCTCCTGATCAAAATCCTTCCCCAAGAATCAACTCTATACTTTGGAAATATAGTTTCCCGAGGAACAACTTTCAGGAAGGCGTCCTATTCTTTTAAGTCTTGGTTTCTTACCTTTGAGTTTCTCAAGCAGTTTTTAGAAATACAAGGTATGCATACTTTCAGCTTAATAGTTCAACAATTTGGGTGACCTCTGTGGCCACGCACTGTGTTAGCTGGTGGGGATTCCCTGATGACTATGGAAGAAATGACCTACAGCCACGCAGCATTGAGTTTTTGTGCCCTTGACACCAGATTCTTGGATTCAATGGTAAACTTACTTCTCCTTTAAAAATATTAGAGGTTCCTGTCTCATTGGCATTGAGCAGTGGTCATCTCTCCCATCACAGTTCAGCACAGATCTTCTTGAAGACTTTTCATTGCAGTTTGCTGGACTGCATCTCTTATAGCTGGTGGTAGAATAGTTCCAAAGAATAAATCCAAGGGCACATTTTTTCTAGTCAAGTGAGTGAGTGATGCCCTTGGGCACACACACAGAGCTAAGAACAGACCAGAAATATCAGTTGTTCTGTTTTGGTTAAATTGTAGACAGGCATTTTCTCAATGGAAAGAGGTTGGACATTAGAACTTTCTCAAAGTCCTTCCTAGAGCTATATGACCTTGGACAAGGTCCTCTTTTGGGAATAATATAACCTGGCTTAATATTTATTCAGAGATAATACAGCATAGCAATATTAGATAGTAACACACTGTATTCTATATAAATGTGTACCTTTTATATTATAAAAATGACTTCTGGAATCAATATGGATTAACTTGGACACACCATTGCTTGCCAGAAGTGTCTGTCATTTCTCTGTCAAATAGCGATTTGTCTAGTAAAGTCTTTAAACTGGTGAGTGTACCTATAAGACACAATTTTGTATAGCTCTCTTAATGAACACTGGCAGGAGAAATGAAGAAGTGCAGGGCGTTCTGAAACACAGGTTCAGAACAGAACACTTCAGAGCCTTGAAAGAATGTCCCTGAATATGTAACTTGTTGCCTGGGGGGGAAAAGGAAGATAATCAAGCAAAAGAAGAAGCTTTATCATCATCACCTTTGACTTTCATTCAACCTTTTCTAAGATTATTTTGCACTTTTTAACCTCTGATCTCCTACTCCACTAACAAACATGGTGCTAGGTCTATGCTCTGTGTTACAAATCAATAAAGCAGCACCCACCGCGTTTAGCAAACCTGGTTGCCTAATATAATTATGACTATCATTATACTAAAATTTAGTTTTCCTTTCTTTTAAACATGGAAAATTTTTTAACCCATTTCAGACCTGAGAGACACCTAGGTTTTTATTATCTGTTACTGGCATTTATCCAAGTGTCATGTAAGGAATTTATTAATATTGCTATAATACTTCAGAGGATGGTGGAATGTGCATTCAAGGCAGATTCTTTTTAAAACTCTGTGGGGGGAGGAGGGAAAGAGCAGAGATGATGGGGTGATGGAATTCTGTTCTCTGCAGGAGGGAGGGGGAGAATTTTCTTTATGCCACTCTTTCATGCTGAGAACCTCTAAGGCAGTGCCAGTGGCATCCTAACACAATATTAAATCATTGGTTCCCACATGGACTACTCATATCATTGTAATGACTCAGAAGTAATTCAACAAAAAATGTAAAAAATGTATCATGATAAAAAAATAGAGACTCATATATGTTACAAAGGTATTTTTTGGACAAAGCAGATGTCTTGGTAAAATAATTTAAAAATTAATACTTCATTGTTAATGCTTTCATTTGAAAATAGACATCACTCTGCTTTTGTTACAGATCTTTATGGATATTATTTATCATCCCCTACCCTAGAGTAAAAGCCTAATATGCAAATGGACCGAAGGGCGGAATGATATGTGGAATGACTGGTCACTATGACGTGCACTGACCATCAGGGGGAAGACACTCAAACAGGCGCTGCTCCCAGCCTCTAGTGGATATAATAGTTTTATTTACTATTTTTAAAGTTCTCAAAGTTATTGGAAATTTGATGTAACAGGCTATGTTAACATTAAGAGCAGTGGACATTTTTTTTAATGAAAATTCGCTCCAACACTCACCCACTTAAGATCATTTAGTTTAACTTAATCGCCAAAGTCAAAGGTCTTTGCCCAGTTCATCCTGACCTACTTCCAGCATTTGTTGGAGTTTTCTTCCCTTTTCTTATTGAAACTTCATTTTTCCTTTGGTTTCAATAACATGTTCCTCTCTACATTTGCTAATTATTTGCCTATTATGTCTCAAAACCTTTTATTCCCAAAACCTTTCTCTCCTCTGCTTTGTTGAGAATTGGCATGGTACTACTCTCTAAATAACTTTCCCCAGACCCCCTTATAATCTGGCTACCTGTTAGGCTTTGCCAGTAAAGGGCCTTGGAGAGAGATTGGTTGGAAAGTAAGAAAGGAGAACGGATTTTTCCTTCTGGTTTTCCAGCTGCTGGCAGCATTGTTTCGGCAAGGGCAGTTGGCCTCCAGCTTCTTTTACCACCTCTAATACCTGTTGGTAACCAGATGTGCTTCCTTAAAAGGCTGGAGGTTAAGAGATACCCCCATGTTCCTTCATGTACTGGGGCATGCTCTTCTGGGCATCTGTTGAGCTATGTCCCCTGCACCGAATTCCTGGCACCTCCCAGACTAGAGGTTTGGGAACCAGCTTCCTGGTGCTTACTTCAAAGGAACAAACACCAACTCTGTTGAACGCTCTTCCAGCTTTATTGTCTCTTATCATTTGTTTCCCCAGCCTTAAGGGCAGTAGTTGCTTCTTGTAATTATTCATCTATGTGTAACCTCAGCATCCCTTTCATTTTCTTATAGCTGCCTAATACATATTAACCAGTTTCCCGTATTAAATTTCTGTCCATTTCAGAAATATCTAGTATGCTCTATTTTCCTGAGTAGATTCATAGTTCTCTTTTTGCTCTGCCTCCTTTACTTTTATTTCTTCTCCAAATTTCTCTTAGTGGCCCATTTGGTCCTTAATACACCCTGACTGCATATGTAAAAATATCTGTGTATCAAAGACCTGATATATTTCCTCAGCTCCAAACATCATATTTCTACCAGGTTATAGCATCAACTATTTTTACTTGGCATGTTTGCTAGGATTTCCTATGGATTTGTGGCATAAACTTATATTAAGTATACAATGCCACAGATCAAATTATCTTCTCTCATGCCATTTCCATGCTTCACCATGTGTACTGTCATCAAACTTGTTTTCCTCAGTAGTACCTCAATAGTTCCAGTCACAGAAATTCATACTTTAGAATTTTAAAATTGTTTTCTCTTATTATCCTCATAGTCACTCAGCAATAATATAATTTAAACTAGAGGGCCAGTGCATGAATTCGTGCATAGGTGGGGTCCCTAGGCCTGGCTGGCAACTGGGGCCAATCCTGGTTGGCTGTCTTGTCAGAGGAGGGACCAAGGGATGTTGGCTGGCTTTGGGAAGTTGGCTGTGGAAGTGCACTGACCACCAGGGGGCAGATCCTGCATTGAGCCTTTGGTAGTCAGTGTGTTGTCATAGCGACCAGTCGACTGGTAGTTCAGTCGACTGGTCATAATGGTTGCTTAGGCTCTTGTATGTATAGATTACTCTTCTACACTCTGTTTTTCGTTTATCCCTCCCCCCCATTACTATCATCATTACCCTAATTGAAGCCCTCATTAACTTTACTCTTTGATGACTTCAATAAAGTCCATACTAGTTTATCTCTTTCCATGATTATTGCTACCAGACTATTCTCACAGGTTCTGAAATCTCTGTCCACAAACCTTCAGTTGTTTCCTTATCCCACAACATAAAGTCCAAACCCCTCTGCTGGAAATCTTACCTCAATAACATATTTGGTCTTCTCTCTCTCACCACTAGCCCCTAATAAATCTCTATTTTAGGAAAATTGGTTTACTCCATGACTTGCCATTTTTATGTCCTTATCTCTATAGAAAGTACCTCATTTAGCAAAGCTCAACTTTGTGAAGCTGTCCAAGAACATTTTAGACAGAACTGACCTCTCCCCATGAGGTACTCTGTATGGGCATCACTTCTCTGTAGTGCCTATTTGGCATTAGTCATAAATTGAATGCAATGTTATAATAATGAGAAAGTGTATATTTAAGAGTACTGCAACACTCTTCTAGAGTGAAGATCCTTAGAATGTATCTATCCAATTGACTAAAAAAATATCTTAACTAAACATTTGTTTGACTTCTTGATGCTAATAAAAATATATTTCTTTATATTTGAAGTCACTGAGTTGATCAATTATGTTGTCTTAATGTTTGTAGATGTAAAATTTATTACTACACCTGGATATTTCTCATTTATGGAGGTATCTATTACATCCTTCATAATTCTATAATTATTCTCTTATATCAAGAGATCAGGATGGAATATGAAAATATACCATAATTTGATTAATTTCAGTACTTCTTAAAAAACTGATAAAATATTTTGGGGAAGTTTTGTTTTGGAAAAATTTCCCTACCATATATCAGTTCTTCTCTGTTTTTCTCCCTTCCTCCATTCCTCCCTCCTTTCCTTCTCTCCTTCCTAATATGTTGTAGTATTTCTTGCTCCTGAAAGCCAATATACTGATAATATCAGACCTCTTCGTTAAATTTTCTTCATCTGATAAATGGATGGCTTTTGCAGCCTGTAGAGATCCCAAGTGCTTAAAAGGAAGGAGATCTACAGGGAGCAGTGTCTAAGGATATATTATAAACATAATGTCAAGAAAACAATGTGGAACTGCCTTGCCTGTACTTTCTTTTTTTTAAAATATATTTTTAATTGATATTTTACAGAGAGGAAGGAAGAGAGATAGAGAGCTAGAAACATCAATGAGAGAGAAACATCGACCAGCTGCCTCTTGCACACCCCCCACCGGGGATGTGCCGGCAACCAATGTACATGCCCTTGACCAGAATCGAACCCGGGACCTTTCAGTCTGCAGACCTACGCTATACCACTGAGCCAAACCGGTTTCGGCCTGCCTGTACTTTCTTAAATGGCTTTCCATAATCCATCCTTCAACAGTGTACAGGCAAATTGAAGAACAGTTATATAAGGGAGGCCTCCAAATAATAGGAAAGCTATCTTGAACTCTGTAGATTAGGAAGGAATCTGAAAAGACCATTTTAAACTTATATTTTCAGATAATGTTGTAACTGCATAACTTTAATACAGTCCATAAAAGCAAATCGAGCTCCTATTATATTTCAGGATAGTATGGGCAGAGGCAGTGAGTCCCCATCATTGGCGATTCTACACATCCGACAGTATTTACTTTTACAATTGATATTCTGAAAGTCAAGATTATCTGGTCATATATAATAAATAATAAAAATTTTAAAATATGTAAATATGTCTAAGATTAGATAGCCCAGTGATAGTGGGGTCCCCAATAAACAAATTGAGGACTCCATTATCACTGGGCTAACAATATAATAAAAAACAACAAAAACAAAAAAAATATGTCCTGCTTTTATTCTTATTCAATCCTCCATAAATAAGGTAAGTACATTTTAAATATTTTTCACACTAAAATTTTCATATGTTTGAAGTCAGCTGATAAACATCTAAGTCATAGGGGTGAGCATACCCCGTTTGCTTGAAACAGGCCCAGCATAGGTCTGCTGTCTTGGCAAAATCAGTAAGAGCCACCACTTCCCTCTTCTCTGTAAATATACCCAGATTTGAATTCTGGGAAATATTTGGTCAATCTACCATTAATCTTCTTTAATTCAGGCCAAAATCAATATGTAAGCCTTTCGTTTTAGAGTCATCTTCATTATTTTTCTCTAAATAATTTCTAATGATAAAAGAGCAGGTTTTAATTTCCTCCCCTTAACTATGTGAAGAAATTCAATGATAAAGGTACCTGCTTTCAAAAAAGCACCAGATCCAGTTACTGAAAGACCATAATTAAGGAGTAATTGTGGGAGTGAGGGTGTTTTTGGAGCGAGAGAGAAAGCATGCCACTGAAAAGTTTATGATAAGCAGATGATTTCCAGTTCAAGAAATCAAATACTACCCATTTCTATTCCCATCAGAGGTTCAATTAGAAATAGAATCCTTCTTTGCTTCCTGCCCTACGCCGGGGTGTTGTTATGGGCTGTGCACTGTTTAAACAGCTGTGGAGTCTCCCCTCGCTTGTGACCAGATTGCACCTGTGATACTGATTCTTGTAAGGAGCTAAGACTAAGAGGAAACTTGATCATTTGCAGAATAACGAGGAACTGAGGGTGAGCTGTGCTCTCTGTCTCAGGATAATGAGTTGAGTGTTTAGAGAACGTGAAATCTTTGTGTCAGTTTTGCTCAGTAAACTCAGTGCCGGACTATTTCTTTCCAGTACAAACCAAGAATGAAAAAACAGCATAGACACAAATGTACAAATAATAAATTAAAATGTATATTTAAAATATGAAGACTCAAACATCCATTTGAATCTCTGTTATGAAGAAATGGAAAGATATCCCTTGCATATTTTGTTTTTCTGCAGTTTCGCCTCATCTTTTTCTAACTCTTCTGTTATTATTATCTCACCTTTAATACATTGTGAATGAGAGACACTTCTCGTTATATCCATACTAGAGGCCTGGTGCATGAATTTGTGCACCAGTGTGTGTAGGGGGTCTCTCAGTTTGGCCTGTGTGCTCCCTTGGTCTAGCCTGTGGAATTGGGCTAAAACAGTCTCTCTAACATCCCCTGAGGCGTCCTGGATTGTGAGAGGGTGCAGACCAGGCTGAGGGACCCCACCAGTGCAGGATCAGTGCCAGGGAGGGAAGTGGGAGGTTGGCCAGCCAAGAAGGCACCACAAGAGGGCTCCAGGGCATGTCTGGCCTGTCTTACTCAGTCCTGATTGGCCAAACCATAGCAGCAAGCTAACATACCAGTCAGAGTGTCTGCTCCTTGGTGGTCAGTGCACATCATAGTGAGAAGTTGGGCAGCCTTAGCATATCATTAGCATATTATGCTTTGATTGGTTGAATGGATGACTGGACACTTAGCATATTAAACTTTTATTAGAAGGATGTTCTTCTAGTTCAATAGTTCTCAGACTTCATAATATGCTATGAATACCTGGAAGGACTGCTGTAACACAGATCGAAAGGGATTCACTCCCAGAATTTTGGATTCTGTAGCTTCAGAATTTGCAGGTGTGACATGTTCTCAGGTGACACTATTACTGCTGGCCTGGAAGCCACACCACTGCTCTAGCAGTTCAGTATCTGACTGGAAGGCTTGGCAGAAGTTAGCTTTTGAGAGGAAAGGGAAATGCAAATGTATTATTTGGGGAGAGCACAGGATAGAGAAGTAATGGCCACCTCGATCAGCTTCAGGAAGGGCTCATCACCATCCTTCCCTCCAAGCTCGCCTCCAGCACCCCTGCCTCGTTCTTTTCAATTCTGCTGGGGCTCAATTTTCAAAGCATTTCAAGAGGAACCTATGTTCTTTGGATTTGAATTTATTGCTTAACTGAGTTTCTGGATTTGAGAATATTAAGTAGGAGTAAGTTTGTATCAACTGTATTTTAAATGTTTGGTGATGTGTTAAGAACTGTTGTGACTATAACATCCGTTAAAATCAGCCTGTGTACTGATTACATGAATGATGGTGACCTGACCTGGTTTTGGTCTTACCACATGACTGCATCATTAATGCACAGTAGCAGTGTGATTGCTTAGCAGGCACATTGCTTGAATGATTTTGTTGATGCTGTGTTTGCCAAACTACTGTACTCAATTTATTCTTGTCCTGCCTACAGAGTTCTGACTTTTGGTTTATACATCTTCTTTTTACTACATTCTGATCTGTAATTTTTCACATTTTTGTCAGAGTCTCCTTCAATCTTACTATATGTTTTTCTCAATATTCTCCACTTCTAATTTAACTAATTACTACATATATTTTAGTTACCTTTAGTGCTCTAATGATTTTTACATCACCACTTTATTTCACCTATTCCTTTCATATTTTTTCAGTATCTTTTACACTATAGTGAGATATCTGTTTATTTTTCTATCTGTTTATTTTTCTCTCTTTAGATAGGATCAATCTTGTTCACCAAAATGCTTTGAAATGTCAGTGATGGACATAAAACCCAGAAATACATGCATAAATTAAAATGTCAAGGCCATAAAAATATTGAAGAGAAATTAAACAATTGAATTAAGAAATTCATACTATAAAGATTTTAATAGTCACATAATTTTAGTTAATAAATTTAACTCACTAACTTTTTGGTAATTGAAGCAAAAGGAACTGTGATCAGTTTATAGAAATCATATCACTTAAGGAGAAAACACATTAATTGTTTGTAAGTTCAAATACAAAGGCCAGGTATCAAATGAGTCTTTGTATTAGGGGATTCTGAGTTATGCCATGACTAGCATTTTAATAGCATTATTAAGTAACTATAGTAGTCTATTTCATAAAACATATTTTAGGTCATCCATAATGCAAGCAAAGGGAATAATGTCAAAGTACAAAAAAGAAAATATCTTGCCAGGTGCTAAGGAAATATGGTCTAAATATTCAGCTTTTTGATGGTACAGCATGACTTGAGGGTTAAAAAATAAGGCTATTTAGCCCTGGCCAGTTTGGCTAAGTTGGTTGGAACATTGCCTCATGTAACAAAAGGTTGTGGATTCAATTCTCGGTCAAGGCACATACATAGGTTGTGGGCTCCATCTCTGGTTGGGGCATGTACAAAAAGCAATCAATCAATGTTCTTTTGCACATTGATGTTCTCCACCCCCTCTCTCCTCTATCTTGAATAAATGAGTATATATTCAGGTAAAAAAATTTTAAAATGAGAATATTCAGAGAGGGACATTTATTTCATTTTTTTCCAAAACAATCTCCAGAAATAAAATTCCTTTCAAAAGACTTTTGATAGAATTTAGCTGGCAAGCAGTCTGAAAGTATTTCCTCTGGCAATAAACAATTTATTTTTACTGATTAAGGACACATTCTGCATTTTAAATATCAACTAAATAAGTGAACAGGATGATTGACACCTTCCTCTGAAAATTAGATTAAAAAATCAACACTTCTTCTTGAATAGAAATCCAACCAATTACCATATCAAACTGGGCCAGTAGTGTAGTCAGGTCCATTAAAAATTTTTCTGAGTCTATTTCAGCATATGAACACATGTATTATCAGGTCTCCAAAATTCTTTATCAAAGTATGACTAAGATCATTTAGACTGGAACATTTTCAAAGCATAAGTTATCCCCCTATGGCTATAGGGAAAAAAAAAGGTTCAACAAATGCACATGTAGTTCTTTAAAATATATTTTTATTTACTTTAGAGAGAGGAAAGGTGGGGAGAGAGAGAGAGAGAGAGAGAGAGAGAGAGAGAGAGAGAGAGAGAGAGAGAGAGAAACATCCCACAAATTGGGCATGTGCCCTGTTAGGAAATCAAGCCAGCAGCCTCTTGGTGCATGGGATTACACTAAATCAACTGAGTCACACCAGCAGGGCTTTACATCAAGTTTTATGAGAACAATTTCTTTCTTGAATCTGCCAGGATAAAATAGTTATGAATATATTTATTCTTAAGTGTGAAATTATCTTGTTATATAGTTTTGATATAACCCATTACATTTTGAAAGATAATTTGATGCAAATAATTTTGGTTTTAAAGTAAATAATTTTAAGCAATCTTTTCTGATATTGGTTAGTAAGCTGAACCAATTTTCCCTGAAGAATCCTCATAGTTAATACATAGTCATGTCCTAATCATGTAATATAGAAAGAACATTATATTTTGAATATTAGACATAGTTGTGCTGACCAAATCAACCAATGAAATATGTAGAAATAAAATGGGTGAAATTATAAAATGGCTGGGATTTGGAGACAGCCTAGGTGCCCGTCAGCAGATGAATGGATCAGAAAATTATGGTGTGTCTACACAATGGAGTGCTGTGCTGCCATAAAAAAGAATGAATTCTTATCATTTGCAGTAACCTGGATGGAATTGGAGAGCATCATGCTGAGTGAAATAGACCAGTCAATGAAAGAGAAACACGACATGACCTCAATCATTTATGGATAATGGGGAACATTATAAACTGATGAACAGAAAGATAGATATAGTAACAGTAAAACAACAAGCAGACTGTCGGGTGACAGCGGGGAGGGTAGGGAGACCTGGGGGGGATGGGAGATCAGCCGAAGAACTGGTATGCGTGCATATGGGTACGGCCGGTGGACACAAAACTCTGGGGAGGGAGGGCATGTATGGGAGGTGGGGGGGCAATGGTAGGCTATGTACACATATAATACATTAATAAATTTAAAAAATTTAAAAAAAGAAAAAAAAAGAAATACAGGAAAAAAATAAAATGGGTGAAATTAGAACACAAAAAATTTTATGTTCTTTAAAATTACGTGAATAGTTAATAGGCCATTTCTTTCAATCCTTATTTTCTCAGAAGAGATATAATTGTCCCAGGAGGTGAAATCACTCAGCCAATATTAATCATTAATTTTTGCTCAGAGTAAAAGGCTAAATAAAAGTAACAAATGTGTGCCATTATAGAAAGACACTGTCACAAGATTTAACCAAGATGGTCCACAATAGAATAATCTTGCTCCAAATCTGCAAGTTCTTATATAAAATATTGATCCAAAAAGTATTTATCTATAGTTTGTCAAGGAGGAAATCAGGATGGAGAAAATCAGCATGAGATAGAATATATAATTAATAATTTTTTGTCTTAGAAAATCTGTGACTTTGAAACTCTTGCTACAGATCTAAATATCTTTATTTTTGAAGCCTAAGAATGCTATTGTTCTGTTGATGGAGCAAAGGATTTAAGTTAAAGTGTTCTGAGTGACTGTTTTAGAAATGGAATGCTTTTTCTTTCTTATTTTCCAGTCGCTGTAGTCATTTTAAGGATAACCAAACATCAATAAATGTTGGGATACATGTAAAATGTACCAAAGTAATTTTGCATAGAAGGAAATAAATTTTGGTAACTTAGGGATATTACAGAAGAAAAACCTTGCTAATAATTGTGACCACTACTGAGGTAGGCAGACCCATTTTCAAAACAATCACTAAGATGGAAGAACTAACAAGTTCATGTTTGTCCTGTTGAATAGGACATTTATAAGATACAAAAATGTATTATGCCCTGACTCTAAATGGATCCTTTTGCTTATACCTTTTACATATTCCACTTCCTTAGTGTAATAAGTTATGCAAAAACGTTTTTTCTTTCAGGCAATTATGTGCCCTCTTTTGCCCATAAGATTATGTGAGTAGTTAATTTACCTTAAGGATAGTAATGTGTACTTAGTAAGAATGAACTTTTTTTCTGCTAATACAAACCTGTCTTAAATAAGACAAAAGAGGTAAGTGCATGAAAGGGACTCTGAAAAAAAATGTGTTTTCTTCAAAGGTAGTGCAGATATAATTATATATAAGACAGATTCTATCTTTCTGTGTTTACTAAATCTATGTTGGGCTATACGTGTTCTGGATATCCCAGTAGATTTGCAAAAATAGCAGATTAACTAAACAGATTGAGAATCCCTTTCCCCGAGCTGCTTCACTTCACCCCCTTGATCTTTTTAGTGAATCTGGTATGTGTAGAAAAAATGTGTGTGATGTTCTTCTGGAAACATGGAAAGACTCAGAAATCACCCCTTTCTTTGGGTTATCTTTTAGATGTATTTCTTTTTCTATTCTGTCTCTAAAATGTTAGCGCATAGCCCTATATACCACTTTATTCTTACTATCTTGACTTTGAAACTCGGCATGTTCCACAGAGTAAAACTTTTATGGTTTCCATGATTGAACATTCATTACATAACAGAGCACATCACTCGAATTGCATCCTATTTTTCTAAGGAACTTCTATTGTTTATATCTAAAGATAAGCGAGCCAATCCTTCTTGTATCCTACTACAGTACATCATGTGCTTTCTTACAGAAATGGCCTGGCATGTTCCAGATTCAAATATGGTTATATCATTGGCATGTTGATAAAGTTCAGCATTAAAGTCAGAGATGCTCAGTAACTTATGTCACTCCATAGAGTTTAAAAAGTCAATGAATTCTATCAATTGTCCCATATGCATTTTAAGGGAAGGTCACAATAGTCCACTTATTTTATTTTGGACTCTATACTACATGCATTATTTGCATTTAGTCCAGCATTGTGGTAGATGGAATTCCACAGGACAGTCAGTGGGAGTCAACTAGCTTTACAAATGTATTTGTTCTATTCACTATTAAAAACTTGTTTCAGCAAAAACCGGTTTGGCTCAATGGATAGAGCATCAGCCTAAGAACTGAAAGGTCCCAGGTTCGATTCTGGTCAAGGGCATGACCCTTGGTTGCAGGCACATCCCCAGTAGGGGGTGTGCAGGAGGCAACTGATTGATGTTTCTCTCTTATTGATGTTTCTAACTCTCTATCTCTCTTCCTTCCTCTCTGTAAACAATCAATAAAATATATTAAAAAATAAGTAAAAACTTGTTTCAAAGAGTTAACTCTGGTTCAAAGTCAAATCCACTCTCAAAGCATATAACCACCCTTTCCTCTCTAATTGGATGAATGATATTTAGTGGTTTAGTCATCAAGATTCATTTAGAAATTCAAAATTGTTTGAAGTTTTGTACTCTTACAAACATCTCAGTGTCTCAGGTCAATTATATAGTAAAGATTGTTAATCCTGCCTAACTGTAAATTAATCAGTAAGAAGCATATAGATGAGTCATAATGTCTATATTGATAATTGTGTGCCAGCATTATTTACAACAGAGAGCCTCAATATAAATGCTAAAACTTGGTAGATATTTCATTTAGTATGAAGTGACAATTAATTTAGAAGGAATGATGATATCATTAGAAGAATATAGACTATTTCTTTTTTTTTAATTGAATGTATTGGGATGACACGATAAAAAATTATACAGGTGAACAATTCTATAACACATTATCTGTACATTGTGTATTATATTCACCATCCCAAGTCAAGTCTAAGTCCAGCACCATTCATTCCCCTATACCTTCCTCCACCTTCCTCCTCTTGCCATCCCCAACAGCAACCACCATGGTCATGTGTTTTTTTCTTCTGTGGTTTAATATATCCACCCTCTGGAGACCCAGACCCCATTTCCAACCCTATTGACTGTCATCCTTCTCTCTATGTATGAAAATATTTCTTAATGGGCAACAGAGAATAATAGTAAAAATCAGATTTCAACATAACTACTACATTGGTTGTAGAATTGCATTAGTGAGAGCTATGTGTCTTCTCTTCTCTTGTGATTATAAGCAACTTCAAGTAGAGACCTCTTTTCTTTACATGCTGTGAATGCTCTCACTTTCTAGTATACTAATGACCTCAAAAATCTTAATATTGAAACAATAGTGGGTTTTTTAAAGTATCTATACCTAATTTATTCAATTTAACAAACATTCATTGAGTTTCTAAGTAACATTCTGGGGACATAAGTTAACAGCCATGAATAAGTGATAGTCCCTGATATCCAGTAAAAGAAACAAATATCTTTAATTCTAATACAATAAGTACTGTACTGATGATATGAATAAATTATTGTAAAAACACAGAGGAAGAAATGATTTGTTCTCTTAGATGATGCAAGAATTGAATCACAAAGGAAAAATATGTGAATTTCATCTTGATATGAATTAGAATTTTTTTCCTTTTAAAAAAATATTTTTATTGATTTCAAAGAGGAAGGGAGAGGGAGAGAGAGAATAATTGATTGGCTGCATCCTATATGCCCCCTACTGGGGATCAAGCCCACAAGCTGGCATATGCCTTGACTGGAATTGAACCTGAGACTCTTCCGTCTGCAGGCCAATGCTCTATCCACTGAACCTAACCAGCTAAAGCTGAATTAATTTTTTTTTGTCAGATGAACAAGGGTAAAAGTAGTTCTAGTAGGAGAAACAAAATAAGGAAATATAAAAATCTATCAAATTGTGCAAGTGATATTGAACATCTTAGTATGCTCAGAGTGTAGGGAATGTGATAGGGAGAGACGTGTTGAATAAATGCATTAATGAATGAAGAGTGTTATACATTGGAGAATCCCATTTAGAGAATTCTTTAGTTAATACAGTGCAGACCATGTGAATCCATTAAAGATTTTAATTGATATAATGAAAGTACCAGGTTTTTAGAAACCCCGTTAGGCAGTCTGGAGGCTGAATTGGAGAAGGAAGCTATAAGGAAAATGGAAATTCAAGGAAACAATTTTATTTTGCCAAAATTATCAAAGTAAATAAGAAAACAAGCAGTTTTGCTTAAATTAAGCATGTAGTTGTGGTCTGAAGCAGCCTGTTAGATTTATATGGTGCTTTTTTTATTGACGAGAAGCCTGGTTTGGAGTTACTTCTCTTTTCATCTTTTCAGATTCTATTCCCGTGAAGTAAGGGGAATGGTATTTTTCGCCTTATCTGTCTCTTGCCCATGGAATGGTGCACGACTTACAAGAGGCTTTGAAGTCTTTGAAGGAGAATGCCATAAAGATCATAGAGTGTTATTGTGCCTTGTGAAAAGAGACTTGCCATATTTGCCTTTTATTTATGCTACCTTTGAATGAGGACCTACAAGATACCAGCTGTCAGCCTCTAATTTATATTTAAGTTTTTCTTCATGAATGAATTAGAGGACCATAATCAGAACCCAGTCAAGTAGAAAATATTGCCCACCTACATTTTTTTTTTTTGGTGTAGATAAAACACCAGTTTCCTTAACAACAAGTCTCGGTAAAATTCTTGGCTTTTGTGTTTTACCATAAACATATGTTTTCCTCCTGAAGTGGAAAAGGTCTTTCTGGAAAATGTGTTTTTATTTCCGCAAATATTTCTATTTCTTCCTAGAATGCTTGCTAAGGAGACTTTCTTGAATATCTTTAGTGTTCATGACTTTCATATACTATGCTATCATGGGCATTTCCTTGTATCTTCAAACTGATGCTGATTAAGATGAGTTTCTAATCCCTTCCCAAATATTCTGGCTCTTGTATGAAACAGGTCTTAAAGTAATGGGGATATCTTAAAGTAAGTAAGGCATCTTTACTTAGCTTGAAGGAAAAAAACTGGAAGAAATCAAGAGGGCGTGGGTCTGTCTTTAATGTGACAATGCCTTGGCTAGAGTTTCTTCCTTTTCATTTTCTGACATTAGCAAAACTATCTTTCCCTTCAGTATCTCAAATCTGAAGAAATTGTAAAAATAAAACATTTTTCTACCTTTTTAAAATTGATTTCAGAGAGGAAGGAAGAGGGGGAGAGAGGTAGAAACATCAATAATGAGAGAGAATCATTGATTGGCTGCCTCTTGCATGCCTCCTACTGGGGATTGAGCCCACAACCCAGGCATGTTCCCAAACTATGACCTCCTAGTTCAGTGGTCAGCAAACTGCAGCTTGTTGACTAATGAGTTTTCCCATCATTGCAAGGCATTACCCTTTTCTAGAAATTTTGACTTCAGGTTAAAGACATTATTAGATTATTAAAATGTTTTCTGAGGATTTAGTTCATAAGTGGATGCTCGACTACTGAACAACACCAGCCTGGCACAATAAAGTGTTTTAACCAGCTATTTTTGATCTGCAACAGCCACCCAAATTGTTTTTTGTTTGTTTGCTTGTTGACTTCATTGAAAGCTAGTGAAAACCTGTAGAAATGGAGATATAAACTTTCATTTTATGATTTAGATATGTGTCATTCTGATGTGCAGTGGTTTCCTCAGTGTTGCAAGTTCAGTGCCATAAACTAGAATATATAGATTGTATAGACTAAGACTTTGGGGTTTAAATAATTTGAATTTATGTTGTAATTAAATATATCTCAACAAATTTTAACTCTACAACTAAGTATGCAAATAAATCCTTTTACTTGTCCACATGTCTCAATTAGATATGCATGCATATGTATGTGGTACTTAAGGTAGCTTATGTAATCAACAACCCCAAGATATACACTCAAACCTCAACCTAACCTGAAATGAGGGACCTGTATAATATTAGTACTCTACTCCAGCTACTATTTATTCCCTTTATTTAACAAACACTTTAGAGTTCCCCCTTTCTTCCAGGTACTATTCTGATATTTAAGCAATAAGTTAGATGGACAGTAAAGAATACACTTAAAATATTTATTGAACTATTCTTCCTGTCTACAAAATTAATAGTAAACCAAAACACAGCAAAACTCAAGTTTCTCGGCATCTGTTGAATTGTAAGCCACTAGAAAGTGAGAGCCCTAGCTGGTTTGGCTCAGTGGATAGTGTATCAGCCTGTGGACTGAAGGGTCCCAGGTTCCATTCCAGCCAAGGGCACATGCCCATGGTTGCAAGCTTGATCCCCAATAGGGGGAGGGGTATAGAAGGCAGCCAATCAATTATTCTCTTTCATCATTGATGTTTCTATCTTTCTCTCCCCTCTCTCTTCCTCTCTGAAGTCAATAAAAATATATTTAAAATAAATAATAAAAGAAAGTGAGGCACTGTGCTGGCATTTGTTTTGGGGCAATGTTTTAACATTAGATATTCAATGCAATTTTCATAGCAAGATAATTATGATGTGATGTGTTCATCTGTAAATAATTATTTTTGTCAAAATATCTAATATTCTGATTGTAGAGGTAGCTCTTGCTATAACCAAGTCTCTACTGCATTTGCAACGTTTTTTTTTTGTTGTTAAACATAAACACAAGTAGACAGAAAAGTAAACTAAATCCCCTGTAACCATAACATATGCAGCATAAGTTATAAGAAACTTTAAACATCGTTTCACTCTCCCCCCACAAATGTGTGTGTATGGGAGGCAGGTGAGGGAGGTATCGAGTGTGGAGGTCTATCTCTGTACATAATATAATATTCCATTTGAAGTTCTTGGGATGGCATCTGAGAATCAGCAGCTTGAGCTCATTGTTTCAAAGCATCTGAAAAAAAAAGTGTTTTAAATTTAGGTTGCAAATGCAGCCACCCATTGGGGATTAATCTCCCTGGTAGATAATGACCTTCAACATTTATATCACCACCAAAACTTGAACAAAGCAAACCAGGAAGAGGAGTATGCTTAGTCTAGGATTAGTGTGATGAAAGGAAACCTGTTCTGCTTGTTTTATTCATTTGGCTGTTTGTAAATACACAAGGAAAATAAAAAATACCCACCCGCCTCCAGTCTTGCAGTGTCTTAATTGTCTGTATTATTTAGAAAGGGAATACCACCTTTTGACACTGAGCTTTGTTGTCAGGATAGAGTAGGAGTCTGAGTTGCTCAGTTGTCTTACTCTCACCTGAGCATCTGGTCACCAAACGCCTGGATGTAAATGGCAGCTGGGCATGATTGAGGGCACTGCCTATCACAGAGAGCACAAACCATCGGTCAGACTCTGGCCCACTAAGCTTTCACTGTGAAGCCTCAACCAAGTTCTTTCAACATCTTTAGCCCATAATGAACATAAAAATCTGGAATTTCAACTTTTCCTCAAAAATTATAAATTCTGATGTCTGCACTCACTCACCATGGCCAAGTGGCATCTGTTCCTTTCAATAAGTACCTTCTCCTACTATGCTGCATTTCTACCTGTCCAGAGACTGAAGCTCTGTTTGTGGCTTCGTAATTGGAGGTAAAAATTTATATTTTGGTCAAGGTAGCAAGGCACAATATGTGAATTTCTAATGTGCTAGAATATGAAGAACAGCTTTCCAAATAGGAGAGTTAGACAAGTTAGATAGTGTTAAAACCTTTGAGGAATAATATAAAAAGGAATGCTGTTGTTGGTTGTGGGTCTCCATTTACTCCTCAAAAGGAAGGTTTGGGGTGTTACCTTCTTCACCTCAAGCCTAATGACGATGGCTTCTATGCAGCCATCCAAAAGCTTAAAATATGTTCCCTGTGGTTAAGCAGCATCATTACAAGATCCATAATTCATGCCAGAGAGAGGGGTGCACATTCTCTTTACATAACAGTCCACTTCTACTGAGTGCGGTGCAAACAGTGAACCAAAGGTGGGCTCCCCATTCAGCAGAAAACTTGTTTTGAATCCTCTTGAGAGGGGAGGGTGAGAAATCCCATCAGCAACAGTCTGGGAGGAGTGGACAACCTAAGGAGCCAAAGAGAGGGGTTCAAGTGAGTGAGGGGAAAGGGGGCAGAAAATAAAATAAAATCAAAACAAAACAAAACACCTGTTCCATAGCAGACTCCACAGCATCTAGCCAGCTGGAAAGGAGAATTTCACACTACATGAAGTTTACACATTAATAGGATTTGGCATTTTACTTACCAAATTCAACCTGTGTTTGCAACTTCCAGTGACTTTCAGACTATCATCACCTGACATTATCATTAAAGGCATGTAATTTCTTGAGGTTTCATCAAGGTCAGGAGAAGATCACCACTTCTGAATACATTTTAAGTGGGCAACTCGACACACACACACACACACACACACACACACACACACACACACCAAAAAAAACCCCACAACAACTTGTATTTTTATTATGCCAGGAGTTGTGACTGTTGGTTGTACTGGATACAAAGCAGCACCAGCAGCATGACGATGTGAGGGACCAGGCTCTGTGGAGAGATAGGCACCTAGTCTTCAGGCTCTTAGACCTTCTGGTTTTCATGTTCAGCTCTATAGAAGTGCTGATAGGTTGATCACCCCAGTATGTCAGTATTTTTCTGTTATTTTCCAAAGCTGTGAAACTACTATTGACATTAATTTTCTTTAACTGTATTTTACTTCCTTCTAAAATTCCTTAAAATCTTAAATTCTATCAACTTGTGGTAGTTTTCATCAAACTTACTTTTTGCTTTTACATTCTCGACAATGTTCTCTTGTTGCACAAAGGCACCTCCAAAGTAGATATAAAGTAGAACATCATCACTGACTGACTACAGAAAGCATTCAATGTCTTCTTATGGCATGGGGATCTTATGGCATGCTCTGGTGTCTCATAATTTATTGAAAAATAAAAGAAAATTAGTGTTTTGATATTTCCTAAAGATTTATCTAGATTTAGTCATTTTGGGGGTAGGATATTATAATACTTGTAACTCAGAGCCTAAAGAGATGCATGAACAAATGAATGAATGAAAATCTCAATACCTAGTCTAAAAAAGTTTTTTAAAACATGCATATAAATATGATTTTACTCGCCTCTCAAATGTTGTTTCTTCATGGATTAATTAATTGATTGCCAAAATTTTAAATGTAAATTAAAGAGATCTCAAAAGGCATTTTGTTCAACCTTCTGATTTCACATGGAAGATGGGTAAGAGTATGTTGTCAAAATTGGAAAGGTAGATGGTATAAGGAGAAAATTATGTTGAGGTCTGATAAATTCTTGCAATAAGAAAATAGGGGACATTTGCCAGTGATCGTCCAAGAAAAAAAATTACTCAAATACAGGAACTGTTATTAAAAAGTTTTTTGAATCCTCTATTCAGATTTCTAAAAATTAAATAAGAAAAGTTTTAAGTGCACATGAATTAACCCATGGTTTCTAATAAGAATCAATGCACTTTTATTCAAAGTACGTGCTTTATTGAAAATTGTTGAAAAAGTACCCTCATTTATCATCATCTCCGTGAATACTATTAGGTATCTTACACAAGACTGATTTTGAACACTATGGTTCCAGCTCATTCATTAATTAAATATATTCTCATAATGGCAAAAAAAATACAAGGCTAACTAATACGTTGCTATTCTCATAAACATGGCTAACAATTGCAGGATATAAATGGAAAAAAAGTGCCATTGATGATAATGCAGTGGCTTTTACACACTTGAGAGGGAGTCCAATTATAGTATCTCCTGCTACCTTCTGTCTTTCAGGACAACCCCACCACCCGTGAATGGGAACGTGTATCACTTCCTCCAAAACAATTCCATTCAGTTCAATCACGAAGAAAACCTCTTTTATGCAGATCCCCACTTCCTTCCCTCTGATGTCCAGATCTTTCAAGCTCCCTAAGTCGCTCAGCGTTTCTGTGCATTGTTACCTCCTCCTCCGTGAGGCTGCTGGGAAGCACTTCAAACAGTCTGTTCCGGAGGGGGACAAAACTGGGACTGGGAGGGGAAGGAAGGAAAATCAAGCCAGTGCTTGCCAAAACAATGACCTCAAAAGTGGGAGTTGGTGGTGGTGGTGGTAGAGGGGAAGTGATCTTTATCCAGCCACATGAAGTGGTACCTGAGAGAAACGTTTAATTCATTTTAAAGAGAAACATTGATTTAGAAGTTAGGTAATTCCTTTAAATTTGTGAACGTGCATAAATAGGGAAGTGGTGTGAAGAGACGAATTTGGAGGTATAAAAGGGGGGCCTGACAGGATGTGGAGGTGCTTCTCAAAGGCTCCGAATTTTCATTGTAGCCCCCCTGAGGCACCAGGCACTTAGCATCAGCGCAAGAGGCCGCTCCTGTGCTCCTATGTGGCTCCATCCATTTTGACATCCCAACCTGTGTCTAAGATTTCTCTCCATGACATGCTCCCTGCACTAAGAACATAACCGCACTAGATATGTAGAGCATAGAGGCCGGTTGTTTTTTAAACAGGGGGATTTTCAAGGTTTACTGCAAGGCGTCAGCTACTCTTTGAGTTAAAATAATGTTTGACAGGTCCGAAATGAGACATAAAAGATTTTTTAAAAACCCAGACCCTTTTACACTAAAGGAGCAGTAACAGAAACATCAAAGCTCAGGAACTGTGTACATTGCACAAAGCGTTAAACGTTTCTGTTCTCTTTTACGTTTTGACATATCTGTGCAGTGTGGTTAGAGCTATTAAGAGAACGCAAACTTCTTTCCAAGCAGCTCTTTCATGGCTCACGTCATTCCATGGTCACATGAAGGGTCCTTTGATGTTTTCCAGGAAAATGGGCAAAGTACTGCTGTGCTTTGCTAGGTAGGATAAGTACCAAGAGAGACTGCTGATTAAGGCATGCCATCTAATCTATGCATTAAATGGTCTTTATTTTTATTTAAATAGCATTTTGATGTTTTTAATACAGGGATTCCAAGAGAAATGTTCTGTCCTCTGCAGTCACCTCGCTCCATCAAGACTGAGGACCTCTCCTAGGGTGGGTTGGACTTGGAAGTTAATACTGGCTGGTTGACTGACTCCAATTATAAGGTGTGGGGAGTACTTCCCAACTAGTAGATGTGAACCTCCATATCGATTTGGAAGGAGTTTTTCATAACTATTATATTCTTCTGTCTGATCATTTATTGTTTCATTGGGAGTTTTCTTCATTTAGCTTCAGCACACTATCAAACATATTTCTTGGATGAAATAAGATAGGTGTGGTTGTTTCTGAAAAAAAGTTTGAACACTGGACAGAAATATGTGGAGGAGTGCTTTCTGGAGCATGTTATAGTTTCAGGAATAGAGAGACCCGTCAGTTTTCTCATAACTGTTTTTCCTGAGCCTGATTTCTGGAGCCAAGATATTCCTTTAATAGCTGAGATCTTGCAATGGAAGAAACATGGACTTCAGAACAGACAGTTGTATGCAGCCTCTACCACTTACCAGCTGGTAGACCTTGAGGAAATCTATTAATGTCTTGGGTTTTTCATCTTTAAAACTGAGATAATAATACCAATTTATGGAGTCTCATTGTAGAAATGAAAATATAACTTATGTAAGATTTAATATTTAACAAGTACCTGTTCTCCTATCTTTAGAATAAAAATGAACTGGAATAAAAACTAATTGGAAAGGCTTCCATTTGGGAGCCAGAAAGAAGTATGTTCAATATTATAAGGAGGAAAACTATTCTGTCTTTTTATATTAACACTAGAGGCCGGGTGCACAAAATTCGTGCACAGGTAAGGTCCCTAGGCCTGGCCTGCGATCAGAGCCATCTTCCCCAGCTGCCCTCAGCCAGCCCCACCCCCTGCTGCTATCCACCCCCGGTTCCCCATTTGCCATCAGGTGATTGGATCCTGCCGTCCAGGGAAAGGGACCAAGAGGTTTAGTGTGCCTCATAGTGACTGGTCCAGTGGTTGTTCTGGTTATTCTGCCATTGGTTAGGGTCAATTTGCATATCCTTCTTTTCTTATATAGGATAGAGGCCTGGTGCAGGGGTGGGGGCCAGCTGGACTGCTCTGAAGGAGGCCCCAGATCGGGGTAGGGGTCCCCGCTGGGGGTGGGGCCAGCCTGGTTGAGGGGCTGCAGTGGTTTGCAGGCTGGCCATGCCCCTGACTTTATCAGAAAGGTTGTCCAGAAGATATCTAGTCTGTCTGGTCTAATTAGCATGTTACCATTTTATTAGTATACATTTATTTTTGTAGTTTCAAAGCCTATTATCTCGAAAGCTTGGATGTTATAATCAGGACAAAGAGTGAGGGGATTACATGGACTCATTCTTCTCTATTCCTTCTTACTATTTCTGACTTTCCACCCCCACCATAGCTTTAAAAGTAAGTTGTTTTGGAGGATCAGCAAATGCACATCAATGGTGAACACAGATTCTTCAACCTCAACTTTTCCGAAACTGAACTTAAAATCCTCTGTTACCACCAGGCATCCAAACAGAAAGCTAGAACTATGCTAGTCATCTTCTCTGTTACTCCCTCCAAACAATCCACCTCCATGGCCTTTGTTTGATAGTTTTAAATTAGACCCAGTTCAATTACTTTCTCTCTTTCTCCTTTGACTCTAAGTTTTGGTACAATTTGATTCTTTCTTGAATTACACCCAAGCCTTTTCATTGATGTCTCTTCCTTTCATTTCAGTATCTTCCAAATACAAAACTAATTATGTAACTCGGCTTAGAACCACTAAGTGTGTATATATACCCTTAAAAGTTAAAGTCTGGCTCAGTGGTAGAGCGTCGGTCTGCGGACTAGAGGGTCCCGGGTTCGATTCCGGTTAAGGGCATGTACATTGGTTGCGGGCACATCCCTAGTGGGGGGTGTGCAAGAGGCAGCTGGTCGATGTTTCTCTCTCATCGACGTTTCTAGCTCTCTATCTCTCTCCCTTTCTCTCTGTAAAATATCAATAAAATATATTTTTAAAAAAGTTAAAGTCTGAATGCCTTAGCATTGTGCCCCGGCCCTTTTATAATGTGGTCCCAGCCTATGTATTTAGTCCTATATCCTGCCATATCTACCATTGCTTCCTAACATCCATCCACACAGAATAACTTGAGGTTTCCATGCTACCACTAATCTCTGAAACTTTGTACCTGGGTATTCCCTCTCCTGATGTCTTCTTTTATCCTATTGTCCACTGAGAACTTTCCCAGTTCAAACATTACCTTCTCTGAGACACTCACTGATTTATAGTTTACCATTCCCTGACATTTAAGTTCAAGAAGAATTAAACATTTCCTCCTCTCTAGTTCTTCAATCTTATATAGGCCTCTAGAATTGCACTCATCCCATTGGATTAGATCTATTCCCATTCCTTGATCGTTAACTCTATGAACAGGGAACATCATCTTTATCTTTGTGATCTCAGAGCGTTCCTCATGAGGTATTATAAATTAAGGCTGGTTGAATAACTGAATTTAGGAGATGGAATCAAGTTGCATAGATTTGGAAACACAAGAGAGAGACAGGTGTATGATCAGACCAGGCCACATTTATAACCTGGAAGGGAAAATAGAAGGACAAGCTTTATCTCATAATTTTGGTAGGGATTTTATATAATGAGAATCTATCAGTAGTATAGAAAGAATAGAAAGCCCTAGCTAGTGTGACTTAGTTGGTTGAGCATTGCTCTAGGAGTATTGTTCAGTTCCCAGTCAGGGCACATGCCTGGGTTGTGGGCTCAATCCTCAGCAAAGGGTGTGCAGAAGGTAGCCTATCGATGCTTCTCTCTCATTGCTGTTTCTCTCTCTCCCTCTACCCCTTCCTGTTTCTATCTAAAAACATCAATAAATACATACATACACACATACCATATGTGTAAATTTAGTGACAAGTGGTATATATTTGCTTCAAAATTCCAATGACTCAACCCTTAAATTTTAGATACATTATATCAGTTAGAGTATGTCCCTAGTCCCTGTAAGAAATAGATTCCAAATTGTAGGAACTTAAATAAAATAATGGTATATGTCTCATAATTCCATAATAAATGTTTGTAAAATATCAGGAGACAGAGAAGTAATCATTTTGGTAATGGGACCATGGGAAGCTTTACAAAGAAAGTGAAAATTGGGTTGAAACTTCAAGGTTGCCTAGGACTTTAACAGGTAAAATGCAGTTAGTAAAATTTATTTTCTTATAGAGAGAATAGCATTCTTAAAAGCGGATTTATAGAACACATTTAGTTTCTAGGGGAATGCAAATAGTCTGGTACGATGAAGTGAGAAAGTAGTGAGAGATGAGGCATATTAGGTATGAGGGAGCCACATTCTGAAAAGCCTTAAGTGATAAGTTGAATAGTTGGAATTATGAAAGTTTTTATATAATGTCCAAAATGGGGAGCCACATAAGATTTTTGATGCAGGTGGTGACACTAACATTGCTATAATGTACAAAGATCCTTCAGATGGTGGTGGATGGCAAAAAATATTTTCTATATTGTTATATGGCACCCTGGCCACTCTCATGGTTCAAAATCTGGGTAAGGGGGTTTACCATAAGCAAAGATAGATTTTTCTAAATTTTGATAGAGAGGAACGTTCTTGGGTCTGGTATATCATGAGAGCTGCGGTGAGTACCTTAGCATACTCCTTCCCATTCAAACATCAAAAATACCTGGGGAAGCAAAAGGTCAGAGGGTGAAGCAGAAGCATCTCCTTCTAGGACTGGTGGGAAGAGCCGGATATAATTATCTTTATAAAATGAGATACACTGGGAGTTGAATGGCTTACTTAAAATCCACTCAAACTTAAAATGTATTACCCTAAACTATATGCCCACAGTCTATACAAAAAAAAAATAGTTTTGGCTGTGTTCTATTTCCTTGGGAGTGGGGGAGAGAATAAAGTATACATTCCTTCACAGATCTAAAGATTCCTTTGAACTCCTGAAGGCTGCAGTGCCCACAAATCCAGGCAGATAATTTACATTTTTTATGTAAGCAATTTTGAACAGTTTTTCTTCTGTATTTTTGGCTAAAATTTTTTTTCAGAGAGGAGTGACTCATAGACCCATAAAAAAATAAAAAAGACATTTGGCTCATCAGTAATATTCCTATAAGGCACAGACTGTAACTGTTTTAAAATTTACTTTTTTTTTAAATACCCAAACCCTCCTTGGGTAAAGAAATGTAGTCATCACTCCTAGTTTTTGTTTATTGTCTACTGGAATACTTGGTTCCCAAGAAGGGATGAAGCCCATTTGTTCATAGGAAGTTGACTCTCTACATCTCTACTGTGATGTAGAGAGATCACTCTAGTAGATTTCAAAAAAAATTTCAATAAATTTTTGTATATATGGAAAAAAAGTAAAGACTGCTGCTAGAATGATTAGGTTATGCAAGAAAAAAACACGCCTTTGTTTTTAATTCATTCACAAACATTTGTTAAGTACTTACAGGGGTTAGATAGAGCTGGACACTTAAAATAGATCTCAAAGGGCAGTAAAAGATAAACTAGGGAACATAAGAGAGATATAGAGTGTGGAGGGCCTCACATAGCCAGCTAAGACATTTGTAATTTCTCTTGGAGGCAATAATCAGTCACTCAGGTGAGCATCATGTTTGAAAGATTAATCCAGGAACACTGTGAGATGACTGGGGACAGGGAATAGGAAGAAGGCAGGGGTGGGGGGGGGAGCAGTAAAGGGAAGCTCTTCTAATAGTCTAAGCATTAGGCAACAAAGGCCGTAGCCGGCTGATGAGTGAGGGATGAAAAAGAATAGAAAATCAAGAGATAACAGGCCAAGAAAGAACAGAGGGAGTTGGTAAATGATGGATATAATGGAGGGAAAAGGAAAACTTTTTAGAGGGTGATTTTTGCCTAAAGACTATTTATTATATAATATCTGCCTTGGAACATAGGAATTTCTTTTTCTTTTCTCTCAAATTATGAAGGTGGTCAAATTAGTGAAAATTAAAAATAAATGTGGGGAAATTTCATTCATAAAAGTGGACATTTCAGCGATGGTGGGGAAAGTAATGTCATTTACACAGGGGAAAAGAATAGCTGATTGCATCATGTATGCTCTTGAAAGGATATGTATTCATGGCTGTGGATGAAGAATAAACCAAAAATGTAATCTATTTTTACTTTTAAAAGATGTGAACCATGTTTTGCATCAAAAGCCATAGCCAAAAATAAATAAGTAAATAAATAAATAAATAAATAAATAAGTGAATAAATGAATGAATGAATGAATGTCACTCTGAAACGGAGAAAATGTTTCGTCACACAAAGGAAATTGTCTCCGAAATAGAAAATAAAAGGGAGTGATAAAGTACATTTTCTTTTTGGAAAAGGTAAACAGTGAGGTTCCCAGGAATTAGGGCTGGTATAACTTTTGTTCAAGAATTTCACAAATGGCCGAAACCGGTTTGGCTCAGTGGTAGAGCGTCGGTCTGCGGACTGAAAGGTCCCGAGTTCGATTCCAGTCAAGGGCATGTACCTTGGTTGCGGGCACATCCCCGGTAGGGGGTGTGCAAGAGGCAGCTGGTCGATGTTTCTCTCTCATCGATGTTTCTAGCTCTCTATCTCTCTCCCTTCCTCTCTGTAAAGTATCAATAAAATATATTTAAAAAAAAAGAATTTCACAAATGATCTGTAAAAAGAAAAGGCCTCTGAAATATTCTCATTGGAGAATTATCTAATTCTTTGAGTTAGGGAAATGTGAAATGTCAAATCAACAGGCCAAGATACTTTACGTACCATGTGTGAAAATAGATCACATAAGATGATAAACAATACAAATTGCACAGAGGAATAAAGAATATAGTGAAGCTCTCAACTCAGACCTTTCTTCAACTCCCTGACCTTGGTTCTATTCCATAGAGATTGCCACCTAATACAGTTCCTACACTGTCCTTCCGCAAACACTACTTGGGCATATATGCACTTGTATTCACATGCTTTTCTGTAACATATTTACACATAACTGGGGACATTTCCATATACATTATTCTAAACATCACTTATTGTTTACTTAAGAATACATATTGAAGATATGTCTTCTATTAGCAGATACTATTGCATCCTTTTTAGTTACTGCATATATACTGTTATGTGGATTTTCTGTATCTAATTTACTCAGATCCCCTGAGGGTGAACATTTATCATGGTTATTTTCTGTTTTGTTTTGTTTTTTATATTACATATTGCTATTGTTGTGATTTTTGTTATTGCTGTTACCACAACGAATGCCTCAAGGACATTATTGAATGCATATTTCTTCACATATTTGTAGGTTTACCTCTAGGACAAATCCCCAGAAATGAGATTGTTGAGTCAATGAGTAGCTGCAGTTCTAGTTTGCTTTGCTTCCTATTTATTGCCTTCCAAAAGGTCATATCAATATATAACCTTACAAGCAGAAAATAAGCATGTTCCCCCATACCATAGCTAATAGTGAGTATTATTTAAAAAAACACACATTTTGGGATTTTCCAAGTATAATCTTCATACTTAAAATGTATTTTTTTTTAAATTTAAAATGTTCATTGGATTTTGACTTTTAATGTGTAAGCCACACACGTGCATACTTAAAATGATCGCCGATTTCAGCGTGGAGGAAATGGAGCTGGCTGTAGGCTGAAGAAGGAGATGGGGAGGGAGGCGGAGAGAACAAACTGTCCTGGGGAGAGCCTTGAGAAAAAGAGAGCAAAGTAGGCAGGAAGCGGGGTCAGGAGTCCAGTCAGGAAAAACACTTTATTTGTTAAGGAATTTGAGTTATTTAGAATGGGAGTAGTCACTCTCTTGAGGTAGTGGATCTCTTGTCATTGGAAAGGGACAAGCTGGGGCTGAGAGTCTCTGGCTAAAGTCACTGCAGAAAAATTCATGCACAGGGAAGAAGGCTCTAAAATCACCTTGTCAGGCTTGTCATATAGGGAAGTAACTGAGAGCTAACTGGGTTTTTTTCAACAACATACATACTTTGTGGAACTGCGGAATCTGCTGGAATAGATTTTTTCCTCATTTTTTTATTAAGGTGTTATATGTGTACATACCTTACAAATCCCCACCCAATCCCCACTCCCATACATGCCCTCTCTCCCCAGAGTTTTTCGTCCATTGGTTATGCTTATATGCATGATACAAGTCCTTCAGTTGATCTCTTATCTTCCCCATATCTCCCTACCCTCTCCACTTTGACAGTCTCTTTCTTTTACTGTCTCTGTATCTATCCTTTTGTTCATTAGTTTATAATGTTCCTTATTATCCATAAATGAGTGAGATCATGTGGTGTTTTTCTTTCATTGACTGGCTTATTTCACTCAGCATAATGTTCTCCAATTCCATCCAGGTCGCTGCAAATGATAAGTTTTCCTTCTTTTTGCCAAAATTGGTTTGGCTCAGTGGATAGAACATCGGTCTGTGGACTGAAGGGCCTGGGGTTCGATTCTGGTCAAGGGCATGTACCTTGGTTGTGGGCATATTCCCAGTAGGGGGTGTGCAGGAGGCAGGTGATCAATGTTTCCCTCTCATGGATGTTTCTAACTTTCTATCCCTCTTCTTTCCTCTCTGTAAAAAATCAATAAAATATATATTTTTAAAAAAGAATTCCTTCTTTTTTATGGCAGCATATTATTCCATTGTGTAAATGTACCATAGTTTTCTGACCCAATCGTCTGCTGACAGGCACCTAGACTATTTCCAAATCCTAGCTATTGTAAATTGTGCTGCTATGAACATAGGGGTGCATATATCTTTTTTGATTGGTGTTTCTAATTTCTTAGGATATATTCCTAGGAATGGGATTACTGGGTCAAATGGGAGTTCCATTTTGAGTTTTTTTGAGGAAACTCCATACTGTTCTCCATAATGGTTGCACCAGTCTGTATTCCCACCAGCAGTGCAAGAGGGTTCCTTTTTCTCCACATCCTCGCCAGCACTTGTTGTTTGCTGATTTGTTGATGATAGCCATTCTGACAGGTGTGAGATGGTACCTCATTCTGGTTTTGATTTATATCACTGGGATAATTAGTGACTTTGAGCATGTTTTCATGTTCTTCCTGGCCTTCCTTCTGTCTTCTTTTGAAAATATTCTATTTAGGTCCATTGCCCATTTTTTAAATTGGATCTTTTATCTTCTTTTTATTAAGTTGTATAAGCTATCTGTAGATGTTAGAGATTAAGCCTTTATCAGTGATAACATTTGTAAATATGTTCTCCCATACAGTGGGCTTTCTTGTTGTTTTGTTGATGGTTTCTTTTGCTGTACAAAAGCTTTATATTTTTATGTAGTCCCATTTGTTTATTTTCTCTTTAGCTTCCATTGCCCTAGGGGCAGTATCAGTGAAGAAGTTCTTTTGGCATTTGTCTGAGATTTTGCTGCCTGTGGATGTCTCTAGTATTTTTATGGTTTCCCTTCTTATGTTTAAGTCCTGTATCCATTTTGAGTTTATTTTTGTGTATGGTATGCTGAAATAATTAAGAAGAACTCACTGAAGTCAATGGTAGAACACCAAAGAGTACAAAGATATAATCTCTTAAATTCCTTCCAATTTGAACATTTTATGATTGACACATTAAAAAAAATTGTATTTAAAATAAAATAAAAATTATGACCTAGTAATCCCACTTCTGAGAATATATTCACTGAAACCTGAAATCCTAATTTGAAAAAAAAAGTATGCACCTATATGTTCACTTCAGCATTATTCTGCAATAGCAAGATTGGAAATAGCCCAGGTGCCCATCAATAGATGACTGGATAAAAAAACAAACAAACAAAAAAAACTGTGGCACATTACACAATGGAATACTCAGCCATAAACAAGATAAGGAAATCTTATCTTTTGTGACTGTATGGATGAACCTAGGGAGTATTATGCTAAGTGAAATAAGCCAGTCAGAGAAAGACAAGTACCATATGATCTCAATTATTTGTGGAATCTAATGAACAAAAGATTCTAACAAAATAGAAACAGACTCATAGATACAGATAACAGACTTATAGCTGTTAGAAGGGGGGTTGGGAACTGGTGACAGGATTGAGCAAAAACCCCAAAACTTATAGATGCAGATAACTGTATGGTGGTTACCAAAGGGAAAGGGGAGTGGGGAGAAGTAGAACAGGGTAAAGAGAGGGATAAATGGAGATGGAAGGAAACTTGACTTGGGATGATGAACATATAATTATATATTTGTACACCTGAAACCTATATACTTTTATTAACCATTATCACCTAATAAATTCAATAAAATTTAAAATAATAATAAAATTAATGTAAAAACCCAACTTGGGGGAAAATAACATATTTGACCAAATCCCCATGTAATTATTAATTCTAGGGGCTTAATTTTGTCAAAGAAATGAGACTAGGTAAGATATAGTTGATTAAAAATTAATATTTCTTGAAAAACCATGCACGTCCAAGAACTATTTTGAAGCAAAGAAAAATTAGTTTTAAATGATAACCTTTGCTTTTATAGCTTGTTATACATACATGATTTTTTTTAAATATATTTTATTGATATTTTACAGAGAGGGAGAGAGAGAGATAGAGAGCCAGAAACGTCGATGAGAGAGAAACATCGGTCAGCTGCCTCTTGCACACCCCCTACAGGGGATGTGCCCGCAACCAATGTACATGCCCTTGACCGGAATCGAACCCGGGACCCTTCAGTCCGCAGACCGATGCTCTACCACTGAGCCAAACCGGTTTCGGCTACATACATGATTTTTATATGTACCTTCCCCACCTGTTTGCATACAATGTCCTCTGCCTCATTCAATACTTTTCATATCCACTCAATTTTATTATCAACTTGACCCATTTCATGTGAGTATCTTACCTGTACACACTCTTCTCACCTGGGATTTATATGTTACTAAAATGCCTACTACATGAACCGAGTAAAATAAAAAAGGAAACACACTTCATAAATACAGAAGTTGAAGCCATTTTTTCCTTGCAGTTTTCTTAGGATTTTGCCAAGAGCCTGGGGTGGTATATCATAATTCAGTTTAGAAGATAACTATCAAGGGTGTTTGAAAATATTTTTACCAATTTACATTGAGATGTTTAGTTTCAATATGGGCGATTTTTCAAATGCCTGATTAAATTCATTGGAAGTTTTGTTTGCTGAAGCATTTCACATCCTGGGAAAGAAAACCAAATACATTGTTTTTCTTTGTTCTGCACTGAGCCATGGAAAGTTAAAGAGAGCTTAAACACACACACACACACACACACACACACACACACACACACACACACAAGGAAAAAATATCAGAATAAAACCCCTATAAATCAAGTTGATCTTTCCTAGGCATTTTTTCCCCCTCAACATCTTGGCAAGGACTGAATGTCTATCTTTTTCTTTTTGTAGGTGCATTCTGTGTGGCCCACTTCCTGTGGCTGCTCTATACTCTGAAATGACAACGTTTATGGGCTGTAACAGCTTTAAAAACATTAATTTCCAGTCATTGGAAATAGCCTACATTTCACTCAAGGCGAAGAAATTGTTCCCGCTTCTGACACTTGAGCTTTATTGCTGCTGATTTCGGACACCCCAGACACGGGGAAGTGAGGATAACTTTCTTTTGGAACCTTTCCTTTGTGTCGCTTGCTTTGCCACCTGTTTTCCCAGCTGCCCAGCAAGGTTGTCAGCACATTCTCTTCTCAGGTTGGTGTTGGAAGAAAGGCCGCAGTCTGGAGAAAAAGTTTATTTTAGGTCAATTTAATCAAGTGGTGAGCTTTCATTTTTGCTTTTTTTTTAAAGTGCTGTTTTATTGTTTTAAAATATATTTTTATTGATTTTTATGAGAGGAAGGAAGAGGGAGACAGAGACGGAAACATGGATGAGAGGGAAATGTTGATTAGCTGCCCTTTGTATACCTCCCACGGGGGATTAAGCCTGCAACCTGGGCTTGTGCCCTGACCAGGAACTGAACCATGATCTCTAGGTTCATAGATTAATGCTCAACTAACCACTGAGCAGCATGGGCCAGGCACATATTGTCACCTTTAAATCACTTCACAATCTGATGGGGTAGTTATCCCTGCTTATCTGGTGGGGAAACTGAGACTCATAGAGTACATTAATTATCCTATGTTTTACTCTTAGATATTGGTAAAGACTGCTTAAGAAGCTATATGATGTATGTTACATGAATTTCTGTTTCATGTTACTATTACTCATAACTTACCAACTATTGGAAAGAGACATTTGTTCAACTGGTAAAATAGGAACTTTACAGCAATAGAGCCTTAAACTCAAATGCCAACTTTCTGTGGACAAGTTATTCCATCCAATATAACTCAATTAAAAGCAAACAACTATCTCAAGGAATATCCCCAGAAGCAGAGCCTGAAGCAGGGCTTGGGCTGCATGTGTTTTATAAAGGACGTGCTGTTCAGGAAAGAGCAATCAGGGAATGAGAGAAGCAGGACACAGAAGCAGAAAGAGTAGAGAAAGGATATGGTCTCAGGGCAGGTCTAGCCTAGGCTCAAGCCACCAGACACTGAAACTTACATTTTGTGGCAGTGTTTGCCCCATTGAGGGGAGGTCCAGGACCTTTGTACCCTTTTATCAATCAGTCATTGGCCTATCCACCCACCCCCCTACTCCCCCCCCCCCAAAAAAAAAGTTGACACAACCTCTGGCAAGTTGCTTCCTGTTTGCCAAGGTCGATTGTCCTATAATTTTGCAGGTGTTAACCATCAGCTCACATTATCCTTTAGCAGCAAGGAGATGGGTGTCCTAACAGGTTGAGGTGTGTATAATAGGGCATTTACATCTACTATAAATTCTGCTAAGTGCCTTCAAGACACCATTTATCTTATTCTTCACCTTAAAATAATCTAATGGGGTTGGGGGAATAAGCATGGCATGAGGTTAAACCAGAAGTATATTTTAGTGTGAGGGTCTGTTTTTGTATGTCTGGGCTTGGGGATGGAAAGATGAAGGAGGAGAAGGGAGATGAAGAGAGGTTAAGGAGCTAAAAAAAAAGAGCTCAGAAAAATTAAATGATACAAGAAAGGAGTGACCTTAAGGGGCCTCCTGGAGGTCCTTAGAAGTTAGTAGAAGAGGTGACAAAGGGCTTTACTAAAGAGGCTTGATAAATCATGGCAACTCTGGGGAATAGCATTATGTCTATATAACTAAGATGACTGGACCTTACAAGTACATGGTGGGAAAGGAAAGTGAAAAGATGAGCAAGAACCACCAGTTGAAAGGTCTTTTGGTTTATGCTTAAAGGTAAACTTTAATACAAGGGCAATGGAAGGTTAAAAAAAAATAACAACTACTTCATGGTGACATAGTGTAAGGATTATGATTTCCATGTTTGGGACAGTAATTACTAATATGCATTTCACTCTATAATTTGATACATGAAATGTTTCCCAGTTGGTTTATATTTTTCTTCCACACCCACTCTCCTGGAATATGAAAACTGTAGAATGGATATTTTGAAATACTAATATAGTTTATTAAAATGCATCAAGAAGCCCATGCCCTAGTTGCTTTGGCTCAGTGTCTAGAGCATTGGTCTGTGGACTGAAGGGTTCCAATTTCAACTCCAGTCAAGGGCACATATCTGGGTTCTGGGCTTGATCCCCAGTAAGGGGGCACAGGGTGCGATGTGCAGGAGACAGCTGAGGAATATTCTCTCTCATCATTGATGTTTCTATCTCTCCCTCTTCCTTCCTCTCTGAAACCAATAAAAATATATAATATTAAAAAATAAAATACATCAAGGATCCCAGCCTGCTTTAGATCAGTGGTTGAGCACTGACTCCATGAATTAAGAGATTATAGTTCAATTCTTGGTCTGGGCACATGCCCGGATTATGGGTATAATCCCTAATAGGGGGCATGCAGGAAGAAGCTGATTGATTATTCTATCTCATCATTGATGTTCTCTCTCTCCCTCTCCCTTCCTCACTCTGAAATCAATAAAAATATATTGAAAAATACATCAAGTATAATTCTGAGGTTGGTATCAACAAGGAACACATTGCCTTAATCCACATGCTAGCAAGTGCATGGTTTTGAGCACTGGGACCCAAATTTGCAGAGGCTGGATGGTGAAAGTCTTTCTCTAGGCATCTCCAAGCCTGCTTTCACCCTAACACTTACTCATAATCTCTGAGGTTGTTCCACTTCCAATTCTTTGAACTCTGTGATTCATATGGCTGCCAGACTCCTGTTGGATTTGTTAACTCTTCTTTTTCTCAAATCCATGCTTCACGTCATTGGACACCCATACACTTCTTCAGGGTGGAGACCAACTTATTTTTGCTTATGGTCTCCATTGTTTTCCCTCCATTTTGATACATTTTTCCTTTCCTGTCACGGAGTCATATTACTTTTCCATATAGCCTGTTGTGGGTTCTGTGGAACTCCCCTGAATTCCTGCCAAGGCAGAGACATTAGAAATGCTTTTCAAAAAGTAGGGCACAGCATGGGTTGGAGTGTGGAGCAGTGGGAAAGAGAGGTACAGAGTCCAATGTTCAACAGGAGACATATACACAAAAAGTCTCGCCAGCATTGTTTATAATAGCAAAACTTGGAGGCAACTCAAGTGCCCTTTTTGGATGGGGGGCGGGTGTTTGGTATAGTCACACAATAGAATATTGTATAACTGTCAAATGAATAGATTACAGTCCCACCCACTAATATAGATGAAACATAGCCACATAATGAGTATGAAAACTCCATTTTCAAAATTTGTATAAAGAATTCTGAAATATAAAATAAATATATAAAAATTTTAATAATATAAATATAGACAATAAAACTATGTAAAATGATTAATGAAACAAGATTTCAGATGATGATTATTGTGTATGGGGGGAGCTAAGGAATAGAGTGGGAGAGGTAATTAGGTGCAGGTCAAGGTCCTTGTTTTTATGCTGATTACTTATTATATAATTAATCATAACCAAACATTATGAGTCAATTATTTAAATGATGGCCAATATGGACCAATGTCAAGAATGTGTCATGAGCCATGCATTATGATCACATCACCTCTTTGTACATGAGTTCTAAAACAAAAACCATAGATAACTATTCAGAGCATCCAAAGGAGTAGCAATACTTATGACATGAATTGTTTTGAGAATTAAGTGAGACAAGTAACAAGTATGAAGTAGCAACTACAAATTCAATTGTGAAAAGTTACCACTGCCCTTATTTAATCTAAATCCATTAAAATTTGACTTCCAATTTGAAGGGGCTTCAATTTGAATCTTCAGTGGGTTTTACCCCCCTCTCTCCATCCTGCTCTCCCACTGAGGTTGAACCCAGGCTCTTCCAGAGCAGAATGGAGTTGGGGGTATCCTGATGGCCATTGTGGTCTGAGTGACCTCTCAAGCTCCAATAACTTCATAGCTCCTTAACTGAATTGAGAATGGGAGTGACTCTTTAGCAACATTGGTAGCCATGATCCCTAAATTTTGGCCTTGGTGAGTGTATAGCACAGACATTTCTTTCTGAGACCTTACCACCCGGATCAGGCCCTAGTTAAAACCCAGATATCTTTATCCTTTTCTAAGTGTCTGGGAATCCTACCTCTCTCTCCAGTCCACAGAGTCCCTCCCCTTGCATTTGGAATGCCTAGTACATTCTCTTCAATAAATTTAAAATTTTCCAAATGATAGAAAACAGGCTTCAAGCAGCATCTGCTGTATGGCCTGCAAATATATCTAAGGCAAGAGACTACTCCAGTAAACACTACAGAACAGAACAAGCTCATCCACCCAGCACTAACTGAGCCAAACACTAACCACTAAGAATTTCAGTGGAGGAATATTGACTATTTCAATGTGAATCATGTCCCCCAGGACAATGGGAAGCTAATGCTCAAAAACCCAAATACCTCAGTGGCATGTAGGTCACAGATTGCATGGGGGGAAATCACAAGACATCGTGGTTAGGGAGTTTGGGATCATGCTGGAAGCTGGTTGGTAGGAGGTGAGGTAAAGGTAGTAAATTATTTCTTCAGGTCTTGAGAATAGCTCTGAGGTCTTTTCCATCCCTCTATCCAGTCTCCTGGGAAAGTAGCCAGGATGTCATTTGACCTTCGGGCTTAGGAGCCTAAACACAACTTGGGTAAAGATAGTGTCTTTTAAATTGACAGCAATGCAGACCTAGTGACCACTAGTCGTGTGTCAGGTCCAGGCTACTGTCTTTTGCTGGGTGTCTGCGAGAAAGAGAGAGAGAGGCAGAGAGAGAAGAGATGATTTCTGGAGCTAGGATTTAAAGCTAAATTTATTCAGTTATGAGGACCCTCAGAGTTAAAAAGGGACATGAGAAAATGTAGGCATGAGAAACGGATACTTCAGTACATTTCCTTGCCCACATGTTAAGCACTGGTCAAGTGGCATTCGGTGCTCAGTATCTATTCTTGATCTGCTTCCACCCCAATTTAATAACAAGGAGGATGGGCTTTAGTTTCCCTATTTGGCTCAGGAAGTCGTTTTCCTATAAATGTGAAGGGAATTTCAAGTGGGTAGGGCCGGCCAAGAAACCCTTTCCCCTATTTCCTCTTTCAACTCTGCTCTTTTCCCCCCACAGAGCAGAATTGTGTTCTGGGCGCCATAAACCAGTGCCCTGTTTTAGCAAGTGTCCAGTGAAAATTTTGTGACTGACAACTAAAAAATAGAAGACACGAATGAAGGTATCACTTTTCTTTGAAAAAGAAGAAAAGGTGGACAAAGACAGAATCTATGTGCTGTAAACATGGCTTGTGTCTTTCTTCAGCTGGCACCCACCAGCCCATTTCCTCTTTCGAGGCTGAAAGGGGATAAATGTCCTCTGGTCCAAGGGACAGGAGTGTCCTTCCTTGGAGTGAGACTTAGAACATATGACATCTCATCCCCCCCCCCCCAGCCACTCCCACCAAATATAACAAGGTGGGAACTGAGCTCAGCATTCTGTTTTTCTTTACTTCCCCTTGATTCATGCCAGTCAACAAAAGAATGCACTTGAAAGAGTAAACAGTTAATCTGAGAAATGTTATTTTAAACAGCAAACTGGTCATTTTGGAAAAACTTTCTTTGTGCCCTAACAGTTCCACAGAGGTAACTGGTTCATTATAGACATCTGAGTAACCAGCAGGTCCCAGCCAATCTGTCTAGATGGCTCTTTCCTATCACTGGGTGTTGCAATGATATAAAAAACACCATGCTTTGTGTTGGCTGATTTAAAAATAAGTCTCTGTTATGGAGATAAATATAGAAAACATATCAAGTTACTAATCTGCCATTGAACAAAAGGCCTCAAAGGAAAATCATAGTCATTCCTGTCATAGCTGCCTTCAAAGGCTGTCACAAATATAGCTAATGAATTACAAAGGCACCTGCCTCTACCTTTATCTGCTTCCCTTTATTAGTTGTCTTTGTCTTTTGAAACTGATATCAACTGATTTCATCATAATTTGATGATGATACTGAACAAAATTGTGATACTGATCTGCATTATCATCATTGCCCTTCTGTCAGTTTTTTTTTTTAATTCAGCTAGAAACTTAAGGCTTTTGGAAATTCATTTATTTAATCTACAGTTAACTATAAATGTTTTTGAATGAATAAATTAGTATTTGCATTCAATTATTGCAGACTATCTCACAGATGTGTGAAGCTATCTTTTTTTAGTCTTAAAATGAAATGTATCAATTTCACTCAATATTTAATTGAAAATTACTTAAAAATCTAATTTTTGAAAAGTTGAAGATTGAAAGTAGGGGATTACTATCTACTGCATGAAACTATTTAATATTATTTTAAATTATTATTAGACCACTTTTTAGGCTCATCAACTAACTATCTGCTGGTCTACAACTTTTTTGCTTGATCTTATTTTGCAAACGTAGGCTCTTCTGAACAAGTATTCAAGTATGATCTAGGCTTCCTAGTATTTATTAACTTAACAGTTCCGACCATAAGAGAAAGACAAACTCACTGTTCTTTTTTAAAAAAACAAAACAAAAAAAACCCCTATATTTTATTGATTTTCTTACAGAGAGGAAAAGAGAGGGATAGAGAGTTAGAAACATCAATGAGAGAGAAACATTGATCAGCTGCCTCCTGCCCACCTCCTACTGGGGATGTGCCCACAACCAAGGTACAAGCCCTTGACCAGAATTGAACCTGGGACCCTTCAGTCCACGGGCCAACACTTTATCCACCAAGCCAAACCGGTTAGGCCCTAACCATTAGGGAAAACTTACTGTTCTTATGAGTTTAAGAATTATTCATATTTAAAAGTGTATTTGATATTCATAATTTAAAACTCATTTTTAAGTTTATTAGCAAATGAGATTTTCATAGAACAATTATTTTACAATACAATGTAGGTACTTGGCTAAAGGTTAAAAAAAACATTTAGACTACGTATTTTTGCTTCTGGTATTACATATATCTATATATCTGTCAAATGATAGTTTTTGCAATTGTGAAGTACTTCTTTATTGGAAGGTCTTGGTTCCTTTATCCTTTTACCAATCTCAGGGTCTCAAACTAGTTTCTTAAAATAAAAAATAATTAAAAAATAAAATTTATTTTGTAGAACAGTTTTAGATTTACAAATAAATTGTGAAGATAATACAAATATTTCCCAAACACTCTGATAGCCAGTTTCCCTATTATTGATATCTTATGTTAGTGGCACACTTGTTATCATTAATGAACTCATATTGATATATTATTATAACTAAAATCCATATTTTATCCAGACTTCCTTTGTTTTTACCTAATGTCCTTTTATGTTTCAGTACCTCATCCAGGATATGACATTACATTTAATCATGTCTCCTTAGGCTCCTCTTGCCTAAGACTTCCCTTGTTTTTTTATGAAAGTTTGAGGAGTACAGGTCAAGTATTTTGTAGATCATCCCTTAATTGGGATTTACCTGAAGTTATTCTCCTAATTAGTCTGAGGTTATGCATTTTGAGGAGGAAGATCACAGAGGTAAACTGCTGTTTTTATCTTATCATGTTAAGGATCCATAAAATCAAGTTAACCTCCACTATTGACCTTGACCTTGTCATTTGTTTAAGGTAGTCTTTATCAGATTTCTTCACCATAAAGTTACTCTTCTACCAACCTCCCTCACAACTTTCCATACTGTTCTTTTTGTAAAAAAAGTCATACTATTGGCCCATACTCAATGAGTAAGACTCCTACATAATTTCTTTGGAATTCTTTTGTGTAGATTTCTCTTCTCCCCCATGTTTTCTTTATTTAATCATTTATTTATAACAGTGAGATACTTGGCTCCCACCGGGAGTCCCCCCTCCATTTGCCTAATTGTTCACTTCCAGCATACATGATTAGCAGATCAGATTGGAATTTTTTACCCATGCTCCCATGGGAAACAATTCTATCAACTACAGTCCAGAGATTATGTACAGTTTCTTTTGCCTTTAGTCATACAGATTCCACTCATTTCCAGTTATTAGGTCAGTACCTTTTTTCCTGCCATCCTGTTGCGAGGTTGTGTCATACATTTGAAATATAGTTAGATTATTTTAACACATTCTATATTTCCTTCCGAGACCTTTGACTTCCTAAATGATTTTTTTTACTTTGTATATATTAAAGTTCTCTCTTTATGTTATAAAGTTCTATGAGTTTTGAAAAAAAGTAGAATGTCATATATCCAAAATTACTGAATTATATGGAATAGTTTCACTGTCTTAGTTGTACATATCCTGTGTTTCACTAATTTAACCTTCTTCCCTTCCCTTGAGCCCCTCTCATATACTGATCTAGCACAATGTTATCTTATGAAGGTCATATAGTATATAGTTGTTGTTTGTTTGTTTTTGTTTTTATTGGTTAATCCTCACCTGAGGATATTTTTCCATGATTTTTAGGGAGAGCAGGAGAGAGAGGGAAAGACAGAGAGAAACATCAATGAGAGAAGCACATCAATTGGTTGCCTCCCATACAGGGCCAGGGCTGCAGGAGAGGAGCCTGCAACCAAGGTACATGCCCTTGCCTGGAATCAACCTGGTGCCTTTTTGGTCTATAGGGCTATAGTTTTTTCAAAGGGAGTTATTTCACTTGGAAACATACATTTAATATTCATTTATTTTTGAGTGTGTGTGTGTGTGGCTCATTTCTCCTTATTGCTAAATGGGAATTCATTGCATGTATGTGCCACAATGTTTACTCATTCACCAATAAAAGACATCCTGCCTGCTCCCGAGTTTTGACAATGAGTTAAATTGCTATAAACATTCACATGCAGATTTTTGTGTTCACATAACTTTTCAAATCAGTTGGGTAAATATCTAAGAGAGTGATTTCTAGATCATATGAGAAGACTACTTTTAGCTGTTCAAGAAACAGCCAAACTATCTTTCAAGTGGCTGTACTATTTTGCTTCCCTACCATCAATGAACGAGAACTCCTATTGCTCTACATCTTCACCATAGTAGTTGCTATCATAATTTCTATGGATTTTAGCCATTCTAATAAGAGTATAGTTGTATCTTGTTGTTTTAATTTGCAATTACCTAATGACAAAAGATACTGTCTTAATATGCCTATTTATCTTCTCTGTTGAGGTGTCCTGCTCTTTTATTCAATTTTTAATTGAGTTATTTATTTCCTAATTATTAAGTTTGAAGCATTTTTTAATATATATTGGATAAAAATCCTTTGTCAGATATGTGTTGCAAAGGGTTTTTGTCTTTTTCTTTTCTAAGTCTGTGGCTTGTCTTTTCATTTCTTAATAGTCCTCACAGATAGATGTTTTTCATTTTAATAAAGTCCAACATTGGTTACTTTCATTATTATGCTTTTGACCATGTATGTAAAAACTCTTCACCAAATCCAAGTCACCTAGATTTATTATTTTACTGTATTTGTCTATTTTGAGCTCTCTCTTCTGCAATATTAATCTATGACTACTGTCAATAGCACATTATCTTGATTACTGTAGCTTTATAATAAATCTTGAAGTCGATTACTATTAAATCTCTAATTTTGTTCTTTAGTATTGTGTTTGTGTTGAATATTTTTGTTACTTTTGTCTTCCTTAGAGTTTTTACAATTTTCTACATATTAATTAATTAGTTTCTTCTCATTAAGTATGACTTTAGCGTTTACTTTCTTTTTTAAAATTAAGTATTTGTCATAATCATTTCAGCCTGTTATAACAAAATACCATAGAATGAATGGCTTATAAACAACATAAATTTATTTTTCAACATTCTGGAGGCTGGGAGGTCCAAAATCAAGGCACTGGCAGATCCAGTGTCTGATGAGAACCTGCTTCCTGGTTCATAGAGAGCTGTCTTCTGCTTGCCTTACTCACAGGGTGGGAGAGGCAAGAGAGCTCTCTTGGGTCTCTTTTATATGTACTTTTCCCCTCATGAGCTAATCATCTACCAAAGGCCCCATCTGGGTGGTGAAGAATAGCTTCCCAAATAGTTCTTATTTTTTGTTACGTTAAAGCAAGTTCTATGCCCACAAGCTCAAAATATTAATTATATACAACTGGGTTTTATGAAATTCACTAAATCTTTAAGGTTTAAAGCAAAATTATGACTTTCATTTATTATCAGTTAGTTATATGAGTTTAACTGAGCCACTGGTACCAGCTAAAACTACCAAAAAATCCAAATCATTTATCTCTCAGGAGAGTAGAGCAAGCTTTTAAATTTTCTTGTGTTATGTATTCATGTAGAGAGATGTTTATAATATGAAAGTCCAAGGGTTCTTTTTTCAACCTTATCAGTAGACTTAGAAAGTTTATCAGCCCTTTGAAGCAAGTACAATATCAGCCAGCAAATATTTTATCAAGAGTGTCATAGTGATGACATATCTGATAGCTATGAATATTAAGCACAGAGTATATTTGGACCCATTTCAGTTTGATGAATATTATACCTATTGCATTTTAAAGCTTTCCTTAAAATCTAATATTAATAGTAAGCTTTGGGTAAGAGAGTGAAGTCTAACTCTTGATGATAGATATTGAATTTTGTTATAGGGGTCTGTTTAGGATCATTGGAGTTGTTAAGTATAACATTTCCTAATCTTATTTTGATAACCCACAGTGAATGAGCAGTCTTTTATTCCATGAACAGATAACTACAATAGATGTTTCATTCTGGTTCTATCAGAAATGTGCAAATCCAGAGCTCAAGACACAGTTTGTGCAAGCTCTACCTTAAAGGAGGCTACTACTTCTATGTTGACCTTCCACCTAACATTTCCTGCATTCAGTTGTTTTTAATTTTATTTTAACAGCACCTCAGCCCTTCTAGTTTTTTCTGCAAACTCTTGTGTCTCAAACTAATGGGGGGAAAAAGTAAATCTTTCATTTTCTGATCTTTTAACTCCCCACTCCCACCCTACCTCAAGAAGAACTTCATAATTTCTATTTATGGTAATGCAAACTTTTTCTTCTCTTTGTGCTATAAAATTCACTATTGATTTCTTATTTTATGTTTATTTAATTTTTTAAAAAAACTTTTGAGAGGTGAGACAGTAAGACAAGGAAGTGAGAGAGAGATAGTTTTTAAAGGAATAAAATTTCGGGGTCTTGATTTTCTGGTTACTGATAGCTTGTATGGTTAAATTTAAAAATTAAGATAAAATTCTACTTTATCTTAATATGCACAATAAATGTCCCCATTCTAATTTTGCATATTTGAATGATTGTAGTGAGTATTACATGATTAAAATTATTTTATGTGAGATAATTATTTATCATTTTCCTACTATAGTTCTATGACTAGATTGGTTCTCTAGGTAGTCTTAAATGTCTATATTCTGCTCAATATTGAGCTTACATTTAGAAATGTTTATTTCTGTCAAGTGAACAAATGAACAAATCAAAGAACTGGGAGAACCAAGTAGTGTTTGTCTGACCTTCAACTTTACAATTACATGATTTTTTTTAGCCAAGGCACACCTATAGGTTTTCAAATGATAAGAAATGAATAGATTAAAATTAAAAATAAAATTAACCATTTTCATTCTAATTTTAGTAAGCGATATATTCAGAAAAAATCAATCTAAAGTTGGAAATCTTTATTTAATCTTTGCTTGATTTATTTTCTTTTAACAATGGGCTTGAGCTGTTTTCATTGTCTAACAAAGTTCCTCTATCTTCATTATAAAAGACAGTCAATCACATTTTAGGAATTAATAAATTTTTTATTGCCAGATTTGAAATTGTTTATGTATCATATTTTTATATAAAAAAACACACATAATCTTGGTTATTTTGCTATTATCCAAAAAGAATCATCATGACTCTTCTTGCAAATATAACTCTTTGTGTGTGTTAGTTGCTAAAGGAAAGCATATCAAAATCAATGACTTTCGCTCCTGAGCAAAAGGAAATACTGGAAATCTCTGGAGGATGATATTGCCTATGCTTACTTACAGGAAGAAACTTAGCATTTTTGTGAGTAAATACCCTTGAAGTGAAAAAAATATGAAAATGAACATGTTGTCTTATATCAGTTATCTGCTATTGTCTAGGCAAACAATATGTGGTAAATAAAAATTTGAGAATATTTTACCAAATATAGAACAAATTCAGAAAATGTGGGTTCAAAGTTTGAAACCAATTTCAAGGTATTTTTCTTATTCATTTTTTTTTACTCTTGACAAAGCAGTAATTTCCTGTTCTTCAGGAAATTGTTGAGAAGTTTAACTAAAGGATTAAAAAAATAAAAATTATTAGTTGTTAAATTGGCCTGAAAAACAACAGGTAATTTTTGGGAGGAGCACAATTGAATGAATTAATTTGAGACAAAAAATGTTTCAAGTGACAAATTTAATTAAACATTTATCTTTCCTCTTATTCTTTTTTTTAAAAAAATATATTTTATTGATTTTTTTACAGAGAGTTAGAGAGAGGGATAGAGAGTTAGAAACATCAATGAGAGAGAACCATTGATCAGCTGCCTCTTGCACATCCCCCACTGGGGATGTGCCCGCAACCAAGGTACATGCCCTTGACAGGAATTGAACCTGAGACCTTTCAGTCCGCAGGCCGATGCTCTATTCACTGAGCCAAACCGGTTTTGGCATTTCCTCTTATTCTTTAATATTCTGGTGCTAAAATGGGCCATGGATGCAAGACCAAGATGGCAATGGGTGACTTCATCTCAGAGGCTCTTACAGAAGCAGTTTATTTGTTAGAGAGTTCTGAGAGCTAATGGGAAGGCCAAAATATTTCACTCTATGTAGGCCAGGAACATGCTACTAAGTAAAAATAAGCCAATTTTAAGAGTATCCAGAAAAGATGAATTTATGAGTCCTGATAACAAGGAGAAGTAGATGAGCAATAATAAGTCAACTAGAGGTCAGTTGTTGAGAAGAAACAAGACAATGCAGAACTAGAGCTAAGTCCATAAATAGAGTATGAAAAATATTCCTTTAATGATAAGTCCAGCATATGAAATCGGGGTAATGACATTATACCAACTGGGGTGGTTTTTGAAAAAGCAGATGAAAGTCATGGGGAGACTTAGATACTTTTATGTGTGCTGTCCATGAAGCCCTTCATCTGTGCACAAAGTACTTACACTTGTAATCATCAAGAAGATAAAACTTAGAATTGAGAGGATTTAGTATCTTCATCTCCAATTCAAAGTCCATGATCTTTAAATTCTCCTACTAAAACAGAGCCAGCTGTTTGGAAAGGAATTAAAGTCAAAGCACAGACTGATAAACTGATTAGAAGCTTTGACTGATTCTTACCAAGCCTCCAAAATAACCAGGGCAGTTCCAAAGAAGGCCTCCTTTAATGCTATCTTGAAGTGTTCTATACTTTAAGACCTATTCTTGATTTTGTTAAACTCAATTGAAAGGTGGGTACTTTTCCTAGTCTGAAGAGCTTTGTTTGTTGTTGTTTCTCCTCATGTTTTTTCAAATACCAAAAAATAGACTTTAACATTCAAGTTTCTTGCTTATGTTTTGGATCTCTAGAGAACATTTATGATTTTTACTATTCAGCACTATTTAAAAGGGGCCGAGCTGTCATCCAATATGATTCTGTTGGGATTGCCATTCCTTATATCATACCCCTTGAGATCACAAACAAAATAACACATTCTTGGTCAACACATAGGTGTGTGACCTAGACAACATTTTTATACTTTCTTGCTAATGTTGATTAATTCAAATGTGGGCATATGACCTAAAGTAGGTCAACCAATGTATTTCTCAGGAGCCCTCATTTTGCAGGTTCTTGCTCTTTGCATAATAATGCTTGAAGATTATTGTATTCAGAATATCATAATTCAACTGAGGTTGAAAAGACCTCAGGCTAGCATTAGCTTACACAAGACAGAAGTTTGTTAACCTACCACATACAAGTTTTATCTGCATGGCAGCTCTCTTCCACCAAGTGATTAGGGGCCCCAGCTCATTCTATGTAGTTATCCTGCAATATGAAACATATAGCTTCTGTCTTGTGGTCAAAGATGACTACTCTAGCTTCCACTTTATGTCTTCATTGCAGCAATGAAAGGAGAGAGAAAAGGAGAGAGCAAAGCCATAACCGGAGGATATACATGCTGCCATTGGTCAGATCTTAATGACTGTAACTTACACAGACACACCTCCCTTCAAGGAAAGCTGGGGTTAGTAGTCATTGCATGGATAACCATATAACTAGTTAACAATTCTTTTGTTATAGAATAATGAGAGAATGGAAAATTTAGGAACCATGTCTATTTTTGTTAAATATAAGCATCAAAGTTTCTTGCAAGCTGTCTACTCTAGATAAAGTCTTCCTATAGTTGGTAAGAGTTGGTATTATTTGCATGCATTTAAATTTTGAATAGAGTCATGCTATTTCCTGACTTTTTAGATAAGTAAACAAATGAATTTCTTTATTTGTATGTGTGTTTTGGTAAATAACTTTATATCAAGCTGTTGTCTTAGTCACTAAGAATAACTAGAGAGAACAGGGTATCCACCGCTTCTTGTATGACATAAGCTATGTATAAAAGTGGAGTTTCCTGAAAACAATGATCATTGCACTTTGAAAAGAGTTGTGTTTAAGAAATATTTGAACTGATCAAGGAATTTAAACTGTCAGATGGTTGAGGTTGCTGAAGTCTGAAGATAAGAATGAAGAGTACAGGAATTAATAAGAATAAAATAACAACAAATTAGCTATTTCTTAAATATCCACAATGTACATAAAACATTTAAGCATTGATCTCATTTAGTATTCACTTTAACTGTATAGTAACCAGTATTACCTCCCTTTTATAGATAATCAAAAATTTAAATAACTTCTTTGAGATAAGTAATATAACTTCTAAACCAGCTTAAATCTCTCCTTATCATCATTATTAACCACCCATCTTCACCAACACCCCCTTCCTACAGCCACCATTACTTCCATCACCACCGTCATCACACAAGAAACACTTTCAGCACAACTGCCACCACCATCTAAGGTACTGCCATCAGCCCTACTGCTTCCAATAAAAATACCAGAGTAATTATTCTTGAAGGAAATACAAGACACATAGTTGTTTTATTCCATGCTAAGAATAACATTAGACACAGAATGGCCAATATAATTAATATAACAAAAATCCCACTCCATATTTTATGTAAGCTATTAATAAGTTTTTCTTCTTGTATTTTAGGATATATATATATATATATATATATATATATATATATATATAATTAACTAGAATATATATTCTAATTAATTCCTAGTATATGGATTTCATAAGGACTGAGATCTTGATTTGTTGCTTTATTGAAAAAATATAAACCTAACACATTCTTATTGTGATTCATTTAGCACAGAACATAGTGTTTTCAGTGACAGGCTCTAAGTTTGATTTGGGGATGCAGTGGGGCAACATACAACTGAGCAAGCAGTTGTGATAATATGTGTCAAGTGCAAACAGAGGGGAAGTAACAGGGGAAAGGAGAAGACAAAGCAGAGGTATTTCAGAATTTAGGGTGAGATAGAAAGATATCCTGAAGAAAATTATGTTTAAACTGAGTCTTAAAAGTTGAGATGAGTAGAACATGGCAAGAAAAAGAGGGGAGCAGAGTGTTCCAGAGGAAACTTCAGAGGCAAAGGCCCAGAGGAGAGAAAGATATCTGTTTCCAGAAACTCATATTCATTGCAGTGGATCTGTAGGGGAAGTAAATGTCAAGTCGCATAAACCACACTAGAAAGATGGACTCAGCCTAAGGGCAATGGGAAGGTTTAAAATGTCTGAAAATCAGAATTGCACTTTAGAACCTCACTGTAGACTGCTGCTTGCATGGTGGAGAAGGCATTATGGGGGTCAAGGGATTACTGTCATTATTATTCTACAGTCATCCAAGTGAAATGATCATCCTCAAGAATTATCTTGCTTGTGATGAAAAATGTTTGCTTTCATCTCTATGAAGGCAGTGAGAGAGAAAGAAATGCACAAATTCAAGAAAACATTATTAAAAAAAATGGAAGACAACCACCATGACTTGTGGTTGATTAAAACAAGGACATGAAAGAGAGGGAGGATTTAAAGATAACATAACTGATTCTGTGTGAGCAACCAGTGTCTGGTGATGTAATTCATTTAAGTATGGAGGAAAGAAGATGAATTAATTTTAAAATAAATAAACTTTTTTATTTGAAAATATTTCACATTTATTGAAAACTAGCAAAATTAAAAAATGATACAAAGAAAGTCTTAGATGTTTTATTCACTCTCTTATACAGATGTACATAGACAAACAGACAGGGAGGTCTATAGGTGAATAGATGGATGGATATTGCTTTTCCTGAATCATTTTATTTTATTTTATTGATTTTTTACAGAGAGGAAGAGAGAGGAACAGAGAGTTAGAAATATAAATGAGAGAATCATCGATCAGCTGCCTCTTGCACACCCCCTACTGGGGATGTGCCAGCAACCAAGGTACATGCCCTTGACTGGAATCGAACCCAGGACCCTTCAGTCTGCATGCTGATGCTCTATCCACTGAGCCAAACCGGTTTTGGCTTCCTGAATCATTTTAGAGCAAGCTGTTCACCTTATACATTTTTATTTCTAAATACTTTAGTGCATATATTTTAAAGAACAAGGGTATTCCTTTACATAACTACACTGCCAATTTCTACTTCAGGAATTTTACATTGATAAAACATTTTAATGTAACATCCATATTCCAACGTTGTTGATTGATCCAGTAATGTTCTTTAAAGCATATTTTCCCTGCAGAACTGGATCCAGTCCAGGATCATGTAGTGCATTTCATTATATGTCTCCTTATTTCCTTTAATCTGAAATAGTTCCTTACAGTCTTTCTTTAAAAAATAGCCTCCTAATTTTTATAATATAGTATTTTCCATTTGAAATGATCTGATATTTTGTCCTGATTGGATTCAGGTTATGCATCCCAGATTATAAAATTTCATAAGTGATGCATGTCCTTCTCAGGGTAATGCATGCAGAGGCCTGTGGTATCCACCAACCTCTCCTGGATGAGCTAAAGAGACACCCCAGGCATACAAATAAACATATGTTGTTCATTAAAATCTCTCTTCTCTTATCCCTCCCAACTCCGCAATAATTTATCATGCATTGATGATTCTTACATGAACCCATCTTTACTATTTTGGTTACAAAAATGAATTTCCAATGTCAGCACTTCCACATTCATCAGTTGGCATTGTACTTTAAGTGCCCTCCCTTTCCCCCCAAGCATTTGCCTTATTATAACGAAGCACTTGTGGACTCCTATTTTTAAATGGTTTATAACTCATGATTATCTTCACTATTTTTGATGCTACAATTGTCCCATATTTGGCCAGTTGAGTATTTGCTTTCACCATTATGAATTCTGCTGTAGTTGATACTTAGGTTGAAATCATCACATTTTAACATCGGATTCTTTATTAAGGTATCGCTTATCAAGGAATTCAGTTTTGTGCATATTGAGTTTTGGTTGTCTGCAGGACGTAAAAGTGGAGATGTCCAAGAGATTGTTGGATATATAGATCTTGAGGTCAAGAGAATGGGTTAGATTAACATTGCCTTGAGAATTCTCAACTATATATTGATGGTAATTGAAGACTTGAAACTTAATTAGTACCTGAGTGAGCATAAATCTAAAATAACCAATATTAACTAAAACAATAACAATAGCAAGTAGAGTTTATGTGAAATTACAAAGATACTACATATTGACTGTACCAGTAGACATTAAAACAATCAATCATGAAGCTGGAGGCATTTTTAAAAATCTTTTTACAAGTTACCTACTAAATAATGAACACAGTCCAAATAGAATTCTATGCTAATTTTTCTTCCTTTCAGGTGCTTATTCTATATTTCCCATTGAATGTTATCTTTTAAAGAATACCTAAAATCAAACAAACAAACAAACAAACAAACAAAAGCTGCCTGTAATGTTTGTGTGGATACAAACTGAGTCTAAACTCACCTCATTACAAGGAATCCAAAATGTCCAGGAATCAAATCAAATATCAACAGAGCAGACAGAACTCACATGGAAGAACTGAAAGCGAGCACTCCCCAGTTTATCTGCTGAAATGTTATCTGTTACTGCTCCTTGGGGACAACAGAACTCAGGTACTCAATGAATCTGCATTAACAACGTCCAAGAATGAGAGGCTATGTGTTTAATGGAAATTTCCTCTAAAGTAGTCCACACTCACAAAGAAGTCATTAACCTTGGTGATTATACATTTTGTGCTTCTATTTATTGTCTCACGGGGAAAGGGAGTGATATGAAGGAATTATGCCATGTGGAATTGAGAAACTTGAAGTTAGAAGAGAGTGGATTCAGGGTACACACATGATAAAGCACTCCTATGAAAAAGGAATCACTAGAACATGTGTTTTTAGTCATGTGACTAAAAACCACAAAAGTTTAGAAAGCAAGGCAGAGTGTACTCCTCAGAGGAATTCACAGAATTCTTGGGCTGATTATCATTCTTAGATGAGCTGAAGGATCAGTGTGGCAGAGATAGTGCTGATCGTATAAGCATTCCAGTTTAAACCTCCCAAAAAGTGATGACATAAGTCAATGACAGTTGTTCTTAATGCCCCCTTATAACTCTATCAATTAAAATATTTTATAACATATCTGGAAAAATAGATTATATTTGTTGAGCATTCACTATGTGCTTGAAACGGTTCCAAGAACTAATATGTATTAAATCAGTTAATCTTCAAAACAAACTTATAAATTATATATTTTTATAATTTCCATCTTTTTAGATAAGACTGAACTTAGAGAGGAAGAATAGTTTGCCAAAAATTATGCAACAGGGAAAGTAGATGCTGTCATGATTCATTTTGCTTCTTTCCAAAGAAGTAAGCATAAAAGAATTAACAAGATTCTAAAACTTCTATCAATTAAATAATTTTTGCTTGGCTGCAATCACTTTTTATTATTATTCTTAAATATATTTTAATGATTTTTTACAGAGAGGAAGGGAGGGGCAGAGAGCTAGAAACATCAATGAAAGAGAAACATTGACTAGTTGCCTCCTGCACACCCCCTATTGGGGATGTGCCAGCAACCAATGTACATGCCCTTGACCGGAATCGAACCTGGGACCTTATAGTCCACAGACCGATGCTCTATCCACTGAGTCAAATTGGTTTTGGCTGCAATAACTTTTTAGCTCAGTGAATTCTCCCACAAATAGTGCTAATATGTGGCATATCTATTTAAAAAACACTAATTGTGTAATGCGGGACTATAGTATAAATTCACATTGAGTGATTAGTGTACTTCTATTTTTGTTTAATGCTGGATTCATAGAAACTGTAAATTCTCAGAGTGGTACTATATATAAAACATACATTTTCTGAGGAAGTCAATGATAATTATCTTCATAATAGTGAAATAAATTGTATCTTCCCTGTATATTAAAAAGTATGTCATTTAACATTTCCATGTATCATAAAGGTACATCACAATTTTTTCTTGTCACAAATTTGATTTACAGATGTTAGCTAATTGAGTAAAAACTACAGTAATAGTAAATTTGTTGAAAAACTTCTTTTAAAATGTATTGTGGAGAATCCCTTAATTCTATATACAGAATATAATTTTAAATTGTTCTTCAGTATCTACATTTTTATAAAATAACTAGAGGCCAATGTACAAAATTTGTGGAAGAGTAGGCTTTCCTTCCCCCAGCTGCTGACACTCGCTTCCCTCTAGCACCCAGGACCCAGGCTTCTCATGAAGACCTGGCTTCATTTGGCAGGTCATTCAGAAGGACGTTCTTTCTAATTAGAATATTATACTTTTATTATATAGACTAGAGGGCCAGTGCACAAAATTCGTGCATGGGAGTTGGGGGGTATCTCAGTCCGTCCTGCACCCTCTCACAATCCAGGACCCCTTGGGGAATATCTGACTGTCAGTTTACACCCGATCCCAGGCAGTTGGATATCCCTCTTGCAATCCAGGACTGCTGGCTCCTAACTGCATGCCTGCCTGCCTGCTTGCCTGATCTCCCCTAAACCCTCTTCCTGCCTGCCTGATCACCCCTAACTGCACCCTGCCTGCCTGATTGCTTCTAACCAGCTTTGCCTCAGCCCCTGCCATCATCTAGAAGGATGTCCAGAATGTCCTTCAGCTGTCGGGTATAATTAACATATTACCTTTTTATTCTTATAGATGTTATTCATGGAATCATTCTTAATTTCTTAATACACTAATAGTGACATTCATTATTTTTTGGACTCTAGAAAAACCAATTGTTGTTATGCACAAATCAATAAATTGCAAAATGTCAGCTGCTTCTTTTTTAAAAGTTGGCTATATGCATAAAATGCCTCTCAACTGTAGCCTGGGCTCCATATATTGCACAATGTATGCCATTGGGAATGGACTTTTTCCAAGAATTAATTTCTAAGGCTTTCAAACATGTGACCCTTTTGTATACATTATATGTAATTTATAACATAACATATCCCCTAATAGCTATTGCATTCCATATGAGTTTTATATTGTGAGCAATAAAACTTCATTATCTAAAAGGATGATTTCATTTATTATAATAAAAAATTGCTCAACTGTAGTTCATCACTTAGATGATTTTTTAAAAATACATTTTTATTGATTTCAGAGAGGAAGGGAGAGGGAAAGAGAGAGAGAGAGAGAGAGAGAGAGAGAGAGAGAGAAACACCAGTGATGAGAGAAAATCATTGATCATTGGCTGTCTCCTGCACAACCCCTGTTGGGGATAGAGTCTGTACCCGGCATGTGCCCTTGATTGGAATTGAACCCAGGACCCTTCAGTTGCAGTCCAAAGCTCTATCCACTGAATGAACCAGCTAGAGGCATTATTTAGATCATTTATCCATCGTTCTTAATGTTGTTGATTTTTCTTCATAGCTTGCAGAACAGAATAATTTTTATTTTCATTATCTGACTTATGAACTCTCACAAATAATGCTAATTTTACTTTTGTGTTATGGGACCATCACATTTTGTAGTCATTTGTGTTACTCTGAAGGAAGTTAAGAGTTTTCAATAAGCTCAATATTAATGCTATGATTTTCAGTGTTTTTCTTTGAATCTCAGTAATATGATACACATTGGATTATTTTACCTTTTATATCTTTTCTGTCAGCAGTTCCTTCCTCCCTCCCTTTCTCTATCCCTTCCTTTACCCTTCCTCCTTTCCTCCTTTCCTCCCTCCCTCCCTCCTTCCCTTTCTTCCTTCCTTCCTTCCTTCTTTCCTTCCTTCCTTCCTTCCTTCCTTCCTTCCTTCCTTCCTTCCTTCCTTCCTTTCTTCCTTCCTTCCTTCCTTTCTTCCTTCTTTCCTTTCTTTCTTCTTTCCTCCCTTCCTTCGTTCCTTTCTTCCCTCCCTTCCTTTCTTTAAAACTCTGTGTATAGAGTTAGTTATATTTTATTTAAATTATTCTCCAATAGTGATTATTTAAATTTACCCTACTATTTGCTATAAAATTAACATCATATTAAATAGGTCTGTGCAAACTTTTTTCAAATATACCTACCTATACAAAAGGCTAAGTGACCATCACATTTGAAACAACCAAACAAATGGCCAAATAGGCTATGTGGGGTGACCAGGCTGGTAGGGGGGTTAGTGAGGGGTGACCAAAGGACCAAGCAGCAAGCAGGAAGGGGTTTAGTGAGGGGGAACCAAACAATTAAGCAGCAGGCTGCATTGGGGCTACCAGGCTCCCCTGGGGGGACAGTTGGGGGTGACTAGACTGGCGGGGGGCAGTAAGAGATAGCCAGGCTGGCAGAGGGAGGCAGTGAGGGGTGGCCAGGTTGGTAGGGGGGACATTTGGGGGTGACTAGGAGAGTAGGGGGGGCAGTAAGGTGTAATCAGGCAGGCAGGCAGGTGAGCAGTTAGGAGCCAGTGGTCCTGGATTGTGAGAGGGATATCAGACTGCCATGTTAGGTCTGATCCACAGAATTGAGCCTACACTGGCTGTCAGACATCTCCCGAGGGGTCCAGGATTGAAGAGGGTGCAGGCTGGACTGAGAGGACCTCCCCCAATGCATGAATTTCATGCACTGGGCCTCTAGTAAGATTGTATTGTCTTTATGTGATCTTCATAAGCATCAGTATAGTACCTGACATATAGTATGTGCACAGTGAATGGCTACTAAACTGCAAAGGGAAATCATAAAACCCCTCTACATTCTTTTTTTTTAATTCATAAAGTAAAATGGATGATCTCTAAAACCTTTTTTTCTACTCTGATGATATATAATTGTGATTCTATATTGCTACACCACTAATTTCTTTCTCTAGGGCATTATCACACAAGGATTTCAGAAAATATAGGGCGAGAGGAAGGGAAAAAGGGAGGAGAGAGAGGAAGATCCTTATATTTAATATTAGTGTTAAATGCAAATAATGTCAATGGAAGTTCAGAAAAGGTGGATAGGAGAGAATTAGACAGGGAGATGTGGAGCATTTATAGTTAGGAAGTGTGAGGAATAAGGTTAATTCATGAAATATTTAGATAAGAACTTATTTAGAGACAAGAGCCAGGATACTGTGACAAAGAAGCCAAGGTAAGGAGTGGGTGTCCTAAGAGAAGAACCAAGGTTATATGAGAAGCAAAGCAGTTAAGAAGACAAAAATGAAGAAAAAAGTAAATGCTTGGCTATTATGTTAAAAAAGAGAGCTATATTATTGTACTTGGCCATAGTGGATGTCATAAAGATCTAACTGAGGGTTAAGTATTTGAGAAGAACTGATGTAATTTAGAACGATTTGAATGGAAAACAATACCCTTTGAAAAATCATTTAAAATATTTTAAAGAACTTTCAAAATCTTTATCCAAGTGAAAGGTTTTTAAGAATAAAGCATTCATATCTTTTATCCTATTTTCTTCATTTACCTATATAACTTTATATATTCCTTTTCTGTTTATTCAAGATAAATCTTCATTATCTTTGGAAAGAATAAACCCAGCAAATGTTACATATATCATTTGAAAAGTACCAACTATAGTTTTAAGATGGAAGCACTCATTTTATATGCCTCACTCCAAACACTAAATTCTGATAGTTGATGCTTTCATTGTATCACAATGAAAGTCAGGGTGGGCTTTTAAAAAAAGTGAAACTTTCGGAATGAACATTTGCTATTGATTATGGGACTGTGTCAGATATGTGTGTGGGGCAGAAGGGAGGGTGAATGGTGGTTAGTTGCATGATATATTAATAAGAAACAGTTTAATGCAGGAGATCACAAAGGCATGGCTAATTCTGAAGCCAAACCCCACACATTCTTAACTTTCCCCCCAGCTTTCGAACCAGTCTCCCCACACTCACTACAGGAACTGGAACATTATTCTTTGAAAGCAAAGCCAGTGTTTAGGAAATCTGAAATTGAGCTAACAGCACAGCATATAGAAGTCACACAGGATGTTATTTTAAACTGTAACGCAGAAATGTCAGTTCATTTGATATCTTTATTTGTTACATATGGGCTTGAAGGAAGCATGCTATGTATATTTTTGCTTTGCAGATACTCTGTTACAGGGTATATTCAATTGTCCGGGACGTTTGAGGTGCATTAAAGAGAGAGGGCTTTTGCTGAACAGCTTTGGAGCTTGGAGAAAAGAACATACAATGATTTCTCTCATCCCTTCCACTAATATGTATTTAAAACTGTTACTGGGGGGAAAAGCGTGTCTAACTGGGTGAACCACATAACGGCAATGCAACTTATATTCTATCAACATACTTCTCGATTGCACATCAGTTAAAGATTTAAACACATGACTGGATCCAAATAAAGAATTGTGCAGTATCCAGAGGTAATGAAATTCGTGTTTAATTGGTTGCACTTGGCTAATATTTGTGCTATCCCTACAAACACTTTGTTCCAAATATCTCATGTAAACCACATCCTACATTTACATTTTCTCTTGTGTATCATTTCGAGTTTTATTTGCTCCCAAAATGTTAAGTCTGATAGTTAATTGGTGACTTTCTACTAATTGATTAGCTGTTGCAAAAGGGAAAAAAATGGAATGTGAAACTTTAAATCAAGGACACATGCTTTCATATTCACACCAGTCTGAAAGATTATACATCTCTCTTTTGCATAAAATGTTTATATAGGATAAAAAATTAGTTGAACTTTGTTATGTCTGTATTAAAGGTAAGTGGAAACTTCTTTTGGATGCAACACTAAAATAAAGCAATCCTTGGCAGTTTTCTTGGACTTGTTTCCAGAAAAACAAGGACACAGAGAAAGATAAGGAGTGAGAAAGGACCTTTTCTTATTATCAGAGAAAATTGGAAATACAATCTGCAACTATAGCTATATTAATGTCTTGTAGCTTTAGGGACAGAGAAATTGCAGCTCAGTAAAGGGCCCAATGCAAGATGAAGGTGGTTTTGCATCTTGATGGAGGCCACGGACTATAAGCAGCCAGAGCACTTTAGATAGTGTACTACAACATCTGTCCACTCCAATTTTGTTGAAAGGAACCACCTGTCCATATAAACCAGGGGCGGGGGACCTTTTTTCTGCCAATGGCCATTTGGATATTTATAACATCATTCACAGACCATACAAAATTATCAACTTAAACTTTAGCCTGCTGTATTTGTCAAACAATTAACTCACCCCAATGCCTTGGCAGGACCAGACCAAATGATTTTGAGGGCCTTATATCGCCTGAGGGCCAAACGTTCCCCACCCCTGGTATAAATACTTACAAGTAGACAATGGGGCATTTAAAATATTTTATGATTTTAAACTTTATTACCTTCAACAAAAGATTTTTATAGGACCATATCTCTCTTTTTTTAATAATAGCAAAAATAAGTAGAAACATAATATTTAATGTGGAAAGCTTTTATAGCTCTGTATATTTAAAAAAACCTAAAGCATACCTCTTTTCAAGTGATTGTATTGATTAAAAATATGCAAATGAAGACACAGAACACATTTTTAAAATATTTTTAAAGTCACTTAGATAGGAGAGATTGCTATATGTATGTTGCAAAAATCAAGGGTAGCTAGGTTGCAATCAAGAAACGTTTTGTTGAAAACCATTGAACTCTTTGCATGTTTTCATTGTTGTTAACATTTCTACTAGTATAGTTTTGCATATAGCTGGTTACCATTTGTAGCCAATGCCCTTTATCTTCTAGGTGCTCTTCAGGCACAGGGAATGGTGCTTCTTTAATTAATGTGTTTTGATAAGCGTGTTAACAGTCATTTCCTGGGATTCATGATTTGATGGGAGCATTTCAGGTTGTTTGCAGAGACTAGAAATGAGAGACCGATGAGAGAGCAACATTGAACAATGGCATGATTCCACTTTTTACATTTTAGACATTTTTCTGATTTTCTTATGTTGTCTATATTAAAACCTCTCCAATCTTCAGTGAGAAATACCCAGCAATGACTGAGTTTACTGTGATTTGAATAGGACTTGAGTTTCCCACCTTCACTGGATATGGAGACACAGGAGTTAAACTCACAAAGACCAATTTTAAAGAGCTCAATTTTTGTGTAAATGAATCTGTGATAGTAAACCATATAGCCATTACATATGCACTGCAAAGGAATTGGTGGAAATAAAAAAAAATCTCTAATTTTTCTTCACTGAAATAGAATCTCATTTTTCTTATAGAAAAGAAAAAAAAATTGAAATTCAGGTCTTGCTCAAAGTTCCTTTCAACACCCAAGAAATTATGGTGCCATTATGTTCATGAACTTTCCAATGTATGAAGATTCCTTCTCTCTCTCTCTCTCTCTCTCTCTCTCTCTCTCTCTGTGTGTGTGTGTGTGTGTGTGTGTGTGTGAGAGAGAGAGAGAGAGAGAGAGATTTTAAATTATATGTGTGATTTTGTTTGCCATTAATATGTGTGATTTTAAATTAGAGAGAGAGAGAATATCATGAATATAATTTAAAATCACACATATTAATGGCAAACAAAATAAAATACACTCTATAACATTTGAGAATTTTGCATAAGAAAAATAAGATAGATAAAAAATAAGATATTCTTGATACCAAAATAGTGAGTAAGGTGAGAAACTTTGCAGCTTCAAAAATGTTACCTGTTTCAATACAGCAGATTGTTTGTGAGGAGAATGTTCAGGAAGGAGCCGTGAGAATCACGGAATTGTGCTGGCGCTGTCATGGCAGACAGGCCCACCACACGTGAGTGCCATGGGTGTCTCTATGGTTGACCTGTTGTGCTGCCCACAGTGTAGTAGCTCAGGATGCAGACTTTGGGGTTCCAGATTGCATGGAACATTGGAAAAGTTCATTTCCTTTTTTACTCTTTAAATTTCCTGATTCCCAAAGGAAATCTGTAAAATTCTGATTCAGAGAGCTGCTCTGAGTTTAAAAAAAGGGGGGGGGGGCACTTGAAACAATTTCTAGTGCCTCCAAGTCACTGGCTATCATCATTTTTATTGTCATTAGTATCTATTTTAAGTATCACCATTCTCCTGAGATTACTTATTAACCCTGGCCCATTTTATCTTCATTTGGCAATATCAATGTCCAGTTTATCAGAATTTGAGTTTCTTGAGTGTCTCCTCTCTCTACCTCCCACCTCTTATTAATTAGCTTATTTATAAAAACAAACTTTATTACTTCTAGCCTTCTAGGCATAGAGATATTGTGTCTACACTGTTAGCTCACACCTATTCTTAACTGCACCTTATCTTTTTCTTCTCCTTTTCATTTGTCCTACTATAATCTCTTAGGCTTCCTTTGAATTATCTCAACTTTCAAACTAGTTTCCTTGTCCTCTTCCAAATCATTTTGCACAATGTAGCTAGACTGGACTTTTCAAGTTCTTTTTGTTCAAGTTGTTCTGCTATGTAAATCATTTTAACGCTATCCCTTTGTTCTTAAAATAAAATGCTAATTTCAAAAGTGGCCTGCATGGTCCTGCTTCTGCCTACCGCTTCTTCCACACCTCCACCAACACGACCTCTCCGACTTGGTGTCTCCAGCCACCTGCTCTTCTCTGAAAACACACTCCTCACCACAGGGCTCTGCTCTGTGTTCCCCTTTGCTTGGAATATCTTCCCACCACTCCAGCACATTTTTTCACTTGATTTAGTGCAATCCATGTCATTTCAACTTCAAATTTGCTTTATCAAAGAGAACTTCTCTTAAAACCACAAACTTGTTTATCATTTTCTGTTAATGTATCCTAATTTTTTTCTTCCCTTCCTAAGCTACTCTGAGGTTTCCCATGATAGTTATCTAAACTGCAGATTTAAATTTTTCTTGTTCAATTCTTTAATAATTCAACCCCCAACTTCAGCAAAATCTAAGACTGTGTCTTCTTAGTCACAGTTGTATTTCTGGTTAATTCTTTCTAAATAAATAAATGGATAAATGTTGTCACCATCACTGGAAGTTTTGATGTTGAAAAATTCCCTCACCCTCCTCTTTAGGTTATCAACTTTCACAATTCGCTGCCTGAGCTTTGACATTAACCTTAGTTTTGTCCCCAGCAGAGAAATGGACTAGGAACATCAGCTATTTAAATCAAAACATGATGAATCAATATTCTTACTCCTCCAAAAAGTGTTTTTTGTGGATAAAAGAATGCAATTATGTGATTTTATGACTGAAATGTACCATTAATAACTTTGAGTGCATAATTGTGGTCGTCTTACAATTATGTGCTCAACAAATGAACCTTGGATGAGTTAGTTAATCTCTTTTGGCTCTATTTTCTCATTTTTAAATTTAAGGGTATGCTTACTCTATCTAGAAAATTTAAGCGCATACTTGAGATACAGTAGCTACTCAATAAATAAGTTCTTTATGATTGTTATTATTAATATTAAATCCAGATATAGCAGCTATACTTTGCTAGGATAGCCATTGTAACTAACCAAAAAAGCAAACTATTTTTTTTTTTTAGGAAGGAGCCAAGAACAGAATTTGGTGTATAGTAGGTATGAAGCATGTGTTTATTGTAAGAAAGAATTAATAATAGAGTAATTTTAATACTATCTTCCATTTCTTAGAAATATGGATAGAATGGAAGGGTTTAAAACTAAAGGGTTCACAAAGCAAAACTGGGATATTTTAAATTTTATAATCCATACCAGAGGCCCAGTGCGTGAAATTTGTGCACTGGGGGAGGGTCCCTCTCCCAGTCTGGGACCCTTAGAATTACATCTATTTGCCAGTGTAGGCCCGATTCCCAGCTGGATTGGGCCTAACCTGGCAGGTGGACATATCTCTCACAATTCGGGATCCCTTGCTCCTTACCGCCCATCTGCTTGCTCCTTACCACTGGGCTCGCTACTCCTTAGTGCTGCAGTGGAGGTGGGAGAGGCTCCCACCATCACCACTGTGCTTACCAGCCCTGAGCCCAGCTTCTGGTTGAGCAGCACTCCTGCTGTTGGGAGCACACTGACCACAGTGACTGGTTGTTCTGTTTGTTCCACAGTAACTGTTGCTTAGGCTTTTATTATATAGAACTAGAATCTCAGTGCACGAAACTGTGTAAGAGCCATGAGCCACCACCAGGAACCAGCCTGGCCCACCACTGGGAGCCATAAGCTACCCACCCGGAGCTGGGAGCCACCCTACCCTGCCACCGGGATCTGGGATTTGTCTGACTTTTTGCAGTAGTACCTCCAGTCAACACTGATGACATTGGGCAAGCTGGAGGAGGAACACATGGTGATTCATATGTTGAAACCCTAATGTCTCACATGGTGATATTTGAAGGTGGGACTTTTGTGAGGTGATTAGGTCATGAGGGTGGAGGTTTCATGTAGGGTTAGTGCCTGTATAAAAAGAGGAAAATACATGCAATAGCTGTGTGTGTATGTGCACACACACACATACATTAAGAAGGCCATCTGAGGACATAACCAAGAAGGAGGCCCTCACCAAGAACCTGACCACACTGGAACCCTAATCTCCAATGTCCAGCCTTCAGAATATATTTTGAAAAATAAATGTTTGTTGTTTGGGCCACCAGTATATGGTAATCCTACCTAATAAAAGAGTAATATACAAATTAACCATCACATCCACAAACCATGCCCACCAGTCATGCCCACCAGCCAATCAGAGCGAGTATGCAAATAAACCCAACCAAGATGGCTACAGCCACAGAGAGCAGGAGGGAGACTTGGGTTTCCCAGGCAATGGAGGAAGCCAAACTTTCTGCACACCATGGCCAGCCCAGGCCTCCACTTAAGGCTACAAAGTTTCAATGATAGAAAGTAAACAAATCCAAACAGAAATGGCTGCCTCCACTGAGTAAGTAGGAGACTTGGCTCTGCTCCAGGCTACAAAGTTTCAATTGTAGAAGGTAAATAAATTCCAGATACCAGGGCCTCCACTTGGGTCACCAGGGGGCTTGGCTGGCCTGCAAACCACCATAGACCCCTTGCTCAGGCCACCCCATGCCCCATAGGAACCCCCACCCTCATCCGGAACACCCTTCAGGGCAAACAAGCTGGCCCCCAACCATGCACCAGACCTCTATCCTATCTAATAAAAGAGTAATATGCAGATTGACCATCACTCCAACACATAATATGGCTGCCCCTATGTGGTCAAAGATCCTGCTCCCATGTGGATGCAAGATGGTCACCGCAAGATAGGGAAGGCATCAGGCCTGCAAGGGAGGGCAGTTGAAGGTGATCAACCCTTCAGGCGAGAGCAGTTAGGGGTTACCAGACTGGCAGAGGAGGGAAATTGGGGCAAACAGGCTGGCAGGGGAGCAGTTAGACATCAATCAGGCTGGCATGGGAGTAGTTAGGGGGTGATCAGGCTGGCAGGCAGAAGTGGTTAGGGGCAATCAGAAAGGCAAGCAGGCGAGCAGTTGGGAGCCAGCAGTCCTGGATTGTGAAAGGAGTCCCAGATTGGAGAGGGTGTAGTCTGGGCTGGGGGTCACCCCCTGGTGGCCCCTGTGCATGAATTTCATGCACTGGGCCTTTAGTTTTTAATAACAGCCCAAACTAAATGAATCTACTGTCTATTGTGAGAATATTTCACTCGTGTAAAAATATTCATCTCCCTATAAAATTAAAAATGTGATAACAGACCAACAAATTTCAGTTCTAGTCCATGAAGTTCTGGAGTGTAAGCAGTCATTAAAAGAGGTTCTCTGAAGTAGAACATGGCCTTGGAAGGCATGCTTCAACACCAGCACTTTGTGGGCTTGATGCTGACAGTGAAAGTACATGAGGGATAGCCAATAAAACTGTCTTCTCTGGTTTGGGGAATTTGGAGTTGTGCTAGGGAAATAGTGACTAATTATGAGAGGTATTTGGAAAACAGATAGTCTGTCAAAATAAATGTACCTTTCTTCTTTTCTTGAGAGGAAGCAAGCTGTTTTATGGATTTCCTTGGAATCCTTAAAAAAGCAGGAAGAGAATTGTTTCCATTATTCATGGCATGCTTTTTTTCCTGCAGGTTGAGCAGGCCAAACATTTGTACTTGCATAGGTGAAGCTGGAAAGTTCAACAGCAGCCTGGACATTGAGCTCTTTAGGTGTGACCCGCACTCACATTTTTATCTCCCATATTCAAAGACCCTGGAGCCTCCTCAGGGCTAGAACTGGTGACAGACCTTAGTCACATGTGGATTCTGCAAAGCAGGTAGGTTTGACCCAGTGGGAAGGAGAACAAGGTACAGGGTAACCCATCTATAGTTGCCTGTGAGTGTTTGCTGAGTTTCTGGATATAAAACAGGCAAAATTTATACTTCAGATTTCTTGATCATCTTGCTTCAGACTGTTTAATCTATTTGAAAAGTCCCCCATATTTTCTTTCTCTGGTCCTCACTTAATTTAATTCTATAATTTTGTGAAACTTCTGAAGACACGTAAGTCTGGGGCTCAAAAACTCATCCTTATGTCTAATTGGATATAGTGTCATTTAAATGCAGAGCTATATTAATAAGACTAAATGAAAAAAAAATGTGCATGTAGCCCTTAATGAAAGGCCTGGCACATAACAGACACTCCATAGATGACAGTTTGAAATAAAAGATACTAAAATCTGTATCCATATTATTTGAACTATTGTCATAATGAAATTACCCCTTATTTTCAGTTATTCTTATTACTGTGGTTGGCAAACTGTGGCTCCCAAGCCACATGTGGCTCTTTGGCCCCTTAGGTGTGGCTCTTCCACAAAATACCATGGCCTGGGCAAGTCTATTTTGAAGAAGTGGTATTAGAAGAAGTTTAAGTTTTAAAAATTTGGCTCTCAAAAGAAATTTCAATTGTACTGTTGATATGTGGCTCTGTTGACTAACAAGTTTGCTAACCACTGCCCTAGTGTAAGCATGTGAAACTCACAGCCTACTGACTGCATGCTGCCCACAACAAATATGTTTGTGGCCCAGCCAATATAACTGTATGTAAGAAACATTTTGAGAAAAATTTCATAACCTAATTTTTTCAATATCCTGATATATATATATATATATATATATATATATATATATATATATATATATATTTATAATGAACTACAACATTCACTAGTGCCTGATTACTATAATCATGATGCATTAATTTTCCTTAATAACCTTACACACAGGCACACCATTTCTTTTCACTAAAACTATCAGCAAATATTTTAGCAACTAGTTGCCACATCATTAGTCCTGTACTGACTTGTTTGGTGTGTGCAACAGGAAATATTTTGCTTTCAGGGAACAAGAAAACTGGTTTATTTGTGTTATGCTTATTAATTTGTGCAGTTAATCAGTGTCTGGTAAGTTAATGAACAAGAAAAATATAAAATTTTATTAAAATGTTCTATTATTTTATGTCAACGATTACTACTTTATTTCATCCCTTTGTATTCAGCATGTCTCTATTAAAATGAAACTATGTTTCTAGAAAATTGAAGCTTTGTTTTTTTTGCAGCCCACATAATCTTAAATGTTGTTTATTTGGCCCATGTTATCCTTTGAGTTTGATATGTTTGCTCCAGTGAGTACTATATATCCTTTTCTTATATGATCATACATATGACCAGTAAAAAAATTTTAACTTGAATTTTTTCTATTTGTTCCATATTCTTTTTTTTCATGCACATTTATTTATTTATTTACTGTCTATTGTTGCTTTCACAACATAAGGAATGGATTTAGTTTTTGCCATAGACTAATTTTCTTGATATTACCTGTTAACTTTTTTTTCTTCTTTTAAAAATCTTTATTGTTTAGATTATTACAGGTGTTCCTCTCCATCCCTCCTCTTTAGCTTCCCTCCATCTGATTCCCAACCCCACCCCTTACCCCAGCTACTGTCTTCATCCATAGGTGTAAGATTTTTGTCCAATTTCTTCCTGCACCCCTCAGACCCCTTTCTCCCTGCGAATTGTTAGTCCAATCCCTTTCTATGTCCACGATTCTATTATATTCACCAGTCCATTTTGTTCTTCAGATTTTTTTTTTATTCTCTTGATTTTTAAATTCCCTTGTTGGTAGGTATGTATTTGATGCCTTTTTGTTGTTCATAGTTTTTTACCCTTTCCTTTTTCTTCTTCTTCCTCTTCTTAAAAAAAATACCTTTCAACATTTCATGTAATCCTGGTTTGGTGTTGATGAACTCCTTTAACTTTTTCTTGTCTGTGAAGCTCTTTATCTGACCTTCAATTCTGAATGATAGTTTTGCTGGGTAGAGTAATCTTGGTTGTAGGTTCTTGTTGTTCATCATTTTGAATATTTCTTGCCACTCCCTTCTGGCCAGCATAGTTTCTGTTGAGAAATCAGCTGACAGTCCTATGGGTACTCCCTGATAGGTAACTAGTTGTTTTTCTCTTGCTGCTTGTAAGATTTTCTCTTTGTCTTTTGCTCTTGGCATTTTAATCATGATGTGACTTGGTGTGTTCCTCTTTGGATTCCTCCTGTTTGGGGTCCTGTGCACTTCCTGAACTTGTAGGTCTGTTTCTTTCACCAGGTAGGGAAAGTTTTCTCTCATTATTTCTTCCATTAAGCCTTCAATATTCTGCTCACTCTCTTCTTCTGGCACCAAAAAAATCCAGATATTGGTACGCTTTAAGCTGTCCTGGAGGTTCCTTACACTATCCTCACACTTTTGGATTATTTTTTCTTTTTGCCTCTGATTGTGTGATTTTTGCTTTCTTATATTCCAGATCTTTGCTTTGATAATTAGGATATGTTGATCTATAGTTGAGTTTCTGTATATTCTTTATTTCAGACTTTGTATGCTTAATTTCTGACTGGTCCCTTTCCTTTTTTTCTTTTTTTTTCTTTTTTGGTATTCTCTTTAAGGTCCCTGAAGGTCTCACCAAGCTTCTTGGAGGTCTCATCAAGTTTCTCAAAGGTTTTTAGAAGATTCTTGAGTAATCTTATAAATGTGAATCTGGACTGTGTGTCATCCAGTAGTTTACTCTCCTCCATCTCTCCCATTCGTGTCATGCTTCTGTGTTTCCTCATTATGGCTGCCTCTCTTTGTTGATGGAGTGGCTTTGTGTGGTCAATGACCTATAGGGGTCAGTACCTCAGCTTCCCCAATCACCTGAGGTGGTTTCTTTTGCTATATCCCTTTGTGGGCTTAGTGCAAAATCTTGGTGTAATTAAGCCTTGATTGCTGTTGGTACACTGGGAGGAATTGACCTTCAGGCCAATTGCTTGTGAGGATCTGCTGTGTCTATAAAGGAAGAACTGCTGCGCTGGAGACACACCTTGTTTCAGTGGGGCTTTGGTGCTCACTGAGACTGTCTCTCAAATGTGTCACTTATGGTTGTGAGGGATTGAAACTGAGCACTAGAACTCTGGTTTCTGGGTCTCAATGAAGTGCAGTTCAGCTACTGTCTGAGGCCAGTACTGTCGTAGAAGCTACAGCATGAACTACAGTCCTGTCCTCCTTGTATCTGTTTGCCCCAGGTTGCAATTTTGCTAAACTGCAACAGAGAGGGCCATTCATATGCAAAGTCCACTGCTTGGAGCTTGGATGTGAAGGGTGGAGTCTCAGGGTGGAGTCTCAGGGCATCACTCGGCTGGGGTGTGGCCAACAGCAATGGCTGCTGTCTGCAGCCTCTTTGATGGCATCTTCACATCTCCCAGTGTCTTGCACCACAGCACAGCAAAGAACCTCACCTCTGTAAGCAAGCCAGCCTCACTTTCTTGCCCAATGGCAGACAGTTTAGCCTCTCCCAGAAAGTGGATTTCAGAGAGATTGGGAGCTTGTCTCTCTTCGGGTTGAAGAAAGCATGGCCCTCTGCCAGCTTGGATCTGCCACCCGCCCTTATCGCATCCTTGCCCCCCTACCTCAGTTTTTTAGAGCTTGTGCCCTGTATTATTCTCTTTCTCTTTCAGTCTAGATGTAGGGCTTCCTCTCAGCCAGCTTTTGTTTGGTTTTGGGAGATAGACATTTGTTTTATTGTTTATTTTGAACTTGTGTCCAGCAGCCATTTAGGAGTGTTTACCTATGCCACCATCTTCCTCAGAGAGTCCTTGTTCTACATTCTAATATGCCTTTTTTTTTTAAAAAAAATGTGTTTTTATTGATTTTTTTAAGAGAGAGAGAGGGAGAGAAACATAGATGTGAGTGAAACATCAATCATTTGCTGCCTGCACACACCTCAACTTGGTATCAAACCCACAATATGGGCATATGTCCTGACCAGGAGTCAAACTGGTAACCTTTCAGTGCACAGGATGATGTTCAACCAACTGAGCCACACTGGCCAGGGCTTATATGGCTTTCTAGTGTAGTTATAAGCTTAATATGGTTGAGGACTATTTAATCAGCTTCTTATATTTTATCCTCAGAGGCTATCTTAGGCACACAGTTTGGAGGGCATGCGATAAGTTTTTGATTCTGCAATGAATTAAAAAAAAAGTAAAGGCATCCAGGTCATGCCCTGCCATAGTATCAAAAGTCAGACAGTTCATAAACAATTTCCATTCCACTGGAAATAAATGTGCAGGATCAATTTGTGGATGGTATTTGGCAGATTTAGATCCTCTTGGAAGATATGGAGGAAAATAATGCTTCATAACGATTGTAAATTCAATTTAAAATTGATTTAAAAGTCTTTCTCTTTGGTTATTATGATTGTTTAAGTTCTGGTCCTTCTCTGATTACCATGACTTCTGGCCCCATGTATGCCTCCTTTATTACTGCCAAGGAATAAAATCAGGCCCCACTGTGATGATGGTTTTTCGTTTTTCCAATCAAGCATTGTCTTTTCAGGAATACAGAGAGGGAAGTAGGGGAAAGTGAATTTCTGGATGAACTGCTCAGCTCAGATCCCCCCTCCTCTGGGAAACTTTTTCTATACCTTCCCTCCCCCAATTATTTATAGGAGTAATTACTCCTAATTATTTATTTTCTGTACTATCTCTGCACATATTGTTAATCTTCCACTTTATCATACCTGCTGTTACTGATTTCTTTGCAATAACCTGTCTCCCTCCTGAGACTGTGGACTGCTTGAGCGTAAAGACTGTGCTCTAATCATCTTTGTATCCTGAGAGCTGTTGGAATATGAATGTGGCAATTATTTGCTGAACTGGATTGTTGAGTTCTTAAGTTATTACTATTACATGTAGTTAGTGCATTTAAAAACATGTTTATATGTTCATTTTCAAAACACGTAATCTGTGACAAGTATTTGGCTAAGCCATGATTTTGAAGAAGTTTTCTTTGTAATACATTTATATTTTCTATTTTTTTAAAGTTGTCATTTTGTTTTTTAATCTCTAAACTCTTGGCAATGAATTATTACTCCCACGTATACAGCGTTAAGCTCTTGGTGAAAAGTTTCCAGCCTGTTCTGCCTTTTCTGATGAATGTTTTCCTGTTAAATGTGTTTAATTTATTTACTTTTCCTAGAATGACACATTCTTTCTAACTATATACTAGTAGTAGTGCCTCTCTACCTAAGTTGTTATATAAATATTCTAGATTGAATTGTCCCTAAGGAACTAGCCTGATATTAAAAAGATTTATCTTCTCTCTATTGTTCCTGGGATAAATAAATTCAGCAAATACAAAAGGCTGCTCTTTTGAATACTATGTACAGACAATCCCTGACTCTCAGTGGTGCAACTTTAGATTTTTCGACTTTATGATGGTGCAAAAGCAATATGCATTCAGTAGAAAATGTACTTAGAATTTAGAATATTGATCTTTTCCCAGGCTAGCGCTGTGCCTTCCTATACTGGAAACTTCTTGGGAAGTTGTGCAGCAGTAGTGAGCCTCAGCTCCCAATCAGCCACAGGATGAAGGGAGTAAAAAAACCAATACTCTACAGAGTCCTGTGTTGCCAGTAATTTTTAAGTATTATATTTTGTGTTTTTGCATCGCATCATGTCTACAAATTGCCCATCTGAGTCTCCTGGTCTGGTGAGAAGAAGAAGAAGACTATTACTCTTGAGAAGAAGCTCAACATACTGTAGGCTAACGTAAGTGTTCTGAGCATGCTTAAGGTAGGCCAGGCTAAGCTGTCATGTTTGCTAGGTTGGGTGTAGCAAATGCATTTTCAACTTAGGATAAGTTTATGGGGACGTTATTCCATCATAAGTTGTTGAGCACCTTTACTATGCTTAACTACATTAGCTGTTTTTTGAAAAGGGAAAGAACACATAATTACTGAATTCTGTTTATCTCTTTTTCTTATTTTCAACTTTTACTCTTTAATTTTCTACTTTGGAATATTTCAAATGTAACTAAATTAGAATGGTAATACTGATGTTCCTATATTCATAAAAGAGAGAAAGATTTATTATTATTTCTATGTAATATATCAAAATGTCTAATGATATGGACATGCATTAATAATGGTAGTAAAATAATTTTACATGCAATTAGGGCAAAAGGGCAGAAATTAGTTTCACTACATAGAACTAAATCATTTCCAGAATAATAATGAACAAGTGACATAAACACGTGTTTTTAAGATATTAAAAATTATATATCTAAAGTAAAATGATCTCTACACCCTGTAATATTACAGAGTTTAAAAGAACGTTAATGTTAGTTATCATTTTAAAGATGGGTTCAGTTATTTGTCCAGACTCACACAACTAGTCAGCAGCAGAAGTCTCCTGACTTGCAGACCAACGTCTTGTAATGCTTAGGAAAATAAATCAGGGAGACATATGAAATCATGACTCATCAATGCATTTCAGCTCTCTACCTATTAACCATAAAAATTATGCAATGGACTATGCTTTGGTGATACATTTTTATTACTTTTCAATGTGTGGCCTGGTATAAACATGCAGACTGTTACTCCTTAGTGTTCTTTTCCTTTTTTTATTAATTAAACCTTCATTGTGCTGCCTGGTGGTAGACCCTGAGCATCCACAGCAGCGAGACATGCTCAGACCCTGGGAAGGCATGATCAGTAGCAGAGTCTGAACATTAAAACTTTCTTTTTAATATTTGATGAAGATTGCAGTAGAGAAAGCACAGATCATATTCCTGGAGTTGCTCATGTTTAAAGAGATACATCTTTTAGAGGAACATAACGACATACCCCAAAATGTGAAGCAAGTCAACGAGCCTTTCTTGTTCACACCTGAGAGACTTTATACTTAAAATTGCAACACTTACAGCCCCATTCTCATTCATCCCCTGTAGATTCTGTGTTCCACCCACTCAGGAATAGCTGCTATTTGTTAGGTTGTTGTCATCCATTTTTTAAAATTGAATTTATTGGGATGCCTTTTTTTTTTTTTACAAAACCATACAGGTTTCAAGTGTATAACTCAGTAAGACATCCTAACTCCCACTGCCTTTCCTTCTGGTTATCATCACACTGTTGTCTGTGTCTATGTGATATAGTTATGCGTGTGTTTGGGGGGGTGGCGCTAGTTTCTTCACTTTCTTCCATCTAGTTACCCCACCCCATGCCCTATGACAGCTGTCAGTCTGTATCCATGCCTTGGTTTCTCTTTGGTTCATCGGTTTATTTTGTTCCTTAGATTCCAAGTTTAAGTGAAATCATATGGTATTTGTCTTTCTCTGACTGGCTTTTTTCACTTAGTATAATAAGCTCCAGGTCTATCCATGTTGCTGCAAAAAGTAAGACATTCTTATTTTTATATCTGCATAGTGTTCCACTGTGTAAATGTGCCACAGCTTTTTGATTCATTCATTTACTGATAGGCATGTTTCCAGATCCTGGCTATTATAAATAACTAGGGATCCAGTGCACGAATCTGGGCATCTTAAAAAGAACTGTGGGCCATGAGGCTGTGGTGGGCACAGGGGCAGGTCTCAGTCCATCCTCCATGAGCCTGCCCACCCCTCCCACCATGGCCCCAGGTCCTCTGCCTGCAGGCAGCCCTGTTCCCACCACCACTGCTCCCATGCACTGACCGTGCCAACCCCACTTGGATCCGTTGAAGGCATAGAGCGATTGGGGCTGGTGCCAGCAGTGGGTGCAAGCAGGGCCAGCGCCGGCAGCAGGTGTGAGTACTGGATGGGACTGTGGCGTGCCAGAGCAAATGATTTTCAGTAACAACCAGAGGCTCACCCTGATGACAGTGACTGGTGTCCCACCTTGGTCTGGAGCCCCCACTCACCTGCTCCACCATTCCATCATGGCTAACACCCACCATGTTCTGCATATTGCCCTGGTGGTCAGCGCACATCATAGCTACCTGTTGTTCCACCATTCGGTCTATTTGCATATTAGGGATTTATATATATAGATGTTGCAATATACATAGGGTAACATATGTTCTTTCAAATTAGTGTTTCTGGATTTTTCAGATATATTCCCAGAAGTGGTATCATTGTATTAAAAGACAGTTTCATTTTTAATTTTCTGAAAAATCTCCATACTGTCTTCCCCAGTACCACTGTACCACTCTGAACTCCAACCAACTCTACACTAGGGTTCTCATTTCTTCACATCCTTGACAGCACTTGTTTGTTGATTTATTGATGACAGCCATTCTGACAGGTATAAGGTGATATCTCATTGTGGTTTTAATTTGCATCTCTCTGCTTATTAGTGATGTTGAGCATCTTTTCATATGTCTGTTGGTCGTCTGTATATCCTCTTTGGAGAAATATCTCTTAAGGTTCTTTGCCCATTTTTTAATAGGATTGCTTGTCTTCCTGGTGTTAATATGTTCTTTATATATTTTGGAAATTAACCCCTTGTCAGATGTATCATCGGCAAATACATTCTCCCATGCAGTCAGTTCCCTTTTTATTTTGTGGTAGTTTCTTTTTTTGCTGGGCAGAGCTTTTAAGTTTGATGTAGTAGTCCAATTTATTTGATTTTTCCTTTTTTCCCCGTCACCCTAGGAGAAATAGGCACAAATATTTCTACAAGAGATGTCTGAGTTTTTAATGCCTATCCTTTCTCCTAGGATTTGTAATGTTTTGTGACTAACAGTTAAGCATATTATCCATTTTGAGTTTATTCTTGTCTATGGTGTAAGTTGCTGGTCTAACTTCTTTTCTTTCTTTTTTTCAATTTTACCAAAATCATTTATTGAAGGGTCTTTTCCCCATTGTATGTTCTTGCCTCCTTTGTCAAATATAAATTGACGATAAAGACATGGGTTTATATCTGGGCTCTCTGTTCTGTTTCATTGAGCTATGTGCCTGTTCTTATGCCAGGTTGTTTTGATTATGGTGGCCTTGGAGCATAGTTTGATGTCATATATTGTGATAGCTCCAACTTTGTTCTTCTTTTTCAGGATTTCTGAGGCTATTTGGGGTCTTTTTTGGTTTCATATTCATTTTTGGAATATTTGCTCCCATTTTTTGAAATATGCCATTGGTATTTTAATAGGAATTTCATTGAATCTATGGACTGCTTTGGTAGTACGGACATTTTAATGATATTAATTTCTTTAACACATGAATAGGGTATAAGTTTCCACTTATTTATATCTTCTTCAGTTTCTTTCTTCAATGTCTTATAATTTTTCAAGTATAAGTGTTTAACCTCCTTGATTAAATTTCACTCCTAGATACATTATTTTTATTGTTGTTGCAATAGTAAATGAGTTTTCTCTTCATTTTTGCAGCTCATTATCTTCCCTGTAACCTTTTTCCAGTTCACTATTATGTATTTATCCCCTAAACCTCAATTCAAATATCACCTCTGCTTGGAAAGATTTCTTCACCCTCCAAAAGCTAAACCTATTACAGAGTCATCTGAAATGCTATATCCTGTTGAAGTGACCACAATTATAAAATTCTGATATATCTACTTAGTTTTATTGTGAGTTTGCACTTCATTAATTAATTTAAATAGGAGTGACTCCTAACATTTTTCTAATTCTACAAATGATATGTGCTCTCATTAGGAAAAATATGTCCTTCCTAAAATATTGGATTGCTATAATTTAAACAAATCTGTGCTGTTTCATATAGCAAGCATTTAAACATTCACCTCAGTGTATGCAAGGGTGGATTGATAAGACTTTATTTCGGAGGTCTCTTAATTTTCTGACTGGTCATTATAGGGGTGAGTCAATTCCTCTCTCTTACTGTAGGCTCTGTAGACCTTGATCTTTCATCAATGAGGATTTTAAGCAAACCAAATACTTCAGGTAGAGCACAGTGTGTGCATCAAGGAATAAAAATCTTGAAGCTCTTTAAGTCAATAATTTATAAAAATGTTTTCTATCTTTAGCCAGACCAGCATGGCTCAGAGGTTGAATGTTGATCTGTGAACCCTGAGGTCATTGTTCGATTCCTGGTCAGAGCACATGCCCGGGTTGCAGGTAAGATCCCCAGTGTGGGGAGTGCAGGGGGCAGCCTATCAAAGATTCTCTCTCATCATTGACGTTTCTATCTCTGTCTCCCACTCCCTTCCTCTCTGAAATCAATAAAACATATTTTTAAAAATGTTTTCCATCTTAAAACATAAAGATAATTTTATGTTTAAACTATATTTCCAGTTGCTTTATTAATAAAATGTCATAATCATAACCTTTGTAAATTTGAAATATCAAGTAGAATAAGAACCACAAATAGTTATAACAAATATTGCGCACAATTTTATATTGTTTATGCCCTTGATTCTTTAGTAGGTCATTAGCTTCTTTTATCTTTTCAACTAATATCACTTACTCTATTACCTCATCAGTACTCCTTTTAGTAGAGATTGTTTCAATATGTCGCACTTCAGACAAAATATCAGATCTTGGAGAGCTTGAATTTTTTTGCATTAGTTTTCTTCAAAATTGCTTTGTATATTAGGTCATAAGGACTTCTTAAAATGAAGTCAGACACATTCAATTTTGTATGGTTATAATTTATTTGTTTTAGATAAATATTATCTAGAGCAACATGAATGTGCTTCAAATTATTTTATGCTGTCTTGAGAAGTTATGTTCTTTGTAACATCAGAAACAATTTTGAATTTTTCAATTGATCTTATAAGTTAATCATTGATGTTTTTCCATTTCCTTTTTTTTCCCTTGAACTTTCCAGTGAAACCAACATCTCTACACAATTATCAGAGTAAATATATGCCTTGTTTGTTTCTAAAACTTGGAGTTCTGACTTTTATTTATACCACATCCCTGTGGATGCTGAGGTGATACTGTTGATTTTAACTTTGTAAGATATAATGGGCAGAGTAATTTCAAACATTAGCGTGCCCATTATAATGTATCTTCCAAGATTCTTATATTTTATATACTGTTAATGCAAACCAAAGTTCTCTGTGTGGAACACATGGAACCAAGTCATTCAATAATACTCCTAGAGTATGAATTAATGATTTGAATCATAGGATTTGTTTCTCAGTGCTGTCTTTTATTATGTTGTCCTGTTTCTCCAGTGAGAAAGAATGTACAAGAAAACCTATGGTTATTTGAATGGTTTTTATACCACTTTCTGCAGTAGAAAAGTTAATCATTTTTCATCTGCTCACATCCTTTCTGAAAAGCATTTGTTCCTACTTAAAGCTTCCTCTATGGGTGATGGTGAACTTAGGCAGCTTCTTTGTCTGAGGTGACCCTGCCACTAAAAGGAACTAACTAACAGGCTCTATAAGTCAGGCATTTGGAATTTTCAAAGATCAAACTGAATGAATCATCCAGCTAAGAAAAACTGAGTCCCAAGATTATACAGAAGTGTGACTGAAAGTTGTCTCTAATTTTTAAAAAAAAGCAAAATCCAGATATGGAGAGGAGATAGCCATGAGTCATCAAAGAAAGGTGGTTTTCAGAAAGAAGCAGCAGGATGAAGCAGCAGCACCAACCTGGGCAAGCATGGGGGACAGGCAGGCCCTTGCAGAGTAGAGGGAGTGGTCTGCTTACCAGCTTCTGCCTGGGCTGGTGGGACCAAGAGGAACTGTGCTTTCATTTCTGACTCAGATGCTTCAGAGACTGCCCTCTTGGGCTCTTATTCTCACATTTCTTACATCATCTACTTCAAATTTCCTATGCAAGCTTGAGCAAATTTTTGCCAATTGCCACCTGAGAGGCATTTAAAATCCTGGAGGTGCTTAAAAACCAATACACATTTATAAATGCAATAAGACTTGAGAGGTATTAAAATCAAAAGGATGAAAGATATTCTCCTTAAAGTTCATTTCATATAAAACTAACAGATCCAAAGTATGTGAACAATGAAATATTTACATTTCAATCTGAAAAAGAACTTTTCAATAATCGGTATATTTCCATATCAGAAAATCTTAAGTAATTTTATTCCAATGATTTTGATAACACAAGGCAATCAAGTAAGATGTTCTCTAGTTCTTCAACATCTTCTTGCCCCCAGTCAAACCTTAACCTCAGCATTGTTCAGTTTTAACTTAGTGGAAAACGAACTTATTTGCTCAATTAACAAATGTTCTCCATTCATTTCTAGACTAGTATTTTCCCCCACACTGTGCTCTTATTTATTCCAATTCAGTATTTTTAATGCATTAGGACTCTTTTGATTATAAATGACAAAAATCCCAACTTTGAAATAGCTTAGATAAAAAGACATTAATCACCTCTCATAGTAGAATTTTTTAACATTAGACTTCAGGTGTGGCTCAAACCATAACTAGTAATATTTATATCTTTGTCTCTTGACCCTGCTTTTCCCTGTGGCACCTCATTTCTTACATAGATGTTTTTCCATTTCACACCCTGACAGCTAACATATCTAGAAATCTTGTCAAGGGCAAAGTCATTCTCCATGTTTCCAGCAAATGCCTGACATCAACCTTTGTGACTAGAGCTAGAATGCTCTTGGTTACTAGGTCTGGGTCCCAGGTCCACTACTGAAGGCACATGAAGTAAGAATGGGGCAGTGGGGCAGGGGGATAGTTTCCCAAAGGCAAAACCAAGATCCTTTGCTATAAGAAGGCCAGATGGTGCTGAGAGGCCTAAGCAAAGGTAGTCCTTGTATCTACTCAACACTTCACCCATTTCTGCATGCATTCTGACTTCTCTTGTCCACTTCAGTTGTTATAGTTTTGTTGTTATCAGTTATAGACTGTTGACCTATATACACCCTTATGCACTAATAGCACATTATTTTTCAAATAAGATCCACCAAGTAAAAAATAATTCATCCAGTGATGGTCTTAGAAGCCAAGACCTTTTATGTAACATGATTCAAAGAATGCCTAGAGAGTTCCTCCCTTTTCCTAATATCCCCTCCCACTACCTGATACAGAGATGTACTTTTTTGGATTCTAGGAGTCTTGGAGTTGTCCAGTTTTTGTTTTTTTTTTTTTTTTAAATCCCACACACATATATCCCCTTAAAGAGGCAGTAGTATTTTAAGCCACTTAGGGATGGTGTTCTAGCAGGGATTAGTTGATGGCTAATGATAAAACAGTTTTCTGAGGGGCAGTGTCTAAGGGAGATGGAATATCAGATTATTTTTGTTGGCACAACATTAAAGATTTACTTAGTTTAACTTCATAATTTTGCTTATGGCTATTCCTGCTCTAAACCATCATTTATAGTGCTTCAACCCCATTGTGGGTGGTGGGGAGAGACACAGATAAGTTATAATGACCATGAGGAAAGAGGGAAAAAATGACACAAGGATTTCTTATTCATAGGTGTTGGGAAAAATGAAGGGATTTCAAGTGCCAAACCACAAGAAAGACAAGACACGATAGCTATCCATCAGTATTTGTGGGGTAAGACTCCATATCAAAGAAAGATAATGCTATTATATTTGCAAGATTTCCTGGTAGGAAAAACTTACTTTAATAACAGATGTCGAGGTCATGGAAAATATTATTAAATTCAAGTACAAAGCAATAATGTTTTATTGACTGGAATTGGAGAGAATATAAGTATTTTAACATTTAGTACCTTCTACGTGCCAGGCATTAATCTTGGTGTTAGAGATACCTTGATATATAAAATATACTAAACTCTTCACCTCCATTGAACTTACATATTATTGGAGAACGTATGCTATAATCACCATAATAAATACATAAAACATGTGGAATAGTAGAAATTTATAAAAGCCATTGAAAAAAAAATAAGTTAAAGTAGTTTAGGAGGGCTTTGTGGTGGTAACAGTGCAATTTTAAGTAGGACAGACTTGGTTGGGAAGGTAACAATAGAGCAAAAAATGGAAACTTCTCAAGGACTGAGCCACACGGACACTGGCAAGAAGTTATAGGCAGGGAAGTCCCCAGGTGAGTATGTGTCTGGAGGGCTGAGCAACAGTAACGAGGCCGATGTGTTGGGACTGAATGAACGAGGAGGAGAGTAGAGGGAGATGAGAACACAGAGGACGTAATTACATTATTTTCTACCAAAATACTTTATTATAAGTTAGTGGTATCCATTGAGGTTCTAAAAGTTTAGCTATTACTTCTTAAATATGTGTTTTGGTTTGTAAATATGTTTAATTCACAAGGTCTGAGTGGCAGTCTATTTAGGCTAGATGTTATTTATTTATTTATTTATTTAACCTATTTTACATTTCCTCAACTTAGAATCTCATTTTATAAATAAATGTGAACTATTTTTTTAAGTTGCTGTCTATTGCACGCATGTTAAAAGAATGTTCTTAAAAATGTAATTTCTTGATAGGGCTTAAGGATGCAATGTTGCCATGGGTGATCCTATGCTGTCACAGACTGGATGATGATCAAAAAGGCAGACTTGCTGCAAAAAATGCCTAAAAGTGGAAAACTGCAAATAATCTCCCTCTAGCGTCCAAGAAGGATAATGTGCAGACCTTACTTGAGTGGAATTTGTTGGAAATTGCTCGAATTAAAGTCCAGATGAAGTTTAGTTTGGGCCTTGCCTGTGACACTGGGTAACTCTGAACCAGTTCTTGACCAGAATCTATAATAATAAAAGGATAATATGCTAATTAGACCGGACGTCTTTCGGACATAATTCCAGACTCTAGACTTCCTTCCTGATGAAGCCTGGATGGAGGAAGCCAGCCTGGGTCCCAGGTGCCTCCTGGTGGCTGGAGGTTGGAAGCCCCGGTCCTGGGTGCCAGAGGGAAGCCCATGCCAGCAACTAGGGGAAGGAAGGCCTACTCTTGCAAGAATTTTCATGTATCAGGTCTCTAGTCTTCAATAAATGGAAAGGGTAGGCTGCATCATTGTAAACTAACTTGGTAGGTGATAAAATTTATTGAGATCAGCTTTAATTGTGTTTTTCAATTGTAGTTTTATATATACAAATATATTGTATAAACATTTGTCAATATCAAAACCTGTGGATAGAGCTAATATATTTTGGGAAAAATTACAAAAACAACAGCAACAACAACAAAAATGAGGCTCCCTACTTTTGACAACAATAATATATTTTGAATTTTCTGAGTATTTATTCCCAGCCCTGCTTCTGCCACTGTGACACAATTTACGGCTTCTTTTTTCCAGGGAATGTGAATGCTTAGAGAATTCACTTTATTTATTTAGTGTCAGCCAAAGTAAATAAGAGAAAGCATGTCTATAAAAGGAAATAAAATATTACATTTGAAAAATAGGCCATAATGCTCTTATTAGTGGTAAAGTTGAGAACTAATATATTTTTAATTAACAGTTTTATCTTTTTTACTAATTATTTTAAAGTCAGATGTTTTTTTCCTCTATGCCTTGTGCTTTTGTTCAGTATTTCCTAGACTTTAACTTTTAAAAAAATTTCTTTATTGATTAAGGTATCACATACTTCTTCTCATCCCCCCCAATCCCAGCCCTCACTCTTCCCCACTCATGCCCCCACGCCCCCTATTGTCCTTGATTACTGGTTAGGCTCATATGTATGCACACAAGTTCTTTGGTTGATCTCTCCCTTTTATCATTTTTAAATTTTGTTTTTCTAACTGCTCAGATAATACTTGGATATAAGCACTGCATATGTTAACATTTACATGAATAAAAAAATACAAATGGGCTACATAAAGTTTAAATAATATTGGAATGTATCAGAGGAAAAGTATTTTTCATCAATGGATTTCCTTCAATCTTAATTCTCTTCCAAGGATTAAATCAACATTATGGGTTTCAGCTTTATCAAAATGTTCAGTATATGTGCACACAAACACACACAGACTATAGACTTCTGCATTATGCTTTTCTCACATAACTATACAAATTGGAGATATTTGCATGGGATAATTATTCATTTTTCTCTATTGCTCTATCTATCTCTATATATGTTTACCTACCTACCTATCCATCCATCCATCCATCTATCCATCTATTCACCCACTCCTCCCTTTATCTATCTAATCTATCATTTTTATATCTCCTAGTAAGTCCCCTCTCTCCTTCCCTCATCACTACCTCATTCTGCTCATCTGAACCTATCTTTCTTACCAAAGACTGACTTCTGTTCTTCCTGATCACAACACAAAATGTTATCACTGATTCTGAGTTTGCATCCTTTTACTCAGGAACACACAGAGATCAAGACTATTATTTTTAGGACTAATTCCAAGTTTCACAAGGAAGAAAGAGCTAAATGGCCTTATTGGTTCAGCTATGACACCAAATTCATCTGTAGTGTCTACTGCAGCCACATGACCACCAGAAACCTTGTCCTGCAGCTACAGGAAGTGCAAACTAGAGGCGATGCACAGAGAAAATAGTTCTTAGGTAAGGAGGTGGCGATCTGGGCATCCAATTCAGTAGATAATCCACTTACAGGCAAACTTCCGCTTTAAAAACTCAATTCAATTGTAAAACCTGCCTCTCAGAGGTGAACTCTAACACCAATAGCGTTATTTTGAACATTTGCACAGGAATTATCTTCTAATACAAATATTTCTGGGACATTCTCTGATATTCTTCGCTGCTCTTCTTGACCTGCATTACCATTATCTCTTCCACACTATAAAATTCATTGCCTTGGATCTGAGCCAGTGAAAGTACAATATTTTTGCCCCCTCCAAGCTAACTCAGGACTGATTTTCTAAGGAAATTAATTATTAATTTTATTCATTTTGCATAATATTAAAATACTAATTAACCAAAAGGATAGTAGTATTGAAATTAGATGCCTTGTTTAAGGTATATGTCCTAGTAAGATGTTCCTTTATTTATAATACTTCGATTTAGGATTTTTAAAATTTATATACTGGTTGGAAAGCGATACACATTGATCTCTTCCTGGGCTCGTGGCATGTAGGAAGATGCTTTCTCATGATGCTGGGCAGTGGCAGCACTGCTCCCAGGCAGTCATGGGATCACAAGGATAATCAACAGCCACTCTATCATGTGCGGTGCTGCCAGCGTTGTTTAGAGCATATTTAAGGTAGGCTAAACCAAGATCTGATGTTCAGTAGGTTAGCTGAATTAGATTCATCCTCAACTCAGGAGGGGCTTCTCTGGACATGACCACATCGTAAGTAGAGGAGCCTTGGTGTATGGATAATGATGCTGAGGCAAACTTGCCAGAGAAGAGTTTAGAAGAGATGAAGTCCTCATGCTGCCTATAGGATACTTACAGACCCAACGTTTTAATGTTTTTCAATCCTTTGGAAAAGATTAGAAGAATTTAAAATTCTGTAATCACTCTTTATAAGGATGCTTTGCCCCAAGAGCCACCTATTTGTATAATTGGGGGGGGGGGCGGTTGCCTTAAAAAATATTGTTATTATTACTGCTGTTGTAACTTTTATATTTGGAAATTTTCAAAGCTATAGATGGTGAAGAGTATAATGGATCCATATATTCATGTCATCCAACTTAACGATTACCAGTTCATGACCAAGCAAGTTTCAATTACTTCTCATTGCACTCAGCCCTTTCCAAAAGGGCTGAATTGAAGCAAATCCCAGACATGAAGGCATCTTATCTTGGAAATATCCAAGTATGTATCTTTAGAAGGTAAAAACTCTCTAAGAAAAACTCATCCACAATAACTGTAATTGCACCCTCAAATTAACAATAGCTTCTAAGTTTATCAACTATCCATCATAAAAATTTTTCAATTTTGCTTGAATCAGATCCATGTGTAATGCATGCATTATAACTGTTAAGTGTATCTTTTAGTTATTTCATAGGTTTCTTTCTCCATTCCCCTCCTTTACTTGCAATTTGTTGTTGCTGTTCATAAAAACTGAGTCATTGCTGCATAGAGTTTTACACATGACCATGATTTTGCTGATTTCATTCCCATGGTACTATTTAGCACATTCCTCCAAATTCCCAGTATATCTGAAATTCATACTTTGATCTACTAGATGCTTGACAGATGCAGATTAAGTTTTTTGGCAAGACAATTTGATAGATGGTAATGTGAACTTCCATCATGCAGCACATAATGTTTGGCTGTCTCAGTTTCTGTAATGTCATCAGAAGTTGATGATTGGCCAGGTTCCATAATGCTTTAGGCATTACGAAACGTTGATATCTTAATTCTATCATTTATTTTTCAAATATTAAGCCTTATATGAAGATAACTTCTTAACAATTTATTTTGTTATCATGAGGTGTGTTGAGACTAGGAAAAGCAAAATCAATGTTTTTTCCCACGTCTTTATGATTTTTTCCAAAATAGGAAGCTGACTATTTGCATCATCCAGAGGTTATAAATTATTTTTTTATATTGGTATGAACTGGTGTGTCAAAATCTATTTTATGAGTTTCAATATATAGCAATTATTTTTCTTATTGATTCACATTTGCCCAACGTAGACTTTTTAAGTTGGCTCCTAAATCCTTTGAACATGATCCCAAGCAGTCTTTTATAATCTCCTTGCTCTCTGATTTTTGAAGACAGTAAGGCTGACTTTGTATATTTCCTACTGCAGACTTGAAATTACTATTTTCTGCAAAAGAGCCCAGGATCCTTTTAGCCGAAAGTTAAGAGGGACGCTGAAAATTCAAATTCCACCATGCACAGCTTATTTCTCTTTAGCCTCGTGGCTTGTAAACCTGTTTCTCCTTTGTCCCAAATAAAAAATCCTGGACTCCCACCACACAGAAATAAATATAATCCCATAGAAGACACAGAACAGTCTCAGGATAATGATACCAACCCCACCACTAACAATCTGATCGTTAGGAAGATTTCCATAATGAATCTTTATTTGATAACTTTGCATAATATTTATATGGTTGCATATCCAGCTCTATGAAATAAGAGTAGTTTATATCCCTGGTTACTTCCACCATATTCCTGTTCTTCATTTTATTTTTGTGTTTTTTTAAAATTTATTTTAAAAATCATAAGCAAAGACACATCGGTAGAGATACAATAACAGAAATATATTTATAACCACTCTTTCTTGGTTAAGGACAAGTACTCAGTTTTCCATCTTGCTCCCCCCCCCCTTAATGATTCTTTTAAGGGATCACTCCATAGTAGTATCTATCTATAATAATAAAAGTGTAATATGCTAATTAGACTGGACAGCTGAATGACCTTCCAATCATCATTCCAGATGTCTTTCCAGACGAAGCTGGGGTGGCTGGAGCTGAGGCAAAGGCAGTTAGAGGCAATCATACAAACAGGCAGGTATGCAGAGTGGTTATGGGTGATCAGGCAGGCAGGTGAATGGATAGGGGCAATCAGGCAGGCAAGTGACCAGTTAGGGGAAATTAGGCAGGCAGACAGGCCAGCAGTTCAGAGCCAGCAGTCCCGGATTGCGAGAGGATGCAGGCTGAGCTAAGGGAATTTCATGCACGGGGCCCCTAGTGTAAGTATAACACTCGTTGCTTTTAATAGATATGTAGAACTCCATTGTAGCTATGTCTTGCGTTTATTAAACCAATGCCCTATTTGTGGACATTTAGATTATTTTCAAACATTACAAATAATGCTACAATAAATGCCCTCTATGTCTTTTCATATTTTAATAATGTATCTTTGGAATAGATTCCTAATAATGGATTATCCATTGAGTCAAAGGGAAAATTCATGTGTAATTTTGCTAGTTTGTCAAATTCTCTCCATAAAAGATAATGCCATTTTGTATTCTCATCAACAATGATGAGTATGCTTGCTGTAGAGATATTGTTAAACACTTGAATTTTTGTAGTATTATAGATAAGAAATGATATATTGGTATTATTTTATTATTGTACAAACTTTTTAATATTTTAAATTATTTCATAGTTTTCTCTAAGCTCTCTGTTCATATCTCCAGACTTATTTATTTATTTATTTCTAGAAATTTATTTTATATTTTAGAGAAAGGAAGGGTGAGAGGAGAGAAGAGAGAGAGAAGAGAAAGAGAGAGAGAGGTTTTGGTTGCCTCCCATACACACCTGGACCAGAGATAGAACCTGGAACTTAGGTATGTGCCCTGACCAGGAATCAAACCCAACACCTTTTGGTTTCCAAGAGGGTGCTCCAACCAATTTAGCCACACTGGCCAGAGCTCCAGGTTATTTTATTTCTAGAGTTGTTAGGTTTCTCTTTTTCATTTAAAAAATATCTTTGAAAAAGAGGGATTTTTACCAGTTATTTCTGTTATAATATTTGAAATATTTTTCTGTTTGTCATAATATTTTAGCTTAATTTATAGTGATTTTTGTCATGAAAAATAAATCACCTTTATGAAATCCAGTTTTCCTATATCACTCCTGGATTTTAAATCAGAAGAGAATTTATTTGGTTATGGAAGAATTCAGTTTATGAACAATGTATCCAAGTTCTCCTTTACCCCTTGCATTGTTTTATTTATTTATTTTCTTTTTGCATTAAAATTTTGATCATTATGGAATTTATTTGTTAGGGTATGAGAAATAGATCAAGCTTAACTTTTTTATATGACTATCTAGTTAAACCAATGCTTTAAATGTCCATCTTTTAGCACACAGACTTGAGATGCTGCTCCTGTCATATACTAAACACTCATATGCAATTGAGTATACTTCTGAGTTTTCTGTTGTGTCACGTTGTCTTAACATGTGCCAATCAAAAATTAACAGCTTATCTCCATCTCTTCAACCATTACTCTTCTTTTTCAGAGTTTTCTTGAACATTGTTGGTTAGTCCCCAAAATTATTTTTATTAAATTTAGTGCATTTTGAAATCAACTTTTCCAGTTTCAGGGGGAAAGAAACATGATATATTTTTATTGTGATTACATTGAATTTATTAAGTAATTTGGATATAGCTCACATCTTTATAATGTTGAGGCTTCTGCTCCAACAATATTGTATAATTTTTCACTTGGTTCAGTCTACTATTTTTAGTCTTTTGGATATACTTGTTTTTTTTCATATAGATTTTATACATTTTTTGCATATCTATCTATCTATCTATCTATCTATCTATCTATCTATCATCTATCATTTATCACCTCTATAATAAAAGCCTAATATGCTAAGTGTCCGGTCATCCATTCAACCAATCAAAGCACAATATGCTAATGATATGCTAAGGCCACTCAACCACTTCCTAAGACATGCACTGACCACCAGAGGGCTGACACTTTGACCAGTAGGTTAGCTTGCTGCTGAAGTCTGGCCAATCATAACTGAGCAAGATGGGTCACACATGCCCTGGAGCCCTCCTGCAATCCCATCCCAGCTGGCCAACTTCCCATATCCCTCCTTGGCCCCAATCATGCACCAGCAGGGTCCCTTGGCTTGGCCAGTGCCCCCTAGCAATCTGGGACCACTTGGGGGATGTTGGAGAGCCAGTTTTGGCCTGATCCCACTCAACACAGGAGCTGCCCCTGGTGGTCAGTGCACTCCCACGGCACAGTGGTGCTCAGCCAGAAACTGGCCAGTGCAGCTGCGGTGGCAGAAGCCTCTCCTGTCTCTGCAACTGTGCTAAGCTGTCAGTCAGACATCCCCTGTGGGCTTCTGGACTGTGAGAGGTCACAGGCTGGGCTGAGGGACACCCCCCAAAAACATGCATGAATTTTGTGCATCAGGCCATATACCTAAGAATTGTATTATTAGTTTTTTGCAATTAACATGGGGTCTTCTCTCCCATTATAACCTCTAAATTATTTTTTTCTTATATATGAAGACTAGTGATTACTGGATATTAAGTTTAAAATATTTTTTCAGTAAATTCTGTCCTCTCCAGATGTATAGTTATATTATATCCAAATAGAAATGGTTTTACATTTACCTATCTAACTTTTATGGCTATAGTTGATTTTTGTTGGTTGATTGAATGACTGAGCACAGTGCTCAACAGTAATGAAGACTGTAGTCATCCTCACCATTGTTTCTTGCTTTTTAATTTAAGCATCAAGTGATTCCCTACTAAATAAAAATGCTAACTTTTGTGATGAGGTATATACATATGGCCATACATTTCCGTTCTATTTGTTAATTTTTAGGATGAATGGTGTAAGTTGAGTGTTACCAAATGCTTTTTCTGCATCTATGGAGATGGTCATATTTTTCTTCTTCACTCTATTATACTTCAGGAGCATATTAATGGATTTCCTAACCTTAAATTCCTGAAAAATCCATTTAGTTATTGCGTATTGTTCAAAAGAATTGTTGCATTTAGTTTATTTGCTATTTTATTATTTACTTATTTATTTCATCACATCCATATTCACAAAGAGGTTGGTTTGTTGCTCCCTTTCTCTCTCTCTTTCAACTTGCTACTGCATGTGGCCATTATATAATACTTTCTCTCTCTCTGAAGACTAATATGTATATTTAGTTCTTCAGTTAATTGCATATTTTGCTAGTCCTTATTTCAATGTCTCCCCAATCATTGTGGTTTTCTAAATCTTGTTTCCTGGTAATTTCTAGGGAAAGTTTTATAAACAGTATTCTCTGACTTCTTGGATTCTGAAACTGTTTTGTCTGGTACCTCTGTACAAATAGCCAGAGAAAGTTTGAGAATGTAGTGATAGTAAGTGAGATTACATAGGTATTAATTTGTAATGCATTCTGCACATTCATTGGACCATTTACAACATTGCTTACTTGCCTGTGTTTTGACTTTTCACAATAGACATCAGTGCCCTATGAGCAACCTCTGCATAGACCTTGACAAAGGAAAGTGGCTCTCCTGTGTAGTCGGGCAAGAAAAAGTTACCTGTTTTTGTTTGTTTGTTTGTTTTAAATCTTAACTATCTAAGATTTCAGAAGTATTGCAAACTTTTCATGGGAGGAGTAGAAAGGTTTGTGTTTGTTTGTTTTGTTTTTTGTCAAGTCTCTTCGATTCACTAGCATTGATATAAGAAAGGACTGTAACCACTTTTTTCCAGAAAGTGTGCTTTGTGATAAGCTAGCTCTTCATCCTTCTTATCATTTATAAATGTGCATTACTGCCCTCTGCTGCAGGAACTTGAACCTCTCCTAGTCCTACAGACTAACAATAACTGTGTAAGATCATTGAATTTTTTAAAGCAAATCTCTAACAGTTAACGGGAGGTCTCCTCTTGTCATCAATAATGTCATGATAAGTTGCATTTTCCATGCACCACATACATAGATTTACTTAGAGGGATCACTTAGAGTGGTTTCCTTACAAGCATTTTAACATTAAGGGGTCACTGGAAAAGAAAATAAGAAGATCCTGTGTGCCATATTCAGAAAGTATACAAATTAACTTATATTTAACAATCTTTGGCTGTAAACAGTGTTATATAACTTTTGACCAGAAGTTGCAATTAGGAGTTTTTCAATGGATGACCTAATATGGAAACATATAGAAGGAAAATCAGGTAATTCCATGAATTTGAAAACAATACTTAGATGTAGCTTGCTTTTCATGTTACAAAAGGGTGCCGTCAGCCCCAGTGTTAAGTAAACAAAATAATAGTTTTCCAAATTTGAATAGTTCTGTTACATTATCTATATAATACAGTTTAGTACCTAAAAGGCAAATTGATAGAATATTTATGAATTTTATTTTCTTATAAATGAAAGCACACCATTTGTAATAGAGAATAGAGCTAACCCAATTTTAGAACACAGAAATAGTTGCTATGTTCTAGGGCAGTGGTCGGCAAACTCATTAGTCAACAGAGCCAAATATCAATAGTACAACAATTGAAATTTCTTTTGAGGGACAAATTTTTTAAAGTTAAACTTCATCTAATGCCACTTCTTCAAAAGAGACTCGCCCAGGCCATGGTATTTTGTGGAAGAGCCACACTCAAGGGGCCAAAGAGCCCATGTGGCTTGTGAGCTGCTGTTTGCCGACCACTGTTCTAGGAGATAGTATTTAATCTTGGGTATACACAAATTTGCACATATGTACTTGATATTAACAACCAAAATAGCATTTAATAGATTTCAGAAAGAAGTAAAACAAAAACAGTAAAAATTAAACTAAATTTAAGCTTATTCTAACTCATGTTTCTTGATAATTTAAAAACCCAGTGGTCAAAGTACACATACATTAAAAAATGATTTCATGAGCACTTTCAATGAAATTAGATAGTCCCTCTGCTTCCCCATATTTAGTACTGCCTTGAATTAATTAAAGGTATTGCAATTCCAAATGACTATTAATTTACTGAATAAATTGAACAAATCAAATTAAAGAAATGGACAAATTAAGTTAGTAACAGAACAGCCTGCTGATTGCTAGACCAATTCTATTTCTGATTGCCACTTCCTTTTTCTTTGTTCTACCATGATTTCACTTTTGTATCATCTACTCCTGTATTTTATTGTTTCCATCTATCATTAACAGCGTGCTGTTTTTCAATGTAGAAATGACCTTATCTTCCTGGCACATAGCTTGTAGTCTTTGTTTTCTTTTCCAGGGCCCAGTGGAATCTTGACAATCACATTCAGACTCAGTCAGCTGGGTTCATGTTTAGCCATAATTCACACAAAGAAGAAAGGTCAGGAAGTTAATATCATTAGCACAGGCCAAAAGTAAAAAATGGTAATAGACAAATTTAAATAATGTTTTAAAGTGTATACCAATCTCTCACATTAAGTTTAGGAATTCTGGTAGAGTTTCAGAAATGTTACTCCTTCCCCAAATGTTTCAATGTACACGATGCCTATAAATCAATGTTAAAAGGAAATGTGGACCCCCCCCCCAAAAAAAAAGTCCATATGTTGAAACCCTAACTACCAGCATTTCAGAATATAACACGTTTGGAAATAAGGTTTTTAAAAATGTAATTAAATTAAAATGATGTCCTTATCATAGGTCCTAATCCAATATGACTAGTGTCCTTATAAGAAGGGGACATTTGGATAAAGACAGAGGGACTGCTCAGTGCAAATGAGGCCATCTGCAAGCTGTGGGGAGAGGCCTGGAAGAAACCCAATCTGCTGATACCTCGGTCTTGGGCTTCTTGCCTCCAGAACCATGAGACATTCATTTATGTTGTTTAAGCCACTGTGTCTGTGGTATTTTGTTACATCAGCCAGAGTAGAAATATTGTAGAGACCCATTTTTGGTTCTCTGCAAAATGGTCATTCAGTTTCCAAGAGGCTTTACTGAGCAAACCTGCAGAATGTGCACTCACCCCCTTCCATTCTTGGTATTATTTGTAACCTTTACCATGTGGTCTATGTTGGTCTTTCAGAGGAATTAGTGTTAGGCCCTGCTGAAGGGATGCCAAGGCACCTTCAGGTTCCTTTAGTGAGTTCATCCTTAGGTGCGCTCCACATTGTTGCCATAACTGGGCACCTATAGTACAAATGAGGGCTGTGTGACAAACTACTCTTTGCTTAGTGTTATGTAATATTGGATGTTGCATTGAAGGCATAAATTATGAGATATAAATAAGAAGGAATACATATAGTAGATATAAAGTACTTAACCAGCCTAGTATATAATAAGCATTCAATGTATTTTGGTTATTATTATTTTTTTATTATTGCTATATATTCCAAGCCAGTTACCTATAAAATTCCTTAAGGTGATTGAAGTTTAATATCTTGATTTTTTTATACCTCAAACTGTTCTTGAGTATTGCAACCTATTTCTAGGGTATCAAATGGTAGATCGTATTACAAAATTATCATCCAAAGATAAACTAAACACAATTTACATTCTTTGTTATCAATCCAAGTTGTGCTTCAAAGACAGATTTTTAAATTGTTACATTGGAATCTGTTTCCTTATTTTTTCTGCAAATCGTCTTGCCGTTATTTTAAAAACCTACTGCACAATTTATTTTATGGGGAAAGTTTTTCCATCTTCATTGATCATAGTTTCAGTTAACTTACCAGGAATATACACATTGTACCATGCCTGGGTCAACAACCCTGCCCTCCAATTTTTTAATATTCTCTACTTCCAGTGATTGAATGATCTTGGACTAAATAAATTGAAAGATTTTTAATACTTTTCTCTTTTGAGTAAGGTTAGCTGTGGAAATAACCTGTAGCAATAACAGGATAAAATCAATCAATCTTGTTGATTGGCAGATTGAGGGTCATAGCATATTTTGCCCAACTCAATGTGGCTTCCAAATTTAAGCAGGTAACAGTTGTTAAACCAAATTACCAACCAACCAACCAACCAACCAATCAACACAGCTATCCCCCCAATAAAAATAATAACAAAACAGACATTTAAAAAGTCTGTTACTGGAGCCCTCTCCTATCAGGTCTTGTCAAAAACACCGTAGCTCTAACTTCGTGGGTGATCTCTGCAAAACCCTAGAGGGCTAAGAAACAAAGTCTGGAAGCCACACATCCCGGTTACCCAAATGTTTATTTTGTTGCTCTCCAAAATGAAATTTCTTGCAATGAACCTCTCAAGAATTAAATGTATTTATATTTCAGTGCTGTTCCTCAAAATGAATCTCGACATAGACTGACAGGACTCAGCAATAGGAGTAAGTGGACCACTAAGAAGGCTATGCAATGTATAGAAGTGGCAGAAATCATGTATCACAAAGAATATCACATTTGGAGTTTGTTTCTAATCTCAGTTCCATCTAAGATAACTCATGTTCCAATAGAAATGTGTCTACCGGAGTTTCTGAATATATCGTTTTCACATATTTTATTAGTTAGGTTCAGGCTCTAAGAAATGTATCTGTTCAACAATTCGCTTCATTTGGGTGGCAGATAAAGCACTGAGGAGGTGATTGATATGTCAAGACTAAAAACAAGCATTGGCCAAGCAATTACGTTTCCTTGAGCCTCTTTCTTGTGCATGCTTGTGTTAGGCACAGCTAGTGCCTCAAATGTGAGTAAGGAGGCCTTCTCACATTAACTGGTCCTGTTGTTCCTCAGAACAAGGCAGAAGACAGTTAACAGCTGATTTTTAGCAGGGATCAAATAGGAAATGCAATTGACATCGATACATGGTACTGTTGTTTTTCAGGCAGAGAAACATAAAACACTTATGTGAGAAAATACAAGTTGTGAGTACTGCTAGAATATAGAATCAGGTGGCCTGGTTTATTATGGAGGAAAGCCACAAAACCATATTCTGCAAACCCTTTAATGTTCAACAAGATGAAGGTCTTTCATGTCCATCTTGTTTGGACAAGATGATTTGGGGTCCTGTAGGAGCTACTAAAAAGTAATCTCTCTTGCAAAGTTTGCCATAGTACCATACTTTTGTTTTTTACTAACCTAAGATGACCACAACTAGTGTCATTTCTTTGGGTTCAACCACACACATAGGAGTGTTGTTTCCCTATACAATATTAAAATATACATGCAACTTATGAGAAAAAGGAAGGACTCTGGGGACTGCCTCTAATTTTTTTTTTATTCCCAAGGTTACAGGAATGCAATCCAAATCAGGAGTTTCAGCTATCCCAAGAGGCTGGGATGGGCAGAATTCAATAGTGGATGAAAACAGAGGAAGGCTCAGAGCAGCAACTCCAGAGAGAGGCTAAGGGCAGATTTCAGTGAGGTATGACCTTGACAGTGGACTGCAGCCTCTCCTTGGCCAAGGTCCTGGCTGATTCACCTTTGTATCTTCATGGTCCTGAACTGAATAAATATGAAGCGAGTACATGAACAACTGCTAAACAGACTGTTGTAAGAAATGGTTACAGAGAGAGAGAGGGAGAGAGAGAGAAAAAGAGAGAGAGAGAGAGAGAGAGAGAGAGAGAGAGAGAGAGAGAGAGAATGGGATGGAAAACAAGAATAAGATGATAAGGTATACATTTAGCTAACCTTAGGGTTAAGTCTTCAGAAGGACGCCAGGATCCAGAAGCAGCTGCTGAGACAGTTGTGGTTTTCTAGGAACTAAAAGGATTCCACAACTGTGGGAGCTAAGTATGAGGGAAGAATGGCCAAAGGAAAAACTGTCCACAGAGGTACTTTCTTCTCCACAGGAGAACCCTATTCTTACTTTCCGATACAGTGTTGCTTTTATATATTTTCTTCATAATGATGCAATTACAAGAGGCATAAAAATCTATTTTTCTAATTAAATATGAAGCTCTTATCTTCATACTTATTAAACACAGGAGAAAACCACATGTGGGGTCATGACAGTAATCCAAAGACTATGTTTATTTGCAGTTAGTTGATTTTGTGCATGCACATCTACTTGTCAACATACAGTTTATGTGTGTCTGTTTCTGTCTGTTACACAATTTCACAGAGAGCGTTTGGATCATAAATGAAATTTAGTTTTTACCTCCTTTTAGTCCTAAGATAGAGTTGTGTATATTTTAGCACTTGATTCCATAGTGTAATTTTGTTTTATATATGTATATGAGAATACTTGTGCAAGTGAATTTCAATTTTTAGTTGTAAAACATGACTTTTGGAGCTCGTAGGGTGTTGGGTAAGCCTTTGAGGTAATCTCTTTATCATGATACCCCAAGCTGAGGGGTTTCTTGAGAGTAAATATGCTGAGTGTGATATCACTTTCCTTTTATAGCAGTACATATCACAACAGTTATGTGGGCTCTTAATTTGGTTGGAGGTAAAGAAAGAGGGAACTGACTGGTGAGAATGTGGAGAAAAGGGAACCCTAGTACACTGCTGGTGGGAATGCAGACTGGAGCAGCCACTATGAAAAACATTATAGAGTTTCCTCCAAAAATTAAATATGGAACTGCCATTTGGCCCAGTGATCCCACTTCTAGGAATATATCTTAAGAAACCTGATGCACCAATCAGAAAAAAAAAATGTATGTGCCCCTATGTTCATAGCAGCACAATCTACAATAGCTAAGATATGGAAACAGCCCAAGTGCCCAATAGTAGACGAGTGGATAAAAAAACTGTGGTACTTTTATACCATGGAATACTATGCAGTGGTTAAAAAAAAAGAAATGAATCTCTTACCCTTTGAGCCCTTTGAGACAGCATGGAGGGACCTGGAGAGTATCATGCTAAGTGAAACAAGTCAGTCAGACAAAGACACGTATCACATGATCACACTCATATGTGGAATATAATTAACAAAATTAACTGATGGACAGTGGGTCCAGGGACATGGAAGCATGGAAGAGTATGGAATCTCATAGGCGAGATAAGGGAGGGTGGGTGGCTGGGAGGTAATCAACCAAGGACCTTGTAGTCACACATGCGTAATCCTTGGACACAGATAATAGGGTGCTGAAGGCCTGGGGGTGGGGGGGAGGCTGGAAGGGGTCAATGGGACAAAAAGGGGGCATATGTAATACTTTCAACGATAAAGAATTATAAAAAAAGAAAGAGGGAACTGACATAAATACTGGAAGTGTCTTCAAATTTTCTTTTGGTACATCCGGGTCTTTTCTTTAGCAGACAGTGGATACCTACACCCTTCAGAATAGACGCAGAGTGACCTCTTGCTGCATGGTGAGCTGGAACTCCTCTTGAAAACTATCGAAACCAGTAGACTCCTAACTTAATTTCTCCATTTCTCTGGGGTTTTCTGGTTGACAAATCAGAATAAAAGCAAAAGGCACGCCCTTCTGTGAAGTCTAAGCTCTGACCCCAAGTTCTTATTTATAGAGCTGGGTCACTTTCCTTGCCCTCCACTGGTGCCTGGAATGCTCCACTTGTCCTTAAAAATCCAGTCCTGGGTACATATTTTTATAAAGGAAAAAAGACATTTTTAAATGTGAAAATCTTACCCTAAGGAAGCACAAGGCAATCCAAAGATAATAAGGAAATATGTCAGAGGGCTCTTCAAGTTTTAATTTCCCTTTTGCGCGCGCGCGCACACACACACACACACACAACAAAAAACAAACAAAAAAATTCCAACTTTCTGAAAATGAAGAATTCCACAGACTCACAAAGCTGGTGCGGTCTGAAAGAACCCAGCTATAAATTTCACACTTTGGACTCTGCCTTCCTTCAGGGAAAAGAAAGAGTCAATGCCTTTCTCACTGAGCGACATGTTTGAATTCTCACTCCTGTAGGGGCTGGCTGGTGTGTGCCAGGATCAGGTGTGAACGCGAAGGAGCCCAGGTAGGAACGTTTTAGGGGTGCAGCTGGAGAGAGAAGCCTCTGCCCCAGCAGTGAGCCTGCCTTGGTTTCCCTGCGCGCGTGCGGGCATTAAAGACTGAGAAGGAGACATGCAAACAACCTCGGAGCCAGTCCTCGCCTGGCCTTGGAAGCCCTGGCTGCCCTCTGAGGCTAAACCTCTCTCAGCCAGGAGCTTGCCCGGGACAACTTATCTCACAGTTGCTCCTGCGCCTCGCCTGGCCGCTGCCACTGGCGCCCCCCAGCGCCGCGCGCCCCAACTCTTCCAGGAGCCTCCTTGCATCTTCGCAGCAGCGAACTGGACTTGGGGAGCCGCAGGAAAGGTCTGGCAGGAAAGTTTCCCATGGCATTCCCAGGGGCTGGGGAGTCAGAACACCGTGGAAGGCAAAAGGCACCCTGTCTCCCTGTCTCCGTTCATTCCTCTCTGGCGTTTCCTCTCTGCCAAGCGGGCAGTTGCCTGGCGCGGGAGGGATGCACAGTGGAGGTAGCTGTGAGGTTCAAACCTAGGGGACACGCTCGAGGGCACCCCACTCCTTCCAGCCCCGCACAGACCTGGATATAGGCTGCGTGGGTGTTAGGGTGGAGGGCGGAGAACACCGAGACTAGAAAGTCCTAATCGCCTCCTCCTCGGAGAGGGAAAAAGGACCATCTTCCCGGCCGTCCTCTAGGTTGCCTTTCCCGGGTTACAGAGCCCCCCTCCGGGTCTCCGGGCACCCCGTGAGGTCAGCCGCGCCAACCCAGCCCCTGGCTCTCCATGCACCGGGAGGCACAGGCTGGAGCCCAGCTGGAGCGCACACAGACCCCAGTGTGAGCGCACACAGACCGGCTCCCGTCCCTCTCCCGCGGGGCTCCCCAGCGCTCCTCCCGGAGCCGGGGCTGAGGATGCCCCGGGATGGGGATGGGGATGGGGATGGGGATGGGGATGGGGATGGGGATGGGGATGAGGATGGGGACGGGCAGCAGGGCGCCGGCGGTCCCCACGCGCGGAGGCGGTAGCCGCTGTCCACGTCCACACGGGCACGCCTCCTGCCTCCACGGGTCCTCCCTCCCCCCGGAGCTGCTGTTAGGAGTTAGGAGCCCTCGCATTCCTATGGGGGTGAAACCCGTTTTCTCAGTTGTGGGATGGAGGCAGATGGGAGGGGGTGAGGGGGAGGGAGAAACCGGAGGGGAAGCCGCCGCCGAGGGGAGGAGGAGAGGGGGGCGGGAACCGGGGGGGGGGGTGTGTGTGAGAAAAGCGTTTTCACTCTTTGTCACTCTTGAATTGGGGGCGGAGGGAGAAAACCGCTAAGTGAGGCTATAAAAAGCAGAGGGGGCGGCGGCGGCGGCGGGAGAGCGGGCGCGCGGAGCCGGGGACCGCGGGGACCGCTCGGAGCATCGCGGACGGACGCCCCGGGCGGCGGCGCTGGGCTGCGGGGTGCGGACCGGGGACCGACGCTGCTCCGGGAAACCGGATACTGTCTTGTCCGCGCGCGGGGCCAGACCCCCGGCTGGCCTCAGACCCCCGAGGGCTGGTTCCTGACCTCCCCCTAGAGCGCCGGCTGACTTTGACAAGCAGGACTCGCAGTCAGAGGAGGGACGGCCAAGGGAGGCCAGCCCGGGAGGAACTCGTGCAGAGCCGGTGAGCGGTTCGCAGCCTCGGACCCCCGCGGAGACCCCGGAGGTGCGGGGCCAGGAGCGGTCCGCGGGGCTGAGTCTGCCGGCACCCGGGTCACGCCTCCTCGGCGAGAAGGCGGGCCGCCTCGGATCGCTTCCAGGGACTGCAGAGCCTCCCGCGCCCGTGGCGGCGGAGTGGGTCTCTCCTGGGTCGCACGAGCTCCCGGTGTGAGGCGTGAGACTGAGGTCACAAGGTGCAGGGACACCCACCCCCGCAGCCCAGAGAGGGGTTGGGGAACGGAGCCGGCGAGCCTCCGCGCCCCCCAGCGAGCGGCCCCGTGTTGGGTCCTCCCGCCCGGCCCCCGGCATCAGAATCCTCCCCCCGGCCCGGGCGCCTCCCTGCCCGGGACCCCTCGCCCGGATATGGCCGCGTGGATGCGGGGCAAGGACTCGTCCCGCTGCCTGCTCCTCCTGGCCGCGGTGCTGATGGTGGAGAGCTCGCAGCTCGGCAGCTCGCGGGCCAAACTCAACTCCATCAAGTCCTCCCTGGGCGGGGAGACGCCCCTGCAGGCCTCCAACCGATCTGCGGGCACATACCAAGGACTGGCTTTCGGCGGCAGTAAGAAGGGCAAAAACCTGGGGCAGGTAGGAAAACACCCCCGACACACCCTTCAACCCGGAGAGGGAGGGCCCGGCGCTCCTGGGAAAGCCCTTTACCTGGGTGCACCGTGGGCGCCCCAGCGCGCTCCGGGGTGCGGTGCGCAGGACGGCTGGTCCCCGGGGCTCCCGGAGGGCGGAGGGCGCGGGGCGGGCGGGTTCAGGCTCTGGGTTCTGTCTGGCCTTCCATTGGGACCTGGGCATGGACAGAGACCTGGTGCGAACGGGCGGGGAGAGTGGCCAGCACAGCCCTTCTCCACATTGAACACGGCGATGCTGAGGATGGTGTTAGTATCCAGCACATAGCAACTGGCAGTGTTCTAAGCGTTTTTTAAGTATGTTTAATGTTCACAACCCCATGAGTAAGGCGCCGTTACTGTCCCCGTTCAGCAAAGGGAGAAACGGAGGCACGGAGCAGCAGCTCTTTGCCTAAGGCATAGGGCTAAGTGGCCGAGGAGGCGGGATTCCAACCCCAGAGTCTGTGCCTGGGTCCTCGACTCTTGACCATTACCTTTCCCAGTCTGGAGGGGGGCGGAGTGTGGACCCCCTTTTCAGGTTCTTCTTTCCTCTCAAACACTTTGTCTCTTCAAAGAAGTAAGGCCACAGACAGAAGGCTTCAATGGGCGCACATGTCTTACTCCCGTGGAATTGTAAATCAATCACACGGGAGGAAGCAAGAGGAGGAGGTGACAGTGACAGCCTCCCAGGCTCAGAGGACCGGGTGCCAGCGATGTAGCAAGGAAAACCCGGGGGGGGGGCGTTTTATTTTATTGCTAGAGGGAACTTTCCGGGGTGTCTCTATGTCTCTGCCACAGGGACGGATAGATTGACAGTCACGTGTAAACAGTTACACAAACAGACGCGCACAAAGCCGGGAGCGCACGCACTCCACACCAGCAGTGGTTGGCGCCTAGCGGCCAGGAGAGGGGGCCCTGCCCGTGGGCACTGGGAGCCAGGACAGCTCCTCCTTCTGCTCCTTTTGTAGGAAGCCAACACCGAAGCCGGTCTGCCAAACGGCACACGCACTTCGCACAGCACAGCTGTCAATCCGTGAAGGCAGCTCAGAGCCCCGCATACCCGGGTTTCCTTGTTTCATCAAAGGAACTGACTGCGGCCTCTCTGTGCGCTCTGGGTGTCCTCCCCTGCACCTTCACCCCAGCGCAAAGGGCAGGGCGAAGGGTAACCGCCGGGGTCAGTGCTGGATGACAGCCAGGGAAGACTTGGCCCAGGCTTGGCCCCCTCCTGCCCTCTCACGGGACAGTTTTGCTAGTTTTGCAATTCCAGAAGGCTTCCCGGGCTTTGAAATGTCAAACATTTCAGCTATCCTCCCAAAAGAATACAACGTCTGCAACCACAGGATGTTTCCTAAGGTCCCAAGGGAAATAAACTATGCATATTCATAAGCATATACACTACACACATACATACCCTTTGCACATTATCACGCGTCACATATGTCTGCACATGCATGACTGCTATCCTTTCTCTCTTTCCTCAGAAACACCCTGAAATTTCCAATCAGAACAAACAGCATATTCTTACAAGCCCAGCATGAGATGGGGCAAAGGTTGTAAAGAAAAGATGCTCTCGGTTCAAATCATCAGGCATCTCTAAGGCAACCGGCTTCAAATTCTACCTTATCAGCTGTTGAAAAGAGATTAATGTTTAGTTCAGCCAAGGACAGAGGGATGGACCCAATGTTTTCTAGATTCCTTTTGATTCCAATCCATGCTCATTCAGTAGGTTTCTGTAGAGGACTTTCTGTTTGCATCATCATTGAACCCCAACTCCCGATGTTCCTCAGTCAGATGATCAATTATGTCATCACTAGACACGGGGTTACATGGACTAGACTGAGGGATGCGCTTCAGAACCTAGCTTTTCCTTTACGTTTTGATAGTATGTTTATATATAAATATGCATAAAATGTCTGTTCATTTGGCTATCTCTCCAAGTATCTGTTCCATACACAGACTGCAACTCTATTTGAATGTCTTCATTAAACTGAAGATCTATTTATTTTAAGAATGAGTTGAATTGTTTCAGTTGAATGATTCATAAGCTCGCCATAACTTAGTGGTACTGCAGAATATATTTTATTATATTTATTTAACTGCAATATTAGATCCTTAAAATTTGTCTTTAGGTTTGTAGGAGATTAAAACATATCAGAGATAATGGTAACATAAAATAAAAGCCTGAATTGAATTGCTGGAAGACAGCTGGGAATGGGAGGGTTGTCCTTTGTATGTTCTGGATTCTCACTTGTTTAGCGGGTGATCTCAAATGTGTACTGCTGTGAAGAAACAAATAGAAAAATCCCTCTTCTTTAAAGTAGCAAGAGGATCCTTTGAATATTTATGAGTTTCTTTATTTTCTAAATTCCATTAGTTATGTGGTCACCAAATTTCTTAATACTCTTATTTTCAGTAATGGAACAACAATTAGAAAAGACTATTCAAAAGGCAAGATGTCACTTCCTTTAACAAAGAAAAACTCTAGAATTGAAATGTAGCTAAGCTGAATTTTTATTCACCATAATAGAAAAATAGGGATGATTAAGAAGTCTGGAAGTAAAGTGTCAACTGGCCTAAATTATGCAGGGTCATCCTGAGGCCTGGTAAGTTCAATTCTCTCCCTTTCCCCCATTCTTGACTGATGGATGCTGCAGTATATGCTTTCCAGAGTTATAGGAACAAGGAGCTATAGGATGCAATTTCAAGTGGGCTTTTAGACACTTACTCTTTGGTTTTCTATTCTGGAGTGAAAATTGTCTACTTAGGTGTGTGTTTTTTTCAGATAGACTTTCAGGATAGAGACTCAATATAAAAAAATGTATTGCCATTGCAGAGGAAATTATCAAACACATTTAATAATTTATTAATCTACAAAAGTGAAAATGAGACTAACTGGGCCCCAAGGTTTTCTTGATTCGCTGTAGCTCATTTTCATATGAAAGAAATATTCTTATTTATAGGAATTCTACTTGTTATATAGGCAAGGTGGATTATTTGTAAGTCACTCCTTAAAAATGTGCCTTTGAATTTCAGAAACGAGTTAGAGGGCTCTCAGGGAAAACGCAGTTCTCCAGAGGTGTTATAATTCCCATTCTTAAGTTTGCTTTCAAAGAAACAGCTATGCGTTATGATAATAACTGACATAGAAAATTGAATGTAGAAATATTCAGGATATTGCTACAGAAGTAGTAAAAATGTTTTTACTGAATTATTCACATTCATGTTTTAATTTGACTTTCTATCTACATCTGTTGTTAATGAGTTTTAACTGGGATTGTTCTGTTAGAACTGTTACTAACGTACGTGTGTGTGTCAATATTGATATACTTCAATTTCTAAAGAGACTATTGCAAATTTTCTAAATCAAAGGTCATTTTATTTTAAACAAAATATTTAATATCACATGGATAAACATATTCTGATTAAGTACACTGTTGCTTGACATCACTTCTGGAATTTGAGATTTCAACTTTATAGGATATCTTAAAAACAAATTAAAAGAAAACCCCGGCAATTTGTAAAATCATGTTAGCTTTGCGATACACGATGGTTTCTTGGAGGGAATGAAAAAACCCTTTTGGGTTTGGGTTTGTAATTGCTTCTTTTAGTCTTTACTCCTCGCTTTGTTTTTGTTTTTTGTTTTTTTTGTTTTTGTTTTTTAGAAAAAGAAATTGATTGATTCAAATGCCAGAATTTTAAAAAGCTATGAATAAAATGTGGAAAACAATTATATTTTAAAGGTAAATCAGCTTCCTAACTGGGTCTCTAAAAAGAAGCTGAAACTGGTTTACTATAAATTCAGATTCCATGATTTTCTAATATAATTTGGATCTTTGGAGGACAGTGGTTTGGATGCAGTTATGTTGTGAAAAAAGAATGCTTGAAAACAGAAGCTAGAGGAAGTTGGTTAGAAAGCATTAATCTTTGTATACTGCATTTTCTTTAATAAAAATGCTGTATCTATTTGCACGCACAAACTTGCATGGAATTGCTTGCTGAAATAAACTACACGCTCTATTTTCTATAGGTCATCTCCTCATTTTCTGAAATTATCCATGGTTTTATTTTAACCCCAGCCCAACTTTCTCTTGCTGGAGAGTAAATATCTGCTATTTTCTGTGGACATTAATTGGCACTAAACGAAATCAGGAAAGCAAATCATTTTGAAATTTTCCAAAATTAAATGATTTTGAACAAATGCACACTAAGATTTCTTTCCGTTCACTGCGAATGATTGAGAATTGATGGTAGTGGATACAAGTGGAAGGTCACCTTATGAATAGCAAGGAAAATATTTTAATGATAATCTAAGTATGAGCATCCATCATTTTATTTTTGTGCTAGACCAGAGAGCAAGGGCACCGCTATTTAAACTCACTCCAGCTGTGACTTGGACCCTACCTTAGTACTTCCCTCTGATACAAACTCCTTCCCAGGACGTTTCAAATATTGTGTTTTTTAAAAGTAGAGAAAGCAATATAATAGAAAGGTAACTGATATGTGTTCTAGGAGAATATTACCACTTCCTTTTATTTTCCCTGCACAATCATTTAAAATGTGCATTAAAATAATCTGTTAAGTTATAGAGTCCTTTTATAATACTCAATATATTTACCACTTCAACTCGGTCACTTCTGAGTTAATTTCTTGGTATTGATGTAAAATCAAAATAAATTACAATTTTATTTTTATTTCTGTAACTCCCTGATGGGTTTTTAAAGTCATTTTACTTTATTATACCTCCAGTCACTTGTACTTATCTACAAAAAAAAAAAAAAAAAAAAAGCAGGTAAAGCTACTCCTAGATTTTATCCGATGACTGAATAAATTTAGAGATTTAGGCAATTCTGTGTTTGCCCCTGTCTTTTAATGAGTCATTAAATTTTTTTTTGAAACCCAAAAGAAAACAAAATTCATAATAATTAATAGGTGGACTTCTGCATTGCATAGAATTGCTTTAAGGTTGCATAGAAAAATTAAATATGGAAGGAAAAACAAAAATTTAGTATTACTTTGTAAGGCAAACAGAAGTTAATTTTCTCTTCCTCTTCCATCCATTCTTGCCAGGAACTAAAGAAAAACGACATATTTTTGCCTAATTGTTGGAATTTTTTAGGGCACATAAAATTCAGTCTCTCAAAGAGGTCAACTGATGTAAAATATGAGAATTTTTTAGAGAAACATGTGTCCACAGGAAGAAAAGTCACCATCTAAATATTTGAACTAGTGACTTTCCAATGGGTCTTGCATGCCAACAACTTTGGGTCACTGCCCAGTTCTTTGGGTTCAAATTAAGGCATGAGGGAAAGGAATATCACCAACATCTATTCAGAAGTCCTTAAGAAGACTTCAACCCACCTGGGTTTTGTAATGGTAAACTGAGTCAGAGAAACTTATAAAGCACAGAGACTTCAAAATCTGATTTAAATTTCTTTGTATTTTAACTCAAATAATTCATTCATGTACCTCTAAAAACAGGATAATTATTCTAACACTTGTTCCACAACCATGGAACTTATAAACAGACTATATCTGAGGGGATCTTAATACTGGTTTAGAATTATCTATGTGCTCCAAATAATAAATGTAAAAATAACAGCAGCAAAACACAAAAGTAGTCACTTTTTAAAAAAGCTATTTATCTCTCTTCCAAAATCAAATCAAATAAAGAAATGTGAATCAGATATTTGTTACAATATGTTAGTGTATAATTTAATTGGTTGATTCTATTTATGCATTATATTTGGTATACCGAATAGCTTAAATTTATATATTTTCATAATAAGACAAAATTTTAACTTCACCACCCTGTCTAAACAAACAAATAAATTCAATTAATGAATAAGTACACTAAGTGGTGAAATAAGTCAAAACATCACAATTAAGGGGAGTGACTTCTTCAAGTGGTAGAACTAACCAAATATTTTCTTAAAAAATCTTAGTTCTCTATATTATGATTTATCATGTGGAATTATATATTCTTTTCTCCTGGAGACTGGGAGGAAAGAGTAAATTTCAGAATATTATTTCCTTAAACTGGCTTGCAAGTAGTCATGGCCCATCTTAGATTTTAGTAAGTTATTCCATTTATTGATCATTTACTCTGTACCAGCCACTAAATACTTTATTTAAATTAACTCTTTCTCCTCTCAGCAGTTTTGAAACAAGTCCTACCTGGTATCATCCTTATTTTATAAGTGATATGATATAACACTAAAACAATAATCCTACTGAGGCACAGAGAGGTTATGCAATCTGTGCAAATCAGACAGCATTACGTGGAGAAGGCCAAAATAATGTCAGAGCCTGCCCACTCAACTACCAGGTGTTGCTGCTACAATTTGCAAAGGCTATCCTGGACTTAAGTGGAACATGGGCCTTTACTTTATTCTTCCCTCTATATCTTCTAATGACATGGGTGTAAACTGTAGGTTCATTAAAACCCACAGCAAAACCCAAGCCCTCTGCTGCTGCCGCCAGCTGCTGCTCCTGAGAAGCCGAAGGATGTTAGCACTTCATGGTTACAAAGGCAGGCACCAGTCCCCTTCATCATTTTCATCCCTGCCTTTCCTTGCCTCCCTGCCAAGAATTCTTCACTGTCATCAAGGCAAGTCCACCCCGCTCCCCGTTCCTTTCTGTGCTCTGTCCGATAAGTTATAGTGTTGCCCAAGTAGGAGATAGTTTTATCGGATACGTTGTATTTCTCTTCTCATGGCAACCACCACACACTCCCTGTGCCTATCTCCCCGCATCTGAGTGCCACCACGTGCCCACGGCCAGCGGCGAGCTGAGGGCTTCTCTGTGGCCTCCCTGCAGAGGCTTGAAGGTGGTTCAGCTGACATCCCACTGACCAGGCAGGGGAAGCTGTCCCCGCTGAGAGTCTGCTCCTTCTTTCTCCCTGCTTCCACCCCCCCCAGCTGCCTGTCTGACGGTCTGTAGCAGCCCCATGGCACTGCAGTTTCCTGACAGGCTCTGCATTCCTGCTCACCACCCACCTGCTAATGTCTTTGAAAAGTCACTTAGGTCTGGTTCTTTTTATTTTTAAATCTTCAAAAATAGGATAACAGCATCAATAGCCATAGTAACACATTTTCCTAGCTAAAGGGAGAAGGAGGACAGTGCACCCGTAGTTATTGTACTGAGAATCTTTATTACTGCCACCAGCAGAGAGATAAGTAAGGTCAAGTGCTCGTGCACAAAACAGAAAGTGGCTGCTTAAGCAAGCTGGGAGGGGCGGCTAAATGAATGCATGTCACATACGTGAAGGGAAGGAATGAACTCAATTACACATGAACGCCAGGAATTGTAAAACAAGACCCCCCCACACACACATGTGCACATGCTATAACACTTCTTGTATTGCATGTTAACACTAAGAGGGATATTAAGACATGTTGTAAAAAAAAGTAATTAATTGCTGAAACTACACAGAAGCAAGGGTATACCAGATATCAGAAATGCAACATTAGCCATTTTTATTAAAAACATATTTTGATTGATTTCAAAGAAGAAAGGAGAGGGAGAGAGAAGAGAGAAGAGAGGAGAGAGAGAGAGAGAGAGAGAGAGAGAGAGAGAGAGAGAGAGAGAGAGAGAGAGACATCAATGATGAGAGAAAATCATTGATCGGCTGCCTCCTGCACAGCCCACATTGGGGATGAGCCTGCAACCCAGGCATGTGCCCTGACCGGGACTCCAACAGTGACCTCCTGGTTCATTGGTCAATGCTCAATAACTAAGCCGCACCGCCAGGCGCAATGAGCCGTTTAAGCATGGGGACCGTAACAATGGAAGAACCTGCTAGAATCCCCTGCCAACAACATTAATTCGATACTCTCCTCTGCGAAGGCGAGCTTCTCCACGCTCTGTGCACAAAGCCGCAGCCCAGCGAGCTTTGCCGAGAAGGGGGAAGGTTTACGACCCTCTTTGAATGTAGCTCTCCTGCTAACGGGCCGCACAAATTCAGACTCATTATTCCTGCATCAGACTTTTCACTTTCTTTCCTTTTGGTTTGTTTTATTTGAGTGTTTTATGATCCAGGTTAACTTGGAAATCGTTTAACAATGCTACACTGAGAGCCAAAGTCATCTCCTGGAAGTGTACGATAGATAGATTTAGCCCGTTGGAAACAAACCTTTTGCCAATAAGTATCTAATAATGAACTAAAAGGAGTCATCCAAATGTGGGGAAGGGGGAAAAGCTGTCATTTCAAATGATCAAAACGACAGCTAACATTCAGATAATGGTCTTCTTTTGCTCGTTTTAGCTTTACTTCATCTTAGCCGTTTGAAATTTAGCTCAAAAGGCATTTTGCTAATTTGTCCCTGAAAATCCGAAGTCTTTTTTATTTTTATTTTCAGTAAACACTCTTTGTACCTTATAAACTGTTATCTATCATTTATTCCTTACATATCCCTTTGCTTTTGTAATATTACATATTTCTCTTTTCCTCTCTGGCTCATTCCTCTTTATTTCTTTTCACGGATTGCACCACAACCTTCTACTCGTGAACGTGGGCATTTCCCGCATTCTCTCCTCAGTCCTCTTTCCTTTCTGTTCCATTTTCTTTCTTTGTTAATAGTATTTCCTTCTTTTGAAGTCATTTCATATATGCAGATTTCTACCGAGAGCTCGATTAAAACTCCTGCTGCCTTTTTGTCTGCTCAATTCTTTTGGAAGTTTTTCCAGAAACAATCGTACAAAAATTTTTTTTCTTATCACAAATTAGACCTCTTATCTCTAACTTTAAACTGTCATTAATCAGTCAACCAAGTCTTTAGTATTTCTCTAATTTACCAGATTCCTTCATTAATTTTGATCTCTTTTGCTGACTTATTGTCATCCCAAATGCCATTGCGTTGACTCAAATCATTATCATTTATGATAGACTATCACACTGTTGTAACACTTTAGTACTTTTTCAAACTATATTTCACACTACATCAAATGTGAGCTTTCTAAAGTAAAAATCTCCGTTCATATGTGTTCCTGGAGCATGAAACAAAAATGTCTCAACATGCCTCACAGTTATCTTGTTTCTTTCTACTCTCCCCCTGTGGCTGCACCACCGGGAGTGCCAAGTTGCGATATAAAAGCAAGCAGTCCTACGTGCCTCTGTGTCCTCCATCACCACAGGGGAACAGCGTGCTGGAGAGCCAGCAGGAGACTAGTTATCGGCATGTTTCTGAGGTTACATGAGATTAAATGGTTCAGGGAAGTCAGTCAACCTGCCCATTGCTTGCTTATTTCTTAGGTGTATTAGGTGCTGTGATCACTGTAAAAACAAACAATATTTATTAGACATATGCTAGATCTTTGGTCTGTGTAGCTATAAAAGCAACCGTAATCTTCTTGTGAAATTCAGGAAGAATTTTAAGGTTGAAAGACACACCTAGAAATTGTCCAGTTCATGCCTCTATTCCTAATACTTCATTAGAGCTAACAATTTGGTGAGTTTTTCTTTTTACAATAAGTTCTAAGGATGGATGCTGGTATTGCATCTCTTAGTTAGCTAGTCATCTTAACTTCAATTATGGTAAGAATGGGGGCATTCTGCTTTCTGCTGTAAGTAAAACATGAGTATAACAGAGCAGGATATCGATCTCTGAATTGTAAAACGTCATTATTAATAGAATATATGATCCAGTTATTGTTTTTTTATTCTTCATGGATGGGGCTCTGGTTCCCTTTGTGGAAAGTCAGCTGACCTGAAAGAATAAGATCATCTCCATAAACAGTCAACAAAAAGGTCTATTCATGCCAGACAGTATGCTGATAGTGTAGAGAGGCACTGCCTGTCTTTTCTTTTCCAAATACTTAAGAAGAAATTAATGTTTTCCTTTGTAAAAGCCCCAATGATCCCTGAGGAAGCCTGTTCTTAATTTCATAATTTGCAGCACACTAAATTAGTGGGAAGAGACAGGCTTACAAGGAATTAGAAGTGAGGTAAGAAATTACAAAATTGCACTAGAGGAAGGTAGGAGTCTGGTGACCTCAGGATGGATTGGTGGAGGGGATGTGATAAAATTCTTAATACAGATAGAGTGTATGGGTAGAATATATGCTGGCATATATCAAAGAAAGAAATGTGATAAAAATGCAAGATCAAAATGATGCCACAGATTTTTTTTTAAACAAACATACTCTAACATTATCTTTCAAAATTAGTCATTGTAGACAACTCATTCCTTTGATATTGTCATTTAAACCTTTTTGTAAAAACTAATTTTAGAAGAAATCTATATGTTTATTTATTTTGGGCCATAACCTTATGACCATAAACAATATTATACATATTGATTAACATACCACATTCTAAAATTTGCTCTGAGTGATTTTGTGTTCTTCCCATAAACAAAATATCCCACAGAAGGTGAGCTTGTAAAAAAAAAAAAAGTGGTGTCTTTTTGGAAACACTTCCAAAAAGTCCCAAAGGCTTTCTCAGTTATGAAATCTGGACTGAGGTTACAATTGTAAAATCCTTTAATGGGGATAAGCACTTTAAGATGGAAAACCCTCCGTTGGGTTTATAGTCTCAAATTTTTTAAAAATGTATGTACTATTGTTTTGTAATGAGGTCTTCTCCATTAGAGGAACCTGGTAAAAATTTAAGTAATATGGTTACTATTTCTCAGGGAATCATGGTGTTCATGAAGCAATTAATGAGTGCAAGCAAGCAGTAAGTTTCCCACCCAAAACCAACTCTTTTCCTGAAAGAAAAGGAAGGAACAAATTATTCCCAGTAGAATTCCATAGATAACAGTTTGGTGACACTTTTTTTTTAAAGTGCTACTTATTAGATAAATGCAAGAGTTGAGGGGGAAAAAGTCTGCCAAAGGTTATTACTTTTTTAATGCAAACATATCCAATTAAAAGTTCAGAGGAAAAGTCAAACTGCTTAACTCAGTAAAAATGTTTTTGCAATTGTTGAAATTAATACAATACTTCCAAAATGCTCTCTGGAAATTCTTGTAAATTTCCCTGCTTGCCTACTAGTATTTGCCCTGTTGCTATCTTCCGACATGCTTCAGAAGGAAATAGCTTTTTAACAAGAAAAATCTTGAAATTACATTTCCAAGGCGTCTTGGCCACACCAGCTGCAACACATTGTAACTGAATTTTAGTCTCTATTGGTTCTCATTGTTCTGTGAAAGTGACCAACACGCAGGTCTTATGCCATAGCCCTTCCTGAGATTGATTGCAAATTGGATTAGTGTGTGTGCTGTGACATCTTGTAAGAAAATACAAGCTTTCAACACAAAAGAACAATTTATATTTGATGGCCTGGTACTTAAAAAGTAAGTGCCAAAATGTAATTTTGTTCTTAGTAAACAACAATAAAGAAGACTATAACCAATTCTCACCAGTGTTTCTGTTTTTTTTTATTTTTTATTTTAAGAAGTCCACTTCTGGCAGAGTCAGAGACTCACTGGAAAGAATGCTCTGATGGTTGAGACAGAATGTTCTGGAATTTCAAGTTTTAAAATACCTTAGGGTATCAAGGCAGAGTGGGCAAAGCAATAGACAAATTAATAATTTTGAATCCATGCTATTATATTTAAGATTTATAAACTCAATTAAGATCTCATAGCAATCATAATGAGATTTAATATAAGGATTTGGAGAAGTGATATTCTGCAGCTAATATGTAGGAAAAGGAAAGGAAGAGCACAATTGATAACTACTTGTGACTTAAACATAAAATCAAGCAAGATAAATAGGCCAATCTCCATGTCATAGCCATTGCCTATTCATAGATACTGCAGTCTGATCTTGGAAGTGGTATCACTATACATTTTTAGTACATTCCAAGCAATAACTTTTAGCCAGCACTAGTGTGAAAGGATATTGAATGATATCATAGTATCATTGCTTCTATGATAATACAAATAATCATAGTATCTTGCTTCTGAAAGATAAGGCAACTGATAGTCTTTCAGAGCCTACTTCATGTCAAGGACTTTGTGTTATCTCACTTAATCTTCTCAATACCCTGTGAGCTTCTATCATGTACAGAGCCCAGTGAATGCTTGAGGGAAGTAGTGAGGCAAGAAAGAAGATGCTAAAAAAGTAACCATATCCATTATGAACTAGCTCAGCATTTGGTATCTGTGCTCCCACGATGGCTCAGATTCAAACTCAGAGTTATTTGATTATAGTTTAATATTGAATAGTTTTGCCTTTCTGAGTTAAATGAGAGACCACTTGATTTTTTTTTAATTCATAAAATTGAATGAGATTCATATGGCAATCTGGTCATTGGGACATCATACAAATCGTCAATAGGAGTATGAAAATATTCTATATGCCATTAATCATCAGGAATCTGCAAATCAAATCTACAGCAAGACATCACCTCACATGTATATCAACAAGACAAGAAATAACAAGTGTTAATGAGGCTGTGGACAAAATGGTACCTTTGTGTATTATTGGTGGGAGTGTAAATTGGACAGCCACTATAGAAAACAGTATCAAGGTTCCTAAAATAATGGAGAATAGAACTACTATATGATCCAACAATTCCACTTCTGGATATGTATTCAAAGAAGATAAAAACACTACCTGAAAATATATATTGCACCCTCATTGCAGCATTATTTACAGTGTCCAAGATATGAAAATAACCCAAAAGTTCATCAATGAATGAATAGATAAAGAAGTTGTGAGATATATATTATTCAGTCATAAACAAGAATGATATTTTGCCATTTGCAACCACAGAGATATATCTCAATGGCATTATGCTAAGTGGAAAAAAGTCAGAAAAACAAATACCATATGATCTCTCTTATATGTAGAATATTTAAAAAATACAAATAAACAAACTGAAAGCTTATAGATGCAAAGAAAAAAATTGGTGGTTGCCAAAGACAGAGGGTGGAGGGGGAGAATAAAAATAATTTGTTTTAAATTAAAGTAACAAAAATGGAGAGATATCACCAAAACTGAAGAGTTACTTGTTTAGCAAACATGTCTGAATATTCTTTTATATACTTCATTCCTTGTACAAGAATAGTTTTAAACACACAGACAGACAAGCATGTTTTACTTGTATGAATTGAGGGGAAAAAGATCAATGGGATTTAATGTGAATTGTGAATAACTTCTCAAGTCTGTTAACATACTTGAATTAATTAAGATTATGAGTCTTGGTTCAAGTGAATTAAGATAAATATTCTGATCTTGGACAATTGGGATCTATTGCATGTAATTTGTCAAGTCATTTTATATTATAGTTAGTTCATTTTCAGGATGATAATGCAACAATATGTATATTATAAAATTCTAAGTTGTCTTTCCATTTTCTTATCAATCTAAAAAAAGTGAATAAAATTATTTTCCTCATATTGTGATTTTATTTTTATAGGAGTTTGAGGACTTCATAGAACTGTGCCTGTAAACTAAAAACATTATTGAAGTCCTTGTCTTCTCAGGTCTGATGAAGAAACCAAAATTGCCATTAATATTCAAGGGGATTAACTACAATTACCCATTAAAGGAAAAAAATAAATATTATAAGAATATGATCATTACTAAAAGGTAGCAGTGCTAAACAAGCACTTAAAGGAAGCTTGTGGGAAATTTAGTCGCAAAATGAAAGAAGTGATTACTTGTTTATTCTCTTCTAGATGTCAGTTTTAGTGCAGAGAGAAAAGGACAGCTAATATTAATTGTTCAATAGCTTCTGGATTGTTCACCATGTTTACTCTGACCAGAATTCCATAAATTATCAGGGTGTCATGGTGTGGGCCAAATGTCTCATTGTGTTTTAGGAAGACTAAGGAAGAGAAATATTCCCTTGTTGGTCTGATAATTGCAAACCCAGCGGCAGGAACATAGAGCATTTTTGGAATGTGCACATGCTTAACACCTGGAATTTTCTGAGAGTTATAGTCATACTTCATCAGTCACCGGAATGAAAAGCCAAATGCCGATCTGAAGGAGGACTTCTGAGCAATTCTCCTGGAGCTAGCAATATACCCCACTTGTCATCTCTCAAACATAAGCTTTTAATCCCCTCTTCCGAAAATTGTTTATTTTAAAATATGAGAAAGGCTGAGGATGTCACAGCTGAGCTGTGAACTTTCTCTTTAAAGAATCCCATCCTTCAAACCCATCTTCTGCAAAGAAACTGGCACTTCATGTGCCGAGCAGATGGTGTCCTTGCAGCACTGGCCAGCCCACATGTGCAGCTGGGCCTATCTGGCACACAGGTGTCCTGATTTGGACCTTCTTGAAATTCTGACACCACTCTTTCCCCCCCTGGGAAGTGTGACTTGGCTATGCTCTTTTTTCCAGTGACAACAAATATACTGGCCTAACAACAGCTCAGGCTAAGGTGGTAACCTAACCCTCTGACTCACATTCACCTCAGACCCAGAGCATAGGGTTTGTCCTAAGAGTCTGGGCCACCTCTTTGGTTTTGATCTCCTCTTCTATATAACCTTTTGTTATTCATGTCTCCTCCCTTCACCTGGCTGAATTTGGGGTGTTTTTCAGAAGAGTGAGAAAGGCCCTCCGATGGAGAATATGCTGCAACAGACAACAAAAATCAAAACTAAACATAAAGTGGGTAGCCTTTCTAACCATTGGCAAATATATAGGACAACCACAGTTAAAGCCTTAACTTTCAAGGATTTAACAACTGGGAAAACTAGACCAATCCATTCTGCATAATCTTTTACATAATCATTTCAGTCTCACCAAAAATATTTCTCAGTGCAGAGCCCAAATGTTTTGAAGTTTTATTTTTATTTTTTAACAAAACAATATTTTAAATTTTTCCATTCTTTCCCATCTTAGTAATATCTGCCTCTAACAACTTATTATAATGAAATATGGCTAGATAGGGAAAACATTAGTGGAAAGAATGAAAGAAGTAGATGGTTTTACAATTTAGAGCTTTAGATTGTGTTCTTGTCCCATCTCTGATTTTCTCTCTTTCACATCATGATTTTGAGAATTGTGCCCATTTATTACAAGCTAGTCATCTTCACTTAATTGTTCCCTACAAAATTGATTGGCTTTGCCTTTAGACAAAGAGACCTAAATTACTCAGCTCAAGAGGAAACTGAATGTTTTTACCCAGAAGAGATTTTATCCCACTGTGTTAAGAATTTGTTCCCTAGAATGATGAGTTTGATAATGATTATGGACTACATTACAAAGCAGATTATAAAATTAAGTACTGAAGGAAGTACATATACCCAGGAAATAACACAAGCTTTCTTAGAATAAATCATGACATACTAATAGTATTATTTATTGAGCAAAGAAACTGGTCTGGTATCAATATGATGCTAATCCTTGACATGTGTAGCTACTCCTTTTGTGATTTAATGGTCTTGTAGCTTTAAATGCCACTATATGCGAATGGCTCCCCTATTTATTTACACCTAAGGCAAAACCTCTTCCTTGAACTTCAAAATGATATATTCAAGTGCCAACCTAACATTTCCACTAATAGATATTTCTTACTGACCATATCAAAATCCCATCTTTCCCCCTTTCCAAACATGCGGCCACAAGGATTTCTTTATCTCATTTGATGATTAATCAAGTTTTCCAATTGCTAAACCAACAGACTTGGATTCATTTATAACTTTTTTTCTTCCCTCACATTCACATTCAGCCCTTTAGTAAAGCCCTTTAGCCACATCTTTAAAACATACAGACCAAAACAGGCATCTCTACAAAGGTATGAGGTAATAGTAGCTCACAGAAAAATGTCTTAGAAATTTAAATAAGACTGAACATGATATGAACAGGGCAGGGAAGTCCTTCCTAAGAAAATAGCTTCTAACAAATATGAGAAGCATATGTATTTTATAATCTAAAAGGTGTTTATCTCTATACATTTAGAACATTAAAAATTAATATTCTGGGAACCAATTCAATCACCAAGTCTGCTATTGCCAGGGAAGAAAGAATTACTCAAGTGTCACATGCTATAAAAACAAAAACACTGTAAGTCCTATTCTTTGTTAGTAAATTGGATTCTTCAGTCATTTTCTTTAGTGACTAAATAACATCAAAACCCATATATTAGCTTATTAGTTGTATTTTCCTAATACCTTCCAACTTTGTTTTTATTTTTTAGCTTAGTTTAGTTTTGCTTTTAGTTTTTCTCTGTTATGGTGTACATATAGCTAGCACCACTAATGCTAAGCAGATAAGGAGAATGATTTCTAGACGGACTATGACTTTCCCTAATAGATGCTTACGTCTTAATACTGAGATGTGACAGCTCCTCAAACGCAGACTTTCAAAAAACTTTCCTCTAATTTGACTCTTTGGAAGGCCAAGCTTTATATAATGTTTAAGGTTAGTAGAAATGCTATTACATACGAGGTATCATGGTATTGCTATCCCACCGTTAATTAAAGTCCTAATTTTTACCATGAGTATTAACTTTTTATATTTTAATGTTACTCATATAACCAATATGATCTATCTGTCACACTGGTACAGAAACATTTGAGGAAAATTCTATTTCATTTTAGCAATTTAAAGTATTTCCATTGGCCAAAATTTCAGGTTATTCCCTAATCTGATTTACAAGACTTAGTATTTGTGTATCAAGAGAGACAAATAATGCAAACCTTTATTTGTTGATACTGTGGTACTGACAAGTTAACCAATGAAGCAGAGTAGGAAACTTAGATATAGATTGAGAGATAGGTCATGAAAATAAAAGGGAACTATTTAAAAACTTATGCTGAAAAAATTGAGTATTAGCATAGAAAAAAATTGATATTGTAATACTACCTTTCTATATCTATATCTATATCTATATCTATATCTATATCTATATCTATATCTATATCTATATCTATATCTATATCATCTATCTATCTATATCTATCTATCTCTCTATCTACTTATATCTATACAAAAAGCAGTCAGGCTCAGTAATTAAGTGTTTACCTATGAACTTGGAGGTTACTGTTTCTATTCCCGGTCAGAATGCCCAGTTTTTGGGCTCTACCAACTGTGTGGGATGTGCAGGAGGCAGCCGATCAATGATTCCCTCTCATCATTGATGTTTCTATCTCCCTCTCCCTCTCCCTTCCTCTTGAAATCAATAAAAATATATAAATCAATTCCAAATGGATCAGTGCTTATAAATAAAAAAAGTTAAATGTATAATAAATATATTTAAAGCTCCTGATAAGAAGCATTATTTTGTTGTGTTAATCCTCCCTTGAGGATATTTTCCCATTAATTTTTAAAGAGAGTGGAAGGGAGGAGGAAAGACAAGAGAGAGAAACATCAGTGTGAGAGAGACACACACTGATTGGTTGTCTCTTGCACTGACCCAAAAAGGGTCTGGGATGGAGTCTGCAACTGAGGCACATGTCTATCATCTGAGTTAAATCCGGGACCCTCCAGTCAGTGGGATGCTCTACCCACTGAACCTGATCAGCTATGGCAAGAAGGAATTTTTAAGCAAGGCACCAATCAAAAGAAAAAAAATGATAAATTTGATAAAGATAAGAATACTGGTCTATCCAATGACACCATAAAGAGAGTAGAAAACAGCCCACTAACTGGGAGATGCATGAGTACATGTAGCCATTCCAAATCTGGGTGATTACAGAATATTGTCTGAAATATTTAACAAATTCCTGGGAATTAAGATAGAGGTAACCTAGAAAAATGTGAAAAACACATGAAAATGCATTAGACAGAAGATAACAAAATGACCAGTTCATATTTGAATAGAGCCTTATTCATAGTAAAAAAGAATGCAAATTAAGATGCTAACTTTTCATTTTATACACATTGGATGACTAAAAATTTAAGAAATTGATAACACCAAGTGTATAGGAGGACATGTAAAACTTTAATATATTGTTCATTGGAGTATAATCCCTAATACAACTGAAAACATATCTTGCAATTCTGGACATTCACATATTCTATGACCTAGCAATTCTGCTCCTAATATAACTCAGAGTTTATGTGTGCCAGAAGATATGTTAAAGAGTACTATAATTGCACTGTTGGTAATGTAAAAAAAAACAAACCACATTGTTGACAAGAGAATGCATATATAAATTATAGTAGACTAACACAAAGGAGAGTTATGGAGCAATGGAAACAAATGTATGAATTATAGCTAGAAGTGAGTGTGAATGAGCTTTGAAGTGTAGTGGTTTGTGGAAGAAAGGAAAAAAATAAATTATATTGAAGATATAATTTTGAAGGGAGTTAGAGAGTAGCCCTATGGGAGGTATACTAAATAGAGGCAAATTATTAACATTGTTATAGTTTTTGGATTGGATGTTCACAGTTGTGCTAAATAACTTACAAATATTTAAAAATATTTTACATGTATCAAATATATTTTAAGATTTTTAGAAATAAAAAAAGTAATGGAAATATCTGAGAATCTTTGTATAAATTAGGGATCTTCCATTCATGTGGGATAACTGGAGATGAGAGTCAAGAGAGATTTAATATGTGAACACATCTTTAGGAAAGTGTTATCACTTTAAAAGTAATTTTTAGTGGTCATATGTTGACAACAGTAACAGGGAGAGTTGTGTAAAAGTGAGAATTGGATTAGGGAAAGTAGTTAAAACAGTTTTTTCCCCAGTAACATCTTTTATTTTATTTATTTATTTTATTTACCCAAAAGAATGGCCGAAAAACAAGTTGTTTTTATTCACATTAGTATTTAGCAAATATTTTCTCACAAATGAACAAAGTGAACCTGTTACTTCAAGGAAAATATTTCATATTTATTGCCATGATAAGATTTGAGATTTCAAGGTCTATATAATTCTATGAACAATATTTTTAAATAGTCAATGGATGATGTTGCAAATGTATAATGCAAAGTAGACCAAAGCATTTTAATGTAATAGGGTATGAAAGATTCATTGATATGGTTTCAAATTTCATATGGCAACTAATCTTTAAGAAACTACCATTTGTCAAGTTTTGGTATAGTAATCAAAGAAGAATATTCACAATTTATATGAAAAAGCTATTAAAATACTCCTCCCCTTTGAAACTGCATGTCCGTGTGAAACCAGATTTTATCTGTTTCAACCAAAATAACATACTGCAAGAAATCAAATGCAGAAACAGTTAAGAGAATCCAGTTGTTTTTTACTAAGTCAGACATTAAAGAGATTTTTTAAAATAGTGCCATACTTCTCACTACATTTTTTCTTCTTTTTAGTTATTTTTCATAAACATATAATGGCATTATTGCTATTTTTTTAAAAACTCAAATATTACTATTTTTGTTTTAAATTCTAATAAGGTACTAAGGATAGGTACAACAAACAAATAAAAGCTTTTTGGTGAGCTCAATAATTTTTAAGATTTTAACAGGCTCCTTAGACTCAACTCTGAGAGCAACTTTATATTTTAAAGAATAGTTTATTGATTTTTAGGGAGGGAGAAACAAGTAACATCCATGGGAGAGCATAACATCACTGCCTTCTGCATACCCCCCACTGGGAATAGATCCTACAACCTGGGCCCCCAGCCTACAACCTGGGCACATGCCCTAACCTGGAATTAAACCTGCAACCTTGCCCTGATTGGTTTGCCTTGGTGGATAGAGCATCAGCCTGCAGACTCAAGAGTCCCAGGTTAGATTCCAGGCAAGGACCTGTACCTTGGTTGATGGCACATCGCAGTAGGGGGTGTACAGGAGGCAGCTGACTGATGCTTCTCTCTCATTGATGTTTCTAATTCTCTCTCCCTCTTCTTTCCTCTCTGTAAAAAATCAATAAAATATATTTAAAAAAAAATAAACCAGCAACTTCTTTGTGCTATGGGAGACACCTAACCAACTGAGCCAGGGCTGAGAACAACTTTCATATACCATTTTCTTTCCAGTGCTTAGGAGCAAAGTAAATAAAAATGTTTCAAGAATTTCAGTACTTACTAGGAGAAGAGGGAGTCAACTTGATCCATTCATTTTAGTTTAATGGTCTAGTTTCTCAGACATAAACCCTCTTATTATAGTTGAATCCTATATTTTTCTCTTAACCAATATAGACTGAGAACCTTCTATGTGATAAGTGTCTTCCTAGAACTGGGAATATAGAAAGAAGAAAAATGCTCTATTGGGTTTAAATGTATTTATAACAGTGAAAGATTGTGTGAAAGCAATAAAGTATACTTAGTAGATTATTTCAATGTAAAAATTAGAAATAAAAGTATTATTTTTCTTTATTGCCTACCTACTCCCCTATTTAGCTGTCTTAATGAAGGGTAAACCTATCATTTCAAAGGAAACATTGGATGCTTTAAAGGTTCAAATGTATGTGTCTTTAAAAAAAAAAAAAAAAATATATATATATATATATATATATATATTTTATTGATTTCAGAGAGAAGAAGGGAGAGGGAGAGAGAGAGAAACATCAATGATTCAGAGAATCATTGATTGGCTGCCTCCTGCATGCCCTACACTGGGGATCAAGCCCACAACCTGGGCATGTGCCCTGACTGGAATCGAACCATGACTTCCTGGTTCATAGGTCGATGCTCAACTACTGAGCCATGAAGGCTGGACAAGTTGATGGGTCTTTTAACCAAGAATCATGGCTGTAGTCTAACTCAAAGCACAAACTGTGAGTATGGACAGCAAATTGTTACTTCTTTCCTAACTCTGTGGAAAGGCAGCCTAATTGTAGGTAAATACAATCACTTTTAAATAAAGGAAAACAAGTTTGTGTTTTATTTGGGGGTGGTCATTTTTCTGTTTTTAGTGTAGAAAGCAGCTCAATCTGTAAAGTGATGGTAAACTTCACAGATGGCAAAATGCATTAGAATTCTTAGTGGAAAATTGTGCCACACCCGCACAGTCAAGGGTTCAGCAAGCCTGAGGGAGGGCCGGCAAAGGATGAAGAAAAGACAGACAAAAATAATAAGCTGGGTCTAGGTGGATTTTATGTGCCTGGCTGAGGCCACAGAACAGATCCAGACTGCAAGCTGAGCCTTTATTTTATAGTCAGAGTTAAACAAGGTAATTTACAATGTCCTTGTAAGTTTCACTTATTTTGGCAACATTTACTGCACCTCCTACAGCCCATTAGCTAACCAGGAAATATCTAGGGAGCAGTAACAGGTCAAGCTTAATTATGCTAAGAGGACTGTGCCCTCTAAACTGGGATTTGTTGATTGAGGCTTTGCTAGCAGATAATTCCAAGGCTTAACCCTATACCTGCTCTTTACAGAAAATAAAACCTTTTGTAATACAAATTTGAAGAATTGAGGAACCATCACCTGGGGCCAAATTCTTATTCTCTATAATTCCTGAAGAATTCCCACAGAATTACATAGATTTAGAAACTTGTTAGCAAGTTTAAGAAGTCTCTGTTAGCCAAGGAGCCAAAAATTGCTTTTTGCATAGCAAAATACCTTGCTCAACTTTGATATTGATTCAAGAAAGCCCCTGCTATAGCTGTGTCGAAGTGAAGGCTTGCATATTTTATTCAAGTAACTTAATTGAAAAACATTGCTGTCCCTTTGCCCTCCCCCAGCTGCAAGTCCCCTTGTTGAAGCATGATTTCACAATTATATTGAAATAAAATTTTATTTTTTCTTTGCTCTATCCCCTTCCAGCAGCAAATTCCTACTGTAGGACCCCAAGATGGAGGAATAGACCTTCCCCACTGCCTGTTCCAGGAAGTGACCTTTAAGTTTAAAGATTAGACAGGGATGAGGTCAGTTCTTTATGGTTGAAGATTAGGCAAGAATGAAATAAGTCCCCAGAAACTCCCTACCCTGAGGACTTGCCCAGAGGAATGGGAAGGGGAGAGACCAAGGGGCTTGCAAGATTAAAACATGTAATTAACGAGCCCAGCTGCCCTTCTTGGGATTTCCTTGTTCCTTCTTCCCCCTCCATGTGTAACCCCATCTGCGTGTGGTGTTTGCCTTTATAAACTCATGTTCAGCAGTTACTCGGGGCTCCAGGAGACAGCTCTGTTGCTGTCTGCCTGAGAAGCCCCTGTGCTTGTACTATTAAAACCTCATGCTTTTTGCATCAAGTTTCGGTCTCGGCGTTTGACATGGGGTTGTCGCCCCCTCCGACGGACTCACCGGGGGTCTTCGGACCTTACACTACCAGCTTTGTGCAATATGTTTAAAATAAGGACACCTCTATCTCTTTTTCTGTTCCACATGTAGACTTCTAGCCCTTCCATGGCTTTTCAACTTTTTGTTTGTGGAGATATTTTGTAAATACAGAAAAAGCTTAGATTCTCCTGTAGTTCTTTCCAAGCCCACACTGTCTCCTGACTCTCAGTCATTCTCACTGTTGCCAACAAAGGTTAGCCCAGGTCCTTCCTCAGTTGCAATATTACTTTTAAATTCCACTATTTTTTATTTCATTTTTGAATTCTTCTGTCCTCAAATCATTACTAAATTAACATTAGCCAAGGAAGGGCATACTACAATTTCCTAGTTCTGAAATTAAGGGGAATTTTTTTTTATGCTTGAGGACAAGAGACATCCAGATTCTTCAACTGATTCATTAGCAGATTGTCTATAATTCCTTCATATTAAAAATGTAAACACATGAAAGCATTTCAGTTGTTGAGAAGAGACCCCTAGCTATACTTTGATAACCTTTGATGTCCACATTTGTTTTCATTCATTTCTCAGGTTTTCAAGTAGAAAAACCTCTTATTTGGCAGTTGATGGAAAGGCATTACAAATAATAAAATTTTCTGATTATAGAGTAACGACTTGATACTTTTTTATACAATCCACTTTTGATTATACTTAGTTTTCATATTTCTACATGCTTTTGAAAATTTCTGCATAGTAAAATATCAAGACTAGGAAACCCTTCTGGTCATTAGTACTATTATTTTACTTGGATATGTGTTTACTTGGAAACAAATATTAGACTAATTAGACACTGAATAAATATTTTAAGATCTAGTGAAGGTTCAGTTTACGCGCCTGTGTGTGTGTGTGTGGTAAGGTGTTTTGTGAGTGAAGCACTAAAGAAACTGCCCATTTCCTTTGTTCTTTTGCATTGTGGCTGGGTGGCTGGAGTAAGCTTTCAGAATTGCAAATCTGATGGTGTCTCTCTTCTTTCAGAAATAGACTTAGAAGTCCCTGAATTACAAGGGCACTTATCTTTGCCTAATAGATGGTGCTTTTTTTTTTTTCCCCAATTAACACATTTTACCATTTTACTTGGGTACTCTTACTCATCCTGCAGGCCTTATTGAACTTCTCAAGACAAAACAAGATTCCTAAGTGTCCTAGGTGTTTCAATAGTACCTGTTTTTACTCTTATAACTGGTGCTATTCTGAATACTTTTTATCAGTGTTACCCCTCACTACTCAATCCCACCCAAAATAAAAGTTCATATTTTTTTCACTATTGTATACACAGTGTCTAGTAACAGGCTCAGAGTAGATGTTTAATAAGTAGTACTTGAATGCATGAATTCATGTTGAATTACAAATCCTTTAAAGTTCCTCTGAACCTTAAAGTATGTTTCCGTGTTGCTTTTCATATAGATTACTTAGGCTTTAGTAGTGATGATTAGAGAATAACTACTTTCTTGTGACCCTGTTTTATCAGAAGCTAAAACATAACTAGGGAGCAATGAAGTTTAATCTAACAGCATTCAGCCAGGAAAGGGTATGGATCAGGAGGTGATATGGAGGTGTAGGCTGGGACATTTCTCATTGTGAGAATTGATGTGTCCCAGAGAGTCAACAAACCTGTATGATGACATGTACTTGCCTTCTGCTCATCACTTCAAGTCCTAACAATATGAAGTATGTCATTACATGTCTATTTTTGTCATTGAGCATGGCTCCACCCACTAGGATACCAGCTCATAAGCTCAGTTATACATTAGAATCACCAAAGGCTCAGGCTATCCCACAGACCAATTAAGTCAAATCTCCTGGTAGAAAATCCAGGCATCATTAATATTGAAAGGCCTTCAGGTGATTTTAGTGCACAGCCAACTTGAGGTCAACTGCACTTGAAGGTGACAATAGGACTGCTGATTTGGGATTTCATGAAGCTCCATGAGTAGGCTCAAGAAAATACAACTCTGGGTAAGAATATCACCTTCAGTTGTGAGCTCCAGCACCACTATACATAAGGTATTTGATTTTTTTTTATCAAACATTTTTTTAAATTTTGTAGTGGCATCATTTAAAGTTACATTTATTTAAAAATAGTAATAAAATGTCAAATGGAGTCACTCTGTTTTCAGGAGTGTTGGGATAAATGGCTACATTGGCAGGAGGAGACAATACATTTGAAAAAGATGATCTGTTTCCTAACTGCCACCTTCCCAAAGTCTCTGCTGAAAAGAACTTATACTTTTCATGATCATATAAAGATGAAGAAGAACCTTTGCTATGCTTGAGTCCATTGACACAGAAGGGATATTAAAGTTTCATGCAGGCACTTCAATTTAAGTACAAACTTAAAAATATTTCATTATTATTATTTTTTTTAAATATATTTTATTGTTTTTTGTTGTTATTGTTGTTGTGTGTGTTTTTTTTTGCAGAGAGGAAGGGAGAGGGATAGAGAGTTAGAAACATCAATGAGATAGAAACATTGATCAGCTGCCTCCTGCATACTTCCTCCTGGGGATGTGGCCGCAACCAAGGTACATGCCCTTGACTGGAATCAAACCTGAGACCCTTCAGTCCGCAGGCCAATGCTCTATCCACTGAGCCAAACTGGTTAGGTATATTGTTATTATTTTAAATATCTTTTTATTGATTTCACAGAGGAAAAGAGAGAGGGAAAGAGATGGAAATATTAATGATGAGAAAGAATCATTGATCAGCTGCCTCCTGCACCCCTCCCCCACTGTTGTGCCCTAGACAGGAATAAAACGTGGGGCCCTTCAGTCTGCAATCCAAAGCTCTATCAATTGAGCCAAACCAGCTAGGGCAAACCTATTATTTTTAATAGGTTTTTCCTTATCACAATTTATTCCCCCTATATCCTCTTTCACTTCCACCCACCCCCTTCCCTGCAACCATCACACTGTTGTCTCTGTCCATAAGTTCTCTCTCTCTTTTTTTCTCTCTCCCCCTCTTCTTTCTCCCTCTTTTGCTCCGTCTCTCAACCTTAAAAAATATATTCAGTGTTATTCTATTGGGAAAAATTATTAATCTAAAAATGCAAAGCTACTATGATAGTTGGTCTTTCAATATATATTTTATCCATTAGCTCTGAAAATATGAAGTTCTATTTTAAAGAATGTCTACCCTGTAATAAATAAAAAAACTAAACCCTTACTATATGAATGTAATCCAATGAATAAAATAGGAATCCATAAATCCATACAGATTAGATGAGATACATTAGATAATTAGGCAGAGAAAAACAGAATGTCTGGCTCCAAAATAGATACATTTTACATAGAAAGAAGGTTAGGATTTCATTTCAATTAGCTCTGAAAATGGTGTTTGCCAAAAGGTTCTTATTTAACAATTATACTTTTCCTTACTTTTCATTTGATTTGTTTTATACAAACACAGGATACAAGCCAGAGATTGTCACCTGCACTTAGACTTCTTTTACTTAAGTGAAATTGGGAGGTATGTAGTATTGGCTGTGCTGAAGGTGGTGAGCAGGGAGTCAAAAAAAAAAAAATGGGGAAACCACCTGCACTCAATTCAGCCATCAAGTGAATCATAGGATTTAACACCTGGCAAATACTGTGCACTTAACTTGATCTTGAAGTCACTGAAGATTTCAACCAGATCATAGAAATTCGACCCAGACAAACAAACTTTCTTGGTTACTAAAAGATTGCTGAAGGTGTTCTTTTTCCCACAACCAGGTGCTGCTAAGTATGGAAAAAGGATCTGAGACCAGGGAGGACTCTGTCCCTGGGGTTTAGTTAGGGTATGCAGAAAAATGCACTGTTTTGAAATCATCATCGTTGAGATGTTGAAATCCCTCCATCTGAATCCTGCTGTAGAACCACATTACCAAAATTACTACATAGTCAAATGATTATCATTAATACCAGAAAAAAGCTGCTTGTCTTTTTTTTTTAAGTCGCTTTAACGTGAGCCTTTAAACCATTACCTTTCAGCCCTTTAATTTTTATTTCCGACATTTACCTTCTAACTCATTAACTATATTCTAGCTCTTTGATTACTCTCTTAGTTTTTTAGTTTTTATTTTCTTTCTGGAGGTGGAGGAAAGAATCCATTTCCTGGACTTATTCAGCTTCTAGAGACCACCCACATTCCTTCATCTTCAACCCAGCAATAGAAAGTCCAGTCTTTCACACTACATATTTATGACCTTTCTTCCTTAGTAACATTTCTAGGTCTCATAGTCCTTGACTTTAGCCTGGAAAGTTTTTCCTGTTTTATTTTTATTTTTTTTAAATATATTTTATTGATATTTCACAGAGAGGAAGGGAGAGAGATAGAGAGCCAGAAACGTCGATGAGAGAGAAACATCGACCAGTCGCCTCCTGCACACCCCCCACCGGGGATGCGCCCACAACCAATGTACATGCCCTTGACCGGAATCGAACCCGGGACCTTTCAGTCTGCAGACCGACGCTCTACCACTGAGCCAAACCGGTTTTGGCAGTTTTTCCTGTTTTAAAGACTTATATGATTGGATTGGGCTTCCCAGATATTCCCAAATAATCTTACCATCCTGAGGTTTTTAATATCTGCAAAGTCCCTTTTGTCACAAATTCTAGAGATTAGAGTATGGACATCATTGGGAGAGACAATTAGTATGCTTACTGCATCATTTGTGTCCTTTAGGCAGTTATTTTATACATGACATCTATCATTTTGCTGAATTATAGAATTACAAAATTAATTAAAATAACTTTACTAGAAATTTTTTTGTCAGTTGCAGATGACTTATAGTTAATTGTAGAATAGAAGTTAATATAATCTTATTTGGGGCTTTGGTTTAAATCACCTTTGAAATTTCTTAGGAAGACGTCTTTATGAATTCTAGCATAGGTTTATCAATACAATCCATTTTTCTTCATTGCTAGAATTTCAATCTGCCCAAGCACTAGATGCTGTAGTTAGTAGACCAAAATGTGTATCTCTAAGTACTTTAGTTACAGTACTTTAGTTAGACACCACAATATCATGATATAAGAAACACTTTGGAACTGAATAATTCAATAGCATATTCAAACCCCAACCTCTCACTTACTCTGATTATACAGTTTGGAATGGGAGGCTGAATTTATTTATTTTTACTCGTGCAATGTATTTTATAGTTTCTGGCACTCTCTCCCAATCCACATAGTATTGTGAATATTAGTTGTATTGAATCATATTGCTTCATAAATTCTAATTTGACTCTACCTCATAAAAATAGAAAAAATTAAGAATATGAATTCTATTCTATGAGTTTTTCCCTATCTCATAATTCATTTTGGAATGCAAGTATTGTACATTTTAGAACAATGCTTCTCAAATTATAAAGTGCATACCAGTTAGTTGAGGCTTTTGTTATAATGTGGATCTGAATAGGCAGATCTTGGGTAAGCCTAAGAGTTTGCATTTTAACATGGTCCTTGGTGATGTGATGATGCTGGACCTCGTCTGAGACAGGTTAGTTGTAACCTACTGATGATGTGCTGCTTCTATGGTAAACCTGTGGCAGGAAAGGAAGCTGCAGGTTCAGGTATTCGGTTTATGTGCTTGGCTGAGGAACCAAAGGGGTGAAGCTACCATCTGTGAAATTACTGAACACGTCTAAGTCAGATTCCCACAAAGGCAGAACTTTAGGGCAGTATCACTGAGCCATTGGCTCAAAGGTGATAAAAGCTGGTGGGATCATTCACTGAGGTGGAATCTAAGGCCTCTCTAGTTAGTCAAGGGCACACTCTGGAGCAGGGTGTGTGTGTGTGTGCGTGTGCGTGTGTGTGTGTGTGTGTGTGTGTGTGTGTGTGTAGAGCATGAGGAATTCTGTTAGGATTACAATGGTCATAAACTATATGCCTGGGCATATAGCAAAGTCAGAAGAAACTGGTGAATGTTTGTAGCAGTCCTGTGCAAACTTTGCCTGACCTGAGTACAGGGACGAAAGACTAAGCCATCTAATAGCTAGTTCTGTTCAACATTTCCCTCAGGATAACAGGCACATATGGAGAACACCATATGAAGAGGAAGGCAGAGATCTGCAAGCCATCAGATGCTATGGAAACAATCCTGCCTTTTTAGTAATAAGGTTTTAGGGAACTTGAACTATGAATAATCTAATTTTTAATTTATTCATAATGATATAGAAGGTGGTATAATTTATGTTATGCTAATCATTTATGGAATGTGATAGCTTATCTAACATTCTAGTAAGCATTTTATGTATATCATCTGTTTTAACCCAGAAAACAGTACCCATTCCTTCTTTACCAAAAAGGAAACAAAAGCGAGCAAAGTCAAATGATTTGTCCAAGATCACACAATTTGTAAGTAGTACAGCTAAAGTCAAATGCATCTAGGTTATTCAGGGCCTGGGATTTAGATCACTGTGTTTCAGTCATTATTTAAACAGGGGCTAGGCTGAGTACACCAGGTCCAGAAGTTAGAATATTACAATGAGGTTAATTTTCAATTTTATGCCATTTTTAGGGCATACCAAAGTTACTTTTGACTCAACATTTGTTCAATGACTAGTGGTTTTCTCTTTCTTTCTCTGTTTTTTTTTCTTCTTCTTGGCAATAGAAATCATTGAGCCAGCAAAGCAGAAGCATGTGAAGCCCTGAAGCAGATAGACATTTTCCATTCACATTTTGAATAGGATAAAACAGCCAAGTAAAAGAACCCAAATGGCAAACACTGTAAAGTCATTCTTTCATAAAAATGTATTTTTGGTGAAGAGGTCTTTCATTTGGAAATTAGATCCAGCTTCTGCTATGGAAAAAGCAAGTAAAAGGCAGGGAGAACCAGTAGGTCTGCTAACTATATAGTCACACAGTGATACTTAGAGTTCCAGAATATAAAAATATAGACTTAAAAAGATCTGAACAATTTGTTTGCATGTCTATGCACTGTGAAATCAGGCATTGTGAAGAAACAGAGTGCTGCAGCTAGTTCAATGATATAATTCAGAACAGATTTTCTTTTCCTTCTTCAACACATGGTTTTGAAATTGAAGATTTCTGTTCTTCGAAGTAAGATGAAAAAGTCATTTTGGACCAAATGCAAAAAATTAAGTGTGGGTTAAGATCTTCAGGGCAGGTAACATTGCACTTCCTGCTCACCTTTGATTGGATGGGAGTATTTCTAGTCAGAAATGACCAGAGGGTTGAGGTCTGCAGTAGTCTGGTGAAGGTAACGATGTAATGAGAAAGCCTTCACATTGCAAAGGACAATAATATGTGTGTGTGTGTGTGTGTGTGTGTGTGTGTGTGTGTGTGTGTGTGTGTATGTGTGTGTGTGTGTGTGTGTATGGTGAATTTAAACTGTTTATTTTTCTTTATTCCAGAAATTGTTTTCAATTCATTATTATAAGTCTTTCCTATGGAGAACAACTAGCCTTTAATTTCTTTAGTTTAAAAAACCAGTAATTTGTACTTTTGTGCATATAAGATATTATCTACTAGGAGCAAGAGAATGTACCTAGTGGTAGAAAACCATGTCCTTAAAACTTGCAAATCATCTAGGACAAAAGGAAAGAAAAAGAATTTACTGTTCTTTACTGAGCATGAGATACCTTCCAAGTTTTGAGCTAAGAGATTTAAATATCTTATTTAATCCTTATAATAATTAGTATTAATTGATTTAAACACGAGTCCTGTGGCCTTGAAAAGCTATTTTTTAAAATTAGTCTAGAAAGTCTGAACATCATCATACAGATAAAAGTTAAATTGTTTATTTAGAAAATCCTTAGAAGAGAGAAGTCTTTAGGATTACCAAGATCTCTATTCATTTCCTAGATCTGTGGTTGGCAAACTGTGGCTCGTGAGCCACATGCGGCTCTTTTGCCCTTTGAGTGTGGCTCTCCAACAAAATACCACAGCCTGGGCAAGTTTATTTTGAAGAATTGGCATTAGAAGAAGTTTAAGTTTAAAAAGTTTGGCTTTCAAAAGAAATTTCAATCATTGTACTGTTGATATTTGACTAATGAGTTTGCTGACCGCTGTCTTAGATGAACAAAGTACGTACCTCAAACTTGGTGGCTTAAAACAACAGACATTTATTTTCTCACAGGTCTGGAGGGGAGAAGTCTGAATCACTGTCTGGCAAAATCACGGTCCCTCTGATGGCTATAGGGAAGGGTTCTTTCTTGCCACTTCCTAACTTCTGATTGTTGTTGGCAATCCTTGGCATTCCTGAGGTTGGAGTGCTATACAGGTTTGTGATGCTGGACCGTTATACCACTTGATCTCATTGGGCCTTTATTTCTAAGGTTACAGTAAGTTTTGTTTTGTTTTAGCAGAGAAAAAGCCCTGCCCATAAGATATGGAGAACAGTCAAAAGAAGTCAATCCTCAGACCAGTCATACCTGGCTTTTCCTTCCTAGGTAGCTTCACACCTCTGACCTCAGAGCCAGTAGAAGTAAATGTAGTTCGGGTAGTAGAAATGAGAATAACTACTTCTCACAACTTCACGGATTTTGGCTGTAGTAAGATCTAAACTTCCTGGCTGTATGGCCATGGATAAAAGACTTAATTCAAATTTCAATGTAAAATAGGCATGATACACATTTCATGAAGACTCAATGAGACAAGACATTTTGAGCGTGGCTTCATGTGGGGCACATAATGAACATAGATGTCTGTTCTCTTCCTTTGTCTGGTGGCTTACATGGGTATACAGTGTTATCTCAAAGGGGTCAGTCACAGTTTAGAAAATCTGGTATAGTCCCCCTGTATTATTAGCATTAAGAATAGGAAAATAAAAAAATTAGCATATACCAAAACACAAACATACTGAATAGTTATCAAGTAACAAATTGCGTCTTATAGGTTTGAATCACCCTTTTGCTCCTTGAGTAGAAGCCTCCACTTTGAGTAATATTTCTGGTGTTAAAAGTAGTTTCATGCCCTGTGTTACAAAACTGATGATGGAAGTTTTGCTTGGATTAAGAAAAACCCATAAACATTTTGTCCAAATATTGTAAACAGTGTTCTTTATTCCAATTGTAATAAGTGCTGTATTATTGATGAATTAAACAGAAACACTATCATTTCCTCTACCATTAACATTATTTCAAAACTATGAACTGTGTGTGGCTTTTCAGTCTACAGTACCAGCAAAGAAAAATCCATAGTAAAATTAAGTTTGCCCTAAAGCAAGACCAATCTTCTTAAAAGTAACATATTAGATATGTAGTAAATCTTAACTCTAATAAATACATTTAATCAATTTTAATCTCTTGTTATTTATAAAGCTATGCATTATTTTAAAATTTTGGACTGTTAATGTTTATATTTCTATTTTATCAAGCCTTCACACAATATATTTTTCTTTAAGTGTATATTCTCTTATCACCTCTTTCATTATTTTTTTTTCACATTACATATTTTTATCACATTAGTCATTTTTATATTGATAAGGTTTGGAAACATTCCCCTTACTTCCACAGGCATAGTTTTTTGTTTTGTTTTGTTTTGTTTATTTTTGTGTGTGTGTGGGGGGGGTTTTAACCAGAATTATTTGAAGTGATTAAATCTTACCAATTTAGAATACTCCAGTTTATACTTAAAATTTTACATTAAGTATATGTTTATAAAATATTACAGTTAAAAAGATTAAAAATACAAAAAATGATTTAAAATTTTAATTAGCTATTTCATGTAGTCACATACTTTATAACTAAAGAGATAAATATTGAATTAGGAAAAATTTTCCCTAAAAAGATATATACATGTACATCCACATACATGCACACATACTAGTACATTTACACACACACACACACACACACACACACACACACACAAAGTTTTTTTTTTCTTTATAAAGTAGGGTAACATATAATGCATTCTTAAAACCCTAGAGTCTACAATCACCAGGCCTGTGCTAAGTGATTTATACTTCAGTTGTCATTCTCATAGTAACTCTAGAAGGTAGGCATAGGAAGATCATTGGGAAAATAAAGTAATTTGCTTAACAACATAAACGAAGTTCTGAGGTCAGGATATTAATCCAGGTCTTCCTGATCCCAAAGTTTGTATGCTTTCTCTAAAGTCCATTCCTGTCTTATTTTCCTTAAAGAAATGTGGATAACTCTAAGGAGTTACTTTACATGCATATTGATTATGTAAGTGACCCTAGTTTTTAATGCTTCAGTTATTCCTCTCAATGTTTTTCACATAGTATTCAGGAAGCTATTTCTGTTATTTGCAAAATCACACACTTATAATATGATCCATTTCTGTGAGGAAAATTGCTTGTTTGAAATGTATGCTTTGTAATATAGTACTCAATGCGAAGTACTATTTAGTGCTCCCAGTAATTAATACAAATAAACTGATTTCTCATTCTATACAAGACATAGGGGAATTTTTCTGATTAGCTATAGCTATTCGGATATGGTTTATCCTAAGAAATTTGACAACAAATTTATTAGACATATAATTTTTGGAAATATTTTTTATTAAAGGCCTGGTGCATGAATTTGTGCAGAGGGGAGAGGGGTCGGGGGTTATTCCTCAGCCTGAACTTCACCCTCTCACAATCTGGGACTACTAGTTCCTAACTACTCACCTGCCTGTCTGCCTCACTGCCCCTAACCACTTACCGGCTTGCCTTATCATTCCTAAAGCCTCTACCTGTCTGCCTGATCACCCATTAATCACTCACCTGCCTGCCTAATCGCTTCTAACCACCTCTGCCTCTGTCCCTGTGGCTTCATCTGGAAGGATGTTTGGAAGGTCATCAGAATGACCTCTGGACGGTCATTTGGCTAATTAGCATATTATGCTTTTCTTTATTATAAATACTTCATAGAACTATTTTATGTATATGAGAATTATTACATTTTTCATTTAATTTATTACTATCATTTTATTTTTTATTTATTTATTTTTTAAATATATTTTATTGATTTTTCACAGAGAGGAAGAGAGAGGGATAGAGAGTTGGAAACATCAATGAGAGAGAATCATCGATCAGCTGCCTCTTGCACACCCCCTACTGGAGATGTGCCTGCAACCAAGGTACATGCCCTTGACCGGAATCGAACCTGGGACCTTTCAGTCCGCAGGCCGATGCTCTATCCACTGAGCCAAACCGGTCCCGGCTATTACTATCATTTTAAAATGACCTTTTTAAAAATTTCCTGGAACGACTGAATTAAATGAGATTTATTGTAAACTGCTTTTTGGCATCCATGGCTTTTGAAAGGAGCATTGATGACTGTCCTTCCTGGAGTAAAAGAAGAAATGCAAACAGGCCTCTGTACTCTTGCATAGCTGAAGTGATCACAACAAATTGACAGGGGGAAAAAATGGGGATACACTTTATGTACTCTTCTTCCAGAAGAAACAAGCAAAATAACTTGTTTTGTGTCTAGCTGAAAGGCTACCACATTGTGAGTTTGAAACAGAATGGACTAAAACAACAACAACAAAAACAAACAAATCCAGGACATTAAAAATAGATTAGACAATACGATTTACCTATTTTTGGAAAAACAGGATGTTTGACAACTGTGAGAAAATGAAATGTCCCTTTGCTTGGATATTGCAAGTCATCTACACCAATTGTTTAGCGTTCTCCTGCCACACCTACTAAAATGTTCAAAAATGGTATTTTATATGCCGGGCAAGCTCTGGATCATCCTTGTTCTTGAGTAGGCCCGACAGCTTTAAGACTGTAACTCTAGAAACAGGAGCCTGATATTAAGCATCTGCACATGTTCTCTATTATTTCCTCAGAAGAAAGCAATAATTGGGTAATATTATACTCTAATGGAATTCATTTTCACTAAATAGTTACATTTAGTCGGTTGCAATTTGGTAGACCATAAAAGAGAACACACACAACTTACTACAATGAGAATGGAAAGTGTGCCATGCCTATTAAAAAGGTGTCTAACTGATTACACATACATGCATGATTGCAGACCTGAATATTTACTTCAATACACCTGACTCTTAGAGATCTTGGAGAAGAAAATTTAGTATTTAAGCTACCAAAACTTTTAACTTGGATGTTTTGATTTGTAAACAATATTTTTCTGTCCTCCAATGACTTTTTTTGAATTAAATTAAAAGGAAATTTTTACTTGGCATAGTAAATGAAGAATTGAACTCCCAGGAGTTTAAGAAACTTGGGTGCCTTGATGGTTGACTGGCCTCAAATAATTTGTTGTTACTCTTGGTAAGTCCTAAAATTTTGGGAGGAATTTAATCTATTTACTATTTACATGCTGATATTACATACAAAAGTGTGGTGCATGTATTCCCACTGACACATGCAGTACTTTGTTGGTAAATGAAAACAGAAAACTATTTCACAGGAAGGACAAATAAAATACTGAAACTTCTTAACTTGGAAAGAATGTCTAGCAGTATTTTGTGTTGATATGAAGTAATTGTTCACTCATCCATTCAACCATTTATTTTAAAAACATTTATAAAAAGCCTAGTATGTGTCAGGACCTTACTAAATGCTAAATCTTTTACACTATATCGCTAGTAGGATGAGAACAGTTATTTGTAAATAGGAGAAAAAATGGGACTAATAGATAGACATTACAGAGATTTAAAACTGAGTTTTATAAAAGGTAAAATTTTCTAAAAATCAGAGATTTTATAAAAATAAATAGCAGTTTAGTGTTACAGAACTTTAGGAGTGTTGTACATATCATTGTTTGCCAATTCATAGGGAATATTTAATATATGATAGTTCTCAACTAAATTTGTTTTTTAAAAGTATGTATCATATATTATTAGTCAAATTAAAAGTAAGTTTGCAGAGTTTATCAGCCTATAGAAAAAGGCTAAAATAGGTGTCAGACAGACCCTTTTCAGAGATGTAGGAAAAAAACACACACACACACAAAAAAAACTACTGGCTGTATTCCTGTCACAACTGCCCTAGAAAAGAGAGAACTAATCTTGTGCAGCTGTTTTTCCTTGTCCTGCTAGTTATTAGACTAGCAAACAGGTCACCAAGGGAACTATGAAAATCTGTCACCATCCTATGACACAATAATTTTGTGTGTGAGGTTAATCACCAGCATTGCCTTTCCTTTGATGTCTCAGAGTGTGAGGGTAGTTGTGGCTCTAAGAATTGCCAACTTCAATATCCATGTGATTTCATAGTTTACCTTAGAACTCTGGGCTCAAAAGAGTTCTTTCAAAGACTTCATTCAGAAACCTTTTTTTTGGTAGCATACTAAACTTACAATCTGTTGTCCATGAGAGGTGTTCAGTTACCCTTCCTAGAAATAGAATGGAATCCTGATCAGAACACTTGAAACAAGAAATCTCTGTTTAAACTTTATTCCTGAGGCATAGTCCTATGTGTTCCATAAATCAAATCATATATTATTTTAAAACTCAGCTACAAATCATTGTAAGTGAAACCAGCTTAGTAGCTGAACACCTCATTAAGAGATTCTGTGATTCTGAATTTCCACAATGACATACTTAGTTTCTTTCTATATATTCTATTTGATTTTTGTTACAAATGAATGATTTCCAAAGTAGACATTTTTAGTTTTTAATTCTTTAGAATTATCCCCCCCCCACCTCCTTTAAGGACTTTCTCAATGTCTCAAAATTAAGTGTCTGGAACAGATTTTCATATGGCTGATTAAGTAAAAATAAGAAAGTAAAATTTCTTTTGGATTTCTTCTGAAGAAATGGTATTCAAAGGTAAATACAGTCCCCTTCTTCAGTGAATTCATTCTGCACGTGAGAATGATTTGCTTTTCCTTCTACATCATGCAGGATTATAAAAATTTATATTGGGGATTTTATTTCTTAAATATTGCTTCAGCAAACAGTGACTAAGCAATAGCACAACGAAGTCTTTCTGTGTATCTTACTTCATAAAAATCAAGAAACCAGCAACTAAAACTTTAATATGGAAAAAAATAATGACAATAAATGGGACATTGGTAAAATTTCTGAGATAAAGATTAATTTTAACATAAGTTCTTATATAAAGTACTTTAAGTAGGAAAAAAAAATTCAGAGTCCCAATCAACATATTCCCAACAATGTCTATCACTAAAAATGAAGTGAAATTAACAACAGTACTATACATTTTAATTCATCTTAGAAAATGGCATGAGGGCTATCATTAATCTTGCAAAACATTAAATGCTATTCAATTTTAGAGATATGAGAAAAGGAAAAAGTTGAATTATAATATGTTAATATTTTAGGCAACAGTTCTAATGTTAAATATAATTAATACTGTTAGCAATATTACTAATATTATCTAAAACCAATGCACACTAATTATTATAAAATAATATACCCATTCTGAGAGATTTTCAGTGGTAGAATAACAGCATGTTTTACTAGACAAATGGATGAGGAAATGAGTCCAGCTGTTTCCCTAAGGCTATTTGAGCAGTTTGCTTCATGTGCCCATGTGTTGGGCAAACAAGAGCCCTTGTAGTCCTTGTTCTACTGTCAGGTGAGCAGGACAGTCCTCAGAAGAGCACCAGGGCTTCAAAGAAGAGCATCTGGGGGCCAGATGGAGGGCAGTTGTCACTCTGAAAGGGTTAATTTGGTAAGTTCCTTATCAAGGTCTTCTTCCCTGCTTATTCTCCTACTAGATGCCTGGTGCATGACATTTGTGCACTGAAGGGGGTCCCTCAGCCCAACTTGCACCCTTTCACAATCTGGGACCCCTCGGCGGACTTCCTTTTGGGGTCCTTAGCACTGCCATGGTAAGCCTGGCTGTAAGCCTGGTTTCTGACTGAGTGGTGTTCCCCCTGTGGGAGCACACTGACCACCAGGGGGAAGCTCCTGCATTGGGCATCTGCCCCCCGGTGGTCAGTGCACATCATAGTGATCTGTAATCCTGCTGTTCAGTCGATTTGCATATTAGCCTTTTATTATATAGGATTATTTATGCAAAGAATGCCATGATGCTGAATTATAAAAAAAAAAAAAAAGATAATTGCTCTCTAACCCTGGATTTTTTTTCTGTAATAGCTCAGTATAACTCACCCTTAGAATTATTCTAAACTTTACTTGTCAACTTGTAATGAGGGTCATTTGTGTGTGTTGTGTGTTTGTGTGTGTGTGTGTGTGTGTGTGTGTGTGTGTGTGTGTGTGATTGTTTTAGAAGACTTCTTTCTGGAAGAAAAAGGGGCATATAGGTCTAAGTCCTACATAATCAGACTCTGAAAAATTATCTTAAGTGAATGTAAGTAAGCCTTCACATGTGTTGTGGTCACTTGGGTTTTTGGAAACAAGCAGCCATGCGTGGTTTTTGTCCTTAAGAGGTCTTAGACAAGTTGGTAACAGCCCAGCGATAAGGAAAGCTAAATGACCCCTTTGGTGAGAGGAGAGGATGTTATGTGAACTAAGTAGTGGAGAGGCTGCTAACTACAGTGTCTGCTGGTAGTTTCCATAAACCACAAAATGCTCTTTAAGTTCTTCAAACCAAATTACTTCAACCACTAGATAAGGTTTCAATGCATGATATTATTAAGCTGTAGGCATTTTCCCCCTTCCAAGTTAATATTTTTGTTTTGATTTTGGCTGGGTAATTTCCTTTGTTGGTCAGCCACAACATTTCCATTAACTCACATAAATTCCCCATCTCACAACTCTTGCCAGTTTTCTCCCTGCCCAAACAGGATAGATAACATTAGCAGTGGTGCATGAAACATCTAAAATTAAAATTATTTTTCCCACAGCTTCCTACCACTGGATTGTGAATAACTGCGGTATTACTCACAACCTTCCTAAATAGAGTAGTGATCTTGGGAATGCTTATCATGTTAAGTAGGAACTAAATAATTATGCATTAGATTAGAAATTGTCTATATGTTTTTTATTTATTTTTATTTTTTTTTAATTTAAATTTTATTTTATTAAGGTATTTTCTGTGTACATAGTTTACCATTGCCCCCCCTCCCCTCCCATTTATTCCCTCCCTCCCCAGAGTTCTGTGTTCATTGGTTGTACTTATGTTCATGCATACCAGTCGCTCGGTTGTTCTCCTATCTCCCCCCAGGTCTCCTTCGCCTCCCCGCTGTCATTTGGCAATCTGCTTGTTTTATGGTGACTATCTCAGGACCAAATGAATAGAGTCCGCTCTTCCTCTGGTTTTCACCGCCCCTTCCGCTGGGTCCCACTGCTTCCCCTGGGACACACGGCTCGCCTGGGGCACACTGTACCCTGGGACACTCGGCTCACCCGGGGCACTCGGCCCCCTGGGACACTCGGCTCACCCGGGGCACTCGGCCCCCTGGGACACTCGGCTCACCCGGGGCACTCGGCCCCATGGGACACTCGGCTCACCCGGGGCACTCGGCCCCCTGGGACACTCGGCTCACCCGGGGCACTCGGCCCCCTGGGACACTCGGCTCACCCGGGGCACTCGGCCCCCTGGGACACTCGGCTCACCCGGGGCACTCGGCCCCATGGGACACTCGGCTCACCCGGGGCACTCGGCCCCCTGGGACGTCTATATGTTTTTTAAAAAAATAAAGGAATACCAGAGTTGCTTCAGAATTACTTTCTGACTTTGTAATCTAGTTTGCCAGTTGAGCTGCTAAGAGCAGTGGTCAGTGAGAGCTTGTATAACTTCCCTTTACACTTCCTAACATCCTACTGACTATGGGCCTAACCCAGCAATCCAATCAGTCAGCAATCTAAGTGTCCAACATATTTACTAAAGCAAATTGTAAAGCAAACTAGTCTTTGTTGATACTGTAGCAATGACTCCCTGGGTCACATTAAATGAGTCTAATGCTGGGACAACTCAGAACCTCCACTTATTGAGCATTTTACCATGTATCAGGCATGGGTTAAGTACTTCATATAAGTAATCTCTTGAATTTCTGACAGCATGCAGAAAGATAGACATTATTTTTCAATATATTTTTAGATTTATAGTTATAAATTCTTTAAACAATTTGCCCAAGGACATACTGTTACCAACTGAAGAATCAAGACTTAAGCAGAACTCCAAAGCTGAACCATGAATTACTCCATGCTATTTAACTGAGTCCTGGTTAGCTAAGCTTTCGGAAGAATGGAAAAGGATAAGCTTCTCTACATTTAAACTGGTTTCTCATTCAAAGGAACCCAAAGAGAGGTCCATAGTGGTTCTCTGCAGTATCCATTCTGATCTTCTAAGCTATAAAAAAGATCCCTATTCAATCCATATGCAGCTCTGTTTTTTTCTCAGACATCTATGTGACAACAATGACAAAAACTCTCAGAGGGCTTTCACCTTCTGCTAGGCACTGTTCCAGGTACTTTCCATTTAATCTTCACAACAACCCTATGAGGTACTTTTTCATGTTCTGGGGCAGGGTATATTGTAGTAGAGGGGGTTAAAATTCAAATATATGTGTAAAATGTTACCTACTCTATTTTATTTAAAAAAAATACTTTATTGATTTTTTACAGAGAGGAAGAGAGAGACATAGAGAGTTAGAAACATCAATGAGAGAGAAACATCAATTAGCTGCCTCTTGCACACCCCCTACTGGAGAGGTGCCCGCAACCAAGGTACATGCCTTTGACCAGAATCGAACTCGGGACCTTTCAGTCCGCAGGCCGACGCTCTATCCAGTGAGCCAAACCAGTCTTGGCTCTATTTTATTTTTAATAATTCACATTTCTCATTAGCTTGGTAAAGGATCTGAAAAGTTCTGCAGTAAGAAATATCTTTGTTTTAGCCAGCATATTTCAGATTTATCCTATATAATAAAAGTGTAGTGTGCAAATCGTCTCCTCAACCAGGAGTTCAACCAGGGTGGGGCCGGAAGGGGGAATGGAGGGAGACTCTGGTTGGCAGCTGGCAGCATCTACTTTTATTATATACCCCCATATCTAGCACTCATTAACATCTCACAGAGTGCAGACTAATGATTACTCTTCCAGATCCTCCATAATAGACTGAGTGCACAAGCCAACCAATGGGCAAAACTTTAATGGCCAGGAAGTGAATTGAGGGTGTGGAGGGGCAGGATTTGGGAAGGGATGTTACTCGAGTAATTATGGAGACCGCAGTATACACACTGGGCTCAGGAAAGCAAAGCTGCATTCCACGTGTTGGAGAGATGTCTGCCAGCACAGAAATAAATATACAAAATGTTTGGCACTTAACCATAGGTTGGCAGTTAACCAACTCAAACCTTTAGCATTTCTGCTATTTCCTAATGCAAATCTTTCAACTAATAATAAAGTAATTCCAGGACTTAGGAAAGACTGCTACCATATATGTAATTGCTGATGATAGGATAATTCTGTTCAAGCAGAGACAATCTTGTTACATGTACAATCTTGTTACATGAAAGAACTATTGGTCTTTCATAGCCTGCTGCTTACCTCAGCATTGAGGAATTACTGAGCAAGTGGCTTAGATTCATACTCTGGTCACCTTTCTGGATCCATGAGATCACTTCAATGTGTTTTTACTGATTTAAGAGAGGAAGAGAGGGGAGAGAGAGAGAGAAATATCAATGATGAGAATCATTGATTGGCTGCCTCCTGCACAGCCACCCTGGGGACTGAGGTCTCAACCCAGGCATGTGCGCTGATCAGGAATTGAGCCACATCAGCCTGGGCCATGTGTGGCTCATGGTATAGTTTAGTATTAAAATGGAAATAAAGAGGAATGAGCTGAGACTGGACATCAAAACAACTAGATAGAGCATCCAAGTGGCAAATGAGTGGGGGAATTAATTGTCACTGGAGTTAGGTGTTTGGAGCTGAGGGTGTACACCAAACGATTATTAAGGCTTCAAAAAATTTGAGCCTCAATGATGAACCTCAATAATGGTCTGGCTGCATTGATGTCCTCATATGAGATTTTAGAAATATGGGTTAAATTTAAATTAGGGAGTTCTTTGAAGGGCTAGGCAAAGAAATTGGGTCTGTGTTGGTAGTAAAAGAGAAACTGAAGGTTTGTGAGCACTGGGGATGACAGATGTTAAGAGGAATCATGAAGTGGTAAGAAAGAAAATTTTGCCAATAAACTGAATAATTATGTTACTATAAAGTCATTATTTAATACAAAAAGTATCATTTCAATAATTGTTTGCAATTTTTTTGCAGAGAAATTTTCCTAATCTGTTGCAAACAGAAAACAAAAACAAAAAAACCAAATATGCTCTTATAACTTGTGAGGCTATGGGAACTTTTTCCCAAGTGATGTCCACCACTAATTTATATTGGAAAGGCATTATTTTTGCATAAATTTTATACTCACATACAACAAAAATTTTAATCTAAAATAATCTGATACCTGTTCTATTTAGCACACCACCTTCAAAGTCTATGTTATAGATTTCAGCCTTTTTCTGGTCATCTGTTTCTTCTATATGTTCAGAAGGAAAAATAGAAAAAGGTATACCGGCCTTCTTTATTTTGAGTGTTCATTATATTTCCCACTTGCCCATTTTGATTCTTCTCTAACCTGTTCAGTGCCCTAGGAGGCTAACCTGCAATAAATGCCCCAGGGGAAACCTTACCGCTAGTTGCCAGTAGAGTTTGGCCATCAGAAAAGACAGGAGATTGAATGGTAGGAAGAGATGCAGTGGTGTGTTGGAGAGAGCCAATTCTGCACATTTCCCCCAACTCAGCTTCCAGTGATATCCTGTTTTTAGCTTGCATGTACCCATGATGAGTAAACTTATATCATGAAAATGAATAAGTATTGCAAAGCAGGGTTTCCATTTTTGGAAAACCCAGTTGCCAGCATGCCACTAGAGGAGTATGATTTCAGGTATGTGCACTTGTTGTCCTCTGTACTTGGCGATCAAGGTTGGCTGTGTACTTCAACCAAAGGTGCAAAAAGGGGACTCTCTCTTTTCAGCAGCAGCATTCAGGTCTCTTTAACCACTGTTTCTGCTTGAGATTTAAAAGAGAAAATAATTTCCTACCCTGCTCACCTCAGCCTACTTCACCATTTCTTCTATTTTCCTAAACCTGCACCATCCAATATGGTAGCCAATAGCCACATGTGGCTATCAACCACGTGATGGTGTGACTATCATAATAGTGTAACAGATGATTTAAATGTTTTATTTTATTTGGTTCAAGTTAATTAAAATTTAAAAACAGAAATAGTATAAAACATATTTCCATTAAATAGAATTTTATTGTAGGACATATTTTACTTGAGAATTTATTATTTGGACTGAGAAGGTCTATAAATGTAAAATACACATGACATTTCAGAGACTTAATATCAAAATAAGAAAAATCTTACTAATAACATTTTAAGCTTCTTATATATTGAAATAATATTTTGTCTATGTTAAGTTAAACTCAATATATTATTAATATTAATTTTTATTTTTTTTAACTTTTTAAATGTGGTTAGTAAAAAAATTCTAAATCACTGTATGACTGCCACTATTAGTCATTCCTACTCTAAAGCTTGCCCACACTACTATAAATAGCCTCTTTAAACTCTTTAGAAAAACACAGCTAAGTATGGCATGGGATTCTGACTGGTGAGACCCTAACTGATACGACCACCAATAATAATAAAATCAGTGACTAATTCTCTTTATTCCTTATGAACTAAATTACCACCCTATTTATTTTTTACTATGCCTCATCTGAGGATTTTTTCCCCATTGATTTTTAAAGAGAGTGGAAAGGAGATGAAGAAACACAGAGAGAAATGTGTCTTTCTCTTGATGTGAGAGAGACACATTGATTGGTTGCTTCCTGCACGCACCCCTACCAGGGCCAGAGATTGAGTCTGCAACTAAGGTATGTGCCCTTGACTGGAATCAAACCGAGACCCTTCAGTACGTGAGCCAATGTTCTAACCATTGAGACACCAAGCTAGGGCTACCACCCTGTTCTTAAAGAGAAAAGAAACAAGCTTCTTTTGTGGTATATATTCAATGGGCACTATTAAGTAGGTGGCACTGGCTTCTAATGATGTTTCCTAAATAATTTTTACAGTGCTCTAGAGCAGTGTTTCCCAAACTTCTCTCATGATGAGGATCACCTGGTAGAGTTGTTAAACTACAGATTCCTGAATCCCAACTAAGAAGTGCTAAACTAGAAGTTTTGGGAACATATAAGCTTAGAGCACTAGTTAAGTATACAATTTTACCTATATGTTCCCAAAAATTCTAGTTTAGCACTTCTTAGTTGGGATTCAGGAATCTGTAGTTTAACAACTCCACCAGGTGATCCTCATCATGAGAGAAGTTTGGGAAACACTGCTCTAGAGGAATAACCCTCAAAACTCTTTCCAGAACAAAAGTATTAATATTGTTAAGGAGCTATCATATGCCAGACACTTTTTGATAGTTTATCCAATACAACTCTCCCAATGATTCTGAAAGACAGGAATGTTTTGAGGTAGCTTCATTTTACAGACTGGGAAACTGAGGCAAGGAGAAACTGCTTGCTCAAGATCACACAGCAAGTAAGCATGAAGTCCAAATATCAAGCCCAGATGTGCTTGTCTTTATAACCTAGGATCATTGTAGCACACTGAATACTAAATATTTCTTACCTTAAGATATTTTAAACAAAACTAAGGGGAGAAAGTTGTTGACTTTACTAGATATTAATTTCAGAACTTTCCTTGCAACGTTGGTGGCCTTCAGCATTCCTTTTCCCTCTCGCCCAATCTCTTAGACCACCTTACATTTCTGCTCAGTCCCAAGGGTAACCACTTTCTAACTGACCTAGGAAAGACTATATCTCACAATATTTTTATAAAAAATTGTTTCTGGGGGTGGCTTGTAAGGTCTTATTCAGGAAGGAGGAGCCAGAGGTTTGGTGTAATAAATCAGGCCAGTTTGGGCAGACTGTATTCTGCCAGGTTCAGCCTCCAACCCAGCCGTGGTCCCAAATCATCCTGCACTTGATTTTTAAGTAGAGTTCTACATAGATCAGTAAATAGTCTTGCTTTCATTTAATAACACTAGGAAGGATGAAAAGAGAGACTCAGAGATGTGATCCATACTTGTCACAATATGGATGACACCCTTGACCTTAGAGTTGAAAACATCATGGTGCTGCTTTGCATTCTTATTTTCAATCTATGTGTAATTTGATGCTTCTGCATTTCATCCCAATGTACAATGTAATTCTTCATAGGAGTTTTCAAGTGATGTTTACACACTTGTTAGCACTTGTTGCATTGGACTTCATGTATCCTCCCAAATGGGTGTGAAATAAAAATATGTTTTAAATGCAGGTAGGGACTGTACTTGAACCCATGTTAACTCTGGAATTGTGAACAGCTGTGTAACATTAAACACTAAAAAGAGAGTGACAGGAAACTCCAGGATCACTACAAAATTGGTCATGGTTTTGTATTTCTTTTTTAGTGTAAGGAATCCTTTGGGTATGTAATAAATACTATCTGATTAACTGTAAAAAAGCAAGTGATGCTTCCTCCTATGTGCATTTCATACTTTTGGTCTGATCTAATAGGGCTGTGTGACCATAGAGATATCCTCTCATGCAAACTTGTCTGAAACAGAACAGAGGCAATGATTGGAGGGATTAAAAGCAGAGCTTAGAATCAGGCAGAACCACGTTCAGCTGTGTTACCTAAACGCTGTCTGATTGTAGACTAGTTCCTTCACCTTTCTGTGCTTCCATTTCCTCATCTGCAGGAAGAGGGTAACATCCTATCAGAGTTTCTTTCAGGTTTAAGCAATGAAAATCAACTCTTACGACTTATACAAAATGTATATTTTTAAAGAAATTTATTGTAAAAACATGAGGTAGTTTAAAAAAATCAAATGAAAGAATGAACTGGGCCTCAGAAAAAGTATGAACCCACTGAGCTTCAGGGTTATAAAAAAGAAGACCTTATAGGTGTTATTAGTACACCCTGACCAGAACAAAAGAACACTAAATCAAATTTCATCTTTTGGCCTCTCTACTCAAGATGCAACTTCCTGGGAAGAATGTAAGTAGATAGTTGGTTAGCAAGAAAGAGACTTAGGTGTTGAAAAAAAAAGTGTTTTACAGACTCTCTTGACTTATAGAGTCCTATGCCCTTCAAATTAGATCATTGACAGTGACAGTGCATAAAAATTGTGAATGAAGACAGTTTTTAAAAATTTTATCATTAGAAAAGAGTTCATAATCCAATTTATTCTTCTATACTGAGAATGGTCATATTCTCAAATAATATGTTTTACACACACACACACACACACATACACACACACACATCAGTTCCTTAGCTTGTACTAATGGGGTATTGTAACAATTTGCTATCTAACTAAATGGAGATACATGGAAAACAAAATAGTAATCATGTCCCAAACAGTTAGCATGCAATTATTTAATTCAAAAATCTGCCTTTGTTATTTCAAACATAAGCCATCAATAAATCCCATGTCATCTATTTTAGTTATGGTAAATCATAGTTGTATGTGGTCATGATTATGGCTAATTGTGGGATAAAGGATTTAATTTTAGAGTATGAATGAAATATGTTCTTGTTGACATTTATGCAAGACAGTCTGGGAACAATAGGGGAAGACCTAACAGTTATATGGCATAAATCCCCCTACAGAGAGAATAATGAGGAACATTAAAATCAAGGATTCTGATTCTTAATGATGGCACTGATGATGCTAGGAGCCTGGGGTCCCCATATTTAGGATGCACCAGCTGTTTCAAATTAGAGAGACTATAGACTCTTCTGACATGGGTTCATTGATGGTTTGAGTGTGTGAATGTCCTTTTAGTTTTGTGCAAATAGAAAATCTAGAACAGTTCCTAGTTTTTAAAGGAATATATTCTGTGCTAAACTGCTAGTCCATACTAAAATTGCCAATCTACATCAAAGTTGTAACATTTTAGAAACATTGAAAGGGACTCTGTTTGTGCTGACATTTCTTATGCACTACATGACAGCACCAGGAACCTAAAAGGAACTAACTCTGTTTTGCTTTGTTTTGAACTACTGCTTTCACTTCACAACGTCTCCAATTAAAATTAAACAATTAGTACGATCAAAGCAAGGCCTCATACAATTAACATAAGATTCAAAGTCATTTTCCACTCTGGAAATCTTTAGGAAAAGACAAGATATTTTTACAATATGAAGAGAAACCCGAGTATGCCCTATGCTTCCATAACACGTCTTCAGTAAGAACAGTTTCTACTGCACTGATTGTGATTATTGATTGTCAAGATTTAGTGCTTGCCAAAATTTTTCAGAAAATACTTTAAATAAATTCGAGTTCAAATAAATTTAAAACAGTGTCACTTTATAATTGTACTGTGTGTAAATACACTTTGGTATTCAAATGAGTCTTAGTTACCTCCTCTTCTATGGGCCACCATCAGGGGGCAATGTGGAGGAAGATTGGCTGGCTTGGATCTAAAGGCCTTCATGAGGCCTTCATCTTAACTTCCATCCTCCTTCCCTCCCTCCCTCTCTTCTTTTCTTTCTTTTGTTTTGAGATCATTGTAGATCTGGGTGCAATTGTAATAACATAGGGAGGTTTGGTATAACCTTTGCCCAGTTTCCCTCAATTGAAAGATTTTGCAAAATTATTGTTCAAAATCACAGCCAGGACATCAATATTGATATGTCAAAATATAGAACATTTCTGTTTGACAGGGATCTATTATGTTGCCTTTTATATTCACATTCCCTTGTATCCAACCGTAATTTCAAGAATGTTCCATACATGGGATTACACAGTATATAATCTTGGGATTGACTTTTCTCATTCAGCATAATTCTCTGGAACTTTATACAAGTCTGTTGCATATATCAATAGTTTATTCTTTTTTATTGCTGAGTAGTAGTTCATAGTATGAATATACCAATTTGTTTCATTCCCCTATTGAAAGACATCTGACACTTGCACACCAATGTTCATGGCAGCATTATTCACAATAGGCAGAAGGTAGAAACAACCAAATTATATACTGAGAGATGAATGGGTAAACAAAATGTCATAAATTCATACCATAGGATATTTTAGCCCCAAAAGGAATGAAATTTTAACATATGCTAACAAATGAAAATATAACATATGGATGAACTTGCAACTACTATGCTAATAGAAATAAGGCAGATACCAAAAGACAGATATTGTATGATTTCACTTATATGAAGTACCAAAAAAGAGGAAAATTCATAAAGGTAGAAAGTAGAATAGGAGTTAGCAGGGGCTGAAAGGAAAGGGAAATACTATTTTTGGTATGCTGAAATTTTTAATAATTAGTTTATGACAGAGGTTAAAAATTGCTGATCTAGTATGTATAATATATAAACAACTCTCAAAACCCAACAGTAAAAAAATCAAACAATCCCACTAGAAAGTAGGCAAAAGCCAAACTATTTGGCAGAGTAATGAGCCATTTCATTTCTATCAGTAATGTATGAGGATCCAGTTTTTCTGTATAGTTACCAACATTTGGTATTGTCACATTGAACATTTGGTATTGTCACTCAACCCAGGTCTGAGTGCAGAAGGCAGCCCAATCAATAACCTCTCTCTCCCTCTCTCCCTCTCTCCCTCTCTCCCTCTTTTTCCCCTGTCTTCCTTTCTCTCTAACACTCAGTAGAAAAACAGATTAGGGTGAGGATTAACAAAACAAACAAACAAAATTATGAGCAGATCTCTTTCACCTTTCACCTACCTGTTTTTTCAATCGGGCATTGTTTTTAAGAGTTGAAGTCCTGACTTGTATTGAATCCTTGTTCATGCCACTGGCCCTCTTTAAGTGGGGGGATAATAATAATGTTTATTTCATATTATTGTCTCAAGAATAACATGAGACCACGTGCATGACTTATTAAAGAGTTGGTAGAGTGCTAATCTAACATTTTTGGTTAATAAACTTTGTTTTGACTTGAACTACCCTCAGATACCTGCATTCTTTAAGGGCATCCTGCAATACCTGTAACATAGCACCTAGTTATTATTGGTGGCATTGTTGAAAATCACACCACCACCACAGTAATTTGTTTGACTTTACACATGTAAACTATTTAATATGTTTATTGATGAGTAAATTGGTATTTTAGAAACTTATTTACAAAGAATTTAGCATGGAATCATAGTAAATCAGCCAAAATAGAAAAGTTATATTACTTGTGTTCAATAAAATTATCCTAAAACCAAAACTCACAAAATTTTTATTTTTTTATATCTCTGGGTTAGTATATCTAGTGTAATGCTGAATAAAAGTAAAATTGTATGTTTTTTATTAGCGTCCCTTCATGTTTAATATGCAAATTGACCGAACTGTGGACCAACCTGTCACTATGAAACATACTGACCACCAGGGGGCAGATGCTCAATGCAGGAGCTGTCCCCCCATAGTCAGTGTGCTCCCACAGGAGGGGCATGGCTCAGCCAGAAGCTGAGTTCATAGCTCTCATGGCCAGCGAGTGTAGCAGTGTAGCTATCTATGTATGTAAATATATATGTATAGATATTATAGACTTAGTCTAAGTTGAAATTAATAGTACTGGTGCCTCAGAATGTTCTGAGTTTCAAATCACATTGATAGTGAATCAAAATAAACATGTATAGCTATACAGAGATAGCTATATTATGTTGTCTTGTTAAAATTAAATTTTTATTTCAGAGCTCTTATATGGGAGAAACTTTCTGTAATATAGATTGGTGTAGCAGGAACTATAATACATACACCAAATAAAATTTTAATGTCTAGGTTTTTGGATGAATACTTTAAGATTTACATTGGTAAATTAAAGTGACCAGTTTTATGGATTGTCCCCTATGAATCTAGTTAACCATCTATAAAAGTCTTATGTGGTTAAATGTCAAAGTATTACAAACAAATACCTGGATACTGTGATGTGTGAGGAAAGATAGAAACGCCATCTGTGCATGAGTATAATGAGTGAGGTGGTAGTAAGGCTGGGAGTAGCTCAGCATCTGTTGAGTGTGCTACATAATCTTGCAAACCTTCATGGTTTTGGTCAGCAACTGTCCAACAGTGATGTGGCTTCCTCCTAGGATAAGTCAAGAGTATATAATTTACCAAAGAGTTGCTTCTTTATGGTACACAGGAGAATACTTTGCTGGTTGTTTTTCCCACAGCTATTAAATCTTAGCAGCAGTTAAAATCCGAGATATTATATGACTTTGCACAAGATGACAGGATGCTTCCTATCTTTAAAAAAATGAAATTAGGTAGTCTGATCTGAACTCAAGGAATGGGGAAAATGTGAATGTTTGAGCCATATGAACTTGACTTCAAATCTTGGCTCTTTATTTAAATTTTGTTGGCCCACATTTTACTTTTTTGCACAATAGGAAAAAAAAAAACAATGTGTACCTGGTATGGTTATTTTGAGTAGTAGGTAGGATAATGGAATCAAATATACGATATAATGGCCGACATCTATTAGATATTATCTTATCCTCTCACACTTATCCTAGTATCTGCTCTCCATTTTCTATTATCCATAGGGAAAATAATGTTAAAGTTTTACAAATTTTAATATTAAAAACTTAATGTTTTCCTAATTCATATAAGAAGAATTTAATAGCTTTTCATTTATTGGTATCTATAAGAAAACATTAGCAACTATCCTAAGAAATATATATTTCTATATTTAATATAATATAAATATATATTTCTATATTTAATATAATTTATATATATAAATTATATATATATATATATAATTTGAATCTACACATCAATACATATACCATCTGTTAGATATTATTATAAGAATTTTGCAAATGCTTATCACAATAATTATGAGGAAAAAGTTCCAACCTACTTATATTAGCGTTAGAACAAGAATAACAATCTCCATAAGAAGAAAAAATGTTTACCTTCCCTATATTTTAACAATACTTTGCTTTGAGCTTAGTAGTCAAGGCATAGCCGAAACCAGTTTGGCTCAGTGGATAGAGTGTCAGCCTGTGGACTAAAGGGTCCCGGGTTCGATTCAGGTCAAGGGCATGTACTCTGGTTGCTGGCACATCCCCAGTGGGGGAGGGGGGTGCAGGAGGCAGCTGACCAATGTTTCTCTCTCACTGATGTTTCTAGCTCTCTATAGCTCTCCCTTCCTCTCTGTAAAAAATCAATAAAATACATTTTAAAAATAGTCAAGGAGTATTAGTTGATTTTTTTTCTTGAAGCATTTTATTGCTAAACCTAGGAAAATGATACTATAGAGATTCTGATTCTCTGATCCAAGTTGTAATCAAGAAGCCCTAGTAGTGAAGATCTATCTATATTGTAAGTGAAAAATCAAGAGTTTTCTGAATTTGTAAAAAACCTTAATACATTTTGCTTCTGTGAACTGGTTTGTTCTTTAGATAAAGATGGGGTGGAGAGAGAGGGGGAATGAAAAAGAGAGGTGGAAGGAGGGAGAGAGGAAGGGAGATGCCACATTTTTTCCCTAAATGCTCAGGTGTGAGAAATTGCTAGTGAATTATCCTTGAAGTGTTCAGATTGCATCTCAATAGGTTGCAACAAAAAAGGCATGCTGTATTAGGGGGAAATGTATATTACAGCATTACCAGCTTGAGGCCCTTACTTCTCTGGACCTATTAACTAGCATCACAAATAAATGGATGCTCCATTTAATGGATTTAGGGTGGCAAAGAAAGTAGTGTCAGGTTGCTACATCTGGAATATTTTCAGGGATGGAAAAGAAAATAATGAGGATACCAACTGGGCCACCCACTGCAAAATGTGGGTGACCAAATGAGCCAACAGAACCTCTAATGAGTATTTACTCCAAAAGACTCTGCATGTAAACTACTTCCAGACTGATGTGGTGCCAAGCTTAGAGGATTAAGTCTTTCGATGGCTTTTGTTGATCAGCAGCCAAAGCATCCAGGAACAAAGAAGGGGTCTCCTTATTAAACATATCAAGAATATTACTTTCAGACAAGAAGAATGCAAAGAATGGATCAAAGGACACTAAGGAATAGATTGAAGACAGTAGAAATAAGTAATAACAGCATCATTTATACTCTGGATTTAGGGTGATTTTGTTATGGCATTATTTTCCAGAAGATTTTAAAGCATTGTTTAGCATATATGTGGTCTGGCCTATATTATAGGTAGTTGTGTGTGTGTCTTTGGTTTGATGACTGTGAGGGCAGGAATTTCTCTGTTCTGACTTATCAGTGTGCCGTGAATCTTCTAGTTCTTTCTTCCTGCAGAACTAAGCAAAGCATAGATACAAGTTGTTTAATAATTAGCTCAGTATCATTTAGGAAGTTAGTGGTTGGGTTTATTCTGACTCAGGGGTCTTTATATCTCACTAATCAAATCCTCCAAAGCAATGCAAATGAAAGGACACATGGAAAATCACATCCTCTATATGTTTACTCAGAGAAAACACAAGGCAAGATAATGTTTGCACAAAGTGTTTGTGCAAGAAAATATTTGTGACAAAAGTCAGTGCTAGAACAGATTCTAAGATGGCCACCCAAACAAATGTTTACTTTTTTAAGCAAAGCAAAGCAAAACAAAACCCAATTTGATATTTTGAAAGTTTAAAACCTAACAACAACAGTTGTTTCGTCCCTTTTTTCTGTTTCCAAATAGTTGTGTTAACAATTTGTAAACTTTACCTTTCTGGTCTTTAACAAAGAAATGGCCAATTGCATTTATTTATTTATTTGTTTGTATATTTATTTAAATTCTTTATTGTTTAAAATATTACATAAATCTCCTCCCCCCCCCCTTTTAACCTCTCCCCAGCCTCTCCCACCCCCCAGCACACGCCCTCACCCTCCTACTGTCTGCATCCATTGGCTATGCTCTTATGCATGCATACAAGTCCTATGCATAAGAGCATAGCCAATGGATGATCTCTTATCCCCCTTCTCTCCACCCTACCTTCCCTCTTAGATTGGATGGTCTGTTTATTGCTCTTATGACTCTGGCTCTACTTTTGCTCATCAGTTTATGTTGCACATTATACTCCACAAATGAATGAGATCATGTGATATTTATCTTTCTCTGACTGGCTTATTTTGCTTAGCATAATGCTCTCCAGGTCCATCCATGTTATTGCAAATGGCAAGAGCTGACCAATTGCATTTAATAGCAAAATTTCCTAAGAAACATTGTAAATTGTGGCTGCCAGTTTCCCCCTCTTTAGGTACAAGGTAACCATATGGATATTAGAAATTGACCTATAATTTTGGAACCACATTCTCTAGCTTAAAGGTTTCTCCAATGATCAACAATGACAATTTTGCCATAGTCCTAACATTCTGTAGGCCCTATGCAGATATAATAGTTTACAAGCCAGACCACAGCAGTGAAAATAAAATTGAATTTTGATCAGATGCAGTGAGTAAATGTTGGTTCAATTGTTTGAGAGATTCCATTAGTAACAATAGGGATTGCCAATTGAGATACCCTTGTGGGTGCCATGGGAAAAAGAAAATGGTCATACAGTATTGCATAATGATGATGAGGAGGATGATGACAATAATAATAGCTACTGTTGGGTAATAATAATAGCAATTTCTATGTGCTAAGCACTTTGCTGAGAATTTCACATACATAATCTGACTGAATCTTGAGAGTGATAATGGCAAAAACCATAACCTTTACTCTTTTTAAAATGAACTATAATTGCATGATTGCATTTATACATGTTTGCAGAGTTTCCAGAATGTTTATTTTTATTATTAATTTAACAATTTCATATAGTTCTAGAAAATAGATTTCTTTACATAATTAATTAATTAATTAATTAATTAAATTGTCATCCTGTGCAATATATAGCAATATTGTCCCTATTATATAAATGTGAAATGGAGGTTAAATAAATCAATGAAGGTCATGCATATCTAAAGCAGTAGAATTGGGATTCAAACTCAGGCCACATAACTTAAGAACCCTAAAGTTTGACTCAAACTCAAAAATGTGTTTTTAGGACAATAATGATAAGTGGTTAGGTTTTCATAAAGTTCTATCCAACTCATAATATCCCTGAAACTGTATGCTAAATGCCTCCTTTCTTTATTCCACATCCAATTCTTCAGTAGAAATAGTATGTCCTCTCAGCCATATGCCCTTGGGCCAGGGTCCTACATAGAGGAATTGGAATTATGTAGGTTGGTGAGATTCCTGACCAATTTAACTCCCTGGGGATATTTCTGAGTTCTGGGAAATTTATTGTCTCCCTATGTTACCTCTTTTTCTTTGCTACCACAAGTCAATTTCAAGTTGTTTTTTCTACCTGTATTCTATTTTAAAAATTAAATTTATTGAGGTAACATTGGTTAATAAAGTTATATAGGTTTCAAGTGTACAATTCTGTGATACGTCATCTGCATATCACATTGTGTTCCATGACCCAAAGTCAGATCTTCTTTCATCATCATATATTTGACTGCCTTCATATTTTTCACACTGAAACAAGCACTCAAAGTAAATATCAAAAGCTGCCAGGGTCCAGAAAGAAAGAGAGGTGAGACTATATCAGAAGGGAAAACATATTCCTTTCTTTTTGTTTAAAAAAAAACAACACAAAAAAACCTACTCTTCTCCCCCCACTGCCACTTACCCCCACCCATATTTAAACTCTACACACAGCGCAAGGGTGTAAGTTATGTAACTGATTTCCAGTGTAATATATTGTTGTGTCATTCTGGAGTCAGCATGGGCCTGAAGTTCTGAGGGGAGGGCTGGGAAGTGTGGGAAGTAATAAATGAAGAAAAGGGCATTAGCACTATGGAGAAAGTAAGTCCCAAGAGGGAGGGAGCACAGGAAAAAAGTCCCGGAGAAGTGGAGCACCTGTGATGACCTTGGGCCATGTGAAAGAAGAAAGGGGAGAGAGAGGTCCCAACATTGAACCTAATAGCTTGAGCAAAGGCAGAGTAAGGAAAGCCAGGTTTCAGTTCTAAGCAAAGATCAGGAAACTGTTTCTTGGGGAAATTGACTCCTACATTAAATAATTTAAAAAAGCATAAATCAGCCTTATCCTCCAGGAACCTACCACTCAACCGGGATTTGCTTTGGGTCAAATGCTGAAATTTATGCTTGAGTACTTTTGTTTCACTTTGGGAATATCTCTAAGTTGACTAGCTATGCTTCTGTGAAATCCAAACTGGACACATGGGAAAGGAAAGAAGAATATGAATGTAAATCTTGAGGGAGTGTCTTGCTATCTTCTCTTCAGTGAGGGACTCAATACTAGTAACTCTTCTCCTCTTAACATGGGAAACTAGAATCAGAGCCAGCTCTTGAATTCTCGGTAAACTCCATGTGTGACAAGAGGTCAGGAATCTTTCCAGCACATTCAAAGCCAAGTGCCCAGAAAGCCATATGGAAAATGAAGACTCAATGACCTCATTATGCAATCCAATGTATGCATTATGTATTTCTGCTATCTCTTGGGCACACTGTACTTTATAGAAACTTTAACTAAAAGTAAATGTATTATTTGGTTAATTTTAAGAATATGAAACATGACCCCATTTTTTAGACTTTTCCTTTAAATATTAACACAATCAAGACCTCCTCAAGAGAAAGAGCGAAAAAAGATGTGTGTATGTATGTGTTACACAAATACAATACTAACATGCTGGAGAAAGGAATGATTAAATAATTTGTTGTATCACTTTAAGCAAGTTGCTCAAATATTCTAGCTTTATTATTCTCATCTATAAAAATTACAACCACCACCAAAATGAAGCAACTTTGGAAAAAAGTTGAGAAGACACAGCAGTGCATAGGGACTCTGACTTCAGTTTCTGCAATTAAAAAAAATATTATTGTTGATATGCAACATTATATGAATTTCAGCTCTATAACACAGTGATTAGACATTTATATAACTTACTAACTAATCACTGATAAATCTAATAACTGTCTGATACCATATTAATTATATGGTTATTACAATATGGCTGACACCATAGTTATTATAATATTATTGACTATATTTGCTGCACTGTACTTTACATCCTGGAACTCTTTTGTGACTATCAATTTGTACTTCTTTCTCCTTTTTCACCCAGCCCCCCAGTCTTTCCCAGTCTGGCAACCATCACAATGTTTGCTGTGTCTATGAGTTTGTTTCTGTTTTGTTTGTTCATTTATTTTGGTTTTTAGATTCCACATATAAGTGAAATATTATGGCATTTGTCTTTGATTCATTTTACTCAGCACAATACCCTCTAGCTCTATCCATGTTGTTGCAAAAGGAAAAATTGCATTCCTTTTTGTGACTGAGTCATATTCCATTGTATATATGCATATCTTCTTTATCCATTCTTCTATTGATGGACATTAAATTGCTCCCATATCTTGGTAATTGCAAATAATGCTGCAACAAACATAGGGATGCATATATAATTTTTAATTAGTGATTTATATTTCTTTGGATAAAGAAATGGTAATTCCATTTTTAACTTTTTGAGAAATCTTGATACTGTTTTCCAGAGTGGCTACACCAATTTTCAGTTTCACCAACAGACCATAAGGGTTTTCCTTTCTCCACTTGCATACTAAAAGTTCTTATTGATTTATTGACAAAAGCCCTTCTTATAGGTGTGAGATCATAGCATTGTGGTTTTTCTTTGTATTCCCTAATAACCAGATATATTGAGCATCATTTCATATGACTATTGGCCATCTGCATGTCCTCCCTGTAGAAATGTTCATTCTGCACATTTGTCTTGTTAATCCTTACCCCTGTATATTTTTATTGTTATTATTATTATTATTGTTATTACTATTATTTTTTAGAGAGAGTGGAAGGCAAAGTGGAATGGGGGAGAAAGACAGAGAAAGAGAGAGGGATACAGATTGATTGACTCCTGCATGTTCCCCAACCAGGGCTGGGGATCAAACCTGCAATCTTTTGGTGCTTAGGTCAACATTCTAACCACCAAGGAATACCAGCTAGGACCTCTACATTTTTAAGTGGAATTTTTTTAATGTTGAGCTGTATGAGTTCTCTATATTTTAAATATGATTTTATTATTGAGTTTTTAGAGTGAAAGGAAGCACAAGGATAGAGAAATAGAAATATCAATGAGAAACATTGATCAGCTGTCTCCTGCATCCCCCCTATAGGGATCAAGCCCACAACTCGGGTATGTGCTCTGTCTGTCTGGGAATCAAACCAATGACCTTTTGGCTCATGGGTCTAGGTTCAACCACTAAGCCACACTGGCCAGCCTTTATATATATTTTATATCAATCCCTTATGAGATATATTATTTGCAAATATCTTCTCCCATTCATTACCTTGTCTTTTGTTTTGTTAATTGCTTCCTTTATTGTACAAAAGCTTTTTTGTTTGGTGTAGTTGCATTTGCTTATTTTTGTTTTTGTTGTATTTGATCTAGGAGACATATTCAAAAGTATTACTAAGATCAATGTCAAAGAGCTTATTGACTAGGAATTTTATGGTTTCAGGTCTGACTTTTAAGTCTTAATCCAATTTGACTATATTATTGTATATGTTTTAAAAAGTTGAATTACTTTCACTTTTTGCATGTATCTGTCTAGTTTTCCCAATGCTATTATTGAAGGGACTGTTGTTAGCTTGCCTTCTTTGTCATATATTAACTGACCATATAGGCATGGGTTTATTTCTGGGCTCTCTATTCTGTTCCATTAGCTCCTGTGATTGTTTTATGCCAACACCATGCTGTTCTGATTATTATAGCCTTGTGGTATCGTTTGATATTAGGTAACATGATACCTCCAACTTCGTTCTTTTTTCTCATATTGCTTTAGTAATTTGGGCCCCTTTGTGGTGTCATATAAATTTTAAGATTATCTATTCTAGTTATGTGAAAAACACCTTAGGTATTTTGATTGTATTGAATCTGTATATTGCCATAGAAATTTTAATGACATTAATTCTCTCTATAAATGAGCACAGTGTATCTTTCCCACTTACTATGTTTTTATCAGTTTCTTTCTTTAATGTCTTATAATTTTTTAAGTACAAGTAATTTATATCCTTTAAATTTATTCATATTCATTTTATTCTTGTTTAGGAAACTACTTATCTCTCATTCAATTCTAATGATAGTCTTGCTGGGTAGAGTAACTTTAGTTGTGAGTTTATGCCCTTCATCTTCTTAAATATTTCATGCAGTTCCCTTACAGCCTGCAATGTTTTGAAAATCAGCTCATAGTCATGAAATCTCCCTTGTATGGAACTGTGGTCTCTTGCTACATATGCAACTATCTTTTGTCTTCAAATTTTGACATTATATTATGATGAATCTTGGTGTGGGTCTCTTTAGATTCATTTGGTTAGGAACTCTTCCCATTTCCTGGAAAGTATGTCTATTTTCTTCCTTAGGTTTTTTTCAAATAGTTTTCAATATTTTCTCTCTCTTTTCTCCTTCTTTAATCACTATGCAAATGTTGGTATACTTGAAGTTGTTCCAGAAGTTCCTTAAACTTCCCTATTTTTAAAATTCATTTTTCATTTAGCTTTTGCAATTGGGTGTTTTCTGCAACCTTGTCTCCCAGACCACAGATACCATCCTCTGCTTCATTCAATCATCATTTCAGTTATTGTATTCTTCAGTTCTGATTTTTTATATATCTCCTTTTTATGTTTTCTATTTATTGAAGCTCTCACTGGCTTTATTTATTTTTCTCTCAAGTTTCTTGAACATCCTTATAGCCAGTGTTTTGAGCACTGCATCTTCTAGAGATTGTTTGTCTCCATTTTTTTTCTGAATTGTTATCCTGTTATTTTACTTGCAACATGTCTGTCTCCTTATTTGGCTGCCTCCATTTGTTTGTTAAATGTGTTGGGTGGATTTGCTATGTCTCTTAGCCTTGATAGAGTACCCTTGTATAGATGGTGTCCAGTGGGTCTCTGTGGTTTGGTCTCTGTGGACAACTTATCTGGGTAGGTGTCCCCTGTGTGGTTTGTGTTGCCCTCTTGTTAAGATTGATTCTTTTAAAATAAAAATTAATGTTTGATTGATTTTAGAGAGAGAAAGTAAAGTGGGAAGAGAGAGGGGGCAGAGAGAGAGAGAGAGAGAGAGAGAGAGAGAGAGAGAGAGAGAGATCTGCTACTCAATACATCCATGCATTCAGTAGTTGATTCCCACTTGCACACTGCTGGATATGGAACCCACAACCTTGGAATATTATGCCAGCACTCCAAACAACTGCTCTATCCAGCCAATGCCTATATTTTAGTTTTGATTGCTGTTGGCACATCTGTGAGTGATACTGATCCTCAGTCTAATAGACTATGAGGGCTTTCCATAATGATATCAGACAATATGTGTATAGAGGTGGACAACTGGATTGTGTATCAAATTATTGGTACTCTGGTGCCAGCCAAGGTCACTCTTCAGGTGTGTTGTCTGTAGAGCCAGTAGGGTGGGGCTCTGGTGCAGGCCAAGGTTAGCCATCAGGTGTGTTAGGTCTGAAGCCACTCAGGAGGGCCTCCAGTATAGGCAAATGTCAGCTGTTACTTACACAGGGCTTGGGGCTGCTTTTTAGGTGTTTCAAATTGATCTTCATTTGCTTTCCACTTGTTCTTGGCTTGAGAGCACTTGGGAGAGGCTATGCTGCAAACTGAAACTAGCTTCTACGTGGGATGGGCTTGGGTTCCTTTGGTGGGCACTATTATATGAGCTGAGGCCAGGAATGCATGTTCAGGGCTTGTGGATGCTTGTGGGAGCTATGTCAGAGGCCAAAACTGGCTGCCGTTTATACTGGGCTTGGGGCCACCTGATGGGTGTTGCAATGCAATTTGAGATCAGTCATTGCTTCTGCTGGGCTTAGGTCCACTTGGCAGGAGCTATGATGCAAACGAAGACTGGCTGCTGCTTTTGTATAGTTTGTGAGCCTCTGAGAGGGTCTTCAGCATAACCTGAGGGTAGCTACCACTTGCATGAGATTTGTGGACTTTGAGAAAGTCAGTAGTGAAAGCCTAGGATAGCTTCCACTCCTGCGGGATTGGTGGTCCTTTGAGTGAGTCTGAAGCATGAGCCAAGGCAGGGCACTCTTGTGGAGGAAACGCTGTAAAAGGATCAAGAGTTAGGTAGAGTGGCATCTCAGGGAATCATCAGGGTGGGACAGTATCAGGCAGGCTAATGGAAAGCACAGATTTGGTGCTTGCCTGCACATGACCAGGTGTGTGGAAGGAAAACTCTACAAAGGAACAAGAGCACCTGTCAGTGCTTCTGTCCCTGTAGAGAGTTGCTCTTATCCCGCCCTCATCCTGACTTTTGTCATTGTGTCTCTGGCACATTTTGCACTTTGGACCCTGGCACCAGAGCCCAAAGCAAGTGAGTTTGTGAGCAAGTGAGTGTGTTTAGGCCCTTTAAGAGCAGCAGCATCTTGATCTCTAGAAGACCTTTATTTTTATCTTTAAAATGCAATCTCTGCGCAGCCAGGTGTGGCTCAGTGATTGAGTGTTGATCTATGAACCAGGAGGTCACAGTTTGGTTCCAATCAGGGCTCATGCCTGGGTTGCAATTTTGATCCCTAGTGTGTGTGTGTGGGGGGTGGTGCAAGAGACAGCCAATCAATGATTCTTGTCAATGATGTTCCTATTCCTTTCCCTTCCTCTCTCTGAAATCAATTTAAAAAGATTTAATAGATAAAACCTGCTGATTTTTATAGCCAGATGTTATAAGGACTCCTCTTCCAGGAAGTGGTGCCTGGGCTGGTGATCCTGTTGTGGAGCTGGGACTCAATGCTTCTTATGGGCTAATTTCACAGCAGAGACACCCCTTCCATTTCTTAGCCACCACACTTTTGTGTGGGACCCACCTGGTCTGCATAGCCTCCCCTCCTACCAGTTTTGTTGTTGTTTCTTCTTTATATCCTTAGTTTTCAATGGTCTTCAGGTGGTTCTCAGTGACAGTTGTTATATAATTTTTGTTGTATTTTTACTCCACCATCTTCAATGTCTGCAAATTTTGCATCTTTACTATGTCTCACTCTGATATTTTCTTCCCTCTTTATTTCCTTCTTTTATTTTCCTATTTTAACAAGTACTTATCAACTCTATTAAGTGACAGGCATTGTATTCTAGGTGTTTAACAAAATCTCCAGAGGGGATAAAAAGCTCTGTTCCCTAGGATAACATCATCACCTTCCTTAAATCTTGCTGTTTCTTTTACAATAGCCAATATCTACATCATGGCTGAACCAGTCTCCATTCACTCCACTGCCACCTTGCTCTCACTCTCCTGTATTTCTTTTTCACTATGTTGTTTTCTGCTGCAGAAACTTAACACAAACCATTTCCACTTTATGAAACTTCTTCAGCACAGCTTTCCCTTCAACTAGTTAACTCCTAGGCATCCTTCAGATCTCAGCTCAAATATCACTTCATTGGAAAACTTTCTCTGACACTTTTCTTTTGCTCTGTGCTTCCACAGCACAGTGCAAATATATTCAGAGTATTATCTAAGCTTATTATATTTATTAATCTCTATTCCACCAAATGACAAACTCCATATGAGCACAAATTGTGTTTCTCTTCTTCCACCATTGTGAAGACAGTGCCTCCCATTGTGCCTGGCCTTTGAAAAGCACTATCTACTTATTAGTTGAATGAATGAGTAAAGGAACGAATGAATGAATGAGTAGATCCACCAAGGAACTTGGTGAAATTGTTATCAATTCTTATCCATATCTGTAATTATAAAGCTCTTTAAAATGCTTTCTCTCCTTTAAAACTAAGAAATAAAAATGTGTGCCCTTCAGTAATACAAAAATGAACTATAATAATGAAGAGAATCCTTTGAAGACAGTTCCTTATTGGGAGCTTTCTTATACTTGTAGTCTATTAGTAACAAGAAATCTATGACTGAACAGCCTGGTAGTTCTGAGACAGCCTCCAGAGAATTATGTGTACCAGGCTCTTCATTAAGATGCATACTGTCTAAAGAAAGAAACAAACAAAAAGAGGCTTACAATATGCTCTTTCAAACATGACTATTTGAGAACAATAGACAAGGCATTTAGTTTACTTCCTAACATGAGATTTAAATAAAAAAAACATGCCTGCATTCTTGGGAAAATTAGAGTGGTTGAAAACGTAGAAGGGCTGAAGAGTTGGCCACTAATGAGAAAACCCCCAGGAAATTGATTAGGTTGGTATTCAGTCGCAGCTTTTGTGAGTCCAGTTGAGAATAATGCAGCATAATTTTTGGCTTATAATGAAGATTGCTACAAAAATCCCACTGTGTAGAAGTATGAAAATAGTGAATGAATTCCATGCTTTTCTTTAAACTCAAGAGTCTGTTTCCAAATTTTGAAAAATTTTATTCTTCTTCGGTGAAGGAATAGAATAGTATGTCACAAAAGCCAACTTTTTTTTTTTTTTTTTTTTTTAGAAAGGAAGGGAGAGAAACATAAATGTGAGAGTACAGCATCAATCGGCTTGTCATTGGGAATAGAACAAGCAACCTTTCAGTGTACAGGATGATGTTCAACCACCTAAGGCATGCTGACCAGGGTTTGATAGCCAGTGTTTTATTAGAGCTAATATATCAGCCACTGCTTGGGGGCAAATTATTTTGAAATTACCACCTTGTCATCATCTCAGAATTTCAGTCATTTTATGAGTAAAATTTGGTTATCCATGACTTACTGCAAGCATCCAAAACTAAGTTCATTTGAAACTATGTGCTTATAAGAATTTAAATTTTCCCAAATTGTTTTTAAATCTTAAATTACTATATCTATTATTGGATTTTCCCCTGGAATTCTAGTACAACTGAGAATTTCTCAGTAGTGTTCATATAATTTGGAAGAAAATGGAAATAGTTATATAAAATATTAAAAGCAAGTGAAGTGGGTTACACCTATTAAATATTATTTTTGGTGGGATGGTCCAAATATTTATTGCCTTTTTATTGGGAAGACCTGTAGACCTCTTAGCTTTGTCATTCTTGGGAAACATATTCATTTCACAGTTTTAGAAATGACTCATTAGTTTCACAAAAATGTGTTGCCATAGGTTTAAGATATAAATTGATATTAACTAGTCCAAGAAATAAGAAATATTAATTTATCTGGACATTAACAAAATAAGATAAAGGTATATTTCTATTTTTTGTCTTCAAAACTGATTCTTAGGTGGTATTGAAATGTCAAGAAACAAAATTTATAAAATGTATATAATGTAAAAATGAAGTGGTTGTATAAAAAATGTGGAAAATGAATGTCTCTTCTTTTGCCTTTATGTGAAATCAAGTAGGTTGAGTGGTAATGAATACTGTATCAGTCTAGCTTTTCCAAAGAAACAGAATCAATGTGTGCATGTGAGAGAGGTGTGTTTGTGGGAGGGCAGAGGATTGTATAAATACATATGTCTATAGTCTATCTTCATCTATCTCTCTATTTGTCTATATTTTAAAATAAATTGGCTCACATGATTGTGGACTGGCAAGTCTGAAATCAATAAGCTGGAATCTCAGAAATAGTTGACATTGTCATCTCAGGCAGAATTTCTGGGAATCTAAGGTGTTGCTTTTAAGGGCTTTCAACTGATTGGATTAGGCCCTCTATCATTATCCTATATAATTCTATCTAATAAAGCAGTAGTGTGGAAATTGACTGTATCTCTGCTATAATCACAAGTCATGCCCACACACCAATCAGGATAAAAAATGCAAATAAACCCAACCAAGATGGCTGAGGCCACTGAGAGTAGGAGGAAGGTTTGGGTTTCCCAGGTGATGGAGGAAAACAAGCTTTCTGCCTGCTCTTGCCATCCCAGGCCTCCACTTAAGGCTACAAAGTTTCAATTATTGAAGGTAAATAAATTCCAGCAGAAATGGCTGTGGCCACGAGAAAGCAGAAGTCTTGGCTCTGCTCCAGGCTACAAAGTTCCAATTATAAAAGATAAGTAAATCCCAAATACCAAGGCCTCCACTTGGTTTGCTGGGGGCATGGCTGGCCTATAAACCACCATAGGCCCCTTGCCCAGGCTGCCCCCCCTCAAGGAAACCCCCACCCTGATCTGAGACACCCTTCAGGGCAAACCATCTGGCCCACAGCCATGCGCCAGGCCTCTATCCTATCTAATAAAAGAGTAATATGCAGATTGACCATCACTCCAATACACAAGATGGCTGCCCCCATATGGAAACAAGATGGCCACCACAAGATGGCCAGCAGGAGAGGGCAGTTGGGAGAGACCAGGCCTTCAAGGGAGGGGAGTTGTGGGCTATCAGGCCAGTAGGGATGGGCAGTTGGGAGGGACCAGGCCTGAAAGGGAGGGAAGTTGGGGATGACTAGGCCTGTAGGAAAGGGCAGTTGTGGGGAACCCAGACCTGCAGGGGAGAGCAGTTGGGTGGGACCAGGCCTGTAGGGGAGGACAGTTAGGGGTGACCAAGCCTTCAAGGAGGGCAATTAAGGGGTTACCAGGCCTGCAGTGAGGGCAGTTAGGGGCAAATAGGCTGGCAGGGGAGCAGTTAGTCATCATTCAGGCTGGCAGGGGAGTGGTTAGATGGAGATCAGGCTGGCAGGCAGAAGCGGTTAGGGGCAATCAGGAAGGCAGACAGGCAAGTGAGCAGTTGGAAGCCAGCAGTCCTGAATTGTGAGAGGGATGCCTGACCCACAGGTTGAGAACCACTGCTATAGGGCCCAAGACCATCGGAAAATACATATATTTACATTGCAGTTCATTAACAGTAGCAAAATTACAGTTATGAAGTAGCGACAAAAATAATTTTATGGCTGGGGGTCACCACAACATGAGGAACTGTATTAAAGGATCGTGGCATTAGAAAGGTTGAGAACCACTGACTAGATCAGTGTTTGATTAAATATTTGGGTTTATTAATCTACCAAAGTTGACACAAAACAAAGCATCACAAGCACCAAATTACTTATTACTCTCCAACTTTCTCTTGCTGACAATTCAATTCATATTCTTAATTTCAATTTCAAAAAAAGGCAGTTTTGAAAACTGGTATTTGTAATAATTATCTTTTCTTTCTTTAGTTGCTCACTCTTAGTCTTTTGTTGTATATTGGTGCATTCATCTGAGAACCATAAAAAAGAGTAAATAAAGCTCACTCCATCCATGAACTTGATCAGCTGGTCAAGTACAGTAAAACTTAGAACCTTTTTTCAAAGTCATATTTAAATGAAATAATACACTGAAAGAAACATTATATTGAAATATGACTAAAAAAGTGCATTAATGCAACATATATGTGTTTATATATATATTAGTCAACAAGATGTAGCTCTAGATTTAATAACTACCATCATTTCAAAATGGTGATGAATGGAAACAGTATTTTGAGATTCAGAAGTAAGCCTATTTCTGCGTTTCTGTACTGCCAATACCACTGTGATTTGTATATAGAAGGATATGTAGTGAGAGGTCAGTGAAAAGAAGATATGTTTTCCCAGCCAACTTCAGAGACCTCTGGTTAAGAACCAGTTTACTGATGAAACAATAGAATGATGGTTTGGCCCTGGCTAGTTTTGCTCAGCAGTTATAACTTTGGCCCACAGACCAAAGGGTTTCCAGTTCTATTCTGGCCAAAGACATATGCCTAGGTGGCAGATTCATCCCAATCTCCTGCGGGGCTGAGTGTGAGAGACAGCCAATCTATGTGTCTCTCTCACATAGATGTCTCTCTCTTTCTCTCTCTCCTTCCTCTACTCCTGTCATTCTATCTAAAAAATCAATGGAGCCGAAACCGGTTTGGCTCAGTGGATAGAGTGTCGGCTTGCAGACTGAAGGGTCCCGGGTTTGATTTCAGTCAAGAGCATGTACCTTGGTTGCAGGCACATCCCCGGTAGGCAGCTGATCGATGACCCTCTGTCATTGATGTTTCCAACTCTCTATCCCTCTCTCTTCCTCTCTGTAAAAAATCAATAAAATATATAAAATAAATAAATAAATAATCAATGGAAAAAAGTATCATTGGGTAAGGATAAAAAAAAGAAAGAATGATGGTTTGACTGAGACTGGAGATTATCTGTGGATTTAATTTCTCAAACATTGCTCAATGACAAGAATAATGATAGAAATAGCTAACAGAACAGTTATTAAGTGGCAGACATCAGACATTACTCTAGGTGTTTTATACATGTCACATCACATAATTCATAGAAAACCTCCATGAGGTCAGATTTCACAGATATACAGAGAGGTAGAGTAACTTTTTAGTCATATTGTTTTATAAGTGATGAAACCAGGTTCATTACGGTCTTTTAAACTACTGTGCTACATAATAAACAGCTGGTTTCTTTCTATTCACCTGAGTTTTGTAGTAAATTATAGAAAGGCAAGATTATGTGAGAAATCTTTTTCAGTAGAACATTATGAAATGGAATTTGAATATCCATAAATTTGCATAAAGCATTTATTATTGTCTATGTAATTTACAAATTGTAACTAAATTTTTAATGTCAGAAGCATAAAAAAGAGAAAACCCATGCTTACAAAATAAGTCTGTGACTGTTAACTATTACCAGATTTAAAAATTTTTCATTTAGTACAAGCTGTTGATGGTTGCAAATATAAAAGTTTGAAAAATTTCTTTATAAGATTAAAAGTTTTTAAATTTATTGTTATATGGCTATTTGTCTCTGTTAGAATTCTAGAACAGTTGTAAAAATGTCAAGGTCTTAGAATTTTTAAAGATTGAAATTTAGGAAAATTAACATCTTGTTAAAGTATTGCTACTATATTTAAATATTAAATATTTTTCAACTCTAAAAATGCAAAAGAGACAATCCACAACATGTATTAACTTTTCAAGAGTGTCAACACACCATTTCCCTCCTGAAAGATTTAATAAGTTTTAGAATTACTATTTTAGAATATATTCAAATCTACCCAACCCTTGATTTTCCAGAGAAGGAGGAGGTGAGATGGCATAAGGGAATTTTACACATTTGATAACATTAAGAATGTCAATATAAAGTCCTGAATTTTTAGGCAGTGTTTCTTTTTTTTATTGTCTAAAGTTTTACATATATCTCCTTTTTTTCTCCAATTGACCCCACACTCCAGTCATTCCCACCCAGGAAAAGCCCCCACTGCCCCAGTGTCTGTGTCCATTGGTTATGCTAATATGCATGCATACACATCCTTTGGTTGCTCTCTAACTCACCCCCTCCCCTACCATTTGTCTCTAGATCTATTCTCGCTCATCAAATTATGTTGAGTGAGATCATGTGATATTTATCTTTCTCCAAATGGCTTATTTTGCTTAACATAATGCTCTGCAGTTCTATCCATGCTGTTGCAAATGGTAAAAGTTTCTTCTATTATATAGCAGCATAGCATTCCATTGTGTAGATGTACCACTGTTTTTTAATCCACACATCTTCTGATGGACACTTAGGTTGTTTACAAATCTTAGCTATTGTAAATTGTGCTGCTATGAACATAGGGGTGCACATATTCTTTATGACTGGTGTTTCTGGTTTGTTGGGATATAGTCCTAGAGTGGGATCACTGGGTCAAATGGGAGTTCCATTTTTAACTTCTTGAGGAAACTCCACACTGTTCTCCACAGTGGCTGCACCAGTCTGCATCCCCACCAGCAGTGCAGGAGGGTTCCTTTTTCTCAACATCCTCACCAGCACTTGCCATTTGATTTGTTGATGACAGCCATTCTGACAGGTGTGAGATGGTACCTCAATGTTATTTTTACTTGCATTTCTCAGATGATTGGTGACTTTGAGCATGTTTTCAGTTGTCTCTGGGCCTTCTGTATGTCCTCTTTCGAAAAGTCTCTATTTAGATCCTTTGCCCATTTTTTTTAATTGAATTGTTTATCTTCCTTTAGTTAAGTTGCATGAGTTCTCTGTAATTTTTGGAGATTTAACTGTTACCAGAAATATCATTGGCAAATATGTTCTCCTATGCAGCTGGCTTTCATGTTATTTTTTTGATGGTTTCTTTTGCTGTGCAGAAGCTTTTTATTTTGATGTAATCCCATTTGTTTATTTTCTCCTTAGTTTTCATTGCCCTAGGAGCTCTATCAGTAAAGATATTGCTATAACATATGTCTGCTATATTGCTGCCTATGGAGTCTTGTAGAATTTTTATGCTTTCTGGCTTTACATTCAAACCATTTAGTCATTTTGAGTTTGTTTTTGTGTATGGTGTAATTTAGTAATATAGTTTAATTTTTTGTATGTATCTGTCCAAATTTATATTAAAGAGACTGTTTTGACTCCATTGTATGTTCATGCCTCCTTTGTCAAATATTAATTGAGCATAATGGCTTGTGTCAGTTTCTGGGTTTTCTATTCTGTTCCATTGGTCTATATGTCTATTCTTGTGCCAGTACCAGGCAGTTTTGAGAACCGTGGCTTGGTAATACAGCTTGATATCTGGTATTGTGATCCCTCCAACTTTGTTCTTCTTTCTCAGGATTGTTGTGGCAGTTTGGAGTCTTTTTTTATTCCAGATTATTTTTTGGAGAGTTTCTTCTAGATCTTTGAAATATACCATTGGTATCTTAATGGGGATTGCATTGAATCTGTAGATTGCATTGGTTAGTATGGACATTTTAATGCTGTGGATTGTACCAATCCATGAACATGATGTGTTCTTCCATTTGTCTATGTCTTTCTCTATCTCATTTTTCAATGTCCTTTATTTTCTAAGTACAAGTTTTTTATGTCCTTAGTTATGTTTATTCCTGGGTATCAGAGTGTTTGTTTTGTGTGTGTGTGTGCAGTGGTAAATGGGATTTTTTAAAAAAATTTCTCTTTCTATGAGTTCCTTATTAAAAAGTACATATTTTCCTGGATGTTAATTTTGTATCCTGCTACGTTAGGCAGTGTTTCTTAGGGGTTGTTGACCATTTATTTAATGATACATAAATCTCTTCTTATAAAATAAATTTATAATGGGTATCTAAATACCCAAGTTCTTTTTTTACGTAAACTAGTTGTTGTTTTTTTCATTTTTGTCTAATTTTTACCCCTTCACCTCAGTTATCATGCCAATGAGCAAGTTGTTTCATAAATTGATTATATGTTGAGCAAACTCAGAAATCATTTTTGAAAAATTGTCTAAGCTTAATGAATATTTATACACTCTATTGTAGGAAAGGCAAATTGGTTTCACAAGTGGCAAATTTTTGTTGAATGAGTGAATGAAAAACCAGTTAGAGAAAGAGGAGTGAACTTCTGCCAACTGTAACTGTTTCAAAATCTTTCAGTGTTATAAACTACTATTGTCAAAGATTTGCTCATATTTTGGATTTATCTTTTATAATCACAGTCATATTAATTTTTTTAAATCCCATTAAATCTGATGATTCTGTTCTAATGGGAATTTTACAAATTTTGTCTCCTCTTAACGAACAGTTGAAAAAAGTAGGCATAAAGAATCAAGTAGGCTTCCCAGATAAATGAAGAGATTTACATGAAAGGGAAAGGGCTGATTTCCTAGCATTGAGTACTTAAAGCCAACCATTTCTTAATGACATGGAAGACCAATTTTCTAGAGCCCCTGAAAAAGAAGAATGAGATCAATCAAGAACATAAACTTATGTCAGGCACTCATAAAAACAGCTTAATGTAATGATTTTTTGTGATGTGGAGACTTAGAATATTTCATTTCTAATTCACCAGAAAAACCCTTTTATATGTTTGGAATATTTTCCCACATAGGCAAATAAAATCTTATTTTAGACATCTTGTAAATTTAGAAAGTCAAATATAGCAATGGAACATATATTTTTGGCCTCCCAAAATATTGTCTGCTTGATATCAACTATTAAGAAAGGAAATATACCCAGATGTCTTCATTTAATGTCATTTTTTTCATCTCTTAACTTCTTAGTAACAACCTTTCTGACCATTTTTTAAACATTTAAGAAGTGCAGTGAACATGAGGAAAATGGAATGTATGAGGCAGAAAGGCAATAGGTCGTACTGAATATCAAAAATTAGAAGCAGCCAAGCCAGTTTGGCTCAGTGGTAGTGTGTCGGTCTGTGGACTGAAGGGTCTCGAGTTTGATTCCAGTCAGGGGCATGTGCATTGGTTGCAGGCACATCCCCTGTAGGGGGTGTGCAAGAGGCAGCTGGTCGATGTCTCTCTCTCATCGACGTTTCTGGCTCTCTGTCTCTCTCCCTTCCTCTCTGTAAAATATCAATAAAATATATTTTTTTAAAAATTACAAGCAGCTGTGCTGAATTGCATAATATTTTGCCCTCCATGGTTAATTAAAAATTTTACCAAGTTAAATGATGCTCGGTATGCATACATGCATTTAGACTTCCTTCACAGTGCCTGACATATATTCAATATAGTAGGAAATTTTTTTTTGGTTTATATGTATGTTTTGGGGGAAGGTATAACATAAAAAAGAGATTAAGAGTGACAACATCACCGTTGTTTCTTGAATATGGGTGCAAATCTTGTAATTGATAAGTAATTTTTAATTCATGTGTATTTTCTTAAATGTCAGGTTCACATCTGTTTTTCACTAATCTTTTTTTAAAAAATTGAGATTATCTAGCAAAGATAAGAGGTAATACATCCATTGCAAAGAACCTGTATAATCTACATAATATATATATATATATATATATATATATATACATATATATCTATATACATATATATAATTTTTACCCCTTCACCTCAGTTATCAGGGGTTGTTGACCATTTATTTGTATATAGATATATATATGTATATAGATATATATATGTATATATATATATAACTTTTTGTTGTTGTTAATCCTCACGCGAGGATATCTCTTCCATTGATTTTTTAGAGATAGTGGAAGAGAGGGAGAGGAGCAAGAGAGAGAGAGCAGGAGCACAAGAGAGAGAACAAGAGAGAGAGAGAGTGGGAGAGAAACATTACTGTGAGAAAGACACATCGCTTGGTTGCCCCCCTGCAGGTGCCCCAGCTAGGGCCCAGGATCAAACTTGCAGCTGAGGTATGTGCCTTTGACCAGGGATCTAACCCATAACCCTCAGTTTACTAGCCAATCAGCCAGGGTTCCAATATGGCTTCTGATATACATCATCACGTTATCATACATTTCTATCCTAGGCCATAAGAAATGCAAAAAAGAGAAGTTTTACAATGTACATGGTTCTAAATAAATGTTTAATATTTTTACTTCAATAGTAGTGGTCAGCTAAAATTTTGAAGAGTTCTTGCTCTCTTTAAAAATGCTGGTGTACAATCATCTTAACAAATATGGACTATATATTCTCTTACTTGTTAATAAAATTATCTTCAGAGTTCAGCATTCCTGTATTTTATGATATTTCACTGATTCTTTTTTATAAGCCAGAAACTGCATCATTCACTTGTATACAGAGAGGCACTAAACACCTTCCTTGCCCTTAGGGAAATTTAAGAAAACTGTAGTACATTTGGATCAATGCTACAACAGAGATAAATGAGTTCAATTGGGAGCAGGGGTTGGAGTTTTGTTTCTGGGACTGGGGTGCAGGAGGAAGGCATGGAAGAGAGGACTCCACAGAAGAGTAATGTTTACCTCACTCTTTGCTGAGCTATGTCCTGACTTAAATGTAAGATTTCTCTATCAGTATTTTGTAGTTAACAGCAATAGCTTACTACCAAGAGGTGTTTTTCATTTGTTCTCTTCATTAATCTGATTATGGCAAACAAAACCATTTGCCATACCTTGGTTTAGCTGTAATTTCACCAAAGATTTCCATAGTACACCAGATACTTGTTGACCTTTATTGGAAAAAAAGTAATAATTTGCTTCTCCCTTTATATTGTCAAGTGAGACAAGATGATCTGTTGCAAATTCATGGGTGATGTGTTGATTTGTGTTGGATGTGATTCCATAAGAGAAAAAACAATTGTCAAACAGACACACTGTTATGCAGTGCTTCCTTTCCCAGCTCAGCAGGAGATTTAACACTTCCCAAATGTCATATTCTATTATAAAAAGTGAAAACACACGAGTTTATTTTTCAAATGCGTTCATTTAGCATTTACTTTCAGAGAGTTTTAGCTCTAGAGATACTTTACCTTTCTGACTTTAGAAGGTTAGGTAGGAAAGTACAGTTGTGAGTACATGAAACACAAACTTTCTTCTTGTATTGTTATTTATCAATTACTTTATTATTTATTTGTATTACAACTGAAACCTACTTTTGCCTACCCCTATGAGTAAGGAAGAGGGATAAAAAAGTCACTCAGCCTTTTGTATTTGGAAGGGTTAACTATCACATTAAAAGAGAAAATAAGAGGACCTATTACATCTCCAGTAAGTTGTTGCTTTAAAAATAATTAACATTAAAATCCAGCACATTGTCTTGTTGATTATTATTTGATTTATGAATGATAAATTTCCATTGAAAAGACATGTAAAGTTGCCTCACTGTGCAATTTCTCAAGGTTTACAACTGAAAAACAGCAGTGTTATTAATTATAAACATATGAGGTCATATTCCACAATAGAAATACTTCTCCACAACATTCAGAAATATTTCCACTCCAGTCTCTATGGCATGACCTTCTGTTTAATACAGATGGTGGTTTCTGTGTACCATGAACTAACTGCCAAAGATCTGTCTTTCTCTGTCACAGGACAGTGGGCATTTCTCAGATTCAAATAAATGGAAAGACATCCTATGTTCATGGATTGGAATACTTCATATGGTTAAAGTGTAAATATTACCAAAAGCCATCTATAGATTTAATGCAAACCCTATTAATATTTCAATAGTATTTTTTACAAAATTAGAAATAATCAATCCTAAAATTAGATGGAACAACAAAGACCCCAAATACCCAAAGAAATACTGAGAAAGAAGAACAAAGCAGGAGGCTTAACACTTCCTGATTTTAAGCTGTACTGTAAAGATATAGTCATCAAAACAGTGTGATACTAGCATCAAAACAGACAAATAGATGCATGGGACAGAATCAAGAGCCTGGAAATCAACTCACGCATATATGGTGAACCAGTATTTCACAGGGAGTCAAAAATATTCAATGGAGAAAAGATAGTCTCTTTAATAAATGGCGTTGGGATAATAGGACATTCACATAAAAAAGAATGAAATGAAACTGTATCCATATCTTACACCACCAAAACTCAACATAAAATAAGTTAAATATTTAAATGGAAGACATGAAACTCTTAGAAGAAAGCATATAAACAAAGCTCTTTGACATGGGTATTGGCACTAATTTTTTGGATGTGACATCTAAAGCACAAGCAACAAAATAGAAAGTAAAATACAGCAAACCAAAAAACTCTGCACAGCAAAAGAAACCATCAACAAAGTGAAATGTGATGAAATGGAGAAAATATTTACAAACCATTATCTCATACAGGGTTAATAACCAAAAACTATATAAACCATAATGTAGGGAGTGGCTATGATGTTAAGCCTCGGACTGACCTGTGGCAGGGCCACAAAGAAGTCCTAGCTTGGAGGGCAGAGCCCTCCTAGCATAATTATGCTTGACCTTATAGTCCTCCCTTGTTCCTTCCTAGGTAACTAATGGGATGTGGGAGGTGTAGCAAGTGGTGCCAAAACAAGGGTTGAGTAACGAAATTGATTTGAAACTCATAAGAACATTGTAAACATGTTGACCACTCTCCTTGTTTTACTTTGTGTGCTCTGCCTATAAAATAAAGATTCGGCTTATAGGCTATGTCACTGTGTCTTCATCCAGGCACAGGAGAACCTACCTAGCCCCAACTATATTTTCTTGTCTGTCTTCTTTAATCCTTCACTGCCTCTTCTCCGGTTCACCCCTGGCCATGCTAGACTCGGTTCACCATAAAACTCAATAGCAAACACAACAAAAGGGAAACACATGCAATGAAAAGAGGATAAAGGGCCTAAGTAGACCTTTCTCCAAAGAAGATATATGAAAGGCCAAGAGGTACACAAAAAGATGCTCAAAATCACTAGTCATTAAATAAATTAAAATCAAGACCACACTGAGATATCACCTCACAACTGTTAGAAAGGCCATCATCAGAAAGACAAGAGAGAACAAATGCTGATGTGGACATGAAATAAAGGAATCCTTGGGCACTGTTGGTGGGACTGTGAATTGGTGCTGCCACTATGGAAACAGTAGGGAAGTTGCTCAAAAAAATAAAAATAGCACTTCCATATGACCCAGTAATTTATGTCCAAAGGAAATAAAAATAATAACTCAAATGATTTCTGCATCCTCACCTATATAGCAGCAGTATTTACAATAGCAAAGACATACAAATCTACCTACCATTTGTGACAACATGGATTGACCTTGAAAGCTTATGCTACTAGTAAGTGTTATAAATCATACAGACAAATGTTATATGATCTCATTTAAATTGGTATCTAAAACAAAAACCTAAAACAAAAAGTCCAAACTCATTGAGAGGATGAGATCAGACCAGAGGTGGAGGGTAGAAGGAAAATTGAAGGGAGGTGATCAAAAGTTGCACTCTTCCAGTTATAAGATAAAAAAGTATAAGTAGTTCTAATAATAAGAATAATTTTTTACTGTTTTAATTTCTTTTTTTGAATCTTTATGAGAAACTGGTGTTAGCTGAATCTATTGTGGTAATCATTTCACAATATATGTAGATCAAACCATCATGCCATATACTTTGAACTTATACAGTGACATATGTCAATTATTTCTGAATAAAACTGGGGAAATTAGCATTTCTAAGTCTGATTTAGGCTGCAATTTGAAATAGTGGAATGGTATATTAAAGAATGTTATGCATCTTAATTTAAATGCAATTGCAACAGTCATTTCTCCTTCCTTTCTTATTATGTTATGATTAAAAAAAAAACACTTTTAGGTAGTCCAAGTGGAAAGTACTAGTATATGAAATCGATGGTAACTTTATATCAAGCAAAATGAATCAACAAACAAAACAATAACTCAAAACTTCAAAATATATATGCACATCTTAGGACTTTTAGATTAGTTTACCTTCTAAATCTTTTGTCTGTGAGATTTTAACTGGCACAGTGGTGACTTTAACTACATGTGGGAGAGAGGACAACTTTCCATCACACAAGTTATTTTCTATTTTAGGATTTTTATGTAAACCAATGACAACACTTTTACTACACTTACAATGTAATATAACATGCTATATCATTTGACCATGCAATGAATGGTGTGATACGTAGAATAGGAGTCATATTCAACTCACTATACTAGTGAAAACTGAGACTTGGCTGACAATCTGCAACGGTATTCATACTCTGCCCATGACTTGCAGTTTACTCACCATACTACATAGTGGGATTTTGGCTTTGTAAGAAAACGAGATGTCAGAAGCTTAAGATAAATTGACTAGAATCATAAAGTAAATGAGTACAGATTTCATTGCTAAAATATTTGCTTTTTTTAAAATCTGAAAGTGATAGGGTTTTGCTTCATTATTACAAATTCTATTTCCTATGATGATATGATTCTGGAATGTCAGAAGGAGGCTAAATTATTTCCCTTTCTTCAGTAAACATCAGAGATCTCTTGGTTACTTCCTCACTGGGCTATGTTATTTAAATGTAGGATTTATCTTTTTGTGTGAAAAATTGCCTCATATGGATTTGGATTGGGGTGGGTAGCAGATCTAAGTAGCCCCCTGAGCTTCTGAAGGAAAGGAAAGAAGGATGGAGACTCTTTTTATCCACTGGATGAGGCAACGCATCTATAACGTTGAAAATCATCTAAATGTAATTAATCCTCCAAGTGGTGATGGTAAAGCCTTCTTTGTTGCACATTTTTCTTTAGTAAACATTTGTTATTTGTTTTACTCAAGGCCAGAAGCACTGGGAAGGTATGAACAAAGTTTACACCCAAAAGGTTGTATTAGCCACTGTTAGCCACCTCTTTAAGCTACAAATTGGTTTTGTCTGTCTTGTTTCCATAGAGATAGATAAAGCTCAATGCTCTTTGGAGTAGTAAACACAGTGATGGGGCATTCAGTGCTGGCTGCCATGGTAACATCATCTCAAATATTACACTAATATATTTTAAGCTAAACAGATAGTCATCTACAGAGAAAAATGAACAAGGAGTTGATATACAAATGGGAATGCCACAAAATATAAATGGATACTTAAAAGGAATACCAAGAAATAACCAAGCAAAAATAGAAAATTAGATGTAGTTCACAAAGACAGAAAGAAATATATCAGGGATTTAAAAAATGGTAAAAGATAATGCTGTCCCTAAAAACTAAACTGAAGATTGTGAGTTTAAGTTTTTCAATACTTTTATAAGCAAATTGACCAAAATGTTGGGAAGAATTAAGACCAAAATGAATGTTTGGAGCCCTGGCCAGTGTGGCTCATTCAATTGGTTGAACATCCATGCAAGAGATAGCCAGTTTATGTTTCTCTCTCATTAAGGTTTTTCTCTCTCCATCTTCCTATCTCTCTCTCTAAAATTAATAAAAAAATTAAAAATTAAATTTTGGAGTCCCTACAGATCCTAACAGAGGAGGAAACCATGATTATCATTTTATTTAAGCCTTTTGAAAATTCATGGTAAAGTGTTTGAAGATTAGAAAATGCTCAAACCTTTGCCTAGGAGTAGTTAACCAATAACTTTTAACTTCTTATTTATATTCATTGAATTAAACATATTGTCATTCTACTTGAATAATTCTCAACAGAGGGTATTTTTTCCATTGATTTTTTTTTTTTGAGAGAGAGTGGAAGGGAGGAAGGTGTGGGAGAGAGAGCAGAGATAGAGAGAGGAACATGGAAGTGAGAGACACACATCAATTGGTTGCTTCCCACTTGCACCCTAAAAGGGGCCAGGGTTTCACTCTTAATTGAAAAATGAACCCGAGACCCTTAGGTGTGAGGGCTGATGCTGAGCATCCCAGCCAGGGCTATTTTTCATTTTTGGGGTTTGTTTTTACTTTATAGAGTCACTGAATATATATAGACATTAAAGTAATGCTCAATTTAAATCATAACCTTAATACAAATAAAGAATTTTGGCATCAATATCACTGTTAATTTTGAAGGCCACAGGGTCTGATTATTTCCAAAAGGGAAATAATCAGAGAGTCATAGTAATAGTTCTTCACCTTCATCTCTTAAGTTGGAAAGTTTATTTAATTCCCAATTCCTATAGATAAAAATGTTCTTGCTATACATTCTTTATTCTAGGTAATATGAGAATATCTAAATAGAAATGGGTTCTGTTTTTATAAGAAAATTGACCAACGTTAAGCAGAGGTTACTTTAACAGAAACTTTCTACTAAATAAGAGTATAAGACTTATTTTGAGTAGATTTAACATGCAGAATAAGAAAAACTGGATAGGAATGAAAATGAAATTAGACTGTTATTTAACATAGGGGAAGAGCAACTTAAAAAATTTGTTTGCAAGCCGGTCATAATTTCCTCATTGCAATTAAGGCTGGATTGTCAAAGACTCTAAATAAAAAAAATAATGTTGAGTTAAATAACTGATAAGCTCATATCCAAATTTAAGATTTAGTTTTCTGATTTAGTCAGTGCCACACCAAACATGCGGTTACTTTCAAACAGCATTTTTGTTTGATAGCATTTAGGAAAAAAATAAGCAAATAATTTGAGTGTATTATTTTCCACTTACTGCAAATGTTTTCCCAAATGATAAGACATATTATTATATTTTTCTTAAGAAATGTATTTTAGAGAAAATGTTCAAACAATAAAAAAATGTAAAAGAAAAAAGTTCCTGACTCCCACCAACCAGAATCAAAAGTTTTGAATGTTTTTCATACTTGATTAAAAAATAAATGTTGGAGTTATTATTAAGAATGCTCTGATTACTCCTTCTCATTCTTCCCTCAATAATTTCTTCCTCTCCTCCTTAGTTGCAAGGTTTTGTTGGTCTCCTTTTAAATCTTTTGAATCCCTCAAATTTTCACTTTTTTGGATGATGTTTAAGGGTCAATAACAAAGTCATGAGAAAGAGATGGTTTTGATTGACTCTTAGTGAGTACAAATATAAATATGCAACATGTAAGAAGCCGGAGAAACCCAGGGTTGTAAGGCAGTGAGTGGGAAACGTCTGGAGTTTCCAGTGACAAGTTTTAGTCATTACTGTTTAGAATGACTATCTTCACAAGATAATCAAAACCATAGACGTGGAGAGAATTCTGGAGTGCAAGATTCTACAAAAAATAAAAATAAATTTAGGCTAAAGCTGTTTGGATAGAAAGGTGAGAGGATGAGGAGAACTCGTTTAAGACAAGGTGGAGTATGAGGGTGATGTGTGATAGATGCTAAGGAGAAAATGACTGTCCTTTCTGGAGAATCATCGTCCACAGAAAAGGTAGAGAATGAGATGAGCAAGGATAACCCTTTGAACTCAGCTCCTAGAAGGTTTGGGATAGCCAGGAGTGATGATGAATTTCTGCACAATGGTAGCATTGGATCTGAGGTTAAATGTTTAATTAAGGAATAGATGAGTGGCCAGAAAGAGGAGACTACAGGCATAAACTACTCTTTAAAGAAATGTACCAATGAAAGTGAGAATCAGTATAGTTAGATATCATATTTTATGATATTTTTATAAGGGAAAATTACTGCCCAGCCAGGAGATCATAGTTCAATTTCTGGTCAGCACATGCCCAGGTTGCAGGCTCTATTCCCAGTGCGGGGCATACAGAAGGCAGCCAATCAATGATTTCTCTCATCATTGATGTTTCTATTTCTCTCTCCTTCACCTTTCTTCTCTGAAATCAATAAAAATATTCTCACAAATTGCTATTAGATGGGGAAAGTAAATGCACTATTTCTTTCTAACCAAATCCTTGCTAGTCAAATTCACAAAAACAATTTCTTTAGGTAGTGGGGCAAGCATTTACAAAAAATCAAAAAGGAAGAAGAAGAAGAAGAAGAAGAAGAAGAAGAAGAAGAAGAAGGAGGAGGAGGAGGAGGAGGAGGAGGAGGAGGAGGAGGAGGAGGAGGAGAAGGGGAAGAAGAGGAAGGAGGAGGAGGAAGAGAAGGAGGAGGAGGAGGGAGAGAAGGAGGAAAGTGACCTCTTTAAGGCTAGATATGCAAAACTATGTTTATAAAATATAGCCATTCATTCATTCAGCCAGATACAGTTCTCAATGTTGAAGATACAGTCAGAAACAAAACAAAACAAAAAAAATACCTGTCCTCATGGTGCTTATACTTCAGTGAGAGGATAGACAATTAACATAAACAGTTAAAATGGATAATATGTTTGATGGTGAGAAATGATATAGAGAACAATAAGTAGTGGAAACAAGGGGGCAGTAGAGACAGTATCAGGGAGGCATCAGGGGTAAGGTAGCATTTCAGCAAAGAACTGAAGAAGAGGGAAGGGGACCATGTGCCTCTTGGGAAAGCCTTCCAGGCACAGACCTGGTGCTGGGCTCTCAATTCGGGGATGCCTGGTGTGTAGGGATAACAGCAAGATCACCATAGCTGGAGCTGAGTGGGGCAAGTGGACAGGAGTAGGAAAGAAGTGTAGGGTCAGCTCAAATCAAACAGAGGGTGCTCAGGATTTCATGCTGAGTGAGATGCAAAGCAAGCATACAGATTTTTAGCAACTGACAGGCTCAGAAGGGCTGCTGTATTGATAATAAAATGGGTTAGGAGATTGCTGGGATGCAGGGGCAAGGATGGAAGGCATCAGAGCAGAGCAAGCAGATGGCGAGAGGAGGTTGGATTCAGAAAACACTTTGAAGATAGAGCTGACTGGATTTGGTGATGGGTTTGAAATTAGGAAGGAAAGAGAGGAATTCAGGATGACTTCAAGGTTTTTGGCCTGACAATTGCCATTATAGACTTACAATTTACTGAGATGGGGAACACTGCTGTGAAAAAGAAATACAATAGCATTTGTAATATTTGTTGAAGGATCATTTCATCCTATATGGATTCTTAAATTTTATTTTGGTTTTGACTGTATCTTCAACATCGAGAACTGTATCTGGGACCTATTTTGAGATTCCAGTTTGGAATTGAATTGTTAAAGTTTTGCAATTCAAGACATGTTTTATACTGTGCAGGAGGAGACTTATACACAAGTTATTGCTTATGAAATACTTATCACAGAGCAGGGTACATAGTAGACAATAAATATTAGCTATGATTAGAACTTTTTGTGTAATGCCAGGCTGTTAACAATGTTGATGCTATTTATCATCAATATTGTTAACACAGCCTGTCATTACAAAAAAGTATTTATCAAATATTTATTAATATTTTGCCTAGATATCTAGCTTGTTCTACTAGATGGAGACAATTAAAGGAGGTAATGTATTATTTCTGTAATGCAAAAGGAAGCAGATTAATGACAAATAACCACTGGGAAATTGGTAATTAATTATTTTTTTCTAATTGCCACAAATAGCTCCTTAAAAATCAAAATAAAACTTTTCAGGCTATTTCCTTCATTCTATAGATGAAAAGCCAGAAACCAACAGATGAATATAATACATGCTAATTGATCGAAGAATCAGAACTGGTACCCAAAATCCAGTCTCCCATCGCTCAGCTCCTTGAACCACAATATGTCTCTTTTGTTAGAATGCACAAGTCATTTGTATGGAGATTCTATGTGTTTTTAAAAAATTGATTTTACATTTATCAGAGCTATAAAATTGTGTGTCTTTTTATGTCCCCCAATTGTGCCTTCATTTGATGCCTGGGAATAGAAGTCATATCAGTGTGAGCAGAGAGCCGTCATCTTTTAACCAAAGTAAAAGATGAAATAAAATAAAATGAGTCAAAATAGCCTCCCACCCACAGAGCAGAGATCTAGAAATGTGTGAGTAATTCAAGTCACCTGGTACCATGGGCTCTGCAGGTGTTGATAACACACTCCCTTTAGTGGTAAATGGTTTCCTGGTGTTTCATTTAGTCCCAGTGTCACTGCATAAAGAAGGAAATCTCAGACATCAAAGGGAGAAAGATTAAAGGACCCCAGCACTTTAGAAACATGACATTGTCAGCCCCACCGGTTTCTCTCTTGCAATGCTCCTCCTTACCCAACCTCAAGTTAAGTGACCAGGGGAGTGCACGGGGATCTGGCAAGCAGATGTTGGACTGTATGTTGGCTGTATTACAAGTTGCATTTATACACATGTACACACATGGGCAGGGGCAAAGACAGTGGTTTGGGGTTGATGCTAAAACGCTGGTATCAACTCAAGCAGGGATCCAGGGGAGGAGGGGATGTGCTAATCAGTGCTTTTAAGATCTTTTAGTGCAGTTGGACTCGGAGACTGGCATGACATCTACCTTGGTTAAGGATTGACCTATGTAATAAAACTCCATCCGTAATGTGCATCATACAAGTTGCTTCATAGCCATATATTTAGAAGTGCCTTAAGTAATTCTAAAAGAAACCCTCTTACCTTTGATTATTAAATAAACCTGTTAATTCAACATTTAATGACTATGCCAGGCACTGTGTCAGACCCATGAGATTTCTGCTGTTTTGGAAGCACAAATTTATAGTTTGGCAATTTCTTCAGGCATGCTGGACAACATAATGTATTTAGATCGTGAAGTGAAAGGACTGACCTTCCGCGATGAATAAGATCCTAATGTACATGGTGATAGCTAAGCTGACAAAGGGCTTTCACCTCCATGTTTTTATCTTGATGTTGATGGAACCAATAAACCTGCGAGGTAGACACTTCCTACAGCCTGCTTTGTGCAAATATATAACATTCTGATTGAATCGGCAAAACCTGTAATTATAAATGTGGGAGTAATAAACTCATTATTGCAATATGGCTCTCAAAACCTGGTCTCCAGACCGGCAACATCAGCATCACCTTAGAACTTATTAGACATGCAGACCCTCCAGCCCCACTGGAGACTTCACTGGACCCAAAACTTTATGGCTAGAGGCCTGCAATCTGTGCTTTAACATGTGCTCCTGGGGATTCTGATACAGGCTAATGTTTGACAACACTGATCTGGTAAAGAATCCAGGGGTAGAAAACCTAGGTTCTGTTTCTGGCTCCAGCACTTACTGGCCATAGGTCACCTAAGAGTCACTGAGTAGGCATCCTCACCTGTAAAGCTGAAGCCAGCAATGCCTACCCATTTTGCAATATTGGAAATAGTTTGGAAAAACAGAGGTTGTAGTTGCACAACATTGTGAAGGTACTAAATGTCACTGGATTATTCACTTTAAAATAGTTTGTTTTAGTTATTTGAATTTCACATCAATACTTTTTTTTTAAATGCCTTCCCAGCCTTGGCTGAATAGTTCAGTTGGTTAGTGTCATCTTGTACACTAAAGTGGCAGGTTGCATTCTCTGTCAGGGCACATACAAAAATCAACCAATGAGTACATAAATACATGAAACAACAAGTCATCTTTTCCTCCCGTCCTCTTTCCCTCCCTCCTTCTCTTTCTCCCTTCCTCTCTCTATCTAAAATATTCACTTTAAAAGATACCTGCCCAATTTGTTGAAGGATAAGAAAATCTGTGTGTCTCTTTGCTAGCCAGAGGTGCTATATAGATAGGTGAGTTTATGAGAAGGCTCTTCAGAGAGTAAGTATCCTTAACTACTTCTATTTTTCCTGAAAAACAAAGAGCTTTGTTATTTCCATTAGACATTGAGCAAGTGTTGTAAAACAAAAGTGGCATCCTAAAGGAAAAAAAAGTATTTTTGCAGTATCTTCCCAGCAGCTTCATGGGTGAATTTGGGGTTGGATGAGGTGAACACCAGCTGCAGCTAATGTGGTTAATATCAAGAAGTACAATCCTATACCCAGTTATTTTGCCCCCACCCCAGGAAAAAAAAGAGACTCCGTGTCCTTAGAAATCTTTCACTCAATTCTGATTTCAATTCTCTTTCCCCTTGTTGGCTCAACCCAAGATAGAGGAGTTCCTGTGTGTGCCCTGAAAGTACAGTTGACAGTGTCATCACCACATGAGTTGTGACTGCTCACAAAAGCAAGGGCTTGTTTCTGCCCTATATAATATAAGTCTGTTGAGGGCAAGATCTCATCATATTCACCTTTACCATCCCTAATGGGCCTATATTACTAGCCCTTGCATAAATAGTCAATGGATGGCAATGGTTCTGAATGGGTTCTTTCTTGTAGGCTCCTGACATCATTTTCACTTTAGATATTTGAGGATAAGAGGCTGGAGGACTAACTCATGGCTACTTCCATGTGGTAGTTGTTAAATACTCCAGTTTGTAGAAGCTCAGAGGGTTATTCACACTATCAGAGGTCTTGTCAACATGATGCAACTTTATCAAAGGTTGCTTTTCAGCCTTTCCAAGGTGAGGATGGAATCAGCAGGGAATTGTGATTCCACATTGTCATGATGCTGCCTGTACTCTACATGTGAACCAAATGATGTTAGTTTATTTGTGGAGTGGGCTGCACTTTGAAGATTAGAGTTTTAGAGTTCTATCTAGGCTTCAGGGGTTCTTTTGTCTTTTTCTAAAATTTCAAACATGCACAAAGGGAGAGAGAAGAGTATGGATTAAACCCCATGTGCCCATCTTGTAGGTTCAACAATTTTTAATTCATTGCTAACCTGGATTTACCCTACCATCCTCATTTCCTCCAGAGCATTTAAAAATAAATCCTACACATTATTATTTCATTCACAAATATTTCAGTTGTGTCTTTAAGAGACATGAACTTTAAAAATAGAATCACAAAAGTTAGAGTTAACAATCATACCTAATATCATTAAATTTCATTAAGTAAAGTTCTTGAATGCTTACATTTTTGGAAATTATTAAAGAAAAGTGGTTAACATTAAAATTTGGGATTAGTAATAAACACCAGTGGTTGGTCTCTATTGCTCTGTAAGGTGACACATTGATTTAATGCCTAGGAAAATTGTGAAATCATTTTGTAAGAAGCACATCTGCAAAATATCTGTAGTTTTCAGAAACTTGCTATTTTCAGGGTCTTATGAAAATATGCACAGTTTGTAGAGAAGCGCTAGTAACTGTGGCATCTATTAGCAGGAGGAGTTTTGTTGGCTGGTGAGGTGGTGAATCGAAGGATCCACAGCAGGGCTGAGGTTATGTGAAGAGTTGCTGAACTCTAGTGAGAAATGTGAAAAGCTCATCTTCACCACACCCAGGTTATGCACCCAAATTCCCAGACAATTTTTGTATCATTTCCGGCAGTCTGTCCTCAATGAAAACCATACTGCTCTATCACTGGAAACACATTTTCCCTTTGGTTAAGTATTAGTTGAAGACTCAGCAGTGAACCAGTCAGACAGTGGAACATGGGTGTGTATTATAAGCCCATCTCTGTACATCCAAACATTGAACAAACAATGGAAAGATTTCCCTGCAACCATGACCAGACCACTGGATATTAAAGTTCTCTCCAGAGCTCTCCAAACACATGTTGGCAGTTGTAACAGAGAGTTAATTTGCTAATACTTAAGACATTCACTACTTTGAAGACAAATAGCTCTATGTAATATTATATAACAGTAACTGTCTGATTATTGTTTTAACTGATCCATTCTGTGAAACTGAATTTTAAAGATCTCTGATTTGTTTTTGGAAGGCTCTCAGAAAACAAGATTAGACTCTTTAGTAAATTTGCTATCATTTATCAATATTTTATATACGAGAAAGGCATTGCAATCTGCCTTGGAAACGTCGTGTGTAAGTTGTGAACAGCTTGTGATATACCATTTATAAAAGTTGGGCTCCAATTCTTGTTTCTATGGAATGAGCAGTCTTATTTCAAGAGCTCAGTCTTAGCTTTTCCAATCTCCCCTGCTTCAAATCCCAGGCAGAATTTGATCAGCATGTATTAGGAGTGTGCTCACGCATGGGAGATGAAAAGCAGCACATGACCAGATCCTTGTGCTTTTGATCTGCCTTCAGAAAAGAGCCTGACGAGGGCTGGGCTTTGTAATAAAAATCACTTCATCTAACATTAACATGGCAACAACTTAACTTGCTTATGTGCATAAAGCTCTGGTGATCGCATTCAAACCCAGGAAATTTTATAGTCAGAACATAATCCATCCTGTCTGTACCTGCTGTGCTCAGGTGGGGCTGTCTTTGTCTTTTCTCTTCCTATCAGGAAATGCAATCGCTCCAGTCTATAGACTGTGGAGCTAGCTAGACTGTACAGGAGTCCCATAGAGACTTAACCTTTCAAACACAAAGTGACATCCCTGCCTAGACTCAAAAGTACTAAGAAAACTTGGCCTAGAAGGAAGAGTTCCTATTTGTGGCTTCTTTGCCCAAGCAATAGACTTAGATCATCCTTTCATAAATATCATATACAAACTTAAATTTGGCTTAATAAAGTCTTTTGCAAATTCTTCAACTTAGAAGTAAGCTCTGAAAAATGTATGGGTGTTTCTAAAATTTTAACATGGGAGCATAATGAAAAGAATTGTTTAGGCATATACAATAACCATAGACATGATTTTTAAAAATGTGGCTCAAAACCTAGAAGCATTGACCATATTTTTATGGTAAATATTTACATGCCAATGATATTTAATTAATTTAACCTGGTTGAGGAGAACCTTGTTTGACTCAATTTGTTTAGGATCATAAACAAGTTAGACATCAAATGAATGTGTTAGTGATGGGATTCCATGGGGCAAACATTTGAAAAAAGTAGCTTTTATGCTCTGGTTTTATTTTTTCTATGGCTAAGATGCATCAAGAAATTGAATCCCTTTAGTATTCCATCTACATATCTCCAAGATGTTGAAGGAAGCCACCATGAGTTGCTCACTTTCTTGCTTCTTTGCAAAGGTACCTCATGGTGGTGGAAGTTAACTATGAACATTATCAGATATGGTCCATGAATGAGAAAAATACATACTAGTATAGAAAAAGGTGAAGAAGAGTTATAAAGAAGTATTTTGGATGGAGTGTCATCAGCCTCATCTGACTCTCAGAAATACGCAGTGTTATAGCCACCCACCAAGATTCTTAAACAATTTTATGGGGAAAGTTAGGAAAGAGGTGCAATACAGAGTCACTGCTGTAAATGGTGAATAGCATAGTACTATTGCAGTGGTAGAGACCACTGATAGATATATAACTTAGAAATTAAAGAGCTTACTTTTAAATATATATATTTGTATAACAATGTGAGACATCAATTGGTGGCCTCCTGGTAGGCCCTTACTGGGGATCAAGGATCAAGCACACAACCTGGCCATGTGCCTGATCAGAGATTGCATTGAACCACCAGCAATCTTTTGGTGCAGGAGATGACACCCAACCAACTGAGCCATACCAGTCAGGGCCAAAGAGTTTGCTTTTTTACTTTAGATAATTTATATGTGAAAAATACCACAAGCTATAAGAATGCAATGTAAAGTAACTGATGATAGCACTTGAAACTGCATTTGAGGTCAACATTAAACAGTTGTAATCAAGTTGCTGGCTAGAAAAGTATTCATCACCCAATCTCCTTTCTAAAAACAGACACGACTCCCTTAACTATATAAATGGTCTATGTAGTTCTTAGCTGATTTTTTAAAAATCTATTTCAACATATCTATAAAGTCATCAAATTCTTTCTTTTTAGCATGTCCCAATGAGTACATATGTGAACATTCTTGTCAATTCAATGGTATAAATTCCCAACCATTATTTCAACAAAATCTCATTTGCTAATGCATTCCTAGACAAAACATGGAATGCTAACTTAGTCCAGCTTCATCTTACCCTAACTTATTGTAACTTACCTGACCACTGGGGATACAGAGATGAAATGTGATTTCTGTAATCAAAGAGTATAAGAAGGCAGAAGAATAACTTAACAGAATGTGATCTATATCATGGTACAGATGAGTATGCAGTATAAGGAGGGTACAGGTTAAAAGGAGCCTTCACATCAGGCTGCAAGTGAGGAGCCAGCCTGGAAGGCTTCCCAAAAGTGAAGTTACTTGATATAATCTCTGAATGAAGAATTGGAATTATTCTGATAATGAATTATGTGGAGAAAAGGTGTTCTATAGGCAGAGGAAAATGTTTGCAAATGCAGTCATAAGAGAGTGTGGCTGACTCCTTCATGTGAAATTATACCGTCATGTGGAGTGTATAATTCAAGTGCTGGGGTTATATAGGAATCATATGCAGTGCTGAGAACAAAATAGTTTTCTGGTCATCTTTATTATAATATAACTGCCTTATTTGATTGAAAGGAAAAAAAAAACAGGACAGACTTTAGATAGGATTGCAAACAGAGTACTAGAAACACTTTACTACTAGATGTGAGGGAGAAATTTAAAAATGTATAGAATTACAGATGGGCCCTAGCGAAGTTGTATAAAAAGTCTACTAACTCTTTGGCTAAATAATTTTATTCAGTGTGTTTGCCTAGACTCCCTGTTAACCAAAATAGTTGTGTGAGTCAGGATATATCTACCCCAGTCCCTGCTAACTGAGCTGCACTGTTTCTCTTTCCTACTCTCCCTCCCCAATCTCAGATTCTAAAGCCACACATTTGCTTCAAAGTCTGCTAGAATGTCAGGGCAGACACAGAGGTGTTAAGAAAACTCCAATGCCAGTACATCTGGAGATCTTTATAAATGAATAAGAGCCAACAAAAGAAGCAGTAGGCATACTGAGGAGCATACTCTTTGCACAGCCTGGAAGGGCCATTGGGGTGGAGGGGAAGTGATTAAGTCCAGATACATAATTTAAATTCTCCCCCATCTAAGAACAGGTCACCTAGCTACTCTTGAACTAATAAGAATGTGCTGGTTACCACTCAAGCAGATGTACCGGGATGTGGGTGCTGTGGGTACCAACATCTTCAATGCGTTTGCCTTGCGATTACTAACACATTGAGTATGTATTTTGAGGCTAAGATTTGAACTCTAGGGTCACATAAATCAAGGGGTCTGTCATTTGTCTCCAGAATTTCCTCCCTTTCCAAAATATTTAAATATTTTTTATATAAGCCAATGAGTGACATCCTTCTCTATGCAATGATTTCACTAGACATATATTTTCTTTGTCCTTGTGTTTGCTGCACTTCCTTCCATCCCTTCTTCCATCAATAAGAATTTAAGTTGGTTCCTGGGGGTAGGAGGCTGAGAAGTAAGACCATGTGTGCATTGAGATATTGATTATTTTTAGAAAAAAAGTATTTTATTTTAATAAATAACATATGGCCATATAATTGCTATTATTAGACACTAAAAATAAAAGTACTCTCCAAGCTCGGGCTTTTCAACACAATCATGTTGTGAGTGTCTGAAATAAACGAGTGGCCTTGGCTATTGGAATTTCCTCTGTCAGGAAGTCATACAACTGTTCCACCTGGATGCTTTAGCCCTGTCATTATGTTAGAAGCTCTGAGGCTGGTTTAAGCTCTCTCAAACATAGCTGGTCCTGACCTTTGAAATTCATACATGATGATATAAGTATATTTAGAGTGCTCCTTGCATGCATTTTTATGTGGGATCTATCTGCCTTATCAACTGAGCATCCCAAATACATAAAAATGAAACATGAGCACAAAGTACAGATCCTTAACTGTTACAGGCTATAACAATATTGGCTTGAAATACCCAGAGAAGAAATCATGTTGGGAAATGGGGGGAAAAAGGCTGACAAAATAACTATTTCCATGAGATAAACTCCACTCCTTTCTCTGAATAACAGACAAACTGGCTCATTCAAAGCTCAGGAGATAAAGTCCTGAGGTGCACTTATAACTTGCATCATTGTCTCTCCATTTCCTAGAAGTATTTAATATCCCTAGAGGCCTGATGCACAAAATTTGTGCCTGGGTGCAGTATGTAGGCCTGGCCTGAGATTGAAGCATGAGCATCTGGCATGGAAGGGCAAGTCCCAGCTGACCTCTGAGCCCTCGATATTACCCGGCCTCCAGACCACCATGCCCCGCTTCTGCCTGAGTCACAGCACCTGAGTTCCCACACAGAGATGTAGTGAGTTCAGCCGGATGCCATGGGCCAGGGCACAGCATGGGCCTCTGGGAAGCCAGGCAGGCAGAGCACTCTCCCAGCCAGCCTCACAGACCAGCTCCTGTGAGAACCATGGTGAGCCCAACCAGCCCCTGCAGTCTGGGTGGCTGCAGCCTGGCTCACTTGGAGGAGCCCACACAGGTCGCCTTGCATGGCACCTGAGTGAGGGGACTTCCCCAGTGCGTGAGCCCTGGTGTCCTTGGGGAGGGTAGCAGGGGGAGTGAGAGCGATCTCAGTGGACATTCCACATTCTCACTGCACCTCTGTCCCCATCACCCCCGGCACCATGTAGCTGGCAAGAGGTCACAGCGCTTTGCTGATGCTCGCCATGTTCCGTGCCATCCCCGGTAGTCAATGGACATCATAGTGAGCGGTCAAACTCCCAGTCTCCTATATCGAACTCCCAGTTGAGTGACCATCCCAGGGAACAACCTGCATATTAGGCTTTTATTATATAGGATACTGATCCCAGTCCAAGACACCTCTCAGACATACTGTTTACTAGTATTCTCCTCTAACTGGCAGAGGCAAAAATAGATTATTTGCTTAGGCAGAGTTTTGTGCTAGAACTATGAACCACCTCTTCATCCTATTTTATTTTCTTAAAATATGTTTTTATTGATTTTAGAGAAAGAAGAGGGAGAGGGAGAGAAAGATAGAAACATCAATGAGAGATAAACATCTATCAACTGCTCCCACACACCCACTAGGGATCTAACCTGAAACCTAGGCATGTGCACTGACTGGGAATTGAACTCGGATCTCTTGGTGCATGGGACTACTCTCAACCACTGAGCCACAAAGGCCAGAGTTTCATCCTACTTTTTTAATCAAAGGGTTTCTTAGTTGATTTGATCCTTGTGCTATCCTTATTAGGTAATCCTCTTGCTCAGACCATCTAGATCAGTGGTTCTCAACCTTTCTAATGCCATGACCCTTTAATACAGTTCCTCATGTTGTGGTGACCCCAACCATAAAATTATTTTCATTGCTACTTTATAATTGTAATTTGTAATTTTCCTGTGTTTTCTGATGGTCTTAGGCGACCTTGCTAGCCGTTATAAAACTGTGGGTCGCTGCTATGGAGCCTAAGACATGGGAAAACACAGATATTTGCATTATGATTCATAACAGTAGCATTAGAAAGCTTGAGAACAACTAATCTAGATAATCATGTTCAATGTTATGTCTTCTTAAATAATTACCAATCTTCACAGAACTCTTGGGGGAAATAAAATGCTGCCTGTCTTGCTTATGACTAAATTTGAGCAGTAACAATTTTGTATTTTCAAGCACAGATTTAAAAATAGTTCAGGGCTTAGAGTAGCTCATAAATAGAAATTAAGAATATTTTCATTGCAAAGGAATATTGAAGATTATATTTTACTGTGCTAATTTTTCATCTTCTCAACCATAAAAGAAAGCAATCTTTTAATTTTATCAGCTTCCATCAACTGTTTTCTCAAAATCAGAATAGCATAATAGAATATAGTATAGTGGCCTTTTAATATGTCTAGCCTAATTCATAGAGGAAATGAAAGAGAATTAAGCAAGATTAGACAACTGTAAAGCTTTCATTTTTCTATAGTAAATGAATCTATCCAAGACAATAAACACTAGCTCAAATAAATAATTGTTGGACAAATGGATTGTGTGTGTGTGTGTGTGTGTGTGTATATATATATATATATATATATATATATATATATATATCTTGAGTGTTTCACTGATAATCTGATTCTGCTAAAAATGTGATATTTGTGAAATAAGAGAGAACATTTTACTCAAGAAACTTCTGTCTAAATTCTTGATACTCATGCAAGAAGCCCTGTCTTTAAGAAAACCAAGTTCTTTTATTTTTTCCCCTATATAGTTTTAGAAAAGGTCAAGCCCACCTCTAAGCACCCATGGGTAAATAGGCCTTTCTAATATGAAAGTCAAGAGGCATAAGTTAGCAAAGAATAAGAAATTTCACTTTGAATCTCATAATATCAGTTCTTTTAAAAATGGTTTTAAGTTTACTTGATAATACATGCAGCTAGTGGAAATTATAAAATGCTTGAAAGGGTAGGGCTTATGTGAAAAATAAATTTTCATCTTTACACAGTTCTAAATAACCTGCCACCTTGCCATGAGTAAATTCCGTTATACATTTACTCAGATAACATAAACTCGAACACCACACAAACACACCACACATTCTTTTATATCCTCATTTCTAAGTCCATAATTTCATAAAGGAAAAATGACTCAAAGTAAACTATTTACTGAAAATGACTTATTATCCTACAAATAAAAAGGCAGTGACCATGATGACCAAAACGACCATATGACCAGTCACCAGGCGGTGCATTGAGCACCTCTCAGTCCCTTACTCCCCATCTCACAATCTTTAATCACAGCATGGTGAAGGGGGAACCACAGAGAACAGAGCAGCCAGGAGGGACTGGAGAGTGAGCTGAATGGTGACTTCTTGGTCTCCCACCCCCTGCCTTAGGCTCCAGGAAATCAGAACCAGGCTGTGATTGGGGAACCATGGGGAACTGAGGTGAGTGCAGCAGGCTGGGAATGGTGAGCTGGGCAGAAAGGTAGACTCTTGGTCCTTTTCTCTACCCTCAGGCTCCAATTGCAGCTTGGGCAACAGGCAACCACAGGGAACCCAGGTGAGTGGCAGGGGGCAGGGAGAGGGCAGAACAGCAACCTCTTGGTCCCTCCAGCTATCCCACAGGCTCTGGGGAACCGGACTCATGCTGCCACCGGGGAACTACAAAGAACCAAGTGGTGGTGGTGGGGACTGCTGAGTGGGCCGAAGATGACCCTAACCACGTACGATTTTGTGCATGCTGGGCCTCTAGTACAATCATAAAAAGGTCTTTTCTAAGCAGCAGTTTTAAGTATATTAAGTTTTCATATTTCTTTGGACATCAGTATTTGAATTTTAAGTGTGATTTTCATTGGAAAGGGGAATTCGATGGTATACAAAGAATAAAAATTAAGGAAAACACATTATCATCTACTTATCATACTTGATATGATGAAGAATACTTGTTTTGTAAAGAGCCACAGGATACATTAAAAAGATCACCACAAATTTGCAAAGCTATGCATTGCTCTTAATACAAAGGTATATACCACTTGAGGATATGAAACAATCCAGCCAGATTCTGTGTGTTGACTGCTCTGGGTCTACACTGTGTTTCTCCCAAAGTGCACTGACATGTATTCTTTTATTTTTTTATATAGTTTTACAAAGTTTCAAGCCCACCCCTAAGGACCATGAATAAATAACAACAGTTAGGATGAACATGCCTGGAAATAGTTGTTATCAGTGAGTCTCTTAGACTCACATTGATGTCGGAACCAGTCCCTCCCTTACACCTATGTCTGTCTGGGAGATAGAACTGAGTGCATGTAGACTAGACATTATCATATATATATATTTTTTTCACAGATATATATATTTTCACAGATACATATATATTTTTTCATATATATCTGAAAATTTTTTCATATATAAGAGACATCTTTAAATCTTTAAAACAATCCCATAAAGCAGTGTTTTCTTATATTTCCTGATCATATGGTCACCAGAACAGTATTTTTTAAAAAAAATACAGATACCCAGACCATATCCACTTCTACAAAAAACTAGAATCTCTATGGGGTCTGTGAACAAATAGTTTTTAAAGAAACTCATGAGATTTTTATGATTACATAAGTAGGGAAACATTGCTGAGGGTATGAATTATACGCATCTAATCAAGGAGGAAACGGAGACTCAGTTCAGTCACTTGTAACAATGAATTCATTGTGGAGGCATAATTCAAATTGCAGTAAAACTCCAAAATTCTTCCTTCCATATTACCTTTCTGAAGGCCATGAGGTCAGGGAAATTTGCAAGGCTATAATGGAAGGATTATATTACAGACACGCAATCCTGGATTTTGAAGGAAACTTGAAGCTGTGCAGTTTCTTCCTCTGTTTTGGTTAGAACAATTACACTCAACCAATCACAGGACGCTAAAGGGTTTTATAATCGTACTAGTGGCCCTGCACACGAATCTGTGTGCAAGTAGCTCGCTGCGGCTTGCCTCAGCTGGCCACCCACCCACTGCTGCTTGTAGCACTTTGCTGCTAGTAGCTCACTGCTCTGCCCTCCCATAGCTCTCTACCACTTGTAGATTGGTCGTGATGTTATGGTGTAATGGACAATTAGCCTATCCCTCTCTGATTATATAGGATATGGAGTATAAGGAGTGCAAAAGCACTCCTGAGAGGCTGCTTTTTGAGTATGGGATATAATTGTTGGTTGCCCTATCCATGTCAAATGACGGGGCAATGGGTCAAAAACAGGCAAAAATGTTAGCCATGAAAACTGCCTGGTTTAGATTTCTCTAGGCACTGAGACCATATGGGATGGATTAACTCTCCCATTTACCTCGTAATGCATAGACATAATGTGTATGTTACAGTTGAGAAGGTGGTCTGTGTTCAAAGTAGAGAATTCCCTGGAATCTCTTTCCGCTTAATGACACACAGGGTGGAATCACTGAAGTTAGAAAAGACCTTGCCTTTATTCCATCGAGTTATTGTTTAAATGAGGTTTTCTGAATATATTGGGGAAGTTAATGGACCACAGGCAGAAATCCATCATTCCTAATTTATAATCCATGCAGTATTATTAGAAATTCCATCAGCTCTGAACTTTTATATCAAAAGCAAAGGTCTAACAACCTTAAGGGAATTAATTACCAGATCTTCAACTTCCATTGTTCTTTTGCTTAAGTTTGTGAGTACACCTGTGTTTAAAATAAGTTTTGCCATTTTAGGGGAAGGAAAACCCCCCAAACAATCACACATTCCAAATCTTAATATATTACATTAGCCAGAGGCATAAAACCTCTTTTGGATGACAACCTAAAGTAGAATTTGGAATTTCAGTTTAACAGATATACTTTTAATGGTTGATTGGGGCATCCTAATTGCACAAAGGCACTTTCTTTCTTTGTTTCACCATTAATTTTTTAAAAGTACAGCTTGGTCCTGGATAGGGCGGCTCAGTTGGTTGGACATTGTCCCACACATTGAAAGGTTGCTAGTTCCATCAGATGCCTGGGTGGTGGGCTTGATCCCCCATCTGGGGTGTGCAGGAGGCAACCAATGGATGTTTTGCTCTCACATCGAGGTTTCTCTCTCTCCCTCTCCCTTCCTCTCTCTCTAAAAACCAACAAACATTCTTTTTAAAAAAGTAAGACCTGGACCCACCAGTTGGAAAATTCTGGATACAGAACATTCAAATTAGTTGTGATGGCTTGTATATCTTAAAACTTAACTGAATGTTTTTAAAATAATTTGATTTTTTTAAATCTGCCGATAAATATCTTGTGATGTATTTTAGGATCAATATGCATTGATCAATTGAATCATGTCAAATTACCGCAAACTTCTTTTTATAAAATGTTTAATAATAAGCATAAACTTATGCTGAGATATTTTGTTTTCAAAGTTATTTTATGAGTAACACAGGTAAAATATTTGTACATCCCTGAGCCAGTTGTGTCTGCATCATAATTGGTGTTCAATAAATAAATACTGAATAAGTAATTATTGAATATTGAATGAATACCAAGCAGCTGCCTTAATGAACCTATGGCACAATTCCAGAACATCATGAAATATCTGAGCTAATCCCCTGAAATTTAATATGGCTCGATCCTTCTGGCTTTCTGTTCAGAAATACTCAAAGATGCATCGAGTGCACCCTTATCCTTTGTGGGTGATGGAAAAAATCCAGTTGTGTACGCTGTGGTTTTCAGGATTCAACTGCACAGGAGCCAGGTGAGCTCTATGCCACTGGACCTCCCACAGTTGCATTAAGGATTGCTGGGTTTGATTTGGAAATGACCAAAGGAGAAGCATGCCTTGCTTGTTCATTGAAATATAGATCTCTCCTAAGAAATGTCTGTGAAGGGAAATTAATCGTTTCTCTAAGGATCTAGGGGAAGCCAGTCTGATCTAGTTTCCCAAAAGTTAATTGTCAATCTTCCGTTGTTTCTTTGGGACCCAAACCCTTTGCTGTTACCTTCAAACTCACCCTAAATGTTTCTCATTCTCACAGCTGGGTCCCTGCCCTCCATAATCCTCCACCCCTACTGCCCACACCCACACTCCCCCACCCCCACCCCTTGCAGGCTTTTTTTCTGCCTGACCAGCTGATGATGTTTTTCTGGCTTCAGAGAACTTCCGAGGTAGTTACAAAGAGTGCTTGCGGGGACAAAGGATTGTCCCGATTAAAGTAACAACAAAACTAGGACAGTCTTGCAAAAATCCGGATGGGTGGTCATCCCACATGAACAACTTGTGATGTTTCTCCCTTCCTTTCCCCACCCTAGCCCCCACGATTAAACAAGAACAATGTCATTATTTTGAAAACTTGGGAGTTAAACTAAGGTTTAGTTATGGCCAAATGTTTATTCAAAAGCCAGTGATGCTGAGATAGCTGAAACACTTTTTCTTATTTTATTGTTTTTAACGAACTGATTACTTTATTGTTGCATTTGAATATTCCAAGGAATAGCAGCAATAGAAAAATAAGAATAAATTCAACCCTAAATCTAAGTCTGGAATTAATAGGACTTTTCTCTCTGCAGTTTTGAGATTAATTGAAAATAAAAGGCTCAATTAATTAGTTCAAATAAGATGTAGTAACATTTCATTTTATTTTGTTCATTAGAATATTATGTAACTACTAGAGGCCCAGTGCATGAAACTCATGCATGGAAGAGGGTCCCCTTAGCCCAACCTACACCTCTCCAATTCAGGACACTCATCTAAACTGTCCGACTGCCAGATGACTAAACTGGCAGTCAGACATCCCTCTCACAATCCTGCACTGGTGGCTCCTAATCATTCACCTGCCTGCCTTCCTGGCCGCCCCCAACTGTCCCCTTCTTCCCGCCTGGTCACCCCCAACTGCCCCCCACCTGCTGGCCTAGTTGCCCCTCATTCCTCCCCCTGACAGCCTGGTTGCCCCCAACTGCCCCTTCCCTGCTGGCCTGGTCACCCCAACAGCCCCCTGTGCTGGCCTGGTTTCTTCCAACTGTCCCCCCCACTGGCCTGGTCACCCCACACAGCCTGCTTGTTTAGTCATTTGGTCATCCCTCACTAACCACCCCTGCCAGCCTGATCTTAAGAAGCCATCTTGTGAGGGTATAATGGTTAATTTTCATATCACCTCTTTATTATATAGGGTTATTGTTTGCATGAAGGGCTTTTGCTTATAACCCTAATTACATTGAGTTTATCTGGTCAAAAACTGTTGTCAAGTCAAGAAATGGAATGAGCCCTTATGATTGGAGCATCATCCCACACACCAAAATTGTTGCGGATTCAATTCTTCATCAGGGTACATACCTAGGTTGCAGGTTCAATCCCCAGTCAGATTACAGGGGGAGTTAATGATAGCTCTTCCTCTATCACATTTATGTTTCTCACTGTCTCACTATCTAAAAATCAATTAAAACATATCCTAAGGTGAGGATTAAAAAAATAAATAAAAAGAAAATAAGTTAGAAAATGTTATTTACAGTCTCATTATGTTTCCTGCCAGTATTCTGTCTTTCCAACAGCTGCAGCAGGACATACTGTTGGTATTTGGAAGCTTCTAGAAAGAGAAGTGGCCAAGTTTACTTTTCTAATCTCTACATTCAGCTCACAGGTCACCACTCCAACACCTTCTCTACATGTGCATTAAACCATCACTGCTGAAGGCTTAGTCATGACACCTCGCAGTGAGGCCTGCAGTCCCCAGTTCCTGCTGCTGAGCATACACAGATGACTTCCTTGCAGAAGTCTCTTCACTTCATTGCTAAAATGTTAAATAATGATTCCAAATTAGCACAGAGTAAATGACTGAAAACAATCCTTTGTACTAAAAAGAAATGCTCGTTTCTGATGGATTTTATTCCAGTTGTGTCCAATTGTCCAATGTGTTTTCTCTTTTTTTAATCCATGTCATGGTTTAATGATAACTAACACTGCTATTTATGAAATACAATTTTTTTTTCCTAGAAAGAGGATTGAGCAAATTTTATTTGTTTTTGGCCTGATCATAGACAGCTCTCAGACATTCTTAATTTATGATCCATCAACATCTGCTATTATTAGGTGTCTAAATGAATGCATCTTCTGATTTTGACCAAGCCTAAATCAAGAATGATTTTGCATGAAGGTGATGATTCTTGGATGTTCACACAGCCCAATTTCTGATTCAGTCTTGGAGTATTTTAATATAAGACAAGTGCACTAAAGTCTATGCCTTATTCTATCACTTGATTTATAGTGACACAGACTGTCACTGTTTCTCAGACAGTTCACCTAAATTCAACTAAATGAAAATGTTACCAAGAAGGGGCCCTGCCCCTCGGTGAGTCTGCTCAGGGCCGGCTGGTAGTGTGTGGGTTCTTGACTTTATGCAGATGAATTTTAGAGGACGGTTATTAAAGCTGGGGCCAGTGAATCAAGGAAGTGCTGGGTATATGAGTCTGGGCTGTTCTTCTCTGGCTCACTAAGAAGTCATAAAAAGGGGGTCTTGGGGACAGGTTGTCTGGGTTAAACTGCCCATTGCTGCCCTGGAGGCAAGCCTCTTGGGGTCCCGTATGTTTAGAAGACACATACCTGTGGGGTGAAGAAGTATGGAGGAGGGGAGAGGAGCTGGTGTGATCCTGTGTCCCTGGGAGGGAGAATGTTTCTTGAGAACTTAGGTTTAGTTTTGAGGGGTTTTAAAGGCTCAGCATCTAGAGGAGGTCTGAGGGGAGGATCAATAAAATATTCATCAGCTTTATGCTGATGTATCAGAATGAGATTTATTTTCTTAACTTCATCTGTTCTTGGTGGTTGGCAAACGGCACGGATTAGATTTCTGCTATCCACCCCTCTGAGTAGGGTGACTTAAGTTATTTACCCTCTTGTTGAGAAGTGCAAATCATTTACTGTTAATTATTCTTCATTTAGGGGAGATAGGATTTAATAGCTAGCTGCAAACTGCTGTTTAACTAGCTGCCTGTTTCCCTTTTCTGCTTGTCCTAGCTTATTAGCCTATCTCAAAAAGTCATAAAACTTCACTATGAACACTACACAGCAGGTAAAATAAATCAGCATTTCTATTCATTTATAACACATGTACCAGGAAAGCATATTATTATATTTGTTAAATGGAAACTTAAAATAAGGTACTCAAACTTACTTTTTGTTAGTCATAAACCCATCATCAAATCAGACCAGGAACAGATTTTTGGAGCCAAAGTAAATGAAAAATAAAGATTATTTTTTTTCATGAGAAAATTTCTGAATGCCACTTTTATTAATGCATGTAATTCCCTTCAGTGGTCTGTTAATCACCACAGTCATCACTTCTTCAGGATCCTTCACTAATCTTTTACCAAGTTCTTCTTCACCATCCCTCCCTCTTTCCTTCCCTTCCCCCTCTCTTGCCTACTATGATACCATCTTCAGACATTCTAATGGGTAGGGGGGACTCAATAGCAGGCTGCACAGCCCTCATACTTGAGTTGAAAATTATTTGTTTAAAATTCTTTACTAACAGATAGTTCATTGGGTTGAAAACACAAGCTTTGCAATTAATGTGTCAGATCCATAGTATTTTTTCATGTTCTGCATTGTCTTGCTAATGACTATGGCCAGGGAAAGGGAAACTGTAGCCCAGTGGATCTGGGCTGGGGGACACTGATTTCAGAAGGCCAAGCAGGTCCCCAAATATCACCTGCTTTTTCAAAAACCTGCTTCAATTAATTTGTCTCATCCTTTCTTGATTTTTGTTCATAAATTAAAGCTATTTATTGGAACCAAGATTTTCATAAGTATACTGGAAGTTGTGTAGCATAGACTTGCATTTCAATTATCCAATTTTATTTCTTAATTGTCAAAGAATTCCTCTCAATATTATATTCTGGATTTCATTACAATTATAAGTTCACATTAACAATAACCTTTCATTAAAAAAATCCTGCATACTTTTTTTCTGCCTGTGTCATTTCTGGTTCAAGTTTATTAAAAGATATATTGAAACAATAAAACTACCTACCCTCTAAAAGACTCTCTCAGCCGAAACCGGTTTGGCTCAGTGGATAGAGCTTCGGCCTGTGGACTGAACGGTCCCGGGTTCGATTCTGGTCAAGGGCAAGTAACTTGGTTGTGGGCACATCCCCAGTGTGGGGTGTGCAAGAGGCAGCTGGTCGATGTTTCTCTCTTATCAACATTTCTAACACTCTATCACTCTCAATTCCTCTCTGTAAAATCAATAAAATATATTTTAAAAAAAATAAAAGTAAAATAAAAGACTGTCTCAGACAAAATGAGCTTTTTCTTTCTGAAAAAAAAAATATGAGAATTTTACTGTGCTCCAATTAAAATAAAGAATACTTTGCATATTACTTTGTGTAGCATCATCTGTAGCAAATGTTTTTCATTTCTTATCAACTAAGCATGAGAAGATGACAATGTGCTTTTCACAATTTTTTAATAAATAACTACTCTCAGCAAACAACTTGTTTTTGTTACCATGTAGATTATGTTTTTAGGACTGGAAGCAAGTATTATTTTATATTCTGATTCTCTTCAAGATTTGTTGTTTGGGTTGTAAATTGCACATGATGTTTTAGGTAGCACGTGCTTGTTTCTGTTGAAAGAACATGTCCTATTTTTGAGAAAGGGAAAAAAAAACTTGTAAGACATCAAATGTTTCTTGCAAAACAATTTGATGAATTAGATGTAAATGAATCACATCCATGTGAATTGTGTCCCAATTAAAATGAATGGGTCTAAATATGAAGGGAGCAAAATGCTTGGGGGGAAAGAGTGTAGCAAGTCAGGAAGTGACATTTGTTTTGTTTTCATCAGTTTTGGAGTCTTGAAAAATGGCCTAGTACTCCAAATTCAACTTCATTCAGAATCTCCCTTAAGCCTAATGCAGTTCCAGAATGGGATTATAATATGCAAATGCATCTTATAGCTTGATCTGGCTCAATTATACTAACACAGGCATCAGATATTGCCACTGTGCAGTTCTTCAAAAGCATTCTCAGTTTAAAGTTAGTGGCTTTTCTATGTTTTATTTTCTTTTGAGAGTAAACGGTACATTGTAATGAAGCTAAAAGTACATTTTTTTTCATAGAACCACATGTAACGTTTTCAGACTCATACAGCAACTTCGTATTTCCTTTCTCTAACTAAAGATGATCCAATCTAAATGAAAAACACGTGGGGGTTTCATGTATACTCACAGTGTATACACATATGAATAGGAGTAGTAGGACAGAGAAGAAAAGGCGATGGTAGAAACAGGGAGAATGAAAGAGCCTGAGAAGGACAGAGAAGGGGAAAGGAATAAGCGAATATTCAGAGTTAGGCCATCAAACCTCATTTCATAAAGGGCTCAGATCACACTCACTATTTGAATCACACAAAAAAAATGTATTCCATAGTTTTGTTGATGGAGGAATTGGTGGGTGGAATTCCCCTACTGCTAGTGGGAGTGGGGTGGCCCTTACCATATTTTTAGAAAATTAACTTTCTAAGACTCCCATGAGAGACTAAATGGTTTTCGTTGGCATGGAATTATATTTATTTTTTCTTTTTTTTTTTTTTAACACATTTGTGTATGTGATTTTTTAAATATATTTTTATTGATTTCAGAGAGGAAGGAAGAGGAAGAGAGAGATAGAAACATCAAAGATGAGAGAGAATCATTAATCAGCTGTCTTCTGCACGTTCTATAGTGGGGATACAACCTGAGCATATGCCCTTGACCGGAATCAAACCTGGGACCTTTCCGTTTTCAGGCCGACACTCTATCTTACTGAGCCAAACTGGCTAGGGCGGAATTATATTTCTTGAGTTGCAAAGATCCATTGTCCTCAAACCAGTCCTGGAAAATATGTAGCTAGGGCTCCAGCAAAGCCAAAAATAGGGCCAATGTCCAATGTTTCCATTCCATGTTGGACCTGGGTCCAATGTAGCATCAGGGTAATTAAAGTCCTTTAGTCCATGAGAGCCCTGCAAGCCAGGGGTCAGGAGGCAGCAGCAAGAGAGAGAAAGAGATAGGGCTCCTTTGTTCGGAGTTAAGTATTGAGATTTTGCAATGGTCAGGCCGATTCTGGCCACTGACTTGTTCCCAGGTGTGACTGACAAATAGGCATCTTCTCACATCGCCCAGACCTTACTGGGCATGCACCTATTTTTCATTCTTTTCCCCAGCAATCTGTGGGACAGACTTGAAGAATGTTAACTGCCACTTCCTGGCAAAGCTGTATAAATGGCATGCCTATATTATCTAGTTTTCCCTTTTCCTGTTAAATAATAATCAGATTATTATAATGGTATCTGTTTTATATTCATATCATTTATAATTGCTTAAAAAACATGAATCTGAAATACGGGGCAGGGGGGAGGGCGGGAAATGAACTACCAAAAAACTCTCTCACACACACACAAAAAAAAACACACACCATAAATAGGTCTCCCTGTTAACTGTCAATGTGTCTCAAAATATGAGTAACTTTTATGTGTGACTTTTTACTGCTTATGTAGTCTTCTAAACATATAACCTGTTAGGGAAGTAGAAATAGAAGTCCTTTCTGTGTAAAGTAAAGGTGCAGTAGCCTATAGGGCTATTGTGTGCAAGGAGCCTGCTTGTTTGTTTCCTGAGAACATGATGATGTGATTGCAGCTTAGCATCTCTGAGCACTCAGGACACTGCTGCTGCTCATCTCCTCTCTGGAAGTGCTTTAGCTCCCTGCTCCTCAAAGGCAGAATGTGAGCTGCCACTCTTTGCTTTTTAAAATATATTTGTATTGACTTTAGAGAGGGAGAAAGAGATGGAAACATCAATGGTGAGAAAAAAATCATTGATTGACTGCCTCTTACACGTCCCCTACTGGGGACTGAGCCCACAACCTGGGCATGTGCCCTTGACTGGAATCAAACCTGGGACTCTTCAGTCCTCAGGCTGATGCTCTATCCACTGAGCCAAACCAGCTAGGGCATGAGCTGTCACTCTTAAAATATGTGTTCCATAATTAGGCAGATGTGTTTTAGGTTCTAGCACAGCCCTTTGTTATTTTATTTAACCCTCCACTCATCCTAGCCTAGCAGATGAAAGTGGAATGGCTATGCTGACTGTTACTATCACTCTTAAAATTAGTGGCAATATAAGAATTATAATTGTTTTCAAGCCCCCAAAGTCACTCTTAATGGCTCTATGAATCAATGCAAAGTTTTTGTTAGTGGTGTTATGTTTTTAAAGATTTTTTATTGATATTTTTTTTCTTTTAGAGAGAAAGAGAAGAGGAGAGAGGAAAAAAGAGAGTGAAACATCAATGTGAGAGGGACATTGACTGGCTGCCCCCTGCCTGCCCCACACTGGTTATCAAGCCTGCAAACCAGGCATTTGCCCTGATGGGGAATTGAATCTGTCAACCCTTGGGGGTACCAGATGATACCCAACCAATTGAACCACATTGGCCAGGGTGCAAAGTCTAATTTTTAATCCAAAATTGTGTTAGCGAAAATAAATAATCAACTTTATGTTTTTCACCATCAATAATCAATATTTCTAAGGTTCTCAAGTAAGTATAAAATCTGTGCTCAGAACAAAATACAATATTAATATTGTGACTTATTTTCCATCATAATTTGCAACAATAACTTTTCATAAGTGTTGAGAGATCTAATCTACTTTGCTTTTGGTGTTTTTCTACTTCCTGACAGGCCTATCCTTGCAGCAGTGATAAGGAATGTGAAGTTGGGAGATACTGCCACAGTCCCCACCAAGGATCTTCAGCCTGCATGGTGTGCCGAAGGAAAAAGAAGCGTTGCCATAGAGATGGCATGTGTTGTCCTGGTAACCGCTGCAATAATGGTAAATATAGTGCTTAGTGTTGATGGGCTTTTTTATTTTCCTGTTAGGCTACCTTCTCTTTAGATTCCTGACATGTAAAGAGTCTTTCCAAATAGGCAATTGGGATATTAGATTAAGATTAGTTGGATTACCCTAAAATCTTAGTGTTCTTAAGCTTTAATCACCTTCTGTATTTAAGAAGATTAAATTGATAAGATTAGCTGTATAACCTCTAAAATCTTAGTGTTCTTAGGCTTTAATCACCTTCTGTATTTAATAATCTATGCTGAGTTGGATTTACTCTGTTGAAGAGTTGTTTGTAAATAGCTAGAAGACCTATTCCACTAAGTGCATGAGCAAAGACATCCAACAGAACTAAAGAAAATAGCCTGCTGTGATTGAGCAATGCAATTGTGAGTCTGTCTCCCAATTTCATACATTTCACACCTTGATTCATATACTCATTGTCTGCTTTTGAAGGGCTTACCTGGTGGCACACTCAGATGGCGATGAAGTGATTGGTTTCTATGAAAGGAGATACAGGAGTCCATTACCCAGCCATTCCATATGCATGACCTCACTCAATCTCAATTCATTTATAGGCACACATTCAGCAATAATAAAATTAAAAACCATAGACAAACATGTACTGAAAACACTAAATAACTTCAGAAGGTGATCAGAAACATACACTTAGTCATACAAACAACATAAGCAGGCTCAAGTTCCTATACTTGCTCCTCACCTCTGGACATGGTCTTATTGGAAATTCCTTGCACATGAGGTAAAGGGAAGAGGACCTCATACCCTAGAGAGGTTCATTTACTATCTTATTGGAACTTATTGGAACTATTTGGCTATTGAATATTCAGATATTCTATGTAGATGTAGATTAGGATTGTACTGGTGATTTAACAAAGGAACATGAGTCCCAAATATGCATGTCTGGACAGACATTTTTAAAGTATGAATAAGCAATATTAATTTAATACTTCTATATATAACTATTCTGAGCCTACACATGTATTCACAATAACTTCATAAAATGAATTTCTGTTTTTATTCCTATTTTTCCCCAAGGTCACTTAGTCTTGAAAGAGACAGGATGCCAATCAAGTTTGGTCTTGGAGCCAAACTATTGAATATTCAGTTCCAATAAGATGGTAAATGAACAAATGGATAAATGAAGAGATAGATGATAGTTAGGTGGATGGATGGATGGATGGATAGATAAATGATGATAGATAAATCCATAGATAGGTAGATATATAGATAGATAGATGATATATATATATATATATATATATATATATATATATATATATATATATAATAGACAGGTGGCTTCATGCCTTACATCAGGAGAATACGTGGATAAGAACCACATTGTATAGAATTGAATAAGACTAACTGCTTACCTGACCATCTCCAGGTATCTGCATCCCAGTCACTGAGAGCATCTTGACCCCTCACATCCCAGCTCTGGATGGCACTCGGCACAGAGATCGAAACCATGGCCATTACTCAAACCACGACTTGGGGTGGCAGAATCTAGGAAGACCACACACTAAGATGTCACACATAAAAGGTAGGGATAACTGTAGTTCTATGTTTACTTTTATTTATTGTTTTATAAAAAGTACAGAAAATATAGTTAATCAATACCATTGGTTTTAGAAATATACAAAAAAGATAGTTTAAAGGCAAGATTTTAACTGGATTTATTAATTCTTAATTTTTGAGGATGGTTAGAGCTTTCTTAGAGATCTTAAATTATTAGAAAATGTGTGTTACAAGAATTGCCGTAGCCTGGTCAACTATATTATTTTCTTAACAACCCTGTCTTTTTACATGGGATTTAGAAGACATTTTCTATGCAATCATTTGTCACATATCAAAGGATAAAGCATTCTGAAAAATAAATAAGAAAATATTCGCTTCCATATGATTAAATCCCTATGTCTTTGAGTCTTTCTCACCTTTGTAGATTTAGAAATTGTATTTCACTAGACAACCAGCAACCATACTATTCATAAAATAATTTACCAAGAATAATTGGTTTCTAGTGCAATTATGTATAGCAATAGATCCTCTTAATTGTATCAAAATATTTCAGAAGTAGCTCTAATCAGTTTGGCTCAGTGGATAGAGTGTCAGCCTTCAAACTGAAGGGTCCCACGTTCAATTCTGGTCAAGGGCATGTACCTTGGTTGTGGGCACATCCCACTAAGGTGTGTGCAGGAGGCAGCTGATTGATGTTTCTCTCTTATTGATGTTTTTAACTCTCTATCCCTCTCCCTTCCTTTCTGTAATATATATATATATATATATATATATATATATATATATATATATATATTATTTCATAAGTCTAATTCCTATCATTAAATTGGAAAATATGAACCTTATTACCAGTAATAAAATTTTGAAAGTATGAAACATATCCATTTTTAAAGGAATCTTTTTGCAAGTTTATTCTGTGGAGCACTACTCTTTCAAGAAACTCTGTGAATAAAGTATCCTGTGTTCAAGAGTTTTATAATAATATATCTCACCATTTCTGGAACGTTACAATAAACATTGCTCTATTGACAGTTCTGAGAAGTCCAGCAATGATAAAAACTGATTAACTTCTTAAAATGCTGTATTTCCCCAACTTGCTTGAGCACAAAAACTATTTCCCCACATTCTCATGTTCTTTAGAGAGAGTATTATACAGGATACTGACCTATTAGTCTGACCTGGAATACAAATGGTCATGTGGATAGAACTAGAGATTGACAATTCTTTGTCAATTATCCTTTGTTTACACTCCTAAAGGCCTAAATCCTTTACTCATGTCTCCTATTACTACTCCACTAAATTCATATGCAATTGTTAATATATGAATATTTCTCTTTATTCAAAGATGTCTATGTCATTGTGTACTTTCAAATTTGCTAAGTATTTATATATGTAATTTTATGATGGCTAAAAAGAAGAAATCTTATGCTGATGGCTAGTGAGTTGTGTCCATATTATACAGTTGGCTTGGTTACATTTGGGATGACAGAAAACACTTTTGACCAGGATTCTCACACTCTGGCCTAGGTAGGAACTGAATCTGTCCTGTTGCCTGTTTCTCTCAATAATCTTTTATTGTGTCACAGACTTTCTCATTCATTTAGGCATCATCAAGGCTGTTTTTGTAAGATAGTAGCAGAACTGAAGAATTGTAATGCATATGATGTAAAAAAAAAAAAAACCACATTATTTCCAATTTGTATGTAACAGAGAAGTTTGCTGACCCCTTCTTTATACAGGTTTCACATGAACCCAACTGTGATGTTTGGAGGCTCTTTGCTGACTTAATCATTTTTTTTATGAATTAAATACACAAATTTGTTCTTCCACATGTTTGTTTGTTTTTTTGTTTTGTTTTGTGTGTGTGTGTGTGTGTGTGTGTGTGTGTGTGTTTAGAGAGAGAGAGGAGGAGGAGGGAGAGAGAGAAAAACATTGATATATGAGAATCAAACAGATCAACTGCTTCCTCCACGCCCCCTATCAGGGATTGAGCCTGCAACCGAAGCATGTCCATTGACCAGGGATCAAACAGGCAACCTTTGGATGCATAGCATGATGCCCAGATAACTGAGCAATAACAGCGAGAGCTCCACATGATTTTTATGATGGCTTCTTGGTTGGCCTTGGGGCTTTCTGCCCTTTCTCTGTATCACAACCTTTCTAGACTACATTCTCTAGGCTCCCTGTCAGTGGCTCTGGCCACATGGGTTTTGCTGTGGTGGGACACTGAGATGAAGAAGAAAGAAAAAGTCAACATGTTCTCCCTGCCTCCAGTAGTGCTTCTGGCAGAGCTGTGGTTTCCGTCCCACCAGTTGGGCCTGATGAGTTTTCATCCCAGCTAGTGATCCCAGCCCTCTATTCTGCTATCCTTTGTTCCTCTGGATTCTCCAGCCTGAATGTAGTAGTGGTTTTCTGCTGTGTTGCTTTACCATCCTTTGGTACTTCTTAGCTCTGCCACTACCCACATGACCAGCTCTCTGCATTCAATTTCTTATAGTTTGAAGAATCAGTTCCATTTTCCTGGCTAGACTCTGATACATGATCTTAGGCATTCCTGAGAAGTTCAGCCCCCTCCTTCAATCAGAGTTTGTTTACATCTCTCAAGAAAGGTATAAAATTAATTAATCTGAGAACAATTCTTTTTATTTTCTTATTTTCATTCAACTAGTAAAAAGAGAAAGAATAATGATCAGGGAACTATCTAGAAGTTGCAGATGAAAAAATAAAGAGAAGATAAAGTATAGTCTAGCTGTTTGTTAAATTTGATATTCAGGCAGCAAACATGAAAATAAACAATAATGGATTGGTCAAATTAGAGGAAGAGCCTATGGCTGTTAACCCAAGACATTATGGAAGATAGTATAAGTAAAATATTTTATGTGCTCTGATTGCAAAGTAGAACTGTTCTGAAGTGTTGAGGTGACATATGTTGGCCATCATTCTGCAGGGCACGAAGGAGACCCCTGCCTGCGATCATCAGACTGCATGGAAGGGTTTTGCTGTGCTCGTCACTTCTGGACCAAAATCTGCAAGCCAGTGCTACATCAGGGGGAAGTCTGTACCAAACAGCGCAAGAAGGGCTCTCACGGGCTGGAAATTTTCCAGCGGTGTGACTGCGCCAAGGGCCTGTCTTGCAAAGTATGGAAAGATGCTACCTACTCCTCCAAAGCCAGACTCCACGTGTGTCAGAAAATATGATCACTTCAGAGAAAATGCATCATGAGCAGACTGAATCTGTGCATGTACATACATCATAGCACAGAGGATTTGGATCTCAGAAGAATGGCTAATGCAAGGCATGTGATAAGAATATGAATCACAGAGCGAGAGAAAGAAAAAGACCACTACGTCTATTGGAAAGGGTGACAAATGTAGTACAACTAGCGTGTTTTCATTATGCAGCTTGTTTATGTAAATAATGTACACAAGTGTGAAAATGCAATTACTGGAAAAAGAAAGTACAGTGAAAATTACTGACCGTGTGACTTTTCAGGAGTTTAGGCTGTGCTGGAGGATCAGTTTCCTCCAGATAGGAGATTGTCTATAAAATAACCTAAAAGCCATATTTCTACTCCAAGTTATAGTTTAATAAAACACTCCCAGTGTATCTTGGTATACATAGAATGTAAAACATAAAAGAAATTGTTAAGTAGGAAATGAAGCAGTTCATTTGTAGCACAGATCACCTTTTAATTTGGAACATGCTTTTACTGTTCTGTTCCATCAAAGGCCTTGGTAGACACACCCCAAAAAGCAGTTGATATTTTCCAAATAATTTCAAAATTATTGCAGGTCTTCCATCAAGGCCTTTATAAAAGAAAAAAACAAACACGCACACAACTTGTTTTTCCTCAAACTGCTTATTTGTGTTTTTCAATATTTACTTTCATCTATACTTAATAAGAACCAGCCTAACAAGACAAAATTAGTCCATTCAGATTCTCAAGAGATATTGTTTGATCTTTCTAGATTGTATGTGATTCCTACCATGAATACATGATATTTTCCAACCTAACCCCAGTAGTCGTGTAAAGCACAGAGAAGAATTTCCACAGATTACAAATCTTTTTAAGATATCAAGAATATATGGGAGACCAGGCTACTAGAGAGATCAGTAATTTTTAAGGTGTTGGCATTCCCTATTGTTGATAGGATTAGACTGGTAAGCACACTTATTCCTTACCTACTCTGCAGCATGGTGGGGTACAGCTAAGAGTGCAGACTGGAGCTGTGTCTCTCCTGCACTGGAGTCAGCAAGGAAATGGGGGAAACTGTCCAGTATCCAGGTTTGGGCAATGCATAGACATGCCTGAAGCACAACATGACTTTTCTCTTTGAACCCAAGGCTGGACAACTTAAATAGAGTTTTCTATGGGATCTGAGATCTCAAAATACTCACCACACAGATTAGAACAGTGTGAGGTCACTACTTGACCTCAGATTATATTTTATAGATTTGAGGTCCTAAAATAATATGAGGAGTTCTCACAAAATGAACTCTCAAGACAGGGAGTACATAGTAAGATTCCTTTGCCCTCAATAAGCTCCTAACTGGCTAGTAGCAACATCTGATTTTTCTGCATCAACCTTCCCTTACAACTCATTTCTTCCCACAAAAATACAGTTTCTATTTTCTGCATCTATTGAGATTAAAAAAATATATATGATGGAAAAACTTATAGGATCTACATATTGCTAACCTATAAAAACCAAAGGTTCTTCATTCTTTGAAACCATTTTATCTTTCTTTTTCTTTACTCACTTCCAAACATTATGTCTAAAGCATAAGGTAAAAATGTATAGTTGTGATTTTTTATCTTTTCTCTTATAAACTTTATTTAAGTCACTCTTTTTTTTTTTTACTTAACCTTCATCTTTAGTCTCAAATTCAAGTTCTCCCAGTAGAAATTGAACCTGATCCTCCATATCTATTAAAACCTTCAGCTTCTCACACACACTTACTAGGATAATTAAGATTTAAGTTTCCTCCATATGTCTGTGAAAACAAAAAAAATTCAGCTAACCTATTCAATAACCAAAGTCTGTACAAACAGGATTCCACATGCTAGGCAACATAAAAATTGAGCATTTCAGTCAAACGTTTCCTATGCAACAATTACATTTATAATCTGATTTCTGCATTATTTCCCTTCTGTACATCCCTTCAAAACTTATTATTTGAAGTAATTTATTTACAGGAAATGTTAATGAGATGTATGTTCTTATATAGAGATTTTTCTTACAGAAAGCTTTGTAGCAGAATATATTTGCAGCAATTGACTTTGTAATTTAGGGGGAATGTATAAATAAGATAAAATATATTAAATTTTTCTCCTTCAAAAATCAAATTTAAATTTCTTTTTGTTTTTATTATGGGAAAAGTTTTCATAGAATCATAGATTTTCAAAGCTCAACTGGACTGGGTCTGATTTTTCAGTCTGAGAAGAAATCCTTTGGGCAGCATCACCATAAGATGGTTGAGGCAGTTTGCTGTTATTGAAGGTAGCTTATTTCATGGCATTACAGCTGTAATTGTTAGGGAGTTATTTCTTTCATAAATGTATTCCATCTTATGTTTTCTACCCATTTATTCTTATTTTGCTTTTTGGAACATCTTAAAACAAGGACTCCGTACAAATTTCTTCAAAACTCTTGAAGCCACCTAGCATGTTTCTGATAATCATCTCTCCAGGTTAAATTTTTTTCAAAGTAGAAATGCTCACATGCTTAGGATATGGGTTCATTCTCCTGTGGCACAAAGAAAATGCAAAATATATTTGTCCCTGTATGGCTACACTGAGTTACCTGGCCCTGAGTGAACTCCAACCTACTTCCTGGGAAGGTCTTTCTTCTGCTTCCTGAGCACAGAGATGTCAGGAGTGTTTGACAAACAGTACTCACCAATTATGAGACCAGGAGTAGTTGTAGGAGCCCACATTATACCGGAGATGGTAATGGGCTGAAAATGTGGAAAAATAAACATTCTGTGACACAGTGGGACAGATTAAGTATAGCCATGGCAGCTTGAGGAAGCTGAAACAGTCCCAGAGCTACGGGTCAGAGTTGAAGATACCTCAAGCACTGCTGAAGTAATTCCCACATTACTAATTAGTCACTTAAGTGTATTTATAAATAGTTAATCTGTTTCCTCAAATTCAGAATATTTATATTTCCCAGATGCAGTGTATATTATACTATAACAATCATATGTGTGCATTTTTTTTTTATTCCACTGAGCTCAGTGAGATGCTCTGAGAAGTGGCAAATTGTTCTAACTTCTTTTTAACCAAGAAACGAAGTGACTATTGTAGCCTTCGGATTTGAGGAAATAATCACACATTTCTCTGTCCCCAAACTAAGGCCGTTTGAGAAAAGGTTAAGACAGAAAGGCAGATGATGACAGATTATCCTGATAAAATTAATATTGGAGAATGTGGAGTGTAACTGTGGGCACAAGGACACCAAAAAGAGGCAGTTTCTGTGCCCAACCTCAAGCAAGACCAGACAACATAAGTTCTACCTGTGGGAGGAGCCCCTATAAAATTTACAACATGGATAGGCAGAGCAGAATGACACACTTTCTTCTGGCAGTTAGTGCCAAAGAAGAAGGGAGGGAAGGCATGGAAATCTGTATTTCTCATTCAAGAATTTCATTTGAAATTCTACAAAATGGATAATTTATACCACATGAGAATAAGGAATGAGAGATAGAGAAAGAAAAAGATACACTCTACATTAAGCTAACATTAAGAATTAAAAATGACTCCTCAATATCATTCCAAGATCTATATACTTTAACCCATTATACATAATCATTTATCTATGGTGAACATTTCAACCCAATCTGATCAATTATCTCCTAAGGAGGTACCTGAGAAGGTCATTCCTCAACGCCAATCACGTTCTATATGGATCCTCTCAGGATCAATGGTAGGGAGTTATTTTATCTCTCCAAAATGGCAAACTGGATGCAAATACTTCATTAATTCAATTGACTCAAAGATCACACTATATGCAAAACTGGAAGATAACTCCTCTTTCTTTTTACCAACCCAAATTGTGTTTACCATATTCTCTAACAGTCTATCAGAGGTTCTACAGTTAGAATAAATGACACATTGGGTGTCTGATAATAAAATGTATAAACACGCTTCAATCATAAAATTACAATAATACAGATATGCCTCAATTTTGAATATCAATTATCTTTAAAATTCTTAGAAGGAATTAAAGTAAAAAAATTAAATTTTAACTTGCCTGTTAAAAATAAATGAGTTGAAATAAAAAAGTTAAAGTCTATATTGTTATCTTTCTCTTTAGAATGTGTCCATTCAAAATGAAATTCAAAATTCTCAAGTTAATGTCTAGAGTTTTTTGCTTTTATTCCATATTCTTCTCTGTTTTCACCAGAGAGATTCTTGATATCTAGGAGTTCTGGCAGAGCTGGCCTGGCCTGGACAGTGTCTCACTGGAATGATAGACTTTATTTTTTTTAAATGTCTAATGAATTTTTAGCATACACAATAATAAGCCAAAGATTTCACCACATTTAGAAAACATGCCAATCTCTAGCTCTTAGAGTAGGTATCTTAGAAAATTTGTCAAAAACCATAGCAGAGATGTTTGATATCTGAGTGAAGGAAGATAGATGGAGAAAAATCTTTGTTTTGGCAATGCTAAAAATTTCAAACAATCTCAATAAGCCAGCTGAAAACCATGACCTATGCACTTAATTTTACTTGAGAAAAATGTTTCACCAAGAGTTAAGCTATAGTACTAAATTTTACCAAATAATGGGGTGGGAAGAGACTCCACCTGTGTGTTCTACCTACTTTTAGAGAGTGTGTATAAAGAAAGAAATGTCTTCAGTAGAATCACGATAATTCTTTAGAAATTTGCCCTTTGTAAGTTTCTCATCATTCAGTTTGAGGACTCATGAAAACAATCTATGAAAAGGGTTTGCATCAACCAAAAGAGAGAACTTGTTCAATGTACTAAGAAAAGCAGTTGAAGACAAGTGGATGAATATGGCGGTGACAGGAATATATAGAAAAGAAAATAAACAGGGTCTATGACACAGAGATAGAGCAGAGATTCAAATGAGGGTATAAGAAAGAGATGTATCAAGTGGAATGCTGGAAATCCTAAAAGGTGTTAATAAGATGCTTCAATTTAATACAGATGTCAAGAAAAACTCATGGGAGGAGAATAGTTGACTCACAGCAGTAGGTTTAGAAAATAATTTACCAAAGGGTATAGCTCAGACAACACTCCCATTGACAATGGGCCAATGAATAGCATTAAAGGGCAATTTGTCAAGGCAAGTCTTTCACTCTGAAGGAACTGTATAGTACAGTATTTGGAATTCTAAAGAAAAACAATATCAAGTAAGTGAAGTCATTTCATGAGAAATACACTTGCCATCATACCTCTAACACATACGTCATGAATACCACAGTGAACAACCTTTTAAAGTTTCCTAGGGGTCCACATTTCTTATAGATGCCATGGACTTGTTTTATTTGCTCCACACCTTCCCCCTTCACTACACCTGCTACCCCAGTCATCATTCTGTTTTTAATGGCCAGTCAGCCTCCAGGGCCTACTAACAGATGGAGAACATCAGATAGCTAGTGCATGTAAAATATTCTAAGTCCCCCTTAAGCTTTTCAAGGAAACTTTGAAATTGAGATTATTTAATTTTCCATTTCTTTTCCTACCTGGCCTATCGCTCTTTACAGCTGTGTTCTTGTCTGTTCCAATAACCATTTATTCCGTGCCCAATTGTATGACTTAAAGCTTATTTTGATAACATTAAGACCAAGTGTTGTCTGCAGAAATGTTAATGTAACATTTAAGCTATTTAACACATGTCCATGTCTTATAAATTTCCAAGATCCAAATATAGCGATGCTACCTTTTACAATGCCTGAGAGGAAACCACAGCAAAACTATTTCACATGTTTCAAGGGATCTTGCATTCTCTACAGGGAGTACACTCCCCAGTACACTTTGGGCTTCGGTTTGGGGCTGTTAAAAATCAATGTCAGCTGTGGAGAAATGTGGATTGCTATGCAAAACTTTCCTTACAATAAAAGAGGTAAAGACAACGTTAAAACAGTTAGGATTTTGCTTTTCTTTAATGAGTATAATATTGCTCCAAACAAAGTGTTAAGCTTACTGAAGAGAATAACTCTCTGTTATTGAACAGAGAAAACCACTTTAGGAAAGCCTACTCAGTGTCAAGAGTAGGGTAGGCTTAAAAGATTGACCATCTGGAAGAAAGCGACAGGCAGAGGCAATTCAAGAAAATGCTCAGGGAGAAGGGAATATGTGAACTTTCCTTGGAAAAAAATGTTTGTTTTGGTAATCTTGAAATAATTCAAAGGGAGTACTTAAAAGGAAGGATTGATTGGGTGTAAACTAGCTGTTAGGAGTGGGGCTTCACAGAAAAACCAATGATTTAGGAACTGACCAAACAGAATATGGTGCTAGTCCAACATTTTCTGAATCTTCAAGATATCTTACTGAGAATTCAGATCTTATTTCATGATTACCTGTCAAAGATTGTTCATAAGGACTCTCTCACAGGATGTAACATGAGAGTAATCAACCAAAGGGCTTGTATACATGCATATAAGCATAACCAATGGACACAGACACAAAGGGGGGTGAGGGTATGAATAGGAGTGGGATGAGAGAAGGAGGCAATGGGGAATAAGGACACATATGTCATACCTTAATCAATAAAGACCAAAAAAATAGTCATTACTATTTCTACAGCACATTTACTTGGCCCAGAATGCCATCAAGTGTGTTACTGCACTTTATTCCTTACAATTTGCTCAAAACTCTTGTCTCTTTGAATGGTCCAGGGGCTGGCTAAGTGGTGTCTCTATGTCTCTCAAGTCATTGGTCACACAACCCTTCCACAGCCAAAGGGGGTGGAGCCAGGACTGAAGACTCTGACTCTCTGAGGCCAGAGTTTGCCCTCTTCTCCTTATGTGGCCTCCATTGGAAAGAACCACCCCTTTTAGGATTATGGGAGAGTCTGCAAAGGCAGAGCTCATTAGTATCAGAGCTAAGGCTAAAGGCTATCTTTCATAACCATATCTTTACTCCAAGATTTGCTGAGTATTTCCTAAAGCAGTTTCCTAATAGTTAGTGCTGGAATTAAGGCTAGCAATATATCATCCCGCCCTGCTGATTTCTTTTCAGGGGGCAATCTTGCCACTGAGTAGACAATGTTAACAAGAATAGCTTTGGGGTATTTAACATTTTACAGTTTAATAAAGCTTACAAATGAGCACTATATCATTTGTTATGGGGACAATTGAAATGTAATGTAAAAGTCCAAAATTTTATAAGAATGAAAAGCAGGCAAAAAGCAGGATTTGGGGAGTATATGGCTGGAATTAGTTTTGCTATGACTAACATACTAAAATAGCAATTGAATTTCCATCCCACCCCATCTCACATTCTGCTGTGATGACATAGCTCAGAGCCGAAAATTAATCATAATTTCTTTGAAAATTATTGTTATTTTTTAGAGTCAGTTTTAGATTCCATTGAACTTATACTCTGTTCAATGTCCCTTACCAAAATATCAACGTCTATTTAGATGATACACAGAGTTATTAAACATGATGGAAATGTGTAAATCTTTCTTTGACTATATACATTTAAAAACATATCCAATCATCTTGTCAGGAAAATGGAAATACAGACTGAACAGAATGACTTGCCAATGTCACTGGGTTGGGAGCCAGAAGAAGTAGAGGTAATTCCTCTAAAACTTTGACGAATATACCAGTGCTTTACTTGTGTAAGTTATTCAAGGTACTTCTATGTTTCTTGTTTATTTGTCTTCTGTGGTCTAAAGAACATATCAGTTTCTAAAAGAATAGTAACTTATTGTATTATAAACAGTGCTCCTCTGATAGCATCAGTCTATCCATCAATCCATCCATCCACTCATCCATCCATCCATCTATCCATCTATTATGTGGCTCCTTATAGAAACAAAATGGTGATTGTGAGTTCAAACTTTGTTTTCTTACAAACTCTGGGTTTGGTGAGTAATTCCCATCAGGTTATGAAAGGCACTCTTGAAAATACTTTCTATCCTTGAAGAAAAACCACAACTTAAAGAATCGGAGCCAGGTAAGAAAAGACTTTGTGAAATCATGTGGTTCTCGTTGTTTTCAGTCTTATTTCATTGAGCATGATGCTCTCAAGATCCATCCATGTTGTTGCAGACGACAATAGTTCACCTTTTTATGGCTGAGTAGTATTCCATTGTATATACGTGCCACATCTTTATCTAATCATCATTAAAGGACTTAGGTTGTTTCCATGTTTTGGCTCCTGTGAATAATGCTGCAATGAACATAGGGAGAAGGATAAAGATGGTAAAAGGAGTCAAATATATGGTGATAGAAGGAGTAGACTTTGGGTTCTGAGCACACCATGGAATATACAGATAATATTGAACACATGAAAATTATGTAATGCTATTAACCATGTCACCCCAATAAATTTAATTTAAAATTTTTAATAAATACAAAAGACTATCATGGAGGGAAAATATTTTGTATAATGTACATAAATTGTTGATTTTTTAAAAAGCTATAACGTTTAGTGTATAATTGGTTTCCACTAAAATGCCCTAACTTGGAAAGATCTTTATTTAATTAATTAATATGGTAACTATTAATTCATAATATATTTGAAATCTTTACTTTAGAATATCCTTGAAATTTTTAAAAATGTATTTGACTTGCCTGAATGGTCTTGCTTTGCCCTCCTGTACCCAGGAGATTGATGTCAATTGCTTTAGTAGGCTTTCAAAGGCTGTAGTTCCTTGCTGGATTTGGCCAAAGAAAGATGCCTGACGAAGATCAGGCAAGGAGATTAAAATGCTTAGAGGGTATGTCCTCTTGGCTCTTGTTCTGAAGTGGCATAATCTATTAGGGGCCATATTATTCAACAAAGGCCCCATCCCAGAGGTCATCAATATCCCATGATGATTTTCCAAACATTGCCTATACCCTTATAAATATCAATCTTTCCTCAATGGCTTGTCTCTGTCTGCCATCTGTTTCCTGTCAGGATCCTGACTAATACCTGACCTAGGTATAAATGTTAATGTGCTTTTCCTTGTCACTCTTCTTCCTCACAATCAAATGTGACTTAATGAAGATGGTAAATTATCACAACCAGGGCTTCATCTGGGTTCCAAGCATGTTTAGTGTTGTTGACAGAGTGCTAGCTTGTATACTGATTTTAGGAAAATTTGTATTATTTGCTAATATTTAGAAAATTGAAAATCCTTATATAAAAATCTGGGTTTCTAGATTCTTCTGAAGAAAACAACAACAACAAAAACAAACAAACAAACAACAAACAAACAAAACATCCTGAACTACTGAAAGTTCTTGGGTCTTCCTTCCAGACTATCAATTGGCTAGAGCAAAGAAGGTTTCATTTTTCTACTCTTTTAGGTTCCCACCATGCCCTGAGGTCTCTGAGTATCAGTTGCCCCACCTTTCCCCATTGCCCACTTAAGTTGAGATTGGGTGTTGTTGTTGTTTCCTTATTGCACATTTATGAAGAAATAAAATATCACACAAATACCCCAGTCTCCCATTATCTTCAGAATAATTTATAAATGCAACAATCTGGCCTTGGCATCTGCTTACCTTCTTGACCTCATCTCCTATTTCCCTTCCCCCCTGTCACTCCAATTCAGCCACATTTATTTTCTCTCTGTTCTTCAAACTCATCAAGGTTGTTCAAATCCAAGTCAGCTTTTCTTCAGTCGGTCTGTCTAGTTCAGTTTCCATATGCATATCTTTGCCTGAAGTTCACAGGGGTTTGCTTCCTTAATTCATAGAGGTCCACCAAGACTGCCACTTCAAAAAAAATATTCTCTCTAGAATCAGCAGGACTCTGTTTTGAGATCTAGCATGTATGCAGACAACTCTGGTGTTTTGTGTTTTCTTCTGGAGCCTCTATTTCTTTTTATCTCCAGCACCATTACCTCTCAGCCTCCTCCACCATAAATTGTAAATCCATAAATTGTAGCAGCAAGTGAACTAATACCACATGATCTCTGCACGATCCAGACTGTGAATGTGGCTTCAGCCCTGGGATTAAGGGGTAGAAGAGTTATTGTGCAGTATTAAAACCAGATGGTGTTATTTTAATTAGAGTAATGGGGGTTCTTAATCAGAGAAAGTGCACTAACAATGCCAGGATATATCATCATGACCACTAAAAAAATCAGCAAAGAATTGTAAAGCCATTACTTTAGAATATCCTTGAAATTTTTCTCTAGAAATATCTGTTTCCATTAACATGTACTTGTAAGCCTTTCCCAAAATTCCTTCCATAATCCTTTTTTAAAAAATTTAATTCTTACAACGAAGAGGCAAAAGCATAAGTGTCATGAAAGGCATGTAAACATAGAGTTTTAGTGCTTCAGTTCGGGGATGTGAGCATGCATGTGTGTGCACTTTTTGCGTTCATAAGGTGTGTTTTCCTCAGAAATAAATAAAATGAAAGACAAATCCTCCCTGTGGGACCATTAACCCAGAAGATTTCTATGAGAAAAGTGAAATTTAATTTGGGAGGGATGAATGGAAAAGTCTGGTCCCATAAGTAGTGCAATATACTTAGCTCCATTCCAATCATTTTAATAACTCACACCCACTCTTTATCCTTTTCACTTGCTTGTGTTTTAGCACTTCTCTGTGGATCTCCAGAGGCCTGAGCATTCTTTCCATGTTTCTGACACTTGTGCTTATATGGATGGGGGCTGATCCTCTCTCCTCCATTAGATTTTAAATTTACAGCGCACCAAGAACTTTATAACTCCCCACTCCACTTACTAGCCCACAGCTGAAGTCTTACCTTCTTCGTGAACTCTCCCCTAGACCCTTCTGAGCCCTGGTGATCCTTTATTTTTTTCCTCTCCAAATTTATATTGTATTTTTCATTGCATCACATCCCACGGCTCTTGGCTGTAGTAATATTTAGCGATCACTTGTTCTATAGCAAGCACTCTTCTCTGTATTTTCTATGCATTATTAAATTTAATTCTCACAATAACCCCATGCATCAGGTACTGTCCTTATGCCATTTCAATAGGCTGCACTAAAATAGTTGCCCAAGCCAAACAGCCAGTAAATGAAACATTCTTTTTAATCATTCTGCCTGAACATGTTAGACTCTCTCCCATGTATGAAATGTCTATTTATTTATGAATTATGTCCTATACCATATGTTAGTTGAGTCTCAGCCAAATGTCATACCGTACTGAATGAAACAGTCCCTATCATGCCGAGGTCTGTATTATAGGAGGAATTCACACATTGTAGTGAATTCGGAAGCTTTAGTTTGAACTGAACAGTCTCTTCAGTTCTACATCAGCTCACCCAGCTGCATGTAGCCAAGATTTTTATAATCGATGTGACTTCAGACTTTCTATTTTTGAAATCATCAGAAGATTCTAAGGGAGTGGGTTCATGCTGTGTAACTGAGGTTATTATTTTTATGATCTAAGGGAGAAGAGCCGAGACTGAAAAACCTCCCTTACACCAACGTGACCAGAAATAATATTTCTTCCTGGTGTAGAATGAATTACAATATAACTATACTTCCCCTTAATTTATGCTGTTGGAAGAAACAGATGATGAGAAAGAGAGAAGAAAAAAGAACTACTATTTATTAAACGTCTCCTTATTTTATTACCTAAATTTACTTTAAAACTGCATTTTAAAGCAACTTCATCAATTATAAGGGACTAGGACATCTGGGTCACTTTTTGTTTCCTTGTGCAGGAGTTCTTATCGCCCCACGGTATCAACAAATAAACTTCAGGATGTTCAAGAGCATTATGAAATTCTTTGAAAAATTCTATGCATCTGCTGTTATGTTTAGTTAAGAGGGTGCACAGCTTTTATCAATTCCTCAAAGGAGCTTTGACCAAAAACCTCAAAATAAAAGAATAATAGTATCTACTGCTCTCCTGGGGGTGAGAGTGGCTGGAGAGAGGTCAATGGGGAAAAAGGGAGACTTATGTAATATTTTAAACAATAAAGAATTTAAATAAAAAATACTAAAAATATCAACTGCTTTCCTGATGATTATAACACATCATAAATAACCTAAAAGTTGTTCATTTGCCCACAGTCAAATAGAATGATTAATATGAAACTTCCATGAAAAAAAAAATTTCAGGTTTTAATACAGCGAAAGAGAAAGTGAACAAAGTTGTTCCTACATTAGAACAACTGTTACCAGGGCACTTTAACAACCTTAAAAATGATTGAGGACCCCTCAAAGTACTGTTGTTTATGGGGGCTATATCTCTTGATAGTTACAGTATTAGACATTGAAACAAAAAGTTTTAAAATTCTAGCATTCAGGGTGGGACAAAAGCAGGTTTAGAGTTGTAAGTACAGGAAACACAATTCATTCTTGAATTGTTATTTATTAATTATGGCATTATTTTCCAATCAACCCCTGTAAGCCTGCTTTTGTCCACCCCGTGTGCAGGCACGCACTGGGCAGCCTTCAGAGGGACAGCACCGTCTCAGTGATGGTCTCGCAGCCTCTGGAAAATCCCCCCTTGAGGTCATGAGAGATTAAAAAGGCAGCAATATTTTTGTTTCACTATGAAATTAATTTCCACTTTGCAATCCCCTGAAAGCTCTAAGGGACCCTCGGGAATGTTCAGATGGCATTTTGAGAACTACTGCTTTACAGAAACTAAAATCTTGTCTTTGGTTCTGTTTTCCCGTTTCATTTTGGCTTTTGTAAACAAGAGATCCAAATGTGGGCCTCATCTCTCAGAAATAGAGGGAACGTCATGTACTAGTTAAGTGTTAATGCTATCCCCACTCTAATTCCCTTATTTTCTCTCTGCCTTACTTTTATCATAATTTATTGCACCTTACTACACTGTGTACATATTCACAAGTATGTCTTTTTGGGCAACATTTATTTAAAGAAACAAACATACCCACAAAAACACTAAATCATAAAATGATGAAATGAGGACAATGTTTTTTTTAAGTAATTTATTCTGAAATTACTATGTGCAATGTCATGATACCATAAGAAAATCTGTAACTTTCAGCAAGTTAACATTGTTTAATAGAATAGTTTCAAAGTTAGAAGAAGTGTTGGTGTGGTCCTCAAATTTCATTCTTCTTCAGAGAAGAAAAGTGAAGTCATGTTTTTTGCGTCAGTTTTCTTGGCTTATTACATGATTTTATATATATATATATATATATATATATATATATATATATATATATATATATTACCTTGATAGAAATACAAGGTATTTTATCCTATTTTTATTACCTCTGATGAACATTTCATACTTTTCTTACACGAACGAGCTGTTTATGTGCACTCAGTGTGTATAGCTAATGTTAAACGTGGCAGCTGAAAGGAGAAGGTTCTGGGTGGGAGCCGGTACAACAGAAGCAGCCAGTGTCTGGGGTCTGCGTAGTGTTCCTCATTGACAGCGAAATACCACGTCTTCTCTGCGCGGCTGGTAACTTCCCCTGCCTGCCAGTAGCCCATCGCTAAAGATAAATGTTTGCAAACAGAAGATTTCTCCCATGAAACCATAAATCTGTGTTTGTGGTATTGTCTAATCTCTGTTGTGGAAATGGATCTGACATCACCATATGAAAATTATGACTTTTGTCAACCCCAAACCAGGATGCAGATAATGATACAGGAAATTTTCATCTTTCGATTCAGGCAAATGTCACAATTGTGGGTCACTCTGTTACCCACGTTGAGAGAGTTTACTATCCTTTAATTAGAATTATCTTCCAGAAGATGTCATGGTTTATGTGCTCACTGAAGAAAGTGAACTGAGAGCCCTTACTTCCTCTATAGCTAATCCTGGGCTGGAAAATGCAAATGTCATCACCGTAACATTATAAGTCATGGAAACAACCCAGAAACGGGGATTTTCATCCAAGGGTTCAAATCAAGTCCATATTTCCAGGTCCCCGATCGCTTCCCTGTGTTCTTTCATCAAACGTTTCCAGTGTACATTACACCTTGCTGGAAATACCTTTTTAAATTCCACTTGTCAGAGTGACATGATACAAAAGTTGTGTTTTATGGTGGGAAAACAACCTGCCACCTACTTAACTGTGTACCCCTACTTCAATCTCTGACAATATCCTCCAAGAAAATAATATTGCTTTAGTTGTTATCTCTCTCTCTCTCTCTCTCTCTCTCTCTCTCTCTCAACATATGACCATATGTTGGAAGCAATGACATCATGCGCTAACCTTTCTCTCAGAGAGCATGCAACACCTTTCAGGCAAGATGCTCAGAGCTAACATTAAACATGCATCCTACCTCTTCCCTGCACATGGGTAACCATCTCCATATGATTGGAGAAGGTCACCCCATGAGCTGATGGTGCCGCTGGGAATAGAAGCCAGAAGTCCTGGCTCCCTGTGAAGTGTTGCGACTAGAAAGCACTCATCCTGTCTCTTTGGGGAATGAAGTACATTCTGAGCAGGATGAAGGCCTGGCTAAGAGGAGGCTAGGTCAGGGCTGCCTCAGCCCTGGACTTGAACCCTTCTAGATATTTTCACAGTGGTTCTTACATGGGAGTGGGTGACTTTGCTGAGTAACTATTTCTAATATCACAAAGATGGTTCAGCTCCATGTTTGATAGCATTATGGAGGCAGCTTTATCATTTCAGTAAAGGAGTATCAAAGGCTAAAGGAGAAACGCCACTCTGTCTGGAAAAACTCTAATGAATTCCTTGACTTATAAAATAACTCAAAGTAAGGAAGTGAACAACAACAAAAAATCATTCTGAACCTCTATAAGCACTTTTTTTGGAAATTAACAAATTCTTGTTGCTCTGAGTTGAATTGGTTATTTTAGGCAATTACTTTGGTACTGTTAAAAATTGAAAAATTTGAACAAATTCAGAATTTAGAATCTGAAAGCTTCAGAGCAACAATCCCCCTTACCTCTCCCCTCCCCACCCCATACACATGCTGCCCCTATGTCTTCAACCTGCCAGCAGGGTCTAGCTCAGCATCACTAGCGGGTAAATATCCTGTTAAAAGAAAAACATAATTTCTTTTTATCTGTATTTGAAGCTCAAAACAGCTTCTCAATAAGTATTTGTTCACTATAATAATGAAAATTATTATCAAAACCCCTGCCTGTGGATAATGGCCATTTCCTATGTCCGTTTTACGGGGGATGGGGGGAGATTTATTTAGAAAGAGAAGGGCGTGGTTATGAATACTAAAACCTTATTTGACTGCAAAAACTCATGCAGACAAGGATGCCATGCATTGCATTAAATTTTATCTTACTTTCTGGTCCTGCATAATTATTTTTTCATTGTCATTACTTTAATTAGACAAGGCAAGGAGGTTACTATGCCCATTTAAGTTTTATTTATTTATTTTTAGAAAGGCAATACCCAAAGAGTCAGAAATATTTCTTTATATTCACACAACGTAAGAGTCAGATTTTAAATTACTTCTTATTCTTATTTGTAAACTTTTTATATAAATGAACTCTACTTAAATAAGGTTTAAAATTGTTCAAGTAAATAATTAGAACCATATAGAGATAAGGGGACATTTGTTAGCCAGTAGTCTGGAATCCAGAGAATGGTGACATAAAAACTTGTCTAAAGAAGTGATAAACACAGGTTAATTACCAGGACAATGGGAAGCGGTCAGAGGGAGAGGGAGGAAAAAAAGTGATTTTTAAGTTAGTAACCTTTCACCTGCCTCACATTGGTTGGAATCCAATATTGACCAGAGGGACTGGAATTCATTCTGATGATGTGATGGTAAAAGTTGTGAGTTCAATGAGTCTGGTGGTCTTGGCTCTATTCCCAGAGAATTCAAGTTCCCAGCAAATAACTAAAGGACCTCAACTTTGGTCCAACTGGCAGTCTTTGCTCTGTCAAAAAAAAAAAAAAAAAAAAAAGACTCGGGGTGGAAATGGACCATAGGGACACATTTTCTCCTTTTTACTGACAGGCTTCATCTCTGAATGAGTGGAAGGAACTCTGGTGGTCACCTCTGGTAAAGTAATGGTCAGCACCCTCTTTTTAGCCTGACTTGTGACTGCAGTGGACTTGGGGTTCCCCTAAAGCTATCTTTGGGGAACAAAAGGGAACGTAAAATGTATCACTTGAAAAGATATAATGATTTCATGTGCAGCCTTCTTATCAGAGTCCTCAATGACTCTGATGAACAATCTGGGAAATATTATTCAGCAGAACCATTCCTTGGGGGGTGGGGGAGAGTGAGCAGAGGTCGTCTTTATTAAAAATTTTGCACCTGAGGGCTTCCAGGCAGAGTGAAAGAACATGCACAACCCGACTGAAAACACTTTTTAAAAATCTTTAGAATGCATTAGTGCATTAATACACAGGGGTTAACTCTGATTGCCTGATATAGAAATCCCAGATGCTAATTTTTAAACACTAACAATCTCCATTATAAAGTGTTTATTTTGTGCTGCTTTTCTCTTTCTTTTAATTCATGGTGTCCATCTACTTTTAATTCATGGTATTCACCTAAGAGAGCCCTTCCATGGTCCCTATGGCTTCTAAAATTACTGAGGGAAGAAACTCTTCCCAAAGTTAAGTGGCTGAGGTGAATGATTCTTGTTTATGGAAAAAGCTCCAAAGGTATATGAAAAAATATGCAGACTAGCTTATGGTGAAGTATTTCTAGTGCCTATAATTGTGCTATTCTATCCAATGGGTTATCTACAAGAAAATGATGCAAAATTTAGAAGTTCCTTGGAGTTCAATTCTAGTGTAAAAAAATGCAGTCAATCATAAAACAAATTGTAAAATTAATTGTGTAATACAGAGAATTCCTAAACAATATTCACATACACACAAAAAAATCACAATTTAAGCAAGATGATGCAAGATAAGAATTTAGTCATGTCTTTCAACTTTCATTTGGCTTCCTTATAAAATATAACACTGTTTTTTATGCCCTTTGTCTTGAAACATTTTGTTCTCTGGACTCTCATAATACAAGTCTGTTCAGGCTTCTACTGTTGTATCGTTCTGCCTGGAAAATTTGACATTTTTTTTAGGGACCTAGATCCTCTTTCCTTCATATTCAATAGACTCTCCAGAAATATCCTGTCTTATTTTGTAGCATTAGATGTTGTCCTCTCGCACTCCTCATTTGGTCAGGGCTCATTTAGAAGCCGGGAAGAGAAATTAAAATGAAATCAAATGAATTTCAAAATAGGGTTTTTATTAACTTACAAATATGAAAAATTGAGGCACAGTTATTATAAAGGTGCTCAATGTATTCATTAATTTAACATTTTTAATTGAAATTTACTATAAACCAAGCTTAATTTTTAGGATTAGGGATAGAAGGGTGAATTAAATAGACAACAATCTCTAAAGCCATGAAGATTAAATAAGAAAGAAAGAAATGCTTTTAAAAACACACACATTAAACACATTGTATGTTAGATGCTGGTCAGACATAGGGAGGAAAGATAAGGCAGGCAATTAGGGAGCCTGGGTAGAGTGGAGTTGCTATTTCAGTTAGTCAAGGGAAAACCTCAGTGAGAAGGTAATATTTGAGTTAAGATCTGAAGGAGCTGGAGGAGTAAGCCAGGTGGATAGCTAGAGAAAGAGCATGCTGGGCAGAAGAAACAGCAAGTGCACATAGCTGAGGGAGTGTGCAAACTCTGAGGAGTGCAGGGAAAATCCAGAAAAGTGAGTGAAGAGATAGTCATAGAAGGAAGCAGAGAGGTAGACAGTGGGCAAGCCATGACAAGCCTTTTTTGTTTGTTTGTTTAAATTTCTTTATTGATTATGGTATCACATATATGTCCTCATCCCCCTATTCCCATCCCAAACCCCTCCCAATGAATGCCCCCATCCCACTGTTGTCTGTGACCACTGGTTAGGCTCATATGTATGCACACAAGTCCTTTGGTTGATTTCTCCCCTTTCTCCCCACCCTCCTCTCCTCTCCCTCTGAGGTCCAACAGTCTGATCCATGCCTCCTTGTCTCTGGGTCTGTTCTTGTTCATCAGTCTATGTTGTTCATCATTTTCGCTAGATAAGTGAGATCATGTGCTACTAGAAATACACTTACAAGAACCAAAAATGAGACAAGCAATAATGGTAATGCTGAGAGGCAAATGAATCAGTCTGTAGTGAGTTTCTTTCTGGGCCAACAGTTCTTTTGAGACGCAAATGACAAGCCTTTTTTAAGGACCTTAGCTCTGAACTGTGATTGGAATCTGAATCACTGCTGTATATCGAGGAGAAAGTTTATATATATATTATTGATTGATTTTTTAGAGAGAGGGATAGAGAGTTAGAAACATCGATGAGAGAGAATCATCCATCAGCTGCCTCTTGCACACCCCCTGCTGGGGATGTGCCCGCAACCAAGGTACATGCCCTTGACTGGAATTGAACCCAGGACCCTTCAGTCCGCAGGCCGATGCTTTATCCATTGAGGCAAACCAGTTTTGGCTAATTTATGTTTTGATGAGATTAGTCTAGTGGCAAGAATAAGGCAAGTTAAGTTGGAGTCAGGAAAAACCGTTGATATATCACCTGAAATTCAGGGGTTAAAAACTGCATGTATTACATCTCACTCATGCATCTTTAGGTAGTGTGGCTGTTTTCTTTGGCCTCCATTGGGTCCATGCATCTGTGGTTGGCTGCAGAGTAGCTCTGTGGCTCTCTGCCCTCCCACATTTTGAAAGGCTGGCTGAATGTAGGCTGGCCTCAGATATTCTCAGCTGGGATGTCTGGCATCTCCTCTTCATGTTGTCTCATCCTCCAGCAGGCTGGCGTGGGTTTGTTCATGTGGTGGTGGCAGGGTTTCAAGAGGCAGAGCAGGAGCATGCAAAGCCTTTGTAACCCGACCACAGAACTGGCATGGCTACCTTGCCACATTTTGTTGGCCAAAGCAAGTCAAAAGGTCAGTCAAGATCCAAGGGGTAGGGAAGTAACTCTATCAGGTTATGAGAAAAGCAGCACAATCATGTTGCAAAAGGTATGCTGGGAGGCCAATGATCCACCACAGAATATATATATATATATATATATATATATATATATATATATATATTAAATAGGCAATTGAACTCTTTATATTTTAAAAGTAAAACCAAGATGATTTACTAAAGAATTAAAGGTAGCCTACAACCACCCTCTATTTGCCCAAGCAAGGAACCTGGCAGCCATCATTCATTTCTACTTTTCCCTCCATTCGGTGAATCATTAGGCCCTGTAACTTCCTTATTCTAAATATCTAGCAGCCGGGGCCACCATCCACAGGAATATCCAGGCAGCTCCCTGATTGATGGCTTTGCTTGTGTTCTCACCCCCCAGTTAATCCATCCTTTCTACTAATTCATATTTTTTTAATTTTGCAGATAGTGATATTGCTACAACAAAGTGCAATTGCATGATTTCCTTGACTAATAATAAGTCCAAATTACTCTTAGAATAATGCAGCTTAAAGGTCCCTTTTACCTCTCAAGTTTTCTGTTTTGTTACTTTTTGCCACTCAGACTGTATTCTCAGCACAGTAAGCACATTATTTCCTCTAAGGAACTCACCATTTTCCTCCCATCTTGGGTTACTGATTATTCTATTCACTTCCCTGGAGGGGGGATAATATATAATTTCTTTTAGGAAATCTATATGTTTTTATTTATTTTAGAGAGATAGGAAGAAAGAGAGGGAAACTTCCATTGGTTGCCTCCTGCACACACTCTGACTGGGACCCAACCAGAAGCACCTGTGCATACGCCCTGATTGTGAATGAAACAGGTGACCTTCTTTTGGTGCACAAGAGATGATGCTCAACCAACTGAGCCACGCCAGCCAGGGATAAGAAATATTTTTACCCTTCCTTTCACTGGTCTTGGATGCTACTCTTCCTCTATATCTTCCATATCATGACACTTTTTACATTGCATTTTATTGACTATTTGCCAGTAATTAATCATCACTTGATTTTAAATGTCATGAAAGTGATGATCATGTCTGTCTTGGTCACTATTTTCTCTCTCAATAATTGGTTCATACTAGTCAGCCGAAGTATCATGAGAATCAATGAATGGAAGAACTGTGACTTTAAACATTTTTGTAAAGAAAATTTTAATCACCACATAAATATATAGGCATATATTTCTTTAAAAAAAGGTTCTGTTGTTGTTTTAGTATTACAGAGATAACTATTGGAAAAGTTTATTATGTAAGAACCATAACAAAGACTAATATGAAACACTGAAGAAAGAGAAGAGGGAATAAGGAAAGAGTTATGACAACATGAGGCAATTTTTCAAAAAAAAATTAAGATAGGGAAGTTCCCATTTTATTGGTTAGGGCTCAGTGGTGGTAGGAGACACATAATAAGCGCTATGGAAAATTTATTATAGTGATTATATGCTTTTCAGTTGTGGGAGAAGTTGGGAAATGAAGGTCTAGAACTAGACTTAGAGGATAAAAGAGGGAGTTGCTGGCCAGTTACTACAGAAGCCAAGTATGTCCAGCTGCTAAACAAGTCTATGCAGTGGGATCTTGTATGGAGGTCTCTGGGAAGCGCTTCTCTCAGGATAGCTACCACCTCCCTGGGGTCATGGTCAAGTGTCTGGTGATGGTTCTGGGGCACTGTTGGTCAGCAAGACCTGAAGTAAGGAAGACCTATACCTAGAAAAGAGGACAAAGAGGATAAACCAGACCTGATGGGCACTAATTCTGTCTTTGAAGACATGTATCTGCAAAGAGAACTGTTTCATCTCTGTTTCCTAGATTTTATTCAAATTTCTAACGTGGACCCAAACAGGGAAGGAGATTATGGAAAACCTTTTTTCCAGCTTAACAAATATGACCAGAATACACCACTGAATGCTAGAGGCTTTCTTTAAATGTTAGAAACTCTTGTGGCCTTACATTCTCACCTAATTTGATTCTGGGAAAAGTCAAGATTTAGATGTTGAGTTGACCTGTAGAGCAAGTTGGCCCAGACTCCGCACTGAGCAGCTATAGTGTAAAAATGGTCGGAAATGTCAAGAAGCCTAGGGATGTATGCAAATAATCTTGAAGCTCAAATAAATTAATGGCATATGAGAGAAAGAAGGAGATCTAGTCTTAATTACATGGTTTTGAAAACATGCTGCCAAGAAATAAAGTACAAAATTGTTTTGACTGGATTTCAATTACATTTAGAAAATGTAAATACATGGTATTTATCTTGTGGACTTGGGAAGCAAAAATAATTAAATGTCCAATAGAAGGACATATGAGTTGGTAAATTTTAGTAGTAGGTGTCTCTTTTGCTCATATACTCTGTATATTTGAGGATATATTCTGGAATTCTCTGTAGTGACTTTTCTCCTTAAGCTGTTGGCCCAATTTCTAATAAGATCTTAGTTTCTTTTACCAAAAAGTCCATTCCCTAGCCTCAGAGCTTCTTGCCAAGGGATACTGTGGGGGGAAAAATTGATGTCAAAATACTTTCTCTGCAAAGGTGGTTACTTTCATCAGAGATACAGCCTTTTCAGTTATTAAATAGACTATCTAACATGCCAGCCTGAAGCATTTGCATTTGCATGCTTTTCCCAAAACACAAGCATTATCAAGCAAGATGGCAAAGTGGCTCACCAAATCTCACCAGATCATATAAAATATAACTCCTCCTGTCCTTCTTTAATGCTATACAAAGTCAACTTCTGGCCAGTCTAGCACAGTCACTGAGTCCTGGCAGTCTGTCAATGAAATTCAGATCTATTGAAGTGAAGTCTCAATACACTCAGACAGGTAAATGGTAAACTTCAAATGTTATTCCCATAGTGGAATTCAATATGGATTTTCCCTGTTTTGATAGATAAAATTTCATATAAACTACCACAGAGATAATCTGCCAAAAAGATTTGAAGTTCGCCCTTGTTACTTGTTTTCAAAGCCAGTGCCTAGCATTTCACGTTTCATCCAGTTCATTACCATGAGCATTTCCTTCACATCTCACCCCCAAGAAAGGTGCTTATTTTGCACATACTTTATTCTTGTAAATAAATGCCGGCAACTGCTGTTATTTCATTCCCTTTCAGGGCACTTCTTGACATTTCTACGCCTGCCTACCTAACTATGTTAATATTTTTCTTTCTGGGCACTTCATATTATAAGAGTCAGAGCAGAAGATTCTGTGGAGAAGGAACTTCCCAACTGCAGATCATGACTCATCTTCTGACTCATCAACAAGGCTGGAAATTTAGAACTGTTTACTTTAATTACAATTAATTTTTAATAGAACTAAAACAAGTAAGTTGGGAAATGTCATTGGCACATGAATTTCAGTTGTTTTGGGGAGGAGTGCTTGCCTTTAATACAATGCAGACACAAGAAAAGATCATGACATGCAGTTCTTAAAGCTCCAATAAAACAAGTTCACAAGCTAACAAAGAAAAATTATATACTTAACTACTTCTAGGGAGTTAAATTCAGAAATTACTCAAGGAAAAAGATTAAGAATGTTCACTGTTATCAAAAAGAACAATTAAATTTATGAGACATATCTTCATCTTTTAAAACTCACAGTTCTTTATATTTTAATGGATTGTGAACTGTTGTTTGATATCAATGTGATTATATTAGGAGAGAATTTGACTGTCGTAACTGAGTAGCTGACACAATCCAAAAAAAAATTAAGATTGAAATAGTTACAGAGAGTAATGAAGACATCATTCCCTGGAATTCACTTGTTTTCAGAGACCAATTGCCATCCTTGGACAAGTTTCCATGTCAGAAACTGACTTAAGAAGAGGATAAATCCAGAGCATAGTATTCTCACAAATGAACCATATGAGATGAGAAGCATAAGATTCAGGTTTCAGAGTTGGAATCAATGCAGCCTTGTTATTTTGAAAGGGGACTCTCCAACCTTTCTACTAAATCAAAGGAAAAAAAATCAACATATCAAGGGGTCATCAAACAAAGTGAGATTCCCTAAGTATATGCATGGACAATTGAAACAGACAGAAACTGAATATAGTCCATAGAAATACTTAAACATTTTTTTGAATTAAAATAAAAGAAAGAAAGAAAGAAAGAAAGAAAGAAAGAAAGAAAGAAAGAAAGAAAGAAAGAAAGAAAGAAAGAAAGAAAGAAAGAAGAGGATGCCAATGTGTAACCCACCACCCAAATTCTTTATAAAGTAACACCAGCAGTACTTTATGACGTATATATAACACAAGAAGTATAACTTGAAAGCTGAGGAAAAGGAGGCTTCACCTTGAAGGACACTGAATGTTCGTCCAGCAGAGGGCGGTGGTGCATGTTTACAGTTCATCTCCGAATGGGAATGGGAAGAAGCCCTGCAGAGGAACCCTTGGGCAGTACACAAGCAAAGCACAGGATAGCAAGAACTTATCACAAACAGCTTCAGGGCTGCTCACTAAAGGGAGATAAGGCATTTCAGATCTTTAAGGTTTATTGAAATGTTGGTAGAAAAAGCCAAGAAAAGAGGAAAATCAGCTTCTGAAGTGCTCTATCTCAAATCAGCCAATTTATGGGTGGGAATTATGCATCTCCCTCTAACTTAATATTTTTTTTTAAATTACCTTGTTTATAACAATAAAAAAATAGTAGTAACTAGTATTTATTGGGTAGTTATCATTTTGTAAGGTACTGTCTTAAAGTCTATACACATACTGTATGTTATGACTGAATGTTTATGTTCTTCCAAAATTCATAGGTTAAAGTCCTATCTGTCCCCAAAGTGATGGTATAGGAGGTGGCCTTTGGGAGGAGATTAGGAGTAGATGAGATTAAGAGGGAAGAGATACCATCAGTGGAATTAGGGCTCTCACAAGAGTCATAAAAGAGTGTGCTTCCTCTCCTTATAATCTCACATGAGGATAGGACAAGTGGCAGTCTGAAACCCTAAAGAAGGCCCTCAACAGAACCTGACCATGCTCGTAGCAACCTGATCTGGTACTTGGACTCTCCAAAACTGTAAGAAATAAATTTCATTTATAAGCAACCTAATATGTGATATTTTGTTACAGTACCCTAAAAGGACTAAAATGCTATATTAATTCATTTAACTACTCAGTAATTCTATTGTATACCGTATTTGCCGTCGCATAAGACGATTTTTTGGCCCTGAAAAATATGCCTCCAAGTGGGGGGTAGTCTTATATGGCGAGTATATAACAAACTCTGTATTTTGAGTGGAAATGTTAGGGGGTCGTCTTATACGCCCAGTCTCTTATACGCCGGCAAATACCGTATTTTTCAGGGCCAAAAAATCGTCTTATACGCCGGCAAATACAGTATATACTAGAGGCCTGGTACACAAAATTTGTGCACTCAGGAGGGTCCTTCAGCCTGTCTGTGCCCTCTCACAGTCCAGAAGCCCTTGGGGGATGTCTGCCTGATGGTTTAGGCCTGCTTGGGATTAAAAAAATAAGAATCTATATCTATAAATGTGGGATTCCTTAACATGACCCGTGTGGTTCAGGGCCCACACTCAGGGTCCGGTTTCTGGAGAAGGCCGCACCCTAAATTGAAGAGACTGGAAAAGAGTTAATTTGGGAAAATGGGGGCCAGGCAGGGAGTCCACCTCTAGTGGGAAGACACACTGCAGATCTGGCCTTTTGCCATTCCTTTTATTGAGATTCTGAGACAAAAGACATTGCTTAGGCAGAAAAGTTCCAGCAACAGAAAATTAACAAGAATTTACATATGATTAACAAATTAAAGTTGCCTCAAGTTCTACTATCTCAACTAGACAAAGAGTTAATTGCTCTGACCTTTCAGAGCCATTGAGGTTGGCCATCTCTTTTTGCATTTAAACAATAGTGACCCAACCTAGAGTCAATGAGTTAATAGCTCTGACCATTCAGAGCCATCAAGGTTGGCCAGCTCCCTTTACATTACGTTTCAGTTCCTGGTTCCTGATTTTTCCTGGTTCTTGGTTCCTGGTTCTTCCTGGTTCCTGGTTCCCTGCATATAAAATCTATATATCTCTCTGTGGCAGTGTTAAGGATGTCCGACTGATGGCTTAGGCCTGCAAGCAGAGCCAGGAGAGTCTCCAGTCACCATCAATGCACTTGCCAGGAATGAGGGCTTCTGACTGAGTAGAGCTTCCCCTGTGGGAGCACACTGACCACCAGGGTGCAGCTCCTATGTTGAGCATCTGCCCCCTGTGGTCAGTGCGCATCATAGTAACCAGTTTTTCCACTGTTCAATCAATTTGCATATTAGCCTTTTATTATATAGGACTAAAGGCCCAGTGCACAAAATTAATACATTGGGGGAGGGAGGGATCTCCCTCAGCCAAGCCTGCACCCTCTCCAATCCAGGACACCTTGGGGGATATCTGACTGCCAGTTTCGGCCTGATCCTTGTGGTATTGGGCCTAAACCGGCAGTTGGACATCCCTCTTATAATACGGGACCACTGGGTTCTAACTGCTGACCTGCCTGCCTGCCTGATCTATCCTAGCTGCCCCCTCCCCCCACCCAGACAGTTTGGTCACTCCTCACTATATTCCTCTGCCTCACACAGCCTGCTTATTCAGTTGTTTGGTTGCCCCTCACCTCACTGCCCCACCCCTACTGGCCTGGTTGCCCCATGCAGCCTGCTGCTCAGTCGTTGTTTGGTCGACCTTCATTAACCCCCTTGCAGGCCTAGTTGCCCCAAGCAGCCTGTTTGGTCATCCATTTGGTTGTTTTGGTTGCAACGGTCTCTAGGCTTTTATAGATATAGATTCCTATTTCTTTAATCCTCACCTGAGAATATGTGTTTATTGATTTTTAAACAGAGAGGAAGGGGAAAGAGAGAGAGAAAGAGAAACATTGATGTGAGAGAAAACATTGATCTATTGCCTCCCCTACGTACCTGGACTGGGGATGGAATCCATAACCTGGTAATTGCCCTGATCAAACATCCCTCCTGTCCAGACTATGAAAATGCCTAACTATTTGGTCTGAAGTATATCAATACTTAATTTCACTAGTAACTGCAACTAGTTACAGAGAGAATTATTGGCTTCCCACATTCTCATTAATTAATATGTACCCTTTAAATATGTCATTTTACTAAATAAAATTGTTGACTATTTGGATGCTCCATGTATCACTCCAAACTAATTTTATGTCATTAAATTCAGTTTTTGCTTTAAGTTTTCTTTTTGGAATCTAACCTTGGATAGCAAAGATATAATTTAATATTCTCTTCTATTAGCCAATGGTATTTTACCTTTCATATTTAGGTGTTAAACCACATGAAATCCACTTGGGTATAGTATAATAAGAATTGAGATGTATTTTTCTCCATAAGATGGACAATTTTTCCAATTGTTTTGTAGTGACAATTTATCAAATAAGTTCTTTGACATACATATCTTTCTAAATTATACTTGTCTAATTTTATATTTTTACTAGAGGCCCAGCACACAAAATTGTGTGTATGTGTGTGTAGGGTCCCTAAGCCTACCCTGCGATCAGAGCCATGTTCGCCACCCTGGGATGCTCCATGACATTGCTGCTACTCCGCCACTCTCCAGGATGCTGCCACTGCACCACGAGTCCAGTCCCTAGTCCCGCGCCACTGCCACCAGCCCAGTTCCCATGGTTCCCCATTGACCACCCAGTGATGGCATCCTGCGGACTAGGAGGAGGGACCAAGAGGTGGTCAATGCACCTCATAGCAACTGGTCGATTGGTTATTCTGGTCATGATGCCTGGCCTTTTATTATTATAGATGACAGTTTCATAATATCTTTATTACTATGGCTTTATTGGAATTCTGTCAGGTGTATTAGGGTAGCATTTACAAACATTGAAATTTGTTTTTTAGGTAAATTTCTATGATTTTTGACATACAAATGAATGTAACTGCCATCATAACCAAGATACAAAAGGAATTTCTGCAAAATACACCTATATTCCTTTGTATTCAACACATACCTCAAACCCAGCTTCTGGCAACCACTGGTCTGTTTTCTTGTTCCTCCAGACTTTCCTTTCCCAGAATGTCATAAAATGTAAGCACATAGCCTTTAACCTTCTGAGAATGGTTTCTTTCACTTAGCATAATTTACTTGAGACAATGCATGTTTTATGTATCAGTTTATTCTTTTTTATAGCTGAGTAGTAAGCCATCCATTGCATATACCATGACTTGTTTATATGTTCATTGTTTAAAAACATTGGGCTATACTTCATTTTGATGATTATGTATAAAGCTATTATAAATACTGACATGAAAAAAAAATTGTTGAGTTATATGCCTAAACTTTTCGGAAAGTGCCAGGCTTCTCTAGTTGGTTTGGCTCAGTGGATAGAGCCTTGGCCGGTTTACTGAAAGGTCTTGGATTCCATCCTGATCAAAGGCATATGCCCAGGTTGTGGGTCTCGATCCCCAGTAGGGGGCATGGAGGAGGCATCCAATCAATGATTCTCTCTCATCATTGATGTTTCTATCTCTTCCTCTCCCTTCCTCTCTGAAATCTATCTATATACACACACACACACACACACACACACACACACACACACACACACACACATCTATATCGAGAGAGAGAGAGAGAGAGAGAGAGAGAGAGAGAGAGAGAGAGAGAGAGACTGTTTTTCACAGTGGCAATAACATTGTGCAGTCTCTCAGCAATATAAGAAATTTCCAGAGGCTCTGTACCATCTCCAACAACTGATACTATTCTTTCCTTCTCTTCTCCCTTTCTCCTTGCCCTCCATCCTTTCATATTTCCTTTTTATTTCTTTTTTAAAATGTGTTTTTGTTGATTTTAGAGAGAGGAAGGGAGAGGGAGAGAGATGTAGAAACATCAATGATAAGAGAGAATCATTGATCAGTTGCCTCATGCACATCTCCGACTAGAGATCGAGTCTGCAACCTGGGCATGTGCTTTGACTAGGAATTGAATTGGTGTCCTCTTGCTGCATAGGATGTTGCTCAACCAACTCAGCAACACCAGCCAGTTTTTGTTTGTTTGTTTTTTTGTCATTTCAGTAGGTGTGTACTAGTCCTGATTGTGATTTATTTAATTTACTTTTCAATTATGACTAATATCTTATGCATTTTCTCACATGTCTTGCTCTCATATCTTTTGTGTGTGTGTGTGAAGTATCTTAAAACTGTTTGCCTCTGGTTTTTTATTGGATTGTGGTGTGTTTTTTTTTTTAATTACAAGTCTTGACTATTCCTTATATAGTCTGCATACAGTGTTTTTTACATGTGTTTGCAAATGTCAGTTTGTATCTTGATATTTATTTTAACAATGTCTTTAGAAGAACATAAAATTTTAATTTTGAAGAAATCCAGTAAATCAATTTTTGTGTTTTATAGATAATGCTTTTGTAGTGATATGTAAGAAATATTTGCTCAGCCCTGGGAAAATATTTATCCATCCGGAGAAACCAATGATTGTTTCTCATCATTGATGTCTCTATATTTCTCACCCACTTCCTCTCTGAAATTAATTTAAAAATATATATTTGCCTATTTTTAAAATCACAAAGTTTTTGTCATATATTTCTACTCAAAATTTTACAGGTTTTGGTTTTACAATGAAACTCATGCTCTATTTTGACTTAATTGTTGTATCTGTTGTGAGGTAAAATCTTGCTTTTGTGTATACAGATGAGTAATTCTTCCAGTGCCATCATTGATCAGCTGCCTACTGGGGATTGAGCCTGCAACCCATGCATCTGCCCTGTCACTCAATCACTGAGCCATATTATCCAGGCCTTTTAATATGTTTTTAGTGTTTTTCTATGATAAGGGATTTTTCTAAGATTCTTTATAATATTATAAAAAAAGATGTCTATAATAATAAAACTGTTATATGCTAATTAGACCGGACAACTGAAGGACCTTCTGGATGAAGCCATGGCAGCGGGGGCTGAGACAGAGTGGTTAGGGGCAATCAGGCAGGTAGGGGAGCTCAGGCAGGCAAATGAGAAGTTAAGGGCAATCAGGCAAGCAGGCAGAGTAGTTAGGGGTGATCAGGCAGACAGGCAGAGGGATTAGAGGGGAACAAGCAGGCAAGTGAGTGGTTGGGGATGGTTAGACAGGCAGGCAGAGGGGTTAGGGGCAATTAAGCAAGCAGGCAGTTAGGAGCTAGTGGTTCCAGATTGTGAGAGGGATGTGAAGGATTGGGCCTAAATCAGCAGTAGGAATTCCCCCAAGGGGTCCCAGATTGTGAAAGGTTGAAGGCTGGGCTGAAGGACCCCCACTTCCATGCAGGAATTTTGCGCACTGAGCCTCTAGTCTATTTTATAATTTATTTATATTATAAATAGAATAACATTTTAACATAATTGTTTATTCCCATAATGTTGTTGATTTTCTTAAATTTATATTTTATCTAGATTAAAATTGCTTATTGTTGAGCTTTCTGTAAAGATTTTTTTCTCTTCTCTTATAAACCTTATACCCTCTGTCTGTTTATTAAATGGTTGGCATCTTAGCCTGATTGAGCTGTTCTAATTAAGTATAAAACAGGGTGAATTATAAATAGCAGAAATGTATATTTATACATTTATAGTTCTGGAGGCTGGGATTCCTAGATTAGAGTGAGGTATAAGGCCCTATTCTGGATTGCAGACTTAGTTTTGTATCTAGACATGATGGAGCAAGGAAACTCTGTGGTCTATTTTATTTCATTTTTTTAAAAAATTTCAATTACAATTAATATACATTATTATATTAGTTTCATAGTGATTAGACATCCATGTAAATTATAAGTGATACCCAATAAATCTAATACACACCTGAAACCATAGATAGTTATTACAATATCATTGACTATACTTTACGTACTGTAACTATTTGTAACTACCAATTTGTACATTTTAGCCCCTTTCCCTTTTCACCCAACCCCTCAATAGCCCTCCCCACCTGGCAACCATCAATATCTCTGTATCTATTAATTTTCTTCTGTTTTGTTTGTCCCTCTAATTATTTTATTTTTATTTCACTTGTAAGTGAAATCTTATTGTCTCTGAATCATTTTACTCATCATGATACTCTCTATCTAGGTCTATTCATGCAGAAGGCAAGATTTTATTTATTTTTTATGGCTGAATCATATTCCATTGTATATATGCACCACTTCCTTATCCATTAATTTATTGATGGACACTTAGGTTGCTTTCATATCTTGGGTATTGTAAATAATACTGCAATGAGCATATCAATGCATGTATCTTTTGGAATTAATGTTTTGGCTTTCTTTAGATAAATATCCAGAAGTGGAGTTGCTGGGTCCTTCTTTGTCTCTTGTTGTAATGCCTATTTTGTCTGGTCTCAGTTTTGCTACATCAACTTTTTAAATTTCATTTTCATAAAATATTTTTAATTCTTTTATTTTGATCTGTGTGTGTCTTTCTATATGAAGTAAACCTCTATAAACAGTATATGTAATGATCTTTCATGTTTTCTTATTCATTCATTCACCATATGTCTTTTGATTAAAATATTTAACCCATTTGCATTTAGTGTAATTGTTGATAAGTATGTAGTTATTGGAATTTTATTAATCACATTTAACTTTTTCTGTCCTTAAAAATTCCCTTTAACTATATATATATATATATATATATATATATATATATATATATATATAATTGATTTCAGAGAGGGAGAGGAAGAGACAGAAACATCAATGATGATAGAGAATAATTGATCAGATGCCTCCTGCATACCCCTACTGGGGATTAAGTCCACAACCCAGTATGTGCCCTTGACCAGAATCAAACCCAGGACCCTTCAATCCACAGACTGAAGCTCTATCCACTGAGCCAAACCAGCTAGGGCCCCTTTAACATTTTTTTTTGTAATACTGATTTGGTGGTGATGAACTTCTTTATATTTTACTTGTCTGGGAATCTCTTCTCTACATTGACCCCCTTCCCTCTCCACACCCCCATCACCACACACACTGCCCAACCTTTACCACACACTATCTATCCTTAGATTCTAAATGATAGCCTTGCTGGGTAGAGTATTTTTGGTTGTAGGCCCTTGTTTTCATGTCTTTGAATATTTCATGCCAATCCCTTCTGGCCTGAAAAGCTTATTTTGAGAAATCAACTGATAGCCTTATGGGAGCTCCCTATAAGTAACTGACTGCTTTCCTCTTGCTATTTTTAAGATTTTTCTTTGTCTTTAACCTATGGCATTTTAATTATGATGTGTTTCGTTGTGGACTTTGGGTTTATCTAGTTTGGGGCTCTATGCTTCCTGGGTTTATATGTATATTTTATTATTATTATTATTATTATTATTATTATTGCCAGATTAGGAAAGTTTGCTATCATCATCTCTTCAAATTGGTTTTCAATTTATTTCTCTTTCTCTTCTCCTTCTCGCACCCCAATGATTAAAATACTGCTGTGTTTGATGTCCCAGATACCCCTAAAATTGTCCTCATTTTGCGGGATTATTTTTTCTTTTTGCTATTCTGATTGGGTGTTTTCTGCCATCTTATCTTCACAATAATTGATTCAGCCCTCTGTTTCCTATAATTTACTGTTGATTCTATCTAATATATTATTTATTTAAGTTTTTATATTCATTTCTGACTGGTTCTTATTTAAGTTTTTTAATCTTTTTATGTTTACAATCTCTTTGTCAAAGTTATCACTGAGATGATTGAGCTTCCTTATAACCAGTGTTTTGAACTCTACCTGGTAGATTGCATGTCTCCATTTTGTTTTGTTTCTTTTCTGAAGTTTTGTTCTCTTCTTTCATTTGGGACTTTTGTTTTGTTTTCTGAGGTGTGTGTGTGTGTGTGTGTGTGTGTGTGTGTGTGTGTGTGTGTTCTACTTTTGATTGCCTCCTTAAATTCTTCACTATATATTAGGTATGTAGATAGAGCTGCCACATCTCCCAGTCTTGGTAGAGTGGTTGTATATAGCAGATGTCCTGTGTGGTCAAGTGGCAAAATCCCCTTAGTTATTTCAGCAGGGTGCTCCAGATGTTCTTGTGTGGATTGTTTTCTCCTAATGTAGTTGACCTAAGGGCTATTTGTTTAGTGCCCTGGCTAGGACTACAGTGGTTGAGCTGTTGTGCAGGGGTAGATCCTACAGAGCAAGATTCAATCTAGCATGGCTCTGGTGCCTGTTCAGTCTGTCCTTTGGATGTGTTGTTTGTGGAGATGGTTGAGTGGTTCACTGATGTGGTCTGAAGCTGGCCAGTGGATATATTGTTGCTGGGACATCTGATGTGGGCCATGGTTAGCTGCTGCTTGTGCCCTGCCTGGGGCCAGTTGGTACAAGCTACAAAGTGATCTGCAGATGGTGGCCACTTGTGCTGCTCTTGGAGATGCCTGGGAGAGGGCAAGCTGTGTATTGAAGCTGATTGCACCTAAAGCTGGGCTCATGGATGCTTAACAAGAGGAATCAGGCATACTGAAGCCAAATGCTATTTGTTTGGGTTCATGATCCTTTGAAAGATTTTAGGAAAGTTCACAGCATGAGCTGAGACAGGCCATTTTTATGGAAAAGCCACTGTAACTAGTTGGCTAGTCCTGAAAGTTGTTTGAGGTGTGGTCTCGGGAAATCATCAGGGTGAAGTGTTAGGCCCTTGATGAAGACTTTGATGTGGTGCCCACCTGCACCTGCAGGGAAAGGGCTCAGTGAAGGAACAATGTCTCTGCTAGCACTTCTGTCTGGGAGAAAGCTCCCTCTCCCGCCTTCACACTAAAGCCAGACAATTCATTTCCTCCCTCTATGTTTCTTGCACCCTTTGAGCTATTGCTTAGTACTGGAGCTTAGAGCAAGTGGGTCTGTCAGCAAGCTCTTTCAGAGAAACCCGTGGGACTTCAGCAGCCCTCTAACTCAGCCACAAACTCCAATGGTTTTCAAGCCAGAAATTATGGAGACTTCTCTTGCTGGTACTGGAATCCTGGTCTAGGGGTTTTGGTGTGGGGGTGGGAACCCTCACTTTTAAAGGGAGACCTCCACCGCCGAGATATCCCTCCCAATTTTTAAACACCAGATGTGGATGTGGGACCAGGCAGTTCCGTGTCTATGCCCCTCCGACTAGCCTCAACATGGCTTCTTTCGTATATCCTTAGTTATAAGACTTCTTTTTAAAGATATATTTCAGGTGATTTGCAATGATGGCTGTTCTGTAGTTTAATTGTAATTTTAGTATAGTTATGGGAGGAGGTAAGTGCAGCATTTACCTTCTCTGCCATCTTGACTGGAAGCCCTAGAGTCTCCTTTATAAAGGAATTAGTGGCATTTATGGAGAGCTGTCATCATGACCTACTCACCTCTCAGAGGCCCCACTGGTGATACCATCACCTTGGACATTTGCATTTCAATGAGGAATTTTGTGGGGATGAAAACTTTTAGATCATAGCAGTTGGAAAGGATCTTAAAAATTATTCTAAAAAGCAAATGTGATGAGGAACATTGATATTATATTGTTGATTGCATGCATCTCCATTCATCTAAATTTTCTCCATTAAGAAGGATGCTTTCCTGAGGTTTAAATTGTACAGATTTTTATTGATAAAAATTTTGATATAGTTCTTGTTTTCTGAGATTTTTAAGATCATAAACAGTTGACCCTTGAACAACATAACTTTGAACTGCATGATTCCACTCATACACAGATTTTGTTTTCAAATAATACCTAGAGGATTTTTTTAAATTAGAGGTAATTTGAAAGCCTCACAGAGAAATGACATGTCCTAAAAATATGGAAATATTATGAGAAAATTAGGTACATTGCAAATAGCATAAAATATATGTAGAGGCTATGCCTTTTTATCATTTGCTACCATAAAATACGCACATATCTGTTCTAAAAAGTTAAAAATTATCAGTTTGCACAAACACAGACCATGCATGGTGACATTCTCAGTAAAGAGAAACGTAAATAAATGTAAAGATGCACTATTGAATTACAACTGCATAAGATTAACATAAATAACATACTATTGTCACAATCTTGTAGCCACCTCCTGTTTTTATTACTGTGAGCTCAAGTGTTGTGAATGTTCATTTAAATTGCTGTGTGATGCTAGTCATCCCCTTGTGAGCAGTTCATCTCTTCAGTAAATTGTGCATCGCAGTAAAGTGAACTCTCACAGTTCTCACATATTTTTCATCGTGTTTAGTGCAATACTGTAAACCTAGAGTAATACCATGGGACCCATATGAAGTGCCACTGGTGACACTGGAGGTGCTCTCAAGAAGCAGGAAAAAGTCATGATGCTGCAAGGAAAAGCTGAGTAACTTGATGTAGACTTTAGACTGAGGTCTGCAGCTGTGGGTGCCCAGAATTTCAAGATAAATGAAGTCAATCTAAGGACCATCGTAAAAAAAGGAAAAGGACATTCATGAAGCCCTGGCTGCAGCTATGCCATCAGGCATAAAAATCTTGACTTTTTTTTTCTAAATACCTTTTTATCTTGCTTTGGGAATTCAGCTTTTATGTGGGTGTAGGATTGTTTTAAGAATATTTATAGACTTGAATGTGATTCAAAAAATAAGGGAAGCCATTATAGGACAATTTACAACAAAAGAAAGCTGAAGGGTCTAAAGCTAGAATATTTAATGCCAGCAAAGAATGGAATTAAAGAAAGAGGTTTGGCTTTTAAAATGTCAAGGTGATAACAGAAGCAGCAAACTCCCAGACACCATTTGAAAAATCATTGAAGAAAGGATACCCGACTGAATAGGCATTTAGTACAGATGAACGTGCCTTATTATGGGGGAGAAAAAGAAAATACAGTTATTATTAAAAAAAAAATAGCACCAGGATTTTTGCAAAATAAGCCAGTCAGAGAAAAAAAACAAGTGTCACAGGAAGAGATTGACTAGTTCTACTGTTCTGTGCAAATGCAGTCAGCTTTATGATGAAGGCTGCCCTTATCCATAAAGCTGCTACCTTCTCCCCACCCCTCCAGCCTTGATGGGAAAAGATAAACACCAGCTGCCGGTCCTCTGGTTGCACAACAAGAAAGTCTGGACAATGAGAACTTTTTTTTTTTTCTGGATTGATTTCATTAATACTTTGTCCCTGAAGTCAGGAAGTATCTTGCCAGGAAGAGACTGCCTTTTAAAGTTATTTTGACATTGGACAATGTCCTTGGCCACCTAGAGCCCCATGAGTTCAACACCAAAGACATAAATGTGGACTTCTGACCCCTAGACCCAACATCTGTAATTCAACCTCTAGATATGAACCTTGAAGGCTCATTACACACTGTACTCTAGGAAAAGATTGCCAACACTATGATTGATAGACATCATGAAAGTCTGAGAGGAAGAAGATGCCATTGATATAGAAAAAAGCATGAAAGCTATCAAGCCCCAAACAATAACTTCCTGCTGGAGAAAACTATTGTTTTTTTTCTGTTGTCTATATGTCACACATACCTTCATAGGATTCACAGCAGAGTTAACCAAGGAAATCATGAAAAAGCTTGTGAATATGGCAACAAAGGTGGTGGTGATGGGTAAAGAGTTTTACAATATGGGTCCTGGATAAATTCAAGTGCTAATAGACACCACTCCAGAAGCATTAACAGAAGACGACTTGATGGAGATGAGTGCCAGCTGATGAGGAAGAAGTAGAGGAAGCAGTGCCAGAAAAAAAGTTGACATCAGATAATCTGGCAGAAGTGTTCCAAATATTCCAGACTGCTTTTGCGAAGAAATAAGCCAGTCAGAGAAAGACAAGTATCACTGATCTCACTCTTATGTGCAATTTAATAAACAAAATAAATTGATGAAGAAAATATGTCCAGAGACATAGAAGAATGGAACAGACTGTCAAAACTCTGAAGAAAGGCTGGGGTGAGTGGATGGGTGGGAAGAGATTAACCAAAACACTTGTATGCATAACTGCATAACCCGTGGACACAGACCATAGGGTAGTGAAGGCCTGGGAAGGGTGTTGGGTGTAGGGATGGGGGAGAGAAGGGTACATCTATAATACTTATGATGATAAAGATAATTTTTAAAGACTGCTTTTGACTTCATCTTCTTCTTCTTCTTCTTCTTTTTTTTTTAACTTTAATAGTTTTTGTACAACATGGACTCTTCCATGCCATGGGCACTGAAGCTAGAGTAAACAGTGCAAGGGAGGATGGGGACCTTACAGAAACATTTTTAGAGAAATAAAAAGCAAAGATGTAAGGCAAAAATTATGATATATTTCCACAAAGTTACACCACGTTTGCCTGCACAAAGTGAGTTATTTTAATATAAAATTAATAATGTGTTCATTTGCTTACTGTGTTATAACTTTGCTTTCAAAGAATTGTATTACCATAGAGTAAGCCTCTCTCTGTTTCAATTGGAGAAATTGCGTATCAACCTATCATCACAGGCAGGCACTATTTTTAAAAAAAAAATAAAAAGTACCAGTGTTTCCAAACTGTATTATGAATAAAATTGTTAAATGTTATGCCATAACATTTTATAATGATTTACTCAGTGTATAATCTAAACTACTGTGAAGCAATCATATTGATTAAACCAGGCTACCATAAAGCAATCCCATCAATGCTTCTTCTTTATCAACACATGAATCATTATACCTGCAAATAAAGAGGGATTTGTTCCATTATCTTTTCATTTTTTAACTAGTGTTAATAATATGTATAACATTCATAATATTTTGTAGCATATAAGAAAACATGGATGTAGACACTGATGGATGATTCAGCTTCTAAACAGACTCATAAACTTACTATATTGATAAATCCAGTGCAGTAGTACTCATGTGTTTTCTCATTTTTTTTATTTAAAATTTTATTTAATTGCTGCTTCTTTTTAAAGGTATCTTTATTGCTGAAAGTATTACATATGTCCCCCTTTTTCCTACCTTTTCCTCCCTTCCACCCCATACCTACCCCATTCCCCCAACTTCACATCATTATTGTTTGTCTCCATGGGTTATACATCCTATCTAATAAAAGAGTAATATTCAAATTGACCATCATTCCAACACATAAGCTGGCTGCCCCCATGTGGTCAAAGATCCTGCACCCAGGTGGACACAAGATGGCCACCACAAGATGGCCAGCAGGGGAGGGCAGTTGGGAGGGACCAAGCTTGCAAGGAAGGGCAGTTGGGGGTGACCAGGCCGGTAGAGGAGTAGTTAGGCATCAATCAGGCTGTCAGGGGAGTGGTTAGGGGGTGATCAGGCTAGCAGGTAGAAGGAGTTAGGGGCAATCAGGAAGGCAGGTAGGCGAGCAGTTGGGGGCCAGCAGTCCTTGATTGTGTGAGGGATGTCCTACTAATCATTTAGGCCTGATCCCAGTAGGGCAGTCAGACATCCCTCGAGGGATGGAGAGGGCCCTGGCCTCTCCATGCACTCCCCATGCACGAATTTCATGCACCAGGCCTCTAGTGTATACATATAAGATCTTTGGTAAATCTCTTCCTGTCTCCCCCTCTTCCATTCCCTCTGGATGTGTCAGTCTTTTCCATGTTTCCATGTCTCAATATATTTTGTTTGTCAGGTTATTTTGTTCATTAGATTCTGCATGTAAGTGAGATCATGTGACACTTGTTTTTCTGTGGCTATTTTACGTAGCATAATACTCTCTGGGTCCCTTCATGTTGCTGTTTCAAAGGGTAAGAGATCCTTTTTATAGCTGCATAGTATTCCTTTTATAATTGTGTTGTTGTTTTTTTCCTTGATAATGATTGTCTTTTTTTTTTAATACTTTTTTGATTTTTAGAGAGAGGAAGGAAGGGGGATGAGGAGATAGAGAGGGAGAGACAATGATGTGAGAGATTAAAACATTGATGAGCTCCCTCCTGCATGTTTCCTATCCAAAATTGAGTCCACAACCCAGGCATGGGCCTTGATCAGGAACAGAACCAGAAACCTTTCTGTAAATGGGAAAACACATGACTAACTGAGTCACACTGGCCAGGGCTTCTTGTTATTAATTTTCTTAAAATATTTATGTTTTTTCTAGCTTAATTTATTGAAAGAATACAGTATATAATATTTATTACATACAAAATATAGGTTAATTGACTGTTTTTGTTCTTGGCAAGTCTTCTAGTCAACAGTAGGCTATTAGTAGTTAAGATTTGGGGAAGTCAAAGTTATATGCAGATTTTTGACTGAGCCATAGGTTGCTGCCTCTAACCTCTACATTGTTTAAAAGTTAACTATATTGGTGATTTATTTCATGAAATGCTTCATATTCATTGTTTTAATATTCAAATTACTATGAGCCAATATATAAGTGCTTTAGAAATAATTGATAATTTGGTCTATCCTTAATTTTCTAGTATACTTTGGACTCCATTAAATAAAATTTACTTAACACATTAACTTCTAGATTTAAAATAAAAATGATCTCTCACATAATTTTCTTATACCATTCTAGCTTATTTTAGAATAAATTTGTGCTAGCCTCATAAAATGTATTAGTGAACTGCCTCTTTTTTTACTATTTCTTGAAATAACTTATATAAGGTAGATATTTCTACATATTGAAGGTTTAGCAAAATTCAGCTGTAAATCAATATAGATCTGCTCTCCTTTATAGTGGAAGAGCAGGGATAGAACAAAATAAAAATGGTATATCTTTAGATATTTCAGTTTCTTTCAGTAATTCAAGTTTTCCATCCTGGACTATGGACATTAAAAATTCCAATTGGATCTTGATGAGAGAGAATCATTGATTGGTTGCTTCCTGCATGTCCTTCACTGGAGATCCAGGCTGGAAATCGGACATGTGGCCTGATCAGGAATCAAACTGCTACCTCCTGGATCTTGGGTTGACCCTCAAACACTGAGCTACAGCAGCTGGACTGAAAGTATTCTTATATTGTTCTTTTAAAAAGAAATCTCTGTACTGTCTGATATTACACTTTCTTTTCCTGGCATATTTTTGTATCACATCTCCCTTTTTTGGTATTAATAAAACTTGACAAAATTTTTGCTTTTCTTTAACCAATCTTTCATTTTGGTGTTAATTCATCTTTCATTATTTCTTTATTTAAATGCTTTTGTCTTTATGCTTATCACATTCTTCTGGTTTCACTGGCTTTGTTCTGTTTCTCTTTTTTCAAAATGTAATTAGCATTAATTTAATAATTTTAGGGCAATTGTATAGAAGGCTATAGATTACTTTACAAATTCTGCTTTAGCTGTATACAATAAATTTTAAGTGCAGTGTTTACATTTTTATTCAGTTCTTACCATTTCATAATTTCCCTAAAGATTTCTTCTTCAATTCAAAGTATTTATCCATAGTATATTAATTTGTTTTTCCAGTCTTTAGGGACCTTTCAAAATTTCTATTAATTATTAATTTCTAATTTTATTGTGTTGCAATCAGACAGCACCTTTAATATAATATTCTCTGTTTATAATATTGCAAACCTCCAAAAGGCCTTGTCAAACTTTAATTCTTGAGTGTTCTTGATTAGTCATGCAATAAACATTTAATAAATACTCTGTGTCAGGCACTCTCTTAAGCACTTGGGAAAAGTTAGTGAATAAAACAGACATGATCTTTTTTCTCATGGAACTTAGATTATACCAAAAAGAACAAAGATAATTAACCATTGCTAATAGATAAATGGAAAGTTAGAGACAAATGTTTTGGGAAAGAAAAATGTAGAGTTGGGTAAAGCCTTATCCTAACTTAGTAAGGCTCATTGTTGGTTTACCTTGTCAATTGTTTAAACAATTGTACCTTCCACCTAAACAAATCAACTTTCTTTTTTTGTCAACTCCCTTCAGCCACCCATGTAGGCATCATCTCTTTTTAAAAATAGTCTGTATTGTATGTATTATCTTATCTTTCTTCCCTGTTTTTTAGTCTCTCTCTCTCCTCTCCCCCCCCCCCCTCTCTCTCTCTCTCTCTCTCTCTCTCTCTATATATATATATATATATATATATATATATATATACTCACCATTATATTTCATACATGTTGTAACATGTTATAGTGACCTCCTGGGTTTATTTTTCTTTTGTAAAAATATATTTTATTGATTTTTTTGTTGTTGTTGCATATATCTTTTAACTTTTATTTATTTATTAATTTTTTATTAAATTATTATCTGTGTACATATTTTACCATTGCCGCCCCCCCAAAAGATGCCCTCCCTCCCCAGAGTTTTGTGTCCATTGGTTATAATTATATGCATGTATACAAGTCCTTTGGTTAATCTCTTATCTCCCCCAGATCTCCCTACCCTCCCTGCTGTAATTTGACAGTCTGTTTGTTTATTTTTCTTCTTAATGGAGAATGACCTCAACAAAGGTGTGGTGCCTGTTTTTTCAAGTGGGTTTTAGCATGTTAACTTTCCTGGAAATATTTTTACTTTATTTTTAGATTGACTTCTTATTTAAAAGATAAGAATTAATTATAAAAATCTAGATTTGGTATTCCTTTTCTTTAGCACTTTGAACATTTTATTTAGATTTTCCACTTAATTTTTTAAGTATGTCCCTAATTACTGTTGACAAAGTACCTTAATTATTTTCTTTTGAGTAATCTGCTTTTATTCTTTGAATGGTTTTAAAATGGTCTCATTTCCTTATATTTTAGTAGTGTGTATCTAGTTGTCATACTACTAGAAAATAGCACTTAGACACATAGCCTGAGTATACTCATGAGTACTCCTAGGTTTTGGCCCTTTTAGTGTTTAGCATTTCTGATGTCTCAATTAAAATGCAATTTATATGAAGGTCTATAACACTCATAAATGGGAATGGTGTTTGAAATACAGTACATTTTAGTAGTACCAACCAGTGAACTCTTTTATTACCCCCCCCCCCACTCCCATTGTTATTTTCTACTTAATGTTTTGGAGTTTTGTCTCGGATGTGTGAAGCTTAGAAAACAACAAAAGATGTAGAGAATGTCTATGAATATTTTTATTCTCCATCTCTGCTGTTTCATCTTCTCAATATTGTTCCTCAAGTTGCAGCAAGTTTGGCTGTACCAAATTTCAGCTTCTATCTCTTCAACTAGTGAGATGACCTCCTTCTACTTGGGTTATTTTCCTCTGCTGCACAATTCAGAGAATAAGTAAGGATAATATGGAGCTTACTTGTGTGCCTCTCCTAACTCAAAAGTTGTCATCTCTCAAGTCCTCCTATGTTGGTTGCTTTCCAATGCCATCAAACAGTTGCTTTGTGTATTTTGTCTAGTTTTAATTGTGATCATTTGCAGAAGGGTTAGTTAAATACAAAATAAGTCATTGCATAATTCCTAGAACTGGTCTGCATGTTTTTTATTTTACACTAGAGGCCTGGTGCATGAAATTCATGAACAGGAGGGGCGGTCCCTCAGCCTGGCCTGCACCCTCTTGCAATCCAGAATACCTTGGGAGATGTCTGACTGACAGTTTAGACCTGATCTCACATGAATATCCCCCTTGCAATCTGGTACCACTGGCTCCTAATCGCTGGCCTGCCTGCCTGCCTGATCACCCTTAACCACTCTGCCTGCCTACCTCATCACCCCTAACCATTCACCGGCCTGCTAGATTGCCCCTAACCATTCACATGCCTGCCTGATCACCTCTAACTCCTATGCCTCATTGCCCAAACCACTTGCCTGCCTGATCACCCCTAGACACCTCTGCTCCAGCCCCTGCTGCTGCGGCTTTGTCCAGAACAACGTCTGGAATGAGGTACAGAAGGTCATTTGGCTGCCTGGTCTAATTAGCATATTACACTTTTACATTATAGATTATACATAACCATATTAGAACCTGGAACTCTGACCTGAGTCTGAATGATTGTAGTCTCATGCCACTCCCCCTCACATTCTAAGCAACCTTTCTTAGAGCATTTACCAAAGGGTGAAAATGGAGTCTGATCTGACTGACTCCAGGGGTTTTTCTTAATGTCATCATGGCACTGCTTCTCTTCATCTCTTGATCACCTTTTCCTTTATGTTGACATTATTTTTAAGCACTAATTTTTCTGATGGCAGTGATGATGAGTTCCAGCATCCACAGTTTAAAATATTGTTTAACTCATATTCCCAGTTGGAGAAAGCATACACTTCTCTTACCCATCATCCGTATCAATCCTTAATTGATTGATTGATTCTAATTTGTACTGGTTGGGTTATATATTTACTAGGACTAATCAATGTTTTTAGAGGAATGTAGTACACTGATGTAGTGAGCTTGAATTGCATAACTGTCTCTGAAATGATAAAGTGTTGCTACAAATTCTCATCACCACCAGAATTCTAGAGATAGAAAACAGCCATTCTCCAGGGAAACAAATGTGTCTGATTACCACTTTTTGCTAGGTTGGGAAAACAATAGATGTGTTCTATAGAGCTTTTCTTTGGGACGACGAGATGAAATTATAGAGATTTTGCCCTGCCAATGTGAGATATGGAAATATCTTCTATAGAATATGAACCTGGGGAGCTGCTGTGGCCACGTGACAAGCCTTGTAGACAGAGCCACTGGACAACTTGAAAAAATAAAGCAAAAAAACTCCTGGAAAGTATCAAGTGCCTTGCTTTATTGGTTCTTGAGTTCCCAGCTACATCTTTGTTTCTTGGGCTTTACCCTGGGATTACTGAGCCAATAAATTCCTGTTTGGGCTAACTTATATCACTTAAAGCCAGAATCCTAACTAAAACTATCTAGACTTAGACTTCTCAATATAGTAGCTACTGGCTAGATGAGACCATTGAGCACATAAATTTGCTTAGTCAAAATTGAAATATCTTGTAACTGTGAAAAGCAAACTGGCTTTTGAAGAGTTAATATGAAAAATGGAACCTAAAATATATTACTAATCTTTTAATGATTACATCTTAAAATGATATTTTATATATTACCCTGTTTCCCCAAAAATAAGACAGTGTCTTATATATTAATTTTTGTTCCCAAAGATGCGCTAGGTCTTATTTTCAGGGGATGTCTTATTTTTCCATAAAGAAGAAGAATACTGTACACATTTATTGTTAAAGGAAAATAAAGGAAATTTATTACTTGTATACGGTATGGTAGTATGGTAGTTGTCAACACAAACCAGACAGACTGTGAATCCTACAGTATCAAGAATTTACTCATTTATTCAATGACAATCATGTCATCATCTTCTGGAACATCATCATAACAATCCAATTCCTGAATTTCCTGGTGAATTTCTTGTGACTCCATTTCTTTCAGAATCAGTGGACCAAATCTCTCATGTTTAGCAATAGCACTGTCTTTAAATGAGTACTTCTTGTCAAGGTAGCCTGCTCGCAGTGCATTTGCAATGCAACTGTCAGTGATTTTCTCCCATGAATTCTTCACCCAAGTCACAACTTCTTGCAGTTTAGGTTTCACAAAGTTTCCACGCTGATTTCTCTCCATTCCTACAGCAGTGAAGTGAGGACTCCGTGTTATGTCACTGGTTGCTTGACGCCAGTCGGGGCGGCCCTAGCGACCAGTTTACAGTAAATTGATTTTCATTCTGAGACAGAGCCTGGGGACCTTATTTTCGGGGGGATGCCTTATATTTCACTCAGAAGGAAACCTGTAAGTAAGTCTTATTTTCAGAGGATGTCTTATTTTGGGGGAAACACGGTAGTTTAAATAAAATGCATTATTAAATGAATTCCATCATTTAAAATTATGATGTTGCTACTAAAACATTTTAAATTATAGATGTAATTTGTACATTTTATTGATGCTGTTTATATAGGTGATTATATAAGATAGATTTCTAGATGTGTACTTTACTAAGTCCTTATTTCTATTCTGTGATATACTTACAAAGTTTTGTACAAGTAGGGCTGGGTATTCTTTGGAGTGATGAGAGAGAGAGAGAGAGACTTGGACCCATAACATAACTATAATTTCCAACTTTGAGAATGGTATTCGCATCAAAATATGTTCCAGAAAATTGATAATGTAGTGTTACTTGCTATCATTCTATTAACACTGGAGAATTAGTAATTTAGTGTTACTTGATATCATTCTACTAACACTACTAACTTAATAATTATAAAGGTAAAGAACCAGTTAGAAGTCAGTCATGTCTCTTCATTTAAAGAATGCATGAAGCTTCAAATAAAGTCTTGCATTTATGGAAACCGCATGAAGAGAAATAAAAGTGAGTCAACTGAAAGGCGTCACTTCTGGATGTTCTCTACCTTTGCTGCACCCTGTGAATTTCACCCTACAGAACCATCGTCTAATGCAGCAAATCTACAACCTCAACCAGGCAGTGATCAGGCCTCACTGACCTTGCTGAAATCTCAATACTTTTTTTTTTAAATGAGTTTCTTCTATGAAAATATAGTGTAATAGCTAGTCATGGGCCTTGGAATCAGATTTTAATTGTGGCTTTGAACTTTCAAATTCTATCACCATGATTTTGTTTCTTCTCTGAAACTCAACTTCCTCTTTGGCAAAATGTGGAGGATAACAATGACATTTAACTCAAAAAGTATTAAATGAACAAAGTAACTCAAAGGCCTAGCATTTGCTGAATGAATGATGAATTTTATCATTTATAAAATAACTAAGGAGACAGAATAATAAAATAATTTTATTAGCCCCAAGTAATAGCCTTAGTTTTTCTGAAAATGAAATATAACATTACATTAAAATAAATTAAAATCAACCCAAATCTTACATTTAAATTTTATACTTTAATACAAATTTAGAAATGCAATAAACAATCTGGAAATAAAAGCTGATTTTTAAAATGAAATATTGTTAGGAAGCATTTAGTCTTACTGAAAATTTAGTCCCATAAGCTATCTTTCTGCAAGTTTCATTAAGATTACTATGAATTACACTGTATAATATGTGTTACAGAGATCTTAGAAGAAAAGAAGATAAAAGAATGGTAAAAAGAAAAAGTAACTATGTTATAATATATAAAGTTTTATCATTGATTGCATCATCCCTTGTGGTTTGACCACCCATATTTAATTTCCAGTCAGCACCATTTATTCCAGTAAAAAGGTCATTATGCTCCAGCCATTGCACAATTTGTTTATTTCCCTATTGTTTATTCATTAGCTTGTTCATGCTATACTTTTACTTCTACTAAATAGACTTTATTGAATACAATTTGCACTGAGAATACAAATTGGAATTAATTTGAAAACATTTATTGAAGAGGTAGAGAGTTCAGCCTAAACCGGTTTTGCTCAGTGGATAGAGCATCGGCCTGCAGATTGAAAGGTCCTGGGTTCGATTCCGGCTAGGGCATGTACCTTGGTTGCGGGCACACTCCCAGTGAGGGGTGTTCAAGAGGCAGCTGATTGATGATTCTCTCTCATCAATGTTTCTAACTCTCTATAACTCTATCTTCCTCTCTGTGAAAAATCAATAAACTATATATTTTTAAAAAAGAAGAAGAGTTAGTTCATATTTCACATTTCAACAGACACATCACACTTTGTGCCCTAAAAATGGTATATTTTCATTGGTATTGAAGTAAATTACACAACCTGTTCTAGGAAATTTGCTACCTTTATTAGGAGGACTAAATGAAGCTTGCATTTTAATATACATCATAACAATTCACATGGCAGATGTATAACATAGGTATTACAAAATATATTTATACATAATTATTTATAGTAATAAAAGATGGAGTGGAAAAATTAAAGACAAAAATTTTCTCATGTGGAAGTGATAAAATCTATCATTTTGGTTAAATTTTATATGTATATATGAAAATTTATAACAATGAATAAAGACATTTAAAAAATTATATCCCAGATTATCATTCAATTTTGGTATACTTTAATAGGTTAAGATACACATGGTTCAAAAATATATTACAGAAAATAAATATTGGTTGATATTTTTTGAGGAAAATGCAATACCAAATTCATGAAAATTTCTTTCAATATAAATGGAAATTAACTTTTTTAGTATCTTAGATGTACCAGGCATAGCTGATTTGACAGGAAACATCTTAAATATAAAAGCCTTATTAAGCTGAAACCGGTTTGGCTCAGTGGATAGAACGTCGGCCTGCGGACTGAAAGGTCCCAGGTTCGATTCGGATCAAGGGCATGTACCTTGGTTGCGGGCACATCTCCAGTGGGGGGTGTGCAGGAGGCAGCTGATCGATGTTTCTCTCTCATCGATGTTTCTGGCTCTCTATCCCTCTCCCTTCCTCTCTGTAAAAAATCAACTATATATATATATATATATATATATATATATATATATATATATTTAAAAAACCTTATTAAGATTAAATTCCATAATAAAATAAACTAATCTTTTTTTATCAATGTAGTTTAATTCAGCAAGCTTATAAGACTTGGAAATATGTAGCATCACTAAACACACTGACATATTATGTTTATTCTGACATTTTATTTAAACAGAATCAGTTATATGGATAACAGTGTGGTGATTACCAGTCAGGGGGGCAGGGAGTAGAGTGGAGGGAGATGCAGGGGAGTATAAGGGGAATTATGGTAAAGGACTGATAGATGGGAACTTGACTCAGGTTAGTGAATGTACAATACAGTATACAGATGATGCATTATAGAACAGTGTACCTAAAACCTATATAATTTTGTTAATCAGTGTCATCCCAATAAATTCAATTTAAAAAAAAAAAGAGGAAAAAAAGAGAACCCAAACTTTGAAAAACAAGAAGTAAAATGTTGCTATTTCTCTTCCAGCTCTTATTTCCATTCTATTTCTCTTTCCTTATTTTATTTTTTTATTTTTTCCTTCCTCCTTCCAAATAAGTTCAAAGCCTTAGGTGAGGCTGAGTGAGGCAAGCACTGGGGTGATAGAATGAGTCTCAGTAGTGTAGATTGAGGTGTAAGTGCCCAAACAGAGTAAAGAAGGTCTCTGCCTGGAAGAGCTACCGGCCTAGATGTTGAAGCCATGAAGGGTAAGGGGGGAATCCATGGACTAGAGTATCCCATTGCAGGGTTATCAGTGTAAGCTGGGTGAGTAGGGTATCAGAAGCATTCCCTAATGAGAAGTATCAGAACCTAAATGTGGCTAGGGGGATTGTCCAAAGCTGGTGTCAGAGCACAAACTGTGAGGAAATCATCAATCCAGGGAAAATTTCAATACAGGGCACCAGAGACTGCAGCCAGAGAAGAGAAAATTGAGACAGGAGGGTATGCCATGCTTTGTCGGAGCTGAAAGTGTCCATGCATAGCAGCCGCCTGGCGTAGCATGGAAGAAATCAGGCTGAGGAGAAGCTGACAGGAAGAATCCAATTGGGGTGGGGAGGGCTTCAAAATAGGGGCAGAGAGTGAGCAGCCTAGCCGGAAGATGCAAATTTTAAGCAAAGAGAATGTTCATGCTGGCAGGAGGGTGGTGAGGATAAGTCGGACATTTTGATGAGAAGGAAGCAGGTCATAGGGATCACCGATGCTCAGGGTAAGGGGACCCTATGTGGTGTGAATTCAAGAGCAAAGGATATTGGGGTCCCTTTAGGATTTAATCTACCACCACCATTTGCCTTCTAACTCTCAAGGAGTCACTCCCTTCCATATGCAAAGACATTTTCATGCACTATTAGTGGAATTATAAATCATTAAAATTTTTCTGGAGGGAAATTTGGCTGTAGGCCTATTTTGCATTAATTTCTCTTCAGGGAAACACATTAATGCAACAATTAGAGATATGTGCAAAGAATGTTGCTGTGATGGATGTTCTCTGTTTTATGTAAGAGCAAAAGTTGGAAAATCTGAACTTTTACATTGGTTGTAAGGAATATCTAGCCATTGGATAGAATACCCCAAAACTTCTGAAAGTAATATCACAGAGACATTTATATTTGCTTAGCCAAATGTGTAGAATATTATGTATAAAGTTGCTATATATTTATAGTAGAATGTTATTTTTATAAAAATCTATATCATATACATATACATAGATAGCAAATTGCAAAATATATATTCTAGGGCAGTGGTTGGCAAACCGTGGCTCATGAGCCACATGTGGCTCTTTGGCCCCTTGAGTATTGCTCTTCCACAAAATACCATGTGTAAGCACTCACGTACAGTGGGATTGAAACTTCATGGCCCATGCGCAAAAGTTGATTTTCGGCCTGAGCAAGTCTATTTTGAAGAAGTGGCATTAGAACACTCAAGGGGCCAAAGAGCTGCATGTGGCTTGCAAGCCACGGTTTGCCAACCACTGTTCTAGGAAATTAAAACCACTTATTTTTGTTCTGTTTTTTTTTCTTACATATATTTTCTTATGTTTATATACATACATAGTTTAATTTTTGAGTATTTAAAATTCTAAGAATGTCTAGTTAAAATGTATTTATTAATCCAACCTCTATGACAATGAAAATTAATAAATTATTTAAAGAATAACAAATTATAGCTAGTGAAAGTTATAACATTTAAACAGCAAAAAAGTAATGTCAATAAATTGATGGGAATGAAATTTCTAATCAACTGCAATGCACTTTATCTTATTATACCAGTAAATGGTCAGGGATATGGGATATTGCTCAAACACTTATCCAGTTTGAGACAGCATAGGTAAAAACATTCATGGAATATATCCATGCCAATTTTCATATGGATTGGCCTCAAATTTTCATTTTCTCTTCTTCACACATTGAATTGGCCCTTTCGTTTTCTCTCCCACCAAATTATACATCTTTCCACTTTTTTCAATTTATTTAAATTTTCTTAATGAGGATGGAAATTCATTTCTTTATGAAGTAAACAATCTCTCTCCCTTTGATCTTCTATATTTTAAAACTTCTAAATTATCAGCAATTTCCTCCTTTATTTTATTTTCCATAAACCCAAGACTTATTTCCCCTTTTCATTTTAAGCCTCTGTTCTCTTCCTGCCTAGCCATTCTGCTTAGTGTTCCTTTGTTACCTTCATTTTCCTTGTGTTAGAGAGTTGGCAACAGGGATGCCTACCATTCTCAGCTGATTTTGATGCATGATTTAAATTTCCCTTCAGATGCAATTTTTTTGGTATCAGGAAGCCGAGGATGAAAATAATAATGCAGATAAATGGGCAAAATGTTTTCCCAAATTATTTTTTAATTACTAATATGCAATATATCATAGTTAGGCTTAGAGTTGAGAGACAAGGACTCTTAAACTAGCTTTATTGAAGCTATCTCTTAAGGTTCTACTTGTCTCAGACAGTACGGGATATATTAGTAGGCATAGTTAGTTCAGCTGAGAATCCAGAAGAGGACAAAACAAAATGGATCAATTAACAGTATTGTTAAAGATGCAAATGTCCTTTCTTCAAGTCTTCTTCAAAGAAACAATGAAATCAAGAGGATATTTTCAAGGTCTGATATTTAGGACAAAAGAGAGAGAAAATGTTGAAACATCATGTATTCCAGAGATTATAGCAGGGATCTTTGTAGATATGTCATTAATAACAGACCTAGTTTGTAAATGACAGCTGGTTAACTTAATAGGTTTTTACTTGATCTTATGACTCAGATCCATTTCCTTATTTTGGTGGCCTAGATGCTGGTGGGTGGGCATAGCTTTCTGGAGTCTGTTGTTAGTAAAACTTTTTAAATAAGGGATATCATTTCAAACAGGCCTCCTCACACCATTTTATTTCATTGAATCCATCTCACTGTGATCCTCACATGAAGCATTGTTTTCAAGTGTGTGTGTGTGTGTTTGTGTGTGTGTGTGTGTGTGTGTGTGTGTGTGTGTGTGTTTCCCTCCAATAGTATTAGGGTAACATTGGATAGGCCCATGAACACACTGCTCGGGATTGAATTCCACCTTGAAAGCTATGGTCTGGCACTGGACAAGTTACTTAATCTCTTCATGTTTCAGATTCCTCTTTGTAAATGATGGATGATGGTAATATCTACTTCAAAAGTTGTGAGATTTAAGTGAATTAATATATATGAATCAGTTAAGACATATGGGGCAAGCTATAAACATGCCAATAAATGCTGGTTATTTTTACCTATTATTTATATTATATTTCTGTATAATACACATTGAGTTTTACTTAATACTACATTTAGATGTTAGATCTAGCTCTTTTTTATGGCCTTGCAATAGGAAAACTGATGAAGCATTAAGATAAAGCAACACATTCTGATATTTTCCCTGATGACCTTTGAAATATTAAAGTTAAAAAACAAAATATCCTTTGGGAAAATAAGCTACAAATAATAATTACAGAGACCATTGAGGAAATGTTTTAAAAAAACACACAAAAAAAACCCCTCAAGAGTCTGACTTTAGTTTTCATTGCAAATAGAATGCTTATTAAATGATAATGTAATACCTTTTTTCAAATGTCTGAGCACTTAAAAGTTGACTCCAAATAAGCTACTACCCTGACACATTGCTTCCATTGCTTTTATGTCCTCCTACTTCTCACCATTATGCTCTCATCAGCATTTATTTAGGCAGGAGGATCAGCAACATATATCAGGCTCTAGTTATGCCCCTATCCTTGATAGTTCCCGAACCATTAAAAAGAAGAAACTTCCTTAAATTTACGCAACTTACACTCACATGATTGCCTCACTTTTCTATCAATCTTTGCTTCTTAGACTTTGAGCTTTACCCTCATCTGGACTCTGTCCTCCCATTAGTACCGCCAATAGGCCCAGACTCACTAGGTTTTATTCTCCTGGCCTGGCTTCAAGATTCAGAGCTTCCCTCATGGCTGGCCTGCTGCGAGCTGATCAAGGGCTCCCCAGTGGACATGGATCTAGATGCCTGTTTAACTTCTGTCCTCAGCATTTCAACATTATTAGTCAGGGTCTGGACTGGAGCCAAAAGAATATGAATATTTTCAGATGCACAGTTACTCCCATACTTTCTTCGCCCCCCCCCCTGCATCTGGAAGACAGATAATGACTCCCCCAGAGTCTTGCTTATCCGTACCCCATATTAATTTTAGTTAAGATCATAAGTTAATAGCTCACTGCTGGCTGTTCAGTTTAGGAAAGCTCCGGTGGATCTGATACTTCTGGCTTTCTGAGCTGCACAAAGGAGCTTTTGGACACATGGAGACACTAGTGGAGTTGAAGACATTTGCCATGAAGCAATTAAAGCTTAAAGCACACCCCAAGCCTTCCCTCACATCATTGCATTCTGCCGTTTCCATTCCAAAAGGATAGGTCTGTGTCAGTCTGGATTAGCTGTAAGATAAGTGCAGTTCCACACCAACTTGTCAGCAAGAGCTCCCATTCATGAAAGCTGCTCAGTCCCAAGGCATTTGTGCCTCCAGGTGCATCACTATAAATACAAGGTCCTGGTTTCTGGGGATCCCAACGGGTAATCTCATCTGCAGAGACACAGTGGGTCATGGAAGCCCAGTCCCTAAGCATCCCTTTTTTTCTCTGGCCTCAAGTTCTTTCTCTCTAGGAAAATATAACTTTGATCTCACTGACTCCTAGTTTCTAGGGATATCAGAACAGAAGCTGAATCTGTAAATTGAATGAGGGTAGCAGCAATAGCTCTTCAGCCAAGATCGGGTTATGAGGCTTTTGACTTTTTATCCTGCCCTTAATTCTTCACCACTCCATGGTATTTGTCTTCTGTCTACTCTTTTTAAAAGTATATTGTTATTCATTTCAGAGAGGAAGGGATAGGGACAGAGAGAGAGTAACAGCAATGCAGAGAACCATTGACTGGTTGCTTCCTGCATGCCCCACACTGGGATCAACCCACAACCTTAGTATACGCTCTGACCAGGAATTGAACTGTGACCTCCTGGTTCATTGATCCAAGCTCAACCACTGAGCCACGCTGGCTGGGCTAGTCTTACTTCTTGGTCATTCATTTGATTACTTGTTTGAGCTCTTTCTCTCATCTTGACTTAACTTTTCTATGATCACCTAATTCTACTCTTGCTGTTGTCCTTCTGGTCTCCATTTATTTCTTTTCTTTCTTCAGAATCTTTACCCTTCTATTTTTGTATAAACATGTAGCTCTCTTCTATCAAATTTCTCTTCTCCTTTTGACTTATACTTCAATTGTATCCCCTAAACTTATATATATATATATATATATATATATATATATATAGCTAATTCATCTTTTCTTAATCTAAATGTTTATCTTAACAAAAAAAAGTTTTACATTATAGAATAGTTTGTCACATCATTAGTGTATATCTTAGGTATAAGTCTCAAACCCATCAGACAGATCTCTACTTACTTCCTATATTTCTCAAAGAATAAAAATTAAAACAAAGGTAGGCGTTGCCTATAAATATACAGAATTGTGTTTAAATAATATATTTAGACTAGGAAAATATTTGCATGAGATGTAGAAGATATCAAATTTGAGCATAATCTTGGCTGAAGTGAAATAAATCTTTCTTTCCAAAAGTTGTCTGAGAAAAATAAAGCCTTTATAAACTACATGTAAATAATTACAATTCAAGTAAAAAATTAAAATTGAATATGAAATTATAGACTTTAAATAAGTAAATAAGAAACATTGTTTCCTGCTGTTAGTGGGGGAAAAATTGAACTGGCAAAGAAAATGCAATTTTTCTGTTCAGTTAATTATGTATCATACGTATGATCTATTTCAGTAATTTTCAATCTATTTCATCTCATGGCATACATAAACTAATTATTAACATTCTGTGGCATACCAAAGAAATATATTTTTCCTAACATGACAAAAAATAGGTAGTATTTTGATTCATTCACACCTCAGGACTATTGTATTGGCTATTGTCGTTTTTTAAAATCTGACAATCTAAGGAAAAAGAGATTAGTGCATATTCTAAATACTTTTCTTGCACATTGATTGAAAAATCACTGATATATTTGACCATAGAAATTTAACCACAAAATATGCTAGTATAAAATTTGTGGATAAACAGATGATAAAATTATGTTCTACATATTTTGCCCTAAAATAAGAGATTTTATTGTTCATATGCTATTGACTGAACAGAATGAGCAAATACTGACAATTAGGAATTAATTGAAGTAGAATAAATTAAAATTTCTTTATGTATTTTTAGATAATAAAGACTAAACTGATTGTATTTTTAACTGCCTACTGTTATAGAAATATATATATATATATATATATATATATATATATATATATATATGTATATCAGAGAGGAAGGGAGAGGGAGAGAGAGATAGAAACATCAATACTGAGAGGGAATTATTGATTGGCTGCTTCCTGCATGAGCTCTCTGGGAATCAAGTCAGCGACCTGGACATGTGCCTTTGACTGGAATCGAACCCAAAACCCTTCAGTCCACAGGCAGACACTCTTTTCACTGAGCCAAACCAGCTAGGACCTGACTGTTATAGAATTCATTATACACAAAAAAGAAGGCATCATATAATCACATTCATATACATATCAGAAATGTATTCACTTTTTTGATTCCATGTTTCAGTCACTTTATGTTAGCCAAGATATTTTGTTGAATTTATTTTATTAGAGTAGAAGTAAATTTTAGAAATGAAAAAGATATATAGCTATTCTTTCATTATACGCTTTTTGATCTTTCTTACAGGTCCTATAATAATCTTCCTGAAATATATATTAAAACATGTGTTTTTTTAATTTTAGAGGAAGAGGAAGAAAGAGAGAAGAGCATGTGAGGGAGAGAGAAAAAGAAGCATAGATGTGAGAGAGAAACATGCATCATTTGCCTCCCACATGCACCCCTAATGGGGACTGAACCAACAACCTGGGCATGTGCTCTGATGAGAAAATCAAACTAGTGACCTTTTGGTGACAGTATGAGGTCGAAACAATTGAGCCACAGAAGCCAGGGCCTGAAATATATTTTTTAATGTGAAAGATAACTGAGCAGTTTTATCAGATGCAAGTAAAATCAAATAATATGAATAGATTTTTATAAACAGAAATGGGCATTCGAAGTCTTACAAAATAAAAGCAAAAACATAGGATATGATATCATGTTAAAATGTAAAAAGTTGAAAAGAAAAATTTGGCCAACCAATGATACCCACATTGTTGAATGAATAAAAATAAATAAATAATACTATATCAAAACATATGAGACTGGAGAAAAACATATTTAAAAGTTTCAAATTTTTCAGCAGTATATTAAATAATAATTTCATGCTGAAAAGACTTTGGCTATATAGGATTCCTAAATGATATTGAAAAATGGCAAACAAGATAAGTAAAGACTCCCAAGATTTCTTAACCTTGGTTTTACATTAAAGAAACAAGGATTCTAGTAAATGGCTCCTTTTAAAAAATATTTTGTGACCAGCAGGTAATTCCTTTAGGTAGCTGCCGCTGTGATGTATCTTTCAGAGAAAAATATCTGTCAACAGCAGAGAAGATGTCTAGCTTCGCAAGATGTGGTGTGTGATGTTCACTCAGTATTTGGAATCAGTTTAATGTTGTATTCTTTTGATAGAAACAGTCACTCTAGCACATCCTGTATAATAAAACCCATAATATGCAAATCCACTGAACAGCAGAATGACTGGTCACTATGACATGCACTAACCACCAGGGGGCAGACACTCAATGTAGGACCTGCCCCCTGGTGATCAGTGCACTCCCACAGGGGGAGCACCACTCAGCCAGAAGCTGGCTCCTGGCTAGTGAGCACAGCAGCAGTGGCAGGAGCCTCTCCTGTCTCCGCTTCAGGTAGGCAGTAAGGAGCGAAGGGTTCCTGACAGCGAGAGGGATGTCTGACTGCCGGCTTAGGACAGTCAGACAACCCCCAAGGGGTCCCAGACTGTGAGAGGGCGCAGGCCAGGCTGAGAGACTGATTTCCACTCCTTGCATGAATGTCATGCACCAGGCCTCTAGTTTAGTTACATAAAAATCAGGAGAGAATATGTCTTGCTGACCCAAATGATCAACACTGTCACAGAAATCAGGAGTATTGACCCCTATCATATTTTTCAAATATCAAGTTCCAGATGACTGGGATTTACATGAAAATATTGTGCCACTTTCCATAACCACACTCTTATATATGAAATTGCAGCAAATTCACATGAAAAAAAAGGATAATGATATGAATTTATGTGTTAGTTTTTGTTGAAGAATTTATAATAGCAATTAATATTGGTATAGGATTTTCAGCTCTTGTAAGTCATACTCAAATACTTAATTTTATTGATCACCCCACTACCACCAGGGAATGGTAAGACTTTCTGGAAACTCTATAGGAATGAAAAAGTTGAAAAATGCCAATTCTGCATCTACCTAAAGGCTGCTCTCACCCCCTAACATCCTCAACATCCTCAGGTTGCTTTTAGATTCCTAAAAGCCTCAGGCCGGCCATGTTTGGGGATCTGCATCACTCTGTTCCCCAGCTGCACCTTTAGTCTTGTTCCCCCAGTTATCCTTTCCATCACGATTCATTCAGTGGGAGGCATATTTAGCATCACTTTCCCAGATCATCATTCTAGTCATGTCTTTCTCCTCAAATGCGTTGACAAAATTTCTTCAGAGAAGTAAATTATTTTGGGCATACATTTTTTTAAAGTAAGCTATTTTTCTTCTTAACATGGAGTAGTTTGGAGGGATCTATTTCACATATGCTTGATGGCTGGGGTTTAAGGCCTGATGATTGAATGATTACCAAGGTAGCTTGAAAGTCACTTGTCAAGTCAGCATTCTCTGTAAGTGAAGTTTTATACCAAGACTCAGAAGTGCTGAGACAATTAACCTTCAACTGTATGGCATTTTCAGCTTTTAAAATATCAAGTTCCAGATTTAAAATATAAATTTTTTTAAGTTTTCAAAGCTGGCCTCTGGCTCCTGGTAACAGATCCCCACCAAACTCTGGTGCAACGCGTACCCCCACCAAACTCTTCCCATACCCTTGGGGGCAGGCGTGCCACACTTTGGGAAACACTGTCTTAGGTTATTATTTCCTAATCAGTATCAATGAGGTTTATGGCAGGCTGCCCCAGAATGGGTGACCTTGGCATGTACATTTTTTTGAGTTGAAAACAATTAAGGCCCCGAAAGCTATTTAGCTATTTGGAAGAGAACTATTATTGGAGATAACTTTTTACCCTAGAAATGCTTATCCTCATAGCCTGGCAGACATTTCTTTGTCAAATCTTTGCTTTCCCATTTTCCTGTGAATTATTTTCCTCCCCTTTGAAGTCCCAGGCCCTATCCTTTTCTTTTTAGCTCAGAAAGTTATATAAGCCTCAATTCCCTGACTGTCTTTGGGGTTTCTATACCTACTGATATTATTGGAGTTATTAACAGGAAGGTAACAAAGGGAAGGCCAAATATTATAGGCATGTCATTTGGGCAGCTCCACCAGGAAGCTATAGCTTTGCACGTCCCAGGGAGCCACTGATCTATTCCTCTCAGGTCACTGGGAGAAGGATTGGACAGGGAGAACAGACACATGCTCGGTAAAGCTTAGGTGACATAGAGAAGGTACTTATTTGTCAGTCACACCTGGGAACAGGTCATTGGCCAGAATGGACGTGGCTTACTGCAAGCTCTCAGAAACCTGGGATACTTGATTCCCTAAAGAGAGAAACCCTCTTGTTGCACTTGTACTCTTATGGTTTTGGTTCCTCTTATGCCTGTGGGACTCTTGTTTTTGTGGTACACTCTCCTGTGTTCCATGTGGACCACCGCAACGGACCATGGACCACTGCTAGCCTGATGCTGAACTGAACTTGGTTCCAATGTGGAAAGAAAACTCTGGATACTGGCTGTGTTTCTAGCTCTACTGAAGCCCCAGCTACACTTCTTCTATAACTGAACTTTGGAAGCCCAGGGACGTAAACCCATGCAAATAAAAATCACTTAGCCTGCCTGTCTGGCATGGCTCAGTGATTGATCATCGATGTATGAACCAGGAGGTCATGATTCTAATCCCATTTGGGGCACATGCCTGGGTTAAAGGCTCAATCCCCAGTGTGGGGCATGCAGGAGGCAGCCAATCAATTATTTTCTCTCATCACTGATATTTCTATCTCTCCATTTCTTTCCCTTCCTTTCTGAAATTAAAAATAATAAAAATCACTCATCCTCATGTGGGAGTCTCAGAAAAATCTTTTCCTTGATATATCATAAAGATGCCACCCCATCACCCCATTGGGGTATAGAGAAGGGTATACCCCAATTTCTCCAATAATAATACAAAATTAATTTGTACTCCCATTAATCTGTTTTAAGAGCCAAAAAAAGTGGCAAAGTTTTTCTTTTAAAAAGCCCTGAAAAATCTTTTGGAAATAAAATGAAACTAGCAACCCTAATATTTCTAAAATAGTTAAATATCTTCTTTAAATTTGTAATTCCTGTCCCTGTCAACGCTACCTATCTGCCTCTGCCAAAAATTTTCTAATCATCTCAGGAGGAATGGTAAAAGTCTCCAAGCAATATGTGTTACAGAGAACATTTGGATATGTGGAAAGGCAATCTCTTATTTATATTTGTTACTTCACTACAAAGAATGGTGAATGTCAAAGTGTAAGAAACAATGCATTTTTAAAACCAAATCAATTATTAAATCAAGTAGAAGTTGAAAAAGGAAGGTTTTTAAAACTACCAAAGTTCAAATATGCTTGTGTGAACTTTAGAATTACAATATAATTCTCTTATTTTAGTTAGTTGCTAGTCTGTAAGGATGTACCACTTTCCTTAGCAAGATAGGATCCACAAACTTAAGCCATGATGCAGGTAGCAAATTAATCTCTTAATATAGCTGCTATTTTGAGATAATTGCCCTGTGGTTAGATCTACATATTTTAAGTATATGGCCTACATTTTATACCAGTTAGTGTTTATAATTATGCTGATATATATATTAGTTTTAGTCCCGTTTTAGTTATCAGGAAAGAGGTTAGGATGACTACTACTACTGGTATGTGACTTGTCTAAGACAACATGAATTCTAAATGGAAAAAACAAGTGCTTAAAATTGAAGCCAAAGCTTGTCTTCCTCCAAGACTGCATGCTCTAAATCACTGAACAAATAGTAACACAAATTATTTTTCTTAAATGATAATAACATATTTATCCATAAAATCATAAAGTACTTTCTTTTACACAACCAATTTTGGAGGGTAAGCTTTCTTCAAATTCAGAAGCTTGCACTCTTTTGAATCACTTTGGCCACTGACAGTTATGAACATGATTAAAACTAATTATGGTTGCAATTGTGGGTATGATTTTCCATTTTGCTATTAATTTTATAATTTTAAGTCAATCTGAATTATGTATTTTTTCTGAATTAAATTAATTAGCAAACAAAGCTAAATAGCTTCTCTTTGAAATCAGCCAAAAGCTGTTTGAGCTGGATGTTGAGTTTCTGAAGATTCAGTAATTTGGAACTGACCTCTGATAATACTTGAGTCATTGCAGGAATTTTTTCCCCTTTAATTCTATCACTTTATCTTAAACCAAGCATCTTTGATATACTTAGAAGCTTTTTATTTCAAATCTAAATTAGTATGTAAACTTTGTAAAAAATTTTTAAAGGACAATTAGAAACCATTTTACCCTTACTTCGGAATTAAACTATCAGGAAGTAAACACCTTGATTTTTCAAAATTCAGACAAAGGGGGGAAATTTCATCTACTCTATCTGGAGCCTTTTGATTGGCTCCAATATTAGATATTAGGTAACTTAACTCTTCCCCACATAATATTATGGAGTTGAAAAGCATTGTGCAATAGAAAGTTATGGAACCTTTGCATGATGGAATATATACACACACACACACACACACACACAACCGGTCCACTGGTCAACCAAAACACCAATTGACCAGTTACTATGATGTGCACTGACCACGAGGGGACAGATGCTCAACGCATAGGATCAGGCTCCCTTGCGTCTGGATTGGGCCTGTGGGGATCAGACTCCCTTCTGTCTGGATCAGGCCTGGGGGGATCAGGCCAAAACCCACTATCTGACATTTCCCAAGGGGTTCCAGTTTGCAAGAGGGTGCAGGCCAGGCTGAGGGACCCCACTGCTGCACAAATCCGTGCACCAGGCCTCTAGTATGAAAATAAGAATAACAATAGCAACTACTGTTGTTAGGAGGAGTAAATGAAAGGACACACATGAGGCATGTAGTTCCGTGTCTGGCACAACAACATCAAAATAAGTCAACTGCTTAAGTAAGTATCATTACTATTATTATTGCTGTTATTAATATTAATAGAATACTACATCCACTAGCATTACAGATAAAAACAGAGTGTCTTGGTTTTTCAACACACTAGTATCAGCAAACATGAGAAGATAAATCAGCATATTTTGGAAGATAAGTGTATGCCAGGTTCAGCAAGATTATCCTTCCTTCCTTCCTTCCTTCTTCCCTCCCTCCCTCTCTCCCTCCCTCCCTCCCTCTTTCCTTCCTTCCTTCCTTCCTTCCTTCCTTCCTTCCTTCCTTCCTTCCTTCCTTCCTTCCTTTGTGCTATTTTTTTTAAAAAAGTTCTTCATTGTTGAAAGTATTATATATGTCCCCCTTTTACCCCCATTGACTTCCTCCTAGCCTGTCCCACCTCCCATGCCAGGCTTTCACCACCACCACCACCACTCCCAACCTGTATCCATTGGTTACACTTACATGCATACAAGTTCTTCAGTTGATCTCCTTTCTCTTTCCCCCTCCTTGTGCCTTTCCTTTGAAGTTTGACAGCCTGTTCAATGCCTCTATGTCTCTAGATCTATTTTTCTTCATCAGTTTATATTGTTCATTATATTCCACAAATGAGTGAGATCGTGTGATACTTATTCTTCTTGACTGGCTTGTTTTGCTTAGCATCAGGCTCTCCAGGTCCATCCATGTTGTTGCAAATGGTAAGTGTTCCTTCTTTTTTACAGCAGCAGAGTATTCCATTGTGTAGATGTATCACCATATTTAATCCACTCATCTGCTGATAGGCATTTAAACTTACTCTTTCCATACATTTCAGCAATTATACTTGTTGGTATTTACCCAGAAGAATTAGAAACTTTTGTCCACCAATGTTTATAGAAGTTTTATTCATAGTTGTCAAAATTTGGAATAGGTGAATGTGTAAACAGATTATCAATAGGTAAATAGATAAAGTGTGGTACATCCATACAATGGAATAATATACAGTGCTAAAAATAAATGAGCTGTTAAGGTTCCAAAAGTTCTGAAGGTACCTAAAATGCCTATTATTAATGAAACCAGCCTGAAAAGGCTATATATTTTATGATTCAAACTAATCACTTTTGACTTTATGGTGATGAGAAATCCAAGCTCTTTTCCTGAGCTAGCCATATGCTGTATGATTCTCTCTCATGCTGCTGGCCAGTGGCACTGAGTCACAGCTTTGAGTCAGCCATAAACAAAGGTATGCGAGTCAGTGATTACAAAGATAACCAACACTCTATAGTATATTGTACAGCAGGCATTTTTTGAATATTGTGTGATGAGCTTCACCTCCCTTTTTTTCTGGTAATCACCACATTGCTGTCTGTGTCTATTAATTGTTTTCTTTTTTAAAAATATATATTTTATTGATTTTTTACTGAGAGTAAGGGAGAGAGATATAGAACTAGAAATGTCAATGAGAGAGAAACATCGACCAGCTGCCTCTTGCACACCCCCTACCGAGGATGTGCCCGAAACCAATGTACATGCCCTTGTCCGGAATCGAACCTGGGACCTTTCAGTCCGCAGACTGATGCTCTACCACTGAGCCAAACCAGTTTCGGCTGTTTTCTTTTTATTATTATTATTTTTTGCTTAGTCCTTTTACTTTTTTCATATTTAAAAATCTGACAATTTGTCTTACAATTCTAAACTAAAAATATACAAAATTTTGCCTGCAAGCTATATCAGAATAATTAAGAATAATTAATTTGATAAATATTTAATTTGTAATGGTTATTTTAAAATTATGAGCATGTTAGAATTGTAAAATTATTTCTGTCAACTATCTAGACTGCTTTAAAATTATTTTAAATGTATTGAATTTTTAAAAATACAGTTTACTTAAAGCATAATTAATTATAAGTAGCTTTTTCTATGCAAAAATATGTCCCTCAGGCATTCTAGAAACTTAGATTGATAGCAGAGTTGATAAGATTTAAATCAATTTCTTTATTCAATTACTATTAGAGCCTTTGATATTCTAATGTAAAATGTAAATTTTACGAAGTTATTATAGTGTTCAATATTTACTTGGTTATTTATCCATGGAAAATATTTTAATTTTCTGTCACTAGTAATGTTATAATATATAAAACACACTGTTTAGAAACATGAACTTTTCTTTAAATAAATGTTAATGGGACAAAATCCCTTATTAAACAAAAAATAAAATATATGTAAAAATATTTAAAAACAAGTAACCTGCCGAAACCGGTTTGGCTCAGTGGTAGAGCATCGGTCTGCGGACTGAGAGGTCCCAGGTTTGATTCCAGTCAAGGGCATGTACATTGGTTGTGGATACATCCCTAGTAGGGGGTGTGCAGGAGGCAGCTGGTCAATGTTTCTCGATCATCGACGTTTCTAGCTCTCTATCTCTCTCCCTTCCTCTCTGTAAAATATCAATAAAATATATTTTAAAAAATAAAAACTAAAAATAAAAACGAGTAACCTAAACAATTAAAAGTACACACATACACACACACACACACACACACACACACACACACAGAGACACACACACACACAAACATACATCTATACATAATACTAGAGGCCTGATGCATGAAATTCGTGCAAAGGGCTTGGCCCCTGCTGCTGCAGCAGCTGCCTCTGCCTTCGCCCCTGCTGCCACCTCTAAGGCCTGTGCCTCGGCCCCCACTGCCACAGCTTCATCAGGAAGGACATCCAGTCTAATTAGCTTTTATTATTATAGATATATTATCCCAACAAATTGATGTTTGATTTTCGAGTGCATCTGTTCAGAGTCCTTATTTTGATAAGTCTGAATCAGAATGGGAAAGATACTAGACATCAGAAAACAGAAAATTAGAAACTAATTTTGCTCAGCTATACACAGCAATATCTATTATACAGAATGCATGAGAAATTAATAATGTAGTAAATAAAATTGATTTAATTTTTCACTTTGACTTCTAACAGAGAACACAGTTACCTCAATTCCCATGGAAACATTACAATTGATTACATGTTAGTAATTACAGAAAGAATATCTCTCAAAATTCCCAGAAATTGAAATTGTACAAACAACATTTTCCATCCACAGTAAAATAAAATTAAGAAACAATAGGGAAAGTTAAAAGAAAAATAAGCATTCAGAACATTTATCTATTTGGAAATTTAATAGCAGTCTCTTAAATATGTCCTGTATCATTGAGAAAATAAAAGTTTCAGTTGCAGACTGGTTAGATATTGTAACTGCACTACAAAAAAGTTTTAGCCTTAAATGCTCTTAGTATTAATCAGGAAAGAATGAAAACAAATTCAATATTCAACTCAAGAAATTAGTGAAAACACCCCACCCACACAAGCTAAGAAACCCATGAGGAAATAATAAAAATAAGAGCAGATGCTAAAAGAAAAGAAAACAGAAATACAGTTGAATTGCTAATTGTGTTTAAAAGCTGGTTCTTTGAAAAAGATCTATGACATAAACAAGTTTCTGGAAAAGCCATCAGATGAAATAACAGAACTGCCGGCATAGCATTAGGAAAGAGAAAGGGAAAATGACCACAAATATGGAGGAGATATTTTTAAAATATGTAACTGAACTGTAAACTTTGAAAATGTAGATTGCCTCTATGTTTCTCTACAGTATACAGATGACCACCATTGAACAAGGAAGGACCGGGAATGCCCAAACCATGAGAGCAATGGAAAATTCTGCTGAGGAACTGCCTGGTCTCTGCCTTGTATTTGCTAAGCCCACGCGATGTTAGGGATGAGTTTTATGAGACTGATAAAAAGTTGATAAGTCCCCTTATTACTAAACTGTTTGAGCTCATAAAAAAAAAGACAGGCATGTTTTACCTTTACTTTAACATCTAGCATGAATTTTTTAAAATTTATTTTGCATGGGACATGGAGGGCTCTTTTCCTATTCATCAGGTTTTGTCTTTTTTTCCATCTTATAAAAAATTATTCTGTATATGCGATTATTTCTTCTTTTCATTTGGTCTAATATTTTCTCCAGGAGTATCAATTTTCAGATCGTGTCTTTTGCAAACTCACTCAAGTTGTTATCTATTCACTAGAGGCCCAGCATGAGATCTGTGCACTGGGGATGGATGGGGGGGGGGTGCCCCTTAGCTCGCCTGAGCCCTTCAGCAGTCAGGGAGCCCTCAGGGGATGTCCGACTGCCATGGAGGCAGGAGAGGCTGCAGCCACCACCACTGTGCTCCCCAGCCATGACCCCGGCTTCTAGGCTTCTGGTGAAGCAGTGCTCCCCCTGTGGGAGCGCACTGACCACCAGAGGGGAGCTCCTGCATTGAGCATCTGCCTCCTGGTGGTCAGTGTGCATCATAGCCACCAGTCGTTCTGCAGTTCAGTCAATTTGCATATTAACCTTTTATTATATAGGAATACTAGTTAACTTGTATAAAGTGTCTTGTGGATTTTAAATTCATCATTGAGCTCGATTTTCTTGAAATCCCTTCTATTCTCCCACCACTCTATCTGTTTCGTCTTTTCTCTTTTTGTCTCTTCTTAGTGATTTTAGGGTTTCCTTTCTCTTTAACGTAATATTAAAGATTCCATGTGATTACTTTATATTTTCTTCTGCATTTCATAGGAGACACTTTTCAGAAGTAGCTCTTCCTCTCGTTCATTAGAATGATATTTCTTTCCTTATGTCTGTCATGTTTTTTCATCAATTCCATTGAGGTTTTGCTTCTTTACAAATTTTTAAGTTGATCTCTGAGGTAGGTCTGATGCAAGACCCTCTTGAGTCTTGCTGTCTTTCTGTGTGGAATCATGACCAGAAGTCCGGCACTGGATTCTCATTGCCTATGTTCTTCACCAAATTACATCACTTACTAGTTTTGTGAGCTTTACTTTTCTATGCTTTAGTTGCTCATCTGTAAAGTACGAGTAATATAATAACAATATCTATCTCTCATAAGGTTTCTAGGGAAATTAAGTAATTTAATTTATAAAAATGGTCAAGAACAATATATGAGGTATACTAACCACTATAGAAGTGGTAGCAATTTTGACTTAATTGAAGGGTGACTTTCTTCTCAGATTAGCAAAAGAGGAGATTCATAGTTCTCAATCTAGTTTCTATTTTTTTTCATCAGAGATGTCTGCCATATAGAGATCTCATATTTTCTCTTCTCCCACATCTAGTTTTCTGATACTCTAAATTTTTGTAATAATACAAAAATAATATTCTCAGCAATATGACAACCAAATTTTTCTTCTCTCCTCACTATAAAACTATCAAGTTCATGCAATGCTATTACAATTTCTTCTCTTTTCTGACCACTTGTTTCCTTGAATTGCTATTTCTATACGAGAAACAAAAAAGAAGAGTGAGGAGATAGAAATTACAGACTGAAGAAACCAAGGATTTTGGTATGCTCAACAAGTATCCTGGTAATAGGAAGGGTCTTCTAGGTATTTTATTCAGGTGGTGACAGGTCATGTTAGAGATATAGATTCTTCCCATCTTCTGTGGATAACTACTGAAAACAGAAATATCCAGATGTGCCATGAGAACAGGATGCATTGTTCTTATTCTGATTCTATTTGCCTGATAGCTAGTGGGTATGCTAATCAGACCGTGGCATTCATCATTGTGGTGTTTATTAGTTTGTTTTTTGGTGTGTGTGTGTGTGTGTGTGTGTGTGTGTGTGTGTGTGTGTGCTGTAAGAGCACCTGAGATCCACCCTTAGCAAATTTCCATTATATAACATAATACCTTTAACTATAGTCACCATGCTGTACATTAGATCTCTAGAATTTATTCATCACACATAACTGCATCTTTGTACCATTTGACAGTTCCCTATTTTCCCTGCCTTCACACCCTTGGTAACCTACCAGTATTCTATACTCTTCTTCCATTGATTTGACTTTTTTAGATTCCACATGTAAGTGAGATCATGGAGTATTTTTCTTTCTGTGTCTGTCTTATTTCAGTTGTATCTCTTTTTGTATGATTTTGTAAGCATTTAGCAGGGATGATACATCTGGGGCTAAACTTTATAATTTTAAACTTTACATCTTATTAATGTAATAAGATACTACATGCAAGGTTTCTGGCTTCATGCCTCTCATATATAAAAATATATCTCTCCCTCCATTGCCTGCCTACCACCATTTCTTTAAAACATGACAATAGGTAGATGTTTGTCTATAATGTATTTGTGAGACTGAGAAGTAGAAGTGTCTTTTTATGCTTATTCCTCAAAACTTAGTGGTAATAAAATAATTCTGCATGACGAATACAGATATGTTACATGCAACTTCATAAATATGAAGTAATTAAAAGATAAGCATGAAGTAGTGTAGTCATGTCTTCTGTGACTAAGACTATTTAATATGCTTTCCTCAGGAAAGCCTCCTTCATAAACATGCTTTTCGCCCAATAATTTAATCATGTTCTTTTTATTATCTCCCAGCCTCTTTAAATGGGAATTTTTCACTCTAACCAATTCCAGTGTCATCTAGCACAATTTATCTCTTTCTCATATGTGGTTTTCACTTGATTTCAGGATATTGAGCAGACTTTCCCTTGGGAAAGTTAATTAATTCAAATCAATTTAAACAAATGATGCAGCTTTTAAAAATGTATGACATCTGCTACCCTGTTTGTCAAAAATTCTCTTTAACTATCCCCTTTTAGCATCTATTTTCTCACTAAATAGAGAGAGGCTAAGGAAACAAGAGATTTTTTTTTTTTTGCTTAACTTGGTTAATTCATTTAAATTTAACCCAAAACCTTGTGTAAGAAGGACCTTAACATTAAGGCAGGTGCAAGACAGTGCAGAATCAACGGAGAAAGTGAGCATGTTTGGAACTATTGAGTCCTTTCTCTTTCTTGTTGAACTTTGAGCAGTCTTACACTTGGATTCACTGAATATTTTTCCAACTCCAGTAGTTGGATTGCTTACTAATTAAAAAATAATGTTGCTGTGGTTGACTGGTATTCTAATCATGTAGCAGATGACTGTTGTGCACAAACAAGTCAGGAGTTGCACCGTGTAGCAAATTGCCTGGCTTTTGCCGGTCCTGTACTTACTGTCATAGTCTGATGTTTTAAAAGAAAAGCACTGAAGATAACTGGTGTTGATAACCTCTCACACTGACAAAAAGGGTCTTGGTTGCATGTGTTGTACATATTTTTTTAAGTAGTTGTGAAGAAAAGTATTTTGTTTATAAAAATCACTGCACATATGGTCAACAACTGTAATTCATACAGAGGCTTCCTCAGTGTAAACAATCATCAAAATAATGAAATTGGCTATTTTGGGCCTTTGAGCCGCTTTGTGAATCAGAGTAAGCAATTAATCATTTCTACCATTCTCATTAAGAAAAATGTACAAAAAATTGAACTTCTAAGTATGAACATTGTTCCATTTGTCCCCAACATAATGAACTGCTATACTTACAATATGAAAAATAGCATTGAATATCTCCTATACATAGACAGTATTCTTTCTAAGATTTTTTTCATGATCAATAAATTACTAATGATAGTTTTTATGAAAGTAGTCATTTTACATGACACTGCATTTATACTTATGATTTCATTACCTTCATTACCATTGTAATGAACTTAATGACACAGCCACATTTTCTTATCAGGATTTAGACATAATAAGAGAGAAGAAGTCAAAACTTGGGACATGAAGCATGAACATGGCTTAATAAGTCAATTTCTTCTCCTCCAGGATTTTATAAAAATCAACAACAACAAAATGAAAGAAAATGTGCAAAGTACATTTTCAACAATACTAAGTGTATATCTATGTGCATACATATATGTATATATGTATATGCACATAAACACATGTATATGTTTTCTTATAAAATCCAAAATGCATAGAGTTGCTGCCAATGCAGCTGAAATCAGGCAAATACATGCAAGAGAAAGTACAGAGAAGAAACTCAGAGAAGTTTACTATACTCCAAAACTTACCAATACATGAGGGACTATTACTATAAAATCAATGCTTTGGTAGAAATAAAAATATTACATTGCAAGATGTAAAATTAAAAGGACACAAGTTCTTTTAAAAAGAAAGTTAAAATTAAAAGATCCCAAGAAAGATATTTGAAGTTAATAAAATCAGTCAAAATATGGGAGATGAGCAGTATAAGTTAAGAAAGAAGTAGAAGATAATGTAATCCTAATGAAATAATGATGTTTTTCAAAGATGAGTGATAACTAATAGACAGTTTAAATTATTATTATGAGGTCCACAGAGAATGGAAATGCAAAAAAATGAATTTTAAAAAGTGAAAATAAAGGGCTACAGAAGACAAGAAGGGAAATTATAGATATAGAAAACAAACATAGAAAATTAAGAATGCATATTACCTAATTCCATGAACAAAACACATATTTGAAGGTTCAAATTTGAAAACATCAATTAAATAAAAGAATTTAAATGTACAAATTGCAGAGGTAGAATGCGTACCATAGAAAATAGACCAAGAGCATAATAGTTAAAAAAACATGAGGCACTTAAGGAAAAAAATAATCTAAGGGAGGGGGGGGATCAGATTGTGGAGGGAAAAAAATGGAGAATATGTTAGAGTAACACACCTACAAAATAAGGAAGTAATTGAATTAGGATCCAAGGATTTTATACCCAGTCAACCTGACTTTTTATGAAAAATATTATAAACAGTTTTAAAAATACAAGAATGCAAAAAGTATTTTTTCTGGTCTCTTCTTCTATATTATTAATGTAATGAGGGTGAATTTGAACTAACCAAGTAATCATTGTAAAAATTCCTATAAACTAAAATAGCTAAAACCATGAGCAAAAACCCAAGTGTAAATCATGATAAAGTTAGAATTTTTTTTTATAAAAACCTCCTAAGGCAGTATGTAATATTTTTGTTCCCAACATTTTATAAAATGTAGGTACATAGACATGAATTTTAGTGTAATGTCAGATTAAGCATACTCATCTCAGAAATTCCTAGGAGAATGTGTTTTCTTGATGACCATAGTTTATATTTAGATCAATCAGTTCCTCTTAAAACAGCCACTTTAAAACTTCGGCATAATTCATATATATCTTGAGGTTTTTCATCCCTAAAGTGTTGTATACATGTTAGAACATATGAATAGCTTCATATTTAATTGTCTTCCAATAAGATATTTGGCTTATTTAATACCTGTGATTTCTGTAAACCAATTATAATTCATGAATTAAAAATATTAGCAGTGTTTTCCCCCTACACACACACACACACACACACACACACACACACACACACACACACCATTTAATTTAAATGCATTCAGATATATTCATTCAGCTGTCTAGAAACTCATGCCAGCATGTACAACTAAGGGTTTGAGTAGTTGGGTCTCTAAGAAGGAATTAATTGTCAAGGGATTTGGACTTACAGAAGTCACTCAGCAATAATAATAATAATAATAATAATAATAATGTAAACAAAATGTTCCTACTCTATTTAAAAGATGATGTTAAAATAAGCTACATCTGTATTCCCTACTATACATTTTTTCTAAATATCCCACAAATGCTTCCATTTAGGTGCAGCTTAACCATTTCCCTTTCACATCATGCAGTGAACCTGTCATAAGATCGTAGCATAATATCTCCTGAGGAAATCATATGATAGAAACTGGCCATGAAGAAATTGGTTTGGAATTAATAAAATATTTGAAACCTTTCTTTCTTCCTTCCAATTTATATCAAGTTGTTTATCTTTTATGACAAAAATATAAAACAAAACTACCTATTACAGATTTACAGCACAATTCTGGAATTCTCTACTGGCAGGTCAAAGGGGCATACTTATTTATGAATGGTATGATAATTTTGTGAATATTTCTAAATAAGTTTTGTGGTCAGTTAAGCCATCTTTGGCCTACAAGTGTAAGCATCCATAGTATCAAGAAATATAGACTTGGCAGAGAATTTGGAAAATTCTAATATATTTTTATTATAAAGTTGTATTAAAATATATCTAGGTATGACTTATAGAAACAGCTTAACGAGCACCAATATCCTGTAATAATTGAGTCCAGACTCTGGCACTAGATACCCTCATTTCAGTGTGAGTATAGAAGTTCATGTGCCTTTTCCCATAAACAACCCTTCAACTCCTCTTGAGTTAATCTCTTCATATCTAAAATAGGGATATTATTATTTCCTACATAAAGGTATTATAACTATTATTTGACTTAGTACAGAAAAAGTACTCAGGACAATAATTAGCACATAGTAAATGCTCAGCAAGTGTCAGGTATTATCATTATAAAATGTGGATCATTTGTTATCGCACCATAGCTTATCTATACTGATACAAAAACTGGTGACAAATAATGGGTGCTAATGACAAATGTCATTAATTTCAGTCCTGGGCAATAGGCACCAAAAGCATTTCCATAGGTGTCTGTAAAGATTTCAACCCACATTACGCTGTGCAAAACATTAAGTAAAAGTGTCACCTATGATAACGAGAGGAAGACAATGTATTGATTTAGTCAGTGGTTTTAGATAAAGATATTAGGAAGCAATATTATTTGTGTGTCTTGGTTACACACAAATAAGGTAGTACAAGATTGATATAACCAAAGAATTAAATTGGCCAGTTTTCAGGAATTAAAAAACACATAGATATTGCAAATATTCCAACAATTTCTGGGATAAATTATATGTTTCTCATCTTTGGCAAATAAAATAAAAACTGAAAATTCTGTAAGCAATAAAGGCCAATTAAAACCCTATTGGGGGGGGACCACATGCAGAGTATAGTATTCACATTTATAATAGGCAGAATGTTTATACCTGACTGCACCACTTCTCCCCCCCCCCCAGATTCATATGTTGAAATATAATCCCCCATGATGGTATGTGAAAGTGGAACCTGTAGGATGTAACTGGTCATGAGGATAGAGTCCTCTTGAGTAGAATTAATGACCTTATAATAAGGGGACAGAGCACTATACCACATTTTTTACACCATTGAAAAAGGTCAGCCATCTGCAACCTGGAAAAGGGCTCTCACAAGGACCTAATCATACTGGCACCATGATCTCAGACTTGCAATTTTCATAAGTGTAGAAAGGAACTTCTTTTGTTGATAGATCATATTATAATAATTTGTTACAGCAACCCAGCTAAGACAACACTTTCTACTAAAATCTTTGAATCTTTAAGTGGCACTGACTGAGTGTTTTCAGTTGATAAAGAGCACAGGTAAAGAAAATAAGAGTATAGATCTCCCCAACAAAGTCTTGAATTAATCAAATAAAGAGAGAGATTATATCTCAGAAAAAATTGTGGGCATGCCTATACTAGGTGAACTGTTTAATAAATAAGATTTTTTTCAATAGATGGAGTCACACATATGTTGATATATATGCGATTTGATATGTATGCTATTTGTTTGTATTGACAACAAGCTTCAAAACTTCATATGGTGGTGCTAACATCATAGATATTTTTACACTTAAAAATGTCCAATTTTGTGCCAAAAAAAGAACACTTGGAGGAAGTTATAATTCATTACTTTATTTTGAAGAAAAGTGCTGCTGAATACTTTAAGAAGCTTATTGGTGAACATGCTCCATTTCAAGATACTTGTGAATGCTGGTTTAAACGCTTGAAAAGTGATTATTTTAATGTAAAAGACAAAGAACATCTAGGTCAACTGAAAAAAGTTTGAAGACCAACAATTATAAGCATTATTGGGTGAATATAAGAGTAAAACTCAAAAACAACTTGTGAAAAGATTAAACGTTGCTCAGCAAACAATTTCCGATCATTTATAAGCAATTGGAAAGATTATAAAGGAAGGAGAATGGATGCCATATCATCTGAATGAAAGACAAACGGGAAAACAGAAAAGTCATCAGTAAAATGTTGCTTGAACAGCACAAAAGAAGGTCTTTTTTGCATCGAATTGTGACTGGCAATGAAAAGTGGATTTATTTTGAGAATCCCAAACACACAAAATCATGGGTTGATCCAGGTCAACCATCAACATCGACTGCAAGGCCAAATCACTTTGAGAAGAAGGCAATGCTTTATGTTTGGTGAGATCCGGAAGGTGTAGTCTATAATGAGCTTCTAAAACCAAGTGAAACCATTAATTCTGATTGCTACTGACTATAAAAAATCAATATGAACCACACTTTGATCATGAAACAACTAGAATGTTCCAGAAGACACAGCCAAGTAATTTTGCTTCATGATGATGCACCATCACATACTTCAAAACCAGTTAAAGACACATTATAAAATATTGCTTGGCAAGTATTAACCCACCTGTTGTATTCACCAGACCTTGCTCCTTCAGATTACAACTTGTTCTGATCAATGGTACATATACTTTCTGAGAAGCACTTCAAAACATATAAAGAAGTGGAAAATTGGGTCTGTGAATGGTTTACTTCAAAATAAGAAAAGTTCTTTTGGGATGGTATCCACAAATTACCTGAAAGATGAGGAAATGTGTAGTTAGTGATGGACATTATTTTGAACAAAGAACTTTTGATATTTCTCTTGAAATTATTGTGTTTTCTTAGACTGCAAAATCCACCTTATTAACTGGTACACCTAATACCTACCAGCAATAAAATAGGTAAAAAGTAACTGAGGCTACAAATTACCTAAGTACTGGACAACAGAAATCATGATGCCAAAATTCATTATAGATATAAGATAGTTTGATTATTCATAACTTAAGTTTAGATAAAAAGCACACATGATATTTTATGGCTAACCAAATAGGTAAAATAAAAACATATGTTTTGCCTTAAATTCTTCCTTGTCAGAAGGCTTCTGGTGAATGTAAATTACCTTTTTTTTAAAAATTGTATCAAGTTACATACCAGAGTTGATTGTTTAGATAGTAATATTATCACTGACCTGTGTTTTAACTCTGTCATGTCACAATGAATGAAATTATTTGAAGAGTAACAATTCCAAACAGTATTGTGGTCAAATAGAGACTCTTGGTGCACATAACATATACTGTATGTCTATTACATGAATGCCTATTCTTTTATAGATATTATTTCTTTTCTAAAAAGTGAAAAAAATTATAAGCTCTTTAAACAGATATGGAAAGAATACTCTTAACAAATCATAGAAAAGATATAATTTCCCTCAGGCAACTATTTATGATGATGATACACATAATTTATCCAATTACAAAATCTATATTGTATGTCTCAGGGTTTTTATAGAAATTATACTTTAAAACTCAAAAGAGATTGAGATAAAATTAAAAGAAGGCAATGCTATACTTTATATAATATATTGCTAAATTTCAGTATAATTTGAAAGGTGTAATGATTAATTTTATGTGTTAGTATGGACAGTATCCTTGGATGAGACTAACATTTAAATCAGAAACTTTGAGTAAGCAGATTTCCTTCCATGATGTAGATGGGCCTGATCCATCAGTTGAAGGCCTACATAGAACAAAAAGACTGACTTCCCCACGGAAGAGGGAATTCTCCATCAGACTGCTTTCAAAACTTATTTGCTCTTAGGGTATCCAGCCTCCTGCTACACACGGAAGATTTTGGATTCCCCAGGATCTGTCATGTGAGCAAGTTCCTTAAAATAAATTTTCTTGTTGTTGTTGTTCTCTTTCTCTTCTATTGATTCTATTTATTTAGGACATCTGGAGTAATACTGATTTCATAATATGTCTTAATGTGCAAGAGCTTTCATAACAAAATACCACAAACTAGGTGACTTAAACACATTTCTTGAGGCTGGAAATCTAAAATCAAGATGCCCACAAGGTTGGGTTTTGGTAAGATTTTTCTTCCTGGTTTGTATTTTATTTTATTTTTAATTTATTAAAGTATTATATGTGTACATAGCTTACCATTGCCCCCACACACACCTCCCATACATGCCCTCCCTCCCCAGAGTTTTGTGTCCATTGGTTGTACTTATATGCATATATACCAGTCCTTCGGTTGATCTCTTATCTCCCCCAGATCTCCCTACCCTCCCCCCAACCCCGCCCCCGCTGTCATTTGACAGTCTGCTTGTTGTTTTACTGTCACTATATCTATCTTTCTGTTCATTCATTTATAATGTTCTTTAATATCCATAAATGAGTGAGGTCATATAGTGTTTCTCTTTCATTGACTGGCTTATTTCACTCAGCAAGATGCTCTCCATTTCCATCCAGGTTACTGCAAATGATGAGAATCCCTTCCTTTTTATGGCAGCATAGTATTCCATTGTGTAGATGTACCATAGTTTTCTGATCCATTCATCTGCTGACGGGCACCTAGGCTGTTTCCAAATCCTAGCTATTGTAAATTGTGCTGCTATGAACATAGGGGTGCATATATCCTTTCTGATTGGTCTTTCTAGTTTCTTGGGGTATATTCCTAGTAGTGGGATTACTGGGTCAAATGGGAGTTCCATTTTCAGTTTTTTGAGAAAGCTCCATACTGTTCTTCACAATGGTTGCAACAACCTGCAATCTCATCAGCAGTGTACTAGGGTTCCTTTTTCTCCGCAACCTCGCCAATATCTGTTATTTGTTGATTTGTTGATGTTGGTCATTCTGACAGGTGTGAGATGGTACCACATTGTTGTTTTGATTTGCTTCTCTCAGATAATTAGTGACTTTGAGCATGTTTTCATGTGCCTCTTGGCCTTCCTTCTGTCTTATTTTGAGAGGATTCTATTTAGGTCCATTGCCCAGTTTTTTAATTGGCTCATTTATTTTCCTTTTATTGAGTTGTATAAGCTGTCTGTAGATGTTGGAGATTAAACCATTATCAGTGATACCATTTGCAAATATGTTCTCCCATACAGTGGGTTTTCTTGTTGTTTTATTGATGGTTTCTTTTGCTATAAAATAGCTTTTTATTTTGATGTAGTCACATTTGTTCATTTTCTCTTTAGCTTCCATTGCCCTAGGGTTAGCATCAGTGAAGAAGTTCTTTAGGTATATGTCTGAGATTTTGCTGCCTGTGGATGTCTCTAGTATTTTTATGGTTTCCTATCTTATGTTTAAGTCCTGTATCCATTTTGAGTTTATTTTTGTGTATGGTGTAAGTTGGTGATCTATTTTCATTCTTTTGCATGTATCTGTCCAGTTTTCCCAACACCATTTATTGAAGAGACTGTCTTGACTCCATTGTATGCTTGTGCCTCCTTTGTCAAATATTAATTGAGCATGGTGATTTGGGTTGATATCTAGATTCTCTAATCTATTCCATTGATATATATGACTGTCTGTTCTTGTGCCAGTACTAGGCTGCTTTGAGAACAGTTGCTTTGTAATACAGCTTGAAATCTGGTATTGAGATCCCTCTACTTTACTCTTCTTAAACAGCTGCCTTCTCACTGTGTTCTCATATGGCCTCTTCTCTACTGGGTGCAGAAAAAGAAAGCACTCTTTGATGTCTCTTCCTTTCCTTATAAGGATATCAGCCTTATTGGACTGGGGTCCTCCCTTTTTGACCTCATTTAATTTAAATGATCTCCTAAAAGACCTCAGAATTACATTGAGAATTAGCTTCAACCTATAAATTTGGGGGACACAACTCAGTTAATAACAAAAGGCATTGAAAAGAGGTCATATTTTACTAATTTTTGAGACACTGACATAGGAGATTTGATTCTAAGAGGAATAAAACAAATTTAGGAAACAAATATTTAATTACCCCAATGAGAGATTTGCTTTTACAGAAATATTCTTTATCTCTTTAACACAGACATTCAAAGAAACTGGAATTAACAAACTATGACATATTTTAGTCAGAACATATATGAAAAAAATGTAATCACCATTTTTAGGAGCATACTATATAATAAAGAGGTAATATGCAAATTGACCATCACATCCTCTCAAGGTGGTTGCCTATGACCAGGTCTGCAGCAGGTTAGGGAGAAATGATGAAATGACTGAACAGCAGGCTGCATGGGGTGACCAGGCCAATGGGGCAGTTAGAGGCAACCAGGCAGACAGGCAGATTAGCAATTAGGAGTCAGCAGCCCAGGATTGTGAAAGGGATGTTTGACTGCCTGTTTAGGCTCTATCCTGGGGATCAAGCCTCAAATGGCAAACAGACAACTCCTGACAGGTTCCAGATTGGAGAGTGTGCAGGCTGTGCTGAGGGGACCTCCCCCATGCAAACATTTTGTGCACCGGACCTCTAGTCATATAATGAAACTAGGGGCCCAGTGCACGAATTCATGCACCTTGAAAGGAACCATGATGCCCAAGGCTGGAATGGGTACAGGGGCAGGTCTCAGTCCATCCTTCTTGCCCCAGCCCATCCCTACCAGTATGGCCTCCCGGCCCCCTCTCTACCGGAAGTCCTGTGCCCACCACTGCTGCTCCCACATGCTGATGGCGCTAGCCCCACTCACACCTGCTGACAGTGTGGAGCAATTTGCAGCCAGTGCCAGCTCTGAGTGCAAGTAGAAGTTGCTGCTCCAATTGCCCCCCAGGGGCAGGGGGAGGTGGAGAAGCCCTGAGGGGCAATCAGGGCTGGCAGCCACCACCTTCACCCACTGACAGGGCTGATGCTGGGTGCCAGCAGCGGGTGTGAGTGGTGGCTGTGGCCCTGGCAGCAGGTGCAAGCACCAGGAGGGACTGCAATGTGCAGGAGCAAAGAATTTTCAGTAATCGCCAGACTCTTCCAGATGACAGTGACCAGCATCTCACCTTGATCTGGTTCCCCTCACTCACCTGCTCCACCATCCTGCCATGGCCAAAACCTGCCATGTTCTGTGCTCCAGTTCCTGCTCCAGTCGATGCCCCCATCTTCCATGTGTGCTAAGAAGTACACGTCATAGTGGCCAGTTGTTTGGTTGTTCCGTTGTTCCGCTGTTAGGTCTATTTGCTTATTAGTCTTTTATTATATGATATTCTGCATGTTCTAGGATTAATAAACAGGTATATCGGAATATTGATGTCTCACTTTGAGGGATTAAGATGTCTCTTTTATACTGCTTAAAAACCCCATTACTTACACTTGTAAAGATGTAAAACCAATCCTGGAGATAGAGTATTAATAAGAGATTATAAGGAAAATGGACATAACATCTTTGAGAAGAAATGTTCTAAATATTCATTTAGAAGTACATTCCTAAAGGTATTTCTAAATGAATACTTGACTGGTTGTAACTGTTATGCTTAATTTTAATATTCCTTTTTTAAAAAGTTAAAGAACAAACATGTTATTTTTTTATCCAAAGTAAATTTCAAAAACCTTATATAAAAACTATTTAATTGTAATTATTTGTAGAGGTTAACTAGCTGGGACATTACAATAAACTATAAGTCAGCAGGTGAAAACTATATTTACCAATAGACTACTTATTAGAGCTTTTACTACTCTGGAGAGTAAGTTCATTGATAAATGAGCAAATACATTGTTAATTTTATTCCTTATAATGATATGGTAAAGACATACTTAACCATCTCACTTGCTACAATTTTGTTAGATGGAAGCTCTATCATTTTATTGTATGACTGTCACTCGTCAGAACAATTAAACAAGAAAAAAAATAAAAGGCATGCAAATTTGAAAGGAAGAAGTACAATTGTTCCTGCTTGCAAAAAATATGGTCTGATATACAGAAAACCCTAAAGCCTATGGTACACAACTGAACTACTAAACAAAATCAGAGAAAGTGCAAGATACAAAATTATTATGCAACAATCAGTTGCACAAATTAAATCTGAAAAATAAATTGAGGAAAACAATCCATTTTACAATAGCATTAAAAAAGAATATATCCCAAGAAACTAGAAACACCAATCAGAAAGGATGTAGCAGCACAATTTACAATAGCTAAGATTTAGAAAACAGTCTAGGTGCTCATCAGAAGATGAGTGCATTAAAAAACTGTGGTGCGCTGAAACCGGTTTGGCTCAGTGGTAGAGAGTTGGTCTGCAGACTGGAAGGTCCCGGGTTCAATTCAGGTCAGGGGCATGTACATTGGCTGCGGGCACATCCCCGATGGGGGGTATGCAGGAGGGGGCTGGTCAATGTTTCTCTTTTATCAAAGTTTGTAGCTTTCTATCTCTCTCCCTTCCTCTCTATAATAAAATCAATAAAATATATTAAAAAATAAACTGTGGTGCATCAACACAATGGAATACCATGGTACATAAAATAGAAGTTCTTAACCATTTGCAACAGCATGGATGGAACTGGAGAGCATTATGCTAAGTGAAATAAGCCAGTCAGAGTAAGATAAAAATCACATGATCTCACTTATTTGTGGAATATAACTAACTACATAAACTAATGAATAAAAAGACAGAGAAACATCAATCAGATCATCAAACCTCAGATGAAAGGTAGGGGAGTGTGGGGGTAAAAGGGAGAGATCAACCAAAGGACTTTTATGCATGCATATGAGCCTAACCAATGGACACAGACAACAGGGGGGTGGGAGCGTTGAGTGTGTGTATGTGGGGGGGGGGGCAGATAATGGAGGAATATGGACACATTTATTGATTTTTAAATTTATTTATTGATTAAGGTGTTACATATGTGTCCATATTTCCCCATTACCCCCCAAAACCCCCATTCAGCCACTTTATGTCTTTTGATTGAGATAGAAATATCAATGATGAGAGAGAATCATTGATCAGTTGCCTCCTGCATACCCTCTACTGAGAATCCAGCCTGCAACCCAGGCATGTGCACTGATTAGGAATTGAACTGTGACTTCCTGGTTCATAGGTTGACACTCAACCACCGAGCCACATGGGCTGGACATGGCGATATTTTTTTTTTTTAATTTTCAATGCACAGAAACTTCACTTGCTTAGTTAAGTTTATTGATAAATAAGCCAGTCAGATAAAGATAAATATCACATGATCTCACTCACTTGTAGAATATAATGAACAACATAAAGTGATGAACAAAAATAGATCCATAGACAAAGCAGCATCTAATAGACTGGCAAACTTCAGAGGGAAATGGCCCAGAGGGAAAGAGATCAACCAAAGGACTTATATGCATGCATATAAGCATAACCAATGGACACAGACACTAAGGGGATGGGGCATGTGCTAGGGGGTGACGGTGGCCAGGGAGAGGTCAATGGGGGTAAAAGAAGACATATGTAATGCTATATATAATACTTAAAAAATAAAGGATTTTTAAAAATAATGCAATACTGGCACAAGGTTGCCATATAGAAAAATGAAATACAATTGCGAGTCCATATTAAGCCCGTATGTCTATGGCCAACTGCTTTTTTGTCAAGAATGTCAATATCATTCAATGAGAGATAATAGTCTTTTCCACAAATGGTCCTGTGACAACTGTATAGCCACATGTACAATAATCGAGTTGGATCTCTACCTTACACCATCTAGAAAAATCAATTCAAATTAAATTAAAACCTCAATTCGAGAGCTAAAACAATGAAACTCTTAGAAAAAAGTAGAGGTATATCTTCATGACATTTAATTTGGCAATGGATTTTTAGATATATCCCTAAAATTATGAACAGCAAAAGAAAAAATTAGATAAATTGCACTACATGAAAATTAAAAATTTTGTACATCAAAATACATTATCAATAAATATGTTATCAAACAACCTAGAGAGTGGGAGAAAATAGTTGCAAGTTATACATTGATAAAGAGTCTAGTATCCAGAATTTATTAAGTCTCTTATAACTCAAGAATAAAAGGCAAACATCAGAAGTACTTGCATATATATTTCTCCAAAGCTACACAAATAATAAGTAAGAATGTGAAAAGATGCTCAACATTATTAATCATCAGGAGAATGTAAGTCATAACCATGAGATACCACTTAATACCCACTAGGATGTATATATTCGAAAAGATAAGAGTTAGGATATGGAGAAAATAGAACCCTCATACATTGGCAGAATGTAAAATTATGCAGGTGCTGTAGTTCCTCAAAAAGTTAAACATAGAACTTAATCCAGCAATTCTCCTCTTAAGTATATGCCCCCAAGTATTTAAAACACATACTGAAGTAAATAATGTCTTAGATATATTTTTGGAACTATGGTGGAAATGACATAAATGAAACCAATTTTGCCATAATCTGTTTGACATATAAATGAAACCAATTTTGCCATAATCTGTTTGACATCCAATATAATAAAAGCCTAATATGCAAATTGTCCCGTTGGTCAGTCTTTTGACTTGGAGTTCAACCACTCACTATGACATGAACTGAGCACCAGGGAGTGGCACAAGATATGGCGAGCATCGGCAATGCATTGCGACCTCTCATCAGCTACCTGGGGGTGGGGGTGACAGAGACAGAGGTGCAGTGGGAATGCAGGGTATCCACCAAGCTCTCTCTCACTTTCCCTGCTACCCTCCCTTGGGATGCCAGTGCTCATGCACTTGGGAAACCATCACACTCAGGTGCCGGGCACCCACAAGGAGCCTGTCCCACACCCACATGGCCTCTTCCTGGTGAGTTGGGCCACAGCTGCTAGAACCGCAGGGGCCAGTGAGGAACTCTGTGGGTTGGTGCAGGACCCAGTCTGAAAGGCTGGCCAGAGAGAGCATGCAGCCTGCCTGGATTCCCTGCAGCACCGCTGGTTGGCCCAAAGGCCCATGCTGTGCCCCAGCCCATAGTGTCCGGCTGCACTCACCACATCTTCATGTGGAGACTCAGGCACCATGATTCAGGTGGATGGGGGCCCGTGGGGGCCCAGGGACTCAAGTGCTGCCCAGGGAACAGAGGTCAGCTGGGACCTGCCCTTCCACGCCAGACGCTCGCACTTCAATCAGCCAGGCCTAGGGACTGCACCCATGCATACATTTTGTGCACTTGGGCCTCTAGTAATCAATAATTAAGTTCCTATTACATCTTATCTTTACTAATAAAAGCCTAGGTGGCCCTCACACCCTAGCACCCTCATATGACGCCCTCATGTAATCACAAAATGGCCTCCTCTATGTCATTACAAGATTGCCACCCCACGCCATCACAAGATGGCCACCTCAAGATGGCCACCACAAGATGGCCACCACAAGATGGCCACCACAAGATGGCCACCACAAGATGGCCACCACAAGATGGCCACCACAAGATGGCCGGTGGGGGGGGGCAGTTGGGGGTGATCAGCTTGGTAGGGGAGCAGTTAGGAGTGATCAGGCTGGCAGGCAGAAAAAGTTAGGGGCAATCTGGCAGGCAGACCAGTTGTTGGAGCCAGTAATCCCAGATTGTGAGAGGGATGTCTGAGGGGTCTCAAATTGGAGAGGATGCAGATTGGGCTGAGGGACAAGCACCTCCCTCCAAGAAATTTGTGCACTAGGCCTCTATTAATCTTATAATGAAATGACATAGAACAAAATTGACATTATTCTAGGTAAGCTATACTCATACACTAGTGTTCATAGCAGCACTAAATAGTATTGTAAATACAATAACCAACAGATAGAAATAATCTAAATGCCTTTAGCAGATGAATGGATACTAAATATAATCACTTTATTTAGGAAAACATTTTAAAAAATGCCTCTGATCATTGCGCAATTTACACTCTAAAATTTCTAATTTCCTCACTTTTTTGTGCAGTTCTAATATTATGACTATTTCATTTAAACTGAAATTGAAAGGATAAGTTTATTTTAAGTTTTGTTCTTGCTTGTTTTGAGTTTTCCTGTGGGTTTTAATTGATCTTGTTACTAAAAGAGTTACTTAGATCAGACATTTTCTGTGAAAAAGTAATGTGCTTAAATTATATTTAAGGAGTTGAAATAACTTTTTAAAGTTTATCTTACTTTTTGTTAATGATCTGCTTAGAAATATAATGTTTGTTTAATATTTAGAAAATCCTATCAGGATAATATTCTATGTAACATTTGAACTTAAAGTATCGCCCACAAGAGGGCTCTCGTTTTTCTTCTGTTATACCTTTCAGAAAAAAAATGAAAATCATATTTTATAGATTATAGCTTATATAGCATTTAACATATCAAATATGTTTTATGAGTAGTATATTTAAAATAGACTTATTATAAATATGCTATTATTATAAAGCGTAATTTTTATACATGCCCAAGATGTTTTCTACGTTTGTCTATAAAACTTTTTGTGAAAAGGGATTGTAGAGTGAAATATGGTTTAAAGAAGAGAGAAATGAAATAAATCTCTTTTATAATTCATACATCACATGTTCTAAAATAAATGAAGTATACAGTTAATTTTTTATAGCAATCTCCAACACAATGAAAGGAACTTTTACCAACTGTGATTGGAAACCGAGCCTTAATCTGAAAATTGGCAAAGTGAGTTTACTAAATTTCAGATTGTAGGTACAATATGAAAATCTAGATACAATATAAAACAATAATTTAATAGTATCTATATCATGTATGGCAGATGTGTGTGTGTGTGACTAAGAGTTTCTCTCCTTGAGAAACTCAATCTATAATCAGAAATGGCCCTATGAATGAATAATAATGATCTACATTAACTACTATAAAGAAGAGTGCCAATCAAAAAACTTCAGCATTAATTCCCAGGGAGATGTGAAGACTGGAATGTTACATACTCTGAACAAGTCTCTTGAAAAATCCTCATCCCTTCCACATTCCAAGGCTGAGAACAACTGTACCAAGTGAAAGTGTAGAGAGAGAAACCAACAACCAAGGAGAATCTAGAAAGTTTTCTAAATCAGGGATTAAAGATAAAATAGTTTAACATGAGGAGTAATTCAAGTAGAGGAGAGAGTGATCAAAGTCATGGAGTTAAGAAATTAAAAATACAACACACAAAGAGCCAGATAATGTCATCAGGAATCAGGACATATCCAGGAGTCTGAGGAACTCATTAGGTCACAGGAAATGGTGAAAGATGCCACAGAAGAGTGAGTTTTGATAGCCATTCTGGAAGGTGTGAGATGGTACCTCATTGTTGCTTTGTTTTGCATCTCTCAGATGATTAGTGACTTTGAGCAGGTTTTTATATGTCTCTTGGCTTTCTGTATGTCCTCTTCCAAAAATTGTCTATTTAGGTCCTTTACCCATTTTTGGATTGAATTGTTTATCTTCCTTTTATTAAGGTGTATGAGTTCCTTGTAAATGTTGGAGATTAAAGCCTTATCGAAGAGTATTTCAAATATATTCTCACATGCAGTGGGCTTTCTTGTTTTGTTGATAGTTTCTTTTGATATGCAGAAGCTTTTTATTTTGATGTAGTTTCATGTTTATTTTCTCCTTAGCTTCCATTGTTCGGAAGTGTATTGGTAAATATAGCTATGACAAATGTCTACTATTTTGTTGCCTATGGCTTCTTTTAAGATTTTTATGGTTTCCCATCTTATGTTTAAGTCTTTTATCCATTTTTAGTTTGTTTTTATGTATGATGCAAGTTGATGATCTACTTTCATTTTTTGTAAGTATCTGTCCAATTTTCCAACACCATTTATTGAAGAGACTGTCTTGACTCCATTGTATGCTCGTGCTTCCTTTGTCAAATATTAATTGAGCATAATGGCTTATGTTAATTTCTGGCATAATGGCTATCATCAACAAATCAACAAACAACAAGTGCTGGTGCGGATGTGGAGAAAAAGGAACTCTCCTTCACTGCAGGTGGGAATGTAGCCTGGCGCTGTCACTGTGGAAAACAGTAATGGTGTTTCATCAAAAAATTAAAAATTGAACTGTAATAGCATTTGACACAGTAATAGCACTTCTAGAAATAAATCCCAAGAAAACAGAAACACCAGTCAGAAAGGATATATGCACCCCTATGTTCATAACTAACTTCATTAGCTAATTTTGAGGAATTTGGGGATCAAATTAATTGTGTGGAAGAGCAAAAACAGTAAAATATAAAACAATAGAATTAAGAAGCAATTATAAGCAATGAATAAATAAGACCTTTTAAATGTGGACCAGTGAAAAGGCTACTGAGTAAAAGATATTAACATTATTGATAAAACATTTCAGCAAGCTTCAAGCAAACATATAACTGCTTCTTTGTGAACTTGCTAGAGCTTTATATAACTCATCCCGGAAGTCTGAGAATTGCGCCCTAGTTTGCTGAGGTAAGCCAGAGAAATTACCAAACCCTTATGATATTTTGATATTTTCCTATTTCTTCTTCTCTTTATTTGAAGACTATTTTCTCTACTTATCCTCTTAAGAGAGGTATGGTGAGCTGTTCCTTTAAGATGGAGAACTTGTGGTTTGTTTATGAACAGAAGACACTAGTAGAAGGTAAGTGATGGTAAATACAACAAAAACATTAAATTCACAAACCCTCTTCCTAGACTCATAGTCACATTAAAAGTGCTAGCTCATATTATTGAGTACATATATGCCATGTACTATTCTAAGTACTTTGCATTTATTAACTCTTAAACCTTCACAGTAATTTCATTGGGGTGGAGAAAATTCAATTACTATTACTAGACCCATCGTGCAGATAAAAAAAAAAAATGAGGTAACTTCCAAGCATTTACAGCCCAAATTAGTAAATCAGGACTCAAATCCAGGCCAGGTGGCTGTAGAGGCCATGCTCTATTGTTCTAACCTGCCTCACCTTCCAGCAGGAGGCCACATGGAGAGAGGAGTCTGCAGCAAGTCAGAAGGAATCTTGACCTCTATCAACCAAACTTCCTGGTAAAAGGGCTAATGGTTGTTTCTGTGAATTTCTTATCTAACAGATGCTTTGAGCAGGATGTACCTCTCCATCTATACTGATTACTATAAGTGAATCTGGAATTTATGCAGTTATGGGATACAGCTGGCTAGAGAATGGAAATTAGCACTGTAATATCTTTGCCCCTGAATGACTAAACACCCTTAAAAACTAAGAAGCTCTAAACTTAAGTGTCCGTGCTGACAGGCACACCACACATTGTGAGTGCTTGTTTTCTACTCCCAGTGTGGGAAAAGGGATAATTAGGAAGCTATTTTTGAAGTCTCAAAGCCCTCAGGAAAGAAATACTACGTGTGCCTCCTTCTTACTCCTTTTGAATCATTAGTAGTTTGGTGTTGGGTAAGACCTATGATTCATGTGAGTATGTTTTGACAATTTTATCTTTTCTGGAAATTCACTTTGGGGGGAAAAAGAGCACCGTGGTGAGTGTTATGGCTTTGAACAGATTGAGTCTTGCCATGATTTAATTTGTTATGGTATAGAATTCAGTGTATTGCCAATTTATACCTATACACACACCTTCCATGCTAACAACTCCCAAATTTCTTTCTGTGAGTCATAGACTCAGGTCTTTAGTTTGGGCTGGGAAAAATATTTTTAAAATAAAAATACCTAATATTACTGAGCAATTACTTTTTTTCTTATGTATCATCACTGCTAATGTGTTTACTTCTCATAAGAAAACTGTGAGATCAGTGTCATTATAATTGCTATTTTATAGATAAAGAAGCTTAATAAATGTGGTTCTGTCATTGTGCTCCAACCAGTATCATCTTCCCACAGAAGAATGAAGAGGCTGGCACGAGGTATGGAGATCAGCCTCCACCCCAGCCCTTAGAAGTAATGTACGTATCTCCCTCAGGTTCAATTCCACTCATATGGTTATATTAATCTGCTCAGTCTGCATTTACAGCAAAGCACAGACTGGATGGCTTAAACAACAGAAATTTATATTATCACGATTTCTGGAAGCTAGAAGTCCAAGATCGAGGTGCTTTTAGCTTTTGTTTCAGGTGATGTTTCCTTCCTGAAATGAAGCCTTATCATTGTGTCCTAATGTGGCTTCTCTGTTTGCTCAGAGAGAAAGATCTCCGTATCTCCCCCTTTTCTCAAATAAAAGCCATCAGTCCTATTGCATTAAGATCCACCCTTATCAGCTCATTTAAACGTAATTATCTTCATGAAGGCCCCATCTCCAAAAATACTCACATTGGGACTTAGAGATCCAATATGTAAATTGAGGGAGGGGACACAATTCAGTCCATAACAATATTCCCTCTATCTTTCTCTCCTGTGGGTCCTTTTCCAATGGTCTGTTTGTGCCCAGACCAACACCTCTTATTCTTCTGTCACCTCTTATTATTCTGAAAACCTTTTCTTTTGCCTTGACTTCAGCCTCATGGGACTTGCAAAAGTGATATTAATTCTCTTTCTTCCTGCTAAGAGTGGGAAAAATCAGAGACTTGCTTCTGACTGGCTGCTCTTCTGGTCTTAAGTCTCTGCCTCAACAGGAAATGTTTCACATGGCCACCAGAATTATCCTGTGAAAATTAATTGAGTGTCTCTCAATTATCTAGACAACAAAGTCAGCCTTTCTCAGCATGACTTTACAATCTTTTTTTAATTACCGGTATTATTGTTTTTTTACAGAGAGGAAGAGAGAGGGATAGAGAGTTAGAAACATCAATGAAAGAGAATCATTGATCAGCTGCCTCTTGTACATCCCCCACTAGGGATGTGCCCACAACCAAGGTACATGCCCTTGACCGGAATCGAACCCAGGACCTTTCAGTCCACAGGCTGACGTTCTATCCACTAAACCGAACTGGTTTTGGCTGACTTTACAATCTTGCCCAATCTACTTTCTTTGTTATCACTCTGTGCTTCAATCAAGATCTAAATCCACTCTTGTTGACCTATTACTTTATTTGCTGCCATTTAATGCTTTGCATGTACCTCTGCTATGATACTCATTTCCTTCCACCTAGAGTAACTGCTAATTGTTCATATCACCCTATATAGTTAAAAACTCATTGGAACAAAGAAATTATTTATGTATTTCTGTATACTTAAACTGACAGGTATATGAAATGCCCTCACTAATTCATTCTTACATAATATGATCACTCAACAAATATTTATCCAGTGCCTATTATGTGTTAGCTCTCTGCCTTAAGATAAAGTGTTCTTAATAAACTATTTTTGTCAGCATAAAATGATTTCTTAGTTTAAGTGACAGTTCATAGGGTATTAAATGTCTTAAAATTCTGCAATCCTTAGTCAAGATTGCAAAAAAAATGCTATGGGTTTCTCTTTGCATCTATTAGAATTAGGCTTAACTGAATGTAACTACCTCAAAGCAGAATGGCTTAAATAAAATAACTTCTTCCCACAATGGGAGCCTAGAAGAAGGCATTCCAAGAGCTGAGACAAAGGGCTTTGAGGTTATCAGGGACCCTCCATCTTTGCACCTACATTCCTTAGCTATTTCCCTGCCTCCATGGTACTCCAACCACTACATGTACTTGCCTGGCTGGCAAATGGAATATGAAACTTCAAGAAGTTTCATAAAACAATTCCATTTAAATCTAACTGGCCAGTGTATAATCATATGGCTATGTTTGGGGGGAAGGAAGATGAGAAATATAATATTTTAGCCTGGAACATTGCCACTTTAAATAAAATAAGAAATTCCTTATTAAAGGAGAGAGAATGAATGGGCAGTTGGGTCTTGCTAGAAGTACATGTAAACTTCTTCAAGAAAAACAAACAAATCTGTGAAACTGAAATGAAATGGGATTGCGAAATGACCTTTTAGGTATAATTGAGCTGAACTTAACGTGTTTACATTCAATTAAATTACAATGTAAATAACCACATTATTAAAATGGGGAAACAATTGTCAATTAGAACTCCAAGTTTACTTGGCCAACAGCCCAAATACCTATCTTTCTTTCCCCCACTGAGTATCCCCTGTCAGCTCCTGACAATAAACCCACCCACATTTCCATCCATTTACTTTATGTCCTAAGGACTATTTTCCTAAATGCTCTCCTCTCCTATCCCTTTCTTTGGCCTGTATGGCCTCTTACCACCCTTGAAGTGTTTACATGTTTGTCTCAAGTAGCTCACCCAGACAGATTTGGGGTAATTAAGATTTATTTGCTGAACAGCAATGGAACTTATTACTCACATCTTGAGAAGAACCTGAAACAACCCTATTAGAATATAGCAAAGGAAGAGTTGTAGGGATAGGGAAGTGCTGTCTTTAAAGAAGAGTTCCAAGGAGTAAAAATATAATTGCAACTTCAATTCCTTTTGTTTTTATTCTTTATTGGTCCAGAAACATCAGTGTTTCTATATTTGGGTGATAATTAGCCACGTCCTCTATCCTCTTTATCTTTTCATGTTAATATCTGCCCTAAATGTGTTTGAAATGGAAAATCACATGTTATTATTATTGACCATTATGGATTATAAGTAACCAGTTAAATTTTCTTCTTAATTGCAGCTCTAGAATTAAAAAAAATAAAAAACAGAAAAGGTTAAAATTACATTTGAGACTCTTTCATAAGCATGGCAATTAAACATATATGTTAATCTCTAATAACTCCCAAAATTGCATTAATATTACAGCAAATATTTGTTTTAGTATAAGCCCACAAGAGCATGGAGGATATAAGATAAAATACCAGAGGAAAAAAGGTCACCAAATTTTGGGAAGTAAATTGATGAACGGTAACCGACTTGGAAAAGTATAGAAAGGTGAAGTCTAAATGCTCACAGAGGGAAAAAGTTAAGAGGCAACATTCAAGAATGGAAGGACCTGGTGTAACATAGAGTAACAATAATGACACAGAAGAGATAGAATAATGGGTTAAAAGCTTCTATAGGAAAGGTTAGGCCCCCTACACCTTCTGACAACTTTATACCCCTATAACCTTCTCTGACTATTGCAGGAAATTGAAATTTGTTCCCTGAAGAAAGTCCACATAAAAAAGCCTCAGTATGTGAAAGCAAATGACTATACTGAACATACTGGCCTGCTGGGCCCAAAACGGAGAACATGTGGGGACACACTACAGACCACTATAAGAAAGTCAACACACAACTCCCTTCCCCATGTTCTGTTCCAGGTTCAGACAGCAGGCCTCATTTCCACGTAAAATTATTCAATAGAGCTGGCTAGCTACAGACAAAGGATTGACATTTGTGGACCTACTTGTGAAACTTAGCTCTATCACCTAGTGAAGCCAACCAATTGACTAAAATCCTCCCAACCACACTGTCCAATGACCTTTTTTAATGCCTTCTTCTTAAACATTAGATAACAGGCAAGATCTCTAGGACTATTAGGAAATCATCTATACAAAAATGAAAAATATAAAACAAATAGAGGAAAATTTCACACAATACAGAAAGAGAAAGGGACAAAGGGAAATAAAACTTTTTTAAAAATTTAATATACCCAGAGTGGGGAAAATTAAAAAAAAAGATATAGTTTTTATTAAAAAAGAAATTTAAAAGACTAGATCAGATATAAACACTTTTTAGAAATTAAATATATATGTGTGTATGAGTATACCTCTCAAGGATATGGCAGATTAAAGATGCTTACATAGTATTTGCTATCTCTTTCATTGAGAATTGGAGGGGTTGGCCTTACTGGGCCAATAAAATGTAGTAGAAGTGACATTTTGGATTTCTATGGTTATATCATCAGGCTCGATCCCGAGAGCCACCACTGAAGAAGTTGGAAAATAATGTATGGGTGCTAGTCACCATGTAAAGCATTTGATACCACCATGTTGAAGAAGCTATTTAGGCACACTGCTCAGAAATTAGCCTCCAGCCAACGCTCCAAACATGTGAATTAAACTATCTTAGATAATTAAAGTCAGCCTATTTACCAGCTGAATATTACCAAGTAACCTCCAAAAACATCACTTGACATAGATGAGTGCTATCTAAATTCTTGCCTTACAAAAATCATGAGATATAATAAAATAGTTATTATAAGGCACTATGTTTGAACTTGTTACATAACAGTAGATAACTATTACAGGGGTGGATGATAAAGTTAAAGAAACTTCCTGGAAATTAGAGAAAAAAGACAAATAGATCAAGAGTAAATTATATATATATATTATCTATCTATCTATCTATATATATATATAATTATATATATATTATATATATATATATTATATATATATATATATATATATATATATATATATATATATATTGATCAAGGTTCAGTAACCAGTAGAGGCTCTTTGAGGAAAGAATAAGGGGAAATGGAAGAAAGTAGATTATTATATAAACTATACAAGGGTGTTTTCCTTGAATTGAAGAACATGTGTTTCCAGAATGAATGAATTCAATGAGTGTCCAACACAAGAAATAAAATAATAAAAAATAAATATTGATAAAAGAAAAATTGTGAAAGTTTCTAGAAGGTGAAAGAAGTGACCTATGAAAGAGCAAAGCAACAATGCCTTCAAAACTCAGGCAAAATGGTTTTTAACCTAAAATTCTATACCTTTTCACACTTCAAACCAAATCCGATGGTACAAAAATATTTTTTACATTTCACAAAATATACATTTTTCTCAGGAAGATAGATGTGGTCTATCATCAAAGTGATGGCATAAATTCAGAAATCGCAATATATGTGATCTAGAAATCAGATAAACAAGGCACAGACAACACTAACATATGAGTAGAGATATAGAAACTATGTGACTGGCCTAGAGAGCAACCAGTCAAATTAGAGTGAACAGACAGAAGGCTGCAGAATGGATATAGAAATGGAATTGACAGAGTAACTGATACATGTGATTGTTCTGAGAACGCTTCAGGCAGCTCTATGGGAAAGTTTAAAAGAATAAGTATTGGTTACACAGAAAGTTAAACAAATAAAAATCAAGGTAATTTCAAACTCCAAGAAAAAGAAATTGTAAAAGAAGAGAAATGTAATGAAATGTGTAAGGTGGTTCATCTATAAAAACTGTTTACTTCATTATAAGGATGTAAATATTGACTATTGATAGGAGAAATGGTGGTATATTGGAAGATTAAGCAGAAGTGTGCAAGTGTGTGTGTACTAAATTCTAATCCACTTTAGCAAGCACAAAGTAGATACAATTAAATTTTTGTAATTCAAGAAATAGCACTAAGTGATTTTTTTTAGAAATGTAGAGGATAATATAACAAAAAGTTAAAAGTAAGGTAAATAGGGGAGGAAGACGAGTGTGTGTGATGTTGCTGTTTTCCTTCAAGAGTTGTAGTTCTATTTGTTTTGTGAGCATATACTTGTACATTATTTTAATATAATAAAATTTAAATTTTGCTTAGTTTCTTTATTTGACTCTCTCATAGATTATATATATGCCTAAGTGACAATCGCAACTGAACAGATGCCTGAACAGGCTGCATGGGGCAAACAGGCCTGCAAGGGGGGTAGTTGGGGGCAACTAGGCTGGTAGGAAGGCAGTGAGGGATAACCAGGTTGGCAGAGGGGGGCAGTGAAGGGTGGCCAGGTCAGAAAGGGGTGCAGTTGGGGGTGACCAGGCTGGCAGGGAAGCAATAAGGGGTGACCAGGCAGGCAGACAGGTGAGCAGTTGGGAGCCAGTGGTCCCGGCATTGTGAGAGGGATGTCTGACTACCAGTTGGGGATCAGGTCTAAATCCGCAGTAGGACATCCCCCAAGGGGTCCTGGGTTGGAGAGGGTACAGGCTGGGCAGAGGGGACCCCCCATGCATGAACTTCTTGCACCAGGCCTCTAGTTTAATTATATTTGACTCAGTTACAAGTTATGCTTCTTCTAAAGTTTTATCCATAAAAAATATTATTTGTACCCAGAAAATATGCATAATTTTTACTTTGTTGACAAAATTTAAAATTAAACATCCCACATAATCATTTCTACTATTGGATCTTGTCCCATTGAGGACAAATATGTGATACCTAATCAATAAAGAATTTTTTTAAAAGAGGAAAATTGGTTTCTCATTGTTTAAGTATGTATTTATTTGATAACCAATAATAAAGCAAATAACTTGCCAAGCAGATTTTTAGCACTTTACATATAGTTAAGGCTATACATATGCTTTACACACATTTATTTAGTTAATATATGAGGTATGCAAATGAGCTGGAATTATTTGACTACAAGTGAGAAAAAACACACACACATAACAGTAGTTTAAACAAAAGAGAGATGTTCTCTGCTCTCACACATTACAAATGTCTGAAGGTACAAGATAAAAGACTGGTGAAGGGCTTTACTCCAAAATGTCTGTAAGAATCCTAGGTCCTCCCACTAATTTGCTCTGGTATGCCCAGGTGTGACTCTCCCCCTCATGGTCAAAGGTAAACATGGATGTATGGTAGAGATACTGCACATTTCAATTCTGAATCCCATAATGAAGTGAGTATAGTGATACAGTAAGGTGTGTTCCTTTTGCCCATGAAGAGTCTTGCCTTTGATTTCTAAATATGCAACATCTGTGAAGTTCAATAAAGCAAAGTGCACTAGAACTAGGTATGCCTGTATAGACACTTCCAGGTCACAGGATAGAAAAATGAGTGGAGATGATGAGAGACAAAAGATAAGCTTTGTTTATTTATTTATTTAGTTATTTTTAGGGGGAAAAATTAAATCTACCACATGTCAGTTTGGTTAATTTCCTTTGGCTATATATTAGTCACAATCATACACACACACACACACACACACACACACACACACACAGGTTAAGTATCTTGCTACAGGTCACAATACTAGTACATGGAGAATCAGGATTAAGTACAAAGTAAGAATGGGTTTTAAAACCCACATTCAAAAGCTACATGATTTACTGTCTTTCAGTTTGTCTTGCATTTCTCAGTTGTGTTTGATTTTTTTTTTTTTTTTGCAAACTGTGTCAGTGAGCTTTGCCTATGCTTAAATTGAAGCATCTGAGTCAAGAATTAGTTCCTGACTAATTGGTGATGAGGTTGGTGCCGGAATAGGTAACTCAGATCTCCATGTCCCTATTAGATTAATACTCCATCTAATACCTGTGGGTTTATAAAACTTTCGTTGACCAGTTGGAGGAGAAAGAAGCCCAACCTTGTTTCAGGGATGAGTCCCTTTGGTATACAGAAGCAAGCTGGAAATGAACTGCTGTGTCAGAATAGCTCCATTCCCTGATGGGTCTAAAATACTGTGTGGAAATGAAATCCTACAGGGTTTAACTTTGGGTCGTGCACTTCGTCATCCAATTTGTATGGAGAGAGAAGTGCCCTGCTCTCAGTACATGCAAGCAGTCTCCAACTTCCACAGGTTCCAAACGCATAGATTTCAGTCACCATAGTTGGGCTAAATAACACCACTCTTTCAACAACATAGTTCACAGTCCAGTCTCCATGGCATATTCAATATGTGTAACTCCATCAAGTACAAACTATGCTACTAATTCCTCAGGCCACAGATCAGCATGTAAATAACATTTGCATCATGATCACTTACTTCTCACTTCTTTTCAAATTTGACAGAAGTTAGGCACTGCAGTCCATTTTTCAGTGCAAGCACAGATAGCAAGACCACATGGACCAGCTTTTTTATCCACTGAACTTTTACTGAAGTCTTTGCCATTTATTTTTTAAAGCAATTACCAATATAACTGAGTTTCCATCTACTATCTTTTCATCTATTGTGTATTTTGCTATCTGTGTTATATTCCCTATTGCTTACTTCTCTGGGACTAGATTAGGTTAATTTATTTCATTGTTTTATTTTTTCTCAGTTTTAACCAGACTTTCTTAAACTTTGTGATTTCTCTAGGGATTATAATATGCATGTTGAACTTATCACACTGTACCTTGAAATAATAGTATGACTTTTCATAGATAGTGCAAAAACCTTACAATTAGAACATTCTATTTCCCCACTCTCATTGCTACTTTTTTCACACATTATACTTCCTCATATGTTATTAACATCAGAACACATTCTTACACAGTTAATTACTTTTGAGAAATTTAAAAATGAGAAATAAACATATTTTATATTGAACAAAATTTTTACCATTCCCAACATTCTTTGTTCATTTTTTCAGACCTGAGTTTCCATCTGGCATCTTTTTTTAGTGTGAAGAACTCCCTCTTTATTGCTTTCAGTTTAGATTTGCCAACAAAGATTCTCTCAACTAATCTCTGGGGGGGGAAATGCCTTTGTGATGGATATTTCCAGTTTGTGTTTCTTGGCCATTTTCACTGGGCATTCCTGGTTGACAATTTGTTTCTTTAAGCATTTTGAAGATGTCATTTCAATGTATTCTGTTTATGTATGGTACCTGATGAAAAGCCAAGTCATTCTTTTTATTTTAAATATGTTTTTATTGATTTTAGGGAGAGAGAAAAGGAGCAGATAGAGAGATGGAAACATCAATGAGACAGACACATTGGTAATCAATCTGTTGCCTCCTGCACACCCCCTACTGGGATTCAAGCCCACAACTCAAGAATGTGATCTGACCTGGAATTGAACTGTTAACCTCACCATTGATAGGTCAATGCTCAACCACTGACCAAAACTGGCCTGGCCCAAGAGTCATTCTTACCTTGCTCTTGTCTGTGCATCATGTCATTGTTCTCTGACCATTTTTAAAAAGATATACTTTTATTGATTTCAGAGAGGAAGGGAGAAGGAGAGAGAGAAGCATCAATGATGAGAGAGAATCATTGATTGGCTTCCTCCTACATGCTCAATCCTACATGAGGATTGAGCCCTGGGCATGTGTCCTGACCATGAATTTAATCGTGATCTCCTGGTTCAGAGGTTAACACTCAACCACTGAGTCACGCCAGCCAGGCTGTTCTCTGACCATTTTTAAGATTTTCTAAGCTCATTTTCAGAAATTGTATTATAATATACCATGGCATAATTTCTAGACATTAAATCTGCTTTGTGTGTTGACCTTCTTTGATCACAAAACATTTGGAACATTTTCAGCAATATTTTTTAGTATCAAAGTAACTCATCAGTCACAGTGGACACCTGGAGTTATCTCTCCTAAGCAACATAGAACCTCACTTAAGCCTCATTAATAATCCAACATTATCAAAACTGCAATAAACTAGCATCACATAGCTCTTAATAAAATGCAGTGAGGAGGATATAACATCACTTTGGTGATAATTCTGTCAAAATATGTATAAGCTAAATCTAATCATGAGAAAACTTGAAGGAAAAAAGAAAAACAGAAACAAATTGAGGGACAGTCTATAAAATAACTGGCCTGTACTTTTCAAAGATGTCAATGTCCAGAAAGATTTTTAAAATTCTGAAAACTGTTCCAGATTTAAAAAGACTAAAGATACATGAAAACAAAGCATAATACATGATCCTGGATTGAAGCCCAGGATGGGGGAAAAATAGGTATATAAGACATAATTGAAACAATTCATCATATTTGAGTATAAAGTGTGGATTGGATAACAGTATCACATCAATGTTAAATTTCCTGATTTTGATAGCTAAACTGAGGTTCTGTAAGGAAGTTTTAGGACATAAGCAATGAAGTATTTAAGGTAAAAAAAAACTCACACTCTCCTTAGCTTTTACTTGTTTTAGAATAATCAGAAAATGTGTATGCTGAGGAAGAAAAAGGAATGAGGGAAAGGGAAAAGAAGGGAGGAGAGCAGAGAGGAGGAAAGGAGAAAGAGCAAATAATACAACAAATGGGGTAAAAATATAACCAATTGGCACATCTTAACAAAGGGCATATTTGAGTTTCTTGTAACTTTTCTATAGGTATAGCAGAATAGTAAAATAAAATTTACCAAAGTTTATCATAAAACCATCTTAAAGAGTTATAGGGTTGTATGGGTTAGGATGTGTGAGGGTAGCAGTTGAGAACAGGTACATTTCTAATTTTTAACTTAAGTATAACATGAATTGACAGTGACTAAATAACTCTAAGTTAACACTCAATTTATAATGAAAATGAAAGTAGCCATTATTAAATACCTTATTTTGTACAGGTATTGTACCATGCATTTTATATACATTGTGCTTATTTTACACAGTAATCCTATAATATTGGCCTATCTATCTATCTATCTATCTATCTATCTATCTAAAACCCTAATATGAAATAGAGTGAAAGGTGGAACAATTGAACAACCAGTTGCTATGATGTGCGCTGACCACCAGGGGGCACATGAAGAACATGCTGGACATCAGCAACAGAAACAGAGCATGAAACATGGTGGGCATTGGCTGAGGCAGAATGGTAGAGCAGGTGAGTGGGGTACCAGACCAAGGCAGGGCACCAGTTACTGTCATAAGGGCAAGCCTCTAGTGGTTACTGAAAATTCTTTGCTCCTTCGTGATGCAGTCCCGAGGGGCACTTGCATCTGCTGCGGGCTGTGGAGCTGATCCCCAATCACTCTGCTCTGTCAGTTAGCAGATGTGAGCAGGGCCGGCACCATCTGTCAGAAGGGTGGCGACAGGAGTAGGGCTGCAGGCAGACAGAGGACTGGGGGCCACGGCGGGAGGGGTCATGCAGGGGCACAGAGGATAGATCAAGACTAGCCCCTGTGCCCACCTAAGCCTTCTGGCCCACAGTTCCTTTCAAGGTGCACAAATTCATGCACTGGGCCCCCAGTTTGAGATAAAAAGAAATTGAAGTGGCAAGAAGTTAAGCTGCTTAATATACAGCTAGTAAATCAAAATGTCAGGATTCAATCCCCAGATATAACCCTATAAAATGTGTGCTGTTAGGCATTGCATTATACTGGTTCCCAAATATAGTATGTTTGCAAGTTCAGTCCATTAATTAGTTACTCGTGTGTTGGGGTTTGAGGGACTTATTTTGCAACAGCAAGACATCGTGTGCATTTGTTTTTCACTTCAGCAGAGGATCTCTCAAGCTAAAACATTGTGGTCCTTGGCTCACACCACCTTAATAAAACCCTGGTGTATTTAACCAGATTATATGACACATATTCAGGTTCATGTATGATTTCAAATTAAGTATCTAGATGATTTATGATAAATAGTTTACCTCTTTCTTTCCCATGTGGATTCTGATACTAATCTTCAATCTGCTTTCCCAACATCCCCTGCACTTACAGTTTTTCTTTTAAACCCTTTGTTGTTATTTTTATAATCACAGAGACTCACCTAGACCAGCAACTGTTATTATCCTTTTAATTTTTTTTCTTTTAGGGAAGAAATGAACTTCTAGTTATGTGACTACATTGCATTTTACCAGCATCATAGGAGAAAACATTGTTATTTTGGTATGCTAGAGTTATTGATATTACCAAAATATGGCTTTGTAGAATTGGGGATCATTTAAAACACAGATATATTTTAGGGTTAGGTGATTTGAACTCTAAATATGGTTGATAAACCAGATTACACAAAATCTAAACCTACTCGAGTTTTCATCTCTGAGATGAACTGAAACCCAAACATACATGAACGTTTAAAAATACTTCATGACTAACTTATTTTATTCATTCTAGTCTTTCCACACTTCCTGATTAGTCTAACACCAGTGTGACTATTTCCACGGTTGTGTAAGACAAGCTTTTGAGCTGACTAAAATTAGGAAGCAGGGAAAAGTCTCCAGCCAAAGGCTGTTTTCCATTGACTTTGTTTTATTGCCGTTTTATGTACTTGAAAAACCAACAAAGAAAAAATCCTTTCATGAGATTTCCAGATTTTTTTAGAGATAAAAGTTCAGTAAAATATGTAAATACTGGCCTGGACAGTAAACTCTTGAGTTGTTGAGTGTCATTTTGATTCATTATAGATGATTTAATAATCTTAGATTAAGTGCCAGCCAGCAGGTAAAACTATCTCCAATGTATAACGTGGTTAAGAACACAGGTTTTGCTAGAACATTCTTGGGAATGCTATATTGATGAGAGGTCTGTGTCCATCTGCATTAAACTTAGTTTCTTCCCTTAAAGACCTTTTGGACAATGAGATGGCTGTTTATTTATAAGATCTAGCTTAGCCTCTGGTACTTTAAGCTGTGCCACTGCAAAAGTTTTCTTTTATTTTACATCTGGTTGGACCTTAAAGATAAACCAATTCATAATGTTGAGTTTGTATATGAAAAGCTGAAACTCAGATAAGATTACCTGACTTGCACCATGGGGTTTGTACTCAGCTAGAACACAGAATGTGTTTCCTGATTTAGGAATTACTTTGATTTTTTTTTTTTTGTCTTTTTTGTTTGTTTGTTTGCTTGTGGACCCAACAAAAGCAATCTCTTTCAAAACTTTAACTCATTCCTCCCTGTGAGATTGCCAAGGACATTTCCTCTGTCCCTCTTCTCAATAGGAATGAATGGCCCTGAGAGCATGTGAGATAAACAAGTACCACATCAACGACATTATGCTCTGATTATGTCTGGGTGTCAATGATCACCTGGATATTTTCCCGCAGGAATTTGATCCTCTCTCATAGATAGCACAAGGAGAACTATAGAAAAAACAAGCCAGTACACACATGAGGTAAGAGAAAATGGAGCCTTAACATTTACTCCATTCCAGTAAGTTGGCTCTTCAGTAACATGACTTATTAACTATACCCATCTGAGCAGAGATAGCAGGTGAAGCAATGGGTCTGCAGTTCTCCATATAACTCTGGGTTAATAGACTTGAGTAAGGTGTTTCTTTTTCTGTTCAAACCTATCCCTCACTCCCCCACACATCTTCCCTCAAGATGGAGCGAACTGCTCTAACCGGTTTGGCTCAGTGGATAGAGTGTTGGCCTGTGGACTAAAGGGTCCCAGGTTCGATTCCAGTCAAGGGCATGTACCGTGGTTGCAGGCACGTCCCCAGTAGGGGGTGTGCAGGAGGCAGCTGATCAATGTTTCTTTCCCATTGATGTTTCTAGCTCTCTATCCCTCTCCCTTATTCTCTGTAAAAAAAATCAATAAAATATATTTTTTAAAAGATGGAGCTAACTCCACTAAGGGCTTTATGACATACCTCATTTAATTTTTATCATAATATTATGAGATAGGTATTATTTTTTCCATTTTATAGTAGAAAAAAACTGAGTCTTAAAGACATTGAACAAAACATCTCACTGTACTCTTGCTTCTATGTTATGAAACCACTAATTCAAACCTGTAATTCCTAATTATTATGCCTTATATCTTCAAATGTGACTAAAAAACAAGGAATGAAAATTTAGTAATAACATTAGGATTAAAGTTTCTTAAATTTAGGATAATTTCTAGTTAATGTGTTGACTTTGAAGTATGAGGAATATAGTGTTTTTAATCTAAAACCTTGAGACAAAAATATGAAAGAAATAAACTAAAATGTTTCATAAAAATATTAAATTAGTCCGTACACTATAATCTAAAGAGTGCATTGGTATCACCAAATAGCTAAACAGTTAGTAATTCGTCAAGAATTTCCAAACAGTTAATTTATAAAAGAGAAAGCTAGATACAATTTTTCAACTCATTTTTATTTTGCTAAATCACATTGCATATTAAGTATTGAAAAACATTTTAGAACTCAAGTGGACTATTTATTTATCCCATTAACTAACATTCATTTAATTGAAAGTGTGTGTGTGTGTGTGTGTGTGTGTGTGTGTGTGTGTGTGTTGGGAAAGAGGTGGAAATAATAACATATATTTTAAGTTTACTAATAAACTAAAAGAAAAAGTGCTTCTAAAAACCCACAATATAGATTTAAAATGAGAGAGAGAGAGAGAGTGCTGGAAGGAGTTATGCAATTTTAGATAAAAATTCCTTTAAAAACAAATAATAATAGCATCAAGTTTCTTTCTCTGGAAAAGCAACAACACATTTTCTTTAAAGTATAGAATCAGTGCTTTATATTTGTTGTGAAAATACCATAAGTAAACTGCTACACCTTCCTGCTTTCATTCATACTAGTAACCCTGCACATGAATCTATGCCCCAGTAGCTCGCCAGTAGCTTGCTGCCACCCACCCTCCATTAGCTCGTCACCCACTGCTCTGCCCTCCTGTAACTCCCTCTGCCCTCCACCCCACCACCCTTCATATCTCTCTGCCCTGATTCCTCTTGTAGATCTCCAATGCCCACTTGTAGCTTGCTGCCCCACCCTTCTTCTGATCCGTGATCCGGTCATTAGGCTTCAAGGCATAACGGCCACTTGCATATTACATCTTTGTTATATAGGATTAGTGATTACATTTTTTACTTGACACAAATATGGACTGCATAGTTGAAAGCTGCTAAATCCACTACTTTAAACCTTCTGTTTCGCTGAATGAACTAGGTTATTTAAACAGTGATAGGTGCGATAATTTTATTGTTGAGGCCTTTCCTTACTATTACTATCCATTAAATAGAGGAGCTCTGTACAAATGATAAATAGCCAATTCAAAGAAGCAGAAACTTACTTTTTCATTGAGAAATTAAATTGCTTCAATTTTCTATCTGTGCAAAACCTACACATCATTTGGATAGCCCCAAAATCTTGTTTTAATGAAACACATTTAGAATCTGATTTTAATGGAACACATTTCTACCTTTATCATACTTTCTGAAATACAATACAGGTTGGCAAGTACTACATGCTGTTCATCAGCAGACAGCAGGTAATCTTGTTCCTTATCAACCAGCTGCCAGTCTCTCTCTCTCAATCATGCTTTCATTTCCTTTGGCTTACCATAAGCCACACAACACTTCCCAAGATGAAAATAAAGGGCAAAAGGCTTCCTTACTTTACATTCAGGGTTTATTCTCCTAATAGTAGTGTTTTATATCTGCATAGTGCTTTTCTCTGAAATCTAGCCTACTTGTACAGAAATTACATCTCCTCACTGTTCTAGCCTTACTTTTAAGACAATTTGAAAAGTGTTGAAATGACAGAGGGGATTGAAAAGATCTTGTATAGAAGAGCTTATTCTGAAGGAACTGTCACTTGCAAGGATATTTAAGAATCCAAAGAAAGAGATCAACTTATACTTCAGAAATCCTTGAATAATCCAAAAATAGCAAAATAAAAATATATTGTCTTTTACATAAAGGAATATTTGTTTTGAAAATTGTAGCAAACAAGTGAATCCCACCATGTGTTATTTATTTTAAAATATAGGATAAGTGAATTTAGATTACAGCATTTATGTAAACTGAGATTCAACTGACACCTCCTTTTAAACCTGCCTCCTTTAAAATCACATTCAAATCCATTGAATGAAATGCTTGAATGTAGACCACGTCCCAATTGTATATGAAAAGAACATTTGAATTTTCTCTAACATCTTTCCAGATCTTTAATACATCTTGGAACTCCAGTTGATAGTAATTATTGTGACTCAAAACTTTAAGTTTCTGAGCCATGCAAGATATCTATCAAAAAAAATCTCTGACATGACATCACTATTTGGTGACCTATGGCCAAATCTTGTAACTTAGAAACCAATACTTTATCCCACACTTACAATAGCATTTTAATATTCTCAACTATGCCAGAGAAAACCCACTGCATACACAGAAATTAAGATCAAAGATTACTTTTTAAAATGTACATATATCCTTAGGCTTTAAAAAATATTTTTTCAGGTAAATGAAAATGAAGATAAAGGAATCAACTTACTTTAGAGAAGAAAATGCCAGATGGATATACCTACTTGTACTAATCAATATGCAATCTTAATAATAAAAGCCCAGGATTGTAATGATCACTCATGACTAAACACTGACTATTCAGAAATCAGTACTGGGATGCCCAGCTACAGCCTGGAGACCCAGCACTGACATCCCAGATGGCTGAGACCCAGAAAGTGAGTCAGGGTCTGATCTGCAGCCTCAGTGGAAGCTGTTGATAATTGTACTTACCATTCTCTTTCTCTCCCTCTTTCTTTCTGATCTTCGCCTAAAGCCAGGCTTTTCTTTCTCACCTGACCTCCCAGGAAGGGAGCTGCTGTTAAGCCCCACCTCTTTGATCAGGCCCAAAGATAGGCCTGGAGATGCTGACTGGCATAGGAACTAACCAATCAGAACCAAATCTGGGTGCTGTGGGGAGCCAATGGCTGCCTAGGAGGTGGGGCTTTTGACACTGACTGGCATTGAAACTGACCAATTAGAACCAATGAATTCCTAGAAGGTGGAGTTTTTCATGCTGGCCTAGGAACCGACCAATCAAAACCAAATTGGCCAGCAGAGGAGGATAGTTGGGGGCAGACAGGCCAGCAGGGGAGGGCAGTTAGAGGTGATCAGGCTGGCAGGGAAGGGCAGTTAAGAGCAATCAGGCAGGCAGGTGACCAGTTAGGAGCCAGTGGTCTCAGATTGTGGGATTGGGCCTAGCATTGAAAATGACATTTGGGCATCCCACAAAGGGTCCCCAATTGGAGAGGGTGCAAGCTGAGTTGAGGGAACTCCCCTCCGTGCATGAAATTTCTTATAGCAGGCCTCTAGTATTCTATTATTAATATGAAACATGGATAAACTTGAAGAGCATTGGATTTCAAATAATTTTATTTATTTTATTTTTTATTATAGGGAATTTCTTCAACTTGCAAGGTAAAATTTTTTATGTTGTAAATCTTAATTATTATGTTATCTTAATATACTGTTATGAATCATAATGTAAATATCTATGTTTTCTGATGGTCTTAGTCCCGGCCCACAGGTTGAGAATTGCTGTTGTAGAGCCTAAGACCATCGGAAAACACAGATATTTACATTACAATTCAATAACAGTAGTAAAATTACAGTTATGAAGTAGCAACAAAAATCATTTTATGGTTGGGGATCACCACAACATGAGGAACTGTATTAAAGGGTCGCAGCATTAGAAAGGTTGAGAACCACTGTTTTATATTCTTTATTTTTTTACATAGATAGTTATTAACAACATATTAGCAACATTCAAATTTTATTCTAGTCTTTTAAATACCACCTGATGGCTTAAAAAATATTATCTAATGCTTCTGTGAAGTAAGAAAAAACTAAAAACAACTCAAAATATTGGAAGGCTTGCTGTTGAACATGTTAAATGAGCTAAAAATGGGAAACACATTTACAACATATTTTAATGGTAAGCCTATCCAATTTGTGATTTAAGAGGTCAAACTATTGGTTATTTTTACATTCTTAGTAATTTAAGGAGAAGCAGTGGGGGAAATATACATGTACAGACCTTATAAAACTGCCATAGTTATTTTGACTAATAGACATTTATGGCCAATGTTCTGCTGGTAGAAAAGCACCCTTGTAATGTTGCAAACTAGTAGGAGAGCTCACATAACCTTGAAATGTCTATAGCCACAACTTTGCAGACAAAGCCATGCAAAAAATGAAGAAATTATCTATTCCAGTGAGTTTGTGCATTGTGGATAACCCATTGACAAGTCAAGGTTGAATCTATTGAATGTGTGTGTGTGTGTGTGTGTGTGTGTGTGTGTGTGTGTAACCATAGGTTCCCAAGTCAACAGATGATTCAATCACTAATTTTCCATTTCCAGGACCCCCTTTTATTCCACATAATTCTTGAATGATTAATAGAACACCCCTTGCCCTAACTGGTTTGGCTCAGTGGGAGAGTGTCAGCCTACAGACTGAAGGATCCCAAGTGATTCCAGTCAAGAGCATGTACCTTGGTTGTGGGCACATCCCTAGTAGGAGGTGTGTAGGTGGGCAGTTGATGTTTTTCTATCATCTATGTTTCTAACTCTCTATCCCTCTCCCTTCTTCTCTGTTAAAAAAAATCAATAAAAAATATCTTTTAAATAAAATTGAAAAAAAGAATAGAACACTGCTTTCCCCCATTCCCCCAACAGTATGTGCTTCAGTAAGGGAAAAGCCTATTTTAAAAAAGCAAAAGCTATTATTTTTGTTATGTTAAATGATTTGTTCGAATAGTGTGAGTCAATATAGAAACATAATATCTGCTTTGGTAACATTCCCAGATAAAAATCATATGCCAGAAATTATAACTGGAAATAAATAGATTCTTAGGTACACATTCATGTTTACCCAAAGGCTTTCAGTTGAAAAGTCAGAAAGAGGCAAGAAATAGAATGTTAACTTTTCAAAAATTGACTAGAATTTTACATTTTCATCCATACTATTCCCATTCTTAGACTTTATGGAGAAAATGTATTTTGTTAGGGCCATATTATGAACATTTTCAAATTAGGCAAATATTGTAATTGCTTCCACTTCCTCCTTTTTTTAGGGATGTTTCTGCATAATATATCATACTCAATAGTTCAAGTGTTATTTTCTAAGATTCTTAATGTAATATACTCAATAAAAATCATTTTAATGCATGCTTACACTTCAGATATAGGGATAGCTATGAAATATGCTTGACAAACCTCAGATGGTGGCTACCTAGCCACCCAGGACTGCCCGAGACTCAGGTAACCAGAACCAACTGAGGCTTGTGCTGCCAGCAATGGCAGCAGCAGAGGTGTGATGGGGCATCACCTTCCCCTGATTTCAAGGTCCCCTCCCACTCCTAAGGGCTCCCAGACTATGAGATAGGGCAGGTTGAGCTACAAAAGGGAATAATAATAGTATGACCTCTTGGATTACTATAAAGATAAAATGTAAATACTTGTAAAGCTAGACATGTGAGAACTTGCAATCAAATCTTAACTATTATTGAAAATACTAGAGACCCAGTGCATGAAAATTCATGCACTGGAAGGGGGTCCCTTTTGTAGATGTTGAAACTGAATCATAAGAGGCTAAGTAGGATTTCTAAGGTTATAAGGGGCCATGAGATCAGTAGGGGATCCCTCCCTCCCTCCTAACACTGTCTCTGAAGATATTTTTCATCAAAATTCCTAGACTCATATTATGAATAGGGTTTTTAATATATAATGATATTTTGAAGTTTTCAAGCATAAAAAATTCATTATTAATGAATTTTTAAAATGTCCTGTCAACACATTTTAACTAAGATGCTTGTGACTTAAATTTTCTTCACTACACTTCTATACAGAACAATTTCAAAGGTATAATTTATCCACTAAATTTTGGCTTTCTGCACTTCTAACATTGTACTTTAACAAAATAAAATACTTTTTCAACAAGTTAGAGCTTTGGGTACACACCCAAAGTTGTTATCAATCATTTCCCCTTTGTTTAAATTTACTTTTATTGGTGAGAGTATTACAGATGTTCCCCACTTTGCACCCAGTTCTCACCCCACCCTTGGCCTTCACCACACTATTGTCTGTGTCCATAGGCTATGCATATATGCATATAAATTATTTAGTTAATCTCCCCCTCCCCCTTCTTCCCTCTGAAATTCTTCAGTCTGTTCCATGCTTCCATGTCTCTGGACCTATTTTGTTGGTCAGTTTATTTTGTTCATTAAATTCCACCTATACATGAGATTATGTAATACTTGTCTTTCTCTGACTGGCTTATTTCACTTCGCATAATAATCTCCACATCCCTCCATGCTATCTCAAAGGGTAAAATATCCTTCTTTTTTACAGCTACCTAGTATTCCATGGTGTAAATGTACCGCAGCTTTTTTAACCACTCATCTATTGATGGGCACTTGGGCTGTCCCCTTTCTTTGTCCTTAAGGAAGTCTACTAATAGGACAAATGCCCATGTGGTGGCCCCCGTGACCTGAGATCTATCAAAAAGTGTAAATTATTGGGCAATGATAGTCTTATATTAAAAAAAGGACAGAACTGACTTATTAATGAAATTAAAAAGAGGAAATACTTATAAGTTCACACTTAATATTTCAAATATTCTGACCTTCAATAGTGGAATGCAGTTATTAATGTCTTGACATTGTCTTATGAAGGCAATTATATTTTGTGTTATCATATAGCATTAAATATATTATGACTTTAAATCCTGAATTAATAAAATCAAGGCAATGATAACTCAGATGTGGTACCTTTGTTTACTGGATCTAAAGGGAAGAAAGCCAAAGAAGGCTTGTTCTGAATAATTTCAGTACCCTCCATGCTGCTCTGAAATGTATCTAATTTTAAGAATTTATTTAGGGAACTATAGCATTTGAATTCTACAATGATTGCCTTAACAGGTTTGGCTCAGTGGATAGAGTGTTGGCCTGCTGACTGAAGGATCCCAGGTTCAATTACAGTCAAGGGCATATACCTTGGTTGCTGGCATATTCCCAGTAGGGGGTGTGCAGGAGGCAGCTGATCAATGTTTCTCTCTCATCGATGTTTCTAACTCTCTATCTCTCTCCCTTCTTCTGTGTAAAAAAATCAATAAAATGTATTCTTTTAAAGTCACAATGATTAAGCAACGATATCAGTATATATCAGGGTTTTTATCTGCTGCAAAGGAATGAAACCTATACTATGTAAGGGATATGCAATTGTCAAGGATTTTAGGTATATCTTGTAATCTATAAGAGGACTAGAAAATCTGACTAAGCAAACAACACAATCCAAATGAGGTTTTGTAGAAAAATCAATCTAGTCAAAAGACTAAATTGTCCTCATTATTTACAAATCCCACCACCAACCACAGATCTAAGAGTCCAAATCAATTATCAGCTTTTGTCTTTCTGACACTCACTCCACTTTCAAAGTCATTAGAAAGAGAGTGCCATTGCTGAAGCTATCTTTGAAGTCTGGCTGTCTCCTTGGTAGGAGAGGAAGGGTTTCTCTGTTGTGGGAGTGATGCAGGAAGAGCAGTTAAAGAGGGAATGGTGGACAGGGCTATGGCTCCCACCACTCACACATTGGGGAATTCCACCACACAAGAAAAAATGGGTCCAATGCCAGGAAACAACCTTTTAAAAACAATGAGAGCCTGTAAAGCAGTCATTATAGAAACTCTAACATATTTTTTTTTCTAGTAACATGTCACCTTTCCAGCAATGGAATGTTTATCATCATACTTTGTTAGGGGGTGATAAGGCACTAATGCCCCCACTTCTACTCCCCAAATTCCAAGAATGAAAAACGTTTTGTAAGGGTTATAAATAAGACCATCAATGATACAGCAAATCAATTATATAGACATATAATAGTTCTATTTGTTCAATAATGGTGTAATATTACAATTTCCCATCAAAATGGGAAAACAAAATGTAATGATGTAATAGTCATGGCATAACTCATCTAGTGATTATATTACAGTTTTGCCTTCTCTTTAGCAAACTGGGATTCTGCTGTTCCACTTCTTTAACTCAGAATTCTGTGATTTTTAATTCAGCCCAACATTTGGCTTGGGTAGGGAAAGGGGGTATTGAGTCAAGTCTGGTCAATCAAACCTTTGCACTTTGATTGTTTTAAGGGCAGCATGTGGTCACGGGGAGTCAGGGCTCAGCTGTCATCCTGAGAGCTTCTGTCCCAGACTTCCTGTTTTGCAATCCTTCTTTCTTGAATTACAAATCATCTTTTTGTTTGTTGGGTTTTTTTGTACCCTTTGTTCTTCTGAACACATCATTAAATGACTCCCTAACAAGGAATAGGAGGGAGGTAAATTTTGTGATGCTTTGCTTTTCTGAAAAAAAAAAAAATTTTTTTTTACTTTCTTTATTGTTAATTTAGCTGTTTATTCAATTCTGTTTCCTCTGAATTTTTAAGGAGTTGAAATCCTGCTAAAAAGCAATTGCCTTTCTGGTAATGGTTAATTTGTATAGTACAAGACTTTTTTTTTTTTTCTTGAAATGTTTCACATATGGTTGAAATCTAAATGATTTTGTCTCTATTCTAATGATTTTCCTTGCGTTGTTTCTTAATATTTTTCTCTTTTTAAAAAAGTCTTATGTCATTGATCTATTGGATTGATCCTCCAGATCTCTTACATATTCAGCCCTATTCATAAATTATTTTTTTCTTTTGTGTTATTTTCTGAGAACACGTTTAAATTTACATTTCAAAACTTATTCTAAATTTTTACTTGGCAATTAAAATTTTAACTTCTGTAAGTTCATTCTTTCCTTATGATTGTTATTTATTTTGTTTTGTAAATGAAATATCTTGTCTCACCTCTTTATAATATTATATGCATGACACAGTTAATTTGTTATGTGTTTGTTCCCCTGTGTTTCATCACATCCCTTTATTCTGCTTTCTTTTGTTATTTATGATTTGTTTGTTTTGTTTGTTTTCACTTTCTGATGAAGATTTCTCTCAAAAATGATTATTCATTCAATTTTAAAGATGAGACATTAAAAAGCTGATTGGAAGCTTTGTAATGAGGGTAGAGCTGTCAGCTCTTAGGATTCATTACAGGGTAATCTGGTAGCATACTGGCTATATTCTTATAAAAATTCAAATTTTAGTATCCAATATTTTTGTAATTTGGTTATTAAATTTTCCTCTTAAAAAACATATTCTCGTGTACCATGGGCCATGCTGACAGCATTCCTTGAGGAAGATTGAAGGAAATGACTAAATATCTACCATTTAATACATAACCTTTCATACAAATTCTATTTTAATCCCCATTTCTCAATAGCACCCTCTGTTTTGACTTTTGACACCAAAACTAGAGACTCTTTCATCATATTGTTTGTATTTTGGTACCTCTAGAACAAGCATATCAAACTTGCAGCCCTCAGGCCACATGTGGCCCACAATGAATATTTTTTGCGACCCAGACAATATAATGGAATGTAAGAAACATTTTAATAAACATTTCAAAACTTAATTTTTACAATATCCTGTTAAACATAATTATTAATAACAAACTACAACGCTAATGACTGATTACAAGATGTTGCATTCATTTCCTTTACACACCTTACATTCAGGTGCACCATTTCTACCCAGTAATATTAGTGGCAAATATTTTAGCAGCCAATTGCCACATCATTAGTGTTGGACTGACTTGTTTGGCAACAGGAAATATTTCGCTTTCAGAGAACAAGAAAAATAAGTTTATTTGCATTATGCTTATTAACTTGTGCAATTATTCAGTGTCTGGTAAGTTAATGTTCAAGAAAAAAATATTAATTTTTATGAAAATGCTCTATCGTTTTATGTTAGTGATTGCTCATCTATTTTAGCCCTTTGTATTCAGCATGTTTATGTTTCTATGAAAATTGAAGCTTTTGTTTTTTTGTGTGGCCCACATAAACTTAAACCTATTTGGCTCATGTTAGCCTTTGAGTTTGACATGCTTGCTGCAGAACATATTTGAGCATTTCACTAGCTCATGCTGGGTAAGAAACTTATGAACCAGCAATCTGAGCAGTACATATTTGATAGCTGCTACATAATTCTTGGTTTAAGCTAAAAAGTTTGCTGTATCCTCTTACAGTTTTAAATATTGTTTATGATCAAATTATTTCTATATTTTATTTCTTACATTTACTACATCAGATTTCAAGGCAATAAACCTGAATATGGTTTTTCTTATGTATTATACAAGGACATTTTTTCATTTAAAATTTTAAATTGATAATACTCTAGAAAGTGTCACCTTATACTTCTTTTAATATCTAAGGTTAATTTTCCCTTTCTCATTTATACTATTCAGTGCTTTCTATTTTTATATTGACTAGGTTAGAAAAGGGAAATCTACCTTACTATCTTCCAACCTAGAACATAGTTCTAATCCAAAGCAATTGGAGTACTTTTTTGTTGTGTAACATGTTTAGTCTTCCAATGATTATGAGACTAATAAAACTGTGGTAGGCAGAATAATGGCTTCCCAGGGATGTCCATACCTAATCCCAAAAGCTTGTGAACATTAGGATGGATAAATGGTAAAGGAGAATTATATAGATAAAATTAAGGTATGGTGAAATAAAATTTTGGATTATCTAGGTGGGTCCAATATAATCACAAGGGTCTTTAAAAAGAGAAGAGTGGAGCAGAAGAAAAAAAAAAAAACTAGAGAGATGGAAGTGTGAAAAAAACTTAGTATTCCTGGCTTTGAAGATAGAGGGAAGAGAATGAGCCAAGGGAAGTGAGTGGCCCCAAAGAGATGGAAAAGGCAGGGAAATAGAGCCTAGAGCCTCTAGGTAAGAATCATCCTATCCAAACACCTTGATCTTTTCCCAGAGGATTTGTTTTGGACTCCTGATCTATAGAACTGTAAGAAAATAAATTTGTGTTGTTTTAAGCTACTGAGTTAGTGGTAATGTGTCAAAGAAGCATGTCAAAGGGAAACTAATTCAGATTTTTATAACTAGAAGTAGGGTGATGTAACAAATATTTTAAAATGTAGAAGTTACTTTGGAATTAGGTGGTGGGCAAAGGCTGGAGAAATCTTGAAGAACATTGTAAAAACTAAGATTTCCTTGAATAGTTTCCTAGTATATGTGTGAATTTTAAAACTCTACTAGTGAATGGTCAGAAGAAATAGAGAAGCCTGGTAAAGACACTATATATTACTTCAGAGAATACTTAAATTTTCGTGAACAGACTATTGGTAGAAATATTGATGTCTAATGTACTGCTATAGAGGAACCAGAAATTAATGAAGAACATGCTATTGAAAACAAGGAGATAGTTTAATTGTGTCCTACAGCTACATGACAAACAGACCTTCAACAATAAAATTGAACATTTATATAAGGGACCTACCAAGCAAAGTATTGCAGATATGACCACATTTCTTCTTTCTGCTTATAGAAAAAATGCAACAACAAAAAGGGAGTCTGACTTGATGATTTGATGATTGAGGAAGTACTCAGGCCTGATCACATCATAATGACACTGAAATTAAGAGACTCCCACTGTCAAGAATGTGTGCTGTAGAATAAAACTAAGAGTGTAACAATCGTTGGCTAAAAATTGAGAAGGAACTAAAGCTCAGTGTATTCAGCCACATAAAAGACTCTTTGAAATGATTTAATCATGTGATTCAGATGTACCTACCCTAAAGATCATCTTGAAAGATTCTTACAGAGCCTCTTTTCTAGTGGAATGAGCCCTATAAGATACATAGAAGATCCACAAGGTTCATATAGCAACAGAAACTCTGCCAGTTTGGACTGAAAGGAAATGATAGTGCATAGAATGAAAGAAGGTTGTCACACCACCAAAATTCTACAGGTGGGAAAAAGATTAAATTCAGCTCCAAACATGCACTACATTTAACAAGTTAGGAAAGATGACTCAGAAGGTCATCTAGCTTAGAGCCACAAAGAGTGAATTCCAGTTCTTGAAATAAAATATTTACATAGATTTTGAAATTCTTTGGGAAAGGAAGATTCTTTTCTCTTTCCAGTTTTTTTCTTCCTAAATCAGAATGCCTGCAACTAGTACAGCATGCCTTCCCTACCATTGCCTGTGTTAAGGAGAACAGATAACTTGTTGCTTGAATTTCATGTGTTCAGAGATGGAGAAAGTTATGACCCAGGATAAATTATACCCAGAGGCTCACTCATATGTGATTGAAAGGATGACATTTGGAATTTTTGAACTGAGGATACTTAGATGTAATTTGGAATGTAGCTGCTGCTCTAATTAGTTGATACTTTGGGGGACTTTGGTATGAGATAAATTCATTTTATATGTGACTCTTTGACGGCCAGGTGAAATAATGTCATAAAGATATACCTGTCCCAATGCTTGGAAACTTGGAATATGTTAAATTATGTGACAAAGGGGATTTATGGCTATGATGAAATTAAGATTACAAATCGGTTGAACATGAGATAAAGGTTTTAAAATGGATTATGTGGATGGGACCAATATAATCTGAAGGCTCCTTATATGAGGAAGACAGATGCAGAAGATTAAAAAGGGGGCAATAACAGCATGAAATGAACTCAGCCTAGTTGAGTTAGGTTTAATGATGGAAAAGGGGGAAATGAGCCAAAGAAAGCAGGCAGCCTTTAGTAGCTGGAAAAGGCAGAAAACAGAGCCTCTCTGAGAGCCTCCGAAAAGGAATCACTCTGCTGACACCTCGGTCTGAGTCCAGTGAGACCAGTGTTGGACGGAAGACCTATGAAACTTTAGGATGATACGTTTATGCTGCTTTAAGCCATTAAATTTGTGGTAATTTGCCATAGCAACAATAGAAAACGAACACAAATACTTTGACAGATATTCAAATATTTTCAGCAACCAAATGAAATTAGATATACTGACTTCTACCAATAAAAGAATGACATTTATTGAGCCTATCGAGCTTTCAGGCAAATTCGCTTGACATATTAGCATTCGCATGTAAATGTTTGCAGCAAATTAAGATGATTTATATACATATTGGCATATTTCTATTTTATAAATTTCCTTTTAAATTTTAATTTTCCTAAAACACATTTAAATTTTTAAAATTACATGTATCACATTTACTTACAGTTTATTAAAGTAATCTAATATTTATTGACTATCAGTTTGTTACTCTTATTTCCAATTTAATCTGTGATATTTGAAAATGTCTGTTTTTCTATAAACAGCATACTAGAGAATGTCTATTTATAAATGGTTATGAATTGGGTAGTATCACATCCATCCACCCACTCTTCTTTGTAAATGACTGGTGCTACAAAATGCATGTGACCATGAGAAAAAATGTCCTAATTTCACTAGATGAACAGTGATAAAATGCAAGCTGAAGAAAAGAAGATTACTATATACATAAATCTTTATTTTTGCATATACTTAATGATATCCCCCCCCCAAAAAAAAATCCAGAACTGAGACACATAGCATTTAAAAAGAGGAAACAGAGGGGGAAAAAATCATAGAATACCACCAACATAAAATAACAGACAGAAACAAAATGAAAAGAAAAGAATTGAATGAAGACACAGAGCTACCAAAAAATGAAAGGTAAAATGGCTATAGGAACTTCTCATATCAATAATTACCCTAAATGTAAAAGGACTGAACTTATTAATTAAAAGGTACGAAGTAGTAGGTTAGGTTAAAATCAAAACACAACTATATGTTACCTTCAGGAGACACATCTCAGCTGCAAGAGCAAACATCAATTAATTCAAAGTGAAGAGGTAGAAAATGATACTCCAAGCAAATGGCATCCAGAAAAAGGTGGGTATAGTCATACTTACAGCTGACAAAATATATTTCAAGATAAAAATTAACATGAGGAAAAGATAGGCATTTTATAATGATAAAGAAGACAATGCATGAAGTAGATATAATACTTATTCATATACTACATTCCACCTGAGAGTATTAAAATATACACTGACTGGCCAGATTATTATGACCACCTGATGTTTGTGGGGAAATTAGCTGTACACTGCATTTTATGGTATATGGAAGCCGAAGACCTGTTCAAACACCTTTGCTGTCTGTAGTTCCCAAGATAAAATCTCTCCAATTCTCACAGGAACACAAGTATTGGAAAGTCATGTGGTTCGATGAATCACGTTTCCAGTTGCATCATGCAGATGGCAGAGTGAGAATTTCGCAGAAACAGCATGAAAGCATGCACCCCACATGCATGAGTACAACCCTTCAAGCTGGTAGGGGCAGTGTTATGGTTTGGGGCACATTCCCTGGCATGATTTGGGCCCATTAATTGGTGTGGAACAACTTCTGAATAGCACAACATACCTAAGTATCGTTGCTGATCAAGTTCACCCTGTCATGTTGATGGCATATCCCAAAGGAGATGGCTTCTTCCAACAAGACAATGTGCCATGCCACTGTACTCGAATTGTGCAAGAATAATTTCAAGAACATGAGGGAGACTTTACTTTGCTTAGGTGGCCCTCACCACCACCAGATCTCAATCCAACTGAGCATTTGTGGGATGAAGTTAAAAGAGCCCTCAGGCAGCTGGTTCTACAACCATCAAACCTCACAGAACCGGACAGTGCTATTCATCAGGCATGGTGTCAGATTCCTCGCATCACCTTTCAACATCTCGGGGAGTCAATGTCAAGAAAATCGCTGCAGTATTAAAGGCAAAAAGTGGCCCAATGAAGTATTGATAAAGTAGTCATAATAATCTGGCCACTCAGTGTATATAGCAACTACTAACAGAACTAAAGGGAAAAAAAATGCCCCAAACACAGTTATAGCAGGGAACCTAAATACTCCAGTGACAGCTATGGGTAGTTAATACAAACAGAAAATCAGTAAGGAAATATTTGTTATTGCTAACATGTAAGTGAAATCATCTTGTATTTATCTTTCTCTGTCTGACTTATTTCACTTAGCATAACAAACAAAATATAAACAGACTCATAGATACAGAGAATAGACTGACAGTTGGCAAAAGGGAAGGAAGTTGAAGACTGGATGAAATTAAGAAGTACAAAACAGTAGTTACAGAAAAGTCATAGAGATCTGAATTACAGCATAAGGAATATAGTCAATAATCCTATGTAATAAAGAGCTAATATGCTAATTAGACCAAACAGCAGAACAACTTTCCAGCTGACCTTCCCGACGAAGCCAGGGCTGCAAGGACCAGCTTGGGCAGGTGGGGCTGTGAGGGCCAAGCCCCTTGTATCATAATAGCCATGTATGGGGCCAGGTGAGTATTTAAAATATCAAGGATAATATGCTATAAAATGCATAATTGTCTAACCACTATGCTATTTTCTGAAACTAACACAAAATAATAGCGAATGTAAACTAAAACATAAATAAATATTGCCCACAAATAAAATATTAGACCAAATGTCCTTTATCAATATTTACAGTTTTTCATTTCAGAACACTAGAATATATATTTTCTCTAGTGCACATGAATCATTCTCAAGGATAGACCATATGTTGAGACACAAAACTAGCATCTCAAATTTGAAGTATTGAAATCATACCAAGCATATTCTTCAACCACAATGCTTTATAATTGGAAATCAATTGCAAAATATGTGGGGGGGAGAAACAGAAATATGTGGGGTTTAACCAACATGCTACTAAACAATAACTGTGTCAAAAAGAAATAATAGAAGAGACCAAAAGACACATAGAGACAAATAAGAATAGCAATATGTCATACCAAAATTTGGGGGATACAGAAAAAGTGATAATAAGAGGGAAGTTTATATCATTGTAGGCCTATCTCAGGAAACAAGAAGAAATTCAAATAAACAATGTAACATTTCACCTTAAAGAACTAGAAAAAAAGAAAAACAAATGTAGTCCATTCTGAAAAGGAAGGAAATAATGAAAATTAGGGCAGAATTAAACAAAATAGACAACAAAAAGACAATAGAAATTAAAGAAACAAAAAGCTGGCCCATTGAAAAGATTCATAAAATCGACAAACCTCTGGCTAGACTCATTAAGAAAAAAAATTTAAAAACTAAATTAAATAAATTAGAAATGAAAGAAGTTACAAAAGACATAACAGAAATACAAAGGACTGTATAAGAATACTATGGAAAACTATAAACTGGAAGAAATGGACAAGTTCTTAGAAATACATAACCTTTCTAAACAATCATGAAGAACTGGATGATCTAAATAGAACAATTAACACTAAGAAAATTAAAAGAGTCATCAAAACCTCCCAAAAACTGAGAGTACAACATGGCTTCACAGTGAATTCTAGCAAACATTCAAATATGTAATATCTACATTTCTCAAGCTGTTCTAAAAAAATGAAGAAGAGCCGAAACTGGTTTGGCTCAGTGGTAGAGGGTCGGTCTGTGGACTGAAAGGTCCTGGGTTCGATTCCAGTCAAGGGTATGTACATTGGTTGGTTGCGGGCACATCCCTGGCAGGGGGTGTGCAGGGGGCAGCTGGTCGATCTTTCTCTCTCATCTACGTTTCTAGCTCTCTATCTCTCTCCTTTCCTCTCTGTAAAATATCAATTAAATATTTTTTTAAATGAAGAAGAGGCAATTTTCCCTAACTCATTTTGAGGAAAACATTATCCCTGATACAAAAACCTGACAAGAACAACACGGAAAGAATTACCAATAGGTGTGTCTGGTTACTATACATGCAAAAATCCTAAACAAAATACTAGCAAATAGAATCCACCAATACATTAGAAAAGATACCAGTGCTGATCAAGTGGGATTCAATGGTTCAACATATGCAAATCAATCAGTATGATACACCACATTAACAAAATAAAGGATACAATCACATGATCACTGATCATATCAATAGATGCAGAAAAATCATTTGACAAAGTATAACATTCTTTTAGGATTAAAACACTAAATAAAATAGGTATTAAAGGACAGTTTCTCAACATAAAAACCATATATTACAAACTCTCAGCTAATATAACAAATGGTGAAAAACTGAAAACTTTTTCTCTAAGATCAGGAACAAGGTGCCTACTCTAAACAGTTATTCAACATAGTTCTGAAAGTCCTAGCCAGCACAATCAGTCAAGAGAAAGAACTAAAAAGATGCAAAATGAAGATGGACAAGTAAAATTGTCACTCTTTGCATATAATATAGTTCTTATGTAGAAAATTCCAAAGACATTACTAAACAGCTATTAGAAACAATAAAATTTAGAAAGGTTGTAGTATACAAAATTATGTACAAAAATCCATTGCATGAACATACAATGAAGTCAAGACAGTCTCTTCAATAAATAGTGTTGGGAAAATTGGACAGATACATGCAAAGAATGAAACTAGACCACCAACTTAAACCATGCATAAAGGACTTAAACATAAGATGGGAAACCATAAAAATATTAGAGAAACCACAGGCAGCAAAATCTCAGACATATGCCAAAGGAATTTCTTCACTGATACTGCTCCTAAGGCAATGGAAACTAAAGATAAAGTAAACAAATGGGACTACATCAAAATAAAAAGCTTCTGCACAGAAAAAAAAGAAAAAATCAACCAAACAACAAGAAAGCCCACTGCATGGGAGAACATATTTGCCAATGTGAACACCGATAAGGGCTTAATCACCAACATTTACAGGTAACTCATACAACATAACAAAAGAATGAAAAACAACCCAATCAAAAAAAATTGGCAATGGAATTAAATAAATACTTTTCGAAAGAACACAAGAAGGAAGGCCAAGAGGCATATAAAAACATGCTCAAAGTCACTAACCATCTGAGAGATGAAAGAAAGTCAAAATAACAATGAGGTACCATATCATGCCTGTCAAAATGGCTATCAAGTGCTGGCGAGGATGTGGAGAAAAAAGAAACCCTCCTGCACTGCTGGTGGTAATGCAAACTAGCTAGTGTAGCCACTGTGGTATTTCCTCAAAATACTAAAAATGGAACTCCCATTTGATCCAGTGATCCCAATTCTAGGAATATATCGCAAAAAACTAGAAGCACCTCTGAATACTCAGCCATAAGGAAAAATGAAATACTGCCATTTGTGACAACATGGATGGATCTTGAAAGTATCACACTGAGCAAAATAAGGTAGACAGAAAAGGACTAGAACAATATGTTTTTCACTCCTATGTTGGATGTGAAATAGAAAGCAACAAACAAACAAAAACTCATAGACACAGATCTAGCTGATGTGGCTCAGTTGGTTGTAGCACTGTCCCAAATACCAGAAGGTGGCGGGTTCAACACCTATTAAGACTGTAGGTTCAATCCCTGTTTGGGTGTATGTGGAGACAACCAGTTCATGATTCTATCAATCTCTCTTTCCCTTCTTCTCTCAAGAAACAAAAACAAAACAAAACAAAACAAAAACCCTTAAAAGTGTGATTGTTATAAGAGGAGAAGGAGTAGGGGGCAGTTGAAGAGGATAAAGGAAGTCAAATATATGATGATGGAAGGAGGTGAACCCACAATGCAAAATATAGATGATATATAATAGGATTGCATACATGAAACATTTTATTAACCCAAATAAATTTAGCTAAATAAAATAATTGAAGGACAACCTAGCTAGATATGTTATTTTGGGTTGGTAGTTCATATCTCTTAATATTTTGAATATATCATTCTACTTTCTCCTGGCCTGTATGGTTTCTGCTGAAAAATGTGATAATCTGATGTTTTGTTTGTAGATTACTCTTTTTTTTTCCTTGGCTGCCTTGAAATTTCTTTCTTTTCTCTGTAACTGATTTTTGCCAGGTTTAATATAATGTGTCTTGAAGATATTTTTTGTGTGTTGAGATAATTAGGTGTTTCCTTACCATCTTCTACTTGAATGTCCAATTTCCTCCTTAGGTTTAGGAAGTTCTCATCAATTAATTGTTTGAGCAGGCTCTCTGTTTCCTTCTTTTGCTCTTTTTCTTCTGTGATACACATTATCCTTATTTTGCTGTTTCTAGTGGAGTCAGATACTTCTCATAGAGTTCTTTTATTTAAAAAAAAATCTTAATTATTTCTGTTCTTCCACCAAAATAATTTCTAGATTTCTATCTTTGAGGTCACTAATTCTCTCTTCTAGATGACCTGCTGTATTTAGATGCTTTCTAATGCTTATTTTTCCTTTTCATCTCATTTACTGAGTACTTCAAGTTTCAGAATTTCTGTTTCATTATTTTTTATAGTTTCAATCTCTTTGGTAAAGTACCACCTTTTCATTCATTTTATTCCTGAGCTCATTGAACTGTCTTTTTGAGTTTCCTTGTATCTTGTTGAGTTTTTTCATAAGCTCTATTTTGAATTCTCTATCATTTATATCACAGCTTTTCATTACTTGGAGTTTGCATTCCGAAGCATTCTCATTTTCTTTCTGTGACCATGTTACCTTCATTGATTATGTGCTTGATAGAATGTTCCTCTGCCACTGCATTTGAAATAGTGAGCTCTTTTCTTATATGGGTACCATTTTGATCTTAACAATTCAGCAGGTTGATAATGGTCTTTCTTTTGTTTTTCAGTAGATGATAATAGAGCACAAGTTTCTGTTTTCTCTTAATGCCTCCAGGCGGTGGTGGTTATGGGGCACTGCTTTGGGCACAGCCTAAGTGATCAGGATGGCAGGTGTTCCCGCTTGTCTTGGTTGCCTTTATCTCAGAACACCACCACTGTGGTGGGGGAGTTAGTGGGTGATGTAGTGGGGATGTAGCCCATCGTATTGCTACCTGGCTCCCTATGGCTGTGGTGCTGCTGGTCTGTAGCTGGGAGGTCTTAGACACATATTTGCTGCAGGTACCATTGAAAGTGATCAGGGAAGAGAGGCAGATTATCAGGCACCAATGCTGCTTTGGTCTCTTTTATCTTCCAGAAAATTTAGGGTGGGGGCCACACCCCAACTCTTCCATTGCTATCCATTTAGTTGGGTCCATGGGCTCAGCTACGGCATCCACTGGGCATCATCCCTGAACTTCCAGGGTCTCACCCCCTGTGCTATTTCAATATGACCATTGTCAGACATACCAATGTGTGTAGATCTCCCAGGCATGTGTGGTGAGCAGAGAAACCTGTGTTGGATTATAGATGTTTGATTAGTGGTAGGTGTAAGGGGAGATCTAATGGGTCTTACCACTTCCCCATTTGCTTATATCAACTCATGTGCTAACTTTTGAAAGTAATTTTATGATTCTAGAATAACAAACTCAATTTATACCATGCTGTATGATAATTAAATAAATAAAACAAAGTGAAACTTTCATTAAAAATACAATGACATTTTGTAGTGTTGTAGCAATAAGAATATTTGTATTATCTATATACTAGAGGCCCAATGCACGAAATTCATGCAAGGGACTCGGCTCTGGAAGCCCCAGCTTTATCCAGAAGGTCATCCAGAAGGACGACCAGAAGGTCATTCGGCGGTTTGATCTAATTAGCATATTATGCTTTTATTATTATATATTTTATAGCTTATATGTAATTATATAATAATACGTATATTTTGAATATGAAATTATTATATTAATTATAATTTTTTGAAAAATACAAATAAAACAGATATTAAAAATATACATTTTTTGTATGTGTGCACACATACACATATAAAAGTGAATGTGTCCATTTTCCTGAGAACCACAGGTGTCTAGTAGGCATTTTTATGCAACACTCCCTTTTTTCCTTTTTACTTGACTTTTTCTCTTTCATCAGATTTTCTTTCTTTTGATTTACTTTCTCTATAATTATAGTAAACATTACAATAAATAAGAATGACTGATTTATAATCCTTGAAATAAACCCATTGAATTTTTTATTTATCTCTGAAAATCTGAGGGAATTATTTTCCTGGCACAAGGGAGACAACATCAAACAGTAAAAAAGAAAAATAATTCTTCATATACCAAGTACAATAATCATTTCATTGTAACATAATAGAAATTAGATATTTGACAAGTTCTTGGACGAGTTCCAATAACCAAAACAAACTGCACAACTGTAAACACATAGTACTTGGGCAATTTCTCTGGTGATTTTTGCTTGTTAAACCAAAAAGGAAGTTAATATTTAGAAGAAACCAGTCTTTAAACTCAACCCTTCAATCCAACACAAAAAGATATTTTATAGCCACAAAAAAAGTACATGCTTTGGCAGGAAAATTTTAATTTGTTGGTTTTTATATTTTTCTCTTTTCTGTTTTTTTATTATTGACTTTACCTTGGCATCAGGAATGTGTTTTTGAAATTTCTCAATGAACAATGACAGTTAACTTTTGAAAGGCAAACAATAATGCTTCTAGTAGAATGTTTTTATGGGACCTAGGAGTTGTTAAAAAAAATTAACAGGACATAAAAATGAATGAACCATAAAATTAATAAATAAGAGTACATTAAATTTAGTAATTTTTATTTGTTAAAAGATACCAGTAAAAGAGAAAACTGCTCACCTACAAATTGGGAGGAGTTAATTTGCAATATATATTGTCAACCAACATCTCGTATCAAGAGTAGAAATAAAAAAGTTTAAAAAGTCAAACAACCAAATAAAAAAATGGAAACTAAAATCCTGAAAGGACATGTCACCAAAATAAAAAGACTATAAAATGATTAATAAACATCTGAAAAGAGCTCAGTTTTTTCTAAAATCTGAGAAATACACATTAACCATATAAAATACTATCACATAAACATACATGCTATAATAATTAAAATAAGAGATAAAATATTAAATTTTGGCAATGATGTGGAACAACAAAATGTCTTATACACTCACTTTTCCAGTGAGTGTAATCACAATGAATAACTATACTAAACTTGAACCAAAATACACCCTATGATCTTGGCTGAGTAGCTCAGTTGGTAAGAGCAGCATCTCAATAAGCCAAGGTTGTGGGTTTGATCCTTAGTCAGATCACATGCAATAATCAACCAATTAAGTGAAATAACAAATCAATGTTTCTCTTTCTCTTTCTCTCTCTCTCTCTCTCCCTTTCATTCTCTCGATCTCATATCAAAAAATTAAAATTAAAAAAAAGATATACCTTATGACCAATAATCCCACTCCTAAGTATAAATATAGATGGCATTTAACAGCAAGTATTCTTATACATAAATTCATATTTTGAAGTGATTTTTGTGGCTTAGACATGTATATACTGTCCTACCTATGGAAAAAAATTGTTATGTTTTTATTTTGTATTTAACAACAAAACCTATAATAACACATTGAAACATCATGACAATCTTAAAAACAATACAACATAACCAACTGAAATGTATATACTATATGTTCATCTCAAAATATCATAAAAATATTCATAGCAGCATTATCTGTAATAACCTAAAGCTAGAAATAGTAAAAATGTCCATCAAGAGAAGAAATAGTAAATAAATTGTGGATACCATATATAGAAAACCCTAATATACAAATAGACCAAATGGCAGAACAACTGGTCTCTATGACTTGCCCTGACCACCAGGGGGCACGTGTGAAACATGGAAGGCATCGATTGTGGTGGATGGAGGAGCAGGTGAGTGGGGGTGCCAGACAAAAGTGGGGTGCTGGTCATTTTCATTAGGGCAAGCATCTGGTGGTTACTGAAACTTCTTTGCTCCCACATGCCACAGTCCCACTGACTGGGTGCTCACACCCACTGCTGGTGCCTAGTGCCAGCCCCGATTGCTCAGTGCTGTCAGCAGGTGCTAGTGGCAGCTGCTAGCCCTAATAGCACCTCAGGGCATTTCCACCTCCCTCTGCTCCTGAGGGGTGATTGGGCCAGCAGCCACCACTCACATCCACTGATGGCACTGGCCCCACTCACACCCACTCACACCACTGCTGGTGATGGCCCCAATCGCTTAGCACCATCAGCAGGGGTGAGCGTGACTGGTGATGTCAGGATTTGGGAGTGGTGGCAGTGGGGGCTGCTGGAAGAGAGAGGACTGGGGGCCACAGTGGGAGGAGCTGGACAGGGGCAAAGACCTGCCACTATGGCCATTATAGCCTCATGGCCCACAGTTCCTTTCAAGGCCCACAAATTCATGCACTGGGTTCCTAGTCTATAAATATAAAAGCCAAACAACTGGTTGACTGCTTGCTTTGACATACACTGATCACCAGGGGGCAGACACTCAATGCAGGATCTGCCCCTGGTAGTCAATGCGCTCCCACAGCCAACTTCCCACAGCTGGCTAACCTCCTATGGTCCCTCCCCCTGGCCAGCTGGTCCTGATTGTGGCCAAACTCCCACAGTCCCTCCCCCTGGCTGGCACCAATCAGATGGCCAGCCAACCTCCCATGGTCCCTCCCCCCAGACTGGGCGAGATACCCCAATAGGCCCCAATAGCCAACCAGGCTGAGGGACCCCACCTATGGGCAAATTCATGTACCAGGTCTCTAGTATTCATACAATAGAATAATAGTTGATTAAAATAAACAATTAATGTCATGCACAAATGCTACATGTACTAACATAGATAAATCTCATTAGTGAAAGAAGATAGATACAAAAGAATACATAATCTATGCTGATTTCATTTTTGTAGAGCTCAAACTCAGGTGAAAATCTATGATATGTGAGGAAAGAGGTTAAATTTGGTGTGAAAAATCCACCTGCCCTCATAAACAATTTCAAATTAAATTTTCATAAAATGTTTTATCAAATGACTACAATGTCCAGGTATACACATTGTTATGTAAATTTATCTGTACATGTTTATTCTATTATTCTGCTTTGTAAGGATTTTATATTTCTAATCCATATTAATTATTTTCCTGAATTGCTGCAGAAGTTATATACCATTTTCATGCTGCTCTTTTTAAACCTATCAAAAAATTAAGAATGAAAATATTAATATTTAAAGTATTTGAGTCATATTTCTTTTCTGATAGCAATAATGCTGGCCTTTGAATATGTCCTGCTAACATTTTTCATGTATAAAATGGAATTGTTCAGTTCAAAGTGCATTGAGAAATTATTTCAGGTAAACTACTATGTAAAACATATTAACCCATACAATCCATTATATCCCAGGTGAACCAAAATTAATGATACTGAAACAAAAAAGCAAGACTATTTCCAACTGTAGAGAAGAACAATTCTCAATGCTATTTCTTCACTTATATACTTATGAATTGATAAATGGCTTGTTCCTAAATTTCAGTCTTATGCTCTGCATATACTACCTTAGAAAATTAAAGGCCAAGAGACACATGAAAACATGCTCAAAGTCACTACTCATCCAAGAGATGCAAATCAAAACAATAATAAGATACCATCTCACACCTGTCAGAATGGCTATCATCAACAAATCAACAAACTACAAGTGCTAAAGAGGATGTGGAGAAAAAAGGAACCCTTGTGCACTGCTGGTGGGAATGCAGGCTGGTACAGCCTCTGTCGAAAACAGTTTGGAGTTTCCTCAAGAAGTTAAAAATGGAACTCCCATTTGACCTAGTGATCCACCTAGGAATATATCCCAAGAAACTAGAAACACCAGTCATAAAGGATATGTGCACCCCTATGTTCATAGCAGCACAATTTACAATAGCTAGGATTTGGAAACAACCTAAGTGCCCATCAGCAGATGAGTGCATTAGAAAACTGTGGTGCATCTACACAATGAAATACTACACTGCTATAAAAAAAGAAGAAACTTTTACCATTTGCAACAACATGGATGGAACTGGAGAGCATTATGCTAAGCGAAATAAGCCAGTCAGAAAAAGATAAATATCATATGATCTCACTCATATGTGGGATATAATGATCAACATAACTTGATGAACAAAAATAGAGCCAGAGACAAATAGCAGAGGTGTGGGGGTTAGAGAGTAACCAAAGGACTTATACGCATGCATATTAGCATAACCAATAGACACTGACAATAGGATGGTGGGGGCTTGCCCGGGGTGGGAATGGCTGAGTAGGTGGTCAATTGGGGGAAAGGGAGACATATGTAAAACTTTAGACAATAAATAAATAAGTATTTTAACAGTTAAAAAAAAAGATGCTGGTTTCCACAGAGTACCGCAAGTTTCCCAACTTTAATATTTATGTACATCTTTCTAGATGCAACAGTTATCCAAATTTGGAAATGTGACCCATAACTTATTTAATGTTGACAAAAGTGTTCTTGATATTTGTTTCAGAATAGATTTTAAATCACTAAAGAAAATACCAAATAATGAAGTTTGTTTTATTGAAACCAGCTGTAACAGACTCAACATTAAATATTTCAAAGATTCATGGAAAGTTCTGGAAGACAGGCCAACACATTTTTTAAAGATTGTTATTGATTTTGAGAGACAGGAAGGGAGAGGGAGAGAGACAGAGTAACATAAATATGAGAGGAAAACATTGATCAGCTGCCTCCTGCATGCCCCCATCAGGAATCAAGCCTGAAATCGAACCAACAACCTTTCATTGAATGGGATGATGCCCAATCAACTGAACCACACTGGCCAGGGCGAAAAGCCAATAATTTAAATGGTGCAGAATTTAAAGCATTCTTATATCAGAGTTTTAGGGTAGGTATGTGTTTTTATGTTCGGTATTTGATTTGCTTGAAAATAATCAATAGTACTTATCTGATCATTTTAATAGATGCATTATAAAGTATATTTATATATATAATATATATATATATAATATATATATATATATTTTAAAATATAAAAATTGTGTGGTTAATATGATAGAAAGTATATGGGAAGAGGAGGTAAAATACATAAGACCTAACAAATCAATAAAATACTTTAAGCCTGGTTTCTTAATTTAGAAAATTAAAAATACTAATACCAGCTAGGATTTCCCCATGGAGTTGTTACTGTGAAGACAAATGTATCTGTATCATATAAAAGCACTTGGTAAATTGTGAAGTGAATTAAACCTGGGACTCCAAGGCAACTGTTCAATTACATGAGAAAAGCTTATGTCCATATGGAAATTGACAGCTAGTGTGACAGTTTTCTTGGCAATGAAATTAATCCCCTAGTATTCTTTCTAGTGGCTCAACTCCAGAAGACTGAGCATAGCTTTATGGGAAAACACAGAACGAAATTTGACCTGTTTCAAAGGCCCTAACAAGGTAAGTGATGTCCTGAGGAAAGTAACACCGTAATCCAAGGAAGAACTGAGATGCCTACATCTTCGAACAAACTTGTTTGGCAAAGAATTGTTCATGATCATATTAGGACTCAGTGATTGACAGGAATATCTCACTTCCATGTCTGTTTTCTTTCATAAGCGGTTGTGCCTATAAGCACTAATATTGTCTCCCCTTAGCTGCTCTTCTTCCCTTCTTCTTCTTCTTCTTCTTCTTCTTCTTCTTCTTCTTCTTCTTCTTCTTCTTCTTCTTCTTCTTCTTCTTCTCCTTCTTCTTCCTCATTTACTCCAAGTGTGGACAGCTTGGCAAAACTTCAAAAGTTAGCCAAAAATGTTTCTTTATTTTGGACCTAGGGCTATTGATTTTAAATGAATATTTACTTTGGCCCATGTTTCCCTTTTGTTTATATTTTTGTCTATCTAAATCATACTTGAGAAGACTTATTTACAAGGCCTCAACTGAAGCAGACCTCCAAGAATAATGGTAACAAAACCTGACATCAGCAATAATCAGGATATGCCACATGAAGGACTCCAGGATAGCTTCTCTGAGTTAAATCCTAAGAGCTTTGTTACCAAATGCATTGACATAGATGCATACTGAAAACTGAAGTTTTCTTCTTATTTCCCATGTTTTGCTAAACTTTACCTTTTTGATAGATAGACCTACACAGGGGAACTTTATAAGAAATTTGGGAAATGGGTTGGACTCTATAAGTTACTTACCTGTAGACCATGATGCTTGAGATGATTCATAAAAATATGAATTTATTGTAGTCAGGCAAATGTGACAGACTTCTGGGAGTTTCAGAACAAAAGTTTTTAAATACTACTCATGGAAAAATGTTGACTTTAGAGGTAGACAGCACATTCTGGAGACTCTTCATAATAGATATTCTAATTTTCAAAGCACTCTCAAGCATATCATTAGTAAAAAGTTAAAAAGAGAAAGAGATTAAGCAAAGAATTTATATACATACTAGAGTCCCATTGCACAAATTCGTGCACGAGTGGGGTCCCTCGGCCTAGCTGGTGATCAGGACTGCAGAAGGTTGGCAGGGGGCGGGGACACAGGAGGTTGGCTGGCCTGCCAGGGGAAGGGGCCACAGGAAGTTGGCTAGTCAGCCAGAGGAGAGGGGAAAAGGGGATGTTGGCTGTGGGGGCACACTGACCATACAGGGGGAGTTCCTGCATTGAGTGTCTGTCCCTTGGTGATCAGTGTGCACCATAAAGCCCAGCTGTTTGGTAATTTGGTGGTTTGGTCATTCAGTGGCTTAGGCTTTTAGATATAGATATAGATAGATATAGATTAGATATAGATATAGATATAGATATAGATTAGATATAGATATAGATTAGATATAGATATAGATATAGATATAGATATAGATTATATAGATATAGATTATATAGATATAGATTATATAGATATGGATGATATAGATATAGATATAGATATAGATATAGATATAGATATAGATATAGATATAGATATAGATATGCTAAGGTGACCAGATAGTCCGGGTGTTGGCGGGACAGTCCTGATTTCTAACGATTTTTCCTGCGTCCCGCAGCGTTTTTAAAAAGTCCCAATTTTTGGAAAGATTGGAAACATTGGAAAGATTCTTTCCAAAAAGAATCTTTTTTTTAAATGCTGCAGGACGCGGGAAAAATTGTTAGAAATCAGGACTGTCCCACCAACATCTGGACTATCTGGTCACCTTAAGATATGCATAACCCAGAGACACAGGTAATAGTTTAGTGACGGCCTGGGTTCAGAGGGTGAGTGCAGGCTAGAAGAGTCAATGGGGGTAAAAGGGGACATATATATAATACTTTTTAACAATAAAGATTTAAAAATTATAATAAGTTCCCCTGTTAATTATATAAGCATAGCCCGTGGACATAGACAGCAGTATGATGAAACTTTGGAAATGGGTGGTGGTGCAGTGGAGGGAATCAATAGGGATAAAACAATAACAAAAGAAAAATAAAGGAGGCATCTCTAACACTTTCAACAATAAATATAATAATAATAAAAGAGATCATAATCTCAATGTATCTGCATAATTTGAATAACTATATTGCTTTTTGCTTTAACTTTCTACAAAAACAAAAAAAAATGTGGCTTTCCCACTACCACCATAGCCAATTTCATCTCTATCTATTTACAGAAGCAGAAACAGTTAAACTATAAAAGTACAAAATTCAGCCCTAGCCCCTTTTGCTCAGTGGATAAAGTGTCAGCCTGCAGCCCTAAGGCTTTTAGGGCACATGCAGGAGGTAACCAATCAATGTGTTTCCCTCCATCTCTCACTCTCTCTAAAAAGCCAATGAAAAAATATCCTCAGTTAAGGATTAAGAACAACACCAAAAAATACAAAATTCACATAGTAAGTATTTTGGATGCTTAATTAAGCCTTTTGATTTTATCCTGTCAATTGGTTCTAGGTGTTCTTTTAAATTTCCACTTCTCAGGGCCTTCTTTCTGACCACAGTTAACTCTAATTATTCTGATGTTTCTCCCAATTTTCAGTGACTGTTTCTCAGCCTATCAATTTTGTGTGAGTGTACCATGGCTCTGAAAAATGCAGCACATGAGAAAAGGAGGGAAGAACATATATGAAAACTTTGTACTCTCTTTACAACTTTTCGGCAAGTATAACATTATTTCCAAATAAGAAGTTTTTTTAAATGTACCAGACATTGCTATTTAACAAATATCTACTATTTTCCCAAATTTCAAATATACTTTTTCCTTTCAATTTGATTTTTTTATCACCTCTATTTTAATCTTTGTTCAGGAAGTTTGTTCTTTTTTCATATATTATTTTGCTCATAGTCCATACTATTTCTTAAACATGTCTCTCTTCAAACATTCTGTTTATATATATTTTTTTCTCTTAGGGCTTATGGCATCAAAAATTCAGTGTATAAGTTAAAATATTAAGACTAAAACGTATTTTTTTCTTTCTTCACCCTAATTCCTATTTATCTTCCCCTTCAAGGAAAACTTTACCTCTTTCTAATCACTCAGAGAACTTATTTTCTTATTCTTAGAATTTATACCCATTATATCTTCTTTTCTAAATAAGTTTTCCAATAGCTAGTTTATTAATTGAGTTGAAATTTTATACATTTATATACTGTTAGAACTTTCTTCCTAATCTTCCCATCAGATTTAATGATTATATATTCCCTAGTCTAGATCTGCATTGTCTAAAAGCGTAGGTGTAGCTGCATGTAGCTACAGAAAACTTGGAATGTGACTAGTCTAAATAAAAAGGTGCTATAAGTATAAAATAATAGGTATCAGACACATAATATAAGAAACAATATAAATATAAGAAACAATATAAATATATAATTAACACATTTATATCTATTTAATTTTAAAATAGTTATAAAATAGATTAGATAAAGTATAATATTAAGCTTAATTCATCTATTGCTTTTTACATTTTTAATGTGGGTCCTAGAATATTTAAAATTTTAAATATTGTTTGCATCATACTTTTGAGGGACAGTACTTTAAAGATATTTATTTTCCACCCTTACTTCCTGACCATCTTAAATATAATTAAAACGACCTTCTTTTCATCCTTACTGACCTTAATTACAAATACTCTAAAACCATGGTCTGCAAACTGTGTCTAATGAACCACATGCGGATCTTTGGCCCCTTGAGTGTGGCTCTTCCACAAAATATCATGGCCTGGGCAAGTCTATTTTGAAGACGAGGTGTTAAAAGAAGTTTAAGTTTAAAAAATTTGGCTCTCAAAAGAAATTTCAGTCTTTGTACTGTTGATATTTGGTCCTGTTGACTAATGAGTTTGCCAGCCACTGCTCTAAAATTACTTAATTCCTCTCTACTTCTTATTTTCTTCTTCCTCATCTCCTTTGTCAGCACCTTACCCTCTTCACTCCTTATCCAACTGCCAGTATTAACAGTCGTAGATGTTCTGTGCTTCAAGTTATATATCTGCTTCCTTAAAGAGGAATCTCAGCCTATGTGTTACTGGATAGCCTAATCTCCGTAAATTTCTCCATCAGTGAAATCTAGAAGCAGAGCAAGTGGTTTTCTGAGAGTGCTGTGTGGTAGAAATCTGCAAGAAAAAGTGAGAAACAAAATCCTAGAGGAGATAAGCAAAGACTTGGGTTTAGCCAGGCCATCTTGTCTCAGTGGTTGAGCATCATTCCTGTGGTCAGGGTTGCAGGTTCAATCCCTAGTGTAGGGGTGTGTGGGAGGTGGCCAATCAATAATTCTCTCTCCTCATTGATGTTTTTCTGTCTCTCCCTCTCCCTTACTCTCTGAAATCAGTAAATACATATAGTATATTTTAAAGACAGGATCAGCAGTAGTCTAGCCTTAGGGAGTTAGGGATTTTACATCATCATATCCATCCATTGTTGGTTGCACTTGTAAAGAATGCAGATTTCATGTTATATGTTTCTACCAAAAGAAAGCATTGACTGTAAGTCACCCTCAGGGAAGAGATAAACCCCCAGCATTCTCTGAGTGGAATTGTTCTGAGCATTTCTCTAGAGAAGGTTGTGAACTAGCAGCAGCAAACACTCATAGGAGCTGAGGGGCAAGAGAACTAGCCTTGGAGAGGTCTGCCCTGGGCACCAACAGTACACTAGGTAAGCTTCCAGTCTACCAACTCTTTCTTCTACCAACTCTGCCAATACAGTCATACATTATTGTCAACGTAGGTATTTTCAATTCTGTAATGTTTTTCTTATTTTCTAGTTATCTTTTAGAATTTGTCATATTTCATCTATTTTTGAAAATAAAAATACGTTTGTTAAAAAGTCTATATCTGATAACTCAGCATCTGGGTAAACAGTAGGTTTCTTTCTATTGGCCTTTCCCCTCTTCATTCTGCTTTGAGGTTTGTTTGTAATTTTTTTTTAATTGAAGATCAGGTATTTTGTATGAGAAACTGGATGAGCTTATCTCCTCTAATAGTGAATTCACTCTTTCACTTGAAGGCAGATGGAAAGGAGACATGACCAATCCAACCAAATGCCAAGCTAATTGGGGTTCAGTAATACTCCCAGTAAGTCTCAGTCTACATTTGAAGTGTCTCCTATAACATAATGCTCCATGGTTTGTAAATGAGTACCTTGAATGTTTCCTCCCTTTTGAGTGATCTTAAATTCTTTTTTTTTCTTTTTGCTTTTCCAGAATTGCAAAAACAAAATCAAAACAACAACAAAACAATTCAGCTCTGCCTGCCCTGGTTAGGTTGCTCAGTTGGTGATGGCATTGTCTGGTACACCAAAAGGTTGCAGGTTTAATTGTCAGTCAGGTTATATACCTAGTTTTTGGGTTCCATCCTCATGTATGGGAGGCAAACAATGGATGTTTCTTTTTTCTTATTTTTTTTTTCCTCTCTCTCTCTTAAAAAGAAAGAAAGTCTTTCAGACTTCCTCTGAAAGAAAGAAAGAAAGAAAGAAAGAAAGAAAGAAAGAAAGAAAGAAAGAGAGGGAGGGAGGGAGGGAGGGAGGGAGGGAGGGAGGGAGGGAGGGAGAGAGAGAGATAGAGAGAGAGAGAGAGAAAGAAAGAAAGAAAGAAAGAAAGAAAGAAAGAAAGAAAGAGAAAGAAAGAAAGAAAGAAAGAAAGAAAGAAAGAAAGAAAGAAAGAAAGAAAGAAAGAAAGAAAGAAAGGGAGGGAGGGAGGGAGGGAGGGAGGGAGGGAGAGAGAGAGAGAGAGAGAGAGAGAGAGAGAGAGAGAGAGAGAAAGAAAGAAAGAAAGAGAAAGAAAGAAAGAAAGAAAGAAAGAAAGAAAGAAAGAGAAAGAAAGAAAGAAAGAAAGAAAGAAAGAAAGAAAGAAAGAAAGAAAGAAAGAAAGAAAGAAAGAAAGAAATTAGTGAGGATTATGAAGAAGAAGGAAAAAAACTCACTTCTGCCTTTCAGATATTTCCTGCTTAACTTTTAGCTTCTCTTTCTGTGGAACTTAAAACTAATGTTAAGTGTTGGGCTCACTCCAGATCCCTAGGCCCTCAAGCCTTGGCTGCCTTTAAAGCCTCCTCATTCTAGTTTTGTCTCTCTAGGTCAGGACATTGGTGAGAACTCTGCTGGCCTCTGAGCAGCCATCCTCTATCAGTTTCTTGGTCTTTACTGTTCTTAAAGTTGGCAAATGCCTACAGAATATTTGGCTCACCTCAATGCAATTCCAGAATTTCTCAAAAGTAGGTTTCTAAATGGTTGGCTGCCTAAGCCATTTCCTGATGCCTCAAAAATGAATCTATATGAATATACATAAAATCTATCTATTTCTATGTAATCCATGTCTGGCCTCTCTTTTGATCCTTAGTGAAGTGGTTAGCTTGCTACAAGCCACCCAATCATAAGTGAAGCAGCAGTCATTTTAACAAATTTGGTCAAACTTCAATCTTAAAATAGTTTTTGACATTCATTAAGCATTTAGTTTTACTGAGCACTCACCTTGTACAAATTCTGATCCAGGTCCTGGTAAAATAAAGAAATGAATAAGATAAAGTCTATGCTTTCAGTAGGATCTATATAGTTTTCCTATAAAATTTCATTATTTCTGCCTGAGTGACAATGCCCTGCTCACCCACTTTCCCATCTCAAAACTATTCCATGGGTATTCTTTTATACTGGTTAAAGTGATAAAGTGAACTAACATTTATGGGGTGCTAAATGCTTTCTATGTTTTATCACTCTTAATTGTTATGGCTATTAAGATTTTAAACCCATCATATAACTGTCTCTGAGATTTTAAAAAGAAATAGTATGTCAAAAGTCATACAAGATTATTAAGTGAAAGAAATATTATGCTAACCTAAGTGCAGCTGACTCTAATGTCTGTATCTTTCTGCTACTAAGCATTTTTTCTATGTGGCATCTGTCTTGGGTAAATGCATTATAAGCTTTCTAAAAGCACACAGCCCACTCAAAATTATGTGAACTAGAAATGAGTTCTATTTCTTTTTATATTTATTTCTATACCTCATATTTATTAGATTTGCTGCCTGATTTCTATTTGGCCCTCTACCATTTCACTAGTCTCCAGTCAAATCAGCCTTTTTTTTTCTCTATGGTTTTTAAATGTACATGTTGTAGCACAAATAAATCATCATAAAATATTTTCTTATTTTATCATGCCTCTTGGACTAGAGAATAGAGATTGAACATCAAGCATGAAACCTGGATCAATTAAGTTATCAAAAAATAATCACTGATATAGATTCATCAAATAATGTTTCCTACTTCAACTGAAAAAGGCATACTCAATATTGTCCTTTTGCCATGTAATTAAGAGCATTAGAAATTGTATGAAATGAAGTAGCTGTTCTTCCTGATACTTTTTTCTGGTATCTCAGATAGCTTGTGAGTCTTTTCTGGAAGCAAACACCGGGGTAAAATTATTTCTCCAGACTCTCTTCAGACTTCCTCAGGAATCTGTGTTCTAATATTTCTCACATTAGCACCTATAACAGAGTTCCTGGTTAACAGAGAGTTAACACATGTCCCTCACACCTGGTTCCTGTCTGGGATGTAAGAGCAATTACAAGTCCCTAGCCAAAGACAACAAGTGAAATTGGACAGATGCTTCTTGGTTTCTCCAGGGCAAAAAAAATGAAATATTTCTTTTCATCCAGGGAAGTCCCTGATACTAACCCAATCCTCTTTTTACTGAAAATGTGAAAGACATAGCACAGTATTAGAAAATAAAGTAAAAGTACTGTCTGACTCTACAAGATCAACCTGAGGTTATTAATATTCTCATAAATACTTTCATTTTTAGGAAAATAATTTTAGAGAGATGGAAATAGATACATACATATATTGATTGCATTGCAGGATAGAAACTTTGGAGTCCTATGAGCAAAAATTGCCTATTAAAATATTTACTAGTATTTAGTCTCGTCTAGAATAGCATCTCACTGAGTAGGTTATTTGCACCATAAAATATTTTGTAGATTATGAGAAATTCAAACACCCTATGGTAGTGTGGCTTACCTCTATTATATTGCAAATGAATGACAAGCTTTTTAAAACCCAAAATTACTACCTTAAATAATGAACTGATGCTCAAGAAAGAATAAGAATTCAACTGATTCTGTAGTTTAGAAAAAAAACAAAACACAACTTAATTTTTTGTTTGTGTTTATGGCCATAAGGCAATGATCACAATGATCTGGCTACTTAAAATAACTAAAAAAGAAGGAATCATCCACCCTCTCCTGTGAAGCACTCTCCAATGACTGCCATTGCCTAAGGTAGTTCTTTTTATTCTTTGTAAATTGCTCTTCCTCCCTTACCTGAGGAAGCTCCCTTATAAGATGTAGCTCGTAATTCCTCTCAGGACTTAGCCCATTGTTAATAGACCAGTAAAGAGAACCAGACTCCAATATGGCCAAGAGTATCATATATAGGATTAAACTGGTATAGAAAACAGTGACAAACCAAAAGAATGGCAAGAATGTGCTGATTTATGCTGGCAAAAATTTGTAATTTTGGACTTTGAGAGTACATCACCAAGGAAGCAAAGTTAAATTTAGGTTAGTTTAAATATGTCAAAATTGATGTACTTACTAGAAAAATTGCATAAGACTTGCTATCTGAAATACTTAGTAGGCTCCACAATCTCAGAGGTACTAAACAAAACCCTGCAGAGGTAGAATCTAGGGCATGGAAGCAGGAGAGAAGTATTTGAGATGCCTATAAAGGGGCTCATAACATGACTCCAAAAATATGCTACTTTGAGCTAAAGGTAATCAAGATCTTGTGGGTTCCAGAGAAACTTTTACTTCTCCCTTAAAGAATTTAAATTAAGGGTCTTGCTCATGATAAGAGTTTTTAATAGAGATAACCTTTTTTTTAAACCTATCAACATGGCAGGGCAAACTTCTAATTACTGAACATCTGCTCTTTTTATCATCCTGTGAATGAACTTTATCCCCTATGAGAAGGTCCAGGTACCATAGCTCATTAGTTCAGAATACTACATCAAAATAAAAACCTTTTGCACAGCAAAAGAAACCATCAACAAAACAAAAAAGCCCACTGCATGGGAGAACATATTTGCTAATGTTATCACCAATAAGGGTTTAAGCTCCAACATTTACAGGGAACTCAAACAACTTAACAAAAGGAATATAAACAACCCAATTAAAAAAACGGGCAATGGACCTAAATAGATACTTTTTGAAAGAAGACAGAAGGAAGGCCAAGAGACATATGAAAACCTGCTCAAAGTCACTATTCATCTGAGAGATGCACATCAAAATGACAATACAGTACCATCTCACACCTGTCAGAATGGTTATCACCAACAAATCAGCAAAGGACAAATGCTGGCAAGGATGCAGAGAAAAAGAACCCTCGTCCACTGCTGGTGGGAATGCAGACTGATGTAGTCACTGTGGAGAATAGTATGGAGTTTCCCCAAAAAACTAAAAATGGAACTCCCCTTTGACCCAGTGATCCCACTTCTAGGAATATATCCTAAGAAACTAGAAACACCAATCAGAAAGGATATATGCACCCCAATGTTCATACCAGCACAATTCAATATAGCTAAGATTTGGAAACAGCCTAAGTGCCCATCAGCAGATAAACGGATTAAAAAATGGTGATGCATCTACACAATGGAACACTACGCTGTGGTAAAAAAGAAGGAATTCTTGCCATTTGCGATAGCATGGATGGAACTTGAGAGCATTATGCTAAGTGAAATAAGCCAGTCAGAGAAAGATAAATATCACATGATCTCGCTCATTTATGGAATATAATGAACAACATAAACTGATGAACAAAAACAGATCCAGAGATAGAGAAGCATAGATCAGACTGTCAAACCTCAGAGAGAAGGTAGGGGAAGGTGGGGGTAAATGGGAGAGATCAACTAAAAGACTTGTATGCATGCATATGAGCATAACCAATGGACACAGACAACACGGGAGTGAGGGCATGAGTGGGGGGTGGGTAGGAAGGGGCAATGGGGGAATAAGAACACATTTGTAACACTTTAATTAATAAACAAATTAAAAAATAAATAAATTATTTGGACTGAAATTCAAAACAACAGAATATCATATATACCTCATTTTCACTTTCTGTCTTTGAATCTTTCATGTATGTTGGATCTCTAACTCTATTACGCATGTGGGATTCCCATACATACATATGTTATTAAATTTTGTTATTTATTTTGTTAATCTGTCTCATGTTGATTTGATTGTTAGACAAGATGGAAGAACCTAGCAGTGAAAAGAATTTTAGAGACAGGACAGGTGGTTTTAGGGAGAAGGGGGTCCATGGGAGAGGAATGCATATGTGATGGGCTTCAATGTTTATCTTACTTTCCAGAGGATAGAGAAATGTCACAAGATATGGAGAGAGGAAGAGGGGTCACCATGTGGGCTTAGGACTTTGAAACTGATACTTTGTAGAAGAATAACCAATTAGGAGAGCATGGGGGGGTCAAAAATTAAGGAAGGGTACAATTAGAAAGGGCCATGAAGAGACAAAGAGCTACAGCCTTATAAACCCAGAGACAAGGATACACAGAAAATTTTAGGATTGATATTTTTTTCCTCCTAGAGAGAGAAAGAGCAGGTTTTTCCCATTTGGAGACCTCTGCACAGAGGGTAGTATATACTTTCAATAAACTTCCATATTTTTACTAAAGAAGCCTTTTAGTCCATGAGTTTATTCTTCAAACTGCATAGGGCAAGAACCCACAAGGGGGAGATTTGTGCCCCCAACCCCACATTACAGCAGGATAGAGGAAATGTTTTCCTCTCCCACAGTTACTACTGTGACCATGATACCTCGTTACTGAGCCACTGCAAGCTGCCTCAGTAGAAAGATCTGGCACTTCTAATATGCACTGGCAAAGGTAAGAATACTTGCCAAGTCTGACTCCCTGATCTCTACCTGCAGATTTTGGTGAAAGCCAGTAGTGAGAGTCTTTGTTTTTTCCTTTTCCAAATTTATATTAACAGGAGGAAATATCTGTTGATTGGTCCCTTGGGCTTAGGTACTCTGGGTTAGTATGAGCATTTTGGGTTTTTATTGATTATTTTCTCCCATGGAAGGTCACTGTCCTATTATGTTGTTTGTCTTATTTTATACTTTGAGAGCCTTCTTTGGCCTCCTCTTTGGTCTCTGCCATCTAGCCCAGGGGTGGGCAAACTTTTTGACTCGAGGGCCACAATGGGTTCTTAAACTGGACCGGAGAGCCGGAACAAAAGCAACCTGACCATGCTGAAACTCTCATCTTGGGCTGCTGGAGAAGGAGCGGAGGGGAGAGCAAGAGAACCCTCCCCTCTTTCGGCTCCGAGGGCCAGATAGAACAGCCGAAGGGGCCAGATCCAGCCAGCGGGACGTAGTTTGCCCACAGCTGATCTAGACGGTGCATGTATTAATGTGAGTTTGGAAGCCAGCCAAATAGAGTAGGGATTCCAGGCAACCACTTCTAGTAGGTCTGCTTATGACTGGGTCAGCTGTAGCAAGTGAGTACAACCAGCATCACTTTGTCTTTTTGTACAACTGTACCAGCTCTCAGGTGAATTTATCAAACGGGTTCCCAATCCATAAAAGGTTTTATAGTCTTTTTGGATCTTGTGAAGGTTGCTTTTTTTTATGGTCTCATGTGACACTTGATTAAGTTATAAAAAGGCTTATTGGTTTGAACCATTATAGATCCTACCATCTGTGGACAGATGATAATTCTCCTGAATTAGAAAAACTTTAAAAATGAAAAAAAATAGAGATCTCTTATTATACAGATGTTTTGTTGGTACTCATGAAACAACCAGATTTTAAAAAGTGGATATAAAAATATAGAAGGCTGAGCCATAAGAAATGCCTTAAGAGACAATACAAAAAAGTCAAGTTTGTGAAGATTTACTAAATTTAGGTCAGTTAGCATGAGAATGAGAACTCTAGGTAGGGGAAAACCAATGGACTCTTCCAAAACAGGTAGAAATTTTAATTTTTATTTAATGTGTTTTCTTTTTTATTCCTTCATTAAAATTTAATTTATTGGGGTGACATTGAGTTGTACCCTTGAAACATAAGTGTACAGCTCAATAAAATATCACCTGCACACTGCATTATGCGCCCATTGCCCGAAGCAAAGTTTCTTTCTGTCTACATCTATCCCATCTCCACCTAGCTCCCACCCCCTTTCCCTCTGGGTATCACCACATTGTTGTGTCTGTGATATATATACATTCAACTTCTTCCATTCAGCACCCCAAACCCTTTCTCCTCTGAGTTTTTAGTCTGTTCCATGTATCCATGCCTTTGTTTAAGACAGAAAATTTAAAAATATTATTAAGAAATCAGTAAATAAGCAAATACTGACAGAGGTGAAACAAAAAGAAGAACAGAAAGGAGAGTACCAGGACTTATCCTGACTAAATGAAAATTCTTCTAGTTCCCTCCAATATCTGGGTAATAAACACTTTCCAAATTGACGTTTTAAATTTTACTCCCACCCTCTGACTTAGAATCATTGAGAACTAAAACTACCCTTTTTGGGAAAGCCATGCAAGTTAATGTTGTACAACCTGATATAACTTTGAGGGAAACCACCACAACAGTTCATATATGGGCAAGCTTCATGCCTGTTGCAGGAAGATCACCAGAAACATTCAAACTGCAGACCAGGAAAATCTGTTAGACTGTCACTGCCTGTCCTCACTCCATCCGAAGACATATAAAATATTGTCTCAAATGGCTATGTTCAGACCTCAGAAACTGGGATCATGGTTTGCTCCAATCATTAACCATTGTTTTTATTTTGTTTCCATAGAGATTCCTCATGTTAAATACCTGATTGCAGGCACAATATAGGCCTAACTTTGGGAGTTGCACTTACATCACCACCTCCTGAAATGAGATACAACTGTTTAACTGAATTGACCTATTTTCAAGATTGAAACTGGTTTAATGAGATATGAAACAATACCTGAAGTCTGGAATATGAAATGTCTTAGGAAGTTTCAGAGGTGGGAGGGATATAAGGGGTTCAGAATAGGACTCCCAAGATGTGCCACTTTGGCATGTAGATTATTTTGATGAAGGCAATTGAGACCCTGCAGGCTCAAGAAAAACTTTCTTATAGCCCTTAAAGAATTGAAGTTAGCAACCTTGCCCATAATAAGTTATTGTCAGAAATAACGTTTTGTGTTTTCTACAGCGCAGAGTAAACTTCTAATTACTGAACCTCTGCTTTTACCATCCTACCAATGACCTTCCTCACCTCTGAAGCTCTAGGAACCATACTTCACTCTGTAGCTCGGAATGCCACATGTAAAACTCACTTTAACTTTCTCTTTCTCAACATATCATCCCCCTGCAGGTCTGGTTGCCCCACGCAACCTACTGTCCAGTTGTTTGGTAGTCCCTCACTAACCCCCTGCAGGCCTGGTGGTCCCACACAGCTTGTTCAGTCTTCCATTCAGTTCATTCAGTTGTTTTGATTGCTATGGTTGCTTAGGAATATATATATAGTTCAAGCCTCACCACTACCACCTACTGAGTTACACTCACCATTTTAGTTGTATTTGTTGTTGTTTTTTCTTTCTTGGTTTTTTGTGTTTTTTTTTTGTCACCTACCTGGTCCCTGAAAAGCTTTTTAATTACTCACCTGCTATAACAATAGATGTAATTATTATTTCTTTCTACTCACATGGTAATAATTTTCCAGCCTTCTGCAAGTAGATGAGTGACTACATGTAGTGTTCCCCAGTGGATCAGAAGCAGAGGAACTATCTGATTTTCTGTGTCTGCAAGGGAGCCAATTAGCTAGTTTTATGTTTAATATAGTTTAAGTTATTGAATATTGAGGGTGATGATTTCAGAGGTCAGCCTAAATTGGTAGTGATAAAATTGCAGACATTTGTAAACATATCAAAAAGATTAGTAGGTAAAACAACTGAAGATTTTGCTTAAAAGCTGACACATTTACAGAAATAAGATATTTCTAAAGGAAATAAGATTAAACTGGTCTAAGAATAGTTTGTTATAAGTAAAATGGATGATTTTCAGTTTCCCAACTTTTTTCCAGCAAAACCCTGGTGGTTGAGTGCAGGGAAAAAACAAAAACAAAAATGAAAAAAACAACTATGACAGATGGTATATCACAGTCAAAGGCAAGGCCTTAGGATATTTTATTAATACCTGAGATAGCTCATGCCATGAAAGTCAAAAACAGTGATCCATTCAAATCTTTATTCAAAAGACAAATTTAACAACTCCAATAATTATATTATTTCTAAAGTCCCTCCCCCCATCCAATTCTTCCACCTTACAGCCAAACCTAATAAATGGACCACTCATTCCATACCCAACATCAGATTAAGGAGGTGGAGAAGCAGGAGAAAAACAACTGTCTGGAAGTATAACTTTGCTCTTCCTTGGAATTTCTCCTCTGGTTTTCTCTTGTGAGTTTATGTCACCTTTCATTTTTGGCACACCAAGTAATCTAAGTGTAACTGCACCTCTTGGACTTAGGTTTCTGCATGTGTTCAGCAGGAGGGTTAACCAAGATCTAGGATTATCTGGCCCACAGACCATCTTGGAAAAAGGTGAATAGTTAGGAGGTTATCATGAGCTGACTCCATTAACCAGATAACATACAGTGGCAGAGCCACACATCACCCCATTCTGGAGTATCTCTGGACATTAGATACTCCCCCAAAGTCACCATCTGAACACCTACCTCTGCATGAAAAGTTCTAGTCACATTTTAAGGCATCCAAAATTCAGTTAATCATAAATCATTTTATCTACCTTGTTTCCCCAAAATTAAGACATCATCCGAAAATAAGACCTACTTACAGGTTTCCTTCTGAGTGAAATATAAGGCATCCCCCAAAAAATAAGGCCCCCAGGCTCTGTCTCAGAATAAAAATTAATTTACTGTAAACTGGTAGCTAGGGCAGCCCGAACTGGCATCTAACAACCAGTGACATTACACGGAGTCCTGACGTCACTGCTGTGTGAATGGAGAGAAACTTTGTTAAACCTAAACTGCAAGAAGTTGTAACTTGGATGAAGAATTCATGGGGGAAAATCACTGACAGTTGCATTGCAAATGCACTGTGAGCAGGCTACCTTGACAAGAAGTACTCATTTCAAGACAGTGCTATTGCTAAACATGAGAGATTTGGTCCACTGATTCTGAAAGAAATGGAGTCACAAGAAATTCACCAGGAAATTCAGGAATTGGATTGTTATGATGATGTTCCAGAAGATGATGGCATGATTGTCATTGAACAAATGAGTAAATTCTTGATACTGTAGGATTCACAGTTTGTCTGGTTTGTGTTGACAACTACTGTACTGCTGTACCATATACAGGTAATAAATTTCCTTTATTTTCATTTAACAATAAATGTGTACTGTATTCTTCTTCATGGAAAAATAAGACACCCCCTGAAAATAAAATGTAGCACATCTTTGGGAGCAAAAATTAATATAAGACACTGTCTTACTTTTGTGGAAACAGAGTATGTTCACAAGATTTTTATTTTATCCCTACTATAGCATTCCTTGCCATTTTTGCTATACTCATTGTTTATATCCATCTCTCAACAAAACTGTAGCTTCAGGGGGAGAGGGGAAAGATCAGTGGGTAAAGATCATTTTCTTATTGAATGAAATTGACTTCATTGAGCCATGAGGCTCTTAAATTTGCACAAGCCCAGCATTTTTTACTCTTTCAGTCTGTTCTGTTTAAAAGTTCCTCATTATATCCTGGGCCTAAGCCAACCTTAATGTTAGAATCTGATAACTGGCCAATGAAGAAGAAGAAAAAGATATAAGGGTTCAGTTTTCTTCACTGCCTGTCTTGAATCAAGTCCACTATTATCATCACTTCCATTTCATAATGGAGATGGTTAATAATGTACACAGAAATGAACTGTTCATATGGGAGAGGGTTCATACTGAGGAGCATAATCCCCAAATTAGGAAACAAGGGAAATTGTTTCACACAAAATATTATAACTCAGGAAGTATATTTCATAAGAAGGAAGTTATTAAATAGCATAGGTGACTTCAACTAACACCTAAATTTATTTTTGAACCAATCAAGAAAGTAAATAAACACAAATCAAAATTCTCTTAAATTGTAAAATTCCAATATCCTACTTACTTAGAAAACTACACCAACTGAAAACTCTGGAATCTTTTTATTTCTAAGTAGGTATTCCATTTTCCTTTGTTTGAAAACCTTTCATGATATAGCAGATTTATATAATGGATATGTGTTTACAATAACTTGTTTTTAGAGTAATCCATTTCTTGTTTCTAAAGATAAAACTGTGTAAGCAAAGGAGAGAAAATCATGAATTCTAAGGACTATCCTATATAATAAAGAGGTAATATGCAAATTGACCATCATTCCAACACACAAAGATGGCCACCTCCATGTGGACACAAGATGGCCAACAAGAGAGGGCAGTTGTGGGCGATCAGGTGAGCAGAAGAGAGAAGTTGGGGGGCAACAGGCCTGCAGGGGAGGGCAGTTGGGGGGACGCAGGCCTGCAGGGCAGAGTAGTTGGGGGCAACCAGGCCAGCAAGGGAGAGCAGTTAGGGACAACCATCTCTGTAGGGAAGGGTAGTTAGAGGGAACCAGACCTGCAAGGGAGGACAGTTGGGGGGACCAGGCCAGCAGGGGAGAGCAGTTGGGGATGACCAGGTCTGCAGGGGAGGTTAGTTGGGGGTACCAGGTCTTCAGGGGAGAGTAGTTAGGGGAAACCAGGTATGCAGGGGAGGGCAGTTAGGGGCAACTGGGCCAGCAGGGGAACAGTTAGGTGTTAATCAGGCTGGCAGGGGAGTGGTTAGGAGGTGATCAGGCTAGTAGGCAGAAGCAGTTAGGGGCAATTAGGCAGGCAGGTCCACCAGGGTTAGGCCTAAACAAGCAGTTGGACATCTCTCAAGGGATCCCATATTGAAAAGGGTGCAAGCTGGGCTGAGGGATACACCCTGTGCATGAATTTCGTGCACCAGGCCTATAGTAAAATTATAAAATGATATTTAATAATTATAATAATATATAATTAACAAAAAAGAGAAATTTCTGAAAATAGCAAAGAACTAAGATATTTAATGCTTTAAACTCAACTATGGTCAGAATTTAATTCATGATTGTACTAGAGAGATGGTAACATGGATAATGAGAATGATCATAAGCTTATCATTGTTATTGAAATGTTCTTTTTAATTATGAGATTCCTATGTATTTATTGTTTCAAATTAAGTCTCTCCACTATACCTTTATAGATATTTATCAAACAACCACATGGATTTAAGATAGTTATAATCCTGATAAACATAAGGTAGCATATTTCACTAGATTAAGACTTTTCTCCACTGCCCACCCATCCCCAATAACTCACTTCCAGAAATGTTCCTAACACCTGCTAGCTTAATTTGCTGTATCATCACTACTTAAATCTTAGTAAAAGTTATTCATAAGTACTTATAATCTCTTCAAAAATCACTAGAGTATCAGCCCTTCTCTAAATAAATCATAGGACTATTTTATAAGTTTTAATGACTAGATGTGATTTGCTTCCTCAGTCATGTGATAGCATAAGAAACATCTGTTAGCTCTTCTAGAGAAGAATTACTTGGTGTGTTTTTTTTTTCTTTCCTTTTTATTCTTTCTGAAGCTCCTGGGAGCTGGATAACACTAAGCAGCAGAAACAGGATGGAACCTTTCTGACTATGTTTATTTGAACCAATCAACTGGAGGTCAATTATACAGCAGTAAAATTGACCAAGACCCAGGAGCATAGGTTGAAATTTAGCTAATAAGTTCACCCTACAACATCACTGCAATTTCCCTATAATTGTTTTGCCTCTAAATCATAGATTGAAACACACATTGCTATGGAAGATTGCCTTTCCTCAGAAACCCCAAGAATCCTATTAGAGTTTTATGCTATATGCTACTTCCTCTCATCTCCTCCAGTCTTATTTTTAATTATATTGAGGTAAGAACACAATATGAGATCTACTCTCTACAGACTTTTAAGTGTATGATACAGTATTGATATCTATTTACAGTGTTGTACAGAGGATTTCTGGTATTTTTAGTCTTGCATAACTGAAAATTTATACTTGTTAACAAATCCTTTTTCCCCTTCCCTTCATCCCCTAGCAACCACAATTCAATTTGCTTCTTTGAGTTTCAATCTTTTATATATCATATATATGGAAACATGAAGTACTTGTCTTTCTATGGCTGACTTATTTCACTTAGTATGATGTCCTCAAGGTTCAACCATGCTGTCACATTTTTGCAAGATTTCCTCTTTTTTAAGGCTGAATAATATTCTATTGTATATATACTTTTTTTTAAATCTTTTCATCTGTCAATGGACAGTTAGGCTGTTTTAATAACAGTGTTCCAATGAACAATGGAGTTCTAATATCCCTTTTAGATACTGATTTTAATTCTTTGGATAAATACCCAGACATGGGTTTGCTGTCTCATCTGGTAATTCTATCTTCAATGTTTTCAGGAACATCCATACTGTTTTCCACAGTAGCTGCATCATTTTTCATTCCCAACTGTGTTCAAGTGCTTCCATTTTTTCCATAACCTTAGCAATACTTGTCTTTTGATTTTTAAATAATAGTAATTAAAAGTGGTGTAAGGTTGCACATTGTTATGATTTGAATTTCTGTTTCCCTGATGATTAATGATGTTGAGAATTTTTTCAAGTACTTGTTGGCTTTTTATATATCTTCTTTGGAGAAATGTTTATTCAAATTCTTAGCCCAATTTTAAATTTTTCCATTGGTATTTTTTCTATTGAGTTCTAGCAATCTCTTACATAGTTTGGAAACTAACTTCTTAACAGATATATGGTTTATAAATATTTTGTCACATTCATATCTTCCTTTTTTACTCTATTGATTGTTTATCTTTCTGTGCAGAGCCTTTCTAATTGAATATAGATCCATTTATCTATTTTTATCTCTTCTATTCTAAAAATAAAACAAAGATGCAGCATAGCTTCTCATTAATCAGTAAGGTAGTGTATGTGCTACCCAGATTATTTCCTCTTTAGTTTATTATTTTATATTTATTGAATACCTGTGCATGCCAGACACTATTCTCCACATTGGGGATGCAAAAGAGGGCCCTACCCACATGGAGTTTACCTTCAAGGAGGAAGAGACAATAGAGGTAAAAACAGTGTGTAGTAAAATGTCATACAGTAAGTGCTGCTGGGAAAAAATGAAACAGTGGAAAAAGTAGAGAGAGATTGAATTGTTTTACTTATTGTTTGTATTCTAAATCATTAATCCACATAACCTTTTTTTCAAGATAAGTAGCAAAGCAAATTAAGTGGAATCAAGAGTATACAAAGAGCTTAATCAACACTAATCACTTTACTATGGTCTATATAATAAAGATCCAGAATCATAGCAACTGTTATGACTGAAGGCTCCACCAGACTGGTAATCAGTGCTGTGTTGCCATGGTGACCCAGCACTGACTGGAGCTGCTGCTGGCTCTCTGACCCAGCACTGACTGCCTAGGGGACTGCGGATCAGGCCCAGAGAGAGACCTGCAGAGAGAGATGCAGGGTCTGATCTGTAGCCTCCGTGACAGCCATTGATCAGAAATTGCCTCTCTTTTTCTCCCAGCCTGGCCAACAGCTGGGACTCCATTTCTCTCCAGGCCTCCACTGGGGCTGCTGATCAGCCCTGCCTTTCTGATAAGGCCCATTGATAGGCCCAGAGAGGCTGACTGGGATAGAAATTGACCAATCAGAACCAAATCTGGGTGACTGTAAGGAGCCAATGGCTGCTTAGGAGGCAAAGCTTTTGATGCTGACTGGCATAGAAACTGACCAACCAGAACCAAATTGGCCACCATCTTTATGAGGGCATCACAGTCAATTAGCATATTTCCTCTTTCTTAGATAGGATAACCTCTCTTATTCTTTTTTTTTTAACCTAATAATTGTCTAACAGCCAAATACAAAAACATCACATAACTATGATTCATTTAGCAGGTGATTTTGATCCTGTTTTTGGAAGATCATTAAACCTCTCAAAATATTTTTTAAGTAGATGTTTTACTTAGTTAATGTTGGTGAAGGCTGAAGCATTTCACTGTCTTTAGTGCATAAGCTCATTTGCAAGAGTAATTTTTCAAAAGGTAGCAGTTGCCACAGTAATATGGAATCTTTGATAGCCATCCTTATAAAGAGTCCTTGGGACAAGCCACAAACAGAAGGAACCACTAGTCTTGGTCTCCTGTCTTCTTCTAACTACTGATTGCAATATTCTATTGAGAGATCTTTAACATGAGGGAAAACATGAAGGAACTTAAAGTGATCTTCAAAAAGGTTCAATTTGCATATTTCACAAAGACAGTCGCCAATGTTCATGGAGCAATATATTCTAGAAGGAATTATTTCATAGAACATTAATCTGAAGAAAATCTAATTTCTCAAAAATATAAGAACAGTTTATACATTCAGAAGATCTTACAATGTCACATAAATGCTAGAAGAGAAAAGCATTACTTTAGCATAATGTGTTTAATAATTTGTGTTTCTCTGCCAATAAGCCACTCATAGATTTTTTTCAAAGGAAAGAACTAAATTTTGGCAATTTATGTCTTTGTAATATTTTTATCAAGGTTAATGTCTCTCTTCAAGCTCTTGACAAATTCTTCCCAAAATAGTATACTGATTCTGTGCTATGTATTTTTTGTGTAGTTTGATTAAACAAATATCTCTGATAATAGCTATTGTATATTCACAAAAGATAACTTGTATACAGTACCTCAATCTTTATACAAAGTTATAAAAAGATATTATAAACCTCAGTTATAGTTGAGGAAATTGAGGCTTAGACAAGTGCAAAATCATTAGTTGAAGCTGGAATGGAGTATTGAACCAGATCTTTGACTCCCATGTCTTGCCATAGCATTGGTATAACAATATTACTATGTATTTTAATAATATGTTATATAAATTTATGAAATATGTTATGTATTATAATATTATGTAATACACCCTCAAAACAAAGCTGACATTGAAATAAAAGATACAAAATTTATTCCTTTCAATATTCAGAGGATCTGTCATTTAAAATAATGATAGTAATGGAAATAAATTTTTTAATGATAGATACCTGATATTAGTATTCCATTGCAATTCAGCCAAGAGCAATCAATCAGGTGTGGAGAATTTGATTGTGAAGTATTGAAAAAAAATTATCCTAACAGTTAGAGAGCTCTAATATTTCCTGTTGTTTTAACTACACTTCTCTTTTGTATGAGAACTTTTGAAGTACAGTTGGTTTTCCTTTTCTGAAACTGCACATTAAAATCCATGAAAGACCTCATTTTTCTGCCTCATTACCATTATTTATTTGGAAGCTGAATATTTAGTATGAGTTACAGGTCATTCTAAAAATGTGTTGGAAATCAAAACCAATGAGTCTTAGATAAGTTTGGGGAAGTTTTTTGCCCTCATCCCCTCCCCTTAGTTAAATCTTCCTTATGTTGCATATTATTGTAAAAAAAAAATTAAACATGCAATTAAAATATAAACATTCAATACAAATTATTATTTAGAGAGTGATATTACTATTTGTTTTAAGTGTTTACCAGCTCAATAAATTATTAGTTTACTTCAGTTATCCCATTGACTGTATTCTTAAGCATGAATCAATTGAGAAATGAGAAGTTGAAAGGTAAAGCCTGTGATTCTATCGTGAAGTGAAAGTGGATAATTAAAGAAGGTGAAGCATATTTAGAATAAAAATGTAAGTTAATAGGTAAATTGGATTCCATTTACTAAAATGCCTACAATGGACATTACTTATTTTAATGCACACATGTGAAATAAGCAGGTGTAAAAGAGCGAGCCAGTGAGATACAGAAAAAGTACAAAAGGACATGAATCATCTGTGATGGGCACTTATGCAGTTTCCAAATCTTAGCTATGTTGAATTGTGCTGCTATGAACATTGAGGTGCATATATCCTTTCTGATTTGTGTATCTAGTTTCTGAGGATATATTCCTAGAAGTGGGATCACTGGGTCAAATGGGAGTTCTATTTTTTTATTTTTTGAGGAAACTCCATACTGTTCTTCACAGTGGCTGCAGCAGTCTGCATTCCCACCAGCAGTGCTTGAGGGTTCCTTTTTCTCTGCATCCTTGGTGGCATTTGTCCTTTGCTGATTTGTTGTTGATAGTCATTCTGAGAGGTGTGAGATGGTACCTCATTGTCGTTTTGAATTGCATCTCTCAGATGATTAGTGACTTTGAGCACATTTTCATATATCTCTTGGCCTTCCTTATGTCTTCTTTCAAAAAGTATCTGTTTGGGTCTATTGCCCATTTTTTATTGGATTGTTTATCTTTCTTTTATGAAGTTTTATGAGTTCCCTATAAATGTTGGAGATTAAACCCTTTTTGGTGATAACATTGGCAAATATGTTCTCCCATGCAGTGGGCTTTCTTGTTGTTTTGTTGATGGTTTCTTTTGATGTACAAAAGCTTTTTATTTTGATGCAGTTCCATTTGTTTACTTCTCTTTAGTTTCCATTTCCCTAGGATCTATATCAGTGAAGAAATTGCTTCAGCATATGTCTGATATTTTGATGCTTGTGGATTCCTCTAATTTTTTTATGGTTTCCCATCTTATGTTTAAGTCCTTTATCCATTTTGAGTTTATTTTTGTGTATGGTGTAAGTTTCATTTGGGGAGCATTATTCTAAGTGAAATAAGCCGGTCAGAAAAATATCACATGATCTCACTCATTTGTGGGATATAATGAACAACATAAGCTGATGAACAAAAACAGATCCAAAGACAGAGAAGTATCAATCAAATCATCAAACCTCAGAGGGAAGGCAGGTAATGGTGGGAGAAAGAAAGAGCTATTAACCAAAGGACTTGTATGCATGCATATTGCCTAACCAATGGACAAAGACACCAGAAGGTGGAGGAATAAGGACACATATGTAATACCTTAATCAACTGAGAAAAAATTAAAACAAAAGTAATAATGTTGTAAGAGAAATAGGTTTAAAGTATTATATTTGTCAAGAAGAGGGGAAGTGCCCTTATGTTAATGGGTGTCAAAGAAGTCCTCATAAAAGGAAAGGGTTTGGACCATTAAAGGATGAATCAGATTTTGATAAGAGGATTTGGGCATTCTTTACAGAAAGAATAAATGGCAGGATTAAAGGTTTAGAGTTGAGAAAATAATTTGTTTTTAACTATAAGTGTTTGAGGAGAGGAGTGGGATGCAACACCAATGAGAAGCTCTTAGAAACCACATCATAAAGTCCTTGGAAAGTTAGGCTAAGAAATATAGACTTTATTCTTCAGGCAATAGTTTGTGAATCTGGGTTTGTGAGTAATTTTCAAGATGTCAATAAAACTCCTTATGTTTTTTTTTTGTTTTGTTTTATTTTTTAAAAAGGACATGAATAAGCCACCTGGAAACTTGGCAATAAAAAACTCCATTATTCAAGGATTCCTCCAAACTGGCATAGCTGACTACATTTATAACATATAAACTTAAAAGAAGAAAAGGAAGAACTTTCAAGATATAGAAATGTCGCTGAAACCGGTTTGGCTCAGTGGCAGAGCCTCGGTCTGCGGACTGAAAGGTCCCGGGTTCGATTCCGGTCAAGGGTATGTACCTTGGTTGCAGGCACATCCCCGATAGGGGGTGTGTAGGAGGCAGCTGTTCGGTGTTTCTCTCTCATCGACGTTTCTAGCTCTCTATCTCTCTCCCTTCCTCTCTGTAAAATATCAATAAAATATATATATATATTTTTAAAAGATATAGAAATGGCATGTGGCAACAAGTAAATGAGCAAGAACTTTATTTGTGAGTCTTCAAACTTAGTGTGATTGAAGCCCAGGAGTTATAAGGAGTGACAAAACTATGATTGTTGATATAGCTATATACCTGGGAATCCCAAAAGAATAAATGAAGAACTTTAGATAATATAAGTATGAAATCAGGTAAATGCTTTGAAAATATGTGTATATGCATGTATATGTGTGCATACACACACACACACACACACACACACACACACACAAACACATAGTTTCTCTGTAGTCCCCAAAGAATTAATTAGTTGATATTTCAAGTAAAATATCTCATGTACAATTACAAAAATGTGAACATTAAATTATAAAAGAATTATAAAAGAAATATAAATATAGAATTATAAAAGAAATAGAAATGAGCATATTAAAATATTAATTTATAATTCTAAGTATAATTATAAATTCAAATTAGCGATATTTAAGAAATCTTGAAAGAGTGAATCATCATCTTATGCTCACGAAAGGAAAAACTCAGTAATGTGAACATATCAACCCTGTCTAAATTCAACTTTAAACTCAATGTATAATAATGAAAATCCAATGAGCATTTTGTATATTTGTTTTAATGCTATAAAAATGTGTCTAGAATTATTTTAAAGAAATTACTTTGGGTGAGAATAGCCAGGACATTTCTGAAAAATAAAGTTAAAAAAGAATACTTGCACAGACAACTATGAAAGCTATTTTAAAGACAGAACATTAAGTAATAGTCAAGAAAGCAAGTATGTTATTTTTAAAAATTATATTATATAAAATATATATGATTTTTATTTATAGTCAATTTGGCCAGTAAAATCAGTAAACAATAGGTTAATTACTCACTAAATACAAAGGTGGACAAAAGCGGGGTTATGGTTGTAAATACACAATACAGTTTATTCTTATATTATTATTTACTAATTGTTGTATTATTTATTTGTACTACAATTATAAATTTACTTTTGCTCACCCATGTAATGTAGGTACTTGTATTTATTTTGCAAAAATGAAAGCAAACTCTACCAATATAAAGTTATACTCTGCCTCGCCTCACATCTTAAACTGAAGTAATTTCAAAAAGAAGAAAACATAGATGTATGTCTTTTTATAATATTTCGGTAAGATAGGTACTTTTAAGCATGGCACCAAAGGTACAAAGTATTAAAAATGATTCATAAATCTGATTCCATAAAAAGCTCCATGAAAAAAAATTAAAGGCAAGCAACAAACAGGTGATGTTGTTTGCCACCAGTGATGAAATTGCATGATAAGGTATGTTGGGCATACCTTAACACTAACGAAAATCAATCATGTCCTTTAGTTCTGGAAATTTTTCTTGAATTGTCTTTATGTTTCTCTCTTCCATTTCGTCTGTTCCCCATTTTCAAAATTCTGATTTTAGACCTGTGTGGCTGTGTGGCTCAATGTTTGAGTGTTGACCTAAGGGCCAGGAAGTCATGATTGAATTCCTGGTTGGGGGAGTGCTTGGGTTGCTGGCTTGATCCCATGTAAGGAGGGGTGGGGGCTTGCAGGAGGGAGCTTGTCCATGATTCTCTTTCATTATTGATGTTTCTGTTTCTCCCTCTCCCTTCCTCTCTGAAATCAATAAAAACTTTTTTTTTTCAAAATTCTGATTTTACCATTGGATTCTCTGTACTAGTCCTCCATTTATTTCTCCTTTCTTATGTTTTGTATAGTTATTTTTTTTTTTGTTCTTGGGAAGTACCTCAATTTTAACTTTCATCTCTTCTAATGAATGCCTCAATTCTGCTATCATATTCATAATTTTCATGAAACTTTATTTTCTATTTTTTAGCATCCTGTCATTATTTAATATATGCAATATATTTCTACCTTCATCATATACTTCCTTCTCATGTGTTTCCCTCAAGTTACTTTTGCTTTGGCCTCTGTTTCCTTAAACATATGACATTCTTTTGTTATGTAATCATATTCATGTTGGGACCAAAAAAAAAAACTACATGCCTGAAAGCAACTCATCAACTGTTGGCTGTAAAATAATCTACAGGGTCATTTCAATAATAAAGTCCTGACATCTTTATACTCAGATCTTTTCTGTTGCGCTGTGCAGAATCCCAGAGGACACACCATAAATCTGCTTCCTCGAAAGAATAAGCCTACTACCTGGCATTCTGTGAAAAGGATATGGGAAGGCTAGGAAACCTTAATATTTATAATACAAACTTTTATGTAAAATCTTTTTATACTACAACTAGAGGCCCGGTACATGAAATTCCTGCCCTCAGTGGTGGGGGAGGGTCCCTCACCTCACCCCGGCCTGCACCCTCTTTCAGTCTCGGAACCCTGAGGAGATGTCTGACCTAGGGCTTAGGTCTGCTCCTGCCACTGCCACTGCACTTGCCAGACATGAGCCTGGCTTCTGGCTGCTGAGCAGCGCCTCCCCTGTGGGAGCACTATGACCACCAGAAGGCAGCTCATGCGTTGAGCGTCTGTCCCCTGGTGGTCAGTGCACATCATAGTGACTGGTCATTCTGCCATTTGGTTGATTTGCATATAAGCCTTTTATTATATAGGATGCCCCTTCCTCACTAGGACTAAGTTTCTCAATAAAAAAGAATAAATACAGTTTTCCCTAGAGAGAGAGAGAGTCCCCTAGTCAGACAAAATATAGGAGGAAATCAGAAGGTTCAATTCATTCTTAATTTGATTTGCAAACAATTAACCATATTTATCCCCTACCTCAAATATAACTGGTCTCACCAGTTTCTGAGATGTTGGGCTTTAGCAGTATAACTTGGCATGCTTTATGCTTTTCCCATTACAATCTTAAAATTTAACTTTCTCAAATCTGAGTTAGTTGCTACTCATCCACCTGCTGTCTAACTTCCAAAAGTGTTTTGCCAATAATCCTAATTTATGCATTTAATATAATTTTAGGATTTTAGGAAGAATCAGAACTAAATGAAAATCTAGTGCGTGGTTCAACATTCTGTCTTCAACAAGGCAGACGTAGTGCTGAATTGGACACTTGAAAGAGTAATGTTAGTATATGCTTAGGCATATGGTTCAGGTAAAAATGAACCAATCAATAGAGATAAATTGTCCAGCAAAATCGTGCAAAGGAATTGAGGGTCAGATAGAGCCCTTCATTATCTATCTATCTATCTATCTATCTATCTATCTATCTATCATCTATCTATCTATCTATCTATCTATCTATCTATCTAAAGAGGTAATGTGCAAATTTGTCCAGGATGCCATAAAGTCACGACTGTTCAACAGGCTGGGTGTGCAGCAGGGGACTTGCATGAGGCTTGCTTCCCTGCACCTGGCGCCAGGCCAGGGAAGTGAAGCTGCATCCTCCGACAGTGCCAGAGTCCTCTTTTTCTCCTGGGTGCACATGCCTAACAAACACCACGGAGACCTGTGGTGCCCTGTCTGAGAGCACTCTGCTGGGAATGCCCCCAACCTCCCCCCCCCCCTGAGCTGAGAGGGGCAGAGGGGTGATATGCACATGGCAGAAGGCTGGTTCTTGGGGCATGGTCGGCAGACACCAACCAGGGGGTGCGAGTGTCAGTTGTGACCCCCGGGAGGTGTTGTGCACACAAGTCGAGAGGGTGTGGACCCAACATGAAGGAATCGGTGAGGTGAGGAGACAGAGAGTGGATGTCAAGGTACAGCAGCAGACCTGAACCGGCCACCGGGTAAACAACACGGGGATCCCTCCACCACAGACACACAGGGTGGCCCTGCAATGCCAGGGATGCTAGTCGATCCTCCCAAGAACACAACCTCCAGGCCTCCTCCCAATGCACAGACCGTGGAGACCACAGGCAACCCTCACCCTGCAGGGAAGCTGCCTTGGCTTCCTCTAGCCGTCCACACAGTCATCTGCCCAGTCCAACCCGGAAAGGGGCTCACATCCTGGACAGAATGCCCCCAGAGGGCAAGGCAGGCCCTGACCATGCCGCTCAAGCAGACTCGTCGCCTGCGAATTCAGAACAGGAGTGGACGGAGAGCCACTCAGCGGCATGCCGGGGACCAGGAAAGGCCTCTGTGCCCCCCCCCCACCACCACCACCCCTCTGTCACGCAACAGGAGAAAAGCCTCGCTCGCATAACACTCTGGTCCCCAGGATGGACGCAGCCCCGGCATGCAGGACCCTCCCCCGAAGCCGGGGGTGGGGGGGGTGGGCGGCGCAGGCCAGGGTAGGGAAGACACAGCTGCATTGTTACTCCGCCTCTCAAAGCCAGTGCCAGAGGGGCCCCAGTGCCCAAACAGAGGCAGCTATAGGTCCCAGAGACAAAAGCAATCAGTACTAAGATAGGATGAAAAGCATAACATTTTTAATTAGGCTGTAAAAAAAGTAAAAGAATGAGGGAGGAGGGAGGAAGATAGGGAAGAAGGAAAGGAGGGAGGAAAGAACTTTATAAAGGAGTCAGTAGGGAACAGAGTTAAAGAAGGGAAGGGAATGTATGAGTACACTACAGGAGCTATAATGAAAATCAAGTATAGTTGGGTACTGGGGACAGATTTTAAAAGTAGGAGTCAGAAAAGAAAAAAGATAAATGATAGTGAACAAGTAGACAGATATTAAAGCAGTGGAAGTAAGTAGAAAAGAGTGTATGGGAAAGGCAGGGTGAGAGAGAAAGAGGAAGGGAAGAAGAGTTTTAAAGGGGAGCCAGTAGAGCTTAAAAGGAGAATGGGAAGAAGGAAGAAATGGGGGAGTGAGCAAAGCAGGTCTGAGGGAGGAAGTGAAGAAAAAAATTAAGGTGGGAAGGAAGGAAAAGGGGAGGGAGGGCAGGGGTTAAAATAAAGGAAAGAAGGAAGGTGGGGAGGGAGGGAAGACAGGAGAAAGATGGGAAGAAGGATGATGGAACATAAGTAGGAAATAAGGAGGAAAGAAAAGTTTATAAATGATGAGTCAGTAGGAAACGGTGTTACATAAAGGAGAGAGAAAAATTGTGTGAGAGGGAGAAGCCAATAAGGAAGTCAAATGCAATTCTGTGTGAAGGGGATAAGATTAAAAAATAAGTTAATAAGGGAAACCAGGCCAGAGAGTAGGGCAGTTAGGAGGATTAGGCCAGCAAGGGAGGGCAGTTTGGGGGATCCCACAGGCATTTGGAGTGGTTAGAGCAGGCAGGCAAGTGAGAGGTTAGGAGCCAGAGGTCCAGGATTGTGAGAAGGATGTCCAACTGCTGGTTTAAGCCTGATTTCAGCGCCTAAACCAGCAGCCGGACATAATCTGAGGTATCCCAGATTGAAGAAGATGCAGGCTGGACTGAGGGGACCTGCCCTCCTACACAAATTTCATGCACCAGGCCTCTATTATAAAACATAAGGAAATAGAAGGCATGAGTAGAATTATAATCAAGACAAAAGTTCTTATTTCAAAGACCTTTGTAGAGTCCATCCACCTCAATGGTCTTACAAATGAGCTATCTTAAACTCTCAAGGCACAGATAATTCTCATATAAAATGTTTGAAAAAATATCTATTATTATGCTAATGCAAAAATCCTAACAATATGCTTTAAAAATGAAGCGAGCCAATCTCACTGGTGAATATAAGTACTACATTCTGAACATTTAGCAAATTGAATCCAGCATTCTCCTATAAAATAATATAATACATAGCCAATTTTATTTCATAAACGCAAGATGTACTGTATCCTTCATTCTTAGCAGTTGATCTTGTTTCTTACTTCACTCAGAATCCAGAGGTTATGCAGTGTAAATACTCTGAACTTTTTTTTTTTTTTAATATTAAGTGTCTCTGCAATGGTAACCCTCCAGCTGGCCTTTTTATCCCAAGTCTTCTTGATTCTGCTAGTACTTTTCCCATCATTTTATTCCCACTTCAGTTTCCCACATCTTTGATGAGACCTCTCCATTGACTCATTCCTTTACATCTGCAACATCACGCTATGACTAATTCTTCTCTTCACAGAATTAGTTGTCTGCTTCACTTCCTTACCATGTCCTTATTTCTTCATCATTTGCAATTTATATCCTGTTCCACCTTTGCCCCACTTTCCCCAATATCTCCAACACCTTACTTGTACAAATAAATATAGTTTTCTCATACTCATCACTCATGGACTGATATACAAAATTAATGGTATTGACCACGCTCTTTTGCCTGTAATGACTACTCTTTCCTTGAAACTTCTAAAGAAAGACTCTAAAGACTGTTAAAGATGGTTTAATTATTACCTGCCCCTTAAAGTTTTTAAATCAGATCCCAGCTGATCCATTGATATTTCCTTCTATAATATTAAACAGCTTGTTAAGCCTGCCTCCTTCCTGTGGAAAATTAATGAAAAAACAAACTACTGAATAATCTTCTACATTAAGATGAATGGTTAGACAATCTGAAAACTAATGAGGTAGATTATGTGTTTTGACAGAATCTACAGGTCATGTTCTAGAATTTGGATAAAACCTAACTACCAAATGAATATATAAAAATATATATACAAAATCCTGAATAAGAGTATCTATATAAATTGAAAAGTAAACATTTTTTTTTTGCAAGAATAACCTTAAGACTATTTGGAAATAGTAGTTTCTCTTATGTTCAAGTTTATGACTGATAAAATATATGCAAAGTTTAAAATAATTTTAAAAGAAATGAACATTAATTTATGAGAGTCTTTGTGCTGAGCACAAGGGGATGAGTTACCTTTTAATTGACATGCCTAGAAGAAAAATCCATACCCTGACTTCTGCCCCACTGCAGGCTGTTATTATGCAGTATATCCATCTAGACTTCAACCTGACATCCCACACAAAACTTGGAAAAGTGTAGGCCCAACAGATGTGTAGTATGTTTACCCACTAATCTGGCAGACCTAGAAAAATTATTTCCCATAACTCATTTTGTATACCGTGGATATATCAGTGCCAGAATTGGTGTTGGCTCATTAAAGCTTGTGGGAAAATCTGAAAAGTATGTATATGTCCAGACGGCCTTTCCCTGGAATGAGTGTTTCAGAAGAAGCACATAAATTTGGTTTGAGGTTGCTTAAGTTCCTATTCTCATTCCCAAATACACTGTCCCTATAGAACCAGATAAAATAAGCCATGTGGAATTTGAACAGTTTAAAGTAGTACACGTGCCAGCACTTTATACAACATGAAATTTCCTCCAAGTAAACAAATGTTATTAAAAACATAGTTAACAAAAGAACTAAAAGCAACATCTACAGATTAGTTTTGACACTTGACATCCCTAGGAGATAGTCATTCCTACAATCCTCCCTTTATTTTGGAAGTCACTAAATATTTGCCATTTAAAACATTTAGAAAGCATATTCATTATCTATGTGCATAAAAGCCTAAGCGACCGAACAACCAAACAACGGAAATGACCAGAATGACCAGTGGCTATGACACGCACTGACCACAAGGGGGCAGACGCTCAAAGCAGGAGTGGTCAGTGTGCACCCACAGCGGGAGCTCCTCTCAGCTGACCAACTCATCCCAGTGGCCCACCAGCTCCATGGCAGCCACTCACTCCTTCAGTAGTCCTGCAGGTGCAATCTCCAGAAAATGGACCAGGCACTGAAGAGCCAGTGCTTCCAGCAAGATCCCTATAGCACTGCCAGCCTCCTGGAAGTTGGCCTCAGGCACCTCGACCACTTACCCTCCTTAGATGTCTCATAAGGAAGAAACAATATAAAAGCGGTTTAAATAGAATATATTTATAATGAAAACAGATAACACATGTAAAGCATGATGCTGGTGCAGGGAGTCAACAAACTATGGATACTGGACCAAAGTTGGATGACCACCTGGTTTTGTATGGCCCACTAATGTGAAAACAATGATTTTTACATTTTGAGGTGTTTGGGGGGGGGGAGTTGGAAAGCAAAAGAAGAATTATAATTTATGACATGTATAAAGTATATGAAATCCAAACTAAATAACGTTTTATTAGAACACAATAAATAAATAAATAAATAAATAAATAAATAAAATAAAAGCAACTGCCAGGTGGCTCTCAACAACTAGCTTGAATGTCAGCAAGATGGGTCCAGATAGGCCCAACCAAAGGGTCAATTGCATCCTGGCCCTCCCCAAACCCTTCAGGTCCCCACTCATGCACGAATTTGTGCACCAGGCTTCTAGTATTAAATAAGATACACTAATACACTAAAAATAAGGAAAACTGCAGAGAAAGCCATTTCCCTGGACCCTCATATCTCAAAGGCACAACACTTGTGCCCTTTATACTGGATCCTGGTTTTCATTTGTTCTGTTCTCTTTCTAAAAAAGACCTCAATATTCTGCCTCCTTCGCAAAATATTGCAGCAGATTTATTATTTCTCCCACCCATCTCCACCTTAATCAATCCTGTTACTATAGTCATTTTATTATGTGTTTACTTGGTATCATAATTATTTTCCAAAACACTTAATGACTCTGCTATCTACAAATATAGTTTAAATTCTTTAACCTGACATTCAATCCTCCAAAATCAAATAAAGCTCTAAAGTTGCATTATTTCCAATAACATTTTCTCACTTGAAAAATAAAGCTTGCAGGTACCCAAGATGAACTATTTTTTTCTTTTGCTCTTTCTTCCTCATTAATTTAAAATGTTCTTTCTTGCCAAAACTAATTTGGCTCAGTGGATAGAGCGTCGGCCTGTGGACAAAGGGTCCCAGGTTCAATTCAGGTCAAGGGCCTGTACCTTGGTTGTGGGCATATCCAGTGGGGATGTGTGCTAGAGGCAGCTGATTGATGTTTCACTCTCATCAATGTTTCTAACTTTCTATCCATCTCTCTTTCTCTCTGTAAAAAATCAATAAAATATATTTTAAAAATAAATAAATAACATGCTCTTCCTTTCCTCTCTATCTAGCTAAGACTTAGCTTTTAAGAATTAATTTATCTTCATTTACCAAAAAAACTTTCTCCAGATTACAATAACATTTCTGTCAGCTAAAATAGAGCAAGTATAGGCTGCACAATTTATTGATGAATTTTCATGGTGTCTTAACTCTCCTATTATTCTCTTGAAATGTTATTTAAATGTATGAGAATTTATATTAAATTTTGAAGTTATTTCAATTTGGGGTGATGATTCTCTCAGTTAGATTGAAAGGATTTTGGGGCAAGGTTTTATGCTTTTTGTATCCTCTCTGGCAATGAGTACATATAATATATGTGTCCTTAACAACTGTTGTCTCAGTTGAAAATAAAATTTACCATCTCTATGGTTCAGAGATTATAGTTAAAAGCTAAAGGTAGACACAAATACACACACATGCTCCTCTAGACACACACAAATCTAAAAGTATGTATCTCAAAGGCACTTGTAGGACTGAACAGATTATTTTTATTTATTATGAAAAAATGTCAAGCATATACAAAACATAGAATGAAATAATTACTCACCATTGACTCACTATTCATCTTCAATAATTTTAATAAATAGCTAGTCTTGTCCACTTTTTACCTACATGTCTCTTTCCTGCCTGTATTGTTTAAAACCCAATCACAGATATCATATCAACATCAGAAATATTTCTAAAATGCATTAGCAACAAAACTTGTTATTAACTACTAAGTGGGTTATTGGACTGACTATCATTGGAGCCAAGAAGGAAAGTTGGATTAAGGTAAAGCAGACCACAGTGTGATAGGCCAAAATCATAATAAACACAGCTACATACAATGCTTCTTATGTATCAAAGAAGACTAACACTTTAGCTGCCTTCTCTACTGAATAAGCTTCTACATGCCTAGTTTTATGAAGGAATGGACAATTGACTTCACCTTATATTGCAGCTAAGTTACTTAAATGTCTTTGTCCTAGAAGTTAAAATATAATTATTTTTAAATATCATAATTTTTTAAACATTCATGTTTCTTCATTTTCATTTCTTCATTCTGAAAAATACAGTATGGAACCTGTCTAAATAGCAATCATTTCTATGAGTCATGCTAGTGGACAATACCTCCAGCTTGGGAACTGCCTAAATGTAACTGGCTAAAATGGGCCACAGATTTGCTAAAGCACTGTATATAAAACAGAGAACGCTGCACAGAGATTCATAGTAATGCAACTCACAGACTTCCTTCACAACCATGGGAATAATCTAAAATAACTTATTGACATAACTGTATTTCTTGTACTATTTTGGGATGTCTGTGTTAAGAAATGTACTTTCAAGACACAAATAAGATTAAATGAACTACAGGATCGAAAAGAGGTTTTAAAATAAAATTTTAGGGCAAGATGGTGAACTCTGAGATTCAATTATTTTGTAAAAAGCTAAAGATAGACACACAGACATACCCATCTAGGCATACACAAATCTAAAAGAAAATACATAGGAGATTAAATTTTATTATTGAAAAAAGATAGTTGAATTGAAGAGGAAAGAAATGTTAAATTATGTGACAAATCTAAGCAGATAGCCATGTAATTTTGAGGTTTAAATTTTTATTTTCTGTTAAATCTCAGAATATGTTTCAAATAATAGTATTCATAAGCTCCCTTATTTGCCATTAATATCTGACTTTCAGCTAGTTAACTTTTACAAGTTTTTATAGCAGTATCTGTAACATGCATTACCAACTAGATATGTATACATGCAGAGGACATGCGTGAGGCATCCTGATGGCAGGAGATACAGTGTGAGGGGGAACCAAGGAGCTGGACTTCATGGGAGCAGCCTCTCTATAAGCCTTACTAAGGAAAGGCAAAAGGCAGGAGAGAGAAGGCAGAGCAAGGGGAGATGGTGCAGTCAGAGCAATGGGAGGTTGGGATTTGTTAACCTAGGAAATGCAAGAGCTTATTTATGAACCACTGGAAGGAACCAGGAGGGATAGAGGAGAGTGAGAGAGTGAGAGTGAGAGAGAGAAAGAGAGACTTAAAATATAGGGAAGGGTTGATGCTGGTTCTAAAAGAAATGAAAGGAAATCAGCAAAGCACTTGGACTGAACATGAACAGAAAGAGAGGCTCATTTCTTCTGAGACTAAAGAATGAGACATGACAGTAAAAGCCAATATCACTTTGCACTATGGAAGACCAAAATAAAGAGGTTCACCATTGATGGCCTCAGTTTGCACCAGGATGAAGAACATATCTATTTTCCGAGAGTTGAGAATAGAGAAAGCTAAAGGACTTGAAATGGCTGCTTTGGGAAAATGGCCTAAGAGCCTACACAGACAAGAAAGCAGCTGCTCAGTGCAGCTGAGGGCCCAGCTGAGTGGTCGGAGTGAACATTAATCTAATATTATCCCACCACAGATAACTAAGTATAATGAAAGTTCTGCTTGACCTAATCTAGATGGCACGCTACTCTATAAAACTAGCAGGCTAGCTGACTGCCAAGCAGGAGACATTTTTCTCACTAGATAAATTGTTCTCAAAGTATTTATTTTTACCTGGCTGGTGTGGCTCAGTAGTTGAGCATCAACCTGTGAACTAGGAGGTCATGGTTCAATTACAGGTTGTGGGCTCGATCCCCAGTAGGAGTCATACAAGAGGCAGCTGATCAATGATGCTCTCTTATTGATGTTTCTAGTTCTCTCTTCCTCCCCATTCCTATCTCTGAAATCAATAAAAACATATTTTAATGCATTTCTTTTTTTTCTCACATACTACTCCCAGTATCTGAAGGCCAAGATTCTCCCCAATATCTCAGGAGAATTGGCATTGGCTCCAGAGCAATAGTGACTAAGAGGCTAAATGTGCCCTGCAAATGTGTTGATTGAGTATTTTGGAATCTAGGAAATAAAATTATGGATGTGCCATATTTGTTATAAAAGTCCACAGATCACTTGGTTTGTGTAAAGAATGGGCTACCTGAGAATTGCAATCACCACACATTCTTTTGCTCACCATGCTCACCCTGTTGTCTTAATTCAGATATTTGTACTTCCTTCTCCTGGAGAGGAAATGGTATTTATTAAGAGGAATTATTCATCTAACATTACACTTTCACCTATACTATAAAACACACATAAAATCCTAGAAATAATCTGTAAAATAAGGAATATGCCAATCACTGCTGATCACATTAAGGCAACTCTGGGGCTGACAGGCCTGCCTGAGCCCCTCCTCCACTTATTGATAAAAACCACCTGTCACTACTCAGCAGGTGAGCGCAAAGACATTGAAAAGTTGTGAGTTGTACTTGATGCGTAAAATCTCACCAAGACTATTGCAATAGCCTCGCAACTGAACTCCTTGTTCAAGACCTCTTCCTCCTACGATCTTTCCCACACACAGCAATATTGCTCACATATGCTGTTTTACAAATGGGGAGAGCACAGCCCAATGAGGTCAAATCGCTTACCCAACAATACAGCTGCTGGGTCTGAGACCAGAATGTGGGCCTTAGCATTTCTTCCTGTATTTTTTGTGGTCTGTCTTGTCTTTAAAAACACTGCTTTGGTTCCTGAAAACTAAAAACATGTTGTGTTTTTGCTAAGCTTGTTTATAACAATTAAATGCTTCTTGGATTTCATTGTATAGGAATGTAACCCCTGCTGCTGTACTCCTCACTCAAACTTATACATACAGCACCTCATTTGGCAGTAAACACACAGTGATGGTTTCTCTCAGAGGAGACACACTGTACATGAATATGGTGATTGGCCTTTAAAAGATATTTCTACCTCATGCACAGGACAGCTAAATTTAGCACAAATTTAAATAGCTTTGAAACAAAATAGTCTTCCATGAACAGTTTTTTAATGTCTTTTGGATGCTGTTGCAATAGAATTACTTAGTAATTTTTTGTGTCTTCTTTGGAAAAATAAGTGTTTTAGGGTATTGGGTAAACCTGGACAAACCTAGTCCTAAAAATCTTCTATTCATCTCATTTTCTGGAATCTAGTACATTAAACAATGGCCCTGAGAATTTTGTATACATTCTAATTTTAAAGAATAATAAACCTGGCAAGATTATAGCTTTGTATTTGACAACTATTCATTAATAATGGCTTTAATCTACTTTTTGGATTGCTAGGGAATTAATTATATGACATTCCACTATAAAATTCTGAGTGGCATTTATAAAAGCTTAAGAATGTGGTATTTAAGATAAATGAGTAACAGGATTCTAATTTAGCTTGTGTGGTAAATTTTTTGTGTAATTTTCTAAAGTTTTGCTAATAACTATAGGAGTCAAATTCAAGATATAATAATTTAGAAAGCAATAGACATAGTCAACACCTGATTTATCATGACAGTAAAGGACAAGTAAGTATTAGTAATTTATTTAATAAGTTAACACAATTGCACTTACTGTGTGTCAGGTAGTGTTCAGAAAGCTTTATAAATTTTCAATAACTGAATATTCACAACAAACCTATGAGGTGTATGTACTATTATTATTAACCTCATTTTATCAATGAAAGAAGAGAGGTCTGGAAAAACTAAGCAACTTGCCCAGATTGTGTCTCAGTTCAACAAATAAGATTGCATTTGACTGCTTGAACATGTTCAGGTGACATAGGAGGAAAATCATTTTGGGAATGAGAAAACAAGGCAAGGAGAAGAGAAACAGAGATGTAAAAGAGAAAGACTCAAATGAAGATGTGAGCAAAATGCAGGGCACTGAGAAACAGGGATAATGTGCTGAATGAAGACCTGATACTGAAATTGAACTTAGTGCTTTATCCCAGCCTCCTGTTTTTCAGATATGGTGACGAAGAAAGATTCGGTATTGTCAACTTTCCACAGATGATTTACCTTAAGTCTTGGAGCAGAACTCTGATGGACTCTCTCATTGGGCATCATCTCTGAGCCAGCCCTGCACTGAGCACGTAGGATAAAATCTAAACCAAACAGGATCCTCACCATCCAGAGATTAGCATTAAGAAGAAATGACCAATAAATACACAAAACATAACTGTAATATGAGGTAAGTGCTGGACAGAGGAATAAAAAGCTAGTTAACACTGCTTAGGTGGCAAGGGAATCTATAGAATAATGAACTGGTAAGGAGAAATGTAAAGGGCCAACAAAATTTAGCCAGTTAGAGGAGAGGGAAGGCCAATGAGGGCAAAGTGCTCAGCTGACAAGACAGAGTGGAGTTCATGGCCATGGCGCATCTCATGAATACCATGTCTATTAAGTCTATTCGCTTGAATATTTTAAAATTAAACCAATATCTGTTGAGAGCCTAATATGTTCCAGGCAATGTCACTTCAAAGATGAATGATAAAAAATGTTGTCTTCGAGTCTCAGGGAGTTCACAATCAAATTAGGGAAGCCAATTAGACTCAAATGGAAGCAGATTAGCCAAAGTGTTAAGAGAAAGTCTTATCTTGGTCTCTTCAGGGGCTTACAGTCCAAGGAAGTGGTTTCTGTCTGGAGAGGACATGTTGGTAAGAAAGGTTTCAAAATGAAGCAACATTTGGTTTAAATCTTGAAAAATGGACAGATAAGTGTTAGCTGGAGTGTAAGTAAATGATAATCTGACTTAAATAGTACCTTTCTGCTTATGCCAAAGACTGCCCTACTTGATAAGAAGGCAAGCTTTATCGTTACCTTATAACAGGCTTCTCAGGGCATTTGGATGCATATCAGTTAGATAGGCCCTAAAGAGAAATAAATAAATAACTCCAAATCTATGAACCTCAAACATAGGCCATAGTCTCAACTGGTTCTAAGTGACACCAGACCACATGAAGTGTCAAATTCCTTTTAAAGCACTTTCCAGATGAATGAATCACAGAATAAAATGACCGTGGTTCTGGAAAATAAATAGAAACCCCGGTCTATTTTATTCTTTTTCTTTACACTGTTGGAAAATCTCAACCAAGCAGTATAGTTTCCTAAACCACACAGGCCTCACCGCAGACCCCGCCAGCTTAACTCTGGTGTCCAAACATTCAGAGTGAAGCTTTGCCTTCATCTCTTTGGGTGGCAACTGAGAAATAGCCCATGGAAAATAAGAAAAACAGATGTGGAAAGAAAAAAAAGAGAACTGTGACCCTTAATTTTGCAGGTTGAAGAAACCAGACCATACCCAGACCCTTACAGTACATGAGGAAGAGGTTAGTAGTGGGAGCGAGTAGGGACAGTGTTGTGGTTTGCGTGGATTAATATGTTGGCTCAAAAGCAAGCAGGTTGATGACTAGATCTGTAGTCAGGGATCAGTCAGCTTTTGATGGAAATTAATTGAGTGCAACAAAGGACACTTCTCAGCAATGTGCTTACCACCTGTTAATAGGGTTTAACCAATCCTAGACATCTCCAAGTTTGCCTTAAAAACCCAAATGATTTGTCAAACACCATGCATGTCTGAGAACATAATGAGCCAGGCTGAAGACCAATAAATGCTCTGGGATCTCAAGCATTTTTGAACCAAAGATCACAGGGAAAGAAAGAGAATACCAAGAATACATAAGCCATAAAAAATGAAAATGAACAGAAGGAATAAACATTTTGAACCACACTTCATCAAACTAATCAACCAGTGCCTAAAACCAGCAATTCCTCTGAAGCCTCTTTAATAAGGCCACAAATCACCGCTGTTGACACAGCACAGCAGGCACGCTTTTGCTGGATGGGATCTTGAAGACATGGACATCTGTTGCCCAAAGAAACTTATTGCAAGGGACAAATTCAAGGGACAGTAATCTAGACTCATGATCCTGTATAGCAGATTCACATTTTAACGGGAAACCAATGAGAGTGGCATGGTGTCATAGAAATATAACTCTAGTCTTCTCATTGACAATTGGACTTCGCAGTGGACTACAAGATCTCAATAGTAACTTATTGATTGACTTGTGTGAGATGTAGTTACACATAATGAGTGATAGATCATATCTGTAAGGTACCTGAGGTCAGAAGTAAACAATCTCATCATTTTATCCTAAAGTTGTTTGCCATATCCTGTGGAATTTAGGTAATTAAATTTGTTTAAACTGAATAGATGATTTTATTTATTTAATTTTTTAAATGTCATCAATTTCTTTTTTATTTTTTTATTTATTTATTTATTTATTTTAATTTATTGATTATAGTATTACATAATTGTCTTCATCCCCTCATTTCCATCCCAAACCCCTCCACACATATGTCCCCATCCCCTGTTGTCCATGGCCACTGGTTAGGCTTATATGCATGCATACAAGTCCTTTGGTTGATCTCTCCCTCTTACCCCCACCCTCCCCTACCTTCCTTCTGAGGTTTGAGAGTCTGTCGCTGCTTCTCTTTTTCTGGGTCTGTTTTTGTTCATCAGTTTATGCTGTTCATTATTTCCTCTAGATGTGTGAGATCATGTGATCCAAGAAATACCCTTGTAAGAACCAAAACTGAGACAAGCCATAATGGTTATGCTGAGAGGCAAATAAATCAGTCTGTAGTGAGTTGATGATTTTAAACTCTTGAGAATTTTTGCTTCAGATAATTTTTTGGACAGTGGACTTAAATCGATTAAAGTTTTGGTGTTTTGCTGTGTTTTTTGTTTGTTTGTTTGTTTTTAAACGAAACCCTGTAGCAGAACCTTGCTAAAGAAATATAATTGCTAAAGAAAAGGGACAGAGAAAGGAAGGGGGAGACTGAGTGGGAGGGAGACAGAAAGAAAGGATGAGGGAGGGAAGGAATGGATTTTGAGGGGGAAGAAAAGTGCTAATTTTAATTAACTGGCAATGGTTTGCATCTATATATAACTCATTAGCTGTCATTGCATAACAGATGATTGTTTTTTATTTGCTCAGTGATAAAAGAAGATTTCCAGTCCCCAGAGTCAAAACCCACATGAGATGTTATATCTTCTCATGTGAATAATTACTCAGTGGTCAGGAAAAGACAGAGTCTTTGTCCACAAGTGGCTACCAGATTGAATCAGAATCAAGAGTTCCAATAGACTCTGGTCTGACTTCCAGGAGAACACATTTCTATCCATTCATTCTTTCCTTGATTTTTTTCAACAATTTTTGGTGAACAAAACAGGCAAAAATCCTTTTCTTGATATTCTGGTGGGTGGAGATAATCAACAAAATATACAGTATATTACATGTTGTATATGTTAGATATAAATAAATACCAAGGATAATAATAAAGCATGGACTAGGGCTAGGATATATGAAAGAAGGTGGCTTTTTAGATCAAGAGACAAGGGAATACCTTATTGAAAGAGTGTCATTTGAATCAATCTGAAATAGGTAAAGAAGTGAGCTGCGTGGATAGCCAGAAAAGCAGAATTCCAGGAAAGGAAAGAGCTCAAGGGCCAAAAGCCCTGGGGTTTGTTAATAACATTCAGGAGGGCAGTGTGCCTGTACTAGAGTGAGAAGAGGTGTGGGCATTGAAAATGGAATCAGAGAGATTCTTTGGGAACCAAGTTATGGAGCAACTACATTAACAGACTTTCTTCTCACTCTTATTGTAATGGGGATCCATTGAAGGACTTTAAGAAAAATAATATAATATGATTTATGCTTTATAACAGGATCTTTCAAGAAGACCTAAGCATTCCATAGATATTTGCAATATATAATTCCAAAATGTATAAATTTTTAAAAATCATCAGTGTCGATCGAAAAAGAACTCCAAATGTCTGATGATATGGTGATGAAATCCAAGCCCATTGATGGTGAGTAACTTTTCCCAAGGTTATGCCAGCGGTTGGTAGTTGAGCCAAAATTTTGCAATCTGAAGTAGATATTGGAACTAGAAGTGATGAGTTCTGTGGATGGAAACAGGAAAATGCACCGCTTTATTTTTGGAAGAGCCCTTATGTGGAGCGCTCACAGGATCTAATCACAATTTGGGTTTTTACTTGATCTGGTCATTAGGTAGCCATGGCCTAAGTCTTCATTTATTACTCGTTATCCCAGTGAGAATGATATTTCACTTTTGCCATGTTATAGAAATTCATCACATTTGGCAAGACTGTGAACTGAGGAATAGATTTACCATGGAGTACAAGGGATCAGTTTGAGTATAGACTAGATAAAGTAGACATGACCTAGGTTTGGTAAAAATCACCTTGAGTGAACAGAAAAGGCTCCAGCGGGGCTGAGAGCCCATCTTGGTGAGCTGCTTTGGTAACATTTGAACATGTAGATTATAACCACCTTTCACATGTATGGCAATGAAGCTGAATGTAATCTTCCAGTTCTTCAAAAGTCAGACCATTTAGGGCAGGTAGTTTTCTTACAGAGCATATTCCTATTCATCTAGACCAGCGATTTTCAACCAGTATGCCGCAAGAATTTTTAAAACATGCAACACCTGAGTATTTAGTCAGGGACAGGGACCTCTTTTCCCTTTGATTGTCAAATATGAAAATGACATCAACCATCACAACAATAGCCATCTGGTGTGAATGAATCAAAATTAAACCTATTTTTTGGTCAGATTGTCAAAAACTATAATATATTTTGTGGTGTGCCACAGAATTTTAGTAATTGATTTATGTGTGCTGCGGGATGAAGAGGTTGAAAATCACTGATCTAGGCCAAAGTATATGGTTCATTTGAGACATGGTTGTTCAACTTCTACTAGAGGAAGCTATATGCTCTTCAAATATTGTATGCTTCCAGATTTAATAATGGAAATGAAATAGAAGATTGCTAAGGAGACACTGAATTCCATTCAATTAATCATACACTTACCATCTGACCAAGCGATCTAATTCATAGAGATTACCTAAGTAAAATGCAAACCTATATTCACACAAAAACAACTTTGGACAGATGTTTAGTAACTTTATTCAAACTATCCAGATATTGGTCAATGTGGCTCAGTTGGCTGGAGTATTGTCTCCTATACCAGAAGGTGGCAGGTTCCATTCCAGATCAGGACACATACTCAGGTTGCAAGTTTAATCCCTGGCTAGGCACACACAGGAAGCAACTGATTGATGTTTCTTTCTCATACCAATGTTTCTCCCTGTTTAGCTCTCTCCCTTTCTCTCTCTCTAAAATCAATAAAAAGTAAAAATGTTAAAAGCATATCCATTTATTTTAACCAACCCAAATGTCCTATAAGGGGGAAATGTAGAAAAATGTAGAAACAATTGGTGATTATATATATATAATCCCTTTCAGCAATAATAAAAATATTTTGGCACTAAAAAATAAAAGAATACATCCTCCTCCTCATAGATGGAATTGTTGTCCTTCTGTAGCTTGAGTTCTAGCCACATAGATCAAAACTCAATGCATAAATTCCCATATGGTGGGTCTCTGAGTACCTTTCATCATACCAAAACAACATAGAGCTTTCAAAACTAAAACCACTCAAGGAGCAAGTATCACTAAAAATAAACCCAAGAAAATTTAAAAAGCCTAGACAAATTCTGAATGAGCACTATTACAGTTCCAGAGCAATGTCAGTCTTTTGAACATTGCCACCATAACCACATCAAGGGTGGCAATAAAAGGCTCGAATGAATCAGAATATGAAATAGATAATTAAGCATCCACACATGCTTTTGTCTTCCCATTTAGAAACAAGTGTCTAGTATTCTCACACAGGTCTTGTCAGTAAGATTAAGCTGTCAAAATAGAGCCCATAAGAAGTAGGACTGATGCAACTCATTTGCTGGAAAAGATGACTAAAAATTTGGGGTGGATTATAGATAGAAGAAACTAGAGAAAGGAGGACCCCAGTAGGCTGTGACAACAGCCTAGATGTGAGGCCATGAGGATGGTATGAGGAAATTTATTCCAAAGCCACTATAACCACAGTGGAAAGACTGGCCTATGTAGGATTTCAAATGAAAAGTTGATAAAACGTGGTGATTGGCTAGATAAAGAGCCAATCCATAGAGGAATTCATTTAAAAATGACTAGTACATCAAATCTAAATGTTAGAAACAGAATCACTGACAGATACAGGAAGTTATTAAAGAGGAATTTGGATTGAGGAGATGAGAATAAAAATAGAAGCTGCTATTTATTATTCACTACGCCCAATGTTCTCAGCACTGTAATCATTATCTCATTTAATTCTCTCAACAACCCTATGTATTCATATACTTATTCACAATCATTTGTCAAGTGACTCTTATGAAACAGGCATTGTCCTATGTAAGCTTTTCTAACTTTATACATGAGGAAACTGAAATTCTATCCTATATGAAGGTACCATAGCCATAAATGGCAGAATTGGAATGCAACCCAAGTTGAATAGATTCCAATGTTACCATAACTACATACGATTTAGCCTCGGATTTATGCACTTCAAAAGCTGACAACTGATACCTCCCCATCCCCAGCCAATAAAAATGAAAAGAAAGAAAATGACATTTGTGATAAGACAAAGAACAAAACCAAAACTGGGGAACCATCAGGCTATGGAAATAGCAAAGTAAGGAAGAGACCAGGACAGTAGGAATCTCCCGTGCGTATGTGTGTGTGTGTGTGTGTGTGTGTGTGTGTGTGTGTAGTTGGGTGAAGGAGCAGGGGTCCGGATAGAAGGGAGAAGCAGCCTTACTACCTGAGCACCTCCCTGATGAGTGCACTGGCCTTGATTAATTCTCTGAAGGGTCTAAGGTTACTAACCCTGTTGCAACTGCTGCTGGTCTCCAGGACATGAAATGATGTTGTAGAGGTAACATGACCCCATGTCCCCTCTAAAATTCAAAACAGAAACTGAAAGGCTCATGATGTTGAACATATTAATAGTACATTAATTTATTAAGTTCACATATATTAGATAAAACTTTTATTTATAGTATAATTTTTTTACCATTATAGATTGAATTGTATGCGCCCAAAAAGATGTGCTGATGCCCTAACCTCCAATGCCTCTGAATGTGATATTATTTGAAAATAGGGTTATTGAATATGTAACTAGTTAAAATGAGGACCATGTTGTAGTTCAGGGTGACGTTCTTTCTTTTAAGAAGGAAAGTAGAAACACTGAGCCACCCTGGGAGACATCAGGTGATGAAAGAGACTGCAGTGATGTGAATGCTAGCCAAGGACCTCCAAGGATGGCCCGCAACACGGAAAGCTAAGAAAGACATTGAAGAGATTCTCCCCCGTAATAGCCAAAAGAACCAATCTGACTGGCCCCTTGATTCTGATTTTTAGCCTCCAGAACTGGGGAAAAAAATACATTATTTTTAAATGTATTTTATTGATTTTTTTTTACAAAGAGGAAGGGAGAGGGAGAGAGAGATAGAAACATCAATGAGAGAAACATCAATCAGCTGCCTCCTGCACAGCCCTCATTGGGGATGTGCCCACAACCAAGGTACATGCCCTTGACTGGAATTGAACCTGGGACCTTTGAGTCTGCTGGCCGATGCTCTATCCACTGAGTTAAACCGGTTGGGGCAACACACCATGCATTTAAATCATGCTTAGGATACCCCAGGAGCTGTTCTAAATGCTATGCAAAATTTACTCATTTAATCACCATAACAAACCAATATGCTGAGCACTATTATCTCCATTTTTATTGATGAGGAAGCAGAGGTATAGTGAGTTTAGGTAATCTGCCAGCAGGAGACCTGGGATTGGAACCCAACTGATTTGGCCTCAGAGCACCTAACACTGTCCTCCTCCCTGTGCCATGCTACCAAGACGTCTTATTGCCTCTGCTGCCCAGGATGTCATTGCAGGTACTCAGTCTCCTTCCCAAAGCACTGGTAATCTGAATTAGGTAATTTTCAAATGATGACAAGAAAGTTTATCTGTGCCCTGGTTCACCACTTTCAAAAGTTTTTCACAGACTTTTTGACATTGAATCCTAAGTCTACATTTAAAATATTCCATCATCTTGAGTGCTTTCATAAGTACAGGCATAACTCATTTTATTGCTCTTTGCTTTATAATACTTCACAGATTTTGCAATTTTTACACACTGAATATTTATAGCAACCCCGTATTAAGGAACTCTATTGGCGCCATTTTTTCTAATAGACTCATATAGCTAGCATTTTTTTTTTAGCAGTAAAGTCTCTTTAATATATTTTTATTGATTTCAGAGAGGAAGGGAGAGGGAAAGAGAAGAGAAACATCAATGATGAAAGAAGATAATTGATTGGCTGCCTCCTGCACACCCCACAACCCAGTCATGTGCCCTGACTGGGAATAGAACTATGACCTCCTGATTCATAGGTAAACACTCAACCACTGAGTTATACCAGTCAGAAGCAATAAAGTCTTTTTAAAAAATAAATGTATGCATATACATTGTTTTATAGACATAATGCTATTGCACACAATAGAGGATAGAGTAAAAAAAAACTTATATATGTCTGAGAAACCAAAATAATGTGTGACTTGATTTATTGTGGTATTCACTTTACTGTAGTCTTTACTTTACTTAGTGGCCTGGAATAAACCTGCAATATCTCCAAGATAAGTCTGCCTTCAAGTGCATAGTCAACTATAAGTTGTGTTAATTAATCAGGCATGTTTGGTATGAAGGAGGAAAACAATTTAAATAGCAGAAGCTATTCTACCCTCCATTCTATTCAATGTGAACCCATGCCCTGCACTAAACATGAAACTCTGTGCTTCCTAAAGTATAAAGATCTTGCCTAACAGACCACAAAAGGGCCCAGAACATAAGCTACCCATTGCACCTGGTGCTCAAATAGAGAAATAGCCATCTGTTCCAATGCTGAAGAAGAATCTGCCTGTGTTGCATTTAATGAAAAACAATTTTTCAGAACAAACTTGTACATATAAAGCCATGTATGTAAAATAAACTAATGATTCCAATGGATTTTTACATACAATTTTGGCAATAGACAATTTTTAATGTCACACTTATGATCTAATCTAGCATAAAATGTAATACTATTATATAACTCTGTTAATTTCTATCTTTATTTTGGATTCCCATACCTTTTCTCTCCTATATTCATAATATTGAGGACCAATTGTAATCCACAGTTCTTAATAGACGATTTCTAGATGTCAGGAAAACTTTGAATACTTTCTCCTCCCAGTCATATAACTACCAATGAAGTTACTTTTTACATTTTATTTTTAATTATAGTTGACATAAAATATGTTTCAGGGTACAAGATAGTGATTTAACATTTATATACCTTCCAAAGTGAGCACCACAATAAGTCTAGTAACTATCTGTCACCATATACTGTTCTTTTAATACTAGAGGCCAATGCAGCCCAGTTTCGTCCAGAAGGTCATCCGGAAGGACGTCTGGTATAATTAGCATATTATACTTTTATTATTATAGATTATTGACCATTTCTTCTACGCTGTACATTATAAAGTTGATTTATAGAGGAAACCATATTAATAGATGTTATTTGATAGAGAAGACTATAATTTCTATGTGCCAAAATATCATACTTTTTAAATGGATCAATGAGTGCCATTATTCCAGAAATTATGTGACAACAGAATAAACAGAAAACAAAAGGAAATGGAGTATAAATGGAGCACTTCATAACACAACTGGGAAACTGTTTTAAATTTAAAGGATGAAAACACACTAAAAAAAAGTGCTATGCTTTGAATGATGATACAGCTAATGGCAGGAGCCCTTATATATTCATGATAAACTGCTTAATTTTAGCTCTTTAAGTATTACAAAGTGTGTGTGTGTGTGTGTGTGTGTGTGTGTGTGTGTGTGTATGTGTGTAGTGTGTATACATATATACACACATAATTCAATCCTTTCATTCTCCTCCATTATTGGCCCTACAAAGATTATCATCAACACAAAGAAATTAAACTTGCACAATTCGAAGCTAGTTCATGAAATCATGTCTTTTTATTCCAAGTCCAGGCCTTTTCCTGTCATGAACATGGTTGCATTCATTATAACCAAATACAGAAAAGTAGATACCACCCAAAGACATTAGGAGTACCAGTGGTGAAGTCTAAGCTAAACTATATTGTGAATATTAAAATAAAAGTGAAAAGTCATCTGTAAATATTTTGAGTACAGTTCCTTAGGAAAAGTATAAAATCATATCTATATTAACAAAAGGGTAATATGAAAATTAGTCAGGATGCCCTCACAGTAAAAACTGAACAGCAGGCTGCATGGGGCCACCAGGTCGGCAGGGGTATTAGTGAGAAATGACCAAATGACTGAACAAGCAGACTGGGTGGGGCTACCAGGCCAGCAGGGAGGGCAGTAGGGAGTGATTAGACTGGTGGGGAGGCAGTGAGGGGTGATGAGGCTGGCAGGAGGGAAAGTTGGGGGCAACCAAGCCAGCAGGAGGGGCAGTCGAGGATGACTAGGCAGGCAGAGGAGGGCAGTGAGGAGCAACCAGTCTGGCAAAGGGAGCAATTAGGGACAATCAGGCTGGCAGGCAGAGGTGGTTAAGGGTGATCAGGCTGGCAGGGGAGGCAGTTGGGAGTGATTAGGCAGGCAGGCAGGTGAGCAGTTAGGAGCCAGCAGTCCCAGATTGTGAGAGGGATGTCTGGCTGCTGGTTTAGGCACGATTCCAGGGATCAGACCTAAACCAGCAGTCAGACATCCCCCAAGGGGTCCCAGATTGGAGAGGGTGCAGGCTGGGTTGAGGGGCCCCCTCACCATGCACAAATTTCATGCACTGGGCCTCCAGTATTTAATAAAAGCTTAATGATGGCCTTATCTTTCATGACAATTATCTAATGAAAGATGCACTTCAGCTTGTTTAGAACAACTATTCATGTCCACAAAAATCACTCCCTTATTATTAAGAGGTCTTATGGGTGTATACTTAAATTTATAATGCATCCATGATGATCTTATCATCATACAATGGCTTATCATTGTCTTCAGACTAGAGACCTGGTGCCAGCCTGCACTCTCTCCAATCTGGCACCCCTTGAGGACCACTGCCAATCCAGGACCACTGGCTCCTAACCATTCACCTGATCGCCTCTAACCCCTCTGCCTGCCTGCCTTATCACCCCTAACTGCCCTTCCCTGCAGGCCTGATAGCCACTAACCACTTCTGCCTTGGCCCCTGCCAATGTGGTTTGTCTGGAAAAAAAGGCAAAATGACCAGAAGATGTTCAGTTGACCAACTCTAATTAGCATATTACCCTTTTATTAGTATAGATAATGGCTAATATGGTCATCCTAACAATGATAACCTCTGTTGACACAGAAGCACTTATTTTCAGGTCAAATAATGAAACCCAGCTATTTCTTTTGGCTCAGCCTGTCTTTTCATCACAAAATTCTCCTGTTGGGTTTCTACCCAGAGATGTCTCCCTCCAATGAAGTAAGCCTATGCAATCGCCTGCTTTTGTAGAAGATGCTATGGATTTTGAACTTCTTCATGTTGAACCTAAGATCATTTGTGAATATGACCCTCTGCCCTGTTCCTGAGAATGGCCTTGGTCCATGAAGAACACTGACCAAATAAAATTTTATTTCCATATAAGATTTACTTACATACTTACTTATTTGGGAAGAATTATTTTTCAAATAAGATTTGAAAAGACCACTTCATGACACTTAATCAGAATGGGCTGACAAAAAGTAATCATAAAATGCTGAAGATTATTGCTGTGAATATTTGTTTCCCAAATGAATAAACTCATTTTAAAAAATTGTAGCATGCAGAAATTCTGTAAAACATATGGGAAGCAGGATATTAAGAAAAATACACATAATGTGTGTGAAAACAATTATTCAATTTGGCAATCAAAATTATTCTTCCAGCAGAGAAGATAAAAGAATATAGGAAATGTCAAAATGAAATGTCTGACAGCAGTTTTTAGATACACTCCAAATTAGATCAAGTGGAAAGTGGAAAAATATGCAAAAATTTTACAATCAACAACATAATGAAGGGAAGTGAAGTGCTTTAAATACATTGTAATTTAAAACTGGAAAAAAAAAAACTCCCAAAATAATCCAAGTGCGCTGCCTCATTTGATCATAAAGAAACTGAAAACCAGAGCAGTTAATGGTCTTGCCTAACATTACACAGTTATTTAAGGAGAAAACCAGAACAAGGTTCTCAAGCCTCTCAGACCAGTACTTTCTTCTTGTTTCCACTTAAATGATTGCAGAAAATAAGCCATTAACTTGCAATAGGATAAGAAGGGTGTGTACCCGGGATTCATCCTTCTCTGTTCTCCTTGCCTCTAACCCAGCTCAGCTCAGAAAAACCCGGGGATGAAGAAACAGACCAGAGAAGCAAAGGTGGGTTGTGTTTGTAACTCAAGATAGAAGAGTAGCAGTGTTGTCTTTTGTACCTACAATAACAATCTAGCCTACCTGATTCAAAATATATGTATTAAATGCTTAGCAACTACAGTATTCCTCTTATCTCTTAAAAAGAAGAAAAAAATGTCTGTATAATTAGCACATAAAGAAAGAATCCTAGGCAAACAAGCATGATTATGACTCAGTTTTACTCTGGCTAACTGGAAATTAGGCATTGAAACAAGGCTCAGGAAATGGGCAAATAGCTACAGGGAAGTCATTTGCATATTTTAAGGCTGCCTGCTATACTTCAGGGCATGTCACCTTGAATGGCATGTAGCCAGATTATGTCAAAGAAATCCCCATGGACAGCAGTGATGAGCTCTTCCTGGTCCAACAGCCTCCTGGAGCCCTTCAGTGAGGTGGTGCACACAAGTGCAGCTGCAGCTGAAAAAGACCAATTGGAGCACACTGCAGGTGGCTCTCCATATGGAGGTGTATTTTTCAGACCATAATTTGTTATCCTCAGATCACACTGCTCACAAATAAAGAAGGAGGAGAGAAGATTAGTATTTACTAGTATGCTGACCATAGTGCCAGCACTGTGCTGGCCTATGTAAAGTAGGGGAGTGTATCTTCCAGCATTGTGCTCAATATATATATATATATATATATATATATATATATATATATATATGGCTAATATGCAAAGTGTCCCCTCAAGAGTTTTGGGAGAAAGTGAGTTTAATCGCTTGCTGTGACATGTAATATGTTGGGTTTGTTTCCCTATTTAGTTTTTTGTTTTGTTTTGTTTTGTTTTGTTGCAGGGGGTGGGGGGATGCTCCTTCTTATTTGATACAGGTGCCCATCCCATAACCCTTCCTCCTTGGCCAATAAGGTAGATACGATGTTCCAGTAGGAACACCCCATTTCATTAGATGCAATGATTTGTCAAGAAGTGAACATAAGGCCCAATAAAGGCAATCAAAGTTATTTTCAAGTTTTTATATGAACAGGAACAGAAAAAAAAATCCCTTTCTTCTCTTCAGACACTTTGAGCATGGAAGATCATGTCAGCATAGAGCTTCTAGAGGCCCTCTCTACTGCAGGTATCCTTTTAAAAGTGATAGGGGAGAATCCATTCTCTTGTTGCCATTTTTAGCTTTTATTTATTTATTTATTTATTTATTTATTTTCAAATTTCTTTATTAATTAATGTGTTACATATGTGTCCTTATTCCCCCATTAATCCCCTACTCCCCCTCTACTCATGCTCACCACCCTGTTGTCTGTGTCCTTTGGTTAGGCTTATATGCATGCATACAAGTCCTTTGGTTGATCTCTCCCCTTACCCCCACACTCCTCTACCTTCCCTCTGAGGTTTAATAGTCTGATCAATGTTTCTCTGTCTCTTGATCTATTTTTGTTCATCAGTTTATGTTGTTCATTATATTCCACAAATGAGTGAGAACATGTGACATTTATCTTTCTCTGACTAGCTTATTTCACTTAGCATAATGCTCTCCACTTCCATCCATGCTGTTGCAAATGAGGCTGCACTCATTTCTTGGTTTGTAGCTCCTTCTATTAAATTCTCTCTCCTCTGTTTCTATTGTCACACCTTTTGCTGTGACTCTTACAGTCTTGCCTCTTGACTTCTGTGATTGCAAACAGTCCACCTGGATAATCTGAGTAGGATAATCTCCCCACCTCAAGATAAGATTCTTAGCTTGAACACATCTGCAAAGTCACTTTTGCTAGGTAAGGTAACATAACATTCATAAATACCAGAGTCTAGGATAGAGACATGTCCCGGGGTGGGGTGGGGGCATTATTCAGCTTGGATGCTGAAAATCAAACAGTATAAGAGGTAAAAAAAATGAATAAACAATGTGGAGGTGATTTGGGGTCCTTGACCAGAGCAATTTGGCCAAGTGATGAGATGGAAAAGCTGATGAGAGTGTGTGAGAAGAGTTGGGAAGTGTTGCAATTGGAGTACCAAGGCAGCCAGGCTGGAGATCAGGAAGAGCTGATGTTGCAGGAGAAGTCTGGAGGCAGCCTGCTGGCAGACCTCTCTTGCTAGAAGGATGTCAGCCTTTTGTTCTCATCAGGCCTTCATTTGATGGAAGGAGGCCCATCTGCATTATAGAGGACAATGTATTTTACTCAAATTTCATAGATTTGGAATCTCGTCCAAAAATATTTCAAAGAAATATTCAGAATAGTGTTTCACAAATTTCTGGATACCATTACCAAAACAAGTTGATACATAAAATGAATCATCACAAATAAGGAAGAGGAAAATAGCATATTAACTTCATATGAAGTGAGGTAAAAAAAAATAGTTTTTAGGATGGGAGAAATCAAAGTATATTTAAATGCCAAAGGGATGTCAAGTACAGGCAAAAAATAATAATAACGTGAAAGAGGAAAAGAGAAATAGCCAGTATCCTTGAGTAGGTATAAGGGATGGAATTTGGTATACTGGGGAAGAGATTAGCCTGAACCAGGAGCATGCAGAGTTCTTTTCAGTAACAGGAAGGAGAGTAGAGACATGAAGGGCATATATGCATGTAAGTTTTCATGGGGCTAGAAGTTTTTGGAAATTCTCTTTTGATTATTCCCATTCTCTTAATGAAATAAAGAACTACATAATTAGCTGATAGTGAGGATAAAGGAGAGAATAGAATTTGAATGAAAGAAGAGGAAGTATATGCAGGAAAGAGAGAAATGAATGATGTAGAAAATATAATAGGAGCTGTTGGTGGTATTAATGCCAAGCTTATGAAGAGTGATCATGAATTTGAAGTGAACAAGTCAATACAATTCTGTGTTTTTCTGTAGCAGCCCTCTGCAGGTTGTACTTATGCATAGAAGAGGTAGGTAGATTTAACTAGAGTAATGATTTATCCTAGTAAGTGCAACAAAGGAGAAAGGTGGGGGATGAGGGACAAAAATAAAGGTACATCCAAGAAACTAGTTAAAATGATCACCCAAAGAATTTGAGTTGTATAAGACAAAGTGAGGAATAATAAAAATGTGAAATTATTAATTACATTAAAATCTCCATGAGATACAAGAGTTGTTGAACTTAGGTTATTAGGAGGAATGAGGTGGAAGAAGAAGTCTGAGTAAAATAAATGAAACCAAGGTTATGAATAGACTAATGCTATTGGCAATTACATAATCACGACAATGAGATGATCCCTTTGGTAAAATGGAGACAAAAAGGGGAGAAATTTAAGGAGGTTGGTGTGGGGGCTGAAGAGGGGGGAGTTCGGTGTTACAATGTGATGCTAATATCACCAGAAATTCTAATAGTGTTAATGCCTGCAGATAAAAATCACCAGGAGCACACTTGGATTTGAACAAGTGGAGCTTCTTACTCAATGCAGCAAAGAAAAACACCTGAGATGCATAAAATGTCTCCGTAAAAGGGTGTTAGCAAAAACCAATTAGAGGGTTTAAATTTTGGTTCAGGGATTTTAGAGAGGATCTAAGGAAGTTGGGGTCACTCTAGACTTGAAAGCAGAAACAATCCTACAACTAACTAGACCTCAATACGTCTTTCTAGGGAGGGCAGAGTAAAGTAAGGCTAAAGCTGTAATTGATAAAGAAGTAACAATTACTCATTTTAGCCAAGAAAGAGGGATGTTTGGTATTATAGGGTAGTACAATAATCTAATTTAGGTCTATGTTTAAACAAATTTTAAAAAGTAGTCTTATTTTAGCTCCTTTTATTAAAATATCAGAGTCTGAGGTTTATATCCTGTGAGGTTTTGGGTTTTTTTTTGTTTTTTTGTTAGCCAATAAAAAGTCATGTGGCTTAGCTTTCAAATGTCAGGGGCTGTTCTCTTATTGATTTAAAATTTTCCTTCACAACAGGAATAATATTAAACAGTGTGTCAATAACCTGGGAGCTGAAATCTTCAAGGAACAAGTGGAAGAGATCTAGAATTCTAGATTATTGTAAACAGGGGTGTACAGGAGATAGAATCTGATAACATGAGATGCAAGATATGTGTACTTGCTTGCTTGCTTATTTAAAAAGGAGGTTGGGCCGAAACCGGTTTGGCTCAATGGATAGAGCATTGGCCTACGGACTGAAAGGTTGCGGATTCGATTCCAGTCAAGGGCATGTACCTTGGTTGCGGGCACATCCCCAGAAGGGGGTGTGCAAGAGGCAGCTGACCGATGATTCTCTCTCATTGATGTTTCTAACTCTCTATCCCTCTCTCTTCTTCTCTGTAAAAAAAATCAATAAAATATATTTTTAAAAAATAAAAATAAAAAGGAGATTGAAAATAGCAATAAGATGTAAGGAAGGTAATTCTCCCATCTCTAGGAGATGGTCCAATGTTAAGGAGGAAACAAGTTCCTCTTAAGGGTTATAGGAGAAGCAATATCATCAAGAGAACACTTGATTTTAATTCTAGTGGAAAATAAAGGGAATATTCACAAGAGAAAATGGGAATATATGCACAATTAAAAGGTTTCAGACAATCTGGAGCATTAAGAACTAGTATTAAATCTACCACAACTTTTTCACCCACTCATTTATTTACCGATGGGCACTTGGGCTATTTCCAGATCTCGGCTATTGTAAATAACACCACTATAACCATAGGGACGGATATAATCTTTTGAATTGGTATTTCTGGACTCTTAGTATATATTCTCAGAAGTGGGAGTCAAAAGGCAGTTCCATTTTTAAATTTTTGAGGAAACTCCATATTATTTTCCACAGTGGCTACACCAGTCTGCACTCCCACCAACAATACCTAGCCCAAGTTCCCATCAGTAGATAAGTGGATAATAAAGCAGTGGTACATTTACACAATGGAATACCACAGGGCTATGGAAAGAAAGAAGAAAGAAAGAAAGAGAGAGAGAGAGAGAGAGAGAGAGAGAGAGAGAGAGAGAGAGAGAGAAAGAAGAAAGAAAGAAAGAAAGAAAGAAAGAAAGAAAGAAAGAAAGAAAGAAAGAAAGAAAGAAAGAAAGAAAGAAAGAAGAAAAAGGAATTCTTACCTTTTGCAACAGCATGGATGGACATGGAGATTATCATGCTAAGTGAAATGTGAAAGTCAGAGAAAGACAAAAACCATATGATCTCACTTATATGTGGAATCTAATGAACAAAATAAATTGACAAACAAAACAGAAACAGATCCATGGATACATGGAACAGACCAACAACTTTCAGAGGGGATGGGGACTGGATGAAAGAATGTGAAGGGATGAACCAAAGAATATATATGCATAACCCATGGACACAAACAACTGTGAGGTGATGGTCAGAGGGAAGGAAGAGAGTGGAGACTGGGTAGAGATGGGCCAAAGAGGGGAAAATGGGAACATCTGTAACAGTGTCAACAATAAAAACAAAGTTGTTGTTGTTTTTTTAAAGTAGGGGTAGACAAAGGAATATACAGAGCCACATCAGGGATTACCTTCTCCTATGGCATATAATGGTGGAAAGCTGTGAGTGTTAAATGGTAGAGGAAAAAGATGGAAACACTGAATTTTGGTGACGGAGGCTGGAGATCTGCTTGGAATCAGTCTTCATTGTTACCTTGCCACTATTGTAATTTTCTGCCAGACTGAGTGACCTGCAAAGTGATACTCTGAACCACCAAAACCCCGTTTAAATTATAAAGTAGTGTTTGTTGCTAGTCATTGAAATATTTTCCTTACGTAGATTTATTTTAATGATTCATAAAAGACAAGGGAGTTGTTCAGTTAATCGAATGAGTTATATTATATTCACTTGATATTATAAATACTTTTTAAAGTCTCCTGATGTCCCTCATACTTTTCTTCTTATTCTTTACCAAGTAATGAAATAATTAACTGTAGTCCTCCTTTGCTTGGTCTTTGGGTATCTTAGTATTTGCTTTGATTATACATTCATTTAATTTAGCCAGTTAGTCTAAATATGTATTATTTTACCACCATAGACAAAACATTGTGCTATGTATTCTGTTTGTTTATTCTATTTAACTATGAGTTTTGATATATTATCAAGAAGTAGAATACAATTGGGGTTAGGAATGGGGGCTCAGGGTCAAACTATATGGAATTGAATCCCAGCTATACCATTGATAAGTGGGTGACTCTGTGTAACCAATTTAGCTCCAATTTTTGTATCTGTTAAATGGAGTTAATAACAGTACCTAGATCATAGGTTGTATGAACATTATGAAATGAGATCAAACTACGTGAGGCTTCTTGGTGTTCACATTCTGAATCATAATGTTTAAGGAAGCAATCATGCTCACAATCATTTCCTGGCGACCAACGTGGCAGGAACTTCGTTGGTTACTGGGTGCACAACAGTGACGAGGATACCAACAAGCTGGTGGTGATGCTAAAGGAACTAAAGTCATCAAGAAAAAACTAGAAACCATTACTTTTTCAAACTTGAAGAAGACTTGAAGGGGATATGAAGGAGATGAAAGATTCCAAGATAATTTCAAGATTTCTGTCTTGGGTGACAGTGTAGGTAGTAATATTGTTCACTAACATAATAAGAACAAAATGAATAGAAACTTGGGGGGTGTTTTTTCCATTTGAAGAGGATAGAAATGAATAAATTATAGATTTGCTTTGAGGTAGAGTTGGGTATACAATCTGAAACTCAGGGGAAAAGATTGACACTGTTACTTGCAGAGCTATATGTATATGGGTCACATAGCAATGAAAACAGATGAGGGCTGTCCAGGAGACCTTGCCTCCTTGGACTGCCATTGTTATGCATGAAAGAAATGTTAAGGCAAAGAATAAATCTTCAAACATTTCTCATTGTCTTAGTACTTTACTCTTGTTCACGCAGCCTATATGGTTGCCAAAAACAAAGTGGTCTTTTTGAGCACTCTCTATCCCAATTCAGTGAACTATTTTTCTCCTGTTTTCTCCAGTTAATGAATAGGAGTACCATTTTCATACGATATACCATGTGCTTAACAAACAAAGATTTTAAGCCTAAGTTGATTAACTCTAATAAGGAAAGATTTTACTCAACATTTCTGAAGATTCTTCTATATTATATCCCAAATCTCTAGCAGTGCTGGATCAGTGGACCAATCCAGCAAAAAGTCAAACTTAAAAAGAAGGAGGTCAAAAGTTTAATACTGTTTCTTTTGAGGAGAGGATTCCAAGTGATATTTCCCCCAAGTTCTTTATCTACTTTCTTGTATTTAAAAAAATACTACTAGTAAATATCCATTGCTTTAATAATTAGGGGGGAGGGATTAATGAAGTCAGTCTGGCAAAAACTTCCAGCTGAAGGCTCTCACCTGGTCAATTGAAAGGGCATTTTATAAAAATCACAATAGGATATGCTCATCTCAGAATTAATGGACGGATGAAGAAAACTAAAGCAAAGAGCATGATCAACCAGCAAGAGCTCTCAAAGTCCTTTTTTTGTCTTATGAAAAATAATCTAGACTTCCCAGAAGAGCATATAACAAACAACCTTCAAAATAAAAATTATTCATCTAATGATTTCTGCAGGAAGTAAATATGAGTCTACTCTCTGCAGGAGTAATTTTCTGGAAAGTGAGTTAAATTTATGACCTTACATCAGTTTCATAAGCAAGGAACTTTGTGTGTATGAAGAAGAGCAAGCTAAGGATTACTTTGCAACCAGAGAAACTGATGAGCAATGGTAATGCCCTTCAAGTGAAGAGAGTTCTCTGTTTTTGTTTTCAAGCACATATACCCACATTACAGTAAGGAAATTTAATAGCTTGAAAACAGTTGTTTGGACTTGTTTGTCATGTATTACCAATAATGCAAAGCAAATGCAAAGAGTTGCTATTTCTACGGGTTTACTCAGAATTATTGGGATGAAAATCATTGCCATTTTGTCCAAGCTTTTTCATATTTTTTAGATGCATCACAATATCAGTTTTCAACTTAAAATGAAGTGTGACACTTCAATATAAAGAAAATTATGGAAACCAAATACTGAACCTGTAATAATCAATAAATTAAGCAGCCTACAGATGGAAGAAAAATAATAAACTTTTTGCCTATATTTTTTTAAAAAAATCAAGCACTTATATATCATGTCTAATGTTTAATACAATATTTACACATGGCAATAGAATAACTAAAAACAATTTGGTGTGTTGTTGAAGGTTATGTAAAATAGCACATTTCCAGCCCCTTCTTAGTTGGCCTAATCCACCAGCATTTGCCATGTCATTAACCAGGGTGTAGTTTTGTTTTGAAAAACAACAAGCTCCTAACAATTGTATTCAGTACTTAGGAAGATTTTGTTCAAATATCAAACATGGTTACCAAAGCTAGAAATTGTAAAGAAAAATGAGCTCTTCTTCTTTTCCCTTATGAAGAAACCCTTCCTAAATGCTAGGAGGTGTTTTGATTTATTTCATTTGTGGGAAATTAATTATAATTAGGGAAGCATTCTTTTCTTTGTTTACATTTCTTCATGATTTTTAAGAAACAAATGGTTGAAAATCACTAGGTCAGATACTGCAATCCAAACAAAAAGCAGTGTACCTTCATGCAAAATCATGATAAATATCAATCTAAACTATTGTATTGCAGTTCTGGCCACAGAATCTAAGAAATATACCCTAATGGAGTTTGATAAAATTCAAACAGTTGAACTTTTAAACTAATTAAAATATTATATAATTGTAACAATATTTTCAGAAATTGGAACAAACAAGTTAAGTATTATCTTCATATTCATTACCACCAAATCTTGAGTGCCTATAAGGGTGAGCCTCTTCAGTGAAAATCAAAATTATCTTAACTTCAAATTCCTAGCACTTTGTCATAGTCTACCAGATATCTCAATCAGTAATGAGATCACTGGTCTCCAGGATTCACTCCTTTGTAAATAAAATGTACACATATAGCTCTTCTTTCTGCTCTTGTGAGACTCACTGAACTTAATATGCACTCCTGGAGAAACACGACCTTACTCCTACTCTAACTCACTCAGTGAATGACAAATGCTTTCCAGGAAGATATGACAAAAGAGAAAGTGCAACACGTTCTAAAATGACATTTACTACACACATAGTTAGGGAACAATAAGAATTTCTTGATAATCTTGACTTAATGTTTTTGGCTTCCAGGAATGTTGAAAATAAAAATTCCAACATTTGCATCACGAGTTCCCAGAAAAAATAAAAGAGAAAGCAACCCATGTGAAAAAAAATAACTGAACACTTCCCCAATCAAATGAAGGAAATATACATACAAGGCCACTAAGAACAAAGATTCTCAAAAAATATGGTATCAAAAGGACTACACCAAAATACATCATAATTAAAATGCTAAAGGTTAAAGACAAAGAGAGAATCTTAAAAGCATCAAGAGAAAAGCAGTTAGCTACCTACAAGGAAGCGCCCATAAGACTGTCAGTTGATCTCTCAAAAGAAATATTTCAAGCCGAAAGGAATTGGCACAAAATATTCAAAGTGAGAAAAAGCAAGGATCTACAACCAAGACTACTCTACCAAGCAAGGCTATCTTTTAAAACTGAAGTGGAGATAAAAAATTTCCCAGATAAGAAAATACTAAAGGAGTCCATAACCACAAAATGAGTATTAAAAGAAATAGTAATGGAAAGTCTTTTTAAAATATATATATATTTTATTGATTTTTTTACAGAGAGGAAAGGAGAGGGAGAGAGAGTTAGAAATATTGATGAGAGAGAAACATCGACCAGCTGCCTCCTGCACACCCCAATCAGGGATGTGCCCGAAACCAAGATACATGGCCTTGACAGGAATCGAACCTGGAATCCTTGAGTCTGCAGGCCAACTCTCTATCCACTGAGCCAAACTGGTTTGGCAAAAGGGAAGTCTTAAAAAATGGAAGTGGGGGAAGAAAATAAATATGAATAATAAAATAGCAATAATTATGTATCTATAAATAATCACTTTAAATGTAAATGCATTAAGTGCTTCAATCCAAACACATAGGGTAGCTGACTGGATAATAAAATAAGAAAAATATGTATACTGTCTATAAGAAATCCATATCATATTAAAAGACACACAGAGACCAAAAGTTAAGAAATGGAAAAAGAAATGAGAAAAATCTGGGACAATGATACTTGTATCAGAGAAAGACTATAATAAGAGACAAAACAAAGGCTACAATAAGAGACAAAAAGAACATTTTTTAACAATAAAGGAATCAGTCCAACAAAAGGATATAACCTTAGTAAATACTTATGGATACACTATAGGAGCACCTAAATATATAAAGGAAATATTGATGAACATAAGGGGACAGATGGACAGTCATACATTCATAGGAGAGGAATTTAACACCCCATTGACATCAATGGATATATCCTCCAGACAGAAATCCAACAAGCAGCCTTAATTGGCACATGAGACCAGATGGATTTAATAGATATTTTTAGAGCATTTCAACCTAAAGCAGCAGAATATACATTTTTTTCATGTGCACATGGAACATTTTCCAGAATACAACACATGTTAGACCTCAACACAAGTCTCAATAAGTGTAAGAATATTTAAATCATATCAAGCATTTTCTCTGAACACAATAATATGAAATTAAAAATTAACTTCAATAAAATAAACCTGAAAAACACACAAATGCATGTAAGTTAAGTGACATGCTACTCAACAATGAATGGGTTAACAAAGAGATAAAGAGAGAAATCAAAAGATATCTCAAAACAAATATAAATGTTAGTACAATAAATCAAAATGTATGAGACACAGTGAATATAGTCTTAAGAGGAAACTCATAGTAATACAGACCTCCCTCAAGAAAGAAGAAAAATGCAAATAAATAATCTACCTTATACCTACAAAAATCTAGAACAAGGCCCAAAGTGAGTAGTAGGAAGAAAATAAGAATCACAACAGCCCAGCTGGAATAGCTCAGGGGCTGAGCATCAATCCATGAACCAGGAGCATTGATCCATGATACCCAGTCAGTGCCCATGCCTGGGTTGTAAGCTTTTTCCCCAACAGGAGTGTGCAGGAGGCACCTGACTGGTGATTCTCTCTCATCATTGATGTTTCTATCTCTCTCACCCTCTCTCTTTCTCACAGAAATCATATTAAACTAAGTCAAAACATACTAATTGAATTGCTTTTTAATTTGCAAAGCACTTAACAATTGTTCTTTCTTTTAAGATCAGAAGGAAACCTTGATATTTGAAGGAGCATAATATAAGATACTTATACTTTTTGGCTAGAATAGTGCCAAGAAGGAGGAAAATTTTAAAATAATTTTAAATGCAAAGTAGTCAACATATACTTGTGTGCTGTCAGTTGGTACATCCTGAGGGGCCCTTTCTTCTGAATGTCAAATAGCAGAACCATTCTCACAATCATCACAGAATGATGTTCTTTGGACACACCTGAAGATATTTTGGAAGTGATATTTTTATGATTTATTTACAAACACATGAGGAACCAAAGCAGTGTATTCTAGTTTAAAGATAGTATGATTTCATAATAAAATTATAATATGACATCTGCACATTTCAAAATATTGCATATTGTGGTTTGGTTCTCTGTGGGGAAGGGGAAAAATGTATCTGAAATGTCCTTACTTTTTTCCATTTCCTTGCTTTTCAAATACAGCACATCTTCCTTCTTTCACTCTGGTTGGAATGTCTTTTCCCAAAATTTCTTAAGGCAAATTATAATAGTCATTGGTTCATGCAGATTAAAAGAAAAATAAATAATCCATTATTTTATAATTTTTTTTTCTGAATCACTTTTCTACAAATATGGGTTCTTTGTTTGCCTTAAATTTTAATAGCTAACACTTACCGAAAGTTTTTATGTACAAGGCCTTTTTAATGTTTTAGCATATAATTGTGGAGAGTGGCTACAGTGTTTGGACAGGTTCAAGCCTTGGACTGATGAGAGGGCACAGTCCTCTCCTGGCCACATGCAAGTCCCAGCTTGAAGGGCAGAGCCCTCCCAGCATAATTATAGCCAGAGGCTATAGTTGTAAACTTAAACCTATGGTCTGAATAAGTGAATACGTGGCCCCATGTGCCTAAGTGATATAGGCTGCAAGTAAACAAAGCTTGATCAGGTGCATGTAATTGAGTAGGATTGAAACCCATGAGAATGTTGTAAACATCTTGACCACACCCTTACTTTCCCTCATGGCATCTGGTTATAAACTAAACACACAACTTGTAGTCTGTGGCACTGTCGCTAGCTCTCCATTAGAGAAGCTCTCCATCAGAGAGTCCCCCTGAGACCCAGCTTTCATTCTCTTGTCTGTCTTTTCTTAATCCTTCACCACCCCCACTCAGGTTCACCCTTGGCTATGCTGGTGCAGCACCTATAATAATTGGTTTAATTTTCACAATATCCCTAGGAGGTATTATTATTATCCCACCCTCCAAATAAAATTTCGACACAGAGAAGTTAAGTGACTTAATAGAAATTGGGAGGACCCAAACACTGAAATGGAGGGACCTAACACTGAAGCAAGGCCATAATAGTTTTATTCTTGTAGGTTTCTTTATTCATTTTGTTTTGTTTGTTTGTTTGTTTTGTTTTGTTTTTGCTTTTTTAGTTTTTTTCAGCAAATAACATCAAACCTCTTCATAGCACTCCAAAGATCACTAGATGTAGCCAGAATCCACTGGTGTCAGACACTTGAACAACTACAGTGAGCAAGTCAATGACCCTAAACTGACCTTGAGAGCATGGCAGAACCAGGGTTTTCAGAACTCAAGTAACAGAAGTACTCCTTGTTTGCCATCTGGGACCCTTTCAAAAGTGAAAGGTCCATCAATAAGGCAAATCCTGTGCCTAGACCAAATAAAGACACATTAAGGACCAGTTAAACTCTACCAGATTGAAATCATTCTGTTTTGTTGTGCCTTTTTTTCCTGTTCCTTGTGTTATATGGCTTGGTTCCCAGACTATCTAAACAGATCCCCTGAATCAGAATTAATGAATATGCATAGACCTTGCTTACCGTATTCTTTAAATTTGCTTCAAATTTTTATTTGGGCTTTCTCCACATTGAGCTGCCCTCATGAATCCAAAACCACTTTTTTTCGGCAAACAACCTGTTGCTTCACAATCTGGTCTTTTCGTATTTGATGGGCTAAGGACTTACCAACTGTGTCTGGTAACAGGATTTGAACCCTAGCAATCTGACTTGAGTTAGTGTGCTTGACAAAATACTTTTCACAGGAAATCAGAGAAATATGCGTTATTATAAAAAAATAACAATGACCATCTCATCTGCATAATATGTGTATTAGTCAAAGTTATATGTAACTTTGAGTCCACCAAAAAACAATCTCTTCTAATCCCCACGAGGTAATTTATACCTAATAAAACCAAAGTTTCCAATATGAATGGCCAAATTCAAGAAAAGTATGTTTTAAAACTATTATTATAAGTATATCCTCATTTCTTGGATTCTCTAAACATCACTACCTGGTATTCTGTTTCCACTGCCTTTACCACATCCAGTACAACTTTGTTATTTTCCTTAATGTTCTCCCTCATATTCACTTAATCTTCACTCCCTTTGTAGAATGAATCTCAGGAACACTCCTGGCTTAGTGGTTGGATTATATATACGTTGTTAAGCTTACACAGATTCACACTACATACATTATGTTCACACTTGTTGGATATTAGCACTTTTCATTAAGGAATCTGCACTGCTTGTTACAAATTGATGTTTATTAGTAGAGACAGTTAAATTTCAAGTTAAACCTAAATGCCGTGGTCTTTGTGGTTGTTTTGGAGGGCAGTAGAAATACATTGCACAATGCAAAACCCAGCTGTTTGCCTTTTCTGTGCAATGAAGTATAATTCTTTGGGAAGCAGGATATCTGGTTATTAGTATATATCTATGCTCTGATTCCACTCTCTCAAATAAAGACTTTGTCTGACAGATGTTGTGCAAGCTTCTCCAAACCATAACCACATCTGGCACAAAAAGAAGGTCATCACTGTCAACATTCAAATGGAGCCATTATGTTTGCCCCAAATGTTCTCTCATATCATCATAGGCCCACATGAGACAAAGTTGAGACATTTCTTAGTCCAGAAAATATTTCCAGCATACTACTTCACTGTAAAAGCAGAAGAGAAGCACTGGAGTTTCCAATAGGCATGCCCATTCCTTATTTGAATAAATAAATGTCAGTGTAACTTTGAATAAGCTACTTAACCTCTCTGTGGCTGTTTCCCTTTCTGTAAGTTAAGAATAGAAGTACTCATACCATATGGTTGTTAGCAATATTAAATCAGTTATTATGACTATCAAATCAGTTAATATATGTAAAGCATAAACCAGTGACTGGATCTCAGTGTGACATCTTTATTTTATTCTCTGTTTGTTGAGATCTATTGTTATGGAAAAAGTAATTATATTTAGTTCATTGCTTTCCAAAACTAGAAAAAAATGCAATTGTTAAGCACTGTCTATAGAACATTTGTACTGTATCCGATTCGGGTGTTAAGAAACTATTTGAATTTGTACAGAATGTACATTTGTTTCATTTTGGTTTACTGGCATTCTGGGCATGTTGGAATTTATGGTGGTAAAAAAAAAAAGATTCCTAAAGTTTAAATTTACCAGGAAAAATAAAGTTTTGCATCAAGAGTTAAGAACACAATTTTGGAAGTAATTTTTTTTTTCTTTTGTGAATTCAGACCAGTAATTTTAAAGCAATTGCATTATGGATGGATCTAGGAATTCTTTCTATTTGATTGTTCTTTTTAAATCTTGTCAAGATTTTTCTCCTCCAGCCCAGCCAGTGTTGCTCCTGTGGTTGAGTGTCAACCCATGAACCAAGAGGTCACTGGTTCTAATACCAGTCAGGGTACATGCCCAGGTTGCAGGCTCGATCCCCAGTAAGGGGTGTACAGGTGGCAGCTGATCTATGATGCTCTCTCATTCATGGTGGGTACATGACATTATGCATTTGTCAAGACCAGTAGAACTTTACAGTACAAAAAGTGAACCTTAATATATGCAAATTATTTTTTAAAAAGTTATTTAGGAGGTCATGGGATCCCAGGAAGGGATGACCACTGTGAAAAGATAATCTAGCCCTAGCCAGTTCAGCTAGAGTGTCAGACTGCAGACTGAAAGGTCTCAGATTTTATTCCGGTCAAGGGTATGTACCTTGGTTGCAGGCTCAGTCTCTGGCCCTGGTTGGACAACCAATTGTTGTGTCTCTTTCATATTGATGTTTCTTTATCTGTGTCTCTCCTCCCTTCCACTCTCTCTAAAAACCAATGGAGCCTAAACCGGTTTGGCTCAGTGGATAGAGTGTTGGCCTGCGGACTGAAAGTTCCCAGGTTTGATTCCGGTCAAAGGCATGTGCCTTGGTTGCGGGCACATCCCCAGTAGGGGGTGTGTAGGAGGCAGCTGGTTGATGTTTCTCTCTCATTGGCGTTTCTAGCTCTCTATCCCTCTCCCTTCCTCTCTGTGAAAATCAATAAAATCTATTTAAAAAATAAAACCAATGGAAAAATATCTTTGGGTGAGGATTAACAACAACAACAAAAAGAGACAGAGAGAATTTAATTATGTTACAAATATATGGGGAAAGGAATTCATTGAAAGTATTAGGAGATTTGTAAAGACTTAAGTAACTTTGAGAATCTATGAAATCTGTGAAACTTAGGGGAAAATTAACTACACATAAACACTAGACCCTAGTTGTTAAGTTGCTTTTTTTCCATAGGAGTATAGGCTAACAAGTTTGATACCATTACACCTGTATACTAGAATTGAGCAATTAAGTAAACGGGTGGTGGATCATAACAACCAGGCTTCTCACTGTTGGAGTAGGAATTTACAGATTAGCAAGGTGAAGAGCTTTGAATAATCTATGTGTGATGAATTGGTATTTGAGACATTAACTCATATTTAGTATAATATAAATGCAGATGACTACATATAGAAATATTTATAGGCTTGTATATAGAAATGAGTTAGTAGATTCAGATGTATTATTATTTGGCCTTCTGCCAGATGAAAGGGCCTAAAAAAAAGACATATCAGAGGCAAAGTGCATTCAGAGAATCCAGATCTTAGTTTCTAACACTATTCTTCAATTAAAAGATAAATTAATGATTCTAAGACTGTGACAGAAAAAATACAAGATGATCTTGGAACATCTTGTAGTGCCAGAAATTAAGAAAGGGCTTAAGAAAGAAAACAAAAAAACTCACATTGGTGGATTGATAGAAGTATGCAAAGAGGTGTAGGAGTCAAATGAAAGAGCAATATGAAGTACTGTTGGATAATTACCCAAAATATAAAATAAATATTTATAACTTTATATTTATATAAATGAATAACTGAATGAACAAATATATGGGGGATAAGACAAATTCACCCAAGAAGAAAAATTCCAAGGAAGTTATATAGATATTCCATGCTCAAGAAGGGAGATTCAGCTCCCCACTCCTTAAATGCAGGCTGTGTTAGTGACTTACATCCAGTGAGCATTGTATGAGAAAGGGACGAATAAATAGAAACTTTACAGTGGAGAAACTTGACCCACACTACTTCAGACAGTTGAAGAAGGTAAAAAATCATGCTGTTTAGTACATACATACCTTGAATAACCTGAAGGTATTAATGATGTAGTGAGAACAGCACTTTACCTCTGTGATTTTCCTCTCAAAACATATAACTACTTTTTTTTAAAATTTCTTTATTGATATGGTATCACATAATTGTGCTCATCCACCATTCCCATCCCAAACCCTCCCCTGCCTGTTGTCCATAATCACTGGTTAGGCTTATATGCATGCACACAAATCCTTTGGTTGATCTCTCCCTCTTTCCCCCACACTCCCCTACCTTCCCTCTGAGGTCTGACAGTTTGATCGATGCTTCCCTGTCTCCGGTTCTGTTTTTGTTCATCAGTTATGTTGTTCATTATTTTCCCTAGATGCGGGAGATCATATGATACAAGAAATACACTTAAAAGAACCGAAAATTAGACAATCTTTTTAATCATGAGAAGAAGAAAAAAATACATCAGAAAAATTCTAATAGAAAAGCATCCTACCAAATAGCTTCCCAGAATTGAAAACTGTCAGAATCATCAAAAACAGTCTGAGAGAAGGTCACAGCCAAGAGGAGCCTAAAGAGAAATGACAGGTTTTGGTAATGTGATATCCTGGCTAGAATCCTGGAACAGAAAATGGACATTATATAAACACTTAGGAAATGTGAATAAATTATGGACGCTAGTTAATAATGTGTCACTATTGTTTCATTAATTGTAGCAGATGCACCATACTAATATGAATAATAGAAAAAAATCATTCAGGGTATATGGGAACTCTTTGTACCATCTTCTAAATTTTTCTATAAATCTAAAATTCTTCTAGCCAAAACCGGTTTGGCTCAGTGGATAGACCATCCGTCTGCGGACTGAAAGGTCCCAGGTTTGATTCCGGTCAAGGGCATGTACCTTGGTTGCAGGCACATCCCCAGTAGGGGGTGTGCAAGAGGCAGCTGATGAATGATTCTCTCTCATTGATGTTTCTAACTCTCTATCTTCCTCTCTGTAAAAAATTAATAAAATATATTTTTTAAATTCTTCTAAAAATAAAGCTGAATTTAAAAGATGTACCAGCAAATACTTGTTTGTTTTATGTCTGGGACATTTTTTTGTATAAATTTAGTGGCTGAACACATCCTAGAGTCCTGAATTGTACCAGCTTTGCAGTGAGTGATACAGGGGACATCATTTCAAGAATGCCATAGAATAGGACCACACACTTTTTTAAATTTATTTTTTATTTTAATTTATTTATTTACTTTTAATCCTCCCCTGAGGATATGTTTTCACTGATTTTAGAGAGAGGAAGGTAGAAGGAGAGAGAGAAACATCGACCGGAAATCCAACCCACAACCCTTCGGTGCACAGAACAATGCTCCAACCAACTGAGCCACACCAGCCAGTGCAGGACCCCACACTTTTTAATTATTTCACACACTTGTGGGAAATGAAGACACGTGTTATAGCCTTAATATGGTCTTGTCTGCAATGGCTGATAGATGTGAAGTCTGGGAGCAGCTAGTAGTATTTCTGATTATTGAGGTAGAAATTTCTTAATTTCATGTTTGTTTTCTAAAGGAAAGCCTCTGAAATTATAGGAGTTACAGGTCATTTGATACCCAGGGACACACATGCAATCATGTAATTGAAAGAAGGAAATATCATAGAAATTTAAAACCCAGAAATAATTTGTAACTACAACCACCAAAATATGTAACTATAGTATAATTGACAAAAAACAGGAAGTATATATTTACTTACTATTTCCCTTGTATGTTTTCCTAGAGAAGGGTTTAGAGAACACTGATATAATCAAATGTAAGGGAGCCAGATATGAGTTTTTTGTGAACTTATCAGTCACTAGGTTTTAACAATTAATTAGCGACTAACCCTATGTTAAACATGACACGTGAGTGTTATTAAGTCATAATAATGTAAGAGAATGCTTCTTGATTTCTATCAGCCTAATTGTCTAATCTAGTGTAGACTATGATAGTCTCAGTGAGTCCTTCAGTAGTTTAAAGTTGTTTTTAGAGAAGGCTTCCCTTGCTTTATAGAAACAAAGGGAAAATGTTGAGCCTCTAATCCATTTCAAGGCACAGCATCCTGTCTTGCTAACACAATACAGAAAGGAAAAAGGATACTTTCATTAAAATGTTTCCCCTTCTTCAAGGCCTAATTCATTAAGAGTTTATTATGTGACATTATACTAGAGGTTGTGGGTAAATAGCTGATGAAAGCAGCCTTGATTTAAAATATCTCACAATCTAGCAGGTTAGGCAAATATGCTAGTCAACTTTCACACTTAATTATAACACAATGTAGAAATGCAGTGGGAAAGAATACTGTCATAAAACAGAAGAACATCATCACTTTACTACTTGACAGTGGCCACACGAGAGCCTAATGGAGTTAGTAACTCCCCTAGAAGAATAGGGAGATTTTGATTAAAGTTATCCTACAAGCAATTTGGCAGTGCTGAGCTTACATTTTGGTGTAATGGTCAGACGACCAGCTCATGGAGAAATTTAACACAGAATGTAAAAGAATTGGACTATACCCCGCAGATGATAAATTCCTGAGCAATTTCAAAAAGGGAAAACTATGGCCATCCCTGCATTTTAACAAGATCAGTCAGGTGGCTATGTGTCATGTGAGTCGAGGAATCACAAACTAGAGGCGAGGAGGTCAATGAGGAGACTTCTGCACCCAGGAAGGCATTGGTAGCAGGACAGTGAGAAAGGAAGAGATTCAAGAGGCATTAAAAGAGAAATCAACCAGTTGGATGCAGGGAGTAAGGAGAGGGCATGTTAAGGATAACTCCTAGATTTCCAGCAAAGGAACTAAGTGCAAGATTATGCCACCAAATACTGAAGGAGGAATTAAGTTAAAATGAGAATTTGTTGATTCAATGTGGATATTTATTTATTTATTTATTTATTTTTAGTTTGAGGTACTTCTGGCAAATTCATATCAAGTGGTTGTCAACAATCAGATGAGGCTATATTCAGGTTATTGCAAGTCTTCTCTGATTAACTAACCAGATGAAAGTTCTTCATACAGAGATTCCACATGATGCTAAAGAGATGTTATTATATCTCCTAAAATACCAATCTAAATCTGCCTTACACTTTGGTTTTTGCATGCTTTGGCTGCATTGACAGGCTTTTTGATGGAGCAAATGTATCTCATATTTGTACTCTTACTAAAAAGGGCTAGCAAGTGACCTATATATAGAAGATGCAAAAGTTCCAGGCATGTAGTGGTTGCCCAATGTTTATTGGATAAGTGAATAAATGTGTAAAATATTTATCAAGTTGATGTTAATTATATGTAATAAATATGCAGGTTGCACAGGTTTTTCTAATTACATGTGCATTTACTTTATGTGTGTTTCACATGATTATCTGATTCAATGTGTTAGCACTTTCTAACAATGTTAATAATAGTTTCCATTTTTCTTTCTTTTCTTTAATTTCTTGTTTGCCTGGCTAGGGAGTTCACAAGAAGAGACAGTACAAAAAAGCAAAAAAGAAGAAGAGACAGTACAGCTGGTCAATAAAGAATCTTTAATGTCATACATGGAATTGGCTTTTCAACAGCTTATATACTCCGATCTCTGGGTATTGTAACTGGCATATCTATTTCTTTACTACAACAATAATATCCCTAAAATTCATTCACTTTTTCTTAGGACCATTTTCTTAGGAACTAAAGTAATAAGCTCCTGATACCAAAAGACATATCAAAATGTTTAATCCTCTTTGTTTGTATATGCTATTCCTAGATCCCTGGAGTTCAGCTAAAGAATGATAAAAATAAATGAATTTATGAGGATATTCTAATCATTATTATCAAGTAACCAGTCTTCATTTAATTTAAATGATTGCTGAAGTTCCTATGAAAGAAATATGTCTTGCAAGCCGAACTTTACAGACCACCCCTTAAAGAGAAATAAACATAATTGGGATTTAATTTGAGGATATAGCTTAATTGATCACAGATGTAGGTAAACTACTAATTGGAGTCACAAGCATGATGCCATTTTATTAACTTGCTGGTTTACTTCATGGCTTTCTGGCCCTTATTAAGCCTTTTGAGCTTTTTGGTTAATTATTCAATGCCTACCACTGAACCCATGGTTGCAATGCAGTTCAATTTATTTTTAAAAGACAAACCAACTCCAAGTTTGCTTCACTTACAGCTGGTGTCAATGGTTCAGATTTGGCCTGACCTGACACTACTGCAGCTCTTTTCTCCAAAACATTCCAACCAAAGCATGGGTATGATAGAAATGGAAGTGAATTATAAGCATAATAATCCACTCCCTTATACAAAAAAAAAAAAAAACCAAGAAACTAGACCACCAACTTACATTATACACAAAAATAAACTCAAAATGAATAAAGGACTTGAACGTAACATGGGAAACCATAAAAGAAGAAGCCATAGGCACCAAAATAGCAGACAAATGTTGTAGCAAGAGAAAATAAACAAATGGAACTACATAAAAATAAAAAGCTTCTGCACAGCAAAATAAACGATCAACAAAACAACAAGAAAGCCCACTGCATGGGAGAACATATTTGCCAATGTTATCTCCAATAAGGTTTTTTTTTCTTCTTGTTGTTGTTGTTATTTTTTTAAATATATTTTATTGATTTTTTACAAAGAGGAAGGCAGAAGGATAGAGAGTTAGAAACTTGGGAGAGAGAGATATTATCAATCATCTGCCTCCTGCTGATCACAACCAAAGTACATGCCCTTGACCAGAATCAAACCTGGAACCCTTCAGTCTGTAGGCTGACGCTCTATCCACTAAGCCAAACCAGTTAGGGCTCCAATAAGGGTTTATTCTCCAAAATTTAAAGGGGCCTCATACAACTTAACAAAAGAAAGATAAACAAGCCAATCAAAAAATGGGCAAAGAATCTAAATAGATACTTTTTGCAAAAGGACATTCAGAAAGCCAAGAGATAGCTGAAACCAATTTGGCTCAGTGGATAGAGCATCTGTCTGCTTACTGAAGGATCCCAGGTTCAATTCCGGTCAAGGGCATGTATATTGGTTGAGGGCACATTCCTAGTAGGGAGTGTGCAAGAGGCAGATGGTAGATGTTTCTATCTCATGGATGTTTCTAGCTCTCTATCCTTTTCCCTTCCTCTCTGTAAAAATTTAATAATATATATATTCTTTAACAAAAAAAGGAAAGCCAAGAGATATATGAAAACATGCTCAAACTCACTAATTATCTGAGAGATGCAAATCAAAATGACAATTCAATACCATCTCACACCTGTCAGAATAGCTATCATCATCAAGCAACAAGTGCTCACAAGGATGCAGAGAAAAAGGAACCCTCGTGCATGGCTGGTGGGAATGAAGACTGGTGAAGCCACTGTGGAAAGCAGCATGGAGTTTCCTCAAAAAGTAAAAATGGTACTCCCCTTTGACCCAGTAATCTCACTTCTATAAATATTTCCCAATAAATCAGAAACACCAATCAGAAAGGACATATGCACCTCTGTATTCATAGCAGCACAATTCACCATAGCTAAGATTTAGAAACAGCCTACGTGCCCATCAGCAGATGAGTGGATTAGAAAACTGTGGTACATCTACACAAGGGAATACTACACTGCTGTAAAAAAATAAGGAATTCTTGCCATTTGCAACAGCATGGATGGAACTGGAGAGCATTATGCTAAGCAAAATAAGCCATTCAGAGAAAGATAAATATCCCATGATCTCACTCACTTGTGGAATATAATGAACAACATAAACTGATGAACAAAAATAGATCCAGACATAGAGAAGCATTCAATAGACTGTCAAACTTCAGAAAGAAGGTGACAGGAGTGAGGGGTGGTGAGGGTGAGAGAGCAACCAAAACACTGTATGCATGCATATAAGCATAACCAATGGACAGACACTAGCGGGGTGAGGGCATGTAAGGGGGCTGAGGGTTGGGGTGCCTGGGGAGAGGTCAAGTGGGGAAGGAAGGAGACTTAGGTAATACTATATGTAATACTTTAAACAATAACAAATTTTTTAAAAAAGGAATTCACTCCCTTATACAGCTATGGCTATTTCTCAAGGAAGAAGCTTAAATTGTCCATGTCCCTTTCTGGAATGTGCATTCCCTCTGTGAGAAGCCAATTAATCCAACTATAAGTTTCAATATGAGTCCAACATAAGTTCCATTTCTTCTGGTACTCCTCCCTGAATGTCAGACTCTTTCAGCCCATGGTGATTTCTCTTCTTTCTATGCATACACTTTCCAAAAACATTTATTGCATTAATACTCTATCAGGTACTAAGCTAGACCCTGGTGATGCCAAAATAAAAGTTTCAACCTTGAGCTCTAAGATCTGAAAAGAGTAAGAAGACAGAAAAGTAAATTGAGAGAGAAAATACAGTGGCATGGCTGCCATGACAAAATGTGTATCTGCTGTTTGTATGCATGTGTAGGTGAAAGTAAGAGGAAAATTAGAAAATTAGGTGATTACCAGCAGGGTATTTTTAGAAAATTAGAAAGTAAGAGGAAAATTAGAAAAAGAAGCAACAAATGAACTGAGTTAAGGATTACATGTTTTTTTCTCAATAGGGTTATACTATAATTATTGGTAGTACAGATTGATTAAACAACATAAATATATAAAAATTTAGTTAACTGTTAATAATAATACTTTGTTAGAAATAGATATCAGATATTTTCAATAAACTCATGTATCTATACATTAATATTAATTTTCTCTAAAATTGGACATGGATTAACAATAATTCTATTCTCAATTTTTTATTTTTATACAAATAAGATAATACATGGTCTTATAATCAGATGAATAGAAGCAATTTGTAATAGTAGTACTTTTCAAATTTTGAACCCCTTTTGGACTTCTGGGTCATAAGAATAAATCACCTAGTGACATGCCATAAAAATAACTTAAGTGAGCTATCAACTGATAGTTCAAGCATTTCTTCAAATTTGTTAAAGACAAAGAATGAGGAGCTACCTGACTTTTTAAAAAATGATTTAGAAAAGTTTATATCCAGTTACTAGATTGCCAGACAATGTGCTTTATAAATATTTCAATATTTCTGCACAGAAATGGCTTTCTGAAACAAACAATCCTACCAGCAACCTGGATTAAGGATAACCAGGTGGCAAACACGCCTTAAAAGTTAGAAACCTGTAGAGAAATTTAGAGGAGACCATTTGCTTACATTCCAAGGGTTGAAAACTTAAAGGATATCTCTCCTCTCCCCAGAGAGAGTTTATTTACATTCTAGAGCAAAAGTATCTCTGTCTCCAGAGAGGAGGTTGTTAACTGAGTCAGCTGCTCTATATAAGCTTCTAGATTTATAATACCACGGTTGCTCTCTTGAGGTACAAACTCCACAGTTGTGCTCAAGTGACATCTGCAATCAGCACATCTCCCCATGAGACCTTGTGACAGAAAGAACTGATGATGCAAGCTTTTCTGTATGATCAATGCTAATAGCCAAGATTTGGAAGCAGCCCTAGTGCCCATCAGAGTAGTTGAGTGGATAGAAAAGCTATGGTCATTTATGCAATGGAATAATACTCTGCTACAAAAAGAAGAAGGAGGAGAAGGAGAAAGAGAAGGAGGAGGAGGAGGAGGAGGAAGAGGAGGAGGAGGAGGAGGAGGAGGAAGAGGAGGAGGAGGAGGAGGAGGAGGAGGAGGAGGAGGAGGAGGAGGAGGAGGAGGAGAAGGAGAAGGAGAAGGAGAAGGAGAAGGAGAAGGAGAAGGAGAAGGAGAAGGAGAAGGAGAAGGAGAAGGAGAAGGAGGAGAAGGAAATCTTACCTTCTGTGACAGCATGGATAGACCTGGAGAGTATTATGCTAAATGAAACAAACAAGATAAATGCAAATACCATAGATTTCAGTTATATGTGAAATCTAATGAACAAAATTGATAACAAAATAGAAACAAACTCATAACTACAGAGGAAAAAAACTGACATCTGTCAGATGAAAGGGATGTTGGGGGCCGGGTGCAAAAGGTGAAGAAATTAAGCAAAAAAACCCACAAAAACTTATATACACAGACAACAGTTTGGTGATTACCAGCAGGGGTATTTTTTAAGAGGAATAAAAGAAAAAGGTAAAGGTAAAAAAAATTATGAACAGCAAAAAGGCATCAAATACATACCTACCAACAAGCGAATCTAAAAATCAAGAGAATAAAAAAAAAAATCTGAAGAACAAAATGGACTGGTGAATATAATAGAATCAGGGACATAGAAATGGATTGGATTAACAATTCACAGGGGGGAAGGGGTCTAAGGGGTGAGGGAAGAGATTGGACAATGATCTTACTTCTATGGGTGAAGACAGTGGTGGGGGCAAGGGTGTAGGGTGGGGTTGGGAATTGGGTGGAGGAGAGATAAGGTGGGGGGAGGAACACCTGTAATAATCTGAGCAATAAAGATTTATTTTTTTAAAAAGAAAGAGGGTAGGAGAATGTAAGAAAGGGTAAAGGTGGATAAATGGTGATGGAAGGAGATTTGACTTGGGGTGGTGAACACACAATGTACAGATGGTGTATTATAGAATTTTACATTGAAACCTATGTACTTTTGTTAACCAATGCCACCCCAATAAATTCAATAAAAATAAAAAAACAACAAAAAAATCCCCCAAATGTTATCAAACAAACTATGAAAACATTTTTATCATTAAATGTCTGTCTCTTGCCCTGAGGTCTCATGACTCTGTGTGTGTGTCTGTGTGTGTATACACACAATTGATATAAAGATATGTAAAACTATGCAAGTGCAGTAACAGCTCAGACCCTTCACAGTTTCAGACTCAACACCAATTAATTCACTTTCACAAGTCCAGTCTTTCTAATTGCTTTTGTTTTAAATTCCTGAAGGTTTGACTTTGCGAGAAAAGTGTGTATACTTTTGTAAAATGGAAAAGGAGCTATTATAAAAGTAATAATTAATGCTCTATTACAGACAGGTCAATTTTAACATGGATAGTATACTCTTTAGAAAGTTTATGCATATCATAGGACCATTAAATTAGAGTTTGTGGAAAAAAATCACAGAAAATAATTGAAGGTGATTCTATTTATACAGAGTAAAAACTACAATATTAAATTTATATTTTCATAGTTGCATATTTCTGTGATTAAACTACTAAGAAATGAAAGGAAATAAACATTCAGAAAAATGGCTACTTTTTAAAGGAAAAAGAAGTATATTATGTAAGGCATTTAGGGAGGCTTCAAAAGATATTGGTAATGTTTTATTTCCTAAATATTTGCATTTTATTTTCTGTAAGCTATAAGACATTACATTGCTATGTGTGAAATTCACCATCAATATTTTTAATTTATCAATTTTTAAAGTAACTGTCAGTGTCACAGCTGAAGGATGATTAAGAGAAACTTAATCATAAATGCTTATTTGCAAAAGGTACAGCAAATAAGAACACTTTGTTTATTAATTTGCTCACCTGTAAATGTTTACTGGGCATCTATTATGTGAAATTGCTCCAGGTACTTATGAAACTGTTACTAAAACAGGATGAAACAAAGGAGAGCAGCTACAGGACTATTGCAATAACCCAGGCGGAAGAAGATGGTGGCTTTGATGAAGAAGGTAATGGTGGAGATGAAAAGTCATCTGGCAGTCATACTATTTTAGATCTAGAACTAACTGGATTTCCTGAGAGTTTAGAAGTATGGTGTAAAAGAGAAAATATTCGGTACAACTCCAGGTTTTACCTGAGCAACTGGAAAAAAAATGGAGTTTCTATAAATAAAGGCAGGTTACAATGTAAATGAAGCAGGTTTAATGGGAAAGAAAATTTACTATCTCCATTAGATACCCAAGTGACACTGTATCTATAGGTCTGGAGAGAAAGGAGAAACAATGGAAACTCCAGATGTGCTGCTTCCCATGTCTGTCAACTAATATCTTACTCTTTTTTTAAAATATGTTTTTATTTATTTCAGAGGAAGGGAGATGGAGAGACAGATAGAAATATGAATGATGAGAGAGAATCATTGATCGTCTGCCTCCTCTATGCCCTCTGCTGGGGAACAAGCCCACAACGAGGCGTGTGCCCTTGACCAGAATCAAACCCTGGACCCTTCAGTCCCCAGGCCAATGCTCTATCTACTGAATCAAACCAGCTAAGGCAAAGCATCTTACTCTTGCTTGAAATTTTCATTTGAGTTCTTTTCTTATTGCAGTAACTCAATTAACAATATCAAACATTGTCTTTTGACTCAGAAATATAAAAGAAAACAAAAGTTTATTTTTAATTGTAGTGTATAAAATTTTTTGAACTTCAGCAAAAATACATAAGTGTACATGTATGTGTGTGTGTGTGTGTGTGTGTGTGTGTGTGTGTTTAGTAAACTACAATGCTAATATGGTTTTGGCTCTGATTTACAAACCTTCTCATGGGGAGATGTGGAAAAATTAGCCAGTAATAGCTAAGGAAAATGTCTTTGTCACCTTCCAGCTCTGCGCTATCTTTCCAGGGACCTCTGTTGTGACATACTGGTCTGAAATAGATATTTCCCTTGGTCATGATTTTTAATGCCAATGACAGAGCTGTTTCGGTCTCTCTCTGTTTGTAAGTGCTCAAATGTCAGGCTTTACACAGAGAGCCAATTGTTTCTTTGGCTTTAGTTATCTGTGTTCCTAACTATAGATCCTTTGATTAATGTCTGTCCCACACCAAACATTCTGTACTATAGCAGTTGCAACTTTGTTTCTCAGCTTTTAATGTTCTCTCACAGTCACTCTAGGTATCTGAATTATATGGGGCACATTTTACAGGTATTTTGTTTGTTTGTTTGTTTGTTTGTTTTAAATAAAAACAGAGTAGTTTCCACATGGCCAAACTATTAACTTAAAAAAGTCTCCCGCTCTGTGGAAAAGTCATGGTTTCTATGTTACTTGATGTATATCATTAGAAAATATGCTCTTTTCGCTAGAACTCAGAATTTTCTTACCTAAATATAGTGTGTCTTATTTTACAAAAACTATAGCAATAATTTTGTGAAGTTACATTAAGACTATGGTGTGATTTTTAACTTTGCTCATTAACAAATGTGGTTATCAGTTGAACCTGAGCCAATATCAGATTCATTCTATCAAGATAGGCAAACTTAGAATAACAATTTATTATTTTACAGGAAAAATTTGAAGAGTGAAACTGTTATGTTCACTTGACTCTTTAATCTATTATCTGTAAGAAATTTAAACAGTTAGCCAAGTTTTTACCCAAATATAGCTTAGCAGGTAGAATAATATTATTTTGAGAAAGTCATTGATTGACTTTAATACCAACAGTAATAAAATTACATATCTGAGAAACAAATTAGAATTAGAGGAATTTTCTCTAGATTATATATGGCTGCTGACAAATTTTTAATCATTGACTCTCCTTTATCCTGCACTCAAAGAGACCACCACTCATCTAGTGTTATATTATTACCTCAGATGGGTAACAATACCATTTTTTATATCCATTGCATTAAAGTAATACTCATTCAACACATTTCTTAATCAGTATTGTACTCCATATGCATACTGTATTAAGCATGAGAGTGATGAAAGTTAAAAAAAGGGAGGAAAGAGGAACACCTGTAATAATCTGAACAATAAAGATTTTAAAAATAAAAATAAAAAAGTGGGTAGATTTGCCAAAACCGGTTTGGCTCAGTGGATAGAGTGTTGGCCTGTGGACTGGAAGGTCCCAGGTTTGATTCCAGTCAAGGGCATGTACATTGGTTGCGGGTACATGCCCAGTAGGGGGTGTGCAAGAGGCAGCTGATGGATGATTCTCTCTCATTGATGTTTCTAACTCTCTATCCCTCTCTCTTCCTCTCTGTAATATATATATATATATATATATATATATATATATATATATATATTACATTATATTAATATATATATAATACATTATATTAATATATATAATATATATATATATATATTATATATATTAAGTGGGTAGATTTTTACCTCAGGGGAGGCTACAGAGCCAAGGAAGTGGTGGTGGTGGTGGTGGTGGCAGTGGTGGTGGTGGTGGTGGTGGTGGTGGTGACGACCTGTCTAGCAGAAAAGTTGGAAGTTAAAGTGATTAGTTAAAGTCTGCTTTGTCAAGGGGACTACATTTGGCGAGTTCCATTGCTGTTCAGCAACACCAGATTTATGAGGAGATATCTCTGAAACTGAAGGGAGGGGAAGGAAAAGATAGAAGGGAGACAGAGAATTACAGGAATGAGTTTCCTACTGTCTGTCCCAGGATTTCAGCCAGATCCACCCACAGATCTCTGGGACTCCACCACTCAAAGATTACCCTACTGGGAAGAAGTCATACTGAAATCCAGTTGTTTTTTTAATGCCAACTTTTATTTACATGCTGTACTCCCAACTTCAACAAATTCAATAAGAGAAAACCAAAACTTGTGCTGTAGTGCCACCTTCAGAAAAACAAAAGGAAGGCTCCTCATTGCCAACCTCTTGAACTGTTAGAATAGAAGTCTTATCTAAATAAGAAAAGTCTTCAATACTTCAAGTGTGGTGGCAGAAACACATTTCATCAAACACTATGAAAGATTACGATAATAGGAAGCTACAAAGAGAAAGATTCTCCAGTAACTGAACTCAAAGACAAAATACTATGCAGCTGACCAGCCTGTGTGGCTCAGTGGTTATGTGTGGACTCAGTGATTGAGTGTGGACTCAGGAATCACGATTCATTTCCTGATCAGGATACATGTACAGGGCAAGAAGGGGGCAGCTGGTTGATGATGTTTCTCTCTCATGCATATTTCTATTTTTTTCTCTCTCCCCATTCCTCTCAGAATTCAATGAAAATGTTTTTTTAAAAAATACTATGCAGCTGTAAAAAAGGAAAGCCTACCCTCTGCGACAGCATGGAAGGACCTGGAAAGTGTTTTACTAAGCAAAATAAGCCAGTCAGAGAAAAGACAAGTATCACATGATCTCACCTATATGTGGAATCTAATGAGTAAAACTGATGACCAAAATAGGCCCAGAGACATGGAAACAGAGCACAGACTTATGGATCTCAGAGGGAAAGAGGGAGGTCAGTAAGCAGAGAATAACCAAAGAACCTGTATGTATATATGAATAATTCATCCTTTATACTATACTAGAGGCCTAGTGCATGAATTCATGCATGGGAGGGGTCCCTCTGGGTGGCCTGCAGGGATCGGGCTAAAATCCACAGTCCAACACCACCTGCTGCTCCTGCCTACCGCTCCCACTCATCCCAGCCCCACTGAGCCTGCTGGTGATTCACTCCCAGTCAGTCCTGATCAGGAGAGGCTCATATTGTTGCAGTAGTGCTCACCAGCTGTGAGCCCTGCATCTGGTGCCCTTCCTGAGAGGTTGAGGGGGAGCCCAAGATACAATCAGCCCTCCTGTCCTTGCTGGCCTGGAATCTGGACCCATCCTGCCAGTTGTCTGGAGCCACCTGGAAGCTGCTTTTATATTATTTCTTCCTTGCAGAGCGTCTAGGGAGAGGAAACCACCATAGTGCCTGTGGCCGACTTCCAGGAGGCCAGCGGCACCAGTCCATTGGTGCCTGATCTGTTCTCCCGAGATTGGACCTGCAAGACTACTGGAGGAGTGAGTGGCTGCCACCAGGCTGGTGGACCACCAGGATGGGTTAGTGAGCTCAGCGGTGCTCCTGCTGTGGGAACGCACTGACCACCAGGGAGCAGCTCCTGCATTGAGCATCTTCCCTCTGGTGGTCAGTGCATGTCATAGCGACTGGTCAACCAGTCGTCTGGTCACTTAGTCTTCTATATAGAGAGACTGAGGTATAATTGACATATAATATTATATTAGTTTCAGCTTTACAACATAATGATTTAATATTTGTATAGTAGTGGCCTAGTGCACAACTTTGTGCACATTGAAAGGAAGTTAATTAGAAGAAATATTTTAATATCACCATTCACCCTTCTTCTATAATAAGGGTGTCAACCAAATTCATGATCGACAATGACAGATCAAAACACACATGTGTGATTGGTGCCAGTGAGAACTTTATATGTATCACACATGCGCAAGACAACTTAGCCTTTTATGTATATAGAATAAACTTTCTTAATTAGACCTGCTTTCTGACTTAGCTAAACTTTTTCCAGCCCAGTGAAGCACTCCAACTTCTCTTTCAGGTAATTGTCAGCAACACAGCAGTAAATATGAACATGAAGCAGATTATTATTGTAGATCATGCAGGGAGAACAAAGGGTAAAATATTTAACTGCAGCAGTGTTTGACTGTGTTTTGAGCAGTGAGAAAACCTGAAGTCATTTTCAAGGTCCACCATTTCTTACTTCTTATCAGTTGGGTCAAGTTTCTAAGCTTTCTAAATCTCCATGTTCTTGCTAATGAAAAGAAAATGGGATCCCACTAAATCTCCTATCTACCTACTCCAGGACTTCTGTGAGGATCAAATGAGATGAGGTACAGGAAAATGCTTCACAGACATTTGGTTAAAGTGTAAATGTTTCCACCGGGCTATAAAGCAAGTTGTGTTCATAGGCTGAAGAACATACAAGGAGGCTAGTCCCTAGGGAGAGGAAGCCAAGCGTTGCTACATGACATCATTATCCACAGCAACCCTTTCCAGACTGGCCATAGGGTTTGGCAACATGAGCTGCAATTTGGTGACTGTTGCTCTGGGGTGGAGGCAGGGCCTGTGTCCCCCTTGGGGGATGCCACATGTTGCTTTGTCAGTGCCCGGTCTGCTCTGCCATTTCTCTGTAAATGGCCAGTGCACATCACAGTAGCTCCTGCATTGAGTGTCTTCCCCTGGTGGTCAGTGTGCATTATAGCAACCAGTAAGATAGGCAGAGGAACACTTAACATATTAGCCATATATATATATTTGTGCATGAGGGCAGGGGGTTGTCCCTCAGCCCAGCCTGCACCCTCTCCAATCTGGAACCCCTCGAAGAATGTCCAACTTCCTATTTAGACCAGGTCCTAGTGGGATCGGGCCTAAACAGGTAGTCGTACATCCCTCTCACAATCCAGGACTGATGGCTCCCAACTGTTCACCTGCCTGCCTTCCTGATTTCCCCTAACCACTTCTGCCTGTCTGCCTGATCACCCCCTAACCACTCCTCTACCAGCCTGTTTGCCCCAACTTCCCTCCTCTGCCAGCCTGGTCACCCCTAACTACCCTCCCCTTCAGGGTTGATCACCTCCAACTCCCCTCCCTTGCAGACCTGGTCCCTCCCAACTGCCCTTCCCTGCTGGCCATCTTATGGTGGCCATCTTCTATCCACATGGGGGCAGGATCTTTGACCAATATGGGGGCAGCCATATTGTGTGTTGGAGTGATGATCAATCTGCATATTACTCTTTTATTAGAGAGGGTAGAGGCTGGTGCACAGATGGGGACTGGCTGGTTTTCCCTGAAGGGTGTCCCGGACCAGGATGGGGGTTCCCTTGGGGTGTGGGGCGGCCTCAGGGAGGTGCCTGTGGTGGTTTGCAGGCCAGCCACACCCCCGGGCAATCCAAGCAAAGGTCCTGGTATCTGGAATTTATTTAGCTTCTACATTTGAAACTTTGTAGCCTGGAGCAGAGCCAAGTCTCCTGCTCCATCTGTGGCTGCCCCCATTTCTATAATTGAAACTTTGTATCCTTGAGTGGAGGCCTGGACCCACCACAGTATGTGGAAAGCTTGGCTTCCTTTGTTGCGGGGGGAGGGGAGGATGACTCAAGCCTCCCTTCTGGTAGCCATCTTGGTTGGGTTAATTTGCATAGTTGCTCTGATTGGCTGGTGGGCGTGGTTGGTGGGTATGGCTTGTGGGTATAGCAGAGTGATAGTTAATTGCATATTACTCTTTTATTAGATAGGATATATATGTGCCAAATTGTATTATTTCCTTTGAAATTATCTTATTGAAAAAAAGAAAAGATATATATATATATATATGTATCTAAAGAGAGAGAGAGAGAGAGAGGTTATGAACAATCACTGTTGTAAGTCTAGTTACCATTCATCACCATACATAGTAACAGAATTTTTTTCTTGTGATGAGACTTTTAAGATCCATAACCTACTTTATTCATAGCTAATCTTACCTGTTCTATAGGTATAATTAAAAATAGATAACCTCTGATTTTCAAATCAATTTAGTTTAATAACATTTATTGAATATTTAATGAATACCTCTGTTCTTTATTATTATATTAAAATCAAGAAAAATGTTTCACTTAGAGTATTTTTCATTAACTTTCAATATATATGCATGTTTTAACACTACTTATTATATATTTATTATGTATATCTACATATTTTTTATTCACCAACCATCACTCTGAGAATTTTAAATAACAATGGACAAATATGAAAAAACACTGTTTTAAGCAGAAAACCTATAACTGTAAAATACTTTCACTTATTTTCTTGCATTTTTCAGAGCTGGCATTTCCCTTTTGTGAGCACTTTTGCTAGTCTTTTTACACAGCTTTTCTCTGAGAGTGGAAGAAAGCAATTATTAATGATACAGTGATAAGTGAGTCCAAAAAGAAGAATGAACTTTAAGCCAAAACAAGTAAAAAAATTACACTATTGCTGCCAGTGAAAATCACAGCCTAAATGTACATTACTCTATAGCTCAATGAGAGAAAAGGGAAGAGAATAAGAAGGAAAATGGGCCAAAGGAAAACCGAAACAGCATATGCCATGAAGAATAAAGACACAGATCCTCAGTTTTCTTGAACTGACAGTGGCCTTGGTTAAACTATTATAATTCTTGTCTAAAATTATATAATATATTATTCTGATATGTGGGAGTAAGTTATTATGTATGCTTCATACTAAAATAAAAATAAAAAAATATTTTAATTCTTTTTGAATAATACCTAGAGCATATTCTTTGAAAACTTGTGGGTTACAGATATACAACCTGCAAGTATTTAACAAACGGAACACTGAGAAATTCCTTTTTCTCCTTCTTTCCTCTTTGAATCCATATTGTTTCAGAATTCATGACACAATTAATTAGGCAAAAATAAAATGCAAAAGGAATTTCTACTGGCATTAGGCAATATAAATATTAAATGTACAGGGATGGAGTTTTGTTAACATTCTGCAATCCTCTGTTTTCAATTTCCTCAATTCTTTTATACAATAAAGTTTTAGTTATGCCTCCGGATACAGGGTAAATTAAGTGAAGTTTAAAGTCCTGTCTTGCTAATTACTCTTCTTGTAAAATATCCTAAAAACTCCATTTAATTGGTTCCTGCATGAGTTTAAATAGAAGGGCACTAACAAATTTGCATGTGATGAAATGTTTGACATAAAACTCAAAAATAGTGAAATTATACCATAATTGTCTGGTCTTACTTAAAGTATTCATTCTACAATATATAGAGGCAAGTCTTTAGTTTTTCAGTTCCTTCTTGATTTATATCCCCAATGACTCCAAAATAGAGGCTTTTTGCAACTCTCAGAGAGACTACTCAACTCTTATCCACATTTTTATTATATATTAAAGCCAAAGGAAAAATCACTTTAAAAGGTTACATAAGCTCTGTCCTGTGTGTCTCGGTTGGTTGAACAGCATATCATGCACCAAAGGGTCACAGGTTTAATTCCTGGTCAGGACACATACCCAGAATGCAGGTTCCATCCCTAGTCTGGTGCAAGCAGGAGGCAACCAATCAGTGTTTCTCTCACAATGATGTTTCTCTCCCTCTCCCTTCCTCTCTCTCTCAAATCAATAAACACACACACACACACACACACACACACACACACACACACACACACACACACATTTAAAAAGAATTACATAATGCATAAACAAAATGTGATATATATGTATGCATACATATTCACAATGTAATATTAATACATTATTCAGGCTTGAAAAGGAAGAAAATTCTGACATGCTGGATGAAACAAACCAGCCATAAAAAGACAAATGCTGTGTGATTCCACTTGTATGAAGTACCTAAAGTAGTTACGTTCATAGCAGCAGCTGGCAGACACTCCGCAGGGCATGTCCGGGCTCCACTGCGCAGGTGCCGGGTGCTGATAGCTGGGTGGGGTGCCTTTTCTCTCAGATTCAGCCACAGAACGAAAATTGTGATTTCTGCTGCTAATCCTCTCATACACGAGTCCTTGTACAACAAAATTATGTACATGCTCCACATCCCTGCTAGAACCCTCTTCATACTGCTATTCGATGAGTGCAAAGCTCAGCGCAGCGGTGGCCTCAGTTCTCTCCAATCTTCCGGTGCCTGTCTGCGTCCTGCTCAAGGAATCAATCCCAGGGCTGCACTGAGGAACTCTGCAAGGACCATTCCCAGGTGAAAAGGCCCAGGCAGTAATTCATCTATTGAAAGACGAATCCAAAGCACACTTAGAGGAAGAGTAGGTCCCTTGGCTGTGAGATTATGTGCCAAATTGTATTATTTCCTTTGAAATTATCTTATCAAAAAAAAGAAAAGATATAGATATAGATATAGATATAGATATAGATATAGATATAGATATAGATATATGTATATATTACCTAATAAAAGAGTAATATGAAAATTAATCATCTTTCTGCTCCATAAGCCATGCCCACCAGCCAATCAGAGTGAGTATGCAAATAAACCCACCAAGATGGCTACAGCCACTGAGAGCCCAAGGGAGGTGTTTGCCTGGCAACAGAAGAAGCCAAGCTTTCCAGCTGCCCTTGCTGCCCTAAGCCTCCACTCAAGGCTACAAAGTTTCAATTTTAGAAGGTAAACAAATCCAAACAGAAATGGTTGCTGCCACTGAATGAGCAGGGGGCTTGGCTCTGCTCCAGGCTACAAAGTTTCAATTGCAGAAAGTAAATATATCCCAGATACCAGGGCCTCCGCTTGGGTCACTGGGGGGACATGACCGGCCTGCAAACCACCACAGGCTCCTCACTCAGGCTGCCCCACGCCCTAAGGGGACCCCCACCCTGATCCGGGACACCCTTCAGGGCAAATCAACTGGCCGCCACCCATACACCAGGCCTCTATCCTACCGTATTTGCCGGCGTATAAGACGATTTTTTGGCCCTGAAAAATATGCCTCCAAGTGGGGGGTAGTCTTATATGGCGAGTATATAACAAACTCTGTATTTTGGGTGGAAATGTTAGGGGGTCGTCTTATACGCCCAGTCTCTTATACGCTGGCAAATACGGTATTTTTCAGGGCCAAAAAATCGTCTTATACGCCGGCAAATACGGTATTTAATAAAAGAGTAATATGAAGATTGACCATCACTCCAACAGACAATATGGCTGCCCTCATGTGGTCAAAGATCCTGCCCCTTTGTGGACACAAGATGGCCAGCAGGGGAGGGCAGTTGAGAGGGACCAGGTCGCAAGGGAGGGCAGTTGAAGGCAATCAACCCTGCAGGGGAGGGCAGTTAAGGGTGACTAGGCCAGCAGAGGAGGGAAGTTGGGGGCAAACAGGCTGGCAGGGGAGCAGTTAGACATCAATCAGGCTGGCATGGAGTGGTTAGGGGGTGATCAGGCTGGCAGGCAGAAGTGGTTAAGGGCAATCAGGAAGGCAGGCAGGTGAGCAGTTGGGAGCCAGCAGTCCTGGATTGTGAGAGGGATGTCCAACTGCCCGTTTAGGACCGATTCCACCAGGCCATCGAACATCCCTCGAGGAGTCCCAGATTGGACTGGGTGCAGGTAGGGCTGAGGGACAAACCCCCTCCCCCGCCCCTGTGCATGAATTTTGTGTACCAGGCCTTTCTGCAGAAAGTAGAATGATTATTGTCAGCAGCTGGGGGTGGGGGTAGGGGAAATGGGGAATTAAGGGGTACAGAGTTCTAATTTTGCAAGATGAAAAGAGTGCTGGTAATGGATGGTAGCACAGCAATGTCAAAGTATTTTCTACCACTGTCCTGTACACTGAAAAATGATTATGATGCTAAATATTATGCTATTTAAATGTTGCCAGAATTTAAAATAATTTTTTAAAGATTTATATGCCTTCTGGCTCTTACTCCAATTATTTGTCATCCATTCATATTTTAAAAATATATAAAGAACTAAAACAAGAATATATTCTTCTAAGACATCCAAACAATGCAGACTTTGATAAAGCAAAACAAGTACCTCCCTGACTTACACTCAACTTCTTCCTTCCCTGGGGTCATAGGAGATGTGTATTATTCCAGTTTCTGTTGTCTATAGGATAGAAAAAGATCTATATATAAATTATAAATGTTTGACATATGCATGTTATATAAAAGGATTTCTTTTAACCAAAGTGGGGTCATGTCATGTGCAAAGTTCTTAGACTTTCTTTTTTTCACTTAATATGTCTTAGAAATGTGTCCAACTCACTATATAAGTTTTTTCCTCATTCTTTTTAATAACTACACAGCTTACTTTTCAATGGCAACACTGCCATTTATGCAACCATTTCTCTATTGATCAGATATTGAAGTTGTTTCTTCTTTCATTTTGACATGTCTAATCGAAGGTCCACTCAGTGCTGAACAATGTATAAAGTATCTGCATGGAAGTATGCCCAGCACCTACAGTAGCCCCATCATGCACTTGGGAGTTAAATAACGTCTTAGCTTTAGGTTCTTTAGAATGATGGGCCTTGACTTCTATTCTTATCCTATTTTCTTATATTAACAAGAAAGATAAGAAAATGTGTATTTATATGTGCATGCCAAATATGTAAATGTGAATATTATAAAAATGAGTGTATAATTTTTAAATAAAAATGTATATTCACAGGGCTTGCTTGGGTCAGAAATAATTTTTCCCAACCAGTATATTTATTGCAAAACCAGGGCTTACTAGAATAAAGATAAATAAATTAAATGTATTCTTTTCTCCCCAATTTTCTGTCTCAAAACCACAGATGATATTTCAAAAACACTTTCTTACCTTCCTAAAAGAGGGAGCAGATGGAAATGTGATGCATGTGGGCCACTAAAGTCCAGGAAAACTAAAATCAGTCTTTAGAAAAGGAGTCCAAAAAGACCATTGATCTGTTGGAGTTACAAAGGAACTTGAATTTTCAGAACAAGAAAATTTAAAAAATGAATATTAGTAGGACATTAAATAAATTCTTATCATTTTATTTATGCATGTGTTTTAATCTTTATTTTATTAATAATTTCCCCTCATAAAAAAGGGAAATAAAAAAATCAACCATGAACTTCTCCCTGCAACAATTGAAGATGGTCTGGGCCCCACATGCCATTTTTGATGGTCATTTCTACTGTCTTCCAGTTCTCCTTAGGCCTGAAACCCAAGACACACTCCCTTCCCTGGAGAATTACATCCTAAATCACTGACAGCTAGGAAGGTGGCCTCCTCTAGTAATTTCTTTCTCTGCTTCTTAATAATTGAACTTGGTAGAGAAAACTCAAGATTAAGAAATCCAGTTAACAACTAATTAACTTCATTTTGAATATATAAGTGGCAAAGTAGCCTATATGTAATTTCACAATATAAATTAAGAACATATAAGTTATATAATTTTTCTCAACTAGAACAATGCATGGTCTCATTAAGAGAGTACTTTTGCTCTCTTATCTCATAACCTATACCAGTTATGTTGGGAAGAATAAGCAAGTGGAAAAAAAAAGTACCAAGTGAATGAATAAATACGTAATGAAAAGCTAATTAAATAGCCAATGAGTTTTAACGTATCTATCATTTAAATCTATGTTTCTTACAGGAAACTCTGGTTAGTGATGTACATACATTGTTTTAAAAAGTAAGAAAAACTAAAAACTATACAATTAATAAATTTAAAAGCATAGAAACCTAAAGCCATTCGGCATAAAACAAACCAAATAAGAGAATCATCAAGAATAGTATTGTGTCACATTAGAGCTCATTATCTGTTATTCATAACAATAGCCCTGGGACACTAAGAAAACATTTAAATTTAGTACCAAATAATATTTTTCTGGAAAGCTATAGAAATATGTAACACTTTAAAAGATTTCTTTAAAAAATTAAAATTGTAGCACTTAATACAAATAAGCTATCTGGAAAAAAATACTTATAAGGATTGTTTCATTCTTACATACCTAAAATATTAGGTTTCTATTTCTACCGCATGGAACTTTTTAATAATGAATTACTTAGTCTTTCCCTGAGACTCTGGAAAATAATGAATTTTGGCTTTTAGCATCTAAAGAAATCATCAGTTTTTCTCTTTTGGAAATTCAATGCTGGAATCAAAGACACCCATCTATCTCTGCTTTTCATTCCAGCCTCTTACCCGCTAGTTTAGAATCCAGAGAGCCTGGCAGTTTTTTTCTACATATGCTATTGGCTGCCAGCTCTAGAACTTCCTCCTTTATTCCATCTAATCTCCTCAGCCTCTAAAATAAATAAAAAATAATTGAAACAAATATGATAAAGGCATTCCAAAATTGAAAGTATGAAACAAAAATTCTTGACATTCAGTCAAAAGAAGTGGTCTGCTCATCATCAGTCAACACGAGAAGGAGATAATATAATTTACTTTGGCAATTTTGTGTTTACTTCCTTCAAAAGAGTGATCTGAGAGACAATGGGTCAAATGCAGAATTATACTTCAGATACAATGTCTTTATTAAGATAAAAAGGAAACCACCTCTTTCAAATCATAGAAGGCTAGTTGGGGATAGTTCCCAAAGCAATTGATTTTTTTTTATTGTATGACTTTGATGCCCAGAGCCAAGATAGTATGACAAGGAAGCAAAATAAGACTTAAAAAGAAAATATGTCTTCAACCATAGTCCTTTGGGGCAGGATCCAAATCAAGTGCTATAACTTACAGTTCAGTAAGTCAGTAACAATAACACAGGAAAACAAAAATCCTGACACCTAAACACAGCAAGTCTGGTATTCATCATTGTAATAAAGGTTTTCTTTTTAGAAATTATCCTTTTGACTATAAGTGGAGCTATTCCATGTCATCTTCTTTATAGAAGAACTAGAAGCCTGGTGCACGAAATTCGTGCACTGGGTTGGGGTCGGGGGGAGGGTGTCCTTCAGCCCAGCCTGCACCCCAGTCCCATCTGGGATCCCTCTCACAATCCAGGACTGCTGGCTCCCAACTGCTCACCTGCCCGCCTTCTTAATTGCCCCTAACCACTTCTTCCTGCCAGCCTGATCACCCCCTAACCACTCCCATGCCATCCTGACCGATATCTAACTGCTCCCCTGCCAGCCCGCTTGCCCCCAACTTCTCTCTTCCTCCGGCCTGGTCACCCCTAACTGCCCTCCCTTGCAGGGTTAATCGCCTCCAACTGCCCTTTCTTTCAGGCCTGGTTCCTCTCAACTGCCCTCCCTTGCAGGCCTGGTGCCTCCCAACAGCCCTTCCCTGCTGGCCCTTATCTATAGCAGACCTTCTTTTGTACCACTAAGATGTAATCTAGGCTTAGGAAACTGTTCCTTTAGGATTTTAGCAGGCCTCCCTCCAAGAGAGAAAAAGTAGAAGAGTTTAGTGAGATGGACAACAGTCTTTGCTTCTATAACTGTCTCAGATCCACAGTTGATACTCACCATGTTTCTCCGACAAAATATATTTTAGATTTCCTTCACACTTAGCTTCTACCTCCTCTGGACTTGGTGGTTTACCTGGTGCAGTGGCCCAAATCCTCCTGCTCAAGCACCCTGGTTTCATGGTGACCCTGCACTCTTCAGGCTAAAGTTGCTGGGTATTATTCATTTGCAGTAACCTTCGGGAAAGTGAGTACCAGAGGCATCCATGTAGTTCACCTGAGTTCAATACATATTCCTTCCTGTCTCATTGTATAGCAGCAAGCCTACCTCCTCATGATTGGAGTCATTTACCTCTACCGAGATGTTGTCACCTGTTCTTACATGCTGGTATTCGGATATAAGGAACCCAAATGTGTAGTTTAAAGTTCAATGGTACCTTCTCAGAGTCCCCTTGCTAAAAGGCTGGCCTTTAGGAAGCCTCGTTCCTCTAATCCTTCAGAGCCAAGAGTTTCAAGAATATGAATCCAAATGCCCACACTGGGTTATTGGAAGTCACAATACATAGAGCCACTCCTTCTTCCACCTGTTTTTCTTTCCCCAATACCATACAGTTTCTTTGATTCAATGTATATACTGTGTCCTGAAGAATGGCATGTCATCCATGCAAATTGTCACCTCTAAAACTGGCGCTTTACCTGTGTCTTCAGCAGGTGATCCCAATGTTCTATCTGGCTATCAGCCTCTAGGTAGTACAATAAGTGACATGGCCAGTTTATCCCATGGTCATAGGTCCATTCTCACACCATTTTAAAAAATATATATTTTATTGATTTTTTACAGAGAGGAAGGGAGAGGGATAGAGAGATAGAAACATCGATGAGAGAGAAACATTGACCAGCTGCCTCCTGCACACCCCCTACCAGGGATGTTTCCGCAACCAAAGTACATGCCCTTGACCAGAATCCAACCTGGAACCTTTCAGTCTGCAGACCGATGCTCTATCCATGGAGCTACACCAGTTTTGGCCATTTTTTAATATATATATATATATATATATATATATATATATATATATATATATATATATAAAGCATGCATCCTGTTCTGATGCACTGTTATCTGAATCTCACACCAGTCGAGACTTAAATCTTTAGATAAAACACTTAAATCTTTAGATAATGATATGGGTTAAGGTCCTATGGACAGAAAAAGCAAACCTAAACCTGGAATATATGCAAATGCTTCTAAGAATGAACCACTGGCTCTCCAAAGATGAAAAATGCCCAATAATATAATCAGCTTGCCAACAAGGGCCAAATTTATCTCCTGGAGAAATGATGCCATAAGGAAAGCTCAGTACTTTTTTCACTGCTGGCAGGTTAGAATTATGCAGCAGTTGCAATATCTAGCTCAGCCTTGGTAAGTAGGAGGCTGTGACATTGAGTATGTGAAGCCTCCATCTTTGTCACTGGCACATATATACTCATCCTGCCAGCATTGAGCAGACAATGATAGAGGCTAGCTAACTTCAAAACTGGTTGGGTCATATTGTTAACTTGGTAGGTTAGTGCCTTTCTGTAATGAATGTCCTCTGGTGAGCATGAACTACTGATATAAGATCTTTCCACTTCGTGCCCATTCCTATGTTCATTCACACGTTTCAACCTTATACCATCTTATTTCAAATTTGTAAATCTTTTTCCTTTTAAGATTCCTGCTGGGCCATTTGTCTCTGCCCATATTTCATATCTGTTCTAGTAGATGCACTTCCCAAAACTCTATCTGCTGGGAAATTTTTTATCACTACTATTTTCAAGGCCACCCCTGAGTGAGGTTGCCACACATTTCTGAGGTAAATCCATATAATTTCCTTCAACTTTTATTGAGCACCTATCAATCACATTGTTAGGGTGTGGGAATAAATGAAGAATAAAACACCATCTTTGCTCACAAATTCAGAGTCTAGTCAAAGTAGGAGATTGAGACAATATGGTCAGTGCTACTGGTAGCATTGGTTGAATGCTGTCAGGGAAATAGATTTAAATATTAGATGTTTCAAAGAAGAAATTTACTAAGTAGCAGAAAGGTTAGCCTGCAGGCTGAATGTGCATAGGTTCACAAAATTACAGTTGTAAGTGAAAATAAGTAACAATCTACTTGCAAATGTGATTATCAGTCACAGAGGTGAAGCCAGGTATATACTTCGGGTAAGATGGCAAAATAGCACCTGTTTCAATGTAACCAAGTTCTGAACTTATGTAATTCATCTTTTTCAAATATGTAATTCATCTTTTTCAAACATGTGTCTAGTGTACCTCTCAAGTGTCATAGCTATAGTGGAATGGATGAGGATCGCCTTGGGAAGATGATGGGAGAGGGTGCCAAAGGAGGCAAAGAGGAAAGAGGAGAAAAGAATATGCAAAAAAGATGAGTATTACAGAACAGCGTGTTCCTAAGTAATACGGATTTACTTTTCAGAGGCCCTATGTGGTTTCTGGCACAAGTCCTCAAAACAAGTCAATTAGACATAGGCAAATGTTCTCAGCATTGCAGAATGAATGGTTAAGAGTCCAAAAACAAAATTATACCCCAAATGAGATTCTGACATAAAAATCTCAAGCTACTCCAAAAGGGAGAATGCCAACAGTCTATTCCAGAAGAAGATGCTGCTCATACCAACATCTATGCATCAGTCTAGATACCTAGGTGGAAACAAGCGACCTCAACTTAGGAGATGCCCCCATCAACAGCAGTCACAGAATACATCTAGACTCCTTTCTCCCCAACTAGACAAGCCAGACCCTGAGGAATGTTTCCTCTCCTTTAAGTGTAGATAGTGAAAAAGAAAAAGAGAAAAAATCAGCTAACTAAAGCCTGAAATTCTAACAGAAAAAGCATGGAAACATTTGGACATCTATCCATGTCTTTAAAAATCCCCCCCCCAAAAAAAATATTTAGTTAAGTAATCTACTCTATCTATTATAGAAAATATGGAATTTGGCATTTCCAAAATTTCCTGGATATAAATCATAAAATACCTCATATCTCCTGTATGACTGACCTATTCTAATGATGAGAATGAAAATCAAAGCATGGTTTTTAGTGTGTTAGCTTATGGTATTTGAATGAATTACAACAGGCAAGCCCAAAATTATTATCAAAGGATTATAATGTCCATTATAATGGGCATTTCACTGTGGACATATCTCCATAACAGGATTCACAGCAAATTTTAAATAGTGACCCAATATATATTAAATTCTGTAGAAATTAAATTTTATGCTATTGTTCCTGTGAAATATAATAATTCCATAAATTTCCTTTTCATTATAATTGTTTATTTTATCTACCTCTTTCCTCATAGCTAATCAATGTCAGACCTAAGTCCTGGATTCTAAAACTTACTCATTTTATAATAGTTGTCCATTGATTCTATAAACAATTAAGAGTTTTTAACACCAAATGCTTTTTTGGGGGGAAGAGGGGGGAGAGGTAAGAAGAGTTTTATGAAAATATTCATTTTAGGCAAAAACTTAGTTCTATAGTATTCACTAGAAAATATTTTATTCTTAGAAGAACAAAATACATAAAAACTACTTTTAAAATTTAGATTTTAATAAAAATTTTCAGAATAAAAAATATCTAAGGTGAAATAATAGGGTTATTGGATAAGGAATTAATTAAACAGATTGTACTTCCTGGTCTATCTGCCTGTCATTACAAGTATTGCTTTGTGGCAGCATCAGAGAGCACAGCTATTACCTGGAGATATGGTGAGACCCCATGGAGTGTAACCCCAACAGTTGCTTACCACAGATATTCTCCGTTTTCAAATTTGCATTTTGTACTTTAAAATGCTCAGCTGTTTTTAATTTTATTAGCAAAAGAACAGAAGTAAAGTGTATGAAAATAAAACTAGGTACTATCGGAGAATTATGTAAACATTTTTGAGTTATTATGTTTTGGCCACAGGTAACAGAAACTAAGGAAATTTTAGCACGTGTAATAGAAAGTCACAGAAGGTTCAGGTTATAGGATATGTTACTTAGTCATTCCAGCAATGTCATCAAACCCTGAGGATTTTATCATCTCTCCTTTCTTCCCCCCTTTCTTTGACCTCATTTATAGGATATGACATCAAGACTAAAAGTAGCACCAATTGTTTAATCTAGACAACACTAGTAAAAAGAGAGAGGTCATCGTGTGGTGTGATTATCTCTTAGGATTTAGATCATTTTCCAGAAGATGCACCAACAGATTTTACTTCACAGTTCATTGACTAGGACTGAGTCACATATCTGGACCAATTACTAGCAAGGATAACCAGCTTATCCTTATAGGAACTAGTTATATTACTGCAGCTGGGTCATCTCTTGGAGGCACATTGCTGCATATGGCACTGTTGTATATCTAAATAAATCTAGGTTTTGTGAAAAACAAGAGGAAAAGTAAATGGTAAGTAGACAACCAAAAGTGTTGTCTTTACAGTAACTGTAACCGCATAAGAATTTATACCAATATTTGATGATCTACTCTGTGCCAAATGTTGTGTCAGATGCTTTGTAGTTATTATCTCTCATTTTCAATTTGTGAACATTCCAAAAGGGAACTCGTAATACCTCCTTTTTGAAGATGAACTGAAACTCACGGGCTTTAAGTTCCTTGCCTGAGATTAATTAAATTGGTTCTGGGGACATGATTTAAAGCTAGAAGTCTTTACCTTTAGAGCTCTTTCAACCCACTAACATTCTTCAAAAAGTATTTTGTTAATTTCTTGACCTAATAGATGCTTCATAACAAGAAGCTCCTAGGTCAAATACATTTAGGAAATATTGTGCTTTTTCTCTCTTTCCTGGAGATTAGAGGTACACAATGTAATAGTTATAACTATGGAAAATTGTACAAAACAGAAATTCCTCCAATTCATTTCAAACCAATAAACCCTATTGTTTAAAGATATATTTTTCCCCACAATGATATTCAGAGAGGTCTTTCGGTGGTACCCACTTTGGGAAATTCTGCACTTCATTATTTGACATTCAAAATGCATTAATGAACATCAACAATCAAATTATACTAAAATGATAGTATTAACATGTAATTATATTATACATATGTAACCAGTATAGTTGTCTTACTGTGAAATTATTTTATTTTTTACAGTTATTATTCTCAAATGTCGAATTTTACTTTCCTATCCTTCTCATCAATAGTCTTCACAACATCTTGCTTAAATTAAATTTTGTCAGTTATGGTTATTTTTCACACTTAAAACAATATTAAAAATAATAGGGAAATTGCCAAAACTGGTTTGGCTCAGTGGATAGAGTGTCAGACTTTGGACTGAAAGATCCCAGGTTCAATTCCAGTCAAGGGCATGTACCTTGGTTGCAGGTACATCCCCAGTAGGGGGTGTACAGAAGGCAGCTGATCGATGCTTCTCTCTCATTGATGTTTCTAACTATCTCTTTCCCTTCCTCTCTGTGAAAAAATCAATAAGACATATTTTTAAAAATAGGGAAATCAATGAAGATGCAAGATATAACAATTAGATTGTTTCCATATATTAAAAGAATAACAGGGGCTGTTATGAACTTTATATCCATAAATTTAACATCTTAAGTTGCTTGGACAAATTTCTTGAAAGCTACTGCAAGATCTCACCAAGAAGAAATGGATCATCTTAATAGCTCTATCTATATTACATAAATTGAATTTGTAGTTGAAAACCTTACCACATACAAAAACCTCCAAGCTTGATGGCTTCATCAAGTGGTGAGTTCTAACAAATACTTAAGGAATAAGTAACAAAAATTCTACATAAACCCTTTCAGAAATTTGAATAGGAGAAATATTTCCTAATTTATTTTATGAGGCCAGCACCACCCTGATACCAAAAACCAGACAAAGGTATCTTAATAAAACTATATAACAATATATCTCATGATATAAAAACATTCTAAACAAAATTTTAGAAAATTAAGTATAATAAAACATCAAAACCAAATGGGATTTATCCCAGAAATATTTTTAAAATGTTATTTTTATCAAACATCAATCAATATAATTTACCATGTTAAGAAATTAAAACCACTTGACCACCGGGACCAGGTAACTATTGCTTAGAGCATCATCCCATATGCCAAGGCTGCAGGTTTGACCTCCAGTCAGAGCACACACAAGAATCAACCAACCAATGCATAAATAAATGGAACAGCATATCAATTCTCATTCTCTCTTTCTCTCTCTCCTCGATCAATAAAAAAGAGTTAGTTTAAAAAGCCACTTGATCATCTAAATGAGTTCAGAAGACGCATTTGACAGAATTCAATGTCTATTCCTGGTTTTTTTTTTTAAAGGGGGGAGGGTGCTCTCAGCAAACCAGAAATAGGAGGTAACTTCCTCAAAAGATTACCTATAAAAATCTTTCAGCTAACATCACATGTATGGAGAAAAACTGGTGTTTCCCCTCAGATAAAGAACAAAATAAGGCTGTCGTCTGTCATCACTTCTATTCATCATGTACTGGTGAATAAAAATATGTGTATATATATATATATATATATATATATATATATATATATATAGCTTCCCAATTAGAAGTAAAAAAACAAAAACAACAACAAACAAACTGTCTTTATTCACAGATGAAGTAATTATCTATGTAAAAAATTTGATGGAATATGTAAGATAGCTACCAGAACTAGTAATTGAGTTCAGCAAAGCTGGAGGATAAAAGATCAACATATAAAAATCAACTTTATTTTCATGTATGATAGAAACCAGCATAAGTTTAGAATTTAAATTATATATCACAACACCATAAATATTAAATATTTAGAGATAGATTTGAAAAAAATATCTGTACACTGGAAACTACAAAATATTAATGGGGAAAATTTCTAGGAGTCTAAAAATATGGAGGCATATATTGTGTGCATGGATTAGAAGATTCAGTCAAAATATCAATTGTCTCTTAATTGATATATCAATTCAACGCAATTTTAATTAACATCCCAGCAGGGTTTCTTTTTCATAGGAAGTTACAAGCTGAAAAGGAAATGCAAAGAACCTAAAGAAGACAAAACAACTTTGAAAAAGAAAAGCTAAGTTAGAGAATTACCTACTTCAAATCTTATTTATAAACTACAATAATTAAAGCAATGTGGTAATGGTTTAAATATGCACAAATAAATATGTGGCCTCATACACATATAGACAACTGATATATACAAAGATACAAATGTAATTTAGAGGAGAAAGGATAGTCTTTTCAACAAATTATATTAAAAATTCAAATGTAAAAAAGAACCTTGATGTATATATAACTCCTGCCATGAATAAAAATTACCTAGAATTATAGATATATTAAAACATTAAATCTAGAAGAAAACACAGGAAAAATCTTTGTGATCTTAAATTAGTTGAAGATTTCTTAGTTACAACACAAAAACACATGATCCATAAAAAAACTATTTGACTTTATCAAAATGTTACTTTATTTTTGTTGTTTATTCTATAACTGTTGTCCCATGTCCTCCCTTTTGCTCACCTCCCCCACATCTCTGCCCCCTTTCCTTCCCTTCCCTCTGGCCATCACCACACTCTTGTCTGTATCTATGGGTTATATATACGTGTTCTTTCACTAATCCCTTCATCATCTTTCATTCAGTAGATTTCACATATAAGTCAGCACGAATGGACCTGAAGATTATTATGATAAGAGAAATAAGTCCATCACTGAAAGACAAATATCTCACTTAAAACTTCTATTTTTAAAAGACAATGTTAAGAAAGTAAACAGAAAAGCCACAAACTTGGGGGAAATAAGAGAAACATGCAAATTACTGTCACTATGCTATGCCCAACAGCCAATCAGAGTGAATATGCAAATTAACCTGAAAATATGGCAGCAGCCCACCCCCCCAGGTGCTCTGGGCCTGTGAGAGTCAGAGAAGTCTGGCGCCAATGCCTGAGGCTGGCTGCAGCCAGGGAGAACAAGAAGCCATCTGCCCTGTGATCCCAGCCACAGCCAGCAACAGAAACCTCACATCTACCTGCCCCATGACCTGGGGCATCCCATGCTGAAGCCAGCCAGAGAAGCTGCCCACACTGCATCCCAGGGAAGATGGAGAAGCCGCCCTACTGCGGTCCGGGCACCAGAACCTGCAGCTGGCTACAGCCTGGTAGACAGAGAAGCTGCCCACCCTGCAGTACTGGGTGCCAGCATTTGAGGCTGCAGCCCAGGCGAAGCCATCTGCCCACCATCCCCTGTGGCTGCAGCCAGTCTGGGCGCCAATGGCTGACCAGAGGGAGGGAAGCCCGGATCCAAGGTGCCTGTGGCTGACTGGAGGAGGGGATCCTGGATTCCAGATGCAGAGGTGGTTAGGGGCAATCAAGCTAGCAGGGGAGCAGTTAGGGACAATCAGGCGAGCAGGCATAAACAGTTTGGGGTAATCAGGCAAGCAGACAAATGGTTAGGAGTTAGCAGTTCTGAATTGTTAGAGGGATGTCCAATTGCCAGTTATCCCCTGAGGGGTTCCAGATTGGAGAGGGTGCAGGCCAGGCAGAGGGACACCCTACCTTTCTCCCCCAGTGCACAAATTCTGTGCACTGGGCCACTCGTAACATTAAAAGTGTAATATGCTAATTAAACAGGGCTTCTTTCTGGATGACCTTCCAGATGAAGCTGGGCTGCAAGGGAAGCTCGGGTCCTGGGGGCCAGAGGGAAGCTGCTTTTATCAGCCAGAAGAAGGAAGGCCTACTCTTGCATGAATGAGTGCATCAGGCCTCAGTTTTTAAATAATATATTTGACTATAAAACTTGTGTTCAGAATATAATGAATTTTAAGAATTCAATAATAAAAAATGTCAAATATATAAACACTTCACCAAAAACATACAAATGGCAAACAAACGCATAAAAAGATGCTGAACCTCATTAGTCATTAAGAAAATGAAAAAAAAAAACATAACAAATATAATTATGAGCTTTTAGAAAGACTATTATTGAAAAGCCCCATAATGACAACTGTTGTCAAGGACATGCAACAACTAAAATTCCCATGCAATGATGGTGAGAATATTTAATGATGCAATGATGTTGGGGAACACATCGGCCATTTCCAATTCAGTTCATCATACATCTTCCATATAATCCATCCATTTCGTTTATCAGGATTTCTCATAAGAAATGAAAGTTTATAAAAATACTAGAGGCCTGGTGAATGAAATTTTTGCATGGGGATAGGGGGTGTCCCTCAGCCCAGCCTGCACCCTCTCCAATGTGGGACCCCTTGGGGGATGTCCAACTGCTGGTTTAGGACCAATTCCACAGCAGTTGGATATCCCTCTCACAATCCAGACCTGCTGGCTCTTAACCAATCCTGCCAGCCTGATTGACACCTTATTGCTCCCCTGCAGTCCTGATCACTCCCAACTGCCTTCTCCTGTTGGCCTAATCGCCATTAAATTTAGCCCTACCTTTAAAATTTAATTAAAGAGGGTGCATTTCTACTTCAGACTATAGCTTTATATGATCCTTCCCCTGACAGCCATCTTATGTTAACCATCTTGTGGTGGCCATATTGTGGCAGCCATCTGTGATGACGTGGGGCGGTCATCTTGTGGCAGCTATCTTGTGATGACATGGGGGCAGCCACATTGTGGTCTTGTGATAACATTGCACAACACCACCTAGGATTTTATTATATAGGATTTGTATGCAAATAATCATAGTGGCTTTTTGAGAAAATGTACAACACTGAAAACAGTATAATTGTCTATCAACAGGTAAATAAATAAACAAATTATGGAATATTCACACAAAGAAATAAAACCCAGCAATAAAAAGGAATGAACTATTGACACCCACAATGGATGACTCTCAAAACAAGTATGATGTAAGGAAGACAGACAAAAAAGATTTTCACAAAAGAATATGAGAACATTTTTCTCAATTTGTTGCAGGTGATATTATAATGATTTTGGTAATTTCTCATATATATTAAAGTTTACTTTAATAAGTGCAGCTTATTGTATATCAATTATACCTCAATAAAGCTACTAACAATAAAAAATTAATCTTAGTTATTTTGAAACTTAAAACTTGAACTTGAGCCAAAACTAATTTCCTTTCCTCGCCCTACAGAAACTAAACCTCAGCTGCCTAGAATAGATGGGGTTGGGGAGCAGATTCCATTTCCTCTAGTGTGGGAAAAAGGCAAAGAAGAAAGAAGGTGTGGTTTCTGTGTGCAACTTCCTCTTGGTAGTTTGCTGGTGTTTCTGTTTTCAGTCTGGTTGAGTCTTGTTACATCTGTTATTGGGGATTTGGCTGATAGTAGGATCTTCACATGGGTAGTTTTCATAATTCCCTCAGGATGGTGCTCACTTTCTCTGAGCTTCCTCCATTGCTCAAGAGACTTCTTTAGAAGAGCAGCCATGTCTCTCTTTGGCTCTATTGGCAATAATATAAATCTCCCAACAATTTCTCTGAGTTGTTAGACATTTTGTCACTTTCCATTTTGTCACATTCTCTACCCTCTATGAACCTCTATGTGAAGCCACCTCTCAGGAACCTTGCAGACCTGAAATTGGGAAGCAAGTATCCTGATTTTCTTCTCAAGGCAAACTGTTGTATATTGCTCATCCCTCAATTCCCACTACACTAGGGAGCCTTCAGTCTTCAGAAAGCAGATGCCAGTCTCTGTTTACCACCTAGGCCCTTAAACCCTTTCCTTCACAGAGTGAGATGGGAGGAACTTAACAGAACTACATGCTATACTCCTGGGACCCCCAAAATTTACACCAGAATGCTCTCACCAAGGTCTATGCTTTGGAGGGTACTGAAGCTCAGAAAGCACCCATTAATGGAAAAGAACTCAGTTTCCCCTTCTTAAAGATACCACCAGCCCTCATGAGTTATCTTCTTCAGTTCCCCTTCACTTAGCTTCGGGAAGGAAGTGAGAGGATACCTTTTGCCTGACTATTTTACTTCACAGTGGCACAGGCAACTATTCGATTACCTAAAATTTTTTCCAATTTCTCTTGGGCACACAGTTAGTCTATAATTTCCAGAATTACTAGGGTTTATGTGTTGCCCTGAAACTGCATTCTGTGCAATGAGCAGAAGTGACGTGTACTACTTTTAGCCCTAGCACATTAAAATCTCTAAGAAATAATTTCCTGTCTTATCCCCAGACTCCAACAGCCTGGGTCACAAAATGAATGCATAGACCCAATATCCTTTTCTTCCCAATTGGTTCCACACTACTCTTAAGTAAGCAGAAATAAACTCTTATTCTAATAAAAGTCCAAAGATATTTTTTTTATTTTGTTTGTGATAATAGTTAACCTGCCATAACTAATAGAAGCGGGTGGGGGGAAGGCATTGTCTAAACAGGCAACTAGTGGTAGGAACAATAATATTGGAGCTATAGAGATGTTATGCAGGGGCAAAATAACTGGCAAACCTTCTCCTACTTGGAAGGTAAAGCAATGAGACCTGAATCAGTCATTCTAGGGGAAGTGGGTTTAAAAAGTGTGGAGGGAGTAAGGCTTTTTCTTAATGCTTTATTTTTAACAAGGTATTACAAGAGAGAAATGAGTTCAGGAAAGACAGTCTGCAAAAAGAAATAGAGGGAATAGAAAGAATCCAAAAATCCAGGTTCTCAAAAATTCAAAAAGCAACTCTTTCTTGACTTTAAATAGTAAGAATTTGATAAATCCTTTTAGCAACAGAGGCCCAGTAAGATTTCCTCAAACAAGAAATTTAGCTCTACCTTTAAAGTTTAATTAAAGAGGATGCATTTCTACTTCAGACTATAGCTTTATATGATCCGCAGGTAGTTTTTCTTAAACTCAAAGTTGAGAGAAACATGGAAGGGAGGCAGCAAAAGCATAAACCAGACTTGAGCTTTATTTGGGAATGAATTTGAGCTGTGCTTTTTGACACATGAAACTGATTAGATGCAAGAAAATCAAAATCTTCCAAAGTTGTTGAGGGCATTGCATTGCCAAAGAAACCATATATGCCTTTGACTTACTGAGTCTTCAAACAAGCCATTGGGTACTCAAACTTTCCTGAACAGGGAATGGCTGCAAAATCTGAATAATTCCAATAAGCATATCCCCAAAGCTCACTTAGATGTTGCCACAGATGATAACAGACAAGAAGGAACTTCTCAAAGAGTAGAGCAAGGGGCATAAGGGGCGGTGCTCAGGGATTGCATTCCCCGAGGACAGAATAAGAGTCTAATGAAGAACTGCCAGGGCAAAGGACTCTCCTACCATGCTTTACAGGAGTTCATTACAGCTGTTTACCAAACACTGCTGTGTATCTCTCATTCTTCTTCATTTTACACAGTTCATTGCTGCTATTATGTCCCTGTTTCACAATTATATATTAGACTAATGGCCTGGTGCATGACATTTGTGAACTTGGGGTAGGAGGGATCCCCCAGCTTGGCCTGTGCCCTGTCACAGTGCAGGAGCTCTGTAACCTATCAAGGTGGGCCCTGCCCACCCATCCGGGGCTTCTTGATGGATTGCCTCGAAGAGGTAGGCCAGAGCCATGGGAGGCCTGTGGACCCAGGTCTCCCTCTGTGCACTCTTACCTAACCCCCAGCACAGGCCCAAGGAGGAGGCCTCCCTCTGCGAGCACCTGCCTGACCCCCCACCGTGGTCCTCCCCTGTCCCCTACTCAGCAAGGCCCCGCTCACCCGCACCTGCTGCGCATGCCGCCTGCTGAGTGGTCATGACATTATGGTGTCCTGGATAATTTACATATTCCTCTATCATTGTATAGGATTTGGAGGGATGGATAAGCAGATAACTTGTCTTTTTAGTGCAAGAAGCTATACCTGAATCTTATAGTAAAGCCTGCACATCACCTGGATATCATATACACTATACCTGTGGAGGCAGGGTAAGTCAATCCCATGAGTAAGTAGCTGTGTTAAAATGGACGTTTGGTGACCAGACTATGGAAGAGACTGATCCCTGATCAAAGCCATTTATTTTCCTTCTTTTTCCTGGATACACTGGTACATGACATTTCCTAGATCCTTTTACATTTAGGTGTAGCCATAAGTCAGAGTTCTAGCCAAAGATTCCATTGAGTGGAAGGGATGTACTATATCACTTCCTTAGCCAGCCCATGTTATTGTATTATATTCTCAAATAAATGTGTTCAAGTTCTAAACCCTAGTACCTCAAAATGTGACTATGTTTGGAGATAAGGTCTTTAAAAGGTGATTAAGTTAAGATGAGGCCATTAGGGTAGGCCCTAGCCAATCTAGTGTTCTTATCAGAAGAGGAAATTTGGACACACAAAAAGACATCAATGATGCAGAATACTGAGAAAAGACCATGAGAGGACATAGCTAGAGTTAGCCATCTGCAAGTGAAGGAGAGAGACCTCAGGGGAGGGGGGAGGACACCAGCTGGCACCTTGATTTTGGACTCCTAGCCACCAGAACTGTGAGGGGGAAAAAATATATATATATAATTTAGTTCCAGCCCATGGAATGAGGAAGCAATCTATTATTTTTGAAGCACTACTTCTGTGATATAACTATCTGATGTTTCAAGACTGGAATATGCAGATCATAATCCAGCTGCAGACAATGTCAAGGACCTTGAACTCAATAAATAAAATTCTTTCCTCTCATCTTCTACCCATACTCCTTAAGAGTTAATGGGGAACTAACAAGGCTATAAATTACTCCTTATACAAAAATATGATTAATTTATATAATGACTATCCTGTTTCTTTACTGATTATTATCTCTTATGTGTTTATCTTTGAACTACTATGTCAGATATCTTTAAAATTCAATGCCAGAATGTAGATAAAATTATGCAACTTTGCCTAACCTCAATTTGCTTCATAAGTCTTCTTTGAGCTTTATCTTTCCTTTGTTTAACATTTTAGACCATTAAGTAAAGCCAAGATAGATATAGTGCAAAATATTATAAGTTCAAGAATGTGAAGTTTATGCATAAGAAATAGGATCATGGAATTGGTTAGTACCCCTATGGCCATCAACCATGGTAACTGAGAGAGATCTATGGAAGGAATTCCTCCTACAGCTCTATGAATGCTTCCCTTGCTGTTTATGTTAACATAGTTTATATATGCCTTATGAGCCTTGACCAATGATCTCAAATCCTCACTGATCTCTGATTATTGCCTTTCTAATAATCACAAGTTTGGGAGTGGGGGGCTATGATTCATAAAATATTTGTTCAATGCTGTCTACATACCAGGCTGTTAAGAACCTTCACATTTAGCTTATAAGCTCTTGGGAGTAGTATCTTCCTCTTTCTACCTCTTTCAGTCATAACACCTCTACTGTTTTCCTCTATGCACAGAATGCAGTGTACATATTAGTAATTCCATAACATTCTAAAACAGGCTTATTACAAATAGAAAGTAATTCGGGTCAGGAAGCATTACATAAGACAATGTAATAAACAGTGTCATGAATAAAATCTAATATTCTGTTAACAAATAAAACAAAGGAATTCCAACGACCAACATTTCCTCCACTGCATGCCTTGATAGAAATATTCCTAAATATTGAGCTATGTAATCTTTTCTTTAGTTTTTATCCAATTTAATGGGGTATTTCAAGAGATGGATGTGCCTTTCAGTGGGATGGCTTCTACTCATGAAGTCCTCCAGAGTGGACATTGCTAATACAAATCAATTCTTGCTTTATGTAACAGATACCAGTCTTCCCACAGACCTTGATAATGCTTTCTCCAAATATTCATCATCCTTAAATTCTTTTTAAACTAGTCATTATGTGCCATAAATTTTCCTCTCACTTTATGCAGTAACAGCAGCGACTGAAATGAATTTTCAGCTTAGAAAATATTTGCAGGATGATCTCTCAACCTTGTTCAAGTTCAGAAGTAATCCAGTTCAGGTTAGCTTTCATCATCTTTGGTGTTTATTCTAGGAATTCTATCATCAAAAGTAGTCCAGGGTAGATTTCGCCACGTTGACACAGCAGAACTCAATTTTTCAAGGAAAAGAAAACTCTCAATGTGCTAAAATGATTTATGACCTTTAGGTATTTTAAATTATGAGCAGAGAAACATCTAAGGCAAGCTTTAATGGCAGAACTTTTAGGAGCATATTTTTCAAGTTGTATAAACAATATGTGATATTTCCTTCCACTATGTATTTAAAGTCTATATCAAGGACTTATAAGCTTAAAAGAAGGAGGAATTTCATAGTTAGGCTGCCAGAAGCCAAACTATCATCCTTGGTGTGCATGGTTCTGCACAATGCGTGCTTCAGGGAAATCATTCCCTGCATATCAGAATTGGAAATAGTAATTCATCTAGTCAGAGTCACATTTTAAGCTTTATGGTATTTATGTAAACACTAGAGGCCTGATGCACAACATTCGAGCAAGGGGCTAAATTTGTGCATTGGGCCTCTAGTATAAGATAAATAAGATCTTCTGAGCTGTCTACAGAATCATTTCCATCCATAATGATATTTTACTCTAGTCCATCTATACCACCCAACCCTACTCTGAGGTTTTCCTACCAGGACCATCTATCAGAATGGTCATGTCCTTTTAAAATTAAATTTAAGTCAAAAGAAACTCAGTTTGGTGTTTTTATGTAGATATAAACAGGTTGGTTAGCACCTTAAAAACAAATTTCGTTAATATTAATGACATTCTTTTTTATTTTATTTTTTGATAGATATATTTTTTATTAAGGTATTATATGTGTACATAGCTTACCATTCCCCCCCACCTTCCATTCATGCCCTCCCTCCCCAGAGTTCTGTGTTCGTTGGTTATACTTGTATTCATGCATACCAGTCCTTCAGTTGTTCTCTTATCTCCCCCAGGTCTCCTTCCCCTCCCTACTGTCATTTGACAATCTTCTTGTTTTATGGTGACTATCTCAGAATCACATGAATAGAATCCGCTCCTCATTTGGCAGTCTGCTTGTTTTATGCTGACTATCTCACGACCACATGAATAGAGTCCACTCCTCCTCTGGTTCACACTGCCCCTCCCCCCCCCGGGTCCCACTGCTTCACCTGGGACACACGGCTCACCCAGGGCACAAGGGCCCCTGGGACACACGGCTCACCCGGGGCATATGGCACCCTGGGAGACATTCTTTTTTACATGAAGTTCTCCAAGTTTGCATCTCATAAACTAAATGGTTATGATATAACTGAGCTGCTGGGAAACAGCATTTGCATTGCCCTGACCTCTTGCCTTAGCATTTATAAGGAGATCTCTATGCTTTAATGAGGAATCAGAAGTAAGATCAGCAGTTGCAGGCTATAGAGATTAGGCTCCTCCTCTACTCTGTAGTCAAACTTGCCAATTTTGTGAACTTGGGAAAGATGCCAAACCTCCCCAGTGCCTCAGTGGAAAATGAGGCTAATAAAAATGCCTACCTCATAGGGTGGCTATGGGGATTAAATAAGAAAATATTTGTAACATGCTTACATTGGTGTATAGTACATACGCAGTCGGTGGTTAATAAATGTTACATAGTTTTGTAATAGTGCAGGTAATCAGAATGTGTAAGAAGCAATGTACCAACAATAGTGCTAGAAATGGTAGGTAAGGGAAGGAAAAGCTGCCTGGACCCAAAGACTGGTTTTCTCCAGTGTTGTTTTGAATTTTAGCTGTATATCAATAGCTATAAAATTCTTATTGGAATTCCTGTAAGAAAATAACATGTATAAGCAACATTAAAATTCTAATCTATTTGCATTGCAATAATCTTATATAATAAAAGGCTAATATGCAAATAGACTGAACAGTTGAACAACTGAACAACCAAACATCCACTTGCTATGACATGTTCTGACCACCAGGGATGCACATGGATCATGGTGGGCATTGGCAGCAGGCAGCAGAGCATGGAACATGGTGGGCATTGGCCACAGTGGGATGGCAGAGCAGGTGAATGGGGGTTCCAGACCAAAATAGGGCACTGGTCGCTGTCATTGGGACAAACCTCTGGTGGTTACTAAAAATTCTTTGCTCCCGTGTGCAGCAGTCCTACCTGGTGCTTGCACCTGCTGCCAGTTCCTGGTGCCAATCACTAGGCACTGTCAGCAAAATCACCCCTTAGGGACTCTCCAACTCCCCCTGTTCCTGAGGGGAGATCAGGGCAGCAGCCACTACTCACACTGCTGCTGGTGCCAGCCCCAATCATTCCACGCAGTCAGCGAGTGTGAACAGGGTCAATGAATGGGAATGGTGGGAGTGGGGCTGCCAGCAAATAGGGGATCGAGGGCCATGGTGGCAGGGGTTGGGCGGGGGCATGAAGGATGGGTTAGGACCTACCCCTGTGCCCACTGCAGCCTCATAGGCCACAGTTTTTTTCAGAGTGCATGAATTCATGCACTGGGCCCTTAGTGTTTGATAATATGACTTGTGTCAACTCAACTCAAAGCTTCCTATTCAACTTAAACACTGAATAAACAACAGTTTATAGTTTAATGTTAAGTACATGATCTTATTTCCATGTTGCAATAAAAATGAGGAATAATAGAAGAGGATACTAAGAATGATTTAAAATTTCACAGAAAAGCATTTTGCATTAGATGGACACCTCAAAGCATATAATTCCACCCACAACACTCTTAAAAATTCCTTCCACAAAAGATTTAATGTGATGTGATTTACCACATTGATCAATGGATTAACTCTCAAAGTTTAAAAGTACAAGATTCCCAATCCATTTAGAATTTCTCTGATCAAGAAAGCAAAAAAGAGCACATCAAAGGCAAATAATGTGAGTGAACCCAGCTGGAAAACCATTACAATACATTACATAGAAAAGTCTACTAAGTAAATTATATACATACATATCTCAGCATATCTATGTATATCTACATATATATGTATATATACAGTGTGTGTGTGTGTGTGTGTGTGTGTGTGTGTGTGTGTGTGTGTGTGTGTATGTGTGTAAAAACCACATTGAATCCTACTATAGGACAGAAAATTTACCTTTTTTTGTTGTTGTTCCAAGGTTCCAGGTTAGTAACCCATACCCTGACCTTCTAATGTATAAATTGAGTTGGCCCTTGGCTTAAGTGACTCCTTCCCAAGAAAACATTATTTTATTACCTTCTTTAACTAGTTCTTCTCTGGTTAATGTCTATTATTGCAACCTGTCTATTGCTTCATATGATTTATCATTACATGAAAGTATTGTTTATTTACTCATAGGTCCTTGTCTAATGTTTGTCACCCATTTTCATGTGTACTGGTACCATATGTGTTTAGTTAATCTCAGCCACATCAAGTATCTACTGCAGCAGCTAGCACACAGCAAGTACTCTGCGAAGGTCAAATGAATAGGGATAAAACTTCTGGAGAAGGTTGATCTAGAGACAAATTTGCCAACATCACCATTTAAGACATCATGTCTTATCACTGGGCAAAAGGAGAGCAGCACATACTCATCAAATACAGTTATTTGAGTTAATTCCACTCCTTTTGTTTTGTATTCTATTTTTTACTATTTTACTCCTTATCATTTCTCTGATCTTCTTTTGTTAATGCAGTTTTAAAAACACTGGAATGGTTGCGCCTTATGTAATAGATTTGTAAAGCTTATTACTAAACAACTTTCATAAACACATTTCTACCTATGGGGAAAGTAGATGTCTAAACTATTAATAAAAGACTAGGTTCTTACATGCCCAGATAATAAAAATTGACTTCCAGAGCAAATCAGCGAGGTGTGGAGTTGAAGTATGTGCTGAAATAAGCCTTGATATTGTCTTAAGGACAGCCAAGTGACTAGGCCTTCACTTGGATTCATATCTCAACTTATAATAAACATGTGCCTTTTTAATTTCCAACACTGTAAAAGGGTTCATGAACTTAAAGTAAAAGAACTCCAGCTGCTTATACCCAATTATTGAAATTAAAAAATATAATTTTTGTGGAACCAAAACGAACATATATAAACAGTCACAAATCCATAAAGAATGCTAACACAACTTTTCAGTAATTTATGAAATAACAGAAAATGTCTGTTTTGCGATCAGTGATTGTACAGCCATGGTGTAAATTTGGCCTTGAGACAGGTACATCGTACAGACTGATGTTCTGGTCCCAAATGAACTCAAACTGAGTTTTAAGAAATCATCTTAAGCTCAATGAATTACTTCCTGCAAAACAACTTCCAAGTCATTTGCCAATATGTTTTATGAAAATTTTACAATTGTAATTGATAAGTAAAATATGAGCAGTTACAGCAGGTTGAAGAGTTGAATTTTTTCCAAAAATTTTATAGAGAAAGATCCCTGAGGACATTTTTGGTAGTAATCTTACAATGCTTTACTGCTTGGGAATTGGGAAAATTAATGCTTTAAGAATTGGTGCTTTAGTGATTTTTTTTCCAATTCAATTTCCTCCAATTCCCTAAGGAAATCAAAGAATCTAATATGCTGTTTCTTTAATGAATGAATATCTTTTTTGACATGTTAGATGAGTAATGACAAAGAAGTCGGTAGTTTCTTTTTAACAGTTTATCACAACAAGATGGACTTTATGAGAAATTTTAAAAACTCAAAATAACATTTGATTAAAAAAATAAATCATATAGTTATTGGCAGTGTTGAGAGCTATAACTGATATTTAAGGAAGTACTTAGGACTCAGAAACCAAACAGAATCTATTGTCCCATTTAATTTCCTTCATACATTTTTCATTCTCTAAAAACAGTCTTGTTTATTTATTAGTTAATTGTCTTATATATGTATTGCTCCTTCTACCTCCCTCCCAATCACAATACCCTCAAAAGATATATCCAGGTTTTAACCTCTAGTAATGGTGAATGTCACCTTATTTGAAAATAGTCTTTATAGGTGTAACTTAGCTAAGAATCTTCAGATGAGATCATCCTGAATTTAAGGTGGGCCCTAAATTTGGTGACATATGTAGAGAAAGAAGAGACAGTTCTGAGACCCAGAGGTCATTTGAGAGGAGAAAATATGAAGATGGACATCAAGATGGTAGTGATGCATCTGCAAGCCAAGGAGCATCAAAAATGTCCCTAAGAATTTCTACCTAAGCACCTCTAGACCAGTGGTTCTCAACCTTTCTAATGCCATGACCCTTTAATACACTTCCCATGTTGTGGTGACCCCCAACTATAAAATTATTTTGAGTGCTACTTCATAACTGTAATTTTGCTATTGTTGATGAACCATAATGCAAATATCTGTATTTTCCGATGGTCTTAGGCTCTACAGCAGCGACCCACAGGATGAGAACTGCTAGCAGGGTCACCTAAGAGCACCGGAAACAGATATTTGCATTATGATTCATTAACAGTAGCAAAATTACAGTTGTGAAGTAGCAATGAAAATAATTTTATGGTTGGGAGTCACCACAACATGAGGAACTATATTGAAGGGTCGCGGCATTAGAAAGGTTGAGAACCTCTAGACAGTATCTTGATTTTGGAATTCTGCTCTCCAGAACTGGAAAAGTATAAATTTCTGTTGTTTTAAACCACCAAGTGTGTGGTGATTTGTTGCATCAAAGGAAATTAAAATAAAAGCAAACAGCCCAGCCAGATGGAGCTTAGTGGTTGAGTGTTGACTCAGGAACCAGGAGGTCATTGGTTCAATTCCCATTCGGGGCCAAGGTTGTGGGCTCCATCCTCAGTAGGTAGTGGCTCCATTCCCAAAAGGGAGTGTGCAGGAAGCAGCAAATCAATTGATGGTTCTCTCTCATCATGGATGTTTCTGTCTCTCTCTCCCTATCCCTTCCTCTCTGAGATCAATAACAGCAAACTGAAATCATAATTATTAACTTACTCCTTTTTATAATGGCATAAAGGAAGAAAGACAAATCTTGACTTGCCATTCATCATTTTGTGATGAAAAGAGACTATATAATTCAATTTCACGGGGAACATTTTATAATAAACACTAATGAAAAATCATAAAGCAATGGAAGTCACAACACGGTTAGGTAATGGATGGATGAGGCAGTGGTGCCAGATGTCTGCATTCAAATCCTGGTCCAACCCTTACTAGGTGAACTAGGACATGATATTTGATCTCTCTGACTCCCCTCTGGAAAATGAGAGTAATTAGTATTTACCTCCTAAGGTGACTGTGGAGATTAATGTGAATAAAAATCAGTGCCTGAAATTCAGAAAGTGCTAGTGAATATTTATGAGCACCTTAATCATAGCTTAAGAGAACCCAGTTATGCAAATAGAGCAAGGATTAATATGAGTTGAAGACAGCATGAAGGGGCACACCAAGAAATGTGTTCCTGATTTTAAAAGCTTTCCCAATTGAAACCACAAGTTTCAAAATCCTATGGCTTAGAATTTTCCCTCCCTTTTTTCCTTTTTCTCTCTGCTAGATCTGTCTGAAAAGAAGTACCTTATACATGTTGATTCAAGTTTCCTTTAGCAATGTATAGACTGGGAGCATTGAAGGTACATTCAAAACCATTTCAGGCAACTCCTTTGTTCACAGACGTCAGAGAGTTTATGAAACTCATCTAAGATAAGTAGGTTCTGTGAGGGCAAAGAACTCAGGTATCTTATGAAATACCATATACTGATGGTATATACATATATGCTAGCATGGGTCTTAAACATAAAAATAGATGAAGGAATAATTGACAAATTAGTCAATGCAATCACTACCAGTCTTGTGTGTGTTCCATATCTCATTATGAGAGAGAATTAAATGTATGGTAACATTATGTAAATATATTGACACACATGTTATACTAACCTAAAGTATATAATATTATTTTTTTAGGTTGAAGAGGTAAGCCCCAATATTGCTGGAAATGAATACCACCTCATCAAAATCTATGCAGATAACAAAGAGAATTTTATAGACCTAAAGTCACGTAGAATAGCAAATGTATTATAATGTTTTTCTCTATCTTTTTCTTGCTCCGTAAGATTTATCTCAAGAAGGTATTAGTAGAATATCATCTATTTCCAGAAATGCCAGATCCCCTTTTAAATTCCATCTGCAAGACACATGTAGCCATCTCTTATTTCCTTCAGAGGGAATCAGCTTGTTTCCATATTCCAGAAACTAAGTTGAGGAGATTTGAGGGAGTGGTAGGTGGTAGAAAAGTCAGCCAAAATGAGCAATTTCAACTTATTTTGATTTTTTTTTCTGTATAAATGTGATGGCCAAGACCCAAACAGTTCTGGTTTTCCCGCCAGCGTGCAGTTTTTCCATCACTCCTCTCTGGCTAGAACTTTGATTCCTGAGCATCCCTTGCAAGGTCATTTATCATCAGGTGTTTAACATCCCATGGAGAACTCTATTTTGGGGCCCCACTAAAGGATGTTTAGGAAAAATAGACAACTTTACCATATTAAGTTTAATATGTGTGATTCTACTCTTTGCCACTTTATCTAACATTTGTCTCTCTGCAAAGTCACTTTAGGCAAACCATCAGTTCATGACGGTACCGCATAAATCAATCCTTTTTACCCAAAGATTCAATTTGGGTAAGTGAAGGAAAGATTAGGCATCTGTATATGAATAAAAAATTACTAAATTGAATGAAAACTAAAGCATTCTCTTCATGTTTTATCATCCTTAATGTAAAGAGCAAGAATAATTTTATCTGGAACCAACAGAAGTTCTGGGTCCAGATCTCAGAAATATTAGAATGGCATCAATAAAAGGATAGTCATGAAGAAGCATTAATATATCAGAACAAATGACCTGTAGAATTAGTATAATTTTCATTGTACCAAGAGCTACTTTATGTCCCACAGTATTCTTTCACACTTTCACCCTTATATAACATAAAATCCTTTTATTTGTTAAAACGCAGCTCTCCTTCTATAATGTGAGATATCTTATGTGTTTATTTTTAGACATGTGTTTATATAGATATATGTTTGAAATATAGAAGACAAAATATTTGGCTTCCAATTAATCAGCAGGTTGCAAGCTCAGACATGTTTCCCGAAGAAAACTTTCCCCTTAACCAAGTTTCTTAGCCAGAAGAGACAGAAAGTAAAACTTTAAAAACAGGCTGAGCTTTTTCAGAACATTGACACCACCAATCAGCTGTGAAGCTTATAACAAAAGCAATAATTCACAGTGCCCCATTCTTTGTTCCTCATGCATCTCCTAGGTGTGTGTGTTCTTTTCTTCCTGAGTAGAACAATGTAACAGCACAGCATGCATTTTTTTAAAACTTTTTCTCAGATGCTAGTGACAAGCTTCATGTTTCATTAATATTGTCTCACTGGATTCTAATCTGTTTATTTCAGTGTAGAAGGGTTTTCATTGTTGTATGGCCACTGAACAGTTTCCTTTTTGTGAAATTCACTTGTATCTTGATCTCTTTGGTGCTATGAGTACATCTAAGAGATTTCATCCCCAAATTTTAACATCTCTAATTGCTCCTTTTATTTTTATTATTTTTTTTATTGCCTAAATTTTACATATGTCTCCTTTTTTCCCCAGTTGACCCCTCTCCCCAGCCATTCCCACCTCGGGCAAGCCCCCACAGCCTCAGTGTCTGTGTCCTATGGTTATGGTAATATGCATGCATACAAGTCATTTGGTTGCTCTATAACCTCCCTCCTCCCCCCCTTAATTGCTGCTTTTTAAATGTTTACCCCCATCATGTCTCTTTCTGAGAGTTAATTTGCTTTCTTTCGGTAATATTTACTCCCTATCCCCTTTCCTTATTATTTACCTCTTGAACAGTTCTTTGGAATAACAATCCTAATGGAAAGATTAATGGGGAACAAATGTCCTTTTTAAAACAAAGTCTAAGCTCCATACATAGGAAGAATAATAAGATTTATTACATATTAGTTTTATACTACTTTGATCAAAGAAGAGGTTTGGAATATTTTATGTTGCAGTTTAACTTCAAAACACACTTTTACTTCCTATAACTATATATCTGTATAGCTTAATCTTACTATTTTTTTAAACATCTGAACTTTGAAAGTTCTAATTTCTAAAAATGTTTCTTCTAATCGGGATGACTTTAAGTAGAACACAAGCTGATTATGAAAAATTGTATGTAATATTGAATCTTCTTAAAAGTCCATTTAAAAGAATAATTTGTGAGAGATAAAGCTGGAATGAATCTCTTGACCCCCCAGACTCTCAGTCCTCTCGTCTGTAAAATGAGCCGGTTGAACCAGCTTTAAGGTCCCTTCCAACCTTAACAGTCTATTAGATCAGTTTCTTCCCTAAAATGTCTGAATTCTAGAAAAGCATCCATGCACTATAGTTACATATTAAAATCTTAAAGTAGATTGGTTTTTATTTTTTAATCTGTCCTTTATCACCCAAATCAAAATACATTTTCTGGAATATTTGTGATGCCAAGCAAACCTGAAATATAAGCTGCTGACCATCACGAAGGTAAGCATTCTCTAAAAGCTTTCATTTGCTTTGCTTAATTGAAGCTTCTAAATCCTAAAATAGCATAACAGAAATCTAATCTGAAGATGAAAAGAGGGAAGATATGTAAGGGTCCTCAAGGAAAAAAACAACAACTTCAAAGTAAAACTATGGACCAAACCATGTAATATTATGGAAAATGAGTCATAAATACAATAGAATAAAAGCTACTACGTTATTTTTTCCAGATAATTCACTTATGAAATTAAACTGGTAAGACTAGTATTTCAGAAGCAGCAGAAGAAAAACCTTCTCAGAAGTCAAAATAACATTTTTTCATACTTCCAACATTTCTATGATAATAAAATTACACTACATGAATGGAAGACATTTGCCTGTATCTGTGTAACTTAATAATTTTATTGCAAGTGACAAGAGAAACCTTAAAAGCATTCCGGCTGGTTAAAGAACACAGTCTGTAGCCGAACTCTGCCTTAGGAGCACAGTTTTGTCAGGAAACTTCCCGGGTTCCTCATCCAGCAATGTACTTAAGCGTGTGACTTTTATGTGGTTGCACAGTTTCCCGCAGTGTTTTCATAGCTTGTAAAATGCTTAGGAAGTGTTTATAAAAATTGCTTAAAGAAATTGGGCCACAAAGAACTTAAGCCTCATGATGGCCCAGCTTGCATTTCAATATCGAGGATGGAATATTTTCATTGCAAATGCACTGGTAACATCTGTATTTCAGGTTCTCTTGGAAGAGCAAATAAGAGGTGGTGCTGCCCATTGTGTATTATTTGGCTGTCACTCTGAAATACGTGATGCTCCAGTTACTCTTCTCATGAAATCATGCACACAAGTGGATGCTCCCTCTTTCCCCTAACTTCACCCTCCTCGTGTTGGTCATTCTCAGTTATCGGACTATGCTGGAAAGACATTATGTCATGAACAGCCTAATAACATCTGCAAAGAATCCCTTGGGAACCCATTGCATCAGCTGTCAAAACCAAAGTGTGCTCTTGGATCTGAAGTCCACTCCTTACAAGAGCTGACCTTTAGCCCGATAGCATTTGAATTTCTGTTTTTCACATAGGCTGATAGGGGTTACATGGCCAGAGAAGTATCACAAACAACATCTTAGTTTATAGCCGTCTGGAGAATCATTGAATCGAGCAACAGCAAAACATTGTGAGTATCAACTTGCCTTTTCTGTTTGGTTTTGGTTTTTATAGGATAAAGGGCGGTACTGGATAATTTGAGTTTAATTGAATGTGCATTCTTTCCTCTGAAATGCACGTTTAGAGCTCTACACTTGGGTCTTATGCTGAACCTTATGTAATATAGCTGTCATCAGTGCAGCCTAATAAACACACAACATATTAGGTGTATGTGTATAAATCCATTACTATAAACTGAGGAGGAAGCTGTCAGACCAGCTCCAATGCAGCTGTCTCATTCTTGAAGGTCCTAGTAAAGGTTCCATAGAGATCATATCCAGTCTTTCTTTGTCAGTTAGTTATCCAAGCAACCTATTAAAATGTATATATTTCCCTTTAACTATGCCAGGTCAATAATTTGGGAAGAAAATTAAAAGATATATAAAGTTTGAAAATATCCTCATGGTACAGGATAATGCTACAATTTGTGATTGACAATTAAAAAGTTGTACATAGCCAACACGTGGGTTTTTATGAAAATAGACTCGTAACCTTCCTATTTTGGATATTTACATTAAAGGAGAACTCCAGAGCAGATCACTGTCCCGGTTATTAGCCTTAAAGGAAGAAACAAATCCTGTCAACGTGTAGGAGGTGTTTCTCTTTTAAACTGATGTACTTAAAGAGCCAAACAATTAAAGGAGAGTGTGGGAACCAAGGGTCCTAAGTCCCTACTTTATGATGTATGTACGAAGTTAACTATAGACTGTATTGTCTGTATTCAGTCATGGCTCATTACCACATGTCTGTTGGAATTTGCCCTTTGGGAAAATTTTTTTCAAAATCTTGTTTAGCACATGGTACATTTCCAGTCTCTTAAGGAAAAGCCTGGCCCTCACTCCCAAGTCCTCAAAACCCTGAAACTGTAATACTATAAATTACCTTCAAAAACTTGGGAAAAATGAGGATACTAGAGGGGTTAGATGTGAAATGTGTAACCTAGAAGGCCTATCCATATAGTTCAGCAGAAACAAAGAAAAATGAAGTCAATCTGTGGTAAAAGAAACATTTGATTTATGGAATATATTCGCAATTAATTGTTCCAGCATTCAGCGTTATTATAACTTAAGTAATAAGAGATTTTTATGTACTTCTTCAGTGTAAACAAGGAAAATGGGCCAGAAGTCAGCAAGTATTTTCCAACTTCTTCCTTCTAAAAGAAGAAACGTTTGGACAAACAATGCAAATCTAAACTCACCCTTGAAGGACATTTTCCCATTCTGGGACTTGGTTATCACCGCTTAAATCAAGACAGAGCCAATAAAGCCAGGCCTGTTCCCAGAAAGAACATCAGCAGGAGCCACACTCAGCTCATTGTCCTGGTCACTGCTCTGGCCTGTGGGAACAGGCACAGTGTGATTGATCCAAGACTGAGATAAGACCTACCAGAATTACTTCACTTCCAAAGTCAGGGGGTAATTTTGCCAAATGGGAAGAAACAGAACATTTCTCATGTTGTTTGACTAAAGAAAAAGGCCCTGGGATGGCCTGTGGTGACCACACCAGCTTGCAAAGCATTCTGTGCCTTCACAAATTGTGCTAACGGGGATAAAGTGGGGGTAGGGGATAAAAATGGGTGCAGGCCAGCTCACTAAGGTCCCATTTTAGGGAGAAGGAGAAAGGCACAGAAATTTCAAAGGGGAGTGCCCATTCTCCAACCAACCACAGCAGTTTCTGTCTTTCTATTGTGTTTGTTGGTAATCAGCCCTGGTACTAGGGAGGAAGAAAAAGTTGTAGAGATGGTTCTGGTGGGGACAGCTGAGTCAGCCAAGGTACATAACTCTAATATGATTCTCAACATCTTGGTTGCTGTAAAATTATTTTAGTGAGCAAAGAATCAAGAATATTCTGAAAATCATTTGAGCTGCTGTGAACTCAATAGGATCTGTCTTTCCATTTCAGAATTGTTACAACAGTGACCAGCAAGAGAGAATAAGAAACAGGAATCAAGTCCCAGGTTTTGGGAGTAAATGAGCCAAGTACAGGCTCTAGTATTCTACTTGATTTTCAAGGCTGGGCACCAATCCTGCAGGGAAATATGGCAAGAGACGAGGTAACTCAGTAGAGTACAAATAGAAAATCAAGATATAAACAAGCCAATGTGGAAACCCAGCCCATAAATTAGAAAGGATGCTAGAAAGAATAGGATACAATTTCTCCTAATATAACATATAATGTAAATATGATTTATATGATTTAAGAACAGCTCAAGAAAGTTTGGCTTAGATTTATTATTAGTTTTCCTCTTTGCTATTTTCTTTTTTTCAGAAATGCCTGTCACTCTGATTTCTACCCTCAATTTCTATTGACTTTTCATCTCATTGGTTTCAGATTTTTTACCATTTCTTCTTCATTCTATGACACTTTGATTCCAGATAGTATTGTTTCTAATGTTTGGAATGCCTAAAATTAGCCAGCACTGTATATCTGACATTCCCAGTGCATTAAGTTCCAGCTGCTTAGATGGGTAAATAGTGTAAACAATAATGCACAGCACCTATTATTTTTTATTTCACAAATACATTGGCCTTTTTCGTCTAAAGAAATTTAGAGCAATGTTGGTGTGTTGCTAGTGATTACTTTAATGTTTTACTGGCTAAACATAATTTCCCATTCCACTCATGCCTCCCACTCCTTGCAAAAGGGAGGGTGGGGCGGCATATATTCAGGTTTTATCCAATAGTAATATAACACCTTCACACAATGATGGAGTTACTATAGATTTAGGACCTAAGCTTGCCCAATCAGAATCTTTCAGAGATACTTTAGCTATCATTGCTGCAAAAGATCTTCTATTTGGAAGAGGATTTCTAGTGATGTAGACTCTTTGATTATTTTTCTGCTTCGTGATGAAAACCTATCCACAGAAGAAAGAGGCCAACACAGGTATAAACAGTGAGGAGCCAAACCAAGAGATGCCATGAGAACATCATTTGAGCCCAGATTCCAGCCTCAACCTGCCAGTTACATCAGCCAATAAATATTGTTCTTTGCTTAAGCTAGTTTAAATTGGGCTCCAGTCACTTACAACTGAAAGAGCCTTGTGATATATAAATGTCAAACATGATTAATGGGAGCACAGTTGATAGTAATACAAAGTCTTGGCTGTATATAAAAATAATAATAATAAACGATCAGTGCATGCTTGCTGTTCACATTTTCTAGAATTTTTTTTATTTTAATTAATCTTATTTTATTTTATTGTTGTCAGTATTACAGATGACATTCCCATTTTCTCACCTTTTCCCCCCTCCACCCAACCCCTACTCCATCCCTCTAGAAATTTTTGATGTTCTGTGCCTGTATTGTTGCATATGCTTAGCAAGGTTAGCAAACATAGTAGTTACTATTGTTTACAGAAGGCTGTCTAACCTATAGATTTCTTTTTTAAAAAAATACATTTTATTGATATTTTACAGAGAGGAAGGGAGAGAGATTGAGAGCTAGAAATGTCGATGAGAGAGAAACATCGACCAGCTACCCCCTGCACACCCCCCACCGGGGATGTGCCCACAACCAAGGTACATGCCTTTGACCGGAATCAAACATGGGACCTTTCAGTCCACCGACCGACACTCTACCACTGAGCCAAACCGGTTTCGGTGTAGATTTCTTGATTTTATATAATTTTAAACAGCATTCAGGATCATAGAGTTTGAATTTAGGATGATACATATCTTCTTGACGCCTAGTTGCTATACAGTAGTGGACATGGCATGGGTAAATAGTGAAAATCACATTCTGCTGAAGCTTAAGGTAAAATATTATGTCACACATTAGAAGTATATTTTTCTGTATCTTCTACCAAATGAGAGGAGCCTCTGTGAGTTCAATTTTCATCTAAAAACTATTTTCATCTCCAAAACTAAATATATTGAATATAAAGCTTTGTTCAATTATATTGTATTTCCAATAACAAATGCATTCATTCACTGAAAAAAATATTTATTGCTGGCTTACTACATATCATTCAGTGTATCATATGTTATGAATTGCAGTTGTGAACATAAAGTTCAGGCCAGTGAGGAAAGCAGACAATAAATCCATAAGTAAATAATTAACTTGGGGTAATAGTAAATGTTGTAAAGAAAAATAAGTCAGGTAAGGATATAGGGAGAGGAAGGCTTCCCTGATGTGGTAATTTAAAAAGATATTGAAGACTTTGAAGAGCAATGTGGGAAAGAGCAAGAAATTAGAAATTTAGAAGTTTGGTAAGCTGTGACCTTGACATAGTCAAGAAATGACAAGAAGCCAGGGCCTGAGGAAGCAGAATGCCCACAGTCTTATAGTCATTGGTAGGAATGTGGATTTTATTTCATGAATGATGCTAAATCACTGAAGAGTGCTGAGTGGAAAAGTAGCATAATTAGATTTAAATTTTTTACAGGTCACTTTAGGAGTGGGAGAATGGCAGCATTTATAGAATCAGGGAATTAATAGAAGTCAGTGAATGAGTTATTACTGTAGCCAAGTAAGACCACACACAGGCTTAAGAAGAGATGGTAACAATGGAGTGTTGAGAAGAAGTGGTTTAGGAATATAATTCCACGTACAGTTGAGAGAACTTCCTAAGATTGAAAGAGAGTGAGGAAAAAAACAACAACACACACCACAAAAACGCAAAACACCAAAGATAAATGCCAATGATATTTCAGATAAGGGTTTAATCTCCAAAATTTACAGAGAACTCATACAATTTAATAAAAGGAAGATAAATGATACAATCAAAAAATGGGCAATGGACTAGACCAGTGGTAAGCATACTCATTAATAAACAGAGCGGCAAACCATGGCTTACGAGCCGCATGTGGCTCGCAAGCCGCAGTTTGCTGACCACTGGACTAGATGCTTTTCGAAAGAGGACATACAGAAAGCCTAGAGACAAATGAAAACATGCTCAAAGTCACTAATCATACCAGAGAGATGCAAATCAAAACAATGAGATACTATCTCAGACCTGTCAGGATGGCTATCATCAACAAACGACAAGTGTTGGCTAGGAAGTAGAGAAAAAAGAACCCTCATGCATTGATGATGGGAATGCAAACAGGTACAACCACTGTGGAAAACAGTATGGAGTTTCCTCAAAAAGTTAAAAATGGAGCTCCAATTTAACCCAGTAATCCCACTTCTAGGTATATACCCCAAGAAAGCAGAAACACCAATCAGAAAGGATATATGCACCCCTTATGTTCATAGCAGCACAATTTACAATAGTTAAGATTTGGAAACAGCCTAAGTGCCCATCAGCAGATGAGTGGATTAAAAAACTGTGGTATATATACACAATGGAATACCATGCCGCTGTAAAAAAGAAAGAACTCTTACCATTTGCAAAAGCATGGATGGACCTGGAGAGCATTGTGCTAAGTGAAATAAACCAGTCAGAGAAGAATAAGTGTCACATGATCTTACTCATATATGGAATCTAATGAACAACATAAACTGATGATCAAAAATAGATCCAGAGACATAGAAGTATCATAAACTACATAAAAGAGAGAGAGAATACTTCAACAAAAGCCAGAAAAAGTCAATGATGATAACTCAGACAAGACATGGCATCTATCTCACCCCATGTACCACTCAATGACTGAAAAGATAGAAGCCCCAATTCCCTACTCCACTCTCACTGAAGAACCTAGACAAAATTTTGGAATAATGTAAAAAGACCCAAACAAATGTTAATTTCATCATGCAGTTGAATAAAGACTTGCTACAATTCAGTTATAGGAAAAAATAGAGATATCTCTAAGTCTGTGGCCTTAGAATTATGATTTCTATATAGGGCAGAAATTATTTCAGAGATCATTGGGATAGATTTTGGAGAGCTAGAAGAAGAGGGATCACTAAAGTATGTGAAAGCTAAATAAATACATATTTCTTTATCACATTAGACCAATGATTTCAGTGCTTTAAATGGAGATTAAAAGTCATTGTCAATCTCTAGAGTAAAGGTATTTAACTACCGTGTTTCCCCAAAAATAAGACATCCTCCGAAAATAAGACCTACTTCATGGAAACATAATACATCCCCTGAAAATAAGACCTAGCGCATCTTTGGGAGCAAAAATTAATATAAACACTGTCTTATTTTCAGAGAAACAGTGTAGTAGCAGAAACACATATAAAACAAATTAGATAATCATTTTATTTTTTAAATATATTTTATTGATTTTTCACAGAGAGGAAAGGAGAGGGATAGAGAGCTAGAAACATAGATGAGAGAGAAACATCAACCAGCTGCATCATGCACACACACACACCCCCGTCCCCCAACTTGGGGTGTGCCCACAACCAATGCACATGCCCTTGACCTGAATCAAACCTGGGACCCTTCAGTCCGCAAACCGACACTCTATACACTAAGACAAACTGGTTTCGACTAGATAATCATTTTAATATTCACTCTATTGAGCAGCATACAAAACAGTATAACTACAATTCTTTAATGTAGGTTAAGTTATTTTAAATTAATTTATTTGTTTTATGAGATCATGAGTTAAAAGCAAACAAAAAACCCTTTCCACATTGTCATGTTATGCATTGGGGGACAATGGCTATCACAATGCTGATGCTCAGGAAACATAGCTAAGATAAGTAGTATCACTTATTAAATGTTAATACATGGCATAACAGCAAAATTTTATTTGTAAATATATAGCTATATACTGTATATCATACTGCTCTCAAGTATTCCAGTGTGTCTGAGTATTTTATTTTTTTTTATTTTCTTCTAATTCCTTTGAGAACCATGTTTGCATTTATCTGTTCATTATAAGGATTGACCATAGATTCAGATGTTAATTATATTCTAGAGTAAAACACACTAGTTTTGGTATATAACAATATACCAAAATTATGGTTGGTAATCCTTTAGTATAAAAATATGTTGGAATTCACTTGCATATAGAAATGCTTAGGACTTTTGCTCAATAATTATTCATAAATTTGAAGAATTTTTCAAGGAATGACCTAAAAGCATAGAGTGGTATCATAAGGTATGACTTCTCATTGATTTTTCTTCCATTATTTTCTTGTATTAAATTATATGGTACTTTTTAAGGAATTTTTGTGAGTTCATGATTGTTTTGTGAGCTTGTGTTTTATTGATTTCATAATCAATTTCCATATCATAAAATGTAGAATCAAATATGCAGTCTTAAAACACGATATCTAAAATAGAAAAGAACAATCCCAGGGTCAGCATAACTGAAGGAGATTATTTCCAAAAGTATTTAAGGAAAGGGTAGTATTTGACCCTCTGCAATGATATCATGGATAATCATCTGTGGACAAACTTAAAGAATGTCAAAAATTTTACAGGTCTTACATCATAAAGAAAAGCAAAAAGTATACTTTATTTATTCAGGAATATGAATGCAACACTAATGCTCTTGATCACAAGTGCTATTGAAGTCTGACCCAAAGTCTTATTACATTAGGTTATAATACTTAGGCAATTGTCATGGAATACTCCAAGTTTTCATGTGAAACTGCCAATACCTGGATCCAGATGGGATGGCACTCAATTTCATAAGACAGTTCTGATTCCCTCAGAAAAAAAGGCTTTGGAAAATCTAGCACTAGTTCTACCATTTTTTAAACAAATATCAGATGATGGCTTAAATAACTTTGGGACAGGTTTCATAAAAAATATTTTTAAAGTTACCTTTATTAGTTATGATAAGAATATCCAATATATTTGGTATCCAGCAAGCCTTTGTTTCAGTTTAATTTACATTTTGGAAACTATCTTTCCCCCAATTCAAATGACTTTAATACAATAATAGATATTTCCACTATCTTTTCTCACATCTGCCAAACTGAGAGGTAGTGACCTGGATCTGATCCATCCCAAGGCCCAACTGTTCCCCTTTTATAGATTTCAGGGACTACTCCATATGCTTACCATATAAGCTTTTTTATTTAACTTGGCCAAAGAACTCCAATTTATACAATACACAATAATCTAAATCAACATGGGTTTTATTCCTAACCATTTATGAGTATTGTCATAAATGCAACAGTATTCTGAACTATGTTGCCTAAATACATTTGACTGGACTAATACTTGGGTTTGAATGACTATTACCTGCATGAGCAAGGTGTTGAAATATATGAACCAACCTATAGTTCATCTGGAACATAGATTTTCTGTATCCTGCTCTCCTGACATGCTACAAACAGCTTTATATTAGAACTTGCACTTCTCATTTTTCTTACATGTGGTGATACAGTCTCACCTGCAAAGGCATTTTCTAGGCCCATTATAAATATTAAATTGTGTTCAGTCAAAAGACATTGTAATAATAATGCCTTCAATTTTACAATAATCCATATTGTGTAAGAAAATTTTTAATATATCATTACTCTATTGTTGATATCACTTAGGTGAGAAAATTGAGGCTTGCAGAGGTTAAATTAATTTCCCAGTCATGCAGTTGGTAAATGTCAGAACTGGGACTAGACTCAAGTTTTCTAATTCAAAGTCCAGAGCTCATTTTTTAAACTATCATAACAGACTCTGTCTAGAGGACCTCATTGTAAATGTTACCTAAATAGTGTTATTAATATGTCATTTAAGGAAATCCTATATTAAAGAGTTGATAGATATATTTCAGATGTAAAATATTGGCAGCAAAAATTCAATCACAAGATGTAATTGTGTTTGTGATGCATAATAAATTTCCTGTTAAAAGGCCTAAATCTCTGAAGAATGACTCCGTATGTGGTTTAGAAGTCAACTTTTAATAATATTATAAAATCTCTTAGGGATATTAGGGATATTGCATATTTTGTCTATTTTGTTTCTCTAAGATAGGATAAAAACCTCTGACCCTGCACACCTATGAAGTAGAGTTATCACCAGTTTAACTCAAAGGACTCCTCTTAATCTTAGGGCATAAACATTGTTATGGCTGTGGGGATATAAGGCAGTGAATCAAATACATACAAAAAAATCAAACTCACCAGATTTGTAGAATTTATATACTAATGAATAGAAACCAATTTGTATTAAAATACTATCATTATAGATACTACCTGCTTTCCAACCTTTAAAAAAAAAATAGGACCTCACACGTTTCTCTTAAAGATGCAATATTAGGTGGCAGAAAATAAAAGGCAAAGAATTGGCCAAAACCGGTTTGGCTCAGTGGTAGAGCATCAGTCTGCGGACCGCAAGGTCCTGGGTTCGATTCCGGTCTAGGGCATGTACATTGGTTGCGGGCACATCCCCGGTAGGGAGTGTGCAAGAGGCAGCTGGTCGATGTTTCTCTCTCATCGATGTTTCTAGCTCTCTATCTCTCTCCCTTCCTCTGTAAAATATCAATAATATATATATATATATTTTTTTAAAGGCAAAGAATTAATGAAGTTCTACAAACTGTCCATTTGCTGGAGCTAAAACAAGTTTGAGTTTATCTATTCCAAATTCAGAAAGAAAAAAAAATTCAATTCAAGAGCACTACTATCAAACCTCACCAGAAGCCCGAGATACTCCTTCCAACTCCCTCTGCTTCTCTAGAGTGATCAGGCTGAAATGTTCCTGAGACCAAGAACCCACAGCTAGAAGACACACTAAAAACTTCAGGTTTGAAATATATATATTTTAAATATATGTCTTTCCTATTGTTAAAATTCATTTTTTGTCCTTATGATACTTATATTATTATTAGAGGCCTGGTGCATGAAATTCATGCACAGAGGGGGGGGTCTCCTCAGCCCAGTCTGCACCATATCTAATACAAGACCCCTTGGGGGATGTCCAGCTGCCAGTTTAGGCCCAATCCCTGCAGTCTGGCATCCCTTTCACAATGTGGGACCACTGGCTCCTAACTGCTCACCTGCCTGCCTGCCTGATTGCCCCTAATTGCCCCCCTTCCAGCCTGATCACCCATAACCACCTCTGCCTGCTGGCCTGATTGTCCCTAACTGCCCTCCCACTGGCCTGGTTACCCCCAACTGTCCCCCCTGCCAGCCCAGTTGCCCCCAACTTCCCCTTTCTCACTGGCCTAGTTACCCCTAACTGCCCCCCAACCAGCCTGGTTGCCCCTTACTACCCTCCTTTCTGGCCTGGTTGCCCCCAACTGACCTTCCCTGCCATCCTGGTCGCCCCATGCAGCCTTCTGTTCAGTCATTTGGATGTCCCTCATTAACCCCCTCTGCTGGCCTGGTCGCCCCTAACTTGTCCCCCAGCCTCTCCCTGGCCTGGTTGTCACTCAATGCTCCCCCTGTCAGCCTGGTTGCTCCCAACTGCCCCTCCCACCCCACCCCGACCCCCGCCAGCCTGGTCACCCCACACAGCCTGCTGTTCAGTTATCCATCTGGTCATTTAGTTTGTGACAGCCCCTGGCTTTTTATATATAAGACTTTTTAAATTTATGTAATTAGCTTACTATTCTTCTATTAGTTATCAATTACTGAGTAACAAACTAACCAAAAATTTAATAGCTTAAAAAAATAAATAAAACAGCCCAGCTGGTGTGGCTCAGTGGTTGAGCATCAACCTACCTATGAACAAGGATATCCCTGTTCAATTCCTGGTCAGGGCACATGCCTGGGTTGCAGATTTGAATCCCAGTGTAGGATGTGCAGGAGGCAGCCATCATTGATGTTTCTATTTCTCTCTCCCTCTCCCTTAATCTCTGAAATCAATAAAAATATAATTTAAACAATTATTTATCTGAAGTTTGTGTCTTCACTTTGGGCTAGGCTCACCTGGATGGTTGTATACTGACCTCAGCTGGAGTTCACGTCTGCATTTGTGGGAACTGATAAATTGCCTCAAGTTGACTATTGTTTTTCTTCTGAAACACCAGGTGCACCTAGAAAAGATGGCTCTCACCATCCAGCTGACTAGCTTAGATTCTTCATCTGGCAGCACTCACAAAATTCTGAAGAGTAGCAAGAAAGGGCAAGCACCAATGTGCAAGCCTTTTCAAACAAGTGCTTCCATGACATTTTAATGTCCAATTATACAATACAAGTCGCAAGGTTAGCCAGGAACTCACAGGAAGCACTTCCAACAGGTATGGCTGAAAAGAGAAAGATTATTTATAGTACATTTTCAATCCACCAAACTTATTTATTTGTTAGTTGATTGGTCTATTTTTAATGACAGACAGGTTAGGTATGTTTTATGTGAGATGTAGTACCAGGGATCCACTGTTGAATAACAAATTATCCCCCAAAACTTAACATCTTAAAACAACAATCCATTACTTACCTAAGGCTTGAAAATAAAAAGTTGGAAGATGTCTTTTTAAATTGTCAATTTAGATGTATACTCCTTTTCTAATTTTTAAATCATTTTTATTAAATGTATTGGGGTGACAATGGTTAATAAGACTATATAAGTTTCAAGTGTACAATTCTGATTCTGCATCTGGATATTGCCTTGTGTGCCCATCACCCAAAGTCAGATCTTTTTCCGTCACTGTATATTTGACTCCCTTTACCCTTTAGTACCTCCTTACTCCACTTCCCTCTGATAACTGTCATACTATTGTCTGTGTCCATGAGTTTTTGTTTGTTTGTTTAGTTGATTTTCATATGTTCATTTGTTCCTTTCAGTTTTATATCCCAAATATGAGTGAAATCATGTTGTTCTTAACATTTTTCCTGTATGACATATTTTGCTTAGCATGATAGTCTCATGATCTGTCCATGTTGTCTCAAATCGCAGTATTTCATCTTTGTTTAATGGCTAAGCAGTATTCCATTATATATATATATATATATATATATATATATATATATATATATATATATCTTCTTTACCCAATTATCTATCAGAGAACATTTAGATAATTTTCATGCCATGGCAACTTTAAATAGTGGTGCAATGAACATAGCAGTGCATACATCTTTGTGAATAAATGTTTGTCCGTGTACATGAATTCATATTCCATTGAAAATTAGTTGAGTTCACCCTGAGGCTTTCAAAATTCCCTACATTTATGAATACCATATGACCATATCATTTTTTCCACAATATAAAATATGCCCCACTGTTCATAGCAGAGAAAAGGGCTACTACCAAACTTAAAATTCCATTTTTAATTTATGCAAAATTTTTATTTTCTGGTTAAGAAGAAAGATTTCTTTTTTTTTTCTCACCCAAGGATATTTTTCCATTGATTTTAGAGATAGTGGAAGAGAGAGGGAAAGACAGAGAGAAACATCAATGTGAGAGAAACATATCAATTGGTTGCTTCCTGCACACACTCTGACCAGGGCCTGGGCTGAGGAGGAGCCTGCAAGCGAGGTAATTGCTCTTGGCTAGAATCAAACCCTATGGCATCCTTCGGTCCACAGGCCCACACTCTATCCACTGAGCCAAACTAGCGAGGCAGGAAGGCTTTCTTAGACCTCATCCTTATTTTTTTTCTTACATACCATAAAACTAGTAATTGCCATTTTTTTCAGTTTCATTTTTACACATAGATACTGATCACACACATATACATGGAAAATAATACAACAAATCTATAACACTCTTCTCATTTCAACTTATTCTATTTCATTGGATAATAAGTAGGATGAACATAATAGTATAAGACAAAAAAAAGTTTAGTAGTCCAATAGACTTATTAAATCAAATGCCTTTCTTTATTCTAAGCATACAATTCATTGAAGGTCTCAGCAATCACCAATGACTATGTTTCATAACTTTTAGAATCCTTGAAAATAATTGAAACCAAGAATGTTAAGTCCATGACTCCAAAGATCATATACTATCTTATTCCTTACAATCAAGAAAAAATTTAAAATATTTGATTTCATATATATATGCCTGTCTTTCAAGGACCCAAACTCCTTACAAGTATCTATCAAAATAGTGTCCTTTGATAGTACATTGGTAAATGCCGGTGACAATTCTACCCAGCATTAACCCCACAGTTAAAATATAAATAAAAAGAACTATTTATTTGGAATAATATATATATATATATATATATATATATATATATATATATATATAGGCTTATTTTTAATAAATTGTATCGGCATGACATTGGCTAATGAAATTATGTAACTTTTAACTGTACAATTCTATGATATGTCATCTGTATATTGCATTGTGTGCCAACACCCAAAGCCAGCTCTTTTTCTGTCATGATCTATTTGACCTCTTTTACTCTTTACTACCCTCTACCTCCCTCCCCTCTGACAACTACCATACTGGCTCATTTTTCAACACAGGAAGTTGTATTATATGACACATTAACTTGTTTTTAATTAAACTGTGCCAACATTATCTGAAGCCTCTCAACATGTTCTAGCTACAAGAAATTTGTTCTGAAACTAATTTATTACCTAATAAATACTTTGCCATACTATTCAAGTGTCTAATAATTCCCCATGTTTACTAGTGGATCATTTACCTAACATATGTTCCCTATATGGCCTGTCTTTCAAGGACCCAAACTCCTTGCAAGTATCTATCAAAATAGTGTCCTTTGATCGTACTTTGGTAAATGCTTGTGACAATTTTACCCAGCATTAACCCCACAGTTAAAAAATAAATAAAAAGAACTACTTATTTGGCATAAAATGTTATGAAACGTTTCTCTGGCACATTAAAAGAAAAAGTAAGTCTCAACCACCAAACAAAAATGAGGCAGTGGCAGCTGAAAGAGTAGCTTTGGTGGCCAGTAGAGAAGTCATAAAGGAAATGTCTGGGAAAGCACTTTGATCTGGGCTGAATGTGCCCTTGATGGTTAGCATGAGATTCTTCTCCCTTAATTTATATAGAATGGGAATTCAGGAAACTTCTCCACACTGTTGGTAAGTGGGGGGAGGGGGGAGAAGAGAAAGGGGTGCTGGCAAATGAGAGCTAAGCAGAGTGGATTTTCTTTTCTGCCCCTCTATGTGGTCGTCTGCTTTCCAGTGTCCTTGATGTGCTGCACTTCCCCCCAGCAAGTTCCTAGCGCTCTCCAGCAAGCTTCTTGAGTTATAGTCACATATCTACACCCTGCTGTTCTATAGAAATAATAAAGAAACACTGTAACGTGCTACATTTGGACAGCCTTCTCAGTGAGGCAAAACAGATGTCAAGAGAGGAGGACTATCAATCTAAAGCGAAAGTGAGATGAGAAATTTAAAATAAAAACTTCAAAATAAATCATTCACTAGGGAGTCAGTAGATGACAGAGTATGACAAAGTGGGGTGGCAGCTCCAGGGAGAAGATTCAAGTGAGATAGGTTCCAGATCCTGTTTCAGAACCAGAGTGCATTCAAAGTGTCACAAGAGCCTCACTTTAAACAGGATCATGTGTGGATCCACAAAGGAATTGCAGGAGGTAGAAATTATTTAAAAACATATAATAGGACTCCATTGGTCCCTTTATTTATTTATTTTTATTTTTTTTCATTTTTTATTAAGGTATTATATGTGTACATATCTTACCATTCCATTGGTCCCTTTAGAAAGGCATGCCCCAAAGCTAGCTCTGAATCCATAATCAATACATATTAAACACATCCTTCCTAAATCCATCCTACCAACACCACCTTTGAACCCTTCACATATTTGTGTAATTTATATGGTGTAGTTCTCTCTCTCTTCCATCCCATCTCCCTATTTGTTCTGTTCCTTAGATAAATATATAGTTAGGGAGAAAGAAAGAAATTGGGTGATAGCTTTCTCTCTCTCTCTCTCTCTCATCATCATCATCATCATCATCATCATCCCTTTTAAACTGCAAAACTCTGGGAAGCTGGAAGATGTCTGCTTTGCAATATGTACACACACCTAAGTGTTTAATCCTATGGTGGCTGCTGAGAAATACTATTAAATCATTCAGCAAACATCATGGAAAATATACATGTAACTGAATGTGTACTGTACTATGAGAATCAAGTGCTTTTGAATGTTTTAAGAAGAAAAATGCCAAACCCCGCTTGGCAAGGGTAAGCGCCTTTATTTTATTTCAGTGTCACTTCAAAGAGGCACACCAGAGGCCAAATTTATTATTTTAAAAAATATTAAATCAGCAGGATTTTTTGTTTTGTTTTGTTTTGTTTTCTGTTTTGTAAGTTCTATACTTTGGCACCAGAGAAATTACACTGCTAGGGCAAGATGATCACCCTTCTTGATTCTGTGGGATATAATTTGAAGATTTCATAGCACTGAATTACAGCAAGCATCTGATTCAGTTAATGTTCAGCAAGCCCTGTTTAAGCAAAGAACCCATCTAATTAGAACAGAGTGAAAGCTTACCAAAGAACTGGAGGAGAACAGCTATGTTGGGAGATTTGAAATTGTCTAGTTCTTTCTGTGTTACGAGTCTACTCCAACTCCTGGCAACTCTATGAATGAGTGGCATCCACAATGTTCTGTCCTAAACAGTGCTGCTCAGCTCCTATTGACTCACGCCAATGGCTTCTTTTATGGCGTCAATCCATCTTATATTTGGTCTTCCTCTTTTCCTGCTGCCTCCCATTTTTTCCCAGCATCATTGCCTTTTCCAAAGAACTCTGCCTTCCCATGATGTGCCCAAAGCACCACAGTTTCAATTGTGTAATTTTTTCCTCCAGCGATGTTTTAGGTATAATTTGCTCTAGGGCCCACTTGTTTATCTTTTTGTGGTTCAGGGTATCCTTGAAGCTCTCTTCTAGCACCATATTTCAAATGAATCAACTTTTCCTATCAGTGTTCTTCACTGTCCAATTTTCACATTCCTATGCAGTAACTGGGAGAAAAGTATGTGGATGAACTTAGCTTTGTTCTTTCATGACACATCTTTGCTCTTGGTGATCTTTTCTAATTCTTCCATGGCTGCCCTTTCGAGTCTCAGCCTTCTCTTGATTTATTGACTTTAGGCTCCATTTGAATTGATGACTGAACCGAGGTAAGGAAAATAGTTAACAATTTCAATACCATCATTATTTCTGTTAAAGTTGTATATTTCTTCTGTAGTCATGATTTTTGTCTTCTTGGTGTTCAGATTCCCAAGTAGGTGAAATACCAGGGTAAGAGGTTGTTCATCTAATCTGACTCTCATTTATAAGGCTGTCTCCAAAGGTAGAAGACTAATAAAGAGCTAAGTCAAAACACCATTCCTTTAGTTCCCTTGCAAGCCTGTACCTCAGCTGTCTTAGATGGGTAACTGCTTCTCCTCTATATCAGGCCTGTTGCACTACCATCAATATTACCCTCATCCTTGCACAAAAAAAGAAATTCCACATATCGGAAGGTCACCTGCCCTGGCACCTCACAGAACCTATACTGGAAGGCTCTTGCTGTCTATACCCTGTTTACATTTAAGCCCATTTACTTTTACATTCTAAAACACCTCTGAGCCCCACCGTGGTGGCTCAGTGATTGAGCGTCAACCTATGAACTAGGAGGTCACAGTTTGATTCCTGGTCCGGGCACATAATATTCAATAAAAAGTATAAGGAAATATCTCAAGTACACAGGTCAGAGGAACACAATCCCTTTCTCTTGCTTTCCTAGATAATACAGTAATTCACTTAGGGACTCTTGTTTTAAATAGTGATGTCATCTCAGAAATTATAGAATTCCTTTCTGGAATTGAAGTTTAAGCAACCACACAGAGACAATAGGCCATTCATTTCCATATTTCAGATAATGCAAACAGTTACTTCACCCCTAGGCCTGTGGAGAGGCTAGTAAAGTCACTCTATTGCTTTAACTTGTATTTCTGGGCCTCTACAAGATGGTTATAAAATTGTAAATGTTTGGATGAACACCATCACAGGATTTGATGATGAGTGCTTTCACAATAGAAAATGTGAGTCACACAGCTTTTACAAGGGTATCGGCCTCGTGAAGAAAGCCAGAAAACCTGGGATGCAATGCTACCTCTGACAGAAGAGTGTCAGAGGCATACCAAAGACAGCATGCGAAACCAAGCAAGTTACACTGTGTAAATCAAACTTCCATTTTGCTATGTAGAGAGTGGGCTTTGGCAGCAAACTCTTTATTGTCCTGAGAAACAATAGTCAGAACCAGAATGTTCGCTACGAAATTTATAGAGTTTTCATAACCCAGTGTTCCTTGGCACATGTTCCTTCCCTGAGTATCCTAGTGGCTTTGCCTAGAGACATTTTCATCCAAACATTATTCACATAGATGGACTTAATTACATTTAGACACTGTATAATTCCTCATGCAATGCGGAGCTGGAGCCTGGAAATCATGTGGAGGGTGAGATAGGGCGGGGAAGAGGAGAGAAGACATTATTTATTTATGTACTTGCCATAGAGCAATGCAGCATATCAGCAGTTTTCTATTTTACAATCAATATGGATGTATACATACGAGGTGTGGAATGGTAATACTAGAGGTCTGGTTCAGGAAATTCATGAATGCGTGGGGTCCCTAGGCCTGGCCGGTGATCAGGGGCTGATTTGGGTCAGCCAGGGCCTTCCTTTGCTTTGTGCAGCTCCATGGTGGTCAGTGGACATCATAGTGAGAGGTTAAACTCCCAGTTGGTCAAACTCCCAAGGGGACAATTTGCATATTAGCCTTTTATTATATAGGATGAGAGAATTGTTAAAACACACACACACACATAAAAATTCAGAACAAAAGATTGCTTATTTCTATAACTAAATTATCGATTTTGGGGTAATTGACTCAAACTGAGCCAAGACACTTTTACAAAAGCATTTTTCTTTAAAATATATGTTTAGGGGTTTTTTTAGTTTCTGGTTTTTCTGAATACGATTTCCTAAATAATGATATTTTTAATTTCATTGAGAAACACTGATTTTATAATCAAAATGGGAATTAAAATAGGCTAAATATGAGGAACTTTTCAAATAGTAAGCCTTTTGCTTTGAATTTTTGCATTTCCATTAAGTTTATCACTTTTTAAAAGTGGAAATATATGTAGAAGTAAGTCTCTACAAATTCAAAGAAAGAAAGGACTATTTTTACAAAAGTGTTTTGGTAAAAATTTTAATTACACTTCCTCTGTTTCAGTTTCTACATAAATCTAAATCTTTTTGTTTACAACCAACAAAAAGTGCTAATGAAGCAGAAACTGGTTTGGCTCAGTGGTGGAGCGTCGGTCTGCGGACTGAAGGGTCCGGGGTTCGATTCCGGTCAAGGGCATGTGCCTTGGCTGCGGGCACATCCCCGGTGGGGGTGTGCAGGAGGCAGCTGGTCGATGTTTCTCTCTCATCGACTTTTCTATCTCTCTCTCTCTCTCTCTTCCTCTCTGTAAAATATCAATAAAAAATATTTTTAAAGTGCTAATGAAAATATAATGTATATATACATTTTTATTAAGGAATATAATTTAAATGTAAATTTAAAAAATAGTATGGAGTTTCCCCCCCAAAAAAATTGAACTTCCTTTGGCCCAGTGATCCCACTTCTAGGAATATATCCTAAGAATCCTGAAACACCAATCAGAAAGAATATATGCACCACTATGTTCATAGTGATGCCATTGTAATAACCTGATTATTATTTAACAAAGGCCCTGGCCAGGGCTGCAAAAGCTTGGCTTTCTCCATCACCAGGGGCAGCTCAGCCTCCTACTCTCTCCAGCTCCATGGCTGCCACCATTTTGTTGGAATTTATTTATTTTCTATAATTGAAACTTTGTAGCCTGATTGGAGGCCTGGGTCTGCCAGGGTGTGTGAAAAGCTTGGCTTCCTCCATTGCAGGGGAAACCCAAGCCCCCTGCTCACTCTGTGGCCACAGCCATCTTGATTAGATTAATTTGCATACTAACTCCTGATTAGCTGGTGGGCATGGCTTTTGGTATAGTGGAATGATAGTTAATTTGCATATTGCTTTTTTATTATATAGGATACGAGAGGCCCAGTGCATGAATTCATTCCTTTGGCCTGGCCAACGATTGGGGCCAATCAGGGCATCTTATCCAGTCCCAATGGATGGAAGCCAGCCAGTCAGGGGGAGGAACTGCAGGAGGTTGGCTGGCCATGGGAGGTTGGCTGTGGGAGCACACTGACCATGAGGGGGACAGTTCCTGCATTGAGCATTTGCCCCTTGGTCCCCTGGTGGTCATAGAGCATCATAGCAACCAGTCAACTGATTGTTCAGTAGACCAGTCATAATGGTCGCTTAGGCATATATATGTATATATGAATTTCCCAAGAACACAGATAATAGGGTGGTGAAGATCTAGGGCAGGGTGAAAACTGGGTTGGGGGGGCAGGGGAGAGAAAAAAGGGGAACATCTGTAATACTTTGAACAAGATTTTTTTTTAAAGTCAAGCTTCATTTCTGGAAGTTATATTCCCAAACATCTAATGTATTTTATAACAGCAGGTGCAGATCTGTTTTCTAAACAGACACAGATATAGATAAATATTCACATTAGTGACCTACTCACTATTTTCAATAAAAGTGAAAAAATACACATTTGGAAATGTAAAGTAACACCATAAATACAATTATCACCACTAAATTGTATATCTCTAGTTTTACAGTTATTTAATCAGTGGCTGCTACTTGCTTAAGAATGCAGTAAGTTTCCCAACCTGAATGGCTCAGTGGTTGAGCATTGACCTATGAACCAGGGGGTCATGGTTCAATTCCTGGTGAGAGCACATGTCACCAGTGTAGTGTGCAGAGGTAGCTGATCAATGATTCTCTTTCATCAATTATGTTTCTATTTCTTTATCTCCCTCTCCCTTTCTCTCTAATATATATATATATATATATATATATATATATATATATATACATGTGTGTGTGTGTGTTTTAAAAGAAGAATGCAACAAGCTTACATAGTTATAGAAAATGTACCAGCTAGTATTTGAAATGTGCTCTTTTCCCAGTGTCAAATTTAAGTGCATTGCTTTCTTTCCCACCAAATATTATACAATTCTACAAAGCTCAAATGATTATATTATTATGACCTTCAATCTTCTCTGATTTTTTATTAATTACTCAAAAAATTGGTCCTGTGTTGTTAATACATCACTGCAAATACATCTCCTATCAATTTATAGCATATATGGTTAAAAAGTGATACTTTTTAAGAGATATTTTCAACATAATATTTAATACTTGCTTACTATCAACATGTATACATGTATATTTCATAATGGAAAAGTAAATTAGTTACCAAAAAATAAAGGCAAATAGCTGCTTGCTAAATCACATGTTTATAATGAATATATATATATATATATATATATATATATATATAGCAATCATATTAGTTTACAAAGCATAAGAGTTTTTACTGAAGGTGACTTTTCCAAGAGCATCAACAATGTCAGGACACTTTTCTTTTCCTGGTGCCTGAAAACTACAATTTAAATAAGTGACAGCCCAGCTGGGGGGCTCAGTGGTTGAGCATTGACCCATGAACCCAAGAAGTCACCAGTTTGATTTACAGTCAGGGTACCATGCCCAGGTTGCAAGCTCAATCCCCAGTAGGAGTTGTGGAGGCAGAGGATCAATGTTTCTGGTCGATGTTTTTATCTCTCTATCCCTCTCCCTAAAATCAATAATAGCATATTTTAAAAGTAAGTAGGCAGTTTGGTGTCTTTAAACAGACCATCATATCCCTAGCACCTTACAAATGAATCTTCAAATTCTTAATTTCTAGGATCAACTGTTAACTTAATGACTTTTAGCAAGCAAAAGCAAAAGATTAAAAATATGTTCCCAGTGACACTGGGTGAGTGTCACTAAGAATTTTCTGCAAGCATATTAAATCATGAAATGCTGAGAGAAGAATTTTATGCAATTTTAAACCTAAGGCTCATGAATAAGATAACATCTAAGTAGAGCAGGGAATGTTAGTATTTCTTATTTGAAATTAGAAAATATCATCACACTTTCCACTAATGTCAGCTTCAGGATCCTTTGAAAGAGCCAGTCTGGATACAGCCCTTTCTTGTCCATAAATGCTGCTATTTTTAATTTAAAAGTCTTCAATAAATGACTCGGTCCTCCTCAAGGGCTCTTTCTTAAAAGGGCCTCATTTAAACCTCAGGCCTAACATGTACATGTGTACATTCCGAAGAAGACTGTTGTACTAAAGTGTCTTACTTCTAGCCACACCGATCATGCATGGAGAGGCTTAATCTCCACCCCCAGATGTTGTTCTGATATGTCAGTTACCTTATGGATAGTTGAGAAAATAAGTTTACCAAACAGAATTGTGTACCTGAAACCTAAATAATTTTATTAGCCAATGTCACCACAATAAATTCAATTAAAAAGTTTTTTTTAAGACTTCATCAACTTTTAGCCAAGGATCACAAAAGTGGGGAAAAAATTTACATAAATCTGACCAGAAATACTTGCAACAATTTGAAAGAATTGCCAACAGGGAATGGGGGGAGAGCTGCCACTCCCAAATGGCCAATTTAGCTCAGAGATAAAGCTTGTAGCTTTGTCATGGTTTCAGAGGGAAATAAAACACAAAATATTTCCCATTTATTTCCTAGCACATTCCAATCCATCCCACCTCTGCAGGAAAGAGCTTACCCTTTACAATAAACCTTACTTCCAATACTCCCTGCTAGCTGTGACAGAGATTGCTTGCCCAATACTTTCCCTTTTCCTAGGTATAAATCTACCCTTTGTTTTATAGACTTCTTGCATTTTTTTTAGCATTTGCTCAGAGACAGTTAAAACAAATATGTCTTTTTAATGCCTTCTCTTTTCTTTGAATGGAGATGGAGGAGACCAATCAAATTCCTTGCCACATAAGAGAGATGTAGAACCAGTACGGAAGGAGCCGAGGGGACCACACTAAACTGAGTCTCTGTCCTCTGACCTGCATTGAACTTTGACTAAGATCGAAAATATACTCTTATTTTAAGTGTCTTTGGGTCTGAAAGTTGTTTGGCACAGTGTTTAATATACATTATTGATTTCAGAGAGGAAGAGAGAGGGAGAGAGAGAGAAACAACAATGATGAGCAAGAATTATTGATCGGCTGTCTCCTATACACCCCTTACTGTGGATGGAGCTTGCAACTACAGTATGTGCCTTAATCTCCTGAGTCATAGTTCTACACTCAACCACTGAGCAACACTGGCTGGGTTGTTACAGTGTTTAAAATACTCTGATGATAAGGAATTATCACAGTTAAGAATATAATCTTACTCTGGATTACTAAAAATAATTTTTCTTTCCTTGTAGAAAAAAATTTACTGTGGCCAAGCTAGTAAAAGGTTTGTAAAGTGTCTCTTAGCTGAATTTATTATTTGTTCCTCAAACATGACTCACCAATGACCATTCTAAAATCATTTCTTTTTTGCTACTATAATTCACTTGCAAGATGGAGAAGTCAGTAGGATAATGACCTTGGTGTTCCACAGAGAAGCTAGCTATATGAACAGAGATGAGATCACCTTATACTGAACCGCAGAACAAAGATTTCAGAATCACAGAAGTGCTAAATCATGTTAGGCCAACGATCCTGGTCTTTCTGCAAATTTTCATTGCTTCACAGGATAATAAACTACCCCACAAATCAGAAGTATGTGGGGAAAGGAGGAAATTCAGGTAGCTGAGTGGAATTAGCTTTATCTTGTAGATATTGCAGAGTTTCCCGTGTTTAATCTTTTTGAGGATCTTACTCAATTCTTTTGGGATGAAAAACACGGGGAACACGTTAGAAATTCAAATTCCACTGTTTGACACACTGGAATTTTCAACCATTGTTTTCGACTGGAAAAGTATAAAATAATAAACTTCGATGTTCTAAGTGTGGCCTTTGGAACTTTCTTTGTTGATGCTAACATGAGTGCACATATTAAAAGTGAAATGGAAGATGAATAGTTTACAGGGTAAAGAAATACTTTCCTTCTTCACAAATGGTTTCAGGGCTCCCCGAAGGCCTTCGAATGAAGTCTACATGGTGGTCTCAACTCTAACCCCTGAAGAATATACTCCACATCTCCAACACAGAACACCTGATTCTGCAGAATTTGACACTTCTCTGCAGCCTCCACACAGAAGAAACAGAGGACTTGACATGCATGGAAATTAAATTATCTTCCATCTCTGGAGACATTCTGTCCTCCCAGGTCAGGGTTACATGAAGGTCAAATGAAGGAGGTCAGATTTCAACCAATTCCATACTAGCTGTGAATAGACAGAAAACACATCCTTTTGAGTTTTGATGATCTGCTACATTTTACATGAGCCATCAAAAATAAGAATAAAATAAACATGCAATGTAAATCACCTTACAGAAAAATAGTTTTGTATTATCAAACCAAGTGATAGCCTTAAAAGCCAGGAGTCGCCTCTAGAATGTGAATTTTCCATATGTTCTCAGATGTACAAATAAATTCTAGGACAGTTATAAAAAATTCAGCCTGTGTTGGCAAAGACTGAGCCCAACTGTTCAATTAACCTTCATAGAAACTTAGGAGTCATTCACTTCATCTTGTTGATTAGTAATTTACAGCCCTAAGTAATGTTTGAATGGCTTAGGTGCAGTCAAAACATAGAGATCTTAGGACTCATCATTAAGGCCTCAACAAAAATATAGAGGCACCTAAAATATGAGATAAAAAGGGGTGGGTCAGTGGAAAGAGATCACAAAGAACTTGCAAGCATATATGCACAACCAATGGACACAGACAGGGTGGTGAAGGTCTGGGGTGGGGTGGGGAGCTAGCTAGAAGAGGCCAATGGGGTAATGGGGGACATATATAATACTTCCAACAATAAAGACTTTTTTTAAATCCTCTTAATGAGAATTAATTATTGGTATTTATGGGTGATCCTCTATTTTTTAATATATATTTTTATTTATTTCTGAGAGGAAGAGAGAGATAGAAACATCAATGATGAGAGAGAAGTATTGACTGGCTGCTTCCTGCATGCCCCACACTGGGGATGAAGCCCACAACCCCTGGGCATGTGCCCTGATGGGGAATTGAACTTCGACCTCCTAGTCCATAGGTTGATGCTCAACCACTGAGCCATGCTGGCCAAACTCATGGGTGCCCCTATAATGCATAATTACATTAGACTTCCTTGTTAAATTTCTTCAAAGATAATTCTCATTTCTGGAAGTAAACTACATTATCTGTCTACTTCCACTCAATTCTTTCTCAGCTGACATGTCCAGCCATCCATTGACTGAATATATACAACCCCAGTGCAATGAATGTTTTTAGCTCATTCAGACACCTTACATTTTCTATACTCAGGCAAAGTTTGGATCATTTAATGAGTTATGTCTACAAATAAGAATAATTTGTTTTAAAGCCCTTGAAGATACCCAGACTTTAAATACAGAAGATGTGAAAGTCTTTTGAATTCTTAGAAGTCACTTACTCTACTTTTGTTTATTCATTGTGCTGCCTAATCCATGTCCTAGTTATTATGCAACAGAAAAAAGTCCAAGAAACAAGCCTTGTCTCCTTTCTCATGGGAGTTTACACAGCCTCCATTGAAGACACAAATGACAAACTAGGCTTCCTATGGGTAGCAGCAGGTCAATACAATTAAACATGTGCATCTTAGCCAAAACTGGTTTGGCTCAGTGAATAGAGTGTCAGCCTGCAGACTGAAGGATCCCAGGTTCAGTTCTGGTCAAGGGCACATACCTTGGTTGCAGGCACATCCCCAGTAAAGGGTGTGTAAGAGGCAGCTGATAGATGATTCTCTCTCATCGATGTTTCTAACTATTTATCTCTCTTCCCCTCTGTAAAAAATCAATAAAATATATTTTTAAAAGTAAATGAATAAACAAACAAACAAACATGTGCATTTTAGAACTCAAGACACTCTTTCAATAATGGGCTTGTAGGGTTTGAACCCACCTAATCATCATCAAGTTCTCTGATCAACTGTATTCACATTTTAGTCATCACCTGCTAAATCAAACTTCTTGACACAAGAATTTTAGATTTGAGGCATGCCCAGTAAGGATACATGGCTAGGCAACTCTTCTCACATCCATGATTCAATGGGGAGGGAGGGGGAAGGAGCCTCCAAGAAAGAGGAATCCAAAGGAATGACAGTGTTCCACAAACAAGTTAACTAGAGCAATGTAAAGATAACATGTGATCCAGATAACTCTCATCTAAGACTGCCTAATTATCTTTTAATAATTTACCTCCTTGGCTCGTCAGCACATCAACATTAGACCAAAAGAATTTTTCCCACCTTGTTCCAAAAATGCTTTCCTACAACCTCACACTTTCCAGAAGAAGGTTTCTTTCCAGGGCAAACATTTCCCATAATAGGTCTAGCTCCCCAGCCTAATCTAGCTCACTTTATGTCTAAAAATCAGTACCCTCAAAGACTCTCATACTTTAGAAGCCTGAATTGTGTGAAAGGAAAGAGCCACTAAGTTGGTTAAAACTACAAAGCCCTAGAGAAGACAGCAAAAATGTCCTGACTAGATATAAGTAACCACCTACAAAGTGAGGAGGCTGCCGCCTTGCTAGAGGCAGTCCCTCTGGAGAGCCTTACCGAAAGAGAGCGCCCCCTCCTGGCCCTGTTGGCATCATAGAAGGTCAAAATTAAGTTGGCTTTCTGTCATCTAGGAAAACTGAGACTAATCTGATCAAAGCACAAAACCACAGAAAGTTCCAATTACCAAAAGATAAATCCATATTCCTCAATCAAATGGTATTTCTTGCCAATTTATTTTTAATTCAAAAATAATGTGTTTATTTTATATATATATATATATATATATATATATATATATATATATATATAATCTTCCCTCAGTACTACAGTTCTCACCAGAGATAATCTTCACAACCCAATCTTTATGCATTTATAGGTATAGATAATAATAACAACAATCATCAAATTTATATGGTAATTATGTTCCAGATTCATGCCAAGCACTTTTATAAATCCTAAGTTAATCAGTCCTCATAATAAGCCAGTGAGAACTATTGTTACCTACATTTTACAGATAAAAAGAGGCACAGAAAAATAAGTAATTTGCCCAAGTCACACAGCTAGATTTTAATCCTAGCACTTTTATTCCAGATTCTGAATTTAAATATCAGATGATACTGCATCTAAATAGCTAAAATAACAGAGATCGAGTGCAGGTGAAGGTAGAGACAGAGAGAAAACCTGGCTCTATCTAAATTTGGCAATAAAATCAGAGGTTGATTGAGGTGTAGATTCAGGCATGGTAGAAACACAGGCATACACATAGAGTAGCTCAAGATGATTTGTGTTATTCGTTTTTCTTACACCAATAGGATCATTATCAGTGTTTTATTGGGGGATTTTCTTTTCCTTAGTTCTGGTTTATTAAGGTATAATCTGCATTCAATGCATTGAAACTGTTTTATGGTAAAGTTCTATGAATTTAGTCTACTTTTGTATAATCACCACCACAGTGAAAATATAGAGTATTTCCATCCTAAAAAGTTCCCTTATACCACTTCGAAGTCAGCTTTTTCTTCATATGTAAGGCTTGACAAACATTGATCTTCTTCCTATGAGAGTTCACAATATAACTTGGAAATTATTCTATGGAAATCTTAAGAGTGGGGTAAATTCCAGTGATTTTGCAAACTATAATTTGCATTTAGATAAACTTTAACTTTAACTTATGCTTCATGTGTTTATATCAGTTTTCACAGGACTTTACAAATAGAATTACTGAATAGATTTGTACAATAGCCTTTTTATATTCTTCTATTTCAAAATGTATAGCAAATACTAAATAAGACCTCATAATATTTTTCCAAAAAGATTCTCAAGCATTAGAAAGAAATAACAACTGTCCATCTACCCTCCTTTTACTTACTCATATGCAAAGGGATAGAGAATGAGAATTTATGGAAAGGAGTGAAAAAAAGAAAAGAAATATATAAATACTGTAAACTATTTTGCATATTTTTAAAGAACTATGTAAATAGCCTTACTATGTAACAGAATAAAAATAAAGAGTTTCTCAGAGGCTGCTAAGACAAAGGACTGGGAAAGTCTGGTGAGGGATTGGGGTTGGGAGGGTACAAAGTCATCTTCTTAGGTTCCTGGTGCCAAAATATAAATGGTTTGAATAACTTATTCAGCACAGTGCAACCATGACTCTCTAATAACAGATTTTGTGATTTTATTTAGTATTTCATAAGCTTCTTAGAATGTTCCAAAGGTGAGCAAGTACATTTTTACTACTGGATTACTTTTTGGCACCCTAGAGTGTGCTCAAAGAAATTCCTAAATGATATTCATTTTCACACATGCAGAAAGGGAAAACTAAGGTGATTGACTAACACATTAATAAATTGTAACCTATCCAGCATCTGGCCTTTATGGAATTGCTTTGCTGTGTATTCAAATGACAGAAGCAAAATGTCTGCATTTTCTCTACATAGATGGTATCCGGTAGAGCATGAGATTATAGAAAAATAATACTTTCTTACTAAAAATTCTGTTCTTCTTATTTTGTGTATTTAATTATACTTGAAGCTTAAGCAGGTATAAGCTGATGGCAGGCATATCACCTGGAAGGGATGACAGAGCTTTAGTCTCATACATCAACTGCAGGATGGTATTCTGGAGGAGAATGATAGGAAACTTACACTTTTTAAAAGGTACTTGAGAGCCAAAGACTCTGAGTATTTGCATTGCCAGGGTGCTCTCTAAAGATAGTGGGGTGTATAATGTGTTCTCACCAAGGTGATTGCTAGAGTAGAGCAGGGAGACCTTAGAAGTGGGGGTGGGGAGGGGTATTTTACCCCAGGTGTTGGTTCTCCTTTCCACCACAACCCCTAAGAAATGGATCCATCCCTTTGCTTCTTAAGCAACGGATCCATTTCTATAACATACCTCTCCACCAAACAAGTGGTCTAGAAGCTTGGGAGCTCTAGCCCAGATTTTATAGCCAAAGAGAGAGTTGCAATTGAATGTCATGTCAGTGTCTCAGTTGGCTTCAGAGAACTCCAGCTTCTAGCCACTCAGCATTGACAGCTCAGGCAAATAGAGAAGCTATGGATTTCCCTCCACCTGATCCATTTTAACAACCCTAGACTTAAGGTTGGTGTCACAGGTGGATTGAGGAACACAAGTTGAGTGTCTTTGCTAAATTTATAGATTTCATCATTTTATTCCTAGTTTCAGGAGGATGGGTAGATTAGATTATCTGAAGAGAGAAGAGAGAATTTCTCAATTTGGGCAGCACATTCAATTTGGAAATGATTTAAGAATATTAATCTTGAGACTACAGTAGGGAAAACATTTCAATATATTGACTAAATCTTTATAATAGATGCTAAAGAAATCATATGTCTATTGCTTTAATTTTGAGATTATATTGTTTTGTTTGCCATTCATTATAAAAAGACATATGATATTACTACTTTCCTAACACTTGATTTTGAACATTCCACACAATCAAACCTCACAATAACCATACCAGGTATGTAGTTATATTCCTGTTTTATAGATAAAATTGAGTTTCAAAGAGGCTCAGAGAGCTTCCTGAGAGCAGGCAGTTTTTAAGGAGAGAACTGGAGCTAGAACCCAGATCATCCATGTTTCAGCCCGGTGACATTCTATTATGCCACAGATACCTCCTAAGTCAGTTAGTTAATTCTCACATGAAAATGTGCTGAAAGTTACTGAGAGTGAATTAAGGAGAAGGTTGGAATTTGTGAGACCCTTATGATTTATAAAAGTAGGTATTAAAAATGGTTCTCTAATATTCTGAAGCCTCTAATGAGTTGATTTATTAATACTGGACTCCCTTTATCTGGCCTTAAATCCCCAGGTTGAGTTATGGAGAATGTCCCAGAACCTGAAATAAGATCTCTCTCGGTCAGTAGAGACTAGAAGATGAGAATGAGAAATGAGGCCTTGCCTGTTATTGAGACAGAAGGTCTCAAAGCTTTTGTTAGGCCCTGGGAGTAATCTGATTTCTGTTATGAAAATAATTCAATAAAAAGAGTTGATTTTTTAAGAAGAAAATAGTAGTCTCTTTTATATACTTGTTGGGGATATTTAGATAGAACTATAGTTTAAATTATAAATTAATTGAATCAAACATCAAGCTCTAAGTCAGAAAGAAATTGGATTGGTAACCAAAATAAACAAACCAAATGACATTTTATCACTCTAATAATTATTTTTATTTCATCTAAGAAAATATTTCTTGGTATTTGTGCTTGGGTTCCTATTCATTTGAAATAGAATATTTGAGACTAATTTTAAAATTTTGGTAAAGTTGGTTAGGGCATGAACGTATGCAATTTAGTGAAATAATATGTAATTTTAATCTGGCCAGACTATGAAAATTAGTTTGCAATCATCACTTGTGTTTCCTACTTCTCAATTTAGTCAATTTGACAAAATCTAATCTTAACATGTTAATGGTGCTCTCTTAAAATTCATCTTCATAATTTTAGCAAATAGAAAAAAATATTTATTAATTTTATCTCCATAACACCTATTTGGGACATGTATATATATAAAGACCAAATTTCCACAGGTATCCTAAAGATAGATCTTTGAAAACTTTGAATGAAATAAGTGTGGAAGAAAACAAATTTTGAAAACTTAAAATTAAACATATGTTGACTCCATGGTTCTCCTTAGAAGTTAGCTTTATAACTGAGGTATTTTTTCTTTCTTTCAAAATTATTGCATCAGCTACTTACTGCTACTGTGGTGGACTGAAAAATATTGACTTTTGGCTTATCTCAGTGTTTTGCGTAACATTATAATACCTGGGAATATGCACACACACAAAAAATGAGACTCGAATTAAGCTTAAAGAACAACTCTGATAAAAGTTTGCCTTCCCCAAGGTTCCGCCATTACTGCAACCACCAGGTGGCCTTGAGTTTCTTATGTAAACATATTTAACTGCAATCTGTACATATCTCTGTCAATGTCTTTATGTGACAGGGGGTAGGAGTGGCTGGGGGAAGGTCAATGGGGGGGAGGGGAGGAGATATATGTACTAATATATGTAATACTTTAAACAATAAAAAAATAAAATGTAAAAAAAAATCTAAGCACCTAAGATATTAGATCTATTAGATCACTTCTTTCTTTCATTTATCCCCAAATCACCTAAAAGCATTTCTACTTCAAGATGGCAATGAAACAATTGTTTGTTAAATTTGGTCAATTCATTCTGATGTCTTATACTTGAATTCAATAAAACAAGAGCTCAGCGTGAAACAGAGGACACTAAACCATCTTCAGAGTCTTTGGAGTATAAATATGACATATAATCCCAAGTGCGTCCTTCTGACACTCCATTCTTTTGGCAACCTAGCCTTTGGATGAGAGTAAGTCTTCTTTGTTGGATTATCCTAAATGGGAGTTACGTGATTTCTGGCCTTTGTGTGAGAGAAAACATTTTTTTTGGAAAAACAGTGCCTTATATAATCCACCATGAAATAATCTTTCAATTTATCGGTTGTGACTCCAGTCCTCTCGCACCAACGTAAATGTGCTTCAGATGAAGTCCTGCATTTGGCAATCCACCCACCATTGCCAGCTGGAACAAGGCCTCCTTTTAGTTAACAGCACACATTTAAAATCCAGGCCCACGGCGAGCTATCTGTTGAACACGGATTATGTGTGTGAACATAGCAGATGTGAAAATGCTGCTACATCCAGACCCACTCTGCAGGCAGGAAAGAATCTGGGGGGCCCCACCGTGGCTAGAGATCCAGAAACCATTTGTTCATCTCTACACCACCCATTAGCTCTGGAAAAAAAAATGTCATCTGCAGTGTCGACGTAGGAGTTTTGTTCTGTTTTTATTCCTGTTTCTTTTAAATAGCCACATCACTCACCAAGAAGCCATTTCCTCGGGGTGTTTGTTTGTATAGGTAAGAGCCAGCAGGAGAAAGATCTTGGCCTTAACGTTATAAAACAGAAAACTACCTGTTGCCACTTGAGTTGCTTTTGGCAGAGCGAAGTTTTCATTTCTGTTTTTGGCTGTGGTTTCACAACCTTGAACAAGGCAAACTGTGGTTGTGCAAGTTATTTGATTACTTAAAATACAGATTATTAAATCACTCACTCCCTCTGCTTCAAATAGCATACAGTGAACAATCTGTTTGCAATAATAATAGGCATGGAAATTCTCCACTTCCCCCCTAGCTAAATGGATGCTGATTCTAGAACTGTTGTGTTTGCTTTGCACCTGAATTCCACTCTGGTGAGTATTTGGGAGATTCCTATTCCAGGAGAAGATTCCAAATGGCATTCTGGCAGATGACGAAGAATACAAATGTTGTTGAATTTTATATTAATTTATAGGCAGCCGTGTCCCTAGTCTCTTGGGCATCATAGCAAAATTAGGAAGATGGAAAATAACTACAAACACATCCAAGAGAAACATATCCATACAAAACCAAGATCAGGAGCTCTAAATAAATAGTGCTATAACGAATACCACAAACTACAAAGGAAATACAAAGCCTTGAATTAGAGTAATTTAGGCTGAAGATGAGATTAGCCAATTAACGGCTACAAAGTATTTTGGAGCTATAAAGCTTTCTGTTAATGAGAATTTCATGAGTTTGGAATAACGATTCACAAAAAAAAGATGTCCTTTCCAGCCAGCCCTTTCCTGATTGCAGCCAGCATGGGTAATTCTAGGCCTGCAAGCTGCTCCCAGAAACAAAGGCAGGACCAAGAGTAGAGTGTCCATTGATTGATTGATTTTAATCACATTTCAAAGTAAATTGGCAAAGGTCAATAGTTAGTTCCTACAAAGGGAGCTGCGTCATTTCAATCCTTAATACAAAGAAGTTACTGACTTAAATGGGGAATTAGAAGGGTAGAAATCATATTAAGTGAAGATAAAAAAGACTCTTTAAAAAATGTATTGTTTCTTGTGCCCAGATTTCGTGATCCCCAAGGACCACCAGGGAACCAAATCCGATGCAATTAGCAAGAGAGTCTCTTCCATGCTAGCATGGGCTCCGTCCCACTCACGCTGACCGCATGGCTGACAAGAGAGAGAATGTAACATCTCAATGGGTTTTTATATGGGGGGGGGTGGAGGGGGGGAGTGATGTGACCCTGATTGGTTGGGTGAGGGCTAGGATAGCTCTTCCCTGCCCCACAAGGAGGCAGGGATCTAGCCTCGCCCTTTCAGTTCATGACATAATTAACTATATTATCAGTTTCTCCAAGATTGACGAGTAAGAGAAATACTTTTTCCTAGGAATGGTGCAATGGGATCAATCATCTTAACTCAGAATATGTCCACATGAAATCTTTGAGTTAAAACCAGTTCATGGTACTGATTAAAGTATGGATTTAAATGTTTGGTTATTCTTTATATGAAGTCAAAGAAAACTACATAACGTTAGCAAATGAATCAAGTAATATTTTTTATGTGTGGTTGCATAATAAAAATAATTGATTCTGTCTTCTCATGTGTGTGGGCTCTGAAACTGACACAGTATAGAGAGAAGTTTAAAAATCAGAACAATGAAATTAGGGTGGATCCAAGAAGTTGACACTGCCTTCTGTACCATACCAAAGAGATGAGGCAAATGGAGTGATGCAAAGATTACATCTATAGATGACTTGCTGACTCCTTTGTCTAGGAATAATTGTCAAAGCACTACCACCTGAAAATCATATAGCAACAATTTTAACAAGTTTTGCTTTCTTTGAATGATCGAAATTTGAATGTGAAAGTGAGAGGAAAATAAAACTCAAAACAAATAAAAATAGACTGACTAACCCTGTGCTTTCTGGTTTGGCCTCCTTCTCATATTATGTCATAATTATTTACTCATTTTATTCTCCCAAACCATCATAAGCTCATAGAATCAGAAACTATGCCTGTCTTATTCCTTTTTATATTCTGAGTATCATAAAGAATGCCTGTCCATAGTTTTAATAGACAAAGTTTGAAGAAAAAAGAGAGGAAAGAAGGGAAAGTGGAAAGAAGGGAGGAAAAATAACCAGGAGCTTAGAACTTAAAAAGATAATATTTAATAACAAAATTTTCATCTGAGACATATCATTGTACATTTTAATTCTTACATATAGGAAAGAATAACCAGTTGATTTATTATTAAATAGAGCAAATGTGTCTTGCATTCAATCAAATAAGTTACCCATTGGAATCCATAACACCCTAGCTTTTCCATTAATGCTTACTGCACAATTTTTATAGTTGTGTGGAAATTAGCCATATGTTAAAAAATTGAATGACAGTAAATTATGGAAATAATTATGTATCTACCTGATAAAATATTATATTCTATTTAGAGTTATGATTTTTCAGGCCATTTAGAAATGTTTAAAACAGGTCAGATGTTTATTTAAAAAAATCCATATACTCTAATGTGTTGTCATACAATATTCCTGTGACTTGGGTATATCATAATTTTTCTGATTGCTGGCTTACCAATGGAATGAGAAGTACAATCTCTTTCCTAGTAATATAAATTTACTTACAGATCAAAATGAATTTTATCCTGATACTCTATAAATTCAATTAGTTAAGGAATTTTAACTCCTGTCATATAACTAAACTGCATCCAGCACAGCCAGTGGTGAACTTGAGGAGGGGCAGTTAAGGATTAAAGAAAACAGATAAGAGAATATAGTTGGGGCCAGGTGGATCACTGTGCCTGGATGAGGACACAGTCACCCTGCCTGTAAGTTGAATCTTTATTTTATAGTCAGAACACACAAAGCAAAACAAGGGAGTGGTCAAGATGTTTACAATGTTCTTGAGAGTTTCAAATCTACTTCTTTTCTGTTGTTGCAATTCTCTGAACTCTATCAAGCTTTGTTTTAGCAGCACTTGCTGCACCTCCCGAAGCCCACATCCCTCAGCTATCTGGAACTAAAAGATCGGACTATCATGTCAAGCTTACAGACAAACCATAGTTTTTTTTACTATAATTGTGCTGGAGGGTATGGCCCTCCAAGCTGGGACTTATATGTGGCTTTGCCACAAGAGGACCATGCCTTCTCATCAGTCTGAAGCTTGAAGTTGTCCAAACACTGTAGCCCCTCTCCATATATAATAACATCTATTTCTTCTCAGTAGGGATAAAAATAACATTTGCTCATTTACTGAAAATATAAAGGAAAGAGAGTTAACAATTTGAACATCTAACATGTCAAGCATTTTATTAGTTTCTTTTATAGCATTTAATATTATCTTATTTCTTTTTCTCATTTTTTAGTGTGTGACAAGAGAACAATGAGTAAAGTCACCTCCCCAAAATGACCTCCGGAAAATGACCTACTTAGCCTTTGAAATCTCATTCTAGCCACTGGTGTGTGTACCCCTTCTATTTATTAATGAGTGGCTGAGAAATTCTACTGCTACATTTTGGATTTGGATGAACACAATAAAGTGAGAAATATATTTAGGTTTTTTGGAAGAATAAATTGAAACCCAAAATTATCTTGACACAAGGAAATAAGAGCAAAAACTTGGCAGCATGGTGGTGAAGAGAGAATAACAAACATATGACACAAATTCAGAATGGGGAATAATGGGTTTGTCACAGAGGCTAAGAAGTGCCATTGTGAATCTTAAACTGAACATGAGTCAGCATACCACTGCTATTATTTTAAAAACCAGCAAAATAGAGGAATGCATTAGAAAGAACAAACCTTGCAAGAACCCTGAAGCAATTGCCCCAGTGGGCATTAGCCAGGCACTTATTAAGAGTGTTGTATCCAGTTTAAGGTCCAAAAACTAAAGAAGGATAAAGAAACTTGGAGAAGAATGAGAGAAAAGCAACAGAACAGATTAAAATTTTAAATAAAAAGTCTACTAGGAATTGGAATTCACAGAGTAGAGATGAAAAAAAAAGTGACTTCTAAATGGTCATGTAGTTACATGTTTTTCCATAAACATTGTACTTATCTAGAATATTTTGCAATCTTCTCTTGGGCCCCTTGTAGCCTTTTAAAAACAATTAATTATAGCAGTCCGTTTTGGCAGTGATTGGAAGAGACAGAAACATTAGATGCTAACTGTGTCAGTGTATTCATTTCAAAAAAAAAAAAGAGTTGCATAATCATCTCCAGAGCATCTATTACTGGTACTGCAAAGTTTCCAACTTTCCTCTGTCAGGTCTATTTTTCCTCTTATCTCTCCTTATTTTATTTAGTGGTGCAGCCATGCACCAAGTCACTCAAACTGACAGGAGCCATCTTTGACTTTTCTGGCTTCCTTCCTTACCAACCACACTCATTTAATCCCGGAGTACCACTGATTCTATCCACCTGTAATTCTGAATGGATTCCCTCCTTTCCGCTACTGCTATTATCTTCATCCAGGACCTCATCATCTCTTATTTGGTCTATCACTGTGGATCCCTAACTGTATATGGAAAAGGAACATCAGTCTTTTTCTACTCAAGCTCCTTGTTCACACTATCATTCTATCTGGTTATATTCCTTCTCTGCTTGTAGTCTTCAGCTGGCTCTATGCTACTTAAGGGATAAAATCAAAGCTTTTGTAGCATGACATGCATCCCTTTCATGTCTCCACCTCGAAGCTGGCCTCACACCCCTTCCAAGTACCCTATATTCCAGCCACAACAGAACTCCTTACCCATGCTGACTATGCTCTTTTGTGTCTTCATGATTTAGCAAATAATTTTTTGCTTTACCGAAAATGGATCCACATCCCTCTTTCTGTACCCTGGACTCCTATACCACAGAGGAGGCCTACCTCTTGGTTCTTCAAATGAAAAAGAATTAAACTTTTCATCATTAACTCCAAGTATCTTGGGTCTAAAAAAGGTTATCTCACAATTGACAAAAGAGTGACCAGGTCCTGTTTACAGAGTTTGGTGGTAGATAAGCCCCATTTTGTCTACTCCACCTGCAATAGGATGGTATTGAGGTTGGGCTCAAGTTTTTCTAGGAGACACCTCACCTCAGAATGACTTTGATAATATAGTATTTTTTTAAAAGTCATCTTAAGTAGACAATAAAAAATTTCATTGGAAATCCTTTCTGATAGATTTGTCTCTAATAAATTATAATTTAGCCTATTAATTAATAAGGGCTGGCAAGGAAAAAAAAGGGTATTTTCTCTGATCTCTTTCCACAAAGTATCCTAATTCTCCAACCTGTAGTGCATAAGTGAATACTTCAAACAGAACTCCAGAGGAAAATGCTTATTGTATCTATTTTTGTTTTTAAAAGAATATGCTGGTGATGGATTTATAGAAACATGTCCTTGTCACATTTAGAGTATTTTCAGGGGGGGGGGGGGGATATTCCAAATAAGCAAATAGGAAGTCTGTTCGGTTTATAGCCAATCTCTTTCAACCCATATACTTTAAGAGTTAGATACCCTTATTTTTTTTCTCATCTTCATTTTAAGCTTATAAGAGAATACGGGAAATGGAAGCAATAAGTGAACAACATTTTGTGAGAGAAAAACATTTTGTTACACTTGCTTCAAAAGTTAGTGTGATTGCTGTGCTATACAGTTTAGCGCATATTTGCAACAGAGCATCTTGGTTTGTGAGCAGGAGCTGTGGCCTGGCTGCCTTGGGCAGGAGGAAGTAGGTACTACCTCTTTACCAGCTCTCCACTTAACTGTGCTGATATTCATGAGGTTTTGTTTTTTTTACTGGAAGAGAGAGAGAAAATTGGGGGATACGGGTAGGGCTCTGAAGGGAATAGGTATGAGGACAGGGAAAAGGAAGAGTTGGCAGGTTTAGAGCCTTTGTAAGAATGTTAGGACAAGAAGCTGAAAGAATTGTCTGGATAACCAACTGTGAAAACAAAGAGACAAGGAAACGAAGTGGAGCCTGAGGTCCAGGAATATGTGCAACACGGAGTTATGAAAAGACCAGTGTCTGCCTCTCTGAGCCCATAGACCGACATACTGCAGACCCCATGCTCAGGTGCCACTGACAGAGGGAGCAGGCAGCAGTAGCAAGGACTAGGATGACACTGAGTCATTAATGAGGATTCTGAAGCTCAAAAAGTCTCCCTGCAGACTGAGAGGAGGTTTTAAAAAGGGCCCACATTCCTGCAGGAGCATAGTTGGCATCCATGTTACAGTACTTATACTTACAGGGTAGAGATACTTGGAATTTTAGGTTATAGTTATAAGTATAGCTTTGAAAGTTACACCCATGTATGTACAAGTGCTTACATGCAAACCTCTCTTTTCTTCTGAAGACACCCCCTCCGACTGTTGATGAATGCAGTTAAATGTTTTCCCATCTGCTATTCTGACCCTAGGTTTCCTTTTATTTTTCACAGCTCAGTAAATTCTTCTCCAGGCAGACCTTCACTCAGAGGTACCTATATGTATTAGCCAGGGTTCTCCAGAGAAACAGAACCAATAGAATAGATAGATTAGATATAAATATAGAGGCAGATATAGATAGATAGATATAAATGATAGATAGGGATAGAGATAGAGATGATAGATATAGATAAAGATAGAGATAAATACAAAAAGAGATATATTCTAAGAATTAGATCACATAGTTATGAAAACTGAGAAGTTCCAAAGCTGCCAGTTGTAAGCTAGAGAAGCAGGGGTAAGCCAGTGATGTAATTCAGTCCCAGTGTAAAGGCCTGAGAATTATAGGGCCTAGGATGTAGAGTCTTGGTATGAGTTCAAGAAATCAAGAACCACAAGTGTAGATGCTTGAAGGCAGGAGAAGATGATGTCTCAGCTGAAGAAGAGAGAGCAAATTCACCCTTCCTCTGCCTTTTTCTTGCATTCAGACTCTCAATGGAGTAGATAATGTCCACCTACATTGTGAGAAGGTATGTGTTTTACTCAATTTACTGATTAGAATGCTAATCTCCTCAAGGAACATTCTTACTGACACCCCTCCAAAATAATGTTTTATCAGCTATTTGGGCATTGCTCAGCCCAAGCAAGTTGACACATAAAATTAACCATCACACCACACTTCCACAATTCCCTAAGAAAACTGCATCTTCCTCTATTTGTTTTACTTAGAAATGACAACACAAAGTATTGAAATAAATACTTATTGATGCTATATCATGCCTCATATTTTGTGTAATAGAAGATACCCTCTGCCTGCAGGGGTATTAAAATATTGTAAGGTAAATGGAATGTGACATAAATCACTAGAATACTAGATGGAATGTGATAAAGCAGGTTAAAGAGATACTGAGTATATAAGCATTAAAAAGAGAATATGAACATTCAAAAAGAGACAATGAGTAACATCAACAATAATACCCAACATTTAAAGAGCACTTAACATATGTCAAATGCTATGTAAGTGCTTTCTATCTATTCTCTCACTTAATCCTCACAATAACCCACTGGAGTAGTTAGAGAAATCACGCATGATCATTCTCTGTTGCTAGTGGAAGTGAAATCCTAAAGCAAAGCCATTGTCCAAAGTTTCTGTTCCATGGGGGAGCCGGATCCTGGTTAGCATTAGGCTAGTTGTAGTCCATTAGTCCATTGTGTGTGGGGTCCACATAGAGTGGGCCATGTGGGTGAATGCAAGAGCATAAGAGACCCTGCAAGCCAGGAGCCAAGAGAATAAAAATGTAAACAGAGAAAGAGCAAACTCTTTTGTTTAGGGGATTAGTCAAATCTTCCTGTGCTGGTAGTGGCCATGCCTATTCTGACCAATGAACCGTGTTCAGGTGTGCTGACAGAATAGCACCTTGCCTATGTCATCCAGACTGAACTAGCCATGCATCTAAACTGCAGCTGCCTGGCAAGGCTTCACAGATGGCTTGCCAATAATACTTGGCCTTCCCTTTGCTCCTTTCCAGTTATTCATAACTAAGCTAAATTACAGTGCTATCACTGGGAGAGTCACTATTATCCTCATTTTTCTCAATGAACACACCGAGGCATAGAGAAGTTAAGTAAGATGTTTAAGATCATACAAATTAAAGTTGTCAGAGCAGGAGAATAGAAAAATAAGAATATACTACACAAACCAAAAGAAGACCCATAAACTTTTAAGTTGAATTAAATACAATAAAGAGCTGGTTTCACTAACCTCTGAAAGTATAAGGATGGAAAAAATTTAGCCTCCTTCAGCTTTTCATATTTGATATATTAATGTAAATTTCTCAAATATAACTACTCTAGATTAAGTGAAATTTCCCTCATTTAATTTTATTTTCCATGCTTTCATCATTTTGTTTGTATTGGTATTGTTTTTGCTATTTTTCTTTGTAATCAGAAGGATTTCAGACAATGGGTAAAACCAGCCTAGAAATATAATAACCAGACTTCTAAAATCCAATTTACAAATGAATATTTGAAACACTACTTCCATGTCCTGGACAGTATAACTCGGTTGGATGAGTATCATCCCATGCACCAAAAGGTCATCAGGTTCATAGATTCCCCATCAGGGCACATGCCTGGGTTGCTGGCTCAAATCCCAGTAGGGCGCATGCAGGAATCAGCCAATCAATGATTCTCTCCCACATTAATGTCTCTCTCTTTCCCTCACCCTCTCTTTTCCTCTCTCTGTAAAATCAGTAAAACATGTTTTTATAAAAGAAATACTGCCGAACCGGTTTGGCTCAGTGGATAGAGTGATGGCCTGGGGATTAAAAGGTCCCGGGTTCGATTCCAGTCAAAGGCATGTACCTTGGTTGCGGGCACATCCCTAGTAGGGGGTGTGCAAGAGGCAGCTGACCGATGATTCTCTCTCATTGATGTTTCTGACTCTCTATCTCTCTCCTTCCTCTCTGTAAAAAATCAATAAAATATATTTTTTTTAAAAAAGAAAGAAATACTACTTCCTTGTCACTTGAGAAAGGCTACCTAGATAAATATAGAAAGATAATTAATAGATGATAGATGATGATAGATAGATGACAGATGATAGATAGATAGATAGATAGATAGATAGATAGATGTATAGAGGTGTGCTCATTAGTATGTGCCAAGCACTAGGCTGGATAGTGAGAGTTACTAAAAGAATTTAGGCAGACATATTGCCTTCCAGGGTTTTTTTTAAATATTTTTAAATATATTTTTATTGATTTCAGAGAGGAAAGAAGGGGATAGAGATAGAAACATCAATGATGAGAGAGAATCATTGATCAGCCGCCTCCTGAATGGCCCCTACTAGGGATCAAGCCCGAAAACTGGGCATATGCCCTGACTGGAATGGAACCCACCCGGGACCCTTCAGTCCACATGCCAACACTCTATCCACTGAGCCAAACTAGTCAGGGCAATATTTTTTTCTAATATAGATATTATGCTCTGAAAGTTATAATTCCAGTGTGTGATATTAAATAAGAAAAGTAGATAAATGAACTAATGCCATTAAAGAAAGGCAAAAAAACTGTCATGTCAATTTAGAGAAACTGTGTGGGACGTCATCAGTGAAGACTTTTGGATTTATGATAACAAGCAAACAATACACTTCTATAAAAATTGCGCATCATTGGTCAAATATCCCTGCTATTAAGTTATTGCCAGTGATCACATTTAAGCAACAAGAAACAGAAAGTATTTAAAACACACACACACACACACACACACACACACACACACACACACACACACACATTAGCAACTGAACCCCTATGCTTCAGCTTAATTATGAGTTCTTCCCAAATGGGGAAAAATCTGTTGTAGAAAGAGTCCAGTTCTTCATTGCTGCCCATTCCCTCCCACCTTATACATTGTACCCATGCATACTTATGCATACTCTGATTACATACTTTAGGAAGGACTATATTACTAAGTAAATAATGATTTTGAAATATATCCCTTTATCTTTGGAAATCAAAGAGGCATATATTAAAAGCATATCTTTCATATAATTTGTTTCTAAAATTGGCATCTGAAATAAAATAATGAGATAATAACACTAGTATCTTATTTATCATATTTAAAATTTTATGTTATATCAGTTTTATATAATAGTTAAAACATCTTTAGTTGACTCCACTGGATTTTGTAGTTTCCACCAATTAACAGGCTTATCAAGAAACATTATTTCTTTTTCTTATTTATTATCCATAATGGAATCACCTATATTGAGCTAAAACATCATTTCTATTTACTGCTTCCACTTATAGTTTCATGAGAAATTACTTTTTCCTTGATACCAGATTAAAGATCATTAAATATGTAGTTTTTTAGCATTCCTCAGGAAATAATATGGAAATTATAGATAACCTGTGATTTAGAAGCTGAATGAATTTAATTAGGAACTCGTTTTAAAGTAAAAATTAATAGGATACTATCCCTCCATCAAAGTTAGCATATTTAAATCTACTTTCTCAGGTAATATCATTATCAAAAATTATGGGAACTTCAATAAGTAACTGTACACTTCCAAATTAAATAAATCTGAATCTTATCAAATTCACACTGATTACAAGCAATATCTACAATTTTGACCAAGAATGGAATAATTTTAGAGGCAATAAGTTTCACAAAACTTTTAACACCTTTTGCCCTCAATTTTGTAAGCAATTGAAACCTTCCCTTCTATTTTAAGTCATTGTTTTTTAAAGGAAATTTGATTTTGAACATTTCTCTTGGTAAATAGAAGCATCTGTTAAAACAAACATCAAAAGTTATTCTAAGTAATTTGGAGGCTGAAGTTCTTTTAATGCCACATTTCACAGTTGGAACTTTGTGATATCCATATAGAATGAGGAATTTAAAAGATTTTTGTTCTTAATTTATAGCTCATAATTTTTTGGAATTCTAAATTTAAGACATCAATTTCTCCTTTTGTAATTTAATTCTAAGATTAGCTCGGTAAATTATTTCTGGATGGAAGTCTGTAACACTTAAAATGATTGTTATCATAACACTAAAGATACTTGGCTGCTATTTTCATACAGATTTATTTCCAGAAAGTGTTTTAAGAATGATTCAAAAACACATGCACACACATTAGTGGACCTTTAATTACAATTCAATTGTACTTGTGAGACTTAAAGACAAATTCAGGGTGAATAATTTTCCCCTTAGTTATAAAGTATGTATTTTGGGAAATGCATTAATTAGTGAAGCAACAATTTAGTACTTACTATTTCCCTTGAGATGTCTCTCTGGTTTCCTTTAAATACAGGATTTGATTCATTTTGTCACTCTAGAACTAAAGCAGACTTATTTATGTGATTAATGATTTACTAAATTATAAATAACCATGATTTTTCAAAATGGTCTCTTAAGTAGAAAAAAATACAGTGTGTACAAAAGGATCGTTTTCTGTAAGAACTAGAACTTTTCTTTTTTTTTTTTTACAATTCTGTTTTAAAATGTTAGATAAACTTCCAAAAATACTTCTCTGATAAAACTCAGAACTATATTTTCCAATGTTTACTTTTTTGTTGAAACATAACACACATTTATATTCTAAAATACACACATCTTTTTAAAAATATATCCTTATTGTTCAGATAATTACAGGTGTTCCCTTTTTTCCCCCATTGCTCCCCTCCATCTGATTCCCCACCCCATGCCCTTATCCCCTACCACTATCTTCATCCATAGGTGTAAGATTTTTGCCAATCTCTTCCCAAACCCCTCACACCTCCTTCTACTTTGAGAATTGTCAGTCCACTCCTTTTCTATGTCCCTGATTCTATTATATTCATCAGTCCATTCTGTTCATCAAATTTTTATTTACTTAATTTTTAGATTCACTTGTTGGTAGGTATGTGTTTGTTGTCATTTTGTTGTTCATAATTTTTATCTTTACCTTTTTCTTCTTTCTCTTCTTAAAGAATACCCTTCAGCATTTCCTGTAATCCTGGTTTTGTGGTGATGAACTTCTTTAGCTTTTTTCTTTTCTGTGAAGCTCTTTATCTGACCTTCAATTCTGAATGATAGCTTTGTTGGGTAGAGTTATCTTGGTTGTAGGTTCTTGCTGTTCATCACTTTGAATATTTCTTGCCACTCCCTTCTGGCCTGCATAGTTTCTGTTGAGAAATCAGCTGGAAGTTGTATGGGTACTCCCTTGTAGGTAACTAACTGTTTTTCTCTTGCTGCTTTCAAAGTTCTCTCTTTGTCTTTTGCCCTTGGCATTTTAATTATGATGTGTCTTGGTGTGGTCCTCTTTGGATTCCTCTTGTTTGGTGTTTTGTGTGCTTCCTGGTCTATTTCTTTCACCAGGTAGGGAAAGTTTTCTGTCATTATTTCTTCTAATAGATTTTCAATGTTTTGCTCTCTCTCTTCTTCTGGCACCCAAAAAATTCAAATGTTGGTATGCTTAAAGTTGTCCGCGAGGCTTCTTACACTATCTTCATATTTTTGGATTATTTTTTATTTTTGCTTTTTCTAGTTGGGTGTCTTTTGTTTCCTCATATTTCAGATCTTTGGTTTGATTCTTGGGGTATGTTGATCTACAGTTGAGTTTCTATGTATTCTTTATTTCAGACAGTGTATGCTTAATTTCTTACTGGTCCTTTTTCATTTTTTGGCATTCTCATTAAGGTCCTTGAAGGTATCACTAAGCTCCTCAGAGGTCTCATCAAGTTTCTCAGCAGTTTTTAGAAGATTCTTGGATAACCTTATAAATATGGTTTTGAACTCTATTTATAAGTTATGCTTCTAACTAATTCTTTTTATAAGGTGGATGCTCCTGGTACACCCCTTTGTAGGCTGAGTGCAAAGTCTTGGTGTAGTTAATTCTTGATTGCTGTTGGTACCCTGGGAGTAATTGACCTCCAAATCAATTGGCAATGAGGACCTACTGTGTCTATAATGAAAGAACTGCTGCACTGGAGCCACACTTATGGTGCAAGATTTGTTTCAGTGGAGCTTTGTTGCTCACTGAGTCTTCCTCTTGAATGTGTCACCTATGGATGTGAGGAGTTGAAATACGGTGTCTCACACTGACCACTAGCTACACTGGCTTATGGATCTCTAATGGGATGCAGATCAGCTACTGTCTGAGGCCACCCTGCAGGAACTACAGAGAGAACTACAACTTTCTCCTCTTTGTTTGGGATTTGGAGGTTTTGGAGCTGTCTGACCAGGGCTGCAAGTTTGCTAAGTTAAACTTCAATAGGGTAGGCCATTCGTATGCAAAAGCCACTGCTTGGAGCTTGGGTAAGTTTGTAGGTTGTGCAGGGTGGAGTCTTAAGGAATCACTAGGCTAGGACGTGGCAAACTGCGACGGCTGCCATTCAGGCATCTTTGCATCTCTGATAGACATTTTGTCTTTTAGTTGTAGTTTTGAAATTGTTGTGCGAGGCATCAGTTTAGGTGTTTACCTATGCTGCCATCTTGGTTCCTCTAAATACACACATCTTAAGTGGATAGCTGTATAGATTTTTTAAGTGATCATGTGTGACCACCATCAAGATCAAAATATGACATTACCAGCATCTATCCAATCAGTCATTACCACTACCACCATCTAAGGTAAAACTTTAGGGCCTGAGTCTTGTTGAAAATTTTACCTTGCTGTTATGTCTATAAATTTATTTTCTCATGATACATTGTATTCTGTTATGAGCATACACCATATTTTATTTCTCAATTCTAATTTTGGTGGACATTTTAATAATTTTTATACTAGGTCATTTGAAACATGCTGCCATGAATGTTCTTGATTGTTGCTACAAATATGTATTCATTTCTATTGGAATGAAATCAGTGAGTCATAGGATATATGTAAGTTCAGCTTTACCAGGTGTTGCCAGACATTTTTTCACAAATAATGTTTGAAGCAGTGTGTGGGATTTCTAGATACTTTACATTGTTACCAACACTTTATTATATACTAGTATAGTGTTATCTCACAGAGTTTTTCAATTTTGCTTTTCCTTGATAAATACTTTATGTATGGATTTTTGGAGAGGTGTATATTCACATTTCAGGCCTATTTAAATTTGTCTTTCTTATTGATATGTAGAATGCATATACATCAAAGAAATGAGTCTTTTGTTAAATATATTCATATAGTTTTCATAAGTGAAATACACAGCAACTGAAAGAATTTCCACATTTGTTCTCTGACCTGTGGAGGGAGACCTACTGTTAAGGGAAAGGCTAAGTAGAAGCCTTAGAACTGCATCTGCCTAGGAAAATAGTAGACCAAAAGCAATGCCATGTTCCTGGAGGAATTGCAGAGATTAGTGCTACCATCAAGGACTTGGAAGACAAAGGCGTGGTGATTACCACCACATCCTCATTAAACTCTCCTGTTTAGCCTGTGCAGAGACAAATTAATCTGGAAGAATGACAGTGGGTTGCATAAGCTTAAACAGATGGTGACTCTAATTACAACTGCTCTACCAGATATGGTTTCATTCACACATTTCCTGGTCCCTGATATGCATCTGTTGATCAGGCAAATGCCTTGTCTTCATAGCTGTTCATAAGGCCCACTACTCTGCTTTTGATTGGCAAAGCAAGCAGAATACATTCATTGTCTTACCTCAGGGAATATTGATTTTCCAACTCTATATCATAATTTAGTTTGTAGGGATCTTGATTGCACTGGTTTATTACATTATAACATTATGGTGATTGGATTTATCAAGCTAGAAGTAGCAATTACACACTACTTATTAGTAAGATGTTTGTGTAGCAGAGAATGGGAAATACATCAGATAAAATTCAGGAGTCTTATATCTCAGTGAAATTTCTAAGGGTGCAGTTATGTGGAGCACATAAAGGTATCCCATCTATTATGAAAGATAAGTTGTTTCATATAGCCCTTCCTACAACTGAGAAAGAAGCACAACATCTACTAGACCTCTTCAGATTTTTGGAGGTAACATATTTCTCATTTGTGTTTACTTCAGTCATTTACTGCTACTGGTTTTGAGTGGGATCAGAAGAAGAGAAATATCTACAATAAGTTCAGGATGTTGTGAAAGCTGAAAGCTGCTTTGCCCCTTGGGCCATACGATCCAGTAGATCTAATAGGCATATTTCCATGTGAGTTGAACCCTCGTTCCTAGTACAAAGTCTGTATTAATCAGGGTTCTTCAAAGAAATACACACACACACACACACACACACACACACACACACTCACACACACACACACACACTCACATACACACACACACACACACACACACACACACACACACACGAAAGAGGAAAGGAGAGAGAGAGAGAGAGAGAGAGAGAGAGAGAGAGAGAGAGAGAGAGAAATTGAGAAATTGGTTTATGTAATTATTGGAGCTGAGAGGCCCAAATCTGAAGGCTGAGAATCAGAGGAACTGGCCTTATAAATCTCAGTTCAAGGGCAGCAGAAAATAAGATGAGATATCTAGTTTCAAACAATAAGGCAGGTAAAAGGAACACAATCCAATGTTCTTTCATCTTTTGTCCTATTTTAGGCCCTCAGCAGATTGGATGATGCCCAGTCACATTGGGAGGGCAATCTATTTTAAAAACTCTATCTAAATGCTAATCTCATCCATAGATTACACAAACGTATCCCCAAACAATCTTTAATCTAGGTACCTGATAATATACTTTAGTAGCCATGTGAAATTAACCACCATAAGTGAAAAAACAACAACTATAAAACAAAAGAAAACATAGGAAACATTTGTGGCCTTGGTGAGGTGATAGTTTTTCTTTAATAGCTTGTTAATATCTGTAACATCTTTTCTTTAATATCTGTATTTTAAAAGATACTGCTAAGAAAATTTTAAACAAAGCTACACCAAAGAAGAATATCTATAAATCATAAAAATTTATTGAAATATGTAACAAACTATCAAAGCTCAACAATAAGAAAACAGATAACCCAATTTTAAAATAGCCGAAACTGGTTTGGCTCAGTGGATAGAGCATCAGCCTGCGGACTGAAGGGTACCAGGTTTGATTCCGGTCAAGGGCATGTACCTTGGTTTGGGGCACATCCCCAGTAGGGGGTGTGCAAGAGGCAGCTGATCAATGGTTCTCTCATGGATATTTCTCTCTATTCCTCTCTCTTCCTCCCTGTAAAAATTAAATAAAATATATTTTAAAAAATAAAAATAAAAAATAAAATGGGCAAATAATCTGAACACACACTTCACCAAAGACATATAATGACAAAAAAGCACATGAAGTGAAAACACCACAATGAGATACCACTACACACCTACCCTGTTTCCCCAAAAATAAGACAGTGTCATATTAATTTTTGCTCCCAAAGATGTGCTAGGTCTTATTTTCAGGGGATGTACTATGTTTCCATGAAATAGGTCTTATTTTTGGAGGATGTCTTATTTTCGGGAAAACACGGTATTAAAATACCTACGATTTAAAATATCCTTAGTAGGGGCATGCTGGAGGCAGCTGATCACTGATTCTCATCATTGATGTTTCTATCTCTTCCTCCTTCTCCCTTTCTCTCTCTCTCTGAAATCAATCAATAAAATATGAATTATATCAATTGCATTTGTTGTCTTAAGCTTCCATAATAAAATACCTTAAACCGGGAGGTTGTAAACAGAAATTTATTTTCTAGTAGTTCTGAAGGCTAGAAATCCAAGATCAGGGTGCCAGTTCGGTCTGTTGTGGTGAAGATCTCTTCCTGCCTCACCGAGGGCCGCCTTCTCATTGTGTCCTCACGTGGTTGTGGAGAGAGGAAGGGAGAAAACAAAAACTCTCTAGTGTTCCTTCTTAAAAGGCACTAATCCCATCACGAGAGCCCCACTCTTGTGACCTCATCTAAATCGAATTGTCTCCCAAATGCCCCATCTCAAAATATCACATTGGGGGAGGGGGGTGTTAGAGAGTCAACTGTGAATTTTGGCAGGACAAAATTGAGTCAGTTGTACTGGACATTGACAAAGATGTGAAACAACTTGAGCTCTCACAGCTGGTAAGAATACAAAATCGTACAATCACTTTGGAAAATACTTTGGCAGTGTTTTAAAAAGTTAAACATACGCCATCTGTGTATGTATACACCAAGCATTTGTACACATTTGCTCAAGACAAAAGCATATGTCCATAAAAGACTTGGAAGTGAAGTTTATATCAATTTTATTTATAATAGCTAAAATCTGAAAACAACCCAAACGTTTTTCAACTGGTATATTGCATTGTGATATAACCACATGTTAGAGTATTACTCATCAATGATTATTTGCTGCTAGTATATATGAGCACTGTTTTTTTTGTATTTTGCAATCTTGCTAAACTCACTAGCAAATGAACTATTGATGCACATGAAATAGGATATAGGATGTTGTGCTGAGTGAAAGTAGCAAAACAAAGGAAAGTGTATTTTTTTATGATTCCAATCATATCAGCTTCAAAAAATGTAAACTGCTCTGTAATGATAGACATCACATCTTCAATTGTCCACAGATGGAAATGGGGCCTAAAAGAGGAGGAAGTGGAGAATAGAGAAACTTTTTATTCTTGTAATTGCAATGATGAGATTATAAATTGATGCAGTTATCAAAATTTATCATGTTGTGTAATTTAAACAAATGCAATTTATTGCATGTCATTCCTACCTCAATTGAGGTTATTAATTTTAAAAAATATATAAACTCTTTAAAATATTTTTTATCTCTCCTCATTTTGGTCACTTGGATGGAAAAAAAATCACTTGCATGGAAAAGGAACCATATTTAACAGCAGGAAGAATAAATGGAATGAGAGTACCGGTATATGGCGAGCCTAAGTATAAGATCAACCTAAATCTAATGTTTCAGTGTTCTGAACTTAAATAAAAGTTCAAGTCTGGCAAGATAAAATATTAGTACTAACACAGACATCATCAAACTTTTAAAAATTCAGATACATCAAGTACTTCTCACAAATGAAAAAAAGAAAAAATATATATATATAATGCATAGAAGTTCTGTTTTTCTTGATATACACATAGGTTTTTTAAAAAATATATATTTTATTGATTTCTTACAGAGAGGAAGAGAGAGGGATAGAGAGTTAGAAACATCGATAAGAGAGAACCATCGATCAGCTGCCTCTTGCACACCTCCTACTGGGGATGTGCCCGCAAGGTACATGCCCTTGACAGGAATCGAACCCGGGACCTTTCAGTTCCCAGGCCGATGCTCTATCCATTGAGCTAAACCTGTTTTGGCTACATATAGGTTTTAAAAAGGGAATATTAACTTTATTTCTTTTATGGAACATTTCCTGGATACATAATATTTGATGGCACAAAATACCAAGTGAATATATCCAACTCATCAAATGTAATACTATAGAAATAAAGTATCTTAACACCTTTGAATAAAGAATAATGTATTTTAAAAGATATAGATGAAAATTTTTCTAATTATAATTAGGCCAATTTTCTATATTAGATTAAGTTATTCATTTGACCTATATTAGTTTCATCTTCACCTAAACCCTTAGATTTCAAATTCAATTTGGTCCAAGAAAGAGCAATAATGTTCTTCCCCTCTCAGATCTCCCTAATTCTCCTTAGTACTTTATGTTTCACCACACTATCAGAAAACAAATGTCAAATATAATATATATCTCAATACTGGCAGCAACCACAGAAACAAACTTGATAATCTTTATTTTCTAAGGTATTTATGTTTACTGTGTTGTGATTGAAGTCAATTTAGACCTGTAATTGACGAGATAATTATTCCTGTACATCAGCTGGACAGCCAAAATGATTGATGTCTCCACTAAGCTCCCATTATACATGATCATTCAGGCAATTAAAAAAGCCAAAAGATAGTAGGAAGAGTTTTAATCTGTGAAACAGAGAATATGGGTTAGTGTTCTGATTTTCTAATTTTGTGACCTTGAGAAATTACAGATTTTATGAGTTTCAGTTTTTCTACATCAGAAGTGGAAATAAAAATAACTCATATGTAATGAGAAATTGTACAAGTAAAGTGGTTTTTAAATAGCAAAGCACCATGCTTACACAAACACAAAATTTTGTTATCTGATCAATAAGGGAAACAGAAGAGTGTGAATTCCTATTTTTGTGTTTATTCAACTTTCTTTAGTTAATAAGTTTATGAATTATAGGATAACTCCTCTATTTCCCCTAAAAAGTGGCTTCAAGACCTGAGGTGAATAGTTCTCTTTTGCTATATCAATTCATTTTTACAGGAATAGTCAAGCTTTCAAACCAATTTGGAAAATAAGTATCTGTCATAAAATTATAGACTGAATAGTCTATTACTTTACTGCCAGGATGACTTATGAAAGCATGTTTCCAAGTATTCTGTTAAGTTTCATCACTGACATTAATGATGCTACATTGACATGACTCCATGAAAGACAGAGTGACAAGATTAAAGCTTTTGCCAAAACCAGTTTGGCTCAGTGGTAGAGCGTGGATCTGCGGACTGAAGGGTCCCAGGTTCGATTCTGGTCAAGGGTATGTACATTGGTTGCGGGCACATCTCCGGTAGGGGTGTGCAAGAGGCAGCTGATCGATGTTTCTCTCTCAGCGACGTTTCTAGCTCGCTCTCTATCTCCCTTCCTCTCTGTAAAATATCAATAAAATATATTTTTTAAAAAGATTAAAGCTTTAACAGCATAGGAAATATAATCAATAATATCATAATAACTATGAGGCCAGGTGGGTACTTGAAATATCGGGGAGAGGGGAGGGACAGGCCCACTCTAAAAGTACATCATTGTTTAACCACCATGCTGTACACCTGAAACTAATACAGAATAATACTGAATATAAACTATAATTTATAAAAAGAATTAATATATCATTGTGGCTTTGATTCAATATTAAACCTCTGATCCAATAATAAATAAGGCAAACTTATGGAAGCAGAAAAAAAGTTAAATCTTTATGACCCAGTTACCTTGGCATCAGTCATTCCATGAAATAAATAATTGATGATGCCACATAATGTTCATTTGAACCATTAAACATCTGATGGGATTTTTCTCCATTTGAAAATAATTAAAGAGCCATTTATTTCACTGTTTGATTAGTCTTTTATAATTTATTTTCCCAACAACTGTGTCATTAGGATAGCAATGGCTTTCACCCAGATGGCAAGACATGTCAGCACAAATATAACATTTCTTCAAATAACATCCAGTAGCTAATCGTCTGCTGGATTCAAAATTTCTATTCTGGATATCTGAAATAGATTGGAGAAAGTTTTTCAATAAGAATGGGCTCACTGTCAAAGATCTCTGCAAGTCCCAGGCAAAGAAGGAAATAATGTACCATTTGGTTGAAACATCCTTTCCCAATCTTCAGTTGCACAATGGAAGGAGAAGGGGTTATCGAGCAAAGGGAGAGCACTTATTTTGTCAGGGACAGGGAAATGCAAAATAATCAGATATGCAATAGCTAGAACAATGTTTTGAGATTATTTACATTTTGATTCCATTTTATATTTTTAAGACTGAATTTAGCTTTAGTTTGAATTTACCTTTGTTTTAACAGAACAGCTAAGAAGGAGAAAAAAAAAACAAGTAAATTGTGTTGAATCGATGTGTGAGGAAAGGGAGACACAGTGACACAAACTTTGGGATGCAACTTGGGTATGGCAGCATGATTTCTACTCTGGCTCCCCATGCTATACTCCAAAATCAGTGCCCATCAGGCTCTCTGTCGTAGACTTTAGGAGTTAACGATGGCATATATGGACATCCTAAGTATCACTGTGAATTTGGCGTGGGTGGAAATCCCTTCTATCTGCCTGATTCATAATTCCATTTTAGGTGGTATGGAACTAATTTTTTTCTACCGGAATACTTGGCTTTCCCTCTAATTGCATTAACTTCATTCAAAACAAAAATAATCGCTGATGCTGTAACTTTACAGAAGTCAAGGAACTTAAGAATGTTTAAATGTATGGAGTCCCCATCTTACAGTTGTTCAATTTAACATTTTTTGACTTTATGATGTTACAAAATGCACATTCAGTAGGAACTGTAGTTTGGATTTTGAATTTGGATCTTTTTTCTAGCCTAGCGATATGGGATACAATACTCTTTCATTATGCGGGGCGGTGGTGGTGAGATGATTTTGCTCAACTTAGGCTAATGTAAGTGTTCTGAGCATGTTTAAGACAGTCTAGGGCAGGCTAAGTACCTAGTCAAGACGGTGAAGTAGCTAAACACTGTGCTCACCTCCTCTCGCAACCACATAAAAATTACTGCTAAATGGCAGAAGTCTTAGAACTAAGGATACATAGAAGCTGCATGGGAACTGGCAGGAGGGGCGTAGATACAGAACTGATTGATCCCATACTCAAGTGTGGCAATTAAAAATCAGGAGGGAGCCGAAATCGGTTTGGCTCAGTGGCAGAGCGTAGGTCTGCGGACTGAAAGGTCCCAGGTTCGATTCTGGTGAAGGGCATGTACATTGGTTGCGGGAACATCCCCCAAAGGGGGTGTGCAAGAGGCAGTTGGTCGATGTTTCTCTCTCATCGATGTTTCTAGCTCTCTATCTCTCTCCCTTCCTCTCTGTAAAATATCAATAAAATATATTTAAAAATCAGGAGGGATATTTGCCTAAAAAGTGTTTATGTAAGATCATACAGGTATTTATCTGGGAAAATGAGCCATAGCATCCATCAGATTTTCAAGGAAGTTTGAGTTCCGGATAATATTCTTAAAACGCTGCTTATGGCTAAGTTTTAAAATAACATTCAATTGAAATGGTTATCTATGTATAGTGCAGCAATTATTCTAAAATGTCTTCTCATCGGGGTCATTATAATGAGATCAAAATTTAAGAAATGATCTTTTTGTTCTTATCTTTCATTTTCAAATATATATCCATATGATGCTATGGAAATATTAGAAATGTCCTACATAATTTGTTTTAAAGAATGTTTGAATTTCTGAGAACTGTCAAAGTTTCCAAAATAAACAAGGCAAATGAATAGTATATTGTTCAATTGGGTATAATTCACATTTTCTAATGTTTACCTTACAAGTAAATGTTTTGAGACAATATGGAAAACAGCTGATTAAATGAATAGGGTTTATGTTAATGTGTATCTCATTAAATCTTAGTATTCCTTTCTTAAACTCTGCATGTGTCCTCTAAAATCAAAATGAGGCATTTCCTGTCTATTTCTAAACTTTAGACTTACAGTCAAGCTTTTCTTTATTTTTTTTTTACTTCTAATAGAAAAAAAATATTAAACTGAAATGCACATAATGACACTTTTAACACAGAAAGAATAATCAGACAGTAATAAGAAAGACAGATTTATTTTACAGACAATACATACTTTTATAACTATGGGTAAATATATCATTTTTAAAAGCTTGTGTAACTGTTATCATTCCATATCTTTAACATAATGAATTAGGAAGCCATATGTACTTCATTTTGTCAATCCAGCTACAGATATTGTAATGAGCTAAGAAAAATCAAACACAGTTTCCAAGGCATGGTTTTTAGTAGTAGGTTCAACTACATATGAAAGAATTTTTAATGACAAGATTTAATAAAAAGTTTATTTCTCATGTGAGAGAAACCTGGGGTGACAGGCAACCCCAGGGAAATGAGTTGACTCGACACAAGAGTTCAGCTCCTTCAACTTTTCTCACCTGCCCATCCTGAAGGTGTGGTCCTTGCCTCTTATTTCAAGGAGGCTGCTTGAGATCACTAGGCAGTAGGGTGAGGATAGAAGAAAAAAAGTCATTTCTTCTCCTCTTCAAAGGGACTTCCCAGGAGTCCCGCACAACATCTCCCGTTCCACTCATTAGCCAGAACTCCACAATCACCCGCTGCGGTAGAAAAATAGGCCCCCCAGAATAATCACCCCAGTCCCTGGAATTTGTGAATACGTTAAATTACATAGCAAAGGGGACTTTGCAAATAGAATTTAGGTTACAAACCTTAAAATGAGGGAGAGTATCCTGGATTATTCAGGTGGGGCCAATTTAATTATAGGCGCCTTTGAAACTAGAGGACTTTCTCCTGCTGGAGGTAAAAGAGGGCAATGGTATCAGTGGAAGTCAGAGAGATCCAAAGCACGATTAAACATATGTTGGTTGGTCCTGAGACTCAGGAACCCACCAGTAAGAGCCCCCCTAGGTGTTAAGGGCAGCCTGCTGCCGACAGCCAGCAAGAGTCTTACATCTACATATTCAAGGAACTAGTTTGTACCAAGTTTCTTAGAAACCCATCTCTCCTGTAATTAATTCATCATCATCTCTTTTATCTGCATACGTTAATGCTTTACATAGTATTTAACTTTGTTTTCTACAATTCTCATTTACATTACACTCATATTTCATCAATGTATCTAAAATTTTATTATTAAACTATGTAATCCCAACAAAAAGCAGTATTTACATGTGCAAATTTGGTTTTTGTTGAATAAGAAAGAAGTGAGGGAGTGTATGCAGCGGTCGGCAACTGGTTGGTCTGCAGAGGACTGGTGGTCTGTAAGGTCTGAAAGGTTAGTAACCGCTGTATCAGAGTGTACATGGTGCTTGGACCTTCTTGGTGGAAAAGTCAGTATACTTGCAGAGGAAACAGAGAGCAGCCCTTAATTTTGTGGGTCAGTTAAAGAGTAGGTAAGAGGATTTATAATTTTTATTATCCCTAGAGAAAAACTAATGAAAACAAAACAGTAAATTGTCTTCTTACAAGTTCAACCTCTAGCTTCACAGAGACCTTTGAATCAAGCATGTAGAACCATCAATCATTTCTCCCCACATTCAAGAAACTGTTAAGGAATGAAAAAAAGTAAACACGATTTTCCTCTTCTTTTGGAAAGATCTTACTCCTTTGTGAGTTCTAGGAGTCAAGTAGAGTTACTCAGGCAAAAGTGTGGTGGAGGAGACCTCACTGGGGATATAAAGTACCTGTTTGTCAAAATGGAGTGGGGTGGGACACAGAGCAAAGTGTGGGAAGAGGGAGGGAGGAGTATGAGATCTTATTCCATAAATGTTCTCATCTTCTGAAATGGCATCTTTAATGCAAAATTTTTAAGAGCAAAGATAAACATTATTTTCCAGTAAAACAATTAAACACTCATCTTTATAAACTTAACTTTATCTGCTAGAGAATGTAATTATGCCCTGACCTCCCAAACTAATTTCATGTTTTACATCGAGTTTAATTTTTATTTGAGAATGATTTCTTTACAACACCATGGTTTAGGGCTCTCTCTTTGGATTGGTAGAGCAGTTTTAATTCTAATTTAAATATCAATGACAATATTTCAATACTAGAAGAGATTTCTAAGGAAAAAGAAATTAACTGTAATTTTTACTCTTCCAAGAAAACTCATTTTCTTTTAAACTTCTCTTACAGAATTCAGTCTATATACATATACAGTTTCGACATCATTGTAAACACACTGAATACTTCCATTATATTCTTCTTTTTACATTTGACACTATATAATAAACATTCCTCCATGTTTGTTAAATAATTTTCACAATTACCATCTGGGGAATTCCTTTCCAAACTAGCATATGCTTCATGTTAAGAATGAAATCCTCAGTACCCTAACCTTGACTGTCCTATGACAACATGCAGGTAACATTAGCCGTATGCCAACACTAACTGCATGGTTTAAAGTTTGGGCTTTGGAATCAGATGGTTTTTTGCTTTGCTGGGGCGGGGGGGTCTGCCATGTAGTAACTATACAAGTTTGGGCACTTTGTATAACATCTCTGAAATTGTCATCTGTAATTTGAGGGGGAAATCCTATTTAAGTCATAGAAAATTTACAAAGATTAAGTAAAATAGCATATAAAACAATTGACCACAATGCTTGACATATGGTGTTTAATAAATGATATTTATTGTGAGGTAGTATATGTTGTGTTTTCTGTTCTGCTTAAGCATTATATACTCTTTTATTCCCATACTTACAATATAACAAAAATAAAAATATAGAAGAAAGGAAGACCCAAATTAAACACATTCTCTTCATAATCTTTTCTCAGCCATATTAACCCTTGATGTTCTGCACCTACTGCCTACACTGCTCAGTGGCCCATGCCTGTGATTTTGTACTATTGTTTATTAGAGACACAATGAATGGCATTCATGCACCCTCTCACAATCCAGGATTCCTCAGGGGATGTCAGCTTAGACTGATCCCCCCCAGAGATCAGGCCTAAGCCAGCAGTCAGACATCCCTCTCGGAGTTTGGGGTTCTCATAGTTTGGGACTCCTCATTCCTTAACACCTGCCTGCAGCAGAGGTGGTAAAGTTTCCTGCCACCATCGCTGTACTCAGCAATCATGAGCCTGGCTTCTGACTGAGCATAAGAAACTCACTGAATGCCAGGGGGAAGCTCCTGCTTTGAGCATCTGCCCCCTGGTGGTCAGTGTGCATCATATAGAGCAGTCGTTCCACTGTTTGGTCATTTTGCATATTAGGGTTTTATTAGATAGGATTTTCATCTGAACAGATTATATCCCTTCCATAAACTGTAAGCTACCCACAGCTAGGAAAGTTTGTGCCTTTCGTATAACAATACCAACAAGAATGTATCATCACATTTAGTCTGTTCCATCTCCAAAGCATTATCATTGTCCATGGATTGCTTCTTGTTTGGTTCATTTCCTTTCACTTTTAAAATCCGCTTCCTTGGCCTTGCTTTACACATCTTCTAACTTAATGTAAAGAATACTTGGATTTAAAAAGGAAGAGATTGTGGTGGAAGAAAATGTAGCTTTGGGTGGAAAAATAGACTATTTCAAACACTGGAGTGGATGAATAAATTTAAAACATTTGTTTAAACTTGTTTTCCATTGTATTTATTTACTATTACAAATCCTTTACTGAAGGAGTCTTAAACACAAACATATTTGAAACAAGAAGTTTCTTTAAAAAAACATATGTGCAGGCATTATACAAATCTATGCAATAAGCTCGAGGCCCAGAATCAGCCAACTTCACTAAGTTTGGCAGGGTTCAAAACTGAGTTTTATGATAGGACCCAATGGAATCACAAACTTTATTGTATTTGACAGGTTTATCATCCAAGTACCACACAAACTGATCTCCACTGACGCAGAGACAGAGAGAAATCCACTTCGACAACCACAGGAAAGTCAAATGAAATCCAGGAAGAACAGCAACTCTGTACATTCAAATCTTCGACCTAAAAGTACCTTCTGTTATGTGTCAAACTAACGCTGGCAACGGTCTCAGTTAGCCATATTCGATTCGGCCATCGCCAAAACCAACGTATTACTTTTTAACTTGCTAGGTGTTTAACATACCACAGCTTATAATAGGGAAATATCCAGCTGATCACTACTTAAGAGACCAGAGGCACAGAATATAAAAATCACAAGTGTGAAACGGGGATCCTGTGAAATCTCAGCATCATTTTAAGCCTAATTACACTTATGAGTTATAGATGGTTTCTAAACTGGTGAAAGCCTTATTTGTGGTGTTTAGAGTTCACTTGGGGCAAAAAAATTAATATCTGATTAAAGCTGAATTTGTAAAACTCAACCTCATAAATGTATGCTATGGTAAACCGCAAACCAAAAAAAATCATTCAAATGAAATACCATGTTTTTCAATGCCGAGCATAGAAGATACCCATTTGGGGCACCGTGAGGAAGGACATGTCATGCCAGTTATACTAAACCGGTAACCTCCATTGTTAGGGAGACCTTTCTTCTGATTAGGATAAGTTAAATGTCTGGGAGAGGTGATCAAAAAGAAAAAAAAAAGCTGAAACCAGTTTGGCTCAGTGGATAGAGTGTCGGCCTGTGGATTGAAAGGGCCCGGGTTCAATTTCAGTCAAGGGCATGTACCTTGGTTGCAAGCACATCCCCTCGGATGTGTGCAGGAGGCAGCTGATTGAAGTTTCTCTCTCATTGATGTTTCTAACTCTCTATCTCTCTCCCTTCCTATCTGTAAAAAAAAATAAAATAAAATATATATTTTTTTAAAAAAAGAAGAAGATCATTTCTAAAAGGAGTAAGAACTTTAATCAGACTCTTCATGAAGAGTAGAATTAAGTTGTTTGGAGCAGTGTCCACTTAGAATTCTCTTCCCCTACATCTTTCCCAGCTGAACCCTTCTTTTGTTTCCAACGTGAACTCAAGTCACCTCTTTTCTAAATTTCTTCCTGACTTTCCCCAGCGCAGTGAATCCACCATGGCATGGCCCTCCCATGAGGGACACGCTTATCATCGTCTCCTGGGTGAGGCCTCTCCTCCCTGTGAAAGTCCCAGTCCCTGAGGGTGGAGAAGGTGATCTACTGTCTTTACATGCCCTCACCCTGGCACTGACCATAATGCCTTCCAAGTGGGAAGGAGATAATAAACTGACTCCTTCCTGTAGGGGCTTCTTCTACTCACCATCCAGCAGATGGCAGCAGTACCGCCTTCAGTACAGGAAGAGGATTTTTACCAACATCCTGGCCTCTGCACATCAATGAAAGCAATGCTTCATTTCCATCCTTCTCCTTCACCCAGGCTGAGCCATCCACCCATGAACATTAATTCACAGAAGTGTGCTTGCCAGCAATGTATGAGTCTATGGTTTGCAACTCTGTGTAATTATCTGCAAAATAGTAGAAAGTTTAAGATGTAATGATCCACATCATCTCTCTCCCACTAACACACATGTGGCATAATTGCTGTCACCATAATCGATAATATATCACACCTATGTGATGAGTAGAGTGTGTTCCGGGGGTGGGAGAGTGGGGATACATCCTTCACTACCCCTGTTTCCAGCAAAGGAAGGAGACCAGCCACACAGACCCTTCATGCCTTTCTTACAACCCTAACCAACGGGTCTGGTTGGTGGATGTGGAAGAAGTGACTGTAAAATCTACCTCAGCCTTTTCCTCTCCTTCTGGAGCCATCTATCCAAAGGCTCTGATTTCATTCGAGTTCATATCACTTGGTTATATGAGGGAGGTGCACAGTTAACATGTGCTATTGCTTATACCAATGAATATGTATGCCTGATAGTGGCAAAGTGAAGTGTTAGGAAGGTGATTGTGGGTGCATATCTAAGTGCATTCTTCAGACCAGATTTGTTAAAAATATATTTTATTGTTTTTTTTATAGAGAGGAGGGGAGAAAGATAGAGAGTTAGAAACATCAATGAGAGAGAAACATAGACCAGCTGCCTCCTGCACCCCCCCTCCCACCACCAGGGATGTGCCCACAACCAATGTATATAACCTTGATCGGAATCAAACCTGGGACCCTTCAGTCTGCAGACCAACACTCTATCCACTGAGCCAAACCGGTTTTGGCCAGACCAGATTTTGATTAACAATAAAACTGACATTTTGATCTCCATCTATCTGATTCCTTAGTCTAGACTTACAAAGGGAATGAAGTAGTTATTTTATTATATATCTATACTAATAAATAGCTAATATGCTAATGAGTGGACTGCCAAAATATATAACAACCAGGTCATTAGTATACTAGCTGGGACATTTCTCTGGAGACAAGGCAGAAGCGGGGAGGTGCCCAGAGAAGGTGGGATCATCCTGTGCTGGGGAGGGCGGGGTGAGAGCCCACAGTGCCCTCCTCACCAGTCCTTCACCACCCACCACCCATCACTCTGAGTACCCCGCGGCCCACCTGCCAGGGGGAGGAGCACAGCGCAGCAGGAGGGAGGCTCCCACGCTCTCCTCTGGCGCTATGAAGGGTCAGAACCATTGTGCTGCTCCAGAGATGGGGTGGAAGTGGGGAGGCGCCCCGAGAAGGCGGGACCAGTCGGAGATATACCTATACCTATACCTATGTCTATGTCTATGTCTATGTCTATGTCTATGTCTATGTCTATGTCTATGTCTATATCTATATTGTTTGGTCTATTTGCATATTAGACATATATATACACATATGGTTTCATGTATTATATATGTCTGCTTTTTCCCTGAATTGGGCATGGGACTGAAGTATTTTATTTGGGGTCTCCCAACCCCCAACAAATGGCATATGAAACTCTTATATTTTAAAACTCTATAAAATTATATTTATCCTCATTTTTTATATCTAAGTTTTTCTTGTTTTATAGTCAAAATGTAAACTAATATGCCCTAAGATTTCTTATTATCAATCATTAAATTTCATCAAATGCTGAAATTAAATAATCTTTTAAAAATAACTTTTCAAAGACTACTCTTTTTTACTATAAATAATTGCCATCAAAATCAGTGGACACAAACAACAAAATAACTTTATGTAGGTAAAATTTTCCCCCTGATGGAAAAATTTTCATTCCATCCAAAAGTAGTCTGCCATACTTTCAACATTCAGTTAACCAATTGAAACAAAGCACGCTAATTTACCTCATTGAATAAAATGGTCAAATCCATTTTGCTTTCTTGAATAGCCAAGTCTTATAGCTTTGAATATGCTCTATGCCTTAATGAGGCCTCGAGATACTAATTATTTCAAGGCCCTAGAGTAGTCTTCAATATTCTCAAAATAAATCTTGACATTTTTAGTTGCTAATCAGCTGCAGCTGAAGAGAATTTCAGAAGTGGTAATGGGATGGGCCAGTGATAGATAGATATATTTCAAAGCCAAAAATTCTCCCTTTTTGTTCCAAAATTAGCATTATCCTTAAGCAATCTTAAATCACAATTCAAACATCAACATTTGTAGCCTCTATTTCACTCCTTTTCCAAAATCTTTTAGAGTAGGAAAATTTATAGACTTAAAAGACTAAAGTTATACTAAGTTTACTCTTATCTTCCATTTCACCCTGGTTGTAGTTGTTTTGTTGTACTTCTTGTCCTGAACCTCCTGGGCTTGAGATTGTATTAATCACAATCCATTGTTCATAAGGTAGTCTCATCATTGGTATACTCATTGTTTTTATCTCGTTAGTTATTTTATGTATAATTTTAATAATGAGAAACTTACCTATAATTCTACCACTCACAATAACTATATCTGTCCTCAAGGACATATTCATATATTATATTGGACTGGGAATAGAAAAAATAAACAATAATCATATTTTAAGTAAATATTGTATGTTCAAAGATAATAAATGATATGAAACATATACACCAGAGCAAGATAAGGGAGCTAGGAGATTTCAAAGATGAAAGAGAGAGCTGTACTATTAAATAAGGTTGTCATGGCAGGCTTTATTTAAAAAATGAAATTTAACCAAAGACTTGAGACAAAGGTGTTATCCAAGCAGATATCTGTGAGAAGAACATTCCAAGTCAAAGGAATATTCAAAGGAAAGATGTCAAGGTGGGAAAGTCCCTGGAAAAAATATCAAGGAGCCTCCTGTAATGGCAGAAGACTGAACAAAGGAGTGGGAGTAGTAGGGAAAGAAGTCAGAGAGGAAATGGAAGGTCCTAATATTGTAGCTATTGCATGGACTACAGTCTTTACCTAGATTAAAATGGGGACCTATTTCAAGACTTTAATCAGAAAAGTGTCATGGCATGATTCAAGATTTAAGAGTCTCACTCCGGCTTATTCATTGACAGTAGACTCTAACACAGGGGTGGGGAACCTTTTTTTCTGCCAAGGACCATCTGGATATTTATAACATCATTTGTGGGCCATACAAAATCATCAATTTAAACATTAGCCTACTGCATTTGGTCACACATTTAGTTAATTCCCCCCATGGCCTTGGCAAGGCCAGACCAAATAATTCCGCAGGCCTTATATGGTCCATGGGCTGGATATTCCCCATATCTGATCTAAGAAGACAAGAATAATGAGAAACCTGATTAGATATTTTAGTCCCTCAGTGTAGGAGGTGAGAAATGGTCAGATTACATGTATATGTTTTAATTAGAGGTATCAAGGTTTACCAAAAGTTTAGATGTGGGGTGTGAAAGAACCAAAGTAGTCGAACATGGCTTCTTAGTTGTCATTAGCAACAGTGAAGAAGAAATGGGATTAGCGAAGCAGGATTGTGAATAGTGAGAAAGATCAGTTCACTATAGGAAATGTTGGGTTTGAAAGGTATTGGGCATCCATGTGAAAATATTGCTGAATGTTGAGTCTGGAAGACAGATGGTCCTAGAGGTGTGAATATGAGAGTATTTATAGACAATATTTAAGGCCAAGAGTGTGGATAAAGAGAAGGGGGAAAAAGAGAATAATTTAATATGTCAAAATTAAGTCAGGTAGATGAGGAGCCAACCAAGGATCAATGAGCAAGATGGGAAGAAAAGTAAAAGAGAGTAGCATTCTGGAAACCAAGCAAAGAAAGTTTGTTAAGGAAGAGAAAGTGATCAAATGGTCAAATTAAATCGACAGGTCAAAGATGAGGATTAAGAATTGATCATCATTTTAATATCATGGACATAATTGGTGGCCTCAAGAACAATTTTTGGACTCATGAGTGAGACAAACTAGTCAGATTGTCTTTAAAAAAAAAGAAAGGAAGAAGACTGGAAATCAGGAAGCCAATAAATGGAGTGGTAGATGGGATGGGAAATAGGTGAAGAGAAATAATTTTTAAGATAAAAGAGAAAGTAGTATTGATGAGAATAATTCAGTAGTGAGGGAAAATGTGATGATGAGGGAGGGAGAAGGTAATAATGCTGGAGCAATTCCCTTGAGTAGGCTATAGGGAATAAGATCTAAAGGAAAAAACTCCAAGGTTGATAATGGATCTGAGTTTTCATGAGGGCAATCAAGTGAAAAGGTTTTAGGACGCAAGGATTGGGAGGGACAAAGAATAGATTGGTAACGTGCACAGCCTGTATGGAGTTGCTTTCAACTTTTCAAACACTATTTATATAAGTATAAACACTCCACTCTAAATTCAGTGTTTAGCAATTGATTGCCCAAAGTATAGATTATCCAAGATTTTCCATTCCACTGCTTACTCTAATCTCCTAAATTTTGGTAAGAAAAAGACAGAGATAAAACGCAAATCCTTATTGATTGGGACATTTTTAGCAGTTCGTCAGATTAAAGTTGAGCAATGGTAAGAGGTTATTTATAAAGTGCATTCAAGCATTTTCTGAAGACTTCACATACCTATGTTATTCACATTTTCCATGGCCAGACATTTTCAAGTTGCATATTGCACATCTGAGTATAATTCTATGGATGTGCAATTCAAAGTTAGAGTTTTAAAAAAGAACAAATAGATTTAATGGAGATCAAAATCTTTGGCATAGCTAAAAGGGAAGAGAGTTCCAGTTATTAATTAAAATGAATAAATCACTGTGTCTATAACATAGTTTACAGCAATGAGCTACATTTCTTTTTGTGAAAAATAACTGATTGACTAAAGTCATGACAGTCAAATGGAATATTATTTGGGCCTTAAAAAGGTGGATCTGTATTCCTTAACATGAAAATATGTTTAAAAGTCTGTTTAAAATAACATGTCTAATATTGTATCAATATTAGAGGCCCAATGCACAAAATTCGTGCATGGGTTGGGTAATGGTGTGTCCCTCAGCCCATCTTGCACCCTCTCCAATCTGGGACCCAATCTTGGACATCCCTCTCTCAATCCAGGATTGCCAGCTTCCAACTGTTTGCCTGCTTGCCTTCATGATTGCCCCTAACTGCTTTGCCTGCCAACCTGTTCACCCCCTAACCCAGGAGTGGGCAAACTTTTTGACTCAAGGGCCACAATGGGTTCTTAAACTGGACAGGAGGGCCGGAACAAAAGCAACCTGACCATGCTAGCACTCTCATCTTGGGCTGCTGGTGAAGGAGCGGAGGGGAGAGCAAGAGAATCCTCCACTCTTTTGGCTCCACGGGCCAGATAGAACAGCTGAACGGGCCATAGTTTGCCCGCGGCTGCCCTAACCACACCCATGCCAACCTGATTGATGTCTAACTGCTCCCCTGCCAGCCTGTTTGTCCCCAACTTCCCTCCTCTACCTACCTGGTCACCCCTAACTGCCCTCCCTGCAAGGTTGATCATCCCCACTGCCCTCCCTTGCAGGTCTGGTCCCTCTGAATTACCCTCCCCTGCTAGCCATCTTATCATGGCCACCTTGTGTCCACTTGGGGGCAGGATCTTTGACCACATGGGGGAAGCCATCTTGTGTGTTGAAGTGATTGGGCAATCTGCATATTACTCTTCTATTAGATAGGATAGAGGCTTGGTGCATGGGTGGGGACCAGTTGGTTTGCCCTGAAGGTTGTCCCAGATCAGGGTGAGGGTTCCCTTAGACCATTGGGAGGCCTGGGTGAGGGGCCTGTGGTGGTTGCAGACCTGCCACACCCCCCAGTGATCCAAGCGGAGACCCTAGTATCTGGAATTTATTTACCTTCTACAATTGAAACTTTGTACCCTGGAGTGGAGCCAAGCCTTCTGCTTGCTCCATGGCTGCCGCCATTTCGGTTTGGATTTGTTCACTTTCTATAACTGAAATTTTGTATCCTTGAGTGGAAGCTTAGGCCAGCTAGAGCATGCAGAAAGCTTGGCTTCTTTCATTGCCTGGGAAACCCACGCCTCCCTCCTGCTCTCTATGGCTGCAGCCATCTTGGTTGGGGTTAATTTGCATACTTGCTCTAATTGGCTGGTGGGCATGGCTTGTGGATGTGGTGAAGGTATGGTCATTTTGCATATTATTAATTTATTAGGTAAGATATAATTAGAGAAAAAGTCAAATGACACGCCTAAAAGAATATTCAACAAAAAAAGAAATACCCCTCTTATAGAGGTGAGAATTCAAATGATTACCTTATTCCCTATACTTTCTTGCATTGATTAAATCATTTTCAATGTCATCTCTATAATTAAGAAAAAATATAATAACACCATTATTATTTTGAACAAAAGAAGGAACAATCACGAATAAAACAAATTTATCACAGTTATCTAATGTTAGTAATGAGTTCCAGCTATCATCACAGAATACAGACTTAAACTATTAAATTTTTTTAAAAATATATTTTTATCGATTTCAGAGAAGAAGGGAGAGAGAGAGAAAGATAGAAATTTCAGCAATGAGAGAGAATCATTGATCAGTTGCCTCCTGCACACCCTCTATTGGGGATCAAGCCTGAAACCCAAGCATGTCCCCTTGACTGGAATCGAACCTGGGAACATTCTGTCTGCAGGCTGATGCTCTATCCACTGAGCCAAACCAACTAGGGGTAGATTGCTACATTTTAACCTTAATTTTATCATTGTCTTGCTTGTGTGGCTTCAAGCAAATAAAGTTATTTGTGAGATTATTATCTCATTGCAGAAAAAGATAATAAAGAATGATTATACCAGGGTGTGGTGGATTAAGTAATCAGTGCTTGAAATAAACTTTGGAAAAGTGATGTCAATATTTTAAATATTATTTTTAAATTCATAGATTGAAGTCTGTGCTTTTCCAAGAAAAAAAAATCAGACTTTCAGCTCCAAAACCCAAACTCTGCCGTCAGTTATGTGTGTGCAATTAAGCTTCATGTGCATAATTAAGGACAGAATTTGACCCATAAAATTTGGAATAATCTGGAATTTTTTTTTAAATCTGGAAAAAATTAAAATCTGTTTGATAAAATAAATTATGATGTGACCCAATTCAAATGGGCTTTGATGTGTTTAAGAAATAGTGTTTTCACTTATGTGAGAAAATAAAAATTCCACTTAGCCAATCTAGAACAGACAATTCTTAAGGAAAAGAGGGAATAAATTATCACCACTGATCTTTCTCCAGGGTTACTAAGATCATGTCTATAAGAAATGAGTTTGTGTTCCCTTACTACTAATGAATGCCTCATACCACAAAATAAAAAGAAATAGAGGAGAAGAGGGGATGAGAAGGGTCTGTAAGTGAATAATCTTGAACTCCCCAGAGAATTCATAATTGAGGCTTTCACATACATCTGGTATACTTTTATTATCTACAAATCCCCCTACCCTGCACTCCCGACTTACCATTAGCGTGAGCTCTTCTGCAAATAGTTCCTTCCGAAAGTCATCTATCAAGTATAAAATTAGCCCAAACAAAGTGAACTTTCCTTTAAGCTTTTATTTCTACTTCAATTTTCTTTTCACATGTCATCTAAACAGGACCACCAACATTTTGCTTCTAATAATTTCTGAAGCCACTTTGAATTCTCCATTTAAAAATGGAAATTGGGGGGTAAAAAGGGAATTAAGCCCCATACCTCAATCTTTATCAAATTCTAAAATTTTTCTTTCAATATCACATTTCAAACTTTGGCATATCCTTCTTCTTCTTGCAAGTGAGGGATCAGAACAGAGAAATAACAAAAACCATAACTCTTTCTCCCATTTCTGCCCTAAGAAAAAAGAGTGAGCTATGCAATGTGCATAATGTTCATTCTTCTGGCTGCGTGTGTTGAGCTATTTATCAACCCACAAAGTATGATCTGTTTCTCCTTTATGGTCTTTTCAACACACACAAAAAAATATTGGCATTGCTTCTTCTGGCCTCTCAAGAGAGTCATCTGGATTATAACCACACTGCCCATGGGCTTAAACCACTTGTAAAGAAGTGAAGTCTTTGCACTTGGATCCTGAAACTCAGAAACAACCTTAATCTATCCTTCTAAAAACATTAAAAGGAGCATTTTTGTGTGCTCTTTTGGGCATCTTTATAAGCTCTTGTGAGAGGATAAATGTGGCTGGTTTGCATTTTATTTGTTCATGATTTCCAAATAGATATAATTATAAAATCAGAAGAAAAAAGCCAAAGTCTTTCTAAATTGCCTTTTTTTCTCTCCATGCACCAAGGAAAAGATATTTTACAATTGAATATTAATATGGTCTCTGCCCACTGGTCCAATAATCAAAGCTAACGTAATTGATCAAGACCTTGGGCTGTCTATCTCCACCACCCAGTAAATAAATCACAAACCTGCATTTCAGCTCAAAGTTTTCTATTTTGTCAGAATCTAAACAGTATTTGTTTCATACTCTGAATCTAGAAATACCCCCATATAACAGCAAGAGTCTTAACCTCTTTAAATATAAATTCCTAGCTTCATAGTATAGTTTGTGAGTGTTGCCATAACAAATACCGCATACTTGGTGGCTTGGTGGCTTAGACAGCAGACATGTGTTTTCTCACAGTTCTGGATGCTGGAAGTCCAAGAGCAAGATGAGAGCAGAGTTGGTTTCTCCTGAGAGCTCCTTAACTTGTTCTCTTCATAGGGTCATCTGTCTGGACACAAATCCCTGGTGTCCTTCATCTCTTCTTATAAGACACCCAGTCATATATATTGAATTAGGGTCCTCAGCCTGAAGGACTCAGTTTAACTTAATCACTTCTTTAAAGACTTTATCTCTAAAAACAGTATATTCTGAGGTCTATTGTTTACCCAATGAAACAGTTTGAGCAAATGAATTTGTCACTAGCAGGCCATTTTCTTTATTTCTTCCTCACCCAAGGACATGTGGGGAGTGGAGGTAGGGGAAGAGGGCGAGAGAGAGAAGAGAGAGAGAGAGAGAGAGAGAGAGAGAGAGAGAGAGAGAGAGAGAGAGAGAGAGAGAGAGAGATGTGAAAGAGAAACATCAATTGGCTGTCATCCATTCTCTGGCTGAGGAACAAACCCACAACCTGGATATGTGCCCTGACCAAGAATCAAGGAATCAAACTGGCAACCTTTCAGTGCACAGGACAACTGAGCTACTCCAGCTGGTCTAGCAGGAAATTTTAAAATTGTAATACCCCAGCTTTTATAAATAAACTAGTGTCTTGGTGCATGGATTCATGTACATTGAAAGGAAATTAATTAGAAGAAATATTTTAATATTTCTATTTGCCCTTTATAACAGAAGTGTCAACCAAATTCATGATCCACAACAGATCAAAACACACGCATGTCATTGGCACCAGTGAGAGCTTTATATGTATCATGCACGTGCAAGTCAACTTAGCCTTTTACATGTATAGATAAACCTGTTTAATTAGACCTGCTTTCTGATTTAGCTAAACTTTTTCCAGCCCAATGAGGCACCCCAACTTCTCTTTCAACATAGCAGATTATTACTGTAGATCACACAGGAAGAAAAAAGGGTAAAATATTTAACTGCAGCAGTGTTTGACTATATTAGTATTCTGCACAGTGAGAAAACCTGAAGTAATTTTCAAGTTCCACCATTTCTTACTTCTTTTCAGTCAGGTCAAGTTTTTAAACTTTCTAAATCTTTGTTGTCTTGCTAATGACAAGAAAATAGGATTCTACCAATTCTCCTGTCTACATACTTCAGGAATTCTGTGAGGATAAAATGAGATGCTGCACAGGAAAATGCTTCACAAACATTTGCTTGAACTGTAAAATGTTTGCACCTGGCTATAAAGCATGTCGGGTTCCTGGGCTGAAGAAACTCCAAAGAGGCTAGTCGCTAGGGAGAGGAAGCTGGGCATTACTATGTGATGTCATTACCCGGTACCCACAGCAACAGTTTCTGGGCTGGCCTGGGCTGTGGACCGCATTTTGTGCCATGGGGTCTTGGCAGTAGTAGCTGCAATTTGGTGGGGTGTCACTCTGGGGTGGGGAATGTGTCTGTGTCTATTGTGGGAAGTTGAGTGATTTGTAAGTGCCAGGTCTGTGGTGCCATTTATTTTTAAACTAGAGACCCATGCACCAATGAGGTCCCTCAGCCTGGCCTGCAGGGATCAAGTCGAAATTGGCTTCCCGACATCCCCTGAGGGGTATTGGATTGCAAGAGAGCAGTTCTTGTGTAATGCACCCCAGAATCGGGCTCCCTCCTCTCTGGTTCCTGGTGTGTCACCAATGAGCCACAGCTGCCAAGTCACTGAAGCTCAGCAGCTCCTGCAATGAGTGTCTGCCCCCTGGTGGTCAGTGCATATCATAGCTACCAGTCAAAGAGTCTGCCCCCTGTGGTCATTGCACATCATAGCTATTGGTCAGAAGGTCAAACGGTTAGACAGTTGCTTAGGCCTTTATATATATAGACTAGAGGCCCAACACACAAACTTTGAGCAAGTGTAGGCCTTCCTTCCCCTGGCTGCCAGCTTCTCTCTGGCACTCAGAAAACAGGCTTCCATTGCAGCCCCAGCTTTGTCCAAAAGGTCATCGGAAGGACATCCAAAAGGATGGTCTAATTAGCATATTATGCTTTTATTATCATAGATGTGCTTTTAGTAATTTTATAAATGTAAACATTTATTTACTATAAATATATTTCTAGTAATTCTTTTATCCCATGTAAATTTTGTCTGGAATTTAAAAAGAAACTTTTAAAAAAATGTTTTTATTGACTTCAGAGAGAGGCAGGGAAAGGGAGAGAGAGTTAGAAACATCAATGGTGAGTGAGAATTGCAGACACCTTCTGCATAACCCATACTGTGAGCCAAGCTCACAAACATGACATGTGTCCTGACCGAGAATCACAGAATGAACTCCTGGTTCATGGGTGGACCCTCAACCACTGAGCTACACCAACTAGGTGGAAAAAAAACTTTTTAAAAATTCTGTATGTACAGTGTTATAGTTATAATTTATTCAGTGATTCATGAACACAAAAAACTCTCCAAGAAATTGTGAGTGCTCCACCTGGCCCTTTTATGTAGGCATTCCATTCTCCAAGATCCTCTCATCAGCTTCCCTCTCAGCACACTTTGCACACATTCTCTTGATTATATCCCCCATTCCCATACTTTTACCCTCACCTTTCCACCAATGTCTCCCAAATCCGCATCTCCTGAGCATCCACACCTACATTTCCAACTGTCTTCTGGGTTTCTCTGCTGTATTATAAGCACCTTCCATGGTAACCAGGTTCTCTTAAAAACATGGAATTATCACCCTGGCTGGGTGATTCAAGTGGTTGGAGTATTGTCTAATACACCATAAGATTAAAGTTTCTATCCCTGGTCAGGGTGCATATGGGAGGCAACTGATGGATGTTTCTCTCACATCAATCTTTTTCTCTATCAAAATCAATAAAAAGATATCCTTGTTCCCTGGCTGGTATAGCTAAGTGGTTAGAGAATTCTAAGCTCCAGCCATAAAAGTCCTATCATTCACAAATTCACACTGCAGATATGGACAATCACTCTGTCCACATTTACTCACATCTTCTGCTGTGTCTGGAACACCTTCCTGATATTCACCTATTAAAATTCTATTCACTATCCTTCTATGAGGATGACCATTTATCCCAACTTCACGTTCTTCTCTACTAGTATGTCTTGAATTGACTGAGAATAGATAGAGTGACCAGTCTCATATTTAACCAAATAGACATGTAGACATTGTCAAAATATTGGTTTTATTATTGGAAATATTAGGTTAAAGAAAGCAGTTTGATCTATGAGGAAAATTAAGCAACTTCTTCTCCTTCTCCTTCTCCTTCTCCTCCTTTTCTTTTCTTCTTCTTCTTCTTTTTCTTCTTCTTCTTCTTCTTCTTCTTCTTCTTCTTCTTCTTCTTCTTCCTCTTCCTCTTCCTCTTCCTCTTCCTCTTCTTCTTCTCCTTCTCCTCCTCCTCCTCCTCCTTCTTCTCCCAAATCTGCAAAGGAGAGTTGAGATCTTCAGAACAAAAATACTTATACAGATTTTTCCCATCCCTACTAGGGTCTGGTCCCTGCTTTCAGGCCCTGATCCAGGAACCTTTACTATAAAGAAATCTGGGGGGGGGGGGAATTCACCTTTCCTGAAGGCAAACAGATCTCAGAGAGGCAGGGGAAGATGTACTTAAACCAGCAAGTGCAGCGACCTGCTTCTCAATTTCACCAACCAATTAAGTCAGTCTTCTTTGAGGGGATAGGCATAGAGATAAGAAAATAGAAGAAAAGGTCAAGCTTCACCTTTTATTACTAGGAGCTATGGAAAAATCAAAGTTTCTACTTTATGAGTGTGTATAGACAGGAGCACTGGAAGAGGAAAAATGTGGTCCTACTTGCAATTTTAACTTTGAAACCTTAAAATTGGCATGAAGAAACAAACTGTCCTTGTGAGAAAGACAAAGCTACAGCTAAGTATAAAAAAATGTATTAAACTATGGATATCAAAATGAAAAATCAGGTGATACAAAAGGAAAAAAAAAGGGAAATTTTACTGGCCAAGATGGAAGTAGGAAAGAACAAAAACATATGGGAACTTCAATTTTATGTGTGTGTTTTTAAAAAATTATTAAGGCACATATAGCCATAAAATTAAATAGAAATGGCTGAAACCAATCTGGCTCAGTAGATAGAGCATTGGCCTGCACACTGAAAGGTCCTAAGTTCAATTCCGATCAAGGGCATGCACCTTGGTTGTGGCCACATCCCCAGTAGGGGGTGTGCAAGAGGCAGCTGATCGATGATTCTCTCTCATTGATGTTTCTAACTCTCTATCCCTCTCTGTAAAAAAAATCAATAAAATATATATCTTAAAAAATTAAATAGAAATGTTTGTATGTGTTTGAATATATTTGCATTTCTTTTTCTCTGTAGTGGGTAACATCATAAGGCAGATTCGTGTTTTATTTAGTTGTATTGTCTGAATTTCCTGAAAGAAAAAGTAGAGCGTATTAGACATAAATAAAAATATTTGGGGCCTTTTCTCAGCATACTATAAATGTGGAATTATAAAATTAAGTTTGGCTTTATTGCTGCCAGTACTATAGTGTTATGGTATAGTTGAGGTTGAGAAAGAACTTGGAAAAATATATAAAAACAGGTACTTGAGTTTTTCTCATAAGATAAAAAATGATGTATATTCCCTTAGGGCTGAAATTTCTCATGCTCATTTTTTAGCTTAAATGTAATTTTTTAAAGAAAAAATATAAAAGGATTCAGTCAATCATTTGTGATTTATCTGAATATTTGTAAGCCATGTTTTTTATATTAAAATTGACTTGATGTGTATTTTTTCTGTATTCAGAGAAGTCCAAAGTATGCTTTTGAATTTGATATGCATTAAAAGTCTCTTTGATATAGTTGAGAAAATACACCTACAAAATAAACAATCAAGTTGAAAAAGTTTCAAAGGTGTCTTGAAATTACCTGAACTATTGAATTTTCCACTAAAACAATTGTAAAATTCAAGGAAAATGGAGTATCCTAAACCCTTAAAGTAGTGATCATGCAAGAATCTTCACATTACATCATTAAGAGACAGTATATATGAACTGAGTTGCATTTACTGGTATTCGTTATTCAAAGAAGTATTTGGCTGTCTATCATGTGTCCAGCACAGTGTTAGGTGTGTGGGTTTTTGTTTTTGTTTTGTTTTTCACAGCAATGAACAAAAAAGATTGAAACACCAGTTCTGACTGAGCTTATATCCAAGGGGAGGGATTAAAATGATTACAAATAAGACAAGAAAAACACACAAAATGTTATTGCTAAGAGCTAGGAAGAAAACATAAAGCAGGGAAGGGAATGGGAAAGATTTCAGGGGAGAGGAAGATATACGCCAACATTGCTTATGAGTTTCCAAAGATGAAGGCAATGAATGGGCAGTTTCCAGGCTATCGTAGCCTTGGTCCCAGGAGAAAGGCTTTATGAATCTATCTCAGATTAGGTGAGACTGCAAGGAAGGCTAAAGCCTGACACTTGTTCACCCCTGTTCAACCCCACCTCCAGGAATACCGATTAGACTTATGCCAGACACAGAGCAAAGCAGAGCCTCACTAGGTGCCAGCCCTGCAAGATTAGCTCTGCTCTCCATTTTACCTATGACCAGGCAAACCCCAAGTGTTTAAGACAGATTCACCGATTTTAGTTTGTGGCAGACTAAGTGTTACAAAGTGTGTGACCCGCTGATGGCAGCTGTTTCATTCTTCTACTTGTCTCAATAAGAGAAGTAAAATTTTAAGAAAAGAGCATTTAGCCAAAACCGGTTTGACTCAGTTGATAGAGCATCAGCCTGCAGACTGAAAGGTCCCAGGTTTGATTCTGCTCAAGGGCATGTACCTTGGTTGCAGGCACATCCCCAGTAGGGGGTGTGCAGGAGGCAGCTAATCAATGTTTCTTTCTCATCCATGTTTTTAACTCTCTCTCTCTCTCTCTCTCTCTCTCTCTCTCTCTCTTCCTCTCTGTATAAAATCAATAAAATATATATTTTTTAAAAAAAAGAAAGAAGCATTTAGAAATTTGGGGGGATAATTTGATAGAGAAGTTGCATGTCTATTTTTTCTAATAACAAAATAATTCAAGTTTTTTTCCAGTTTTCTTTACCTTTTATTTTCTATAATTCACCTTTTTTGTATTTAATAAAAGAATCAATATGAGACAGATTGATTGGAAAGTCAAAAACAACACTGGTTCTTCTCCACAGACAGTTTGAGAAACATCGGACTAAAATTATTTTTTAAATATATTTTATTGATTTTCCACAGAGAGGAAGGAAGAGGGTTAGAGAGTTAGAAACATCAATGAGAGATAAATATTGATCAGCTATCTCCTGCACACCTCCCACTGGGGATGTGCCAGCAACCAAGGTGCATGCCCTTGACTGGAATTGAACCCAGGACCCTTCAGTCTTGCAGGTCGACGCTCCATCCACTGAGCCAAACTGGTTAGGGCTGGACTAAAATTCTAATCTTTTGACCCAAAGTCATTCCAAAAATAAGCACATAATAACATGAGTGGTTTTTGTGTGCCCAGCACAATATTAGGGGACACAGATTCAGAAATATGTAGTCAGTGCCCTCATGAAGCTTACAATAGTGTGAGACAATGAATAAGCAAACCCTGGGCATGACAAGTCCAGTATTTTCCACTAAATCTCACTGCATCTCACTTGTACAGAGTGAAACAACATATTAGATTGTCTGGCCATTCACTGCCCCTAGCGCAGACTCACTTATGGAAACACGCATGATCCCCTGGTGACTATATATTACTTTTGAACAGGGACCTGAATAAATCTGATTGTAGGAGCAAGAACCTTGAGAAATAAGATCAGGGCTTCTTTTTTTTTCTTTTTTCTTTTCATAAACTGCCTTCAAACAATCTTATATTGGGTGTACTCTAAAATGTGGTGAAAGGAATAGTCTATCTGCAAATCTCAAATCACGATTCCTCTCTTTCTGCTTCAGGCTGTCAAAACATTGTTTATGAACTTTCATCAGCCTTGTGACTTGCTATATAGTGTTGTTTTTTTAATATATTTTATTGATTTTTTACAGAGAGGAAGGGAGAGGGATAGATATTTAGAAACATCGATGAGAGAGAAACATGGATCAGCTGCCTCTTGCACACTCCCTACTGGGGATGTGCCCACAACCAAGGTGCATGCCCTTGACCAGAATCAAACCTGGGACCTTTCAGTCTGCAGGCTGACTCTCTATCCACTGAGCCAAACCGGTTTCGGCTATACTTTAAAATAGATATTTAAATTTTAATTTTGAGTTTATAACCCTTGGGTACAATAGTACAACTGACATTTAGGAAAAATAAATCTGTAAGAGGAAATGTTTAAATATAAAGTTTGAGAGTCTACAAGTACTCTAGCTTTGAATTTACCTTAGGTTTATGAAGAGGGTGACGGTGTTTATTTTGCTTTGTTGTTGTTATTATTATTATTGTAATTATTATTTGGTCAGTGGTCTGTATAAATAGCAATGATAAAAGGCTGAACTAAAAGAGATTAAAAAGAGACATGTGAGACATTTACAGAGATTTTGAAATGTTCATTCAGTGGTCTCTATTTGGTGAAAAAGATTAAATTCTTCTGGCAGTAAACAACAATAAAAGTCAGCGATAACTGATACCATCTAGAAAAATAAAAGAGCTATTGAAATAGGACTTCGAGTTGACATTTGATAGCCGGGAGGGAGGCAATGTAAAACTGCCAATAGATAGTGAAGGGGGTTTCCCAGTATGTCTCAAGGCAAAAGAGCAGGAAAGTCCGGAAAGTGCATTCCGCTCAGCCACCTCCATCACTGTGGATAAATGAACTTGACGTGTTAATAAGATCTCAGTGATGTTACTGAGACCCTGTAGTCATCTGAGGGATGTTTTATTCCTTTCAAGAAGAATGTCTGATAAGTTTGTAACTTGCCTTGATATTTTAATTTTTCAAAAAGTTGATGAAGCAAGGAGGAGAAAATCCAACCCACAGGTCCTGATTGTGTGTAAAGGGAAATCAAGGCTATAAACATGTCACTTCCCAGCTCCAAAACATTCAAAGACCAAACGTGGTTGGCTGGATAAAGCACTAAGCGCAAGGCCCCTCTGCTGTTTGGCTCAAGCTTCCTTCCCAGGCTTAGCTCCCATGATTTCCTCATAGGAAAAGGGATGGGGAGAGTAAAGAAACATATTTATCAGAGGATATGCTATAAGCCAAGCCCTGCATTACATTATTCTATTTCATTCTTACAACTCCTGCGCCATGGAATTATTGTGAGGGTGAGTAAGGTGATGAACACTAGGTGATGCACACAGGTATTTAAGTTGATAGAATTAATGTGCTTAGAACTGTGTTGCATTCATAGCAAGGCCTCGGTGAATAGAAGCACTTAGTAGTAGTTTAGAAGAACTTAGAAAAAGAGAACATCAGCATTTCTCTTTTAGGATGAGGAAATGCATGATCATAAACGTCAAGATGTTTTCCCAAAGTGACTACGCTGGGAGGATTTTGTGTGATTCCGAAGTTCTTGTTCTTCACACTCTACCAACTTCTTTCTGGTCGGATACTATTTATTCTTCAGCTAAACTAGACTCTACTCTTCCCAAAGTACATCACAAGCTTTCCCAACATGTAGCCTTTACTCGTGTTTTTTACCTCTCCTACAATGTCCCTGCACTCATCTCTACTTTTTGAAAGTAGAGGATCAGCTTGAACTAATTGTTTATTCCACGCTGTCTCCGATCCATACATTTGCCAAATGCCTGCACAATTCCTCCCTAGCACCAACAAAGCAAATATATTGACTAATCTTAGCCCAGCTTGCTTATTTTTTCTGCATTAAAATCCCATTATTTCTGAATGTTTAAGAGCAGAAGGTAGAGTCGTATCTGTCATAGCTTGTTTTAACATTTAGCTCAATAAATAATTATTGAATTCCTACCATGTGCCAGACAATGGACATATTTTATGGTATGACATATACAAGATTGAGGGGGGGGGGAAAGCATATGTCCACAAGGGCTAATTAAATGTTGACTTAATAAATAGATGACAACTGCCTTATAAATTCAGCTTTATAAAAGAGCGAGACATCCCTAAAAATACACAAAACAAACATATTTAGATTTGAGCTATCAGATAACTCAATCATATTTCTGGCAGCACCCCTATACCCTTCCCAATTTGAGGCAGTCATATCCCTATTCATTTCTGGATTGAATTTTTGTGTGTAATACTTGGGTCTTATTTTTTCTTATTCAGATATTCCCACATCTTCTCTCACAGTACCATTCCTTGGGGGAGAAATACAAAGACATCTCAGGCTTGGAGGCTTGCAAAGTAACTTTTCTAGAATAGATAATAAGCTCTGCTCATACAAGACCCATCAAACATGCTTATTCCAGACATGCTTATTGCTTCCTCCGAGACCAAGAGAGTGATCTCTTTATAAATTCCTTTTGGCATTCTGTCCTCACAGTGCTGATCGTCCTCCCAGTTCCTCAAAGTCAAATGACAGCTGATTAATTGGAAGCTTCCCTCACTCTTTTGTTAATGTTCTTCCTTAGGTAGCATTAACCTTTGGACATGTCTCCCTAACCAAGGACTATCTTCTTTTGGGTGTTAAGCGTATTTGATTGCTTTCTTTGGATTATTTTCTTTGCCCTGACCAGTGTGGCTCAGTCGGTTGGACATTGTCCCGTGTACCAAAAGGTTGCGGGTTCAATTCCAATCAGGGCACATGCCTAGGTTGCAGGCTTGATCCCTGGTGGGCATGAGGGAGGGGGGAGGCAGCGGTGTGCAGGAGGCAGCTGATCAATGCTGTATTCTTACATCAATGTTTATCTCTCTCTCTCCCTTCTCTCTCTAAAAATAAGTCAATAAAAATATTTTAAAATATATATTTACTTTGTGTTACTTATAATGTGCTTATCTCCATCCAGAATTGTAGGCTCCACAAAAACAAGGGCTTTTCTCATCTGCAGCTGTATTCCCAGCACTCAGAGCCTGCCAAGGGAGGTGCTTAATAAATATTTGGTGAGTTAATAAATACATACTTATTTATAAGAGAGACTGAGCATTGCACATGGTAAGATCAAAGAAAGAAGACAGTTTGTGGCAGCTGTGGTCTCCACCCTGCTGTCCTAAGTAATTAAGCAATGCCCTAATTAGCATTGATGTGGTTAACCTGGCCCACCTACCTTGCAAAATGGTTTTCTACTCATTGAGCTGTGGAGGGGTTTCACCTTCCTTAACCACCAAAGTGGTGTGTCAAATTTTTCTTTCCAATGTTATATGTAACATTCTCCAAACTAATAGGCTTCCATTAATGTTTTAGCAGTTCCTAAGTTTGTCCTGATGACTAGATTCCTCCTAGTTTGGAAGATCTTCACTAAAGCACACAGAAACTTAATAACCCCATCTTCTTCTGACAGTTTAGAGAATGCTCATTCATTCATTCATTCCACCTGTGCTTAGTTAGGAAGCAGAAGATACTCTGTTTCAGCCACTTTTCTAGATACTGGTGACAATATAAATGTTTAAAAAATGTTTTAAGTATAAATATCTCTGCATTCTGCCTCCATAGATTTGATTTTATGTAAGATAAATCATACAATATGTGGTATTTTATGTCAGGCTTCTTTCACTTAGCATACTTTTTTTTAAGATTCATCTATGTTGCAGTATGTAACAGTAGTTCATTATTTTTGCTTCTTGAATGAATAGTATTCTATTGTATTGATATATCACATTTTGTTTATCAATTGATCAATTGATGAGCATTTGAATTGTTTCCAGTACCTGTAAAATTATTGTGAATAATTTTAGCAGGGTTCCCCATCCTTCCAATGGTAGCCTTCTTCTTGAGAGTTTTGTCCAAAGGTGGTGGTGGTATTTATAGTAACTGAGTGATGTGGTGGAAATATCATCATACTGTATTTGACACCAAGATGACTTAGACCAAATCTAACTTCTATCGTTTTAGAAATAACTGATCTTAGAGAATAAACTCATACTTACTGGTATTAAGAGCTAGAATGCTATTTGACTAAGTAGATGCTCCACAAATGTAAATTCCCATTCTATTGCCCTGGCTCCATTGTCTTTACATTCATCTCTGTAGCAAATTCAGAACATAGTGTGAGGCATTGCTGGTTGGATAAGTTACTGCTCTGGGATCCTTACATCTCAAGTGAATTTGCATAGAGTTCTGGAGAAAAACAAATTAGAAAGCCAAATAGGTGACATCCAAGTTACATTTGTCAACCTAACTTTAATTACTATAAAGCTGACATTACAATTTTCTGTTTTCTCTGTCATTTTGAGGGGCATAGGATATGATTAATTCCTCAAGCCCGACATATGGAGGCTGTTAGTCTATTTCAGAAAGACAGAGCTAAGAATGTAGTTAGGCAGACTTAACTTTTGTAGTCTTTTTTTTTTTCCTTCCATGAGTGGAAAACTCTTTTTAGGACTAAAACGCAGTAATGTAATATTAGTATCCTATCATTTGACACAAGTTTATCCAATCCCTCTTGAATTTCTCAAAAGAATTCTTTTAGCTTTCTTTGTCTGAAGTAACAAATTACAGTTCGAGTCTGCCTCATACACCACATCAATCACTTGTTCAGTCCCTGGGATTGCTAAATGGTTGACCCAATTGGATAGTTTTAGCTGTCCAATCATTTGGATTTGGGGTGTTAAAACAACTGAAGTGGTCTGACTACTTAGACTTAAAATGCCTGACAAACCATGATGAAGACGAAAACATCCAATTTAACTGGAAAACAAAGTTGTGGAATCTTTTAGATGTGTCCACATGTGTGCACAAGCACAAAGAGTGTCTCTCAGGTTCCCATTCTCTCTTCTCCTCTTCTTCTTTGCTCTCCACTGTCCCTCTCTGGACCTCATTCTCTCCTCTCATCTCTCATGTTTCTTTACCTCAATCTTTCTCTCTCTCTTTTTTTTATTTAGGTATAATTCACATATAGCATATTAGAGTCAGGTAGAATGTAATGACTCATTATTTGTATATAATATGAAATGATCTCCACAGTAAGTTCAGTTAACATTCATCACCATTCATAGCTGCAACTTTTTTTGTAATAGAAATTTTAAGATCTATTCTCTTGTCGCTTTGTGTCTTTATCTCCCTACATGTCCCATTTCTCTCAGAGTTAGCAAATATTCATAATGGTGAGATATGCATTTTTTAATAGCAGTGCTTCCTTATCATTTCTGCAATAAATTCAGAATCTAAGAGAGACTGAAAAGAAATAGTTACACTTGTCTTTTTGAGAACCAAGATGAGGCAATGAACTAGCTCATCCTGCATAAGAAGAAGCGATTTAATTGCAGCCAAAGTACTTGAGATATAAGGAACATCCCAGAGCATACAGCAGGTCCCAGCATATTAAGTTAGGGCAGGACTTCCTATGGCCCTTAACACTACCTAAATCTTTACAGTAACAACTTAAAGGTTGCCCTAAAATTTACAATCTAATATTATTCTCTTGGCAGCCATCCTTATTCTTCACCTCTCTTCACTTCTGAGTGCTGTAGACCCTGGACGTTTGGACAGAATCCCTGAAAGGCTCATAAATCACTAATTCCGTGAAGATCCATTCCCCAACAAAGATCACTAAAGAAAGGTAAAAGTTGAACAATTAGGAAGTAGTTAAAGACATTACATTTTTATCGGAGGAAGGCAATCACCTTCTGATATTTAAGTTAGCCTCTGATATCTAATAAGGTCATACTTTAAGACTGGGAAATTACATTGCAAGAACCGCTCATGGGAACCAGTGCATAAGACACAGCTGGGCTATCCCAAGAGGACCAATGTCTTGTCAATGACACAACAAATGTTAGGGAAATCCCATGAGCAGCTCTCCAGAGTCGGGATTGTTGGCCATCGTTCAAGGTTTTAAAATCCTCATTTTGAAGACAACTCTGAAGGACTCAGCTTTTGAGATTTTGGCTCATCAAAGCATGTTACTCTCAGTACTACTGCAAATAATCACTAAGAGCCCTGTCCACAGAGAGAATAAGGGGACATAATATTCTCCCTAATGTGTATAAAGAAAAAAGCACAAAAAGTCTTAATTTACAAAATGTGATATTTGGAAATTACTTTCTATTACACAATGAATTACTCAGTACATCAAATGCTTTTGGGATTTTTTTTGTGAAGCATGGAACAATTTAATCATAAGTTCATTAATGCATTGCAAATTGATTTTGTTTCAGTTCTTTTTAATTTATTTTAAAATAAACTGACAAATGTCTTTTTATCAGGATTTACTCTGAGACACCGTACGTTTTTAATGTTTTATTCTGGATCTTACTTAGACTTGAAAAACTAAATAGAGCCTCAGCGATAGGAAAAAATTGCATCAATTCATTAGATCTTGGCATTTAATTTAAAGTCTATTTTCAGCTACTAAAATGATTGCTAATTAATGGTTATAGAATTGTATTTTATTATTTTACTTGAATTTTCTTTATTACTAAACTTTTCAGACTTGATTGCCATTTTAGTTTCTTCTTTCCTGGACTACATCTTAATGTCTTTTGCCCATTATTATGGTTGAGAGAAATTTATGTGAACGGACTGCAACTATGAACCAAATTGGCAGTGATCAGTTGTTATACATAACTTAAATATGCTCAGATGTATCTCTTAAACCTCAACATGTATATTCTTAGGTTAAGTGTGATCCAATGGCTGATAACTATATTTAGCATCACCTGTGCTTCACACACCCAGGAGAGATATAAAGATTGCTGTACCATACAAAAGAATGACACTCAAATTCTCTTTTGTCCTTCAAATTAACTTCTGACTCCTTCAAAAAAATAGATTAGTAATATCCCAAGACTGAGGTTTAAAAGGGTAATTCATCCTGGCCAGCATGACTAGTGGTTGAACGTGGACCTATGAATGAGATCATCCTTTGATTCCTGATCAATGCACATATCCCGGTTGCAGGCTTGACCCCAGTGTGGAGGCAGCCAATCAATGATTTTCTCTCATTATTGATGTTTCTATCTCTTTCTCCCTCTTTTTTCCTCTCTGAAATAAATACAAATATTTAAAATAAATTAATAAAATAAAAGATAATTCAGTATCCATTCCATATCTCCTAATGATAGCATTTGTATCAATAATCTAAAGCAATAAAACATTTGTTTGTTCACAGTAATACATGAGATGGAGTATTTGTATTCAATCCAAAAAATTAAGTGGGGACCCATCCACAATTCTCCTTTTTTATTGGATTGTCTTTTCCATATTGATTGATAGGATTTCCATATAAATATTCTAAGTATTTATCAGTTGTTTTCTATGTCATATTTTCTCTCTCTTGTTTGTCACATTTTTTCTTGTTTACAAAATTTTTTATAATGTATAGTATTATAACTCATTATTTCAATATAGTTAAATATATAACTACATACATTTAATATATATGAAATGTAATGCAAGGCAATGAAAATATTCCTCATATTATTGAAAATATTATAAAGTGAAATTGAATATATGTATATCTTTATTTTCACAGTTGGAGATGCAATTGTTCCAACACAATTTATTATAGTTTGACATATTTTACCAACACACTTCTCTCATGAACTGAAATCCCACATATGTAAGGTCTATATGGTTTGGGTTTGTTGGTTTGTTTTAGCTTTCTTCTTTGTCCTTTTAATTTAATTGTCCTTTCCTGAGCTAACACGATAATGGTTTAAATTCTATAAATACATATCTTCATAACTAGTATGGCAAATGTGTCTTCCTACTCCTTCTTCCTCTTTAGAATTAACTCAGCTTTTTTGAAATTATACTCTGATATTAATTTTGAAATCAACTTCTCAAATCCCATGAAAAATATTGTTGATTTTTTTATTTAAAGGTAAATTTGGGTGAGTTGAAATCTTTGCAATGTTGAACCTTTCTACCTATGAACATTGTACACAGTTTCATTTAGTCATCTTCTTTTAAATGTTCCAAAATTGTTTTATAATTTTATCTATGTAAAACTTGAATATTTGTTTTCAATTTATTCCTAGGAATGTTTTATTGTATAGAAAACACTTTTTACAAATTTCTTTAACATTTTTAAAGAAGCTGAAACCGGTTTTGCTCAGTGGTAGAGCGTCAGTCTGCGGACTGAGGGGTCCCGGGTTCGATTCCGGTCAGGGGCATGTACATTGGTTGCAGGCACATCCCCGGTGGGGGGTGTGCAAGAGGCAGCTGGTCGATGTTTCTCTCTCATTGACATTTCTAGCTCTCTATCTCTCTCCCTTCCTCTCTGTAAAATATCAATAAAATATATTTTAAAAAAAACATTTTTAAAGAAGTTTACTGCTATCATATAGGAACATGATAAACTTTATATATAAGGCTTAGCCCCATTATCCCAACTGAACTCTCATTTTTTAGTAAATGTATTGGGATGACATTGGTTAATAGGATCATATAGGTTTTTTAATGTATATTTCTATGATACATGATCTGTATATTGCATTGCATGCACACCACCCAAAGTTTAATCATCTTCCGTCACCATATAGTTGACCCCCTTATACTTTATTATTCCCCCCCTTATCCCTCTGGTAATCACCATATTGTTGTCTGTGTCTTATTATTTTTAATAATTTGTCTGGAAATTATTTTGTATATGTTTAATGGAAACCATATTGCCTGAAAATTATAGTTGTGTCTTTTTATATTTAATTTATACGTCCTACATCCTTTCCTTTTCTTGTTGTAATTATTAAAACCACTAACACTACATGAATAGTATTGGGAATAGCAGTGATTTTTGCAGAAGACCAAACATATTTCCTTCCCACTTTTCTTTTAGAACTAGCTTTTATTATTAAAGAATATTGAATTTCATTAAATGTTTTTATTACATTAGTTGAGATGATTATATGTTTTTATCACTTTTATCTATTATTGTGCTGATTATATAAAAATATGTTGTCTATTGATGAACAATTCATCTGTACTAGAATCAACATCATTTGGTAATGTTGCTGCTAGACTCAATTTGTCTAAAAATTCTCTAGCAAGATTGAACAACATAAAGAGATAAAGTATTATAATTTTGTATCTACATTTGTGAGATAAGCCTTTGTAATCTTACAATAGTCTCCTTGTAGTTTGAATATTAAGGTAATCAAGTGATGCTAGCTTCAAAAATGGATTAAGTAACTTTCCCCCTGATGTTCTCTGGAAACATGGCATAAGATTAGAATTACATGTAAGTTAAAGGTTTGCTAAAACTTCCCAGTAAAACTCTCTGGCTTAGTGCCTTTGTGGGGAGAAGGTAAGTGGGTTTGAATAGTGGTTACTAATTAAATGTTTTAATGATTATTTGCCTATTGAGGTTTTCTTTTCTTTTTCTTGAATTCATTTTGGTAATTTTTATTTTAAACCATTCAATTTATCTAAATTGAGTCATAAAATTGATTATAATATTCTCTTTGGACTTGGGGGGTAAAAAGGATGCTAGCTATAGTATTGACTTCATTTTTCTCATGTTTATTTTTGGCCTCTATTTCTTTCACTTGATCAGTTTTCCAAACCACTCTAATTGATTAGTGCTTTTTTCTTCTTTGAATTATTTATTGGTTTTATTGATCATTGTAATTGCTTCCTATTGATTTAATTTATGTTTTATTATTTTCCTCCTTTCTACTCATATTGGGTTCACACTGGTTTTGCTTTTGGTTTTTAATTTGGTTCTAAAGAAAAAGCTTGTTTTTTTTCTTTTTTAATTATTACATTTATTGGAGTGTCATTGGTTAATATGATTATATAGGTTTCAGGCATGGGTTTCTATGTTACAAGATCTGTACATTGCACTGTGTCCCAATTCAAATTCAAATCTACCATTACCATATATTACGCCCTCTTGAACCTCCACCCTCTTTTGTCGACCATCACTCTACTGTTTGTGTTCATGAGTTTCAGTTTCATATTCTACTCATTAACTTTCAATCTTCTCATGTTATTATGTATACATAAATTCCCTTCTTTTTCCACAAAAAAAGTTTTAAATATACATCACAAGTTTTGATTTGTAGGGCACTTTTTTTAGTAACTTTTTTTTTATTTCTTCTTTTACTAATTAATTATTTAGAAGTGTTTCTATTTTCTAAACATACAGAAGTGTTTTTCTGTTGTTTTCTTGTTGCTTTCTGTCTGTTCGTTTGCTTGCTTGCTTATTCGTTTTCAATCCTCACACAAGAATATATATTTTTTAGAGAGAGTGGATGGAGGCAGAAGAGGGGAAGAGAGAGAGAGAAAAATATCAATGTGAGAGAGACACATCGATTGGTGCCTCCCACACTTGCCCCAACCAGGGCCGGGTAGTAAGCCTACAACCCAGGTATGTGGCCTTGACTGGGAATCTAACCCATGAGACTTCAAGCTGTGCAGGCAGACACTCTAACCACAAAGCAACTACCTAGGGCTGCTTTCAATATTATTGCATTATGCTTAGCAATGAGAATTTTATTTTATCTATTATTTGAAATTTATCGAGAATTTATTTTAGCCTAAAATAAGATCAACTTTTGTAACTGTGTCACATATGACTAAAAAAGAGTGAATTCACTATTTTTTGTGTGATTGAATGAATGTATAATTCTAATTTGTGTGTGTATAAATATATTATAATATATATGTTATTTGAGCTATTACATTATAATTATTATAATTGTTAGGTCGTATGAAATACAGTTTAAGAGAATTAATTATTACTTTTATTTTTCTCACCTGAGGATATTTTTCCATTGATTTTTATTTTTTTTAAATATATTTTATTGATTTTACACAGAGAGGAATTGAGAGGGACAGAGAGTTAGAAACGTCGATGAGAGAGAAACATCGACCAGCTGCCTCTTGCACACCCCCACTGGGGATGTGCCAGCAACCAAGGTACATGCCCTTGACCGGAATCGAACCCGAGACCTTTCAGTCCGAAGACTGATGCTCTATCCACTGAGCCAAACCGGTTTCGGCTTTCCATTGATTTTTAGAGAGAGTAGAAGAGAAAGACAGAGATAAATATTGATGTGAGAGAAACACATTGATTGGTTGCCTTCTGTAGTGCCCCAATCAGAGCCCAGGTCAGGGAGGAGCCTGCAAACAAGGCACATGCCCTTGACTGGAATCAAACCTAGGGCCCTTTGGTCTGCAGGCTGATGCTCTATCCACTGAGCCAATATGGCTAGGGCTGGATTGGTATATCTTAAAACTCATGTTATTACATACCGAAATTGTCTTGTTTATGAGAAAAAACTGTAATGAGCCAATACTTTTAAAAACTATGGTATTAAGTACTAGAGAGAATGTTAAAAATATCACACAAGTCCCTTCAGTCACCAACTTTATAACACAGTCGTCTTCTAAGCAACCCATTAATAACCTCAAAAAAACAATAATGACTAACTTTGATTGAACTTTTACTATGTGGCAAATACTGCTCTCAGCACTTGACTAATTTAATCATCACAACAATGTGACAAAGCTGAGCAAAGGTTAGTTTGTTCCAGCACAGTGCCTGAATATGGCAGCACTTTTGAATTTCTATGAACTCGAAAAATGTGGAATATTGGTCTTTTGTTCTCAGCTGCAGATGCTTAACCACAATTTTGAGAAAACAGGACATCCTGGTGGGTTCCTAATACCACCCTGCTATATTATTTTGATTTACACTGATCATATCATATCTGTGGTTCTCACTGTAAGTCATTACAATTAAAAACACAAAAATAAAAAACTTTGTTTCCCTCCTAAATTTTCAGCATCTCCATGTGCTCTGCATAGATGTTAAAAAACATGATCATAAATGGATTCACGCATAAGGTGTGTTTTTTTTAAATAAATCTTTATTGTTCAGATTATTACAGTTGTTCCTCTCCCTACCCCCACCATCTCCTCTCTACCTGGTTCCCATCACACCCCATGTCCTTACCCACCCCCCATTATCCTCATCCATAGCTGTAAGAGTTTTTGTCCAATTTCATCTCATACCCCCAACACCCTCTCCCCCCCAAGAGTTGTCATTCCACCCCCTTTCTATGCCCCTGATTCAATTATATTCACCAATTTACTCTGTTCTTCAGATTTTTTATTCACTTGATTTTTAGATTCACTTGTTAATAGTTATGTATTTGTTATCACTTTGTTGTTCATATTTTTATCTTTACCTTTTTCTTCCTCTTCTTATAGCAGCACAATTTACAATAGTTAAATTTGGAAACAGTCTAAGTGCCTGTCAGCATATGACTGGATCAGAAAACTATGGTATATCTACACAATGGAATACTATGATGCCATAAAAAAGAGGAAATCTTTTTTTAAAATATATTTATTGATTTTTTAAAGAGAGGAAGAGAGAGGGATAGAGAGTTAGAAACATCGATGAGAGAGAATCATCGATCAGCTGCCTCTTGTACACCCACTACTACTGGGGATGTGCCCACAACCGAGGTACATGCCCTTGACCGGAATCGAACCTGGGACCTTTCAGTCCGCAGGCCAACGCTCTATCCACTGAGCCAAACCAGTTTCAGCAAAAGAAGTAATTCTTACCATTTGCAGCAACTTCGATGGAATTGGAGAACATTATGCTAAGTGAAATAAGCCAGACAATGAAAGAAAAATACTACATGATCTCACTCATTTATGGATAATAAAGAACATTATAAACCAATGAACAAAAAGAAAGATACAGAGACAGTAAAGCATCAAACAGTCAAATTACAGAGGGAAGGTTAGAGAGAGGTAGGAAAGATAAGAGATCAACTGAAGGACTTGTATGCATGCATATAAGCATAACCAATGGATGCAAAATGCTGGGGGGGGGGGCATATATGGGCGTGGGGTTAGGAAGGAAAATGGTAAGATATATACACATAAAATACCTTAATTAAAAAATGAAAGAAAAAAACCTTCAGCATTTCATATAATACTGGTTTGGTAGTGATGAACTCCTTTAGTTTCTTCTTCTCATGAAGCTCTTTATCTGACCTTCAATTCTGAATGATAACTGTGCTAGGTAATCTTGGTTGTAGGTTCTCGCTATTCATCACTGTGAATATTTCTTGCCACTCTCTTCTGGTCTGCATAGTTTCTGTTGAGAAATCAGCTGAGAGTCATATGGGCACTCCCTTATAGGTAACCAACTATTTTTCTCTTGCTGCTTTCAAGGTTCTCTCTTTGTCTTTTTCCCTCGGCATTTTAATTATGATGTGTCTTCTTTGATTCCTCTTGTTTGGGGTTTTGTGTGCTTCCTGGGGCTTGTAAGTCTATTTCTTTCACCAGGTAGGGAAAGTTTTCTGTCATTATTTCTTCTAATAGATTTTTAATATTTTTTTCTCTCTCTTCTTCTGGCACCCCAAAAATTCAGATGTTGGTATGCTTGAAGTTGTCCCAGAGGCTCCTTACACTATCTTCATATTTTTGGATTCTTTTTTATTTTTGTTTTTTTCTGGTTGAGTATCTTTTGTTTCCTCATATTTCAGATCTTTGGTTTGATTCTTGGGGTATGTTGATCAACAGTTGAGTTTCTATATATTCTTTATTTCAGACAGTGTATGCTTAATTTCTGATTGGTCCTTTTTCATATCCTTGAGGGTCTCACTAAATTTCTCGAGGTTTCTAGAAGATTCTTGAGTAACCTTCTAACTGTGGTTTTGAATTCGATAGCCAGTATTTTGCTTTCATCCATTTCTTTCATTTGTGACTTGTTTCTTTGTCTCCGCATTTTGACTGCTTCCCTGTGTTTGTTTCTATGTACTGGGTAGCTGCTAAGTCTCCTTGAGTTGATAGAGTGGCCTTGTGTGTAGGTATCCTATAGGGCCCAGTGGCTCAGCCTCCCCAGTCACCTGAGGTGGACTCTCTTGTTGCACCCTTTTGTGGCCTGTTTGTAAGTCTTGTAGTTAACCCTTGATTGCTGTTGGTATCACTGGGAGGAATTGACCTCCAGGCCAATTGGCTGTGGGGATCAGCTGTGTTTACACTAGAAGATATGTTACACAGGAGACACCCTTATGTGGCAAGACTTGCTTCAGTAGGGCTTTGGTGCTCACTGAGTCTGCCCCTTGAGTGTGTCTCTTGTGGATATGAAGATTTGAAATATGGTATGGTCTCACTCTGACCACGGGGTACACTGGCTCTGGGATCTCCAAGGAGGTGCAAGGTCAGCCACTGCCTGGGGCCGCCCAGCAGCAGCTACAGAGACATCTGTAGATTCCTCCTTTTTGTAGGGGGTTTGGAAGTGCCCAGAGGAAACCCAGCTGTGAAGCAAGGCTGCTACTGCTACCAGGTAGTGGACCTTTTTATGGAATCTCTGGGGTTCTTTGACCTAGCTATAGTTCCTTTTAGGCAAAAGAGCAGGCCATTAATATGCAAAAGCTGATGTGCAAAGCTTAGGTGAGGTTGTAAATTGGGTGGGACAGGGTCTCTGAGAATCACCAGGGTGGAGCAAACAGCAATGGCTGACCTGAACCTGAGAAGTCCCTGGTTCTCCAAGTCCCGCGTTCTCATGCAGAACAATGATCACTGCAAGCACCTCTAAGAGTAAGCCTCCCTCGCTTTCCTGTCCTGATGCCAGACAGTCCAGTTTCTCCCCGTATGTGCCTGGTTTCCCCAGAGTCTCACCTGGAACTGGAATTCAGAGCAATCTCCTTCCAGTTTAAAGAGCAGCACATCCAGGTGCCAGCACTTTTCACACCTCCACACCTCTTACCAGTTTCAATGAGCTTTCTTCCTCATCTCTGTTTGTGGAATTTTCCACTCCACCAGCTTTCCCGTGATTCTGGATGGTAGTTTTCCTGCCATGTAGTTGTGGTTTTGATATGGTTGTGAGAGGCAGCAAGTATAGGTGATTACCTATCCCAACATCTTGGTTTTTCTCACTTATAAGGTTTTTAAAATCTTGATACTCTAATTTATTAAAACTCATATTCGGTAATTGCTTCCTTTGGGGGGGGGGGAAACACAAACAACAACGCTTATTAACTTTTAAATGGAGACTATATAGGATCTTCTATATTTATATTAGGAAACCAATGTCCTAAGTCTTAGGACCTAAGAGGCTGTGAAAGTCCCACAGTTCCAAGTCTCATGGAGGGTGAGAGGTGCAATAGCATTGCCACAGGGTGTCTGGCTGAACTCTTTTGTCCTCCTATTAAATGCAGATGGAGATTTGACACCTCAGGGGTATTGAGGATTAGCTTCAATAAAGTTTTATCAAGTGGCATGGTAATAACATTTCTTCAAAATAAAGTTAAACTAAAAAATGTATGCTTTTCTGAATGGACACTGGTTAATACCCTATGTAGCAACACAGAGCTTCAAGTTGAAAATATGTAGAAATCCAGTGAAATTAAGTCCTAAATTTGGCTAAAATTTTATAATCTTCTTGGTTGAAGTTTAATTTTCTTTACATATATTATTTATGGGTTCTACTTTCAAATTGTGTTGTGGGAAACCCTACCCCTGTAATTCAGGTGCCCTCAGAGCTGCCTAAGTGCACAGGTCCATTGAGACACACCTGCTGGGGCAGAGATCCCAGCCCTTTCTTCTCTTCCTCCTGAGCAGCTCTGCTTTTATCTGTCATGTTCACTGGGGTAAGGGATAGAGCTGCATTAAAGAAACAGTTCTCTATCCAGTGTCAGGCCATCTAATCAGCTAAACTATCTCTTTATCTAACTGTGCACCTTTTATTATAATCCTACATGGTACAAGTCAGTTATGAAGCAACAAATTACAATATAATGTCGAATATAAAAGGCTTCTCTGAAAGAAAACCATTGCTCAGGCAGCACCAAATAAAGATTATGCAGTGCTACACTTATTTATTTGATGACTTACACCGCGTTTAGTGCCTTGAGAGCTGGACTGAATACATCCTCAATAAATACCCCAGAGTGCCTTAAAGAATTGGTGTAATTCATTCTGAGCTTTTAGTTACTTCTGGCATCTTCAGTTCAGTTGGCTTTGGTCCTGACACTTTATACTCTGTTCTATTTCTGGCTGACACAAACAATACATAAACACTCATAAACGCAAAAATTGTTTTAAATTCACATCAGACCTGTAAAGCACTTCAACAAAAGCAAAATTTTATGGCACTTGTCTTGACATCTTTTTGGTGTACTGTGCTTGAAAATTATTTAGCATTCATCTAAGATCTGTGTTCAGAAATATACCTCTTTCAGGTAAGGATGCTAAAGGTCAGAATTGAATAAGAGTTATGGACATAAGCTCTAGAGGTTAAACCTTTGCTCCTCTACTTATTAGCAGTGAGAGCAAGGGCAAACAAATTAACGTCCCTGTACCTCAGAGGGAATGATACCTATTTCATAGGACTAGTATTAGCATCAAATGCAAAAGTACATGTGAACCACATGGAAAAGCATCTATCATACACATTGCATAATAGTAAAAGCTCAAACAACATCAAGTTCTTGTACATGACTAATGTTATAAACTGTGCTATATCACATTTCTAATTACTAAAGCTTCTATTTGCCAAGAATGGAGCATGATTTTGATACTGTTGTAAATAACCCAGTTATTTATTCACAGGAAAGGAGCAGAGAGAAGGCCAGATAATATAGGCCCGCCATTTGTACAGCTTTGCCAGAAATCTGCAGTTTAACACTCTCCAGGTCTACTCCCTGCAGATCGCTGTGGGAAGGGACTGGACAATAGACACATGCCCAGTAAGGTCTGGGTGACAGAGGGAAGGTGCTTGTCTGTCAGTCAGACCTGGGTACAGGGCATTGGCTAGAACAGGCAAGGCCACTGCAAGGGCGTGACATCTGAGATACATAAACTGCTGAACAAAGGGAACTTCCTCTCCAGGACCCCCTTGCCCTCCGCTCCTGGCTCTCTTGCTGCAGGGGGTGTGCTCCCCTGCACTGGCCCACGTGGCTCAGAGACCTGTGGGCCCCACATGATAGACTAATGGTCTGTGACTAGCCTGATGCTATGGTGGACTAAACTCCAACATGGAACAGAGACTCTGGGCACTGGCTCCGCTCCTGCTCTGCTAAAGGCCCAGCTGCACCTTTTCCAGGGCTGGTTTAAGGGAAATGGGACTTTGCAAATCAAGGGATGTAACTTCACATGACTAAAAAAATCACTCATTTCTCTTGTATGAGTCTTAGAAAATTCTTTTTCTCAAGATACCAAAGAACCCCACTCCCATTGGCATTAGAGAAATTCCACCCATGCAATTCTCTGATAACAATTTAAACTACAGTACAACTAAATTCGTGCCATAATGAGTTTTTATTTATAGACACAAAAGGCCCAGATTATCCAATTAACATCAGCATTTTTTTATTTAAGAAATATCAATATATGACTATTAAGCTTTCTTTTCTTTTCTTTTTTGAAATAACATTTTTTGTTAATCCTTGACTTTGGAAATCTCATAAAGTTATTATTTCTCTACTCTTTCCTGCGGCTCAACTTTTCCATTTGCCATTTCTCACCTTCAAGCATTAGCAACATTTAAACCCCTCCTTTTCACCAGTTTTGCTTGTTTGTTTTCTTCTGTAGGTCATTTATTATAGTAGAGACAAAAAATTAAAACAAGAGGGGAAAAAAAACACTAAAAAAAAATAGGTACTTGTTTGGCTCCGCTCAACTAGATTTTACTTAGCAGAGCATGGCATCTGTTTGATTAGGCAGCCTTGATACACTCGTCAATTCTCCCTTCAGTTCTGGGACTGTTATTCCCTGCCTGTCTCATTATCATCTATCATCCTTGTTCCAGAAAGTGAACGCATTCTGAGGAATTCTGCAACCTAAGAAAAAGTTCTCTCTTTCTTCTGTCAAGTGCCAAAGATGGGACAGCTAGAGAGAAAGCAGAAGTATTTGTTGTTACTGCTAAATAACAATCAGAATGAAGTACATATAAATGGCATCTGGGGCTGGACTACTCCAGAAGGAAACAATATTTATTAAGTGACAGGGCAGATTGTTTGAGTTATCATGTGCCACTTGATGGCTATAAAATAATTTTGGAGAGAACATAACCACCCACACAAAAGGAAGCAAGGTCAGAATGCTTGGCAAATTGCATGAGCCTCCTAACGCCGACTTTGCTGTCATTAGTGGCTTTGATGACTGGCTGGTGCATTATAAATCCACCTTCCAATAAGGTTCCCAGGCTTTGAAACATGTACCTACATAAAAGTGTGAAGAGGTCTTCCTGTGCTTCCAAAGCTTAAGAGCTTTGCTTCCCAGCTCTCAGACGAAGTTTGACAGTTGAGTGTGTGCTTCTGTGATCAACTGAATCCTTTTTTGGGTCCTAATCACATAGGGGTATATTTAATATCTTTAAGTCATGTTCTGCATTTTTATGAGCAGGACAGTTTATATTAATGAATATGCCATTTGTACAAGACCCAGTTTCTTAAAAATCTAAGTTCGCTTTCAAATAAAATTTTAAAATAATAAAACCAAAAGCTTGAGTTCCATTATACCTGTGGTTCCAAAATAATTATGTATAGTTCCCCCTTTCATCTTCAAATGCATCCCAATTTGTGGGTGATCAATTAGATAATCAATATATTTCTACACCATGTTTCTTATGTAATTTATCTGTATTAATTCAATTTAATTATCATAACATATCAGTAAAGTAAGTGTTGTTATCCCATGTTATAGATGAGGGAATCTCAGAAGAGTGGTTAGGAAAACTTCCCAGGGCCAAACAGAAATAGATGGAGGAGATGAAGTTTGGACCCAAGTAGTCTGGCTCCATACTTCTACAGTCTTCACTTCTGTGCTATTTTATACTCCATTAAGTATGACACTTATTTTTTGCCCCACCTTTGTTATATTTTTAAATGATCCTGCCTTCATAAGGATAACCTTTGAGCATTCACTAGAAACAATTTATACACAAATTTAGGCTCTCGAATGCTTTGATACACAGGAGTGCTCTGGGTCAAACCTTCCAGAATTGGTTGTCAAAATAAGGAGTCAGATGGATGAAAGAAAAGGGAGAAGGAAGAAAGCAAGCCCGAGTACCATTATAAGACACCTCTGTAGGAAACCAAGCACATATTCTCCCCAAAGTCTGCGGTAGAAATGAGTGGCGGAAATGAGAAGAGCAGGGGAGCTGTCATTTGGAATTTGGAGAAGACTGAATTGCACAACAAAGAGGAAGATAGATCTTCATAAAGCCAAAGCCATATTTCTAAACTGTTGCCAAGATCCAATCAAATGTGTCAGATCTGAGATCTTTAGTCACTGAAACCTGTTGTGGGAAGACAGATTCACATCCAGGGACTTGTCTTAAGAAGACTTCAGCTTCTTTAAACTTGATCCTAGGAAGAATGGCTGCTGTTCAGTTTCACTGAAATTCTTGCCTCAGCTATCCCAGCTCACACTTCCAGACAGCTTTGGAAGTTTTTCCAAGGATATTCAAAAATCCAAGAAAGGTATGGGGTCCTCTGTTGTTTTACCAGGTTGTCTTCCCTAATCTCAATATATTATTGTAATTCAGTTTCCCAATTTTCATATTCAAAATCAAAACAATTGTCTTAAACATTTTAGACATAATTTTATTCAGGTGTCTATAGCTTTTTTATAGTTTCTTTTCAAACAATTTCATTATGAACATTTTAAAATATTTTTGTGTTGTTTTTTTCTTTGTCAGATTTGCTACAACTACTAGCAACAATATGGAAGAATAAGAAAACTTGTTTGATATTCAAATTTGTTTTTAAGTTTTTTTTATTTCATACTAAAGGCCTGGTGCACAAAATTCATGCACAGGTAGGGTCCCTAGGCCTGGCCGATAACCAGGGCAAATCTGTGGGGCAACTGTTGGGGTGAGCAGAGGGGCCCCCTATTGGCACCCACCTTGGCTGGCCTGAGGCCTGCGGGCTGGTTCAGCTCCTGCTTTGAGCGTCTCCCCACTGGTGGTCAGTGCACATCATAGTGACTGGTGATTCCACTGGTCATTCTGCCATTCAGTTGATTTACATATTAGGTTGTTATTATATAGGATTACCCTTTCAACATAATTATGAGGTCCTCAGCATATAGTCTTACTTAGGGTTATGATGTATTACAACAAATCAAAAGCAATATCAACAAAAGGAAAGGCATATGGAGCGAAGTCTGGGGAAAAACAAGCATGAGCTTCCAGAGTCATCATCTGCTGGAATCACAAAATATGCTTAAGTCCCCTCCCTGGGAACAAGTAGTGACAACAAATGAGAACTGCTACCTACCAGGAAAGCTTGTTAGGTTCAGCAGCTAGTTAGGTTTTATTTGGGGCTAGTCATGTAGGCACCCTTTGCCTCAAATGTCCACAAATCCCAGGATCCTGGTAGGAAAGCGGGTGTTCAGTATAAGCCATATTGTACAAACAGCTTTGGCACAGTAAGTCCATCATATAAGGGGATGGTGGGACTCTTGCAATCTAAGTTCCTAGATGCAAGCCAAGGTCCAATCCTGTAAGGTAGGCAGACCTTTCTAATAACAGCAGTCAGGCTTGCTCTTTTCTGCACTACTTCATAACTTTGTTTTCCCCTAAATAAAAATAACTTAAAGAAGTCAAATTCTTTTCTCATAATCATGAGTTCCTGGTTGGGCCAAACCCCAGTTATTCAAGCTCCCTGTCCAATATTCTTTCCAGTTGATTACACAGCTGCTCAGAAAATAACCGGATAACCAAGCAACTAAGACTGATTTAAATAAATTGAAATGACTAATAATCAAAGATGCAGTTATAGATTTTTGTCCTCCATATATGACCTGGAAATAATGGCCCCTAGATTAGCACTGTGCAAAATAATTTCAGTATTACTGGAATCTGTAATCTGTTCTATCCAACATAGAAGCCCTATTTGACATCTGACGATTGAGCACTTGGAATGTAGTTAATGTGACTAAGGAACTAGGTATTTAATTTTGTTTAACTTTCATTAATTTCATTTTAAATAGCTACATGTGGTTGGTTACTATGTATTGGAAGCATAGTCTCAGATAATTTAAGACTTACTTTATTAAAGCAAACTATAGTGAGATTTATAGATCAGCTACTGGAAAACCAGTGTTTCCTCTGTATTTCCCGAAGGCTATACCAATATCATCATATGGAACCCCAAGTATTTTTATTTCTTGTGGTTTTAATAAAAAATTTAAGGTTTTACCAAAATAAAGAATATTTCAGCAACACTGACTGGACTTTTTTTTTAAGAGATATTTTAAAAATAACTTAGTGTCTGGAGATTAGCAGTAGTCATTGGCACAAATGGTACTGATTCACAACCATCAGGCAAATGAAGAGTCTGCCATTTTGTAAGAGCAGGCATAGACTGGTGCAAAATCCATCAATGAACCTCAGTGTTTAAGCATCAGTTCACATGTCTAGGAGTTTATTGGCAACTATTCTGAAAAAGACATAAGGGGTAAAAAGCAAGAGCAATTATTTATCTCATAAAAGTATCTAATGAAATAGATAATTTTAACTTTACTTCAAATATAATGTTTGGCTGACATATATTCATGATATTATATCCCCAACTCCAGTGGAAATTGTATATGTACAAAACATAATAAAAATCATAGCATATGAAGTAATCAAGTTCATTTTTATGGACTCCTCTATTTTTATTTTCCATGCCAGTATAAATAGTCATATATTTTTCATCAGTTTAGAAATGCTTTTGACCTAAACCTCAGGCATTTTCTCATATTTGGTCTCTTATTCAGCTTCAGAATGTAGAAAATAAAATTCAAGAATTGGAGGTAGAAAGAAGGGCCTGAAATTATATACCTGAAGAGAAGTGAACACCAAAGTGAGAGATATTTTTATGGAAAATAAAGAAATATTATTAGTATGTAAAAGGCCTTCCACATTCATATGATAAAATTAACAACCTAAGGAGAAAATAAACATAAGTCTACATAATGCAAGAATTAAAACTACATAAAATAGTCATGTTTACCTTATTGGTACTAAGTTTTCTGATAAATGAAGGAGAGTATAACGATAAAAAGGGATAATAAGGCTAACCCTATTTTATTCTGCCTATTTTTAAAATGCTACAAAACAATATTTCTAATATGAAAAGTACTCTCCTGCTAGTAAGTATAAAAAATATTTCTGTATAGAAATTAGCATTCTCAAAACTAAGCCATTTGATTGTGATGGGAATCCAACAAGAATTGCCCACATGCATATCACAATGGTACATGGTACTAAAACACAGCAATTCATGACAAGTGTTAGGAAAGATAAATTAAAACTAAAGGTATTTATGGCAGGATTTCTTAGATTCTTTAATATGTTCATATGTATTGTGAATACTCAAGAGATAGATTTGAGTTTAATCATTTTCTTAACTTTCATAGGTAAAGAAACATTTTTTTCCTCTGGAATATATCCAAGTATGAGTACTCTAAAAGAACATTTTGTGAAACATTGCTTACTCAATAGTTACAAATCATTTTCATTGAGTAGTCTCTCAGCATCCTTTCTCACTTGTTCTACCTGGATATGTTATGGCAAAATTAAGGTATACAAATAACTGAGGAGGTGTTCTTTTTTTCCCCCTTATTGTTATGAGTGTTTTTATTGAGCAAAAATATTACCTAAGTGGTAATAAATAGATTAGGAAATAACAATGGCAGTTGTCAGTGTTTTTCTTTTTTTTTAATTAATTTCTTTATTGATTAAGATATCACATATTTGTCCTCAACCCCCCCATTCCAATCTCCCACACACACACCCATACTCCCACCCCCCTAATGTCTTTGACCACTGGTTAGGCTCATATGTGTGCACCTAAATCCTTTGGTTGATCTCTCCCTTTTATTCCCACTCTCCCTTTGAGGTCCAACAGTCTGACCCATGTCTCCTTATCTCTGGTCTTTTCTCGTTCATCAGTTTATGTTGTTCACCATTTCCCCGAGATGAGTGAGATCATGTCCTACTGGAACTATATTTATAAGAATAAAAAATGAGACAAGCAATAATCGTTATATCTTTAAATGAGAACTTGCCCTATGAATCATGAGTTGGCCATCACTTAATTTTGCCAATACAGCAATGACTTCTTTTAAAAGTCTAAGTTGTGGCAGTGGACTAATAATCTCATTCACAACCTTTAGGAGTGCTGACAAAGTCTTTTTCCAAAACAACTTACAAAATCAAGGAATCTATAAATATAAAAGCCTAAGTGACCGACCATATGTCCGTCCGATCATATGACTGGCTGGTACATATGATGTGCACTGGCAATTTAAGAATTAACTTTGACTTCCTCATGCAGGATACATATAAAGATTTCGCTACACCATCGCATGTCTGTGTTTTGATCTATCATTGTCAGTCATGAATTTGATTGACAGTTCTATTATAGAGAAAGGGCGTATAGTGATATTAAAATATTTCTTCTAATTAATTTCCTTTCAGTATGCAGGAATCCATGCACAGGGCCACTAATATATAATAATTGTTGATTAAATGACCACAGGTAAAATAGCTTTACTGTACAAGATCCTGATGGGTAAAAAATGTATAGCACAAATTGGGGAGTTATTCACCAATTTATTTCACTTTTCTCCTACTCACAAAACTAGGGTACATTTTCTGGTCGCTTTACATTTCAATGTTACTAACTGACTAATTTCAACCAACACAATGTGGATGAAATAAGATACATAACTTCCAAGCTTGCCTCTTAGACACCTCCTACATGCTCATATACTCTCTCTCTTTTCCCCAATTGGAAGTCATGGATTAAAAACTAGTCTGGCCAAAACCAGTTTGGCTCAGTGAATAGAGCGTCGGCCTGCAGACTGAAGGGTCCTGGTTTCGATTCCAGTCAAAGGCATGTAGGGTTGCGGGCACATCCCCGGTGAGGGGGGTGCAGGTGGCAGCTGGTAGATGTTTCTCTCTCATCAAAGTTTCTGACTCTCTATCCTTCTCCCTTCCTCTCTGTATGAACACACACACACACACACACACACACACACAAAAAAAAAAAAAAAAAAAAAAAAAAAACACAAAAAAAATAAAATATATATTTTTTAAAAACTAGTCTGGCTGCTGAATAACTGCATGGAATATAGACCATCCTCTACCACCACCTCTGTTTCTTACATGAACAAGAAAGAAGGAAATGTGTTGCCTTGGCTGGTGTGGCTCACTGGTTGAACCAGTCATGGTTCAGTTTCCAGTCAGGGTATAAGCCCAGATTGCAGGCTTTATCTCCAATAGGGGTGTGCATGAGGCAGCCAATCTATGACCTTCTCTCATCATTGATGTTCCTATCTCTCTCTCTCCTGTTCCCTTCCTCTCTCTAAAATCAATTTTTTAAAAAACAACTTTTTTTTAATTGTATTAAGTCACCATGATTCACAATTATTCTATCTATAGTACCTATCCCTACTTTAATTACCAAAGGGGGAAATGGGTTATTTGCCATCAAATAGTAGTTTTGTTAAACTTAACTAAATTTTTTAAAATTTTGTAACAGTACTCAGGAGGTTGTTTTTTATTTTTTTTAAATATATTTTATTGATATTTCACAGAGAGGAAGGGAGAGGGATAGAGAGCTAGAAACGTCGATGAGAGAGATACATCGACCAGCTGCCTCTTGCACAACCCCCACTGGGGATGTGCCCGCAACCAATGTACATGCCCTTGACCGGAATCGAACCTGGGACCTTTCAGTCTGCAGACCGATGCTCTGCCACTGAGCCAAACCGGTTTCGGCAGGAGGTTGTTTATTTATTTTCCTTATATTTGGAGAAGTGATTAAAAAACAAAGCATGTAGAATTAGAAAGCATGCCTTTTCATCTTTAGTGTGTCACTTTCACTGAACTATCTATCATTGACTTTTTTATTCCTTTTTCTGAAACAGCTGAGCCTTCTCACTATACTGCCCCAACACCCTCCCCTAATACATCTCCTATTGTCTTTGACATAGGCTTTTCTCTGTTTATTCCGCCTCTCTCTAGTGCAACTTCATAGTTATGGGTTATGACAACACAACTCCACTATGTAATTATGTTTTCTTTCTTTAACTTACTCTTTCAAATAATTGGTTGATTTACTCCTTTATGACCATCTGCTTTGTCTGGATTCATGTCTGGTTCAGGTCACCTCAACTAAGGTAAAAGTGTGTTCCTAACACCCAGTTAGGATGTGATTTCAAAATATAATACCAGGCCCTAGCTAGTTTGGCTAAGTGGATAGAGCGTCAGACCAACGACTGAAAGATCCCAGGTATGAGCACATACCTTGTTTGCAGGTTTGATCCCTAGGCCTCACTGGGACTAGTGAGGGAGGTAACCAATCAATGTGTCTCTCTCACATCTATGTTTCTCTCTCTATCTCTCCCCCTCCCCCCAATTCTCTCTAAAAATCAATGGTAAAATATCCTTGGGTGAGGATTAACAAAACAAACATATATATATATATATATATATATATATATATATATATATATATATATATATTACCAAAATTCAAGTCCAAGCCTTTTGATGTCAAGATGGACCATATCCTGGGCCATAAAACAAACCACAACTATTTAAAACATTTTTTTAAATACAGAATTTGGCTCTGTGGATAGAGCATTGGCCTACAGACTGAAGTGTCCCTGGTTCGATTCCAGTCAAGGGCATATGCCCAGATTGTGGGCTTGATCCCCAGTAGGGAGCACGCAGGAGGTAGCCAATCAATGATTCTCTTTCATCATTGATGTTCCTATCTCTCTCTCCCTCTTTCTTCCTCTCTGAAGTCAATAAAAATATATTTTAAAAAATACAGAATGTGTTTTCTGATCACAATAGAATCAAGCTAGAAATCAATAACTGAATATTAAAAGGAAAATCTCTAAATATGTGGAAGTTAAACAACTCATGTAAATAATCTATAGGTCAAAATTAAGTATCAAAGGTAGTTTTCAAAAATGCATAACAATGAATAAAGATGAAAATACAGCATATGAAATTATGTGGAATATACCTAAAGAAGCAGCACCAACAAAGATATTTTTAGCATTAAATGGTTACATTAATACTATTGCAAGTCAATAATCTAAGTTCATAACTCAAAAAATAATGAAAAGCATGAGAAATAAAGCTGAAATAAGCAATAGAATGGGATATTGAGATAAAAGGAGAAATCAATTAAATTGAAAATAAGTAAAACAATAGAGATCATTGGTGAAACAAAAAGTTGTGTTTTTAAAAAATAAAGAAAATTGATACACTTTTAGCAAGACTGACAAAATTTAAAGAGAAAATATATAATTCACCACTATCAAAAATGAAAGAGAATATCATTACATAGCCAGCAACTACCAAAGGATAATAAGAGAATACTATGAAAGACTTTGTACTCATTAATTTGACAACTTAGAATAAACAGACCAATTCTTTAAAAACCACAAACTACCAAAAGTCATCCAAGATGAAATACATAATCTGAGTAGTGTTATAACCATTAGATAAATAGACTTAATTTAAAAGCTCTCAAGAATGTAATCTCTAGCCCATGTGGTCTCACTAGGGAATTCTACCAAACATTTTTTTTTAAATTAACAAAATTTTACACAATGTCTTTTGAAAAATAAAAGAGGAGAAAACACTTCCCAACTTACTTTATAAGGATAGTATTAAAAAATATATGATACCAAATTTTAAAAACAAAAGAAAATTACTGACCAATATATCTTGTGAATTTAGACATAAATATTTTCAACAAAATGTTATCAAACTACATTCAATAATATATAAAGAAAATTATACACCATGACCAAATGGAATTTATTACAGATATTCAAGGCTTTTTACCAATCACAAATTAATTGATGAAATCTACCCTTACAACAAGCTAAACAGAAGTCATAAAGAAAGACAAAATAACTCTTTTAGCAAGGCTGTGTAGTATAAAATCAACAAACAAAAATGATTTACATTTTTATATACTAACAATGAACATGAAGATAAAAACAACATTCCTTAAACTCACTCCAAAAATCCTACCTAATAAAAAAGTAATATTCAAATTAACTATCACTCTGCTATACCCACAAGCCATGCCCACTAGCCAGTCAGAGTGAGTATGCATATTAATCCCAACCAAGATGGCTGCAGCCACAGAACGCAAGAGGGAGGCTTGGATTTCCTCAGCAATGGAGGAAGCAAAGTTTTTCACACACCCTGGGCAGCCCAGGCCTCCACTCAAGATACAAAGTTTCAATTATAGAAGATAAAGCCCAAGAAAAATGGCGGCAGCCATGGAACTGGAGAGAGCAGGCTAGGGTTTCCCCCAGTGATGGAGGAAGCCAAGCTTTCCACCTGCCCTGGCTAGCCTAAGCCTCCACTCCAGGCTACAAAGTTTTAATTATCAAAGGTGAATAAACCCCAACAGAAATGGCTGTGCCTCAGAGCGAGCAGAAGGCTTGGCTTTGCTCCAGGCTACAAAGTTTCAACTGTAGAAGATAAATATATCCCAGATACCACGGCCTCCACTTGGGTGGCATAGCCAGCCTGAAAACCACCACAGACCCCTGACCAGGCCTCCCCATGCCCCAAGGGAACCCCCACCCTGATCTGGGACACCCTTCTGGGCAAATCAGCCAGCCCCCATTCATGCACCAGACCTCTATTCTATCTAATAAAAGAATAATATGCAGATTGACCATCACTCCAACACACAATATAGCTGCCCCCATGTGGTCAAAGATCCTGCCCCTTTGTGGACACAATATGTCCACCACAAGATGGCCAGCAGGAGAGGACAGTTGGGAGAGACCAGGCCTGTAAGGGAGGGCAGTTGGGGGCAATCAAGTCTGCAGGAGAGGGCAGTTAGGGGTGACCAGGCCAGCAGAAAAGGGAAGTTGGGGACAAATAGGCTGTCAGGGGGGCAATTAGACATCAATTAGGCTGGCAGGGCAGTGGTTAGGAGGTGATCAGGCTGGCAGGCAGAAGCTGTTAGGGCCAATGAGGAAGGCAGGCAGGTGAACAGTTGGGAGCCAGGGGTCCTGGATTCTGAGAGGGACGTCTGACTGCCCTAAATGGGCAGTGGGACATCTCTCGAGGGGTCCCAGATTGGAGAGAGCGCAGGCTGGGGTGAGGGATACCCCACTCCATGCACAAATTTTATGCACTAGGCCTCTAGTTAAATATATATATATATACTTAACAAGTATGTACAGAAATTATATGCTAAAAACTATAAAATACTGGTAAAAGAAATGAAAACTAAATAAATAGAGGCATGCCATATTCATGGATTGAAAAAAATCAACATAGAGATGTCAATTCTTCATAAATTGACCTATAGATTTCATGCAATTCTTATAAAAATCTCAGCAACATTTTTCGTCACCGTAGTCAAGCTTATCTAAAATGTATATTAAAATGCACAGGTAAAGAAATCTTGACAAAGAAGTCTAAATTGGTAAAAATCACTCTGATGCTGAGGTTTACTACATAACTACAGTAATCATGACAATGAAGCAAAACAGAGAACTCAGGAAAAAAAGCCCACACAAATATTTTTTTTTATTTTTTTTTTGCAAACAGGAAAAAGCAATCCAATGGAAGAAAGAAATCCTTTATAGTCTATGGTGATATACCTAATATCCTTTTTAGTATATCCTTTTTAGTATATAGAGCAATTGAACAACTATAGCAGAAAGATGAACCTCAACCTAAACCTCACATCTAACATAAAAATTAATTCAAAGTGGATTATGCTATTTAAAACATAAAACTTATAAAAATATTCAGGATATAGAGCCACGCAAAGTGTTCTTATATCTTCCAGCAAAATATAAACCAAAAATGAAAGAACGATAAGTAAGACCTTACAAAATAAAAATGTTTGCTTTATAAAAGACCATATAAAGACAATGAAAAAACAGGTAAAAACTGCATTAAAAAAATATCTGCAAACCACATATATGACAAAGAACTAGTATCTAAGATGTATAAAGAACTCTGAAAACGCAATTATAAAATTATTGGAAAATAGGCAAAGATATGCTCAGAGATTTCACCAAAGAGGAGGTACAAATGGTAAGAAAGCACATGAAAAGTTGTTTAACATAATATGTGAGATTAGGGAGATTCCATTCAAAACCACAATGAAATATCACTACACACTTATCAGAATGGCTAAAGTAAAAAAAAAAAAAAAAAAAAAAAAATAGTGACTCCAAATGCTGGCAAGGATGTGAGGAAACTGGACACTCATACATTGTTGGTGAGAATGTAAAATGATCCAACCACTCTGGAAAAGGTAATTTCTTATCAGAAACATGCAATTACCATATGACCTAGCAATTTTACTCATGAGCATTTATCCCAGAGAAATGAAAACGTGTGCTCATATAAAAAAAAACCTACACATGATGTTGTAGCAGTTTTATTTATAACAGCCAAATCTAGGGGGAAAAGTTGATAACATTCTATTTGTGAATGGTTAAGCTGCGATAACCATTCCCACATGTACCATGTGTGAACCCTGAGAAGAAAGATTCATTTGATGTGAGCCACAGGGAGGAATGATCTGCTGAGATGGAAAACCGCCCCCCCCCCTTCCCCATGGTCAACCAAGGGCCCAAATTGTATAAATAATAAGCACCAGCAACCATTTACCGACAGGGACTTCCGAAGTCATGCTGTACACCAGGATGATCCTCAGAATGAACTCTCGCTTCTAGCGCTATTCCCTGCTTGTTCACACTGCCTGACTCAACCACTGTAGGGAAGCTTCAGTTTGTCTTTCTTCCAAGGGACTGACATCTTCCCCCATCCAATCAGACCTGCTCAATTGGGATGATTCATTTACATGAAACAGAACTAATTGGCAATCTGGGCAGGTACTTTCACTATAAAAGGTGGCCTCCCCTTTGTCAATCCTGGACCACGGGCTCCTAATCGCTCACCTGCCTGCCTGGTCGCCGCTAACTGCCCTCCCCATTGCTGGCCTGATTACCCCTCTCACAGCTTCTGCATGCAGGCCTGGTTGCCCCAACTGTCCTCCCCTAACGGCCTGGTCCCCCCATCAATAGCCCTCTCCTGCAGGCCTGGTTGCCCCCGCCTAGTCCCCCAAAACTGCCTGGTCCCTCAAAACTGCCCTCCCCTGCAGGCCTGGCCCCCCTTAACTGCCCTCTCCTACAGGCCTGGTTGTCCCTAACTGCCCTCCCTTGTAGGCCCAGTTACCCCCAACTGCCCTCCCCTGCTGGCCTGATCATCCACAACTACCCTTTTGGTGGCCACCTTTGACCAGATGGGGGTGGCTATCTTGTGTGAGGGAATAAGAGTCAATTTGCATTTATTATATAGGATGTGAATAAATATATATAAATTATATATAAATATATATAAATTCCTGGTTAATAATTGATCGTTAAATGAGTGAATATATGAATTTAAGAGGCAATTTGGAGCCAAAGAGGCAAAGATGAGTGAAAATTGCCTTCCAAATATTTCCCATGGTCTAGCCATGGTGGCTCAGTGATTGAGCGCTGACCTCTGAACCAGGAGGTCATGGTTCAATTCCCAGTCAGGGCACATGCCCGGGTTGCAGCTCAATTCCCAGTGGGAGGCATACAGGAGGCAGCCAATCAATGATTCTATCTCATCATTAATGTTTCTAGCTCTCCCTCTCCCTTCTTTTGTGAAATCAATAAAAAATATACCTTTAAAAAAAGATTTATCCATGTCTATCTTTAAATATAACAATTGTTAAATCCTCTGTTGAAACTTCCATCATAAGTAAGATTAGTGTCTGTAGCTCTCCAGACAGATTTTCCAAGATCCATCTCATGAAGCAGCACATGGCTGGACACAGCTGAATGAGCAAACTGGACTCTTCCCACCCTCCTCCCCACATCCTGTGACAAAAGCTGTGATGTGTACCTTCTCTTTTGTCTACGTTTTCCTTCCACATACCTTAAAATAATTAGACCATAATATGAATTAATCACTTTCCAAATTTCCTGTTCTGAAAACTAAAAGTGTGGTTTTAATTAAAAAGAACAAAAGGGAAAAGGGGGGGAAAAAGTCTCATTCTTTTAGAAGTTGAATAAGACTTGAGAATTCCTTATAATCAAATTCTATACACACACAAAATTATTCTTTTGAGGCTTGAATTCTGTACCCTCTGAATCAGGTTAGGATTAATGTCTAGTGTTTTCTCTTAAGCCTATGAAATCATTCTTTTAAAAATGAAACACTATTAAAACCCTACTAGCAAGATCCCAGGCAGGGACTTATGAAACTTCATGTTCTTGATCTATTTATCTACTGTGATAGCTCCACCATATTGATCTCTTTAGCACTTTCTAGAACAAACTACATTTTCTTTTCTACTCCTTTGTTTTTGCATGCACTGTTCCCTTTGCTAAAAATACTCCTTTCTTCTTCTTTACCTTCCCACCTTTCTTTTCCTAGCAAAATCCTTCCCATCCTTCAAGTGGCAGAATAGATAATATTTAATCCAGGCCTCCTTGTCTGACCATCCTTTTATGAGGCCAAATTTGACTTTGATATCTATTTCAGGTGTTTTCATTGGCCCAGGTGCATGCATTCATTGTACAATGATGTCTCTGTAATGACACTATCTATTATTGTAATATCAATACCTTATTATTGTTTTCAATAAGTGACAGACTCCAAGGCAGATACTGAGGCAGAGTCTTCATGATATTCTTGAGAGCTAGCATTCATTCAGTAGTGTGGCATAGTTGTTTGAAGAGACAGATCTTTATTGAGTGACATGATTGAATGCTAACAAATGACAAAACATGTGAAATTGCAGGCAAATCTTAAATTAAGCATTAGAAAGAATTATTATGCTAGTTCCACAGCTTCTCTCTCTATAGATGCCTGTGATTGTGTTTTTTATCTTGCATACGTTGTGTATAATTATTTTTCTCATATTTTGTCTTGGAGAAACTTGCCTCCAAATTTAATTTAAAATAGTTTCCTGGAATTCAACCACATAAACATGTTTTGAAAACCAGTACCTTCAGCCACTTATTATTTCACCTCTATCATCAACTCTGTCCTGGGCACATTTCATTGTAACTGTTTAATATGTAAGAACTTTAGCCATGGGACCCTTTCCCTCTTATAGGAAGACTTACTCTTATTCTTATTCTTATTCTCAGCTTCAGCTGCAAAGTCTTTAGAAAGAACAGGCTTCTAGGATAAAACTAAGTATTGCAGATGTATAAGAACAATATCATAGGTAAGTAATATGCCATCCTCTCTACTGCTCTAGGGAATAAGTATCAATTAGCACTCTGTATATTGAGGATCCTTATGATCATATATCTTCAAAAAAGGCATGTACAATACCAATGTGTGTAATTGTTAGGCAATGATTGATATAAAAATCTCTTTTTCTGTGTAACCCTGGAGAATTCTCTTGATCATTGTGAAAATGGCATTTAATAAAGTGTCCCTTTAGTTGATATTAAATAGCTATCAATATCACCCATTTGATGCATACAAGAACTCTGACCTAGGGCATATGTAGCCATTAAAATACCTGTCCAGCTCTAGAAAAATCATATCGGGAATGAGAAATGGGAGTGGTGGTGACAGTGATGGTGGTGGTAGTCATAATAGTGACGGTGGTGCCAAAACCAGTTTGGCTCAGTGGATAGAGCGATGGCCTGAGGACTGAAGGGTCCCCGGTTCGATTCCAGTCAAGGGCATGTACCTTGGTTATTGGCATGTACCAATAAGGGGATGTGCAGGAGGCAGCTGGTTGATGTTCCTCTTTCATTGATGTTTCTAGCTCTCTGTCCCTCTCTCTTCCTCTCTGTAAAAAATCAATAAAATGTATATATTTTTAAAAAATAGTGATGGTGGTAATGGTTGTAATGGTTTTAGTGGTTATTTTGGGTGGCGATAGTAATGGTGATGGTGGTGGCATTTGTGGTAAACAGTGGTGGTGTTGGTGGTAGTGGTAATGGTGACAATGGTATATAGGGCTGTTTCTAGGGGTGATAGTAATGATGGTGGTAGAGACAGTAGCAGTGCCCCTCATGTTTACTAGTAGTGTTCTAGAGATTCAGCACCAGACTGAGAGGGGTGACTTTTGAACAAGCCCCTGACAACTCTTATCCAAAAGAAACTGAATAATTTATCAATATTAAGGAAAAGTCTTTTTATTTATGCTTAGGTGATATGGTGCCCAAAAAAGTGACTTGGGACATTTAAATCACTTCTTCACGAATCCTTCTGGCATCTGCCCCTCACTTCCAACACAAAGACTACACATATCACAACCATTTACCCCTTTCATTACTTATGTAGAGAATTTAAACTGCGTGTCATTTCCTCTGAGAAATCTCTCCTGGCACCAACTCCATGATCTTTCCAAAGACTTTCACTCGCCAAGTCTTTATCACAATTTTAAACTTCTTACTTACCTATCTCTCCAGTAAATAAAAAAATCCTAGAAGACAGGCAAAAATATGCTCTTTCATCTCTCTATTCCCAACACTTACACAGGGTGTGAAGTGTTTGTTGAATCCTTACATAAGAGAAAGGGTATATGTTTTGTTCTAGAAGATGGTGGGTTTCTTTGAAGGATTGAATCATGTCTTTTTTCACCCTAGCAGTTTTTCTGTTCATCTCCCAGTGTTTTTTACATAGCCAGGGATGAGCTGTCGGTGCCCATTGCTCCCCTGGTTGCAAATCACAGTGGGTTTCTTGTAATAGCAAAGGAAAAATAAATTCAAAAGATAGCTTTCACCTTCATTTGACCCATTAAATAATGCAGGGATAGATAGAGATATTAATACCCCAAGGTTCTTTTTGTGAGTGCCCATGTTGGGCTGCCAGTTGTGGGTATCCCCCCCACATCCCACGTGGTTCAGGGTTCGGGTTCTAGAAGAGGCCGCACACAAAATGAAAGAGACAAGAAAATACTACTTTGGGATTTGGGGTCCAGGTGGAAGAACAAGAGAGGATTCTGCTTTGCTCTGGCCTTGCCATCCTTTTTATTCAGGTCTGATGTACACCCATAGCCCTTAGGCAGGCATTCCAATAATAGCTCAATAATAGCCCATTAGCAAGGATTTACATAAGACTAAAAGGTGAGAGTTGCTTCAGCTCCCTTTGTGTCCACCAGACAGTGGGTCCATTGCTCTGACCCTTGCCAGAGCCTCAAGGTTGACCAGCCTTCTGGACTCCTTGTCCACCTTTCTGCTAGTGAAGGCAATGGACAGCTTCCAACACTTTCTATTCCCAAGATTCCGTGTGTTGTGATGCTGGTGAGGTATAATTATGTATGAGAAGGAATAATGAAATCCAAAGATGTCCTATTTCAGTCTCACATTATTTCAGGAACTGAGTCCAAGCCTTATTACTCCATTTAATATTTCCATCGCAAAACCATGTTAACTTATATTTTTCATTTCTTTTTAAAAAAATATTTTTTATTGATTTCTTTTACAGAGAGGAAGAGAGAGGGATAGAGAACTAGAAACATCGATGAGAGAGAACCATTGATGAGCTGCCTCTTGCACCACCCCCACTAGGGATGTGCCCACAACCAAGGTACATGCCCCTGACCAGAATCAAACCTGGGACCTTTCAATCCTCAGGCCAACGCTCTATCCATTGAGCCAAACTGGTTTTGGCTAACTTATACTTCATTTCTTTCGCTTCTTTTCAAGTCTTTTTTAAATATATATAATGTATTTTTTATTGATTTCAGAGAGGAAGGGAGAGGGAGAGAGAGATAAAAACATCACTGATGAAAGAGAATCATTGATCTGCTGCCTCTTGCATGCCCCCTACTGGGGATTGAGCCAGCAACCCACATGTGCCCCAAATGTGATTCAAACTGTTACCTCCTGACCCACTGGTCAATGCTCAACCATTTAGCCACACCCTCCGGGCCTTCTAGATCTTTTTTATACACAGTTTTAAGTACTTACTAGAACTATCTTCCTTCAGTAAGACATAAAATTAATAGTAGTTACACTGTTTCTGTTTTTAGGACTCACCTCCTCCCCAGTTAAAGCAGAGGCCGTCCCTTAGAAAATAACACCTGCAAAGATATAGAAATTATTTGGTCCAGATGGTAACGTTTGGCAGTTGCCAAAAGATTCACACGGCCAGAGCTCTAAGCCAAATCAATTCCATCACACCTTTGCTTGAAGATAGGCTGAAAACAAAAACATGGTCCATTTCCCAGTGTCATTCTAGTTTCTTTGATGTAGATTCGCACCCATTAGGGACCTAGTTCTGGAACCCGAGATCAAAACAACTGGTCTTTATTATCCTTTGCTTGTGCCCCCTGACACTGCTTGCTCAAAGAAAAGGAGGCGAATGATTGCCAACTTGGGTTCAGCTCTCCAGAGAAGTTTGCGGTTTCATGAATCTGAAAGCAGTGCAGTCATTCCCAAGACTGCTTCGGCCAATAGTGCTCTCAGGATCCCCTGGTCCCAGAGCAGAGCTCGGAAACCAGCAGCCTTTCAGGAGAGCCAGCGCAACCAGCAGCCAAGAGTCATCCTTGATAAATACGATTTTAATAAGTGCTGGAAAATCAGGAAATTGCAGGCCCTTGGCTCTTGTGATTTTTATCATACCGAGTCCCCCAGAGAGAGCGGAAGAAGAGCCAGTAATGTGTCATCCTTTCCATCAGAATCCTGAGGAAAAAAGTCAGTGTTGAAGAGACATTTTCCTGTCAGGTACTACTGTGTATCGAATGCATCCACCCCTTGGACCAAAGGACTAAATTAATTTGAAAACAAAGAGAAGAGTCTGTAGCAACACTGGCAGAGGATAAGGTTTATAAGCTGGCCCAAGGGTCCTCCAAATCTACCATAAGGGAAACATCTGACACAGAAAAATGTGTGCTGGCAACTTGTTTGATTGTAATTTCAATGAAAAATTGAAACCATACTTCCATGGGATTAAGCTTCCCTCATTCACCAGAAGGAGGTTCCTGTTAACAAATGTGGACCATGTTAGCATCCCCCACACTTCTCCTTTCAGGCCGCTTGCCCGTAAGTATGCACTGTGAGCTCGAGATGGAAGAAACCTCCTCAATGCGGTCACAGGTGGCAGAGTGGGTTTTGTAATATGTTTAGGACTGAAGTGGTTGCAATGGAGGCAAGAAGTAGACATATGTCTTACAGATGCAATATTAATTAGGGAGTCAATAAGTCCAAAGAGTCTTTCTTGCAGAGGTAATAAGACTCTCCTGATAGCAGGCAAAAAGGCCCATGGCTTACCTATCATCATGTAATAATGCTGAATGGAAGGAAGGCACTTTAATTTATTCTCCCCAAGGGTATGTTTCTTTATTGTTGTCAGGCACAGGAGAGCGGTATAAGGAAAATGGTCATGCTCATGGTTTGCAAAAGAACAAATGTTTGGTAAGGAAAAAGCAATGCACTCAAACCCAAGGGGTCCTTCACAGTATGTGTTTGCAAAGAATACCAGAACTGTTTACAGCATGTAAATATCCCAGGGAGTCCGCCAAAGCAGCGATAATTAACGTGTTTAACGATTAATGAGCTCAAGACCAGTATATGGTGAGTACAGCTGACAGTTCCACAAATGTGAGGGCTGGAAGAAGGAATTATTTTGTCTATACTTTTGTTTATTTATTTTCCTCAGAACTGCTGGCCTGCCCTGCATTATAGCCCCTATTGGCCTTTCACAGTACTCTGACCATCCACAGACACACATGGGTATTGGCCTCCGGTGACTAGGTGTTTCATAGAAAAATCAATCCTTGGGACAGAGAAAGGGTTTTCTACTCCTGTGAAGTTACTTCACTATATAAACGATTGAACTATCTGGGAGTGTTTTTAAGAGAAACGGACATCTGGTGGGAGGATGGAGAAAGCATCTGAAGGTTAATCCCTTATGAAAGGGCCTTGGCCAAAGAATCTTCTATCGAGCGTGTGATGAAATACACTTTCCCTAGGTAGCTCTATTGTGTAGAAAAATGTCTCATGTTGCCCTGCCATGTCTACATTTTATGTAAGTTCCCAAGGGCAGGAGCCATGCCTTTTACACATTGACTCTGTTACCTGGCATATGGTTGATGCTCAGTCATTTAGTAGAGCCAAACAAAACACCCTTTATAAAAATGTTGCTTTTCTATAATTCAAGAGAAAGCATATAAAAATCAGAAGCCAAGCCCTAGCCGGTTTGGCTCAGGACATCAGCCTGCAGACCCGGGTTTGATTCCAGTCAAGGGCATGTACCTCCATTGCAGGCTCTCTCCCCAGTCCTAGTCAGGACTTGTGTGACCTATCGATGTGTCTCTCCCACATTGATGTTTCTCCCTCTGTCTCCATCTCTCCCTTCTACTCTCGCAAAATAAATAAATAAATATAAATAAATAAATGGGAAAATGTCATTTCGTGAGAATTAATAAAAAGAATAATAAATAATGACACTCTTTAACTCTAAACAATCTAAAAATAAATAAATAAAAATCAGAAGCCAAGAAAAAAATAGATAGATGTTTAAACATTACATTAAGACTAACTCTAGCTCTACCAAGTCTGTTCAAGCCTAACTTGGCCTATTTATTTCTTCTAACACTTTAATGGAGAGCCTAATGATTTGAAAGTGTTACTTTATTTCTAAAAAAGCTAGATTACTATGAGTGTGGGCACTAGGAGGAATCACTACAATAATTCCAACTGATTTATGCCTGCAAAAGACCTCATCTGGACAGAGCGGAAACAAGAAATTATCACATATCTCTGAGTGTACAAAAGCAAAAGTCACACAGGACCTCAAAGATTCTGTCCATTTCTGGCTATCTCACCTGATTTTGTTTAGAAACTCTTCTGCAAACGATGAAGAGCCTTTCCTCCATGTCTTTCTTGGTCTCAGTAGGCAGGGCACAAACCTTAGAAGGAGGCAGCAGTTATTATAAATGGCCTAAGGGAGAATCTCTTTCCTCCCTTCATGCCTATTACAGCTCAACTAGATCATGATGTTTCTTAAAGGCAAACAAATGAATGAACTCTGTTGCTTTGAATAATTGAAACTGAGAGGAAAGCAGTTGTTTACAAAAGTGTATTTTTTTTCTCCCTATGTACCAAAAGGCAAACTGAAGAAATGGAAATAACCAGAAACAAACAGACAAGGTGGTCTCAAAATGTGGAACCTAGATCTGCACCATCAACCTCACCAGAAAACCAGCTCCAAATTCAAGTTTGTGGGCCTCTTCTAGACCTACTGAGTCAAAAACTCCATAGGTGTATCCAAGCAACCTGTGTTTTATGAAGCCCTCTAGATGATTCTGAAACTGGCTAGTACTTGAGAGCCCCTGCTGTGGACTAATAAGAAGGGCAGAGAAGAGGTAACTGGGCACAAAAATGCCCACCAGGTGACAGGTTTTAGAAAATAGCAGTAGCAAAAAGATGAAACAGTATAGAGGTTGGTGGCAGACAGTAGACTGACTAATAACATATTTTGTTGTTTATTTTTGTGTGTTTTTTTCATTTATTAAAAAAATTTATTAAGGTATTATAGGTGTACGTAGCTTACCATTGCCCCCCCCCACCTCCCATACATGCCCTCCCTCCCCAGAGTTCTGTGTTCGTTGGTTGTACTTATATGCATGCATACCAGTCCTTTGGTTGATCTCTTATCTCCCCCAGGTCTCCTTCCTCTCCCTGCTATCATTTGACAGTCTGCTTGTTTTATGGTGACTATCTCAGGACCACACAAATAGAATCCTAGAATCCGCTCCTCCTCTGGTTCACACCCCCCGCCTGGTCCCACTGCTTCCCCGGGGCACACAGCTCTCCCGGGGCACATGTCTCCCCCGGGGCACACAGCCCCCTGGGACATACGGCTCTCCGGGGGCACATTGTCTCTCCTAGGGCACATGGCCCCCTGGGGGACACAGCTAACATAATAATTTGAAAGAGAAATTCTTAAATACCGTATTCAACTTAATCTTATTTCACTCAGTATTTTTCAAATTTATCAGTAATCCTTCTTCACTAATTTAGAGTAGTTCTAAATTATGACAAAGAATTTCAGTTAAGTATAGTTGTTTGGTAGTGAGATGACTGACATGAATAAGGTACATAATCTTTTTTTTTAGACCTTAAATCAAATTTTATCTTCTAGGATGATTTACAAGCAAATATTTAAATGGCTAAGAAATATATTACTTTCAAATTTATCTTCTGATCTCAGTCTATGAATTCATAAATACAATTTTTATAAAAGCATATACTTACCATCCCTATATAATTTATCAAATACATATTTTCCTTCCAATGTGAACCCCCCAAAAAACACCATTAGCTGGTTGCTAAGGGATCAAGCATTTAAGAGACAATATGCTAGAAAATATTTTCAAATAGTTTTAATATCTTAATTGATTGAATTAGAAGATTTAAATCTCGTTTCTTACAAGTTGTGTGTCTTAAGACAAGTCCTTTAATCTTTCTCTGAGGCACATCTCTTATTTTTAATTTGCATGTAGTCAGATCTTTCAAAAGCTTATGAGCTTAGATGGGATAATGCATGTTAAAGTCTTGGTAAAGTTTAGTTTGTGTGCTATAGAAACAAAAGACTTAAGGAAATCTAGAATATTCATATGCTTTAAAAATGTGTTTGTTTGTTTTTTGTGTTTTTTTAAGAATCATTTAACATAAGAATCTTTAAAATGCCAAAACCGGTTTGGCTCAGTGGATAGAGAGAGAGTTGGCCTGCGAACTGAAGGGTCCCAGGTTCGATTCTGGTCAGGGGCATGTACCTTGGCTGCAGGCACATCCCCAGTGGAGGGTGTGCAGGAGGCAGCTGATCGATGATTCTCTCTCATTAGTGTTTCTAACTCTGTATCCCTCTCCCTTCCTCTCTGTAAAAAAATCAATAAAATATATATTTTAAAAAGATTTTTTAAAAAGAATCTTTAAAATGTAAAGGAAAACCATTGGCCTTCTATGTTTACTGCACCAAAAACAGAGCTGCTCAAAGAGCTGTGTTACAGTATCTCTGTTTTCCCAGCATGTCCAAAGGCCAGGACGATGTTGCCTTGGAGAAGAGATGACCTTTTGAAAGCAGTAAACAGAATAGCAGCCTCAATGCTCAGATGATCTGGGACCACGGGCAGATCATCACATTCCAGTTTGCCAAGTAAGAGTGAAGGTTTTAAGATACAAACACAGCTGAGAACTAAGCTGATGTGGTGAACTTTTGCATGATCATTGGTCATGCATTGAGATCCTATTAAAATTTTATAACTCATTAGCCCCCAGAGAATCTAGTTATCTGAAAAATGTGACATGTGATCTGGTTCATTCAACCTTTCAATGATATTTCAACTTCTACGAGCAACACTACTACAACATAACATTTCTGGGAAATTTTACAGGGAAGAAGAACTTTTTGCCTGGGTAGAAAATCCAAGATAAAGAGACTTGGAAAGTAGGACTTGCTTCACTCTGCAAGGGCAGCGGGACAAGAGAGAAACTTCATGTCCTGAGAGTGTACACTTGATTAAGTACTTACATGTGGTTCACACCTATTCATCTCTTGAGCATCACCTATATCTTTAGCATTTCATTGTTTAGTGAATTTTTCATTAGTTTTAATTATATAAGAACAATATATGTCCAAAAAAATGCCACCCTTTGAGATGTGAGCCCTGTCACCCACCAAGGTAAACCATTTTATGGCTGTTTCATATAATGGGAACCTTCTGAGAAGAATACTAATAATTTGACCCCATTCCTTTCATTCAATAAGTATTTACTGCACACATGTGAGGCAAGATGCTGGATGCTTTTTCTCAGTTCTCCCTCTAATTGTCTCTGTCTATTAAACATTCTGTGTAGTGACATTCCTTTGACTAGTAATTGGACATTAATAGTCAAAAAGACCATAATTTCTATTTAAAATATTACCATTAATTTTCATACCCGAAAATGAAGTAACACAGGATGAAGAGTAAGAAGCCTGTTACTTCACAATCTTAGACAAGTCCCATAGCCTCTGTGGTCCTGGGTGCCCTCCTGAGTAAAATAAGCAATTGGACTAGAAACTCACTCTAGGACTTCAAAGAACAGTGAACAGTCATGATTTAGTCTGAAATCTCTGTCTCGAGTGGTGATCGTGCTCCTCCCAATTCCCACACTTAGGGCAAATGCCATAACCACAGACTGAGACGTATTTTTATCATAAACGATGACAAACAACTACTTCCTCCATGTTCAATGTCAACTCAATTTCTCACCTGAGGGCTAACTATTCTGTGGCTAACTGTCAGCTGCATACAGTCTGGTCGACTGCATGGCTGGCTCTGGCTGTCAGCTGAGAAGTCAGTTAAAAAAAAAAATCTGGATCCTGAATGTTGATTTTGGGGCTTTCAGATCCGGAGGGAGGTATCAGATATTATGTGGATCAGGCACTAAAGCCCTTCCCAGCCTAGTCAGGTTTCCACTGTCATCGTGATTGCTATAAACTGGATAGTAGCCGCCTCAGTGCTGCGGACTTCCATCTAGAGGTCTAGAATGGTCTGAGTGGTCCTGCGGGAGCTCGTGTTTGAGGCCCTCCCAAACGCTGTGCTCAGAGCTACCCCTGCCCCCGCCCCGGCTGCACACAGCTGCCTGCAGGCGGCCTAACCTGTGCTGAGCCTATACCTAAGTCAGCTGCTCTTGGATTTGTGGGGCCAGAGGGAAATAGGGAAAGGGACAGAAAAGTGAGAAAGAGGGAACAGGGGTCTCCAAGGTCTGTGTCCTCCAGGGGTTATTATCTGGGTAAGTGTGAGAGCTCTGTCAGTGCATTGTACAGACTCACTGTGTTTCTCAGATGGGAGAAATGCTCCTCAGCATGTTTAACAGTGAAGCCCCTAGTGTTCCTGATTAATCATCAGTCCCCTCCTGCCTTTCACAACTCCCTTCACAGGCCTACATTCCAGCCCAGTCCTCAGCCCTCAGCCTTCCCCTGCTCCACAAAAGTCCCCACCTCTCATCTCCCTTCTGACTCTGTCTTTGTGTCTATCTCTCTGTGTGTCTGCAAGAGCTTCTCCATCTGTGTGACTCTCTCTATGACTCCAGATGTGTCCAAGTGTGTCTTTCCCTGTCTGTCTGTCTGTCTTTGTCTCTGTGTCCCTTTTTTTCTTCCAACCTCTCTTGGTCTGTGACTATATGTGTTTCTCGTTCTTTGAATCTATTTTTTCCTGCCTGCCTTTTCCCCAAACCGTTCCTGATCAAGTAGAAAAGAAAACAAATGCAATGTTTCTAAAAACACATCAACCATTGATATTTCTAATTCTGCTCTAAAAATTTACAGTGTCACTACAAATCTACAGTGATGATAATGGAAGGAGATTTGAATGCAAACAATGCAATAAATATACAGACAATATAGACTTGTACACTTGAAACCTATATAATCATATAAGCCAATGTCACACAAATAAATTTAATTATTTTTTAAAATTCTTTATTATTTAAAGTATTACACATAGTATTACATGTCTCCTTTTTTCCCCATTGACCTCGCCCCAGCAACCCCACCCCCTAGCACATGCCCTCACCCCCCCTAGTGTCTATATCCATTGGTTATGCTCACATGCATGCATACAGGTTCTTTGGTTGATCTCTTACCCCTTCCTCTTTCATCCTCCCTACCTTCCCTCTGAATTTCGACAGTCAGTTCAATGCTTCTCTGTCTCTGGATCTGTTTTTGTTCATCAGTTTATAGTATTCATTAAATTCCACAAATGAGTGAGATCATGTGATATTTATCTTTCTCCAACTGGCTTATTTCACTTAGCATAATGCTCTCCAGTTCCATCCATGCTGTTGCAAATGGTAAGAGTTCTTTCTTTTTTACAGCAGCATAGTATTCCATTGTATAGATGTACCACCATTTTTTTAACCCACTCATCTATTAATAGGCACTTGCCACTTAGGCTGTTTCCAACTCTTAGCTATTGCAAATTGTGCTGCTATAAACATAGGGGTACATATGTGTAGGAGGCAGCCAATCAGTGATTCTCTCTCATCGTTGATGTTTGTATCTCTCTCTCCTTCTCCCTTCCTCTCTGAAATCAATACAAATATATTTTAAAAAATAAATAAAGTGAACACATCACTTATGTGTCTTACCAGATTTTCTTAAGGTTCATGATATGATAATGAGTAGAAGGAAGGTTATTGGGTTTGGTTTGGTTTGGTTTGATTTTTTGTTTATTAATTCTGAGGTATGGTGGTTCTCAACTGAGGCAATGTGGTCTCCCAAGGGGCGTTTAACAATGTCTGGAGACAATTGTGGTTGTCACACTGGAGAGCATTTATTGGAATCGACTGGATAGAAGCCAAGGATGCTGCCGAACATCCTACAATGCACAGGGCACTTACCACATCAAAGAATCATATGATTTAAAATAACAGCCACTGGTGCAGAGGTCGAGAAGCTCTGGTTTAGAATGATAAACATTTTAGAGTAATCGTATTTATGTTATTATTGTATTATCATTTTATTTTCAGTATTTTATTACTTTTAACTTGTTTTTTTCTACCAATATACTTTAAGTATTTTACTTCCTTGGCACTCAGGCCCTAAGGCAAGGGAAATTGGCTTCCTCCCATGCTTTGGCCGTGCAGCTCCTAATATCTGTCCCTTTGATAAATCACTGAAAAATAAATAAATAGACTATATTAAGTTATACAAAGATTCGCAAATCCATCCTAACTGGTTCGGCTCAGTGGGTAGAGCAGCACCCTGTGGACTGAAAGGTCCCAGGTTAGATTCTGGTCAAGGGCATGTACCTTGGTTGCAGGCACATACCCAGAAACAGCTGATAGATGTTTCTCTCTCATCGATGTTTCTAACTCTCTATTCCTCTCCCTTCCTCTCCATAAAAAAAGCAATAAGATATATATTTTTAAAAGTATACAAACCCAAATTCCTCCTTATGATATGATAATTATAGCTCCAGTAACAACGTAGCTCAGTTTATTTATTTGGCCATTTGAAAATTGATTAATTTATTTTGGTGAGACACTGTGATAAGCATTGAGGAGACAGAATCAAAATACATCCAGATATGATCTCTGCCATCAGGAATTACAGTCAAATAGAAAAAAAAACAGAAGGTAAGCCAAAAAAAATTATTCAAATAAATACATAAACACAAATCATAAAAAGCACAATAAATAAAAAGAAATAGATTCTAAGAATGACAATAACTGAAGGGACCTTATTTAAGTCCCTTATAAAAGGTGGGAAGGGTCAAGGAATGCTTCTCTGACTGAGGGCTAGCTATGACCAGAAGGAAGAGCAGAACTTAGCCAGAAAAAGAACTTTTGCAGAAGAAAGAAAAGCACGTGGCAGGCTTGTAAGGTAAAATAAAAAACTTGATCCATTTAGAAAGCTGAGATTTTGGGTTATGTCCATCTCTTTGTCCGGAGTCTTCTAAATCTTTTTGCGAAAACTACTAACTGCATCTGTCTACATTTCATATTCTTTACAGTTTCACGGATTGATAAGGTTTTTGTTCATTGCTGTTTTTCTCTTTTTTAAAATACATAATTAAGGCAAGAATATTAATGAATGTGGTATCATGAATAATAAACCCCAAATAAAGGAAGTTAGAGGCAATAAAGTTGTGTAACTAAAAGAGATGCCCAACTCCCTAATATTACAAGAATATTAAATGATTGCATGAATATCACTCCTCAAGTTATCTGCAAAGCTGGGACTAGAACCAAAGTCTCCTGACTTTTGGTCATTTTTTTTTTTTTTGTCTCTTTTGGTATGCAGCCCCCAAATAATGCAGTAAATAATGAAATACTACAAATTTTTTTTTTATAAAATAACCAAAACTGGAGACAGACATTGTTACATATTGACACTGGTCTAAACCAGTGTGAATTATTTTTGCTTATTTTTAGTCAGAGAGTAATAAATAAACTGTCAAAATATGGCAAATTAATAAAAATTCAATTTTACTTTTTAACAGAAAAAATAATTTAGAGAAGAAAATATATTTGCTAACATTTCTTATGTGTGCTAGATATGTTTTATTTGGGCTCATCTACTTTTCACCCTCTTAAGCTTGCTTATGCACAGGATAACTGAGAATGCAGGGGTGTGGGGAGCTAGTGCAGAGGTCTGATCTATACACAGGGTTTCAGCATTTTGCCCTTTTGGTTGAGTTTTACCATTTGGGTAGCACTGGCAGGTGGGATGGAGGGAAGAGATCAGTATATTTATTAGCTCAGCTGCCTCCATGCAGGGTATCTATTACCCTTGCTTAATCAGTTTCCCCCTTCCTCCCTCCTCATTATAGGTTTTTTTAATGATGCCTACTTGTATGTCCATCTATTACCTACATAACCTCAATCTGCCATCCTCCATAGTAAACAGAACAGAGATACTGTCCATCCTGTATAATAAAAGGGCAATATACAAATTAACCTTCACTCCATCACAAATATGGCAGTGCCCATAGCAACAAGATCATGGCACCCGGTCCTGGGGTGTGGCAGCTGAGACCAGGCAGTGTGAGTGGCCTGGCAGAATGCTTGCTTCATGCAAGCTTTCCACCCTGGCCACGGTGGGTTCCTAGTTATTAAATAACTTCCACATTAGCTGCTCATAGGTTCACAAAAGTCACAACGTACAAAATACTCTTTTATTTCAGATTTTAGTTGTCTCTTTCAACCCCCAGAGATCCCACAATGAGATGAGTCTTCAACATTGACCTTTTTACTAGAACTCCATCCATTACCTACTCTTTCCTCAATGGGCCTGGGCTTTTGACTAATGCTTTTGAAACCTCCCAATGATGATTTCTCTTGGAACCAATTGAGAACAAACCTCTCCCATTTGGGTCCTGTTGTATAGGTTGAATGTGTCCCCTCAAAAGATGTTGAAGTCTAGCCAGGATGGTTCAATGGTTGAGCATGGACCTATGAAGTAGGAGGTAACGGATTGATTCCTTGTCAGGGCACATGTCTGGGTTGCGGGCTTGATTCCCAGAGTGGGGCATGCAGGAGGCAGCTGACTGATGATTATCTCTCATCATTGATGTTTCTCTCTCTCTCTCACCCTTCTTTTCTGAAATTAACAAAAAAAAAAAATATATATATATATATATATATATATATATATATATATATATATATAAAAGATGTTGAAGTTCTAACCTCCAGTACTTGTAAATGTGACCTTATTTGGATAGAGTCTTTGCAGATATAATCAAGTTAATATCAGGTCATATTCAATTAGAGTGAACCCTAATCCAATATAGGTAGGATCTTTAGAAGAGGATCTTCAGAGAGAGAGAGAGCATCACCCAAAGCCCACCTTACCTCGTCATTTCCTACCATGAGTGACCATTTCAGAAATCTCCAGTTCCCTTTATATGAACTTAAGGCACTTCAAGTCCTGTGACCATAAGGTCTTTTGTAAGTTTCCAATTCCAGAAGAAAATGTATAAAATTGGAGATAATGGGGGAAATTTTTTTAAAGCAATGAATATACTCATTTTGTGAGACTTACCTATAGCATAGTGATTGATATTCATCCAGGGGTAACTTGGCCCCCTAACCCCCAGGAAGCAATGGAGACATTTCAGTTGTCACGATTGTGGAAGGTTATTTACTGGTATCTAAGGGTATAAACCAGGGATGAACATCTACATTGCACAGACAGGCCCTACAACAAAGGGTTATCTGGCCTGAAATATCCCCAGTGCTAAGGATGAGAAGCTCTACACTAGCATATGCCCTAAATATGTGCACTTCCATCTTGTCTATTGAAAGGGGAAATGTGTTTGACTGAGTAGTGATGAGAAATAATTCACTAAGCACCGTGAAAATATTTGTTCCACTGAGTTCTATTTCAGAGTGACAAAGTTCTTCAAGAATTACTCTGAGTGTTTCAGAAAAAGTAAACTTACATTCCCCTTTCAGCTAGCAGTGCATGTCCCTTTTGTGAAGAATTCCATGTTCATGTCAAAACACATTTAAACTCTTTAATCTGGAGCTAAACTTGTAAACTTTTGGCAGAATGTAGTTTCCTTTCCAGTGCCCTGTTGTCTTTATGATATCGGCTTGCCTCTGAAGCTTACAGATCAAACATGTGTTCCTGTTCTGTATACTGTCTACTCTTTTCCGTCTCTACTCTCTGGACCTCTCCTCATTACCGGCTTTACTCAATTTTAAGAACGTGTGGATTTTAAAAATATATAATCTGCCAATGCCCAGCTGGCATGGCTCAGTGATTGAGTGTCGACCTATAAACCAGGCAGTCATGGTCAGGGCACATGTCCGGGTGGCAGGCTCGATCCCCAGTGGAGGACATGCAGGAAGCAGTAGATCAGTGATTCTCTCTCACCATTGATGTTTCTATCTCTGTATCACTCCCCCTGCCTCTCTGAAATAAAAAAAAAACATATTAAAAAAAAAATTAACCTGGCAAAATTCTGAAACATTATAAGGAAAACATACCTAAAATAAAACATATGGGTGTGTTTTTTCTCCAGCCACTACATAGGCTGAAAATAAGTATATGTTTATTAAACTTAATAATTTTGATTAATACCTGTCTTTCTAATCAGTATTTTAGACATATTGCCATGCTGTCATTTTCACCTTTCAAGAAGCATTTGTTACACATGTTACTTTGTCAGAGATTTCTTGATATATTTGAATTTCCACTTTTTTAAACTGAATCTTCATTGTTGAAAATATTGCATGTCCCCCTTTCCCTCCAATTGACCCCTTTAGCCCGCCCCCTGATTGGCTGGCGGGCGTGGCTTGTGGGAGTAGCAGAGTGATGGCTAATTTTCTTATTACTCTTTTATTATATAGGATAGGAAGAAGGAAAAGAGAAGGCCAGACATTTTAAGCATGGTCATCTGAGTGGCTTCACCAATAAGGTGCAACTTTATATTCCCCAGGGAACCACCAGTTCTACCCTTAAAATCACTAGGGGAGCGGGAAAATGGATGCACGCACAGTGAAGTTGGGGAGACATAGAAAAGATGTTTTCCTGTCAGTCAAATCTGGGAACAGAAATCATTGGCTAAATGAGGTGGAGCCACTGTAAGTGCAGACAAAGCACTTCTCTCTTGGCTCTTTTGTTCCTCTGGCTTTGCTCCTGCTTCCTTGCACTCTCCCGTGCTCCCTCCATAGTCATGTGGCCATAGACGCTATATGGCCCAGGGCCATGCAGACCACACACACAATGGAGTACAGCTGGGAACACAAACTAAGCTAGCCTGATTCAGGACCAGACTGTGCTTCGAGGTGGGACAGAGACTCTGAGCATTGGCTGTAATCCTAGCTCTGGTGAACACAGCTGGACTTCTTCCATGGTGGAAATGTGGGGGGTTTTGGAGAAAAGAATGAAATGACTTCATGAAAACTTAAGTGAAACATTTTTTTAATAAATATGACATATTTAGAAGCCAAAATGCAACCTTTCATACTATTGATTGCATTTAAATAATCACTGTAGTGGTTGCAATGTTGTAGGAGAGACACTAGAACTTCAACTATGTAGAAGTCAGCTCAATGTTGAAACAATACATAGTTAAAAAAATATGGCTGGCACATATTAAAACAAAAAAAATAGCCCAGAAAATTCTTTTTAATATATAAATTTAAGTGACATATTGTTGATCCAGAAAATATGCAATAATGACTATATGTCACCAAAGCAAAGACATTGTCAATGTAAGACAAACTAAGAAAGGGGTTGGGGAGACTTTCAGTTCATTTAAGACCATATTTGAAATACAAGTAAAAAGAAAAATTGCTGCCAATTGAATTATGACATAATGCTTTCTAAGTACATTGAGCATAAGAGGCAAATCAGTTTCAGTTTCAGCTAAAATGTGAAAATGGGCATCTTAGAATGGATGAAATTCAGCAGGTCTATTTTTTTTTTTTAGTTCTATTGCATAAATATGTTCTGAGAAACTTTTTCTTCTCCTCTCTCAATCCCTTTTTATGAAGTTGAAAGAATTCTGAATTTTGGAAAGAAAAAGGAGTTTAGTGATGTTCTTCTAGATAGAAGAGACAACAGAAACTCTCTTGGCATCATCTTGAATGAAACTTATTTGTAAACGCTGGCTGGTATCAGGGAGCTTTTCCTCTTGGTAGACTAGAAGACCTTTTGGGGAGATGATCTTTGCTAGCATACTTACTATCAAGCAGATTGCTTGGTATTGTACCATCTGGACAACTGTTGAACATTTTTTTAAAATATATATTATTGATATTTTACAGAGAGAAAGGGAGAGAGATAGAGAGCTAGAAACGTCGATGAGAGAGAAACATCGACCAGTCGCCTATTGCACACCCCCCACCGGGGATGAGCCCGCAACCAAGGTACATGCCCTTGGCCGGAATCGAACCCGGGACCTTTCAGTCCGCAGACCGACGCTCTACCACTGAGCCAAACCGGTTTCGGCCAACTGTTGAACATTTTAATTATTAAGATTTACCATGTAAACTAGTCAAGAGGATGAGAAAGTATGAGAAAACAACTGGGTAGATTTAGTCTAGTTGATATTTGACTGGACCATTCACAGAAGTGTATTATTTCAAACAATGAGGGAAAATAAAGCATACAAAATAGTTAACTTAAATCTGCCACTGCCACCTAATAGACCTTCAAAAACAGTTTACAAATATCTTTAGCTGCTTTACAAATTTTTCTCTCATCTGAATTTAGAATTCACCACTCGTATCAGTCTACTAGTGTCAAGGTTATTACATTAGTGTATGTAAGTTCCACAAACTCAACATCCCAGCATAATACAATAAAAATCTATTGTTTTCTCAATAATGTTCTTAAATAGTTTCTAAAGTACATGTTCTTGGCCAAAGTTCTCCTAAATCTTTCAGAGACTCGCAGATGCAGGACATTTCTCCAGATCTCCAGAGTCTTCTTCATTCTTCTGTAAGATGGAGAAGTAGAATTAATGTATCCTTATAACACTAATTTCTTCTTTTTTAAAATATATTTTTATTAATTTCAGAGAGGAAGGGAGAGGGAGCGAGAAATAGAAACATCAATGATGAGAGAGAATCATTGATCAGCTGCCTCTTGCACACCCCATACTGGGGATCAAGCCCAGCCCGCAGCCCAAACATGTATCCTGACCAGGAATCATACAGTCACCTCTTGGTCCTTAGATTAACGCTCAACCACTGAGCACAGCAGCTGGAAAAACAATTGGTTTTTAAAGGCTTAATAGATAAACATATATTATGGATTTTTAAGAGTAGCCATTTTTAAACAGCGTTTCTAAGCATGTTTTATCCCGGAACCGCTTTTTATGGAGCATGTATGGCACCAAGATTTTGAAGTGATATTTAAAATGTAATCTATGCCGAAACCGGTTTGGCTCAGCGGTAGAGCATCGGTCTGCGGACTGAAAGGTCCCGGGTTCAATTCCGGTCAAGGGCATGTACCTTGGTTGCGGGCACATTCCCCGATAGGGGTGTGCAAGAGGCAGCTGGTTGATGTTTCTCTCTCGTCGATGTTTCTAGCTCTCTATCTCTCTCCCTTCCTCTCTGTAAAATATCATTAAAATATATTTAAAAATAAAATAAAATAAAATGTAATCTATTCTATCTTTAATATATACTTTAATAAAATATTAAATAATAATATATGACTTTAGTGATACACAACTTTATATCTCTAATTCTCTTAGCTATTCTTAGCCCTGTATTCTTTTGATATTTTCCAATGTTGCTCTTGTAGTTTAAATTCTCTTCCAAATCATCCAATCTTCTTTGTATTTACTAACTTCAAGTCTTTTTGATAAGATGCAGAATCAATCTCTCTTTCTCTTGCAGGCATACAAACACACATGAACACAACGTGGTTACTCAGGACAAATACTCTGTAGCATATTTATTAGATTTAACTATATATATATATATATATATATATATATATATATATATATATATATATATAAAGTGGGGGACTGAATGTGTAATGAATCTGAAAAATAGTGCAGAGGTTAGATCCAGCAATATTACTGTGAAAATCATTTGTATGTGGCATGTATTAGACAACAAGATGATGGCTAATGAGTCCTGGATCACAGCAACATTTGGCTATTGGGCATAAGGGTCAGCAAAGAAGACGGAGCAGTTGTATATACAGAGCTAGGAGAGTGTGGGGTCATATGTCTCTATAAAGTGTATTTTGTCATATTACAACTTTCTAAAAGTTACTTTTGCTTTATGTGTATAAATATACCTTTAATTAAAGCTTCTTTCTGCATGTGATACTCATATCTTAAAACTAATAAAAAGTTGTTAGAAATGGATTCTAGGAGTTGGACTAAATTTTAAGATGATCCTTCCATCCTAAACAATAATCCTCATTAATACTTCATTATTGCCAAAACCGGTTTGGATCAGTGGATAGAGCGTCAACCTGCAGACTGAAAGGTCCCAGGTTCGATTCTGGTCAAGGGCATGTACCTTGGTTGTGGGCATATCCCCAGTGGGGTGTGTGCAGGATGCAGCTAATCGATGTTTCTCTCTCATCGATGTTTCTAACTCTCTGTCCCTCTATCTTCCTCTCTGTAAAAAATCAATAAAATATATATTTTTAAAATAGTGCATTACTATTATTCTCTCCAAGGATCTGTTTTATGCGGGGATAGAGTGATTTTCAACTCTAAGTTTTATAACTAAAATATTTTAAGGTAAAATGGATTGTGGATCATAGATACCAGTAGCAATAGTTTTGCTTATTAATTTGATGTGGAAAATAAAGGGATACATTTATGACTTGTAAAATAAGAACCATTTGTTTAGAGGAGTCCTAAGCCATAGTGATTGTATAATTTGTAGATATTTTAAAAAATATTTCACTAAGTATTATGTAGTATTATACTGATAGTACTTTTCTTAGAAAACATTTCTGTAAGAAAGGATGAAATACTGCCATTTACAACTGCCACAGTCTTTTCATGGGTTCAGGAATCTGGAGCAGGGCTGCACATAAATGAGTCAAGACTAGACAAGAAATCTAAAACTTGGAAGGTATTAGGTTTGAAAGGAAACAGGAAACAGAACAACAGGGAGTTTTAAAGAGAGTTTATTCCCCGGTAATGGGCGGGAGCCATCACCGAGGTAAAGATCAGAATTAGGGGAGAGGGGACAGGAAATCGGAACCCAGCCAGGCCAATGGAGGTGCCCCTCCAAAGAGCGCACGTGGCCGGCCTGGAGTTCCTTTTAAAGGGAGGGGGTTGGGCCCAGGTGGAACAGGAAGGGATGGGCCCCAAGGGCACCTTGGCCCGTGTTAATTGGTGGCTGTCTTGGAGATGTCTCCTTGGCAGGTGTCAGTCATGTTGTTAGCTCCACCCACCAGTTTGGGAGGGGGAGAACCTTAAGGGGTCATGTGTCAAACTCCGCCCACCAGTTTGGGAGGGGGAGATAACCTTAAGGGGTCATGTGTTAAACTCCGCCCACCAGTTTGGGAGGGGGAGATAACCTTAAGGGGTCATGTGTTAAACTCCGCCCACCAGTTTGGGAGGGGGAGAACCTTTCAGAAGGCATTTGGGGGAGCCAGGCAGAGGCTTCACCCTCTAGTGAGGTGGCTCCCCAAATCTCCAGACCCACAGTTTTTACTTACTGGAAAACACATTGGCCCTTTAGAAATGCAAACAGGCATATCAGAGGTAAAGTTTGGTAAACAGGAAAAGCTGATCAGGTTAGGGGAAATGCCTACAGCTGTTCAGCAGCAGGTAATAATATGCAGATTTTCAGCCTCCTGAAAATGTCCATCAGCCTTCTGATGAACTTCTTGCATTTATCATGCTAACTAGTAGTCTTAGCCTCCAGCATATTCCCCTTTTTGAGTTAATAAATTTAACAAGAATGTGTGCCATTTGCAGAGCTCTGGTCCTTTTAAGATCTTTAAATTCTATGAAAAGGATTGAGTTCTTTCATGTCCCTTTAAATTGCTGCCAGGCATCAAAGGAAATCAGTCTGTAGTAGGCTCCTTTCTGGGCCATCAGTTCTTTGAGTCCCTTCCCAATCACTGTCCCCTGTGACATGACAGCAATTATATTCCAGTTCTGGATGGTGGACAAACAGTGAGCAATGACAATGCAGGTCTGACCTTTTTTGGCTTGGTCTAGGGCAGGGATGGGCAAACTTTTTGACTCGAGGGCCACAATGGGTTCTTAAACTGGACCGGAGGGCTGGGACAAAAGCAACCTGACCATGCTGGCACTCTCATCTTGGGCTGCTGGTGAAGGAGTGGAGAGGAGAGCAAGAGAACCCTCCGCTCTTTCGGCTCCGTGTGCCGCGGGCCTTAGTTTGCCCATGGCTGGTCTAGGGCAACCTGCACCAACGCAAAGCTGCTGACTGTTAGCATGGCAAGGCATCCTTACCATCTTCAATCTCTGGGCTATTTCTCCTGTCTTATCTGCATGTTGCTTGGGGTCACTGCTATCTGTGGCTGGTCAGTTCCACTCTCGGATCCATTGTTGTAGGAATCCACACAAGCTTGGAGGAGTTTTCTGGAAATATATAAGCATACCCTCAGCCAAAGGTTAATAAAGTGAACTTTCTATAAACTATGCTCTTGGGATTTTTTTATTTTATTTTGCCTGTAAGGTCCCAAGACCCCCGGTGAGTCCGACGGAGGGGGCGACGACCCCATGTCAAACGCCGAGACCGAAACTTGATGCAAAAAGCATGAGGATTTATTACAAGCGCAGCGCAGGGTCTCTCAGGCAGACAGCAACCCGAAGCAAATGCGGGCTGGCTGGAGCCCCGAGTAACTGCCGAACATGAGTTTGTAAAGGCAAACACCACACGCAGGTGGGGTTACACATGGAGGGGGAAGAAGGGAACAAGGAAATTCCAAGAAGGGCAGCTGGGCTCGTTAATTACATGTTTTAATATTGCAAGCCCCTTAGTCTCTCCCCTTCCCATTCCTCTGGGTAAGTCCTCAGGGTAGGGAGTTTCTGGGGACTGATTTCATTCTTGCCTAATCTTCAACCATAAAGAACTGACCTCATCCCTGTCTAATCTTTAACCGTAAAGGTCACATCCTGGAACAGGCAGTGGGGAAGGTCACTTCCTCAATCTTGGGGCCCTACAGCCAAACCATTTTCCTTTGACTTATTCTGACAACATGTCTTACCATCAGCATTACAAGTAAAAAAAATTCAAAGTGAAAAAAATTTAAAGTAATTAAGGCTTGATATAGTTTACTTACAGAAAATTTATCCACTATCCCCCCTTTTTTGTTTTAAATAACATTTAGAGGCTTTTGGAAATCCTGCAATGCAGTCTTGATAGCTTTTAATTTTTTTCCATAGAAGTATGACAGATCTGAATTCATTGCATTATAAGCAGCTTTATTAAGAGATGAGCCATCATTTAAAAATTAGTTAATGCTTCAGGAGTAGGTTCCTGCCTAGTACAACTAAGTTCCCCTGAAATTAATTCAATTTGCAATTTAAATCAGTCTGAAATAAGGCTTGTTTTCTAATTTTATCTGTCCTGGGGTGTAGACAGTAAATGACACCAAATGAATTCCTGCTATCAGTCTTTGACCATATCCATATAAGCTTTGTTTAGGAAAGCAAAAATGTAAATTACTTAATTTTCTTTATGAGGTATGAAACATTGACTTTTAACTATAGTTTCTAAATATTTGAAGTGCACTTCCCTTTATTTCATCTCAGAGTAATTACTAATCACATTTGCAGAGCTTCATTTAAAACTTTTTTTTTCTTCCTTTTAAAACCAAGCAGCACACTTAATTGCCTTTCAGATGTTAGCTAATATTGTAATGCCTACATTTTAAGTGACGCTGTTTCACTTATGGTGACTTTATTTTTTTATTTTTTTTTAATTTATTAAGGTATTCTATGTGTACATAGCTTACCATTGCCCCTCCACCACCTCCCATACATGCCCTCCCTCCCCAGAGTTTTGTGTCCATTGATTGTACTTATAGGCATGCATACCAGTCCTTCGGGTAATCTCTTCTCTCCCTGAGATCTCCCTACCCTCCCCACTGTCATTTGACAGTCTGCTTGTTGTTTTACTGTCTCTATATCTATCTTTCTGTTCATTAGTTTATGATGTTCTTTATTATCCATAAATGAGTGATGTCATGTGGTGTTTCTCTTTCATTGACTGGCTTATTTCACTCAGCATGATGCTCTCCAATTCCATCCAGGTTACTGCAAATGATGAGAATTCCTTCTTTTTTATGGCAGCATAGTATTCCATTGTGTAGATGTACCATAGTATTCTGATCCATTCATCTGCTGATGGACACCTAGGCTGTTTCCAAATCCTAGCTACTGTAAATTGTGCTGCTATGAACATAGGGGTGCATATATCCTTTCTGATTGGGGTTTCTAGTTTCTTGGGGTATATTCCCAGTAGTGGGATTACTGGGTCAAATAGGAGTTCCATTTTCAGTTTTTTGAGGAAGCTCCATACTGTTTTCCACAGTGGTTGCACCAACCTGCAATCCCACCAGCAGTGCAGGAGGGTTCCTTTTTTCTCTGCAACCTGGCCAACATTTGTCGTTTGTTGATTTGTTGATGTTGGCCATAATGGTGACTTTATTAATGATCAGATTTAATGTGTAAATAATAACCTTTAGTTTACCTTATATATAGTAGAAGAAAAGATTTTAAAATTTCTCCTTTTTATCAAGCTTAAAATTTACTTTTAAGCAGTATTATTTTTGGCTAGTGGTTATTTACATACATATGTAAATTTTTACATCGGCCTTTGTTAAAGCCAACTGCTTATAAAAACATTGGCTTTTCATATAACTGAAATTATATGATACCTTGATTATATTTTAAAAAGCTAATTTATTAAGTAACTAAAGTAGGCATCTTTATTGAAAAAGTAAAGTAAGCAACCTTACATGTTTGACCTATGAAGTACAGATGCCTTCCCATGCCCAGCGTATTTAAAAAGGAGGCTGCCAGGGCTTTTGTTTTTAAAATTCTATTGCTGGATAATTTGGTTTTGCTTAAGCAATATTCAGCAATCTTGCCTTGCCCTCTTTTAGAGGTTAAAATCTTTATAATATTGAAAATATATGTATATAAATAAAATATAGTTATTAACTTTCATTTAACAAAGCTTTCCAGGTGATTTTAAATATATTAGATTGGCCTAATTCAAAATAATTTCTTTAAGAAGAGAATACTTGAATCATTCCAGGGCCCTGGGAATGTTCCCAAGTCATTTCTCAGTTAAATTCTGCAAATTTATCTTGGAAAGACCATCAAATATATATATATATATATATATATATATATATATATATATATATATCATATAATTTTTATATATATCATATGTTATATAATCAAAAAATATATATATCATATAATCCTAAAAATTATACTATATACTTTTTGTAATTATTTTAAAATATATCAATTAAATTTAAACTGGTTTTTATATTAAAAATCTGGTTCAGACCATAGAATTCATCCTCTTTTGTAATTAGACCATATAAAATATTATATCTTATGCTGAAATTTTACCACACTTGATACATCAATATATTTTAAACTACTAATTTCTCCAGAGAGAATATAAGAATTATTTTCTCAAAAATAATTTTTTGTACTTTATGTATTTTGTGATTGTCATGCCGAGATTCCGTGATCCCCAAAGACCTCCAGGGAACCAAATCCAATGCAATTAGCAAGAGAGTCTCTTCCATGCTAGCATGGGTTCTGTCCCACTCAAGGCAACCTCATGGCAGACAAGAGAGAGAATGTAACATCTCAATGGGTTTTATACAGGGAGGAGGGGGGGGGGGGATGTGACCCTGATTGGTTGGGTGAGGGCTAGGGTCCGGCCACAAAATGGAGGATAGCTCCACCCTGCCCTACAAGGAGCCAGGGTTCTAGCCTCGCCCTTTCAGTTATCACAAATATAATTTCTCCCAACTTAATTTTAACTTGAAACTCTTAGAAGCCTTAAAATTTATCTGGCAAGTTAAATATTTAGCATTTTTTAGATTAGTAATAACTTCACATTTTTAAGAATATATTTCAAATAAAATACAAGATATATTTAATTAATAGATTTAATTCAGTCCTCTAGATTTTTCATAGGAGGCAAACTCTTTTGCTTAATATTTCAGTATTTTGTTATTTTAAAGTACCCAGATATTTAATAAGTTTTTATTATTTAATTCAGCAAACCTCAAAGTTTCAAGTTGCCAAAAACTTTGGAAAACTATATTTCTGACTGGTGAAAGGAGGGGGAAGCAGGGAAGCAAGCTTGTAGCTATTGAAATGTAAAATCGCCACATTCTTTCCTAGAGATAATCATCTAAAGTTTCTGCTGCTGCTGAAAATGTAACCAGCCCCCTCCTATAACAAGGAGCAAACCTGTACTATTAATACATCTATAATTATAACTGTAAAGCTTTACTACAAATCCTTTATTTTAGTTATATTATTTATCTATGTTTCAACAATTTTGAGATTTTAAAGCCAATTACAGTAGGTCCTCAGGTTACGTCAGAGATCCAGTCCTACAGCACGGATATAACACAGTTTTCGCCATAAGTGGAAACCAACCTACATAAGCACCGAGTCACTCACATGGAGCACATACACAACAGTAATGAAGTGAAACAGTAAAAAAAAAAATAAAAGAAAGATAACAATTCCTGAGTTTTACTGTGGTAAATAAGTAATAAAAAAACATAAAGTACATATGTACATACTTCAAAATGACAGTACTTTTTCTTTTTTATAAATAAATGGGAGATGGTGACATAACCACAGGACTGCCTGTATTATCATTTAAGGCATTTTTTGTGTGTATGTGTGTGCAAATTCTGTACAGAGATAATTTACTGACTTTCTAAGGCCTTAAGGTTAACTTTGGAATGCGGTCCATTATTATTCAAAAACTACCCTTTATTATGGAAATACTAATCTTGTTGCCCAAACCCAGCCTGTATATATACCCGTTTCCCCCCTTAGGTCATTTTCCCCATCGGTTTTTTTTTTTTTTTTGAGAAAAAACAGTCTTAGGTTTATTCCATAGCATCAGTGAAGAGATTGAGTTCAGCCCAAAACCCATCCAAGATCAGATGGAGCGCACTTTTGTCTTAAGCCAACCTCTTTCTCTTCACGGGTATAGAAATCCCAGACGTCTCCCTAGAATTCTGCCAACATTTTAAAAGACAGACCGGGGAAATAAAAAACATGGCGCAAATGAGACTTTTTAATAGGATTCTCAGGAGTGGGCGTCCATTTTACAGGATCACCACATGTCTCCCCACCCCCACATCCTGCTTGCTCTAAGGAAATTTAGCAAATAGCCTGGCCACCTAGGTGGTTTCTTTTCTTACCAAATTAAACTAAAGGCATGCTTAATAAACTAACAACAATACACACATTAAACTAAGCAAAAATGACAGATAAAAACTACAATCAGCAGAACATATAAATAAGACTTAATAAATCACAGTTCTTTTTATTAATTTTTTCCTATTCTGCTCTCCATAGCATTGACTACCCTTTAAAGTTATTTTAGCTAAAATCTGCCTGTCCCAAGACATCATATTGTAAATTTTTTTTTTAAACAAAGCATCAGAGTGCCCCTGAGAGAGAGCTGACAGCTCCACCTGTCTAGCTGTCCAGTCTTTCCATACTAGAGGCGGAGGATCTGGAGGCTTTTTGGGAATTACAGATTTTTGATAACCAATACAAATTAGGCATTTTGCAATTCGAACAAGATCCCACATAGAAAGCACTTGCTTTCCTTGAGCCTGATTTAAAAGAGTACCTTTTGACATTTTCATTTCTTTATAACTTTGCCTTCTAATCAAATTCTTCCCTATTATGAACTGGCTTGAAAAAGATGTCCTTGCCCATTTTGGATTGCGAATTCCAAAGCTTGGTGCAAATGTAAGGGCCCCTCCCTGTTGTGCAAAGATTGAGGAATTAGCCTCCCCCACTACCTGTTCCAGGATGTGACCTTTACGGTTAAAGATTAGACAGGAATGAAATCAGTTCTTTTCAGTTGAAGATTAGACAAGAATGAAGTCAGTCCCCAGAAACTCCCTACCCTGAAATGCAAGGAATTTCTTTGTTCCCTTCCTCCCCCTCCATGTGTAACCCCTCCCATGTGTGATTTTTGCCTATATATGCTTGTAAGATTTTCTGCTCGGGGCTCGACTCCTCTGCTCCTGCGTGAGTTACGAGTTGAGCCCTAGCGCGCTGGAATAAAGCCTCTTGCTGTTTGCATCAAGTGACGCCTCATGCGGATGATTGGGTCGCCATCGATCCTTGGGACAGAGTGAGGGTCTCCCTCTGGGGGTCTTACACAACTTTATGCACAGTGAATCTCCTCACCTTTTTTCTGGTGATCCCCACCTTTACCAGTGATCCCCAACTTTACTGGTGATCAACTTCCTCCTTTTCACGCTGATGAGTCTTCTCCAGTCCCTGTCTCGGGTGCCATAAATGCCTCAGTCTTTTCACAGCAAGGATTCAGGAATCTGGAGCAGGGCTGCACATAAATGAGTTGAGACTAGACAAGAAATATAAAACTTGGAAGGCATTTGGGGGAGCCAAGCAGAGGCTTCACCCTCTAGTGAGGTGGCTCCCCAAATCTCCAGACCCACAGTTTTTACTTACTGGAAAACACACTGGCCCTTTAGAAATGCAAACAGGCATATCAAAGGTAAAGTTTGGTAAACAGGAAAAGATGATCAGGTTAGGGGAAATGCCTACAGCTGTTCAGCAGCAGGTAATAATATGCAGATTTTCAGCCTACTGAAAATGTCCATCAGCCTTCTAAAGAACTTTTCACATTTATCATGCTAGCTATTGTTCTTAGCCTCCAGCATACAACAACATGGATGAACTTTAAGAATATTATGCTGTCAAAACCAGTTTGGCTCAGTGGATGGATCGTCGGTCTGTGGACTGGAGGGGGTCCCGGGTTCGATTCCGGTCAGGGGCGTGTACCTTGGTTGCGGGCACGTCCCCGGTGGGGGGTGTGCAAGAGGCAGCTGATTGATGTCTCTCTCTCATCGATGTTTCTAGCTCTCTATCCCTCTCTCTTCCTCTCTGTAGAAAATTAATAAAATATATATATTTTTTAAAAAAGAATATTATGCTAAGTGAAATAAGTCAGACAGAAAAACTAAGAAACATATGATTTTACTCATATGTGATATATAAAACTGAAACTCGTGAATATAAATAGCAGTGTGGTGGTTGTCAGAGGGAAGGTAGCCTAATATATGGTGACAAAAGATGATTTCACTTTAGGTCGTGGGCATACATTGCAATATACAAATCTTGTAAGATAGAAATCCACCCATGAAACCTATATGGGCATATTAACCAATGTTATCCCAATATATTTAACTTAAAAATATTTTTTTTAAAATAAAACATTTAGCACAGTTAGGAACCTCCATATAGTAGTTTCCTATTATTGCTATTACAGATAACCACAAACTTAGTGACTTAAAAACAATAAGAATTTAATCCTTTACTATCCTGGAGGCCAGAAGTCCAAAATGAATCTGACAAAGCTAAAATCAAGGTGTTGGTAAGGCCATGCTCCCTTTGAAGGCTTTAGGATAGAATCTCTTTCTTCACCTTTTCTAGTGTCTGGAACTGCATCCTTTGCATTCTTTGGCTCATGGTCCCTTGCTCCATCTTCATAAAAAGCATTAGAGCATATTTCTCTCTGACTTGCCTCTCTTCATTTTGTCATTTGACATGAACTCACTTATATGTGGAATCTAATGAAAAAAATAATCTCACAAACAAAATAGATCCAGAGCCATGGAAGCATGCCACAGACTCAGGAATCTCAGAGGGAAGGGGGCAGAGATGGGGCAAGAAGAATTAACCAAAGAACTTAACATGCTTATATTCATAACCCATGGACACTGACAATAGTGTGTTGAAGCTCTGGCTGAGGGGCGGTAAGGAGTGGGTTGGAGGGGTCATTGTGTTATCACTGAGACAAGGAGACCTCAGTTCTTGTCTTCTTGAGGAAAGGATTTTCATAAAGAAACAAAGTGTAGGAAAGTAAGCAAGAACTTATTGCCCTGGCTGGAGTAGCACAGTTGGTTGGGCATTGTCCAGTGCACCAAAAGGTTACTGTTTTGATTCCTATTCAGAGCACACATGCCCAAACTGTGGGCTTGATCCCCAGTTGGGAGACTTGCAAGAGGAAGCAAATCAATGTTTCTCCCTCTCCTTTCCTTTCTCTCTAAAAATCAGTTTAAATTACTAAAAAACAAAAAGAAAAGAATTTATTTACGACAGTAAAAGCACACTCAGGATAGTGAGACAAGGAAGGAAATAGAAGAAGCAACAAGAGAGCCTAGGCACACTGATTTGGCTCACTAGGAAGTCAGTGAAAAGGGGACCTTGCAGACATGTTCACAGGGTTAGCCCAGGACAAGTTGCCACTGCCCATTGCTCCCCTGGTTGCAAGTCTCCTAGAGTCCCTTAGAGGTTAGGGGACATGTATTTCTAGGGGAAGAAGAAAGGGCAGGAAATGGCTTGGGTGTTCTTCCTAAAGGGAGATTGCCCTGGAACCTTCATTTTCAGGGTTTTTAAAGTCTGGACAGTAAGTGGAGGTGGATCTTAGGGGTGGATCAATAGAATATTCATCAGCTTAATTTGTCTGTCTTTGGGTATGTTTGGAGAATGACACTTAACTGGATTTCTTGCTTGTGTTTTACATACATTTTATAATTAATCAGATTTTTTATAATTCCTGACATTTATCTTTCAAATATTAATTCTGTCCCATTTTTCCCCCATTCTGGAATTATAATTGAATATATATACAGTTTCAAGTTTTTTCCATATATCTCTTTATACTCATGTATTTTTTATCTTTTTATTTTCCAGTGCTTCATTAGTAAGCATATCTCTGTCCTGTCAGTTTAGTTGACAAAAATATTTCATTTCTAATTATCTTAAAACTTGTATATAGTAGGAACTCAATTGAATAGAAAAAAGGTTTGAGTAACATAATTCTATTTTCCCCATGCAATCATGGTGATACTGGCTGGTACTGTTACATTTTTATTTAAAAATCATATTAAAAATTGTGCTCTACGCATCATATTTCAGAATCCTTTACAGAAGCCTTAGTGGTTGTACTATAACAATATAAACTCCCTAATTTAAAATATATATATATATATATATATATATATATATATATATATATATATATTTTATAGATTTCAGAGAGGGAGAGAGAATGATTGATTGGCTACCTCCTGCACACCACCTACTGGGGCTCAAGCTCACAACTTGGGCATATGCTCTTTGCCAGAATCGAACCCAGAGCCCTTCAGTCTGCAGACCAATGCTCTATCCACTGAGCCAAACCCGCTAGGCTAAACTCGCTAATTTTAAATTTAAAAATATTGGACACTCAAAACCTAAGTCTGAATAGAATTTTAGCCCAACCAAGTTAACAAGGCTCCCCCTAAAAAAGCTTAGAGTACTTTATCCTGTTTGGCTTCGTGGATAGAGCGTCGGCCTGGGGACTGAAGGGTCCTGGGTTCAATTCTGGTCAAGGGCACATGTTCAGGGTTGTGGGGCTTGACTCCCAGTAGAAGGCAGCCGATCAATGATTCTCTCTCATCATTGATGTTTCTATCTCTCTCTCCCTCTCCCTTCCTCTCTGAAATCAATAAAAATATTCTTTAAAAAAAGCTTGGGCTTATTGAAAAGTAACTTTAGAGCAATCAGAATAAACAACTCTTGAGAGTAAAAAGCAAAATTGTGGACAACAGAAAGTAGATTATGTGATATCTCTGTTAATGGCTAGTTTCTATGATAGGCAGAACACCAGGGAGTCTTGGTTAGCTGTCAAGGCATTTGCCTCCATCTGGCTTGTTGCCATGCACACATTTGTGCACTAACCAAAAACAGGTTTAAAAGCTCAGAGTATGGAATAGCTTGGCATAGCTATTCCAGAAACATAGATATGTTAAGAAGAGAAACATTATTTTACAAAGGTAGAAGCAAAATTAAATTTAAAAAAAAAAACATTCTTTCATTTGGCTATCTAGGAAAAAGGAGAATGTGATAGACTGCATAGTGGTCCTTAAAAATATCTAGGCTCTAATCTCTGGAACCTATGAATGTTACTTTATAATGCACAAGAGACTTTATAGATTCATTTAAGGATTTAAAAATTTCAAAATTGTCTCTTATAAGGACATGTGTAATATCATTTAGATAATCCCATATAATCTCTTCATTTAAAATCATTGTTTTTAATGTAGAAACAAATATTATAATTTGTTGAGCAACATTGCATAGGAAAAAAACCTATGTTTATATACTCTGACAAAGTGTATCATAAAACTAAACTGCAATGAAAGCTATAGTGTTTGAAGAGCTTTACCTCACCACATACCTTTAGTTTAGTTAATTTAGAAATTTTAATGGTAACCCACAAACATTTTTTTGATCTATGATATGGTAAAATAATCAATGTTGTACCAATAAACCAGGCAACTCAACCAAGTATAATTCAATTAAGAAAAGAAATAAAGAGTCATATTGATTTTAAGACCTTTAAAAAATCTGAAAATTGTTGTGGAAGGCCCAGTTCTTGGAATGTAAAAAGTCAAATTATATCAGGAAGTTAGTCATTCAATGAAAAAGATTCAGACATTGGCAATTCAGATGTTACCAGACAGTATAGGTAAACAGTGAAATTTCTCCACCTAGCAACTTGAAAATTCTAGCAAACACTTAACGGAAAACAAAGTTAAGTCTGCTAGATGCTGCCAATGAAAATATTCAATTATCTATGGATCTTACAGACATTTCTTCAGTATTTGGAAATGTATCAGTAGTTACCATCTTTATTTTTATTTTATTTTTTTAAAATATATTTTATTGATATTTTACAGAGAGGAAGAGAGCTAGAAACGTCGATGAGAGAGAAACATCAACCAGCTGCCTCTTGCAACCAATGTACATGCCCTTGACCTGAATCGAACCCAGGACCTTTCAGTCCGCAGACCGATGCTCTACCACTGAGCCAAACCGGTTTCGGCAGTAGTTACCATCTTTATTTTTAAGTTTTTCAGATAGAGGCCATATAAAAAGCAGTACTATAATTATAATTATTGACAGTATAAGAGCCCAACTAAAACCCATAAAATTTGGCTTTTTAAATTACTTTAGATATTTGATCATTTGTATTAAGTATTTTTTGACTGCAGAATTATTGTTGTACTTTTAAAAATATATTTTTATTGATTTTAGAGAGGAAGGGAAGGGGAGAGAGAGAGAAACATCAATAATGAGACAGAATCATTGATGGGCTGTCTCCTGCATGTCCCACACTGGCAATTGAGCTCCCAACCCAGGCATGTGCCCCTACCAGAAATCAAACCAGTGACTTCATGGTTCATAGGTTGATGTTCAACCACTGAGCTATGCTGGTTCACAGGTTGACTTCCTGGTTCATAGGTTGACTTCCTGGTTCATAGATTAATGTTCAACCACTGAGTTATGCTGGCTGACCGATTGCACTTTTGTAGTTTTTGATAGACCAATTTTTGAATAATTTTAGTTACTCCTCAAACCTCTATATGTTTTTACAAACCAAAATTTAAAAATGTTTCTTGAAGCTTTTTTCTTTTGGCATGTTCTATTTACTTTGGCTCAAGTTAGGATATAATATTTAAGGGAAAATAAGTAGAAAAACATACTTATTCAACAAATATTTATTGAGCTAAATATAATGCCAAGACATTGGGGCAGAGTAGTGAATAATACTCAATAGAATAATAGTAAAATTATTATAGTAGTGAATAACACTCCATAGAATAATACTTCTCAGTTTTATCAATGACTTCTGTGATGGTTAATCTTATGTGTCAACTGGTTTAGGTTATTTGGTTAATGCCAGTGTCTGTGAAGATATTGATGTGAAAGTAATTTTCAACTACAATTAAGTTTACACCAATAAATTTTGAGTAAAGTAGATTAATACCAATAAATTTTGAGTAAAGTAGATTATCCTCCATAATGTATGTTGGCCTCATCTAATCAATTGAAGAGTTTAGTAGAAAAAAACTGAAGTCCCCTGACAAGGAATTCTGCCTTTAAACTGCCTTTGGACTCAAAATTACATCAATTATTTCCTACGTCTCTAGCCTGCTAGCCTACCCTGCAGCTTTTGAACTTGCCAGCCCCCATAATTACTTAAAATAAAGCTCTCAATATATAGGTAGGTAGATAGATTAGATAGATAGGTGTATGATGATGATAGATAGATAGATAGATAGATAGATAGATAGATAGATAGATAGATAGATTATAGATAGATGATAGATAGATGATAGATAGATAGATAGATAGATAGATGATAGATAGATAGATAGATAGATAGATAGATAGATAGATAGATAGATAGATGAAAAATAGATGATAGATAGATTCTATTGATTTGTTCCCCTGGAAAATCCTGACTAAGACAACCCTCCTTGATATTAAATTCAAAGGTCATTGCTCAACCTCTTTTTCCTGAATCTGTCAGCAGCATCTGACTGTTGATAATCCCTCTTCTTTAATACACTTTACGTATTTCCATATTAAGTGTCTTGTTTATTGGCCTAACCTTTAGACTCGTTTATTTCCTCCTAGAATGCAGTCTCCTCTAGTGCAGAGATTTGGGGCAATTTTGTTCACTGTTTCACTATTAAATTTCCTATTACCCAGAATATAGTGCATGGCTTATAATAATTAAATGCTGTATGCTTATATTTTAATGGTTTAAAATAAGATATTTGAAATGTATTTTTCTTATGAAACTAAAGTTACCACCTTATTTCAGAAAATATAAATTCAAACACTCTTAAAGTTCAAACTCCTGCCAATTATGTTTAACCTATATTTAATGACTCAGTTTGGTGCCTTTTATTTATTTACTTATTTTTAGGGAAGAGTTTATTACAACTATAGAAACCAAAAGAGCCCAAAATGGATTGATCACAAGCACCCAAAGTATTCAGAGGCAGAGTGAAGGGTGACCTTGCTCTCAAGATCAGACTGAGGAGAGATGGTACCTACTCTTGTTTTCCTGACTAGACCCCAGCACTTCACCCCAGGAATGTGGGAGCCAAAAATACAAAAATGGAATAAGTTGTAGAGCTTCAATAGTTATATATAACAATCTATCCTGGACTTATTAAAACATTATTTGTGTAACCTTATCTATCTGCATGTCTTGATTTGCTTCGGGGCATAATTATTTCCTCTACATAATCACTGTAATAGAGTCTAACTCACGTCTTTGATATTTTTTTCTAGATTAGAACACACTGTCATCTCATAAGAATTTGAGCATTTTGGAGATGCAAATCAAAACAACAATGCGGTACCATCTCACACCTGTAAGAATGGCCAACATCAACAAAACAACAAACAACAAATGTTGGCGAGGTTGTGGAGAAAAAGGAACCCTCGTGCACTGCTGGTGGGATTGTAGGTTGGTGCAACCACTGTGGAAAACAGTATGGAGCTTCCTCAAAAAACTGAAAATGGAACTCCCATTTGACCCAGTAATCCCACTACTAGGAATATACCCCAAGAAACTAGAAACCCCAATCAGAAAGGATATATGCACCCCTATGTTCATAGCAGCACAATTTACAATAGCTAGGATTTGGAAACAGCCTAGGTGCCCGTCAGCAGATGAATGGATCAGAAAACTATGGTACATCTACACCATGGAATACTATGCTGCCATAAAAAGGAAGGAATTCTCATCATTTGCAGTAACTTGGATGGAATTGGAGAGCATCATGCTGAGTGAAATAAGCCAGTCAATGAAAGAGAAACACTACATGACCTCACTCATTTATGGATATTAAAGATCATTATAAATGAATGAACAGAAAGATTGATATAGTGACAGTAAAACAACAGGCAGACTGTCAAATGACAGCGGGGGGGGGGAGGGTAGGGAGATCTGGGGGAGTTAAGAGATCAACCAAAGGACTGGTATGCTTGCATATAAGAATAACCAATGGACACAAAACTCTGGGGAGGGAGGGCATCTATGGGGGGGGCAATGATAAGCTATGTATACAGATAATACCTTAATAAAAAATAAAAAAAAATTAAAAAAAAAAAAGAATTTGAGCATTTTGGGGTGAACTATAAACCACTTTCCAAGTTAGATCATATTTCTACCCTAAATATGTTAAATAGAATGATAAAGTGTTAATTCCCTATTTATTGTTGCTTCACTATTTTAGTTGAGAGTCTATAATCTTAAAAATATTATTTTAGAAGGAATCATTATTAAGATAAGTTTAGTAGTATATAATATATTAATAATGCACTATATGTTATATTATCATTCATATCCCAATAAACATTCTTCAAAACACTAAACTTAATCACATGAATATACTAGTAGGCAGTCCAAGTCTTGAGTCCCCCCATAATAATGACATGGTTCACACACACACACACACACACACACACATTTAAACTGTATTTTCTATATCTGTATGGAATTTATATTGTTTACTTTTTCAAGTTATAAAAGAAATATCTTCTCATTGCAAAAAATTCTTTAAAAAATATTTTGAGATGGATATTGGGGCTTCATACAGTACACCAGAATTAGTCAACAGTAAATCAAGATAATTTATATTTTTTTTTAAAAAGGACAAATTAAGCAATTGAAAATGGAAGGACCTGAGACACATCTTAACTTGAAGTCAAGAAAATATTGATACCAATCCACTTTCAGGATCTGGTTGAAGAGTTGTCTAAATAATGTGGTCAATAGTCCATGGCTTTTTTGTGTTTGTTTAAGCTCTGATTTGCAAATATTGGTAAAGAGTGAGCCAAACTTATAAAAAGTAATGTAGCTTCTTCTGTTTGTCAAAGCAATCTTGAATCCTTAAGGTTTAAAATATAATTCTTTTTGTTTGTTTGTTTTTGTTAATCCTCACCCAAGAATATTGTTTTCATTGATTTTTAGAGACACTAGAGGGAGGGAGGGAGATGAGGAGAGAGAAACTTTGATGTGAGAGATATATATCATGGCCTCCCACATGTGCCCCGACTGGGCCATGACTCAACCTCCAACCCAGGTACATGCCCTTAATCTGAAATCAAACCCAGTGCACCAGCCAACACTCTAACCGCTGAGCAACAAGGGGCCAAGGCTGAAATATAATTTTTAGTCTTTAATGCTTTTTGTAATATGCTGTAAAGAAAACAACACGTTTTATAACAACCCATATTTCAGAAAAAACAAGTCCATATTCTTTTCTTTTCTTTTCTTTTTTCTTAAAGGAGAGGAAAGACTACAATTGAGTTTTATGATTTCATGCTGTCTATTTCAGCAAGGTTATAGAACCTTTGCAAAACCAGATTTGATTTTATTTCTTGAATGAATTCTTTCTCTCAAAACATACAGCTAAAATTAAGAAGGAAAATAAAATATAACCTTAAATGAGAGCTTTTATACTGCACTTCTTACAACAGCTGCTTTTACTTCATTTTAAATTAACCAAGCTTTATGTAGAGTCTTCGGAGCTGACCCTTATAGAACAGCAATACTATTAGCCGCACATGTTTCAGATTTTGTGTTTCTGAGATAACACTTATTATAATAACCAAAAAATGAGACTAAATTATGTTTGAGAGGGGGAAAAATTGTGTGTCATTTAAAATAGCAGTGAAATCGATATGAATGTTACTTCTTGAAGACACAGAAAACTACAGGCTTTATCTCACTCTTGTTTAATCCATTTATACTTTCTAGAGAGCCTATTGAGAAACATAAAAGTAGAGCCCATAATTTTGACATCTAAAATTGACAATGGCAAAAAGAGACATTTTCTTCTTAATTTCTACTTCTAGTAAAATTTTATGGTAACGTTTAATAACTTTCTTCTATGGAGCTTAGAGAACCTTATGTACACTAATTGGTGAATCCTTTCAACAATCTTATGAAATAGGCAGGAAATTCCTGTTGGTCAAGACATAAAAGAAAACAAAGTCACATTCTATTATTTACCATGGAAAATAAAATTTAATGAATTGTTGCAAGAAACTTTTAATGAGCTATTCTTCTCTGATGAGAACCAAAAAAAAAAAAAAAAAGAGGAAATTGGTTTAAAATGTTCTTAAATTGCAATAGGGAGAATATAAGATAGCAATATGAAATATTTTTTAAAATATATTTTTATTTCAGAGAGGAAGGGAGAGGGAGAGAGACAGTAACATCAATGACAACATAGAATAGTCAGTTGGCTGCCTCCTCCAAGCCCCCTACTAGGGACCAAGCCCACAATCCCAGCATGTGCCCTGACCAGAATCAAACCTCTACCTCCTGGGTGACAGGTTAACCCTCAAACATTGAACCATGCTGGCTGGGCTGAAAGAATTTTTTAATGGTGAGAGTGATAATGAAACTGGATTAGGTTAATTAGCCTACAGCATGCATGTTAACAGTGAAACACAAGATGACAGACAAGGTTTGGGATCAGGAAGAGGTACAAAGCACTCTGACCATTTATTTCTTTATTTACTTACTTACTTACTTATTTTTAATCCTCACCCAAGAATATTTTTTTTCATTGATTTTTAAAGAGAGCGGGAGAGGGAAAGACGGAGAGAAACACCGATGTGAGAGAGACACATTGATTGGTTGCCTCCTGCATGCCCCTGACCAGGGCCTGGAGCCTGCAACCGAGGCATGTGACCTTGACCAGAATAAAACGCAGGAACCTACAGTGTGCAGGCCAGTGGTCTATCCAAATCAGCTAGGGCCCTATGACCTCTTTATATATCTCCTCTTCCCATCTTAGGACAGTCAGGTACTTGTATTTGATTTATTATGACTGCATAACCCCAAGGCTCAGGGAAACATTTCTCCTCTGTCATGGGTTTAATATGGGAAGGCAGCAGAGATCCATGATACTATAGCTTATTGTGAGTCATATTTCCTCATTTTGGAAGAAGATAAATTAATGATAGATTTCAGATGTTCTGTTTACGTAGTTTATACCAGGAAGAAAGTAAATAATGTTCTTTTCAAACTCTTCCAAACTAATGAAATTCCATATCAATTAAAATCACATTGTAGTAGCTTGTTTGATCAATGTAAGGGCCATCCTATCTAATAAAGAAGGAATATGCTAAATGACTGCACACCCTCAAAGATGGTGACACCCACAGCCACAAGATGGCGGCACCCAGTCCCTCTCTGCCTCACTCGGGTGGCAGGTGCACAGCATGGCTGGGCCCACCCCCAGGCAGGTCTGGCAGCTCCACGCGCCTGCCTCTGGAGTCCTCCAGTTCCCTCAGTCCCCCAGCTGCCCAGGGACAGCCTGTGGTTTAGGCAAGCCTTGAATGGCAGCTGCCCAGCCACCCAGGGACAGCCTGAGGGATGACCAAACGACTGTACAAGAAGGCTGCATAGGGAGACCAGGTGGAAGGGGGGTTTAGTGAGGGATGACCAGGATAGCAGGAGGGCAGTTAAGGGTGACCAGGCCAGTGGAAGGGGGAAGTTAGGAACTACTGGGCTAGCAGGGAGGGGGCAGTTGGGGACAACCTGGCTGGCAGCAAGGGGCAGTTAGGAGTGACCAGGCTGGCAGGGGGGGCAGGGAAAGTTAGGGATGATCAGGCTGGCATGCATATGCAGTGAGGGATGATCAAGCAGTTAGGGGCAACCAGGCAAGCAGGAAGGTGAGCGATTATGAGCCAATAGTCCAGGATTGTGAGAGGAATGTCCTACTCCCAGTTTAGACCGGCAGTCAGACATCCCCCTAGGGAATCTGGATTGGACAGGGTGCAGGCTGGGCTGAGGGGACCCTCCCCCATGCACGAATTTCATGCACCCTGCCTCTAGTCATGGATAATCCTCTTTTGAGGATTTTATCTAAATGATTACTGATCAATGGCTGACCCAACTAAGCTTACCCTACAGTGCTTTAGGAACCTACCAATAAAATTTTTAACATGTTTATTAACTCTCCTACACTCAGTGAACAACTATGGCTCTCAACCCTAGAGAATCTACTCATCCTTGTTATTAATCTCAATGGCTTTCAAAAATATGCTATAATTTGCATAAATGTTTCTGAGTGTTCTCCATTACAATTCCCTCCACTAAAGCATGGCTTTAATTGATGTAATCGATTTTATTTTATAAAATTTTAATTAGTTCAAAATCTATTGTGTGGAAAATAAGACAAGCCTGGAAGAACTACTAAATAGACTTTAGATACAAAGTTATATTATTGAGAATACATGAAATTCTGAAGAGAATTGTCATTTGGATTTAGCCAAGTTTAATCACATCAATAATTCCTGCCATTTGGTATGGTATCTGTGTTATATATATATCTTTCCACTCACTGATTGAGAGTCAAGTGTTTTTTATATGAGGGTGTGGCAGCAGGGAATCTAAAAAGTCATCCTACCTAATACAAAAGTAATATGCAAATTAACCACTGATCTGCTACACCAACAAGTCAAGTCCACTAACCACACCCACCAGCTAATCAGAGCAAGTATGCAAATAAACCCAACCAAGATGGCTACAGCCACAGAGAGCAGGAGGGGGGCTTGGGTTTCCCAGACAATGGAGGAAGCCAAGCTTTCCACCTGCTTTGGCTGGCCTAGGTCTCCACTCAAGGATAAAGTTTCAATTATAGAAGGTAAACAAATCCAAACAAAAATGCCGGCAGCCACGGAGCAAGCAGGAGACTTGGCTCTACTCCAGGCTACAAAGTTTCAATTGTAGAAAGTAAATAAATTCCAGATATCAGGGCCTCCACTTGGGTCACCAGGGGGCATGGCTGGCCTGCAAACCACCACAGACCCCTTGCTTAGGCTGCCCCACACCCCAAGGGAACCCCCACCCCGATCTGGGACACTCTTCAGGGCAAACTAGCTGGCCCCCACCCGTGCATCAGGCCTATATCCTATCAAATAAAAGAGTAATATGCAGAGTGACCATCACTCCAACACACAATAGCTGCCCCCATGTGGTCAAAGATCCTGCTCCCATGTGGACACAAGATGGACACCACAAGATGGCCAGCAGGGAAGGGCAGTTGGGAGGGACCAGGCCTGCAAGGGAAGGCAGTTGGGGCCAATCAAACCTGTAGCAAAGGGCAGGTGGAGGCAATCAACCCTGCAGGGGAGGGCAGTTAGGGGTGACTAGGCAGGCAGAGGAGGGAAGTTAGGGACAAACAGGTTGGCAGGGAGCAGTTAAACATCAATCAGGCTGGCATGGGAGTGGTTAGGGAGTGTCAGGCTGGCAGGCAGAAGCAATTAGGGACAATCAGGAAGGCAGGCAGTCAAGCAGTTGGGAGTCAGCAGTCCTGGATTGTTTAAAGGATGTCCAACTGCCCGGTGGGATCAGGTCTAAATGGGCAGTAGGACATACTTCGAGGGGTCCCAAATTGAAGAGGGTGCAGGCTGGGCTGAGGGACCCATCCCCTCTCCCTGTGCACAAATTTCATGCTCCGGGACTCTAGTTTAAAATAACTTCACATGAGCCTGGACAGTATGGTTCAGTGGTGAGCTTTGACCTATGAATCAGAAGGTAACAGTCAGTCAGGACACATGTCCTGGTTACTGGCTCGATCCCCAGTAAAGGGTGTGCAAGAAGCAGCAGATCAATGATTGCCTCTCATCATTGAGGTTTCTTTCTCTTCTTTCCTCTTCCTCCTTGAAATAAATATATATATATATATATATATATATATATATATATATATATATATATATTTATATAAATATATATATATAAATTAATTAAATAACTTCACATGAGATTATATTTGAGGTTGAAAGCCACAATTTTAGTATGTAAAATACAAATTAGAAATCTAGTTATTTTTAAATATATATTTTATTGATTTTTTATTTATTTTTTACAGAGAGGAAGATAGAGGGATAGAGAGGTAGAAACATCGATGAGAGAGAATCATCGATCAGCTGCCTCCTGCACACCCCCTACTGGGGATGTGCCCGCAACCAAGGCACATGCCCTTGACCGGAATCGAACCTGGGACCCTTCAGTCCGCAGGCTGACGCTCTATCCACTGAGCCAAACCAGCTAGGGCAAGAAACCTAGTTATTTTTATTTCCTTTAGAGAAAACATGGGAAAATAAAAATATTGGCCAGCACATATAAGCAATTTTGTGTGTGTGTGTGTGCGTGTGTTGTTTGAATTTTGAAAGCACAATTTGTTTCAAATCTAAGTCCAATTAAAAAATAAAAAGAACACTCTATGAACCATAGCAAAAACACCAACTTCATATATATTTTACTCTCAATTTTCCCCAATTGGCTTTAGTTGTTCACTTTACAAGAGAGATTAAAAGTGAGAACACATACAGAAAATTATTTTTTTGTATTGCTTCAACATATGGTTTGCCTTTAAATATTCATATCATTCAACTAAGTAATTTCTAACATGGACTCAAAATAAGACCATTTATAATGCAAAACTTTCATGGGGACAGCGATTAAAATATAGAGAAGAAGTGCTTCTTAGGTCTTCTTTACATTTCTTATGTATGTTTTCCATTTTATTTCTATGCAAATTTTGCATAGAAATAAATGTTCACCCCTCAAACCAAACAGTTTTCTTCAGAGTCAAAAATTAATCAATGCACAGAAATCTATCCAATTTTCCCTGAGAAATGTTATCCCTGTGAGTTATGAAATTCTTGGTTTGGGCTTCTTGGATTTCTAACTAGAAAAATTTCCCCCATAATCTATGTAAGTTTATCAGAATGCTCTCTGGAGTGAAGGAAAGGTCTTTCCCAGTGATGTTGTGATTTATAATAAGAAATATGCATTTGGCCTTCATCCATTTCTGGCATAGGGCTCCTAATACCCTTGGAGTTTTCTAAGTGGTAAGGGAGATAAAACTAATTTTTGTTATGTTATGAGGTGACTTTTGGATCTTACCTTGTAGATTGAGGCTGGTTGCCAACGAACCAACCATATTATTTGAGGTATGAAACTTTCAGTACCATCCCCTCCATCCCCAATAGCCCCCAATAAACAACACACACACACACACACACACACACACACACACACACACACACACACATCTACAGCGAGAATCCCTGATATAATGATTGAAAATGGTTCTCTCTCCTTACTATAGGGAGAGGCAGAGGGGCCAGGAAGATCCTCAAATGAGAGGTTTTACTGCACTTGGCCCATGCCAGTCCCCTGTGCAATCTGTCCACCTGAAGAGAATTGGTGAAGGCTCCATGGCTCACACACATCTTTTTTTTTTAAGTATATTTTTTTTTATTTCAGGAAGGAAGTGAGAGGGCCCAAGAGATACAAGCATCAATGATGAGAATCATTGATTGGCTGCCTTCCACATGCCACTACTGAGGATCAAATCTTCAACCCAGACATGTGCCCTGACAGAGAATCCAACCGTGACCTTCTGATTCATAGGTTGACACTTAACCACTGAGCCACACCAGCCAGGTTCATACACACTTTTGATTTGGTGACAAAGTCCAAAAATAGACAAGACAGTGAGGAAGGGGAGAGGAATATAGTGGAGGATAGAGAAAAGGTATTTTGCAAACCAGAGAATGGGGCCACAGGAAAAGGTTTATGCTGCCTAAGTGGAGGGATAAAGGAGAAAGTAAATTACAGAGTTATTTTATGAATGGCAGCAAAGGCCAGGTGGACCTTGTGGGAAAGTAAGCCAGGCTTCATTGTTCTTCAATATAAAAAAAACAATCTCAGTATTGCACTGGAGAGAAATGGAATGCTCATCAATTATATTAAAAGTAGATTGACTTATTAAAAATGCAGCAATGTTTGCCAAAAGTAGATGGAAAACAGAAATTCAAAACAAGGTGAGGTCATTTGCAAAACCTTAGTCCCACCACTAACTCCCAGCAGCTGACAGTTCTGCATCAACAAGGTGCTGATGGGAGGTGGGTGGGAAAGAAGAGGCCAAATGGATCAGGGGGGAGAAAAACCAAGAAAGAATTTATAGGACCTTTCCCCAACATCATTTTCCAATATTGAGAAAGACATTTCTCTTTTCCCTCTATTTGATAGGCATTGGTATCAATTTAGAGTCTAAGTTACATCCTTGTGGAAATCAGGATTTTCTTAATATACCTATTCTAGATGCATGCCCATTTATCTTATGACAGCTAAAACCAGCCAAACTCTATTAATTTCTGAGCCTGAATCTGGATAACCACTCTCTTTCTATAATACTGGAATTATAATTTTAAAGTTTGAAGTAACTTTTGAAAATATCTACTCCATATTTCTCTAGTTTCTCAATGTTAGGGAAAGTCAAATTCAGAAAAGTACATTGATTTGCCTTATTTTACAGAGCGTGGTAGTAGTAGCAGCACCAGGGCAAGAGTCAGGACTTCTGGCATCTGCTTCACTATAAAATTAAAGAAAATGAACACTTTAGCTTTGAGTAATTAACTCAAGAACAAAGCTTAGGATTCTAGCTAGTGGGTATTCCAGCAGTACATGGTTATTATATTGCTTTAATAAGTTCTATTAAAGCCTGATATAGCTAAAATAGCAGGAATGTTAAGCATGCACAAACATTAGTCATGGTTCAACTAATTTAGGGCACCATATTATTGCAGAAGACCAGAGAAAAATCAAGCAATGCTTTTAAAGTAAAGGAGTTACACTGTTTATTACACCAGCGGACTTAGTGGAATAATTTCCCAAGTCTGAGCAAAGTAACATCCAGGGAGCATCGCTTTTATATTTTATAGGGGCTTTGTCCCCCAAATATGGATTATGCTTCTGCTCCTTTCACAGGCTTTGCAAAAAAGGTCCCAGGTGTTGGGGGTCTTGAGACCATATCTAATGGTCTGGCCTAGAACCAGTACTAATAACCCACCCCTCTGGGGCTGTGCACTGTTCATAGCTTATGACCTCTGTATTTAGGTAACAGGTCTTGCAAGACCAGTTTCTGGGAAAGAGACAGTGACTTAATTATAGATTATCAAGAACATACACTGGGCTTGTTGGCACACATTTAGATTGATAGGATTCTCCCCCAACCCTCCACCCCCAATATCAGGATTACATTGGAATTAGCCTTTTAGCCTTCTCATCCCCCTCGTCCCAAAGCTTTTCTTTTTTAAAAACAAAATGTCTTTATTGATTAAGGTATCACACATTTGTCCTCAACCTCTCATTCCAATCCCCCACCCCTCCCCTCTCACGCCCCCACCACCCTATTGTCCTTAGGCTCAAAGCTTTTCTTTAGCCTTGTGGTACGACTACAGGATGCTACAATGAACAGGGATGACAACTGCTCTTAGCTGCTTCCTGCCGATAAGGGGCAATGACCAAGGGGTTAGCATCCTGTTTCTTCCTCTCAGAGGGGTTTGTAGGGAATTCTGGTTTGTAGGACCATGTGAAGTTTAAAGACATCTAGGCAAGATGAGATAAAGCGAGTTAAGAAATTTAGAAGACATGGTCTTAATGTTATGGTTATGAGTAGCATTAACAGTAGTCCTGCCAATGGGAGAAGACATTTCCACCATATAAAGCTTTAAACACATTCATTTAGAGCCCTGGTCCGTGTGACTCAGTGGGTTGGTGTAGTCTTGTGTATCAAAAGGTTGCTGGTTGGATTCCTGGTCAGGGCCTGTGTTGGGGGCTCGATCCCCAGTAGGGGGCATGCAGAAAGCAGCTCTTCACATCAATGTTTCTCCCTCTCTCTTCCTCTCCCTCTCTTTCTCTCTCTAAAAATCTAAAAAAAAAACAACAAAAAAAATATTCTCTTAAAACTGTTGCCATAATAAAGACTTACTTTTTAAAACAAACAATGGGGTGATGAGTAGCAAAAGCTTTCCCACCTATTCCTGGGGAAGTCAGAAAAAGCTAGTGTGATTGGCAAAGTTTGCAAAAGAGACATTAAATAAAAGTCAGCCTTTTTACTTTAATCATCAACATGATGGAATTTTTTTTAACAATCACTGTCAATTTGCACAGGAAGTCACTATTCAATCATCCAAATTTGAAACAGAAAGTTTTCTTCCACAGTGAGATTAAACATTAAGACATTACAAATTATGAGAAGTTGACTGTAATCAATTACTACTCTTATAGCTTCTTTTCTTCTCAATGAGTTCTTCAAATAAGGACACACAAAACATGATTTCCAGAAAATCAGATGTGGGTGCATTTAGAGGCAGAAAGAATAATACTTTTTCTTTTGAAAGCCAGAAAAAAGAATTAAATGATTTAGATATTAGAATTCTCATTGGTTTTAGAGAAAAGTTGGCTTCTGGAAATATATAAAATTGACAGGTATATATAGAATACTCAGTGGTGCTGCACTAAAAATGTAATAAGTGGCCCTTGGGGCCCCCAGCATTAGAGCATTTTTAAGAAGTTCAGTTCTTCCAGGGCATTGTGACTTCTGCATTGCCAATTTCAGCATTACTTAATGTCTCAGCTTCTTCTGTGGGAAAATGGAAACTTTCCATACACTTCTCAGATTTATTGGGAAATGAATGACCAAACATTTCTAAAGGAATTCCCATGAAAACTCTGAGATGCTTTACTTTCTAAGTCCCTTTGTGCACAGTTTTCAGTGTCTTGAGATCAACGTAATCTAAATGAATAGCTCAGCTAATAGAACAGGACAAAACGGAAAGAAGAAACATCAAATATTTGTGGGAGATAGCCTAGCCCACAGTCCTCTGCTCTTTTTTCTTTACATTCTCACTGAGAGAACTCTTCTCTTTGGGATACCAATATAATATGAAGGTTCAGACATAGGCTTTTAAGTCAGATAGTATAGGACTGAAGCCTAGTTCTTTCAATTACCAGCCATGTGACTCTAAATAAGTCACTTCATATCTCCGAGCTTATTTATTTTAAATATATGAAATACATGTGAGAGAATAGTGAGTAGAATAGTTTCTACTATCCATGAGTTGCTGAGGCCCAAGGCTGATAATAAAGGCTCCAATTCCCCTTTGTTGTGTACTTGCTTTCCCAAATCCCATTGCAGTAAGGGTGTGCACATGACCCAGTTCTGGCCAATAAGATGAAAGGACGTGTCTTCCTGAGATTTCTGGTTAATATTTTGTATCAGGTATGAGAGACAAAGCTTCATAAAGAAAAACCCTTTGTCTTTTGTCTCTGGGCTTCCTATATATACATATCTTTGACCTGGGGGTATGGTGGGACACCTTTAACTTGGCAATGATAAGCCACAAATAAGAAGAACCAGCACAGAGGGAACTGCTGAGAGAGGAGATGGAAAGAGAAATGATGTTTTTGATGATATCACAGAACAGCTGAATCAACCCTGGGCTCCTGACCTCCAGACTTATGATAAACTAGTGTCTTCAGTGTTTGAGTCCCCCCTCCCTCCCTCTGCCCATTTTTTCAATGAATTACATTAGACTTTGTGGATAAATTATTTTGCTGATTTGAAAGTCCAAAGAGAGTATGCTTTGTGGAAAAGTTGTTTTGCTGAATTGAAAGTCCAAAGAAAGTACCTAGTACCACAATCTATCACTGTTTATCTTATGAATTATGGAATGTTGTGCTATATGGTTTGTTTGCCTTCAAGATCTTCTGACCCTTCTACTTCAGCCTTCAATATTTGCAAAAAGACTGGCCATCCTGGACTTTCTCAATAGCCTCCGATGTCCTCAGGTTTCCAGTTTGTTTCAGCCAATGGGAGTCACCAGCAAGAGAGAAGATGGTGAAAAGAGAATGAGGGTGGATACTTACTCACTTCTCTCCCTTCCCTGTGAGTCACCAGGGGTTGAGATTTTATTCATCCTCTGTCAAAAGCCAGTGTTCCTGTCAGGTAACACCTGCTCTCTAATGACCCCTTCCTTCCTTAACCCCTCCAGACAGGTGGCCCCTCACTCATGCTAGCCCCAAGGAACCATCTCATTTTTGTTGGTTTCTCCATCAATGCCCACACCTTTATAAATAGGCCCCTTAGTAATTTCTCCTCAGTTGTCCCATTTTATATGTCATATGTTTCCTGCTGGATTCTGACCTAATTAAGTAGAAAGAACATGGCATTTTGTATATAAGCCAAGGGTACAAAAAAAAACACACAACAACTAACAAACCTTACCAACTACAACTAAGGCAAGTGACATAAGAGAGCTGAACTTTTAAAGTAGGATAATAATAACTATTCCAAAGGATCATTATGAGGGTTAAATATTAAATACTTTAATAGGGCCTGGCACATAATAGATGTTTAATAAATACAACTTCCTTTCCTATCACCTTAACTCCAAGTCTTCCTTCAATTACTGAATAAGGATCAGTTAATTCCAAAGTCAGCCACTTTATATAGAAGATCTAAGGCCATAAGATAAAAAATAAAGAAATGGCTCATGTACCTCTTCCCTCTCTTCACCACAGCCATTGTAATTGACTATGGTACTTGTTCTCACTGAGCTCTGAGGTGCTCTCAGAATCCTTTCAGCCCATTTTTTCCTCTTCCTCAGACATTTTTGTTTCTAATCATTCCAGGAACATGGAAGTTCCAAAGTAGATTGTGAGGTGTTTAAAGTAACAGACAAAAATTGACATTTTTAGAATTATTTCTGATAGTCTATAGAAGCTAAGATTTGGAGCATGATTTTTTTTTCCTAGTGGCTGAACAAAAAATTATACATTCAGTTCCTGTTAGCATTCTTGGGTGCAACCTGAAATAAATTAACAAATAAGGGAACGAAACAAGAAGATTGAGTTCTTTCTCACATAGAGTGGATTACATGATCCATTTACATCTCCACATCACAGCACATAGTGGCAGATCCACATATTGGAAGGTCTGATTATACTCCATTACATGCAGAATGGATTCCCTGTGCACATTGATGGTTTTGTTTAAGGACTAATCAGCTAGTTGATAATATTGATTTTTAGGAAAATTTCTAGCAGCAGTATTTGCATTTAAATAGAAATGCAATACCTCTTTGATTTAAAAAAAAAAAGCTGACTACAGTATGAAATATTCCTGCTACATTGCATTCATTCTCTCATTCAATTATGTTTGTGACGCACAAGTTATATAATCCTGGGACCAATATCCTCAGTTTTTCCATGTACACTTTAAAAAGGAAATAAAACCAAAGAGATATTGTTGTGCATAATATTTTATGCAGTTTGTAAATTAACTAAAATGATGTTGAGAATGTTAAAATTTTGAGGTATCACATAGAATTTCAAGGTATATTTCCTAGCTTGTAACTGAAAAAGTAACATAAATGGCTAGTGTGTTTGACAAGCATGTGTGTATGTATGTCTGTTGGGATATATATACACTTTCCCTCAGGGAATATTATCAGATATGGTATGTGTGGGTATTTTATAACATTTATGAGCACATGTATAAAGGCACTGAGCTAAGTACTTTCCAAAATATACTAACTAAAAAGTCCTAACAAAGTAAATTTAAAATATATTACTTATTATTATCCCCATTTTATAAATGAAGAAAAACACACCCAAGGTTTAAAAAATATTATGCTAGCCAAAACCGGTTTGGCTCAGTGGATAGAGTGTCGGTCTGCAGACTGAAAGGTCCCAGGTTCGATTCCGGTCAAGGGCATGTACATTGGTTGCGGGCACATCCCCAGTGGGGGGTGTGCAGGAGGCAGCTGGTCGATGTATCTCTCTCATCGATGTTTCTAGCTCCCTATCCCTCTCCCTTCCTCTCTGTGAAAATCAATAAAATATATATTTTTAAAAATATTATGCTAATCATCCAAAGTATCAAAGTTTGTAAATGGCAGAATTACAACTCAACTACAAGGATCCTATTCCAAAGTCAGTGCTCTTTAAGGTTCATTACACTCTCTCATGTATGTACTATCGCTTGCCGGGGTTCTTGTTCCAGCATTACAAAGGGTTCAGCAATCTGGAGAAAGGCTGTGCATAGGTGTAATAAGGAGTCCAAAGATGAAAGATAGTTTTGAAAAGCATTGGGGGTCAGAGGAGCTTCAGCTAAAGGAGCTAAAGACTCTTAAGCTTTAAGTTCTTCTTTCTTCAGGACCCTGTGCTTTTTATTAACACAGTTTGTCCTAAGGCAAGGTGGAGACATACACTTCAAAGGGTGGGGTTTGCAGAAGCATTGTCAGATTGGGAAATAACCTACAGCTGTTTGGCCAACAGGAGGCAATAACATGTAGATTAAGATGCCTAAGCTGTCTGGCAGCAAATGATTATCCTATTCAGTTTTGGGGGAGATGCTTTTTAGCCACTCCAACAGACGATCACATATGTGGCTTAGCCCTTGTTGAGCCCCTAAGCTTCATCAACCTTTTCATGAAACTCTTGTAATTATGACATGCTGGAACTGGTTTCCAGCAATCACTGATAATTATAAAAGGCAAACCAATAAATACTCATTGCATAGGGAAAAAAATCAAGTTAAAAAGTATAGTTATCTACATATATAAAAGCCTAAGCAACCAGTTGACCTAATGACAAGTTGACCAGTCACTCTAATGCACACTGACCACCAGGGGTAGACATTCAACACAGGAGCTGCCCCCTGGTGGTCAGTGCACTCCCACAGCCAACCTTCCATGGCTGGCCAACCTCCAGCAGCCCCTCTCCCCAGTGGCTGGCCCCGATAGACCCTGATTGGGGCTGGCCCAATCCGCCCTGATTGCTGGCCAGACCAAGGGACCTCACCCATGCATGAATTCATGCACTAGGCCTCTAGTTTAATATAATAAAGGTACACAACAAATGATCAAATATAACAAAGAACACAATGAAAAAAGTTATTAATAATGAAATGGATAGGACAAGGAAGTATGGGAATTAATGGTTAATATTTCTGTTTATTTAGCAAATGTTTATCAAATCCCCCCAGTGAGTGCTAAGACCTGTGCTCAACAGTAGGAATATAAAAATCCATAACACAATAGCCCTATCCTGAAAGAACTTAAAAGTCAAACAGAGAGATACAGTTGTATAAATAACTACAACATGTTATTCCCAAGGAAATTAAAATTTCACCAGGCATGGAAAAGACAGTTGTCATTAGTACATCATGGAGAAGGTTGGGAAAGGCTCCATGAGGATGTGACTAGAATTGACTACTAAAGTAAATAGGAAAAAATAAGTGATTTTTTTAGCTTATATTTTCATTAGTAACAGATTAAGATATAATTTACATGCCATTAAATCCTGCCCAATTGCACATTTTTAGTGTGTTTACAGAGTTGTGCAACCTTCACCACTATCTAATTATAAAATATTTTCATCATGCCAAAAGATACCTCATACTCACTAGCAGTTACTCCACATTTCCACACTCACCCCACCTCCTGGAAATTGCTAATCTACTTCCTATCTCTGTGGATTTGCTTATGCTGGACATTTCATGTAAAGGGAATCATACAATATATAATTCTGTGTTACTGGCTTTTTTCACTTAGCATCATGTTTTTTAAGGTTGATACATGTCATGTGTATCAGTATTTCATGTGCTTATATTGCTAAGTATTGCATTGTATATCACATTTTATTTACCCATTAATTCATTGATAACATTTTTGTTGTTTATACTTTTTTAGCTATTATGAAAATCCTATACAAGAAAGAGGTAATATACAAATTGACCACCACACCCTTACACAAGATGGCTGCTCCTATGTGGTCACAAGATGGCTTCTCCCATGTGGTCACAAGATGTCCACCACAAGATGGCTGGCAAGGGATGGCAGTTGGGGGCAACCAGGTCAGCAGGGGAGCAGTTAGGCATCAATCAGGCTGGCAGGGGAGTGGTTAGGGGTGATTAGGCTGGTAGGCAGAAACAGTTAGGGGCAATCAGCCAGACAGGCAGGCAAACTGTTGGGAGCAAGCAGTCCTGGATTGTGAGAGGTATATCCAATTGCTGGTTTAGGCCTGATTCCACAGGGCCTAAATGAGCAGTTGGACATCCCTTGAGGGGTCCCAGATTGAAAGGGTGGATACTGGCCTGAGGGACACCTATCCCCCCGAGGGACACCCCCCACCCCTGTACCCAGTTCATGAATTTCTTATATCGGGCCTCTAGTGTTATTATAAACAACTATGTAGAAATTTTTGTGTGGACATTTGTTTTTCTTCTTCATGAGTATATGTCTTGGAGTGGTGCTATGAAATTTGTTATAGTCCTTGAAGAAGTACTTGGCATACCTCCAGGACCACACAGGGAGATCAAGGCAGAATACAGAGAGAGAAAGAGAGAGAGAGAGAGAGAGAGAGAGAGAGAGAGAGAGAGAGAGAGAGGATGTGGAGCACATGACTTTATTAGGGTCCATGGGCAAAGCGCTTTGGGACCCTTGGGCTAAGGCCATATTGGTCAATTCAAGACAAAAGAGCAAAATTTTGGGAGTTCCCACAAAGGTCTTATTAAGGGATACTCAGAAGAAGGCACTGGCAGGCCTGGGAGACAATTACAAGGGTTGCTGGGGAATCATCTCAGGAGCTTGCATTTACTTGTGACTCTGTGGGTTGTTATCTAGGGTATAAAATTGCATAAGAAGTCTAGTGTCAGATTAAGGCTCCAGTAGGCCACTTGGACAAACAAAGTGGATACTAAGGTAGAAGCACCATGGAGTAGCTTAGCTCCATAAACTCTCAAGTGGAATACTGGGATCATATGATAAATCTGTATATTTAACATTTTAAGCAACTGCCAATGCAGCTGCATCACCAGCAATGTATGAGGGTTCCACTTTTTCCACATCAGTAATACTTGTTATTTATCTTTTTTTTTAAATTTTAGCCACCAAGATGGATTTAAAGTGATATCTCATTTTGGATTTAATTTGTATTTCCCTAATGACTAATTATGTCCAACATCTTTTCATGTGTTTATTGGACATTTGTATATTTTTGGAGAAATGTTAATGCAAATCTTTTGTCCATTATTCCATTGTCCTTTTACTATTATTGAGCTGTAAGATATTTATATTTTTTTCTGGTTAAGTCTCTTGTCAGATATCTGAGTTGCAAATGATTCCTCCAATTCTGTGGGTTGTCTTATAATTTCTTAATGATGCTATTTGAAGTACAAAAGCTTTTAATTTTTATGAAGTCCAACTTAATCTATCTTTTCCTTGTCACTTTTGCTTTTGCTGTCATCTCTAAAACTATAGTGCCTAACTCAAAATCATGAAGACTTACTCTTATCTTTTAAGATTTATATAGTTTTAGCTATTGTGTTTAGTACATAAACTACTTTGAATTAATTTTTGTATGTGATGTGAGGTATGGGTCTAACTTCACTTTCTTTACGTGGATATCATGTTGTTCCAGCACCATTTGTTCAAAATACTATTCTTTCCCCCTTTGAATGTCTTAGCACTTTGCAGAAAATTACTGTAAACGTAAGAATTCATTTAGGCACTCTGAATTGTATACTATGTTTTATATTTTTATCTCTAACAATAAATATTTTGAGTCTCAAAAGATGAATAGGTATTAGCCAGACAAAGGGTTCAAGTGAGATATGAGTGTGAGACATTGAACATTCCAGACAGAGATAATGTCAGAGTGGACATGTAGGGGGAACAGCATGATCACATTGGGGAAGAACAGGAATGGCTTTGGCTAGAACATTACAACAGTAGAGCATAGTAGGGGTGGAGAGAGAGGTAATGCCTAGGACTAAGGAGTTCTCTTTTACTCTATGAAAATGTGGAGCCTGTGAAGACTTTATACATGATCACATTTGACCCTGAAAGATCTTTATAGCACAAATATGAATAAATTGGGAGACTGAGAGGAAGGTGGAGACATCATTTCAGAAATTATCTCATGATATCAAAGCAGTCAATCAAAATATCCTGAGGTAAAACCATGCCATGGGACCAGAGAAGAAGGATGGGTGCATTGGAGTGATGTTTAAAGGCAAAAATCAGTAATATTCCTTCACCAGTTGGAAGAGTTTAGGTTGAAATAAAGGAAAAGAATTATTCATAACTTCCAGATTCCTATTGAAGAGTGCTACTCACCAAGCTAGAGAACAGAAGTGGGTCAAAGCAAATATAATCGTTTCCATTTGGGATTCGTTGAATATTCATCAATACTTTCTTTTTGTCAAGCACTTCACTAGGGCATTTTACATATTGTCTTCCATTCAATTGACATCCATTATATCACTAGCCCCACAAGGTTATATTGATTCTATTTTATAGAAGAAGAAACATCATTTCTGATACCTTCTGTTACACCAGGTTTTGTGCCATCTATGCATTTATTTAACATAACATCTTTTCTAAATGTTTTCTTTTGTCTTTTGATTATAATGTAATTTTGTGCACATCACAGGATTTAGAAATTGCTATTTTAAATCAGGACTGTGTCATAAAGCTGTTTGCTTCTTATATGTGCAATCTACTTCTTGCCATTTCTTTTGCCAAATTAAGTTTACTATTGGACTATGTAAACATGATCTTTATTCTATTTTGTAATATCCTGCATAACTTCCCAAATTGGCCAGAAGAACAAATTCATCTCTTCCACCACATCTAAGCTTACAACAATATGTTTCAGATAAATGTCTCCAAATACTGCAGGCCTACAGTTTGTTTTTGAGCCCAGCAATTTTATAGCAATACTGTAAATCAATGACTTCAATTTTGTATAATCAGGCTTGGCACAGATAGTGGCTCTTATCCAGACCTATTTAATTTCACCTTTTAGGAATTATGTAAATATCATATGTCTCTCTTCAAAATTTACCACTACAGTGTTGCATTATTGACCTCATCTCTCATAGACCACACAACGTATCGACCTTAGCATTTGTCTTCTTTGCACTTAGCGCATGTGGTGAGCACCTGAAAACCATTCTTAAACTTACCACCCACTCTCTCGCCGGCTCTGCCTCTGCATTTAAATCATGCTTGTTAATTTCTGCAGAGACTTGGCTGACAAGCAGAGTGTGATGGACTGTGCGGGACCACGATCACAGAGGCACAATACCAGGTCAGTATAAGACTCCAAACAGTGTGGTTATTTATGATAGTTACTGGGTATGACAGTAATTAAGTAGAACCTAAGCAAAAGATTAGTCCCAAAACAGAAGCAAAACCTATTATTGTCAAACTTCAACTAACTTTAACTTTTCCTTTAGAAATTTCAGCATTTTTTGATTTTGTGTTTTAAATATTTTCCCAAAACTTTTTTAGGGAAAAAAGCATTAAAAAAGAGTGCCAGTTTACATATATTGATGAGTTGAACTCCCCATGCCGCTTTGCCTTCCTCCAGTGTCCCTTCTCCCGTTCCTACTACACCCTGGCATACAACCCTGTTATTCCAGCGGAGTGCTGCAGCTTGTGGAGAGCAGTTAGTATAACTAACTCCAACTTGTATTTGAACATCATCATCTGAACACATACAGGTCTGAGCCAATAGCCAAGTCCTAGGCTTCCAGCAAAAGGGAGGCAACCCACAGGTTCAAGTGATAAGGATGACCAAGCATCTTCCTGGTCATTGCCAAATATGTTGATTTGGACTTAGAGGGCTAGTCTCAGAGACACAAGCTACTCTAACAGAAGAAGGGAGACACCTCCACGAGAAGGATAAAACTGAAACGAAGAGCAGTGACACTTTCTATTCACCCTCCTGCGAATGAGCCGGGCTGACAGCTCATGTGTCTGGCTTGGTGGCTGTTGATCATCCCCCGTCTCAAGCTAGTTCAGCAGTCTTCCTTGCAACATGTGGACCCCCTGGACACCGAGGCTTGTGTGACTCTGAATGACCGGTAACCACCGCTCTGCTGATAACCCTGACCAGAGGACATTTGAGACATTTGGACTTTTGGTTCGTTAACCTACAATACGTGTGTGTGTGTGTGTGTGTGTGTGTGTGTGTGTGTGTGTGTGATGTGTTTGTAATTTGGATTAAACCTGAAAGCAATAAAAGATAAATTGATAGCATAATCACTTACTTGTGTTGGCTCACTGTTGGTACTTGGTGTCGGGAACCTAGAGGGCCAAGTAACCACCTAGGATCCTGGCCTCCCTCAGGCAACTCTGATGTTATCTGGAGGTCAGGACATCAAGTGACTTATAGGAAAGACTACACTCAGAGCCAGGGTGCCCATAACAAGCTGAAATGAAAATAGCAACTAGCTGAGCAGATAAGTACCTACCACTCCACTCTGAAAAGAAAGAGCAAACCCAACTCTGCCATTTACCAGCTGTATGGCCATGAGCAAATTATTCGACCTCTCTGAGCCTGAAAGTCCTTCAATATGTCATCAAAGATATATATATATATATATATATATATATATATATATATATATATTTATATATTCGAACCTCAGCAAGTTGTGTGTTAATAAAGTGTCTAGAACAATGCCTGGTATATGTGCTACAAAAGTCTTAGCTTCCTATTGCATTATGCTGAACTTGCATGTAATGTTACATGTACACACACACCCAGAAACACAAAACTGACATTTTCTTTTCTGCATCACTCTACCTCCCTTTCCACAATGTGCTCTTACGACTCTGCATTGTATAGAAATTTGCAACGGAAGACAAATACTTGATTCTTCTTAGTATTTCAGTCACTCCTCAGTATAGTTAGGAATTTAGAAACCTCAAATTTCTTTTCCAGGTCACAAAAGTACATTTGGTGATCTACTGTTGTTCTATCTTTTAAGGTTAAATAAAAGGCTGCTGTGTACTAGAGCTTTGCCATCCAATATTTTATTCCCTGGAAATACTTAAGAACTGACTTTAATGCTAAGAACTATATCACCCATTAGCTGGCACTCATAAGAGCCTGATAAAATTGTCTTCTTTTTATGAATAATGTATTTTGCATAGCTTAGTTGATGACTGAAGTTCAACATTAGACAAAGGAACATACACAGATGCACACACACACAATCACACAAATACATCCTTCCTCCCCCTGCTCCCCCTACCACACACAAACATACCCTACCTAATCTCAACATGGGATGGGAAGATACCAAAGAACTGAGAATTTTTTGGTCTTTTTGTAATTAGTTGTATTATTTGTCAAACTAGCATTTCAGGCATTTTACTATAAGCAAATTCGAGTGACAGGATCTAGGAAGTTAGTTCCATATCACAACTATTACTCAGAGGAAAAAAACATTAATTTTTTGTAAGAAAAGGAAAACTAAGTTCCTAGGAAGATTATAACTACATTAGAAAAGGCATAGCTATTATAATATAGGATATATTTATTAATTTGAAATTCTAAATTATTTTGCAAAGAAAAAAGTTTTTCCCATAAAATGGAGGATTTTTGTGGCATAAAGCTTAAGAGGAATTGAATGTGGCATCTTTTAACTACTATTTATGGCATTATGATGCTTTATGTCAGCAATTTTCCGCCAGTGTGTCAAGGTACACTGATGTGCTGCAAGAATTTTTAAAACATGTAATAACTGAGTATTTTCCGATTATCAAATAAAAAATGACAACAGCCAACACAACAGTAGCTGGCCAGTGTGAATTAATCAAAATTATATCGTTTTTTTCAGTTTGGCAAAAAATTACTTTTTGGTGTGCCACAAAACTTTAGAAATTAGTTTATGTGTGCCATAGATGAAAAGGGTTGAAAATCTCTGCTTTATATCATGATAAGAAAAGTTTCCAGTACTTGAAAATACATTTTTATAATTTATAACTCATAAAAGTTTGAAATTAAATAATATATGTGGCATAACTATAATCTCTAAGACACTGAAGACAGCTGAAACCCGTTTGGCTCAGTGGATAGAGTGTCAGCCTGTGGACTGAAAAGACCCAGGTTCGATTCCGGTCAAGGGCATGTACCTTGGTTGTGGGCACATCCCAGTGGGGGTTGTGCATCTCTCTCATCGATGTGATCTCTCTCATCTATGTTTCTGACTTTCTATCCCACTCTCTTCCTCTCTGTAAAAAATCAATGAAATATATATATTTTTAAAAATAAGACACTGAAGACAGCCTAGTGTCTTGTATCAAAGGCCAAGAGATCAATAGCTTTATTAATCATTATGATACCTTCAGCTTCTGTGCCTTTTTGTAATAAAATACATTTATCCATGTAGGTTAAGTGCATGCTATTTTAAAAAAAATATATTTTATTGATTTTACACAGAGAGGAATTGAGAGGGATAGAGAGTTAGAAACGTCGATGAGAGAGATACATCAACCAGCTGCCTCTTGCACACTCCCCACCAGGGATGTGCCCGCAACCAAGGTACTTGCCTTTGACCGGAACTGACCCCGGGACCTTTCAGTCCACAGGCCGATGCCTTATCCACTGAGCCAAACCGGTCTCGGCTAAGTGCATGCTATTTTTTAAGGTAAGAGGACTAAAACATATAAAATCTTTAACATATAAAATTATTTTATATTAATATATCTTTGATGGTTTTTGCCTTATAGTCTGTACCTTATTTCTCAAAAATGGACAAAAGTGGTTTTTATTAAAGAGGATCTAAATTAAGTTAATGAAATTTAGCAAATTTTTCAAGAATAAGGATTGAGAACTTTGAGATCATCTGACAAATATTGAGAATCAGAAGTAATTATGTTTATTGTGCTGACATCATTTTCTCAACATTTAATGTTCCTTTATTAAGTATAGAGTTAAAACTTTACTGATTTTATACTTGCTTTCAAGACTGAATGTATCTTTTCAATAATGCCTCAGAGTTGGTGGCCAATAATTGGCTCAGGTTTGGTGGCCACAGTTTAGTTCTATAAATCAAATTATTATGTCCTAGAGGCATCAGATTATAAATTTTGTTTATGTTCTTGGAAATCCACTTCAAACTATAAAAGTGCAAAAGTTAATTGCATACACACACCTGTGCATATGCAAACATTTATTAAGTACATAAAGCCAAACTTGTTATATAAGTATCTCAGAACAAAGAGTGAATCTAAACCCAAAAATAGAGATGATTATACTTTAATTTTTTTTAAATATGGGCAAAATAATAAATACTATAAATCACCAATATTGACACAAGAAGAGTCAAATTACCATGACAGAAATTTTCAAAGTTGTTCAAGACTTTTGGGCCTAGCTGTTCTCCCAAAAATTTATTCAAACCTTCCAGGGATCTATAATTGCCAAGATGTCTAAATTATTGCAGAGCACCATAAAAGAAAGAAATTTCTTAATTCATTTTAAGAAATTAGCATATTCCTGATCTGAAAACCTGATAAATATAGGATGAAAATAGAAAGCTACAAACAAGTCTACTACTAGTAAAGTTGCTAAAATTATAAATAAATCTTAGAATGTTAACTGCAGTAGCACAGCAAAATACCATATCCAGATTGCCAACAATTACTCTTGAGTCACACAGTTCACATACTAAACATAATCCCATTAGTAATGCCTCCCATTACAGTAGTGATTTTTTAAGAAAAAGCAGTAAATAGAGGGAGGAAATGAGTAGTTTGGAAAAAGAAATGTAGTCACTTTGTCAGTCCCCAGGAGGAGCCATTGCCCAAGGGGCCCTAGGTATTAAAGACTTAAAAGTGATTCTATTTTCCTCTCTGTTCTTTTCTGAACTTCCTGAATGCTTTGAAGTGTCCATACTTCATTAATAATTCTAAAAAACTAATTAGAAATACTCAGAAGGAAAACAAAAAGTAAACAAATGAAAATCAACAGCCACACCATCAACAACAAAAAACGTAAGTGTTCCTGTGTGGTGATGAGAGTAGTAGAATCTTTAACATATGAAACCAACCAAGTTTGGACTGAAGCTTCCTATTCCCATCAATCTTTCTGCCTGGACATGGGCATTCTTCATTGCTCCAAGAACCTGTAGACTGTGTTCAAATTAGGATCATCTGTCCCCAAGTTTAATCTGATGACCACTGTTCACTAAAATGTTTTGAAAGGTGGGATCTGATGTCTTTTTCTAAAACCTCCTCAAACTGAGTCAATCAAATTACCACCAACTTTTAATCAGTTTCTCAGTATTCCCCTTGACTTTGAGGGTGAAGGCCATTGAGACATCATAGAGATTCTGGTTATTACTCTAAGGGTCTTCTTTGTTATGAAGAGCTAACATACTAGCAATGGGTTCACAGGTCAAGGCAATGCAAATTGGAATTTATCTAAAACCGTGAATCTTTAAATCAAATTGCTCTAAATTAGGAACTATTTATTGCTAAGTAAAATAGCTCTAAAATAGTCCCTTAGCCATTTCACAAGTGAGAGATTTTCTCCTCTTCCTTTTCTTCCTCCTCTTTCCCCACTCCCCTTCCCCTCACCATTTTCCTCCACCTTTGGCTCCTCTCTTTTCCTCCTTCTCTCCTTCCCTTCTTCCCTCCCTCCTTTTTTCCTTCTTTTCTCCCTCCCTCCCATCTCTATATTCCCATATGATCTTTACTACTCTTTTCTTGGCCCTTCCCTCATCCCCAACAGTTTAGCAATCTCTTTATATGAGTTTGGTTCATGTTCTCAGGATCCCCATGCCTTAAATAGTTAATCAAACTATCTTCAAACAGAGGTGGTTCCCTTTCTCAGAGAATCCTGGAGCCAGCTGTTAAAGTTATACGGTTTTATCCCTGCTACATTATATTTAGCCAAGAGACTGAAAAGATTTAAGTGATTTTTAGTTGTTTTTTCACCCTAATTCAGAAATAATTAACATCAATCATTTAATATCATCTAATATTAACACATTACTCTCCTCTATGACCTCTAAGTAGACTCAGGTATGAAATCTCCATTGAATGTCTTGAAAATTATGCTGAAACTGGTTTGGCTCAGTGGATAGAGAGTTGGTCTGCGGACTGAAAGGTTCCAGGTTCGATTCCAGTCAGGGGCATGTACTTTGGTTGCGGGCACATCCCCAGTGGGGGGGGGTGCAGGAGGCAGCTGGTCAATGTTTCTCTCTCATCAACGTTTCTAGCTCTCTATCCCTCTCCCTTCCTCTCAGTGGAAAATCAATAAAATATATTTTTTAAAAGAAAATTAAAATGTCTTGAAAATTATTTGGATTTTTAACCATATATAGAAACTCTGAAAAATTTTTTAAACAGTCAAATGTTGCATTCAATAAATGATTTAAGAACCTTATATGAGTGCCACTTTTTATAAGGAACATGAGAAAGAAGGTTCAGTCTTGCCTTTATTCAAAAGACCTTCCACACAAGTGCTCTGTGTTGATGTAAATGGCCTAGTTGAAGAATGTCAGTTTATGGTTTCAGGAAGAAAATGAAAATAAATTCTAGTTCAAAATTACTTCTTAGGAAACAGGCCGCTACTGCCACCTGGGGGAGGTTCTTCCTACTTCAAGAAAAGCCAAATGTGCTTGTCAGATGAATGAATCCAGTTCACGTTTTCCTTGTATTCACACAGGAAGAAGACTTTAACTTTCTGCCCATGAAATCATAAGGTGTTCCAGATGCCCCCCTGGTTCCTCCATGCAGAAATACATATTTCACAGACTGTTTGAGGAGTACAGGGGAAACTGAACCAGAATACAGCCACATGAAGGTTTGACCTCTTACACACATGAAAGTATCTTGGGAAAGTATGGGTTACATACTAAGAAGCGGGAAAATCAAATGTAAGCTTTCAGTAATGAAATGAAACCCCTATTTAAATAAAAATGTATCTGACTTCAAGTTATAGTAAACTATACTCACTGACTGTCATTAATTGATATGAAAACAGCACATGCTAATATAATCGTGCTAGGGACTGTATCAATTAGAATAAAAGAATAAATTTCAATTACATGTAACTAGCCAAAAGAGTTTCCTTAAAGAGTTTTTGAATTTATGAACTTAATATTGTTGTGAAGTCAGTACCTATTTATTTCACATATATTACATATCAATTTATTGAAATGTTCACAAAGTAATGGTATTCATTAATTACGATGAGAAACATATAACTGTTCCTTTTGAATGTCTAGTTTCTGTCTAGACACTCTGTTTTTAATGTCTAGTTTTTGTTAAACAGAAACTAGACATTGCATTACTTTAGGCTATAGAAAAAATGTTCATATTAACAAAGTCCTAAAACAAAGAATTTAATCCTAGCTATAGAAGTTTCAGGAAGTACCTATTGAGATTACAAGTCTGTCAGGTGGCATGAAAAACTCAGTGCTAACTAAAGACAATTAATCATTTATAGAGAGGATCCTAGTTACAGATTAACTAAATAAAGTGCATACAGTATCGGTCCCAGAGTGGTACAATAATAATGTTAAAAGTCTAAAGTTCATACCAAAGAACACCGGTACCAGCTCAAGGGAAGTCTTTGTGGAAAAAAGCATTTTTAACATTGGAAAAGGTACGTGACATACAACAAATGGATTGGGATTTCATAAATATTATTTTTTAAATCACACATCTAATTCAGGATTTTATAAAAATAATCTGAATGATTAAATTCCAGCCAACACATCTGGATGATCTGGGTGAACTGGGGTCACTTTGAGGGACACCAAGAACGAGTGTTTTTGCATGGAGGTGTGAGGTTCCTTCAGGGTGTTAATGTTAGGGTCTGGGTAGACTGGGGTGAGGGGCATTAGAAGACAAGAAAGGCCAGAGGTACTTTCTATGTATATAATACAGAAACTGTATAATAAAAATAAAAGTTATAAGCAAAAATAATAAATATGCAATTTAAAATGTGTATTTCTGAACTGTAGTTGAGAGCACTTTTGGTATTTGGCCAGTAGCACTGCCTCATTGATCTAATGAAAATGAAAGATGACCCAGTAATGCTGCTATCAGGGGCTTCTGTTCTGCCTAAAAGATAAACTACAGCTGAAACTGGTTTGGCTCAGTGGATAGAGCATCAGCCTGCAGACTGAAAGGTCCCAGGTTCGATTCCGGTCAAGGGCATGTGCCTTGGCTGCAGGCACATCCCCTGGAGGGAGTGTGCAGCAGCTGATCGATGACTCTCTCTCATCAATGTTTCTAACTCTCTATTTCTCTCTCTTCCTCTCTGTAAAAATTCAATTATATATATATATATATTTTTTTTTAAAGGATAAACTACAATTCAGGGGAGTTGTAAATGGAATAGAATCTTCCAAGGTTCTCCTTCCTCCTAACTGAACTGCATAATCTGTTGGACTTTACTTTCTTCCTATTTTTTAATACATTTGTATTTATTTCAGAGAGGAAGGGAGAGATAGAAATAACAATGATGAGAGAGAATTGTTGATCAGCTGGCTCCTACATGCCCTTTATTGGGGATCAAGCCCCCAGTCCCGGCACGTGTCCTGACCTGGAATTGAACTGTGACCACCTGGTTCATAGGTCAGCACTCACCCATCAAGCCACACTGTCAGGGCTGGACTTTACTTTTTTTTTTTTTTAATTGAGAAGTCAATACTTTACCATAGTGAGCTATGGAAATGATTTATTAATTATATCCTAACAGAAATTGTAAGTCATTCTCATTTTTATCAGGATGTCACCTGGTTGCAAAAAAAACCCCAAGGAAACAGAAACTGAAGTTTTCTTTAACATTACTCATGTTTCATAGGAGAGAAGCAGTCAGGAAGTTCAGAAAGATGATTTCTTACAGATGCCACTCGTATATTCAAGCCGTGGGATGGTGGGGGGCATTTTTTAAAATGCAAAAAATTGGGTTTCTTCTACTGTTGTGTTTCTACTTCTCCAGGAGTGAATAATTTTCAAATACTGCTGCTAGCTTGAGCTTAGGAATTTCAATACCCATTCCTAAACCAACACTTACCAAATTGATGAGTTAATATGGTTTACATTATTATGTCATTTGGTTTGAGGTTTTTTTAAAAATATATTTTATTGATATTTTACAGAAAGGGAGAGAGATAGAGAGCTAGAATGTCGATGCGAGAGAAACATCGACCAGCTGCCTCTTGCACACCCGCTACCGGGGATGTGCACGCAACCAGTGTATATGCCCTTGACCGGAATAGAACCCGGGACCCTTCAGTCCACAGACCGACGCTCTACCACTGAGCCAAACCGGTTTCGGCTGGTTTGTGGGTTTTTTGCCTTCTGATTGTCCTGTAATTCTTGCTTCCTCTTCCCTTCCTTATCTATAGTTGACTTCTCTCTCCACTCCTACTGCAAACTACTAATATTATTTCCATCTTCCCTCCTCACTGGGGTGTGTCCACTTTGGTGAATCACTCCTGCACCCTTTAGTCACTATGAATGAGGGGAGAGCAAATTAAAGGCAATGCCCGGAGTGCTCCAGGGCAGGTAAGAAGCTCTACATGGGTGGCCACAGAAACCTACCTGCTTATGCTAAGCTTCTGGTTCCTCACAGCCATGACGGACTCCAACAAGATGATCATCAACTTGGCCCTCTTTGGCATGACTCAGAGTGGAAAAAGTTCTGCTGGCAACATCCTTCTAGGAAGCACGGACTTCCACAGCAGCTTTGCTCCATGTTCTGTGACCAAAGAGTGTAGTCTGGGCCGCAGCTGTCACCTCCATGGCTTCATGCGTCGAGGGGGGCAAGAGATAGCCCTGCAGGTCCGGGTGCTGGACACTCCAGGCTATCCGCACAGCAAGCTGAGCAAGAACCATGTGACACAGGAGATCAAAGAGGCCCTGGAACATCACTTTGGGCAAGAGGGTCTCCATTTTGCACTGCTGGTCCAGAGAGCAGACGTGCCTCTCTGCGGACAGGAGGTATCTCCCTCAGTCCAGATGATCCAGGTAATACATGGAGGCAATTATGCTAATGCCATTATTTTTGTTTGGAGGTCATTATCCTAATAGGGGAAAAAAATAAAAACTATAAAAACCCAGTAAAAGAGGTAGCTCTCTCATCTCTCTCTCTCTCTCTCTCTCTCTCTCTCTCTCTCTCTCTCTCTCTTTCTCTCTTTCTGAAGTATGTCCCATGCTTTTCACCCCTTCCTTCCCTGAGGTGCATTGTCTTTGCCTTTCTTTTCCATAAGCTCCAAGGGCCCTTCTTTTGCCTCTGTGACTCGTGCCCAGAACCCACACAGCCCAGCTGGCTCACGTTTTCTACATCTGCGATTTTCTAAATAAACTTTCTCTTATACTTTGAAAAAAAATGATTAAAAGAGTAGTGTAAAACAAATTTAAAACAAGTCATTTAAAACAAGAACTGGAATTTAGTCAGTTGTTTTACAAATAGGTCATTGAAAAAAAAAAGAGAGAGATTAAACTTTAGAGGCTAACACAAGCCTCAAACACCTAAGAGCTGTACACCTGAATAAGCTTGTAAATGTGGCCCCCAGATTCTCTCCATCAGAATCAGTGGGGTTCCTTGTTGAAAGTGCAGATTCATCCAAGCCCCCTTGAAACAGAATCTCAAAAGTGGAACTTACATAACTGCACTTGCATAAACTTTCCATATATTGCTTTTTAAAAATTTTTATTGTTGAGATTACAGATGTCCCTCTTTTTTCCTCCCATATCTCCTCTTCACCCAGTTCCCACCCCATCCCAGGCCCTCACCACCTTATTGTCTGTGTCCATAGGTGATGCATACATGCATATAAAATCTTTGTCTAATCTCTTCCTGCACGCCCCCCACTCCCTTCCCTCTAAGAATAGTCAGTCTGTTCCATTTCCATGCCCCTGGTTCGATTCCATTCACCAGTCTATTCTGTTCATTAGATTTTTTATTCATTTTGATTTTTAAATTCACTTGTTGATAGATATGTATTTGTTATCACTTTGTTGTTCATATTTTTTATCTTTACCTTTTTCTTTTTACTCCTCTTCTTAAAGAAAACCTTTTAGCATTTCATATAATACTCATTTGGTAGTATGAACTCCTTTATCTTTTTCTTGTCTGTGAAGCTCTTTATCTGACCTTTAATTCTAAATGATAGCTTTGCTGGGTAAAGTATTCTTGGTTGTAGGTTCTTGCTGTTCATCTCTTTGAATATTTCTTGCCACTCCCTTCTGGCCTGCATAGTTTCTGTTGAGAAATCAGCTGACAGTTATATGGGCACTCCCTTATAGGTAACTAACTGTTTTTCTCTTGCTGCTTTTAATATTCTCTCTTAGTCTTTTGCCCTTGGCATTTTAATTATGCTGTGTCTTGGTGTGGTCCTCTTTGGATTCCTCTTATTTGGAGTTTTCTGTACTTCCTGGACTTGTAAGTCTATTTCTTTTGACCAGGTAGGAGAATTTTTCTGTCATTATTCCTTCAAATAGGTTTTCAGTATCTTGCTTTCTCTCTTCTTCTGGCACACCCATAATTCAGATGTTGGTATGCTTGAAGTTGTCCCAGAGGCTCCTTATACTATCTTCATATTTTTGTATTATTTTTTCTTTTTGCTTTTCTGGTTATGTGTTTTTTGCTTCCTCGTATTTTAAATCATTGATTTGATTCTTAGGATCCTCTAGTCTACTATTGAATCTCCGTATATTACGCTTTATTTCAGTCAGTGTATGCTTAACTTCTGACTGTTTATTTATTTATTTATTTATTTATTTATTTATTTATTGGGGTTTTTTTGCATCCTCACTAAGATCCTTGAAAATCTCACTAAGTTCCTAGGAGGTTTCTAGAAGATTCTTGAGTAACCTTATAACTGTTGTTTTGAACTCTATATCCAGTAGTTTTCTCCCTTCCATTTTTTTTCCATTTGTGACATGTTTCTTTGTCTCCACACTTTGGCTGCTTTCTTGTGTTTCTATGTATTGGGTAGAGCTGCTAAGTCTTCTTGAGCTGATAGTGTAGTAGGTGTCATAAGGGCCCAATGGCTCAGCCTCCTCAATCACCTAAGGTGGAGACTCTTGGTACACCTTTTTGTGGGCTGTGTGCACAGTTTTGTTGTAGTTGAACTTTGATGTTGGTATCACTGGGAGGAACTGACCTTCAGGCCAATTGGTTGTGGGGACCAGCTGCAACTACAGTGGGAGAGCTGCTCTGTAGGAGACATCCTTATGGAGCAAGGCTTTGCTGCTCACTGAGTCTGCCCCCTTGAGTGTGTCCCTTATGGATGTGCAAAATTGTAATCTGGTATGGTCTCACACTGACCACTGGTACACTGGTTCTTGAGTCTCCAGGGAGATGCAAGGTCAGCCACTGCGTGGGGCTATCCAGCAGGAGCTACAGAGATTTGTAGATTTGTCCTCTTTGTATGGAGTTTGGAAGTACCCAGATGAGGCCCAGCTGTGAAGCAAGGCAGGCTGGTGCTGGTGCTGATGCCAGTTTGGGGGGCATTTTATTGATAGATTTGGAGCTCCCTGACCCAACTGTAGCTTGTTTGATAGGTTTTTAGCCCAAGAAAGGACAGACCATTGATATGCAAAAGCTGTTGCTTGCAGCTTGGGTGGGATTTTAAATTGGCAGGGCTCTTAAGGATTCACCAGGGCTGAGCAAACTGAAATGGCTGCAGGTCAGTCTTCAAAGGGAGGTCCCAGCATGGGAATAATGACTGCTCTAAGAACCTACATCTGGAAGAAAGCTGCCCCCATGTTCCTGCCCCAATGCCAGACAGACCAGTTTCTCTCTGCATGTGTCTGGGCCCCCAGAGCCTCACTGGGAACTGGAGCTCAGAGGAAGTAGAAGGTTGCAAATTCAGTTCATGGTGCCGGCCTTTTAATAGGAGCAGCTGGGTCTCCAGCAGCCTGTGTGTCCCTCAGCCCTAATTCACTGGTTTTTATAGTCCGTAGTTCTTATGGTCTGTAGGGACTTCTTTCCCAGCTCTGGGACCCTGGGCTGGGGGGTCTGGTGTGGGGCTGGGACTCCTTGCTCCTCCAGGCAGCCTCCAAAGAGGCAATCTTCCTCCGTCCCACATGGATGCCAGACCAGCCCATTCATTCCACACCTTGGCACCTCCAACCAGTCTCAGTGTGTTTTCTTCTTTACCTCTCTAGTTCTAGTACTTCCACTCAGCCAGGTTTCCTGTGGTTCTGGATGATAGTTGTTCTGTATTTTAGTTGTGATTTTTATGTAGATGTGGGAGGCAGCAAGTACAGGCATTTACTTATGCTGCCATCTTGGTTCTCTCCATACATTTCTTAAAAACAGTCAAGTTTAAGAACTACTGAACTAAAATACTAAGTTGTATCCAGGTAACATCAAGGAGACTAGCAGAGTTCACCAACAAATTGGTATTCATTCACTCATTCATTGAACACTATTAATTACTGCACAGAGCATAATGATTAGTGAATAATATATGAGCCTTTCCATCAAAAAAACCTTAGAGTCTGGAAGAAACAAATAGATAAACAAATATAAGGCAACACATTAAGTGCCAAAGTAGTGTAATGAATGATTAGGGGCAAAGAAGACTCCACTGAGACTTACATCATGGTAAACATTCAGGAGAGATCTATACTCTAGTTATGGTACAGAAATCAAGAATTTTAGCCAAAACCGGTTTGGCTCAGTGGTAGAGCATCGGTCTGTGGACTGAGTGGTCCCGAGTTCAATTCCGGTCAAGGGCATGTACATTGGTTGCAGGCACATTCCTAGTAGGTGTTGTGCAGGGGGCAGCTGGTCGATGTTTCTCTCTGATTGACGTTTCTAGCTCTCTAGCTCTCTCCCTTCCTCTCTGCAAAAATATCAATAAAATGAATTTTTAAAAAAAGAATTTTAGGTACTTTTCTTGCCTCATAATCTGTAGGGTCAGTCAGAAAGTACTCCATTCCAGCCTTGAGAAGACTAAGGGACCTCAAGGTGAACATGAATGACATGTGCCACATTTGTGGTCCTTGTCTGTTCATTTATTATAAGTCACTAAGGTGGAGGCTTATTCAGCCACGCTAGAAGAGGAGCTGGGGTGAGGGGAGAGTATCTGGGTATGGCCACAACTAGGAGATGGAGGAAGTAATACCTGCATATACTAGAGGCCCGATGCACAAAATTCACGCAAGGGGCTTGGCCGTCGCAGCCGTGGCTTCGTCTAGAATGTTGTCCTGAAGGTCGTCTGGTCTAGTTAGCATATTATACTTTTATTATTATAGATATATAAAAGGCCCAGATACAATCAACAGTTCCTGGAAACTGCTCACTGAACTGTTCCATTCTATTCAATTTATTGATTCTCTGATCTAGGGCCACCCAAACTTAACTGCTGGACTTGACTAGAATTACTCAGTAGCTTTGTGAAGTCACTGAGCTCTGAGAGCTCATCTCTACTGGAAGCTCCACAGGTAAAGTACACAGAAAATAGAGAGCAGACCTTTTTTTATTCAAGAAAAGTTTGTATAAATGCTGCTCGACTTTTGGTCCATCTCTGATCATGCTGATATAGGATCTGTTACAATTAGAGAGTACACTTTGCTTTAAAGGAAGACTTTCCCCCAGTAACTAGTAAAGGCATAAGATTGTTTTAAATCACAGACACACATTTTACTTTTTAGTAACTGTGCACGTTTCTAAAAAAAATCCATATGTGGAATCACAAGAAACTAGCGGAAAAAATTAGGGTGACAAAAGAATAAAAAATAATCCTCATCATCTGACTCCTGAAAAATCAAGGACTTGCTGTACAAAAGCAAATAAAAAGAGAAGATGATTGCAATTAAGAAACAATGTGGAATCTAAGAAGGCCAATCTACCTCTCCCAAACCATTAAAACCTGCATTTAAAGCATCCATTTCTGGTGAGAAATCAAGGGTGGGAGGGACCTTTGGCTTTCCATCAGGAAATTTTGAAAGAGTTTTTTAAAAAAAATGTGTTTTTATTGATTTTAGAGAAAGGAAGAAGGAGAGATAGAAGCATGAATGATGAGAGAGAATTATTGATCAGCTGCCTCCTGCACATTCCCTGCTGGGGATCAAGCGCACAACTAGGGCATGTACCCTAACCCGAATCGAACTGTGACCTCCTGGTTCATAGGTCAACACTCAAACACTGAGCTGTACCAGCCGGACTTGAAACAATTTTTAAAGCTGCTATTAAATAAGCATTTCGATTGAGCTATAGATGGATGTAACTCAATAAATTCAATAAAAGCATAAACAAATATTTATCAAAACTAACCTGACTCCATATGTCTTCAAATTTTTCTCTATGCTAGTCTTATACCGAGCCACAAAAGGTATTTAAAAGACATACATTTTGAAAATATATTTATTTTCCAGTTTTGAGATATAGAAGAATATTACAATCCCCTAATTTTTTATAGAAGTAAAATTGATTCATACTTGTCTCTGAGACAAAAAAAAAAAAAAAGACTTGGTAATCCTGAGGGGCCCACGACCCCTGGGAGGCATTGCAGCCCTATTTGGGCTTCCACCACGATCTTTCCGTGAAAGTTGCCCAACACAGGCTGATTGTTTATGACCTTCTTCCTGAAGGTGCCTCAGATACTGGTGGCAGCCATCTGGATGTGCTCACAGACTGGCAGCAGCTGCAGAATGTCTGAATATTCAACAGGACCAGCAGCTGTTGGGAAGGCACAATGAGTTGTTAAGGTCCTCTTGTTGCAGACATTCCCTAGATTTTTTTTTCTCAAGTTGATGAAAAAGATGGGGAACAGGACATCTGCCATCAGCCTTTTTCTTTCCCCTTTTCTGGGGGGTACTGCTGCCTGCTCTGGAACGTGTCTGAAGGCCAATGCCAGAGAAGTGCCCTTTTCTTTCCTATAACTCCCTATTGTCTCTCTACATGTCTCTCTCCATTTGTGCTCCAATATTTTGCAGATGCATTATAGGCTGCCAGCTGTGACAACTGAAACATTTCCCTTCATAATTCTTTCTTCTTTATTTATGTTACGCCTTTCTTAATTTACAGGAAAATGGTAGCAATGCCAGTGAGGCATCTACCAAAAACTGGGAAATAAAGAAAATGATTCTGCCAAAACTGCTTTGGCTCAGAGCGTCGGCCTGCAGACTGAATGGTCCCAGGTTCGATTCCAGTCAAGGGCATGTACCTTGGTTGCGGTCACATCCCCAGTAGGGGGTGTGCAAGAGGCAGCTGATCTATGATTCTCTCTTACCAATGTGTCTAACTCTCTATCCGTCTCTCTTCCTCTCTGTAAAAGATCAATAAAATCTATATTAAAAAAAATAAAGTTACAATGGCCTGTCTTATCTAGCACAGGACCTTATACAGAAATAAACATTCTGAAATGTTTACAGTTCAGGAACCAATAAAGCCTTTAAAATTAGCAGTGGGGGCCTAGTTTGCAAAAACATAGGAAGTAACTGGGGAAAAAAAGCTTATTTGGAATCAAACACATTCTAACTTCAACTCAACCTTTCTGCTAATCAGAACCACTCAGATACTGCTGGTTCACTTGTAAAAGGAGAATGCTGTCTCTAAAATGATGATTTAAACACTATGAAGTATAAGAGCAATTTTGAAAATGCTGATGGCAACACCCCCTGCCCAAAATGAGTCTTAGCCGGTTTGGCTCAGTAGATGAGAGCGTCAGACTGCGGAATGAAGGGTCAGTCCCAGGTTCAACTCCAGTCAATGGCATCTACCTCAGTTGCAGGCTCCTTCCCAGCCCAGGCCCTGGTCAGGGTTCGTGCAGGAAGCAACCAATCAATATTTCTCTCACACTGGTATTTCTCTGTCTTCCCCACTCTAAAAATCAACAGATAAATATCTTTGGGTGAGGACTCAAAAGAAAAACAAATGATTCTTTTTTAATATTATCTGAATATCATTTGAATGTTAAACATACACACAAATGATGGATCAGAGCACATGTAGTAAAGTCACCTTAAGGAAAATGCTAGCATGCAGCAAGCACTAAGAATGGAATCCATGAATTGATTACAACCATATTCTTGCCACTGTCATGGTATCATGTATTATTATTGTGTATAATCAGGCTTTAAACATTTATTTTTATTTAGCATTAACAACGTGACTCTTAATGTTATAGGTGGATATGTATACAAAGGCTGAGAAAGGCCAATGCAGGACCTGAAAAATGCTAAGCAAAGATCATCAGCGTAGGTTTTTGATGAAATTTACTTGGAAAATAAGCCCTGTTAAAATTCTGAGTATGTGGCTACAAATGTTACTAAGACTTTCTTGGCTTCAGTTTCTCACTTATAAAATGGAGAGAATTTTACCTATGTTAAAGAGTTCTGAGGCTTATATTTAATAAATGTAATGTGCTTGGCAATGTGCCTGAACTATACAGTAGGTTCAATGAAAATTAGTATTACTGTTATTGTTTTTATTGTTATCATCGCTACTCAGATTGTGATGGGTACCATTCAAATGAACGAACTAGTAGATATGAGCAACACATTTTACAGCTTAAGAACATGGATTCTGAAGTAAGATATACTGTGCTCAAGTCCCTACTTAATTATTGACCTTGGGCAAGTAACTTCTCTAACCTTTCATCTCTTTATTGATAAACTGGGAAAGATAACAGTGTCTACCACAGTACTTTTGGGATAATGTCATATTCACACAATAGCAAATGGCAAGTATACAATAAATATTAGCTATGGTCATTATGATTGTATGGTTGGAGTTTGTCTTCTTCTAAAATTAGGACATATTTTTGTAGCCTTCTTTGGGATCATCTTGTTAGGCTACAAAAGAAAGTAAGGGTGAAATGAAATTTACATGGGCCTGATTTATAACTATCAGAACTTCCTTATTCATTTAGAAAAAAAGAAAACATGGGGAGAAAATTGACTGGATTATTAAGGAAAAACTGAGGAGCCCTGATTTCATGGGAAGGACGTGGGCCTGGCAGTCCAGGGACCTCTGTTACAGCCCAAACCTGCCAACAATCAGCTCTGTTGCCTTGGCCAAGCCATTAATAAGGCAGCCTCAATAGCATCATCTGTGAATAAGGCAACTTGGACAGATGATTTCTAAAGTTGAAAATTCTCTGAATCTGATCTAACAAGGTCTTATCATTCAGCTTTGGCTCCTGGAGGAGGAAAATGTAGTGCTTTAAGTGGGATGAGAGTAAGGGAATAGCATACAATATAAGGAATGGCCCTTATTGTCTTCCTTTTTCATGATAATTTTTTTTTCTCAGTTGATGTAATAGTTGGCTTTTTTAAAAGTTTCCCCCTAAAAAGTCCAGATGCTATGATTTCATCAACCACAAACAAATGGGGCAGGGCTGGTGAGGTCCTGGGAAATGAATATGATTCCTGGAAAACAAAGTCTATATCCTAACTAGTTGTCCCAAAAGGACTCTCTTACCCATTAAGCACTCTGAAACCAATAAATTCATAATTGATTGTAAATTTTCCATCTAGATTAGTACTCTATTTAAATTATTAACACCAGATAACTTACATTAACTTACCTTGCTCTTGAATTTTCAAGTAAGGTAACAATCAACCGTGATTATTCTTTCTCTGGGTCCATAGAGAGCACTTTTGGCCACTAACACGATGACTATACACAGAGCAACACGATTTTCAAATATTCAACTATTTTCTGGCCAAAAATCAACCTAAAGATTATAAGTTAAATCAACCATTCTCTTCTATTTTTAGTAGTTATTCAAAAGTACAATTTCTCTCACAGTTCAGGATATGAATATCTTTTCATACATGAGTATCTACATGTAAAAACTTCCCACTAGCTAAACACATGGACTCGTGATAATGAACTCACAAATCTATTTTCTTTAGGTGCTTTAACTCATTTTTCTTGAATCATAGTATGCTTTAAAGTATGTGTTGGTGACAAAAAGGAAATATATTACTGTCAGCTGCCTCCTGCAAGCCCTGTACTGGGGATCGAGGCTTCAACCTGGGCATATGTTCTGACCTGAAATCAAACCAGCAAGCTTTTGGTGCACTGGACAATGCCCAAACAAGTAAACCACATCGGCCAGGCCCCACAAATGTTAATTTAGTGATTTTAAAAAAATACTTAATGACAAATATAGCCCATGCATCAACCAATATTGAGAAGGTGGGGCCTGAGGGTAGCATCAAGGGTTTAAGGGCAGGAGCTATTTATTAACTTGTATTTCACATGTCAATATTATGACAATCCATATAAACACATTTATAACATATTGGATGAAATATAAGATCTAGCTCTAAATTTGAGGAACTTCAGAGACAAGAGTGATGAAAGATCAATAGTTGTATAGAAAAAAATCCCAATACTGCTCAGTCCCTCTCTTTACTTCGTGTGTCCTCACTACCTGATAACTCCCTCATTAATTCCTGTGCTCAAGGCATCATCACATGCTAGAAACTTTTCTGACCCCTTCCTTTACTCCCATCCCCTCCCCCCCAAACTGGGCTAAATGTTTGCCCTTCTAACACCAATATATTTTCTTTTTTATTGTTTGAAGGATTACAAACAGTAGTACATATATCTCCTTTTTTCCCCCTTTGACCTCCCCCCAGCCTCCCCTATTCCACTGCATATGCCTTTACTTATCCCCCTTCCCCTATTTCTTTATCTATTGATTATGTTTATATGCATGCATACAAGTCCTTTGGTTGATCTCTTACAGCCCCCTTCCCCCAACCTCCCTTGCCTTCCCGCTATAGTTTGACAGTCTGTTCAATGGTTCTTTATCTCAATAACTATTTTCCCCCATTTTTTTCTTTGAAAAATCTTGCAACTGCAGACTAGAAATAATCATATAATAGCAAAAAAAACAACAACACACATTTGAGTCCCAATTTCAGTGTCCAACAGTTCTGAAACTCAGTTTCAATGTCAAATAGTTCCTTATATGTACATGCCAGCAATGATATCCGGATGATGGACAGATGGTGGCAATGTAGGTCCAACCCTCTCTGGTTTGGTCCTGGGCAACCTGCAACAACGCACAGCTGCTGACTGCTAGTGTGGTCAGGCGTCATCAGCGTCTTCCATCTCTGGGCTGTTTCTCCTCTTGTCTTCCTGGTTGGAGCAGTCCTGACAACTCCTCTCTGTTGCAGGAATCCCCATGGTCTTGGAGTAGTTTTCTGAAAATATACAAACATATTCTCGACCAAAAGTTAATAAAGGAATCTTTTCTCTAAAATTGATTGGGATCCTTTTTATTTTTGCCCAAACGATTTTCCTTTAGGTTGTTTTGACACCATGTGTGATTTTCATGGGTGTCTTGCTGTTAGCATTACAAATGAAAATTAATTTTCTACAGTAAAAAACCAATATATTTTTCTATCACAATTGCAATTATATTAAATTGTAAGTATCATTTTTCCTGTCTGTCCCAATTCCTCAGTTCTAAGTTTAGTTAATACATAAGAATCTCCACTACTTAGAAGCAGGAAATGCATCTCTCTTGTTCTACAGTGTCTTCTGGAACAAAGTGGGCTCTCAATAAATATTTGCAGAATGAATAAATCTCCTAGAGTTCTTTTAAAAGTTCAAATTTCCAGGTTTCATCCCTAAAGATTCTGATGCATTTTTAGCAAGCATTAAAAGTGGTTCTCACCCTAGCCACTTTGTCTCAGTGGATAGAACATCAGCCTATGGACAAAGGGTCTGGGTTTCATTCTAGTCTCCCATCAAGGAAATTTATATTGGTTTCAGTTTCAATTCCCAACCCTGATAAGGGAGCATGACAGTTAACATCGATGTTTCTCTGTGTCTCTCCCGCTCCCTTCCAACTCTCTCTAAAAGTCAATGGAAAAATATCCTCAGGTGAGGATTAACCAAAAAAAAAAAAAAGAAAGAAAGAAAAGAAAAGAAAGAAAAAAATAAAGGAAGAAAGAAAGAAAGAAAGAAAGAAAGAAAGAAAGAAAGAAAGAAAGAAAAGAAAAACAAACGAAAAATGATTCTCTTGTAAATGACCCAGGAACTGATTTATTTTTAGAATCTAGACTTGGTATACTTAGCATTTCATTAATTTTTTTTTCAACCACTTGTATTAATTTTCTAGGGCTGCCATAACTAAGTACCACTAATGGAGTGGCTGAAGCTACAGGAATTTGTCTTTCAGTTCTGGAGCTGGAAATCTGAAATAGATGTTAGTTGGGTTAGTTCCTTCTAAGAACAGTGAATAAAAGATCTGTCCAAGGAGTCTCTTCTTGGCTTATGGATGGCCATCCATATGTTCACATGATGAAATCCCTGTATTCATGTCTTTGCCCAAATTTCTCTGGTTTAGAAGGGCACCAAATCACAATGGTTTAGAGGGCCATCCTATGGGCTTCTCTTAACTAAGTATATCTGCAAGAACCCCACTTCCAAATACAGTAGCATTCTGAGGTACTGGAGGTTAGAATGTCAACACATAAGACACAATTCAACTCATAACACCAGCTTTTATTTTGTTTCCTCTGACTCCTCACCCATGAGAAATGTGTCACAGTATACTGAATATATGACAAACTCTGAAGAGGTCTGTTAATTTTGCTATGTCATTGTTAGCTAAAATGTGATGTTGGCATTACATGTATACTTAAATTTACACAAGAACTATGTTCTTTAAAAGTTGGGCTGACATGATCTCACTCATCGAGGGAAAATGGTGAACAACATAGACTGATGAACAAGAACAGAATCAGAGATAAGGAGCCATGGGTCAGACTGTTGGACCTCAAAGGGAGGGTGGGGATAAAAGGGAGAGATCAACCAAGGACTTATGTGCACACATATGAGCCTAACCAGTGGTCAAGGACAATAGGGGGTGGGGGTATGAGTGGGGATTGGAATGGGGGGTTGAGGACAAATATGTGATACCTTAATCAATCAATAAATTAATTTTTAAAAAGTTGGGCTAATCAAAGTGTTTCTAATTTATGTTTTTAAAGGCACATAAGAATATGCCAATTAAAGTATTGCTTTGAAAAATCCTTGTGTAAAGTTTAGAATCTCTGTTAAAATAATTATTCTCTTGTACTGATCTTGAAACTTCAAATCAGATTTTCTTGAAAGCAGGGCATTTTTAAACTAGAAATATACAATTATGCTATGGTGAAAAGAGACAAATTCTGAACAGATATGAGGAAAAAATTTGGACCTCTAGGAAAATCCATGATAATGAACTACAGTACAAAAGTTTTACCTGAAAGTACAATTATGTGTACCAAAAATTAAGTTTCAAAATTTAGGCTAAATAAAGAAAATCCTAACCCTTATATTTAGGATGATGGTGCAGGTCCAAATTCCAAATTAATTCAAAATATATTAATTAAAAGTTCACAATGTGCTAGAGGCTTTGATTTATATATAAAGATATGACCTTGTCTTCAAAGAGCTCATAGTCAAGTTATAAAGATGGATGTGTAAATAAATAGCTTTGATAAAGGCCACGCTGTATTAGTAGTAATCATGGACTCAAAATGTTTCTAATTCCTGTATTTTCACATTAAATTTATATGTCCTGATTCTTCCCTCCTCCTTCCTTCCTTCCTTCCTTCCTTTCTTCCTTCCTTCCTTCCCTCCTTCCTTCCTTCCTTCTTTCCTTCCTGCTTTCCTTCCTGCTTTCCTTCATTCTTCCCTGCCCCCGTTCCTCCATCTCTCCCTTTATTCTTTGGCTATAGTTTTTTTTTTTTTCATATTATAAATACTAATCCTATATTTATATACATTGAAGTTTCCCAAATTGTCTTTTGATTTTTTCAAGATTTTTTTAAAAACAAGTTTGTACTAATACCTCTCATGGGTTTGTATTCTCTAAGTATCAATTTCTCCATATCATAATTTTGATAATTATAGTATTTCCCACAAAGCGACACATTCAGCTTCAAAAGAGTTCATGTGCTTATAATAATATCTGGCATAAATATTAGGTGATCTCTTTTTCTTCTGATTATTAGAGATCTTGGTTTTATTCCTAAGCATTTTCTATTTTTCTGGCCATTACAAACTATAGCTGCTTTGGGAACATGTTGGTAATGAGAGTGTCTGGAATGGAGGGAATGTTTCTATGTCATATTGTCATGATTTCATATAACTGAAAATATTCAAAAAAGTTAAAGAGTTATTTCTAGATGCCTTTCAGATTGCATGAACAACTTGCCACATGCTGTTCCTTCTGCTTATTTTCACTAATCAAACAAGAATTTATTACATAACCAACTTCCACAGATTACTAAACAAAGGAACACCAGTCTTCAGTGTTTTTCAACCACATTAGAGGAAGTCATCTGATAAATTGTGTTTGATTCTAGGCATGTGAAGTGAAGAGGATGAGAATCACAGCAACATTTTGTAGTTGTTCCAAATTACCAAATGTATTTTGAGCTTAGCTTTTCCATGACATGTAACCAGATTATGTAATAGTAAATCCTTAAAAAATATTTTTAGCTATGATAATTTAACAACAATAACAACAACAAAAATATGGCAATTTCCTTGGCCAGGATACATCGACTGAAAGAAATTCAATGATTCTAAAAGATTTAGGTAGATAGGCAAATGCAAATGATTGGTGAATGTTGTAAATATAAATACAGTAGTCCCCCTTACCCCTGAGGGATATGCTCCAAGACACCCCCTAACCCCCGCCACAGTGAATACTTGAAATCACAGATGGTACCAAACCCTATAATACTATTTTTCCTATACATATATATGATAAAACTTAATTTGTAAATTAGATACAGTAAAAATGAACAATAATTAAAATAGAATAATTATAACAGTATACTGTAATAAAATTTAATGTGAATGTGGTCTCTCTCTCTTAATTATATTGTACTATACTCACTCTTTTTCTTTTGATGATGTGACAAGATACAATGTCTACATGATGTCATGAAGTGAAGTGAATGGTGTAGATCTCTTTGGACCAGGATTGACTGGGGGTAACAGAAACTGTAGAAAGTGAAACCACGAGTAAGAGGGGTCAGCTGTGCATCATCTGCAGCATTGGTACTATGCAGTTTTGAAGATGTGCATACATAAATTATAAAAGTAAAATAAAATAGAGAACTAGAGACTTTTTAATTTATTTTTTAAAAATTTATTTTTTATTTTTGGAGAGATATAAACTTGAAGAGAGGGAAACATCATCAATTGGCTGCTTCCTGCATGCTGCCTACTAGGATGGAGCCCGCAACCTAGACATGTGCCCTGACTGGGAATCAAACCAGTGACCTCTTGGTTCAAAGGTTGAAGCTCAAGCACTGAACCATTCCAGCTGGGCAAACTAAAGCCTTTATTTTTTTTTTTTTACAAAACCCACACCTCTCTCTCTCTCTCCATTTGCTTACATTATCTGGCCCTTTCTTCACTTCCCATTACACATATCAACCTTTAGAAACGTCACGATATGCATGGCTATTTGTTGATTATCTATGTTGGATCATAACAACTCCTTTGTTCGTTTCTGAGAAATATAGTCCAAGGAAAATAATCATTTAACTTCTTATCTCTTCCAGGAACTTCTGGGACATGCCTGGAAGGATCATACTGCCATTCTTTTCACCCATGCAGAAAAAATAGAAGAGGCTGGGTTCAATGAAGCCGAATACTTACATGAGGCCTCCGATTCACTGCTGACCCTTCTAAACTCTATCCAGCACAGATATATTTTCCAGCATAAAAGAGGAGACTCACTTAATGAACAAAGAATAAATGTCTTAGAAAAAATAATGGAATTAATAAGAGAAAATAGTTACCAAGTTCTTACCTTTAAATAATATTGGGTTTTAATGCCAGAAAGAACATTGGGTTTTAATGCCAGAAACTTGGTTTCAAAAGTGCCTTTGTTAGAATGGATGTGGACCATGAAAATTCCAATATCCTGCCAGTGAAAGAGGACACGGGTATAAACACTATGGAAATTACCCAAATGCTCATCAACAATAGCATGGATAAGCAAATTGTGGTATTTCACACAATAGCACGTTATATGGTGATGGGAATGAACAAACACCGTGTTAACAGTATCTATGAATTGCCTAAACATAATGCTGAAAGCAAGAAGCTAAACATTTTCCATAAGTGTTGTCACAAATTTGATTTTCAACATTTGAGTACCTTTTTCATATATTCTTGTCTTTTTTAAAAATTGTATTGATTTTTTACAGAGAGGAAGGGAGAGGGATGGAGAGTTAGTAACATCAATGAGAGAGAAACATTGATCAGCTGCCTCCTGCACACTCCCTACTGGGTATGTGCCTACAACCAAGGTACATGCCCTTGACTGGAATCGAACCTGGGACCCTTAAGTCCACAGGCCAACACTCTATCTACTGCGCCAAGCCAGTCAGGGCTATTCTTGTCTTTGGTGTTTTCATCTTACACACCTATTGTTAACAACAATTTGATCAATGTAAAGTCATACCTTACTGTTACCTTAATGTGCATTTCCCACACTACTACTGAATTGAAGTGTTGTTGTTTTTTATAATCATGTTGGTCATTATATTTACTCTTTTTATGAATTGCCTGTTCACATTTTTTGTCCTTTTTCTATTGGATTAATCCTCACAAAGACTGTGTTTAACCAAAACTTTAGAAAGGCTCCTGAGCCTTCTCTAGGCCCATCTGCGCCTTGTAAAATCTAGTTTTAGCAAGAACCCTGCTAAGTCAGTTTAACCAAAATCCTCTACCTTCATTTTTTCGGATTGGATTTCTCATCCTCTATTATTCCCCTGGTGATGTTTGGTCACCCTTGCTTGTCTGCAGCAAAGATCCGGTTAGGTCCATGTGGCCAGACTCCCCTGACCCTTGATGCTTCCTCTTGGCAACTATCCATCCACAGATTCCCATTCTGGTACTTGGCTATAAATTCCCACTCCCCAATATTTCTCCCCACTGTGAAATCCCATTGTGGTTCCTATATCTATCTTGGTATTACCATCAGGTCTGCCTTACCAATTTCAACAGTGTCACTGAATATTTTTTTCTTGAACACCTGCTTGGCAAATTGAAAGAGCTCTTTATTATAGATTATAGTCTTCTGTCTGTCCTTCATGATGCATTTTTAAAAATTATATTACTTACCATTTAACTTTGTTTATAGTAACTTGTGTCAATTTAAATTAGTAAATTTTCTTCTGGTCATATGTACATAATATGAGGTAGGATTTTAGTTTCATTTTTCTTCAGATGTATAATCAATTGTATTTGCTTTTGTTATTAAATAATCCATCCTTTTCCTACTTATGAAAGGTAGATTGAGATAGGCATATGGATATATATATATATATATATATATATATATATATTTCTATTTCTGTATTATGGATTCTTAATTCTTTGCCATTATTAATTTTATTTATAGTACTGTCAGTATCAGAATAATTAAAACAACTGTATATCATTGCTTGATATATAAAAGATCAAGTTTCCCTTATTTTTTGAAAATATTTCCTGGCTACTCTTAGGCATTTATTTATATTTATATTTTCAGATCTTTTTTCCTAATTTCAAAAAAAAATTCTTTTTTAGTGGCTGTTTTTATGACTAATGACATTTTGTGATATTAAATCCTCCCATGCAAGCATATAAGATGTTTCTCCATTTTACTTTATTATTTGTTACTATAGTTCTTATATTTCTTTTTCTGTTTTGACTTGATAAACTTTCTATTATTTTAATTTTCTTTCTTGATAATTTGGAAGTTCTCATACCCATTAAAGATTATTCCCATGCTCCTGAATTCAGAACCAAGACTATACTTCTCTACTACTGTTTGATAACAAGGTAACTACTATTTCTTTAACCAAGAACTTTCATTCCCCACTGCATTATTCCCTCAACTATGAAAATGGGATCTTTAGGACACTTTTATCTTCCTTTTTCTCTTTCCCCCGGATCCCCTAGGGAAGATGTCTTTGGGATGCTTTTCCTTTCCCCTTATTACCAGATTTTGCTAAGATTTTTAATTAAATTCTTTGACTTCCCCTTACAGATTGCCCTTTCTGTTTCAAAAATCCTCTTTTACCATTTACATGGTAGTTTATCACTATCTCTTTTACCTTAATATATAAAATTAGAAAGTCCATTCCTCATTAGTTTTCTCTTCATCTCCCCCATCTTTTGTTATCTTTTTGGTTAATGTATTTTCCTAATATCCTCAGAATTCAAGTATAGTAAAATTCTAGTAGAGTATCCAAAACACATTAAATTCCAGATAGGCTCTTTGATGCACCATTATGCAACAGCCATCTAGCTCCTCAAAGTAATCAGCATCATCGATGTAGGGAAATAATTTGTTAGTTGGTAATGGAATAGTTGAATCATAAGAACAGTGATGCAATGGCGTGAACATCTGTGCTGTGCTCCACCTGAAGCTGTTGTCAGCTTTTTCTGGACAACAGTGTATCCATTTAATAAATTTACAACTATTGGAGATAATTTCAGCTTGCAATGAAAGACCCATGTGACCAGAACTAGCTCTAGGTAAAAATATCCAGGAAGTTCATCTTTGGTATCCTGCCTTTAGAGTCTACAATTTGCAATATTTCCTCCAGATGTCCAAACTGAATGTTGTTCTTAACTAGAAGACAAAAAGTCTCTACTAAATTTTATATTTGACTTTGAGTGGTGGCCATGCAATGCAATATCCAGATCAAGTATCATAGAAACGTATACTTGAAAGCTATATAATCTTACCAATGTCACCCAATAAATTTAATAAAAAGAAAATAAAAACATTGAAAAAAAAGAATAACAAATTTTATATTCGAGAGTGTTTTGAACATTTTAGAGAACTGGAAGACAGCACATGATATGTCCGTGCAGCTGGAGTTAGTCTCATTAAGTATATATCATCTTAGGGCATTATTAACTCACTTCTAATACTTACCAGTTCTGATGCTTACCAGGTACATAGTACCTCAATTAGCAAGCTCAGATTTTCTTTAGTTATGTTTATCTACACTCTGCTTTATTTAAATGATTTTCTCAGATTTCCTATTCTATTGATTTTCAGAAATATCAGTTATTTTACAAAAGGCTGTTATTTAATGTTAATATTGGGATTGCTATTTCCCAGACTTTATTTAAAAAAAAATTTTTTTTTACAGAGAAAGTTATCCTTTCACATGAAAATTGAAGGTTTTTAAAAAGTTATTTCTATCAAAATCACTCTCTTTAGCTAAAGTGACTTTTAGTTTGCATTTTTCATTAATCTTTATCAAAGAGAATTCAAATTGTGGTGTTGATTCTGGATGATTCATGCACCATTCTTTCCAAATTCCCCAGGTGTGAAAAGTTGAGTGGTGGTTTAAATTAACAAGTATCAGCCAAATATGTAATCTTATAGCTGAAAAGTTAAGTGGATGCATACATTGAGAGCATTTCTCCACTGGGATATGTAATATTCTAATGAAGCAATTTGTAAAACTCTGTCACAGCAGCCTTGATGTGAAGGGTCAGCACACAAACGCCACAGTAGAAATGAGTAGATTTATTAATTTCTATTTGAACAATTCCATAGGCATCATGTAACAGTGGGAAAGGCAAGAAAAGTATCCCTTCAATTAGAGAGGATTTTTCTTTTTTCTTGCAAGCATTAAGCCCCTGGCTTGTTTCTGCTGCTGTTAGCATTTTAGCCTGCCAGATAGGAAATGATGTTAATGAAGACATAAAATAACACACACATTATTTAACTCAAAATCCAGAGAATTGGGAATAGCTTGTGTTAGAAGAGGGGTGGGAATAAGGCACAAGGGGAAAAAACAAACAAACAGGGAATACATAAAGGTTAAAAAATACAATATATAGTAATTCACACTCTGAAATAGCAGATGGCTCATTTTCAAACTGATAATTATTTCACTGTTTAAGGTCTTTTCTCCCAATTTTTGAAGTTACACTCCTATGAATTATCATGCTAAGATTTATCTGAAGGAAAAACCGTAACTGTAAAAAGTGCAATAAGCAAGAATGTGTAAGTCACTCTTTTCCATGCCAACAAATTGGTAGTTGAAAAACCAGTTTTGTATAAAGGCATACCAGCCATCAGTAACTATCCTTCTTTTCATTATTATTACAAACTAGAGGCCCGGTACATGAATTTGTGCATGGGTGGAGTCCCTAGGCCTGGCCAGTGATCAGGGCTGATCAGGGCAGGGTCAGTCAGGTGGAGGGACCACAGGCTGATTTGGGGCCTACTGGCTGGGGGGGAACACTGGCCCCAAGGAGGGAGCCGGCCCTTGGCCCCACTGGGAAAGGGGCTGCCTCCATCACCACCTACCCCCAATTCTCTGTCCCAACCTGGGGCCCGTAGGCCCCAGCAGGATTGGGAGAGGAGGCGATGGTTGCTAGGCCAGGCATGAAAGGAACGGATGCTGGACACTGATACCATCCGCTGGCTGTGGGAGCACACTGACCATCAGGCGGCAGGTCCTATGTTGAGTGTCTGCCCCCTGGTGGTCAGTGTGCATCATAGGACTGGTCGACTGGTCATTTGGTTATAATGGTCATTTAGGCTTTTATATAGATTTCAGGGTTGTTATCCAAGTAGGACTGCAAATGGGGTATTAACTAAAAAGAGTTGTTTCTGGTTAAAATATCTGCCTATCATCCATCTATCTATATCTATCTATATCTATCTATTATCTATCTATCTATCTATCTTAGTGCCTTCCCTCACAGGTTGGAATTTGGGATGAATAGTCATTATAGGAACAGTGCCCTCAACAGTGTACAATTCAAAGAATCAAGGCACATGGCTCTTTAGAAAGGCAACTGCTGCCAGCATCAACAGCCTGGTTTTACCAAGTAATTCTTCCTAAGAACTTCAGCAGCAAAAAGAAAAAAGAAAAAAGAAAAAATAAAGAAAAAAGAAACACACACACACACACACACACACACACACAACCCCCAAAACAAAAACTTGATCAATTCTCTTTGTAATGACTTCCCAGAGAATCTCTTTAAAAAAAAAAAATCTCTTTAAAAATCAAAAAATTGATTTTTCACAGAAAGGAAGAGAGAGGGATAGAGTTAGAAACATAGATGAGAGAGAATGATTGATCAGCTGCCTCTTGCACACCCCCTACTGGGGATGTGCCTGCAACCAAGGTATATGCTCTTGACCGGAATCGAACCTGGGACCTTTTAGTACACAGGCCACTGAGCCAAACCGGTTTAGGCCCTAGAGAATCTCTTAAATGTCCCACTAAAAATGCTACCCTACTCTCCTTACATTAACTACTAGAGCTTAGATTTTATTTTTATCACTATCTTTGCCACATTTTAAACCAAAGTTTAACTTTTCATTCACAGAAAAGAAACCATGTGATGAACTGACATGAAACCAAGTGTACTGTAATGGATAAGAGCACAGAATTAGCAGGAATTGGAAGCTCTAAGGTCAGCTAGTTCTATCTTAGCACAGGCATTTATTTAACTTTTCTATTGATTCTTTGGGGTAAAATGGCTGGTCTGCCTGGAGGGAGTTAAGAAATTGGTAAGGCTGCCAAAACTGGTTTGGCTCAGTGGATAGAGCATCAGCTTGCAGACTCTAGGGTCCCGGGTTCGATTCCGGTCAAGGGCATGTACCTTGGTTGTGGGCACATCCCCAGTAGGGGGTGTGCAAGAGGCAGCTGATTGATGTTTCTCTCTCATTGATGTTTCTAACTCTCTATCCCTCTCTCTTCCTCTCTGTAAAAATCCAATAAAATATATATTTTTTTAAAAAGAAGTTGGTAAGGCTTCTGAAAGTATTTTATCTACACTAATAATAGATAAATATATAAATTGACCATACCTCCACAACGCCCACAGCCAATCAGGAGTGAGTATGCAAATTAACACAACAAAGATGGTGGGTCTGTGGGCAGCACGCATGTGCACAGGCGCCAAGTGGCTAGGGGTGGGCAAGACATTGCCAGGGCAGCAGGGCAGGATGCCCACCCATAGCTAGAGTGATGGAGCAGGCATCCCTGGGACCCCACCCACTTTGAGCCTATGGCCAGCATACATGTGCACTGGTGCCAAGCAGCCAGGGCCCCAGGGGTGCCACTGGAGAGTCTGCCCCTGTCAGCCCAGCCTAGGGGCGGCTGGAGTTTGCAGTCTTCTTGGTTTGTGCAGTCCCTGGACCAGAATTGGAAACCAAGAGCATGGGGAGCACCAGGAATGCTGGGAATCATACTTTTGGTGGCAGATACATTGCGGGATCTCATAGACACTAGAGCAAAATGAGCCTGGAGGAAGTTACTATTGTAGCTGGGGGATGGAAAGAAAGCAAAGGTGAGAGACATACGTCACAGTGATGAGGAAAAGTGAAAGGGAAGATATTCTGCAACTTCTAGGAAATCTCCACTAATGGAGAAAAAAAGAAAAAAAAAAAAAAGACTACTATTATTCTGTGAGCACCAAACCAAACTGGGTTGGGGTCTCTGAAAATTCACTCATATGATTGTGGAGACAGAAACTCCCAGATTGGAGAGGGATCCTCTGAGGGCTCCCAGATTGGAGAGGGTGCAGGTTGAGCTGAGGGACCCATCCCCCGTGCACAAATCTTTGTGCACTGGGCCCCTAGTTAGCTATAAAACATTAAATATCTTAATAATTATAAAATGAAATTCATGACGACAGATATTAATATATCACCCTAACTTTTGTGAGGAAAGGGCATAGTTATTTCTTAACTAAAAATTGAAAGGGAACATCCAAGATGGCGGCCTAGGCAGTCTCCTAAGCTGCCGCCTCATCAACAATTTAATTAATAAAACAACTAAAATCAAAAAGGACTTCACCAAAACGTCAGGAAAGCTGGCGGAGTGGAATAGCTACAACTAGAAAGAAAGAGAGAGGCTCACGGATCGGACTGGGAGCCGAAAAGCACTGAGGTAGGGAGACGCTCGCGCACGCGGCCGCCGAATACCTGCCTGGCGGTGGGAGGGGAGGAATCCCCGATTGCACGGAACCCTTTCCGACTGCACTGAACCCCAGCCCCGGCTGAAATTCCGTGGTCCCAGGCTCATACGGGTGGAGTCTGGACTGTAGAGAAAGGCACCCAGAGACTCAGAGACTCAGAGACTGGGAGACCGGGGACCGGAGCCGCAGTCACAGTCACAGTCTGCAGGGTCTACAGACTCGCGCGCGCAAGTACGCGCTGAGGTCTGACCGCGCCTCTCCGGAGCGGAAGGAGTCAGAAGCTCCAGGTCTGATCGCGGAGGCTGCCGCCGCCTCTCTGTACAAGGTGGCGGCCTCTCTGTAGCGGAAGGAGTCAGAAGCTCCAGTCTGACCACGGAGGCTGCCGCTGCCTCTATGTACAAGATGGCGGCCTCTCTGTAGCGGAAGGAGTCAGAAGCTCCAGACTACAGAGACCAGCCCAAGTCCGGGTGAGCCCCTGCGGCACCCACGCTCTTGCTTGGGGAAACTGGGCCGGTCAGGCGGAAACTCAGGCGAGTGCACAAGGGCAGGGCAGAAGCCTTCAGCCCTGAGACTCCGCCCCATCCAAGCTGAGCAGAGGCTTCTGCAGTTTTTCAAGTCTGATCCTATAAGACTGTCTCCAATACAGAAGTTATCCCAGAGTAGACACAGCTGATACCCACATCCAATTGGCCTGATGGTCAATTCACAACAATAGAGACTTAGCTACAACAAGGCTGTGCACGCAGTCCACAAAGGGGATCACAAAGAGTGTCTACCTCAGGTAACTGAGGAGGTTGATCCACTGTGCTATATAGGACACCAAACACACAAAGCCATCCTACCAACTCTGAAAAATAGTGATAATGCCGAGACAAGGAAATAGATCTCAAACAAAAGAGATGGAGGATATAGAGTTCAGAACTACGGTTCTAAGGTTATGCAACAATATTCTAGAAAAGCTCGATAAACTTCATGAGACCCAACTAAAAAGTATAGATAAACTGACTAAATTGGAAAATATTATGCAGAGATCCAACAGCAGAATGGAAGAACACAAGAATCAGGTCAAAGAGCCAAAAGACACTCCGCTGGAGAAGGAAGAAGAAAAGAGGATCCAGAAAGTTGAAGATAGTGTAAGGAGCCTCTGGGACAACTGCAAGCGCACCAACATCAGAATTATGGGGGTGCCAGAAGAAGAGGGAGTGCAAAATACTGAAAACATATTTGAAGAAATAATATCAGAAAACTTCCCTCACCTGGTGAAAGAAATAGACTTACAAGTACAGGAAGCCTACAGAACCCCAAACAAGAGGAATCCAAAGAAAAATTCTTCTCGACACATCATTATCAATATGCCAAGGGTAAAAGACAAAAAGAGGATCTTACAAGCAGCAAGAGAAAAGCAGTTGGTTACCTATAAGGGAGCACCCATAAGACTATCAGCTGATTTCTCAACAGAAACCATGCAGGCCAGAAGGGAGTGGCAAGAAATATTCAAAGTGATGAATAGGGAGAACCTACAACCAAGATTACTGTATCCAGCAAAGTTATCATTCAGAATTGAAGGGCAGATAAAGAGCTTCACAGATAAGAAAAAGCTAAAGGAGTTCATCACCACCAAACCAGTATTATATGAAATGCTGAAAGGTATTACTTAAGAAGAGGAAGAAGGTCAAGTGAATTAAAAATCTCAGGAATAGAATAAACTGGTGAATATAATAGAATTAGGGGCAAAGAAAGGAAGTGGATAGATAATTATCAGGGTGAAAGGGGTGTGGGGTGCAGAAAGAGACTGGATTAAAATTGTATAACCTATGGATGAGGACAATAGTGGGGGGAGGGGGTAAGGGCAGAGGGTGGGGTGGGAATAAGGTGGAAGGGAGCTATGGGGGAGAAAAAGGAGAAACAATTGTAATAATCTGAGCAATAAAGATTTATTAAAAAAAAAAAAATTGAAAGGTCAAAGCTTCCTCCACAAGAAAGCAACTTGAGTCACTTAACCTGTTTCACTAGTTTTTATTTTGTACCATGGTAATAAAGTTAGATTTCACAGCACTTAGAACCAGGACTTTTGTCACAATTTAGGTAGCTAAAGTACACAGCTCATATTGTGCACTTTTGATATTTTTACATTTTTAAAGGTACAATATATAATTTCCCTGGAAAATTGAGGAGGTACACTTACATTCCTTTAATGTCCCTATTATAAGCAATAGAGAGGTGCTCCCTCACCCACCAAAACTTGAAAATGTGAGTGCTTCTATTTGGGTTAAACACAACAGTTAAAAATATAGTCTTGCTAGTCTAAAAAAATGCAAAACTATTTTACACTTTATCAATATCAAACCAGCGAAAAGAACATCAATGAATAGGGCTGGCCAGCATCTAAAGGTCTACAAAAATGAATTTCAGTGGGAGTGCAGAGAAAGTTTCAGTAATGAACATGGCTATCAAGAAAGAGATATTACATCTGGTATAGAGGAACCATCAGGTCTGTTGGGAAAGACAGGGTCACAACCTGTATGTAATATTCCTGAAGACACTCTAATTTATGTACACCACGTAATCTCAACAAGAACTCAACTTCTCAGGAAATGTGTCCAAAACACTTATTTCTGGAAAAGAACATCCCTATCATAAACTCATATCAACATAATGTGCATTATATTACTGACATTGTTTTATGTACTCTAGGGGTACTAACTTACACGATCTACATAACTCTACAAGGTAAATACTTTTATTAATTATACCCATGTTACAGATGAGGCATGTGAAGTATATAGAGGCTGAACAAATACACAAGGTCACACAGGCAGTTAAGTTGTAGAGCTAGTAATCAAAACCAGGTAATCTGGCCTCAAAACCAATAATACTAGGCTCCATGGATTTCTCATCATCTACAAATGCAGATTTTTGGGCTTGAAATGCTAAGCCTCAGACACTGGGACCTGGTTAAACTCATTAATGTTGTTCTATGAGGCCCTATCCATACCTTCTAGTTTTTGTTTTGTTTCTTAATGTATCTTTCATTGCTTGGCTGCCTCCTTCACGCCCCCTACTGGGGATCAAGCCCCAAACCTGGGCATGTGCTCTTTATGAGAATCGAACCCAGGACCTTTCAGTCCACACGCCAACACTCTATCCACTAAGCAAAAAACTGGCTAGGGTCATACCTTCTATTCTGATGACACGTTTCCTATTAAACTTCCATGAATTACTCTGAATATTTTGTAAATAGTCTAAATGGGAATTTACATTATCTTAAAAAAGTGACACCAATCTATTTAATGGGCTTAGAAAAAAGACCGAAAAAAATGTTTCTAATGTTTATATTAAAATCAACATGTCCTGAAAATGACTCATCTAAAAAAAATACATGGAATTTGTAAATATAAGAAAAGTTAATACTCCCAATATTCATGTATGAGAGTGGGCCAACCTGGATGATAAAGTATTGGGGTAAGGTCAGATTTGTTCCGGTTTAGTTTGCAACACAGAAATAGATGTCAAGAGGCACTAACTATTTATCCTGTGACCTAACACTATGTCCTACTGTTAAAATCTTTAAAGAACTCACTACCATTTAAAAACCAGAAAAGTTATGCCCAGCTCACCAACCATTTTTTGTTGTTGATTCTAGAAGAGCTCCCTTATACCAGCAATACAAAAAAAACAAAATTGTTTTCTTTTTAAAAATAAAGACTATATAGCCAAGTTGGTGTGGCTCAGTGGTTGAGCATCGATTGATCCATGAACTAGGAGGTTCATGGTTCGATTTCAGGTCAGGCCACATATCTGGGTTGCATGATTCTCTCTCATCACTGATGTTTCTCTCTCTCTCCCGCTCTTTCTCCTTCTCTCTGAAACCAATAAAATTTTAAAAAAAAAACAACTACTAAATGGAGCAATATTGATCAACTTAATTGAGTAATGCTTTTATGTAACTTGAATAATTAGGAATAAATTATATTAGTTATTTAAATAAATCTGTCATAATTAAGAAAAGTTAGAAAATACAGAATCATAAAACATTTTGTCACATTCTTTATTCCAAAAATAATGGATCTTGAGTACTTTAAAAACTCATTTGTATTTAGTTATCAACATATGCTCATTTAGGTGAGTGAAAATAGGCAACAGATACGTTGATGTATATTAAAGTAAGTTTTTGGCTGCCATTTCTTTTAATATATGGACAGTGATGGTTCATGACAAAGCAAACTTTATGAATCTTACATGCTCTTCTAAAGATAAAGAGCTACAAATAACGTTTTATTAGATACCCAAGGAATCTTTAGGTCAGCTAGAGTAAAAAAATAGGCTGCTGCTTTTATGGTCAATTATTGGAAACTATACTGGCAACACTTCACAATGTGTTTATGCTTCATAGTCAAAATTATTACTTACTTTGCTCAATGAAAAGTTCAACACACAGTGGGAAATTTCAGGCCAAAATCTAAAAAAAAATTGCCTTAAATATACAGGTCTGGGTTACTTTGGCAAGAAATAGCAATAATGTTCAAGAATCAACACTTGCTCATTTTCAGTATTATTATAATATGATGATTAGTTGATAAAACTGACACAACTTCTAACATGTAATTTTTTAAGAGGAGAGAACACTTGTAGCACAGATACACAATATACTAGAAATTCAAGGACTTGAAATTTCATGTATCATGTGCCTATAAATAAGAAACTAAATGCTAATCTAGTTCAAGTTATCTAAAAATGCATAAAGAAAAAATCTGCTAACATCAATATCCTTGCTAAAAAATATATCACCACAAAACATAGAGCATTTCCTCCCTACATTTAAAGGGTCAAAAAATCATAGGTAAAAATATAGTGTTTCTCCAATCAATTGAAAACAAATATACTAGGTAACAGACAAGTTCAATCTAGAACACAAATAACACAAAAATGAGCCAGTTATATTTTAGGTGTAAGTGACAAATGTATTTCTTTTTATTGGCATCAAAGTTTTTTTCCAATGCATTTCAGTAACTGAAGGATTTTGATGTAATTTTATTTTATTCCACTGTTGGTCATAGTTTGAGCCCTACACACTCCCTTCCCTTTAACCTCAAATGGAGCTCCTTTATATGTAGCCACACACTCATCATTGGTGTAAAGATCAGGCTGGATCTGCTCCCAAATCTTCTTCTTAGGATTTAGCTCCTTGTCAGGCTCTCCTGTTGGGAAAAAATAAAATTATATAACTAATAAACTAATAAGTTGTCCATGGACATTTCTAGTAAATTGTCTTGGCACTACTTTCTGATCTTTAGACCTGACCAGAATTTTAGCACTTACTGTTAACATTTATTTTTATGAGGTAAGCAATTTATAATCTTGATTAGTAAAATGTATTTTGTCATTTCCTTACAAATATTGAAGATCTTATTTTTCACTTTTACATTTTTTGCATAGACCAATAAATTTTTCCACAAATTTAAAAATATGATACTCTTAAAAATTGTGAAGCAATGAGAGCATAATTTCATGTGTTATTTTTAAATGCGGCAGAAGCAGCGTATGCTTTTCTGTATGTTTCATTATACAAAATAAATGTCTAGATTATTGCTATAGTTTTTAAAGATTTCTTATAAATACTAGAGCATGGCATACATGTTGGGATTATCTGGCTAAATGTAACTATCTTGGGTTTCACTTGCTGCCCATTCCATTTGGTGAGATGGGAAGAGACAAATACTAGCATTTTCTGAAAACCAGGAATATATGTTGTTGCATGCAATTCACACAACAACACTTACTCTAATATCAAATATAGAGAAATTGGGGCTCAGAGAGGATAAATCATACAACTAACAAGTGAAGTCAGGATTCGACACCAAAACTTCTGTTCTGCTAGTAGAGCACTTTGCTTCCTAATATAATAAACTATGCTTTAGGAAAGAAACAACATTCTGACATTGGAATGCCCAATCCCCTCTCTTTATAGTAATTCACACTATAAAGTTTATGTTCAATAAAAGACAAACTGTAGAATGTATCTGCCTAGAGACTTAAAGAAAGCCAATATACCAAGCAACTCTCCGTTTAATGAATGATAAGGAAGTAGAGAACAAAGTTTAATATAACAGCATTTTATGCCTAGGATATTCAATGACATTTGGAATGGAGATTCCATTCAAGAAACAATTTTTAAAAAGTAATGTTCTTTTTAAGCATTAGCTTCAAATGAAAAAGGATTTTTCTGGAGGTAATAAAAAATATTACTGGAGTACAATTCAGTAATCATAGAAATATAACTTTCTAGATATTTTTTAACTGACTCCCAAGTTGAAATCTCTTGGAATTACTTTAAAAAGAATATTTTAAACATTACTGGAACTAATTTTATTTTATATCTTTATTTCATCTTATTATTATCTTCTGTTTATCCTCTGTTCATATAGGAATAACAAAACTGAGAAAACTGGTTGGCCATGTAGCTTTGTTCTTTTATTAGGTCTTCATAAACTGCCATGAAACTGGCAAGAACATACAAAAATGTTCTCTCATATGCAGATTTTCAAAGATGACAGAGATTTAACTGAATGATGTATTCACAGTAAAAGAACATGCAATGAAACTAAAACTGAAAGACTGACTATAAAAGTGAGGATTTCTCTTAGTCGTTGAAGATCACTAGACTGGACATTAATTATTATTAATTAATAAACAGAATAGGAAAAAATAAGAATATATAAAGTATTGACAAGATTTTTTGTTGTTGTTGTTTTTAAGCCATTCCTAGTCTAAGAGCAAAATCTTATTTTGCTTGTGCACAAATCATGTGGAGAAATGAGCATTCCAGAATTCTGAAAAGCTGGACGTAGAAATACTGTTCAGGGAGGCCTAAGTACTAACCCCAAATCCCCTTCATCCCCCCAAAAAGACATGCTCGCTAACTGATGATGAATTAATTTAAGAAGCAGAGTGTCCCAGACTTGTATAAAAGCTTCTTATGAAGAGCAGATTGTGTAGTAAATTCTTGCTGAATGTAGATGTAAGCCCCAAGTACAAAAAGCTGTGGTGCAGCAGAAAATTAAGCTTCTTGAAATGTATAGAAAATAATATTCGTAAAATACATAACACATATCATGCTTACTATGTAACAGTCACTGAACTGTTTTACATTTATTTATTTAATTATCTCAATAAAACATAGAAGATGATTAATAACAATCAATTTATAGGTGAGGAAATTAAGGTCCAAAGTTACAACTAAGAACTTAAAAAAGGGGGGGGGGGCGGGTAGCTAAATGTTTCAAAAGTTAAACCTCACAAAACACATGAAATAGATACCATTAAAAACCACTTGCCATAACCGGTATGGCTCAGTGGATAGAGCGTGGGCCTGCAGACTGAAGGGTCCCAGGCTCAATTCCGGTCAAGGACACATCCCCAGTTGGGTGTATGCAGGAGGCAGCTGATCGATGTTTCTCTCTCATCGATATTTCTAATTCTCTATCCCTCTCCCTTCCTCTCCATAAAAAATCAATATCACTTCTTAAAAACAAACAAAACAAAAACCACCTTCTTATAAATGAAAAACCTGGGACTTGGAAAGGTTCCAGGGTCACGGACTGCTTGTGGAGCCAAGATCTGAAAGGTTTAAACTTCTTAGATAACACTAATAATTTTCAAGTAATAAAGATTTGAACTAAAAATAAACTAGGAACTAATAAGAGGAACCTCCAAAGCTTAACTGTTGTCTTTTAACAAACAAGACTCAATACTTGAACACTATGAATGTAGTTTCTAGATCTTAAGAAATCAATAAATGAATCAAAAATTTGAGATTATTATTAAAACCTGTCACAGTATGATCACTGAATATAAATCAGAGTGCAAAATCTTGAATGCAGTGTTAACCTTCTGGCTTATTAAGTATCTTTTTTTAAAAAAATATATTTTATTGATATTTTACAGAGAGGAAGGGAGAGAGATAGAGCGCTAGAAAGGTCGATGAGAGAGAAACATCGACCAGCTGCCTCTTGCACACCCCCTACCGGGGATGTGCTCGCAACCAATGTACATGCCCTTGACAGGAATCGAACCCGGGACCTTTCAGTCCGCAGACCGATGCTCTACCACTGAGCCAAACCGGTTTTGGCTTAAGTATCTTTTTGAACAAAATACTATTTGGTAGGGTATAAAGCTAGCTGGAAAGTTTAAATCTCCTTCTATGGAAAGCATTTCTAACATTTTAAACAATTTTTTAAATGAACTATCTTTTCCAAATAAGTCTTTGATCATTCCTGTGTGTTATATCCTTCTTCTAAATCTTATTTTTCTAATTTTCTTCCCTTTCTTATCCCTCTGCCAGCTTTTTGGCACAGCTATGTGAAGAAGGTAAGTGATGATATCAATAAAAATTCTTCAAGCTAAAAACTACAGAACCTCTGAAATTGCTAAACACATGCCAATAATCACCATTTGGAAATGGTTACATATATTGTAAGAGAACTAATCATTCAGAGATTATTTTAGGCCAACTAATTTTAAACAAAATGCATAGGGAATAGGAACTATTTCATGATGACTTTGTACAGATGCAAAAAGTGATCACCTTCTCAGCATTTAAATCCTACAAAAAGCAATAAATACAAATTCCAGAGTCCCAGGCATTCACAAGTCTAGAATAAGAACCAGAGATTTCATTTTAATTGGGTCATGGATCACTAGCTTCTCTTTGATATCTACCATGGCCATTAAAAGCCTAGTACTAACTTACTTAATTTATGTTTCATGAACTGCGTTTTTGAACTATAATAAATGTAACTACTGCACAAAAACTAATGTATAACTTGGCAAGTAGGAGTCAATTAATTTGACAAAGCTAATCAATAGGGGAAAGTGGTTCGGTGGTTTGATCGGAATGATCTTACAATAATGAAGGCAAATATTCAGGCCTGTTCTTAAATAGTGCTTTGTTGTTGTTTTTAACATGTTTACTACTACATTTCTTTTTTATTTTTTCTTTAACCAGTTTATTGAGCTCCTACTCTACACCATGCGTTTTTCTAGATCAGTGGTTGGCAAACTCATTAGTCAACAGAACCAAATATCAACAGTTATAACGATTGAAATTTCTTCTGAGGGCCAAATTTTTTAAACTTAAACTTCTTCTAATGCCACTTCTTCAAAATAGACTCGTCTAGGCCATGGTATTTTGTGGAAGAGCCACACTCAAGGGGCCAAAGAGCCACATGCGGTTTGTGAGCCGTGGTTTGCCACCAAATGCTCTAGATGATAGGAAGATAGCAGAGAATAAGCACAAAAAGGAAAAATCTTGATTTCATGATGCTTATACATCTGTGTGAGCAGGCATTAAATAATGTACAGTAAATTAGATGATACGTATTTTGGAGAAAAGTAAAATATGACATTTGAAAGATCTGGATAGAATGAGGGACCAAGCAATGGAGACATCTCAGGAAAGAGTCAGTGGCTAAATTAAAGATTTTTATCTTTTGAAAGAATGGGCACAAAAGTGAAACACTTGCATACCATACAGGCTTTATAATTAACTATAACTTATATTTATAATTAAGATTCAATATCAAGAGAAATAAACATGGTCTTGGAAGTTAAAAGTCTGAATACAAACTTTCATTTAGTTTTAGAGCAAAATCAGTACATTTTCAGAAAAGAGAAAAGGTTGTCATTGCCTTTATCTTCTAGCTATAATATTATTTTCAAGTTAATTTTCGCTTGGTGCTTTAAGGACCAGTTACCACTTTTAAATATTAAAATTTATACCTTGACACATTTACGATCGAAATAAGTATTGTGCGGGGTAGTTTTCTAGCCATTGTTTATATATATATATATATATATATATATATATATATATATATATATCTTAGCATCTTCTAAACTCAATGGACATTTTCGGTTCTATAGTTAGAGAAAAAAAGTTGCTAAGTATAAAAGCCTTTCCAAGGCCAAATTGCAATTCAAAGGTTTGAGCCCCAATTGCAATTTCTATACCACACTTAATATCATGAAATGTAAATCTCTAGACACTGAACACATCAAGTGAACATGTATCAGCAGACACCTTAAGCTTTAAAATGCAAAACAGATGCTGGGGGGGGGGGGAAGCACTGGTAAATCATGGATCTTTCTGGAAAAGAAAAAAATAAGACTAATGGCGTGTTGTGTAGTATTAGCTGTTATTTCCTTTCAGATTAACTGCTACAGAAGCAGTAACTGATGTGGAACCATAAGCAAGATGAACAATAACAGACCTCATGTCCTAAAATTTATTAATTATTCAATGCTGTTTGGCTCGGTTCAGCCTATTGTAAGTGATAAGAATTGAAGCAACCTCATGGGCCATTTTAAAATTAGTTTTTCCCGCCCAGCTGGTGTAGCTCAGTGGTTGAACATCAACCTGTGAAATATGAGGTCACAGTTCAATTCCTGGTCAGGCCTCAGTTCCCACTACAGGGCATACAGGAGGCAGCTGATCAATGATTCTCTCTCATCATTAATGTTTCTATCTCTCCCTTCCTTTTTGAAATCAACAAAAACATATTTTAAAAAAATAGTTAGATTTTCCCTTCTTTCACTTTACAAATATTTTTTGTACCTTCTTAACATATTCATGTGCTAAGGCACAAGGGGAAACTATGAATTGAAAAGAAATACCAGGCTTTGGAACAATGAAAATATAGACACACACACACACACACACACACACACACACAGTAAAATAATAATAATAATAATTTAAAAAAAAAACACCTCAAAGAGTGAAGAATGTAGCAAAGGCAGGAAATCCATTTGGGCTATTATATTATAGTGTCTAATGCTATCACTGAGGAGTAAAACTTACTTTCAATTTCCTCATCAGAAACATTCAAATAACAACTGACTCAACTGCTAAAATGTTTCCCTGTTAATTCTATGAGATAAGGGAATGAAATATGTCATTGAAATAAGAGCTATATACCTTCATTAATGAAAAAATCCAGAGTAATTCACAATAAGTAACAATCAACAAACAAAAATGCTATAGTATTAGTGATTCAGACACATCTGTTTAATCCTTTTACTAATTCTGCAAATCTTTAAGCAACTAAAGTTGTGGAATTACTTTCCAAATTCCAACTAAAGTTATGGAATTACAGTTTCCAAATATGAAAAACGGTGAGTTAAAGATTTGATTTATTCCATTTCTAAATACAAGACTCTACAATTTACATTAAAAAAATAAAACTCAAAAATTATACTATATCTTAACTATTTAAATAAAAGGAAAGCAAATGTTAATCTGGTAAAGTAAACCAATATTTGTTGTTTTTTTCCAATGTGTGCTGAATCTTAAAGGAAAAGATCATCTTTATTACTGTTCTATTCCAATTTAGTGAATAAAACATGTAGCCAGAATTTTAGGTGTCAGGTACAGATTTACTCCAAAATATGAGGTTTGGGGAAATGTTTTGACATTGTTTGAGGGAGAAGCGTGCTGATCATATGTTGCTAGAATTTAAAGCCACCATGCTGCTTTGAGAAATGATTCAGATTGGGATTTTCCCAAAACCCAATTTACCAAAAAAAGCACAGACCATTATGGTTTTGAATCTACCAACCTTCAAGATATACAGAGGCATTCAAAGTCATGGTACTTGTTAAACAATCCCTTTAGATTAGTTTACTTTTGATTAGGAAGGGGTAATTTAGTTTCAAGGAAACTATAATTTCATCCACATCATCTATCCTCTTCTAATGTTAAAATTCTTCATATTCTAATATTTCATTAAACACAATTGACATAGGATAAAAAGCAGGCCTACATAATCACATCAGTCTGGCTATTAAATGAAAACACAACTCTTTCTACAAATATGTCTCCAAATCAATTCTGACTTAAAAACCTAATTATCTTTTTTAAAGTTGATATATGTTTATTATACAGTATCTGAGTTAAACTAGAAGTCTAGACTATCATAGTAATATGTGACAGTGTTCATATTTTTAATTAAAAAGCATTCTTGTAAATCAACAGCAAAAAAAGATGTACATCTCAATATTAATATGGAAAATGATATGGTTGCTAAAAGTATTTAATAAATAGTTAAAAAGGTATCGATATATTAGTAATCAGAGTGGCATGTTAAATGAGATATTATCATTCACCTGTAAAATTACTAAGTATGAAAAACATTGGTAGTAACCTGGTTTGGTATGAATGTGGTGATTTTTTTTTTTTTAATTGGGATGACATTGGTTAATAAAATCATATAGGGTTCAGGTATACAATTCCATAACACATCATCTGTATAATGTATTGTGTGTTCACCACCCTAAGTCAAATCTCCTCCCATCACCATTTATCCCTCCATATAACCTCTTCTACCCTCCCTTCCCCCTTTCTCTCTGATAATTATTATACTAGTTTGTGCCTATGAGTTTTGGAGTATTTCTTTTTTTTCTTAATCCCTTCACCATTTTTCCCCAGCCCTGCAAACCCCTTCCCCTCTGAAGACTATCAGTCTGTACTCTGTGAATCTGTTTCTATTTTGTTTGTTATTTTATTTTGTGTATTAGAGTCCTAATTTCAGTAAAATCAGAACCTAATTCTACTTGTTACCCTAATTTATTCCTCCTTCTCCCATTATTCTAGTCAAATGAATATCCTTTAAGTAAATTCAATCTTTTAATTTGTTTATCCTCTTTATAAGGTCCTCCCTCTAAATAAAAAGAAAACTTTATTCTACATCTACCAAGCATTCTTTCTCTGCTCCTTCAAAGACCTGTTTGAAAAAACTTTATCATGCATTATAAAGCTTCATCTTTCTCAGGATCATTTTACTGGAGAAAGCAAGCAATATGAATAAAACTTCCTTTCAGATTATTAAAATAGATATGTCCTAGTTGGTGTGGCTTAGTGGTTGAGCATCAACCTATGAACTAGGAGGTCAAAGTTCAATTCCCAGTCCACACATAACTGGGTTGCAGTGGGAGATGTGCGGGAGGTAACTGATCAATGCTTCTCTCTCATCATTGATGTTTCTATCCCTCTCTCTCCTCTCCCTTCTTCTCGGAAACCAATAAAAAGTATACTTAAAAATAAAACAAAATATGAAGTTTAACTTATAGATTTTCTCTATATCTAAAATAAAAGCATATATAAATATATTAGATGAACTTTGAGAATTAGATGCATTTCCCCTATGTTAGCTTTTCATCTTTTTACATTTATGTGCTACATTCTGAAATAATTTACAGCTTAAATAATTTTGTAGCACATTAACTTGTTTTATGTCCACATCACACTCTTCTGCTATGTAGGGATTATATTTAGTATTTTACCTAAATCAAAAACTCTCTCTGGTGTTTTATGCAATGTGTACATTAAAGCATTAATGGGGTGGGAGATAGATGTTTGTGCTTAATATGTCATCTTGAGCCAATAAAAATAATCTCAATAATAATGGTCTTTTAACATAAAGCATAGTAAATCAGATACAGGATTTAATTTTAAATGTAAACATTATAAGGATCACTTTGTGAACATTAATTCCCAAATGATTTTTAATAATGGCTAATAGATACTTACCAGGAAAAGCATCAAAAGTAATTCTGTCTCCAGGAACAGACCCAGTAGGAGGTGCCAAGATTTCAACTTTCTCTGGTGAACTGGCACACATCACCATTGCTTGAGATAGTATTCCCCTCATCTTTGCAGGTTTTAGGTTACAAAGTAAAATCACCATCCGATTTTGCATCTGTATGAAAAACAATTAGATAATTAAGATGTATAAAATTTGGAGTGATTAAACCTAGAATACATTAAGGTACACTCTATTATACCTAGAATACATGAAGATATAATACTATATAAATAGAAAATCCTAGACTCCACAGAAAAAATTTAAAACTAATAAATTTACTAAAATTGAAAGATACAAATATTTGATGCTGGAAAAACTGGATAGATAAGTGAAAAAGGAAATCTGGGCAACTTCTTATAAAAAAATTCAAAATGGATTAAAGGCTAAAATGTTAATTCCTAAAACCATAAAACTCCTAGAAGGAAACATAGGCAATGAACTCAATCTTAACAATATTTTGTTGGATATTTTTCCCTGGGTTAGGGCAATAAAAGCAAAAATACACAAATAGAACTACATCAACCTAAAATCATTTGCATAACAAAGGAAACCATCAACAAAATGAAGATACTACAACTTAACAAATGGGAGAAGATATTTGCAATGACATTATATCTGATAAAGTTATAAAGAGTTTACTAAGTATGCATACAACTCAACATAATAAAGCACACGAATTCAATTAAAAAATGGGTAGATGACCTGAACAGAATTTTTTTTCAAAATAGACAAACATACAGATGAACAATAGACATATGAATAGATGCTTAATGTCACTAATCATCAGGGAAATAAAAAATCACTTGACATACCACTTCACACTTGTCAGAATGGCTGTTATCAAAAAGTCAACAAATAATATGTGTTGGTGAGAATGTAGAGAAATGGGAACCATTATGCACTGTTGGTTGGAATGTAAAATGGTGTAACCACTATGGAAAACAGTATAAAGGTTCCTAAAAATTAACAAGAGGCCACCACCCAAAGAAGCCCATACCAAGACCCATCATAATTACAATGCCAAGGGCTAAAGACAAAGAGAGAATCTTAAAATCAGCAAAAGAAAAGCAGTTAGTTACCTACAAGGGAATGCCCATTCGACCACAACCTGACTTCTCTATAGAGAAATTTTGCAGGCCAGACGGGCGTGGCAAGAAATATTCCAAGTGATGAACAACAATAAGGACCCTCTACCAAGATTACTCTATTCAGCAAAGCTATCATTTAGAATTGAAGGTCAAATAAAGAGCTTCCCAGACAAGAAAAAGCCAAAGGAGTTCACCACCAAATCAATACTAAATGAAATGTTAAAAGATATTCTTAAAGAGGAAGAAGAAGAGATAAAAAATATGAACAATAAAATGACAATAAATACATATCTATTAACAGTTGTATCTAAAACTCAAAATAAATGAACAAAGACTCCAATGAACAAAATAAACTGAGGAATAAAATAGAACCAGAGGCGTGGAAATGAGGGGTTTTTGAATGAGGAGTCTGAGAGAAGGGGGAAGTTGAGAAGAGATTAACCAAAGCTCTTTTATGTATATATGCATTATCTACGGTCACAGACAATAGAGTGGTGAAGGTCTGGGGCAGAGCAAGAACCAGGAAGAAGGGGGCAATGGGTGGAAAAAAGGAGGACATTTGCAACACTTTCAACAATAAAGATTTTTTTAAAAATATATTTTATTGATTTTCCACAGAGAGGAAGGGAGAGGGATAGAGACCTAGAAATGTCAATGAGAGAGAAACATCAACCAGCTGCCTCCTGCACACCCCCCACTGAGGATGTGCCCACAACCAATGTACATGCCCTTGACCGGAATCGAACCTGGGACCCCTCAGTCCGCAGGCCGACGCTCTACCCACTGAGCCAAACCGGCCTCGGCTCAACAATAAAGATTTTTTTTTAAAAAGACCAAAGTTTCAAATTCCAAAGCCCTCCCCCACCCCCTTTGGAGGTCTTCATGAATAAGACTCATCTTCAATAAATAATTTGAAAATGCCACATATAAAAAAATGTTATATACAATTATATATAAGAAAAACAACAGTTAACCTTTTAAAAAATAGATGACATCTGTGGACCTTTACATTTGAAAAATATACCAAACTACAACATTTTGTATGCAATTTAGGGGGCTGGGTTTAAATGTCCGTTTTATAAATGTTTAGTAGTAATGCCTTCATGAGTTAGATACAGGTGTGTATAAAGAGATTTGCTAATGGCTGTGAATGACAGCTTTTGGAACAGAAACAGTCTGCAACTTGTGAGAACAAAAAAGATAAAGCCCCAATGAGGAGTTATTTCCAATTTATCTGGCTTATGACCATTTGGTTCTTTTCTCCAACATACATTCCTAAGTAGTTATGAAGGAGCCCTCATCCTATACTAGATCAATATAAAGAGAAAAAAACCATACATATGTCAAATCCACACATTTTTAATAGATAAGAGAATTATCTTCACTCATCCCCTCATTAGAGCAGCTAGAAGAACCTATTAATCTGAGGCAGAACATGTTACCCCTTAGCTCAAGAAGCCTCTAATGGTTTTCGTTTCAGAATAAAAGCCAAAATCTTTACAATGAATTATAAGACCCGATGTTATTTGGCAAACTTATCTCTGATTTCATCTCACATGATACTCCCCCTTATTTACTTTGCTGAAGTGAGTATCACAGGCATATATTTGATTAGGCAATCTAAAAGGCTCTACCACCACATGGACACATCACTTATTTTCTCAAGACCTTTTACTTAAATATCACTTCTTTATAAGGCCTTTCTGAATTACTTTATATAAAATGACATCATTATCCTAGCCTCAATACACTAGATTCTTCCTTATTTTTTTCTTGATAATTATTATTATTTAACACTAGAGGCCTGGTGCATGAATTCATGTACCACTGGGGTCCCTTGGTCTGGCCTGCAGGATCAAGCTAAAACTGGCTCTCTGACAGCCCCCAAGGGGTCCCGGACTGTGAGGGTGCAGACCAGACCGAGGGACCCCACCGGTGCACAATCGGAGCTGGGAGGGACTAAGGGAGGGCTCAAGGGCAAACTGGTTAGGGCTCTCATGTTTTCTCTTAAAGTATGAAAATATTTCTTTAGTTACAAAGAAATTAAACCTGTTCTTTTCCTTTTATTTATGTATTTTAAAAACTTTTTGATTTTGAGACAGAAAAAGAGGAAGGGGATGTGGGTGGGGGGGAGCAAGAGAGAGAAACATCAATTTGTTGTTCCACTTACGCATTAATTGCATAAATTAATTATTTTATGTGCCCTGACCAGGGATTGAACCTGCAACCTTGGTTTATCAGGATGATGCTCTAACCAACTGAGCTACTCAGCCAGAGCTATTCTACTTTTAGAGTGGTGATTCCTGGGTTTATATAATAGTGATTTTTAAAAATCAAGGAATAATAATATGCCACGAGAAACGATTATACACATACATAAACACAGTATTTTACACACACCAAACTAAAAAAATTGTTTGAGAAAATTGTATCTTCTTTTTGTCCTTATGAATCCAATCCTAACATATAGATCTTTTGCAAGAGTTTAGTAGTTTTGTGTACTTGTTTGTGTAATTTATCACATTTAAACTAATCAATTCAACTAATCAATACTGGCTCCTGTTGTTGGTCACCTAATACAAAATTATATGAAAAAACATCTAAAGAAAGATGAAATGAAAGTGTCATATGTATGCAGATGTTAGTTGTATAAATCACCTGGTCAAGAGGAACATGATTCACCAGGCCACTGACAACTGTTCTTGGGACGGCTTCTCCAACATCTACTTCTTCTACATACAAAGAATCGGCATCAGGATGTTTTTTAGCAGTGACGATACAACCGATTCGAAGATCCAGACGGGAAACATCTATTGGTTTAGAGTCAGCACTTCCTGCTACTGGTTGTTGTTTCTTTTCCTTTTTCTCTCCTAAAAACAAAATATTTATAAATAGGTAAACATCAGAAGTAAAACAAAGTATTTATAAATAGGTAAACATCAGAAGTGTTTGTTATGAAAACACTTCATAACATTGATATAGATGAACTTAAAAGAAGAAAAGGGTTTATATACTACCTTCACTTAAATAAAGGAAATAATTTTTTATCCAAGTCATAGCACCTTGAGCCCTATTTTAGCTATTTCTCTGTTGAATAATTGTTTTTATCTCTAGTGAAAGAAAGACAAAAAGTTGGTAAACTATGGTTTATGGGCCAAATCCAGTATGCTGTTTCTGTCAAAGTTTTATTAGAACACATCGTGTTTGTTCATATATGTATCATCTATGGATAGATTTACACTATAGCAGAGGTGCATAGTTGTCACAGAGCCTGTAAAGCTCAAGTATTTACTAAATGGCCCTTTGCAAAAAAAGTTTGCATTTCCCTGAAACAGCTGTTGAAAATCCTTTACAATTTTTACTGTGAGTCTTTAGAAAGTGAAACATACTATATTTAAAAAGAAAGCCATACTCTGTAGCCACCTGATGGAATGAACTACAAATATAATTTCCCTGATAAAATGTCTCTCTCATCAGTTAAACATACTGATAAGTATAAGTAGATAGGGGCTGTACATCCTCTCTTACATCACTTTATCACTAGGTGGTATGGTTATAATGAAAGCAATTCAGATTAATTCTTCCACTTTATAAATTTTATTAAGAAGTAGGCATAAAACAATAATACAGTGTGTTCTAAAACTTGAACATCCCCATATCTTAGTTCAGACATTATACTTGGACTGGAATATCCTTTTTCTATCTTCACAACTTTGCAACTGTGACTTTTCTGAAACACCCCCCCCCCACACACACACACACACAAAAAATAAAAATTTACAATAAAATTCAGTCACACCAGATTACATATGGGCTTTTATACTTAATCTCTACATCCTATATTTTTAGTTATGCTGGTCCCTTTACCTCAACAGCCATACTTTTATCCTGTCGACCTGATCAATCTTCACACATCCTTTAAGGTCCAGCTTCTGAGTTCCAATATCATGCTGTTTCTAACTTTATTCTAGTTCATGAAAAGTTTGAACTTTCTTTCTAACAACATTATTATTACCAAATATGTTGAGATCTGATAAACCAAGAGCCAAATAACCTTAGAGTAAAATACCTTTCTTTTCAAGTTTCTCTTTCACCTTCTTTTCTTCTCCTTCCCCTCCTTTTACTTGTTCTTTGGCACCAGAAGATATGGGTGTGATGGGCGTAAATTGGATTACACTTTCAGAAACCATGGAGTTAGCTTGCAGTGGAGTACCAGATGGAAATGGTATTTGTTTCACTAATATAGAAAATAAAATAGGTAATGCCATTTACATTAAACCAACAAACAAGATACAAACTATGAAACTGTGAATCACAAATATGAATTGTTTTAAAAAGAGAAATTCACTGGATATGATTACCAGGTCTTTATATGTCCGAGATGTAAAAAGGTTGCCAAAAAATTAACTAAATTTTAAACATAATAAAAGATACAGTAGATGTATGTTTCTCCTTTAATCACTAATGTTTTTTACTAATGTTTTTTAAAGAAAATTTCTAAAAAAAATTTCTTCAGCAATATTAAACACTTTTATTATATTGATAATATTTGCACTGTTAATATATTGATACTATTTTACTATATTCCAAATCTCTTAGTCATGGAAACCATTCACTAGCCTCAAATTTTCACTAACAAATGAAATTCTCCCTAGAATCTAGAGTGTAGATCAATAGTTGGCATACTGTAGCTTGCGAGCCACATGCAGCTCTTTGGCCCCTTGAGTGTGGCTCTTCCACAAAATACCACATGCGGGCACACACATATAGTGCGAGGAAACTTCTTGGCCCATGCGCATAAGTCAGTTTTCGGTTCTCCAAAGAAATTTCAATTGTTGTACTGTTGATATTTGGCTCTGCTGACTAATGAGTTTGCCGACTATTGGTCTAGATGAGTTTTAAGCATACATTATTAGTTTTTACTTACTTTTATTCAGCTCACTAAGGGTAGAGGAGTTCATACTACAGTATTCAAAGTAATTCACTTACAGAATAATGGTCAAAAGAATGTAGTAGTAAGTATACTTGGAACTTCTTAACTCACCTAGGAAGAATTTTCTATCTTATAACCAAATGACTTTGTGCATGATACTTTAAAATTGTAATAGGACTATTATTATTAGTGTTTCATAATAATGTAAATTTATCTAGATTTCTTTAAAATAATTCAATAAAATTTTTAATTTTATTTACAATATAACAGTTGAAATAATTATCTACTGACTAATAATTGAAAAACTGTACAACTTACTTTATACTTCTAAGTTTCAATTTCTTCATGTAAACAAGGCTATTTGTATACATTCAATTTTAAGGATAAAATACATAATGTATGTGAAACAGCTGCCAACACAGTGCCTAGGGTATATTAAAACTATAAATATTACCTAAATGTTATTATGGCTTATTTTCAATAATTATTCAATAGGGAAGAGTGATGAGCAAGATGAAGCACAGCATAGAGATTAAAAGCATAGTTTTTGAACCCCAGCTTTGCTATTTTTTGCACAATCTCAGGCCAGGTCATGTGCCTTTTCTTTATTTCCATTTTTCCTTCTGTAAAGGAGGACAAATATACAAGAAGGGACTATGAGGATAAAATAAAAAAATTTTTAAAGCATAATACTTAAATTAATAAATAAAAGAAATGATAATTACTATTGTAAATAAAACTATGTCATTTCAATAATCACCTCCATTTTTAATTTCTGCTTGAATTAGCTCTTGCTTCAATTCTTCAATTTCTTTCTTCAATTTAGCATTTTCAACTCTAAGTTTCTTCTCTTCTCTCAAAGTTGACTGCAAAACTAAGATCAAGAAAATCTAGTTAAGTAGAGTATAGCAGTGTTTTCTAAATGGTTCTTTATGCATACAACTTGAGAGTAGAGCCAGTATACACATAGGCAGGATAATTCTAATAAGCAAATGCTTTTTGGCCAGTTTCCTTGTATCAGAGTTCTGTATTATTAATTAAAACAACATGGTATTTAAAACAGAGAAAAGAAAGATAATCTGTGAAATAATACAACAGAAAAGGCTTTATGAATCATTTTCCTAGCTTCTGTAAAGATGCTTATGAAAATTTAACAACCTTGCTTAAAGTGTCAGTAATAGGTAAAACTGTAAGAGAGATAAATAACAGGTATATTAAATTATTTTTTTTTTTAAAGTCTGATATCTAATTACCAAACAAGAAAAAACTAATCTCATTTTTTTTGGTCATTGCCTTGTAAAAGTACCTGAATAACCCTTTATACTTAATGCCTCAGAAGCTTAACAGCAAACATTTAATGAGTGTAGTAGCTACAAAAATTTGCTCAGAATATAATAGATGTGTGTTAAAGATGAGCAACTGGATATATGAAAATATAAAAGAACAAGCAATGCTTCTCAGTGGGGTTGGTAGTGCTCCCTAGATGGAATTTTAAAAGTCTGAGGGATTTTCAAAATAGTGGGAGTTATTATTGGCATTTACTGGGCTGGGACAAGGAATGCCGGATGTCCTGATATATACTAGATAAAGATTTTGGAATTTTTATTACAAAAATAACATTGGCTATTGAAAAATAAAATATATTTAAACAAAATAAACGTCAACCTAAATCCTACAAGCAGAAATTTAGATTTGATATTTTTATACACATCATAGAAATTTCTAGGTAAAATTTAAAGAAGTATTGGGAAAAAATTAAAAATCATTTCAGACAATGCCATAGGAGTAATACAAAAGTATACATTCTCAGCCCTGTCTAAGTAGGTCAATTGATTAGTGTCATCCTGATACATCAAATTTCAGGTTTGATCTCCAGTTAGGGCACATACAAAAAGCAACCAATGAATGTATAAACAAGTGGAACAGTATACCAATGTTTCTCTCTCCCCACTTTCTCTCTCTTTCTAAAATCAATTTAAAAATTTTTTAAAGTATGCATACTCTTCTATACAAGCTTCAGTACATATTTGATTTCACCCATTTTCCTTCATTTTTAATCTCTAATTCTATGTCAAATTATTTTAAACATTATTTTCTCCCAGAAGTCTGAAAATAATACCGTTTTCTCTCTATATAATACATCCACTATATACCAATTCTAATATATCTTAATTCTAGACTATCATTTCACTGCAAATTAAAATATTAAAAGAATATAAAAGTTAACATCAAGATACTGTAATAATTTCTATAGTAAACACTTTTTTTTTGTTTGTCAACATATAAATTCATTGTAGGTATCTTCTTAGAAAGTTTGGATTTTTCTTACTTGCTTTCTCCTTAAGAAGAGCAACTTGCTGTTTAAGATATTCAATAATTTGATCTGCCTCTGCACCTTTCTGTTCCAGTCTCTTCAAAATAGCATCATTGGTTGCCATTTTTGCCAAGAAACGGCAGAAAATCCTAAGTGAAAAAATAAAAGTTATAAATTATACTTTAGAAGGAATAAATTTATTTTTTATTATTTTTTTAAAAAATATATTTTATTGATTTTTTATAGAGAGGAAGAGAGAGGGATAGAGGGCTAGAAACATTGATGAGAGAGAATCATCGATCAGCTGCCTCTTGCACACTCCCTATTGGGGATGTGCCTGCAACCAAGGTACAAGCCCCTGACTGGAATCGAACCCGGGACCTTTCAGTCCGCAGGCAGATGCTCTATCCATTGAGCCAAACCGGTTTTGGCAGAATAAATTTAGGACACTGTGAATAAGCAGTCTAAAGAGAAAAATATTTTCTACTGAATCAGATCAATATGTTACAAAAAAAACCACCACTTTTCCTACAAATCAAACCAAAGACAGAATTTTAAGGATGTAAAATTTTAAAGTAAGTGTCAAAATATTTAAAGAAAGTGTCTAAATGCAGACAGAAATACTAAAGGAAAAGAATAGCAATAACTTAACTAAGCTACAACCAAGTATCGTACCTGTGTTCCTAAGCTTTGCTGATTTCTTTCTTATATGTTACTTTTGCATATTGCATATTCTTACTATTTACTTAATTATGTACAATTTTAAAGGAGAAACATGATTAGGAAAGACAAATATTAAAAGATCAGTGATTAGGAAAACATCAATATTAATCATATGTTTACTTAGAAGTAATGTCAATATGTATACTATATCTTTTTAAAAGAAAATGAATTTTAACTTTATAATAATTCATAGAAATTAGAAAATATACTGTCACGTACAGAAAAATGCATATAAGCAAAAAGTCTGAGGTTAATTAATCATGCTAGTTTAAACTGCCAAATATTTTACATTAAAAATGGTTAATCAGCCCCACCCACTTTGGCTCAGTGCACAGAGCGCCAGCCTGTGGACTAAGGGTCCCGGGTTTGATTCTGGTCAAGGACATGTATCTTGGTTGCAGGCTCCTCCCCAGTCCGGGTCCTGGTCAGGTGCATGCAGGAGGCAACCAATCTATGTGTTTCTCTCAACACATCGATGGTTTTCTCTGTCTTTCCCTCTCTCTTCCACTCTTTCTAAAAATCAATAGAAAAATATACTTGGGTAAGGATTTTTTTAAAAATACCAAAAAACTAAAAAACTATACTATTCTACCAGGGCTTGTGATCATTATTTGCATATTACTAGGAAACACTGGCATAAACTTCTGCACTCTACTTATATTATTGAAAAATCTAATAACAGTTAATCAACAAGTGCTAGAAAACTTTCTAGAGCTTCTAATTCTAAAAACAATAATAGCTCTAAGCATTTGACAAAAATATATCAACACATAGACCTGACTAGGAACTAATCTAAAATATCTGACAAGAATTTTTTTTTTTAAATATTGGGATAAGTAATTTTGTCAAGATAACCAGTTATTTAGTAGTAGAGAAAAAGAAGTCACTGGTTAGCAGCTGGTGTGTTTTATTGTTATCCTTAAATTATACTTTGCCACAAAAACTTGATTATTGCCAGAGAAATTACTGTTCTAAGATATTCTTCTACTAGGGTTTCTTTTGTTGTAGTATTGTTGATATTGTGGCAGTAAAAAGTAACTTAATATGCCCTAGCTTGTTTTTCTCAGAGGTTAGAGTGATGGCATGTGGACCATAGAGTCTTGGGTTCGATTCCCAGTCAAGAGCATGTACCTCAGTTGCAGGTTAGATCCCCAGCCTCCTGGGGGAGCCACATGAAGAAGGCAACCAATGAACGTGTCTCTGTCCCCCTCTTCCCTCCCTTGCATTGTCTAAAAAAATAAAAAAGAAATAAAAGAAATATCTTTGGGTGAGAATTGAAAAATAAGTAACCTAATATATTACTATGCTATCCTATATAATAAAAAACTAATATAATAATTAGGCCAGACGGTGGAATGACCTTCCAGAATGACCAGTGGGCGGGGGGCAGAGCCATGGCACAAGGAGGGGGCTGCAAGGGCCGACCCCCCTGCATGAACTTTGTGCATTAGGCCTCTAGAATAACATAATGATTTATGAAGGCTTGGAAAATTATTAATTATTACACAACCAAATTAGGACTTTGTTCCTTAGTAGTCAGAATGCAGAGTATTCTCAAATTTCAAATTCAGGCGCTCTAAAATTTATGTTTTGTTGAAATTTTTTTAATACACTATTTTTTAGAGTTGTTTTAGAATCTTAGCAAAACTGGGCAGAAATAATTCAGTGATTTTTTTTTTCCCCTTCCCTAAATCAGAATATACATCATGCTTATAAAACATTATTTTTCTTGGTGTTCATGGCCAGTTGTGTGCCTATGTCTAAAATGTCTAGTTGGTATGTATAGTTTACTCTGGATTGCTTTGTCTTCTGAGCTGGAGCTGAGAACTGTTATATACGTTTTTTTATTTACTACTAGTGGCCCAGTGCACAAAATTCATGCACATTAAAAGGGGATTAGAGAAAATACTTTAATATTGCTATTTGCCCTTTCTCTATTATAGAAGTGTCAGAGATGAAAGAAAAATAGTAAAATGTGTATGAAAATCTTCCTCCTGTCAGATTCTGGGCGCACCATGGGGCCCATAGTTAAGTCCCCGCTCACCCATATGCACCTTAAAATCGTGTGAGACCCAGACCTGGCTGGCCCCCCACATTGGGCTAGATCCAAACCCAGCCAGTCCACCCTTGTCAAGCCTCCCTGGATGGGAGCGCAGCCTCAGGTCCCCTGGCCCGGTGCCAGGAGGGAAGCCCCACCAGGTAGGGAAGTGGGTCTCAGGTCCCCTGGCTGGGTGCTTGGAGGGGGGGGGGGGGACGGGACATGGCCTGAGGTCCCCAACAAGCCCTGCTGGGCAGAAGGTATGGCCTAAGGTCTGTACCCTCCGGACTGGTGTCAGGCCAGGGGGCTCAGCCTGAGGCCTCCTGTCAAGCCCTCCTGAGTGGGGGACAGGGCCTGAGGTTCCCTGTCCAGCCCCACGAGGGTTGGAGGGGGTCGAAGCAGGTCCCAGGTAACTGCTCGTTAAGGCTCATTATGGGAACTCTGCCACTGCTGTGGGTGCAGCCTTCTTGTGTTATGGAAAGCCCACCTCTGCTGTGGGCGTAGCCATTTTGTGTAACAAAAACCCCTGCCTCCCCTGTGGGCGCTGCCATTTTTGTGATGGGGTGATGGTCAATTTGCATATTCCCTCTTTATCATATAGGATGTACGTATGTATCTATCTATTTTTGTTAATCCTTACCCAAGGATATTTTATCCATTTTTTAAAAAAAATTTACTTATCTATGCTTCTCTTTTTTTCCTCCCCTTTTCTTAATTTAAAAAAATGAGGATACTTATCACCTGATTTCACCTACTTCTTTGGGTGTTTATTTCAGGGTTCTCTTTGACCTGTACTTTATGTTCTTCAGACTTTGTTCCTGATCACTGGCCTGTTGGGATTACAACGATCACCACACAGATCAGGGTTGCCTTTGTATTCCAGGGTTAACAGTGTCTGTAACTGAAAGCAAGTGCTTTTAAGTAAGGCAAAACAGCCTTCACCATTCCCTATTGTCTTCAATTTAAGTTACCTGCCAGATCCCTAAAAATAAAGTTAACAACCTTAATTTTACTTATAGCCACTGATTTTGAGCTGAGTGCTCAGTTTATAGTAGACAGAAAATATAAACATGTTCTTGAGAAACATCGATGTGAGAGACACATCGATTGGTTGTCTCTTGCGTGAGCTTTGACCAGGGCCTGGGATTGAGCCTGCAATGAGGTATATGGCCTTGATTGAAATCAAACCCAGGAACCTTCAGTCCACAGGCCAACATTCTATATACTGAGCCAAAGGAGCTAGGGCTCCTATGGCTTTTAATATGCTAATATGCATAGGGATTTTCCACAAATGATAATGTTCATCTTACCTAATAATGGATAAACATGTAAATTGACCATACCTCCATTATGCTCACAGCTAACCAGGAGTGAATATGCAAATTAACCTGACAAAGATCATAGATTAATTTGGGTATGCAGGCACAGAGTGTCCGGGCCGGGGAGGGGGGTGCGGAGGGAGCTACAGGAGCGTTGCTCTGGCCGGGAGAGGGGATTTGGCAGCTCTCGGGCAGCCAGGAGCAAAGCCAGGGGAAGGAAGGCCTATTCTTGCATGAATATCATACAATGGGCCTCTAGTAATAATAATAACAGGTAACATTTGTGGAGTATTTATTATGAGCTGGCTAAGTGCTTTTCTTAGACCATCTATGAATAATGTAATTATCTCCATTATACAGGAAAGAAATCTTTAATTAAAATTAATTTGCCCCTGATTTTGTGGCTAGTTAGTAAATTAGAATTGAAACTTAGGTCTGTCTGACTCTGGAGTTACCTCTTTTAATGCCCAAGCTATACTTTCCTTAATGAATGTAACTTTAAAGCATTTCTTAATGCATTTAACCATGGAATCCTAACCTAAGAACATGTATTAATACTTATTCAAACTACTATTCTCTAAAACTGTTTGGGAATGCTGGCTTAGTCTATATAATAATAAAAGCATAATATGCACCAAATGACTGAACAGCAGAACAACATTTCAGACGACCACACTGTAACATGCAATGGTGACAGGCCAGCCTATGCCGGTGTGAAGCGGTCGGTGAGGGGGCCCCACCATCGCCCCATGATTGCCCCACAGAGGGAGACCCAGGACACCCTCTGTGCAGTGACCGATCACGGAGCCCTGGCTGGGTGGGCAGGGCATCCCTCTGCTGGGGGAATCAATTACCAGCCAGGCCTAGGGACTCTACCTAGGGGTAGGGGGTCCCAGATTGCGAGAGGGCGCAGGCTAGGCTGAAGGACATCGCCCACACAACCCATGCACCAATTTCACGCACCAGGCCTCTAGTCCTATATAATAAAAGGCTAACATGCAAATCAAACAAATGGAAAAACCAGTCGCTATGACACACATTGACCACCAGGGGGCAGGCGCTTAATGCAGGAGCTGTTCCCTGGTGGTCAGTAAACTCCCACAGGGGGAATGCTGCTCAGCTAGAAGCAGGGCTCATGGCTGGAGAGAGCAGTGGCGGTGGTGGGAACCTCTCCCACCTCCATGGCAGGCAGACACTCCCTGAGGGGTCCTGGACTGTGAGAGGGTGCAGGCCAGGCTGAAGGACACCCCCCCCCTCAGCCCCGCCGCCCAGCGCAGGATTGTTGCGCACTGGGCCTCTAGTGCTAAAATAAGAGAAAAAGATTATGAGGTTAAAATAGATATATTTATTTACATGTACAGTAAATACAAATATAAAACATTTAGGAAGAGATAAAGGACAGATTGAGAATAAATCTCATTTCAATACATCAATATAAAGCTGATGAATATTCTATCGATCTACCCATCAGATCTCCCCTAAACGCCCGGCCTTTAAAGCCCCAGAAAATTAAAGACCCACCACTCTCCCTCCAGAGAGCACCCCCAGGCGGTTCCCTTTCCCTTCTCCTCACCTTGCCACCCCCCTCCCCAAGTCCCTTAGTCTTCTAAGGGACCCCTGGAGACTTGCAACCAGGGGAGCAATGGGCAACAGCTCCTTCCAGTTTACACCCTGAACCTGACTCCAAGGCCCCCTATTCTCTGACTCTCCGTAAGCCACAGCAGCCCGGCTGAGGTTCTCCTGTTGCTTCCTCGATGCCCTTCCTTGCTTCACTTTCCTAAGTATATTTTTGCTGTGTTCAATAAATTCTTGCTTGCTTTTCTATACTTTGTTTCTTGATTGAAATCTTTATCTCAAGAAGACAAGAACACAGGTCTCCTCATCTCCTCCTCTCCCTGATATCATCTTTTTGCTATTGTCTCTCTCAATTGCAGTGTATCTTCAATAAATCCCACTTTGCTTTACTTTCATTTTTGTTGATCTTAAAATCTTTTCTGCATAGAACAATAAAACTGGTGTCCCAGCTGGGAACCCCAACCATAACAATCACATTTCATCAAACCTAAGAAGCTATGGTAAGATGTTCTAATAAAAACTTCATAGAAGTTGAAGCTGATGTTACCAAATATATGGATGTAGTCTACATCTTAATAATTAAAACACACATGTAACCAGTAATTTATTTTAAATAATCCCCTGCCCCAGGCTCTCAATGTTAGGAACTAAATATAAACAAGTAAGCTATTGCTTTGAAAAGAAAGTTTTAAGTGTAGATTTTAAATTTAGGATCTCTAAAGATATTTGAAATTGTCTCTCTGCTTCCCAAAACATCTGATTCTACTGTTTCAGAATTGCAATTATGCAAAAATTTATATTCTAAGATACTTTACCACATTTCACCAAATCTAAGATACTATCAATTGCAAAATGGCTCCAATAACATGATGCCCTATTATTTTATGTATTGTTAACAAAAAGTCACTGCTGATAACTCAATGTTTTCATATCACTTAGTCACATCTGTATCATTTTTTGAAAGACCTCTTTTATTATTATTATTTTTTTAAATCCACATTCGAGGATATGTTTTTCATGGATTCTAGAGAGAAAAAGGGAAATGGAGAGAGTGAGAAACATCAATAGTTGCCCACGGTCAACAGGGCAGGAACCACATGGCTATATGCCCTGATGTTGAATAGAACTATTAGGAAGGAAGTTAGAGAAGAGAGGCTGGGGTGGGCCTACCCTGGGGTCCTCAGAGGGGTCAGACCAACACTGCCTTCAGCCTGCCACTGTATGACACACTGCAATTCATTTTTAAAAAGTCTTTCCCAAGTCTAATTAAAAGAAAAAAATTAACTCACCATTCACTAATACTCTTACCTATCAAAATTAAAAACACTAAGACTTGCCGAAACCGGTTTGGCTCAGTGAATAGAGCTTCAGCCTGAGGACTGAAGGGTCCCGGGTTCGATTCCGGACAAGGGCATGTAGCATGATTGCGGGCACATCCCCAGTGGGGGGTGTGCAGGAGGCAGCTGATCCATGATTCTCTCTCATCCATGTTTCTAACTCTCTATCTCTCTCTCTTCCTCTCTGTAAAAATTCAATAAAATATATTTTAAAATAAACAAACAAACCCCCCCCCCCCCCAAAAACCCCACTAAGACTATGTCCAGCAGGTATAGCTTAGTGGTTGAGCATGGACTTATGAATCAGGTCACGGTTCAATTCCGGGTCAGGGCACATATGCCTGGGTTTTGGGCAGGATGCCCAGCAGGGAGTGAACAGGAGGCAGCTGATCAATGATTCTCTCATCATTGATGTTTCTATCTCTCTCTCTCCTTCCCCGTTTCCTCTGAAAGCAATAAAAGCACTAAGAATATGACAGGCTATTTCTTATCAGCCCTCCTCAAGCCACCATCATGTCTCCCTGAATTGCTGCACAAGCCTCCTAATGATCTTTCCTCCATCCTGCCCCCTCCCCCCCACTTTCAGTCTATCTGATAATAGCAGCCAGTGAGATCTTTCTAAAAATGAAGTCAGGCCGAAACCGGTTTGGCTCAGTGGTAGAGCGTCGGTCTGTGGACTGAAAGGTCCCGGGTTCGATTCTGGCCAAGGGCATGTACCTTGGTTGCGGGCACATCTCCGGTAGGGGGTGTGCAAGAGGCAGCTAGTCGATGTTTCTCTCTCATCGATATTTCTAGCTTTCTATCTCTCTCCCTTCCTCTCTGTAAAATATCAATAAAATATATATTAAAAAATAAATAAAAATAAATAAAAATGAAGTCAGGCCCTAGCTGGTTTGGCTCAGTGAATAGAGCGTCAGTCTGCAGACTGTAGGGTCCCCGGTTCTATTCCAGTCAAGGGCACATGCCCGGGTTGTGGTCTCCATCCCCAGTAGGGGGCGGGCAGGAGGTAGCCTATCAATGATTCTCATCATGGATGTTTCTATCTCCCTCTCCCTCTCTAAAATCAGTAAAAATATTTTAAAAAATAAAATAAATAAAAATGAAGCCAGGTTCTAGCACTCCGCTGCTCCAAACCTGCCAATAGCTTACATGCCCTCTAGACCCTTCAATGACCTGCTCCTGCATTCCCTGATTTTTGTCTCCAGCTTTAGCAACCTCACTCAGCCTCTGACCCACAACATTTTTTTGCTGCTCAGGCCAGTTTCTGCTCCATTGCTTTTGCCACGGCTGGTCGCTCCGCCTGGATGCACTTCACCAAGATTTCTGCCCTGATAATTCTCTCACCCCTGTCCGCTCTCTCGGCTGTAGGAGAGTCACCTTTTCAGTAAGACCTTCCCTGGCCACACTAAAATCCCGGTCCTCATCTTCCTCCTCGGCGTTTTAGTTTGCTCTTCGGCGATCATTACAACCTAAAATGCGGTGCGTTTTTCGTAACTTCGCTTAGCACTTGTCCTCCTCAATAAAACGTGAGGTCCGGGGAGGCATGGATGTTTGGTCTGTTTTGTTCACGGCCCTTTTCCCAGGGCCCGTGCCACCGTGGGCGCTCAATAAACGAATGAATTCCTGCCTGCCCCCCACGTCACCAAGCCCTCTCACAGTCCTTTGACACCCACAAGCGCGCACTAAAATAGACATAAACTTAGGTGTCTGTGCACCCCGGAACGCATCGTCTACCCTCGGCCCCGCATCCCATCTCTCACACTTGGCTCCTTCAGAACTGGTGTTTGCGAGAGCGGACTTCCCACCCGTTCCCGCAGGCCAGCTCTCACCTCCCGAGGGCACGTTAGGGAAGGGGTCCCCCCCACGATCGCACTCTGGACCACTCCAGGCCCCCGCAGCCGTCACTCACATGAATCAGCGGACCGGGGGGGACCGGGTTGGGCCAGCGACGCCGGGAGCTGGAAGCCTCCCCCCTGCGACGGCAGCGAGAAAGGACCCCGCGAGGTGCCCCAACTAAACGCCTGCCTGAGCGACCCTCGGGTTCACCTTCCAATCTGCGGTCCCCCTCCTCGTGTGCAGCCACGCCACGCTTCCGGTATGCCACGCAGCACGCCAGCCCCCCCTGGACCTCTTCCTTTGGTCGCGACGTGTCCTCGTCCCGTCGGGCAAGGGGCAAGACGCCAGGCGTCGGGGTCTTTCGTCCGTGGCGCGGCGCGGCGCGGGGGCTGTGACGTCAGAGGAAACGGCCGGGCCCCGGGGAGGGTGTGGGGAGCCTGGGACCTGTCAGTGAGAGAGGGACGGGGCTCGCGCTTCGCCCGGGGGTTCTGAGCCGGGGACCTCCGCTGACTTCGCACGCGGGCAACGGGCCGTCCGCGCCGCGGGCGCGCCGGGGGCGGCCCCCTTGGTAGCGGCAGCGCCTGAAATGCAGGGCCCGGTGCACTAAGCGGTAGCGGCGGCACCAGCCACAGAGACCGCCCCGGGACCCCGTGTAGAAGCTCCATTCCCTTGTCTTTGGGCCCGCCTGCGTCCCCAGGCTCTGAGGCAGGTATTGGGGTGTCCCGCCGGTGTCTGTCGTAATGGGTGGGGCTGTGAAGCCTGGCAGGTGTAGGAGTGGCCACGCCCACCCGCAGTGAAAGGTTGGGCGGACCCGCTGCGCTGCTGGGTACCCTGAGTCCCCATCCCTAGCGGGGGCCGCCTTCCGCCCACACACGTTTACCAGAGTCTTCTGAAAACAATCTGTCCTTCAAAGGAGGATGGAAGGGGAGGTTAGACAATGTGCACATGGCTCTGTTACTCGCCGCCGACGGGAACAACTGCTTTGGTTTGTTTCTGGTTTGCAAAGGTTTAGTCAGTTACTGAGATGTGAGTTCCTTGTGGAGTGGAAGAAAGTGAACAAGGGGAAGTTACTTTAGAATTCTACCTACGTGGGCACTTTTACAAGGACCCAGTGTCCCTGTTGGTTTGTTTGGGACAGAAACAACTTCTTGAGGGGAAGTAGATAAAATGTAAGCGAACTGGTTTCATTCGCCCGTCGAAGAAATGTATAAACTGTTTTATCATCTTTTGCCCATCCCCCCCCCCCCGACCCCGTTATTCCCCAACTTGAGTCATTTCAAGTCCAGATTCTTTGAGGGCACAGATTGTGTCTTGTTCACTATAATTTGCTTGGCAACCGGAAAAACACCTGGCAGGTTGTTTAGGATCTTCAAGACATCGGTGACTGAATGAATTTTCAAACCTAAGGGCTTGCATTGTTGTTATTCCTCAACTAATCTCTCACCTCAGCTGTTTCCCCCCACTAGCATTCTTCCATTCACCAAGTGAGAAAATCTCTCTGTGTGTTTTTTTATGCACGAGTCTAAGAGGTATTTAAAGCAAAACACAGATGACATAATGTGGGTTTCTGAAAAATTTGCATTTTCTTCATTTAGTTATTTGATTGTTAGGTGTCTAAGTGATAGAAGCATCTAATTGTAATCAAATATTATAGAAGCACTGCATGATGAAATGCAACAGTTTAGTGTCTCCCTTTCTCCCCTCAGTCCTATTCTTCAGAAATAACCACTTTTAACCTCACCTAATTTGAGATTTGAATGTTGCATACGTAGGTTAACTACTAATTATTTTTTAAATGACTTCTTAAGATAGTCCACATCACCCACAAAATCTCTTCTACAAATTTGTGAATAGTTATTACAATATTTAGTTTTCATATTGATTAGTTCTAAGTAAATGTAAACTCAAATTTTTTTTCACATCAATTTTCAAAAATATATTGTGGCTCCTTATTTGATAAAATAAGAAAATTAGTGACTCTAGTTGACCCTTTACCTTTTCAGAATCCAAATCTGCTCCTACCTTCTCTGAGCTGGACCTTTACTTACAGGCTGTCAGAAGATTTGTCATATTGATATCAAATTGATTCTTTTTCACTTCCTCTACAATGACAAAAAATTATATTTAAGTGTGCTTTATTTTTTGGACCATGTGCTTCTTACATGTTTTTTTTTTAACCCTTCCACACTTTCACAAAGGACTTTCTGATTTCTTTTGAGGAAGAGATGCATATGCTTTCATCACCTAGTCCTTCCATCTTGTGCTTTCTTCACCACATATTCTCATTCTTTGTATGAGAAGCTACCATTACATTTCTGTGATTGAAGATGTTTTCATCACATGTGATTTTACCAATCACTTTCTATTTAATTTGAATAGATTCTACTGTAGTCCTTTTGTGCAGCTTCTTTCCTGGGTTACGATCATTAAACTCTTAAGTAGCAATGGTTTTTTAAAAATATATATTTTATTGATTTTTCACAGAGAGAAAGGGAAAGGGATAGAGAGTTAGAAACATCGATAAGAGAAAAACATTGATCAGCTGCCTCTTGCACACCCCCTACTGGGGATGTGTCCGCAACCAAGGTACATGCCCTTGACCTGAATCGAACCAGGGACCTTTCAGTCTGCAGGCCGATGCTCTATCCACTGAGCCAAACCCGTTTTGGCAAGTAGCAATGATTTTTAACCCAACATCTCATATTATTTGGTTTTCTCCTCTAAAGAAATTTATTTATAAAAGGTATGTGGATGGTAATTTTATTTGTTAGTATTTGTGTAGCTATACATTATCATATTGCTGTTGTGATTGATAGTTTTGCTGGGTATAGAAACCAAATCTTCCAAGACTTCACCATCTTCTAACCTCTTCACCATCTTATAACCTCCAGTGTTGCTCATGAGAATATGAAAATGTCAGTCTGATCTTAATTTGTTGGTGCCAGAATTATTTTTTTGCTCTCAAAAATTATTAAAATTTTTAGTTATGTGTGATGTTTTGAAAATTTTTTATGATATATATTTTTCTTAAATACATTTTTATTGATTTTAGAGAAGAAGGGTGAGGGAGAGAGAAATAGAAACATCAATGATGAGAGAGAATCATTGATTGGCTGCCTCCTGCACACCCCGTACTGGGGATTGAGCCTGCAGCCCAGGTATGTGTCTTGACAGAAAATGGAATCATTACCTTCTGGTTCTTAGGCTGATGCTCATACACTGAACCACACCAGCTGGGCTATTATGATATATCTTGGAGTGAATTTATTCTCCTTGCAAGGAACTCAATCAAAGGTGCTAGAATAAATAACTCAGTGTGAGTTTTTTTCATTTATTCTCCTTGAAATAGTAAGACTTTTTCATCTAAAGGTTTATGTTTCCCTTCATCTATGGGGAATTTTCCCCTACTGTATTTTTATTCTCCTTAGTTTTTCTGGTTTTTGTTGTTTGTGGCTTTTTTTTTTTTTTTAAGTAGTTCTTTGCTTGATTCACATGTCTATTATCTTCTTGTATGCTTTTATTTATTTGCCTTTTTACTCTATATTTTAAGCACAATGTAATTTGGTAATCACATCAAGCGCTCATATAATTATTTATTTCTCATGTTTTCTCAATTTTCTTTGTTTATTTTTTGCTTTTTATTGTCAGATGAAATTTATATATATATTAAATACTGTTAAATTGTGGTCCATAATCATTCTACCAATTTTCATTCAGTTTCTTCATATCCTCTTAATATCTACTAGTGGCCTGGTGCATGAATTCTTGCACATTGAGAATAAATTAATTAAAAGAAACATTTTAATATTGCTGTTCACCCTTTCTCTATAATAGAAGTGTAAACCAAATTCATGTTCAACAATGACAGATTAAAACACATGCATGTGATTGGCACCAGCGAGAGCCTTATGTGTATCACACATGTGCAAGTTAACTTAGCCTTTTATATATACTGGTATATAGAATAATCTTGCTTAATTAGACCCATTTTCTGATGTACCTAAACTTTTCCAGCCCAGTGAAGCACCCCAACTTCTCTTTCAGGTCATTGTCAGCAACACAGCAGTAAATATCAACACAAAGCAGATTATTATTGTAGATCACTCAGGGAGAATAAAGGGTAAAATATGTAACTGCAACTGTGTTTGACTGTATTCTGCTCAGTGAGAAAACTTGAAGTTATTTTCAAGGTCCAACATTTCTTTCTTCTTTTCAGTCAGGTCAATTTTCTAAGATTTCTAAATCTTTGTTTTCTGACTAATGAAAAGAAAATAGAATTCCATTGAGTCTCCTATCTACCTACACCAGGACTTCTGTGAGGATCAAATGACGTGAGGCACAGGAAAACACTTCACAAACATGTGGTTGAACTGCAAAATGTTTACACCTGTCTATATAGCAAGTTGGGTTCCTGAGCTGAAGAAACTCCAAAAGGGAGAGGAAGCTGGGTGTTACTACATGACGTTATTACCTGATGCCCACAGCGACAGTTTTTGGGCGGGGCTGGGCTGTGGGCCGCATTTCGTGCCATGGGTTCTTGGCAGCATTGGCTGCAATTTAGTGGGGTGTCACTCTGGGGTGGTGGCAGGATCTGTGTTCCACTTGGAGGAAGCCTAGTGTTGCTTTGTGGGTGCCAGGTCCGTGGTGCCTTTTCTTTGTAAATGGCCAGTACACATCACAGCAGCTCCTGCATTGAGCATCTGCTCCCAGTGGTCAGTGTGTGTCATAGCAATCAGTCAGAGGGTTGGACACTTAGCATTTAGCCTTTTATATATAGATTATCAGATTCCTTAATTGTTACAATCTGACAGATATAAATTTCATGTGGTTGTAATGAACAATTTCCTGAATATTAATGAGCTATTTATCTTCATATATATATTGGCAATTACTTTTTATTGTTTTGTGAAATATGTTTTTCCATGCCTCCTATTTTATGTAATGGATGTAATATCTTCTCAAATCTTCCTAAACATATTAGAGTTGAGTTTTGAATTTAAAAAAATATATTTTTTTTTATTGATTTCAGAGAGGAAGGAAGAGGGAGAGAGAGAAACATCAATGATGAGAGAGAATCATTGATCGGCTGCCTCCTGCACACACCCCAATGCCAAATGAGCCTGCAACCCAGGCATGTGCCCTTGACCGGGATTGAACCTAGGACCCTTCAGTCTGCAGGCCAATGCTCTATCCTCTGGCTAGGACTGGAGTTTTTTATTTTCAGAAATTATTTTGGTTGCCTTTAGAGCAGTTTTTCTTTCTTTCTTGGCTTATTTCATTCTTTGCCTTTTGTTCTATAGTTTTTCCTTAGCTATCTAGTGATTCCTGGGTAGTTCCTTATTTAAAAATTAAGGAAAGCTGTCTAGGAGCTTTACACATAGGGACAGGCTTTTTTGTTAATCATTAAGTGGACAGCCAGATCTTAACTGGGGTCCTACACATTCCACAATTAAGAGGAGGTCGATTTTGTCTGAATCTGAAGTCTCTGAGGGGCTGGGCAAACTTCTTGACTATGTTATAGATTGTAACTTCATCTTTCTGTTTCTTGTGATAATACTCTTCCGTACGCAAAATGCTTCTCAGTTTCTTAAAATATTTCATCAGCTTGTGGCTCTTTTTCTTGTTATGAGTTTATATATTTGAAATCATTTTCACTCTTTTGATGAGATTTCTGGGCAGACATATTTATGAGAAGTGGCCTGTCACCTTAATTTAGAATTCCAGATTTTTATTGTGAAAGCTGAGAAGGAAAGGCTGTTGTGCTTGACCAGTAGAAAGTCTCTTTAATGATACACCTGGGCAGGAGGGGAGTTTTATTCAGGACCTTTTTCGTTATGGTTGCCTTAATGTAAGTCAGATTGATTTTGGAGCAAGTTTTTTAATCTCCAGGCTGCTCTATTGCACAACTCTGAAGCACCATATGTTTTGGAGTCCATGCTAATAAGACCCCTCAGGATCTACACATGGAACATTTATCTCAAACCTGGAGGCAATAACATTTGTCAAGATTTTTAAGGGGACTAAAACAAATCACATGTAAAACACCTAGCACAAAAATGAAATTGATTAGTCATTTCAATAACGTAGTGCCTTCTGTTATCTAGTTGAATTTTTACTACTATTAAAAGTCCTTGATTATTTAAAGTGTCTTGTTAGTATCTCTATTTCCTATTTTGTGACTTGCCTCATCTACAAAAAAAAAAATATTATTGGTAGTCTAGAGTCATTCAAGCTTTGGGTAAAGAGAAGAGCCTTATTGAAATTAATATGCAGTAATGAACTATCTCTAAACTCAATATTGTCAAGCATCTTTGAAGAGGAAATGTCCTATCTTTTCCTTTGAATGCTATTGAAAGTGTTTGACTTAGATTTAGAACTGCAATGTTAATTTCTGATTGGTATTTTTTCCTCTGATATTATCTTGCAATTTTTAAACTTGACATTTTTTTTTTACTTTGAAGTATTCAGATTAACATTTCCTCCAAGTTACATATTTACTTGAGGCCTGGCCCAAGAAATTGACACAGGTAGGGTCCCTAGGCCTGGCCTGGGTCAGGGCCAATTTTCCCTGGATGCCACCTGTAGCCCGCATCAGCCTTCACCCAGTTTCCAGTTCACCATTGGCTGACAGGCCCCGCGGGTGATCAGAGCCTTCAGGCTGAGGGCAGCTCCTGTGTTGAGTGTCTGCCCTCTGGTGGTCAGTGTGCATCATAGCTAACTGGTCATTCTGCCTTCTGGTTAATTTGCATATTACGCTTTTATACATATATAGATTGTTAATCGTGTTTAAGGTGAGAAAACACTGGTTTAATGTTTGGTTGATCTGTCAAAAAATTCTTTCTTTTTCAGATTATCTTGGAAGATCTAGGACTCAGAGATGTTTCCCTTGAAGGATGTTGAAATGGGTGCCTTTACCTTCTTTGCCTCTGCTCTACCGCATGATGTTTGTGGAAGCAACGGGCTTCCTCTCACACCAAATTCCATAAAAATTTTAGGGCGCTTTCAAATCCTTAAAACCATCACCCATCCAAGATTGTGCCAATATGTGGATATTTCTAGAGGAAAACATGGTGAGTTGTTATTTTTTCTCCATTCTGTGTTCTTCGCTCTGTTACCTTGGTTAGGTTATAAATATACAGTACATGTGCCCATGCGTGCCTTTGCCCTTCACTCCAGCCCAAACTCCTGTCAGTCAAAGCTCTAGTCATTTGAGGTTTCCTGACTACATTTGAATGATTTATATATCACAGATCTGAGAACCAGGATTTTTAATTTTATTTTTCAGGGAATTCACCTATCCTTAAACATATTTATTCACCTCCGTAAGAAGGAAATGAATGTTCTAGTGTTAGAAACTTTATTGGAATGTATTTTATGATTGAAGGTAATTTGGACTCTCTTTGAGTGAAAGTGAGTTGCTAATTTATTATTTTTTTTTTTTGGAATTGCAATAGCTTTTTATTTTTATTTAATTTTTTATTGTTTGAAGCATTACAAATAGTAGTACATATGCCTCCTTTTTTCCCCCTTGACCGCCCCCAGCCTCCTTTTACCCCTCCCCCACATATGCCTTTTTCAGATAGGATTCCATCTAGAGAACTGACATAGGAATGTTTAATCCTATTGGTTAAAAAGTTAATGTTTTACCAAGAAGATATTTACTTTCTTTTTATAGTATGATGGGGTTCTTCCTTATCCCATGTCTTAATCAATTCAGACTTCTGTAACAAAACACCATAAACTGAGTAGCTTATAAAGAGCAAACATTTATTTAGTACTGGAGTCTGGAAAGTCCAAGACCAAGGCACCAGCAGATCCCATGTCTAGTGAGGTGCATTTCTTCACTGATAGCTATCTTGTCACTATAACATCACATGGTAGGAGAGAAAAGGGAGTTCTCTCAGGCCTCTTTTACAAAAGCACTAATCCAATTCATGAAGGCTCTGCACTCATGACCTATTCACCTCCCAAAGGCTCCACCCCACACACCATCCATTGGGGTTAGATGTCAACCTATTGTTTTTAGGGGAACACAGATGCTCAATCTACAGAACACATAAATATGCTTATGGTGGTGATATTTTCTTTTTAATGATTTATTTTAGAGAGGGATAGAAGGGAAGATATAAGACACACACAGAGAGAGAAACTTCTATTTGTTTTTCCACTTATTTATGCATTCATTGGTTGATTTTTGTATGTGCCATCACCGGGAATCAAACCCATACCCTTGGCTTATCAGGATGATGTTCAAACCAACTAAGTCACCTGGCCAGGGCCGTCATGGTTGTTGCGTTGGCCCATGGACTGAAGGGTCTTGGGTTCAATTCCGGTCAAGGACACATAATTCAGTTGCAGTCTTGTTCCCCAGCCCCAGTTGGGGTGCATGTGGGAGGCAACCAATGGATGTGTCTCACATCAATGTTTTTCAAGCTCTGTCTCTTCCTCTCCCTTCCAGTCTCTTTAAAAATCAATGAGAAAAATAGCCTTGGGTAAACAACAAAATGATAGATATCACTTGAAACTTTTTATATGATTAAAAAATTGATATTGTCAATTCCGGAATGAATCAAACACCCACCCCCTCCCCCCAACCCCCGTATACACCATCCAATTACAAATTACGTATTCTAAAGAGTTTTTAATTGTTAGGCTGGCCAAGTTTCAAAATCACTCTAGGAAAGTTTGACAATATACTAGTAGTATATACTCATTATCATCTGTAACTAGTGACCATAATCAATCTTGTTTATTTTACAAAAGCAAATTTGAATATGCCTGTCTTTACCTGTCTTCTCAAACTTTTGCCACTTTGCTCAGTCCTTAGAACTTTTTCATTCTTGTATCCTCAAGTGCCCTTTATTCCTTTCCACTATGTATGGAAGTCTGTTTGGAACTTTAGTTCATGTAACTAGGGTCTTACCCTCTATCCAGGATTTATTTTGTTGGGGTAATGATTCAATAATTCTAGGTATTTCTTGAGCTCCTTCTTTTCCTTCCTTTACCTAAATGTGCCCCTGTAAATGCTGAATCAGGAAAAATCTTATTATATAACTATAGGCCTGGTGCACAAAATTCATGCACAGGTGTATATGGTGTGTGTGTGTGTGTGTGTGTGTGTGTCAGTCTCAGCCCAGCCTGCATTCTGTCCAATCTGGGACCTGTAGAGGGATGTATAACTGCCCATTTAAGCCCAATCCCAAATGGGCAGTTGGTCATCCCTCTCACAATCCAGGAGTACTGGCTCCCAACTGCTCGCCTGCCTGATTGCCCCTAACCATTTCCGCCTGCCAGCTTGATCACCCCCTAACGATTCCCTTGTTGGCCCAATTGCCCCTAACTGTTCTCCCCTGCAGGCCTGGTGGCTCCCAACTGCCCTCTCCTGCTGGTTTTGTCAACCCTAACTTCCCTTTCTTGCCAACCTGGTCACCCCTAACTGCCCTCCCCTGTAGGTCTGGTCCACCAGACCTACATGTTGGGGGGGGGGGGGCAACTTCCCTCCCATACTGGCCCAGTCACCACTAACTACCCTTCCCTGCCAGCCTAGTTGCCCTCAACTGCCCTCCCCTGCAGGCCTTGTTCCTCCCAACTTCCCTCCCCTGCCAGCATCGTCACCCCTAACTGCTCTCCCTTGCCTGCCTGGTCACCCCTAACTTCCCTCCCCTGCTGCCCTGGTCACCCCCAACTGCCCTCCTCTGCAGGCCTGGTCGCATCCAACTGCCCTCCCCTGCAGGCCTGGTTCTCCTCAACTGCCCTCCTCTGCAGGCCTGGTCACTCCCAACCACCCTTTCCTGCAGACCTGGATTCCCCTCAATCGCCCTCCCCTGCCGGCCCAATCACTCCTAACTGCTCTTCTCTGCAGGCTTAATCCCACCAACTGCCCTCCCATGCAGGCCTGGTTTCTCCCAATTGTCCTCCCTGCTGTCCTGATCGCCCACAATTGCCCTCCCCTGCTGGCCATCTTGTGTCCACATGGGGGTGGCCATCTTGTGTGTTGGAGTGATGGTCAATTTGCATATTACTCTTTTATTAGATAGTATTTCTCTGGGGGTCACTATTGATGACTTTGCACATGAACCTTCTTTTTTAGTTATCAGTACCAGGTAGGAATGGATCCCCTTAGACAGTAATCTCTGTTAGGGCTGAAGCCAGCTCAACCATCTGGGCCTACCCACCATCTTGCTAGTCACTCTGCTCCCCCTGCTTGCTCTGCTCCTCAATCTCAGCACCCCTCTCTTCTAGGGTAACATAAGTCAGGGATACGTATAAAATTTATATAGTTTAAGTTTTGCTGTTTAGAATGAAAATATCAGTGATTACCAAAAGATCAGGAAATTTGATTATCTTGATTATATTGGCAGTGCTCATTATCTTAAAAAATTGTATGTATAAGGACTAAATAACTGAATTGAGTATGTATTTATGTAAGGGTCTGTTTGTTCCAAAGCAGCCCAGACATTTCAGTTGCATTTAATTTGAAAAATTTTAAAGTTTCTACTCAACAGTTTTTTGTGGTTTTTTTTTTTTGGTTAATCTTCACCCAAGCATTTTTCCCCCATTGATTTTCCTAAAGAGCATGGAAGGTAGGGGGAGAGAAAGAAACATAGGTGTGAGAGAGATACATTGATTGGTTGCCTCTTCCAAAAGCCCCCCTACAGACCAGGGCAGGAATCAAGCCTGCAATTAATATACATACGGGCCCTTGACAGGAACCAAACTCAGGGCAGAACCAATGCTCTAATCACTTACCAAACCATCCAGGGCTCAACAGTTTTCTTACCAAACAAATACATTTTCCAGTAATTTAACAACACATGATTTTGGTTTGGACTCCACTTGATTGCCTTATCAAAGAATTTTGTCTTTGGTTTCTTTTTCCCATTTATTCTGTTCTTGCTATGCAGATATCTTACATCTTGTCATTGTTATTCCCTCACTCTCCACCTTCCCCTTTGTATTTGGAGTCACATGTGACATATGGTCTGTTTTAGTAACATCATGTTTTCACATGTTGGATTATCTCAGAAATCAGGCTTTCACTGTTTTTTATACAGTAGATCATTCAAAACAGACTCAAGATGATGTTAGTTTCTTGCTAAATTAGCAGGATTATTTCATCCTAAGAATAGTGAACATTTTATTAAAATTTGAGATCTTTGTTTATAAAAGTAAAGTTGAGAAAAATATCTTTAAAATATAAAAGGCAAATATAGCATGAAACACTTAAACTAACAAATTTAATGTTTTTCTTTGGAGATTGAAATCTCATCAGTGTTTAGAAGCTGAGTGAAGATTGTAAATTGTAATGCATCCCAGTTTATTTGGAATTTGTTGTCCAGACATATTTTGGTCATTGCTAGTGAAATCATTTTAACTAATAGATTTGAAATTCAGGTAGAGAATAATAGAATTGTTAAAGACCAATAACATAATTTATTCTTTATTTCTAGCTGCATACAATTTCAACCGAAGTGTCTATATCAGTTCAGAGTTCCTTCAGGATATATATGAATATATAAATTGAACCAGAAACCAACAGGATATATATGAATATATAAATTGGTAGGAATTGAGAAACAGAACCAACAGGATATATATGAATATATAAATTGGTAGGAATTGGCTTATGTGATTTTAGAGTTGGGGTGGATAATCTGAACACTTGGATGAGAGGTGGGCTGCAGTCTCTGGGTGAAATTTCTTCCTTAGAGTAGCTTCTTCTCTCTTCTTGGGGCTTTTACTACTGATTGAATCAGACTCACCCACATTATCTAAGATAATCTTTCTTACTTAAAGTAAACTTATTTTAGATTTTGGTCACATATAAAATACCTTCATGGTAACACCCAAATTTGAATAACTAATGGCTGCAGCCTAGCTATCTTGACTCAGAAAACTAACCATCACAGTGACCTAGTAACAGTACTGTTTTTTAAGCACTGATTTATTTTTGTCAGTTGCACCATTTAAATATTTATTTAAATATTATATTTAAAACATAATGAGCTAGTCTCAATTTTTACTGTGAATAACAAAAGAATGATGCAGTAACTATATTCTAATAACCTTTCAGATTACCTGAACACATTTACAAATTTCCTTTTTGTTAAAAAATTATTTTTCTTTTAGTCCTCTACTTATTCAACTCTTTTATTATTTTTCTTTTGCTTAATTTATTTCTTATCATTTCAATTTCTCTCTTCAATTTCTTATAATTGATTTCAAACATAAAATTCAGTCTGTATGTACAACATAGTGATACTTGGCATTCATCAGATATTTGTTAGAAGAAAGATTATTTCACAGTTCTTATGTGTTCTCTTTAAAGTTCATCTTAGTGTTACATTTGTTTTTTATAAATACTACCACTATATTGCTGACTTATATTTGGCACATGATTCCTAAATATTTTTGTCAGATTTTATTCTGTGAAACTATATTGTTTTTATAACAAACAGAAGATATTTGCAAACAGCGATCCAGAGTTTCAGGATGAAAACCAATGATTTCTTAAAAAACCTGGCTTGTATTGGAAATAGTGTTTTGGTATACACTTCATTACCTCTGGGAGAAACTTTGATATTCTACCACGGATCATGGATCTGCTGCATTAAAATAATGCTTCAAAACTCAATAGGATCCTAAAGTTTTGGCAAACTCTGTTTTATGATAGTTTGAAGAAGCTTGATGAATTTTTATTCTAAATCATTTTAAGCATGAAAAATTTTAGGCTAATGGCAAACACTTTGGAAATCTCTCATAGATATGAATATGTATGGATATCCAAGCTAAAATTATTAGTTAATGGAATGTGTACACTTTAATAAATTATGATGTTTTTGTTTTATGCTAAAATCAGTGCTATTGAGGTCTTATAATGCCTAGTTTACAACATAAACATATACTTTTCCTCACAGGACAGATTTCTGTTTAGGTAATGATTGTCATCATAAGAGACTCTTATTCATTTCTAATGGCCATATCATGTCTTTGATCATTTATTTAACAAGTTAACTCATTTAAGAGTATTTTTATGTTAGATGCTTATATTTTTGAAGTACTGTTCTAGAAACTGGTGATGTATTTGAACAAGATCAACATTGTTCCTTCCATCATTATATAGTGGATAACAAATACATTAAATAAAAATTAATGTAGTCTGTGTTTTTTTATAGTTGAGGTAAGTGCTACAAAAGAATAATATAATGTAGAATCTTATCTAAAAGAGGGAATATGCAAATTGACTGTCACACCATCACAAATATGGCAAAGACCATAGCCACAAGATGGCAGTGCCCAGTCCCCTTAACCCCACCAGAGTCCCCCAGTCCTTTCAGCTCCACCGGAGGGGGTCGCAGGTGTGAGGTGCGGCCAGTTCCACCCACAGCCACCCAGGGCTGGCTCAAGGTGAAGGCAAGCCTTGGAGGGGGGCTGCCCAGCCACCCTGGGCTGTTCAAGGCTCAGGTAACCAGGGCCAGCTGAGGTTTGCATTGCCAGCAGTGGCAGCAGCAGAGGTGTGATGGGGGTGTCGCCTTCCCCTGATCACCTGGTTGCTTCCCGCCCCTGAGGGCTCCCAGACTATGAGAGGGGGCAGGCCAGGCTGAGGGATGCCCCCCTCTAGTACATGAATTTTCATGCACTAGGCCTCTAGTAGATTATATTACAGAAGGAGCAAATTTATTTTGGGGGAATAAAACAGTATTTCTTGAGGAAGTCACATTTAATTGAGGAATGGATAATAACACTACTAGTTAACACTTAGATAATGATTGCTATATGCCAGGCACTGTTCTAGGATCTTATTGTATATTAACTCATTTTAACCTCAGCATAACTCTGTGAGGTTGGTGCTGTAGCTTCCTCATTTTTCAGAAAAGGAAACTGCAGCATAGAAAGGTTAGCAAACTTCCCCAAGGTCACAGAACTAATGAGTACTAATCCTAAAGTTGAACCCAGACAGAATAATCTGTGCTCTCAACCACTATGTTTAATGATAGAATTTGGGAGAAGGGAATGGGGAAGATAATTTTAAGCAATGGGAATCCATGTGCTAATACCTTAAAACAGGAAGAAGGGAGGAAGGCCAGTGTATATGGAAGTTGGTGAGCAAGAGATACAATAACAAAAAATAAAGTTAGAGAGGAAGTTATACATTTAGATTTATTAATTATTATTTCATCATTTAGACTTTAATATGAAAATAAATTGGAATGGACTAAGAGTGTGAGAAGCTCAATTAAGAGACAGTTGTGTTAATCTAATAAGAGATGATGCTGGCTTGGACCCAGCAGATGGAACAAACTATATAGATTCTGCAAACAGTTGGGAGATAGAAATACCAGAACATATTGGTTGGATTTGAGAAAGGGAGATTGCTCCAAAGTGTCTAACTGTAGAAGCTGCAGTGTAGTGGCACTATTTACTGAGATGACTTTTATATTAAAGTGAAAAATTGTCTGTATAAACCTGGAGTTCAGAAGAGAGTTCTGGACTTGAGATAAAAACTGAGAGGACTTCAGCCTTGGTAATAATGAGGAGAAAACACATTATGAAGACCAGAATTAGGTGGGGGAACTAGAAACATTTAAAATTGTGGTGAGAGAGATGCCAGTCTACAGAGTAAACTTCAGAGAGATAGCCAGACAGCTGTAAGGAAAACTTAAGAAGTGTGGTTGGATGGAAAACAGAGGAATGCAGCTTTCGATTTTGGTTTTCTGATAGCATTATTTCCTTTTGCCTTCTAGAACTTCATAGTTGTACTAAATTACTTGGAGTTCAACTTTGTATGTTCATTTATTAATTGAATTGAAGATTTTCTTTCCAATTCTCTTTTTTCTTTTCTTCTTTGGTGGTCTTTCATATTTAATTCTCTTTAAGCTCCTGTTTAGTTACATGGAATCTTTCATCTGAAAGTAATAGCTTTTTTTTTTAGAGCATTTGTAATTTTAGTGTTTCAATCCATTCTGTATTTTGCTACCATCTCTGAGAGTTTCAACTTCCAAAATGTGACCATTCCATCTCCTGCCCTCACACTTTACTTGACTGCCTGCACGTAGACCATTTCCCATTTCTACTCCCCCATGTAAGACCAGACCTTAAACTAATTGTTACCAAGTTAGTTCCTTTTACTGGTTTTCCTACTCTGAAATTCTCCTTTCCTATCTTCTACCTCATTTTTCTCCCTTTTATTTTCACCACACCTCTGGGCAATTTTTACTATTCCTAGTAGTCTCATTGTACCTTACTTAAAAAAAATAAATCCTCACCTGAGGATACTTTTCCAATGATTTTTAGAGAGAGTGGAAGAGAAAGGGAAAGACAGAGAACACATCTATTGGTTTCCTCCTGCAAGGGCCTTTACCTGGGCCCAGGCCAGGGAGGAGCCTGCATCCAAGGTACTTGCTCTTGACCTGAATCAAAACCAGGGTCCTTAGGTCCACAGGCCGACACTATCCGCTGCTAGGGTAGTTCACTTTTTGATCTTTGCCATCTATATTTTGTGATAACCTTTCTTATCTAACCTTGAATCCATTTTGTATGGATGTTCACAGTATTGCAATTTCTTTTAAACATTTAATCTCTTCTAAAATAACCTTATTAAAACCCCATCCATTTGTAAACCCAGTTGTATTTTTCTCTTGTTCTTATATTAATTCATTTACAAATATATATTCATTTGCTACTATGTCAGACAATATATTAGTCACTAAGGTTACTGATGAAGGAAAGAGTATAATGATCAGAACTGTGCTATATCATTCATAGATCTGTTAGAAAATAAAATTACATCATAATATTGATGGCGCCTAACAAATTTTTTATTACATAGTCTTAGAAGGCCCCAGGATATTACAAACAATCCCACATCAATTTTCTGTTCTTTGTCCATAGTCATAATTCAGAATATTTCTACTTTTGTCAAGTTTCTGAACTATATTATTAATAGTAGCCCCAAACTAGGAAGAACTCAAATGTCCATTAGTGGGAGAATGGGGTAAGCAAATAAGGGTATATAAATCAAAGTACTGTTATATGCAACAACATGATGAACTTTAAAATTATTATGCTGAACAAAAGAAGCCAGGCACAATAGATTATATACTTCTATATATGTGATGTTCTAAAAAATATCATTTGTACTATATGTTAATATTATTAGTGAGATGTATTATTTTGCTATTAAAATGTTGTATTCATAGCATATAAAATATATTTGTTTTGTTTTATTCAGAGAGACTGGTGGTAGTTGCTGAACACTGTGAACAGAGCCTAGAAGACTTACTCCGAGAACGGAAACCTGTGAGGTACTATGTAATATCAGGAAAATTAAATGAAAAGCAGAAGTTGGCAAACAAAAAGCCATTTTAACTAGCAACGGCAGTGTTTTAGTTCCTTCTATTACTTGTTTAATGATAAAACCCAGGTGCAGATTTTCATTTTGGGAAATTTAATTCATAGATCTCATAGAAATTTATTGGTGACATTATCCAGTGTTCAACTTTTTTGAAGCAGGCATTCTCTGAAGCACTTGACAAAAAAAAATTCCTATGGAGAATATATGTGACAATTTGAAATCTTTTTAGCACGAAGCAGTTCTGTAGCTGAGATTAAGAGTATTTTCCTGAAAAGAGTACTTGGTAACTTACACAGGGTACTAGTATTCCTAGGGACACATGAATTGTATTATTTAAAGACCCTGTTGAAGAGTATAGAAAAATAATATCATAGTTTGGGTGAAATTTAATGCAACAGTTTAAATTCAATTATTTCAAGACTTGGTATATTTATTTTCAATTTCAGGCATTCTTGGCAAGAAGAGCATATGGTCTAAATTTTATTATAAATATTCTATTAAATGAGATTCTTCTCAGATCTTTCTGAAAATATCTTAAAATTATCAAAAATATTTCTTTAATGTATAAAGAAAGCTACACCAAACCAATGAAAAGTGCTTTCCAGGAGTCTTTATAGGATTATACTTATTTTAGTTTAAAATGTTATTTTTTCTGAATACTTTTTAATTGCTGCTCTATTCTAGATGAAAATAAATCTTTTTCAAGGGATAAAAATATGTATCATACTAAATGGTAGTAATTTAATAGAAGTAAAACAAATAAATTGAATAAAAGTACTTTTGGTGTTCCTTTAATGATTTGGTTTTAAGCAGTCTCTGGCATGAAACATGCAGATATCAAGTATATTATTACCTTACTTGCTTCTTTAGAAAAGTCTAATATGACCATAGGAATTAAAAGTCATTTTTCTATATATTTAGAAATAACTTACTCTTACTTAGTAAATGTGTTTTATAATTATAATTCTTGCATGTCACAAATTTTTCATTTTATTTTTTAATAATATATTACTCTGTGATCACCAGTTTAAATTTATACTTTATAGGCTACAGATGCTATGAAAGATATTTGACATTAAAATTGAAAACCAATTGTAGCTAGCCACATCTTTATTGATAAAAAACAACACTTTATTTTAATTCAAGCTGGGTTAAATTAGAATAAAAATTTGTGATCTGTTACATATGATGAAGAAATCTCTAGCTAGTTAGCCTTGGACAATTCTCTTAATCATTTTCCTTATCTGTAAAACAAGGAGTTTCACTTGATATAGGGATCATTCGAAAGGACATTATTCTCAACTTTATATTTTATTTAATATGCATTACATTTGGTAATATAATATTGACCAATCGCCTTTACAAGTACATATTTTTATATTTTCTTATATCAGTACTAGAGGCCTAGTGCACGAATTCATGCACCAGTGGGGTCCGTTGGCCTGGCCTGTGGGATCAGGCTAAAACTGGCTCTCTGACATACCCCGAGGGGTTCCAGGTAGCAAGGGTGCAGGCCAGGCCAAGAGTCCCCACCGGTGCACAATTGGGGCCAGGGAGGAACACGGGAGGTTGGCCAGCCAGGGAGGGACTGCAGGGCCTGTCTGGCCCATCCCACTCAGTCCCAATCTGCCAGACCCCAGCAGCAAGCTAATCTAGTTGGAGCATGGTGATCAGTGCATGTCATAGCAACCAGTTGACTCTCTGTCCCCTGATGGGCAGTGCATGTCATAGCAAGCGGTTGAGCGGCTTTAGCATGTCATTAGCATATTACATTTTGATTGATTGAATGGCTAACCAGACGACCAGGCACTTAGCATATTGGGCTTTTATTATATAGGATATATATATTAACCTATTATTGTCCTTTAAATTGTAGATTTCTTGACAGAATAATCTGTGACCAAATCTCAGTGTAAAATTATAGTGCTGTAATTTAAAAGGCTAAATTGTTATAGAAACATGTATTTTATGATCCAGCAATCCTACTCCTAAGTAGAAGATCTGCTTAAATTCTGAGCCCTAGGTACCTCATTTGCCTCATTCTAGTCTCAGCCTTGCCTTGGTTCTTAACCAAAAGAAAGGAAAAATACATGATTACCAAAATATTTGCATAAGAATAGTCCCAGAAACATTAATAATAGTAGCCCCAAACTAGGAAGAACTCAAATGTCCGTTAGTGGGAGAATGGGGTTAGCAAATAAGGGTATATAAATCAAAAGTACTGTTATATGCAACAACGTAATGAACTTTAAACAAAAGAAGCCAGGCACAATAGATTATATACTTCTATGTATGTGATGTTCTAAAAAATTCAAAGCTCATCCATGGTGGTAGATATAAAAACAGTGGTTGGGGGAAGGGTAATAGAAGAACTTATTTAAAATAGCATTGAGGGACTGGAATGTTGTAATGGAAATTTTTTACTTTTTGATTAGGGTATTACGTGTTTGTGTTTTGTTTTGTTTTTTAACTTGTCAAAACTCACTGAGATATACACTTAAGATATATACATTTCACCTATGTAAATTGTACCTTCTTTTTTAAAGAATGTTTTTATTGATTTCAGATAGAGGAAGAGAGAGGGAGGGAGAAATAGAAGCATTAATGATGAGAGAATTGTCTGTTGGCTGTCTTCTGCATGCCCTCTACTGGGAATCAATCCCAAAACCTTAGCATGTGCCCTGACTGGGAATCAAACCATGACTTCTTGACTCATGTGTTGATTCAACCACTGAGTCACCCAAACTGGGCTATACCTCCTCCTCCCTTCTCCTTCCTCCCTCCTCCCTCCTCCCTCCTCCCTCCTCCCTCCTTCCTCCTCCTCCTCCTCCCTCCTTCTCCTCCTCCTCCTCCACCTCCTCCTCCTCCTCCTCCTCCTCCTCCTCCTCCTCCTCCTCCTTCTTCTTCTTCTTCTTCTTCTTCTTCTTTCTTCCCTGTTAAGTTATTTATTTACTGTAACATAGCCATAATATTATGTTGTTAATTAAGATGCTTGATCCAGTGGCATACTTCTGTGTATTTCTTCTTTTCTATAAGAAGAAATAATGTGAGTTAGTTATTACTTCTTAACAAATTACTACAACACTTAGTGGTTTAAAATATCAATAAACATTTATTATTTGATATAATTTCTCTGGATCTGGAATTCACAAATGGATTAACTGGGTTATTCTAGTTCAAGATCTCATGAGGTGCCATCAATATATCAGTTCGGACATGCGTCATCTGAAAGTTTGACTGGAGTTGATGATCTATTTCTGAGATAGCTCATTCATTTTGTGCCAGTTGTTGATAGGAGGCTTTAGTTCCTCCCTGTCTAGATGTTCTTTCCACAACTCTTCGGAGCCTGGTGGGTAAGAAATAATGTTCTCAAAATTATTCAGTATTCACTTAGGGTATTTGGGGCAGAAGAAAGGAAGTACTTTGCCCTATGAAGCGAGAGGGTAGAGTATAAAGAGAATCCAGAAGTACTAAAGCTGTCTCCACAGACATAGCTTTGCTACTATCCGAATTGCTTTATATCAGAATTGATGTTACTCATGGTCTTGTTTTCTCAGCCATTCTAAAGGACTTTGAAACTACTAGAGTAGTTTTCTGATCATCAGGATGGTAAACTGTAGAATGTTCCTTCTGATGTCCACGTTTTCCTCTCTGTGCATATGTGTTCTTCCTTTACTCACTAAAAGAACTGAGGCAGAAAAGAGAAGCTTTTCAGAAGAGAAATTTCCATTTTCTTTTCTTTTTTTAAAAAATAAATATATTTTATTGATTTTTTTACAGAGAGGAAGAGAGAGGGATAGAGAGTTAGAAACATCAATGAGAGAGAATTATTGATTAGCTGCCTCTTGCACACCCCCTATTGGGGATGTGCCCGCAACCAAGGTACATGCCCTTGACTGGAATCGAACCCGGGACCTTGAGTCCGAAGGCCAATGCTCTATCTACTGAATCAAACCTGTTTCGGCGTCCATTTTCATTATTTTACCTCAACTCTGTCATTTTGTGTGGTTTCACTTGTACTGTATAAGGATAAAGTTTATAATGTTTTGCCAATAAGAGTACGTCCATTAGCTTATGAAATGTTTTATTTTTCTGTGTTCATTATCCTTGTTTTAGAGATGATAAATCTCTTAACAGTGAACACCAATAGTTTCAATAGTGTAAAGGTATAAAGAAGCCAGCTTTTTCAATGTCTTTGTATATGTCTTCATGAGGATATAATACTATAGGTCTGTGGTCAGCAAACTGCGGCTCGTGAGCCACATGTGGCTCTTTGGCCCCTTGAGTGTGGCTCTTCTACAAAATATCATGGCCTGGGCGAGTCTATTTTGAAGAAGTGGTGTTAGAAGAAGTTTAAGTTAAAAAATTTGTCTCTCAAAAGAAATTTCAATCCTTGTACTGATGATATTTGGCTCTGTTGACTAATGAGCTTGCCGACCACTGCTTTAGGTGAAAGCATATTCTTTGAGCAAGTAGATAAACATGAATAGGATTAAATGTAAATTTCATATTGTCTTTTATGCCATTTACATTTTACAACAGTCTTTTTCATTTATTTAAAATGGAACATGCAGCCCTGGCCAGTGTGGCTCAGATGGTTGGGCTTTGTCCTGTGCATTGGGGGTTGGGGAAGGGTGGAGGGGAAGTTACTGGTTTGATAACCAGTCAGGGCACATGCCTGGGTTGCAGGCTCCATCCTGGTGAGGGGCATGATGGAGGGAGCCGATTGATATTCCGTTCTCACATAGGTGTTTCTTTTTCTCCCTCTCCCCCTCTCTCTAAAAATCAAATTAAAATATTAAAAAAAATAAAGAACACGCAGTAACTTTTATGTATATATATATATATTAATATATATATTTATATATATATATATATATCTTCATGTAATATATATATATAAGTTTTTTTAAATAAAGTACTATTCCCCTCCCCCCCCCTCCGCATTATGTTCATAGACTAAAACTCAATATTTTTCTTGTTCTTTTTGAAATGCAACATTCAGCACTTAATGTCTTTGTAGAAATGTATCGGTCAGGGTCAATTTTAAGTTGTTATCTGATCCACCCACCTAAATTAGTTTTGTGGAAAACTGTTTGACTTTTCACATATTTGGATTGAATTAGTCTCCAGTAACAGCAGGTTTCATGTGCAGAGTTGATGTGCTGCAATTTTAATTAATCCTGTAACCTGTTTATGGAGAGTGAAAAGATGTTCTTATGGCTTATAAATCATTTCTTTCCCCAACTGCCAAAAGTAAACACCCTGCACCTGTAAAAAAGGCTGATGCAGAGTAAACAGGAAATATATTTAGATGGGGTTGCAATTTGAGACCCATGAGTTTTACTTGTCCATCTGCCTCCAACTGTTGCAAAACTGTAAGCTGCTAGTTTTCTGGTAGTTACTTACAGTTGATTGTCTAAACTTAAACATCATTCAAGACACATATCTTATTGGATTTACATTTTAAGTCTTTTGTAAAATTGGTTGGATGGGGAGTAGAAGCACAAAACCTAGAAACCTAGAGAAGAATTTTGTGCCAATTTACTCACTAACTTTTTTCATAAAAAGTTTAATATCATTGAACTAAACAATAATGTCCTAGTAATTTGTATTACAAATATATGATAATATCTGGAGGTTTCAGGCCCTACTAGAAAATTAAGCATTCTCTCTTTTTATAATTTTAATGGCTGTAGAACCCTTTGAAGACTTCATGTTATCCAAACAAAATAATTATTTTTTATGACCTGGAGGTATTATTGAGTCAGTCTTTTTGTAAATAAATTTATTTGTGTAGATAGTTTGATAACCTGGTTTGAAAGAAAAAACTCCTCACCATTTTTTAAGAGTATATTCAAGCCTGAATATGAATAATAATTGGAGAATATTGTCCTCCTTTTAATGTGTTTTTTGTTACTTGTGCCAAAGTTCAATTTTGCCAATATTTCTCTCCAGTTTTAGTTAACTGATCAAAATTATTTATTGAAAACATAGACATGGAATTAAATTAAACTTTTATAACCAGTAGGTTTCTAGTAAAAAAAACTAAAGTGTTTAGAAGATATAGTTGAAAATCATTTCCTCTTTGATGCCTATAAATACATGCTTAATTGCCACTCTAAGCCAGATTCAAGATATTGAAAAGTGGAGAAATGTAAATCTCAACTCCTTTCTGAAAGATTTCCCAGAGAATGTTAAAAAACAGATACATCATCATCACTCCTATTATAGGAAGCATGAGGAAATGGTTGGCCTTTTATGTGTTTGTGCTATTTGGAAAGTATTTTCCTTTTCTGTTACTGTTATGCAGAGCATGAACTTCTGCTTAATCTATAAACATGCCCAAAAGCGTAGTTCATAGACAGATATTCAGCAGAATTTTGGCACATACAAAAAAGTTTCTGCATTGTTCTTAAATGTGCAAGTGAAGAAGGGTGAGCAGTACAGGTATGTTTTTCTAATAAAATGTAGTTTGTCATATGTTTTTAGGGTTATGATTCTGAAAATTTACCAGAGAATGCTCAGCATTGTAGAGGTTGTACATGAAGACTTTGATGGGAAGCAGATTATACCTGCAGCTGTTCACTAGCTTGATGGAAAACATGATCTGACTTAACTCAGATGAGTAAGTTTAACTTGCCCCTATTAAAAGATTGCCTACTCCCTGAATTGGATATTCCAAAGAATTTTGGCCACATTGTAGAATACAGTCCAGAGTTGGATAATGAGCCACATGGCATAGTCATCGAAAATAGATCGTAGCACCCTTATTTTAGGATGTTACCTGATGGTGGAAGTTGAGGCACATTTTCTTTCTTCAAGGGCCCTAGTTTCAAAGTGCATTTGAAATTATTGCTTGTTGGAGCCCCTCATTTGGGCCACCATAATGCCAGGGTTTTTCTCTTAGCCTTACAAAGGGTTCAGCATTCTGGAGAAAGGAGCTGCACATAGATGATTAAAGAGTCCAAAGACCTAAGATAGTTTTGAAAGGCATTGGAGGTCAGAGGAGCTTCAGCTAAAAGGAACTGAAGACTCTTCCTTTGTCTAGAGCCCTATACTTTTATTATAACACAATTTGTCCCAAGGCAAGGTGGAAATATACATCAAAGGGTAAATACAGAAGCATTATCAGATTGGGGAATAGCCTACAGCTGTTCAGGTGTTTGGCCAACAGGAGGCAATAAAATGTCCTGAGCTGTCTGGCAATTAACAATCCTATTCAGTTTTTGGGGAATTGCCATTTAGCCGTTTCCAACAGGTAAACTACATATGTAGCTCACCCTTGTTGAGCCCCCTAAGTCCCATCAATGTTTTGATGGAACTCTTGTAATTATTACATGCTGGAATTGATTCTTGGCAATTTCTGTGTAGTCAAGTAACTTAGAGATTTATATAATTAATGTATATTTTTCTTTCTATTTTATTGTTTTGTTTAAAGAGAGAAAATAGTACCAAAAGATGCTCTTTTCTCAGGCTTAGAATCCTGCAGCTACCTTTTGCATTCACCCTCTCCAGTATCCAAATCCTATTCATTGTCAAATATCATTAATACAGCCTTGGTGCTGTTTCTTACATCTCTGCTGTCCTCTACAATCTTTAGTTCAGCTCTTCATCATCAAATAGCCCAACTATTGCATGGCAACCTTCTCTCAACTGGTCTTCATATTCCAATCATTCCTACTTTCTGCTAGTATATTAATATTTTTAAAAATCAGTTCATTCCCTGCTCAGAAACATTTGGCTGCTCTCCAGTGTGTGTGTGTGTGTGTGTGTGTGTGTGTGTGTGTGTGTGTGAAAATACATTATATAATCATAAGACATGACTTTAGCCTAATTCTGTATTTCCAAATAGTGTCTAAATTGTATAAGTAGTTTTTATTGTTACTAATATATAATTGAGAAGATTGAATGCCAGAGAATTGAAATGGACCACGAAAACTGTTTTTTGTTCAGCAGTGTATTTTCATTCCTTAGTGCCATGTGTAGCACTTATCAAGGAATTCACTTAACTCTCTCTGTAATCCTCTGAGTCTATACTATACCACTGAACCAAAGCAAAAATTGTGTTTTCCTTCTCCAAATTCTTTAATTATATCGGGTTTCCTTACTTGCAAGGTAACTTTTCCTTTCTAGCTTGTAATTGTTTGCCTACAATTATAGAATTAAGAAAGGTATGGTTTACCTTCCCTATTAACTATATCCTTTTGACATGTATACTGTAATTTTTCATTTTTCTGTGTCCTAAAGAATAACTTCTTATAAGAATTTGTGTGTAGTTAATGTGTTGTAAATTAACTTGAATGAATTAAATATGTTTTTAGTTTAGTCACACAGTTTGAATTCTCCTTCCTTTAACTTTCTTTTAAATCATGTACCATAATTTTATTTCCCAGACAAATGACTTTTGGTGAAAATATTATGCAGTTGTTATTTTGGTAATTTGTTAATTATTTTCTTGAAAATTTTTAAACTTTTTATTGTTGATACTATTACATGTATGTCCTCTCTCCCTCCCCATTCCCTACCTGCACCCAGTCCCCACCCCTCCTCCTTTCTGACCATCACTCCCTTTTGTCTGTGAATATGGGTTATGCATATATGTTCTTTGGTTACTTTCTTCACCTTCTTTCATCCAGTGCCCCTACTCCCCTCTCCTCTGATAACTGTCTGTTCCATTGAAGATAATTTTTCTTTTTAAAAACAGAATGATTAAAGGAAACAGCTTGTTGACTTCCATTCTCATGGTTCTGAGGAAGAATGCACTTCTAATTTTATTCAGGTTGTTGGCAGAATTCAGTTCCTTGCAATTTTAGGACCGAGCTTCCTGATTACTATCTTGATTACTGTCCTTCAGAAACTGCTCTCAGCTTCTAGAGGCCATCTGCATCTCCAAGGCTAGCAATGAAGAATATTGTTCACATCACATCTCCCTCGTGATAGGAATCTTTCATATCCTCTATCTCTGACCTCTAGGTCTAGATTTCAAGGACTCACATGATAAGGCCAAGCTCACTCAGACAACCCCCTTTCTTAAAGTCACTTGTGCCATATACCATAAGGTGATCATGGGAAAAAAATTCTTCATATTTATAGTCTTGGTGATTATGCAAGGTGCACATCAGGGAGCAGATATCTTGGGGACTATTTTACCTATCATAGTTTGTTTAGTAAAAATTTGGGAAAGTTTTTAGTCTTTTATTAAGTTTGATCTTTGTTTTTCTTGTTTGTATTAGTAAGTTACTGTGGCTGAGATGGTGTGGAAACAGTAGTGTAAGCTTGTCAAACTCCAAGCTAACACAGGCCAAAAAAACCAAGGTTTAACTTTATGTGGGCAGCAAAAACAAAACAAAACCAAAAGCTTCAATTTTCATGGAAATGTAGGTTTATTTCAATAGAGACATGCTGAATACAAAGGGCTGAAATAAATGAGTAATCATTAACATAAAATAATAGAACATTTTAATAAAAACTAATATTTTTTCTTGAACATTAACTTACCAGACCTACTGTACAAATTAAGCATAACACAAGTAAACCTATTTTTCTTGTTCTCTGAAAGTGAAATATTTTCTGTGCAGTAACTGTTACGATGTCCTAAGTATTCTACAATGATTATTTTATTTCTTTCTTATAAGAGCTGTCTGATACAATTTACAGTTATTACTTCCATTTGATGTGTGAGGAAACTTAGGTAGGCTTCTATGAGGAATCTAAGGTGTTAAATAATTTTTTTCCTGGTCATACAATTAATAAGTTGTAAGAGTTACACATTCTCGCCTAATGATGACAAAATGAACGCAACTCTAATTTTATATCCTCTCTGTTTTCCAGAAAGAAGCAGGTCATTTTTATTGTTTGCTGTGTAAGTCCTGAGATTTTTCAATCAGACCAGATTAAGAACAGCTAATGTGGCCAGGGGGAAGTGATTGGCAGGCCTGAGTCACATTTCCACTCCTAGAAGCAGAACATATGAGCTGAGATGTATAGGAGAGAGATGGGATTTGAAATAAATATTGTTAAGTTATTGGAAGAAGAGGTCATGAATGTCAGGGAGGGGAACAATAAATGTCTACTGCATTTTAAAGTTCTGGTAACTGAAGCTTAGAGCAGTCCCTTTATCACTACCTGTCACGTTGCTATATCTGGAGCTCAAATCTCTCTTTTGACTTCACCATCCATCTGTTAAAAACTGAGAGACAGGATAGTGTAGCAAGCAGTTAAGGACATGGTCTCTAAGACCAAGCTGCTGGGTTTGAATCTTTACTCTTTATTCACTTGGGTAAATTACTTCACTCCTCTGTGCTTCAATTTCTCACCTTCTGAGGTAGTGGGAAGAATTAATGAACTAATAAATGTGAATTATTTATAATAGAACTTGATATAGTACAAGTGTTTTCTATCAGTAACATTAGTAATAATAGGATTACTATTATTATAGCTACTATAATATACTAAGAATCTTTTTGAGATGATGGAAATGTTCTGTTTCTTTATTGTGGCAGTGCTTATACTGGTGTATACATTTGTCAAAAGTCTTCTAATGATACATTTAAAATGAGTGTATTTGATTGTACATAATTTATATCTAAATAAAGATAATTTAAAGAAAAGTATGAAGGAGGAATTGCTGTCATAGTCATATCATGATGGAGAAAAACAAGCCTCCTTGATGTGATGAGCATCTTATAACCAAGCATATTACTTTCTTATGGCTGCTACAACAGACTACCATAAGTTGAGTGGCTTAAAACAATAGAAATTTATTGCCTCACAGCTCTGGAGACCAGAAGGAAAAGATCAAAGTGCTGGTAGGGCCCATTCCCTGTGAAACCTCCTGGGAGGAATTCTTCCTTGCATTTTTTCAGCTTCTGGTGGCTGTCAGCACTCCTTGGCTTCCTCGGCTTGTGGCCACATCATGCCAGTCTTTTTCCATTTTCATATCTTTTTCTCTTGTGTGTGTCTTTTTCCTTCCATGTGTCTCACTGATAAGGGTACATAACATTGGATTTTGTGCTCACTTGGATAGTCCAAACACTTTTTCTTAAAAGGTAATATTTATAGGCTCTGAGGATTAGGATGTGGATATATTTGGGGGGGAGAGCACCATTTGAACTATACAAGTATCAACTAATATTTTTATTCATTAATATACATTTTGGTGACTTGGTAAAAGATAACTGTCCTTCAGTTTTTAAAACACTATTCTGGGGTCATTATGGGATTCTGTGGCTAAAAGTTTTTTCTTACTTTCTTCTACAGTTTGCTAGAATGAGTCTGATCTTCCTTGCATCATAGTCTTAAAATCTGTGACTTTCATAGAATGTTAGGAGAAACGGATAGAACGGACTCATTCAGGTGATCTGGCTTAGGAAAAGGAACTATGTAGGTAAGCAAGACTCGTTAGAGTTCTATAAGTTTGGGGATGAAACCCCAGCTATTAAAGGGTTATCTTACTTGGTCTGCTTTCTCTACACGTGACACAAGAACCTTATAAGATCAATAGAATTATTGAATATTTTTGGATTCTTTGGTCAAAATATGATCACTATATCCCCTAACATTTGACAAATAGAACAGAAAGTATACATAGGGAATTTTTTTTAATTTGCTTTAGACAGACCAACATTGTACTAAACAAGAGTATAAAATATAGGCCCTCTTTCATTTATTGTTTGTTGTGATGGGTTGGGGGTAGGGTGACAGATTGCCTAAAAAACACTTAAAATGTTGGTCCACTTAAAAAATGTGCATTGGTCTCAAAAATTTTGAACAGCAACAGAAATGTGTTCATTCTTTGTTCACATGTAATGTGTAAATACATTTAATTTTAAAACTTTGGAATAAGCTAAGGTACAGATATATCCAAGCAAATATGAGTCACCATAGTTTCTGTCTTAGAGAAAAGTTATAGCCTTACTAGTAGGTCATCCAAATGCTGCCAGAACATGGGAATGGGACTTATTACCCAGTGTGGTTGAACTGCCCATATCAGTAACTATGATGAAAGAAATATTTTTAGATGTGTTCTGTGCCAGGATACTTTCTACTTTGGAAATGAAAACATTAATCAGGCATTAATACTTAACCCTAGAATCCTTTAATACTACTTAACAAATGGTAGTTTTATTCTCATCTTATCTAATAAAAGAATAATATGCAAATTGACCATACCTCCACTATACCCACAAGCCACACCCACCAGATATGCCCACCAGCCAATCAGAGAGAGTATGCAAATTAACCTTAACCAAGATGGCGGCAGCCACAGAGAGCAAAAGGGAGGCTTGGCTTTCCCAGGAAATGGAAGAAGCCAAGCTTTCCACCTGCCCTAGCTGGCCTAATCCTCCACTTCAGGCTACAAAGTTTCAATTATAGAAAGTAAACAAATCCAAACAGAAAGGATGACCAGAAGGCTTGGCTCCTCTCCCGGCTACAAAGTTTCAATTGTAGAAGGTAAATAAATTCCAGATACCAGGACCTTCGCTTCTGTTGCCAGGGTGTGTGGCCAGCCTGCAAACCACCACAGGCGCCTCGCCCAGGCTGCCCCATGCCTCAAGGAAACCTCTACCCTGATCTGGGACACCCTTCAGGTCAAACCAGCCGGCCCCCACCCATGCACCAGGTCTCTATCCTATCTAATAAAAAGAGTAATATGCAGATTGATCATCACTCCAACACACAATATGGCTTCCCCCATGTGGTCAAAGATCCTGCCCCCATGTGAACACAAGATGGCCACCGCAAGATGGCCAGCAGGGAAAGGCAGTTGGGAGGGACCAGGCCTGCAAGGGAGGGCAGTTGTGGGTCATCAACCCTGCAGGGGAGGGCAGTTAGGGGTGACCAGGCTGGCAGAGGAGGGAAGTTGGGAGCAAACAGGCTGGCAGGAGAGCAATTAGACATAAATCAGACTGCCAGGGGAGTGGCTAGAGGGTGATCAGGCAGGCAGAAGCTGTTAGGGACAATCAGGAAGGCAGGCAGGCGAGCAGTTGGGAGCCAACAGTCCTGGATTGTGAGAGGGATATTCCACTGCCCGTTTAGGCCTGATCCTGGTGGGGAGTCAGATATCCCTCTAGGAGGTCACAGATTGGAGAGCGTGCGGGCTGGGCTGAGGGACACACCACCCCCTTCCCACCACCTCACCCTGTGCACAAATTTCATGCACCAGGCCTCTAGTAGAGAAAATAAAAAATTTCAATAAAGCTATAGAAGTGCATCCTGTCCAGGGTGAGTTTCTGCCTTGCGCCCTGAGCTGTTGGGATAGGCTCCAGACACCTGCAAAACCAGATTGGAACATAATTAGCTTACCTGTTTTTATTAATGTTTCTTAAATGGATACATAGCTCACATTTAAATGTTTGATATTAGAAGTGTTTTTGAGTATTTAGAAATTTGGTGATGTTTTTGTGACCAGAAATATGCAGAACTTAACTCTTGTTTTTACAAATTAGCCTATGGGAAAAATTGGTTTTATGTTGTTTTGCTTAAAGTCATAGTTTCAAAGAACCTGTAAATGATGTTAAGTGAGGACTTACTGTATTGTATAGTTTATTAAAAGACCCTGGTGTTTTTTTTTTTAGGGGGGATTAGACTTTTTGTTTGATTGTTTTACTTTGCTTTTAAGTTGACCAGGATTCTGTACACAGCCAGTAACTCATTGATCTCTATTTAGCCCCTGTTTGGTGTTGTAGTCCCCACTTTATAAATTTGAAAACTGTGGCATGATGAAGTTGGAAAATTCTTCAGGCATAATGAATCAGTGACAGTCTCCTGGCTTTATGTCTGAACCTCACCCACTAGACTATGCTTTTCATATGTGTTTTGATCTTATTAATTTTCTGCTGAGAAAGGAAAGTTACCTGGTATTCAGGATGAAAGGTAATTACCCAGTTTATTATGTCCTGTTGAGAATTAGTCATATCCCAGACTTATAGCTTTTAACTTTAGTTATTTTGGAGTGAAAATTGAATTGTAAAATATGCCCCAGTTTCACAACTTAAGGACAGTACACTGATTTTTTTTACCTGTTATAAAATAATTTTAGGTAAGCAATTAATCAGTGAAATTTCCATTTTAAAACATCTGAATCTGAGACAAAAACTTCTTAACTTTAGCATGGATGGGTGTCCTTTCAGACTAAAAAAATGTTTGCTGGGTAGTGAGATAAACTATTTCCTTTTCCAATTCCCAAAACGTTCTTTTTTCTCTTTTTCTTTAGAAAAAAAATTGCTGTGTTAAATATTGTGATATTTTAAACAATATTTAGTCAATTATAAGTGGCAAATTAAGAGCCTCAAAGACATTAGTTAATCACTAAATACATCCCCTCTCCAAAATTTGTTAGTATAAACCAGTGAATCATTAAAAGTTATATGTCGATTGAACTCTTTTGTCTTGAAGTTACAGAGAAGAATTTAGGTTAAAGATAACATTAATCACTAGTATTTTTTCTCTCTCCAGTTCTTAAGTCACACAGTAGCTTACTATATTTTATCTGTTCTGCCTTAACATTTATCTCCGGCTGATACCAAGTAGGGAAGTTTTAGACCAAAAGGAAACTATCTGTTGGAGTGATCAGGTTTTATAAGGTGAAAGAACATCTTGAACTCATAGAATCCAGAAGTGTGTTTCCTCCCCTGGTTTGCTGACAATATGGGTATTTTGGCTTGTGGAGTGGCTCTTAGAAATATCATGGATTATAGATCTGAGGAAATAGCATGTGTGGTTTTAATTACCACCTATACAGGAATGACTTCCAAATCTAACTCAGCAACCCTAAACTCCCATTCTTTTTTCCCCTTCTAGTTCTTGCAATCTAAATAGTATCTCTTCTTGGAAACATTGCAAGAAACCAAAGAAACCTGATATTTTGAGGGTGATTAGAATTTCTTGTGCTTTTGAAACACCTTTATTGAGATTCTATAATTGATATAGAAGAAACACTATAAACATTTAATATATACATTTGTCGAATTTGGACATATGCATGCACCTATGAAACCATCACCACAGTCAAGATAACACACATATCCATCACCTCCCAAAGTTTCCTTATGTCTTTTTTTTATTTTTGCACATGATCAGATCAATTAATATGAAACCTACCACCCTGGCCAGTTTGGCTCGATGGATGGAGCATCGGCCTGTGGACTGAAGGGTCCGAGGTTCGGTCCCAGTCAAGGGCACATGCCTGTGTTGTGGGCTTGATCCCCAGGGTGGGGCATGCATGGGGAAGGCAATTGATTCTCATCATTGATGTTTTTATCTCTCTCTTCTTTCTTCCTCTCTGAAATCATTAAAAAATATATTAAAAAGTAAAATGTATTAAAAAAAATATGAAACCTACCCTCTTAACGAATTTTAAGTGCACACTACACTATTGTTAAATATAGGCACTGGGTTGTACAGTAGAACTCTAGAACTTATTCATCTTGCAGAATTGAAATTTTATACCAATTGAATAACTCACATTTTCTTTTCTACAACCCCCTGACAACCACCATTCTGTTCTCTGCTTCTTTAAGTTTGACTATTTGAGATACTTCACATAAGTGGGATCATGCAGTACTTGTCCTTTTGTGTCTGGCTTATTTCAGTTAGCATAATGTCCTCCAGGTTCATATCATCTCAAATGGCAGGATTTCCTTATTTTTTAAGGCCAAATAATATTTAATTATGTGTACCGTATTTGCCGGCATATAAGACGATTTTTTGGCCCTGAAAAAATACGTATTTGCCGGCGTATAAGACGACTGGGCATATAAGACGACCCCTAACATTTCCACTAAAAATACAGAGTTTGTTATATACTCGCCGTATAAGACTACCCCCCACTTGGAGGCATATTTTTCAGGGCCAAAAAATCGTCTTATATGCCGGCAAATACGGTATATATCACATTTTCTTTATTCATATGTCAATGGGTTGTAAAAGAGACCCTATATGGTATGTCTTAAATCTGACAAAATTAGTTCCCCTAATTGATTTTTTTCCTAGTGTTTTCATATGTGTATTTATAATATTCACTATTCTTACCACACAGACATACACACAAAGGGACACAAGGAAAGTTTTGGAGGTGATGGATGTTTCTGTTACCTTGGTTTTAGTGGTGGTTTCACTAGTGTATGCATATGTCTAAACTCATCAAATGGTATACATTATGTATCTTTTTTGTATATCAATTAACCTCAGCAAAATTATTTTAAAAATAATTTAAAAAATCCTGAAAGATACTGAAGGAGACTTGAAGAAATACAAAGGCATCTATTTCTCTTGGATGGAATAATTCAAATTCATACAGATGTTGTTTTTCTAGATAATATATACAGATTTAATGTTAACCCAATTCACATCCCAAATACTAATAAGTATTTATATTTTTTAGCTATAAAAATTGATTACAGGAATCTCTCTTAACAACATAGTCTAATTCACAGTTTTAGCCAGATATTAATGAGATTATCTTTTTACCTATTATACAGTGGTTCATTTTTCTTTCAATATAAAAGAGGCAAGAAGAAGAGGTATATTTTCAGCAAATGAGTAGTATTTGGGGGGAGGAGGTTAGCCATTGTGTAAACTTGAGCAGTTTTTGTTTTCTTGATTTACTGAAGAATTATGTATTCTCTTGTAAATGAATATAACACCTTTCTTTTTAAAAATGTTTTATTGATTTTTAGAGAGAGAGAGAGGAAGGGAGAGGGATGCCTCCTGTACACTCCCTAATGGGGATCAAGCCCACAAGCCGGGCATGTGCCCTGACTGAGAATAAAACCTGGGATTTCTTAGTTCACAGGTTGATGCTTAACTGCTGTGCCTCACTGGCCTGGCTGAAGTCTACACTTTTGATTCGTTGCTAGTATAATATATTTTTCTGAGCTATTTTTTCATTAGTGGTGAAGGATTTAATCTTACTATCTGCACCTTCTTTCTTTATTATGTAATGTCATTGTATGCATTTACTGAAATATTTGAAGGATTTATTGAATGCCTACCTTATAGGCACAGTGAGAGAAAAACCTATACAGAAATTATTACTGTAAAATTAATAAGCCCATCAACTAATAACTTTCAGAATAAAGAGTAGTGCAGTTCTACCTGGGTGGAGGCATTGGATGAAAAGCCATTATGGATTCTGTAAAAAAAAAGTTATGAAAATGATAAAATAGTTCTAGAATAAAGAAGGATATCAAAAGTGGGCTGGTTGAGATGCAGAGGAGTCTTACCCAACAGGGGTTTCAAGGTCTCGATGAGATAAAGAGCAGCTCCTCAGGAATGAGGAGCAGAGAAGTATAGGAGATTGTAGTTGAAAATCGGGATGTTAATAAAGAGAGATTGAGCAGTATCTCGTGACAAACTATATTCTGAAGATATTTGCTGGAGTGAGATGAAAATCTGTGGCTATGAACATGTTAGGCCAACCAATTCTTATAGACAATTAAACGCATGATCTTGATCTCATTGTGCTTTAACCAACCAGGCTAAATGGCTGCTGATAATTTAGGAATGATTCAATAAAAAGGACACTGTAGATTTCCTTTGAAATACATATAGAAAGGGATAAAAAATATATACATGGTATTGTCTTTAACTTTTTAATTTTACTTTCTAAAGATTTTAATTTTTTTAGGTCTGTTATTTTTACCAATTAAATAAGTAAATTTTCAGGTTTTCATTTCCTCATTAGACAGAGGGAAAAGATGGTAATTTTCATCTGCTAATTTAATTGTTGAATTATCATTGTAGTGAAATTCTATTGAATTTAATTGTATTAAAATTGTGAATTTATGCCCTAGCCCAGCCGTGGGCAAACTACAGCCCACAAGCCGGATCTGGCCCCTTTGGCTGTTCTATCGGGCCCATGGAGCCGAAAGAGCGGAGGGTTCTCTTGCTCTCCCCTCCGCTCCTTCACCAGCAGCCCAAGATGAGAGTGCCAGCATGGTCAGGTTGCTTTTGTTCTGGCCCTCTGGTCTAGTTTAAGAACCCATTGTGGCCCTCAAGTCAAAAAGTTTGCCCACCCTTGCCTAGCCAGTTTGGCTCAGTGAATAGAGCGTCAGCCCATGACTGAAAGGTCCCAGGTTTGATTCCGATCAAGGACACATATCTCTGTTGCAGGCTCAGTCCTCAACCCTGATCAGGGGATGTGCAGGAGGCAACCAATTGATGTGTCTCTTTCACATCAATGTTTCTTTCTGTTTCTCCCCCTCCCTTCCATTCTCACTAAAAATCAATGGAAAAAATATCCTTGGGTGAAGATTAACAAAAGAAAATATGAATTTATAAATCTGTCTTTCCAACTATACCATCAACTTTGTGATTGTGGAAATCCAATTCTTTATCTTTGTGTCCATGGAGTCTAAAACAGTAGTAAGCAGTTAATAGTTACTTAACTGTGTTAGAGTATAAATAAAAGTGTTTTAAAATATGATCTTGCTTTATTGTAAATTATTAATCATATTATTTTGAAAGCTTCCTTTTGGTCATATCTATATATTTCCAATCACCAAGGATTCTTATGATCACTAAACTTTTCAAACTGTTAGGGACAATAGTAACAGAGTAAATGCTACCGGAGCTCCCAGTCTTTGGGAGTGATAATAGTAACTGCAAGTTTCAAAAAGAGAATATTTGATGACCTGAAGTTTAATTTACATTTTCCAGGTTAGTGATGGATTTCTTTATTAACAAGACTCTGACTTGGGAATTGTGTAGGATAAAGTCATGTTGTCCCCTGATAATATTTGTTTTTAATTGTGTGAATCACATTCTTTTATTTTAACTCTCCTTCTAGAGGCCTTTTTTCAATTAAACTGTAATGTACTAACTATTACTGGGCATATGATTTTTTTTACCTTGCTGTTGCATTAAAATTGCATTAGCTACTTCAGACTAAATTTTATATGATTTCATGGTATAAGTTATTTGCCATATTAATAAAGCTTTAAAAACAAGTATGCAAAACTCCACAAATACTGATTCCTTCTAATTAATCAAAATAACTTTTTTCTTCTTTATATCTTATATTTTAAAACTAAATATTAAAAGTACAAAAAAGGCAAAAAAAAAAACAAAAAACACACAACACAACAAATATTTGAACTGAAGAGTAATGAGTCCATTAAGCATCATGGCTAAGTAATAGCTAAGAAAAGGTATGCTATGAGCTTCAGCTTTATGTTTGAATTTTTAAAAACTATTGCAATGTATATCCTCTTCAGCTCGAAAATAGCATAAATGTGCTTTTTGACCTACAAATATTTTATGATCCAATGAAAAGGAATAACTACAATTATATCTTATAATCAATTAGCACAAACAAATAGAGGAAGTAGTATATGCAGTCCTCTGTGTTTAGCTGTTTCAGAACTGGTTTAGTGGAAAATTACTTTAAAGGTTTAATTTTCATTTTCATGAGAAAGATGCTTGTATTGAAGTAGTGTGCAACTGAGGTCCTCTAGTGTCACAGCTGAATATAACACCAGCTTTTAAGATTTTGTGAAGTTTGTGCCAGAGCGTGAGAGAATGAACAAGAACAAGAGTGATTACTACTTTAGTGTTGACAGCATGAAACACAATGAACTAAAAACAAAAACAAAAAACTAGGTGCTTTTATTTGTTAATAAATCTTAAGGAAATTTTTCTTTGTTTTTAAGAAAGAAGAAAGGGTTGTCATGCTTTCATGTTCACATTTTATTAATGTCATTATAATTGTTTTAAAGTTTGTAATCTTTTCCTTTACGTAGTTGATTTATCTTTTGAGAATTTTAATGAAAACTGTAAATTCCAAATTGTTCTTGTTTCACGTATTCCATATTTGCTTAGGACTGGCTATTGTGATAACTTAACATGGTAGAAGCTATTCATAAAGAGGCATAGTTTGCAGGTTAGTTTAAATAACCATTCTTTAATAATAGTAAGGGTTTTTTTGTTTGCTTTTAAAACACTTCATAGAAAATATCAACTTATTGCTTTATTTTAAAATATAGGTCAGAACCAGAAATTACCAAATAATTGAAGAAAAAAAAATAGTTTGAAAGAGAGCCAATAGGGAAAAACACACACACAGACTTACCCAGAGAAAATGAAGCTAATACACTTTTTTGCTTCCTGAATCAAGAGAATTCTAATAACTATCCTCAGAGAGACTCAAAAGAATAACAAAGCCATAGCCAAGGATCATGATCCAATGAAAAGGAATAACTAGATATCAGAAGAGAGATCCTAAATTAAATAATAGAGTACATAGGGCTAAAGACCATGCTCATGAGAAATAAAACAAAGTTGATATAGAAAATAGATCCAATTTTCCTCTGCCCACCTAGAATTTCAATTAAAAGATACAGTGGATGCCCCGGGTGAGCCGAGTGTCCCAGGGGGCCGAGTGCCCCGGGTGAGCTGTGTGTCCCAGGGGGCCTTGTGCCCCGGGTGAGCCGAGTGTCCCAGGGGGCCGAGTGCCCCGGGTGAGCCGAGTGTCCCAGGGGGCCGTGTGCCCCGGGTGAGCCAAGTGTCCCAGGGGGCCGAGTGCCCCGGGTGAGCCGAGTGTCCCAGGGGGCTGAGTGCCCCGGGTGAGCCGTGTGTCCCAGGGGGCCTTGTGCCCCGGGTGAGCCGTGTGTCCCAGGGGGCCTTGTGCCCCGGGTGAGCCGAGTGCCCCAGGGGGCCTTGTACCCCGGGTGAGCCGAGTGTCCCAGGGGGCCGAGTGCCCCGGGTGAGCCGAGTGCCCCAGGGGGCCGAGTGCCCCTGGTGAGCCGTGTGCCCCAGGTGAGCCGAGTGCCCCAGGGGGCCTTGTGCCCCGGGTGAGCCGAGTGCCCCAGGGGGCCGAGTGCCCCGGGTGAGCCGAGTGCCCCAGGGGGCCGAGTGCCCCGGGTGAGCCAAGTGTCCCAGGGGGCCGAGTGCCCCGGCCGAGCCGTGTGTCCCAGGGGAAGCAGTGGGACCCAGGGGAAGGGGCGGTGAAAACCAGAGGTGGAGCTGACTCTATTCATATAGTCCTGAGATAGTCACCATAAAATAAGCAGACTGCCAAATGAGGAACGGATTCTATTCATGGGGTCCTGAGATGGTCACCATAAAATAAGCAGATTGTCAGGTGACAGCGGGGAGGGGAAGGAGACCTGGGGGGAGATAGGAGAACAACCGAGGGACTGGTATGCATGAACATAAGTACAGCCAACGAACACAGAACTCTGGGGAGGGAGGGCATAAAGGGGAGGTGGGGGGGGCAATGGTAAGCTATGTACACAGATAATACCTTAATAAAATAAAATTAAAAAATAAATAAATAAATAAAAGATACAGTGGAGCCCTAACCGGTTTGGCTTAGTGGATAGAGCATCGGCCTGCGGACTGAAGGGTCCCAGGTTCGATTCCAGTCAAGGACATGTACCTTGGTTGCGGGCACATTCCCAGGAGGGAGTGTGTAGGAGGCAGCTGATTGATGTTTCTCTCTTATTGATGTTTCTAACCCTCTATCCCTCTCTCTTCCTCTCTGTAAAAAATAAATAAACTATTAAAAAAATAAAAGAAAAGAAACAGTGGAAGGTGAAAATAATGAAAAATATAACAAATCAACTGTTTTTATTAATGTTTTTGTGTTAATGGAATATGAGTCTTAAAAAGGCATACCTAATGTTACTAGCACAAATGCCCACCTGTAGACATATTGGGCTAAAAATTTGTCTAAGGATGAAGTGAAAAACCATCCTGAAAGCCTCCAAAGAGGCATAACATGGTATCTGCAACAAAGTTAGAATCAGGTGGACATTAGACTTCTCCCCATTAATGAAGAACACTCTTGAGGTCATGAGAGAGATATTTGAAGACATGCTATGTTTTAAAATTAATTTCCCCTGTGAATTGTGCATTCTTCACCTTGAGGACTTGCTTATTGTGCCCTCTGCCTGAATCATACATTTCTGAGAGAGCTGCATATTTCTTTCACTTCTGTTAGATGTCTGCATAAATATTAACTACTTAATGAAGCTTTGTTGGATCAAAATGTTGCTAAGTATATCCTAAATAATAAAAGCCCAGCGACTGAATGGCAGAATAACCAAAACAACTGGTTGGTCAGTCATTATGATGCGCACTGACCACCAGGGGGCAGACACTCAATGCAGGAGCTGCCCCCTGGTGTTTAGTATGCTCTCATTTGAGCAGGATGAGCAGCACTCCCACAGCAGGCAATCCTGCAGGCCAGCCCCTCACCTGTGCATGAATCACAACTCTACCACTGTGTAACTTGGCTGTTTTCAGCAATAGACCTCTGGAGTGTTAATTCTCTCTCCTTTAAAATGAGAACAAGAGCCCAGCAGTTGTGGCTCAGTTGTTGAATGTCAACCTGTGACTCAGGAGGTCACGGTTTGACTCCCTGTCAGGGCACATGCCCAGGTTGTGGTCTCAATCCCCAGTGCGAGGCATGCAGGAGACAGCTGATGCATGATTCTCTCTCATCATTGATGTTTCTATTGCTCTCACCCTCTCCCTTCTTTTCTGAAATCAATGGAAGATACCCTTCTATATAATAAATTCCTAATATGCAAATTTCCCCTTTAACCAGTAGTTCAACCACTGACTGTGACCCTAACCCAGAGGCCCATGCTGCACCCTAGCCCACAGCATCTGGCCATGATCGCCTTATTTCTGCATGGGGACTCGGGTGCCATGACTCAGGCAGAGGGGGGCATGCAGGGTTCCAGGGGCCCAGGTGCTGCCCAGGACCCACAGGTCAGCTGGAACCTGCCCTTCCATACTAGACACCTGTGTTCAATCACCGGCCCGGCCTAGGGACTGCACCCATGCACACATTTTGTGCACCTGGCCTTTAGTATACTATCCAATAAAATAGTAATATGCAAATTGACCATCATATCAACACAGAAGATGGCCGCCACAAGATGGCCAGCAGGGGAGAGCAGTTGGGAGGGACTAGGCCTGCAAGGGAGGGCATTTGGGGGTCATCAAGCCTGAAGGGGAGGGGAGTTAGGGGTGACCAGGCCGGCAGAGGGGGGAAGTTGGGAGGACCAGGTCTACAGGGAAGGGCAATTTGGGGGAACTCAGGCCTGCAGAGAAGAGCAGTTAGGAGTGATGAGGCTGGCAGGGGAGTGCATTGGGGGGACCTGGCCTGAGGCGGAGGGCAGTTGGAGGGGACTAGGTTGGCAGGGGAGGGCAGTTAGTGGTGACCACGCTGCCCAGGGATAGCAATTGGGGTGACCAGGATGGCAGGGGAAGGCAGTTAGAGCAATCAGGCTGGCAGGGGAGCAGTTAGGCTTCCATCAGTCTGGCAGGGGAGTGGTTAGGGAGTGATCAGGCAAACTGGAAGGCAGGCCAGTGAGGAGTTGGGAGCCTGCAGTCCTGGTTTGTGAGAGGGCTGTCCCAGATTGTGGAGGTTCAGGCTGGGCTGAGGAACACCTCCTCCCCCACATGCACGAATTTCCTGCATTGGGCCTCTAGTGTGTGTGTGTGTGTATGTGTGTGTGTGTGTGTGTGTGTGTGTGTATTTTATATATATATAAATTATCAACCTGTTATCCTACATTCTCTCTTCTCTTTTCTACTTTTTCTCTTTGTCATTTGATCACTATATGTCATATTATGTATTCACTTATTTACTTGGTTAGCCTTCAAGAGTGGAATGCAGGTTTTAAATCTCATTTAAAAATTGACAGTATAAATAATAAAAATCAGAAGTTAGGAAAGGAAAATGGGAAGGTTATACAAGTATATTAATTATATCATTATGCATAGTGAAGAGCTAATTATCCTATCTAATAAAAAGGGAATATTCTAATTGACCCTCACACTGTCACAAAGATGGTGGTGCCCCAGCCAATAATGAGGGAATATGCTAATTGACCACTCACCCTCAAAGATGGCGGCACACACAGCCAATAAGGAGGGAATATGCTAAATGACTGTCCTGCCCTCAAAGATGGTGGCACCCATAGCCAATAAGGAGGGAATATGCTAATTGACTTCCCCATCTTTAAATATGGTGGTGCCCACAGTCAATAAGGAGGCAATATGCTAATTGGCTGTCATGTCCTCAAAGATGGTGGTGCCCACAGCCACAAGATGGCAGCACCCAGACCACTCAGCCCTGCTGGGGCAGCAGGCACATGGCAAGGCTGAGTCCCCCAGTCTCCTCAGCCCCCCCGGGCCAGCCCAAGGCACAAGCGAGCCTAGGATGGCAACTGCCCAACCACCCATGGCTGGCCTGGAGTTATTTCTAACTCCCCACTTGAATGATATCTGATTTTTCTTTTTTTCTTAATAGAAAGAGATGAAGGGGGAAAGAATAAAGAGAAACTGGTAATCTTTATGGAAGATATCTTAGGCAGGGGGAATAAGATAAGAGTTAAACAAAAAGGTTTTATAAATATAAGATACTATAAGTTGCTTTGTGGATTTCTATGAAAAGTAGGATCATGTCTCTCTGCCATAAAACATATTGTAGCTATATTTCAAGGACTTAGCTATTTTTTGTTTTGAGCAAGATAGATGATTTTCATTGATTTGGTAGAACCAATTTGCCATCTATCTGAAACTTTCCTAACAGTTTGGCATAGCTAAACCTACAGAATGTCAGTTGCACACCACCACAATTAAATTTTCTTCCTGGAGAGAACAGATGTGCTATTAGTGTAGTCTTTAGGAAACTGTAAGATTGTTGTCAGATATAATCCTATTAAAACCCAAAATATTTACAAGTGAATATTTTAGAAAATGTATAGACTATTTTCTCTTAACAGAAGAAGAACAGTAAAAATATAACTTTGAATTTTGTCACAAAACCTTATTCATTAAAATTGGTTTTATATTTACTTGATAATTGATCTGTGACTTTTTGTTTCCTTTATAGCTATTCAAAGGTTTTGTGCATAGCATTTGAGGTACTCCAGGGCTTGCAGTATATGAACAAACATGGCATAGTGCATCGGGCGCTGTCTCCTCATAATATCCTTTTGGACCGAAAGGTAATTGCCAAATAATACATTAAATGTTTGTTTATTATTTGAGGTTGAAAGCTACTGATACCAAGCCCACTTAGTTAATCAGAGAGTAGGATAAGAATATGTTTTAAGATTATTCATAATGAAAAGACTGTGTGAAAGCTAGCTAACATCTGTGGTGTTAGAAAAAAGCAAGTGTAATTAAATTATGTAAGTCCATGTGTTTTTCACATGCATTGTTCTTTTTACCCAAAAAAGTCAGTTTCTAACATTCGTTTTGTTTTCTTTTCCATTCATTTTCTAAAAAAAAAATATGCATTGCAGCTTCTTGATCCACTTCTGCTCTGAATTTGCTTTCATCTTAAGAAAGCCTATCAGCTTACATAGAATATTTTTCTCATAGTACAATTGCATTGTATTTTCTCCTCTTTGTTTTCTTTCCCTTTTTCTCTTCTATATTTTACTTTTCATTTACCACTTGTTCACACCTAACTCCCTTGTTTTGGAGTGCTGCTTCTCTATTTGCAAATCTAGTGGGTGATTAGTAAGAAGTTAGTCAACCCTTCTAAGAGAGTTAGAGGTAGAAATGTGATATATGTTCGGGAATAATCATAATTTCATTCTTTTTCATAAGTATATAAAAATAGTTTTGAAGAAATATTTTCTGGGGAATTATTTTCTGTTAGTAGGATTACTCTTTTTCCCAGTTTCTCTTACAGACTTTCAGTATAGTTACCCTAGGATATTAAAAATCACAAAAGAGAATATGGTACTTATGAATTTCATATTTATAGCAGTAAAGTATCTAACCAATCTGAATTTCTTTAAGTTATAAACATTTTGTAAGGCTTAGAAATAAAGTTCTAAGATAAAGGAAACAACCCAATTTTAAAATCTACTTAATTTTTTAGTGTTAAATATATAAAAGGAGAAAATTTAAAGGACTTATAAAATATATTTGCCTTTTATTAAGAACCTCAGTTTTGTGATAATTATAACTGTTCTCAAGCAAATAAAAAATGGTTGGAAATATAGAAGATTCACTAATATTTGATGTTTTCAGACCTGATGTTTTCAAGTTAAGAACTCTCATGTCAGAGTTAAATTATAATGTCATGAATGGACTTGCTACATCCTAAAAAAAAATTATTTTGTGAAAACTACCCTAAAATATTCTAAGTAGGCATTCAAGGCAAACAAGAAGACTTGCTTTTTTGCTTTATCAGAAAGCCTAGGAAGTACAAATATCAAAAAAATGTTTATGCTTGTGTATGTATATATGTACATGTATGTGTGCATATACATACATATAAATGTATATTTACATACATACATTATATTTGTAAGAAGTGTAAAGTAGACTAAACATTGGCAAGTAGGTTTTTAATAAAATTGTGGTAAATTTATGTATATATTCTAATGTATCTGACTATATAATGGTTACTTTACTTATAAAATATATAATAATATTTTTCCTGCTAATATTAAAATGTTTCATAATGATTTTTCCCCTTTATTTTCATAGGGACATGTTAAATTGGCTAAATTTGGACTTTATCACATGACAGCTCATGGTAATGATGTTGATTTTCCAATTGGGTAAGAATATGTTTTCTTTTTTTAGTTCTGTCTTAAAATTGATAATCTCTATTATAGTTTTCTTTATTAACATACTTCACTAAATGATTCTCACTTAGTGTGTGTTCTTCAAAAGACTGAGAAAAATCACTCTCACATTATTTTTCTTTGTTTCTGAGTTTAAGTCCCTGTTTTTAATGTATAACTGCATATTAAGATTCTAGCTTAGTCTTTGTATATTTCAGAGGTAATGGGGTAGAGTCTACAACTGAAAGTCTGTGTTTAAGTTTGAGTGATCCCTTCTGGTATAGAAATCCAGGTTTCTGCAGGCCTCCAAGAAAAGAATGAAAGTTTTTTCACCCTGTACTCAACAGTGTGCTTTTGACATAGATCTTAGTGTTATATTTGTTTTGTGGTGAATTTTTAAACATTTTAATAATATAATATTTCAGTTTTTAAAACTGATATTATTTAAGATACATAGAAGTTATAAACTAGTACCAAGAATTCCTATATATACCCCTTACTCAGATTCCTCAAATATTAACATTTAACTACATTTGCTGTATCTTTTTCTTTCCTCTTATACATAGTTATGTATGTGTGTATAAATATAGTTTTTAATCACTTAAGTGTAATTAGTGCTTAAAATGGCCTTTACACCTAAATATTTTAGCTTGTATATTCTAAAGTAAAATTTTTTTGTACATTCCACAAACTAATTATCAAAACCAGGAAATTAAAATTGATATAATACCATTACATAATTAGGGACCTTTATCATACTTTAGTGTTGTTGTGTGGTGTTTTTAATAGTATCTATTTGTGCTTTGCTGTTTGGAGTCTACAAAATCAGTTTTATCACTCCATTACTAAGAATTGTGGATCAAAGTAATAGAGTATGTTTCTGCTTAAAAAATTAGATAATTTTAAAAGATCTCATTTATAAATTACCCTTTTACCTTTAAAAGTTAAATTGTTGATTTCTTACCTAAATTTTTCATTTGTTACTACATAGCCAATCTTGAGTTAAACTGTTTAGTCATTCTTTCCTTTATTTATCAAGAAAATATTTATTGAGCACCTTTTCTTCTGGCTGCTGATGTATAAAAATCAGTAAAATGGGTTCCTATCCTCAAAAGACTCATGGTTTATTGGGACTTTTTTTAATTTTGTTTTGATGGCCTACCCTGTTTCTCCGAAAATAAGACAGTGTCTTATATTAATTTTTGCTCCCAAAGATGCCCTAGGTCTTATTTTCAGGGGATGTATTATGTTTCCATGAAGCAGGTCTTATTTTCGGAGGATGTCTTATTTTTGGGGAAACACAGTACTTAATACAGTGCATAAATTCATAATTTTGAAGTTTTGCATTTCAAAACTTATGCTTATAGGCAACAAATAATTGTTACGAGCACTAAAACTTATTTTAGCCTACACTTTCCTAGCTAGTTTGGCTCAGTGGATAGAGCTTGACATGGGGACTGAAAGGTCCTGGTTTCAATTCCAGTTAAGGACACATGCTTGGGGTTGTGGATTCTCTCTCATCATTGATTCTCTGTCATCATTGATATTTTTATCTCTCTCTCCTTCTCCCTTTCTCTCTGAAATCAATTAAAAAATAAGTTAAAAATAAAATAGCCTGCACTATGTTTTAAAAAAACACATTTAAATATAATAAAAAATACATTCACAATAAAGCTCTATTCAGCACCTTCATTATATGTGATAATTACCTTTTGAAGTAGCTTTTAAAGAGCTATAACAAATGTGATTTCTTCTGCTTCTTCATTTTGTCTGAATCAGATTGGCATGAGAGAGAACCCCAAAAGTACTCGTATAACTTAAACCAATATTACTTTAATTTGTTACCTTTTACTTAAAGGTGTTTTAGGTTATAATGATGAATAGAAAAAAGGAAATGATTTTTCTTAAAGCACATCAAGCATTTTTTAACTACATTTGAATCTAAAATGCTTGGATAGAATTAGTCTTATGTGGCCATTTGGTCTTGCTTACTTTGAAGTCTTAGACCCAAAGGTTCTGAACAGAAAGTATCAAAGAGCAAAATATGAAACATTAGCCAGGAAAAATAAAGTGATCAAAAAGCTAAGGCATGAAAGAAAATATTTACACCAGAAGAAGCTTACAGTTGATTCAAAAGACAAATATTAAGGAACAACAAAGTAAAATGTTAACATCTGTTTCAAAATATTATAGAGTTAGAAATTGGACATTCATTTTAGTGGGCCAGTAGCTTAATACCTTGTTAAAACTTCAAACAGATGGTGAAAGTCACTTATATTTACCTCACCAGTCATATAGCAATGTTCTGATAATTTTCTCTGCATGTTAAAATACTGTGTTAAAGAAGTGGTACTTGTTAAAAGGAGATAATCTACATTAAAGAAGAACTTTAGGGCTTATTGTTTTCATTCATTAATTAAATCATCCTTCATTGGAGCAAGGGCTACCTCTATGCTTCCAGAGATCACCAATCAGAGTTTTAGGTATAATGATCTTCTATATATATAAAAGCCTAATATGCAAAGTGTCCCCTCGGGAGTTTGACCAACCGGGAGTTCAGTCACTCACTATGACATGTGCTGAACACCAGGGGGTGGCGCAGAATGAAGGAAGGTCCCAGCCTGCAGCCAGCAGCTGGGGAAGGGAGGCGCTAGGGACTCTACCCATGCACAAATTTGTGCACTGGGCCTCTAGTTCATCTGTATTGTTGCTTGACTTTTTACTATCCATACTATTATTTTCTGAATTAGATGTGTTGGGAATCAGGATTAAAAATGATCAATTTGCCTTTGGACACATTATGGTGATGATAAATATACAGCATTACATTTGTGTCATATTCTCCATTTTTATTAGACACTAGAGGCCTGATGCATGAAATTTGTGCAAGTGGCTCAGCCCTTGCTGCTGCAGTGGTTGCCTCTGCCTTGGTGCCCCCCACCCCAACCTCCCACGCCATGGCTTCATCCAGAAGGTAGTCTGGAAAGATGTCTGGTCTAATTAGCATATTATGTTTTTATTATTATAGATGTATGTATTCACTAATATATAACAGTTTTATTAGGTGGGTATTATTATTTCTACTTTAAAGATTAAGAAACCCAGATCATATAAACAATATGTGTTAGGACTGAAATTAGAACATAGGTATTATAATATCAAAACTAGTGCTATTTCCAGTAGACCTCAGTTGTTTTAAGAGATACCCCACATTCATTTAGAAGAACAGTATGATATCTTAGGGTAAAATACCATAAAACTTGTGTATGAGAGAAATACATGTACAAATTAAAAGAATATATTAATATCACTCTCATTGTATTAAAATGAAAAGGAATTAAAAAACCTAATTTGCCCATTTGAATTTAAGTTATACCTCCTGACTTAATTGACTTGTATTTTATAAATAAATAAGAAGTATTGACAATCATAGTGTGAGGAGGTGGCTGTAGAAAAATATAGGAAGTAATAATTGAGTTCCTGTATTACATTTATTACATAGATGTTGCATATACTTAAGTATATTTTGGTTAATGTCATTATTGTAGGGTGGCATAATAAGCTAATATCATTGAATCAAAAAAATTAGATGGTTGTGCTCATGACTAAATCTGACAATAAATGAATAAAATTCTGCAACAAATAGAGCAGAATTTTACTCTTTTTTTCATTTATATTCTGAAGCTATATTTGTTTCTTTCCTGTCCAGGCAGTAGGATTCAAACTTAGCAATTGCCAATAGGTGTGATTCTTATGTATGATCTGCTTTTTAAATTGTTGTCTATGGACCTACCTGACATTTTGATAAAAGATTAAGCAAAAGCACGCGCACATATATATAACACATAGACACAGATAGCAGTGTGGTGATAGAGGGAAACAAGGCTGGGAGTACATGGAGGTGGGCTAACAGGATATAAATAGGGATGGAAAAAAATTTGGGACTATGGGGACATGATGTCGTGTGCAGCAGATATTTTGTTGATTTGTACATTTGAAACCTGTATGTTTTTGTGAAACAATGGCATTCCAAAAAGTTCAATAAGAAAAATAAAAATATATATTCTTTTTTTTAGCAAAAATATACTAAGCATATCTTATAATTAAGTTTCATTGGTAGTTGCTGAGGATTTGTAAAAATGAATGGTGTACCAGTGTCCTCAGTAGTTTATTTAGATAGGAGGGTAAATTTTTGTGTAATAATTATCATAAACATAAAAATGTATAATATTATATATTGGATATAACCTATAACATAAAATATAGAACAAGGAAAATAAATAGCTGACACTCATGATGAACCCATAAGAAAGATACTAATAAAATACTATGGGGATCACTGACAGGAGAAATAATTTCCATCTCAACAGAAATAATTTACATGCAACTTCTTCAGGTTGCATGTAATTTATCAGAAAAATAAAAATTGTTTAAGTCTGATAGGAAGATTTTGAATATAATATGATTTTCTTACTAATTTCCTTGTTTTACCATTGAACTTCCTACTAAAAATTTTCTTGTAGTGAATAAATATAAATATTTATCTTAGTGAAATTAAACTATATGAAATTCTCATGGAACCTATGACCAAATAGTGTAAAGTATTATTTTTTTTAATTCTCTTTATTGAGGTATTACATATGTGTCCTTATTCTCCCATTGCTGCACTACCACCAAACCCTCCTACCCCCTACTCATGCCCTCACCCCCCTGGTGTCTGTGTCATTTAATTATGCTTATATGCATGCATACAAGTCCTTTGGTTGATTTCTCCCCTTTACCCCCACCCTCTCCTACCTTCCTTCTGAGGTTTGACGAACTGATTGATGCTTCTCTGTTTCTGGATCTGTTTTTGTTCATCAGTTTATGTTGAAAAGAGAGGATTGAAATAACAACACTTCTATGACAATTATTAGTTAACCCAGCGGTCAGCAAACTCATTAGTCAACAGAGCCAAATTTTTTAAACTTAAACTTCTTCTAACACCACTTTTTCAAAATAGACTCTCCCAGGCCATAGTATTTTAAGAGACACACTCAAGGAGCCAAAGGAGCCGCATGTGGCTTGCAAGCCGCAGTTTGCCGGCCACGGAGTTAATCTAATCAGGAAAAAGTCAGAGAACTCAAGTGCACAAAGAAGATATGGTAATAGAAATATAACCAGAGAATTAGAGAACATTAAAAGACTTCAATAGACTCTTTTGTTTAATTCTGCAAATTTGAAAGGAAGGATGAAATGGTTGATTAGAGAGGAAATACAAATTATCAAATTTACCAAAGAGAACTTTAAAATCTGAAAACACCAATTACAGAAGCATAGTTAACGTTGCCTTTCCCAAGAGAGATAACTGGACCAGACTCAAGCAAATTCTACCAAACCTGTAAGGAATGGTTAAATTTGTTGCTGTTTAAATTATAATTATAATATATACCCTGAAATATATTTTAAGGAAAACCTTTCAAAATATTTTAATAAGCTACTATAACACTAATTCTGAGACTTTGGCACCACATAAAATATTTAAATATAAATTTTGGTCATTATAATTTACTTTTAAATTTATTATTATAACAATTTTAATATATAAAAACTAGGCTCTGTAACATCCAAAACAACTGAAGGCTTAACTGTATGGCAGAAGTCAGTCCTGCAATCGCTGCTGAGTTGCTGTAGCAACCCAGGAATGACTGCTGCAGGTACTGGTGTGGCAGCCGAGTACTGGTTGCCAAGGGGCTGCGGATCAGACCCAGAGAGAGGCCCAGAGAGATGCAAGGTCTGATCAGCTCTTAATCCAATCATTGCCTCTTTCTTTTTCTCTGGGCTTTGACAGCAGCCATACCTCTGTTTCTCTCCAAGCCTCTGTGGGGGCTGTTGATCAGCCCTGCTTTTCTGATCAGGCCCGGAGACACTTACTGTAAAAGCTAAGATTTTGATGCTGACTGGCATAGAAACCGACCAATCAGAACCAAATGCAGGTGAACTGAGAGGAGTCAATGGCTGCATTGGAAGCAGAGCTTTTGATACTGACTGACATAGAAACTGACCAATCAGAACAAAATTGAGGTGAACTCTGAGGAGCCAATGGCCGCCTAGAAGGCAGAGCTTTGCCAACGGAAACCGACCAATCAGAACCAAATTGGCTAGCAAGGGAGGGAAGTAGGGGATGAGATCAGGCCTTCAGGGGAAGACAGTTAGGGGTGATCAGGCAAGCAGAGGCTATTAAGGGCCATCAGGCCAGTAGGTGAGAGCAGATGGGGGCAAGATCAGGTTAACAGGTGAGGGTATTTGGGGGTGAGATCAGGCTGGCAGGAGAAGGCAGTTGGGGGCAAGTTCAGGCCAGCAGGCGAGAGCAGTTAGGACGATTGTGCAGGCAGGCAGAGGGTTTAGGGGCAATCACACAGGCAGTTGTTGGCAATCCTGCTGGCAGGGGAGCTGTTAGGCATCTATTAGATTGGCAGGGGAGTGGTTAGAGTGTGGTCAGGCTAACAGGCAGAAATGGTTACGGACGGACAGTCAGGCAGATAGGCAGGTGAGCAGTTGGGAACCAGCAGTCCCAGATTTTGAGAGGAAGGTCCGACTGCCCACTTAGTCCCGATCCCTGTGGACAGTTGGACATCCCTTGAGGGGGTCCTAGATTGGAGAGGGTGCAGGCTGGGCTGAGGGACACTTCCCCTCCAGTGCATGAATATTTTGCACTCAGCCTCTAGTGAGAATATAAATTGATACAACCTGAAAGAGCAACTTGGTCACACACACACACATACACACACACACACACACACACACACACACACTATAGGCCCAGTGCATGAATTCATGCATCAGTGGGGTCCCTCTGTGTGGCCTGCGGGGATCAGGCTGAAACGGGCAGTCCAACATCCCCTGAGGGATGTATTAGTGCGTGAAGCGGCTGGCGGCCTGTGAGGAGCCCGAGCCCAGGCCAGGCGCTGCTCCCGCTCATCCCAGCCCCGCTGTGCCTGCCACCTCTGCTGTTCTCTGCTCAGTAGGCTCGCTGACAGTTTTCAGAAAGAATGAGACAAAGCTATACTTATTGTTGTAGAATGATCTCTATAAAAATACAGAGTATTGTGTATAGTATGCTGCCTTGTGGGGCAGTCGTGATGGGTGGTCAAGTTTACATGTATGTAAGTCAATAGGGATGGGAGAGTCTTAGCTTTTAATTTATATATTATATTTTTACATTCCTACTAGTATTCAAAATAATGAATACTGTTTTGAAAGATAAAATATTCTTTACTTCTTCCTATCTTTGTTGTTGTTCATAGTAATTATTCATTTTTTAAATATATCATTATAGGTATCCATCATATTTGGCACCTGAGGTAATTGCACAAGGAATTTCCAAAACCACTGATCATGTGACAAGTGAAAAACCATTGCCCTCTGGCCCCAAATCAGATGTATGGTCTCTAGGAATCATTTTATTTGAGCTTTGTGTGGTAGGTATAAAAAAGATATTAAATAACAATTTAAAAATTGTGTTTTTAAGAGAAAAAATTTTAATAGGAAAACTATTTGGTAATAATATCTTTTTCTTTGCCAATTGACTAGATATGAAGAGAAATGTCTTAATTCTCAATTTGACTTTTAACAAAATCCTGTTTGACAATTAATTTGCCTTTTATTTTGGTAGCTCTAGAAATGTTTACACTTTTACTATTTGTAAGTTTTACTAAGTGTTAATACCATTTTGTTATTTCTTTTACCCTTGTATTAAGTAAAAAAAAAAAAAAACTACACTATACAAAGTTAAAAACTAAACATTGTATAAATTTTTATACTAAAACAGCTAACATTCTTTGATATGTTCATGCTCTCTCCCTTCTGTGGTAGTCTTTCTTTTTAGATACCTCTTCTTCTCCTGTTCTCTTATGTTTCCTATAAGACTCACTTTATATATTGGCTTTTTATGAGGCCTTTCCCAGATATCCTCTGTATTTATTAAGGTAAAGAATAAACTTCTATAAAAACAAAGGAGTTAAAAATGCAGTAGTTTAAAGAACATAGATGTTTTTCTCTCTCATGTAATAGTCAATTGAGGGTAGGGTGGGCTTTATTCTACAACTGGAGGCCCAATGGATGAAAATGTGTGCAGGAGTAGGCCTTCCTTCCCCCCGCTGCTGGCACCGGCTTCCCTCCAGCAGTTGGGACCCGGGCTGCTTCCCTCCTCTGACTGCCCGCAGGCCTCCAAGACCCGGCCTGGCCTTCCCCGGCCACCCGCAGGCACCCAGGACCTGGGCTGTCTTCCCTCCAGACCCGGCTTCATCAGGAAAGATGTCTGGAATGAAATGATGTCAGGAAGACAGCTGGTCTAATTAGCATATTACCCTTTTATTATGAATGTCATGCAGAAACCAAGGCTATCAAGAATGGCTCCAGCATCTAGTTTCCAAAGTTCTCTCTTTATCACACTTTTTTAAAGCCACAAGGAAGGAGGAGAAGAGTGATTTCATGGTAACAATTTAAGGATGTGATCTACTAGTAAAAGTTGAAATGATCAACTCGACTTTTCACTAGTGATAATTTTCACATGTTGCTACATGTAGGTATAAGGGAGATTAGGACATGTTGTCTTCAGCTGGTCACATTATTATTGAGAAAGGAGTTGAAAATGGATTTGGAGGAACAACTAGCAATCTGTTGATTCTACCTTCAAATATCTGCCAGCCTTTGTTTACTGGAAAGCATGAACTTATCATTATAGGTACCCATCATACTTGGCACCTGAGCAATCTTCTTTGCTCTCCTCTTCTATTTTGGCATTTATCAAATTTGTCTACTTTACTTGGACTACAAGGTTATTTGATGCAGAAATTTTTATTATTCATTGATTATATCTGTCTTCCAAGGAACTTTCAAAATATTTTGAAAAATTAAGCCGCAGCCGAGGGGACCATGGACAGGTGGCTTTGCCCGGGTCATAGCTGCAGGCGCTGGGGCCCGGGACCGCAGGGCGGTTGGTTTGTCCCTCTCCTGGGCCACAGGCGCAGGCGCAGGCACCCAGGGCTGCTCAGTGGGTGGCTCGTCCCTCTCCCGGGCCTCAGGCACAGCCACTGGTGCCTGGGACCACGGGGCGTGCAGATTGTCCCTCTCCCGGGCCTCAGGCCTAGCCCCAGCTGTAGGCGCTGGCACCTGGGACCGCGGGGCATGCGACTTGTCCCTCTCCCAGGCTGAAGCCTGGCTGGTCCTCATTCCTCTCTCCCCAGTATTGAGTGCCTGAGCCTTTATGGTATGAGGGCATGATGGCCATTTGTATATTAGCTCTTTATTATGTAGGATTATGCATAATATCCTGGCAGGAGTGGTATATTTGTTTGAGCATAGTCCTGTGCAATGAAAGATTGCTGATTTGACTCCTGGTCAGGGCACATACCTGGGTTATAAGTTCAGTACCAGGTTGGGGCACATACGGAGGCAACTGATCAATTTGCTTGTCTGTCTGTCTGTCTGTCTCTCTCTCTCTCCTCCTTCCCCCACCCCTCCTCTCTAAGCATGTTCTCAAGTGAGGATTAAATAATAATAATAATAATAATAAAAGTAATAAATATGCATAATAACATTACATTTGTTATTTACATATTGACAGTTCTTTCTCTAAGGGAAAATGTCAGATTTTCTGATTCTTTGCTATTTGTTTAAACCATCTTACTTTTTTCATTGGTATAAGATAATAATAAATCTTATTGTTGTTTAAAATCATAGACAACTATTTGACATTGAAATTGGGACTCAAAAGAACTGTTGGCCCAGAAAGGAACTCACTACAGACTGATTGATTTGCCTCTCAGCATAACCATTATGGCTTGTGGCAGTTTAGGTTCTTACAAGGGTATTTCTTGGATCACATGGTCTCACACATCTAGAGGAAATAATGAACAACATAAACTGATGAACAAAAACAGATCCAGAGAAAGAGAAGCAGCGATGAGACTCTCAAACCTCAGAGGGAAAGTAGGGGAGGGTGGGAGTAAGGGGAAGAGATCAACCAAAGGACTTGTGTGCATGCATATGGGCCTAGCCAGTGGCCATGGACAACAGGGGGTGGGGGTATATGTAGGGAGGGGTTTTGTATGGGAATGGGGGGATGAGGACAATTATGTGATACCATATCAATAAATTAAAAAATTAAAAATAATGAAAAATAATAAAATCATAGAAAAATTTTAAAAAAATTATTTTGGAATATGAAAGTAAAATATAATAAATTAAAATATAAAATATATAGGTTTTTTTCTTTTTATTACCATTAACTATATCTAAATTCTTTCTTATAATCTGGGTATGTCTTATATGAATATTTCAATTTAAAAACGTTAAAGAATATTTTATGTATGTATATGTTCTATATATAGCATCATGACAAATGCAATAAGAAATAAACTGTGATTAAGACACATGTGAAAGAGCTTATAATTTCATTCAAATCCATAAACTTTGAAGATAAACTCAGAGAGCTGTGTAAATACAAAGAAAGGAAATATTAATTTCATTATGTGGGCTTTATGACATTTTAAGTGGTACTCAAAGTGTATACAGTTTAAGGATGGCAAACTGAACATGAACTTAAATCTTCCTCTGCCTCATCAAACAAATACTAAGGTATAAATTAATGACATACCAACGGCTAACAAAGGCAACTTTGGTTATACTAGAAATTCTAGGGAAATAGATGAGAAGCTATACCAAGACCATTTTGTTAGGAATCTCTGGCCATATGACCAGAAAGTTACTGTAGCCACTTTGCCACCCGGAAAGTTCCATAGTCTAAATGATGTGTAGAATCCTATATTAAAACATGAGTACATATCTAAGAAATACCAAACATCTAAAGAAGACCTCTACAAACAAGAAAAAACAAACAAACAAGAATTTACAATATTGATTGTTAAAGTGAGTGGAAGGGACAGAGAGAGGAAGAGGGAAGGAAAGAGAGAGAGGCAGAGAGAGAGAGAGAGAGAGAGAGAGATTGTTTTCCTCCCACATGCGCCCAGACTGCGGTGGGATCAAGCCTACCTAAGTTTCAATCGAACCTGGATCCTTCAGTCTTAGGGCCAACTTTTTATCCATTGAGCCAAACTGGCCAGGGCTACATTTCTAATTTTATAAGTATTTGAGAATTTTTTTTCTTTTCTTTTTAAATCAATCTGATCTTCTCTATATAAAAACCATGCTATCTCCTCTTAAGCTTTCTTATTCTAAGTCTATTTTAAGGGACATATAAGTTTTAATTTGTTTATAATAAGAGAAACAATACTAAACATTTATGAAGCATGTGCTATGTGCAAAAAAATGTTATGTAGTTTTTATACATTATGTAAGTAACCCTTACTGTAAATATTCAATTTTAATAGATGAGAAAAGTGAGGCTTAGGTGGTTAAGCAATTTGTCTAAGTTGTGTAACTGGTAGTAGAATATCAAATTCGACACACAGTACTAGTACTTGTTCAGCATACAGTCACTGAAGTTGTAAGTGTTTGATTCCAGACTGCATTCCAAGTGGCCCCTGGAAGCCAATAAAGAAGACAATTAAAGCCTGGCCAGTGTGCCTCAGTGGTTGAGTGTGGACCTATGAACCAGGAGGTCACCGTTCGATTCCCAGTCAGGGCACATGCCTGGGTTGCAGGCTTGATCCCTAGTGTGGGGTATGCAGGAGGCAGCCGATTAATGATTCTCTGTCATCATTGATGTTTTTGTCTCTCTCTACCTCTCCCTTCTTCTCTGAATTCAATAAAACAATATATATATTTAAAAAGAATTTATATGTCTCAAAATAAATGTATGTGTATTAAAATAAATATAATGTATGTGTCTTAAATATACCAGATTATCTGTGAGCACAAAGGATGGCTGAGTTATTGTGGGAGAAGAGAGTGTCATGGAATATGTCTTAATAGAGACAACAGATTGCCTGGATCAGAATATGTAAGGAAGAATTTAGTTGGGTAGATGAAAGGGTAATCTGAATCTTTCTTGGGAGGAATCTTGTACTCTTAATAACATTCCTGGTAGCCTGGAATCCATTCAAGTATGTATGTTCTCAAAAGTGAACAGTGCTTGAAATCAAACTAAAATGTTTAAGTGTTAAATATTACATAATATTTAAAAAATCATTACCTAACCAATAATTTTTCTTTAATGGAACTAACTTTAAAAATCTAATAAAACTCTGAAGAGAAATAGAAGTACGTGATAAAATTATTTTCAGCTCTGAAAAAGATACCTCCTAAGAAAAAACATGCAAATATTTACATAAATTCTTTTCCCATTTTATTTAGGGAAGAAAGTTATTTCAGAGCTTGGATGTTTCTGAAAGACTAAAATTTTTGCTTACATTGGGTAAGTGTCTTGCAGTTATCTTTCAAATATAAATATAATCTTTACTGAATGATGGTAATCAAATACACTGAAATATCCTAACTTTCTTTAATTTTCTAATGATCAGTGGTAAGCTTTAACAGGACAATTTAAGAAGTGCCATCTGATGCCAAGACCAGTTTGGCTCAGTGGATAGAGCGTCGGCCTGCGGACTGAAAGGTCCTGGGTTTGATTCCGGTCAAGGGCACGTACCTTGGTTGCGGGCACATCCCTGGTGGGGAGTGTGCAAGAGGCAGCTGGTTGATGTATCTCTCTCATCGACGTTTCTAACTCTCTATCCCTCTCAGTTCCTCTCTGTAAAATCAATAAAATATATATTTTTTTAAAAAGTGCTATCTGATGAATTATAGTACAGCTTTCCTTATTTATTAAGGAATTATGCTGTGGATGGACGTAAAATTAGCCTTATGATCTAGCCCAGTAAACTAACATGTGAAATCAAAAAGTGAGAATATAAAATTATATTTTTCTCTAGCAGTTTGCTGTGAGATATTATATCAACTTTGGAGCTTTCTATTTGATGATTTTGAGTCAAGAATAATGTTTATTTTTCCTTATAACAATTTTATGTATTTTACATGTATATTAGATACAAATATTTGCAATTCAAATTTATAAAAATGTGTGTAATCTACTTTAGGATGGAATAAATTAAGCATGTATGATAAAAAAGAGAAAAGAGTGATTGAACACTTTATGTAAAAGAGTAATAGATTGGTATACAGGTTAATAGAGTGTACAAATAATGTGTACAGAATATTAATATATATTAATAATAATGTATTATAAATAAATTGTCATAAAATTTTACCATATTTACCACATTTAATTTTAAAGATTTATAATATAGCTGTTAAGGAGAGGAGTCTTGGAGATTTCTAAATGTCATCTACAGACCAAACTTATACTTTAAGTCTTCAGAGAAATGTATATATTCTCTAAATTGTATATAATAAAAATAAGTTTTATAATCATGAAAAGATAATAAACCATTTAAAGTACACCTATAGTGAAAAAAACATGAACAAGAATCTTTATCTCCTTTGATCACTGCTTTATTTCACTTACAATGAGGCGGCTTTATTTCAGTATCTATGATTCAAGTAAAATTTAGTGTTTGAAGTCTTTATTTTTATCACTCTACATAAGGAAAGTTTAAAAAGTCACAAACTTTAATATTCCAGGTTCCAAAACAGCATTACTCAATATTTTTAAAAAGTATCAGAGGTCAGTACTCAGTATGTTTGATAAATTAGAACAGCAGCATTCATTCTTATAATTTTTCTGTTTTATAGACTGCGTGGATGACACTATAGTAGTTCTGGCTGAAGAACATGGTTGCCTGGACATTGTAAAGGTTTGTGGTTAATCTGTTATTGAAAATTTATTTATTTTGCATATTTAGGATCCAATAGCAAGCTATTTTAAAGCTGTGTTTATTTGGGAAAAGTCCAAATAAACACTTTTTAAAAAATCAAAACACAATGCAATATGAAGATGATGCATCATAGAGATGCACTCTTGAAATCTATATTATCTTATTAACCAATGTCACCCCAACAAATTTAATTAAAAAGAACAAATCATAATAAAGATGAAAGAATGAAGCATTTGAGTTTGTCAGGTAAACACAGATCTTTGGAACAAAAATAAATAAATCAAAATATCCTTCATTTGAGTAAAAATTATTTTTAATGTATTTTTTATTGTTAATGGTATTTTAGGTATCTCTCATTTCTACCCTCTATTGCCCCCCTCCTAAAATTTATTTTTAAAATTGATCATTTTAAATAGTGTGTTTTTTTTCCCTCTTTATTTCACAGGAGCTGCCTGAAAATGTGATAGATCTTTTGAAGAAATGTCTCACCTTTCACCCTTCCAAGAGGTTGATATTAAGAGTTTGGGATTACACATACTTTTAACATATAAGTAGTTAATTGTTTTTCTTAACGGTTATAATGCCAGTGGATTTAATAAGCATATTTATATATATATTTTAATGGCTGTTAGTAATGGCTTTAATATATGTTAATAAAAGAAGAAAAAATAATTAAGCCATGGTCAGAAAATTAGAATATACCAAAAGAAAATACTGATTCATTTCCTAGGCTCCAATATAAAAAAAAAAAAATCAGCTAAACTGTGAGATATACATATTCCTCAATTAAAATAATAGACGAGAAATGAGAACAAAAGTTTATTGGCAGTATACTGTATATTATAGCAAAAGACTTGGATAGATGAAGTAAGCTAACAACTGTTGATTACATAAAAGGATTTCTTAGAAGTTGTATTATTTATTTTCATTTGATGAGTTATCCCTAAACTCCCTCAGGCATATAATATTTAATAATAATAATAATAATGTATTCCAATTTGCCTTTAGACAAACATTTTTGTCAAGGCATACTAGGAAGAAAGTAATGATATTAGAAGCATAGTTTTGGGTAAATATGCCGTATTAAACTAAGCGTAGGTAGAAACTAAGAGGTATCATTAGTGTACAATTTTATTATTTAACTAGAGGCCCGATGCACAAAGATTCATGCAAAAATGGGCCTTCTTCTCCTGGCTGCCGGCACCACCTTTGCCTCAGCCAGAGCCGCTTTTCTGCCTTCCCACGCTGCCCAGTGGCCTGGAGCATCTGGGACAGTGCAGAATGCTTGTCCCGCCCCCGGCCGCTTGGCACCTGTGTATGCAAATTAACCCACCATCTTTGTTGAGTTAATTTGCGTACTCCTGATTGGCTGGTGGTCATTGTGAAGGTACAGTCAATTTTCATCTTTCTCTTTTATTAGTGTAGATATATTCACTAAAGCAGATACATGGCAATCAAGCTAAAATTGAGACACATGTAATAATTTTGGTAGATTACAAGGTGTAAAAACATAACAAAGGTAAAAAATTCAGCATTTACTACCTACAGGCACTCGATTGTTTTTATAAACATACTAGAGGCCCAATGCATGAAATTTGTGCACTTGTGGGGTGTCCCACAGCTCAGCCTGCACCTTCTCATATTCTGGGAACCCTCAGGAGATGTCCAACTGACAGTTTAGGCCCATTCTACACAAGGAGCAGGACTAAGCCATCAGTCAGATATCCTTAGCACTGCCACCAAGGCAGGAGAGGCTCCCACCACCACTGCTGCGCTCACCAGGCAAGAGCCTGGCTTCTGGTTAAGTGGTTCACTGACCACCAGGGGGAAGCTCATGCATTGAGTGTCTGCCCCCTAGTGGTCAGTGCGCATCATAGTGACTAGTTGTTCTGCTATTTGTTCTATTTGCATATTAGCCTTTTATTATATAGGATACTTATAGACTCCATGAAGGAGAGCTTTATTATATTACTAGAGGTCTGGTGTACTGATTCGGCCTGGCCTACAGACATTCCCTGAGGTTCAGACCCCACTGGTGCATGATCGGGGCCAGGGAGGGATTGCGGGAGGGTCCCAGGGTGTGTCCGGCCCATCTCACTCAGTCCTGATTGGCCAGACCCCAGCAGCAAACTAAACTACCAGTTGGAGCATCTGCCCCCTGGTGGTCAGTGCTCGTCATAGCGACCAGTTGAACGAATGGTCAGATACTTAGCATATTAGGCTTTTACTATATAGGATGTGCTAGTGAGGTATTTAAGACTTTTACCTATTCCTTTGAATGCATGCCATTATTCTAGGAAAATTGTAATGACTTTCATTCATACTCTGTATTTTAAATGTCTCTCAAGGCCAACTCCAGATGAATTAATGCAGGACAAGGTGTTCAGTGAAGTGTCACCTTTATACACCCCATTTACAAAGCCTGTCAGTTTGTTTTCCTCTTCTCTGAGATGTGCTGATTTAACTCTGCCTGAGGATATCAGTCAACTGTGTAAAGGTAATGATAAATAAGACATAAGCAATAATATAAGCCTTTTCTTTAAAGGGAGTACCCATATCCTAGTTTTGAATGTATCAACAATATATATAATACATTAGTGAGACTTTATGGACACTTATCTTGGAATTAAGAGGTAGCTCCAGGCCTGTTTAACATAGCATTTTATATAACTAACCTAACTTTTAATCCTTTCCATTTAAATTACTTTTGAGCAAGAACTTTTTTGTGGCACTACACAAAAATTTACTATGCAAAACAAAATTTACTATGCAAAACAAAGTCAAATCTTTATACTACAATCAGATCTCCTAGTTCCCAACGGAATTTTCACTACATCTACATTTATATATCATACTATAGGCCTGGTGCACAGATTCATGCACCGGTGGGGACCCTCAGCCTGGCCTTTGCCCTCTTGCAATCGGGGACCCCTTGGGAGATGTCAGATAGCCGGTTTTATCCCAATCCCTACAGGCCTGATTCAGACAGGGGGGAGCCCTACCCCTGCAGTCCCAATCCAGATGGGGAGGTGGAGGGGGCGATCCTGTCCATTGAGCATCTGTCCCCTGGTGATCAGTGCGCGTCATAGCGACTGGTCAACAAGTCACTTGATTGTTTGCTCACTTAGGCTTTTATATATGTAGATAATGTATTATAAATGATCTCTGATAATTGTATTGTTGATAGAACATTCATACTACTATACTTAACATTTTAAGAGAAGATCATCTTTTGTCTTTTTATCTCTGTGATAATTACACATCTCAGAATGTGTGCTTTGGTGACACCAGTAAGTTACTCTTACTAGCATACTGAAAGGTTATTATGAAATAAGTGATAGCAAGAAATAGTTACTAACCATCATTCAATAAATATTTATTAAGTTCCTACTTTGTTTCACACTGTACCTTCAAGTAACGTCAATGCCAAATGGTGAGACAGGCAGACATTTAGTCACAGAATTATGATTACAAATGAAAGTTTATATAAACATAGCAGAATGGAAGTATAGCCTGCATGAGACATCAAGAAAGACTTCTCCAAAGAGGCAGCAATTGACTCAAGACATGAAAGATAGGGTAGTTTGTACTGTTTGCCTACTCTATGTTTTTTTCTGCCCTTAATCCTTTTACATAGAATCCGATATCTTAGATATATCCGATATATCTATGAGCCAGAGGGTAAAATTCCACTTTTTCTCAAGAAACTAGATGTACATTTCATACTCAGTGCATTTTATAGTATGTATACTTTTAAGGATATCTTACTATGCTTTTAAGTTTTTACTGTTTTAGAATGTCAGCTATTGTTTGTTGCCTTTTAATAAAAACAAAAAATGAGATAACTGTGATTGTATTTAATTTATCATTAATAGATATAAACAGTGATTACCTGGCAGAAAGATCAATTGAGGAAGTGTATTACCTTTGGTGTTTAGCTGGAGGTGACTTGGAGAAAGAGCTTGTCAACAAGGAAATCATTCGACCCAAACCACCTATCTGCACACTCCCCAAGTAAGAAAAGAAAAATGGTGGAAATAAAAAAAATTAGTAATAAATTTTAAAAAACAATTTTGATAGCCATTCCAACTAAGTGTTTATCAAAGCTATTGGAAGTTAGTAACTTACTTTTTTTAAATGAAGTGTCTAATTATTAAGTTCCCATCAATGTTTTTATTATTTTTAATAAATACATATATATTTTTTAAAACACCTGTGGTCATGATGCCATAACAGCATCACGACCACAGGTCTTTTTTTTTTTTAATTGATTTTTTACAAGAAGATGGGAGAAGGATAGAGAGTTAAAAATATCAATGAGAGAGAAACATTGATCAGCTGCCTCTTATACACTCCCTACTGGGGATGTAAGGGCCACCAAGGTACATGCCCTTGACCAGAATTGAACCTGGGACCCTTCAGTCTGCAGACCGTCGCTATCCAATGAGCCAAACTGGTTAGGGTGTATTGTTTGTTTTGGGTTTTTTTTTCTTTTTTACAAGTAATATGCTTATCCTCCATTTGAAGTTATTATTATGGAATACCTTGTAATAATTGATGTTCAATAAGTGAAAAAATAAGAGTCAGAAAGAACAGTAATATTCAAGAATTAATCAATTAACATGCCCATTATGAGAAACTGTTTTCTATTTCCAATTATAAATCATACATGTAAAGGTACTTGCTTATCTTAGAGGTCATTAAGGTGCTAAATCAGTGTTGAGAAAAATCTGCACAACTGCACAAGATCCTGGACACCATTCTGTAAGTTAGATTGAATACAATCTAATAAAATAACCATCTACAAATGACAATAAAACCCTAAGGGCCAAAGTTATTGCTGTTCCCTTGCTCTTAACATTTATTCATGTAGATAAGAATCTGAATCTCTTGAGTTTCCACCAATGCTCCATCTAACATTTTAATTTTAGATTTTCAGATGATTTTGTCGTTGTAGGTTATTGTACAAATCACCAGCTGATCATTTCTTTCCCTCACATGTTAAATTTTAGGTTAATTATTTGAATAGATCATTGGCTCTCTACTTTTTCTCTCTCTTAAACTAATTTTAAATATTAATTTCAATTATACTGCTCAAATTGAATTAGGTAGAAAATTAAGAAATAAAATGAGAGAAATTCTAAGAATAAGTACTTTAAAGGGTATATAAATTCTCCAAACTAATTTTCTGAAATTCTAAATAAATTTCATACACTTATTCGATATTCTTTCCCCTGTGAAATCACGATCATTATGTAAGGTTTTTCATTTTTCTTACTTTATCATTCTTCATTCGTATAGCAAAGTAATTTTTGTTTTGAACCTAACTTAAATAGTGTAAATCACATTCTGATATTGATAAAATGCTTTATTTTTTACACTATATTCATACTTACTCAATACATATTTTAAAATTAGAATTGTTTAGAGAATTTTCAAGCAACAGTTGTATTTTTTTATTAACCCATTAAATCTAAAATTTCTTTCTTTCATGAAAGGATTCGTGTTTTAGAATCAAATTTCTTTTGTACAAGAAACACTAAATTGGATTTTGTGTACCTATTAAAATAATAATTTTTAAAATTTCTTCTAGTTTTCTCTTTGAAGATGGTGAAAGTTTTGGACAAGGTCGAGATAGAAGCTCGTTATTGGATGATACTACTGTGACATTATCATTATGCCAGCTAAGAAATGTAAGATTGTTATTTTAGCAAATTTGCCTGAGTTTTTTTTTTAAGAAACTTTACAGATACACATGAAGCCTTGAATTCCTCCCTAACTTCAAAATATAACAGAGTTTCTTTAGTGTCTGAGCCCGCATACAGCAATCTTGGAAATACATCTGTACATCTTCAGCTTTGGTATATATATTGTCTCATCGCTCAAAAGATGGTTTTGTTTACGTTTTTACCATCATAAGTGTTCTTTTTTCCCCACATACTTGGTAACACATAGTATCATCAAATTTTTAAAAATTAATACTCCAAAAGGAGAATGGTATTTTGCTATAATACTAATATTTAATTCCATGATTATAGTATAGATATGAATTCTTTCATGTATTTGGACTGTTTGCTTACTTCTTCTGTGTGTGACTGATTCATCTTTTGCCAATTTTTTTTTTATTGAGTCATTTCTTACTGAGTTGAGGACTTTTAAAATGTATTCCAAATACAGAATCCTTATTGGCTATATGTGGTACAAATTTCTTCTAATCTCTGGTTTCTCCTTTTAGTTTTTGAATAGTATCTTTTAATTAATATAATTCTTACTTTTATCAGTGTTTTTATAGTTACTATGTTTAATTGTTATATTTTACTTGCTGTTTCTTATTTAAAATTATTCCAAGGTTATCAATATATTTTGTATAATGTTCTATATTTTCTTCTAAAAGATTTCAATAAAAATTTATTTGCAAAAACAAAAAACAAAAATAAATTTAAAAAATTTTCTATAAATGTTAGAAAAAAATGTTAACATTGCTGATTTTTAAAGTAACATGGAAACCAAAGAATAACTCTTAACTTACACTTTCTGTACAGATGTTTTTGCCATTTTTGCCTTTGATATGCTAAAATTTTAATTAATAAAAACAGCAGAAGATATATTTAAAAGTAATATTTATGACTTAAAGGATAGTAAAACTCAAACTTTAAAAATTACACATTAATAATACAGTGAAATTTAAGGAAATACTAGTTTTCTACTTAGACTTTTAGTTTGTGAAAGAAATACCTAATGATTTAAAGGCGAAATAGTATAAGTGCAGCAGGCAAGGTGGCGGTAACTTTAATCAGCTGCTTAGGATGTGTCTCAGATTGCACTACACTGTGGCCTGTTTGTGAAGAATACCTTTAATCCTGCATGTTATGTTATTATTTGAGGAACATTTTTAGAATGACTTTTTTAAAAGATAACTAAGAGAATTAACTCATCAATATTTGAATCATACATATTCAAAATATGAGAAATTTTTGAATTTTATTTTATTAGTTTGTATTAATTACAAAGTAAAAATTAGTAAATCAAATTGAGTTTTAAATTAAGGATATATATTTTTAAAGTACCTTTTAAAATAACCTTCATCTATAATAATAAAAGCATAATATGCTAATTAGACCAGATGTCCTTCTAGACAATATTCCAGATGAAGCCAGGGCTGTGAGAGAAGCCAGTTCTGGGTGCCTGCAGCAGCCAGAGGGAAGCCAGTGCCAGCAGCCAGGGAAAGAAAGGCCTACTCTTGCACAAATTTCATGCATCGGGCCTCTAGTATAATTTAAAACTGTATTATCCATGTATTAAATTTTATACTAATTTCAGAAATCCTGAATTGTGTTTGGGAAATATCATAGTAGATGTCCAACACAAGAGACACCTGGAGTTAAAAAATAATCAACATACAAAAACTATTCTTCAGAGCTCAACTTAATCACTAGAGGCATAATATATTTGTATATTTATGATAGCAATGGATTTTAAATTTTATACTTCTCAGTACTTCCCACAAATTCATAAATTTTATGTTTATTTTTAAGTATGGTTCAGTGTTTCTGTCTCAGAGTTTCAAACATAATATTTTCTCTTTTAATTCACAGAGATTAAAAGATGTTGGTGGAGAAGCATTTTACCCACTACTTGAAGATGAGTGAGTATATATATCTTCTTTTACACTTATTTTTCTTCACTGTTTATGTTCGATTGGTACCAAACGTATATGTTCAATGAAGAGCATTTCCTAGATAAAACACTTAATATGGAGTTTTGTTTTGTTTTAAATTTTGTACCTTTGGTTTCTCTTTTACAGCCAGTCTAATTTACCGCATTCCAACAGCAGCAATGAGTTGTCTGCTGCTGCCACTCTGCCTTTAATCATCCGCGAGAGGGACACCGAGTACCAGCTAAACAGAATCGTTCTCTTTGACAGGCTGCTGAAGGTAACGATTCTAATGTGGGAAGTGTTCTAAGAGCCCATATACAATCCTTGTTTTTTTATTTTATTTATAATTATTAGGGAATCTTGATGTCATGAGAAAATTAATTTTTATAGCTTATCTTGTCGATTAACATTTAAATACAAAAATGATGCATGTTCATAGCAAATAAAACTTAAAAGAAAAAACAAATGTAAAAGAGAGTAAAAATGACGTAGGATTATATGTGAAATCATATTAGGTAATAGATTAATATCCATACTGTTTAAAGAAAACTTAAATATCTACAGGAAAAAGCACTAATAGTGAAAGATAAAGAATATACTAATAGAAATACAACTAGACAGTAAATCTATTCAAAATATTTATTCTCACTAGGAATGAAAAAAATTTTATAGGTTTTTTTTTATAACCAAATTAGTAAAGTGAACAAAGGCATATTAAGATTGGACCTCTTATTTCTTTGGAATAAGTGTAAATTGAAATAGTGCATAAGGCAATTTGAAAATATATATGAAGAGCCTTAAAAATATCCATACCCTTTGTCCTAATAATTCTTTTCTAGAACTCTTTCTTAAAGTATAAATTTATAAAAGGGACAAATTTATATGCAAGGTTATAGAAGTAGCCATAATAATAACAAATTTATTGAATACTTTCTGTATGACCTGATATTTTACAAAGTGCTAAATAAAAAGCATAAATTATTGACCCATATAAAGCTGATAGTATAATTACATGACTCCTTATTAATTCATATCACAAAATAGAAATAATTAAAAATAGTAGACTCGGCTCACCTCTTTGTATTGTAGAAGATTTACAGAATTTAGGGAACCATTCCACTGCCAACTTAATATCCTATATAATAAAAGCCTAATATGCTAAGTGTCCAGTCGTCCATACAATCAATCAAAGCCTAATATGCTACTGATATGCTAAGGCTGCTCAACCACTCACTATGACATGCACTGACCACAAGGGAGCAGACAGTTAACCGGTAGACCAGTCGCTATCATGTGGTAGACACTCCAACTGGTAGGTTAGCTTGCTGCTAGGGTTCAGCCCATAGGGACTGAGCGAGATGGGCCAGACATGCCCTGGAGTCCTCCCATGGCCCCTCCCTGGCTGGCCAACCTCCTGTGTCCCTCCCTGGCCCTGATCATGCACTGATGGGGTCCCTTGGCCTGTCCCTCTCTCAATCCGGGCTGAGGGACATCCCACCATCCAAGTGCACAAATGTTGTGCACCAGGCCTCTTAGTGTATTAATAATGCCAAAGTAATAATGCCAGAGGTACTTTGAAATTTATTTAAGATCTCTTTAAACTTTATCACTGACCCATATTCAGGACTTTCTAGACTAAAATATGCTATTTGATAATTTGAAACATTTTTCATATCTTTCTTTCATCTGTAGGCTTATCCATATAAAAAAAATCAAATCTGGAAAGAAGCAAGAGTTGACATTCCTCCACTGATGAGAGGTTTAACCTGGGCTGCTCTTCTAGGAGTTGAGGTAAGAAAGAAAAGAGAGAGTTAGAAGTTCGCTAAAATAGTACTAAGAAAGAAGGAAGTAGGAAAGTACTTTCCAAATACATATTTTTCAAATAGTTAGGAAGTTATATAGTAAAATATAAGCATTAAGAATATTTGGAAATTTTAAGGGAAAGGACTAGAGAAAAAGAATAGATTAGCACCATTTAATTGAAGATTTCTTAGATTTATATTATTTAATATTTCATTTAATGGAGCTCATAGAAATTATCTTGATTATTAATTTTTAAATCAGATTATTTTAAGACTGCACCAGTTATAAGCATATTATTCTGCCTATAAAGTATGTTTATTTAGGAGTAGGCTTGCCTATTTATAAGTGTCTCTAAGTTTGGAGAAATCCTCCATCAATTTGAACCTTACAAAAAGTCATTAACAGCCCTAGGTGGTTTGGCTCAGTGCATAGAGCCTCAGCCTGCAGACTGGAGGGTCCCTGGCTTGATTCCAGTCAAAGGCAAATGCTTGGGTTGCAAGCTCAATCCCCAGTAGGGGACCTGCAGGAGACAGCCGTTCAATGATTCTCTATCTCCTTCTCCCTTCCTCTCTGAAATAAATAAAAAATATATATATTTTAAACATAATTTAGTGCTTTTTTGGCACATGTATCTCACAAGAACCATGTTGCCAAGACAAACTACTTTGTCTTGTACAGAACCTAATCTGTTGGCAGTGAGGAAAGGAGAGGTGTGACAAAATTATTACAATGACTTACAGTACTAACGGAGAACTCTGATAACAGCAGTTATGATAATGGGCCACATTCTTGCCCCATTGTTTTTTTTTTGTTGTTGTTGTTGTTGTTGTTTTTTCCCCCATGCAATTTCTTTGTCATCCTGCCTTCAGATATTCTCTTATCAATGTCTTATGGATATCCAGCATACATTTTTTTCCCTAAATTCCCTCAACTGTTTTTAATCCTTTTCAACTCCCTGTTAAAAGAACTTTATTTATTCCTGATTCTTTTGATGAGATTCTACAGACATCTTTGAGTTTGAGTGGCTGCTTTACGAGAATGCCTATTGTTCCACATAATATATTAATAGGTAGAATTGTAGAGCCACATAATGGTAAAGTTCAAGAGGACTTTTGAGGTCAGGTTATCCATCTGTCATTAAATAGACGTACCATAGAAGTTGATGTACCAGCCAGTAATGTCATCATTTTTGAACCCCAAATTAGAGGCTCTTTCTACACCATTACAGTAAACTTAAGTTACAAGAATTGTTCCATGCTCGGTTCTATTGAGCATGACTAAATTTGAAATAGTTTATTCAATCATTTCTTCTGTACCAGTATAACTAAAAAATGTAAATGATCCATTTAATCCCTTAGTGATTCCATACCTATGTGATGTTCTACTTTTAAATTTATTTCAAACTTCTGCTTCCTGTGCTGAACTAGCATTCCTTTCAACAAGTCCATTTTATTTTTGCTTTTATTACCAAGTTTAACAGGAAAATTTCTTGTGGGATGGCCTCCTATGCTTCCTTCCCCCAAAAAATTGATGATGTTTGAGGTAACAATGAGTAGAGAGTAACAAGGCTGTATTGTGCTCTGGAGGCTAGGGTGTTAGAATAAGTGTGTCATTAGCTACTTGACTCATCTAACACTTTTGTCTTCTGGAACAAAATGGCAAGTTGTCCGAATTTTCATCACAGATTATCAAAACTGTAGAGAACTTTTCCTGAGGTATACTTTGGTTTTTAATGTTCCCATCTATAATTGGGTGGGTTTTCAAAGATAGATGTTTATAAAAAGTATTTATATACTTTAATAATTTATCAAGGATATGATGAATTAATAATAAAAAATTTTAATAAAATTATCTTTTTATTTTTTTCAGGGGGCCATTCATGCCAAGTATGATGCAATTGATAAAGACACTCCAATTCCTACAGATAGACAAGTATGATTTAGATTTTTCTTAAACAATCTAAGATAATTTTTCCAAATCTTTAAATTATAGAAAGGCAAGAGGGAATTTTCTTCTTTTCATTATGCTCAGCAGCCATCATATTCATATGCTGTTTGAGAAAGCATAACTTTTCTATCAGAAGTTAGTGAATTAGAACTATCCCTAAAAGGAGTATAGGCCAAGTGACTTTTCTTAGTAATTGTACTCTTTTATCTGTAGAATTTGCCCTTTATTTAGACAAGGTTGTAAAGGAAGTTTTTTTTGGAAACTGTATTGATAAATACTTTTTCAAAAGAAGTGGTCTATTTTCCTTAAGTGTACAACCTTTATTTTGTTTCCAGAGTGTTAATATAAAATTCAAAAACTTTATACGCCAGAATTATGTAATTAGTTTATTCTAAAATTTATAATAAAAATTTTTTCTTTACCTTGGGGTTTATTGGAAATCACAGTTTCATCTTAGTGTATTGCTATTTTACAGATTGAAGTGGATATTCCTCGTTGTCATCAGTATGATGAACTGTTATCATCACCAGAAGGTCATGCAAAATTTAGGCGTGTATTAAAAGCCTGGGTAGTATCCCATCCTGATCTTGTGTATTGGCAAGGTAACTTTTTCCCCCAATTATCAAGACTCTTTTTGAAGTATAGGGAGCATATTGCATGACTGACACTTTTAAAAATTAAAATAATCAAAACATCCTTGGCTTTGAGAAAAGTCAGTACTAAAGCTATGATCCATTTATTGAAAGGTTTATGTGAGAACTTTTTAAAAAAACGTTGCCTAAATACCAAGGAGAGATCATTTAAAGGCATGATATTTAGTGAGACATCACTATCATGTTTGCAATCATATTAATTATGCTAATTATGAAATTATGTTAATCATGTTAATTATGAAAGTAGAAAGAACATTTTGTGTGATTGTAATCTTTGTGGATACATTGTCTCAGTGCTTATGAAAATAATAAAATAATTTTATAGCATAAATAGTTTGGGGCTAGGTGATATTTTACCATTTATTTACTTATAATTTATGCTTAACCTGTTTATTGGAAGTTAGAAAATAGGATACCTCCCTAAACTATTTTATTTGTTATCTCTTTAAAAAACATCTTTAATGTTCAATATTTTTGATTCTTACCATTCTCATTATTATTTTTATGGTCATTGATAAATTCATGCATGAGAAATGCATTCTACCCAGTCCCATTTTTGAATTTATTGTAATGGACAGTGTTATTATTTTATTTATTATTTAAATTCTCTATTTCTAGCCAAACTTAAAATTAAGATATTATTTTTCTAAGGTCTGTCCATTTTAGAGGAGTTTTGTGTCTATCGAACAATTATAGATAGATTTATGTAGTTCTGTCAATGTAACAACATATGAACAGCATTGTTATCAATAAAAAGAATATGTCACATATTTGTATTTCACTCCACAATTTTTAAAGAGTCTTTTTTCATTATACTAAAGAAACATATACCGTATTTGCCGGCGTATAAGACGACTGGGTGTATAAGACGACCCCCTAACATTTCCACTCAAAATACAGAGTTTGTTATATACTTGCCGTATAAGACTACCCCCACTTGGAGGCATATTTTTCAGGGCCAAAAAATCGCTTATACTCCAGCAAATACGGTAAGACAAATCTCCTCTAAGATCAGGAAATATGCCTGGAGATGTTAAGTCATTGCCAAGAACACACAGGGTCAGAAATGGGACTATTTACCAAGCCTTCTATCATCTTTACATTTTTCTATTAATATATTTCTCTCTTAAATTCATAATAATATTGATAATAATAAAATCTGATTTTTTTTTGGCACATACTAGTCATTATCAGTTACTCTCCACAATAACCCATAGATAATATATTTCTGGATAAATAGTACTTAAAATGCTTAATCTATAAAGAGGTAATGCAGAGAACTAAATAAGGCATATATCTACAGTTTTGCTTAATTGTTTTTATTTGAATTCTTTTCTTCAACCCCTCCCCATCAGGTCTGGACTCACTTTGTGCTCCATTCCTATATTTAAATTTCAATAATGAAGGTAAGCTTATTTATCAAATAAATAATTGTGGTGCATATTATTCTAAAATATTTTATTCAAACATGAAAGGTTTTTGTTTTTATTGTAAGGATCTTATTTGCTTTCTAGGAGATAGTATAAATATCTGAGATAATCTGTTGTATAATTTTAGAGAATGTGAAGAATTTATTATTTGAGAGTTTCTGTTGTGATCGGGCAGTGACTAAAGATTTACAAAGACTCTGACTAATATTCTAAAAAAGTTCACCTACTTTGGCGACCATTTTTATGAACATAAGAGAAAATTTTGACTTCTTTAGAGATTAGGTTTAGCCTGTATGTATTTCCTAAACAGTTTATAAAGATATTCATATTAATCTTGTATCTCCAAAACCTATTATTTCAACCACTACCTTCTTAATGAAAACTTTTCTCATTCTCCCTCCTAAACCCAGCACTTTGTATTTCAGGAAAGTATTTATGTATGTTTTGTGTTCTAGTTACTTATTACTAATACGGTAATCCTTTTTTTGGTTAGCAGCTTTTTAAAAAATTATTAGTGATTGATTTTAGAGGGTCAGACAGACATCAGTTTCTTATTCCACTTATTTATGCATTTATTGATTGCTTCCTGTATGTTCCCACACTGGGGATGGAACCCACAACCTTGGCATATGGGGATGGCACTGCAGCTAACTGAGCTGCCCAACCAGGGCAGCAGCACCTTTGTTTAATGATTGTTTTTTTTCCCCTGTGTTTTATTTCCCTATTATAATGCCTTTATTATAGTAGATTTTTCAGTAAATATTTGTTACACTTAATGGACTCAAATCTCTAATGATATCATCACATATAGAACGTATTTACCATATATATAACATAACTCTCTAAAAGCCTCATTCTCGAAATCTTTGTTTTTTCAAATAGTTTCATGTCAAATTTTGTATAGATTACTGGAAATAAGTAGAGATAGCATAATCCAAGAGAACTAAAATTTTATAATTTTAATTAGTTTAAAATGCACTGTTCTGTGATATTTCTCATTATCTAGACTACAAGTTTGTTATGTTTATTTTGGTATAGGCCATTATTACACATATTGCTCCAAGAATAATAAGCAATCTGTGTTTGAAAAAATAATTTATGACTAGGGTTCCTAAATCCAAATTCTGAGGCTTTTTTGTTTGCATCAACAAAAAATAAGGATCTTTGGTTTTATATAGCTCATTAATAATGACCATGATTAGAGATTTTTAAAATTTGTGATGTTCTGATAATAAAGATTTTTATTATTGTGGGATAACAATTTCTATAGTAGTTTGAAATTGAAAAGTTATTAGATGGTTATCTTTTGTTGTCCAAATTATTATCTGTTTTAAAGAGCAAATGTTTTTTTTTCTTTAAATTTGTGTTTCTATCAATTATTAGCATAAAATTATTTAATAGTAGTAAAATAATTGTGGTATACATTTGCCTTATTCTTTCTTAGCCTTGGCATATGCATGTATGTCTGCGTTTATTCCCAAATACCTGTATAACTTCTTCTTGAAAGACAACTCACATGTAATACAAGGTAAGCATTAAATGTCTTTCCTTCTTTTTAAGGGAATACACTATGTCCTGTAACCAAGACTCGGTTAAATTTATGATTTTGACCCAATAATATAGGTTGATACTGCCCACTAAAACCAGTGAAGAGATCTTAAGTTTAGTCTTTATTCCATGCCAAATTAGGGGTTTTTTCCCCAATGACTGTTCAATATCTGATCTCAGTTCAGTTCAAATTTAGGCATGCTAGTTTAAGAAAATAGAAATCTTGCTATTTTCCTCTCTTACAATTAAAATTTCCCATAAAAATTTTTACCATGGACCAAGCTTATTATGAATTAGTAAAAAGTTTAAACAGTATTATATAAATAAAGAGAATATTAAAAACACTTCTCATTCTCTATGCTTGAACGTCCAAAATATCCTTCTGTCTTCTACTTTCCTAAAATACACACCTTTCTTCAGAGTTTAAGTCATAGCATAACCCACTTGTGAATTCTTACTTGACTACGCTCGCTAGCTACAGTTAAACTTTTAATATAATTCTTTGAACTCCTTTTTGGTACGATGTAACCAAAGTTAATAATCAACACTTTTGAATCAGGCAAACTTTGTTTCAAATGTAATTGGGTTGATTATCTTGTAATCTTGGATAAATAATGTATGTTTGTTATATATAATTTTCCTAATATCTAAAATAGAGGTTCTTGTAAAGGTGAAACATAAAATATGTCAATGCATGGTTTATTGAAACTTTCAATAACACTAATGACTTTTATTTTATTTTTACTATTGTTACTATTCTTTTATTGCTATTGTTATTAAAATTTCTTTGCTAATATTATTATCATGATACCATATGTCATGTCTTATCTTTAAACAAGAATCTAAATGTTTTAAGGGCAGAAAATTTTCATATACTTTTGTATTTCCTTTGGGACTGACTACAAAGCTGGTCATATAGTTTTCCCATTTCCTAATTGTATGCTACTTTTCACATACTGCCTTCATTTAAACTTTTTATTTATAATGTATGTCATCAATTCAACTACATTTCAGCAGCTTGAAACTAGTGCTTTGTTTTATTTATATTTTTAAAATTATGGTTTAATATGATTCACTTACTTTGAATACATGAAGCAGCAAATACAAGCTATGTGCAATTCATTAAACATTCGCAATAAGTGGGATCTCAGAAATATTTTCACTTAGCATGAGTATAAAATTAGAGTATCAGAAATAAATACAATGAGAAAATAACTAGGAAGGCAGTGAAAATGGAAATGTAAATTAAATAGATAAGGAGGCTAAAATAGAAGGAAGAAAAAAATATGGGTAAATAGTGCAGCACATAAAAACATTTATTTTCTAGCATCATTTGCCTTGAGTATAGAGAAAAATAATTTAAACTTTTATAAAATATTGTTTGTGTTTATAAGCACACCAAGTCTTGTTCAGCATTTTGTGTCTACAATGTAGATAGGTACTAGAAATTGGTATAATGATCCAGCGTCTCTCTGTTAATTTTGAAATTCAAATTCTATTGATTTATATTTGTATTTAGAAATGTTTTGAAATGAGTATGCCTAATACCCTGCGTGTTCCTAGAATGTGGGCTTGTATAAAGATGGGATTAATTTAAGAATATTTTTTAGAGAGCAACAAGATTTTGCTTTGATTTTTTTTTTATAATCAAAGGTATGTATATTTTGGGGGGAGGAAGTTGTTTTTTTCTTGTAGGTTAGTTTAGTAAAGCCATCCAATGTTATCCTCAAAGAATTTATGAAGTGATGTATTTTAAAAGCATGGCTTATATCTTATTAATAGGTACGCATTCCACACTTATTCATACTTTCCTTATTATGCTTATCAGTGATATTTATTTTACAAAGATGATGTATGTTATAAGATTATAGCCATTCCTGTCTAAAGAAGCTTCAATAAAGGCCCAAGTTCTTATAGGGTTTCTCTTGTAGATTGGGGACCAAATGGTCAATTGGGAGCACCACAAGCTTGGCAGCTAGAGATCTTATCAAATCTCCCAAAGACTATGAGTGAGGAAGCACAAAGAAGCACCAGAAACTGGGGGTGCACTGGCCAAATGAGAACTGAGGGTTCATGGCCTGGTTCAGTTCCTTCCTGCCCAAGGTAGCATAGTTGATTAAAATTGGACACCAGTAGGCTATTGCATGAAGTCTACCCCTCAGCACTCTGTTCACACGATACCCTTTTATTATATTCCCTATCTCCTGCTTCTGCCATTTCAGAATACTCTTGAGTGAAATATCAGGCCCACTGTTGTATTTTATTAGAGATTTTACAATAAATTATTTATGCTGGTAAAAAAAAAAAAAAAAAAGAGTAGATTTAAAACACCTTGGATAATACCAGAGGCAATATGCAATGTAAATAATCTGTCAAATAGTGACTAAAGACAAACTGAAAGAACTAAAGGTAAAAAGTAATCACATTAGTAGTTGTGCAACAAAAAAGGCAATTCTTTAATCGTCAGTTAAATATAAGTCAGCAATAGAATGCTGTTATTTTTTTAAAGTTAATGTGAACTTGTAATATGAGCTGAACTTTCTTATATAAAAACCTGGAAATAATATTTTTTTCAAATTTGTCAGGCCCCTATTAAAGCATAGTACCTAGCTGGATTTCTATACTTTAAGAGAGATGAAGCCATTTGGAGAACCTTCAAAAAATAATTAAAACAGAAATAATAAAATGAATTATTTATAGTAATCATTAGCTGGCTAGATAATGTCTGGATGACCAGTTTTCAAAGGGTCATATGAGATAGCTTCCATTACAGTAATTGTTATTTTGGCTCTGTATAGATACCTATTTTAAAATACAGAAATTGCCTTAGCCAGTTTGGGTCAGTGGCTAGAGCGCTGGACTGTAGATTGAAGGGCCCCAAGTTGGATTCTGGTCAAGGACACAAGGGGTGTACTGAAGGCAGCTTATTAATGATTCTCTCTCATCACTGATGTTTCTATCTCTCACTCTCCCTTCCTCTCTAAAAATCAATAAAATATATCTTAAAAAATAAATAAGTAATAAAATACAGAAATTATTTACCTCTGAAAGGTTTCATTTTTCCAGTAATTGCTTCACATTGCAGATCAATGTCTTTATTATCTAATTATAATGAATTTTCAACACAAAAAAGTTTTTACACTTTTTAACAACAGATTTTGTTAGTATATTGTTAAAAGGCTTATTATGCAAATAAGACAAGATCTTATTTAATATATGAAATTGCAAGAGAAACCATACTGTACACCATATGAATTTGGAGAGACTGATCAGAAAGGCCAAAAGAAACTTTTTAAAATTTGATTCATTAATCAGTGTTGTACTTTTAAAGTTCAATATTATGATTAAAAGACCTCTCCATAATTATTAAGTATTAATAGTTTTATCAGTTATAATTTTTATAAATTTATGTTAAAATCTTGAATTAGTAATTAATTTTGAAACTTTTTAAAGCCACAATAAATGTTCTCTAACATTATGAAAAATGTAGCATGTATGTTTTCCCAAAAAATAATAGACATGGTATTTTAAATCATTTGTTCAGTTTTTTATGTTGACTCTGTCTCTCTCTGTATGTATAGATACAGATATAAATATATAATATTACATAAGAAAAAGCATAGTTTCAGTGGCTTTAATCTTTCAATAAATAATTGCTCTGCACTGACTCTGCGCCAGGCACTGTTTAAGGAATTGAGGTGCTTAAGGTAAATAATATTTAATCCTTTCCCAAGAGATTTCATAGCACAATATGGGAAATAAATGTGAAAATAACTAATTTTAAGTAATGAGATAAGTGTACATATTATTGTATTAGAACAGAGGAAGAGGAGGAGATGTTATTTTGACTTTTTTACCTTTTTTTTTTTTTTTTGGTCCCAAAGACTGGAAAATTTTATAAAAGAGAGGATACTTATTAGTGAGTTTGAAATATGAGTAGGAATTTGGTGAAAATGGAGAAGGATATTCTTTATGAAAAGAACAAGGAAGAGCATTGCAAAAAAACATGAAAATGAGTATATAAAACAGCTGCTAGTCAAATCTGATACATGGAGTTGGAAAGAGAGGGATGGAGAGCAAAAGAAGGAGCTGAAACCGTACACTGATTATTGGTTACTAAAGTTTATGGAAGAATAATGGTTTATTTTCCTACAAAATGTCTATTTTAGACTTGAGGTTAGAAATATTAGAATCTCATTTTATTGGTTTCCCTCTTTGTCTTTCCCCACCATTTTGTTATATGGTGTTTTAAGGTTTAAACTTTAAAGTAGCATTGATTCTGTTTGACATAAATATCACATGTACCCTTTTCTCCCACAACTTTTGGAAAGTTTGTATGTCATATGAAATTGATTAATGGCTGATTGTAGAATTGCATATTTATTTCATCATCTCTACAGAAACCAAAAGTTGCTGTATTCAGTAACAACTTTAAATTTTTATTTTAAAGTTTTTCATATAAATTATACAATTTGCATATTTATAGGACCATAGAATGCTTTGCATCTTTTGATGAAAGAAAATTTATTTATTCAAGATATCCCAGGTTTTCTGTTGTTGTTGTTAACCATAGTGTTATTTACTGTTTACCTGCAGACATTTTTAAGAAGATAATAAATTTAATTTCTTCTGGCCTAAATTAATATTCGTCATTCTAAGCACTATCAAGTTTTTCCCTGCATGTTGCTTTCGAGTTGATGAAGTACCAGCACACAGTACTTTAAAATTTAATGTACTAATTTAACAATGCAGGGTCTTAACCTCTGTTATCTAACATTACTAAAATTATTCTAAGTTACAAAGCCTTAGAGTACTGGTCGGATGTAAAAGATAGTATTTGAAAGAGATAGATTGAATATAGTTTTAGAGATATTGAAAAATAGGCTTATAACTTGCAGGACACACATACTTTCTGCCATTGAAGAAAGAAAAATCAGCTTTAGGCAAGTGAAGAAAGAGGCAGACATTTAGCTATTAATATTGGGAATAAATCCTTTTGTGGAAACCCAACTATACTTTAATGTCATTTTGCACTTAAGAAAGGAACATCCTAGAAAACTATTCTATAAAACTTTTACACTGTTCTTTGAAGTCATTATACTAGGTTTTGTTCCTAAAAACAATAATGGGAATTTTGGCACAACATTAAACATATTCTTGTACTGTTTATAAAACCAAGGCATATTCACATTTGGGGCATTGTAAGATCAGAATCAACACTTATTTGTCTACTGTATTCTTATTTTCTTATTAGTATGATGTTAATTCTTATTTCTAAATATGCCAAATGTAGAGTCTCAGATGAACATAAATTAGAACTGGAACAAATGCCTATGTTTGTATATATAAGCAAATTTGAGGCATAATTATTCTATTTGGGACTGCTTATTTATCTGTTACACTTTCCAAACATAAAGGAAATTCAATTTAACATTACTGAGTTAAATGTATTTGTAGATATTAATAGGAAGACATCATTCATCATGTGTATAATTTGTGATTAAAGAAATGAACTAATATCTCTGAAGGTGGAAAATAAGCTATATCATAGTTTGTTGATGCATTTGTTTGATGATTAGCAGTAACTGATTAAAGTGGTAACAAAACAAAATTATCTATTAAAGTATGTTTTATTCATGAAGAAATTGATTTTCATTCAAAATATAAATAAACTAATGTATATAAATTTGATGCTATATTTAAGGTACTGGGTGAAAATGATGATTGCCTTAAATATTATTGTCATTTCAGAGTATTTGACTGTGTTCTCTCAGATGATTGCATTCCATGATCCAGAGCTGAGTAATCATCTCAATGAGATTGGATTTATTCCAGATGTAAGTACCTGGTGCATTATTAACATCAAGTCAAGATAAAGCAGAAGTCGGAAGCATGAAAGAAATTGGCAGCATGAAAGAGTGCTGTTTTTAAAGTTTTTGTTGTCATAAGAAGTCCAATCTGAACAAGTTCCTGCTACTAATTACAGTCTTTTGTTATAAAGTCTGTGTGGTTACTTCCAGGAACTTGAGATCTCTATCTCAAAAGGAATTTTTGAGGTTTTCAAAAACCTATGATACTGTAGTCTAACTTCCACTTAAAAGAGGCTTGACTTCCTGTCACATACTGCAGGTGAGTAATGGCTAAGCCACACCATTCCTACCCTTTGCAAGTCAACTCTGACTTTCAGCTTAATATGAACTAAGAGAAGTTAATGAAGTAAGCCAAAATCTGGCAAAGCTCCCAAGGTAACATATCAAGCAAAACACAGAAGCTACTTAAGAATCCACTAAGTTCAGATTTCCTACTTTTACAAAAAGGGCCCAATGCCGGAACTGGTTTGGCTCAGTGGAAGACCGTCGGTCTGGCGGACTGAGAAGTCCCAGATTCGATTCCGGTCAAGGGCATGTACCTTGGTTGCGGGCACATTCCCAGTAGGGGGTGTGCAGGAGGCAACTGATCCAATGTTTCTCTCTCATCGATGTTTCTAGCTTTCTATCCCTCTCCCTTCCTCTCTGTAAAAAATCAATAAAATATATTTTTTAAAAGGGCCCAAATCTCATAAAATCCAAGTGAAAACCCTTCAAAGCCCAGTTTAACATAACACTTATACGTTTTTCAAACTATTTGATTTTTATCCTACTTAAAAGCTAATAAGTGAGCCTGTTACTGTTTAAAGGATGTTGGTGAAAAACACAAAACTCCTGTGTCAGAGACAAAGGATTTGCACTGACAGCAGAGCAAGCAGCCTGAACATTCACATATTTCTACCAGCGGTCAGCAAACTGTGGCTCTGTTGACTAAGTTTGCCAACCATTGCCCTAGCCCACAAATCCCATTGAGACAAAGTAAAGGGTCTTGGTCAGTGGTCAGCAAACTCAATAGTCAACAGAGCCAAATATCAACAGTACAATGATGATTTTTCTTTTGAGAGCCAAATTTTTTAAACTTAAACTTCTTCTAACGCCACTTCAAAATAGACTCACCCAGGCTGTGATATTTTGTGGAAGAGCCACTCTCAAGGGGCCAAAGAGCTGCATGTGGCTTGTGAGCTGCAGTTTGCTGACCACGGGTCTAGGTGGTACTTGCATATGCAGTGAATTACATTATAGGAGAGAAACTCTGAGTTTAGGGAATTTGAAATTTTAAAATGCCTTTCCTTTCCTCTGGAGATAGGAAAAATACTTTCTTTTTCTTCCAAGGGTATAAGCAAACTTGTCCTTTGCTGCAAAGGGAGATTCTGTTTCTGTTTGCCCAGGCTGTTCTTGTGTATTCATATTTAAAAAGATAATCCAGAACAAAGGACAGTCAGGGTCTGTGTTCACAAGGAATGCAGAAGTACAAGAATGCATATTAAAATGTTAATGGTATTCACTAGAAGAATAGAAAGAGAAAGTATAACATTTTTTATTGTTGATACTATTACAGATGTCCCCCATTTCCCCTGCGTTGGCCTCCTTCATGGAGTGACCCCTCCTCCCTTTGCCACCCCTCTGCCCCCTGCAGCCTGTTGTCTGTGTCCATGGGCTATGCATATATGTTCTGTGGCTAATCTTTTCCATTTCCCCCACCTTTTGCCCCTCTGAAAGAACAAAACTTTTAAACCTCTAGAAGGGGTATGAAACAAAGAAAAATGAACCAATCCTATAAAAACTGAAAAAATATAGAAAGTATGTAAGGAATATTAGACTGCCTAATAAAAGACATTTTCAGATAATTTATAAATCCATCTACTAGATGTACCAGTTAATGCGGATTTTTTTTTCAATAGGTGCAGTTACACATCTGTTGATACATATGCAATTTGATATGTATGCTATTTTACTATATCGACAGCAAGCTTCAAAACTTTATATGTCAAATTTGCTAAAGGTGATAACATTATAGATATTTTTAAGCTTAAAAATGTCTAATTTTGTGCCCAAAAAAAGAGCATTTGTGGGAAGTTTTAATTCATTATTTTGAAGAAAAAGTTATCATATACTTCAGGAAGCTTATGGTGAACATGTTCCCTCTCAAGATACTTGTGAACACTGGTTTAAATGCTTTAAAAGGGATGATTTCAATGTGAAAGACAAAGAAGTCCAGGTCAACCGAAAAAGTATGAAGATCAACAATTACAAACATTCTTGGGTAAAGATGCGTGTCAAACTCAAAAACAACTTGCAGAAAGATTAAACATTGCTCAGCAAACAATTTCCGGTCGTTTACATGCAGTGGGAAAGATTTTAAAGGAAGGAAAATGAGTGCCACATCAACTGAACGAAAGACAAATGGAAAACCGAAAAGTCATCAGTAAAATGTTGCTTCAGCAGCACGAAAGAAAGAATTTTTTTGCATCGAATTGTGACAGGTGATTAAAAGTGGATTTATTTTGAGAATCCCAAACTCATAAAATCATGTGTTGATCTAGGTTAACCTTCAACATCAACTGAAAGGCCAAATCCCTTTGGAAAAAATACAATGCTCTAAGTTTGGTGGGATCAGGAAGGTGTGGTGTATTATGAGCTTCTAAAACCAAGTGAAACCATTAATACTAATTGCTACCAACAACAAATAATCAGTTTGGACTACTCTTTGATGGTTAAATGACCAGAATGTGCCAGAAGATACGGCAAAGTAATTTTGCTTCATGATGACGCACCATCACACACTTAAAACCAGTTAAAGACACATTAAAAGATCTTGCCAGGGAAGTATTAACCCACCCATTGTATTCACCAGACCTTGCTCCTTCAGATCACCACTTGTTCCGATCTATGGCACACACACTTTCTGAGCAGCACTTCAAAACGTATGAAGTAGAAAATTGGGTCTGTGAATGGTTTGCCTCAAAACAAGAAAAGTTCTATTGGGATGGTATCCACAAATTTCCTTAAAGATGGGGAAAATGTGTAACTAGTGATGGATATTATTTTGAATAAAGGACCTTTGATATTTCTTTTGAAAATATTATGTTTTCTTTGATTACAAAATCCACATTATTAACTGGTACACCTCATATATGGTATTTATAAAAGATAAAAACAAAGATATTAGCCAAAAAGATAAGGAAAATATCAGGCAAATGGTAACCAAAAGAAAATAAATACTATGATATTAATATAAACCAGTAAAACAGAAAAGAAAACAAAAATAGACCCACTACTATATAAAATTTTGTATGTGACAGAGAGGGATCTATTAATCATTTAGAAAAGACAGGATTATTGAATAAATAGCCCTGATAAAATTAAGTAGCTATTTGGAGAGGAAATGGGAATCAAAGCTCAACCCCACACCATATATAAAAATAAATTCTAGATTGAATGAAATACATGAATGTGGAATGCCATTTTTATAATTTCCATCTAAGAAGGAATTCTTGCCGAATTCATACAAAGTACAACACATTTTGAAAACAGAATTTCAATAGAAGAGTGGCACAAAGGAGCCTTCCATTCTATTGATAACATATTACTTGATTTAAAATTTTTTGAAGCAGTTGTAGCAAAACATTGTTAAATCTGAGTAGCTGAGTACAGTGAAGTTTGTTAAATGTACAGGGTGAGTTAATCATCTAATAATTTAATAATTTTGATAGAATATCATTATTCTATTCATGCTTCCCTCTCTGTTCTACATATTTGTATAACTTCATGTAAATATGCTTCAATACCAGTATTATTATGAAAGTAACATTGATTCTAATATATAGTATGATTAGTCTTATGAGACATTACTAGTAAGTCACATGGGACAGGAGAATGTGGCAAACGCTGTGCTTTCCTGGGCCCCAGCCACTGATTGTCTATAGCACTCCCCTAATCATGTGACAATGAAATGCTTACACCTATTTCTGAAAAATGACTCTGCATGTATTTCCAAACACCCTATAGGGAATGGTTCTGTCACTATTGAGAATTCTAGAATAAACAAAGAGAAATGAAGGGACAGAGTGTATATCTTAAGTTGGACAAAATTATCTTTTCTGCAACTAGTCTCTTGTCAGAGAGAATGGGAAAATGAATGGTAGTTAAAAATGAACATTAAATTGGTAATAGGAAGACTGTTTTTGAAATCTTTTATCCTGATTTTTGTTTGTTTTATTGCATTTTGTTGTCCTGTTTCTTATCAGTAGATAATATGAAAATATTAAAACTTTTTAAATTTAATTTTGAAAACAGACTTGATGTTAGTTTTTGGAGGGGTTTGATATTTTAAATATAGAGATTGTTGACAGTTAATAGTAGTGTAAGGGGTGTGATGAAATGGTGAACTTTTATAATATGGTTCTTATTCTTGTAATCACTTCTTTTTAGTTGCATTTTATTAGTTTATATGTGCCGTGTTTCCCCCCCCCCCTCCTCCCCTGGAATTATTGTCTTCATTGTTTTACATTTAAAATAACTTTTTAGGGGACTTTTCTCTACTTGTAACAATACAAATGATTCATTAAGGGAAGGGGTAATATGATCCCAAACTGAGTTTCCTGCTCAATAACTAATCCTCTCAAAGTAAGCCTTCATTAGTCTTTCATCATTGAAATGCAGGCTCTCCATTGCAGGAAAGATGATGATTCTGGCTTCTTTCCATTTCACAGAGCTCTGAGTGCTGAGCACTGCTGAAGCCTGAATAGTTAGGGATATTGTGCACTGATGTGATGCTTAGATTTTATATGTCATGGTAGTTATGTGATTTACATATAAATGGGGTGAATAATCTATATTTGGCAAAGTTGAGGCCAGGGTGATTTTTATCATTTTTGTCTTGGTGTATGATTCTGCCTCTGAAAATATACCAGGCCTTTGATATGAGAATAGGAAAGTATGCTTCATTTTCAAAGATATTGTTTTCCTGAAATGCTATGAATAGCATTTAACTTATAAATTTTGAAAAGTTGTCAGGTGGCCCTTAAGAGAAATGATAAGGGCTGTTTTCCAGTATTCAATGTGCTTTTGAACCGATTATCATTCGTAAAAATAAAGCAAATAAATTCAGTGGTAAGCAAATAGGCTGGCATAATCATTTTTACTTAACTGCAATCTTTTTTTAATACATATTTTTATTGATTTCAGAGAGGAAGAGAGAGGGAGAGAGAGATAGAAACATCAATGATGAGAGAGAATCATTGACAGGCTGCCCCCTGCATGCCCCATAATGGGGATCGAGCCTACAACCCGGGCATGTGCCCTTGCCCAGAATTGAACCTGGGACCCTTCAGTCCATAGGCCGACACTCTATCCACTGAGTCAAACCAGTTAGGGCTTAATGGATGTCTATACTACTACTGATTTTCTCCTTCCTTAAAAGCTGACCATTGTCATTTTAAAAATTTTATTCAGCTGAATCTGTGCTAACAGACAATGTAAAAGGAGTGCTTAGAAATATTTATGGACTTAGTCTTTGCTTTGTTTACTCACTGTTCATTTATTCCTGACCTTCATGTTGTTGTTACATAAAGAAATTCTACATTTTAAACTACTGACAATGAGCTTTTTAGATGTGGTTACAGAACAAATTTGGAAAGTACACCTTATTTAGAATCTTTCAAAACAAGAGTCTCTACTAATCTGTCCTACCTCATCTGAAGAGTACCAGGATGTGTCCTTTTGTCTGGCTGCTGCTAGAGTGACCCTGCCAGTAGTCTTAACCCCATTCAACTAACCTTAAACACTTCAAGGCCCTCAAATACGTAGGGCTTGTTGAGCTCTCTTTCTTGCAATAGATCTTTCAATTATGAAACAGCCTAAGTGCCCATCAGCAGATGAGAGGTACATCTACCTACACAATGGAATATTATGCCGCTATAAAAAAGAAGGAATTTTACCATTTACAACATGGAACTGGGGAGCATCATGCTAAGTGAAATAAGCCAGTCAGAAAAAGATAAATATCACATGATCTCACTCATAGGTGGGATATAATGACAAACATAATTTGATGAATAAGAATAGATCGATCTAGAGACAAATGGTAGGAGAGAGGTGGTTAGAGAGCAACTAAAGGACTTGTATGCATACAGTTAGCATAACCAATGGACACAGACACTGGGGTGGTTGGGGCTTGCCTGGGGTGGGAATGGCTGAGAGGAGATCAATTGTGGAAAAAGGAGACATATCTAAAATTTTAAACAAAACAATAAAATTTTTTTAAAGATTCATACAGAGTTTATAAGAAATATTTTGTCTAAATCTTCCATTCTTATACGTTTATAGTTTTTGAGCCACAATTTTCTGCTCTTCAATATCAAATTAATGAGCCCCCAGACTTCTTTTCCCTATGTTATTTAAGATTTTGATATTACCAGCTCATATGGAAAAGACATCATTAAATGCTAAATATCATTATTCTTTCTTGATATTGCTAGGGGGCAGTATTTACTCAGCTGACTTTTTTAGCAGACTAGCAAGCATAAAATAGTCAATGCATGTATGTTTTCTTTTCACTGGGTTTCAGTTTCCAACTTGAAGTCAGAAAATAGCTAATATATCTAACTTGATAAGATTTATTTTATATATTTTTATATTTGCAATAAAAATCTTATTTATTTGTTATTTCAAAAATTAAAACTTGAACCAACATTATCTTCTTTTGCTGGAGTTTTTTGTGTGTATCAGACTGTATTATGAAGATATAACTAATATTTTAAGAAATTATTTAAAATGAAAATATCAGTTAAGATTGTTTCAATCCTAAAAATAAAAAATATAGGTGGATAAGGGTGGCTGGGGAGAGGTCAGTAGGAGAAAAGAAGACATAGTTCATTCAGGCTATATGTAATACTTTAAACAATAAAGAATTTTAAAATAAAATAAGAAATATAGAAAAATAAGTAATAGGCATTACAACCTCACAGAATATATTAGCTATGTATTTATCTCATTGTAATTAATTGGTAAGAGGTGACTTGTTGCTAAGCATCTAGGAGTTGTTATATTTAAGAAATTAATTCAACTTGAATTATTACTTTTTTAAATATTAAATATGCTTAATTTTACTTATATTTTTTATTTTTTATTGATGAGAGAGAGAGAGAAACATAGATTTGTTCCACTTATGTATGCATTCATTGATTGATTCTTGTATGTGCCCTGACTTGGGATCAAACCCTCAACCTTGGTGTATTGGGATGACACTCTAACCAATAACCAATTGAGCTACCTGGCCAGAACCTCATTTTTCTTACTTTTAATGATTCTTTTTATAATTATTGTCAAAACTTAGGTATATAACTTAAAATTTCAAGATTTTTTTTCAATACTTTTGACTAATATAAAGGGTTTTTTAAATGTTTTGACCAAGGGAGATTTGCTACTTTTCTCATTATTTGATACTTATTGAAAATTCCTCCAGAAAATGTATAATTTCATGGTTATTTGGAACTTTATTTTATTCCTCTTGGTTATCTTTATTACAAACTATAGGCCCAGTGCATGAAATTTGTGCACAGGGCAGGTGTGTCCCTCAGGCCAGTCTGCACCCTCTCCAATGTGGGACCCTTCGAGGGATGTCTGACTGCCCTCACACAATAGAGACTGCTGGCTCTCAACCACTTGCCTGCCTGCCTGCCTGATTGCCCCTAACTGCTTCTGCCTGTTAGCCTGATCGATGCCTAACTGCTCCCCTGCCAGCCCGATTGCCCCTAACTGCCCTCCTGCTGGCCTGGTTGCCTCCAACTGCACTCCCCTGCTGGCCATCTTGAAGCAACCATCTTGTATCCACATGGGGGTGGCCATCGTTGACCACATGAGAGTGGCCATCTTGTATGTTGGGGTGATGGTCAATTTGCATATGCCTCTTTATTATATAGGATTTCATTCATTGTTTCGACAAATATTTGAGTGCCTATTTTGTATGTGCCAGGAATTTTCCTAGACCCTGGGTACATTATTAAAAAAAAAAAAAAGACATAATCTCTACCCTCATAATCTAGTGGGGGACAGACAATAAAGAAGATAAACATACTATGTGATATGTTAGATAGTGGTAAGTTTAAAGAAAGGGTGGAATAAACTAAAAAACATGAATGTTAAGTACTCACATAGAAGAATTGAATTTTTAAGTAATAGTAGTCTAGAAACGTCTTACAGAAAAGGTGACTTTTAAATAAATGTCTTAAGGAACTGAGGAAAAGAGTAGTTCATGCAGAAGTAGCAGCAAGTGCTACAGCCCTAGGATGGAAGCATGCCAGGGACATGGAAGGAGTAGCCAGGAGACTGAGTGGAGCCCAGTGAAGGAGGAGGTGAGGTCAAAGAAGTGATTGGAGCCGAAACCGGTTTGGCTCAGTGGTAGAGCGTCGGTCTGCGGACTGAAAGGTCCCAGGTTCGATCCCGGTCAAGGGCGTGTACATTGGTTGCGGGCACATCCCCGGTGGGGGGTGTGCAAGAGGCAGCTGGTCGATGTTTCTCTCTCATTGATGTTTCTAGCTCTCTGTCTCTCTCCCTTCCTCTCTGTAAAATATCAATTAAAAATATTTTTTTAAAAAGAAGTAATTAGAGGTCCTGATTACATTGAGTCTTATAGGTCAGAGTTAGGACTTTTGCTTTTATTGTCAGTGGCAGAAAGCCACTGGACACCATTGAGCAGAGGAATGTCATGTTCGGATCTAAACACTTTAATGAGATCATTCAGGCTGCGATGGTCAGAGAAGCCTGAGGAGGGCAAGGATGGAATCTAGGGGACTGCTCATGGGCTGATGTCAACAATCTAAGCAATGATGCAAGTGGCTTAAATCAGGAAATTGGGAGTCTGGGTGGTGAGAAGTTTTCATATTCTGGATATATTTTGAAGGTAGAGCCCACATAACTGCTGGTAACAAATGTACAGTGTAAGAGTATGAAGAGTCAAGAATGATTCCAGAATTTTTTTTTTGCCTGAGCAATTGGAAGAATAAAATTGCTCTTCACTGAGATAAGACTATATTTGAAGGCACAGATTATGGAAAAGATACGAGGAGCTTAGTTTGGGATATGTTCTGTTCTGTTCTGTTAGACATACAAATAGAGATTGGACATATGAATTTGTAGTACAGAGGAGAAATTGGGATGGAGCTATAAATACGGGAGTTCTCACACTGTATGTAATAATTTGGAGAGAAAGAGAAAAGGTTAAAGCACTGAACATGGGCACACCAATATTTGTCAGGGAGATGAAGAGGAACTAACAAAGGAGATGAGAAGGAGCAGCCAGAAAAATAAGAAGAAAACTGAAAACTAGGTGAATGTGAAATCTGGGAAGCAGAGTTGGGGTTGGGGGGTGGGGAGTATGTTTTGAAGAGATGAGGGTACTCAACGATGTCAAACTGCTGAAAGATTAAGAATGAAAATTGGCCATTAGATTTAGCAAATCTTTCGTGTACAAAATAAGAGTAGTTCTGGTAGTGAGGTGAAGGCAAGAACATAATTGGAATGGACTGAGAGAATATTTAATGGACAACTACTGCTCTTAATCAAGCATCTTTCAGGGTAGAATTATGCTTTGTTCACTCCTCTCCATTAGGCAGAGAGCATGAAATCTCTCTTACCCTGACTTTTGTCTGCATAGACCTTCAGCAAATTGCATAGGCCTGCTCACATTAGAGAGGACAATCTGCTTTACTCAGTCTGCTGACTCACATGTTGGCTTTTTCCAGAAACATCCTCACAGACACACCCAGGATAATGTTTAAATATCTGGGCACCTAGTGGCCCAGTCAGATTGACATATAAAATTAACCACCATAGAACCATGTGATTATTAATATTGCTTTCTTTAAATCTGCCATTTGGCTGTTTTTATTTTATTTGTTCATCAGTTCTTTGTTCTTTTTTTACATTTTCTCTGCCTTCTTTGGTTTAATTGGGTATTTTTTCCTGTGATTCCGTTTATCTCCTTTGTTGGCATGTTAGCCATAACTCTTCCTTGTGTTTTCTTATCAGTTTCTTTAGGATTTGCCCAGTGGCCCTCAAACAGGGGCGGTTTTACCTCCCTAGGATTATTGGCAATATCTGCAGACATGTTTGACAAAACTGTGCAAGTGCTACTAGCATCTAGTAGGTAGAAGCTGGGTTACTACAAAAATCTTAAAATGCAGAGTATAGTGACTCCACTCCTTGACCAGAAAGAGTTATCCAACCCAAAATATGAATAATGGTGCAGTTAAAAAATTCTAGTCTATACTACACTTCTTCAACTTATAACAGTCTTCTTTCAAGTAATATTATATCATTTCACATATAGTGTAAATACCTTATAACAGTTGTCCTGGCATTTGTAGTGGTGTCCTACATTTTATTTTTCCGTATGTTATAAGCCCCACAATGAATTGTGTTTTGCTTTAAGGAGTCAATCACTTTTAAATATTTTAAAATAAAAGTATTTTTTATTTAACCACATATTTATAAATTCCTAAATATCCTCATTCTTCTATGATTTTTATCTCATAACATTTCTTTCTGCCTGAAATACTTTCTTAAGCATTTCTAGTAGTGCAGAACTGCTGGTGGCGAATTCTTTTCATTTATGTGTAGGAGCCTTTATTTTTACCTTTGTCTCTGAAAGATATTTTGCTGGCCATACAATTGGAAGTTGATATGTTTTTGAGTCTTTAATACTTTAAAAATTTTGCTCCACTGCCATTTGTTATGCACTGTTTTCAAAAACAATGAAAAACATTAGTCTCATTGATGTCTTTTTCCCTCTGGCTAAAATTGTAAGGTTCTTTCCTTTACCATTGATTGAGAACTTTGAGTATAATGAGACTACCGTATTTGCCGGCGTATAAGACGATTTTTTGGCCCTGAAAAATACCGTATTTGTCGGCGTATAAGAGACTGGGCATATAAGACGACCCCCTAACATTTCCACTAAAAATACAGAGTTTGTTATATACTCGCTGTATAAGACTACCCCCCACTTGGAGGCATATTTTTCAGGGCCAAAAAATCATCTTATACGCCAGCAAATACGGTAAGTGTAGTTTTATTCATGTTTGTTATGTTTCAGGTTTTTGAAATTTTGGCATCTATTAGTGTATGTTCCCTTCCTCTACCCCCCTCAACCATCAAATTCTAAAAATATTCAGCTATTATTTCCTCAAATATGCTTTTTGTTCCCTCTCCTGTCTCTTCTCCTTTATAGTCTCCAAAGGAGACTCACTGATGCACAGTACATGTGTTATTTTTCCTCCTCTTTGTTTTATTGCTTTGTTCTATTGCTTTATATTAAAGTTCACTAATCTTTTCTTCTGAGATGTCTGATCTGCTATTAATCCCATTCAGTGTATCTTTTTAATCTCAAACATTTTAGCTTCCTCAAATGTGTGCCCTCTTCAGTATGTGGGAAAATGGGTTGTTAGCTAGTTGCTAAAGTAATTCAGAAAGACTCCTAATGTCAAACAATTGGCTTTGATCAGAAGGGTAGAGGGAAATGTAATTTATGTCATGTCTTTAAAAGAAATTAAGTTGAATACAAGTGATGTAATTAATTTTTTTTATTTTTTAAAACTTAAATTATACTGAAGAGTTTGAATTTTGTTATATTTTATTGTTTTCTATAGTCCATACTCTTTACATTGAAGTCACATATCTTTGTACTTCTCAGTTCTCTCACTTGTGATGTCACTTGAAAGGATTTCTATGTGTTAACATATGAAAATGATGATCTAGTGGAGAGCAGAGGGCTTTATTTCACATACAGTACTTAGATATCAATGTAGCATGTCCTTATACTTATGGTTCTCGACTAGCATTTTGGAAACATAAATACACAATTGGGTGCAATGCAAAGTTATATTGCAACTGTACTCATAAACTCATAATTGGTAGGTGGTAAAATATTTATTTTAACTCTAGAGGTTGCATAGAAATCTTTGTTTAATAGGAGCCTATATTGACACAGAAAGTAAAATTGGAGCTTTTTCAGATTTTTAATAGCTTATTGATTTTAGATACTTGCTTTGACAAAGAAGACTGTACTCTACTTTTAGAATTAAAAATGATCTATCACTTCCATAATCTCACAAAATTAATTGAAAGTGTGTGTTTATGTATTTATTTTTATTCCTAGACAATAAACTTAGGAAAATAAATTTGCCACTCAGCTAAAGAACCAAATTATTCCATTCCTAGATCTTATTACTTTTAGTCTGTTATGAAGCTTCCTATTAATTTAAAAAGTTGTAACAGAAAGCTTATGCTTTATAACACCTTTTTATAAGACATTTTGGCCATTTATTAAATATCTCATCAATTCTCAAAAATAGTAAGGTTAACTTAACACTAATGAGGACCACTTAAATCTCAGGAATATTTTTGTACTATCTGAAAAGTACACCTTTGAAATTAGCATGCTAGTGTTCTGTTTGGATTAGGCATGGTCTTAAGTGTATCTTTGATGAAATGAAGGCATGTTGAGTAATTCTTAACATAAGGGTTTTATGCAGCATTTGTAATAGATACCATTATTTAATAGAATATATATAAAATAATTATAGTGATCTACATTCTGTTATACTTTAATTAATGTCGTAGGCCAATATATAGATCTTTCTTTACCATTCAGTTTATCAGTAATCATTCTAATTATCTCTTTTATCTCCTCTTTATCCATCCGTCCCCATTACCCCTTTTTCCACTTACAGCTCTATGCCATCCCTTGGTTTCTTACCATGTTTACTCGTAAGTATCATTTTCCCTTTCCTTTTGCTGTTGTGTTAGCTAAAGAATAATTCCATCTTTCTCCAGTATATTATAGTAGTATCAACAGATTTAATTACATAATCACTCATATGTATTTCTAATGTAATAGAGTCTGGTAGAAAATAATATTAATCTGACAGCTGAATATAAAACAGTATTGTATTAAATGAAAACCTGGTTAACATATTGTGAATTCATAAAATTTCTTCCTTCTATTTAAAAAGAAATTAATATTAACTATAGGATTTACATAAAGTTTTGGAAAGCTACTTTACAACCACATTAGGCATAATTTTTTACAGATTCTCTAATAATAATTATCTTATTTCCTAAACTAGAATTCCTTTAGAAATTAAACAGATTATGTAAATGAGTAATGCTTTTACCAATTACAAATATTAGTACAATGATCGTTCTGCTTAAATATACACACATGATAAGTGAAATACAGTATTTAAAATAAATCTGTATGTATTGGCTTAGAAAATATTTACAGTATAAATAAATGAAAAAAATGTGAAAAATAGAAAATTGCTAATTGTTTTTTATGTGAATTTAATATAGAAAGTATTTAGAGCACATAGTAGAAATGAAACAATATTAAAGTTCAGCCGGCTGAATAAACTTATGAGAATAATATAACTACCTAGAAAATTCTAGAAAGAAATATATTGTATGGGAAAACTACACCAACATACATTATAAAGGTTAGAAAATGTCATGTTTTTGACCAAGGAAGCAATAAATTTACAAAGCCAAACAAACATTTTATAAAACAGTTTGATAGTACATGTTCTTAATAGTTTTTACCATAAGGTAATGGTCATATATCTAATAAAGCGGCTTGTTATTGTTTTAATTTTTATTCTGTTTTTTATTGTAATTAATTTTTTTGTATTTTGTCATTGTACAGATGTATTTCCACTGCACAAAATTTTTCACCTCTGGGATACCTTGCTACTTGGAAATTCCTCTTTCCCGTTCTGTATCGGAGTAGCAATTCTTCAGCAGCTGCGGGACCGGCTTTTGGCCAATGGCTTTAATGAGTGCATTCTTCTCTTCTCTGATTTACCAGGTAATAAGAAATAAATGGGATCACTAAATGAAATTTAATTATAAGATAATGAGACTTCCTTATACCAATTTGCACAAATCATCACTTAGCCCTCAGAAACTCTTCTGCTTAAGCCTACTCATCCCTCTCTACAGTCTCTCCCTTGAATACTGCCTCTTCCACTGGCCCAGCATTGTAGATACAAAACGGGGGCATTCTAGCTCACTCTGGTTTACTTTCATGTCGGTGATGTCATCAAAAGGGTACAAGAGCCAAGAGTAGTACCCTGTTTTTCTTTTTGCTTAGGACAGACCTGTTTAACTTCAGCTGGTAGAGAGTAAATAAAGACCACTTGGGAAGGTGTTTGATAATCTCTATGTATACAAAGATGTAAATCACTTGAAACTTGCTTTCTCCTATTGATAGCTTCTTGCTAACAATTTGACAGATTTAGGAAAGGAAACAATGTCTTCTTGGGAGGGCCAATCACAGTCTAGGGAAACTCCATCCCATAATGCACGTAGTAGTTAAAGCTGTATATTGTGTTCACAAGTGAGGAGTTTATAAATTTGGGAGTTAAATGCTTAAGTATAGAAATGGTTGAAAAGATGAAAGTAACATGGTTACCTAGGATATAATAATCTGTGGAGGAAAATTCTAAACCAAAATGTATTTCAGGTAGAATTCTACTTTATTCAAAAAGCATTTTATTGCCTCCAGTCCTTCTGCTGAATTTATTGCTGATCTCTATATTTTCAGGCAGACATAGTGACTGCTGATAATAAACACTTAAAATTACTCAAGATAAACTTGTCTAAAAACCAAAGAACAAAAGAAAAGTACATTAAGGTATATATTTATTAAGTACTCTCAAGAGAAAGAAAAATCCTGCTGCCTTTTCTGATTTTTTTTATTCTTTAATGCTTATTGCATTTCCTATTTATTTCTCACTTCATTGTAGGCATTAAGCAGAAGATATGATGGATGCTTAGGAAATTGTGCCATTAATGGCATGTAAATATCATGGATTTGAAAGGCTGAGTGAATTAAAGGAGCCAATAACATATTCTATCATCTTTTCCCCTTTAAACTACATAACCAAGGTTATGTTTTTAAAATAATTCCATTCATTTATTCAACAAATACTCATCGATTTCCTACAAGAAATGTGTGTTTATAATAAGTTTTTGTGTGTGTGAGTCTATAATTTAATAATCTGATTTCTGGTTTATCTTTTTTTTTTTTTTTTACTGACCCAGAACAGTCATGCATAATCATTTAAAGGTGATCCAATGGTATCCTGTAACTGTGGCTGACACTTCTAACTTTGGTTATCTTAATTACATGTGGTATTACCTTCTAGTTCCAGTAAGTTACTTGTCTGGCTGATGCATTAGTTCTTTAATTTTTCAGTGAGGGAATTCAGCTTCCCTCTCAGAATTGTTCTGTAGAATCAATAGGATTTGGAATCCAGTGGCATGTTAGGTGTGCGGATGTATTCCTATGCCCTAAATAAGGTACTGAGTGGGGAGTAAGTTCGGAAATGAGTGAGTGGGCATGACACTAGGAAAAATAATAAGTAAAGTTTTAGATATGTGCTTAAGATGTTTATGGGACCTAGATTGAGAAACTGAGGCACTGTTAGAGATTTTGAGTGACAAAATCGCAAATATAATTTGAAGATTAGTCAGAGACTAAAATTTCCTCTAGTATCCTTTTCTGTCTCCCTTGTTATCTTTGGGTTTCCCTAGAGATTCCTTTTTAAATAAGTTCTTTCATTTGTATTACCCTTTATTAACAGGAGCCCTATTGATATGTAGGTAACCTGTAGGGAAGGGAATGTGTTCTGTAATCCTCTAATTAAGTCTCCGCTTTTATCAAGCCTTGGTCTCTGGGTTGTGACCCTCTCAGGGGCTTCTTAGTGTCTGCCCCTTAGATGAGACAGGAAGGCTGGAGGGAGCCAGAGTTGGGTTTCCCTTCCCCCAGGTCACTTAGGCTCTGGTAAAATAGTTCCCATGAGTGCAGGCTTTGTTAGGGAGAACAGGATGATCCGGGCATATTTGTAAATGCCTGGTTTCCCACTTTCTCTGGTGGAAGAAGATATTTTTTTATGAAGTTTATGATATTTAAAGCACTTTAAGATATATAGTTGTCTAAACATATATTAATTTAGACATGTAGCTATTTCCTGTGCTGTTTATTCAATCCAATATTTTCTCCCTTTTAGATAGTGTTTTAGTCCATTTCCCTTTAATATGATTATTCATATGGTTGGGTTTATTTCTTGTTGTCCTATCTGCTCTGTATTTCTCTTCTTTCTTTTCTGACTTCTCTGGGTTAAATATTTTTAACATTTCATTTTAATACCTTTCTTGAATTTTACCTTTTGAATTATTTTGTTTATTGCTCTAGGGACTTTTATCTGCATTCCTAATTTATAACAGTTTAGAGTCAATATTGTACAATTTTATAGAAAATGTAAGAACTTTGCAAAAGTGTGATTTTATTTACCTTATGTATCTTGTACCATTGTTTTATATTTTATATCTACATTTATAATAAGTTATACAATATAATGTTATTTGGTTAATTGTCTTTTAAACATATGAAAAGAAGCAAAAATATTATCTTTTGTATTTATCACATTTTACCATAATAAATGCTCTTTATTCCTTCTTGTAGGTTTGGTTTTCTTCTGTATTTTGGTTTTTAGCAGGTTGTGCTCCAGTGTAGTTCTCTTTGTATTTATCTTGCTTTCAAGTCCTTTTAGGAAATATCGATTTCAAATAATATACTTTCCTGTTTTAGGATTTCAGTTGAGAATACATTGTTTGTATTTCTCTGAATATTCATTTTGACTATATTTTCCTTTAAGTCCTTGAATGTATTTATAGTAGTTACTTTAAACTCCTGTGTGCTATTTCCATTTCTGGATCATCCTGAGGGTCTATTTCTATCAACTTCTGTTTTCCTTCATTACAAATCATATCCTTCTGCTTTGCATATCTAGTTATTGTTTATTATATAGTGCATATAAAGATACATTTCAAGGAGTCTAGGTCTTATCTTTTAAAGAGTGTTAAGTTTTATTCCACTAGATCATTAAATAATTGGTGGGTCCTTTTATTCATGTTAATTTGGTTTTAGTCTCTTTTAATTCTTTCCTTAATTCATGAATATGGCATGTCGAGGTCTTTAACTAAATACCCAAGGTGACCAATGTGAAATCTCACTTACTCCAGGCTCCAACACCTCTCAAAACTTACTCATCTTTATGATCCCTTAGCACTTACCATTCCTTAAATATAGTAAGTTTAATTTTAGTTTAATTAAATTCAGTAAACAGTAGGGTGGCTTTAATGGAACTGTTTACATAGAGAAATATCATTTAGCCCTAAACCTAAGTTTGTACATTTCTAAATCTCATGTAGTGAGTTCACTTCAGAAGCTAGATTGTGAGTAGGAAATTTGGGCAATGTCAGTAATCTCTAGTTATAACAACTGTATCACTTTTAGAGTTTACAAAGATTTTTAAATATTTTATTTTGTATAAATATCGCAACTATGTTAATAAGTAGGTTTTCTTATCTCCATTTTGCTCTTGAGATAACAAGACACAGTGATCTAGTGGAATGCTCACCCTATATGATAAATAGGTAATATGCAAATTGACCCTCATGCCATAACACTGTCACAAGATGGCAGCACACACAGCGGGGGTAGGGCTGGCAGCCGCTCCACATGCCTTCCATCAGGGTTCCTATGGTCCAGTGGAGGTTCAGGGGTCCCAGTGGCCGCTTCTGCTGGATTTCTGTGGCTCCACGTGCACATTGCATGGGCGGGGCAGGGCAGGGCGGGGCAACCACTGCACACAGCCTGGAGGCAGGGCATCGGAATGGCACTCCAGGATTCAAGGCCATCCCATTGCATGCCAGCCACACAGAGCGGGACTCCGGGACTTGAGGCAGTCCCATAGCACAGAGGATTGAGGGGTCCTGGGTCTCATGTAATTTTGAACAATAGATCACTAGTTATTATATGTTAGTAACTGATATTTGGAGTCCAAATGCAGTACTTTTCACTATACAAGAAAACATATTATTTTGTTTGCAAAACTAAGTTTTTAGAGGTCAGAACAATTCCATATGTGTAGTTTCAAATGGTTCAATCTAGTAGCTTCATCATTTCAGTTCTGATTTCCTCAGAAGCTTATTTTTAACTACAAAAATGGCAATAGCTGATGGTAGATAAAACCCAAAGTAAAATACTAGCCATTTTTTCTTTCCACGTGTGTGAGCCCTTTCTCAGTGAACAGCAAATAAAATTTCTATCTTAAAAAAAAGTTTAACCTAGTCCTACCAAATAAAAGAGTAATATGCAAATTAACCATCACTCTGCTATACCCACAAACCACACCCACCAGCCAATTAGAGCAAGTATGCAAATAAACCCAACCATGATGGCTGTGGCCACAGAGAGGAGGGAGGCTTGGGTTTTTACAAAAAGCAGACAACTCTAAATGCATGAGGATTAAGAAACTAAGATTTAGAAGCATTATTTAGGTCAGAGTCACAAAGTACTTCACAGAACTTGGAATGAAACCTGGGAAACCATAATCCAGTGTACATGCTTTATTCACAGTGCATTCTGTCAAAATCATAATGCAAGTTGTAAAACAGCAGTGTCCTAAAATGAGAGGTTACTTTTTAAGAATAATTGCATATCTAATGTGCAGTTTACAAAGTACTATTGCATAATGTTTTGGCTTAAGTGAATGGAGAATGGGATATCTACAGTACTAATAATCAGGGTGAAATTGGGGTGGGCACCAGTAAATACTAAAGATCCACTGTAAACTTTCTACAGTGTTGACAGGGTGTTTTGGAGGCAGGTGCAAATGACTTTTTTTTGCCAGAGATTTAAGGACTGAACTACAACCTCTGATCTGAACCACTGAGCTTTTACTCAGTGGCAGATGTGTCAACTGATTAGAGCACTGCAGATGTAAAACCTGTCGTCGTCATCTGAAATTCTTTCCCTTTGGAGATTACAGTGTTAGATGGGTTAACTTTTTAAGATGACAGTTTTCTCTCTATAGCTGCAAATTTTTATCTTATCCATATTAACTGGATATTTTATAAAATGAAGTGAACATATCTCTGCTTACATCGACTAGAGAAACTTATTTCAAACTTTGATTTTCATCTAGTTGATGTCTGTTCTTCTTTCTCTAGAATGTCAAGAGGATAATGTTATAGAGGCTTAAAAAAAAATTTAACTGCATTAGCCATTGCTCAAGTAAATAAACCCATGTCTAAAAACATGTTATTTGTGGGGGGGGGGGGGTTAATATTATGTTAGAAATAGCATGTGGAGTGATGAAATCTGACTCTGTGTGTTGCCATGGAAGTAACTGACTCCGAAATGGATAAGCATCACTAATCGCATATGCAGGAAAGCTTAATTCAGTAACTGGTCTTCCTAGACCTGCTGGCCAATTCAAAATCCAAGTTAATTGGAAAATAAAATATGGCCTATAACCCTTTAACAACTTTAGACATTTTCTCCTCCTAATAACACACTTAACATAGTAAGCCCCTTAGCATTCTTATGTCTTAGTTTCTTCGTCTTCAGCATAAGTTAGGAAGGTTACAATACCTGTCTACTAGAATCATTCTAAGATTTAAATGAGCTAAGTGAAAGAATTCAATGCCTTGCACATAACAGATGCTCAGTAAGTGTGCAATTCCCCCCTTTCCTCCAAGGATTTTCCACCTTACAAACAGCAGGCAACTCTAAATGCTTGGCTCATGTACCATCCACAGAACTTAAGTACCTAGCTGTTCTCCCCTTTATATATACAGAGTGGCCAGATTATGATCTCTGAACACATAATAATATGGCCACTCAGTGTGTGTGTGTGTGTGTGTGTGTGTGTGTGTGTGTGTGTTTATATGTGTGTAGGTTCATGAATTTGTGCATGGGTGGGGTCCGGCCAGCCTGGTCAGGGGGAGGAGACATGGGCAGTTGACCAGCCTTCCTGCTGGTGGAACTTTTGGTCAAGGGGACAATTTGCATATTAACTTTTTATTATATAGGATATACACTGAGTGGCCAGATATTTATGTGTTCAGAGATCGTAATAATCTGGCCACTCAGTGTATGTATGCGTTTCTCATTTCAAAAAGAGAAATTGAGAATTTATCTTTTTGTAATTTAAAATACATACTCTATTTTTCTACATTGCCTATCTGAACTGACACACTTGTACTTTCACAGAGGAATTGAGAATAGCTGCCATTTACTGATGTTAGGAATACAGAAAGGGAAAAGCTAGTCCATGCTAAACTTCTTCATCCTAGTCAACTTGCTGAATTTCTACTGCCCCTCTGATGTCTCCACTTCCTCTAAGGACTGGCTTACTCTTCATCAGAATACTGACCTCCCAAAGAGCTACAGTGCCATCATAACATACCAGCAAAATTTGACATTGTAACAAGTTTGAAATATGTATTACTTCTTTCAAATCTGAAAAAGAAAAGGAAATCTTCTATGAAAATTTTTATTTTAATTGAGTTCATTTAATCTTTATTTAAACCTTTCTGCATTTAACTCAAATTATTTTTAAAAGGAGAATTACTGAATTGATGTTTTAATACATTTTTCTCTGATTATTTTATATCTTCTTTAATAACTGGAAATGAAAGTTTTAGTACATTTTACTAGAAGTCATAATGAATCAGCTTCTGAATCTTTTGCCTATCCACTCCCAAATTCCTCAACCTCTGTTTTACTTTGGAAAACTAAAACTATAATCATAATAAATAAGGCAGATTCTTAAGTAGAAGCTGTTATATCCATGATGTTTAATCAATTATATACTGAATTTAATTAATTATATACTGAAATATACCTATATATAAAAATGTATGTATATATGTTGATAATACCAAATGAAACACACACAGATATATGCATGTATTGACATATGCAAATATATATGAATATGTATGTTTATAATACAAAATATCCCCTAACATTTCAGTTAAAAATATGCTAATTAACATGTACATAATTTTTTGTTGAAATATTTTCTAATTAGGTATAATCCGACCCATGTGTCAATCCATGCAGTTAGGAAAGGTTGTGTTTTTTTAAATAACCATAGCAATCCAAATTTTATTTTTTTTTCTTTCAATTTTCTATCTAGAAATTGACATTGAACGTTGTGTACGAGAATCAATCAACCTGTTTTGTTGGACTCCTAAAAGTGCTACTTACAGACAGCATGCTCAGCTTCCAAAGCCAACTTCTGATAACAATGGAGTCAGAAGTTCAACATCTTATTTCTCAGAGTGTCCAGATACTCCAAAAACAGATCTGGTATGTATTTGAAGATTTATTCTAAAAGATGTATGTTAAAGTTAATAGACTGCAGTATCATTATTGCTCCTAATAATATCAGTTAGGTCCTTTTAACATAGCTATTTTCTAATGTTTGATTTTATTCATGCAACTGTTTCAGAAAATTTTTGTGTCTATTTGGTTATATGGGTAGGAAGATTGATTTAACATATTCCTTCAAGTAACAAGTTTCATTTTTTTTCTATGCAATCATATCTGTTTATATACCAATTTGTTTTATACTGAGAAAATTACAGAAAGCAAAGAAAGAATTATAAAAATAAAGACTGATAGTTGTTGATAAAATAAAAATATACACTTATTGATTGTTGACTGACAAAAGAAATAGCAACTTACTAAAAAAATTACTTACTGTATTTATGAATTCTCACTTAAGGATATTTTTCATTGATTTTTAGAGAGAGTGGAAGGGAGGGGGAGAAACAGAGAGAAAGAAACAACTGACTGTATTTTATTTGCTAGTATTTCTGGAATTGAATTTTTTCATCTATGTTGATAGATGAGATAAACCTATAATTTTCTTTTCATCTGTCCTTGTCAGTCTTTGATCATAAAATAATATTTCTTCTTTTTTCTGCTATGTAATCAAATTTGTATAAAAAGAATGATCTGTTTCTTATAGAGTAAAAAGCTTATCTATAAAACTATCTGACACCAATGTCTTTTAATCAGAGAGATATTTGATTATTCTTAAGTCAATTTTTATGTTTGTGAGGTTTTTTAATATCCATTTAACTACCATGCTTACTTTATCAAAATCCTATTTTAAAGTATTTATTTTTATAATTCTTATATTCTTATAATTCTTTATACAAAATAGTTTTTTTATTTTTTTACATTTTATCTGAAATTTTGTCCCCCTTTTTCCTCCTAATTTTGTTTATTTGAAGTCTTCTTGGTATGATAGAAGGTAGGTACAAAAAAAATAATTCATGCATGCCCTCTAAAAGCATATTCATTAAATTTAGGTTAATCACAATTTAGATTTATATATTATATAGTCTACGTTAGGTTCTATACCAGCTAAAAAAATAGCTTTTGTAAAGTAAAACATAAACTGCATTCTGTAGCTAGTATAATGGAAGTTTGAAAACTTCTATGAGAAGAAAACTTCAGTTAACTTTAAATTTTACATGCATCTATCATATTTATTCCCTGAAGCAGACCATTGTAGTAGAAAAAGTATGAACTTTGAACTAGATGGACTTGGTTTCCAATTCAATCCTACTCCATTTTGGTTTTATACTCTTGAATCATTTATATGACCCCTCTATTTCCCTGTTTGTAAAAGTGAGCATAATTATTATAATTCCTACCTTGCAGGGTTGTTTTAAGAATAATATATGTAAAGCACTGGTAATAATCATCATTCCTTTTTTAGTAACTGATAGTTAAGTGTTTCAACTTTGAAAACTATCCAAGAATTTTATGACAGTCTTTTGTATCTAAAGAATTCGTACAAAAGAAGAGACTTTCTAGTATTCTTCTATTTCCCCTCAGCTATGCTAGCTTTATTACTATCATTGCCCATTTAGAAGTCAACTGTATAGTAAGGGGAGCAAGGGAGAGAGGCTGGCTCTCCAACAAGGAATCTTTCTGGCGGATTTACCTCAGTAATTTTAGTGTAAGATTTCACTTTGACCTTTGTCTTAGTTTTAACACTATTTTGATCTTGAAGCAACTATAGAATTGCCAAAAAAATTATTTTATCTAGTGCCAAAGTCTATTCAATTGACTTTCCTTAAGTAGCTAAGATTCTGATTAGCAATCCTACCACTGCTTATTAATTGAAATATATATGACATATAATATAACTGATAAATAGAATGGAATGGATTTATTACACTGAATATATTTTGGAAAAAGATGTGGTCAACACTGTAACTATTTCATGTTTCTTTGTTAAATTATAGTCACCCTATTAATTTACTGAGGATTGTATAAGTTATATGTACACTATGAATAAACAAGAATTATTAAATTCTTGATTATGAACACTAGACTGGAATGTTATTAAATAAAATAAGTCTTATTTATATAATGTTAACTGCTTGCAGGTACTGCCACAAAGTAAGCAAAACAGTCATTTAGTTATCCTCAGTTTACAGCTGTACTTTAAATACGGATTAACTATGAATTTACTATAGATAAAAACTTTAAAGTACATTTGTATACTTTAGGTTTGAATAGCTTCTAAAAGCTATTTATATTCTAACATAAATGCCAGTCTACAGTTTCATATGTATATAGTAACACCACTACCTTTTATGGTTTGAACAGTTTAAAAATAACACCACAGTGCGTCATAATTTTCAGGTATTCAGTTACATGTTTTTATCTTTGAAGAAAGTATTTTTGCCCCCATTTTAGAGTTGAAGAAATTCAGAAGACTACTTAATGCAAGTTAGATTTAAGTTTCCATTTTATCCGTAGTGTACATGCTGTGTTACTCCCTAATACTTATTAAAATGTAAACATTAATATACATCACTGCAGTCATATATTTTCAAGCATTTTTTATTATTTTCTTCTGTTTTCCTAATGTATATATGCTTGCTATACTCATGCAATTACCAACATTCCTGCTGTTAAATAAGTTAAAATGTTTATACAATATGGTAGAAGGGGAAACAGTTATGTTTTACTTATAGATTATGTTGAGATTAGAATGCAAATCTAAAGGAGAGCTAAACACCATTTTCCAAAGTTATTCAGAGCAATAGATGATTCAAGAACAAAAAGTTTAGCCTTGCATCTATTTCCTTTATTGTTTATATTGTAACATCAGTATCTAATGATCTCTCCATAAGCAACTGGAACTTTAGAGCAATAGAATTAATACAATTTTAGTAAAAGATGAAGACTGGAAATCCTTGTAGCTAAATATAGAATTGGTAAGACCTATGAAAGGTAAGTAAAATAAAGAAGTTTTATAGAAAGCAGTATCTTCTAAATATTTTTTATACCATAATGTGTATAATCTCTTTTAGTACCCACCCTCAGACCAAAAGTAAGCCGGGAAAAAAGCCAGCATGAGAAAATAAGGGGTAGTGGAATTTAGTGGTAAGATATAAAAAGAACTTTATTTACTTGATTAAAATATGAATTTTTCTCTTGTAGTCCAACTTTAGATAAGTAAGGCAAAAAAAATTTCTAGATTGACACCTTAAGGAATTTATTAAGAATTCTAAGCACCCTATCAAAAGTTATTTTTATAATTTAGACTCCGATAAAAATCAGCTAAGTGGGCCACATGGCAACATACTGTTATATAATTTTGCATTTACAATATTTTTAAACTATAAACTTAATACCAAATAACAAAAATTAATTTTTGCATAATATATTTTTCACATTTTAAATGATAACATAAACATACAAAGGATTATGCATATATAATACCAACATTGAATTATATGAATAATAATGGGGAAAAGGGATTAGGCAAATAATCTAAAATATAATCTAAAAATAATTTCTATTTGACTTTAGAATATATTTCGTATACTCTGTGTACAGGTCTACTAATAAAATATGGATAGTCTTTAGAGAATTTACTTTTTAATAGTGGAAGAAAAGAAAGCATTGTTGAATACTTGATTCAAGAAGAAACAAACAGCAGCTGATTCCATTTCTCAGGGGCATTTTTTATTTATTTTATTTGACTACTAGAGGCCTGGTGCACAAATTCATGCACCAGTGGGGTCCTTTAGCCTGGCCTGCGGGATCAGACCCAAACCAGTTCTCTGACATCCCCCAAGAGGTCCCAGATTGGGAGAGGGCACTGGTGCACGATTGGGGCTAAGAGGGACATGGGAGGTTGGCCAGCTGGGGAGGGACTGTGGGAGCGCTCAAAGGCATGTTCGGCCCATCTCGTTCAGTCCTGATCAACCAGACCCAAGGAGCAAGCTAACCTACCGGTCAATCTGCCCCCTGGTGGTCCGTCCACCTCATAGCGAACTGTTGAGCAGTCTTAGATATCATTAGCATATTAGGCTTTGATTGGTTGAACAACTGACTGGTCAACAAGACACTTAGTATATTAGGCTTTTATTATATAGGATAATTCAAAGTACTGTTGAATTTATAACATATGAAAGAGAATTCAGGAAATAATTTGGAAATTTATAATGTTGAACATCTTTGACATAGAATGTTTGCCTCCTCTCAAATCTTCAACAGAAGCAGAGGATTTTCTTTATGGACAGCAGTAGAAGGCAGTTGCTTTTGTAATCACAAAAAAAAATCAAATTTTTAATGGGTAAAGGTTAAAGTTGGTGGTATGTGGGCAGGCTAAATAGCCATCTTAGATGGTGATTGAAGAAAATTCAATTTATTTAAGAAAAAGAGTATGGGAGATAGGGCTATCCAAAGGGAAGGTCTACACAGAAAAAAAAAGGGAGGGCCTTGGAGAGAGGTTCAGGATTTAGCCAGGGATGATCTGCTGCTGCCCATTGCTCCCCTGGTAGCAAATAGTGTGGGGTCTCTTACGGTTAGGGGTTACATAAGAGTGTGGGGGAATGGCATGGCATGCTCCTTGGAGGAAGAGCAAACACTGGGTCCTTTGTCCTGGAAATCTTAGGGGAGGTGTCAGGGGAGTGTCTTAATAGAATATTCATCAGCTTTCCAGGTGTGCTCTTCCAGGGTCCTGGCCTCCACTGGCTGGTTGATATCAGGCAGGAGGTCATTACTCAATGAGGCTGGTTCTGAGGCAGCCATGGCGCCACTTCTCTGGTTTTGCTGCTTTTCCAAACCTGGAGATGAAATATAATTGAGGCTTAAATGTTATCATTTAAGATAATATTTTAAATTAAGAAGAGGCCAGGCGTCTAAGCGCCCCGGCTAGCAATATGGAAGGTCTGGGGCCCACACTGCATGACTGGTGACATGCTGAGGGAGGACAGGGTGGTCTGCAGGGGAGGGTCTCGTTTCCGCCCTTTGCCCATTGCTGGGCGTCCAGAGTTTTCCACCCTGGTGGATTTCTATACCTACCCCATCATCCTTGCTCTGGAGTTCTAACAGTGCCACCTCTTAAAATTATACTGGGCAAAATTTGCCAGCAATAAGGAGAGGTTTCTGTAGTCTTAAACATAATAGTTGATTGCAGGATAAACTGGCAATCAGTAAATTAGTTAACCAATAACTTAGGTTGACTCTGGTACTTCACTTTTTGTTTTGTTCTCTGTATGGGTGGCAACCATCTTCACTAATGAACTGTTGCTGGTTAAATGGGGTAAAGAATTCCTAATTAAGTAAATAAAGCACTAGGTTGAGAATTAGATGGATCGCAACATTTGTTATCATGTTGAAAAATAGCTAAGACTATAAGGGAATTGGGATGGGGAGAGGAATGGAAAAATCACACTCAAAGGCACATTTAATGTGGGGGAGGTGCATACCCAGCAGTAGATTAATAATTTCATAATCTGGGGGAAAATTTGTGATACAAGCTATGAGAGTTACATAATATTCTCTGCTGGTAGAGGTACAAAGGATGTATAGTGATTGCCAATTTGTAATAGAACCTCTGTCTCTCACCACCAAAGTCTCCTTAGGGTATATAGATAATCTGTAATTGTTCATATCTTTGACCAACATCTTCTTCCTGTCCTTTTACTAATCTACATTTTAAAAGAGCAAACTTCATCCTTTAGTTGTTCTTTGGCCTTTATTTTCAGTACTAGAGACCCAGTGAATGAAATTCGGGGAGAAACTCAGCCCAGCCTGCACCCTCTCGCAATCTGGAACCCCTCAGGGGATGTCTGACTGCCAGTTTAGGCCCAATCTCACAGGGATTCCTACAGTATCATCCCTAACCACTAGCCTGCCTGCCTGATCTCCCCTAACCACTCTGCTTGCCTGCCTGCCTGATCGCCCTTAACTGCCTCTGCCTCAGCCCCTGCTGCCACAGCTTTGTCCAGAAGGACATCCAATAGGTCATTCAGCTGTCCAGACTGATTAGCATATTATGCTTTTATTATTATATGTCCATACATGAAGATGTGCATTAAAGTGAGAGTTTTTTTTTCTAATTCTCAGATTATTTACCAAAGCTCTGCTGTGTTCTTTTAAACATATATAATATGCCTGTCTGTTCAGATACATATTTAAACATTAAGTGAAATTGTTGGAAGGGGAGTAGATATTATAACAATTCTGTGACCATTAGATTTGGGGAAAGGAGAGAAATTTTTTAGAATTCTTCAAGTGAGATGCCTGGCAGTGCCTTATCAACACCACCGAATTGTTGATGAATTAACTGCTTCTGGTTCCATCTCAACACAAGCTTTAACAGCACTAGAATTACATGTGTAATTTTCAATTTTATAGACATACTAAAGAAAAAGTTTATAGACATACTAAAGAAAAAGTTTGTCAGAGACTTTAGGTCTTTAAACCTAATGGAGCCCATATACTGAGAAGAATGGTGTTAGTAGAAGCTGAGTCTTTGGCAAGAAATGCCTTGGCTAGTTGAGAGGACAGCATACCATCAAGATTTCTAAAGTCCATCTAATGTTTAAAAGGGAATATTGCTATGAACAATAATTTCTAAGCAGAGCTGATCCTCAGAGGAGAATATCTTTGACCTGTCTCTAAGCTAAGTCAGAGCTTTATTTCTGTTAGTCAATAAGAGAACTCCTCCAACTTGAATAGAGCTAGTGATAACTTGTTTCTCAAGCAAGCAAATAGCTGATGTTGAGTAGTCTGTCAGAATCAAGGACTGACTGGCTTTAAAATTATGTGGAAAAGCTGTATCTATTAATGTCATATTGGAAAAAATGAAGTTTAATAGAAATAGACTTATTATTTTTAGAATTTATGATACTTGTTATATTTTAGTGCTTAATAATTTAGCCAATTGTTTTATTTACATATAATTTATCCTTTGTGTATTATTTATAATAGCCTGGCATATTTTCATCCATTTTTCATGCTAATGAGATTATGAAACTATCCAATTATTATTGTTAACTATTCATCCTGAGAAGCAGCATTAAAATTTCCAGACAGAAGAAGTTAGAGGAACAACAAGATGGCGGCAGAGGTAAACGCCTAGCTGCAGCCGCACTCAACAATTTCAAAAAATACAACTAAAATATAAAGTGGACACTATCCAGAACTACAGGAAAGTTGACTGACTGGAAATTCTACAACCAGAAGGAAAGAGAAAACCTGAAGGACAATCGGAGGAGCTGTAAAAGCCTAAGGTACGGAGGCAGCGTGCGCGGGAAGAGGACGGAGCCGGAGAGGAGGGGCGGCTGAGCGCCTGGCTGGCGTTTCCTAGCGGGAAGGAGATAAAAGCTCCGGACTGTGCTGAACCCCAACTCCGACTGCACTGAACCCCAGTTCTGGGCGAGACCCTGGGGTCCAGGCTCATACAGAGGGAATCTGGGCTGTAAGGCGGAAGCTCAGCAGAGCGGCTGTGAAAGGCAGAGCTCCGGAGTCGCGCACATTGTGCGCAGAGGACTGACTGTTCCCTGAGCTGCTGAATTGCCCCAGCGGGAAGCACTCAAAAGCTCAGGACTGTGCTGAGCTCCAGTTCTGACTGCACCGAACCCCAGTCCTGGGCAAAACCCTCGGGCCCCAGCCTCATACAGGGGGAATCTGGCTGTAAGGCAGAAGCTCAGGGAGAGCGGCAAAAAGCAGCGCCCCTGAGTCGCGCACATTGTGCGCACAGAGGACAGACTGTTGTTTGGGCTGCGAGATTGCCCTGGCGGGAAGGAGACATAAGCTCCAGACTGTTCTTAACCCCACTTCCAACTGCTCTGAACCCCAGTTGTGGGCTTGTTGGGGGAGAGACTACACTGTCTGGTAGTGGGCGAAGCTCTAGGGTGTCTTTCTCTCAGAGGTGCTTGCAGCGAATACCAAAGGACACTGAGGTACACTGAGACTCAGGAACCTCCGAGGGCGGGGCTAACCTGAAGCCAAGGCTGTAGGCTCCACCCTGAAACTCCGCCCCATCCAAGCTGAACTCAGAGAGGCTTTTGCAGGTTTCCAAGTCTAGTGGAATAAGGTTGTCTCCTGGCATAGACACAGCTGATCCTCCCAACCTACCAACTCAGGGAAGCAGCAAAAATGTCAAAACGAGGAAACAGATCACAAACGAAAGAAATGGAGGACAAAAAGCGACTGGATATAGAGTTCAAAACCACGCTTATAAGGATGTTCAACAATCTCTTAAAAAAGGCCGATAAAATAAATGAGACCTATGAGGATATGAAAAGGGATCAACAAGAAATAATAAAGGTTCAACAAGAAATGATAAAGGATCAACAAGAAATGAAGAATACATTCTCTGAAATAAAAAATATTATGCAGAGTCCTAAAAACAGATTGGAAGATTGCAAGAATCAAGTCCAAGATTTGCAACATAAAGAGCCAGAGGACACTCCTCCACAGAAGCAAGAAGACAAGAGAATCCAGAAAGTTGAAGATGGTGTAAGAAACCTCTGGGACAACTTCAAGCGAACCAACATCAGAATTATGGGCATCCCAGAAGATGACAGAGAGCAAGATACCGAAAACATATTGAAAGAAATAGTGACAGAAAACTTCCCCCACCTGGTGAAAGAAATAGACTTACACGTCCAGGAAGCACACAGAACCCCTAACAAAAGGAATCCAAAGAGAACCACACCAAGACACATCATAATTAAAATTCCAAGAGCTAAAGACAAAGAGAGAATATTAAAAGCAGCAAGACAAAAGCAGGTAGTTACATATAAAGGGGCACCCATAAGACTGTCAGCTGATTTCTCAACAGAAACCATGCAGGCCAGACGGGAATGGCAAGAAATATTCAAGGTGATGAATAACAAGAACCTACAACCAAAAATACTCTACCCAGCAAAGCTATCACTCAGAATCGAAGGCCAGATAAAGAGCTTCACAAATAAATTTAAGCTAAAGGAGTTCATCACTGCCAAGCCAGAACTTTATGAATTGCTAAAAGGGGTTCTTTAGGAAGAGGAAGAAAATAAAGATAAAAATTATGAACAAACACGTAACTTTCAACAAGTGAGTCTAAAAACCAAGGGAAGTAAAAATCCTGATGAACAATATTAACTGGTGAATATAATAGAATCAGAGGTATGGAAGGGGAGTGGACTGATGATTCTTGGGGAAATGGGGAGTGGGGCGGGGCGGGAAGAGACTGAATATAAACTGCACCTATGGATGAGGACAATGGGGGATGGGGAAAGGGCAGAGAGTTGAATGGAAACTTGGTGGAGGGGAGCAATGGAGGGGGGGGGGAATGAGGAACATTTGTAATAATATGAACAATAAAGATTTATAAAAAAAAAATAAAATAAAATAAAATCAAGAAGTTAAAAAAAAAAAAAAAAAAATTTCCAGACAAATTTTTGGTGCTAAATATCCTCACATTCTTAAAGAAGGAGTAAATGTTTGCAAGAATATCACATTATTATCTCAATTACATGTAAATCTAAAGATAGAGAATGTCACCATTCTACAATAGGCTTATCTTTGCATGGCTAAATTATTCTATTATGTGTATACATACACACATACAGAATATATGTATCTTACCCTCTAGCACAAATTATTCTTTTTTTTTTTATCTTAGGAAAAACTTTTTTGAAAAGGTATTTTTTCTTCAACATTATCCATTAACATGGTTGCAGCTTTGGCTTTTTCTTTTTATTCATTTATTGGGGTGATGTTTGTTAGTAGGATTATATACTAAGTGAAAAGTTTAAGAAATATATACAACTGAAATCAACAAGTGAACAAGCAAGAAAAACAAACAAAAATACCTTATTTTGTTTTGTTGTTAATCCTCACCAGAGGATTTTTCCATTGATTTTTATCTTTTGGGGAGAGAGTGGAAGAGAAAAGGGGAGGGAAGGAGGAAGGGACGGATGGGGAGAGAGAAAAGGGGAGAGAGATTAGTTGTCTCCTGCACATAACTTTACTGGGACTGGAACCGAACCTACAACTCAGGTATGTGGCTGACCGGGAATTGAACCCAGGACCTTTCCGTGCATGGACTGACCCTCTTAATCACTAAGCCACACCTACCAGAGCAAAAATACCTTCTTTTTATGCCACTTCACTTTACATTCTATCTTCTCCATTCCCCTGACAAAAGTCACAAATTATTCTTTTCAACTGTATGCTCCCACTTGATCTCTTAGGAACCTTCAGAACAGTTAACTGTTTCTTTTACAAACATGACTTTTCCTAGGATTTTGGTATATCCTGATCTTGTTTTCCTCTTTCCTCTCTGTTACCTCCACTCAATATCTTTCACTGTCTTTATCTGTTTCCATATCATTATATATAATAATCCTCAGGGTTCTGTGTAGGCCTCCTGTTCTCTGTCAAGACAGTCCTATAGACTTGCATCTTACATTTGCCCTGAGCCTGTTATTAGCTCCAGCTTCTCCTGTTAGCTCTAGGAGACCCATATAGCCAATGCCTACTCAACACAAGCGTGCTCTAATTAACATGTCCAAAACGGAATTTATTTTCTTTTTTCCTTCAAGCCATTGTTCCTTCAGAATTCCCTATATGAATAATCACCGTTATCACTTCCCAACCTACTCAGGTCAGTCTCTAAATTCATCCTTGACTCCTGCTTCTCCTTCCATATTCAATTAATCAGAAAGCCCTTTTCGTAAATCTCTATTTCCCACTAACTCTGATGCCATCATTTTTGTCAAGTTCACAATCATCTCTTACCTGCTGTCTTTCCTACAACAGTTTCCTGCATCCATTCTTGTTCCTCCCTGATCCATTCTTCAGACTTCAACTGGCATAACATTTAACCTTTTTTATTTTTATTTATTTACTTATTTATTTATTTTGCTTAAAACCACAGTAGTTTCACTGCCTCATACTTGTGGAGGCTAAAAGTTCAAAATCAAGGTGTTGGCAGAGCCACACATTCTCTTATGGCTGGAGGTGAGAATCCTCCTGGGCCTCTTCGAGCTCTGTTTCCATAAGACAATGTATCTGAAAGATGGTCTTCAAAATGTTCTATAATAACTGTTAAAATGCGTATTTGAGTCTCCACAAACATCCATATCTACTAAATCAATCTCTGAGGGTTGACTCATGTATTCTTTGTTTTTACTAAGGTCCTGGCACAATTCATAACATATGTGCACACAGTTTTCTCATGACAGAAATGTTTATTCATGGTAGGAGACTCAATGAGAAGATATTCATATTTATGGTTAATTGTTATTTTTGTGTTTATTCTTTGCATACTTTTATACTAATCTACTTGTTTTATAGTTATGTACATCTAACATTTTTTGGCAAGTTAACTCTCCTTTCTTGAACCAAAACCACCACCTGTTTCACAACTCTGCAATCATAGCCTACTCACTCTCTGAACCTCTCTTTTTGTTTTTACTTCCAAGAACAAGCCCTCTTCTAAATCTCTCTTCCTGGCTTCCCCACCCCTTCTTGTTCTGCAATCAGAGAAACTTACCTACAACATCCTATTTCAAAAGCTATTCATGTAGAAAGAAATTAGAATGCGAAATTCACCCATGACTCAAAAAAACTTGTTTCCTACTACACTACACTTTATGACTTCCCTCTTTAAATCAGTAAAAGGTAGCCTTATTATATCAAGTAAGAATGAATATAGTGATCTTAGTAATAAGTGCAGGGTGTTAACATACGAGTATAAACACAGTTGGCATATAACATGGAAGGCATCAGTAATTGAAAGTGAAAAACTGTTCTCCCTCCTGAAAACTTAATAATGTGAGCAACTTTGCCTCCAGAGAAGAAATGTGAAGAAGCGAGAGAAATATTGGTTCGGGATTAAGGAAAAGCAGAGGATAATGATTTTTTTTAAGTCTTTAATTTTCATTTCTCTTTTTTCCTCATCATTTTAAAAGAATTTTGACTAAGTTTTATTCGTTCAGCAAACATTTATTAAGCACCTACCCAAGCACTTGGTAACTTAATTCGTTATGGCCTTTACAGTTACAGAGAGGTCTTTATTTCCTAGTAGTGTGGACTGCAGATTGAGGGTACTTGAAGAAAGATGGTTGAGAACAGATCTTCAATTCAGATGAATGGGAAGAAAATCAGCAATGCCCAGCCTTGTCCCCATGATCACCAGGATGTTCATTCTCCAGTTCCAAATGTCATTTAAAACAGAGGCTGCCAAGTGCAGAGTTAGCAAAGTTGTTATCATTTTATATGAACTGCCTTTTCCATAGTATATAAGTTCAAATTTGGGGTGTAATGTAATTCAACTTACCAGAAAACCATTTGGCAGGTAGAAATATTATATCAGGAAGGGGTAAAAACATGTCTTACCTTGTTTGAAAGGGTAAACTGGACCAAAATCTCAAATCCTTCGTAGAATGAAACAGTTAAAAATAAATACAATTACCGTATTTGCCGGCGTATAAGACGACTTTTTGGCCCTGAAAAATATGCCTCCAAGTGGGGGTAGTCTTATACGGCGAGTATATAACAAACTCTGTATTTTTTAGTGGAAATGTTAGGGAGTCGTCTTATACGCCCAGTCTCTTATACGCCGGCAAATATGTATTTTTCAGGGCCAAAAATTCGTCTTATACGCCGGCAAATACGGTACCTAAATAACACAAGGGTCATTCTTTACTTCTGGGTAAAGAAACTGTAAATCAGTGATGCATTTTTATCCTTACTTTTCCTAGTGACCCTTCATACTTTTCACATTTAAAGATCTAATTGTTTTTTAGCTGCAGTAGTATAAAGCTTGAAACATTTATATGTTAAATACATGTCACTGTGTTTTTAACATTTACTGTTATCCTTTTTTTGTATAGTTATCCTGGGGAATCGAATTTCATAGTTGCATATTAAAAATGTTTATTCCTCTGAGTTATAGAAATCTCTGGGTCTTCTCATCCTAACTCATCAAATTGCTAAATGCCACTTTTCTGATTGTGGACATTTCAGTTGTGCACAAGTCTGTTCTGAATGGAGCAGTGTCCTGTAAATCGCAAGTGAAACCAGCAGAACAAAATGTCCAGAGCCAGACAAAATTGAATTGTGACTGAATGAGCACTAGAAGATGTCTAGAGTGTTATATTGATTTTTTTGGGGGGAGGGGGGGCGGGGGGGGATGTCCTGGGAAGAAAAGAGAGATGTTTTAGAGGATTTTGGTGGGAGGATGTTGGGGGTGAAGTTCTTGATGGGAAACACAAAAGAAAATAAATATTGTCATCTTTGGTGAAAATAACAATTGTTGTATTTGGTAGAATATATCCTGTTTAGGATTGACCCATACTAATAGCTGAACTGATCTGGAGGGACAGCTCACGCTTCCAACAGATATTAGAGGATGCTTTGAATCAGCATTAGCATGTCCACATAACAGTTGCTAGGAAGGTTATGTTATGACAGTTGTTTTTTTATTCCTTTGCAGCTGATTTAATTCATTATTGATTTGAGATAGCTTCTGTAGCAATGTTTTTCCACAGGGCGTTTATAAAATACATTTTCTTCATGAAGAGCCATGGGCACAGATAGGATAATTCCAACTTCTAATGTATTTCTGGGTCTTGCACTGTGATCTTCCTTATGCAACCCCAAAGTACAGGGGTGTCCTTTCCTGTATCAATGACATTCCATGGCATTTAGAAAGAAATGGATTCTGGCACAATTCTGCAGAAAGGCTAGCAACAACAGACATAGCTATTATATACAGGAGTCATTGCAATGACTTTTACAACCCCAAGGTATAAATATGCTGTTTATCCCAACACTTTTCCCAGGATATCCTAGAACATATGTAAATTAAGTAAACAAGCCATGTTATATGAGAAATAAACCTGCTACTAAAAATTCATTTTGTTAACCTGATTTCTACAGGTTCTAATACAGGATTTAACAAACAAAGGTATATAGTGAAAAAAGAAAAGACAGCTTTTATCTGCAACATTCTCACATCTTCCACAGAATCATTGCTAAAGGTTATTTCTTTCTTCCTTTCCCCCAAAGTAAAAAAAAAAAAACCTTGCTAAAAAAGAAAAGTTATTACTAATTTTTTAAAAAATTGCTAAACTGGAATTATTCCAAAATACATCAGTATGAATTATAATTTATTGTTCAGTAAATTAAGTAAACACTGAGCAAACAGTAGTCAAATACAGTCTTACATAATTGACTTAATTGATAGATTTTAAAAATTATACTTATCAAATATATATTTGAATTCACTTAAGATTAATATAATGTTTGTTTTCTCTCATAAACTAAATGATTCCCATTAAATACCCCTTAAGATAAATTAGATTCCCACATGTATTTATATTCATTTCTGAATTTTTTTTCGTTTTTATTTGTTTTATTCTATTTCCTTTCTAGTACCAAGAAGTTATTAAAATAATATTATATATTTGGCACTATGTTTTTACATGAATTATAGAATGTCTTTTCTCACTCTCCTGGGGGAAAATCACATATGTAAAAATCACACACACACATACACACACACACACACACACACACACACACATATATATAATGATTGAATTAAATGTATGTATAAGTAGGGAAAATAAACATATTGTTTATTTTATAGTTTTCTTTTATGTCTCTTATTAGCATTATTTATATTTGAGCCTTTCTGTTGCTATTATTATTGAGATGTTTTATTTTAATACATTTTCTAGTTTTTTAATGGATAGAAAGATGGTTGATTTTACAAGAAGTTTGGTGTAGTGATTAAGATTGCAGACATGATTTTTTTAATCTCAGCTCTGCCACACCAGCTATGTGGTTATGTGATCGTTTTCTTTGCTGTCCATAAAATAGAAATAAAATATTAAATATTTCATAGAATTATAGAGGGTTAAATTAGTTAATATATGTAAAACACTGCTGGCACATACTACATACTGTAAGTTTTTATTATCATTAATTATTATCATTGTCATTTATTATGCACATTGTTGATCTCATTGTTTATAACTTTTTCAGTGTTTCTAGTTATATATCATCTGCAAATTACTGATAAGTTTTTCTCTTTTCCAATTTTATATATTTCTATTATTTAATTGCTTCACCCAATTCTTCATAACAGTGCTAAAGAACAGTGGTAAAGGTGGATATCTTTATATTATGGTTAGGTTGTTTGTAATGTTTTGCTATTTTTGTCTTAAGAGATAAATTTTCTCATGTTATGAAAAGATCATGAATTCTGATTTCTTGAGTTTTATTAAATATCTTTTCAATATGTCCTAATATTCAGTAGGAGTTTGAGATAAGCCAAAACTTTTGACTCCTGAATTCTGTCTTATGTTTCATTGTTGGGAACCAACTCTAAATGTAGGCTCTCTATGCAGAGAGCATCAGTCCTCCCAGAAACTGCCAAACTTTTAGTTTAGGCCACAGTTATATTTAAGGTTTTTGTTTGCCATTGGGTGGAAATATAAGATTTCATAGAATGGGCAATCCTGTGAATTTGGGAAGGAGTTAGAACACAATTGGCTAGACTTGAAGAACATTATGTTTGTGGGAGAGGGAGATCTCCACACATTCTTCCATAGGGATTCACTGAAGCTTTCAGCTATATAGTATGTGGTCATTTATTTGACATTCTCTGGTTATATAGTGAGGGAAGTGATGGGACAATTTCCCAAGTAAGAAGGAAAACCTGAACACAAATGGTAGCATTTATTAGCATCACTACTAGGAAATGGGTGGGAGTGAGAGAGAAGGGTGATCAAGTAAACACCCCAATTCAAGTACTCTACCTTGGAAAGTCAGAGTTTGGGATGAAAATGTCAATGAGACTAACTAAAACACTGTGACCTCTAAGCCACCAGCTGGCTGTACCCTGACTCTCTGCTGCCTTTGAAAGCTTATCATAACGTTCTATGTGGAATCACAGTTCTCTCACATTCCTGAAGGAAGTATCACAAATTTCACTTTTAGTTCAGCTGAGTGGAGTTGCTGTCATGTTTAGCCTTTTAATCTTGTTTATCTCAGTCTAGAAAATTTATCAGGTTCTGGTCTTATTTTGAAAATTATTTCCAGAAACTTATAGAAACATACACAGTAGCATTCACCACCACTCCTGGCATACATTGCCACATTGACCCCTTTTTGCCCCAGAAATCACTTATGGGAGAGTGTTCACTCACTGTAACCTCCATCTCTTCTTGTCCTCACTTCCACCAATGTAAACTATGAAATATTCCCCAGGTACTTGCATAAGTTCTTTTTAATCTGAGATTATATAAGCACATTATGCTTTTTGAATAACACTTTGCTAAACTTCAGAATTTGAATTGTTCCTGAATCCCTTTAATAGAAACTCCTCTGGTAATGTTAAGTATTATGTACAGGTTTCTAACTTTTGTCCTAGGAGGTAAGCAGGAATTTTTGCACCTCTTGCTAGTTGAAAAATCAATCAGAAATAAAGCCATAGAATTCTATAGCTAAAGTATATATAAGATACTTAACCCTTTCCCTTCCTTTTATACATGAGATAATTGAGAGCTAGAGAGATGTAATATCTGTAAAATGTTATTATATACCAAAGGGGAAATTACTCTCCTTACAGAAATTTAGCTTACACATAATTTTTCAGGGGCATACCTGTGAAAATTTTAACATAAAATTCATAATCACTGAAGAAAACTTTTATTTCCACTGTTCTTTGGGTTTAATATTCATGTACATGATCTCTCTTTTATTTGAGGGAGAGAAATATCTCTCTAGTGTGAAAACTACATTATGCAGCTTCCAGAGCATGACGGTTTTATTTCAAACTCCATTTCAGATTCTGTATTTCTATAATAGAAATAGCAGGCTCCCCCTATTTCCTCTAAAACGAAGAGGGAGGAATAAAAACAGCAACATGCCACTGAAACAATTTATTGTTTTAAGTATATGGATGAATAGATCCTTGTAGACTGTTAGTTTCTGAAGGTAGTTTTTCATTTTTAAAATTCCTTTGAGATGATAGTTAATGTCTGTGCCATTCACAAAAGCCTGTCTCTCATATGTAATCTTGAAGTATCTAGCACTAAGAAGAGTCTATGCATGACAGACATGTAGAAAAATAAAAAACTGATAGATATTTCATTTAAAAATCTCAACTTTATGTGTTTCCCACTCCTGTTAATAGTTTGCATAATTTAAGACTTTTCTCTGCAGACTGTATAGATGTACCTGCTAAATTTAGGATTTCTTTCTGCCTTTTTTTTTCATTTTTCTCCAAATTGTTTACTCTTTCTCACAACTTAAACTTCGATTTCTATGCTTATGATTCCAGAAATATGATCCTCCAGCCATGACTTCCCCCAAACAGCAGTTTCTGTCTCTAAATGTATTCTCAACACTTGAACTTGGTAGACCTTACACAATCTCAATATCACATATCTAAGTGTGAACTTGTCTTCGCCTTATCTACCATCTGTCACTGTTACTATCTCCTTTTCCCCCAATCATCCATATTCAGCACATAAGAACCATCATTTACTCAACCCTACCCATTATCTTCTGTCTGTTTTCTTTTAGTGCCTTCCATGTATCTTTCTTCCTTTCCCCTGTCAGTGGTCCACTCCTTATTCTGTATCATGACACAAACCAAGCTGCAGTGGTTTTCAGGAGTGGATGGGAAGAACAAAGTAAAGATGAGAAGGTAGAGGGTTAGTATCTGGGGGAAACCCACTCCTTGGAGAGTAACTTTGTTATTTGCTAGAGTATTTTAATTTATTTTCCACTGTAGATGGGAAAATATTGGATATTTTGTAAGCCAAGGAAAAGTAGTGAAAAGAGAAAGATTGAAAGAACAAAGAGGATAATGAATAGAACAAAGCTCTCAATTTCCACTTAATCTAGATCTTGATAAAAATCCACATTTTTTATTTGATTTCATTTTATTGTTGACATTATAACAGATGTCCTTCAAGTTTTCCCCCTTTTTCCTCTCCTCCCAGCCCCTGTCCCACCCCAAGCCTTCACTACACTGCTGTCTGTATCCATTGGTTATGCTTGTGTGTATATGAGTTCTTAGATAAATCTCTTTCTGTCCCCTCTATTATCCACCGTTCTCCTGCCTGAGGTATGTCAGTCTGTTCCATGCTTCCAAGTCTCTGGTCCCTTTTTGTTCATAGTTTATTATGTTCGTTAGATTCCACTTACAAGTGAGATCATGTGATATTTGTCTCTCTCTGACTGGCTTATTTCACTCAGCATAATATTCTCCAGGTCCATCCATGCTGTTGCAAAGGATAAGAAATTCTCCTTTTTTAAAGCTACATAGTATTCCATTGTGTTAATGTACCACACCTTTTTTTATCTACCGTATTTGCCGGCGTATAAGACGACTTTTTGGCCCTGAAAAATATGCCTCCAAGTGGGGGGTAGTCTTATACGGCGAGTATATAACAAACTCTGTTTTTTTTAGTGGAAATGTTAGGGGGTCGTCTTATACGCCCAGTCTCTTATACGCCGGCAAATACATATTTTTCAGGGGCAAAAAATCGTCTTATACGCTGGCAAATACGGTACTCATCTACTGATGGGCATTCCAGATTTTAGATATTGTGAATAATTCTGCTATGAACATAGGGTGTATGTATTATTTCTGATTCATGTTTTGGGCTTCTTAGGATATATTCCTAGAAATGGGATTGCTGGGCCAAACGGTTGGTCCCCCCCCCCTCTTTTTTTTTTTTTTAGAAAATTTCACTCTCAATACCAATCTGCATTTCCACCAGCGGTATACTAGGGTTTCCTTTTCTATTATTATTGTTGTTGTTGTTATTATTATTATTATTATTATTATTGATATTCATTAGTTCCTTTTTAATTTTTTGTCTGCTTTTTTTCTTTATTAATTAAAGTATTACATATGTGCCCTTATCCCCCCCCCCCATTACTTCCCATGCCCTCACTCATGCCCTCACTCCACTGTGTCTGTGTCCATTGGTTAGGCTTATATGCATGCATACAAGTTCTTTGGTTGATCTCTCCCCTTTACCCCCACCCTCCCCTACCTTCCCTCTGAGGTTGATGGTCTAATCAATGCTTCTCTGTCTCTGGATCTGTTTTTGTTCATCAGTTTATGTTGTTCATTATATTTCATAAATGAGTGAGAGCATGTAATATTTATCTTTCTCTGACATACTTATTTTGCTTGGCATAATGCTCTTCAGTTCCATCCATGCTGTTGCAAATGGTAAGAATACCTTCTTTTTTACCACAGCATAATATTTCATTGTATAGATGTATCACAGTTTTTTAATCCACTCATCTGCTGATGGGCACTTAGGCTGTTTCCAAATCTTAGCTATGGTAAATTGTGCTGCTATGAACATAGGGATGCATATATTCTTTCTGATTGGTGTTTCTAGTTTCTTGGGATATATTCCTAGTGGGATCACTGGGTCAAATGGGAGTTCCATTTTTAATTTTTTGAGGAAACTCCATACTGTTCTCCACAGTGGCTGCACCAGTCTGTATTCCCACCAGCAGTGCACAAGGGTTCCTTTTTCTCCAAATCGTCACCAGCACTTGTTGATGTTTTGAGTTTCTTAGGAAAAGTGGCTCTTTTAGCACATTCACTTTAAGTACAGATGACTATTGTTATGAACTGCATTAACTACAGCTCTGGTAATATGAGAAAGTGCACTGTAATTCAATATACTAATTAAAGAAACTACTTCTAATATATGCATTAGACTTTGATAACCTAATTCATATTACATATGAATGGTTGAGTGGAAATTAGATTGTCAGAGATGAAACTCAAAACACCAACCAGAAAGAATATATGCACCCCTAAGTTTATAACAGCACAATTTACAGTAACTAAGATCTGGAAATAGCCCAGATGTCCATCAGTACATGAGGGGGTAAAAAAGCATGAGTGGAATACTATGAAGCTGTAAAAGAGAAGGATCTCTTACCCTTTGCAATAGCATGGACACTGACAATAGTGTGGTGAAGGCCTAAGGTGGGGGTGGAATGAAGAGGGTCAATGGGGGGAAAGGAGGGACATCTATAATACTTTCAAAATGAAAAATTCTTCATCAATAAATTGCTCAAATTATTTTTTAAGATTCTTTTATTTATTTTTTTATTAATCCTCACCTGAGGGTATTTTTCCATTGAGTTTAGAGAGAGTGGAAGGAAAGTGGAGAGACAGAGGAAAACATTGATGTGAGACACATTGATTGGTTGCCTCTTACACATGTCCCAACCGGGGCTCAGGGATTGAGCCTACAACCAGGGTATTTGCCCTTTACCAGAATCAAATGCAACCCATGAGCTGACACTGGAGCCACTGAGCCAAACCAGCTAGAGCCAAAAATAAATAAATAAAATAAAATTTAAAAACTGCTTTTAAAGATACACAGTGCTCTCATGAGGAAACATCTTCCTCATCTCTTTCTATCACATTTGAACCAAGAGCTTGGTAGTAGTCAAAACTGTAATTAATGTTTTCCTACATCTGTGACTAATGAAAGTGTAAACCTCAGTAGTAGCACAGTTACACTGTAGACAGGGAGATCATTTCCTGTCCTCCTGTATGCTATACCAGTAGTGATTGATATCAAGAGCCTGAAAATATTTTTACTGGCTACAGTTTGTCTCTATAATATTCTCAATATGTGTGTGATTTGTGTGTTTCTTTCAGTCAAGAGAATCCATCCCATTAAATGACCTAAAATCAGAAGTTTCTCCCCGGATTTCAGCAGAGGACCTGATTGACTTGTGTGAGCTCACAGTGACGGGCCACTTCAAAACACCCACCAAGAAGACCAAGTCCAGTAAACCGAAGCTCCTGGTGGTTGACATCCGGAATAGCGAAGAGTATCCTTTGTACATGCAGTTTTAGAGGGTGGTCCTGCCTTATTCATATTGCGCCCTTTCCATTTACAGGGCTTGTGGTAAAAACAATGAACATATCTGGGATTCCTCTGAATTCAAATAGCTAAGTAGCTCTCAAACCGGATGCCAGAGTAGACTTGCATAATGTTTCATAAGGTAATATTACATACCAGAGGCCCAAAAATGCTTTCCAAACAAAACCAGAATGTTGGGGTATTTTGTTAGTTTTTGTGTTTCTCTGGTGTGTATTGTTCTTGAGGGATTTGAATCCTTCTTGCTGTGGCTAAAGTTTTAGCAAAGATGAGAAGTATTTACCTGGTATAACTCATAGGCTAGAGAAAGTTTGCCAGATCTCATCAATAAATTTATTATAATTTTCAAAACATTGATTTATAGAGAACATGTTAAAGTATTTTTCATTGACATTAAATGTTCTATAATTTCTGATGATTTTGTTTGACATTAAAGTATAAACAGGTACAAAATAGTAACAGTTCAATCTTTCTCCTTATTTTTTAATCTTTTAGATTTTCAAATTTATTTTTGAGCACAGCAACTCCCTTTTAAAATAAAGTTTTTCTTTGAAAACTCAATATATAAAATATAAATGAAGACTTTTGTAATTAATACTAGAAGTCCGGTGCACAAAATTGTGTACCAGTGGCCTAGACTGTGGGATCAGGCCGAAACTGGCTCTCCAACATCCCCCAAGGGGTCCTGGATTGCGAAGGGCGCAGGCCAAGCTGAGGGACTCCACCGGTGCATGATCGAGGCCAGGGAGGGCTGCGGGAGGTTGGCCAGCCTGGGAAGGACCACAGGAGGGCTCCAGGGTATGTCCGGCCCATCTAGCTCAGTCCCAATCAGCCAGGCCTCAGCAGCAAGCTAACCTACCTACCGGATGGAATGTCTGCTGCTGGTGGTCAGTGCATGTTACCGCCAGCTAGAATATCATTAGCATATTACACTTTGATTGTTTCAACGGACGACTGAACACTTAGTATATTAGGCTTTTATTATATAGGATTCTTCATAAGTTAACATTTATGGCATGTCCTAATTATAAATGAGGCTAATATGTAAGTGACTGTTTGCAGGTTGGTGGTTTTTCTCATATTCTAAAATCGCCATGTAAATTTTCATGTGAATATTTTTAATCAATTTTGAAATGAATTTAAACCATACATTTATAGAACTTTTGAAGCAATTCATAGAGTCTTTGATTACTGAGAATACAATTTGAGAGGCCACTAATTCAAATTATATATCCCCACCTCTTTTTGAAAAATTACTACTTTCTGTTTTCCCTAAACTGTGAGTTCCCTGAGTATGATGAGAGTATAAATGCTCATGTATCTGATTGTTTAGGCTTCGTGGATACTAGAAGTTCTTTAGCAGAGTAGGTGAGTGCACTGACTCCCAAAATAAGCATTAATTTCCATTTGACTGGTCAGGGACCCCTAGTCTATTTGTTACTTCAAAGGCTTAAAATACTTTCAATTTTTTAGCTTATGGTTCTTTTAGTTGAAACTTTAATCGTAGTTTTTAATAAAATTATCAAAAACCATAGCATTATAGTGTATCCTTTGTTTTCATTTTAAAGACTATCACTAAAATAATTACCGTATTTGCCGGCGTATAAGACGATTTTTTGGCCCTGAAAAATATGTATTTGCCGGCGTATAAGACGACTGGGCGTATAAGACGACCCCCTAACATTTCCACTAAAAATACAGAGTTTGTTATATACTCGCCGTATAAGACTACCCCCCACTTGGAGGCATATTTTTCAGGGCCAAAAAGTCGTCTTATACGCCAGCAAATACGGTAATCCAATAAAATGGATTTTCAAGTGGCAAAATGGGAAAAAAACAAATCTGATGCAGTAGTCTAAGCTCAAGGTAAATGAGTGTCTGAAATAGGCAAGTAAGTAGTAATGGTAATAGAGAGACAGGAAGATGGGATTTATTAATGCAACAGGATGTTAGATGTTGCCACTGGTGAGATGTCAAAAATGAAGTTTTAGACTGATATAGTAGATGGTGAAGCCATTTAAAGAAAGCAGAAATAGATTTAGAAAGGAAAAATGATGATGTCTAAAGATAAAATTTTTACATTAATTAATGATATTTAGTTACATTATATATGAAAAAGGCATGGGTTTAATTCCATATCCCTTGTAGCTATTGAAATTCTAAAGGTATAACCTTTACTTTGGGCTGGCTCTATTTAACTAATTATAATTAGTTAACATAGCAACAAACAATTTAACAAAAATGCTGGAATGCTCTGTATAGAGAGATACACTGAGTGGCCAGATTATTATGGTCTCTGAATGCATAATAATCTGGCCACTCAGTGTATATTCCTATATAATAAAAGACTAATATGCAAATTGTCCCTTCAACCAGGAATTCGACCAGCAGGCAGGCTGGCAAACCACCCATGTCCCCGTCCCCTGGCCAGGCTGGCCGGACCCTGCCCATGCACAAATTCATGCACTGGGCCTTTAATACACACACACACACACACACACACACACACACACACTAGAAGCCCGCTGCACAAAATTTGTGCATGGGAGCGTGGGGGGAGTGTGTCCCTCAGCCCAGCCTGCACCCTCTCCAATCTGGGATCCCACAATCCAGGACTGCTGGCTCCCAATTGCTCACCTGCCTGCCTTTCTAATTGCCCCTAACCACTTCTGCCTGCCAGCCTAATCACCCCCTAACTGCTCCCCTGCCAGCCTGTTTCCCCCTAACTGCCTTTCCCTGCAGGCCTAGTCGCCCCAAACTTTCCTTCTCTTTCAGCTTGGTCACCCCTAACTGCCCTCCCCTACAGGACTGGTCCCTGCCAACTGCCCTCCCCTACTGGCCATCTTGTGGCGGCCATCTTGTGTCCACATGGGGGCAGCCATCTTGCGTGTTGGAATGATGGCCAATTTGCATATTACTCTTTTATTACATAGGATAGAGGCCTGGTGCACACGTGGGGGCCGAATGGTTTGCCCTGAAAGGTGTCCTGGATCAGGATGGGGGCTCCCTTGGGGCTTGGGATAGCCTGGTTGATGGACCTGTAGTGGTTTACAGGCTGGCCACATCCCTGGCGACCCAAGCAGAAACCCTGGTATCTGGGGTTTATTTATCTTCTACAATTGAAATTTTGTAACCTGGAGCGAAGCCAAGCCTTCTGCTTGCTCCGTGGCAGCAGCCATTTCTCTTTGGATTTATGTATCTTCTATAATTGAAACTTTGTAGCCTTAAGCAGGCCTGGGCCAGCCAGGGTATGCAGAAAGCTTGGCTTCTCCCATTGCCAGGGGCAACCCTAGCCTCCTGCTCTTTCCAGCTCCATGGCTGCCACCATTTCTGTTTAGATTTTTGTATTTTCTATCATTGAAACTTTATAACATTGAGCAGAGGCTTAGGCCAGCAAGAGCAGGCGAAAAGCTTGGCTTCCTCCATTGTCGGGGAAACCCATGCCTTCCTCCTGCTCTCTGTAGCAGTAGCCATCTTGGTTGGGTTTATTTGCATACTTGCTCCTGATTGGCTGGTGGGCGTGGTTAGTGGGCATGGTTTGTGGTGCAACAGAGTGATAGTTAATTTGCATATTACTCTTTTATTAGATAGTACACACACACACACACACACACACATACACACACACTGAGTGGCCAGATTATTATGCGTTCAGAGATCATAATAATCTGGCCACTCACTGTATAATGTCACTAAGTGTGGTATGCAACAAAAATGCTGTTCTTTTAGGATTTAGAAAAACATAAGATTCTTTCTGTGTTCAATTTTGAGCCATCAGATGTGTTAAAATAATTTTAAAATATTTTTGTAAAGTAAAGGCACTTTCTAGATAAATCTAGAATATGAATATTTTCCTATGTAATTTACTATTCCAATATACCTGTATTATTCTTAAAACTGCTATTTATTCTATCTGCTTAATTAAAATATAGTGCATGTATTGGCAGTATTGTTTTGGAGACTGATTTAAGAATACAGAAAATCTTCAGGCTTCAGAAACTGAGAAAACAGTGCCTATCATCCTTACCTGTTAATACTATTCTAATAGGTGGTTGTAAAAAAAAATCAAAGTACTTTTTCTGATTTATTTGTATTTTGCATTACCAAATTTTGTTTAATGTGAAAATTTATCTTTGTTATAAGCACACTCTTGAATTCTTTGGTAATATCTGCCAAATAGAATGTTGAGCAGAGTGATATGTTTTGGGGGAACAAAACAGCTTACTGCAATAGGATAATGTCTCCAGTTACCAGAGAAAAATGTTCGCAGATCACAGAGTCTATCAGGGTAGTAAACAGCTCTATTAAAAAACACCTGACCATATGACTGCTATAATAGCTAAATGTTTTTTATAGCTATTATCATTCCAAAGTCACCAATTTTCTAAAATGTTGCTGAACAAGTTGTAATAGAAGACACTCAGATGTGGCATTAGCTTGTAAAGCTTAGAAGTCTGAACATTGTGTTTTATCTTTATTTCTGATTTTCAAAGGAGAGAACCTGATTGGCTCAGCCTGCATCAGATAACTCTTTACCCTTTCTCTCCCTACTGTGCTGTCAGTCATGATTGTGGCAGGATCATCTGATACAAACATGAGAGCTGAGGCTCACCCTTTCATCAGGGTCAGTAGTTGAGGCCCTTTCAGCAAGAAAATGGGTGGCAGGCAGGCAACTCAAACATGTCTGCTATAGTATTTGACCAAGATAGGTTTCTATTGCTTTTGTTACTATAAAAACACTAAAAATATATATATAAAGTGTTCATTGTTAATAAGGGCTAAAGGCTTTTTGACAAATAAAATATCTGGCAACTAATTCAGTCTGGTAGATGTATGTACATTTGCAAATAATATTTGAGTCATTAGGTTCTTAGTGTTATCAAAAATTTTCATTTTAAGGTATGTTCTTACTGAAAATTAAAGTACTATCAGACTAATGACATGCTAAGAACAAAGTCATTACTGGTCATGAAAACTGAAGTTGAGAACATTGGATAATTGTAAATGTTTGAGAGAGTAATACTGATGAAAACCAAGAAAGATCTGCCAGTGACCATAAATTCTTTCCTTTCTAAAAGACTCTAAACAATGAGATACTAATGTTTATTTTATCTTTCTTTTCATTTTCAGAACTTTTTATAGTTCTTTATTAATGCCAAATGTTCTTCTTTAAAGGGAGAATGAGGAAGAAGCAGCTGACTAAAATATTTTAAATGTAAAATATATGGTCTATACAATCTTTCTTGAGAATAGGAGTCTCAAATTTCTTCTGTCTCCATTTAATTTATTTACCTAAATAACTTTTATTAATTCTTCAAATTTTAATTTGGCCATCACTTACTTTTTCAGTGAAAACTTTCCCTGTTCTCTCCAAATGGACATATCCTACCAAAGCATCATATATATCTCCTTTAGACCTGTTTTTATAGTTGTTTTATTTATAGTTGTTTTATTTATGTGAATAGTTATTCAATGGATAATAATATTTAAGAATATCTTTATAGACTCTTTATAAATAATTATCTTTTTAGTTGAATTTTTTAAATTGTACTTTTTACATGCTAAAGAAGGAATATATTTTTTCTTTAAGATTTTAAGGTATTTCTAAATATTTTAAGCTAATATATGCTTTTCATTCTAAAAGTAAAATTTATAGTCAATGATGGAACCATCAGAACCCTGCCAAAGCACAAATATAATAAGCATCAGTCCATTTAGAAACCATAAAATTGAAGAGTGGAAATGTCAGCTAAATTTACTTGAGAAGTAAACCAACAATAGAACTGTTTCTAACCAGTGCTGTTGACTTTAACAATTCTAAACAGAGTCCCATTTAGCAATCGCTTACCCAAGTAGATAGCTTTTGCAGTATCAAATTATATCTGGGAATATCTGCTTGGCTATATTACTTTCAGAGCTTAGGAGTAATCATAGTAGTAGTAATGAACTTAAAGGTATGATTATTATGTGGCCCATGCAATTGACATTGATTTGCTGCATCCTGACCACTTTCACAATGCTTCATTTAATCAGGAAATTCTTTACATCTTTGGCCAGTCATCTTCCTTTCTCTTTTTCATTACATTTTCACATTTAACTTTTTCCCCCTTTGGAGGTACCTTATTTCATTTAGATAAAATACTCATGTGAGCATGGAAGATGTTTAGAACTGCCAAAAGTTCATAAATAAAGCCAATGAATCATCAAAATAGTAACTAGTAGCAGTTTATTGTGCACACCAAGAACAGTCAGATCAAAACATCAAATACTGAGGTTGTCATAATGCAGCTTATACAGTGTGGAAGCAATGACTGTCTATTGGTCACAGTATTCAAATTTTCTTAAATTAAAAGTAAATGGTTTGTGGTTACCTCCTATCAATTTAGGGGAACAAATTGAGTTTCACTTATGATTTTCAGAGACATAGGCAAGAGTGAACCAGGTCAAGTCAGTGTTGCTTGTCTTGGAAAATAAGCTAAATTAAATATACGTGTATGACTAAACCAGTTTTGTCCGCTCAGGGAATTTTCAAGTCTGCTCTCTGTGTTTGATTTTTATGGCATTATCTTCTAGGAGTCAATTACCTATCTTCTCTCTCTCTCTCTCTTTCAAGTCTGCACAAAAGTGTTTTCCTTAAACTTTCCTTCTCAGTTTTATCCGGGGTCACATTTCGGGCAGCATCAACATTCCATTCAGCACTGCATTCACCACGGAAGGGGAACTTACCCAGGGCCCTCACACCTCTGTGCTCCAAAGCTTCAAAGGAAAGGTCATTGTCATCGTGGGGAATTCTGCAAAGTACATGGCAGAGGTGAGTGTATTATTTACATGCCTAGAACAGATTGTCTAAAAGTGTATTTCTTCAAGAGTAGATCACATATCCAATGAACTTTGAAGATCTACCTATATATCTTACATATAAGAGTTTGTCAGCCTTTTCCCAAAAAAAGATTCATGCTTTCTTCCTCAGTGTGCAACATCGGGTTCAATAGTAAGTTTAGAAAGATCCAAATGATAACCTAATAGCCTAAGGTATTCTTTAAAGAAAATATTACTTTCTGAAATTGCAAAGAAGTAGCCTTAATTCATTTAAATAGAGAAAAACATAGGAACTTGATTAGCACGTCAGAAAACTCTTGGTAGACTTTGTTGGATTTTCAGGTTTGTTGACTATGGGCTCAAAGCTTTTTGATGGTGGAGAATTCAAGAAGGATATCAATTTTAGATAGGAGGAGTGAGTGAAACAATAAAATGACTTCCCTTCCCCCTGGCTATCTTCTAAAGAAACTGAAAAACAAAACAGAGAATGTGAAGGTCAAAGATATCACCTTCATTTTTTATTACATGTATTGGGGTGACATTGGTTAATAAAGTTATATAGGTTTCATGTGTACAATTCTATAATATGTCATCTGTATGTTACATTGTGGTAGTAAAGGATAAAGGAGAGTCAAATATATGGTGACGGAGGAGATTTAACTTTGGGTAGTAATAAAAAAACACCTTTATAAAAGGCAAATTGGAGAATATAGTTCAATATGAGAGCCAAATGTGCCTGCCCACAAAGCCTCCAGAATTAGAGAACACATCTAGATGTAGGCAACACTGACCAGGAGAGCCCTTTTCTAAAGGGAGGGAAGAGCCTGCGCCTGGACAAGTCAAAGAGGTGGTTTCTCCCTGCAGGCAGCTATTCCCAAAGGAAAGACAGGCAGGACTGAGCCTTCCCAGATTTACCAGTCACTCCACTTCCCAGAGCAGAAAAAATAGACAAAAAGAAAGGTTAGTAATATACTTAGAAAAATTTCCTCCTCAAAGGAATTAACAGTAGAGATACAATATTCCCCTCTCATATGTACATTTCTTTATGCCTGAATAAACAGAATCCAAAAATGTGAACACTGGAAATGTAATCAGATGACAATTTTAATACTTTTGGACATAGGCCATTTTTTATATATATATTTCACTGATTTTCCACAGAGAGGAAGGGAGAGGGATAGAGAGCTAGAAACGTTGATGAGAGAGAAACAACGATCAGCTGCTTCCTGCACACCCCCTACCAGGAATGTGCCTGCAACCAAGGTACATGCCCTTGACCGGAATCGAACCTGGGACCTTTCAGTCCACAGACCGATGCTCTATCCACTGAGCCAAACCGGTTTCGGCCATTGGCCATTTTTATCTCACAAGTACAGGGCTAATGGTAATATTGAGTTTTGACACTAAATGAGAGTCATCCTTCAAGTTTCATTGATGATTAGTAAAAAATCATGAATTTCTACCCCTCTTTTATATATCTAGTGTCTGACAGGGAACAATCTAAACACGCTTATTTCAGAGAAACTCCATATAATTAATGATTAATGTGCAATTTTAAGTAAATGAAAACATCTTTTAATTTAGAACAAAAGACATGGAATCTAAATTATTTTTATGTGGGTTTTTTTTTTAGCTAAAAGTTAATTTTATTTTCCAGTGCTATTATGTGCATATATCTGAATTTAAGTACTATTTTATGTATGATAACAGTATAAAAGTTCTATAGTTTGGGAGCAACACCAACAAAATGGCAGAGTAGGCAGATCTATCCTGTTCCTCTGTAGAAACATCAGCGAGTAGAAATTTTACTATGTTGAATAAAAGTTGCAAAAGCAGGCCTTCTTGTCTTCTTCTTGACCTTAGGGGAAAAGCTTTCAGCTTTTCACCATTGAGTATTGTTAGTTGGACTTTTTCATATATAGCTTTTATCATGTAGGAATTTTTTTCCTCCTGTTGGTTTATTGAATATTTAGATCAAGAAGTGGTGTTGAATTTTTTCAAATGCCTTTTCTGCATCAACTGAGATGATAATGAGTATTTGTTCTCTTCTTTCTATGAATGTGATATACTATGTTGATTGATTTTCATGTTTGACTACCCTTGCATTCCTAGCATAAATTCCACTTAGTCATGGTGTATAATCCTTTTAATATTCTCCTAAATTCAGATTGCTAGTATTTTGTTGAGGATCTTTGCATCAGTATTCACTCGAGATACTTGTCTGAAGCTCTCTGGGCCTGGGTCTGGCTTTGGTATAAGTATTATGCTGGCCATAGCATGAGGAAGTCTTCCTACCTCTTAAGTGTGTTGCAAGAGTTTGAAAAGATTGCTGTTAATTCAAGCCAGAGCAATTAGGCAAGAAAAAGAAGTAAAAGATATCAAAGTTGGAACATCTGTTCATTTCTCAGAACTATGGTAAAAAGTAACACAAACTGGGTAGCTGAAAACAACAGAAATGTATTCTCTCATAGTTTTGAAGGCTACAAGTCTGAAATCAAGATGTCAGTAGAATCATGCTCCCTCTGTGACTCTTGGTGGAATCTCTCATAGACTATTTCCATCTTCCGGTGGTAGCCAGCAATCCTGGTCACCCATTGTGCCATGCCAAGGGTTTTGTGCCAATCCTTGCTGCTGCCTGGCCAAGTTTAACTTAACAAGGCAAACAAATATAGACTGCATCTGTTGGTAGGGTTGATGGGAGTAGGAAGACCTCTGTGTCAAAACAAGAGTAGAGCCAATTCAAGCTTTGTGTCACATTTTAAATGGAAAATATGACAAGGACTCATTCTTGTCTCATTGAGTTTCTAAAACTCAAATGAGAAAATGCATCTTCGATTGTTAAACTAGCATTATATTCCCTGGGTATAGAAGGAACACATGCCAGTATGATATGTGCAGAAAGCCCCATAAAAGATACTTCTTACAAAACTGAAATGTGCTGGATTAATCTAGCCCGTGTCTAAATATGAGTAAGGCAATATTATCTTAGCTTGATAAAACACCATCATGAACCCACCTTCTTCCTAGAAGTAAATTATAGTGTTTAACAAGAATGATAACTTAGCATGATGGCATACTATAATGTGGTATTGGGTTATTTTTTCTCCCCATGGGATCCATCTCCGGAGCTAGTGATAGGTCTCAGACTGGAAAATGGCCAACAACATGGACCAGAACAGAATGCAACTCCAATTGGTGTTTCTCTACCTTTATTGAGTCTTTAAGAAAAAACCATAAACATCATATTGCTGTGTTGGTCACAGAAACTCACAAGACTTTAAAAATAATTATATTTTGTAGTTCTCTGACCACCAAGATGTCTTCCCTGCCTGTACTTGTCTTATCAGTCCTTTGGGAAATATTAGGCACAGCTGATTTTACCCTTAAAATGTTATATTCTTGGCATTAAATCAACACTTTTTTGTCATCTAAAGAAATATTCATTTGAGAACATAAAAGCCAATGGCAAGTAATGTCATGTGTGCTATTATTCTTTCCTTCAAAACAAAGGGAAGCAACTCCCCTCCCCCCCAAAAAAAAGAACAAAACATATATTTCTGAGTAACATTTGATTCCAAAACCTAGATAAGAGAAAGGTTTTATGGAGATTCTGTGACTAAACAGTGTGAGTGGCTGGTGCTTTCTACACATGGCATGTGAGGATTAAATTTAAAATATGGCATCGTTTTCAACTGAAAACATTAAGATTTATAGTAAGTAAAGCATGCCTTTGGAGCTATTTTAAAAATAAGATACTAGTCCTCTAGGGGCCAAGGTAATTTGGTTTGGATTTTAGGTTGGAAGTTGTCTGCACAGCAGTAATAGGAGGCTGCCACCTTCCAGTCCCACCCCATTACTTCCTGAATCCCCTAACCAAGCTAAACCAAGTTTTATGATCTTGTGATGACCACTGATGGCCCTTACTATTGCTGGTCCCTTTTTCTCTCTCTGTCCCTGTCTGCTGTCTCTCTTTGCTCAAGCTCTTCCTCTAGCCTTTGGTCCCGAGATCGGTGGCGATCATACTCTGGTATGTGCTCAAAGGGGACCAAGTGACTCTGAAAACCAATCAAGTATATGTGTTGTCTCCACATTAAACTTCTCTGCCTCCAGACAGCATCTATCTAGTTCTTCAGGTTAATATAATATTTTTAAGCCGCTTTGTGTGAGCACTTTTTCCTGTCAGAAAATGTATTAGGCCTCTTTATAATTGTACCTTCTGCATTTTGATAAAGAATAGGAAGTGAATCTCGTTTATGAGTTCCAAATATGCCAGGAATTCTTTCCCCATCTTGTTAGACCTAAAATCACTGGCCATGGTTAAACTTGGCTTTCTTCCTGACCTTTTCCTTGTCTTCTTGTCAGCAAACATTTTTATCTGTGGTTTTATGTCAGATTATAAGGAAACCATTTACCTAGTAATGCAATTTGAGCACACTGGACATCATATGAGGCTTTACAGTACAAATTATCCTATATAGCTGCATTTGTTAAGTGAGGGAGGATAACTTTTAAAAGACCCATGGACTAAATCAAGAGCTGCCCCGTAGGTCCCTATTCTCATAGTTTTCAAATATTATGTGAATAAAAGGCAAGATAGGAGCTGCAGTAAAGAGGACTTTAAAACACCTAATCCTGACTTTGCTTGTCTTTTTTTTTTAACTTGTTTACTAAATTTATTTTATGAACAAGCAGTTTTTAAAAAGACAGAGGGAGGTCATTTCCAATCCCCTGTGAAAACTGCCAAGTCATCATGTGAATGCTGTGGTCTCTGGCACCTATATTCATGACCCATCAGAGGATGAGAGTTATGTTGTCTCATTATGTGTTATTCTACACACCCACCCTGCCCTCCACAGCCCACCATTTAATTAATTACTCCTTACCGCAGGAATGTTTGTGGCTGAATAAAAACTAACCGTAGTCACCCTCCCACTTGACCCTACAGAGGTTGGAACTTGACTGTGATCCATCATAGCTGTAACTGTTTTGAATCTGAGTTTTTATTGTATACATTCTTTTCAGAGCATAGTATATACTGCATGGAATATGACTAGTGGCTTGGATGTAGTATGAGTTTACTGTTCTCTGTTGTCTAGTGTAAACTGAAGTTAATGAATGATTGTTGCTGAAATTCTAGCCCCAAATATCACAGATCAGAGGAAAATGTACAGAAGGCTCTTTAGAGTTCCTGCCCACAATGGTATCAGATGATGGCATTTTATCAGAAGAAGCTTATTCTCTACTGTGAGCCAGGGTACTTTTTTTTTATTAGAACAAATTTTGTCATATCTAAGAATGTTTTCCCTTATCTTTTTAAATATGAACTTCAAAATTTTCCAGGTAACCTTTCCTGGGAGGACTGTTTGATAGCACAACATATTGATAAATACTAATCTGTAAGTCTATAAGAAGATCCCAGTGCCTAGACACTAGGTCACAATCAAGTATCATAAATTTTAAAATTAAATGAATTAGTATAAAGGAAAAAAATTTAACCTAGAGTTTATCATGAGTTTTAAAAGGCTTTTGATCTAATTGAAGTTATATGTAAAGTGTGCATATTTGTCTTTTATTAATAGAGAGGATACATCTATAGCTGTCATCTGTTTACCAAAAGTATCTGTGATCTAGTAAATGGTAAGAGTCACGTATCAATTACTGTTCCATTAAAAGCAGTTCACATAAACACTGATTTGTCCCCGTTGCAGACTAATCTCCCTCTTAAGATTGAATCTATATATTTGCAAGGTGTAAGTGGCTCTCCTGTTCAAGAATTGGGGGGGACAGAGGAAAGTGGGAAACTAGTTTATAATGAGTATTTACTCTGAGTCAAGCATTTAAACATATGATATCTATGCCGAAACCGGTTTGGCTCAGTGGTAGAGCGTCCATCTGCGGACTGAAAGGTCCCAGGTTTGATTCCTGTCAAGAGCATGTGCATTGGTTGTGGGCACATCCCCAGTGGGGGGTGTGCAGGAGGCAGCTGGTCGATGTTTCTCTCTCATCGATGTTTCTAGCTCTCTCTCTCTCTCCCTTCCTCTCTGTAAAATATCAATAAAATATATATCTTTTAAAAAATAAAATAAACATATGATGTCTAATCCAATCCACCCCAAAATGCTTTAAGTGCACCACTGAAGTGGAGTATCATTGCACATTTAACAAGTGAAGAAACTAAGTCCAAAAAGCTAATAAGTGACTTACCCACAGCTAACCAGTGACAGAACCCTGGTTCAAACCCTGTGCTAACTACAAAGTTCCTCCACTTTCCTCCTGCCCCCCAGGCTGTTTGAGTGTAACAGTGAATTCTCTCAGCTGCTTGACTAATGGCAACAACTTATATGAAAAAAATATTGTTTTTCTCATCATCCTGTTAATGAGATCTGAAATTCTCTTGTCCCCTGCACCCAACTATCTTTACTCAAGTCACCAGTATCTCCTGCCTGACTTGCTACAGCTTTACATTGTCCCTGCCTGCAGTCCCCTTCCTTCCTCCACCTGTATCCTACAACCAGAGTGAACATTCTGAAAGTAAATATAATCATTATCAAAATGCCTCTGACTTCCCACTGCCTCCAAAATAAAATTCAAATCCTAATCATGGTTTCTGGGCTCTTTGTGATCCGGACTCGGCTTTGTTTTCCATCCCTCACTGCCTCCCTCACCCTCTGGATTCCAGCCATAATTAACTACTGCAATTTAGTATATGGAGGGGTTTTTTTTGCACTTCCCTCTATTTGGAGCATTCTCCCCACTTCTGTTCAACTGGGTAACTCCTATTTGTCTTGAAAGGCTGTTTAAATAGCACTTCTGCATGGAACTCTTTCTTAACTCCTCAAGCCTGGAACTAAGTGCCCTTTCCAAGTGCTCACAGAAAGCCTTTTACTTACTCTCATAATGTCAGTGGGACCACTATCATATGTAGAGTTTCTCTGTATGTTAGATAAAAACCCTTCCTTCCTTTACTAGTAAGAACAAGAGCACCATGTAAGGGCACATGCTTGGAGAGAGGATGGGCTACATTTCATGCTCCACTTGCCCCTCTTCCAGGTTCTCTCATACAATCAGTCTGCACAGCCAGCCATATGGGGGTTCTGTGTAGCACTTGTCAAATGGCATTGTAATTGCCTGTTCACTCATCTGCTTCTCCCACTAACCTCCAGGGTCACGAAGGACAGGGATTATGTTATATTCACAGTTATACCCCCTCCTCCCAAACCCTAGCATAGGGCCTTTCAAATAGTAAGCACTCATTGAATATTTGATGGTTTAATTAATGACTAAGTTCGTGAATAAACACATGAAAATAGTAGTTTTCTGTCAAATATGCATTTGCAGAAATTGATCAAGAGAGGAAGACAAAAGAAAAATACACTGAAATTAAGTACTAGTTCAATTCAAGGCAGCAAACACTAAGTGTCTACATGGTGGAAACAGAAATGAGAAAGACATAGTCCCTTGCCCTCAGTAAACTTTCAGTCTAATTAATAAGATAAGACATGTATACAACTGATTAAAACTCAAAGCAGAATGTGGCATGTGCTATCTGAAATGTATAAAGTCCTATAAAATCATTGATTTTCTTCCAGTTAAATGAGGAATTCCTAAAGCTTCATAGAGAAGGTGATGACAGACCTACCCTTTGAATTATGGGTAGAATTTCAGTAAGGAAAAGTGTTGGGACAAGGACCAAAGTGAGGAGGGAACATTCCAGGCAAAGGAAAGAGCACAGGCCGCAGGTAAGGCTGCCTGCAGGTGGGTGGAGAGTCAGGTGAAGGGTGGCCTTGAATGCTGTGCGAAGGAGTTTACAGTTTTACAGTGGGAGCTGTTAAAGGTTTTTAAGAAGAAACATGACAATCAGCTATATTTTAGAAAGTCATTTGAGAAATTACTTTTAAAGTGTCTTCTCTACCTTTTACCCTTGATCCCAGTGAAATAGGAATTTTAAAACACCAAAAACTAGAGACCAATTTAAGAATTTCACTCAATGTAGGTTCTTCCCGATTCTACCTTTAGGTTGATCCTCTGTCACAAGCTTGCAGTTTCCCACTATCTGAGTAGTTTCTAGGCTCCCAGTGTTAGCAAACTCCGCTGCTTCAGGGAAAAGACCACAGAAGCGCTTTGCTGAGACTGACAGCCAAAGCTCTGCAACTTTCTAGAGGAGATTAGGGAAATGGCCTCACTGCTGTATCGTGGGATTCAAGGCATCTGGTCGCATCCTGGCACTATCCTCTCTTCCTTATTTGACACTAAAGGACACCCTTCTCATTAACCATTAATTTAAAGATAAACAAATGCATGTATTTATATAAGCAATAGGCGAGTATGGTAAGTCTGAAATAAAGAATTTCTCTTGTCCTCAAAATGCAAAGAAACTTCAGATGCTATTGGAAAGTTTCTTCCTGAAACTTCCAGTAAGAGCTTTTAGATACTACCCATTGTTCTTTCTGAGGGCAAGTAAGCAAGGTATTCCTTGGAAGGAATGACTCACTTTGCTTAAGGACGATGGCCCTAAGAAGGAAAAAAAAATCTGTATACAACAGTGACTGGGGTCTCAAGATATCCCAGGAGTCTTTCCTCATGTAGGCAGCAGAGTGCAGGTAAACTAAAAGCATAAGAGCCACTTAAGTGGTTCAAGAGGAATTGGGGTCTAAAATGGAGTAGGAGCAGGGAATGGGGCAGACGAAATGGATCCAAAACAAATCACAGAGAGAACTGACTCAGCTGTTGAAAGTGGAGCCCAGCCAGGTAGACCAGTTAGTTGGAGTGTCGTCCTGTGCACCATAGAGGTCGCAGGTTTGACATTGACCGGGGCACATACTTAGGCTTCAGGTTCCATCATGTGGGAGGCAAGGAGGATAGATGTTTCTCTCTCACATGGATATTTCTCTCTCTCTCTCTCTCTCTCTCTCTCTCTCTCTCTCTCTCTCTCTCTCTCTCTCTCTCTTTCTCTCTCATCCATATCCTAACCACTGAGCAACGCTGGCCAGGCAATTGTTCTCTTTTGAAGCTTAAATTGAGGCCAAAGTCATAAATTTAAAGTCATAAATGTATAAATGGGACTTAACACCCATGGAACTATATTAAATCACTTAGGGGATGAATGCAGAGACAAAAAAAGAGAAAGTAGGAAGACAGGCACGGGGTGGAAGTCAAGAAAATAAGGAAAACCCACCAGAGGAGACTGGGAAGACCAGCTAGAGAGGCAGGAGAAGTAGGAGAGAGTGGTACACTGAAGGCTAGTGAAAGAGGATTTTGAAAAGGAGGTGTATGATCAAATGTGTCAGATGATGCTGATGGCTCAAACAGATTCAAATTCACTTTTAAAAATTAGATTTGGCAATGTGACATAGTAGGGTTATTGTTGAGCTTTATATGTGTATTTGGGGGAAATGATTGGAGACAAAAGTCTGATTAGAATGGATTTGAGAGGGAATAGCCTTCCTGCAAAGAAATGAAAAGAGATAGCACAAAGCTATAGATTAAAAGAGATTTAAAGACATCAATTAATCACAGTGTGTGGAACTTTTTTGGATCCTAATGCAAATAAAGAGGTTGTAAATATAATTAAATGAATTAGTGATATGTAGATGAATAGATGATATTTGTGAAGTAATTGGAAATGTGAACACTTACTGAATATTTCATTATATTAAGTGATTATTGTTAAGATTTTGTAGGTACTATGGATATATTTTAAAGGTCTTTATTTCAAAGACACATTTATGGACTAAATGACTTATGGGATTTACATAAAAACAATAAATGTGGTTGAAAGGAGTGATGGGAGTAATAAAGGAAATTAACTGGCTATGAGTTATAATTATTGAAACCGGGTGTTTGTTAGTTACCATTCTTGTCTGGTTCTTTTTGAATATGCAATTCAACTTTTTATTTTAATAAAATTACAATATGCACAGCACATGCAGGGCTAGCATCTGATTGTCTGGTTTATATATATTTTTATATTTTTCCTAATAAAAAATTAAAGAGAGAGAATGGGAAGAGATGAAATGGAGACAGAAACTATAGGCAACAGAAAACAGTTGAGTTAATGCACTATAATTAGCTATATATTCCCTTACATAACACAAACTATTTTTAAAAATTTAAAATCTCTTAACACTATCAAATTTCCTAATCTCAAAGAATTCTTCCAAAAATAGAAGACTATAGATATACCATAGCATGGATTCTGAATATCCCAGGCACCATTCGAATAGTTGTCCTTAAAATAAACATGATTAAGTGTTGAGAAAACCTGGACCACATAATAGTGTTTTGTAAACTCCCAATTTTTTTCTTATCAAATTTAACCATTTTTCAGTGTATAACTTCCTGGAGTTCCCTGTTGTGCTCCTTGTCACAAGTGCCTGTAGGAGGATGCAGGATTATTACTCACCCTGTGTTCACCTTCTTGCGTTAGCCCTGCTGCTGGTTTAACTTCTGGGAGTGAAATAAGGAAGTGAGGCAGTCACTGTTTTATTACTACAGAAATGGTTTCACGCCTTATGCCGGCAGTACTCTTTTCAGTGTTAATGAGGTATAATGTCACATGGGAATTGTATATATTGAAGGTGTACAACTTTGTTTAGATATATGTCTACAGTATGAAGTGATCACCACAGTCTAGCTAATTAACATGTTCATCACCTCACAGTTACTATTTTATTTCCTTTTTCTTAGCAGTCTTCAAGTATACAATACAGCATTGTTACACTTGCTGTACGTAATAACTGCAGTCACCCTGCTGTACCTCAGGTCTCCAGAACCTTTTTGTCTTACATAACTGAAACTTTGTGCCCTTTCCCCAACATCTGCTGTCTCCTCCCCCTATTTCCTTGCTTCTGACAATCACCATTCTTCTCTGCTTCTGTGAGTTGGACTACTTTTGATTCCATATAGTAGTGAGATCATTCAGTATTTACCTTTGCGAGTCTGGCTTATTTCACTTAGCATCATGTCCTCCAGGTTCACCCATACTGTCAGTGGCAGTATTTCCTTTTTTAAGTTGATAATGTTCCATTGTGGGGTGTGTGTGTGTGTGTGTGTGTGTGTGTGTGTGTGTGTGTTATTTTCTTTATCCATCATCCATGAATGGGCACTTAGGTTGTTTCTGTATGTGAGTGATACTACAGTGAACAAGGAAGTTCAAATAGCTCTTCAAGATTCAAATTTGATTTCCTTTGGATATATACCCACAAGTAGGATTGCTGTATCATATGGTAGTTCTACTTTTAATTTTTTGAGGAACCTCCATAGTGTTTTCCATTGTGGCTGCACCAGTTTACTTTCCCACCAGCAGCACAGAGAGGGTACTTTATGTAGTTTATTTAAGAAAATAATCTTAGGTAGTACTCTTAAGATAAACCTCAACATTATTTTTAACTAAATCATCAAGGGAAGAGATCAGTAAGTACTAGCTAAATCATCCCTTCCTCTTTCCTACTAATTTTTGCCATAGTTCTTGTACTTCTAATTGGAATCTCAGAATTGGGAAGTGGAAATGATCAAAAATTTTATTAATGACCCTAGAAATCTTTTAAATAATCAGGACATGACAGCACTTGAGTTATATTAACCCAAGGCCACACTATTGTCTAGGTGGAAAAATTACCTCATATCCTATTTCTTATCTCAAATATGCTTATCTGAATTGGCTAGTCAACACTTAGACATAGATATATGATTTGCATGTATTAGCCTAGTCCCAACCACACAGTGTGAGAAATAATAAATGTGCACCATATTTCCAGTATCTCATAGGGTTGAGGTCACATAAGACAATGTTGCATCAGCTTCACATCCATAAAACCAAGAAAAATGAAGTTACTACAGCTGCTTATCACAGGATAATTGCCAGTTCTCTTATTCAGTTCCATGCCCAACCAAAAATGATCATTTCAATATCCAAAATTTAGCATTATTTGGGGGGAGAAGGGAGTGGACGAATACAGTGGGAGAGAGAAAAAGACTTCCCAGATTGAGCTTCACCAGAGCGTTACCAGACTCACACCAATTGTTCAGTCCCCATTATGAACTTAAAACTCATGAAGGCCAAAATTTCATAGCAAGAAAATTACCTGTCTTGCAATGTGCTCCTTACAGAATCTTGCCGAGCCCAGTTTTCTTAGCTTCCTGCTTCTACCAGAACCTGAGTCCCAGGACACCCGGTGACAAACATGTTTCTACTGTGTGCACCTCCTGGGCCTTAGCCTGCACTTCTCTGTGGCAGGTCAGAAATCCCTCTCCTTCGTCCTTCTCCTGCTACAGCAGACCCTGACTTCCCCTGGACACACCCACCAGCCTCATCACAGAAAACACGATGGAGTGGCACCACGAGAGCCTGCCACTTCCAGACAGCGCTGTTTTGAGGTGTGCCAACCCCCGCCCCAGACATGAATACTACCACCAGAACCTACTAACCAGAGGAATGGCAGATGCAAGAGTGCTGCCCCTCAACCTGGGAGTGCCACCCACAAATGCAGCTGAGCCTGCAGTCTGTGATCACAAATCCTGTCCCAGCAAATCATGACCCACATGGATGTGGCCCTCTGTCTCCACTGGTTGTGCCTTTTGAGGCGCCCCATTCTCTCCGCCTAGGATTGCTCTCACCAATTCCAGCCCTACGAGCATTTAGCCTCTGTAGTGCAAAGTAACTTACTCTCCACTCAGGACTATACCTATAGAAATTGCAGTTTGAGCCGGAACCGGTTTGGCTCAGTGGTAGAGCGTCGGTCTGGGGACTAAAAGGTCCCGGGTTCGATTCTGGTCAAGGGCATGTACCTTGGTTGCGGGCACACCCCCAGAAGGGGGTGTGCAAGAGGCAGCTGGTCGATGTTTCTCTCTCATTGATGTTTCTAGCTCTCTATCTCTCTCCCTTCCTCTCTGTAAAATATCAATAAAATATATTTTTTTTAAAAAAAATTGCAGTTTGAGATCCCAGACACACCCGACCAGCAAATGATGCCCATTATCTAATAAAATGATTTTCAATGCTGGCTACACAATAGAATCACCTGGCAGGCTTTAGAAACAAACAAAAAACAACAAGAACAAAACCTGGAGCTCCATCCTAAGAAACTGTTTATTGGCCCAGAGTGTCACTCTTTACCAAAAGCACCCTGATGATCCTGTGACTCCATAACCCCCGGTCCAGTATGGTATCCTGCCACTTCCACCGGGAGCCTTGCTCAGTACCTCTAGGTTCATCATTGCCATTTGACCTCAGGCCTCTCCCAAAGCTGCAGCTTTGCAGTCTACACTAGGACCTTAACCAGCCAAGCCCTGTATCCTGCAGGCTCACTCACTGATGCTGCCAAAGCCCTGCTTGGTGGAGAGCAAGAGGTAGATGGCAGCCTGAACTCCGCATGCCTGGTTTGCCTCTGTTCCGCCATGTCTTCTCCAGGAGTAATGTGGCTTTTTTCACAAGATGGAAACCTCCCCTGTACATTTCCAGCCCTTTCTTCCTCCCTGACCTGTCAGGCTATAGCCACAGAGAGCGTGACCTAATCACTGCACGTGGCCACCACACCCGGGTCCTCATTCCCTTCAGGTGTCAGTAATGAAAGAGGATGGAGAAGGGGGAACATCTCTTCTAATTCCTGATGAATTCGGAAGTCCTGAACTGCTGCTGTAGTAGCCATCCATTCCACGTGATATTGCTTGTTACTCGCTCCTCCACTAAACTACAAGCACTGCAAAAACTGGAGCAGCGCCTGGTCCTTAGTAGGTGCTCCCTGAATGTGTGATTGATAACTGAATGAGCAAATGAATGACCAGCTGGAGAAGAGGAGCTGTTGCCATGATCGCAGTGGAAAAGATGAAGCGATGGCCTCGCTGTTCGAGCCCATATGGAACGCACATATGGAACCACACGCAGAGGAGCAGAACTCACAATTTGAAACTGAAAACTCAACATTTGTTCTCAAAGTCACTAATCATCTCCCTGATGATTAGTGACTTTGAGCAGGTTTTCATATGTCTCTTGGCCTTCCTTCTGTCTTCTTTCGAAAAGTATCTATTTAGGTCAGTTGCCCATTTTTTTATTGGGTTGTTTATCTTCTTTTCGTTAAGTAACGTTTGTTCTTTTTCATTACTTGAGCACAACCTTGCTTTCTTCTTCAAGGCACCTAACCTTTTCTTACGTCTTTATACTCCGTTTCTGGTTTTCTTCTTAGACCCCACACAGCAGCGCCCTGCTTGCTCTGTCTGCCTGCTTTGCCTTCCCCATTTCCAGCTCCCTGCAGCCCATCCTCCATCCTCCTCACAACAACTGGGGGAACTCTTCCCAGCTCTGCCGCATAGTTTAAGGGAGTAAATATGCAGTGAGTGCTTACTCTTTTTCGGACTTCTTCTGTGTTATGAAAAATACTGAGCACTAAGACTGCTTATCCACGAGGCATTTTGAGTGATGCATGTTTATCTTAGAATTCCACCCTCAATGGTAATTGTACTGACACAAGTGGAGAAAGAAACGAAGGTGTTTCAATAATCATATGGTGCCAGAGGCTATGCTGCCAGCACATGACTCAGGCTGCTGAGCCTGCTCTGTTCTTAGGACTGGGTTCAAAGAGAAACATCGAGAACAGGATAAAGAGCAACTCACTCTAGGTAATTTGGTACCTTTTCAGATACTGATGCATTCTTGTTGTTCAGTGTTAATTAATCACCATTAAGGATTCCCTCTGTGGCTGTAAAGAGTGTAGGATCTGCCGAAACCGGTTTGGCTCAGTGGTAGAGCGTCGGTCTGGGAACTGAAGGGTCCCGGGTTCGATTCCGGTCAAGGGCATGTACATTGGCTGCGGGCACATCCCCAGTAGGGGGTGTGCAGGGGGTGGCTGGTCGATGTTTATCTCTCATCGACGTTTCTAGCTCTCTATCTCTCTCCCTTCCTCTCTGTGAAATATCAATAAAATATATTTTAAAAAAAAGAGTGTAGGATCTGAAGTGTGAACAGCCATCTGAATCTCTGTAAAGGCACTGGGGAAAGATGGAGAAGATTGGTGGGGTCTGAAGTATGGGGACCCGTTTGTGTGAGTTGTTTCGAAGACTACTGAGTCCCAGTCCAGCAGCATCTAGTCCCCCTACATACCGATACCTTTATGCTTTTGGCTTAAGATAGTATTTTTCAAAATATTGTCCATGCACAACCTGCTTTAGAACAATATAGTGCTGTTCGTTAGAAACAGAACACCACATTCCTGAGCCCCAGATCAACAGAGCAGACTCTCTGGGGGTGAGGTCTTGAACTTACTTTGACCAAACTGCTCAGCTCATCCTTTTGAACCATGAAGTCTAGACTGCTGGCTTGAGACTTACCAACTATTATGTTTCAAATACTTCAAAAAAGCAATAACACTATGAGCAGATATAAAGATTTGAGATCGAGTTATGATAAAGTAATTTTAAAAAAATGTGAGGACACAAATATCCAAGGGAAGGACTAGGACACTGTAAGGTTTGAAGGGCACAGGAAACTGACCACCAAGGAATTTTAAAGTAAAGTTTATTCCCCGGTAATGAGCGGGACTCATTATGGAGGTAGAGAAACCAGAATTGAAGGAGTGGGGAGGGGGCAGGGGACCCAGCCGGGCTGCCTCGTGGACATGGAGGAGCAGCAGCACGTGGCTGGCCTGGGGGTCTTTTTAAGGAGAGGAACTAGAGAGGGTTGGACCCAGGGCTAAACAGGAAGGGGTGGGCTCCAGGACACTTTGGCACGTGCTGATTGATGGTTCAATGTCTTGGAAATGTCTCTGTGACAGGTGCCAGTAATGTCGTAACTCCGCCCATCAGTTGGGAGGAGGGAGAACCTTACAGACCCCACCAAGGGGAGGGAATAAGGAGAGAATGTCCAGAGAGCCCTTTACGTCATCCTTTTGTGCCGAGTTACATGTCATTGGTCATAGTGTAATTCAGTTCCAAGAGCACATATTGAGTCCTTCTATGTGCCTGGCAGTAGGGATAAAGAGAAACAGAACAGATTCACAATCCTAGGAGAGTGTACAGTTTGGGAAAGGAAGCAGGCCCAGAGGGCTGAGAAGAAGGGCTCCTATGAAATAAGAAGGTAGGTACCTTGATAAAGCTCCTAGGGCAATAGAAGCCTGTGGGATCCCTTTACATGACCCACGTGGTTCAGGGCCCACTCAGAGTCCAGTTTCTGGAGAATGCTGCACACTAAAATGAAGAAGTTAGAAAATAGCTAATTTGGGAAAATGGGGGCCAGGCGGGAGTCCACCTCGAGGGGAGGACTACTCCATGCTCTGGCCTTTTACCATTCCTTTTATTGAGATTCTGAGACAAAGACATCTCTTAGGCAGAAAATTCCAACAACAGAAAATCAACAATAATTTACATATGATTAACAAATTAAAGTTGCCTCAACTACCACTATCTCAACTAGATGTTGAGTTAATAGCTCCGACCATTCAGGGCCATCAAGGTTGGCCAGCTCTTTTTACATTTTACTACCAGGGAACAATGTTTGGTTTCTGTTAGCCAGCTCTTTGTACATTTTACCACTAGTGACTCAACCTAGAATCTATGAGTTAATAGCTCCGGCCATTCAGAGCCATCGAGGTTGGCCAGCTCTTTTTATATTTTACTACCAGGGAACAATGTTTGGTTTCGGTTAGCCAGCTCTTTTTATATTTTACCACTAGTGACTCACCCTAGAATCAATGAGTTAATAGCTCTGGCCATTCAGAGCCATCAAGGTTGGCCAGCTCCCTTTACATTTTATTACCAGTGACAATGTTCAGTTTCGGTTTCTGGCAGAAACTAAGGAGAAAGTAAACAAATGGGACTACATAAAAATAAAAAGCTCTGCCCAGCAAAAGAAACCTTCAGCAAAACGACAAGAAAGCCCACTGCATGGGAGAACATATTTGCCAATGTTAACACGTATAAGGGTTTAATCCCCAACATTTAATCTCAAACATACAACTTCACAAAAGGAAGATAAACAACCCAATAAAAAAATGGGCAAAGGACCTAAATAGACACTTTTCAAAAGAGGACATACAAAAGGCCAAGAGACATATGGAAACATGCTAATTATCCAAGAGATGCAAATCAAAATGGCAGTGAGGTACCAAATCACACCTGTCAAAATGTCTATCATCAAGAAATCAACAAATTACAAGTGCTGGCAAGAATGCAGTGAAAAAGGAACCCTCCTGCACTGCTGGTGGGAATGCAGACTGGTGCAGTCACTGTGGAGAACAAAATAGCATTTCCTCAAAAAACTAAAAATGGAACTCACATTTGACCCAATGATCCCTCTTCTAGGAATATATCCCAAGAAACTAGAAACACCAATCAGAAGGATATATACATGCCTATGTTCATAGCAGCACAATTTACAATAGCTAAGATTTAGCAACAGCCTAAGTGCAGATGAGTGGATTAAAAACCTGTGGTATATCAGTAGAATACTACACTGATGTAGAAAGGAAGGAACGCCCACCATTTGTAACAGCATGGATGGACCTGGAGAGCATTATGCTAAGTGAAATGAGTCAATTGGAGAAAGATAAATATTACATGATCTCTCACATTTGTGGAATATAATGAATAACATAGACTGATGAACAAAGACAGATCCAGAGACAGAGAAGCATCGATCAGAGTGTCAAACCTTGGAGAGAAGGCAGGGGAGGGGGGGAGGGGTCAACCATATAAGCATAACCAGTGGACACAGACACTAGGAGGATGAGGGCATGAGCAGGTAGAGGGGCAATGGGGGAATAAGGACATATATGTAATACCTTAATCAATAAAGAAAACATTTAAAAAAAAAAGGAAGAAGTTAGGTAGACAGGTGAGGGTGGGGAGCTTTTGAGGAGGAAGTAAAGGGGGGGCCAGGAGCTGGTGGGAAGTGGAGCCTATTCCCCACAGGGTGACCTGCACAATCCAAGGTATGAGGAATGGAGAAAAACAGTCAGTGATCCTGGGTAGGTGGACCCGGTCCAGGTCGGGGAGACATGTGGATGTCTTCATACCTTCAAAGTCCTTTTTGTGCTAGACATCTAGAAGACTTCTTGAATCAGTCCTTCAGATTCATTCAAGCTTATGGTCTCAAACTGTTTATTGCAGTTGCTCCAAAAACATATCACAACCAGTTTATAGGTCCTCTCTGGGACATTACACGTGCGATTTCCATAACTAACAAGTTGACAATTTTATAAAAAATTGTTTAATATAGCCCTGGCCAGATGGCACAGTTAGTTAAAATGTTGTCCCATATACCAAAAGGTTTCAGGTTCAATTCCCAGTCAAGGCACATATCTAGGTTGTGGGTTTGATACCTGGTTGGGTTATGTATGAGATGCAAACAGTCAATGTTTCTCTCATGTCGATCTCTCTCTCCCCCTACCCTTCCTCTCTTTCTAAAAATCAATAAAAACATATTCTTGGGTGAGGATAAAAAATGTTCAATATAGATTTGAGAATTTTTTGACTATCATTGGAAACATACATGAAAAATAGGAATGTTAATCACCTCTCGAAAGGGATTTTGAGAACAGAGGTAGGAGAAATTTACCTCTCACTGCATACCCTTTTGTGCTGCTTGAATTGTTTACATTTATTGCCTAGCCAAACAAGTTTAAAAGAGAACTAAAGAGACACATTTATTTCATAGCATAAAGAAGTTGTGTGTCAACAAGTGGTAATTTAATTTCTATTTAAAACCAAATTGACATTGCCACAGTGACAGAAATAGTATTTTAGTTTTGTTTTTCACAGCTTGAGAAAAATCATGGGATTGGGCAAATACAAATTTTGTATATCCTCTATAAAACTGGCCTCTTTTTTTTTTTCCTTCCAGTTTGCAGCCCATCTTGTGAAGATGAAATATCCAAGAATCTGTATTCTAGATGGTGGCATTAATAAGATCAAGCCAACAGGCCTCCTCACCGTCCCCTCTCCTCAAATATGAAGAACCAAGAAGATGACGGTCAAAAGGACGGAGGGGCATGAGCTCCCATCAGCACAGCCCCTCCCAGCCTGGCCGCTCTAAGACAGAAGTCAGCTTCCAGAGTGTTACCTTTCCATAACGTTGTCAGGAGACTTTTTATTTTTTAATCTCATGACCCAGATATTCAACTACCCAGCAACAAACTTGACTGTACATGTGTTGCTGAAAGAATTTTCTTAACAGTGAAATCTGATCACGTATTTTTAGCACATTACAACAATAAGCCAGAGGAATTGAGCTGACAAGGCAGATTTGGCATTATCAGGAAATCTTACCTGCGCTAAAAAAGCTGTCTTCCCTTGCACTGAACAGACAGCCCTAACAAAGGCATTTGGAAATATAGATTGAATGTGAGCTGAAATCATCGTTCCATGGTAATGAAACGTGAAAGGCTATTCATAATGCATTCCTTATAAGTAAATGCTGCATTTGGTAACTCATTTTTGGCCCAGACAAGGTGTGTGTGTGTGTGTGTGTGTGTGTGTGTGTGTGTGCACTTATTGAAGAAAGTAATAATAGTCTACTTACAAAAAAATGAAAGAATGAATTCCTTCAAATTAGATAAAATATTTGTTCAACTTCTGTATCAGAAAACTCCAAATAAGAGTGACCTAAACGAACTAGAACTTTCTTTCTCGCTTAGTCAGTCTAGGGACAGTATACTTTTTCATAATCACTCAGGTGTCTTTTCTCATTGTTTTACCACCCCCAACACACTGTTTCCATCTCATGGATCAAGATGGATGCTCAGCTCTCACCATTACTCTGCAATTCAGAAGGAAGAAAGGAAGGAGGAGGGGTGGGGAAGAAAGGAAGGAAAGAAATATGGAGGGGAGAAAGAAGGAAAGAAGAAAATATAAAAGAGAAGGGAGAATGTGCTTCCTCTCTAAGAACAAAAACCAGAAGTTGCACATATTACTTCTGCTTACATACCATTGGCCAGAACTTAGATATATGGCCACACCTAGCTATAAGGAAAACTAGAAATATAGTGTAACTCCGTGCTCGGCAAACATGCGGCTCTTTGGCCCCTTGAGTGTGGCTCTTCCCCAAAATATCACGTCCTGGGCGAGTCTATTTTGAAGAAGTGGTGTTAGAAGAAGTTTAAGTTTAAAAAATTTGGCTCTCAAAAGAAATTTCAATTGTTGTACTTTTGATATTTGGCTCTGTTTACTGGCCGACCTCTGGTCTAACTATGTTCTTTCATCTTTAACTTATGTTCCTCTTTAGTGTTAGAGTTACCTATGTAGAACATTCTAATAAGAGCCTCACTTCAACTTTCTGGGCATGGTTTTACTGTTGCTGTTTATATTGAGTTTCTGTATTTTTTTTTATTGAGATAATTTACATACCATAAAATTCACTTTGTAAAATGTACAATTCAGTGTTTTTTTCTTATGTTCACAAAATTGTGCAATCACCAAATTTCAAACATTTCCATCACCCCTATAAAGAAAACCTGTACCTATTAGCAGTCATTCCCCCTTAACCCTTTCCAAGATCTTTGATTTAATTTTTGTATACAAAGTGCAATTGATTTCCAACTTTATTCTTCCATGTGGGTATCAAGTTATCCCATGGGCCGTTTCATTTTGTTTGTTTTTCTCAATTAAATGATAGTAATTCACCAAATATGTTTTTCTATCTACTAGTATGTGCAAGACACTGACATAACTAATAATTATATTAATCCGAGATACCCTACATTACATACAAAGAAAAATCGTAAGAATAAGCAAGAAAACAAAATTTTGCCACAGTTTCTCTAACATTTTTGGGCTGTCATCTTCCCCGGTTAGAGAAGTGTTAGATCCTCCTTTCTTTCCTTCCATCTTTGATGACTTCTGTGACTTCATGGTCATAATGCAGAACTTGTGATCATTTGGAAAGAGGGTCTGAGTCCTAACTTAGCCTTACTGGGAAAGCAGAGAAGGATGGAGGGGTGGGGATTTGGATGACAGGGGTGGTAGGTAGTGGGAGAGGATAAAGACCTGTGCTGGAGGAGAGCTGTGTGGGAAGATAATAGTAATTAACCATCACAACTTTACATTTGATCTTTCTTAAAACTTGATACATGCTGAAAAAAATGTAAGGTAACATTCAAATTATATTAAAAAAATTTAATATTCTCAACAGTAAAATAAGAAATAGCATAAGCTCACTGCCAGAGCATGGTATTTGATAGCAGATAGTTTCAACAGTATTGACTGACCTCAATAATTATTTGTTGAATTAAACTATATAAACGCAGTTTATAGAGGTACTTGTAATTATATTATTGACTTCTGCATTATCACTGTTAGCACTGTTTTTTGTTGTTTTTTTCTGGCATCGGCAGTCTCTTCTTCCTGGGATGCCCTTAAGACATCTCCTAGCCCATAGACACACGCTCCATAATTCTTCACCAGTAGCATCTCCTCTAGACTTTGATTTTCCCATGCTACCCTAAGTGCCGCAAATCTGTCAAAGTATTTCATTTATCCTTATAATAATGACTTATTACATCATTTTGTAATTATCTGTTCACATTTGGGCCTGATATTAAAATATGAGCTCCTTTAAGGTCAGAGACCGTAATGTACAACTCTTGTTCTTTTCACCAACCATTGCACCGGAGATGCTTGATAAATGTAAAATTGAATTGAATGAAATCTCCAGCTTTGAGATTTTTAGGATCTCTTATGAATAGAAAAATATTAAAGCAACCCAGGTAATTTTTTTCAAGTGTCAAACTTATGAAGAAAAATAAAAACTCAATTCACTGAGTGAAGAAAGGATCTCTAATGTACCACCCAGCTCTAAAATGTTATAATCCTAGAAGTTGGAACAGATAACTCCCAGCAACAGAGTAGGCTAAACTAGTTGCATCCCTTTTCCAAAACACAGAAATGCTAGATTAAAAAATAATATTAAAAATATTACCAAAGTTGAAAAAAATTAGAAATTCCTTGATGTCAGATCAAAAGAGGAACTGACACACTATCAGGCCCATAGGATATCAGATATTAATATAAGACCTTGAAAACTGAAGTTTTAACATGCCCATGTGGGCTGGAAGACATAGCCTTGAGCCTTGAGCCTTGAGTTGGTATTAGGACCACAATGTAAAAACTTTAAAAGTCTTAAAGAACTCTGTTCCATGAAATGACTAGGAATAACTTCCCACCAAATCAGGAAGCTACAGGGGGAGGTTGTTTTGGTCTGGTATTCTGAGTGAAGAAATTCAAATCTGATGTAGACAGATGGAGGTATTCAATGGAAAGGCTGAGGTAAGTGTCCGAATTGGAACAGGCTTTAGGGCATGTGTTCATCTGACTATTTAGAAATGAGCACAGTGAGTTACATCAAATGTGTGGGAAGCGTAGATGGTGCCAGATCTTGTCTCCTCTCTTTACTCATCCCAATAATTACAAAAAATAACATGGTGCATCCTTTCTAGTAGATCTTACACAGTGGTCTCACTCGGCCAAATCCACTCTAAGGGCAGACGGCAGCTGTAGGGTGGGTGGTGTTTCCTTCTATCAGAGTCATAGTGCTGTCGTTGGTATACATGCTGGCTTTACAGATGCCTGCTGCTAACCAAGTAATGCAGTTTTACATGAATAAACATTCAGTAAGCCAAAGAGTGGAAGCAAATGATTGTATCTGAGATATATTTTTGGTGTGTATTTAAACAAAGACCCTTCACAACTGCCAACTTAGACATTATATGGAAGAACAATAGAGAAATGTTGCAAACCTTAATTGTCAGACACTAGAAATTTAACATATGCAGTTCTCAAACAACCTTTTGGTTTTGCAATCCAGTTTTATCTCATTTATTATTAGAAACTAGAGGCCTGTTGCATGAAATTCATGCACTCGGGTGTGGGGTCCTCTCAGACTGGCCTGTGACCTCTCACAGCCCAAGAGCTCTGCAATGGATCACCCCACAGAGGTAGGCCCTGCCCACCCACCACAGTGCTGCCACAGGGTAGCCTGGGCCTCCCTCTTTGGAGTAATCATGGACACCCCCTCACACACACACACACACACACACACACACACACACCTGATTAATCCATCTCCTCGCTGTTTGGCCATTCAGTCAATTTGCATATTACACTTTTATATATATATATATATATATATATATATATATATATATATATATATAGTAAATATTATAAATACGCTATTTAAAAAGTTAGCTACCCAATCTTGAGAAAGAAGAAGAACAAAGTTGGAGGGATCACAATACCAGATATCAAGCTATATTACAAAGCCACGGTTCTCAAAACTGCCTGGTATTGGCACAAGAACAGACAAATAAACCAGTGGAATAGAACAGAGAACCCAGAAATTGACCCAAGCCATTATGCTCAGTTAATATTTGACAAAGGAAGCAAGAGCATACAATGGAGTCAAGACAGTCTCTTCAATAAGTGGTGTTGGGAAAATTGGACAGATGCATGCAAAAAAAAAAAAAAAGAAAGAAAGAAAAGAAACTAGATCACCAACTTACACCATACACAAATATAAACTCAAAATGGATAAAGGACTTAAATGTAAGCCATAAAAATGTTAGAGGAATCTACAGGCAGCAAAATCTCAGGAAGATAAAAAATCCAATCAAAAAATGGACAAAGGACCAAAATAGCATGGAGTCAAAAAATAGAACATCCATTTGACCCCGTAATCCCACTTCTAGGACTCTATCCTAAGAAAACAGAAACACCAATCAGAAAGGATATATGAACCCCTATGTTCAAAGCAGCACAATTTACAATAACTAAAATTTGGAAACAGCCTAAGTGCTCATCAGCAGATGATTGGATTAAAATATGTGGTACATCTACCACATTTTTGAAATACTACACTGCTGTAAAAAAAAAAAATAAGTAATTCTTACCATTTGCAACAGCATGGATGAGCATTATCCTAAGCGGAATAAGCCAGTCAGAGAAGGATAAATATTACATCATCTCACTCATTTGTAGAATATAATGAACAACATAAACTGATGAATAAAAACAGAACCAGAGTCATAAAAACATCGAATGGACTGTCCAGCCTATGATGGAAGGCAGGGGGTAAAGGGGTAAGAGATCAACCAAAGGACTTGTATGCATGCATATGAGCATAGCCAATGAACACAAATTGGGGGGAGGGGCGGTGAGGGCATGTGCTGGTGGTTGGGGTGGCTGGGCAGAGGTCAGTGTGGGGGAAAGGAGACTTATGTAATACATTAAACAATAAAGAACAAAATTTTTATTTTAAAAATATATTTTATTGATTTTTTTTTTACAGAGACGAAGGGAGAGGAATAGAAACATTGATGAGAGAAACATTTATCAGCTGACTCCTGCACACCCCCTACCTGGGATGTGTCCGCAACCAAGGTACATGTCCTTGACTGGAATCGAACCTGGGACCCTTGAGTCCACAGACTGACGCTCTATCCACTGAGCCAAACCAGTCAGGGAAGAACTTAATTTTTTTTTTTTAAAGTAGATGAAGGCTTATAGTCTGTTTTTTAAAAAAATGTTAGCTATCCTTTTTAAAAGTCACATGCATTTTATATTTTCTGAATAATTTTCTTGTTAATAATGGGAAACAAAAATAAGTTTCTAGGATTAATAAAAAAATTAACATATGGATTATCTCAGGTGGTAATGTTTTAACTTGCAATCCCATTATTACAGTTTTTAAGAATAGAACATGTACTATTTTTTTAGTTACAGATATATACAAGGACAGTAATATTTTCAAAAGTTGAATCTTTTAGTGTGGCAGGAAGCAATATTTAGAAATATGATCTAATTATTTCAATGCATTTGTTATAGCTCCCAGATTAGTCTTAAGCCAACACAGGGCAGTGTTTAACCTCCACTGCCCAGGGGATTGATAATGGCAATACAGTGCCTTGGTACCCATCTACACACTGTTTATTGGTCACAGTGAGCATTAGGACAGAACAGTGTTATTGAAATGCTGCAGATAATGTAAACTAAAAATGGGTCCTGTGAAAGGGACGAGAAAGGGTATTACAGAATGCCAATCTAAGAGGAGGCATTAGGCCTCAAGCTGTAAATATCACAATCTATAGAATCCTGAATTTTCCAAGATCCAAGTTTATACTTCATGTGACACACAACAACTCTATTAGCATACTTTTCAGTCCTTTGAGGTAGAATAATTTAGTATCTTAAGGCATATGTTATGCTAGAACGGACTCCTAGTGGTTGGGAGAGCTGACTATACCTATTTATTTATTTCTCTATTTTGAAAGCCAGTCCATAATATTTACCAGAAAACCACTTATTTTAACCATTCCATGGTTATTATATTATCTATAGATTACAAATCATGAATGTAAAGGGAATTTTAAAGTTCCTCTAATCCAAACCTCATAATTTCAAACAATAAGAATAGTGAAATAATTTTGCAAAAGTCATGTACTAATAAAAGATCCACAATTACAATTCTGTTTTCCTGGTTTCTAATCCATTTCTCTGCATACCACAGATAGAGGAGGGAGAGGCCACCAATGTCAACCCATTACATACTTATTACAGGTCAATCTTAGGTCTGGCCCTGTGTTGCATGATGTGTGGGATACAGAAAGGAAGCACTGAAAATGTTGATTAAGCTCATTGTTGACTCTATGATGTAGAAGTGCCCCCTTAGTATCAGTTCCTAGCAGATGACACTCACTAGCCCTACCATATCTTCCAATAAAATAAAGATTTTTTTTAAAAAGAGAGAGAGATGCAAGGCCAAATTTGATCTTTAACCTTTGTCTTCTGTATCTTAGCCAGAGACCAGGCTTAAAGAGTGGGGGAAAGTCTTGGTATCAGTGTCCCAGTGCGGAAAGCAGAGGGGGACCAGCAGAGAGTGAGAGTGGGTAGCTAGTCTCTAGTCTATTAATCATAGAAGAAATGGAGATCATTTAGGTTATTTATTAACTTAAAATTTTATTTCTATTCTTTGAGTTACACTATCCTGATAATTCTTTTCAGATAGCATATCTTTTCTACGATTACCTTTAAGATGATTCATCATCCCATGTAGCCTGCATTCATCCCCATGGTCTCTATCCAGGGTCAGTCATTAGGGATCAAAAAGGCACATGAGGATACAACTACTGGATTCAAGCCAAGTGAAATGACATGGTAATTTGCAGAGTGGTGTGCAACCAAGGAGATCTGTCATTCGTTTGTTTGTTTAAATATATTTTTAATTGATTTTGGAGAGGAAAAGAGAGGGGGAAGAGAGAGAGAGAAAGAGAGAGAGAGAGAGAGAGAGAGTAACACCAATGATGAGAGAGAATCATTGATCAGCTGCCTCCTGCATGCCCCATACTGGGGATAAAGCCCACAACCTGGGCATGCGCCCTGACTGGGAATCAAACCGTGACCTCCTGGTTCATAGGTCAACGCTCAACCACTGAACCATGCCAGCTGGGTGAGAATTGTGGGGTGCTTTTTTTTTAATGGGTAGTGAGGAGTAAAAGCAATCTCTACACTCATATATTATTCTTAATTACATGTGGCAACACAAGATGACAGGATAAAACATTGCATGTCTGTCCCCCTCCTGCCCTAGTATGACAGCCCTGCAGAGGCCTGCTCTGAGCAACTGGTGTGAACAGGCAGAATTCTTCCCAGGGATTTAGTATCCATTTGCTTGCGTATAGCAAAAGATAAATAAGTTATCATGAAATATTGATTCAGAGCTAGGAGATTAGTTTCAGTTATTTTCTTTCCCAAATTAGTCTGACAGAGACTGGTCAGTGTTGGAAAGCTTTTAACCCACCTTGGGGGCTACTACAGCTCAATGGCTGCATAGTCCCACCAGATTGTGGTGTATCTATGTTTTGTTTGTAACAAGATTTTTTTTTTAAATATCAACATGCCTTATTTTTAATGTCAAATAGTCATTTTGATTTATGCCAACCTTTGGAAACTGAAAGTCACAAGATGAGTGTTTTTCCTGATAACGAGGTAAATTTTTTTTAAGTATCCCTCCCTTTTTTACATTAAACTAACTAATAGGAATCCTAGACAGATCAAGTCTAACAGCATCCCAGGTAATAGAGAAGAACTACTTCAGATTTCAGAAATAAATATGTCTATGTATATTTATCCGGCTGCTGGTTAACTAGTACTTTATAAAACCTATTGGACATGAAAAGTGCCGTTTAGGTATTTGAACCTATTTTCCAAAACATGTTCACTTTAAAATCACATTTTTTAAACTGTGTATGATTTTAATAAATAATTTACATCTTAACTCATTTAAAAATAGATTCTGGAAATGTCACTTTTAAAATGAATTCCATGCAGCAATGTGACAACTGTTTACAATTTCAGTGGTGACTTACATAACTTACATAAAGCAAGATGTTACCTCCTTATACAGAAATTACCCCATAAAATGACAGTATCTAACTATATCAGGTGCTCTATAAATAATTATATGACATTCTGAAATGACTTTAAAACTGCCCCTTTTGATTGAGTGCAATGATATCAAAATTCATGTTCAAGTTCATTATGTCAGCCAAATTAATTATATTAAATTGAGAAGAATAAATTAATGAGGAAATTAGTTATTGTAATTATTTAGCCCTTTTAATTAGCTTGTCCTGCCTGGGACATTAACTAAGCATTCTAAAAAAAAAAAAAAAATGCTAGGCATTTATGGTAAAGCCTGTTTTGTATTGTAAATTCTATATGAGTGTATTACTGGGTGTGTACTTTATGATTTAGCAGCTAGAACAAAAGGATCATTTTTAGGATATGATCAAAATGCTAAATTAGCTATCTGGTGCAAATTAGTTGTATAAAAATAACCAAATGAAAACAGTAAATTGTAAAAGGGTCCCACTGACAACTCCAAAGGCTGTAATTCAAAGGTACACCTTTTTCTGACACGTCTTGGCCCCAGGCCATGTTTTCGTTCCTCCCTGAGAGCACGCAGTGATCCAGCTATCTCCAGGGCAGGCGAAACCTTACCTCCTCCAGGACGCCTTTCCCTTGAATGGCATGTGTACTTTTGTTTGCCCAGGTCTTGGAAGGATGGAATGAGGAAGAACTATGGACTGAGGTTTCAGGTTGGCTGGTAATTGTTTAGTAAGGGTTGAACTTTCTCAAGGATCTTCATACCTTTAAGCCCACGAGAATCATGGTAAATCCTGCTTCCATTGAGGAAGTTCAGCATCCACTGTGGCTGCCTTCAGAGCAGGGGGTCCCAAACTCCCGTGCCAGAATTTTACCTTGAGAAAAAGAAAATATGTTTCAAGATCCCAATTTTATCATAGTAAGAGAAAACTGTCCAATAAAGTAGCAGGATACAAAATAAATATTCAGAAATAAGTTCCATTTTTTAAAATATATTTTTATTGATTTCAGAGAGGAAGGGAAAGGGAGAGAGAGATAGAAACATCAATGATGAGAGAGAATCATTGATTAGCTGCCTCTGGCACACCCCCTACTGGGGATCTAGCTTGCAATCCAAACATGTGCCCTTGACAGGAATTGAACCCAGGACTCTTCAGTCCACAGGCCGATGTTCTATCCACTGAGCCAAACTGGGTAGGGCAAGTTCCATTTTTATACAACAATAATGCACTATCAGAAAGAGAAATTGAGCCAGAACCAGTTTGGCTCAGTGGATAGAGCATCGGTCTGCAGACTGAAAGGTCTCAGGTTCAATTCTGGTCAAGGACATGTACCTTGGTTGCGGGCACATCCCCAGTAGGAGGTGTGCAAGAAGCAACTGATCCGTGTTTCTCTCTCATCGATGTTTTTAACTCTCTATCCCTCTCTCTTCCTCTCTGTAAAAAATCAATTAAAAATATTAAAAAGAAAGAAAGAAAGAGAAATTGAGAAAATAATCCTATTTACAATTGCATTTAAAAAGTACCTTGGAACAAATTTAACCAAGTGTTTTTTATTCTAGGAAAATTATAAAACATTGAATAAATTGAAGAAGACACAAATAAACTAAAGCATATCCATACTTATGGATAGAAAGAATTAGCGTCATAAAAATACTACCCAAAGCAACCTTTAGTTTCCATAAAATACCTATCAAAATACCAATGGTCTTTTTCACAGGGCTAGAACAAATAACCCAAAAACTTATATGGAATCACCAAAGACCCCAAATAGTCACAGCAACTTTTAAAAAGAACCAAGTTGGAAGAATCACACTACCTGACATGAAACTATACTACTATCAAAACAGGATGTCACTGGCATAAAATCAGAAATATAGATAAGTAGAGCAAACTAGAGAGCCCAGAAATAACCCATGCCTTTATGGTTAATATTTAACAAAGGAGGCAAGAACATACTATGGGTTAAAACAGTGTATTCAATGAATAATGTTGGGAAAATTGGACAGATGCATGCAAAAACTGACACCAAGCCATCTTCTTACACCATGCACAAGAAGAAATTCAAATGGATAAATACTTAAATGTTAGACTTGAAGCCATTAAAATCATAAATGAAAACATAGGTAGTAAAATCTTGGACATTTCTCATGGTAATATTTTTTTCTGATATATCCTGGGCAAGGGGAAACAGAAGAAAATATAAGCAAATAAAACTAAAAAAGTTTTTGGAAACCATCAACAGTAAAGGAAACCATCAACAAAATAAAAAGACAACCTACCTAATGGAAGAAGATAATTGCCAATGATACAGCCAATAGGGGTTAATATCCAAATTTATAAAGAAATCATACAATTCAACACCAAAAAATGAACAATCCAATTTAAAAATGGGCAGAAGACCTGAATAGACACTTCTTCAAAGTGGACATACCGATGGACAATAGACATATGGAAAGATGTTCGATGTCACTAATCATCTGAGAAATTAAAATTAAAACCACAATAATATTATCACCTCACACCTGAGAGAATGGCTTTCATCAATACCTCAACAACAAATAAGTATTAGTGAGGATGAAGAGAAAAGGGTAATCAAGAACACTGTTGGTGGGAATGCAGATTGGTGCGCTACTATAAAAAGTATGGAGCATCTTCAAACAATTACAAATAAAACTACCTTATGACCCAACAATTCCACTTCTGGGTATATATCCCAAAAAATCCAAAACACTACATCTGAAAGATGTATGCATCCCAATGCTCATTGCAGAGTTACTTAAAATATCTAAGTCATGGCTGAAACTGGTTTGACTCAGTGGATAGAGCGTCGGCCTGCAGACTGAAGGGTCCCGGGTTCGATTTTAGTTAAGGGCATGTACCTTGGCTGCAGGCACATCCCCAGTAGGGGGTGTGCAAGAGGCAGCTGGTCGATGTTTCTCTCTCATTGACGTTTCTAGCTCTCTATCTCTCTTCCTTCCTCTCTGTAAAAATCAATAAAATATATTAAAAAAATATCTAAGACATGGAAGCAACCCAAATGCCCATCAATAGATGAGAGGATAGAGACCGAAACAAGGTGGCAGCCTAGGTAGTCTCCTAAGCTGCCACCTCATCAACAATATGGAAAAAAACAAAAGCTAAAATTGAAAGGGACCACATCAGACCCACAGGAAAGCTGGCGGAATGGGATGGCTACAAAAAGAGACAAAGAAAACCACTGCTGCCACTATGTGGAGTTTAAAAAAAACTACAGTGGAACCGGACCCACCACCGCCACCACCACCGAGAGTGAGGGAAGCCCACTGAGAGCAGAGCTTGCTCCCCCCCAGGCCCAGGGAGTGGGCTGCTTCGGAGCATGGCCTTCCTGTCCACAACTGTCCTGGCCTGCCCGCCATGAGAGCGAGGGAACCAATGCCGGACTTCAGCCGCACCTTCTGTCTCCACCCAGAACGAGATGCCTTGGAGCACAGTCTCCGCGCCCACAGCGGACCCAGCCCACCGTGCTGGTGAGGAGCTGGCGCGGTGCCTTCCATTCGCGGCCCCGGCGAGCCCTTCACCCATCAGTCCCGCCGCTGCCTGGCCAGGCCGGAGCCTCTGCCAAGCCCCCGAGGAAAAGCGCTGCTGCCACCATGTGGAATTTAAAACTACAGTGGAACTGGAGCCACCGGAACCACCGCCTTCTCCGCACCCGCCACCGCCACCGAGAGTGAGGGAAGCCCACCAAGAGCGGAGCTCACTCGCACCAGGCCCAGGGAGTGGGCTGCGTCAGAGCCTGGCCTCCGCGTCCGCAACCATCCAGGACTGCCTGCCATGGGAGTGAGGGAACCGATGCCGGACCTCGGCCGTGCCTTCCGCCTCCGCCGGGAGCGAGACACCTTGGAGCGCGGTCTCCCCACCCGCAGCCATCTCGGCCCGGCCTCCATGCCTGTAGCTGTCCCAGCCAGCCCGCGGTGGGTCATGGGGGACCCATGTGTCCCGAGTGAGCCATGTGCCCCGGGGGAGCCATGTGCCCCAGGAGAGCCGTGTGCCCTGGGGAAGCGGTGGGACCCAGGGCGAGGGGGCAGTATGAACCGGAGGAGGAGCAGATTCTATTCGTGTGGTCCTGAGACATTTGGACAGTCTGCAGCTATTAGCTACAGAACACTGTGTTGTATTTCCCTACAAAAACAAATGAGAGAGAGTGTCCCACTTGAAATTCATATATGGAAAAAAAGGAAAAGAGGAGGAAAAAAAAATCTGAGGATCAGAATAAAGTGGTGAATATAGTAGAATCAGGGGCAAAGAAGGGGAGTGGACTGATAATTATCAGGAGGATAAGGGGGTGGGGAAGCAGTGAGAGACTGGAATGAAATCGTATAATCAATGGGTGAAGACAATTGGGGGGAGAGGGGGAAAGGGCAAAGAGTGGGAAGGGAACTGAGTGGTAGGGAGCTTTGGGGGAGAAAAAGGAGAAACAATTGTAATAATCTGAGTAATAAAGATTTATTTAAAAAATAACCTTCATTCTATTGTTAGCTTGCATTTTTGCCTTGAATTTCAAGTATTATCTAATATCTTAATTGTCACAAAGGTTTTAATTGTTATTAGTACTAATTATACTGTAACAATCCAATACTGTTTGCACACTAGAATAAAATATGTTGTTGTTGAGTATTAAAAAATAGATGAGAGGATAAAGAAGTTGTAATATATATATTGGAATATTACTTGGCCATAAAAAATGAAATATTACCATTTGTAACAACATGGATAGACCTAGAAGGTATTGTGCTAAGTGAAGTAACTCAGAGAAAGAAAAATACCATATGATTTCACTTATACTATGTGGAATCCAAAGAACGAAATCAATGAACAAATAAAACATAAACAGCCTTAGAGATGCAAAGAACAAACTAAAGGTTTCCAGTTGGAAGAGGGGTTGAGGGCCTGGGTGAAAAAGGTGAAGGGCGTAAGGAGTATAATCAGTCTGCCACAGTCTTTCCCTCTGCAAGGGTTCAGGAATCTAGGGAAAGGATGCTCATTACTGGATACACTAGACAAGAAATATAAATTTGGAAGGCATGGGGGAGACAGGCGAGGATTCACTTTTGTGGTGAGCTCTCTGAATGCCCGGACCCAGGGCTTTTTATTCACCCATTTTCTCTTTAGCAAAGCAGATATGTATATCAAAGGTAAGGTTTGGTAAACAATAAAGGTTTCTCAGGCCAGAGGAATTTATCTCAGCTGTTTGGCAGCAGGTAATAATATGCAGATCTTCAACCCTGCTGAAGGTGTCCATCTGAGGACTTCTTACGTTTATTATGACCTGCTGGACTTAGCCTCCAGCATCAGTGGTTACAAAATAATCATGAGAATGTAAAGTAAAGCATAGGGAATATAGTCCATTGTTTTTGGATAGAACAAAGGTCAAAAGCTTGGATAGTTCCACGTATTATTTCTTGCTAAATGTTAAAATACAACCCAGTATTTTGCAGATGCAATAGTAACAGGATGAGCTGACAGGAGCTCAATTGGACAGAATGTGGCCAACTACAAAGAAGAAATCAACCTGTACATAAGCAATAGCTAAGCCTCCCTTCAAGGAGGCAGAGCTGTGGACAGGAATCCATCTCCTGTACTTGCTGCAAATAAGTAAAATTTACCTTGCAACCACCAGGTCTCATTTTTGAACAGACAACTCGAGTGGCAAACCCCTTGAGTTCAGTAGCAATAATATTGTAGTAACTATGTAGGATGCCAGATGGGTCCTTGAAATATCCAGGGATCACTTCATAAATTGTATAAATGCCTAACTGTGCTGTATACCTGAAACTAATCCTATACGCTAAAAGGCTAATATGCAAATTGACCAAACTACAGAATGACCTGTCGCTATGACACTCAACTCAGGAGCTGCCCCCTGGTGGACGCTCTCAGCCAGAAGCTGGGCTCTCGGCAGGGGGACAGCCCCCAAGGGTCACCCACTACCAGGGGCCAGGCTGAGGGACACCCCCCTCCCCTCCACCAGTGCACAAATACTTTGCACCGGGCCTCTAGTATAAAATAATATTGAATGTCAACTATAACTAAAAAAAATTTTTTTAAAGATCATAGGGGCCGAAACCGGTTTTGCTCAGTGGATAGAGCATCAGCCTGTGAACTAAAAGATCCCAGGTTCGATTCAGGTCAAGGGCATGTACCTTGGTTGCAGGCACATCCCCAGTAGGAGGGTGTGCAAGAGGCAGCTGGTTGATGTTTCTCTCTCGTCGATGTTTCTAACTCACTATCCCTCTCTTCCTCTCTGTAAAAAATCAATTATATATATATATATATATATATATATATATATATATTTTTTTTTTTTTTTTTTAAAGATCATAGGAGACTATAAAGATCATAGGAGACAACTGTGTCAGCAGTAACAAGAAAAACCAGGAAGAAGGAAACCAAAAACCAGATATGAATTATATTTGCTCTTGGCACTAATAGGGGTTAAAGTGCAACATTTTCAGAGCACAGTCTGAAGAAAGGGCTGATCGGAAAGGCAGAGAGTGCGTTTCAGCAGGGGGAGGAGCAGGATGGGAGAGCAGATGCTGTTCCGGGATCCCAGGACTGTTTGATCTGCCAAGAAGTAAAATCAAAGACACAGCTCCTCCCTTTCCAGGAAACGAAACCTAAAGCAGTGCAGACCCGGGCAGCAGAAGATAAGAGAGGGTGACACTTCCTGCAGCCACCTCTGCGGCCAGCGGTTCTCCTGTCCCTGCTCGAGCGTCAGGATGGAGCTCAGCCAAACCCCTGCCATGGATCTGGACAAATTCATCAAAGACCACCTCCAGCCAGATAGGCCTTTCCGCATCAGGGTCCGAAAAGCCGTCAATGAAATCTGCAGTTTCCTCAAGGAGAGGTGTTTCCGAGGTGCCCCCCACCCTGTCCGGGTGTCCAAAGTGGTGAAGGGCGGCTCCTCGGGCAAAGGCACGACCCTCCGAGGCCGCTCCGACGCTGACCTCGTGGTCTTCCTCAGCGAGCTCAGAAGTTTCCAGGAGCAGCTGGACCGCCGAGAGGAGTTCATCCTGGAAATCAGGCGGCAGCTGAAAGCCTTTCAAAGAGAGACCGGAGTGCAGTTTGAGATCCGGAAGCCTCGACGGGAGAAGCCCCGCGCGGTCAGCTTCGCGTTCCGCTCCCCGGAGCTGGACCACAAGGTGGAGTTTGATGTACTGCCCGCCTTTGACGTCCTGGGTCTGTGGACCGCAGGCCCGGAGCCGCACATCCACGAAGGCTACAGACCCGATCCCCAAATCTACGTCCAGCTCATCAAGGAGTGCACACGCCTGGGGAAGGAGGGCGAGTTCTCGCCCTGCTTCACGGAGCTGCAGCGAGCCTTCCTGCGGCAGCGGCCCACCAAGCTCAAGAGCCTCATCCGCCTGGTCAAGCACTGGTTCCAGCTGTGCAGGGATCGCCTGGGGAAGCCGCTGCCCCCGCAGTACGCCCTGGAGCTGCTGACCGTCTACGCCTGGGAGCGTGGGTGCAAGCAGACCCACTTCAGCACCGCCCAGGGATTCCGTACCGTCTTGGAATTAGTCCTGGACTACCAGAAGCTTTGCGTCTACTGGACTAAGTATTACAACTTTGAAAATCCTGTTATTGGTCAGTATCTGAGGAGACAGCTCAAGAAACCCAGGCCTGTGATTCTGGACCCAGCTGACCCTACTGGAAATGTGGCATTTGGACCAGGCGGAGATGGCTGGTGGCGGCTGGCACAAGAGGCTGCAGCCTGGTTGCGTTACCCATGCATGAAGGATTGGGGTGGTTCTCCAGTGGGCTCCTGGTTCACAGGGCGCCAAGGTGAGATCTCCTGGGACACAGGGCTCCAAGGTGAGAGCTCCTGGGACACAGGGCTCCAAGGTGAGATCTCCTGGGACATAGGGCGCCAAGGTGAGAGCGAGTATTTAAGCATCTGGATCAGTGATTTCACAACAGATGAGGATGAACAGGACCATAACTACGAAAAACTCCTGAAGAAACCGAGCTGTTCATGCGCCATCCTCTGAAGCCAGTGCGTCTTAGGGGGCAGGGCTCCAGAGTCCTGTGGGCCCGCTTCCTCCTTCAGGGGGGTGGTGGTGGGGGGGGGGGGCTGTGACTGTTGATTCAGAGAGGATAGAAGACTGCACCAAACCAGCAGTGAGTAGAACAGACCTAGGACCAAAATCCAGGTCTCCTGGCCCCACCTTTCCCACTATTCTGTGCTTCTCTTCTTTCATCAGCCCGGCCTCACCCCATCTATTCTCAGACAACAAGAGAAATATAGACAAATAGAGTGGAATTCCAGCCTTGACTTTCTTCTGTGTACCTGGCGGGAGGGTTTCAGCAGCCCAGAGTGTTACTGGTTGTAACCCTGATTTTATTATCACTTGCAATAAAAATAATAGCAGAAAAAAAGAGAGTAAATTGTCAAAGGATCACCTAGAGAAAAACAATACAATGCATGTTTCAGAAAGAGGAAAGAGAACCTATCAGCCTGCGGATTGAAGAGTCCCAGGTTCGATTCCAATCAAGGTCACATGCCTGGGTTTTGGGCTAGATCCCAGTGTGAGACATGCAGGAGGTAGCCCATCAATGATTCTCTCACATCACTGATGTTTCTATCTCTCTGTCCCTTTCTCTCTGAAATCAATAAAACTATGTTTTTAAAAGGAAAAGAAAGAGGACAGAGAAGAGAGTTTTCCTCTCTCTGAATCTGAAGTGCACTGACCACCAGGGAGGAGATATTCAACTCAGGAGCTGCCCCCTGGTGGGCGATCTCAGCCAGAAGCTGGGCTCAGGGCAGGGGAACAGCCCCAGGGGTCACCCACTGCCAGGGGCCAGGGTCAGGGACACCCCTCCCCCCTGTGCGCGAATTAGAGGGAGTCTGCAGGAAGAAGAGGCCAGGATTCAGAGAAGCTAGGTTCTTCTGGTCCCGCCATTGTTACTCTCCCTGTGTCCCTGTGCAATTCAAGTGGGCTCTTCTCACGTGTAGAGTGGAGATAAGAGCCTTTATCCAGCCTATCTCCCAGGCTTATATTGGAGCTCATGGGAAAGTATTTTTAAAAAGGAAAAGTATTACTGAAGTAATATGTTTACAATTTTTATAAAAGTCATAACTGTTCTGAAAAAAATATATATCAAGCCAAAATTTTTATCTACCATGTGTTTTTTTAGAAGAAATTGACACAAAATAATTGCTTTTCCAATCCATATATGTATGATTCTATTATGCAACATAAACAGAAGGGAAGACTTCATGAGCAGTGTTAACATTGTGCACTACACACTAGCTTCTGTTTAATTAACAGCAACCATTTCTGCTAACTTGAACATTTTATTCAAGATCTCTTTAAATTCCTCATTGTTTTTACTTACAACCTTTCCCCTAACCTAGTCAAACCTCAGAGGGAAGGAAGGGGAAAGTGGACAGGGGGAAGAGATAAACCCCCTGGATCAGTGATTCCACAACAGATGAGGATGAACAGGACCATAACTACGAAAAATGAACTCATATGCATTATATGCATAACCCAAGGACACAGACAGTGGGTGGTGAAGGGTTGGGGGAGAGAGAATGGGGGGGGGGGAGGGACATATGTAATACTTTCAACAATAAAGTTTTGTGTGTTTTTTAATGAAAACAGAAAAAAAAGAACACCCTTTTTTTTTAACAATCATCTAAATTCTCTTTTGATAGAATCTCCCAGTTTCAGCTTTGCCAATAGCCATCCACTACACCTAGATGACAGATATTAGCTTTATTTCAACATATATATATATATATATATATATATATATATATATATATATTTGATTTTTTTTAACTCAGGAACCCAATTTTTTAAAATTTATTAAGGTATTATATGTGTGCATAGCTTACCATTGCCCCCCACACCTCCCATACATGCCCTCCCTACCCAGAGTTTTGTCTCCATTGGTTGTACTTATATGCATGCATACCAGTTCTTCCATTGATCTCTTATCTCCCCCAGATCTCCCTACCCTCCCCGCTGTCATTTGACAGTTTGCTTGTTGTTTTACTGTCTCTATATCTATCTTTCTGTTCATTAGTTTATAATGTTCTTTAATATCCATTAATGAGTGAGGTCATGTGGTGTATCTCTTTTATTGACTGGCTTATTTCACTAAGCATGATGCTCTCCAATTCCATCCAGGTTACTGCAAATGATGAGAATTCCTTCTTTTTATGGCAGCATAGTATTCCATTGTGTAGATGTACCATAGTTTTCTGATCCATTCATCTGCTGACGGGCACCTAGGCTGTTTCCAAATCCTAGCTACTGTAAATTGTGCTGCTATGAACATAGGGGTGCATATATCCTTTCTGATTGATGTTTCTAGTTTCTTGGGGTATATTCCTAGAAGTGGGATTACTGGGTCAAATGGGAGTTCCATTTTCAGTTTTTTGAGGAAACTCCATACTGTTCTCCATAGTGGTTGCACCAACCTGCAATCACACCAGCAGTGCACTAGGGTTCCTTTTTCTCCACAACCTTGCCAACATTTGTCGTTTGTTGTTTTGTTGATGTTGGCTATTCTGACAGGCCTGAAATGGGACCGCATTGTTGTTTTGATTTGCATCTCTTGAATAATTAGTGACTTTGAGCATGTTTTCATGTGCCTCTTAGCCTTCCTTCTGTCTTCTTTTGAGAGGATTCTATTTAGGTCCATTTCCCATTTTTTAATTGGCTCATTTATTTTCCTTTTATTGAATTGTATAAGCTGTCTGTAGATGTTGGAGATTAAACCTTTATCAGTGATATCATTTGCAAATATGTTCTCCCATACCGTTGGATTTCTTATTGTTTTGTTGATGGTTTCTTTTGCTATAAAATGCTTTTTATTTTCATGTAGTTCCATTTGTTCATTTTCTCTTTAGCTTCCATTGCCCTAGGGTTAGTATCAGTGAAGAAGTTCTTTAGGCATATGTCTGAGATTTTGCTGCCTGTGGATTCCTCTAGTATTTTTATGGTTTCCCATCTTATGTTTAAGTCATGTATCCATTCTGAGTTTATTTTTGTGTATGGTGTAAGTTGGTGATCCAGTTTCATTCTTTTACATGTATCTGTCCAATTTTCCCAACACCATTTATTGAAGAGACTATCTTGACTCCATTGTATGCTCCTGCCTCCTTTGTCAAATATTAATTGAGCATATTGATTTGGGTTGATATCTGGATTCTCTAATCTATTCCATTGATCTATATGTCTGTTCTTATGCCAGTACCAGGCTGTTTTGAGAACAGTAGCTTTGTAATACAGCTTGAAATCTGGTATTGAGATTCCCTCCTACTTTACTCTTATTTCTCAATATTGCTGAGGCTATTCGGGGTTTTTTATTGTTCCAAATGAACTTTTGGAGAGTTCTTTCTAGGTCTGTGAAGTATGTTATTGATATTTTAATAGGGAGTGCATTGAACTTATAAATTGCTCTGGGAAGTATGGCCATTTTGATGATGTTGATTCTACCAATCCATGAACATGGTATGTTCTTCCATCTGTTTACATCTTCCTCTAACTCTTTTTTCAGTGTTGTGTAGGTTTCAGCATATAGGTCTTTTACCTCCTTAGTTAAGTTTATTCCTAGGTATCTTAATTTTTTTGGTGCAATGGTAAATGGAATTGCTTTTTTAGTCTCTGTTTCTGTAAGTTCACTATTGGTGTATAGAAATGCCATAGATATCTTGGCGTTGATTTTGTATGCTGCTACATTGCCAAATTCATTAATTAAATCTATTAGTTTTTTTATGGGGTTTTTATTTACAGTATCATGTCATCTGCAAATAGGGACAACTTTACTTCTTTTCCAAAGTTGATGGTTTTTATTTCCTCTTCTTGTCTAATTGAAATGGCTAGTACTTCCAGTACTATGTCAAACAGGAGTTGTGAGAGTGGGCATCCCTGTCTTGTTCCTGTTCTTAGAGGGAATGGTTTTAGTTTTTGCCCATTGAGTTTGATGTTTGCTATAGGTTTATCGTATATAGTTTTTATTATGTTGAGGTATGATCCTTGTACTCCCATCTTGTTGAGAGTTTTTATCAGGAAAGGGTGTTGGATTTTATGAAATGCTTCTTCTGCATCAATTAATATGACTATATGATTTTTAACTTTCAGTTTGTTTATGTGATGTATCACGTTTATTGATTTGCGGATATTGTACCATCCTTGCATTTCGGGAATAAATCCTACTTGGTCATGGTGTATGATCTTTCTCATGTTCTGTTGGAGCTGAATTGCTAGAATTTTGTTGAGGATTTTGGCATCTATGTTCATGAGGGATATTGGCCTGTAATTCTCTTTCATTGTGTTATCTTTATCTGGTTTTGGTATTAGGGTGATGCTGGCTTCATTGAAGGAGTTTGGAAGTGTTCCTTCCTCTTGAATTGTTTGGAATAGTCTGAGGAGGATAGGTTTTAGTTCTTCCTTGAATGTTTGGTAAAATTCTCCTGTGAAACCATATGACCCTGGGCTTTTCTTTGCTGGAAACTTTTTGATGACTGCTTCAATTTCTTCCAAAGTCACTGGTCTATTGAGGTTTTTAGATTCTTCCTGATTGAGTTTTGGCAGGTTATATTTTTCTAGGAATATGTCCATTTCCTCCAGATTGTCCAGTTTGTTGGAATAGAGTTGTTTGTAGTATTTTGTAACAATCCTTTGTATTCCGGCAGGGTCTGTTATTTCACCTCTTTCATTTCTGATTTTGTTTATTTGGGTCCTCTCTCTTTGTTTCTTGGTTAGCCTGGCTAGAGGTTCATCAATCTTGTTTCTTCTTTAAAAGAACCAGCTCTTTGTTTTATTGATCTTATGTATTGTTTCTTTGGTATCTATGTCATTTATCTCCACTCTGATTTTTGTTATTTCCTTCCTTCTGCTTACACTGGGCTTTTCTTGTTGCTCTTTTTCTAACTCTTTGAGTTGTAAAGTTAGATAATTTCTTACCATTTTTTCTTGTCTTTTACAATAGGCTTGCAGAGATATGAACTTCCCTCTCAAGACTGCTTTTGCTGTGTCCCATAGATTTTGGATTGTTGCGTTTTCATTGTCATTTGTTGCCATGATGTTTTTAATTTCTTCTTTGATTTCCCTGGTAACTCAGTCCTTGTTCAATAGCATGCTATTCAGTCTCCATATGTTTGATTTCCTTGGATTAATTTGTCAGATATAAGTATTGCTACCGCAGCTTTTTTTTTTTTTTTTTTTTTTTTTTTTCTGTTAGCCTGGAAAACCTTGTTCCATCCCTTCACCCTCAGTCTGTGGGCGTCTTTTTTTCTGAAGTGGGTTTCTTGTAGACAGCAGATGTATGGGTCTTGTTTCTTATCCAATCTGTTACCCTATGTCTTTTAATTTAAACCATTTACATTTAAACTAATTGTTGATTGGTAGGTATTTGATGCTATTTTTATTCTATCCCCCTGTGTTCTTTCTTCGCTTCCTATTTCTTTATTATTACAGTAGACCATTTAGCATTTCTTGCATTGCTGGTTTGTTGGAGATAAATTCCTTTAGTATTTTTTTGTCTGTGAAGCTCCTGATTTCACCTTCAATTTTGATTGATAGCCTTGCAGGGTACAGTATTCTTGGATTCAGACCCTTCCTTTGCATGACTTTGTATATGTCATCCCATTCCCTTCTTGCCTGATGAGTTTCTGTTGAGAAACCAGTTGCTAGTCTGATGGGTGTTCCTTTATATGTAACCTTCTGTCTCTCTCTGGCTGCTTTTAAGATTCTGGCTTTGTAGATGGTGTTTGCCAAGTTAATTATAATGTGCCTAGGTGTCGGTCTTTGGGGATTCATTTTGTTTAGGAGTGCGAGCATCTTGGATTTGTGTGGGTTTTTTCGTCTCTATCTCAGGAAAGTTTTCTGTCATTATTTCTTGAAATACTGTTTCTATATCTTGCTCAGTTTCCTTTCCTTCTGGAACCCCTATTATTCTAATATTGTTTTGTTTTGTATTGTCCCAAAGTTCCCATAGGCTCTCCTCCTGTTTTTTAATTTTTTTTTTCTAGCAGCTGCTCTAATTGGGTATTTTTTTCCATCTTGTCTTCTAGCTCACTGATGCGGTCCTATGCTTCTTCTAGTCTACTCTTGATGCTTTCTATTGAGTTCTTCATAGTAGCGATGTCATTTTTCATTTCTTCTTGGGTCACCTTCATTTCCTCTTGGTTCTTCAGATCCTCTTGGTTCTTCTTCATTTCCTCTTGGGTCTTACTTATATTGTCAAATTTGTCTTCCATTCTTTTTAGCCATCTTATGATCATTACTCTGAATTCTTGCTCTGGTAGGTTGCTTCCCTCTAACTCGTTTACTTCCTTTTCTGGTGAAGCCTGCTTTTTTTTCATATGCAGGTTGTTTCTTGGCTTCCCCCATGATCTCTCTTTTTAGGATGTCTGGTTTTGTAGTTCTATCTCTCCTGCTTTGATTTAAAGGTACAAAATACAACACAACCAGGTACAACACACAAGGCACTGAACAGAAATGTGTAAAATAGTAGTATTAATAATGTTGATTACATATAAAATGAATTAATTGAAAAGGTAAAATCAAGTGAGGGAAGACAAAAAAAGAATTTCTTGAGTAAACATTGGAACTAATGTAAATAAAAAACAAAAATTATACAATTAAAAAATCAAAATCAAAAATTAAATAAAATTTGCAGTAATGAAAGTCATTCACTTCTTCTGCTGTTCTGTTTAGCCCACCTGTTCCCAGTCTGGGCTGTAATTGCAGTTCCCTGTGTTTCACTGCTCCTCCGTGTTGTAATCAGGTCCTGATCTTTAAGCAGTTCTAGAGTCCATATGTGCTTTAGCCTCTGGGTGGCAGTGTTTCTGGGTTGACTTCCAGGGCTCTGAAGCCTTTCTAGCTGTTTTCCCCTCTCTTTGTCCCTGATCTATGGAGGGGTGGGGGTGGGGGTAGGACCGGGCCAACTGCACTCCCCTGTAACTCTCTGGATATGCCTCAGAGTCAGATCCAAATGTGCTGCTCCTTAGATATCCCTCCACTTAGGAGCCCTCTCCACAGTCAGGGGGTTTATTTTAAGCCCGGACCCAGTCCTCCAGCCTCGGTGCACCTGGTGCATGCAGGCTACCGCGCCGCAGGGGACTCACTGGATCTCCGTGAAATCTGACCTTTTCGCCTTGGGGTGGAGTGCTTCTTTGAGTCCAAGTTTTCGCGCTGATTGTGGTCAGCTTTCTGGGGATAACAGCTGCTTGGTGGTCATTACGGTTGCGGATATTCAGGCCTCTGACACAAACCTCTTCCCGTCAAGATGGCAAGATTTCCCCGTCCGCGCCGGTAGGTAGCTCCGGGAAGGGACCCAGCTGTGGGCGCTTAACTGTCAGGGGCACCCTGATCAGCAGACTCCCAGTTTCCATGGGTGTTCGCCTTTCTCTTGGCTTGCTGACAACCACTCCCAGCGTGATCCTCAGCTGCTCTCTCTTTCTTCTTTGGGACAAGGCTCAGAACCTCCCTACCTGTTCTTCCGCCATTTTCTCCGCTCCTATTTTATTGATTTTTTACAGAGAGGAAGGGAGAGGGATAGAGAGCTAGAAACATCAATGATGAGAGAGAGACATTGATCAGCTGCCTCTTCCATACCCCCTACTGGGGATGTGCCCACAACCAAGGTACATGCCCTTGACCAGAATTGAACCCAGGACCCTTCAGTCTGCAGGCCAACGCTCTATCCACTGAGCCAAACCAGTTTAGGCTCCAACCCACTCTTTCTTCAGGCTTATCTCCCTGCTCCCTTGCAGCTTTCCCCTGGACTTCAAAGCAGCTGTGTGGTCTGGGAGAGGGAAAGCAGCTCTTGTTTACCTCCCACCTGCTGAAGGTAATTCTGCTCAGTAGCATCCATGTGAGATCTTTGCAGAGCGGAGAAGTAACTGTATTATGCACTCAAAGCCCACAATAAGGAGAGAGTGATGCCCATTTTAAGTGGATAGGATCACATCATGTGCAAATATATTCATAAGAATAAGTAGAGTAATGGAGCCCTGGTGTTTAGAGTATAAATGTAGAGTGTTATTGGTTGTGACCCAGATTTTTTTTTTGAAAGGCTATGTCTAAACTTGTTATGGTGTACAAAACTTTGTAGGTGGTTTATCACATTCTCTAATAGGTACCTGGGAAGTTATTTGAATTTAATAGGCTTTAAGGATTATGACTAATAAAGGATGTTAATAAATGCGTGTGGGTTGGTGTCTATTTCTATATAGATAATAAGAAGCACTGTTTTTCCTACTGCAGATACAGCCCAAGTTGCTGGCCCTGTGTATGAATCTCTTCAAAGGGTGATGTCACAGTCTAACCCTGCCCTATCACAGGCATTACTTAGCTCTCAATATTCTTTATATTCCAAGGCCATTTATTGGACCAGTGTTGGAAAAGAGACCTAAAAAAACATACATTCCACAGTGCCATTGATAGGGGATTTTGGGACTGGAACAGATGTTGTTCCCATGGGCAGAATGGCTTCCCTGGATTTTTTGTCCGTTGGAGTAGAAAAATGAATCCATGGACGGAAGGTGGTATAGCAAAGGTGGAAATTTATTGAAGAACAAGTACAGACTCCCTCGCAGGGAGGGGGAAAGAGTCCCACCGAGTTCCTTTTTCCATGGTTTGTAAAGGCTGCAGATCCCGGTGCCTTGATATCCCCTCTGATTGATCCACTATTCCCCTTTGATTTGGTATAGCAACTCCTTGGTTCAAAGGTCAAACCTCACATGGGACATATGAGGTCCTCATTTTTTTCCCTTTATTTTATTTATTTTTTTCCTTTTTATTTTGTAAATATACTGTAGACCTTGGGCTACCCCCTGTTCCCTTGTCTTATGGAAATGTAACTGCTGCCTCTTCCAATTCCCTTGTCCTATGGAAATGTAACATTTGTAGCTCTGTGTTATTCCACGGACCCCCTTAATTGTAAAAATTCTCTAAACCTGCCTTTTTCACCCCTAAAAATTCATTTTTCACCATCAAGTCAAAAGTATGCTTTCCTGAGGTCCCATGGTCGATGGCTTTGCTTCAATGATAACACTTTGTTCTGCGTCTGTGATGTAGCCAGTGGGTTATGTCAAGTTTTGGTAGTTGTTTTTTGTTTTTGTGGGGTTTTTTTTTTGGGGGGGGGGGGCTTTGAAGGGGGAGAAAGAGGGTATTATTAAAGCAGAGACCTAAAAATCCCTGCCAATCACAACTCCTCTCTACCAAGCTTCTAAATGAAATTTACACACCAGGGAAAAGAGCAAAACAAGTACCAATTTATGGCTGGAACAGTGAACACTATCCCCAATTCAGAGCTTTTGTAAACCTGAATTAAAACCCATAGCTTAGACTCTGGTTTGTGGCAGAGTCTAAATCTTGGAATCCATTTTCTAATTTATCATATAGTATGGGAGCTAAAACGAAAGATCAGTTAGCTTAGCATATAAAGTGATAAAAGCAACCACCACAACAATAATGCCCAGGTAACTAAAGGGGCCTGATTTCAGCTTACCAACGGTAACACTTGCAAGGTAAGTAAGAGAAGAGCTAACCTCTTAAACACAGGAATCTTGGTGCATTAGTCAGGGTTTTCTAGAGAAACAGAATCTATCTATCTATCTATCTATCTATCTATCTATCTATCTATCTATCATCTATATAATAGAAGAATATGCAAATTAGCCAGGATGCCATAACATCACAACTGAACACCAGGGACCTGAGGCTGCATAGCACCTATCCAGGGCAAAGAACCTTAGGCCACACCCATTGCCCCATGGGGCTTAATGGCGAACTTCAGGCTGCACCCTGCACCTGGAAAGACTTGGTAGGGGATCTTAGGCCAAGCCCTTCACCTCAGTGCCAGGAAACCTCATGCTGAGAACCCCACCCCAGCACCAGGCCAGGGGATCATACCCCCTGAAGAGCAGGGCATGATGGGTGACCTCAGGCTGTGCCTCCCGCCCCAGCACTGGGCCAGGGGACCTCAGGCCATGCCTCCCTGCCCAGCAGGACTTGATGGGGAACCTCAGGCCCCTGATCAGTTGGGCTTAACAGGGAACCTGAGGCTGCGCCCCCCTACCTAACACTGGGCCAGGGGACATGATGCTGCACCCCCTGCCCTGAGGGGCTTAACAGGGGTGGGGCCAGCCAGATCTAGGTCTCACCCAATGGGGTGGGGCCAGCTAGGTCTGGGTCTCCTGTGTTTTCAAAGCACATGTGAATGGTGGGCAGGGACTTGACTCTGGGTCCTGCGGCATGCTCCAGACTCTGATAGGACGTAGATTTTCATATACATTTTACTAATTTTCTTTCATCTCTGACACTTCTATTATAGAGAAAGGGCAAATAGCAATATTAAAATATTTCCTCTAATTAATTCTCTTTTAATGTGCACAAATTTCATGCACCAGGCCACTAGTAGTATTATAAGGAATTGGCTCACACAATTACAAAGGCTGGCAAGTCCCAAGATCTGCAGGGTGAGGAGTCCCAATAGAACTATAGAGTTGATGTGGTAATTGTAGTCAGAAGGACAGCAAGTTCAAGACCCAAAAAGAGCTAATATCTCTGTTCAAGTTCAAAGGCAGGAAAAGGCTTATGTCCCATTTTTGAAAGTCATCAAGAAGGAAGAATTCTCTCTTACTTGGTGGATGGTCAACCTTATTGTTCTAATCAGGCCATCAGCAGATTGGATCTGGCCTACCTACATAGGGGAGGGCAATCTGCTTCAGTCAGACTACCAATTCAAATGTTAATTCATCCAGAAACACCCTCACAGACACACCCAGGACAATGCAGGACCAATTATCTGGGCCCTCTGTGGTCCAGTCAAGTTGACACATAAAATTAACTATCATACCTGGTCAATAGTAAGTGTGGCCCAAAAACAATGTTCAAGAACCAGACCAATCAGATTAGCAGTATCTCCCTTTGTAAGGTGGAACAAGGAAGGAGAGCAGGTAAAATGTGAGAGGGATTCCTCTTCCCTAAACCTATTACTCTTTCCCCTCTCAGGACTTCTTTGAAGGCAGGATGAGTAGCATTTTCATTTCACTAGTCCCCATAGAAACTAGCACACTGTCAGCACAGAAGTGGGCTTCAGTGAGTGTTTATTGAATGAAGAGAAGCACTGTTCACAACATAGAAAGCGTCAATCAACAATGATTAAGTCCCAGGTATGTGACTGCACCCTGGGATATACAGTGGATGATCATTTTAAAGAGACAGTGCATGGTCCTGGAAGAAGGGCTAGCACAGGCTACAGATGTTCTGCACTTCCCTGTGAGCCAGGACTCTCCCTAATGAGACCTCTTCTCAAGGTGGGGGCTTCCGCCTGGACTGAAACACTTTGCCACTTGCAGAATATGTGATGTTGGACAAGTTGTTCTGCCTCCTTCAGCCTCAGCCTCCTTATCTGCTAAACAGGATTGTTCCATGCTTGCTTTACAGGTGACGCATGAGGTGTGAAGATGAAAATGGCTATAAGACATATAGTACTTAGCACAGAGAACACATGAAAATAAGGGTAGCTGTTTTTACACTTCTGATTGTTAACCGACCAGAAGAGAGCTTTACCCCTTATTATTAGTTCATCCTTGAAAACACTGTAAACCTCAGACTATGTCCTTGCTTGAGGTCTTTTCCCACCCATTTGTTGAGAACTAACTAGCCAAGACAGAAAAAGTGCTAAGGCTGGCAGGGGCACTTTAAGGGCCAGAGAGAAAGGAAACAGACACTTCCTCTTAGAGGCTCACTCTAAACCGGGGCCTATAAGGAGGACAGGGCGTGTCACACAGCCACAACCTGGCTGCTGTGGAAGTTGTTGCAATTCTTGCTGATCTTAGAGGAAGTAAGTAAAGTACAGGAAATATACACTGAGTGGCCATATTATTATGATCTCTGAACGCATAATAATCTGGCCATTCAGTGCATATCCTATATAATAAATGGCTAATATGTAAATGGCCCCTTGACCAGGAGTTCCACCAGAAGGCAGGCTGGCCAACTGCCCTTGTTCCCTCCCTCTGGCCAGGCTGGCCGGACCCCACCCAGGCATGAATTCATGCACCAGTCCTCTAACATGCACATATGTGTGTGTGTGTGTGTGTGTGTGTGTGTGTGTGCACGCGCATGTGCTAGCTATCTAATAAAATAGTAATATGCAAATTAACCATTACTCCACTATACCCATAAGCCTTGCCCACCAGGCAATCAGGAGCAAGTATGCAAATTAAACCAACCAAGATGGCTGTGGCCACAGAGCTAGCAGGAGGCTTGGATTTCTCTGGCAATGGAGGAAGCCAAACTTTCCACACTCCCTGGCAGGCCCAAGCCTCTAGTCAAGGCTACAAAGTTTCAATTATAAAAGATAAATAAATCCCAACAAAAATGGCTGAAGCCACAGAGTCAATAGGAGGCTTGGATTCCCCCAGCAATGGAGGAAGTCAAACTTCCTGGCCTGCCCAGACCTCTGCTCAAGGCTACAAAGTTTTAATTTTAGAAGATAAAAAAATCCCAATAAAAACAGCTGAGGCCATAGAGTGAGCAGGAGGCTTGGCTCTGCTCAAGGCCACAAAGTTTCAATTATAGAAGATAAATAAATCCCAGATCCCAGGGCCTCTGCTTGAGTACAGAGGGCATGGCTGGCCTGCAAACCACCACAGGCCCCTCACTCAGGCCGCTCACACCCCAAGGGAACTCCCACCCTGATCTGGGACACCCTTCAGGGTAAACCAGCCCCCACCCATGCACCAGGCCTCTATCCTATATAATAAGAGAGTAATATGCAAATTAACCATAATGCCAACAGACAAGGTGGCTCCCCCCATGTGGTCAAAGATGGCTTCCCCCATGTGGACACAAGATGTCCACCACAAGATAGCCAGCAGGGAAGGGTAGTTGGGAGGGATCAGGTCTGCAAGGGAGGGTAGTTGTAGATGATCAGGCCAGCATGGGAGGGAAGTTGGGAGGGACCAGATCTGCAAGGAAGGGCAGTTGGGGGTGATCAAACTTGAAGGGGAGGGCACTTAGGGGTGACCAGGCTAGCAGAGGAGGGAAGTTGGGGTCAACAAGGCCTTCAGGGAAGGGAAGTTAGGGGGGACCCAGGCCTACAGGGAAGAGCAGTTGGGAGAGGGGAAACCAGACCTGCAAAGGAGGGCAGTTAGGGGCAAACAGGCTGACAGGGGAGCAGTTAGGCATCAATGAGACTGGCAGAGGAGTGGTTAGGGGGTGATCAAAATGGCAGACAGAAGTGGTTAGGGGCAATCAGGAAGGCAGGCAGGCGAGCAGTTGGGAACCAGCAGTCCTAGATTGTGAGAGGGATGTCTGACTGCCTGTTTAGGTCCGATTTGTACTGGAATTGGACCTAAATGGGCAGTCAGATATCCCTCAAGGGGTCCCAGATTAGAGAGGGTACAGGCAGGGCTGAGGGACACATTCCCTCCCCCCGCCCCTCATGCACAAGAAATATACACTGAGTGGCCATATTATTATGATCTCTGAACGTATAATAATCTGGCCACTCAGTGCATATCCTGTATAATAAAAGGCTAATATACAAATGGTTCTCTCTACCAGGAGTTCTACCAACAGGCTGGCCAACCGCCCATGTCCCCTCCTCCTGGCCAGGTTGACCGGTCCCCACCCATGCATGAATTCATGCACCAGTCCTCTAATGCATACACACACACACACACACACACACACACACACACACACATATATATTTTCTATCTAATAAAAGGGTAATATGCAAATTAACCATCACTTCACTACACCCCCAAGCCATGCTCACCAGCCAATCAGGAGTAAGTATGCAAATTAACCCAATGAAGATGGCTGCGGCCATGTAGTGAGTAGGAGGTTTACACACACACACACTGAGTGGCCAGATTATTATGCCTTCAGAGATCATACTAATCTGGCTACTCAATACATATAAAGGGCAGAAGGAAACATCTACCTAAATTCTGTGGATGGTACATGAGACAAGCATTTAGAGTTGTCTGCTGTTTGTAAGGTGGAAAATCCTTGGAGAAAAAGGGGAATTGCACACTTACAGACATTGTATTCTTTCACTTAGCTCATTTAATTCTTAAAATGATTCTAATAGACAGGTATTGTAACCTTCCTATCTTCTGCTAAAGATGAAGAAAGTAAAACATAAGCAAGCTAAGGGACTTACTATGTTAAGTGTGTTATTAGAAGTAGAAAATGTCTGAAGTTGTTAAAGGGTCATAGGCCATATTTTATTTTCCAATTAACTTGGATTTTGAATTGGCCAGCAGTCCTAGGAAGACCAATTACTGAATTAAGCTTTCCTGCATATGCGATTAGTGATGCTTATCAATTTCGGAGTCAGTTACTTCCATGGCTACACAAAGAGGTCAGATTTCATCACTCCACATGCTATTTCTAACATAATATTAAATCCCCCCCCCCCAGATAACATGTTTTTAGACATGGATCTATTTATTTGAGCAATGGCTAATGCAGTTAAATGTTTTTTTTAAAGCCTCTATAACATTATCCTCTTGACATTCTAGAGAAAGAACAGACATCAACTAGATGAAAATCAAATTTGAAATAAGTTTCTCTAGCCCATGTAAGCAGAGATACGTTCACTTCATTTTAGAAAATATCCAGTTAATATGGATAAGATAAAAATTTGCAGCTACAGAGAGAAAACTGTCATCTTACAAAGTTAACCCATCTAACACTGTAATCTCCAAAGGGAAAGAATTTCAGATGACAATGACAGGTTTTACATCTGCAGTGCCCTAATCAATTGACACATCTGTTACTTAGTAAAAGCTCAAGTCAGTGGTTCAGATCAGAGGTTGTAGTTCAGTCCTTAAATCTCTGGCAAAGGAAAAGCCATTTGCACCTGCCTCCAAAACACCCTGTCAACACTGTAGAAAGTTTACAGTGGATCTTCAGTATTTACTGGTGCCCACCCCAATTTCACCCTGATTATTAGTACTGTAGATATCCCATTTCCCATTCACGTAAACCAAAATATTATGCAATAGTACTTTGTTTTTAAAAATATATATTTTATTGATATTTTACAGAGAGGAAGAGAGAGAGATAGAGAGCCAGAAATGTCAATGAGAGAGAAACATCGACCAGCTGCCTCTTGCACACCCCCTACCGGTGATGTGCCCACAACCAATGTACATGCCCTTGACCAGAATCGAACCCCGGACCTTTCAGTCCGCAGACCGAAGCTCTACCACTGAGCCAAACCGGTTTTGGTTGCAATAGTACTTTGTACACTGCACATTAGATATGCAAGTATTCTTAAAAAGTAACCTTTCATTTTAGGACACTGCTGTTTTCCAACTTGCATTATGATTTTGACAGAATGCACTGTGAATAAAGCATGTACACTGGATTATGGTTTCCCAGGTTTCATTCCAAGCTCTGTGAAGTGCTTTGTGACTCTGACCGAAATAATGCCTCTAAATGTTAGTTTCTTTATCCTCATCCATTATTATCCATTCTCTCAGAAATACTGAACTATTTTCAGAGAATATAAAACATGTCATGTTTCACTTGGATGAGAAAAGGTGAAAAAGACATCTCGCCTGAAGCCTTCTGCTTTCATTTTAATGGCTATGAAGTGTTTCCTAGTGCCAGAGAATAGTGTTGCTACCTCTGTTTACAATTATGCAATTCCCTTTGGCTTTCCCCTATATTTGAACCCTAATATAGTTAAGATATTATCTACTTCTTCTGAATTCACTCCATCATTTTGGTGGAACATATTTTCCAGCAGCATTTAAGAAAAAGTGCATAATATAGTTATTCTGCCCTTGACCAATTGTTGGACTAGGCATAGTCTTCTAGGGTTGAACATGAGTTGTGGAAGGCAGTGCTCCATTGTCTTGTGAGAAGTCTGATACAATTATGATTTGAGGTTACTTGTATGTGATTTTCCTCCTTTCTGTATACTTTGAAGATCACAGGTGTTCTGACGTTAAATGCATGCAACTTCATTGTGCTTGGCATTTGATGGTCCTTTTATAATTCTTCAATTACAGAAAAAGTGCTTGTTTGATGTCTGTGATAATTCCTTTTTCCCTGTTCTCTCTTCTACTAGGAAAATCTTGAACATTTTGAATTTATAATAATTTTGCCTTTTATTTTTGTTTGTATTTTTGTTCTATTTTTCTGAGAAATTTCCTGAACTTTATCATCAGTCATTTATTATAAAGGTCATTGAATTTGCAAATCATTATTAATTACCAATAAACATTTTATTTTCATTGTTACTTAAAAGAATTCTGATTTTTCATGGTTGCAATGTCTTTTCATAATTATGTTTCTTATTCAGTTTATGCTGGTTTATATCATTTAGTGGAAGGCTTTCCTTATAGTTTTGGTGATCTATGATACTACATATTTAAAAGAACAATACTAAAAATCATTTTGGGAATTTTGTGTATGTGGGCAGGGCTTGGTAGATTCACAATAGGGTAAATTGAGGACATAGTGATTTGTCAGAGGACTTTTAAGTAAGGTATTTCTCCTTCTAGAGACACTCTCCAGAAAACAATTCTGTGATCTGCCTAAACCAGTGGTCAGCAAACTCATTAGTCAACAAAGCCAAATATCAACAGTACAATGATCAAAATTTCTTTTGAGAGCCAATTTTTTTTAAACTTAAAAATTCTAATGCCACTTCTTCAAAATAGACTTGCCCAAACTATGGTATTTTGTGAAAGAACCACACTCAAGGGGCCAAAGAGCCACATGTGGCTCACTAGCTGCAGTTTGCAGACCACAGGGTTAAGGGAAATCAGGCAGGCAGGCAGGCAGGCAGGCAGGCGAGTGGTTGGGAGCTAGCAGTCCTAGATTGTGAGAGGGATGTCCCAGATTGGAGAGGGTACAGACTGGGCTGGGGGACACCCACTCCTGTGCATGAATTTGGTGCACCGGGCCTATAGTATATAATAAAAGGCTAATATGCAAATTGTCCCCTCGACCAGGAGTTCAACCAGCAGGCAGGCCACCCAACCACCCATGTCCCCTCCCCCTGGCCAGGCTGGACAGACCTCATGCACAAATTCATGCAGTGGGCCTCTAATATATATATATATATATATATATATATATATATATATATATATACTGAGTGGCCAGATTATTATGCATTCAGAGATCATAATAATCTGGCCACTCAGTATAGTCAATAATATTGTGGTAACCATGTATAGTGGCCAAATTGGATACTGGAGTTATAGAGGGAAACACTATGTAAAACATACGACAGTCTAACCACTAAGCTGTATACCAAAAACCAACACATAATAAAAATACAAAAAAGCAAAAAATAAAAGTAGTCTAATTGTTTAACCTAAAAAAGCCACACACACACAAAAAAACCCACCAACAACAACAACAAAAAACCCCACTGCCACAATATATAATTCTTTGGAATAAGTTTTATATTGGGACTTTGGATTATTTTTTACATAAATTTTTAAAATATATCTTTATTGTTGAAAGTATTATACATGTCCCCTTTACCCCCCTCCCCCATTGCTCTCTCCCACCAACTCTCCCCCTTGGGACTTTTAATTATAAAAACAACCTTAACCATGTGTCTTATTATAAGTACTCATACCAAATAAAGCTGGAGTTAAAAGTTAGCAGGTTATATTTATCTTTTGTTGTTGTTGTTGTTGCCTTACCTACTTTCCTCAATGAAAAGTACTGACAGGCCACTTAGGAACTTTGCTTCCCCAGGAATAGTCTTCTCTGTGCTGAAATGTCTCCTCATGGTTGGAGAAGGAGCAGCTGCACATTTTGTACCAATAGATCACCCACAGGGATCAGTCCTAAACTGGCAAACATCCCCTGAGGAGTCCTGGATTGGAAGGGGTGCAGGCCTGGCTGAGAGCCCCCCATCCCATGCACACATTTTGTGCACCCAGCCTCTAGTAATGAATAATGTAAGCTGCCTCACACCCATGCTGGTGTGTGCTTTCTCTAAACTCTCCTGCCACTGGAAGGCAAGCAATGGTGAAACTAAGCAGGCAAGATGGATTTTGGCTATTAGAGGTTGCTTTCTTTGTTCAAGGTGTCTACAGGCCAAGGACAGGGCACAAGGAAATACAAGGAAAATGGGAAAGCAGCCAGCGATGTCCTGGAGGACTTAGAACATGGCCAGACGGAGTGAGCCAAAGTGCAGCAATTAGAGAGAACATTTGCCGGATTTGCTGGGAGTGGCAGGCAGACCCTTTTGCTGAAATCTAATGAGGAGCAGGAGTGTACTCTGATGAGTAGAAGAGGAAGGCATTGCATGTAGAAGAAAAGGAATTCCCAGCAACTAGGAGCTAAGAGGAAGTGGGAGTCAGAGGAGGTAAAAGCAGTGGGGGACACAGGAGGGGCAATCTAGTTGTTTCTGGTACTTCCCATGCCTGTGCAGAAACAAAGATGGAGGCACTGTGTGCAGAGGGAATCCTTCTGGGTTCCTAGATTGGGACCTTGGGCTCACAGCCCAAGTGGTGCACATCCCCTTGATACTAAGGCATGGCCAGAAGGGGACTGGAGCCCACTCTCCTTCCCTACCATTCCATCTCTTGGTCAGCACTGCTTCTTCAGTCCACAGGTCAACGCTCTCTCCACTGAGCCAGCCTTGCTTCTTGATGAGGCCTAAAACCAGGGAGCCAACTAAGATATCTGTCTTCCTTTCTATCCCTTCACCCACACACACAATCATTAAAAATAAATTTACTAAGTTCTGTTGAACTATTTGTTCTTAACTAGAGTAAAAAGGATAAATAAAAGTAAAGTGGCTCATAATAAAATACCATATTTCAACACATAAAGGCTGAAGCAGGACCACTCTAGAAGAAATGAAGCTTGTTAGCTACTTGCTCCGACATATCCTATATAATAAAAGCCTAATATGCAAATCAACTGAACAGCAGAACAACTGGTGGAATGACAGGTTGCTATAGTGTGTACTGACCACAAAGGGCCGATGCTCGATGCAAGAACTGCCCACAGGCCCCAGGCCAGCCAAGGTGGTTGCCTCCGGGGGGAGGAGGGGGTAAGGAGGGGGCAATTGTCCCACTGTTTGCCCTGCAGAGGGAGGCGACTGGTGATGGCAGCGGGAGGTGGGGCTGTCTGGCGAGTGGACAGTGCGACAGAAGTGGGGGGTGGGCCAGCAAGTGGGCAACACCAGGCCGGTGCTGGGGTGGAGGGTGTGGCCTGGGATCCCCCCACCTGGTGCCAGAGTGGGAGGTGGAGGGCAGAGCTGAAGTCCCCTGTCAGCCCTATCTGGTGGGGGGCGTGACCTGAGGTCCCCCAGCCTGAAGCTAGGGTGGGGGCATGGCCTGAGGTTCCTGTCAAGCCCTATGGGGGCAGGGGAGGGTTTTTGCCTCTGGTCCCTGCTGATCGCTCCTTAAGGGAACTTGGCTTCAGCTGTGAGTGCAGCCATCTTTGTGATGGGGTGATGGTCAATTACCATATTCCCTCTTTATTAAATAGAATAATTATTTCTTTTCCTGGAAATTGAATTTAACTGGACATCCTGTATTTATCTGACAACCTTACACCCAGTGCACCTTGCATGAGGATCTAAGCACATTTGTTCTCTAGGGCACTGGACCAGTCAGGAGACCATAGGAAGTAGGCACATAGGACAGCATTCCCCAAAGGGAATTCCATGCAGCATTACTCCTACAAAATGCTCTGAGGGAAAAAGAGGCTGTCTACTGTAATTCCTCTTAGAGATTCAGAATACGTATCTCATACTAAAGCTTAAATGTCTTGCCACAAAGGTATCCATTTAATGATTAACCTGGTATTTCATGACCTTATTTCACTTAGCATCTGCTCGGCAGGAGGTCGACCCGGGTGGCCACCCTCAGGCTGTGTGGTTACTCTGACTTCCTGGGCCTCAGTTTCTCATCTGTAGAGCAGGCGAGTTGAATGAGATTCACTTGGAGATCCTGGAGTTCCTCAAAACTGGAAGCTTCAGCCTTCACACTTCCTTTCCCAGGGCTCTGCGCTGGTCCCATTGGAGCCCAGCGCCACCTCAAGCCAAACTCCAAAGCTGGAAGGAACGAAAGGTTAAAGCTCGCAGTTGTGGGTACGCTGTCTCCAGGGGCCTGGCTTCAAATCCTCACGTCGGCTTTGATCCAGCGGACACCACAGTGTTGATCTCTGTAATTCCACCGGAGAGACATGGGAAACCCAATATAATAACAACAGCTCAACAGCCTAGCAAATGATAGACATGATTTGGACTTCCTCCCTAGCATGACAAATGATAAACATAGGAGGGCAAAGCATGTTCATCTCCGACAGAAGACCTGTAATAGTGTTACAGAAAACCAGAGAAGAACCAAGCAATACTTAGAGAGATGGCGTTACATTTATTACTCACGGGTCCAGAGGAAAATGTCTCTCAAATTCTGGGCCACAAAATGGAGGAATGTCCCCTATTTATGCTTTCACCTTCTTTGTCTCCCAAATATGGGGTGTTTCCAGCCTCTTTTGCAAGTTCTTAAAGAGCCCCTATGTGCTGGGGCCTCGAGATCTCAACCAAAGGCCTGGCCTGGTGCCAGCACTGATAACTTCATCCGGGGAAGGTTTAATGGTCTCTCTGAAGTGGGAGTAGTCTTATTCTCCTGATTATTTAAGCAGGCAAGCATTTAGAGAAGCCAAATAGCAGGGTTAAAATTTCAAACAGCAGATTTTATATAAGATGGATGCTTCAGTAGGTTACTGAAACTCATTCGCAGCAAGTTGGATTCCATCTGGAAGGTAAGCTGGTGTCTCCTCACAACATATTTTCAGCAGAAACGTTCCACATGGTGTAGGCTCCTAGGCCCAGCCCACAGCCCATTTAATACATGATGAGACCCTAGGTACGCCTTGTTTTTTGCATTTCATAGATGTTGCGTTTTTACAAATGAAAAGCAAGACCCTTCACCAGCAATAAGATTAAACTTACTTTATTGCTGTGGACGAAAAGAGCCACACGTTAACCTGATAAGATCAGGGGAGGCCTGGGTGGCAGTCTTGCAAACTCAGAGACCTAAAGTAACCACAAAAGATGGTTTGAAAATAAAATGTTTAACTACAAACAGGTTATAGTGGACAGTCATGTCTTAGGCCAATATTTTCCCTGACGAAGATCAACTTAGATCTTCTTTACTGAGCCCATTTGCCTTTTGGCCTCTAAGATAACGTATCTGTGAGATGTCTGGGTAACTTGTAACTTCCCTTTTTCTGGAGCCCCTGGGGCACAACCGAATGTGGTGGGCGCCAGGACAGAGGTCTCAAATTCCTTAATTATCATGTTAATTGTTCCTGTACCCACCTAAGTTTGTGTCCATCATTCTACTTTTATCTAATCCCAAAGGTTTCCCACTGCTTTGCTCTATCCCGCCTCCTTAATCCATCACCAATGAATTTCACGTAGCCCACCTATGTCCCTCTTTTGATGGCAATGTATAAATACAAATGTAACTTGACATTCTCCGGACCATTCTATCAATTCATTGAGGTTCTGCTTCCTAGCACATGTGGACAGTTTGGCTCAAATAAACTCACAAAATTCTTTACAGGTTTCAATGTGGGTTTTTTTGTTTGTTTTGTTTTTCATTAACATTGTGATACTCTATTATGGTGGCCTAGACCTAAATCCCAACTTTCTCCAAGGCATACCTGTAGCTCCTCACTCCCATCCGTCAGTAACTTCACCGGTTGCCCAAGGACAAAAAAAAACAAAAAGAAATTGCTATCCCCAAATATAATGATTTCTGTCATCAAAGGGAGAAGGTCACACAAGGGTCATTCTTTAGCATCTAAGGGAAACCCACTCTCAGGGCAGTGTCAGCCAACAATTCATATAGAAGGAATATGTGCAAATTTGAGGTTCCTAAGTCAAATCCTAAGTTGCCAGAATGCAGGCACGTGATGCCTGCTTTAAAAGCAAACCCTGGGAGGATCGGTGTTTTCTCATTGTCGGTGGTGGTGATGGAAGTGCTTGAACCTAAATTGGAGTTCCTAAATACTGCTAAGATCCGCACACACCTAGGCGTGCCAGTCCCATTGGTGGGCAGAAGCCACCTATAAGATAATTGTTGGGACGGGGTCCCAGGACTGCTTCGTGTTGAATTAGAGCAGGGGCTCTGAAAAAGTGGTCCCCAGGCCTGCAGTGTCGGCATCACCTGGAACTCGTAAGACTGTAAAAATCTTTCTGTGTTTTAACAAAGCCTCCAGGTGACTATCATAAGTGCTCAGGGGTGAGAAGCCCTGGGCTAGGATGTCGCCTCCTGAGTTTTTATCGACACTGCATGCAAAGAGGGGGCTCCGGGCAGAAGATGGAGATGTTCTCACAGAGGTAAGCATGACCTGACAGTGAGATCACGGCCACCAGGGAGGCAAACGTGACAGAATGGGGGCGGGGGTGGGACCGAGGCCTCCGGAAGCACACCCCTCCCCAGCGCCTGCTGGCCTGGCCGCTGGAGGAAGGCAGGAGGCAAGGCGCCTGGCACCCCATCTGCACTGTGGAGGAGGCCACCGGCGCTGCTCAGAGGTGGGGAGAGGCACAGCCACCCTCAGGGGCTTCTTGGTCCCCAACCAGGGACCCCTGACCGAAAGTGCATACAGGGCTGTTGCTTGGGGGCTCGGAGAACTCCTGAGGAACATGCAGAAGTGAGCGGGAACCGAATGGAGGAGCTGGAGTCTGCGGGCCCTGCAGCTGGGGGGAAAGGCTGAGCTATTTAGACTGTTCCCCTTAATCTAATCCTGTTAGACTGCTGAGGCCTGGGGAAGCTCAAGTTACAGAGGGCACGGAAATATTCATCCTTAGCGCAAGGTTGAGCTCAGAGAAAATTTTGATGCCTGCATGTCCCTCTTTCGACTTTGTGGTATAAACACTAAGCAGAGAAAAATACTGACCTGGATTTAAAAGCACAGAAGGCCCATCCTTCCTCTTACTCCCCCCCCCCACACACACACATACAGACACACACACACACACACACACACACACACAACACATACAGACACACACACACACACACACACACACACACACACGCACACACACTCAGACACGCACACGCGGCTCTGGCTGGCACACTGCGCTGGGTCATGACTGCGGGCAGTTCCTGGCGGACAGGGAAAGCCGCTGGCCGGGGCATCAGTCAGATCCGCAGCCCTCCCCCTGACAATTACCCCCTCCACTCCAGCCCCGGGGAAATCAGTGAGTCACTGAAAGGTTTTTGGAAGCTCGGGCCCCAGCAGCGCCTCCTGGGACGGAGACCGTGGTTTGGCAGGCGGGCTCTCCCGGGCTCTCACGGAAAGGGTATCACGTTTCTGACCACTTTTCCTGTGGTCGTGCTTATTCCTCCACCTTTGAAGTGCGTAGCTTTTAAAACCGTGGCCTCTCCCTTTTCCCCCTCCTTGTTTACCCTCTTGTAACATAAAGGCAGGAAAGCCCAGAGTGGGGGAAGTGTCCATGGCAGCGTCAGTGTCACGAAGGAAAGCACTGGTGGCGGCTCTGGCTGGGGCTGCCCGGGCCATGGGGAAGCTGGCAGCCTGCCTGTGAGCCACCCTAACGCTCAGCTCATCTCATGGGGCCGCCTGCCTTCTTCCCGGGATGTCAGCTTTACATGACTATTGTTACTTTCTCCTTCTCCTTCTCCTTCTCCTTCTCCTTCTCCTTCTCCTTCTCCTTCTCCTTCTCCTTCTCCTTCTCCTTCTCCTTCTCCTTCTCCTTCTCCTTCTCCTTCTCCTTCTCCTTCTCCTCCTCCTCCTCCTCCTCCTCCTCCTCCTCCTCCTCCTCCTTCTTTAAATATATTTTATTGATTTTATTTTTTTAAAAAAGAGGAGCCGAGAACGGTTTGGCTCAGTGGATAGAGCGTCGGCCTGCGGACTGAAGGGTCCCGGGTTCAATTCCAGTCAAGGGCATGTACTGTGGTTGCGGGCACATCCCCGGTGGGAGATGTGCAGGAGGCGGCTGATCGATGTTTCTCTCTCATCGATGTTTCTAACTGTCTATCCCTCTCTCTTCCTCTCTGTAAAAAAATCAATAAAATATATTTTTTTAAAAAGAGGAAAGAGTTAGAAACATCGATGAGAGAGAAATATCCATCAGCTGCCTCCTGCACAACCCCCCGCCGGGGATGTGCCCGCAACCAATGTACATGTCCTTGACCGGAATCGAACCTGGGACCCCCCCAGTCCGCAGGCCGACGCTCTATCCACTGAGCCAAACCGGTTTTGGCTTCTTCTTCTTCTTCTTTTTTTTTTTTTTTTTTTTTTAATATTGTTACTTTTTAAGCTACCGGGCCTCTGGGAATTTCGTTCTCCGGAAAGCTTTTCTAGAAAATGAACTCCGGAGAGTATCACGTGTTGCACTAATGCACCCCCAGACACCCCGGGCTTGGAAGTTAACTCTCCAGGCATCAGCACTGGTCCTCCGGGAGCGTGGCACCGCCGCCAGGGCAGCGGCAGATCAGACCCGCAGAGACAAAGGCACTAAGATCCCTGACGGGCTCCGGGCTCCGTGCCCACTCGCTCCTGTCCCGTGTGGCTCCGTGCCACTGGGTCCTGTAATACACACCTCACCTCGCCTATCTTCCCTCACCAACTGGCAACCGAACATCCTACCTACCCCAGGGAGTAGGAAAGCCAAAACACAAATCTTGTGGGATACCAGGATCTGCGTAGAGCCCTGACTCCAGGCAGGTCAGGCCCAAGGACCTACCCCTTTCCAAAGAGCCCTGTCTAATTGCCCACCTTCCGGAGAAGCGAGAGCAAACCATCCCCTCCCTGGCATCTGCCCTCCAGTCGTTTCGGTGAGGGGACCTCCGTGCTGGAAAAGGGACTCGATGAAACGAGGCAGAGGGAGGGAGAAGTGGGCCGTGACATTGGGAACCGCACAGTGAACTCCCGAGGAGCCGGGAGTGGCTGTCCCGCGTGGAGGTCACCCAGCGGGGGTCACCCCGTGTGTGTCAGAGACTCCGGGTCCCAGGCACAGACTGGCAGGGCCATGCTCTCTGAGCTCCCCCTGTGTCAGGACAGACCGCTTCAGTTCTGCCGTGGAAATTGAAAGGTTATCCCCCCCTCCCAAACTGGTGGGTGGAGCTAACACATGACTGGCACCTGCCACAGGGACATCTCCAAGACAGTGAACCACCAATCAACACGGGCCAGAGTGCCCTTGGGGCCCATCCCTTCCTGTTCCACCCTGGGCCCAACCCCCTCCCTTTCCGTCCTCTAAGAAGGACCCCAAGCAAGACACGTGCTTGCTGTTGGATGTTGACCGCCATCAGCCCGACTGGGTCCAATTTCCTGTCTCCTCTCCCCCCAATTCTGATCTTTACCTTGGTGATGGCTTCCGCCCATTACTGGGGAATAAACTCTACTTTAAAATTCCCTGTTCTGTTTCCTGTTTCCTTTCAAACCTAACAGAAATACATTTTAAACTGGGATCAGGTGTCTCCAGTCGAGGCCAAAGTAGCTGGTAACAATGGCTTCTTTGGTGATCTGGGAAGGCAAGGCCACTGGCACCCTCAGCCTTCCCCTTTTGTGGGGGGCATAGTTCCATCGTCCCTGTGTCCCCGTCCTTCCTCCCCTTGTGCTGGGTGATAAACCCCAAGGTATCATCCGTTTCACCTTGAATGAGCCCTCTTATCCTCCCGTATCGATGTCACTGCCACTTGATTCTGAGGTGTTGGGATGGATGATAAACGGCTTTCCCTTTTACAGAGGGCCTACAAGACAGGATAATAAGAATAAGCAGGCTCATTGTCGACTCCTCCTGCCTCGCATAGGGCCTCCCTAATCTGGCAGCTCGGGGGACAGAGGTGGCTGGTGGGGGAGGTAGGGCGGAGGCGTTTCTGAATTTGCAAGCCTTTGTTTAAATTGGTGAATGCGCTGCCGCTAAGTTGAAAGCCTTTCTGGCCTGGTTTCAATAGTAGTGAAACGGAATTTTTTGGACTAGAACCCAGGTTCTTTGTCTGCCGGATTTGAAGAACGAATCCACGGACAGAGAAGGTAGTATAGCAAAGGTGGAGATTTATTGGAGAATAAATACAGACTCCCACGTGGGGAGAGGAAAGATTCTCACAGCACAGACTTCCACGTGGGGAGAGGAAAAGAGTCCCACCGACTTCCCTTCCCATTTCTGTAAAGGCTGTTTTAGTTCCTGTGTCTTGATATCCCCTCTGATTGGTCAATATTTCCTTTCTAATTGGTTACTATAGTGATTCCTGAGCCCCTCCCCCCCGCTTCATTGTCCTCTTATTTTTTCTGGGCTTTCTTCTTTCTTTTGTATTTTGTAAATATAGATCTTTTTTGGCTACTTCCAGTTCCCTTGTCCTATGGAAATATACCTGTTGCTGCTCCCTTGTCTCTACTGTACCTGACTTCCTTGTGCTATGGAAATGTACCTTCTCCCTGTCTGTAGCCCTACACGTTTTCCATGGACCCCAATTCTAAAAAGTCCCTAAACCTGCCTATGTTCCCCTAAAATTCCTGTTTCAGTAGTAAAGCTAGTGACTGCACGAGGTTCCCTTCCCATGTTTCTTTTCCTCATTAACCTTAATCATAGTTTACTCATTCATGATCTCATAGAACCCAGTGATGAAATATACAACATCTCCTTTGTTTTCAGACCAATAGTGGAAATAGTTATCAAGTAATGGATATTTTCAGGTATAGCTTCCCTTATTCCATTTGGTGGAAAATCGTCTAGTCCATCCTGGGGACAGAAATCTTGACCTGACTAAGTGTGGCCTGAGCCCAGAAGAGGCCATGATTCCTACCCTTTAAACTCACTGTTTGCATGGGAGGCCTTGCGGGGTCCTAGGAAGGGCCTGGGCTCCAGCATTAGCCGAGGGGGGGGCGAGGGGGACGGTCCCAGCTGCACACTCACTGACTATAACTTAGGGTAAGCCACTGGACCTCTTCGAAGGTCAGTTTCTCCATAAAATAGAGGCAGTAATCCCATCTAGTAAGGATTCAATCATCTAATTTAGGCTAAACTTCAGACACTCATCAGTCATTGTACTTCCTACATCTTAATTCTGTACTCTATACTCTTCTCTGTTTCATAATTTATTTTAATGTTTTTTAAATTGATTTTAGAGAGAGAAAAGGAGATGGAGAGAAAAAAGCAAACAAACATCAATGTGACAGAGAAACATCGATTGGTTGCCTCTCATATATGCCACAACTGGAAATTGAACCTGAACCCAAAACCTAAGTATGTGCCCTGACTGGGAATCAAACCCACAATCTTTCTATGTATAGGATGACAGTCCAACCAACTGAACCACAGTACCCAGGCAGTTCTCTGTTTCATATTTTAAATTAAGTTTTGTCAGTGATCCAGTGGAAAAATCTCATAACAAATGGGGCATGAAGCAGAGTACTCAGAAAGTTGTTGTCTCAATAGTAGAGCAAAATTATCCCTAGATGAAAAGCTGTTCTGGTGCCACCTAGCAAACTTAAAATCAAGCCTCAGAAATATCATATTCTTTTTAAATAACTAAGTTCTAGAACAAAGCTCAAAAAACATAAAAAGGAATACAAAAATATTTGGTACCAATAAAAAGGTAAACCACAATTTTAGGCATCCCCTAAAAAAATTACAAGATATACAAAACAGAACTCATGAATCCCAATGAATAGAAATATCAGGACTTAAAACTGACCCAGGAACAAAGATATAATCAGTACAGAAGGAACTTAAAATAGTTATTACTATATCTCATATGTTGAATAACACATGGGCATGTTAATAAGAGATATGGGTAATATAAAAAAAAGACCCAAAGTGAATTTCTAGAGATGGCAAATATATCTAAGATGACATATCATTATGTAAAAGCATATTAGGCATTGTGTAGTAAAAATTTATAACTTTGAGTATAACCAAATTTTCTAAAATGAAAGATAGCAAGGAAAAAATTAAAAAGGACAATAACAATTTCAAGAGGCCTGATACTACTTATAATTGGAGATCCACTCAAAAAAAGAAGCAGAAAAAACAATGAACAAATTTTTCAAATTTAATGAAACCTGTAAATTCACAGATCCAACACACACAACAGAGCCAAAACACACACACACAAAAACACAAAACAAAAAACAACAACACTAAGGCACTTCAGAAATTGCTTAAAACAACTGGTAAAGAGAAAACCTTAAAATCAGCTAAAGAAGGAAAGACATTATGTATAGAAGGCCAAAGAGAAGAACATGGGTAGATTTCTCTTTGGAAACAATGTAAGACAAAAGGTAGGAGAACATTTTCTTTGAAGTATTGAAAGGAAAAAAAATACATGTCAAGCTAGAATTCTATGCCCAAAGAATATGTCTTCTGAAAACAAAAGCAAAATGAAGACTTTCAATATATATATAAAGGCTGTAAGAATTCATCATTGGCAGACCTGTTCCATAAGAAACATTAATGGAGTCTTGCAAAGGAAAACAATACCATATGGAAATCTGGATCTATAGAATGAAGAACAAAGCACTAAGTGATAAATAACTGGGTAAAATATAAAATATTTTTCCTCCTTTAAAAATATATTTTTAAAGATGGATGACTTTAAATCAAAGATAATATATCATGGGATATATAACATTTGTAGAAGTAAGACATATGACAGCACTAGCACAAAGGCAGGAGGAGGGAAATGGAAATATCCTTTTGTAATCTATGCTAATAAAAGGGTAATATGCTAATTATATGGGATGTCCTTCTGGACAAAGCCACAGGGACTGCGAGGGCAAAGGGCAGGCTTCTGCCACGGAGGCCAGCAGCGGCAGCAGCAGTGACTGGAGTGATGGGGGCATGCCTTTCCCTGATCAGCCTGGTCGCCTCCTGCAGAGGGAGGCCAGCGGCAGCAGCAGTGACGGAGTGATGGGGTTAGCACTTTCTCCTGATGGGCCTGGTCACCTCCTGCAGAAAGAGGCTAGATCGCAGCTTAGGGGGAGCAGGCCTAAGCTGTCAGTAGGACATCCCCTAAGGGCTCCCAGATTGTGAGAGGGGCCAGGTTGGGCTGAGGGATCCCCCACCAGTTCCTGGGTGCCTATGGTTAGCCAGAGGGAGAGAAGCTCAGGTCCCAGTTGCCTGCACCCGGCCGGAGGAGGGAAGCCTGGGTCCCAGGTGTGAGGGCTGAGACAGAGGCGGTTAGGGGTGATCAGACATGCAGGAGAGCAGTTAGGGTCGATCAGGCTGGCAGGGGAGCAGTTAGGGGCATTCAGGAGTCCCGGGTGCCTGTGGCCAGCTGGAGGAGGGCAGCCTGGGTCTCGGGTGCATGGGCCGAGGCAGAGATAGTTAAGGGTGATCAGGCAGGCAGACAGGTGAGCAGCTAGGAGCCAGTGGTCCCAGATTGCAAGAGGGATCTCCAACTGGCAGTTTAGGCCCGATCCCTGAGGGATCCCGGATTGGAGAGGTGCAGGCTGGGCTTGAGGGACCACTCCCCTCCAACCCCCCCACCCCAACCCCCCCACACACACCATGCATGAATTTCATGCACCACCAGGCCTCTGGTATTTTTATACTTCCTGTGAATGATATTCTACTTAAGGTTAAACTATGATAAAACCTATACTATAAACTATAAAGCAACCACACACACACACACACACACACACACACACACACACACACTCCATACAATAAGAAAACAAAAGAGTTATAACTAAGAATCTACCAAAGGAGATAAAATGGAGCCATAAAAATACTCAATCTAAAATAAGTCAGATTTAAAAAAAGGAAAAGGGGGACAAAGAACAGATGGGTGAAATAGAAAACAAGTAGCAACATGGTGGATTTAAAACCTGCCATATCAATAATCAAATTACATTTAAATTATTCTAGACACTCCAGTTTAAAGAGAGAGGTTGCTCGTTAACTGTGACTATATGTTACCTTCAGGAAACCCTCTTTAATATAAAGACACAAATTGATTAAAAGTGAAAGACTGGATGGAGATACACCAGGCTGTACTCCTACACTGCACCATCCCTGATTCTAGCCAGAAGCTATAGCTGGTCTATTTCATGGTGTTACCTGAAACTGGAACAGAGAGAAACATTTTTTTAAAGTTTGAAGTCTCCTTCCTCAGTTATAGCTTGGAGACATCTAAGTCATAATACAGTTGCAAGATTTGCATTTTCAGATTTGGTGATGGTCTTTCTCACCTTACAGGGAAGAGAGGTGCACTCAGGTATGTCATCAGAACATAAAGAAGAAAGTGGAACCAGAATGTCTTGCAGAATAAAGTGGAAATTGCAAAATTAGATGCCACAGAGAACACAGTTACTACTCAGGAGAGAAACCGCTCTGTGGCTCCCTCCTCTTATGCTCTGCTTTTCTCTGCCCCTGATCCTACTGCACGGCTAATTCTGAGTCTCAAGTCCCGCTCCTCAGGAGAGAGGCTCTGGTTGGGTACAGGTCGCTGTCCTGTGGAAGGCAGTTTTGGGTTTGGTTGTTTGGTTGGTTGGTTGTTTTTTGTCTTTTGTTTTTTTAAGATCCCCAATAAGGTTCATTGTTAGCACTTTATTTTCCATCAGGCCCTGAAATGACGCAGGTCATCTTGGCAATTGTAGCTCAATTGCGCCACAGTTCTGTGTCTAAGGCAGGGCCTGCAGGTTGTGTTTTTGTGCCTCAGTGTTTCAAAGAAAAAGAAACTGATGAATTTCTGACCATGGCCTCCTGAGGATGCTAACCATGGTCATGTGATGTCTGACCCACCAGCACATTTGTAGAGTGAGTTTGTGGTGTGGAGGTTGTGGCAGCCAGAGGGACATCTGTCTTGTGGAAGAGCCGGATTGCTTCTCCAGTGTTGGTCTGAAAAGATGTTTGTTGCACAACCTCTCTGACAGAGCTTCTTTTATTGCTTGGACAATTTCTTTGATTTGTTAATCCTCACCTGAGGGTATTTTTTCCATTGCTTTGAGAGAGAGAGACAGAGACAGAGAGAGAGAGAGAGAGAGAGAGAGAGAGAGAGAGAGAGAGAGAGAGAGAAAAGGAGGGAAGGAGGAGAGACAGAGAAAGAAATACCCATGTGAAAGAGACACATCACCTGGTTGCCTCCCGAACCAGCCTTGCCCAGGGACAGGAGTGAACCTGAAACCCAGGTACATGCCCTTGAGCAGTAGTCAAACCTGTGAACCTTTGGTGTTTAGGCTAATGCTCTAACCTCTCAGGAGTACCAGCCAGGGCTGCTGGGACAATTTTCTTTTAATTTAAATTCTTTATTGTTTAAAGTATTACATGTGTCTCCTTTCACCCCACTGACCTCTCCAAGGCCACCCCACCCGCAGCACATGTCGTTATCCCTCCACTGTCCGTGTCCATAAGTTATGTTTATATGCATGCATATAAATCCTTTGGTTGATTTCCTAGCACCATCCACGCCCCACATTCCCCTTGACATTAGATGCTCTGTTCAGTACTTCTCTGTCTCTGGATCTGTTTTTGTTCATCAGTTTATGTTGTTCATTATATTCCACAAATGAGTGAGATCATGTGAGATTTCTCTTTCTCCAACTGGCTTATTTCACTTAGCATAATGCTCTCTAGGTCTATCCATGCTGCTATGAATGGTAAGAGTTCTTTCTTTTTTACAGCACCACAGTATCCTATTGGTGTAGATGTGTCGCTGTTTTTTAATCCACTCAGCTGCTGATGGGCACTTAGGCTGTTTCCAAATCTAAGCTATGGTGAATTGTGCTGCTATGAACATAGGGGTGCATATGTCCTTTCTGATTGGTGTTTCTGATTTATTGGGATATATTCCTAGAAGTGGGATTACTGGGTCAAATGGGAATTCCGTTTTTAACTTTTTGAAGAAACTCCATACTGTTCTCCACAGTGGCTGCACCAGTCTGCATTCCCACCAGCAGTGCAAGAGGGTTCCTTTTTCTCCTCATCCTCACCAGCACCTGTCGTTGGGAGATTTGCTGATGATAGCCATTCTGACAGGTGTGAGATGATACCTCATTGTTGTTTTTATTTGCATGTTTTCATATGTCCTCTTTCAAAAAGTGTCTATTTATGTCCTTTGCCCATTTTTAAAATTGGATTTTTTTAGCCTCTTTTTGCTAAGTTGTATGAGTTTCCTATAAAATTTGAAGATTAAACCCTTATCAGTGACAACATTGGCAAATATGTTCTCCCATGAAATAAGCTCTCTTGTTGTTTTGTTGATGGTTTCTTTTGCTGTGCAGAAGCTTATTTTGATGAAGTCCCATTTGTTTACTTTCTCCTTAGTTTCCATTGTCCTAGATTCAATGTTCTCTAGTCTTCTGTGTACAGGTCTTTTTTTAAAAAAAAATATTTTTTAATTGATATTTTACAGAGAGGAAGGGAGAGAGATAGAGAGCTAGAAATGTCAATGAGAGAAAAACATCGACCAGCTGCCTCTTGCACACCCCCTACCGGGGATGTGCCTGCAACCAAGGTACATGCGCTTGACCGGAATCGAACCTGGGACCTTTCAGTCCGCAGACCGATGCTCTACCACTGAGCCAAACCAGTTTCAGCACATACATGTCTTTTACCTCCTTAGTTAAGTCTTTTACCTTTACCTCCTTAATTCCTAGGTATCTTAAATTTTTTGGTGCAATGGTAAATGGGATTGTTTTTATTATTTCTCTTTCTGTGAGTTCATTATTATAAGAAAGCCAAATATTTCTGGGTGTTAATTTTGTACCCTGCTACATTGCCAAATTAATTTATTAAATCTAGCAGTTTTTCAATGGAGTCTAGGGTTTTCTATGTACAATATCATGTCATCTGCAAATAATGACTGTTTTAGTTCTTCTTTTCCAATTTGGATGCCTTCTATTTCTTCTTCTTGTCTGATCACTATCCCTGTTTGTTCTTAGGTTTCAATGTTTGCCCATTGAGTATGATGTAGGTTTGTCATATAAGGCTTTTATTATGTTGATGTAATAAACTCCCACTTTGCTGAGAGTTTTTATCAGGAAAGGGTGTTGGATTTTGTCAAATGCTTTTTCTGCATCAATTGATATGACTATGTGATTTTTATCTCTCAATTTGTTTATGTGATATGTTATGTTTATTGATTTATAGATATTGTACCAGCCTTGAATCCTAGGAATAAATCCCACTTGGTCATGGTGTATGATCTTTCTAATGTAATGCTGGATCCTATTTGCTAGAATTTTATTGAGGAATTTAGCATCTATGTTCATCATGGATATTGGCCTGTAATTCTCTTTCTTTGTATTATCTTTACCTGGTTTTGAGATTAGGGTAATGCTGGCTTCATAGAGAGAGTTTGGAAGTGTGCCTTTCTCTTGAATTTTTTGGAACAATCTGAGAAGGATTGATTTTAGTTCTTTGAATGTTTGATAAAACTCCCCTGTGAAGCCATCCAGTCCAGGCTTTTGTTTGCTGGAAGTATTTTGATTACTGTTTCAATTTCATTGATAGTTATCGGCCTAGTCAGGTTTTCTTATTATTCCTGATTGAGTTTTGGAAGGTTGTATTTTTCTAGGAATATATCTAGTTCATCTAGGTTGCCCAGTTTGTTGGAGAAAAGTTGTTCATAGTATTTTTTACAGTCCTTTGTATGTCTGTGGGGTCGGTTGTTACTTCAACTCTTTCATTTCTGATTTTGTTTATTTGGATCCTCTCTGTTTGTTTCTTGGTGAGCTTGGCTAGAGGTTCATCAGTCTTATTTATCCTTTCAAAGAACCATCTCTGGGATTTATTGATCTTTTGCATTGTTTTGTTTTGTTTTGTTGTTTTTTGTTTGTTTGTTTGTTTGTTTCTATGCTGTTTATTTCTGCTCTGTTCTTTATTATTTCCTTCCTCTGGGCTTTTCTTGTTGCTCTCTTTCTACTTTTTTAACTTGTAGGGTTAGATAATTTGTTATCATTTTTTCTTTCTTTTTCTTATTTTTTTGAGGTATGCCTATAGAGCTATGAACTTCCTTCTCAGGACTGTATTCAGCGTGTTCCATAGATTTTTGGATTGTTGTGTTTCCAGGATGCTTTTTATTTCTTCTTTGATCTCTTTGGTAAACCAATCATCCTATATAATAAAGAAATAATATGCAAATTGACCATCACACCCTTGCACAAGATAACCACCCCCTCGTGGTCACAAAAGAGCCGCCACAAGATGGCTGGCAAGGAAGGGCTGTTAGGAATGACCAGACCTGCGGGGGGGGGGGGGGGCAGTTGGGGGCTATCTGACCTGCAGGGAAGAGAGGACAGTTGGGGGGTACCAGGTCTGCAGGGGGAGGCACTTGAGGGGCAATCAAACTGGCTGGGGAGCAGTTAGGCATCCATCAGGCTGGCAGGAGAGTGGTTAGTGGATGATTAGGCTGGCAGGAAGAAGTGGTTAGGTGCAATCAGGCAGGCAGGGAGGCAAGTGGTTGGGAGCCAGCAGTCCTGGATTGTGAGAGAGATGTCCCCCGAGGGGTCCCAAATTGGAGAGGGTGAAGGCTGGGCTGAGAGACACCCCCCCCCCAGTGTATGAATTTCATGTACCAGGCCCTAGTTGTTTAATAGCAGGCTATTTAGCCTCCATGTGTTTGATTTTTTAATTTTTTTATTCTAGTTGATTTCTAATATTCTGCCACTGTGGTCTGAGAAGATGCTTGATCTGATTTCTATCTTCTTGAATTTGAAGAGACTATGCCTGTGCTTCAGTATGTGGTCTATCTTTGTAAATGCTCCATGTTCACTTGAGAAGAATGTATATTCTCTAGCTTTTGGGTGAAATGTTATGAAGATGTCAATTAGTTCCACCTGATCTAGTGAGTCATTTAGGATTATTGTTTCTTTGCTGATTTTTTTTTTGTTTAGAGGATTTATTTAGTGGTGTCAATGGGGTATTAAAGTCCTCTAGTATGGTTGTATTGCTGTTATTCTCTCTGTTGATATTTTCCAGAAGCTTTTTTTATGTATTTGGGTGCTCTTGTATTGGACGCATATATGTTTACTACAGTTATAGCCCCCTTTTGAATTGCTCTCTTTAGTATTATAAAGTGGCCTTTCTTATCTCTTGTATGGCCTTCACTTTTGAGGTCTATTTTGTCAGATATAGCTATTGCTACCCCAAATTTTTTTTCATTTCCAGTGGCCTGAAAATGTTGTTGAATGTTGTTGAATTTGCCTTCCATCCTTTTCAGCATCCTTATAACTTATTGCTCTGAATTCATTCTCTGACAAACTTCTTGTCTCCATTTTGTTTATTTCCTTTTCTGGTGATTCCTCCTTTTTGTATGGGGCTTGTTTCTTTGTCTTCCCATTTTTTCTGTTCCTTTGTGATTCTTTCTATGTATTAGATCAAACTGCTATGCTACCCAGATTTTTTGAATTCATCTTATATTGTAGATGTTTCATGGGACCCAGTGGTGCAATCTATCAGATCTTCTGGGCTGGGTCATTTAGGGATGCCCCCTTACTTGGGATATTTGAATTAAGAGAAGACGAGAGCAAGAGAGCAGAGGAAAAACAAAAGCATAAAAATTTGACTAGCAAAGAAAGATAAAAGAGAATGGTGCATGAATTTGGAGCATTGGAGAGGAAATTAGAAATATAAGTAAGTGGAGAGGAAATTAGAAATATAAGTAAGCAGCCGAAACCGGTTTGACTCAGTGGATAGAGCATCAGTCTGTGGACTGAAAGGTCCCAAGTTCGATTCTGGTCAAGGGCATGTACCTTGGTTTCGGGCACATCCCCAGTAGGGGTACGCAAGAGACAGCTGATCAATGATTCTTTCTCATAGATGTTTCTAACTCTCTATCCCTCTCTTTTCCTCTCTGTAAAAAATCAATAAACTATATATTTTTTAAAAAGAGATATAAGTAAGCAAACAGACTCCAGTAATAAAAACTCATCCATAAAGCAGATAAAGAAGATCAATTTTTAACAAGGAGTAAAAAGAAAGGAATGGAAAAAACACAAGGATGGGAGAAGGGAAAACTGGACGAAAAGGTGAGAAATAAGGAAGAAAATAATGGAAGACAATAAGAAAAGAAAAAATAAGATAAAAGAACAATAAAAATAGAATGAGGAAAAATGATACAAAAAAGATTTTTAAAAAAATAAGTTAAAAAATTTAAATAACAGATAAAAAGTAAACAGTGAGGTGTCATTCACTTCAGCTGAGTGTTAATGCCCCATGGGGTCTGGTTAAAGACCCCACTCTTCTGTTCTGTCTGCTATTTCTCAGTTTCCTGTCAGGTAGTCAACCCCATGTTGAAGTTCCAAGCCATCCAACCACTCCTTTTGTTTGTGTCTGTCTCCACAGCCTTGGCTACAAGCAGGTGGGACCAATCTGCACTTTGCCTGTCTGCCTGCTGTCAATCTTAATCACTCAAGTTCTATTTCTGACAGGGCTTTTAGGTGGGGGTGGTGTTGTGTCACTTTCTGGGACTGAACCCCCAGTCCCAGAGGGTTCTTTGGAGCTATTCAGAGTCTTTGTTTCCTTTTTGAAGCTCAAGGTGTAGGCTGGGTGTGGCTGTATTAGGTGCCTTGAGGCTGCTGGGTGGGGCTGCTTAGCTTTGAAGGGTCATGAATGTCTCCGTGACAGATTCCTAGTCATCTCTCCCGGCCCTGTTCTCCTCCGCAGCCTCTCCCTAGACTCCACAAATCTGCCTCTCTACCTGCGCTGCAGTCTCAGGTTTGCAATTAAAAGGTTCTATGAATTGGCTTCAGTGAATAAAAGCAAAGACAAAAACAGAGGCAAACTACCATGCAACAGTGAGTTTCTCTCCCCCTGGCACCAGGTGGCTTGGGAAGCTCTTCAGGCTGGGTCAAGGCACATCTCAGGTTTTACTCCTAGTCTGCACAGAGAAGAAGCAAAAACATAATCTCGGGCAGCACCCCCACCCCCTGGAGACTCTGGTTAATGTTTCTAAGAACATTGGCCATTGTCTGAGGGTAATGCTCTAGAAACAATTACCCTCCTTTCAGAAACACACTGGCTTTCTAGTCTATCCCAGCTCCCACCAGTTCACAAGCAACAGGTTATCAAAGAGGAAAAATCTTCCCTCCAGCACTCCAAAACGCTTTTTCCGAGTGAGAGCCAGATTATCTGAGGTATCCGGAAAGACACTCTCCTGGTTATAGCAAAACCAGTGTGCCCAAAGGTCTTGAATTTAGAGATAAATGAGGCATCTAACAGAGGCTCTTTGAGAAAGGTTTTCTCCCTGGAGGTCCATTAAAAAATGACTTTATTAATGATTTACTCTACAGGCCACTGTTTGTTCAGAAGGTCATAGAATTTATTTTTTTACTTCTTAGTATAGAGAAATGTGGACGAAACACAAATCTAAAAGCAACAAATAATTATTAAGAAAAAACACCTGCATAACATCTCCCAGGTCAAGTAATAGAACATTGCCAGACCCTAGAAGTTTCCAGTGTGTCCCTTCCCTACTATTCTGATTTTTATTATAATTTCTTCCTAACTTTTTGTTATACTTTCACCACCTATGCATTTAGGCATCCCCCAAAATCATAATTTAGTTTGACTTAGTTTTGGATTTTATAGAAATGCATGCATGCAACATGCATTATTTTGAACTTCTTTTGTACATTATACTTACAAAATCCTTACAATATACTTACATTGTTGTTCATAGTCATTATAATTTTTTTCTGTAGACAATTGGGTTGGTTCCAGCATTGGGTAATTATGAGCAATGCTGCTTTGAACATTCATACATATACATGTCTGGGGAATGAAATTTGCTAGAAGGGGGACTGCTGGGATTCATGCAAGACATAGTTCACCTCAAGCAGACAATCCATTTTCCAAAGGAATTTGTACCAACTTACACCCCCCCGCACACACAGTGGTTCTACTTCCTCCCAACTGTGTTATGTAAGACTTTCCAACTTCAGATTTGATTTTTCCAAAAGCTGCCACCTCAACTTTTAATGAAACATATAACCTACCAGAACAAACAACTGCGTCAGTCCTGTTGCCTCCTTTCCTACAAGTGACAGTGGCCCAGAGTTTGGTTTCATTTAATACGGCTTCAAGGCTCTTCACAGTGTGGGGCCTTCTCCTGAGCATACATTATCTACCCCTAATGATCGGGTGCTGGAGGGAATAGGTTTAAGAAGAAAGTATTCTCAAGCATCAAAATGACATGCCAAGAGGCTGGCTATTTGCTGTGAGAGCAGAAGCAGAAGCAAGACATGGCACCACCAGTCTTTGCAAGGTGAATGGCATCTGACCACTTCCCTATTGTGGGTTTTCCCTTTCCTTCAGATGGACCAGAAGGTAATAGGACTGCTGGTGAGGAAAGCCGTACACACTCAGCACACCGGTCCATTGCCTTCACTTAGTGAAGACTTGCTCTGCCTACCTGCCACTCGCCGTCATGAAGAAGGGAGGGACCTTCTTCAAAGATTTCAACCAGAGTACGGTCACGGTTCGTTAGAAGATCACATCTAAAATAATGCTAGTGAGCCCTGACCGGTTTGGCTCAGTGGATAGAGTGTTGGCCTGTGGACTAAAGGGTCCCAGGTTCGATTCCGGTCAAGGGCATGTACCTTGGTTACAGGCACATCCCCAGTAGGGGGTGTGCAGGAGGCAACTGACTGATGTCTCTCTCTCATCGATGTTTCTAACTCTCTATCCCTCTCTCTTTCTCTCTCTCTAAAAAACATAAAAATAAAATAAATCAGCCGAAACCGGTGTGGCTCAGTGGATAAAGCGTTGGCCTGCGGACTGAAGGGTCCCAGGTTCGATTCCGGTCAAGGGCATGTACCTTGGTTGCGGGCACATCCCCAGTGGGGGGCGTGCAAGAGGCAGCTGATCGATGATTCTCTCTCATGGATGATTCTAACTCTCTATCCCTCTCTCTTCCTCTCTGTAAAAAATCAATAAAATATATTAAAAAAATAAATCAATAAAATATAAAAAAATAATGCTAGTAAGAGTCAGAAAACCACTTGAGAATTAACAGGAAACATTCATTTGAAACTGGAAATGCAGATAGAAAAATGCATGTATTTCAACTGTCCTAGAATAAGGAAATTATGATTGTTCATTGAGCACATACAAATGACTTTGTATCAAGCAGTTCATATACTAGCACATTGTCATATGAAACCTTCCCAACAACCTGAGTCCTGAATACCCTTTCCCCTCCCCATTCCCCCCAAGCCTCTTCAACCTGGGTCACTCCTACTCATGGTTCATGCTCATCTTAAATGTCTTTTTTCCAGGGAGCCTCCCCTGACACCCCAAGCCCAGGTTGACTCCAACTCCCATGCATTCCCGTTGTCCCTGTGCTTCTCCATCTTAGAACGTCACATACCACACTGTAATCTCCTTTTTTGGGCTCTCTGTTTCTCTATCAGATTGTAATTTCCAAGATAATGGAGACTATTAAAGTTGTAACTCAGCATTCTCTCAACCTCTGGTCTAAAGTGAGGGCCAAAAAAATATATGGTGAATAAATGAATGATTATCCAAGATCAGAGTCCTGGGTGGCCAGAACTCCCACTTCTGTGCTCCTAACGGGTGAGCACCTTCTGTGCTTAAAGGGCTGGGGTCTGTGCTGCGTGCTTTTCACAATGTGTCTCCCTTAACCTGCACACTAACTCGGAGAGGTAGGTCTCCCCCACCACCCCTTGACAGATAAGGAAACTGAGGTGCAAGGAGTATAATACTTTTAATACCAAGGGCTCACAACCATTAAGTCCTCAGTCAACAGTTGAACTTCTTGAACTGCCCCCCCTCATCCCTTCCTCCACTCCCCCACCAGCATCTCCCTCTGGATGTTGGTTGCACCAAATTTGGCTTTTGCAAAGGAGACTAGCATTCATGGAGTAGAGAGAGAATGTGCTTTGGAATAGTGTCTTCAAATTCTTTCTTTTCATTTACTAATACCTCTAGGATTAAATACATTGACGGAGCCATCTCACAGGTTACTTAATAATAAATCAGAAACTTGAATGACTCAGATTGGGGCTCTCGAGTCAGCTGGTCTGTGGTCAAACACAAGCCTATTCCTCCACGGTGGTGTAACCTGGGCCTGTTCCTGACCCTCCCAAGGCTGCTGCTGCTGCCTGTTTCCAATTGAGGAGTACAATGTGTGTCTGCCATGGGGTTGTGTGAGGACTGGATGAGGTAATACCCATAAAGCCATAACACAATGCCCGGAGCAAACACGGGCTCATTAAATGTGGGTGGAGTCGTTGGGGCACTTTTGTTGTCAGTACAGAAAACCTTGACTCAACTAGTTCAAACAACGGAAAGTACTATGCCAGGTAATCTGAGCATATATTTCACTGTGTTCAAATCTTTCAGAACTGAACGTTATCTACCCCTAATGATCGGGTGCATGGAGGGAATCAGGTTTAAGAAGAAAGTATTCTCACGCTTACTTTCAGGTGGCTCCATAGTTAATCCAGGGTTAATTCCTCAAGGCCTCAGTGGCTCCTACCTCCCTCGCCTCCACCTTGACCCCTCCTACCTCATTACTTCCTCACAGAGGTTGAACCCCACTCTTCCCCATACGCTGAATAGTTCTGGACCTAGGTCCAGGGTTTGACTGTAGCAGAATTCCTTGTCACTGTCAGACTCAGCACAGACAGATGGCTGAGACAGCTGTAGGTCCCTGTGGGTTCATGCTTCCAGTGACTCAGTCACCCTCACTCCCACCCCCAAGAGCAGGCACCAGGAAACACGGCAGTGCTATTCCTGCTTCCCTTTCCCTCCTCCTCTACTTCCTTCTCAGATCCTTCTCAGGCCCCACCTGGGCAGCGCTGTCTTCCCGAGAGCAGCCCCTGAACCTGGGGGAATGTGAACTTCCGGTCAGCCCCTACTCTATGCTTTTCTAGAGGGAAGTCAGCTTGAAGAAGGAAGGTGATGGTGGGGATTAGTGGCACTTCCCCATGGATTCATGCCGTTTGAAATAATTTTCCCCCCAAGAAGTAATAAAAATAGCAATTCTAGACACAGGGTAAACCTTTTAGCACTGGTAAACTCAGTTTTTTCCTGAAGAGTTTATCTTGTTCTTTCTTGCTCTTGATTTTTAGTTCTGATTTCCAAAGCAAAACCTCAAATCAGAAAAATGTAAATATACAGAAAACCAGAAGCAGGTAAGCATAAAAGTATCCACAATTCCACATTCTTATAAAATTATTATATATATATATATATATATATATATATATATATATATATATATCAGTGTTTTTTGCTATGCAGATACTTTATTTTAAAACGGAGAAACTTAACCTATATCTCAGTTTGGTGACTCCTTTTCTAAGTATTACAGCATGAATATATTTCTATATTAATAGATGTAGGTCCCCAAAATAGATTTCAATGGCTGCTGAGTATTCCACTGTATGGGTGCACCACGATGTATTTTAGAAAGCCAAAGTGGGGGAGAGGGGGCAGGCAAGGTTTTATCATTACAAACAGCATCTTGGTACATGGCTGGGCAGTTGCATCCTTGGGTTTGTTCTCAAATCTCCTTATATAAACTGGTACTTGCACTTCCAACTAACTTTGAGTAAGGAATTTCTTTTTACTGAAACTTGTTCTGCCCTGCTCCTCAGAGTTATAGGATTAGTAAAGAGAAAGGAAGCTGATATTATATGGATACTCTTGATGCAGCTCTCTTAGAATAAAATGTCAGATGATGAGTCCTTGAGGACCAATCTGCTTTGTGTTAACTTTAAAATTGATTGTGGATAGTGTCCACTTTGGATAAATAGGTTTGCTGTGTTTTAAAGGCATCTTAGCTCTGGCTAGTTTGGCTCAATGGATAGAGCATCGGCCTGTGGACCAAAGGGTCCGGGGTTTGATTCTGGTCAAGGGCCACGTCCCTGGGTTACAGGCTCCTCCCCAGCTGGGGCCCTGGTTGGGACATGCGTAGGAGGCAACCAATTGATGTGTCTCTCTCACATCAATGTTTCTCTCTCACAGCAATGTTTCTGTCTTTCCCTCTCCCTTCCACTCTAAGAATCAATGGAAAAATCTCCTTAGGTGGGGATTATTTAAAAAAATAAAATAAAATAAAGGCATCTTAATCACATGGTTTCTCTCCAGTCTTTCTAGTGTTTCAGCTCCAAGAAATCTCATTGTAGGGATCCAGGCTGTGTTCACAGACCAAGCTCATGGCTGAGGCTCCTTTCCTTCAGAAATCTCGGTGTGTGAGCTGACTGGGGAGCCCTGGACTAATATTTAACCTAGCAGTACAAGCCACAAGTCATTGTCAGAGGCTGGGTGGATTGATCTGGAATGTAAAGGTTTATTTATTTACTGGCTCCCTAATGTGCAGGTTATGTTACGAATGGTGTTATCTTCCATGCAGGAAATGTGCACACGCTTTGAGGCCAAAGCTTAGGTCAGGGCCATAATATTCTGACGGCAGTGAATGGTGATTTTCCACAACTGCAAAAAAGATTTAAAGATACAGTAGCGGCAGGAATCCTGGCTTACTGAACCAGAAGCTAAGGCAGAGCAGAGCCTCAAATGGTTATATATATATATATATATATATATATATATATATATATATAATGATTTTAGAGGGGGGAAAAAAAGGAGAGGGACAGAGAGAGAGAGAAACATCGATCAGTTGCCTCCTGCATGCTCCCTGCTGGAAATCAAGACTGCAACCCGGACATGTGCCCTGACTGGGAATTAAACCAGTAATCTCTTGGTTCATAGGTTGATGCTCAACCACTGAGCCACACCAGTTGGGCTCAAATGGTATATTTTGTCTACATTCCCTGAGCCTTCTTTCTACACACACACTTGTCAAATCCTTCTTTTTAAGGACCATGTGAAGTCTATCTTTGGTAAACCTTCCCTGATTTTCTCTGCCCTCTCAGATACCCCAGTTTTCTAAATTCTTGTAGCACTTGACAGTCTATGCCATATGCACTTAATTTTGACCTGTCTATTGTGAACAGCAGTGACGGCATGTGGACAGGTTCAAGCCTTGGACTAATGAGAGGGCACGGTCCTCTCATGGCAAAGCCACATGCAAGTCCCGGCTTGGATAAGGTAACGAGACGTCCTGCTTTTGGCAGGACAGTCCTGACTTTTAACAATTTGTCCTGAGTCCTGCGGTGTTTTAAATCGGGACTTTTAAAATATATATATTTTATTTATTTAAAAATATATATTTTATTAATTTTTTACAGAGAGGAAGGAACATCGATGAAAGAGAAACATCAACCAGCTGCTTCCTGCACACCCCCTACCGGGATTGTGCCTGCAACCAATGTACATGCCCTTGACCGGAATCGAACCTGGGACCTTTGAGTCCGCAGGCCAACGCTCTATCCACTGAGCCAAACCAGTACTGGCAAATCGGGACTTTGTTAAAACGCCGTGGGACTCAGGACAAATTGTTAAAAATCGGGACTGTCCTGCCAAAAGCGGGACGTCTGGTCACCTTAAGCTTGGAGGGCAAAGCCCCCCCAGCACAATTATAGCCAAAGGCTATGGTTGTAAGCTTGACTTTACGGTCCGAGCCTGTGGTCCCAGGTGGCTAAGTAAAAGTTGGCTGCAGCAGATGCAGCAAGTGCTGCCTAAACAATGCTTGATAGAGTTCAAGTGCATGTAATTAAGCAGATTCTAAACCCACAAGAACATTATGAATATCTTGACCTTATTTGGCCTCATGGAAGCTGGCTACAAAATAAAGACTCGGCTTGCAGTCTGTGGCACTATCTCTCCATCAGAGAGCAGTGTCCAACCTAGCCCCAGCTTTATTCTCTTATCTGTCTTCTTTAATTCTTCACCAACCACCCCCCTCAGGTTTACCCCTGGCCATGCTGAGCGAAGCACAGTCTATGCCACTATTTCATGTGCACTGGGTTTGTTTCTGCAAATGAACTCGCTGAGGTGGGGGCCAGATGCACTTCTACCTCCACCCTTAGCCAGATTAAAGCACAGAGGCGGTGCTCAGGCAATTGTTTCAAACAGGACTGGCTTTCTCTTCTTGCTTACGTTTCATTGAACCAGCATTTATGAAGGACCCCTATGCTCCACACTCTTGACAAGGCACTTCGTAGGCAATCACTTCTGGAGAAAACACCGTGGAATATTCTCCATGCTGAGCACAGTGAGCATCTGAGAAACATCAAAACGGAAACCTCTCCTGAGACCCACCCTCTCATTTTACAAAGGAAGTTCTGGCTCAGAGAAGTAAAATGACCTGCTCACGGTGAGGCAGGTATTTTTTTCAGGCATCAAAACTCCAAGCCCTGCCGAAACCGGTTTGGCTCAGTGGATAGAGCGTTGGCCTGTGGACTGGAAGGTCCCAGGCTCGATTCCGGTCAAGGGCATGTACCTTGGTTGTGGACACATCCCCAGTAGGGGGTGTGCAGGAGGCAGCTGGTCGATGTTTCTCTCTCATGGACGTTTCTAACTCTCTATCCCTCTCTCTTCCTCTCTGTAAAAAATCAATTAAATATATTTTAAAAAATAAAAATAAAAACATTTAAAAAAACCCAAACTTCAAGCCCTTCATGCAAAAAGCTATAAGAGTTTTTTAGTTCCTCAACAATGAGCACTACAAAAAACACATTGCTCAGCAACATAGTTATATATAAGATTCCATCATAACAATAGACTCCAAGCATTTAATTCCTTTATGTAGAAAAATATAATTAATTAGAAGTTTGTCAAAGAAATCCTTGGGGAAAGGAATTAAAAAAAAAATTGCATCACTTTCTCTGAATGGGCCCAATCGTGCTTGATGTGAGGACCAAACTAATTGCTATTTAAGGCAACACAATACAGCTGAGAACCCTCCCTTCATTAGTGCGCTCCCTGTCTGTGGCAGTTAGTGTGTGTTAGAGAGCTGAAAGTGTCCTAGGCTTTGCCGTGGCAGATTCATGTCGTGAGTCTGTCTGTGGAAAATGAACTATAAGTGTGATAGCAACACAGGCCAGTTTCACAGCTGCACTGTTATGAATCGTGAAATAGTTTCATTCTGCAGAAGTGTGTTTGAGTTATTCACTCAGAATTCCTTTACTGAGCACCTACTATGAGCAAAGCACAATGTTAGCAGATGTGGTGGCAGCCTGCCAGGACAGAGCTCTGTGACAGGAGCAGAGGAGGGGCCTTCACCACAGACACTTGCCCAGCTCATGTAATTCAAAGGAAGAGAGATTCCGGCTTCCGGTGGGGCTTGATCGCATCTGAGCCACGTCTAAAAGGACTGATGTTTTCTTCTTCCTTCTCCCGTTTTCCGCAGGGTTAAGGTTATTGTCAGGCTCCAGAGTCCTCATGACAGCATGTTCCCCTGGGGCTGGCCAGTAACTACAGGACTGTCACCTCACACCTCACTGTCAAGGGAAGAGAGAGTCCGTGGCAACTTTATTACCAGTAACCAGAGGTCTGGCTGAGTAGTTGAGCAGCTGCCCACATTTGAAGCCATCACTAGAGCAGGGAGAATGGGGTTCTATGCTTGGATGGGTAGAGAGGTGTGTGTGTGTGTGTGTGTGTGTGTGTGTGTGTGTGTGTATTATAGGCCTGTACCAATTCAAGACTAATTGACCACTTAAGCTGAGCAGAGTCTAGCACAGGGGTGGGCAAACTTTTTGACTCGAGGGCCACAATGGGTTCTTAAACTGGACCGGAGGGCCGGAACAAAAGCAACCTGACCATGCTGGCACTCTCATCTTGGGCTGCTGGGGAAGGAGCGGAGGGGAGAGCAAGAGAACCCTCCACTCTTTCGGCTCGGTGGGCCGGATAGAACAGCCGAACGGGCCGGATCCAGCCCACGGGTCATGGGCCCATAGTTTGCCCATGGCTGGTCTAGCAGCTGCTTGCAGCTAGGGTGAGGTCAACTCCACCCAAAGCACTTGACAAGGATGGGGCTGGAGCGGTTTCACCTAGTGAGGTCAGACTTCCTTTGTCTAGAGAAGGGGAATGGAAAGTAGGGAAGCAAGCAACAGACATCCCCTGCCAGGCCCACAAGGGAGCTCCGGTGAGGCAGATGTGAAGGTGCCCGAGCAGGACCTGTCTGGGCCCCTCAGATGGTGTTTTCACTGGCAGCCGGTTACCTGGTGAAGGTGTTCACCCGTGAGAGGGCTGCTTCAGCTCTCAGCCGGAGGAGTGCATTTGCAGGAAGGCAATTGTGCCACAAAAGCTGGTTTGGGCTCTAACTAAAAAGCAAGATCTGGTCAGATCCTCTGAAGAAAACCAGATTTGGGGGCTATTATCAGCTAATCAATGCAGGTCCCCCAGCACCTATCTCGGCAGCTACTTCTTCAACACACCGTGGTTGATAATCCATATATATGCTAAGTGTCCCTCCCTCCATCTGACCAGTCACTATGATGCACACTGACCACCAGGGGGCAGATGTTCATCGCAGGAGCTGCCGAACTGCAGTGACGTGACAGCAGGAGTTCTCGGGTGACACACCCTGAAACCAGAGAGGAGGGAGCCTGATTCCTCATGGGGCCTCGTGATTCCACCTTCAGCTGTGGGTTATGTTGTTGCTGGGGCACTGTTGGCCCCGAAACTGGTTTACTGCACACTTACATTTGCTTTCCACACCCTAAACAGCAGCAATCTGGGATCCCTCAGGGGATGTTGGAAAGCGGATTTTGGCCCGATCCCTGCAGGCCAGGCTGAGGGAGACTACCTGCTGGAGGGACCCCACTCACTCTGGAGATGCTGAGGAGGGACCATGAGAAGTTTGGCTCCAGAGCTTGTCCCTCCCATCGGCTCAGTCCTGCCCCATCGGCTACCTTTCAATGTGCACAAATTTCCTTTCAATGTGCACAAGTCTGTGCACCCGGTCACTAGTATATCCATAGTGCTGGCAGGGAGGCATACCAGGAAAAGGTGAGATAATGTTCAGTTCATCTCCAGGAGACAACAGTGTAATGACACAAAGGTTTGAAATGGCAGCCGAATGGCTCAGCTTATAGTCTGGCCCAGGCCGGAGGGCCGGATGGCTGTTCTAAACTATTGAAATAATAAAATAAAATAAAAGACCGTACTCTTTTATGTAATGATGTTTACTTTGAATTTATATTAGTTCACATCCATGCTTTTGTTCCAGCCCTCCGGTCCAGTGTAAGAACCCATGGTGTCCCTCGAGTCAAAAAGTTTGCCCACCCCTGGCCTGTGCTACTTAATTCACCAGAGACACTGTCAACACATGGGATCTGGAGCCAGTTGGCTCCAGTGTTACTAGCTGTGCGGCTTTGGGCAAATAACTTCCCCTCTCTGATCCCACGTTTTCTCCTCTATAAAATAAGGCTAATAACAATCCTTACCATTAGTGTGGAATCTCATTACATGTCAGTTTGCTCCCGTGTAAACGAATGAACGTTTTACCCAGCAGTTGTCAACCGTCTGGTGGCTATAAGAGAGGTGTGTCATTTCTGTGGAGGAGAAAAACAGTGGGAAGTGAGCACGGTTCACTGGACCTCACTCGGTGCAGAGGCTTTGGAGATGACCCCAAACCTTCTAATCCCATGAGCAGGTGACCCCGGTCGCTCAACTGTTCCTGAGAGGATGGGACAGGATCCAGAACTGGTAGGAAAACTCAGGGGGTCTCCATATTATCATTTGAAGATTCCTGCTTCAACAATAGCCACTATTTCTACTCTGAGAGAGTAGGAGTCAGAAGCATCAGCCCCGTGTAAAGCAAAACCTTGTCTCCGGAAAGTTTTTCAGACAATTACCATGAGGAATCCTCCCAGGCTCAGTCTCGTTTCCCTGCAGCAGGTGCTGGCTCCAACAGGGAACACACCTATACCTTCAAAACCAAGTCCAGTAGTGCGGCCAGTGCTATAGAACCTGGTTTGGGTTTTATTTCTGGTTCCACCCTCTCTACGTGAATTTGGACAAGCTATTGAAACTCTGAGCATCTGTTCATTTCCTCATCTGTAGAAGAGGGTGTGGGTACCATCCTTGGCAGGGCAGCTGTGTGGGTCAGTTTGATGAAAAGTACTTGGCTCCGTTCCCAGCACAGGGGTCAGGGGTGGGGCTGTGTTTCCTGAAGCTCTGGAGGCCGAGGTGTTTGGGTCATACAGAATCACTGCTGGTGTTTGGAATGTGGGCTCTGAAACCTATATTTCCTTTTAAATAAGAGGTCAAAGTGCCAGCTGGTCAAAGTACCCAGGTATCATTTTGAAAAAATGGCTTGTGGGTTGGTGATCAACAGAATATAAATTCTAATGGGAAACACGGATCAAGGAAGCCATCACAGAGGAGAGAATTCTAAGAGGAGATAATTCCCAAGGAGACATTTGATGCCCTGTCCATATGCCCCACCTCTTCCCCATGCAGATCTATACCGTCTCCATCCTTTGCTTTAAAATGGTGTTGTCTGCACATGGTACAGTTTGCTAGAACAGTTCTGGTGCCAACAAGATAAGTAACAAGTGGCATATGTTTTATTTGAAAGAGTGTGAACATAAGAGTACTACTGCTACTTACTAGCATGAGTCTGGGCCACTTGCTGAAACTCTCCAAGCCTCAGTTTACTTGTCTATAAAATGCAGATAATAATATTTCTTTAAAAGATTGCTGTGATCTATATATATAAAAGCCTAAGCGACCAAATGATGGAACAACTGGTCGACTGGTTGCTGTGACACACACTGACCACCAGGGGGCAGAGCTGACAAACGGGTGTCAGATGCAGGGCCTCTGGCTGGCCTCTGCAGCTGGGAAACCACAGAGGAGCCAGCGAGCCTATGGAGCAACAGTGGCAGTGGTAGGGGCAGCAGGGAGGGATGAGCATGAGCAGCAGGCAGGAGGGCAGGTGCCATTGGACTGCTGGCTTTGGCCCAATCCCTGTAGGCCATGTCAAGGGACCCTACATGTACCTCTGGTGTTCAAATAAAATCATATTTTTCAGCAGCTTAGTCCATAGGGAGCACTTCATAAACAGCTATTACGGTGTTTTCCCCAAAATAAGACCTACTTCATGGAAACATAATACATCCCCTGAAAATAAGACCTAGCGCATCTTTTGGAGCAAAAATTAATATAAGACACTGTCTTATTTTCAGGGAAACAGGGTATTCTTTGTATGTGTGTGTACTTTTTTGTCTTCCTAGTTTTTCTCTGGTTCTCTTCCAGTGTTGGGTGCATTTTCTCTGTCCTTGTATTACCTTTTCTAAATTCACACACCACGAACGATGTGTAACTCATTCCTAACACTGTCTTGCCCTATTGGTTAATTAATGATCTTAGTTAGTTTGGATGCCAAAGGTTTATGCTCTTTAGGAATCTGAGCCCTGTTCACCCAGATGGAGTTTAAATTCCCCATGGCCTTTGCCTCGGGAGTATCTAAGATGACCGAGTACTCAACGGTAAACAGTCATGACCTTGTAACCACTAGACAGTGAGTTTCTTTGCTCTCGGTCTGTCTCCTGAGTAGAGTTCTTTATCATGGACTCAGTCACACAATGCTATTTCCACCTACATTGCTTCTTCCAACTTGGAGGACCCCCAAATCCTTTGCTGGGCTGATCCCTACCTAGGTTAGTGCTGGCTATGGACTAAATTATGTCCCCCCAAATTCAAATATTGAAGCTCTAGCCCCCGAATTGTGATGGTATTTGGAGGTAATTTGGTTTAAAAGAAGTCATGAGGGTGGGGCTCTCATGATAGAATTAGTGTCCTTAGAGGAAGACACCAGAGAGATTTGCCATGAGAAGAGAGCTAGGAGGTAAACTGTTTGCAAGCCAAGGGGCAGGTTTTCACCAGGGAACCCAAGAGCTGGCACTTGATCTTGGACTTCCCAACCTCCATGCCTGTGAGAAATCAATTCCTGCAATTTAAGCCACCCAATCTATGCTCTTTCATTACTGCAGTCTGAGCAGACTAGGCCAATGTCTACTTGTATTTCTTCCCAAGCTGATTAGACTATGAAAATGGGAAATACATTAAAACCTAAATACTTCTCTTATATTCAAAGACTAGCTATAGGTATGAAATTTCATTGTACATTGATCTTGCTTCCCTGCAAATAATAGGTATTTCCTACATATAAAATATATGTGCTATGCCTTCATAAAATAGGTGCCAATCATAATGTTAACATAAAAACATTCAAATCTGCAAAGAATTTTTGAGTTTATTTGAGCCAAACTGTCAACAATCACTGGGAAGCAGAATCTCAATGGATTGGGATAATGCTCCAGAGAATGGTGGTTTTTCACCTTGTTTTATGTAGTACAATCAAAGGAGGGGATGTAAGTGGATTACATGAAATCCACTGGTGATAGATTAGAGAGGCGAGAGAAAGTAAAGCAGGGTGGGGGGCACCTCTGGGATTGGACAAAAAATAAAATTACTTGGGTGGGTACAAGATAGTTAACAGTCAACAATTAACATGATAACAATAACAATGAAGGGATTTGTGGTATCTATCCTGGCACCCAGAGCATTTGGTTGTGCCATGAGTAGTCGGGGATGGGGAGCAGAGGGGAGGGAGAAGTTACAAGTTACCCTGACATTTCAATGATATGTCATTGTAGATACAAAAAGAGCATAATCTTAATTAAGATAAAAACTGACCATGTCAGGGAAGATACTGACCTAGAAGGTGACTACATAACTGCTTTTAGTTAAAGTTCAGTTTCAGACCATCCTTTGTGGTTACTTTAGATCTTTGAGTTTGCAAGACCGCCATGCAGGCCTTCCCTCAGTTTGTCAGGTTAGCATGTGGCCCATTTCATCCACAATTCAAAAATCTAAAAGTATGTATGCATATGAATATAAACATATAGGTGAATATAACAAACCTATTAACAGTAGACAATCTAAAGAAGCCACCAGTAATAATAATGGTGCTAATGATAATATTACTACTCATAATAATGGCTCCCTACCTATTGCATGTCTCTTATGGCTAGATGCTGTGTTAAGTGCTATACAAATGTACTATTCAAATTAATCTGCATATATATCCACGGGACGTATTATATCTCTTATTCTAAAACAAGGAAGCTGAGAGGCTGACTAATTTGCCCAAGGTCACACAGCTGGTAGTGGACAGAGATGGGCATTGTTAGATTGTGAAAAAGGCTATGACAATGATGATAATGAGGAGTCTCCTGGGCCCATAAGCCAGGAGGACGTGGGCAGGAGGATGAGGACAAGGTCCATCAGGTAGCAGTGAATGAGTGCATACCTAGTGCCAATGCATCCACTTCTTCCCTACTCCCAATAGCCCACACTCCCTGCGGCAAGCACAGACCAAGAGAGGGGGCTTGGCTGCAGGCACACAGTTGAAAATGTGGGTCCTATGGGGCAGTAGCCACTGCTTGCTCATGTGACATCGTGTGGTGATTCCACTGTTGCTCTGAGTGCTTATCAAAGCCTCACTGAAGCACCCAGGAAAAGACGTTTTATTCCCTTTGGCCCGAGGCATCTTTTTAAAAATATATTTTATTGATTTTTTTACAGAGAGGAAGGGTGAGGGATAGAGTTAGAAACATCGATGAGAGAGAAACATCGATCAGCTGCCTCCTGTACACCTCCTACTGGGGATGTGCTGGCAACCGAGGTGCATTCCTTAGACTGCAATTGAACCTAGGACCCTTCAGTCTGCAGGTCAATGCTCTATCTACTAAGCCAAAGTGGTTAGGGCACCTCAAGAACTCTTGTTCAATCAGCTGGATTCTGTAACCAAAGAGGAAATAATAGACTCCCCCTTCCCTTCTCTGTCTTCCCGAGAGACTTTGCTCAGCCAAAACTACTGTCACTGCCCGGAGTTTGGGGAGAGTTTTTTTGGATGCACACTTTGGGTGAAGCAGGACATTGTAGGCTCTGCGTGGTCAGTGGTTCTCTACGCCATGCTATTGCCTCCCCACTTCCCTTGTCAAAGAATGGAGAGCTTCCCCCTCTCTATAATGGAGTCTTTGAGTTCCATTATAGAAGTACGTTCAATTCGCTGAAGTCTGAGTTGGTCAAAGTCATGACTCTTAGTTTGGAGCCTGGCAATTAGGGGACACGTTGTTGCTCTGGCCCCCAATACCCCGGTTATCGCCCTATAGGAACTGTGACTCAGCACTGCGTTTCCCAGGCCATGACCAGCTATCCTGTTCTGTCAGCATGACTCACCGAGGATGCCCACCTTGTGGATCTCTGGAGCTGTGCCCTGGGAACGCGCCAGGCACATTTTCAGCAGGTTCTTAGGCCTGGCTCCCTGCCCAGAGTCTCCACTGCAACGTTGGCCTCCCTCCTGCGGTTTGGCTGGAAGCAGTAAGGACTGAACTTGGCTGACTGGCCCACATCCCGAGTGCCCTCATTTCACAGGACATCCGGCTTTTTGTCTGCCTTCCTGACCGGCCCGTGAAGTTGCTCAAAACTCCGCTGTCCACAAAACATCCATTCCCTTCCCTCTAGTCACACAGGGTTGGGCAAACTTTTTGACTCGAGGGCCACAAAGGGTTCTTAAACTGGACCGGAGGGCCGGAACAAAAGCAACCTGACCATGCTGGCACTCTCATCTTGGGCTGCTGGTGAAGGAGCGGAGGGGAGAGCAAGAGAACCCTCTGCTCTTTTGGCTCCGCGGGCCTGATAGAACAGTTGAACGGGCCAGATCTGGCCCGCGGGCCGTAGTTTGCCTACGGCTGCTCTAGTGTCTCTTCTTGTGAGGTAAAGGAGAGAGGACAGGCAGGCTTATCGCATTTTATTAGTATTTAAGGGTATTAATTCATAGCACCTCTGTCTTCTCGAGATGCAGAGTAAAGCGAAGAAGACCCAATTATCAGTTGGAGACCAAAAACACTAGTGGTATCACTGCTAAAGCAAGAACTGAGAAGGCAGCTTGGACCGGCAGCCTAAGTGGCTTCCTCTTCATTTAGTAAGAGATGTCCTCAGCCAGAGCAGCTAGACCAGTACAGGACACACACATTCCTCTTCCAGGGGCAAGGTCTTCCCTGAGGCCCTTACAGATGGACAAAGACGTGTGGAGACTGCAGGGAGGCAGAGAGACAGAAGGGAGGCCCTATGAGTCCCACCCAACAGGGAGTCATAGACAAAGAGTCTAGCCAGTCAGTGCTCCTGGGGCCGAGGGAAGGGAGAGGCAAGGAGAAAGAAGGCAGCAACTATCTTGCTACATCCCAAACTTGTGGGCTGGTGGGAACCCAGGGAGGGGGAATAGCAATCACCTCCAACCCCATTCTGAACCCCTTCCCTATACACATCCAAGAGTTGTATGCACAAGCACAAAAGGGAAGACTTTTGAGGCAAGTGAGAATTGAAAAAAAAGAAAGAAAGAAAGAAAGAAAGAAAGAAAGAAAGAAAGAAAGAAAGAAAGAAAGAAAGAAAGGAAGGAAGGAAGAAAGAAAGGAAGGAAGAAAGAAAGAGTGCAAAGGTAGAAGCAAAATTAGAAATATGAAACATACTCAAGAATAATTCAAACATTCAAATATTTACTATCTTCTAGACCAGTGTTTCCCAAACTTTTGATATGCGTGCACCCCTTCTATAATTTTTGTAATGCTGAGTACCCCCTCATAAAAAAAGAATGGATGTATTTGAATAACAATCAAATATATTTATTTTTTCTTTTTGGTTACATACACAAAATAATAAATGAAAAATAAAATTATTCATAATAAAATATAAATAAAAGTTATATTATAAATAACATTTATTTGCACACCGGACCATCTCACACCTCACATGACTGTCTTGACTTGAGTCATGAGAACATAGAATTAGGCGCAGCTAAGCACGGTGCAGTGCATATCCCCACCAAACTCTTTCTGTAACCCTGGGGATACGCATACCACACTTTGGAAAACACTGTTCTAGACAGTTTTCAAAATACTAAACATTATACACTGTGACTTGAACACACTAAGGTGACAGAAAAGAAAGAAAGGAGAAGAGTGGTTGATATTCTCAAGTAACAAACTCAAAAATATACCTTTCATAAATTTTACTAAGAATGGAATATTTTTAATGACCAATGCTTTTTTTAAATTAAAGCAGTTAAGCGCCTGATGCAATATAAACTAAGAGTCATATCTTCATTATTCAATTAGCCCAGGATTTAAAGGTCACTAACATAACCAGGTTAACTCATTTTCCAGGATGGTACTATTTTCATCTCTTTTGAAAATGCTGGGAGTTTAGAAGTGGCATTGCCAGGTCAAAGGGAAATCTGGCACCTTGGACAAAATAGCCTGTGATCTCATAGCAGAAGCTGCCAACCACTCCCACCAATGGGAATGGGAGGATTTCCTTCATGCCCAAGGAAGTCACAGGTTTTGTATAGTAAGAGAACAGGAGGTGGGAATCAGGCCAGTATTTAACAGTGTGTGTTAGTAGGCCTCCTGAGAGATGTTCTAGGAAGGCCACACAAACTTGGGAGTGAACAGGAACTCTTTCGGTACAGCTGGCGAATGTCCTTGCATTCAAGTTGGAACCAACTTGGTAAGAATAGCAGTGCACACTTGACAGAAGTGCCCATCAATCCTGTTTTTAAAAATACCTAGGGACTTACCATTTTTTTAATAACAATAACTTGGTATGCTTTGCATACAAGCACGATCCATTAAAAGAGAAATTTATGGCAGCTCTGTTCCTCCGTGATCTCATAAATAGATGAATAGAAAGACATTTGCCTTTGAATACAGGGTAAAAGCTAGCACATCAAAGTGGGAACAGTTTTTTGCAGTTTTCCTCCCAGGATTTAGCACCACTTCTTGAAAACGTGTTACGTGCAGAAGGACTTTCTTATGATCTTGGAGGAGACAGAGAAGGATTCAAGGTTGTTGACTCTTACACAGAAACAACAGACACAAATCACATGTAAACATATGAAGAGGCAGTACTTAGGATACTCTTTGTGCATTACAAATCAGGTGTATTCAAATGGACCATTGAATGATTAGATGTACATGATTTCATGATTTCATTCCAAGGGGTCTTCCTCTCCTTGGCTGGCTTTAAGGAAGCAAGAAGTCCTATTGGGGAGCATATGTGTCAAGGAATGATGGGAGGTTTCAAGCAGTTGAGGGCAGCCAGCCTCCAGCCTCAAGCCGGGAAGAAAACAGGCCAGATTCAAGGAACTGAATTCTGCCCACATCACATGAGCTTGGAAGCGGTTCTGTCAATAGTCAAATCTCAAATGAGACCCCAGCCCTGGCTGACACCATGACTGCAGCCCTGTCAGCCACTGGAGCAGAGGACCCAGTCACACCATGCCTGGATCCCTAACACACACACACTGCGAGATAATACATGTGTATTGTTTAATTTATTTTTAGAATAGTTTTTATTGATTTTTTTATAGAAAGAGGAGGGAGAGGAGTAGAGAGATAGAAACATCAATGAGAGAGGAACATCATCGATTGGCTGCCTATTAAACATACCCCTACTACAGATCAAGCCCACAACCCGGGCATGTGCCCTGACCGGGAATCAAACCAGTGACCTTTTGGTTCCTGGGTCAATGCTCAACTGCTGAGCCACACCGGCCAGGCAATGTGTGTTATTTTTATCTGTTAAATTTCTGGAAATGTTGTCAGAGGGCATCAGAAAATGAATATAATCTGTTTCCTACAGTGGGATGACCATCAGTCATTGGTGTCAGAGGACATCTTTAAGAAAGTCCATGAAAGAGCCAAAAGAACAGGTGGTGGTATACATACCTCGAGTTACAGTTATTCTAACTGGAAGATCAGGCAAGAGACTCTGCAATATCACGTTCTGAAATGACCTTGGAGAAAGTTCACTTCCCACATAGTTCCTATTAGACCAAAAAGATACTTTTAAATTTTAACCATAATGCAAATGCAGAGACAGTAGGCACATCTTTCTCATTCCTTTAAGCAAAGAACAGACTTCATAAAAAAAACAGAGGTTCGGAGGTCATTATTTTTCTTCTTTGTTAACAATGTAACATGATGTGGGATGAAGAAACTAAATTAAGAAGATAAAACGGCTCCAAGCAAATTCTCTTCAGCCCATTTTGTCTTCTGCCTCTGGAGCTCAACTGCTGAGCCACACCGGCCAGGCAATGTGTATTGTTTTAATCTGTTAAATTTCTGGAAATGTTGTTAGAGGGCATGCTGTTAGAAGGAGCAGGACTTCTTCAGGTGGGTGGTGCTGCCCATCAGAGGTCCTGTGGAGCAGCCAGGACAGCTGCAAACAGCTCTGAACAGCCGCCCCTGACAATGGGAAAGAGATGCAGAGCCCCAGAGGGACCCTCACCTCACACTGCCCCGTGAGAGAGCAGCCAGCCAGCTTCCTCCTCACCTGGGGAAGATATGTTATAAACCCTGATGGCATCCAGTTTCCACATGGGAGCCAGGACTTCTGATTTGTAAAGAGGCATCTGCCACGGGGCCTGGAGACAATCACACTGTATGTGACACAAGGAAGAACGAGTGGCCTGACCAGGATGATTCTGAGTCAGAAGTAATGGGAGAGCTCAGGACAAGGACTCCTGGCTCTGCGAAAGCCATGTCACCACTCAGAGCACTAGGGAATGGAAGTGTGAACTCCAGCCCCACCTGGTCAGTAGGGCTCAGTGTGCCATTGTATCTTTAATAAATATATATATATATATATATATATATATATATATATATTATTGATTTTTCACAGAGAGGAAGGGAGAGAAATAGAGAGCTAGAAACATCGATGAGAGAGATACATCGACCAGCTGCCTCCTGCACACCCCCCACTGGGGATGTGCCCGCAACCAAGGTACATGCCCTTGACCAGAATCGAACCCGGGACCTTTCAGTCCGCAGGCCGACACTCTATCCACTGAGCCAAACCGGTTTCGGCGTGCCATCGTATCTTGAACTGATTGGGAAGGGCTGCCAGAGTGCAGACGGAAGGAGCCTGGAGCTGATCCCGCTGGGGTGGAAGAGTGATACTCTTTGGCTTGGAAGCCAAAGCAACAGGGAGCCAAGGCGCACAGGTATCTCTCTCTCTCTCTCTCTCTCTCTCTCTCTCTCTCTCTCTCTCTCACACACACACACACACACACACACACACACACACACACATCTCTGAGGACACGTGAGGACAAAGCACTGAAGAGGCCCAGCAGCGAAGGAACAAATTGCCTCCCGGGTTGTAAGCTCTGTTGAAAAGCCTTCTTTTGTTCAACAAACACTGGCAAGGCTAAAAGTTGACACCTTTCCATGCTAAACAAGGCAAGGTGTGTTTTGTTTTTTTGTGTTTTTTCATTTGGCTTATTTTTGTTTTTACATATTACCCAGAAGCCCCGGGACTTAGTGGCACTTTTATGAAGAATTCTCTCAGGGTTTAATCCTAAGCAGTACGATTTTTCATTAACACCAGCAGTTTAAGTAGCTGTTGAAAATTAAATGCCATTTAGAAGCAAAGCCAATGTAGAAAATGGTATGCTATGCATATCAGAAGGGCTCCACAGTCATTTAGACGTACGAGTGCGAGTTGTTTTCCCAGCACTGCTCCTGGTCTGACCACACATTCACTTGGTTTTCCACCTGCAATATGAATCACAGGCACTTTCCCTTCTACAGTAAGCTTCCAGGACGTAGCTGAGCTGTCCATAAAAGCATCTCCAAGTCGATGTTAGCCTCACTCTTACAATGCTTTAGTTACCAAAACCTTAGAAGATTGACCCCCTGAGCCCCATGCACACCTAACCCTGCCAACCCACCAGCTGCCACTGCCCATTGCTTCGTTTCCTTCAGTGGCAGCTGGGACGGAGCGGCATGTTTCGTTGCCTGTTTTCTTGCATTCTTTTCCAGTAAAATGTGTTTGGATCTAAAATGGAAGATTCCCATTAGCCCATTTCCCCTTCCCCGCTATTTCTATTTCTATTTTTAGAGAACTACCAACTGCCAAAACCGGTTTGGCTCAGTGGATAGAGCATCAGCCTGTGGACTGAAAGGTCTCAGGTTCGATTCCGGTCAAGGGCGTGTACCTTGGTTGCGGGCACATCCCCCCGGGGGGGGTGTGTGTGTGTGTGCTGGAGGCAGCTGATCGATGTTTCTTTCTCATTGATGTTTCTAGCTCTCTATCTCTCTTTCTTCCTCTCTGTGGAAAATCAATAAAAAAATATATATATATATATATATATATATATATTTTTTTTTTAAATATATTTTATTGATATTTTACAGAGAGGAAGGGAGAGAGAGATAGAGAGCTAGAAACGTCGATGAGAGAGAAACATCGACCAGCCGCCTCTTGCACACCCCCTACCAGGGATGTGCCCGCAACCAAGGTACATGCCCTTGACCGGAATCGAACCTGGGACCTTTCAGTCCGCAGACCGACGCTCTATCCAGTGAGCCAAACCGGCTTCAGCAATAAAAATATATTTAAAAAAAAAAAAAAAAAGAACTACCAACTGCTCAGGCCTGGCTCTTCTGGGAGGGAATGCTTCCGTGGTTCCCTGGAGCCAGTGAAGAAAAGGAAAGAGGTCAGAGATGATACCCAAATCGTGAATCACTTCCCACAGCATCATTAGGCTTCTGAAGTGCCCAGGAGAGCGGTCTACGGAGGCAGTCCAAGGCCCAGAGAAACAACTCAGTGCTCCCTGCTTATCCACGCAGTAGGACACGATGCAACCACTGACATGGGGTGGAAGAAGTGGTTCCACTTCACGGAGAGCCATTCCTGAGGCAGCGCCAGTTACAGGCCTTCCCCTGGAGGTTTGAAGAGCACAGGCAGAGACGAAACAAGAAGCGAGAGGACGTGTAAACAGACGCTGCCACAGCTATTTATTTCCAGGGTGAGTAGAAGGAAACCGTCTTTCTTCCCTTCCTTCTTCCTCCTTGGTTCTTTGTCAATTTTCTCAATAGCCTACAATTGGCATTTATTACGTTAGGCATTTCCAAAAGGTCCACCAAGTTCTCCAGGTACCGCTAAGTAGAAGGTCAGAGCTTTGAAGCCCTTTCCTGCTCCTGGTGTCGCTCATCCCCCCACCCCAACCCCTCTCTGAAGGGCCCCTGTGACCCGCCACGCTGGCTCAGCAGTGATAATGCAATTTGTAAAGTCAGACCAGACCTGCTGTTGAGTCTCAGCACTGGTACCTGCTATCCAGATGACCTTGGGGGAATTTGGTTATTTCATGACCCGCAGTGACCCTTGTCTGAGAGGAACCTAATCCTACCTACACTCAAGCAATGCGGTCAAATGGGGAATTCATATATTGTCAAATGAGACCAAATAAGATATTAAATAGAAAAGTATCTGTGGACTGGAAACAACGTGCAATTGTTAACTCTTATCATCAGTCAAGAGGACCTGAGCCCAGCATGGCCTTCCGAGTGGGTTAGGAGCAGCTGGAGGCGTAAGCATTTATTTTTGACAGAGATGCTGTTATCCAAGCCAAATCTTCCCAGTCGTCTCAATGGCTCTCTCGTTATTTTTCCCAGGCCAGAATTTTATCAAAAAGTCTTTCAGAAATGCCAGCGGTGACACCTGAGGAAGGTGGTATGCAAGTGGAACAATTCACGAAATGGACTGAATGGAGCCAAGTGTGGCCACTGGCTGCAGGGTCTGAGAATTACAGCTCCGAGGCCACAGCACACGGGAAGCCTGCTCCTCTCTGAATCCGCAGGACTTCTCTGTGTGTGCCTGGTCTTCCGCCTGGGGCGAGAGAGAACACAACCTCGTCAGTAACAACTGCAACGCAGAAAGAATCGCCTTTGTGGCAGCGACCCCGATGAAGCATAGTTGCACAAATGAATAAGCTTCCATCCAAAAGGAAAAGAAAGTAAATGCATCATTTGTTGTGTGTCTCACGTGTCTATTACCTGCTTTCCCATGATGCAGTGCGACATAGCTAGGTTCTTCTATAAGTAGAAGCTGTTTGGCAGGAGCCCTAAAGCACGTGCAGTGACAGGCGAGCAGTGTGTCATCCACTGGAACACACATGGATGCTGGCAGCCTGTGGATTTTTTTTAAAACATATTTTATTAATATTTTACAGAGAGGAAGGGAGAGAGATAGAGAGCTAGAAACGTCGATGAGAGAGAAACATCAACCAGCTGCCTCTTGCATACCCCCCACCCGGGATGTGCCTGCAACCAATGTACATGCCCTTGACCGGAATCGAACCCGGGACCTTTCAGTCCTCAGACCGATGCTCTACCACTGAGCCAAACCAGTTTTGGCGAGCCTGTGGTTTTATTTCTCACTGGAAAGTTGCAGAAATCGTGCAATGAAAACTCACAAGTCCACTTGGATTCACCAAATTGTTAACGTTTTGCTTCAGTTGCTTTCTCTCTTCCAATTCATGCTTTTATTGTTGTTGAACCCCCAGCCACTTGTGGGTTTTATTTTTCACGGGTCTTCCTTCATGAATCTCAGTGCCTGGAATTTATTTCCCAAAAGGTAACAATCCCTTGAGAGTATTTGGCTTCATTTGGAACGCCTCCCTCCAATAACAGCTGGTGGAAGGCCTCTTTGCTGCGGTGCTTTTGGGTTCCAGGACTGCCCTGCTCCTTACTACCTACTACCGTACATGTCTGCCCTTTAACATTCACTCAGCCTTTCTCAAACCCACTTTCCTCATCTGTCTGCATCCTGTGTTGCAGTAAGATTAAGATAAACACCATGGGGGGGGGGACACTCTGTAAACTGTACATTTTCTGTGTGTATACGAAGTGTGATTGTGCACAGTCCCAGTGAAGCGACGCCGGATCAGGTTCTGCTAATCATGGATCAGCCTGGGCCCACGTTGCGCCCCTTTAGCTACTCGATGGGCCCGCAGCAGTGCTGGTGCGTGTCTAGGACCCAGAACTACCATCTCTAAAGTGGCACTTCAGAGAGCGGCAGGGCTGGCCCAGGGTGCCATCCAAGGGTCTGGGCGAACCTGGGAGCCTGCATTTCCAGCGGGAGCGGCTGGTGCCAGGACACACTGTGAGGACCACGGCTCTACAGCCGGGGCAGGCCGGGCAGGTGCGCACAGGGGTGACTGTGGGGGAAGCCAAGCGCTACAGAAAAGCTTTAGAGCTCAAGTGGCGCTTCGCAAACCCGAGCAGGAACAGCAGTCCCCGAGGGACTATGGTTAGCCGAGGATCTGGCTTCGTTGGGTGTGAGGTGGCTCATGGTTGTGTTTCTAGGAGAGCCTGGGTGATGCTTCTGTTGCTGGTCCTCGGAAGGAAGGAAGAAAGGAAGGAAGGAAGGAAGGAAGGAAGGAAGGAAGGAAGGAAGGAAGGAAGGGAGGGAGGGAGGGAGAGAAAGAAGGAAAGGAGGGAGGGAGGGAGGGAGGGAAAGAAGGAAGGAAGGGGGAGGGAAGGGAAGGAAGGAAGGGAGAGGGAGGAAAAGAGAAAAAGAAAAGAGAGAGAGAGAGAGAAAGAGAAGAGAAAAAGAAAGGAAGGAAGGAAGGAAGGAAGGAAGGAAGGAAGGAAGGAAGGAAGGAAGGAAGGGAGGGAGGGAGGGAGGGAGGGAGGGAGAGAAAGAAGGAAAGGAGGGAGGGAGGGAGGGAGGGAAAGAAGGAAGGGGAAGGGAAGGAAGGAAGGGAGAGGGAGGAAAAGAGAAAAAGAAAAGAGAGAGAGAGAGAGAGAGAGAGAGAGAGAGAGAGAGAGAGAGAGAGAGAGGAGAGAAAAAGAAAGAAAGGAAGGAAGGAAGGAAGGAAGGAAGGAAGGAAGGAAGGAAGGAAGGAAGGAAGGAAGGAAGGAAAGGTTGTTCCCTATTTACTTCTAAAATCCCCAAGCTTCCTGCTTTCCATTGTTTGCCTGCCCTTCGGATAACTGGGAGCCCATGTTCAATCCCTCAGGGACCGAGGTATTGTTATGCCATATTGTCTTCATTATCTTGTTTACTGACAGTTCTGAAGGCGCTTACAAAAGCACACCGCACACAAAAGGTAATGGAAAACGCTCCGCACCCTTGGCGAATGATTCCAGGAGAGGAGACAGAGCAGTACTTCTCACTCATCAGTTAAAATGCCTCCGGAAATTAAATCCTCATTCCTCTCTCCACTTCATATTTTAAAAATGCCAGCTCAAGCGCTTTTCACTTTTGATTGGTGTGGGACAGAAGCAGAACTGTTTTGGATGCAGAGCTACTAGAACTTGTCAATTAAAAAAGAATAAGCCAAAAAAAGTGGCAAATGTCAAGGATTAATGGCCTTGATATGTTATTGTTTTCATTCTGAGAAAGGGGGTACTAGCAAGGGAGGGGGTTTGGGGCAAAGGGAGAGAGAGAGGGGTGGATTCATGAAACTGTGACGATACAGTTTGGGGCTCGGTAAGTGTGGAGCTCCTTGGATTTGTCCAGGAATTGTTTGGAAATGTGGGGCAGGAGGGGAAGGGAGGAGGGGGGTGTCCTGGAAGCCGAGGGAGGGGAGGATTTCAGGGAGGAGGATCAGCACTTCCCACTGCCGGGTGTGGCTGGTGTGATGACATGTGGACTTGACCAGTGGAATCATATTCAAGATAACTAGCAGCCTTCAAAGAGCAGTTTGTTGGAACAGTGATGGTAGTGTCCAGCTAAGGAGTGAGCCAGCAGTGGCAGTAAGACCCTGGAGCACTGGTTTCCTGCAAGTCACTCTTGACTCTATAGAATCTAGAGATCCTGTGGGGAATGGAAGCGTTAGTGAGGAATTCAATCTCAGACTAATGCTTACCAGCATCATCTGAGGGGCTTGTTGTAGCATAAGTAACTGGGCACACACAGGGCCCAAGAATTTGTATTTCTAATATGTTCTCAGTTGAGTATCACTGTTTGGAAATCCTTGATTTAAAATCATTGCCTACTGATCAGGCTTTCTCAACATTGGCACTATTGATATTTTGGGCCAGAGAATTTGTTGTTGCTCAGAGCTGTCCCTCGATTTATAGTATATACTAGAAGCCTGATGCATGAAGATTCATGCAAGAATGGGCCTTCCTTTCCCTGGCTTTGGGCACTGCCTTTCTCCTCCAACCCCAGAGCCACCTCTTTCTGCTCTGACCCCGCCTCCCCACACTGCCCCAGAGGCCCTAAGCCGCTGGGGCAGTGTGGAATGCCTACATCGCTTCCATGGATGCAAGCATCCCGCCCTGCCCCTGGCCACTTGGCGCCTGCGTATGCAAATTAACCCGCCATCTTTGTTAGGTAAATTTGCATGCTCACTCCTGATTGGTTGGTGGGCATCACAAAGGTACATTCAGTTTGCATCTTTCTCTTTTATTAGTGTCGATAATGTAGATATAGACTCTACCCAATAGGTATCAGTAGCACCCCCATACCTAGGGATGTTTCTAGGCAATACCAAATGTCCCCTGAGGGTCAAATTTGTCCCTATGTGGGAGTCACGGCTTTTAGATCATTCAACATAATTCAAGAAACTGTCTGGAAGCAGGTCCAGAACCCTGAGGGGACTGATCTGGAAAATGGAGAAATGCATCAACTGATGAAGCAGAGCCTGCTGGGTAGCAATCTGTGCTCTTCCCAATGAAATCACCACTTTATGAGTGCAGGCTCAATATTTAGCTTTTAATGATGGAACCTAGAAAATCAACTTGGAACTTGCAACTGTCCTCCCCTGCCAGCCTGGTCATCCCTAACTGCCCTCCCTTGCATGTCTGGTCACCCCTAACTGCCCTCCCTTGCAGGCCTGGTCCCTCCCAACTGCCCTTCCCTGCAGGTGCGGCCATCTTTGACCACATGGGGGCAGCCATCTTGTGTGTTGGAATGACAGTCAATTTGCATATTACCCCTTTAATACATTGGATTGGGCCTCACTTGTTGCTGGCACTTCAGTGGGTGTGGTCAATCCTCAGGCTGACTGGAGGTGAGGCTGGCCAAAGCTGCCGCAGATGAGCTGATGCAATGGGGTCTGACCTATGGAGTAGGACTTGCTTTAGCGGGCCTCTGGTGCCAGCCAAAGCTGCCCTGTAGGTGTGTTGTATGTGGAGCTGGGTCAGTGGAGCTCAGGCACGGTTTGAGACTGGCCTCCAACTACGCTGTGTTTGGAGCCTATTGGGAGGGGCTCTGGTGAAGGCCAAGGTCAGTTTCCACTTGTGCTGGACTTGGGGCTGCTCGGTAGGAGCCACAACGTGATCTGAGCTTGTTTGATGGTTGTCCTGGGCATGGCGGTGCTAGGGAGAGGCTATGCTATGAGCCAAGGCCAACTGCCACTTATGCTGAGCTTCGGACACTTTGGTGGGTACTATGACGCAAGCTGCGGATAGCTGCTGGGCTTGTGGCTGCTTAGTTGGAGCTCTGTTACAGGCCAAGACTGGCCCCTGCTTATGTCAGGCTTGGGTCCACCTGGTGGGATTTACAATGCAAACTGAGTCTGGGTGTTGCTTGTGCTGGGATTGGGACCACTTGGCAGTGAAACATGGGGTGCAGGGAGCAGATCTCGCCCTTGCAGTTCCTGCCTCACCAAGTTTGAAGAATAACATTCACAGACAAAAAGGACTTGCTAGTAAGAGGGTGGACATTTATTGGAAGCAAATACACTACTCCCAAGGGGTTAATCCACTAAGCCCCCCCCCCCCCTTTCCCTAAGGTTTATAAAGTTCTTTGTCTCCTCATGCTCCCTTCTAATCGGATCCCTTCCCCATTTTATGACCCTGTGCTTCTGTAATTAGTCACTGCTTTTGTAGAATATCTGCTTCAAAGCCCCAAATCCACGTGGTGCCCCCCCTTCCTATCGCCCTTATCTTGCAACATTCCTTTATCTCCTGCGAACATGTGTTTCCCTTCTTCCAACATCTGTCGGCATTTCTCTATCCCCTGCGAAAGTATGCTTCCTTTTCCCTCATAGTCAAGCTTTTCTTTTTTTTTTTTTTAATTTATTTTATTGACTTTTTACAGAGAGGAAAGGAGAGGGATAGAAAGCTAGAAACATCAATGAGAGAGAAACATCGACCAGCTGCCTCCTGCACACCCCACACCGGGGATGTGCCCGCAACCAATGTACATGCCCTTAACCGGAATCGAACCTGGGACCTTTCAGTCTGCAGACCAAGGCTCTACCACTGAGCCAAACCGGTTTCGGCTGTGTTGTTGTTTTTAGATGCATGTTAGGTCTGGTTGTTTTATAGAATTTTTTAAGTCTATTTCCGTGTTGATATTTATTGTTTTATCCTTATTGAAGCTTTATCTTTCTGTTCCTCAAATTAGATAATCTCTAGTGACAAAGCTTTAAGTTGAGTGAGTCTCCTTACCAAATTTTTCATTTTTATGATGGTACTTATTATATCCAGAACTTCTGTTCTTTTAAAATAATATTTGTCTATTTTTATATTCTCTAGTTGTTGAGACTCTGTAAAGTTTTTTGGGTAAAAAATGCACCAGAACTTAGTGAATTTTTGTGGCGTAGGTCTTGGAAACATAAATGTTTAGGTCTCCCAACAGTGAGTGTTAACAGAGGTAAAGGCCCAGGGTCCTCATTGTACAATTCGGCCTTGTTACTTCCTAGTTAGTTGGGGCTCAGGACCAGCAGCAGGGGCATCGCCCGGAGCTGGTTAGAAATGTAGAATTAATCCCCACCCAGATCCACCAAATCAAAAGCTGCATTTTCACATGATCTGCAGGTGATTTCTATGCCCTTCAAGTTTGAAAAGCAATGGGCAAAGGACATGGAATCCCCACTTTCAGAGCCTCAAGGTACCACACACCACCATTTTCAGAATAGCAACTTGGCATTTACTTATATGACCTTGGTAAATGCCTATCTTCTTCTTTAAATTGAAATCTCACACACACACACAAAAAGTTTGCTTTCTGTTGTATCTCAGAGACAACTACAAGTAAGTACTCTAAAATCTGTCAAAAAATAATAATAAATAAAATTAACTGGACTCTGGAATCTCATACTTTCCTGCTGTCTCCAAACCCCAACTTCAAATAGGTTTCAAAAGAGGTTTAATTTATTTTAATTTTTTTTTGTCAATTACAGTTTATTTTCACTATTATTTTATATTGGTTTCGGGTATACAGTGGTTAGTCATATACTTTATAAAGTGTTCTTCCCAATATTCCCAGTACCCTCCTAGCACCACACATAACTATAATTTAAATTTTTTTTTAACATATTCAAAAAACATAAGCTTTCTCAGATCTCCTAAGAATGGGTAAGAAGCATCTCTGAGATAAAGGAACTTCAGTTTTTTCTTCACCCTTTGCTTAAAGTTTGTGCTGATTCAAAACTTAAGTGTCCTAGCTGCTAGTATTGGAAAGAAAGAAGCTATTTAACCATATTCTCTATAATTTTGTAGGAAAAGAGATTTTTAATCTTGTATCTCATTAATTTTTTCTTTATAGTTTTCTCCATTAGAAAAGGTTGTTGGGAATGTGAGTAAAATGTCATAAATTAATAAAATCAACACTAGTAAAAAGGCTTTTCATATAATGTACATATATTTATATATTTATTTATAGCTTATACCACTTTCCCATAAAAAAAAAATTGAGGCAAATGTTTACAACTAATGAGATATAAGAAACCCAAATTTGCTAAGGTATGCCATGTGTTACATGAACTGATTACTTTCCCCATCCATGTTGCTGAATAATGACCTCATATTTTATAACCTAGAAAGCATAATAATGTGGGCAATTATCTTCGTCCCCTATCAGCCAAGCAGTAAATATTTTCCCAATAAAAAAATAACTCAAAACAATAAGAAATAAACAACCGGTATTATTAACAGTGTTTTTATTTACAAAGAATTATTTTTATTTGGCTGTTTGGAAAAACCACGAACATTTTTTTCACTTTAGAAAACATTAAATAATAAACAAGATGTTATACAGTACTTTGGATAACTTCTTCCATCAGTTTAGTGCAACGCATTATTGGCACCGAAAAGTGAAATTTTCAATGATTTTCCCCTTTCATCTTCAGTTGTGCAGTTATACGACCCAAAAGGAAAAGAATCATTACGAAGAGCTCTGAGGCCATATTTTCTGGCCCTTACCCAAAGGCTCACTGATTTATATCCTCCGCCGCTGCCCTGCCTCCACCAAATTAAATGACAAAAGGAGTTATAGGGATACTGGAATAGGCATTCTATTGTACCTATTGTTCAAGAAGCCCATTACCATCGTGGAACTTGGGAGATTCAATTGATAAAGAGAAAGTGAGTTACACAAATCAGGTGGCGGGAAAGGCCTGGCAGTTGCGTGGGGCATGTGCTCTGTATCAGCAGCCAAGTTAAGTTGTCACACACACAGCAGAGGGAGTGCACCAGTTAAAGTCGTTGTAAACGGTGTTCTTTGCTATGGTCTTTAAAAATCTGAAGTATCAGCCACTGAGCAAGTGAAAGGGTTATACCTTTTCCAAAAAACAAAAACATATAGGTCACAGAAATACTAAGACATCTGCCTATTACACTCTCTTTTGTGGAATAATATATATACACATTTTTTTCCTTTTTTTTTTTGTTTTAATACTGCTAGGTTTGCCATAACGGGAAAGCTCAGCGTTTGGTGGGTTTGTCCCCCTTTTGATTCCACTCCATTAGAAGCCAAAGAGAGAAATGCCTAAATTAAACGCTGGCCTAGTCCGAATTACTTAAGTCTGGAGATTTTCACTGCACAGTCATAGGAGCAAAACGTATTTTTGGGAGGTTGTGTAATCTATTACTCTTTCTTAAACATCCTTAACCACCTTAAATAGACAAAGTTTCATCTAACTTTTTAAAAAGCCTCCAAGATAGAGACACTCCTTTATAAGGGATTTTCGGATTCTTATTTTAACAACCGTCCCCGCCAGAAAGTGCTCCCTCATACTCTGGTCTAAGCCGGCTTCCTCCTGTTCTATTCTTAGTGCCCGCGGAGAACAGCTGGCCGCCATCCTCCCTGCCCTGACCCTCCCTGCACCGGGAAACCAGCTATGCTTTGCCCCCCAATCTTCTCTTCTCCAGGCCGAACAATCCCAGCTCCTTTAATTTTTTCATCCCAGATCTTTTTTCCCTCCCAACCCTTTCATCATCTTTGTGATTCCTGGCAAAAACAGCAGAAAAGATTTTGATTACACACTCAGAAGTGAGGAAAAGTCTCAGTAGTAAGCTGCAGTTTAAAAACGATATTCTTTTTTTAATATAAAGTTAAACAATGCAAGGAGGAAAGGTGTTAGCTGGGGGTCCTTAGATCTCAGAATTCCAGTCGTGTCCCGTTGCTCTAATGTGTGAGTCCTATTCCAGCACATTCCATAGCCATGCTGGCATGGCAGCACATAAGCTGTGAGCTCGACCTGCCTACGTTTATACTGATCTACAAATCAGCATGACATCTATTCCAGGGGAGCTACTCCCAGGCTTCTCCTCGGCCTGCTTCCATGAACACAGCCCTTCCTCTGAGGCAGCCGGGACTCTCTCCCAAGTCTTGCAGATTAGCAAAGAGAACCGTGTTATCCTGGGGAAGCCACGGGATTTTAAGTGCAACGAGAAACGGTGCGGGCTGCTATGTATATGCTAACGGCAGCTTCCTGTCTATCTAACTTGTTTCCCCTCCTTTGCAGGGATCGAACTCAAGGTATTTAAAACATTCATCCTGCCACGGCCGCAACCTGACCCCTTTTCCACGTTTCTCTTGCTTCCGATAAAAAGTCATAGGACTGGACAACATTTCACCGTATATTTTTAATTCAGGGGATCGCAAGCTGCCTTTTTGCCTTGCAACTGGAGTCTGTGAATATCAGGAACACGCAACTGCGTCCTAGCAACAGCACATGTACACAAAACACAATACCACTAACGAGGAATTACGTGCCCCAACGGACGTAATCGTCTTTGAGAGAAAAAATACAGAGGACAAGAACAAATGCATCTTGCTACGTTAGTTACCCACCCTTCTTTCATAAAAGTGAGAGAGTTCAGGCCAGGCCGGAGCGAACAGTGAAGAGGAGAAACGAAGTTCACAAGCGCACTGTACAGCGGATCTTAGGGGAGGGCAATACTGCTCGGGGCACAGCACTGAACAGGTAACAGAGTGGCCACCTGCACGCATGTCTTTTGAAAAACATCTCCCGTGCTTTTGCTACAAGGAACACCTTGTCCCCAGGATGGAGGATGGCAGGGGTCACCCGCGTTGAAGGCCGACTCCTAAAGGAGCCACGGGGTGTAGGCAGCACCCAGAGACAGCGTGCAAGTGTCTAACAAATGCCCCTTCTGTTTCGAAGGGAGTGTCACCGTCCATTGGGATTGCACAGGAGCAGGCCAACAAGAGGCGGGGAGGGGGGTCAACTACCAGGCTTCCTCTGACCCCACGGACCCCCTCGTCTCCTAGGCCTGACAGAAGGGAGGAGAAGACGGGAGGTGAAGATTAGAGGAAGAGGAGGGGCAGCGCGGGAGCTGATTGCTAGTTGCGGAGTTGCCGGAGCTGCCGGCGCTCTTCGTAGCAGTGGCCTCTCTTCAAGCTCACATCGTCCAATCCAATCTCCCCGGTGTGGCCGCGCCGCTTCTCCCCTTTGAAGGTGACCTAGGGAGAGAACGCACACTCTGGTCAGGCCTCCTCCGCCCCTCCCCAGGCCTGCTCTCTCAGCAGAAGGAAGGCGAACTCCCCCCGGTTCCAAACAGTGAACTTGCTTCACGGAAGGAAAGACTAGAGAACGGTGTCCCCCGAGGCCTGCGTTTTGGTAGAAACGGTCCCCCCCACCCCCAGGAAACCGGTCATCAGACCACTTTACTCAGAATCAGGTGCCCTTTAAGAGCCACCCTACACTCCAGGCTGCTTCTGTCGGTGATTACCAAGGTCAGAAGTCAAAAAGACTGTGATGGCGTGCAGAGGTGCAGACTAGAGCCACCGTCTAAAACAGCCGTAGGCAAACTACGGCCCGCCGGCCAGATCCGGCCCGTTCGGCTGTTCTATCCGGCCCGCAGAGCTGAAAGAGCGGAGGGCTCTCTTGCTCTCCCCTCCGCTCCTTCACCAGCAGCCCAAGATGAGAGTGCCAGCATGGGCAGGTTGCTTTTGTCCCGGCCTTCCGGTCCAGTTTAAGAACCCATTGTGGCCCTCAAGTCAAAAAGTTTGCCCACCCCTGGAAAAGGTGGCCGCCGTGCAGCCTCCTCTGATGCTGCCGAGCTCCTCCACGGGGCTCCGAAGGCGTGGCTGCCAAATGGAATAGAAGCCAACGCCACAACCCATCAGACCAAGAACTTGCGCTATTCTTGTATTTTACCTTCGATAGCATCCTTGCTACATTTCGAAACAAATGAAACCTGTCTGTGCTGTGATTTGGAATGATTTATCTTTTTATTTCTCTAATAAATATATATGAAGACACAGTAAGAAAAAATTTAGGAAAAAAATCAGAGTAACATAAAATGTAAGACTCTGGTAAAAGCTGTGTGAATGGAGCCTACCTTTTCTTTCTAAAAGGGTTTACAGAAACTATACCTACGGGCTTAGATGCAGAATCTCCTCATAGTAACAGTTTTAGAAGCAGACACATAAAGAAAACACATCCCAAATAAGTTATTCTGGGGAGGTGTTACAGATCACCGCATGGCTACACGTGACGTGGTTACTTAGGATAAACTTTACATATTCAACCAAGTATTCCCACATCCTGTCCTGAGCAGAACAATATCTTTCAAGTCGATTGCTCTGGGTCCCACCCAAAGCTGCTTAACTATGCTCTCTCAGGCACAGAGGGGGAAATGGATTTTAAAGAAACATTTTGGAGAAAAGCACTTTGGGTAACTCGTGGTGGTCAGAGTTTGAAGTATAAGGAAGAAAAGGAAAAGCAAGGAGAGGTAAGCTCAGCACCCTTGCCTTATGAAGTTTCTCTTAACATTTTTACTCATTTTCTTCAATAAAAGTAGGGGATCTACCCTAGGGTGGGGAGAGTGGTGGCGGTCATAGGTTATAATGAAGAATCTAAGAAGCAGCAAAAAGTGATTCAAGAAAGAGGCAAGGAATGGAGTTGTCATGCCCAGAAAAAAACAAAACAAAACAACAAAAACAAAAAACAAAAAAACAAACAAACCATGGAACTGTCTGAGCCTGAGTAACTCAGTAGAACAATTCGACTCCAGGGTTCTCCTACGAAAGGAAAACCTTCCCGGTCCACGTCCTTCTCGGTTCTACTTACGCTCTTGATGTCAGCCCCTCGCAGGGTGATCTGAGTTTGCCTCCAGCCGTGGCCGCCGTTCCTTCCCCACAGGGCTGCTCCGTGGGCCCCCTGCCTTCTCACCAACACCTGCAGCGCGCCGGAGTGCAGCCCGGTGACCCTGTGCCGGAACGACAGGCACAGGTCCCCGGAATGCATGAGGTGGCCCAGGGGCAGCACCAGGCGAGCGGCTTTCCCCCCGGGGCCCTTGGCTGCGGAGACTGCCAGGTACTGTCCACCTGCGACGGGAAAGCAGGGCCGTGTGAGTACGTGCGACACCCCGTTCCAGCACGGGCGGCATGGCCAGTTGTAATCCACTTCAAAGTCCTTTGTGAAGAACCCCAGGTTATTGCAGGAGAAAGCGATGACTTATTTCTATGCCTGTCTCGGATCCCAGGGTTTTGTGTTTACAGAAAACGCTCGCCCGTTGTGCTTACAGAGAGGACACGCTATGCCAAGGACACGCAAGGATAGGTAATCCCAACGCTGTGACTACTGCCGGTGGAATAGGCTTGTATGCACACACAGGCATGCACAAACACACACACTTCCACCACCTCCTGGTCCTCCTCAGGTTATGATTATGCTGTCAAGCTGGCGGGCTGATTAGGTGGTTGACGCAAGTTGCCTGGGAGAATTTTTTCTACATGGATAATTAACCTCTGGGCAGTAGAGCAGATGTGGTTTAAAGGGCATTAAATCTGTTTATTATCTCTTCTCCCTATTTTTATTTACTAACTCTAGAGAGAAAACAGCCCTTGAACGATGCCAGAGCTTGCCCTGGCCGGTGTGGTTCAGTGGGTTGAGCATTATCCTGAGCACCGAGAGGTCACCAGTTTGATTCCCAGTCAGGGCACATGCCCCGGGTTGCGGGCTTGATCTCTCCGGGTTGGCTGTGCAGGAGGCAGCGGGCCAATGTGTCTCTGTCTCACTGATGTTTCTTTTCTCCCTCTCCATTCCTCTCTAAGATTAATCCTATATCATAAAAGGCTAACATGCAAATCAACCGAATGGCAGAACAATTGGTCACTATGACATGCACTGACCACCAGGGGGCAGATGCTCAATGCAGGAGCTGCCTCCTGGTGGTCAGTGTGCTCCGAAGCTGAGCTCATGGTGGTGAGCATAGGGGTGGTGATGCGAGCCTCTCCCACCTCCGCAGTAGCACTAAGGATGTCTGACTGATGGCTTAGGCCCACTCCTCACAGCCGTCAGTCAGATATCCCCCAAGCGTTCCCAGAGTGCGAGACAGCACAGGCCAGGCTGAGGGACCCTCCTCCCCTCTGGAGTGCATGAATTTTGTGCACTGGGCCTCTAGTAAAAACATATTTAAAACAAAACTAAACTAAACTAAACAACAAAAAGCCAGAGTTTGCTTTGCTTCTCACACTGGAGTGCAGCTCACCCCACAAAGGTGCAGAGGTGCTCTGGAAACCCTCCACTTCTTGGAACATGAGCTTTATTTAAAGGTAAGCAGTTTACAATGTGTTCTATAATAACAAATATATAATAAACAGAATGTAATATATACATTTCTTATCACATATGGATATGTGATAAGAGTGTTAATAAAAACTGTAACTTTGGGCTGATACTTTGTCCTCAGATCCCTGGGGCGTAGAGAGTGTCTCCCCATTGTTAGAGGGATTGCAATTAGGGGGGAAGTTTCAGTAGCAGTGTGGAGTATGGGGGGGGGAGATGCTTTTCACGAGAGGGAAAGTTACAAGTCGTATTTGAAGCTCCATCTAAGTACGGATGACATCCCTCTCGGGCTGCCTAATTGGAGCCAACTGCACACACACTGTGTTCCAGCACTGATTGGCCCACAGGAAACGGAGGTGTGAATGCTGAACACATGTGGTTACTTTGGTAGGAACCCCATTTGTTTTTCAATGAAAAGACAACCACTTATTTTTCATGCTTAGTCTGTTTCAGAGACGTTGAAGTTTGGGGTATACTCCTATTTGTCAAGTGACTGCTCCTCCCCGCTGTGCTCTCTGAGCCGTAGGGGGACCAGCAGGTGGTGTCTGGGCCCGTGTTCTGTACCAGGCTGTGCTGAGTGCTCCTGGGGCATCTCATGAACCCCGAAGGCTGGTTTTACAGATGCAGAGTTAGGGCTTTGAGGTGAGGTCACCCAAGATGTCACCTAGTGAGGGGCAGAGTGAAGGTTTGAGCTCAGAACTGTCTGACCCCCGTATCCAGCACGTGCTGCCCTCAGGTTGGATCCCTGGCGTGCCTGCTTCTCTCCCCCAGGAGATGGCAGAACCCATCGTTGCCCCAAACCACCCCAGAGCATCCCTAGCACATGGTAGGAGTGTCATGCCATCTGTTGAATAAATGATGTTCTAAGACAGAAGGAAAAAAACCTGCGAAGAAATGGGTCCTTGAGTCACATACTTGACTCACCACCAACAAGCACAATTTCTGATCCTCCGTCCACCCTCTCCTCCCCCATTAATCCAAATGGTATTTTAGGCCAAAATATTTAGATGGATTTTAAATGTCTCCTCAGAAGTCAGCTTTTGAATCGTCCCAGGTATGTTGCTTAAGACTAAGATATAAGGTTATTACAGTTAAACCTGCAAGTTTTAAGAAAACAAGGATTATCTTAAGTCTCTGTGGAATGTATACTAACATGACTGCCAGGCACTGCCTGTGAATAAGACAACCTAACGAACCAAGGCAGCCTAGTAAGAGTCAAATAATTTTTTTTGGCGGCACTTAACACCCTATCGCGTTAAATATGAGCAGAGGCTACCGTTGCTCTCCCTCCGTGGAGCTGCTCTGTGAACATTTTTTGCAGTGTTATAACTTGGTGTTTTTTATTCATAAATATATTAGCCATTTTTCTGACATATACAGACATTTTTCATAGCTGTATGTCATTAATAATTTAGTTTTTTACTGAAGAACACTTAAGTTGTTTCCAGATTTTCACACTTAAGATAATATTATAAGCCGAAACCGGTTTGGCTCAGTGGATAGACCGTCAGCCTGCGGACTGAAGGTCTCAGGTTTGATTCCGGTCAAGGGCATGTACCTTGGCTCCGGGCACATCCCCAGTAGGGGGTGTGCAAGAGGCAGCTGATCGATGATTCTCTCTCATCGATGTTTCTAACTATCCCTCTCTCTTCCTCTCTGTAAAAAAAATCAATTATATATATATATATATATATATATATATATATATATATATACCTATATATATTAAAAAAGATAATATTATAAAGTAGTAAGACAAGCAAAATAGGAAAAAAGGGCAACACATGAAATAGGACTAAGATTCCTTTTCACATAAAGAGCTTAAAAATCAATAATAAAAAGAACACAAAGGAAAAATAAAAAGCATCTCAGAAAAGTAGATTTTTAAAATCTAAAAAAAAAGGTCAGCTTTTCACAATAAAATAAATTAACACTCAAGTGAGATGACTTTCTACCAATAAGCCTGGAAAAGGTTTTAAAAAATAGTTTAATAAGATCTGTGTTGGGGGTGGTCCTTAAATATTCTTTGGGGGAGTATAAATTGCTACAACCCATATGAAGGGCATCTCGGTAAAACCTATCAAAATTCAAAATGCAAGTTCCCTGTGATTTGGCATTCCCCATCTAGGATAAGAAGTATTCAGCCGTGTCTGAAATGATATGTGTCTAAGGTTTTTACTGCAGTATTGTCTGAAAAACCGGAGACTGGAAACAAGGGAAATGTTCCTCAATGTGCGGCTGGTTAAACACAACGGAACGCCTAGGGGAATAATGGAGAAACTGTGCTTATTAAGAAAGAGGGTGTTCTGTATGTTCTCACATAGGGCAATCTTCGACAACAATGGCTAATGCTATTTTAATGGTAACTTGGGGACGGGCACTGCTTTCAATACGTTGAATAGATGCTATTGGTTATCTCCGGTTCGGTAACATGCTCCAGGTCAACGCTAGTAAGAGGTGGGACTGGGCTTTCAAGCCCTGGTTCTTCACGTCAACTCTGAGCACAACATCCTTCAGTGACGAAAGCCAGACACGTAAGAGGGAGCTTTGTGGTTGTGTGGACAACCATATCTCTGGAAAGATAACCAAGAAACGGGTTGAATCTGGGAGGGCAACTGAGAGCCAGGGCTGGAAGGCAGCTTGTGTCTTCACTGTGGATTTATTTTTCCGTTTACAATATTTCAAAATAATGCTTTGTAACGCTGCACCAGACATGCTTGTACCTACACGCTGGCATGCTTGTTATGTATTTAAGTGAATTCCTTGCAGCTAGCAGTAGCAGACAGGGCACCGAGTCGGCTGCCTTTAACCCTTGATCCCCAGGGATCCGGGTTCCAGGAAAAGGGCCTCAGGTGCAGCCTTGATGTCTCTGGAAAAGGGTGTGTCTTCAGGGCCACGGCTCCATGCCTGCTGTGAATCACCACATCTGCTGACAGCACAGCTTCCCATTCCTTAGAGCAGTGGTTCCCAGCATGGGGCATATGCCCCACAGGGGGCAATTTGATTTTTAAGGGGGGCAATTCAAGAATGAGTTATTAGCAGTGATTTTTTTTTTTTTTTTGCATTTCTTATGGTTTAGGGGCCTCATACATAGACTATCTATATCTATCTATCTATCTATGCATGCCTAAGCAGACTTACCACCAGGGGGCAGACGCTCAACCCAGGAGCAAAAACCACAGGCATAGAGACATGGAACAGACTGATGAATCTCAGAGGGGGAGGGGAGAGAGCAGGAAGAGATTAACCAAAGATCTTACATGCATACTAGAGGCCCAGTAGGACCCCTTGGCCTGGCCTGTGGGGATTGGCTGAAACTGGCTCTCCAACATCCCCCAAGGGGTCCTGGACGATGAAAGGGTGCAGGCCAGCCCGAGGGACTCCGCTGGTGCACGAATCCATGCACCGGGCCTCTAGTAAATACATATTGTGACATATTTATGCATTTCAGTTCTCTTTATATGTTTTTAAACTTTATTTGCTAAACAAGTTCTTAGTGATTTCTTCCTCAGTACTTCAACTATCCTTTCGTTCTTTTATTTTTCTCTTTCATGGGTGCCATGTTCTTTGGAAGCTTGTTTACACCAAGGTAAAGGCCGTTTAGGCTTCTTCCTTATGAATAGTTTACTTTTTTAATAATAAAAATTATATGTCATGGGGGTTGGGGGGGACTCAGGATTTTAGAGATGTTTAGGTGGGGCATGGCCAAGAAAAGGTTAGGAACCACTGCTTTAGAGGAATGTATTAATTTCACTATCTCACTATTAAGTTTAAGATCGAATGTGATAAATACAATCCAATGAGCTCAAGGGAGGGCGGCTAGCAAATGCAATTATTTTACAGCTGTTTCTCAAAGTTGTAAATTTATTTGAGAATTTTCTTTTCTTGGAGATATTAGCATAAAAGAATATTGGCATTTCTGGGTCTTGGGTAAAAAATGTATATTAAAATCAGTCCTAACTGTGGAAATCCAAACATGTTCCTTTTTAAATGGTATAATCTAGATAGAAACAATTTAGAAACAGCTAGCTTGGTAATTAAAGAATTCACAGATAGAATTCATTAAATTGCTTATATTTATATGCATACAACCTCACCTAAACATCCTAGAAGAAAAACGGCATTCTTCATTAAGAAGCTTAATTAGTGTTTCTCCATCAGTATTTGGTTAGAATTCCCCACCATGGTCTAAAAGCCCATCTGCAATGCCACCGATTTATGCCATGCACTCCTAACCCTCTTCCAACCCTCTGCCCTCCTTCGGTCTCCTGTCCATTTTCCCAGCTGGAGGCCTGCTGCTCACCACTCTCCTGTGGGTCACCTGGGCATTCCATTCTCAGTCAGAAGCTCTCAGAGCTGGCGTAAGAGGCTTTCTAATCCAATGCTTATCCAGTGCTCAAAACATCTTGCCATACGTTACCACCGACAGAGAGCCCCTTAGACAGCAGCCTGAGCTTTTTAAACAGCCCTGACTATGGGGAAGTTCTGTAGAGAGTGGGCCAAAGTCCATCTCTCTGTAGTTGTCACCTACTGATCTGACTTCCATCCCTTTGTGGTCACAGAGCAATGGTGATAGCCGTTGTCAGTCAAGTACAAAGACAGCCCTGTTCCACTGTTTCTTCTCCAGGCTAAACACTCTGGACCTTCCCCTGCTCTTGCACAGGCTTTGGGACCCATGTCCATCCAGGTCTTTCTGAATTACCGACACTTATCTCTATTCATCTCAGACCAGAAAGAACCCACCAAAATGGATTCCCCATTTGGAAAACAACAACAACAAAACAAACACACAAAACACATACCCATATTTCTTGGGAAATGACCCAACTTTTTGGCAGTGAAAACACAGGGTTCAGTGCTTGCTTCAGTAGCACATATACTAAAGTTTGAACGATATAGAGATTAGCATGGCCCCTTCACGAGGATGACATGCAAATTTGTGAAGCGTTCCATATTAAACACACGCACATGCACGCGCGCGCGCGCACACACACACACACACACACACACACACAGGCTTCACTCATTGATTTCATCACCCCCTAAAATTCTAAAGACTTGCACACTTACTGCTAAGGCACTTCTTCCCCTCCCACAGATGCATCACTGGTTTCTAGACCATGAGCCCTGCCTTGTGTTCATCCCCCTTAGATTTCACCTTCTTAAATGGGACCCGCTGGTCTAATGCGGAGCCGGTGTGTCCACACAGATCCACACTTCCTCCTCTGGCTTCTCGCCATCCAGTTTGGGAAGTATGCCTTCAGTATCCAAATCCAGCAGCCCCAGGAGATCGCGCACACTTCCACAAAAGCTGCCCAGGCACACCCCACAGCCACCACTGCCTTCCCATTGGTTCTGTGCTATCACAGCCAAATCGCCATTGCCAACTTTTTTTTTGCCTGCCATTTTAATTTCTAATCCTCTTCTCATTTTTCTATCAGAGGGCAAGTGGAATTTGGGTCACAACAAGTTTAAACATTTACCTATGAGATAAATAATTTAAAAATGTTGGAAAGTACTAAATTGGTTCTATAATATGGTATTGAAATTCTAAAAATCAAGTCTTTTACTATCTACATAGACTATCTACGTAGATGTGCAATGGATTCTTTTGAGTTTATTAGCATAAACTACTCTCTCCAGTGTACTTTCTTTGAAAGGGTTGTTCATTATGACCATGAACATGCATGGATGCTAACGATCCTTCCTTTGGTAGCAAACGACTTCAGTTCAGTGGTCAGTTGAATCCACAGGCCTGAGATCTTCTCATGGACCACAGGTACTACCATAGGAGACGGAGGCCAGTCTGTGGGGAGTGGAGACCCCAGAACGCTGCTGGCTGTTCCAGACACTGAACTGCCTCGGAGGCTGCGTGGGCAGCACAGAGAGGTCTGGATGTGAAGTCCGTTCTTTTGCTCCATAGACTTAGGAAACTTATGCACACTCTGGGCCTCAGTATTTCCTTTGTGAAATAAACACAATATTTAACCTGCTTCACAGGGTGTATAAAAGGATATTAAACAAAAGTAATGAAAGGATGAATGGCTCAAGACTGTGGTAGGTATTAATTAAACATTGCTTTCTTTCTAATTCACAGATATATGTGACATTAATAATACTAATGTTGTCCTAATAGTCATAGGGATGTGAAGTACAGCATAGGGGATATAGTCAGTAATACTATAATAACTACTAGTATGTATGGTGCCAGGTGAATACTTGAATTATTAAGGTGATCACTTTGTAAATTATGTAACTGTCTACCATGGCACTATAGCCTGAAACTAATGTAAAACAATATTTGGCAACTGTAATTAAAAAATAACATTAAAATTTATAATAATATTGTCCTGCTCACAGTTAACCTTCAGTGAATGGGATAGCTAACAGGAGAGTGAGAGGGATTTTGGTGTGTATGCCTGCACGTCATGAAAATAATAGCTAAAAGAAATCTAAAAAACCCATTTGAATTTATATTCATATTTTTAAAAGTTTACCTCAAATTTTCGTTGTTCAATATTTGTCTAGTATTTTAATCTTAGGGAATTTAATGCAATATTTTTAGAATAATATTTTAATACCTTTCTACTCATAATGTGCATCGAGGATTAACGCCAGAGGTGTCCCCAAGGAATTTGATAGAAAGGCATCAAAATCTACATTTTCACAAGGCCCCCAGCTGATTTGTACAAATGCTGAAGTTTGAGAATAACTGGTTTAACAGAGCATATCCTCTCTCGAGTTAACTTTTGTGTGTTTTCTGTTCTTCTATATAATACTTGGAATGGTGTTCAAAAACTAGGCTTTTAATTAATAACATCCTTTTTAGTTAACGATACACTTTTTCTTCACATATTGTCCCTTTCATTTCTAAATCTAGAATCAGAAATATAAAAAGTCAAATTCCTCATTCTTTCATTAAGTTGACATCATCCATAAAAGATTCAATTACCGAGGGGAGGGAAAAAAACCAACAATATGTAGCTTTGCTTCCTGGAACAAGACAACAAAACATCTCGCAAGCACTAAAACTTGAGATTAGTAGGAAGTGTGCAGCGTAAAAGCCTATTAATTTTTCCAAGGAACTGTGTCTAAATCCACCTTACTGTAAGAACATTCTTTAGTGGAATAAATAATGATAATTATAACTAATTTCTCCAGCATCTAAGTTAGACTGACATTTTTTCAGAGAGGTATTCACAACTTCACAGACATTTCAGGCTCCATCAACTATGTCTCACATCTTAAAAAAGTGAAAAACTGCATGGCTGATGTACTTCCTTTATGCTTGGGAATGGGGCGCGACAAGTAAATTGAAAGTTATAAGTTAGAATAAGCCCACGTGTTTTATTTACCAAGCCTTTTAATGAACTACTCGCCTTCCCATAATATAATTCTAGTTGACAGCTAGCAAATGGACTATGACTGCTAGACAAGATCTCTCTTTACCTCTTAGGGATGTGTTACAGTGCCCTTGACAGCAGAGCTGGGCCTTCCAAGGGGATCAGTGTGAAATGGGTCCTAGAGCTAGACTGGGCTTACCTGCTGGATCCCTCACTGGTTCCCAGTGCAAGTCACTGTCTTTCTCCCTGATCCATCCACAGAGCCCGTGGTCAAAACCGCAGCTATGTATCAGGATACCTGCAAGGAAATGACCAGAAAGACGAGTAAACCACAACGCTCAGCAGAAACGCACTTGTTAACAAGGTTAAAGGGACAAGTGTTCTCTCCCATCCGCACTTCAATAACCCACCAGAGCTTCTCTCCAGGAGATCAAAAGGGAATCACACAAATCCCTTCTCAGCACAATTGTGCCTGTGTGCTCAGCTATAAAAACACAGCACACAAATGTTGCCAATTATGACCTTTTACATAATTTAAAAACATGATTTCCTCCTCATAGTTTATATTAAATGCTTATTTAATACACACACACACACACACACACACACACACACACACACATGTAAACACACACATATACACTGAGTGGCCAGATTATTATGATCTCTGAACACCTAATAATCTGGCCACTCAGTGTTTATTCTATATAATAAAAGGCTAATATGCAAATTGCCCCCTCAACCAGGAGTTCGACCAGCAGGCAGGCCACCCAACCACCCATGTCCCCTCCCCCTGGCCAGGTGCCTGGACCCCACCCATGCACGAATAAATGCAATGTGTCTCTAACACACACACACACACACACACACACACACACACACACACTCTGAGTGGCCAGATTATACGTTCAGAAATCATAATAATCTGGCCACTTAGTGTGTGTGTGTGTGTGTGTGTGTGTGTGTGTGTGTGTGTATAATTTTTTAAAAAGACAATGATGACTTATCCTAGATAGTTTGGCTCAGTGGATAACATAGGCCCGCAGACTGAAGGGTCCTGGGTAGGATTCCAGTTAAGAGCATGCACTTTGGTTGCAGGCTCAATCCTTGATCCTGGTCAGGGCATGTGCAGGAGCCAACCAATTGATGTGTCTCTTTGCCTGTCTCTCCCCCTCCCTTAGACTCTCTCTAAAAAAAATCCATGGCAAAATGTTCTAAGGTGAGGATTAACAACAACAAAAAAATAATAATGATGACTCAATTACTTGTGCCCAACTGATATTACAGCAGAGGAAACAAAGTTCGGGGGAAAAAAAGGGATTTATAGTTTTCCTAGGTGTAACTTAACAGTCTATAACTTAAAAATTATTTTAATGAAATGAAGGAAACAATACAATGTCATTATAACAGTAGTGAGAATATAAGTGTCTTGGGGTGGTAAATACATCATACAATATACAGGTGTTATGTTGTAGAATTGTACACCTGAAACCTATATAATTTTATTAACCAATGTTAACCCAATAAATTCAATTTTAAATAAAATAAGTATCTACCTGGATCATCCTTTGCTTCATCATCTGCACTGACTCCTCTTTCAATTTCAAATATTTCAAACAAATCATTTGAAGGGTGCCGTGGGACTGTAAGAGAAAGAGAGAGAGAGGTTTTGATAAAAGGTCAATGACTTTAACAAGGGGCAGGGGAGGAAGACCTGGACATCCACTCATCTGGAACAACCCAAAACTTTTCATTACTCTTCCCGTGAAGATTCAGGAAGTTGGTTCCGCAGTGATGTGTACTGTAACATTTACCTGTGTGCAAATAAAAACTGGTTTTCACAAGTTTTTAAGTTTCAACCCAAAAACACATTCAAAGGTTTTCATCTGGAAAAAACATTTTACTAGTACACGAGCTACTAATTTCGAGTCAAATATTCATCTCCATGAAATTCAAAATTTGTGTCTATAAAAGATACACTGTGTCTATAAAAGATACCAGGTTGAGGATGTTTTGATGGAAATGCCTGCCCGTGGGCTGAGTGGTTTGGTTTTCTAACCACAGCACCCACTCCCCTCCATGAGCTCTGCACATTAGTGCCTGCTCATCTGGATTTCTTACCGGGGCCCTGGCTCCTTTAAGATAAAATCCAAAGGCCTTGGTGCAGCATTCACAGCGCCTTCTTCCCCCACCCCACCCCACCCCACCCCACAGTGCCCAAACATGCCATTCATTTTCAGTCTCTGACTGTCCCCAGCTTGGGAGGCTCTTCCTGCTAATTAACCTGCCAAACTTCCCTCTTCCTTCATCGCCCAGTGTAAATATCACTGCCTGGGTGAAAATTTTCCTGCCCCGGGCAAATTAAATCCCCCCCCCCCGCCAGCCCCCTGTAGTTCAGACTCCTCTTTCTACACCTCTATTCCATTTTTTTTTCATAGACTCGAAGTTATTTACACACATGTGTGTGTCTGTCCCTCTGCTAATCTCTGAGGTCCTGGAGGACATCAATCATGTCTTATTCATGTGGCATTTCCGGGGCCTGACCTGGTGACGGGCACTCAGCAAGTGTTTACTGAACAAATGCGAAGACCTTGTCAAGAAGCCCATGCATTCTGTCAACTCTTCCTCACTGAAACAAGTGGGACAGAGCTTAATCACCCACTTTTAAAAACATGGATTCATTTAAATAATTAGTTGCTTGTTCATTTAACGTGTATTTGATTACCACTTATATGCCAAGCAGACAGGGAGAAAGGGGTAAGCCAGTTCGCCAAGACCTGGCCCTCATGGAGCCTGCCCTCGAATGAGGGAGGCAGACAAACTCCAAGACCAATGAACACCACAATTCTCAGCGCTGAAAGGGGCCAGGAAGGAAAACACCCGATGACGTCATGGAGAGTGACAGGTGGGAATGGGGGTGTGGGAATGGGGGTGGAGGTGGAGGGGAATTCTTGACCACAGACCAGAGAATACTCCCTTTTCTTTGACAGAATTTAAATTAATTAGCCCTATTTTTATAAGACAGGGAGTGAAAGATGTAGAACACCAGGGAACACACATTAGTCAAAAGGGCTCTTTTTTGACAATGCTCCTATTATTTTTAGCAACAATTTCAAAAATTAATAATCTCATAATATCTACACTGATTTTCTAAAAGCTTATTGCTTTGATTTTTTTCTCTCTGTTTGTTTCAAAATCCAGACAGTAAACCGCGCTCACCTTCTGCCTCACACACTCACAGTTACGCAGCCTGTGAAGAATAAAGAAGAGAAGCTAGTTTGCAGACAAGCTCTAGGGACACTACCTGATCACAGGTGCTGGGGGGGGGGGGGGGGCGCATGTCCTCCCTCTTGTACACCCAGATGACTGACAGCAATGACATCCAATTATAGTGTTCCTTTCCTTGTGGAGGCTCTGAGAAGGAGACTGTCCATTAGAAACACTACAGAGTTGTAGGCAATCACAATTCATTTCTCATGCCATAGAAAGTTAGACAAAACTCTGTTAGGACCATCATTTCTTTGTTCCCTTAATCTTGTTGTAACTTATACAAATTATCTCTGGATTGGAATAGCTCCAATCTTAAGGTACCATGTTTTAGGGGCATTCTGATGGTTTGTCAGCTCCCTTTTTGCCAGATGAAGGACTGTCAGTTGGCAAGACATCTAGGTGTATGGGGGAGGACCACTCCAAGGTTTCCTGGTGCAGGAGGACTGCTTTACAAAGGGGGATCAAGGAGGTCCTCTCTGAGGAAACTCCATTTGCATGGAGAGAGGAAGAACATGGAACCTTCCAAGCAAAGTGCTGGAGTAGGAGAAGAGGGAGCATTTCATGCCTCAAGTACAAAATAAAGCACTCAGAATAGTTGGAGAGATGTGTTCTCAGTGGCTAGAGGATGCTGAGAGACAGAGAAAGCGGCCTGGGATGAGGCAGAAGAGAAAGGAAAGGACCAGATCACACACTTGGAAAACAGCAACCCAGAGAATTAGTCATCCAACAACTGGCTCCATGTCAGATGGTTCATTAGTATCTTCAGCACCGGGTTTCCGAGAGCTATTCAATTCAGCAGCGGCTGATCACACACACCTTTATTCTCACTCACTGGGAAACGTTCCAAGGAATGTAGAGGCCTGAAGTGCTCGGCAGCTATTAGTCCTCACAATGGTGTGTGCTCTGCTCTGTAACTCTGCCACAGTATTTAACTCTCCTTCCCCACACACCGCAGGCTGGAATGCTAAGTGTCCCACAGCTGTGCCAAGAGAAGGTACACTACCCATTCCCTGGTACAGTTTACTGTTTCTGTGAAAATACTAAGTGAAATAAGCAGGGAGGGGGGAAATCAAGCAGTATGATCTTAACTATGGTCAAGAGAAATGAGTGAACAAATAAAAAATTTGGACTAGAAAAAAAATGGTAAAAAAATACACCCATATGCTAATCGTGGTGGTCTGATTATTGGAAAGAAAAGTGTTATTTTCTCATTTGTTCGTTTGCAATTCTAAATCTTTAAGGTTGCTGATAAGATGAATTTCTACTATGAAAAAAAAACTTACCTAAAACATTGAAAAAAAGGAGACTTCTATCAGAACACATACAGGCCCGACCCCACGGCAACTATGTCTGTTACTTGTGTTTTGTCTGCTCAGAGGACTCTGAACAGAATCTTCATACCTGTTGTTAAGTTTGAGGGTATGAAATTGAAATGTACTTGTGTAATTTGAATATATTCTCTGATATAGAGAGCTAGTGTAATCACTGCAGAAAAATGTTAATTAAAATAAATGACTAGCCATGCCCCAAAACACAAAGTATAACCAAGAGAGATGCAAATGCATGATTTTCCTAATTATCCTTCCCTGCATTATATTTGGGCTATCAACTTAAATATATACAAACAAATATCAACTATTCTCTGTAGCTGAACCATTCATTCCTCAAAATCAGAACGTTATGATTTTAGAGATAGAAAAGGATTGGAGAAATCTAACAGTACCATTTCTCTAACATCTTTTCGTCCGTCCTCCCCCCACTCTATTCCATCCACATGCTAATGCAATCAGTCAAGGAAGTGAGCACCCACTGGGTCCCTGGTGCTGGGCGGAGAGCTTGTTGTGAAGCGAAGAGCATGCTTTTGCCTCCAGATGTGAAGACAGACACCTAACAATTTCCCCGGCTAATGAATGCTTTAAAAGTGAGGTAGAGGAAGCTCTGTGAGCATGGGGGGGGGGGGTGAGGTGAAAGGGGCGGGGCTAGCAGGAGGAGGACGGGTGAGTGAAAACCTCCCTCCTAGACTGATGCCTACACCAGGACATGAAGGATGAGTTCCTGTGAACTGGCACCTAAGGAATGAAGGGGCGTGGGGCTGAATGCTCATTAGAGCAGGAGAGCTCACAGGGGAAGAAGGATGCCACATGAATGAAGCCGGGGATGCAGGCAGACCCTGCGGGGTCTTCTAAAGCTCCGTAAGGATTTGGGACTGTGCTCGGGTGGAAACGGGGAGCCTGTGGAAGACGTTTACACAGGAGTGCCAAGAGGAGGTCCACCGTTCTGGCTGCAGCGTGTGGAACGAACAGGGAGGGGGAGAGGGTGTCTGAGGGCAGTTAAGACCAACATTCACTAAAGAATTCACCTGGAAAACATTTCCTCAACATTTTCCTCCTACTGGTCAATGTTTCACCTATTCAAAATAGCCCATGCCCATTGCTTCTCACAACCTGCCTGAACTAAACGACAGGAGGTGTCCAGGCACGGGAGGAAGGAGCCCGGTGGATAAAGACCTGGTGGGACTGGGGTGAGGGGCCCAGGAGGCTTCCCTAACGCCTGGGGAGGCCTGGGGCCTGTGAGAGGATCAGCCACACAGATCATCAGGAAGCTTCCTAAAAAGAAAGTCTGACCCACTGTTTTCTATTAAACATATTTTCCCCAGGCATATGATAACTTTAATAGATAACCTGAGTTCATAAATGAGGTCTCCCCAGATAGTCAATTGTATATTTCACCCAAAAAGCACTAAGCGTAAGCACAGTGGAGTAAGTGTAAATATTATCATACACTGCCCGCCCCCACTCCCCCGCTCCCTCCATGGCCAGCCCTCTCCCAAAGGGTAACTACAACAGGGTGTAAACCATAGCTAGTAAAGGTAGGTTTGCAAATTCTGTTTAGTGCTTGGGTGGCTCCCCTAACATGACCCAGGCCGGTTCTGGCATTTCTGTTGAACTAAAAGGATCAAGATAACAATGTCTGAAATTCTACCCTTGAAAGGTTTGGTTCATTGAGGGAGAATGGCGCACATGGAACTTTCCTAATGTTCTGAGGGCTCATTCTGGTGGCAAAAACTAGGGATTTTTAGAGACTACAGTATGGGGGTGAATGACAAGGATTTTATGAGGCAGCCTCCCCTCCCCTCCCCTCTCCTCCTCTTCCACTTCACCCTACTTCTTTCCCCCCTGCGCCCCGCCCCCCTCAATCTGCATTACAGTTTTAAATGACCAGAGAGAAGCAAATGAAAGAATTGGAAACAAGTTTCTAAAATTTCCTTAACCACTTTAGAGAAAATTCTTTGCTACCTCCTGATTACAAGGGAAAAAAGAGAGGGTTGCTGGGCTCCACAGAAATAAGTTCTTGTTTGCCGGAGCTTTCATCCCACAGGAAGAATCTAAAAAGTTCACAAGACACCTTGGGTTGGGGAAAGGTACATAGCAGAGTAAATTAAATCTCTGGTGGAAGGAGGAACACAGACACAGCTACTCAATAATAAGCCCAGTTTTTGTCACTCGCCTATTTATCTCTTAAGTCAAGTTTCAGAACAACTTCACCACTGCCCCGGAGAACAGGAGCAGGATGTCTGAAAGATCGTTCCTCAGTAGGTGTGACCACATGGATGGTAACACAACTTTTCCAGACTAAGAGTAATTTCACAGGTTTTGCGCTCTTTCTCTCTTCTAAGCCAAAAGACACCTAAAAGTTAGGCTCTGTCAGGACTAAGTCCAGCACACCTGAATCCCAACAGGTCTGCTGGGACCTGGTGCAGCATGATCACCTGGCGGGGGGGGGGGGGGGGTCACAGAAGCCCATGGACTGTGGGAGACAGGTGTCAATGCCCTACCAGGGGTGGGCAAACTTTTTGACTCGAGGGCCACAATGGGTTCTTAAACTGGACTGGAGGGCCAGAACAAAAGCAACCTGCCCATGCTGGCACTCTCATCTTGGGCTGCTGGTGAAGGAGCGGAGGGGAGAGCAAGAGAACCCTCCGCTCTTTTGGCTCCACGGGCCAGATAGAACAGCCCAATGGTCCAGATCTGGCCCGCGGGTGCCCTAGCCAGTGGTAGGCAAACTCATTAGTCAACAGAGCCAAAATATCAACAGTACAACGATTAAAATTTCTTTTGAGAGCCAAATTTTTTAAACTTAAACTATATAGGTAGGTACGTTGTTATTAACTTAATTAGGGAACTCCTAAGCTGGCCTTCACTAAAAATGTAAGGGGCCAAAGAGCCACATGTGGCTCACAAGCCGCAGTTTGCCGACCAGGGCCCTAGGCCAAGATAATCACTTTAAAGGAATAAAGGGAGCTTTTATTTCTGATACTTGTCATGCTCACCATCGTGTAAATTTCCCGTGTAGACCTTGTCTCTGAAAAGGCTATTTTGCACAGCGAAGCAGTTGAGGCAAGGCTGTGTCTAACATTACAACTGTTCAACCAGGTACCATCACACCGAAACAAAACAGGAGAGTCCAATTATTCCGTCACAGGAAAGGGTATATGAAGTCGCAGCTTTCTATTTTCATTTTGTCTGTTCGCCTAAATAGCCTGCACTTGCAAATCAACTTGTTCCAAGGGGATCTGGTTAGCCAAAAATAACACTGAAACTGTAATGAACCATAACAGAAAGCCTCAGAAAAAAAAATATAAACATTGAGGGCCAGAACACAAAATAGGGCTGTATTTTTCTGAGGTAAGTAGGCAATGCTATCATTACCATATAAATGAATTCATTTTTTTTAAAAAAAAATATGATTTCTGCCTTTGGTCACAGTCGCCAAGGACTCGATTTATACTTTCCAGAGAGAACTGTTATTTTTTTTTCTTCAACAGACGCCATAGGATCCAATTAAAATGTAAATGAAACATCCTGAAAACTTTCGGAATTCACAGCACCTGACCTGTAAACACCGACAACTCACTCCTTCAGAACACTAGCAGAAATGTCATCTTCAGGGAGGTGTCAGGCATCTCCTTGGGGTCTCTGTAGGCCTTGCTGTTTATTAGAATCCAAACTAGTTTGAAGACCTCTTCACCCCTTGGCAGAAACAATCTTTTTACTCATCACCACAGAGAATCAGAGAAGAGACCGTATTTCCATGCCTGAGGACAATGTGATCACAGCGGCCACCTACTCAGATCTGTTGACGGGAAATGAGAGAAAGAACCCGTGCACAGCTTGCAGCAAAGCACACTCAGGTAAAAAAGGAAACAATCTCCTTCCTCCTGCAGGGCACCTGGATGTCAGCACATCCTCCTGATCTAGAATAACAGCAACAGTGAGTGTGCTGGCTGTGTGCTGTGTGCTGTGGCCACTCATAAGAGCACTTGGTCCGTATTACATTATATGCTACCAGAGGACTGGTGTACATGATTTGTGCACTGGGGGTGGGGAGGGGCGTGGCCTGGGGGGGGATCGCCTGCTGTGGGAGCAGGGCTCATCCTGGTCAGCCCAGCAGCTGTGGATGTGGCCTCTGAGTGGCTGCTTCTACTGTGGGAGCGCACTGACCACCAGGGAGCGGCTCCTGCATTGAGTATCTGCCCCCTGGTGGTCAGTGAACATCATAGCGACTGGTTGACTGGTCATTCTGGTCATCCGCCGTTTGGTTGCTGGGATTTATTATATAGGATAATCTTCATCTGCAACACTTTTCTTCTTGATTTTCCATGAGCCAGATGGTGCATGCTACATTTCAGGCATGGTTGTTACATTTTAAATGACCCACATCTGGCTGATTCTCTCTCTAATGAGGACAGGATTCTGCTGGCTTAGAGCTGCCACTATGGCTCTCTGGGCCCTGCTACTCAAAGTGCGGTTGGCAGTATGACCTGTGAACTTGCTAGACATGCAGAATTGCAGGTCCTACTACAACCTCACTGGGTGGGTTTTCATTTTCACATGATCTCATGTTTCTTGGGCACACAGTGCACACTGAGCAGAACTTCCCTAGACAGTCCCATGTAGTACATGTATTGGAGAGATTAGGAACCTACATTTTAGATAAGCATCCTAAGTTACTGTGGTTCAAAGAAGCTATGCCAACACACACACACACACACACACACACACACACACACAAAATGCTTCCTGGGCCAAGTGATATTGTATTCCTTGCAGTAATCTGAGCTTCTTAGCTAAAACTGGGCATACCTGACATGGTTAAAAAAAAGTGAAAGGTTAAAAATAGAAGTTAATAAACCTTTCATGAATTTTTAAGAACACTGTGTTCTAAATAAATTTAGCAAGATTAAGAATCTACTGGGGTTCTTCCTAAAAACACATGGCACACTGCTGGAGAGAGCGGGATTTGAGTACCACTGGCCCCTCTGCTGAGGAATTACTGCTCTGAGGTACTGTGACTAATGACAGTGGGGACGAAGTGATTAAAAAACACAGCATGCGGATAACAAAAACACAGTGAAATCACCCCAAATATCACAAACTGTATAGATCGATGGTTACCATTTTGGGCTCTCTTCTTCCAAACTTTTATATTCATTCAGATAGATACAGGTATGCATTTTATACCCCAAAGGGGTCAACGGTATATACAGTTCTGTGTGTTCTTTTCACTTAACATTTTTATAACATGGGTGTTTTCCCAACTCATTAAATATTTTTCAAACAACATCACTACATAATATTTCATTATCTTGCTAGACTAAAATGTATTTTCCCCTTTACTTCAGGTTCTACATAAAGCGTTTCTTCTTCCCTGGCTGGTGTTGCTCAGTGACTGACCTTCAACCTATGAACTAGGAGGTCAAATTCCCTGCCAGGACACATGCCCAGATTTTGGGCTCCATCCCCAGTAGGGAGTGTGCAGGAGGCAGCCGATCAATGATTCTCTCTCATCACTGATGTTTCTACCTCTCTCTCCCTTCTCTGAAACCAATAAAAATATAGTTTAAGGTGTTTCTTCTTTTCTTTTCTCTGGGATAGATCCTACCTGCTCTGAAATCATATTTTTGTCTTTGGTACTTGGTCTCCAACTTTTTCTCAGCCCCTTGCAGCATACCTCTGGTGTCCAGGCAGGCATACCACAGATTAAATCGGCTTTTCTTGCCCTGTGTCTGCCTAGCACCTTTCTGTCCTCCTAACTCCATCCCTCCAGCAGGCGCTTCCAGAGGCCAAGACATCCCACTAGTCTCAGAAACCATGCAAATGAACACCCATGGGAAAGGACTCTTCAGTTTGTAGAGAGTGGTCTCTATACTTCTTAGTTCAGCTCAGCCTGACCTGAAGTTGATGATGATGAACTCTAATCCCAACAGTTAGTTATATAATACACATGACATGCCACTTGGAGAATCACAAGACCTTTAGCATATTGAGAAATCCTCCAGTTAACAAACTTATTTAAGTTTACTAAACCTAGGATCTCTCAAATTTATTTGACCTCAGAACTTCTTTAGCATACACTTGAATAATATCCCAGAGAACTAATGTTCAATCACACACACTTGGAGAAGCACTGGTCTGTCCCATACGTGAAAGAACAAGAATCTCATGTTATCTGGGAACTGTAGAGTTGCCCAGTCAGGCCTACAGGATGAGCTCTGCAAATGCATCTGATCATAATTCTATTTACTCAATTTTAAAGACCAAGGGTCACCCGAGTTGGAATTATTTAAAAAAAAAAATGGAGGTGATCAATGGGGGAAAAAGGTGGGCATCTGTAATACTTTCAACAATAAATATTTTTTATGAAAAAGAATACAAGAATATCACTTATAGGGGAATACCAATACCCCTTCCCATTTCTTCTGTACTCTGCTTTGCTTAGTTGTAATTTCTTCTATTATCCATTCAAAAGAATAAAATTATCTTGTTTTGTGTATCTGATTGAAAATCAGAGAAGGAAAAATGTAAAAATTATTTCCCTGCACTTGTCCAAATCAACTAAAGATATTTTAACAACTAAAACAAACAAACAAAAAAACATGCTTCATGTTTCATATCACACATAAATGGTTATTTCCTTAATCACATATTATGTAAATGTTTCCCATAATTATTCCTATAAAATACAGTAATATTTTATATTACATAGTAATTAATAATTAAACACTTTTACTTGTATTATGTTTGACACCTGAAATCTCTCAATGTGAATGTAAAGCTAAGAATACTAACTCAATTTTATAGATGAGAAAATTGAGATGGAAAGCTTAGTAACTCAGACAAAGTCACTTAATTCATAAATAATAGGGGTGAGAATCAAAACTGGATCTTCTGATTCAGTGAATTCCTTGCCTGGCAGTAGTTTAAAACACTCAGCTTCAAATGCCTCAGCCTTATTTTCATATTCCCTTTCTAAGTCTTTTCACTTTTACTAAACATCAAGCTTAAAACTATAAAGTATGTTTGAGTCAGAGTTTTCTAGATATTATTTCTTTTCAATGTCAATATTACTAGTAAACTCTATCAGGATAAGAGAAAGACCATAAGGTGAAGTAACTCTGATGATCTGAGGAGTAACTATAAAACCCACAAATTAAATTTAGCTAGTTCAAGCATATGAAGAATTTATTTAGATTAAAAAAATACAATCTAGAGGAGAAAACCAAGATGGCGGCCTAGGTAAGCACCTAAACTGCTGCTGTTTAAGCACCTAAACAACAATTGCAAAACAACAACTAAAAGACAGAACGGACATCATCCAAAACCACAGGAAAGCTGGCTGAGTAGAAATTCTACAACTAGAAGGAAAGAGAAAAGCTCACAGATCAGAGGAGCTGCAAAGGTGCTGAGGTACAAGGACACACATGCACAGATAGGAAAGGTGGCCTAATGCCTGGCTGGCGGGAGGGGAAAGGAAGCCCCGACTGCACTGAGCCCCAGGTTCAACTGCACTGAACCCCAGCTCAGGCTGAAACCCCATGGATCCAGGCTCATATGGGTAGAGACTCTGGAAAAATGCAACAGGCAAGGTTTTGGAGGCATGACCATATGCATGAATGGGTGCAGAGAGGCCTGACTGCAGAAGTTGCTGCAGGCTTTCCAAAGTGGAAAAAGTCAGAAGCTCCTGACTGCACTGAATCCCAGTTCCCTGTGAGCCCCTGGGGGACTCATGCTCTTACAGGGAGAATCTGGACTGTCAGGTGGAAACTCAGGGGATCCATGGAAAGCAGAAGCCTGAAGACACATGTCCAAGGGCAGGGCTGATCGGAAGCCAAGACTGTCAGCTCAGCCCTGAGACTTCACCTTATCCAAGCTGAGCACAGAGGCTTTTGCAATTTTGCAAGTCTGATCCTATAAGGCTGTCTGCGATACAGAAGGCCTCCCAGTGTAGACACAGCTGATACTCACAGCCAATTGGCCTGGAGGTCAATTCCTCCCTGTGATACCAATACAATAAGACTTAACTACAACAAAGCTGTACACACAGTCCACAAAGGGAAGCACCAAGAGTGTCCACCTCAGGTAACTGGGGAGGCTGACCCACTGGGCCATATAGGAAACCTAGTACACAAAGCTACCCTACCAACTCAGGGAAACAACGAAAATGCGGAGTTAAAGAAACAGACCACAAATGAAAGAAATGGAGGAGAACAGCTGAATGGATATAGAATTCAAAACCACAGTTATAAGGTTTTTCAAGAATTTCCTAGAAAAGGCCAATAAATTTAATGAGACCAACTATGAAATTAAATATATGAAAAAGGACCAACTAGAAATTAAACATACACTGACTGAAATAAAAAAAAAATATTATACAGAGATTCAATAGCAGACTAGAGAATTACAAGAATCAAGTCAAAGATTTGAAATACAAAGAATCAAAGGACACTCAGCCAGAAGAGCAAAAAGCAAAAAGAATCCAAAAATATGAAGATAGTGTAAGGAGCCTCTGGGACAACTTCAAGCGCACCAATATCAGAATTATCGGGGTGCCAGAAGAAGAGAGAGAGCAAGATACTGAAAACCTATTTGAAGAAATAATGACTGAAAACTTCCCCCACCTGGTGAAAAAAATAGACTTACAAGTACAGGAAATGCACAGAACCCCAAACAAAAGGAATCCAAAGAGGACCAAGCAAGACACATCATAATTAACATTCCAAGGGCAAAAGACAAAGAGAGAATATTAAAAGCAACAAGAGAAAAACAGTTAATTACCTACAAGGGAGCACCCGTAGGATTGTCAACTGATTTCTCAACAAAAACTATGCAGGCCAGATGGGAGTGGCAAGAAATATTCAAAGTGATGAATAGCAAAAACCTCCAACCAAGATTACTCTACTCAGAAAAGCTATCATTCAGAATGGAAGGTCAGATAAAGAGCTTCACAGATAAGAAAAAACTAAAGTTCACCACCACCAAACCAGTATTATATGAAATGCTGAAAGGGATTCTTTAAGAAGAGGAAGAAGAAAAAAAGATAAACATTATGATCAACATATACATATCTATCAACAAGTGAACCTAAAAAAGTCAAGCGAATTAAAAATCTTAGGAACAGAATAAACTGGTGAATATAATAGAATCAGGGGAGGAGAAGGGGAGTGGATTGATAATTATCAGGTGAAAAGAGGTGTGGGGAGTGCAGGAAGAGACTGGACTAAAATCATTCACCTATGGATGAGGACAGTGAGGGGAGGTAAGTGCAGAGGGTGAGGTGGGAACTGGGTGGAGGGGAGTTATGGGGGGAAAAAGAAGAAACAATTGTAATAATCTGAATAATAAAAAAGATTTATTTAATTAAAATAAATAGAATCCAATATAAAATTCCATTCAACAAATATTTCTGGTACACAAATATTTTTTGTATACCAGAGGCACCATATGATTGTTTGAGGGGGAAACATCTGAGGGGTTAAACAGGTTTAAAAAGGTTCCCCCTGCAATCAATAGTGGGTCAGATCTGACCATTATGTATCTTCGGGCCTCAAAGAGTGTCCCTTGAATCATGGAGTGTGAGGTCAGGTGAGAGTGACCAAGTGTTTACCTAAAAGTACTGAAGAAAACTGAGACAGAAATATAATTTCATGACTGACAGAGGAATGGAGGGGTGAGAGGGTTGGGTGAAAGAAGTGAAGTGATTAAAAATGTGTATTGGTAGTTATACAACAGTTAAAGAAATGTTAAGTACAGAATAGGGATTATAGTCAATATTATTATAATAACAATGTATGGGGCCAGATGGGTACTTGAAATATTGAGGGGGGAAAGGGGGCAAACACTCTGTAAAGTACATGATTGTTTAACCATTATGCTGTACACCTGAAACTAATATAAAGTAATGTGGAATGTAAACTGAAATTGAAAAAAATACACCATGAAATTGAATAAATAAGTGAAGGTAATAATATCCATTTTTAAAAATCCACTGAATAGAATGCAAATCTTGAAAAAGAAGAAAAGGATGAAGAGAAAAGGGGAGGTAGTAAGGGAGTGGGGAAAGGGAAAAAAAATACTTGAAGCACAATAAAACATCTCTCCATAGTATAAAAATAAGTAGCAATCAGAAAAGAATATATCTTTTAAATTCTTAAAATATAGATTAGTGTATTATATTAAACTAGGTTTTGTATGAAAAAGTTGATTATATGATGATAATTTATTTTAGTTTAAAAAGTTATGAGTGATTAATTTCTTTATTGATCTCTTTGCTCCACAAATAGTGTTGAAGTGCCAACAACTATGTAGCAGGCATTATACTAGGTTCTGGAAATGTACCAACGAACAAAACAGAAAAAGATATTTTCTTCAAAAGCTTATATTCTAGAAAGGAAAGACAAAATAGACATTATAAATAAGTACGCAATGCAGTATATTAAAAGGTGATTTAAAGTAAGTACAGTGGAGAGAGATTAAATGTGCTGGTGGTGGTTGGGGAGATCACTATGTTGAATGGGAGGGGAAGGGTCACTGTTAGGTTGAGATTTGTATAAAGAGGAGAGAGAGTGAGTCCAGCTGATAGTTGAGGGCAGAGAGTTCGAGGAAGAGGGAGGAGCTGGGGTCAGAGTGTTAGCGGGGCTGGCACCATCAGCACCTGGGAACAGTGGGAGTGGGGCTGTTGGCAGAAAGGGGACCAGGGTGGGAGGAATCAGGTGGGGGCCCAGAGGATGGGCCAAGACCCGCCTCTCTGCTCACCACAGCTTCGCAGCCCACAGTTCCTTTCAAGGTGTATGAATTCATGCACTAGGCTTTTCAATATATAATTTGAAGGTAGGGTTAACACGATTTCCTTGTAGATTGGATGTTGGTATAAAGAGATTAATTTACTATGACTCTAAGTTCTTCGGCTATAGCAACTGTAAGATGAAGGTGCCATATTGTAGGGTGTGAAAGACTGTGGGTAGAGTGTGTTTGGGATGAAGTTGAGGCACAATTCAACAAGTGGTTTGAACATCTGGTTTCATTTAAACTGGAGAGGTTAAACAGGCAGACAATATTCAAGTCTGCAATTTGGAGAGAAGTCTGGGCTAGAGATGTATTCTTGTTATACTTTTTTTCTTTCTTATTTCCTCTTAGAATATCTTCACACACACGTTATAAAGAAAAGCATTGTTTTAATAACTTCTGCCATTAAATAACATACCATTCAATGTAAAGAAAAATACAACTGTTGAAGTTTGGAGCTATTTGGAAACTTCCAAACAGTGGCTGTAATTAACATCACCTGAAAATTCATGAAATGAGGACAGCCAGATTTTATTTTCAGACCTGTGGAGAATAATGGCTTATGGAAATTAGTATGCCAGAATCGAAGAAAATATTCAATGAAAAAAATGGTGTTGAACTAAAATAGCGATAAGGTTCCTTTCTGTTTCCACAGTGAATAAACACCAGTTATTTGTCCTGAGCCAAAAACTTGAACACTTCCCTCATTCAGAATACACCCTGCAATCACAAGATAGCAAATTATGTGTCCAAAATACCCTCATTCACACTGACATTCACCAGCAGCTCGAGCCGGGGATGGAACGAGAGGGGACTGTCATCTTTGGCGGAGTGTCCGCTGCGCTCCGTGGCATGCAGCAGCCTTGGCCCGGGATCAAGTCCATTCTCTCCCGGGGCCTATCTCTAAGATCACACTCTCTCAGAATGAGGGCTTTCAAACATCACCAGAACTCCATGCTCCCCAGTTTTATCTAATTTCTATTGGCGACCTTCAATGTCATTTTAATTCATATGTGTGTCAATATGGAGAAGAAAAATGTGAAGAAAAAGAGAGCTTTAAAAAACAGAAAGTGTTACAAGACTCAGAAAGATGTTGATATCTAGGTTAGAGTATCTTTTTATATGAAGTAGCCAAGATCTTACAACTCGACCTTAAGTAGCAGAGTAATATAAATACTACAGTTACTTAAGCATCCATGAATAAACATTCCATTGTATGATTACGAAGAGATAAAGAAAAAAATAGAGTCGGAAAAAGAGAGACATGAGAGGGAGAAGGAGGGGGGGAGGAGAGAAGGAGAAGGGAAAGGAGAAGAAAAGTAAAGAATGGGAGGGAGAAAGGAAGAGAAGGTGAGAGGATAAAAATTATCAGAAAATGTGCTTTTCAAAAAATAAAATGTTACTAGATCTACCATCTAAAAGTCATATTTATTATTCAAAATGTACACAATGTAACAAGTATATCAGAATTAGAGAATCTCAATTTCATTTTAAAAGGACTGTGACCTAGAAGAAAACATTTTATTGATAGTCATATAAAAGTAAAAAAAAAAAAAAAAAAAAAAAGCTTTTCTCTTAAAAAAAATCATAAGTGTCTATATTCCTTTCACCTGGTTTAAAAAAAAAAAACTGCAAACGCAGACTATCTAAAAGGAGCAAAGCTGAGTTCCATCAGGGAGTGGAAAGAGAAGAAACTAGTAATGTCAAAATGGAGAAGAGGAGAGAGGAGTGGATGCAAAGGTAGCTAAGAATAAACAAAGAGAAGCATGACAGGAAAATACAGGGAACAAGGTTGTAAATTGCAAATTTTGGTTTGGTAATAAAGGAACCTCTTTCTCCTTCAAAACTTGCTTCATCACCAATAGCCATTATCTTGTTGGTGGCACCACCCTTTACCCAGCCACCCGTTAAAAATCTGGGAGTCCAATCTAGCTCGGTCCAGATCTAGTCATCAGCTTACAGCAAATACAAGGGATAGCTGTGCTGTTTTTCTCATCAACCCCTGGCTTACCTCTCCAGTTTACTGGCAGTTTATTGCGTACACTATGCTGCTTCCCACCTTTGCGCCTTGGCTGTACTGTCCCTACTAACTATAATGCCTCCAATAATTTTTTTGGAGATGACAACTAACACACAAGCAACAAAATAAGAAATAAACAAGTGGACTACATCAAACTAAAAAGCTTCTGCACTATAACAACAACAACAACAACAAAAACCAACAAAAAGACAACTATGAAATGAGGGAAAAAGGTGTAAACTATCCTATCTGATAATAGAGTAATATGCAAATTAACCATCTCTCCACGACAAAATGGCAGCCCCATAGCCACAAGATGGCGGCGCCCAGTCCCCTCAGCTCTGTTGGGGGAATGTCTGCTCTGTCCGCAGGAGCAACGAGGCTGGATCCGTCTCCAGAGGGGTTTTTGGTCTGCCCCAGACATGGCAGTCAGAACTTGGATAGCAGTTAGCCCTGTGGCAGCAGGGAAGCCCCAGGCCTGGCAAAGAGAGCCTGGACATCTGGGCATGGAGGCTTCCTTAACACAGAACGGCAGGAACACCCCAGGCCCAGAAGACAGAACCAGGACAGCAGGGCTTGGGACTTCCTTAGTGTGGAGGTGACAGGAGCACCCCCAGGCCCAGCAAACAGAGTCCAGACAGCAGGGCTTGGGGGCTTCCTTAGCAAGGTGGCAATGGGAACACCCCCAGGCCCCACAGTCGGATCCAGCACAGCAGGGCATGGGGACTTCCTTAGTGTGTCGGTGTCGGCGAAGCCCCCAGGCCTGGCAGACAGAGCATACTGCAGGGCATTGGGGCTTCCTTCGCATGGCATATGGTGAGGCAGACAGAGAGCGGAGAGCAGGGCATGGGGGCTTCACCTCCATGGCTGCAGCAAAACCTCCAGGCCCGCAGAGAACAGAGACCCATGGAGAGTGGGCCTAAGCCATCAGATTGTAGAGGGTGCAGGTTGGGCTGAGGGATCCCTGTGCACAAATTTCGTGCACCAGACCTCTAGTATATCTAATAAGGGGTTAATATGCAAACTATACAGGGAACTCATACAACTCACTAGCAAAACAAACAAACAAACAAAAAACACCCCAAATAATCCAATTAAAAAATAGACATTTGTCCAAAGAAGATATATGAATGGCCAATAGGTACATGAAAAGATGCTCATCATCACTATTTATTAGGGAAATTTAAATCAATACCACAACGAGATATCATCTCACACCTAGCATTAAAAAGACAAGAGATAATATATGTGGGGGCTAAAAGGAACCCTCATGCACTATTGGTAGGACTATAAATTGTTACAGCCACTATAGAAAACAGTATGGAGTTTCCTAAAAAAATTTACAATAGAACTACCATATGATCCAAGAATCCTATTTCTGGAAATATATCCAAAGGACATGAAAACACTATGTTGTAGATATATTATTTGCACCCCATGTTCATAGCAGCACTATTTACAATATCCAAGACATGGAAATAAGTAAGTGTCCATAGATGAATGAATGAATGAATGAATGAATAAAAAAATGTGACAGACACACACACACATACACACACACACACACAATGAAATAATAAGAAGAAAATTATGCCATTTGCAACACAGATGAATGTTGAGGGCATCGTATTAAGTAAAATAAGTCAGACAAGAGAAAAACAAGAGATGATGGATGCTAACTAGTTACTGTGGTAGTCATTTCATAATATATATGTCAAACCATTATGCTGTACCCCTTATACTTATACCATGCTGTTTGTCAATTATAGCTCAATAAAACTGGGGGAAAAACACTCAAAAAATTTGTGAGCATTTATATGACTTACTGAACACATCTCCTCTGGGCTTCTGAGGATCTGTCTGTATTCTATTGTCAACTGTAATCTCTCTTGGCGATGTGGTAGCAGCTGGTGCTACAGTTGTCAGTCTGATGATTGGTCTTTCTGGCGTTGGTGGTGGTGGTGGAGGCCTTCTGAGTTCTGTGGGAGGCGGTGGGGGTGGGGGTGGGGTCGGCCATGTTGTTGGCTTTGGTGTAGGTCTTGTTGTTGGCTTAGAAGTGGGCCTGTTGGTAACAACAGGAGGAATATATGGTGTCCTCAGAGGCCACCTAGTACTTCCGACATCAGGAATCCAATTACTGTGTCCTCCTTCACCCTTTGAAACAGTGCTATTTCCCCTTGGGGCATGAATTGGACCTGAAGGTTCAATCATGACTTTTGGAATATCTAAAAGAGTCAAAAAATTTAAATTAGTGTGTAATCAAAAAAGTAAAATATCAAATTGTAAAAAACAAGCATATCAAAATATGTGCCAACTAGATTTACTTTTCACATTTAGAATATTCCCCTACTGTAAGTCATGCTGTTTTCCAAATAACAAATATGTGTACATATGATATATGATACACATTCATCTGGTGGGTGAACACAAAAATTATATTGGTGTTTCTATAATAAAGCTGCGTTATTTGAAACACAAAAAGTTGTGTCTGTAAAGTGGGAACAGATGGCAATCAATGAAATTTTTAAAATGCACAGATGTTCTAAATTTTTAAAATATGAGAAATGTATACATAGAGTCTATATTACATGTCCCTATGGTACATGTATATCATAAAATCATATTTAAAATTTTTAAAATATGAGAAATGTATACATAGAGTTTGTATTACATGTCCCTATGGTACATGTATATCATAAAATCATATTTAGAATTGTCTAAAGATTAATTTCTCTTCCATATTTTATATAAATTTGACTCATGTAAAACATTTTTATCAAATGTTCTACATTTTATTTTATTTTATTTTATTTTTCTTTCCATTTATTAATTTATATAATTGCTTTTTTAAAAGAAATCTTCAGCCAAAACCGGTTTGGCTCAGTGGATAGAGCATCAGTCTGTGGAATGAAGGGTCCCAGGTTCGATTCCAGTCAAGGGCATGTACATTGGCTGCAGGCACATCCCCAGTGGGGGGTGTGCAAGAGGCGGCTGGTTGATGATTCTCTCTCATCTATGTTTCTAGTTCTCTATCCATTTCCCTTCCTATCTGTAAAAATTCAATAAAATATATATATTTTTTAAAAATAAAAGAAATCTTCAGAGGTCACCAAGATCATCTGTGGAATATTTTTCCTTTATATCTTCATCAAAAGAAATTAATATTTAATCTGTCTGGTACGATATACTCTGGGGGGAGCATAACCCTTCAAAAATCCTTTAATCCCCATGATTTTATGCCTCAGGATTTTTAGTAAATATTTTACTCCAGAAATTTTAAAATGTATTGTTACATGACATGTATGCTAAATTATGGACTTTAGTTTGTAAAATTTTCATCTTGGAGGGTATTTTTTTTCATGTTTATCTACTAATGTATTAATACTACATAAAGAGCTTATAGAAACTTATAAAGCAAAACAGTACTAAAAGGTAGAGAAAACACATAAATATCGGAATTTTTTAGAATTAGGAGACATAATAAAATTAACCAAAAATGTAGAATATATTCAGATTACACCACTATCATATTCTAATGCTAATGACAAACATTTCTTTCTAATTTTAAGAAAATTAAATTCTCTGGGAGGGCTCTAAAATTTATCAGCTAAAGGGAAGCTACAGAGAAATTTTAGTCAAGTAATTGAATGCTTAGAAAGTATAACTGAGTCTTTAATTTTTAGAAAATACCTGAACAAGTGATTCTATTGTTTGTAGAAAGCAGAGACTAATATGACCAGCAATGAAAGTTGTACTTTTTTTTACCAATTAATCGTGTTCTTCTCCTTCCCCAATAACAGCCCTTGTGCAATCTAATTTCCTGCTGGAATTGAGAGCTGGAAGGTCAGTGGTACTCACACACGCAGCTCAGTCCGTCGCCGTGGTATCCATCTTTACATTTGCACGTGTAGGACCCGTGTACGTTGAAACAGTGAGCAAAGCTGCTGCACTGGGACTGACCCAGGGAGCACTCATCTATATCTGCATCATGAAGTAGGGAAAAGAGATGTTTATTTGGGAGGCAAATAGGATGACATGAAAATATAGGGACAGTTTCAAACAAAAATTCCCTACAATCTGAAGGTCCGGGTCACACTGGCAGATAAACCAAAGAAATAACGTGTCTGTGAATCCCGAAGTACTGGGGGCCGAACTGGACTCTCCTGTTTGTTTAGTGCCAGTAGCCTCCCTGCTCCTGGCATCTCCGTCTTCAGCACAATTAAGAGGCCTTCCCACGCCGGAGGAAGAAACAGGGAAAAGCAAAAAGGCTAGGCTTCCTTACCGTGACACTGGTATTTGCCGCCGATGTACATGAGGTCGAAGCCCTTATGGCACTTGCAGATATAGCTCCCGAAAGTGTTGACACACTGCCTAAATCTAGGGCAGGAAACTCTTCCAGTAGCACATTCATCAACATCTGAAACATAAGCCAACTGTATTTTGGGAGCATGTTCAGATGAAGTGTATTTTAAAATAAACAGCTGCCTGCAAAGGGTTGCCTGGCACACAGCGGCTCCTCACAGACATCGCCCAGCTGTTGGCCCCACAGGCACCATAAATCCCACACCCCCGTCTTTCAATCCATCTTCCTCACCCGGGCTGCCCTCCTACTGCAAGGCATCTTAGCGCACGCGGCACCTGTGTCCACCTAGTTGCTTGAACTGAAACATGAGTCATTCCTGGCAGCCCTATTTCCCTTAACGCTAAGTCATCACTTAATTCTACCTCTGAGAGACTACATGAATTTGTCTCCTCTTCTCTCCACCCTCGGCCACCACCCTAGTCCAAGCTAGCATCTTCCAGGTCTCCTCATCTGACCTTTCACGGCCAAGCTCACCTCCTCCAAAGCATTCCCACTCACCTGTCAAAATAATTTTAGTACAACATGTAACTGGAGCAGTGCTATTCCTAAAGCTCTTCTACTGCTTCTACGTGCTTTCTGAATTAAATTAAATTGCACCAGGTCTTTGAAAGCTCTGTAATCAACAGCCTACCTCACTGGCTGTAGCTCAAGCCATCGCCCCTGATGCTCCCACTCTGTACGGAAGCCACATTGGGGTCTTGTTCACTGCTTGGCTGATTCTTCACATGACAATGGCCCAGGTCTTACTTCAAGGCTTTCCTTAATCATTATTTTCCAAAATAGACCCTCTGTTTCTCTCTCTCTCTCTCTCAGGTCCTCATATTAACACTTAGTATTGTTTGTAATTTTATTGGATACTAGAGGCCTGGTGCACTAATTTGTGCACAGGTGGGGACCAGCTGGCCTGCCCCGATCAGAGCTGATTGGACCAGGCAACTTGGGGGAGGGGCCATGGAAGGTTGGCTGGCGGCCCTGCCCCCAATGGGGCCAGCTGATTAACCACAGTGCATGTTATAGTGACCAGTCGTTCTGGTTATATATATATATATATATATATATATATATATATACTTCTTTGCTGTCTGCACCATTAGAATATCAGCTTTGTGAGGATCAAAACCTTGTCAGCTTTTTCCATTGCTGTACATCCTGAAGTTATAGTGCCTGGAGTATAGAAAGTAATCAATAAATGTCTCTTGAATCACTGAATACCTCCATTCATTGAGTACTTACTGTATGCTAGGTTGCTAAGCTCTTTCTATACTTATGTTCGTTTAATCCTTACAATGGTTCTGTGTGTCATTACTCCCATTTTAAAGATGACTGACTCAAGTTCAAAGAAAGGAAGTCTCTTGCCTAAGATTACATATCAAATATAGCAGAGTTGGATTTAAAACTAAAGCCCTGGCTCAACCACAATCCCATACTACCTTCCTAATCTAAAGGGGGGGAAATCTAAGTCTTAAACACAAAACAGACAATCTAGCGCTATCTACCTGTTCAGTTTCATCAGTCATTGCCCCTTACATTCCAAAAATACTAAACTCTGTTTCCCTGAACTTTATGCTCCTTGAAACTTCAAAGCCTTTGCAGATGTGGTTCCCTCCTGCCCCTCATTTTTAGGAAAAAAAAAATGTTCCTATGGTCTATTCCATCCATGGGCAAACTACGGTCTGAGGGCTGGATCCGGCCTGTTGGGCCGTTCTATCCGGCCCGTGGAGTTGAAAGAGCGGAGGGTTCTCTTGCTCTCCCCTCCGCTCCTTCACCAGCAGCCCAAGATGAGAGTGCCAGCATGGTCAGGTTGCTTTTGTTCCGGCCCTCCAGTCCAGTTTAAGAACCCATTGTGGCCCTCGATTCAAAAAGTTTGCCCACCCCTGGACTGTATTCACAGAGAGGAGTCCTCTTTTGGGACATCTGATTATCTTGATATCTTCTAAAGGACAGCTAAGACTTGATGTAAGTAACTGCCTTTTTTTTCCTTATTCACGCTACCTTTCACTTTCTTCCTTTCCCTAGAGAGACTACAGTCAGAGAGGCTTGGCTTTACAACTCACCCACACAGGTCCTTCCATCCGGAGCCAGCTGGAGGCCAGGAGAGGGGCACTGGCACCGTATCTGTCCTTTGATAACATCACAGCCATACTGACAGTTTGCCATGGAGCACGTCATGCCACCTGGAATGAGTGTGACTGGCTGACTCAGAGAACACACTCTATGAGCGAAATCACTACGTCTTTAACCTGTCCTGAAATCAGCGACACTGACTCAACAATGAAGACAAAAAGGCCTCAATTATTCAACAACCTTCCTCCTCCACGGATCAGGGGGATTAAGAAGTGACCCAGCTCCGTTGTCATCTGGGAAAGGCCTCTAATGCATTTGAGGAATTCCAAGACAAATGTAAAGCTTCATCTCATGTAGGTTTTATCTGTAAATTTTTCCAGTGGCCAAAAACAGTGGAAAATTGAGGTTATTTTACCAGATTATTCATGCTAAGCGCTGGCCTTAAGTGAAGCATCCACATAACACATAATTGTGTCAACCTCCCATTGAATTTCTCCAGGGACAGCAGATTTCCCACTGAGTTGGGCAATGTTAGAGGAGCTGAGCATCACTGTCACATGTGATTTAACATGAACCCACTTCATTCCAAAATCTCTCATGCTAAGTAGGCCATGCTAAATAAAATTAGCTAACCTTTTTTTATTTTATAAAACACAACTCAGAGAGAGAGAGTGAATGACTGGCTGATAATTAGCTAATTTAACTGCTAATTCAGTAAAAATCAAAATCAAATCATTGATTGTGGGGTATCCTATACGCATAACCTCAATTCAATGTTCAGCCTGCAGAGGATTTGATGGCATCATTCATCTTATAACACATCCAAATGATAGTAGGAAATCTACTTTTAGGTTACTGTAATCATTCATTTTTTTCATTTGAAGTAGATTTTAATAAGAGGGACATAACTTAGTCCTTAGACTATGACACTGAAATGTAAAAATGAAGTGATAAGGTATTTGTGAGTCATTTATAATGAACAAGCTTGATGGATTCTCCACCAGCAAATAGTTTATAGCCCATTTTTATGGGCAGCACAACAGTCCTGAAATAATCACTGATCTTCCTCTTCTAGCTGGAATAGCTTTAGCCCCAGAGTGATGAAAGGGAAAAACATGCTGGGGAAAACGTAAGAAAATGCACTTAGTTGTATTCTTCTTCTAAAACCATTTCCAAATCAAGTTAACGCTGGCATCCAGGATAAAAGAATTCTAGCACTCTCAAAGGGACAACTCTTCTTTTGATTTTCAATTGCCTAGGGACACATACAAACTCACACTCCCATTCTGTCTGGGAGGCCACCTTCATTCTCACACTACCCGAGCACAACATGAAGGAAGTCAAGCCCAGAGCACTTGTAAAACAATTAAGATTCTTGACATACTTGAGCAGGACCCATCCGGCATCAGCATGTACCCGTTGAGGCAGTAGCACTTGTAGCTGCCGTAAGTGTTCATACACCTGTGCTTGCAGGGCCTCGGCTTCAGGCCACACTCATTCAGATCTGAAAAGAGTGGAAGTTGAAGCAGAAAAATCACAAAATGTCCGCACAAATGTAAACCATTGAAAATACTTCTCTATATTGAAAAAAAAATGAAGAAGAAAAGTAGGTCAAGCTATGGTAACCGGTCATTTACATATTAGTTAGGCGGAGCCTGGTCACACTGTCTTAATTTTTAATGCTGGCTACACTAGGAGCGACCAAGAGTTCCCTACCCAGGGTGACTGAAAGCCTTATAACAATGAGGGGCCGTGTGAGTTCCTGGAGCTGACATTATATAGGACATGTGACTCCGTCCTCTGTGGAGTATACTGTGCCTACCTCATTGTCCCTAGAAACAGCAGCATTCTGACTCCTCACGGTGCTCTGTCATTTGTCTGACCTCAGTATCCTCACGATGTCTGGGGTCTACTACTAGAGTCACTCCTGACAACGAGTTCTTCCTCTATCGATGTATTCCCCTCTTTGTTTAAAGAAGATATGAGAAAGTATCAGGATTCTAATAGACTGCTTTGAACTTCCCAAAAGAAGGCTCAGTTTCCAGAGGATAAGAGCTGCATAGATGAGGGTGATCACAATTGTGGTTTTCCTTGTTCAGTCTTATAGATTATATATGGATCCCAGATTAAAGAAGGAACTTCTGCTTCCCACTTTAGCAATATACTCAACTCACAAAATAAACTAAAAAAATACAACAACCCTCCAGTATGTTTTCATTCATTTGGTAGTTAAGATGGGCATGTGGAAATAGTAATGAAAAATACATAGTTGAATAATACATAATTGACTATCATTATGTATTTTAGGATTATTAGTTTAAATACCAATATGACATGAATTGATAAATTGCACATTAGAATTTTCCAACTCAAGTCTAACACTGCTTCAAGTGAACATAAATCTCATAATGATATATAAACACTGAAATAGTAATGCCCAAAATATAGATTTCATTAAAAATGTTCATTTGGAACTGCTAGTATAATATAATTACCTATTAACATAGGTCATCAAACAGAAATCTAGTTGCAAGTTTAACCTAATCTAATATAAATCTGACATGCTGTTTATTATAAATCTATATATTTTACTTAATTAAGCCACTTTCATTGCTTTTTAAAACCTTCAAATTATTGCACCTATATTTTCTTAAATATAATTTACCAGCTCTCCAAGTTGGGTTTTTTTTTCTAACGTTCACACATCTGTAAGTAAGTCCCCAGCTGGGTGAAGCCTGGGAAGATTAAATAATAAGCAGTTTTTAATTTTATACTGTATTTCGTCTTGCCCAGTTAAGGATATACAAATCAGAACAGCATTTTAGGATATTTAAAAAAAAATTTTTCCTCAAGGAAAATGCTTTGCAGATTATAGTATCATCAAAAAATGTGACCTCTCCCTCTGTTAGAGTAAAAATTTTAAATCAAGAATAAAAGTAAAAGAAATTGATTCCACCTCTCATGTTCCTCTACTTTGTATTTCAATATTTATCAACAATTAAAGTCAGAGAATCTTTCCTCATGTTCTAGGAGGAGTTGATTTTTTATGCCTCATTTGTCCCTGCAGATTCACACCTGGCTTTGATAAATCCACGACTGATACTATAGAATGTAGAACTTAAATCTGAGTCCACTGTTAGACCAAGGCTTTGTGTTTTAAATACTTTTCTGCACTAAACAGAAAGAAAATGGTACAGTACAACAAAACAATAGAGTTAGGCCGAATTCCCTATCTCGAGGGAAGGATGTTCATGGATAAGTAAAAAGTGCCAATTAAGAACCCTCAGGTTTATTTTTAAGGAGCCACAGAAACGTTTGTGGGTTTCCTGATGGGAACCGGTCAGATGTTTATAGCTCCAGGCAGCTCATATACACGAGTGTTTACGCTGATGGAAATTTCAGACACTGTCAATGGACTAAAGCTGAGGCCCGCTGAGGCGGCCCCTGTCTCGCCCAATAAAGGGCTCATGAGTATGGCTCTGTGAGACTCCACCCACCACTCAGGCTGGGGCTGCTGGTGCTCTTCAATCCAACGGGTCCTTCCCTTCCCATGAGAAAAAGTACTTTGGGGTTAAGAATCACAAAATTGAAAGAAAATGAAAAATCAGTAAGATGTCCTAATTCCAAAAGAACCTGGGAATCACTCTGAAACAATATGCAACAAGGAAACATGCCTTGTTCAATGGTAGTGTAGAGACATTTGTTGACTACTTTACGGTTATTAAATTGACATGTAAATATCCAAATATGTTGGGAGCAATCTGAGAAAGCATGTTCTGCCGGCCGCTGCGGCTGGCTCCCCGTGACAGGTCCCAGGTGCTGAAGTCCGTGACTGCCCTTTCTCTCCCGCCTGCCACGGGCACCTGTCTCCTCAACACGTCACCAGAGCCACTGCAGAAAGTATGAAATAGGGTTCCACAGCAACCCATACTTATCAATATTTACCAAATACCAGACTTTTGCTCAAGCAGGGAGCTTCTAAAGATCAAACGCATCCTCCAAGATCCTGGGGATGGACTTCTTTTTCCCTAATTTTTTGTCAAGTTTCCATCTTTGATAAACTGAGTCAATATAGGCTGCTTCCAAAAATCTCTGGGGTACAGAACTACTAACATTTGTGTTCCTATCAAATTAAGTCAGAAATTTAAAAATGACACTTTCAATTTATAGTAAATGCTCCTATAATAATAGGTGGAACAATATAAAAAAACACATAAAAGTCTGCTTGATTACACTTTATACATCTTAAGAGTTGATAAAAAGAACCTCGGGAAAAAGCTTCAGTGCGTTTATTTTAAATTTACTTTACTCTTGCTCTTTCTCTAGGAGTTTATAATGTAATATAAATTTAAAGGGAAATATTTAATTAAAAAATGAATGACTTGTATCACACAAAGAACAGGACTTTATAATTAAACCACTTACATTCAAATGCTTTGATGATTAAGTGTGCAATTCTTACAGAGCACCAATAAGTCAAGAGTATACTTAAGCAGGTTGGGGGGTTCAGGAGCTTGGGAGAGGGGGGCAGAGAGAAAGGAGCTGGTCTAGAACAAAAATGCAAGCCGCATAGCATTACAGTTACACTTCAGGGGGAAAAAGGATAGAAATTTTATTAGCGTGCAGATGCTGACAAGTAGCTTGAAAATCTCCAAGAGATTCATTACATAAGACCACCCAATAGAGGATTTTTAAGGGAAAACAACTATTTGTTTAATGCACTTGTACCTTTTTTCCCCCTTTGAGACTTAAACTGGGCAATGACTCGGAAGTCTAAGCTTTTACGTTTTATCTGACTAACGTGGAGGTCAGAGGGAAACCGATGTCAATATGTCAACGGCCATCACTTTTAAACATTGAAGGCAGCCGTGACACAGTGACCGAGATGAATCCCATGGCCCTGGTTCTTTGTGCAGAAGATGTACCCATCCATCAGGTCCCCTATCAGCAGAGAGAAAGAGTGATTTCTCATTTATAGGATTTTCATTCAGGCATTCTATGTTCCTCAGTTTATCAGTGTGTGAGGGATAAGGTTTTTTTTAGGAGAACAGTGAAGGCATGCAGCCACCTAACCTTCCTAACGGAGCTTTCCAGCACAATGAAGGCACTCATATTTGGGGTGTTTCCGTTCTCATACCAGCCCTGGAGGCAAACAAGGCAGGAATTACTCTCTCCCAGTTACTAATTGTTTTTGCTAACACCCAGACACATTAAATGACTTCCTCCTTCTGGGCTGTGCTTTCTAATATTAGAAAATGTCCACTAAATGAAGGAAGCTAATGTATGCTTCACTGCGGGTAGCCTAACACGCTACACCCTAAGTATGGTGATGAAGAGGACTAACTCACTTCTAAAACCTGCTTAGCAAAAGCCATCCAAACCCCAAACGCGGCTGCTCCGATATTCCTGACGTCATCGACATATGAAAACCAACGTGATTTTGTTATGTGATTTTTAGGAAACACTTTGAAGCCCGGAGAAGAAGAAGAGCAGCGACACTTGGTGCGGTGAGAGGACAGCAGAGGCTCCAGGCGGAGGAGAGCACAGAGTCTGCAGCAGGCGCCGGCCCGGCTGCTGCTTCACATGCTCAGTGCTGAGGGCGGCCGGGCGCTCCGGGCCAGTCTTCGGAGCGGGGACAAGGAGTGACACACTGCGGGAAGCCGTGCCGGTGGGAGGAGCAGACCCCCGAGACAGTGCACGCTCACCCCTTGCAGGTACACTTGTGGCTTGCGGATCCAGGGGTTGGAAAGGAGGCTGCTCTCTGCCTTGGTCAAGAGGAGTTGGGTAGGCGTGTTCGTCTTCACACCAGGAAGAAGGTAATAAGAGTCAACTTTGAACTGATGTCATGTTTAGCCCTAAAAATCTTTATAAGTATATATTAAACAATTACATACAGTTGGTGGAGTTCAAAAAGAAGACTTTACCAAAAGTAGTTTCTAGTTTTTTCCAGATTCTCTGTTTTTTTAAAATTTTTACTTTCCTGAAAATTTATCACCGCCATTTTTCTTCCCAAGAACACACACGAACACACACACACACACACACACACACACACACACACACAGTACAAGTTAATCCATCATTCTCATACAAACTTAAAGGGGGGAAAACAGCAAAAAATAGTCATTTTTAAAAACATGATTTTAATCATCAACAATGAGAGAAAACTAAAAGAACAAAAAAAAAGATTATATAAATATTGATTATAAACAACCTGCTCTGTGTCAGGATCCTGAAGTCTTAAATGACCAGCTTAAGACTTTTTTCTTAGTATGTTGAACAATAGCTTAAAATACTCTAAAATTACACACAAAGTTATGATTTACATAAAGACCTTATTTAAAAAGATAGCATGATCAATGTTTTCACTCAAATATAAAAACTTATGTTACATTTGTGTCACATTTAATTAGAATATCCATAGAAGTTTTCTGCAAAAAAAAATAAATAATAAAGTAACTTACTAAAAATATTATGAGATGGGTGAGATTCAAAAGTAGAGAGTCAAAAAGGCACTCATATCCTATTTCAAGATTACTGCATTGGTCATAGTGAAACTTCCAAATTAAATCAACATTGGTGTCTGGGTTAAAAATCACACAACCTTCAAAAAAGTAAGGCTATAAGAAACTACCTTGATATTAGGGTTAATGCATGTAAGGCTGCTGTGCTGAGAAAAGCAAGCAGCTCTGAGAATGAGCTAGTCCACCAATGTTTACTATCTGATTATGTGCTACAAGATACTAATTCTTTTCTCGGGATGAGGAATTCAACATATGACACATGAACCATGTCAAAACATTAGTAATCGATATTTATAAATTGTTTCTTCTGTACTCATTATAAAGCACACCATGAATTCAAAAAGATATCTCTCCTGAAAAAAAAGTGCAATGACATGATATATTCCATGCTAAAAATAGTTCCCTACTGGGAAAGTTATAAAAATATTATTATCTCTAATAGTATCCTTTCTTGGCTGGGGTGGAAAGGGGATTTGTATGGGTACATAGAGACTCGGGGAGGGAGGAACTAGGCAAGAATAAAATTACCAGAGAAAGTAAGATGGAAAAAAACCAGAGTTCTGGTTAGAATTTCACCTACTAGGAAAGGTACCATGTGCCTTATAGAATATGATAATGATCAGTCTACACCTGTGGTTTTATATGCGATCCAACTCTAGCAATCCAGAAAATGACCCTCGGGGAGCAAGTCACCAAGAGCAGATTACACTCATCTTGCGACGGGCTATTACATGAAGCCAGCTCCAAAGTGGCCCTGCCCTGCTCTCTGGCTGCGCCCCAGGCCACTCCAACGGCGCCCAAGTGCTTGCCATTCATCGTGCTGTCCATGCAGCCACTCAAGCTCCCGGGGAACGACTTCTTAAAGTACACAAGTTGCAACAAACTTTTCATGCAGATCCATGCCTTGTACCCAAACTGACTTCTAATCAACAGCTAATATCTAGTTCTGGGAAATTATTTCAAGGTACCTCTTTTTGACATTTCTCTCCTCAAGAAAAAGGAAACTTATTTATGTTTTCCACTTTATTGAAATGTGTGGTCCAGATCAAAAGCCTTTGCTAATTTGTTATGGAGACACAGAGCAGATAGAGACCAATTGCTCTATCAGCGTTTCTGGGGGCCCCTCGGAGTTACCCAGTTCACTGAGGGCAGCTTCTCACAGGGCTCGTGGCCACACGGTAAGAGGCTAAGGTACCAGACTCCTCCATGGGGCTGTTTCAAGTTCCTATAGCTTTCAGGACCAAGAACTTTTGTATGAAACACTCGCTCAATAAATATTTACTGTGCACGAATCATGTGCAAGTCATTTTAATAATAGTTTTCAGGAACCCAGAAATCAGGGAGACAATACAAAGGGTTCTGCTCCCAAAAGGAATATGTGTACTTCTTTCCATCAGGAACTTGCCTAATTGCTGTCTTGGAAAGGAAGGCCACACGAAAGATGAATGAAAACACATTCTTAGTCACTGTGAGCTGGAGCTTTCTATTCACGATTGGATTTGAAATGGCATTTTCAATGTCAGCACTGTTTTTGCAGGTGTAAAATCCCACTTTGCTACTAATGGAATCCTTTTCCCCCTAAGGAAGAGAATTTTGGGAGGCAAGATTTCAACTCAATATATTTCAATTTTTCTTTAGAATTACTGGGGGGGAAACAACAAAAAAAATAACAACTGGCTTTTCTAAAAACAAGTGCATGGTGAACTCTTTTTTTCTGATAATAAGTATATGGTAAACTGGTTTTCTGAAAATAAGAGATACTCAGAAATGAATCCCTGTTCCAATAATAGCTTGAGAGTCTTTCGAAGCATATTAGGGTGATGATGCTCTGCAAATAAATTTAAATGAATTTTCTCCGCAATCTCAACAGCAGCTATTTGTAATAATCTTCTTTGTATAAATTCCTGGCATCAGGACAAGAAGTTTTATGGTGCTGACATATTAATGAAATCTCTGGTGGTTTGTGTTCATCACTTTTAAAGAAGAAGCATGCTGGGACTCTAAGATGAACACTAACTCAATAATTAAAACCAAACATGCTGCTACTTGAGAAAGACAGAAGATGGAAAACCAAATGGATTTTTAAAAGAGTAAACAGATAATAAGAACCCCATTTTTCTAAAAAAAATACTACCCAGGTATGAAAGGTAAATCCCAAGTTAAAAAATATTATTTGAAAAGAAGCATTGGAAAAACCTGGCTATCAATCAAGTAGCAGATAATCTGGAAGACCCTAGAATAACAGCTTGTCCTACCATTGGACATGTCACATTTTACCAGCAAGGATTTCATCCAGCAGTGCAGAAACAATTAGATATACCTCCAAACACCAGTGTTCTGGATGTTGTGAAAACTGTGGCTACAAACACGAGTTTATATGGCACACCTCAAGGAGTATCAGATACTGAAGAACAAGTGTGTTTCAACAATATCATTTCTATGAGGTGAATTTCATATCTATGAGAAAGTTAGACCCCTACAAGACTGTTTCACTTGATATTTAAAACGATAGGGAGTATTACTTTAATAGTAAGTTAAAGACTATTTTATCCTTGTATATTTCTCATGAAATCTAACCATACTAGTACATTTTCTTGGTTGAGGTGGAAAGGGGATTTGTATGGGTACTTCCGATTTTGTTGGTTTTATGTGTGTGTGTGTTGTTGTTGTTGTTGTTGTTGTTTTTCTCCTAATGGTAGAACGTTTTTGATTAAAAAGACAAGCCTTGTCAAACTTGTTAGCATGAACCAGAGGATCACATTTCCAATGATATTTTCTTCATCCAAATCTAAATTGGTAAAAAGAACATGAATTCTATAGACAATAGCTCTAAGTTGATATAGTAGGTCTTCTACTAATTCTATGAACTTGGACAAGACACTTAATATCCCTGACCTCACTTAAACTAAACTAATATGTTATTTTTAATAACTTGATTATAATAAATAACTCTACCTCCTGATGCTGTTGTAATAATGAAAATAGATAATATATGTAAAACACCTGGTGTACTCTTAGTGCTAAATAAAAGTTTGCCTTTATAAGTAACTGATGCCAATTAAAAGTAACTTGCTAATAAATTCATTAAAATCTTTATTTCTCAGAGAAACACTACAAGCTAGTCAACAAAGGGAATTTATTTATAAAATAGAAGGGCTCAGAGTTTGAATGGGCCTTGGAATTTCAAATCAAACTTCCTACCTGACTGTGAGTATGAAGGTGTTTTCACCAAATTGGGTCCAAAGAGCCTAACAATTTGCTAAGGCTCCCCCATTGGTGAGCGGCAGAACAAGGAGCAGCAGAATGTAAGGCTTCTAACATTGCTGACACTGCGATTCTCTTTTTCAAAGTGCATTTTAATTATTAGCAGTGAATAAGAAGATGGAATTATTTTGTCCTGGGATGAAATAAATTCTAAAAGATTGACCACTACTATATTTCTATCTTTCAATAAATGCAGCTAAACATGCCGAACAATCATCATGGAAAAGTGGCCGGGCGTGAGCACTTAACATTTTTATATCGGGCAGGAGTAGAGGGGGCTCATGATCATTCGCTGTGTCACACTCTCCCTACCTTGATTGCAGGTTTTGCCGGCATATCCGGGATGACACTTGCACTTGTTTGGTCCGATACATTCACCGTGTTTGCACTGTGGTTGGCATATAGCTGTGAAAAGAGAATGTCATGCATTATTTCTAGGTCAGCAGAACATCAACCATATAGTATTTACATCATGTACTAGCTTAATAATAATAATAAAACGCACCTTAGAATATATAAAAGAGGAGCAGAAATATACAATCACTGTGTTCTAGAATGGCAAGCCCTGTCTAAAGTACACATTAACACACCTGTGTTATATACATATGTGTGCATGTGTGTATCACTTTGGGCTGAAAATTGGTTGAATTTGAGGTCAGTACTCTAATAGTCAGAAAAAATATATAAAACTATGCATAAACACAACTGGTGTTTGTTAATAGTTATAACTTTACAATAACCTGTACTCATAACTTTAAACTCATTCTCTCAAATACACTTCAAGTCTGTCCAGTGTGGCTCAGTTGTTGATTGTCAACACATGAAACAGGAGGTCTCGGTTCCATTTGATAAGGGCACATACCCAGGCTGCAGGCTAAATCCCCAGTAGGGGGCGTGCAGGAGGCAGCTGATCAATGGTTCTCACTCATCATTAATGTTTTTATCCTTCTCTCACTCTTTTTTCCCCCTGAAATGTATTTTTTAAAGAAAAATACATTCCAAAAAGTTGTTCTTAATCCAAAGATATTGTTTAACTCTAGATAAGTTTTTTGAAGTCCAAATAAATTTCCAATTAAATAAGAAAATACTATTTTATTGGAAACAGTATTCCTAAATATTGAATGTTCAAAATAAAATAAACACTGCAACTCAATCTTTTTTGGAATTTCAATTTAAGAATACCTCTGTCATCTTGCTCTTTCTTAACCTCAGATGAATTGCTATTGCTCATCAATCGATAATGGCTTTTCTATGCCTTTCACAGCAAATAAAGATATCTATTTTTCATTTACTATCTTCTATAAACTGAGTTTATCTTTCCTCAAGACACAAAAAAAGCTATAAAATCATCATTAAATTTTTCAGTCTTTAATTCCTGCCAAGATACTGCTTAGAATTTTTTTCTGTTTACTTTCTATCAGTGATTCTCAACTGCAGGGATTTCTGCCCCCTTGGGACAACTGGAATAAATGGAGACATTTTGGTTGTCACACTGGGGAGAGTGTGCTCCTGGCATCTAGTTGGTACTGCTAAACATCCTACAATGCTCAGAGAACCCCTTCCCTTCTCACCAGCCCCACCCACCCCCCAAAAAAAGCACACACAAATTATCCAGCCAAACTGTGATGTCGCCAGACTGAGAAACCTTGCTCTATACCAAATATGTGCATGAGCTAGGCCAGATACTAGAACAGAGAGAACACATTGTATATAGTGTGGTCACTGGTATCAAGGAGTTTACAGTCTAAATGAGGGGACAAAACAAGCATGTTTTTAATTTAAGACAACGTTTGCTTATGAACATAATAGGTGACACATACAAAATGTGTAAAGAAATCATCACACAAGCATATCCATGCAGATATGTACAGAAAGCATTGTAGAAGAGGCTTAAGTTGGATCTTGAAGCTTGGGTATAAAAAAAAGGAGATGACTATCGACAATAAGGAGAACTGTGCAAAAAAAAAAATAGACTGTTTATTAGGGGACCCTGAGGAGGCTTGGCAAGCCAAAGAGAGAGTGTGTGTGTGTGGGTATGTGTATGTGTGTGTGTGGAGGGGGAAGATAAATGCTGGTAGAAAAGTGAGAAGTAGACAATCAGAGGTGAGCAGTGTCAGATGATGATGTCCCCTCAATTTCAGGAATATACACTTTATCTTATAGAAAATGGAAAGTTTAACACCATCAGTAAAATTAATAGATAAAAACCAACACTCTGGAAATATTCGCCTGGTAATAATATGTAGAAAGGACTGGAAAAAGTCCAGTTGGCATGAGGAAGAAATAATTTGTTTTTGAGACAGGAAGAGATGGGCTTCAGTAAACAAAGTGAAGAGCTGACATGTTGTAAAAACCAGAGGGGACTGGGGTCAACAGTGACCCTGAGTTCCCGAGTTCCCGACACTTGTTCCTTCCCCTATTGGCCCAGGCTGTTCTCTGTTCTGGGACATGCTCCCAGTTTCTGGCAATTCTCGAACATCATTTCCTTTAAAGCTCTACTATTCCTGTGAAACTGATGTGAAGGTTATTTCTGGTGTCTTCTACACTTCCTGACTTGCCCTCACTAACCCTCCCCTCACCTGGATTCCACAGGCCTACTGGCCAATTTTACTCCCAGGTCTTTCCTGCCCACTTGTCACTTCAACTGGACCCTGTACCACAAATGACCCTTAGACAGTGCTGCTCAATAGGTATTTAATTTGAAAGCTTACAGAAATAAAGGAGGGGGAAAAGTGGACAGTGTAAACAGCAGAGAAATATGCTTGCTTAAAATCTGATGTTAGACATGGCGTGAAATTCAAACGGGAGCCATTTTTTTTTTTCAGAACTGTAAAAAGAAATGGACTATCTCGGAGTGCCTTCCAATATAATATTTCAGTCAATTGTACACCTGATGGATGGTTTAGATGCAGTTTTTAAAACAAGTCCCGCAATAAGCCATTTTAAATGTAACTTGCTAGTCCCATCACCAAGAAATGCAAGTTGAAAAGAATTTTTGTTAAACTAAAAAAAAAAAAAAAAAAAAAAAAGATTTTTCATAAATCTTTACAATTATATATAAAAACAACCTGAATAAATCAGGTATGTCTGAGGCACCCAGAATGCCATATTTAAAAAAAAGAAAAGAGTAAAGATCTCAAAATCAGTAATTGTAAGTGAAGGTAATCACCTCTCAAAATAAAAGGAATTTGAAAGCATCTCTAAAAACATGAAAAAGTCGTTTAGAAAGTACCACTTAAAAACATAAAAAAGTGTATTTGCAAGAGGACCCTTTATGAAATAATTCCACCCGAGGCCCCAGGCCCATTGCCTTTTGACCCCCTGACCAGCTTGATGGCTATCCATTTATAGTGCTTTCAGGCACTTCACAGGAACAAACGTTTCTATTGTCCCCCTCCCTCTCGTTGTTTGTTCTCCATGGAGTGCCCTAATCTTGGGCACATCAAATGCACACATTCCTGGAGGCCAAGGATGTTAATGTTTCCTCCATGGGTAGAGAGTCAGTATTTCCAAACGGCTGTTTGCACATCTACCCGACAGACTCGGCACTGAAGTAACCAATGACCTATTTATTCCTCAGGAACTACTAAATGGGATAGGGTAGTCAAAAGTTGATATAACAATTTTGTCCCCTTACAAAAAAGAAACTGCCTCTTAACAATGTGGTGTAAAAGTCCTTTCTCCCATTACCTTGCTGGCATGAGTCTGCAATGGAATTCAATAAATATGTATTCAACACTTGTTAAAGCTAATGTAGTCTTCTAGCCAAGTGTGGATGAAATGAGAGCTACAGAGGATATAAAAAAAAAAAAGTAACTATGAAATACATTGGCCAAAACTTAACAAGAGCTGCCATAGAGAGGTGAGATAAAAGGGTGGGAGAGCAGATAATAACTGAGTAGGTTCTGGAAAAGCCTCCTGCAGGAAATGCAATCCGAGCCATGCCTTAGAGGCAACTAAGAGGCAGAGACCCTGGGAAGGGAGACGAAGCCTTTGAGAACAGAAATAAAGTACTGGGGACAGACAATGAAGAAGGTTCTAGAGAGCCAAGTGCTCTAGTGAAGCTGTCACATGAAGCTCTCCCGTGAAGTGTTTATAACAGCAGATGGGAACCAAAGACAGGCTAGGCACATCATGAAAGGCAGAAAATGCCTAGAGCTTACAAACATGTTTTCCCATCTTCTTTAAAATAGACTGCTTTCTTCTTTTTTTGCATGGAAGATGAGTCCTCCATGGCATATATGAGTAGGCGAGCAACCAAATTCCGGCCAATTACCTGGGGAGGGGCTTTTGCAAAGCTACCTTAAAAGGTCCTGACTAGGATGCCTCCTCTATCTTCTTGCCTGGAATACAGAATTCACAGTGAACTACAGAGGCCACTTCCTGACCACAAGGTAATCTTGAGAATGAAAAAGGGGGCGGAGCAAGATGTCATAATATTAACCCTAAATTGCCATCCTAGCAATCTGGGGCACTGTGCTTTGTGCCATTGTATTTGTACTTGCAGCCAAATACAATTCCTAACTGACTATCCTTGAACACAAGAGTGTGGAATCTTAATGTATGTTCGTTATCAAGTTGGCACATATTTCCTCTAGATACACATACACACACACACACACACACACACTGCATAGAAATGAGCAGATCCCAGATAAAGACAACACAATGAAAGAGAATTACAGGCCAATATCCCTCATGAACATAGATGCCAAAATACTCAACAAAATTCTAGCAAATTGGCTCCAGCAGAACATCAGAAAGATCATACACCATGACCAAGTAGGATTTATTTCGGGAATGCAAGGATGGTACAATATCCGCAAATCAATAAACGTGATACATCACATAAACAAACTGAAAGTTAAAAAAATCATATAGTCATATCAATTGATGCAGAAAAAGCATTTGATAAAATCCAACACCCTTTCCTGATAAAAACTCTCAACAAGGTGGGAGTACAAAGATCATACTTCAACATAATAAAAGGTATATACGATAAACCCACAGCAAACATCATACTCAATGGGCAAAAACTAAAACCATTCCCTCTGAGAACAGGAACAAGAAAGGGATGCCCACTCTCATCAATCCTGTTTGACAGAGTACTGGAAGTACTAGCCATTGCAATTAGACAAGAAGAGGAAGTAAAAGGCATCCAAATTGGAAAAGAAGAAGTAAAGTTGTCCCTATTTGCAGATGACATGATACTGTACATAAAAAAACCAAAAGACTCCATCAAAAAACTAATAAACTTAATAAATGAATTTGGCAATGTAGCAGGATACAAAATCAACGCCAAGAAATCTATGGCATTTCTATACAACAATAGTGAACTTACAGAAACAGAGACTAAAAAAGCAATCCCATTTATCATCGCACCAAAAAAATTAAGATACCTAGGAATAAACTTAACTAAGGAGGCAAAAGACCTATACTCAGAAAACTACACAACACTGAAAAAAGAAATAGAGGAAGATGTAAACAGATGGAAGAACATACCATGTTCATGGATTGGTAAAATCAACATAATCAAAATGTCCATACTTCCCAAAGCAATTTATAAGTTCAATGCATTCCCCATTAAAGTACCAATGGCATACTTCAGAGACCTAGAAAGAACTCTCCAAAAATTCATTTGGAACAATAAAAGACCCCGAATCTCAGCAATCTTGAGAAAGAAGAGTAAAGTAAGAGGGATCTCAATACCAGATTTCAAGCTGTATTACAAAGCTACGGTTCTCAAAACAGCCTGGTACTGGCACAAGAACAGACATATTGATCAATGGAATAGATTAGAGAATCCAGATATCAACCCAAATCACTATGCTCAATTAATATTTGACAAAGGAGGCACGAACATACAATGGAGTCAAGACAGTCTCTTTAATAAATGGTGTTGGGAAAATTGTACAGATACATGCAAAAGAATGAAACTAGATCACCAACTTACACCATACACAAAAATAAACTCAAAATGGATACAGGACTTAAACATAACATGGGAAACCATAAAAACACTAGAGGCATCCACCGGTAGCAAAATCTCAGACATATGCCAAAAGAACTTCTTCATTGATAATAACCCTAGGGCAATGGAAGCTAAAGAGAAAATGAACAAATGGGACTATGTCAAAATAAAAAGCTTTTTTACAGCAAAAGAAACCATCAACAAAACAACAAGAAAACCCACTATATGGGAGAACATATTTGCAAATGATATCACTGATAAAGGTTTAATCTCCAATATCTAAAGACAGCTTATACAACTCAATTAAAGGAAAATAAATGAGCCAATTAAAAAAATAGGCAATGGGCCTAAATAGAATCCTCTCAAAAGAAGACAGAAGGAAGGCCAAGAGGCACATGAAAACATGCTCAAAGTCACTAATTATCCGAGAGATGCAAATCAAAACAACAATGCGGTACCATCTCACACCTGTCAGAATGGCCAACATCAACAAATCAACAAACGACAAATGTTGGCGAGGTTGCAGAGAAAAAGGAACCCTAGTGCACTGCTGGTGGGATTGCAAGTTGGTGCAACCACTGTGGAGAACAGTATGGAGCTTCCTCAAAAAACTGAAAATGGAACTCCCACTTGACCCAGTAATCCCACTACTAGGAATATACCCCAAGAAACTAGAAACACCAATCAGAAAGGACATATGCACCCCTATGTTCATAGCAGCACAATTTACAATAGCTAGGATTTGGAAACAGCCTAGGTGCCCGTCAGCAGATGAATGGATCAGAAAACTATGGTACATCTATACCATGGAATATTATGCTGCCATAAAAAGGAAGGAATTCTCATCATTAGCAGCAACCTGGATAGAATTGGAAACATCATGCTGAGTGAAATAAGCCAGTCGATGAAAGAGGAACACCACATGACCTCACTCATTTATGGATAATAAAGAACATTATAAAATAATGAACAGAAAGATAGATACAGTGACAGTAAAGCAACAAGCAGACTGTCAAATGACAGCTGGGAGCGTAAGGAGATCTGGGGGAGAAAAGAGATCAACGGAAGGACTGGTATGCATGCATACCAGTCACATGCATGCATACCAATGGACACAAAACTCTGGGGAGGGAGAGCATGTATGGGAGGTCGGGAGTTGGGGGGGCGCAATGGTAAGCTATGTACACATATAATACCTTAATAAATAATAATAATAAAAATAAATGAGCAGGTCCTAGAAAAGCAATATTATTTGTTAAATTTATTTCATATATAATGCTGTAAAATTATAGAAGTATCTAAAAAATGTTACTTCTATATCTAAAAAATCATATTAGAAAATACATATCCATAATGACACTGGAAAAAAATAATTCCCAACTTCTGTGTAAACTGGTCCACCCTTTGATAACCAACTCCACTGTAATGTGAGCTCTCAGTAGCTGACCACACACACCAACCTTTACAACCTGCTGTGGACAGCAGGCCAGGAGAAGAAAAAGAATGTGATACTTTCTAGCGGTCCATTTTAGAGTGCTCTAAAAACATCAAAAATAAATAATTTGACTTGGAGGAAATACCATATCTATTGTTGCTACTACAAGTTAATCAGAAAATGCAGCATTACTTCTCTGACCTACACATTGACCAGGGACAAGAATTCTGGGCCATATTTGATGGTCCACTGTTCTCTGGCCTCCACATATGGTTTAGCAGCTCAGTAATACAAAAATTAGGTGAAGACCACAGATAGTCAATGAATGACAGATTTTCTTATCCCAAAATTAAATGCCAGAATTAAGCTGAAATGGGCAAATAATATTCAGACTTTACTTTTTAACATTCCTGCAGTATAATCTCCATCTCATTACTTTAACTAGGGGGTGGGGGGGGGAGAAACAAGTCTCAGCTGGCAAAGCAAACACAGCTCTTTTACTGTCTGTCACGTGTCCAAGCCGCTTTGGTTTGCAATCTAATAAAATTTTACTCTTAAAAATTCATCCTAATGTATAAGGTTCTGAGAGTTGGACAATGTTTTTTTTTTTTTAGGCTGATATAAGAGGTGAGTTATCAGATAAGTTAGGGGGAAATTAAGGTCCCGTGTCAGTTCTGTAGACTACTTCTTAAATAAACTAATTACACTGGGAGTCAAGTGCCAACATTGAAAAGGTAAGGACATGTTGAGATTCCCAAGCAGATGATGGCTCTGGAAAGCGACAAGGGAAAAGCCAACTCCACCTCAGGTGTGGTTAGTAACTTGAGAAGGGTTTCCTTAATGTGAGTAAGATTGTCTTCAGAGTCCTAAGAATCATTTGTAGCTTCTGCAATCTACATCATGTTGCTATTCATACATGGCCCTACGAAAAGCAGAATAAAAGAACCTTGTCCTCCAAGGCATGTAATTGAGAAACAAAGGTGACATAGAAGTATGCAAGGGCAGGGCGGAAGAATGAATGGCCACAAAGGTGGGAGATTTCAGAGAGCTCTCATTACATCTAACAAGTTTCAGAGAACTCAGATATGGAAAACTCATCTGAGGCAAACAGGAGCATACAATGAGAAGTATCTTTTTCAAAGAGCAACTGACCTTGTAAGAGAGAAAGTTGCTAAATGAAGCATGAAACAACCCACTGCTGTATGAATGGGACTTGGAAGAAGTGGAGGCAGAATTTGTAGGGCCCCACTGGAAAGGGCCTTGAGCCATCCTGTACCACAGGTACACCAAAATCCCAAAAAAAGCCTCCTACGGATTCTAAGATCTTCAGGGGAAAACAACTCCCCACCTTCCCAAATACCCTATATGCTAGTGCTGATATTCCTGCTTTCAAATCTAAACTCCTGCTGCAGCATAAGCTGAAATTGAAGTGCCTCTGATGGCTATCACTATATAATATTGCCCATTAAATGGTCTCATGAATACAGAACTCAAAACCATTTCATATGACTGATTAAATCTGTCCTCACAATATCCACAGACGGTAGGAGAGCGACATTATCCTCATTTACCAGCAGACAAGTGAAAACACAGAAGGTTACGCCCGAGTTCAGTAAAAAAATTTTTGTCCCAAATCCAAGGGTCTATCTGAACCCACCTGTTCAGATAATGGCCCGGAAGCCCAGCAAATCTGAGTGCTTGGAAGGGAGAAGGTGAGGCTGTAGTAAAACACTAAGCAAAGAAGGATGAGAGGGGAGGAGAATGTCGATGGTGATTAAGGGCAGAAAGGTATTTAAGTTGCATTTCCAGGAAGGAAACGTTGCAGGTAAGAGCATAATCTACAATTTATGGAAATTAAAGTAAGCCTGATATTTCAACATAATCTCTTTACTCTTTTGCTTGTTTTGTACCCAAAAATATATATAATGAACTATAGAATGTCTATCTCTTCTGAAGTATCTCTACATCTATGATTTTATTTTTGCTTTCACATTTTATCTAACATTCCTTTATTAAAAAATGTAAATAGCTGAAAGCGGTTTGGCTCAGTGGTAGAGCGTCGGTCTGCGGACTGAAAGGTCCCAGGTATGATTCTGGTCAAGGGCATGTACATTGGTTTCGGGCACATCCCCGCTAGGGGGTGTGCAGGAGGCAGCTGGTTGATGTTTCTCTCTCATCAATGTTTCTAGCTCTCTATCCCTCTCCCTTCCTCTGTGGAAAAATCAATAAAATATATATATTTTTAAAAACGTAATTTTTAGACTATAGTCAAATATTAAGTCAACCAGCTGGTTGATAATTTGGTGCGTGACCTTAAAATAAATAGGGTTTCTGGCCAATATAATACTGTCTACCAAGAACAGTCTGATAATAACTTATTTTTGTCCTTGGGAGCATCCAAATCAGACACATTTCAACTCTCACTATTTTTAAGATATATTTTTATTGATTTCAGAGAGGAAGGGAGAGGGAGAGAGAGAGAAACATCAATGAGAGAACCATTGATCAGCTGGCTCCTGCATGCCCCACACTGGGGACTGAGCCCACAATCCAGGCATGTGTCCTGGCTGGGAATTGAAACGGGACTTTCTTATTTATAGAAGTATGTATATTCAACCACCAATGAGCCATGCCTGTTGGGTTACTATTTAATGTTTAACTCCTAAAGTAGCCCAAAGAAAACCAACTTTTAACTATCATAATTCAGTACTATCCCTTGCCACTGAAAAATCTCCTTCTGAAGTGTTGGCCTTTTCAGTTGGCTTGGAACTTTAATTTTTCTTTTGATTTCCTCTGTGATATGAGTGGAATTCGGAATAATGCCAAATGAGATATCCAGAACACATAAGAAAATGTTATTGGAAGTGTGAAGCAGGTTTTTGTTTGATTCTTTTAAGTCAGGTAACAGTAGCAATGAGCACACTCGGCACCCAGATCTTTGTTTCTAAATCCTATCCCACAGTGAAAGGAGTCAGGACTGGGGCAGGGAGCCTGAAATGTTTTGCTGTGATAAAAAGCAAGGATGTAACGCAAAGAATGATGAAAAGATGCAAAAAGGTCTGGCTTGCAGGTGTTTCCACTGGCCAAATTTGGGATAATTTGAGCGCCAAGAAATATAGTAATTCATAACAATTAAATAAAAAAAAGAGTCCATGGGTCCAAAGTTATTCAAAAAGGATGGAGCTCCTCTTCCGGGAAAGATGCCAGTGAACATGTCGAAGGAATGGTAACACAATTTCACAACCACCATTGAAATAATTAATTTGATCAAAGGGTATCCGTAGGTGTTAACACTTTGACTGGTTGGAAGTTTGTTGGAGAACAGGATGCTCAAACAGTTTCAATGTGTCATCTGCAGATGACGTCCTAATAACAAAAAGAAGAAGGTGCCTTTCAGTGGAACCTTGATCATGTGATCAAACTTAATTAGCATCCCCCAAAATGGAACAGACTGACATTATGCACAATGGGAATGTCATAACATATGGTCACCTCTGTAATACTCTTGCAAAAAAAGGTTTCACCTGAATCCAATGATGATGAAGCCAGATGCAAATTTAGATTGCAAAACATTCTACTTGGCACTCATCAAAAATGTCATTATCAAGAAGAAGAAAAAAAGTGGTCTTACCATTCTAAACCAAAGGAGACCAAAGGGAATGTCAAGGAAATGCAATGTAAGATCTCCGCTTGTCTCATGACCAAAGAGGGAAAAAATCATAAAACTAATTATTGGGACAATTGGAGAATCTAAAATATGGATTGTATGTTACATAATATTTGTGTGTCAATGTTACCTTTCTTACATAGATTTAAGAGAGTCAGAAAGGTTTTGGGGGAAAGCAATGCTAAACATTTCTTTCTCAGAAAAGAAAATTTACAAGATAACTAGTTTCATAAGTAAGAATTCATTAGGATATAATGAAACCCATTAAAGTGTTCCTTTTAATTTAAAAAGATCATATTTGTTTTAGCTTGGGGAATGATGCTCTAATTTGGGGCAGGTTTACGGGGCAATCATCACAAAAGGCTAGAAAAATTCTAATGTGACCATTATGACTTCTTTCAGCAACCAAAATCTCTCTGTGTTTAAAAGAGTTACTGATACAATGAACTGAGCTATATATTAACAACTTTTAGAAAGGAATCATTTTGTGACTGTGCATAGATTTAATATGATGTGAAGCAATCATCAGTTTGGTATACTGTGTGTGTTTTTTGTTGTTGTTAATCCTCACCCAATGATATTTTCCATGATTTTTTAGAGAGAGTGGAAGGGATGGAGGGAAGGGGAGAAAAAAGACGGAAGAAGGGTGGGAGGGAAGGAGAGAGGAAGGGAAGAAAGGGGAGAGAGAGAGACACATACACACACATCAATGAGGGACACATTAATTGGTTGCCTCCCACCTTTGCCCCAACCGGTGGCTGGGGATGGAACCTGCAACCCAGGCACATGCCCTTGATTGGGAATCAAACCTGTGACCCTTCGGTGCATGGGCCGACGCTCTAACCACTGGACATACCGGCCAGGGCTACTGTGTTGTTTTTTTAAAGACAACATTACTTCATTAATTGCTCCAACTTTATCTCATGAAGAATGTTAAATAGAAATCTGGAAGAAACCTAAATGTCGATCACTAAGGGATTGGTTAAATACATGTTAACACAATGGCCTTCTTGCTCCCAGTACTACGGACCTGAACAGGCCTACACTGCTGTGAGAGGGACATGGGTAACCCAGGATCTTACCATGCCATTCTCCACCCTCCCCTCCCTGACTCTTCGTCATGTGTACTTAGCTCATCTTACCAGATCAATGCCTCGGTACAGCATTCAACACTGTACCTCATCTGATTCCTGCCTTCCCCACCAGGCTCATCACCAATCACAACTACCAATACACGAACACACTGAAGTTCTCAAGAAATAACACACTCTCCAATACCTCCATACCTCCACATGGAATGTCACTCCTCCCTCATCTGCCAGACTAACACCTGGACAGGCTTTGATTTCAGCGTAAACACTACCACCTCCTAGACCTGCTGCAGCCCGCATCCCGAGTGCGGAGCCCTCTCGGTGCTCCCCTACACCCCGTGCATACCTCTATCACCAGTTATTTATATGTGTTTATGTTCGCATACACATACACCATGCTGTGTCATCACAGTTAATTTTCTTATCTCGCTCTCCCACTAGACTTTGAGCTCTTTAAGTACACAGCCCCTGCTCTGAAGTAGTGTACAGCCTCTGGATAAAGACAGATATGGCAGGTGTACAAGATGTTTGGGAGAACATAGAAGAAGGAATTTCTCCGCAGAGAGGTGGGAGTCGGGAAAGTGCCAGGAAAGGCTTGCAAGAGGAAATATGAGCTGAGTCTTGAAGGATGAGCAGGAATTCACCATGTGGGTGGTGAAGGGCCTTTGATTCAGAATGAGCCGAGAGGTACGAGCAGCAGAGAGTCTGGAAGTGCAATGGCAATCCCCGGGACCGGGTCCTACAGTCAACAGCAGTCCTTCAGAGACAAGGCAGTCGTCAGCATGAAGAGCCTCATACTCAGAGAATCAGGATGCTATCCACAACTGCAGACAACCAATGGAGTGTAAGCAGCCGACGACCCAATCAGATTGCATTCTGTGTTTTCAAGCAGGTAAACTGATTTCTTTTTTAGAAACTCAAGAGTGGAGATCTATGACATTCAAAAAGCCCATAAGATAGGCAGGCAAATTAAATATATTCATTTTCCCACTAAATTATCTTTTCTGAAAAGCACAGCCTGCTTACTAAGATGGCATCGTCATCTTTCTATCCCTCTTATAAGGAAGTGTGCGATCCTTCCACCTTTGAAAGCGCACCGAACTGAACCGGACGCGGCATCGCAGGAGCTGTTGCATCGGAGATGAAGACATGGAAGCCACAGTCCCCCGCGTCACGGAGCTACAGGCTAGCCGAACAAATGGCACAGATCCACAAACCACCGCACTGCAGAGCGGAATGAGACAAGCTCTCATGTAGGACTGAATGAGAGAGAGGAACAGAGGCTTCCTCCTGCTCTGTTGGGCAGAAGGAAGGGAAGGCGGCCTTTGAGATGGGATGTGAGTCCGGGCAGCTTCTCGGTATGTCCAGTGAAGAGAGAATACAAACTTAAAAAAAAAAAAGTGTGGTCATTCATTCTAACCATTACTCACTTTCAGTTAAATATTTTGCTTACAAGTAGCAGTGTTGGTGATGTAGAACAGAAAAAAAGCCAACAGAAGATAGAGAAAAGGCCTCACGTTTGTAAAGGGTGACTTTTCCCAACCCTGATATAAACAAACGTTGAGTTACTCATTTCTTTTGACTGGAGGCCAAAATAGTAAACGGGAGATAAGTTTTTTTCAATAACGTAAAGCATTCCAGTCAAAATGTAATATCGCATCTTTTCTTCCAAATTCCCCCTGTCCTGCTTAAGGTGGGTCCCCTGGGGAGGTGGTTGTGATGAATACTGAGGCTGAGGAAGTTGGGGGGGAGGGGGAAGGGGGAGGTCTGAGTAGGACGGTGGTGGGCAGATCATCAAATCACAGCCTGTGTCCCACCCAGGTCCCAGCCCTGAGCTCCAGATCCGGCTCCCAACCACCCATCAACCCCTCATCCTCACAGCCTCAGCGCACTTCAAGCACACCACACAGCATGAAGTCTGCACTTTCTCCCCTCTTCTCCCAATGATACACCCAAAACCCGGACATCATCCCTGATTCCCTCTCCCCTCTCCTCAACCACTGTCACCACGACCAGCATGTGAACTGACAGGAGCCAGTTACTGGCAAAATGCTTTGTAAGTATTTTCTCATTTGATCTTTATAAAACCCCAATGAAATAGGCCTCTTATCTGTATTTTACCAAAAAAAAAAATATTGCTCAGAAAAGCTAGGTACGTTTCTCAAAAGCACAGTTTGTGGTGGCAGCCAGGTTTCTCTTGTCTACAAAGCCCTCAGGTCCACCACTGCCCGAGGCATCCCTCTCCATCCCTCTCCTTCCTTTCCCTTTAGTACCCTTTGTTCCTTTTCCTTCTCTCTGTTCCCACCACTACTGCTCGAGATAAAACCTAATTTCTCACCAGTTTTACGGGAACAACCTTTATCCCTGAGCCTCAACTAGCTCTTCTCCAAATCGCCACTCAAGAACACATTCAGAAACGGGCCCCAGAGCCTCAGATGCCTCCAGGTCCCAGGCACCGGCCCTGAAGAAGCAGCACGCTGCATGGTCAAAGGAAAGACATGCCCCTTCCCAATGGGCAGCTGCCAAGCGACTGACTTCGCTTCAGTGCAGCTGCTGGTTTTTCAAAGAGCCTGATGCTGCCCAGGCAACTATTTTTAAAAATGTTAAAATACTCTGTAAGTGAAACTAAATCCAACTATAGGTCAGATCTGACCCATTGGCACCACCAGCTTAAGACCTCTGAAACATAAGGTGGATTATGTGCTGTCCCTGCTTAAAATCTTTACAATGCTCCTCTACAGCTCTGGCATAAAAGCCAGTCTAAGAAGATGGCATCAAAGGCCTTCCCGGAGTCTGCCCATCCTTACTTATTCCACAGCATCTCTCATCAGATGCCCTTCAAACATATCCCCCAGTGCTGGACTAGAGTTCTTACATTTCCTGGAACGTGCCCCTTTGCTCTATGGTTTCTGAAGTTTTAATGCATTTTTTTTCTATCTGGCCAGGGTGCCCTACACTTGACTGGTCCTTCAGGACTTAGCTGGGCCACTCGCCCCTCACTCCTGGTCTGGGATACACCCCCTAAGACATGCTCTTGCAGTATCCTATCTCAAAACACACCTGTATCAAAACACAACTCTCATCAACACAGGTCATCACCTGTGGTCCTTCAACACTGACCATAAATGACATGAATGCCCGTAGCTTCATCTTACTGATGTGGTATCTGTCGTGGTTGGCCCAGGATCAGGCAGATACTAGAACTCGATGTATGTGGAATCAAGCAATCAATTGAATAGCACTGAGTGTATGAAACCTTCCTTGATCCTCTCCAGTTGGAAATAAGTCTTCCTCTGAACAACCTCAACTCTTCATTCCTAACTCTTTCCTATCTTAGAATACTGGGAGGAATGGGACAGCTATGCACCAAATCAGCTCCTTGCAAACAAGAGTCCACGTTTTACCAAGCTTTGTATCTCTCCCAGCAACCACCTTAACTCCTTTCCCCTGGTAAGCTCTCCAATGTTTGTCACATCAATCACAGTAACTCCAAATGCAATTTTAGTTTGTGAAGTAAGTGTGGGTCAAATAAATCACGGGATTTGTGGTTGTAATGCTACAGTTAAATTCTAGTTCCTTCAATTCCTTTTCTTTGGGTTAGTTAACCAAAACTATACTCCACTCTGAGGTTTGCATATTGTCTCCTTTTCACTGCTCTTTGAGTTACACACACACACACACACACACACACACTCACTCACAGAAGTATTCATTTGCAAAAAGGAATGTGAACTTCATTTAGAGAAGTGACTGTTTTCAAAAGATGGGCAGGGTAAACAATTTACATTTAAAAATATGCTATACTATGGATACTACAATGGGCCCTCATAAACACAGTTCCGAGTTCATTTATTCTGTATATCACCACACACTAATAGTAGCAAACATTTATCAAGCCAGCAACAATCTTGCGAAATAGGTTTCGAGAGTCAGAAACTGTGGCTCAGAAAAGTTAAATAAAATATCTAATATCTCATGGTCGGCAAGTGTCAGGAACAAGTCTTATACCCGGTAGAAAGCCCACCTTCTACTCTCTCTATGGCACTGTCCCCCCTAACGCAATCATTGTTCAGCCAGTTAATTCTGTAACTGTGAGTCATTATAAGACACAGACACTTGAACTTTTTTAAGTCTCCCTGAAGATACTCCTTAACTTTTATTTCTAGCGTTACCAATTGTGCTCCCAAATGCTATCAAAATCCTCTCTTTCATCTATCAGGTTAAAGTATGTTGTCTTCTTGGCACCAATCTAATTAAATAGAATTTCACATATTTCACTGAGATTTTCCACTGAAGTGTCAGTAGGGTGATTTGTTAAGTGGCATTATTCACTTCCAAAAAATGCTTTAAACAAGGAGAATGTGTACTTGTATCAAAAAGAGCAGCATGAATAGTTGTAGGTGCTCCTATAACATCTTATATCTTTTATACAAAAAAATATTTCTTACCTGAATTTTTCCATGAAGAATTAATATGAATACAATTCCCTCAGGTTAATGATAGGCTGGTGTTAGTAATTTCATTTGGTGAACTTTGTGGGTGTTTTAAAATTTGCTTCTTTAAGTATTAAAAATATAAACTGTCCTTTAGGTTAGAATGGAGGTCAATTTATTAGATTGACAAAACAAGAGAAAGAAATTACAAACTGAAAGGGAAAAGTTTAATGTAATAGCTGAAACAGAATTAACTTAGTATGATTATGAACAGAATAAACACATCTCTAAGGAGCATAGTTCTCCCCCACAAAAGCAACTCAAAAAACCACAACTGATGTTAAGTTTGATTAATTCCATGGAGTTATTATTTAGAAGTTATGCCTTTCAAGACATATATTAGCCAAAATTATTGCAAGAAATATGTTCATCTAACCTTTGAGCTGGCACCTTATCCTGGCTATTCTCTGCCTTAAGACGTAGAAAGCTGCAAAACAAATGTCCAAAAAAAGAAATTCCAGATCTTTTCTCTGTAAGGAGGAGGAACTTGGGTATTTATCAACTTGTTACATTCCCGGAGACTTACACACATTCAACTTTCAGTGCTTTTCTGAAACAAAACAAAAAAAAATCTAGGACATGTTTAAAATAGTTATATTTTAGTCACCATTTTGTCATTTTGTAACAAAACATTTTGTAACAAAAATATTAACCAATAAGTGAAGTTGTGCTATTCTTTCGCAGTCCAAATTCTAAGGTAAAATATTCAGACCTTTTGTGACACTGTACCTTCCAATCCAATTTTTCACTTTCAGAATTTTAATTTTTGGTTCCAAGAGACAGTATCCTTTTATTTAAATGTGTGTTGGACAAAGTATCTGAAAAAAATTAAAACCTTTGATCAATTAGTAACCAGGGCTGGTAGTTTTTAAATCGGATATATCTTTACTTACCTGTTTTCTTACAGACTGTATGTTCCCTTTTCTCTTCAAATTTGGGGAAGAAATATTAAGGTGTTTTGTTTTGTTTTTCTCTTTCCTTCCACAAAATTTTCTTCTTGCATGGCTGCTTTGGTTGTCCATAGCAACAAGAATTACCCCGAAAGCTCAGCCATTTCACTTAAAGGATACATAAATAACTCAGTTTAATGAAAGTAAATGGAAGAAACTTGAAACACGACTAATAATGGTCAGGATTCGACCAGCCTAGAGACCCTAGAGGTAAAGGAAGAGATGATTTCATTACTTCTCTTTTGTATGAACATCTTCCCTCCTTAGAGCATAAAACACTCTAACTTTCGATTTGCATGTTGATTTGTAGAACTTAAAATTAGATGAATAGAGCCTTCTTTTGGATACCAGCAAAAGAAAATAATTCTAAGTTCAATTTGATTCAAATGAAGTAGTAATTTTATCAATGCAGAATTATTGCTCTATATTTTTAAAGTTGGGCCACATTTCTCCTACTTAACAGGAGTCAGTCTTGACACTCAGAGATTTAGTGAATTTTATAATATTGGCATATACACATCCATTTACATTAGATTTACATGTCAGAGATTTTTTTATATGGGTTAGGTTTATAAGAAATTAGTGGGGATTTTTTACTGTTGTTAACTTCAGAACTCACCATACCTTGATGTTGATACATTTCTTAAAATAGATAGAGAAATATATCAGGTACAAGAAAAAAGCTGAAAATAAATCAAAGCATAAACTGAAAATTAGATTCCAGATCACATATTAAGAACATTGTTTATAACAATGGTTCTATATGAGAAGGGGAAAATATAAAAGGATACCGTTTCTTTAACACTCTTTAATTGCCAATTTTGAAAAAGCTAATTTATCAAGAAAATATATTAAATGATTTTAAACAAATGTTAAATAAACATAATTTATTGTAAAGAATAGCAAACATCATTATTTCCTAATAAACAGCCAAACAGTTCTGTATAGTTTATTTTCATTTTATAATGTTGTTAAGTTGGGCCACATTTCTCCTACTTAACAGGAGTCAGCCTTGACACTCAGAGATTTAGTGATTTTATAATATTGGCATATACACATCCATTTATAAGACTTTTAGCCTGAAATTTTAGCCAATGCCCCATATTTTAACACGTGCATTTTAAAACTATATAAAACTGTACTTTAAAGAAATGTTAAACCTGAAAGAGATTCTTTCCAGGGAGTTTCTGGAGTCTATTTTCTATTGACACATACGGAAATTTTCATAGGCAGCCATCACCATGATCTTTGTGAAAATTGCCAGAAAGAAATGCCCTACCTGTGTTTTTCTTGCATGTGCTATAAACACCACTGTGAGAAGCACTGAAGTAGGATTCATTAGTAGCACCTAATATAGACGATCCTGTCCCATTTCCTCCTAATACTCTGTGTTCTTTACAGCCAGTATAAACCAGCCATAGCAGTACATACAGGCAATGTTACCAGTGGACCCACTCAGTGACAGCTCACAGATCTAGAGCTCTCTCCTGCCACTTGCCCGAGAACCGCTGCTTAGATGGATCTGAGGCTTCTCAGGGATGCTGTGCACTTCACTGAGGGTTCTCAGGGATGTTAGGCATACTTAAAAAAAAATAAGCCCTCTGGCGATCTTATGAAATTGTGACTAATGTAAACCAGAGAAACTAAATTATTCAGGGATTACTCCTTGCATGCTAAACACAGGTTTATGGATTTGCAGGCAATCCTGGGCTATGGACGTGTGGACAGCGTTAAAGAAAATGAGGGATGAGAAACCCCAAGGAACTGAGCCTGCTTACAACCCAAATGTAAGTCTATTGTCTGATATATAATTCAACTTACTGTAAAGGATTATAAAATGCCCAAATATTAGGCCAATCATAATCATTGAAAAATAAATAATAAGATGCTTCAGGCTAAGATAACTGATGCAGTTTCCATGGGACTCAGACAGGACTCACATGGCTTCCTAAGCAGAGAGCACAGCCTGACACATGTGTCTCCTTCCAGGTGACAAGTGCCAGGGACATGCATGGAGGGGAAAGATCCCGCCTGACACTGTACATCTACCTCTCAACCCTAGTCTTTAGCTAGAAAAAGTAGTAACTCTAAAAATCCCCCAGGTCCCAACTTTAAATGTCATGCCATACTTCTCATTGTTAAAAAAGTTAATACCCTGTTTCCCCAAAAATAAGACAGTGTCTTATATTAATTTTTGCTCTCAAAGATGTGCTAGGTGTTATTTTCAGGGGATGTATTATGTTTCCATGAAGTAGGTCTTATTTTCGGAGGGTGTCCTATTTTCAGGGAAACACGGTATTAACTAGACCACCAACTTTTACCATACATAAAAATAAACTTGAAATAGATAAAAAACTTAAATGTAAATCACAAAACCATAAAAATCCTAGAAGAAAACATAAACAGTAAAATCTCCAATATCTGGTGTAGCAATATTTTTTGCCAATACATTTCCTAGGACAAAGGAAAAAACAATAACAATAAACAATGGGACTACATCAAGGTAAAAAAAAAAAACCTTCTACATAGCAAAAGAAACCATCAATAAAATGAAAAGGGAACCTACTATGTGGGAGAGTATATTTGCCAATGATACATCTGATAAAGGGTTAATCTCCAAGATATATAAAGAACTTTTACAACTCAACACCAGGAAGACAAACAATCCATTTAAAAAAATGGGCAAAGGACCTAAATAGACACTTCTCTAAAGAAGATATACTAGTACATACGGCCAATAGACATATGAAAAAAAAAACGTTCAACGTCACTAATCTTCAGAGAAATGCAAATTAAAGCTATAATGAAGTATCAACTAACACCTTCCAGAATGGCTATCATCAATAAATCAACGAGCAGCAAGTGTTGGAGAGAATGTGGAGAAAAGGGGACCCAAGTCCACTGTGGGTGAGAATGCTGACTGATGCAACCTTTTTGGATGAAACCAAAACAATATGGGGTTTCCTCCAAAAATTAAAAATGGAACTGCCTTGCCTAGCCAGTATGGCTCTGTAGCTGAGTGGCGGTCTGTGAACTAGGAGGTCACAGTTTGATTCCCAATCGGGGCACATGCCTGGGTTGCAGGCTCAATGCCCAGTAGGGGGCGTGCAGGAGGCAGCCGATCAATGATTCTCATTATTGATGTTTCTATCTCTCTTCTCCCTCTCTATTCCTCTCTGAAATCAATCAATATATATTTTTTAAAAGAAAACAAGTTTTTTTTAAATGGAACTGCCTTTTGACTCAGTGATCCCACTTCTAGAAATATATTCTAAGAATCCTGAAACCCTAATCAGAAAGAATACATGCACCCACATGACCATAGCAGCATTATTTTACAACTAGATGCCCGGTGTGCATCATTTGTGCCGTGGGGAGTCCGGGGGGTCCCTTAGCTGGCCTATTCCCTTTCACAGTCTGGGAGCCCTTGGGGGATGTCTGACAGACAGCGTAGACCCACTTCCCACGGAGCGGGCCTAACCTGGCAGTCACACATCCTTAGCGCTGCCTCAGAGGCAGGAGCGGCTCTTGCCACTGCCATTGCACTCACCAGCCTTCAGCCCGACCTCTGGGTGAGCAGTGCTCTCCCTGTGGGAGTGCACTGACCACCAGGGGGCAGCTCCTGCATTGAGGGTCTAGCCCCTGGTGGTCAGTGCGGGTTATAGCCACTGGTCATTCTGCTGTTCAGTTGATTTGCATATTACCCTTTTATTATATAGGATAGTTAAGTTATGCAAACAGCCTGCATGCCCATCAGTAGATGAGTGAATAAAAAAAGCTGTGGTACATACACCATGGTATACTATGTGGCTGTAAAAAGAAGGAACGCTTACCCTTTGTGACAGCATAGATGGATCTGGAGAGCATTATGTTAAGTGAATAAGCCAGTCAGAGAAAGACAAATACCATATAATCTCACTTAGATGTGGAATCTAATGCACAAAATAAACTGATGAACAAAACAGAACCAGAGGCGTGGATACGTGGAACAGACTGACAGATCTCAGAGGGGAGGGAGGTGGAGGAGACTGGAAGAGCTTAGCCAAAGAATATAAATGCATAGCCCTTGGACACAGACAACAATGTGATGAAGGCTGGGATGGGGCATGGGGACTAGGTGAAGGGGGCAAATGGGAGGAAAATGGTAGACATCTGTAATAGTGTCAACAATAAAAATAATGATAGTAAAAATAAAGTGAATGACAGTGAGAAAAAGTTAATATTAGCGTGGTAAATGCTAATCATAGAAAGCTATTCAGCACTATACATTTATAATACCAACATCCAGGACAACTGATTCCATGAATAACATTTTAGGTAAGAATTTGGATGATCCCAACTTTTAGTCCACTACTTTATAAGTATTAAAGCTACAGAATTCATCAGACTTAAACACAGGATTAAAGAACAGAACATTTAGCAAATACAGACATTATTTCTTCATAAATTATGTTTAATTCCCTCAATCATTTAAAAAACAATTCTGTCTTATTTAGAAAATGAAAATGTTTAATTCTTGGCCATCTATAGACAACAAGATACAATGAATCTTTTAATTCATCAATGGTTTAAAAATTCAATTTAAGGGTCAAAGGACCTTGAACCATTACCTAGTAAGAACTATTACCACAGTAAGTGTAATATAAAATCAACTCTAAATACCCATATACATTAAAAATTACAACTAAGCTGGAACTGCAATTTGTTTTTCTATTATTTGCTATTTGTTGGAATGCATGCATATGGCAGATAATTATCAACTACCTACAAAATCTTAACATTGAAGAAAAATAGAAGGTACTAAACTTTAAAATAATATTTTGGGTAACAGAAAGCTTATATTTGAAAAGTCTATCCATGAAGTAAGTTTCTGAAAATTTAGCAACACACACCTTTGACCATTTAGGGACCTTTCATAGAAACTGGGTTTGAGAACTCTGATTTATAAAAACAAGGCTAAAGATTTTGAAAAACAACATTGTTTTTGGCAAAGTAAGCCTAAATCCAGAAATTCTTAATGGTTTCTTCCTTTGTGTATATTAGCACAAATTTAAACTGTGATGACATCTTTCCTAAAAGTTCACAAGTCAATATCTTCAAAAGGCAACCCTAACTTTGTGATGTGATTTTATAATAGAAAAACAATCTCAGTTTTGAATAATTTATATAATTAATCTACAGCAGTGATTTTTCAACCTTTTTTCATCTCACAGCACACATAAACTAATTACTAAAATTCTGTGGCACTCCAAAAAATATATTTTTTAGCATTCTGACAAAAAACAGTAGGTATAATTTGGATTCATTCACACTGAATGACTATTGTATTGGTTATTGTTATTTTTACTTATTTATTTAACAATCTTATGAAAAGATGTCAGTGCCCCTGACTAAATAGTAGGGTATGCATGTTTTTAAAATTCTTAAGGCACAACGGTTGAAAATTGTTGATATACAGAATAGTGAAAGAAATATTGACTAAATCAAGTGTTCAGTTTTAAAATTTAGTTGAATCTAAAATTATCCACATGCAAATCACCTATGGCAAATCCTTAATTGCAGATTGGCTCTACACTGACATCTAGTACCCACCAAGGCTGAAACCAGCCTTTAGTTAATTCCGATAGGAAATGAGGACTTCTAATTATATATAACTTAGAAAAAAACTGTTTCCCCCCCCAAAATCAACTATATATTCTAAAGCTAAGAAATCACTTTAGGTACCCATATCTTTTCCTTCCATGAGAGTTAAAAATAACAAGTTGACTTTACCGTGTTTCATCAGACTAAAAACTAAAACTCTTGAGAGAATCTAAGAAAGAATATTAAATAAATATATAGATATCTGTTACTATTTTATAACATATAATAATACTTTATCATATGTAGGTTTTAGTGTACTCCTGTATGCTGGCTTTATTAGGAATTCTATTATGACCATAACTCTCTCTTTAATTATGCACTAGTAGTAATGAAGTGATGAAATAAAAAAAACTCTAAAAAAAAGCTTTAGTGCATTCCAGTGGAGAATTTCTTTATATTTGATATTACTTAACAAAACTATGTCTTGTAACACACTAGATTTTTAGTAAATAGGGGTATGCTTTGCAACTAATTTGCTCTGGTAGATTCGCAGGGATACACTGTCCATCACATCAGGACTGTGCTCTCAGTATTTCTCTCTGGGTGTAGGCACTTTGAATTTTTTTTTGAAAATTATCAATGTTTCATCTTTGAGAACTGATCATTTATTAGTTCCTATGAAAGAACTTGGCCCCTCCCATGTAAAAATCCTCATTTCTCCTCCAACTTGATAAAGGATGAAAACTCAGACAGGGTAGATTTTTGGTTGGTGCTGATCTCCTGGGGCAGTGTTTGGCAAACTCATTAGTCAACAGAGCCATATATCAACAGTACAACCATTGAAATTTATTTTTAGAGCCAAGCTTTTTAAACTTAAACTTCTTCTAATACCACTTCTTCAAAATAGACTCGCCCAGGCCGTGATATTTTGTGGAAGAGCCGCACTCAAGGGGCCAAAGAACCACATGTGGCTCTCGAGCCACAGTTTGCCGACCACCTAGGGCCACCTAAGGCACATGTGCATCAGGGTTCCAGTGTCCCTGGAGCTTCAGGGGTATGTGGGAATGAGCACTTTTTCACAGCACAGTTTGGGTGTCAAATAGGGACTTGAAGGATACACCACAGGCTCTGCTTTGAGTCTATTTTAGGCCTATATGGTTTATGTAGAGCAGCCCTCCATGAGATCCAGTAAACTAGGATAACAACTTTGCACGCCTGTAACAATCTGGAGCTTTGAGGAAATGAGCAATGGTCAAGATTTTTAAAATATATATTTTATTGATTTTTTTACAGAGAGGAAGAGAGAGGGATAGAGAGTTAGAAACATCGATGAGAGAGAATCATCAATCAGCTGCCTCTTGCACACCCCCACTGGGGATGTGCCCGCAACCAATGTACATGCCCTTGACCAGAATCGAACCTGAGACCTTTCAGTCCTCAAGCTGATGCTCTATCCACTGAGCCAAACCGCTTTCGGCCACTGTTCAAGATTTTGCTGTTCCTGGGTTCACTGGCCCTTATTCCAGTTTGTGCCTCATCCACCTCTTACTCCAAGCCATAATTTACATGGAAATAAGAATATAGCAAAATGATGATGAGCTAATATATAGATATGTAACGAATACAAAAAATAATAGCTCATGCAAAACTGATACAGAAATCTCCCCCACTGATTTCTTTGCAGCACCTCATCCTGGATCCCAGGAGACCCCTAGCTGCAATCTGTTCACATTGTACTAACTCTACCAACTGGCTGATGAGGACTGATTTTTAAAAGATAGGGACTAAAACAAAAGTAAAAAATATATGGAGTGGCCTTGAATTAATAACACAACAATCTTCAGGACATTGTTAGAGATCCTAACTTGGAACGGTCTTGTCTAAACTAAAATTGTCCATAAAGCCCTCAACAGTTCATCCATCACAGCTAGATTTCATGGAGCGGTGGCTCAAAAAGCTAAGTGCATAGATAATACCGCTTAAATGGCATACAGAATAGCCTGCCATGTACTTCCAGAGTAAGGACCTCACCTAGCATCGGAGGTCTTCTATGAAACAGCTTTAGCAACCAAAGCTGACTTCCAGGTAGAAATGTCACTGTCCCTTCCACTCCCATCATCCACCCCCACTCTGCAAAAGACAGCATGAAAGTCTTCCTTCAGAACGATCTGTGGGAAAAGCCATACCTTCCCCCAAATAAATGGTTTGCTTTATACCTAAAAACATGAATTATATGAGCAATAGCACGTCCCATTTTCCTTTGGCTACCAGAAGTGAAGAGCCAAATTACAAGGCATATTTAGGATCCTATGGCTTATCTATCTGTGTTTTAATAATTCTCTTCTCAGTATCTTACCTTTTATTCTGTCCTTTCTTTTTCTGCCCCCTAGACCTTGTTAATTCTATATTCCTAGTTTATTGTATGTTTTCCTGGAAGACACGTCACATCCTTCCCCACACAAGGTTGAACATAAACAAATTCAAAGAAATCAATTCTACTTATCTTTTAAGGTATTTCCCAAGAAATCAAAAATAGAAAGTAACTGAGCAGAGGGTTTCTACTTTGTAACATTACTCATGATTTCATCTCCTTTAAGTTACATATTTTATATAATAAAGTTTATACAAATAAAATGAGCCCCTTAATTACTATAATTACATAAAAATAGGATGTCTCTAGAAATCTCCCACCTCTAAATGTATAAAACAATGACGATGAATCTGCAGAGATATTCATTATAGCATATTTCACAAAAACAAAATACTGAAAACCACCTAAATGTGCATAAATAGGGGATTTTAATATAAATTATGGTATACTGTGCAGCCATTTCAAAGAATGAGTGAGATGTACATGCAGTGATAAGAAATAGTTTCCAAAATGTAATCCTATATAATAAAGAGATAATATGCTAATTAGACTGGACAGCAGAACAACCTTCTGGACCAGTGGGTGTGGGGGGCCCCACGGGGCTGTGAGTCAGTGGGGGCCATGAGGGCTTACACTTGCACAAATTTCGTGCACTGGGCCTCTAGTATTACATAAAAAATAAGTTACAGAACAGTTCTTACCTTGTGCTATTATTTTATGAACAAGGAAAGTTTTGAAAATGCTTAGAAGTCTCTGTAAAGATCAATAGGAAATAATTCATGAGGGTTGAATCTAGATGTCAGAAATATTAGGACGTCAGAAAGACTTTTCTCTCTCTCAACCTGAGTCTTTTTTAATTTTTTACTTACACATGCATTTCTTATTTTGTTTTCATTAAACAATTTAAGTATATAATTGTGATAAGGATTAGAATAACTAATGAGAAAGGTATCCTACAGTTTTAAAGTCACTTTTTAAAAGTATTTTAGTACAAAAATATATTCCTATTTCCTGAAAATCTTTTTATCCTAACAGGTGTCCCCCAAAAAACTTTATTCTGATATCAAAATTGTACATAACCCTTCCTAATGGATCAGAGGTCTAGTAAAAAAGCAAACATTTATTTACATAGGCATACAAATTATGGCTGGCCTATAAAGAGAATAAAAAGTCAATGAATTAAGCAACTCCTAAAAGAATTTGTGAGTCGTTCTTAAAAGCAAAAAGAAACTCACATCCATAAAAAATAGAAAACTGATAGGCAAGAAGCCAGGTGGAAATCTTGGCAAATAGACAAACCTCACCCCATCCTCCCAATATCAATGTCAGTTGCCTCTGGTCCAAGAGAAAACAAATGAAAAGTGGGGATAGAGGGTCCTTCATTAACTTGTCAGAGAGGCTTGGGGGGGGGGAGTATATCCTGGAGCATGCTAAAATCAAGCAACAAATTAAGAGTCTGGATATAGGATTGCCAGAGCCTTGTGTCAGCACTACAATCCAGTATTTCCCCTTACTGCTTACTACCAGGTAAGAAACCATTGGCCAAGCATCTAATGTTAACAATGTATGCCATCTGACCACACAGAAAAAGCGATCCCACAGAAATACTAGAACACATGCAAAACAATATTTTTTCTATGTATGTAATTCAAAGTTGCTTGTTTCAGATTTTTTTGTATTAGTAAAAGATTAGAATCAACATAAATGTCCATGAATAAGAAATTGGTTAATAAATTAGGGTATAGACAATTTTTTTAAAAAAAAGGCTCTTTATATGCTGGTGATAAAGAAAGCCTTTCAAAATGTATAGTTAGAAGAAATGAGCAAGAATGGTGTATATATAGTATGGTTTCATTTGTATAAAAGAAGTGGGAGAAAAGAATTAAAGGAATTTGCCCAAAAGTATGTAAAGTATTTCTACACAAAAAATTGGTAATAGCCATTGCTTTGAGGAGTAGCATTTGAGAATATGAACACATTTTCTCTTATAAAATAAATACATATTTTAAAAGATGGATGGGAAAATGTAAAAACCTGCACAAAATTGGTGGAAAGGGGGAAACGTATGTGTGTGGTGGTGTGGGAGGAGGGGGGTACTAAGAACTAGGCCATCAGCACCTTTCTCTCCTTCCCTTTTGTCTCTCCCACGACGAAAGCCCAGCCCTGTGATGAGTCTCTTCCACTGTTCATTGAAGATGCTGCATAGAATCATTCCCGTTGCTGAATTATCACCTTAAAGCATGCATTTGATTCAACTGACCCATAATGCATATATCAAGAGACAAGTGGATAAAAAAAGTTGTGGTACAAATAAACAATGGAATATTATTTGGCCATAAAAAGGGATGAAATGTTACCATTTATAACAGCATGAGGGTATTATGAGGAGTGAAATAAATCAGTCAGAAAAAGACAAATACCATATGATTTCACTTATATATGGAATCTAAGCAACAAAATAGACAAACAAAATACAAACAGACTCATTGATACAGAGAAATAGACTGATGATTGCCAGAGAGGAAGGAGTTCGGGCAACTGGGTGAAAAGGGGGAAAGAATTAAGAAGTACAAATTGGAATTTATAGGGAACTCATACAACTTAACAAAGGGAAAAGAAACAATCCAATAAAAAAAAATGGGCAAAGGACCTAAATAGACACTTTTCGAAAGTAGGCATACAAAAGGCCAAGAGACATATGAAAACATGCTCAAAGTCACTAATCACCCGAGAGATGCAAATCAAAACAACAATGAGGTACCATCCCACACCTGTCAGAATGGCTGTCATCAACAAATCAACAAAAGGACAAGTGCTGGCGAGGATATGGAGAAAAAGAAACCCTCGTGCACTGCTGGTGGGAATGCAGACTGGTGCAGCCACTGTGGAGAACAGTATGGAGTTTCCTCAAAAAACTAAAAATGGAACTTCCATTTGACCCAGTGATCTCACTTCTAGGATTATATCCCAAGACACTAGAAACACCAATCAGAAAGGATATATGCACCCCTATGTTCATAGCAGCACAATTTACCAGAGTGGATTAAAAAAACTGTGGTACATCTACACAATGGAATATTATGCTGCTGTAAAAGAGAAAGAACTCTTACCATTTGTAACAGCATGATGGAACTGAAGAGCGTTATGCTAAGGGAAATAAGCCAGCCAGAGAAAGGTAAGTACCACATGATCTCACTCATATGTGGGATATAATGAACAACATAAACTGATGAACAAAAATAGATTCAGAGACAGAGAAGCATCAAACAGACTATCAAACCTCAGAGGAAAGGCAAGGGAGGTTGGGGTAGAGTAAGAGATCAACCAAAGGACTTGAAGGTATGCATATAAGCATAACCAATGGACAGACACTAGGGGGCGGTGAGGGCATGTGCTGAGGGGTGGGAGTGGCCTAGGAGAGGTCAATGGGGGGAAAAGAAGACATATGTAATACTTTAAACAATAAATAATTTTTTTAAAAGTACAAGTTGGGAGTTACAAAACAGTCACAGGATATAAAGTACAGCATAGTGACCATAGTCAATATTTTAATAACTATGTGTGGTGCCAGGTGGGTACTTGAAATATCAAAAATCATAAAGTATATGATTTTTAACCACCGCACTGTACACCTGAAATTAATACAAAACAATTAAGAATATAAACTGTAATTGAAAAACAAAATTAAAATTTTGGAAAAATGCATATAACATGAATTCTACAGATGTCCATTACACCTGTTATAATGAAATAAAGAGGGGGGGGGGGCATACCAATATTTCTTAAAGCTTAACAAAACTTTTCAAGTAAAAACCCCAGTATTGTTTCTGTGGCCAGAAATTCCTCCTTAGTCCCAGTGTGGACATAAGTGTGCACTTTCCAGCAGCATTGTCCTGTGGTAGGTGTTTTTGTTTTGTTTTTTAATCTTCACTGAAGGATATTTTTCCATTGATTTTTATTTATCCTTTCAAAGAACCAGCTCTTGGTTCTATTGATCTTTTGTATTGTGGTTTGTTTGTTTGTTTGTTTGTTTTGTCTCTAGGTCATTTATTTCCACTCTGATCTTTACTATTTCCTTCCTTCTACTTACTCTAGGCTTTTCTTGTTGCTCTATTTATAGTTCTTTCAGTTGTCGGGTTAGGTAACTTATTACTGGTTTTCTTGTTTGTTGAGCTAGGCCTGTAGAGCTATGAACTTCCCTCTCACGACTACTTTCGTTGTGCCCATAGATTTCGGATTGTTGTGTTTTCATTGTCATTTGTTTCCATAATGTTTTTTGTTTCTTTGATCTCTTTGGTAACCCATTCATTGTTTAATAGTATGCTATTTAGCCTCTGTGTGTTTTATTGTACTTGATTTCTAGTTTTATGCCATTTTGATCTAAGAGGATGCTTGATGTGATTTCAATCTTCTTGAATTTGTAGAGACTTAGTCTGTGTCCTAATATGTGGTCTATCTTTGAAAATTTCCCATGTGCATTTGAGAGGAATGTATATTCCTTAGCTTTGGGGTGGAATGTTCCCATTGATTTTTGGAAAAGTGGAAGGGAAAGGGGCAGACAGAGAGAAACACTGATGTGAGAGAGACACATAGATTAGCTGACTCCCGCAGGGTCCCGACCAGGGCCAGGAGCCTACAACCAAAGTACATGCCCTTGACTGGAACCAAACTGGGACCCTTCAGTCCACAGGCCCACACTCTATCCACTGAGCCAAATTGGCTAGGGCCTGTGACAGATGTTCATAAGCAAATCCAAGCAGCTGAATTTGCAGTGACTAGAGTGCTTCCCTTCACTTGGCCTGCCCTCCCAGTTTGGGAAGTACTAAAATTTCTAATCCATAAAGGTTATAACCTGCTTAGCTGAACTTTATGAGGCAATCTTAGGAAATTAGTAGCTTTAACTAATATTATATAAAGGTCAGTTCTAATGGGGGCAAAGAATGAAGGAACCAAGTAATTTCTGTGAACCTTAACTTTTAAGACTACACACATATTCAAAAACTACCTGTTTGCAAAGGTCAAACATCTTCAGCACTGCTTTAGCTTGGAATTTGCATTCCAAGACCACTTGAAGTTACTCAAAGTGCATGGCGTTCTTAAATAACCTTCTTGCAGAAAGTAGTGTTTGAAAATTCTTAATAAAAATTTTCACTTTGTTACCAGAGGGGTCAGGTGGTGGGAGGAGCAACTGGAAGAAGGCAGTCAAAATATACAAATACCGTATTTGCCGGCGTATAAGACGATTTTTTTGCCCTGAAAAATACCGTATTTGCCGGCGTATAAGAGACTGGGCGTATAAGACGACCCCCTAACATTTCCACAAAAAATACAGAGTTTGTTATATACTCGCCGTATAAGACTACCCCCCACTTGGAGGCATATTTTTCAGGGCCAAAAAGTCGTCTTATACGCCGGCAAATACGGTAGTTATAAGATAAATAAGTACTAAGGATGAAATTACAACATTAATATAGTTAATACTGCTATATGCTATATGTGAAAGTCGTTAAGAGAGTATATCCTAAGAATTCTTATCACAAGAAAAATACATTTTTTCTTTTGTATCTACTATATGAGATGATGGATGTTAACTTATTGTGGTAGTCATTTTTCTCTCTCTCTCTTTCTCTCTCTCTCTCTCTCTCTCTCTCTCTCTATATATATATATATATATATATATATATATATAGCATTCAAAGCAGATTCCAACATTTCTTATTTACTCTTGATTACATTAAAGAAGTTTTTCAAAAGGTAAATAATCAAAGGCTACCTAATTTTGTGACTAGGGGTAGGAAATAAATCACCAGTTGTAGGAAGCAAAAATTAATAAATTATTTTCCACTGACAAGGCCAAGTTACTAAGCCTAGATATAAGTAAAGAGTTAAACAAGAAATTTAAACATTTCATTTTCTTAATCAAAATTCTCTGCTTTACACTAATAACGTTTTTCATTTGAAATACAGAAAGAATTCAACAATTTGCTCATCATTCTTTCTAGTAATCCACAATCATAAGCCAGTAACATGGATCATCCAACTAAAATTATATGACAACCCCAAAATAGCTTCAGAATGTATTACTCTGTCTCTCAGTCCCTACTTTGAACTAACCTATAAGCTTATCAAATATTGATAAGAATCCAAAAATTGTACAGTTGTAGCCTTAGGAACTTCAGTGAGAGGAAGGAGAAAATGAGATTTAAAGCAAATAAAGCAGAGGAAGGGGGAAGGGTGTCCCGGGTGAGCCGTGTGTCCCATGGGGTCGAGTGCCCCGGGTGAGCCGAGTGTCCTAAGGGAAGCAGTGGGTCCCAGGGGAAGGGGCGGTGAAAACCAGAGGAGGAGCGGACTCTATTCATATGAGCCTGAGATGGTCACCATAAAACAAGCAGATTGTCAAATGACAGGGGGGAGGGGAAGGAGACCTGGGGGGAGACAGGAGAACAACCGAGGGACTGGTATCCATGAACATAAGTACAACCAATGAACACAAAACTCTGGGGAGGGAGGGCATAAATGGGCGGTGAGGGGGGGCAATGGTAAACTATGTACACAGAAAATACCTTAATAAAAAAAAAAAAAAAAAAAAGCAAATAAAGCAGAGTCAAACTCTAGGTGTAGGTGTTATATCTTTAAAAAAAAAAAAAGAAAGAAAATGTGTTTTTCTTAATTATGTGTGTTACATATGTTTTGAGAGAGAAAGAACCATCAATGAGAGAACCATTGATCGGCTGCCTCCTGCACACCCCACACCAGGAATTGAGCCCACTATTCAGGCATGTGCCTTGATCAGGAATCCAACCTGCAACCTCTCGGTGCATGGGACAACTCTCAACCACGGAGCCGCATCGGCAGGGCTAGGTGTTATAACTTTCCAAAATCTCCAGAGAAACACAAACATCTGCGTTCTGTCTGGTGTTAAGTAATAATGATGCAAAACCACCCCAATTCACATAATTTCCTTCAGAAACCACAAATTGCTCACTGACAGCCAAAGAACTCAGAAACTGAATAGCTTTATTGAAGCGTGGAACTAGTTGTATTTTGAGTTTTTCTTCACTCCTCTGTAAAGCACTTTCAACAGAACCGCTATTGTCAAAGCCACATATACAGCCAAATCTACAAGTAAACAGACAACCATATAGATTAGAAACAGAGCCTATATACTCTTTTCTACATTATGGAATCGTAGAAATCTGCTCGAAGGATAAGAAAACAGCAGCTGAGAAATGTAAACAGGTAATGTATAATAATAAAAGCGTAATATGCTGGTTAGACGGGACAGCTGAAGGAACTTCCGGATGACCTTTCAGATAAAGCCGGGGCTGTGATGGCTGAGGCAAGCCACTGTGGCTGCAAGGGCTAAGCCCCTTGCATGAATTTCGTGCATTGAGCCTCTAGTTAGGTATAAAAGCCAGGACTGGACTCAGTTGTCCCCATTTGTCTAGTGCTTTTTAAATATATATATATATATATATATATATATATATATATATATATAAATATATAATTGATTTTTTTTTACAGAAAGGAAGGGAGAGAGATAGAAAGTTAGAAACATCAATCAGCTGCCTCCTGCACAACCCCTACTGGGGATGTGCTTGTAACCAAGGTACATGCCCTTGACCGGATTCAAACCTGGAACCTTTCACTCCGCAGGCTGACGCTCTATCCACTGAGCCAAACTGGTTTTGGCTGTCTAGTGCTTTTAACTTAAAAATTGTTTCCAAGGCATACACAGCTTTGTAAAATAAAATATAGTTAGAAAAGGTCAATGGAGGGGAGGCAAGGGGGCATATGCAATACTTTCAACAATAAAGATTTAAATGATTTCTCAGGGTTTACACATAAACCCTGAGAAATCATTACAGAGATCTCCACTTGGTAGGAGTAAAGAAATTGTTAAAATAATTCATAATAATTGTGTCATTATTATGATGGAAAAGTTAAGGAACAGAGCAATTATAGAGCAATAAACAAATGTTCTGTGAGTGATTAGGGGCTGTGTGCTGTAAATATGTAACCATCAGTGTGTTGGTATTATGAACATATTCAGAAAATTTCACTGTACAATAAACAGCCACATCAATAGTCAATAAAGCCCAAGGTAAATAGAAAAAAAAATTTTTGAGTTCTCACTACACAGAGATTTGCTTATGAGTGAAGAATACAAAGAACCAAAGGGCAGAAAGAAGGCAAGAGTATGGCCTCCCCCAGAGGAACTGTGAAAATAGAATCTGCCTGTTTCTGTGATCGGGCCTGCCTTCCCAGCTGGCGGCAATGTTGGGATGGAGCGCTGGTGGCACGGGCAGGAAGCAGGAGGACAGCTCCCCTGTCTGTCTGGGAAGCAACTCTGATCTCTCCTTCCTCAGTCCCCGCGGGAAGGATGGGATCTGGCTAACTGTGGCTTTGTGGCTAGACACAGCGAGCCAAGAGCGGAGGCTGAGCAAGGCTAGTGCCGGCAGTGCTCTTGACCTCTCCATACAAGTCCATGATGAGGGGGTAGTCAGCGGAAGTGAAATGCATCATGTTTTGTGAAAATACATGGAATACTGAGTCAAAACATCTCACATTGCTCAACCAAGAGAAGTAAACAAAGACCACAGGGTCCCTTGCACTCAGGCACCGGATCTGATAAATATTCAGAATGAGGGAATGGCCTCCCCAGCTTACAGACTCAGCTTCTCAAGGACAAATTGGGGGGTTCTGGGTGTAGGTGGGAATGGCTTCTCTTTGTGTTGCTTTGCTGATCCGAGGGAAAATCCCAAGTGAATTATTCAGGGGGGAAAAATTGAGAACCAGGGCACCTTTGATAAGGAAGGGTTCCTATGAGAAGAAAATGCTGAGATTATCTTAGGGTCAGAAAGGAAAAACATGTTTCATGCTAATTTCCCAGAAGCTTTTTGGAATTTTTATAGGTAATCTATTACCAGATGTAACTGTTAAAGGACAGCAAGGCATTTTCCTTGAATAAATATAGTGACAAAGGTTTAAATTTCACAAAAACTTACTGTAAAAACTAATCAGAGTTTTCCATGTGTCCCTAACAAGCCTCTTTGGGGGCCGGTCTTCCCACTTTGAGCTGACCTCTCACCCCTGCATTCCTCAACCTGTTTATAGCAAAACAGAGACAGCGGGCTCTCTGAACCGACAAGAGTCATTTGGACCATGTGAGATTCTGAAAAAATAAAACACCCACATAAGGGAATACCCATCTTGGAACTCATTTTTACCACTTTGCCATCTCCAATATTAATAGTAAAGATCCATCTGGCCCTTTGTAATTTAAAGGCATTTTATTTTATGGCGACAGAGAACCTTGGCACCATTTTTTATTTTGGTAGTAAAAAATGCAACACACATACATCATGCCTCGAGAACAAAGAAATCAGCTAGTCTGGGAACGTCCCATCCCACAGCACTGTCTCAATGGCAATGTTCCTTTACATTTCTTTACGTTCACCAGACACATCCATAGTACTTACTCTGTGCTAGCCGCAGTTGTAAGTGCTTTACAGATCATAACTTTTTCCGCTCTCAGTTCTGGTTATATCTAAGAAGTATGCCTGTGAGATACTATATTATTTACGTCCATTTTAGGGATGGGGAGAATAAAGCCCAGAGACACTGAATGACTTGCTCAAGGTCACACAGCTCATAAGAGGCAGGAGTGATGGGACCCCAGGCAGTCACGCTTCAGAATCCGTGTTCCCCTTCCTTATTCTGCCTCTCGAACGTTCGCCAAATCTAAGTTAAGGGGAACTGTGGTTTGTGCAGGATCACCTTACAGATTTTATAACATTATCATTTCAATAGTTAAACTCACGCCATGTTACAGCTTTCTCAGATTCTTGAGGAATAGGGAGAAGGAAGAGGTAAATATTATCAAATGCTATATCTGACCACTTTCAATCTCTTGGAAACAAAATGAAGGCACAAAAAATAACAAAATTGCCAAAACTGGTTTGGCTCAGTGGTAGAGCGTCGGCCTGCGGACTGAAAGGCCCCGGGTTCGATTCCGGACAAGGGCATGTACATTGGTTGTGGGCACATCCCCCGTAGGGGGTGTGCAAGAGGCAGCTGGTCGATGTTTCTCTCTCATCGACATTTCTAGCTCTCTATCTCTCTCCCTTCCTCTCTGTAAAAAATCAATAAAATATTTTTTAAAAAAGAAAATAAAATAACAAAACTGCACCCTGTATTTGCTGGGAAAGCTACTGTGCAAAAAGCAACTCTTAGCAGGCTTAAATTTTGTAATGCCACTGAACTTCTGAAAGGCCTTTACGCGCATGCAACTTCAGAATCACCAGGCTGGCGCAGACTAGGGACAATTTAACTACGTGGCAGAGACACAGCACCGCTCCTCGCTCCCGGGGTTCTTTCTGGGGAACACCTCTAAGAGATAGAAGGGTTTTCTCCTTGGAATTCTCTTATCACATCTGGCAGAGTGCTCTGCCCTCCTCCGCCTCTGCCCATTGCTTGGCACTCTGCCTTCAGGGGAGGTCACTCCACTGTGCTCGGGACCTCCTGCCGGGGCAGCCTCACCCCAGGCGGGGTTGGGGGGCTGTGCACTCCCCAAACAACTCCAGCATTTCCTTTGGGAGCGTCCTGCAGATGAAGGCAGCAAAGGAGGAGGAAACTACTATCTCCATTCCTGGGAAGAAACGACTCATTTTTCATTTGGGAAATGTGCCTGTGAAAAAGGTACACTTCTTTCCCTTTTGACTGTCAAAGCCCCGATTGCTCTTCAAATTCCACACCTGTGGCCTCCAGCTGTGCAAATACCTCTAGAGGAGGCAAAACTGGCAGGAGACTATATTCCGCCAGCTACCATTCTTCTTTATGACCATCTTCCCTTAAAAAACAATGTTGAGTAGAATAAGCAGTGCGGGGGGGGGGGGGGGGGCCGCGAGGGGAGGACACAGGACAGCTTTGCCTAGTTCTTTTATTTACTGGAAACTGGAGTTACCAGCATCTCCCTTTATAATGGAATGGAATGGCCCAGCTGTGCAAAACGTCTGGCCCGGTGGCTGGCAGAGAGCAGGTAGACAAACATTAGCCCCATTTACCTTTCCGTCCCTAAACAGAGATGTCAGCCTGTGCGTGCGATTAGAGGGGCGTCCTGTGATCGCCCCTCTCCTCCTTCAGAGAGTTCAGGATAGACATCACATGCAATTCTCAAAGACTGAAACTGCCAAACACCTAACTCTAATTTACTTAAAGTAAATTTAATTTGCTTAAAGTGAACTTAAATTTACTCCTCACATTAACAACACGTTCCTGAGGCAGGCTCCTCCCCTTCCAGCTCCAGCTTTTGTTAACTTCCTTCTCTATTCCTCTAAGGCCCTTTCTTAACAGCAGTAAAACACTGGAATATACAGAACCCACTTTTGTCACCATCATCTCAACATACCTGCCCACCTAGTACTACAAAGGTGCCCCTGAAATTTATTTAATTATTTGTGTGTGTTGTTGTTGTTGTTTTTTTGGGGGGTAGTTGTTTTTGTTTTGTTTTGTTTTGTTTTTCCTGAGGGGCATGAGATATAATTTTGAAATCCAGATAAAATACTGGGAACAAATTTCCCCAACTTTTGTGGGGTAGCTTTGATTTTTACCAAAAAAATATCCATTTGTGACCTAGCCAGTTTGGCTCAGTGGATATAGTATCGGCCTGTGGACTGAAGGGTCCCGGGTTTGATTCAGGCAAGAGCACATGCCTGGGTTGTGGGCTCCATCCCCAGTAGGGGGTGTGCAGGAGGCAGCTGAACAGTGATGTTCTATCTCTCTCTCACCCTTTCCTTTCCTCTCTGAAATCAATAAAAATATATATATTTTAAATATTCATTTGGGATCAAGGAAAAGGTAAAAACTAGTGTTTTGACTTGACACTTATTACATGATTACTGAAAGAACTTAATAATGATGCCTCTTTCAGAGGTATTCTTTGATTACACTGGGTGGTCCATTTAGAACACAGTCAAGAGTCAATACAACCTCACTTCAAAAAACAAAAAAAGAGGCCTCTTTACACAACAGCTATGGTAAGGATTTTATACCTTAAGTTTATTTAGTGTAAATACCGTCTAGACTCATTATCTTACCCCCATCTCAGAGCCTGCAGCAAAGGAAAGAGTGAGCCTGGTCAGAAAACCCAAGCAGGGGACCAATGCTGAAGTGAGAGCATCCCGTGAGGAACCAAACTGGCTCCTTACAGCGGTGGCTGGCTCACATTGGATGGCTCAGACTGGAAATCGGCAGGGCCTGGGACAGTCACTGGACCCTCCCATGTCAGATCCCAACCAGCAAGTGCTGCTTGTAATGAGCCCTCGGGTGTGCAGTGAAGCCTGGGACGGGGGTGGGGAGCCCCCCTCCCAGGGAGCCGAAGTCCCCCAGGGGATGATACTCACGCTGGCAGTGTCCCCAGGACTGGCGGGCCCAGCCCCAGCAGCAGTCAATCCTCCCACCGTAACGACACAGGCCAATGGACGACACTATCTGCCTGGGCCACCTAGCGAACGGAAAGATTCAACATAAATAAAGACACTCTTGAAATTAAAAGTAATTTCTTCTTTGCCGTTACGTTAGAAAAATCATTAAATCACACACACACACACACACACACACACACACACACACGAACTCCTTCATTCTCGCAGAATTTAAGGATTAAAACACCTTCGGGGGAATAGTTCGGCAATGAAGTAATTTCGAATTTCAGACAGTTAAACACACACACAACACACAAGGGCAGGGGGAAAAGGAAGGGGAAGATCCTTTCTTAAATGGAAATGGCACCAGCTAAAACCAGGGTTTCTCGAGGCTGCCACTCTCCGGGTGGTTTCTGAAGCTTGAAATAAAACAGATCCCTCGCAGACCCACACCTATGGGGGGAGGGGGACCCGGTTTTGACTGATTCATCATAAACTGAAAAGTATTAAGACATGTCAAAGTAGAAAGAAAACAATTTCTGCCTTTCATAAAAGGGAGATGTGGGAAGGGGCAGAGAGAGGAGAGGAAGCTTCCACAAAATCAAATCTTTGCGAGATAGGACTCTGGCAGAAAAAGCTCCCAGAAGGAATAAAAAAAAAAAGTACTACAAAAAGAAGCCTAAATAAAACCAGGGGAGCTGAAAGTGCAACTAACATCTCAGCTGTTCTTGTGGTGTGGAACTTTCCTACATCCACACTCACGTTATTATCTTCCTCTCTAAGGACTAAAGCAAGTATTCCATTTCAGGATACTGATTGATCACCAGATTCCACTTGGGCATCCTCTTTGGTGAATTGTTTCCTTGTTTGGAAACAATGACTCCCTGCCCCCTACCTCCACCCCCAGGAGGATCAATATTGTCACTGGCTGTTTTAGACATCTTTATAAACTACCTTACATCTTAAACTTACTCTTGTGATGAACTTCTTGTTACAAATGTGTCTGCAAGAAGCTCGCAACATACCCGAATGTGGGCAAAGAACTGTTTTTCAAACAATAAAATACTCTGGCCCCTACCCAGTGTTTTTTGTTTGTTTGTTTTGTTTTTAGCCTTTTCTTTTCCTTTATCCCTCTCTGCAATCCTCCCCCTTCCCCTCATAGCACATAATACAAAATAACCCCCAACTTTCTCTTTCCACCGACCAGGTGGTGGTAAGCACGCGGGCGCGCTCCACTGGTTCCCTTCCGTTCCCCTCCAGGTACAAGAAAGCCAATCAATCGTGGAATTGATTGGTTCCAAGATTGCCAGGAAAACAGGTGCGGCCGCCGTCTCCAGGGCAGCCCAGGGAGGCGACTGGCGGGTGGGGGTCGCCCACAGAGAGCCGCTGGGAAGCACTGTGGCCCGGCTGAAGCTCTGTCTGCGGGGGAGCAGCGACCTGCGCGGGGGCGAGTCCGGTGTGTAACTGCGCGGAGGTGGGTAACCGTGCACGCCCTGCGCGCACACACACACACACACACACACACACACTCACACACACTCTTCACGGAGGTGGGTAACCGTGCACGCCCTCCACACACACACACACACACTCTTCAGGAGGTGGGGTAACCGTGCACGCCATGCACACACACACACACACACACACACTTCACGGAGGTGGGGTAACCGTGCACGCCCTCCACACACACACACACACACACACACACACACACTTCGCGGAGGTGGGTAACCGTGCACGCCCTCCACACACACACACACACACACACACACACTTCGCGGAGGTGGGTACCCGTGCACGCCCTCCACACACACACACACACACACACACACACACTTCACGGAGGTGGGTAACCGTGCACACCCTCCACACACACACACACACACACACACACACACTTCACGGAGGTGGGTAACCGTGCACACCCTCCACACACACACACACACACTTCACGGAGGTGGGTAACCGTGCACGCCCTGCGCACACACACACACACACACACACACACACACACACTTCACGGAGGTGGGTAACCGTGCACGCCCTCCACACACACACACACACACACACACTTCACGGAGGTGGGTAACCGTGCACGCCCTACACACACACACACACACACTCTTCAGGAGGTGGGGTAACCGTGCACGCCATGCACACACACACACACACACACACACTTCACGGAGGTGGGGTAACCGTGCACGCCCTCCACACACACACACACACACACACACACACACTTCGCGGAGGTGGGTAACCGTGCACGCCCTCCACACACACACACACACACACACACACACTTCGCGGAGGTGGGTACCCGTGCACGCCCTCCACACACACACACACACACACACACACACACACTTCACGGAGGTGGGTAACCGTGCACACCCTCCACACACACACACACACACACACACACACTTCACGGAGGTGGGTAACCGTGCACACCCTCCACACACACACACACACACTTCACGGAGGTGGGTAACCGTGCACACCCTCCACACACACACACACACACACACACACACACTTCACGGAGGTGGGTAACCGTGCACACCCTCCACACACACACACACACACTTCGCGGAGGTGGGTACCCGTGCACGCCCTCCACACACACACACACACACACACACACACACACTTCACGGAGGTGGGTAACCGTGCACGCCCTCCACACACACACACACACACACACACTTCGCGGAGGTGGGTAACCGTGCACGCCCTCCACACACACACACACACACACACACACACACTTCGCGGAGGTGGGTAACCGTGCACACCCTCCACACACACACACACACACACACACACACACTCACTTCACAGAGGTGGGTAACCATGCACGCCATACACACACACACACACTTCACGGAGGTGGGTAACCGTGCACGCCCTCCACACACACACACACACACACACACACACACACACTTCGCGGAGGTGGGTAACCGCGCACGCCCTCCCGGCACGCGCGCGCAGCGCACCCGCGGCGGCCGGGCTGGGGCCGCGCTCGGGGAGGCTGAGTGACAGCGGAGCGGGCGGCCGGGACCTGTCGGAGCACGCCGGCCCGGCTCGCCCGGGTCCCCGCGGCTGCGTGTGCGCGCGGAGCGCCCCCGCCTCGGTCCCGATTTGGAGCCCCAGGAAGCCAAGTGGGAAGGCAAACAGGTCCCCCCTGGAAACGCAGTGGCTCCCGTGCCGCCACCCTTGATGTGAGCGGCCCCCAGAGCTCCAAGCTTGGATTTGCCCCCCATTCCCCCCCTCCCCGGCCGCGGGGAAGTTCCCCCCCTGAAGAGCCTCCTGGAGCAAGAGCCAGAGACTCCCGACCTCGGGATGTCCCCCGCGCGTCCCCTCCTCTTCGCGGCGGAGGGGCAAGCCCTCAGAAGCGGGGTGTCGGGCTCCAGCGTCCCCCTTCGTCCCCAGCCCGGACCCCCGAGCCCGCGGCCGCGGCTGGATGCCTCCTCCTCCGGGCGGGGAGCGCGGCTCGACGGTCCTCCTCCAGCCGAGGGGACGCGGCGGCCCCGCTTCTGGCCGGACGGACGCCGCTGGGACCGCAGGGGAGAGGGGACCGCAGGGCCGGAGGGGGTGCGCGTGGGGAAGGGGGCGCAGGGGAGGCCGCCCCGGGGCCGGCTCACCTCCCGTCGAAGTCGGCGGCCGCCGGCAGGTAGAGAGCGGACCCGAGCACCAGCGCCAGGAAGAGCTCCATGTCGGAACCGGGCGCGGGTAGTCGGATAGTCGGTGCCCGGGAAAGGTGGGCGCTCGCCTCCTCGCCGCCGCCGCCGAGCTGCCGCCACCCGCGGAGGAGGAGAGCGGCGCGGCCCGCAGCCGGAGCAGGTCTGCGGCGCGGCGCCCCGAGCCCCTCGGCTCCCTCCCGGCGAGGGAGGCGCTGCAGGGGGAGCCGCGCCGCCGCGGGCGGGCGGGCGGGGAGGGGAGGGGGGCGCGCGTGCGCTCCGCTCGCCGCCCTCCGGGCCCGCGGCGAGGGGTGAGGGCGCCGCGCCCCGCCGCGGGGAGCCGGCGGGCGGGCGGGCGGGCGGGGGCGCTCGGGAGGGCCGCGTCTCTTGGGGGCCAGCCAAGCGGGGCGGGCGCCAGGCCCGGAGGAACGCCGCGCGCCCGGCCTGGACCCGGGAAGGCGGGGCGCCCGCCCGGGAGGAAAGGGGCGCCCTGGGCGCGGACCGCCCGAGCAGGTGGCGGCCGCCGGGCAGAGCCTTAGCTCTCCCCCCGACGGCGGCGGAGGAGTCGGGGAGCAGAGAGGCTGCCGGGGCTGGAGCGGAGCGCCGTCTGCCTTTGGTTGAAACCCACAGCACGACTTGGACGAATTAAAGCAAAAAGGCAAACTCCCGGGGTTTGCTTCCCCCCACATAGTTGGCAAAGGCATGCTTTTCCTTTTGGAACCAACCGAAGGAAATGCACGGCTCTCCGGCCGGGTTTTGAAGAAGCAACGTGTAGACTTTCTGCCTCTGCCAGCTCAACTCCCGAGCACATCCGAAGGAAGGAGAGCGAGGGCTGCCCCTCCAGGGCCGCGTGCCCGCCAGACGGGGAAGGCGCTCACTGCTTGGCACTGAATCCTGAAGTGGTCATTGAGAAACCATTTTAATCAATCACTGCTCCGCTGTGGCAGAGTAAAACGCATTATAGGTTATCCCCAAAAATGTATACACACTCTGAGTACAAAAGGACTGCTCAGATGAAAACACGCAATGATTGCCCTAAATGCACGTTCAAAACATCAGTCCAATCCCTACCCCGAAATACTCCCGGAGCAGTGATCCGACCTCTCCTATACCTCTCAGATCCAATCTCTTTTCTCCTAATCCTTGCCTTTCTAGAACATTCCAGGCATGCCCCTGCCGTAGAGGCCTTGACCAACTGTTACTTCTCTCTGGACACTGATGTCTGCGTGGCTCACATTCTCACTTCATTCCCGTCTTTGCTCAGATGCCACCTCTTTGAGGAGACCAACCGTGGCCACCCTGTTTAAAGTTGCAGCCTGGCCCCTCCTCGCGCCCCCCTGCCTGTTCTACTTTGCTTTCCTCCCATATACCACGAATCCCACAGTTTCCCACATAATGTGCTTCTTTCTTCTTTCTGTACGTTTTCTTTCCGCTAGAATGCAAACTCTGCAAGGACGAGGTTCTTTGTTGGGTGCACAGAACAGTGCCTGGGGAACAGTAAGTGCTCCTAAACATTTACGCAGTGGGTTTGTTAACAATACAAACTTTTCTCCCCATCGTTGCTTCCTATTTGAGGTCTCTCAACTTCACGTTTTAATGGAAAGTTCTGTGGCCGAGTGACCTCACTAGCCTGATCTCTTGGTGTGTAGAAAAAAAAACGGGGAATTTTCTTTGAAAAAAAGGAAAAAAAATAATGGTTTCAACTTAAACGACTCTTTGATTTCCAAGTTGTTTTCTGTTAGCCAAACAAGTTTCTATTTTAATCTCAGGAAATATCCATGCCAATTCGGGCTTGGGACATTATTTTAGGCAAACAGCTTGGTGTCATCCATTTCAGATCTTTCTAATGCAGTCCAAAAATGTAGGAGTCAAAATATTTTTTGTGTGTGTGTGTGCAGAAAATCAAATTTTTTGTAAGTGGACTGTGGGCTGGGTTCCAGGCTCCAGTGGCTACTCCTCAGCCATTTTCTTTGTTTATCGGTTCCTGGATTGGGTTTGCAAATAAACCCCACCAAGGGAATGGGTGATTAGGGAGAAAGGGCTAACCTCCTGGCTAAAAACCAGAGATAGAAGGAGAGGGGAAGCAGCGGTGGGGGAAAACAGGACGACTCGCTGGAACAAAAGGGCAGTGCCCCATCTGCATGCCTCCTTTATTTGTCCTTATCTTTTCTTTGGCCTCGAAAACACTCCATCTTCCTTCTTCATCTGGACACTCTCCACTTAACCCTTTGGGTCCAAGCTTAGCTGACACTTACCGGGGAAGCCCTTTGATCCTTTGCTTGGTTGAGCTTCCTGTGGTATGTGCTTCTACAGCCCCGTGCATTTTCTGGGGTAACTCTTAATGCACAGCTGTGATTGCTTCTCTACCGGTCTAGTTTCTCAGGAGACACTAATACGACCAATAGGGGGGCAAGCATAGTTGTCACTCTGTCCCTTGTGCCTGACCCAAAGCTTAACATCAGCAACTGTTAAATATAGGTTATCCCCAATAATGTATGCACGCTTTGAATAATTATTATTCCCAGTGGGTTCAATCTAAAAAAAGAAAGAAACATTGAGCTATCGGGACAAAGTATGTATACATTTTTGAGGGGGACCCTGTAGGTTGAATTAGGTTGGATTGAATTTTGCCTGGTGAACCTTAGCTTCTCCCTTGAGTGAGCTGTAGCTAATTATATCGGTTTTTGTTTAAGCATGGAATGAGGAGACCCTAAAGGAATTCCATGTTCTGACTGGTTAATATGCTGCTCTTATGACAACCAGTGATCATTCCAAAAGAGAGGTGGAGTCCCCACGCAGTGACATTTCACTATCTGTCTTAGAAACAAACAAGAAAGAACCAAATCAAAACAACTTGCTTTTTATCCTGCTGGCATGGCTCAGTGGTTGAGCATTGACCTATGAACCAGGAAGTCGCCATTCCATTCCAGGTTGGGGCGCATGCCCGGGCTGTGTGCAGGAGGCAGTGATCAATGATTCTCTATCACCATTGATGTCTCTCTTTCTCTCTCTCTCTCTCTCTCTCTCTCTCTCTCTCTCTCTCCCTTACTTTCTGAGATCGATAAAAAAATGTATTAGTTTTTTTAGCAATATTTGTACTTTTCCAATAGGACAACCTTTAGGTTAGGTTTCATACCAGGTAATGCTACCTTGCAAGTCATAATCCTGATTTTTTCTCTTACACAAATAATTATCTGTCACTGGTCACAATACAATATAGGTAAGCAACAACATAAAACCAAACAAACACAACTTCAAACACTTGGGGGATTGAAGGGCTTGGTTATTTAGTCTCCCCCCCCCCACACACACACAAATATTTGCTAAGGGCCTGCAATGCACTGGCCACCTCTAGGTGCTAGGACTCAGCTGGGATGAAGACAAGGTTGTGCCCTGAAAGAGCTGGCCCGGCAGGCAGTGGGGGCACAGAACGGTGGGCATGATGAAGACCCGGTAAAGGTGTAAAGAGAAGATAAAGGAAGGATCAGGTGATAAAAAAAATGATGACGTATGATTTTAGATGGGGTGATTTAATCACTCCTGGGGAAGTAACACTTGAGTGGACACTGAATGTAGTGAGGGCTGGGAGGTCTCGGGGCAGGAGGGTGAGAGACTGTTTGTCAAGTTTTCTGAGCTATTGTCATGCTAACGATGAAGCACGCTCCCCCTCGTCCCCAAGGCAGTAGCCCAGGGTAGGACTACTGCTTTACAAACTCTTATCAGCTAGGACCATGATCGGCAAACTCATTAGGCAACAGAGCCAAATATCAACAGGACAATGATCGAAATTTCTTTTGAGAGCCACATTGCTTTAAACTTAAACTCCTAATGCCACTTCTTCAAAATAGACTCGCCCAGGCCGTGGTATTTTGTGGAAGAGCCACGCTCAAGGGGCCAAAGAGCCGCATGTGGCTCGAGAGCCGCAGTTTGCCAACCACTGAGCTAGGCAAAGGACGCGGAACACACAGCTGCTGTTCAGGGTAATTCTGACTCGCAGCTGAGCAGCTGAGCAAGAGTTACGGCGTTTCTCTGCTCTGGCGGTGGAGGAAGCCCGTGGGCAGAGAGTCAGGTCACCCCTGCTTCTCCGCCTGGACCATAAATCTTGCACAGCCACATCAGAAGTGACTGTTGGAACATATGCCTTCCTTGGGGGCTGTATATCATCGCCAGTTCTTTTTCTGCTGCTATAACTAATGTCCCGAGTGTTGCTGTAAGGAGCTAATAGAGACAGGCGTATTCAGGCCAGACTCAAGGTTTCTGTGGCTACAAAATATCCTTAAAACCCGGATAGGCTTTTGATCTAATTGCTTCCAGTCAGTTTTTTTGTGTGTGTGTGCAGATAACCAAAGGCAAAGTCTTTCCTGGTCCTAGTTTTTAAGCCTGCTTTATTTCTTTGCTACCACGTGCCCATGCCTTACCCTTTCATCCTAATGGAGGCCACCTTGAGAGTCGCTGAAATAACAGGGCTGTCCGGGAGGGCGCCACCCTCCCTCTGATCCTTGCCCCAAGACCTGGATCCCTTTATCTACATTAATGTTCGCTCCCCAGGGGAGAGGGGGCACTTTCTGGACATTCTCATTTTCTTTCATTTCTGCTTGCAAAGCAGCCAGTTCTAGCCTGAGCTCATCTATTTCTCAAGATACCTTCCTGAAAGCAACAACATTTTCATGTTTTGCAACAATATTCCCTTTATCTAGATGTACATTGTGCCTTCCCCGTGATCCATAGGTAATGATTTTACAAAATAGCCAGAGTGCTACTAGCTTACCAACCTATACACAGCAGCTATAGTTATCCCACAATTGGAGCACATCATCCCACCAAAGAATAGATCTCTTAAAAACTACCGTATTTGCCGGCGTATAAGACGATTTTTTGGCCCTGAAAAATACGTATTTGCCAGCGTATAAGACGACCCCCTAACATTTCCACTAAAAATACAGTTTGTTATATACTCGCTGTATAAGACTACCCCCCACTTGGAGGCATATTTTTCAGGGCCAAAGGGTCGTCTTATACATCGGCAAATACGGTATTTATATTCTTATAAAATATGAAAAACAGGAATGCTTAACAATTATTCCTAAGAAGTCATTGCTATCTAAACCTGGGTGGAAAAAGCCTTCTCATATGTGCAAAACACACACACCACACACACACACACACACACACACACACACACACACAGAGCTCATCTCCCATAGGAATATCAGTGCAGAAGTTCTAAATAAGTGATAAGCAAGTGCCGTGTAGGGATACCTTAGAAGAATCCTACAATCAAGTTGACAGAAAACGTCTGTGTGGGCAAAGGGTTAATTAACAACACCCCTTCCCCTTCTAGATGAGAATGTGACCTATGCTAACTTTCTGGCTCTGTTCCCCCTGGCAACCTGATAAGGTGGTTTGTGGACTGTGCTGCTGGTAAAAATGGACCCCTGGTTGGTAAACTACATGTAGACAAAGAGAAGCAAATATACCTGATGGTAGGCTGTAGCATCGGACCAACCTGAGTTCAATGGCTCTTAACATGCAGAGACCTTGGACCCTATGCCTACGGTGGTGTCACAAGAGATGCGGACTCCAGAGGGGGTGAGGTGTTACGCTGGAGCAGTCTCACAGCTGTGTAAAGAGTTTCTCATCTTGCACCTGAGCTGTTCTGCTGTGTGAGAAGTTCCACTGAAGAGGAATGCTTGATGCTACCTTGCTGGCAAACTGTGGTCCCTGTCCTATATTCTGCTGAGTAAACAGGTGCCAAATGCAGCCATGGTAGTCTTGTGAGCGTGAACGTTCTGAATATTTTCTCAAGCATAGGTTGCTGCAGAGTCTATGATCAGTACGATTGATTCTTGATATATTTTTTTAAAAACTGTTAATAAGATAAAAAGATGTAGATCTCAAATTAAAAGCCAAAGTAATGTATAATGTGATCACTGGGAGAAACATTACTAATGTCAGGAATGAGATGAGATTGTCCACATCACTACTTTTTAAAAATAAGTACCTGGTATTATCTTTGCCATGGTCTCAAGAAGCCAGAGAAGTTAGTACTTAATAACTACCAGAAGAAAACTTCATATAATTGACATTACAAAAAAAACATTATTATCTTTGAAAATCATTCTCCAAAATTCACTTAGTCAATGATGTTCATCAAACAGCAACTCAGTATATTCATTGGGAATTCTTGACATATAGCTCACCCACTTAAATTGGATAAATGTATAAAATTCCCAATCTGGCCCTCGGTAGATTGGGTAGTGAGTGGTAAGCAAGAATCGACTCCATTCTCAAGGCAAAGTTTTACTGCTGGGAATGAAATGCTTCTCCATCGAGGTTTTTCAATGTTGAGGGAGGAAACTACAACACTTGCATTAACATTTTCCTTGCCTAAACCAGCTTTCACATGCTGTGTTTGAATCACTAATCTCAATTTGAGCAAATACTTTAAATAATTTATTAAAGTATTTGAGCAAATTCAAAGTTGCCTAAAATACTCTTGGGGGGAGTGCTAGTTAAGCTTTTCACCTTTCATAATAAAATATCAACCTACTCCTCTGGATTCTGAAACATGAATGTGCTCTCAAACAACATGGAAGACCAGTTCTTTAGGCAAAACATTAGTGCTTATAGAAATCCATGTTAAAAATCCTATCTAATAAAAGAGTAATATGCAAATTGACCATCACTCCAACACAAAAGATGGCCACCACAAGATGGCAGGGAAGGGCAGTTGTGGGTGATCAGGCTAGTAGGGGAGGGCAGTTAAGTGTGACTGGGGCAGCAGAGGAGGGCAGTTGGGGGAGACCAGGCCTGCAGGGGAGGACAGTTGGGAGGGATCAGGCCTGTAAGGGAGGGCAATTGGGGACAATCAAGCCTACAGGGAAGGGCTGTTGTGGGTGATTAGGCCTGCAGGGGAGGGCAGTTGGGGGTGACCAGGTTGGCAAGGGAGGACAGTTAGGGGCAATCAGGCTGGCAGGGGAGCAGTTAGGCATCATCAGGCTGGCAGGGGAGTGGTTAGGTGGTGATCAAGCTGGCAGGCAGAAGCAGTTAGGGGCAACCAGACAGGCAGGCAGGTGAACGGTTGTGAGGCAGCAGTCCTGGATTGGGAAAGGAATGTCTGACTGCCCGTTTAGACCTGATCCCAGTGGGACTGGGCCTAAATGGGCAATTGGACATCCCTTGAGGAGTCCCATATTGGAGAGGGTTCAGGCTGGGCTGAGGGACATTACCTCCTCCCCCCGCCCCACACACACACACATGCACGAATTTTGTGTATTGGGCCTCTAGTAAATTATATTTATGGAAGCCAGTTCTAAACAGGGATTGTGATATGCAGCAGCTCCTCTGGATTTCCCCAAAATAAACCTTGGATCAAGTTAGTCTCTTGGAACTCAACTTAGAACCTGGAAGAGTTTGTTACAAGATAAAGTTCAATTTAAGATCTGCACTTGCACTTTGAGAAGACTGTTATAGATGTTATCTGATATAGGGATATTTTTTATCCTCACCACAGCAGGATATTTTTTTCCATTGATCTTTAGAGAGAGAGAGTGGAAGAGAGGGAGGAGGGGTGAAGAGAGAGAGAATCAATGTGAGATAGACACATCTACTGTTGCCTCCCGCATGCATCCAACCAGGGTATGAGCCATTGACCAGGAATTGAACATTCAATCGAAGGGCCAAAGCTCTAATCACTAAGCAAGCTGACCAGGGCTGATATATCTATCTTTATCTCATAAAGTAAGTAGTTTCTAACACAATTTAGGGCAAAAAATGGTGTCTTCTAAAAAAAAAAAGTGGCTTCTATTTTTTTATCTTTAGTGTTGAGAGTATAACAGATGTCTCCCCCTTTTTCCTTCATTGTCCCCTTCATCCAGTTTCCACCCTACCTAGGCCTTTGCCATCCTGTTGTCTATTTCCATTATATATTTTTTAAATGAAAACTTCAAGTTTCTTTTTAAAAATGGCTGCCAAGTCTGATCGGTGTGGCTCAGTGGTTGAGTCTTGACCCATGAACCAGGAGATCACACTTCAATTCTCAGTCAGGACACATGCCTGGGTTTTTGGACTTGATCTCTGGTCGGGGGTGTGTAGCTGATCATTAATTCTCTCTCATTATTGATGTTTCTGTTTTTCTTCCTCTCCCTTCCTCTTCAAAATCAATAAAAATATATATTTAAAAGAAAAAGAAGAGAAAAATGTTGGCTATCAGACAACTGTAGAAACAGTAAAAAGGTGAGTAGTTACCAGGGGTTAATGAAGAGGGGGATGAATGGGCAGAAAACAGAGGATTTTTAGGATAGTGGAACTATTTGGTATCATACTATAATGATGGCTACATGCCATTATACATTTGTCAGAACATTTAGAATGCACAACACCAAGAGTGAATTCTAATGTAAACTATGGACTTCAGGTGATTATGATGTGTCAATGTTGGCTCATCAGTTGTACAAAATGTACCACTCTGATGGGTATGCTGATAATGGGGTAGGCTATGCATGAGTGAGGACAGGGAATATATAGGAAACCTCTGTCCCTTCAACTCAATTTTGCAGTGAACCTAAAATTTCTCTAAAAAATAAAGTCTAGTAAAATGTTTTTTTTTTTAATATATGCATTTGCCATTATTTTCCCCAATTATTTGAATTTTGTTTGTCAGTTGTGTTTACTTAAAACTAAAGACAATAATTTACGTATATTACACATCCTATCTAATAGAGAGGTAATATGCTAATTGACCTTCACATCATTGCAAAGATGGTGGTGCCCAAAGCCAATAAGGAGGGAATATGCTAATTGACTGCCCCACCCTCAAAGATGGCAGCACCCACAGCCACAAGATGGTGGCACCCAGTCCCCTTAGCCCCACCAGGGTGGCAGGAACCTGGGGGCGGGCCCAACTGTTCCATACACCTGCCTCTGGAGTCTCCGAGTCTCCTCAGCCCCCCAGCCACTCAGGGCCAGACAAAGGCACAGCCAAGCCTCAGATGGCAACTGCCCAGCTGCCCAGGGCCGCCCAAGGCTTAGGTAACCAGGGCCGGCCAAGGCTGGCACTGCTGGCAGTGGCAGCAGCAGAGGTGTGATGGGGTCTTCGCCTTCCCCTGATTGCCAGGTCACGATTCACCCCTAAGAGCTCCCAGACCATGAGAAGGGGCAGGCTGGGCTGAGAGACCTCCCTCCAGTGCATGATTTTTATGCACTGGGCCTCTAGTGTTATACATAAACATGTAAAATATAATATAATATAATATAATATAATATAATATAATATAATATAATATAATATAATATTACATATATATATATATATATATATATATATATATATATATATATATATATTTAAAGCACCTAACAGGAAGCAGAGTTAAATCCAGCCACAAGAGTTAATTTAGCTCTGAGGATGGTGGGTTAGGCTGTGTGTTCTCTTTCTGCTTTCACTGACCCTGAATTTCTCTTTGCTTCATCGTCTGAGGCATTGAGATATAATAATAAATACATACTTAATCTTTGTCCTGGTGGTACCGTCATAGGCATTTAGACAGACAAGATCAGAGTGAAGGTGATAGGTCACCAGGTGGAAATCCCTGGGTGCCTAGCAATGGGCAACACTGGGAAAACCGGGACCTCACCCCCAAGGTGATCTTTCCTCCCCAAGCATCTCGCTGGTCATGTGGTTTGTTCAGACCCTCCCTTGGCCTTCCTCCCCTGGCATGTCCTTAAGTCATGGGCTAGACCCCCTTAGAGGGGAAAGCCACAAGGGGGCCAGAGAAGCAGCAAACCCAGCCCTGGCCTGTGTGGCTCAGTTAGTTGGAGCATCATCCCTTACAACGAAAGGTTGTAGATTCTGGTCAGGGCACATTGTTAGGTTGCTGGTTTGATTCCGGTTGGGGCATGTAGGGGAAGGCAGCCCATCAATGTTTTTCTCTCACATTAGTGTATCTATCTCTCTCCTTTCCTTGTCAAGGCTGATCTCGGGACCACCTACATTGACTAATGGCTCCCTGCCCTGGTGCTGCCAACCAGTCAGTGGGAACCACACCTGGAAAGAACAAAGGACCCAGCCTTTGGCAAGACTTTGATATGCAAATGAACCAATCTAGGGCCATCCCTCTTTGGTCAGGCCTGTGCATCTCAGAGGCACTATTTCTCTGCCTCCCTTGTCCCAGGGCCAGGTACCAGACAATTAGGGAACACCAAAAAAATGATTCAAAGTAGCCAACCCTAAACTATTTACCCTGCCCTGTCTTGCCTTTCCCATGGAGACTGGAGTGTCCCCCCACCCAACCCACCCCATCTGTCTCCTGCCTCTGCCCACCCTGTCGTCCTCCCCATGGCCCTGGGTGATGTGTGTGCCTCTGTCTCTAGGATCTTATGAGTGACATAAACTGTTTCTTCCTGAGCCTATCCTCTGGATCCTCTTATGGCCACCTCTGACTGATCATCTCATAAAAACGATATAAAACCAACATGTGTCTTGAGGAGTTGCTGGGAAAATATCATGAGTTAAAAATATAACAACATCATTAAAGTGCCTGGTATGAAGAAAACATTCAATTAATGGCAGCTGTTAGGAAAAGTAAGTCTAACTCAAGAGGAGGAATAACTCCCAACACTTATGATCCAGATAGCAGCCCATGCTCTGGCATATCTCACTATAAAGCTATGGAGTGTCTGTACCTCTCTTTCCACAACATCTGAGATAGCAAAGAATGTGGGAGCATGGCTGCATTCCTACCAACAATTTTTTTTTGGGGGGTGGGGGCGCAGAAGGATTTCCTTGTCTCTTGCTGTGATAGAGGCTGGAAGCAGAGGCTCCTGTCTTTCAACAACAGGGATGATTTCTGCCAACAGAACAGCCAATTAAAACCTCTAGAGAGGGAGGGGTTCACCTGAACTAGAGACATAAAGAGTTTATGAGTTTTAATGACATAAAGATGACAGGGACACATGCCAAGTCAAAAGAAATCCCTGGCCGCATTTGATACCGAGGTTTAGTTCCGAGGAGCAGGGCCAAGTGCTCCCTGCCAAGGGGGAGAGGAGACGTCTCCTCGATCCTGTCAATCCTGGGTGCAATCGGTTCAAATTTCTTTAGCGACTAGAGGAGATATTTCTTTTTTCAATAAATAATTCGATAGGTATCTATTGCATAATGCTTCGTGTTTTGTACCATATTACATGTAAGCCTTAGCCAACCTTTCCAGCTGTCATTGAAGCAGTTTTATCCCTGGTAGTCATTTAATTTGGTTTTGGTTTCTTAAAACACACACACACACACACACACACACACACACACACACACACACACTAAACAGATTATCATAACCTTGAAACCTTGCAGTAGCCTTTTGAAGGATAATGGATCAATCTTTTTCATTCATCAAAAGCAACCCTACAATGGGCTAGGAAAAGGGAGATGAAAACCTAAAAGTTCAGAAATAAAGGCTCCCAAGGACTGTAGTGACATCCAGGAAACCAAAGGGTCACTCAAAGGATTCCTCGAAGTATTGATAATATGATTTATGACATGAAAGAATATGTTGGCCTTGCCACCTGTGGTAAAGGTTTGGATCCCCTTAGGGATGTTTCAAACCTTTCCCATTGACCTACTCTTGTCTTTAAAACCCCTTTCCCCACTAAAAGTTTGCTTTATAACCTCTCACTTATTTGTATAGAAATCTGGATGCTGCCTAAAATCCGAAAAGTAAGGTCATCAGAGGTACAACAGAAACAGGGTCGAGAGTTCTGCTTCTGGCAATGAAGGGTGGGGATATTTTGAGAAACTCTCTTTGAGAACCAGAAAAGCTGTGTAGCTGGTGAGGAACTGGGCACCTGGGCTCCAGATATGGACACACAGGGGAGCCCAAAGAACTGAGCCTGAGATTGTCCTGCTTTTCTTCTTCAGGCAACTGCCGGTCTGACAGTGGAGACTGAGAGGTGGTTCCTCGGCAGAGCTTTCAACAGATGTGTGAGACGAGGGAAGAAAAATTCAAGTCCAGAGTGTGCCAAGGAGGGCGGGACTCGGTAGACTCCCCAGGTGTCCTGCTGGAGTCCCGAAGGAGTAAACCCCAGGAGGAAGAGTCTGCTGGATGCAAACCAGCTCACAAACGCCAGGGCCTGATGGTAGGTGATCTGCATCTGCTCCTGCTCCAGCCCAGCTGCCTGCCACAGGCAAAACGAACACTCTCTGGAGGAAAATAACATCGCCCGTGGCCACAAATTATCTCTGAATGTTTTATATCAAAGTCTGGCAATCAATTAAAATGTACTGAGCACATAAGAAGATGAAACAAACAAAAAACAAAGACTAATGGGAGCAGGCTCATAGGTATTGAAGTTTTTCAACAAAATTAAAAAAAATTATTTACATTTAAGAAAAGAAAAGGCAAGATTGAGAACTTTGGCAGAGAATGGGACATTAAAATAGAAAGGAATTTCTAGAATTAAAAACAGAATTGATATTGAGAATCCAGTGATTGCGTTTAATAATAGATTACACACAGTTGAAAAGAATCAGAATGATGTATCTAGGTTGAATCATGCAGAGGCAAAATACATGAAAATACACAAAAGAGTGTAAGACACTTGGGACAGGTGAAAACATCGAATATGTATGTGTGTGTAGAAGAAATAAATCAGGACTGAGAAAATGGGACATAATTCTATATAATAAAAGGCTAATATGCAAATTGATCCAACGGTGGAACAACCGGTCATTATGATGCACACTGACCACCAGGGGGCAGACATTCAATGCAGGAGCTGCCCCCTGGTGGTCAAGTGCAGTCCAACAGGGGGGAGCACCACTCCACCAGAGGCCATGAGCCAGGCTCATGGCTGGCAAGTGCAGCAGCGGTAGCAGGAGCCTCTCCTGCCTTTATGACAGTGCTAAGGATATCCGACTGCCAGATGTCCAACAGGAGCTGGACTAAGCCATCAGTTGGACATCCCCCAAGGGCTCCCGGACTTCAAGAGGGTGCAGGTCAGGCTGAGGGACTCCCCATGCTCCTGAGTGCATGAATTTCGTGTACCGGGCCTCTAGTAAAGCTATAAAGAGATAATGGCTGAGAATTTTCCAAAAATTTTGAAAAATATGAAGCTAAAAAGCATCATGAGCCCCAAGCAAGATGTCTACAAAGAAAACCACACTTAGACAATACCAAAGACAAAACCTTAAAGCAAGCAAAGCAAAAGAAGACAAAAATGTGTTGGCTGTTCTCCTTCCTTGCCCAGGGTGGTGTGTAGAACATGGGCAACTGGACTGGGGTTTGCTTTATTGTACTCTGTGTTTCTGTCTATTGTCAGTGACTTTGGGGAAATTGAGGCAGCATCACTCATCTTTAAAATTCTTAGAGCATTTACTTAATGACAATTCATATTCATTTGGTTCTTGATCCTGCTGAGCACCTTGTGTGGGAGGCGGTTACTATGCTCGCCTTTAGATAAACAAACCAAAGGCTTAGTGAAGTTAAGTCATTTGGCTAAGGTCACGAGGCTCGTAGGAAGCAAAGCCTGACTTTATGGCTCTTGCTTCTAACCCTCTGTCATCCGGTGGAAATGGTAAACTGCCTGTGGGAGGATTACAGCTCAACTTTCTACTAACCCTCATACTGCCGAGCCCTGTGCCTAGTGCCTTGCTCAAACCATATTAACAGCACAGCCCTAACAGTCACAGCTGACTTGATGGAGCACATACAACGCATCAGAACGCATTACTTTTCACATCCTTCTCACGAGACAGGTACCAGTATTATCCCATTTTACGAACTAGAACACTGAGGCGCAGAGAGGTGAAGTCAGTTGTAGGGTTGTATATCATTAAATGGTGGGGCTGGAGTCCAAAACTGGGCAGTTTGGCTTCACAGCCTGTTTGTAACCATCAGATGCACTGGTCTTGCTCTACTATTGTTCATTAACCAGAGAGGTCAAGGGAGAGAGAGTGGTCTGTGTCCACTAGGTCAAGGTTGGAAGCGTCTTAATTGTGACTGTTAAATCAGCACACACCTTGGCTGTGAAAGACTGTATTTGTAGAGATGCTGACCAAAGGCAAATGATCACAGAGGAAATCTGAAGCTATTCCATTTGGTTCTATGGACTTTTTTCCAGAACCTATGCAGGCAGGTTATTTTCCTCACAAGGTGAGTTCTTAACTCATCTATTTACCCCATCTTTTGTTTTTCTAAGACATTTTATATTTTCAAATTTATCATTGTTGTTGAAAGTGTGTTACAGATGTCACCCATTGTCACCCACTGGCCTCCTCCACCCTGCTTCAGCACCCTCCCCAAGCCTTCTCCGCACTATTTGTTTTTACCAGATATTTCTCATTTCCCTATTTTTGTATCCTCTCAAATTCATTTTACTCTTACCTTATCCCTTAGGTTAAAAGGTTAAGAAGTTGACTGTGCATCAGAATTGACCTTTGCTGAGTCCCAGATTGGTTGAGGCTTAACAAAAATGCTAAAGCCAATGAAGCTTGTTTAGAAGGAGAAAATCACCATGAAAAGAACAGGCCTGGGGCCTGGGGAAGATGGGAAATGTTAACAGATGCCAGGAAGGAGGGAAAGCTGTTCAACTGCTACCATTCTTCTTCATCAAGAAAACGAAGCATCTTCGCATTGAAAAGTATAGGGTGAATGTTAAATGAGTCATAAATTTTGCAGCTCACTCTCTACAAAGGAATTGAATTACAAAATATGATGGTCTGACTTTCTCTAAGGCCATATATATCTAATCCAATACTGTAATTAACATCCAGTTTTAAATGTCGGTAGTCTCAGAAGAATGAATCCACAAATCTTGGATGGAAGTAGTTTAAAGATGACATTATCAAATACTCTCTTGCTTTGAATGGAATTAAACACATAGAATTTCTAAAAAATATATGTAAATACGATTTCACTCTGTCTTATGGCTCATTCGGTTGCAAGAAACAGAAACCCACTCTGGATACTTCCAGTACAAGAGGATTTCTCACACAGCAGCTCCTCATCAAATTTAAGAGAGGAAGGACAGTGAAGCACCATGGGAAATTAACCTGGGAACTGAAAAGTCTTCAGGAACAGCTCAACTTTTCTCTGGGCTACATGTTCTCTTATATGCAGTTTTCTGTTTCCCCTGCCTTGTCCAGCCCCTCTGTGCAGACAGGCTGTCTGTGTGGTCTCACATGCATGGCCAGCAATGGCTGTCCTGGTCTCTCATTTGACAGGACCTTGCAGCTCCAGGGACCACCACCACATGACCTATGACCTAAGTCTCTCAGTTAAAATCTCAAGAGAAAAACAATCAGATTGGCCTGTTTTATGGATCAAGTGTCGACCTCTTTTCTAATTAAGGAGGGTTGGGTTTATGTGGTATAATCATGGGAAGAAGGACTCACAGCTGATGCTTGCGTTGGGTGAGGGAGAAGGGTGTTCTTTCAAAAAGAGAGAACTGGAAAGAAGTCTGGACCCAATGCTTCAGTGCCCTAGAATTTTCAGCATGTTTTAAATGACTACCAAGGACAAGTTCAAATATTAGACAGACTTTGAGAGAAAGCCATTAAAAGTGGTGTGTGTGTGTGGGGGGGGGTTAGGGGGTAGGACATTCAATATATATGTAAATTATTCTCCACTCAGTGAGGTTTAAGCTCATAAATTACTCTTCTCCAATGAAGTGAAATTGAAAAATTGAAAGAAAAAACTTTTAGTGACACATGTGAACATTCACCAAAGATTTTCAGGGCAAACACCAATAAAGTTTGTATCTGATATCAACATAATGTGATACATTCACCAGAGAATATTCAATTCAGGTGCATGCAATAAATAATTACCAATACATGATTTTAAAGCAAAACTCCCCTTGACTGTGACAGTATGAAAAATTTCAGGAGAGTCAGCAGAGGGTAGCATTTGACATTTTTTCTCTGACCTCTTTACCTAACTGGGTGAACTGGCTTCCAATTCAGAGCAGGTCCTGGATCAAGAATATGGTGGCGTTACCTTCATCTCCTCCGAGTAACAAAAATGGAATTACAACTAAAATGTAGAACAAACAACCTGTATAACCACCTGAAGACTAGACTAACAGTCAGCCTTACAGGCAAGGACTTACAGAAGAAGCCACATTGAGAATGGTAAAGTGGCAGAGAGAAGAAAAAAGCTGGTGATTCTGAAGGGATACCTCAGCTGCAAAGGTTCCCCCTGAGGAGCATGGGGTCTCAACCCCAACCCAGGCTCCCCACCCCAGAGCACCAGAACAAGGAAAAGGAACCCAAATAACACCTGGCTGTGAAAAGCAGTGGAGCTTCTGTCCATCAGAAAGAGGCAGGAATCTTTTGGAGATACAGGTGCCCTCTTCAAGGGCCAACACACAAAATCTTATTCACACTGACTGAGCCTGAGCTCCATCAGATGGAGGGCAGAGTGGGCTAGAATTTTGTGAAGAAAGACTGGGGATTGCAGCTCTGGAGAGAGAGATGAAGTGGCAGCCACCAGAATCCCTGTGTTGAGTCCCTCTCCCACATTGCAGATGCCATCTTTCTTGGGTTGATCACTTTGCTCCATATGGCATCGGCCTGTGGGAATGCAATGCAACCTCTCGACTCCCAGTCACCCCACCCTGTGGAACTCATACCTTGCTGAGGAATCATCTGCCTGAGCCAGGATATAGAGGTCCCAGAAGATGCATGGGTGTCAGTGATTGTTGTGTACCTTTGGTGTGGAGGCCATTCTCCCCACTTTCCTGTGAACCTGACTGAAGGTGCCTTCCTTGCACAGGAGGTCTGCAGTAATGGGATACAAAACAAATATCCAGAAGTCAATTACATTTTTAGACACCAATAATGAACTATCAGAAACTAAGCAAATAATCCTCTTTATAATTGCATATAAAATAAAATACCTAGGAATAAATTTAATCAAGGATATAAAGATTATACTTAAAATTATGACACTTAAGAAATTGAAGAAGATACAAATAAGAGAAAGAATATACTGTGTTCAGGGATATGAAGAATTAATATCATTAAAATGCCCATGCTTTCCAAAAACAATCTACATACTCAGTGCAATTCTTACCAAGATACCAATGGTTCATATCACAAAACTAGAACAAATATTTCAAAAATTTATATGGAACCAAAAAATAAAGACACCCAAATAGCCACAGCAATCTTAAAAAAGAAGCAAAATATAGGAGGAATCACACCTGATATCAGACTATATTACAAGGTCATAGTAATCAAAACATCATGGCACTGGCATACAAACAGACATATAGATACATGGAACAGAATAGAGAGTCCAGAAATAAAATTTCTCCTTTATTGTCAATTAATATTGACAAAGGAGGCAAGAACATACTATAGAATAAAGCAGTCTATTCAATAAATTGTTTTGGGGAAAATTAAAAAGATACATGCAAAAAACTAAACTAGATCATCTTCTTACAACATATCTATATATATAAAAGGCCAATATGCAAATTGTTCCTGTGGGAGCTCTACCGGGAGACTGATCACTCGCTATGACGTGTGCTGACCACCAAGGGTGGTTCGGGATGAAGGCAGACCCAGGCCAGCAGCTGTCAGCCGAGGAAGGGAGGCCCTGGCAGCAGCCAGAAGGCCCTCATCAGCCCTGATTGCCAGCCAGGCCTAGGGACCTACCCATGCACGAATTTCGTGCACCAGGCCTCTAGTATAAGAATAAACTCAAATGGATTAAAGACTGAAATGTTAGATTTGAAATGATAAAAATCCTAGGAGAAGACAAAGAAGTAAAATCTCAGACATTTCTCATAGCAATATTTTTTTTCTGACATATCTCCTAGGGCAAGGAAAACAAAAGAAAAAAATAAATAGATAGTACTATATCAAACTAAAAAGTTTTTGCACAGCAAAGAAAACCATCAAAAATAATGAAAAGACAATCCACTGAATAGGATAAAATATTCTCCAATTATAAATCAGATAAGGAATTAATAATAAAAATTTAATTCAACACCAAAAAACAAGCAAACCGTTAAAAAAAATGGGCAAAAGACTGTAATAGACACTTCTCCCAAGGGTACATACAGATGGCAAATAGACATATGAAACGATGCGCACTAGCACTAATCATCAATGCAAATTAAAACCACAGTGAGCCCAGCTGTGTGGCACAGAGGTTGAGCATTGACCCACGGACCAGAAGGGTACAGTTTTATTCCAGGTGAGGGCACATGCCAGGTTGGAGGCTGGTCCCCAGAAGGCATGCAGGAGGCAGGCAATTAATGATTCTTTCTCATCATTGATCTTTCTATGTCTATCCCTCTCCCTTCCTCTCTGAAATCAATATATATATATATATATATATATATATATATATATATATATATACAATTAGATATCAGAATGGTTACCATCAGTAAAACAACAACTATTGTCAAGGATGTGGAGAAAGGGGACCCTCATGTACTGTTGGTGGGAAGGCAGATTGGTGTAGGCATTTTGGAAAACAGCATGGAGTTTCCTAAAGAAAACAAATTAAAATGGAACTGCTTTATGACCCAGCAATTTTCACTTCTGGAGATATATCCAAATATATGTGACAGCATGGATGTACCAGCAAAGTATTATGATTGTGACAGCATGGATATACCTGGGGAGTATTATGTAAAGTGAAATAAATCAGTCAGAGAAAGACAAGTACCATCTGATCTCACTTATATGTGGAATATGATGGAAAAAGTAAACTAACAAACACAATAGAAACAGATTTGTAAGTACAAAGAATTGACTGACAGCTGCCAGAGGGGAGAAGGGGTAGAGGGCTGGGTAAAAAAGGTGAAGAGATTAAGAAGAAAAAAAGCACCAAATTAATAAACAGAGACAATAGTCTGATGATTACCAGATGGAAAAGGGGGTTGAGGGAGGTAGAAGATGGTAAAAGAGTGATAAATGGTGAGAGTAGAAGAATTAATTTTGTGTGGTGAACACACAATATAGTATACAGATGATGTATTATAGAATTGTACACTTGAAACCTATATAATTTTATTAACTAATGTCACCCCAATATATTTAATAATAATAATAATAATAATAATAATAATAATAATTTTCTAGACAGACAGCTTTTGCTGCCACCATCTCCCCAAACAAGATAAAAGCTTAGAGCCAAGTGATTGCCCTGTCCAGATTTTGGAGCCAGGGTGGTGTCAAGAATTGTAATCAACTGCTTTGTGTTTACCTCTGAGGGCCATCTTTCCAGGATTAGAATTTATCTCTGGCAGTGGAATAGTTGAATTGCAAAATATTCTCATTTTAATAAAATATTGAATTATTTTAATAAATTTTAAATTAAAAATGTAGAATATGCAAACTTTTAAATATTAGAATGTTTACATCAAAAAATTTTTTCTGATCCTCAATCGAGGACATTTCTTTTTCTTTTTTTAAAATTGATTTGAAAGAAAGAGAGAGGAAGAGCATCAATGTGAGAGAGAAACATTGATAGGCTACCTTCCATACACACCCGGTCTGGAATCAAACCCTTGAATTGAAGCAGCAGGATATGTGTCCTGACAGGCAATCAAACCTGCAACCTCCAATTGAGCCACACCGGCCAGGAACATTTACTCTAATTTTTTAAATTCAAGAAAAACATAATTTGTTTGACTACATAGTTGCAAATATTTTTTAAGGTTTATAAACTTAGATTATTTTTGTTTTTTCAGGTGTAATTAAAACTAAAATTTTAATTTTTGTCTATTTTATTTTGTTTGAAACATGTGTGATTGATATTTTTTCTCTTGAAATTTTTTTCCATGTCACTATGTCAATATTGTTTGAGTTTGAATCCTTTGACGTTAAACTTTAGTGTGTACCTTGAGTGATATTTATTTTTTAATATTTTTTTATTGATTTCAGAGAGAGGATGGGAGAGGACAAGAGAGATGACGAGAGAGATAGAAACATCGATGAATAAGAAGCATCAATTGTCTGCCTCTTGCATGCCCCTTACTGGAGATTGAGCCAGAAACCAAGGGCATATCCCCTGATCAGGCATCAAACCTGAGATGCCCTTGTGCATGAGACAATGTTCAACTAACTAAGGTACACTGGTTGAGCAGTAATTGTCATTTTTTAAAAATATATATTTTATTGGTTTTATACAGAGATGAAGGGAGAGAGATAGAAAGCTAGAAACATTGATGAGAGAGAAACATCAACCAGCTGCCTCCTGCACACCCCCTACTGGGGATGTGTCTGCAACCAGGGTACATGCCCTTGACCGGAATCGAACCTAGAATCTTTCACTCCGCAGGCTGACGCTCTATCCACTGAGCCAAACCTGTTTTGGCAGTAATTGTGATTTTTAAAGAAATGCTAAGAAAACAGATATTTTATATGGTCATAGCACTTGAAAATATCTTTCTTTAAATCCAATTATAGTTTTCAATAAAAGGTAACATTTTTCAAGATGGGAAAGAAAATGTATTTGTATTGATTCGACATTAACACTTAGCATAATCTCATTCCTTGGCTTTTATTTGCAGAGGGCAAGAAAGTTGGACAAATAAACAGAATTTTTCATTTACTTTTCCAGAAAAAACACACACAACCCTGTTAAATCAGTATTGTTTCTGGTTTCAGATGAAGAACCCAAGATCTGGGAAGGTTAAGTACCTCACCCACGGTAACACCTAACCTGGTAGGGGGCAGATTCTGACTTCTAGGTCAGGTATGGCCAATTCCCAAATCCACACTGTTTGTCACACCCCATATTACCAGAGCAGAAGAAATTGTCTGTTTGAATTCATGATAGTGCAATGCAACTTAACAGCAACATTTTTAGGAGCATGCTGGCATGTTGGGTGGGGAAAGAGATTATCTCACCCCATCATTACTAAATTATACCCTCTGTTGCCATATGACAGCCCACTTTCTCTTGTAAAAGAGGAGAAAGTAGCTGATAATATATGGGCTATAGAGCCTTGTGCACTAAACTCTCATTTTATTTTACTTTGTTTTTTTAGCTTTAAAGGAGATGCATAGATGAGGTAGTGTGATTACACAACTGTAGCAACATAAAGACTATTCTACTTCTGCGTGCTCTAAGGTTAGTAGTATTAAAGTTATGGTAAAAGGAATGCTGTTTTATATTTTGTGATTCTGAAGATTTTCTTATCAGGAAAAGGTCTTAAAGTCATTAATATTAAGCTGGCTAGATAAAGGCTGAAGCTAAGAATAAATATGTTATAGCATCTTTTACAAGTAAAAGTAAAGAGTCCTGGCTAGAACTAGGTAAAATCAGGTCATTCAAATGGCCTCTCAACCAAATGTCCCTCTCAACCAAGGGACAACTGGAGTGTGTGTGTGTGTGTGTGTGTGTGTGTGTGTGTGTGTGTGTGACCCAGGGGCCTGATGTCAGGAAGTGCCTTTCCCAGAGGTGTGTGAGTTAGGGAACCAGCTTCTTCTTCCTGATCTCTCCTCAGAGCCCAGTGCCAGGGTCTCAGTTACCTTATTCCTCTTAAGTAAAATCCCCTACAGAGAAAACACATGTAGAGAGCAGCCACAGAATCTAGCCTCGGACTGACCTGTGGCAGGGCCACAAAGAAGTCCCAGCTTGGAGGGGAGAGCCCTCCTAGCACAATTAAGGTTGGCCTTATAGTCCTCCCTAATTCATTCCTAGGTAGCTAATGGGCTGTGGGAGGTGCAGCAAGTGCTGCCAAAGCAAGGTGAAACTCAGGAGAACATTGTAAACATGTTGACCACTTTCCTTGTTTTGCTTTGTGTGCTCTGACTATAAAATAAAGCTTTGGCTTGCAGGCTGGGTCTCTCTGTATCCTCATCCAGGCACAAGAGATCCACCTAGCCCCAGCTGTATTCTCTTGCCTGTCTTCTTTAATCCTTCACTGCCCCTCCTCAGGTTCACCCCTGGCCATGTTGGACCTGGTTCAAACACATGCATGCCTGCTTTTGTTAGATGAAAACATTAGCTTTAAAGATGACAAAGACACTGATGTCGACACTGATGTGATGGAAGAGTTTAAATAATTCTTTTTCCTTCAATGAAAGAAAGAAAGAAAGAAAGAAAGAAAGAAAGAAAGAAAGAAAGAAAGGAAGGAAGGAAGGAAGGAAGGAAGGAAGGAAGGAAGGAAGGAAGGAAGGAAGAAAGAAAGAAAGAAAGAAAGAAAGAAAGAAAGAAAGAAAGAAAGAAAGAATGAATTCCAGGATGGCTACTTGGGAAGGTTCACAGAGGAAGTATGCAGACTGACCTAGCTCTCATTCTCTTGATCCTGATTCTTCACTCTGTCCATCTAATTGAACATGGCTGATGAGCACGGGGATGTCAGCTGCTCATGGTGCAGTAGCTTGTCATTTCTCCATGCAGTGGTGTCGCAAGTACCAGCTTCAGCTTCATTCCTTTACCCTCCCTAGGGAGCCGAGAAGCCTGAGACATTAGAGCTCGAAGGAGAAATGGGAAGGAAATAATAGATTCCCCAGCAAGCCTTGGCTCCAGAGATCCTGCACATGTACACCCCAAACAAGGATCATAATCTTTCTCCTTGGCTGGTGGTGTTAAATGGATGTCAGCACCCATTGGGTTGTATGAAGATAAAAGGTCCTTTTCTGGAGAAACTCTAGTGAGCACGTTAGCTGATGTTCTCTGACGCTTCAGCCTTCTACCTCTTCTGGGTCAACATATTCACCCGGTAGAAGTACCTACCAAGTGCTGTGAGCCTCAGCTAGTGGAAGCAACTCTTCATTCCCACCAGCTGCTTCAGAACAAAACTGTGGCGACTGCAGTAAATCTCAATAGGCACACTGAGCCCCTTCCCTACAAACTCATCTGATAATTACATTGTTTGGGAGGCACTCAGTGCTCACAAATAGTTTGGAAAGAAGAAAAAAAAAGGACGTTAAAATTCAAAACTGTTCAAATATTCCGTGTGTGTGTGTGTGTGTATGTGTGTGTGTGTGTGTGTGTGTGTGTGTGTGTGTGTGTATTGGTGGAAAGAGCACCTGGGTATAGCTTGTGGGCCAATGAGTTGGAGTACTATTAGAAACATGATGGCTCCTAGCTTTCCCCCAGTGAACATACCAGTTATTCAGAAATGCAACTTAAAATCAAATTAGTTGCTTCATAATTTTGAAAGAATTGGCCATACTTGGTAAAAACAAATTAAAGCAGTTCAGAAAGATACACAATGAAAAAGAAGACACTCTTCTCCCTTCCTGGGCCCTCGGTCCACTCCCCTGAGGTAACTGTATCAGTCAGGAATGCTTTGCCTACAAGTTATCAAGAACCCCTACTAATAGTGACAATTGTTAATTTACATGAAGTTCAAAGATAGGTAGGTGGTGTCTGAGTCGTGTGACATAACTCAGGTGGTGTTCTGTAGTTTGTGACATAACCAAGAAACCACCCTCTATTCGCAGTATGCTAGCAATATCACAACTCATATCCACAAGGTGACCAACACATCTCTAAGCAGTACATTTTTTTTTCAAATTAAAGGTTCCTAAGCAGGAAGAAAAGGAGTAGAAGCAAAAAGAGCTTTCTCCTCATGCACGTCTTTATTTTCTGAGAAGGGGAAGCCTCCCCGAGTCCTAAGCAAATTTCCTTGATTTCTCATTCCCCAGGCGAAATTTGAATCCTATCCCTAGCCCCACCATGAGCAAAAGAGAATGAAAGTTCTGTGACTGGTTTAAGTAGATCATAACTCATTCCCTGGCACCAGGCATGTGGCTGCCTGAACAAAACCAGTGAGTGTTCTGTTGGCAAGAACCAAGGGGAGTGGCTATTGGATAGGCAGTTGCCAGTGATGGCTACAATAAAAAGGATTAACTGGGTCTTAATTTTTCCAGGAAATTTTCTAAGTAAATAAATGCTCTCTAATGTATCTAATGCATGGGGGGCAGTTAGGGGTGATCAGGCTGGCTGGGGGGAGGGAGGCATTTGGGGGCGAGCAGGCCAGCAGCAGGGGGCATTTGGGGGGGCGAGCAGGTCGGAATGCAGAGTGGTCAAGGGCAATCAGGCAGGCAGACAAGCAGATGAGTGCTTAGGAGCCAGCAGACTTGGATTGCCAGAGGGATGTCCAACTGCTGGTTTAGGCCCAATCCCTGTAAACCAGCAGTAGGACATCCTTCGAGGGGTCCTAGATTGGAGAGGGTGCAGGCTGGGCTGGGGGACACCAATCTCCTCCACCCCCGTGCACGAATTTTGTGCACCTGGCCTCTAGTTTTTAGATAAATGAAGTACTGTATGCATAATGCTTAGCAAATAACTACCACATAATAAGTTCTTTATTGATACTAATTACTATTATTATTTTATTGTCATTATTACTTATAGTTTGTGAGACAACATACACTATTTTTAAAAAAGGGATGAGTAAACTGCATCTAGCCTGGCCGGGGGTGAACCTGAGGAGGAGCCATGAAAGATTAAAGAAGGCAGACAAGAGAATACAGTTGGGACCAGGTGGATCACTGTGTCTGGATGAGGACACAGTGACACAGCCTGTAAGCCAAAGTTTTATTTTATAGTCAGATCACACAAAAACAAAACAAGGACAAGATGTTTAAATGTTCTTGCGAAATTTCAAATCTGCTTCTTTCCTGTTGTTGCTGTTCTCTTAACTCTATCGAGCTTTATTTAGGCAGCACTTGTTGCACCCCCACAGCCCACATCCCTTAGCTACCTAGGACTACAGGGTCAGATTATAAGGTCAAGTTTACAACCATAGACTTTTGGCTATAATTGTGCTGGGAAGGCTTTGCCCTCCAAGCCGGTACTTGTATGTGGCTTTGCCACAAGTCAGTCTGAGGCTTGAATCTATCTGAATGCTATAGCCTCTCTCCCCAAATGAGGATTGTTTTCTAGCAGATACTTTATCTGTACTTTAAGAGATTCTGCCAGCAGTTTTATATTGGGCTATTGACTATTCTTGAAGATATTGGCTGCAACACTCCTTTAAAGAGAGATAAGATTTACCGTAGTCAGCAGTAAATTCCATTTAAGCACAGTGAACTAGTTTTGTGAATAACAGCTAGGTGACTAACTGTTTACTTTCTGATGACTATCTTGCCACAAATATTTTCTAATCATGTTAATATGCAGGCAGAATGAAGAAGGTTAGGATTTCACATTTTTTGGTGTATTTGCACAAAATATCATGTTAGCAAGAGAAATTTATATTAGGGACAGACTTTTGGGAAGGAAAAATAACTTTACTACTACTTGCCTAATTTATGTTGCACAGAGAAGATGAGAGTTGTTTGAGACGTTCTCAGGGAAGAGAAGGCCAATACAGATCTTGCAAGTAAAAGAAAGCACTTTTCTTCAAGTATTTGACATAATTGGATTAGAGCCTGTGGGAGGAAAAGGGAGTGGAGGAGGGAAGTCTCCTTCCTTATCCCTGACAGGGGTCTGAGTAGGTGAGTGAGCGGTGAGTTCGGCCTCAGGTTGCCTTGCAGCCTCCTCGAGCTGACCTCTCCTAGTCCTTAAGGCTAACTTGTAAAATGGCTTGTCTTTAAGGTAAAGACTCTATCCTTTAGTCCCCCTTCCTGTTGTTTCTCATCATGTGCCCTAAAATGTGTTGCTAGAGGTAAACACATTAGTTGTTTTTAACTAAATAAGTTATTTAATCTCTCAGACTTCACATTCTTCCATTTTTTAACACAAGTGGGTTGAATCAGATGATGGCTAAGGTGTCTAGATTTAAAAGTCTAAGTTGAAGATCAGTGTTTTCAGAAGGGGTTAGTCACCAGAATGACCTAAAAACACTTCTAAAAATACTTTCCCGAACCCTATCCTCAGATATTCCAATTCATTCATTCAACTAACGGTTCCTGAGGATCTTGCCTTGAAGTCTGAACACAAGAGGGACCAAAACAGACATAGTCCCATCCTGCCCCAGGCGCTGCAGAAGGAGCGAGCGTGAATCCGGTGATGTGCTTTTAAAACATTACTCTCCAGGTCATTTTGGTAACTAGACAGTTCAGAGGAACAATGTTTTAGGCCAAGTACAAACAAGAGACATTTCTGAGGGGCTGTTTTAACTTTATTTGGGATGAACCCAGCTTTACACTCTAGGAATGCACCCATTTTTCACTGAAAAAAATATTTAAATATTTTAGCTTCTCCAGAATATACACATGACAAAAGGAGGTTTACACTTGCTTGTATGGAAAATAAGTACAATAATGAATGCATACTAATACAAGAATATACTGTTTCCCAACTGTAAACCTACTTTTGCTTCACCCCGTATATATGTGCACATGTATATATAGAAACATTCTTGTGTATGTAAAATATATATGCATATCTTAGGTGGAAACATAAATGTTAAGAAGAGGGAAGCACACACTTAACAGATGTAGTCAGAATATGCTGGTATTGGGTGAGTTTTTAACAAATTCACACTGTTGGTTGATACATTAACTGTGGACATCTGCACAAGTTAAAAGAAAATTATATCGGGTTTGAAAGGTTGAGAGTTAAAGTTCAGATTGCTTATGCAAACAAGTGAGTTATTTGTTTTGAATTCTGTTATTCGCTGTGATTTCCCTTAGAGGAATTTTAAAGCCTCACCTACTTTAACGTTCAATACTTTGAAACTAGCTGAGCCTAAACCGGTTTGGCTCAGTGGTAGAGCGTCTGTCTGTGGACTGAAAGGTCCCGGGTTCGATTCTGGTCAAGGACATGTACCTTGGTTGCGGGCACATCCCCAGTAGGTAGTGTGCAAGAGGCAGCTGGTCAATGTTTCTCTCCCATTGATGTTTCTAGCTCTCTATCTCTCTCCCTTCCTCTCTGTAAAATATCAATAAAATATATTTTTTTAAAAAAAGAAACTAGCTGAGATTTACACACAGACGTTTTATGCTTGCCAGGGTCCCTTTTCTCTAAATAATACCAGGCAGAGAAGTCACCAAAATGAAAGAATTCCCGTTTCAGGGTTGGTACCACCAAATTGTAAACACAATGGCAATTTACCCTCGCTGCTGGGAACCTGCCTTTGGGAGGCCAACAGGGTAGAATGTCAACAAAGGGACTATGAACGGCCAACCCTTAATTGTTGGATGTGTAAGTCAGTCAGACTCTTTATCACAAGAGTCCCCCTCTCCCCCCTGAATTAACACCTACATTTCAATTGGGCCAGGGAAAATGAAAAGATACCATTCGGAGCATCCCAGGTCTGTTCACTTGTAGTCTCTCTCCCTGGGTCCACCAGGGCTCAAATGAAGAGACTTTTCTTTACTGCGGGGACCACAAGCAGGTATAGGCTGGGGGCAGGGAGTGAAGAAGTAGGGTGAGAAGCTAAGAGACTAGCCAGAGTGGGGAGCAGGTAAGCAGTCTTGGCTGGAAAAGGACAAGACGAGGATGCTACAGGCCAGAATAAAACCAGGAGGGAAGGGCTGCTGTGGTTGTGAAGGCACAGACTGCCCACGATCCCTTCCGGCGGGCCACAGGGAGTAAGTTCTACTCTGACCTCTCGTTCCCTTTCTTTCCACGTTGATTACCTAAGCATGCGTCCCCAGCGCCGAGTTTCCTGGGGTCAGGGCAAGAAAGTGTATCAGGGACGCACGGGCGGTTTAAGGAAAACCTCAGACTCTCTGAACCAGAGACGCTCTCAAAAGATCATTTGCAGTGGGAGTTTAAAATTATGCTCCATTCTTTATACATAGACTATTATTGACTTTGTGGACCCATGGCTATTTTCAAATCTAAACTCAGGTTTTTATTTCAAAAAAGTTTTTATTTTCTATGTTTTTTACTCAATGCTAGCTGCAAGAATTATGTGGGTTTAAAATATATATATATTGGTTTCAGAGAGGAAGGGAGAGGGAGAGAGAGATAGAAACATCAAGAATGACAGAGAATCATTGATCGGCTGCCTCCTGCATGCCCCACACTGGGGATCAAGCCCAAAACCCAGGCATATGCCCTGATTAGGATTGAACTGTGACCTTCTGGTTCATAGGTCCATGCTCAACCACTGAGCAACACTGGCTGGGCAAGAATTATTTGTTTTTATGTTGCCTCCTCCTCTAATCAGTTATTATATTATGAATAGTAAATGGTAAGCAAGGAGCCAAATCTAATACAAAAACAATATTTGGGATTAGCTGTAATTGCTCCTCTACTTTAGCAAGGATAATCCAGAATTTTACTCTGGTGATTAAAATAATAGGATTAAAAGACAATTCAGCTTATTTGTGCATTCCCTCTTATTAGAGGAGTTGTCTGTATAGTTACAGGACCTCGATCTTTAATGTGGGCGTGGGCCTGAATCCACCATCACACAAAAGCTTGTCTTCTTGAATATCTGGATTACTGAAAACGCCATAGTACATTTTGTAAATTCAGTAAGGAAAAGAATAAGCATCATTAATGCTGCTGAAATCCTGGGTGGATAGCTGGCTCTGAGACGCATCAAGATGAAGGCGACAGCAGCTCAAATGTCATTGCCTAAAGGAGGACAACCGATGTCAGGCTGGTTGCCATCCACGTGACTTCACAAAAGGTTGCCCAGAAGGGATGTCACCCACTGCAAGAAGCACAAATGTTGTTGCCAGGACCTTAAATTTTTCCAATGCAGGACCAAAGGCAGTTTGATCCAGCGTGATAGATTGAGCATCGTATAAATGATTTGTACATCCAGAAAGCAGGATGCCTTTCCCAAGAAAACACTTGAAGAAGAGAACATTGGAACATTTAAATCAGAAAGAAATACACTAATATCTAGTTTTAAAAGGGTGCTTAAAAATGAGTCATTTTATAGTGGGAGAAGTTTTCTAGTTTTTATTTATTTTTCTTATGTGTAAAAATCAACAAAGATTTCTTATGTGTAAAAATCAACGAAGGGATGGATTTCCAAGAAGTCCCATTCAGTTCCATTGCATTTGCAAGATACAATTTAAGGTAAATGTTAGCCATCTGCAATTATTTTCAAGCAATCAAAGTAACCTTTCTTTCATAATAACTTCAGCATTAAGTTTGTGGAGTCTAAAGATTAAGAAGAGATTGTTGATTCAATCTGAGTGAAAAAATATGCCCCATTAGGTTCTTCCTTTGCCTTTACATCCTGATGCCTAATAAAGTCTCAGGTCCAAGTATGACTAATTAGTATCTAATCTGTTTTACTTGTTTAAATTTGCTTCCACCCACTTGTTCCAGCCACAAATAGCCAGATCTCTGGAAGTACCAGGTGCTGCCCCATGGGAAGTAGGCTATGCTTATTCCATTGTGAGATGGCCAAGGCTTCCATCTTCACTCTCCTCCACAAAGATCTGATGGTTTCTCGTGGCCAATAAGACCATCACAGGATAATATAGTTAGAAACTCATCTGCGGTTTGGTTCTCTTTACCCACCTCCACATAATGCCCTCACTCCACCCTGAGCTTTTATTTCTTTCTTTATTTTGGCATAAGGTTCTATTTGTGGTCTAACACAGAAGCAACACAGTCTTAGAAATCACACTCCATTTCAGATATTACTATTATTAGCTACCAGAGGCCTGTTGCACAGATTCGTGCACATTGCAAGGAAATTAATTAGAAGGTGGCCGGTGGGGCAAGAGTGGGTAAGACGGGCAGGACACGCCCTGGAGCCAATCTCCCGTGGTCCCTCACCAGCCTGCAGAGCCTGGGGCAGCTCCAGGCTCTAAGGGCATCTGTGGAGTGAGTGGGCTCCCTCCAGCAGGTCGGGTTCCTCAACCAGGCCTGTGGGGATCAGCCTGAAACTGGCAGACTGACATCCCCCAAGGGGTCCCAGAGTGCGAGAGTGCACGCTACAAAATTGCTGTTGCTCAGAAGCTTCTGCATTGAGTGTCTGCCCCTGGTGGCCAGTGTGCATCATACCTACCAACTGATCTGCTGGTCACTTAGCCATATATATATATATATATATATATATATATATATATATATTTAGAATAAATGATGACTCCTCAATGAGCCTTATGTCATGCATCTATAAAATTAGGGATTACCACCCTAATTAGGCAGTGTTGTAAAAATAAGACATGATGAACAGTATGTGACACACAGTCAGAGTTAACTATGGAGAGTTATACAATTTTTTTCACACTCAAAAAAAAAATTCCCTTAGGAACAGTATTTACCAACTTTCCCATCCTTTAAAAAAACACACAATGCTTTGGGTCAATTTTTTGTTTATTTGTCTTGCTTTTAATTTATGATAAGAACATGTAACTAAAATCTGCCCTTATAGCAAATGTTTTAAGTGCACTATACAGTATTGTTGGCTATAGGCACAATATTCCACAGCATATCTCCAGAGCTTATTATCCTGTGTAACTGAAACTTTACAACTGTGAACAGTAACTCCTCCTCCCCTCCTTCCTCCAGCCCCTGCAACACCATTCTGCTCTCTGTTTCTGTGAGTTTGACTATTTTAGATACCTCATATAAGTGGAATCTTTTAGTATTTTTTCTTCTGGACTGTCCTATTTCCACTTACCTCAGTGTCTTCAGGTTCATCCATGTTGTCACAAATCACAACTTTTCTTTCTTTTTTTAGGCTGAATTGTATGTCATTGCATATACTATATACACACTACATTCCCTATATTCACTCATCCATTGATGGGCTTTTAGGTGTTTCTTGAATAATGTGAATAATGATGCAGTGAATATGGGAGTGCATATAGCTCTTCCAGATACTGATTTCATTTCCTTCAGATATACCCAGAGTGGGGTGGCTGGAACCTATGGTAGTTCTATTTTCATTTTCTGAGGAACCACTGTACTCTTTCCCATAGGGGCTAGATCATTTTACATTCCCATCAATAGTGTACAAGGGTTTTAATTTTCCCACATCTTCTTGTTTCAAAAGAGCAAATAAATAGCCCCGGTCTGTGTTGTTCAGTGGTTGAGCATCGACCTATGAACCAGGAGATCACAGTTTGATTCCCGGTCAGGGAACATGCCCAGGTTTAGATAAGCAGAAGGCAGCCAACCAATGATTCTCTCTCATCATTGATGTTTCTATCTCTTCCTCTCCCTCTCTCTGAAATAAAAAAATATATATTTTTACAAAAGAGCAAATAAACAATATTCACCTAAAACATTAGTTCTTAGTACAGTTTGGGGTCACAAGACCTCTTGGAGAATCTAAGCCATGGGTCCCTCCTGCCAGTAAAAGGCACACACAAAATAAATAATGCAATTTGTTTCTTAGAATGAAGGGCTCTATATAACCTATTTGCAACCCCAGTTTAAGATTACTATATAACCCCAGTTTAAGATTACTTCCTTAGATTAAGCTATTCTTGACACATACTGATTTAAAGATTGACAAGCTTTTTAATAAAAAGCAAAATGGCACATATTTTCATTCTATGGGCCAGTCTCTATCAAAACCATTCAATCCTGCATTTGTAGTACATAAAAACAGCCATAGAAAGTACATTGTAAAAAAATGGAAATGACTCCATTCCAATAAAACTTTATTTGCAAAAAACAGCTGTCAGCTGGCTTTGGCCCTTGGGCTATAGTTTAGCGATCCATTAATTAATTCTTTCAAAAGAACTAAGTGGATTGCAATAGTTAGGAACTGGGAAACTCTTGAACGCGCAAATGCTTACACACACACACACACACACACACACACACATAATGAAGGCCATACAAACACACTATAAAGGAGTAGCACTTCTAGATCTCCTTTCCTGGAATACCTAAGATGAGAAACCATGGAGATGATCTTCTCCCTTCACATTTGATAATAATCTTTTAATTTGCATCTGATGTCTTACTTCAGTAGCTTTAGAACATCATTCATTAGTGCTTCTTACCAGTGACATAAGATTATGGTGCATTTTAGTTTATGACGAGGGAGAGAGGAAAATGCTGAGGGTATAGCAGGCATTTCTCTGTACCTACATTCTACCACGTCTCCTCAGAACAACATGCCTCCTTAAAGAATCTGCTCAAGGTTCCATCTATGGCTTATTTTCTGTTACTGTATTTCCAAAATTTGTTCTTGGTGAGCACACTCGATGGTATTCATGGTAAAAATTCCCAAAACTATAGCAATGTGAGCATAAATTCTATGTAGTAAATGTCTGTACGTTTAAACATCATTGGAAAGAAAACAACTTTCAAGCGCCTTGCCGGTAGCTGCCAGCAAGTTTCCATGAAGAACAAACACTGTCAGACTAACCTGATCTATTAGGGCCCAAGTCCCAGGTGCATCAAGAAGAAGAGATAGTTCTAAGTTATATGGGCTCTGGGGAGGTAAGGTGATTCCATTATATGAGGCAATAAATTCAGAAAACATGGACCAGACAGCATAATTTTTAGGTGAGAATACAAATTGCCAGAAGGTCAAAAAATAATACAAGGTATTTTTCAAAGTCAGCTGGGAGCCTAGATTTTTTAAAAAGTTTTCATCACCAGCTTAAAGAAATAAAGAAGTCACCCCAGACAATGCGTTAGAAAAACATACCTTACGAAAGCAATTCAAGAAGAAATGGAAATTGTGAATCTACCAATAATTATCAAAGAAATTGAATAAGCAGCTTAAAATCAAACTCCTATTATCCTGTCCCCAAACACACTACATGGTTTTACAGGCCAGTGAACCAAGCATTTGAGAAAGTCCCTATCTTATTTTTAAAACATGTTCTAGAGAATAGAAAAAAAAATAGCTTTCCTATTGTCAGCATAGACAGATCTAAAGAAAAGGAGCAAATGGAATTGGACATTAAGGCACCCACAGGCTTCCCAGGTGGGCAGCTGCATCCTCCACCGAGGGGCCTGATCCCCTAATTAAGCAAGAAGAATTAGTCTCCATTGGCCGGGCTTATGGGATTATGAAGGGAGAGATAAAATAGCAGGGGAAATTCTTCTGCTGAGGCATGAGCAGTAGCAGCTAAAATGGCAACCATAAAGGGAGGTACCTAACCTGGGAACATGATCTAATTGGACAAGGGGCAAAGAACCCTGGAGGATCTAAGAAATGGATTAATTGGGGGAGGGCCCAGCACAAACCCACAGAGGACAGGCTAGTTGGAAAGCCCACGGTAACATCCAAGTTTAACAGAGGCCCCTCTCGGTAGCACATGTCCGCCCATCCTTCTCCTATTCCCGTGTATTCTCTGTTGCACCTCTGGTGGCCCAAGTATGGCAATGCAGCAGGCCAGAGTGCAGCTGAGTACAGAGACCAAGCTAGCCAACGGGGACAGAGACTGCGCTAGACTACGTCTTGGTGTGGACTGAACTGAACTACACCCTCCATGCCGGGCCAATAGCACAGAAATTCTGGACTCGGGCCTCCTTCTGGGCTTGGTGAGGACAAGACTCCCTTCTTCCCAGCAGTACAGGACTGAGCCATCTGGTCCTGGATGGAATGCTGGGCACCTAGGTGCAGTCATTTGTTTTTACCCCAACAAATATTACCACCGCACCCCATCCTCCCATGTGTGCGTCCCCAGAAATGCTTTTCTTTCTTTTTAAAAAAATATTTTATTGATTTTTTTTACAGAGAGGAAGAGAGAGGGATAGAGAGTTAGAAACATCGATGAGAGAGAATCATCGATCAGCTGCCTCTTGCACACCCCCTACTGGGGGGGATGTGCCCGCAACCAAGGTACATGCCCTTGATGGGAATCAAACCCAGGACCTTTCAGTCTGCAGGCCAACGCTCTATCCACTGAGCCAAACCGGTTTCGGCCAGAAATGCTTTTCTTGTGACTCCATGGAAGAACCCCGTTTCCACTGGCTACATCATCAGTTAAAGGTGCTAGAAAAGCACCATATTGATACCTAAGCCATCTCAGGGTAAGATCAGAAAGTGACAATCTCATTCTGATTGGAAAATCAAATTCCTCCCTTGCTCAGGGGGGTGGGGTGGAAGTTCCGGGGCTACAGCTGGAAGGAGCACTTTCAGAAGCCCCCAGGGGGAGGAGATGTTGTCAAAGGCTTTATTTGCATGGACTCACCTTCCTGTTTCCAGTGGCCCACTTCCCTTAACCCAGCCCTGAAAGAGGCCAGCTGGGGCAGCAGAGCCAAAAGAGCCAGTGTCCAGGGTTTCCGCTCCATTGCGCCGAGTCCAGTTCAGTCCAAATTCGGTCCATCAGTCCACTGTGTGGGTCCCACAAGGCCATGAGCCACATGGGTGAGTGCAGGGAGCATGCCCCCTGCAGCAGGAGTCTCAGGAGCACAGGCAAGCAGGAGAGGCTAGAGCCACGAGCTCTGTGTGAGAGGGTGCTTCCTTTGTTCAGAAGTTTACATATTCAGGTTTTGCGCCCTTGCAGTGGCCAGTGACTTGCTCCCAGGTGTGACTGACCATCGGGAAGGCTCCTTCCCATGTCTCTCAGACCTTACTTACTGGGCATGCGTCCAAACTGCCTCTGTCCAGCCGAAACCCGTTTGGCTCAGTGGTAGAGCGTCGGTCTGCGGACTGAAAGGTCCCGGGTTCGATTCCCGTCAAGGGCATGTATCTTGGTTGCGGGCACATCCCCGGTAGGGGGTGTGCAAGAAGCAGCTGGTCGATGTTTCTCTCTCATCGACATTTCTAGCTCTCTATCTCCCTCCCTTCCTCTCTGTAAAATATCAATAAAATATACTTAAAAAAAGAAAAATAGAAAATAAAAAACAAATTGCCTCTGTCCAGTCCTTTTTCCCCACCCATCAGCAGGGAACAGCGCTGGAGAGTGTTAAATTAGCAAAGCTGCATAAAGGGCATGCCTGTACTATCTAGTCCCCCCTCTTATTATTTACTTCTGTTAAATAATAACCAGGTTATTGCAGAGGCATCAACATGACCTAACAATTATGAACAAAAATCATAAAACTAAAAATAAAACATTACTTTGGAAAAAACTTATCTTGGGCACGTTAAGGTTTCCCCAGGCACATAAGGACATTGTAGCATTAGAAAACGTTAGTGGAATTAGCCCCTCAAAATATAAAAAGGGTAAAAACTGGATGATCACCTCAGTGGATGGAGAAAAAGCACTTGCTAAAGCCAGCCGCCTATCCACGGTAAGGTTGGAGCTGCAGGGAACTCCCTCCCTCACACACACGCCATGATCGGGAATAGAAGGACTGGGACACAGGGGAAATGCTACTTCTTCCCCAACTGCTTCCAGAATTGGCCTCTCACGGCAATGCGGCTCCAGTGAGGGCTTTTCCATGGGCATGACCAGCAGATCTTCAGTTTTAGATGGAGGAGCAAAGGGCAGGGGCCGCCCAGACTGCTTTGAGGGCGGAGAACAAGGCAGTGCTCTCTCCGCCAGACATCGGAACTTAGAAAGCTTTAGGTAATTAAGAGAGTAATTGGCATTGATGGTTCTGTCTGGGTCACTCGCTGCCATAATACATCCATGAGGCACAGCCCAGGAGGAGGCGGAAACTGGGTCTGGAAGGAAGCCATAGACATATAGAAAGATTTAGGAAATAAGACTCAAAGGCTAAAATTAGGAGCCTCCAGGCTGATGATAATTCTAACAATGCTGTATAAACAATACTAAAGAAAACACTGGTCAAAAGTAATACTTTTGCAGCATATTCACATTTAAAACAGGAAGAGTCAATTCATAGCTGCGGCTCTCTTTCCCTGCCATAAGCACCGGAGATGCATTTCAAATGTAGCATGGAGAATGTGGCTTAAAGAGAATTTCGTTGAGATGCAATACGAAAAATGCAACACTGAAGGTTTACTGAGAAAGTAAAATCTCTTACTCTGGATGTCTTAAAAAATCATATTGAGCCGAAACCGGTTTGGCTCAGTGGATAGAGCGTCGGCCTGCCGACTGAAAGGTCCTGGGTTCGATTCCGGTCAAGGGCATGTACCTTTGTTGCGGGCACATCCCCAGTAGGGGGTGTGCAAGAGGCAGCTGATCGATGCTTCTAACTCTCTATCCCTCTCTCTTCCTCTCTGTAAAAAATCAATAAAATATATTTTTTAAAAATCATATTGACTTTATCGAAAAATTGGGAGTTTAATTTAATAAAGGTGTTGAAATTCACAATTTGGCCACAGAAACTATTTCTAGTTGTGTAATTTGTTCATGAAAAAGGGGCCACATACCAAACCCGACACGTTCAGGGGAGGCCTATGCGGTGGCCTTACCAACGCAGAGACTAATGTAGCCACAGAGAATGGTCGGCTTCTAACTACAAGTGAGTCATGGCTCATAGTCGTGTCCTAGGCTGGCATCTTCCCAGACAAGAGTCCATTTTTATCTTAACTGAGCCTCTCTATTGTCTTATTGTATCCGTGATAACATACCTTTGGAATGTCAGGGTAATTTCCTCCCCGGCCCCCCAAAATCCTCACTGCAGGAGAGCAGAGACCACAAAACCCCCGATTGCTATTGCTATTGTGTTATTATCTACTAGCTATCTTATACCCACAAATATAAATTAAGTATGTGTTTGTTTTACTCTTTAGCCAATCCCAGAGATTTCCCAGCTTCGCTTTCCCTCGCCTCCCTAGTCTATCACCAGTGGATTTCATGGAACTCCCTTATGTCTTCTCTTTTGATTGTAAGGTATACAATAAGGTGCGCACTGCCAATCTCTGTTGAGATTTTCCTTCCCAGCAAAATCGTCCTCAGTTTGGCTCACATAAACTCACAAAAGTTCTTCACAGGTTTAAATATTTCTTACGTTGACAAATTCTAGAAAGAATGTGAGGATGCTCTCTTATGGTGAGACTGAGGGGGGAGTCGGGCTACATTGATTTATATGCAATGTTATCTCCCTCCGCAGGGCCATCTTTTACTTCCACAAATACACGCACAGATGCTGTCCCAAAGCAACCATCTGCTCTTAATTCCGCAGCAAACACGCCAGACACGTAGTCCGTTAAAAGTCTATTCAAAGAGGACCCTTGTCATCACCCTGGGTTGTGGCCGTTCTACACTCAAAATATAACAAGGGCAGAACAGTTGCCATTTGCCAGGAATGTACTTATGTATTTTTAGTCTCATTAAATTCAGAGTAAATTAGGGGATGACTTATGAAGGATCTAATATAAGTGACGGGGATAAATAAAAGATATAACTGAGATGACCTTGTAAACTTTGTGATGAAGTCAATTTTGTTATGCATAAAACTCACTATATAGGAACTGTAGGTACCTGGTCACCTCCTACTTGGTTATGTATATAACCCATGTGGTGTTTTTTTATTTTTTTATTTTTTCCAATTTACTGAGAATAGCTTAGGGGATATGACTGTTCTCAATGAAATGTGTGCTGCATCCCAAAATTACACTGGGCTTTCTATTATTATTCCCAGACAGTTGATCCAGCTAGTTTATGCGAAGAAGAAAGCAACACACAGGAAAGACCGTCTGTGGGACCCGGAGGCTCCGCACATGCTCCCCTTCTGACGGAAATGCAGGCAGATGGCGAGGAATGATCTGTGGCTGAGCCCGGTTGTCAGCCTCGTGGAGAGCAAACTTCCCTTTTCCCACTGAAGCAGCTCTAGTGACCGAGAAATGACAGCTCCTACGACTGCACCTTCTACAGTCTTACTCCTTTTTAAAAAAAATTGATTTGAGAGAAGGAGAGGGAGAGAGAAACATCGATTGGTTGCCTTCCCCACACACCCTCAACTGGGACTGAACCCACAACACAGGCATGCGCCCTGACCAGGGATGGAACCAGTGACCTTTCGGTGCATGGGACAGCGCCCAACCTTCTGAGCCACACCAGCCAGGACTACATGTAGTCTTAGTTCTTTAATGGTCATTCAGTATCGCTTACTCAACAGGGGTTTATTAAGCATCTTGCTTGAGCCAGGCTCTACCCTGGGGCAGGCTTACCATGGTAAATATCAAACTAACATTTGTTGAGTACCTTATTTTTTTTCCTTCTTACTTTGGCTTACGCATTTTGCCCTTTCCTCCATGGAAAGGGACAATCGTTTGCCATTATCGTCTTCATAAAAACTAGTCAGGTGCCATAGACAAGTACCTGTCACTTGTTAGTCTTCTCCAGCATTGGATTTGCCAGATATATTTTAAGAACATTAAACAAAATAAAAACAAGATAAACCAAAACAGTGCAAAATCCCACATGCTTGGTACCTGGATATATGTCTACAGAGGGGAAAGGAAAACCTCATATGTATTTCTCCCCACTTGGGAAGTGTTAAAATATGTTACTCTATGATTGTTTTTTTAGTTCCTACTATTTGCCTGACTGGATTAAGTACTGAAAGTGTAATGGTGGATAACAGCCTGCTTGGAACTTAAATTCTGTATGTTTCAAAAGAAACACACACAAATGAATTGTGGGAGAGAGGGATGGGGAGGGCCCACTTCAGTTGGCCAGAAAGCCTTCTTCCAGGAGGTGACAGCAAGCACATTATGAAAATTGTCAGGACTGCAAGTCAGTCAACTAGGAAATGTTTTCCTGTTTGCTGCTGAACTTTGTTTTCTTACTTGATTATATAGTATGGTTATCTGGTTCAGATAAACTAGACCTTAAAGCAAATGCACAAAACCTGGCTTCTTCACTGAGCTGGGAAAGAGGAATCCTGCAAAAGCAAATATTCTCTTATTATAAATATTGGGGGAAAAGATGCTAGTGTTTGGCTAATTCTTCAGTGCAGAACAATGATTTTTACTATAATATTTTCACTTCCTTTAGATCAATGATACTTAATGTTATTTGGGGCCATGGATTCTTTTGAGAATCTAATTAACACTATGGTATCTCAAAAAATGCACGTCTGTAGGAAGTAGAGGGTACAATTTCAGGAAGGTTTACACATTTTCTGTCTCAAATCACAAACCACATTTACATTATTACCAAACATGAAACGTACCCTGTTAGATGTCAAAGTTTATTTTAAATCTGCAATAATTTAGTGAATGTGATTCTGATACAGAAATTAACAGAACAGAGTAAAAATGAAGGAAGTCTCAGGTGTACCTAGTGTACTAAAGACATCTCAAGTCAATGGGGAAAAGTTGAATTTTTATAATGATACTAGGGGCCCAGTGCACAAAATCAAGTACCCTGAAAGGAACTGTGGGCTGCGAGGCTGCAGTGGGCACAGGGGCAGGTTTCAGCCCATCCTCTGCGCCCCTGCCTGGCCCCTCCCACCACGGCTCCTGGTCCCATCTGCCTGAAGCCCCACTCCCACCACCGCCACGCCCGTACCACTGATGGCTTGGAGAGATTGGGGCCAGTGCCATCAGTGGTGAGAGTAGCAGCTGCTGCCCTGCTCTGATCACCCCTCAGGAGCAGGGGAGGTGGAGAAGCCCTCAGGGGCCATCAGGACTGGCAGCCACTGCTCGCACCTGCTGACTGCGTCGAGCTATCAGGACCAGTGCCAGATGCTGGCAGCAGGTATGAATGGTGGCTCCAGCACTGGCTGTGGGTGGGAGAGGCGGCTGCTGGCCCCAATCGCCCCTCAGGAGCAGGGGGAAGTGGAGAAGCCCCACGGGGGCAACTGGGGCCGGCAGTCGAAATCAATCTCAAATCAATGGGGAAAAGTTGGATTTTTATAATGATATGGTTAAAATAATTACGTGAAAAGAAATTTTTAGATTTCTACCTCAAACCACTTACCAGGAAAAAAAAAATTGTGCTGGGTTAAAGACTTAAATGTAAAAACTTAAACTATTAAAGAACTAGAATACCAAAACTATAGGTGAAAACTATAGGTTTTTCCCACTCAATGGGTGGGAAAAACCATTCTAAGCAGAAATCACAAAGAAGACAGTAACATGTGTAACCAAATGTGTATTTTAAAGTTTATAATAGCAAAACAAAATTAATACCTTTCTCCATAAAGGCCAACTTAAAAAAATTATAATGAAATTAACAAAAAACTCTTTAACCCATAAATAAATTTATACTTATCCCATATAATAAAGAGCTAATATGCTAATTAGACTGAACAGCAGAACAACTGTACAGATGGTCATTCGAATGACCCTCTGGACAAAGCCGGGGCTGCAAGAGCCAGCTGGGGCTGAGAGGGCCGAGCCCCTTGCACAAATTTCATGCACCAGGCCTCTAGTAAGTATATAAAAAGTATGTAATCATAAGCCTAAGCTCAGAATATAAATATCAAAACAAAACAGAATTTTTGACCATCAACTTGGTCAAGATTAAAACAAAAATCTAGAAATACCTATATTGGTTAAGAGTATGGGGACATAAACAAGCATACATACCTGAGTGTAAATTCATACTTTCCTAAAGGAACATTTGACGTTATAGGTCAAGCACTTTAATGATATTGATACCATTATAACTAACCCGATTATTATTAATTAACAGGCATGGCAGAAAGCTGCATTTTAACACCCTCCAGGTCTGTTCCCTGCAGATTCTGGAGGAAGGGACTGGTCAAAGAGAGAATAGATACATGCCCAGAAAAGTCTAAATGACGCTGAGAGAGTGTTTGCTGTCAGTCCAAGCTGGGTACAGGGCGTTGGCCAGAACAGGCATGGTCACTATACGGGCACGGAATCTAAAACACATTGGCTCCCGAACAAAGGGAGTGCCTCTCTTGGCTCCCGTGGGACTCTTGTGCAGAGTGTGGGCTCTCTCGCTCAGCGCTTTAGGGCATGTGGAGCCCACACACAATGGACTGACGGACTACAACTGCTTATTCCAGTGGTGCCCCCCAAACCCCACTCCCACTGATAGTGGAAAAATTCCGCCCATGAGATTCTCCAATAACAATATGAGGCAACATTTGCAATGTTGACACTCTGAAGAATGGAAGTTTCTCCAACCTTCTATAATAACAAAAATAAATCCTTTGTTTTTCTGGAAAAATGTTTTTTTTTCTGAAAGTGTGAAAATTCCACAGTGCAATGACAGGAAATGCTTTGATAGATCTGATAAAATGCCCTACCCTAGGGCACTGGCATTCAGAGTCTCTGTTTCTAAACTGGAAGAGGTGGTGGCCTTTTCTTCCTTTTTTCTCTCTTTCCTCTACTCTTTCATTTCTAACTACATGGCTGGTGGCATATTTTATTATGTTTTGTAATTATCTGCAACCTCTCCTCCACCAATGTTGTACATCCCACCATAATACTTGGGGGGGGGGGGGGAGAAGGAGGGCAAGTAATTTGTCAACAAAACAGGGGAGGTGAAGTGCATCACACCTGAGCAGAATCTCTACTAACTAGAAGTTCACTGTGCCTGTTTTTCCTTTGCCGTGAGTTGGGCCGTGTTCCCGATAGGGGCTGTTCGGTCAGGTGTGAAGAGCATGTGGAGTTGAGTCAGCACTAACTTAGGTAGATAGAGATAGTGCAAGTGAGAAAAAATAAATGCATCTTTCTGTGTAGAGCTTCAAAAGGCACAGGTAGTTTATTACCATAGCATATCCCAGCAAGTTTTGTTATAGATTCTGAATTCAGATGGTAGCTGTGACAATTTCTGGCTGGGTCCAAATCTGAGTCTGCTCTTACTATGAAATACTGGCTTTCGTATCTATAAAAAGGGATTACTAATGGTATCCAGCTTTTAGGGACATTATGAGGATTAAATGGCTTAAAAGGGCTAACTGGGTTTTTATTTATAAGGGGATTAGAGTAGTGCCTAGCAAGTATTTGTTAAATAAATTCATGCGTGTTTTTTTTTTTGTGTGTGTGTATACGTGTGTAGAATAAAGTCTAGGAAGGTATACAAGAAAGTACTAATAGTACTTAAAATTTTGTCCACCTTTTGTTTAGCTACTACATCTTTGAGTTTTTCTTCAATAATATGTATTTCTGGTATAATTTTTAAAAAAAAATCTATTAAAAAACTCTCAAGTACTTTGTATTGAAAGTCTGTCTAAACAAAGTACTAGAGGCCCGGTGCACAAAATTTGTTCACTGGGCGGGGGGGGGGGGGGTTGTCTCTCAGCCCAGCCTGTACCCTCTCCAATCTGGGACCGCTTGGGGGATGTCTGACTGCCAGTTTAGGCCTGATCCCACAGGGCCTAAACTGGCAGTGAGGCATCCCCCTCACAATCTGGGACTGCTAGCTCCTAAAAACTTGCCTTCCTGACTGCCTGACTGCCCCTAACTGCTTCTGCCTACCAGCCTGATGACACCCTAACCACTCCCCTGCCAGCCCAGTTGCCTCCAACTGCCCTCCCCTGCTGGCCCAGTCGCCCCCAACTGTCCTCCCCTGCTGGCTGATGGTCTCTAACTGCCTTACTCTGCAGGCCTGGTCCCCTCCAACTGCTCTCTACTGAAGGCCTGGGTCCTCCCCAACTGCCCTTCCCTGCATGGGTCACTCCCAACTTCCTTCCTCTGCTGGCCTGGTTGCTCCCAACTACCCTCCCCTGCTGGCCATCTTGTGGTGGCCATATAATGTCCACATGGGGGCAGTCATCTTATGTATAGGAGGCCTGGTGCATGAGTTGGGGCCAGCTGGTTTGCCCTGAAGGGTGTCCCGGATCAGGGTGGGGGTTCCCTTGGGGGGTGGGGCAGCCTGGGCGAGGGGCCTGTGGTGGTTTTCAGGCTGGCCATGCCCCCTGGAGACCCAAGCGGAGGCCCTGGTATCTGGGGTTTATTTATCTTCTACAATTGAAACTTTATAGCCTGGAGTGGAGTCAAGCCTTCTGCTTACTCCATGGCAGCAGCCTTTTCTGTTGGGGTTTATGTATCTTCTATAATTGAAACTTTGTAGCCTTGAGTGGAGGCCTAGGCCAACAAGAGCAGGCGGAAAGCTTGGCTTCCTCCATTGCCTTGGAATCCCATACCTCCCTCCTGCTCTCTGTAGCTGTAGCCATCTTGATTGGGCTTATTTGCATATTCACTCCTGATTGACTGGTGGGCATGGCTTATCGGCATAGCAGAGTGATGGTTAATTTGCATATTACTCTTTTATTAGATAGGATATTTAATATGTGACTGTCTTAAAAATGAGCATGTTCATAAATTACATGAATAAATCTTGGATATACTAGATGGAGATTTCACACCTATTTGAATGATGATTTCATTGATTCAATGGATGATGCCAAAGAGGAAAACTTCCCCATAGAATTTCTTAATACTATTACTTCTTTGGGAATACCATGTGATAAATTAAAATTGAAAGTAGGCGCAATCAAAAGATTGTGACCTAATGTAATCAAAGCTGAAGTATTAACAGGATCTATGGTAGGAGAGGTTGTTCTGATTCCAAGAATTGATTTCTCACCGTCTGACACTAGCCTCCCATTTATTTCAAAAACAGTTTCCCATGATGCCAGCAGTTTCAATGACTATTAATAAATCACAAGGACAAATTCTAGACAGAGTAGGAATATTCCTACCTGAACCCATTTTCGGACACGGCCAGTTATATGTTGCTTTCTTTCAAGTTTGAAGAGTGTGTGGCATTAAAGGTAAATTTGTAAATACTTCATCACAAGGGAAATTAGTCAAGCACTCTGAAAGTGTTTTTACTCTTAAATGTGGTATACAGGGAGATATTAGAATAAGTTTAATCAATTTATCAATCATTATTTTTATATCATGTTTTTCTTTTTATATCATGTTATTATTTTTTAATTAATTTATATATTATTTTCATATACATTTTACTAATTTTCTTTCATCTCTGACACTTCCATTATAGAGAATGGGTGAATAGCAATATTAAAATATTTCTTCTAATTAAGTTCCTTTCAATGTGCATGAATCTGAGCACTGAGCCACCAGTTTTATTATAAAAAGTCAACAACAGAAAAACAGGTATCAGTGTGTGGAAGTTCTATTAATGATAATTTTTCTGAACAATAGAGTAGGTAACACCTGTAGACAAAATCTCCAGAATAAGATGAAATGTTTAATTATTATTATTCATGTATTTTGTATGTTCGTTCTGAAAATGTCTTGATTTCTAATATCACTGAACCTTGTCTCCTTAAGTAAACTTGTTGAGTCATTAATGATTATGCCCCTGCTTCTCCAAGTCAAGCTTGGATGCCAAGAAAAGATGAGCTCTGGCTTCTAATATTACAACACTGAGGCAGACCAGCGAGGAGCAGCTTTGCTTCTTTATGGACAAGGGGAAGGGTGCGATTGGGTCATTTGCTGGGATTGTTGTCATTGCAAGAAACTTTTCGCTGCCTACATCCAACACCTTTTATCTTCCCTGCTGAGAAAAAGCCTTGCAAAGATTTACACACAAAAATCATGATGCAAAAGCAATCATGAACACTCATGTCTTTGCCTAGCTACGGCCACCACAGCTAGAGAATCCCATGACTGAGAACAAGGATGGGAGAACAGAGGAGTCACATCCCTATTTATCCTCTATATTCATTATATGGGCTTTTGGTGGGAAGAAGCTCTTTGAGTACCTGGGAGGATGCAGAAGACTCCTCTGATGGTGCACACTCTATAACAGGTACTCCAGCTAAAGCCAGAAAAGGCTTTCCCTAGATGGTAATATCTAAAAACTGATGACTGAATGAGATTAAGCTAATGGGAGGGATTAAGAAGATTATTTTGGGGAATAGGAACAGCATGTAAAAAGCTCAAAGTAATAGCTGTCATTCCAGACGTCCTTTCAGATGAAGCCACAGTGGCGGGGGCCGAGGCAGAGGTGGTTAGGGGTGATCAGGCAGGCAGGCGAGCAGTTGGGGGCGATCAGGCAGAGTGGATGGGGGTAATGAGGCCAGCAAGGGAGCAGTTAGGGAGAATCAGGCAGGCAGAGGCAGTTAGGGTAGGCAGAGGTGGTTAGGGGTGATTAGGCAGGTAAGCAGAGGAGTAGGGGCGATCAGGCAGGCAGGCAGAATGATTAGGGGCGATCAGGCAGGTGAGCAGTTAGGAGCCAGTGGTCCCAGATTGGAGAGGGTGCAGACCAGACTGTACATGTTGGAGAGGGGACCCCCTCCAACCCTGTGCCTGAATTTCACACACTGGACCTCTAGTCTATATATATAAAAGGCTGAATGACTGATCCTATGACTGTTTGACTGCCCAACCAACCAGTATATATGACGTGCACTGGGAATTTAAAAATAAATGCTGACTCATGCATGCATGATACATATAAAGCTCTTGCCAGTGCCAATTGCATGCGTGTGTTTCTATCTGTCATTATCTATCATGAATTTGGTTGTTTTTGTTGACATTCTGAAGTTGAAAAAAGCAGCATGGTGGATGGAATATGTCTGACGACCAACTATTGACCCAATGTACCTCTGAAGCCAAAAGAATCCAGTGTCATTGACAGAATGTATCTGAAATAATTCTTCTAATTAATCTCCTTTCAATGTGCATGAATCTGTGCACTGGGCCACTGGTCAAATAATCATAAATAAAGTAGTTACATGGAAAATTATAATCTCTCCTGAAAGTAATTAAAGAAGAATTAAATAAACATATGATAAGATGTATTATGTTCCTGGATGTAAGAACTCAGTATTGTTACATTTACTAAATGTAACAAACTAGAACCATAAAGTTTCTATAAGAAACCAGGAAGAATCATCATAATCTTACAGTAGGTAAAGATTTATTAGAGAGGACACACAAAATATTTGATTATAAAAATGATATAAATTAGGCTTTATGAAAATTACAACATTCGTCATGAAAATGAGTAGGTAAACCACAGATTGGGAAAATATTCTCAATACATATATCTGATAAGACTCATTCATATCCAGAACATATAAAGAACTCTTATAAATCAATAATAAAAGCTCAATTGACTTTATTTTACAAATGAGCAAAACTCTTTAACAGACACTTTACAAATGATGCTTAACATCACTAGGCATCAGAGAAATGAAAATTGAAACCATGATGGAATACCATTTCACATCCACCAGAATGGTTAAAATAAAAAAGACCGACAATATTAAATATTGGAGAGGGTTTAGAGAACTAGAACTTTCTCATGTTGCTGGTGGGAATATAAAATGGTAAAACCACTTTGGAAAATTGTTTGGCAACTGACATTCATTTATTTAATGACCCAGCAGTTCCACTACTAGGTATGTTTTTAAGAGAGATAAAAATATACATCCACAAAAGAACTTGTACAAGAACATTCATTCACAGGCTTCATTCAAATATAATATCCTCAAAAAGGAAACAATACAAATAAATACAAACAGGAGAATGGGCAAACACATTTTGATATCTATGTATATAAAACCCTAATATGCAAACCGACGGAGCGGCAGAACTACTGGCAGAATGACCAGTTGTTATGATGCGCACTCAGTGCAGGAGCCGTCCACAGCCCGCAGGCCCAGACCAGCAGCGGCTAGCCAAGGCAGGTGCGAGCAGGAGCCCCGATCTGCCCGCTGGTTGTCCCACAGATTGACCCTGATCACCAGCCAGGCCTAGGGACCCTACCTGCGCACAAATTTTGTGCACCAGGCCTCTAGTATTCATATAATGGAATACTATGTAGCTATAAGAAATGAATTATGCTTCTTATATAAAGTGACCAGATTGTCCCACTTTTGGCGGGACAGTCCTGATTTCTAACAATTTTTCCCACATCCTGCGGCATTTTAAAAAAGTCCCGATTTTTGGAAAGATTCTGGAATAATGGAATAATGTGAATATTTTTCAAAAATACTTTTGAGCAAAAGAATTCAGATACAAAAGACTACATTTATTTCTAAGAACAAAAATAGGCCAAACACATGAAGCATGTGATAGGATCAGAGAGTGGTTGCAGTTAGGGTGAAGGATACTGAATTGAAAGGGATGTGCGAGAACTTTCTAGGCTGATTGAAATATTCTATAGCTTATTGGTGGTGGTTGCGCCGATGTATACAGCTGTCAAAACCTCTCAAATAGAACACTTAGAACCTGTTATTTTGCTGTCTGTAAATTATACCTTAATTTTTAAAAAGCTGAGGATAAGAGCATAGTGTGTTTATGGGTGCAAATGACTACTCAGGGTGGATGATTCTTTTCTCAAATTTCATCCCAGAAAAAAAAAGGGTAATAAGCAAATTAACCATCATTCCGTCACAAAGGTTGGTGGCACCCAGTCCTCTCAGCCCCTCTGGAGTCCCCCAGTCCTGGGAAGGTGGCTGCTGAGAGCAGGTAGCGTGAACAAGCTGGCAGCCACACGTGGCCGCGGATGGGCCTCGGGCCGTGGAGAGCCCCTGGCAGCGGGTGCGGAGCAGCCGGCCCTGCAGAGAGCTATGGCACACGGACCCGTGCGCAGGGCTACTAGTCAACAATAATGAAATACATCTTATCTGAAATGGAATAGCCTAGGGCAGTGGTCAGCAAACTGCGGCTTGCGAGCCACATGCGGCTCTTTGGCCCCTTGAGTGTTCTAACGCCACTTCCTCAAAATAGACTCACCCAGGCTGAAAACCGACTTCTGCACATGAGCCTCGAGGTTTCAATCGCACTGTACATGCGTGCCCACATGTGGTATTTTGTAGAAGAGCCACACTCAAGAGGCCAAAGGGCCTCATGTGGCTTGTGAGCCAGTTTGCCGAACCACTGGCCTAGGACATGTTAAAAAGCAAAAAAAATAGATTGTGAGAAAGGACATGCCATCTGTCCTTAAAAACTTTGGCTGGTGGAATAAGAATTTGGGTAGAGAGAACTATTCAAATAAGCTTATACATGCTGTACTTCTCCACCTCTGATTTATACTCAATAAGTTAAATCCCCCAAATATGCCTGATATCTGAAAAACAAATCCAGTGACCAATAAGATGTAAAGAACTTAACTAATTCAGTAATCTTTTTCAGAGTCTTCAAAATAACGGATCCTCAATAATTATTTAATTGATATACTTACTGATTAGTTAGAATTTATGTCCAAATTATATATGCCCATAATGGAAAATATACTGCAATTATATTATAATGTCTTCATATAAAATGTTTGAACCAGGGAAGATTAGGCGGTTTATGGGAAGTATATTTAAATTGAGTATATGAAATAATTTACAAATCCAACTCACCCCAGCTTAAAAGTTTAATCATACCGTAATTACCTGACTAGATTTTTAAAACAATGATAGAAAAAGTACTACTGTTAGAAATATAAAACAAACAAACACACACACACACACAAATCCCCCTGAGTCTCATTTTGGCCTCTACTGGGGTATCTACATGATTATGAAGGCTACAAGTGCATTGTTTTGAACTGAACACCACATTAGCCAGATCAGAAAAGCTGTGAACTGAGAAGGAAATGGTTATTCCAGCGATGGAACCGCAACTAGAGAGTGTGATTCTGCCGTCAGCGGAGACTTCAGGGGACTCTCACCATGAGAACCAGTGGTCTTTTAATCACACATTATAAAAGCATTTGCGATGCTTTGCAGGCTGCCTCTCTTCAAAGATTTTCCTGCTGCTTTCCTTCCTGAGCACAATAGGTTCAAGATGGCTAATGCTGTTTCCTACTTGTGCCAAGAACCTCCTGGATGCCACTGGGCTTTCATCATGAAGACAAATGGCAAGGCATCAAATGGGAGCATCTCGTTCTAAATGGGGACTCCCACGATCATGTTATTTTTGGGAGAGCAGCTCTCTGGCTCCATGGATATCACTTGCACGGAGTAGCCACGCTCTTCTGCAGCCCTCGCTCGGTCCAGATCCACCAGGCACATGCACTGCTTTCCTGAAACACAGCCCAGGGTATCGTGAGATCCTGCCCGGCTAACAGTGCCATTTCAATGCATTTAAGGACTCTATACAGTGACATATGTGTAGGTGTACGGAGAATGCTGTTTGCCCCCAAGTCCGGTTTTGTGTCTCTTTCAATTTAATTCTTGATCGGGATGGAGAGAAAACAATTACAAACGTATGACATTTCAAAGATCTGTTTCTGCCAGTGACTTAAATGTTAACCTTCTAAAATATGTCTATAAATAAATTTCAAATAGCAGCTACAGATTGTTTCCCACTTTGATTAAAAATCCACGTAGAGACCTTTATTCTTCATTCCCTATGAAAACACATTATCTGTCATACTGTGAAACAAATCATACCTGTTTTTCATATCTAAAATGACATGCAAACAGAGGGCCATCTGAAAGAAATGTTTCAGTTTGCACCTGGAGTTTTTAGGACAACAAAGAAGTGAGAAATAGAAATATCTGTGAACATTCTCAATTGAAATTCTTATTTCAGGTAGAGGTGTAATGCTGAGTGTAATATAATGTTAATTTCCAGAGCTCCTGTACTCATATCAAATAGCGGTATTCAATTTTCTTTGTAACCTTTGAAAAACAAGCAGAAACCTGACTGGCAAGTAAAGCAGTGAACTTATGTTCGTTTGGCAAACTTCTATTTCAAAAGTAGCCCAGGGAAAAAAACGATTTGGGGTTGAATATATTAAAAGTTATGGCTTTTAGACTTTCAAGTTCTTTAAATTCAATACATAAACTCCTTCATCCTCTTAGAAAAAGGTTACTGACTCTGTAGAATTTCATTCTATTTTTCCTCAATAACTCTAATAATACCTAAGCATTATTTTTAACGGATGTATTTAAAAGACGGCTGATTCTGCTAAATGAAAGCTTCAGAAGTGAAGACAGAGAACTGAAATAGAACAGCTCTTCGGTGGAAGACAGAAGAGGCCTCACAGAAAAACGGGAAGGTGAAATCAGTAGGGAAGAATCGGCAACCAGAGATTCCATTTTAAAATATTTTGTATATTTTCCTTAAAAGGCTCATGCCAAAAAAGATTAACTGTGTAAGAGTGATATAAAAAAAGATGTCTATAATTCCATTTAAGCTAAATCACCCCCTTTATCAACAGCCACATGGCTGACTTTTTCTCCCTTAAACTGTGGTTCCTCCTCTAAGACTTCTGTAAATGCCCCCTCCCACCTCTATCTACGTTTCAATGTAAATGAAACATTCTCTGTCAGATGGGATGTTCTACATTCCTTCAGTACCCACCCTGGGCTTACAGCGCAGCTCAGTTAGCCTTGGCTTTGATCCCTGTCTGGTTAATTTTTCCTTTTCCATTACGGAGAGGAATCTCATGTGTTCACATGTTGAGGCAGTATCTTTACAACTGAAATCCAGTTGTTGGAAGTCTACCTTTTAGGGTCTTGAAAGCTTCCTAAAATGTCCACAGAAAAAAAGTATGACCTGTGCAAGGTATAGATGTAGACATTGGATGGAGTCTGACTTTGAACCTGACTTTCCTGCCCTTCATGCCAGTCAGTGATCACGCCAAATGTTTCTCGTTCTTAACTAGCAGCTTCCCTTCCAGCCAGTCCCTTCCGGTTTAATGCCTGAAACATCACCATGTGCACCCCAACCTACCACACCAGGGATGTCTTCTCTGAGTCTAGTGAAGTTATATAATATATAATTTGATATACATGTAAATTATATATCAATACACACACACACACACACACACACACACACACATATATATATATATATTGGACTGTACATCAAAAGTACATTCAACTAACTCAAAGTGTTGGAATGGGAAAAGGAGGAGGAAGTGGATAAGAGAGAGAGAGGAGGCAGGCGGGAAGGAGCAAGCGTTTTCCATATGTTTACTCACCAGAGTGTGAGAAAGGAAATCACTTGTTCTTTCCGCTTCAGGTCTCAAATGCCCTTCCATATGTTGCTATGCTGACTTTACTATATTGCTTAACGGCAACTAGTTCTCATATAACATGGCCCTTGAATGAAAGCTAATGACTACCTCTGGCATTCTGCAGCAGGAACAGTAATCTGTTTTCCAGACCAGCATGGTCTCCAACGAGGGGCTTTTCTAAATAATTTTTAAAACTAGTTTGGACTCTACTCAATCACTGTAAGCCAAACTTTGGATTCCATCACTGGTGGGAAAAATGGACAAGAGCTTCATGTCTGGAATCAAATAATTCGGTTCACAGGGTAGCTCTGACATCTGTCAGATGAAGAAGCTTGGACAAGTTTTTGTCTCAGTTCTCTTGTCTCTAAAATATAAATAACAGTATGTACACACTCCATAGGTATTTTTGTAAGAATTTACTAAGATAATGGGTGAAGGGCACTCAGCACAGTGCTTAAATATTCAATAGCTGTTAGCTGCTATTGTCCTTCTAAATGTCATTTCTTTTTCTAAAGCAAAATCTTGAGTAAATTTATCACTTAAACTTGGAATGCCATTGTAGGCATTTCCATTCAGGCAACATTTAACATTATAAATGTCAAACATATTGGTCTATGATTAATAACATACAAGCATATCTTTTTTTTATGAGAAGGACATTATCATCCTTGTTTATATGTTTTTAATCCATCAGTTTTGGTGTGCATAGTTGATTTTTTAAATTTTCTTATGGGGCTTTAGGTAGTTCCTTCAGTATGTTTGTAACAGTAAGAAAGATCTAACATAATAATTCTACTCAACGTACAAACATTAAAAATGTATTTAACTTAAAAGTATTATTAGCTAAAATGGGATAAAGTATTGTTAATGTTGCAAAGCCTTTTTCAATACGGATTAAGTTTTCTGGGGAAAAGAATGTTTAGTTTCTTGTTGATAAATGAACCAATTTTTCCTGTACAGGGTCACTCCATTCATTCCTAGGCCTGCGGCACGTAACCTACTCAGCAGCTGTGGTGACACACATACCTACGAGCCTTCGTTGGGGTGGAAGCTGGACAGCCGTCTGATCTGCAAATCGGCACAGGATCATGTGTTCCTAAAAGAAAGAGCAATAGAATGAGGGTTTGTTTTAACCTTTTGGTCCGAAATTAGACATACTGTTAAAAACTACCTCATTTTTGTAGAGTTCTACGTTAACTGAATAAAGCGCTGCACAAATAGCACTTCTGAAATAAGCGCATTGTTGCATAAAAAGGACATAGAAACAATAAAAAAAGAACCAGAAATGATGGATACACTAACTGAAATGAAAAGCAATTTATAAGAAATCAATAGGAAGGCAGATAAAGCTGAGAATCAAAACAGTGATTTGGAATATAAAGAAGCAAAAAACCACCATACAATCGGAACAGCAAAAAGAATTTTTTAAAAATGAGGATAGTATAAGGGGTCTCTGGGACAACTTCAAATGTGCCAACATTAGCATCATGGGAGTGCAGGAAGGAGAAGAGGGAGGAGAAGAAATTGAAAACCCATTTAAAACAATTATGACAGAAAATTTTCCTAACCTGGTGGAGGAAATAGACACACAAGTCCAGGAAGCATAAAAAGTTTCAAATTAGATGAACCTAAAGAGGCCCACACCAAGATGCATCATAATGAAAATGCCACAGGTTAAAGACAAAGAGCAATCTTAAAAGAAAAACAGTTAGTTACCTACAAGTGAGTTTCCATAAGACTGATTTCTCAACAGAAACTTTGCAGCCAGAAGGGAGTGGCAAGAAATATTCAAAGTGATAAAAAACTAAGGACCTACAACCAAGATTACTACCCAGAAAAGTTATCATTTAGAATTGAAGGACATATAAAGAGCTTCTCAGACAAGTAGTAGTAGTAGTAGTAGTAGTAGTAGTAGTAAGAGGAGTAGTAGTAGTAGTAGTAGTAGAAGAGAGAAACATGAACAATAAAATGGCAATAAAGACCTATCAATAATTGAATATAAAAGACAAATAAGCAGAACAAAAACAGACTCATAGATACAAAGAACATTTTGATAGTCAACAGATGGGAGGGGGTTTGGGTGAAAAATGTGAAGGGATCAAGGAGTACAAATTGGTAGTAACAGAATAGTCATGGGGATGTAAAGTACAGCACAGGGAATATGGTCAGTAACATTCTAATAACTATGCCTGGTGTCGGAAGGGTACAAGATTTATCAAGATAATTACTTAGTAAGTTATATAATGTCTAATCACAGGTTGAACACCTGAAACCAGTGTCAATTATAATTAAAAAATAAAAAAAAATTGTTAAAAAAAAGAAAGAAAGCTGGAAACTGTTCTGCTCAGGTTGGCAGCTCAGAACGGTGCAAAATGCTGATTACTACCATTGGGAAACAATTCTCTGAGGGGCTCCTGTGTTTCTTCATGTCTGTGGGCAGAGGCACTGCCTTTGTTTCCAATCGGGGGTTGGCAAACTATGGCCCACAGGCCAAATGCAGCCTATGACCTGATTTTGTGTGGCTCAAAAGTTAAGATTAATTTTTACATCTAAAGGGTTGTAAACTTACAACAAAGACACAGACAATGTAGTATAATATGTGGGAGTTTTATAAATGGCTGGCAAAACCTAAAATATTTACTTTTGCCTATAATTCTGTCTCTCTTCCAGATTATCCTTTTAAAGATGTTTGTATAGGAAAAGGCCTTAGGAACTATATAATGTCTCCTTTCAGAGTAAAGGCCAGGCATTCTTCCTTAAAGATTACATCTTAAAACATTTGGGTTTCCTAAGCTCAGGTTTCTTTTCCTGTAATGCAACTCACTGTGTGTGTATAAGAGTTACCTGGCTCTTTTTGTGTGCCCTGTAGGCATTGAGCCTCAGGAAGTCAGAGCAAAAATGATAGTCTGGCTCCCCCTCTCACTGCAGCAATAGCTGTGTTTGTCGCTGACACAGGAGTCTCCTATCTTCTCTCAGCATCCGTGAGACTATGGCTGGCTAACTAGTTGGCTTGCAACCAGGGTAAATGCTTAGACCATTTACAAAAACTTAAGTTATAGTCTAATTTCTAAGACTAAGTTATAGTCGTATGTAAAGATTAACCTTGATTTCAAAAAGAAAATCCACATGAGATGTTCTTGAGTAATTAAAATATCACTAGAGATTATATACTCTATTAGAAATCTGAGGGGAAAATATACAAAATGATTAAAAGTATATTAAGAATACATCTAGGTCTTTAAAGCTTACCTTGTATGATAAAGTTTTCTTAAACTGTTCACTGAAATAGAAAAGAAAAAGAAATTAGTAATTTAAATGCCAACTATGAAGAGTAGAAAGAGTCTTAAAGGAACTAAAATTTTATTTAAATTATAAATAAAAATATATTTAATCTGAAGTATATGTAATGCTATCCTGAACTAAAAACTATGCCGGTTTGAAATGACTTTATATAAAGGCAAAATATATCATCAGTCTGTTATTAATTACAAATTATTTCAAAGATTGTTTCCACTATTAGAGAAGCACAGTCATTTTTTCCCCTCTTCCCCGCAAGAGTGCTCATAGATTGAATCTGTTTCAAAATGTAACTTTTATTGTTAGTCAGGTGCAGAGAGTCCAACAGGTCAGGAGGGGGCTGCCATTAAAAAGACAGTTAATTCCTCACAGTTCCCAGGAGGAGGGGATGACGTGTAATGATGCAGGGCCACTGGGGAGGCACGAGGGGCCGGAGGCAGAGGTAATGAGCCTTTATTGCAGATCCCCTGGGAAGGCATGGCAAGGCAGGGTGCACACGCTTAGGACTGGCTAGTGTGAAGAATGTGGGCAGTCTCTGGGGCACACGGGCTGTCCCTAGTTGTCTGCTACCTGGCCCTGGAGTGATGAGGGCAGGGGGATAGTGACCCTGGAGTGGTGCTCCAATGACAAAGGGGGAAAATATCACTATATCTACAGAGATGTGACTGGCAGATATTAATCTGAGACTTTAGAATCAGTTAAGTGAGACTGCAGGCGAGCAACTCAAATTAGCATCCTTAAGAATCTTTTTATTGCTAGTCTTAAATTTCTTGGTGGGTTATAAAATATGCATTTTATTTAAATAGATTTAGAATAAAATGAAATTTCAGCTATTGAACAAGCTGTAAGTTATAGTCTAATTTTGGCTTGTCCAGAGTTCCTTTATTTTTTTTCTCAATAATTGCAAATTGTAGTAAAGAATAAAACAATGGAAGACAAAAATAAGAAGTCTATTGTTTGTACTTTTAACTCTAAATTATGCAGATAAGAAGCTTTTAAGTATAAATACTAATAAAATTAAATTATAAGATTTCTTAGAAGTAATGATGCACGTGATCAAGAAATCATTTTTGACACATTATAGGATAAACTTCAGAAATTAACATATTGAATCTTTTCTATAGTTAAAATGATTGGCATGATTCTCAGTAACTATGACTCAGAGAGTGAAAAGTCATAAACACCAAAGGAGTGGCCCTCCATTAGGCTGAGTTAAAGTGATGAGAATTAGACTGTCACCCCAACTATCCTATATAATAAAAGGGTAATATGAAAATTGAACTTAATGGCAGTATGACCAGCTGCTATGATGTGCATTGACCACCAGGAGGCAGATGCTCAGCACAGGAGGGGCTCCCCTCAGCCACAAGCCAGGCTGATGGCTGCAAGTGCAGAGGCGGTGGTAGAAGCCTCTCCCACATCCTCAGCAGCACTAAGGATATTATTCACTTGGGCCTAAGCCATCAGTTGGACATCCCCTGAGGGCTCCCAGGCTGCCAGAGGGATGTCTGACTGACAGCTTAGGCCCAATCCCCGGGGAAGCAGGCCTAAGCCATCAGGTGAGCATCCCCTGAGGGGTCCTGGACTGTGAGAGAGCCCAGGCAGGGCTGAGGGACCCCCCCACACACACACGAGTGCACAAATTTTGGTGCACCAGGCCTCTAGTATGAGATAAGCAGCACTGTAAAAATTGCTGTCGGACCTGCAAACTAACCATCACCACCCATGGGCAGTATTTAAAAACGCTGCTGCTACTACTGTAACTAGCAACAGCTTATATTTATTGAGTATTAATTCTATGGTGGCTTCTAAGGGCTTTATATATATATATCATTCAATTCCCACAAAAAACTTGAGGTAATTTGGTATTATAACCTCCATTTTGTAGGTGAGAAAATGTAGGCAAACAGGGTTTAAGTAAATTGGTTGAAGTGAAACAACTTGTAAAAGAATGAGGAGCCAATATTTGCACCAGGAGAACTACTTCCAGGCTCTAAGCACTTAACCACCACACCTCCTGCCTCTCCGAGGGAATGAGTTCCATTCAGAAGCACACAGAGAAGTGCTGAGGCTGTAAGACTTTTGATCGCCAGACTCCTAAATAGAATTGCTTCTAAATTTCTGCAAGAGCTTGATCCAGGAGAAAAATCAAGGGTAGACATCGAGGAGACTCTCTCTTCCTTGTAAAATTTATAAACAGTACTTGACATTGTGGAAAGAGGAAGAGTTCAAAACTGAAGTTTCATTACAACTTTATATCAAAAGAGTTATGTGCATTGGTTTAATCCCCATATTGGTGCCTTAAGTAGAACACTGACTTTCACCTTTTTGGAAAATTAAACTTGGAGGTATTCTGAATGAAACCATAACAGCAAGGGCATGTGACGAAGGAAGCCCGTGTCTGGATGCAGTGTTCAATCACCATGTCTGTTGCCACTCCACAGGCATGCAACGCCACCTGGAAAACAGAGCCAGAGGTTAGCACCAAGTTCCAACAGTGCTATTTTTGTGACTTTTAAAGATACCTTTTTTGTGAGGACTGATCCTCAAGAGGTTTCAAATCACCAGGATATTATTTCATAATAATTCTCATGTGGACACACCAAAGAACTAGTTAGCTATTCATATTAAGAAAATTAAGCAAGGTTGAAAAATTAAAAATGTAATGTTACAAATGAAGCATAATATTCATTTAGTAGAAAATCTGATGTAATGGAAAATATAGTATGTATGCATGTCTAAACTAGTGCTCTGGCTTTTATGAATTTAGTTCAGTTGTAGCATTGTGGTGAGAACACTAGGTTGAAATAGTAATTTCTTCTAGTCTAGAAATCGAGTTGGGCCACTTAAAATTCAGTTTCTTTGGGCTTTAGTGTTCTCAATTAAAAACTAGGGTTAACATGACATGTCATGATACTGATGTAAAAATTAATAAAAGTATATTTGCACTTTTTCAAATGCTACATAAATATAATCAGTGCAGCGCAAAAACTTATTTAATCCTACTTTATATCACCTTTTCATATTCATGTAACAACTCTTAATAGCGAATGATGAGTTACATACACTACTTTAGATGTGTTTATTAAAAAAGAAACAAATAAAATAACAAATTAAAGTCATGATTGACCTTCAATAATTCATAAAAAATAACTCTTAAAATGATTTTCAAAAAGATGGTTGTTAAGGCATGAGATTGCCATCTTCTCAGGTTGTTGGCGCCTGAATAAAAGTTCCTTCCATCAAAAAAAAGAAAATGATTTTCAAATGTTTTTGAAAACAAATTATTTGTTACAAAATAAAGTAGACAATATTGAAAATTATTAGGCTAATAAAGCAAAATAGGATTATATACTAGTAAAGGAAAATCAGATGTAAAAATCTTAAAAGATAAAGCATTTTGTCAAAAAAATTGCTCACATTTCCAATTCATTCTGGACAGAAGTAAATTGTATTGGATCATAATTGTCCTTTCTAGGGACAGATCTCTCAACTTCAACTTTCCACGGGTACGGCAACTTCAGGGTACGGCAAGGGTGTTCAGGATGAAGGGATAATTTTCTGGAAATTTCTGAATGTGAAATGCTATAAGCCAGATTCCCCTTTTGAACTGAGAGACCAAAAACAATGCTATACTAGGAAGAGAGAAGCAAAATCTCTCAGTCCTTTTCCTGAATTTTCTCCTTTTTTTTTTTAATAAATATATTTTATTGAGTTTTTACAGAGAGGAAGGGAGAGGGACAGAGAGTTAGAAACATTGATGAGAAACATCGATCAGCTGCCTCCTGCACGCCCCCTACTGGGGATGTGCCTGCAACCAAGGTACATGGCCTTGACCTGAATCAAACCTGGGACCCTTCAGTCCGCAGGCTGATGCTCTATCTACTGAGCCAAACCAGTTAGGGCTTCTCTCCTCCTTTTAAGCCTCCCTCAACTACATAGACTTCAATAATGCTTATGATTGCTGTCAACCCACTTTTTTGTTTCACTCTGAAAGCAGAGCCCAGGAAGGCTGCTGTCCAAGGAAGCCAGCAGCTACAGGGTTATTGGAAGAGTAAAAGCTTCATTTCTCAGCTGCCCTTTTTATTTCATCAGCTTTGCAAAGCAAAGTTAAGGCTAGTTCTTATTTTCATGAATAGCTGGAGAAAATCTCATAGTAAAAATTATAGATGCATTTTTCCCTGGAGGGAGAAAGAAGAGAACCAACACTCACTCAGGGCCCATTATGTACTGGCTCTATGCTGGGCCACTGCATGCAAATCTTTCTACGCTCACAACACCCCTGAAAGATTTCATTATCCGCACGTTAGAAGTGAGGAAACTAAGGCTCTGTGAAATTAATAGTGCCCACAACAAAGCAATTCCTCAGGGGCGGCTCCTGACCCCAGGCATTAACTACATCAGGCTGCTTCCCCACAAAGCCCTCTGAAGGCTCTCACAGAAAAGTTTAGACAATTTACTTTTATACATCTCTCTTTACTGTTGCTCTCACTTCCCTTGCTACATGCAAAGGAGTTTATTTAAACAAAACAACTAAATCTAAGCACCATTTTCATAGGGTGGATTTTAGGTCTAAAAGGTTCTATTGCATTATATGTTTCTAATTTCCATTGTTATCAGATGCAGGTCAGAAATAACAGGCAAATAATGATGAGGTGCTGATCAATGAAACCATGTAAGCTAAGCAGGGACCGTTAGCAGGCAACCCAGGAGGCAAGTCCCACCACCAGGGGAAGGAGGGGCTTTGCACCGAAGTGATGTCGGGTTAATTGGATCGCTGTAAGAATAAAATTAGGTACTTTTCTCTCCGCACACATAATTTCAAATAAATTAGTGATTGAAATTAAAAAAGAAAATAAACCCGAGTGAATTCCTCCATAACGTAGAGGAGTGGGAAATACTTTCTTAACTATGTCTGAAAATCCACATGCAGTAGGGGGAAGGTTAATAAATATGACAGAGTGAAAAGTTTTAAGAGCCCTTTCCAATGGCAAAAGGCCCCTCAAAACTGTATGTAAAAAGCCAAATAACAAAGTGAAAAGATTTGCAACTTACAGCATAAACAAAGGGTTAATATCCTTAATGTATAAGAAGCTTCTGAAACAAAGAAAAAGCTCAAAATCCTATTCAAAGAGATTTGGACAGTTCACACACACATAAAAATTTACAAATAGGTTTTAAAGCAAAATCACTTAATAATGGGAAAAGTAAGAGAAACAAATATTTAAACTACTTTTAGGATACTACTTATCACCTATTAAAACAACAAAATTCATAAAGATTGATGCCACTCTATGGGCCAAGCTGTAGAGAAACAAAATTACATGCTTAATTTGTGACCTCACTTCCAAAAATTTGTTCAAGGGACACACTGGCAAAAGATATAAAAAAGATTTACTCATTGAGGCAACATCTGAAATTACAATGAAATAAAAACTAGCCAATTTCCCACAGATAGAGGGCTGATGAATAAACACAATGAAGTATTCCACAGCTCTAAAAAAGAAATAAGGAATATATACATGGCTGTGGAAGATATTATTAAATGAAAAACAATGTTACAAAATTCTCAAACTATGTTTTTTTTTTTTAAAAATAACTTTAATGGGTATATTGTGGGACAAAACAAGAAATATGCTGATGTCATTAGGAAACAGGTTTTCTTTTAGCATAAGAAAGAAGATATATGATAAATGAGGCTAAGTTCAAATCCCATCATCCTGAATTTAAATAGGAAGTTATCAGTATGGTACTTGTTAAAAAACAAACAAACAAAAAAACCCCACAGTATTGCCTAGCTCAGACCACTAAGAAGCCTGGAAACAAAGGTCAAACCAGTAGCAATGACCATTCCTAGTACCTAGATTGTGGTAATTTAAATATCATTTTCCTTTCAATGAATTTAAAGCTCCACGGAGAAATAGCTGATGAGGCAGGACATTCATAAGAGGAGCTGGAACAGCTTGTTATACTGAAAGGATGGATGCTATCGGCACCACTGAAGCCTATCCAAAGACTCAGGGGCCAGATCCAAGCGGCTCCACTGAACAACGATGGGAATATCTGAGCATCAGTGACAACGGTGACTGCAACGGACTGAAGCATTTCAAATATTAAACTGATGAACCAATAATCATTCTGGGGGGGAAAAAACTAACATTACTTTTGGTCGATAACCAACTCACTTTGAAAACTGGAAAATATTAGAAAAGAAACAAGTTTTATCTGGCATTTCCTATGTGAATGACATCTCAGTCAGTGTAACCGAATAGTTGCTAAAGTAAGCGAAGGCAGAATGATAAAATTAGAACATCACCATTTCACAATTCTTACTGAATTAAGACAGCCAGATGTAAGTGCCTGCAGATAGAACCCAGCACCACCCAGACTACTAAGATGTAGTCTTACCCAAAAGTGAACCTGATCTGATTATGCCACTATAATCAAGATCTAACTACCAATTCCTAGACAATATAGGAAACCAAGTAATATGTGAAACAAAATCAGGGGAATGTGATTGGCAGAAAAAAATTCCCCACCCCTGCCCTAGACAAACTGTTAAAATATCTTTCATTCTTAGGGAATGAAAAATATATGTTGATTATTTTCTAAGATAATATGTATTAAAAAACATATTCTAGGGAATATATGTTGATCAAGAGTATATGCTAATTTTTAATATAAGATACATTTTAAAATAATAAGCCTATGCTTTAGTCATACCCCCCAAAAAAGTTTGTGTTAAGACGTATTTAAGACTATTTATATATACAAAAAACCAGCGACCAGAACGCTGTAATAACCAGAAAGACCGGACGCTATGATGCCCACTGCAGCCAGCGAACCGGCCTGGATGGGGGTGGGGCCATCAACCAACCTTCCACAGCCCCTCTGGCAGCTTGCCCTGCCCCTGATAAGCCTCTCCCAGCTTGATCAAGGAGGGGAAGGGGTGGATGGCCAATTGCCCGGCAGCTCTTACCCCCAGCTGGCCCTGTGCAGATGGGCCCCCACCACCTGGATCAGCTGCAGCCCCTCCCCCTCCCAGCCCCACCCGATTGCCCACCCCCCCAACTCAATCAGGGGCAGGGCCACAAGCCAACCACCTGTGGCCCCTTTCCCAGCCAGTCCCACCCCCCAATGGGCCCCCACTACTCCAATCGACCTATAGCCCAATCTACCCCAATTGGGGCTGGGCCTGCCAGACCCCACCCGTGGGGACTTTTTGTGCACTGGGCCTCTAATACATATACTACACCAATGTAGTAAATGTTCAATGAATCTAATATATATATATTTGATTCATTGAACATTTACTACATTGATATATATATATATATATATATATATATATATATATATATATATACACACACACACACACACACACACACATTGGTGTAATATATATATTACATAAGATTCATTGAACATTTACTACATTGGTGTCATTAATCCCCATTTCACAAAATAGCTAAGTGGCTGGTCCAAGTTCACAAGTGAGTAAAACTCAATTTGCCAGACACCAACATTTATCCTAGTTCTTTATGTCCCCATTTATTCCTTTTTTAAATGTGGAGAGTGAACAAGAAAGTCACTGATTGGACTCTAGTGCCAGCTCTCACATTAACTATGTTCCTCTTCGCCTCAAGTCTCCATCTGTAACATAAGATTGAACTGAGTAACCACTGAATTTGCCCAGCTCAATGATGCTCTGAGCCTTGGATTCTCATCCAGGTATCTTGGACAGAAGCAGGCTTGGTCCCAACTGTGCACTCTTGTTCCCATTCTTTAAAAACTTTCATGTAATTATATTATAGGTAATTGGATTTAAAATTCAAATAACACTAAAAGGCATGCAATTACAAAAAAAGAGTCTCTTGCTCTGTATACACTCTTCTCTCCTTAAAGAAAATTTGGTGACCAAAGCTAATGCTCTTCAACTCATTAGTTTTATTTCCTGAAATCCGTACATTTTCTATTACCATAAGTATATATTGCCCTCTCTTGCTTTGTAAATATTAGATATTATCCATGATATTCTGTAATAGATGAGGAAATTTTTTTTTGCACATTTATACACTCTTTCCCTTTGTGCTCATGCAGGTTTTACTATTACTGCTTTGTATATACTGTTCACTGATGAGTTAAATGTGCTGTACATTTTTTAACATCCAAGACTTTCCCCACCGTCTCTTGCATTGGATACCACTTATTCTTTTTTCTTATATACGCTCATTTTGGTGCAGCCAATCTTTAGGAGGTTTCCTGAAGTACATTTCCTATTTCCTTCCTACATGGTGACTGAATTGATTAGGTATAGAATTTTTGACTGGACCTTTTCCTTTAGAATTTTAAAGCCTTTGCCTGTCTTTCATGTTGCTATTGAGAAGTGTGATAGCATTTTGATTACTTTTTAAAAATTTTTTATTAGGCCTTCCCCTCTCCCCCAGACTGTTAGGAAATTTCACAACAATGTATCTTGGTTTAGGTCATTTTTCAAGTTAGCTTTTCAATAAAAAGAAACAAATTATTTTGACATAGTTCCTTCTATTAGTTTTTTGTATTTTTCTCCTGACCATTTTATCTCTTTCTCTTTCTGGTCCTCTTATTATTGAAGCATTGAACTTAGTGGACTGAATCTCTAATTTTTAAAAAAACATAACTTCTTTCCAGTTCCTATTTCTTTGACTTTTTTGGTTCTACATAATTAAAAATATATTTTTATTGATTTCAGAGGGGAAAAGAGAGGGAAATATCAAGAATGGGAGAGAATCATCAATCGGCTGCCTCCTGCACTCCCCCTACTGGGGATCGAGCCCACACCAGGGTATGTGCCCTGACCAGGAATCGAACAGTGACCTCCTGGTTCATAGGTCGACACTCAACCACTGAGCTACACCAGCCAGGCTTTTGTTCTATATTTTTCTCAGGTAATGTTCTACATTACATTTTTTAGATTTCTACTTTTATTTTGGTAAATACACACACACACACACACACACACACACACACACCCCAATGTATATATAAGGATATTTTATATGTAAGGATATCCTTACATAAGGATATTTTTTTCTATTGTTTAGAGAGAGTAGAATAGAGGTGGGGGGGGTAGAGAAAGATACAGAGATAGAGATGTGAGAGAGACAAATCAACTGATTGCCTCCAGCTCATCCCTACCAGGGCTGGGGATTGAACCTGCAACCAAGATACGTGTTCTTGACTGGGAATTGAATCCACAATCCTTATTTTGCTGGCCAATACTCTAACCACTGAGCCCAAACGGACTAGGTAGTTAATATATTTTTAATTTCCAAGAAGTCCTCTGATGTTTCATTTCTTTTTTTAATTCTATCCTTGTTTCGTCAATGTGTTATCTTTTCTGACCTCTGCCTGAATCAGATCCTTTGTTACATTTGTTTCTTTGGTTTCTATCTTCTATGTGTAAGTTTTCCACTTTTGATACTCCTTGGCTGTCAGTTTGCATTAAAGAACAAATCACTACAAGTTGATTGGAAGTTCTGAATGAAGGCTTGAAGACTGGAGGGCTTCACTAGTGATTGGGTGAGCAGGTGACTGGCTGGTTTTTGTTTATCTGAATTTCAGCCATGGTATCTGTAATTCTTTCTCTAGGAACAGTTGATTCTGCAGAGGATATTTTAATCCCTTTGATTGAGGAGATGATTCCAGCTTCTGAAGTTTTGGAATTAAGGGCAAATAGCAAGGTGGGGTGGAGAGAAGTTTACCATCATTTGGAAAGCAGATTCTCACTTAGCTCATGTTCTCAGTGTCCACATCACCCTTGCCCTCCTCTATGCCTCATATCCCTATACTTGGAGCATCTCTGATTCAGTTTCCTCATACTGTAAACCTCCAACCTCTTGCAGGAGTGTAGGGAGAAATAATTACATGTTTAGAAGATGGGGGTGGGAATCTGGGTCCCTAAATATTTTTAATTAAATATGATTTCAGCCCTTCTCTATACCCTTCCTCTGACGTTTCTGGTAGCTGAATTCCTAAAATTTTTCTGGGATTCTGTGAGGGCAAAGAGACTTACTCTTTGATAACCTCTTAACATTCCCTCTCCTCATGCATTTAAGTTCTTCTCTGCTCAATAATTTATCATTTTTCTTCAATCTGATTTCCGTTTAAAATCTGGCTCAAGTTACAGAATGGTGATCATAATTTCATTAATGACAGAATATGATTTTTCTGTTTCTTGGAGGTGTGGTTTTTCTTGGGGAAAAGAGGGTTAAAATACCTCTACCTGCCCTCTTCACCTGGAAGTCCTCTACTTGTCCTCTACTTAATGATTTTTCTAAATTGTGTTTGCAGAATATGTAATTTCTAAGTTACTTATCCTTTAAAAAAGATTACATAAATTGCTCATTGAACGTGTTACTGAATTACATTCTATAATTGCATTAGCATCTTGTAATTGTACATTAACATACATAACTAGAAATGAGCTTGTAATTAAGCACTCAGCCCTGATAAATCATAGTCATATTAAAATTTGAGTTAAATAAAAATTTAAATAGATAACTTGAAAATAAACTGTTCTGAGATTCAGATATGTATTGATAGATAAAATAATTTTAAAAATCAATACCTTATTCCCTGAGATGACTGTATTTTATTGTTGGAATTAATTCTCCACTACAGCATTTTGGAGGGAAGGGTGCTTAGCATTGACAGTTTTTGTTTTCTAAAGTAAAGTGAGTGTTTTTCCACAGTAATGACCTTTTCTGCAATACAAGTTACACAGTGTATGGATTCATGCACATTGAAAGGAAAATAACTAGTAGAAATATTTTGATATTGCTATTCACCCCTTCTGTCATAGATGTGTCAGAGATGAAAGAAAATTAGTAAAATGTAATATATAAATTAATAAGTAAAAACAACATGATATAACAAAAACAAAGACATGATATAAAAATAAGAAAAACATAATATAACAAAAAATGTTATGAAAACAACAAAGGTGATATGAAAACAACATTGATAAAAATGACTGATAAATTGATTAAACTTATTCTAATATCTCCCTGTATACCACATTAAGAGTACACTTTCAGAGTGCTTGACTAATTTCCCTTGTGATGAAGTATTTACAACTTTAACATTCACACGCTCTTTGAACTCAAGAAAGCAACATATAACTGACTGTATCTGAAAATGGATTCAGTAGGAATATTCCTACTAGAGTCTGTCCTTGTGATTCATTAATAGTCACTGAAATGCTGGCATCACGGGAAACTGTCTTCAAATTAATTTAAATGGGAGGCCAGTGTCAGATGGGGACAAATCAAATCTTGGAGTCAGAACAACCTCTCCCTCTGCAGATCCTGTTAATACTTCAGCTTTGATTATGTTAGGTGGCAATCTTTTGATAATAAATCTAGTACCATTACAAAGACCCCATTTACTATTAAGATTTCTCAGTAGCATGATGATTGTACCTACTTTCAATTTTAATTTATGGCATGGTACCTGGTACATTCTGACTGATGTGCTAGTAACATGGGCACTGTCTCAACAACTCATTTCATGGATGAAGCTTTAATCTTTTTAAGCTTATACTTTAAGCTGCACATAAATATATATTTAATATGAATTTACTGGATCAGATGTCAGCGTTTTCCTGAATTTCCTTATGAATAGTTTTCTTAAAGTTTACTTATCTTTTTATAGGCTCGGCTTGAGAGAACCAATCTAGATCGTATGTACAAAGAAAACAAATTACACACTTTTCAGGCTGTAAAAAATAACAACAAACCCCACAAATTTCCATAGCTGATATTTATGAAATGACCTTCATTGGAAAAACATCAGATACTACCAAAGGTCTGAGCATCTCTGGACAAGAGTTCCACCTAGATGAACCCATTGAGTCTGTCATGTGAACACACACAGCTGGAAATGCACACTACCACAACCTTCCTGGAAAGTGATTTGGCAAATGTATTAAAAGTCTTAAACATCTTGATGCATAAGATATTCATCATCATAATAATTACATTATAACAACATGAATAAAAAAAAACATGATTCATTAGTAGGGAAAAGACTTCACTAATGCAGTATCAATGAAGTATAATTTCAACATCAGCATATGTGTTGATATGCATTTATATGGTAACATAAATATCTAAAAAGCAAAGGTGTTTTATTTTTTAAGCAGGTATTAATCTCTCAGTAATAAAAGTACTGATGGTTCATTTTAATATTATTATGTATTTTTCTCTTTGGAGCACAGAGTCCTATAAAAATCAGGAAAAAAATTACTGAAAACAAATACAAGGAATAGCAGCAACACTAACATCTTAATAAAATTCAAATTCCACAAGAGCACACAATTTAGGGCTTGAAGAGCTGGGAGAATCATACATCTTAGTCTTTTAGTAATACTGAATGATAACAATTTGGTCTTAGGATTTTAGAAACATGATTAACATATTTTCTGTCTCTTGGAAGTTAAAAATACAGGTAGATATCAAATCCTAGCTAAAGCAAGTATTACATAAAGGTAACTCTAGTATTTACAGATTACAAACAAGCTATAGTTTTCAATTATCTTTATTTTTCTTTTCTTTAATTACTCCTAAAAATGTAGAATATATCAAGGGAATTCAACTTCATTTGAATTCATTAATTGCATTCAATCAATAGCTATTTTTAAGTAGTTGCTATGTGTCAAACATTGTTTTGAGGCACTGGGGATTCTGCAGTGAAGAAAATAAAGTTCTTATCTGGTTGAAGAACAAATGTTATCTCTATCATATAATAATGAAGTGCTATGAATAAAGTAATATTCATAGCAAAGTAATATTCACAGTAAAGTAATATCTATATATAGATAATAGAAAATAAAAGTTATAAATTTCTTAGTTCAGCAAGAATATAAAAGTTTCTCTTTTATTTACTCTCAGGAATATAATTTTTCTTACTTTTTAAAATAAGGAAATTGAAATAGTTTTATTACTTACCCCAATATTAAACATTCCTGTAAAATACTCCATATTTGCTTGAATAAACCAAATGTTGCTTAGACCCAGCTCGTCACTTCTCTTCTTAGCACGAATTAATGATAATTCCTTGTTTTCTATTAATATAACCTAGATTTCAGCCAGGAAACAAAGTATATTTAGGAACATAATTCAGACATTAGGGCAAAGTACTATTACTGTATTTCATAGTCTCAATAATATAGAATATATAGATCTTTATCCTGTACCAGGAAGTATGCCAGATAATATGGTACAAAAATCAACAAGGTCTTTGAACTCTTGAAGCTTGCAGTTGTAACGATATAAATGAAACAGGCAATTATAACACAGTGATGTGCTTAATAAAAGACAAAATGTGTTATCAGAGCACCTAAACCTGATGATTATGGCAGGTTTATTCAATCAATATGGAAAAGTAGCCCTGCCACTATGGCTGAATGGTTGAGCATTGGCACGTGAACCAGGAGGTCATGGTTCAATTCCCGGTCAGGGCACATGCCTGTTTTTTGTTTTTAAAAAAAAATATATTTTATTGATATTTTTACAGAGAGGAAGGGAGAGGGATAGAGAGCTAGAAACGTCGATGAGAGAGAAACATTAACCAGTTGCCTCCTGCACACCCCCCACCGGGGATGTGCCCGCAGCTAATGTACATGCCCTTGACCGGAATCGAACCCGGGACCTTTCAGTCCGCAGACCGACGCTCTACCACTGAGCCAAACCGGTTTCGGCACATGCCTGGGTTTTGAGGCAGCCAATCAATGATTCTCTCCCATCATTGATGATTCTACCTCTCCCTTCCTCTTTCTCAAAATCAATAAAAACATGTTTTTTAAAAAATATGGAAAACTAATATATTTACGGAGGCCTGAACAATTAATAGAAATTAGCTGGGGCAATGAAGTAGTGTTGCAGGCAGACAGAGAAACATGAATGAAGGCCCAAGGTGAAAAATATACTGTGTTTGAAGAACTGAGAAAACTGGTGTAGCTGGGCACAATGTGTAATGGTGATGGTGGGCACGGGGAGCAGGACGTGGGGGTGGAAATCAGGCTGGAGGGGCCACAGAAGCCAGACTAAGGGTGATAAAAGAAGTTCCAGCTGCTGCAATGAATAGTAAGGATTAATGGAGCAAGGCAGAAGGCAGAGCCACCAGCTAGGAGTCTCTCACAGTAATCCAGGCCAAGGAAGAGCGTGGAGGGTCATCGGTTTGGATGGAGAAAAGTGGGCAGAATTGTCACGTTCATCACGATCATTCTTAGTTCTACCCTAATTTTGTACTCTATCTTGTCTTTATGGGAAAATCCTGGATCCTTTGTATAATAAAACCTGTCAGAGTACCCTGGGCATCAAAGGCTTCCCTGATCCCAGGAGAACTGGCAGGGAGGAAAGAAGACACCATGTTCCGGACTCTGTTTCTATAGGATTCTCACATATGAGCTTTCTTCTTCTTACTCCAATCATGAAATGGTTGCTTTTTAAAATAATAAAACAGACACATGCCTGTTTCTCCCAGGAGTCCTTATTTATTTACTCCTTATTTCCTAAGAAAGTAAAGGAACAAGACTGGCCCTCCAATTGCCACCATTCAATTATGTCATTTACACCAGTCTACGAGTTCTACCTTTCTTTTCTTCTTCTGGGAGTGCAGTAATCATTGTGATTATTTTGTAGCTTCTAGAGAGACCACAAGCAAAGAGTGTGCACCAGTTTAACTGTATTTTTTGAAAAATGACATGAAATTCTAGATTTTTATGTTAAAAAATGATCACTGTGAGGAAATTATTTAATATGGCAGAAGACTAAAAATAGCAAACTTCTAATAAATGGTGGCAATGATTGCATGTATAAAGGTATATTTCCTTAAACACATATTATGTAGTCACATTTTAGTATTGTTTTGATGAAAACATTTCTAACTATTTGCAACAGGGAAAAACGTTTTTGATACAATATTGAGTAAAAACATAACTAAAATTATATTTGCATTTTTAGATTTTGCAACAATAATTATCCTTAAGGACAAGAACTTATTAAGAACATGAGGAGAAAATCATTTCATGGATCAGGGAGGTAGATTGGATTTTGTTTTTCCTTAAAATTTTGTTATTGTTGTTACAATTTTGATATAATGAGTAAAAATCAAGTTACCAAAAGAATATGCTCAACAAGTTTCAGATGCTAGTATTTCCAGAATAAAATTATGATGACGTTTAAACAAGTTTTATCATTATTTCATTTAGCACTGGAATAGTTATTTATATTTAAAATTATTTAATATATAACTTTTTTATACAGTTAAAAACTATTGTGATCCTACTTTTTCCTTAAGATTTTGAATCTCAGAAGTTTAGTTCAAAGAAAAAAGAAAATGCCTGTGCCACAAATTTGGCCTGGGTGAATGATTATAAACTCAAAGAGCAGGTATAAGCCAGGCTCAGCTAACTGAATCACGTCGTTTTCCGATGTTTTCTATGTTATTCAGACTTTACCTGGCATAATGGCAGCATGTGAGCGAGCATAATCCCAAGGTGGCCCTAAAAGAGACAGGAAAAGAGACAAGTTAAAGTTGGTCCCTAAGGCTTTTGCTCATCCTGAGACAACAATCTTGACAAATAAAAGCATTTCCTTGAATGTAATATAAAGGCACTTAGTCTTGGAAAGACTAAAAAGATACGTGAAGAGATACCATACCCCACCGCTGCAGAAATCCACAATTCTGTCACCAGGTTTGGCCTGATTTGTCACCACATACACAAGGTTGTTTAACTGTTGCTGCTTTCTCAATGCTCGATCACTGGACATTTTACCTGGGAAAGACAACAGATGAAGAAAATGAAATGTGTATTCTGTGGGGTTGAGAAGACGCTAGTAGAATCAACTACTAGCATGGAGGAAGAGGGGTGAATAGATAAATGGAACTACAAATTCTGTATAACCCACTAGGAGAAGACTAGAGAAATGGAACCCAGAAATAACCTCTATTTTTGCTTATTTTTACTTTAGTCTTATCCAACTTTTCTTTCAATATGTAGTGGCAGAAAATCTATTTAAAAATATGTATTCTAAAGAAAGAACACAACATGTGAAACATTAAGTTCAGGTAAAAAACGAAGTAATTGTTCAATACATGCTTTCTGGATGAGTAACAACAGAGACCTATTGTAAAAATTACCTAATTTCAGCTGAAACCGGTTTGGCTCAGTGGTAGAGGGTCGGTTTGTGGACTGAAAGGTCCCGGGTTCGATTCTGGTTAAGGGCATGTACATTGGTTGCGGGCACATCCCTGGTAGAGGGTGTGCAAGAGGCAGCTGGTCGATCTTTCTCTCTCATCGATGTTTCTAGCTCTCTATCTCTCTCCCTTTCTCTCTGTGAAATATGAATAAAATATATTTAAAAATATATATTTTAAAAAATTACCTAATTTAAGCACATGGCTTAAATCTCATTGGAGAAAGGAGATCCATAATAAATAAAAACTTTTTTTTTTTTAACTGGCCCATCCCTAAACTTGATTTTTCTGATTAGGACTCTTGAAACATAGGTGTTGCATTGCCTGAAATATGTCAATGGTTATTATATTTAGAGAGAAACTGGATTTTCCCCTTTCTACTTCGAAGTGTTTTCCTCATGAGTCAGACACAGAAATTTAATGCAATTAGAGATTAGAGATAGGGTATTTCCAAGTATGAAATGCCTTGGGCCTAGGAGCATGAAAACAATTGAACTTTCAAAAGCCATTAGTCAAGCCCATGAATATATCTTCAGAATAATGAATGAAATTACTTGTTTTTACATGTTTCAAATGTACTTTCTTAAAAGCAAGATTAAGAAAATGTAAGAGCATATTTCAGTGATACAGATTAAAAACCCAGATAATCTTTTTTGCTTGATCAAATATTATTTACAGACCCCAAGGTTTCCCTGCTCCATTTTCATAGAAAAATAGTATGTTCTTCTCTATTCTGTTTTTCTTTTTTCTTATGTGATTACTAGAGGCTCGATGCACGGAAATGGTGCAAGAGTAGGTCTTCCTTCCCCCAGTTGCTGGCACCGGCTTCCCTCTGGCCGCCAGCAGGCATCCGGGACCCAGGCTTCCCTCCCAGCCCTGACTTTGTCCTGAAGGTCATCCAGTCTAATTAGTATATTATGCTTTTATTACTATAGGTATGTATATGTATATATCCTATATAATAAAAGCCTAATATGCTAAGTGTCTGATGATTCATTCGACCATTCACTATGACACACACTGACCATCAGGGGGTAGATGCTCCAACTGGCAGGTTAGCTTGCTGCTGGGGTCTGGCTGATCAGGATTGGGTGAGACATGCTGGAAACACCCTGGAGCCCTCCGTGATCCTTCCCCAGCCCTGAGTGTGCACCAGTGGGGTCCCTTGGCCTGGCCTGTGCCCTCTAGCAATCTGGGACCCTTTGAGAGATGTCCACAGGCCAGGCCAAGGGACCCCACCAGTGCTTGAATCCATGCACCAGGCCTCTAGTATATATGTGTGAGTGTGTGTGTGTGTGTGTGTGTGTGTGTGTGTGATCTAGTCATATCCATAAGTCCATCATTTTCTAGACAGCACAGAAAATATTACAAATCTTTCCACATCTGTGCATTTATTTTTCTACTATGTGTTTTAATAGTTGCATAATATTTTATTCACTATATATACCATTGCTTATGTAGCCAGTTTCCTATTGTAATGAGTTGTACACATTCTTATTTAGCATGACCAGATTTCAGGCATGAAGAGCTTTGAAATCAAAAGTCTGGTGACTCTATTTGTGAAGACAATTTCATGTAGCTATAAAAATAATTATTTTTATTTTTCTCTAAAAATATAATTATAGCCTGGCTGTGGTGGCTCAGTGGTTGAACACTGACCTATAAACATGGAAGTCACAGTTCGATTTGGGGTCAGGGTACATGCCCAGGTTGCAGGCTTGATCCCCAGAGGGGGGTGTACAGGAGGCAGTCGATCAATGATTCACTCTCATCAATGATGTTTCTATCTCTCCTTTCCTTTCTGAAATAAATATATATTTAAAAATAAAAATATAATTATAAAAAAATTTAAACACAGAGTAAGTGAAAGCCTCTGTCATCTTACCCTCTATGGATAACCAGAGATTTTTATGACAATTTTCAAACACACAGTAAAGTTGAAATAATCTTACAATAGACACCTCTATAAACTCCACCTGAATTCTGCCATTAACAACTTACCATACTTGGTTTATTACACTTTTATTCATCTATCCATCTCTGTAATCTCTCTACCCATCCACTCATAAGTCTAACTTATTCTTTAAAATAGTTTTATTGACTTTAGAGAAGAAGAGAGAGAGAGAGAGAGAGAGAGAGAGAGAGAGAGAGAGAGAGAGAGAGAGAGAAACTTCAATGTGAAAGAGAGAAATGTCAATCAGCTGCCTCCCACAAGTGCCCAGACTGGGGATGGAGCCCGCAACCTGGACATGTGCCCTGACTGGGAATCCAACTGGTGACCTTGTAGTGCACAGATGATGCTCAATTAACTGAGCCACACCAAACAGGTCCCACTTATTATCTTTTTATGGCAGTCCTGAGTTGGAGGAGGAAGAATAAGAACAAGGAGGGGGATGAGAAAGCGGGTGGTCAGAATGCAAAAATGGAAAGTACTTTTGAGCCCCTTGGGAGGGCTAGAGTAACAAATGCTATTAAGTGGAGCCACCGTACAGCAAGGAATGAGCACAAGTATTTTAGTCTCTTGTGTTAGTAGATTTCTTAACAATTATTTGCCAAAGGCTTTTCATAATAGAAAGTCAAAGGGAATTATCTTTTGTTAAAAATGAGAAGAAAATATATTTAGTGGAATATCTAATAGCAAGTTCTGTATCATATTTCTATTAATCATTCACCTAACTTTCTTAGGTCTGTTCCAAGAGCAAATGTTGATGAAGATCTGCGTCTATCGCATCTTCGCATGTAAGAAATCTGGGCTGAAATGAAGGTCGAAGGCAAAGAGTACTTTGCAGGGTTGTGTTTAAATAGAGAGGCTATTAAGCTGCACACCCTACTCATAGAGTAAGCTACAAATTATGTCCAGAGACTTTATGGAAAACTCTAATTAAGCATTACTCTTTCCCATTCTAGTTTTACAAATGAAAAGCTCCTAGAAACATGAACAGGATCTCAAATACAATGAATGAGGTAAGAAAGTGGTATTTTAAGATAAGGCACTAAATTAAAAAATCAAATTTGATTTATAGCTAATATTCTTGAGCCGAAGGCACCATTTACAAGCATAAATTATAACGTATTTTTAGTGTGGCTAAAAATCATGTTTCTTGAGATGTCACCGGGAAAAAACAGCAACCCTCAAGAATCAAATGTTTTGATACAAGTTCCAGGATGTAATTCTCCCACATTGAAGTCTTCCCCTTGTTTATTCAAGTTAGAAGAACCTGATGACTGAAAACTCTACAATGTCAAAAAAGTACAAAGGTAAAGAAGCCATTTATAAAGTATATATATTTTTAATGATTTCAGAGAAGAAGGGAGAGGGAGAGAGATAGAAACATCAATGACAGAGAATTATTGTGTTGACTCCTGAATGCCCCCTCCTGGGGATTGTGCCCACAAAAACAAGCATGTGGCCTGACAGGGAATTGGACCGCAACCTCCCGGTTCATAGGTCAATGCTCAACCACTGAGCTATGCTGGCTGTGCAAGAGGCCAATTTTTAAGCCTAATATTAGAAAACTAGTACTTTTCATTACTCAATAAGGCAAAACAAAACAAAAACCATGGATGAAAATTGTGTACATGTGCAACCAGGACACCTGCTCAGTCTAATAAGTTATGCTCAAGATTAGGCTCTTAATTGTGTGTTTCCTAGTCTGAAACGCCAAAGTACTATGCATGTTATAGCTTACTAGGAAAAGGAAAAGTGTTGGGTGCTTGTATACTCATTAGACTTCTATATTAAAGGCTCCCCTCTTCTTTAAGAAAGAACTTTTGATTTATTGGCTTAAAAACCAGGCCTCTAATGCTTTGGACCCTGTCAGCTTGCCAGCCTGTTAGTCTTCCGCTACTTTCATATATAAATATAACTTATTTTCTAGCCTTTCTGAGTAATGGATAGAGAAAGACAAACATAGGGAGATATGGGGGCGATAAGAGATCAATCGAAGGACTTGTAAGCATGCATATAAGCACAACCAATGTATGCAAAACTCTGGGGAGGGAGGGCATGTATGGAAGGGGGGATTGGTAAGATATGTACACATATAATGCCTTAATAAAAAGATGAAATAAAAATAAATAAATAAAAAAGAGAGAAAGACAAACACCATATTTCTCACTTGCATGGAGGTTGTCAGATAGGAGGTGAGGGGTGGAGGAGAAATGGGTGAAGAGGTCAAAAGTATAATCTTTCAGTTATAAAATCTGTAAGTCATGGGGATGTAATAATAATTGTATTGCATACATGAAAGTTGCTAAGAAAGTAGATTTTCTGACTGGAAATGGTGACAGATGTTACCTAGACTTATTGTGATAACCATTTAAAAATATATACAGATATTCAATCCTTATATGGTATAACTGAAACTAATATAATGTATGTCAATTAAATCTCCGTAAAAAATAAGAACATATAAAATAATATCTAGGCACAATTAATTATAACATACCAAAAATAAAACCATAGCTAAAATTGCTTCTGTCTCCCTGAAATAGATACATATCATTTTTCCTGAAACTACAACAACTTGGTTCCAATTAAATGGAAAGTGTATTAGGAGGCTGACAGGGACATAACGTAACATGAGTTCAATGAAAGTTTAATGAATTTTCTCTGCAGTTATGACAAACTGAATTTCAGAGCAGTATGCTAACCTATGCAGGCACTCAGTTTGAAACAAGGAAAATATCAATGCTATGCCAGTATTTGTTAAAATAGAAAAAAAAAGCCAACTATGAAATAGTATTTTGATAACTTTTGTGAGGAAATAAAAAAGCAGCCATTTTAAAAGCTATATCAAAAGCTAGAGCCCTGACTTTTTTGGCTCAGTGGATAGAGAGTTGGCGTGTGGACTGAAGGGTTCCAGGTTCGATTCTGATCAAGGACATGTACCTTGATTGAGGGCATATCCCCAGAAGGGGTGTGCAAGAGGCAGCTGAATTGATGTTTTTAACTCTCTATCCCTCTCCTTTCCTTTCTGTAAAAAATCAATTAAAAAAATATATATATATATTTAAAGCTAGAAAGGCAGCAACAAAATTCCTACAGAAATTTATGTGAAGAAGCGTGAAACTAAGCAGCAATGTAAAGTTTACATTTTAGGTTAGGACAACTTTGTTTTAAACTTTAGAGGTGAGTTGTTGGAAATACTAAAAGTTTACAATAGTTTTTTTTTCGATTTATCTTTTTAAAGTTTAGTTTCAGGCTAGTATCATTAATCTGATACTGATATCACAGTGACAATATTCTTGTAATAGTGTACATAAACAACGGATTTTATTTTCCCCTCTTCCTCCCTCCCTAGTCCATTCATAGATCCCACGGTGCTGTCTAAAAAATCAACAACAGAGTAATAGTGTGAGAGTATTTTACCCTGATATTTTTGTTAGGTATAGTATTTGAGCATTCAGTAATTTTTAAAGATTTTAAAATTAATTTTTAGAGAGAGGGGGAGAGAGAGAGAAAAAAAGAGAGAGAGAGAAGAGAGATAGACAGACAGACAGACAGGCATATGGGGGTGTGTGGAGAGAAACATCAATATGAGAGGGAAATATCCATCTGCTGCCTCCTACACATCCCCTAGTGAAGATCCAGCTCTCTAACTGGGCATGTGCCCTGACCTGGAATCCAACTGACAGTGCAGCCCAATCAACTGAGCCAGGACCATTCAATAACTTTTAACTGGAAATTCAAATGTTAAAAAAGCCAATTTATTCCTTTGTAAATTGAGGAATAATGACTTTACAAATATCATCCTCAATCAATCATTCAACCAATAAACGACATACCTAGAACTGTCCTAGACAATGTTAGGAACACAAAGATGTATATTCCTTAGTTTCTGTGCTTTATTTGAGATTAGAAAATATGTCTTTTTAACCCCACTATACAATGTATTTATAATGAAACTAGTGCCCTAGTGCACAGACTTGTGCACACTGAAAGGAAATTAATTAGAAGAAATGTTTTAATATCACTATTCGCCCTTTCTTTATAATAGAAGTGTCAACCAAATTCACAATCAACAATGACAGACTGAAACACACGCATGCGATTGGCGCCAGAGAGAACTTTAAATGTATTGCTCATGTGCGAGTCAGCTTAGCCATATAATAAACTTGCTTAATTAGACCTGCTTTCTGATGTAGCTAAACTTTTTCCAGCACAGTGAAGCACCCCAACTTTTCTTTCAGGTAATTGTCAGCAACACAGCAGTAAATATCAATGCAAAACAGATCATTATTGTAGATCACTCAGGGAGAACAAGGGTAAAACATTTAACTGCAGCAGTGTTTGACTGCATTCTGCACAATGAGAAAACCTGAAGTCATTTTCAAGTTCCATCATTTCTTACTTCTTTTAAGTTGCATCAAGTTTCCAAACTTTCTAAGTCTTCATTCTCCAGCTAATGAAAATAAAATAGGGATTCCACTCAGTCTCCTATCTACTTACTTCAGGACTTCTGTGAGGATCAAATAAGAGGAGGCATGGGAAAATGCATCACAAACATGTGGTTAAAGTGTATAATGTTTGCACCTGGCTATAAAGCAAGTCGTGTTCCTGGTCTGAAGAAACTCCAAAGAGGCTAGTCACTAGGGCAGGCGTGGGCAAACTACGGCCCGCGGACCGGATCCGGCCCGTTCGGCTGTTCTATCTGGCCCAAGTGGAGTCGAAAGAGCGGGCCATACCCTTTTATGTAATGATGTTTACTTTGAATTTATATGAGCTCACACAAACACTCCATCCATGCTTTTGTTCTGGCCCTCCAATCCAGTTTAAGAACCCATTGAGTCAAAAAATTTGCCCACCCCTGCCTAGGGAGAGGAAACCAGGCATTGCTACGTAATATCATTACCTGGCGCCCACAGCGACCTTTTCCGGGCTGCGCTGGGCTGGGCTGTGGGCCACATTTTACGCCATGTGGTCTTGGCAGCACTGGCTGCGATTTGGTGGGGTGTCGCTCCTGGGTGGTGGCGGGGCCTGTGTCCCACTTCAGGGAAGCCTAGCGATGCCGTTTATTTTTAAATGGCCAGTGTGTGCCCTGGCAGCTCCTGCATTGAGTGTCTGCCCTGTGGTGGTCAGTGCATGTCATAGCTACTGGTTGGATGGACACTTAGCCTTTTATATAGAGAGATTTTAATAACCATAACTTTAAAAAAACCATATATTTTCATCAAGCTTCTAAAATGATAAATAATATTTCCTGTTTACATGATGCTCTAAAATTTATGAAGTGCTTGCACATTTGATACATTGTCTAACCTCAGAACTCTTATCAGGTTACCACAGGGAGGATATTGTCCTTATTCTACAAATGAGGACATGAATAGTAAAGAAGTTTGCTCAAACAGCACTTGCTAGGAGACACCCAGAGCTGGTGGCGAAGGTGGGACTCTAACCAAGGAGTTCTAACTTCAAGTTCAGTCTTTTATCCAATATGATCTGCTAATTCTCAAACAGATGACTGATTAATTGTGACTTCCCGATTTCAGGGCTAGTGAATTTTTTAAATGTGAGAGTTCAAGGACATGAGATGCTTTCTAGAGGGGAAGTAAGGGATTTCCCTAGTAATTACATCTTTGGGGGGAAAAAATTAATCCTTCACAGTCAGTCATAAAATGCATTTTACTTCAGTTTTCCCTTTAAATAAAATGTCCAAGAGCAGGCCTGCAAGTAAAGAGGATCAATTTCAATTTCTGAACTTTAACTTTTGGAATATATCACTAAGGCATTATTTGGGGGTCTCGTAGGGTCACTCTGTTTAATGGACTGACCTTTGAGTGTCACCCTTTCCAGAAAGAGACCATTTCCCCACCTTGGGACTATAAGCAACCTTTTTTATTTTCTAGAAAAGTGACATGGAGAGGGCAAGCAATCAATTTGTTGCAAAATCAGATTTTGCAGAGGAAAGAAATGAAAGATTGAGAAGATCTTGCATGTTACAGTACTGCAAATGTCGACTACAAATATCATGTACCTTCACCCCTCATATCTACTTTTTTATTTATATTTTATTGATTTTCCACAGAGAGGAAGGGAGAGAGAGAGAGAGCGAGAGAGAGAGAGAGAGAGAGAGAGAGAGAGCTAGAAACGTCGATAAGAGGGAAACATCGACCAGCTGCCTCCTGCACACTTCCTACTGCACACTCCGCAACCAATGTACATGCCCTTGACCGGAATTGAACCTGGGACCTTTCAGTCCACAGGCCGACGCTCTACCACTGAGCCAAACTGGTTTCGGCCCTCATATCTATTTTTAGAGCATCTTTTTAAAAAGCTGATAACTAAAAATATTTAGGCAAATGGGGGACAAAAGTTGAGGAAAGTATAGTAACAGTATTTGCCAGATCAAAACTCTGCTTTATTTATAGAAGAGATTAGCTACAGTGGATAGTGAGAATTTTAGAACCTTCCTAATCTTGCTATTTTCCCCCCTCCAAGATGAATTAAACATTCTGACTTCAGAATACCAGACCCCAGAGTTAACTGAATACACATATTTTCATTTCATTCAAATACTATTTACACCACAGGAAGTAAACATTAGTTTGCTTTGGAATTCAGTTTTCTAAAGAAGTTCACAGTATCTACCAAATTGCCCACAAGAACTAATTGAAATGTTTTAGAACAAAAATAGGTTAGGTATTTATTTCTTCCTCTTTTTCAGAGGTTTGAGTTAACAACATTAAGGAAGTCTAGTAGTTTCATTAACTTTTTGAGATCATTCAAGTACCCCCCCCACCCGGTTTTGACTTCCACTGTGGTGGGTTTCACAGTATTTAAGCTAAATGACACATCTAGTAGCTCGAAGTGGCCAGTGCTAGCTTTTCCAGAATCAGTTGATTTTTAAAAATAGCTTCCTTTGTGCATAATATTATCATTCCTATTATGATCTGAAAAAGAGGTTTCTTGGTGTGTTTTTTTGTGTGTGTGTCTTGTAATTAAATAAATGAAAATAGTGAATACCTAAGGTGACATGGCTCCAAATTCTTTGGTAAAATTAATAGTTAACACATGGTACACCCATCAAAAGCTGTGTCTACTCCCTTGGACCTGAGGTCCAGGACCACTTGACCAGTGTATACAGAGGGACACTGCCTGCTTCTGGCAGCTTCCACTTCCTGTCTTTTGCGAATACAGCACCATATAAGGAAGCCAAGCTTCCCAGCTGATGCTATGCAGACAAGCTTCACCACCAAGCCCTACCTGGTTTGCAGATTTGTGAATAAAATCAGAACTTGCATTTAAAGGCACTAAGCTTTGCAGAGGTTACTTATGCAGCAATAGATGATCAGAATATCCTAACATTGGGATTGTAAGGATTACCATCCTAGAATAGTAATACTGGGGCACTCACTTATATATGAAATGGTGCTAGGTAGTATGACAATACCAAAATACAGAATGGTTATTTCACCTGAGAGTTAATTATAAGTTATATGCGCATTGCATGAACCTCAAAGGCAGCCTCAAATTCTAGTCCTACTATATTCCTTTTCTCTCTTTAATGAACCTGTATCTTATGGGCATAACTAAAGATGGTAGAATGTCAGCATCAAGGCAAGATAAAAGCCTGTGGGAACTAACCCAGCTGTAGGCATGGGTAGGGACAGTTATCCAAATAACTACTCAAAAGGGACTGAATTGGGGCAAGTACTGATATCCACACAGGTCCAGTAACTGTAGTCTTTAGCATGGCCCAATCAGTAGGGTTGAGGGAAAGGTAGAAATATAAAATACTAAAAAAAAAAAAAAAAAAAAAAAAAAAAAAAAAAAAAAAAAGCTGTATCATCTGGAAGCTCAGCAGCCAGGGCTTATCCTAAGTCACAGAGATGACAGTTCTAAAAGAGCAAGAGGCTACCTTGAAACCACCAGTTCCAAGGTCTGGATACACTGGTTCAGGGTAGGGCAGGCAAAGGCAGGAACTGACATTTTTTTCCTGAACTGGAATTTTGAATCTCCCTCCCTTTCTCTTATTCTTTCATTATAACCTCTGCCAAGCAATTCCTTAATTTAGCCAATATTTCTTGAGCACTTACTACATGTCTGGCCTTGACCGAGCTGCCAGGCACAATGAAGAACAGGAGAGATTCTTATATTCCAGTGAAGGGAGTATAACTGCAAAAATTAAATCCAGTGATAAATTATATAGAGAAAATTAAAATAAAATGATATAGTTGAAATTGACAGTGAATAATTTAGATCAGGTAGTCAGATAAAGACTCATTGAGCAGATAACCAAACTCAGATCTGAACAAGAAGGTAGCCATAGGAAACAAGAGAAAAAGGACTCCGCATAATGGGAACTACCTGTGCCGTCTTCAGGTGGAGAGGAGCTAGTAATGATTGAGGAAGAAAATTATAATTATATATCCTCATCCTCATCACTAATATATATAAAGTCACTGAATGGATATCCTTATTTGATCACTACTGAGTGATCACTATGTACTAAGCATGCTTATTTATTATTTCAGCGCTTTGTCACAAGGTGGGCACTGTCAGATGAATTGCCTTAGTCACATGGTTACTCCATGGTAGCGTCAGGGTTTGAATCTTGCCAGTCTTACTCCACGGCCTGTTTTCCTATCGACCATCTCCACCACCCCAGGGATCACCAAACCTTAGCAGGGAAATATTTTAAATGTGACCAAAACATATATAGGACTACCAATTTGTCTGTTAAATAGCAAAGTTTACTATCTTTTTTAGAAAAAAAACACACAACAGAACTTTTCTATTTTAGTATGTACTATGTTCCTCCCTGTGTGGCACAGATGTATGCTTCATCTGTATTGCTGACACCAGAGAAATTTTCATCATTACTGAATATCATTCTTTTATGTCTTTATAATATACTTAATTCTGATCTCAGCATCAGCATGAAAGGCATGCTAAAGTCACATTTTCAGGGAAATGTCATGTAGTGGGAGTGCTGGAGTTGAAGCATGCCTTTGATCTTAGTGGTTATCATATATTCAGGGCAAGTGCTCTTTTCAATCATAACCAGAGTTCAGTTAATACTAGTATTCTTATGTCTTCACTGATTAGACTTTGGAGTGCAAAAGTAATGGCCAATAGCTGATTACATATGCACAACCAACCAACCAACCAACCAATAACCAAATTAATCACAGCACTCTTGACATTTACATGTTAAAGGCATGCTTCCCACATTCAGATAATTATTAAAAATAATTTTCAGTAACTCAGAAGAGAAGAACCTGGAAGTAAAACTGAAGTAAGTTAGGATGGGTAAACTTTTCTTATTAGAAAGATGTATCTTATCCCCATTCCCTTTTATCCCTCTCTTACAATTTGAATACCATATCTACCAAATCTAAAACTTAGCTAACACTGCTCTCAGGAACTTTACCTCAGACTCTGTCAGATAAATCAGGTTTTTCCAACCGCATCCTTAATATCTCTGTGCCAATCAGGGACCTCCAAACCCAATATGTCCAAAAAACCACAAACTCATTTGTCTTCCATCATGAAACATTTTTTTTTTTTTGGCATCTTCTCTATTTGGTGTCTAGTCATCATTCTCCACCCAAAGCTATAGCCTCAGCTCACATTCTTATTATTCCTCACTTTTATTACTGTAATAGTCTTTGAACTAATCACTTTTCATGATAGTCTCAGCCTTGTATGCCCATTCTTTAAAAATGCAAATGTGTTTGTGCTATTTCCCTTCTTCAAAGTCTTCAATGGCTACCCACTTCTGAGAGAATAGATTTTAAAAACTGAGACATCATTGTCTGGCCCAGCTCGCTTCCTGCCAACCCTCTACTCCCACATTCTCACCATCCTCTGGCCAGAATAGCCATCAGTTATTGTGCAAATACACCAAGCTCTATCATCTTTCTGATATTATAAACATTGCTTTGTCCTGAATACCAGTATCCCAGACATTCCAAAGTGTCTGTGGAATACTAGTCCTTCTAAATATTAAGAGAAATTGAGAGGGGAAAAAAGAATCAGTGTAGAAACAAAGTGTTTCCCAAAATTGCGTGACAGCTACATGCTGTTACTAATTTTCTTTATGAAGCATTTTAGGAGCTCACTTGAGACATTGCTTTGTCCTATCCTAAAACTTCCTACTTATCCTTCAAATTCAGTTGCAATGAATGAAGTGAGTTAACAAAGACACAGACCAGATTCTCTAGACTACAACCATTTCACCTCCGGACAACGGTATTTCCCAGGGAACTCCATAAAGTACTTCACATAAAACCCAGTGACATGATTGGTTAGGCTCAAGTCACTGAGTCAGCAATAAAAAGAAATGAGGCACCAAAAACATTTTTTTCTTGACAGTGAATTATAAAGGTTATGCTTAGAAATTCAAAGACATTAGCTATCATTATATTTCTTCTTGAATATTGCATTAGTCCTCCATTATCCATGGGGGATATGTTCCAAGACCCCCAGTGGAAGCTAAAACCTCCGAAAATACGGAAACATATATATATATATATATATATATATATATATATATATATATATATATATATATATAAATGTCTATGATGAGGCTGTGCCCCCTACCCTGGAGCCTGGTCAGGGGACCTCAGGCTTCGCCCCTCACCCCAGCACTGGGGGACCTCAGGTAGCGCACCTCCACCTGGTGGGCTTAACAGGGAACCACAAGGCATGCCCCCTGCCCTGGTGCCAGAGGACCTCAGGCCATGCCCTAACCCTGGTGCCAGGCCGGGGGACCTGAGGGTGCGCTGGGAGACCAGAGGCTGCACCCCCCCCCCCCGCAGGCATGCACCAGGGGACCCGAGGCTGCACCCCTTGCCTGGTGGGGCTTGATGGGGGACCAGTCTGTGCCCCCCCCCAGCAAGGCTTGTTGGGGGACCAGAGGCTGTGCCCCCTGCTCAGCGCCTCCTGCCTGGCAGGGCTTGATGGGGGTGGGGCCGGCTGGGTCTGAATCTTGCCCAATGGGGGTGTGGCCAGCTGGGTCTGGGTCTTGCGCAATTTCGAGGTGTGTGCGCGGGTGGGCAGGGACTTGACCCTGGGTCCTGCCAGGCACCCCAAACTCTTGACAGGAGGAAGATTTTCATATACATTTTCCTAACTTTCTTTCATCTATTTCACTTCTATTATAGAGAAAAGGCAAGTAGCAATATTAAAATATTTCCACTAATTCCCTTTTAATGTGCACGAATTTCATGCACTGGGCCACTAGTCTATATATATAAAAGTCTAAGTAATCGTTTGACCAGTAGCTATGATGTGCACTGACCACCAGAGGGCAGACACTCAAAGCATAGGCATGAAAACATGGAACAGACATGAATCTCAGAGGGAAGAGGGGAGAAGGGAGGGTGGGAAGAGATTAAACAAAGATCTTATATGCATATAAGAGGCCCAGTGCATGGATTCATGCACCGGTGGTGTCCCTTGGCTTGGCCTGCAGGGATCAGGTCAAACCCAGCTCTCTGACATCCCCCAAGGGGTCCCAGATTGTGAAAGGATGCAAGCCACTGGTGCACCGGGCCTCTAGTAGGAAAATAAGGACTGAGATTTGCCCATTAGATTTAGTAAATGGAAGTCATTGGCAACCTCGACAACAGTAGGTTTTTTGTTTTAAAAAATATATATTTTATTGATTTCAGAGAGGAAGGGAGGGGGAAGATAGAAACATTAATAATGAGAGAATCATTGATATGCTGCCTCCTGCATGCCCCTACACTGGGGATCGACCCCACAACCCAGGCATGTGCCCTGACCAGGAATTGAACTATGACCTCCTGGTTCATAGGTCAACACTCAAACCTGAGCCAAGCTGGCCGGGCGACAACAGAAGTTTTGTTGGAGTGATGGAGAAGCCTGATTATTGTGGGCTCAAGAAAGAACAACTAATAAGTATACAAGCAAAAGAGAAAAATCATTTTATAATGATCATAGTAATAATTGGTTTGGGTAAGAATCATCAATGTAAGTATGTTGGGGTAAAATGTCACAATCCATTTAGTATCAATGGATACTAAAACCTTTGGTGAAAAAACTATTGGGGAACAAAACAGTTTCAAAATAGCTTACCAGAGCCCTAGCTGGTTTGGCTAATAGGACAGAGCGTCAGCCTGAGGACTGAAGGATCCCAGGTTTGATTCCAGTCAAGGGCACATGCCCGGATTGTGGGCTTGATCCCCAGCCGGGGGCGTGCAGGAGGCAGCCAATCAATTATTCTCTTTCATTGATGTTTCTTTCTCTCCCTCTCCCTCCCTTTCTGAAATCAATAAAAATATTGTTGTTAAAAATAGCTTACCAGAGACTATTTGTTACTACAAAGGGAATTCAGTATCTTTAAAATGGAGAAATTTGAGAGACACCATCTTAATCAAGTGATCAAACTTATCACAAATAATGTGTCAAACTGTTATCTGTGGTAGCCTCTAAGGCAGTGGTTCTCAACCTTTCTGATGTCGTGACCCTTTAATACAGTTCCTCATGTTATGGTGACCTCCAACCATAAAATTACTTTTGTTGCTACTTCATAACTGTAATTTTGCTACTGTTAATGAATCGTAATATAAATATGTGTTCTCCGATGGTCTTAGGCGACCTCGCTAGCGGCCAAGGTAGAGGTGGTTAGAGGCTAAGAGGGGAGGGTAGTTGATCACGCTGTTGGAGGGCAGGGCTGTGGGGGTAAGCAGACCAGCAGGGGGGCCAGTTGGGGGCGAGTAGGACATCAGTGAGGATCAGGACAAAGGTGGGGAGCAGTTTGGAGTGAGCAGGCCAGCAGGGGGTAGTTGAGAGTGAGCAGGCCAGTGGAGAGGGAAGGTGAGGGCGAGCAGGCCAGCAGAGGGGGCTGTTGGGGGTGAGCAAGCTGGCGGGGGAGCATTTGGAGGCAAGCAGGCCGGTGGTGGGGGGCATTTGAGAGCAAGCAGGATGGCGGCGGTAGGCAGTTGGGGGTTGGCAGGCCGGCAGGCAGAGTGGTTAGGGGCAATCAGGCAGGCAGGCAGGTGAGCAGTTAGGAGCCAGCAGTCCCAGATTGTGAGAGGGATGTCTGACTGCCAGTTTAGGGATTGATTTAGGCCGGATCCCTGTAAACTGGCAGTAGGACACCCTCCGAGGGGGTCCCAGATTAGAGAGGGTGCAGGCCGACCTGAGGAAAACCCCCCTCCCTGTGCACAATTTTTGTGCACTGGGCCACTAGTATAATTATAAAGCTGGAAGACATCCTATAAGTCTTCCTCTATTTCAGCCATTTTATAGGTGAAAGAATAGAGACTTGGATATCCTATTGTAATTGAGAATTGAGAGTAGAAAAAACACAAAAAACACATAATGTGGAGATAAATGAACATGCTTAACTGACCAAATACAATAGTATGAGAATATAAAACACTTATTGCCACTCTACTGGCGATATGATGCCATGTACCTTGTATATTTTATTGCCTACACTGAAACTAGTTATATAAAATTATTTAAAAGGTATATAATTTATCTTTTATTTTTCACATTAATAAATGAGGTTCTCAAAATTTAGATACCATCCCCAAAGTCACATAGCTATTTTCATGAATGGGCAAAATTTACACTTACACTGCAATTATTACAGACTTATTATGAGATTCTCAATGAGAATTTAAACTCTTGTGTCTTATCCAAGTCTGTAACTGACTCTATAGTTCCTTGTACCTAGTGCATTTTTAAATATGTTTATTGAATCAAACACTTCAGTAACGTGAAGCCTATTAAGAACCTTAAAATTATTCAGGGGATAGTGGTGGTCATCAGATACTGAAGGGAAAAGGAGAGGTGAGTGAATAAGGAAGAACAGCAGCAGAAACTGAGGAAATGAACAGCATGCAAAACCAACCTAAGTTTCTTCATTGATTAAATACGCAGTGAGGCAGACCCAATGGGAAAATTTCGTAGAAAACAATGTTCCATAGATATATGAACAATAAGGGCTTTTACATACCGAGAGGCAAGGCAAGGGAGGCAGGAGGAAAAGGTCTGAATTAACTGGTATTTTATAAATTCTCACATAACAAGGGAGAGCTTAAAGAGGAAAACTTGCATGGCTTCACTTTAGTGCAGTGCCAGTCTTTTAATCCCTTCCTGACCCATTTTTATTCAGCACTGAAAAGAGCACATTGTTTGATTTCGGTATTAGCTTTTAAGGAGATTAATTTCCAGAAAAAGTAAAGCATTTCGAATATAAAGAGGGACCCTCATACAAGGCATCAGAGTGTACTGTGCTACCAAACCACCTGCTAAAAACAAGTAGAAAACAAAAACAAAATCCAATATTCATTTCCTCCCAAAATTACCAATGAAATTCAAAATTATTTTATATAAACTATTTCTCAACAAAAATTATTTGCCTCCTAGAGTTTTTAACCAGTGGGAAGCTAAATCCATTTACCTATAAGCAAGAAATAAAAATTAATAGATTTTTACTTTTAATCAGAGATGCCCATCTGTATTAGATTATTAATTATGGATTATAATGCAATTTAAATATAAACACAATGGGCAAATACATCAAGCTTCTTAAATCTTCACTGAATTTAATTTTTCTTAGAGACTTTTGACTTGAACTTAATCCTTCAGAAAAATGTGTCCATTCATTCCAAGTGGGTACAGATTTTTTTTCCAGCCCCAATAGTTCTATCATCTGTTATAACAAATGTTTTGCAATATTCTTCTTAACTATATTGAAATAAAGTTCAAAGATACTACAGCTTACTTATCTACATATTCTAAATAAAAATAATCAGCTATAATATAAAAAAGATAAATACTTTTTAACAGAATAGTAGTATGATATAGACACTAGTCACAACTATTACAAAATCAAAATGTTCCTCCCCTCCAATTTCTTAAAACATCTTTAGGGTTTACCATTAAATATTATGGCATGTAAATTTTCTGATTTCGCTGACATTCTCTAGAATATAATGCAATGTGTTGTTACTGGAATTTTGCTCTTTATTAACCCATAATGTAACATAAATTTTAGGAGATAGGTTTTCACAGAGCATAACATAATTTTAGGGAATTTGACTTCAATTTCAAAAACTCCCCATTATAAAAACCATCTTATATACAATTAATACCCAACATTACAATATAAAGGTATTTCTTTAGGTAAATAAGTATTGTTTAAAAATGAACTCCCTGATGTAGTCATCTTGTTATTTTTATGTTTCTTTTATAATAGTAACAATAATGAACCATCTGTCTGATTCCCGTCATAACTAAAAATGTCTAGATAACTAAAATAATCATCTTAAGAACCAACATTTTTGTTAAGTATTTCATACACCCAAGTTTGTTATGTATGTTATAAATAATAATATTGATAAAATGAATACATGGCATCCAATACCCAGCTTAGGAACTAGAACATTACCAATACTTTTGAAGTCCTAGGTCTGTATCCTTACCCAATTGTACCACCTTCAATTTTCCCTGCACTGAGACAAGTACAATTCTGAATTTTGTGTTTACCATTATATTGCTTTTCTTTATAGCTTTACCACATAGTTATATAACTCTAATACTATATTATTTAGTTTGGAATATTTCTAAACTTTTGATAAATAGAGCTATATTGTATACATTGTTTGAAACTTGCATTTTTCACTGTCTGTGAGATTCATCCATGTAGATATATGAATCTCTATTTTCACTACTGTGTTTCATTATTGAGCTATAATTTAATGATTTTCCTGTTATAGTCATTTGGAACAGTTCAATTGTTTTGCAATTACAATAAAAAACATTTCTATAATTTTAAAATTTCTTAAGTTGGTTGCATATTTATTAACCTTCTTTTAAAAAATGAATACAATTTAATCATCCCTTAATGAATCCAAAGCCTATTTATGAATATCAATTATATGTAAGACAGCATTATAATAATGCCTTCAGAGGTTATAGAGATGTACATTCTAATTTTTACTGGAATTGGTAAGTCTGCTTTTTATAATTCTCTCTCACTTTCCAACTACTGGCAAGAAATTTCTTGCTGCTACAATGTTTATTCTAACATCCTCTATTTTCAATTTCTTCTCTGTAGACCTGGAGGCCAGCCAATGAAATTTGAGTATAGTGCCAACAAGGAGAAAAATAGATTATGACTGAGAGACCAAATGGAAGCTTTTCTAAGGGGAATGTGTACTACCATGAGATAAAATGGTATTATGGAAGAAGCAAAGATTTTTCTGATATTTCAAGTCTATTTTGGGCATTTATTAGTTGTCTGACCTTGTCAAGTTATCCAATCTTTTTGAGTATTTACTTTTTCTTAAAAAAATATGTTTTATTGATTTTTTACAGAGAGGAAGAGAGAGGGATAGAGAGTTAGAAACATCGATGAGAGAGAATCATTGATCAGCTGCCTCTTCCCGCAACCAAGGTACATGCCCTTGACCGGAATAGAACCTGGGACCTTTCAGTTCGCAGGCCGACCCTCTATTCACTAAGCCAAACTGGTTTCAGCGAGTATTTACTTTCTTATCTGTAAAATGCACATAATAATCCTATGTGATAGGCTATTGTGAGAAATAAAATAGCACAGTAGCAGAGTCCAAGCTAAGCCACTGTCCTTCAGTACATGGGGCTGTTTCATCTTCATATCTGCACAGTTCAAATTGGAGGATGTCATCTGCCCAACTACTTGAAGAGACCAGAGACTTTTTGGTTTACCTCCTGGTTCACAAATGTGTTCCACATAGTTCCAGGCACACGACTTTCATGGAGGGGAGGTATATTATAGCTTTAAGCAAGTACCTTGTTATATATAAACTAGAGGCCCTATGCACAAAAATTAGTGCAAGAGTAGGCCTTCCTTCCCCCATCAGCCAGCACTGGCTTTCCTCTAGCACCCAGGACCCAAGATGCTTCCCTCCAGCTGCTGGCAGGCACCCAGGACACAGGCTGCTTCCCTCTAGCCCCAGCTTAGAACAGAATGATGCCCAGAAGGTGTAATCAGCATATTATCCTTTTATTATTATAGAAGATTATTATAGACTAGAGGCATGGTGCACAAAATTCATTCACAGGGGTGGGAGGGTGGGAAGAAGAGGGTATCCCTCAGCCCAGCCTGCATTCTCTCCAATCTGGAACCCCTCAAGGGATGTCCGACTGCCCATTTAGGCCCAATCCCAGTAAGATTGGGCTTCCCTCTCACAGTCCAGGACTGCTAGCTCCCAACTGCTTGCCTGCCTGTCTTCCTGATTGCCCCTAACAGATTCTACCTGCCAGCCTAATAACCCCCTAATCACTCCCCTACCAGCCTGATTGATGCCTAACTGCTCCCCTGCCAGCCTGTTTGCCCATAACTGTCCTCCCCTACAGGCCTGGTCACCCCTAACTGTCCTCCCCTGCAGGCCTGGTCACCCCTAACTGTCCTCCCCTGCAGGCTTGATTGCTCCCAACTTCCCTCCCTTGCAGGTCTGGTCCCTCCCAACTGCCCTCCCCTGCTGGCCATCTTGTGTCCACATGGGGGAGGATCTTTGACCACATGAGGGAAGCCATCTTATGTGTTGGAGTGATGGTCAATCTGCATATTACTCTTTTGTTAGATAGGAGAGAGGCCTGGTTCACAGGTGGGGGCCAGCTGGTTTGCCCTGAAGGGTATCCCAGATCAGGGTAGAAAGGAGGGGGTTCCCTTGGGGCGTGCGGAGCCTGGATGAGAGGTCTGTGGTGGTTTGCAGGCTAGCCACGTCCCCTGGCAACCCAAGCAGAGGCCCTGATATCTAAAATTTATTTACCTCCTACAATTGAAACTTTGTAGCCTGGAGCAGAGCCAAACCTTCTGCTTGCTCCATGGTGGCAGCCATTTCTGTTGGGATTTATGTATCTTCTATAAATGAAACTTTGTAGCCTTAAGCAGAGGCCTTGGCTGGCCAGGGTGTGTGGAAAGCTTGGCTTCCTCCATTCCCAGGGGCAACCCTGGCCTCCTACTCGTTCCATCTCTGTGGCTGCTGCCATTTCTGTTTGAATTTATCTATCTTCTATCATTGAAACTTTGTAGCCTTGAGTGGAGGCCTAGGCAGTCAAGGACAGGCAGAAAGTTAGGCTTCCTCCATTGCCAGGGAAACCCAAGCCTCCCTCGTGCTCTCTGTGGCTATAGCCATCTTGGTTGGGTTTATTTGCATATTAGCTCCTGATTGGCTTGTGAGCGTGACTTGGGAGATAGCGGAGCAATATTTAATTTGCATGTTACTCTTTTATTAGGTAGGATGTTAAGAACCAGAATTACTACTGCAAAAAACCTGAATTATGATTTAAGGAAACTTCTCAAATGAAAAAAGAAGGGCAAAGAAAAATTTTTTTAAAAAGAAATATGAAGAATGTGATGAAAAGACAATGAAAAGTCCATTTAGGATAACCAGTGCTCCAAAGAATACCAGAATAAATGGAGAGAAAATTTTATCCCAAGAAATACTTTCTTGAGGGAACAAAACTTTTCTAGACAAAAAATAGACATAAATTATGTTTGAATAACTCACCTGCTATGACAAAATTAATGAAAAGACTATTGCCTTTCCTGAGGGGGTGGGGAAATGAACTTAAATACACAGAATTTGACCAGGGAAAGCACTTCAAGTATTATGGCATAAAGGCAAGTTAACCGGCTATCTAGTTATAATATTTAAAGAGTTTTAAAAGAAGGCAGTTGTGACTTAACAATTCTTTACACAGCTACTTTACCCATGAAGACAATAGAAACATCATCTCTAATATTTAAGTATTAGAGAAATGAAGAAACAAAGCAAACAATAGCATTATATGCCAGGCTCGTGCTAGTCTATATAGTGCTTATATATTTTCTCATTTCATTCTCATAACATTAATTAGCCATTTACAATGGAGAAAATTATATCCTTCATTATCTCCATTTTACAATTGAGAAAATAGTATGTTTGTTCAGAAAAGTTATTAACTTGCTAATAAGTTACACAGCTAGTAAGTACAAAAAAGAGGGGCCAGAAACCATGTCTGTCAGATTTCATTAATTTGGCTTCATAAGCACCCATGGAATGGCTCATGGAAGAGAATGTTTTAAAAAGAAATAAAGTAAACATAGGACATACAGATGGCTAATAGACATATGAGAAGATGCTCAATGTCACCAATCCTCAGAGAGATGCAAATTAAAACCTCAATGAGATATCACCTCACACCTGTCAGAGTGGCTATCATCAATAAATCAACAAATAAATGGTTCTGGAAGATACCCATTGTCTTCACTATCAGAGAAGTGTAAACAAGGAACCCGGAATGCTGGTGAACCTTGAGCCCTGGCAAGGGCCAGAGCTATGCAACTGATTGCTTAGTTGAGACAATGGTGGCTCAAGCAATTTCCTGACCAAATAGTCTCAGAGTAAATCTTTACTAATAGTTATTGGCCTTTAAGATAGTCTGTCTGTTACTGGAATGACCTGCCTGACTAAGGGATATATGTGTATCCAAAATTGAATAAAAGGTTAGCAAGGCCTCAGCACCAGTGAAGTCCTTCCTCTTGATTTTGACTTTTGCCTGGCCCCCAATTTCCAAATTATTATTTCTTGTCTCGTCTCTGTCATTTGCGCATGGCCCTTCTCCAGATCCCGAACCCTGAACCACACGGGACATGGCTCACAAAATGATGGTGAGGATGTGGAGAAAAGGGAACTGTCCTGCACTGCTGGAGGGATTGAAGAATGGTGTAGCCACTGTGGAGAACAGTATGGAGTTTATTAAAAAAATTAAAAATGAAACTTCTTTATAACCCAGCAATTCCACTTCTGGGAATTTATCTGAGGAAACTCTAAACACTAATTTAACAGAATATATGCACCACTATATTCATTGCAACATTATTTACAGTAGCCAAGATTTGGAAGGTAGGTGGAAGAGGGCATAGAGGGGATAAATATTGATGGAAAATATAAAATATAAAATGTAAATTAGTATAAGAAAGTGATAGCTAGTTTATGTAATCTTGGTGTGGACAGCCTTCTAAATCTGACATCAAAAGCTTATTTTGAATTTCATTTACTTAAAATTTTTATTCCCAACATAGTAATTACCCATTTTTCTCTTTGTTTAAAAAAAAATCAGAGACTATGGTAGGCTCACTATGGCAAAAGGGTGAATCAAATAATATAATGATGAACTTCATACAGAAGTCCACAGATGACCATTTAATTCCTAATTCAATTTTATAAAATTAGAATCTTAATCTATTATTTTGTCATTTTATTACATTAAAGAGATTTCAGCCAAGCCAAGATGGCTTAGTGTCAACCTATGAACTAAGAGGTCACACAGTTCGATTCCTGGTCAAAGGATATGCCTGGGTTAAGGGCTCAATCCCAGATGGTGTAGGAAGTAGCCAATCAATGATTCTCTCTCATCATTGATGTTTCTATCTCTTCCTCTCTGAAATCAATAAAAATAGCTATTTCAAAGAAGATGAAAAAAAACCCACCTTTTATCCCTTTATCCAAAAATCCTAATACAGTTCATTTAACAAGGCTTGCACTCATTCATCTTGATATCTCTAAGACTGAGAGAAGGAAAAATGAAATAGTCAATCCTCATCATTCACAAATTCTGTATTTGCACATTTCATTATTCACTAAAGCATATTTGTAACCTCAAAATCAATACTTGTGGTATTTTTGTCGTCATCTGTGGACATGCATAGAACATCAAAAAATATGAGTAGCCCGACACGCTTGTTCCCCGCTGAGGTTAAACAAAGCCATACTCGGCCTTCCTGTTTAGCTCGCACGCTATAAACAAGTGTTCTTCTCATGGTCTATTTAATGCCAGAATTTTTCTAGTTTTGTGCTTTTTTGTTGGAAATTTTGCTGTTTAAAATGGCTGCCAAGCACATTGTTGAAGTGCTGCCCAGTGTTCCTAAGTGCAAGAAGGTCGTGATGTGCCTTGTAGAAAAAAGATAAGCTTGTGTTAGTGGCTATCATCAATAAATCAACACTTGTGGTGTGTTAGATAAGTTTTGTTCAAATGTGGATTACTATGCTGATTACTGTGAGTTAATGGTGGTGAATCAACAATATATATTCAATAGGTGTCTTTAAACAGAGACATCATAAAGTTAGCATTGATCAATTGTCAAAAATGTGACCAGAGTCTCACTGAACTGATCCTATATTTCCCCAGGAGTAAAGGGGCAGTACTTGCCAAGTCAGTGTTCTCAGTGATTTTATAGAACATAACTATGATGAAAAATGGAATTAATGATATTTATTGGGAAACTCATGTATCAATAGCAACTGACATAATTTTTTAATATTCCTTTCCACACTTTGCTTTTATGCAGAATAATATTTTAGCATTTTGTGTCATGTGAATTTATAAAATCATTATTTTACTTTATGAGTGAAAATGATATCAACATTTTTTATTCATGCTTATACCTAGAAAAAAATTCAAACTGAAGATTCTAAAACCCAGAAATGTCCCCATGAAATCTTAGTGACACCAAGAAAAACTGTGTATAAGTAGTATTATAAGTCCTACCTAATAAAAGAGTAATATGCAAATTAACCACCTCCCCACTACACTCACAAGCCATGCCCACCAACCACCAGACTGAGTATGCAAATAAACCCAACCAAGATGGCTATGGCCACAGAGAGCAAAAAAAAAGCTTGGGTTTCCCAGGCAACGGGAATATCATCTGGACTCAGGCTGCTCCTAACCTGTAGGTCCATAGGCCCTGAACAGCAGGGGTCCCAAAACGCCTCCTGGCCACTCAGAGCCTATGAGTGTAGGCACCAAGTGGCTGGGGGCAGGGAGGGAACGTCTCAGGCAGGCAGCAGCGCCCGCACCCACACAGCAATCAGGCCTCACCCCTAGCCTGGGGTCTCAGGCTGGCAGTAGCGCACGGACCCACACAGAGATCCTCCTCCCCTCCGGGCCCAGCCTGGGTTCTCAGCCAATGAGTCATCAGCCAGACAGATATGGAGGAATCTTAAATGTGTGTGTGTGTGTATATATATATATATTATTACCGTATTTGCCGGCGTATAAGACGATTTTTGGCCCTGAAAAATACGTATTTGCCGGCGTATAAGACGACTGGGCGTATAAGAAGACCCCCTAACATTTCCACTAAAAATACAGAGTTTGTTATATACTCGCCGTATAAGACTACCCCCCACTTGGAGGCATATTTTTCAGGGCCAAAAAATCGTCTTATATGCCAGGAAATACGGTATTGATGTTTTACAGAGAGGAAGGGAAAAGGACAGAGAGCTAGAAACATCTATGAGAGAGAAACATTGATCAGCCTCCTTTCTACACAGTCCCCACTGGGTATGTGCCCCCAACCAAGGTACATGGCCTTGACTGGAATTGAACCTGGGACCCTTGAATCTGCAGGACATTGCTCCATCCACTGATCCAAACCAGTTAGGGCTGTCCAATATGTCAAAGAAAAAACTCCCCAGGGGAGTTAGGGGGTGATCATGCTGGCAGGTAGAAGTGGTTAGGGGCAATCAGGCAGGCAGGCAAGCAGCTGGGAACCAGCGGTCCAGGATTGTGAGAGGAATGTCTGACTGCCTGTTTAGGCCCAGCAGTCAAACATCCCCCGAGGGGTCCCAGATTGGAGAGGGTGCAGGTTGGGCTGAGGGACATACACCTCCATGCATGAATTTTGTGCACCAGGCCTCTGCTTTTTATATAAGGTCACAAAAGTGGATTTACAACCTTCTGTGACACCCATTTCAATTGTTAATCTCTTTTGCTCCTACATAATACGTATTCCATAATTGTTTATTTTACTTTTACCATGGACCAGGCAGTCACAAATGATGAGTATCACACAGTCACTATCCTTGGTCATCTCAAAGTGTGAGAAAGGCAGTACACAAGCAGGTAAACAGAACACTGTAATACACTGTGATAAGCCCTAAAACAGAGAGAGCTACACAAGAGTGTAGGGAAAGCACATATGAAAAATGCTCTTCTGTGTGTGTATGTATGGGTTGTGTGTGCATGCGTGCGTGTGTGTGTGTGTGTGTGTGTGTGTGTGTGTGTAGAAGGCCTAGTTTGTCAGCATAGGTTCACAGAGAGCAGTACATCTGTCAGGAGTTTGGCGTGCACACACACACACACACACACACACACACACACACTCACACCTCCTTTTCTTACCACCCCCTTTAACCTTCTCCATAACTGATCAACCTTGTTAAGGCTGTGGGAACTCTCGCTCTGGTCTGGAATGGATCAGCACAGTGGGCTATAGGAACTTCTTGGAAGCCAATCCTCTACTGGGATGGCTTACAAGCACTTGACTATACACAGAAGTGACTATAAGCTACATCAGTGTACCCCTCAAATTAAAATTAAAATAGCTAGCCAACTTCCCAGCCAAAGGAATTACAGATCTAATGTTTCCAGGTATTTCCAAAAAAATCTAATATGTTTTATTTATAAATACAGACACATGCACACATGTAAATGTATCTGGTATAGATGGCATACACATTTTAAAATGTGTACGAACATTTGCAAAATAAATCATGTATAAGATTAGAAATTCTAATCACAATTCAATAAAATCTGTAACAAAACCATCAAAACAAACACTAAGTAGCTAGAAATTTAAAACACTCCATAGTGCTGGCCAGTTTGACTCAGTGGATAGAGTGTCGGCCTAAGGACTGAAGGGTTCCAGGTTTGATTTCTGGTCAAGGGCACGTGCCTGGGTTGCAGGCTCAATCCCCACTGAGGCTTGCAGGAGGCAGCTAATTGATGATTCTCTATCATAATTGATGTTTCTCTTTCTCTCTCTCCCTTCCTTTCTGAAAGCAATATAAATTAAAATAAAACACTCTATTAATAACTCCAGGATGAAAATAATATCAATCAAACTGAACCACATATGATTAAGGAAAGAAAAAATAAATGACTAACAATGAGAGCACTATATCTAAACGTATTAGACACAGCCAAGCTGGTCTCGGAACGAAGTCTACAGCCTTTATTAGACACATCTATTGGAAAACAAGAAGCCTGGAAATATAAATGAGTTAAGAACCTGATCAAAGAAATCAAGTAATTAACAACCCTACTATATAAGTAAGAAAATAATATGAGCAGGAATAATAAACTAAAAAAGCAAACATGGTAGAAATAAAAAGAAAATTCCAACTCAAATTTTGGAAATGTGAAAGATTCGAAAAACTTTTTCATATATCACTATACTTTGATGGTGAGGATATACTAAACAATAGAATACTCTTTCTATGGTCTACAGAGTTATTAAACATTTGAGCTAGCCAGGAAAAAACACAGTAAAGATAAGTAAGATGCATGCTTTTTCTTTTCTTTTCTTTTTTTTAAGTAGTCTTTGTTTTTATGTTCACGGCAAATTGAACAGGAACTACAGAGTTCTCATTTATGTGCCTCCACATGCACAGCCTCCCCCACTATCACCATTCCCCACCGGAGTGGTTTATTTGTTACAGCTGATGAACCTACCCTGACACATCATTATCACCCAAACTCCATAGTTTACATTAGTGGTCACTCTAAGTGTTGTACATCCTATGGGTTTGGACAAATGTATAAGAACATGTATCTACCATTGTACTACCACACAGAATAGTTTCACTGTCCTAAAAACCCTCTGTGCTCCACCTAGTCCTCCCTCCCTCCCCTGCAGCACCCCTTGGCAACCAAAGATCTCTTTACTGTCTCTGTAGTTATACCCTTTCCAGCATTTCATCTAGGTAAGATTTGTTTTAATGTTATACGGTATTTGTGAACATGGCTAAGAAAACATTATTATATAGACTTACTAAGGATTAAAATACTTTATGAGCTGCTAATTTTCTGTATATTTCCAAAATCCCCAGAGTATAAACAAACAGATCATTTTTGGACATGGAGGAGAAAGCAGCTCATTTCCTTCTTCACCAAATTAATCCACAAAAGCAGTTTCACAAGAACTTAAAATATGTTCTCAAATTCTTTCACAGTAAAGTTAATTCTATTAAAATTCCAAACATGGGCAGTGCCTGTTTCCAGGACTCAACATTATAAGTTAATGGGCACACTCTGCGTAGTGAGCACTTAATTCGACTTCAAATTAAAAATAAAAGAGCACAGCATAGCCCTGTCAGGGTGGGCTTCAGGCTACACTCAAATAATTTATACAAATCAAAAATACCCAGAAACTCATTAACCCCTTTTCCTGGCTTGTGGAAAAGAGACTTAGATTTTGTTTGGGATGGGTGGGGGTGAGGACAGGGGGCATCTTATACATGGAAAAAAAACAGTGTAGTGTGCTGAGGTTTGAGATAGAAGCTACATGAGGTAAAGTGCATCCCCTTACTGATGCATGTAAAACGTAGATATCATGCTAGGAACAGTAAATAAGAACTAGACGTTGAAGTTAAAATCAAGGCAACCATTTATTTGCAACTCAATTCAATTCAGTGACACCAAAATAGTGCCTGTGTTAGGATGAATTGTTGGTTCCCTCCACCCCTTTACTTTTTCCTTCCAATATTTTGTTAAGCTTATAATCAATAAGACAAACACTGTCCCTTATCAAGGTGCTCACAGTCTAATTAAAATATATTGCACTTAGAACTATGATAACAGAAATACAACCAAGAATAAGAGAGCTCCTAGGAGATTCAACACCTAAGGAGAGGGTGGAAGGGGAGGAGGAATGTTTCGGGCAATGGAGCTGAGAAAGGTTCGTTACAGGTAAGGCGCAGAGAGTGCTGGGGATGGTGCGAAAGGCAGGAGCAGATACAGCAGCCATGTTAAGGAAGTAGGACTTCAGCTAAAGGCAATGGGAAGGCATTGAAGACATTTAAAGCAGAAGAATGTTATATCTGGATTTACGTTTTCAAGAACTGTTCCAGATGTGAAGTAGAGAATGGCCCTGTTGCAGTTTTCCATGTGAGAGGCAATGGTGGCCTGCAACAGGGGAGCGACAAAAGACATGGGATATGAAAGGGTTTGAGAGATATAACTCAACCAATCCTACCACGAGACTTAGTGATTAGTCAGACTGCAAACGTGGATGGATGCCTCTCAATTTTGATGTGCCTTCCAACGGAACTGTTGATGTGAGATTGCAAAGGATTAAATATGGAAGATGCTAATAAAAACATGAAAAAAATCAGAACATGTATTTTGTCTGCATGACTGTACCATATGCAAATAAAAACACTGAAAAGATGGTATGGTATACAAATGAGATCAGGTGTTCGATTGGCATAGTGTTTTCTCTTCTCAGAAAGCTTTCTGTTATACTATTATGTCACTTTTGTAATTTTCAAAATTCAGGTTTTATTTTATATATATAAAATACTTCTCTTGGAAAGGATACAAAATAGCAGCTAAGTTGACTTAAGAAGGTCTTGGATATCTTCTACAATGTTTTTTATCATGTATCTACCAATTTTACTATGTATGGAATTGGCCCACATCAGGAGGATTTTCTCAGCTGAAATATAGTCAGTCACAGCTGGTCTGTGTCAGTGATACCTTGTGCAACTTAATTACCTTTCCCCGTTTATGCCTATCTGTTCTTGCTCTTCCCTCTTCCCTCCCCTATGATTTTGTCTATTCTCTACTTGATCTCATGTTGCTTTATCCAAAATTGACTTGAAGAGGAAAAGACTACACACAGAAAGCTTTTGGAAAGTTACTTAATAGGGGAGGGGGGGGGCGTTTTCGTATAGAGTTGATGGTCAGGATTTTTATTCTGTTCTCTATCAAGAAATAGGGGGTTGTCAAAGGAAAAGTAGACATTTTCTACAACAGAATACTGCAGAGAAGCTGAGGCAAAATTCTAACTTGGAAACCACCACTTGGTATAATTAACTTTGCAGCTTTTCTTGTTCATTAAAACAAGCCTTTGAGTTTCAGTATATTTGTTTCACCTTTGCACTTAAAACTGACTGCTGGGCTAAGCATCAATACAACTAGAATAATGTAGAGGGCATTTAAGGAGATGATTTCTCAGTTTCATTCTGATACTAGAGGTTCCCAAGTCTAAAAACTATTGCTGTGTTATGTAGGTCACTTCGCAAGAGATTTACAAGGGATCTTGTGGGCCATCTGGCCCAATCTCATTTTCAGTTCAGGGAAACCCTGCTCAATATGATAATGATATCTTATACTGAGGACTATGGCTTTGATACTAAAATCAATCCATGTTAGCTTATTTTGTTATAGTTTAGAAGGCATTATCTTGTTTTATATTCCCAGGGTTCTATGATAGTAGTATTAGCACATCCATTTTGCAGATATGAAATAGGCTAAGAGAAAAAAAGTGGCCAATCTGATACACACAGCTAATTCACAGAGAAGAATGTCATGTCTCAAGTTCTTCTAGATCCATATTCTAGGTTCTTTGTACAACACATCTACAACTTTTAAAAGATTATTGCACCAATAGTGTAAAGTTACCTAGGAAGGAAAACTATGGTCAATGAGAAAAATTATGCAAATTTACAGCCTTGTCCAAGATTATGCCACTAATGAGCAGCAGAACTGGGGTAGGACATGGAATTTCTATCTCCTACAACATTGTTTCTAACGCATCAGTGTGAAAATTCTAATTTTGGAAGTTCTTTTTTTTCCTAGTAAAAATATATTTAGTACTTGACTCTTTGGGAAAGAGTTAAAATGATTTCACTTGCTTTGACTCATGCAGTTAAATCTTTACAATTCTACATATTCATGAGTCACATTTGATCCTTAGAAAAGTCAAGATACCCATTAACTTTTAAGTTACTATAGACATTAAGATATACACTAATATAGCCATTAAAGATACTTCAGCGATTAAACTGTTGGAAGGGAAAGAAATGGAACTATAAATAGCCTTAAGTGCTTTTAGTACAAAGCTGAAAATTTATTTGACATTTTATTGAAACCTGAAACTGAATAGAGGTAAAAATATCTTGAAATGTACTTACTGGTTGTAGAGTATTTAGAAACAGAAGCTAATTAATCCTATGTTTTTTTAAACAATTTTAATCTGAATCTATCTTAATCCTTCTCCTAAAACTGGATCCTGAGCAAAACCAGGGGTTGGACACTCTGGGATGAAATATCCACAGGCAGGGAATAGAGATCCCCTGTAGGAGGTGAAATGCCAGGCACCCCTCTTAGTTGCTAATTGAAAAATAAAATAAGCCCACAACTATCATGCAAAAAAGTCCTGTCAAACACCTAAGTTATGGTATTTCACGTACATTTTTTTATCTGACTTTGAGGTTCCTGACCTGATTAGCAGGCTGACTCTGACCCAGTATTCTTTAATATGTCCCAGTCTAAATTCTTAATGATTTACTGTGATTGATTTCTCCAGGCAGATGCTTCCCACTCTGACGCAACTTGCTCCCTGTACCTCATGGCTTCAAAGGAAGAGACTGAGCCTCTTCCCTGAACACTCAGACTTTCAATTTCTAGTGTTTCACACACACACACACACACAAAAAGATAAGCCATGGTTCCCCAGGGAACTATAGCAAACTCACAGGAGTACTGTAGGATACTTGGGTATTTTAACTTTTTGAAGGAAGTGCAGCTCTTCTGAATATCTATTGATTGAACCCCACACCTAATGAGATAGTTTGCAGTTTCAACAGTAGACCAACTACATGTATTTCATTGGTCTTCATCAGTCTAGGGTTGTGAAGAAAATTAAATTTAAGAAGTTCAAAGAAAAACAAAATCTTATGATTAAATAAAATACCAAGTAATGCCAACATTTCTCTTCTATTCTCTCAAACAATACCTAAGTACTGGCTGAGAGAAGAAGATGATGTTAGACGGTGTGCAAGGCACTTTACATATTATTTTACTTAACAATGTGAGATATAGATGATGCTTCTCCAAGTTGAGAAATTTCAGATTTAAGGAAATTAGGTAGTTTGCCTGAATTTATACAGCTTAAAAACTAAGTTTCCACCTGCATGGCTCTCTCCTGCTCCCCTGGAAGTTTTCTACTAGTACCACAATAATGTAATATGTAAACTTTTCAAATAAACTAAGAGGAAAATAATTCTAAAAATAAATAAACATTTCTAAAATGAACTTGAGAGATATAATATATATTGTACTTTCAGACTCTGCCAAATTAAGTTATATGTAATCTGACTGACCAATTTCATAAGTCAAATAAAACTTATTTAAAAAAACCAAAAATTATTGAAAAAGAATGTTAAGACTTGTGTTAACTGTGTGAATCACTAGCACATTAATTCATAAAAGTTTTTTTTTTCCCCCAAAAGGATGAGAGTTGACAACAGTACAACATTTTCTGCTTTGATGTCTATAATTATCTTCTTTGGTGATAGCTCTGCTCACTCTAATATTTCATCCACTTTTCTCTGCCCAATCAGCTTTTACAAGGCTCAGATTTCTTGTTACCAGCTGGGGAGCAGGACATTGTGAAATTTCCTAGAAGCTTTATCCTAGCAATCTGGTTGCTAGCCAGACACAGTAGTAGCACATATGTTACCTTAGCCAGGAAAAAATTTCCAGAGCCTCATGAAGAGAGGCCTTAGGGGAAACCAGTGTGCCAACGAACACAGCGCTTGAATACTGTAAGACAGGTCTCCCCTAGCCCGGAGAGCTCAGACCCACTTCCCTGCAGGGCTCACCGATTTCACACCCCATCATCTAGAACAGGTTGCCTAATAAACCAGGGGCCACCAATGTGGTAAGGACACCGACTCTGAAGCACCCCGTGTCTATCCACCAAGGGGAAATAACAGAAATATATTCTGTGCTACCCTCGTTAAGCAAGGTTGATCATTCATATTATTAACATGTATTTGTTGGCAAGGGAAAATATGGAACATGTAATTAGATACAACATCTGTGCAGCAGATTTTGTATTAAGGCAGTACTTTTTCCTCTTTATAGTGGAAATAAGCAGAAGAGAAAGATCAGGCTTAGAGTGTATTATGCATTTATCTATATAAAGAGTATTAGTGATCTCAAATGAATTCTGACCTAAGAGAAAACTTCCCTTGAATGCCCATCAGTAAATGAGTTGATAAAAAATGTGTGGTACATTTACACCATGGTATACTATGCAGCAGTAAAAAAGAAGAATCTCTTACCCTTCAAGATAGTATGGAGGTACCTAGAGAGTATCATGGTAAGTGAAATAGTCTGAGAAAGACAAGTATTCATGATGTCATTCATATGGATCTAAGTAACAAAATAAACCGATGATTGGAGTGGATCCAGAGACACTGAAGCATGGAACAGAGTGCGAAATCTCAGAGGGAAAGTGGGGAGGGTGGGTGAGTGGGAGATAATCAACCAAAGACCTTGTGTATGTGTGTGTGTGTGTGCGTATCGTATGGACACAGACAATAGGGGGGTGAAGGTCTAGGGTGGGGTCAGGGGCAGCCTGGAGGGGTTCAATGGGGGAAAAGGAGACATTATGTAATACTCTCAACAATAAAAATTATTAAAAACAAAACAAAACAAAACAAAACTTGGCCTAAAGCTCTGTTTCATGTCAAACCCATGTCATCATTTATTGCAAAGATACTAAATATCTCACTAAAGAGTCTCTTTTCACTGAAACCGGTTTGGCTCAGTGGAGAGAGCGTTGGCCTGCTGACTGAAAGGTCCCAGGTTCGATTCTGGTCAAGGGCATGTACCTTGGTTGCGGGCATACCCCAGTAGAGGGTGTGCAAGAGGCAGCTGATCGATGATTCTCCCTTAATGATGTTTCTAACTCTCTATCCCTCTCTCTTCCTCTCGGTAAAAAAATCAATAAAATATATATATTTTTAAAAAAGCAATCCCGTTTACCATCGCACCAAAAAAATTAAGACACCTAGGAATAAACTTAACCAAGGAGGTAAAAGACCTATATGCAGCAAACTACACGACACTGAAAAAAGAAATAGAGAAAGATGTAAACAGATGGAAGAACATACCATGTTCATGGATTGGTAGAATCAACATCATCAAAATGTCCATACTTCCCAAAGCAATATACAAGTTCAATGCACTCCCCATGAAAATACCATGGACATACTTCACAGACCTAGAAAGAACTCTCCAAAAATTCATTTGGAACAATAAAAGACCCCGAATAGCCTCAGCAATCTTGAGAAATAAGAGTAAAGTAGGAGGAATCTCAATACCAGATTTCAAGCTGTATTACAAAGCAACTGTTCTCAAAACAGCCTGGTACTGGCACAAGAACAGACATATTGATCAATGGAATAGATTAGAGAATCCAGACATAAACCCAAATCAATATGCTCAATTAATATTTGACAAAGGAGGCATGAACATACAATGGAGCCAAGACAGTCTTTTCAATAAATGGTGTTGGGAAAATTGGACAGATACATGCAAAAGAATGAAACTAGATCATCAACTTACACCATACACAAAAATAAACTCAAAATGGATACAGGACTTAAACATAAGACGGGAAACCATAAAAATACTTGAGGCATCCACAGGTAGCAAAATCTCAGACATATGCCTAAAGAACTTCTTCACTGATACTAACCCTAGGGCAATGGAAGCTAAAGAGAAAATAAACAAATGGGACTACATCAAAATAAGAAGCTTTTTTACATCAAAAGAAACCATCAACAAGACAACAAGAAAACCCACTGTATGGGAGAACATATTTGCAAACGATATCACTGATAAAGGTTTAATCTCCAACATCTACAGACAGCTTATAGAACTCAATAAAAGGAAAATGAATGAGCCAACTAAAAAATGGGCAATGGACCTAAATAGAATCCTCTCAAAAGAATACATAAGGAAGGCCAAGAGGCACATGAAGACATGCTCCAAGTCACTAATTATCCGAGAGGTGCAAATCAAAACAACAATGCGGTACCATCTCACACCTGTCAGAATGGCCAACATCAACAAAACAACAAACAACAAATGTTGGCAAGGTTGCGGAGAAAAAGGAACCCTCCTGCACTGCTGGTGGGATTGCAGGGTGGTGCAACCACTGTGGAGAACAGTATGGAGCTTCCTCAAAAAACTGAAAATGGATCTCCCATTTGACCCAGTAATCCCACTACTAGGAATATACCCCAAGAAACTAGAAAGATCAATCAGAAAGGATATATGTAGCCCTATGTTCATAGCAGCACAATTTACAATAGCTAGGATTTGGAAACAGCCTAGGTACCCGTCAGCAGATGAATGGATCAGAAAACTATGGTACATCTACACCATGGAATACTATGCTGCCATAAAAAGGAAGGAATTCTCATCATTTTCAGTAACCTGGATGGAATTGGAGAGCATCATGCTGAGTGAAATAAGCCAGTCAATGAAAGAGAAACACTACATGACCTCACTCATTTATGGATATTAAAGAACATTATAAACGAATGAACAGAAAGATAGATATAGTGACAGTAAAACAACAGGCAGACTGCCAAATGACAGCGAGGGAGAGGGGAGGGTAGGGAGATCTGGGGGAGATAAGAGATCAACCGAAGGACTGGTATGCTTGCATATAAGAACAACCAATGGACACAAAACTCTGGGGAGGGAGGGCATCTATTGGGGGGGGGGGGCAATGATAAGCTATTTACACAGATAATACCTTAATAAAAAAAATGTCAAAAAAAAGTCTATTTTCTGTATTTATCTTCTTTGAGCAATAAATATACTTGATAAATGCCCATAAGCAGACAGAGAACATTACAGGGGAAATGCTATTCCATACCAAACAGGCTAAAAAATGAAAACCATGACATAAAAGTAACAGATTTTAGAAATATAAATTTGAAAATATTCTAAAGAATTATAACACTAGAGGCTCAGTGCACGAATTCATGCACCAGTGGGGTCCCTCATCATAGCCTGCAGAATTGAGCCGGAACCAGCTATCCGACATTCCCCAAGGGATTCTGGATTGCAAGATGGCACAGGCCAGGCTGAGGAACCCCACTGGTGCACAATCAGGGCCAGGGAGAGACATGAGAAGTTGGCCAACCAGGGAGGGACTGTGGGAGGACCCCAGGGTATATCTGGCCTGTCTAGCTCAGTCCCGATTGGCCAGACCCCAGCAGCAAGCTAATCTACTGGTCAGAGCAAAGGTCAACTGCCTCCTAGTGGTCAGTGCACGTCATAGCAACTGGTTGACTGATTGACTGTCTGCCCCTGGTGGCCAATGTACATCATAGCAAGCGGTTGAATGGCCTTAGCATATAATTAGCATATTACGTTTTGATTAATTGAACAACTGACTGGTTGACTGAATACTTAGCATATTAGGCTTTTACTATATACGATTTTTTCCAAATTAAAATCAACTTTTAGGATTTTTATTGTCCTCTTGACATAATATCTCTCTATATAAAAGCCTAAGTGACTGAATGACCGAACGACCAACAATTGTTTTATCAGTTTCTATGATGTGCACTGACCACCAGGGGTCAGACGCTCAATGCAGGAGCTGCCCCCTGATGGTCAGTGCACTCACACAGTGGGAGTGCCACTCAATTGACTGATGGGTGCCAGACACTGGGCTCACAGTTGACAAGCACCACTGTGGCAGCGCAAGCAGCGCACTACTGAGCTGTAGCAGTAGCAGGCATACAGGATCAGCGGGAGCGGTGCAGGTTCTGGTTTAGGCTACTCCCCAGCTATCTGCTCCCGAGGGGTCCCAGATTGTGAGAGGGCGCAGGCCAGGCTGAGGGACCCTGCCACTGCACAAATCCATGCACCTGGCCTCTCGTACTGGGAAGAAAATAATACCATTTTAATATTCCTGTTCTAAGGACATCACCTGAATCTAATTGTTAAAAAACATCAGACAAATCAAATTGAGGGATATTATTCAAATTAATTGGCCTGTGTTTTTAAAAAATGTCAAGATCAGGAAAGTCTAAGATCAAGGAAGCATTATAGATTAAAGGAGATCTAGAAGATATGATAACTAAGTGCAATCCATAACATGGGATTTTTCTGTCACTATCAAGAACATTGTTGGGATAAATGGAAAAATCTTAATAAATATTGTACAATGTTAATTTTCTAATTTTGATAATTATTTTTTTAGTTATTTAAGCAAGTGTCCTTATTTTTTCTCATTTTTAGGAAACACACTGAAGTATTAGGTATAAATAATGGGCATCATGAGGGTAATGGTATATTTAGAATATACTTAGGCCGAAACCGGTTTGGCTCAGTGGTAGAGCGTCGGTCTGCGGACTGAAAGGTCCTGGGTTTGATTCCGGTCAAGGGCATGTACATTGGTTGTGGGCACATCCCCGGTGTGGGGTGTGCAGGAGGCGGCTGGTCAATGTTTCTCTCTCATCGACGTTTCTAGCTCTCTATCTCTCTCCCTTCCTTCCTCTCTTAAAAAAAAAATATCAATAAAATATATTTTTAAAAAAAAGAATATACTTAGTACTATTCTTAGCAACTTTGTTAAGACTGGAAAGTATATCAAAATAAAAAATTTTAAAGAGAAAATAACCAAAAAAAATCTTAATAACATTGCTATATAAAATACTATAATTCAAATTATATATTTTATTCAAATAAAATAACCTTGGACTTCACATACCTGTCTCTTGATTGTTTTCACATATTAAGCAGTTGCAGCTGTTGTAAGCTGTCACTTAAATAGCTTTCTCTCAAATTTAGCTAAGCCAATGGGGAAAACGGCATGATAATCCTTAACAGCTGATCATTTAAAAACCATTTGCAAAGTATTGTCCTACTAATTCAAACAAACAGGAAAAATAATATATAGCTGGAATACATAATATTTCAAATGCTATCTTGGTACTTTCTAACAGATATTGCAAACAAAAATATTAAGGAAATGTTGCTCACACACACACACACACACACACACACGCAAAATGTATTTTTGTTGTTTATTCAACATGTAGTCTATATATGGGTTGTTAAAATAACAGCCAATATTTACTGCATTCCTACTGTGCCAGTATTTTAGATGCATTTATTATGCAAAACAACCATGAAGTAGGCTATATTATTAATGCTATGCTAAGATAGCACTTCTCTTAAAACTGCAAACTATTCCCTTGGCTTCTTTTTTGCTCTTTTCTACCTGTCAAAACCATAGCACAGGCATGAAAGTTCAAATGTCTCTACACTTAAGTCTTCCTCAATCTCAATTTCAAAATCAATGGCTTCCTCTTCTGAGTTTCTATAAGCCTTTATGCAACAACATTCATTAAGACTTCTCTAAAATATGTATAAAACATGGATTAGATCCAAAACACCGAGTTATTTGCAAGAGTTCACATGATAGAAGAAGTGATTATTAAAATAATTTTAATTATATAACAAAACAACAGTATTATATGAGGATTTTGAATTTTCTAGACACTTATCAATGTGACAAGCAGGGCACTAAGTACTTCACTAGCATCATCTCATGTACGCCTTGCAATCTACACTAATAAAAGAGAAAAATGCTAATTGACTGTACCTTCGCTAAGCCCACAGCCAATCAGAGCAAGTATGCAAATTAACCCAACAAAGATGTTGGTTAATTTGCATATGCTGAGGGAGGGAGGAGTGAAGACTGAATATAGCATAGAAGGAAGAGGGAGGGAAAGTGGAAAGCAAGGTGGCTGCGGAGGGAAAGCGCAGGGGGGGGGGTTGGGGGAGGGAAAGCATGAGGTAGGGGGCAGAGATGGCGGGAGGGAAGGGAAAGCACCAGGGAGCGGCGGTGGGAGGGGAAGTGAGGGGCAGAGGTGGCAGCAGCGGGAGGAAAAATGTGGGGTGGGGCGCAGAGGGGTGGGAGAGGTGGCAATGGCAGGAGGGAAGCCCACAGGAAGCTCTGTTCTTGCAGGAATCTTCTTGCAACAGGCCTCTAGTCACTCTATAAAGAAGTCATTGTTAACATTCCTCCTCTACAGATGAGGATACTAAGACTTAGAACAAATAACTTGTCTGAGTGGGTACGTCTGGTAAAATGACAGATTCTGATCTATGAGACTATAAGCATATGCTTTTTAACTACTTCCTGCCCTTGAGGGTGAAGGAGAAAACATTCCTCTAAATAAATTATAGTACCAGATGGAAAAGTAATGCTCCATAAAAAGAGAAAGAAGAGGTTGAGAAAAGATTTCTAGGTAACATTTGAGCTGAGTATTAAAAGATAAATAGATATGTGAGAAAGGGAAGAAGCCATTCCAAACTGGTGGTGATGGAATGGTGTTAGGAATTCTGGGAATGAACACGAAAAACAGAAACTAGTTATGCTTCCCATATTCTGCATAAGAAAAATTAACATTAGAAAGATAAGCACATTTACCAGTTAATAAGGTTAAATAGAAAATTATAGGATTTGAACTTCCCCTTTAGTGTGACACACATATGTTCTGAATCAATTCAGTATTTCTAGATCAAAGAATATATCAAACAAAAAATAGATCAACATATTTTTGTTTAACAAATATTTAGTAGGCTTTTAGTAAATGGTAATCCACAATAGTTCCAATGCATGAAGAAAGCTACTAACATTTAGTCTCTTCCAATTCCTGGACATAGGTTAGATTTGATCAGAGTTGCACATTATGAAGATTAATCAGGTAAGAACCTTAGAGTGGGTTGGAGAGAAGTAGAGAACAGAGATTGGGGAGCAATATTAACAAGATCTGCAGATGGAGAGGTTGTTCTGATTCCAAGAATAGATTTGTCCCCGTCTGGCACTGGCCTCCCATTTAAATAAATTAAAGACAATTTCCCATGATGCCATCATTTGCGATGACTATTAATAAATCAAAAAGACAAACTCTAGACAGAGTAGGAATATTCCTACCTGAACCTGTTTTTAGACATGGTCAGTTATATGTTGCTTTCTCTTGAGTTTGAAGAGCACGTGACATTAAAGTTAAAGTTGTAAATATTTCATCACAAGGGAAATTAGTCAAGTACTCTGAAAGTGTTTTTACTCTTAATGTAGTATACAGAGATTAGAATTAGCATTATCAATTTATCAGTCATTGTATCAATGTTGTTTTTATATCATGTTTTTGCTGTTTTTATATCATGTTTTTGTTTTTATATCACATTTTTGTTGTTTTTATATCATGTCTTTGTTGTTATTATATCATGTTGCTATTGTTTATTTACTAATCAATTTATATATTATTTTCATGTTCATTTTACTAATTTTCTTTCACCTTTGACACTTCCATTATAGAGAAAGGGTGAATAGTAATATCAAAATATTTCTTCTAATTAATTTCCTTTCAATGTGCATGAATTTGTGCACTGGACCATTAGTGTGTGTGTGTGGGTGTGTTTGTGTGTGTGTGTGTATAGTATTTTTTTAATATATAATGCATTTTTAAAATAACTTTTGATTTCTCTAATTAAATAGAAAAGATTGATAATAAAATCTTGTTTCACATTTAAAGAAATTGATTTTGTTAGTAGAATCCTCTCTGTAGATCTTCAGTAAATGTAAATTATTTCTTCAAACAAAAATATGACTTTTTATATTTTGTGCTTTTTTGCTCTATACTTATTTTGTAGATTACATGAGCATAGTATAAATTCTTAATAATTTTCTCAAAAGAATAAATCACAAATAATACTTTAAAACTGGTAGTAGAAAAAATCTTAACTATTAACATTTAAATAAAAATCAGCATATCTTAGACACTTTATATATCTTATGAGTTGTTATTATAAGTTCAGTTTAAATTTTGCAGTCTAACACTTTCAAAGAAAATAAATTAAAGCATATACAGAGAGATCAAGTAAGTCTTTTATTAGTGTAAGCTTTAAGTATAAAAAAATGTTTTATTTGGCTTTTAAAACTCTTAAGATATGTTCCCATTAGTAAATGTGTAAAAATAAATAAAATAGGAATCCTGATCATATCTAAGATCCTTCCTAAATCTAAAATAAACTGTTCAAAACTACAGAATGCTAAGAAATAATTTTCAAAACCATAATTATGAAATAACCCATACTATTATACATACCAATATAAACCGATTTAAGCTTATAAAATCTATTATGCTATTTTCTGTCAAAATTAAAAGAAAAAAGTGCCGAAACCGGTTTGGCTCAGTGGTAGAGCATCGGTCTGCGGACTAAAAGGTCCCAGGTTCGATTCCAGTCAAGGGCATGTACATTGGTTGCGGGCACATCCCCAGTAGGGGGTGTGCAAGAGGCAGCTGGCCGATGCTTCTCTCTCATTGACGTTTCTAGCTCTCTATCCCTCTCTCTTCCTCTCTGTAAAATATCAATAAAATATATTTTTAAAAAATTAAAAGAAAAAAGTAAGAATAGCATTCTCTTATAAAAAAGAAAAACTTTGATAATTTTCTCTAGTCTTGTAACATGTTCAAGTTCTTATAAAATATAAGAACAAATTACTGCTTGGTTTTTGAAAAAGAGACACCCCACCCCTTAGTTCTATGGGTATAGAGAGAAAGACAAAGGATGGTGTTATTGTGAACTGACACGGGAACAGTCAGGGGGGATGACTTAGAAAATATTCTTCAGAGCAGTGGTTGCCAACTGGTGGTCCGTGAGGTCGGAAAGGTCAGCGACCACAGCTGTAGAGGACTGTCCAGAATGTTTTAGTCTAGTCTACCAGCCGGACTATGTGACTTAAGGACAAGGCTTATAGCTTTTTTTTTTTCCTTCTTCATGTTAAATTGTTTTCTGGCTTCTTCAATCTACAGTTTTAGCAAACTTGTTAGAAGCATATTCAAGAATGTAAATAAAGTACTTCAACAAAGAAAAACATGCATCTAGTCAATAAACACATGAAAAATAAGATTATTCACCACCCTAATAATCAAAGAGCCAACAACTTAAGAACCAGTTAACAAGAAATCTTGAACTGGCAACAAGATTTTTAAATGGCACTATTCCAATGTAGATAAAAGTCACTAAGATTGATTCTATCAAATGTTGATACCTGCATCCTGGAAAAATGTTATAGAATAGCAACTTGGTAATAAATAACAAGAGCCATAAATCTGTTCATGCTTTTGTCACAGTAATCCATTTTCTGGGTATATAACTTTTAAAAAATAATTAAAACAATATGGGGAAAAGGGCATATCGTGTACATAGTCACTGCAGAGTAATTTATAATAGCAAAATACCAAATGCAACCTCAATGTTCAACAAGAAGAAAATGATTAAATAAATCACGGCACATCTATGTAATGACAGCAAGAGAGAAAAAGGTAGGTTTTTTTAAAGTCTAAAACTCATTGCATGGATCCATAGGTATAAATATTATTTATAGCAGTGCATCATTACACACACATTATGAGTAAGATTAAATTAATTAAGAACAAACTGGTATCTTAGCATCTGAGTCAATCACTTGCTAATTTGGTCTTAGATCCATTCCCTGCCTACTGGCTCTATTCTCCCTAGCAGGACACTTCATTTCCATTTCCCATGCTCTCTGCCTGCAGCACTGGGACCCAGTGGCACTGGCAGAAGATGGATAGGAGGAGGAAGGTGAAGCCACAGTATTGCTTCTCTCCCCTCTCTGTTTCTGGTTGTGTCTCAGCATACTCCTTCTCTCCATAGTTCCAGCTAGCTGAGAGGAAGATGCTCAAGTCTTAAATTCTGACATACAATTATTCCCTTTTTACTTATTTCTGTTTCGCTTCATCCTTATTACAAAGATGTCTTTATGGTGAATTAACAATGAAGAACTTCATAAAAATTTTTAGATGGAATCTTAATATCCTCTGCACTATTAAGTATTGATCTGCTTATGTAAAATTTCCAAGTTGAAGAGCCCTCTATAATAAAAGGGGAAATTGTGACAAGTTTGATATTGTAGCAACATTTTGATGTTAGTTCATAGGTTTATCTTATTCATCATGTAAATAAAAGAGATATAATGCTAGATATTTAGCAGATAGTTGTTCTTCAACTCACTTAATTTTAGAACAGATATAGATATACAAATATAGATACAGAGGTACCTATAGATATTTTATTGAGGTACAATGGACATATAACATATTTGACATATAACATTAAATTTAGGTATACAATATAATGATTTGATATTTGTATATGAATGATTGCCACAATCTGTCTGCCACAATGATTGCCACAGTAAAGTTACAAAAAAGTTTTCTTTCTTGTGGTGAGAACATTTAACATCTACTCTCAGAAACTTTCAAATATGCAATACGGTATTATTAACTATAGTCACCAGGCTGAACATTAAATCCCCATGATTTATTTTATAACTGAAAGTTTGTACCTAGAATATATATTTTTAATAAGTAAGATTATGCTTGTCGGGGATGAATTAAGTCTGTTCATAACCGCAAACAGCTGAATTGCCTAAGTGACCTTTGAAAATCTACAATGTCTCTGTACTGAGAAGCATGCAGGAAAGAGTGAAGTGGAAGACATTCATTCCCCAGTAGATATTACATTCAAGAACAGAAATATCCAGGCACATTCAAACAACCTTATCTGGAATGAAGGCACGAATCAATTTCAAACTGAGAATTTTTAAAAGCTTCTGTGGGTCTGTAAGTAAAGAAAGCGAAGAGTTCATCCACAGAAACCGGTCACTGTAAATGGCAGCCCGGAGCTCGGAAATGCCAATTTCACACTGCACTAGGCATATCCTGCCCAGCACGCCAGACTGCTGTTTGGGAAAATATCAGCACCTGCTCCTGCACTCCCCGGAGTAATAGATTAGCTCGGTCCGGCACAAAGCTGCATCTACTCGGGCCTACCCACTCCGGAATCACTTTCCACCTCTTTCAGTGTTTATCGCTTTTAAATCAGATGTGTTAATTGATCTAGAAATAGCTAACTCCAAATAAACTGTAGTTAGTTTGGCTTTATAAGTAAGTGCTCAGAATATCCTAAAAAAGCAGGTGGGGAGAAACTAACTGACTTAGAAAATATTTACCTGCAATGTTAAGCTGTCTGCTGAAATACATAACCTATTGCCACTATCAGCCACTCGTATTCCCTCTTCGGTCAGGTACCCACCCCAGTGCTGACAGTCCCAATTTGCATCATTTATTAGGTGATAAAAATTTATTCAGTAGAGGACGGACTATTTTCCATACGGAAAATTCTTTGGGGAAAACACCTGAAATCTGGAGGAGACTGAAGACACTTCCAAAATAATAAGAAAGCAAAAGAATGTGCTGTTTTTTTACTCTGAACCTGGGAGGAACTGGAGAAGGTCAGTGCTTCAGCAAAGGTCATTCATCTATAATTAGTGGAAGTGCTGGTTTTAGAAACTAGTATTCTTAGGTCCCCTGATTTCCTACCAGGTACTCCTCTCACTGTCTCAAAATATTTATTTTATTTATTTATGTGTTGCTGTTTTACTCAGAACCTGTGAGGAACCGTTTCCCGTGGGAAGAATGGAGCTGGAGAAGGGGTGCTCAGCACTACCCAGCCCCTCCCTAGACGAGTAAATGAGGTCTGTCAGAAATTGCAAGTAGAGAGCAACTCCAGAAATAGAATTTTCGAATTCAGGCAGATCTGAGGGTGATTAAGCACACAGACACAAATAGGTGACTTAGATTTAAATCACACTAAGAGCCTAATGAACCCTTAAAAAAGTAGCAGGTGGAATTCTTTCTATGTGCTTTTGGTCAACTTTCTTTCCATGGTATAGATCTGCATTGCTACACTCCACAGACAGAACAGCCAGCCAGCAGTCAACTGCACACGGGTACCAGGGTTTTATTAATCATGGACTGCTGTGGTGGAGGAGTCCATAAAATGGAGGAGTCTATAAAATGCTATGGCCCTTAGGTGAAAGATTATAGGCAGTACAACTTGCATGGCTCAGTGCTTGAGTATCAACCTATGAACCAGGAGGTCAGGGTTTGATTCCCGGTTGGGACACATGCCCCGTTGCAGGCTCAATCCCTAGTAGGGATCATACAGGAGGCAGCCAGTCAATGATTCTTTCTCGTCATTGATATTTCTCTCTCACCCTCTCCCTTCCTCTCTGAAATCATATATATAGCACACACATTTCCCGTCTCAGCACTGCTTCAGGCCAATGAGAGGGCCTGCACAGGAGGACGGACAAAACCTACCATGTTCTGTTGTTCTAGGACACAAGAATAAGACTGAGCTATCTCAAAACACCGGTTTTGAAGAATTTATGTATTACATTTCACTGACTATTCCATTTTTTAAAAAGTCTCACTGTGATAATGAAAAAAGAACCATTTCTGTTCTAACTCCATAGAGCTGTTTGCAGATGTTATTATTTTTAGTAAACTTGAAAAAATCAGACATCAGAGATAATTCTTAATTTATTTTCTTCACCTAGGACATGCAGTGGTCAGTTTTAGTATTATATGTTCAACTCTCACTGCCTCTCATACTGTTTTCACCCTGAAATTCATTATTTCACTCAAGTATTCATTCATGCCTTCCACATGCTGGTCACAAAACCCTAAGAGCTCCTTGCCCTCAATTAGCTCAGTCTGTGGGGAGAAGGAGTGGGGTAAGAGAGATACCATCTGGTAAGGGAATCTCCTTCCTTAATGAAACTAAAAACAACTAACATTTAACCCTCTAGGACTAAGGAACAGCTGGACCTAGTGGCCTCTACTCTGCCCCCTTAAGCTTTATCTTTCAAGTGGGGTTGACCTAAATGACCACATCTGCCTTCCTGGGGTGTGTTACTTTCTCTCAATAAATCTTTCTTGGGCTTCCATTAGCACAATGGAGACAGGTTGATATTTTAAAAAATACTTTGCTAACTAGTTAAGGTAGAACAAATGGGAAATTAATAAAATAAAATGTATATGGCTTAAAACTAATCTCAGATTTCTGTTCTTACCATTGCAAGCTGACTCTACACTCTTATTGTTCAGCCTGTCTGAGACTGTCACCCTCTTTAAGAACCTACAGAAACTGCCCACCCACTTCTGCTACAGTTCTCAATGGAACTAAAACATAAAACCTTTGGAATTTCTCAGCTTTAAGAAAAACATGTTTTTAACCAATAAAAAAAAGGCCAAGTATATTCTAAGAAAAAAATCTTTAGCAAATAAACATAAGATTAATATATTTATTTTGTTAAGAAACACATTGACAAAAAAACACACATTAAGCAAAATAAGTGCAAATATTCCATGCTGCTATGATAAAATAACACAAAATAAAACAAGCTATCCCTATTAGCCTGTAAAAATTACCAAAAAAAATATTTGATGAACGAATGCCAGTGAAAGTGGGAGTGAAGAAATGGCTCCTAAAATTTGCTGATGGTAAAATAAACTAGCTAAAACCCTTTTGGAAATTACCTTAGCAATATGTATCATAAGCAACAAAAAGTTTCATAGCCTTTGACCCTATCATCTCACTTCAGGAAAATAATTCTAAGTATAGAAAAAGCTAAGTGGAGGATGTTTTCATTAAAGTGTTATATGCACGGTGATAGTTAAGAGCAACTTCATATTCAACTGCAGATAATTAAGCAAAATATATTAAGTCTCCTTGGTGAAATATAATGGAATCATTAAATAAGTAGTTATTTAGGGGATGGTTGTATTGTTTCAAGTTTTCACATTGTTTTTCAAAGTAAAATGCTATCAATATATGAAGTAGGTGAGTTCTCAATATGGTTTGACATTAAAAGACAAGTTCTATCACACTGATAAAAGGAAAGTATATAGGAAAAGGTTTAAAGAGCCAATGAAATTATTTATAAAGCTAGAATACTTTTACTAGTTTATTGCTTTCTTTAAAAAATGCTGCATTTTTTGAAATTGGTTTCTTTTAAAATTAGAACCTTTTATATTCTATAAGCATTCAAACTTAACAAAGGCCTCTCACTATTAGAAAATCAAGGGAATGTACCTCCTTATGAGATAGGTTGGGTGCAATGGAGCACTTACAATTAAATATTATAGTCACAGATGCAGCAGAAAAGCCTGGTTGACTTTGATCATTCCTATTCCTTAATACAGAGATATAAAGACCTTAGCAACAACCTACTTAAATACTTTTGGTGTACGAGTCTACTCATTATTTCAACAGTAGAGGCTATATGAGGAAGGAGAAAGGGGCCTAGAATACTAGGAGAACCATTTGTGTGAGAAATGCACAAAATTTGCTGTTCACAAGCAAGATTTTTATTATCAGAGCAAGCATTGTGATCAAGAGTTTCCAGAATGTGAGCAGATTGTGAAGAGATACTCCATAATCTCCCACCCTTACCTTTGGTAGAATGCAAGTGCACTCCACACGTGAACAACTGGTGCAATACGACCCAGTGGAAGAATATGGTAAGAAAACAGCTGGAAATGTTAAAAAATAACCATATTCCTACAATAAAGGGTAGAATTCATCTTGAGAATGGGAATTCTTAATATGAGTTATATATGCTGCTTTTAATTGTAATCATATGAATTCCAAATGTTAAGCCTCCTTAGCAGACTCTGATAATTTTAGGTCAACTCCAGGACTTAAGAAAAATCACATTAAACAGCAATTCTCTGTAACAGGTATGGTGCCTGAAAGTAATTAGTGTATGGTCTGAAATAAGTTTTGTGGGAGTGGGACAAACTACTATTTCAAAACATTTCCTCTAGTATGGGGACCCCCACCCCCAAGTTAATTTCAAATTTTCTTAACTTTGCTAAGACAAGAGCAATACAAATCAGAATAATTTCACACCCAGGATCCACACAGATGCTATACAAGATGACTGTGTCATAATTACAAAGCCTAAAAATGTAGGACTCAAATTCTGGACTTGGATAACAGACAGACATGTCTTGATTGTGTTTTACACAATACCCGTGGCTTAAGCGCTACATGAGCCTCAAATTTCCATACGGTAGATGGTATCTCATTTCCATAATTACTTTGCAGGACATTTTAGGGTTGTCGCCTCTCTGCCTGCAAGTTGACCTGCAGGTGCACCCACAGGCTTCCCTGCCCTCGGCCATCTCCTGGAAGGGTTGGGCCAGAGGAGTCCTAGCAGGAGACCAGATGGATGGTGAAGGCAAAGGAGAATGAGGCAGAATACTTCCCCTCTCCATCGCACCCCTGCAGTCCTGAGTCTCTTGCCTGAAGGTTACTATCCCTCTCAGAGTAGCTTGTTATACCGGACTTTCTTTCTTTCTCCCGATCCAGCCAGGCCTCGAGATGGAAACAGCACTGTGGCTCCTTACCGCAGGTGTCCGCCCTTCCCCTTTATGGCCCAAGACATCCTGACTACAACTTTGTAATTAATTTCTCTCCATATAAATCCTCCTCAAATGGTCCCAATTTGAATGTCCATCTTTTCCCACTGGGAATCTGACTCATACAAAGACTTTTTTTTAACTAGTAAGGAGTTTGATTGGGATATAAGTCAGAATCTGGTACCTAGGGAAAAGTAGCTGTCTAAATTTAAATATTGCCTACTAATGAGGTTTAAGGTCACTTGGAAGAAACTTACCCAAAACACTTATTTTATAAACAAAGAAAATCATTTTCAAACATCTTTTTTGTTAGATCATAGATCAATCCTACAATTACCTGATCTTATAGTAAATCATTCAGATTAGATGAAAGCAGATAGGCATGACTGGAAAGCAATTTTCTTTTAATGCTGCCTTTGGCAGCTTTTCTCTCCTTTCCTTCTTTTGATGAAAAAAAGTTCAAGTGTAAAAAAGTCCCCAAGGGCATAGAATTATGTAGTTAATACAGTTTTAAAAAAAAGGAGGGGAGTTGGCCCTATCTAATCTCCCCCAACATACACTAAATCCCATAGTTTTTAATATCTAGCTAGATATGCACACTGCCCCAAAAATACTTTTGTTTTTTCATTGCAATAGCCAAGTCAGAGTAAAACCATCATTTAACAAATTTGTTTTTAAGACAAGGAGTTGTCCTGGGAATTGAATTTACTTTAGTTGTATAAAATGTTTGCTATATAATCATATGCAAAACTTCTAGGTATTTTTCCCTAAGAAGTATATAAGTTTGCACTTATGTGTAGAAAATACAGTCAAGTTTCTAATATAATCACAGGATTCAACACAAAAACTAATTGAATACTTTTCCACAAATAAGTAAGTAAAATTTATATCTAGAAACATGATGCTACTGATTAATTATATTGTATACTTATGCAGCTTAAATAACGACAGCTTTCTGTTTATGACTATACTTTTGTCCTATGGTTAAGAATAATTTATTTTTAATTCTTATGATGATTCCATCATGAACAACTGTATTGTTGCACATCTGTGAGCTATTGTGATTGCATAGCTATTAGGGAAATTTCCTTGCTTCAGGTAGCTCTCCAATGTGAGTTAGTCCTAATTTGATAAAAATAATGAATGGGTTTGGGTGCTGAGAGAAGCCTATTCAAAGCTCTGAATAAAAAAGCTCATTGTGTAGTCAAGCTTATTTTAATCATAACTGTCTCCAATAGCATAGGCAGTTTAAAATGAAATGAAGAACAGTAATTAGTTTCCATTAGAAGAAAAATAAGGATCTACATCAATAGTTTTCTGTCTCCTAAATGTGATTATAAACATTTTTAATTTTTAAAATGTAACTCCTGAAACTTTAGCAATATTAAGAGTTTTTAAGCTTAAAAACTAAATTATATAGTGTGAAATATTCAAAAGTAGTTTGGAAAGGCAATCCAGGAGCTAAAATGTATAAGGAAACACCTCTTTGCAAATGTACACAGTGGAATTAAAACAGGGCTGGTTTTGCATTAATTATAAACAGAAGTTGTCTTTCAGGGCTTTCAGAGCAATTATATATTCAGTTTCTATATAACTGCAAATAGCTGCAAATATTGTGGGTTGTCTGTCCATTTATCTTCATCAGAAATGATGTTAAAGGCTGGAACTAAATACTTTACTGCAGGTATCTTTCTTTCAGAGCAAAGGTTCTTTCCCATTCTTCTTTGCTACTACATGACACAAACAGTAAGTTTTGTTTCATTTAAAATGAGCACTTGCTAAAAATTCAGCCATTAACAATTAATGTAAAACCTCCTCTGTGAATTTTCATCCACAGCTGCCTCATTCTAAAACATCAAACACTATTATTATGGTACCCATTGCCTGTGGTCATTGAAATAACTGGAAAAACTCATTAAAAAAAAAAAAAAAAGAACTTCTTAGGAAAAGTCTGATCATGACACACATCTCCAGCCCAAGGCAAATGTGGGTGCTATTAGAAGCAGAGCAACACTAGACTGATGCAACACTCCATATCCATTCACCAGAAAGGTCTTGTTGAATTAAAACAGTTCAGCCCAACTACATTTCTATACCCTTGCCTGATTCTGGCTTTCAGAAATACGTGTTTTGTTACATATATTATATTTCAACCTTTTGAAGCAATTCAATCTCTGCAACATACTAATGCTTAAAAACATTCACTCTTGAATGGATAATTTGAGGTTTCTTATTAGTAAATTCATAATATTCCTAAAACTAAACTGTGGAAACTTTCCAACTGACCTCATCCTATAAAATAAAGAGATAATATGCAAATTGACCCTCACAATCTCACAAGATGGCTGTCTATGACAGGTCAGCAGGAGGGTTAGTGAAGGACAACCAAACGACTGAACAAGCAGGCTATGTGAATGACCAGGCTGGGGGGGGGGGTATAGTTAGGGGCAACCAGGCCAGTGATGGTGTGTACAATTGGGGGTGACCAGACCAACAGGGGTGGGACAGTTAAGGATGATTAGGCTGGCAGGGGGGGCAGTGAGGGGCAACTAGGCCAGTGGGGGGGGGCAGTTGGGGGTGACCAGGCCGGCAGGGGGGCAGTTAGGAATGACCAGGCCAGCAGGGAGGGTGCAGTTGGGGCGACCAGGCTGGCAGGGAGGCATTTACAGGTGACCAGGCAGGCAGGCAGGTGAGCGATTAGGAGCCAGTGGTCCAGGATAGTGAGAGGGATCCCGGATTGGAGAGGGTGCAGGCTGGGCTAAGGGGGCCCCCAGCCCCATGCATTAATTTCGTGCACTGGGCCTCTAATGTATAATAATAAAAGCACAATATGCTAATTAGCCAAATGGCCTTCTGGACATCATTCCGAACATCCTTCCAGACGGAGCTGCCATGGCAGAGGCCGAGGCAGAGGAGGTTATGGGCAATCAGGCAAGTAGGCAAGCAGTTAGGGGCAATCAGGCAGGCAGGTGAGTATTAGGGGTGATCAGGCAGGCAGACTAGTGGTTAGGAGTGATCAGGCAAAGTGGTTAGAGGCAATCAGGCAGGCAGGCAGATAGAGGGGTTAGGAGCCAGTGGCCCCGGATTTTGAGAGGGATGTACAACTGCAGGTTTAGGCCCAATCCTGATAGGGCCTAAAATGGAAGTCGGATATCCCCAGAATGTCCTGGATTGTGAGAGGGTGTAAGGCGGGCTAAGGGAAGCCTCCCCACTCCCCACCCCCATACAAATTTCGTGCACTGAGCCTCTAGTGATATAATAAATGACTTAGCAGACTTAGGAATAGAACCGAATCTCCCTGACTGTTCAATAAATTCTCAATTTTTAAATTTGTATACAGACAAAAAAAAAAATCCCAAATAATTAGTATACCCTTCATATGACCTAATTGAAAAATAAACTTCAGAAAAATTACATAATTGCCTACATGCTTCTCATGTCAAATATTTTTTGTTTTGTTTTAAAAAGCAATACTTTTTGTAGATTCTATATAATCTACCCTAGATAAACTAGCCATTAAAACTTTCTTGGTTAATCAGTCATCATGAGCTCTGCTTACAAAGTACTTAAAAACGTGGTCTATAAATAGGGTTCTTGAAGTCTAACCCTAGAGGATAGAACAATGCATAACATAATACAGAGAAACATTATAACAAATCTAACTCCAAGAGAAAAAAACAACAAACTTATCTTTTTTTCTTTAATCACATGCCACAGTAAAGCACACACTATTAAATTTAAAAAGAAAATGACATTGTATTTTCCTTAGAAGACAATCTGGTCCCATAGCTTAGAAACAGAAGGAAGATAGAAAGATAAGAAACCCAGTAAGCCCAGTGCTATGTGGATTTAAAGTACCAAAGTGTGAGCTGGTTAACCAATGGTCCCACTAACTAAAAAACTGCTGCACTTATTTTTGCCTTGAGGGCTTTGAAGTAATTAAACTTGAATTTAATTTTGTTACTCCTTCTCAGGTCTTGTCTACAGCAAAGTGGGTTCCAGACGATTTAGTTAGCAGTACAATGTTATACAACTATCATTTCCACACAGGAGCTGATTTAAAATTCAAAATAAACTTATTCACTCAACCATTTTGGCAGCCAAACCAAAATAGTCAGTCCCACTTCTCAGTACTTTGAAATGCAAATATATAATTGCAATTGGAGGCTGCTAAGCTTTCAGTCTGAAAGAACTTTCTCTACTTCTCATGAACACAACATCCATATCACCATAACATACAGGGTAGGCAAAAGTGGGTTTATAATTGTTTGTATGAAAATAATACAATAATTAACAAATAAGAACACAAGAATAAACTCTGTAACCTACTTTGTCCACCCCTATAAAAAACGGTGACATTCTCAAGGAACCCTGAAGTTTTCTGTTGGGGCAGCAGCCCTAGTGCAAACCATCAGCCAGGATTAATACGTCAGCTATTCCTAGACCACACCAATTACTATTGTAAAACAATGTTGATATAAAGAAACTCAAATCATGTTTTACTTTCTTAACGTCTTTGGAAGTTTGAGGATAGCAACTGGTGAAATGGGCTATCAAAAATGTAAGTCTAGAGGTGACCCCTTTGAGCTCAATAAAGATTAGAAGGGCACTAATCTCACTGCCCCCGCCCCTGCAAAAAAAAAAAAAAAAAAAAAAAAGAAGTGAAAAATCAATGTTTATCTGTGTATTAATAAATTTCATTGCTGTTTTTTACAAAGGAAATATATTGAGATGTCTTTGTAATTCTTGCCTTGGATCACACTATCATTTAATTTATAAATGATCTCTAGTTTTCTGGTAAATATTTTTAAAAGAGCTGAGACACAGTTCAATGTTATTAATTTCCTTGATTTTTTTCAATATTTCTACTGAAGTTATATTTTTAAACTTTTTATTTTGAAATAATTTTTATTTTGAAAGTTGCAAAAACTGTATGTAGAGTCCCCTGAAACTTTTACCTAGCTTCCCTGATGGTGAGATCGTCTATAACTGAAGTACAATATCCATTATTGTTAGTGCAATATGCTGTTAACTACAGACCTGGCTCAGTTTTCACGTTCATTCATTTGCGAGTATATGTGCTTCTTTTTTTCTTTTCTTCTTTTAAATATATTTTATTGATTTTCTTACAGAGAGGAAGGGAGAGGGATAGAGTTAGGAACAATGATGACAGAGAAACATTGATTAGCTGCCTCCTGCACACCCCCTATTGGGGATGTGCCCACAATCAAGGTATATGCAGGCCGATGCTCTATCCACTGAGTCAAACCGGTTAGGGCAATATATGTACATTTTTATGCAATTTGATTCTATGTACAGATTCATATAATCTCCTTATCATTACATTCCCTTTACAGTAGCACCTTGACATGCCCATCCATGCTCTCTGCCATTAATCTGTTCTCCACCTCTCCAGTTTTATCATTTTGAGAATGTTAAATAGATGCAACCATACAGTATAGATAACCTTTTGAGATGGCTTTTCTTCATTAATCATAATGTCCTTGAGATCCATCTAAGTTGTTACAAGTATCAATAGTCCATTGCTTTTATTGCTGAGTAGTATTCTATAGCATGGGCACAATAACATTTGTTTAAACATTCACCCATGAAGGACATTGGGTTGTTTCCAGTTTGGGGCTATTAAGAATAAAGCTTCTATGAACATTCATGTGCAGGTTTGTATATGAATATAAGTTTTCACTTCTCTGGGATAAATGCCCAACTGCAATTGCTGAGTCTTATGGTAATTATATGTGTATTTTTATAAGAAAAGTGCCAAATCATTTTCTGGAGTGTTTGTAAATATTTTATCAGCAATGTATCAATTATTCAGTTTCTCCACATTCTTGTCAATATTTGGTATTGTTACTTTTTATTTTAGCCATCACAACAGGTATATAGTGATATTTCATTGTAGTTTAACTTACAATTCTCTGATTGTTAAGAAGTAGAAAATGTGTACATGTACCAACTGTATATCTTCTTTGCTATAATGTCTGTTTATGTCTTTTGCCCATTTTCTACTTGAATTCTTTGGTTGATTTTTAATGTGGACTTTTGAGAGTTCTTTACATACTAGAGGCCCAGTGCATGAAATCTGTGCACTTGGGAGGTGGTGGTGGGGGGGTTCAGTTCATCCTGCTGCCTCTTGCAGTCCAGGAGCCCTCAGGGGATGTTCGACTGATGGCTTAGGCCTGCTCCCTGTGGGCTTCTGGCTGAGAGGCACTCCCCCTGTGGGAGCACAATGACCACCAGGGAGCAGCTCCTGTGTTGAGCGTCTGCCCCTGGGTGATCAGTGTGTGTCATAGCCACTGGTCGTTCCACTGTTCAGTTGATTTGCATATTAGCCTTTTATTATGTGAGATGGTTTTTGGTTGATTACCTCCCTCCCACCCATCCACGATCGGAGCCAGGGAGGGACATAGGAGGTTGGCCAGCTGGGGAGGGACCGTGGGAGAACTCTAGGGCATTTCAGTCCATCTTGCTCAGTCCCAATCGGCAGCAAGCTAACCTGTATGTCAGAGTGTCTGCCCCCTGGTGTGCAGTGCACATCATAGTGACTGGTCAACCAGTCAACTGTCTGCCAGGTGGTCAGTGCATGTCATAGTGAGTGGTTGAGCGGCCTTAGCATATTAAGCTTTGATTGGTTGAATGGATGACCGGACACTTAGCATATTAGGCTTTTATTATATAGGATTCCGGATCCAAACAAGTTCTGTGTTAGATCTGTATACATTTATGATTTGAAAATATTTTCTATCTTTAGTTTGTTGTATCCTTTTTTAAAAATATTTTTTTTTATTGATTTCAGAAAGAAAGTGAGAGGGAGTGAGAGATAGAAACATCAATCATGAGAGTCATTGATTGGCTGCCTCTTGCATACCCCCTTCTGGGGATCAAGCCTGCAACCTGGGTATGTGCTCTGACCAGGAATCAAACCCATGACCTCATTCATAGATTGATGCTTAACTACTGAGCCATGCTAGCTGGGTAGTTGGTGTATCCTTTTAATAGAGTCTTAGTGAGCAAACTTTTTTAATTTTGATCAAATGCAATTTATCAAAATTCTTATATGGATTATAGTTTTGGTGTCACGTGTAAAAACTCTTTTTTGATCACCAGCTCTCAAAGCTTTTCTACATTTAAAAATTTTTTTCTTCTAAAATTTTATAGTTTTAAAATTTGCATATAAATCCATGGTCCATTTTAAGTTAGCTTTTACATAAAGCATGCAATTTAGATATTCATTTTCTTTGCTTGTGGGACCAATTGGTCCAGAAACCTTTGTTGAAAAACTCTTTCCTCTACTGAGTTGCTTTTATTCCTTTTTGTAGGTTCTATTAATTTAAGTCTATCTCCCCAATTATTGTAACTCCACAGTAAATCTTAACATTGAGTAGAGTGATTCTACTTTATCATATTTTTTAAAAATTATTTTTCCACATAAAATTTAGAATAAACTTGTCCATATCTACAAAAATCTCATTGATATTTTGATAAAGATTGTGTTAAATCTATAAATTTGAGAAGAATTTGATTAAATTATTTAAGAGTTACTTTATGTGAAATTTTAAAGGGTTTCAAATTTTTAAGGTTTAAATTTTAAAAAGACATAAACATATAAAAAACAAATATATTGTTCCTCTATAATTAAAAGAAAATTGTGCGTTTTATGGTTCTTTTTTCCTAAATATTTAATATTTCACATACCGAAACTGTACACATTTTAAAATTTCACACAAATGAAGTAATACTGAGAAATAAAAATAAAAACTAAAAAACTTTTGCACAACAAAAGAAAGCATACAGAAAACAAAAAGACAACCATCCAATGGGAGGAGATATTAGCACCAATAAGGAGCTAATATTCAAAACATATAAAAAACCAATACATATTAACAACAACAAAAAAGCAACCCTACTAAAAAATGGGCAGAGGACCTGGACACGTCTTCTAAGAAGACATACCAAAGGCCAACTAATATATATAAAAAGATGTTCAACTTCACTAGTTATAAGAAAAATGCAAATCAAAACTACAATTAGATTATCACCTCATAGCTGTTAGAATGGCTATTATCAATAAGAAATAACAACTGTTGGAGAGGATGTGGGGAAAAAGGAATTCTCATACTCTGCTGATAGAAATGAAAATTCATACAGTCACTATGGAAAACAGTATGGAAGTTCCTCAAAAAATTAATAATAGAGATACCATATGACCCAACAATCCTCTTCTGGGTATCTACTGGAAAAAATTGGAAACATTTATTTATAAAAATATATGCATCCTTGTGATAATTGACTCAGTACACACAATGGCCAAGACATGGAAATACCTGAGTCCTTTCATGGATGATTAAAGAAGATATGGTACATATATACAATGGAATACCATCCAGCCATAAGGAAGGATGAGATATTGCCATTTGTGACAACATGGGTGGATTTTTATTATTCTTGATTTGAGAGAGAAACAGACAGACAGACACCAATTTTGCTGTTCTCCTTATTTATGCATTCATTGGTTGCTTCTTATATGTGCCTGACCAGAGATAGAACCACAAACTTGACTCTATTGAGAGGATGCTCTAACCAACTGAGTTACTTTGCCCAGACCACATGGATGGATCTTGAGAGTATCGAGCTAAGTGAAATTAAGTCAAACGGAAAAGGACAAGAACCATATGATTTTACTCATATGTGGGATATAAAACACAGAGCAACAAAGAAATAAACAAAATAAACAAATTCATAGGCACAGACAACAGAAGGATGGTTATCAGAGGGGAAGGGTGCTTGGGGAGAGGATGAAGAGGGTAAAAGGGGCCAAATTTATGTTGATGGAGGGAGACTATACATTAGGTGGCAAGCACACAATGCAATGTACCGATGATGTATTATAGAATTGTACACTTCAAATTTATATAATATTACTAACATCACCCCAATAAACTTAATTTAAAAAAGGGAAATAAAAATACATTTCTGCTAATTTTCTACCTCTTTATGTTACCTTCCACTACAATAAAGATCACAACATAATACCTTACTTTCTTTAATTAAAAAATTCACCCAATGACTACTTACTAAAATCTACATAAAAATATTCTTACCACCAGTATTGTATCTATTGATTTCCGAATATAATTAATTAGTATTTTATAAAAGACCAACATTTTTATATAAGGAATATCTAATTCTATAGTAATTAAAAGAATTTGCCTAGTAAAAGTTTACCCAGCGCTCTGCCAGTTTCAATTCCATCTACTATTAGTCTCACTGACTTCTCTAACTTTCTACTAGAAAAACAGATGAATTTAATACATGGTCTGCTCTATATCATTCATATACATAATACAATAATATAATATACTAGAGGCCTGGTACATGAAATTGGTTCATTGGGGAAGGTGGGGGTCCCTCAGCCTGGCCGGTGCCCTCTTGCAATATGGGAGCCCTCAAGAGATGTCCAACTGCTGGCTTAGGCCCATTCCTCGCCAGTTGGACATGCTCAGCACTGCTGTGGAGGCAGGAGAGGTTCCTGCCACTGCTGCTGTGCTCGCTAGCCATGAGCTTGGGTTCTGACTGAGTAGCTTCCACTTGTAGGAGTGCAAAGCCCATCAGGGGGCAGCTCCTGCATTGATTGTCTGCCCCCTGGTGGTCAATGCACGCCATAGTGATTGTCATTCTGCCTTTCAGTCAATTTGAATATCAGCCTTTTATTATATAGGATGTGATCTATCTATCTATCTATCTGTTTTGACACTGAATCAAGCATCCCACTAAGCCTATAACACTTGTTCTTTGTATTCTTCTTATATTTTAAACCATATAGATAGATAGATAAATAGACAGACAGACAGATAGATATAGATATCAAATATGCAAAGTGTCCCCTTAGGATTTCAATCACTCGCTCTGACATGCGCTGACAACCAGGGGACGGTGCAGTACATGGCGGGTGACCAGTGATGGTGGGGCGCAGAGGGAGTAAAGGAAGGAGGAGGTAAGGAGGCAGTGATTGCATGATGGTGGCTCACAGATGGCATCAAGGGAAGAAGGAGGCGGGAAGTGAGTAGGTGGAGAAGTGAGGAGGCAGGGAACCTGATTGGCCCTGATTGCTAGCCAGGCTTAGGGCTCCCATCTGTGCATGAATTTCATGCACCTGGGCTTCTAGTTTAATACAAATTCTGTCTTCATATACTATCTTTTAGAGGTTTTAAGCTTCAGATTAAAATTCACTTTACATGAAAGATTATATTAATTTATGGTAAAGCACCAAATGCTTACTGAAAACCTCACCCTTGAAAAGAAGAAAAATAGTCATAAATTTGCAAAGTTTTGAGTCAAATATGGTCAGGTTTTGGATTTCATAGCTAAGTATAACTTAGAGAAATGAAAAGCATTTATATTTGGAAAATTTTTCCCCAGAAAAGTGAAAAAAAATTTTTTGATCTCGTTCTCTTTGTCTACTTTCAGTATTTTAAATGCCAAAATGTTCAAAATATGCTAGTAACATCTTATAATCTAAAGTTACTCAATGTAAAGAAACAAAAAAAACCTTGGGGAGATTGTATCCTTATGTTTCTCATCAGAGAACCATTTTTTAAAAATCAGAAAATAAATGTTATTTTGCGGGGAAAAATAGAATATGAGACTTGTGTTTCAGAAAAAAGAAATTCTTGAGAGTTATTTTTATTGACATTATCAAGATACTTCCCCTTCCATCCATATTTGCTAATATAATTAGCTTGAAGTAGAATGTTTCATTGTTACTAAATGGCTCAGAGGTATGGACAAGCTCTTATATTTGATGTAATCCATGCTAAAAGCAATAATAATAATAATTATAAGTTTTTAGGCTGCAAAGAACAATTTTAGAAAACTTTAATCTTGTTATTCATCTTATTTTGGTGGTAAAAGTATGAAATCAAAGCAGCACTATTATGCACTGTATCAGTTACCTAGGATAATACTTCACATTGTGTGGCTCCCAAAGCAGCAGATGCAACATTAGCTGGAGACTTCTTAGAAATGCAAATTCTAGAGCCCATCGCAAACCTACATGGGAAATTCTGGGATTGGGCCCAGCATTTGGTGTTTCTCTCTGTCTTTCCCTCTCCCACTCTCTCTAAACATCAATGAAAAAAATATCCTTGGGTGAAGATTAAAAAATAAATAAAAGTACTGAGGCCTGGCTGGTATGGCTCAGTGGCTGAGCACTGACCCATGAACCAAGATATTCCTGGTTTCATTCCTAGTCAGGGCACATGCCCAGGTTGCCCTAGGTCCCCAGGAGGGGGTGTACAGGAGGCAGCCAATCCATGTTTCTCTCGTCGATGTCTCCATCCCTCTATCCTCCTCCCTTCCTCTCTCTTTACAAAAATAATAAAAATATAAAAACCTATTTTTGAATAAAAGTACTATGAGTACTTATACATAGACATCCTATATTCAAAGAGTTTACAGTCTATTGGAGAAGGAAAACATGCATATAAGTAACTGTAGTGCATGAGGAGCATACAATAAGCACCAAAATGAAGTATAGAGAGTATTAAAGGAATATTAAGAGTGATTAATTCTGACTACTACATTAATATTATTTAACATTTATTTATTACTGACACTGTACTATTGCTTTATATACCAGATTGGGCAAAAGTAGATTTACAGGTGTTCATATGGCAAATAATGCAATAATTAATAAATAATAATATAAAACTAAAGTCTGTGTTTCACATACCCACAATTATAAACCTACTTTGGCCCCACCCTGCACTAATTCATTGATCATACCAGCAATTTCATAAAACAGGTACTATTATCCCCATTCTACAGATGAAGTAATTGAGGCATAGAGAAGTTGAGAATCAGGGTATATAGGTTATATAGTTAGTTAGTAATTCAGGTTTTAAACTCAGGCAGGCTGACCTCATAGCCCACGCTGAAGACTTGATGAAAAAAACAAAAAACAAAAACAAAAACAAACACCATTGGAGTTTAGGGAATAGGATGTAAGATATGTAGAGAGAATGGGTAAGAGTAGAGAATAGAAGATTAGACAAACTTAAGAAATATATTAGACTCCATGATGAGTATCAATAGAAACTTTGTTAGTAAAGAAAGTGATTTTTATGTTTCAAAATCTTGATGTAAGTCAATGAATTCAGTAAAAGGAGGCAGTCCTCCAAATGAACCAAATACTAAGAATAACTTAATGCAATTCAATCTCTTCTATAAAAAAAAAGTACTAGAACACAATCATGACTTTCATAGTGATTTCAACACCCCTAAGTAAATAATAAATTTAATTTTACAAAAATCCTATTACAGAAAAACAAAATTCTATAATTCTGGCTTAGTTTAACAAGACTATAAACTTTTTAAGAAACAGTAAATGAAATATGAGTTTACCATGTATATCTTCTGTGATAACTTCATCTTTGTCATAATATTTATGTAAACAAGATGATCCATTATGAGGATATAATGAGTGATTAATTCCAGAAGCTTCATTAGATATGCACTCTAACCAATGAAACAATCAGACATGAATGCTTAATGGATATTTCTGAGATGGTAATTGATTGCTCATATAAATGAGTAAAAATTTTATCTGGCCTCATAGTAAATTATGAATAAGCAAAATGTAACACTTTTAAACTCTATTTTCATTTTTGATAGATATTAATGAAAATTAGATTTTTATTTTAGTAAGCTATAGTAAATTCTATGTTTAATTTGTTCAAAATCTATACTATAATCAAAGAGTATACAAAATCCAATTACAAGTAGAATAAAAACAGCTAAACTTTTCAAATGTTTTTCAAACACTTAAGTTTTTCACAATCTCAAAAATACTTATAACTGAAATATTAACAAGGTCATTAGTTACTATTTTTATATACTTCATGAGAGGCCAAAACTGAAATTTTATTTATTTTTTTGTTAATCCTGATCCAAGAATATTTTCCCATTGATTTTGAGAGAGCAAGAAAAGGAGGGAGAGAGACACAGAAATATCAATGCGAGAGAGACACGGCGATTGGTTACCTACCACATGGTCCCTGATCAGGGCAAAGGATCGAGCCTGAAACCAAGGTTGCCCTTGACCAGAATCAAACCAGGGACTCTTCAGTCCGTGTTCTGGTGCTCTAGCCACTGAACTAAATTGGTTAGGGCTTAAATTTTATTTTTATATTAGAGGCTTGGTGCTCGAAATTAGTGCACGGGGGAGGAGGGAGGTGTCCCTAAGCCCAGTCTGCACCCACTGCGAACTGTGACACCTCAAGGGATGTCCAAATGCCCGTTTAGGACCCATTCCAGTAGGATCGGGCCTAAGTGAGCACTCGGACATCCCTCTCACATCTAGGACTGCTGGCTCCCAACTGCTCACCTGCCTGCCAGCCTGATCACCCCTTAATCACTCCCCTGCCAGTCTGATTGATAATTAACTGCTCCCCTGCCAGCCTGTTTGCCCCTACTGCCCTCTCCTGCTGTCCTGGTCAGCACTAACTGCCCTCCCCTGAAGGCTTGATCACCCTCAAGTGCCCTCCCTTGCAGGCCTGGTCCTTCCCAACTGCCCTCCCCAGCTGGCCATCCTGTCATAGTCATCTTGTGTCCACATGGGGGAAGCCATCTTGAGTGTTGGCGTGATGGTCAATTTGCATATTACTCTATTATTAGATAGTATAGAGGCCTGGTGCACAGATGGGGGGGGGGCAGCTGGTTTGCCCTGAAGGGTGTCCTGGATCAGGATGGGCGTTGCCTTGAGGCATGGGGCCGCCTGGGTGAGGGGCCTGTGGTGGTTTGCAGGGCGGCCACAACCCCTGTCAACCCAATCAGAGGCCCAGGTATCTGGGATTTATCTTTTACAATTGAAACTTTGTAGTCTTTAGTGGATCCAAGCCTCATGCTCACTCCATGGCCATAGCCATTTTTGTTAGGATTTATTTATCTTCTATAATTGAAACTTTGTAGCCTTAAGCGGAGACCAAGGCAGGCCAGGGCTGCAGAAGCTTAGCTTCCTCCATTGCTGAGGGCAACTCAAACCTACTGCTCTCTCTAGCTCCGTGGCTGCTGACATTTTTGTTGGGATTTATTTATCTTCTGTAATTGAAACTTTGTGGCCTTGAGTGGAGTTTAGGACCGGCCAGGGTGTCCAGGAAGATTGGCTTCTTCCACTAATGGGGAAGCCCTAGCCTCCGGCTTGCTCTGTGGCTGTAGCCATCTTGGTTGGGTTAATCTGCATACTCACTCCTGATTGGCTGGTGGGTGTGGCTCATTGGTGTAGCAGAGGTATGGTCAATTTGCATATTAGTCTTTTATTAGATATAACAATATTGATGTAGAGTTTTTAATGGCTCAATAAAATTTTTCTATCCTGAAATAATACTAAATTATTTTCTTGAGAGAACAGAATTGATCAGTGAGATACAGGCAACTTTGGGAAGTATCACAAAAGCGAATATGAAAAAGAAAGGCACATGATTTCAAAGAGCACTTGAAAATCAAGTTATATCTGGCTTAGTATAAAACCAAAGAACACATGAACAATTAAAGAAATATCACACTGAGTTATAAAACAGTTCCCTGCACAAAAATATCTAAAATGATATTTAAAATTCAATAGTCATCCTTTACATTTCTAACCAGATTTCTGAGAGTAATAAAAATCCATAAGGCTTTTAAAAAAGGTTAAGAAACTAAAAAGCAGTACAATAATTTTAAACTGATACCACAGCTGCCTGGAGGGTATTTGCTAATAATAAAAATCTAAGCTTCCACAGTAAGACAAAGAAGAGAGGCTAGTCCTTGATCCCTATCCAGCATGGTGACAAGTTGGAACTAGTGTCACTACATGAAAACACAAACTTGAAAACTTATATTCCCTATGAAAAGGTGCATTTTTTAAAAAGTCTACTTAACAGCAAAGAAAAATGATAAGGTAACTTGTTTAAATCTTAGCTCCTGATAGAAAAGGTTGAGCAATCTCAAGCTGAAAAATTAATGCCAAGTGGTCTTAAAATATTTTGAGGTGCCCAGCAAAGCAACTCTAAATCCATTCTATGAGAATTTATTCTTAACATTACAAAGCCCCACAAGGTTCCAACAGATTTAGGTAACCGAAAAATGAATTCACAATCTAAAATTATAAAACTAAAAGGAAAATAAGAAAACTTGAGTAAATCAACAGAAATAACAAACAGAACTATATCTCTATTGATATCAGCTATTAGAAATAACAAATATACTATAAAATAACCATATTTTAAAAATTTTAAAGAGAGGAAATTGAAACACGAACAAGAAAAACAAACCAAACCTAATTTATAGCAATGAAAAGTATAATTAATTAAAACCTAACTCTATATATATATATATATATATATATATATATATATGGAGAAATAATTATGGATTAGTTATTAGATGAACAGGAATTTTTCTTAATTTTATTATGTTTCATGATCATTTAAGATGTAAAAATTTTTTAGCCAAAACCAGTGTAGCTCAGTGGATAGTGTCAGCCTGTGGACTGAAAGGTGCCAGGTTTGATTCTGGTCAAGGGCATGTACTTTGGTTGCAGGCACATCCCCAGGTGGGGGGTGTGCAAGAGGCAGCTGATCGATGTTTCTCTCTCATCGATGTTTCTATCTCTCTATCCCTCCCTCTTCCTCTCTGTAAAAAATCAGTAAAATATATATATTTTTTAAAAGATGTAAAAAAATTTTAGCTATGTGTACTGTAGAATGACATGTGCCTGGGATTTGCTTCAAAATGCTTTAGCAAAAAAAAAAAAAGAAGATAAAGAAGAAACCAAGATGGCAGCAAAAGTAAACATCTAAAATGCTGCCTTCCACAACAATTTCAAAACTACAACTAAAAGACAAAATGAACATCATCCAGAACCACAGGGAAGCTGGATGAGTGGAAATTCTACAATTAGAAGGAAAAAAGAAAGCACACAGAGAATCAGAGGAGCTGCAAAAAGCTGAGGTATGGAGACACATGTGTGGGAGACTAAGTGCCTGGCTGGGTTTCTCTAGCGCGAAGGAGACAAAAGCTCCCAACTGTGCTGAACCCTAGTTCCAACTGCACCGAACCACAGTTCTAGGCGAGACTCTGGGGTCCCAGACTTATATGGGGGAGAATCTGGACTGTCAGGTGGAAACTCAGAGGAGCCACAAAAGGCAGAGGTTTGGAGGTACATACAAGTGTGAGAAGAGAGGACTGACTGCTGAGTGTACCGCTGGCTTTCTCTAGCTAGTAGGAAACAGAAGCTCCCCATTATGCTGAACTCCATATCCAGGTGAGAATCTGGGAATCCAGATTCATTGGGGGAGAAACTGGATTGTCTGGCCGTGGGTGAAACTCAAGGACAGTTTACTATTAGAGGTACTTGCAGCAATTACAATTACTGAGGGACACTGAGACCCAGAGGCCTCCTAGGGCAGAGATGACGAGAAGCCAAGACTATTTGCTCGGCCCTGATACTCCACCCCATCCAAGCTGAGCACAGAGGCTTTTGCAATTTTGCAAGTCTTGTCCCATAAGGCTTTCTCCAACACAGAAGTTCTTCCAGCGTAGACACAGCTGATACTCACAGCCAATTGGCCTGGAGGTCAATTCTTCCTAGTGACACCAACAACAATCAAGACTTAGCTACAACACGGCTGTACACACAATCCACAAAGGGGTGCACCAAGAGTGTCCACCTTAGGTAATTGAGGAGGCCAAGCCACTGGGGCATATAGGACACCTAGCACACAAGTTACCCTACCAATACAGGGAAGCAGTGAAAATGCTGAGACAAAGAAACGGATCACAAATGAAAGAAATGGAGGAAAACAAATGACTGGATACAGAGTTCAAAATCACGGTTATAAGGTTTTTCAAGAATTTCCTAGAAAAGGCTGATAAATTTAGTGAGACTCTCAAGGATATAAAAAAGGACCAACTAGAAATTAAACATACACTAATTGAAATAAAAAATATACAGAGACCCAATAGCAGACTAGAGAAATGCAAGAATAAAGTCAAAGATTTGAAATATAAAGAAGCAAAAAACACTCAACCAGAAAAGAAAAATGAAAAATAATCCAAAAAAGTTGAAGATAGTGTGAGGAGGTTCTGGAACAACTTCAAGCATACTAACATTCGAATTATTGGGGTGCTAGAAGGAGAGAGAGAGAACAAGATACTGAAAACCTATTTGAAGAAATAATGACTGAAAACTTCCCCCACCTGGTGAAAGAAATAGACTTATAAGTCCAGGAAGTGCACAAAACCCCAAACAAAAGGAATCCAAAGAGGACCACACCAAGACACATCATAATTAAAATTCCAAGAGCAAAAGACAAAGAGAGAATATTAAAAGCAGCAAGAGAAAAACAGTTAGTCACCTAGAAGGGACTGATTCACAAATACGCAGTTAGTCACCTAGAAGGGACTGATTTCACAACTACGCAGGCCAGACGGGAGTGGCAAGAAATATTCAAAGTGATAAATATTAAGAGTCTACAACCAAGATTACTCTACCCAGCAAAGCTATCATTCAGAATTGAAGGTCAGATAAAGATCTTCACAGATAAGGAAAAAGCTAAAGGAGTTCATCACCACCAAACCAGTATTATATGAAATGTTGAAAAGTATTCTTTAAGAAGAGGATGAAGAAGAAAAAGGTAAAGATAAAAATTATGAACAACAAATACATATCTATCAACAAGTGAATTTAAAAATTAAGGAACAGAATAAACTGGTGAATATAATAGAATCAGGGGCATAGAAAGGGAGTGGACTGAAAATTCTCAGGGGAAAAGGAGTGTTGGGGGTGCGGGAAGAGACTAGACAAAAATCGTACACCTATGAATAAGGACAATAGGGGGAGGTAAGGGCAGAGGGTGGGGTGGGAACTGAGTGGAGGGAAGCTATGGGGGGAAAAAAGAGGAACAAGTGTAATAATCTAAACAATAAAGTTTTATTAAATTTAAAAAAAGGGAATACATGAAGCAAACGCTAGAAAAATATAGGAAATATTAAATCTGAGTGATGTATACATGTGAAAATTTCATAATAAAAATAAAATAAATACTTAATGAAGACAGAATAACCAGAATTTTACATATAGCCAAAAAGAGGATTAGAAAATTAGAAGATGGACATGAAGTGACTATCCAGATTATGAGTAAGATTTAAAGGAGAGAAAAAAAACAATCTCACCTTCTTTTGGACTCACTGCTGCAGGAAGATTACTCCAATCAATGGTCCAAGTAGGACAAGGGTGAGGAGAAAGCATCACTTCAATGCCTTTTTCCTAGAAAAGGAAATAGGTCCTTTCCAAATTAATGAATTAATGAATTAATGAAAATCCTATTATGTACTACAAAGCCAGAATTCTATCTTCTATACTAGCAAAGAAAAACATAAAAATCAATAATCACCAGGTTTTCCTCAAAATATCTGATTACATAAGAAATATAACAGTTTTTTGACAGCATTTTCCTATTTTTTTTACACTGAGATAATAAAAAGTAATGATATTTAAAAACTATTATCTGAGGATACATAGAAGTAATGAACTACCTAGAAATATATTGTGCGTCAAAGATAACAGTCACCTGAGGATAAAATTTTATCAAAAACAACCCAGATGATAAAAAACCGATTCTGCTGATGTCCATGAATATCTGTGTTTACAGAAAATTATCACAACCTAGGAGCTCTATTTTCAGGACTTAAAAGCCTCACTTCAACATATGCCCCAAAATATTATCCATACCAGTCTTTTACACGTGTTAACAATATCTCTAGAAAAGAATTCCTCTGGTTTAACCAAGCAGTTCCCAACTTTTTCAATATATCAAAAAAATCTCATACTTCTTTTCCATGTTAAAAGTTGTGCATTTCTTTACTTGATCAAGAGACAGTGGCATGGCATACACTTGATGCCCTGATTCCTACCAATGAAATTCTGGGTACAGAGCCTACAAGAATAAATATCCATGATTCATATTTTTTTCCAGTAATATCCTATTCAAAAGAAAAAATCTCCAAAAATCTATCATTAACCTGTTCTTATCAACTAATTCATGAGAAAATTTTCCATTATGAAAACTAGCTAAATTCCTGTCTCAAAGGAAATGATATAAAGATTGTTGTTGTTGTTGTTGTTGGGGTAGAGATATAGCTATATAGGTCTAGAGATTGAGAGTACTCACTTTACCTCTCTCCTATCTTTCTTATAGCCATATTGAACTTCTTGCTGTCCTTCATTTCATCAAACTCATTCATTATTTTGGAATCTTTTAAGAATATAGCTATAGTGACATATAATTTATATATCATAAAATTTACCTTTTTAAAGCACACAATTCAATAGTTTTTAGAATATTCACAAATGGGCAACCATCATCACCATCTATTTTGAGAACATTTTCATCACCTCATAAAGAAGTCCCACACCTATTAGCAGACACTTCTCCATCCTCCCCTCTCAGCTTCTGCCCTACGCAACCACTAATCTAGTACTTTGCCCGTGTGGATTTTCTCAGGGTCTTTTTCAAGTGGAATCCTTTGCCTAGAACACTTTCTCCAAATCTTCAATTCATTCAAGTTAAATGCTCATTGTCTTCACCTAATCAGATAAGTCTTTTTGACCATCCTACCTAAATAGGACCCCTACCCTGATCATCTTCACTCTCTTATCCCACGTTTTTTGTGGGTTTTTTTTTTTTTAGCACTTATTAACACGTTTTTATTTATTTATTTATTTATTTTCACCACCAGAATGTAAGCACCATGATAACAGTCCAATTTGTTCTTCATGTATCCAATATTCATACCAGTGCCTGGTATTTAGTAGACACATATATATTTTTTGGACTGACTAAATAAATAAGTAAATTTCAAACTTCTGGAAAATTGTGGATATAAGAGTATGCCAAAGAATATGAAAGGGAAAAAAATAGTGAGATGTGAGTGTTCTTAAGAACTACTTTACTGTTTTATACTTGCACTAGAGGCCCTGTGCATGAAATTTGTGCACAGGAGGGGGGTCCCTCAGCTCAGCCTGAACCCTCTCCAATCTAGGACCCCTCAGGGCATGTCCAACTACCAGTTCAGGCCATACCCCTGCAGGATTTCATAATCCAGGACTATTGGCTCCTAACTGATTGCCTGCCTGCCTGCCTGCCTGCCTGATCTTCCCTAACCCCCTTTGATTGCCCGCCTGATCACCCCTAACCACCTCTGCCTGCTGGCTGATATCCCCTAAACACTCCCCTATCGGCCTGATCACCCCCTACTGCCCTCCCCTGCTGGCCTGATTGTTTTCTAACTGCTTGCTCCCCCATACTAGCCTGAACTCACCCCTAACTGCTTGCTCCTCTGCCGACCTGATTGCCCCTAACCACCTCTGCCTCAGCCCCCACCACTGTGACTTTGAAAGGAAGTTGAACATCTGAAAGATGTCCAGTCGACCTGGTCTAATTAGCATATTACCCTTTTATTAGTTTAGATTAGCACCAATTTCATGTGTCCTCATGTAATTGACACAAAATACTATGATTATACAAAAATGAAGTTACTATATAATTAAAATCAATATAGTTTCATAATATACTAATTTGATATGATATTTACTGCCTTCCAGAAATACGTATCAATAGAGAAATCCACTAATAAGTAGCAAAAACCATGCCCTGTTGAAAAAAAGAAACTTTATTGTATCTACAATCAAGTTTGAACTAAATGAAAATGGAAATTTTAACTTATTTTCAGATTGGAACACTCCTTTTTAAAATTAAAAGTGTAATGTCCCAGTCAATTTTTATACAATCATAAGATTTAAAATAAAAAAAATCAATCATACAGAATGTACACTATACTCTCATAATTTATAAATGCAGGAATTTATATCTTTTAGTAAAATGACTTTCTGAAGGTCACAATATCAGCTTAGCTGCAAAGCAGAGACTAGAATCTATGTCACTGATCCCTAGTCTAATCTTTGCCCCAAGTCAATGATTTAAATGTGGCAGGGACACTAGGGCAGATCCATTCCTGAGAAATATGGAACTCACTGACAGATGGTCCAGGTTTAAGGATTCCCCACTGGCTTGCCAAAACTTTCTTAGAATTGCACTTAAGTGTAAGAATTTTCAGACCCAACTTTCCTTCCTGTCTGGTCTCATGTACAGCAGTCAAACCTGCATCATTAAGGAAGGCTCTGCCAGCCTCTCTGGGCTCCCTCCTCCGCTTCTCTCACAGATTTCCTCTCACTAGGCCTCTTGCATATCTAATCCTACCTTGGAATTGAACTCTTCTTAGAGGACCTGAAAAAATCCCCTGTAAATTAAAAATTCAATATTCCTTCATATTTTCATATCATTACAAAAGACTTTATTTTTATACTGTTTATTAACTTGTTCTGAATTTAAATTTTAGTTTTAAATATTTAAAATATTTTTAAGTGTATAAAATGCAGATGTCTTTTTTTAATGTCATTTATTACTGGAAAAGCACAGGTAGAAAAATCTGAATTACTAATCTTTCTTTCAAGATTGCACATGTATGAATTGAAAGCACAAATTTTTGGTTGATAAAAACTTAGTATTTTAATACAAAGAGATTACTAATTATTATTTATTTAAGAACATTCAAGAGGTGAACAGCTTAACCATCTGAAGGCATATCAAAATTTGGACATGCCTTGAAAGCTTCTAAAATCAACTATATAATCCTGTTTCATTGTTTCATCACTAGGCTAACAAATGTAGCTAAAGAAATAAGAAACCGGTGTCATTACTAAAATCTTCTCATGTCTTTCTAAATCCCCAAACATGTGTTCACTATAGGACGCAAATGATTCCTAACCCAAGTAGAAAAATATGCTGAATATTTTTTTCAGTATAACTCAGATAGATGAATAGTTCAAACTACTTCATGAATTCTCTATTCAAATAAATCTTCAAATAGTCAAAGTTAAAAGCAAAACGTTATTGTAGATTGTCTTGAATGGTAGAGAAAGAAAGCCTATTGGTGAAAACTTTTACAATTACTATGAACTAGAAACAAATTATGCTGCAAAGAGAAAAAAAACTATGAATCATGTGTTAATACATAAACTAACATTGTAATCAAAGAATAAGATAAAAACAAAATTCAAAGAATTAAAAAATTTTATATTAAAAAAATTTTAGAAAGTCAGTTGAGATATTCATCCTTGCAAAAAAAATTACCAGGTAAAACAATAAATTTGATAGGTGTGATATGATCTTATTGTCTTTAATATAAAAAAAAGTTTTGAGAAAAATACTGATTATAAACATATATGCTGACTTACGTTGCTCCAAAGACAAATAATATTAAAATCCTTCAATTTACTATAACTCACTTAAATGCAAAAGGCTACTAGAACTATTAATTGGTCAATGATATAGTAGAGCTACAAATAAGATAACAAATAATGTCAACAAGCGATTACAAGTTAGGGTAACATTATCACATGCAATTTTTCAAAAAAAATGTTAATGAAAACAATTTAAGTACCATTAACTTGGTCATTGTGGGCCGTGGGCCTCCTATAAATGAAGGATCATTTTGTTCCTCTGCACCCGGGTCTTCATTTAAGTTTGGATGCTGTTCATTCGATGTAGTCAGAAACTCTGGTAAATGGCAAAACTGGATCCCACATTGAGAAGCTGCTGATTTTACTCTGGGCACTTCCTGAATCCTCTGGTACCATGCAGCCAGCAGTGGAAATTCAGTCAGCCTTTCAGAAAGTTTCTTGCAGATAATTAACTAGGCAGTAAGAGAACAAAACACAGTATTATATATATTTTTAATGACAGATATATTGAAGTAGCTTTACATACCATATAATTTACACATATTAAGTATACAGTTCAAACAATGAGTTTTAGTAAATTTATACAGTTGTGCAATTATCAGTATAATCTAGTACTAGAACACTTACATCACATCAGAAAGTTCCCTTGTGACCATTTTACAGTTCATCTATGCTCTCTTGGTCAGCTGCAGGCAACCACTATTCTGCTTTCTGTATGTATAATTTTGCCTCTCATGAAATTTCATCTAAATAAAATCATAAAATGCGTTTTATTTTCCACTTAGTATTATTTTACTGAGGTTCATCCAGTTAGCTGCATTTATTAGTTTATTTCTGTTAATTATGATAGAGCATTTAACGACTTTCATTTATTTACATTGCTCAGATGCTTTCTCCCAAGCACCACCACTAAACTTCAATTTCTTTAAAATTAGTTTGTTCTTGCCGAAACAGGTTTGGCTCAGTGGATAGAACGTCGGCCTGCGGACTGAGAGGTCCCAGGATTCCGGTCAAGGAGATATAGCTTGGTTGCAGGCACATCCCCAGGAGGGGGTGTGCAAGAGGCAGCTGATTGATGTTTCTAGCTTTCTATCCCTCTCTCTTCCTCTCTGTAAAAAAAAACAACAAAAACAACAACAACAAAAAAACACACAATAAAATATATTAAAATAATTAATTAATTAAAATTAGTTTGTTCTTCTTTGCGAGGCACTGAATGTTGTTTCCATAGAAACAGTTATACTGTCACAAATATATTATGACTTATGATTATGAATATGTAAATAAGTAAAAAGGTCAAGTTATAGAAAATTTCTACAAATATATCTAACAATATTCAGTACCAAAGTAGAAGCCAGATAGCACAGAAAGTTAATTTTAAAAATTTACAGGTGTACATATGTTTATTTTAAGTGGATTTTAAGGTTAAATAAGAACACATAATTTCCTATAAGGGCAGGGGGTTTTTTTGTTTGTTTTTGTTTTTAAATATACATTTTATTGATTTTTTACAGAGAGGAAGGGAGAAGGATAGAGAGTTAGAAACATTGATGAGAGAGAAACATCGACCAGCTGCCTCCTACACACCTCCCACTTGGGGATGTGCCTGCAACCAAGGTACATGCCCCTGACCGTAATCAAACCTAGAACCTTTCAGTCCGCAAGCCAATGCTCTATCCACTGAGCCAAAACCGGTCAGGGTTAAGGGCAGATTTTATGTTCAACTCGGTACACTGCAACACTTAAAACACTGCCTTGCAAAAAATATGGGCTGTTTAGTGAATGAACAATGATCGAGAAACCATTTATTGGCTTCGATCTTTCGCACTGTTTTTTATGATCCTTTAGGAGTTTGTGAAATCAACATAGATTTCTAACATATCAGGAACAAGACAAGGATGCCCACTTTCACTACTTCTAGTCAATATATTATTGGAAGTTCTGGCACATTAATCAAACAAAACAAAGAAATACAAGGCATCCAAATTGGAAAAAAAGAGATAAAATTGTCATTATTTATAGATAACATGATACTATATGTAGAAAACCCTAAACATGATACCAAAAAACTATTATGCAACTAATAAATGACTTCAGTAAAGTTGCAGGATACAGAATCAATATACAAAAATCTGTTGTGTTTGTATACACTAATAGCAAATGATTCGAAGAAGAAATTAACCAAATGGGTGAAAGACCTATACTCTGAAAGCTAAAAGACATTGAAGAAAGATATTGAACAATGTAATTGGAAATAACTGGAAGGGTATAGCATTACTACCTAAAGAATATATAGATTCAATGCAATTTCTATTAAATAAACTCCTCAAAATTACAACTAATACTAACATTTATATGGAATCACAAAAGACCCTGAACAAATCCTGAGAAAGAACAAAGTAGGAGGTATTATGCTCCCTGATATCAAACTATACTACAAAGGTACAATAATCAAAACAGTAGGGTAGTAGTCTAAAACACAGATATATAAATCAATGGAACAGAATAGAAATCCCAGAAATAAGTCCTTTCTTATATGGTCAATGAATGTAGGTCAAAGAAGACAAAGATATACAATGAATAAAGAGAATCTCTTTAATATGTGGTGTTAGCAAAACTGGACAGATACATGCAAAAAAGTAAAATTGGACCATTTCTTTACACCACATAAAAAATAAACTCAAAATGAATTAAATATTTAAATGTTAATCCTGAAACTACAAAACTTCTGGAAGAAAACATAGGCGGTAAACTCTTTGACATCACTCTTACCAAAATCTTTTTAAATATACTTCCTCAAGCAATGGAAACAAAGCAAATGGAATATATCAAACTGAAAAAAAATTTATACAGTGATGGAAACCATCATAAAAAACAAGATAACATACTGAATGGGAGAAAATACTCACAAATGATACACTGATACAGGGCTAATATCCAGAATATATAAGTAACTCATACAACACCAAAAAAAAACAGACAATCTAATTAAAAAATAGGGAAGCTACCTGAATAGACATTTCTCTCAAGAAGGCATTCAGAAGGCCCACAGACACATGAAAAGACATCCAGCATCACTAATCAGAGAAATGTAAATAAAAACCACAATGGTATATCATTTCTCACTTATCAGATTGGCTATCATCAATAAATCAACAAATAACAAATGCTGGTGAGGATGTGGAGAAAAAGGAACCCTTGTACACCAAGGTGGAACTGTAAATTAGTGCAGCCACTATGGAAAACTGTAGAGAGAGCCCTCAAAAAATTAAAAATAGAGTTGCCATGTGACCCAGCAATTCCACTTCTGGGCATTTATCTGAAGAAAACAAAAACACTAATTAAAAAAGATTATGCACCCCTATGTTCATTGTAGCATTACTAGTAATAACCAAGATGTGGAAGCAACCTAGGTGCCCATTGTTGATCAATAGATGAATGGATAAAGAAGATGGTACAATGCAGCATTAAAAAACCGAAATCTTGCCATTTGCAAAAACATGAATGGACCTACAGGTATTATGCTAAGTGAAATAATTCAAAGAACAATACCATATTATCTCACTTATATTTGGAGTCTTAAAAAACTAATAAATGTATAAACAAAACATATAGAAACAGACCCATTGATATAGAGAATAAGCTGATAATTATCAAAAGGAAGTAGGTAGGGAAATAGTAATAAAAAGAAGATAAAATTAAATATAGAAAGTGTGAAAGTACACAGCATATAGTAACATGGATTATTTTATAAATATATTTATATATAACATAAAGATGTATATTTGTATTTATATGCTCAATCATCTTGAAAAATGCATTTTACTGTGGAAGTAAAGTTTGTAAAATACTGTCTAAATTGTGCTATGAAAGCCAAAAGAGTTTGTAATTCTCACCAAAATTCTTAATTGTGTGGAAATAAATTATGTGCTAAGGGAATTTAGCTTAAGCTGTGATAAATTAACCAAATAAAAAAATGTTCTCATCTCCTCACCCTTTTTTTACTCTCCTTGGCAGTGACTTATTCTTACTCGTTAGATGTATATGGTATCTTTCCTTCTTTTTGAAAAGAAGTTGATTATGTAACAACTACAGGCCTGGTACACAGATTCGTGCACTGGTGGAGCCCCTCAGCCTGGCCTATGCCTCCTTGCAATCCAGGACCTCTGGGGGAGGGGGGGTCAGACTGCCAGTTTCTGCCCAATCCCCTGTGGGGTAGAAAGCAGCAGGCAGGCCAAAACTGGCAGTCCGATATCCCTTGAGAGGGATGTAGCAGAGTGGCAGGCAGCCACTATGAGCCCAGCTTCTGGCTGAGCGGTGCTTCTGCTGTGGGAGCGCAATGACCACCAGGGGGCAGCTCCTGCATTAAGGGTCTCCCACCATGGTGGTCAGTGCGATGGTTGTTTGGTCACTTAGGCATATATATATTAAATATTTCATATTTAAAAGAAATTGAGGAGTTTTACTCTGTGTGGCAGACCATCCATTACATTTAATCAACATGCCAGGCTGCTCAGCAACATCCAGACAGTTCAGGAGGCACTGCACAAGATGTATTTAAGAAAGTGGCTAATGAAAAATGTATGAAATGAAATTTAAATTTGTTCCTAAAAAAAGGTATTTTTAAAAATTTACCTGGTTGATATGATCAAATCCATCATAAATATCATAGAGTTAATTAAGGACAAGAAAACGAGAATTCATTCTTAAAATAATAAAAATTATACTACCAAAAGTACAAAATGAAACCTTAGTGGCTTTTGTAATAGGGGCAGAAAAAATTGTTTGCACAAAAACAGAAGCAAAATACTACATCTATCCAAAATATCTCCTCTGCATTATTTTCCAATAACTTATATAAAACATTTTGTACTTCTTTTATATCATTTTCTTAGTTATGTCTACTCTGTCAAAACATGTCATAACGAACAAATGCTTAGGTGAACAATGTAATAATCAAGGCACGAAAATAATGACCTTTTGTATTCTTGGGCTTATTTCTGTGACTAAATATCATGGCTTAAGATTCGGCTTTCTGTTTCTGATCCAAACACGGTTACTTGACCTTGATTCCTAATCATGAACTTGATCCTGATCATTAGGACTGCTACTCCATCACTTCAATGTGTGTTAATGCAAGCACACAGATTCAGCATCATAGCCACTGACTGGACTAAAATGACTGCTTCATAACCCAAGATGACTTAAAAGAGGAAAATAAATACAACTAAAATAACATCAAGGCTTTGGCAAAGAAAGATTAATTCCTGAAAGAAAAGGTACGGATCCAGAAAAGCACAAGCAAACGAAAGAAAATATTTTAAGAATTAGCTTACATAGAAATGACAAGAGAAGAATTTAATCATAGGATGCATGAAACAGAAAAGGCTGAGTCTACAAGTTTCCCCCTATTTAAAATTGAGATGAAAACAAGTTTCTCTCTGTAGTATTAAGTAGACTGACTCAGCAGTAGTCAGTAGATGTACTGCCTGATTGAAGAGGAGGAAAAAACCCTCTCAATTAGGAATACTTCAACCTCAATTGACCCTAATCAGGTAAATAGTATTTAAATTAAGCTAAAATCAAATGCAAACTAGCTGGAGATGGATGTCTGGATAATGATCTAAAATTACCTTCATGCAGGTGAATCCAATTTTTTATGTTTTGTTGAGTTTGAAAGCAAATAGTCATCTTCTCTATCACCTTGTTTTATTTTCTTTGTAGCAATTACATTATTTAAATATGTATTATTTTTTTGTTTATGTGTTCATTTCTATCTTATCCTACTAGAATATTAACTCCAAGAGGGCTGAACTTTATTTGTCTTGCTCATCATGACATTTCTAGTGCCTACAGCAGTCCCATGGTAGTAGGCTTTCAATAAATTTCTTAAATGAATTCATGAATGTGCCACTTTGATTCAACTTTTATGACATTAGAAGAAAGTGTAGTTATTCAAACAGACCATCAACAGTATTTTATAACATGTAATAAGTAACTGTTCTAATGGCTGAAGTTGGTAATGGAGGGGAGAAGTCAGTCATCAGAGAATTTACATTGACAAGGAACAAAACAGGTATTTTTTCCTCACCCAGCTCAATGGAAAATATGAATACATATGACATTTAAAATACTAATCAACACCTAAACAATTCCTGAACTTTTTAATATCCTTTAAGTCAGAAGTTAGTTTGGTTTCCAATCTTATTTCCATTTTGAAGAAAAGAGAAATGTTCTTTAAGAAAATGCAAATTGATTAATACCACCTTAGTGAAGCTTTGGCCTCCAAATATTATAGATTTTCCTTAGAAGTATTTTCTCACCTGTCAGTAGAGATACCTGAAGTGTTGGTAATATATAATGAAAATGAAATCTGGCACCTGATTACTTAGTAGGGAAAAGGTAAAATACTTCAAAGCAGGAAAATGCAGCTCTTGAAAACCAACTGGAAAGCTGCAGAGAGATACAGCTTCCCAAGTTCACTCTGGTGTTATTTTAACCTTGATCTTTTTTCCTCCATACAGGGAGGGGATGGAGAGTGGGGGAATGTATATATCTCCATACCCCTAGTAGAAAATAAAACTTTCCATGTAATTTTATGGTCAACAGAGAGGCATACAGATGAGGATAAAATATTTCTGATTTAATAACAACATAATTAAATTAGTGTTTTAAGTAACTACTTAATTATAAAATACAGCTGACAAGACTTTCATTATTTTTTAATTTATTTTTTAAATATATTTTTATTGATTTCAGAGAGAAAGGGAGAGGAGAGAGAGAAAAAAACATCAATGAGAGAGAGAATCATTGATTGGCTACCTACTTCAGGCCCCACACTAGAGATAGAGTCCAAGACGCAAGCATGTACCCTGAATGGGAATTGAACCTTGACCTCCTGGTACATAGGTCAACACACAATCACAGGCCAGGCTAGCGGACAAGACTTTTAAGTGCTTTAACAGTGAAACCTTTAGTATTAGAAGGGAATCACAATAGCAATTTGAAATTAATTATCATAACAATTCATAGATAACATTTTAACAACTCAAAATGTAAAGTCATGATAATTACATTTATTGAGAGTTTACTATGTGCCAAACACTGCTGTCCACAACTTACACGAGTTATCATTTATTCCTCACACTCATCCTATTAGATAGGTACCGTTATTAGCCCTATTTTACAGAGAAGAAAATGGAGACAGATATTAATTAACTTGCCCAGGAGCATAAAGATAACGAGAAGTGGAATTGGGATTCAAACGTAAGCAATTTTATATGCTGAGACTCACAGTAATGTACCCACTGCAGATCAACCTTACCAAAAAATGGTGGACACAGGGCAAGAGCACGATGTCTGTCAAGGTGAAGTAAAGGCCTTCCGCAAACACGTGCTCCAGAGGGGGCAGGTCGGAGGGCTTTGCTTTTCTTATGTGAGCCGGTTCCCTGGCGGGCGCGGCCGGTTCTTCCTGTACTGTGAGCGCTGAGAATGCCACCTTCAGTTCCAGGCTCTCCGAGGAAGGGTCCAACTCATCAGATGTTTCCTGTCTCTGGGCCTTGCTCTTCTTTTTTCCCCTGACACCGGAAGGCCCCACTCTGGCAGCCTTCTGTTGCCGCAGCTTCTGCCGGCGGAGCTTGTCATCGTTGTGCACTCTGACCGGCTCGCTAAGCTTTCTCTCCAGCTGCACAATTTCTGCAGGGATGCTTGGGCGCTGCTCAGAAGATTCTTTGAGAAAATTCTCAATAGCTAAAGGGATGGTGAGTTCACATAGCCTGGTCCACTGACTAACCTGCAAAGCAAAACATGAAATGATTCTTTACTTTCAACATAGCTTGAAGGAAATAACTTTTTATTGGGAAATAAAGCTGGCTTAGTGGATTTGTCTTAATGTAAACCATTCCCGAGCTAGGCTGTTATGTTATATGAAGACATATTTACAGTCCTTCAGAAGTGATAACATCAAACAATGGAGGTTTAGCAGTCATGTATCTGGATTATATGCTCTCCACCTGTATCCTCTTGCTAAATAAATCCTCACTTCCCAAAGCTTTTAAAGTATACCACCACCCCAAAAAAGTGGGTTCCCAAACCACTGCCACTTAAACTCCCTGTTCACATGTAAAAGTTCCCTTTAAAAATCCCGTGTAAGCCGAAACCGGTTTGGCTCAGTGGTAGAGCGTCGGTCTGCAGACTGAAAGGTCCCAGGTTCGATTCCGGTCAAGGGCATGTACCTTGGCTGCGGGCACATCCCCGGTAGGGGGTGTGCAAGAGGCAGCTGGTCGATGTTTCTCTCTCATTGACGTTTCTAGCTCTCTCTCTCTCTCCCTTCCTCTCTGTAAAATATGAATAAAATATATATATATATTTAAAAATCCCGTGTAATTAAAAGATTAAGAAAAAAAAGTAATGCTCTTAAATAATATCTTCAAACCTCATTAATTAAATCTGAAATTCATATTTTTTCAATACTGCTCTGAATTACTGGCATACATGAGGGCCTACTTTATTTCATTGGTTAGTGTAGGCTTTTTTTTAAAGGCAATCAAATTCTAATTTGCAGTAGAAAGAAAGTTAGATGTTTAAGTGAATGTGTCATCACTAAATGGCTTGAATAATAGAAAAGAGACATTATACTTACCTCAGCACAGGCTTTTAAGCAAGTCTTTTTAAAACCCAGCAGTTCCAAAACTTCCTTCTTCGAGGGGTCTGCTTCATATGATTTCTGGATTATGTGTCTTAGTACAACGGCAAGTCCTGCTCTACAGAAATTGTCTGGTCTTTCTACTATGGCAGGTAAACAGCAATTCTGGACTATGGGTGGAAGCTCTTGTTTTGAAATAAACTGTACTTCAACATCCTGTGACAGTACATTCTTAAGTAGTGAAACATCTGTACTTTCTCTTTTGAGCACTAAGTAAACTTTAAAGATTTTGCAGTCACAGTATGATAACAAAAATAAAGTCACAGATGTATGAAGTGGGAAAATGCATCCTTCTATTTGGTGAGAGAAGTCCAGGTACAGATATTCTTCGGTAAGACTTTTCTTAATGCCTTTCATTTTCTTCTTTGGATCAGCTGAAACATAAATTGAAGTAGTTATAGGCCTTAGAATATAATAATTTAGAAGCTACAAGATGAATATTTTTTTAATTAAAAACATTTTTAAATGTATTTTATTGACTTATTACAGAGAGGAAGAGAGAGGGATAGAGAGTTAGAAACATTGATGAGAGAGAAACATCGACCAGCTGCCTCTTGCACACCCCCCACTGGGGATGTGCCCGCAACCAAGGTACATGCCCTTAACCAGAATCGAACCCGGGACCTTTCAGTCCGCAGACCGATGCTCTATCCACTGAGCCAAACCGGTTTCAGCAAGATGAATATTTTTAAAGAATGTTCTAAAAATCAGCAAGGATTTGTGATAAGATTCTACATGAATTTGTTCCTGTACTTAATAAATGGCTTCCAAAACAAAAATTTCCACCTGTACAACTAACTAATCTTTGGGATGGTTTTATACCGAGCTCCTTTAAAATGAGCAAACTTGGCCTGGCTGGTTGCTAAGTGGTTAGAGTGCCAGCCAGTGAACTGAAGGGTCCCAGGTTCAATTTCAATTCCTGGTTCTCAGTTGGTCGGGGGCACATGCCTTGATTGCAGGCTCATTCCGGCCTCTGTTGGAGCCTGTGTGGGAAGCAACCAATCAATGAGTCTTTTTCACATCCGTGTTTCTGTCTCTCTGTCTTTCCCACTCTTTGTCTTTCCACTCTCTCAAGAAAAATCAAAGTATCCTCTGGTGACAATTATCAAGCAAATAAATAAATAAAACGAGCAAATGCAGGTGTTTTGCAATAGAGCCCTCCCCATCAAGTACTTTGAGGTTTCACTACCTGTGAGGACAAGACATGAATAGAATGGAAAATAGGAAATCACCAAGAATACAGAGAGTTGTCTGGGGCTGATAAGCCTTGAGAAGCTTTGATAGTGCTGGTACTCCCAGACTGCTTCTGATTTATGACCCTAGGACATAATAATAATCAAGGGGGATATATTTATTTCCTCATGAGAAATGAATTATCCCAAAAAGCGTGGGTTTTGTTATGTGGTGAGCTATTGTACGCTGAATCACAAGAGAAAAATAATTGAGTTTCCCCATAATTTAGATGTTGATAACTGAGATAGCTCAAAGTTAACATATCCAAAATCAATTTCCTTATTTTCCCCTGCTCCCAAATCTGTTCCCCATGTATCTTGCCTGTCTCAGATAACAGAACACCATTCTTCTAGCTGCTCATGCCCAAACCTGGGAGTCATTGTTAATTCTCTTTTCTTTCACACCTCCATAACCAGTCCACTAAAAAGGTTATTTTGGCCCAGCCAGTGTGGCTCAGTGGTTGAGCATCAACCTCTGGAGATCAGGTTTGATTCCTAGTCAGGGCACATGCCCAACTTGTGGGCTTATCCCTAGTAGGGCATGTGCAACTAATCCATCACTTATCTTCCTAATTATAGCATTTGCTTCCTAACATTGCCTCCCATCCTACCTCCCCCTCTAGTCTATTTTCAACATAGCAGCCAAAGTGATCCTGTCAAAAATGAAGTAAGATTATGTCACTTCTCTGCTCAAACCCTCCAATATTTTCCCATCCTACTCAGAGAAAAAGACAGTTTCTACAATGGTATACAAAGATCTCTTTGATCTAATCCTCTTTTTTTTTTTTTTTTGTCTCTGAGTTCATATTAACTCTCCCCATTGCTCACTGCTTCAGCCAGAGTGCCTTGTAGATATTAGGTACATTCTCACCTCAAGGCCTTTGCACTGGATGATTCCAGTGCCTGGAACACTCATCTCCTTCAGACACTTACTCAAATATGAACTTCTGAGATCTTCTCTGGCTACTACATTTAAATTTGGAACCCCAACACACACCTTCCCTCGGGGGGGGGGGGAAGCCTTCTATGCTTTTCTTCATAGCTATCATCATTTTTGCAACATGCTATCTACAGGGTGTCCCCCAAAAATGTAACATACTATAATAGCTAATAGCTCAATTTTGAAAATGAAATGTATTTTAATAAACTCTGACTTTAGATTTATTCAAAGTGTGTGTATAACAATTTGGGGGACACCATATATTTATTTTGTCTGTCTAAACTAAAACGTTCCATGACTAGAAATTTTGTTCACTTCTATGCCTAAAACAGGGCCCAACTTTATATATATTATATATGGAATCAATAAATATTTATTGAATGAATGCATGGATGAATCTACACATTAGCTATTTTAAAGATGCAAGCATACACAATTTTGAGGTCTAATTATTAATGGTATTTTCAAGTCATAGTCCTTAAGACTTTTGTTAATTGTAACTTTTTGTTTGATTTACACATTTCCTGGGTCTAAAATTCCCCATGCTCTTATCCATAAATCACAATTCAAAAATTAACACTAGATGGCACTCTTTGAAAGCATTCACCATGGAAGCATGTAGTAATAGAAAGATGGTATTACTAGAGAAAATTTTATTTTAAAAGCCCTTAAAAGTACACATGCAACTCTGTTAAGTGTATTGGAAATATTTGCATACCCTAAATTTTAAGAAACCTTAAGCACACTAAATTTCCTTTAATGTTCTAAATTCCTTTTTAATCAAAAGCAGAATAGTCAAATACTCTTAAAGCTTTTGGCGCTCAATTTTTTTAATAAAGAGATAATAATCCATTATACAAATGTATATAGTTACTAAGATATTGTCTCAAAAAGCCACTTAATAATGCAAATAATCTCTAATATTGTTTTATATTTCTTTTATTAAAACATAACATATATGCATGACGGTTTGCTGCTTATTTAAAAGCTCATTTAGACTAGAAAATTTATTTCATGTAATTTAAAAGCAACTACTTTTTAGCCCATGGAAACCATTTTTCCTTGAGCTTAATTACTTTTTTTTTTAACCTAGAGCTGATTTATATATAAAAGAGTATTAAAGCCCACAGGCAAAAGAAACCATTTTCTAAGACATGGACAGTCTTTGAAGAACTTGTCCCTGCAAATCTATTGCTGACTAATTTGCCAATCCTCTTAACTTCTTCAGACAGTGGGTTACCATAAAGAAGATCCTAAGTGCATAGTGAAGACCTGGGGGAATGAAGGGATAGAGGGAAGAGGAGGCTGAGAGGAGGGGGTATATGTGGAGAAAATGGGAGGTGATATCTGTAATACTATCAATAGTAAAAATATATATTTTTTTAAAAAGTCCCTACATGCTTCAAGAACCAGATTTGAAATAAAACATGACAGATTTCATTTTCAATCTAGGAAACAGTAATTACAAAACCGGCCCTAACACTTAAAAAAACAAACAAACAAACAAACAAACAAACAAAAACATCTGGAAAGCAATGTCATGCTATGTTAGTTTTTGATTTAGGAAATGTAGAATTTTTTAAAAAAAATTAAGGTTCATATATATTTTCCAATTCATAAGAACCTTGAGAACAGACTTTTATCTATTATATAAACTATTCTCTCCATAAGTACTTATAAATGCTAAATGTCAATGAGATAGAATAGTAATAATCTACCCATGCAGATATCTAAAAATTAATGAGATGCCTGAGAGAAAATGCAAAGTACTATTGAGTCTTAACAAAATTTATTTTTCCCAATACAGATGTTGATGTTTTCTTCCTAGGAGATTAAAAATGTTACTTAATGATCTTGGAGTTAAATAAATTACCCTCCCTGGGCAATTTCTCCCCATAAAGTACTAATGTAATTCCTAAAATAAATATTAAGTATTAGAAAACTTGTACAAATTTTATGTTTGGGCTTATACTATCTCTTTAATTTTTCGACACGCTTTAAGTTTATAAATAACGTAGGCAAAGAAACCCTTCTTTTCCTTCTCCATGTCTACCTAGAAAATTTCTTTGTTCATTAATTTCGTGTCGTTGAGCTTTAAAAGAGATAGGTAGGCTCTGTAGAATCATCTCCTGGGTCCCCACAGCTTCTGGGACACAGCCCTTGTTACTCCATATTACATTCCTGAAATGAAGCAACACCAAAACCATGAACTTTAGGAACAGAGCGACGGAGTGTGCATCTCCTCTCTGGACATGCCAGTTTGCTAGGGAATATTACAGGGGGAATAAATAAGTTTTAAAAAATGCTAAAGCCTTGTTTTTATTTCTTGGAAATCTTCAAAGATAGTTTAAACAAAGTAGTCATATTTTAATATTGTAGACATTTAGACTTTTTTGTATTCTCATTCTAATTAATATCTTGGTGTTGATAAATTGAAACATTTTGCATATGAAAAGGGCAATGAGTTTTACAAGTGTTTTCTTATCTAACACACACACACATATAAGAGAGAGAGAGAGAGAGAAAGAGAGAGAGAGAGAGAAACATTAAAAATAAGCACATTTCTCCAGAAGTAAAAAAAAAAAAAAAAAAAAGTCTCAGTTTTATGCTTAAAAATCAAGCCTGGATCTATAGCAACTAAATATTATATAATAGATAAGTTATATATTATATAATAAAAAACAAAAAGCAAAAAAACTGCAACAAAATATTGAATAGTTAATTTGTTTTCAAGTAAGAACATATTACTATGATAGATAAATGAATAAACACAGAATACAATTGTAAATAATATTAAGTACATTTTATTTTCCACCCACTATGTGCTAAGCACAGAGAATTTTAGATATTACTTCTAATCTTCACAATCCTTGAAAGTACACTTTACTTCCATTCCATGAATGAGAACCATACATCAATCCAAAAGATTTAATTGAATCTATAATGGGATCTTATTTGAAAACATTCAGGAATTGGTATTTTTCTAATGTAAATAGCACTGTTTTATAAACTCCAAATTTCAAAAATTGAAGCATATTGAAATTTTATTGCAGCAACCATTTCAGTTTCCTATAGACAACAATGTCAGACAAGAATACATTTCATCTCCCTGTTTAATCTCTATGCAGGACATATATGAAAAACTAGGCTAGACTCAAAAGAGTGAAAATTGGTGGAAGAAATATCTATAACTTAAGATGTATAAATGACACCATTCTACTAACAGAAAGCAGTAATGATTTGATAGAACTTCTGATCAAAGAGAAAGAAATGTCAAAGCAGGACTGCATTTGAACATTCAGACAAAAATCATACTCAATTTTAACAATGAAAACTGAAATTGTTAAAGATTTTGCTTGCCTTGGTTCAATCAAAAATTCAAATGACTGCACCCAAGAAATCAAGAGAATGCTGAGACTTGGAAGGCAGCAAGAGAAGAACTAGGACAGATCACCAAGAGCAAAGATGAGTCATTAGCTAAGATCATCCACACCCTCATATTCCCAGTTACTATCGTTTCCCCGAAAATAAGACAACGTCTTATAATTTTTGCTCCCAAAGATGCGCTAGGTCTTATTTTCAGGGGATGTGTTATGTTTCCATGAAGTAGGTCTTATTTTCGGAGGATGTCTTATTTTCGGGGAAACGCGGTATGTACAGGTGTAAAAGTGGGAGAGTGAAGAAGGCCGAGAGGAAGAAAAGATGGATTCATTTGTAATCTGATGTGGGAGGGGAGCTCCGTACAGAGATCCTGGACTGCTAGGAAGCTGAACAAGTGGGTCCCACAACAAAGTAAGCCTGAAACATCACTGGAGGCAAGAATAAAACTGAAGCCATCTTACTTTGGGCATAATCATAAGGCAGGATTCTTTAGAACGGATACTAACGGGGAAAAGAGAGGGCAGTAGGAAAAGAGGAAGACCAAACATGAGGTGGACTGATTCCATAAAAGAAGCCATAGACATGAGTGTCCGGGAGTTGAGCAGGGCAGAGAACAAGACAAGGTGGACATCACTCATTCAGTCACCAGGAGTCAGAGCCGACACAACAATGTTACCAAAGTAAAAATCTTTAGAAATTATGTCATTCTAAGCAATCACTGAAAAAACCACTCTATTCTAAAGGCAGAAGTATTTTATTATTATTAGCACTGGATTAAGTGCTTTGAGAGTTTCTTCCTGATTCTTTATTGGATTCTCCTTGGACTTCCGAGGGACCCGTGGCTTAATGCTTTGCCCTCTTCTCAACCTACATTCACTCCTTTGAGTACTGGCTTTCAAACATTTGGTCAGGCCACACAATAAGGCTTACATTTTTAATGCAACTCATTATACACTGAATAAAAGTGAAATAAAAGAATTACGGAGAAATGTCCCATGTGGGAGATAGCTAATAATTTTTACTCTGTGCTTCTTGTTTTTTAGCGCTGGTTAGTACTCACTGAATTGTTTTCAAGACCCATTAATGGGCCAACAACTCACAACATAACAGGCCTGTTGTAGGGGATCTCCAGTGCCAACGGTTTAAATGTCATCTATGATTCCTATATTTCTCACCTATATCCTTCCCCCTGAACTTCAGATTCCTGTGTCCTACCTGACATCTCAACTTGGACATTTTGCTAAACCTCTTGCCTTAGTAGTCTAATCATCTTCTTGATGGAACACCCTTCACCCAGATGCTCAGGATCATAACTCAACTCCTTTATTCCCTCTCATAACCTACTATTTCTACCTTTGAAATATATGCTAAATTCAACTTCTTAGGACCTCTAACACTATCACTGTAACCTAAGTCATCATCAGCTCTGCAAAAGCCTATTAACTATTTCTTCCACTCTCCATAAAATAGTAAGTGCTCCAGCAATAATCAGGGTGATGCTTCGAAAACATAAATCAGATCATGTCCCCTGCTCACAACAATCCAATGACGCCCCAGTAGACTCCAAGTTCCTAACATGGCCTATCTATGGCCTAAAATGACCCTAGTTATCCTTCTTTTCTGACCTCATCTCCTACCCCTCCGCCCTCTTGCTCACCCCTCTCCAGCTAGTCCTCCGTACTGTTCTTGAAGATGCCAGCAACAACGCTCAGACATGAAAATTTTTGTATCTGCTGTTCCCTTTACTTAGAATGCTCTTCTTCAAGATATTCACATGATATGCTCCTTCATTTCATTGAAATATTAACTTAGAGAATCCTCTTCTGAGAACCTAAATTGCAAAAGCACTCTGATCACTCGCTAGGCCCTTATCCTATGTTTTGTTTGTTGTTATTATTGTTTTTTGTTTGTTTTGTTTGTTTTTAGTTTAGAGCATTTATTATCTGATGTAACATCTCCAATGCTTAAATGATCTGTACTCAAAATTTAGTTCAAAAAATGAATGGATATACAAAAATGACTATCAGTAATCACTGTAATGAGAGTACTATTAGGAACTTTAGTCTTGGTACATGAACCCCATTCTTCTTGACACCATTCTTTCTCTCCCAAATGAATACATCTATTTTAATAGCCATCTATGTAAAAATTAAAGTCAAGAAATAAGATCACTTCTGTGAGCTGAACTGGAAAAAAGAATAACTAGAATCCATCCAAACATATAAATAAATAAAGGACAGCCTTGGCTGGTGTGGCTGTTGGTTGGGGCATCGTCTTCTCCTCCACAGGGTTGTGGGTTCGATTCCCGGTCAGGGCACATACTTCAGATTTGATCCCCAGTTGGGGAACCTCTGGGAAGCAACCAATCAATGTTTTACTCTCACATTGGTCTCTCTCTCTAAAATAAATAAAAGCATATTCTCAGATGAAGATTTTTTTAAAAAGCATAAAAGATTTTATGTATGTTTTCAGGCAAGAGAAATAGGAATCTAGATTCTATATAGTAACTTAGAAGTAGAATCTTTATGCACCAATAATTACAAGTAATGGATAACCAGGAGTTAACCAGGTTTAAATTCTGGTCTTGGTATTTAAAGTCAATGTAAAATTTTTATGTGCCTTGATTTCCTCGTTTATAAGATGAGGACAATAATTACAACACTTCCATATAAAGTGTTGTGAAAACAGAACAACGCCTCTTTATAATAGTAAGTTCCTAAATAAATATTAGCTATTTATTATTTTTTTATAAATTATCACCAAATTCCTTATCAATTGACACGATTAAAATACACAAATTTTGATGGGCAAGCTCAAGTTATGCTTTCTATTTTCAAACTTCTCCGGAAAGGCAAGAGGTCTGTGTTGAACTAAGAAGGTATTGCCCTTCCCCCCAAATGTTGAGAAAAACCTATTAGTTAATGAGGCTGATATCTAGGAAGTCACAAAATAGAATATAAATGTGATACCCTAAGTTCACATTTAGTGCTTATATGGTACAAAATGAATAGCTCATCACAGTTTAAAAGGATGAAAAAATTTCACCCTTTACTTTCTTAGAAATTAAAACTTAAATTTAAACCCATTTAATTTCTCCACTACCCCAAACCCAAACCCATCAAATGCTCAACATTATGGATATTAGAACTTAGCTTGTGTTTTATACAGTTTACAAAATAACACTATTTGGTTGCAAATGTCACCCTATTTTCTTACAGTAATATAGATTTTTTTTAAAACAACTTGCCCCCACAAAGAGAAGTAGCAGCTAATTACCTTAAATATTAAAAGTTAACCAAAGAAAAAAAACTGAGCTATATCAGTGCTTATTACACTTTGTAATGTGAGGATGCTTATAGTTAGAAAACAAAAGCCTATAATTAAAATTGTGTTTTCTTATCTGGGCTAGAAATGAAAAAAAATGTTTAAAAGTGAAAAAGCTTACTGTACCCTTAGCCATCAGAGAAGTGTGCCATCTTCTCTCTGGAAAATCAGGGAATCATCTGTTGCCAGAGAATCATAATGCCTCTAAACTAAGCCTGACCTCATAATTAACAGGGATTCACAGCATGAAATGCTAACATGTTAAAAACATCAGCAAGCCTGAAATAAAATTACTAAATTCCTACAGCAAGTAATACCTATGTTTGTTATGATCTAAATGGCTTCACTCTTTACATTTTAAGTACTAATCATAACAGAATTCAGGAAGCTATTTTGAACTTGAAGATAAAAACAATATATACTAGAGAACTGGGTATATACTACAGATGTTTCAGGTTAGTAGCCTCAGAAAGTTTCAAGTTCCGCTAAACTGTAGTTATAAAATCCAACTGGATACTCAGTATTTATTCTTATTTCAAATCACAGGTCATACAGAAGCTACAAAGTTAAACGCAGGTTTAAAAACTCACACAACTTGATGGGCCCACCACTACAGAAGTTTGAACTTTGTTTAAAGCCCACAACTAGAAGTAAAATAAATAAATTAATGAGCTGATAAAATGATTTTCAAATCTCAGTTTTCCCCCCCCCCAGACTTATTGTTGAAGTGAGACCTATTAAAGTGATGCCTTCAGGTTGAACTCAAACACAATTTCAAATATTGAGCATGCTTAAGGCAATCCTGAGTAGTGTATATTTCCTACCAGGCAATAATAATAATAATAAAAACTCATATACCGTATTTGCCGGCGTATAAGACGATTTTTGGCCCTGAAAAATATGCCTCCAAGTGGGGGGCAGTCTTATTTGGCGAGTATATAACAAACTCTGTATTTTTAGTGGAAATGTTAGGGGGTCGTCTTATACGCCCAGTCGTCTTATATGCCGGCAAATATGTATTTTTCAGGGCCAAAAAATCGTCTTATACGCCGGCAAATACGGTAGTTTAGTGCTTTATTAAATATGACAGCAGCCCTAGCTGGCTTGGCTCACTGGATAGAATCTATGCTCTCAGCTGAAAGGTCCCAGGTTCAATTCAGGTCAAGGGCACATGACCAGGTTGGGGGAGGGGGTGCCGAGCAGGAGACAGCCAATCAAGGATTCTCATCATTGGTGTTTCTCTCTTCTCTCTCTCTCTCTCTCTCTCCCTCTCTCCCTCTCTGAAATCAATATCAATATATTTAATAAACAATAAATAAATATGACAGCAACTCACTTGGTTGTATTTATAACAGATAATTTATTTTTACAATACTTAAATGACCATGTTTACATGTTTTCAATGTCACATGATTAGTTCTTGCCAGCTTTTGCACTTTTATCCTTAAAACACTTTCTATAGATAAGCTTAGAAAAAGTATTGTAACTTCTTGATCAATAAATTAGCACAAGATATAATATTAAATGCTGGCATTTCCTTGACATTCAAGAACTTAATTCAGGAATGGGGCAGTAGCATTCAAGGATCCCGGCATTAAAAATAAACGGGGGGGGGGGGGGGGGGACAAGTCGCCTAAATGCCCACATCAGGTCGAGTTGGGATGGGAAGTACGTGTACTAATTAGTAAACGTTTTTAAAGCCAAAGCAACTTCCGTGCAGGTTACACCCCAACTTTTTGCTGAAGTTTAAAACCCAAGTGAAACAATGCCGGTGGGCAGAAGCAAGCGGCCCAACATGAAACACGTCCTTTGGAGCAACAGTTAACCAGGATGCCCACAGAGAAAGAAATGCTTTCTCCAGTCGGGAAGGGTCGGATCGGAACACCAAGAGCCAGTGGCAAAGAAGTTAAAGCGTGGCGATCGAGACCTTAAAATCACAGAGCAAACGGCCTCACCGACTCCTACGACTCGAAGCTGCCCCATTGCCCCCCCACCCACCCACACCCTCAGAACCCGCGGGCTACGCGGGGCCAGAGGGGGACCGGAGCGCTCACTCCACGGCCCGGCCCGTCCCTCGCGGCGTCGGCCCCGTCGCCCGGGAAGCAGAGCACAGCCCACGGGGGGTGGCGGGGGCTGCGGAGCCGGCGGCCCCAGCGCCCTCTTTACCTGGTCGCAGACGCGCGGCCAGGCAGGGAGGGTGCGGGGACGGGTCGGCCACGCGGGCCGCCTGCGCCTGCCCGCCCCGCCCGGGCCGGGACGCCGAGGCTGCTCCCGGAGTCTCCGCAGGCGGACCCCCTGGCCGCCAGAAAGAACCCGGGACCGGCGGAGGACTGCTGTGTGTCTGGGGGACGCCGCGGGACGCTAGCCGTCATTCATAATCCGGCGGACCGGAAGCGGCGTGACGTCACTTCCCCCGGCGGCCCCGCATTAAAACCGCTCCGCCCCCACCCCCCCATCGATTGTGCTTCGGGAACCTTTGTTCCCGCCCTCGGAGGCCCCGGCGCCGGGACCGGTTCGGAAGGCTCTGCTGGGGGGGAAAGGACGGAGCCGCGGGGCGGAGCGGTGAGTGGTGACGAGCGACCCCTCCCAGCCGCCTCTGGGAGGCTCGAGACCCCCGCGAGGGAAGAGGTGGGAGAGTAGGTCCCTGGAGGGGGTCCCTTCGCTTCTTAAGGGGAAGCCTGATCTGCGGGGGGCCGCGCGCCCCCGGCCGCCGCGGTCCGCGGTCCGCGGTGGTGGTGGTGGGCGCGCGCGCGGGCGGGCGGAGGGCGGCGCCCGAAGGGTGAGCCCTGGGAACCCCGTGTCTGGAATCCTCCTCCCGAGGGTTTTGGTGACCTGACCGCTCCCTCGGTCCCGGTCCGGGGCTCTCATCTTCTCCTCCGGGGCTCCCCCTCAAGAACCTGCCCTCGCGCTAGGCCTTGGGTGTGCCAGGCTTCGAGCAGAGGATTGGCATTCCCACGGGGAGTGCCCGCTTCGGGTGTCTCTGCCCCTCCGTGGTGGTGTGGGGATGGATGTCCTTCCTGCCTCCCTAGATGTATCCCTAGGATATGCATATATAGTAGCCCAGGGCCAAGAACGCAGTGGGGGGGTAGGAAGGGCAGCACATTTAACAAGGATGCTTATTAACGAGGAAGGGGGTGCACCTTGCAAAGGCACAAAGGGCAACGCTTTCTAGGGCCAGTGTGAGGTGGCAGCCCCCCAGTTGCACTCTTCCTGAGTAGGGTTTTGAGTGAAGTCATGCCCATGCAGATGATCAACTTTGGACTTCTTTTAAAGAGTGCCATGTAGGGTGGGAAACATGGAGAAGGTATCCTACATAATAAAAGCCTAACATGCAAATCGACCCGTCAGCAAAACAACCAGGTGCTGTGATACACTGACTACCAGGGGGCACATGCTCAATGCAGGCGCTGCCCCCAGCCCGCAGGCCCTAGCCCAGCGAGTGTCTGCTGATGGCAGCAGGGGTGGGGAGAAGGGGGGTTCAGTGAGGGGGCGGTGCCAGGCCAGCCAAGGTGGGTGCCAGCAGGAACCCCTTAAATCACCCCATCGGTCACTCCACAGATTGGCCTTGATCACCAACCAGTCCTAGGGATCCTATCTGCACGATGTGCACGAATTTCGTGCACTGAGCCTCTAGTATAGCTGTATATGCAAATCCAACTTAGGTTGGAGAGATCAGAGAAGCCCTAGGACGTGTTATTTCAACAATAACTTGGTAATTTATGTGATAAATATGTTTGAGTACCTATCAGGTACCAAGCAATAGGTATATAACTGTGAATTTTAAAAAAGGGGGGGGAGGGGGCATGAAAGGGTCCCTGATCTCATGGAGTTCACAGTCCAGTGGGATTAATGAATTGAGGCAGATGAAGGACTGGGAAGAGATTATTGCAGATAGTACCACTATACAAGTCCCCAGTCATGGAGAAGGTGTTTTCCTTTCACTTTTACTTAATTGATATTTAGGTGTTTTGCCCCTCCTCCCCCCCCCCCCCCCCCCCGGAGGAGGAGGGTAGTAATAGGTTTGAGTTTTGTTGTTTTTGTGAAGGGACTTTGGAAATGATTAGACTTGGGTAGGAGAGAAAAGACCATTATACTTGACTTTGATGGCTTACTAATTCTATAGCCATTATCTTGTGGCACTTTGCAAAGTAGCAAAATAAATATAAACTCTCCCCTTAAAGAGTTGTATAGAGTATAACAGATTTTGTTTGTTTGTTTGGGGTTTTTTGTGTTTGTGTGTGTGTGTGTGTGTGTGTGTTTGGGGTGGGGGTGGGGTATAGTTCAAGTCCAGGACCATGAGAAAGCACTAAAAGACATACCAGGAGGGAGAGATTATTGGTTGTATCTGGGGCAGAGAAGGACATACCAGCTGTGAGCATAGTCCTCATGAGAAGTTGTGTTTGAACTGGGTTTTGATAGGATTTGGAAATCTAAAAATGGTTAAAAAGCTTTCTGGGCAGAGAAAAATGGGAAGGGGCACGGCCAGGTATTGACTCTATTGTGAGGGAAATCAAGATGAAGAACTAAAGTTTTTTCACTACTTAAGAATCTTCTTAAATGCTAGGCCAAGAAATTGGGCTATATGTTGAAGGCAGTGGGAAGCCTTAATTTTTGAGGAAGAAAAAAATTTTAATCAAAAATGTTTCAGAACATTAATATGGCGACAGTATTGAAGTCAATGAGAATACTACTTTTGTAAAACAAAAAAAAAAGCTCACAAGGACCTGATTTTGAGTAGTAGCAGAAGTGAAAAACAGAGAAAATATGAAAAATGTTACAAGAGTCAGAATCCACAGGAAAGGCCTGCTGATTGTATATAAGGAGCGGGGGGGGGGGGGGGGGGGGGGAGCTCAAGAGAGAGATTTAGGCCTCAGACCTGAGTAATGGAGCATTGTGTCATATATGGAAAGAAATTGCAGGATGATAAACTTTTGGAGAAGATATTCATAATCTGAATTTTAGTCATAACTGAATTTGAGATACTATTAGGCAGACATTTCGATGAAGCAATTGGAAATGTGAAATTTGAGTTTAAGAAAGATTGAAGAGGGGAAACACATGAAATCATCTGCCTAGAGATGTAGTTGTAAACACGATGTACAGGGGTGGGCAAAAGTGGGTTTATAGTTGTGAGTACATGAGGGTTAATAAAGCTAGTGCGATAATCATCACCCACCTGTCTTTTTCTGTATGAACAACTATAAGCCTACTTTTGCCCACCCCTGTACATACAATTGCCAAGGAAGAAATTGATTCCAGAACTAGTGAAGATGGACAAGGACAGATACTTGGGCAACACCAAGAAAAACAAGGATGAGAAGATAAGCCAGAAAACGAGTTGTCAGAGATAGAAGAGGAAAACCAGAAAAGCGGAATATAATAGAATTCAAGGAGGAGAATGTTTTTTGAAAGAGGAAGTAGATAACTTACTCACTTGGTCAGCATTTACTGAGTGCCTGCTATCTGCCAGGCACAATGCTAAATATACCTTTACAGCAGCAGGTAAGGCCAATCTAGTGCTGACCTTATGGAACTGACATTTTAGTGAGGGTGACAAACACTGTTTATATGATTAATAGTGTATAAGTATTATAATTAAGTACAGGGTGTTTGGGGACCAGTAAGAATATAGGTAGAAAATGAGACTTGAAGAATGAATGAGATGGGGGATGGGTCACTACTAAAGTGCTGAAGTAAAAAAGATAGGTTGAAAGATTTGAAATATCGGTAAGTCATGTGGATACAACACAGTGGGAATAGCTTGAGGTACTAGGTAACATTTCATGAGCATGTTCTCTGTGCCAGGTTCTGTCATAACTGTTTTACATGTGCTATCAGATCATATAGCACATTGGAGACTTTGTTAAGGATCTTGTTCTTTAACCTTTAGACAGTGAGAAGTTTAAGGATTATTTTAAGCAAGTGAGTGATATGAAATGGTTTGGAGGGGACAAGAGTGATTGTGGGGAGAATGATTAAGCTATTGCTGTGGCCCTGATAATAGATGGAGATGGTAGCTTGGTCTAGTGTGGTGGTAATAAATGTTGATGAGTTTGAGATATACTTAAGGTTTGGTGGTTAAATGGGGGTGGGGGATTTGAGGGAAACCAGAATTTGCTAGGTAGGCTAAAGCACTTGCCTCCAAACTTTTCTCATCATTTAGTTAAAAAAAAACAAAAAAATTGAGCACATTTCCATATATGTGTATTTAATTATCAATATATGCATATCCTATCTAATAAAAGAGTAATATGCAAATTGACCATACCTCTGTTACACCCACAAGCCATGCCCACCAGCCAATCAGGATTGAGTATGCAAATAACCCAACCAAGATGGCTGCAGCCACAGAGAGAGCAGGAGGCTTGGGTTTCCACAGAAATGGAGGAAGCCAAGCTTTTTGCCTGCCCTGGCTGGCCCTAAACTCCACTTTAGGCTGCAAAGTTTCAATTAAGAAGATAAATAAATCCCAGATACCAGGGCCTCTGCTTGGGTTGCCAGGGGGTGTGGCCAGCCTACAAACCACCACGGGCCCCTCACCAGGGTGCCCCATACCCCAAAGGAACCTCCACCCTGATCCAGGACACCCTTTAGGGCAAACCTGCTGGCCCCCCACCCATGCACCAGGCCTCTATCATATCTAATCCTAACTAATAAAAGAATAATATGCAAATTGACCATCACTCCAACACACAGATGGCTGCCCCCATGTGGCAAAGATGGCTACCCCCATGTGAACATAAGATGGCCACCACAAGATGGCCAGGAAGGGAGGGAAGTTGGGAGGGACCAGGCCTGCAAGGGAGGGCAGTTGGAGGCGATCAAGCCTGCAGAGAGGGCAGATAGGGGTGAATAGGCTGGCAGAGGAGGTAAGTTGGAGGCAACTGGGCCTGCAGGGAAGGGCAGTTAGGGGACCCAGGCCTGCAGGGGAGAGCAGTTGGGGGGGGGGGGGGACCAGACCTGCAGGGGAGGGCAGTTAGGGGCAAACAGGCTGGCAGGGGAGTGGTTAGGGCAGGGGTGGCAAACTTTTTGACTCGAGGGCCACAGTGGGTTCTTAAAATGGACCAGAGGACCGGAAAAAAAGCAACCTGACCATGCTGGCACTCTCATCTTGGGCTGCTAGTGAAGGAGTGAAGGGGAGAGCAAGAGAACCCTCCATTCTCTCGGCTTCGTGGGCTGGATAGAACAGCCGAACGGGCTGGATCCGACCCGTGGGCCATAGTTTGCCCACGGCTGGGTTAGGGGGTGATCAGGCTGGCAGGCAGAAGTGGTTGGGGGCAATCAGAAAGCCAGGCCGGCTAGTAGTTGGGAGGCAGCAGTCTTGAATTGTGAGAGGGATATGCCAGATTGGAGGTGGTGCAGGCTGGGCTGAGGGACACACCCCCCTTTGAATGAGTTTTTTCCACTGGGCCTCTAGTAGTACTATAACTGTATATTAATAGTTTATTTTAATAAAAATTTAAAAAGAAAAAGAAATTCTAATATTTTTTTCTTTTATTCCACAAGTAGAGATCACAGGGCTAGAGGGACATATATTAGTAATTTAGAGCATGGATACAAAGCCTGTAGTCTTATAACGTAGTTGCTGACTCTTGCCACTAGTCTGTAATGTAAACATTTAATCTATGGTTATGGAAATGCATAACAGTAAATACTTCTGTTTTTCAGCATAGAATTTTAAATAATGGTTTCTCTAATTTGTTATAAGCATTGTTTTAAGTACCAATCCTTTGGTCAGTATCTTATAAAACACTAGAGGCCCGGCGCATCAGGCCTAAACCGGCAGTTGGACATCCCTCTCACAATCTGGGACCACTGGCTCCTAACTGCTCACCTGTCTGCCTTGCCTGATCACCCCTAACTAACTGTGCCCCCTGATGGCCTGGTCACCCCCAACTTCCCTCCTTGCTGGCCTTGTCACCCTCAACCTCCCTCCCTCCCACCGGCCTGGTTGCCCCTAACTCCCCCACTCCCTGCCAGCCTGGTCGCCCCACACAGTCTGCTGCTCAGTTGTTTGGTCATCCCTCACTAAACCCCTGCCGGCCTGGTCGCCCCACACAGCCTGCTGCTCAGTTGTTTGGTTGTCCCTTACCAAGCCCCCTGCCGACCTGGCCGTCCCGTGCAGCCCACTGCTCACTCCATTGGTCAGCCCTCACTAACCACCATTCCTGCCTGGTCGCCCCACGCAGCCCATTTGGTCATCCATTCAGTTGTTTCAGTTGCAACAGACTTAGGCATTTCTGGATAAGTAAACTACTGTGCTCTTTAGCTATGAAAAGTTAGGTCAATAGAAAGACTAGGCTGTGTACTCAGGAAGAGTGGCAATTTTACCCTTTCATCATGGAAATTTTAATGAGGAGCTGTTTTCTCCTCAGACTATATATGATGGCCAGCAACATGAGCAAATTTTAAAATAACCTTTCTGTACTTATTTTTATATATAGGTGATGTATGATTAACACAGTTTAAAAAAATGACAGAGGTTGCTTCTCAATTTTTGTTAAATTCTTATTAATACGGCTGAGTTAGGTTATTGTAGGTTATATTCCTTTTGGTATTTACCTTTGGATTTCTTCTCGTGGGTGATTCAGATTTTTAGTAGAGTACAGAATTTGTCAATAGTTTTGAGGCTATTAAATTGGTATCCAAATTCTAGAAAACTTAAAAAAAAAAAAAAGCTTGGTGTGTGTGTGTGTGTGTGTGTGTGTGTGTGTGTGTCCTATCACAGTTGGAGAGGGCTTAGGGGGGAAGTGGGTAGGGAAGGAACAAATAAAATCAATTTTCAGGTTGAGCTTTCCTATGCCAAGATTCAGCCTACAGCAGGTTGTTTTAATGGCTTTATAAATTCCTGAAAATGAGAGATTACTGTGGAATTGCTGACAGATTCTTAACACTAGCAGTGCAAGCGTGTTGCATTATTTTAATAGTAACCTTGAGGATTTCAAGCCTTAGAATATTGATCAAAGGATTGAACTCATAGTATACTTTTTTTATTTTAACAATTCCTTGCCTGAAGAAATATTTGAAAAGGTGACAACCAGAAGTAGAAGCAAGCACATGATACCATTGGTATTAATGGAAAATGAAAACTTTTTAATGTCTCAGAACTTCATAAGCCTTTGATATATATCTTTACTATTTTTAAGCTCCTTAGACACAGAGCATTATCATTGGCACTATAGGTAGATATATCACCATCCCTCAGGGACCTTGCTTTTTAAAAGAAGGCTAAGGCATTTGATTCCACAATCTAACTGTGATCCAATGAGATTATCATTAGTAAATTTTTTTGAGGCATTCAAAGTTAGAGATGAGAACTAATGAGACAGATAGCTGAGGTGAAAGCTGCAGCAATGCATCCTATAACCATTACCTTGCTACCACCCTAAGTCTTTTTTCCCCTGTCATTTAAATAAGGGTTGAGAAGACATTTTTATGTAAATAAACTTTATCCAATACATCAAGTGCATGGTACGGAACTGTAAGTGTATATTTGTTTTATTTTACATATATATATACCTATATATGTATATATCCAATGTTCTATTAGTGTCTAGAATTTCAAAAAATGTGCGTGTCTTATTAAGTAACAATACCAAATAACAGAGAAAAAAAAACTTATCTCTAATTTATGAAATCAATTAAAAATGGCAAGCACAAGTCAGAAAAAGTTCCTGAGTTTTCAGAAAGGTAATATTTTTATGCTAAAGGAAGGCTAGTTAGTCCCAATCTATATCCTAAAAGGCCTGTGGTCATGATGCTGTAACTCAGAATGACCGAACAACCAGTCACCAGGAGGTACTGGAGCACCTCTCGGGCCCTCCCTCTGGGGCACCAGCAGCATCCCTGGGGTGTCGTGGGGCACTGGCAGTTTCCACGGAGCCTGAGAGGCATCACGGAGTGGAGTGCTGGCCACAGCCTCAGCATAGTGGGGCAGCGGACATGAGCCCTGATGGCAGCCTAGGCCTCAGGGACCCTACACACGTACAATTTAATCATGTGCTGGGCCTCTAGTCTTTTATATAAAAGGCCCATGACCGTCACGCCATCACAACCAAATGAGCAGCGGTTCTTGCAATGGCCGGGGCAGGCCGAGAGCTAATAGAGGTGGAGAGCTATGAGTGGTGGAGGGCGAGGCAGCAAGCTACAGAGCAGCAATGGGTGGGGCAGCCAGCTGAGGCAAGCTGAAGCGAGCCACTGGCACACAATTTTATGCACACTGGGCCTTTAGTAAGACAGTAACACCAGAAAAGCATTTAAAAAATAGTGGTTTAACTTGTTTGGAAAGCTAATCACTGTGTTTTAATAAAATAGCTCTTGTGGCTAAGTAGATCATGTAAATAAACTTTAATACATCAAGTTCATATGTACTCATTTTATTTTATTTATATAAAAATGAATGAAAATCATACCTTAACATTTTTCTTAGTATCTATTTTCACAAATTTAGATAACCCTTTTCTTCACTGGTTCTTAATTTGGGTTGAGGGGGGGGTGGTCAATGACAAATGAAAAATATGTTCTTTCTCCTCAGAAAAAGTATATTTGCATATCTGTAAGTCTGTATTTTAAAATGAAGTTAGAAGGGGTCTTTATAACATGGAGAAACTCATCTGGATTTAAAACTTGGATATGGATACACAGAAAACTGATAACTCTTGCTTCAGGGAAAAAGAACTAGATAAGCCATTCAGAAGGATATTTACTTCTCTGTAATCTTTTGGATATTTTTAGTTTTGTATCATATGCACAGCATTACTTGTTATAAACAAAATAAGTTCTAGATAAACTTTACTCATTGTCTCTAAATTACCTCCCTCTTTTTTTCTTTCAGGTGTTTGCAATGGCTGCCACTGTGAACTTGGAACTTGATCCCATTTTTTTGAAAGCACTGGGCTTCTTACATTCAAAGAGTAAGGATTCTGCTGAAAAGCTAAAAGCTTTACTTGATGAATCTTTGGCTCGGGGCATCGATTCAAGTTACCGTCCATCTCAAAAGGTACCTCCATGAATAAAAAGCTTAGAGGGAGTTTTAAGGCCTGTGGTAGTACAGTTTTAACATTTAGACTATCTTAAAATAGATATCTCTGCCAAATGATCTTTCCTGTAGCTGAGGAATGATAGTCTTTAATTTTGTTTTCTTCCTTCAAGCTTTTAAGAGTACTGTGACTAGTACATTACATAGAGAAATTAGTTGGGTGTAGGGATAGTCTGTTCTACTTTATGTGTATAGAAACCAACTTATCTATGATACATTTTAATGTCAAATTTTTTATTATCAGAGGGTGTTTTTGTTTTAAAGCTGCTGAGTAAAACTCAACCTTGCTTGTAATTATCTTTTAATATTTTAGGGGCAAAAAAAAATGAATTAGAAGGACAACGTTTTGCATTGAAGTGAATTGAATATTTGTGTAGGAAAATTTAAGGGGGGAAGAAGGTATGGATGAACTATGAGAACTGCATAGCTCCAATCCTGATAATAACAGAGTGACCAAGCTGCTTTGTGTGTAAAGAATAGACAGTTTGGAACCACACACACCTGTTTTTAAATCCCAACCTGCCTCTTACTAGTTGTGCGGTAATAGGAAACCTATCCTGAACATTTACCTCATCGTCCCAGGTACTTTACTGAGTGGTGTGTGTGCATAATTATTTTTAATTGTGATAACTGTCCTTTCAGATAGGTATTATATATTTCCCTCATTTTATAATAAGGAAACTGAGGTAGATAGTAGCTTTATCTCATTAGACTGGTTATTAGTAAAACAGGGATAATAAGAACTGTCTTTCAAAATTGTGAAAAGAAGAGATATATAGTGTGTTAAATCTGAATATTTAATTATGGGTATCCTTTTATTTCACCTTTCAGGATGTGGAGCCACCCAAAATTGCAAGCACAAAAACTATTTCCATTAAGCAAGAGCCCAAAACATCATCCAGTCTTCCTTCTGGCAATAATAATGGCAAGGTTCTCACAACTGAAAAGGTAAAGAAGGAAGCTGAGAAGAGGCCTGCTGATAAAGTAAGATTTTATTTTAATCTAGTAAAAACCATCAGACCGTGTAATCAGTCCTTTATAGGCAGAAACAGTAGTTTGTGCTTACTTCTTTTAATAATAGTGCCCAAAAAGTACATAAATAATGACCTTTCAGTAAATATATTTTGATAATTATAGATATTGATTTTTTTTAAAATGAGTAACATTTGGAAATATTTTGAACTATTTACTGAAGTCATTGCCAACAAATATTTGAGCCAGTGAATGTACTAATTTAAAGTATAAACTTTAATCCACAACTCAAATGTTCTGAATGAAACACTTGACAAGAAGTGATGGACAGGAAAGAATAAAAAGTAAAGGAATAAATAAAAATTATAAAGTAAAAGTATAAATGACTAAACTGAAATTTGTTACAAAATGACATGTACCTTAACAAGCCTACAAATAATTCTTGGATTAATCTATTTTGAATGATTTATGCATATAATTAATTTTTAATATTTTAGTACTTAATAGTAACTACATTAAAATTTAATAACCCCTGACCTCAAGGTGGGGTATATTAGTCCCATATGTTTTCATACTTTTAAACAGTATTTTGCCTATTCATAAACTATATTATTTGCTGTGCTTTTAAATTTATATAAATTCTACACGATATGTGTGTGTATGTGTGTGTGTGTGTATCTCCATTCTTGGTTAACTTACATTTTCCTCCATTCAGCAATGTGCTTTTCAAATTTACCTATGTTCATCAGTATATGTCCAGTTTTCCACTTATTACCATATACTAGTAATATTCATTTCATGAATAAACCAGTTTATCCATTCGCTAACAAGTGAGTAATTAGCTATTTCTCCTTTTTCTCTGTTATAGTGTAGCTTCAGTAAGCTGTTCTGTGCTTATTTCTGCACATATGATGATAGCTTCAATAGGATATATACCTGTATCAAAGGATGTAATAGGACAGGTACATCTTCAACATTACTAGGCTGATTTCTACCCCAAAGTATATTGCACATATACTCTCACCAATAAAGCAAAGGAATTAAAATTCTCCATGTCTTGCCACATTATTTAATTTTTGCCAATTTTACAAGTATATCTACACCACGTATATCTTAAAGCCAGGAGACAAAATTTACTTTGAAGCAAAGGTAGCAGTGTTAAGTCTCCATGACTAGTAGATAGTTCATTATTTACTAATATTTATTTTTAATATATTTTATTTTACTATCTTTTTTTTTCAATTACAGTTTTTGTTCAATATTATTTATATTACTTTCAGGTGTACAGCACAATGCTTAGACAATCATATTTTACAAAGTGTTTCCCCTAGTATTTCCATTACCCACCTGGCACCGTAGTTATTACAATATTATTGACTATATTTCCTATGATGTGCTTTATATCCCTGTGACTATTTTGTTACTACCAATCTGTGCTTCTCAGTCCCTTCACCTTTTTCACCCAACCCCCAACCCCTTCTCTTTGGCAACCATGTGTCTGTTCTCTGGATCTTTGAGTCTGTATCTGTTTTGATTGTTCATTTATATTGTTCTTTAGATTCCACATATAAGTGAAATTATATGGTGTTTGTCTTTCTCTGACTTATCTCATTTAGCAAAATACCCTCTTGGTCCATCCATGTTGTTGCAAATGGTAAGATTTGATGGTGTGTGCTTTATGGCTTTTGTACCACAGCTATTTTACCATTTTGTCTATTGACAAGCACTTGTGATTCCTCCATAGGTTGGCTATTGTAAATAATGCTGCAGTGAACACAGGGTGAACATTTTCTTTTGAATTGGTGTTTTAAATTTCTTTGGATATACACCCAGAGTGGAATCACTGGGTCATATAGCAGTTCCATTTTTAATTTTTTTAGGAATTTCCATACTGTTTCCCATAGTGCCTGCACCATTCTGCACTTCCATCAACAGTGCACAAGAGTTCCCTTTTCTCTACATTCTTACCAACACTTGTCTGTTGATTCATTGATGATAGCCATTCTGACAGGTGTGAGGTGTTATCTCCTTGTGGTTTTAATTTGCCTTATTATGATAATTAGTAATGTTGAACATCTTTTCAGATGTCTGTAGGCCATCTGTGTCCTCTTTGGAGAAGTGTCCATTCAGGTCCTTTTCCCGTTTCATCCCTTATAAGATATGTCGTTTGTAAATATGTTCTTCCATTTAGTTGGATTTTTTTTTATTTTGTGGATGGTTTCCTTTGCTATGTAAAAACTTTTTAGTTTGATGTAATCCTGTTTATTTTTTCTTTTGTTTCCCTTAAACATGGAGACACATTACAAAAAAATATTATGAATAAAAATGTAAGATTTTATTGTCTATGTTTCCTTCTAGGATTTTATGGTTTTGAGTCTTACATTGAAGTCTGTAATCTATTTCAAGTTTATTCTTGTGTATGGTGTAAGAAGGTGGTCTGGTTTCATTTTTGCATGTATATGTCCAGTTTTCCATTTACTAAATAGACTGTCTGATTTACTTTCTTTGTCAAATATTAATTGACCATATAGGTATGGGTTTATTGTTGGGCTCTCTGTTCTGTTCCTTTTATCTATATGTCTTTTTTTTTTTATGCCAGTACCATGCTGTTTTGATTACTATGGCCTTGTAGTGTAGTTTGATACCAGATAGCATGATACCTCTAATTTTGTTCTTCTTTCTCAGAATTGCTGGACTACTTGGGGTCTTTTGTGGTTCTAGTCCTGTGAAATACTCCATTAATATTTTGATAGGAAATATATTGAATCCATAGATGGTTTTGGATAATACAGGCATGTTAACAATGTTGACATGGGCATGGTATATGCTTCCATTTATTTGTATTTTCTTCAATTTCTTTCTTCGGTGTCTTATAGTTTTCTGAGTACAGGTCTTTTATATCCTTGGTTAGATTTATTCCTAGGTATTTTATTATTTTTTACCAATTGTAAATGGGATTGTTTTTCTTTGTTTCCCTTTCTGATAGTTAATTGTTGATGTATAAAAATGCAACTAGTTTCTGAATATTTATTTTGTGTTCTGCTACTTCACTGAATTTGCTAGTTCTAGTAGCTTTTTGGTGGAACCTTTACGATTCTCTATATACAGTATCATGTCATCTTCAAATAATTACAGTTTTACTTTTTTCTTTCCAATTTGGATGTCCTTTATTTCTTTTTCTTGTCTGTTTTCTGTGTCTAGGATTTCTAGTACTATGTTGAATAAAAGTCGTGAAAGTAGACATTCCTGTCTTGTTTCTGATCCTAAGGAAAATGCTTTAAGTTTTCCCCATTGAGTATGATGTTAGCTGTAGATTTGTCATATATGTCCTTTATTATCTTGAGATACGTTCCCTCTATTTCCACTTTGCTGAGAGTTTTTATTATAAACTAGAGGCCCAGCGCATGAAATTCATGCATGGGTAGGGTCCCTAGTGGTTGCCAGCTGCCGACTGGGGCCTCCCTTCCCACAGCCGGCCCCGCCCCCTGGTCAAACTCCCATGTTGAGGAGACAAAGAAAAATACAGGTACATACTGTATTTTTTAAGCTGTTCTGATTGATTTATTTCTACCTTGCTTATTTCTTTTAACATACTGATTATGAATTTGTTATAAATCTTCTACAGATCTTTGGTGTGTATGTTTGTCCCTAACTATGTAAAAATAATCTGTCAAGTGGACTTGGTCATTGCATACTGTCTGTCTGTCTCTCAGTGATTGAATGTTTGTTATAACATGTTACTTTCTGATTGGATGTTTTTTTAGATGAAATCAGACACCACTGAAGGAGTTGACATTCCAAAGAAACCTAGATTGGAGAAACCAGAGACACGGTCCTCTCCCATCACCGTGCAAACCAGCAAGGATTTAGCTATGGCTGACCTTTCCAGTTTTGAGGAGACCAGTGCGGATGATTTTGCCATGGAGATGGGATTGGCTTGTGTTGTTTGTAGGTAAGTTGTGCCTTGCCACAGATTCCTTTGTTTCTTTCTAAAAGAGCAAACAACTAAACAATAAAATGTCTGACCAATTATTGTTTATTTTGTTTTTATAATTTGTATGTGGGTAAGAGGTAAGAAGATTATTTCCTATGAACTGCCAATATAGCAACTTGACATTTTGAAAATAGTCTAATATTTTATTTTCCTAAGTGTGACATCTTTAATCTCTTGTGTTATAGTAATATTTTCTGCATTCTTGGGTTCTAGAGAGAAAGCAATTATTGCCTTATTCTTTAGTTAGGAAGAGTCGTTCAGCAGACTCAATTATTTCCATCATTCTTTTTTAAGAAATTGGTGTTACTTTTTCTTTCTCTGAATGGTTGATAGTACTTATAAAATAAACTGATATATACATCACTTCTTAAAACACCTTTACATCTTTTCCAAAGGATAATGGAATGAAATCAGTGGATCACAAATGTTATTCTGAGTGTTGTTTTAAAACATAAATACATAGGTATAAAAACATAGATAATTATGTTCGTCTATAGCAGTACATATATCTTTATGGATAAGTGTTTTCAAATTTTTTGGGTTGATATTCAGAAGAAAGATTTCTGAGTTATACAACTGAAATGTATATAATATTATTAACCAATGCTACCCCAATAAATTTAATTAAAAAACCAGAACAAATTAGATTTTAAATTCTTTGATGCCACAGCTATATTTTTAATTACTAATGACTTTCACTGCCTAGCACAACAGAAAAGATTGCTGTATTTTTTGCACTTTTATTCATGAAAACATTAAATTCTTGTGTACTGGGACTAAGTAAATAAATTTTTATAAACTTTAGACCTGATCTAGTTATATATACTTTTGAATGGGATCATTTGTTAGGGCTTCATTGTTTTCACATACATTTGTTTCACCCTTTATCTACCATGAAGGTTATTATTTTTAAATAAAGAAATAAATTGTAAAGTAATAACAGGAAGAGAATTAGAAACTGTAACCTTCCTCCAGGAGACCTATTATGTGATGATTGCTTTTTGTACTATTGGAATTTATACTTTTTTGATATACATATTGCTACATTCTATTCAGTTGATAAGACATTTATTTATTGAACACCTCTATTTGCACAGTAATGTGCTAGACACTTTATGTTAGGTCCAGTTCCCACTTTTAGGCAGCTCATATATTAATAAAGATGATAGAACAACATGTAAGTAACAAATAAAAAGAAATTTAACAGAGGTACAAAGAAAATGTTATGAGATTGTTGGAGGACTAGCCAAAGTCTACTACTTCTAGGAGAAATAAAAATATTATAAGAGAAAGTCAAGGAGAATATACCCAAATGTAGTTGCTAAGGCATCTTATATATTTATTAATGGTTAAGCATAGCTTTAAAAGAAAGAAGTGTTTGTATAGGCTACATGTTGGGGTTTGTCATTTTGCTTTTTTGTTTTCTGGTGTTTTTAATTATCTTTTATATATCAAACTTTCCCAAAACCACCTTAAAATGGCTTTAAATTGTTGCATGCACTCAAATAAGTGCAATGTTTAATGTTTTATATTTCCTTAGGCAAATGACAGTGGCATCTGGTAATCAATTAGTAGAATGTCAAGAGTGCCATAACCTCTACCACCAAGACTGCCATAAGCCCCAGGTGACAGACAAGGAAGTGAATGACCCTCGCCTTGTGTGGTATTGTGCCCGATGCACCAGACAAATGAAAAGAATGGTAGGGATGATTATTTTCTATTTTAAACAGTCTCTGTCAGTATTTTTGTTGATATGGCTTTTCAAAATAAAAATTTGATTATTATATTGAAAAAATAAATCATAAAGCTGATTATTTAAATGTTTGTTTATAAAATGTATATGTTTTATTTATGTGACTAGCTTAAAGACCAGCCCAGGTAGTATGCACTTTTCTCTGTTCAGCTTTTACTTATTCTAATATAACAAAAAATAAACAGGATTGGAGATTCATAACATATGAATATTTCTTATTAGTATTTCAATGTACTTCTAAACATTTAAAAATACTATAATGCATTGTGGGAAATGATGAGATCGAAAGCCTGTCTTTGGTGAGTCTGGTAGGGAAATACTGAAAATATTTGTTCTTGAATGAGCTTGGACCACTACACTTGTAGTTGTATACAAAAAAAAATGTATTTATATGCGTATTGACAGATGTAGTTACTAAGAATTGGCAATAGACAAAATAACTAATTTGTGATAGTAATGTGTTTGTCTTTAGTATATCTTCAGAGTTTTTAAAATTATTTTTATTTCACTGTATCTTAATAAAGTAATCACTGTTCTCTAAGTTTTTACTCCCCATTTTTAATGACTTATTTTACACCAAATCTATGTTTATAGTTCTCTCTTCCTGGAGCGAATTTAGGCAACTGATAGGATAGTTTTCAGTTGCTCTAAGTTTAATGTTTTTAAATTAAAATTGTTCTCTTCTCCACTCAATTCCCCCCCCCCAATTGCTTCAATAAAAAAACATTATCCTGTATACCTCCTTTAATTCCGTATTCTGTTGTTTAATTCTGCTTCTTATATATTTCTCATATCTGTTCATTTTGCTCTTATTACCCTACTCCACAAATCTCTTTTATTATCTGTTGCTTTAGCCTTTTAGGAGCTCTTCTTGCCTCCCTTCAATCTACTTTACTCACTGCAATATTTACCTAATTCTCTCTGTTTCAGTATACTCAGGAGCTTTTGATTATTGATAGAATGAGATTATACTCATTAGAGTAGATACATGGGCCTTCTCTCTTTGACACAAGTCTAGTTTTGTATCCTCTCTCCTACCACCTCTCCATATCCCATACTAAGTGTATCATTCCCTGAGTATCTGGTGAACTTTCATGTCCCCATATGTTTTACTTCTCAGATTCTCTTCATCTGAGACACCCTTTATTCTTTATCATCTTTGCAAATCAAATCCCCAATTTATTTATCAGTAAGACCATGTGTCTTATTCATTGGCATAGCACCAGAGCAGAATTCAGGACTAGACATGTCTTACATTCTGTTGTTCTCATTTAAAGATATGTATAGTGGTGAAAATGTGGATTAGTTCCAAAAATCAATAATCAATAAGTTTAGTTTGTGTATCCAATAGTCAAAGTACTCAATGGGGAGCCATGACTAATGTTAGAACATGATTAGAATACACCAAGGATGGACCTCGGGAAAACCAAAAGGCATGATCTGAAGTTAGCTTCAATATCTGGATCCAGTAAACAAAAGATTTATCAGAGGAAGAAATCTGGAAACATTGGGGATGCTAAATCCAGTTAATCTAAATATAACTGCTTTCAATGAGATCCTCGTATGTGCATTGGTTATTTCTCCAAATTATCACAAAGATACTGTAAACAACATCTTATATCTCCTTCCTCCTTGCGCTAACATCTCCAAGAGGGCAGGTTCTGCGGTACATATTATTATAGGAAGACATAGATAAGGAAGTTGTGATAGTATCTGGCGGAGTCAAAGGTCACTCACTCTTCTGTTCTAAAATTTTCTCTCTACCAGGAAATGAGTTTCGCCTCAACACTAGCTAATAGACTCATATGATTTATTGCAGTGGTTCTCAGTCTCAGTAATAACACACACCTACTCAGCAGCATTTAGAAATATATGGTATTGTGATTGCTGCTTTACTGGCAATTATTGCCCTGAGTGGAGAATTACATACTTTCTGCAGTGTCTGAGGTAGTCACGCAATGAACATTGTAGTGCCTTTGTTGAGCAGCACTGAGGCTGTGATAATATCCTAGTTCCCTAAACTAGTATTATTACTAATGAAGGACAAAAGCTTCTGGGCATTTCTTATTACATTTCTAAGACTGCGAGGTGAAATGGAGGAAGCAGAAGAACTAAGCATGGCTCCTAGGCAGAGGTCCTGTCGGGCTTCATTGTAATGAATCTCCATCCTCTGAAGCACACGTTAGGTCCGTCCTCAGAGCCTAACTGCTGCAGCAGTAGATGTGGGTGGGTGGGTGTGTAAGATGGGAAGCTGTAGTTACAGAACCCTGTATTTCTGATTTACTCTGAGAGTGGCATTCTCAGACATGGTTTTGCAGTAGAGTGAGACGGGCCCTCCTTTCCTGAAGCTAGGAGATGTTTTACCACAGATAACATTTTAGCATTCTTAACGATATTCTTGACCTGAATGTTACTTTATAAATTATGTTTGAAAGTAATTTACTTTATAAATTATGTTTGAAAGTATGTGATGAAAAAATGGGATGAATGGAGACTTAAGGACCAAAATTTTATATAATACATCAACCGTAGCACAAGAAGTTTCCACAGAAAACTCCAAACAGTCTGTATTCAAACTTCCAGAAGTGGGAACAAATTATTAATAAATTCCCTGGTATAGTCCTATATGACCTTATTAGTATTTGCCGGCGTATAAGACGATTTTTTAGCCCTGAAAAATATGCCTCCAAGTGGGGGGTAGTCTTATACGGCGAGTATTTAACAAACTCTGTATTTTTAGTGGAAATGTTAGGGGGTCGTCTTATACGCCCAGTCGTCTTATACCCTGGCAAATACATTATTTTCAGGGCCAAAAAATCGTCTTATACGCCGACAAATACGGTAGGTTTGTCAGAGACGAATGGCTGGGAGCATTTTTCTTCATTCACTGTGGATGGGTTATTCCAAATTCCTTTTCCTTTGTAAATAATTATAATAAATAAATAGTAACTAATACTGTCAGCAACTAATATTGTCAGCATTCAACATATTTCATACAATGTGCTAAACATTTATATGATCGTAATTGATCCCCATGACCCACATTTGAAACAGATCAAATGGTAAAATAAAACAGAAAGCAAAAACCTAGTTATATAAAATAAGAAAAAATATTTATTGGTCAAAATAAAACTGAATATGCTTGTAGAGGAACAATGGATGCAAATTTGTCTTTAATAACAGAAGTTTGTATATTTGAGCTTTCTCTAAGAATTCAGTGTGCTTTCATAGTGTGGAAAAACCTCAGAAAACTTCCTCACTTTTCATAATGTTTTCCCCCAGTCTGTATTTGAGACCATATAATAATTGATCTGAATACTTTTAACTCATTCTCAGTTACCCAGAGACTTATGCCTGAACCCCAAGAATGAAACTCCTAAGTCTTTACCCAGCCATAATAAAAAATAAATGTACTGTATTATGATTACAAGTAGTTTGTGATTTTTCTTTTCTTAAAAAACAATTTGATTTGTCTTATTAAAGTGGTATTTAGCTAACCTTAATCTGCATGATTTTTAAAGCTTTTATAATCTATTGTTTAGAAATTAATAAAATGTATAAAAGCATTAATATGATTAAAAATAATTTGTCTGAGTCTATACTTTTAGTATTATCACAACATTTTTTAATGTTCAACTATATTTCAACTTAATAATGATATCCATTAATGTGATAGATTTTTTTATTGTCTTTTCTGTGCATTCAACTAAGATTTTACAGCTAATTTAATTTTAACACTAATTTCTACAGGCTCAAAAAACTCAGAAACCACCACAGAAACCAGCTCCCACAGTTGTTTCTGTAGCTCCTGCTGTCAAAGATCCATTGGTTAAAAAACCAGAAACTAAACTCAAACAAGAGACAACTTTTCTAGCATTTAAGAGAACAGAAGTCAAGGTATAGTACATTTCATTTATATCTAAGTCTAGAGGCCAAGTTCATGAATTCATGCACCAGTCGAGTCCCTCGGCCTGGTCTGCAGGATCTGGCTGAAACCAGCTCTCAGACATCCCCCAAGGGGTCCCAGATTGTGAGAGGGTGCAGCTAGGCCAAGGGACCCCACTGGTGCATGATTGGGGCTGGGGAGGAACACGGGAAGTTGGCCAGCTGCGGAGGGACCACAGGAGGGCTCCAGGGCATGTCTGGCCCATCTCACTCAGTCTCAGATAACCGGACTTTAGCAGCAAGCTAATCTGGTCGGAGCATCTGCCCCCTAGTGGTCAGTGGACATCATAGCAACTGGTCAACTGGTTGATTGTCTGCCCCCTGGTGGTCAGTGCACATCACAGCGAGCAATTGAGCAGCCTTAGCATATCATTAGTATGTTAGGCCTTGATTGTTTGAATGGCTGACAATTAGCATATTAGGCTTTTATTATATAGGATTAGAGGTTTGGTGCATGAAATTCGTGCACTCGGGGGTTGGTCCCTTAGCCCAGCCTGGCCCCTCTCACAGTCTGGAGCTCTCAGGGCATAACCTGAGAGCTTAAGCCACAGTCTGGCCTCCCTCTGCAGGAGGTGACCAGGTTGATCAGGGGAAGGCACCACTCCTATCAGCCACCAAAGTGTTTTCATCAACTCTGACTCCAGTCTCTTCACCACAAAGAAATGACAACTCTCTTCAGGCATTTTCAAGATGTCTCTTTCATAGGATATAGCTTTGCTCTCTTTCATTTCTTTTTATCCTCACCTGAGGATATTTTTTCATTTATTGTTAGAGAGTGTGGAAGAGAGAGTGAAAGACAGAAACATCAATGTGAGAGGGACACTTCGATTGGTTGCCTCCTGCATGAGCCCTGACCTGGGCCCTGGCCAGGGAGTTATCTGCAACCTAGGTACATGCCCTTGATCAGAATCAAACCTCGAATTGCAGTATTCGAGGCGCTATCCACTGAGCCAAACCGGCTAGGGCAGGATATGACATTTCTTAACTCCTCCAGCAGCAGATCTTCATTTTTTCCTCCAGAAATGAGGTGGAAAAATCCTAGATAATCTTCTTGGATTCTTATTATCCAAGTTACCAAGAACACTGCAAGTGGCATACAGGGAGCTCAGCCAATGAGCGGTCAGAAAAGGTGTTTCCTCTGCAGCTCACGTGCAGAGGCAGGACTGATGGCGCACTGCAGCTGGCACACCCCCCGGTCTCCGCTCTGGGTCTGCCTAGGAGCCAGTTGTGACTGTTAGAGCATCCTGGCTAATTTGCATATTACCTCTTTTTTCATATATATATATATATATATACACACATATATATGTATATGTATATAAATATATAGATAAAGATTTCATTTTTATTTTAATTTAGTTGATTAAACAATAGTTCCTTGAAAAAATATTGAGGAACTTTTATATACTAAATGGCCATAGGTTGGAAACTACTGTTGCATTACTATTAACATTAGGTAAAAATTATTTAATTTTTTATATAATTATTTAATCTCTAATTATGTAAATAATCAAAGCTTTTATTATCTTTACTGTTTAGAAACTAATGAAATGTATAAAATCATTAATATGTTAAAAATAATTTGTCTGAGACTATACTTTTTGTATGATCACAGTTTTAAATGGTCAACTATGTTTCAACTTAATGAGTAGTGTGATAGATTTTTTTATTCCAAATTGACATTCTATGTAATCAGACGCTTAATCACCATCAGAAATTTGCTTTAAATTCTAAATACCTCTGCCCTCAGTAGCAACATTTTTGCTCCTCATATTACTTGAGCTGATTGACCTCATAGCTTTTTGCTCCCTACCTATTAGCTTTTGAATAAATTTTTTTGCTTTGTATTTTTTTTTTAATTACAAACTTTCATGGTACCTACTTCTATACTAAGGGACCAGGTTATTTAGTGAGAGTATCACCTTTTTTATTCCTAGGTTTGCATCCTTTAATTCATATTACATTATTATTAATATCCTGGCATTTTGATTTCATGGAATAAAATACTTTTCTAATTAACTTTATAACACAATTACTGCCTTTACTGAGTTTCACCCTATTTTAAGCAGTATATTAATGATGGGGGAGGGGGGGGAATATTAGCTAACACCAGAAAATTCTAAAGTTGACTATATTATTCCAAGTGGCTGCTATGTAAGTAACAAAGATCCAGAACCTTGGGATGATGATAAAGAATGTAAATATAAAGTTATCTGAGAAAGATACCAATAATTTTATTTGTAGATCATTTTTTAATTTACTAGGTAAGAGTTGATATCCAAGGGATATCTATTAATGATTTGTTACATTGAAACTTGGTGAGTTGGAATAGAGGTAGGAGTAATTTATTGAGTTATTAGAGTTGTTATATTCTATAATTAAGACACTTTTAGGTAGATTTTTATACTAACCTGTTAATAATAAAGTTTATTTTTAGTCAATCCAACATGAAATCATTTTATGGTAAATCAGCTAATGGGGGGGTGTTTAGTTTGCTATCATGTTTGCTCTGCTTAAGAGATTTTGCTAAAAGTGGGTAAATTTTTAGTGTGAGAAAAATTGTTCTCATTCTTATATAAAGAATAAATGGCTTTTTAACTAGGATAATGGGCAAGAAAATATTTATAGTTAGAAACAGTTGAGAAATTTATACACTAAAGTAGTAAGGAATTTCTTGATATCCATTATTGTGTTCTTGATATCCAACATTTGAATGTTCTCAAGTGTTGTAAGCCATCTGTCATTGAAAAGCAATACCAGTAACAGCAAGCCATTAAAATAAAATGCCATGCATACAAAATTTGCTTTCTTGTTTGTACTTCATAAGTATTGGTCTTTTTAATTACTTCAGATGGGTTTTCTTTTGTGAAGTCTGTTGAAAGATCATTTAGCCATATGGCAGACAGTTTTATGTTTAACAGAAAGTAAAAGGAAAAAGAATAGATCTTTCAGAACTGAAAATTAAAAGTTTACTGCACCTGTGTCTTTTAGCTTCCTTGAGTAACTTTTTCTCATTACCTATCTTCATTTCTCTAGGAATTTAAATTTATGTAATTTATCTTCTCTGGATAACTTATGTGATAGCTATTGTATGATTTTGTAAAAAATCCTATCATTTTCAGAATATGTGAACAAAAATCTATACTCTTAAAAAGTAAAGATATCAAGAGTATTTTATTTTGACTTTTTCACATTGATTAAAAATATTTACATGTAAGCAGTATTGAAGGCTACTTTGTAAGAACTGAAATTATTTTATCATTTGATAAAAATTTTATCAACTTTTTTTGAACTTCAGTTCTAAAAGACAACTAGATATATTTTAGACATAATAACTACATAATTTTTAAGTAAGATACTACTTGTAATGCTTTACCTTTTATCTCTGCTTGAATTTAACACTTTTGTGAATCTTCTTAAGAATCTGAAGGTAGGCCTGGCCAGGTGGCTCAGTTGGTTGGATTGTCATCCATACACCAAAAGGTTATGGGTTCGATTCCTGGTCAACGGAACATACCTAGGTTGCCAGTTCTATGATTCCCCAGTCAGGGCCAATCAATGTTTCTCTCTCTCACTGATATTTCTCTCTCCTTTCCTCTCTAAATCTTCATGTGTTTTTTTTAAATAGCCTCGGGTGAGGACTGAAAAATTAACAAAACATGAAGGTAGGAAGAGTGCCAATGAGAAGTTCAATTCTTAATTGTATCATCCTACAGACTAAAGGGTCCCCAGTTCGATTGCGATCAAGGTCATATACTTTAGTTGCAGGCTCTATTCCTAGCCCTGGTCTGGGCACATACTGGAGGCAATCAATTAATGTGTGTCTCTCAGATTGATGTTTCTTTCTCTCTGTCTATCCCCCTTCCTTCCACTCTCTCTAAAAATCAATGGGAAAATATCCTTGGGTAAAGATTAACAAAACAAAACAAAAAAGAACTTAATTTTGATAGTGTGATTTAAATTTCCCAAGTCATTTTTGTAAAGCAGTCCAACAATTAAACTTGTTAAAGATTCAGAATATTATAATATTACTGGCTTTAAGTAATATTTATCTTTTATGTACTTTTATTTTTTCAGACACCCGGGGTTATTTCAGGAAATAATTCTAGCACCAGTGTTTCCTCTTCTGTAACAAGTGGCCTAACTGGATGGGCAGCATTTGCAGCCAAAACCTCTTCTACTGGTCCATCAACAGCAAAATTGAGTTCAACAACCCAAAACAATAGTGGGAAACCTGCTACCTCAGCAGCTAACCAGAAGCCTGTGGGTCTGACTGGTCTGGCAACATCATCCAAAGGTGGAATAGGTTCCAAATTAGGTTCCAGTAACAGCACTTCACCCACTGTGCCATTGAAACCACCTCCACCCCTAACTTTGGGCAAAACTGGCCTTAGTCGCTCAGTTAGTTGTGACAATGTTAGCAAAGTAGGTCTTCCTAGTCCAAGTAGTTTAGTTCCAGGAAGCAGCAGCCAACTAAGTGGAAATGGAAATAGTGGGACATCAGGGCCTAGCGGAAGTAACACCAGCAAAACCACTTCAGAATCAAGCAGCTCTTCCTCGGCATCCCTTAAAGGTCCGACTTCACAAGAATCCCAGCTCAATGCCATGAAGCGATTACAGATGGTCAAGAAGAAAGCTGCCCAAAAGAAACTCAAGAAGTAATGAGGCCAAGTAGGTTTTAATAGCACATTACCCTAAAGATTAAACTGTATTATACTATAACTTAATAAAAAAATTTCACAATGAAAGTTCTATTATTTCTTTCCTTAAAATGCTAAATATTCTTTAGAAGAATTTGGAAATCTTTTTTATTTTAAACCTGTTGAACATTTTTCTTTTAACAATTTCTACAGGAGGTGAAAATAGTGATTACAATAACCGATTCTTGGTGAGAACTTCCAGAAAATATGTGAATTAAAACAAAAAAGCAGTTTGTTTATCTAACAGAGCCCTAAGATTGATCCTGCTGAATAAGGTGCCTTACAAGGTGGCCGGGATGACCCACTAAAACGTTTTCTATATTCCCCCAGTATTCTTCATAATCAGTGTCAATACCCAGCTTGATTCTCCCTATTCTCCCCAAATGCTTCATCTCTCATTTTTAAGATTAATTTTTCATAATTAATCTTATGGTTTAATTGTGGTTTAATACAGGCATGGTTTCTGACATGCCTATATTATATTTTTACCTTTTTAGCACCCTATATCAATTATCTGTTTCTTTCCATAGATTGTGATCTACCATGCCCTTTTAATGCAATACTTCTGTCACATTGCCCACATTTCCTTACATTGCCAGCCTAATATATGTACTCTAGACACCTGATGCAGAAGATTCTTGCAGAATGGGCCTTCCTTACCCTGGCTGCCAGCCCATCCTGGAGCTGCCCTTCTGCCTTCCCACACTGCCCAGAGGTCTGGAGCTGCTGGGGTGGTGCGAAATGCCTGTGTCATCACTATGGCAACTGCACAAGTGTCCCACCCCTGGCCGCTGGGCACATGTGCATGCAAATTAACCCACCATCTTTGTTGGGTTAATTTGCATATTCCTGATCGGCTGGTTGGCATCAGGAAGGTACGGTCAATTGCATCTTTCTCTTTTATTAGTGTAAATAGTACATATTTAATACATCTTAAATTTTGATATATCCTGGTTACACACATCCTGAGAAAAATACCCAAAAGTCTTTGGGTGTATCATTTCTACTTGTTTACATACTGATAGCTTCTTCCTATACCATGAAAAACAAGGCTGTTTTGTTTTCACTGCCCCAAAATGTTATAGCATTCTATCAAATGTTAATTAACTTTCTTTAAAAGTAGCTCCTGTACAATCATTAAGGTTGTTTTGAAGTATGGATATGTACATTGTTAGGTCAAAATAAGTGAAGGATCTTAGTTGCCTTATTTGCAAGCTAACACATTATCCTGGGATTGTTTCATGTATGCTGAAAGTAGACATGAGGCTTTCTGGATCATAGAAGCAGTTTATTACAGCAAAATGCACCAGCCATTTGTACTCCCTGAATACAACATTTCATCCAAAACTGGAAGCCTTAACAAATTCCCACATTCACCAGACTGTAAACTAGAAATCCAATAAATTTCCACATCCCTTCAACCTCTGTGTGCCACTAAATCTTCACTCTATAGCCTTCAAGCTCAAATCCTTTCCCTTAATCCCTACAACATCATTATTTTAAAATATGTTGACAAATTATTTTTGTGAAGATAAAGCTCTTCAAATTGAGCTTGGTCTTTTTCTAAGAAAAGATTACTTTAAAACTACCTATTAAATAATGGGACTAAATTATTCATGGTAAATTAGAATTCAAGATTGAGATAATCCCATTACTTACAAAGTGGAGCAATCATTTATTTACATGTTGAAAGTCTGCCTGCAGATGTTTTTTGCTTTGAGAAACAGATTGCTGTTGATTAAATATCAATTTGGCATCAACCTCAAATTCTCTTCAGGGTCAAAAGACCAACGAAGATGTATACACCCATCATTATTTGTTTATAGTTTATAGTTTGGACTAAACTGAGCAAAATGACCTGACACACGCTCAGCTCAACAACTGTAGCAGCTGATGTAACCCTGGTGCATAGGAAACATTAAAGCAGTCATGCACACAAATTGCACACTGGCACTTGAAATGGAAAATTTTATTCCCTGTGTACTGGATAGACTTGAGAAGCAATTATCTTAATGTCTACAGTACTTCAGAGAGGACTTTATATGACTTGTTTAAGAAGTCATTTGTGTGTGTGTGTGTGTGTGTGTGTGTGTGTGTGTGTGTGTGTATGTAGTATAGCTCTTTGTGCATGTAAATGTATATTTAGACTCTGCACAAATGGATAAGTATACATATATTTAGTAATGTAAAACTCATCTTGACATTTTTATACGTGTGTATTTGGTATAAGAGTTGTCTCCAATTGGCTCTTAGACCTTGATTTTTCCATATCACTTAGTTAGCAAGGCTTTTTAACTGAACATGTGATGAAATGGCCAGCTTTATATTAATAGTATTGATCATTTATTTTGTTTTTCTTACTATTTAGGTTTTATGAGGGCAGGGATCTTGTTTGTCTTGCTCGCTAGGGTATTCCCACTACAGTTCTCAATAAGTATTCATTGGCTCAGTGAATGAATACACAAATAATTAGGTGAGCCAGCAAGTAAGCTTTTAGGACTGTAAGTTCACATCCTATTTTAGTAGGAATCTGTTCAGTACCACTTTTCTGTCTTGTGTACTGTGCTTATTATAAGATTATTTAGTCATAGATTCTAGTGACTTAAAATAGGAAAGGAAAACATTGAAAGAATATATTAGTTAAAAGTCTGGAGACCGGGTTTTGAATCCCTGTCCCTTTATGTATTAGCTGTGTGAAACTCTTTTCTCCTCTGTAAAAACATAATAATTTATGAGACAAAATTGAAGGCATCTAATGTTCAAAGACTGGGTGATTCTAACTTAGCAAAGATGTGGTAGTACTGTTAATAACTGATACTATAAATTATGATAGCCATAGGTTATAGGAAATACATCGTTTTATAGGAATTTTTATTCAATAATTATAAAAATTACATAAGTAGAGAAAACCAGAAACGCATTTACATACTATAATCTAGCTTTTTAAGTAAGATACGTTTATTTAATTTACTAAGAATCCACCCTCTAGGTTTTTTTTAACAAGAACATTTCATTCCAGAATATGCTTAATGTGGCTTGCTTAACTGAACACCTAAAGCAAATCTTGCCCAGAGTGTAATGTCTGGCCTCAGAGACTCGGCTTGAATTCTAGTCATCTTGGAGTGCAGATTCATTATATTGGAATAATTTGATAGATCCCAGAAAACTTAATGACTCAAGTATATATATATATATATATATATATATATATATATATATATATATATATAATGCAGTATGTATCAGAGGAGGGAGTTAATTGCAAAATTATACTTGTGCCGAAACCGGTTTGGCTCAGTCGTAGAGCGTCGGTCTGCGGACTGAAAGGTCCTGGGTTCGATTCCGGTCAAGGGCATGTATATTGGTTGCGGGCACATCCCCGGTAGGGGGTGTGCAAGAGGCAGCTGGTCGATGTTTCTCTCTCATCGACGTTTCTAGCTCTCTATCTCTCTCTCTTCCTATCTGTAAAATATCAATTAAAAAAAAACATTAAAAAAAATTATACTTGTATAAACACTAGCATTCTATAAATAGGACATTCCTAAAGACTATAAAATCTAGTATCCTTCCAGTTATTGAAATTTAATTACTTTCTCATCAACTATAATGTAAACTTATGTGTCTAATTTAGCTTGAATTTGTGAGGTATAGATGTATTTAGTGTGGGGCAGTTCACTAAATACCTTAAGAAACCATAGTTACAACAAACAGGATTTAAACAAAGTGGATTTTTTGGCCAGCTTAGAATATAAAGATTTCCTCTCTTTATTCACATAGATTTAAGAGGTTTTTACAGTGGACAAAAGGAAGCTCATGGGAAAAGTAAGAAGTTTTAAAGTCCATGTTTCAATAATGAAAACTGTAATTTGTGTAACTCATCTGAACTATTCATCACAGATAGTGACAAGCACTTAAATGGTCATCTGTAAATGTCCAAATTATATTTTAGACATAATATGGACTATGCCAGCACTTATAGTATTTTTTTGCAGTGCTGCATTCATATAGTTAACAATGTGCTTTATATCTCTTCTGCACAAGAAACCTTCGTAGAGTTGTTTTATACTAATGAATACCAGAACAAGATGTTATTCTGAAATACAAGGATTGTACATACAGTGGCTTTGTGATCCTCCACTCCCATGATTTAAGCACCCATGGTAATTTCGTATTACGGGGATTTTTATAATTTCTAAACTTTATTATATATATATTAATTTAAATCATGTATTTAAAAATAAATACTAAACAAAATGTAGATATACGCTTATTTGTTTTACAAAGAAAAATAGCTACAAAAATTATCTCTTTGTTCTATTTCAGAGAATACTGTACAATAACATTTCATTTAAAAATATAATTACGTTAGCATTTCTCACCAACAGCTTTATTTATGAAGACTTTTGAAAACTTACACACATCTTAACTATTTTTGAGATTTTATTTCCCTTAGGCCCAGTGAAATAATGCCTGGCCTTAAAATTACAGTGACTTGATCTTAACATACTAAAATAATGAGATTATTGTGTAATATAAAAAATATTGTTTTTAATAAAGCCTAAGTGGCAAATGAAATGCAGGCTGTGGTTTTAAAAATAGCAACGACATAGTTTTACAGTAATATATGTTCAGCACCAGAGCGGGGGACTGCAGTAGATGCTTCATTACAACTCTTGCTCGGCCGCTGACTGCAGCTGTGATTTTAACGGCGTGGCTCCTTCATAGATGAGATCAGACAGGAAGCATCGGTCCGAGGCCCACACAAATGACAAAGCTTCTTGCATTCATCTAGTCAGAATTTCAGCCAGAAGAGCAAATACATGTGATACTCATATAATTCTGCATTGGTGGTGACGGGGGGGGGGGGGGGGGGGGGGAGGATGGGTGAGTATTAACATCACAATTTAAATTGCATGTATATAAATTACAAATACATAAAATTTCCCCACTATCTTGGTTTTGGGGTATGTTCATAGTTTCCACAAGTAGCAAATTTGGATTTCCTTTTGCTTTACCCAAGGCAAACTGAAATTTACATATATCTTATTATTGGGTACAAATAACCGTTATAAAAGAAAAAGTTCCTGTACATTTAAAACAGAGAATCTTCTTTTGGTACCCAACTCAAAACAAGAAAAGAGTTTATGCAAAAGTGAGTTACCAGCCGAAACCGGTTTGGCTCAGTGGATAGAGCGTCGGCCTGCGGACTGAGGGGTCCCAGGTTCGATTCCGGTCAGGGGCATGTGCCTTGGTTGCGGGCACGTCCCCAGTAGGGGTTGTGCAAGAGGCAGCTGATCGATGATTCTCTCTCATCGATGTTTCTAACTCTCTATCCCTCTCTTCCTCTCTGTAAGAAATCAATAAAAAAATATATATTAAAAAAAAAAGTGAGTTACCAGTAGAACCTTATAAAACCATATTTAGATGAAGAATTTTAAGAACAGTACTCCTTCTTATCTACAGTTTCATTTGCCTGCAAGTTAACCACAGTCCAAAAAATATTAAATGGAAACTTGCAGAAATAAAAACATAGGTTTTAAATTGTGCTCCATTCTGAGTGGTGTGATGAAATCTCATGCCATCCAGGTCTGTCCCGCCTGGGATATGAATCATCCCACTGTGCAGCATATTTGCGATGTTATTCTACCTACCTGTTAGTCACTCAGTAGCCTCCTAGGTTATCAGATCGACTGGTGAGTATCCCAGCGCTTATAGCAGCCTAATGCTACATCATAATACCTATAATGTCACCCATTCACCTCACTTCATCTCATCATTGCATAATCTTACATTGTATAATCTTACATCAATAGAAGGGTGAATACAGTACAATAAGATATTTTGAAAGACCACATTCACATAACTTATTACAGTATTGTGTTATAATTTTCTATTTTATTACCGGTTATTGTGTTCATTTACTGTGCCTAATTTATAAAGTACATTTGATTATAGGTGCATATGTATAGGAGAAAGCAGAGTATATACAGGGCAGGTGTGGGAAATGTTTGTCCTGCAGGCCCCATAAGGCCCACAAAATCATTTGGTCTGACCCTGCCCCAAAGCATTAGGGGTGAGTTAGTTAAATGTTTGATCAAATACAGCAAGCTAATTTTTAAGTTGATCATTTTGTATGGCCCATGAATGATGTTATGAATATCCAAACGGCTCCTGGCAGAAAAAAAGGTTCCCTGATATAGGGTTTCATACTATCCAAGGTCTCAGGCATCCACTGGGGTCTTACAAGATATTCCACGTAGATAAATTTCTGTCATGTAAATGTCTTATGACTACCTGTAGATGTACATATATGTACATATACTAGTAAGTAATTAAAAGTCAGCAAGCCTTTGAAAAGCAGCACTTTCATTTTGTTATTTGTATTCCTCCAGAATAGATGTAACTGTACATTATACAGATCAAACCTTTTAAAATAATTTTAATCTTAATCTTAAAGTTTGATGTCATATTAGCATATTTTATGTGGACAATGAAAGTCAACCTTATTTTGGCTCTTAAAGGAAACCACTAAGTCAAATTTAATTTAATGTTGTTGTTTTCTGTTCCATAGAAGCATCTTTAGTTCAATAAAATATCTTGACAAACTATGCCTGAGATCTTAAGGGACTGTTCTGAGCTAATCCTAAATTAAAGCGCAGTGTTCTGGGACATTGTGTTACAGCAAACGTTAACCTCAGTGCCTGCCTTGTCTAAGTACAAATCAGCAACCAAAAATATTTGCATCTTGGCTCAGAACAGGGAACGCACATTCCCCATTCATTATCCAAATAACTGAGTGATCCAAAAATATTTTCTCATTAAAATATCATCAGCAATCATGTAGGATAGCTTTTAAACAATTATACTTTCAAAAATGTTTAAGCAAAACAGTAAAAATAAATAACCTAGATATTTCATTTTCTCTAGGCTAGTATCATGGATGTTCTTGTAGCCCTTGGTTTTGAAAAACTCCTCAATACTTAAACATGGACCTGAGGAAAAAATGGGCCTCCTCAGTGTCCATTCTTTGCATCACTGAGTGCTTTGTGATAGCAAATGTCTACCCTGAGTGGCCAGATTATTATGATCTCTGAATGCATAATAATCTGGCCACTCAGTATATTTATATATATATATATATGTGTGTGTGTGTGTTTGTGTGTGTGTGTGTGTGTGTGTGTGTGTCCAGTGCATGAATTCATGTATGTGTGGGGTCTGGCCAGCCTGGCCAGGAGGAGGGGAAATTGGTGGTTGGCCGGCCTGCCTGCTAGTTGAACTCCTGGTCGAGGGGACAATTTGCATGTTAGCCTTTTATTATATAGAATATACATTGAGTGGCCAGATTATTATGCATTCAGAGATCATAATAATCTGACCACTCAGTGTACACTCCTAGAGGGTTAGGACAATGTAGTGCAGTGTGGGCCCCAGAATCAGACCTAGGTTTGAGGCCCCACCCTCCCACTTACTAGTAATGTGACTTGGGCTACATTCACCTCTTTGGACCACATTTTCCTTACAATGCTACATCAAATAGGTTACCACATATGAAGCATTTAGGGCAATGTCTGACATTTGGTATTCATTCAGTAAATGTTAACATATTATGCTATTCAATAGTTTTCATTCAAAACTTAAAGAGAGGCCCCACGTCAGATGTCTAGATGCTGTTAATTATCAATTCCTCTTTTTATGTATTTAATACATTCCCTGGTTCATGTATATATGTATATAATCTACACCATGTAGTACACATATGTATATATAAACCATGTAATGAATATGGTATACTGGAGGCCCAGTGCATGAAATTTGTGCACGGGTAGGGTCCCTAGCGGCTGCCGGCTGCCAGCTGGGGCCTCCCTTCCTCTGGCTGCCTGCCTGCCACCACTGGCCAGGGCCTCCCTTCCTGTGGTTGGCCAGCCGACCCCACCCCTGATCAGGGTGGGGGGATCAAGGGCAGGGCCAACCAGGGGGAGGGACCACAGGCGGTTGGTGGGCCGGCTCCACCCCCTGGTCGAATTCCCAGTTGAGGGGACAATTTGCATATTAAGCTTTTATTATATAGGATGTGTGTGTGTATACATGTGCAACAAAGAGATGCAAAAACAACAATTTTGAGGTGAAATAAAGCATACAGAAAAATAACATACAGTAAATTGAAAAAAACCTTGTCCTTGGAGTCAACCTTTCATGATGAGAACACACTCCGAATATCTCCACTTTTAAGTAAACCGGAAGTCTGATTTTCTTACGCGTAAGTCATCTTTCCAAGGTAGTTAGCTGGCACATATCCTTTCTGCCCTCGAGCTTCAGCCAACCACCACTCTTTATTGCCACTTAGGTCACAGAATCTAAGAATGTGGACTCTTTGGTATTCCTGAAGGCTGAGTTCACAGTTACTCCGTGCTTCAAAGGCATGGACTGCATAGAAAATCTAGACGAAGAAGCAAATGACATAATTAGAAACAGAGCTTAAAAGTCTTGATGAATGTTCATAAAGATTGCCAACCTTTTTGAAGGAATGTTAGTTTTCTTATTTTCCCAAAATGACATTTCCTCAACTCCCACTGGATGTATTGTGCTAAAGTGTGGTCCAGATATGAATACAGTGAAATCAGCATTCTTATTGTTCTGTTGGCAGGAGTCTGAACTATGCTTGAAGGCAATTTGGCAGTCTCTGTTTAAAGTTGTTTTAAATATTCTTTCTTTAAAAATAATAGCTATAAGAATCTCTGCTACAGAATAGGAACATTGACAGATTTGTACATAATAATGTTACTGCAATACCCATTTATAAGATGAAAAGTGGGAGAGGAGTGAAAATAAAACTGAAGATTCAACAAGAAAATAAATTCCAAACCATACACTAAGGAAATCGGTAGTCATTACACGTGACTAATAATATGGCAAATTATTACGATAAAATAGTGAGCAAAAAGGACATAAAATCAGATGTACAATATAAGCCTAATATTGTTAGATTCTTTGGTAGAGTTAGAGGTGATTTTCACTTGTTTCCTTATTTTCTAAACCTATATAATGACTATGTAACAAACTTAAAATATTTAAAATACTTAAGTGACCTAGAAGAAACTAGTAAAATACATTTCCATCGAAAGATATTTTCTCCAACCACAAAAGAATACTTCACAATTAGTAGATGCCTAAGAAGCCCTTAAATAAATGTTTAGTCCCTCTTCCACTGAAATCATTAGACTTAATAAAAATGTTTTTCATTTTGGCATAAAATTAAACAATCAACTAATAACATGTATTCATTCATTTAATCAGAATTTATTAAGTACCTATTAAGCACAAGATATTATGTTATCATAACTTGTAACACAGCGAGGAGGGAAAATGTTGAAAAGAAAGAAAGGCACAGGGGGAGGTGGTGGGGGACATGGAAGAGGGCATAGAAGGGATAAATGGTGATGGGAGAAAGGAGAGAGAGAGAGAGAGAGAGAGAGAGAGAGAGAGAGAGAATGAAGGGGAGGAAGGGAGGAAGACAAAACAAGAAAACACCCTATGCATGCAGGTGATACATCAGCTCAATTTGAGCTGATTTTTGGAATAAGTGATCTTTTATAGGTGACACAAGGGGTGGATATATCATATTCAAAGGTACAGAGATGAATATATGAAAACAGTATATGAGAACGGCAAGCAGATTAACTTGCTCAAAATTGAGGGTCAATGTAATGAAACTAAGAGAAATAAGGTGTCTTGTTGAACAGGGAGAGACTGGGCAGTAACAGTTACAGTTGGTTTTTGAATCTTAAACTGTTGTTTAACTTTTGGTAAAATTCTGCTAGCATTGATGTGTGTACCACCTCAACAACTCAGCATGAGTCCACCTTCAGCAAAGGCGCCACATTTTCTCCATTAGCACATCAGAGTGCACTGTAGTAACTCAAATATATGTTGATTTGACTTGAAAGTTAGCATGAAAGGCTCGGATATCATACAAGAACATATGAAAGATCATTGTGCATCATGCGAGATACAAAGCAGATTGTTGGGCATGGGTTATTTTGTAATGTAAAAAGTAAAGAAAACAGCCTGGTTAGTGTGGCTCAGTGGCTGAGCATTAGCCTGCGAACCAGGAGGTCACCGTTTGATTCCAGGTCAGGGCACATGCCTAGGTTGTAGGCTCAATCCCCAGTGGGGGGCATGCAGAAGGCAGCTGATCAATGATACTCTCATCATTGTTGTTTCTCTCTCTCCCATTCCCTCTCTGAAATAAATTTTTAAAAATATTTTTTAAAAGTAAAGGAAACAGATTTGATGAGAGAGCGAGAAAATGGTGGAAGAGCAGATGGGCGGTTTCTGAGTCTTGTCCCGAGGAAGAGAGAGAAAGCAGCTGAGGATCGCGCTAGGAGTGCTCATCGACAAGCCAGGAGACTAGCAAACACCAGAGGAAATTTGGGGTCTGCTGATTAGGGAGCCCCCGACAGCTGACCACCCACAGCTGGGTCCCTTACCGGAGATACTTGCCGGCGCGGACGGGAAATCTCGCCATCTTGGAAGGGAGGAGGTTCGAGTTGGAGGCCTGATTATCCCCAGCCCCAAGGAACACCAAATGAACATAGTCGGCGCGAACCCTTGATCTCAGAGGAGCTCAGATTTCGCAGCGATCCGGTGGGTGAGTTCCCCTCGGACTGGTAGTTCTGACTGAGTTCCACTCGGCGCAGCAACACCCCCCTCCCCCCCCTGCGCACCAGCGCGCGTGGCGCACAGAGGCTGAGGGACTGGTCGTGGATTTACTTCTCAGCTGGAGGCGCGCCTGTCTGTGGACAGGGCTCCTAAGACTAGGGATATCTGAGGAGCGGCACAGCTGGATCTGAGTCCAAGAGGTGGCCGCAGAGTTGCAGGGGAGTGCAGCCAGCTCCGGACCGCCCCACCCCCAGCCATCAAAGACACAGAGAAGGGGAAAAAGCTAGAAAGGCTTTAGAGTCCTGGAAGTCATCCAGAAACACTGCCACCCAGAGGCTAAAGCACATAGGGTCTCTAGATTGGCTTAAAAATCAGGTCTTGTAATCAACACGGAGGAACGGTGAAACACAGTGAACTGCAACTACCGCCCAGACTGGGAACAGGCGTGCGAGACATAGCAACACAGAAAGTGAATGACCTTCATTACTGCAAATTTTGTTTAATTTTTAATTTTCAATTTTTATTTTTTTAACTGTTGAATTTTTGTTTTTTACCTACTTTAATTGCAAAGTTTACTCAAGAAATTTTTTTCATCTGCCATCACTAGATTTTACCTTTTTAATTAATTCATTTTTATAGGTAATCAACATTATTACTACTACTATTTTACCTTTTTTATCTTTTTTATCTTATTTTCTTTTGTTTATTTTTATTACTACTTTTTAAGTGTCATATTATAATCCTTTTTTTTGCTTTCTTTTTTTTTTTTTCCTTTTTCCTCTATTTCTTTTTTTCTCTATTTCCTCCTTCGGGATTACTACTCTAAAAACTATTCATACCTTGCCTTCTCCAACGCTCTATTCTATCTCAAACCTACCTTTATGACATCTCTCTATTCCTAACCCTTTACCTTTGGTGTCCTGCTTATCTTAACCCTTTACTGCTATAGATTTTCCTTACTCTTTCTGTTTACCCTCTCCAAAATTTTCACCTGTCCTGTGTATATATAATTCCCAACCCCCTGCTCCAATCCCATTCACACCTACCTTGTCACTGCCCCCCCACCAAAAAAAAAAAAAAGCCTTCTCTCTACCCCTTTGTTGTTGTATGTTGAATGCTAACTATATCAAAGGTTTATGCTTTTTTGTGTGTGTGTAAGATTGGTTTGCTTATTCTTTTTATTGGATTGTATGTTCTTGTTATCTGGGTTCTAGACACCTTTATTGGAGGATATTAATATTGCAAACACATTTCTGTCCAGTGCCTTGTGTGTTGTACCTGGTTGTGTTGTATTTTGTGCCTTTAACTCAAAGCAGGAGGGAGAGAACTACGTTACCAGGCACCCTATAAAGAGAGATCATGGGGAGACTAAGAAACAACCCGCCTGTGAAAGAAAATCAACCATCACCAGAAAATGAAGTAAACGAGTTAGAGGCAAGCAACCTACCAGAGCAAGAATTCAGAGTAATGATCATAAGTTGGCTAAAAAGAATGGAAGACAAATTTGACAATATGAATAAGACCCAAGAGGAAATGAAGAAGACCCAAGAGGAAATGAAGGTGACCCAAGAAGAAATGAAAAATGACATCGCTACTATGAAGAACTCAATAGAAAGCATCAAGAGTAGACTAGATGAAGCAGAAGACCGCATCAGTGAGCTAGAAGACAAAATGGAAAAAAAATACCCAATTACAGCAGTTGCTAGAAAAAAAAATTAAAAAACAGGAGGAGAGCCTAAGGGAGCTTTGGGACAATACAAAACAAAACAATATTAGAATAATAGGGGTTCCAGAAGGAAAGGAAACTGAGCAAGATATGGAAAAAGTATTTCAAGAAATAATGACAGAAAACTTTCCTGAGATAGAGAAGAAAAAACCAACACAAATCCAAGATGCTCGAAGGGTCCCCAACAAAATGAACCCCCAAAGATCAACACCCAGACACATTATAATTAAACTGGCAAAAAACATCGACAAAACCAGAATCTTAAAAGCAGCCAGAGAGAGACAGAAAGTTACATATAAAGGAAACCCCATCAGACTAGCAACTGATTTCTCAACAGAAACTCATCAGGCCAGAAGGGAATGGGATGACATATACAAAGTCATGCAAAGGAAGGGTCTGAACCCAAGAATACTGTACCCCGCAAGGCTGTCAATCAAAATTGAAGGTGTAATCAGGAGCTTCACCGACAAAAACAGACTAAAGGAATTTATCTCCAACAAACCAGCAATGCAAGAAATGCTAAAGGGTCTACTGTAATAATAAAGAAATAGGAAGTGAAGAAGGAACACAGGGGGATAGAATAAAAATGGCATCAAATACCTACCTTTCAATAATTACTTTAAATGTAAATGGTTTAAATGCTCCAATTAAAAGACATAGGGTAACAGAATGGATAAGAAAGCAAAACCCATTCATCTGCTGTCTACAAGAAACCCACCTCAGAAAAACAGACGCCCACAGACTGAAGGTGAAAGGATGGAAAAAGATTTTCCAGGCAAACGGAAACGAAAAAAAAGCTGGGGTAGCAATACTTATATCTGACAAACTAGATCTCAAAGTGAAGGACATAACAAGAGATAAGGAAGGCCACTTCATAATACTAAAGGGTGTAATCCAACAAGAAGAAATAACCCTGGTAAACATATATGCACCCAATTTGGGAGCACCCAAATACATAAAGAAACTGCTGGAGGACATTAAGGGACAGATTAATAGCAATGCTATCATAGTAGGAGATTTTAATACTCCATTGTCACCTCTGGACAAATCATCTAAACAAAAAATCAGTAAAGAAACGTCAATTCTAAATGACGTATTAGACCAGATGGAATTAATTGACATCTTCAGAACATTTCATCCCAAAGCCACAGAATATACATTCTTCTCAAGTGCACACGGGTCATTCTCAAAGATAGACCACATATTGGGACATAGGCAAAGTCTCTTCAAATTCAAGAAGATAGAAATCTTATCAAGCATTTTCTCAGATCACAGTGCCATAAAATTGGAAATCAACTACAATAATAATAAGCCAAAGAAATTAAACACATGGAGACTAAATAGCATGCTATTGAACAAAGACTGGGTTACCAGAGAAATCAAGGAAGAAATCAAAAACATCATGGCAACTAATGACAATGAAAACACAACAATCCAAAATCTATGGGACACAGTAAAAACTGTTTTGAGAGGGAAGTTCATATCCCTACAAGCCTATTGCAAAAAACAAGAAAGAATGGTAACAAATTATCTTACCCTACAACTCAAACAGTTAGAAAAAAAACAGCAAGAAAGGCCCACTGTAAGCAGAAGGAAGGAAATAATAAAAATCAGAGCGGAGATTAACGACATAGAGACCAAAGACACAATACATAAGATCAACAAAACCAAGAGCTGGTTCTTTGAAAGGATTAACAAGATTGATGAGCCTCTAGCCAGGCTAACCAAGAAACAAAGAGAGAGGACCCAAATAAACAAAATTAGAAATGAAAGAGGTGAAATAATAACAGACCCCGCCGAAATACAAAGAATTGTTACAAAATACTATGAACAACTCTATTCCAACAAACAGGACAACCTGGAGGAAATGGACATATTCCTAGAAAAATACAACCTTCCAAAACTCAATCAGGAAGAATCTAAAAATCTCAATAGACCAGTAACTTGGGAAGAAATTGAAGCAGTCATCAAAAAGCTTCCAGCAAACAAAAGCCCAGGGCCAGATGGCTTCACAGGAGAGTTTTACCAAACATTCAAGGAAGAACTAAAACCTATCCTCCTCAGACTTTTCCAAAAAATTCAAGAGGAAGGAACACTGCCAAACTCCTTTTATGAAGCCAGCATCACCCTAATACCAAAACCAGATAAAGACAACTCAATGAAAGAGAATTACAGGCCAATATCCCTCATGAACATAGATGCCAAAATCCTCAACAAAATTCTAGCAAATCGGCTCCAGCAGTACATCAGGAAGATCATACACCATGACCAAGTAGGTTTTATACCAGGAATGCAAGGATGGTACAATATTCGCAAATCAATAAACGTGATACATCACATAAACAAATTGAGAGATAAAAATCATATGGTCATATCTATCGATGCAGAAAAGGCATTTGATAAAATCCAACACCCTTTCCTGATAAAAACTCTCAACAAGGTGGGAGTACAAGGATCATACCTCAACATAATAAAAGCTATATATGATAAACCCACAGCCAACATCATGCTCAATGGGCAAAAACTAAAACCATTCCCTCTAAGAACAGGAACAAGACAGGGATGCCCACTCTCACCACTCCTCTTTGACATAGTACTGGAAGTACTCGCCATCGCAATTAGACAAGAAGAGGAAATAAAAGGCATCAAAATCGGAAAAGAAGAAGTAAAGCTGTCACTATTTGCAGATGACATGATATTGTACATAAAAAAACAAAAGACTCCATAAAAAAAAACTAATAGACTTAATAAATGAATTTGGCAATGTAGCAGGATACAAAATAAATGCCAAGAAATCAATGGCATTTCTCTACACCAATAGTGAACTTACAGAAACAGAGACTAAAAAAGCAATCCCGTTTACCATCGCACCAAAAAAATTAAGATACCTAGGAATAAACTTAACCAAGGAGGTAAAAGACCTATATGCAGCAAACTACACGACACTGAAAAAAGAAATAGAGAAAGATGTAAACAGATGGAAGAACATACCATGTTCATGGATTGGTAGAATCAACATCATCAAAATGTCCATACTTCCCAAAGCAATATATAAGTTCAATGCACTCCCCATGAAAATACCATGGACATACTTCACAGACCTAGAAAGAACTCTCCAAAAATTCATTTGGAACAATAAAAGACCCCGAATAGCCTCAGCAATCTTAAGAAATAAGAGTAAAGTAGGAGGAATCTCAATACCAGATTTCAAGCTGTATTACAAAGCAACTGTTCTCAAAACAGCCTGGTACTGGCACAAGAACAGACATATTGATCAATGGAATAGATTAGAGAATCCAGACATCAACCCAAATCAATATGCTCAATTAATATTTGACAAAGGAGGCACGAACATACAATGGAGTCAAGACAGTCTTTTTAATAAATGGTGTTGGGAAAATTGGACAGATACATGCAAAAGAATGAAACTAGATCACCAACTTACACCATACACAAAAATAAACTCAAAATGGATACAGGACTTAAACATAAGACGGGAAACCATAAAAATACTAGAGGCATCCACAGGCAGCAAAATCTCAGACATATGCCTAAAGAACTTCTTCACTGATACTAACCCTAGGGCAATGGAAGCTAAAGAGAAAATAAACAAATGGGACTACATCAAAATAAAAAGCTTTTTTACGTCAAAAGAAACCATCAACAAAACAACAAGAAAACCCACTGTATGGGAGAACATATTTGCAAACGATATCACTGATAAAGGTTTAATCTCCAACATCTACAGACAGCTTATACAACTCAATAAAAGGAAAATGAATGAGCCAATTAAAAAATGGGCAATGGACCTAAATAGAATCCTCTCAAAAGAAGACAGAAGGAAGGCCAAGAGGCACATGAAAACATGCTCCAAGTCACTAATTATCCGAGAGATGCAAATCAAAACAACAATGCGGTACCATCTCACACCTGTCAGAATGGCCAACATCAACAAAACAACAAACAACAAATGTTGGCGAGGTTGTGGAGAAAAAGGAACCCTCGTGCACTGCTGGTGGGATTGTAGGTTGGTGCAACCACTGTGGAAAACAGTATGGAGCTTCCTCAAAAAACTGAAAATGGAACTCCCATTTGACCCAGTAATCCCACTACTAGGAATATACCCCAAGAAACTAGAAAGACCAATCAGAAAGGATATATGCACCCCTATGTTCATAGCAGCACAATTTACAATAGCTAGGACTTGGAAACAGCCTAGGTGCCCGTCAGCAGATGAATGTATCAGAAAACTATGGTACATCTACACCATGGAATACTATGCTGCCATAAAAAGGAAGGAATTCTCATCATTTGCAGTAACTTGGATAGAATTGGAGAGCATCATGCTGAGTGAAATAAGCCAGTCAATGAAAGAGAAACACTACATGACCTCACTCATTTATGGATATTAAAGATCATTATAAACGAATGAACAGAAAGATTGATATAGTGACAGTAAAACAACAGGCAGTCTGTCAAATGACAGCGGGGGGGGCGGGTAGGGAGATCTGGGGGAGATAAGAGATCAACCAAAGGACTGGTATGCTTGCATATAAGAATAGCCAATGGACACAAAACTCTGGGGAGGGAGGGCATCTATGGGGGGGGGGGCAATGATAAGCTATGTATACAGATAATACCTTAATAAAAAAAATGGCAAAAAAAAATAAAAGTAAAGGAAACAAAAAGGGAGATACTATAAATTTTTGAGCAATGGAATAGCAGCAATAATAACTATTTTTTACAGTGCTTGTGACAATTTACATGTCAAATGTGCTTTATCCTCAATGGCCCTGCCCTGTGAATTGTGATTTGGAGAAGTAGCAACATGCTCTCAATCACAGAGCAACATGCTCTCAATCACAGAGCAACATACTCTCAATCACAGAGCTAGTTCTTCATACTGTTGCTGCTGGGACCATGTCCTCTAACTCCTCTGCTTGGTCCCATTCTCATAATACTTTAGGAGCCAAACTCTTCTTCTAGCAAAAATGTGCAGAGTGAATTCTTACAGAAAGAGATTGGGCTCTCTATTATGTTGCTGCTCTGTTTGTTTGTTTTTTGTGTTGTGTTGTGTTATGTTGTGTTGTGTTGCGTTGCGTTGCATTGCGTTGTGTGTGTGTGTGTGTGTGTGTGTGGTTTTTGTTTTGCTTTTGATTGTTTAAAGTGTTACATATGTCTCCTTTTACCCCGATTGACCCCTCTCCCACCACTCCCCTTCCCAGGATAAGCCTCCACCACCCCAGTGTCCTTGTCCATTGATACTGCTCTGTTTTTGTTGTTGTTTAGAAAGTGAAGACCCTGAATAGATCCCCCAGAGCAGAGTGGAGATTTGGCTTGTAAGAGTATTCAGGAATATGATGTACCATAATACAGCTTCTGAGAAATGATCTGTTAAGAGCCCACATGAGCAGTTGCTAGCCATCTTTTGTAATTTTTATACATAATATATATGTTTTACCAATGCAGCTATAGAATTTTTTAGCAGGTTGAATCACTTACTGGTATATTATTCCTAAATACAGTTTACCCTTGAATAATGTAGGAAGGGGGTGCTTACAGCACTGACCCCCTCCTCCTGAGTTGAAAATCCACGTATAATTTTTAACACCCCCCAAAACTTAATTACTAATAGCCTACCGTTGATCGGAACCCTTAACATAAAGTTCATTAACAAATATTTTCTATGTTATATGTATTACATGCCTCATTCTTATCATAAAGGAATCTAGAGAAAAGAAAATGTTAAGAAAATCACAGGGAAGAGAAAATACACTTTCTGTATTTATCAGCAGAAAAAAATCGGCACATAAGTGCACCTACACATTTTAAACATGTTGTTTAAGGGTCAGCTGTATCTGTGGTCCTCTTTCATTTTAGCACATATTCTTTTAATGGGAGCATATAAATAAACTCTTCCACCTTGATTCGTTTGGTCTAAATTTGTAACAGCTCATATTTTAAACACTAAATATTGATTTTCATGAAACTAAATTTTGAAAGTGCAAAATTATAACATATACTTTCAATAATTTAGATGATCATGGTTCAAAATTAATATAGGATGAGCAGTTTTCAGTTTTTATATATGTTTATGCCCCCCATTTAACATACGATAGATACTCAAAATGGAAATATGTCTACTTTTAAAGAGGCAACAGTTCATAACATTGAATTGCAAGTTAGAAGTTTTCGACTTGTTATGGATTTAGAAATAAAGACTTTCTTGTATTTAAAATATTTTAATTATTCTAGAATGTAACTTTCTTTCAATGTTAATATGTTTCCGTCCAGACACATTACAATTCAAGTCAGAATCATCTGGTTCTTCCATAATCATCTTTTCCTTGGCATTCCTTTCATTTTATTTTTCCCATCACCATTTATCCCCCTATGCCCTCTTCCAGCTCCACCTCTGTCCTGCTGCAATCACCACACTGCTGTCCATGTTCCTCGGCATTTCTTAAGATAACATCTTATTGTTGGCTTCTTTTTAAAGATCTGGCTCATTTTATGTACAATATTTTATGAATGCAATCCAGTTGTCCACAGCATTTGCTTTTTTAATAATACTCTGTATTATTGCATTATAGACTCATGCTCAATTTATTACCCACTGTTTATAACCACAAGATCATTCCCAGTTCAGCATTTCCTTATTCTACATTAGTGCATTTAATCATCTCTCCCTTAGTGAGCCATGTTACTAGACTTCACTGAATCCTGGTTTTCTTTTTTCATCCCAGTTCTCCAATTAGCAACAACAAAAATCATAATATATTTTAATAAGCCTTTCCAAAACCAAAAATTAACTATAAGCCAATATTTACCATATTATAGTATACAGAGCTCAGGAAGCCAAAATAATTATCTCACATTTTAAAAAATGCTCATTTTTCTTTTCTTTTCTTTTTTTAAATATATGTTATTGATTTTTCACAGAGAGGAAGAGAGAGGGATAGAGAGTTAGAAACATCGAAGAGAGAGAAATATCGATCAGCTGCCTCCTGCACATCCCCCACTGAGGATGTGCCCGCAACCAAGGTAGATGCCCCTGACTGGAATCGAACCTGGGACCTTTCAGTCCTCAAGCCAACACTCCATCCACTCAGCCAACCGGTTTCAGCTCATTTTTCTTTCTTACCTTCCAGGACAAGCTTTTATGTACTTTAGATAATAATCCTATATTATAAAAGGCTAATATGCAAAGAGACCAAATAGTGGTACAACCAAAAAAAAAAAGAATATCCAGTCGCTATGATGTGCGCTGATCACCTGGAGGCACGCACAGAACAAGGTGGCAATGGCTGTGACAGGAAGGTGGAGGAGGTGAGTGGGGGCACCAGACCAAGGTGGGGTGCTGGTTGCGGTGAGCCCCTGGTGGTTACTGAAAATTCTTTGCTCCTGCACACTGTGGTCCTGCCTGGTGCTCACACCTTCTGCTGGTGCCAGACCTGCTCTCACCTGCTGCCCTCGCTGAAGCTGCTGCTCACATCCCCTGCCAGTGCCTGGTGCTGGCCCTGATCGCTCAGCACTGTTGGTGGATGTGAGCAGCAGCTGCAGGCTCTGATAGCCCCCTAAGGGCTTCTCCGCCTCCCCCTGCTCCTGAGGGGCTATCAGGGCCTGCAGCCGCCTCTCACACCTGCTGATGATGCCAGCCCCAATCACTCCACGCCATCAGTGGGTACAAACAGGGCTGGTGCCATCAACATGTGAGAGCAGGTCTGCTAGCAGACAGGGGACTGGGAGGCTGTGGTGGTAAGGGCTAGGCGGGGCATGGAGGATGGGCTGAGACCCGCTCCTGTGCCCACTGCAGCCTGTGGCCCAGAGTTCCTTTCAAGGTACCCAAATTCATGCCTGATCTCCTAGTTATGTATGATTATTACACAAGTAATTCTTATTTAAAATATTTTTTAAATAAAGGTAAGCTAAAAAGGAAAATCATCCAACTGCTATTAATATCTTGCTTTCCTTGCTTGTATACTGCCTTTCTTTCTTTGTCCTTTACTTTGTCTTTTTTTTCTACCTACCCATCTAAGTGCTAATAAACATACACTTAGAGTACACATAATTTTTGCAACCTGCTTTTTCACTTGAAAATATAGTAAAAAAAAAAATCTTCTCATGTCATTAAAACTTTCTAAAGCATCATTTTAATGACTACTTAAATACATTGAGCTCCAGCCTGCTGATTTTTGAAGCCTTTCTTAAACAGTAATATACTACATATATAGCATCATTATTATAAGTAGTTGAAATGTAAAAATGAAGGTACAGAGAAATGAATTTAGAATTAGCAGCAAAAACAACTAACTTCTGAGAAGTCAAAAATTATGTCCTCAGCATTATGTATGTGGGAGGGAAAATAAGTGCACTTATTCTCAGACATTGAAATTCCCACCAAAACTGGATTCTAACTGTTATTAAGCCCAGTCCTTTTGAGAAGTACCAAAGACTGCATGCATCACAGTAGTCCAGCATCCTGCTTGCCACACAAGGCATCTTAGAGGCTGTGGTGTTTGTGAATGTGATGGGCACTCCTGTGGTTATGTTATATGGCAAAGGTGAAGAGATTTTGCAGAAGTGCCTAATAAATTGGCTTTGAGTTAGTCAAAGCTTATCTTGAACTAGAGCCCAGTGCACAAAATTTGTGCACGGGGTGAGGGGCTTTCCCTCAGCCCAGCCTGCACCCTCTCCAATCTGGGACCCCTCAAGGGATATTAAACTGCCTGTTTAGACCCAATCAGACATCCCTCTCACAATCCAGGACTGCTGGCTCCCAAATGTTCATTTGCCTGCCTTCCTGATTGCCCCTAACCACTTCTGCCTGCCAGCCTGAACACCCCTCAACCACTTCCCTGCCAGCCTGATTGATGTCTAACTGCTCCCCTCCCAGCCTGTTTACCCCCAACTTCCCTCCTCTGGTCGCCTGGCCACCCCTAACTGCCCTCCCCTGCAGGGTTGATTGCCTCTAACTGCCCTCCCTTGCAGACCTGGTCCCTCTCAACTGCCCTCCCTTGCTTGCCTGATCACCCCCAACTGCCCTCCTCTGTTGGCCATCTTGTGGTGGCCATATTGTGTCCACATGGGGGTAGTCATCTTGTGTGCTGGAGTGATGGTAAATCTGCATATTACTCTTTTATTAGATAAGATAGCCTGACTTGACGAGAGATTTGAAACCAGAAAGATGCTCACCTGCTGGCCTTGAAGGAGCAAACAGCCATGCTGTGAACCGCTTAGAAATCACCACATACACATTTCTGAGAGCAGCCTCTCAGTGTTGAGAGGCCTCATGGCCCTTGGCTGATGACCAGCAAGGAAGCAGAGGCCTCAGTCCTACTGGCACTGAATTCATCCAGTAACCACAAACTTGGAAGGGAACCTCAAGTTTCAAAAAGAGCACAGACCAGCAAAATCTAGGCTGCAGCTCTGTGAGATGCTAAGCAGAGCCCCCAGCTAAGCTGTGCCTGGATTCCTGACCATGCAAATGGTGAATGTATGTTGTTTTAAGCTACCTATTTTGTGATAATTTGTTATAAAATTAATACATCATAGAAAATTAATACATATCATGCTGTTACTATTTGATGAGCAAAAGGGGGAAATACATTATAATGGGAAGGCACATTCTTACTGCTTTTTGACATAGCATAGAGAGTAAAGAAGTTTAAAATTAAGTCCCTTATTATAAATCAGTCCTACCAGTCTGTGAATATCCATTGTTTCATCCCCATTATCTACAGTCTCTGGATCATAAATTACCGTATTTTTTGGACCATAAGACGCACTTTTTCTTCACCAAATAGTGGGAGGAAAAGTGCCTGCGTCTTATGGTCCGAATAGAAGTGCCTGCGTCTTATGGTCCGAATTGCAGAGCGGCAGCGGGTCCCCTGGGACCTTCCGTGTCCCTGGGGACTGCATATTTGGTGAAGAAAAAGTGTGTCTTATGGTCCGAAAAATACGGTAGGAGAGCTTCTAAAACATTCAGAGAAAAATCCCTGCTTTTTGCCTGTGATGTGTATGTAAGATTCTGAATGAGTTGGTACTGAGGGCCCAATATGTAGATTGGCAATACCTCCCAGTTACACCTGAGTCAGTCTCATCTGGTAAGCACTCTCTTTCATTAACAAAAGTTTCTCATTATAGGTAGCAAGTTACATTTTCACCCTACCTTAAGACTTCTGATCCACTATAACCATTCTAGAAAATGCTGAAAGCTCTTTACCCAACGATTTTTCTTGATTGGGTGAAAGAAGTGATTAATATAAGTTAAGCCTCCAGAGCAGTGGTTCCTACCCTTTTTCAATCAAATTTCCCTTTGGAAAATTTGGACTTCTTTTACCGTAGTTATTATACACATAAGCAGACAGTTTGGGACAGATTGGAGGATATTCATGAAACCTTCCAAATCCCATTCACAGAACCCTTTTATTTTTTGCATTCTTCCAGTTTAAAAACGGCTTTAGTATAAAAAAAATCTCACGGCCAATAAGGTCTTAAGTCAATCAGAACTTGCCTGTTTCTGACTGATTTTTAGGCCCCACTGAGTCCCCTGAATATCAAATAGAGGCCAAGGCCACCCATCCATCCATCTTTCTTGCCAGGATTCACTACAACCAGCGATAAGGCTAGATCACAGCTGATAACCTCCCTTGACAATGTGCTGTTGCAGTTCTGGAAGAGAGCAAGGGAAGTGCTGCTGCCATGGTAAGAAAGATAGGGAAAGAAATGCTGGCCCCAAGTGTCATCCAATTAAGGCAGTACAGGTTTCAGTTGATATTCCTGATAATAAAATAAAATCAAGAACAAAAGTCCAAAAAGTCACACGAAAAAAAAAAAACTGCTTTGTAGGATATCTCAAATATGCACATTACAATAAACAGTGTATTCTCACTGTTCACAAAGATGATACAATTTACTCCCACTTTTCAATCACTTTATAAAATCACTTTATTAAAAACGGAGGTAGATATTTAGTTACTGTTGCCTAAGATAAATTGTTAAGTGGAAAAAGATGATTTAACACATGCATGTTCCCACTAATATAAATTTGTGTTTGTATATGCACAATGTCTGAAAAGATAATCTGAATATTGCCTCTGAATCAGAGTATAACTGGGGAAGGAATTAATATATATTATATATACAACTAGAGGCCCAGTGTACAAAATTTGTGTGTGTGGGGGGTGGTGGTGCTTGTGTGTGTCCCTCAGCCCAGCCTGCATCCTCTCCAATCTGGGACTTCCTTGAGTGATGTCCAACTGCCCATTTAGGCCTGATCCCAATGTCCCTCACAACCCAGGACTGCTGGCTCCCAACAACTCATCTGCCTGCCTGCTTGCCTGATTGCCCCTAACCACTTCTGCCTGCCAGTCTGATCACACCTTAATAGCTCCCCTGTCAGCCTGATCGATGCCTAACTGCTCCCCTGTTGGCCTGGTCCCCGCCCCCCAACTGCCCTCCTCTGCCAGCCCAGACACCCCTAACTGCTCTCTCCTGCAGGCCTGGTCACCCCCAACTGCCCTCCCTTGCAGGCCTGGTCCTTCCCAACTTCTCTCCCCTGCTGGCCTGATCGCCCACAACTGCCCTCTCCTGCCGGCTATCTTGTGGGGGCCATCTTGTGTCCATTGAGGACAGCCATCTTTGACAACATGGGGTGGCCATGTTGTGTGTTGGAGTGATAGTCAATTTGCACACTACTTCTTTATTATATAGGATCTTTCTACTTTTTAAGTTTTTCACAAATGCCATGTATTATCCTTATAAAAAACAAAATTAATTAATAAAAAGCCACTAAAGAAAAAAGCAACTTAAAAAAAGAGCCAGGTAATTAGGTAGTTGGTCACCACTTGAGGATTAATAGTTAAAGATATTGAAACTTTCTAAAGTAGAAAAAAGGAACTCTACGTTATAGTTAACTTACCATTTTGCAGAAGAATCATCCCACTTGCCTTTGCATTGATGCATTGAGGTAAGAGTAGCTCTTAAAGAGTGTCATTATATGTTATATCATTTTACAAAATTAAAAACAGCCAACTCATAGATCACTCAATGAAGATATTGCCCTCAGAAGACATAGGAACCATTTCCACAGGCTGCTGCTGGCAGCAATCTGTTCAGTGTGAGCTGTTTTCCTCTATCTGAAGACCATCTTCACTCTAAGTCAGCCGTGGGCAAACTATGGCCCGCGGGCCGGATCCGGCCCATTTGGCTGTTCTAAACTATTGCAATAATAATAATAATAATAATAAAAAGACTGTACCCATTTATGTAATGATGTTTACTTTGAATTTATATTAGTTCACACAAACACTCCATCCATGCTTTTGTTCCGGCCTTCTGGTCCAGTTTAAGAACCCATTGTGGCCCTCGAGACAAAAAGTTCTAAGTGCATCACAGCAGGGAAAGGGCCGCACCACCACTGCCTGACTGTCACTCTGTGCCGGGCACTTTGCATACCCACCTTATCCCTAATCCTCACAGCAACTCTGCAAAACAGGAATTACTGTCCTTATCCCTGCATTTGAGGAAACAGACTCAGAGAATGAATTCCCTGCAAATGCTTGCACAGAGAGTAAGCCGTTAACAGAGTTAGGACTTGACGTCAAAGCTGATGCTCTTCCACCAAACCTTACAGTAAGAAACATTGTTACCAGTGAAACCACCTTTCCTGATTTGAACCACCAAGCATCTTTACATCAAGGTTGAAACTCTTACCTGCTCATCTACCTCTTGAAAACTGTCCACATCAGTGCTGTTTGTTTGAAACTTGCCACATGTGCCACTAAGAGATGAGCTGCTGTCACTTATGCTCCCTTCCGGGGTGCTTGTGACACTGTCCCTCGTTGGCCGCGAAGACACAAAGAGGCTGATATTATCAAAGTCATCATCACAGGACCTGTTCTCAGCACCCACCTTCTGTGCTTTTGCCGGGTTGTAAGGTTTTAGGAAGGAAGAATACACATATCCTTTAGTAACTAGACAGGAGGAAAAAGAAAGAAGAAACAAGGTCATTCGCATACACTTTCCAAACATTTGTGTTTCAAGAAGCACACAGAGATCCCTGGGAAAGACTCAACCAGAAGAGAGCGATGGTTCCGTGCATCTTAAGCGAGTCACTTACTTCCTGTGTCAACCAGCCACCTGGTCATACTCCCCAGTGGATCTTTCTGCTCCATCACAGCCACCAACTCCCCTTCCAGAAGATTGATGTCATATTCTTGGGTAGCATTGCATTTGCGCTTAGCTTGGTAGAGTTCCTCTGTACTGTATGTGGACAGAAGTTTGGAGCGGTGAGTGTCAGTTTGACGTGGCACTTCTGGCTGGGAGAGAGAGGTAAGGAGAAATTTTGGTTTAGGCAGCTGTGTTCTAAAATCCTCACTGGGTTGATAAATACTTCTCTAGAATTTTTAAAAATGTTGAAGCCATACTTGGATCTGGGATTATTTCAGTGCTGAGGCACAGATTGGGCTATTATGGTGAAGTATCCAGCTGAGTTATACAGTGAAAAAATCTCTAGTTAGCACACGAGGGCAGTGTTGTAGAAAAGAAAGAAAATTCAAAGAAAAATAAGAAGGCAGTGGTTCTAATCCTTCTCTTATGCTGAATGCGTTTTTACTTCTTTGTCATACTAGAGATGTGTTCTTGCATATTAAGCATTTGATAAATATTTAATTGAGAAATTTTAGATGTGTATGTCTTTTTCTGGGAAACAATACCAGTAAACTAGGCAGGAAGAAGTCAAGGGGCCTAGTCCCGTCCCAGTTCTGCCACTAAATGGCTTTGAAAAGGCCACTTCATCTCTGCAGCACGGGACTCCTTATCTAGAAAAAGTGGAAGGTTTGAACTATACAATTTAGCTCTATAGAGTTCTATTATTTAGTCAACAGATACTTACAAAGTATCTAGCTTATGTCAGACACCATTTTAGTTGATTGGAATAAATACATCATGTACAAAACAGACAAAAATCTATATGCTTAGAGGGTAAAAAGAGACAAAAGTGTCTTACATAAAATAAGTGTGTAAATGACAGGATATTAGAATGAGATAAGTGATATGGAAAATCATATAAATTATAGTTTAAACAAGGCAAAGAAGCGACAGTCATCATTGGCATGAATGTTACCAAACTCACCAGAATTTGCACAGGCTTTTTCTTTTCAAAACTAAGTTTTCTCTCAATAAATGTGGCACTGTTGTCCTTCATAAAATTCAGATTGTGAACCTCTTCTAGTACTCTATTCTGCACTTCAGATATGTTTGAAACCAACAATGGTACCTATAAACATAAAATATATGTAATACTTTCAACAATACATAATATATTGTTCCAAGTTATTGTTTCAGTTTCAATAACATGACATTGAAATACCAGGCTAGGTGCTGAGTTTAGTGAAGAACAGTGAGAAAGTACAGTGTAGTTCCACAGTGAAAAATTAGGTCAACATTAGAATCAGAAAGAAAAATGACCTAATTTTCCATCTCCATAAATCCCATTAAAATGATAGGAATAATTTTTTTAAAGATTCAAGCCCAATAAAAGGAGAAGAGAAGGAAAAATAGCAATAAAGTTTTGAGGAAAAGGCTCAGAAATTGATGGCAATAGTCACGTTTAATGTGTTGGGTGGGATAGTGGGAAGTGGGAAGAGGCTAAGCTGTTTTAAAACAAATCAGCAATTTTTTTGACATGCTTCCCATTGAGAGATGGAATCCACGTCCCCTCCCCTCAAACTAGGTGGGCCTTTCTGACCACCTCTAGGAGTAGAATGTGAAAATGAATAGAACAATGGAAAAGATCCTGTCTGACTTCCAAGATTTGGCTGCAAAAAAGACCACACAATGTCTGCTGGGTTCTCTAGGGACACTCGTTCTTGGGAGACTTCCATCACCATGGAAGAAGTCCAGCTGCGCTACGCCACTACAGCAAAAGACCATGTTGAAGTATCAGCAGAAAGAGTGACAGAAGGATGTTGAATATTTATTAGGAGCACTTCTCATAATAGCCCAAAAGTGGAAATAACCCAAATGTTCAACTGATAAATGGTTAAATTAAATGTGGCTTGCTGAAACCGATTTGGCTCAGTGGATAGAGCATCTGCCTGCAGACTGAAAGGTCCCAAGTTCGATTCCGGTCAAGGGTGTGTACCTTGGTTGTGGGCACATCCCCAGTGGGAAGTGTGCAGGAGGCAGCTGATCAATGTTTCTACCTCTCTGTCCCTCTCTCTTCCTCTCTGTAAAAAATCAATAAAATATATATATTTTTAAAAGTGGCTTGTCCATACTATGGAGTATTTGGGGGCAATAAAAGTAATTAAGTATAGTAACACACTAAAACATGGATGGAACTTGAAAATATGCTGAGTGTGAGAGCCAGTCATGAAAAAACAAAACACAAATTGTATAATTCTGCTTATATCCAAAGTCCATTTCTGTCAATTCAGAAAGGAGATTGGTGGCCACCTAGGGCTGGGAAGTTAGGGGGAAAGGTGGAGTCACCACTAATGGTTCAGAACTTCTTTTGGGTGTGATGGCAATGTTCTAAAATTGACTTGGTGATGGTTGCACAACTCCTATGAATATACAAAAAAAATGTATATTTTAATTAATGGGCTTTATGGTATATAAATGATACCTTGTTGAAGTTTTTACCCTCAAAACAGGGGCTGGTCCTATACTATTTTACGGCTATACAGTAGACCAGAATAAACCTGAAGAAGGAATGAGGCAGCTCTCTGTGTGTGGACATGGATGCCTCCCAGGATGTTAAAAAGCAAGTTGCATGGGGGGAGGGAGCTGGTGGGGAGAGGTCAACGGGGGTAAAAGTAGACATATGTAATACTTTCAACAACACATAATTTTTTTTAAAAAAAGAAGCAAATCGCAGAAGGGTGCTTTGACATGCTAATTTGTGTAGGGAATAACAATATATATGCAAATGTACTTCTAATGACTCAAAGGAGCCCTAAGTGAATAAAGATAAACTAATAATCATGGGGTGGGAGCAGGAGATGGGACGGTTAGGGGACAGGGGTGGGTGTGCAGCTGCTTATATAGTTTACATAGTTTTGCCTTTTGAACCATGTAAGTGTAACAGCTGATTATTCAATATAATTTAATTCAAAGGATAAGTTAATTAGACACCCAATAAAAAATAAGGTAGGAACAATTAATTTTCCTCCAAATGTCCATTAAACACCTAACCAGCTGAATGAGAACTAATACATGTGAAATTAAGGGCCAGGAAACCAACCTGATTTTCTAAAGTTGATATTAAGATGCAAATATCTTTCTTCCTCTTCAGAAAATAATTATGAAACCATATTCTAATGGAAGGCTAAATGAGACACACACACACACACACACACACACACACACACACACACCTGTCTTCTCTTCTTTGGAGCAAAGCAAAAATGAAGACTGGTTTGACAATTATCCTATTGCTGTCATCCCACTGAGATGGGCTGCTTTTTGATCCTTATCTTAGTCCTGGTTAACACTGAAAAACTGTTGCATGAGAAGGGAAGGCAAAATATAAATGGAGAAGCTACAACATAGCATCAGGCAGGTGGAGCGTCATTGGTGTCACCTGAACCTGGTGGGTTGGCATCTGAAAAGGAATCTCCAAAACAAACTGCAAGTGTCTAAGTCGTAGCAAACCCAAACTAGGAAACTCTCTTTTCCCAGGAGCTTCCTATGGAAAACCACACAGACACTCACACGCACTCGCACGCACTCACACGCACCACACTGGTGCAAGCTATGGACAGGGCTGTTTTGCACGGACACTGTCTCCAATAGCTGCCCAGACCAAGGTGGCCAGGTGCTGGCGCTGTGCTCACCGGCGCCGCGGCGGAATACAGCTGCTGTTTCACCAGCGTCAGGTCCCGGAGGAGCGTGATGAAGCTGCACAGACAGTTCAGCAGGATCTTGCGTGCGGCCTGGTTGAACACCTGGAGCTCCTCCACCAGCTGGGCGTTGAGGGCCTCGTACTCCTTTCTGGCCAAGTCGGACTCCTCCCCCGCCGCCCGCTGCAGGTAGCTGTTGTAGTCCAGCAGCTTGTCATAGCGCTTCTGGATGAGTTTCTGAGGCCCTGGGAACAGGGACAGCAGGGCTGACAGGGGCGTCAGGACGAGCTTCTGAAGGTGAGCTGCCTGCGGAGAGAGGAAAGAATCCAGTCACAGGGCAGCCAGCGCTGCTATCCATGGGCTTGCTTCCTTCCTCCCCGCAGGGGCACCAGGAGGCAGCAAGGTATCCAGCCAAGTTAAAGAAGGATCTAATCATTTTCCCGGCGTTGTGGTCATCTCCTTCCAAGCTTTCCCCTTCCCTCTCTTTCTAATCCCCGTGCCAGCACGTGGAGGGAGGCGGCGGCCTCCGGCCTGTGACTGCCCAGACTGTGTAAATGATTCACCTGTCATTTTGCTGGCAATAAAAGAGAGTCCATCTTAGAATAGATATCTGCCCTGATTTCCTGGCAACCCCGGTAGCTAATTATGGTAGTGGGACTGTATCGCCTATACAGAGAGTACCCCCTTGTTATAGGTATTTTGCTCCCGTGATAGAAACGACCCCAGGGCTGTTGCTTCCTCTTTAAATACACGGAAGGATTAAGCCAATGCTGATTCTGTGTCGTAAATTGTTACATTTTTAGGTCTGAGGCATTGAAAATGAACTTCATATTAATGCCAAACCCCATGCCAGACCCTTAGCACCCTGTGTTTCATTTCTCCTCTTTGCGTGTCTTTCCTACCCTTCTATCCTGAGGGGCACTTGTCCCCTAGGTTCACTGACCATCCTCTAGCATACATGCTTGGGTTACGTGATTATGTTATGGAAATTTGGAAGCAGGCTTCCTTTTGTACCCCAAAGTATGTCCTAGGGAATCAGACTGAGCAGCAGCTGCTATTAATTAACTTGGAGGGCCTCTGGTAACTTTGTCTGAACTCATGGGAAATCTAGGAGAGAGGAGAAACCCATCTTTATTGGCAATAACAATAGCCAATCCACATTAAATGTGATGTCTAATTCACAAAATAATCCATATGCACCTGCAGACTGTTAAATGAGTCCTTTGGCTAAGCAAATAATCTGTTTTCTGTTCTGGAATAAATCGCTTTGTCTGGGGCATGAATGGACTCTATAGGTAGTGTACTTACAATACTGCACTATAATTACAATATATATGCCATGTGACATAGACATGAGCCAAGTGCATGGGAATTGTAGTCAGAACAAATAAGAATCAGATTTTATTTTAAGATTTTGTCCTATGAAAATGTGTAGGTAAGTATCTATCATGTTTAGATAAAAACAACTTCTGTGCTTTCAGATAGATGTTTGATTTTTAAACAGAGTTCAAATATATGTTACCAATAAAAAGTTACTTTCATGTTGAGTTTTCTGATAATTATTTTAATTTATCCTGAGTTATCATCTTGTGGTGTTATGCAAGGTAGGAATATCTTATTTCATCTTCCTGTTGAATTTTGGAGCATGTGTGTGTGTGTGTGTGTGTGTGTACTCTAATAAAAGAGCAAGATGCAAATTGACCATACCTTCACAACACCCACCAGCAAATCAAGGGTGAGTATGCAAATTAACCAAACAAAGATGGTGGGTTAATTTGCATATGCAGGTGCTGAGTGGCTGGGGGCAGGGTGCGACACATGTCACCATGGCAACGATGCAGGCATTTTGCATGGCCCCAACCACTCCAGGCCTCTGGGCAGAGTGGGAAGGTGGAAAGGCAGCTCAGAGCCAGAGGGAAAAGGCGGGTCTGGCAGGAGTGAGGGTGGTGCTGGCAGCAAGGGGAAGTAAGGCCCATTCTTGCACAAATCTTTGTGCATCTGGCCTCTAGTACATAATAAAAGCATAATATGCTAATTAAATCAGACAGCTGGACAACCTTCTGGACGTCCTTCCTGGCTATCTTCCAGATGAAGCCAGGGTTGTGAGGGCAGAGCCCCTTGTACAAATCTATATATGTGACATAATCACATTTATTTACTAATGGAAGAGTCAATCCTAATCAAACCAACTCAGAACTAGTTGCATGTAAAATGTTTGTGATAACTGAACACAGTAATGGGGAAAAAGTGTGGAGATATTTGATCATTCAACTGAGATTGTTTATCTTCATGGCTAATTCCCGTCCAGAAGGATGATTTTTACTCCACTTTCTCATAGATCAGAGTACAGTTGACATTGTTCATGACACATTCCACCACCTCCTGTGATGATGCTCTCCTTCCCCTCCCCGCCCACTCCTGTAGCTGGACCAGTGCACCTTGACAAAGTTGCAGACGCTCTGAGCTTTTCTCCCATCAGCTGTAGTCTCTTCAAACTTCTCACCCAGGTTGCATGAGAACTGCATGGTCTTCACTGTGCTCTTGGTTTTGATGGTGAGGTTTTGGCCATCAGAAGTGAATGCAGTCTGGCATGCCCATGGCGCCCATTTCCAGAGCCGTTCCCATGCCTAATTCCCTCCTGCACTCCTGGGAGCCAAGCCTTGCTCTCCACTCAGCGCCACCTCCCTACCAGCTGCTGAATGGAGGCCATGGTGGGTGCGGGGTGTGAAGACCTGAGCATAGCAGAGCCCGGTGATGGGAACGTGGAGGTCTCTGGAGCATTCTTAATGAGGGAGAAGCTATATGCCGTGTTTTTACATGGTGCTCAATAAATATTTATTGACTTAGTTAATGAGTTGGGATTAAACTAAAGAGCAAACCCTTAAGGACTTTCCTAAAACATGTTCTAATTAAGCCTAGATAATGTATAAGAACTAGCCACACTCTTCCTATGTCACATGTCTTAAAAACTTCTTGCCCTCCTCCCTCTCTCATTTACCTAACCTAGCATCTTAGTTCAGATGTAATCCTGACTTTCCATTTTCCTGTGCTGGGAAAGCAAAGTACTTCTCGGTGTGTTTTTTACTGTTGTGGAGGCTGAATCACTTCCCAAGACTCGGAAGTAAGTGGGGCTGCTCATTGGATGTCAGGACTTAAGAAGGAGGGACATTATGGAGATTTAGAAGCTGGTACACCAGGAATGCTAAACACCCTCCAACACAAGGGCCACTCAGTGAAGATTTGTCTGACCCCAAATGCCAGTCATGCCACCTTTGATGGGCCTTCAAGACGATGACATAGTCTATTGCATTTTATATGTAATACTTGAAATACTGTTATGAAATAACAATATCTATGGAACACAAGATGCTAAGTGTAAATTAGTATTATTCAGACTAGTTTATTACCCAAATATTTTATTGGCTCAAGTATCTCTTTAAGATTACCAAACTCTGTTTTATGATTCTGTATATTTTACTGAACTCTTAGAAAACAAATATTTACCACAGAACAGGAGGCATAATACATGACTCTTATATAAAAGCCCATTCTCACTAGGAAGGCTTTACTTTTGAGCCTACAGTAGGTTAATAAAAGTCACATTTTCAGAGATTGTCTTCACGCCCACGTGCGTAAGGACTCTAGGAAAATTGCAGCTTTCTAACTTCATAAATCCTTTCTGTATCACATGCACACTTAAACTAAATCTTGATTTTAGTTGCTCAGACACTTACTACCCTAAAAACACAGTCTATGACCCTCTTAAGTTTTGCTTATAGTGAAATCTACACTAATCCACTTTAAAATATTTAATGATAAAAAAATCTCCTGTTTAATAATCTACTAATTTTGCTTTCGTGCATGTTTTATTTCTAACCAGAAAAAAAATATGTGAAAATAAGCTTTTCTGCTAACTGCACTATTAAATTTGCATTTACCTATGAAGATAAGTAACTTACAAAGTCATCACAGGGATATGGGGCATTCCCTGGGGCCTCTGGGTGCCCCCCCTCTTCCTCATCCTTGGCGCATGAAATCTCCTGGAGCTCCAGCACACTCTGCAGGGCGAAGTGCATGGCATCCTGGAACCCAGAACAAAGGTACACAGAGGGCAAAGTTCCAACGTTAGTACAACGACACTCTTCCCAAATGGGCATTTCATCAGCATCACCCTCCATTCCCACCCAGAGGTAAGAAGGAAAAAAAAGAAAAAGCATTCATCATGAATACTCCGTACAAGGAGGTTACCTGTAGCAAACTATTTCCTCACTTCCTCCCATGTTACTTTCTCCTACTGCTCTCGATGATACCCTCTTTTATTAAGAGTCCATCTATTTGTTGTTGTTGTTGTTTATGTTAATTCTCACCCAAGGAAATTTTTCCATTGATTTTTAAAGATTGTGGAAGGGGAAAGGGAGAGAAAGAGACACATCAAATGGGTGCCTCCTGCACAATCTCCAACCAGGGATGGTGATGGAACCTGCAACTAAGCTACATGCCCTTGACTGAAATCAAATTCAGGACTCTTTGGTTTGTGGGCTGATGCTCTATCCGCTGAGCCAAACTGGCTAGGGCAAGAGTCCTAGCAAGAATTACTTGCGATTCTTTACCATTCAACTATTATAGATCCCTTATTTTAAAAATCACTCCTCTTTTATGTATGTCTTCCATTTTCTTTAGTGAGTTCAATGCTCTCTTTAAGTGAAGATGTTCACATTTCTGTTGAATCAGTTAGCGGAAATAAAGACTTTCCTCTGTTCCCAAGAGGCATTTACTCCTTTATCAAGGGGCAGGGTTCCCACTTTTACAACTAGGTTTTGGTTTTCGTTTTCCCAAATGGCAGCGTTTTACGAAAAGATGAGCAAACCTAATTGTAAAATCAGGCTTTGCATCAGTCAATACATAAAGGAAAGAATGTGGCTTGCTGGTTACATAGCATAGAACCTTGTCACCAAATCATTGTGCCCGACAATCCTCTGCTGTGATAACTTATCTCAGTGTTCATCTGCCTCTAAAAACTGGGAAATGGGAAGGGGACCATTGAGCTGATACACATGTAATTTTCTATGTTTCATTGTCACGACCCTGGTCAGGATGCTGTGAAGGACACTGTCTTCTTCATGAGATCCATCAGAACAAACTCCGGCCTGGTCTTCCTACTGGATATAATTATCCTGTTCTCCCATTGGTTCTCAACGAGGGCACCAAACCTCACAGGGGACTGGAAATCTGTGGGGGTATTTTTGTCTTTTACCATGGTTGTGCAGGAGGATTTGTGTGTGTGTATATATATATATATATATATATATATATATATATATATATTTTTTTTTTTTTAAACTCCACATGGCAGCAGCTCGCCCTGCTTTGTGTCTAGTTGCAGCCTTCCCATTTCGCCAGCTTTCCTGTGGGTCTGGTGTGATCCCTTTCTATTTTAGCTGTTGTTTTTTTCCAAATTGTTGATGAGGTGGCAGCTTAGGAGACTACCTAGGCCGCCATCTTGTTTCAGTCCCTCCAGGATTTGTATATTTTAATTTGAGTTATTTTGTTAGAATTTATTTTCACTCATATTGGTTTTCTTCTATGTATGACTGCTTACCGAAGGTTGGATTTCTTTCAGAGCTGTAAAAGGCACATTGTGAAACCCTGGAGGTAAAATATATACAGGCGCTCAGTTTGTTTCAGGATTGTGTGTTCACCTGCCTTTTTGGAGGGTCAGCTGCTAGGTAGCAACCACTAAATGTGAGGCCCACCTTGTGAGTTTTGTGGGTTTTTGAAATGGCCTTTCTGTTATGCACTTTTTACTTTAAACCTTCTCTTCTAATTTCATTTTATGTGCCTCTTTGGTTTTTCTTTCACTTCTACTCTTAAATTTGCAAATATGCGTCTCTAGTCCCCTCTGAGGTTTGCGTGCCCTTGTTGAAAACCAGACTTAAACCAACTGGAGTAGTCTCGCTGTAGTTAGTAGAAAGGCCAGTCAGGAACTTATATAGTCTAACAACATAAACAAAGGACATGTGTGCCCTGTCCGAAATGTTGAATTAGTGAGCTCATCTCCAGGGTAAAGAAAGCCTGTTGCTGACCAGTGTGGCCATCATGTTAGCAAACACCCCACAATCTTGGGAGATGGGTGGGAAGATGGAGCAGGTAGGGGAACAAAGAACAAAACCACAGCCTTCCTGCTGGCTTCCTTCACCAGCATCTTGTCACACCCCAAACTGGATACAGCGTGTGTCACCTTAAAATGAACGCACAGTGGATTTACTCTGCAGAATCGCCGCAGACATCGGTACCTGCTGGGAGGATCATAGAAGAGTCATGTCTCCCTTACCTGAATGTGCTGAAGGCAGAATGAAATGTTCTTCACACAATGCCTCGCGGTCTTTTCTAAAGATCTAAATAGTTTTTCTTCTCTATTGAAGGTACTGTCTTTCACCTAAAATATAGAGATTATTTATTTATTTATTTATTTAAATATATTTTCTTGATTTTACACAGAGAAGAATTGAGAGGGATAGAGAGTTAGAAACGTCGATGAGAGAGAAACATCCATCAGCTGCCTCTTGCACACCCCACACTGGGGATGTGCCCGCAACCAAGGTACGTGCCCTTGACTGGAATCGAACCCGGGACCTTTCAGACCACAGGCCAACTCTCTATCCACTGAGTCAAACGGTTTCGGCTTATTTATTTTTTATAACTCAAATTAATCTGGTATTTAAAGAAAAGTACCATGGGCCATATTGGCCAGCACATTACCGGAAACTCCCGGCTGGGACGAAAACCTCTGGTAAGCTGCCGGCTGCCTCTCACACAGCTCTCTCTGCGGACTGGCACGCGGCACAGCTGATGTGTGTGATGTGTGTGATGTGTGTGATGAAGCCACGGGGCACAGCTTCTCTTGCCGTTCAGTCTCCATTTGACCTCCCTCCGCTGCTGTGGCTCAGGGAGCATCTCCCACAGCTTCACCTCCGTCACAGCAGGGAGGGAGGTCAAATGTTTCTCTGCTGCGCTTAATGACATGTAGTGTGTATGTGCCCTTAAATTATAGTATATCTGTGAGCTTGCAACATAATGAAAATAAAATGAGAATTAAAAATGGAAAATAAAAATTTGACCTGCTGCCTGGAATTTCTTGTTTTGCTGTTATGTATGATGCATGCCAATTTACTTCATGGCGGTCATTTAGAAAATATTCTTGGATTCTTGGCTAAAGAAATGTGATAATTCTTTGTCAACTCAGATCTGAAAGATGATATATAATCTTAGCAAAACTAGCCCTCTCTTAAAAAAAAAAAAAAACTCAGCAGTTAAGGCACTGGTCACGTTGTATCCAGTTATTTTTTGTTATCTTATATGTTAAGCATTCAGGAAAAAAAAAATGCTTTTTATATACTTGTAACAGTGTCTAGGAATGCACACTTATTACTGCTCTTAATGGCGAGAAGAGTTTCTTGGCAATCAAATGACTAGAACCAGCCCCATGTTGGCAAATCTGTGTGAACAGCAAATGTTTCATAGTCTGTGGTGTGTATTCTTCAGTGTGGGACTGGCTAACAATCATGACTGTCTTCGTTCATACACTTGTTCATTTAAAATTATTGATCTTAGAATGGAATACGTAGAAAATGATGAAATTTTTATTTTTAACCATCTTAATAATGCTCATTTAAAAGCTCCTTTTTGCTTAAATGGGCGGAATAGCTCTTTGTAATCCACACAAAATTTAACTCTTTTCCTTAGGATTTCTACACTCTAACCCAATTCAATACATATAACAACAGGCTGTGGCAGATTGTTTTAAAATGCAGTTTTAAAAAACTCATCCCCAGCTATCTTGTTCAGTATATCTTGGCTGGTGCCCTGATGGTTTATAAAATAAGAGGCTCAAGGATCACACTCTGAGAAATATGGCCCATTTCTCCTTCTCTGTAGTCAAAACAGGCTGCTTTGTCTTGCTGGAACATGCTACTGTCTCTTTTCTGCTAGAAAAATTCTGTTTACTTTTTAAGGACTTGCTCAGTCGTCACCCTTCTACGAATGCTCCCTGTCATTTCCATACTCTCCACGGAAAAAAACGAATTACTCCCTCGTATGTGCTCTCGCAAAACTAGTCAATCATTTAAGCTATTCTCTCCAGTGATGCATCGCAGGTATTTTTGTCTTAATAATAACAACAGCTAACATTTATTAAACACTGTGTTCCAGACACTGTGCTAGAACCTGACATCCATTTGCTCATTTTAATTCTATGGGCAGGCGCCGCGATTACTCCCATTTTGGAGAAGAAACAGGTTTCCGGGGGAATGACAGAGATGACTGACGTTTTCCCTGTCATCCACCTACTGGTGGGATCGGCACTGTAGTTTAAGGTAGACACCTGGCTGCCCTCCCCTCCCCAGTGCCGACCCTCCCCAGATTCCCAGATTCCCACGCAGCGGGCTCTGTCCTTGAACTGGATTTTCATATATAGGACGTGAGTGAAAGTGACGTGTCTCATTTCTGAATCTTGACCTTAGAACACTGTCCTTGGGGCTTGAAGGAAGACCTGGCTGGGTCCCAGCTTCAACCAGGAAGCTGAAGATAATATGTTTAGGAGACAGCAATGCACACAATTGGGGAGAACTGAGTTCTGAAGCATCTCAGGCAGACGAGCCCATCTGGACCCACACTCAGGACCGTTACAAGAGGGAGACATAAATAATGGTCTGGCTGAAGCTTATGTGTTAGAATCTCTTGGTGACAGAAGCGTGGCCTTTATGCCAACGAACACAGGGAGTTAAAGAAGCTTGCAATGTTAATGGTAGGACCAGGATTCAAAGCTTAGTGGTCCGAGATCAGAACCTCTTTGCACGCCCAGTCTCTCACACAGAGCCTGGCACCTAAGAGTTCAATACATGCGTGACGAATTGAATAGAATCTTCCTCTTGGGTGATAGTTTTATATCCTAACTCCGCCAAATATGTCCCCTGAGCTGCTGACAAGTGCAAAATGGGCTGATTTGAGATTTATCTCTTCCTCAGTCCAGCCCATGCAGCTGATTTTCTGATTAACAGTAAAATGCTTCATTGCTGACAGGACATCCTCTCAAAAGATTAAGGGGAAAATCTAATTAATATCCCTCCAGGCCACTTTTCATGACAAAGCACGTTTAGCTCATGATTGAAAACTATCAGAAGCTGATGATAAATGTGTTAAGGAATATATCAGCTTCCACAAAAGCCTGCCCGGAATGAAGCCGGCCTATTGTCCCTCAGCGGGATTGTCTTAAATCAGAAGCAACGTGTCAAAGGGGAGGGGAGGGTTGTTTGCACGTATTTCCACACGCCTGTGGAGGCTGCCATCTCTTCTCACATGAATTCTCAGTTCAATTTTATGGCTGTTGTTTTTAGTGGCAATGCATTTTTTTAAAATATTCACCCAAGGATATTTTTCCATTTCTATTTTTTTTAAAGAGAGAGTGAAAGGAAGAGATAAGAGAGAGAGAGAGAATCATCAATATGAGAGACACATCAGTTGGTTGCCTCCCACGCATGCCCAGATCAGGGGGTCGGGGATCAGACTTGCAACCATGGTATGGGCCCTTGACTGGAATCAAACCTGGGACCCTTCAGTCCATGAGCGGACGCTCTATCCACTGAGCCAAACTGACCAGGGTGGCAATGTCTTGATTTTCTTTTCTCTGATCTGTGACCACACACCATAAATGTCCCAAACACCCCATATTATAGCTCCACATTCAGAGGAGAGGCCTGGAGTTACCTCCTGTATGCAATGGACCCAGTGAGCCCCTAGAAGAACATGAAGATGTAATCAGAAGGATAAATGAGCCATGTGTCCCCAGAAAGTCCATATTGGATACGGCATGGGAAAGTCATCGCAGCCGGAGGAGGAGATAAGAACAAGGCTCAGACAAAGTCTTGTACTCACAAGTCCTTGAGAAGGGGTCACCCCAGCCATGCAGGGTCACCAGGCTTGGTTAGGTGGCAGGAAGAAGCAAAGAGAGAGTCTAAGCCAGAGTCTTTATTGGAGTTTTTGAGGGAAACCCGACAGACACATTGAGCAGAGTAAGCAGTTTGAGTAATTGCCCTGGGCTTGAGGCTTTCCAGGTTTTCTATGATTGCTTTGTCCTTGGCCCTGGTATCGAGGGCAGAGGAATACTGGAGTGTGAGTGGGATAGGGAGGTGGTGGGGCTATGGATCCTGGATTGGTTGGTTTGCGAAGATAGAAGTGATCCCCACTGAGCCCTTGGCCATCTCTAAAAACAGGCTAATCCTGGGCTGGGCTGGCTCCTCAGCCAGCAAGCTTCTTAAAGATGTCAAAGCATCAAAAAATACAGGAAGTAAAAGACCTGATTAAAACACCGTGCATATAGGACTTTATAGCCATGTAGCAAGTGAGAAGTCTGAGCACTGAAAAAGGTAAATAAGCCGGAACCGGTTTGGCTCAGTGGAGAGAGCTTCGGTCTGCGGACTGAAAGGTCCCAGGTTCGATTCAGATCAAGGGCATGTACCTTGGTTGTGGGCACATCCTCAGTAAGGGATGTGCAAGAGGCAGCTGATCAGTGATTCTCTCTCATCGATGTTTCTAACTCTCTATCCCTTTCTCTTCTTCTCTATAAAAAATCAATAAAATATATTTAATTAAAAAAAAAGAAGAAGCCGGAACCGGTTTGGCTCAGCGGTAGAGCGTCGGTCTGCGGACTGAAAGGTCCCAGGTTCGATTCCGGTCAAGGGCATGTACATTGGTTGCGGGCACATCCCCAGTAGGGGGTGTGCAAGAGGCAGCTGGTCGATGTTTCTCTCTCATCGACATTTCTAGCTCTCTATCTCTCTCCCTTCCTCTCTGTGAAATATCAATAAAATATATATTTAAAAAAAAAAAAAGAAGAAGAACACAGCAGCTAGCGAGCAGGCCAGGTAAGAGAAGCCACCTAAAACCGATGCTGAGCCACCATCCGCTGGCCTCTCGTTAAAATGAAAACCTTTAGTTAGAGATGTTAACATAATAAGAGATGAAATCATGCAAATGAGAAGGAAAATAAAAAGTACTATATAGTATCTAAAGAACCTTCCTGCCCACTTTTTGTTAGAAGCCCACTGACTGTATTACCACCTCCAGGCCATGAACTTACTATCTTGCGAATCTTGAAATGTGTCCCATGAATCACATACTTCAGGGTTATTTCCCTTCAAGACACTTGGAGTCTCAGTAAAAACACAGACTTCTCAGGTGGACCCTTGAACCAAGTGGAGCCCCGGAATCTTGGGGCAAGCTCCCCAGCTCATTCTGTGCTCATCAGTGTTTGAGAGCCTTTGCTACTTCATCTATTATGTATTAGGGGTCGAGGTGAACAAGGTTCAAGTTGGGCTAAACAGCTGACACAAAACAATAACCTAACAATAAAATATGCGCCTGGGAGCGGGGAGGGAAAAAGGAAGGAGATAAGTGGCAGGGAAATATGCCCCTAACATGTGCATCTGAACACTGTATGCTCCAGGTGAAATGAAGAGAAAATAAATATCAAGGGAGCCCTAGGGGCAAGTGAGATTTTTAAAAGCAGAAACAAGACAGGAATGAAAGGAGGGCATGGCCTTGGGTGAGATTATGTGCAGGGTGATGGCGTGGGTCAGGACTCCTGGGCAGCCCTGATTGAACTCTGTCCACATGTCCTTATCTCTGCTTTGCCTGCTTCTGAGTGGAAGTACCACAGTAGGATAGTGTCAAACTCACCCTCACTCCATTGAGAGGGAGAGAGAGAGAGAGAGAAAGAGAGAGAGAGAGAGAGAGAGAGAGAGAGAGAGAGAGAGAGGAGAGAGAGGAACAGCATAACAACCTTGGGCAATTACCTTGATTCTCAGATTCTCAGTGTTCTAGAAACAGCTGTGTACTAACAAGACAAAACCTCACAAAAATATCAGGGCTCATGTTCCCAGGAAAATGTATGTGGCCCAAGAAGAAACATAGAAACATTACCTGTGATTCTCCTCTGGTCAGGATCTTGAGATAATTTGTCACTCTCTTTGATTTCTTGCTAATTGAGTGAATACTTAGTCTCGACAATTTATCTTTAAGTGATTCCTCCTCATCATTCTTCTTGTATTTTAGAACTAAAACAAAGGAATGCAGTGACATATCTGGGCCCGTGCAGCATAGAAAGCGGGTTTTACCCAAGCATTCAAGACCAATGTTTACGTTTAAGATAAAAATCCACATGATGGTTGGCTCTCTGTAGCAGATGCCATACGCTCCAGCCCCACTGCCCAATCGTAACTCCAGCCGCCCACCTCCTCATCCTTCAAAACTGCTGTCTGAGGGTGTGAGCCTCAGAAGCCCCAGGTTCAATTACCTCCCACATTAAAAGTACCCCAGATACTGAAATAAAGCTCTTTCTCTCTTCTCAGATAATACATTTACTCTCTAGGGTCTCCAGAATGAAGTATCAAGACCTAGTAACTAATGAAAAGACAGCCAACCCTTTTGGGGTAACCTCTCTGAGCTTTACTTTTTTTTATTTTATTGACAATTTTAGAGTGAGAGGCAGAGGGGAGAGAGAGGAAGAGAAAAGAGAGAGAGAGGAAGAGGAGAGAGAGAGAGAAAGAGGGAGAGTCACACAGAGAGAAACATTATTCAGTTGCCTCCTATATGACCCCTGACCCAGGGTAGAACCAGAAACCTAGGTATATACCATGACTGGGAATTGAACTCAAAACAATTTGTTATACTGGCAGATGATGCTCCAACCAACTGAGCTTTACTTTTTTTAAAAAAAAAATTAATATATGTTTTTATTGATTCAGAGAGCAAGGGGAGGAAGGGAGAGGGAGAGAGAGAGAGATAGAAACACCAATGATGAGAGAGAATCATTGAGCGGCTGCCTCCTACACAGCCTTCCTCCTCATCCCCCACCATGAACTGAGCCTGCAACCTGGTCATGTGCCCTGGCTGGAACCGAACTGTGACCTCCTGGTTCTCACACTCAACCACCAGTCATGCCGGTCGGGCTGAGTTTTACTTTTTTTACCTTTAAAATCATTTTTACTTCTCATACTGTTCAAATGTTAAGTATTCCTAAAATTCCTTTTTGGTAAGGGTGTGGAGAGATGGGCAATCTCATATAATGTTGCTGAGGATTAAACTAACACAGTTTCAGTACAGAACAATTTGGCAGACTCTTATAAAAATTAAAATATTCTTAGTCTATAACAGCCATGGGCAAACTATAGCCCGCAGGCTGGATCCAGCCCATTCGGCTGTTCTATCCGGCCCGCAGAGCTGAAAGATCGGAGGGTTCTCTTGCTCTCTCTTCTGCTCCTTCACCAGCAGCCCAAGATGAGAGTACCAGCATGGTCAGGTTGTTTTTGTTCCGGCCCTCCGGTCCAGTTTAAGAACCCATTGTGGCCCTCAAGTCAAAAAGTTTGCCCACCCCTGGTCTATAACCATGCTTTTCATAAGCATACAAAGTTTGGTTTGCTACAGCATTTTTTCTAATAGTGAAATGTTGGAAACAATCTAAAAGTTTATCTAGAACCTAGAGGAATAGTTTAATAAATTATGAAATGCTCATAAATGAAATACTATGGAACCATTAAAAAGAAGGCCACATTGCTAAAACTGGTCTGGCTCAGTGGATAGAGCGTCACCCTGTGGACTGAAAGGTCCCAGATTCTATTCCGGTCAAGGGCATATACCTTGGTTATGGGCACACCCAGTGGGGGGTGTGCAAGAGGCAGTTGATCAATGTTTCTAACTCTCTATCCCTCTCTTTTCCTCTCTGTAAAAAATCAATAGAATATATTTTTAAAGAAAGAAGGTATCATTAACTGGAAAAATGTTCATGACATATGATTATGTTTTTTAAGACCCAGCAAACTGTGGCATTATACATGTTGCAGGAAGGTAAGGAGAAGAGAGAGAGAGAGAGAGAGTAAGAAGAAAGAGAATAGATAAAAAGAAAGTCTGAAGAAAACTTGATTTAAAACTATTCAAATTAGAATCATGGGAGAGGAAAAGCTTTTTTCTTTAAAACTTTAAAATATTTTAAACAAACACAAAAGTGAAAATAATAATTCAACAGCTATTATCTCGTGTAGGAGGCAACTAATCAATGTGAGATGTATTTCTCTCATCAATGTTTCTCTCTCTCTCCCCTCCCATCCTCCCTTCCACTCTCTCTAAAAATCAACAGAAAAAATATCCTTAGGTGAGGATTAACAATACCAACAACAAAAAATACACAAAAAAATTTTATTGATCTTTCTGTAAAATGCTTATTTTTGTTAACTTTTTTATTATTGACTTAATATCAATAATTACATATTCTAGATAGTAATTGTGTGGCTATGGGCTGTCTTTTTATTGTGTTTATGGTGTCTTTTTCTCTGCAACTTTTTACTCAGTGCCCTTCTTTATATTTTATTAATACAAGTACATACCACTTTTTTAATTAAAAAATTAGAAAATAAAATAACAAAAATAAGGGGAGTGGTTGGACCAGTTGGCTCTAAAGTCCTACCATTATTTTAAGGTTAAAGTGAGATTTGATGTTAGAAGTACAAAGCCAAAAAATAAAAATAAAAAAACAACACCCCCCCCCAAAAAAAAAACAAAACACAACACAAAACTTATGGGAACAAATCCCACTGAGAGATGACCCACGATCTATCCCAGTGCATTACAAGGACGGTGTGATTGTGCCTCCTGTTTTGAAATCTAGATTCTATGATAGACACCAATTTTACATCTTAACTAACAAAGAGTTAAGAATACTTAGTTGATATGAGAAAGAAATACACTTGCTCCTTCATTGGAACCATTATTGCCCCCCAAATCTCCCTTCTTTGGAACCATGTGAGCTGAAGTGTTTGCTAGCCTTCTCACCTGGATCTGCACCTTTCACCACCAATAGTTGGCTCTGCCTTCTCACTGCTCCAGCTAGCCGGCCATGCCAGATCTCCTTCTCACCACACACACACTGCCAGAGATGGGAGGACTAGAGGCTACGGGTGTCTCTAGCCCACAATGCCATCAGGCATGCAATGGTCACAAGAGGTTAAGTATAGGCCTGTTTTATTTTTTTAAAATATGTTTTTATTGCTTTCAGAGAGGAAGTGAGAGAAAGAAACATCAATGATGAGTGAGAATCATTGATTGGCTGCTCCCTGCACGCCCTCAGCTGGGGATCAAGCCTGCATCTCAGGCATGTGTTCTGAGCAGGAATCAAACCAGGGACCTCAGGGTTCATAAGTCTAAGCTCAACCACTGAACCCCACCAGCCAGGCCGATTTCTTTTTTTTAATGGTCATTTTTGTGCCGTATGATCTGCTCCTGAACCCAGCTGGCAAGGCGGAGCCACACTCTCCTCCTGATCACTCCCCCTGCTCTAACTGCTGACATGCTGACTCTCGGAAACAGAAACAGGGCACGCCAGTCGTGGAGAGTAGCGAATTCATCGTGTGTCTTCTTACCCAAGTCTTTCCTTCTTTTAAGTTCATTGATGTTCACGTTGATGTCTTTCACGGCAGCGAAGGCGTCCTCCAGGGCTCTGAAGTCCGGGTGAGAGGGAGGGGTGGAATTGCGAAGCTCGCACAGTAAGAGGGGGTATTTCGTCACTCGCTGAATTGGTTTGATCATCAAGGAGCTCATGTTAGTAAGGTTCGGTTTGCCTCTACAACAGAGAGAAGTATAACGACAGTTTTGCAAACACTGGTTTTATTATCTCCTTTTAAGGTTAGTGATTTTTTTAAATGTTTAATCCTGCAACTGCTTTTCCTCCCCCACACCATCAATTTGGCTATGTACAGTTTCTAAGTGACAGCAAGAGAAGTGGGTGACTGAAAGATCCTACTACCAAACAAAAACTTAAAAAAAAACAACAAAACACCACCCACACAACAAAACAAAAGCTGAGTACATCTGTCCACCAAAAAGGATTCAAAGCATCATTTCCACCCATGTCCCATTTACAGGTTTTCGTTAATAACAGGCTTTACGATAATAGTGGGAAGCAAACAATGTCAGAATGCATTTTTCCATGACAACCAAGAAAAATTCTTTTACCAACGGTATTTTTCTGAATATTAGTGAGGAAAATAAACTCATTATGTTAAAATCTAAACAGATGACTTGCCAAATATAGTCTAAAGAAAGCACTGTCTTCTCCCTCCTACGAAACTGAAAAAGTTGCCTTTATATTGTTTCAGAGCGTCTATCGGTCCCCAAAGGAGATTTATAAGAAATGCAATAGTTCTCTAAATACTATTCATAGCATCACTGTAGCTAATCATGGCTGTCCTACAATGATGTGCTGTGTGGACAGGTTCTTGGCCGGCAAATCTTCAAATGGCTACTCAACAGTGAGCCCTCACGCCTGAATACAAGCTTGGTCATGTCACTGTCCAAGCCCCTGTCATTCGTTTTGCTGAACCTTTGCTATGAAGAACACATTTTATCACATTTCTTAAGCAAAGATGCTTTAACAATACAACAATGCAGAGACTTAAGTAGACTTACAATTCCCTTAAGTAAGAACAAGTCAGAAATATAGAAGGTATTAATTAGAAAAAAACAACATATTCTCTATCTGAATATGATCAGAATTTCTTGTGAGATTTTAAACCACCACCAAGTATTAGTTTATTTAATCTGCTAAAAATCACTGAAAATATAAATATAGTCAACAATTCAATAAGAAAACTCAGTTTTAATAAGACGGTTTATCAGTGTGGGCCATTGTTATATATATATTTTTTATTTTTAAATTCCCCAGATATATTAAAGCATACCCTTGTTTCTTTGCGCTTCCCTTTCCTCTTTATTAAGATCTGTCAAAAACCAAAGTAGGCCCTTCACTACTTCTTTTTCCACCACTCTTTGGCATCAAAGTTCTATTCCCTCCCTTTTATGTTTCGAATGACAATAACAACAATGATCAATGATTATTGTTTCTCTTAAAAGCATCACAAATGCAAATACTAAAAAGGCTCTTTCAAAAGCAAAGAGCCCTCTTTTGTCTTCAGATTTGCACTTTGGACAGATGCCTAAGTGATAAGCAAGGATGTTCTGATACCCGCATCACACAAGCAACGTGGTTAAGAAAATAGAGGATGAGTTAAGATAATGACACTCCAGGCATTCGGTGCCACAAAGCTCACCCACCTAAACCCTTCCAATAAAACTGAGCTCTGATCACTTGGAGGCAGTGCATCCTATGTGTGACACCACCCAGCTCAGCCAAGCCGCCAATGGCCACATACCTCCCCCACAGAAAGTAGCTGGATGTAACAACTCTCCAGATAAACTGAGCTGAAAACTAAGGTGGTTACTTATTTGTAATTCTGTTTCATCTCCCTCCCTCTTATCATAAATACTTTGGCAAGTATTTGGTACCATAAGTAGCTACCCTAATCTCACTGGAAATTATTATTGGGACTGGACAAAATCAAGTAAGCACAGCCGGCTTTGCTTTCTTTTAGCAACATCCAGTTTTGCTGTAAAGAGCTTCACATCAAATACAAGAAAATAGTTCCACAATGAAGATAAAAATGACACTTAAACCGTGTAAAAACTATGCTGGGAAACAACACCGAGGCACATCGGTATTTCTTAATTTGAGGGAGAAAATGAGAAAAAGGAAAAATAATCATGTAACTATTGATCATATTAGTTTGAATTTCCTCTATTTTATGACCATAAGTATCTGAAATTTAATATTTAATTTACAGTAGCCACAAAGCAACTACATTAGGATTGATTTTTTTCAATGTACAGTATTCTCCCTTTAAAACACATTAAGTCAATTTTAGAGGAAATTGTATATTGCTACTAATAACAAGCAAATAACATTTGCCATAAATTAAAAATAGCTGTGAAAATATAGAACTATCAGTAAATGTTAGAAGATGTAAAGAAGATGAATGAATGATAAATTGATATAGCAGACCAGAGAACCAGAAATATGGGTAGGTAATAATTTAATTATTCTTCCCAAAGTTCATTAATTAGAGTTCCTAAGAACCTATGGTAGTAGAAAGAGAGGGAGATGGGGATTGGATTAAGAAGGGACTAGTTTAAAAAACTACCTTTTTTAAGGTGCCATACAAATAAAGGGGTTCATCTGAAGGACTAAGTAAGAACTGTTGGAAATTAAAAGATAATAGCAGAAATAAAAACTCACAGTGTTGAGGGTGGGAGATATCCAGGAACTTTCAGAGATAACAAAAATATAAAGGGATTGAGAATAAAAGGAAAATACAGAAAATGTGAGGACTATTTTAGGAGGGCCAATATCAAAATAATAAGGGCCTGAGAAAAAGAGAGTAGAGCTCATATGGGGAGGAAATCATCCGTGAAGTAACTTGAGAAAAGGACATGAGTTGGCGGGTTAAAAGACCTCACTGAGTATCCAGAACAATGGATGAAATGGATTCACACCCTGGGCTTCATGAAACTTCAGACTTTGGGAGACAAAGAGAAGATCCCACAATCCTTCAGAGAAACACATAAACAAACAGGTATAAACAAATGATTAGGAATCCAAACAAGCTTCAGATTTCTCATGGCAACACTGAAAATTAGAAAACAATGAGAAGTTACTATTAAAATTTGAAGATGAATGATATTCAGTTTGGAATTCTCTATTGTTTAGAATTCAATAGTTTAGAATTCAAACTATAAATTAAGAGTGAGGATACAATAAAGATATTTTGGATATAAAAGTTCTCAAAATTTTACTTCCCATTCATTCTTTGATGAAGAGAAGAAATGATTGTAGGACATCCTCCACAAACAAACAAACAAACAAACAAACAAACAAACAGGAAGGAGGCAAAGAGAATTTCTAGGATGATGGGAGGGGAATTCCTGAAAGACAGTTGTGCCCCGAGTCACTAGTCCAAACCAGCAGGCCAGAGGCCCTGGCAGAAGCTTCCTGAGGAAGGTGGAAGTGATAGTTTACAGAATGTATTTGGGTGTCTTGAAATGACTGGCCGTGAGTTTGGCATTAATGATTAGCAGAAAGAAAACTAAGAGGGAAAAAACAATAGTTAACTCAAAGAAAGGCAAGTAATCATTTATTCCAAGGTTTAGCTCTGAAAAGAACTTACTCAGATATCCTCAGATATAATAATCCCAACACCGATTATTCCTCTACTCCAAATTATAATGCAACTACATAAGGAGATTGGAGAGGTGGGAAGAACGTGTGTGTGTGTGTGTGTGTGTGTGTGTGTGTGTAGAGGAGATGGGGTAGAAAAGAGAGAGAAATTATTGTCTTCTGCAGGGAAAAGTCAAACATAATACTCAAGTAGGTGAAACCAAACATGTTTTCAGAGTCAGGAAGATAAATTCCAAGAGTCAACTAAAAGATGTGATCCCATGAAAAGCACTAACAGCAGGAAGGAAGTTGACTATTATTTTTTCTTAAATTCTGCCTTTTCAAACCATGGTACATATATAATTTTAACAAAAGAGAAACTTTTTAAACAAAGAAACATGCAGGACTATCTAAGAAATTCTGAAATGAAGAGTGCTAAAGTGGGATAAGGTCAAGCTGGTATTAAAACATAAAGCTGCAAAAACAAAAGCAGTTTGCTATGGGTGCATCCGTGGGTAGATGATTAGCACAGAGTAGAAAAATCAAGAAATGTATACAGGTCTGTATGAAAATATGTATACAATAACTGTGACATTCCTACTTAGTGTAAAAATTAATATCAGGTGTTGTAATAATTAGCTAGCCGCATAGAAAAAATAATAAAAAATAAATTCTTTACACCAAAACCATTTATAGCTAGATTGAATATTTAAATGTTAAAAATGAAATGCTTCACTACTTTGTAGAAATCAAAGGATTACACTTTGAAAACATTCTTAGAGTTTCTAAAACACAAAATCCAAAAACCACCATAGAAAAAGTGTTAAATCTTTTTTAAAAATTTACTCTATAAAACTGTACAGATAAAAACAAAACAGAATAAGCCATAATCTATGTTAAAAGTCAAATGATAAACTCGGAAAATATTTATAGCACATAAGACAAAAAGGGGTTAATACATTCACTAATTAAAGAACTATTATCAATCTATTAGAAAAATATGAACATCTCAATAAAAGTGAACAATCAATAAAAATAATTCATTAGATGAGAAATGAAAATGATTACACATTCATGAAAATGCTAAAGATTAATATTAATGAAAATTAAAGGAACACATTACTATTTTTGGTCTATTACATTGCCACATATTGCAAGGATACAAATGTTAATTATATCTAGGGCTGGCAAGTAGCAGATAAATAGACAACTCACATGTGGGCAATGAGAATATACACTGAGTGGCCAGATTATTATAACCTCTGAATGCATAATAATCTGGCCACTCAGTGTGTGTGTGTGTGTGTGTGTGTGTGTGTGTGTGTGTGTGTATTAGAGGCCTGGTGCATGAATTTGTGCATGGATGGGGTCCAGCCAGCCTGGCCAGGAGGAGAGGACATGGGCAGTTGGCTGGCCTGCCTGCTGGTCAAACTCTTGGTCAAGAGGACAATTTTCATATTAGCCTTTTATTATATAGGATATACACTGAGTGGCCAGATTATTACACATTCAGAGATCATAATAATCTGGCCACTCAGTGTAAATTAGTTCAACTTTTCTGAAATTCTCTGGTAATAAGTATCAAATGCCCTTTGGTCTAATAATCCCAATTTTAGAAATTCATACTAAGAAAATAATCAAATTATTGTACAGAGATCATGTGTAAGAATCAACACACAGCATCAACCTTTCCAGGACAGATATACACAGTTCAAGAATCTATAAGGATTTGGTAAACTGAGTTGTGGTCTGTACATCAGAAAGAATATTGTGCAGTCAGAAAGTGAAGGGGGTTTATGTTTGTTACATAGAAAAATGTCTGGGGTATATCAAGTTGACATACAAAAAATACATACATAGGTGTCCTATTTCAGTTAATATGAGTGTATGTAGAGAAAAATATTGCGGTAAAGTCAGAAAATTCACGATGTAACAATGTTACAATGGTTAACTCTGGAATGTGACCACCCATTGTCTTTACCGCCCTCATTTTAATTTCAGTATTTTGCAGTGTTTCCTCAATAACTGTAAAAATATAAAGCTCAAGAAAAGAGAAAATAACTTACAATGTGCTGAGTCATATAGAAACCCTGAGATCCAAAGGCTGGGATAGCTGGCCAGACAGAACATAGACAGAAAAGTGTAAAAACGTGAAAATCTAACCCTGCGGCTGAGCAGAGATTTAGAATAGGCATGTTCTTGCTTTACACAGGAGATGGTGTCAGATGCTTTTTAGGAGGGAGACTTTTTGGTTGGAGAATCTTTGATTCTTGTCACTTTGATTCTTTAATGTTCATATAAGATTATAATTAAAAATAATTACTTTAGAAGCTATAATATCTTTGCCTTTCTCTGTACTTTTAAAAATGTAGATTAAAAAAAAATTTCAGTTTCTATAATGGATTGATTTTTAAACCTTTAAAAAAAAAAAAACCCACCCCTGCCTGCCGGCATGGCTCAGGGGTTGAGCATTGACCTATGAACCAGGAGGCCCTGGTTTAATTCCGGGTCAGAACACATGCCCGGGTTGCTGACTCAATTCGGGGGGGGGGGATCAATGCAGGAGGCAGCGGATCAATGATTCTCTCACATCTTTGATGTTTCTATCTCCCCTCTCCCTTTCTCTCTGAAATAAATAAAAATATATTTTTTAAAAAAAAGAAAAGAAAAGAAAAGAAAAGAAAAGAAAAGAAAAGAAAAGAAAAGAAAAGAAAAGAAAAGAAGACAACACCCCTCCTAAATGCATTCTGGGCTGCAACCTTCCTGGCCTCAGCCGCTAAGGAGCTGAACAATTACACAGCACTTGATGTGGCCTTTTACCCTTTCATGTTGCAGCTCGTGTGCCTCCTGACCCCCGCGAGGGAAACAAGAAGGAAGACAGGGCAGACATGGCTTTGATGTTCATCCAGCCACACACTGTGAATACGCGGCCTCTTTTCAGTTCTGGATGCACAGAATAGGCCAGGGGGGCCACACACAGCCTGGTAACTCCCACTCCGCAGGAGTGGTGCAAAAGCTAGAGCAATTTTTTAAGCAAATGTTTCAATACATTGTACTGTTTGTTATAGGTTTTCTGTATGGAGCAGCCTATGCATGTGAGCTGTATTAAAATAAGTTAATCTCTCACTGTCTTCCTCTGAATCTCTGTGTGTGTGTGTGTGTGCTTATAAACGTCTAAGCTTTAGGAAAATAAATCTAAGCAGAATTTGCAGCATATTCCGTGCTGTACTCATCCGCTTGGCAACTCTCCACTCCTAGTACCATGATGCCAGGGGCACAGACTTTATAATGAGACCCCATTCCCTACTCCGCCCCCATCCTCATCAACTGTCATCGGAGAGAGGCCAGGAAGGCCCTGGTGTGTGGATGGACCAAAAAGCAAAAAACCCTCTTGTCCTTTTACCTAGATCTTCAAATTCAAGTGATTTGGGAACTCATTGAACAAACTTATTCATATCTATTTATAACAAAGGATTTTTTTTTTCCCTTTGGTGAAAAAAAACGTATAAAGTGAGAGACCTGAGTGCTTGTTTGGTATGTCAAAAGCTAACTCCCCAGCCTGGTTGAGGTGTAAAGCCTTGGCCTGCAGGTCTCCTGGTTGACGCCTGATGCCCACTTCGTCCGCTGACTCTGGAATTCTGTCTTTTGTCATGGTTGTTCTCCACTAAAGCATGAATGACAGGCATTTACAGGGTAAATTAATGTAATTTTTACTTCATAGATTTTGTATTTATCGATGTAAAGTTTCCAGAGTAGAATTCACACACACACACACACACACACACACACACACACACACACAGAGAGAGAGAGAGAGAGAGAGAGAGAGAGAGAGAGAGAGAGAGAGAGAACCTAGGAACTCAGGACCTCCATAGTTGCTGACCACACTAAGCCAAGCACGTGCTTTTTCAAGTCCTATAAATTTGAGTTTGGGAGAAACCAAGATGGCGGCATAGGGTCGACACCTAAATGCAGCCTACCACAACAATTTTAAATTTACAACTGGAAAACAGAGGAAACATCGCCCTGAAACACCAGATGGCTGGCTGAGTGGAAACTCTACCATCTAGGAAGGGAAGAGAAGGGACGCTGAGCCTCAGGAACTGTGGAGGTTTGGAGATCTGTGTGCGTGGAAAAGGCGGCCGCTGAGTTCACTGCTGGATTACTCCTGGCACACAGAGAGGGCGGGCAGTTAACATTAGGCTGGCTTTCTTATTCGGGAGGAAAACAGAACCACCCTATTGCTCTGATAGACAGCCCCAGTCAGGGAGATGCTGGACTGTCAGGCAGTGGGCAAAGCTCTCTTGGAGGTGCAGATAGCCAGCAGCCATTACTGTGGGACTCAGGAACTGGACCCTCTTATGGAGGGGCTGACGGGAAACCAAACCTTGTCTGTACCACCCGGAGACTTTGCCCCATCCAAGTGGAACACAGAAGCCCTCCCAGTGGCTGGCTTTCTCGTTCGAGAGAAAAAAAACAACTCCCAACTTCATTGAGAGACAACTCTGAGCTGGGGAAAAAACTGGCTGTCAGGGAGCAGGCAAAACTTGAGAACAGCTTTTTCCCAAGTGGTGCCCGTGCCTGCAGCCAGTCTTGTGGGACTCGCCACGAATAGGACTTTCCTAAGGCGGTACTGATGGGGAACCACAGCTTGTCTGCGTCACCCCGAGACTCCATCCAAGCAGAGTACAGAAGCCCTCCTAGTTGAGACACTGCTGATCCTCACAGCCAATTGGCTTGGAGATCAACGCTTTCCAGTGATACCAACAACAAGCAAGGTTTAACAACAAGACTGCACACAAAGCCCACAAAGGGTTACACCAAGACTGTCCACCTTAGGTAACTGAGAAGGCTGTGCTACTGGGCTCTGCCAGGACACCTAACACACAAAACTATTCCATCAAATCAGAGAAGCAGTTAAAATGCAGAGAAGAGGCAGGACACAAAGGAAGGAAATGGAGGAAAGTAAAAGAATGGACATTGAGTTTAAAACCACAGTTATAAGGTTTTTCAAGAATTTCCTAGGAAAGGCCGATAAAATAAATGAGCACTTTGAGGATATGAAAAGGGATCAACTAGAAATAAATAATACATTGTCTGAAATAAAAAATATTATACAGAGTCCTAAAAACAGAATGGAAGATCGCAAGAATCAAGTCAAAGATTTGGAACACAAAGAGCCAGAGGGCACTCCTCCACAGAAGCAAGAAGATAAGAGAATCCAGAAAGTTGAAGATAGTGTAAGAAACCTCTGGGACAACTCAAGCAAACCAACATCAGAATTATGGGGATCCCAGAAGAAGAGAGAGAGAGCAAGACACTGAAAATCTATTTGAAGAAATAATGGCCAAAAACTTCCCCCACCTGGTGAAAGAAATAGACTTACAAGTCCAGGAGGCGCACAGAACCCCAAACAAAAGGAATCCAAAGAGGACCACAACAAGACACATCATAATTAAAATTCCAAGAGCAAAAAACAAAGAGAGAATATTAAAAGCAGCAAGAAAAAAGCAGGTAGTTACCTATAAAAGAACACCCATATGATTGTCAGCTGATTTCTCAATAGAAACCATGCAGGCCAGATGGGAATGGCAAGAAATATTCAAGGCGATGAATAATAAGAACCTACAGCCAAAATTACTCTACTCAGTAAAGCTATCACTCAGAATCAAAGGCTAGATAAAGAGCTTCACAAATAAAAAAAGCTAAAGGAGTTCATCATCACCAAACCAGAATTATATGAATTGCTGAAGGGGGTTCTTTAGGAAGAGGAAAAATATAAAGATAAAACTTATGAACAATAAATACATAACTATCAACAAGTGAATCTAAAAACCAAGGGAATTAAAAAATCTGATGAACAATATTAACTGGTGAATATTATAGAATCAGAGGTACGGAAGGGGAGTGGACTGACAATTCTTGGGGAAAATGGGAGGGAGGGGGTGGGAAGAGACTGAACAAAAAGTGTACACCCATGGATGAGGACAATGTGGGGTGGGGTGGGAACCTGGTGGAGGGGAGCAATGGAGGGAAAAAAGAAAAGAGGAACATTTGTAATAACCTGAACAATAAAGATTTATTTTAAAAAATTTTGAGTTTGTATGTCAACATCATCCTTTCAGTATTAGGCTAAACGTGCTTTTCTTATATAAAAATGGGCATCTCCCAAAGTGTGCATGTGTGTGTGTGTTGTTTTTATAAGGTAACTTCTATACTGTCTGAGTGACCAACTATTTCATATTAATATTTCATTCTTTTCTATATATGTGGGTATGATTTTTTTTCTTTACAAATCATATGAGAGTCCAATGAGAAGAAACCCAATATTTTGCTATACTGCATAAGGAGTCTTTTCTTTTGTACATTAATCAATGGAAACTTCAGAAACCTTATGGTGTTAACCTGAGATTTTTTTTAAAGACTATTGTTGCAGTCAGGAAAAGGAGTTTTGAACACATTAAGCTTCCTAAACCTATCTGTGATGAGCAGTTCCTGAAGAGTTCCTGGCCCCAGCAAACATGTGATTTAAGTGAATTACATCCCAGGATTCTTCAAAAGTTAAGGAAAGTACATGTAATAAGAATTTAATATGTAAGATCACCTCAGACAAATTGGATATAAGTGCCCTAATAATGTCTGTGGCAAATGCCTTCAAAGTCTTGATTTATTTATTAAAAGCAATAAGCATAATTGTAAAAACTAAAATGTCCGATTTGTACCAAAATATTAACAGCTTTTCCTAATGATTTTTACATTTGATTTTAATTATTAAGGTAAAAATACTTACTCTTGCATGTATATGTTCCTGTAAGAGAAGAGAAAAAAAGTAAATTTATGTAAATATGTGAGGTAATATACAAGCATTGTAAAATTGTTTACATTTTATTTCATAAAATAAAGCAATAAGTCGTTTTTGTGAATGTTTTATAGAATCGGCTTCATTGTTTTATAATCAGGTCACTTAAACTTTATTTTAGTATATTTGCACCATTTTTGCTTTACTCCTTATAGTATAAGCTTCAAAACCATTGATCCAGATTATAGTTAATAAATTTTCATCATTTGAAAATGGATTTAAAGGTCAATTTTTGTTTACATTATTAAAAAAGAATCTATTAAACATAATAAGAAAAGCTGAGATTACAAGATTACAAGGGAAGGTGATTGACTTGCAGAAAACCACACGTTCTGTAACATCTTTGTATGTAGTGTGATGCAGATTAAAACAGTATAAAATAAATGAGGGGAATCCACGAAAACTTTCATGAGGCGTTGCTAGCTCTTTCCATTTTGCTCAAGTAAAACTCAAATCCTTCCCAGGCAGTGTCCTCTGCCTCTCCTCCATCTCCTCTCTACCTCCTTTCCTGTTGGTCCTGTCTTCCCCATCCAAGGACTCCCCGCTCCTTCTGAAGCTGGGAGACAGGCTCCTGCCTGCAGCCTTCACAGCACCGTGCTGCCTGCTCTTCCTCCAGATGTGGCTCACTCATCGCCTCCAGCTCTCTGCTCTGATGCTCCTTCCCAGCGAAGCCTTCCCTCACCAGCCCTGCCTCCCACCGAACTCTTCATCCTCACCCTCTGCTTTATTTCTCTCCCGTATGCTTTGCTACTTTCTAATAGAGTATATCCTTCTTCCGCTTACTGTCTTTCTCCCTCCACTCCCCACTCCCAACAAGGCAAGGATTTATGCTTGGCTGCATAGCCCCAGGACCTGAAAAAGTGGCTGGCACATGGCAGGAGGGCAAAACATATTTGTCAAAGTAATTAATTAACAATAAAAAAGTGGGAATCACTTCAGGTAAAATTTCAGGAATAAGAGTAATGAAGTTTTTCTCTAAAAGCCTCATGCGGCTCTACAGAAGTCAACTAATGACGGGTATTAATATCATGATCCCCTTGCTCTCTGGTTTCTAGTCTTGTAGAATACAATAAAGGTTTTCAGGATAGAACACATTTTAAACCCATCCCATAACTTAGATGGTCTTTTCATATTCGGTGATCGAGAAAATTTCAGTGATAAATCCCTATGCTGAACTCAGTAAGTTTGAGGAATGTCTTCACTTCCATGAAGAATTGCACCCCCACTACCCCATGCCCAATGTTCCCTTCCATTCACTGCCTGTAAGCTCACATTCTTCCCCCAATGTATCTCCCTTTCTAATGAGGGATTTTTGTTTTTCCAGTATGCCCTGTGGATCATACATCAGAACATTTGGAAGTGAAGTTGACTAAAAATAAAAATGCATTTTTCTATGGAAACAAACAAGTGAGCAAGTTGAAAATTCGGGAACCAAAACACATACTTGAAAGTTGAAAGAAAAGATTGTTCTTTTCTCTCCCAGAGACAACATGGAAAGTTTTTCTCCTATTTTATTTATTTCAAATAAAATTTAAATATCATAATAACAAGTTAAAAGCTGTGTTTAATGTAAGTATAACATTTTATGAAAAGGAACCTCAGAGATCTTCAACACATTTTCCTTGTTGGTGTAGTGGCATAATGGTCCTACCTTATCACATCTTTTTATTCTCTCTCTCTCTCTCTCTCTCTCTCTCTCTCTCTCTCTCTCTTCTTTCTAAATCTCTCTTTTAGGATAAAAGTTTCCTAGAAGTTAACCCCAGCCAAGGACAATTCAGGAGCAAGTTAAATAATTTACCCCTTGTGGGATAAACTAACTCAATATGTCCACTGCCACACCTCCTGCCCTCATGGGTTTATTATAATTTTGACTCACAATTAACAGAAGTTTTTATGTGACTATTCCTTACAGATTAGTCTTTCATTAGTTCAAACATAATGCCACATAACAAGGCAATGAAGGAATTTCCAAAAGTGCTTTTAATTTTTATGTGGGACATTCCCTTTAGAATAATATTAAGAAATACAAAATGTGGTAAACAAATGGAAAGCTATTCCTTTTGAGTTTGCCTTGTGTGAACTTTTAATTTCCTCCCGAATGGAGAAGTTTTTGCTGGAATATGATCAGCCAAAACATCCAAATGACTAAGTTAGAAGTTTTCCTTCTATGGGTGATGGACTTAGGACGATACATTTATAACAACTAGAGGTAAAGCTAAAAATGTGTCTTCCAGCTACCTAAAATTTTAGGAAAAACCCTTCATTCTTTATTATTATTACTATTATTATTATTACAAAATACACAGATCTCTGGGGCCTCTGAAAGGCAGCAGGGATTTGGCAGTATTTCCAATAAGAAAAACAGAAAAAGGAGGCCGCAGACAGGCCGTGCTAATTATAGCCACACTGGCATTTAGAACTATTCTATTTTTCACTTTTCTCGGACAGAGGAGAAACCTTACATAGCCCCAAAGAGTCAGAGTAACTAGATTTTTAGCAAATAACTTCCATGAATTTAGAGACTGCATTAATACAGTGTTAATGCAACTATGTAAGCACTTCTTGATGAATAAATACAAACGTGCAAGTTCCCAAGTTGTGTGCTACAGATGCAGATGTAGTGCTGTGCTTCTGGCTAGTTTTAGTCTTTTCTTCCTTGAGGCCTCGGGACCCTGCAATCACTGCTTAGATTGCGTCTATGGTTAAGGAAAAAGCCCAGGTGCCTCAAGGGTAGCAGTGAGAGAGAGCGAAGGCCATTTCTCCTTCTAAGTAGGTCTTCAATGTGTGCCCACCACCTGAGGGTACTAGTTAATGTGCCGATTCCTGGATAGGACCCTCAGCCATCTCATTTATTATTACCGTTGTTTTGGTCTGGAGCAGTGTCTAGGAGTCTGCACGTTTAGTATACAGCCCTGGTTGACCTGACGCAGGGGAACACGCCCACCAAAAAATACTGCCCTAACATTCCCAAGGGATTCAAAATCATTTTCTGGATACAAATATTATTTTCTCCTTTGAAAGATACCGGGCTTCAGAGAATAGCCAAAGGTTATGAGCTCACATCTGTTACAGAACCAAGCAATCTCTCTACCCTCTTCCTGGAAATTAGTCTTGAACCTCACCAGTGACAGCTCCTGGTGTGTTATTTACGTTAACTCTGGCATTGTCCTTCAACCTTCCAGATGGTTTTGTTTATCTGTCCAAGTAGAAGGTGTGTTCCTAGCAGGCAGGAACTACCTGTGCTTGTGCATATATATTTTTTAAGTGACGTCAACATTATGTGGCAGTCTTAATAAGTACTTAATAAGCCCTCGATAAACTTATTTTAATTTTGGTTGAAATGCAACCTAAGTTTCTTAAAATTCCGCTTCAACTTCTGAAGCATGAAACCACTACTTTCACGGACGTTGCTTCAAACCCTCTTACTCTAATATCCCTTACACGGTAGGAAAAATGGAGGCCTCACCTAATACTCATTAGAAATTGGCAACTGGGCGCTGGACTCTGTTATTTAGCCACAAGGAAAAGGCAAAGCCACAGTCACAGCTTTGACTGATTACTTGGCGAGGGAAACCAAGCCCTTGGGTGTTCCAGACTCTCTCTGGCCTATAAAGCTGCTTGAAAACCTATTTTTCAGAATTTATAGCTTAGCTCAATTGAGGTCAGTATTATTGTAATGTCAATAACTCTCCTGATCTCCAACTTCACGCAGACCAGCATAATTCATCATTAACTTTATGTTCATGGAAAAGCAACTTTTGGGGAAAAGAGCTCTAACTTAAGCTACTTTATTTTGATTTTCTTTCCCTTAAAAAAATAGTCCTGCCAATATTAATTTCTTTGGATTTTGTGCTTTCTAAACCTTAGCGCCTTCCAGACTGGTGATGAATTATTCTCTAAAACCAGACTGGTGATGAATACACCAGATTTGGGACACCACCGGGGCAATAACTTGGGGCTCTCAGAAAAAGATCAAATGAACCATTTGGGGGTCTGAGAGTAATGTTCCGTAAATCGGACTTCGTGAAGTTTGAAGATTAGCCTCTGGTTTTAGCTAGTGTTTAAGGGGTCTGATATGGACCTCTCCTGCCTGGTGGACTATTCTGGCAGGGGTGATCTCTTTCTCTTAGGAGTCAAAAGCTTCACGAATAATACAGGAATGCTCACCCCCTCTGAGCAGACAGCTCCACCTCTGGGCAGCTGAAAACAGCACCTGCCAAAGTAATAAACTACATCCTCTCCCCGTATGGAGGGCCATTTCTGGGATTGGAATTGGATTGATGCTCGTTAGCTGTTCCGCTACCATAAGATTTCTCTCTTTCATTCTAGAAGCGGAGGAAGGGAAATGGCTCAATATAGGCATTTATTGGATCAGATAGAAAAGGTGTTCATTCACATCCAGGATTACACAATTATTTCTCCCTAGAAATAAAAAAGTATCTTTATATTTATAAGAGTTTTCTCTTAATATATTAATTTAATGCTACAAATACAACTTCAAACTTTAAGGTTTCTGTGAATTGATTTGCTAACATTGAACTAATTTTCAAATAGTGGAGAAATAATGAACTGGAGCTGCTCATTGCATATTATCTTTAAGAATTAGCTGATCAGCCCTAGCCAGTTTGGCTCAGTGGATAGATAGAGCATTAGCCCAGGGACTGAAGGGTCCAGGGTTCAATTCCGGTCAAGGGCACGTACCTTGGTTGCAGGCTTGATCCCCGGCCCTGGTAGGGGCCTGGGAGGCAACCAATTGATGTGTCTCTCTCACAACGATGTTTTCTCTCTGTTTCTCTCCCTCTTCCTTCTACTCTCTAAAAATCAATGGAAAGATATCCTCAGGTGAGGATTAAAATAATAATAATAATAATAATAATAATAATAATTACCTGATCATATTGAGCACCTAATGGGCAGGGTCTAAGACTTCTTTATTTTTGTATTTTCACACTCATCCCAGAATGATGCTTGGTGCATCACAAGCACTAAGTAAATAATTTAGATTTAGTGACTTAAATACATTTTCTTTTCCACAATGTGGACAGAAAAATAGTTAAAGATTGTAATAACTTAATGACCAGTAGAGGGCAATAAAGTTAGTTTTTAAACCCACTTTCAGTCCCAGTTCTCATCTGCAAAGACTTTCTCTAGAGTAGTCTCACTTAGTCTCCTGATTTCATTTTAATTCAGCTACCAGCCTTTTGTACTCTATCAGAACCTCCACCTGGGCCCCTACAATAGTGTGCGTATCAGGGAATGCACCAGAGGGTCAGACTGGCCGGTGTGCATTGATTTTTACACCATAGCTCTCTCTGTTTGGTTAATTCTCGGCCTAATCAAAACCACTTGACAAGAAGTAATCCTGAGAAATGAAAGACCACAACAGAACCACTGGGTACGATGTGGGCTAGGGCAGACATTTTGCCTTTAAGCTTCATGCGGTAGAAAACTATATATATATATACAATAAAATACCAATTTTATGTAAAAGAATCACCCTCAACACATCTGCACATGTATGCTTATAGATAAGATCAGAAGAAAATGCAAATTGTGGTTATTAATAAATGGTTTAGTGAGGAGGTAATACATGGAATAGTAAGGGTTTTTATCTTATTCATGTTTTCTTATTTTTTTCAGATTTTTATTGTGCATATATATTTCTTCTAGATTATATATATATATATATATATATATATATATATATATATAGCACCTCTCACTAACAATTTAGGAACGAGGAGGAAGGGATGACTGATTTTCCAGAAACAAACTTTAACAGGGCCTGAAAACTTTAACAGTGTTCGCCAGTCTCCCCTCCGTGGGAAGACGAAGGCCATCTAGAGAGTCACGGACATGCCACTGACTTATTATCCCGTGTTCCCCAGGGGTCACGGAGCCACGTGTTGTCTCACACATTCCTCCATCTATGTAGAACCGGCAAGTAACAACAGCTGTAAGGAGGGACTTTTCTTCTACATTTGATTTTTTTTTCTTTTCTTTCTTTCTTTTTTTCTTTTTTTTTTTTTTAAAGAAAGGGAGAGAAAGAAATATCAACATGAGAGGGAAACATGGATCGGCTGCCTCCTGCACACCCACTTCTGGGGATCAAGCCTGAAATACCAGCATGTGCCCTGACCTGGAATCGAACCTTGATCTCTTGGTTCCTGGGTCAACGCCCAACCACTGATCCACGCTGGCTGGGACCTTTCACTTTTCTTTCTTTTTTAAAAAATATATTTTTATTGATATTTTACAGAGATGAAGGGAGAGAGATAGAGAGCTAGAAACGTCGATGAGAGAGAAACATCAACCAGCTGCCTCTTGCACACCCCCCTCCAGGGATGTGCCCGCAACCAAGGTACATGCCCTTGACTGGAATCGAACCCGGGACCTTTCAGTCCGCAGACCGACGCTCTACCACTGAGCCAAACCCGTTTCGGCAACCTTTCACTTTTCGATGTTGCATTATTCTATTTCCAAAGAGCCTGAATTTTCTCCTACGTTATTTTTAGTCATCTCTGCACAGGGGGAAACAAGTGGATCAGGGTTTCTGGCACGCCAGCTTTTCATAAAGAGAACGCAAAGGAGAGCTTCCCGCTAGTCCCATGAGACCCGGGATTTAGTACGTGAGCTCTTTCATCTGCATCCAGTTAAAATGCTCCCTGCCAGGAAACCGTCCCTGAAAAAGGCCTTACTGTAAGGACTGGACGCAGAGGCTCAATTGTTGCTTCAGCTCCTCCTCCTTCTCATAGGACTCCAGGACACTGTGCGCTTCGTCGTGGTGGTAGCAGTAGATTTTGTACGTGTCTTCCAGGGGCCCTTTAATCTGCAGGAACACTTCTCCTGGCAAACGCAAAACAAAGGCAAAATGATATCAAGTCAGACCCCACGGATCTTCACATGCTTATTATTCAGCAACACTGACGAGTGTTGGATGGGCGCCAGTTTATCCCGGGGTTATCCAGCAGGGGTGACCTTCCCCCCTTTTCTCTCCCTTTTCCCCTCCCTCTTTTCCCTCTCCCTTCTTTTCCCCCCTTCCCTTCCCTTCTTTTATAAGCCAAGGATAATGAGCATAAGGGAGGGAGGCGGCCGTGAAAGCTGGTGTTCTCAGCGGGGACTGTGCCCCTGACTGGTGTGCAGGAGGCTGCCAAAGGGCAGCCGTTGAGGGCCGGTCCGTGTGGGTCCAGATTGGGCTGCGCTGCCAACGTGGACGGGTTGTGACTTGGACAATTTATTCTCGCCTCCTGAGCCCAGTTCCTCACTTAGAAAATGGGGACAATAACAGACCCAACTTCATAGGGTCCTTATTAAAATTGAGGACAAGCCGAAACCGGTTTGGCTCAGTGGATAGAGCCTCAGCCTGTGGACTGAGGGTCCCGGGTTCGATTCCGGTCAAGGGCATGTACCTTGGTTACGGGCACATCCCCTTGATTACAGGAGGTGTGCAAGAGGCAGCTGATGGATGATTCTCTCTCATTGATGTTTCTAGCTCTCTATCCCTCTCTCTTCCTCTCTGTAAAAAATCAATAAAATAGATTTTTCTAAAATTGAGCACCAGTGTGTGTGTGTGTGTGTGTGTGTGTGTGTGAGAGAGAGAGAGAGAGAGAGAGAGAGAGAGAGAGAGAGAAGTTCAGAGAGAGAAGTCCAGTATTACATAGTAAATGCAATGGAGCAGCTATTGCTATTTAATGAAAGTATAGGAAGTGACAGTTTAGGCACTGAAATGACATTTTCATATATATTCCACCAACATTTCCTGAGGTTCTCTGAAAGGCAAGCAATGGAGTTTAAATAAAGTATTTCCTTAAATGGTATAATAAAAAGATTTGGCCATTATTTCTGTTAAAATAATGGACATAATAAATAATGTTAATTGGATAGCACTATAAACAAGGGTTATGACTGTCCTCTTCATAAAGTAACTTGGGCCAATTGTATCCTGGCATTTAAAGAAATTATGTTGATACTATGATAAAATTGGGTCTCTAACTGACAGCTCAAATAGGTATTGAACAATGGTTTGACTTAATCACCCAGTCCTTCACTTAAAAATGTGTGGTAAGCATCCATTACCTTACCCTGCACCTTGTTAAGTTGATTTGGGATACACTAAAAAAAAATATGTGTGATAGGGTCTGCTCTCAGAAGCATTGCAGATTTGGGCTTGATAATGATTTGGGCTGAATTGATTGGGAGCAATATGGACTTACTAGTCTGGCCCTATTATACTAACAACTAGTCACTCGCCCTTCAGAAACAGAAGTGCCCTTTGTATTTTCAACATGTTTTGCTCATATTAACAACTCAACTATCTGTATATATGAAGAGGTACTAGTAAGAGGTAATTTGCCCTTATTAAATGAGAAGAGACAAATCTAAGTTTAAAAGAAATAAATGATTTTCCCTAAGTCCTAGCAACAGGAACCTAAATTCCTAGTCCAGTACTGCTATGGTTGGTGGTAGTGTAGAATAATTAGTGTAGATATTAGGATAATAGGTAGCTGGCGATTTATTCATTTTGTGTTCACAAATTGTCATTTGATCTTTATGTTGTTTTTGTTGTTGTTGTTGTTAGCAAAGCCATGATTACACACCATATTCTTCTCTCTCTCTCTATCTCTCTTTCTCTCTCTCTCTCTCTCTCTCTCTCTCTCTCTTTCTCTCTCTCTCTCTCCATTATCCATCCACACATCAGAGCTTTGCTGGACACTGTACAAAGTGATGCAGTTAGAAAGAATCAGAAATCACTGTCATGTAGCATTTGTGTGGTGACTTGAGGAATGACTTTAAAAAATTCTTTCCACCTCAATTCCATCATTTGTAAAATAGAAATAAGTAATAGCATCTCTGGAGATGAGTTTGAGAATTAAATGGGATGTGAAACATGCCCGGCATTGACAAATTGCTCAATTAATGTCATTCATCTCTTCATGTTGCTCTACTACCTCTAGAGTTAAAACACCGAGACCTTCTCTAATTCATATCCAGCCAATGAAAGGCTTTTCTTTCCTTTGCATTATATGGGATTTCCCTGTGATTGTAAACTGTGTGTGTGTGTGTGTGTGTGTTGGACTTCTTCAGAAACTTAGCAGCTGTGAGAATCTTTGGGACTGGAGGTATGAAGAATTCGTGTTTTGTCCTCGGGATGGTACTGAGTTGGTTCTTCCAGCAATGTAGGTCTTGTAGATTTGCTCTTCAAGATAGCAACACACACAGTAGGAAACAGAGTAGTTATAAGAAGAGAAAATAAAATAGGATAGTGACTAAATTTAGTTGGGCAAAAGATGCAGAGGGCCTCCCAGGGACAGAGCCAGGTGGCACACGGGGTGAGGCCTGGGGTGGGCGGAGGAATGGGCCGGGCAGTGGGAGTGAGCAGCAGGCTCTGAGGACGCTCAGGAGCGAGCCGGGAGAGAGGCTCTGCATGTACACAGCTCGGCACAACATGTACGTTCACTACAGAGCAGCATAGAAACAAAAGAAAGAAAGAGGTAAGCACGCTCATAAATCCACAACAGAATCAAGTCAGAAAGGCAAAAAACAAAGGAAAAGACATTTATTTCACACACAATGAAACCATTCATTGTGAATTCCCTTGTATTTTCTTTAACACAGTGGTCTTGTTTGAAAGAATGTATATCTCCCCTTCACGGCAGTCAGAGGTTTTCTTCTTTCCCAAGTAAAATTCTGTTGGGGCTCTAATAATAATTATTAAAGTTAAAAGGTATGTAAGTACTCTAATTGAAGCCATTTATTCGCCCAAAGGCCACTTACAGCACTGGTGGGCAGAATATTTGATTTCCTCCCAGCCCTACCAATGTATTCTGCTTCATAACAGTGCAGATGAAGCCGTGTGTCTGGCAGAAAGAAAAAAAAAATGATTTCGTTTCCACGGTAACATAACTCGCGGCTGCGTTTCTTCAGCGGTGAAGGGCAACTCCTCTATCTAATGTATGTGGGTTTGAAGGGATGATTAGAAGCGGGGAAGGGACTGAGCCAAGACCAGTGAAGGTAATTTCACTTCTGGCTGCCTGTCACAAAGGCACCGAAATCCTCGAAAATAAATATGACTGCCGTGTGCTTCTTTTTAAAAATCCTACAACCTGACATTCTGCACTGGCTGGCATGCAAAAGGAGGAAAAAAAAAGAATGCGCCCTTTTAAATTTCCCATTCATCTCCTTTAAAAACAAGTCCCAAGGATGTTGAGTGCATTTTCTGTCTTGGTGTCATTACTCCTGTGTTGCAGGTTGCTCCCTTCACTGATGTAAATATATTCATGTTCCTCTTGCTGGCCCACCCACCTCTTCTTTACCTCCAGACCAGCATGGCCGTGCCAGGATGTGACAGACCAAACCAAGAGGCCTCTGAATTATCCTGACCCCACTCCAAGATGAACTTCCCCTCAGGGAAGTAAAACAGGGTAAACCAATGACACTCGAGCAATCTTCTTGTCCTAGGAAAATGGCATCCGATTAAAAGAAGTAGAGCCTTCACTTCATCCTTATTTGGCAACAATTTCATGAGTGACATTATGCACCAAGCACTTTGGTGGCTGCCACAGATCCAAAGATCCTGCATTTCCCTCAAGGGACTTAGGAAGGAAGAGAGAAGAGCTAACTCATCTACCACACAATGTGGAAAGTATGTCAATAGAGCTATGAAACACAGAGAGTCGCCTATTCTGCTTTTTTTTAAAAAAAATTTTCAACTGCTGGGAAGTCAGCATCTTAGCTGAATATAATCTTTAACAGAAAAGTTTGTCCACATATGATTTTAGTTGTTGTTGTTAATCCTCACCCAAGAATATTTTTATTTGTTTGTTTGTTAATTTATTTATTATTTTTAAATTTCTTCACTAATTAAGGTATCACATACCCGTTCCCATCCCCATCCCCCCACTTCCATCATCCACCCCTCCCCACACATGCCCCTACCCCTCTGCTGTTCCCAACCACTCCCATTAATTTTTTGAGAGAGTATTAGGAACAAGGAGAGACAAACAGAGAGAAACATTGATGTGGGAGAGACACATTGATTCCTTTGCCTCCTTCACGTGCCTGACCAGGGCCAGGGATCAAGCCTGCAATCAAGGTACACATCCTTGACCAGAATTGAACCTGGGATCCTGCAATCCTTGTGCCCAGCCTCTGTTGGCTGAGGGAAACCAATTATGGCCCATTCTGTTCTTGAAGACCTTAAGCTATTTCCATAACACTCTGCCTTTGAAAGAGGCGCTGAGTGAATGCAAAAGCACAGAGACACATTGAGGGAGCAAGCTCTGTTCAGAGACTGCAAGCGGGCTCATACAGCTGCCTATGCCATGTCCATGGGAGGTTTCAGGAGAAGCTGCATTGGCTGGCAGTGGTTAGGTCCAGGAAGACCTTGTGTATCAGCAAGGAGCTGGGACTCCAGCCTGAAGGTGATGGGGAAAGACTGATGGGTTTTAGGCAGCAGCAGCCTAGCACAGTTGGACCGTCTTTCAGAGAGATTAGTCTGGGACTCAGTCATATGAAAGTTAGAATTTGGGAAAGAGTTAGTGAGACAGGAAAAGAGAAACCAATTGAAAGGCTTCCATAATAATACAAGAAGTTACCAATGAGGGCTAAAACAGGAAGTTACAGCAGTTATAGCGGAGAGAGTGCTCCATCACCAACAACCATCTTTCAAATTCTGGTTTTACCGTTTACTCTTGTGACATTTGGGAAACTGACTTGACTTTTCTGTTTCTCAATTTCCTCATTGAGTCATTGGGGTGATAACGATTGTAGGGTTATGTGAAGATTAAATGAGTTAAAGTATTTAATGTGTTTATATCAGCAGCTTGAATGTGCAAATACTGAATAAGATGCTAGCTATAACCGCAAAAGCATGGAAGGTGGAGAAGAGGGAAAGAAAACAGATGTTAAGCACATGTGAGAGATGAAAAGGGCAAATTAGGTGTCCCTCAGGATTCTCCTTTCAGTGACGATGGATGGACAATGAGGAAAAAATAAGGAGAGAAGTTAAGTGGAAAGATAATGAGTTTAATTTCAGATGGACTGAATTTGAATCACTCAGAGTATATTCAAGTGGAAGAATCCTTGTGGATTTGTATACCGGACTCTGGGATTTTGAGGGGGGAGGGGAAGGATCTGGGAAAGAGATGTAAATCTTGGGTCGTAGGATTGGTATTGGCAAAGCCAATGACAAAATAGTGAGAAAGGCTGCAAAGAGACTGAACAAGTTTGCTGGTCAAAGAGCCTGTTGTTGTCCCCCAATGTCAGCACTCCCCTTTCTCTCTAGCAATGGAATTTTTGCTGCCCCAAATTAAAACTACATTTCCCAGCCTGCCTGGCAATAGTTGTGGCCAGGCACTTAAAGTCTGACAATGGGACAGAAGTCAAAGTGCCCTGTGGTAATTGTTTAAGAGGCAGCTAGCTCATCCTTTACCCCTCCTTGGCCCCAGTTTCCTCCGATCTGCTGCCTGGAACTTGGATGCTACCTTGTCCATGAAGATCTGGGGGCTGGAAGAAGCTTGCACCACGGAAGACTTTGTGGAGCAGAGCTGCCATGCAGGTCTTGACTTAAAATGCCTTTAGGCCTTTACACAATAGAGAAATGTGTATTCAGGCTAGTGATGTTTTGTTTTGTTTTATGTTTCTCCCAGCTCAACTTAATTCCAATCAACACGCTCTGGTTTTTTTTTTTCCTTCTCTCATAGGAATATATTTGGAGAAATCATGACTAGTTGAAAATCCCCTCTTCAATTGCCAAGAAATTTAATTTTTTTTAAAATCTATGAAAATATCTCATGGACTGAAGAGTATTATGGACTAAATGTTTGTTTCTCCCCAAAACCCATATATTGAAGCCTTGATCCCCAGTGTAATGGTATCTCAAAGTGGGGCCTTTGGGAGGTAATCAGGTTTAGATGAGGTCACGAGGGGGAAGAGCCCACAATGGGTTTGGTGCCCGCAATAAGAAGAGGAAGAGACACCAGAGCTTCCTCTCTCTCCAGCAGGTGAGGATATGGGGAGGAGGCTCTCTGCAAACCAGGAAGAGGGCTCTCAGCAAGAGCCAGGCACCTTGACCTTGGTCCTCCAGCTTCCAGAGCTGTGAGAAGTAAATATCTCTCATTTAAGCCACCCAGTCTATAGTAATTTGTTATGGCAGCCTGAGCCAAAAAGACGAGTTTAAAGTGGAAAGTGACTTGTATTAACAAGAAAAAAAATATGCAATAAGTTTAATTCTGAAAACCAACTACCATGATGTTAAAAGAGAATTTTAGTTAAAATAAGTAAAAATTAAGGTTTAAAATAGATTACACGTGTCTAAAAATTCTGTGGTTCTAAAAAAGTTGTTGTAGAGACAGTACTTAGAATATAGAGAAGGGGTGGGATGGCTCCAAGGACAGAGGGTGGATATGGCCCACTCCCTGGAAAGAAAGTCTGAGATCAGGAGAGATCTTATTTTTTTTTCAAAATATATTTTATTGATATTTTACAGAGAGGAAGGGAGAGAGATAGAGAGCTAGAAACATCGATGAGAGAGAAACATCGACCAGCTGCCTCTTGCACACCCCCTACTGGGTGCCCGCAACCAATGTACATGCCCTTGACAGGAATTGAACCCAGGACCTTTCAGTCCACAGACCAACGCTCTACCACTGAGCCAAACCGGTTTCGGCCAGGAGAGATCTTAACAGCCTCTGGCTGTCACTTCCCTGAGTTCCATACACAGTGAAAGGAGTTTACAGACAGCTTTTACCCAGGAGTGCCAAGGAGAGCTCCCCACATCTGCTTATCCTCTGTGGACGAGCACTGCTACTGGGACCAAACAATGCAGTAGGTTAGCCTGCCAAAGTGCCAGAACACTTCTTTCTTTGGTCTCAGCCTCCTTCTGTTCTCCAGCAAAGAATAAGGTGAGGAGGGGAAGTGAAAAGGAAGAGGATGAAAGGGTTAAGGATGCTTGCAGAAGCCACCATTCTTTGCCCTTGGTCTCATTTAGTTCCAACCTCACTTGGGGATAAAACATACTTAAAAAAGATACCCCAGGGACTAAGGTTATGACATTCACACTAAAGGCAGGTGCCAGGTGGTGGTGCATGCAATTATGGGATTAAAGCAAGCAAATCCCAACTTCAAGATTAAGATGGCGACCTGCAAGAAGGTTGGGAGGGAGAGAGTGTGAGAAAGTAAGGGGGCGAAAAAGGAGTGTGTGGACTTGTGTGGTGTGTGTGTGTGTGTGTGTGTGTGTGTGTGTGTGTGTGAGCTAGGGACAGTTAGATCCTGCAGGTCTTCTAAGGGGCTGCCAAAACAGGCAGTCTTAGATGACGAAACTCTGCTGCCACCATGGACATTCCAGGGGCAGCCAGCATAGTCACAGAGACCATGTCATCTTGAAAAACAGAGCTGCTTGAGACTAGGTTCCTAGCCTCAGCAACATCCAATCTGGTCTCAGTCACAAACCAGGATCCTACATTTACTGGGGACAGAGACCTGCGACCACAGCTGCAGACCCACAGACACCAAGAATCCAGACATCCTGGCCGCAGATTTCTGTGAGTCACAGAGCCCATCCACCTCCCCACAGGCTCACTGCAGCACCATAGGAATTGCTAGACCTGTCCCTCACACGGGGCTGCAGCTCCACTACAGGAATTTGAGCCTGGGAGTGCATGGACAGTGGGAATCTGTTCCTAGCAATGTAATCAGGTGACCAAACCCCATACCCACACAGGCAGCAATGTCACCTGAATTTGATTCTGGGCAAGCACACACAGAAGTCTGTTTTCCACAGTGCATGAGTGAACCTCCTGCTGACACAGTGTGACTATGCAGCTGGTCCCCCAAGAAGACCCAGGACCCTGATTCTCAGCACTAGAGGCAGCACTGAACACCAGTGACTTGACTTTGTTTCTCATTGTGTGCTCCTGGGATCCCTGATTCCCAGTGCAATCATACTAAGAGCCAGTGACTCTAATTCTTGGTGCATGCACACACAGGGATCCTGATTCTCAGCACAAGGCTGCACAAAGCAACAGAGAATCTGATACTCGATTCTTGGTGCAGGCACAGGGGGTCTCTAACTCCTGGCACACACTAGGGGTTTCTGATTTTCAACACATGCCAGTGGGGTCTCTTTTTCAGCATGGCACACACAGGGTCTCTGATTCTAGGTGTGCGCACGAGGCCATACTGAGCACCAGTCACTCTGATCCTGCGCAAGCCTGACTCTCACCAATCCATGGCAGCAACATCTTGATGTCTGAGCTCTTCAGTGACACTCGGGTGGTGTGAAGTCCCCACTGCATATGGCCCAAGCCCACCCAACTGGACATTTGAACCTTATAGTGATAGTAAGAATGGGGAGACAATGAAACAATCCCCAGAAAGGGTGGGGGAGAGGAATCACCAATAAAGGTGATAAGTGAAATGAAAGCATACAACATGACAGAAAAAAGAATTCAGAGTCGTACAGTTCATTCACCAATGGATGAGAAAATCAATAACCTATGCAAAAATCAGGAAAAAAATCAAGTGATAAAGCTACAATAAAAAATACCATGGAAGGTTTCAACAGTAGACTAGAAGAATCAGAGGATCAAATTAGTGAGTTAGATGATAAGGTAGAGAAGCAAGCCCAATCTGAACAGCAACTGGAGAAAAAAAATAAAAAGCAGGTGGAGAGCCTAAGGGAGAACACAAAATGAAGTAACATACATATAATAGGACTGCCAGAAGGACAAGAAGAGCAGCAAGGATTAGAAAATCTATTTGAAGATATAATGACAGAAAACATCCCAGATATGGGGAAGAAAAAAGTTACATAAGTACAGAGAGTCCCAAGTAAGATGAATCCCAAAACACCCACACAAAGACATGTCACAATTACAATGGTAAATGTTGATGACAAAGAGAGAATTTTAAAGGCTGCAAGAGAAAGACAGAGAGTAACCTACAAAGGATCACAGAAACACATCAAGCTAGAAGGGAATGGAAGAAAAGTGATACAAAGCAAAGGATTGAATCTAAGATTACTCTATCCAGCAAGACTATCAATCAAAATTGAATGGAAAATCAGGAGCTTCCCAGAAAAAAAAAAAAGAAAAGAAAAGAAAAGAAAAGAAAAGAAAAGAAAAGAAAAGAAAGAAAAAGACTAAGGGAGTTTATCACTACCAAGCTAGCAATGCAAGAAATTCTAAAGGTAATTCTGTAAAAAGAAGAATTAGAAAGGGAGGAAGGAACACAGGCATAAAGTACAGAAATGGTTACAAACAAGTACCTATCAATAATAACATTAAATGTAAAAGGATTAAATGCTCCAATCAAAAGACACTGAGTGAGTGAATATATAAGAAAACATGATCCCCCAAAGGGGCCGGGTGTCCCGGGTGAGCCGTGTGTCCCAGGGGAAGCAGTGGGACCCAGGGGGAGGGGCGGTGAGAACCAGAGGAGGAGCGGACTCTATTCGTGTGGTCCTGAGATAGTCACCATAAAACAAGCAGTGTCAAATGACAGCAGGGAGGGGAAGGAGACCTGGGGGGAGATAAGAGAACAACCAAAGGACTGATATGCATGACTATAAGTACAACCAATGAACACAGAACTCTGGGGAGGGAGGGCATGAATGGGAGGGGGGGGGACAATGGTAAGATATGTACACATATAATACCTTAATAAAAAAAATTTGAGAAAAAAAAAAGAAAAGAAAACATGACTCATGTTTCCTACAGGAGAACCACCTCAGAACAAGGGACTCACACAGCTGAAGTGAAGGGATGAAAAAATATATATCAGGCAAATGAAAATGAAAAAAGTGGGGGTAGCAATACTTACATCTGACAAAATAGACCTCAAAGTGAATACCGTAACAAGAGATTAGAAAGGCCACTTCATAATTTATAAATGAATGGATACAACAAGAGGATATATAACTCTGGTAAACATTTTTAAAAATATATTTTTTATTGATATTTTACAGAGAGGAAGGGAGAGAGATAGAGAGCTAGAAACGTCGATGAGAGAGAAACATTGACCAGCTGCCTCTTGCACACCCCCTACTAGAGATGAGCCCACAATCAATGTACATGCCCTTGACCAGAATCAAACCTGGTACCTTTCAGTCCCCAGACCAACGCTCCACCACTGAGCCAAACCAGTTTCGGCTCTGGTAAACATTTATGCACCCAATGCAGGAGGACCCAAATACCGTATTTGCCGGCGTATAAGACGATGTTTTTGGCCCTGAAAAATATGCCTCCAAGTGGGGGGTAGTCTTATACAGCGAGTATATAACAAACTCTGTATTTTTAGTGGAAATGTTAGGGGGTCGTCTTCTACGCCCAGTCGTCTTATACGCCGGCAAATACGGTATTTTCAGGGCCAAAAAATCGTCTTATACGCCGCCAAATACGGTACATAAAAAAAACTTCGGGAAAATATCAGGGGAGAGATTGACAGCAACACGATCATAGTAGGGGACTTCAATACCCCATTAACTTCACTGGATAAATCCTCTAGAAAAAAATAGCAAAGAAACATCAATTCTAAATAAGATGGAATTAATCAACATCTTTGGAACATTACACCCCAAAACTACAGAATATACATTCTTCTCAAGCATACATGGGACATTTTCAAAGATAGATCACATATTGGAACACAGGCACAGTCTCTCCAAATTCAAGAGGATTGAAATCATATCAAGCATCTTCTCAGATCACAATGGCATAAAATTAGAAATCAACTACAGTGAAAACAATCACAAAAATTCAAATACATGGAGGCTGAATAGCACACTATTAAACAATGAGTGGGTTGCCAAAGAGATCAAAGAAGAAATAAAACACATCCTAGAAATAAATGACAATGAAAACACAACAATCCAGAATCTTTGGGACACAGTGAAAGCAGTCCTGAGATGAAAGTTCATAGCATTACAGGCCTACCTTAAAAAAAACAAGAAAAACTGGTAATAAACCATCTAACTCTGAAACTTGAAGAATTAGAAAGAGAGCAACAAGAAAAGACTAGTGTTAGAAGAAGGAAGGAAATAATAAAGATCAAAGCAGAAATAAATGACATAGAGACAAAAAAAAAATCAATGAAACCAAGAACTGGTTCTTTGAAAGGATAAACAAGAGTGATGAACCTCTAGCCAGGCTCACCAAGAAGCAAAGAGAGAAGACCCAAATAAAGAAAATCAGAAATGAAAGAGGTGAAATAACAACAGATACCATAGAAATACAAAGAATCATTAAAAAATACTGTGAGCAACTCTATTCCAACAAACTGGTCAATATAGAAGAAATGGGCATATTCCTAAAAAATATATATGACCTTTCTAAACTCAACCAGGAGGAATAAAAAAATCTGAATAAGCCAATATCTATGGAGGAAATTGAAGCAGTAATCAAAAAACTTCCAACAAACAAAACCCCTGCACCAGACAGCATCACAGGGGAGTTTTATCAAACATTCAAAGAAAAAATAAAACCTACTATCTTTCTCAGACTATTCAAAAAAAATTCAAGAGGAAGCTTCCAAGCTTCCAAGCTCTTCCTATGAAGTCAGTATTACCCTAATCTCAAACCAAGATAAAGATAATACAAAGAAAGAGAATTATAGGCCAATATCCCTCATGAACATAGATGCCAAAATCCTCAACAAAACTCTAGCAAAACTCTAGCAACAAACTCTAAAAATGAATTCAGCATTACATTAGAAAGATCATACACCATAACATAAACAAATGAGATTTATTCCAGTATGCAAGGATGATACAACATCCGCAAATTAATAAATATGATACACCACATAAACAAATTGAGAAATGAAAACCATATTATCATATTCATTGATGCAGAAAAAGCATTTGACAAAATCCAACACCCTTTCTTGATAAAAACTCCAGCATGGTAGGAATGGAAGGATCATACCTCAACATAATAAAAGCCATATATGACAAACTTACAGCCAATATCATACCCAATAAGCAAAAAACTAAAACCATTTCCCCTAAGAACAGGAACGAGTCAGGGATGCCCACTCTCACCACTCTTCTTCCACATAGTACTGGAAGTACTAGCCATTGTGATCAGACAAGAAGAAATAAAAGGCATCCAAATTGGAAAAGAAGTAAAACTTTCCTTATTCACATGATATTGTACATAGAAAATCCCAAAGACTCCATCAAAATCTACTAGACTTAATAAATAAATTCGGCAATATAGCAGGATTCAAAATTAACACCCAGAAGTGTATGGCTGTTTTATACACCAATAATGAACTCACCGAAAGAGAAATTAAAAAAGCAATCCCATTTACCATTGCAAAAAAAATTAAGATACCTAGGAATAAACTTAACCAAGGAGACAAAGGACCTCTACTCAGAAAATTTCTGGATGCTAAAAATAGAGATAGAGGAAGACATGAACAAATTGAAGAATATACCATGTTCATGGATTGGTAGAATCAACATCATTAAAATGTCCAAACTACCCCCCCAAAAAATCTGTAAATTCAACCCAATCACCACTAAAATACGAATGGCATGCTTCAAAGACCTAGAACAAATTCTTCAAAAATTTATCTAAAATTTTTTTTAAAAAAAACAACAATGAATAGCACAGCAATCTTGAGAAAGAAGAACAAAGTCAGAGATATCACAATACCAGATATCAAGCTATACTACAAAGTCACTGTTCCCAAAACTGCCTGTTACTGGCACAAGAGCATACATATAGACCAGTGGGACAAAACAGAGAACCCAGAAATCAACACAAGCCATTATGCCCAATTAATATTTGACAAAGGAGGCAAGAGCATACAATGGAGACAAGATAGTCTCTTCAATAAATGGTGTTGGGAAAACTGGACAGATACTTGCAAAAAAAATGAAACTAAACCACCAACTTAGACCTTACACAAAAATAAACTCAAAATGGATAAAGAACTTAAACATAAGATGGGAAACCATAAAAATCTTAGAAAATTCCATAGGCAACAAAATAGTAGATATTTGTCGTAGCAATATTTTTACCGATGCAGCTCCTAGGACAATGGAAACTAAAGAAAAAATAAACAAATGGGACTACATCAAAATAAAGATCTTCTGTACAGCAAAAGAAACCATCAACAAGACAACAGAAAAGCTCATTGCATGGAAAAACATATTTGCCAATGTTACCTCTGGTAAGGGTTTAATCTCTAACCTTTACAAATAACTCATACAGCTTAACAGAAGGAAGATAAAGAATCCAATAAAAAACAATGGGCAACGGACCTAAATAAACACTTTTCGAAAGAGGACCTACAAAGGCCAAGAGACATATGAAAACAAGCTCAAAGTTACTAATCATCTAAGAGATGCAAATCAAAACAACAATGAGGTACCATCTCACACCTGTCAGAATGGCTATCATCAACAAATCAACAAACGACAAGTGTTGGAGAGGATGAGGAGAAAAAGGAACCCTCCTGCACTGCTGGTGGGAATGCAGACTGGGGCAGCCACTGTGGAGAACAGTATGGAGTTTCCTCAAAATATTAAACATGGAACTTCCATTTGACCCAGTAATACTACTTCTAGGAATATATCCCAAGAAAACAGAAATGCCAATCAGAAAGGATATATGTGCCCCTATGTTCATAGCAGCACAATTCACCATAGCTAATATTTGGAAACAGCCTAAATGCCCATCGGCAGATGAGTGGATTTGAAAACTGTAATACATCTATACAATGGAATACTATGCTGCTGTAAAAAAGAAGGAATTGCTACCATTTGCAACAGCATGGATGGATTTGGAGAGCATTATGCTAAGTGAAATAAGCCAGTCAGTGAAAGATAAACACCACCTGATCTCACTCATTTATGGATAATAAAGAAGATTACAAACTGTTGAACAAAAATACAGGCAAAGAAGCATCAAACAGATTGTGAAACTACAGCGGGAAGGTAGGGGAGGATTGGGGGGTAAGAGATCAACTAAAGGACTTGTATGCATGTATATAAGCACAGCCAACAGATGCAAGACACTGGGGCAGGGGGACGAGGGCAAGTGCTGGGGGGTAGGGGAGGCCGGCTGGTGGGGGAAGGTCAGTGGGGAGGAAAAACAGGAGACATATATATTATTATTTGCAATACCTTAAACAATAAAAAAATTAAAAGTAAAAAAAAAATTAAAAATAAAGCAAGCAAATCCCTTGAGTACCAATTTTACTAAGATATTTGGGGGGGGGGGGAACCATTATTTTCATGTAAAACAGTAGAATTGAACATTTACATGAATTCTTAAGATAAAATGAGACTACAAAGTTATTTCATGCCTATGACCTCAGGCCATAATTCTACATACCCTGGGGCTCATCATATTTCTCTTCTGATGACAGAAATATTTTAGTAAAAGCTTTCCAGAAGCACTACAGAAAAGCATGTTCATTGGATCGGACAGTTCTGAGGTCTCTGGTGGCATGGTAACAGCAATTTCAAAGGAGTGGCTTTAGGAGGGAAAGAGAGGTGAGGAATGGGACCAGTGAGGGGATCTGGACAGTACAGAGAAAAAAGAGAGAAAGGAAGGGCACCAGGGTGGCGTGTGGGCCCTGTCTCATGACCACCACTGTGTCCAGTGACAAATAAGATAGAGCGTGGTTGGCAAACTGCAGCTTGCGAGCCACATGCGGCTCTTTGGCCCCTTGAGTGGGGCTCTTTGACAAAATACCATGGCCTGGGCAAATTTATTTTGAAGAAGCGGAGTTAGAACAAGTTTAAGCTTAAAAAATGTGGCTCTCAAAAGAAATTTCAATTGTTGTACTGCTGATATTTGGCTCTGTTGACTCATGAGTTTGCCGACCAGTGGGATAGTGTCATAACTGACGTGGAGCCTCTCAAAGGCACATCGGGCAGTGGCAGGTGGCCTGGCAGCTGGCAGCACTCACGGGACATCGGTGGGTAGTGAAGATGGATGGTATATAACACATAACATGACCTGTGTGAGGAAGAGAGCAAGGGTTCCCTTCTAATTGTCCATAATTACTGACTCTCTTGGGGGCCAGTCAGGCTCTCACTGTTTGTCTGAATCATGAGGTTGGACTGGATGCTCTTTAAATCCAGTGCTACGTTTGAGGGTACGGCTGTTTATGTTAATGGTAACTCACAGTCTCTTCCTGCAACTTTCTGACATCCTGGATACTTGAACTCCGATAGGGATTTTGATAGCAACTGGCACATTAAGAAAACATTGGCTCTTAGAGGTTGACCAGGCTCATTGTGGTGAGCATTTTGCAATGTGTACATGTAAGGAATCATTGTATTGTATATCTGAAACTAATATAATGTTACATGCCAATTATACCTCAACAAAATGAGACACTGGCTCTCTGAGAGTTGAAAGTTAAGGTTTGCCCTGGCTGGCTTAGGAAAAGAAACCCTAACCTTTCCCTTCTCGAGGTTGGTAACAGTGAGGTCTCTGTTCTTAGAACAACCCATAATTCTCTATTCATCACATCTTAGTAAGCACTTCTCTTGAGATGGCTTGCCTCTGCTACAGCCGGTTGCTCTATGCTACCCATGAGTCTTTGAAAACGGCCTGGGAAAAACCACAGGTAGACTCTGCGCCAACTGAGTAATTGCTGACTTCCCTCTGTGTGCTGGCCAGTACCGACACTTCTCATTATCTCCATCGGCCGTTCATTTCATCCATCCAGGAACTGTCTTTTGAGAACACTGTTTGGAGAGCAGGTGATACAACAGCAATAAAACAGAAAACAATTCTCCCCTCATGGTTCTATGTTCTGGAGAGGATGCGCCCCATGTCTTGTATCTTTCTTCCGTGGAGGACTAGCTATCCCCACTTGAAATATGAACAAATGAATGTGGCATCCATTATTACCTGTTTATCCATTCTTTTTTTTTTCAAATGAACAGAATTTAGAATAGCAATGCATCCAGTTAAAAATACAGACTTTTTCCGCCGGTTTGGCTCAGTGGTAGAGCGTAGGTCTGCGGAGTGAAAGATCCCAGGTTCGATTCCGGTCAAGGGCATGTACATTGGTTGCGGGCACATCCCCTGTAGGGGGTGTGCAAGAGGCAGCTGGTCGATGTTTCTCTCTCATCGACGTTTCTAGCTCTCTATCTCTCTCCCTTCCTCTCTGTAAAATATCGATAAAATATATATATTTTTTTTAAAAAAATACAGACTTTTTCCAACTTCTGGTAGGTAGGAGTGGCCAAGTGTATGTGCAAGTGTGTGTGTTTGTGTGAATGTATATGTGCACAAAAATGGAATGTGTGTGAAATGAAATCATGATATACAGGAGGAGGTCACTGGGAAGGGCTTCTGCTCCCACCCTCAAGGAAAACGCCTTGGGAGGAGGTGGTTTTGCTCTTATTTCCTGCAGGAAGCATGCTTGGCAGTAGAGTAACCCTCCTGAGGCCATGAAGCCAAATGCCAAACACTATGAAAGAAAAAGCTGCAAGGAGCCAGCAGGCAGCTGCCCAGTGAACTACTGAATTATAGATTTATTGTTATTTGAGGGGGAAGTCGCTGTTTGGTTAAGTCCGTTGGGCGATGTTTCTATGCCAAGCAGGAAAGTGCAGTCCTAACCCACCCCCAGAGCTAGCAGTGACGGCGCCAGAATTAAACCAGACCTTCTCGCTCCAAAGGCCGCGATCTTTCCGGGCTATTGTGTGCCTTCAAGGTCTGCACCTCTGCCAACCCACTTCTCATGTTCCCTTGCTGGCTGCTGGGAAAGTGTTTGGGGACTCGGGGAACTCTTACACTCATAGGCTGTAGTACTTTATGTCCATGTGTTTTCTGTGAAGCATCTGACGTTTCACAGCTCCATTCGAATGGGACTGCACAGCTACCCCACTGCCCTTCATCAGCCAGCTCCAGCAGCAGAACGCCCCAGAATGCAATGCTCTCCTCACTTAAGGAAGGGTGGAACCTAGGAACAACCCACCCTACTTCTGTTTTTATCACAAGAAATAAGTCCTCATAGTCCTGAGATCCATGCTCACCTCCCTCCTGTCCTGGTTGGTGCCTGCCTTCCGCCTGTTTTCTCTCTCCTGCGTGGATGGATGTGTACTTGACCCAGAAGCCTTCCCTCTTTTTTCTGTCCAATTCTTTGAAGCTGGTGGTTTTCCTGTTACTTCCAGCGTTTGGAAAAAAATGCCCTGGCCTTGCAGCTGCTGCTCCCGGGTCTCCCTGGGCCAGCCTCACCCATTCCAGTGTGAGGACTCTTCAGACCTGGCACAATTCACCGGGTCAAGCCTGGCTGTGTTCTGAGTAAGACACACACACACACACACACACACAGTAACAATAATAATAGTAGAAAAATTATCCAGGAGAGCTCATTTGTGGCAACACAGCATGAGTGGTCGGTAACAATGCTCTTCTCACAAAGCCAGTGAAAGGCACAGATCCCCTTCCAGGGCCCACAGGAGGCGGGGCCTTAGCCCAGCAGATTGCTGCCATGGAACAACAGCACGTCGCCCCCTACACCCTCAGAAAATGGAAGCCTCTCCATTGCCTTCTTCTCCTAGGATCCACTCACCCTCAGGAAGGGCCTATGGGAAATCGCAGCTCCTGTCCCCCAACTTCTTTAATCTCTGGGTCTCAGCCCAGTGTGCACGAGGTGGGTACGTAACGTAGATTTTAACATATTTGAACTCAGTTTTTTCTTCCACACAATGGAACATGACAACATTTCTGCAAATGCATAGAAGAAGGCACAGCCCTGTTTTGCTGGTCTTTTGCTAGGTGACAAGGCACCTAGAATTTAGGGCCTTGAACCAACACCTGTTTTGATTTTCTCACAGGATTGTGGGGGTTGGCCAGGATCAGCTGTGGGGTTCTGCTTGATGTCTCCTGGGGCTACAGTCACCAGAGGGCTTATCTGGCTACGTGGTCCAAGATGGCGCGTTCTCAAGTCCGGCACCTTGCCAGGGACAGTGGGAAGGCTGGGCGAAGATGGGATGCTGGGACAGCTGGGCCAGGGTCTCAGTCTTCACACTCTCGGGTCTGATCTGTCTCCATGGGACCTCACTGTGTAATATTCCAGCAGGGTAGCTGGATTTCGAAATAGCAGACTTCCCAAATCATAGAAGTGGAAATTGCCAACTTATCTTGAGTTGTTGGCACAATGAGTCTCAGGGCCATCCACAGACAAAATGGGGCTAGATCACATAGCAGTGTGACTACTGGGAGGCTTGGTCCATGGAGGACCATCTTTGGCTACTGCAACTGCTATCCACCCTACCAAATGTCCAAATGGTATGTGATATGTTAAATAGCCCTTCACAGCAAAACACGTGTTGCCCTATTGGGTATGTGAATTACCAAGCTGCATATATATTGGTAGCATTTAGAGACCACACACACCCAGTGATTCTGATTTGTTTGAAAAACATGATTAGGATCTCTGGGGGGAAAATTCACATTTTATTCAATTGTTATATACATGAAAAATCAAGCTTTGCAAATAGATAATATTCTCAGGATAATAAGTAAAATACTCCTCCTGGTTTATCTTTAGGTATCAGGAAAGTTTCCCTTCGACAGTAGAGCTGTGAAACACAAACTCTCATGCGAGTCATCTAAGGACAGAGAAATAGGACACCTGTGTTTTTCATTTTGTGGTAACCTGATTTTGGAATACTTCACCAAGAGTCAGTTTATCTTTTGAAATGTAAAAACTTTGGTGAAAGATGTTTAGTGATGAAAATTGCCAGTAAACTCTGCATTGATATGGCTACCACGGATGGGTCATGGAGGGAAGCTCCTTGGTGCTACTCTCCAGCCACTTAAAAAAAGTTTTTTTTATTGATTTCAGAGAGGAAGGGAGAGGGAGAGAAAGAGATAGAAACATCAATGATGAGAGAGAATCATTGATCAGTTGCTTCCTGCACACCTCGCCCTGGGGATTGAGCCTGCAACCTGGGCACGTGCCTTTGGTCTGCAGGCCGATGCTCTAGCCACTGAGCCAAACCAGCCAGGGCCACTTTGTGTTTGTTTGTTTATTTATTTATATATTTATTTACATGGTCATTCAACTTATTGGTAATCAATTTGATAAATATTACAAACATTTATTGGGGTGCAGTGGTTAATTTGATCATATAGGTTTTAGGTGTGGGCTTCTAAACCCACTTCCCAAATCCAGTTTTTTCTCATCTGAGTTGAATTAATCTCTTCTCGGTGTATTAATTAGCTATTGCTGCAATCGCCCCCAAATTGAAAGGCTTACAACAACACAGTTTGTCTACAATTCTCTGGGCTGACAATTTGAGAAGGGCTCAGCTGGGATGGCAAGTCTCCATGTGTGTTGGGCAAGCTTATTCATACACTCGCAGCCTGTGGCTGGGGGCCAACTGGCTGAGGAGGCCTTTACTCACATGGGCAAGGCATTGATTGTGTTGGCTGGAATGACTGGGTAATCTGAGCCTTCTCTCTCCCCATGCAGAGAGTGCGTGTCACAACGCTGCTGTAGAACATCATTGTTGCCACATTTTGCCAAAGCAAGCCACAAGGCTAGCCCAGATATAAAGGGTAGGGTGTGTGTGTGTGTGTATGTGTGTGTGAAAATATGACTCCTACTCTTTATTTTTCAAAAACAGGCTTAATGTTTTAATATTTTATTTTAAATAATCTTCCTTTTTTTATAAGCTACCTCAAAGTATAACTTATGATTAGTAAAATTGAAATTCTGAACATCTTTGTTTTCTCTGTAAACCATAATGTCTTTAACTCTTTATTTGGAACTAATTTTATACTTAGAGGAGAAAAGTTGCAAAAATAGTACCAATAGGCTCCAAATATTCCTCACTCAGCTTCCCCAATGTCAACATCTTACACAGCCCTAGTGCGGCTGTCAGAAAAAAGAAATGAAGGTTGCTTCAGTACATTTAACTAAACTGCACACCTCATTTAAATGTCAACACTGGTGTCCCTTCACTGTTCTAGACTCTATCCGGGCTTCCACTTGCAGTTATTTGTTACTTCTCCTCAGGTGCCTGCAGCCTTTAAAAGACTATAGTTTCTCAGTCCTATTTTATCTTTCATGACTGACATTTCAACCGTAGAAGAGTATGATCAATAATTTTGTCAAGTATCCCTCATGTGAGTTTGCCGATGTCTAGTGTTTTCTCATGTTTGCACATATTTTGGACAAAAGTACCACAGATGTGATTTTTTTCCCCCTTCAGCACATTGTATTACAAGTTTCATGGTATGCCTATGTCTTATTTTCTGGTATCATTGACCTTGGTCACTTGGTTAAGATGTTCTCTGTCTGGTTTCTCATTGTAAAGTTACCACCTACCTTCCCCTCTGAGATTAATTAATACCTAGGAAATACTTGGAAACTATTAAAAGTATATTCTCAAACTTTCATCCACTAAATCTAGCATTGATCAGTGGATTTTTGTATGTAATAATTATGATTATACAGTTTGTCTAATAGTAACTTTCTATTTTCATCTTTCCTTCTACATTTATTTATTGAAATATATCATAAGGAAGGGCTTTACTTTCTCCTCATTTATCTGTATATTTTACCCTATGGATTAAAATCTAATACAGGCATTATTTATTTTTCTGCTTAATATTACATAAAATATTATGTAAACAATAATATTTTAAATTTGGAAAATACTTCCCTGTGAGCACACAGGCACCTAGTAAGCTCAGAGAAAATTCTGCTAAATAGAAGATATTCAAATTATGATTAGAAATCTCTCTATATTAAAATGTGTAAATATTTGGGTGCAAATGTTTTGACAGATACTGTCTTTGCCTCCATTTGTATGTGTGTGTGTGTGTTTTTTGTTTGTTTGTTTGTTTGTTGTCGTTGTTTTGGAAAAATTAAGTTTACCAAATAAGCTGTTTTTATTTATGGTTTTTGAATATTTTCCAAATATAGATAATATAAAACCTGGTATAAAATATTAAATAAGAGCCCCATCAAAAGCTTCTTCCCATAAGTCATGCTTTCCAAAATATAATCACAAAATTTCAAAATTAAATGTTTTATACAATATGAACTCTTATTGTTTAATTTTTTAAGTTAATTCCTTTTTCATCAGGATACATTTCTTGTCTTCCCATTTGAATTTTTTTAGTAATTGCAATTATAAAGATTAAAAAGCTGAAATTACCCTTTTCCTTTGTGTGTTGAATGTTTTAACTAAAAACTTTCAAATAATTTTGAACAAAATGCAATTTCCAAAAGCTGATTAGTGACCACCAGCAAAGCAAATGTGACATGAATAGGATTATTTTTTAAATAAACATCAATTTTATCTTCCAAATATTGTATGTAGTTCTTTCTAACTTTGTACATATAAATCTATGTGTGAAGGTTTACTAATTACTATGTCAGTTAATGTAATAGCATAGCTTTATTACATGAGCACCATCATGAATCCCAGTACATTTCTGCCCCATATATTTATTTTACAGAAAAAAAATTATTTTTCTGTGATGCTGAATTCCATAAAAATATGCATTTGCATTATCATTTGCATTCACAAGTTTAATTTTTAAAGTTACAGTAGCCTTTACAATAAGGTCAGAAAATTCAACTTTGACACAATCAACTTCCAAAAGCTTTTCTTTGATTCTGTGAATTGAATTAAACACTTTTAAGCTATTATTGGAATGAATTGATTTTCTATTTTTTTAAAACTTTCATAATTGGACTGTCTGCAAACTTCTGATTATGATGTCAACTCATGAACACCATTGCTTTGTATTGCTCACAGGCCCACCCAAGGAAACTTGGAATAAAAAAAATGAGAGAAATTATCTAAGTATATGTCTGCTGTCTCCTTGGGTAAGTTTATTCCTAGGTATCTTTTTTTTTGTTACAATGGTAAATGAAATTGCTTTTTTTTTTTAATTTATCTTCCTGTGAGTTCATTATTGGTGTATAGAAAAGCCATAGATTTCTTGGCGTTAATTTTGTATCCTGCTACATTGCCGAATTCATTTATTAAGTCTAGTAGTTTTTTGATGGAGTCTTTGGGGTTTTCTATGTATAGTATCATGTCATCTGTGAATAAGGACAGTTTTACTTCTTCATTTCCAATTTGGATGCCTTTTATTTCTTCTTCTTGTCTTTTCATAATGGCTAGTACTTCCAGTACTATGTTGAACAGAGTGGTGAGAGTGGGCATCCCTGTCTTGTTCCTGTTCTTAGGGGATATGGCTTTAGTTTCTGCCCATTGAGTATGATGTTGGCTGTGGGTTTGTCATATATGGCTTGTATTATGTTGAGATATGATCCTTCTATTCCTACCATGCTGAAATTTTTTATCAAGAAAGGGTGTTGTATTTTATCAAATGCTTTTTCTGCATCAATGGGTATGATTATATGGTTTTTTATCTCTCAGTTTATGTAATCTATCACATTTATTAATGTAAGATAACTGTCACTTGACCTAAATGAAGTTTGCCATGTGACTTGTAAATACACCTTCTGCAGCTGCATGCAAACATCATGTGCACTTGGGCTTAAAGATATAGGTCAGATTTCAACAAGTGGGGTCCAGGTTGGGAAGAAGACTCAAAGTGGAAGTAGCAACATGAGCAAAAAGCATGAACAGCAAATGCCAAATGTTTTAAACTAAAAGGCACCGTCTTTAACGTAATGACTGTCTTTTGATGTTGGTACTTCCTCGACAGATTTCTGTATTTTGATTGTCTTATGGATCCCAGGGTGGAGGATGAGTATTTTGTGTGTTCTTTCTTGAGAAGCAGAAAAAAATGATACTTAATTTTTTAAAACGTATGTACACTAAACCTTGTTTCTAAATTGGTTTATTGCCAAGTAAAATAGTTAGAGGTTTTATAGACAATAAAAAGTTATAGATTTAGAGCATAAGATAAATGACTAACCGACTGCAGTAGCAGCATCCAGATGCTCTGTGGCAGGACAGCTCAGCCCCTGCCTCCCACACATATAGCACTTACACCTAATCTTTAATTCCATACATGTCCCATTGACTGTCATCCTGGTGGCTTCATGCCTCTCATAGGTCATGGCATGGGCCACCCAGCATGGGCTATGACACAACTGGCTGCTCTCATTGGACAGCAGGGTCTGCAGCATCAAATATCTCTCTCATCCCCAGCAGAACGGGTTACAGTTAGCTGTTGCTAGCTACTCATGTTCAAATGCTGTTCTCTCAGCCAGTGCCCTGCATGCTACATTTCAAAGGAAGAGGTAAGCTTCCTTGAGACTAGAAAAGGTGGGGAGAGGAGAGATGGGCTGTCTTTCAATGTTTACCATGTGTTGCAGTGGGAACTCTGTCAAATGCGCCTGCCTCTTACCCTCTACTAGGAGACACTGTGTCAGAAATTGAAGTGCAATGTAGAGGTCTTACCAAATCCCTTGAAATGCAACTATTAATAATGATCCTCCTTTAAAAAGGAGAAAATCCAAGGCAAATGCTAAACTGGACTGAATGCTTGAACAATAGCTTGAAACCAGGATGTTCTAGGCCCTTGGTCAGCAAACTGCAGTCTGGCTCTCTGGCCCCTTGAGTGTGGCTCTTCCACAAAATACCATGACCTGGGCGCGTCTGTTTTGAAGAAGTGGTGTTAGAAGAAGTTTAAGTTTAAAAAATTTGACTCTCAAAAGAAATTTCAATCATTGTACTGTTGATATTTGGCTCTATTGACTAATGAGTTTGCCGAGCACTGTTCTAGGCAAATTAGGCCACATGTTTCCTTCTGGGAATCGAACCCTGACCTCCTGGTTCATAGGTCAATGCTCAACCACTAGGCCACCATGGATGGGCTCCTTAAACCTTGAATTTTCTTTGACTCTGGCATGTACAGTCAACCACTGATTCTTCTTTATGCTTTCTTTATTCTTACTGTGTCCACCGTAGCCTAAATGCTGTTATCCCATGTCTGTATTCCTTATAACTACCTATCCATTGACCTAGGAATCATTTCCTCATTCTATCCATTCTCTTCACAGCTACCATAGTTTTTAAAAATATATATATTTTATTGATTATTTTTTTACAGAGAGGAAGAGAGAAGAAAAGAGAGTTAGAAACATCGATGAGAGAGAATCATTGATCAGCTGCCTCTTGAATACCCCTTACTGGGGATGTGCCCACAACCAAGGTACATGCCCTTGACCAGAATTGAACCTGGGACCTTTCAATCCGCAGGCCGACACTCTATCCACTGAGCCAAACCGGTTCGGCTACCATAGTTTCATTTATCCAGAAACTTTGTGTCTCATCACACCCTTGCTGAAAAAACTTTTAATGGCTCCTTATTACCTGCAGAGAAAATTCCAAACTCTGATTCTGAGTATGGTCTGTTCATATTCCATACTTACAGATTCATTTGTAATTCCTCCCTTGCATGAATTCCTCACTCCAGCTTGACTTGATCACTCCATAAGTCCTAAATACACTTGGCATTTGGCATTTGCTATCCATGCTTTTGTTCATGCTTCCATACAGTCTTCCCAACCTATAAGTCATTTATTCAAATCTGACCTATATTTATAATTTAACCTTCAAGAGCCCTGCTCTGATTTCCCATCCAGGAATATTCTCCTTATCCTCTGAAGGTCTGCAGTTGTATAGAAACTACTCTGGTGATGTATTATACTACTACCTTCAATTCAAGGAGCTGCTTGATTGCAAACTTTTGCAGGATGGAGATGAACTCTTTCATCTTTTGATATTGAGAATGCCATGCAACATGAGCCTGTGAACATGCTGCTGCTTAAATAACTATTCATTGAGTGAATTAATAAATGAATGGCTAATAAATCCAAACTAAAGAGATAATGAATGAAGTCTTCACTCTAGAAAACATTTTTACAATGTATTGGAAAATACATTAATTAGCCCAGGCTGCCACAGCAAAATAACAAAGACTGGGTGACCTACACAGCAGACGTTTATTTCCCATGGTTCTGGAGGCTGTAGAGTCCAAGCTCAAGGTGCCAGCAGATTCAATTTCTGGTGAGGTAGAGCAACAGAAGAAGGGAACTCTGGTCTTTCTTCCTCTCATTATAAGGACACTAATCCCAACGTGAAGGAGAGCCCCTTTGGAGTTCATCTAAACCTAAATTACCTCGCAAAGGCCCCAGCTTTAACCATCATCTCATTGGGATTAGGGCTTCAACAAAAATAAATTATGTTCAGTACATAACAAGGACATTTAATCACAAGAAATGAATGCATTTAAGCCTGTCTGTGGGAGACTCTTTTTGAGTGAATGGGCATTGTGATCTGTAAAGTCCTACAAATAGCCAGGTTGATTCACCCTCCAATAAGATCAGCCTTGTTTATTAATCTTTGGGTCATCCATAAATGCTAAGCAAGTTCATTATCATGCCATTTTTATATCTCTGATTTCCACTAACAAATAAAGACACAATAAAGATATACGGTGTGTATTTAGGTCTCTGTGTCTGTCTCAAACAAAAGGATCCGCATCAAACTTATAATAGAGGCTTCCTATGGGGAAGGCATTGGCATTGCAGAGGCATAGCACCCCGTGTGCTCCTGAACTGTTTTGATATTTCTGTAATGAGCATATTTTACATATTATGTAGAAACAGAAAAATGATTTTAAAATCTTTTAAGAATTCTTGGCCTACATAGTATATGAGATCCTAATGTGGCAACTGCCTTCAATGAGTTCATACACAGTATTCCTTTGTAAGACCCAAGAACTGAAGAAAATAAAAACTTGGCTCAACCTATTTCCACTGACCTAGACTCTCGATTCCAATAATTACAGGCTATTGTTGTTCCTTGTGATTAAGCCCCTATCCCAGTGGTCGGCAAACTCATTAGGCAACAGAGCGTCAAACCGCAGCTCAAGAGCTGCATGTGGTTTGCGAGCCGCAGTTTGCCGACCACTGCTCTATTGTTCTCAAAAATCTTACCAGAGTAAGAAAATAATCTTACTGTGAGAGTAAAAACATATCTGGAAAGCAAATATATAGAGGGGGGAGGGAAAGTCATGGAAAAAGTTGAACTTGTGTGTCTCATAAATCATATAAACCCTTCACACAAAAAGAATTTACAATCCCCAAATCAATGGATTCGTAGGCATAAATCTGAAAAACATTGTGACTAAAATCAGTAAAGCTATTAAAGTATTTAAATATTTAATTCTTTTAAGGATCACGTATGTGTTAACCATAAAACAAAATGAGAACATCTGGAAGGCAAAAAGGTTGAAAGATTGAAAATAAAAAAGCAAATGGTGTGTTTAGTGTGGCTGAGAGACTTCAGCAAATGGATATCAACCCATTTCAAAATAAATACAGAGTTTGTGTAATTACCATGAGCCTGAAGAGGGGTTTAGCATTTATATCCCTCCTGGGAAGTTGGATGAGTCAGAAACATAAAACCAAAGCAAAGGAAGGGTATTGAAATATTATTTCCTGCTGCATTGTACAACGGAGAAGAGAATAAACATACCGATTACTTGCATGGCCGGTTCCACGTCTACTGTGGCCTCTTCCAACAATGACAGCAGCTTGGCTGATATCTGATGCACGGATTCAATATTGCTAAACAAGCTATCCACGTCCAGCCGATCAATCTGAAGAAAAACAAACCCTGAGTAGCAGCTGATAGAAAGAGACGCACTGTATTCAGGATGTTCTCTCACAGTAAGCGTTTATATGCCAGCCCAGGCCACTTTCATCAACCATTTCTGTAAACACCCTTCTTTACGATTTCTAGAGGAAATGTGTAGTTTTTCATGCAAGAAATTGGGATAGTGCTCTTGTTATCTCTGTCTTTTTTTTTAACTAAAATTTTTGTGAGTAGAGTGTACATCTACATATGCTTATAAGAACCAGAGTGCGAAGAAGACGTGGGCCAGCTAATTGGCATTTTTATGAACTGCTCTCCAGGAGGGTGTGTACCTAGGCATATAAATTTCAAACACTTCACTGCTCACACAGCAGAAGTCAGGTCTTCCTTTAGGCAAGAAATTATTTTCAAAGATGTTTGAAAACATACATGTTTTCATACTGATAACAAGTAGTTGCACTGAGCTGTTCCTGTTTTTCTGTTTGTTTGTTTTTTAAAAAATGTGAATAGAAGTCTTTAACAAAAATGTTCTGCTAATTAAAGAGTCATCATATCATTTCTTCATGCACAACCTCAAAAACTAGTGTTATCATTCCCTGATCTTATGGCTGGTATTTATAATAATTTTCCTATTCTCTCATCCATCCTTTTATTAAATATTTCCTAAGGACCTTGTATGTACCAAGAATTGTAACTCTATCAGAGGCATTGTGTGATTAGTGGAAGGATGGACAGCTATCCTAATCAATCTAAAATGGAGTGTGTCTTGAGTTTGCTAAAGCTTGCTCAAAATCTTTCTCTTGAGTCTAAGTTAGATCTTGCATAATCAAACAGTATATACTTGGGTCAGGAACAGATCAGTACAGGCTCCACTGGGCAACCACAGGGAAAGGAGTAGGTGCCTTCTACCCCTGGTTTATTGTGTGTGAGGTTGTAGATGAAAAACAAAACCATCAATAATCAAGTCATGGAGGTACTTCAAAGGTGAAAAATAAAGCTGCTAGTCAAAACTCCAGGTCAGCAAAATTTGATGTTAGAGAGCGATAGAAAGTTTAGCTAAGGATCAGAAAGAAAAAAACTGAGAAAGTAAGGGAAATTGGCAACACTGAATCCTATATAATAAAAATATAATATGCAAATTGACCATCAAGCCCTCGCAAGATGACTGCCTACAAACAGGCCAGCAGGGGGTTAGTGAGGGACAACCAAATGACTGAATAGCAGGCTACATGGGATGACCAGGCCAGTGGGAGGGGGAGGGAGGAGAGGAGGGCTGCAGGGGACAACCAGGCCAATGGGAGGGGGGCTGTGAGAGGCAACCAGGCCAGCGGAGGGGGGCAGTTGGGGGCGACCAGGCCGGCAAGGGAGGGGTAGTAGGGGCCAGTAAGGGGTGACCAGGCAGGCAGGCAGGTGAGTGATTAGGAGACAGTGGTCCAGGGTTGTAAGAGGGATGTCTGACTGACTGTTTAGGCTCAATCCCAGGAATCAGGCCTAAACAGGCAGTAGGACATTCCCCGAGGGATCCTAGATTGGAGTGGGTGCAGGCCGGGCTGAGGTGACCCACCCCCCCACTGCACGAATTTCATGCACCAGGGCTCTAGTATAGAATAAAAAACAGACTTGGAGGAATTTCTGAAGATGAGGTCCAACAACTGCAGCTTCTTTCTCATGCTCTCAGCATCGGTTACGTTGTGTATGCTAGATCCATTTAGCAGGGAGGGAGGAGGCAGGCAGCCACCTTCTCTTATCCTTTTTGACATGGAACCATCTATTTTCCCCATACTGGCATGGGTGATATTGATAAGGATATTCTGTTATTGAGCATAGAAGCATCACTTCACATTGAGCCTTGTTTAAAATTTGGTGACTATGTCAGTTATTTCTTATGCAATATGGTCTAACTGTACATGTTTTTTTTTCAACCATCTTGGGAAATTCCTCACTTTTCTATCATCAGTCTTGACCTCAATAAAACTTCCAGTCTCATTTGTAATCAAATTCTATGTGATTGATGTAATGAGTTTATTTCAAGATAGTGCTATACAACTTTTTCTATTTTTATGTATTCTGAAATTATCTTTATCTCTATAGTACATTATTACATTACAATTGTTATTAGTTCATAGGGTCTAACTCAGTATCTCACAAAATGTTCCTTCATTAAGCACTCACTTTAACAGGATAGGACATATGTGGCTCTTCTGCTTAAAATCTATGATATTATTATATAAACTACCTAAAAGCAGATGATGGTTCTATGGCTCTTTGCTAATACTTTTTTTTTCACTGCCTAAATCTATATGATGGCTTGTCTCATAGAGGAAAACACTGGAATAGGTTAGATTTTGTTGCTATAGCAAGCTCAAATTGTCAGATTTGTCGACCATCTGCTATAGCTAATACTTTTAAATGGCTAAAATGTCGCATAACTCTGAGTACCATGGATTGAATGAATTATTTATTCTGAGTTGTTTTATGCATTGGTAATTAATTGAATCACAAAGGCGAACCTTTGCCTAGTGCAAAATGTTTCCCAAAAGTTGTTTATGAACCAAATTTTTGTAGGTTGAGTTATTTAGATGTACTAATAAAATATTCTTAAAATCATATTTGAAATGAATTCCTTCTAATAGGTAAAATTTCATCCCTAATTTACTTGCTTTGTAAGATTAGATGTAGTTCATACAGTGTACCCTATTATTATTTCATTTTGTTGTGGAAACTTCATTCTGAGGAACTTAAAGTATTCCATATTTATTATTTCACATATCTTGCCAACTTCTCTGTAAAATATATACAGTTTGAATGCAGAGAAACTCATGCATAATAAAGAAAGGTGTCATGCTTAAAATTATGAAGTTCAGGAAAGAGCTAGAACTGGAAATTGACCTTTTAGTGCTATGCCTTTGTCAATTACCAGCAAATATTATGAGTAAAATATTTTGCCAATTCTGTTTGGATTTTGTTCATTTGTTTCTGAGTTTTTCACTAAATTGTCACTTTTATAATTTATTTCCCAAGGTCAGAATCTTGTATATCTAATTTGGATTTTAAATTCAGTTAGCAAGGATCTAATTCTATCTCCATCTCTAATTTTAGCTCAATGCAACAAATATTAAAAAACAAAACAGGTTTTTATTTCATTTCTATCTGAAAGATAGAAAGGATAAAAACATCAATTGCCCCAGTTTCAACTGCTAGTATCACCACAGGCCCACGGGGATTCTGTGAATCATAAAATGAATTCACAGTCAGTCACTGCTATGCCAAGGGACAAACAAAGGTCTGGTCCAAATGAGCTTTTAAAACTGGTAGATGATTTTATAATTACTGCTATAAATTCAAGGAATCATTTATGTACACTTACTAAACATTTACTAGGAAGAGGAAATGCTCTAAGAGCTTAACTTGAGCTATATTTTAAATGGATTAAAAAATCATTATTTTAAAAAGATTTAATTTGGGCATACATTATTCTATAGGTAATAATTTAAATGTACAAAACAGAAAATTAAAGGTCAGTGTGTTTGGTGATAATTCTTTGATTTACACAAATATTCATCACAGAATCTATTTCAAATAGCAAGCTCCCATTACATTTAAATAATTTTTTTGCTGAACATACAGTTGCATGTATCCAACACCTCTCAGGTAAAAAATGTCTAAGTAAAGAAAAACATCTATAAAACTTTGTCAATTCAGGTACTGTAATCATTGATATAGAGTTACTTTGCACCTGACAAGCACCGTACACTCCTGTTTTAGAAAACATTCCTTGCACTTATCTGTGTTTACATCCTAGCCCAAACTCTTCCCTTTCCTCACAAATGCTTTTCCCTCATATTACTTTACAATATTCTACCCATCTGAAATGGAATATGATAATGACAGTGCTTGTCCCTTAGTTTTGCACATGTCTCTGCCTTATCGGTTGCATTTTTGGGGAAAGCCCAGCACCTCTATCCAATCTGGTGGAACTGTCAGTCACGATGCCCTTCCCCCTACCCCACTCCCTACAGGGATGGGCATGTGACATAGCTGGCCACCAAGAATGGGCAGGTTCCGAAGCAAAGCTAATGAGACTCCTCACTTGTTTTTAATACATGGTCACTGGGAAATAGAAAGGCTTGGCTTGTAAGCCCCACGTACATAAGTTTCTGTCTTCAGCAGTCATCTTTGTGCAGAGTTTGAATGAGACAAAAACAATAAAGAGAAGGAAGCTAAGCCTGACAACCTCAGTTTAGTTCCTGGATCAACCTCATCTGAAGCAAAACATCCTTACTACAGAAGTTGATAAAATGCATTTTATTTCCTCAAGTTTAAATTTGGTTACCTATAGCCAATAAAGGACTTGTACACTTTTCTTTATTTCTGGCGGAAATCTCACTTCCCTTAAGAAACCTTTCCTGCTCCCTTGGTTAGAACTAACTTCTTCTTCTGACCTTCCATGACACCTGCTTCATGTTACTCAGTGCTTATATTGAAGCTCATTGTCTATATCAGAAATATCATTCATTAACCTCTCTCTATGTTAAGCCTCCAGGACATTTGTCTGTGTGCATTATTTGAATACCCCACAGTGTCTAATCCACTGATGGGCCCACACCTAGTTACTCAAAAAAAGTGTTACAATTTGAATTGAATTGAATCACTACAATTCATATGATCTATTTACTCTGTGGAGGCCATAAATAAAATGTTATTTGTAATCACTCTATCGGACTCTGAATAGAAAGTATTCAGAGATCAAAAGTGGTTTAAAGAAAGAAATCAAAATCACCTAATTTGGTTGTTCAAAATATCATATTGAGTATTTTATAATTTTCTACTTACTTTTATTTAAAAAAAAAAACGAACACAAAAAACACAAACTGTTGTGCTCAATTGGGCCATTAGTGTATTTAGAAAATTTGCTGACAGGTCAAACTTCCCTTTATATTACACTTGGGAAATCACTGTTTATTGTTTTCTGTTTAAGGAGCTTGAGGCACCCAGCTTGAGTCACAGGGAGAATAACCAAACATTCTTAGTACCATGTGTTCTGGAGACTTCCAACCAAGAACTCCTTTAAAAGTGAACACTGAAAAGACATCTAGGAATGATATTTTTAAATAAACGATTAACCCATTGGACATATTCTGAAAGGGAAGAATTAACTCTTATGGGTTTTTTGTTATTGTTTGTTTGTTTGTTTGTTTGTTTTGGGGGAGGCAACTGAGAAGGGGAATTGTAGCAAGTGGAAAGAGATGTTGGCAGAAGGGCCTGGCAACTGCAGGGCTAGAATAATTATCTAATTACTATGGCATTTGCTCAGTTGGCTTCTAGATCACGAAGCTTTTCAGGGGAAACTAGCCATTATTTCATCAGGTTTCACAAAACTACTGATTTGCATGTGTGAAAATTCCTGCTGTGAAACTAGATTCTAAACTGGTTAATGAGTCATACTACAAGTTGAACTGATATCACTGCCAGACAGCGAGTCTTTTAATTAATCTTGAGGCTAAATGTCCAAGTTACCTGATAACTGCCCGGAAACATCCCAGGCCAGGAGGTGTTAAGGTGGACAGGCCTATGTCACTGGAGAAATGTCAGTCTCTTTACAGAAAGGAGGCTGGGACTCCGGGACAGACAGCTCAGCCTGTGCCAGAGGAAGAGCCAAGCCAACAGGGGTAACTGAAGGGCAGACCAGAGACTGTGGTCAAGTTTGAGAAGTTCCTGAAGTCTTGAGAAAGGGGACTGAGCCCTACCTAGAAAGAGAATTGAATTCTAGGCAGTTTGACTCAGGGGTTGGAGCTTCCACCCTCAGACTGGATAATTTCAGGTTTGATTCCAGTCAAGGGCATTGACCTCAATTGCAGGCTCAGTCATGGTGCGTGCAGGAGGTGGTTATCACTCCATGTGTCTCTCACAAAAATGGTTCTCCTTCTGTCTCTCCCCCTCCCTTCCACTATCTCTAAAAATCAGTGGGGAAAAATATTCTTAGGTGTGGATTAACAAAACAAAAAACAGAGAGAGAGAGAGAGAGAGAGAGAGAGAGAGAGAGAGAGAGAGAGAGAGAGAATTGAGAAACCCATACCAAAGTTTGTTTGACTAAAAATAAAAAGTGAAGTGCTTATATTGATATTCTTGGATAAAAGGTATAGAGTCAACCGAAGTTCCTTGCCTTGGGTTCTCTTATCTGCCTTGACAAAGGAACACAGTTACTTGGGAGAGGAGTGTTAGAGGTGGTATGCAGGTTTGCTATCCTTTCCTCCTTAGAATTTTATATGAAACTAGTGGCCTGGTACACAAAATTTGTGCATGGGGGGGAAAGGTTCCCTCAGCCCAGCCTGCACCCTCTCCAATCGGACGTCCCTCTCGCAATCTGGGACTGCTGGCTCCTAACTGCTCAACTGCCTGCCTACCTGCCTGATTGCCCCTAACTGCTTCTGCTTGCCTGCTGGATTGCTCATGTATCCTAATCAATCAAAAAAATATATTTATGGCTCTGGGCTGAGCACAATGAATAGGATAAACATTTTTGTGCTTCTGTTAGGGGCAAAAATAGAATATTGGGGATTGGCTGTAGTTATAACAAACATGAATCATGCTCTGTTAACCTTGATTGTTTTATTCTAATTAAAGAAAGCACATTTTAACCTGACTGGGAGTTTTAAACCCTCCTCCCCCTTCACCCAAGGAGTCAATTTTTGGACCTGGGAGTCATGGAAAGACTAACAACCTTGCTACTAGAACAAAGGAGTCCATCCCACTTTGCCTGTAACCTGCAACCATTTATACCCATTCTTATTCCTTCTGCCTACTCCCCAAGGTGATCCTTTTCCTATCCAGTATAGGCAGCTGCCTTATAGGAGGGTGCAGAGCAGATTTTTGTGGGTGGCCTGCTGCTCTCCCATACTGCTGGCAGTATTGGAATAAACACTCATGTATGATTCAACCCTGTCTCTGCTTAATTGGCTCAAGGAGTGACAGGCAGCCCAGACCCCTCGGTTGTCCGGTTTCACTCTGATCACTTGAGTACTTGCTGTCTGTTTGAGTGTGTGCATGTTTATACACGTGTGTTTATTCTTTCTTTTTCCTGCATGTTCAAACCCAGATTTGATGAGGAATGAAAGACAACCAGCAGAAAGCCAACCATATAAAATAAAATCTCTTAACCTGTCGACAGAACATCTATTTCCTTTTTATCAATATCTGATAGAAGCAAATGATATTAGAAATTGCTTGCTAAACATTTACAAATCATTTTTTCACTTCATAACACAATTTACAAAGTTCAGAGTTTTAATAATACAAGCAAAGACTAGGAAAGTCCTCAATTTGCTAAAAAAAATAATTTTAAAAATGTAGAAAAGATCTGAAAGGGAATAAAAGAACATTTGCTTGAAATGACAAATATAGAAATAAAAGAAATGTGGATAAAAAGATGTGGTGGGAAGGTATGTAATGGTGGCCTGGGATAAAGCAGGAACTAGGGACACAACTGCCAGAGAGAGCCGAAACCGGTTTGGCTCAGTGGATAGAGCATCAGCCTGCTGACTGAAAGGTCCCAGGTTCTATTCCGGTCAAGGGCATGTACCTTGGTTGCGGGCAAATCCCCAATAGGGGTGTGCAAGAGGCAGCTGATTGATGATTCTCTCTCTATCATTGATGTTTCTAACTCTCTATCCCTCTCTCTTCCTCTCTGTAAAAAAATCAATAAAATATTTTTTTAAAAAAACTGCCAGAGAGAGAACAAATACCCAGGAAGTCTATCTGTGTCATAAATTCTAGAATTTCTCAGGGTTTGGTCCTTCCACAACTGGCATTCCGACATGTTCTCCCTCAGGAAATCTAACTTATTTTGGGCACTCTGATGACCATGTCTAGATTAATCATAACGCTGCTTAAAAACTTCACCAGTTTTCCATCCCAAATGCATGAAGTTGGTACTTTTGGCATGCAGTCTTCATGGTCTGCCCCTCACACTTATCTCCAGCAACTTGGTGCTCCAGGCACATGCCCAGCCCCTGCATATCATGTTTCCTTCCTCAGGCTATCTCCTGGAATCCAAGAATGGGAGTCAAAATACAACAGAAGGTTAAAACAAAACACTTCTTGCCTCAATTTCCCTTGGAGTGTCAATTTCTTAAAATACCAAATTCCAAAGTGAGTATGAGATGTTTTGTCAAGTGTAGACCTTTAAAAAAGCAAATCTCAGTGGACTGTTTTAAAATCACCTATGCAGACCTCATGCCTGAGAAGCCTAAAGGAGACTGTGGCAGTAGCAAAGTGGTGGCCAACTTAGGAGGAACTTGCACTCTCTCAGGCTTTGGGGATAAAGGGTGCATGAATGTTTCCCATGGACCGGCTGTGGCCACCATGCAGGAGGGAGCTGGTGTGAGTTCATCTCTGATTCTGCCTTCAGGATGAGGAGGTAAACCCTGATGTCGAGGAGCCGAGAAGAGAGTTACAGGCCACCATCTAGAAGAGATTCAGTCGGGATCAAGTGACCTTCAGGAGAGAATGTCCTACCCCCTATCACCACTGTCATGGACATTTACACACACACACACACACACACACACACACACACACACGGGAAGCATGACTACATCTGGAAGGCCCACAGAATGCAAAGCCAGTCTATGATGGCACCAGTCCAAGTGGACCTAACCCTCTCCTCAACTTGCCTTCCACCCATCCTCTCTAGGATCCACAGCTGGGGAGGAGAAGAGCAACATCAGGAGGAGAAACAGCAGGAAGCCACCCACACTCCCTCCTCCCACTGCAGGGTTCTCCGTGAAGCAGGCCTGCTAAAGTACAAGTTAATATCTGACTGATATTTTCATGTATGAAATGAGACTGTGTCTGTCTCAGGTCTATTATGTAAGAGAAAAAAAAGCCATAGGCCTGCTTTCATCCAGGGGCAGAAAGCACAATGGAACCTCACTTCTTAAAGTTAATTCATTCCAGAAGACTGTTTGAAAACCAAATCATTTCTCCCCGTTAGAAATCATGTAAATGGAATTCATCCATTCCAGACCCCAAACGATTCCCTGTCTTAACCTTGCTTAAATATAGTACATGTCTAATGTATTGTTCAATCTATAAATAAACGCTTTTTATAAAAACCAAAAAGAACACGAAATGTAAATGAAAATTTAACAAAAAGAAAAGAAAATGAACTATGTATGTTAGGAGGAGATATATTATATTATTTTATTTTAAATATATATATTTTATTGATTTTTTACAGAAAGGAAGAGGGATAGAGAATTAGAAACATCGATGAGAGAGAATCATCGATCAGCTGCTTCTTGCACACCCCCTACTGGGGATGTGCCCACAACCAAGGTACATGCCCTTGATCGGAATCGAACCTGGGACCTTTCAGTCTGCAAGCCGACGCTCTATCCACTGAGCCAAACCGGTTTCGGCTATCCTGAGATTTTAACAGTGGTAAACTGACTCATATTCTTTTGTTTGAGACTTGTGGCTGATCAGATATCTATCAGCATGACAAAGGTTGTCAGGTTGAGAAGCAAATTGTTCCAGATGGGTGATGTTTGAGAATGGAGGTTTGACTGTAGTTCCCCACCATAAAATTCATGGATGGTCCTCAGAGCATTATGCCACATTCCGAGTCCCAAGAAGCACACAGAAAGAGGAAGGAAGCAAGAGTGAGTGTTGATTTTAGGAATCAGAGCCAGTCCCCACATTTTTAAACTGCTTGTAATTTCTCACTTCTCTCACTTTTGAGAAACTACCTCTTTGTTAGGAAGCCAAGGTGCCCAGCCAGCACCGTGTCCTTAAGCCACCTGTGTTCCAGAAGAGACTCAACTCACAGCAGAATTTGGGTGTCACAGGGTATGCCCAGAATGATGGAAACAAGAATGAGTCTTGGAGTGGGGGAGGTGCAAGTCTTTGGAAATTCCATGTATTAACGGTGCCACCAAATTCCAGACTCCAAATCTCAGGGTCACTCCAGGTCACTCCTCTGTCACCCTGACTTCAGGTACTGATAGTTTAACCACACAATCTCCAACATTCAGGGAGCCCTTTTGGAATTCCATGAAACACTGTCCAATTTCACTTTGTGCCTCTGAAAAGGCTTTTAAGTTCATTTTTATCCCCTATTCCCCAAATTAGCTTGCCTAATACTTGCATTTTTCCAAGTATTACAACACAGTGGTCACCTACCTTCCTTTAAAACATTCAGTTCCTCCCAGTTGCCTATAGAAAAGACCTCACATTCCTCAGACTGGCAGTTTTGTCTGGCCAAGACCCTGTCTTACTCCAATTATTTTTATTCTTATAAAAACCATATGCTCCAGTCAGAAGGAATGGCTTTGCTCTCAGGTTTGCCACGCGCCAGCTCCCTCACCACATTGGCTCCTGTGGTTGTCTGCTCTTGGCCTCTTGCACTGCTGTCCTAACCCTGCCTTTGCCTAACTAGTGTTCACCTGGGGCAAAGTCTATCCCTTCTCCTGGACTTCCCAGACCACTTACCCACTATACGTAAACAATAGTTATTTCTGCTCATATCTGCTCATTCCAGGCATTGTAGTAGGTGCTGGGGACTGGAGATACAGCAGTGACAAAAATGAGACAAAACTTTGTGTTTCATATTGGAGACAAGTAAATGAGATAAATAAGTAAATTACATAGTATGTAAACATATGGTGAAAATGTGATAGGAATAATCCAGCAGGGAAGGGGGCATAGGGAATTGGGGGGAATTACAGCACTGGGGTTGCTCACCCACAACCCTTTGGTACTAAAAGTTCTTGTGCGCATTGAAGGCCTTCTACTGCAAGAAATTTAACTCTTGCCGAAACTGGTTTGGCTCAATGGATAAAGCATCAGCCTACGGACTGAAAGGTCCTGGGTTTGATTCCAGTCAAGGGCATGTACCTTGGTTGCAGGCACATCCCCAGTAGGGGGTGTGCAAGAGGCAGCTGATCGATGACTCTCTCTCATCTATTTCCAACTCTCTATCCCTCTCTCTTCCTCTTTGTAAAAACTCAATTTTTTACAAACTCTCAATTTAAAGGTGTTCTCTGACCACAGATGCCTACTCTGTCTACACACAGGGCAGTCCAGAGTATCAGGAATGAACACTACTTCTGGAGCATGCCTCAACCAAAGTCTAATGGGAATTGGTGGATGACTACCCCTCCCGAGGAACTACTCTGAGATATGTTTTGTATAGTGTCCTACTGCTCCCAATGAGATATCAGCTTCAGGTCACTGGAGTAATCTGCTCATGCCTGCACCCTATATTGTCTTCCTTTGCTTCTCAGTCTCATTTCCCTGTTTCTGTACAGCTGTTCCAGGGGATCAGCTCCCAAATAAATGACTTGCTCTACAATGCTTTTATCCGGATCTGCTCACAAGCCAGTATAAGATAGAGTGAAGTGGTCACGGAATGTCTCACTGAGTTTACTTGAAGAAGTAAAGGAGCAAGCTTTTCTTGGGGCAGAGGAATCGAGGCAAAGAAAACAACAGAGCAAAGGTCTTGAATCAGTAGTACTCCTGGCTTGTTCAAGGAACACTGACAAGGCCAGGTGAGGTCAGAGAGGGGGAGAGGCCAGCTCATACTGGACCTCGTAGATCATCATAAGAATGTTAGGTTTTAATCAGAGTGAGATGAGAAGCCATTGGAAGGGACTGGAAGAGGGACATAATCTGACTGATATCTTAATATACTTTTATTGATTTTAGAAAGGAAGGAAGAAGGAAAAAGAGATAGAAACATCAATGATGAGAGAAAATCATTTGGTCAGCTGCCTCCTGCACACACCCCCAAATGGGGACTGAGCCCGCAACCTTGGCATGTGCTCTTGACAGGAATCAAAACCTTTCAGTCCGCAGGCTGGTACTCTATCCACTGAGCCAAACCAGCGAGGGCTGACTGATATTTTAAAAAGAATCACTCTGGCATGAAAGCAGATCTGATTCTCAACCGAGTGAATGTAGTAGACAAAAGAGAGAAGAGGGCCACAGACTGAGCCCTGACCTGCTTGAGTGTTGAGAAATAAGAACCAATGAGCAAAGGAGTCTGAGAAGGAGCAGTTGGATCCATTGCAGGGAAACCAGGTGAATATGGAGTCGCTGAAGACAGAGAAGAAAGTTCTTTCCAATGCTGTTAACAGGTCAGGAAGTGAGTGCCTCATTCTGCTAATGCCAGGCAATTGTTTGCTGCATAACTAATTAGCATAGCTAATCATGAACTGCCTTCTGTCACCATCATTTCTAGCATCGCCTTGAAATATATCTTTGATTGTTATTTGGCTTTTTATGTGTTTATATGTCATTTTCTTGACCAGATTATAAACTCTTCTAGGGGAGGACTATGACATAAATTTCCTTGATTCCCACACAGAATTCAGCAGAGGGCATCCATGTAATAGACACTTGATAAACACTTAATCTTTTAATTTGCGTATTCCACTGAAATATCACATTCTTCATGAAATATAGCCTAGTTAATCTGTCTGGAAGTGATCTGTCCCTTCTGTGAACTCTACTTTTAGAACTTACTTTCTGCACTAACAATTATTGTTTTGCATTTTCTATTGCCACCTCTAACTAGAGATTCATAATCTTTTGAGGGCAAGGGATGAGTTTCACATGTCTTAATATACTCTAAGTGGCAAAGAATGAATTAATTAGTTGACTCATATAATCTTGAACCTTGTCTGTGTCTAAAGTGCCTTAAATAATGCATATTAATAAATATATGTTTTCCCAATATGTGCTTCCTTTCTGACCCAGAATTTATTCTTTGGAGCCTGAGGTTTCTGGCCCTGCACAGTTACGTCGCTCTAAGGCTGAGGAAAGCTGCCATTCCATTAGAGAGGTTTATGGCATCATTAAAATAATCACAGCCACTGAAATGTGTTGTTTATTTTCACAAATAAAACTAAATTAAAATAATGGTGTATGCATCTCAGTTTCAAGAAGGAAGTGATAAGCACAATGTCATGTGGCCCAGGCTATAGTCATGACTATCTTGAATATTAAAATAGGTCTGTATATGACATTTCACTTTTCCAACTCTGGGCATTCCAATGCCTGCATGAACTAGAAAATGCACTCATTTATCTCCTCATTTGGTCCAGCAGGTTTTGATCTGGAATATATATATTCCAGAGAGAGAGAGAGAGAGAGAGAGAGAGAGAGAGAGAGAGAGAGAGAGATTATAAAAATTAGAGAAAACTAAAATTGCTCTAAAATAGATTGTATGAGGTCCTTATAGATGGAACAACACAGAGGGGAGTTTTCATCATAAAACCACAATACAAGGATAAAAAGAAAGAGACCCCTCCATTTTTTTAGTTGAGGCATTCTAAACAAGCAAAGATAAGAGATTCCTACTCACAAATCGACTTTTCACCTGCTAGAATACTGATGTATCACTTGTATACCCAACTAAATGTGAATCCAATTTGACAGCAAGCTTCATGTCTTCCAAGATGACTAAACAGAAATGTCCTCTTGGCAGAAATGGGAAAGTGAAGTGCAATGGTTTGGTGTCAGCACTTAATAAAGAGATTAGTCAGAAATGAGATTGGCAGCACCATTACTTGTGTGATTTTTATTTCTAAATTTAACATTTTACAACTATAATCTCCAGCACATAAGAACTGTATCAAGTTCTAACCTGCTGTATGATCATGGAATTGATAATGGGATTCTTCAATGTGATACGACCTTACTAATCATGAAAATGAGTAGTTTTAAAAGACTGGAGACCATACACTTAATATTTAAATCAAACTTCCAGCAAAAGCTGCCTAGAAGGAATAAAAAAGCAGAGCTCAGATAGAAATTTTGGTCACTATAGTAATGAAAAATCTGAGAAACTGAAGCAATTCTTGCCAACAATAATTGAGATATGGGGAACAACAAACGACTCAGAAGAAATACAGTTGGAGAGAGGTGTTAGCGAATGCTCTGGTGGTAGCCGTATTGCTTTTGTCTTCGTGTCATCAGCCTGGCTTTGACCTCTGCGCTCATGAAGTCTGTGAGGTCCTGTGACTGAGGAGTTTGACCGCAGGAAGTGTGGGACTCTACAGGGGAAGAGGCTGGACTCAGGAGAACGTGGAAGTGGAGACAGGGACTTAAATGGATTTTTCCTGGTTTGTTTTAGAAACTAGAAAGATTTCTAGCATTCTGTCAATCACGGGAGAAAGAGAATACACAGATAATACTTTACCTACAAAGTTTCTTCTAAGCAAACGAATGGGTATCTTTATAATAAAAATGCAGTGTGTACCTCTCTGTGATCACAATAAGGAAATTAATTAGAAAGTTTTAGAGAGTAAACAAGGTAAAGAATGAGAAATGTTTTTATCCTTATACATAAAACGTCATCAGAGAAATGCAAATTAAAACAACAAAATACCAATATACCTAGAACTCCCCAAATCCAGAACACGGGCAACCCCAAATGCAGACAAGGATGTGGAGTAACAAGAACTTCCATTAATGGCTGGTAGGGATGCAAAACGATACAGCCATTTTGGAAAGTGGTTTCACAGCTTCTCACAAAACTAAACCTACTTTTGCCTGGCAGCATGGCTCAGTGGTTTAGCATCAACCTTTGAAGTGGGAGGTTGTGGTTCAATTCCCTGTGGGGGCGTGCAGGAGACAGCTGGTAAATGATTCTCTCTCATCATTAATGTTTCTCTCCCTCCCTCTCCCTTCCTCTTTGAAGTCAATAAAAATATATTTTAAAAACACCAACATACTATTACCATGTGATTCAGCAAATGTGCTCCTGGGTTTTTACCCAAATGAACTGAGCTTATGTCCACAAAAACCTGCACGTGGCTGTGTATAGCAGCTTTCTTCATAACTGCCAAAACTGAGAAGCAACCGTGCTGCACTTCAGTAGGTAAATAGATAAACAAACCGTGGTACATCCAGACAAGGGAATGTTTTCAGTACTAAAAGGAAATGAGCTATCAATCCATAGGAAAAAAAAAAAAACTAAAAACAAAACACAGAATATCTTATATGCACAATGCTAAGTGAAAGAAGCCTATGGTTCCAACTATATGACAATCCAGAAAAGGCAAACTATGGTGACAGTAAAAAGACCAGAGGTTGCCAGGGGTTAGTGGGGAGGGAGGAATGAACAGGTGCAGCACAAAGAATTTTTAGGGTGTGAAACTACTATGACAATGGATACATGTTATGATATACTAGAGGCCCGGTGCATGAAATTCATGCACTGGCAGGGCCCCTAGGCCTGGCCAGTGATCAGGGCCTATCTGTGGAGCCACCAGCGGGGCAATAGGGTGGGGAGGAGGGGGCGTTGGCACCTGCCTTGGTTGGCCTGGGGCCTGCAGGATGGGGGCAGCTCCTGTGTTGAGCATCTTCCCCCTGGTGGTCAGTGCACATCATAGTGACTGGTCATTCCACAGGTCATTCGCTGTTTGGTCTATTTGCATACTAGGCTTTTATTATACAGGATCTGTCAAAACCCATAGAAGGAAAACTACCAATAGTGAACCTATGGCCTTTTGGTGATAATATGTCAATTTAGGCTTTCTCAGTTGTAACAAACTTAACACTGGTGGAGGTTGTGATAATAGGGGAGGCTATGCATGTGTGGGGACAAGGAGTATGTGGGAAACCTCTGTACCTTGCCCCTCAACCTTATTGTGAACCTAAAAGTACTTTAAAAAATAGTCCTAGCTGAAACCAGTTTGGCTCAGTGGATAGAGTGTCAGCCTGTGGACTGAAAGTCCCAGGGTTCGATTCTGATTCTGATCAAGGGCATGTACCTGGGTTGCGGGCACATACCCAGTGGGGGGCGTGCAGGAGGCAGCTGATCGATGATTCTCTCTCATCGATGTTTCTAACTCTCTATCCCTCTCTCTTCCTCTCTGTAAAAAACCAATAAAATATATATTTTTTAAATAAAAAATAGTCCTAAAGGAGTAACTGGGTGATAGAAAAAAAATGAGAGGGAAAAATTGCACAGTCGTCTATTTAAACAAAAATGAATGACTATTATTTCTGACAACAGTAGAAGCCTTTTAGTGAAGCTGACAGCTAGAGAAGACAATCCTGACAAGAGTTTTTCTGTGACACTTTAAAATTCATGACAGAGGATATTTGATCACTTATGTTTTTCTCTATTTGTGAAGCAGGCAAAGTTTTAATAAATAGCTTTGAAAAGCTGGATTTATCTATCTATGTATCTGCCTACAAATGAAAGCTGGGCGTATTTTAATAATTACTAGATGCAATATTTCTGCCTTGATTCTTTTATCTTGTATTTCAGCGAACTTTCACAACTGTAATTTCAGGGGGTGTAGCAGAATTTCATTACATACCATTGTCTGAATTTCTCTTATGGAGAAGTGGGACTCTGAGAGCTGGGCGGGGAGGGGAGATTCAGACAGAACTGAGAGTAATTTAGATGCCTCCACAGAGCAAAACTGAAATCCAGAGCTGAGCCAGCAGTTCAGCTGCTGCATAGCTGTGGACAATACCTACTGGGATCACAGTACACACAATTGGGCAGCCAGGGGAGGGACTCTGACATAGAGGTTCAGTACAGACCAGGAAACTCCAACCAGAAACCTTAGAAGGAAGGGCAGGAAATGAAAGAGAGATTCCCCAAATGTGTGCTGAAGCGATAGGCCCCTTGTATAGGAGAGTAATGGGTGAGAAGGGTGCCATTTGGAACACAGAAAACTCCAAAGGGATTCACTGGAACATTACTCGGCCATAAGAAAAGGTGAAATACTTCCATTTGTGACAACATGGATGGATCTTGAGAATACCATGCTAAGTGAAAAAAAGTCAGCCATATGATTTCATTCATATTCGAGGCATAAAACTGAAAGCAACAAATGAACAAATAAGAAAAACAAGCAAACAAAAACTCATGGGGGAGTAATAAATGGCAAAGGGGACCAAGTATAGAGTGTCTGAAGAAGATTTGACTTTGGGTTGTGGGCACACACTGCAATCTACAAACGATGTATCATATGATTGCACACTTGAAACCTATATTTTTATTAACCAATGTCACCCCAATAAATGTAATTTTTTAAAAAAAATACCATTTTGACTTATGGTTGGTTGAATTTACAGATGTAAAACCCACGGATATGGAGGGCCAACTGTATGTTTATAGAAAAAAAATCATAGGTAAGTGGGCTGTGACCATCTTTGCATTATATGCAGATTTTCATGGTATTACAATACTTGATCACTGGTTCCATTATTAAAATGCATTTATATCCCCCCCAGCCCCGTCTCCTTTGAGAGGTGGTTGATCTATAATGTGCTGTTGGGCTCAGTGAACCCCCTCACTGTGCTCTGGCACTGTGGAGCCACCCTCAAGCCCTTTAACCCCAGTTGATATGATAGTTTAAGCTACAGCCACTCCATTCGAGTCAAGGCAGGAGCAGGAAGCTGAATGCCGTAGGCCTTGTGATCGATCCCATTCTCTCTTCTGCCCCTTTGAGAAAGGGATTTGTCCCCCGCCCCCCAATTCCCTCTCCTTCATGTTCCCCTATTCCCAGGCTTGCCTCACACATTCTGGACACTGAGAGAGAAGGTTGGTAGGATGTCAATACAGCATACTATTTGTCACACGTGTCACTCAGAATGGTTGCTAGACTTCGTCTCTGACACTGAAGCACCCAACTGCTAACCTAGACTTGCATGAGGACACTGGCGAGCACCATTTTCCGTGAGAACATTAATACGGTTCTCTTCAAATTGATGGTCTCTCAATAAATAAAAGAAAATACCCTTTTCACTTAAATTCATATTTGTTATTTATGGCTAAAAATGAAACATGTAAATATATTCTTCAGAGGAAAGAGGTTTCATAATGATATATTCTCTATGATTCCAATTTCACAAAATATTTGAGTATGCGTGCATTTGTCTAAACAATAAACCAGAATATTTACAACACTTATTTCTGAGTGGTAGAGATTTCTGAGTGATTACTTTCTTCTATGTATTTTTCCAATAAAAATTATTGACAAACTGTTGTCTTTTACTGTATCTAAATTTTAACATAAAATCCTATTGAGCTCTTGCCAGTACAAAGTCACAGATTATTTTTGCCTTTTTTTTTATCAGAAAATAAAAATGTCAAAAATACTGCATAGATCAAATTTGAGAAAATCCAAAATAACTACATATAATTTTATATCCTATATAATAAAAGCCTAATATACTAACTGTCTGGTCGTCCAGTTGTCCGCTTAACCAATCAAAGCATAATAGGCTGATGATATGCTAAGGCCACTCGACCACTCGCTATGATGTGCACTGACCACCAGGGGATAGATGCTCTGACCAGTAGGTGAGCTTGCTGCTGGGGTCTGGCCCATCAGGACTGAACAAGACGGGCCAGACATGCGCTGGAGCCCTCCCACGGTCCCTCCCCAGCTGGCCAATCCCCTGCATTCCTCCCTAGGCCCAATTTTGCACCAGTGGGGTCCCTTGGCTTGGCCTGTGCCCTCACACAATTTGGGACCCCTCAGGGGATGTTGGAGAGCTGGTCCCTGGTGGTCAGTGCACTCCCACAGGGGGAGCACCACTCAGCCAGAAGCTCATGGCTGGTGAGTGCAGTGGCAGTGGCCTCTACCACCTCCACAGCAGTTGGACATCCCCCAAGGGCTCCCGAACTGTGAGACAGTACAGGCTGGGCTGAGGGACACCCCTCACCCCTGAGTGCACAAATTTTGTGCACCAGGCCTCTAGTAAATAAATAAAAATCTACCAAATGTGCATCCAAACATATATACATAGAATACACTAGAAAGGGTAAAAAGAAGCTGGTAATGGTGTTTGTCTCTGGAGAAGGAAATTGGGCTGCTATAAGACACTATCGCCTCCTTGAAATATTTGGTACTTCTGTGCTATGTGAATTTTAGAAATTAAAAGAAAGAAAAAACCCACGTGTATTTAAATTCCAATTCCTCTATTTTTTTTTTCTCCCCGATCAGCTTTTGGTCCTTTCCTTAGACATAAAGCCCCTTTCCATTGTTAGATTGGTATGATTTTTGTTTGTTTTGACTTACTGCCCCAAATGCAGTCTCTCTTATTGCTCTGTTTGGATAACAAATAATGAGAACCTGTTTTCCCACTAAATGTTTCAACACGGACTGTTGTGGTAAACTTCTGCCTTCTTTGTAAAACGTCTCACAATGCTTCTGTTAAAGATGTTGTAACTGCTGAGCATGCCCTGCTTCCAGTTAAGTGAAGGTTTGTTTATAGAAAACCTTGAATTAAGATTAGGGTTTGTCGCCGAACAGTTATCAGTCAAGCATTGGGTCTAGACATTTATTTATGCACTGATCCCTTCATGCAGGCTCACTCAGATAAGCTCTGTGCTTTACCCAATCTTCAGCTTCCTTCTGCTAAGTCTCTCCTGCATAAATGGATTTGTTTCTTCTGGGAGCGAAAAGACACGGGGGCAACACAATGGAGGGGGACAGTCTTCTCACAACAGAAAGGAAATGCACGGAGAAAAGGCACAGATCAGATGACTCCCGACATCTCTCCCAGCCTAACCTATGGACGTAAACTATTTGCTTATGTTGTCTCCGGTTTAGCTAAGCATGGTTTGCAGATTATCCCCATGGTTACATGACAATTGTATGTGTTAATTTACACATGTTAACACTAACTGATGACAGGTGGCTGACGTGCAGAGGCCACGGTATTTGCACAGTTAGGAGGGGAATGAGGACATGAAGGAGCTAATGAACATTTTAAAGTTGGTCAAGTTCATGATCTGGTGGCATCAATTAACTACCTCAGCACTCATATAAATGTTTGAAACAGTCATGTGAGATCCTGTGCACTTATTTACTTAATCAAAGGCTAAAAGCATTAAGAAGTGGGGGGTGAGGGGCGTGGATATGGGGTGAGAACTCTGAGAAACCTTAAAATAATTGCTATTACAACATTAGTGGATGGGAACAGATTGACTACTAGACTGAAATGAATTCTGCAACGAGGAAGACAGAGAGGGAGAAAGCCAAGCAGAGGGAAGTGTAAGATCTGACAAATCAACAATCTATAGACAATCTTAATAGAATAGCAAAGAAAACATGAGTTAGAATTCTGAGAATTACAATTCAAAGCACTGAGAGCAAAAGTTAAACATGCTAAGTAAATAAACTACATGTTAGCACAATGGTAATGTTTTATTTTACATGATCCAAATAGCCAATTCTGAGGATTGCTTATGAGTTTCATAGGAAGCAAAAAAATAAGAAAAACAACAAGAACAAAAATTAGAGAGCATCTATATGGGGCCAGTTTCACTCACCTGTGTAGTAGGTGGTTTAAAACTGAAAAAAAAAATTATGCTGAATAAACTTCTTTGTCAATTTGATGCAAAAATAGATTATGAATCAAAAGGGATGTTTTTCTTATATAGTTAGTCTTTTCTTTATTCATCACAGGGATAAATTTTTGGTAAAATGTGCTTACTTTGAAAAAAACATGTCTTAGTCACAAAGGCTTTTATACAAATTAAATATTTTATATTCAAGTTAAAAGAGAATGAAATAAAGGGAAAATACAGACAATTCTTTATGTTTTTGTTGTTGTGATAGGTAATGAAGATGAAAAAGACCCAATAGGGAGGGTAACATCCATTAGGCAGGAATGAAATCCTTGAGTAAGCCCGAGAGGATAGAGGTTGTCCTTAATGAGGAGCAGGAACCATTAGCCAAGCTACACGGAGAGAGATCCAGGTAGGTTGGTAGATTTGGTGCTGAGGGTGTGTGCAGTTTCTGATTGTGTCTATTTTCTCAATGAAATGGTGGGAAAGGACATTAGCTGAGAGTTAGGAGATAAGAGAGAGGGAGGCATGAGGAGAAAGAAGATGTGAAAGAAGCCTTCCAGAAATGTACCAGAGGTCTGTCTCACTTGAATAAAATGGCCATGAATGTTAAGAGACTGGTTCAAACACATGGGTAATAGTGTGAAGTAGGCAGAAGAAAATGACCTTCATGAAGTGTTTTTCAGACATGTAAATGCAAAGAGAAAGACAAAAAGGAACGGAGTTCACTTGCCAGGAGTAATTATAAGGAAGGACTCATGCAAACTAAACCACATGTGAGCTTGATGGACAGTGAAAAGAAAGGTGGTGGACAGATCAATAGCATGGAGGTCCCGGTGGCATCAAAACATCCTCAGAGACAGTGTTCCGGGGGGGAGTGGGGTGTGAGCAAGGATGTGAGGGCTGGAAAACAGTAAGCCTGAAGTTCTGAAGATGAAGTTATTAGTAATGGCAATTCGAGGGTATGCCCCCAGAGCGAGATAGGTTTGAGGAAAGATGACTGGACATGAGTAAGGCAAGGAACTGAGTGAGAGGCTTGGAGGCTAGGTGGACCACTTCCCTGAATATTAAAATCAACTAAAATTTATGGCTGAATTATGGGGGGTGGGGGGGAGAAAGGGGAAGGGAGGAGAAAGGAGAAGAGGGGGAGGGAGAAGAGGAGAGGGGAGGGGAGGGGAGGGGAGGGGAGGGAAGGAGAGGGGAGGAGAGGGGAGGAGAGGAGAGGGGAGGGGAAGGGAGGAGAGGGGAGGAGAGGGGAGAGGAGGGGAGGGGAGGGGAGGGGAGGGGAGGGGAGGGGAGGGGAGGAGAGAGCAGTGGGTTAAGTTCTGAATTTTTCAAAGAACTGAAGTGACTGGTGGGACTGCAACATAGGGAAGGTAGATAGTAGTTGAGTCTGATGCCATGTACATTTAAAATTAATATTTTAAGAGATATATAAATGAAAACATTGTTGATAAGCATTAATATCTGCCAGAATAGAGGTTATATCACATGCAGCTAGTTTATATTAAATAAAAAACAAAAGTCCAAAAATTATTTGATATACTTAGCAATGGAACTAGAGAGCAAATTTTTATCATGATTTTGAATGCTATTCCTACTCTTACAGAATCAATAAGAAATTTCCAGCCATAGCCAGTTTGGCTCAGTCTGCGGACCCAAAGGGTCCGTGTTTGATTCTGGTCAAGGTCAAGCAGGTACAGAGGTTACAGGCTCCTCCCCAGCCAGGCCCTGGTCATGGGCATGAAGGAAGCAACCAATTGATGTGTTCCTCTCACATCTATATTTCTCTCTGTCTTTCCCCCTCTCTTCCACTCTCTCTAAAAATCAATTAAAAAATATTTTGGGTGAAGATGAGAGAGAGAGAGAGAGAGAGAGAGAGAGAGAGAGAAGAAAGAAAGAAAGAAAGAAAGAAAGAAAGAAAGAAAGAAAGAAAGAAAGAAAGAAAGAAAGAAAGAAAGAAAGAAAGAAAGAAAGAAACTTCTAGATTCAGGTGTCCCTCTGCTGACAGAAGAAGTGAGTGATGATACCATCTGCCAAGCCCAACCTGGGGACCCAGGAAAAAGGCCCGTCACCCCACCCTCGCTGCTACAGAAGCTGCCGCTGATAAACGTGGTGCCTTGACTTCCTGGAGCGGGTGATCCCATTTAGGATGGGCGGTGGGTTCAAAGTTGCATTTACCTGTTTATTTCTTAAGGGCTGAACCACTTCCTTAATGCACAGCTCTAGGTCCTTGAGGTAGTCCCTTTCGGTCTGCACCAGCTCCTCGATGATTTTGGAGCGCCTGGCCATCATCCTCCGCGCCCGATGCTCCGCCTCCTCCTGAGTCAGGGCCTCCGCCGCGCGCCCGGCCTGCGGAGCCATCTTTTCTGTTCAGTGGAAACAGGGACACGTGAGGCTTCCTGCGGGGGGTTCTCGCTCCCTCACTGCACACGGGCCACTGCAGGGACACTGTTAGCAAGGAAAAATGCTTAGGGTGCCATCATGGTGTGTTGCTAGGAAGGGATGATGTGTGCTGGTTCCCCCTAAAGTCAGAATCCTAGGAAAAGGGGAGCGTGAAGGGAGGCGAGAATGGACTGCTTTTGACAAAGTAGCTGAATGATATTCAACCGCCATGGTTTGTCTTTAACATAATCTCATTGCTACCATCTATGGTATAAACCAGTCTTCAGACTAGAGCCAAAATGTATTAAAAAAATAAAATAAAATAAAATAAAATAAAAGCTCAAAGCTGCTTCTGGACACATCTGCTTTATTTAAAATTTATTTTTAGTTATTGTTGGCATTTAATATTGTCTTAGTTTCAGGTGTACTGATAACACAGCGATTAGATGTAAATATACCTTGCAAAGTGATTGTCACAGTAAGTCAAGTAAGAATGTCACAATACAGTTATGATGATATTATTAACTATAGTAGAGGCCGGATGGATGGAATTTGTGCCAGGGTAGGCCTTGACGGCCCTGGCTGCCAGTGCCCTCGTGGGTCCAGGTGCCTCGAAGCCATGCCCCCTGCCCACTTCTGCCTTGGCTAACCACATCCGCTGCCACACACTCCTGTTTCCACGGTTTTGCAGAGCCCCCTCCATTGATCACCTTGCAGAGGGTGGCCTGGGGGCCTCCCTCTTTGGTGAGATCACGGAGCCCCACTCCGCTCCCCGATTGGATTGATCACCCCATTGGCAGGTGGCATGGCCTCCCTCTAGGGGCGATCTTGGGGCAATGGTGGGCCCCCCAACCAATCGCATTGCACCCGCCTCTGCTGGCCTGGAACCAGTATGTGTCATAGCATACATCACCCAGAAGGTCGTCCGAGCGTTCCTTCTGCTGTTCGGTTGTTCAGTCCGTCTACATATTATGCTTTTATTATTTAAAAAAAATATTCCCTGCCTTGTACATTACATCTGTGACTTATTGTATAATGGCAGTTTGTACCTCTTAAGACCCTTCACCTTTTGCCATCTCCAAACCTCTCCCACTTCTAATCTGCTAAACCCATGGTTGGCAAACTTGGCTCACGAGCCACATGCAGCTCTTTGGCCCCTTGAGTGTGGCTCTTCCACAGAATACCATGGCCTGGGCGAGTCTATTTTGAAGAAGTGGCATTAGAAGAACTTTAAAAGTTTAAAAAATTTGGCTCTCAAAAGAAATTTCAATTGTTGTACTGTTGATATTTGGTTCTGTTGACTAATGAGTTTGCCGACCACTGTGCTAAACCATCAGTTTTTTCTCTGTATCTGAGTTTGTTTTTGTTTGGTTTATTTATTTTTTTAGATTCCATGTATAAGTGAAATTATACAGTATTTGTCTTTCTCTGCATGATTTATTTCACTTAGCATAATACCTTCTAAGTCCTTCCATATTGACACAAATGGCAATAGTTCATTCTTTTTTATGGCTGAGTAACAGTTTGTTATATATAGTGTCATTTTTATCCATTCATCTGTCAATGGACAGCTATATTGTTTCCATAGCTTAGCTATTGTAAACAATGCTGCAATATATCCAGGGATGCTATATCTTTTCAAATTAGTGTTTTCTATTTCTTTGAATAAATTCCCAGAAGTGGGATTGCTAGATCATATAATAGTTCTATTTTTAGTTTTTTGAGGAACCTACCTACTGTTTTCCATAGTGGTTGCACCAGTTTACAATCCCAGTAGTGCACCAGGGTTCTCTTTTCTCCACATCTTCACCAACATTTATTCTTTTGGATTTTCTTGGTTGTTTTGTGGTTTTTTTTTGTTTTGTTTTGTTTTGTTTTTTTTTATAATAGCAATTCTGACAGGTGTAAAGTCATATCTCTTTATGGTTTTAATTTGTATTTTCCTGATAATTAGTGATGTTGATCATCTTTTCACATTTCTGTTGACCAGCTGTATGTCCTCTTTGGAGAAATGTCTAGTCAGGTCCTCTGCCCATTATTTAAAGAGATTGTTTGAATTCTTTGATATTGAGATGTATTTTGGACTTTAACCCATTATCAGATATATCACTTGCAAATATCTTCTGCTATTCAGTGGGTTGTTTTGTCATTTTGTTGACAGTTTCTCTCATGGTACCAAAGCTTTTTAGTTGAATATAGTCTCATTTGTCTATTTTTGGCTTTTGTTGCCTTTGCCCTAAGAAATATATCCAAAAAAATATTGGAAGACCAATATCAAAGAGTTTACTGCCTATGTTTTCTTTCTAGAAGTTTTATGGTTTTAGGCCTTATATTTCTTTAATCCACTTTGAGTTAGGTTTTGTTGTTGTAGTTGTTATTTGTATATGGTATAAGAAAATGGTCTAATTTCTTTTTTTTTCCTTTTTTTTTTGCATGTATCTTGGACACATTTGCTTTTAAATCAAGAGATAAATTTTAACTGCTAAGAGGGACACCTTCCACGTTTGTTTGTTGCTATTATTAAAATTAATTGCTGCCAAATATGAATGGATAATATGTGAACTTTACTAAAATGGAAAGCAATTGCACATGAGTGGAATTTTTCTTTCAATTCACAATCAGAATCCATGAGATGTGAGAGAGTGGTGGATTAAATAAATATCCAGCTAAGATTTTTTGTATGCTTATCTTCAATATGATATTATCTCAAAATTCTTGAACTGAAAGACAGAATATTTTAATTAAAAAATGACCAAAGAGCTATTGCAACAGATGGGCAGCCTCACATATACCCAAGGTTTTATATGAAATACAATGTAAGAAAGCAAAATATTTTCAAGGATGAGCTCCACACAGTAACATAAAATTTTGGAAGCCACAAACTAGATTACAAATGAAATCAGAGCAGGGATAGAGAGCAGGGCAGTGGTGTGTGTGTGTGTGTGTGTGTGTGTGTGTGTGTAAATGAATTTGTTTCAAGCTCAAGGTCATCACAAACTTAATTTTTATCTTAGTCTCTGCAGTTGCAGAAGTAATTTCATTTCTTTTCAAGCTAATGCAATTTTATTAACTGATATGTTAGGCATCTTTGATGCTGACACTACTTCCTGAGAATGTAGAGCTTTGCAAAAGGCTTCATACAGTCTCAGGATGGAAGAACAAAAGTGCACAGGTCACGATGTATGGAAAGAGAGGATATTGTCTTGGAGGACTGCAGAAATGAAGCTGAGAAAACTGGAAAAATTTATAGGAGAGGAATTAACAGTTCCATGTAAAAGGACTGTCCCAAGATGTGAAGAGGCACTCCAAAAGTTGAGAGTTCGCCTCTCTTTTTGGTCAGCTAATTGCAGGTGTTCTGGCAGTAGCTCCATAATCAAGCGTCTGTGGAGAATGGTGTGAAGGTACCGTAAGTCCAGTGATCATTGGCAGGTGCACTAGTTGACCTTTGGCCAATCCTGACTTTCAGATAAATTCGCTTCTGGACCATTTGCTTGGTAGCTATCTTTCCTTCATCAGGAAAGAAAATGGATTTAACAGATGCTATCTGAGTTTTACAAGACTCCAGCCATTCAGTGCCAGAGGAATAATCCACCTGGTTTCTCGCAGAAGAGAGAATCTATGCAAAGAGAGAAAACGAATGCATGAGAAGTTCTGCAGCCTGTGTGTCTTACTTTATGTTATGAGCATTTTTGGATGCTTGCTAACTTATAGTATTTTTAGTGGAGAGTAGAAGAAGCCTGCCTCTGAGCACCCCAAATTTGAAAGAAAAAGTTATAGTCAGGTGTCATTATTTTTAATTATTTTGAATATAACAGAGGAAGGAAGGCCAGTGGAGAGGGGACCTGCAGTGAGCAGCCTGAATACACCACACGACCTCTTCCGTGAGCCTCCTTTCGGCTGTTTCTTCTAAAAGGGTGGAGGTTGGCTATCACCTGGAGATCTGGAACTCATTAAGGCTTTACCTACCCTCTCCACCACTATGAAACCATGATGGGAGCGTCCCTATCCCATAATTTTAGCCACCCCCCACTGCAATCAAGGTCAGTGGAATTGATTCCTGGATACATCTGTCTCTAGTAAAGCTTTGTACACTAGCTTAGGAGGACAATGAAGCTGTAACACCCTCAGTTGCATCACTGGATTCCTATTCGCGTGAGCCTATAGAGGACCTGAAACTTCTCTTTTGAAGGGATCCTGGCAAGTCAAAGAGTGCCAGATAAGGAATACTCTGGTATTTCTAGATAAACAGTGTTTTCACTTTTTAATAATTCTTATTCTGTCTTTTTGTAAGTGTAATCTGAACTCGAGGCTGGTACCTGGAGGAGACCTTCTCTGCCCTTGCTGGGACCCCAAAACACCATAAAATGCTCCTACTAATAGCTCCTTTTGTATCCTTAATGGAACAAAAATTTCAGCATCCTGGCTCCCCAAATCCCTAACTACTAAGCATATTATATACAGCCCAATTCAGGGTCATATAATCTCCATTAGATATAGTATATCTCCCACATCTCTTTCAGAGTAAAATGTGTTAAATCTTAGTCTATAGTGTTGTGCCCAGACTTCGTGATCCCCAAGGACCATCAGGGAACCAAATCCGATGCAATTAGCAAGAGAGTCTCTTCCATGCTTGCAGGGGCTCTGTCCCACTCACACCAACAGCATGGCGGAAGAGAGAGAATGTAACATCTCAATGGGTCTTATGGGGTGGGGGGTGATGTGACCCTGATTGGTTGGGTGAGGGCTAGGGTCCGGCCACAAAATGGAGGATAGCTCTGCCCTGCCCCACAAGGAGGCAGGGTTGTAGCCTCACCCTTTCAATAGGAAAACTTACGTTACCACTACCAACAACCAGACCAGAACCACTTCTCAAGGCTCTACAGATTTTTATTCACAGAGCAGGGCAAAGTCTGTGCCATGAATAATACGTCTTGCTGCAAACAGCTTAGCTAAAAGGAAGGCCTCATAGATTCTTTCCCCAAAAGCCTGGGCACCAATTAAAGATACAATGCCATCCTTATTAGCTAGCTCCCCTTCTCAGACCTTGGTTTATACTGGTTTTTTTTTATTACTCATTGTTAATCATTGCCTGTTTAACCTTTGGTATGTTTCATATCCTCCCATTTAGAAGCCCTAAAACTACAATTGCTCCTCCGCATGGAACTTCAAGTGGAGGCCGCTACATCCATCTTCCTCGGACCCTTAGACCAGCTACTTCTGATGGACCTGAAGGCCACCCCCAAACTACAGCCCCTTTGCCAGCAGGAAGCAGCCAGAAAGACCGGGTGTCCCCAGTCCCCAATGGCAGTTGGAGTTTCCTAATTGGAGGGGGGAATGAAATAGGAATTTTAGGGGGATATAAGCAGGTTTAGGGAATTTTTAGAATTGGGAATCCCTGGAAGAAACACAGGGCTACAGATTGGGAGCAGTTACATTTTGTAAGACTAGAGAGCTGGGAGAAGGTACATTTCCATAACAAAAGGGGGCCTGGCTCAGTTACTTTTCCATGAGACAAGGGAGAGGCAGCAGTTACATTTACATAAGACAAGGGAATTGGGAGTAGCCAAAAGGTCTGTATTTACAAAATAAAGGAGAAAAAAAAGCCCTGAGGACAATGAGAGAGGAGGGCCTCAGGAGTTACTATAGTAACTAAATCAAAGGGAATATTGACCAATCAGAGCTCAGGAACTGCAGCCTTTATAAACTCTGGAAACAGGAAGTCAGTGGGACTCATTCCCACTCCCCACATGAGAGTCTGTGCTGTGAGAATCTTTATCCTTCCCCAGATTAGAGTCTGTACTTATTCTTCAATAAATCTCCATCTTTGCTATTCCTAAAATAAAATAAAATAAAAGGGTGGAGAGTAGGAGACAGGGCAGAGGGGAAGTGATGTGTGTGTTTTTTTGTCTCCTTGGATATAAGTAGTTCACAGAAAGAAGAAAAAACAACAACTCACTAGTACAGATCTTACAAATCAGTGTGCATAGTATCCAATTCTTCTTAGTTAATATTAACTTAAAAATAAAAGGGTACTGTTGAAATATTGCTCTGACTGATGTCTGCTTTTCCAAGTTCTAAAACTGTTATGACTTATAAAAAAATATATATGTATATTTATTTATTATTTGTGGGCCTAGCAGAGAAAAGTGAGTCCCCCCTGATCTTTGAAAGAAATATTCCCCAAAGACATTATCAGGTTCCTTTTAGTTCTGAATATAGGACTCAATTACTATTTCAATTTAATTCATTTCACAGATTTCCCCCTTGCTACCCTTTAAAATGTACTATATCAGATTTTATCAATTTAAATTTGCTTAGATTTTCTAATACTGCTCAACAACTTGTTCAGATACAATTTTGGGGCAATGGTAGCAGAAGTAAAGCGTTGGTCATGCTATTCAACTTCAGAAACCTCTCCCCAGAGGCCTGAAAACCTTTTCACAGAAATAAGAGTTGAGCAAACAAAATATCTTTGTTTGTTCTTTTGACTCAAGTTTATTGCAGGAACAAAGACTTGACTTGCATCATTTATGGTCATGTCTCTGAATACATTTTATGTTGATATCTCTTAAACCAACAAACACTCTGCAGTGCATTGTGGGCACAAGTTTTGTTTTTATAAGATCCACTCTACCTTTAAAACTCTTATTTTTAGTTATTCTATGTTTTCATTTATAAAACTACTAGTGCCCCAGTGCATGGATTCATGCACATTGAAAGGAAATTAATCAGAAGAAATATTTTAATATTGTTATTCACGTCTTGCTAATGAAAAGAAAATAGACCGTTTCCAGGGGGGCTGGGCTGTGGGCCTCTTTTTGCACCATGGAGTCTTGGCAGTGTTGGCTGCAATTTGGAGGGGCATCGCTCCGGGGTGGTGGCGGGGCCTGTGTCCCACTTGGGGGAAGCTGAGTGTTGATTTGTCAGCAACAGGTCTATGGTGCCATTTATTTTTAAATGGCCAGTGTGTGTTATGGCAGCTCCTGTGTTGAGTATCTACCCCCTGGTGGTCAGTGCACATCATTGCTACCGGTTGGATGGATGGATACTTAGCCTTTTATATATAGAGAGAGAGATTGGCAACATGTAAATATTACCATCCTGTATCACCCAAAGCAACAATATGCTACAAATTTGTTTTCGAGATAAAGCAACAGAGGAACTAAGCATTTGGAAAAGAAGGAAATATAGAGCTTTACAAACAAATATTTTTTCAGTAGTTGGCATAAACTAAAAGATTGTCAAAAACTAAAGTATAACTGAGGCCAAAGTTCATGCTGGTTGCTTTAACCAAAATATGCCACTGTATGAAAGCAATGCCATGTAACTGACTCCCTTTACTTCTTTCACCCTCAAGCTTCCTTTTGCCAGGAGTGATGGTGAATTTTCACTGTTCTAGCCACAAATTTCATTCGTAGCCTAAGTGGAAATTTCTAGCCAACCAAGTTTACACAGGAGGGTGCTGTGTCTTGGGGAAGGATAATCAGGCCTAAGATCAGCTCTGCCATGCTCATCAGTGAGAATGAGGTGGACAAGTTAGTTATCCTCACAGAGTCCCCGTTTCCTCATCCGTAAAATAGGAATGAAAACCATTGCAGTGTTCTCATGGAAGACTGAACTGAATGAGCAGCATAAGGAAGCTCCTGAGAATCTCCAAAACAGAATAAATGTTAGTTATTTCCCTGGATATAGAAATGATAGGCTTCCATTCCCGATTCTCTTGAAATTCTCCATCGCCTGGGGCAAAGAAGTACCACTATAAGTTATCAACTGTCAATGCCCAGCCCTCGTTGCTCAGTGGTTGAACATGATGAACCTAAGAACCAGGAGGTCACGGTTCAATTCCTGGTCAGGGCACATGTCTGGGTTGCTGGATCCCCAGTAGGGAGCATGCAGGAGGCAGCTGATCAATGATTTTCTCTCATCATTGATGTTTTTATCTCTCTTTCTTTCTCCCTTCCTCTCTGAAATCAACAAAAATATATATTTTTTAAAAGAATGCATGACTCTGGGTAGACAGTTATATTCAGGTGAGAGAAGAGGAGAAACAATAAATAGGCAGCACTACTCTCTGGGGAAATCAGAGCAGAGCTGGCATTTGCAATGCTCAGCAGCTTCCCTGGGATTGGCATACACATGTGAGAACCCTGGTCTTACAGAGATAAGAAAGCCTCCAAAGGTAAGGGAGTGGTTGAGGAGGACTGAAGACAATCTCCTTTGATAGCCCAGATTTTGCTTAAGGCTTTGTGTATGCTTTTTCTGCTTTGTTGTGTTGCTATTGCAGCTGATGTCTTGGGTGAATTTTGCTTGGTTTTTTAAAATTATAAAATAGTAGATATTTGCTTAAATTATAAAATAATATGTAGCCTGGCCAGTGTGGCTCAATTTGTTGAGCATCATACCATGTGCCAGGAGGTCACCAGATCAATTCCGGTCAAGGCACATGCCGGGTCAAGGCATGATCGCCTCAAGGGGAGTGCAGGAGGTAGCCAGTTAAGGTTTCTATCGCTCCCTCTCCCTTCCTGCCTCTGAAATCAATAAAAACATATTAAAATTTAAGATGTTTAAATTTTATATATATAAAGCTGAGTTTAAGCTCCACCTCTAACACTTATTAGATCTGTGACCTTGGACGAGTTATTTAATTCTTTGTGCATCAACTTCATTTGTAAGTTAAGAATAACATTAGTAAAACTTTGTAAAGTGGTTGTGAAGATAATATGAGTTTATGTTTATTGAACATAACAGTGTTTGGCGGTATAGTAGATATTGTGTAAATGTTTCATTAGATAAAATTCCTATTTACTATTTGTATTATAATATTTACTGTATTATTAGCTGTATTCTAGTTTAGTGCATAACCTTCCTAAAATATTCCCATGCACGTACAAGCAAACACACGGCAGTTCATTTTATTTGCTTTTTTTTTTTAGATAATAGGTTTGCTTACATATCCTTATAAACCTTGCTTTTTCAACTTTAACAGTGTACAGTGGGTATCTTTTTTTGTAAATATATTTATATGGTTGTCAGACACTGTTATTTACCTGCCCAATATCTATTGTCCCTTTTGTTTTTTACAAATTAAACCCTGAACATAGGGTGCTCCCAAAAATGTATACACACTTTGAATGATTATAAAGTCAGTGTTTATGATTATACAGTTCATTTTCAAAATTTAAAATAGTCTACAGAAATGAATTTTTTCAATTCTATTATTTATTTATTTGTTTGTTTGTCAATGCCTGTTTCAAACTGATGATCATTCTGGTCCAGCCACTGCTGATAACACAAAGCAGTGGGATTGCAAACATCAAGAATCATTTCAGCCCTAGCTAGTTTGGCTCAGAGAATAAAGTGTCCAACTGTGGACTGAAGGGTCCCAGGTTCAATTCCAGTCGAGGGCACATGCCTGGGTTATGGGCTCGATTCCCAGTGTGGGGTGTGCAAGAGGCAACCAATCAATGATTCTGTCTCATCACTGAGTTTCTTCCTCTCTCTTCCTCTCTGAATTCAATAAAAATATATATATTTTTAAAAAGAATCAGTTCATTCGGTATTTGTGCACCCTCAATTCATCAACTGTTGCCAATTTTGTACTTTGTCTTTTATGTGTCCCCATAAAAATGTCTAGAGGCACTTAAGAATAAATTTTCTTTGTTCAAAGCTTAATCTGGCTTCACCCGTTATTTCAAATCAGTGAAACCTGAAAAGCAGTGAAAATTAAGTGAGCTGTTAAAATGTGTATACATTTTTAGGGGACCCCTATAAATAAAATGCTTAATTCTTAGCTTTTTTTTTTTTTTTTTTTTTTTTTTTTTTTTTTTAACCAATGGCCTGCTTATGGCTAACTATATGTAAACAAAAATCTCTGAGAAGTGTTTCTGGAATTTATATATATATAAAAAAAAAGATTGTGCTAGGATGTCCCATCCTCCATCTTCTACCTGTCCCCACCCCAACATGGCTCCTGCTTTCTTTTTCATGCCTGAATTGATGCTGTGATTTTGGGGGTACAGTAGCCATGCTGGGACATGAAGTGATAGCTGCAGGGATTAAGACCTATACACATAATGGATAGTGTTAGGTTGTAAGGTCCCGACAGAGAGGTTTGTAAGAACCCAGCTGAGAGGTAGGCAGCGCAGAAGCAAGACATGGAATCCAGGCCATTAAGAAGGAGGTTTTAATCTGCACTCCCGGGCGAAGCTCCCAGGCGAGGGTGGGCCAGGGAAGTTCTCGCCCAAAAGGGGCATAGGTATTTCTTTTATACAGCTGTTTAGGGAGGGGAGGGCGGAAGGCATGAGAGGTGTGGAATTCCTGCCTCGGGCCAGAGGTCTAGGAAGGAGCCAGCTAGCCAGTTATCTTTGTCACCATCCATCCTGCAGATGCTTGCATCTGCTCTGGGCTACCCCCCTTTGCCTAGACCTAACAGATAGCAGTGTGCAAAGACATGAAGACCCTCCCTACTCCCCATCTTCTTCCTTGAGACACATACATTTCTATGAGGGAAGCCACACTTTTCTGTAGCTTTTAGGATAATACAGTCCTATCTGATAGGGATTTTGGTATCTGTAAATGCACGTGCTGTAAGTAATGCAAGTTAAAATGGGAAAATGGACTAGTGGGGGAGGAAGAATATCAGGAGGATATTTGGTGACCATTCCTACCCATGGAAGGTTGGTGACCATTACTATCCAATAGCGAAGTATTTGGTAAACCCATACTTCTGTATACAAAGGCATACAATTAGGGGAAATGGTAGAGAAAATGCTGATGTGTACTGAACATTTCTTGCTGCTTTCAGCAAAATCATACAAACGAGAGAGGAACTCAAACCAATTTACAAGGAGAAATGGAAGAAACCACCGAAAAAAAGATACTCTGCTGGTAGTCTGGAACCTAAATAGACCCAGAGTCCCACTGTTAGATTGAAAATGCCAACTGCAAGGAGGGATACCAGTCAAGATGGTGGAGTATGTGGATGCTGTACTTACCTGCTCCCTTGAACACACCAAAATTACAACTAAATTGTAAAACAGTAAACTTGCATAACCAAATGAAAAGTAGTTGAACACAGTCCTTTAACTAAGGTTGTAAAAAACAAAAACAAAAACAAAAAACAATGGAGACTGGTAGGAGGGGCTAAGTCATGAAATAGGCTGGCCTCACACCCCGTGCAGCGATAGAGAATAGAGGGCAATGCCAGCTGCTGAGATCTCCCTTGAGGAGTGAAGGGTCGCACTCCTCCAGCTCTCCGGGTCCGGGATTCCTCTGCCCACCCCAGAAGGCTGCTGAAAACCCACGTGTCCTCTTCAAGGACCAATGCTCAAAAGCTCACGGTTACTCACCGGGGCCTTCGCAGGAGGAACAGTGGTTCGGTGGGGGACCAGACATACGTAGGGAAAGGCTTAGTTGTGTGACTTCCATGGCCCAACTGCCTCTGTCCCTATGTTGAGTCCTTCTCCTGCGCAAGCATGTTGTCATTTTTCCTGTGTCAAGCTCTCGTCCCCCACCAGCCAAATCTGAATCTGCATTAACCTGGGGAAGTCGATTATCTCTCCCTGAGGCCCCGCCCCTCCCAACGCATCCCAGGCCTGAGGCTCTTTCTATAACAGTCAGTCTAGGCCCACATGGCAGTTTTCCTTCGAAAACTTCAGCCAAGCTCAGGGAATGTCAGAGACAAAGGAGGATAAACTGATTATGTGGCTTCAGGGTGAGAGCTGAATGTGTCCCTGTCATTTCTGTGTTGAGTCCTTTCCCAACACGGTCAACTTTATTTTTCTTAGTCTGGTACCCTCCTTTATCTCCACCTGTTGACTTCTCAGACCTTGCTTCACCCAAGTCACATTTCTGCTCAAGGTTTCAGTGAACCTTATGGGGTGGCTGACAGGCAGCAGCAGGTCTCAGAGTACCTTAGGCCTTTTATTGACCTGTCCCAGGCTTGCACCTGGTGGCAGCCAGACATGGTGTACAGCATGGCCCATCCTGTATATATCCAGGTCCAGCACAGGTAGCTACATTCTATGAAACACCTTGTAGCTCCTAATAGGGAGCCCCAGGCCATTCTCAGGCAGCTTCTGATGTTGATCTGTATCTGAGGCTGTCCCAAGAGGCCCCACAGCCAACACATCCAGTGGCCAGCATCAGATGGCAACAGAACACCATCCAACTAGCTCCACAAGCAGCACACCTAAAGGGAGGTCATGGCAGCCACCAGGTCTTGCTGTGATGAATCCTGCTCCATCAGGTAAGCCCAACACAGTAGCTTCTATGCTGTGGTCGTGGCAAATCCACACAGACAGTAACCTGAAGGTTAATCCCATCCACTGACATGCCAGCCATAATCAAGACACAGCTACAACAGAAGGGCACACACAGCTCACACGAGGGGCACTCCTGTAGCACCTGGCTCATATGATCAAGGAGACTGTGTGATTGGGCCCCACAGGACAACTACTACATAAGGTCATCCTGCCAAGAGTAGGAAACATAGCAGATCTACCTAATACATTGAAACAAATACAGAAAAGCAGCCAAAAGGAAGAGACAAAGAAACATGTCTCAAATGAAAGAACAAAAGAAATTTTCAGAAAAAAAGAACTAAATGAAATGGAGACAAGCAGTCTACCATTGACAGAGTTCAAAACATTGGTTTTGGTTATAAGGATGTTCAATGAACTTAGTGGAACTTCAAGGAAGAGATAATAAGCATATAAAGAACATAGAAACCATAAAAAAGAACCAGAAAACTATAATAACAGAAATGAAGAATACACTAGAAGAAATCAGCAGCATATTAGATAACCAGGGAATTGAATCAGTAATTTAGAAAACAAGGTAGCAGAAAACACCCATTCAGAATAGCAAATAGAAAAAAAAAATAGTTTAAAAACAGAGCATAGTGTAAGGGACCTCTGGGACAACATCAAGCATAACAACATCCATATTATACAGGTACCAGAAGGAGAAGAGGGAAAACAAAGGATTATGAACTGATTTGAAGAAATAATGACTCAAAAATTCCCTAACCTGTTGAAGAAAAAAGACACGTAAATCCAGAAAGTGCAGATATCCCAAACAAGGTGAACATAAAAGGACCACACCAAGACACACTATAATAAAAACTAGAGGCCCAGTGGGGTCCCTCAGCCTAGCCTGCACCTTATTGCATCAGGGGATGTCAGACTGCCAGTGTTGGCCTGATCCCTGCAGGCCAGGCTGAGGGACCCCACTGGTGCCTCTAGACCTATATAATAAAAGAGTAATATGAAAATTGCCCCCTCCACAAGGACTTCAACTGGAATTCCACCAGGGAGTGGGGCCAGCCTTCCAACTGCCTGGGGCCCCTCCCCCTAGCTGGCCCCAGGTTAGAGTATCAGACCTATACACCAAAGGGTCTTGGACTCGATTTCTGGTTAAGGGCATGTACCTGGATTGCAGGTTAGATCCCTAGCCCCAGTCAGGGCACATGTGGGAGGTAACCAATTGATGTCTCTCTCTCCCCTTCTCTCCATCCCTTCCACTCTCTAAAAATCAGTGGACAATATATCCTTGGGTAAGGATTAATAAACAAACAAAAACAAACAAAAAAGACATAAGGTGGGTGAATGGATAAGAAAACAAGAATTAAGCATATGCTGTCTACAAGAGACCCACTTCAGATTAAAAGACACACACAGACTGAAAGTAATGGGAAGGACAAAAGATATTTCATGCAAATAGAAATAAATAAATAAATAAATAAATAAATAAATAAATAAATAACTGGAGTAACAATACTATGTCAAACAAAATAGATTTTAAAACAAAGACTATGAAAAAATAAAATTAAATAAAACAAAGACTATGAGACAAAAAGTATATTTCATAGTGATAAAGGGATCACTCAAATAAAAGAATATAACCCTTGTAAATATTTATACTCCCAATGTAAGAACACCCAAATATATGAAGCAAGAATTGATGAACATAACGGGAAAAATCAACAGTTCTACAGTCTTTGTATGGGACTTTAATATTCCATAGCCATCAAAAAATAGATCATCCAGACATAAAATCAGCAATGAAACAGTGGCATGACAGGATACTATTTATATAGTATCCTAAAGATAACACACACACATGCACACATACACACTACTGGCACTGGTAAATGAATTGAAATAAGTAGGATGTAAAATATTCAGAAACTGGTTGCATTTTTATACATGAACTAGAGGCCCGGTGCATGAAATTCGTGTACAGGGGTATGGGTGTCCCTCAGCCCAACCTGCACCCTCTCTAATCTGGGACCCCTCAAGGGATGTCCAACTACCCATTTAGGCCTGATCTCACAATCCAGGACTGCTGGCTCCCAACCACTAGCCTGCCTGCCTGTCTGATAGACACTAACCGCTTCTGCCTGCCAGCCTGTTCACCCCCTAACCACTTTCCTGCCAGCCTGATCGATGCCTAACTGCTCCCCTGTCAGCCCAATTGCCCCTAACTTCCCTCCTCTACAGACCTGATCACCCCTAACTGCCCTCCCCTGCTAGCCTGGTCCCCTGCAACTATTCCCCCTACAGGCCTGGTCCCCCCAACTATACTCCCCTGTAGGCCTGGTTCCCCCCAACTGCCCTTCCTTGCAGGCCTGTTCTCCTCCAACTACCCTCCTCTGAGGGCTCAGTCACCCCTATCTGCTCTCCCTTGCAGGCCTGGTCTCTCCCAAATGCCCTCCCTTGCTGGCCTGATTGCCCACAACTGCTAGCCATCTTGTGGTGGCCATCTTGTGTTCACATGGAGGCAGCCATCTTTGACCACATGGGGGTGGCCATCTTGTGAGTTAGAGTGATGGTCAATTTGCATATTACTCTTTTATTAGATTGGATAATAAACTATCAGAAAAGCAATTAAGAAAATAATCCCATTTAAATTGCATTAAAAAATATCTAGGAAAAAATTTAACCAAGGTGGTAAAAGACCCATACTCAGAAAATTATAAGACATTGAAGAAAGAAATTGAAGAAGACTCAGACAAATGAAAGCATATATTATTTTCATGGATAGGAAAAATTAACATCATTAAAATGTCCATACTATTCAAAGCCATCTACAGATTCAATGAAATTTCTATCCAAACACCAATGGCATTTTTTTTTTTTTACAAACTAGAACAAATAATCCAAAATTTTAAATGAAACCATAAAAGACTCCAAATAGCAACAACAATCTTTTTTTTTTCAAATATCTTTTATTGATTTTTTTTTACAGAGAAGAAGAGGGATAGAGAGTTAGAAACATCCATCAGCTGCCTCCTCCATGCCCCCTACTGGGGATGTGCATGCAACCAAGGTACCTGCCCTTGACCAGAATCAAATCTGGGATCCTTGAATCCATAGGCCAACTTTCTATCCACTGAGCCAAACCGGTTAGGGTAGCAACAACAACCTTAAGAAAGATCAGCACTGAAGGTGTTATGCTACCTGATATCAAACTATACTACGATGCTATGCTGATCAAATAGCATGGTCTTGACGTAAAAACAGACACATAGATCAATGGAACAGAACAGAGTTTAGAAATGAACCCACATCCATATGGTCAATTATTATAGAGGTGTCCCAAACAAATGTATACATACACTTTGAATAGCTATAAAGGCAGTGTTTATTAAAATATATTTCATTTTCAAAATTGATCCATCGGCTGTTAAAGTGTTTGGGACACCCTATATAATGGGGTGAGAAAGACTATTCACTAAATGGTGTTAGAAAAATTGAACCAATATATGCAAAAAAAGAAAGAAAGAAAGAAAGAAAGAAAGAAAGAAAGAAAGAAAGAAAGAAACTAGACCACCTTCTTATCTCAGATACAAAAATAAACTCAAAATGGAATAAAGACTTCAATGTAACACCTGAAACCATAAAACTCCTAGAAGAGAACATAGGCAGTAAACTCTCAGACATTGCTCTTAGAATATTTTTTTCTGACATATCTCCTCAGGCAAGGAAAACAAAAGAAACAAATAAGATTATATCAAACTAAAAAGTTTTGCACAGCAAAGGAAACTATGAATAACACTAAAACCAGACCTTGAATGATGATATATTCAAAATTTATGAAGAAGTCATACAACTCAACACTAAGCACCCCCCACCCAAACAATAATCCTATTAAAAAAATGGGCAGTTCTTGAATAGACACTTCTCAAAGAGAACATAAAAATGGACAATAGACATATGAAAAGACGCTCAACATCAGAGAAATGCAATGAGATATCACTTCACATCTGTCAGAATGACTATTGTCAATAAATAAATAAATAAATAAAGTGTTGGTGAGAATGTGGAAAAAAAAAGGAGATCATTTTCACTGTTGGTAAGGTGCAAACTGGTGTAGCCACTATGGTAAATAGTGTGGAGGTTTCTCAGAAAATTAAAAATTAAAATTATGACCCAGCAATTCTACTCCTGGAATACAGAGGTATGACTAAAGTATGTTACAATGCCAGCCATCATTACCTACTTTTGTGGGCTCCATTCCTTGTGTGAGGTGTGTTGGAGGCAGCTGATCAATGATTCTCTCTCATTATTGATATTTCACTCTCTCTCTTTCTCCCTTCCTCTCTGAAATCAATACAAATATATATGTGTTTTTTAAAATATCAATAAATAAGAAAGAACAATGCTGTGTGTGCTGAATAACATTTTTCAAAATATGTGGAGCAAAAATTGAGAGTTGTAAGCAAAATTCGACAAACCATCTGTAATAGTAAGATTGTAAATATAACAGGCCAGTTAGGGTAGAAAAATTGTCACTCAATAATTAGAGATTTCACATTCTTTTTAAAGGCACATGTAACCTTTATGAAAATACACCACATTTCAGGTCAAAATTTCAAAGAATCAGTACATAAGAGCCACAACTAAATGTAATTAAGTTGGAAATAAATAACAAAAATAAAACTTAAAGGTTCATTTGTTTTGCAATTTTTTAAACTTTTAAATAACTAATGGTCATAGAAGAAATCACAAAAGTAAATAAAAGATATTTGTGTGTGTGTGTGTGTGTGTGTGTGTGTGTGTGTGTATACTGAGTGACTGGATTATTATGTTCTCTGAAGATATAATAATCTGGCCACTCTGTGTATATCCAATATAATAAAAGGCTCATATGCAAATTGTCCCCTTGACCAGGAGTTCGACCAACAGGTAGGCCCACCAACCACCCATATCCCTTTCCCCTGGCCAGGCTGGCCGGACCCCATCCATGCACAAACTGAGTGGCCAGATTATTATGATCTCTGCATAATAATCTGGCCACTCAGTGTGTGTGTGTGTGTGTGTGTATAAAACTTTGAAAAATAAAACTTATAATAATTAAAATTTTAAACTCAATGAAAGGGTAAAATAGAAAATTATGCAAAGCTGAAGGGATTAATGAATTGAGCCAAAGAAATTATACAGAATGCAATAAGAAGAGGTAAAGGCCGGTAAAATATGCAACATAGATTAAGACACATGGCATTGAATGAGAAAATCTAACAGGTGTTTAATTGGATTCTGCAGGATACAATAGAGAATGTAAAGAAGAGGTAATATTTGAAGTATTAATAGCTTGGGACTTTTCAGAACTTTTGAAAGACACATCCTCAGAATCAGAAATTATAATGAACTCCAAACAAGATAGATAAAATTAGAAAACCATACCTAGCATTTTAAAGTCTTAATACAGTAAGTATAGAAGATTTTAAGAGTGGACAGTGAGAAAGACAAATTACCCACAAAGAGCTAACAGTTAGATTCATGGCTGCCTTCTCAACAGCATTGCTAGAAGCCAGTGGATAGTTGAGTAATACCTTCAGAGGTCTGAGAGAAAGTAACTGCCACCCTAGAATTGCAGGTCTAGCAAAACATTCTTTAAAATATATTTTTAATTGATTTTTTTATAGAGAGGAAGAGAAAGGGATAGAAAGCTAGAAACATCGATGAGAGATAAACATCGACCAGCTGCTTCTTGCACACCCCCTACTGGGGATGTGCCCGCAACCATCGTACATGCCCTTGACCAGAATCGAACCTGGGACCTTTCAGTCCTCAGGCCGACACTCTATCCACTGAGCCAAACCGGTTTCGGCAGCAAAACATTCTTAAAAATTATTGTAAAATAAGCCCATTTTTAGAAAAGCAAGAATTTTACTTTACCACTAAAAGATCCTCATTAACAGTACAGTCCACCTTTGAATACTGTGGGGGAAGGTGTGCCGTCTCCCCTTGCAGTAAGAAATCTGTGAATAAGTTTTGACTCCCCCTAAACTTAGTTCCAGGGTCTCTGAAGATCTAAAATCCTTGCATGCTAAAGTCCCTGTATAAAATGTTTCAGATTAATGCATACAATTAAGCTTCCACATCTAAGGATTCAGAACAGCAGTCAGAAATAATACAGTTTTTTACTGGGGGAAAAAAAAACTGTTTATAAGTGAACCAGCACAATTCAAACCTTTGTTCAAGGGTCAGCTATAATTCCAAAGTATGTACCTTACCCAGAGGGCAAACTGTACCAAATGGAGACTGAAATGCAAAAAAAGGAATAGGATGGAAAATAAAGAGGGAAAGATAGATAAATCCTAAGGAAGATTAATCTAGAAAGAACAACCCTTGAGCAGGTGAAGAGAAATAAACAAGTGTAAATCCATAATCAATGAAACTGTCAAAATTCCCATCCTGAAATATTTCATTATTTTTCACATAAAAAAAAAGACAACACAATGTAACTAGGAGCACATGTAAACATATTCTGGAGAAATTTCTAAATTCTATGGTTAAAGAGAAAAATCTTACAAGCTTCCTAAAAGATAATATTGGGGCAAGGTTAGAACTTCAATTAAATCTCTTATGTGTAATATTTGATGCTATGAGACATTGAAATTTATATATTAAAAATTCTGATAGAAAAATTTTTAATTGTTATTTATATTTCAGGACCAAAGACTACCACTTTCAAACAGAGGAGAAAGTAGCTCTTGTCCTCTTTCTGAAAACATTACCTAGTAAGAATACCAGTCAAATACAAATCGGATCCGCACATCTCAGAACAGTGGAAGACCAGACGCATAAGAAGCAGAGGCAGCCAGCCGGCATGGCTCAGGAGCTGAGTGTTGACCTATGAACCAGGAGGTCCCCGTCAGGTCACTGGGTTGCAGGCTCTATCCCCAGGGTACGGCATGCAGGAGGCAGCCCGACAATGATTCTCTCTCACCACTGATGTTTCTCTCTCTCTCGTCCCCTTCCTCTCTGAAATCAATAAAATATATATTTAAAGAAGAAGGAGGATGAGAGGAAAAATGAGGAGGAGGAGGAGAAAAAGGAGAAGAGAGGAGAGGGGGAGGAAGAAAGGGAAGGGGAGGAGGAGGGGGAGAGGGAGGAAGAGGAAAATAAACAACAATGGCAGAGACAACCTCTCTCCAAACTCCTGATAAAAATATTTAATAAATATCAGGATCCTGCTCACATAGTTAGAAATCTCAGAGCGTTGAGGGTAAGAGCTTCTGCGAGATGAAGGAAGGGCAAATACTATTGTGCCTAGAGAAAACAACAGGGACTCAGAGGAGCTCAGAGCAGACTAGAGACCAACAAGTCCTTCCTCTGCCCGGAGGAAAGAGGAGGACAAAGGTGGATAATTAGAGCTGGAATTTTATTGAGGCAGAACTAACGCCAGAGATCAAAGAGAACTTCAATCAGTTTGAGCGTAATGGCTCTGTGAAACAGATGCACATAAAGCAGATATGCACAGGGTCTGCTGGGTATATTATAATTTCCTCAGAAAATCTCAACATTTATTATAGTAGCTGAGGAAAAAAAGCGAGGGTGGAAAAAAAAACACCTTATGGGAGTTTTAAAAATCACATAGAAAGGACAGCTTAAAAATAAGGTGTAAACAGCATAACGGAATACATCTTTGTTCCAAATTTTGTCCCAGTGATGGAGTGACCTTCATAGTTAATTACATCCTTGTGTTCACAGGCTGTTGGACTATAGATCATGTGCACACACAAGACTGATGTACTTGAGCTCGGCTACTTTCTATCATGCACCACATGTCTGCCGCATCAAATTTCCCGGGGAAAATGTTATTTCAAGGTAATGTGTATAATAAAAATGTTCTGCTGGTGTCACAGCAATATTATTTCTCTTCTGACAGCATTGTTAGAATAATATCCATGGTGATTAATACTCACCTGCCAATTCAAATAGGAACATATGTTGTGGATAAGAATAGCCATGCACACCTCCTCACTCTTATAAAACAAAGAGATTAAAGAGACTTCTTGGTGGAATTTCACATAAAAGATAAAAAAATATTGCTAAATAAGCAGAAGGTGATCTTAAGACTATGATTCTCATTTCAATAGTTTTAATAATAATGTCTTCCTCTTATAGAAGGATATACAAATACTTATCCCCTATTTTTTATTGGGGATATACCTCACATAAAATTTACCTTATTAGCTATATATAATTTTTTTGTTAATCCTCATGTGAGGATTTTTCCATTGATATTATTTTATTTTATTTATTTATTTATTTATTTATTTATTTATTTATTTATTATTACACAGTGAAAGGGCAAGGGAGAGACAGAAAAAGAAACACCCATGTGTTATGTGAGAGCAGCATATTGCATGAGCCCTGACCAGGGCTGGGGAATCAAGCCTTTGACTGGAATCAAACCTGGGACCTCTGAATCCACAGGCCAGTGCTCTGTCCACTGAGATCAGTGGTTAAGCATCAACCTATGAGCCAGGAGGTCACAGTTCTAATCCTGGTCAGGGAACATGCCCGGGTGTGGCTCGATCCCCAATGTGGGGCATGCAGGAGGCAGCAGGTCAATGATTCTCTCTCATCATTGATGCTTCTATCTCTCTCTCCCTCTCTCTTCCTCTCTGAAATCAATAAAAATATATTTAAAAAATAAAATAAAAATAAGATATGACTCCAAGTTTAGAGATGAGAAAACAGAACACAGTGGATGTGAGTAAAACTTACCCAGTGACACAGAGTGTGCAGTGATCTGGGATTCAGGCCTGGTGCGCTTAGCTCTGAGGCCTGGGCTCTCTCCCCTCCAGCCCCTGTCTACTGGGGCTGTGATGAGGGTACCCTGTGTTACACGTAGTGGGATTACACTGGACAGGCAGACGTGCAATTCAGTTCTGACTCTGCCTCCTACTAGCTGTGTGACCATGACCAAGTCACTTGGCTTCCCTAAGTTGTTTCATCGGTAGAAGGGAAATAAGAACAGTAGTGGACCTCACTGGTTTGGCTCAATGGATGGAGCGTTGGCCTGCAAACTGTAGGGTCTCAGGTTTGATTCCTGTCAAGGGCATGTATCTTGGTTGTGGGCACATCCCCGGTGGAGGGTGCACAGGAAGCAGCTGACTGATATCTCTCTCATCTCTCTTTGATGTTTCTGACTCTCTATCTCTCTTCCTTCCTCTCTGTAAAAAATCAGTAAAAATGTTTTTTTAAAAAAGAAGAACAGCTGAAACCAATTTGGCTCAGTGGATAGAGCATTGGCCTACAGACTGAAAGGTCCCAGGTTTGATGCCGGACAAAGGCATGTACCTTGGTTGTGGGCATATTCCCAGAGGGGGTGTGCAGGAGGCAGCTGGTTGATGTCTCTCTCACCTCTCATTGATATTTCTGACTCTATTCCTCTCCCTTTTTCTCTGTAAAAAATCAATAATATATATATATATATATATATATATATATATATATATATATATATATATTTAAAAAGAACAATAGTGATAGTATTGAGAATAAGAGCTATTAATTTTTGAGTACTAATAATTGTTCTAACAACTGAGCATGTCTTATATTAACTCTTCAATCCTCAGGAAAACACTATAAGGAAGATTTTTTATTCACACACAAAATACTGAAATACAGAGGTTAAAACCCAAGGTCATACCACAGGAAATGGATTTAAACCCAAGCCAGTCTGGCCCCAGCACTAGCATTTTAACCAGTCCTCACAGCTGGAGGGTGTGAGAACTGAGCGAAAGCATGCAAATTGTTCACCTCAGTGTCTGACACACAGAAACCCCTCAACAACTGTCAGCCACTGTTTTTTATGACCCTGATTTACTTGCCATTTTTCTACCTCTGGTTCCAAATGGCTGCACCTGCTTTTCCTTTTTTCCCTTGGAAATGTCCAAAGGTGGGGAGGGGGGACGAGCATCCATCAAGAAGTTGCCCTCCTTGGCTCTGGGCCTGCTCTAAGGAAAAGCAGAAAACAGCAAGGACCTGTACCCACTGGGTCAGCACCAGGCCCAATGTGCACTCTTACTACTGAGGCAGAATTTAAATGAGGTAGGAATGTCGCTTTTGTGTGCTGTTTGGCATAATACAAACCCCTGAATTTTGAAATCTGCTTCTCTCCCATTTACCCTGAAGCTATATTGCCAATGCAAATAAGTTTTGGAGAAATTCACTGAAAATGTTGTGTTTCTCAAAAGAGCTGAAGAGTAAGAAGATGATTAAAATAATATATGTCCTGCTGAAACTGGTTTGGCTCAGTGGATAGAGCGTCGGCCTGCGGACTAAAAGGTCCCAGGCGGGCACATCCCCAGTGGGGGGTGTGCAAGAGGCAGCTGATTGATGATTCTCTCTCATCGATGTTTCTAATTCTCTATCCCTCTCTCTTCCTTTCTGTAAAAAATCAATAAAATATATATTTTTAAATAAAATAATATAATATATCTCCTCCTAATATACATAGATTACTATGTTATTTTTAAAATTTTGGATTCCTATTTATTTAAATTAAGGTCCATAGGTATTATTTATCATTGACTACCAATAAATTGATTCCCTGTATGGGTGCATATGGGGGCAACCAATCAATGGTTTCCTCTCTTTCCCTCTCCCTTTTTATCTCTCTAAAAAAATAATAACAATTCAACCTAAGTTGCATGTTTTCCAAGAATTCCTTTGTTCAACAGTAAACATGATTATGTTAGTTGTGCTTCTTACTGTAATTGCATTACCTTAATTAAACATATACAAATAAGTATTTCCATGAAAACTCCTTAAAGGTTTTGAAATGATTTAATAAAGTCAAGTTGCCAAAATATCACTGCTCTATTAGGAGGTGAGTGAGAGAAGTGTAAAAGATCGAAGAGAAAAAATTATTCTAGAAAGATCTGTAATCAAATCACTTCATGATTTAAAATATCAGTCAATATTTAAAGCTGGTGTACAAATACATTTACAAGATGCTATAACCTAAGCTGAGCATCGCACTGCCCCAAGGTCAGGCCTGACAAGAAAATGCCACATAAATGAAATCTGAAAGAGTAGCACCAGGCAAGAAGAAGGGAAAGTGTTGTGAGCAGAGGAAGTAGTATGTTCACTGGGTGGCAAAAAAAGATTTGGAAAAAAAAGCTCAGTGTGATTGAAGTACAAATGTGAGAGCGTGTGGTAAGGAAGTGACTCCAGAAAAATGATCAGGACATAGGTCCCGAGGCCTACGTTAGGAATCTAGAATTTTTTAAACCACAGGACATCGGTGAGGAATGTGTAAATGAGAGTGATATGGTCAGATTCTCTTTGTAAGATCTCTTTGACCCCGGTGAAGCCAGGTTTTAGGGCGAGGAGCAAGCTTAAAGGCAAGGAGACAGTGGAGTGGCAGTGGCCCTGGGCAGTCTAGTTGCCAGGGGAGAGTGCGGGCAGTGAAGCTTAGTCCTGTTGTCAAGAAGAGAGAGAGAACTGAACAGATCAAGAGAAATTTAGGAAACAAAATTAGCATGAACAGTCAGTTTAAGGGAGAAGGAGATGGAAAGTCAAAGCTGACTCTCAGACTTCTGACTTTTAACAGGGTAGTGGTGCCACTTAAAGATACAGCGAACAATGGGAAAAGAGCAGGCAGAGGAGATAGGTGAGAAGGTCTACCTAGTTCCATTCTCATTATAAAAAAAAAAAAAAAAAGAGGAAGCTAATTTCTACAGAAGGCTAAGTCTCTTACCTTAAGTAACAGAGTCAGAAAATGAGTTCATATCTTCTGACTATCACCCCCTGCCCACCTCACCTGCCCCTTTCTAACCATCCTATATAATAAAACCCTAATATGCAAATCGACCAAAGGGTGGAACGGCTGGTCCCTATGATATGCAGGGCAGATGCTCAATACAGGTGCTGCTTTCTGGTGGTCAGTGTGCTCCCACAGGGGGAGTGCTGCTCAGCCAGAAGCTGGGCTCACAGCTGGCGAGTGCAGCAGCGGTGGGTGGGAGCCTCTCCTGCCTCTGCAGCAGTGCTAAGGACCTCTAAGGGGCTGTCCAACTGCTGGCTTAGGCCCGCTCCCCATGGGCCTAAGCTGGCGGGCAGATATCTCCCGAGGGGTTCCAGACAGTAAGAGGGCCAGGCTGAGGGACCCCTCCCCCCACCCAGTTCATGAATGTCGTGCACTGGGCCTCTAGTGTAGTATAAACACCACCATTTTTCTATATAGGGTTTTATTCCAGACAGATTGTTACCAAATCCCCAGATATGATTATAAATCTTCTTTCATCCCTCTCTTTGCTGTATTTCATCTCTGCCCACATAAATCTAAAAACCTTGGCTTAGCATTGAACAGAACCCTACTGACTTAAGTTTCACACCGTAAAATCTTTTATCAGTTTCAATGGAAAGCCAACCCCCCAGAAAAGATGAATGGAGCAGGCCTTCTGTGAAATAGGTTGGAAATAATTGCATGTCAGATAGGTTTGGGCAAGGAGCCAGTGAAGTATTAAGTGAGAATGTGAAGGAGCAGACCCTCCACTGCTCTGAATTTGAAAGCTCAATCCCTGGGGCAGAGCAATGTTTCATCCTCAGGCCCAGGGCACGGGATTCATTTCCTCTGGCTGTTAATTGCTGCAGAACGCAGAGAAGTGGATTTCAAAAAGAAACTCAGCAATTACCTGGCTTGAAAAATACTTAAGTGTGTGTGTGTGTGTGTGTGTGTGTGTGTGTGTGTGTGTGTGTGTTTAAATTGTTTTGAATTTACAGGCTCCTACGGTGATTGACATAGCACAGCCAAAAACAATTAGGAGCTAAATAAATGGGTATTTTCTGGAAATGTCTTTATTCAAAACCTTTAGCAGAAGATGAGTGAAAGAAGATAGAATTTAAGCCCTGAAATGAAAGGGAACTTTACTTGGTCAAGTCTTCTTTGTATTTAATTTTTCTGTTGTAATTGTTCTATGGTTGAGAATGCAAATTTTTGACTGTGTAAAAAGTACTGGTTTTATCCATTTGTTCACTCACTCAGCAAGTATTTCTTGTGCCAGGCATTGTTCTAAATCACTGGTTCTCAACCAGCAACTTTGCTCCCTGCACTACCTGCCCCTCTCGGGTATTTGGCCATGTTGGAGTAATTTCGGATTGCACAGTTGTAGGGTCAGGTGCTGTGGGAATTCAGTGCGTAGAGAGGAAGGATGCTGCTGACCTCCTACAATGCACAGAAAAGTGCTCTGCAACAAAGAATGATCTATCCCAAAACATCTGTAGTGCCATCTTGAGAAATCTACTTCTAGGTACTAGCAATATAGCCATGAAAAACACAGAGAAAAAACTTAGCTTTCATGAAACTTATATTTTAGTGATGGGAAAGAAACAATGACTTGATTAATAAGGAAATACATAGCATGCCAGAAAGTGATGAAGCACAATGAAAAGAATTAAGCTGGTGGTGGGTAGTGGTTGCTACTATATATAGCGAAGTCAGGGGAAGCTTCACTAATAAGGTGATTTTTTAGCAGAGCCTAGAGAAAAGCAAGTTGTGGTATGAAAGTGGGGACTTATCCTATCATTTTTCATTAATATAGCAGATTGCCAAACATGCATGAAGTTAGGGTAACAATAAATTTAAGGAAATTTGTGAATAAATTATCTGAGTCATTGCCCCCTCCTTTTTATTTTTTTAAAAAATGTTATGCTGGTTTAAATATCCTATCTAATAAGAGAATAATATGCAAATTAACCATCACTCCACTATACCCACAAGCTACACCCACCAGCCAATCAGGAGCAAGTATGCAAATAAATCCAACCAAGATAGCTACTGGCCACAGAGAGCAGGAGGGAGGCTTGGGTTTACCTGGCAATGGAGGAAGCCAAGCTTTCCGCCTGCTCTTGCCAACCTAGGTCTCCACTCAAGGCTAAAAATTTTAATGATAGAAGATACATGAATCTGAACAGAAATGGCTCAGCCATAGAGCTGAAAAGAGCAGGAGGCTAGGGTTGCCTCCAGAAATGGAAGAAGCCAAGCTTTCCACACACCCTGGCCGGCCCAGGCCTCTGCTTAAGGCTACAAAGTTTCAATTATAGAAGGTACATAAGTCCCAACAGAAATGGCTGCCACCATGGAGCAAGCAGAAGGCTGGCTCTGCTCCAGGCTACAAAGTTTCAATTGTAGAAGATAAATAAATCCCAGATACCAGGGCCTCCACTTGAGTTGCAGGCTGGCCTGATCTGGGACACCCTTCAGGGCAAACCAGCTAGCTCCCACCCATGCACCAGGCCTCTATTCTATCTAAAAAAGAGTAATATGTAAATTGACCATCACTCCAACACAAGATGGCTGCTCCCATGTGGACACAAGATGACCACTAGAAGATGGCCAGCAGGGGAGGGCAGTTGAGAGGGACCAAACCTGCAAAGGAGGGCAGTTGGGGGGTGGGGATCAGGCAAGCAGGGGAGGGCAGTTAGGGGTGACCAAGCCAGCAGAGGGAAGTTGGTGGTGACCAGATCTTCAGGGAAAGGCAGTTGGGAGGGACCCAGGCCTGCAGGAGATAGCAGGTGGGGGTGACCAGGTCTACAGGGGAGGGCAGTTAGGGGCAAACAGGCTGGCAAGGGAGTGATTGGGGGGTGATCAGGCTGGCAGGCAAAAGCGATTAGGGGCAATCAGGAAAGCTGGCGGGTGAGCAGTTGGGAGCCAGCAGTCCTGAATTGTGAGAGGGATGTCCAACTGCCTGCTCAGGATTGGGCCTAAATGGCAGTCAGACATCCCTCGAGGGGTCCTAGATTGGAGAAGTGTGCAGGCTGGGCTGAGGGACACCCCTCTCCTGCACGAAATTCGTGCACTGGGCCTCTAGTAAGAATAGAACATTCTCCAATATTAGACAAATGAGAAATGGGGTCTGCTTTCCTCAAAACCACTTAAGACAGACTCTTTTAATTTAACTTAATCAACCACTACAGTATACAGGTTCCAAAGAGCATACACAAACAGAAAGCCACGTGCCATATATTCAATATATATGAATATAGTCCAGAAGTGTATAGTAAATGTGCATAGGTATACACCATGTATACATGAATAAGATCTTACTATACATGATGTAATCTAAAGAAAGTGAAAGAGATCAGGGTTTAAACAAAAATATAAACATGAAGAAGAGTATTTTGAAAATAAGGTCAAATTGTGGTTTGAGTGTTTGGATTGATTATTTTGATTGTTGTTAATTTGGACATATAGGAATCTACAGCAAAAAAGTACATGACTTGAGCTTTTCTGATAAGTTCATCCCAATGAATCCTTAAAATTACTTCGTTAATGATTCATTGAAAGAAAAATTTAACTACAGTTATATGTTGATTATATGCTACATATAAAAATCAAATACAGCCTTAGCTGGATTTGCTTAATGGTTAGCGCAGCCGTGGGCAAACTACGGCCTGCGGGCTGTTCTATCTGGCTCACAGAACCGAAAGAGCAAAGGGTTCTCTTGCTCTCCCCTCCGCTCCTTCACCAGCAGCCCAAGATGAGAGTGCCAGCATGGCCAGGTTGCTTTTGTTCCAGCCCTCCGGTCCAATTTAAGAACCCATTGTGGCCCTCGAGTCAAAAAGTTTGCCCACCCCCTGGGTTAGAGCATCAGCCTGCAGACTGAAGAGTCTCGGGTTCAATTCCAGTCAAGGGCATGTACCTCAGTTGCAGGCTCAAGCTCCAGCCCCATCGGGGAGATTGAGGGAGGAAACCAATAGATGTGCTTCTCTCACGTGGATGTTTCTGTCTCTCTACCTCCCTTCCATGCTTTCTTTAAAAAAAATATTTTATATATATACACATATATATAAAATTTTATATATATACATATATATCCTATATAATAATGATGTAATATGCAAATGGTCATTTTGCCGTGAAGCGTAACAACCAACCTCGTAATGACTGGCCAAGTAATTACCGGATCACCGATCTGCAGGAGGGTGGGTCAGCAAGCTACAAGTGGATGGTGGAGAGCTACAGAAGGGGGCAGGGCAACAAGCTATAAGGGGGGCTGGGGGAGCTATAGGAGGTGAAGCAGTAGGCGGAGAGCTACTGGAGAGCAGCAGAGAGCTACTGGCACATGGATTCATGCACAGGGATACTACTCTATCAGTGGAAAAAGTATCCTCAGGTGAGGATTAACAAAATAAAAAAAGAAAGAAAAAGGTAATCAAATACATTTAAAAATTTCATTTGCAATGTAATGAAGCTTCAATTCTGTCAGGGAAGTATTTGTTAGGGTTTTGACCAGTGACACAGGATGTGAAAAAATTCAAAACTATAAGAAGAGATATGGAGAGGAAATTTATTTTGCTTTCCAGGAAGGGAAAGCGCCAAAAGCTGGTAATCAATATAAGGCAAGAAACAAAGGGGAAGCCTCCCGCTTTAAGTCTTGGTTGTTGCTAAGCGACAAGGAAGGAAGGAGGATTTGGGGCTGAAGTTGAGTTTGTTTCTTTTTCAAGAGACAATCCAGGCAGTTCTAGGGAGGTCTTTTCAGTGTTTTTCCCAATCCTGTTAAACATGCTTAGAACAAAAGTTAGGAAGAGTTCAAAAGAGGCTTGTTTGAAGAGAAGGGGGAAAGGGATCTTCCTACCAACTAAGACTCTTTGATGTGAATTGTCCCTGAGTTGTGATAACAGCAGGGAGGAGTGGAGTGCAAGAATGTAGCTTTGAGAGTAGTTTGTCTTGCCTGGCAGTTTGAACCCAGGGGCTTTTTGAATCAGAGGAGCTAACAATCTTGGGGTTTAATTACCAGGTGCTTCACATCAATTGTGGAACGCCATGACAAAGAAAAGAAAGGCCTCTTTTTCTGTCCTTACAATATTATTTTGTTTTCTAAGAATTTGGTTATTAAATGAATTAAAATTTACTTATTTAATCTCACATTTTAATTTAATATTTAACTTCTATACAGAAATGCTCAGTAAAAATAAGCACTGTATGAGCTTATAATCGCATTGTTTTTAAAATATTCAGTTAAGTGTTGAAATGTTTGAAAAACAGTAATACCACTGAAACATAATGACAATCTTATATGCTGATTGATGTGGCATTAACAAAGAAGTCAAACTCAGGAAGAGTCATCTCAAATACATTATTTCTGTTTTTAGATGTACAGACAACAAAAGAATAGACTAGGAGAAAGTTACTCTACTTAGAATTTTTTATTAGCCCAGAACAAAAATATCTTCTTAAAATGTATCTCTGGTTATAAAATTGTGAGATAACCGAAGCACCTTCAGCATGAAATAGATGTTATTATTTTTGCATGTCCTTACTAATGAGGGCAGAATTGCAAAGGGTAATCCAAAAACACACAATATGGAGGCGAGAAACATGAGATATGATAAAAATTGATAAGTAATCCCCTTGTTTGAGTTAGATCCATACCCAGGAGCTGTGGCCCTGAAACCGGTGAAGAGATTCTCAAGACCTGGTGGCAAAGGAGCCCCCCATGGAGAAGAGTCTCCTCACCTGCTCATGATAGACATTGCTCTACCCAGCAAAGCTATTATTTGGAATTGAAGGACAGATAAAAAGCTTCTCAGCCAAGAAAAGACAAGAGGAAACAATTACTTTTAATGCAAATAGATTAAATATTCCAATAAAAACACATAAAATGGCTGAATGAAAAACACACACACACGACCTTACATAAGCTGTCTACAAGAAAATCACTTTTAGTCAAAAGACACACTAAAAGTAAATGGATGAAAAAAGATGTTTCATGGAAATTTAAACAAACAAATAAATCTGGGAGAGCAATGCATGTACCAGACAAAATAGATTCACAAATAAAGCCATAACAACTAAGAAAGAAGGACCCAGGAATTCCACCATTGGGTCTTTATCCAAAGAAACCAAAAACACTAAATTAAAAAGAAATATACATCAATATGTTCATTGCAGCATTATTTACTATAGCCAAGATATGGAAAAAACTTAAGTGTTTATCAAAATATGAATGGATAAAGAAGAAGTGGTATGTGTATACAATGTAATATTAGCTATTAAAAAAAAGTAATGAAATCTTGTCATTCAACAACATGGATGGACCTAGAAGGTATTGTGCTGAATGTAATAAATCAGACAGAAAAAGATCCATTCCATATAATTTCACTTATATGTGGAATCTAAAAAACAAATAGGCTCTGGCTGGGTAGCCCAGTTGATTAGAATATCATTCAGAAATGCCAAGTTTGCAGATTTAAACTCTGGTGTAGTACAAATTGGTAGTTACAAAATAATCATGGCGATATAAAGTACAGCATAGGGAATATAGTTAATAATACTGTAAGAACTATGTATGGTGTCAGATGGGCAATAGATTTATTGGGATGATCACTTTGTAAGTTGTATAAGTGTCTAGTCACTTGATTGTATGCCTAAAACTAATCTAATATTGTATGTCAACTTTAATTGAAAAATTAAAAAAAACTATTTTAAAAACTCCACAAAGGTTAGAAAAATGGAAATTGCATGGTGGGTAAAAAAGTATTATGACTTTGGTAAAACTCTGACTTCACCACTTGCAAACTTAGTTTAATAATTTGTCAATATATGATAATAATTTTTTCTACAAAGTTGTTGAGAGTGAAATGATATAATGTACCTATTTGCTTACTATAGATGCTCATCTTTTTCATTGATGAACCCCCCTCCAGACAAGAAAACAAATATTATTACCTTGCTCCATGTATTAGAACATTTTTACTCCTTTTGTCTAGAATAACCTCTTCCTCCTGCCCCCCCAAATTCAAATTAGATTTCAAATGGAATCCAAGATGGTTGTGGAGTACTTAGAAGGTATACTCACCTCCTATCAGACAAAACTGGAATTATAACTAAAATATAGGGAACAATAAGCCTGAATAACCAACTGAAGACTAGCTGAACAGAAGTCTTATATCAAAGATTTAGAGGAGAAGTTACACATAGGCTAGTAAGAAGGGTAAAGTCGTGAAAAGGTCTGGACCTACTCCCATGGAAGGTGGCTAATTTCACAAGGATATCCTATTTTAGAATTATATACTTGAAACCTATATAATTTTATTAACCAATGTCACTCCAATAAATTCAATAAAAATACTAAAAAAAAAAATCCATTTCAAGATTCAGATTTCACATCTCTTGGCATTTTAGTGTATACCTGAGCTTTTTCATCACAATTCTTATATCACTTTGTGTTTCTGATATAATAATTACCATTAATATGTGGGGATTGCTGTGATGAGCTGATCAGGTCGCCTCCGGAACAAAGGACTTATTGTCCCAGTTCCTGGGAGTGCCAGCAGCAGACAGGTTCTCTTTAATAATTGTCTCAGATAAGAGCATCTCTCAAGTCATGCGCCCTTCCCAAGGTTCCCATCCAATAACTTGAAAGGTGATAAAAGAGCCAAGGTCCTTCACTGGGCAGGGAACAACTCTAGAGGATCATCTCATCTTCAGAACTCACCTTGGAGTTGGCTATTCTTTCATTGAGACCACATCACACTGCAACCTTTCCCTCTGCCCCCAATCCTATGCCCTTCCTTCCTCTTCACCAAGTGATAGTCACAAGGACACTCCCTAATAAACCTCCTGCAACCTCATCTCCATCTCAGAATCTGCAATCCAAGAGCTCAACCTGAAGCAGTATCTCAGGCACATACAATGTTGCTAAAATTATTGGTTCACTGAATGGCTAGATTTGCTTCTCACTTAGTTTTATAGTCTCAAGATCTAATCAATACCTGGCACATATAGACACCTAGCAAATGCTTGTTAAATAAATTCATTAACCCATTGTATGGCTGACCTTCCCCACGTGCCACGCACATCTATATATTAAAAAAAAAAAAAAGAAAGAAAAGTTTTATCTAAGTGGCAGTCCTGACCAACTTTAAAATCATTTTTGTGAGAATTTTCAGCTGAAAATATTCAAGAACACCTGAATTGTAATATATTTATAATATTTATTGCAAATTGATTTTTTAAATTAAATTCTAAATATTGTGGCATGTGGGGATGGTTTCCATTTTGGATATATGGCAGTTAACTGGTTAAAACTGAGATCATATGTTTGTGAAAATAAATAATCTTTTCTGTCAAAGAAAGTTTAGGCAATCACCATTTTGGCTTCTTTGATTTGCATTTCCCCTGGGGCCACTATTTTGAAATGGCAAAGGTCAACTCCTCCCTTTTTTCTTTAAGTTAGCCAATCACACAAGAATGTGAGTCTAAGCTCTGACAAATCAAGCAAGAGTGAGGGACAGATGACATGTGTGAGACATAAAACTCAAGTAGATGGCCTGCTCAGTGTGCATGCTGCCAGACCCTGTGCATGTGCACCCTCCTGCAGAAGTAAAGGCATCTGCATTGCTGTCTGGCTCCCAAGTTTTCTGGTTTGGGGGCTCGCCATATTTCTGATGTTCAGCCAAGAAATTCTATTTTCTTGTTTAATCAAATTTAGTTACTTATGTTCTCTCTCTTACAGAAAAAGAATTTAAAGCTGTTTACCCAAAAATTGGTTATAACTAAGTAGTGGGAAAATGGGAATGACAAAAGTGTAAAGGCAAATATACCAATCATAAGGGTCAACAATAGCCGTAATTAGTCAATGAACATCTTTTCATCATTAGGTAAGTAGTCATTGACCTGAGCATCTACCATAAACCAGGCATTGCTTAAATGCTAAAATAAGTCTTTATCCCCAAGGAGAACTATATTCAAGTAGACAACAGAGGCAAAAATAAAATGAAGTAGTCCAATTTCAGAGAGAAATAGGTGGTAAGAAGACTCTGAAGGGGATCAGAACATAGTACCCCCATATATACTGCTTTGACATATTGACTATTTTGAATCAAAGGCAACTGAGAAACAGCAGATTCAGAAAGAACTCTCTGCCCTCCCCTTTTCTACCTAAAAACAAGGTAAAAATTTTTTTTGTAAGAACAGAACCTTCTTATCCAAGGGTGGGCAAACTTTTTGACTCGAGGGCCACCATGGGTTCTTAAACTGGACCAGAGGGCCAGAACAAAAGCAACCTGACCATGCTGGCACTCTCATCTTGGGCTGGTGGTGAAGGAGCAGAGGGGAGAGCAAGAGAACCCTCCGCTCTTTCGGCTCCGCGGGCTGGATAGAACAGCCGATCTGGCCCACGGGCCATAGTTTGCCCACAGCTGTATGACTGGCAATGGGGAGTGAACATCAAGATGAGATTATGCAAGTAAACCTCACTAAGGCAGCCCTTATCTTCCATGAGTTTCCCGTATATTTCCTATTCTCCCTCCCACAATTTAACACTCCTAGGCTACTAGATCTTATCACATTGCCACAATTTTCACTCACTTTGCTCTAAAATGGTATAATAGCCCCTGGGTCGAATTGTTTCTTCAGGATTGTCACTTTTCTCCTTTCAAGTTCTCTGTTTGACCCCCAGAGCTAGGACAATGGGCCAGGTACAGAAGCTCACAGGGCAGAAAGCTCTGCATGCCAGCAAGAAGCAAACCTGGAAACCAAGAACCTCACTCCCAGCATATCTTTTCCTAGCGTATCACTGGCCATGCAGTTTGTGCCCTCTGACCTTTTCCTCCCCAAAGATTACATCTAGGCCTCAGCTGTATTTCAGCTCCAGGCCTAGAAAAGCAGCAAAACCAGGCTAGTGACACCATGGCTGCCACAGCACCAGCTGTATTGACTAGTGATCCCCTCCACTGGCCAATCAGTGGAGACCAGGACCCTGAACAAGCACACCTAGAAAGCTGGTGAATATTCTATTAAGACACTCCACTGGACCTCCCCTAAGATTTCCAGAGGACCCGGTGCTTGCTCTCCCTCCAAGGAGCACACACCCCTGCCATTTCCCCATGAGACTTGCAACCAGGGGAGCAGTGGGCAGTGGCAGCTCATTCCAGGCTGATCCCTGAGCCTGTTTCTAAGGGCCCCTTTTCTCTGACTTCCCAGTGAGCCAGAGCAGCTCAGCCTGGGCTTTCCTGTGGCTTCTTCTATGCCCTTCATGGTTTCACTGTCCTAAGTACGTTTTTGCTGCTGTCATGGACCCAATACGCTTTGGTTCAGTGCTGTGTAGCCCTTCCCTTTTAAAACCCAATCCCCCAATCCTCTTCCTTAAATATGTTAAATTTTTCATAATTCACCGTCTGTGATGGCTGTTTAGCCTGCCCTCGCACCATACACCACTTATTTTAACCTTTCATCCTCCATGCCATGTAGAAATGGTAACCTAAAATAAAATGCATACGTTTTTTTCCTTTTTAATCTCTCTTCTGTCCGTTCAATTTGCAGGTCTCAGCCATAGGAGCTTAGAGGATTAAGGGGAAGTTTTTTTTTCTCCCCTATACCACAGTAGGTAGGACAGTCAGGGGAGGACTGCACCAAGAAGGTGAGTGAGCTGGAACCTCAAAGATGAGAACACATACTTGCTGAGATTTGGGGGAAGAAAAGTTAAGGCTATGATAAAGGCCAGGTATTACAAATTTGACTGTAAGCAACAAGCAACTAAATAAGTAAATTGATTGTTTTGACCTGGAAGGGGGATATGTTCTAATTCTTAAGGGAAACCAAAGTTTTTCCTTGAATAAAACTGAATAGCGCTGAGGGAGGTAAGCAATGTCTTCAACTATTTCCCAACAAAGACAGAAGCAGAAATCTGTGACAGCTTTCGTTAGGGGCGCTGGAGACCTAGCATTCAGATGCACTTGGGAGAGAGGATTCTGTGAGGGCGGCACTGACTCAGTGTACTTAGAGCAGCAGCTGGATGACATGACCTTGGAGTTCTCTTCTTTAAGTAAGCGTGGGTGTCAGACCGTCACGATTACCTTCTCCATCAAGGGCCTCGGTGCAGGCATCCTGGCGAATTCATTTTCTTCTGCCATTCATTAATCAAGAAAGAAATTGCTCAAAACAACCTGGGACAAAGGCTCTTAATCATAACACTCTATTTTCCTGCTGCATGTGTAAGACTCACAATTTAGGCTGACTTCATTGAATTCTATTGAAACGTTCCTTACCCAGATAAAGAGCTGCTTGTTTCCATTCTTTTCACTTGCAAATGCATACACCACCACCAGCAGCAGCAGCAACAGCACTATCTCTCCCCTCCACTCCCCTCCGCCCCCCTCCCCATTGCTATAGAATGGAGCTCTCAGGTGTATATTAAGTTTTGGGTGTATATTAAGTTTTATAGAGATGCAGCTAAATATGTGACAACAGGCATAAAACTAAAGACACGGTATCAAGATATTTAAACAAAGTGGGGAGTGGAAATCATGAAGCCATTGCTATAGGAGCAGGTGTGCTTAACCTAACTTGGTAATTTTGTTTTCTGACAATTACACATAAAAACAAAACATTTGTTCGGTAACAACACTGTGTCAAGGGGATGCCACAATAATTTTAAAAAATTTTAAAACTTTTTAAAAATAATTTTTAAAAAAGTCTAAAGTGAAAAATTAGACAGGTCAAGCTTTATCATAATAGTAGAGTAATGTCATCATCCTATCTAATAAAGAGGGAATATGCTAATTGACTGGGCAAAGATGCTGGCACCCACAGCCAATAAGGAGGGAATATGCTAATTGGCTGTCACACCCTCAAAATGGCAGCACCCACACCCACAAGATGGCGGTGCCCAGTTCCCTCAGCCCTGCTGGGGCAGCAGGAGCATGGTGCACCTGCCTCCAGAGTCCCCCAGTCCCCTCAACCCCCAGCCACCCAGGGCTGGCCTGAGGCACAGGCAAGCCTCAGATGTCAGATGCCCAGCCAACCAGGGCTAGCCTGAGGCTCAGGTAACCAGGGCTGGCTGAGGCTTGCACTGCTGGCAGTGGCAGCAGCGGGGGGTGGGGGGGTGGAGCATTGTCTTTTCCTGATCTCTGGATCGCCTCCCACCTGAGGGCTCCCAGACTATGAGAAGGGGCAAGCTGGGCTGAGGGAACCCCCCCCCCCCAATCCTATGCATGAATTTTCATGCACCGGGCCTCTAGTATTATATAACACTTGATGCAACCATCACATTGCTTTGACTTCTCACTGCTTATAAACCATGAAGTTAAAACATCTATTAGGTCAATGAATTATATACATTCTATTTTGCAAATGTTAAAAGCACCTGAGTTCAAATCCAAATTTTACCACCTGAGTCCGAACACGCCATGCCAAAATATGCCATGGTCCCTGCTACCCTGCACTTAGTCTAAAAAGGATTGTAGGGATCCCAGGTTGTTGGTAAACCTTGGCCCCAAGGACTTCCCGCCTACTTGGTGGAGAGGGGACTGCAGAGGGATGCTCTAACATACAACCTGAAACCAAATGTTGCCTGGTTCCCATGGTGCTATTGCTAACACGTCTAGAAATTCTTGCAATAATTCCACCTTCATCAGGAAATCAATACCCACAAAAATACTGAATATGATTATGACAGAAAAAAAAAAGTAATTCTGTAAAAAGAGGTGTGGTTTTTTTCCTTTCCTATCCCAACAGAAACAAAGGTGAATGTCCCCTGAATGCTTTTCCCTTACCAATCTTTCCCTAACTATGTAATTATATTAAGGTACATTTCATATAGATAATTTATCTCAGAGAGGAAGGAAGAGAGAGAGAGAGAGAAGGAAACATCAATGATAAGAGAGAATCATTGGTCATCTGCCTCCTGCATGACCTACACTGGGGAGCAAGCCACATCTTGGGCACGTGCCCTGACCAGGAATTGAACGGTGACCTCCTGGGTTCATAGGTTGACACTAACCATTGGGCAAAGCTAGCCAGGCAGGTACATTTCTCATTATGCTTATAGAAGGGAAAAATTTCCTGTCACAATGTGGTTTAGTGAAATAGCTCCAATTAAATTTCTGGGATTCATACTTTATTTGATTCATGTGGCTCTTTTAAAAACTTCAAAACAACTTTACAGAAAGAAAAGGAAAGGAAGATATTATGCTTCTTTTTGGTTTCTGTGCATGCGACAGGAAAGAAATAATTAGTTTTAAAATTGTCCTGCTGTTTATAAACCCAGTTGCCCTTCAAACCATGAAGCTCATCTTGTTTGTATTGGTGTCACATTACTGATCCAAGTCCTCCCCATTTTGCTAAAGGGAGCACGGGGGCACGGGAGGGGAAGGAGTGCCTTAATGCGGAAAGAGCAGACCGGAACAAAGAGGGTGTGGGGCGCTGGGACAGAGACATGCACAGACAGCCGGACAACTCGTTTTATTCCACCCTTCACTGGCCTTGAACAAAACTCACCAAAGCGTCCAGTGTTAACTGTTCCTGGTCGTGTACTGATTGGTATGCTTTCTTAAAAATCATTACAAATTAAGTGGCCACATAATCTTATGTCTAGTTTTTCATTTGAGCCATTCAATCTCATATTGCAAAATATGTTATTCTGTATAAAGTTCATGAGGTCAACTAGTTCCTTATGATCATAAGAGTGAGAAAACTTCAGGCTTTCCTAAAACAACCAATCAATCATTTCTTAATGGGAATAACATGATAACCTTTGGAAAAAATAAATATTAGCCGAAACTGGTTTGGCTCAGTGGATAGAGCATCGGCCTGTGGACTGAAAGGTCCTGAGTTCGATTCCCGGTCAAGGGCATGTACATTGGTTGCGGGCACATCCCCTGTGGGGGGTGTGCAAGAGGCAGCTGCTCGATGTGTCTAGCTCTCTATCCCTCTCCCTTCCTCTCTGTGAAAAACCAATAAAATATATTTTTTAAAAAGAAAGAAAAAGAAAAAATAAATAATAATAGTGCATTAAAACAGCATGGACCTAGTGTGATTCAAGGATGTGACTTCTGACTTGTCTCACCAGCAGCAGTAATGGCATTTTACTCTCCACTCTTACTCTTTCACCTGGCACTTCATAAGCAAAAAAATTGGCCAAAAAAATTAACCAGAAGCTTAGTGTGGCCAGTGTTTTAGTTTAGGTTGCTATAATAAATATACCATAGATTGGGTAGCTTGAACAACAAACATTTGTTTCTCACAACTCTGGAGGTTGAGAAGTCCAAGATCAAGGTGCCCGCAGATCCGGAGGCTGGTAAGGGCAGAGGGAGAGGAAGCAAGCTCTTAGGGTCTCTTCCTATAAGGGCACTAGTGCCATTCCTGAGGGCTCTGCCCATTGGTGCAATTATTTCCCAAAGGCCCCACCCTCACAGTCAGGATTAGGCATCAGTATATGAATTTGGGGATGAGGGAAATAAGCATTAATTCCATAGCATTTGTAATGTCACTAATATCAATTATATAGGGTTTTCAGAAAAGGTTGCTGAATGTTAATCAATACACTTTTTAATAGCAATTTTTAATTAATTCTGATATACATCTGAAGTATACACACAACTATATATCTACATACAATAGATTAGATTGGGCAATCTGCATACACTCAGACACACTTGTGCATAACTGTTTAAATCAAGCAAGTGTCAAATGTAGAACTCACACATATAATCATGTATAAATAATTCTCCTCCTCCCCCTCTCCCCTCCCCCCCAAAAAAGTAGTTTACCAACTCAATCATTACATTTCCCCTGCTTGGATCACTTTCTGTGGTTCCCATTCAAACGCAGTTGAGCTAGCTAGGCAGCTGAGACGATGTCCTCACATTCTGTACCGAAGAAGAATGAACTGAGGAGTAGTCTGGTGTGCTCTGAAAGGTAGAGTCAGGAATCAGATAGGTTTCCACCAAGAACTATTCGTTATAGAGTCAATTCTGTACACTTTAAGCTCTGCTGTGTTCATTTCCTTTTACTGAAGTCTCATCTTTATTAATGGAGACCTCTATCCTCACATATGAAGACACAGGTGTTCATAATTCAGGGCCTGATGCCTTGCCTCACACTCGTGTCCATCCTGAACCAGATCATTCTACTTGAAAGTTACCGAGTGCTCACATGCGCTGGGAGCAATTCTAAGTTCAGAGATGGAACAGTTACGTAAAGTGTTTGGGGGCTGAAAGATGGGAGAAGAAATGAAAGTCAGTCATAGGCAACAAACAAGTGAAAGGAATTTTAGAGACAAGACAGGGAGCCTTAGGAAATCAGAGGGGTTCATGGGAGAGGAATGCGTAAGTGGGAGCTTGGAGTCACGAAAATGCTTACTTTACTTTTACTGAGGATAGAGAAATGTTATAGGAGGCAGGCATATTTTCACAGAAGATAAAGAAAAGCATAAGATACAGGAAGAGGGAAACATATTTTCACAGAGGATAGAGTAATGCAAGATAAGGAGGGGGCACCACATGGGCTTTGACCTTTGACATTGATACTATGTGACAGAGTGACCAGTGAGGAAAGCATAAAGCATAGGGGTCCTAAATTAAGGAAGGGTCCAATTAGAAAAGGTCATGTTCAGACAAAGAGCTACAGCCTTTACAAAGAGACTCAGCATATTTTAGATTTTTTTTTCCTCTCCCCATTAGAGAGAAAGAGAGTGAGCAAATTTTTTCTACTTGGGGACCCTTCCCCAGGGAGAGTTTGTATACACTTACAACAAAATTCCACATTTTTTATTAAAGAAATCTTTTAGCCTGTGAATTTATTCTTCAACTTTGTAGGACAAAGACCCATAGAAGAAGAATCTGCACCCCACATTTCACAAAACAAGCAACATGTTTTTAATTTCAGACAAAGGTAAGTCCAATGAAGAGGTTAAAACATGCTTCTTCCCCCATTCTGCCCCTTTGTCTGCATCCCCACCTTATCATCTGTGAATGTTTTCTAACAGCTTCTTCCACTCAGTCCTGAATAAATCATCTCCTGCTTTTGTGGACCCACTGATCTCACCTCTACTTCTGTCCTGCCACTTTATTATATTTGTTCACCTGTCTTATCTTTCCCAAAGAGACTGTTAAGCTCCTGGAGAGTAAAGGTCAGGCTTTTTTTCCCCATAATGATTTTGCAGTTGGAATTCCTGGCATAGGCATTGGTTTTGCTTTACCATATAACATTTCCAATAAATTAACTGAAATTTTAAAAAGCCACTAACAATAGGCTGGCACTGTACAGCTCGAGGCTTCGTAGGAGTGACTATGCTGATGTGACCACAATGTCATAAAGATTTTGTGGTATTCTCATCAAAACCATGTTCTATTGTTCAATCTAGTAGCTTTTACCCCCCCTCCCCTTTTTATTTTATTTTATTTTTTTAATATATTTTATTGATATTTTACAGAGAGGAAGGGAGAGAGACAGAGAGCTAGAAACGTCGATGAGAGAGAAACATCAATCAGCTGCCTCTTGCACACCCCCTACCGGGAATGTGCCCGCAACCAAGGTACGTGCCCTTGACCGGAATCAAACCCGGGACCTTTCAGTCCGCAGACCAACTCTCTACCACTGAGCCAAACCGGTTTCGCCCCCCCCCCTCCTTTTTTTTTAAAGTTACAATTTAAATATCGTACTACTAAAGTGATGTCTGTCCGAATTTGAACTGAGCAAGTATATAGTAAGAGTTAAGAGGCAAGCCCAGGAGCACCAGAGAAAAGCTCTTATATTTCCCAGAACACACAGAACTCCCTTCCAGAGGAGAGAGAGAGTGAAAGCAGCTACTTATAATACTCAGATAGCAGCAGCATAGCACTGACTAGTGACTAAATAATTTGAGGCAGCCTTCCAGTATGTGAAAGTACACTGTGACCCCACACAGCTGCAGGCCATCTCTCTGAGGGCTCTAACCAGTGCAGGTCTTCATTCATTGCCTCCCAGGGAACCACCTGTTCTAAGGTAGGCAGAGGGAAACCTCTCCACATTGCAGTAATAAAGAGCTTCTTAGGTGGTTAGGACTCACCTTCATGATAATGGATATAGCAGGACCAGAGGCAAACCCACAGAAATGATTGCTTTGAACATTAATGAGAAAATGCCTTATATTGTTGCCAAAATAGTTAGAGAAGAATCATACTAAAAGCTGTATTACCCATTAGATATCACACTTGGGTTTTATTAAGAGCTACAGTCAAACCTCGATTCTCAAACATCTCCCATCTCAAACAATCTGACAACCCTTTCAGGCTGATACCTGTATGGTCAGTACATGTTCTCAGGCAACAAAGGAAGAATGTGTGTACATGAGTCAGTTTACCACTGTTGAAATCTCAGAATATTGTGCTGTGAATATTTTTGTGGGGTTTTTTATTGCTGCTTTAATTATTATTAAATTTTGATTTTTTTACTGTATATTTCCTTTTCTTTTTGTTAAATTTTCATTTACATTTCATGTCCTTCTTATGTGTCTATTTATAGATTAAACAGTGCATTAGGTATGTACTGTATATAAGAAAGCTTAAAACTGAATCATTTGGAAGTCTGGGACAGATTAATTCAATTTACATTATTTCTAATGGGAAAAAAATGATTTGGGTTTTGATCAGCTGTCCAGAATGAATTAAGTTTGAGAAATGAGGTTCTACTGTACATCTAAAAAACATTACTTATTAGGAGGCCAGTCTATCCCTACAGGTCTGATGTGCTCCTGCAAACTCCCCGATGATTTTCCTCCAGCATAGGCAGTTCTAGGAACACAGCTTCACTCCTGAGACTTTTCTTTCACCTTCAAAGATAGGATCCAACAGAGCACAGGACAGTAACAAATCCAGTGGAGTGTACAAGAAGCCTAAAATCTCTGCTTGCAGAGTAACTAACAAACATCAGCTGTAGCCGAAACCGGTTTGGCTCAGTGGTAGAGCGTTGGTCTGTGGACTGAGAGGTCCCGGGTTCGATTCCGGCCAAGGGCATGTACATTGGTTGCAGGGGGTGTGCAGGAGGCGGCTGGTTGATGTTTCTCTCTCATTGACATTTCTAGCTCTCTATCTCTCTCCCTTCCTCTCTGTAAAATATCAATTAAAATATATTTTTAAAAAAACCGTCTGCTGTATTTTGTGGTCATAGACTTATTTTTTCAGTAAAGTTTAGGAAGTAAATAGTGAAAAGTATTTCCATTTTTATTTCGCTAATGGAAAATCTGAACCAAAAAAAAAAAAAAAGATGCTAAATCAGTGAATCTCAGAAGAAGAAACACGTTATTAGGGATACAGCAGTGAGCTTTGCCAGAATCGCTCTATGTGGTCTCTTCATCAAGAATAGAAAATAGTTGACAGATTAGTTGAAGAGGGAATTTGCATTAGTAGAAGGTAAGTCTTGTTCTATCATTATGGAATCCATTGCTCCTAAAATTAAAAATCACTACTGCTTATTGAGCACATACCATGTGTTAGCCACTATACGAGATGTTTCACGCAATTATCTAATTTCATTTTCCTAATAGTAGTACATAGTTTCAATATCCCATTTTCACAGGGAAACTGAAGCTCAGAAATCTTGAGTAATTAGCTCAAAGCCTTACAGGTGGTAAATTAAAGAGGCAGGATTAAAAACAAATGTGTCCGACTTTTAACATTTGCATTTTTTCACAAAGTATCAATTGCCTTGAGGATAATTAATTTCAAAAATCAAATGTCATCCCTCCCCCATTTAAACAAATATTTGCATTATTGGTTAAGACTAAGACTTGAGTCTGCATTTTACTTCTGAGCTTTTGGGTTTAAAAAAAAAACAAAAAAAAAACACGAACTCACAGTAAGGATTTCAAACATTTAATTCTTTTAACTTAACCTGCATAACTAAGTGCAAGCATGTTTTTTATGAAAGAGACCCAGCTAAGTACAAGCTTATCCCCTTGGTCATTCTGGCCTCAGTGCAGAGTTTCAATCCAGAATGTCATTTGTGGTGGGATTCTGAGAGCTCTCACACCATGTGGTCATGGAGGAAGAGAGGCTCACATAACAGGTATGGCCGAGCATACTTAAAACATTGCACAATATAAACATTCAAATTAAGTTTCCTGGTGTAAGTGACCTTCAAGAGAAAAAGAGGAGGGAAAAGAGGGTAGATGGGAAGGGATAGAGAAATCCAAGGCCTGAAACAGAGGACATGTTATAATAACTGTGTCAAATTATCTCACGACCATCACAAACTACACGGAAGTGATTTCCTCAAAAGCCATTCAATCCAAGCATGCTAAACATCTCTTATCCTACTTGGATGTTGTTTGATTCAGTCTAAAGGAATGAACACCTAAGTGATTTTCAACAAATCCTGTTACCCCATCCTGCTGACAAGTCTTTAGTTTTCACAGACGTGATTGTAGTTCCGTGCCCCTTTTTAATCACAGTTCAGTGCAGTTACCTAGATGGATCTCATGGTGTGACACCTCACACCTTTCTATTGAGATAAACTCCTTTGTAGCTTTCTAAATTATTTCATTTCTAGTATTTTCCACTCCTGGAGTCAGGTGGATAAAGGGGAAGGAAGGAGGGCAGGAAGCAAAAAAAATAAAAAATAAAATGCTACTCTTACCATGAGAAAAACAAACAATAGGAATAATAATTCAGAATTGGCTTTTGAACTATTGAAGCAGGTAATCGCTTGTTCCAATCACTTATGAATTACACTTACTTCCATTTTATTTTTCCTTATTTCCCTCTTAGAGGGGAGGTAATATTCGATCTCCTCCTCTGCCTTAAGCGTTTTTTCTCTGCAGGTGGAAGAAGAGTGGGAGAAGAAAAGAAAAGCTGGGAGGACAGGAACCTGGGACAACTGATTTCCCGTGGTTACCTTGTAGTTTCTGGTTGTATTCGGTCCTGTCAGACTGGCTCCTCCTCAGGGTACCAGTGTGGTCCCCAGACACACTGCTCTCAACCACAGTGTCCGTCTTCCTTCTCTCCAGCATGTACAGCCGGGACCTCAAGAAGGTCAGGTTCTTTTTCTTGGTGCCCATGTTTCCCTTCCCCGTGGCCTCTTCGGGCTCCATCGGGGGCCGAGACACGCTCCAGAGGCTTGCAGGCAGAGGCTGGTTGCCACCGTGCCCCGGGGCGAGGGTCACAGCCACCCAGGAGTGCCGGGTTCAGCGGCCTCCCTCTAACTAGCCGGCTTCCCTCCAGGGTTACCTGGCTGTAACTGCCACCTGTTCGAGTCCCAGAGCCCCGCCCCTATGAGCTCATTCTTCTTTATACCTAGAATCCAACAGGGGAAGTTGCCACCTGTTACCTGAGAGACCTGCAGCGCAGAGCTAGGCAAAGCAGGGACTCCTCTGTCACATGCTCCGGAGGCAAACAACAATCCCATTGTGTGGGGCGAGGGCTGGGGCTGGGGGGGAAGGAGAGGTTGGGGGGGGGGAGGAAAGAGAACAAGGTGAGGCAGGGAGCAAGGGAAGTACAGAGTGTAACCTGTAGCAGCTAGCTGATGGGTTTGCTGTGTACCCAATGGGGTGTGTCCCGGTGCCCTCGGGGCGCCCGGAGGCAGACGTGGGCTTGGGCACGACCTTTTGATCTTTTCGCTGGAGTGGCCACGGAGCTGGTGTGAGACTTTGCATTTTCATCACAGCAGTATCATTTTGCAGGATCACCGTGCTCAGTCAGTCATGAACATCCCTCCGGAGGTTATGTACTAGAAAAAAAACGCACTTGCCAAACCCCCTGATCCGCATTCCTGAGGAAACAAGGATTTGAACTTGAGAGAGGTCTGTCGAAAAGAGGATGTTCAAAGAGGCTGCCGAGCCTTTGGGAGGTCTCATCTCCCCCGGCTGCCCCTGACTGAAATGAGTGGATTCCCGGTCCCAGCCCTGCCCCTCAGCAGCGGCCTGGTACTTAGAAACACAAGCACTGCGTCAAGGTGTGATTTCTGTAGAATCTTCTCCCCACCCCTTTTGCAGATGGAGTGAGAAAAAAAAAAGGCAGCTCGCCTTGGGGAAAGAAGAGGGGAAATGTTTGAAACTGAGAGGAGGCGTGCAGAAAGTAGAAAGTGTGCAGGGCAAGGCCTGGGAGAGAGAAAGGCAAACAGTGATGGGCCTTTCATTAATTTTTTAGTGTTGTTTTTCCTTGTACTCACTGAGATTTCTCAAGGGGGAGGTTCTGAGAAGCTCTGGGGATGTGCTGACTGGCTTGTATGCCCTCGTTAAAGAAGGGGAAAAAAAGACCCTAAGGAGGAAAACAGGTTTATTTTTTGAGCAAAGGGATGGTCAGAATTCAGCTTTGTGCTGCCCATTCTGAATCATGGTTAACTCTTGTTAGATGAGGTTTATAAAGGAGGAAAAGGAGATAAAAACCACTTTCTACCTCAGGAGGTGTGGGCTGAATACAATTCACATGATTTCCTTCAAAAATAAATGAGAAATTGTTACCCACTTCAGAAACACCTATGTATAGCCTGGCATATTGAATGGCTTTTATTTAATTCAATTGATCATATTTTTAAAGCAAGCCCTTCCAACCACATTTAATAAATACTTTTCATGGTGCACTCACCACTAAGATGTAAAACAAGCTTTCTAGATTCGTGTTTAAAGTGTATAAATTGTATTCTAATATTGTATACGCATACTGGTATATCTATATAATATGTTTGTGTGCATTCACCAGGTTTCTAACAGACATATTATTAGACATAGCATTACTACAAATTGTATAATTAAAACTACAAGACTGTCCTGACCCAGTAGCTCAGTTGGTTGGAGTATCATTTGGTACATCAAAATATTGTAGGTCCAGTTCCCAATCAGGGCATATACCTGAGTCCCAGGTTAAATTCCCGGTCAGGGCACATGCAGGAGGCAATTGATTGATGTTTCTGTCTCACATCAAGCTCTCTCTCTCTCTCTCTTTCTCTCTTTCTCTCTCTCTCTCTCTCTCTCTCTCTCTCTCTCTCTCTCTCTCTCTCTTTCTCTCTCAAGATTAATAAGCATATCCTAAGGTGAGCATACAAAAAACCAACAAGAATTACAGGATTTATAGGAAATATGGGATTAGCCAGGGGTGGGCAAACTTTTTGACTTGAGGGCCACAATGGGTTCTTAAACTGGACAGGAGGGCTGGAACAAAAGCAACCTGACCATGCTGGCACTCTCATCTTGGGCTGCTGGGGAAGGAGCGGAGGGGAGAGCAAGAGAAACTCCGCTCTTGCGAGCGGGATAGAACAGCCGAACGGGCCCATGCAGCCCGCGGGCCGTAGTTTGTCCACGGCTGCTATAACCATTCAGCGAAACTGGCTAGGGCTACCCTATACCACTTCAATTTAAGTGTGGTCACATAATTTGCTTTGGCCAAAGAAACTGATTAAATATCTTATATTTCACTTTTGGGGAAACTGTTAGAGACAGGTGACTGCTTAGCCATAGCTTTCTTTCCCTCATCCATGGTGACTGGCACAATTCCATAGTGACTCCTTCATTAGGATGAGGCACAGAAAGTGGTGACTGAGATTGGAGCACCCAGCCATCCAATAACGGTCATATAGTTTGAGAAGAAAGAATTCTTTGCTTTAAGCCCATAAGATTTGGGGCTTCCCCTCCCCCCATTACTTCTGCATAACCCAGATTTATACATTATTTAATCTATACCCAACATTAATAATGTATAAATCTTTTTTAAATATAGCTTTATATGATTTTAGGATTCTTAGACTTGGGGTGCTGATAGATTATAAAAATCCTAATTCCAAAAGAGAAGGAAGAATCTAAAAATCTCAATAGACCAGTAACTTGGGAAGAAATTGAAGCAGTCATCAAAAAGCTTCCAGCAAACAAAAGCCCAGGGCCAGATGACTTCACAGGAGAGTTTTACCAAACATTAAAGGAAGAACTAAAACCTATCCTCCTCAGACTTTTCCAAAAAATTCAAGAGGAAGGAACACTGCCAAACTCCTTTTATGAAGCCAGCATCACCCTAATACCAAAACCAGATAAAGACAACTCAATGAAAGAGAATTACAGGCCAATATCCCTCATGAACATAGATGCCAAAATCCTCAACAAAATTCTAGCAAATCGGCTCCAGCAGTACATCAGAAAGATCATACACCATGACCAAGTAGGTTTTATTCCAGGAATGCAAGGATGGTACAATATTCGCAAATCAATAAACGTGATACATCACATAAACAAATTGAGAGATAAAAATCATATAGTCATATCTATTGACACAGAAAAGGCATTTGATAAAATCCAACACCCTTTCCTGATAAAAACTCTCAACAAGGTGGGAGTACAAAGATCATACCTCAACATAATAAAAGCTATATATGATAAACCCACAGCCAACATCATGCTCAATGGGAAAAAACTAAAACCATTCCCTCTAAGAACAGGAACAAGACAGGGATGCCCACTCTCACCACTCCTCTTTGACATAGTACTGAAAGTACTCGCCATTGCAATTAGACAAGAAGAGGAAATAAAAGGCATCAAAATTGGAAAAGAAGAAGTAAAGCTGTCACTATTTGCAGATGACATGATATTGTACATAAAAAACCCAAAAGACTCCATCAAAAAGCTAATAGACTTAATAAATGAATTTGGCAATGTAGCAGGATACAAAATCAATGCCAAGAAATCAATGGCATTTCTTTACACCAATAGTGAACTTACAGAAACAGAGACTAAAAAAGCAATCCCATTTACCATCGCACCAAAAAAAATTAAGACACCTGGGAATAAACTTAACCAAGGAGGTAAAAGACCTATATGCAGAAAACTACACGACACTGAAAAAAGAAATAGAGAAAGATGTAAACAGATGGAAGAACATACCATGTTCATGGGTTGGTAGAATCAATATCATCAAAATGTCCATACTTCCCAAAGCAATTTATAAGTTCAATGCACTGCCCATTAAAATACCATGGACATACTTCACAGACCTAGAAAGAACTCTCCAAAAATTCATTTGGAACAATAAAAGACCCTGAATAGCCTCAGAAATCTTGAGAAATAAGAGTAAAGTAGGAGGAATCTCAATACCAGATTCCAAGCTGTATTACAAAGCAATTGTTCTCAAAACAGCCTGGTACTGGCACAAGAACTGACATATTGATCAATGGAATAGATAGAGAATCCAGATACCAACCCAAATCAATATGCTCAATTAATATTTGACAAAGGAGGCACAAACATACAATGGAGTCAAGACAGCCTTTTCAATAAATGGTGTTGGGAAAATTGGACAGATACATGCAAAAGAATGAAACTAGATCACCAACTTACATCATACACAAAAATAAACTCAAAATGGATACAGGACTTAAACATAAGACGGGAAACCATAAAAATACTAGAGGCATCCACAGGCAGCAAAATCTCAGACATATGCCTAAAGAACTTCTTCACTGATACTAACCCTAGGGCAATGGAAGCTAAAGAGAAAATAAACAAATGGGACTACATCAAAATAAAAAGCTTTTTTATGTCAAAAGAAACCATCAACAAAACAACAAGAAAACCCACTGTATGGGAGAACATATTTGCAAACGATATCACTGATAAAGGTTTAATCTCCAACATCTACAGACAGCTTATACAACTCAATAAAAGGAAAATGAATGAGCCAATTAAAAAATGGGCAATGGACCTAAATAGAATCCTCTCAAAAGAAGACAGAAGGAAGGCCAAGAGGCACATGAAAACGTGCTCCAAGTCACTAATTATCCGAGAGATGCAAATCAAAACAACAATGCAGTACCATCTCACACCTGTCAGAATGGCCAACATCAACAAATCAACAAACAACAAATGTTGGAGAGTTTGCAGAGAAAAAGGAACCCTCGTGCACTGCTGGTGGGATTGCAGGTTGGTGCAACCACTGTGGAAAACAGTATGGAGCTTCCTCAAAAAACTGAAAATGGAACTCCCATTTGACCCAGTAATCCCACTACTAGGAATATACCACAAGAAGCTAGAAACCCCAATCAGAAAGGATATATGCACCCCTATGTTCATAGCAGCACAATTTACAATAGCTAGGATTTGGAAACAGCCTAGGTGCCTGTCAGCAGATGAATGGATCAGAAAACTATGGTACATCTACACCATGGAATACTATGCTGCCATAAAAAGGAAGGAATTCTCATCATTTGCAGTAACCTGGATGGAATTGGAGAGCATCATGCTGAGTGAAATAAGCCAGTCAATGAAAGAGAAACACTACATGACCTCACTCATTTATGGATATTAAAGAACATTATAAACGAATGAACAGTAAGATAGATATAGTGACAGTAAAACAACAAGCAGACTGTCAAATGACAGCAGGGGTGGGGGGGAGGGTAGGGAGATCTGGGGGAGATAAGAGATCAACCGAAGGACTGGTATGCTTGCATATAAGAACAACCAATGGACACAAAACTCTGGGTAGGGAGGGCATGTATGGGAGGGGGTGGGGCAATGGTAAGCTATGTACACAGATAATACCTTAATAAATTAAATAAATAAATAAATAAATAAATTTTTAAAAAGAGAAATCACATGTCTTGAATAGTCATGAAAAAACTGGATGGGAGGAGGGAAAAGACCTCATTGTAAGTCGGGAACTAACAGGAGTTTAGAGAAGAAATGCTTGGATTAGGCTTGTGGTGCTATGGGTGGAGAAAAGTTGATAATTCACATGATTTAAAAAGTTGAACTAACAAAACTTTTGTATGATTTGATGGAGGTAAGTGAGTAAAAACAGGAAAGAGGATAAATTCTGGATTTTAAGATTGAATAAATGGGAGGATATCGGTCTTGCATACTAATAGAGGAAGAAAGGACAGGAGGAAGAGGAAGTCCGGTGGGGCTGTCAAGAATTCCATTAAAGGTTAAGACGCCTGCAAGATATTCAAGGGAAATGTCGAGTAGCCTTCACATTGATAAATTTGGAGTCACTATTTAGGTTTGAGCTGAAGAATTGGGAGTCATCAGAATATACATAACGTTTAAACCCTGTGTTGATGAGACCATTTAGGAAGATAATATTCTCTCCAGGTGGCATTGGAGCCAACCCAGCCACGAAGGCAGAAGAGGGCAGCCATGCAGTGGGAAAGCAGGGGCACGTGGCACCACAGAGGCCTGGATGCAAGTTTTTCCAAAATGGAGGTGTAGTCAGTCTGCTGAGATGCCAAACAAAATGGGAATAGAAAGTAATGATCTTCAGGTGGCACGATGTTGGCCATTTATAAACTTTTCTAAAGGAGTTTCATTTCACTGGTAGAGATAGATACCAGCATGGAAGGGATTTCATTAAAGTAAGTAAGAGAGTTGAAACGTGGGAATAATACTTCTGAGAGCATTTGCAATAATGTTATTGTTGAGAAATTACTGTAGGTAGGGATTAAACCCCAGTAAAGTAGTGGGGAAGGCAGAATTACACCCATATATTACAGATGTGCAAACAGGTTCAGAGCAGCTGAGTAATTTTCCCAACATCACAGACCTTGGAGGTGATGGAGTGAGGACTCGAACTCACCTCTCTTGTAGCAAAGCCAGAGGTTGTAGCCACTCTGGCAGATGTCCAGTGCCTAGCAAACTGCCTGGCATACAGCAAAGGCACCACCAACGGACTTTTCTTTTCTCTGCTAAAGGCATCTTGGAACCAGTCTCCATTACCTATCCTTTATTCTTTGGGATGAATCCAAGGGATCTGAAATTTTATCTGGCATCTCAAGTGATTTTTATGCACAATTCAGCTTGGAGAATTCCTGCAAGCAGTCTTATCTCCAGTGACTCTTTACTCTCATTTATCTTGCCCAATATCTCATGAATTTCCTTTCTAAACCATAAATCAGATCATGTCATTCTTTAGATTAGAAAGCTTGATGGATTATTTCCCACTGCATATAGAAGGGAATCCAAATATTCTTTAGGCCTCCATCAAATTTTTTTTCACTTTAGATGACTTACAATTCTAATTAATTGTTGAAAACAAATCACCCCCAAAACATAGTTGCCTAAAGCAATGATTATCATTGCTTTAGCTCTCACCAATTCTGTGGGTGGGGAATTCTGGAAAGGCCCAGTGAAGCAGTTCTGATGCAGGTATAGGCAGATGTTGGCTGGAGCTAAAATAGCAGGCCGCTGAAGCAGTTGTGAGTTGACTAGGCATCCTTCTCTGTTAATAGTTTTAGGGCCTCTCTGGTCTCTTCACATGGACTAGCTTGGGCTTCCTTTTTAACATGGCAGACCGAGGGAAGTCAGACTGCTTTCCTGGGCTCAGAGCTCCAAAGGGAAGAGTCCCAAGAGAACAAGGCAGAAACCATATCATTTTTTATTATGTCTTGTCCTACACTGTCACCTCCACTATATCCTCAAAACCCACCTAGACTCAAGGTGAGGGGACATAGAACCCATCTTCTCAATGGGAGGAGTGCCAAAGTTAGGTTATAAGAAGAATTTTCAGATTGGGAGAAATTGCCATGGCTATCGTTGGAAAATGCAATCTGACTCATATGCCCATGATATATTCCATATCTCTTTTAAGATTGATTTTTTAACCCATTTCTTTCACTTGGAATAGCCCTCCCCACTGTATGAAATCCTACTGATCATTCAAGACCCAGCTTAAATAACCCCTCTTCTATATTTCCCTCCTGTCCCCTGAGAACAATCACCCCCTCCCTCCTCTGAAATCACAGAGCAGCGTGCCTCTGTCATAGTAGGCAAGAGACTCATTAGATTATGAATGCTTGAGCAATTTGTTTTGAATCCTGATGACTAGCAAGAGGAGATCAATACATGTTTGTTGCTGTGGGGGTCAGGCATAGCTGCTTTGGTCCTGTACAGTCTACCAATTTATGGGGAGGGGCTTAGCTGTGAGCTGCAGTATTTTTTTTTCTCTCCCTCTCTGATTAGAGAAATGATCTTTTCCTGGAAAAGTAGGCTATAGATCTGGAAACAAAAGAGCAAATCAAAGATATTGCTTCCTCGAAGATGAGGTCATTAATGCATTTGTGAGATGACCCTAAAGTCAGCTTTGAGAGCTCCCTGTTCAACTGTAAACTGTGCACAGTGGCCCTGCTATCTTGTGGCTGTGTTTTTATATCCACCGCTATGCTTTCTGAAAGCAACAATTTCAGTTAATGCACTCACCAAACAGCAGCATAATAATTCTGTCAGCAAACAATGGATGGGGCCTGAGGTTTGGAAGGAGGTAAACCTCCTGTTTTTATCCTCTTGACTGAAGTAATTTTAGCAATGACATATGATTATAGTTGGGCCTTTGCCTCAGCTATACTGAATCATCCATCATAAGATTTTCAAGGTTGTTGGGGTGGGGGTGGAGGGGCGCTAATCTTGGGAAGGGGAAGAACCTTTGCAAGTGCTTAGAATAGCCTGGCTATGATCAAAACCAGCTACATAAGCAAGAAAAAGTGGCGCTGGGATCTTAGAAAAGCATCTATTCAATGATGGCATTATCTAAGCCAGAGCATTGGGTTCAATTTCTAACAGTTCATGATTTTCCAGAATTCATTGAACAGTTATTCCAGCAGAAGAGCAACTTGGGTGGCAATTGAAATGGGAGGTGAACTATTCTCATTTTCCAGAAAGAAGATATAGACTTTTGTTGTTGGTGCCTTCTCTCTCCAATTTCTCCCAAAATATAAATATATTCAGAGAGGACGTGAGAGGGAGAAATAGAAACATCAAAAATGAGAGCGAATCATTGATTGGCTGCCTCCTGCACACCCCACACTGGGTATTGAGCCCACAACCTGGGCATGTCCACAAACCCGGAATCGAACTGTGACCTCCTAGTATGAAAGCTTCAGCCTGCACAGCTAGGGTTCAGGATCTGGAGAAGAGCTGTGCGCAAATGAATACACTAGACAAGAAATATGAATTTGGAAATCATGGGGTGCCAGACAGAGAGTCTTTCTCTAGTGGAAAGGATCCATTGGGGGCCCAGGCCCTGTGAGCTTTTATTCCATTTTAGAATACATATCGTGTTCTTAGGCAGGGAATCCAGTAGCAGACAGACTATCTTAAAGGTCAGTAAATATTAGTGAAGATTTAATTTGAGAGTATTAGGTCAGGAAATTGCTTGAGCCAGCATTGTCTCAACAGAACAATTGGTGCATAGCTTTTAGCCCTTGCCAAAGCTCAAGGTCCATCAGCCTTCTGGGTTCCCATAGTGTAGAAAATGGGCAGCTTCCAGCATCCTGGTTCATAGGTCAATGTTCTACCACTGAGCCATGCTGGCCAGGCTTTCCCATCATTATATCCTAAAATTTGAACCTAATTTGTGTTAGCCAGCTTCTAAGTATGAGATAGAACTATAGGTACTTTTTTTTTTTTTTACCGTAGTTGTAAGCAGCTGGCCTCCAGTTTCTTTGCTTGTAATTATGAATAATTATAAAACATTTATTAAAAAATAAAATTTTATGGTTGAATGTTTAAATTTACATTATTAATTTTTATGCAGGACTCTATGCTACAGAGTGATAAGTAATATATGGCAATTAAATGAGCCCAAAGGCTCTTCTCCCAAGCCAGTGTGGTTCACTTGGTTGGAGCACCATCACATATATGGAAAGTTTCATGTTTGATTCCTCCATCAGGGCACATACTAGGGTTTCAGGTTCCATCTCTGGTCTGGGCACATGTGGGAGGCAACTGATCAATGTTTCACTCTCATATCAACATATCAAAGTCTCTCTGTCTTTCTCTGTCTCTGTCTCTGTCTCCCCCACCCCCGCCCCCACTTCTTCTCTCTCTAAAATGAATAAAAACATATCCTCAGTGAAGATTTTTTTAAAAGAGAGAGAAAAGAAATGGTCCTTTGTTCTTCTACCTCCAAGGTATATTCTTTTATATTTTACTTGGTTTTCTTTTGTGTTTAAATCTGTTTATTATGAGAACTCAGTATATTGACCCCAAATGCTTGTGCTTTTTTTTAGTCTGGAGGTGGAAAGCAGTAGTTGTAGACAACTAGGAGAAGAGTGTATCCTATATAATAAAGAGGGAATATGCAAATTGACCATCACTCCTCCACAAAGATGGCAGTGCCCACAGCACAGATAAGGTTTCCATAACACAAAATGGCTGCACCCACAGTGGAGGCCAAGTTCCTATAACAAGCCTTAATGAGCACTCAGCAGGGACCTCAGGCTGCACCCCACACCTTGGCACCAGGCTGGGGGACCTTAGGCTGTGCCCTCCCCCTCACCCAACAGGGCTTGACAGGGGACCTCAGGGCATGCCCCTGTCCTATAGGGCTTGATGGGGGACCTCAGGCCATGCCCGCTGCCAAGGTGCTGGGCCAGGCGAACTAAGGCTGCTCCCCCAACCCCAGCGTCAGGTCAGGAAATCTCAGGCTGCATGCCCTGCACTGGCACCAGGCTGGGGGACCTCAAGCCATGCCCTCCTGCCCTATAGGGCTTGACGGGGGACCTCAGGCCACGCCCCACATCCCGGTGCTGGGCTGGGGGATCTCAGGCTGCTCCCCCACCCTGCCTGCTGCCAGGCCAGGGGACCTCAGGCCATGCCCCTGCCCGACAGGGCTTGATAGGGGACCTCAATGTGGGCCTCCCCCACCCCGGTACTGGCCCAAGGGACCTCAGGCTGTGCCCCCCACCCAGGGGGCTTGACAAGGGACCTGAGTCTATGCTCCCCTCCTTGTGGGGCTTGATGGGGGACCCGAGGCTGCATCCCCCCCAACCCCAGCACAGGCTGGGGGACCTCAGGCCGTGCCCCTTGCCCTGGCACTGGGCCAGGGACCTGAAGTTGTGCCCCCCACCTGGTGGGACTTAGCAAGGGTGGGACTGGCCAGGTCTGAATCTAGCCCAATGGGGTAGGGGGTGTCCAACTGGGTCTGAGTCTCATGGGTGGGTGGGGATTTGACTCTGGGTCCCATGGTGCATCCCAGACTCTGACAAGAGGAAGATTTTCATATACATTTTACTAATTTTCTTTCATCTCTGACACTTCTATTATAAAGAAAGGAAAAATAGCTATATTAAAATATTTTCTCTAATTAATCCCCTTTTTGTGCATAAATTTCATGCACCAGGGCACTAGCCTATCTATATAAGGCTAATATCAAAAACGTCTGATCATCTGGGTAATGATGTCAAGTAGCAATACCTGGCTTCCTCTCCCTAGCAACTAGCCTGATGACGCGCCTCAGGTGGAAACACTTTATACTGTAACCAAATGTCTGTGAATCATTTTCTCATGCCTCATCTCATTTGGTCCTCACAGAATTCCTGGAGTAGGTTAATAGGAGACTCAGTGGAATCTTATTCTCTTTTTATTAGCTGGAAAACAGAGATTTAGAAAGCTTACATATTTGACCTGACTGAAAAGAAGTAAGAAATGGTAGACCTTGCCAAAACTGGTTTGGCTCAGTGGTAGAGCGTCGGTCTGCGGACTGAAAGGTCCCGGGTTTGATTCCAGTCCAGGGCATGTACACTGGTTGCGGGCACATCCCCGGTGGGGGGGGGGGGTGCAAGAGACAGTTGGTCGATGTTTCTCTCTCATCGACGTTTCTAGCTCTCTATCTCTCTCCCTTCCTCTCTGTAAAAAATATCAATAAAATATATTTTTAAAAAAAGAAAAAAAAAGAAATGGTAGACCTTGAAAATGACTTTGGGTTTTCTCAGTGTACAGAATATAGTCAAATACTGCTGCAGTTAAATATTTTACCCTTTGTTCTCCCTGCGTGATCTACAATAATAATCTGCTTTGAGTTGATATTTACTGCTGTGTTGTTGACAATTACCTGAAAGAGAAGTTGGGGTGCTTCACTGGGCTGGAAAAAGTTTAGCTACATCAGAAAGTAGGTCTAATTAAGTGGTTTGTTCTATCCTAATATATAAAAACTCTAGGTCCATCACATCCACAACGACCAGAGGCTCAACCTAATGCCCAAGATGTGTATGCAGCAGGCTCTGGTGGGTGGGGACTTGTGGCAGCGGAGACAGAGACGGGGAGGTGGGGCTGGCACTCACACTCACTCACAACCGCACACATGCACAGACACACAGTGCACACCATCTCACAGCCTTTTCTCCCTTTATTTCCCTCCCTCACAGCTTGCTCTTGGAGCCTCTCTCAGAATGAGGAAGCAAAACAGACTGGGTCTTAGAGGCCTGGAGGTAGGGCAGAAGGTGGAGTGGCCCCTACTGGCCTCTCCCCCTCCCAGCCAGGAAAAAGGAAGAGGGAGACAGGGAGGCCTGGAGGACTGATGAGAAAAACAAAGAGAGACAGAGACTGGGCAAGATCAGGCTGGCAGGGGAGGGCAGTTGGGGGCAACCAAGCTGGCAGGGGAAGGCAGTTGGGGGTGAGATAAGGCCAGCAGGGGAGGACAGTTGGGGGTGAGACCAGGCCTGCAGGGGATGGCAGTTGGGGACAAGATCTAGCCTGCAGGAGAGAGCAGTTAGAGGTTATCAGACATATAGGCAGAGGCAGTTAGGGGCAATCAGTTAGGGAGACAGATAGGTTAGGGGTGATCATGCATGCAGGCAGAGGGGTTAGAGGCAATCAGGCAGGCAGGCAGAGGCAGTTTAGGGGCAATCAGGCAGGCAGGCAGGTGAGCAGTTAGGAGCCAGTGGTCCCAGATTGTGAGAGGGATGTCTGACTGCCGGTTTAGGCCTGATCCCCGTGGGGTCCCCGCTTGGAGAGGGTGCAGGCTGGGCTGAGGGAACCATCCCCACCCCCATGCACACATTTCATATAACAGGCCTCTAAAATATATATATGGCCATATATATATATATGGCTAAGTTGACTCACCCATCTGTGATACATATATATAAAACTTTCAATGGTGCCAATTGCATGGGTGTGTCTCCATCTGTCATTGTTGATCGTGAATTTAGTTGTTTTTGTTGACATTCTGAAGCTGAAAGAAAGAGGTGGCATTGCATGGAAGTAACAATAACAATTAAATAATATCATAATAGTGATCTAGGTAGATATAATTATCCCTGTATAATCGAAGTTGCTATCATATTCAGAAATGAAGATGGAGGACCTCCTTTTGAAAGGGACTTGCTCATTCATTGTAAAACAGATCCCCATAATTCAAATGCCACTAAAATGAAACAAATCAGTATCCTGTTTCCTACATTAGATGTAATGGTGAAAAAGGCGAGGGAACAGATATTGCATTAAGACTCAGAGACAACAGTGTAATCAACAATAATACTACATTCAACGGATGATGCCGAAAAAGAAAATTTTCCTATTGAATTTCTTAAAAGTATTACTCCTTCGGGAATGCCATGTCATAAATTAGAATTGAAAGTAGGTGCAATCATCATGCTACTGAGAAATCTTAATAGTAAATGGATCTTTGTAATGGTACTAGATGTATTATCAAAAGATTGCCACCTAACATAATCGAAGCTGAAGTATTAATAGGATCTGCAGAAGGAGAGGTTGTTCTGATTCCAAAAATTGATTTGTCCCCATCTGACCCTGGCCTCAGTGTTAGAATAAGCTTAATCAATTTATTAGTTATTGTTTTTATCAATGTTGTTTTTATCTTATGTTTTTGTTGCTTTTATATGTGTTCTTTTTTTTAATATATTTTATTGATTTTTTATAGAGAGGAAGGGAGAGAGAGAGTTAGAAACATCGATGAGAGAGAGTCATCGATCAGCTGCCTCCTGCACACCCCCTACTGAGGATGTGCCCACAACCAAGGTACATGCCCTTGACCGGAATCGAACCCAGGACCCTTGAGTCCGCAGGCCGACGCTCTATCCACTGAGCTAAACCGGTTTCGGCTATATGTGTTCTTTTTATATCATGTCTTTGTTGTTATATCATGTTGCTATTGTTTACTTATTAATCAATTTATATATTATTTTCATACACATTTCACTAATTTTCTTTCCTCTGTGCCACTTCTATTATAATGGGTGAATAGCAACATTAAAATATTTTTTTCTAATTAATTTCCTTTCAATGTGCATGAATCTGTGCACTGGGCTGCTAGTTTTGTAATAAATGCAGCAAAAGCTCACTCATGTAAACCACAAACTAAGAAGCATTTTTCATGAAGCGAGCGGCTTTAAAATTCATGTGGGCAATGAACTCATAGAGACGTTAGGCTAATGAATTCCAAGATTTCTCTGTGAATCACCTGAGCTCTCTCCTGTCGTGGTGTAAACCACTCAGCCTCTCTGACTCCAGTGCTTCACCTTTCAAGTCTGAGGCTCAGATGGGTCTCTCGCCATTTCCTGTAGAGCAGTTTTGCTACTCCTTTGGAGAGTATTATCAAATTCACAATTATGGTATCCATAGCAACCCTAACTAGGTCAGTTTGCACTTGGTGTAACAAATAACAGCAGAGAATCTGTGTCCTTTTCCAACAGCAGAGGATTTATGTCTGCGTTTGCAAAACTTTGTTAGGTTCTGGAAGGAAGTGTCTTAACAGGAAAGGGCCTACCTGTAGTAATATGTCGGCAAGTTATTTTCTTATTCATTTGTCATCCGCACACTCAAAACTTTTCATACACTTTGGACAATGTGTATGTTATTTTACTTCACCCAACAACATGAATATTTGAATTATGGTCTTAGTAGTTAAGTTTTAATTTTTGTAAGAAAAAAACAAAAAGCACTGGAGTGACATGAAGATATCTCTTTCCATGTTGCTCACAGCTAAATTTTCCCCCAAAGCTACTGTTTTCTTATTAAACCAAGAAATATTCATTATTCCTTCCCACTTACTATTGAAATATACTTATCTAACAATATAACCTATGGTTTTTATTGAAAGTAATTATATTTATGCACCTATAATTTCACATTTAGAAATAATATAGACAGATACCGTGTTTCCCCGAAAGTAAGACATCCTCCGAAAATAAGACCTACTTCATGGAAACATAATACATCCCCTGAAAATAAGACCTAGCGCATCTTTGGGAGCAAAAATTAATGTAAGACACTGTCCTATTTTGGGGGAAATAGGGTATATGTGTGGACAGTGGTGCTGGAAGAAGAACAAGGGAATTTTGACTTTTTACTTTAAACATTTTGTGTTGGACATTTTAAAACAATCTACCAATTACTGGGTTCTTTACAGCACTGAATTCTCCCAGTCAAAACACAGTCTCTTCTGAAAACCAACAGGTAGAAGAACAGTGTTAAGAATAACTTCCATTTATAGGCCATCTACCATGTCCATGCTATTTGCATACTATATAGCTCATGCAATCTTCAAAACAATCATGTGAGTCAAATGTTATTGTTCCTTTCTTTCTTTTTTAAATATATTTTATTGATATTTTACAGAGAGAAAGGGGGAGAGATAGAGAGCTAGAAACGTCGATGAGAGAGAAACATCGACCAGCCGCCTCTTGCACACCCCCTATGGGGGATATGCCCGCAACCAAGGTACATGCCCTTGACTGGAATCGAACTCGGGACCTTGTAGTCCGCAGACCGACGCTCTACCACTGAGCCAAACCGGTTTCGGCTGTTATTGTTCCTTTCATACAAGCACAAAACTAAAACAGAAAGAAGGTGTATCACTCACTCTGGACCATCTGGTAGAGGACATAACTGAGATCCCAGCCAAGGCTCTTGAGCCTGTATCCTCTCATCAGCAAACTCCCCTCTCCCCCCCCCCCCCTATAGAAAGGGTAGTCTCTGCATTTTCTGTAGTCTCTGAATGGGTGACTACAGAAGACAATCATTCCTGATCATCAGAGGAGTGACTATTGAATTAGATTTTTAGCCTTCTTATAGATATTTCACTTTTTTAGGAAACTGAGGTTGAAAAAGCTTAAGTGATCATGAAATATCATGCAGTTGGTTAGTTGCAAACTCAAAACTAGAATGGAGGCTCTTAATGCCTAAACTGTTAGTCCTTTCTTACTAAAACATGTTAGTTGTTAATCCAGACGCATTTCTCATCCAATTCACTGTTGCAAGCTGTGGCAGGGTTTGGCTAGATTCTTGCAGGCAAATAGCTCGTTTTGTGGGCCTCCTGCACACAGATACTAGTATGTCTCTCCTCCTTTTCTTGAGACAGCATATATGTGGATTAGGAGATACCCGGAGCAGCCAGAGACAAACTAAAAACAAATACGCTATCTGCTTTTAAATATGCTAAATTCTATCCTAACGTTGCTATAAACATTGTGTAAACAAAAATGTACAGACCATTTTGGGGTGGAATTATAAGGCTGGAAATCCAGGATTGTAAAGAAACAAGTTTTTACACTACAAGTAGGTTGAGAAATTAGAAGGACATTTTAGAAGGCAATAATAAGAGAAATTTGGTGAGACCATAAAAGGCAAGAAAGGAGAAATAGCTCAGAGGCTCTTAACTGAGACTGATTCACTCCCAAAGAGAAGTTTGTGCAGGGAATTCAACAAGCAGAATGTGCAACAGGAGGATGTTTAACCCAGTGATAGGCAGACTATGGCTGCTTTCACCTATTTCCAAGGAAAGAAGCTTGATTTACACAGGAGGACTTTTCACTCCTCTGATTATGAGTCAAACATCCTATATGATAAAATCCCAGAGACCATAATGGCAGGACGACCAGAACGACCGCTTGACTAGTCACTATGAGGTGCACTAACCACCTCTTGGTCCCTTTCCCCAGCCATCAGGCTCCCATTGCCCGATGGCAAATGGGGAACCGGGGTGGGTGGCAGGGCGATGTTGGTGGTGCCATGCTAATGGCCCCTCACACAGAGGGCAACCCGTGGTGGGGGTGGAGCTGGCGCAGGCAGAAATAGTCAACCTCTGGTTCCCTCCCCTTGGCCTGTAGGCTTTGGGAACTGGGATGGGAGGTGTAGGGGGGGGGGGGGCTGGACTGGTGAGTGGGCGGAACACCCAACCTTTTGGTCCCTGCCTCCTGGCCCACAGGCTCTGATAGCTGGATGGTGAACGGAAAACCTGGGTGGGTGATGGTGACGGCGGGGCCGGCTTCTGGAAGCTGGGGAAGATGACCCTGGTTGCAGGATAGGACTAGGGACCATATCTATCCTTGTATGATCTTGTGTACCGGGCCTCTAGTCCTATATAATAAAAGGGTAATATGCAAATCAACCAAACAGCAGAATAACTGACATGCATTGACCACCAGGGGGCAGACAGGAGCTGCCCCCTGGTGGTCAGCGTGCTCCCATAGGGGGGAGCGCTGCTCAGCCACAAGCTGGGCTAACAGCTGGCCAAGAGCAGCGGAGGTGGGGTGGTGGGAGCCTCTCCTGCCTCTGTGGCAGCACTAAGGATATCCAACTGCAGCTTAGGAAGCAGCATTAGCCACAGTTGGACATCCCTCAAGGGCTCCTGGACTGCTAAAGGACTCAGGCTGGGCTAAGGCCCCCCCCCCCCCCACACACACACCGAGTACATGAATGTCATGTGCCGGGCCTCTAGCTTAGTGTATAATGATGGCAAGATATGTGACTGTGTGTACTGGAATGACAGGTGTAGCAATATGTTCAATAATTTGGAAAGAGTCTCAAGAAAGCCATATGTAATTGTACATTTCTGACAAGGTATGTTAACCAACATGTATATATGTATTATTATCTTATCACTTTTATTGATGCTAATTTTTATTTTAATTTCAAAAAAATTATTTATGTCATTTAAATAATTTATTTTGAAGTTAAATCAAGATGAAAAGTGAAATCATTAAGTTGGTCAGTGAATAGAGTTATTGAGTGTCTACTATTTGCCTGACACAATAATCCTTTGCCTGCTCCCAGGCAAGTTATAGACCACAATTTCTCAGAATTCTGATCTAGTTGGGGTTGCCAAAGTGAACTCAGGTAGCAATTATATGGTGAAATGCTCTTTATTTTTCCTGACTTAGGTACATTTGGAGAGTGTTGTGACATTAGTTAGATTGGTCACAGTTTTGGTGGGTATAAACACACATAACCTGTCAAAACAAATTGGATCTAGACTGTAACTAGACTTTGCTTTTCATCCTTAATCATCATTCCAAAAATTAAGCCTTGCATGGGGATTCAAAACTTTTATATTTTCTTGAAAAGTATGTATTGAAAACATGCAATTTGCTGATATTATATTTTATTTAGTCTCTTACCTCATCACCGAAGTGCCTCTCTTTAGCAGACTGATTCTGTGTTTACCCATTAAACTTATAAAAGCTTAACAGAGTAGAATAATCTCTCTTAAATTATTTAAGGCCCACTAAAATTGACCCTTGAACAACATGGGTGTTAGGACCACAGACCACCCATGATACAGTCAAAAGTCCATGAATAACGTTTCACTCCCCAAAACCTTAACTACTAAATAGCTGGCTATTGACCAGAAGCCTTGCCAATAACATAAACAATCAATTAGCACATATTTTGTGTGGTTTATGGATTATAAACTGTATTCATACAAAAAAAGTAAGTAAGAGGAAAGGAAATGTTATGAAGAAAATCAACAAAGAGAAAATGCAGATTGGCCCCTGTCACGGCACATAACTGGATTGTGGGCATGCAGGCAGCAGCCGATGAATGATTCTCTCTCATCATTGATGTCTCTATTTCTTCCTTCCTTACCCTTCTTCTCTGAAATCAATAAAAAATATTTTTAAAAAGAAAAAGAAAGAAAATATATTAAATACTGTACACATTTATTGAAAAAAATCTATGTATAAGTGGACCCACACAGTTCAAACTCTTGTTGTTCAAGGGTCAATTGTATATAGTTCCCCCCAGATGGCACAGTCCAAGGTAATTTGAAATATTCATGTTAGACTGTTTCTTTCTATGTCCCACTGACCCACCTCCACAATACATCTGAAGGCTTCCTAAAAAGCCACTGTCGAGCTAATCAGATCATGCTCTGATATGCCCTGAAGCCAGCCACTGGGCATGTTGCATCTGGAGCTTCGTAGAAGGGACTTCAGTGCAGGTCAATGTCATTTGCTGCCTCTGATCAGCCCTGGGCTACCTGTTAGGAGCTTCAAAGTGATTTATGGTTGGTAGCTGCCTCTGCTGCACCTGGGTGCGTGTCAAAGGGTCCAAGCTGCAGACCAAGCCCAGCTTCCACCAGTTCCAGGCCTGGGGAAGGTCAACAAAGGGCCCAAGGCACCTCAAGATTCTCCTTAACCTGCTTCTTCCTGGCTCCAACTACTGGGTGCTGTTAGGTTCCGCTACTGAAACAGCTTCTTGCAATAGGCGAACTGTATAGACAGGTGCTCAAGGTGAGTCACCAGGGAGAGACAAGTGGTGTTCACCCGGTTAATACAGGTTCAAACTCAGTGCCAATGCTGAGTCCGAGGTCACTCAACCAAAGTCTCTGGTACACCAAAACCAGCCCCCACCTGCCTGCAGCCTGCCAATCTTTGCAGGGGGGCAAGGTTTAAGGTCATTTTCTGGGTGGAGCCAAATGCTAAAAGAGACTAAGTTTTGGCCAAGTGGAAAAGAGGGACAGGAACTGTGGTTCCTGCTGGGCACACAGGGAAAAACATGTCCTTCACCCTAACACCACACCACACAGTTTCTCTCTGTGTGTCTCTGGTTCCCCCTGAGTTTGCTTGGATTTTCTTGAGAGACTGGGTATAGCCAGCAGATTACTCTGGAGGGTAGGATCTTGGCAGGGCTACACCTCAGGGAGTCACCTCAGGGTTGGGCTAGTGCATATCCTCAGAGTGATGCTCTGAGAAGGCTTGGCCCGACGCAGGTATGGTAGGTCACTGAGGGGAAAATGGCCCTTTCCTAAAACCACATAACTCAGTCTCTCCTTGTGTCTCCAAACACACCCTGAGATTTCCTCACTGGGTTTGTCATGAGAGAGTGCAACCCAGGCCCAGGCTAGCTGCAGCCAGCAAATTCCTCTGCAGGGAGCAAGCTTGGCCGGGTGGGGACTCAGCTAGTCAGTCTAATGTTGTATAGAGGGAAGCGCTCCAACCCAGGAAAAATGGCAGCTGTGGTCAGTGTGGGAAAGGGACTCAGCATAGGGACATAGGTCTCGGTCCTTCCAGCCCTCTTCCTAAAGTTACACAATCTCTTTCTGTGTAACCCCAGTCCCTGCAGAGCTGCTGTCCTGCTTGAGCCCAGGGTGAGCGCTCGTGAGCTAGACTTTGTGCAGTGGCTCCTAAAGAGGGCACCTGGGTTTCCATCAGCCTCCAATTTCACCCTGGTGGATGGAATCCCCACTGATTTTCACAGCCAGATATTTTGTGGGCTTCTCTTCCAGGCATTGGTGCTCAGGCTGGGGAGCACAGTGTGGGGCTCAGACCCCTCACTCTTTAGGGTGGATCTCTGCAGCTGAGATATCCCTCCATACTCAATTACCGGGAAGTGGGTTCTGGGCCAGCCCTTTTTGCATCTCCTTCCATCCTACCAGTCTCAGCATGGCTTCTTCTGCATATCCTTGGTTATTAGGCTTCTGTTCTGCTAGTCTTCATATGGTAATCCTGGTTGATTGTTCTATTATTTAGTTTTTATTTTGATATGGTCCTGGGAGGAGGTGAGTGTAACTCCCACTTACTCTGCTGTGATCTTGGACCACCCTCTATCTATTTCTTATTTTCTATTTGTGCTGCATTTTGGCTAATTTTGTTCAATGCTTGCCTCTAGTTCACAAATTCTCTCTTCAGACTTATCTAATTTGCTATTGAATTCATCCATTGAGTTTTGTGTGACTATATGTTATTTCTAAAAAGAAATCTGACTCATCAAATTTGACAGCTTTCATTTAAAAGTAGGGCCTCATCCTTTTGTCAAGTTTAAAATCCCTTTTTAATAGTTGTAATAATATGAAGCTTAGTTATTCTTATCCTATTTTATTCTTTCTACTATCTAAAATTCTTAAGTTTGCTCTTACTCTCAAACTTATTTCCTTGTATATTTTAGATTTTAAACTTATTTTAGTGGGGTTTTATTTTCTGTAGAAAATCTTAGTTGAAAATGTGTTCTTTTGTTAATTTTAGGCTCTCCATGGGTGTCACAATTTGGAGCAATTTTTGTGTAAATTTCTTATCTTGGAGATTTGAAAACTTCCCATGTGTTTTCAATTCTAACTTTAAATCCCAAAATTTATGTGAGAGGGGGCAGGCCAATTGTTAAAATTCAGAAGGGAGACTTTCCTCTTCACTTAGAGCTCACACAAATATATTCATTTATTCAATAAACATTCTATAAGATTCTGCTGTTTGCCATCACTGTGCTAAGGACTAGGAAGTTAGCAGTAAACTAAACAACCAAAGATTCTACTCTCATGAAAATTATGTTTTGGTGGAATATTTTTGTATTGGTGAGAAGATTTTTCCAATCCCTTAGCAGGACTCTTAATTTCAATGTTTTGCTTCCATTGGGCCCATGGACTCATTTCTTATCCCATATGGGTATTAAAATCCATACCCGTGATGACCAACTCTAGTAATATTTAGTTTGACCTTACCACTTTAATGTGCCCCCTTTGTTTTTGGCAAATAGGGACTTTACTGACTTCATTTTTAAAGTCAGCTATGCATTTCAAAATAAATGTGTAATATTACACTCATTGTTTTTATGTGTTTGGTGGTAGAAGAAGTACAATATCTGGTCTACCACACTGCATGAGAAACACTTCCCCAGAGTACTAATGCTTCTGCTAAATGTCTCCTTTCTTTTCCCAAACATGCCAAACTTGTTTATGCCACAAGTGGATATTTATTTGCCAATTTAAAACATTTTTTTAGGCAGTGCTCAAATGTTACCTCTTCATAGAGATTTTCCTGGACCACTTTGAATTCTCTATCTCATTTACTAATTGTTTATTTATAACTTCATTGCTACCCGAAATGACTATATTTATTTACTTACTTGTTTATCACACTTTATATGATTAGAATGCAAGCTCCAGGAGAGCAGGGGTCTTTTCTGTACTGTTCACCGCTGTTACTCTTGGATCAGGCTGCCACCACCTGAACTCAAAACAAAGGTCTTAGTGTCTCTATTGGAAGATGACCAAATGTTAGGCTATATTTTTGCCTGCTTGCTAATAAGTATTGCTTAATAAAATGTGTGTGAGTGTGTGTGTGTGTGTGTGTGTGTGTGTGTGTGTAATACAATTTGGTATAAGATGGGATACAAAAAGAAAAAATGCACATCGCCAATAATGGCTTCTAACCAAGACTTTCGATTTGAATTCTAGATGATAGACTTTGCAGGTGTGGACGCACCAACTGAATGACACCAGAAAGAATATTTAAAAGTCTGAGAGGTGGGGCATTCCACAGCATAAAGTGTCCTGCTTCTTCTTCGGCAACCGAGTCTAGTAAATCCTGTAGTTAGTTCTTTAGTGATGGTGCCTGAGGCTTGATCATTAAGTGGTAACACATTCAGTAATTGGCTTTTAGCATTCTGTTTGTTTCATGCAGATAATAAATTAACTGAATCTTGCCTCCAGAGGATGTGCTCTGCCTCCAGTAAGCCTTTAATACAACATGTGTTCAAAGCACCCACAGTGGTTATAGAACAGACATACCCAATTTTACACAAGTTATATTCATTATTTTTTCCTGCTTTCTAATAAATGTTATTTAATAAAATATATGTATGTGATAGAATTTGTTGTAGGACCTGTTTCCATAATAAACCTCCCCATCTTTAGTTATCTGTTACTATGGAAACTATGAGAAAGAGCTCAATAGTTTTAGAATTAAATGATTAAATTGCCTTCAAGGTATATTTTCAAAGTGATGTAAAAGTTTAGTAAACAGCCAAAACCGGTTTGGCTCAGTGGATAGAGCGTCAGCCTGCAGACTGAAAGGTCCCAGGTTCGATTCCAGTCAAGGGCATGTGCCTTGGTTGCGGTCACATCCCCCGTGGGGGGTGTGCAAGAAGCAGCTGATCAATGATTCTCTCTCATCGATGTTTCTAACTCTCTATCTCTCTCTCTTCCTCTCTGTAAAAAAAATCAATAAAATATATATTTTTTAAAGTTTAGTAAACATATAAGACTGAATACATATAACTTTACCAGCAAATATATATAATAACCATTCTAATAGTTAATACTTTTCCAAAAGCATATTGTTTATATTAAATGCAAATCAATCTGTCTTTTAGCTAATAAAAAGCTTATCTTAAACATAACTGCTGAGTTGCTTGATACCATTTCACATTAAAATATAATTTTTAATTTTAGAAATTCCTTTCTTTGAGATGAAATATTCTCCAGAGTACATACAGTCCCTAAGCTCCCTTTTCCTTTCTTTAATAATCTAGAGGAAAGCACTGTTTTAACTATAAACAGAGTGGAGAAGAAATAATTTTCAGACTGGTAACTTTTCTTTCTCTTCAACCTGCGACTTAAAGACACATACTCCACATATTTGTCTACAAAAAGAACAAAGATATCTATTTTTATGTGAACTCAAAAGAAAAAAAATAAATATTATCTGAAATACCATCTGATTTCAGTCCTGGACCCAAGCAATGATGGTTATTGGGACAATTATGAAAACTTGAGATAGACAGAATAGAAATAAAAGCTTATCATTCCTAAAAGTTGATGGCTCAGCCTTGTGATTTAAAAAACAACAACAACTTCTATCAGTAAAGAACAACTTCCAAAGGTCTCCTTTTTGTCAGTTTAAGCAAGCATTGCATACAAGTCTCCACTATGGCTGAAGGACCCCTAGAAAATGGTGGCTTCAAATTGGCACCAGACTGCAATTCCATTGACCATAGCGTATTCTTTATCTAACATCTATCTATCTATCTATCTATCTATCTATCTATCTATCTATCTATCTATCTATCATCTACCTATCATCTATCTATCATCTATCTATCTATCTATCTATCTATCTATCTATCTATCTATCTATCATCTATCTATCCACCTACCAATCATTTTTGTTGTAGGGTGGAGGTTAGGGCAAGATTTTTTTTCTCAAATAAAAATTCATGTGTATCCAATATGTAAAAGAAATATGAGTACAATGTGTCTCAAAGGTACACTAAACTTTTTTTAATTGGTGGAAAAGATTCCATCATTGCCAATCCCAGGAACACATTCTCAGAACCCTATGGATCTGATTCCAAATTGTCACATACATTGAGAAAGGATATATGCGCCCCTATGTTCATAGCAGCACAATTTACCATAGCTAAGATTTGGAGACAGCCTAGAGAGTGCATTAGAAAACTGTGGTACATCTACACAATGGAATACTATGCTGCTGTAAAAAAAGAAAGAACTATTACCATCTGCGTTAGGGCATGAGTGGAGGGTGGAGTGGGGGTGGAGGGGATGGGGGAATAAGGACACATATGTAATACCTTAATCAATAAAAAGAGAGGGAAAAAGTAAGTGATGGAGTCAGAATTCAAACTCAAATATAAGTTTCTAACCATTATGCCACATATGACATTATTGAAAACACTTATCTTTTTTAAGAAATTGTGTTCTAGCTGTTTTGGCCTAATGAACTTCTCATAATTAGGGCATCTCCCATGTGACACTGGCAGATAGTCAATAACAAGTAAATATAGTTATTACTATAATTTTCAACAGATAAGAAAGCCACATGTTCAGTGATAACATGTTTTTTTTAATAAATATATTTTTATTGATTTCAGAAAGAGGAATGGAGTGGGGAAAGAGAGAAACATCAGTGGTGAGAGAGAATCACTGATGGGCTGCTTTCTGCATGCCCCACACAGGAATGAAGCCCGCCCTCAGGGCCTGTGTCCCGACAGGGAATCAAACCATAACCTCCTTGTCCATAAGTCGATGCTCAACCACTGAGCCCTGCTGGCCAGGCTCATATTTCTTATCTTGAAAAAAGAGAATTTTATTTTAAAGTGCTAGAATTTTATTTTAAAACTCAGAATAGGTACTAATACTAACAAAGACAAATTTTGTTAACCGATTAAATGTTGTTTAATTTGACACATGTTGACAAATTTTAATAACCAATTAAATTAATGTTGTTTCTAAGCAACATTATTGACATAGCAAAGGCCACCTTGATTAGTAAATATTAAGCTGAACCAGGCAGCTAAACTATGGTATAAAACAGTATGATACAAAAAAAAAGATAACCCTAAAACAAATAATAATTCAATCTCGATATTCCATCACAGAAATCTCTTAAATTTATGTCCTAAAGTTCACCCCCAACAGTTTTAATTTAAAATATGCGCTATTTTAAAAAGTTGTTTGCTCAAAAATAAGGCAAAAAAATATTTGACATTTTGACTTAAAGCAGGAGTATTCAAATTTGTATTACGAGTTCACTTCTTTTTTTCAAATATTTATCCAATCAATCAATTAAAATCCAATGGCATAGTTCTTTTGAGACAAATAGGCAATATTTCTTGTATTTAGATTTGGCCTTTAATTTAATTTTTTAAAATTAAATCCTCACCGAAGGAGTGAGGATATTTTTTCCGTTGATTATTACTGAGAGTGGAAGCTGTGGGTAGGGAGTGGTGGGAGAAGAGAGAGGAGAGACAAACATCAATATGAAAGAGACACATCTACAGGTTGCCTGCCACATGTTCCCTGACCAGTCCAGAGGTGAGGATCAAACCTGCAACCAAGGTAAGTGTCCTTGACCAGGAATTAACTTAGAACCTGGGGTGCATAGGCAGAGCCTCTAACCACTGGGCCATGCTGCCAGAGCCGTTGGCCTTTAATTTAATATTTTTATATTAATTTTAAACGGAGAAAAGGAGAGGGAGATATAGAAACATCAATGAGAGATGCACGACAAACATCAATTTGGCTGCTCCTGCATGCCTCCCTACTGGAGATCAAGCCTGCAATCTCTGGGTATGTGCTCTGCCTAGAATCGAATATAAGACCTCGTGGTGCATGGGTCCACTCACAACTACTGAGCCACCCCAGCCAGGTTGGCCTTTAATTTATAAACAAAACTAGAGGTGAAATACTATAAGTCCATCCAGCTGCTGAAATTAATTTTTATTTTTCCTATGATTAGAAAAAAAGATATGTTCATTATAGATAGTATGGAAAATATGGGAATACTGATCTCACCCCCAAGTGCCCTCCCCATGCCAGCCCAATCTCACCCCCAACTTCCCTCCCCTGCCAACCCAATCTCGCCCCTATCTGTCCTCCCCTGCCAGCTTGATCACCCCTAATTGCCTCTGCCGTGGCCCCCACCACCATGGCTTTGTCCAGAAGAAAGTCAGACATCCAGAAGATGGCTGGTCAACCCCGGTCTAATTAGCATATTACCCTTTTAGTAGTATAGATAAATTATATAGGATAGGATTGCTTAAATATGGGGGGGAGTCTTTTCAGCAGGAGGAAATGCTCTTGGCAGACAAAAATACATAATCCCTATATCTGGACTGATAGCCAGCCATATATATTATACTGCCAAACTGGTCATTAAAATATTGAACCACTTTCTTACACCTTACACCAAACAGCTGTTGCCCTTAAAACCCCTCCTCAGCCCCCACCTTAGATTCTGCCTTCATAGTTCACCCAGGTTAGGTTCTGATTGGTCAGTTTCTATGCCAATCAGTGTCTCCAGGCCTATCTCTGGGCCTGATAAGAGTGGCAGGGCTGATCAGCAGATCCCACAGAGGCCCAGAGAGAAAGAGGTGTGGCTGCTGGAGAGGCCTGGAAGGAAAGAGAGAGGCAAGGGCTGATAAACACCTGCCACAGAGGCTTTAGATCAGATCTTCCTTTTCTCTCTGGGCCTCTTTCCAAGCCTCATCCACAGCCTCCTTTGGCAGTGAGTGCTAGGTCACCACAGCAGCCCAGCACTGACTGCAGGACTGTCTTCTGGTGTTTGGTCAAGCCCTTGGTCACTTTGGACATTACAGACCCTGGGTTTTTATATATTAGGATATATACTAGAGGCCTGGTGCACAAAAACTGTGCACGGGTAGAGTCCCTATGCCTGGCTGGTGATCAGGGCTGATCAGGTTCCCCGTCTCCCTGCTCCCTGCCTCCTCCCTCCATCACCACTACTGCACAGTTCCCCATACCTCACTACCTCCCCACCTCCTCCTTCCCTTGCTCCCTCAGTACCTCACCACTGCCACTGGTAGCCTGCCATGTTCCGTGCTGCCCCCTGATGGTCAGCACAGGTCATAGCAAGTGACTGAACTCCCAGTCTCCCAGGCAAACTCCCGAGGGGAGACTTGGCATATTAGCCTTTTATATATATAGATTTATAAAGAGGTCTGAGACCATTATAGATTTTGTGAATACTAAAAATTTGTAATGATATGAGTCACATATTAATATGTGTAGTTTGTATAACAGTTGTCTCAAGTTAGAATTTAGGTATAGGTATTGCTATATTTTTATTATAAACTAGAGGCCTGGTGCATGAAATTCATGGATGGGTAGGGTCCCCAGGCCTGGCCAGTAATCAGGGCTGATCGGTAGAGCAACCAGCAGGGCAATTGAGGGGCTCCCACTGGCACCTGCTTGGCTGGCCTGGGGCCTTCGGGCTGGGCAGCTCATGCATTGAGAGTCTGCCTCCTGGTGGTCAATGTGCATCATAGCGACCAGTCATTCCACCTGTTGTTCCACTATTCAGTTGCTTTGCATATTAGGCTTTTATTATATAGGACTAGAGTTCCAGTGAATGAAAATTCGTGCACTCAGAGGAGTCCCTCAGCCCAGCCTGCACCCTCTTGCATTCCTAGAGCCCTCAGGGAATGTCCAACTGACAGCTTAGACTGGGTGAGCTGATCAGGGGATGGTGCTAGCTGGTGAGCAGCCACCCCCCCCCCAATCACTCCTTCACCACTGCTGATCATTGCTACCCCCTACCCCAATTACTGTCCCCTCCCTCTGCCCTCTTGCATGTGTCTTGGCTGTTCTGGTGCTGTCTGCTCACCAGCCCCGCCCCCCACCCCCACCCCCAGTCATTCTGCCATTTGGTCAATTTGCACATTACACTTTTATTATATAGGATAATATGACATTAAGCATCCTCTCACATAAATGTTTGTGTGTATGCTCTTTTTTCACCTTTCCAGAAACTAGAGTGGTCTTTTAGAAAACAAAAATATTCCAGAAACACTAATCTGTTGACCCAGGGACATTTTATAAATTATTTGTTTATAATTACAGTTACACAGCATCCTTCCTCTAAGAATTGTGAGCAGTTTTACGTACATTAAAACTTACTTCCTATTGTTTGATGAGTCAATATTTTTAAATTACAGAAACGAAAGAAAGTGGCATGAAATAGTTTATTGAGGGAGAAGAGAGAGAAAGGGGGAAAAATGGGAAAATGTGCCTGATTCTTTTCCTCTTGCTGCTTCCATTTCTCAGAATACTTGTTCTTGCCTTGTCTACTCGAGCAAGCCTTCTTCAGCCTCCTAAATTTACATTCAGCTGTAAATTCCCTCCCGGGAAGCTTTCCATCATCACCCCAGGTGTATGTAGTGGTTCTATGCGTGTGCTCTCTTAGCCATTTTTTACAAATTATGGTTCTTTCCTTTAGATATATTCTAATGTGTCTGACACTGCCATAATAATATTTTAACTCTGACTTGTCCTCTGGAAAGGACCCAAAGGCAAGGCTTGTATTCTATTCATGTCTGTATCTCCGGTGATGGAAAGAGAGCTAGCATATAAAAATTACCCTGTACATGTTTATAGAATAAGTAAGTGAATGGCAAAGTCTACCAATTCCAAAAACAGATGATATACACTGTTGTGATAGTTAGAAACTAGCGGGAAAGGTTAGGAGATTTTATTGCCTGAAATCCTGAATTTCTGCTTGAAGGAACAGAACTGTAAAAAATAAAATAAGTAAAAGAAAGAAAGAAGAAAGAAAGAAAGAAAGAAAGAAAGAAAGAAAGGAAGGAAGGAAGGAAGGAAGGAAGGAAGGAAGGAAGGAAGGAAGGAAGGAAGGAAGGAAAAAAGGAAGGAAAGAAGGAAGGAAGGAAAAATAAAGAGAAAAGAAGAGAAGAAGAAAAAAGGAGTTCTACTAGTATACGTACAATCATCAAAACACACTGCAAGGCCTCTACATTGTCTGTGTCCAGGGAGCTGACATAGAGCCTGCTCAACTAAATAGACACAATACAAATGTTAGTAATGCAAACAAAATTCATCAAAATTATGGAAGTTTTAAATCCAGGGGAAAAGTTGTGTATCTGGGTCCTTCGGACAAATTTGTGTTGTCTTTCTTTTCCCTTTCACAAAGAAAACAAAGATGAGCAAATATTAGCTGCCTACAGCTACCCTATATTTTTTCTGGCTTTATGTGCCTGCCAAGCTTCAGAGTGTTCCCTTGATTGCAGGGCACAATACATTGTGTGGGTCTGTAGATAGCAGGAGGAGGAGATCCATGAATGCTTTCTTGTGGAAACAGATGCTCTGTGGTTTGGGTTTGAAGAACAGCTGTATTAATAAAGCTATGTTAATATAGCTTTCCCTAATGCTTTTGCTATTTGATTTTAAAGATTACATAGCAGATCATGTCTGAAACAAAGGGTCAGTTTATATTATTCCTTCACTCACCAAAATATTTTGCTATTAGAGACCTGATGCACAAAATTCATGCACTCAAGGGCAGGGGGGTTTCTCAGCCTGGCCTGCGCCCTCTCACAGTCTGGAAGCCCTCAGGGGAGGTCGGACTGATGGCTTGGGCCTGGGGAGTGGGCCTAAGCCGTTAGTCAGACATCCTTAGTGCTGCCATGGAGGTGGGAGAGGCTCCCGCCACCACCATTGCGTGGCTTCTGGCTAAGCCGTGCTCCCCCTTTGGGAGCACACTGACCACCAGGGGGCAGCTCCTGCATTGAGCGTCTGCCCCCTGGGGGTCAGTGCATGTCATATCGACCAGTTATTTCGCTTCGCTGTTCAGTCAATTTGCATATTAGCCTTTTATTATATGGGATAACTGCCATGGAAGTCCTAGAAAAATGTGCCTTACGATCAGTAAGGTTTCTTCTCTGTAAGTTGTATAAATGAGACAATGTTGCAGGGGGGAGGGGAGGAGATTTCCTCACTCTTTTCCTTTAAATCCAAACACCACACTGTCTTAAAGAAGTAAAAATATTGATTGAAAACACACCAATATACATATACAACCTGACACAATGATATGGAAAAACTGAGAAGGCATGAAAAGGGGAGGCATAGTTTAAAAACAAGATGATTTAAACTATGTTTACAATTCTACCCTTTGCTTTGTACTTTATGCATGTCTGTATTATTTGAACTTCTTGCAAGGAATATAGGTTTATTACATTCATAATGAAAAAAGGACCTAAAGATGCAAAAATAAAATCATAAAGCAAATAATAAACTGATAGGAAATTAATTACAAATGTGAAAAATAATAAATATATTTAATAATTTCTTAATGAAATGAGATCAAGCAAGTAGAAGAGAAAGGCACCAATACCTCAATAATAAAATAAGGGCAGCCGAAGCCAGTTTGGCTCAGTGGATAGAGCGTTGATCTGTGGACTGAAGGGTCCCAGGTTTGATTCTGGTCAAGGGCATGTACATTGGTTGCAGGCACATCCCCAGTAGGGGGTGTGCAGAAGGCAGTTGGTCAATGTTTCTCTCTCATCAATTTTTCTAACTCTCTATCCCTCTCCCTTCCTCTCTGTAAAAAATCAATAAAATATATATTTAAAAAGAAGATAAAATAAAATAAGGGCAAAGGTCACACACAGACAGATTTTACAGGGAAAAAATGCAACTGGTTGTTCTGCTATGACTGTGTCTCCTTTCATCTATCTTCTCAATAGATAGTGGAATAAATTTTTTAAGACATAATCGTATTTACTCTCCTACTGAAAAACATTTCCCCATTTTTTTCTGAGACTATTTTAAGAAGAAGAAAGTCATAGTATCACAGTTTTAGAGAATGTAACATTTCAAGCCCCGACTGAATATCCCAGTCACCCTCTCATTTGTTACCCATGGTCAGGCATTTCAGTTAGGTATACAATGTCAACTCCACTGCCTCTCTCTGCTTCTAGGGTGTTCACTGGGCAGAACAGCGACTCTGGTTGAAGCCACCTTTCTCTGCATCTGCATCCTACAGCTGAACATGGCTGTGAATAACACTGACACACCAACTGGTATTGAATTCATGACCCTGACTCTCAGGTGTCCCCTGAGTGCTGCCGAGGAATTAAACTGCACACCCGTAGTCCATTCTTCATTCTTCCCCTCTTCCACACCATGTTCTGTACCTCCTCTCTTCAAACTCTCAGTACCTTCTCTCCTCTCCTTTCAGATGATGACATTGCTTCTTCCCTCTCTGAGTGAGTTGTGGCTTCAGAAAAAATATTTCATAAACCTCCATCATCATATCTATTCACACTGGTCAGAGTACCAACTCTCCAACTGTGGATGAAAGGTTTATGCCTTGACCTGGACCAGACCTTCAAATTGTGGCCCAGACACAACCCCCTCCTGATTACTTGAAGACATCACTTCAGCATTTTCCCTTCCCTTCCTCACAACAAGTTTTCCTTTCTTCAGGTTCACATTGGAGTAGCAAATATGCTACTATCACTCTCATCTTAAGACACACACACACACACACACACACACACACACACGGAAAGCTCTTGCGATCTGTTTTTTTCTGAGCTCTTTTATAATGAAACTTCTAGAAAAAGTTGTCTATACTCACTGACTCCAATTCCCCTCTTACTATCAGGCTTTTGCTTCAACGGCTTCCTTGTAACTCCTCTCATGCTTACTTGTTATCAAGGTACGTAAAAGGACCACTGTGTTGGTTAGGATGCCTTTATTATTATTTTTAAATCTTTATTGTTGAAAGTATTATCATGTGTTCCTCCTTTTCCCCCATGGACCCCTTCCAGCCTGCCCCTACCCCCAACCTCAGGCCTTCACCACCCTATTGTCTGGCCCATGGGTTATGCATATGTGCATACAAGTTCTTTGGTTGATTTCTTCCTTCCCACCCTCTCACTCACCCCCAACTTCCCTCTGAGATTCGACAGTCTGTTCGATGCTTTTATGTTTCTGGTTTAGATGCCTTTAGATGTAAGTAACAGAACCTAGCTTAAATAATTACAGGGATGTATTGATTCAAATAACTGGTAAGTTTAACAATAGGCCAGGATAAGTTTGACTCAGCAACTAAAAATCAATCCATCAATCATTCCAATAGCAAATTTCCCTTTCTCAATTCTGCAATCCCTGAAAGGTCAACTCAGCCTCACTCCTACTGTTGGTTCCCTTTGTGATGCTGGTTGGTTTCTAAATACAGGCACATTTCATTTTACTGTGCTTCACAGATTATGCATTTTTACAAATTGAAGGTTTGTGGCAATTCTGTGTCCGACAAGTCTATGAGCACCGTTATTCCAAAAGTGTATGCCCACTTCATGTCTCTGTGTCACATTTGGGTAATTCTTGCAATCTTTCAACTTTATCTTTCATTATTATTACATTTGTTATGGTGATCTGTGATCACTGATCTTGGATGTCACTGTTGTCATTGTTTTGGGGTGCCATGACCCAACCACATCTGTTTAAGACAGTGAACTAAATTGTTAAATATCGAATGTTGTCTGAAAAATAACACTATTGCATTTAGGCCAGTTAATAACCCTAGGTGGCCTCCAGGTGTTTAATGAAAGAGAGAGTTACAGGTCTCTCACTTTAGATCAAAGCTTGAAATGATTAAGCTTAGTGAGGAAGACATGTTGGAAGCCAAGATAGGCCCAAAGCTAGACCTCTTGGTATTAACCAGTTAGCCAACCTATAAATATAAAGAAAAAGTTCTTGGAGGAAATTTAGTGCTACTCCCATGAATATGCATTTGGGGTATTAAATATAATTCTGATATGATGAAATTAATATTTTTAATTGGCTGGTGACCTGATCTAGAGGAATTTCCAAAGAAAATATTACTAAAAGTGTTTACAGTAAAGGCTTGGAAATAGAAATAACTGTGTGACAACTGCCTCTAAGAGACAAATGCTTATTTAAATGTGTGTTAAAAAAATAGGATTAAATAGTTTTATCATCTCTCTTGTCCAAAGTCTGAGAAAAGACTCAAGATTCACATCTAGGATGGGGAAATTTGAATTTTACTGGTGACTAGTTAAAAGAAAAGCCAACAGAAATTAGGTAAAACAATTATATTTACAGCTAAGGACCAAATGTAGATTTCTAAAAGGTATAAGAAAAGCACTTTAATTTAGTTACTTCTGTATTCATCTTCTTAAGGTTAAATTACCTTGACATAACTTTTTACTTATGTATATTTTTTCCTTTTATAATTTTAGAGAACTTGAATGGGAAGTTTTTTTTAGGTATTACTTCTCAAGTTTTCTTTTACTTATAAAAATAAATAATTTTTTAGTCACTGAATCAAAAAGAAAATAACAAGGAAAGTAATTTCAGCAAATGGGGCTAATCATTTGCTAGCATTTTCTTTCTTAAAGGTGTTTGATAGCAGTTGGTTTTTCTCTCTGGAAACCTCATGTATCTGTGATAAAGTAGATGGCACTGTGGCATCAAAGCCAGCCAGAAAAATCACCTAGTTAGCTAATTTTGATGTTACCACCTATATCCATCCATTTCTTCTCAAACCTGAAAGGCAGTGAACAGCTACAAGAGATAATTGGTGGTTTATATTCTGCTTGTCTTTGTGGCCTCAATCTAACTTCAGTTCTCTTTTGCCCTTCTTCAGATGAGGCCACAGATGGCTTAGACAGCCACAACACATTGCTGAGTGAGCTGCAGACTCATCCTGCAGACAAGGAGGATCTGTTTGTTGGCATTAACCTGCGGACAGTTATGGAGTCTGGATTGGGCTCCTATGAGGTCTGGGGAACGTAGGACCCATAAATTACTCTATAAACGAAGCTAGTTTCCACAGCAAGGGTAACTCCTTGTTACCCTTGTTCCAGGGCCTTAGAGAGCGCAGATTCTAACCTCTAGGAAACTTCTCCTATGGGCTTCTAACTGGAGACCCAGATGGGTCTGAAGAGAGTCACTTATTACATGAAATTGGTAACTTCAATGATGGCTACTACCACCAAAGTATTGATCCAAAACATGTGAATTAAGGCATACTTTGTGTTGCAGATATTCTTGTTTATCTCATTTGTAATAGAAAAGTTCTTTATGTAAAAGAACATAATAGTAAGAGCCTCTCTATAGGAAAAATTACATTTTAGATTAAGTAGCTTAAAAAGCAAGTAAAAACAGATAATACACCAGCTTCATGAGTGTTACCCTTAACGACAGTTTCTTCGTACATGCTGCATCACACCAGGCACCACTGAGCACATGAGTCAAGCCGTTCTGATATTTAATAACACAAGGGGAACTCTTCAATGACAGGGAAACAACTCAAACATGCTTCAGTAGAGTGTCAGATATCGGTGTCCCTAATTAAAAAATTTTAAATCCTATACTATTTAGTATTTGTTTTTAAGCGTATACATTTTTAATTTTTTCCCTAATTGGTGCCCAAAGACATAGACCACTATGGTTTTATGGCCTCCCAATTACAGACCACCCATCTTCCTAACTTTATTTCCATTTTATTTGGAGCTCATTCTTCCTCCGCTTCACAGTTCTACTAAGTCCCTTTTCTCTCCATACCCAGCCATCTTTGTCCTTCTTCTTCTTCTTAGATTCTCCTGTATTCCTGTGTGCTGGATTTGTTCTTTCCTCTGCCCTGAAAATCTCTCTCTTTTTTTAAAATTTTCTCTACCTTTTCTATTTATTTTTCTATTTTTGCTGCCACTCCCAATGCCATTGTATCTTGCTTGGCTTCTTCCAGTGGCCTCCTAATTGGACCCCTAGATGCCATACTTTTACCCCTTGGTTGGCCACACACCAACCAAGGTGATAGTTATAAAACAGAAAAGGAATCATAGCACTCCCTGCTTAAAAACCCCTTATTGGTTCCCATTGTTTATAGGATAAATTCAAAAATTCTTAAATGTCCCACAAAGCTCTTCATGCTCTGCCTGCTAATGTCCTATTACTCGCTGTGACCCACTCAGTGTGGACTGCTTTGTGTCCTATCTTCCTCCCTTGCTTTCCTTCTGTCTACATTTTTTTTGGAGGGGACAGTATCAGAGTGGTGATAATTCTTAATGAGCCTCTTAAACTCATAAAAAGAGACTGTCCACGTGGGATTTAGAAGAAGCTCGACAATGGTGAGCAATTGGAGGGGTCAGAAAATGCTTAGCTATACTGGAAGGCATCACTTTTTCTTGGGAAATCATCCAAACCCTTTGTTATTATTTATTTTTATAAAAATAATTTTTATTGATATTTAGAGAGAGAAGCAGTGTGAGGAAGAGAGGGGAGGAGGGAGGGAGGGAGAGAGATAGAGAGGATAGAGAGAGAGAGAGATCAATGTGAGGGCAAAACATCAATTGGCTGCTTCTTGCATGCCCACTACTGGGTACCGAGCCTGCACCCTAGGCATGTGGCTTGATTAGGAATCAAACTGGCAACTTTTCAGTGCACAAGATTAGGCCCAACCAACTGAGCCACAATAGCCAGGGCTAAAACTGTTTTTGTTTTGTTTTTTTTTAATACTAAAATAATACATGCTTTTCCGGCTGGTGTGTCTCAGTGTTTGAGTGTGACATATGAACCATGAGGTCACAGTTTGAATTCTGGTCGAGGCACATGTCCAGGTTGCTAGCTTGATCCCCTGTAGGGGGCGTGCAGTAGGAAGCCGATCAATGATTCTCTCTCATCATTTATGTTTCTATCTCTCTCTCCCTCTCCAGTCCTCTCTGAAATGAAATGTATATTTAAAAAAATACATGCTTATTGTAACAATTAAAAAAAACACACACAGATAGAAGTGAGCTTTAAATCAGCCCCCCCCCCTTCTGATCAGGGGCCAAGCCCACAGCCCCTCCGCATGGCCGGCCCCACCCTCCAGATTTTTCTCTGCACTTAATTAGCATATATGTTAGCATAGGTAAGTTCTCCAGTGGACAAACAAAAATTATAATTCCTATTCCAGCAACAGCTGAACCTCAGAATAGAAGACTAGAAATTGAAATATATTTATGATGAACCGCTGTAGAAATATGTTTGCTTTTCCCATGGTCTGTGAAGACATTCACATGAATAAGTCCACTTACTATAGTTTAATTTTGCCACCCCCTCCACGCAGTTGGAAATTAGTTTTGGTTACTGCAAATTCTGCCACACTGTCTAACAAGGCTGCTCCTGCATCGAGAAAGGTGTCCCACACTGCAAGGGACCACTGTCCAGGAATCCCAGGATGAACAGCAGTGTAACTACACCTTATTCTACTATGGATGTTATCAGTCATTAATTTTTTTGCCAAGGAAATGCACAATACAGACTTCTCATTCTAGTTTGCATTTTTCTTATTGTTAATGGTTGTGAACATATCTATATATATATAAAAAGCCAGTGACTGGAACACTGTAATGACCAGAATGACCGGTCACTATGAAGCCCACTATGGCTAGCAAACTGGCCCAATGGGGGGTGGTGGAGCTGCTGGTCAACCTCCTGCAGCCCCTCCCCTCAGTTAACCCTGCCCCTGATTGGCCAGAAGCCCCTCCCCCTGGCCTGTCCCACCCCTCATTGCCCCCCACTTATCCCAATAGGGGGCAGGGCCAGAGGCCAACCTCCTGCAGCCCCTCCTCCAGCCTGGCCCCATGCCAGATTGGGCCACCCACCCCGATCAGGGGCAGAGCCACTTGCCAACCACTGGCAACCCCCCCTGGCAGGCCTCACCCCAATGGGCTTGCAGCCCCTCCCCCCAGTCAGCTCTGCCCTTGATCAGCCCCTACCACTCTGATCAGGGACAGAGCCAGCCAGCCAACCACCCATGACCCCTCCCCCAGGCCACTGGCCCCCAATGTACCCCCCCCACCCCACACAGGGGTGGGGCCAGCCAGCCCACAGCCCCTTCCCATGGCCGGCCCCTGATCAGCCCCCACCACCCTGATCGGCCCATGGCCCCTTCCCATGGCCAGATCTTCTCCTGATCAGCCCAGCCACACCAATTGGCAGTGGGGCTAGCCAACCAACCTCCCATGGCCCCTCTCCTGGCCACTGACCCCCGATCGCCCCCCCCCACCCAATTCACCACTCACAGCCCCTCCCCATGACCACCCCACCCTCAATTGGGAGTGGGGCCCACCGGCCAATCATCCTCAGCCCTCTCCCTAGCCAGTCTGGCCCTGATCCGGGTGGGCCAGCTAGCCGATCTCCCACCATTTCCTCCCAGACAGGCCCAGCCCTGATCCGTCCTGACTGTGGCCGGGCTAGCCAGACCCCACCTGTGCAGGAATTCGTTCACTGGTCCTCTAGTGTTTCTATATTTGTGATTCTTCTGGGAATTGCCTATTTTTGTCTTCTACTGTTTTTATTAACAGGTTATTTTGCTTTTTATGAAATTATAAAAGTTTTTTCATAAGATTGAATGTTACAGAGGTATGCCACACAGCTCCCCCTTTAAGGATGGGCTTGCTGCCTGCACCAGGGGCTGCTGTGAGCAGACAGCCTTCACTGTCAGTCCCTCCAGGGGTGGCACCAACTGCAGAGCCACCTTACCCAAGGTCACACCCTTACCCTAGTGGCTTACGTCAATGACTACTGTGAGGAAAGAAGATTATAAAGGTCCAGCTATTTGGCACAGTAGGGGTCAATTCTAACAGGATATTTACCTCTAGAACTCCCTGTGTGATCAGCCAAAGCTATTATTTGGATCTGCATTACAACTGTATTGCTCCAAAATCCTGAATCCTTCCTTTGCCTTCCACAGGGATTGGTCCTAAGGGAACTTCCTTGTAAATATTCTGTCTTAGGTTCTGCTTCCTGGAGAATTCATCCTGTGGAAAATATATATTTCATAAAATATATATAAAAATACATAAAATATATATCTATTGGCAAATATTGTGCCAATACCTTTGCACAATCTCTTCTTATGCCATTTTCCTTTGGCTGTCTCCTACTTCTCCTTTAAGTATCAGCTGAATTGTCATATCCTTACTGAGGGCTTCCCTGATCTTTAGTAAATCAAATCTCTCTGTTACCTTTACTTATAGCTTCCTATATTTTTCTTCATAGCACTTATCTCAGCTTTTAATCCTATCAATAAATCTAAGTGTATATTTAACACCTGAATTCCTCACCAGACACTAAACATCATTAGGACAGATAATTTTCCATTTTTTTTTCATCATTCTATACCCAGTTACTGATACATTGTTCCTGTTACATAATGCATGTTTAGTAAATATTAGTTGTATGAATGAAAGGATGACTAAAGAAGGGCATTAAAGGATGAGTTTTCTTTTTAAAAGAATGACTTCCAGACAAGGAAAGCTCAGCAACTGAGTTTATAGCACAAGCATCACCAACTGAAATTATGAAACCATTATGCCTTCTATTTTGGTGCCCTGGAATTTTTTTGTGGTGTGGGAATGAGTATTAATATAAATTAATCCTGTCCCTATTTTCTTGCAATGGATTACTTAAAATTTATTTCAAGGAATTTCCTTTGGAACCCAGAGTTCTTTTAAATCCAATTTGAAAACCATTATTCTATATAATTAGCATAGTAAAAAAAAATAGAAATTTTATGGTTAAACCTTTTAAATACAAAATTAATTTCCGCTGCTCAAGGCCTAAAGGGAAAATTTAGAAAGTGGGGAGAGAAAATGGGTTGTCTCATTAGATTTTGTTCAGGACCTATTATTACCAATTTACTAGCTCACCCTTGAATTGGATTAGAGTATTACCATGATTACTGTATTTATAATATTACAAGGGATTTATAATGTGGCATTTGGAGCTGAAATTTCTCATGATTATTTTAGCCTACAAGCAGTAATAATACTTAATCAAGCAAAACTTACTATTTTTTTCATGCTATTTAACAATGTGTAGTTAAATCATATGTGATTCTTGTATGATGGATAAATTTTGTTACACCCAATTTAGAAACAGGAAGACTAAAAGCTTAACACCAAATGTATTATTATGCACATCGCTGGGACTTGGTTCAAAGCAACTTGATAGTCTTCTATTTTTAAGAAGTATATGGGCCTCACGACATGGGCTTATTGTCACATACATGCAATCATTCAGAAACGAATTGCCACATGCTAAGGACAACTTTCCCCCACCTCAGACAAAGAGGGACTAAAACTAATTTCTCATCTTTCAATAAATTATGTCTCTGTATGCTGGCTAAGTTTGCTTCTTGGAACATTTGTTTCTTCAAAAGTTGGATAAAAATCTCTTTTAAAACAGGGAAGAAAAATATTTTTACAAATTGGTAGAGGACAGACCTCTTATCTACTCTTCAACCATGGCAGTCTTAAAGAATCCAAAGGCAAAGAAGAAAGAAAATATGCCTCTCCCTTTAATAGATGTTTGCCACCAGAGGTTCTAAGGTAGACTTTAGAAGAAGATCAGTGAACTTGGATTTTTGAAAAGATTACATATTTATTTTCATTTACATCTAACTAAAATTTAGTTAGGCAACAAACTCTAGAGTAGTGTTAGTAATATCTATGATTTTTGTCTCCAATATACCAGTAAATGGTATGTAATTGTTGTATCATTTTCCTGATGCTACTGATGCCTCTAAATATCATTTACACCCATCACTACTTCAAATTTACATAGTTATTAGATCTGCTGCTAGATCTAGTCATTTGATGTCTCAGTGAAGAAGCAAGTATGTTATTACACCACATGTTTTATAAAAGTATTTTTTTTAAATATATAGGCCAGCAGAAACCGGTTTGGCTCAGTGGTAGAGCATCGGTCTGCGGACTGAAAGGTCCCGGGTTCGATTCCGATCAAGGGCATGTACCTTGGTTGCGGGCACATCTCCAGTAGGGTGGTGGATGTTTCTCTCTCATCGATGTTTCTAGCTCTCTATCTCTCTCCCTTTCTCTCTGTACAATATCAATAAAATATATTTAAAAATATATATATATATATATATATAGGCCAATATATTTATGCACTTTGTTTTATGCATTTACAAACATTATTTTGAGAAGAGTTCATAGGCCTCATGCGGATGCTAATGGGATTAATGGAACAAAAAATGGTCAGAAATACCTAAACAGTTATTATCAACCATATTTGACCTAACTTTTCCCTTTTTAAAAATTGCGGTGAATTTCACATAACATACAATTAACCATGTTAGAGTGTACAACTCATTGTCATCTGGTGCAGTCACAATAATGTGCAACCAGCCTCTCTCTAATTTCAAAACATTTTTATCTCCCCAGAAGAATACCCCAGACCCCTAAAGCAATCACTCCCCATTCTTCCCTCCCCCCATTTCTTGACGACCACTAATCTTTTTTCTGTCTCTGTGGATTTGCCTATTCTGGACACCCTAATATATAAAAACCCTGGGTCTGTCACATCCACAACGACCAGGAGGCTTGACAAACTGAAAGTCAGTCCTGTAGTCAGCAGTTGGGTTGCCATGGCGACCCAGCACTGATTGCTAAGGCTGCAGGCACAGTGAGCCAGCACTGACTGCTGAAGGGGCTGCAAATCAGGCCCATAGAGAGTCCTGAAGAGAGAAGCAGGGTCTGATCCATAGCCTCGGTGGCAGCTGTTGATCAGCACTTGCCTCTTTCTTTCTTTTTGGGCCTGGTCAGCAGCCACACCTCCATTTCTTTCCAGGCCTCCACCAGGGCTGCTGATCAGTACTGCCTTTCTGGTCAGGCCCATTGATAGGCCCAGAGATGCTGACTGGCATAGAAACCAACCAATCAGAATCAAATCTGGGTCAACTATGAGGAGCTAATGGCTGCCAAGGAGGCAGAGCTTTTGATGCTGACTGGCCCAATAAAAGACCAATCAGAACCAAATTCGCCAGTAGAGGAGGGAATTTGGGTGTGAGATCAGTCCTATAGAGGAGGGCAGTTAGGGGTGATCAGGCAGTCAGAGGCAGTTAGGAGTGATCATGCTGGCAGGAAAGGGCAGTTGGGGGTGAGATCAGGCAAGCAGGGGAGGGCCGTTGGGGGAGAGATCAGGCTGGCAGGAGAGGGCAGTTGGGGGACATCAGAACCAACTAGAAATTAAACATACACTGACTGAAATAAAAAATATTATACAGAGACCCAACAACAGACTAAAGGAACGCAAGAATCAAGTCAAAGATTTGGAATACAAAGAGGCAAAGGACACTCTTCTGGAGAAGCAAGAAGAGAAGAGAATCCAGAAAGTTGAAGATGTGCAAGAAGCTTCTGGGACAACTTCAAGTTTACCCACATCAGAATTATAGGGGTACCAGAAGAAGAGAGAGAGCAAGACACTGAAAACCTATTTGAAGAAATAATGACAGAAAACTTCCCCCACCTGGTGAAAGAAATAGACTTACAAATCCAGGAAGCGCACAGAACCCCAAACAAAAGGAATACAAAATGGACCACACCAAGACACATCATAATTAAAATTCCAAGAGCAAAAGACAAAGGGAGAATCTTACAAGAAGCAAGAGAAAAACAGTTAGTTACCTACAAGGGAGCACCGATACGATTATCAGCTGATTTCTCAACAGAAACTATGCAGGCCAGATGGGAGTGGCAAGAAATATTCAAAGTGATGAATAGCAAGAACCTACAATCAAGATTACTCTACTCAGCAAAGTTATCTTTCAGAATTAAAGGGCAGATAAAAAGCTTCACAGATCAGAAAAAGCTAAAGGAGTACATCACCACCAAACCAGTATTATATGAAATGCTAAAAGGTGTTCTTTAAAAAGAGGAAAAAGAAGCAAAAAATAAAGATAAAAATTATGAACAACAAGTACATATCATTCAATAAGTGAATTTAAAAGTGAAGTGAATTAAAAATCTGAGGAACAGAAGAAACTGGTGAATATAATAGAATCAGGGGCATAGAATGGAAGGGGATTGATAATTCTCAGGGGGAAAGGGATGTCTGTGTGGGGGGTATGGGAAGAGACTGGACAAAAATCATAGACCTATGGATGAGGAGGGGGGAGGGGAGGGGAAGGAGGTAACGGCAGAGGGTGGAGTGGGGACCAGGTGGAAGGGATCTAAGGGGGCGTGGGGGGGGGAGAGGAGAAACAATTGTAACAATCTGAACAATAAAGATTTATTTAAAAAAAAAAAACAAAAAGAATGGGCCCTAGTCATTGTTGCTAACTTGTCAGAGCATCATTGGTGCACCAAAGGGTGGAAAATTAGATTCCCAGTCAGGGCACATACCGAGGTTGCAGGTTCAATCCCCCAGATGGGGTGCATATGGGAGGCAAGATCAGTGTCTTGCTCACATTGGTGTTTCTCCCCCCCCCCCCACCAACCTCTCCCTCTCCCTTCTTCTTTCTCTAGAATCAATGAAGAAAACATATCCTACAATGAGGATTAAAAAAAAAATCATCCTAATTTATAAAAACCCAAGGTCTGTAACATCCAAAACCAGGGTGTATAACTGCCACTGCTGTGGTTGCCCTGATCCAGCACCGACTGCCAAGGGGGCTGTAGATTTGGCCCAAAGAGAGGTCTGGAGAGAAGAGCAGGGTCTGATTCGTAGCCTCCATGGCAGCTGTTGATTAGCACTTGCCTCTCTCATTTGCTCCAGGTCTGGCCAGCAGTCTCTCTTTCTCTCAGGCCTCCGCTAGGGCTGCTGATCAGCCCTATCTCTCTGATCAGGCCCATTGATAGGCCTGGCGACACTGACTGGCATAGAAACTGACCAATCAGAACCAAATCTGGGTTAACTGTGAAGGCAGAACCTAAGATGGGGGCTGAGGAGGGATTTTAAGGGCAACAACTCTTTTGTGTAAGGTATAGGAAAGTGGTTCAACTTTTTAATAACCAGTTTGGCAGTATAGTGCATATAGCTGGCTATCAATCCAGATATAGGAGTTATGTATTTTTGTCTGCCAAGAGCATCTCCTCCTGATGAAAGAGGCTCCCCCTCCCCCATTTAAGCAATCCTATCCTACATAATCTATCTATACTACTAAAAGGGTAATATGCTAATTAGACCAGGTCAACTAGCCATCTTCCGGACATACCACTTCCTTCCGTACAAAGCCATGGTGTTGGGGGCTGAGGCAGAAGCTGTTAGGGGAGGGCAGTTAGTGGTGATCGGGCAGACAGAGACAGTTAGGGATGGTCAGGTTGGCAGGGGAGAGCAGTTAGGGGTAAGATCAGGTCTGCAGGGGAGGGCAGTTAGGGCTGATCAGGCAGGCAGGCAGATGCAGTGAGGGATGATCAGGCAGGCAGAGAGGTTAGGGGTGATCAGGCAGGCAGGCAGGTGAGCGGTTAGGAGCCAGTGGGCCCAGATTGTGAGAGGGATGTCTGATTGGAGAGGGTGCAGGCTGGGCTGAGGGGACGCCCTCCCCTGGTGCTTGCCACTAGTTTCAAGATCTAAAGTTAGCAGACAAAGCTTCTTTTGTTTTGTCCTATTGTCATGATGATAACTTTGTTTCTCAAAAGAATAATATTAATACTTAAATGAGAAATGATATGGAACTTTGATTTGTATTTAGCTGGGAAAAAGGTGGCTGATAAATAATGAATAAACATGAGCCCTAGGTAACATTTAGAAATATTTTTGGAACGTTTATTTGATAATATGACAAATATTTTAAACTGAAGGCCTGGTGCACGATATTCATTTAAGGGGCTCGGCCTTCACAGCCGTGGCTGCCTTGAGGCCCCGCCCACTGATCACTCTGGAAAGTAGTCCGGAAGGTGGTTCCAGAGGTTGTTCTGCCATCAGGTCTAATTAGCATATTAGCTCTTTATTACATAGGATGTTTGGTAACATGAAAGTATTTTTTTTATAGATGCTTTTTTAAAAAAATTTATTAAGGTATTATATGTGTACATAGCTTACCATTGCCCACCCTCCCATACATGCCCTCCCTCCCCAGAGTTTTGTGTCCATTGGTTGTACTTATATGCATGCATACCAGTCCTTCGGTTGATCTCTTATCTCCCCCAGATCTCCCTCCCCCCCTCCCCCGCTGTCATTTGACAGTCTGCTTGTTGTTTTACTGTCTCTGTATCTATATTTCTATTCATTAGTTTATAATGTTCTTTAATATCCATAAATGAGTGAAGTCAGAAAGTATTTTTTAAATGTGTACATAGCTTACCATTGCCCACCCTCCCATACATGCCCTCCCTCCCCAGAGTTTTGTGTCCATTGGTTGTACTTATATGCATGCATACCAGTCCTTTGGTTGATCTCTTATCTCCCCCAGATCTCCCTCCCCCCTTCCCCCGCTGTCATTTGACAGTCTGCTTGTTGTTTGATCCCTTTTAGATAAAATATTCAGAAGGCCAGTGAAATATTACAGTGTGTGTCCCTAAATAGGTAAATTAGAAAATGTTCAACATTGTTTCAAAATTCTCATCACTTTTATTAAATACTGCAATATTTCATGGCCCAGATCCTCAAAGCTAACTTGGCTAGCAAGCATGAGCAATGAAAATTAGGGGAAAAAATAAATTTCTTTATTTATCATGTTGTAAGGAAAATTGTTTTAAAAACATGTTGCTTTTATAAAAGTTAACACATAAACGAATACTTCATAATGCTAAAATTCTTTTATTTCTCATTAGGAGCATCCAGCATATCTGAAAATGACAACTATAACCATGGTAGACTGTATTCTGCTTCCAAATGCTAAAAGTAGCAACAGCCCAGACAGTACGGTTCAGTGGTTGAGTGTCGAGCTTTGAACCAGAAGATCAGAATTTGACTCCCAGTCAAGGCAAATGCCCTGGCTTCAGGCTCCATGCCCAGTAGGGGATGTTCAAGAGGCAGCCAACCAATGATTCTCTCTCATCATTTATGTTTCTCTTTCTCTCTTCCTCTCCCTTCCTCTCTGAAATCAACAAAAACCTATTTTAAAAAAGAAAAGCAGAAACTGAATTGGGATTCAGTAATACTTTTCCTTTAGCTAAAATTCCTGTCTCCACCCCAGTTTCATAGTTGTGAAAATCACTGTGATATGGCACTTTAATGAAGGACTTTTTGAGTTAGCTGTCAGCATTTTCAGGGGTGGCCTTCATGCTTTGTCCAAATTATGCCCTTCCACAGAAGGCCCCATCCAATCATTTGGGGTTATGAAGACCCAGTGATTTGGGCCCTACTAGAGTGACTGGCCAACTCTACTGGCCATTCAAACTCCAGAGTGTTCTGCAGGGTCAGCTGAGGTTATAGTAGTTACCCAATCTTGCTTTTTACCTTTACTTCCACAAACCAGTCCCGAGGATACAACCAAATAAACACAGCACATACTAAACTTGACCTCAGAGTCTCCTTCTCAGAGAATCCTAAGGCTGAAATACTCTATTCTTCCCATGGAGCTTTCTTTTCTTTTCTTTTCTTTTTTATTTCTTTTTTCCCCCCACTAAATTTATTTTAAAAATCATAAAACGTTTCTTACAAAAGAGCATTACATTCTTCACACTGCTCTGAATAGATGCCAGGGACATATGCACTATTATTACTTTTCCTCCCTGCCCCCCCCCCCCAAAAAAAAAATGTTACAGTGACCACAAAGCAAAGTGTTCACAATAATTACATAGGGGGGATTTTCTAACCACCAACAATGAACAAAACTTAAAATTCACTCACTCTGCTGCTGTTTCAAAATTTCAATGTTAGTTTTTGCACACACACACCCCTCCCTGTTTGTGAGGAACTAAAACATTACATCTGGTGAACAGCAAAGATTTCACTACACCTCAAATGCAGAACACCTATGAAGCAGAGGAATGTTGGCTTTTTAAACAGAAGCAGATAAAATAAAAAAATTTTAAAAAGATGCAGGACTCCTTCAGTTCTTCACTAGTCTTAGAAAAACTTTCCAGAATACTGCTTCACACTATAAAAAAGAAAAAATACCTTGCATTAGAATCCTTCAACATCTGCATACTGCTTCACACTGTTCTGCAGCAAATACTGTGCATTCTGTATCTGGTCCTGTGTTCCTTCGGACCCTTCTAAAGGTTCATCAATTTTGATCGAAGCTCCTGACTCATGACCAATTTGTTTAACCCTCTGACCACCTTTGCCAATTATAGATGCAGCCAAATCTTTGGGAACAGTTACTTGTGTTGTAATAATAGGTCCACCAAGATCACCCTATGAGCCACGACCCCCTGCATAGGAATAATCATATCCAGAGCCACCCGGTGGTTCATGAGCCATCTGCCATTCTGAAGGGCTCCACGAATCTATTGCAGAGTCCCAGCACTGAAACCAACCATGCCACCATAATGATCTCCAGGACTTCCTCTCCTGTCACAGGCCATGAGATCCCCTCCTCTAGGTAGTGGTGGTGGAGGAAGAGGAAGATTGCAAACTCTACGACCACCCCGGCCACCTCGTTCAGGAGGAGGGGGGAGGAGGTCCTTGCCTTGGGCTCATACCATCATAATCTCTTCTAGATGGAGGCATGGGACACCCACCCAACCAGGAGGCATTCTGTCCAAACCACCTCTTCCCCGCATGGGAAATCCCAGGACGGCCACGGCGGTCATCAAACATCATTGTAAAGCCACCATAATCATAAGTTTCATCATAGAATTTGGGATAATAAGGCTGTGCACGTCCTTTGATAGGCAAATCTAATATAAGATCAAGGATGATCTTTATGCATAAAGAATGGTGTTAATTTGAGGAAAAATACTCTTTTCACCATTTCCTAAAGAAAGCTATTGTTTTTAATGCCATGAAACAATAACGTGTGTAAAATCAGACCCCTGGAATTTTGGATTTTAATCTAAGAATCTGTAAGAGTTGCCGAAACCGGTTTGGCTCAGTAGATAGAGCGTCAGCCTGCGGACCGAAAGGTCTCAGGTTCGATTCCCGTCAAGAGCATGTACCTTGGTTGCGGGCACATCCCCAGTATGAGGTGTGCAAGAGGCAGTTGATTGATGATTCTTTCTCATCAATGTTTCTAACTCTCTATCCCTTTCTCTTCCTCTCTGTAAAAAAAATCAATAAAATATATTTTTTAAAAAAAATAATTTGTAAGAGTTAAGATAATTAGAATTACTCCACAACTGTCTCATTAAGGTTTCATCTTGTTGAACCAGCTGAACTTCAAAGGTTAATAGAATAAATAATCATTTTTGGTTCATAAGGATATAATGAAATTATACAGCTATTGTGATACATGCACAAAAGAAATTTCTCCCTTTTGTTATGGGAGAGTCTGCCTTATAGGTTAGCCTGCTTAAGTGGACACATTACAAAGCCACCATTTTTGAAAAAAAACATTTTAGGATCTGCAATCTAAGTTGAGTCTAAGTAGTAATTGACAATATCCCCTAAAAATATTAACTGTGTGAAATAATTGGAGATGCTGAAAGAACCCAGGTGCCCAGTAGGGAAGAATGTGAACCCTGTCCACAGCTGTAGTAGAAATATGTAAATATATATAATGTTCTCACGGACCTTTCTAAGGAAGTTGTACTGTAAGGAAAGAAAATTACATTTGTGGAAGACTGCTGATGGGTTCCATTTTTTAAACTTATTTTTTAAAATATATGTTTTATTGATTTTTTACAGAGAGGAAGAGAGAGGTATAGAAAGTTAGAAACATCGATGAGATAGAAACATCGACCAGCTGCCTCCTTCACACCACCGGGGATGTGCCCGCAACCAAGGTACATGCCCTTGACCTGAATTGAATCTGGGACCTTTCAGTCCGCAGACCAACGCTCTATCCACTGAGCCAAACCGGTTTTGGCTGATTGTTCCCTTTTGTAGTAGTATGGCTCCCAATTTTTATCTGGGCCTATGACCACCCCCCCAAAAAAAAGGTTATTAGTTGTGACTAAGTTCTGTTTATTGGGATGGAAGTCTAAGTAATGTATGCAATTTCTGGGATGTGTTCCTAAGGGAAGGAACATATCCCCCCCCCCCCCTTTTTTTCTTTCTTTCATGCCAGGTGAAATGAGCATGTGATGGTTGGTGCTGTAGCAGTTAATTTTGAATTATGAGGATTACCCTAGCAATGGAGATCAAACACAACAGAGCAACAAGATGGAAAAAAACTCGGCTCCCTCATATGGGAGAACCTTGTATCACCTACCTCCAGACATTCATGTTGATCAAAATTCTGACTGTTGCTTAGATATAAGTACTATTTCCTCTCCAAAAAGTTACACGATGGCTATAGGATCATTTTAATAAGATTTTATTTATTTATTTATTTGTCTTTCAGATTGTTGTGAATAAGTTTCATCAATTTTTTGTCTATTTTGTTAACATTAATAACCAAAGGATGTAGGTTGTAGCCATGGAACAGAGTTAGGTTAACTAGTTTAGACTAGGATCAGATATGTAATCATGACTTAGTTCCTATAAATTAGTTAATATAATCTACATAAAGATGTTTGTCTTATTTTGAAAGAGCCAGGATTTTGTATATTTTTTGTCCTGGCTGGTGTGGCTCAGTTGGTTGTGTGTCATCCCATGCATCAGAAGGTTGCTGGTTTGATTCCCAGCCAGGGCACATGCCCTGGTTTCTGGTTCAATCCACAGTCAGGTTGTGTGTTTGTGGGAGGCAAGTGATCAATGTTTCTCTCTCTCTAAAAATCAATAAAAATATATGTTTTTTTAAAAAGAAACATAATTTTAATAAATTTATCTATTCATTGTCCTTATTAAAATTGTTTTTATTAGTCATTTTAAGAAAAGTATTATTTAAAAAATGCCTCTTAACTAAAACCACTTTACTTAAGTTTTGCAAAGATCACAGTGTATTTTTTTGGTCTGTTTGTAGAATTGCTACTTTTACTTTTGTAGAATAAGTGAAATATTTAAGTTTTTAAAAAATATATATTTTATTGATTTTTTACAGAGAGGAAGGGAGAGAGATAGAGAGTTAGAAACATCGATGAGAGAGAATCATCGATCAGCTGCCTCTTGCACATCCCCCACTGGAGATATGCCCGCAACCAAGGTACATGCCCTTGACCGGAATCCAACCTGGGACCTTTCAGTCCCCAGTCTGACGCTCTATCCACTGAGCCAAACCGGTGCTGGCAGAAATATTTAAGTTTTTAAACAAGTTTTAATTTCTAATTTTGAACCCCCCCCCCTTACTGCTGTCTTCAGATTCTCTCACTACAATTCATTGAGAATTGACCTTCATGTCTGACAAACAAGGAGGTCATTTGATGACCTTGAGAAGGTGGAGGGAGCCAGTCTGGACTGAGGTGAGGGAAGAATTTGAAGAAGGCAGAGTGGTGCCTATACATAACTGTTTCCACAGGTTTTTCTGGGAAGTCATTTCATATGTGAATGAGACAGCGTTGGTGAGAGGGGATTCCAGGAGCAATTTCACTCAACCACCAGAGTGCCACTGTTCTATGCCAGGGCATGGTGCTACCTCCTGTAAGGACACTAAAACGTGAGACCTAAACGCTTGGCCCCTTCACAATCCGGGGTGAAATAGGAAACATGACAGTTTCACAAACATGTAGGTACAGTATCAAACGCCATTGGGGAAGTGAAAATGTAAGGAAAAGGGAGGATACATCGCTTTTACTTGGGTTAAATGAGGACTTCATGGAGGAGGTAGAAGTTACTTATTGCTTTTGCTCTGAAAGTCAGTGTGTCAAGGTGGTCTTTGCAAGGAGGCCTGATCATTATGTCTCTTAAGTGTTTTTTGTTTTGTTTTGTTTTTGTGTGTGTGTATGCTTGTCGCAAACACTGGGCAGGATCTAGAGTAGCGCCTGGCACAGTCATCAATATTGGGTCATTATAATAAAAATAATATGGTGCCAAAACCGGTTTGGCTCAGTGGTAGAGCGTAGGTCTGCAGACTGAAAGGTCCCGGGTTCGATTCCGGTCAAGGGCATGTACCTTGGTTGCGGGCACATCCCCGGTAGGGGGTGTGCAAGAGGCAGCTGGTTGATGTTTCTCTCTCATCAACGTTTCTAGCTCTCTATCTCTCTCTCTCACTTCCTCTCTGTAAAATATCAATAAAATATATTTTAAAAAAATAATATGGTAATTCTTCTAAGTACTGATTTTTGGAGTTTACAAATGAACGCAGGCATGCATCGATGGCAGTGAGCTTCCCGGGGCGGTGGCCCTTGTCTCGCTCACCTTTGGACCCCGGGCTCGCCGGGTGTGTGTGTGTGTGTGTGTGTGTGTGTGTGTGTGTGTGTGTGTGTGTGCAGCGAGCATCCCCTGCAACTCGCTGTGCTCTCCGAGTTCTCAGAGTCGGACCAGCATCGCGGGGCCCCAGGGGCCAGCCCGGCGGCGGCGGGCCCGGGCTCCAGGCCCCAGCCGCCGGCCGGGAGCGCCCACTCCGGGCGCCAGGGGGCGCCGGCGCGCGGCGGCCGCGCTCGCGCCGAGCTCCCAAGCACCACCCCGCGCGCGAGGAGCGGACCGCGCCGACGCCATGCGGGCGCTGCTGCCGCTGCTGCTGCTGCGCACCGGCTGGGGCGGTCGCTCGGGCGCCCCCGTCGTCGTCGTCCGCCTGCGGGAGGGAGCGGCCGCCGGGCCCGCGCCGCGCCGCGCCATGGCCTCGTACCGCACGGAGGAGCGCGGCCAGCGCCACTCGCCCGGGTACCGCCTCTTCTTCAGTGAGTACCGGGCAGGGCCCCGCCGCTCGGTACCACCTGCGCCCCGCGCCGCCTTCCGGCCTCCCTCCCTCCCTCCCGGGGCCCCCGGCGGCCTCGAGGCCCCGACCGCCTTCCCGCGTCCCGGGGTGAGCGGCGGCCGCCCCCAGAGGCTGCGCGGCCAGGGGCGCCCCCGCCCTCCGAGTCCCGCGCGGTCACCCCGCCGGGCCCCGCAGCCTTTGGCCGACTCCGGGCCGAGGAGGGCGCCCCGGGGCCCGCCGGCGGCCCGCCCCTCGCGGCGCCGCGGAGCCCGGCTCCTCCCCGGGCTCCTCCCCGGGCTCCTCCCCGGGAGGCTGCCCGCCGCGCTATTGGGAGGCGGGCGGAGCCGAACGTCGTCCAGCCCAGCCCCGCGGGGACTCTGATGTCCCCCGGAATCTAGCGTTTAGGCTCCCAGGCTTCTTCCACCTGGAATGAGACCCACGCTCGAGAGCCCCCCTGGCTCCGGGGAGCCCCCCACCCCCGGCCCCACAGGGAGCAGGCCCAGCCCCCTCGGCCGGCGAAGTCGGGAGGAGACCCAGGTCCCGTTATGCTCGCTTTTCTTTGCACCCAGGTGCGCCAGGACTCTGTGGAGTCCCCCACGACCCGGGAATAGCCACGTTGGTTCGTGGACTTCATGCTTCCTCGAGTTCAGAGCCCCTTAGGGGTTCGGGGTGGAGAGTCGTCCTTTTTTTTTCTTTCTTCTTTTTTTCCTGTGAAGTCGGCTTAGCAGCCTCCCCTACCTGTTAGGAGCACCCGCTCCGGAGTGTCAGGCCTGAGCTCCAATCCTTCAGCTCCTAGCTTTGGCCCCGGACGCGTTGCCTAACTTGCTAAAGCCTTGTTTTTCCTCATCTGTAAACTAGGGCTATAAAAACCACATGGCACACCATATGTAAGGTGATTCAGCCGTAGGTCTAACAGGGGTGGGCAAACTTTTTGACCCAAGAGCCACAATGGGTTCTTAAACTGGACCGGAGGGCCGGAACAAAAGCAACAATCCTTGCTGGCACACTCTGACCATGCTGGCACTCTCATCTTGTGCTGCTGGTGAAGGAGCGGAGGGGAGAGCAAGAGAACCCTCCGCTCTTTCGGCTCTGAGGGCCGGATAGAACAGCCCAATGGGCCGGATTTGGCCTGCTGGCCGTAGTTTGCCCAGGGCTGGTAGCATGTAAATTACTATGCTAATGCCTGTAATCATGGTCTCGATTGATGTCTGTAATTTATAAACTGTATTTTCCACATACCTGATCTGAGCTTAGGGTTGAGTGGTTTTATGGCAGAGAAACCTGAGCTTGCCCAGGGCCTTGTGATTATAATGCAACGGGCACTAAAATCCCCATTTTCTTAAAGTTGGTTGCTTGTCCTTCCCCACGCTACATACATATTCTTTTTCATCTTTGTTTGGGCACGACGGGCCAGGCGGATAGGAACCCTCAATAAGGAGTCCCGCCTTTCTGCATGGATTGTGTTCCAAAAGGCTTCAGTGAGGTGATTATTGGGAACAGTTTGTTGTTGTTTTTTTTTTCATAGAAAATGGTATAAAATGGCAGTTGGGTTTGTAAGCAGATAAAGGCATCTGTAAGGCATGATATGGTGAAGGTATTCTAGATTTGCCATAAGTACAGTATTAATAATAGACAAAAAAACAGTCAGTAAATGAGATGATTTCTGAAACTCCCATGTCCCCCTGTCGTCTGCTTTCCACACACTAAGAAGTAAGCTCAGCACGTAGGCATGGCATTGAGGAGATTTAGTGATGAGCCCTGCTCTTGAGATTCATGACATCAACATAATTAAGGATATAAAAGCACTAACAGATATTCTGTTCGGATGTTAGTTGAGGAAAAAAAACACACACACAAAAAACAGTCTTAAGGAGCCCGGAGCACATGATGAGCACTGGCTTTGGAATGGGGCGTCCCAGGCCGTGAGCCTGGCTCTGCCATGTGTCCGCATGTGTGCTGGTGGGCAGGTGCTGGCTTCGTTTCGTTCTCTCGGGGCCAGCTTACTGGTAGCTGTACAACGAAGCAGTTGGCCTAACTGTGGTCTTCAAGGTCCTTCTCAGCACTGGTACTCTTTGAAGTCCTTGGATGACTAGTACCGTATTTGCCGGCGTATAAGACGACTTTTTGGCCCTGAAAATTATGCCTCCAAGTGGGGGGTAGTCTTATACGGCCAGTATATAACAAACTCTGTATTTTTTAGTGGAAATGTTAGGGGGTCGTCTTATACGCCCAGTCTCTTATATGCCGGCAAATACGTATTTTTCAGGGCCAAAAAATCGTCTTATACGCCGGCAAATATGGTAGATATCCTACCAACCTCTATTGAGGCCGAACCTCTATTAGGGCATTTCTGAGGCTGTATTTTATCTATTGGCGGCTCACTGTGTATGGAAGACTTGTGATTTTTCTGTAACCAGCGTGCCACGAATAGAATATTTTTTTTTTCATTCTGTTAGGATAAACAGCAGAAAGGAAGAAAAAACGTTTTACTGAGGTACATGGGCAAGAATTGGAAGAAAGGGGAGTGTGGTTTTGGAGAGGGGCCAGCTGGTGAGACAGTAATGGGAAGGTAGGTTGTTGAAACAGTTTCTGAGCTAAACGCCAGATGGCATCCTTGGTCCAGGACTGTTAGTACTTGCTGGAAGGGGTGGGGCAAAGTGAAAGGAAGCCCCTTTAGGGCCAGGGGGTAAGGGGAAAGCAGTAAACAAATAGCTCTTTGTAAAGATGGTCACAAATGAGATATTTTTAGTTCTGATGATACCTGTGTGCGGTACGAGGGTGCAGTTCTGTCTCACTTTAAAGAAAAACACGAGTATAGCACTACTTGGCTGGAAAGTGTTGTTCAGCGTTATGAAGGCGGAATCATTCCCCACATTTCCAAATATATCTGGAATACCAGTGCAGTGGGAAGTAGACCATTTTTTTTTTAGCTTAATGTTTGTCAATGGGTTCTCAGCTGCCATTCAGAGGAATCAGAATAAGTGATTGATGTAATACTCCCCCCCCCTTTTTTTTTTAAATTTGTGTTGAACTTTATAGAAACAGTATTAAAGAAGACACAAGTGCATCCTGATGGGATCAGCAGGCCACTTGGTGCCAGTCCTGGCCCTGTTTGTAACTGTGCGTGTGGCCTGAGTGAGTCATTTAACCTCTCTGTACCTGACCCGACTTAACCATGGAAAGAAGAGATTGGACTAGACGATTATTTTCCACACTGTACTTAGAGTTGAGCACAAGCAAACCATGGATGTTACTGGGTTTTCTTTAAAAAAGGTCTTCTTCATGGTTTAATAAATTAACAGAACACTTCCCATTTTATCCCCTCTTAAAGTTCTGCGAATTCTGATGTCACTGTCCCAAACTTTGAACCCCAGACGCCCAGTTTCTCAGAATATTTGTTAACATCTCAGTGACTCCTAGCGTTTCAGGGAATTTAATTCAGGGCATGCTGATTGAGATGATTTCTGAAACTTCCAGAAGCAAGTCTAGACTGTTTCTACAACACAACGCTAAGTCAAAACGCTTAGGTTGTAGGCCTGCCTTGATTATCCTGGGTATCTGAAAAATGGGGATACCAGTGATAATTTTACAAAGTTGCTGTGGCAGTTAAATGAGACTGTGTATAGATATTTAATACGTTATTTCCTTTCCCATTTGACTGTAAGACATAAAATCAAAATTCTTACATCGTTCTGTGAAAGGTGAAAACAGTGGAATGTGGATAAAATGGAATATTTTGAATCTATTTCAGTTTATTAATTCGTAGGTCTCAAGAGTTTTTTGTTACTGCCCTGCAGTCTGGAATTAATTGTAAAATCATAATGCAGGTTATATTTATTATACAGGGCCAGAGTCTATACATGTCAGCATTCCCCTTGGTAGCCTGCATATTATGCTTGTTTTGTTTCATTAATAACTTGAAAATGTACTGTTTTAGATTTTTAAAATTTCTCAAAGGATTGTGAGAAAATGCACTTTTCATAATTTGGATCTTTATTACTATGGAGTAGGCAACTGGTTCACTTACTGAAGCAGTGCTATGGATAATTGCATTTGTTTAGCTTGAGGATGAGTCATTAACAATTAATTTTTTTATCATTTACAGTTAGCATGTGCTTATGTTGAAATTACTATCTGTTTTTCTTTTTAAATACATTTTTATGATTTCAGAGAGGAAGGGAGAGGAAGAAGCTGGACTGATTTGCATGGACTTCACTCAAGGGGCCAAAGAGCCGTATGTGGTTCTCGAGTCGCAGTTTGCTGACCACGACTCTAGCTGATCCCATCCAGTCCCATAGCTTCAGCTTCCATCTATGCCTCCCAGATTTGTAACATTTAGCCCCTGTCTCTTGAACACAGAATTTACTCATCCAGCCTCCCACTCTGTATCCTACTTAAATGTTTATGAAGCATCTCAAGGTTAACATGTACAAACCAGAAATCCTGACCCCCCTCCCATTCCTGACGAACTGTTTTCGCATCTATAACCAGTAACCTAGGAATCCTTCTTGTCGCCTCTTCCTTTGACCCCATGTTAGTTCATCAGTCTCTTCCCTTAGCTCTGCTTTTAAATGTATCCAGAAGACAATTACATCTCTCCCCTTCCACCCCTGCCACTTTTTTCATGACACCATCATCTTTCACTTAGCCAGTAGCTTCCTGCTTCCAGCCTTGTCCCCCTGTAGTCTGCTTTCCACACACAAGTCACCTTGACCCTTTTATTTTTTTAATATATATATATATTTTTAAATATACTTTATTGATATTTTACAGAGAGGAAGGGAGAGAGATAGAAATGTCTATGAGAGAGAAACATCGACCAGCTGCCTCTTGCACACCCCCTATTGGAGGTGCGCCTGCAACCAATATACATGCCCTTGATCGGAATCGAACCCGGGACCTTTCAGTCCGCAGACCGACGCTCTACCACTGAGCCAAACCGGTTTTGGCCACCTTGACCCTTTTAAAATGTAAGTCTGGTCATGACCAGATTCTGCTCAAACCCCAGTAGCTTTCCATTTCACTCAAAATAAATTTTAAATATTTACCATGTGACCTAATACTTGGCTTCCGCTCTGAATCCATCACTCACCACCCTTCCCTTTGATCATGTGTTCTGCCATCTGCCTCCTTGCTGGTTCTCAGGAATGCTGGGCCTATTCTTGCCTCAGCGCTCTGTGCTTGCTGTGTGCCTGCAGTGCTCCTCCCTGCCTGTCCGCTTGACCGCTCCCTCACTCCATTCAGCCCTGTGCTGCGTGTGACCCACCAGAGAGATCTTTCATGGCCTTTCAGTGTAATAGTTTCCCCTTCCATCATTCACTCTTTTCTTTCCGTGATTAATTTTCCTTTATGGTACTTCTTGTGCCTGATATCCTAAAAACATACTCATTTTCGTTGCTTTTGTAATTCCTCCTCCCCCTGAATATAAGTTCCTTTAGAGCAGGGAATTTGTACATCTAGTACCTAAAACAGTGGCTTGTGTAATCTTTGTATTCAGCAAATATTTACTGCATGAATGAATTTATGGAGACCTTATAAATTAAATGGGAAAAGAAGAAAAAGAAGAGAACTCAAATTTTAAAAAGTCAAATGGGTGTCCTCTGAGATTTTAGAAGCTGTTGCATCCATTAAAGGAAAAGGAGGCTATAAAGAAAAGGCAAAGAACAAGAACTCTTAGAAATTACAGTATGGTTGTTAAGACGACTCAATAGAAGTTGTGGTGGGTTGAATAGTGTTCTGTTGTTTGAAGCCACCTAGTTGGTGGTAATTTGTTACATTAGCCCAAGGAAATTAATACAGCGAAGTTGAGTAAAGCAATCTCCCAAAAAGTTTGAACAAAATGTCAGAAAAAGAAAAAAAAGAGGTTTGACTGGAACACATTCCAGAAGGAAGAAACAGACCAGAATGCAGAAGAAATTATCAAAGGGGTGATATAAGAGATCTAAAAATTTAAGGACCCACGTATTCTAAATTCCAGACACAGAATTGTGAAATCTCAGAAAACAGAGGCCAGAAAGAAGATCCTAATAAAAGTCTTGTGACAGGGGCAGGGAGGGAGGGAGAACAGGTCCATTGAAAGGGAATGAGAACTAAACTAGTGTCTGACTTAGCAACACCGAGTGCTTGATGACGAGTATTGCCTTCCACATTCTGAGAGAAAATAATATTCTTCCTAGAATTCTCTCCCAAGACAACCATTAACCTGGAGTGAAGATTGAATGAAGACTTGGGACATTTACCTCACATGCAGCCTTTGTACAGCACACACGTTAGAGATATGCTTCTGTAAAACAAATCAACAAACCAAAAATGATGAATGAATAGGATCCAGAAAAACAGTAAATCTTAGCTGGAGATCATAGAAGCAAAATCTTAGGATGCCAAGCAAGCATTCAGTCCAGGTATCAGCAGGAGGCTAGGTTTCCACAGGGAGCTGTGTGGGTAAAGAGAGAATTCCATAGTTTGATGGTGTCTGTGAGGCATTAAAACAGTTTATAGGAATGATTATGATTCACAATGGAAGAAGGGTAGTTAGAAGCACAGGGCAAAATAGAAGCTGAACAGGAAAGAAAATTTAATTTTAACATTCTTCTTGGCTAAAAATCAATACATCGACAGTGCTTCTCAGACTTCCCTGAGCGTAAGAATTATTTGGGTGTGCTAAAAATCCAGATATCCAGATTTTTCTCCTTAAGTTCCTGACTCACTAGAATGAATGCAACCAGGGTCCAGAGATCTGTTTAACAAGCACTCTAGTTTTTTCTTATCCTTAGAAAAATTTTGGAGATACAGTTGACCATTGGACAACATGGGAGTTAGGGATACCAACTATTGACTCCCCAAAACTTTACTATTAGAGCCTTACTGATAACATAAACTGTAAACAAGACATATTTGTGTGTTATGTGTATTAGGCATCATATCCTTACAATCGAGTAAGCTAGAGAAAAGAAGCTATTAAGAAAATCATAACGCAAATACATTAATAGTATTTTTTAAAATATGTTTTTGATTTTAGGAAGGGAGCGGGAGAGAAAGAAACGTCGATGAGATAGAAACATCAGCATTGATCCCCTGCCTCTTGCACCCTCCCTGCTGGGGATCGAGCCCATAACGCAGGCACATGCCCTGACTAGGAATCAAACTGGCAGCCTCCTGGTGCATGGGTTGATGCCAATCCCTGAGCCATATCAGCCAGGCTATGTTATTTTTTGGGGGGGAAAATATCTGCTTATAAGTGGACCTGCTCAGTTCAAACTCATATTGTTCAAGAGTCAACTTTGTATGAAAATAGGAAAAGCATAGATAATTTAATATTAGAATATAGAACATTTTATCAGCCTTGATATGAAAATGTAAAAGTTCAGGAGACAGCTAGGAGTGAGAAGAATGAGGAAAGAAAGGTAAAAAGCTGATTAGTAGAATCAAGAAATACTGTATATGTTTGGTAGAACAAAGAGCTATAAAGTGTAAAGATTAGATAATAGAGAGTTTAAGAGGAATAGGTTGAATCACCAAACTTATTTTTGAGATTTGGAATCAGTAGATAATTTCTGAAATGGATACAACTAATCATAGTTATATTATTTAGGGAGATGAATAAAATCTACACTAGACTTAAGCAAATTGAAGAGGTGAGAGTGGGTTGCTCTGATAGGCCTGCATTGGAGAGAGGTGGGGACTTCTGCTGTTTTAACCTTGAATATGCATTGTCCTGTTTAAACAACAACAAAATAGATATTTGGAAAAGCAAATTGTCAACAACTTGGTTTCAACTCGAAAGAGACAACTGATCAGAGCTTCACTAATTCACTCTGAGCCTCTGAGGAAGGACTGTCTGTCTCTAATGTGTGCTTCTGTTTAAAGAGGGATGCACATTGCAGCAGTGCTTGCTGCATAGACCGTTTCCATCTCTGGCTCACAGGTATAATGTGGATTACCCTTTCATTTTAAGGATCAGGAGAGATAGTGCATATCTTTAAATCCACCTTTGGAGACTCTTAATACTTTAAATGGAGCATAATAGCACTGACCCTAGCAAATGTTTAATGGAAGATTCTCATCCTTCTCTTGTGCATTAGGTCAGTGCTTAGCTCTCTCAGTGTGCCAGGAGAACTCCTTTTTCTCTAAGCTTACAGGCTGAGAGTGCTCCGGAGATGGAGCACAAACCTGTCTTAGCTGTGGGCATAGCTCACTTTTTAGCACCTTCGTATCCCAGTATTTAGTACATTTCCTTTTACATAACTAAATTATACATTGCTTAATTGAACAACATAGAAAAAAATTAAGTTTCCAATAAATTGATTAACTTTATCAAGCTCAGGAACTAGAACTTGGGCTCCTGGCCTCTGCATGCATTGCTCCTGTGTGAATTTATTGGCGTATTGCTCACCCAAAGCATTATTCTATGTAATCTAGAGCCATATTTTATTTTCCTAGAAATAATTTTTAGTGCATTTTTATTTATACTATTTGATGACCTAAATATATGGTTACCTGAGACCATTCACTCATTTACACTCCTTTTACCTTCCAAAATGGCAATTAGAAAACAATTTAAATATATATTGTCATTGCCTTAGTATTGAAGTAGAATGTTATTTAGATCTCAATTTAAAGAGCAGTTCTCACAGACCTTTAGGTTTTATCAATCACAGCTTCATATCTTCCTCAGCCTTGAGAGACGTGCACTCAACTTACATCTTAATACATTTGTTGGGTCTTGTTCCCAGTTAATAGGAGCATTGGGGCTTTAGGGAAATTTATCACCAGATCTGTGTGCTAGAGGTATCATTTACTGGTGGTTTTTTTTGTTTTTGTTTTTGTTTTGTGTGTGTGTGTGTGTGTGTGTGTGTGTGTGTATGTGTTTAATATATATATATATTTTATTGATTTCAGAGAGGAAGGGAAAGGGAGAGAGATAGAAACATCAATGATGAGTGAGAATCATTGATGGGCTGCCTCCTGCACACACACCCCACCCCCACCCAGGGATTGAGCCTGCAACCCAGGCATGTACCTTGACCAGAATCGAACCCGGGGCCCTTCAGTCCACAGGCTAATGCTCTATCCACTGAGCCAAACCAGCTAGGGAGAGGTATCATTTACTCTTCTTCTTCTTTTTTTTTTTTTTAATATTAATTTTCTACAGAGAGGAAGGGAGAGGGATAGAGTGTCAAAAACATCCATGGGAGAGAAACATCAATCAGCTGCCTCCTGCACATCTCCCACCAAGGTACATGACCTTGACTGGAATCGAACCTTTAGTCCGCAGGCCGACACTATCCACTGAGCCAAACCTGTTAGGGCATCATTTACTCTTAATTACTAAGGCAGCCCAGCTGTTCTGTCAAGTTCCCTGCCTTAATTTTAATAATGAATTTATCTGGTTTGTGCAGCATCCAGAATTCTGAAGATTTGAAATTATTGTTAATTTTCATCACAGTGGTAGTTCCCTAATGTAACAACTGAAGTAATCTGCTAAAGCAACAATTTTCAACCTTTTTCATCTCAGGGCACACATAAACTAATTAAAACTATGCCGCACACACACACACAAAATTGTTTTTTGCTGGTCTGACAGAAAATAGGTATAATTTTGATTTACTCATATCTGATGGCTATTGCTGTGCTGGCTGTTATCATTTTTTTATTTTTTATTTGATAATCTAAGGGGAAAGAGGTGAATATCCCTGGCTAAATAGTCAGGTAGTGGATGTTTTAAAAATTCTTGAGATACACGGGTTGAAAAATCACTGTACTAAAGGATTGCATTTAAAAAATATTTTTATTGATTTTGGAGAGGAAGGGAAAGGGAGAGAGAAATAAAAATATCCTCCTAGCCAAAACCGGTTTGGCTCAGTGGTAGAGCGTCAGTCTGCGGACTGAAAGGTCCCGGGTTCGATTCCGGTCATGGGCATATACTTTGGTTGCGGGCACATCTGGGTAGGGGGTGTGCAAGAGGCAGCTGGTCGATGTTTCTCTCTCATCGACATTTCTAGCTCTCTGTCTCTCTCCCTTCCTCTCTGTAAAATATCAATAAAATATATATTTTTTAAAATCCTCCTGTACACCCCACACTGGGGATCCAGCCTTGCAGTTCAGGCATGTGCCCTGACTGGGAATCGAACTGTCACCCACTGAGCCACACCGGCTGGGCTAAAGGATTGTATTTTTATTCTCTTCAAATTCTACCTTATCTTTGTGACTTAAAGCAGAGAAAATAATTACAGATTGATGATTGAAAGATACATTTCAATAAAAGTGCCTGTTGTTTTATTGTATTTTATTTAAATTATACAGATTTTTAAAAGTATTTAAAATATACATTTCAGTATGTAATGAAGATAAGTTTCTGTTATCAAAATTTTTTTAAAAGAAATTTACCTTAATGTTAACATTGTTATCACTTTGAGTAGAAAGGAATTATTCATTTCTTTTATTTGGGTAAGACCTTTAGACCTTTGTTCATATAAATTCTAGGCATAAATTGGGAATATTCTGTTGTTCAGTTTCTCTTAGGGCATTGACATCAGTTTTAATCCATTTCACTTAATAAAAACTTTTCAAAATGGCATTTTTCATATTTGGGATTTTAGTCTATTTTAGACATTTTCTGCTTTGGATGTTTAAACCACAAGGATAAAAGTAATGAATTCAGCAACCTAAATATGATTTATTTGGTGTATATTTCTTTTTAATGATTATAATGGAGCAAGTTTTAAAAGTTGAATTAAATTTTAATTGGGAGTTAAAGTTAATTTTGAAAATACCTTTTAAATCTTTTTAAAATTTAAAGTGGATAAAAGTATAATTGCACTAAAGAATGGGCTCATTCATTGTTTGTTTGTTTTCTTTCCAGAGAATGAAGCTGGTCACTATATTTCCCCCTTTCATGATATTCCTCTGAAGGTGGACTCTAAAGAGGTATTGTTTTAACTTGTTTTGGGGAAGAAAATACATACTTCTAGTGTCGCCATAAAATGCTTTTTGAAAGCACCTAGAAAGAAAAGAATGTGGTCACAAGTCAGGAAGGATATGAGTTACTACCACAGGATTGTAGCCTCCTCCATGGACTAGAATTTGTATGAGAATAGGATCCTGTCTGGAAGACTTAGGGAGAAAGGAATGGTAGTGGGCCATAAAGCTTAGAATCCGGTAGAAAATAAAGGTTTAAGGTTAAGAATTTAAGAGGTTAATAACAGGCTTAATTTAATAATAATAATAAAATAATTAACATTTGAGGATTTTTTTTTCTATTTGCTGGCCACAGTGTGAACCTATGCCATTTTATTTAATCCTTATGAGTCACTATTATCTCTTAAGAACACCAAAGCTGAAGGCATTTCACTGATTTATCTAAGATCAAACAGCTGGTTAAATTCGCCTGTATTATCACAATAGGTGAGGGCTACTATTGCCCTTATGTTGTTAATGAGGTTAATTAACTGCCTTGCCCTTGATCAGAAATCTAGTCTGTTGTGAAGGTGGGGTTTTTAACTAGCAATTCTGATTGCTCATGGTCTTAAACCACTCTACAAAGCAGATGCTGGAAAAATAAGTTGGAAGATGGTGATCTTTGAATAGCTCTTCTCCTGGAACCTAAAATTACTTGACAGATGTGCTTCAGGGAAGAATGTAAGCCAAATAGGAGTGGGAGACCTGCTGCCGAAGGTGGTGCTGGGAGCTGAGAATGGCACAGAATCATGGGAGATTTTGCCTAGCTGGCAAGATGGCGTAGTTGGCAGCGAATGTTAGTTATCCTCACTAAGTTGGAAATTCTTTCCTTAAAATGCCAGTAGCTAATGGGTGTATTTCACTACCAAATGTAGTGAGGGGCATGGTTCTTAAGTAAATGACCAGGACTGCGTTCCAGGTCGAGGTCAAACGGGGCTGGTGGATGGGATGGGGCTTTCTAGATCAGTGCAGGGCAGAGGCCAGTGAAGTGGGAAGCTGCTTCTGATGCAAGAGTGGCTTGACATCGGTGTTACCTTGGAGGCTGAATATAAGGCACCATCCTAAGGTTATGGAAGGCTGAAGTAGGATTTGTGCTGCCTTTTAGCCCTTCAGAAGACTGGACTGTCAATAATGATGGCAATAAGGAGAATAATAGTGAAGATTTATTGGGTGCTCCCTGTGCTTTGCAAAACATTGTGCTCGGTGCTTGCCTTGCATTATCTCAATAGGCGAGGGCTACTATTACCCTTATGTTGTTAATGAGGTTGACTGCCTTGCCCAAGGTCAGAAATCTAGTCTGTTGTGGAGATGGGGTTTGCACTTAGGTGCTCTAACCCATAACTTCTACTCTTAACTGGTCTTGTGCAGTCCTTCCAGCTCATCACTTCTAACAAGTGTTCAGCTACAGAACAAAGGGCCATATCACCTGGAGAGAGAGAGAAACCAAAGAGAGAGCAGAAAGAACTTCATTTTACCGGGTGTGTCCCTGTAAGTGTAAGGGTGTGTGTGTGTGTGTGTGTGTGTGTGTGTGTGTGTGTGTGTGACCATCCCTATGTTTTGTTCTGTTTGGGACAGGGAACTATCCAACCTAAATATCTTGTGTTTCCCATCACCTCTCCTTGCTTTTGGCCACAAGTGCATGCATTCACTTTTTCATTTGTTCATTAATTTAATCTAGCGATTTCCAACCTTTTTTATCTTATGGCACATAATAGACTCATTAAAATTCCATGGCACACCAAAAAATATATTTTGTCTGTCTGAAAAAAAAGGTACAATTTTGATTGATTTACAAAAACGATAATAATAATTTCCTACGCTTTTTGCTCCAAAGTGACTTAAAAACAAACAAACCGGGTGCCTATACTTATATAGAAGGATTTCTGGTACCAAGAACTAACCAATCAAATGCAACCTTATTATGTGACATGACCAATAAGATACAACTCTGTTATATCTCCTATATATATATTTTATGATTCAACACAGGGCATTCACACCGGATGGCCATTGTTGTGTTGGCTGTTGTCATTTTTTTTTAAGTTGACAATCTAAGGGAAAAGAGGTCAGTGCTCTTGATTAAATAGTCAATTATTTTAAAAATTCATATGTTTTAAAAAATTCTTGCAGCACACAGGTTTAAAATAGCTGTTTTAATCATTCAATAATCATTGCTTAAGCCAGCCAGTATTCCAGGCACTAGGAATGCAGTGGTGAATATGATAGATGTATCTCCTCCTCAGTTGGAGAAGACAGACAACCAGAAAACAGACATGCCAGGCAGATAGTGTTAAGGGCTGTTAAGCCAGAACAGGGTAATGAAAGAAGGAGTGACTAATAGGATGCTGCTTGTGTACCATGGCAACATCTGTGTAGCTAACAAAAAAAATAATAACATTGGGAAACATGTGGTAGGAAGGGTAGAGGTATGGAAGGAAAGAGTGGAGTAGAAATTAGCAGGCATAATATTCAGCCTAGGGGAGGAGGGCTTTGGGGGAATATGGAAATTAGGATAGGGCAGGGCAAACTGTGACAAGACACACTAGTGAATTCTGGGCACGTGGAGATTGATACGCTCAGTGCTTATATGAATATGCTTTCCCTGCTCTCTGCTGTAATAATTGGTTAGAACTATTGTATCTTGTACTTTGGGATGTGGTATTTTAGGAATAGTAGTAATGTTTCACAGCAAACTTGGAATAATCATTTTTCTTGGAATAATCATTTGTTTTGTTTCTTTCATTCCTCATCATTTTGGTGTAAAAGTTACATGTAATGTGTGTGAGCATTTCTGAATGGCATAGTTTTTCTTCCCAACCCAGCATATACTCAGTTTTAATTTAAAAGTGCATGGTGGAGGCGCAGTAATCGCACCTTGGTGGGATTTGCAGGCAGGAGGTGCAGTTGAGTGTTTTCATGGCTTGTTAGTCATGTTCCCTGGAGTTTCATCTCAGTAATGAAATGACCGTTTTAAGTGCAGTCACTGGAAACTGCCAGTCTTTCCTTAAAGACTGAATGGAGCCTTTGCTTATTTTATAAAATCTAGGAGAATATACTTGAAAGAAATTAAACTTCTCTGATGATTCATTTTATGAAACACTTTGATGCCTCATGCACGTGGGGGTGCAAATACTAAGAGAAAAACGAACAAGCCTTTGGTGGGCTCTCTGTTTCTTCAGGTTTCTGCACAGCATCCAGTGAGACGTTTATGCAACAGGCATATTTTCATGGCTTTGCAGGGCAGCTGTATTTTCATGGCATGTTACCATCATAAATACCATCTTTTCTTTTATAGGAAAATGGCATTCCTACAAAGAGAGCACGGAATGATGAATCTGAGGTATACCTAAAGGTTTCTGTTTCTGTGAATCACCTATATTGTCTGTTAAAGACCTTGGTGACAGTTTGCCATTTGTAAAGTGCTTCTGAATTTTCCCCTGCAAGACTTTCGTGCGCAGTCTGATGTTTTTCTTCTTCAGGTATCACTTTAAGACACTAGTGATGCTATTACCATTTCACTTTTTTTTTTTTACTTGTGGTAAAATATACATAACAAAATTTACCATTTTATTTATTGCACACTCTTTTACATGTATCTTAAAGTATTCAGTCATCATCTTTTTATTACAAGGGATAATATGTTTCAACAACTATTTTCGAATCCAGGAACAAGTCTTTTGGAGATAAAGAAAAAGATAGTTTAGCCTACTGATATGCTAAAATTTTTTGACTTAGGAACAGAACATTTGATTGATCAATCTCTTTTTATCTTGCTGATACCAGATGGCTTTTCTACCACCTTCTCAGCTTCCCTTTTCCTTCCTAACCTATTTCCATCCACTCTCTTCCTAAGTGAAACTTAGGACCCTAATCCGCTTCCAAACATAGCTCTGAGGGTTACAATTCCTACCACCTTTGCCTAACCTAGAAAATGGTCCCTAAGCCATCTACAATGGAACCATGTAAGGCACTTCTTAAAATTTTAGATTCCTGGTCCCATTCCATGCGCACTAAATCAGAATCTCTGCTTGATGGGAACTGTTAGTCTGCCTGTTGAAACTAATGCCAGGGTATCCTGTACACCTGAACTTTGAGAACCAATGCCCTACATGTTGGGTAAAAAGTCATTCAGGGCCTCAGATTTTATAGGTTCCTAGAGACTTTGTGTGTTAACCTGGAAACAGTTGATTCAGTGGAAAAAATGAATTCTGAGTTCATACAGCTGACTTAAAATTTCATTTTTAGAACATGGTTTATATTAGAGACTGCATTACTTGATTTTTTTATTTTTAAAAATTACCTTCCATTTTCCTCATCCACCACCCCTGGCAACCACTTTTCTATGCTCTGTTTCTATGAGCTTGACCCTTTTGAAGATTCCACATGTAAGTGATGCCATGCAGAATTTGCCTTTCTCTAGCTTATTCAGAAAGCATAATGCCCTAAAGGTCCATCCATGTTATTGTAAATGGCAGGATTCCCTTCTCTGGGGGAGTAGTATTCCATTGTGCATATGTACCATATCTTCTTTATCCATTCATCCATTGGTGGACACTTAACGTTATTTTATATCTTTTAAAAAAATATATACATTTTATTGATTTTTTACAGAGAGGAAGAGAAAGGGATATTTAGAAACATCAATGAGAGAGACTCATCTATCAGCTGCCTCTTGCACACTCCCTACTGGGGATGTGCCCGCAACCAAGATAGTATACCCTTGACCAAAATCGAACCTGGGATCTTTCAGGCTGATGCTCTATCCACTGAGCCAAATCAGTTTTGGCTTATTTTATATCTTGCCTGTTGTGAATAATGCTGCAGTGAGCATGGGAATGCAGATAGCTCTTTAATATCTTGTTTTTTTGTGTGTTTTTCCCCTCCCTTTGTATGTATGTATGTGTGCATGTGTGTGTATATCTCCAGAGGTGGAATTGCTGAATAATGTAATTCTGTTTTTAATTTCTTAAGGCACCTCCATACTGTTTTCCATAGCAGCCTTACCAATTTACATTCCCATCAAGAGTGCATAAGAGTTCTTTCTACATCCTCACCAGTATTTGTTATTTCTTGTCTTTTTTATAATAGCCACTAGAGGCCTGGTGCATGAAATTTGTGCAAAGGTAGGGTCCCTAGACCTGGCCGGCAATCAGGGCTGATTGGGACCTTTTGGCTGTAGGCCAGGGCCTCCAGTCCCCAGCTGCCACCTGGGGTCTTTCTTCATTCCATGCCGCCCCCTGGTGGTTAGCACATGTCATAGTGAGCGATCAAACTCCCAGTCTCCAGGTCAAACTCCCGAGTGGACACTTTGCATATTAGCCTTTTATATATATAAACTCTAACAGGAGTAAAGTAATATTTCTTTATGTTTTTTATTTGCATTTCCCTGATGACTAGTGATATAGAGCACCTTTTCACGTACCTGTTGGCTATCTGTATGTCTACTTTAGAAAACAGTCTATTGTTTAGTCCTTGTTGCCATTTTTAATCAGGATTTTTTGCTTTTTTTGCTATTGAGTTGTATGAGTTTATATATTTTGGTTATTAACCCCTTATGAGATTTATGATTTGCAAATATCTTTGCCCATCCCCTAGGTTATTTTTTTATTTTGTTGATGTTCCTTTGCTATGCAGAGATTTTTGTTTGTTTGTTTGTTTGTTTGTTTTAATCTTCACACTCAATGTTATGTTTTTGTAGCTTTTAGAAAGAGAGGAATGGAGAGAGAAAGAGAGAAAAATTTATCAGTTGCCTCCTATATACACCGAGATGGAGAAAGGGAGAGAGGGAGAGAAGGGGAGAGAGGAAGAGAAGACATTGATCAGTTGCCTCCTATACACATCTCGAACTTGCAATCTAGGTATATTCCCCAACTGGGTATCAAACCTACAGCCTTTTTGGTGTAAAGGATGATGTTCCAACCAACTGAACCACCCAGCCAGGGCATCTTTGCAGAAGTTTTTTAGTTTGATGTAGTCTCATTGTTTATGTTTGCTTTTGTTGCCTTTGTTTTTAGTGTGAAATCCAAAGACTATTTGATATTTTAAGTTAGTAAAAGGAAAAAGTGTGGTTTCTTCCTTTATGCATATAAAATTTACTGACTGCTTTTTCACGTTATTATTTTTCATTCTGACTTCTACAATAAATATAGGAGGGAAATGGAGAGATAGAAAATACCTGAGGGGAAGGTAAATGTCCCTGGTTTGTTCTCAACTTTCTGATTTAAAACATGACCCCCTGTATCGTTTTGGTTGAAAAATTTCAGCAGACCATTATTGCTTTATAATTAACACTGTTAGGATAACCAGAGTAACATGGGCTTTAAAAAATTACAGGCCATACACATTTTAGCTGAAGAGAAGAAAATAGGACTGGTAATATGCTCTTAGTGATCAGGAACAAATGGTCAGGGGAGTGTGGTTTGCAGGCTGAAAATTCAAACCTCATCTATCGTTCTTTTAGCCTAATTCAAGTCTCTGTGAGTGGTTTTGGTAGATATCATTGTGTGAAACAATCGTCACTAGCTAGGTCTTCTCTGCCACCTCTGAGTATGCATTTGCATGCGACTGTTCTCTTAGAGCCAGGCTTTCGGGGATGAATAAATTATGTGAACATCTGCCATTTATTTTTTACAGCTACTTCAGACGTATTTAAACAGGTGCTGGGTACCTCCTGAAAGAGCCTGGGAAATGAAACCTAACCGTGGGACTGTGTGCCAGGTTGCTAGGAGAGGTCTGAGACATGCTCTCACGGAGCAGTTGTTGAGAACTCATTCTCGTCTTTGTTCTTTAGCTCGTTAAGAGTATGTGGCTTTGTCATCTGTAAACTTTAGTCCTATCCAGAAAAACATAAAGACCATCAGGACTTTGTGGCTCAATTTATACCTATATTTAATTGTGTAAATGACATTGCTTGAATTAATACCATTCATGTTTCACCAAGATATTGTTTATCAGCGCTTTAAACCAGAGGTTCTCAACTCTGCTGCATATTAAAATTGCTTGGACAGCTTTTGAAAATAGGCAGTGCCCTGGCTGTTCCCCCTGCCTCCTCCAAAAAAGAAAAAAAGAAAAGAAAAAAGATAACTGAGAAGTGGGGCTCTTTTCTAATTGGTTAATGTTCTCCAGATGATTTTCCTGTGTGGCATGATTGGGAATAGTTCTGTTTAATCACTGCTTCTCAAATGATCTGTTGAATGACTAGATTTTGTTGTTGTTATTTCTGGTCTGTTATGAACTGACTAGAGAGGCCCAGTACACGAAAATCTGTGCACTCGAGGGGGAGGGGGTCCCTCAGCCCGGCCTGCGCTTTCCTGCAGTCCAGGACCCCTTGGGGGATGTCCCTGCTCCTGGGGACCGGGCCTAAGCTGTCAGTCGGACACCCTTAGCACTGCCCTGGAGGTGAAAGGGGCTCCCGCCACTGCCGCTGTGCTCGGAGCCATCAGCCCACTGTGTTGAGGTCTGCCCCCTGGTGGTCAGTGTGTGTAGGGTCAATTTGCGTATTACCCTTTTATTATATAGGACTAGAGGCCTGGTACATGAAATTTGTGCACTAGGTGGGGGGAGCCCTCAGCCCAGCCTGTACCCTCTCCAATCCGGAATATCCCTCTCACAATCCAGGACCACTGGCTCCTAACTGCTTACCTGCCTGCCTGCCTGATCGCCCCTAACTGACCCTCCTGCTGACCTGATCACTCCCAACTGCCCCCGCCCCCCACTGGCCTGGTAGCCCTTAACTGACCCCCCCCCCCATCAGCTTGGTCACCCCTTACTGCCCATTCCCTGCTGGCCTGGGGGCCCCTTTCTGCCCCCCTCTCCCCCGCTGTCCTGGTCACCTCCAACTTCCCCCCCACCCCTGCCAACCTGGTCGCCCCACACAGTCTGTTGTTCAGTTGTTTGGTCAGCCCTCACTAACCCCTGCCAGCCTGGTCACCCCATGCAGTTTGGTCATTACTGTTACTCTGACAGCATCCCGGACAATTTGCATATTCCTCTATTGTTACTATAGATACTGAAAAAAAAATGCCATCAAAGTGAATTATTAGAAAAGTATAATTCAGGTTTCAAATTGATATTTTTAGGTTCAGTAAACATAAAAATTACTCCATCAAATTGCTGTAATTGATTCTAACTGAACCAATAACAATTAACTTGCAGATTAGTCCTGGTCCATGACCACACTTGAAACATTGCTTTGCCAGGATAAGTTATTAGTTACTGATATCAAAATGTCATGCAAGTCAACTTGAACCTTAAGACTTTCTCTTTGTAACTCTAAAACTGTGGGAAATTATACCTTTATGTTCCTAGTTACTGTAGGAAATAGTTTTTACTTAATATTGACCCAGGGTTTCCTTTGTTTTAAGCACTCTGCAAAGTTCAGAAATGATTAAAAGAAGTAATGATCCTTTTGTAAGTTTAGGAAACCAGAGATCATGAGACAGAAAAGTGCTTCTCTTTGTAAGCTTTATAACTCCCTACCGATGTCCTTAATTTTATACGATGATCATAATTTGGGTTTAAGTATTATTTTATAATTTTCAAAATATTTTACTTTATAATTGTCTGTGTATTTTCATTTAAATTATACGATTGGTGTTCATACCAGCCTGTGTGGTAAATAGGACAATGATTATCACATATACTTTACAGATTGGGAAAGTGAGAAATTTAGCTTACATGGTGAACTTTGTCTCTATTTTAGATTGTGAAAATGAAAATGAAAATAAGATTCCTGACTTCATTTTGGTTCTGTCACTATACTGCTAAGATATCTCCAGAAATGTAGCAACTCCTAACATTGTGCAATAGTAGACAAGTGACATGATGACTTAAATTCTGCTGTGTTTTAGACAATTTATCTAATTGTTTAGAGAAAATTTAGGACATAGGCAGACATATGATGCAGACTCTAAACATTTTTTTCTGTGTGTGGGGGGGAGTAAAGGGGGGGAGACTAAAACATTCTCCTATGGGAGATAAGTGAAAAAATAAAGGATAGGTTAAAAATTTAAATTTTCTCTTTTTTTTTAAACTGCAGAATTTGTTTCACATGATTGTTGAAGTACCTCGGTGGACAAATGCTAAAATGGAGGTATGGATATATTCTATTACTATCAAATGAATATGATAATCATGATACAAAAACTTTGTTTCAAATTGTTTGCTATAATATTTTGAATTTAGGGTGGTTGACAAACTTGTTTGTAATAATTGAAGACATTCTTATGAAATTACTTTGAATTTAATTTCAAAAGAAAACTATTAGTCAAAGCTGATTCTCTACTTTAAAGAGAATGTTTTCCATTTTAGCCTCTCTAGTTTGTTATATACATACTAGAGGCCCAGTGTACAAAATTCATGCACAAGGTGGGAGGAGGGGCACTGTTCCTCAGCCCAGCCTGCACCCACTTCAATCTGGGACCCCTCAAGAGATGTCCGACTGCTCATTTAGCCCCAATCCCACCGAGCACTCAGACATCCCTCTCACAATCCAAGACTGCTGGCTCCTAACTGCTCGTCTGCCTGCCTCCCTGATTGCCCCACCGCTCTGCCTGCCAGCCTGATCACCCCCTAACACTCCCCTGCCAGCCTGATTGATGCCTAACTGCTCCCCTGCCAGCCTGTTTGCCCTTAACTGCCCTTCTCTGCAGGCCTGGTCACCCCTTACTGCCCTCCCTTGCCAGCCTGGTCCTTCCCAACTTCCCTTTCCTGTAGGCCTGGTTCCCCTAATTGCTCTCCCCTGCTGGCCTGGTTGCCCACAACTTCCCTCCCCTGCTGGCCATCTGGTGGCAGCCATCTTGTGTCAACATGGGGGTTGTCCATCTTTGACCACATGGGGCAGCCATTTGTGTGTTGAGTGACAGTCAATTTGCATATTACCTTTTTATTATATAGGATTTAATTTTCCTTGACTCTTCTCTGTCTTTGAAAATGACAAATATTTTTAACATTTACTTAAATAGATTCTGGCATGCATTTTGTTCATAGACACCACTGAAACTTATCTGTATGGGGCTTATGGCAACTTCAGTTTCTAAGGACTTAATTCTTCTTTAGATTTTGTTCTACCAGGAATGAAAGCATTTTTCCTGGTCAGCTCTTAACTTAGGAGCACCCTCTAAGAGCATCTGCTATTCCCCTAGGTAGCTTTAAAAAAAAAAAAAAAAATCTTCCCATGAGACATGAATCTATCAAGAACTTACCTCTTGCTTTTCAGAATTTTATTACTTCATCTTCAGTTAAATAACAATCCTTATAATTCTGAGTGAAATTTAATTTATGGTACTTAGTATGGTTATTTAAGCCTTCTTCTACAACTTTGGATTTGAAGGCAGGTATGATTTCAAGTATTTAAATTAATGATTGTTATGCACATGTATAATTTTCAGAATTTCTATTTGGAGAATTGTCACTAATTTTACTAGGTACTGGTAGTAATTTATTTTAAATTTTTTGCTAATATTTTATTTTGTCATCAATCCTCACCTGAGGACATTTTTCCCATTGGGTTTTAGAGAATGAAAGAGAGGGAGGGAGGGAGGGAGGGAAGGAGGGAGAGAGAGAAAGAGAGAGAGAGAGAGAGAGAGAGAGAGAGAGAGAGAGAGAGAGAGAGAGAAACACCAGTGTGAGAGAGACACATTGATTGGTTGCCTCATGCACAAACCTTGTCCGGGGCTGGATATCAAACCTGGAACTCAGGTATGTGCCCTTGACTGAGGTGTAAGAGCTGACACTTAACCACTGAACCATGCTGGTCAGGGCTTAGTTAATATTTTAATAGAAAAAAGTTGGTCTTGTTCAACTATACTGTTTCATCATTCTGGCTACTCTCTACATAGGATATAGGATAGAGACTCTGAGAGTCTACCTAATTTAAGCAGTGTTTGCTTATTCAAACATAGCTTCAGTTATTGTTTACTTTATAAGATAGGTTTTTGTGAGAGTGTGTGTGTGTTTGTGTATGTGTGTTTTGCATGGCATTTTGGATATGTCTGATAGAAAGGTAACTTGGAAATGAAATCACCTGGTGAAAATCTTTGAGTTAACTTTATTGTAAGATTGATGGTAAAAAGCCTGAGATCAGTAGCAAAAAGGAAGTTGATTAATTTTTATCCTCTTGCTGTTTCAAACATTTGTATTAAAAATAATGAGTGCCTAAATAATAGAGTGCCTAAGTATATAATCTGATATTTCCTTCCCAGATGTTGTTTTTTTTTACTAAATTAGAAATAAGAACTAGCTTAATTTATTTTAAAGTATCTTTGATCAGTAAATTGTGATATGAGTATTTAGTCTTTTTATAGCAGATCTTAAAAATATTATTTAAAGATAGGATTAATCATTTCTCATCCTCCTACCCCCTTTTGTCCATGATCTGCTTAGATTGCCACGAAGGAGCCATTGAATCCCATTAAACAAGATGCAAAGGATGGCAAGCTACGCTATGTGGCGAACGTTTTTCCTCACAAGGGTTATATCTGGAATTATGGTACCCTCCCTCAGGTAACATTTTTGTTATAATGGTAAAACTTTTCTGTCTTCTGAAAAAATTGCCTTGTAAATCCTGTGAGCTACTTGAATTTAAATGGATTCTGAGGACATGTCAGTTTGAGAGATTTATAAATTTAAAAATTTTTAATGTGGAGTTTTATTGTATCAATAAATTTTTTCCAAACTTTATATCTGTGCTCTAGCTCTTGGAGTTAGGCTTATAGAACATTCACATTTGGCATTATGAACACTTTTTTTCTCAGCTTGACTGTTAAGATTCAGTTAAAATATTTTTTCTGCTTTATCTGTCATCATTTTTTTGAATATGACAAACAATGCTTTTATATATTCACATGGTAGCATGAATTTTATTTTTTAAACTTTAACAGATGAATTTTTAAGTAACTTTTTTTCAGAACTCATGGTGAATTGAGTTAGATGACTTAATTATTCATTATTATGAATGTATAACTGTTCAATGGAAAGCAGTAAAAGCAAGGACTAAAAAATGGTAAAGCAGCATTCCTGTTAGAGAATGACACTATTTTTTTTTTCTTTCTATCCTTTTTTTTGTTTTCTTCTTCTGTTTATCACTTCTGGAAAGTGGTAACTTTTGTAGGTGACTTAGTGAATAAATTCAGATTATGCAGAATCAAAAGGCTGAGTTAGTGACATAGAGAGGCATTTGCCTTTATGTTTATAAAAGCCATTAGACCATTCATGTATCTGGATGTCCATTTTGTATTTTCATTTTTTAAATTAATTTTAACATTTTGCATGAAGTTCTAAAATACTTTTGGGGAAGTTTCTGAGGAAAGGGATCTTGCTTTATCCAACTCAGAAACACAGCTGTCCATGTAGAATAAACATTCACAGGAAAAGAAAAAAGAAAATTGTTTTCTAAAGAGTCAGGCTGCCTTTGATGCAGTTAGACCACACACGTGGAAAGGTTCTTTGTTAAAATAGGCACTTTTAAAATGACCTGCTCAGAATGAGAATGTCTGTTGAAACTATAAAGATAGCTTTTGTGCATACCAGGTGCCTAAATAGACATTTTGTTTGACCTGGTGAGAAGATTAAAAAAATAATAATAATAATAATTGTTAAGCTTAGGGAATACTTTCTGCTTAATAATAAGTGACAAAAGAATATGGGTTTTGGGATCAGATTGCCATTTATTAGTAATGTAACCTTGGGCAAGTAATGTCTTTCTTTGCTCATTTTCTTCATTTATAAATTAGAGATGATAAAGTACCTTCTGCAAATGGTTGTGTTGAGGTTTAATGAGTTATTGCAGATTTATCTTAGAATAGTGCCTAATGGGTAGTAATCACATTATTACTACTGTTACTTTTATTATTATACTAGAGGCATGGTGCATGAAATTCATGGAGGGGTGAGGAGGGGGTCCCTCAGCCCTACCTATACCCTTCCCAATGCAGGAGCCATTGGGGGATGTCCAACTACCAGTTTAGGCTCGATCCCTCTCAAAATCCGGGACCTTCAGCTCCTAACCACTCACCTGCCTGCCTGCCTGTCCTAACCACTCTGCCTGGCGGCATGATATGTGTATATGAATGTATGTATTAGTCTTCAGCAAAAGAGTATACTACAGATTGCATAGAAGTTATTTATCAAAAACAACCCCCCAAAAAATAAATTAATGTTTATAAAAAGTAGAAATTAGGTCAGTTGTTTTATGAGAAAGGATAAATAGCTTCCTTGTACATACTAAGACAGAATGGAAGCCAGCCCCTGGTCCCATTTACATTTTTTAAAAAATAGGTTTTTATTGATATTAGAGAGAGAGAAACAGCAATGTGAGAGAAATATTGATTGGTTGCCTCCTATACGTACCCTGACTGGGGATTGAACCTGCAACCCGCAATGTGCCCTGATTGGGAATCAAACTGGTAACCTTTCAGTGCATGGGATAATGTTCAGTCAACTAAATCACATTGGCCAAGGCTCCATTTGTATTTTTGGTCTCATTTCCAACTTCCCCTCATCCTTCTCCTCCTGCTCCATCACTGCCACAGTGACCATCTTACAATCCTCTGGTACCTCAGGCATGCGCCTGCCTCAGGCCTGCACATTCACTCTTTCCCAATGTGCACATGACCTCCCCCTTACATAATTGCTCAGGAGTCATCTTCTTCCTGACGTCTGCCCTGTGCATCCTTTACAGTTTTAACTCTGCCTCCTGTACTCTCATTCCATCTTCCCTGCTTTATTTATTTCCCTTTTCCACAACACCTACCAACATCTAATATGCTATGTAATTTAGTTATCTGTTTATTGTTAATTCTTCCAGCTAGAATGCAGACTTAATGAAGCATTCTATCTGTTTTGTTCACTGATGTCTCCCAACTGCACAGCTTAGTGCTTAGAACAGAGTAGGCACTCAATAAATATTTGTGGGGTGAACAAATTAATAAATGCCTTGTGTGAGTTGCATTTGTTTTGTAGATGTGTGTGGGTTTTTGCTCTTAGGATTTGTCTTGTAACAGCACGATTTTGTTCAAGCAGTTACCAAGCCAACCGTGCTTGCAAGAACATTTAAGCAGCAGAACACTGTGTAAGTAGCAGTCTCTCCACTTAGCTTGGATTCATCAGAGTGCCATCATTATTTCTGACCGTCAGCTGTCTAGACTGTTTCACCTTAGTACCTTCTCCCACACTAGCAGTAGTGCCTTCCTCAGACCTGAGTTTGACCTGGGCAAAAGTCATTTTTGTCTTCCCCCAATCTTTCTGAGTGAATACTTAGAAGAACCATCTGGATGATGTTCAAGGACTAGAATCACTAAATTCAAGATTTCTTCAGTCTTAATAGATGATTGTTGTGTTTATTATTTTGACCTTTATTATAACTTTGGTTCCTTGTCCCCAAGTATCATTTAGTACCACTTAGTAGCTTTGTAACATGAGACCAGTGACCACATCGCTCCAGGTCTATTTGTTCACCTCTGTCATCCTACCATCTACCCCACAAGGTGATTGCAAATATTGAATGAGATGGTCAAAGCCAAGTGCTTAGCCCCATAGTGAGTTCTCAGTCATATTATCTCGATGATGATACTGTTGGCTACTGCTGTTTGCTGCCAATAGTGACACTGCTGGTAGAGGCTCTTGCTCCAAATTAAATCTGGTAAAGAACAGGTAGTAACTGAGGAGATCCTACTGCCTTGGACTTGTTGACAAGAATCCTGCTTAATCAGGAAGGAGTTTTCAAGAAGCAACTACATGCCAGCTTGGTACAGGGCAGTGATGTTTTAAAGAGACCTAAGGACCAGAGCACGGTGATTACAAACGTATTGGCTAATATTCATACATTATTTTCAAACACAGAAAGGCAGGCCCAGTGATGGTTCCTTGTCAGAGGAGCAGTGCGGAATGGAAGCAGCGGTTCGGGCAGACAGTGGGAACATCTGAGCTGAGACTCAAAACGTGAACATGGATTTAGACACTGACAAAACTTGGAAGATTATGTTTGGAAATACCACCCACTTTCAGATGTGGTTATACAAACAAATGAAAGACCGAGGGGAGGAAATACTATAAATAGGCTTTAAGTATTATTGTGCTTGAGGATGTACTGGCATGTTGGCATCGAGCCTATGTAATTTCTGAGAATTTTCCTTTGAACTGTGGCTGTCTATAAAATGTCAGGACCATGTAGAAAGGTTAAAATACATTATAGTGATTATTAACCTATATTTCTTCTTCTCTCCCCTCCCCCCTTCCTTTTAGACTTGGGAAGATCCCCTCAGAAAAGATGAGTGCACAGATTGCTGTGGAGATGATGATCCTATTGATGTTTGTGAAATCGGCTCAAAGGTTTGTGGTATAGACTGTTAAAATAGTTTATTCATGCCATAAAATTTCAGTTCTCTGTGGAAGCCACCAATTCTTCAGTTCTTTAAAGTTCTAGCCCATTAATTCCTCTGGGATCAGTACCTTTTTGTGTCTTTACTTCCTTCTCTTAATGGAGATTGGTACTATAGCCCAGTGGCGGGTCAAATCTAGCTCACCACCTGTTTTTATAAATTATACAGCTACACCCCTTCATTTACGCATTGTCTGAGGAATGGTGGCAGAGACCACATAACCTGCGAAATCTAAAGTACTTACTGCCTGAGCTTTTTCAGAAACGCTTTGCCAGGTCCTGTCTTCAGCTTCCTTGCCCGTTATCCAGACGGGAAATTCAAAACTGATGAAAGCCACGGGCACTCTTTTTGTGCCTGCTTCCAGGTTGCCAAGTTCTAGGGAAAGCAAGACCTACAGTGTCAAGGTTGCTGCTATCCACAGAATTCTGGGAGTCCTTGGTGAAATCTTTTTTCTATTTTCTACTGCAGTTATCCTATCTAATAAAAGAGTAATATGCAAATTGACCATCCAACACACAAGATTGCTGCCCCCATGTGGTCAAAGATGGCTTCCCCTTGTGGACGCCACAAGTTGGCCAGCAGGGGAAGGCAGTTGGGAGGGACCAGGCTGGCAAGGGAGGGTAGGGGAGGGCAGTTAGGGGTGACCAGGCCAGCAGAGGAGAGAAGTTAGGGGCGAATGGGTCTGCAAGGAAGGGCAGTTGAGGGGGACCCAGTCCAGCAGGGGAGAGCAGTTGTAGGGGGACCAGGCCTACAGGGGAGGGCAGTTAGGGGTGACCAAGCATGCATGGGACGGCAGTTAGGGGCAAACAGGCTGGCAGGGGAGCAGTTAGGCATCAGTCAGGCTGGCAGGGGAGTGGTTAGGGAGTGATCAGGCTAACAGGCAGAAACGGTTAGGGGCAATCAGGAAGGCAGGCAGGCGAGCAGTTACAAGCCAGCAGTCCTGGATTGTAAGAGGGATGTCTGCCTGTTTAGGCCCAGTCCTAAATGGGATCGGACCTAAGCTGGCAGTCGGATATCCCTCAAGGGGTCTCAGATTGGAGAGGTTGTAGACTGAGCTGAGGGGCATACACATGCACGAATTTTGGGCACCAGACCTCTACCCTGTTTCCCCGAAAATAAGACAGTGTCTTATATTAATTTTTGCTCCCAAAGATGCACTAGGTCTTATTTTCAGGGGATGTCTTATTTTTCCATGAAGAAGAATACGATACACATTTATTGTTCAATGAAAATAAAGGAAATTTATCACCTGTATACAGTATGGGAGTACGATAGTTGTCAACACAAACCAGACAAACTGTGAATCCTACAGTATCAAGAATTTACTCATTTATTCAATGACAATCATGTCATCATCTTCTGGAACATCATCATAACAATCCAATTGCTGAATTTCCTGGTGAATTTCTTGTGACTCCATTTCTTTCAGAATCAGTGGACCAAATCTCTCATGTTTAGCAATAGCACTGTCTTTAAATGAGTACTTCTTGTCAAGGTAGCAATGCAATGCAACTGTCAGTGATTTTCTCCCATGAATTCTTCACCCAAGTTACAACTTCTTGCAGTTTAGGTTTCACAAAGTTTCCATGCTGATTTCTCTACATTCACACAGCATTGACGTCAGGACTCGGCGTAATGTCACTGGTTGCTAGATGCCAGTGGGGGCTGCCCTAGTGACCAGTTTATGGTAAATTAATTTTCATTCTGAGACAGAGCCTGGGGGCCTTATTTTCGGAGGATGTCTTATTTTTGGGGAAGCAAGGTAGTTGCTAATAATTGTTATTTACTATAGACATTCAGCTCCTTGCACTTAGTTCTCATTCCCAGCACAATGTCTTGTCTTTAATCTTGTTGAGCTCAGAGAAACCCACAGATGAATTCCTTCACCTTTCCCCCTTAGACTGCCAAACTGCCTGTGCCTGCACACATTTCTCCCTTTCACCTTAGCCTGGGAGAGTTGCCTTTTCTTGTCCAAGACCAGTGCTTTCCTTCTTGCCTCTGAGTGACAGTATTTTTCTATCTATTTTGTCCTGTATTTATAACTTACCTTTCTTTGTTGTCTTCCTTAAATATGTCTCCTGTCTTCCTTCTCTTCACATGAAGGCTTATAAAGAGTTTTCCACTTAATCTTCAACCTATTTCAAAATTGTTTTCATTCTGCTATTATTTCAATGAAACTGCTCTCGCTAAGGTCCCTGGTTATTTTTTTTAGCCAAATCCAAGAGGCTGATTTCATGTTGACATAAGGAATGTCCAAACTTATACGAATTTTGAGATTATTTGAGCCAAACTGATGACAATGGATTGAGAAAATGCTCCAGAGAATGGCAGTTTTAAACCTCTTTTATGCATTACAATCAAAAAGAGATGTGAAGGAGTTACATGAAATTCATTGATGGTAGATAGATTGGGGAGGCAGGAGAAAGCAAAGCTAGGGTCGGGGTGGATCTCTGGGATTGGATAAAAAGTGAAAGGGTTAGACACACCTTTTATATTGGTGGGTATGGGGTAGTTAATAGTCAGCAATTAACATGATAATAACAATGAGAAGTTCTGTGGTCTCTGCTCTGGTTCTGTGGTTGTGCCCTGAAGGGTCTGGAAAAAAGAAATGACTCTGACATTCTAAAGGTTTGCTATGGCAGATGCAAAAAGACAATGGACCAGCTCAGTTAAGGTAAAGATTGACCTTTATTAAGGATAATACCAGCCTAGGACAAGAGACTACGCAACAAGACTTGATTTCCTTAGGAAGCTCTTATTTGAGACCATCCTGTAGAGTTACTTTAGGTTTCCAAGTTTGTCAGGCCTGCCATGTGGGCCTCCCTTGAGCCTGTCAGTTTTAATGTGTGACCCCTTTTCATCCACGTGTCTAACTTGTTACTGTTAACCTTGTCTTTCTTCCTGAGACAGTCTCTTCACTTTACTTTGTGTCATAATCGCTTGGATAGTCTCTAATTCTGGTTACTTTTGGGGTTTTTTGTAAGCTCCTTTTCTTCTGCCTATTCCTTAGGATTGGTTAGCTTGAAGATTGTGTCCTTGTCCCAACGAAGAGTTCTTTTGGTGATCCCATCCCAAGCACTCCTAATTTTGCTCTCAAATTAGTATCTCCAGCTCAGAACTGTATAGTTCTGTCCTTGGATGTCTCTCATACATCTCAAACTCACCGTGTCCAATACAGTTCATTCTTCCCTCCTCTCCTGTAACTCCTCAGTATTTTCAGTCCCCCAAATTGAGGGGTCATCTTGATCTTTCTGTTGCTTTTCTTCATCTGTTAATCATGAAATATAGATTCTGTATTCCAAATAGGCTTTAAACTACTTCTTTTTATTCTCGCTGCAACAAGCTTTGTCAAGTCCCCTATTTTTTCTCACTTAATTATTCCTGCTACTGACCAGTTTCCTCTCTAGCCTTCTTTTTCTACCGTTATTTATTCCAGACACCTCCTGCTTTGCTGTTTTTAGCACCTGGCTTCCTCTCCTGGCACTCCCCGTTTGCAGGCCACCCTCTAGCTGCACCCATCTTTCACTTCCTGTAGTGCATCTGCTTCCCCTGACGGCCAGGACTTCGCACAAGCTATTCCCTCTGTAGAATGGAACCTCCTTCCTTCTTCCCCCTTTTTCTTTTTTTCTTTTTCTGCTCCCTACTCATCCTTCAGATCTCAGCTAAAATATCGCTTCCTCTTGGAAGCCTTTCTTTATTGCCCTCTACCCTGCAACTAAAATACTTGGTCTTTGTTATGTACTCCCTTAGTACTAACTGCGGTCTGTTTGTTTAATTACCGCCTCAATGAGGTGAGAGTTAGCTTTGTGAGGATGGGACTCAGCATTGCAGTGTATAGCTCAGAGCCTGGCAGGTAGCATATGCCTAAGTTAAGAAATACCACACTGAACTATGCTATTTCTATATTGAATCTTATTCTAGTTAAGATTAAGTTAGTTATCTCTGATAATGCCTATTGGCAATTTTAGGCTTCTAGATTATTGTTTAGGAAACAGTTTCCTTTGATTTTTTTTTTCTTCATTTTATTTACCATAACTAGAGGCCCGTTGCATGCAGATTCGTGCAATGGGCCTTCCTTCCCCTGGCTTCAGTTACCGTTTTTTTTCCCGGCACCCTGGACCCAAGCCTTCACTCTGCCCGCCACCTTCTGCCTTCACTCAGGTTGGAGTCTGCCAACTTTGCTGCTGACTCTGACTGGAGTCTGCCGTCTTCGTCTTCCCTGCAGGCTCTGGCCTGAGTCTGCTGTCTTCCTTTTCGTCTTCGCTGCTGACTCTGGCTGGAATCTGCCATTTTCATAGTCACTAAAGACTCAGGCCATATTCTGCCGTCTTTGTCTTCCCTGCGGCCGGAGTGCTGCTTTTATAGATCACTTCGCTCCCCACCCTCTCTCTCTCATAGCAGGCATTCTGCCCCACCTGGCACTTCGCACCTGGAGTGGCTGGGTGTGGGGCCTCCATCATCATTGGCCTTCTAATTTGCATATTCCCTCCTGATTGGCAAGTGGGTTTCATGGAGGTGTGGTCAATTTGCATATTTCTTTTTTATTAGTGCAGATTATTTTGTTTCTCTCATTTTCTTTTTCTTCTTTCTCTTCGTTTGCTTCTTCTTGTGTTCTTCCATTTTTTTTTCTCCTCTTTTCCACATCCTCTCTACCTCCCTTCTTTTTATTCTCTCTGTCTTACTCTTTTCTTGAAGGAGGGATTTCCATCCATTCTGGTTTTATACACAGATAGGGACAAAGAGGTTGAGTTCCTGTGTGTGTGTGTGTGTGTGTGTGTGTGTGTGTGTGTGTGTCTGTGGCTGTAGTTTCTGTGTCTCTCCAGCAGAACTAAAGCAGATAGTTAGCTTTCTTTAAAATGTAGGCTATAGTTTAGGAATTAATCTTTAAACATTTTCTCACCAGAGGGATAATAAAGTGTGTCTAAAATTAATAGATTTGAAGGAAAGAAGATAGTAAATATTTTAATTAGTACTGCCTGTGCTTCAGACCTATGCTACGTACTTTAGTCACTTTCACATGTCCTATTTCCTGATAAGTGAAAGTTACTAAATTAAATAACATTACATTGATGGAACATTTTATGAATTAGAAAACTCTTATTCTGCCGAAACGGGTTTGGCTCAGTGGTAGAGCATCGGTCTGCAGACTGAAAGGTCCCGGGTTCAATTCCGATCAAGGGCATGTACATTGGTTGCAGGCACATCCCCGGTGGGGGGTGTGCAAGAGGCAGCTGGTCGGGTGGAAGGGAGCTATGGGGGAGAAAAAGGAGAAACAATTGTAATAATCTGAGCAATAAAGATTTATTTAAAAAAAAGAAAAAGAAAAGGATATAGGAAGAATGATTGCATATAAATGTGGCATAGACAATTTGATGGAACCACTGAAATAATTGTTTTTAGCACATGAAACATTTGCTTAAACATCATGCTATTTCTTGGTTTTTCTTTAAACCTTTAAACATTTTACTACGACTTTTTGTTTGTATCTTTAAAGTACTAGTAGTTCTTTCTTGTCATCCATTATCTTCTTAAGGTTATAGTCTAAAATGTTAAAAATTTACTTTTCAATAGTAACTGAAAAATGTGCTTTGTGGAAAAGGTATTGTGAAGCAATTTAAAAGGGTTCTAGGGTCTCTTTTTACCCCCAAGCAACAGAAGCCAGGAATTATAGTTTGTAATGATATAGATGGGTTTATTTTCTGCTTAATGTGAGTTTCTAGGCTTAGTACATTAAATTTCAAGATCTATAAATAACTCTAATTTCTAAAAAGGGATCCAGATACTTAATTTTAATAGGCATTTCATAAAAGGTTTTATGACTGTTTTTACATTATTTTAAATTATTAAGCCTTTATTAAATTTCAGTTTATAGTGCTTTTCATCTTTCATGGATTTTTTATGAGCTATGAGTAAACTTCTCTAAAGCTTTGTAAATGCTCAGTTTCTTTTCTCTTTAAAGGTTTTTTCTTGTGGAGAGGTTATCTGTGTGAAGATCCTTGGGATTTTGGCTCTTATTGATCAGGGTGAAACAGATTGGAAATTAATTGCTATCAATGCAAATGATCCTGATGCCTCAAAGTACCATGGTAAGTCTATAGCTGCAGAAACAGAAATAAATCAGGAATTCTTAGAATTTAAAAGGGACTTATGTAAAACACACTGTAGGTATTTGGGAGTTAAATTTATATGTTTTGTATTTTATTTATTCTCCATTAAATTTAAAGAGCATTCGACTGTGATTATGTCTGAGTTGTATCTTATTGCTAGGAGGAACAAGAAAGAAAATAGGATGTAGACAGACAAATGATACTTCACACTAAGAAAGTGCCTTCCATGCGTTCCCTTCCTACTCTCTTCCTTTCCTCCCTTTTTTCTTTCTTGAATCTCTCTTTTGTTCATTGGAGAAATGGGAAAAACTAAGTGTTTATCAAGGATACAGTTGTTTCTACACCTGGTTTTTGTTCTGTCCTGTACAAATGAAGGGAAAGATAACTGCCCTCTGACAAAATTTTGACGTCCCAGAAATTTGAGTTCCAGAAATTGCTTGCTGTGATGAAGAACTGACTTTCTTTTGAGTCAGACTGGGTACATTCAACCTTTCCGAATTTCAGTTTGCTCATCTGTGGAGATAAACACATCTACTTGTGAGGTTGTTAACAGAAATGATTAATTAAAACATCCGGCTTGACTATATGCCACTATTATTATTAACTCCTTAAAACAAGGGTTGACTATATGCCACTATTATTATTCTTTGACCACTTTTTTCCTCTATTTAGCCTTTTTCTTTCAGTTTCATTCTCATTTAAGATCCTGATTTCTTCTAGACTTCACCTTTTATCCCACCTGGAAACTTTATTCTTTCTGATTTGAATGAAACTCAGTATTTATATGTTAACTTTCCTTAACTTATTTGCATTTAAAACTTTTTTTTTTTTTGCACATGGAACAGCAAAAAGAAATTTTATGTAATTCTTATAATTGAGAAAGGAAGGAATCTGATAGAGTGATTTCATGTAACCTCAAGGTCAAAACTAAAACATGGAGCTACAGTTCTGCCAGTGTAGCTCAGTGGTTGAGCATTGACCTATGATCCAGAGGTTGTGGTTCAATTCCTAGTCATGGCAAATGCCCAGACTTAGGGCTCGGTCCTCGATAGGGGGCAACTGATCAATGAATCTCTATTGATGTTTCTATCTTTCTCTCTCCCTTCCTCTCTCTGAAACCAATGAAAACATAAAAACAAACAACAAAAACATGAAATTACACTTAAAATAGGAAGCATGAATCTATAAACCAAATGTGTCTTGTCTATCTCATTATTTTACCGATTTGTTTATTATCATGTTTCTCATACATGCATATGTAAGAAGAATAAATAAATGTGCAGTTTAAAAATAATTTAATACATTAACTATTCCTCAAATGAGAACTGATAATCAAATGGTGCAATGTCCTCCAAAACAAATCAGTTGTGAAGTGGCACACTGAAGTCATGGAAGACCACTAAAGCATGCTGCTTTAAACTGGAAATCTGAGAACCTGAAGGAAACTAGTCTTCAGGTGGAATAAATTAGCCATTAGCATCGTACAGTTGGAGATGTGATTTAACATTTTTGTTTTGTTTTGTTTTTTGTTAACCCTCACCCAGGAATATTTTTTCCATTGATTTTAGGAAGAGTGGGAAAGAGAGAAAGACAGAGAGAAACATCAGTGTGAGAAAAACACATCGATTGGCTGCCTCCTACATGAGCCCAACCAGGGCCCAGGCCAGGGAGGAGCCTGCAGCCAAGGTACTTGCCTTTGACCAGAATCAAACCCGGGACCCTTTGATCCGCAGGATGACGCTCTATTCACTGAGCCAAACTGGCAAGGGCTAACATTTTATATATATATATATATATATATATATATATATATATATATATATATATATATTTTTTTTTTTTTTTTAATTTCAGAGATGAAGGGAGAAAGAGAGATAGAAACATCAGTGATGAGAGAGAATCATTACTTGGCTGCCTCCTGCATGTCCCATATCAGGAATCAAACAGAAGGTTATGACCTTCTGTTTCATAGGTTGACACTCAACCATTGAGCCACACTGGCTGGGTGATTTAACATTTTAAAATCCCTAGCATGTGCCAAAGCATTGGTGCCTGTTCTATTACATATTATCATTCCGTTTTTGTTAAATTTATAAGGGTAACATTGGTTAATAAGATCATATAGGTTTCAAGTGTACAGTTCTATAGTACATATCTGCAAACTGCATTGTTTGCCCACCACCCAAAGTCAGATCTTCTGTCATCATATATTTGATGCCCTTTACCCTTTGGTGCTCAAAAGATTTAAATAACTTGTCCAAGTTGTACATCTAGTAAATAAGAAAACCATGATTTGAACAATTTCTGCTTGATTATGAAGTCTATTGTCCATCAATAGTACTATACAAATCAATTCATACATGACTTTAGTCGTTTGTAGCATTTCTAACTAGTGGTATTGAAATCAGATTAGATAGACTAAGCACCTTACTCCTTGAGTGCCCTGAGGCCTAGAATGAAGGATTTGATGTCTCTTTCACTTTACTCCTGTTTGTACCCAAAGTGCAGATGACTGCATTTAGTCATCATTTAAATTCTTTTGTGTATTCTTGTATAAAAAGACAAGCAGAAATACTGAAGCTTACTTAGTTTGAGATGAAAACTGGAATAAGTAAAACAATTTATTGTTTTGAAAGGATATGACTTTTTTATTCTAATAAAAGTCAACATATGTATTATCTTAATCATGAAAAATACAATTCTTCATACGTTGTTAAAATCCTAAAATTAAAAGGCAAGAATTATTGCCATATTTCGCTCTAATGTATTATGCTGACATAGTGTCTGGTGTTTATTTCCAGAATGACTAAGGTATGGGAAGGGAGGGAAATAATTTCTTCAAGGATATTTGCATATTGTTTGCACTGGGTGGTATTTTAAGTACTCGAATATATCAGATCTTGTAAAATAAGTTCTGTATGTAAGTGGTTTCTTTTTACTTCTCATTTCTTTTATCTTCACACTATAATATATTCCTCATATCTTTATTGCATTTTCTTTTGTCTTTTACTTAAGTGACCCAAGGAGGAAATAGATGTAGGCACAAATTGAAAGGCTGAAGAAATTTTAGTACAATTAAAAAAAAATCATAAGTCTGGAATTCTAAGTGATCCTATGTAGCAGCTTTTATTTTTAATTTAAATACAAGTTTTGTTTTATATTTACCATATCTTTCAAACATCATACAGCTGTTCTCTCAACTATTTCAGACAACAGAATTCCTATTGTCCTGCTGCTTAACAAAGGAAATGTTAGTGGACAAAAATTCCCCTAATTTTATTTTTCTTTCTTCACTCCTTAGCCTGTTGTGTTGTCTGTGTTTTCATTTCCACCTGCCAAAGGGGAATTAGAGAGGATGAGAGCTGAGTGATGCTTAGTAATTAGAGGGCTTGAAAGCTTCCTAAAATACGGGAAGGAATTTTTTAAAGTTTAAGGAAAAAGCCAGTTATGATTTGATTACAATGTTGAATAACATTTTCGTATCATAATAATTAATTCACCTTCCAAAGATATCTATCTTGTAATTCATGGGCGCTTACGTATTATAAGCACATGGTTTATTTTATATGATGTTACAGATTTATAATAGAACCTTGATCAGGGTAAGAAGCCTCAGAAACAAATAAAGGAACCAATTTTATGATTATGCCTCTTACAACAACTTATGACCTTACATAATAAAGCTAATTAGACTGGACAACAGGACCTTCCAGAGGACCTTCTAGAACGACCAGTGGGCGGGGCCGTGAGGCAGCCACAATTGTGATGGGCAGAGGCAGCAAGGGCTGAGCCCCTAGCACAAATTTTGTGCATCGGGCCTCTAGTTTTATTATAAAATAAAATATGTGTATTTGGGTTCATTGATTAAATAAATATTAGCTAATAGGTAGTAAATTTTGGTGCCAGTCTCTGCTATATATCGTTGAAAATTAACTATATTTATTATTAAATCAAGCAACTTTGAAAATTTATTTTTATGTGTCCTGCCCACATTTACTTTCTAAAATCACAAACACAAGACTTTGGATGGCATTTTTTAAATCATAATACTTGGAAATAAAAACTCAAAAGAATAAAAAAGGTATATAAAATGAAAACTGAAGTTCTCCTTCCATTTCCCACCCTCAGTCTTACTGCTCATGATATCTTCTCCCTGTGGTTTCAGTTCTCTTGAGCGTTTGCTTCCTTTCTGTAAGCAGTGTACTTACACTTCTATTTCTTAATTCATGTATTTTCCCTCTTGACTCAAGTTGCTGCTTTGGACGATTAGGAAATGAGCTTTTTATACATTTCTCAATTTTGTCACCATATTTCTTCTCCTGTTATCTTAATTCTAAATATTACACTTTGAACTACATCTGTTGCTTCATTAATTTGAAACAATAACTGGAAGCTGCCCGGGTGGAACTAGGACATGGAGGTTCTGTACTTCTCTGCCCCTCACTATCTAGCTTCACTCTGCCACACTGCTAGCTCTACAGCGTCAAAACGAATAATGTTCTTTACCCATGACTGTTGGGGTTTTTGTTTGTTTGTTTATGTTTTGACTCCTGAATCTGAAATTTGGAAAGCACTGAATTGCACTTATAGGATTTTTGTGAATATTATTCATGTAGTTTATCATATCATTTGTTGAATGAGGAGTGTTGGATGGGCTGTTCTGTTGATCCCTCTGCACAACTATTATTGTGGGTTGTTGTTTTTTTTATTGCCCTCCTGGCTTATTAGTTGTACTCTTTCTTAGATTCTTTCATGTCCTCCTTTTTTTGTTTTTCTTTTTCATTGTTGGCTGGTAAAAAAAAAAAATTTCCAGAAAATGCATTGGAGATTATCTTATTTAGTACATATTAGAATGTCATATGTGTGTGTCTTATGTGTGTGTCTTGTGTGTGTGGGTGTGTGTGTATGTGTGGTCACCTTCTACTTAAATAACTTTAAAATATCTAATACAGTAACTTTAAATTACTGTGCAGGAATTGAAATTTCTATTGCAGAGGAGTGAGTGATTTTATAACAGTTTAAACATTTGTCATCTGTATTTGATGTTTTTATTAGATCAACAAGAGGAATTATTAAAAACATGTAGGAAAGTGTAGCTATCTGAAAAATGTTTTTAAAACTCTAGTTTCCTGATGATGTATGTAATACAGAAATTTATTTTAAAATTTCAATAATTATTTTCTATACGTTTTTGTTTAGATATTTAAAAATTTCTTCTTACTCATTTCCAGTACCTTGAGAAATAGCTGTTTTGTTTTTTTGACATGGTCAGTACCTATTTTTCTTTTTAAACAAAGAAATCTGTTTTAATTTATGATCAGTATGTCTTCCGTGTGTATACTACATCAGTTTAGACACATTTAAAGTTTGATTTTGCAAGGAAGTTTTAGGGTTGTTTTATTTGTTATGAAATAACTTCTTTGTTCCCAGGGAACATATGTTCAGACTTTGGGAAACTGTAATATCCTGTAATCATAGTTCCAGTTTTTAACTTTGACATGACTGAACAAACATTAACAATTGCATCAGAGAACGTGTTTCAGTTAGAAAGAAACTGGTTGCTGGCTGTATTTCTTTAATTTCTACATTATTATTTAACTCTTAAAGTTTTACCTTTTAAAATTGGAGTAGCCACTGTGAAAATCTAAAAAAAAAAAAAAAAAAAAAGTCCAAATAACATTTTAAAACAAATCCCTATACTCCCTGATAGAAAATTGTTCACTTTGCCTGCTTCATTAACACTTGAGAGCACTAAGACTATTTAATGCACTGTAATTAGATTCTAGGCTCTCATGTTTTCAATAGTGCCACGATGGCCTGAAAGACTTATTAAGACTCCCAGGGCACTCAAATTGTTATTAGAGAATACTTTGGCCATCCTACCTAATAAAAGAGTAATATACAAATTAACCATCACCCCACCATGACCACCAGACACGCCCACCAGCCAATCAGAGCAAGTATGCAAATAAACCCAACCAAGATGGCTACCTGCCACAGAGAGTAGGAGGAAGGCTTGGGTTTCCCAGACAATGGAAAAAAAACAAGCTTTCCGTCTGCCCTTGCTGGCCTAAGCCTCCATTAAGGCTACAAAGTTTCAATTATAGAAGGTAAGTGAATTCCAGATACCAGGGCCTCCACTTGGGTCACCAGGGGGCGTGGCTGGCCTGCAAACCACCACAGGCCCCTCGCCCAGGCCACCCTATGCCCCAAGGGACCCCCCACCCTGATCCGGGACACCCTTCAGGGCAAACCAGCTGGCCCCCACCTGTGTACCAGGCCTCTATCCTATCTAATAAAAGAGTAATATGCAGATTGAACATCTCTCCAACGCACAAGATGGCTTCCCCATGTGGTCAAAGATCCTGTCCCCATGTGGACACAAGATGGCCACCACAATATGGCCAGCAGGGAAGGGCAATTGGGAGGCACCAGGCCCAAAAGGGAGGGCAGTTGGAGGCGATCAAGCTTTTAGGAGAGGGCAGTTAGGGGTGAACAGGCTGACAGGGGAGCAGTTAGACATCAATCAGGCTGGCATGGAAGTGGTTAGGGGATGATTAGGCTGGCAGGCAGAAGTGGTTAGGGGCAGTCAGGAAGACAGGCAGGTGAGCAGTTGGGAGCCAGCAGTCCCTGGATTGTGAGAGGGATCCCAGATTGGAGAGGGTGCAGGCTGGGCTGAGGGAGACACCCCCGCTCCCATGCACAAATTTTGTGCACCGGGCTTCTAGTTAGGAATAATAGCACTTAGTTGTGAAATAAACAAGTTCAGAGCTTTTTAAGAAGATCAAAATGCTAGGGGATGTGTAATTTCTCTCTCAGTTAAATTAACCAGCTTCTATAATATAGAGCTCCATATATTCACCAGACAGATGTCTGAGCCGTGTTAGAACTCCCAGTGATGCCTGACGGGAGTAGTGTCATGAGAAGGTTTGGGCTTAGAAGTTACTTCAACTTGCAGAGTAATAAAGATTTCTTTTGTTTGGTGTTTTTAAATAAATTAAAACTGTTGTCTGTTGTCCTGTAATAACTTGCGTTTGTAGTTTAAAAAATGAAAAAATAAAAAAGCAAATTGAGATCAGAACCGTTATATTGATACAGATATATTCTGGGATGAATAAATTACATTAATAATAGCAAAATTATTTTAAATAAGGTAGTTGGGACTTTTTCAAATTTATTTTTATTTTTTATTTTTAAATATATTTTATTGATTTTTTAACAGAGAGGAAGGGAGAGAGATAGAGAGCTAGAAATGTCGATGAGAGAGAAACATCGACCAGCTGATGTTTCTCAGTCCACAGTCCGATGCTCTACCACTGAGCCAAACCGGTTTTGGCAGTAGTTGGGACTTTTTCAAAAGCCAGCAATGCACTTGTTCTGAAATTATCAGAATGTATATATATTACATATACATTACATATATATTTTACTGGTGTATATAAAGTAATTTACCTTATCTAAGTGGTATATGCTCTTAGATATCCAATGGATGCCTGACACTATGGATAGTATCGAACTCTAGGTACACTTTTTCCTCTATAAATGTATTTATGATAAACTTTAATTTATAACTTAGGCTCAGTAACAATAATATTATTAAGATTAACAATAATAACATTAGAACAGTTATAACAATCTAAATAAATAAAAGCCTAAATGACCATTACAACTGAATGGACCAGTCTGTCAGTTGCTATGATGCGCATTGACCACCAGGGGGCAGACACTCAATGCAGGAGCGTCTCCCGTGGTTCTTCCCCCCAGCCTTCCGGCCCTGTCGGGCAGCCAGCAAGCCCCAGCCAAGCCAAGGGATTTCACCTGTGCACATATTTTGTGCAGTGGGCCTCTAGTATATTATAATAAAAGTTATGTGAATGTGGTCACTTGTTTCAGAGGATCCTTGCTGAAGACTTCATATAGGTTCAATGCTTTCTGGAATAGCATGTAGCCATCAGTTGGAGCATGTTTTCTCTGTTTTTTGTTAATCCTCACCTGAGGATTTTTTTTTTTTTTTTTTTTTTTTTTCTATTGATACTTAGAAAGTGTAAGAAGGGAAGGAAGGGGAAAGAGAGAAAAGGAGAGAAACATTGATGTGCAAGAGACACATCAATTGGCTGGCTCCGCAACCTGCCCCAGTGGGTCAGGGATTGAATTTGTAACCTGGATATGTGCCCTTGACAGGGAATCAAACCAGTGACCCTTTGGTGTGTGGGATATACCTTTTCTTTCTTAACCAAGCACTTATCACACACTGTGGTTATAACTTTTGCTATTTTTAGTACAGTGGCAAAAGTAGCATGAATTTCTTTTTCACATTTTTAAGATAGAAGATGCATTCTTACTGTAGATGTTTCCACTTCAGCATACATTTCTTTTCACTGCATATTTGCCGGGTAGGGGGAGGGACTGGGGGAGGTTGGCTGTGGGAGTGCACTGACCACCAGGAGGCAGCTCCTGTATCGAGTGCCTGCCCCCTGGTGATCAATACGCATCATAGCAACTGATCAACCTATCCGTTCAGTTGTAATGGTCACTTAGGCTTTTGTATATATAGATTGTTATAGTTGTTCTATTGAAAATTTTAACTTAACAAAAGCACTTTACAGCTCTGGTTGCCAGCAGCACTACTCTTTTTTCCTTTTTCTTTATTAAGGTATTAACATATGTGTCCTTACCTCCCATTACCCTCCGCACTCATGCCCTCACCCTCCTGGTGTCTGTGTCCATTGGTTATGCTTATATGCATGCACACAAGTCCTTTGGTTGATCTCTCCCTTTTACCCCCACCCTCCCCTACTTTCCCTCTGAGGTTTGACGGTCTGATCAGTGCTTCTGTGTCTCTGGATCTGTTTTTTGTTCATCAGTTTATGCAACACTACTCTTTCACTTTGGGGCCATTATTAAGTAAAGTAAGGGTTACTCCAGTACTGCAATACCACAATAATCGATCTGATAACTGGGATGGCTACTACGTGACTAACAGGTGGAGAACAGATACAGAGTACATAGGCTGGACAACAGTGTCCTGGGCCGGATAGTGGGAGAGGGCCCTAGATTTCATCATGCTACTAAGAAAAGCATGCAATTTAAAACATGAATTGGGCCGAAACCGGTTTGGCTCAGTGGATAGAGCGTTGGCCTGCGGACTGAAGGGTCCCAGGTTCAATTCCGGTCAAGGGCATGTACCTTGGTTGCGGGCACATCCCCAGTAGGGGGTTTGCAAGAAGCAGCTGCTAGATGATTCTCATAGATGTTTCTAACTATCCCTCTCTCTTCCTCTCTGAAAAAAAACCAATAAAATATATATTTTTAAAAAATAAAACATAAATTGGCCAGGCATCATGTCTCAATGGTTGAGTATCAACCTATGAACCAGGAGGTCACAGTTTGATTCCCTGTCAGGACACATGCCCAGATTGCGGGCTCGATCCCGAGTCGGGCATGCGTGCAGGAGGCAGCTGATCAGTGATTTTCTCATTGATGCTTCTATATTTCCCTCTCCCTTCCTCTCTGAAATCAATAAAAATGTATTTTAAAAAATAAAACATGACTTGCTTATTTCTGGGATTTTCCATTTAATATTTTTGGAATATGATTGTGGTTAACAGAAAGTGAAACCATGAACAGGGGTGTACCTTGTCTTTCAAGGCAGGAACTGAATCTCTTTGGCTTAAGTTTTCATTTGCTAAGTTAAAATTTTTAGTGTCCGTGCAATTACTATTTTAAAAAAATAACCAAATTATTTGAAGTTTAATTTCCTTACTTCATAGAACACTATTTAATACTGTCATAAAAATAAGTATTAGTATAGTAATCTCAAGGGAAGGTATTTATGTTAACCTTTGTAACCAGAAAGAATGGAGCTGAGTTTGCTTTCCTGTGGGTGTACTCTGACACAGAAGGGGCTGGCATGTCATCATTGTCATGCTGAAAGCTCTGACGTTTCTGGAAGAATTACTTCGTGCCAAGGAACTGCCAAATGTTTCCTTTGGAACAGCTGTTTAATGTGCACACAAGCTCAAGCCAGAGGTGCTAGTGTTCCCTTTTTCTTTCAGATTAAGACACTGACGCACTGGGGGGTGTTGGTTAATAACTTGTGTAAAATCATGCAGAGAGCCCTTAGAAAGCAGTTGGAGTCTCCAGCTATATTTATGGCCCAGGACAGTGTTGCTTTCTGGGAGTGCTGGCCATTTGCTCTGAAATAATGTAGGCATCAGTGGGATAATTATGATGAAAGGCTCCTGTATAACGATGGTTCTTTTGATCTTTATTCCTTTCATTTCATTAATAGTCGTACCTTAATAGGCATGAGTGTGTAGGGCTGGGGTGTGGGAGGAGGCAGTTGAGAAGGAGGGACAAATTGGGTAAAATGTACTGTAATTAAGAATAAAATTAGATTTCTGGGGATCTTTTGTCTCTGTTTTAAACCTTGACCTCTTTCAGTGTTTTTTTTAGGCTTCAGTCAAATTAATATGATGTGGTAAAGAGTAGGGGAGATCTAAAATCTTCTTGTGTGTTTGTTAGTTATCTGACCTTGGAAAAGTCATATGACCTCCCAAAGCTTTAGTTTCTCTAAAGTTGATCCTCTAATCAGTAAATGTTCCCAAGGTTTTTTTCTATCTCTGAATTTTGGTTGTTTTTAGGAAACATTTTTTTAAAATACATTTTATTGATTTTTTACAGAGAGGAAGGGAGAGGAATAGAGAGTTAGAAACATGGATCAGCTGCCTCCTGCACACCACTAGGGATGTGCCCGCAACCAAGCTACATGCCCTTGACCGGAATTGAACCCGGACCCTTTAGTCCGCAGGCCAACGTTCTATCTATCCACTGAGCCAAACCGGTTCCAGTGGAAACATTTTTAATCCATTATTTTAGTCTGTCTGCTTCTGAAGTTGAAAGAACTATATTATTTTCAAAGTTAGAGATGAAGGTAAAAGTTTAAATTAAAGGATCCTGAGATAGATTTCTTGGTGACTTTGACACATTTTTAAGTTCTTTAGCTTCACTGTTCAGTGTTGTAGCTGGAACTTCAGTGGCGGCCTGTCCCACCCAAAGCCGGAGCTGTAGCCACTGTGTTATATGTTTCATATTAAAATTAGATTAGAAGAATATTTGAATTTCTGTTATGCACAAGACATCTGGATGGTTTCCGTTTTATTGTTTCTGTCTCATTTCTCATGAAATGATAATGAACATGCATATTTTTTGGGAAATATTTACCAAGACATTTCTGAGAAGTTTTTCTGATAAAATACAACTAGGCCTCCATGTTGACTTACCTAAGTAGGTAATACTTTTTTAAAATGTGTTAATTTCCATTATTTTTTATGACATTAGTAAATATTTTTAGTACAGATGATGCTAAGAGTATAATTTAGGGAAAGGAGAATGAAGAAGGAAAAGACAACTAAAAGGAAGGAGACTGTTCATTAGTCTTAAACACAGATATGCAGACCAGGGTGGAAAAAGGAAAACGTTTTAGAGATCCTGAGTAAGTACAAACTATTATAACACGTCCCTGAGCTGGAACCTCTAATTGTGATAGAGAAAATACAGTGTGTTCTGGAAAGGAAGTGCTATTTCTTGTGAATGTTTATAAAATGTCATTAAAAACACATGTTCTTGCTTTCCACAGATTTTTGGGTAGGGACCAGTGTGCCCATGAGTAGTTCTGTGAGAGCAGCATCTGTAGTATTAGAACAAGAGTGTTGTGCATTTACATAACTTCTGTGGTAAAATCCATAGAATTGGGAACTTTATTTATTGTTAATTTATTTCCCTCTTTGGACAAAATTTTAAGCATGAAGCCATTTCCTAGTATCTTTTTTTTAATTAAAAATTAATATGGGCAAAGAGATATGGCACTACATTAATGTTACTGGTTTTTATCTAAACATAAAAATAAAAAGTCAGCCGATTATATGCTTTCCTCACTTTATCTCATGGTACAATGGAAATTGTCCAGATAAAAATAGCATTTTAAATTTTTTCTTCAGATCTTTTTTAATGGAAATACAGGGGGTTCTCAAGTTGGCAATGTATATAGTTTGATAAAACTCTGAAGTTGAGAACCATTCCACTAATCTGTTTGTTTGTTTGTTTGTTTGTTTGTTTGTTTTGGGGGTTTTTTGTTTGCTTGTTAGAGATTTAACCTTAGATCTAGGTTAATTGATAACAGTTTTAATATACATTCAGTTAGGAGATATAATCACCTAAACAAATGATGATGTCCCCCCCACACACATACATACACATCTGCCTTAGATTTAAAGCTACTATATTGAGTATTCTGCACAGAAGAATAAAGGTATATTTTTTAAAAACTATTCTAAAATTCTCTCTTGTGTTTGTTATCTGACTTTGGAAAAGTCATATGACCTCTGGAAGCTTTAGTTTCTCCTCTAAAGTTGTCTCAGATTTAAAGCTTCTATATTGAGTTTATTCCCTTTAAGACCTTGAGCAAATTACTTAACCTGGTAGAGTCCTAATTTACATAAAGGAAATAAATAATACCTAATTTACAGGTTTTAAAGTTTCAATGACAGTACTGGACGTTCAAAAACTTCCCTGCCAATCTGATAGGTGAAAAATGGTATCTTGATTTAATTTTGTCCTTTTCTGCTTAATGCTGGGATGGAACATCTTTTTCATTTATTTATTGGCTATGTGTCTCTTCCTTTCTCTAAATTACCTAGACATATGGTTCCCATTTTTCTATTGAGTTGACATGTTCTTTTGATATGTGAGTATTACTTGGATATTTATTTCTTACATGGAAATATTTTCTCATCTGCAGAAAAACTATTGCCTTTTGATTTACAGATATTTTTATATTTTATGTATTCCATTTTATACATTTTTATACATGGCTTTAGCATTTTAATTTATTTTAGTATTTATTACATTTAACAGTTATTAAAACATTCTTCATAGCCAAAGACTGTTTTAGTCCTTTTGATTCTTATTTAAGGATTTCTTCCCCCATATATAGAAAGGTATTTTTCCTTTTCTCTCTCTCTTTTTTAAAAATTATATTTTATTGATTTTTTACAGAGAGGAAGAGAGTGGGATAAAGAGTTAGAAACATCGATGAGAGAGAAACATGGATCAGCTGCCTCTTGCACACCCCTTACTGGGGATGTGCCTGCAACCAAGGTACATTCCCTTGATCGGAATCGAACCTGGGACCTTTTAGTCCGCAAGCCAAACTGGTTTTGGCTTCTCTTATATTTCCTTTTTTTATATATATAATTGGGTCTTTAATTCATATGAATTTTTTTTCATATATACAATATTCCCATTACTACTTAACAGAAAAATCTATTCTCTTTCCACTGCTTTGAAATGCTTCCTTTGTCATATATTGCATTCTTCTTCATGCAAATAGTCTGTTTCTGGATTCTGTTTGTCATCAATGATCTATTCCTGTGCCAGTGACAAGTTATTTTAATTACTATAACCACATAATAAAGCATACACAAGACAAATTCCCCTTTTGTTTTACTACATATATATATATATATATATATTTTTTTTTTTTTTTTCTTTACATATAGCTTTATTCTTCTGTGCAGATTTTTGAATCCAGTTGTCAAGGATTTCTGCTATCTTTAAAATATTAAATATTCATATCAATGAATACTAGTATGATATATATATATATATATATATATATATATATTTCTACATCTATTCATGCTTTCCTGTTTATCTCCTAGTAAAGTGATATTGATTTAGTAATGGTCTTGTTACATGTTATGTTAGGTTTGTGTCTAGGTATTTAATATGAATTGCTCCATTACAAAAGCTTTGTACATTTATAAGTGCTGAATGTGTATTTTTTAATTGATGAATATATGAATGTGCATATATCTATTACTATTTTATTTACTTTTTTATATTTATTGATTTCAAAGAGGAAGAGAGATAGAGATAGATGTCAATGATGAGAGAGAATCATTGATCAGTTGCCTCCTGCATGCCCCCTCTTGGGGACCAAGCACACAAGTCTAGGCATGTGCCCTGACCTGGATTGAATTGTGACCTTCTGGTTCATAGATTGATGTTCAACCACTGAGCCACACCGGCCAGGCTATATGTATTATTGATAAGCACAAAATGAACATTTTGAGCAAAGTCTGAAAGTATCCTCAAAATAGGTGCATTTTCTCTTATTTTAAAGGGAGAAATGTATATATTAAAAATTTTGGCATTTTAACAATCACAGTTGTATTATAATAGTGTCAGTTGTACATTGCCAAAGACATGTAGTCTTTGGTTTATGACCTTTTTCTCTTGCATAATGCTTTAGATTCAGGTATAAGGTTGTGTCTAATTCGTATACTAGTTTATTTCATTTTATTGCTGAATAGTTTCATTGTGTAGACATGCCATAGTTTATTAATTCACCTGTTGATAGAAATTTGGGTTTTCAATTTTGGGATAATATGAATAAAACAGCTATGAACATTCAAATACAAGTCTTTGTGTGAACATATGTTTTCATTTCTCTTGGGGAAATACCTAGGAAATGAGTTACTGGGTGAGATGGTAATTATATGCCTGACATCATAAGAAACTGTCAAACTATTAAGTGGTTGTATCATACATTTAATTATGTCCTAAAGATCCATAATTTCCATCTCATGTCATTTCTCTTCAACTTGAAGACTTCTGCGTTTTTTGCAGTATCATACTACTGGTGATGAGTTTACTCTATTTTGATGATATGAAATTGTTATTTCTTGCCTTTGTTTTGAAAGTGTGGTTTTACCAGATATAGAATTGTGAATTATGGAGATTTTTGTGAAGATGTTCCATATTCTTTTGGCCTCCATTGCTTCTGATGAGAAGTCAAATGTCAAGTTATTGTTACCCAGTATATAATACATTGTTATTCTCAGATTATTATTAAAGATTTTCTCCTTATCTTTGGATTTCAGCTAGTGTGTGTGTGTGTGTGTGTGTGTGTGTGTGTGTGTGTGTGTGAGAGAGAGAGAGAGAGAGAGAGAGAGAGAGAGAGAAAGAGAGAGAGAGAGAGAAAGGGAGAGAGATGCTCAAGTGTTCTTTTCTTTATATTTATCCTACTTAGGGAACAATGATCTTTGTGGATCTGTAAGTTCATGTGATTTCTGTCTTTCAATTTATTTATGTGATGTATCATGTTTATTGACTTGCATCCCTGGAATAAATCCCACTTGAACATGGTATATCATCTTTTTAATATGTTGTGGATGCAATTTACTAATACTTTGTTGAGGATTTTATCCTTGTTCATCAAGGATATTGGCCTGTGCCTTTATCTGGTTTTGTAATTAGGATAATGCTGGCCTCATAAAAATAGATGGAAGTGTTCCTTCTTCTTGGATTTGTTGGAATAGTTTGAGTATAGGTATTAGTTCTTCTTTGAATGTTTGGTAAAACCTCACATGTGAAGCCACCCAGGGCTTTTGTTTGCTTGGAGGTTTTTTTTTTTTTTTTTTTAATTTTTTATTACTGCTTCTATTTCATTAGTTGTTATTGGCCTGTTCCAGTTTTTTGATTCTTCCTGACTCAGTTTTGGGAGATTGTATTTTTTTTCTAGAAATTTGTCCATTTCACACACAGTGTCCAGCTTGTTGACATAAATAGTTGTTCATAGTATTTGTGGTGTCAGTTATTTCTTCTTGGCTTTTATTTTTTATTTTATTTGGCTCTTTCTCTTTGTTTCTTGAAGAATCTGGCTAATGCGTTATCAATCTTGTTTATCTTTTCAAAGAACTAGCTCTTGGTTTCATTGATCTTTTGTATTGTTTTTTTTTTTAGTCTGTTGTTTATTTCTGCTCTAATCTTTATTATTTCCTTTCTTCAACTTACTCTGGGCTTTTCTATTTGTTCTGTTGATTTAATTTTGAGAGATAAAGCTTACCTCTGAGTATTAGTTTGGCTGCATCCCATGGACAAGATTTTAGGGGATATGAGACCTGGTAATTAATATTTGTTAAGACTAACCCTGCCCTGCCTGGTTTGACTCAGTGGATAAAGCATTGGCCTGCAAACTGAGGGTTGATTCCAGCGGAGGGGCACCCACCCAGGTTGCAGGCTCCATCCCCAGTGGAGAGCATGCAGGAGGCAGCCAATCAGTGATTATCTCTCATCATTGATCTTTCCATCTCTCTCTCCCTCTCCCTTCCTCTCTGAAATCAATAGAAAAAAAATTTTTTAAAGAGTTAACCCTTATGTTTAATTAGATGATTTTCACATATTACCTTATTTAATTCTCACAACAACCTTCAATCTCTTATTTTATGTTTGAAGAATCAGACAAGTAATTTATGTTTCCAAGATGACTCAATAGTAGATGAGTGCCAGAACTGGAATCTGAATTTAGAGCTGTCTAATCCAAACAGGATGTTTTTTTTTAGTGTACCTTGTTTCTTCTTTTAAAGGTTCTGAGCGTTCTTATTGTCATCATTTCCTGAATATTCTTAGGACCAAAAGTTATTTATTAAGCAAGAGTGTGTTTTTCCTTTTTGGTTTGCTTAAATATTTTTAAATTATATGTGTAGTTGGGTGGAAGGGGGCTGGGTGTGTTTCTTTGTTGATGAGTAAGAGAATTACTTAAAATGTTTATTGTTGATCTTTATATTTACTATGTTATGATAATCTCATACGTCTAATTTTATAGTGTTTTCTTTGTTTTTAATATATAATCATTTTTAAAGTTCATTGGTACTTTGAACTAGATACAAAAGTTCTCATGCTTTAGATCTCTCTCTCTTTCTTCCCCTTTCCCCCCCTCTCTCTAAATTTAAAAAAAAAAAATCCTCTCTAAAATTAATAAAAATAACTAATGAAATTAAAGTGGAGAGCCCAGACTTAGTAAAACCAAATTAAACTGTAAAATTTGTTTTTTTTATTTTATCATTATTTCTGTTTTGCTTTTTTAGTAAAGAAACGTGTAAAATTTCCAATGGATTTATTTAGAACTATGATTATTTTTATAAATCTTAATACCTTTAATTATACTATAAATATTCTCTAAAGGCGATTCCATATAATTTTTGTTAATTAAATATTCAGATTTGAAAATAAACCTGTAATAAGGTAAATGATGGCTGCACACTATTTGATAGAAGTTACGATACCTTTTATGAAGCTTTTTAAAGAAAAACTAGGGTGATACAAACCTGGGTGACTTTCTGTTTTCCCCTGTGTCATAGATTGCCTTACTGTTCTTATTTTTAACTTAGGTTCCGAGCCCATTTTTCCTCGCTGAGCATTTGATCCTCTCTTTCCAGATGGCTGTCTAAATTCTTAGTGTTACTCATTTTGTTATGAATTAAGAGATTTTTTTATCTCTTCTGGTGGATTCCTGACTAATTTGTCTAGTTTTATATCAGGCCATTTATCCAGGATCATTCTAGTCTTTCATCAGACTTGTCCTGGCATAACGGCATTCATTTTTAAGAAGTTCAATGTACTTATAATTTTGGGGTTTTTTTTTAATAGTTTTTTTTTTTTCTTTTCTGGAGTATGTATGAGAAAAATCCCACATATTTGTGGAATAGAAGCTTCCCTTCCCCATCAGGTGACTATTTTTACCAAATTTTACAGACTAGTTTCTTTTAGCTCTTTGATATTTTTAAGTTTCATATAAGTTTGATCCTAACTGATTTTTGTTGATCTTACTCCCCCCACCTCCCCCAACCCCACTGTTAAGGCCCCTCAGTTGTGCTGCCTGCCCCCTCTTACCGTCTGGGAGCCCTCAGGACAGGACGTGACCCATCACACCTCTGCTGCTGCCTCAGGCAGCCCTGGGTGGCTGGGCAGCCACCATCCAGGCTTACCTGCACCTCGGGCTGGCCCTGGGCAGCTGACATCTGAAGTTTGCCTGCACCTTGGGCCGGCCCTGAGTGGGTGGGGGCTGAGGGGACTGGGGGACTCCAGAGGCAGGTGCCTCAGTGGGAGTGAGAGGCCTGGACGCCACCATCTTATGGCTGTGGGCACCACCATTCTTGAGTGTGTGGCAGTCAATTAGCATGTTCCCTCCTTATTGGCAGTGGGCACACCACACCATCTTTGCGATGGCGTGAGGGTCAATTAGTATATTCCCTCTTTATTAGATAAGATAATTAATAGAGCAAGTGTAGCCTGTGTTCAGTTTCAAGTGATTCTTCCTTGTAATGTTCCTGCTATTTGCTCCAGAATTACCTTAGATATCTGGCCCACTGGCATAGTGTAACATTCTAGTTGTGAGTGCCTTTAGGCAGCATACTCAATCTTCTGTTTGCCATGGTGTCTGCCATGCCATGGTGTCTGCCTTACCACACTCATTTCACTGTGTGAAACACCTGGCCTCTGGAGGCATGTGTAACTTTTACTAAATTTTTAAATAACAAACAAAGGTAAGCATAAAAATGCTTACCTTTTCCTGGCATGGCTAGTGAGTGAGGATTCCCACAAGGCTTGGATGAGCAAGTCTTAAGCCATAAAGACTTAAGCCATAAAGGATCTTTAAATAATTCCTGTGCATGGTATCTTCTCTGGTTTTTAGTTATAACTTTCTAATTTTTCAATACTACCAAGTCTGTTTGTCATTTGCTCTTAGCAAATGACAAACAGACTTGGTAGTGTATATAAAAAAATAGGAAATATGCTAATTAACCAAGGATGTGGCGACAGAGGCCTCCACACCTCTGTGCTGAGGGAGGGCCTGATCAGCAGTGTCTGCGGCTGCGGCTACTTCAAGGGCTGGAGAGGGAGGCAGGGCCGGACCCGAGGGTGGGTGGTGCCGTGAGATTTCGAACCGCCCGCTGGACACCTGGTATTATGCATAAAGGACTATGCTAAATTAATCCATAGTCTGGTGAAGAGTAAAGGCTTCTAGTTTTATTTGTTTGTTTGTTTTTTACTTTTTATGTTATTTTATTTTATTTTTTAAATTTAATCTTTATTGTTCAGATTATTACAATTGTTTCTCCTTTTTTCTTCCCATAGCTCCCCTCCACCCAGTTCCCACTCCACCCTCTGCCCTTACCTTCCCTCCACTGTCCTCATCCATAGGGGTACGAATTTTGTGCATCCTCTTCCCATACCCTCTATACCCCTTTCCCCCTGAGAATTATCAATCCACTTCTATTCTATGCCCCTGATTCTATTATATGCACAGTTTATTCTGTTCCTCAGATTTTTAATTCATTAGATTTTTAGATTCACTTGTTGATAGATATGTATTTGTTATTCATAATTTTTATCTTTACTTTTTTCTTCTTCAAGAATACCTTTCAGCATTTCATATAATATTGGTTTGGTGGTGATGAACTCCTTTAGCTTTTTCTTATCTGTGAAGCTCTTTATCTGCCCTTCAATTTTGAATGATAACTTTGCTGGGTAGAGTAATCTTGGTTGTAGGTTCTTGTTATTCATCGCTTTGAATATTTCTTGCCACTCCTGTCTGGCCTGCATAGTTTCTGTTGAGAAATCAGCTGACAATCGTATGAGTATTCTCTTGTAGGTAAAAAAAATAAAAACTGTTTTTCTCTTGCTGCTTTTAATATTCTCTCTTTGTCTTTTGCCTTTGGCATTTTAGACGAGATCGGGCGCGTTCAGGGTGGTATGGCCGTAGACTGCCTTTGGCATTTTAATTATGATGTGTCTTGGTGTGGTCCTCTTTGGATTCCTTTTGTTTGGGTTTCTGTGCGTTTCCTGAACTTGTTAGTCTATTGCTTTCACCAGGAGGGGGAAATTTTCTGTCACTATTTCTTCCAGTATTCTTTTAGTATCTTGCTGTCTCTCTTCTTCTGGCACCCCCATAATTCGGATGTTGGTATGCTTGAAGTTGTCCCAGAGGCTTCTTACACTGTCTTCAGCTTTTTGGATTTTTTTTTTTTCTTTTTGCTTTTCCTGTTGATAGTCCTTTGCTTCTTTGTTTTTCAAATCTTTGTCTTGATTCTTGCCTTCCTTCAGACTGCTGTTGGATCTCTGTATAATATTTTTTATTTCAGTCAGTGTATGTTTAATTTCTAGTTGTTTTTTTTTTCATATCCTCGAGAGTCTTGTTAAATTTATCGGCCTTTTCTAGGAAATTCTTGAAAAACCTTATAACCATGGTTTTGAACTCTATACACAGTTGTTTGTTCTCCTCCATTTCTTTTATTTGTGATCTTTCCCTTGTCTCCTCATTTTCGCTGCTTCCCTGAGTTGGTAGGGTGGCTTTGTGTACTAGGTGTCCTATATGGTTCCATGGGTCAGCCTCCCAGTTACCTGAGGTGGACACTCTTAGTACATCCCTTTGTGGACTGAGTGTACACCCTTGTTGTAGTTATGCCTTGATTGTTTTTGTTGTCACTGGGAGGAATTGACCTCTAAGCCAATTGGTTGTGAAGACCCGCTGTGTCTATAACAGAAGAATTTGCTGTGCTGGAGACATGCTTATGGGGCAGGACTTGTTCCAGTGGGGCTTTGGTGCTCACTGAGTCTGCCTCTTAAATGTGTCCCTTATGAGAGTAGTTGAAATCTGGTGTCATCTTACACAGACCACTAGATACACTAGCTTCTGGATCTCCAATGGGGTGCTAGTCAGCTACTGCTTGAAGCCACCCAGGAGGAGCTACAGCAAGAACTACAGTTTTCTCCTCTTTGTTTGGGATTTGGAGATTTTGGAGCTGTCTTACTGGAGCTGTAGTTTATTTGGTTAAGCTGGGACAGGGCAGGCCATTTATGTGCAAATGCCACTGTGTGGAGCCTGGGCCGGTTTGTAGAATGTGCAGGGCGGGTCTCAGGCATCACTAGGCTAGGGCGTGGCAAACAGCAATGGCTGCCAGTCAGCCTTCTCTGGCTTTCCGTGTTTCCAAATTCCCACAACCCGCGCTGTAGCGCAGTAAACAATGATTGCTGGGCACACCTCTGCAAGAAAGTCACCCTTACTTTCTGACCCTATGGGAGACAGTCCAGTTTCTTCCTGTAGGAGTTATGGTCCCCAACGTCTCCCCAAAAACTGGATTTCAGAGTAATCAGGAGCTTGTCTCCCTTCGGGTTGAAAAAAAGCAGCTCGTCCAGTCACCTGCCACCAGTTTGATTCGCGTGCCTCTGTAACTCAGCTTTTCAGCACTTGTGCACTGAATGCTCTTTTCTAATTGTAAAACTTCCACTCAGCCAGCTTTCCCGTGGTTCTGGGTGATAGACATTTTGTCTATTAGTAGTAATTTTGAAATTGTTGTGCGAGGCAGCAATTTAGGAGTTTACCTTTGCCGCCATCTTGGTTTCTCTAAGGCTTCTAGTTTTACCTAGTTATTCCTCATACTTTTTCAATTGATATTTATTGGAAAGGATATATGTCTTGGGAACCTTTATATAGTCGGTGGGGGTCTATTAATACAGTAATATCCAGTTATTTTTAAATGAATGCTCTCGAAATGTAATGGTCAAGCTGTTTATATGGTAACAGAACTTAAAAATAAATCCTGTAAATCATTACAGATTCTGGAATTAAAACCTCTGGACCATCTATGTATCATTCTGTTTAAAGTTGCCCTGTCTTCATTCATTTTTACTCTGCTTTATTTTCCTCATCAGACTTTTTTGCCGCTTAATGTATTATGTGTTTATTTCTCTATTTGTTATTTGTCTCTTACTGCTGTGCAAGCCATGAGAGTAGGAACTTGTTTTCATGTACTGTTCTCTTTCACTGTTTAGAACACTATTTGACACATAATGAATGAGAAACTTAGTAAATATTTGGTATATATGTTCATAAAATTTTTCTTACCCAACTTTAGTATGTTCTCTTCTGGGTACTACCCTCTCCTTTAATATTCAGTGTTCCTTTAGTGTAATACTTCTTGAGCACTGATCCTGATGTTGTAACTTTCCCTACGTTAGCCCTCCATTGCCAACAGGATGGCCTCACACTAATTCTTCTTACTGCATTGCATTTTGTTTTCTGTTTGTCTGCTTCTTTCATTAGACCTCTGAGCTCCTTGAGGAAAAGAACTTGGCTGTTCTCATCTCCTGTACCTAACACAGTGTCTGAAGATACTCAAGAAGAGTCTGTAAAATGAAGTAGTAATATTCGTGTTGCAAAACCGAAGTCCAGAAGTGATAGGACATGTGTTGACGATTATACCTTGTTAGCAGAGTCAGACTAGACCCTGTGTTTTTTGGCTCCCTCAGTCCCATGCTCTATAAGGAATGAATTTTTATTTTTAACAAAAGTCTTCTTGTTTTTTCACTTACAGATATTGATGATGTTCGGAAGTACAAACCAGGTTATTTGGAAGCTACACTTAATTGGTTTAGATTTTATAAGGTGCCAGAGGGAAAACCAGAAAACCAGTTTGCTTTTAATGGAGAATTCAAAAACAAGGTGATGATGGTACTCTTTTTTTTTTTTTTTTAAGGTAGTTAGTATACCTTCTGGATAATGTGATTTCACATTATGTTTATTTTTTTATTTCATTTTTTATTAAGGTATTATATGTGTACATATCTTACCAATACTCCCCCCCCCCCCATACTCTTTATTTTAAGACATACCATGTAATACCTGTACAATACTTTTTCACATTTGGGATTTCTTATATGAATATTTGTATAAAACAAAAGTTTTAATAATTGTTATACTTAAGGACATTATTTCATCACTTTCATTAAATTCCCCCCCCCCCCCCACCCCAGGAGATCTCTCAGTGAATCAGTAGGCTGGTGAAGAGCTATATCCATCTATTTATCTATAGATATCTCTTTCATCTAAAAAAAAAAAAAATGAGGGATTTCCATGATGAGTCCAATTCTTCAAATTCTCTATGAAGAAAAACCTTCTATTTACTATTCTGGAGAGGACACAGTTACTTACTATTACTGTAAATCAGTAGGGGCTTGTCTCCTATGTGCTCATTTTACCATGACTCAATCAAGCTGTTACTTTAAGAAAGCATTTGAATTATCTCAGTGTCATAGGATTTTTTAATAGAATACCATAAACTGTCTCTAATATGATGCAAATGGAGAAAATAGGCCAGAGAGTTAAAGTGTTTTTTAAAGTCATTACCACTATATGAATTATGCATTATAAACCAACCTTTAAGTGGGTGCTAATAAATAAATTATATTTAATAAGTAAGCCATGTTAATGAAAACTAAAATTTGCAATAAGGCCCGGCCAGCATGGCTTAGTAGTTGAGCATCGATATCTATGAACCAGGAGGTCACAGTTCAGTTCCAGGTCAGGGCACATGCCCTGGTTGCTGGCTCAGTTCCCGGTGGGCGGGGAGGGGGATGCGTGCAGGAGGCAGCCAGTCAATGTCTCTCACATCATCGAAGTTTCTATCTCCCTTTTCATTCTTCTTTAAAATCAATAAAAAATATATTTAAATAAATAAATAAAAATAGCATTTATAATAAGCATTTTTCTATATAAGAATTAATTGCTAGACCCCATATTTTTTTTTTAAGAACCTTTGTTAAAGAACCTTTAAGATCTAAGGCTTTTGTATAGGATTATTAAATATAAATATAAAACTGTGTTCAATAAAACTTTATCTACAAAAACAGAGGCAGACTGCATCTAGCCCCCAGGCTTTAGGTTGCCAACCCCTGATTCCAATTATCCCCATTTCATTCCATTCCATTTAATAGATGAAGAAATTAAGATTTAGTGAGATTAAGCAACTTGCCCAAAATCAAACAGCTGGTAAATAAGGATGCAACAAGAATTTAGACTCAAGTTTGCCTGACTCCTGAGAACATGTTCTGATATTGAGTGCAATGTTAGTATAATGATGTGATGATTGCTCTGACTTTTTTTTTCTTTTGATTTGGAATTAGGCTTTTGCTCTTGAAGTTATTAAATCTACACATGAATATTGGAAAGCATTGCTTATGAAGAAGTGTGATGGAGGGTCTATAAATTGGTAAGAATTTGTCATTTTACATTTTGTTATTTTATTATTAATTGGCAATAAATATAATACTACTCAGATCTGATTTTTTAAAAGGGAGTTGCAATTTTTTTTTCCACTTAAATACTTATAGAGCACCTATTTGGAAGTCATTACAAAGTGTTGGGCACCATGAAACTAGTAATTGACTTGTGTTTTTTTCAAGGAATTTATGGTTCAGTGGGGGCATTTATAGTATCAGTGGTTATTGTAATATATTGTGCTATGTGCAATGATGGAGTGAAAAAACATTAACAATGTTTCATGCAAGCATATGGTTATTTTATTTATCTTGTAGCTACCACATCATCCTATATAATAAAGGGCTAATATGCAAATCCACCGAATGGCAGAATGACGGTTCACTATGACATGCATCAACCAGGAGGCAGATGCTCAATACAGGAACTGCCCTCTGGGAGCGCTGCATGGCCAGAAGGCAAGGTCATGGCTTATAAGCGCAGAGGTAGTGGCAGGAGCCCCTCCTGCCAACACGGCAGCGCTAGGGATGTCCGACTGCTGGCTTAGGCCTGCTCCCTGTGCAGACATCCCCTGAGGGCTCCCAGACTGTGAGAGGGTGCAGGCTGGGCCGAGGGAACTGCCCCCCCACCCCCAAGGGCGTGAATTCATGCACCGGGCCTCTCGTTTCTTAAGAACAAAAAAGCTGCCTTACCCAACAAAATCTGGATCATTAGCTGATGGATTCATAGGAATCAAATAACAGTAACATATATAACTCAATTATTTATTTTATTTTAAAACATTTAAATGTACATTTATTCTCCCATCCCTGGATATAGGGCTAAGACCTTTTCTGTATCCATTCCATAGAGGCCTGGTGCATGAAATTCGTGCACAGAGTGGGGGTCCCCTCAGCCCAGCCTGCACCCTCTCCAATCCGGGACCCCTTGGGAGATGTCTGATTTCCAGTTTAAGCCAGATCCTAGGGATCAGGCCTAAACTGGCAGACATCCCTCTCACAATCCAGGACTGCTGGCTCCTAATCACTCACCTGCCTGCCTGGTTACCCCTAACTCCACACACACACACACACACACACACACACACACTGGCCTGGTTGCCCCCAACTGCCCCCCTCTCTGCTGTCCTGGTCACCCCCAACTGCCCCCCCCACACACACACACCGTCCTGGTCACCCCACACAGCCTACTGTTCAGTTGTTTGATCATCCCTCACTAACCCCCTGCTGGCCTGGTTATAGGCAGCCATCTTGTGAAGTCGTGAGGGTCAATTTGCATATTACCTCTTTATTATATAAGATTTTAACACAATGTATAAAAAAAATTAAGATCAGATTCTATAACCCTTAAACTCTTTACAATGAAAAACCCTTTTAGATTTGAAGGGTGTGTTTTTTACTAACCTTTTACAGTTGCTTTATCCCAACCTGATTTTGCCATCAAGGTTTTTTTTTATAGTAATTTTTATTCAGGCTTTTTAGAGCCCCAATAGTGTTTACTGCTCAGAAGTTTTAGAACCTTAAACTCTACTTTTAGTGTTCATAGAAACAGTTCTCTTTCCACACTCCCTTAATCTATGAGCATAATTACTGCTCAAATTATGAAATAATAGCAACCAAGACAACAGACATAAACAAGTTTGGGAACAAAAACAACTGACTGTTGGTGAGCCCAACTGTGGGAAGTAACATGATGTCCTCAAGAGTAGATACTGCCCACTTCTCTGAACCAGGAGGAATTGGAAAACCATTCTCTTACAGCTAATACTGACTGGCTGCCAGGTACTGTCCTGATACCAGGATTACTGTTGAGAATACAATCAACAGTCCCTGCTCTTTTGGAGTGTAGAGTCTGGAATCAAAAGAGACATTAGAGCAATCATTAGAATAAATTAGTCAGACGAAGGAAAGAAATAGTCTCAAGGAATATTTTATCAGGTCGTCAAGAGGCTCATCTTACCTGTGGCACAAATGCTTGGGCATTATAGCTTCAGATTCTAGTTCTCGTGCAAGCTAATGTAACACCCTCAGTTCCGATATCCTCCTCCCCATTTTCTTATCTCTTGTGCAGACTACTCTCTCTTTTTATCAGCATATTCTTAAAATTTAGATAGTTTTTTTCTAATTTGGATAGTATAATTTAACAACAGCAAAGTCTTCCAGTCCTGACTATCCTAGTAACTTGTAGACTGAGTTAGTCTTCATGGACAGGTACTCGAAGTCAGCTATTAATGTGATGAGCTAAAAGAAAGAATCTCTAATTGTCTGAAGAGGTATTTGCTTGCTGTTCACTTCCTTATTTATCTCCTTGCTAATCGTACTTACTGAACAGCTCCTACAATCTTTGAGGGACTTGTGTTTTTCCCAGGCTTCCTCAGCTACCTTTGGTTAGCTCTCTTTGGTTAGCTTTTCTACTGCTTGGTATCATTCCTTCTGTGCTGATTCTAATTATCTTCATTCTGAGGGTGACTATTTTTAAGTTCTGGCATTATTTTGCTCTAGTTTTTGGTAATGATTTTTATTACATTAGTAAGAGTTGACATTTATTGAACTCTATTATCTTCCAGGTTTTATGTGTTTTATATGTTTTATTTCATTAATACTTATCAGAACCTTATTATATCTCCATTTTTCCCATGAGGGATTGAAACCACAGAGATTGAATGGTCTAAGGACACACTGGGTGGGTGGTGGAGCCAGGATTTAAGCCAGATTCCAAGTCTATTTACTTAACAGCTATAACATGCCTCTACCATTTTATTTTATTATTTCTTATATATTTTTATTGATTTCAGAGAAAAAGGGAGAGGGAAAGAGAGACAGAAACCTCAATGATGAGAAAGAATCATTGATTGGCTGCCTCCTGCATGCTCCCTACTGGGGATTGACCCCACGACCCAGGCACATGCTGTGACCTCCTGGTTCATAGGTTGATGCTCAGCTATTGAGCCACCACAGTCAGGCTGCCTGTACCATTTTAAAGAATACAACAAAATAAGTTTTGTTGGATTAAAAATTATCAGGCCATACACTCTAGATATAAATTATATGTGTCTAGGTCTAAAGACAAAATCTTTAGAATTTTAACTCATTTTTTTTAAAAATTTATTTTTATCACTACTTGACTTGTAAAATATACTCAAAGTTGTTACATGTTTATATTCTTTGTTTTTGGTGAATAAATTACCTCTCTCTCTTGGTTCCTTAAAATATTCTATTAGAGATGAGAGGTACCCTGTCTCCTCTTCCCTTTTTAACCTGTTTTCCCCACTTCGTTAAGTTTAAGTTCACATTATTTACCATTGCAGTTCTCTAAATAATACACAGTCCATCAAAATTACCTAGGGAAACTGTGAGATAACTACATTGTATTAGGATCTCTAAGCCTTTATATGTTTTTAAAGCCCCTAACGAGCCTCTGTGTGTGTGTGTGTGTGAACCATAAAATACGAACTTTCTCCAGAACACACAAGGCTTTTCAAGATTGGGCCCTGTCTGGTCTCACTTTACATCATTTCATGTCTCTTATTTCCTATTTCCAACAATTGAGAACAGCTTATCACTCCTCATATACACCATGGTTATTGGCCTCTAGGCGGTGACTCTGTTTCCTTTGCCATTGATTGTCTTCTCATTTTGTGAACTGCCTAACTTCCTCATTTTTTAAGACTTATCTTTGAATGCGTCTTTTCTAGGAAACTTTCCCTATATACCGTCCTCACCCATTAGTCACTTAGTAGCTATCAGAAATGAGAGCCATATTCACATATCTTTATTTTAGAGTACTAGGTGTACTGGTTAATAAAGGTGGATTTTGTAATCAAAGAAAACACAATAATTTCAAGAGAAACATCAAAAATGCTTTATTCAAAGTAATGTCCATCGCAGCCGAAACTGGTTTGGCTCAGTGGATAGAGCGTCGGCCTGCAGACTGAAGGGTTCCGGGTTCGATTCCGGTCAAGGTCATGTACCTTGGTTGTGGGCACATCCCCGGTGTGGGGTGTGCAAGAGGCAGCTGATCGATGACTCTCATCAATGTATCCCTCTGTATCCCTCTCTGTAAAAAATCAATAAAATATATTTAAAAATAAACAAAAAACAAAGTAATGTCCATCGCTAGCTACACATTTCCCCATCTTTCAGGTAATTTGTGGATACCATCCCAATAGAACTTTTCTTGTTTTGAGGCAAACCATTCAGAGACCCAATTTTCCACTTCTTCGTATGTTTTGAAGTGCTGCTCAGAAAGTGCGTGTGCCATCAATTGGAATGAGTGGTAATTTGAAGGAGTAAGGTCTGGTGAATACAGCGGGTGGGTTAATACTTCCCAGGCAAGATCTTTTAACGTTTCTTTAACTGGTTTTGTAGTGTTGATGGTGCGTTATCATGAAGCAAAATTATTTTGCTGTGTCTTCTGGAACATTCTGGTTGTTTTACAATTAAAGCATGGTTCAAATCGATTATTTGTTGTCGGTACTGGTCAGCATTAACAGTTTCACCTGGTTTTAGAAGCTCATAATACATCACACCTTCCTAACCCCACCAAACGCAGAGCATTGTCTTCTTTATGAAGTGATTTGGCCTTGCAGTTGATGTTGGTTGACCTGGATCAACCCATGATTTTGTGCATTTGGGATTCTCAAAATAAATCCATTTTTCATCACCAGTCACAATTTGATGCAAAAAAGACTTTCTTTCGTGCCATTGAAGCAACATTTTACTGATGACTTTTTGATTTTCCATTTGTCTTTCGTTGAGTTGATGTAGCACCCATTTTCCTTCCTTTAAAATCTTTCCCATTGCTTGTAAATGATCAGAAATTGTTTGCTGAGCAATATTTAATCTTTCTGCAAGTTGTTTTTGAGTTTGACATGAATCTTCATCCAATAATGCTTGTAATTGTTGGTCTTCAAACTTTTTCGGTTGACCTGGACATTCTTTGTTTTTCACATAGAAATCATCAATTTTAAAGCGTTTAAACTAGTGTTCACAAGTATCTTGAGATGGAGTATGTTCACCATAAGCTTCCCGAAGTATATGATAACTTTCAGCAGCATTTTTCTTCAAAATAATGAATTAAAACTTCCCGCAAATGCTCTTTTTTTTTGGCATGAAAATTTGACATTTTTAAGTGTAAAAATATCTATGATGTTAACATTTCAGCAAATTTGACACATGAAGTTTTGAAGCTTGCTGTCAATACAACAAAATAGCATACATATCAAATTGCATATATATCAACATAGGTGTAACTCCATCTATTGAAAAAAAATCCACATTAGTAACTGGTACACCTAGTATATGTTAGAGTATATTGTTATAATTGTTCTACTTTATTTCTAATTAGTGTTAATTTCTCATTTAATTTATAGGTATGTATGTATTGGAAAAAACAATGTATAGAGTGTTCAATTCTGTCTGTGGTTTCAGGCATCCACTGGGGGTCTTGGGACATATCCCCTGCAGTTCAGGGGGCACTGCTGTACTTAGTTTATGAATTTGTGTCCTCTAGAAGTTCCTTGAAAGCAAATGGATAAAGCTGCCTTAACCATCTTTATTTCTCATCTGACATTAATAAATCCCTTTGGAAGTAAACTGTTGAATAATATTTTAAAGCCAACAAATATTTCAGTATGCTTATTGAATGAAAAATGAAAAAAAAAGCTAGTAGTGACTCTTCTGTTTCCAGGAGTGCTGCATTTGTTAAATTCTTTCATTGGTATTTTGAGTAATTATCTTTTTCACAATAAGTTTTGTTATTTTTATTATTTTGGTCCCACTGTTTAATGTTTACTCTAAAAGCGACATATTCTTTTGACAGAAAGAATTTCATTCTCTTTTTACCTAAAATAACTTTAAACTCTTTGTAGGAGAAACAGGATATCTATATCTATATCTATATCTATATCTATATCTATATCCATATCTTTATATATATTTTTCCATTTCGGTTTAATCTTAAATGCCTCCAACCCTCTCTTCAGCCGCAGTTTATTTATCTATCTCATTTTTAAGAAATCTGAAGTGTACTATTTTTTTTATCAGTTTTTTATTTTACTAACGATTATTTGTTATGGTTCAGTTTTTCAAGTTTTTATTGCTTCTCAAATGTCCTTCTAGTTGCAAAACTGCTTTAATTCCGTTATCATTTTTGTACTCATAAATTATTTTGTATTGCAACTTACTCTCCTGTTTAATATGTTCTATACAGACAGTATTGTCCAAATTATCTTTGAAAAATACAAATATGATTGTCATTTTTCTTCTTAAAAACTTCACGTGGTTCCTTCCTATCGATGATAGAATATGACCCAGCTCTCCCACACATTAAACGTGTCCAAACCTACTTGACCAGCCTCATTCTGTCTCCTTTCCTCTCACTGTCTTTCCTCCATGAAAGATTGCTCATTCCCCAAGATGTAGTTTAGATGTCACCTCTGCAAAGAATTTTTTTTTTCCTGGCCAGAATTAACTGTCCTCTCACCTGGGCTCTTATATCACCTGAACTATACACACCCCTCTGAAGAACTTGGGCTGGTGTATTATTATTATTACTAATGCTCTAAATTGAGTTTGGACCTTAGCATTTAGTGACAGGACTTGACAGGTATTTTATGCTTACTGAATGAAAAATAGGGAAAAAATGTATCCAAATTGTTTAGGTCTTACATCTGTTTCTTTTTATCTTTTCAGAGGGAGGTGTATTTGATCTTATACAGATGGCTCCAATTCTTTTAACTTTGTATAGATTTACTGCAGTGTCACTTCTACAGACTCTGGAGGTTATAGTCCAAAATCATTGTCATTCTCTTCTCTCCCCTCCCTCCCATTCTCTTTCCCTCCTTCCCTCCCTCCTTCTCCACCTGTTTCCCTGTCTCTCCTGTTTTCTTGACTACTCTGCTGTAGAATGAAAAGCCTGGGCAAATCTATATCCTGGACCTGTCATTGAGGATTCTCATGAGTTTGAGCCTTTGTCTGATTTGAGATGGTCTTGGGGGAAAAAAAATTCTCTATACTAATGTTCTATATTGCTGGCCGTAAATTTCATCTTTTATGTGTGTATTCATTATTTGCAGGTAATTTCTTTTTCTATTTTTATTTAATCAATTAGTTTTACCCTATTATATACCTACTAATATGCCTTTTATTACTTTTAAATGCAATTTGGGCTTGTTCTATATAGCATTTTTTGTATTGCTTGTCTGTTGCTTTAATGTCATGTCTGCTTATTTTGGTAAGCGAGATTGTATGTGGGCTGTATAATGTTTATAAATTTACAGCAAAATATTTGGTATCTTATTATTAAAAGGGAAGCAGCATATTCTTTGTAGTCATATTCAATCTTATTTGTAGTAGACACTATCAGCTTAGTCATCTTCCCATTAAATGATTTTTCTGCTTCTCTTGTAGGCTATGGTCAGATTTGAGAGCTAAAATTTTCCCTAAATATTGTCAGCTCCATAGGGGCTCTGAAGTTCAATAGGAGCTTTGTATCCTCAGCATCCATAGATGGTTTAGTTTTAATGTTAGAAACATTGTACATAGTATTTATCATACACCATGATTTCTTCAGAGGACTAGCACTTCAGACTGCAATGTCTAATTTTTTGCCTTATTGTTCTTTTTAAATTTAGTTTTAACTTCCTTTACGGAAACTTTCAGCTGACTTATAAGGCTTTACCTTTTTCAACTTTTAAATAAACATGAGATGTAGAGAAGAAATAGTCTTAAGGATGATAATGCCAACTTTCATCAATTTTATCCATGTCAAGAATGAAAATAAATACCGCATCTTGAGTCTGGATAGAAAGCAAACTGACTAGTATAATTGTTATACCCAATGTCTGATTACAGACAGATGTAGTTAAGATAGATAAATAGATAGATAGATCATATATATATATATATATATATATACATATATATATATACACACACACACACACACACACACCGTATTTGCCGGTGTATAAGACGATTTTTTGGCCCTGAAAAATATGCCTCCAAGTGGGGGGTAGTCTTATACGGCGAGTATATAACAAACTCTGTATTTTGAGTGGAAATGTTAGGGGGTCGTCTTATACGCCCAGTCGTCTTATACGCCGGCAAATACGTTATTTTCAGGGCCAAAAAATAATCTTATACGCCGGCAAATACGGTATATATATATCTCCTGATATATTTCACAAACCATTGTGAAAATTAATTCAATAATGTATATCCGTAGATTCACTTGAAGGTGTGTGTGTGTGTGTGTGTGTGTGTGTGTGTGTATTTTATCATTTGTCTCCTTTAGGAATCTGAATTGATTTTAGAGAGGAAGTGGGAGGGAGAGAGAGATAGAAGCATTAATGATGAGAAAGAATCATTGGTCAGCTGCCTCCTACATGTCCCACACTGGTGATGAAACCGGCAACCCACGCATGTGCCCTGACCTTCAGAATTGAAGCATGACCTTTTAGTTCATAGGTTGAAGCTCAACCACTGAGCCATGTCGGCTGGGTTTTCCTCCTGTTTTAAAAATTAACTGGGCTTTAACTCTCTTCTTATTGCATCTTTCTATATCCATTTTAATCTGACATTTTTGATGAAATTATGTTTGAGAGGAATAATGCCTTTGCTTTGATGCAGGAGGTAGGACAAGGTACTGGGTGTCTTGTTGCATTGATAGCATGGTGTTCCCATCGAGTGGCGAGCTTTGACTGTATAGAACCATTATTGATCATGGAAGGAGCTGGTGTCTTATGCCTTACCAAACTTGCTTACTTGTGAGAAAACCGAGTTTTCATAGTCATGATTTTCTGTCATCACTCTTAGCTTAATCTTCCATACCTTCCTTTCAGTGGCCAATTAGTATTTTTCTCCTCAGTTAGAGAAAATTTGTCCTAATAGTCATCATTCTGTGGGTCAGATTTTTTTCTTTCCTTCAGTAAAGGTGAGGTGTAGTTATAGCTTAGCCTTTTAAATATAACAGGATGCAGTTGAAATTTGTATACTTCTTTATAATTTTATTTTTAATTTTGGAGTGTGAAGTACTGCAGAGCACTTTTATTTATAACCTTGCCTGAAAGAATGAACAAGAATCTACATCTGTCCTACTTTATAGTCATCCAGGTCCTTTTCACCAGCTAGAATCATACTGTCATGTGGAATATTTGGACGTGGTTTTCTTTTGGGTAATTGCTCCTTTTTTATCCTGTGTATTAAAAATATTCTCCTCTCATTTGCAGCACAACTGTGGAGATACGTGATAGTCCTTTTCATTGCACTCAAGAGAAAGCAAGATCATTAGTTGAATCGGTAAGAGAAAATGTCCTTTAATCTTACGTCATAAGGAAGTCTCTTAAGTTCAAAAGTAACACTAAAATCTATTTTTATATATACTTTATTGATTTGTTACAGAGAGGAAGAGAGAGAGATAGAGTGTTAGAAACATTGATGAGAGAGAGTCATCAATCAGTTGCCTCTTGCACACCCCCTACTGGTACATGCAACCAAGGTGCATGCCCTTGACCGGAATCGAACCCAGGACCCTTCAGTCCGCAGGTCGACGCTCTATCCACTGAGCCAAACCTGTTTCGGCTAAAATCTATTATTTTTAATCCAGGTTTAATTGAAAACCTTATCGTTGAATTGTTAAGTTTTCTTTTCTAAAGTACGTTAACCATTTAATTTCATATGATGCTCTTTTTCTTATCACCAATTTATTGTTTGTATGCATTGTTCTCTGTGCAGTTCTGATCCCATGAATTTCCCACCAGTCGGTGGCGAAAGTGCAACTGGCTGCTGGTACAGGTGCACTTTGGCTCAAGAAAAAGGAGATAAATAAAACCCCTTTTTTTCATTTAATTGACTATCTCACAAGCTTTCTACTTCCTAGCTAAGAAGATATCCTTGGATATTTACATTTCCTACTGGCTTTGTTGCTTGGAAACAACTGAATTTATTAACAATTGGTACTTATATTGGTGCTTTAATTTTTAAAACAGAATGGAAGCCTGGCCGGCATGGCTCAATGGTTAATCATGGAACTATGAACCAGGAAGTCACTGTTTGGTTCCGGCCAGGACACATGCCCGGGGTTGCGGGTTCGATCCCCAGTGTGGGGTGTGTAGGAGGCAGCTGATTAATGATTCTTTCTCATTGATTTTCTAAATAAGAAAATTCATATTCAGATAATCAAGTCATATTGTTATGTAGTGTTTTTAAGAATGATCTTAGGCTACAAATACCATTTGTAAATTAAGTTTTTAACAAATTATCTCCTTATGATGTAGGAAATTAGTGAATTTAGATGTTTACTTCAGGAACAATAGACATCTTTGCTTACTATGGCTGCTTCAATTTTTTTTCTCCACTAATTCATCAATTATTTGATTAGTGCCTGTTCCGTGTGGTGAGATTTTAGGTGCTGGAGATGCAGTGCTAAGGAAAAGATATAAACATTCTGCCCTTGCGTAGAATGTTAGCTATTCCAGTTGGGGAGATGGATGGTTACTAAATACACAAGTAAAATAAGTAGTATCTTGAAAGGTTATTAAAAAGGTGTCAGGGACAGCCCTACTGAGGAGAGGGCTATCATGAGACAAAATTCTTAGAAGGGAAGGGAAGGAGCCAAGTGTCCGTGAAGGAACAGCATTCCAGGCCACAGTCCCAAAGGCCACGAGGCCAGAGGATGCCTGGTGAGTCCTAGAAACACCTGAGAACTACAGTGACAGTGGAGTAGAAAGAGTCTAGGGACAGAGAAGAGGAGATCAGAAATGTTTGAATCTGAGGTTGGAAATGGAGGCAAATTATTATGAAAGAACTATCATGTAATTTGTAAAGACTATTAAGAATTTTCTCATTCTGAATGGGATCAGGAACCATTGGAGGGTTTTGAGCAAAAGTGATATGATCTGACTTAGATTTTAACAAGACACTTGGCTGTGTTTTCTTGCAAGGAAAATATAATAGTGGTGGACCTGAGGGTGAGAGTTGGGGTTGGGGCACTTTTAGTTGCTGTTCTCTGCATTTCTTTATTCTTCCAGTTTCTACACCAAGTATCACCCTTGTTATTTTAAAAGTCTGGAAATCATTGGTAGTTAAATAGCTGGTGTTTATCATGATCTTATGTTGGTATTTTAAAATATAAATCCTGGTCTCTCTTTTGGCATATGCTAATATGGAAAAATGTATAAAAAATAAATTACCTCCAAACTTTAATAGTTTACTACCTCTGAATGTTAGACTTGCCTGTAATGTTTGTTTTCTTTTATATAAGGCTTTGTACATTCTGAATATATTCTATTAACCAAGAAATTCATTTTTAGAATGAAAAAATTAAAATAATCTGGAAATTATTTTTAAATATCATTTAATGATAACTGTCTTAGGTAGAATAGTTTGTTCATTTCTTTTCTGTGACACTCTGTAGGTTAATGAGAAGCTGCTCAGTTATTCTGTCTTATATGCCATACATGTTCTTCCTCTGAAATGCTTTCGGTTCCAGCAAGAAGCAGCTGCTGATTTTAAACAGGAAATCTAACCAACTAACTTTTTAACAATCTTTGTAATATGGGTCCTACACAATTTGAAGAGCATAACAATTTCAAAGAACAGGCAAGTTTATATTTCGTTTAGAAAGCCAGAGTCATTGCATCCCAGAGGCCTAATCTCAGTGAGCATAATTTCACGCTGTAGAGTTCCTCTCACACCCAGATTCATTTCAGTTCTACCACCCTCAGAACCAGCCATGGTTAAGCATTTTTGCCATGCTAGGAAAATGAATAGATTTTTTTTAAGTACTTGGAAAATGTCAAGTACTTTTTATTTTACATAAAATTTGTACAGAGGTCTTTATTTACATTGTTACATCATTCTTTTCTATGACAGAAAAAAAAACACCCCAAAGCATATTTGATTAGGGTTGTTTTTAAATAGAGTTGAAAGAAAAATAACCTTAATCAATTATGATTTTGGAGAGGGCAATGTATTAGTTAGGGTTCTCCAGAGAACCAGTCAGTAGTGAGTGAGTGAAAGAGAGAGAGAGAGAGAGAGAGAGAGAGAGAGAATGTGTGTGTGTGTGTGTGTGTGTGTGTGTGTGTGTGTGTGTGTGTAGAGAGAGAGAGAGGGAGAGGAGGGGAGAAAGGGAGGGGAGAGGGAGGGAAGATAAAGATAGATAGCAGAGGCTTGGGAAGTCCAAAAGCTGCAGGGCGGGCTGTCAGGCCAAAAACCCTATGGTACAGATAAAGTCCAAAGGCATTTTGCTAGAGAATTTTCTCTTGTTTAGGGAAACTGGTCTTTTTGTTTTATTCGGGCCCTCAACTGATTGGGTGAGACCCACCCATCCAGTGGAGGGCAATCCTCTTTACCCTGAGTTCAATTTAAATCTTAATCTCACTCCAAGGTGACACATTCACTATGATAGAGAATGTTTTAATATTGCTGAAATTTAACCCTTTTTCCTGCTGAGTTGTTCTTACTCAGTACTGCCCTTAGACCTAGAGGACCCTGCTTTGGCCCTCATCCACTCCTGTCCCTCCCCACAGTGCAAGAACAAGGGACCAAAGTTGTGCCTTCCCGGGCAGCCCAAGCCCCCATTCTAGGCAACCTACTGGCTACTCAAGGCCCTAGAATTCTTTGCCCAGACAGCTGCAGGCCTGTTTTCAGGGTCTGTAGGCATCTGCCCAAATTCACACTCTACTCTGTGGACTGTGTGCTCACTGTTACTTCTGCAGGGGTCGGGGTGGCCATGGCAGGTAGGGGTTGCATGGATGTGTGGGCTGGAATTTCCATTTTTTGTGCATGTGAGGCCTCCATTGCAGAACGGGGCCTGGGCTGGGGGGAGATGCGGGGCAGAGTGAGGGCTGTGTGCCTCTTCTCACGCTGCCATCCTCAGGCAGCCTGGCCTTTGAGGCATCCGGAGCTAGAGAGCTCCCATGTCGTTACAAAGATATCTTTACAAGATAGTAGGATGAAACATACTCTCTGTTGTAGCCATCCTTCTGTTAGCTTGGTTTATACCTTTTAACTGTTCAGATGTATGGCGTATGATCTTTCATTTCTACCTTTGCCCAACACCTCAAATGCCAAAGATAGGTTTTCCCTATTGAGGGTGAGCAAAGTCAGAGAATTAGAAGTTGATTGTTGATTTTGAAATATGAAAAGACAGGTTATTGTTGGGGAGAGAGGTTATGATTGGGAAGAGACCGTCATGGTCTGCTCTGGCTCGGTGGTGATTACATAAATGTTTATTCTAAGCACTCTTAGGCTGAGTGCATTTCTATTTATGGAAAATGGATCTTCCGATAAAGTGTCTTTTACAAAAAACATTTAAAAATGTGTTCTTAGAAAAAAATTTATATCTCAAGAAAACCTTTCTTTTAAATTTGTCCACCACAGGTTGTATTACATCTGCCCTAAGAATCTTGGCCCAGTCATCAAAATAAACAAACTTCACCTTAAAAGTTCTAGAAAGCAGCTGTATAAATTATATAGTTTGTATATGTGCCTCTGTATGTGTACACGCACTGCATGCGCATACTTATGAATGTATGATTTGATTTTTGTTCTCAGGACCTCAGCCAAGGAAGCAGCTGAAGGAAAACCTCTCTCCTCATTCCCAGTAGTTCCCAGGGGCTAATGAGAAAAGATATTTTCAAGCATGCTTTTTCTATTTAACTCGGTATGGTTTGTTTATCTGAACAAGTGAGCAGTGATAATAAAGGCAAAAGGAAATTTTTTTTTTCAGGTTAGAGAACTATCATGTGTGAACTTGGTTCTGTAAATTTATGAGAAGAACTTTTGGATACAGTTTCTACATCTAAAATTTTATTGTAATGGAAACTCTGTTCTTATCTTTCAGGTATCTTCAGTAAGTGAAGGAAGTAATAAAGAAGGTATGGTACATTTGGGTTCTTAAGGAGCTAGAGGTGTAAATTGATTCATTTTTAGTTGGTGATAGCAAAAAAGAAAACCCAACAAAAACAAACAATAGATTAATTTAAAAGTTATATAAACTGGAGAGTATTATGCTAAGTGAAATAAGCCAGTCTCAGAGAAAGACAAGTATCATATGATCTCACTCATATGTGGAATCTAGAAAACAAAGTATACTGATGAGTAAAATAGATCCAGAGACAGAACCATGGAACAGACTGTCTAATCTCAGAGAGGAGGGGAATGGGGGGGGTGTGCGTAAGAAGAGATCAGTCAAAGAGCTTGTATGGATATATGCAAAACCCATGGACACAGACAAGAGGGTGGTGAAGGCCTGGGGTGGGCTGTGACAGGGAGCAGGGGCTAGTTAGAAGGCGTCAATGGGGGAGGGGGGGTATCAGTAATACTTTCAACAGTAAAGGTACAATTTTTAAAAAGTTATATAAACTAAGTAAAATACGTTTCAAATTAGTCATTAACATTTTCACATGAAATAGTTTATTTCTTAATTTCAGAAAATGAGAAAGTTCATTCATTACGTTAGGCTAGAAAATGGTTGATTATGTAGTGACCTTTTTAGTAAAGTAGAGATATTCCAGCTAGTTCTAATAAGCTTAAAAAGACTTAAAATATCTGATTTGAGTATTTTCTTTATCTTTCATCACTTTATTTATTTTAACTGAAGATCTTAAAATGGAAAATTTGTAGCATGATTTAAAATGCCATATTTTTACTACCATCATATTTGAAGTTGTTTGGATAAACAAGTAAAAATATTCCATGTTAAAAATTCCAGAATACAAGCATATGCACATATAATTTATCTTTAAATATTTGGGCAGACCTTTGGCCTGTTGCTTTAATATAAAACAGTAGAAGAATGCTGAGCTTGCAAATTTGGAGAAAAGAATGAGCACTGTTTACTGTGACTCCAGTTCTAGGATGATTAGGAAAGAGCAGAACCATAGAGCTGGCTTCATGGGGAAGCAAGCTCCATTCCTTATGTGGGGAACTAACCCATTGTTTCTTTGTAATCCTACCCCATTTTGGATATTTGACAGGCAGTCAAATTTTACATTTCAAGGTTTTTCTAGACATTTTGTGCTGTAGCTAGGGTACTAACTTCTGTAGCTAGGGTACTAACTTCTGTAGCATTCAATAGAGACCGAAATCACCCAGAGAGAAGTAGGAAATAAAGTGGGAAGGCTCTAGAATTTTTAAAAAATATTTTTTATTGATTTCACAGAGGAAGGGAGAGTAAAAGAGAGATAAAACATCAATGATGAGAAAGAATCATTGATAGGCGGCCTCCTGCACAGCCCCTACTGGGGACTGAGCCTGCCACATAGGCATGTGCCCTAGACCGGAACTAATCCTGGGACCCTTCCGTCCGCAGGCTGATGCTCTATCCACTGAGCCAAACCCACCCGGGCAGGCTCTAGAATTTTTAATGTAGTTTTATGTAAGACTTGATCTAAATGAGAAGAATATAAAAGAAAGTAAGTAGAAAAATGTGTCATGATAAATAAGCTTTTAAAAAATAGATATATTGTATTGATTTCAGAAAGGGAGAGGAAGGAAAAAACATCAATGATGAGAGAGAATCATTGATTGGCTGCCTCCTGCACACTCCCTACTGGGGTTTGAGCCCGAAACCTGGGCATGTGCCCTCAACAGGGAATTGAGCCATGACCTCCTGATTTATAGGTCAATGCTCAACCACTGAGCCATACAGACTGGGCCATGCTAAGCTTCTTGATTGTTTTTAACTACCTGAACACTTCCTAAAGGTCTAAATCAAATTTGTCTTATTTTTCCTTCCTCCTCCCCCCCCCCTCCCTCCTTTGAACCCCTTCCCTAACACCCGTCTTCCCCCATTTTAAACACAGACCAAGTGTGGCACTTCCTTGGCAAGTGATGGGAACATTTGAAGTTCTGCCATCAAGATTCCAGTCTCTGAGGACTTCCAGACTGTCTCCCTCAAGTGCTGGAGATAGATCAATAAGAATTTGCTAACTTTCTGTTGAAACTCTTTTTTCCCCCCAAACTGTCTGACATATGCACTATGTAAATAAACACTGGTTTTGAATTAGTCTTCTCCAGATATTTATTGAGATGATAAAGATTTCATTTAATTTGTAGCAGAAATTTAGAAGCACTGAGTTTTGGCCACTTTACATTTCTGTGCCCAAAGATTTTATTGGACTTATTTCTATAGGTTAATGTAAAAATTACAAATTTAGTACATGAATAAGATTTCTGTAGATATTATTGTTTTCATTTTCATACCTTATCCCTTTTCATGTCTCTTGCTGGCAGAGACTTCATTGACCAACCTCTATCCCCTTATTAGTTCTGTATAAATGTGTTTACATTGAAGGCTCTTAACTATAATTTTTTGTTTCAGAGGTCCGAAAGTCTTTGAGTCTCACCCAGTTTCCTTAGTTTCAGTTCTCATCTCTATGGTGATGGCTCCCAGCTATACATAAGAAACCCATCTCTCTCTCTCTCCCAGGGTCTGCCTATGGGACATCTCTTCAAATGCTTTAGACCCCTCAGGTCCAAAACTGACCTCCCATTAATTCCTTTGTTCTTGAACAATCAAGTTAACATTCTTTTGGTTCCCCACTCAAACTCTTGATACCATATTGAACCTCTCTTCTATCTTTACTCATAAAGATCATCTAAACTGTTTCTTTGTCATCTTTCACCCCTATTATTTGCTTACTGTCCCCCTTATTTCATGGGAACCATTACCACAGCCTCTCCTTAGAGCCCTCCTGTTCCCCAGTTGCTCGTGCTCAGTTTCATACCCTCTTTCCTCCTAATGAAGTCCTGCCTCTGGCTTTCCTCCCTCTGTACCCTCTTCCACATTTCTAAACAGTTGTCTTCTTAAAGCGTAGGTCTTGCCTTGTTATATTTTTCTCAAAATGTCTTCCATGGCTTTTCATACTGAGAAAAAAACAGACTCCGGTTTCCTCAGGAGTCCCATCCTCATGCGATGCCTGCTACTCACTCCTCTTCACGCACCTTGTATGTTCGCACTCCCAGTGCTGTGTTTCTCATGCCGATTCTGTTCACATTTTTTGTCTGGTTTTGTTTTCCCAGGAAACAAACATTACTTACAGTTGAAAAACATGGAAGATCTTGGATTCTGAATCTGTGATACTTCCAAGATCTCTCGATTAAACAGGGCAACAGCAGGCCGGGAAGCAAACACGGGGGCCAATCCAGATGATCTTGCATGCGGACATCACTCAGAGCAAGGGCAGGCCTACAGTGGCAGAGGGGTCCAGGTCGTAGTCAGTCTCTCTCTGGACCACATCTCCCCACACTGGTCACCGCAGGCAGCGTGGGCTTATTGCTGGGGCCGCAGTCTTTCTGGTCTCTCGAAGTCCAGCAGCGATCTTTCCAAACACCGCATGCTCCCCAGCCAGCCAGGCACCCTTCGAGCCGGTGATGAAGGCCTGCCAGTCATTTGTACTAGGGCCACTGTTGGCCGTGGGAAGCAGGCCTGGAGCTGAGTATCTAAACTTAAAATTTTAATCTGCAAATGGTCCCCAGCAGATACTGGTGACTCCAGTACCATCTCCATTAATCACGACATCCTTTATGACCCTGTGAAAACGCTACTTTGTATCCTATAGGAACCCCGTCTTTCCTGAATTCTCTGGGGCAGAACTGCCTAAGGGTCTCAGCTGCCTTAGTCACAAGGTCTGCAAAGAGCCTGATCTCCATACAGCTAACTTTCTGGCCTCCGATGCTAACATCAGTGAACATCCCAGGTTGATAGGGCTTGAATTTGCCACCGCTGTGCCTCCAACCCAGAACTGTTCATATCTTTCTTCTTCCCTTTTTGTTCCATAAGTATCATTAATAATGACATTTATACAATATGCTTTGTGGCTTACAGAGCACTGTTATTATAATTAAAAATTCTTGAGCAGCTGTTCTACATGAGGCACTGTTGTAGATGTCCTATGTGCACATACTATATAAGGTAGACATTACCCCCTTCATATTGAGGCTCAGAAAGTCTATAATTTGCCCAAGGTCACATAGTTAGTATGAGAACCAGAATTATAACTAATGACTCTCTGGCTCTAAATCCATTGGTCTTTCCACTTATGCTTTCCCCATACAGCTCATTTCGATGTAGGCACAGCTCAGAACAGGCCTGTTGTACAGAATAGTAAATGGGCACAGAGGGTGTGATTAGCCCAAATGAAATAGCAAGGTCCCCTTGAAATGTCTTTGGGAATGTGTGAATCTCTGAAAGACATCAGAGAATGTAAGGAGAAAATGTATTGGTTTTAATTTTTTTTGATTTATGGACTTTTTAATTGTGAAAATATAACTTATAGAAAATGGGGAGCAACTCATTTTGATTGTTGCAAACAAGTTGAATTTCCAAAGGATAGAAAAGTTGGCATGTAGCATATTAATCTTTTGAAGGTTGGAAGAGAGAAGCCATGTCTGCTGAGCCTCTTCGTATCAGGTGCAGCAGTGCATCTGTCAGTCATGTCCAGGATCCTGGTGCACGGTGTGGGTGCATCTCTTCTCTCTTCAGAATACACAAGACAGGGCTCTTTCCCCCTTTTTAAGTGCATGGTTGAAAGGGGCTCAATCACAGAAATGTTAGGGGGATTTGATTAGATCAGTTTACAATACATCTCATAATTTTAATTAGCCAACTTTGTTTAGACATGCTTTCTCATTAATGATATTTTAAAATTATTTATTCAACAATTATTGACTGCACATACACTAAAGTCCTCACATCAATAGGTTCTGCAACTTCAAGTGAAACCATGTTTAAGGAAACCCTAGCTAATTGATATAAACGAGTTCCCGTTGCATTTCATCAACATTATAACAAAACAACACTGAACAAGACATTGAGGACTTGCTGTATGTAGCAGGTACTGTTCTGAGTTTTTAGAATACATCACTGCAGAACAAAAATTCGTGCTGGGGTGGACCTTGCATTTTGTGTGGGGTTAGCAGATCACAAACATTAATTTATGTGGGATGTGGAAGAGGGGATGAATCAGGGAGACCAGCAATTCAGCTTGTGTTCAGGGGTAAGAGTATGAATTGAAATTTTGAATTAAGTCAGGGCAGACCTCATTGGCAAGATGATGGTTGAGCAAAGGTTGAAGAGAAGCAGAAGTGGGCCCAAGTGGGTCTGCCGAAGAGAACCGAGGCAGGGGAAACTCCACAAACAAAGGCCCTGCGGCCAAATGTGACCCACTTGTTAGAGGAACAGTAAGAAGGCCTCATGGTTGGAGGGGAAGGAGTGGGGAAGTGACAGATGGGATCCCAGACCGGGCAGAGAGATCACGCAGGGCCTTGCAAGCCAACAGAAGGACTTGGCCTGTTACCCAGAGAATACAAGCCAACTGAGGGTCCTGAGCAGAAAAACGCAGGTCACTCCAGCTGCCGCATTGAAAATGGATTGTGCTGGGGGTGAGGGGTGGAGGACCCGGTAGGTCCAGGATGGAAACTGAGATTACTTATGAGGTTTCTCCAATAACCTATAAAGTTGATGTTTTGTCTTTGAGATAATTTTCTTAGTATAAATTCCCAAAGGTGGAGTCAAAGAATAACATTTTATGACCAAAAAGATTTTCATAAGGGTTATTCCAAGTTATACTGTCACCAGCAATATATGAGATTTCTGGGGTAGGATATTTTATTGTCACTGTTATGATTAATAGCTTTAAATTTTTCCTATTATATTATTTATGAATGTTCTGTTTATTTGCCTATTTTCTAGTGAATCAATATTTTTATTTATATTATGTCCTCAGTTTTAGTGCAAAATTTGGATTCTGAATACTAAAGCCAAGTTTAAAGATATTAGCCCACATTGGAGTAAAATACAAAACAAAACAAAACCTTATAAATGTTTATACTGAATTAACTGAGAATCAAGGGGTGGAATATACAATTTCTTTAAGTAGCAATTTAGACAGGGTTGCCTATAGGAATATCTATTATCTTACTGCTTCCTGGTCTCTGTTAAAAATGAAAAGAAAGATATTTTTTAAAGCTAATACTCTAAATTTTTAAAATTGGATAAAATGGTAAAACCAGTACAGTTTTCAAAGAAATCAGGAAAGAGTGCAAAATGCATCTTACCCAATTAGAGCAGCTAAAACTGGTGGCAGATGTGCATCTGTGGTCCTCGACCAGAAGTTGGCAGCTGGCAAGAACAGGGATTACCGTCCTAAAGGAAGCTTTGTCTGCACTTGGGGCATAGAACGTGAAAACACTGGGGTTCAGACCAGAATCTCTGACTCAGGAGGACTGCATCCACAGGTAGACAAAAATCGGCTCACGGTGAATTGGCAAGTAGATTTCACTGTTCTGAACCAACTGCAACACGGAAAGGACACCAGCCCTTTGTGTCCAGGAGATCATGGGAGCTTCCAGTGATGATACAGACAGAAGTGGGATAGAACTCCACCATTACCTGTTGCCCTTTACACATGTTGCTTCTGGAGCTCTTTCTCATCCTCCGAAGCTCTCTCAGATGCTGCCTTTTCTGAGAAACTTTCCCCAATCTTTCATGTTGAAATCAACCGGTGTCTCCTGTGTGAGAGGAAAGCACTATTGATTTTTAGCACTATGACAGCATTTAGGTCATTTTGGCTTATATGAGAAGGTTCAGAGTCTACTACTGGGTTATGGACTCACGACCTCAGTGACTGTGTCATGAAAATTTCGCATTAGTGTTTTACACGTGAACAATTCGTGTTTGTTAAAACATCCTGTGAGGAAGACTGATATTCCTTCCACTTTACTTATAAAGTTTAGAGAGGTTAAGGGGATTCCTGGAAATCACAGGCCCTTTGCATCGGTGGTTCTGTTGTGCTCTGCTCTGTTCCAAAAGCCCATGCAAGATCTTTGTGATAAAGGAATCCGTTCCTTTCAGGGATCTCTGAAAGAGGAGATTTAATATCTAATCTAAATGTGCTTTTAATTTATTTTGTTTTTAATGTGTACTCATAGAACTCATAAATCTTCAGGTAAAAATTAAGTAATTTTTTTTCCCTAAGTTGTAGGATTCTTGCCTCCTAAAATTCTACTCATCATTGACATTTTTCTTAAAATCCTTTCTAAATTATTTTATTACCCACTTTGCTATGGAATCCCCAAATGAATAAATATTTTCCTAGTGGGGAAAAAAATACTTCATTTTTTAGGCATTCCATGTACCTAGAATATTTTTGTTTTCTGAAACAATGATTAGTGTTACCCATTCCCTGCCCTCTGCAAGTGAATAAATTTTTTATTAGTTTTTTAAGGCATTTTAAGAGTTCTCACACAGGAATCTTCTGATGCCCCAGGAAAACAAGTTTTACTTATATAAAAACAATACCTAATTGTGAAAATACTAAGACTGATCATCACATGTTTACCACTGCTTTTTTGTGGAATTTGAGACAAAAATAAACATGAAATACTTAAGAATAAAAATAGACTCAGGGCTCAAAGGTCAAAATTATTTTTTATGTATGTTGGTCTCATTTTCCTTTTCCATGCACTTGCACAGTATGAGCACCATCATGTGATTAATAATTGTCCTATATTTAGGAAGTATATTCCATGAAAACAGTGACAGCTGTGTATTTAGATAATGGATTTCTGTGTGAAAAAATGCATGTCACATTGAGCTGTTTTATAGTTTTTAAACAGAGTTCACATTGCAGTGAATCTTTATATATACTTGAGGATTTTTAAAATATAGAAAATGAAGAGGATGAAATGAAATCTACACTGTTGAGCTCTAAAGGAAATAGTAGTCTTAGAGTACAAAGCTTTGCATGTGATATTCCACCAATATTATGTAATGCTCACTTAGCACTGATTTATTTTTACTTTTTAAAATTTTTATTTCATCTCCCCAACCCACTTTTTGGCAAACATCAGCTCATTCTCAGTATCTATGGGTTTGTTTCAGTTTCATTTTGCTTAATCATTTATTTTGGGGTTTTTTTCAGATTTCACATATTGGAGAAATATGATATTTTACATATAGTATTTGTCTTTCTTTGACTTATTTCATTTAGCATAATATCCTCTAGGTCCAACCATGTTGTCACAAATGACAAAATGTCATTTTTATTGCTGAATAATATTCCATTATATATATTCCACATCTTTATCATTTTAGTGATCAACAACACTTAGATTGCTTCTATATCTTGATTGTTAATAATCCTATGTAATAAAGAGGGAATATGCTAATTGACCATCATGCCCTCACAAACATGGTAGAACCCACAGCCAATAAGGAGAGGATATGCTAATTGACTGCCATGCCCTACAAGATGGCGGTACCCAGTCCCCTCTGCCCCACCATGGCAGCAGGCATGCGGCACAGCCGGGCCCGCCCCCAGGCAGGTCTAGGCACTCCTCGCCCCTGCCTCTGGAGTCCCCCAGTCCCCTGATCCCCCTAGCCTCCCAGGGCTGGCCCGAGGCACAGGCAAACCTCAGATGGCGGCTGCCCAGCCGCCCAGGACCAGCCAAGACTCAAGTAACCAGGGCTGGCTGAGGCTTGTGCTGCTGGTAGTGGCAGCAGCAGAGGTGTGATGGGGGTGTCACCTTCCCCTGATTGCTGGGTCGCCTTTTACCCCTGAGGGCCCCCCAGATTGTGAGACGGGGCAGGCCAAGCTGAGAGACACCCCCCCTCCAATGCATGAATTTTCATGCACCGGGCCTCTAGTGATGCAATAAACATAGGGGTGCATGTATCTTTTTGAGTTAGTGTTTTGTTTTCTTCACATATATACCCAGAGGTGGGATAGCTGGATCAGAAGGCAGCCCATTTTTAACTTTTTGAGGAATCTCTCTATACTGTTCAACAGTGGCTGCACCAATGTACATAGCCACCAACAGTATACACGGGCTTTTTTCCCCCACCTCCTTACCAGCACTTGTTTGTTGAGATTCACTAATGATTAGAGGCCTAATGCATGAAATTTGTGCAAGGGCCTCGGCCCTCGCAGCCCCAGCTTTGTCCAGAAGGACGTTTGGAAGGTCGTTAGACTGTCTGATCTAATTAGCATATTATGCTTTTATTATTATAGATATCCATTCTGACAAATGTGAGATAATATCTTGTAATTTTAATTTCCTTTTTTTTTTTAAAGTGATATTGGGTATCTTCATATGTCTGTATGTCCTGTTTGGAGAAATATCTGTTCAGGTCCTCTGCCTATTTTTTAATTTTAAAAATAAACATGAAATACTTAAAAATAAAAATAATCTCAAAGCTCAAAAACAAATTTTTTTGTTCCGGAGGGACCTCTTATGTGGGTTTTGATGTAATTACTGATGGTAATTTGTTTGAAACTTAACCTACCAACTTTGAAGGTAAAGTATCATATTTGATTTTGAAATTAGAAATATTACAAAAAGCACTGAAGAGAACAAAAGAATAATAAGTAATGAGAAAAATGTGATCCATGTGAATTTAATATAAATAGTTCAGTCAATAAGCTCTCATGAAAAAGTTTTAAAGGGCATCTGTTGTACTTAACTCTAAAGTACTGTATTTGTGGGAATCTTTTTTTTTTTTACAAAAATATCAGTTTTTCCTTTGCTTCCCACAATATCAAATGTCACTCCTCTGGCTTCTCCTTCTCTTTAGTTTTTAAGAACAATTTAAAGCTAAACATTCATTACAATTTTAGATGTTCTTAGTAGGCTCTCAAACCACAATTTGATTTTCACAAATACCCACCTCAGCCTATATATTCTCCTGCTCCTCGAAGCAAGCACTGTAAATGCAATTTACAGGTGTATTAGTATCATCTCTAGAATATACTTTCCCACTTACAGATAGATTTGTGATTCAGGAACTGCCCTTTGCTTTTCTGAGTCTGAAGGAGGACTGAGAACACAGAACATTTTGAACTGGAAATAATCTTGCTTGTAAAGTGAGGCAAGTACATTCGAGATGAGAATCGCCTAAAGCCACCAGCTAGCTACTAGGGAGACTGACCTAAAACTAGGTCTTCGGTATCTAAGCCTGCTGTTCTGTTTTTGCTGTTATTTATTCTGCTTTTCTGTGTACTTTGCCACCTTAAAGTAGAAAGGTATGCATTTTCCCCCTTTGTAAGGTATGTGTTTAAAAATAGCTGTGTTTTGACTGGGGAAATGAGGGTACACATCATTTTGCCATTCTTTGCTTTATTAACAGCTACTTAAAGTGTTTAAAGTTTTAATACAAAACAGAATTCTTTACATGGAGTATTTTTTTTTTTGTAATAAGAACTTCTTGTTATGCTTTAAAAACATTTGATTTTTACCTCTACCCAACCTCATAATATTGCTTGTAAATGTGACCATGAATTAAAGATCAAATTTAAGCCTAGGAATTTGATGTATGGCTTAACGTTTTAAATTGTAAAATAGTTTTTGTAATTGACTTACAGCAGCCTTCTTTTTTTTTTTTTTTCAAAATTATATTCAATGTTGTGCGTGTGAGTCCAACAATATGCTTTTGGCTTATCTCTGGTTCACTTCCAGTTTGTGGCTCCCAGTACCTCAAGCTAGGGATAGGAGACCAATGCGACCTGCTGCTGTTTTCCCCCTTAGCACTTACCAATAATGGAAGTGTGGCTGAATCTTACGTTTCTCATGATGTGTTAGTACTTTGAGAGAAGAAGAAGAACTTAAACCAACAATGCTATTCAGAACACGGTCTTGCCCTAGCCGGTTTGGCTCAGTGGATAGACTGTCAGCCTGGGGACTGAAGAGTTGCGGGTTTGATTCTGGTCAAGGGCACATGCCTGGGTTGCAGGTTCAATCCCCCAAAGTGGGTGTGCAGGAGGCAGCCAATCAATGATTCTCATCATTGATGTTTTTCTCTCTCCCTCCCTTTCCCTTCCTCTCTGAAGTCAATAAAAAATATATTTTTTAAAAAGAAGAAAAGAGCCAAAACCGGTTTGGCTCAGTGGATAGAGCGTCGGTCTGCGGACTGAAAGGTCCCAGGTTCAATTCCGGTCAAGGGCATGTACCTTGGTTGTGGGCACATCCCCGGTAGGGGGTGTGCAGGAGGCAGCTGGTCGATGTTTCTCTCTCATCAGCATTTCTAGCTCTCTGTCACTCTCCCTTCGTCTCTGTAAAAAATCAATAAAATATATTTAAAAAATAAATAAAAAGAAGAAAAAAGAAAAGAATACTGTCTTCAGCATCTGTTTGGGTGGATACTTTCCCATGATATAAAACAAACACTGCAGCAAATCAGGATTGCCACTTTTAGTGCTTTGTCCCTATGTGCATTGAATAAAAGATTTAAAACAGACAGAATCCCAGAGAAAACAGGTGGCCTGGGAGCGGGAGCTGACGTTGGCCAAATACTCTGTGGCACATATTCATCCTCCCTAACCGATTTGTCCACCCCGTGAAAGCTTTCCGCAATTCATGACGAGGAACATATGTAAGGAATGTTAAGAGTTGGCCTCTGGATTGGACATTTGGAGAGACTATGACAAAGAATGGTTTGCTGGTGCTTACATGCACTAAAAGAATGAATGCTGGTGCCTACGTGCACTTTAAACGCAATTTCAAGTCAGATTAGTTCTTATTTCTGGAGAGGACGTACTTTTCTTTCTTTCTTTCTTTCTTTCTTTCTTTCTTTCTTTCTTTTTTTTTTTTTTTTTTTTTTTTTTTTTACAACAGATGGCATTTGGCTTCTTACCCCCATTCCCTCCCCTCAGAAGGATCATCTAGCGAAAAATGTAACGGACTGTTTTAGCTCATAAACCCATGTGTATAGCTTAAGGTGGTGGGGGCTTTTGGAGATAAAAAAAGGGAAAAACAATGAGTATTTTCAGTGTGAAAATTTTGTTCTCAAGAAGGTAACTCAAAAAATAATTCTTTTCCTGTAATTTATAAAAATAGAAGTGCAAGTTCACATGTAAAAAAATAAATATCGTCAGGTAGCAGGCACCCCTTTTGCTCTGCACAGTCCCGGAGAATGTGGCCATTGGTGCCAAGCTGTGACAACATCAAGGAGCTGATAACTTTAACCTCTTCACAGCACCTGATAATTATCTAGCAGCCTGGTTTGCATTCACGCTGGGATTAATGTTGGACTGGTTTTAGATCATAAAGAGATTTTTTCCTACTAGTCTCATTGTCTTCTAAATGAATACGCTCTATTTTTACATATTGAAGTTTAAATTGTTACTGTGAAGTATTTAAGCAAAGGAATGTTACATGAAGAAATTGGTGGCGGAAAGAATATTAGCTGAGTGAGCTTGGCAGGAAGTCAAGTTGAAAGACTCCCATGAGATTATGATGATGAGAGGATCATTAAACCGGGGTTCCCATAATTATGCTGGGAGTCTGTCCACTGGTTCTCACTTCCCAAGTGTTAGAGTGTTAAGGAAACAATAGCTTGACTGGGAGCCATCAGCAAGAAACACTAAATATGAACAAAATAACCTATTGTCTAATTCACAAAAGTTTAACAGTTACTAAGGTAATTTTTTTTCTTTATTAAGTTATTACATATGTGTTTTTACCTCCCTTTACCCCCCCTTCTCCACACCACCACCCACTCATGCCCTCATCCCCTGATATCTGTGTCCATTAGTTAGGCTTCTATGGATGCATATAAGTCCTTTGGTTGACCTTTCCCCCACCTTCCCTCTGAGGTTCCACTGTCTCTGATTGATGCTTCTCTGTCTCTGGATCTGTTTTCGTTCATCAGTTTATGTTGTTCATTATATTCCACAAATGAGTGAGATCATGTGATATTTATCTTTCTCTTGACTGGCTTATTTCACTTAGCATAATGCTCTCCACTTCCATCCATGCTGTTGCAAATGTTAAGAAGTCCTTCTTTTTTACTGCAGTGTATTCCATTGTGTAGATGTACCATAGTTTTTGTTGTTGTTTGTTTGTTTTTATTGTCTAAAGTTTTACATATGTCTTTTTTTTTACCTGAAAAGGCACCCCACCCCCGCAGCCATTCCCACCCCGGGCAAGCCCCCACAAACCCAGTGTCTGTGTCCATTGGTTATGTTAATATGCACGCATACAAGCCCTTTGGTTGCTCTCTAACCTCCCTCCCCTACCATTTGTCTCTGGATCTATTCTTGTTCATCAAATTATGTTGATCATTATATCCCACATATGAGTGAGATCATGTGATGTTTATCTTTCTACAACTGGCTTATTTCGCTTACCATAATGCTCTCCAGTTCCATCCATACTGTTGCAAATGGTAAAAGTCCCTTCTTTTTTATAGCAGCATAGTATTCCATTGTGTAGATGTACCACAGTTTTGTAATCCACTCATCTGCTGATGGGCACTAAGGCTGTTTCCAAATCTTAGCTATGGTGAATTGTGCTGCTATGAACATAGAGGTGCATATATCCTTTCTGATTGGTGTTTCTTGGGATATATTCCTAGAAGTGGGATCACTGGGTCAAATGGAGTTCTATTTTTAGTTTTTTAAGGAAACTCCAAACTGTTCTCCACAGTGGCTGCACCAGTCTGCGTTCCCACCAGCAGTGCACGAGGCTTCCTTTTTCTCCACATTTTCCCCAGCACTTGTTGTTTGTTGATTTGTTGATGATAGCCATTCTGACAGGTGTGGGATGTCATTTTGATTTGCATCTCTCTCAGATAATTAGTGACTTTAACATGTTTCCATATGTCTCTTGGCCTTCCTTCTGTCCTAGTCTGAAAAGTATCTATTTAGATTCGTTGCCCAGTTTTTACTGGATTGTTTATCTTCCTTTTGTTAAATTGTATGAATTCCCTGTGAATATTGGAGATTAAACCCTTATCAGTGATAACATTGGCAAATATGTTCTCCCATGCAGTGGGCTTTCTTGTTTTGCTGATGGTTTCTTTTGCTGTGCAAAAGCTTTTTATTTTTATGTAGACCCATTTGTTTGTTTCTTCTTTAGTTTTCATTGCCCTAGGGGCAGTATCAGTGAAGATACTGCTTCAGCCTATGTTTGAGATTTCACTGCCTGTGGATTCCTCTAGTATTTTTATGCTTTCCCATCTTATATTTAAGTCCTTTATCCATTTTGAGTTTATTTTTATGTATGGTGTAAGTTCATGGTCTAGTTTAATTTCTTTTTTCTTTTTTTTTTTGGCATGTATCTATTACATTTTCCCAACACTATTTATTGAAGAGACTGTCTTGATTCCATTGTATGTTCATGCCTCCTTTGTCAAATATTAATTGAACATAGTGTTTTGGGTCAATTTCTGGGTTCCCTATTCAAAGGGAACTTAATTTCTTTCCAAAAGTTGAATACTTGATTACATTAGTGTGATGGGAAAAATAAGTTTCTGGAATTGGTTGCTTTATGAACCTATTTCTGCATAACAAATCTATCAGATTAGCACAACACATTATTTCTCCATTTCTTTGGGTCAGGAATCCAGACAGGGCTTAAGTGGATCTTCTACTTCCGGGTCATCTCAAGGCTTGACTAGGGGAGGGTTTGCTTCCCAGCTCACATGATGGTTGGCAGGGTTCCGCTTCTTGCTGGCTGTTGGTTAGAGGCCACGCTCTGTCCCTGCCCACCACCACTGGGCCTCTCCAGCCTGGCCGCTTCCTTCATCCCAGTGCACAAGCCGAGAAGGAAATAGTCTCCCAGCGAGACAGCAGTCACAGTTCTTTGTAACGTTGTCATGGAAGTAATATCATATCATCGTGTCGTAGCAAGTCACTAGGATTAGTCAAGGGAACAGATTAAACAGGGAAGTGGACATTGGAGACAGGGATCACTGGGCACCACTTTATTTTATTGTATATTTTAGATTCAAAACCAAATGAGCACTTCTAATTTTTGTAATTATCAAAGATGCGCACTCATGTTCGACTTTCAGTAGTCACCATGTATACGGACCTCAAAAGTGAAAAAAAAGCAACAACAAAAGTAAAAAATTAAAACACTCCTAAGGTGTGTTGGTGGGAGGGAGGAAGGAAGAGAAAGCCAGAGGAGGAGAAGCTGCCCTGTCTGTCTCTCTACACATAGGTATGACCCATGTCCTCCACTCTGTGCCTGTCTCTTCACTATCGCATAGTGTCCATAAATAGAAGGTTTCCATTTTAATCAAGTCCAGTTTAGCCATTCTTTTTTCCACAACTAGTGCTTTTTATGACGTAAAAAATATTTTCCTTTACCTCTAGTTGTGAATGTTTTTTTCCTACATTACATATATTACATTTTTTTTCCAATTAAAAATATCTTATTGTAATGCTAATGTTTTGTATGTGCATTCTTCCACCCTCCATATGACATTTTTTAAGTCCTTATAGTTTTGCCTTTCATTGTCATTCCATTGGGCACTCCTATAAAGTGTGCCTTCCACCACCCCTGAGCATCACAGAGGAACCGAACCTGGGCCCGCTGAAGGCTGTGCATCAAGGGAGACCCACACCGCCACTCTCCAGGGGACATGGACCCTCGGAGAGGATGTGTGGGGTTTGCAGTGTTGGATTTCCAGAAAATGTTGTGCTAGAAAACGGAGGCACATGATGCAGAAATAACAGCAGTCTCAAAGAGAAGGACAACCCGACAAGAAAGGGGGTTACCCAAAACATAAGCTGACAATCATGTCAGTCTAAGGCATTTTATGCTTGGGGATTTTTGTAGGTGTCTGGTGAGTCATGAAAAACATAGAAGACACAGAGCAATGGAAGATTTAAAGGGGAAGTAGAACAAGCTAATATACTTAACTGTTTTTTTAAAAAAACATACACATACACAGCAACTTTGGACTTTTAGAGACTTTTAACACACACTGGAACCAATGACAGTCTGGGTTTCTCACACTTGATTCCAGATTCCCGGGTGGGGTTTCAGAACCCAGACAGCGGTTGGGAAATGGCAGGACCTGGGCTGGGTGGGTGCACAGGTGGCTGGAGAGGGGGTTGTAGCATATGATGTGAGGGGCATTAAGTAACAAACATGTTTCAGAAGCAATGAGATGGTATGGCATGATTGTCAAAAACTGTGGTTCTGAGGTCAAACAGACTTAAAGTTGCTTTCCAGTGCCTTTACGTAGTAGCTGTGTGTGTTGGTCGTTAGTATGTTTGAGCTTCCATATCCTTTATCTCTAAAATAGCTTATTGGTAGTATCTACTTCAGGGGTTTGTTTTGAAAATTAAGTGCATTAAGGTATATATTATTTAGTGGCAGTAAATTTCAACTAAATATTAACTGCTAGAGGTTCAGTGCACAGATTTGTGCATTGGTGGGGTCCCTCAACCTGGCCTGTGCCCTCTCACAATCCGGGACCCCCTGGGGGATGTCAGACTGCTGGTTTCGGCCCAATCCCCGAAGGTTTGATAGCTCTGCTGTGGAGGCAGGAGTTGCTCACGCTTCCACAGCTGTGCTCACCAGCCATGAGCCTGGCGTCCGGCGCCCATCAACTGGGCAGAGTTCCCGCGATGGGAGCGCACCGACCACAGTGGGAGTTCCTGCGTTGGGCATCTGCTCCTTGGTGGTCAGTGCACATCATAGCGACCTGTCAAACAATAGACTGGTCAACCGGTCACTTAGGGTTTTATATATATATATATATATATATATATATATATATATATATATATATATATATTTGTTCTTGTTACTGTGGTTCCATGTATTTGTGTTTAATAAGGAAAGCTTTTGAATGTGTGTGTATGTGCACACACAGGCTTGTGTTAGGATAAATAACCAGATTTACGCTCCTCTAGGCCTCAGTCACCGTAACTTTGTCAGTGGCTAAAAGAGGCACACGGGTCTTCTGGAAGCACTGATGGAGACATATATACAGATTACTGTTATACAAATTGATGGCTACACACATAGGAGAGAGAATGAGATGAAACAGGATGATTCAAGGTTTTTGCCAAAGATTCTGGGAGAAGGCTGGTCCCATTCATCCTCAAAGAGTAAAGGGGGGTGAGGGTGGCATATGGTTCAGGCGGGAAACGTTGAGGCCAGTCTCGGGCTTGGTAAATTCCAGGTGACAGCACATGGTCATATGGAGCAATCTCCTACAGGCCCAGGTGGAAGTTTAAGCCTGGAAGTGATGATAAGAGACACTGTGCTCCTGTGGCCCCTTACTCATAGTTGTTCAATTCAGGGTGAGCACCTGACCCTTTCCCTTCCCTGGACCCCTCCTCCTATTCAAAATAGATTTATTTAAGACCTAGCCTAAACCCAGCCCACCAGTATCCTTTGAAACTCAGAATTGTGACATGACAGCCTCGTCTGCCTGCTCTCTGAAACTAAGGAGATGTAAATTCGATCTAAACAAAGAAAAATTAGAGGGACACACAGAAAAAGAAAACAAAATAGATGAGATGAGAAGGCCATGTGTTACATCCTGATCCCAAGCGGCCCTAAAGCTCAGCTTCATTCTTGCTTTGAATCCTTAAATGAAATATATTTTCCATTTTTATTTAGGTTCAAGGTATGTGTCTATTACTTGCAGCTCTCACCTAATACCAAGAAGCCACATGTGGGTGATAATTGCAGGTACCGGGAGTGAATGAACCCTCTGAGGAAATGGGAAGAAACCATCAAAGGAACAGGAAAGGTTTGCAGGGAGTGAGAGCAACACGAACCCAGTCCTGTGGTGACAGGGAAGCCAGGGCGGAAAGGGAGGGAGGGATTGGTGGACAGCGGGGCCAAATGCTACAGAGTAGGTAAGGAGGGTGAGGTGGAAGGCAAGCGCACTAACTTAGCTTTTCAGTTTAATTAAAATTGTTCTGTTTAAAATGTCATAATTTTTTGGAGTTACCATTGGTAACTTTAGAGATGTCTACCCTCCTCAACAGACTACTTACCTTGAAGCTTGGCAAAAAGTGTTCCCTCCTTTATATGTTTTCTTAGCACACATACTGAGTATGTCTGTATTCCGTTGAGGACTGCTGGGTAGGTAGACTGGCTGCATTTAATCTTCATTGATTATGGTTCAAACAGTAAGACCTTTTAAAAAAAAAAAAATATATATATATATATATATATATATATATATATATATATATATTTGATTTTCCACAGAGAGGAAGGGAGAGGGATAGAGAGCTAGAAACGCTGATGAGAGAGAAACATCGACCAGCTGCCTCCTGCACACCCCATACTGGGGATGTGCCCCCAACCAATGTATATGCCCTTGACCGGGATCGAACCTGGGACCTTTCAGTCTGCAGACCGACGCTCTATCCACTGAGCCAAACCGGTTTCGGCCAGTCTGACCTTTTAATGGAAAATTACAGATTCGGACTGAGTCACCTGGTCTTGAGCTTAGGAACCAGCTCAGAAACAGCCAAGAGTGACAGGCGGCCTGTGAAAGGCAGGAGGAGAGGGTATTTCGGGGAGCGTCAGGGAGGTGAGAACAGTGCCTTCACAGAGGGGAGCGGCCCCCGTTCAGAATGAGATGGGACACGGGAGAATGGGCTGGTCAGAGACAGGCTTCTCTGAGAAACAAGAAAGACTCAGAGCAGGCAAACTGAGGACATGGTAGCTTTGAGTGAAACCCAGGAAATGGTTTAGCTTGTTAAACAAGGAGCTTGACTTGAGAGGGTGAGGCTAAGGGTCGGTCGGCATAAGCACATTAGGAAACATAGGGTACCTCTTCTCTGTCCCCCTTTTGTTCTTGTTACTGTGGTTCCATGTATTTGTGTTTAATAAGGAAAGCTTTTGAATGTGTGTGTATGTGCACACACAGGCTTGTGTTAGGATAAATAACCAGATTTACGCTCCTCTAGGCCTCAGTCACCGTAACTTTGTCAGTGGCTAAAAGAGGCGCACGGGTCTTCTGGAAGCACTGATGGAGAGTTTAGATCAGCCATGGGCAAACTACAACCCGAGGGCCAGACCCGGCCCATTCGGCTGTTCTATCCAGCCCGCGGAGCCGAAAGAGCGGAGGGTTCTCTTGCTCTCCCCTCCGCTCCTTCACCAGCAGCCCAAGATGAGAGTGCCAGCATGGTCAGATTGCTTTTGTTCCGGCCCTCCGGTCCAGTTTAAGAACCCATTGTGACCCTCGAGTCAAAAAGTTTGCCCACCCCTGGTCTAGATGAAAACCATCAAAGATGTTTATTCACAGGACCAAGAGCCTTCAAGTCCCCCGAGTCCCAGCTGGGGTCAGAAGGGAGAAGGTGCCATCCTCAGTTCCTATTTGGACAGAAGATGGAGGCACAAAGCCTAAAGTGCTTACAGAAAGTAAGCTTCAATCGGGACTGCATGTCCACTACTGACCTGCACTGCCCCCAAGACAAGGTGCCAATGCCACAGTCCCCGGCTCTGTTTTTTGTTGTGTTTGGACCCTACGCTAAATAGGAAGAAATATTCCCAACACTTCTGTTTAGATTACTGCCAAGAAAACAATGCTCACATATTTGCCCCTCAGCAGGCAAGTGAAAAACATCGAACCAGTTTGGCTTTTGTTTGCATGTGGCCAATGCTGTTGACACTCATGGCAAAGGTGGGGTGAGGGTGAACTTGTCCCCCAAAAGGCTTGGTAGTGGCCAGATTTAGAATTGTCCAAAGAAGTAACTGGAAACATTCAAAGTTTAACATCTGACATGGTGGATGTGGCCACACAAATGATAATGTAAAATATTACCAGTCCATAAAAGTTGGGTGAAAAGAAAAGAATAAGTTAAATACAAAAGTAGCATCTGTTAGGATTCAAACTAGGTCAAAAGTAGACTTGTATATAAATAGAACGCAAAAGAATGCAGAAAAAACTAAAGAGGGTCATTTATTAGAGTGATGGGCATCTGGATGATTGTTTAAAATTCTTGTCAATGTTAAAATGTTAAGAGGGAAACAATTTTAAAGCAACCAAAATGGATGTATTTTTAGCAAGCGATGGTTTTTTGGTTGAATTACAATAAAAACATCTTAACCTGAACCATGCGCATAATCACTGAATCAAAGAGTGGCCCAAGTCCAGATTCTTGTGATCCACACAGTTACAGGGAGGATCAAGAGGTGAGGCCTCGCACCCCAAACCAAGAGCCAAGAGAGTGCAGAAAGGGTAATAGGATCACTGAAGTGAGGTTCTTTCTCCAGAGAGGAGGACAATAGCCACGCTGGAAAGCTGGGCTGTTAAGGAGTTATCTCGGTATCTCTGGGTTCATGGCTAGTTAGAAAGAGAAAAAAATACATATCAATTTCTTCTGGGAAACAGTCCGTGAAGATAAACAATAAGGATGGTCTAGTGATGATAAATTGTACCTGGAAAATTGACCAGAAGAAAATGTAATTTTTCCTTGGGAGGAGATGGGTCTCTGACTGCAGATGTATGTGTTCTGCAGAAGCAATTAGAGTTGGCTCCTTGAAAGAAGGCCAACTCAGCTAGCGAGCAGGAAGTTTCACTTCCCTCAACTTAATGATGTGGATGAAAATATGGACACTTCTCTGCCTGTCTGTTTCCAATGAGCATTTGTTTTGCATATTAACCTTCAAGAAGACACCGAGATAACTTCTGAAAACCATAAAGGCCCTCGTTTAGTAGATTTAGATGTCTTTAGCAGTTGGCTATGTGGGTTGAAATTTTTTTTAATCTAAATTAATCTATGGTGAAAGCACAAACATTGGAGTTGTGCAGACTTGGGATTGAATTTCTGCTTTTTACTATCTGCATGTACTTGAACAGCTTGCTTAAACTCTCTGAGTCTGTTTCCTCATAAAATAAATGGGGATACGAATACTTAGAGGCCAGTGTGTTGTAGTGAATGAAATCTGCTCAAAGTAATTTAAGAAGAAAGGAGAAATGTTTATAAGGGTGTCTAATGAACCCCCGAGGACAGGAAATGTGGCAGGCCTCATAAGCAAATGACTTCAGGAACTGAAATATAGTTGGGTACCAATGTGACTTCTGATTCAGTCAGTGTCCCTTAAGGCCAAATGGTCTTTGTCTGCATCATTCTTCACTCTTTCCAAAGACTGGTGAATAGTTCCAACATGGCTTCTCCATTAGAACATTGATTGGTTCTAATCTTCAACAGAGACCAACCTGGTTTATCTATCTCCAACTGCCATTTCCTACAAATTTGAGTTTGATTGTAACAATTTCTCCGATGTCAATTATCCACCGCTGGTCTAGGCAACGGCGACCTGGTGTGTCAGCCCCTTCCTGGAATATGATAAGGACGTGGGAGTAAAGAGAAAGTGATAGCCATCTCTATAACTGAAACTTGACTTCCTAGGGACAATGTGAGGATCAAGTAAGATCATGGACGTGGAATATCTAGAACAGTGCCCGACATGTAGCCCAATAAATGGAGTCTGTGACATAACGCAGCTGACAGACAAGGGCCATAAAATCTCATTGATTTAATATTTGAAATTATATTTTGCTGTATCTGTCATCAGAGGAGAATGCTCACAAAAACATTAGTCATGTGATAACTGTGACAAATTTCTTTCTTAACCAAAGTGGTCACTCCGAGAAGAAGCTGTCTCAGCAGCTGATGCTAATTGTGGTCAAGTCCCCCCAAGCTGATGAATGTTCACACCCCACCTTCCATCTCTGGTCTCATTTGAGCTTCCCATATACGTTTACCGACTGTGGGAAAATATGCCTATTTGAGAAACTACCTAGCAGAATGACTAAATTATTCAGATATTTTTCTTGCGTTTCTGTAAAAGACATGTGGCTGTGGAGCAATTTGTCTGTTAAACTGCTTTCTCCTCCTGCATTGATTTTGAGGAGATGATAGAGTATCAGAGTCAAGACATTGGGCCCTAATGAAAGCTCCGAGTTTTAACATTGAATAATAACTATTCTTCCCAGGCACCTCTTCTCGGGCTGTGAGAAAGCAGCCCCCCAAACAGAGAGAAGCAGTGATTCCCCCAAGTAGCCGAGCTCAGCCAAAATACAAGCTACTTCCCAAGATAGGCTGTTTCATTCCTGCTTAAGTCAGGTTGTCTATTTTTTAATTTACACAAACATTTCTTTCTTTTTTAAAAAATATATATATTTTATTGATTTTTTTACAGAGAGAAAGAGAGAAGGATAGAGAGTTAGAAACATCAATGAGAGAGAATCATCGACCAGCTGCCTCTTGCACACCCCCTACTGGGGATATACCCACAACCAAGGTACATGCTCTTGACCGGGATTGAACCTGGGACTTTTCAGTCCGCAGGCCAATGCTCTATCCACTGAGCCAAACCAGTTTCGGCACACACAAACATTTCTTTTTAAAATATATTTTTATTGACTTCAGAGAGGAAAGTAGAGGGAAAGAGAGATAGAAATATCATTGATGAGAATCATAGAGTGTCTGACTCCTGCACACCCCCTACTGGTGATCAAGTCTGTAACTCAGGCATGTGCCTTGACTGGGAATCAAACCATGACATCCTGGCTCATAGGTTGACACTCAATCACTGAGCCACACCAGGTTGGCCGTTGTCTATTTTAAAAATGTAACTATCCCCTTTAGTTAAAGAAACATTATGAAATAGGTAGAGTGTACTTTTTCTTCTGCACCTGTGGCAGTCGTGGTATCTAGAGGTACTGCTACCTATAAAAGGAAAACTATCCCAATAAACTTGAGTTCTATTGATATTATGCTCTAGGTAACTTTTTGAAAAATTCAAACCCCCAAACATACTGTGAAGTTTCTCTTTGAGTAGATTTGAATTTATTATTATGCCAGATTAATGAAATGCCTTTATATATACCAGAGGCCTTGATAAGAGGGCCCTCCATTGCTGAGGAGTAAAGATAGTGTGGGGTATTATGGTGGATGCACCATGTCTAGCTGACATGGTGAAGATTGCACAGGCATTGTGGAGGACATCAGAGCTACCCTGGTTGTTAAATGGCTCAAGTTAAGTAGACACAGAGTGGAGGGACCAGGCCTTGATCCTGATGCTGGAGGAGGCAGCCCTGGGCTCTGCATAAGGGACCCACTATCTCAACAGCTCAAACTTCTCGGAGTCTGTTCTGTTCTGAATATCCAACTGCCTATTGGAAAGTCCACAAGCATCGGCATGGCCAAGCATGGAACTCATGTCTTTTCCTTCTAAAACCATACTTCCTCCACTGTGAATGGATTCCAGCCCTCACTCAGTTGCCTAAGTCAGAAATCCAGGACCGACTCTTAATTCCTCTTCCATTTGCCTCCACATCCAGCTTTACTCAGTCACACCAACCCTGCCTCTTGGCAAATCTTCGACTTTGTAGTTTGCACGGTCCTTAGGCTATTTTTAAAGTGCTTCCTTATAGTATCATTCTCTCTCTTTTTTTAAAAATATATTTTATTGATATTTTACAGAGAGGAAGGGAGAGAGATAGAGAGCTAGAAACGTCAATGAGAGAGAAACATTGACCAGCTGCCTCTTGCACACCCCCTACTGGGGATGTGCCCGCAACCAAGGCACATGCCCTTGACCGGAATCGAACCCGGGACCTTTCAGTCCGCAGACCGACGCTCTACCACTGAGCCAAACCGATTTTGGCTAGTATCATTCTCTTTCAATGTAAGTGATGGCTGTTAAGTTTCCCAAAAGTGGGCCATTAAAAAACAAACAAACAAACAAATGGATTTTCCATTAGAAAACAGCAGCCGCACTCCAGGTTCATATCCGAGTGGAAAGAATAAAATTGCCATATTGTAGTAATGTGAATTATGAAAAACAGTTTATAGAAAAAAAATGAGCATATAGAGTGTTTTTCATGGGGGAAAAAAAGCCACTGATTTATTTTGTGTGGTTTCAATGTATTTTATTTTTAAATACATTGAATTTATTGGGGTGAGATTGGTTTGGAAACTCGTACAGGGTTCAAGTGTATAACTCAATAAACAAATCAACTGCACTCTGCATTGTGCGTCCATTGCCCAAAGCAAAATCTCTTTCTGTCTCCGTTCCTGCCCTCTTTGCCCACCTCCCCTTACCTCACTCCACTACTTTCCCTCTGGCTATTACCTCACTCTTGTCTGTGTCTGAGTTATGTAGATGTGTTTGTTTGTTTTTTATTAATCCCTTCACCTTCTTTCATCCAGTCCCCCCAACCTCCCTCCCTCTGACAGCTGTCAGCCTGTCCCATGTATCCATGCCTCTGTTTCTATTTTGTTCTTCAGTTTATTTTTTTTTTCATTAGACTCCACAAATGCCATATGATTTCACAAGCCATCAACTTAAAGCTCAGTTCTCCTTCAACTTTAATGTGCTTATGGGTCACCTGGCGGTCTTATTAAAATGAAGATTCTGGTTTGGCTGGTCTAGGAGAGGGCCAGAGATCCTAGCAAGCTCCCAGGCGCTGCTGCTGGGTAGTAGGCCACCCCTTGAGTAGCAAGACCTTAGCCTCGCATCTCTCAGTCACGCTCATTTACATCCCAAGCAATTCTTGTCCCTGAATTATCTTTATCTGAGCGGCGTAGGTTCACATTAGGGTCTTAAATGTTGGAACCTTGTTTTGATGTTTTTCTCTGGTGATGCGCCTCTCGGACCGATGACCGGTTCCCATTTTTTCACTGCAGGTCATAAGACAAAATATAAAAACAGAGGTATCATACCAGAGCCAAAAGCATCAATTTGCATGAATCCCAGTGGCATTAACTGACGTCTTGGAGATCTGTAAACTCTTTTTTTTTAATATATATTTTATTGATATTTTACAGATAGGAAGGTAGAGAGACAGAGAGCTAGAAACGTCGATGGAGAGAAACATCGACCGGCTGCCTCCTGCACACCCCCCACCGGGGATGTGCCCGCAACCAAGGTACATGCCCTTGACCGGAATCGAACCCGGGACCTTTCAGTCCACAGACCGACGCTCTACCACTGAGCCAAACCGGTTTCGGCAAGAGATCTGTAAACTCTTTAAAGATTAAAAAACTAAGAAGCAAAAACAACACTCTGAGAGTACACGTGTTTACAGAGTCTAAATTAGAAAACACCATGCCGAAACCGGTTTGGCTCAGTGGATAGAGCGTTGGCTTGTGGACTGAGGGGGTCCCAGGTTCAATTCCAGTCAAGGGCATGTATCTTGGTTGTGGGTGTATCCCCAGCAAGGGGTGCGCAGGGGGCAGCTGATCGATGTTTCTAACTCTCTATCCCTCTCTCTTCCTCTCTGTAAAAACATCAAGAAAATATATACTTTAAAAAACAAACTAGAAAACACCCAATAGTAACTGAGAAATGACTTTGCAAGATCCTTAGCCAGTCTCAGCATAAGACGTCTTGTGGCCAGCAAAGGACCCCAACAGCGTGGGCAGGCAATAGTAACCGTGTCCTCCTGGAAAGAGCACAGGAAGGTCTTCCCTGAAACAATGGCGAGCCTTCTCATCTCTTCATTCTGAAAATACAGAGATTATTTCGAGTTGCAGAGTTTGATATTTTCCTGAGACAAAAACTTAATTGCTTTTACAAAAACAAGTAAGATCATGCTATGTGTACGTCTCCAACTTGCTCCATTTCCACTTAACCATGCCCTTGGGCATCCTTATGCACTGGTTACACAGTTTTTTGGCTATGCTTTTGATACCTGTGTAGCGCTTACCTTTGTGTATCTGTATGTATTCTCAGTGTATGTACAATCCTTTTGGCCTGAGGTAGAAGGTTCATATTCATTAACAGAAAAATAAGGAGTTAAATGACTTTAGATTACATGGTGTTGCTAACATTTTCTGAATGCTTCCTCTATACCAGATACAGTGCTTCACAACCTAATTTCATTACGTCCTTCGGCAGCCTTTAGTGGGCGTAGTAAGCATGCAGAAGTGAGTCACTGCGCCCAGCTCTGTCCAAAACCCATCCTGCCTTCTTCACACTCAGCTTAGTGGCTCCTTACTCGTCCTGGCATTTGCAGCGACAGAAGTAAAACTTTATTTCTAATGAAATATGAATCTGTAAAGAATTCAGTACTTACCATTTGTTGCGAATGACAGAGGTGAAGTGAACGAAGCAGTCTAAGAAAACCATTCGTCTCAGCTCCAGTGCGGAGGGTCGCGTCGTCAGCGGCTCAGACCCACATCGTAACCGAGTTGAGAAGAGGATTTCCATGGGCGTTCCCGCCTGAGCGCCAACACTGCTCAAGCGGGAGAGAGATGTAATGCAGAACTAAGTTATTGAGCTTGCGGTATTTAGACAGGCACGGGATCGGAGTCTCTAAATGGAAATGCACTGGTCAAGTTATGTGGGAGAAAGCCAGGCCTTCTGTAGAAACCGCCGTACTCGCCGGGTTGGGGATTTGCAAGGGCAGATCTCTTGTGAAGGTCAAAGGCCTGCTGCACTGGGTCTTTCGAATTGGTCCTCTTCTCCCTGTCCCCTCACCCATCCCCTAGTTCAAGCATTTGTGATTTCTCATCTGGGCTATTGCAGTGGACTCCCCTCTGTCTCACGGCCTCCAAACTCGCTGCTCAACCCGCCCCTAGCCACGATCCACACTGGGGATGGGATCCCCTCTGCACAAGGCAGATGGCATCCGTCCGCGGATCCCCAGCGATGCCACATCAAGGGTAGGGTGCAGTCTCAGCACCTTTCTCTTGGCATATGAGCTCCCACAGCCTGGCGCCGTGAGGACAGGACCAATCTGTCTCTCTGGCTTCTTCTCAAAACTTAGCACCGCACCGACAACAGGTGTGAAATAAATGCCCCTTACTTCTTACATCTCCTCTCTTACCACTGTGCCTACCATATATCTCAGGTGACATGTTGGGATATTTTGTTTGTTTGTTTGTTTTTGTCATGTTAAGATTATTTATGTCTCTGTCTTCTCCACTAGATAGAGAAAGGGGTCAATGTTTGTAACTGAAGACAATTTCTGATTCACCTTTGTAGGATAAGTATTTAGCATGGAACCCAATATTAGTAAATTTTTTACATAATTTTTAGCACATGACTTATTCTTCTATTTATTTATTTTCAGTGGACAGAGTGTTTGGTTCAGTGGATAAGAGTATCGGCCTGCAGACTGAGAGGTCCTGGGTTCGATTCCCGCCAGGGGCACATGCCCAGGTTGTGGATGTGATTTCCCAGTAGGGGGCGTGCAGGAGGCAGCCGATCAATGATTCTCTCATTATTGATGTTTCTATCCCTCCCTCCCTCTCCTTTCCTCTTTGAAGTCAATAAAAAATATATTTTAAAAAAGAAAGCATACACATATTTTTTATTCTTAATAGACATTACCAGATTGTTCTTAGGGTTTCAGCAGTGAACTGTGTCATGGCTTTAGAATGCCAGTGGTACCATCTGACTGCATTTCACCTTCCTACAACTTCTCTCATATTGGTCCTATTGTTTTAACACTATTATTATTATTATTTGCTAACAATCCAGTAGAATTATGTGTGTGGCAAATGGGATGACAGATGGTTTTTAGATCTATCTCTTCAGCTTTCTAGGCTGTTTACTCCAAAAAGAGGAAGGAAGAACGTGGAAGTGTGCAGAGAGGCAGGAACCGCTGGGGTCTGCCGGTCTGTGTCCTACACTCTCCCCTCCTCGCCACCTCCTTCGTATCGGATTGCTTTAACCGTTAGAAGCCCAGCCCGACACAGGCACAGACAGGACGCTCTTCCGAAAGCCTGTGAGGGTTTCTTCCATATGAGATTAATGAAGGGAATAAGGTATTCCTTTTGAAGGCAAAAAATCTCTTCTTGACTTTGCCCCATCTCCTCCAGGAACTTCCTGGTGTTTTCTCGTGTTCAGGGGGTGATTTCTGACCTTGAGACCTTGTAGGTGGCTTAACTGATGTTCACTGAGTAACACTCAAGTCCTCTGGGTCTATCTTCCTCATTGTCATCGTATACTTCGTGAGCCATTTGGGGTAGGAAATATAGATGTCTCTCTCTCTCTCTCACACACACACACACACACACACGCACGCACATGCACATGCACACACGTACATGAACGCACACACATGCCTAAAGCATACATTGTGAGGAACGGGTTGAGGCCCAAGTCTTCCTGAGCAGAACTTGCAGCGGGGCCTCTGGCTGTTTATTTCGGTGCGGATCCGGTGACAGTAACGAGGCAGACAGGAGCGGGGCGGGAAGAGAGAGAGGGGCACCGAGCAGGGGGAAAGGAAGTGCATGTGTCAGCTATTTCAGTTCTCATCATACTTTCTATTTGGATAGCACATCACATTTGGCTGCGGCTGGAAAGCAAAATCCTCTATTTAATGAGCCAATAAAATGCCTGGAGCACCAGTGCGCTTGGGGAGGCTTGACTTTCCACTGAGCTAAAAGCCGATAATTGAGCCTGCGTGCCAGCTGAGACCTGGAGATTTCGGCTGAAAGAGCTGTGGCTTTCACTTTTTTTCCCTCCCCATTCCCCTCTCATGTGCAGCCAGCTTCTGACGAGGACTCCAATTCTCCCGAGAATTAACTGCTATCACCTAAATTATTTTTGATTAACCTTAACTCCGAGATTCTCAATTTAGTGACATGCCACATTAATGCAATGCTCCTGTGTAAATGCCTGCGGGGGCAGGGGTGGGGGCGGGGTGATAAACCAGGTCTAATGCCAGGGGATGAGGATGAGCCTTTTTTTCTTTTTTTCTTTCTTTTTTTTTTTAAGCTTGAAATAGAATTGTAACTATTTCTGCTTCAGACACACACCGGGAAAGGGAATGTAATTTTAAACTAATCTCCCCTTTCAAGTTACAAGTTTAGCTGGGAGTTGGCTTCAGCGGGGGTATTATTCAAAACTCCCATTGAAGGGAGCCCGCTCCATCGTGTCTTGTAATGATTCTCATCAGAAATCTGGCCCCTCATTTCCAGAGTCCTCCCTGTGCACACCCTGAGAGTTGATTCCACTGGGAGTTTACACGGACACTTTCTCGAGCTTTTGGGGCTGCTGGTTCTCTCTCATCGTTGATGTTTTCACCTCTCTTTCCCCCTCCCTACCACTCTGAAATAAATTTTTAAAAAAAAAGTATATGTATTTTAAAAAAAGAAAACTAACAAGACATCATAGGCATGCCTTGTTTATCGTGCTTCACTTTATGGCGCTCCACAGATGTTGCTTTTCTAGAAATTAAAAGAAATACCCTCCACCAACAAAAGGCTTACACCTCGCTGTATTGCAGTGGTCTGAAACCAAGCTTGCAGTCTTGTCAGTCAGTGTACGCCCGCATTGTTTTAGTCCATTCAGGCTGTGATAACAGAATACCACAGGCTGGAGGTTGTAAACAGCGGACACTTATTTTCAAGTTCTGCAGGCTGGGAAATCCAAGATCAAGACACCCACAGATTCAGTGTCTGAATAGAGCCCCGTTCTGGATCAGAGATGACTGTCTTCTCAAGGCTCTCACATTTGGGGTCTCTTTTATAGGGCACGGATCCCAAGCCTGAGGGCTTCACTCTCATTTCCCAAAGGCCCCAACTCCTGCTATTGTCACATCACACTGGGCATTGGGAATGAATATAGGAGTTTTTTGGGGGGCAGGGGGGGGGCGGGGAACAACACATCTCAGGTCTCTAGCAGTTATGAGAGATAGACTAATTCAATTGTATTTGTGGACCGAGAGGCTAGAAATGTGATGGCTTCTTAGCTTGATCCAGAGCCTGGATCCTACAGTGTAGATATGACAAAAGAAATCAATTCGATGACTGAAATCCCCTGAGGTTTTGGTAGAAGTTTCAAGGTGTATAAAATGAGATTCAAGGAAACATTCTATAATGATTCATGTGTCAAATTTAATATTTAGCTATGATTGCACACACCCAGATTTTACAGACAATAGGCACATTTAAGGGAAGATGGGTCATTACAATTTAGGTAAGTGCATTATTATATTATAGGTTAGAGCAGCTGTGTCAATCTTTTGCCATTTCATTTGCAAAGTGGTTTTATGCCACATTATTCTTTCATTCAAAAAATGTCTTTAGAACATTGAATATAGACACACCGGATTAAACGGTTTCTTTAGCACATCTTAGTAAGGAAAGAGCTCCCCTCTGGCCTACACTTGCAAACCTCATGTACACACAATCCGGCCAATTGAGAAACCAGCTGGAAGACTCCTTCTCTAAAGCCAGCGTTTGGTTTTCCCCTCTTCTTTCCCCTTGTACCCAGTTTCTCCTGCGTCACTCTGGCTTCATTAGGAAGTCGTAACTGAGACTTCAGAAGAAGTCAATAGAAATGAGGGGGAAAAATTGCAAGTCACTGAAGCAAATAATGAATAAGTGATGAGTGTGGCACCTAGGAAGTCTCTCCGTCTTCCAAAATATCAGAGATAAAGGGGCCTCTAGGCCCGTGGTGGGCAAACTCATTAGTCAACAGAGCCAAATATCAACAGTACAACAATTGCAATTTCTTTTGAGAGCCAAATTTTTTAAACATAAACTTCCTCTAACGCCACTTCTTCAAAATAGACTCATCCAGGCCGTGGTGTTTTGTGGAAGAGCCACACTCAAGGGGCCGAAGAGCCTCATGTGGCTCGCGATCCACAGTCTGCAGACCACTGGTCTAGGCTCCTAAATGGAGTTCTCCATGCGTTCTTACTTACACATTAGCTGCCGTGATTAAGGACTTTTCCCCTTAAACAAGACTCTTTTTTCAAAAAGTTATGTACAAAAACCTTTTTGTTTGGGAAAACATCATTTCATTTATGTCTATTAAGTCTTAAATCAAGCCCCCCACCCATCACCATTGAATAAAATTGGAATCAGTAATATTTGATATAATATAATTAATATAGTTATGTATTGTTATTAAAATAACTTATTGAAGTAGGTTCCTGTCAGAAAAAAATCTCTTTAAAATTGACAACAGATGTTCTTGGCTGAACTTGAAGTTTTGAAATCAAACCATATGGTTTACCCTTTTGACTCAATTGTTCTCAAACCGTAGTATGCTCTAATTAGAATTAGTTGCAGAAATGGTTAAACCACAGATTGCTGAACACCCACTCTCCCCCTCTGAGAGTCAGTAGATCTGGGATGGGGCTTGAGAATTTAAATGTCTAAATGAGATTGCCAGGTATGGTGGACAGAATGCTCAAGACATTCCACCAAGATCCCCACCCCCTGGTTACTCACTCAAACAGCAGCCTAAGCACCACCGGAGAGGGGCGTTGCAGATGGAATCCGGGTACTAATCAGCTGACGCCAAATAGAGGACCCGGGTTCTCTGGGTGGACCTAGTGCTATCACCTGAGCCCTGGGAAGTGGAAGGAGAGGCCAGAGAGTTGAAGCTTGAGAAACAGTCACGCCACCCTTGCTTGCTTTGAAGCTGGAGGTAGGAACTGCAATCCAAGGCTGTGGTCGGCCTCTGGACACTGAGAACAGCCCCCAACAGCCCAAGGAAACAGGGATCTCAGCCCCACATGGAACCGAATTCCAACAACAACCTGAATGAATTTGAAAGTGGATTCATTTCCGGAGCTTCTGGGAAGAAGTGTAGCTCTGATGACACCTTGATTCTGGTCTATGAGTCTCTCTTAGCTGAGAACCCTGGGAGCTACACTGTGCCCAGCCATCTGACTTACAGAAACTGTGAGTTAATGTGTGCTATTTTAATTATTAAAACTGTGATAATTTGTTATAGCAGCAATTGAAAATCAATGCACATAGTAATACTGATTCAGCTGGTTCCAGAAACACAGTTTAAGAATCACTGGCCTACCTTTTGTAAGTCGGGGCGACCATTGGTAGATAGTATTTATTAAAATGTTCAGTGCTTGGCACTGTACTAATTATGTATTATGACATTGCCTGACTTACCCTCATATTAATTCTGTGAGGTAGCTGCTATGATTGTTGTAATTTCATAGATATGTAAACTGAGACTCAGAGGAAACTTGCCCAGAATCAGGCAGTCAGTAAAATCTAGACGTGAAATATAAGACTGGTCAGTATGACTTTAGAACCCAGACTCTTAATTGCCATTGACTTAGGTCAGTGGTCGGCAAACTGCGGCTCACGAGCCACATGCGGTGCTTTGGCCCCTTGAGTTTTTAGCAAAGGCCAGCTTAGGAGTCCCCTAATTAAGTTAATAGCAATGTACCTGCCTATATAGTTTAAGTTTAAAAAATTTGGCTCTCAAAAGAAATTTCAATCGTTGTACTGTTGATATTTGGCTCTGTTGACTAATGAGTTTGCTGACCACTGACTTAGGTTATTTCACATCTGATTATGTATCTGGATCTTGTTTGCCTCTTGAGTTCAACAGCCCTACGTAGTTTTAAAAAATACTAAAAACTTAAAGGCTATATAATTATTTTTTATTAAAGGATCCTAGCATAATAAAAGATAGCTATTACCCAGAATCTATGGAACACCTACGATATGAGACTGAGTCTATAAATGTGAGAGTGGTTCCTACCTCTGTTGAACTTACAATATTGAACTCAGCAGTCATTGAAGTACTCAGAGAAACACTGTAGAGGCATTTCTGGTAAAATCAGAAATAGTACAGTAAATGCTCTAATTACCATTATGTGGCATGATTCTTGTAATGCTAGCAATGCAACTACTAGTAGACTTTCCAGGTTAAGCAAATAAAAACATAACTCAATTAAATAAGTGTGAATGTCAGAAAAACAAACAAAAATGGTTTAGTATCTCTATCTAAAATATTGCATGGGAAATACTTGCATTACCTGTTGTTTAACTGAACACATAATTTTGATCCTGTATTTTAATCTGGCTACTCTAAATGCAGCTAAATAGAAAAAAAAAGATATATTACTATTATTTTTAACTAATCAACAGAAAAACTATTAGTACCAAAAAAGAACTTAAAAGACTGGGAATACCCCAGCCTGCGTGGCTCAGTGGTTGAGTGTCCACCTAGGAAGCAGATCCTGGTTGGATTCCAATCAGGGCACATGCTAGAGTTACAGGCTTCTCCAGTAGGGGGTGTGCAGGAGGCAGCCAGTCAATGATTCTCTCATCATTGATGTTTCTTTCTATCTCTCCCTTTTCCTCCCTGTCTGAAGTCAATAAAAAATATATTTTAAAAAAGACTGGGTGTAAAATATATAAAAATCAATGGCTTTTGCTTATACTAACCATAGTTAAGAAACATAATGGACAATAGTACTTTTTAAACTTATTTTTAACTTGAAATATCATTGTCATATTACATTGTATTAGTTTTAGATGTGCAACATAATGATTTGAAATATGTATGTTATGATATGATTACCACAATAAATTTAGTTAACATACATCATCACACAGTTAGTTTTTTTCTTTTTTTAATTTGCATTTTTTTAAATGATAGAATCTCACATTTTCTATCCATTTATCTATCATTGAACACTTTGCATTTTTTTAATTGAAAAAAAGAAAAAAAACTATAACTGTGCGATGATGTATGTTAACTAAATTTATTGTGGTAATCATATCATAACAGATATTTCAAATCATTATGTTGCACGTCTAAAACTAATACAATGTAATATGTCAATGAAATTGTTTGCTGTGATATTGGTCAACATGAACTTACATGTTTCAAGTGTGGATTTCTGTGCTACAAAATCTGCATATTGCATTGTGTGCTCACCATCCAAAGCAAATCTTCTCCTGTCACCTCATATTGTAATGAGAATTGTTAAGATTTATTCTCTTGGCAACTTTCAAATAGGTAATACAGTCTTATTAACTACTATAGTTCCAGTACGTGGAATTTGTGCATGGGTAGGGTCCCTAGTGGCTGCCAGCTGCTGGCAAGGGCCTTCCTTTGTATCGTGCCACCCCCTGGTGGTCAGCACATGTCATAGGGAGTGATTGTATATTAGGCTTTTATATATAGAGATAGTGATCATGCAAAATTTTTCCTAGTAATTGGTCTTCTTATACTTTCTATTTCTTCATGATTCAGTTTTGATAGGTAGTACTTTTTAATCTTATAAGTGGAAGTTTGTTCTTTTAGACTACTTTCACTCATCTTTCTACCCCTTACCCCTGCCTCTAACAACCCCCAATGTGTTTTGTATCTGTGATTTGGGTCTTTTTTAGATTCTACATATAAGTGATATAATACAATATTTGTTCTTCTCTGTCTTCTTTCATTTAGCATAATGTCTTCAAAGTCCATCCATGTTGTTGCAAATGGCAGGATTTCCTTCTTTTATGGTTGAATAATATTCATTCATATATATATATATATATATATATATATATATATATATATATAGTTTTATCACATTTTCTATCCATTTATCTATCAAAGGATACTTTGGTTGTTTCCATGTATTGGCTATTATAAATAACTAGAGGCCCAGTGCACAATTCGTGCACCTGAAGGGTCCCTTGGCCTGGCCTGTGGGATCGGGATGAAACTGGCTCTTCAACATCCCCTGAGGAGTCCCAGATTGTGAGAGGGCACAAGCCAGGCCAAGGGACCCCACTGATTGGGGCTGGGAAGGGATGCGGGAGGTTGGCCAGCCAAGGAGGGACATGAGAGGACTCCAGGGCATGTCTGGCCCATCTCATTCAGTCCCCATAGGCCAGACCCCAGTAGCAAGCTAACCTACCAGTCAAAGCATCAGTATAGTGAGTATTTGAGTGACCTTAGGATATCATTAGCATATTATGATTTGATTGGTTGAATGGCCAACTGGCTGAAAGGACACTTTGCATATAGGCTTTTATTATATAGGATGTTTACAATGACCATAGGGGTACATATATTTCTTCAATATATGACTTCATTTATTTGCAGGAAATTGCAGAGGTGGGATTTCAGAATTATAAGATAGTGCCATTTTTATTTTTTGGGAAATTTCACACTGCTTTCTATATAGTGTCTGAACCAATTTACATTGCTGCCAACAGTGTACAAGCATTCCTTGTTGCCACATTCTGGCCAACACTTGTTATTTTTTATCTTTTTTTATCTTTAAATAGTATATTTAGTGTAATTGTAATTAAACACCTGTGGTATTTGTGATAGAGAGAAAGATGAGTAACTTTGAAAAATGAATCTAAAATTTTCTGGACAAGTAAAAGTATGAAACTAGCTGAATTGTAAAAGCAGTTAAAAGGGATGAAGATGTAGCCAAACTGAATTTGGCGCAAGAGAACTGGGTCTTGGTCAGTAGCCCCTTAAATAGACTTAATCCCTGAAATTGTTTGGTGGGTCTTCCTGAACAGGAATGTAAATTCCAAGTCCAGAAGGATTGTGGTACAGCACCGTGAAGCCCCAGCATGGATAGGATAGTGTCTTTGGGCCATAAGTCCCAATATTGGAGTACGGGCAAAGGAAGCGACACTGAGATATGAAGCATTTGCCTCTGTAGCACCCTTACTTTCACCAAATTGGACAAATAAATCACTGTGTGTGTGTGTGTGTGTGTGTGTGTGTGTGTGTGTGTGTAAGTGTGTTGTATACTGTACTCTTCCTGCCCACTGGAATTTTGTCAAAGGCATAAGCAAATGTTCACATATTTTAAAGAGGAGAGGGCATGACATCAAGACAAAAACCCATAAGGATAAATATTTTTGAGTTTGACTTTAGAAAAAATAAAATGTGAACTTAGATTGAAAGAAACTATTCTATAAATATCTGCCAGACTACATGCCAGTATTTCTAATATACAAATAACTCAATTTTATACAAAAAAATACATGTAATAGAAAAATTGGTATTATAAAAATATCAATAGAAATGACCAATAAACTTATAAAATTATAAGTAAAAACAAAATTCTATTGTAGTACAGACTATGAGCCTGATGGGGTTTGAGGAAGTAGATAATACCCTCTGTTGCCAAGGCATACTGGAGACTATCACAAATGGTGGTGAAAATGCATCCAGAGCTGGGAAGCATCTGAGATTTTACTTTACTGGAAAAGCCAACAAGTTAGGCTGTCACAGTTCATGGCCATGTGGGTCAGCAACAAAAGACTTCTACTCACAGCAATAACAGTATCAAGAATAGCAGCATTGCCAAAACCGGTTTGGCTCAGTGGTAGAGCATTGGTCTGCGGACTGAAGGGTCCCAGGTTCAATTCTGGTCAAGGGCATGTACATTGGTTGTGGGCACAGCCCCAGGTGGGGGGTGTGCAGGAGGCAGCTGGTCGATGTTTCTCTCTCATCGACGTTTCTAGCTCTCTATCTCTCTCCCTTCCTCTCTGTAAAATATCAATAAAATATATATATTTTTAAAAAAAGAATAGCAGCATCTTTGGTGCCCATTCCCTAAACCTCATTTGTCACCCTTTACCTAGAATTTATTCTGAGGAGATCTTTGAAAAAGGGTGCAAACCTACACACACATACATATACATGTGTTTTTTTAGAGTCTCAAAAAAATTGGAAACAACATAAATGTGTATTGATTTAAATGATAGTATATCCATACAAAGGAATATTTTTTAAAAGCATTAAAATGATTCTATTAGTTGACTTGAATTTATATGTTCTAAAATTTTTATGGAGATTGTGATGGACTGAATTGTGGCTCTCCAAAATTCATGTTGAAGCCCTAGCCCCCAACGTGTCTACATTTGGAGACAGGGCCTTTAAGGGGATAATTAAATGAAGTAATTAGGGTGTGGTATTTTATTATAGCAACCTAAGCAAACTAATATGGGGGGGGGGAGCAGTTAGCATAACTTATGAACTCAGCCTTTATAATAAAAGCCTAATATGCAAATTGACCAAACAACAGAATGACCGATCGGCGGGGGCAGGGCCTGCAAGCAGGTGGCGCCAGGCCAGCCAAGGTGGGTGCCAGTGGGCAGAGAGAGGGAATGGCCATGGGGGGCAGTGGCGACCTGTGGTGGCAGAGGGCCAATGGGGAGTGGGCACAGCTGCTCACTGGCTGGCGCCATCCCCTGATTGGCCCACCAGTCACCTCCCGCAGAGGGAGGCCACCAGCGGTGGTAATGGTAGGATGATGGGGGTGGGGCTGGCTGCTCACCGACCAGCGTTATCACCCAATCAGCCCTCCAGTCACCTCCCACGGAAGGAGGCCACTGGTGGTGGCAGGGCAAAGGGGGTGGGGCTGGAGCTGCCCTCTGCTGGTCAGTGCACTCCCACAGGGATGTCCATGGGGAGCAGGCTTAAGTTGTCAGTTAGACATCCTCTAAGGGTTCTCAGACTGCAAGAGAACACAGGCTGGGCTGAGGGACCCCTGAGTGTACCAGGCCTCTAGTTTATATATAATTTTCAGTTATATTTTTACGTTAAAAAAATGTCTAAAGGGATCGTCTCAAACTATACCAACAGTGGTCATCTCTCTCTGGTAGATTTTCAGTGACATTTAACCTTCTCACTTACTCTATTCTATATTATTTAACGTTCTATAGTAAACATGTATTATCCTAATATATAAAAACCCAGGGTCCATAACAACTGACTGAAGGCTTGACTGAACACCAGAAGTCAGTCCTGCAGTCAGTGCTGGGTTGCTGTGGTTACCCAGCACCTACTGCTGAGGGGGCTGCAGATCAGGCTCGGAAAGAGGCCTGAAGAGAGAGGCAGGGTCTGTTCTGCAGCCTCTGTGGCAGCTGTTGATCAGCCATTGCCCTTCTCTTTCTCTCTGGGCTTTGCTAGCAGCTGCGCCTCTGTTTCTCTTTAGGCCTCTGCAGGCTGCTGATTAGGCCCAGAGATGGGCCTGGAAATGCTGACTGGCATAGAAACCGATCAGTCAGAGCCAAATTGGCCAGCAGGGGAGGGCAGTTAGGGTCGATCAGGCAGGCAGAGGCAGTTATGGGTGATCAGATAGGCAGGCAGAAAGGTTAGGGGCAATCAGGCAAGCAGGCAGGTGAGTGGTTAGGAGCCAGCAGTCCCAGATTGTAAGAGGGATGTCTGACTGTGAAATCAGGCCTAAATCAGCAGTCAGACATCCCCCAAGGAGTCCCCCATTGGAGAGGGTGCAGGCTGAGCTGTGGGAACACCCCCTCTATGCATAAATTTCATGCACCGGGCCAGTAGTCCTATATAATAAAACAATAAAGTGTAATGTGCTAATTAGACCGAATGTCCTTCCAAATAACTTTCCAGATGAAGCTGTAGCCACAGGGGCCAAGGCAGAGGCAGCCACTTCAGTGGCAGGGGCTGAGCTCTTGGCACGGATTTCATGCATCGGGTCTCTAGTCCTACCTAATAAAAGCCTAGTATGCAAATCAACTGAATGGCAGAACAATTGACAGAACGACTGGTTGCTATGATGTGCACTGACCACCAGGGGGCAGACACTCAACGCAGGAGCTATCTCCAGCCCACAGGCCCCAGCCAAGGCGGGTACCAGCAGGGGTCCCCCGATTGCCCTGCTGGTCGCTCCACAGATTGGCCCTGATCACCAGCCAGGCCTAGAGACCCTACCCATGCACTAATTTTCGTAAAAAAAAAAAAAAAAAAAAAAAAAAAAAAAAAATTTGCACTTTGGGGAGAAGGAGTACATTTTGAAGCTCATCTCAGCATAACTCCATTTTACTTAATGTCTTTTCTGTCTTGTCATCTCCCAGCCTCTTATATGATTACAGGGCATGTGATTGTCCCCTTTCACTTAATGATTTCACTCATAAGTCAAGTGCACCCTTAGATGAATAATCTTAGATGTTATGATAACTGGATCCTGATAAAAGAATGGTTGGGGACTTAGGAGATAGGGCTAACACCACATATATATTAGATTTCATTTTGAATGTGAACTTGAAGAGGTTGAAAACTGCTCAGTAATTAGATGGGGGACCATCTGCTTCAATCATTCTGCTCTTCAAAATAATGCTGACCTATTCTAGGTGGTTTCCTCTTCTTGACAGTTTTGAATGAGATGTTATTGGTATGGAAAAAATTTTTAAATATATTTTATTGATTTTTTACAGAGAGGAAGAGAGAGTTAGAAACATCGATGAGAGAGAATCATCGATCAGCTGCCTCTTGCACACCTCCTACTGGGGATATGCCCGCAACCAAGGTACATGCCCTTGACTGGAATCGAACCCAGGACCTTTCAGTCCACAGGCTGATGCTCTATCCACTGAGCCAAACCAGTTTTGGCTGGGAAATTTTTCAAAGGCAGAGATCCAGAGATAATTTATTTTTAGTTATAGTTAAATACAGCCTCACTTAAACCAAGGCAGGTTATTTTTTAATCCGTATATAGAGGTGTCTTGTTTTCACAAGTGTGTCAGTAAGAATTCTGCTTATTCAAAGGAAATATTTCCATTATAATTGGTGTTGGCCTAATTACACCATCTTGACTTTAGTATGTAATTTATAAATATAAACTCATTATAATTCATCACATTTATTTTATAGTAGGCCAGTGATGCATTTATAGGCAGTATTGACAAAGAAATAAATGTGTAACCCAGATATCAGTTGGAGCTTCTGTTCCCTGAAGGTTTAGTGAATTTGGTTCAGATCCCCAATATCCCAGTGTTTATGCATACGGAATTATCCACAGAATTTTTGTGACTTCCCACACTTATCTCCTAATGGTCCCTCCTACTCATTATCAACCCTGACATATCCATAATATTATAATCCAACTGACACCACCCAATAGGAAAGATACCACCATTCCACTTATCTTTTATGTGAAAAAACTCCAATCAGTTATGATTTTGTGGACTTAGTGCCATTACTGAAGACTTGAAGACGTGAAAGTCGCAGCAATCGCATCCCACAGTCCTCCGTCGGTTTGCTTGCCTCATTTAGCAGGCGCTGCCACCTTCCAATGCCTGTGCCTCTGATACAAGACCCTCCTCCTGATTTGTAAACCCCTGAAAAGTAGGGTCTAGGTCTCTCAGTTTGACTCCTTTTATGGGGTATTTCTTGCAGGTTGTTTTGCCTACCTCTGACCCCTGAAGAATTCACATTGTCTCACTTCACTACATTGGTCCAGGGGACTGTAAAGTTACTGACACTCATGCCACAAATCAGTGGCAGAGGTCGACAAACAGATGTTTATTAGGCACCCTCCAAATACCTAAAATTGAGTTAAGTACCAAGGACACAAAGATATAATGAGAGAAATATTTTTTAAGCCTTTTCCATTTGAAAACAAAAACAAACAAGAGTTACAGAACCTCACAACTTAGAAAAGCTCTTAGAGGTCATCTGTTTGAACTCTTCATCATTATACAGATGAAATAAACTAAACAACAAGATTGTACAACTGATCGATGGCAGAACTGGAACTGGTCCCGGTGTCTTCAGTTCCTTTGTCTAGTTCTCTTTTTCTGGGAGATTCTGGAATATGGAGGAAGTTTATCCAGTGAGAATGCATGTGAGATATGATGGAGGAACACCAAGCGGGGAAATGTGAGAGGCATGCAAGGAAGGAAGAAATGAAAGGAGCAGGGCCTCGTGGTGAGAAAAAGTGAAAGAGGATATGCCACGCCACAAGGCAGAGGTGGCTTGTTCAGGTAGGAGTCATTCCACCGAGAACTGAGGTGTGAGGCAGGGAAAATGAGCATAGGTGTATGCAGTAGTAGGTGGAAAGGGGAGAGCAAAATGTAAAACCAGTACTTGGTAAAGCTTGATAATGTTTCATCTCGGTTTTTGTTTGTTTTGTTTTGTTTTTGTTTTTTTGTTTTCAAACTGATTGCCCCAAATTTCCTCTGCTGTCACTTTTCTTAATATGGTCTATGAGAGTAGGAGTTGGTAAATTTTTGAGAAATTGGGACATCTTCATGGGAGTCCCAAGGGTTGACAAAATGAGCTGAATGTTGTGGAAAAAAAACACAGACAACAAAACTCTCTTCTTTTCCTCAAGGGCTGTGTGGGAAACATTGGAGTAGACTGAAGAGCTCTGTATAGTAACACTGAGTAGGAATGTTAACCGAAGGACAGACACACGATTTCAATGGTCCAAAAGCTGCCCAACACATATCCTACTTCAGTAGAAGGAGCATGAGTGCATGATAAAAGGGAACCATGTCATTCTATCTATTAAAAACTATGTAATTCTCCTGCACGTTCCCTCAATCTTCTCCCTTTTCTGGGAAAGAAGCATAGCAAGAGGAGAAAAATGGTACCAATGTCAAAAAAATGGGCTCAGGTGGAGATGGATAGAAATGCTGAGTCAATTATGGGCAGCACAGAGGTCCAATCTCCTGAACTACAGAGGACTGATAGGTCTGTAACTTTGGGAATTTGATAGGCAAAATCTAATATAGGCATACGTTGGAGGCATTATGGGTTTGCTTCCAGACCACTGCAATGAAGCAAGTATTGAAATAAAACGAGTCATAATTGTTTTGCTGATAGAGAGTCTTGCCTGCAATTTGTTCTTTTTAAAAAAATGCATCTGTGAAGCACAGCAAGGCAAAGTGCAGTAAATGAGGTATGCCTATAGTGAACATGATTGAATTTCTATTCCATTTTTCCACCATTTTTTAATTAAGGTATTATATGTGTAAATTGCTTACCATTGCCCTCCCTCCCACCTCCCATACATGCCCTCCCTCCCCAGAGTTTTGTGTCCAATGGTTGAACTTATATGCATGCATACCAGTCCTTCGGTTGATCTCTTTTCTCCCCCAGATCACCCTCCCCTCCCCGCTGTCATTTGACAGTCTGCTTGTTGCTTTACTGTCACTATATCTATCTTTCTGTTCATTAGTTTATAATGTTCTTTATTATCCATAAATGAGTGAGGTCATGTGGTGTATCTCTTTTATTGACTGGCTTATTTCACTAAGCATGATGCTCTCCAATTCCATCCAGGTTGCTGCTAATGATGAGAATTCCTTCTTTTTTATGGTAGCATAGTATTCCATTGTGTCGATGTAGCATAGTTTTCTGATCCAATCATCTGCTGACAGGCACCTAGCCTGTTTCCAAATCCTAGCTATTATAAATTGTGCTGCTATGAACATAGGGGCTCCCCCAGGTCCCACCGTTCCCCCGGGGCACAAGGCTTTCCCCAGTCACTGCTCCCCTGGGGCAGATGGCTCCCCTGAATTTTCACAGCAAAAGAAACATCCTTAATACCCAAGTCTTGAATGCTTTTATTTCACTCAAAAGAAATAGATTAGGCTTTCCTGGTGATTCTGTCATAATATATGGAAATCTTTCCTATAAGGTGATCAACACACCTTTTGCATTAAAATAAATCACCATTCATATGAATCCCTTACAGTGGGAATAAGGAACAGCTGACGAATGCAAAGTGGTGTGTGCAAGCAAACTATGAGGAATTATTTGCTTTTGTTGTCAAAAGAAAACTTTTCTGGACTCATTTTTTTAATTGAAATATAGAAAAATATAAAGTTTTTTGGGGAAAGACTGCTATCTTCAAAGTAGGAGAATATTTAAGTTCCATTATCTTAGCTGTCATGAGTGGGGACTGGGCACACGACTTCCAGTTTTGTATCTTCAAGAACAAACTGTCAGTCTAAACTGTGGAAGACAAAATTGTCAGCTATGTCTCTGGGTGAATGAAATTATTGATTGCGTCTCAGGAAGGTGAAAGTCCTTGGAAGTGAGAAAATTGTCAGATGCATAGTTTCAAGACAGAAACATTGGCCATGTCAGTTAAATAACAGGTTACTATTATTTTACTGCTGAACTGTGAAATTGACCATTTTTATCTCCTTTGCCATTTGAATGGACAGAGTGAACTCCACCCACGTTGTCATGTGCATTGGTACTTAGCACGGGCAGATGTGCGACATGTGCTTTGTGTTATGACTGGCAAGGTAGATACATATGGGCAACCAATCAGACAGTACACGGTAAAATGTCGCTTGTGTTAATGGAGAAAGAGCGTTGTGGGTTCCTTGAGTGGGTTCCTTTCAATTCAAAATTAAAGGCAATTAGGTCAGAGGGAGGTGGGACAAAGGCTTGGGGAGTGGGACAGTCCTTACTAGAGCACTGTATTTAATAACATGTCTGGTGACAGGTTTGTGCTAAGTCAATAATTCCCTTCTGAGTCATGGCATTTGGCTTTGGGGAGAAAGAGAGAGAGAGAGAGAGAGAGAGAGAGAGAGAGAGAGAGAGAGAGAGAGAGAGAGAACATTTCTACATCGACTCCCACTCAATTGGCAAGAGATGTTTCTGACAGAGGAAGTTAGCCTTGAAAGTAAGGGGCAAATAGATTAGATTAGAGTATCTTGTGTTCAACTATATAATGAAAGTTTTCAAATTTATATTTGAGAAATTAGTCTGAATAACACTGCCAAAATGAGGTAGATTTTCCATTACTGGAAGGATTTGAGTTCCATTTCCATTTATTAACATGCTGAAAGTGGGTGCATTTTATCTTTTTAAAAATACTTTTTTTATTTCAGAGAGGAAGGGGTGAAAGAGAGAGAGAGAAACATCAATGATGAGAGAGAACCATTGGTCAGCTGCCTCCTGTATGCCCCACCACTGGGGATTAAGCCCACAACCTGGCCATGTGCTCTGACTGGGAATCAAATGAACCACGATCCCCTGATTCATAGGTCAATGCTCAGCCACTGAGCCATGCCAGCTGGGCAACAGTGGGTGCATTTATTTTTCAGACCAAGATGGTAAACTTCAACTTTCAAAGAATTTCTGGGCTATCCCCAGAAATCAGTTGTCTGTTTTAAGTCTGTGGGTTTGTGATTGAATTGTGGAAGGCAGGTTCAGTTTTGAGTCTAAATGAAGGAAATTGGAAATGTTGAGTTTCAGGACACTCAATAACCTGGATACCTGTCTTGTGATACACTCTGGCTCATGACTTTCTAATGTCTTCCCATTGCCTACAAAATACAGCAAGTATGCCCTGGACTAGACTCTAAGTTCTGTATGTTCCAAGTTCTGCTCTAATTGGCACTTCTTTTCTGAGCCCCCATTCGGTTGTTATCTAACCTTAACCCTAACTCTAATCCTGACCTTGACTCTTCCTATTTGAATTTTTTGGAACCTAGAACAAATATGTCTAATGTACCTACAGAGCACTCCTATGCTGGGAGCCAATTCCAGCATGTCATCATTACAAAAGTTTTATCAAAAGGTTGGTGAAACTTGGGGTCTCAGCAAGGGCTGAGTCACATATGTAATTACCTGTTGGAGTGGCTAAAGGGCACTTCCCCCAAACCTGAATAGGATGACTGTTTACTGCCAGACAGCTCAGGGCATCTCAATCTACCTGTTATTGCCTCCTGTGGGCCAAACACCTGAACAGCTACAGGCTATTCCCCAATATGACAATGCTTCTGTAAACCCTACCCTTTGAAGTGTATTATCTCCACCTTGCCTTAAGACAAACTGTGTTAATAAAAAGCAAGGGTCCTGAGACAGGAAGAACTAAGAACTGGAACTTCAGCTCCTTTAGCTGAAGCTCCTCTAACCCCCAATGCCTTTCAAAATTATCTTTCGTCTCTGGGCTCTTATTTAATCTATGCACGGCCTTTCTCCAGATTGCTGACCCCTTTGTAATGCTGGGACAATTACCCCAGCACTCTTGCTCCTTTGTACTGTGAGTAGTTACTGTCACTTTGTACCACTAAATTGATATTAGTATACACTGTATTTAAATAATATTTAAAAGGATATCTATGTGTACTGTTATCTGATGATAGGGGTATAAAGATGAACAAGACATGAACCTCTCTTCTTGGCCATTGTAGTTCATCAAGAGACTCGGAAAGAAACAGATGGCTGTAACGGGGGAGAACAAGTATTATGAGGGGGAAGCCCAGGGAATAATGAGAGCAGACAGTAAGACCATTTTAACCAGATGTAGGGCTCAAAAGGAGATTTCTAACCTGTGGATGTGACATGTAGGCTGAGACCCAAAGAAAGGGGAAATCTTAGTTCCTGTAGGAAAGTTGTGGTAAGATCGATTACTGCACTAGCAAACTGAGCTAGTGCTTTCTATATCTCTTCCATTCTGCTTATTCTAATCAGATGGGGATGGTGAGAGATGAGGGGTGTGCATATCATGAAGGGCATTGTCGGCTATCCCAAAGTGTTTGAACATTGTCTTATAAGGAGCCATTGAAGAGAGGGAGATAAAGGGAGGGACAAGGTCAAATTTGCATTTCAGAAACATCCCTCTGGCATCAGTGAAGAAGAAAAAAGATTATAAATTAGATAACCAAATAGTGTGGTTTGCCTGTTGTAGTGCTATCCATTTTAACATTTGTCTTATATTTTTTTCATTTTTTTATACAAATTAGGAACTCTTCTTTGTATTTCTAGCTTCTCCGTGGATTCTTCTTATAGTGTTTGAGGTATATGTCAATGAAAAGAATTCTCATCTTAACATGTGGTTGAGTCTAAAAGGTACCTCCCTGTAAAGGACAATATGCAAGGCATTCATGATAAAATAGCCCAACAGAAAGCAAAGGACTTGAGTAATTGTGGGGGAAGTACCACATAAAACTGCTCTTCTACTGATATAACAGCCCCTTGTGCCAGCCTGTGAGATGTAGGAACCATCATAGTCATTGGGGGACAGGGACGGTAAAGGCAAAATGTAGCTGAAATAATGAGCAGGAAATAGAAGTTGGATGACTTACAATTGGATGCAGAAAGAGAGAAGTCCACTCCAGTGGTTTTGTCATTTACTATATGTTATCTATCTTAACAATTCATTCAACTTTATTATTTGATGGCCTTTTATGGAACAATAAACCCTTTCAGGAGCTATGAGTTCAAAAGTATTAAAAGCATATGTTCAATGAAAAATTAGAGACTAAATTACTGTTTCTCGAGATAGTTGATGCTGATTGAACAACACAATGATCAAACAAAATATTACTAACCAAATGAAAACCAGAAGTCAGAATCTCTAAAAATAATTAATTTTAAAATTAGTACTTAAAAGGAAACTGTATGGCTACAACACTTTAATGTGTGTGAATGCAGAAAGTGCATTTTATTGTGGTTCTGTGGACATGATTTTCATTATATCAAACTACATGTTTTATCTTTGATGCTCATCACCAATTAGATGTTTAGAAATCTCTGAGTCTTGAAAGGACTTTGAAAGACACTTTGTAAATCAACTTAAGAGTGGCTTTAAAATATTTTGTAGACAATTTCTTTAACTTTTGTTTACATTTTGTCTAAAATAAATTGTGAATTTAAGTGCACATATTTAACAAGTGGACCACCCAAGAATGAAGCTGTTACAAATTGCAGTTACAGAAAAAAAATTAAGAAAAAGAAAAATATTAAAATTCCTCTCTTCCCCACCCTCAGCCCCCCAAAACAAGATAAGTGGAAATAATGAGGATTCAAGTGGTGTATAAATATTTCATGCTGAAGTTTTAAAGTTTGCTTTGCAATATTTCTATTTGTGGGAGGAATCTTTTAATGAAGCTTCTGTTTTTAATTGGATAAATTTCTATTCCATATGCCTGGATGAAAGTAAATAGAGAAAGCTTACAATTTCCAGCATCTAAATTTAGTGAAAGATTCAAAAGGATCATAAATAGAGGCAAATTTTTGGACAAATTTATTTTGTAAAAATATGTATCACAGAAAACACTCGAGTGGCAAAAATGTATCTGTGAAAATATTTGAGCTGAAATACCTCCAATTTTAATATGCAAAATATGATTTTGCCTTAGGCTTATCAGGAACCATAAGTGGTACTTAAATAGTAAAAAATACTATGGGCTGCAGGGAAGAGTCAATTCAAGTTATAAAAACCTCATAATATACAACTTAAAATATTTCAGATATTTTAATGAAAACATTAATTATTCAGGAGAATAATATTCATAGTATTAAAATAGATATAGCTGAGAAAGTGAATATAACACATAAATATGTATGAAGAATAATTATTCTAATAATGTAATTTTTAGTTTCAGATAATTCATGTGAAGAAGTGACTTTTTACTTTAATATATACATGAATATGTTATTTTTTAGAAAAAAATTTTATTTAATGTAGTAAAAAAAACATAAAATTTACCACTTTAACTATATTTAATTCAATGGCATTAGTTACATTAAAAATGTAATATAATCATAGCCACTATCTGTGTACAAAACATTTTATTAGCTGAAAGAGAAACTCTGTGCCCAAAGCAATAGCTCCCTGCTCCCTTGGTCCCAGCCCTGTAACCTAGTAACCTGTCACCTACTTTCTATGTTTATGAATTTGTCTGTTCTGTTATTTTATCTGAGTAGAACCCCACAATATTTGTTCTTTTGTGTCTGGCTACTTTCACTTAGCATACTGTTTTAGAGGTTCATACTCCTTGTCACATGTATCAGAACTTCATTCCTTTTATGGCTGAAGAATATTCCATTGAATGCATATCCCACACTTGTTAATCCATGCATCTGTTGATGGACAACTTTTGGCTATTGTAAGTAATGTCAAAACAAATTTGATGCATGAGTATTTTCTTTTTTTTAAAAATTATTAAGTTTTACATATGTCTCCTTTTTCCCCAATTGACAGCCCCGTCCCCGCCCCCCCCCAACCAATCCCATCCTGGGCAAACCCCCACCACCCCAGTGTCTGTGTCCATAGGTTATGCTAATAAGCATGCATACAAGTCCTTTGGTGATGCATGAGTATTTTCTTTAAAAATATTTTTTTATTGATTTCAGAGAGGAAGGGAGAGGAGGAGAGAGATAGAAACATCAATGATGAGAATCATTGATTGGCTGTCTCCTGCATACTCTCCCCCATTGGGGATCAAGCCTGTAACCTGGGCATGTGCCCTGACTGGGATTAAAACTGTGATCTCCTGGTTCATGGGTCAACAACACTCAACCACTGAGCCACACGTGCATGAGTATTTGTTTTTTAATTTATCCCCCCCCCTTTTTTTTTTACTATTATTGTGGCCATCCTAGTAGGTGTGAAGTAAGATCTCACAGCAGTTTTGAGGAGTTTTATTTATTAAAAAACAGTTCTTGAATAGAACTATTTTATCAGTTTACCAATACATTGAAATCAACTTGTCAACCAAATAAATATTTCAAGATGTTGTATATCAAATATGGGAGGGGCAAGAAATAAAAATAGGGAGACTGAATGGCAGTTATAGTTGGCAGCCGATGATGATGTCCTGGACCAGGGAAGTGGCAATGTAAGGGAAAAGAAGAGATGTAGGAAGTAAATGTCAGGAGATATTTAGCAGGTAAAGTGAGTGGATTTAAAGAATGACTGATAGGGGGGCTAGGAAAAGAAGAGTTAGGCGTGGTACTCAAATTTTGCACTTCAGTAACAGGGTGGGTAGAGGAGCCCCTTTCTAAGATATAAACCATGGCGGGGGGGGGGGGGGGGAAGAGCAGGTGTTGAGGTGAAAGTGGATACAGATGATAAGCTGGACATGTTGAATGTGGCAAGTGAATGGAGCATCTGAATGGTGATGCTTATACAGCAAGCAGGTAGAGCTATGGGCCTGAAGCTCAGGAGAGAAACCTGGGCTGGTCATGGAAAGTTTGCAACTCTCTCCCCCGCCCTTCCCCTAGCCCAATGTTCTTACTTCTGTAACAAGATGGTAAGCTCCTTGAGGGCATTTCAAATATTTCCTTACTTCTGTGGTGTGTTTTTTTAAGCCATACAGCAATTTTTAACTGAGCATCTTTCTTTTTTTTAAAAAAAAAATTTTTATTGATTTTTTTTACAGAGAGGAAGAGAGAGGGATAGAGAGCCAGAAACATCGATGAGAGAGAAACATCGACCAGCTGCCTCCTGCACACCCCCCACCGGGGATGTGCCCGCAACCAATGTTCATGCCCTTGACCGGATTCAAACCTGGGATCCTCTCAGTCCGCAGACCTACGTTCTTCCACTGAGCCAAACTGATTTCGGCTAATTGAGCATCTTTCATGCTTGAAGCATTATAATAGATTTAAGACAAACTAAAGATGAATACAGCATAGTCTTTGTCCTCAGATAATTTACATTCTAGTAAGGATAAGTAACATTTTAAATATATTAGTAAATCCAAAGATTAAGTGAGGTGCCTCGAGGCATGGAGAAATGTATCATTCATTCTGACTAAGGGGGTCTTAGAATAAATGATACATTTAAAAGGACATCAGGATTTCTTTGTTGATCAAAAGATCTAATCATTGTAGCTACATAATTTGTAGGGCCCAGTGTAACCTGAAAATCTTGTTCAAAAAAGCAGGAAAGCACTGCCCATTTAGTTAATCCTCACCCAAGGATATTTTTCCCATTGATTTCTAAGGAAAGGGGGGAGGAGGAGGAAGGTGGGAGAAAGAGAGAGAGAAAAACATCCGAGAGAGAGAGAGAGAGAGAGAGAGAGAGAGAGAGAGAGAGAGAGAAATATCCACGTGAGAGAGACATCCCACCGGGAATAGAACGTGAGACCCTTCAGTCCTCCAGTCTGCAACCCATCTGCTGTAACCACCGAGCAACCAGCCAGGGCAATATTTCCCATTTAAATATACAAATAAGCTTCCCTGACTTGACAAGTTGTGTGCTGTTTGCTGTTTAATGTTGGTCTCAGTTAAGGAAAATTAAAATCTTGAATTATTAGCACGAATTTTACCATTTACCTTTACATTGTGCAAAGCTGGTTTAAAATGCAAATATCAGAACATCTAAAAGGCAGAACCACGGACATTATACAATTGGGATGTTGCAGCTCAGCCCCTATCAGAGTGCTTAACACTGCCCAGAGTGTGTACACACGAGGAGGCGGAGAGGATCCCCCAGGGCCCAGGGCTATTCCGGGGCAAGTGCCTGTCCTCATGGGTCTCCCCGGCCACGCCCTGCCCTGCAGGGCCCTCCCACTTCCAGCAGCAGCCAGGCCTCCTGCGCTGCGTGGTGGCTGGGGGTGGGCTGGGAAGGTAAGCCAAGCCGAGAGCTCCCCTTTCCAAAGAACCTGCACCCCTAAGGAACTGACACACATTAGGAGAATCCCCGCCAAGGATCTTGCGCCTTAGCACCTGAACAGGCTCGGATCCTGGATCAGTGATGAATGGGTGAGGCACTCCGCTGCTAAGATGCCCACTCTGCCAGCGGTTCACATGACACCCATGGTGCTGCCAGCCTGGGGTGGGACCAGCCTCCTCCCTGTTCCTCCCAGAGGCCCCGCCTGGCCTTTGCCCGACCCCACCCCTGTGCCACACCCCGCAGGGGATGGAGGGCAGGGGTGCTCACGAGGTGGGGCAGGGAGCAGGCTGGGCAGGGCAGTGACCCAGAGTCCTCCTTGGGCGGTGGTAGGAGGCAGCCTGCAGGCTCCCAGCACATTTCCCACGGTCCCATCAGACTTCATTTTCACACACACACACCCCAAAGAAATATTTTAAGAATTTCAAGTGATAGAACAGCATTAAGCCCTAAGCAGGGGGCCCTCTGCACGTTGGGGCCTGCGTGGCTGTAGGGCCACATGCCCAGGAAACTGGGCCTGGATGTCATCAGCGCCTCAGAAGGAGGAGACCCGGTCTTGGTTTCTGGCTCTGTGCATTCCAGGCCTTTACTCCAGGCTGCCCTTTTCTTTTCTTTTTTCTTTTTTTTTAAATTTTTAATTTTTTTAATTTATTAAGGTATTATATGTGTACATAGCTTACCATTGCCCCCCCCCTCCCATTCATACCCTCCCTCCCCAGAGTTCTGTGTTCATTGGTTGTATTCATGCATACCAGTCCTTCAGTTGTTTTCTTATCTCCCCCCAGGTCTCCTTCCCCTCCCCGCTGTCATTTGACAATCTGCTTGTTTTATGGTGACTATCTCAGGGTCACATGAATAGAATCCGCTCCTCATCTGGCATTCTGCTTGTTTTATGGTGGCTATCTCAGGACCACATGAATAGAGTCCGCTCCTCCTCTGGTTCTCACCGCCCCTCCCCCCGGGTCCCACTGCTTCCCCATGGCTCATGGCTCTCCCGGGGCACATATATCCCCCAGGGCACATGGCTCTCCCGGGACACCCGGCCCCCTTGGGGCGCATGGCTCACCTGGGGCACACGGCTCTCCCAGGGTACCCTGCCCCTCTGGGGCGCTGGGGTCTCGAACTGGAGGTACTGCGCTAGCTTCTCGCTAGCACGGTGGGTGGGCTGGGACAGTGGCGCAATCGGTTAGCCTGAGGTACTTATACAGTGTGCTGCCTTTTTCAAAGAAAGGAGAGCAGGAAGTCCCTCCTCTGGGAGGGGAGCACACACATGTCCATTTGGGGAAAGTCTGGTTAAAATGGAAAGGTGCTACTCCAAACTGGGGAGGAATGTCCCTTCCTTGGTCCTGTGTCCCGTCCACTCACGGAGAGGAAAACTTGTTGGCAACATATGAGGCCGCGTGAGAACGCCCCGGGAGAACCGAACCTGCACACGGGAGCCGTCGTGTGTGTTCACACGACCTCTCTTCCCCGGGATCACCTTTTGTTTTGCCCAGAGGGGGGAAAATGTAAACAAAATGTGAATGGAATCCGTCTAGATTAAGCCCTTCATTTGGCTCTGATGGGTGTTGGGTGGGGTGGATCGCCGGGCAGGGGAAGGAAGGCAAAGGCGGCTTCATTTGGCCTTGGAGAGGGAGCTTACAGAGCAGGAATGGCTTGGGTCACGTGGTGCGCTCCACGTGGGCCACCTCTGCTGAGGCCACTCTGCAAGACAGCCGTCATTGTTCCTGCGTTTCCGCTTGAGGACGGCGAGGCTCAGGAAGGCTGTAGCTTGCTCATGTTCAACTCCATCTGACTGGAAAGCTTGTGGCTCTCTTCTGAGACCAGGTTTTTGTCCTCAGGAAGCGGACTAGGCTCAAGGCCACTGGTGACACGTTTATCAGAGGACTGAATCCGTCCCCAAAGCCGTGGCTTCTCCAACAACTTCTTCCCAGCCCAGTCAGAGATGGACACGTTTTCTAACAGAGTAGCAAGTATGAGGTTTGGCTGAAAGTATGAGAGGAAGAGAAAGAAGGAGAAGGAGGAGGAGGAGGAGGAGGAGGAGGAGGAGGAACTAGGAATAGCTCCCTTTAACCACCGGAGGTTTTTAATGTCCCGTCTTTGGGGGCGGGGTGGGGGGTGGGGGGAAGGAGAACCATTAGGCCTCTATCCTCCCCACTCTCTCCCTCCCCAGTTCCCTCGTGAATTCTGTAGCCACAATGGTCTACTGAGTCCTTGTAGAGGGGTAGGAGAGAAGCAGGTGGAGTGTTTTTCTTGCTCAGCCCAGCTACGTTCCTGTTTCTGATTTTCCCATGGAGATGCTGGACACCCTGGATGGTGAGGTCAAGTTCTTTCAGGTCAGGACCGAGTCTCACTGAAACAGGGAGACGGACTCGGCCACTTCTGGGTCTCTGTCTTCTGAGAGTGTCATCGTTAAACACGTGAGAATGTCCACCCCCAGGAAATGCTTCCACGTCTTCCTTCCGCTCTCCTTTAGCCACTCTCCCCTCCCACCCACCCCCACCTCCCCCGGCTCTCTCACTCCATTTCCAGGACAGGTAGTGCTCTATTGAGTCATTCTTTCTGTTTCCAGATGGCTCACCGGAACAGTGACTCAAAGAAGCGGAACAGCCTCTTTTCGCTGAAAAAAAAAATCTCACGGTTGGATTTAGCGAGTGGCACCTGGGTGTATTTCTGTCCTTGGTTGAGAGTGCCATTCTGTGCAGCCCTGGGGGTTTTCCCTCTGACGTTCTCGGTATGAATGGTTACCGCGCGAGCCAGCCGATGAGTCACTGCAGTTTTACACACCCAGCAGTGGGCGAGGCTCTGTGACATCAGCTGCTGGCGTGCGCGTGTGCTTGGAACCAGACACACGCCCACCTGCACCCACACCGGTTTGCTTTTGTCATTCAGAGCCAGCAGCCCTGACTAGAGCAGGATCCCGGGTTCTGTAACCTCAGGTATGGTGTAATGTTTTCCACCGATGCTTTTCAGAGAGACAAGTACGTGGCCCGATTGAGGGTGGGGGGAGTTGTCATGTGTCCGTGCTCTGTGTATACTCACCATCCTAAGCCGTGTTGTGACATCTGAGGCCATTTTTGTCTTTCCCGTTCACTCCCCCTCTCACTAACCCAGACGCCTTTGCCAGGGAACAAAGAAATCATGATCAGTGCATCTTAGCCATTTCCTTAATGGGGCCAGACACGGCCCACAGGACTCTGCTGACAGGCCTAGGTCAGGCTAATAGGCACATGGTCACCTGGGACCTTTATTAACAATTGCACAGCTGGGCCAAAGGCTGAAGGACGGGCCGCTGACTGTTCTGATTGGCCAGCCAGTGATCTCATTGCCCAGATAAAACAGAATTTCTCACATCTGCCTTACTTTCTGTCAGGATCTAGAGCCACTTATTAGCTCTGCGATCGTGAGAAAATAATTTCAATTCTGTATCTGATTTTTTTTTCAGTGATTAAAATGCAGATAATAACAGGACTTCCCTTACGTTGCGGTCAATGAAGATTGAAAGAGTTAATACACGTAAGGCACTTAGATCAATGTTTGGCCCATAGTAAAACTCTTTATAAATGTTAATGATTATTAATATCCTGACCAAGCCTCTAGCGTGGGAACTTCCTAAGCTGCAAACATGGAAGTCTCTTTGCCTACCTGGGTGATGAAAGCACAGTGTTTGGAAGGCTACTACCCTGTTTTCCCAAAAATAAGACAGTGTCTTATATTAATTTTTGCTCCCAAAGATGCTCTAGGGCTTATTTTCAGGGGATGTCTTATTTTTCCATGAAGAAGAATACGGTACACATTTATTGTTCAATGAAAATAAAGGAAATTTATCACCTGTATATGGTACGGTAGTATGGTAGTTGTCAACACAAACCAGACAAACTGTGAATCCTACAGTATCAAGAATTTACTCATTTATTCAATGACAATCATGTCATCATCTTCTGGAACATCATCATAACAATCCAATTCCTGAATTTCCTAGTGAATTTCTTGTGACTCCATTTCTTTCAGAATCAGTGGACCAAATCTCTCATGTTTGAGAGATTAGCACTGTCTTTAAATGAGTACTTCTTGTCAAGGTAGTGATTTTCTCCCATGAACTCTTCACCCAAGGCACAACTTGTTGCAGTTTAGGTTTCACCAAGTTTCCACGCTGATTTCTCTCCATTCACACAGCAGTGATGTCAGGACTCCGAGTAAGTCACTGGTTGCTAGATGCCAGTCGGGGCGGCCCTAGCGACCAGTTTACGGTAAATTAATTTTCATTCTGAGACAGAGCCTGGAGGCCTTATTTTCTGGGGATGCCTTATATTTCACTCAGAAGGAAACCTGTAAGTAGGTCTTATTTTTGGAGGATGTCTTATTTTCCGGGAAACACGGTAGTATGCACTATGATATGCAATGATATGACAGCGCCATCCCGATAAGCACCTGAATACTCCTTCAATGTGATGCTCTCTACCTGCAGTGATATTTAAAAGGAAGCTTACAGGGGGCCGGATGGAGTATTTATCCTATTTTCAGCCCTTTCAGTGGTTCTTCCATAAAGCCTAGTATGTTGTAATTGCTCAATTAAATTGCCACTGAGGGCCACAATTTTGAATCTTTATTGGGGAAAGGCTACATCTGCTCGACTGTGCAGAGCTAACTGGTCCATGGCACAGTAGATGTTGATTTTAGGTACCAGTAGCTCCACAATTTCTGTCTGCCATCATGTCAGTGTTCCAAAGACATGGATATTTTTTTAAACTATTATATTTCCAGTGTCTTGGACAGTGTCTCACACATGGTCAATGATCAATAAATATTCACTGAAGGTATAAATAAAAGAAAAACATTGGAGGGGGCACAAAGGGACTGACCAAGTCTGTGGTTGCATAATATAAAATTCATCATTTTTACATTTTTTAGGTGTGTAGGTCAGAGGCATTAAGTAAATTTGTACCATTGTATAACCATCTCCACTACCCATCTCCAGGAAATTTTCAACTTCCCAAACTGAAAGTTGTACCCATTCAGACTTAACTCCCTTTTACCCCTACTCCCAACTCTGAGAACAACTATTGTTCTTTCTGTCACTATGAATCTACTTGGGTACCTTATGTAAGTGAAATCACACACTGTTTGTTCTTTTGTGTCTGGCTTATTTCACTTAGCACAATGTCATCAAGGTTCATCTCTGTTGTAGCATGTGTCATTTTGTGTATATATATATATATATATATATATATAGAGAGAGAGAGAGAGAGAAAGAGAGAGAGAGAGAGAGAGAATATCTTGCATGATATTCATGCAAGAATAGGCCTTCCTTCCCCTGGCTTCACTCCCCGTTGCCCAGGAGCCGGCAAGTCCTCGCTCCTGGTCGGAGCACTGCTCCTGTAGCTCCCTCAGCCCCACCCCCCTCATAGCAAGTATCCTGCCCCCACCCCCTGGTCACTCTGCACCTGCATATGCAAATTAACCCACCAGCTTTGTTGGGTTGATTTGCATACTCATTCCTGATTGGCTGTGGAGGCACAGTCAATTTACATGTTGGTCTATTATTAGGTAAGATATATTCCACATTGTGTTTATCCATTTTCCTTAGTCAGTTTGATTACCATAGACTGGGAGACTAAATAGTAAACAGTTTTCTCATACTTCTCGACTCTGGGGAGTCAAAGATCAAATGGCCATCTTCTCATCTATCCTCATTTAGTGGAGTGGAGAGGGAGTGAACTTTCATATCTCTTCCTGTTCGGACATTAATTTCATTCATGAGGGTGCTAACCTCTTGACCGAATCATCTCCCAAAGCCCTTCCTCCTAATATCACCACATTTGGAGATTTAGATTGAAGATGTGAATTGGGTAGGGGACACAAATATTCTATCTGGAATACCACTCATCTGTCAATAGACATCTAGCTGCTTTCACCTATTGTGAATAATATTGCTATGAGCATTGATATTCAAATATTTATCTGAGTTCCTGCTTTCAATTATTTTGAGTATGTATCCAGAAGTGGAATTGCTGCACCATATGGTAATTCTATGTTTGAGGTGATTTTTTTATTTTGAGGAACCACCATACTGCTTTCCACCATGATTACACCATTTACATTCCCCCAGCAATGCACAGGAGTTCCAATTTCTCCACATCCTCTCCAGCACTTGTTGCTATCCTGATGGGTATGAAGTGATATCTCATTGTGGTCTGATTTGCATTGCCATAATGAGTAGTGAGGTTGAGCATCTTTTCATGTACTTATTGGCCATTCATATACATTCTTTGCAAAACCATCTATTCAGGTCCTCTACCCATACTTGAATCAGTTTGTATGTTATTATGCTGTTGAGTGTGATCGTTGTTTTAAATTCTTTGTCTAATTTATTTAAAATAATTTTTTTTTGTCTAAGGACTGTGCTTTTTTAGGGCTGCTTACTGCCAGCTTATTTTCTTCTTGTGGTGGGCCATGCTTTCCTGTTTCTGTGCCTACTTGGCAATTTTTGTTGTTGAAGGTTGGACTTGGAAAAACAGCCATCTCTTCCAGTCTTTGTAGACTGGCTGTGGGCTGGGCTCATCCTTCACCAATTAGCTAAGTGCGCTCTGGGCCTGAGGGGCTGCCCGAGTTGAAAACTTAAAGTCTTTCCTGAGCACGAGGTTTTTTCTTGGCCTTGCGTGGCTTTTTCAATCGTTTCCACCCACATACAAGACTGGTGTTGAATATTTACTTCACCAGAGCATCTCACCCCAGCTTCTTCTTAGGGCCTTGGCTGGCCAATTGCAGATCTCCACCAGTAACCTCTTGTGAAACCACGAGGTTTCTACTGGTTTTAGTCTTTGCAGCTTTTATGAGTAGCTTCCACTCTTCCCCAGCTCTATGTTAGGTGAAGCACAGACAGACAGATGTTCAGGACCCCAGATGGATTAGAATGTAGCAGATAAGGTCCCAATGGTTTATGGGAGGGAATTGGAAACTAGGATGCTACCTTCTCAAAATCAAGACACTGCAAGGAGGTGGTGGGGCAGGAACAAGAAAAACACCACAAAATTTCCTACCATTTTGAATGTGGCTTTTTCTTGACTGGGTGTGCTTTTGGTTGCCTATAGAACTTTGACCTTTTTCCGTTGCTCCAATGACATTATTTTAGCGTGTGTGTGTGTGTGTGTGTGTGTGTGTGTGTGTGTGTGTAAGTGTTTAATGTTTCTGTGGTGAATTGAAAGCTTGGATATTGCTAGTCTGCCATTTTGTTGACATCACTCTTCAATTTAGATTTTATGACTTGTTTCTAGAATAGGTTTGGGAGGACTAGTGATGGAAATGGATACTTTTCAAGTGCCCTCTCCACCCACTGAAGTTACTCTTAGGCACCATCCTTTCTGACTGGATTTTGAAGCCATGAATACAACCAGAAACTGAAGGCAAAATAAAGAGGCCACAGAGACCCATATTTGAAGTTGGGAGAATACCCTGGTTGGAGGATATTGTTGAGGCATTACTCACACAATCCCAAGAGAGAAGTTTTCCTCGTTATGGTTTAAAATACATAAATATTCTTTGAAGAGTAGATAAGACATTTATCATGCCCATTTGCCTCATGAGGAAACTGAAAATTATTATGAGTTTTAACCAAGATTCTTCTTCCCACTCTACTGTGCTGCCTTTCCTGTCCTCCCTAAATATGAGAAATTCAGCTGTAGCTGAAAGCAGGGTTTCTGTCTCATTTGCAGATGTATCCCATGCATGTAAAATGATGCCTACCACACAATAGATGTTTAATAAATATTTGTGAAATGAATGAATACATGGGAGGAGCTAGTTTCCCACAGTATGTGAAAGAAATATGAAGAATTTCTTATCTTTTAAAAACTTAGTGAAATTTATAATGAAATAGAACATACATACAGAAAATCACCTGTCCTAAGTATATAGGTCAGTGATTTTCTACATGAACACATCCATGTAACCAACTCCCAAACACACAAATAGTATGCCCTATCTTCTCTATGAAGGGTAAAACTACCCTGACTTTCTAACTATGTGGATTTGTTTTGCCTGTTTTTGAACTTTCTATATATTAAATAATGTAATATGTACTCTTCTCTTCTGCCTTTTTTTTGTTTTTATTGCTCAACATTTTGTAAGATTTATCTATGTTGTTGAGTGAAGTTATAGTTGAATTTTGACTTTTTTGAAATTTAAAAAAAAACATCTAGCTTAAAATTAATTAATGCCAGGGGGAACCACAGATTTATAGACTAATAGTCTTAGATAACCACCCTTTTTTTTAAAGCACATAGTGACACACTCTATGCTAAGAAGTGGTATTCATGAATGATCTTACTTTCCCCTCTCAAAAGTTTCCTGAGGTGCAGCTACCATTCTCCATACTTTCTTGATAGAAAAGCTCAAATGTAGGGAAGTTAACTAGCTGGCTAGTAAATACCAGGTTAATAAGTAATGAAATTCTCAGTTGAAACCAGGCCTCACTGTCAACCACACCTATGGTTTTGTTAACCGAGACTCTCATTTGCCATTCCCACACAGGACTTTAAGAAACTGTTTTCAATGTATGTGCATTTAGGTAAAAGTAGTGGGGAAAGTGAGACTGTGCTCATTTGGAGACAGATGTGTGTTAGCATCCTCATTGCCTGACAGGCCAGTTTCCCAGAGCCTCTTTGCCGACCCTTTTGGCCCTTTGCCCTCTGATCCCCCGGCCAGTGTATCACAGATTTGAGACTCAGGAACAAGTCAGGAAAGACTGTCTCCTTTGCTTTAGGCCCCAACAGCTACGGGTCACAGACCAGCTAGAGATCATTCCCACTCCAGATGTTCTCAATTTCTAGGTGGGAGGTGGTGCCCTCGACTGAATCAGCCCCAGCTGAGAACTGGATTCCTCTGTCAGGTGGTGAGCATGTGCAGAATGTTTCTCTTGGGGCAAACTCTCAGTCTGGGACTCCCCATGTTGACTTCCCAGCTGTTTTTTTGTTTTGTTTTTATTATATAATATATTTTATTGATTTTCCACAGAAAGGAAGGGAGAGGGATAGAGAGCTAGAAATGTCGATGAGAGAGAAACATCGACCAGCTGCCTCCTGCACACCTCCTACCGGGCATGTGCCCATAACCAATGAACATGCCCTTGACTGGAATCGAACCTGGGACCTTTCAGTCCGCAGACGCTCTATCTACTGAGCCAAACCGGTTTCGGTGACTTCCCAGCTGTTTTAATACACCATTCAGAATGATGCAAGATTCTCTGTTGGGCCCACTTGTGCCTTTTCCATTTCTGTAGGCCTTACACACTGCAGGCTCAGTTGACTCGTAGAGCCTCAGTGAGCAAGGACAGGCGTCCATTTGGCACCAGCAAAGGCTGTCCTCACCTGGTGTTGTCTTACCAATGGCCTCTTCTTTTTGACGCAGGACACACCCTAATTTTCCATTCTTCTTTAACCTTCAACTTTTTGTTTTTTTTTTTTTTAAAAAGGCTTTGCCCGGCCTGCTTGGCTGGACTTACAAATGCTGACCTATGAACCAGGAGGTCATGGTTTGATTCCCGATCGGGGCACATACCCAGGTTGTGGGTTCAAATCCCAATATGGGACACACAGGAGGCAGCTGATCAATGATTCTCTCTCATCATTGATGTTTCTATCTATCTCTCCCTCCTGCTCAAAAATTTATATTTATACTTTTAAAAAGTCTTTATTTGCTAAACTTACAGATTCTGCCAGCATTTAACTATTAGAGTAGATCTTTCACTCCCTCAACCTTCTGTCTTTTATTCTCTCATTCTCTTTTTTGGGGTGACCTCAGCCTCCTTTGTCAGTGTAATACTTCCTTTATCTCTCTTTTGCTTTTAAAGATATATACTGTTTGTGCTTTCATGACTGTGGCCTTTGCTTATCTCTTCGGCTGATCAGCTGATCTAACTCTCTTTAAAAGGCACCTTTCTCTTCATCTCTCTTTTCTGTTCCATTTCCTCTTGCCTGGGAGAATGATTTAGAGGGTGGTAAGCATGATTCCTGCCCTCTGAATCCTCTCTGAAGTGTCTGGAAGAGCCGAGCTTATTCTGCACCACGCTTCGCCCATGGAGCCTCACCACGCCTTTGTGAGAGAGTTGCTGCCCCTGCCATTTAATAGAGGTGGGGAAATGTGTGAAAACACACAGAGCTGGGAGTCAAACTTGGGTTATTCAAGCCAAAACGTTGTTCATTTTACTCCATTGCCTCCAGGCCTTTTCACTGTCGGTAATTATAAAAGAACGTTGCCCAGAAGAGAAGGATCTCATGCTATAGTGTGTGTGAGGAGCCTCCTAAAGGGGAGGGCTCTCAGGGCCGTATTTCCCTGTTCACTCAGCTAGCCAAAGGCCCCTCCAGCTCAGATCTCTCCTCTTCCTCAGGCCTCCCCTGGGAAAGCCCTCTTGTGCCTGTGAGTAACCAGGAGGCCTGTTTGACCATGTATTTGGCACCTTCTTATTCATACTTTCATCTCATTCGCTATGCTTTGGCACCTTCCACCTCCCATCATCAGCCTCTTATGGAAGCCAATCACGGAATATTGCTCTTTCTCTGTCTGACCTCTTTCACTTAGCGCAAGGACCTCAAGTATCATCTAAGGTGTTGCAAATGGCAGCATTTCCTTTTTTCCCACCGCAGTTTCACTTTCCAAGTTTTCAGTGGTCTACAGTCAACCTCGGTCTGAAAATACCAAGTGAAAAATTAAAAAAAAAATTGTTTTAAATCGTGTGCCATTTTGAGTAAGGAGATGAAATCTCATGTTGTCCCTGTTCAGATACCTCCACCTTTGTTCTTCTTTCTCAAGGCTGTTTGGGTGATCTGGGTTTTTTGTGATTTCATACAAATTTTATAAATTTTTTTCCATTTCTCAGAAAAATGTCATTAAAATTTTGATAGAGATTGCATTGAATCTGTAGAATGCTTTTGAAAGTACAGACATTTTAACATTATTCTTTTATTCGATGAGCCTGCATATTTTCATTTATTTGTGGTTTCTTCAACTTCTTTCATCAATGTTTTATAGCTGTTAGTGTATAGGTCTTTCATATTCTTGGTTAAATTTATTCCTAGCTATTTTATTCTCTTTCATGCAATTGTAAATGGGATTATTTTCATAATTTATCTTCCCTACATTATTAGTATATAGAAATGCAACTTATTTTTTATATTGATTGATTTGTATCTTTCAGCTTTACTAAGGTAATAAGTTTTTACCTTCTTTTTTTTTCATGTAGTTTTAGGGTTTTGTACATCCGCAAAGACTTAATTTTACTTCTTCCTTTCCAATTTGGATGCCTTTTACTTACTTTTTCTTTCCTAGTTTCTCTGGCTAGGACTTGCCATACCATTCCATATAATAAAAGCATAATATGCAAATTGAACCAGATGGTGAAAGGACCAGTTGGCAGAAGGCAGGGCCAGGGAGCAGGTGGTGCCAGTCCAGCCAAGGCATGTGCCAGCGGGAAGAGGGAGGGAACGAAGATGGGGAGGGGGTCAGTGACCAGCAGCGGTGGAGGGGCGATCAGTGGGAGGGGGGGGGTTGGCACCGTCCCCTAATCATCCTGTTGGTCACCTCCTGCAGAGGGAGGCTGGGCAGCAATGATGAGGTGATGGGGACAGTGCTGTCCCCTGATTGGCTGGCCTGGTCACCTTCCACAGGGGGAGGCCAGACTGTGGCTTAGGCCCATTCCCCACAGAGTTGACTCCTGGACTGTGAGAAGGTGGAGGCTGGGCTGAGGGACTCCCCCAGTGCACCAATTTTTGTACACAGAGCCTCTAGTTTATATATATAAAAGCCTAAGCAACCTGCCAATGGGTGTGATGCGCACTGGCCAACAGGGGGCAGATGCTCAACACAGGAGCTGCTGAGCCACAGTGACACACCCCGAAACCAGAGAGGAGGGAGCCCAATTCTTGCCTTTTCTGCATTACTTGAGATAATATGATTTTAATCCTTCATTTTGTTATTGGGGAATAACACATTTTTTTATTAGCAAATGTTGAACCCACCTTGCATCCCTGAAATAAATTTCACTTGATCATGTTGGATGATCCTTTTATTGTATTGTTGATTTCAGTTTGCTAATATTTTTGGAGGATTTTTGAAGCTTTGTTTAGTGGTGATATTGGCCAGTGATTTTCTTTTCTTGTTATGTTCTTACCTAGTTTGTTATCAGGGCAATGGTGACCTTGTAAATAAATTTGAGAGTCTTTCTTCAATTTTTTGAAAGAGTTGGAAAAGGTTTGTTGTTAATTCTTTAAGTGAATTAACATTTGATGCTGTCTTGTCCTGTACTTTTGTTCGTTGGGAGGTTTTTGTCACTGATTTAATCGCCTTCTTTGTTATTGGTCTATTCGGCTTTTCTGTTTCTTTATGAGTCAGTCTTGGTAGGTTATGTTTCTAGGAATTGATCGTTTTCTAGATGATCCAGTATTGTGTGTGTGTGTACTTGTTTCTAGTACTATCTTATGATACTCTGTATTTTTATTGTATCAGATGTAATGTCTCCTCTTTCATTTCTTATTTTCCGTCGCCAGTTCTCTTTTTTTGATCAGTCTAGCTAATGGCTTGTCAACTTTATCTTTTCAAAATCCACTTTTATTTCCATTCATCTTTCATTGTTTGTCTAGTCTCTACTTCATTTAATTTTGATCTGATCTTTTTTATTGCCTTCCTTCTGCTAACTTTGCTCATAGTTTATTCTTCTTTCTAATTTCTTAAGGTGTAAAGTTGAGTTGTTTCTTTGAGATCTATTTTCTTAGTATGTGCATTTATATATAATAAACTGTTCTCTCAGAGCTGCTCTTGAAGTATCCCATAGATGTTTTTTTTTGTGTTTTTTTAATTTTATCCCATAGGTTTTGATATGTTAGTACCTCCAATTTTATTATGTTTAAAGATATTTCTTGATTTCCCTTTTAATTTTTCTGCAATTCATTAGATTTTCAGGAGCATTTTACTTATTTTGCATGTATTCATGTATTTTCCAGACTTGCTCTTGCTACTATTTTCTAGTTTCATATCAGTCTTCTTAAGTTTGCTAAGACTTGTTTTGTGACTGGTCCTGTAATTTATCCTGAAGAAAGTTCAATGTGCGCTTGAGAAGTCTGTCTATTCTACTGCTGTTGAACCTATGTCCTATGGTTTCTTTGATCTAATGTTTGGCTCAATTAAAATGTTCCCTTGTTGATTTCCTGTCTGAAATGTGTTACCCATTGTTGAAAATGGAGTATTGAAGTCTCCTACTCTTCTTGTATTGATATCTATTACTCCCTTCAACTATATTAGTATTTGCTTAACATATTTAGAAGCTCTGGTGTTGGGTGCATATATATTTATGATTGTTTTATCTTCTCAATGAACTGGCTTTTTAATTATTACACAATGTTTTTCTTTTTCTCTTTTAAGCTACCCCTGCTCTCTTTTGGTTTTCACTTTCATGAGATATTTTTACCCCATCCCATTATTTGAGTCTTGTATCTTTTTAAACCTTAAGTGAATCTCTTCAAGACAGCATATAGCCCTAGCCGGTTTGGCTCAGTGGCTAGAGCATCAGCCTGCAGAACAAAGGGTCCCGGGTTTGATTCCGGTCAAGGGCATGTATCTTGGTTGCAGGCTCCTCCCCAGCCCAGGGCCCTGGTCCAGGCTTGTGAAGGAGGCAACTGATTGATGTATTTCTCTTACATGATGTTTATCTCTCTGTCTTTCCTCTCTCTTCCACTCTCCCTAAAAATAAATGGAAAAATATCCTCAGGAGAAGAAAAACAAACAAACAAAAAACAGCATATATTTTGGTCCTTTTTTTTTTTTAATCCATTCAGTTACTGGGATTTCAATTCATTAATATTTAGAATAATTACTGATAAGTAATAATTTACCAGTGCCATCTTACTTATTGTTTTCTGACTGTTTTAAAGTTTTGTTTTTCTTCCTTTTTTGTTGCCTTCCTTTCTAAATTGATTGTTTTCCATAGTGAAATGCTTTGGTTCTCTTCTCTTTATTTTTGTATAACTATTGTGAATTTTGACTTTATAGTTACCATGAGATCATGGTAACTATAAAGTCAAAATTCACAATAGTTTATGCTGAGAACAATTTAACTTTAATTGTGTACAAAAACTTTATAGTTTTTACTTCTATGTTTCTGAGGTCATTTTTAATTGTGTTCATTGACTTAGAGAAGCAAAAGCTATTTTTATGTTTTTGTGCTGGAGGTTTTATTCTAGAGTTAAATAGTTAGCACATTATTATCTATAATAATGAAACCATAGTATGCTAATTAGACCAGATGGCTGAACAGCAGATTGACCGTCTGAACAACCTTCTGGATGAACCTGATCACCCCCTAACCACTCCCCTGCCATCCTGATTGATTATTTATGCAGCCACCATGGCTGTGTGGGCCGAATCCCTTGCACAATTTTCATGCATTGGGCCTCTAGTATTACAATATTAGTATATTCTGAATCTAACTGTATGCTTACTTCTACCAATGTATTCTTATGTGTTCCATGTCACCAATTAGTGACATGTTTCAACTTTAAGAACTAATTTCAGCATTTTTTTTTAAATATGTTTTTACTGATTTCAGAGAGAGAAAGGGAGAGGGAGAGAAAGATAGAGACAACAATGATGAGATGAGAGAGAATCATCAATTGGCTGCCTTTTGCATACCTCCTACTGGGGAGCCAGCCCATAACCCCGGCATGTACCCTGTCTGGGAATTGAACTGGTGACCTCTTGGTGCATGGGCCAACACTTAACAATTGAGTCACACTGTCTGGGCATTCGGCATTTTTTTTAAAGGTGGTTTAGTGGTGAAAAATTTCTTCAGTTTTTTTTTTTTTTTTTTTTTTAATAGAGAAAGTCTTCATTTTCTTTTTAGTTCTGAAAACAACTTTGCTGGGGAAAGTATTCTTAGTTGACAGTTTCTTCCCTTTAGCACTTTGAATATATTACCCCATTATCTCCTGACCTGTAAGTTCACTGCTTAGAAATCCACCTAATGCCTTATAGTGGTTCCTTTGTACAAATAATTATTTTTCTCTTGCTTTTTTTCCCCCCAATCTCTTTGTCTTTGGTCTCAGACAGTTTTATTATTATGTCCTGGAAAAGAATGTGTTGAATTAAAATATTGAAGTGACCTATTAGATTCATGAACTTGGATCCATCTTTGCCTTTTAAAACCTATTCTCAATAGTTATTCTTTAAAACACAAATCAGTTCATGTTTCTCCTTTTTCAGAAAACTCTTTAGGATCCTCATCATCTTACTTAGAGTAAAGGCCAAAGGACTTAAAATGCTCTGTAACATAGCTCTCAACCATCTGACCTTATGCCCCACCACTTTTCATCACTCATTCTGCTGCACCCTCTATTTTCCAGTGTTCATGAGCCCATTTTAGTGCCTTTCACTTGCAGTTCTCGCTGATTAATATATTCTTTCTCAATTATACGCATGGCTTGTATCTTCACTTGTATGTTTTCAAATGTGGCCTGGTGCATGAAATTCATGCATGGGGGCAGGGTGTGTGTCCCTCAGCCCAGCCTGCACCCTCTCCAATCTGGAATCCCTCTCACAATCCAGGAGTGCTGGCTCTCAACTGCTTGCCTGCCTGCCTGCCTTATTGCCATCATTCCAATTACTGGAATTTTCACACAATCACCAGGGGGATTATAAACTTATCTGAAAATCATCCCAAGGCTTTCTGACATAACAGAACAAGGATTACTCCCTTTTCTGTCACTTCCTTCTCTTTAGCCTTGAGTGATACGTAATGATCAAGAGTTTTGCTATTCTAAGAACTTATCTTGTCAAGTGAGGGAATCAGGGGTCCTGCCCATAGGGAGATGTAGAGGGCCGAATGGGAAGGCACATGGGCATTTTCCTTAAATTGTCAGCTGAGTCCGAGACAACTGGCTCGGATATACATTTCCCTAAGATGGCTGGCACTGTAATCAGTTTGGCCTTCATATCAAGCCCAGGTGTTGGCAGGGGCGGGTCTAGATATGTAAATTCAGGCAATCGATGGCCTACTTAAGAATGCAAATAAGCTCCTTTGATCCTAAGTTTTGGTGTTACTTCCTGGTGTTGGGGTATAAAATAAATGCTCTGGGAGGGGTCATCCTCATTGCTGCCTCTCCATCAGAGAGGATGGCATCCCACCCAGCTCTCAGCTTTAAATATCTTTCTTTCTTTCTTTCTTTCTTTCTTTCTTTCTTTCTTTCTTTCTTTCTTTCTTTCTTTCTCTTTCTTTCTTTTTTTCTTTCTTTCTCTCTCTCTCTTTTTCTTTCTTTCTTTCTTTCTTTCTTTCTTTCTTTCTTCCCTTCCTTCCCTTTCTTTTCCTTCCTTCCTTCCTTCCTTCCTTCCTTCCTTCCTTCCTTCCTTTCTTTCTTTCTTTCTTTCTTTCTTTCTTTCTTTCTTTCTTTCTTCCCTTCCTTCCCTTCCATTTCTTTCTTTCCTTTCTTTTTTCCTTTCCTTTCCTTTCCTTTCCTTTCCTTTCCTTTCCTTTCCTTTCCTTTCCTTTCCTTTCCTTTCCTTTCCTTTCCTTTCCTTTCCTTTCCTTTCCTCTTTCTTTCTTTCTTTCTTTCTTTCTTTCTTTCTTTCTTTCTTTCTTTCTTTCTTTCTTTCTTTCTTTCTTCAATCCCTGGCTACCTCCACTTAGAACCAGTTCCTTCATCTCTCTTTCCATGCTGGACTCAGAAAAGGGACATCCCTGCCATGTTTGGCCCCCGCTGCATCAGGCCCTCGCAGGGAGAGGGGGGCAGGGGATGCAGGAGTCAGCTAGACAAGCACTAGGTATAGTCAGTGGCTTGAAGCATGGAGAGATGAAAACCTTTGTAAAAATAACAGTTTAGGTCTGACTGGTGTGGATCAGTGGTTGACTATGAATCAGGAAGTCACAGTTCAATTCCTGGTCAGGCTGTATTGCCCAGGTTGCAAGACAGTTCCCCAGTAAGGGGTGTGCAGGAGGCAGCAGATCAATGATTCTCTCTCATCATTGAGGTTTCTATCTCTCTCCCTCTTCCTTCCTCTCTAAAATCAATTAACAACAACAACAAAAAGAGTAATAGATTATTCTAGTTTGTGCTTACAGCTTTGCATTCTCATTAATCTTTAGCACATCCCTGAAAGGAATACACTGTTTTACAAATGAGGTTTAATGGCACATACCTAGTAAATTGCAGGGCCGAATCAAGAGCCGGGTACTTTCTGCTGCACCGTTACTTGTAAGTCATCATATTCCTTAGAGCTAAATCAAGAACTGCCCATGAGAGCAGGATTGAGGACATCTCAGGTTTCAAGAAACAGCACCCACATTTCTATTCACACGACTATTCTGTGCACGAAATAAAAGCAGTGGTCAGTGAATATGCCTATACATCTTTAATTCCGTGAATTTAAATGATCTGAATTCATTCTTGTGGCGGTAGGGAAGAAATGGAGTGTTTTTATGTAACTACTATTTTACTCAACACCTAAGTAGAAATCTCATTTCAGTTTGAATTAAGAACTGATTAGAGAATAAAATGTCACCCGGAGGAGAGAAATTCCTTTTGAAGCAGCACAAAAGGAAGTCCCCAAAGAAAGCATGTTCGTCGAGTGCATATGCAAGGAAAAGAGTGGCTCCTTTCAAGAGTAAACGCGGGCTGGACAAGCAGAGAGATTTGTGGGAAATTGCCTGGTAAGAGAGGGAAATGTAGGCAGGTGGCCTCAGATAGATGGGAACAAAAGTATCTTTGTTCCTTGCAACTGAAGAGTGCTGGTAAAACTGAAACGATCTATAATTGCAGCTAATTGTCATCTCCGCATCTTTTATGAAAGTTTTCTCACCACTCCAACAACTGGAGAGTGTGTTTCTCGGGGGGAAAAGGGGTGGGGGGCATTGAGAAAAGGCCCCAACCCCTTACTAGTGAGCCATGTGAGCGAAGTTAATGACCACTTGTCTTTATGCGGTAAGCACTCTCCCCTCCCATTGGTGCACTCTCCCGGCCTTCCGTTTATGCCGCATACTCACGTCCAGGTGGCCTTTAAGCCAACAAAACCAATGTCTTTTCTCCCCGAATCAGATTCTCACACTCGATCAAGGACAACACAGCTGAGTGCGGCGGGAGTCAGAGCTAAGCTAGAATTAACCAAAGCAGGAGGATTTTTTTATGATGAATGGACTCAGTTATCAGAGGAGACTGAAGAAAGGAGCAGCGGTACTGTGTGTGACAGGGCAGCTGTGTGCCTGCCTGCCTGCCTGCCAACGTTCGCTCTTGGCAAGCATCTCCAGAGGAGGCAAGGGGCCAATAGAACTTGGTGAGTGATGGCTCATCTGTCATTGCCAGCTGCCTCCCCCATCTAAGTCCACCTGCAGGCGCCCAGCGGCAGGCCTGCCCGCACCTTCGTTAACGGGGCACTGGCGTCACCGGCCTCGGCCAGTGGGCTCCGCATCGGGCCTGACAGGAAGAGCTTTGAGCTCCCTTCGCCCTGGGCATGGCAGACTGGCAAATGAGGAGTGGGAGGTTCCCAAGGCCCAGTCAGAGGATGGGTGTGAAATGAGGGTTGACAATGTCCCTAAAGGGCTGAAATGAAAAAGGGAAAAGATCATTGGATCCCTGCTTTTAAGTGATGTTGCTGCTGCTTTGAGTAGAGTGCCAGAGGAATCACCCAGCCAAGCTCAAAGGTGGGCTCAGGAGTGACTATTTAAATCAGAGCTGGCCCAGGCTGAACAGAGAGGGGAATGTGGGGAAGGGAATTTCCTTACTTATTGCATGATGAAAATGATTGCTCTGCCAATCTGGGAAGGGAAGGGGTAGAGGGTTGGGCGGGGGTGGGAGGAGGGATGCGGGCTGGGGGCGGCTGAGAGGACGTAACTGTATCTAGCTACTGGGTTGGATGTCTTGTTTCTAGGAAGTGCTTCGGCGGAGTGCATGGGTGCTGCGTGAGAGCTGAGTCACGGGACAAAGGAGGAGCAGAGCTGAGGACACCCTAGCCTCTGGCTCCCTGAAGCCACACGGGATGGACAGGGACATGCGTGTCTGTGTGGTGCTGCCCAGCCCACCTCTCCCCTCTTTTCTTGTCCAACACAACCTGCCTTGTGGATGGGCAGGAAGAGGAAGCTTCCTCAGGAAGAGGGGACACAAAGAGGAAAATGTGAATCTAAAAATCGGGGTGGCTGAAACCGGTTTGGCTCAGTGGTAGAGCGTTGGTCTGTGGACTGAAAGGTCCAGGGTTCGATTGCGGTCAAGGGCATGTACCTTGGCTGCGGGCACATCCCCGGTAGGGGGTGTGCAACAGGCAGCTGGTCGTTGTTTCTCTCTCATCGACGTTTCTAGCTCTCTATCTCTCTCCCTTCCTCTCTGTAAAATATCAATACAAAATATTTAAAAAATAAATAAATAAAATAAAAACCGGGGTGGCCTTAGGCCGGAGAAGTGTGAACTCAACCCCAGTGTGCCTGCTGCTGCTGGTGGCCCTCACACACCACACACAGGAAGGGAGGGCCAGTCTAGTGAAGGTCAGCAGATGCTCTTACTCTGCTCCTGACTTACACTGGCCACTCAAATAAGGTGAATGTACTAACACGTAAACTGGAAGAAAAAAAAAAAAAAAGGCTAATAGCTAAACTATTTAACCAGAGAAATATTTTGGCCTTAATGATGTGGCTATTCCTCTAGATATAGTTTAACATTAAGGATGACTATCTAAAATTACCTTTTTCAAAAAGACGAATTCCTTTCATTCCCTTTGGCCTCGTTGAGGTGGCAAGACCTTAGGCGGTACACAGAAACGTGAACAAGACAATGCGTAGAGTGCATTAAATAAATATAAATTTTATTAAAAACACTCACATAGCGTTATCAGGAATGATATAATAAACGCTTTCAAATAACTTGCATTCATAACATTACAATACTTACAGTATTTACAGCCACCCTCAGATTTTACAGATACCCAAGCATTCCGTGAAAATGAAACGAAGCTAAGTTTTTTAAAAAAGCGTAGAAAAAAAAATGCACACAGAGTTCATTATCTTAGTGTCCAACTGCAAAAAGGTTCCTACACAAGTTGACCACTAGCTTGAGAAGTGAACTGTACACCACTGTGCGTCAATCAAGATGAAAAATTCATTTCAAGTAAAGTTGACACCACTCAAAAGCATTTTTCAAGTATGGCTATATAGTCAACCTGATATTCCTATATAAGCAAACTGCAGATCTGCTTGCCATTCATTCTGAGGCAGGTTTTATATTTACAATTATAGATCTGATATTTACAATATGCCACTCCATTTTCTCTTCTCCTCCCTACCTCACCTCTCCTGAGCCGCCCCCCAAACTATATTTCTTGCTCTTGCTGGCTAGCGGTTTGACAAGTGACAGCGGATGATAGAGAAACCAAATATTCATGAAGGGATGGATGACTCAAATCCAACAAATATGCACGCAGTAACCAAATATTTGGCATTAGATATACACTATAGGTAAAATATTAAAAAAATCATGTGGTTTGACATTTGCAAAAGCAAATGTTTCTGAAATATGTGTAAGTTGATCGCAGCCAAAAAGGAAAGGTTTTAAAAAGGCAAAAGCCATGTTATAAAGAAAGGTTTGACCAATAAACCTCAAAGGCTCCCTTGATTAAGAATTTGAAATTTTAGTAAGCAAAAGTGTACTTAGACCAAAATGTAAATTGTACAGTTGATTGCACACCATACCCCTAAATGTCCTGCCCGTTTGGGGGGCATCCTTATGGATCTGTACCTATACTGATTACAGGATCAGAACATCTTTATTTAGAGAGTTGAAGGACTCTAGCCAGCAGCCACTTGCCAAACTCCTGCCTTATAATTTTCCCTTTATCAACTCAGTGCATTCTATTTCCATGTAAATTTTTTTTCCTGCTCAAAACAGCCAAAATATTCCCCAAACTTTTAAAAATGCTTTTCTTTACAATAAAAGGGGTCAACAGATATACAAAATTAGTTTTAGTTACATGAGGACATATACAAGCAAAATAGGAGGGATTCAAAGGAAAAGGTTTAAATCCCTGAAAAAAAGAATATGTTTATTAACCTACAATTTTACATAAACACAGGTGACATGTTGGCATAAGGAGAACATGAGCTGAAATATCCCTGATTTTTAGAATAAAAAGGTTGACGTTCAAGTTATACTTGCTAAGAAATCAAGTATTGAACATAAAGGTATGCGTTTTAATCATAAAAAAAAAAAAGAAAGACTTGGAAAAAAAAATGATGGTACATGATGCTATAAGCTTTCACTCTCAGTTCAATATCCTATTGCCAAACTAGTGTTGAGGTATATGACAGTAGGAACACCACTCAACCCTTAACTGAATTCTTAACTCACATTATGATATATTTGTAGCAGGCTGAGTAGCACCATCATGATGTGAATTCTACTTCAAATCCATATATATATATCTATATATATATATATGTATGTATATATTTAATTTTTTACAGTACTAAAATACTAAAGCATTGCGTTAAAAAAAGTTTTGTTTACAATTAATTTACTTACTATACATCTCTTTCACTTCTTTATACAAATTAATGATTTAAAACCACCACAGCAAGCCAGCTGCCTGTTTCTTTTCTTTTTCCTTTAATTAGCAGATTCACATGGAACTAACCCTGTTTATTCAACTTATGCAGGCGTCAGTCTGCCCGGTCGGTCTTCCTGGTCAAGAGGACACTTAAGCCAAGAAGTGATGACATCACAACGTACAATTATCAACACAGAGGCAGACTGACATTCAGTTGCTGAAGAGCATTAAAGAGCCATAAAGTCACTTGGCGTAAGTGAACGGCATGGTTTGAGTCTGTGGTATGAAGTCAATCATTACTGAAGTTGATAAAAAAAAAAAAAAATTCCGAAAAGGACATATCTGACCAAGGAACTTGTCATACAACTTGGTATAAAACTGTTACAGTATAGCATGAGAGATGAGCACCAGAAAACATGTGTTATGGACTGACGTATTCTCCTGAATCCAGTAAGCCCCCTTTTGGATTTGACCGGCTGTATCAAAAATGGACACATTGCTCATCAGCAGATGCATGGCTAAAAGCAAAAATATTTTAAAAGCTTTCTTTTAAAAAAATCAACTTTGCATTCTAAAAATGAAAGTAAACTTTTTATTTTTTTAAACGTCTCAGTACCTTAGCATTGTTCAAGTTGTCAAAGCTTAGGTAGGCAAAGTGCTTCTAAGACACCATTTAAGATATTTATACATATACATGTGTGTGCACATATACATGTGTGTGTATATATATATGTATATATATATATATGTACATATATACGTTTATTGTCCTACGAGGACTTCACTGGATGAGCAAAATCCAGAGGCCTTTAAAAATGTCCACTTTTTAAAAACAGCTTGTGTAAGAACAGGTAATTATAATAAAAACTTGACTGAAAAGGTACCCCTGTCATGCAAGGGCACTGGAGTTCACTGATCTTGATGATATTAAAGGCATTAAATTTTCAACTGTTAAAGACACCATTTTCTTAGCACCATTTCTTAGAGCATCCGAACAAATTCAGTGTTTTTGCTGTCTATTCATTTATGCTTCCTGTAGCTATCTTGATAAATAAAAATTAATATTAAGATTACAGTAAAAACTGCATGTTAAAAAAAAAAACAAAACAAACCGTAATTCCAGTATTTCAGTACATCGTATGTTCAGCACCAGATGGAGTTTAAGAATCCTGCCACTGTAATACTTACAGTACTTGCTTGATCTGTGTCCAGGACTACTACGCACGCTTGGTATTCCCTACAGAAGTGGTCACAGATGTGTCGAGCTGCAAGGTGGGGGGGGCAAAGTCACATTTTACTCGTCACCTCGTCCAATACCAGAACCAGTGTTTAAAAAAATGTAAATTGGGGGGGGAAACCCTCTCTCTCTCCCCCTTCACCTTCGTTTTGCATAGAATGCTTTGGTCTTTTTAAAAAAAATTTTTTTTTTTGCAAGGATGTGCCATCTGTGACCACTTAGGAGGAGCCCGTGGGAACTAAGTGCTATGGTCAGGGGACCCCTCTCTTGTTGTTGTTTGCTGGTGAGCTGAGGTTCTTCCTACCACACGTGTGTGTGTGTCATGCATGACCGCTGCTGCGTCCTTTCTTCCCCCAGGGCCCGGGACTTCACGAGGACGACCGCGCTGCGCGGGGGCAGGTTGGCCGTGGTCCTTTCCCAGGAGGTAACCCACCCCGGGGAGGGCAGGTGGGGCGACACGTCGTCACACGTATCGGTTGTAAGGCCCTGTGACCCGCGTGAAGGCGTACGGGGAGGTGGTGACGGTGGAGTCGGTGGTCACGGACAGGGTCCTCTCGGCCAGGGAGCGGATGAAGCGCAGGTAGGTGGGCTCGGCGGGCGGCTCGTGCGGCTCGGCGGCGGCGGCGGGCTCCCGGCGGCCCTTCTTGCCGTGCGCCTTCTGGGGCACGTGGTCCGGGCCGTAGCGCTCGCACTCCTCCTCCTTCTCGCGGGCCTTCTCGGCCATCTTGGCCTCCCAGAGCGCCAGGCCGTGCTTGGGCTCGTTCATGCTCTTGTGCTGGTAGAAGACGAGCGAGATGCGGGTCGGGTGGTTGCGGTTGGGGTTCTTGAGCGGCGTGGTGGCGTGCAGCTCGCGCTTGGCGCACTCGATGAGGATGGAGCCGTGCGCGGGGGCCACGGCCACGCCGCCGATGTCGGGGTCCAGGAAGCTCTGCTCGCTGTCCGACCACACCTCGTCGTTGGGGTCCTCCGCCGCCGGGGCCGGGGCCGGGGGCGGCTTCTCCTCCCGGCCGCCCGCAGACACGTCCTGCAGCCGGTGCAAGCCCTGCTGGCTCAGGCCCGGGTGCACCGCGTGCATCTTGGGGAGCCCGTGGGCCGCCGCCGCGTGGGGGAGCAGGTCGTTCTCCTTGTTCTGGAGGTGCAGGGCGTGCAGGGAGCTGTGGAACATGCCCGGGGCCGCGCCGCCGCCGTAGGGAGGGAGCAGGTGAGCAGGTGGGGGGTGCTCGCCGCTGCTGCTGCCACCACCGTGTTTGTGTTTGTACTCTACCTTGGGGTTGCTGCTGCTGCTCAGGTTTGGGGGGAACCCCAGGAAGGGGCCGTCCATCTCGTGCGCGGAGGAGGCGGCGGCGGCGGCGGCGTAAGGGGGCAGCTGCGCCCCCGCGTGGCGCGCGCTCGGCCTCGGGGTGCAGCCGCCGCCGAAGGCGTCCCCCTGCACGTTGTTTTGGTTCCCGTAACCCAAGGGCTTGGAAGTAAAACTCGGGCTGTTTCCGAACCTGGGCTGGTAAAGGGTGTGGATGGGCGGTAGGTTCAGCTTAGAGAGGGGGTCTTGGCTGGGGTACCGGTGGTAGAGGTCCACGGGGGGCTGGGGCTGGGGGGAGTAGGGGCCCAGGTAGGAGGAGGGGCAGCTGTCCACGGAGGCGCTCCCGTTGCACTGGTAGGATGCAGGGTACTGGCCGTTCTGGTTGAGGAGCCCCGGGTAGGGGCTCATGAGGTTCGAAGAACTCAAATAGGGGCCCGCGGTCTGGGATGAGGTGGAGTAGTAGTTCACACAGCTGGCGCCCCCTCCATACATATCCGAATTGTGGGAAGCGCTCGAGTAAGGACTCACTGGGTTGGGCCGTCTCATGTACAGGTTGGTGGGTCCGGAAGGGTAGTAAGAGCTGACAGTCTCTGAATGGTGGTTATTCGTCAAGGGGTGATGGGGCGGCTGCTGCTGGGGTGGCTGCGGCTGCGGCGGAGGCGGCTGCTTCTGTGGCTGCGGAGGCTGCTTCTGGAGTTGCTGGGGCTGAGCCTGGGGCTGGGGCTGCTGGGACAGCTGCATGACGGGTCCTAAAAGTCACAGAAGTTTTGTGGACAAGGTAAGAAGAGAGCAGGAGCAAGCATGCTTGATGGTGATTTGGGGAAAGCTAGCGAGGATGCTCAATTGCATGGAAGAACCACCACCGGGATTATGCCACGCCCATCTAACAAGGTAAGAGCAGAGTCAGGGTGCTGCTGATGGCTGTCTGGCATAATTTCTTTGTGTGTCTAAAGCATCAGAGATACAATGACAGACCTCATAAAAGGACATTCTGGTAAGGGAAGGTAGAGGTAGTGAACATCCCAAAGACATTCCACGGAGAGCATCACAGTCTTTGGAGCCTCTGCTTCTGATCATGCCAAACTCTCGTGCCCTCCGCCTTCCACCCTGCTCCCTGCCCTCCCTTCCTTGAGCAAGCCCTGCACGGCCTCATCTTCCAGGGCTCCTGCATTACCCACCACAAACGTAAGTCACAATGTACTGTAATTATCCATGCTTAGTCCCCTCTTTAACCTCCTATCAAGGAATTCCTCGCGTGGGAAGGGACCACGCCTTATTTTCCTTGATTTCTCCACTGGCTGGCATGCAATAAAATTGGTTGAATAGTTAAAATTAAGCAGCATAAAATTTGCTATGAAAAGATTCAGCAATGAACGAGAAGAAAAATGACATTCGTTTAAACACCCAAAGCATCTTCTGCAACACATGAGCCCATTTCATTAGCATGCTTTCGAGAAAGGAAATTTATAGAGGTGTAGATGAAACTTTCAGCTTTGCAAGGGACACTCTACAAAGTCATACTATGGTTTCACAGCCTCACTGGAGAGCGTTACCTGAGACCAGAACAAACGGAGCTGCGCTGGCAGCCCTGACCGCCGCAGCGATCATTACGGAAGCCATAGTTCTACACACTGACACCTTACAGCTGACTTAAAGGAGATATCATGGACTCAATAGGATTAATTTTTCACAATGAGTCAACCAACCAACAAATATTTATTAAGCATCTTTGGCACATTATTCTAAATTACTTAGTTTCTTTGGGCTTCACAATGAATCAACAGGAAGATTTTAACTTTCTAAGAAAGGGGTTCACTAAACTTACAAGATATACACTTTTCTCTTTTAATGGTCAGGCCTATAATTTGAATATGGACATTACATTGTTGTATGATTCTTTACACTATTAACTGCTGACATAAAGCAAGGGGCTATGGACAGAAAATATCAACTAGGAATTGGTAAGTCACGTTCTATTGCTTCTGCTACAGATGCGATCCATGGGATGGATGAAAGCTTTATAAGAACTACACGTGGCAGAAACCGGTTTGGCTCAGTGGATAGAGCATCAGCCTGCGGACTGAAAGGTCCCAGGTTCGATTCCGGTCAAGGGCATGTACCTTGGTTATGGGCACATCCCCAGTGGGGGTGGGGGGGGTGTGTGTGTGCAAGAGGCAGCTGATCGATGATTCTCTCGCATCGATGTTTCTAACTCTCTATCCCTCTCCCTTCCTCTCTGGAAAAAAATCAATTAAAAAAAAATATAGAACTACACATGGACCCACTTCCTAAACCTCAAACGTAATATGGCTAAAGAAAGGCATCTTATTCTCCTGCCACTACCCCTTAAGCTTGTTCCCAAACTTATTTCAATAAATTGTACTGTTTAAGTTATCTAGGCGTAAAACTTTGGAGTCATCCTTAAATTTGTCTTCTCCTTATCCCAATGCTTTGCCACCAGTATATTGGCATTAATTTTGGAAGAATTCACTTCTGTCATTTTTGCTACATCTTCATTGCCACCACCAAAGTTCAAGCTCTTAATACCTCACTCTTGGTTCATTGCTTCTGTCTCCAAACTATTAGCTCCTTCAGCTCTAATGTGGCCTATTTGTTACTGCTTTATTAACACTGATTTTACCATATCACTTACCTATCAGGAGATTCTGCCATTTATTATAGAATGAAATCCGAAGTTCCCCATCAAGCTGGGGCTGATGGTGCAATAGCTTAGTACCCTCTCCAAGAGCAAAGCCTGGCCGTTGAGACTTTAGAGAAGATTCTGGTACAGAACTAAGACCATGACTAAATGTGACCTTCCAAAAGGAACAATGCTCATTTAACACATCCATGGACAAGGCTCTCGTTAAATTTACCTGCCAAGTGTTTAGCCTGGGCTGCACCTTCAGTCTGCTTAGTGCGGGCTGGGGCTGGCTTGTCCTTTTCATTCTTATGTGCGCTGTTCTCCAGAGAAAAAAGCTTTTCGGCGGCAGCCTTCTTGGCTTCTAGCTTCCTCTGTCGGCACGTCTTCACTGGCTCTGCCAACATCCGGACTTTCCGCCGAAAAGAACTTAGCACCTGAATAGCACCATTTCGTTTCTTCTCCTCCTGAGCTTCTGCACTCCCAAACTCATCCACATCGGAGACTTTGTAGAGCGGCAGCACGTGGAGCTGCTCGTCCTCAGGCTTGCCTCTGATTTCTCGATTGTCTTCTCTTGTGAGAGTGCATACCTGGGAGGAAAGTATGACAGCCTGTTTCAGTCCAGAACTCTGTGTGTGTGTGTGTGTGTGTGTGTGTGTGTGTGTGTGTGTGTAAAATATGCTAATTAGGCTAAGTGTCTTCTGGACCTCCTTCTAGATGTCTTTCCAGACAAAGCCATGGTGGCAGGGGCTTAGGCAGAGGTGGTTAGGGGCGATCAGGCCGGCAGAGGAGAGCAGTTAGGGGCAATTAGGCCAGCAGGGGAGTATAGTTAGGGGCGATCAGGCTGGCAGGCAGGTGAGTGGTTAAGGACCAGCAGTCCTGGATTGCAAGAGGGATATCTGACAGCCGGTTCAGGCCCGATCCCACAAGAGAGTGGGCCTAAACCTGCAGTTGGACATTCTCCAAGGGGTCCTGGATTGGAGAGGGTGCAGGCTGGGCTGAGGGGACCCCCTTTCCTTCAACCCTTCTCTCTCCTCCTCCTCCCCCCCATACATAAATTTTGTGTACTGGGCTTCTAATATATATATTATTCAAAGAATATGCTCTATGAAAATCCTATATGGCCTACAAAGCCTAAAATATATACTATTTTGCCTTTTAAAGTTTTTCATCTCCTGCCCCAGACCATTAATACTTTCTCTGCTTCTTAACAAAAGCTTTGTACCAGTTTTCTCAAATTCTTTTTTTAATTGTTTAAAGTATTACACATAGTAGTACATGTATCTACCTTTTTCCCCCCTCCCCATTGACCTTCCCCCAGCCTTCCCTAATCCCTGGCACATGCCCTCATCCCTCTTCCCCCAGTGTCTTGTGTCCATTGGTTGTTTATATGCATGCATACAAGTCCTTTGGTTGATCTCTCCCCCCACTCCCCAACACTGCAATTTGATGGTCTGTTTGACTGTCTATCTATCTTTTTGTTCATTAGGTTATAATGTTCTTTATTTTCCACTATTGCTACTTCCTCCCTGAATTCTTTTCTACCCTACAATATAACTTTAGTGCCTGTCTTTTGTTTTCCCATTAACTGGTCACCTTCCTTAACTATAACTATAGCCATGTTGATGACGTATTAGGTTGATGAATGCACTTTCTTCACTTGAACTTTCTCATTCCTTAGCTCCAGCTCGGATCACCTCTTTCCAGGCAAGCCCTTTTCCCGGACTTCGTTAGTATGAAAGGTGGCCCTATCCTAAGACTGTATTCATTTCCCCCACACCCCTTGTACCGTAGCCTCCAACTACAAGGCCCAGTGCACTCCACCCATTGAATATGTAGTACCGTGGGCCCTTTTTCACTTTGAATCTTCTATAATAGTTAGTGCGGCACTGACAACGTGCTTCCATTATTATTAGTTCTTCTCATCAAGGTGACCGGTACTTTGGCTTGCTGCTTAACTGGCCATAACCTACCAGATAGCTGACATGTAATTTTTTAAAGATTTTTTTGGCAGCCGCCTGCTAGGAGCTGGCAACTCATAGACACTGGTTTAGATTAGCACCAAGAATTTCCATGATTTCCATGCGCTTGTCAACACAGTTTCCCCTGGTGTGCCAGCCTGCTATGAGAGTACTAGTTACGCCAAACGGTTATGCAACCACAGTTCATTCATGAAAACGCTGCTGTGCTGTGCGACACCTGCAGAGAGCGTGCTCCTCTCACCCAATGCTGCTGCCTGCCAGCCCTCCGCTCCTCCACGCCGGTCCTCGGCCGCACTTACCAAGGTGCTGCCGTTGTGCATGTTGTGCAGGTCCCTGTGGGCATGGGCACAGAAGTCCAAGCACGCAGTGACCCCTGAGAACGGCCGGCCCTCCTTCAGACCCAGGCGGCACTCTGGCGCTCGGTGTTCATACTCGATCTGAAAGAGACAAGTGAAGTGTGTGAGTGGGGAGGTGCTTGGGCTTTTTAAATTCCTGGGCATACATTGGATAAGAAAGTACAAGACCGGTGCAGGGAATAGGTAAAAAAAGACACTGTAATATTTAGAACTTTTAGAAATGTTGCCTACTTTATATCCACACACAACAGCATCGTACACAACAAAGCAAGTACCTTGACATGGTAAAGTTTTTCATTCGAGAGTGCTGAGGTATAACTGACATTAAGCAGAATATATTTAAAGAGCTCTATTTGATAAGTTTTTTAAAAAATATATTTTATTGATATTTTACAGAGAGGAAGGGAGAGAGATAGAGAGCTAGAAACGTTGATGAGAGAGAAACACCGATCAGCTGCCTCTTGCACACTCCCTACTGGGGATGTGCCCGCAACCAATGTACATGCCCTTGACCGGAATTGAACCCGGGACCTTTCAGTCCACAGACCGACGCTCTAATACTGAGCCAAACTGGTTTCGGCACTATTTGATAAGTTTTGACATAATAATACATGAAACCATGCCACCATCAAAATAATGTACTAGGTGTACCAGTTAATAATGTGGATTTTTTTCAATAGAGTTACACATATGTTGATATATATATGATTTGATATGTATGCTATTTTGTTGTATTTACCTGCAAGCTTCAAAACTTCATATGTCAAATTTGCTGACAAAATTAACATCATAGATTTTTTTTACGCTTAAAAATGTTGAATTTCATGCCAAAAAAGCATTGGTGGGAAGTTTTAATTCATTACTTTATTTTGAAGAAAAGTGCTACTGAAAGTTATCATATACTTCGGGAAGCTTATGATGAACATGTTCCATCTCAAGACACGAACACTGGTTTAAATGCTTTAAAAGTGATGATTTCCATGTGAAAGACAAAGAACTTCCAGGTCAACCGAAAAAGTTTGAAGACCAACAATTATAAGCATTATTGGATGAAGAAGCGTGTCAAACTCAAAAACAATTTGCAGAAAGATTAAACGTTGTTCAGCAAACAATTTCCGATCATTTACAAGCAATGGGAAAGATTTTAAAGGAAGGAAAATGGGTGCCACATCAACTGAAATAAAGACAAATGGAAAACCAAAAAGTCACCAGTAAAATGTTGCTTCAATGGCACAAAAGAAAGTATTTTTTGTATCAAATTGTGACTGGTGATGAAAAGTGGATTTATTTTGAGAATTCTGAATGCACAAAATCATGGGTTGGTCCAGGTCAACCATCAATATCGACTGCAAGGCCAAATCGCTTCAGAAAGAAGACAATGCTCTGCGTTTGGTGGGATCAGGAAGGTGTGGTGTATTAGGAGCTTCTAAAACAGGTAAAACAATTAATACTGATCGCTACCAACAACAAATAATCAATTTGAACCTCGCTTTGATTGTGAAATGACCAGAATGTGCCAGAAGACATGGCAAAGTAATTTTGCTTCATGATGATGCACCATCGCACACTACAAAACCAGTTAAAGACACATTAAAAGATCTTGCCTGGGAAGTATTAACCCATCCACTATATTCACCAGACCTTGTTCCTTCAGATTACCACTTGTTCTGAACAATGGCACACATACGTTCTGAGCAGCACTTAAAAATGTGCCAAGAGGAAAATTGGGTCTCTGAATGGTTTGTCTCCAAACAAGAAAAGTTCTATTGAGACGGTATCCACAAATTACCTGAAAGATGGGGGAAATGTATAGCTAGCAATGGACATTACTTTGAAATAAAGCACTTTTGATGTTTCTCTTGAAATGATCGTGATTTCTTTGATTAAGAAAACCCACATTATTAACCGGTACACCTAGTACATATCTGTCACTCCCCGAATTTCCTCATACCCCTTTATAATTCATGCTGCCTTTGTTTCCAGGCACTCACTGAGCTCTGTCACTGCTGGTCACCCCTCCCCCTCCCCAATATAAGTGTTCAATGCTATATTTCTCTAAGCAATGCTTTATAGCTGCATCACACACATTTTAATGTCATCTCTTAACTTTCATTTTGTTTGAAATACTTTCTAATTTCCCTTCTATTTTATTCTTTGACTCATATGTCATTTAGAAATATTTTTACTTCATTCATTTCCAGATATTTAGGGATTTTGTAGGCATCTTTCTGGTACAGATTTTAATTTAATTGGCTTTAATTTAGTGGCTGCTTGCTTTAAAGTTTATGGTGTGCTCTTTAACTGACCACACTCTGTATTCAAGTAATATTATACCACTTCATATATAAGAACCTTGTAACAGAATGCAGTAATCTCTCCTTATCCACAGTTTTGCTTTCCACAGTTTCTGTTACCTGTGGTCAATAGTGGTGCAGACATATTCAATGGAAAATTCAAAAAATAAATCATTTGTAAGTTTTAAATTTCCCGCCATTCTGAGCAGTGTGATGAAACCTCGCACCAGCCTACTTAGTCCCACCTGAATGGTGAGTCATTTCTTTGTCCAGCATCTCTAGCTATATGTGCCGGCCTACCCACCCATTAGTCACAGTAGGCCTGCAAGGGCAGGCAGAAAGCTTGGCTTCTTCCATTGCCTGGGAAACCCAAGCCTCCCTCCTGCTCTCTGTGGCTGTAGCCATCTTGGTTGGGGTTAATATGCATACTCACTCTGACTGGCTGGTGGGTGTGGCTGGTGGGTAAAACAGAATGATGGTTGATTTGCATATTACTCTTTTATTAGGTAGGATAGATAATTATTCTATTTTCTTATTGTTTTTATTCTCTTTCTATGCCTAATTTATAAATTAAATTTTAGCATAGGTATGTGTATATAGGAACAGAAGTATATGTGGGGTTCAGTACTATCCACAATTTCAGGCATCCTCTGGAGGTATTAGAACATATTGCCTGTAGGTTGGGTGGGATGAACAGGGGAGGGAAACTACCATCTTCCAATTCCCAAGCCTCTGTGCTACTTCAACATGTTATAAAACTCAGAGTACACTGTTACTATTTTTTATTTAGCAAAGTATCCTTAAAATAAGAAAAAAGTCTTTTTATGCACATATATACTATTTGTGATCTTTTTAAAAAATCATTCCAGATTTCTATCTGGTATCATTTACTTTTTACCAGAAGACTTCCTTTAACATTTTTGAAGTGTTAGTCTGCTGGTAGTAAATTATTTCAGCTTTTGTCTGAAGAAAATATTTATTTTGTCTTTACTTTTATGAGTTGCTTGCACTGGTTTTCTAAGTTGACAGATTGTTTTTTCTTTCAGTACTTTAAAGATATTTCTCCTCTATCTTCTTTCTTGCATTGTTTTCCTGACAAGAAGTTTCCTGTGTTTATTATCAGTTTCCTCACTAAATGTCTATTTTTTTTTCCCATCTGCTTTTCACATTTTTCTATTTATCACTGACTTTAAGCAAATTGACTTCCATGTATCTTTCATCTAGTCTACTTCCTGTCTTTTTTCCACCTCTATTAGGGGCTTTCTCAGCTTCTAGGATCAATGGGTTTTTAGTTTTGAACAAAATTTTTTGGGAAATTTTAGCTCTTATTTCTTTAAAAATTTTCTGTACACTATTCCTTCTGGTACTTTAATTACATGTATATTAGTATAATAATTAGTTTAATCATTAGTAGGTCATCAATCTATTAATTTTACTTCCAGTTTTGGTTTTCCTCTTTATTTCACATTGGAATTTTTCTAATGCTATGTATTCCAGCTCACTAATCTGCTGTTGATTCCATCTAATGTATTCCTTTATCCAGACATCGTGTATTTTTCATTTCTAGAAGTTTAATGTGTGTCTTTTTTATGTCTTCTTAGTTTTCTTTATCATGCTTAATACTTTCCTCTGATATATTTTAATGTCCTTGTCTACATATTAACATGTCATTTTTGGAACAATTTCTATTGATTGCTTTCCCCTTACCTGCATTATGGGTCATATTTTCTCACTTCTTTGTATGCCTAGTAATTTTTAAAAATATGTTTCTACTGATTTTTACAGAGAGAGGAAGGGATAAAGATAGAGAGATAAAAACATTGATGAGAGAGAAACACCGATTGGTAGCCTCCTGCACATCCCCACCAGGGACTGAGCCTGCAACCTGAGCAAGTGGGCCATGACTTCTTGGTTCATGGGTTGGCATTTAACCACTGAGCCACACTGGCTAGGCTATGCTTAGTAATTTTTATGGGATTAAGATATTATAAATTTACCTGTTTTAGAGTTTTTTAAAAGCCTTTGTTCTGTGATGCCGGTATTTGGAGTCAGTTTGATGCTTTCAAGACTTAATCTTAACCATCTGTAGATGGGACTAGAATAGCCTAATCTACTTCTGCTACCAAGGCCATAGATCCTGAATATGGTCTTTGTCACTTTGTATGTTAATAGGTCTTTTCCTTCTGAATAGTATTAACAAAACCTTTGTAGGTCTTGTATGAAACCAAGGGATTGTTCTGTCTACTCCTTTTGATGGCTCTTTCTATAGCCTTGGTAATCTCTTCACATGCATGCACAGTTCAGTAGTCAGCTGAAGACTCAAGCAGAGCTTTCTACAGATATAGAAGCTCTTCTCAATGATGCTCTCTCCTCCCTGGCACTCTGGGTTGTAAATTCTATGACGTTACTTTTCCATATTCTGAGCTTTGTCTCCTTAATGCATAGATAACCTTGGGGTCTGTTCAGGAACCTCCTCCCAGCCCTGGAGCCTAATGTACTCTTCAGGAAATAAGTTATGGCCTTAAAAAAAACCCAAAAAAACAAATAACAAAAACCCTGAATTTATTAGGGTGACATTGGTTTGCAAAACCATAGAGGTTTCAATAAAACATCATTTGCACACTACATCATGTGCTCATTGCCCCAAGCAAAGCTCTTTCTGCCCCCACTTCGCCCACCTTCACCTCTACCTCACCCCCTTTCCTTATGGCTGTTGCCACACTGTTGTCTGGGTCCATGTGATAAATTCACCTTTTTAATTTCTCCTTTCTCTGGCATTACTATCTTGTGATTTTTCTACTCCTACATATAAAAATTGTTATACACACACACACACACACACACACACACACACACACACAGAATGGCCAGATTATTATGATCTCTGAATGCATAATAATCTGGCCACTCAGAGAGAAACCAAGATGATGGCATAGGTAAACACCTGAACTGCTGCCTCCCACAACAATTTCAAAACTACAACTAAAAGACAAAACGGAAATCATCCAGAACCACAGGAAGGCTGGATGAGTGGAAATTCTACAACTAGAAGGAAATAGAAAAGTACCTAACAAACTACAGCTAAGTGAGACTCAGAACATCCAAAAGAAGGCCCAAGGCCCCACAGAAGCTTGCATTGTTTCACAGCTGGGCCTCATTTGGGCACCTCCAAAACCCAAACAAAGAATAGGAATCTGCATATCTCTCTGTAGCTCCTGCTGGGTGGCCTCAGGCAGAGGCTAAATTAGTACCTCCTTGGAGATCCAAAAGCCAGTGTACTCAGAGGTCAGAGTAGGACCATCCAGATTACAACTGCTCAGATCCATAAGGGACACACTCAGGGGGCAGACTCAGTGAGCACCAAAGCCCCACTGAAGCAAGTCTTGTCTCCTAAGGTTGTCTCCAGCACAGAAGTTCTTCCATCGTAGACACAGCTGATCCTCAAACCAATTGGCCTGGAGATCAATTCCTCCCAGGGATACCAACAACCAACAAGACTGTTCACACAGTCCACAAAGGGTTGCACCAAGAGTGTCTACCTCAGGGAACTGGGGAGGTTGAGCCACTGGACCCTATAGGACACCTAGCACACAGAGCCACTCTATCATCTCAGGGAAGCAGCCAAAATGCGGAGACAAAGAAACAGATCACAAATGAAAGAAATGGAGGAAAGCAAATGACTGGATATAGAGTTTAAAACAACAGTTATGTTTTTCAAGAATTTTCTAGATAAGGCTGATAAATTTAGTGAGACCCTTGAGAATATGAAAAAGGACCAACTAGAAATTAAGCATACATTGACTGAAATAAAAAATAATATACAGAGATCCAACAGCAGACTAGAGGATCGTAAGAATCAAGTAAAAGATTTGAAATACATAGAAGCAAAAAACACACAATCGGAAAAGCAAAAAGAATAAAAGATATGAAGATAGTGTAAGGAACCTCTGAGACAACTTCAAGTGTAACAACATCAGAATTATGGGGGTCCCAGAAGAAGAGAGAGAGCAAGATATCGAAAACCTATTTGAAGAAATAATGACAGAAAACTTCCCCCACCTGGTGAAAAAAACAGACTCACAAGTCCAGGAAGCACAGAAAATCTCAAACAAAAGGAATCCAAAGAGGACCACCCCAAGACACATCATAATTAAAATGCCAAGAGCAAAAGACAAAGAATATTAAAAGCAGCAAGAGAAAAACAGTTATCTACAAGGGAGCACCCATACGACTGTCAGAAATTTCTCAACAGAAACTATGCAAGCCAGATTGGAGTGGCAAGAAATTCAAAGTGATGAATAGCAAAAACCTACAACCAAGATTATTCTACCCAGCAAAGGTAACATTCAGAATTAAAGGTCAGATAAAGATCTTCACAGATAAGAAAAAACTAAAGTAGTTAAATACTGCCAAACCAGTATTATATGAAATGCTGAAGGGTGTTCTTTATAGAAGTGGAAGAAGAAGGTAAAGATAAAAATTATGAACAACAAATACATATCTATCAACAAGTGAATCTAAAAATCAAGTGAATATAAAATGTGATGAACAGAATAAACTAGTGAATATAATAGAACCAGGAGCATAGAAAGGGAGTGGTCTGAAAATTCTCAGGGAGAAAGGGGTGTAGGGGATGCGGGAAGAGACTGGACAAAAATCGTTCACCTATGGATGAGGACAGTGTGGGGAGGGGTAAGGGCAGAGGGTGGTGTGGAAACCAGGTGGAGAGGGGCTATGGAGGGAAAAGAGGAATATTTGTAATAATCTGAACAATAAAGATTTATTTAAAAAATAATAATCATCTGGCAACTCAGTATATATTCTATATAATAAAAGTCTAATATGTCCCCTCGACCAGGAGTTCGACCAGCAGGTAGGCTGGCCAACTGCTCATGTCCCATCCCCCTGGCCAGGCTGGCTGGACTCCACCATGCATGAATTCATGCATGGGTCCTCTAATATGTATACACAAACACACACACTAAGTGGCCAGATTATTATGAATTCAGAGATCATAAAAATCTGGCCACTTAGTGTATATCTTATCTAATAAAAGAGCAATATGCAAATTGACCATCACTCTAACACACAAGATGGCTGTAACCCAAATAAATTTAATAAAAAAGAAAAATCTAGCCTTCTAAATATGTACAGTGTAGAACATATTTATACAATAGGTTCATAGAGCCAAGACCAAAATAAAAAGGACCTGGCAAAATCTGGCATGTTTGGATAAATCTTGCAAAGTAGTGCACCCATCTACAGTAATAAGAGAGTAATATGCTAATTAGACCAGACAGCCGAATGACCTTCTGGACAAAACTGCAGCTGTACGGGCTGAGGCAAGCTGCCCGCTGCTGCAAGGGCCAAGCCTTTGCATGAATTCTGTGCACCGGGCCTCTAGTAGCTTTATATCTGTAGACATTCTGAGAAAACAGTTAAGTGGTTGAACCTATAGTTTGGACCACATCATTTTATTTATTTATTTATTTATTTATTTAAATACATTTTATTGATTTTTTACAGAGAGGAAGAGAGAGGGATAGAGAGTTAGAAACATTGATGGGAGAGGAACATCGACCAGCTGCCTCCTGCACACTCCCCACCGGGGATGTGCCTGCGACCAATGTACATGCCCTTGACTGGAATTGAACCTGGGAGCTTTCAGTCTGCAGTCCGATTCTCTATCTACTGAGTGAAACCAGTTTTGGCACATCATTTTAATTAATCACCAAAGTCTGCTTATAGAGACAAAATTATTCGGATGAGAACACAATTAGTAGATACTGTGAGCTTCAAAAGCTCATATATACAGGTTAAAAGAGCAAAATGGTATATTTTACGTTTACCAGAAACAACACAGCAGTGACTTCAACAATTAGTAAAAGGTTAGAAAAATTTTTAAAAAACATACACAAAAAAAACCCCCAATTGCTTCAAAAATATTTTTGGAAGTAGGTAGATAGGTCATCAATAATAAGTAAGAGGTCCCAGTTGTTGTCAGTTATTAAAACTTACCTGATTATTATATGCATCAGGTGCAAGTTTCTTGTATGTTGGTGCCATAAGAGTCGACAGGTTTTGTAAATGAGACTCCAGTTTTTCTTCCTGTATAAAATAAATAATTTTACATATTAAATTCTAAATCCATTCTCTCTGTATGTGAGACTGTCAGTTAGATTCCCCTCCCCATATCTGAGATACAAATCACTTATACTATTCATCTTACTAAATAAAGCGTCTTAATATGACTCTTTCTAAGTGAAAGTATAGGCCTTACATTACCGAGTTTCGTATGTGCTATTAATATCTGACTTCTGATAAGATTAATCAACTTTCTACTTTGGCATGTAGATATTTGGCATTTTATGAATAGAAGACTGTGCTGGTAGAAGAGTGAGGAGAATGAAACTACTATGCATGCTTTTTATTTTTTTGTTTTCCTTTTCCCTCCCCACAGTGAGGGTTCTGACTGAAAGACTAAAACATGTTTCTTAAGCTGGTCTGTTCTCCCTTGAGTCACTGAGGAAACTTAATTTGTAGAGACAGCATGCTCCTGCTAAAGTCCTTTTAATTCCCTTCTAAATCTGGATTTAAAATAAATTGCATGGACTTTTTTTTTCTTCTTCTGATTTTCATTCTATGAAGGTGACTTTATTTCCTCTGGGATAAACCACTCCACCCTCTCTTCCTAGCCACCTGCTTCCTCTGTGTTTGCTCATTGACAAAATCTGCCAGTTCTCATAGACTTCTCGTAGTAGGCCTTCCGGAATTAACACAGAAGAACCTAATTTGGGGCAGTTGGACGAGTGCCTCCTATGATGCCCAGGACTGAGGGTTTAAGGATCGACTCGCGTGTAAACAGTCTTTTGCTCATGGGGAACTTAGGTGCTCTTTGTATAGTAGGTCCGGCTAAGACGCATTTAAAGAAGAATATACTGTCTTAAAGAGGTCACATTCTCTACTCCCTCTCCAATCTGCTGCCAAGCAAGATGGCTACTAAAAGGATTTGTTTGCTTTAATTTGTCTATTTCTAACCTCTGCACTTCTAAATGTCTGTTAAAATAGCATTTTGAAATTTGAAAGGATCTCTTCACATAATCCTATATAATAAGAGACGAATATCCTAATTATCCATTATGCTATAACTTCACAACCAATCTACAAGTGGTGGAGAGCTACAGGAGGGCGTGGCAGCGAGCTACAATCAGCGAAGAGCTACCAGCAGCGGTGGGCGGGTGGCCAGCTGAGGCCAGCGGCAGCGAGCTACTTGCGCATGGATTCGTGTGCAGGGCTACTAGTAACTAATAATTACTTGATGCTTCAAATATGAATAAAATCTTCACAATTAGAAGGTATAGGAAGAACTTAGCACAGTTTATTTGAAAGAAGAAATGATCAGTTACCCACACCCACCCTCCCAAATAATAGATTTTAAAAAGTAATATACTTTTTGAAAACTGTAGGTGAGAACACTCAGTTTTTCTATTCATACTTAGAAGTTCTCATTTCATATTGATATTTCTCTAAAAATCCTAGGAGATGGTACCACCAGGCAGAGGTATGCTTATTTGCATTTAGAAGGAAAGGAGGCTTCTGAGGGAGCGCTCCCACCTAACTAAGGGAGGATGTTACCAGCCATTCCCTCGGTTTGGTTTACAGAAACCTGGCTGGAGTGATAAGCACTTATGAAATAGCGGTGAAAAAGTTCTCTACACTGGAAAATTAAAGTGGCTGACAGCATGCAAAATTGCCGATTTTCATTGGGCTTATTTAATATTCAATTTTTTTTATGGAAACAGGACATCTAACACATTTAGATAATATAGTTTATTAAAAATACGATCCTATTGCCCTAGCTGGTTTGGCTCAGTGGCTAGAGTGTTGGCCTGCGGACTTCATTGATGTTGCTCTCTCTCTCTACCTTCCTCTCTGAAATAGATAAAAATATTTTTAAAAAAATGATCCTATGAAAACAATTACATTAATTTCAAAAGTTTTTGTACTTTATTAAACTTTCACTTGCTGGTGTAGTTATAAAGTAACAAATTTTCCATTTAAAAGGACATATCTCTACTAATAAAAGGGTAATATGCTAATTAGATCAGGAGACCTTCCAGACAAAGCCATGGTGGTGGGACCACGGGAAGAGGTGGTAGGGGTGATAAGGCCAGGAGAACAGGGCAGTTAGGGTGATCAGGCTGGCAGGAGGGCATTTGGAGGTGAGCAGGCCAGCAGGGGAACAGTTGGGGAGGATCAGCCTGCTGGTGGTGGTGGGGGGCAGTTGGGGCAAGCAGGTGGAGAGGGGGACAGTTGGGAGTGAGCAGGTGGGTAGGGGGGGACAGTTGGGGGCAAGAAGGCTGGCAGGGGGGCAGTTGGGAGTGAGTAGACTGGCAGGGGAAGCAGTTGGGGCAAGCAGGCTAGGGGGGGAGCCGTTGGAGGTGATCAGGCTGGTGGGGGGCTGGTGGGGTGAGTAGGTTGTCAGGCAGAGTGGTTATGGGCAATCAGGCAGGCAGGCGAGCAGTTAGGAGCCAGCAGTCCTGGACTGCGAGAGGGATGTCTGACTGCCGGTTTAGGACTGATCCCTGTGAATCCCAGATTGGAGAGGGTGCAGCCGGGCTGAGGGACACTCTGGGTGCATGAATTTTGTGCACCAGGTCACTAGTCAATATTATAATATCCATACTGCATTTAAAATTTGAAAGATAATTTTAAGGTGCACAGAATAACTAAAAACTTGGTCTTTTCTAAATGCTAAATAGACTGAGGTTACCTGATTACTTAATTAGCATATGAGAATGCATGCTACCCAAAATTTAAAATTTGATAGAAACCCACAAGTTATATTTTGAGAAATATATTTTATTGGGAAAAACAAAAATCAGTGACGACAGTAAGAAATCAGTGTTCATTTATTTAAATCATACTTTTGTATTAAAATCTAAGTATGTTTTAGGTACTTGAATGCATTCATTACAGTAACTAAATCACCAAATCTCCTGGTGTGAAAATGTGACTAGAAATGGCCTTTTCTCAACATGGCAGTCATGAACATGACTTCTGTTATTCAGGTGCCATGGATGAAAGTTTTAACATTGAAGTGTTAACATTTAGTTCTAATATTGAAATGACATCTGTTTAAAACTCTAGATAATTAACAGGAAACATAAATAAATATAAAAGGCAATATGTATGAAGTTTATGTTGCGTATTACTTTGATATAATATGGCTATTATGCTTAACTTAAATTATTACAATGTGATTCCAGCTTAGCAAAAATTTTGTTGATTCATCTCTGGGATGAAAGTCTTTGTTAGAGGTGGAGTATGCCATATTTTTTTCCTGTGCTCATCAATTCTGCATGAAAGATAAAGAGATTATACATCAGGAAGTAAACAAACCTCTTTTGGGTCATCCCCAAGCAGCTTAAATTTTCTTGGTATCTTGCTTCTGGCAAACTTACATCCATTGTAGTACATGCTCCAGGAACAACCGAAAGAAAAAGAGGCACCACAGGTCTCTGGATCCAGCCCTTGACAGGCACAGGTTCTCCTGAGAAAGCAAAGGATCACGTTCACGGCTAAGAATAGCATTGTCTATGCCACCGATCTCATATTCCGTTTGTCTGCACGCAAATTAGTTTTTAACAACATCTCATCTAACGCTACATTAAGCTGTGACATAATCACATCAGAAAAGATCTACTTTAATTGACTTTAAAACACAATTTAAAAACTTTTTATTGTAGAATAATACACACACAGGAAAGTAAACATAATTTCATAGCTTACAAATGCTCACAAATGATATACCCAAGACAGTAGCATCCATATGAAGAAACAAAACATACTAGCACCCCAAAATCTCCTTTTAATTCTTCCTTCCAGGCATTGTCCCCCAAAAGCAACTTCTATTAGAAGAGATTAGTATTGCCTATTTTTAGCAATTATATCTATATCTATATCTGTCTATCTATCTATCTATCTATATGTCTACAAACACATTTTTGCCTATTTTAAAAACACATATAGGATACTATATACCTACTGTATATAGTGTATATGTGTATATATACATATATGTGTATATAATTTTACCTATTAATATAAAAATACTATATTAAAATACTAATATTAAATATATTGTATATACAGTATAAACTAGGCAAAACTATCTATGCATACATACATACATACAGGTGCATATCTATATAATAAAAGCCTAAGCGACTATTACGGCAGAATGACCAGTATGACTGGTCGCTATGACATGCACTGACCACCGGGGGGGCGACGCTCAGTGTAGGAGCTGTCCCCTGGTGGTCAGTGTGTGCTCCCATAGGGGGAGTGCCACTCAGCCAGAAGCCAAGCTCTGTGGCTCACAAGCACAGCGAAGGTGGCAGGAGCCTCTCCTGGCTCCACTGCAGCACTAAGGAGCAGCAAGCTGAGCTGTAAGGAGCAGCAAGCAGGAGCAAGGGTTCCTGGACTGTGAGTGGGCCAGGCCGGGCTGAGAGACTCCCCCCCCCCCCAGTGTACAAATTTCATGCACCAGGCCTCTAGTGGAATTATATAGTATAAACTTGTTTATGCCTTGCTTTTGTTCAATATTACCATTTATCAACATTATCATCATACTGTTGTCTGTGTTTTTTGTTTATTTATTTTTCTTAATTCCTTCACCTTTTTTACCCAGCCATCTCAACCCTTCTACCCCCACTCTGATAACTGTGAATCTGTTTCTATTTGTCACTTCATTTTGTTCCACAGATGAATGAAATCATATCATACTTGTCTTTCTCTGATTGGCTTATTTTACTTAGTGTAACACTCTCTGGGTGTCTCAAGTTTCTTTTCATATGGGGATATTGATTACTGATATCATGTATTTACTATTAATTGTTGTGTTAAGATTTTCTATTGCTTCATGACTCAGTTTCTATGATTCTAGGAAATTATCTATTTCTTCTAGATTGTCCAATTTGTTGGTATATAATTGTTCATAATATTCTTTATGATCCTTTGTATTTATGTGGTATCAGTTGCAAAATCTTCTTTTACATTTATAATTGTATATCTCTGAGTTCTCCCTCTTTTTTTCTTGGTAAGTGTAGCTAAAGGTTTGACTATTTGTTTCTATTGAGGTGGGCAAATAGGGTATAAATGGGGATGAAAAGACACTGCTTTAGGTGATGGGTGCATGATGCAGTGAGCAGATGTTGTGTTGAGTTGTAAGCTTGAAAGCTTTATGGTTTTGTGAACCAATGTCACCCCAATAAATTAAATTTTAAAAATCTCTATTGCATTTATCGTTTCTATTGTCTTTTTGGTCCCTATTGCATTTATTTCCACTCTAATCATTGCTATTTCCTCTTTTGCTAATTTTGGGCTTAGTTTTTTTTCTTTTCCTTATCATGTTCCTTAAGTTATAAAGTTAGGTTGAGGTATTCCCCCCAAATGTAGGTATTTATTTTTATAAAGCTTTCTTTTAGAACTTCTTTGGCTGCATCTCAGAAGTTTTGGCATGTTTGACTCTAGATATTTTTCAGCTATTATTTCTTAAGTGAGTTTTCTGCCATTTTATCTCTTCTAGGTTCTCTATGATACATATATATATATACACACACACATACACATACTGGTCCTCATGTCTATAAATCCTTGAGCTATCTTCAATTCTATTCTGTTGTTTTGTTTGTTTTTCTTTTTTCCCCTCTGATTGGATGAATTCTGCTGCTCTTTGCCTTATTATTATTATTTTTTCAGTGTTGTAGTCTACTGTTGAATCCCTTTAGTGAAATTTTCAGTTGAATTATGTATTCTTCAGTTTTGTGATTTATGTTTGGGACTTTTAAATATTTTCTATCTCTTTATTGAAATTCTCACTTTGTTCATGCATTGCTTTTCTGCCCTTATTGAATACCAATAGTGTATTAGTAATAATGATATTGTTTTGAACTTACTTCTCTATATTGTGACATGAAGAGAACTTGTTATTGAACATAGGTTAAAATCCATGAGTTAATAGTGACACTAAAAAAAAAAAAAGAACAAACTAATTGATGATTTTTAGATTAATACTAAAGCACTAAATCACTATTCAGAAATTTCACAGCTTATCATGAATTTAGTCTGTCATTTGTTTACAAACTATATTTAATGATAACCAAAGAGTTGATTTAAAGAATTCCAGCTAATAAATGCAGAACTGTTATAAATGTAAATTATAACTTTACAGATATCAGCAAAAGTGGTAGAATAAGAATCTCTGAAAATTCTCTCTACCATAAAAAAGCAATGGGAATTCTGGTAAACATAGCCAGAATCAACTTTTGAGAAATCTGGAGATTAACAAAAGGCTTGTAGATTTCCAGAAGCAGTTATTCAAGAAAAGCAATGAAATTTCGGTGAGAAAAGTAAGTTTTGTGGTATTTTAACTTCCTCTATTCCTATTCTACCCTGACCTCCACAATAGCCTTGAAAACCCTCATCTATGGTGAAAATCATCCTGGCAACAACTAGAGGCAGCAGAATTAGGTTGGCTATCACCCACAGCCCCACTCCCAGAGAAGTGTCATCATTTTACCTGTTTGGTAATTCTCTAGAAGACCCCACTAGTTAGGACGTCTTCTTCATTTGATCTGACTTTGAATTCACCTAGTGTGCACAGCCTTTCCTCCCACAGGTGTTTGCTAAAAACAGAGGCAATTGTTGAATATTGTGGCTGCCTGAGGTGTCAGATAACAGCTGAAGGAGGGTGAGGGGGAGGCTAACTTAAAAACTTGGAAATGAGATGTACATGGGAGGCTTTTAAAAAGTCCCAAAATGTTAGTGGGAACCAGAACATTAAGTACATGCTTAGAGTTATAAATTGCCTAGGTGAATGTTGAAGGCATGCCCCTTGGCAATGAATAGGAGACTTATTGCTTTTAGTCACCTTAGGACATCTTTGTCTAACCATTAGATGACTATTAAGCTAACCAAACATAGACTTCCATGGCTGCCTATAAGAGAGAATGCAGATTTTTCAGAAACAGTTCATAAAAGTCACTAAACTAAAAATATGCAAGAATAGCACCCATAACAATAACAAATCCTCAGGTGGGAAGAGAATCTAATTTCCAAAGTTACTATGTTATGTTACTTAAAAAGGTCTTTTTCTAACAATCATGAAACATACAAAAAAAACACACAAGAAAACTATGGTCAATATAGAGAAATAAAAGCAGTCAACAGAAGCTGTCCCTGAGGAAGTCTAGATGTACTAGTAAGACTTTGAATTACTATTCAAGTATGTTTAAAGATCTGAAGGAAACCATGCTTTAAGAAGTAAAAGTAGGGAAACAATGCCTTATTAAATAAATGAGATAAAAGAGAGAGAGAGATACTACAATATGGAGACAAGTGGATTATATTAATTGAGATGAGCCAATCTGAGAAAAAGAAAGTAAATAGAGCCTCAGAGACCCATGGAAGGGAGAGTAAGACACTATGGAGCAGAGATACTGTTTGAATAAAAGTGGTAAAAAAAAAAATTCCTAAATTTGATAAACAGCATTAATCTATACATTAAAGAAGCTCAGCCAATTCAAAATTGCAAACCCAAAGTGCTCCACACCTAAAAACATAATTAAACTGTTAAAAGCCAAAGAGAGAAAGAATCTTGAAAGCAGTAAGAAAGAAAAGTTAACTCATAAGGTACAAGAGAGTTTCAATAAGATGCTGTTCCAACAACTGATAACTTATCAGAAACAATGGAGGCCAGAAGGCACTGGGATGACATATTAAAATGCAATAAGAAAAAGACCATCAACTATGAAATTCTATATTTAGCAAATCTATCCTTCAATAATTAATAATAAAGGCATTCCTATCCAATATAATAAAAGGATAATATGCAAATAGACCAAATGTCAGAAAAACCGAACAACCAATCAAATCGTAATATGCTAATGACTAGAGGCTCAGTGCACAAAATTCATGCAGGGGGCGGGGTGTCCCTCAGCCCAGTGTGCACCCTCTCCAATCTGGGACCCCTTGAGGGATGTCCAATTTCCCATTTAGGCCCAATCCTACTGGGCAGTTGGAAATCTCTTTCACAATTCAGGACTGCTGGCTCCTAACTGCTCATCTACCTGCCTTCCTGATTGACCCTAACCACTTCTGCCTGCCAGCCTGATCACCCCCTAAACACTCCCCTGCCAGCCTGATTGATGCTTAATTGCTCTCCTGCCAGCCTGATTTCCCCTAACTGCCCTTCCCTGAAGGCCTAATCACCCCTAACTGCCCTCCCCTGCCTGGCTGTTTGCCCTAACCTACCATCCCCTGTAGGCCTGATCACCCACAACTGCCCACCCTTTCAGGCCTGGTCCCTCCCAACTGCCATCCCCTGATTGCCATCTATGGCAGCCATATTGTGTCCACATGAGGGCAGCCATCTTGTGTGTTGGAATGATGGTCAACTTGTTTATTACTCTTTTATTAGACAGTGTATGCTAAGGCTGCTCAACTGCTCACTATGACATGCACTGACCACCAGGGGCAGATGCTCTAATGTTAGCTTTCTGCTGGGTTCTGGCTGATCAGGACTGAGTGAAATGGGTCGGATACACCCTGGAGCCCTCCCTGACCCTGATGATGCACCGGTGGGGTCCCTTAGCCTGGTCTGTACCCTTTTGCAATCCAGAGCCCCTCAGAGGATGTTGGAGAGCCGGTTTCAGCCCAATCCCACAAGCCACTCCCCTTGGGAGGGTGCTAGATGCAGGGCTCATGGCTGGTGAGCACTGCTGCGGCAGTGCCAGCCTCTCCCGATCAGGACTGATTGGGCACAAACCTGGGGCAGGTGCAGTGGTGCTGGAATAAGTAGGTGTAGCAGGTAGGAGCTGCAGGAGGTGTTGGACTGCGGGCTTTGGCCAGATCCCTGCAGGCCACCCAGAGGGAACCCCACCTGTGCACGAATTCGTGCACCGGGCCTCTAGTAATAAATAATCTGAGAGCATAAATTGCTATTAGGACTGCCTAATACATTAGATACATTAGACATATCAATTCTCTCTCATCAATGTTTCTATCTCTCTATCCCTCTCAATGCATTTTATGAAGCCAGCATTACCCTGATACCAAAAACTGAAGATATCACACAAAAAATACAGACCAATATCCCTTATTGATAGAGTTGTAAAAACTCTCAGTAAAATACTAGCAAATAAAATCCAGCAACATATAAAAAAATTACACATACATTATCCCAGGATTGCAATGTTGGTCTAATTATACAAAAATCAATCAATATAATATACCACATTACCAAATAGCCTGGCTGGCATGGCTCAGTGGTTGAGCATCGACCTATGAACCAGGAAGTCACAATTCAATTCCTGCTGGGGCACATGCCCGAGTTTCAGGCTCAATCCCTGGTGTGAGGCATGCAGGAAGCAGCCAATCAATGATGCTCATCATTGATGTTTCTCTCTCTCTCCCTCTCCCTTTCTCTCTGAAATCAATAAAAAAAAATTTTTTTTTTTTTTTAAATAAAGGACAGCCGAGGTCGGTTTGGCTCAGTGGTAGAGCGTCTGTCTGGGGACTGAAAGGTCCCCGGTTTGATTCCGGCCAAGGGCATGTACCTTGGTTGCAGGCACATCCCCAGTAGGGGGTGTGTAAGAGGCAGCTGGTAGATGTTTCTCTCTCATCGACGTTTCTGGCTCTCTATCTCTCTCCCTTCCTCTCTGTAAAATCAATAAAATATATTTAAAAAAATAAATAAAGGACAATAATCACATGGTCTTCTTATTATATGCAGAAACAAAGATTTGAGAAAAGTCCAACACCCATTAATGATGAAAATACTCAAAAACTATGAACAGAAAAAAATTTCCTCCACCTAATAAAGAGCATCTTAAAAAAAAGTACTGCTGAGACAATTGGAGAGCTGTATGCAAAAGAATGATGTTGGATTCTTATGTCATAAAATTAACAGTGATCAAACACCTAAATGTAAGAGCTAAAACTATAATATTTGGGAAAAAACAATGATGTAAATATTGAAGACCTTGGATTAGGCAATGGTTTCTCAGATATGACACTAAAAGTACAAGCAATATATTTAAAATAGATTAATTTGATTTAAAAATTGAAACTTTAGTGCTTCAAGGACATTATTAAGAAAGTAAAGAGACAACCTACAGAATAACAGAAAATATCTGCAAACCATTTATATGATAAAGTTCATTGATCCAGAATATATTAACTCTTACAACTAAAAAAAAAAAAAAACAATTTAAAAATGACCAGAGAAGTAAACATGAATAGCCAAAAGCACATGAAATAATTCCTGACATCATTAGTCATTAGGAAACGAAAATCCAATTCATGAGATACACTTCATACCCACTGGGAGGGCTGTCATAAAAAAACATAAGTCCTGCCGAAACCGGTTTGGCTCAGTGGATAGAGAGTCGGCCTGCAGACTGGAAGGTCCCAGGTTCAATTCCCGTCAAGGGCACATCCCCAGTAGGGGTTGTGCAAGAGGCAGCTGATGGATGCTTTTCTGTCATTGATGTTTCTAACTCTGATCCCTCTCTCTTCCTCTCTGTAAAAAGTCAATAAAATATATATATTAAAAAAAAAAAAAAAGATAAGTCCTAGCTGCCTTTTGCTCAGTGGATAGAGCATTGGCCTGTGGACCAAAAGTTCCCAAGTTTGATTTCGGTCAAGGACATGTATTATACCTTGCTTGCAGGGCCCCTCCTTCTCCCCCCTCCTCAGCCTCCTACGAGGGCTTTGGTCAGGGCTCACGCAAGGGGCAACCAATTGATGTGTTTCTTTCACATGGATGTTTCTGTCTTTCCCTCTCTCTTCCACCCTAAAAGATCAATGGAAAAATACCCTCAGATTAACAAACAAACAAAAGACAATAACTAGTTTTGGTGAGGATGAGGAGACGATGAAACCTTCATATGTTGCTGAGGGGAATATAAAAATGGTGCAGCTACTTTGGAAAAAAGACAGTGCCTCAAAAAGTTAAACATTATAATTACCATATGGCCAACAGTACCACTCCTACGTATATTTTCTCATGAGAACATATGTCCATACAAAAACTTACACATGGGTATTCATAGCAGCAGCATTGATAATATGCAAAAGTGAAAACAACCCAAACGTCCATTAACTAAAGAATGGATAAAGAAAATATGGTGTGTGTGTGTGTGTGTGTGTGTGTGTGTGTGTGTGTATGGTGGATAATTCAGCCATAAAAAGAAACAAAGTACTGATTAATGTTATGATATGGATGAGCCTTTAAAACATTATGCAAACTAAAAAATACCAGACAGGAAGGCCAATTATTCTATTTCATATTCACTAATATGAAATGCTTAGAATAGGTGAATCTATATAGAAGAAAGTTGATTAGTGGCTTCCATTTAGGGGAGAGAAGAATGGAAAGTGACTGCCTAATGGGTATGGGGTTTCCTTTTGGGAGTAATGAAAATGTGCAACTTTGTGAATATACTACACCAGTGAATTATACTATGGAATGTGAATTACCTGTCAAAAACATCCTAAAATACAGAAAGGCTTCCTGAATAATCAATGGAAATTCACAGGAGAGAACCCTGAAACCCAAAGACTGAAGGTGGAGACTGCATAGAGAATGGTAGGAGGGGCAGAGGCATGAAAGCGCTGGTCAGGCACCCACAGACAGCAACTGAATTCCCAGAGAGATATCTCAGCTATGTGTGTGTGTGTGTGTGGGGGGGGGGTAATGTGGGTGCCACTGAGAACTCTGGGATCTAATCCCAAAGCTGGGCTCCCCAGCAGAAAGAACCAAACTGAGAAGGGCACTCACGTAACATCTAGCTGTGAAAAGCAGTGGGGTGCTTTCTGCCAGTGGGTGACAGCTGAAAGTTTGGACACCCTCTTGAAGGGTCAACACACAAAAATCCCCTGTGGAGCCACCACCTTGTGCTCTGGCAGAGGAGGGTGAAGTGGACTGGAGCTGTGAGAGCAGAACCCAGGACTGGGGACTTGGGGAATAAAGTTCATACCCTGTTTCCTGGGCTGAGTCATTCACTCAACACAGACATCTTTCCCACACAGACATCTCCCTTGCCTGGGGGGAAAGACAGTAGATATACCATACTGGAAAACACCATGCCCTGAGGCAACATAAGAGATTAAAAGCAACAATTAGCCTCCAGGCAGAATCGAATACCCCACCCTGTTGAAAAAAACTCTCCCACACCTGAGGGCAACTGCCTAGGGGGCAATTCAAGTCAGCATCCTATTAGTCTGTAGACAGAGGTAATCTCTGAAGGCTTTGATTCTTTGCCTGATCCAATTAGAAATAGCCTGCACTGTCCTGCACTAGAGATTGAGAGTTATAGAGGTTCTACCTAATTCATAGTCACAAACTCAAACAGACAACCAAAATGAGGAAACAAAGAATCCCCAAATGAAAGAACTAGAGAATTCTCCAGAAGAAGAGAAAAATGAAACAGAGATAAGAAATTTATCTGAAACAGAGTTCGGAGTAATGGTGTTAAAAATGCTCAACAGTATAAAAAATATATAGAAACTATGAAAAAAAAAAGAACAGCTTGAGATGAAGAATGACATAACGCAAATAAAGAAGTTGGAAAGAATACACAGCATTTTAGGGGAAGCTGAGAATGAAATCAGTGAATTAGAAGACAGACTTGAAAATATCACTCAATTAGAGAACCAAAAAGAAAATATTAAAAAACAAGACAGGTGGCAGGAGAGGCCTGGCCACTGGCCACAGTGTCAGGAGCTGCGGCCTCCTCTCCCACCCAGCCTGGGGCCCTGAGCGGTGCAGGCGGGGTCGGGGCTTCTGGGCCGCGGTGGCAAACGTGGCTAAGCTGGGGAACCCATCGGATGTCAGAGGATCTAGCAAAACAGCTGGCAAGCTACAAAGCTCTGCTCCAGCAAGTTGAAGCTGCCCTGTCTGGAACTGGAGAAAATGAAGATTTGCTAAAATTAAAAAAAGATTTACAAGAAGTTATAGAACTAACCAAAGACCTTCTGTCAACTCAACCTTCAGAAACTTTTGCAAGTTCAGACTGTTTTGCTTCTACTCAGCCCACTCATTCATGGAAAGTAGGGGACAAATGGATGGCAATCTGGAGTGTAGATGGACAGTGTTATGAAACGGAGATCGAGGAGATAGATGAAGAACACGGCACTGCTGCAATCACCTTTGCTGGCTATGGCAATGCTGAAGTGACTCCCCTGTTGAACCTCAAGCCTGTAGAAGAAGGAAGGCAGGCAAAGGAAGACAGTGGCAGCAAACCCATGTCCAAAAAAGAAATGATTGCCCAGCAGCGTGAATATAAAAAGAAGAAAGCTTTGAAAAAAGCACAGAGACTAAAAGAACTTGAGCAAGAGAGAGAGGACCAGAAAGTGAAATGGCAACAGTTCAACAACAGGGCCTATTCTAAAAACAAAAAGAGGCCAGGTGAAGAGAAGTATTTTTGCTTCACCTGAGAGTGTAAGTGGCAAAGTTGGAGTAGGAACTTTGTGGAATTGCTGATAAACCTATGACACAGTATCAAGATACCTCTACATACAATGTCAGGCATTTGATGCCTCAATAATCACAAAAACTGTTGGATTTCATCTCTGCAGGGCTTTACATTTACCTTTTTATCCTTATATTTTTCTAAAGGTAAATTATTTGTTAGATGAGTAAGGAAAATACTGTTGTTGTCATTGTTTGACTTCAATAGAATGAAACTTGAAGAAATTGCATTTGATAACCGCTATTCATTTAACTTGCTTCACTACTACCACAGTTTCCTCAAAGTTTGTTGGGTAATGCAACTTTTCTAGGTAGATGCTGCTTAAATAAAGTACTTTTAGATGAATTGTTGATCTTCCTAATATCAGGCCCCATACATTTTGTAAAGTCCTAACCTGGAACTTTCAGTACCTTAAAACTTGCCACATATTCTGAAAGCAATTCACTGGAATATCAAGGCAGAACACCAAACTTTCCAGAGATCTTTTTCTTTTTCTTTTTTCTTAACCTTCAACTTAAACTTCGCTATTGGCCAATTAAACCTAAAAAATAAGTTAACTTGTAAAAGTCCAATTCTGTTTTCAGGTTTTCCTTCAATAGCTTGTTTCTTAAAGCCTGTTGGGCCATCTCTAAAATGTATTCAGCTCTTTTATTTTTTTCATTGAATTTTAGTTTTATGTAAAAAACCATGTTTTAGCACCAGCTAACTTTTCTAATTTTTTCCTCCCTCCTCTGTTGGTTTTTCACATAGGGTAGTGGTACCATTTTTTTTTAATGTGAAATGTTTATATGAGAAAACAAAAAGCTGATATATAGCCCTGTATACAGTGTAGATACTATTTTTGTAAAAAACAAACAAACAAACAAACAAAAAAAAACCGAGGCTAAATTAATGAATAAGAGTACTGAATGTTTTATCATTAAAAATTGACACTATTTCTTGTGCATTAATCTGACCATAATCCCCTGTATATTATGTTCATGTAGCTGAGTTTATAATTTTTGTTTACTAGATCAAGTTGTCAGCATTTGCTGGTGTAAGTGAACATCATATTTATCCTGAGTTGAGTTTAAGCCAAATATATGCATAGAAAAGTATGTTCCTGTTAATGGGAGTCAGTGATTTTCAGGATGTGTTAATTTCAGTTTTTGTATGTTTAACTTTTATTAAATAAAATGTTTTTAAAATCTCAAAACAAACAAACAAAAAACAAGACAGCTTAAGGGAGCTGTGAGACAATGTGAAATGTAACAATATTAGAATAATAGGTGTGCCAGAAAGGCAGAAAGGGCGAAAGGTATAGAGAAGGTGTTTGAAGAAAGAATGATAGAAAATTTCCCTAACCTGGTAAAGAAAAAAGTCTATGTAAGTTCAGGTGACACAGAGAACCCCAAACAAGAAGAACCCAAACAGACCCATGCCCAGACACATCATAATTAAAATGCCAAAATTAAAGATAGAGTTTTAAAGGAAGAAAGAGAAAAGAAAAGTGTTACATACAAAGGAATTCCCATAAGGCTGACACCTGATTTCTCTGAAACTCTACAGGCCAAAAGGGAATGGCATGAAGTACTCAAAGGCATAAAATACTCAAGGCAATGAAAAGCAAGGATCTGAGACCAAGATTACTATATCCAGCAAGGATATCATTCAAAATAGACAGTCAAATGAAGAACTTCCCAGACAAGCCATCATTACATGAAATGATAAAGGGATTGCTATAAGGCAGTGTTTCCCAAAATGTGGTACACGTACCCCCAGGGGTATGGGAAGAGTTGGTGGGGGTACGCGTTGCACCGGAGTTTGGTGGGGATATGCACTGCACCGTGCTTAGCTGCGCCTAATTCTACATTCTCATGAGTCAAGTCAAGACAGTCTTATGAGGTGTGAGATGGTCTGGTGTGCAAATAAATGTTATTTATAATATAACTTTTATTTATATTTTACTATGAATAATTTTATTTTTCGTTTATTATTTTGTGTATGTACAAAAAAATAAAAAAATAAAAATATTTTGATTGTTATTAAAATACATCCTTTTTTTTTGACGAGGGGTACTCAGCATAACGAAAATTATAGAAGGGGTACACATATGTCAAAAGTTTGGAAAACACTGCTATAAGGGATTGCTGAGAAGAAGAGAGAAACCTAGCCATACAAAATTAAAATGGTTATAAAAAAGTACCTCTCAATAATAACCTTAAATGTAAATGGATTAAATGCTCCAATGAAAAGGTAGGATAGTTGAATGGATAAAAAAACATGACCCAATTATATGCTGTCTACAAGAGACCCACCTCAAAACAAAAGACACACACAGGATGAAAGTGAAGGGATGGAAAAAAATTTCCCATGCAAATGGAAAAGAAAAAAAAGCTGGAGTAGCAATACTCTTATCTAACAAAATAGACTTTTCCTACAACTTTTGTGATATCATACTATGTTAGTACAGTTTTGGTAATATACTTAAAATCCTTTTATTCTTGAAATATTAATGTACATTGCATGTAATATTATATGTAAGATCATTTTTGAATAATTGGTGTTTATTGCATGTAATATCATATTTAAAATAATTTTTCTTGAGATATTAATGTTTATTGCATGTAACATTATTATATTTAAAATCATTTTTCTTAAAAAAAAACACTGAAGAAAAAAAAAGAATAAAAGAATCAAGTCAATGTAAAATCAAACAAAAAACATCCCTATATAACAAGTTGGAATGACTTCAAGGAGATTTCCTACTTGAAGTGGCTACTAAAAGGCATTTTTATTTCTATAGGGGTCTTTCAAATATTGTTACAATTAATACATACCATCTTCACTTTAATATTACACAGTGTTTGGCTCATGGTTAAATGATAAATCAGTAGAGCAATTGTAGTAAAAATAATTTATCTCCATAATTGATTTTTAAAAACATTTTCAACCTTTTGGTTTACCATTTGGATATTTAAACTTATGCAAGTATAGAAAAACTAGCAAAGATAAATAAAATGTATGTAACACTGACATTTATACATCACAGGATAAGAAAAATGTCAATTTGCAAACTCGGATTGGAAAGAGGAAATGATAATAGATGCGTTAAATCATTTGGTGAAAGTTTTCCGGAAACTTCAGGGTGGATGAATCAAACTGACAATTCCTGAACTAACTGAACACCCCTAACATTACTATAAACAAATCGAAGCAGATGTTCATCCCACCTGGTAGATGAGAAAAACTAAGATTACTTTATTACCATTTATGAAGCTTTTTTTCCAATATACACATATATGTATATGTATGCCAAATTACCAGTGTACAGAAGGTATAGGGACAGAGAACACATTAAATGAAACGACTGTGCCATGAGCCACATCCAGAATATGGAAAATTTTACAGAGCAAATCATATAGTTTCTATTACAAATAAGTTCATAAAAAAAGAGAGGGAGACTATTATAAATAAAAAGAGGCTTATAAATCATACAACTCATTTTCCAAAATGGGACACTTCTGCGAATGAAAGAAGTTCTATTAACAATGATGCTAGACATAAACTGGGACTACTCTACTCTAAAGTATCAATCAAATGCAAGGTGTGGACTTAACTTTTCTCAATATCTTTTTACTTTTAATTTTTTTTGGGGGGGGGGGGCAGAATCCAATTCAGGAATTTGAACATGGTCTGAACATTAAACCATACATTTTAAGGTGGTGGATATGACACTGTGACTAGGCTTTGTAAAATAAGTTATCTGTTAGATATACACACTGCAATACTGCAATGTGCATAGGTCAGAGAATGTGGTAACTATTCTGCTTTAAAACACTAGCGGGGTTTGGGGATGGGAGTAGGATGTGTGGTGAACACGTATGAAATGGTATTGATAAAATGGCAATAAATATTGAAGCTGGGTGATGGGCCCATAGGGATTTGTCACAATACACACCTCCCGTTAAAGCGTATTTCTGTAATTGCAGTTACTTTTTTTAAAAATTGGATTTATTGGGGTGATATTGGTTAATAAAATTATAGAGGTTTCAGGTGTATAATTCTGTAATTCATCCTCTGTATATATTGTATTGTGTGTTCACCACCCCAATCAACTCTCCTTCCATCACCATGTAACCCCCCACACCCTCTTCTTCCACCTCCCACCCCCTTTCCCGCTGATGACTGCCATACTGCTGTTTGTCTAGGAGGCAGGTTTTGTTTTCTGAGTCCCTTCACCCTTTTCACCCTCCTTATGCCCTCCCCTCTGATGGCTGCCAGTCTGTAAGAGAAACTTTCTCTAAAGTTTAACATCACCCAGCACTTCTGGCTTTGACTTTCTCATGATGACAGGTACACTCCCACAACGCTAACTTGCCAAAAACATATTGGTCAGGCTGAGTCATAAAATGGAAATCTCAAAGGGAAATCTTTAAAGGAGGAACAGCTGCTCTGGCTCCGAGGCTGGAGAGTCCGCTCCTGACTGTCCCACTGGAAGCGCCTGGAGTCCTTTCCTGGACTCACAGTGGGTGGCGATGGTGCTTGTGGGCACTGGGATTTGTAAGAACTCAGCGAGGAGTTCACACAGCTTTGAACCTGAAACTGGGTCAACAGCTCCAATTTGATATTATCCTATGTTCTTGGCAAAGCATCACAATTTTAACTTCTGCCAAACATAAAATGTATTTTATGGGGTAGAAGAAACTTCTAAAGTGTATCTGAGTAAGTCTCTGTTGTGAAGAGTCTATATTAATCGTGTCTCTCAAGTATACTTTTTTGGGGGGAGAATTACTATTTGGAGAATAGCCCAAAGAGAAAATTTCATCTAAATAGTTCCTCATCTTCACCTTGAAATACTAAACAAAGATAAGCAAAAGTTTACAGATTGGCCTTTAAAATGTCTTACTATTTGAAGCACACGTTCTAATAATTTTGTAATTACCTCCTATTAATACCAATTATAATTTTTCTTAGACCCTGGCCCAATTATTATTCTAGTTTCCAAATGCAAAATAACACATTTTAGGAGAGTTCTTCACATAGAATGTCCGATTCCACTTCGGGCAATGGCATTTATAGAACGTAAAGAAAAACCTTAACAAAATATACTAACACTTAAATGCACTAAATATCTAAAAAATGCCAGAGATGTATACTATTAGTGAAACTTAAATCAATTACAAATATAGTTGCATGACACTTCAATAAATTTAAACGAATTCTTCACTGGTTTAGAAGTTCAAGCCATCAAGTCTAAGAGGAAGTCAACATTAAAAATACAAAGCAGTGCTAATGAACTCCTAAGAAAAATGCTATCACCAACAATCAGCTCAAGGTGCCTTAACTTTCATTTCCCTTTTGATTCAGGGCACCTAAAGTCCATCTTTAAACGAGGAACAGGGCAGTTGGGGTAAACTGAATAGGATGTTACACCCAAAGCAGTCCATTGTACCTTTGAGTCATGTGTTCTGAAATCGACAACTTGAACCCTTCAGCATGTAGATTTATGGCAGCGAGGTGCACACCATGCCATTTTTGGATTACAACTACCATAGAAAGCCAAGTAACAATTTCATGTAGAATAACATAACTTTCTTAAACGGATTATTTATAGTTGATGTTCACTCCCTCATGACCCAGAGAGAGAACCTATTTTAAGATAAAGTTAGTAATAGCAAAAAAAAAAAAAAAAGTGGTTAGCAATGGGTTATTGCAATGAGCAGTGCAGTATTTGCATAAGCGCAGTAAACTATTTTGCAGTTTGGTGGATACAGAGGAAAGGAGACTAAAAGGAAGAAATGCAAAATCAAAATTATTTTAGAATCAATTATAAGTGAAGTATGGTAGGATTTCAGAGTAGTCTAGTGAATTATCCTATAGTCTTTGAATATTATACAGGAATCGCATAGCAGAGGAATAATAAGAAATAAAGCTTTCTCCTGCAAGTGGAGTTGAAAACAAACAGGAACATAAAAAAAACATCCTAACACTTGGATGCGCTAAATATATTTAAGTACAAACCCTGTTCTTCTATTCCAAATATTTATATATTCCTGGGGAAGATGCATACCCTATAGATACTAAGTTCTGGGGTATTTAGAAATAGTAAAAATGGAAGCAGTTTTGATTACTATTGTGGGAATAATGACCTGGATTAAATGGAAGTCAAAATCGGGTTAGTTCTCTAAAACTCCTACTATAGGTCTTGTACTTTGCTACGTACATAATTCCGTAATTCCTTCACCTGGGAATCCCAAAGTTTCTCAGCAAACTTCTTTTGTGTCAAGTACTGCCACTTCCAAGTGATGTCAATACGTACTAATGGGATGGCGAGGCACACAAAAGAGTTGTCATTTGTGGCAAGTGGATACACAAGTGTTTTCAAGTTTACCGTGCGATTGAGTTCATGTGGGTACAGGCACTTAGCAAGCTGGTCCTAACTAACGGCTTTGTTATTTGAAGGAACAAAATGCGAATGAAAATCATCTCATGCTGTCCATGCTAGCAAACACAGCCTCCTAATTGCATGACCGTGAAGCAGGCATTTTGCCCCCCGTTTTATGAATGTGAAAATGCAGGTTCGCCTCTCTTCCCTCCAGCCAACGGCGCTGTGGGCGGAAAGAGAGGAGAGGCCCTGCCTTCTTCACTTACTCTTCGTTCAGGGCACACCGGCGGTTGGTGAGCGTGCCGTATTTCCTCAGCGTCTCCGTGAGCTCCGAGTAGAGTTTGTCAGCCAGAGACAGGGGGATGCCTTCCCACACCAGGATGAGAATCACAATCACTGCCGCCTCACAGGTGTGGCCAGCTCGCTCCCGCACCAGACACAGTAGCTTCTCCTCACTGCTGCTTCTGCGCACCACCTGTGCGGGTCACCATTCCACCCCGACACCCCCCACCCCAACCAAAACAAGACAAGGGTCACTTGCAGCAGATGTCAGCACTGATTTACGTATGCACATTTTCTCATGGCTGGGTCACAGGGCAACACTGACCACCACCTACAGCTTGCCTTTTGTTGCCCATGTACACAGTGGGGCTTTACCCTGGGCGCAGAACTGGGAGAGGTGAAAAACCGCTCAGTGTTTAGCGGGCTACTGTAGGGCCAGTAGAGTTGGGGCAATGCTCCCTGAATTAAAGCCAGAGCTGGAGGGGAGACATGCAGGTCTTTTTCATAAAGGCCAAGGTTTTCATAAATGACATGACGGTATTTAAAGGAAGAATTATACTTGTAGCAGGAACTTGAATGGACCTTCTCCTCACCATTCAATTTGTTCAATTAAATCTGGTTAGTATACGATTATAAAAGTAATCTGACTTTTTCTTAAGAGACAACACTTGATAAAATAAATACAAGCAATATTTCTTTTAACTGGTATCAATAACTCTTTGATCTGGGTTAACACAATTTTCAGGTTTAAATGTAATGAATGAAAATGCCCAGAACTGAAGACCAAAAGCCCTGTCAAGTCACACTTACCCATTTGGCAATAGGACATCCCTGAGAACTTTTGCCTTCTTTACCAGTATAGACGACTCTTTCAATCCTAATAGCTTTACCCTTCTGTCCAAACCTTAAAGAAATCCACAGAAACACACACACACACACATACACACACACACAAGATTAGCAATTGGACCTAAAAGACACCCAAAATATTGAACATTTGAGTATAATTTTACTCTATTACCACATCCTGAGAAATAAATGATTTATTTATTTTTTAAAGTTTATGCCAAGCAAACTAGATAATAGACTTTAAGCCTTGTTTTTCTTTAGCATCAAAATATACTGATAATTGTAATTTACTATTTTGAAATTATATGTTGGGTGAAAACAATAGGAAAACTTAGTTTTACACATAATTGCACAAAGCACAAGACTTTAAGTTTGCTAAATCCAGTCTTCTAAGATACACACTATTTTATTTTTGTCCTTAACTAAATTTAGCTATTTTAAACATGGGGAACCATAATAGATTTTAGTTATAACTGTTCCTCAAAGAATCTCACATTTTTTTTTAAAAGAAAGCTGGCAAACAACTAGTATCCAGCAATACTGAGAATACAGGATAGTTCTAGAAATAGATTGTATTTTCCCTTCTGACCAAGGTTACTACTTACTACTTGTTAATAGATAAAAAAGGGGGTGCTCGATGATTAGTACATTTCTACATGATAATTCGGAAATGGGGCAAGAATGATGCAAAATATGTCCTTGCTGCCCAGAATGTCTCCTAACGTATTTCAATGACAACACTGCCTACCTCTTAGAGAAAAGGCATCCTAGCATAGTTACAGCTCAAGAGCTGTGTGGACACCTATATGAATGTCTCTCTGCATTGAGTATCTCGCTCTTAAGAGTCTTCTACATGTAGGAGTAACGGTAGATTCAGGTAAGTACTTGCATACCTGTGACTGACAGCAAAAAAGAAAATGCAACTATAAATAGAATGTCTCTGTTTCTATTCAGTATATCACACTTGCCCCTTGCTCAGACTGGGGACAGCTTCCTTAGAGAGGACCAGGCCTTTACAATTCTAGGTGAATTTAACTCAGCGGGTTCCTGTCTTAAACCACACGTTCCCCCCTCTTCCTCTTTGACACTTTATCGCCCAGTGGGAGAGCCACAGCGGGGCCTCTCTCTGCTGCTGGAGCCAGCACCCTTGAGCCAGGCAGGCAGGAGGATTCTTGCCCCTCCCTGCTCGGGTTTTCCAGCACCCATGCCCAAGTGGGCAGCCTGAGCCAGCTCGCGGACTCTCGGTCCTGTCAAATATTGTGACTCTCCCGTGAATAGCACAGTGTGTAGGATTGGCAACCCTGGAACAGCTAAGCCTACGAATAATTACTCAATTTACAATTGTTTACTGCTTTGTACGTGTGTGTGAGCTGGAAAAAGTCCGACATATACAAGAGGATCAACGTGACTCTGCCCTGCGCCTTTGCGTTCATTACCTTTCTTCCATGATTTCTCTAATAGCTGCCACATTAGGACCTGCTCCTAGATGGGTATAAAAAGGACCTTCATCTTTTTCGATAATTTGCTCTGTTGAGATAATAGAAGATTATTATTTTAGACCTCAATTATACTAAATAGAAAGGCTACATCCACAAAGCTTATCCCCCAACTGCACATTAAGGGCCCTGAATGTGACTTTATACATTTTTCCCCCCCAAAGGAGTAAATTGAGGGAGTCATTTGTTAGAAAAATGTGTGAAATAATTATGTATATGCATACGTTGTCTGTTGGATAAAAATACATTAAATTATATTTCAGATATGGGCTAAGAAATTATTTTATTTTTTTATTTATTTATTTATTTTTTAAAATATATTTTATTGATATTTCACAGAGAGGAAGGGAGAGAGATAGAGAGCTAGAAACGTCGATGAGAGAGAAACATCGGCCAGCCGCCTCTTGCACACCCCCCACCGGGGATGTGCCCGCAACCAATGTACATGCCCTTGACCGGAATCGAACCTGGGACCTTTCAGTCCGCAGACCGACGCTCTACCACTGAGCCAAACCGGTTTCGGCAAGAAATTATTTTATACCACATGCATGGAACCAAACAAGAAAAAGTATAGGGGATATAGTATATTATACATAATATCAACTACAATTAGCTATGTAAACTAAAAAAAAAATTTTTTTTTCAGCTAACTGGAATTCTGCCTGTTACTTGGATGTTGAAAGATTAGAATATATAGTTTCCTATCTTATCTCGCCCCTAGGAGATTGCTCAGTTTATTGTCAAGAAACACTTCTCCTCTTGTCTCCCCACAACATTAATCACGGTTTTGAAATAAAAAACATTGATGCCAGACCCATGTTTGTACATACTTTCAGAACAATGTTTGAAGTGAAAAAAATACTGGAGAGTGGGTCAGGTAAAAGACAGAGGCTCCTGTCAGAGATGGAATGGGGGGGAGAAAGGGTTGGGATGACGGGAGAAGGGAGTGAAGGTGGTTATAACCTACCTAATATTATCTATGGCATGGGTGGCCCTTAGCCCAGTGAGGCAACCGAGTCCTGACCACACACAGAGGGACGGCAGGCATCCTCCCTCCATTGCCTATAAGATGCAGCGTGTCCCATCGTAAGAGGAATAACACAGGGTGGGTGGGCCACTAGCCACATTAGTTTGACATGTTTTTTTCAAACGTCTTCTACTGTACCCACACTGAATAGCTATGATTAAGATCTCCACATATATGTATGAGATCTGCATCCATCAGCAAAATGCTTCCTTATTCCAACAGACCTGTCACATGTCTTGAATTTTAACAAAAAGGTGTTTGTTTCAAAAAATAGGAAATTATATATATTTATAAGGACGATAAAACTTTAAAGAGAAAATAGAAACAAAATGAATATAAATCACACAATATTTCAAGTATATAAATGGGGAAAGGGAAACTTCATGAATATTTAGAACTTCAAGCATTACAATTTCCCCCAACTCACCAAGACTGAAGATAATCTCTCCCTTATAGAAATTAGCCTTGTAAAACTAATACCGCCAACCCCGAATTAAAAAAATATTAAAAGCTTCTGCACTAGTCTGCATATGACAGCTATTTTTCTCATTTTAATAGCCTTGTAAAGCTGCCTAGCTGTCCCTCCAGAAAATTATTTATAAAGGCAAATAGGCTGATCAATCGATAGCAGATAGCTTTATATTTTAAAGGGTTTGAATACAGAGAAAAATGAACATGCACAATTGTGTCAATATTTTGAAAAAAACTGAATGCAAGTGAAGCTCTTTCTTGCACAGCACACACATTTGTAATTCAAAGACAAGAAATGTAAGCTTCAGATTTTTATGAGCCTTTAAAAATTGCTGCCAGACAAAAGAAAGAAAGAAAGAAAATCCCATATCTAAAGATGAATTTGCTAATTCTGGATAAGCACCATGTGTCTCAGAACATTGTTGGCACTTACCTACACATCTGCATGATGGGAAATCATACTGAGTCTTGACAGGTGTATCCAATAAATTTTTTATAGGCGTATCTAGTAATTTGGAAGGTGACTCTAAAAAATTATTGAGAACAGAACCAGCTGTTCTTTTGGTTGGCGTCTTTTCGGAAGGGGTCGCCTGCTGCTCCGAAGCTGGCGTGTGGCTATCGAGGTCTGCGGCCGTGGTATGCCTGGATAACACGGTGACTGGCCCCGACATCTCAACCTTGACTTGCTTCTGTGACTTGAGAGTAAGAGCCTTGTGGTCAAATAACGATTTGACCTGAAACTGCTTCAGGTGTTGCTCCATGGTCTCCAGAATGCTCCTCTGCTGCAGGCTGTCACAGCTCAGGGGTGAACTCTCCTGCTTAGTTATCTTTTTCCACGTTTTGTTTTCCGGCTGCGCCGGCTTGGGGTGCATACAGGCATGATGGGGCTTGGATCCCGGTTCGATCTTAATTGGCCGGTGAGCCTGAGGGTGGCAAGACTCGGGGTGAGCCTGCTGCTGGCTTTGCTGCTGCTCTTGCTTCTGTAAGAGGTGCCACCTCAGAGCGGCGTGCTTCTGCGTGTCCTTCTGGGGAGGGGTCTGGACGAGACCTCCTCCTGGTTCAGGCCCGGCGAGAGCGTGGGCCTGGCTGTGCATCAGGTACCTTTGCTGAGCGAGCTGGGCAGCTTGCTGGCCAGACAAATCTTGGCTTTTACTTTTATATCCCTGGAGAACGGAGGCCTGCGGAGGCTTCTGTCCTTGTTCTTGAAAGCACCTGTGAAGACCGTCTTGTTTCGTAATCACATTATTTGGAAAATATTGCATGGGATGCAAGGTTTGGGTCTTGTTTCCCGAAAAATGTTCAGGGTGTAAAGTCTGTTCTGTAGTCTTCGAAGCTGGGTGAATGTTGTTTGAACAAGAAGTCTGCGCTTGGCCTGCATTTGACTTCAAGATATGGCCATACGGGGAATTCCTACTGTTCATGTTCTGCATGTGCTCCAGTCCCATTGGGGTAGGATGAGTCTGAAACTCGCTTGGTTTCGAATACTGGTTTTCACCATGAAAGCATTCTTCCACTTTGATCTGGCTAAAGAATGGCCCTTCCCGTTGCTGACCGCCACTGCCTTGGGGGTGAGAAAAAGCATGAGGCATTTGTTCTTCGTTCTCCATGTGTGATTTTTGCTGCTGCTGCTGCTGGTTTTGAGGGAGATGTGAATTCTGGGGTGTCTGCGTCTGTGCTGCCTGATTATGAGACTTGGGTTGCAAAAGATGGGAGTTGGAGAATGGCTCGGTCTCTGAAGCCTGCTGATTCAAGGGCTGCTCCAATGGCGAGGGCGCGAGTTTCTTACTTTCGGAGTCTGGTCTTTGTTGGAAATGGAACCTAGGGGTGCACGGCGACTGCACGTGAGCGTCAGGGGCAGGGTCTGCCTCGGAGAAGCGCACCTGGAGAGAGGGTTTTTGGAACTGGAGAAGCTGGTCCACTGTACCTTGAGACGGCCCGTGATTCATCTCAGGTTGGTACCTCTGTGGCCTCTGCTCTGGCGGCATCATCTTCTGGGTGCAAGCTTGCCCCGGGAGCCCCCCGGGCACGTTGGAATTTCCAGTGTATTGCGTGGAGGTCATTGGATTGGAGGAGCTGGGCTGATACTGAAGCACCGACCGCGGTGGTGCTTTGTATAGATGGGGTTCTGCTTGATGAAACTGAGGGGCCTTCAATTCAATCCATCCTGGTTGCAGATGGGGCTGTGTCGGGAGCACAAGATCGAGTGTTTGTCGCTTATCTTGACCCTTGAGAACCTCCTGTTCTTGGTGCCCCATCAGCGGCTGGCAGTGGTCCTGTGGAACCTCACTGCTACCGAGGATGGGTGGGGTATGCTTGGGATGTTCTGGTATTTGTCTTGCTTTCTCGGGACACACTGGAACGGTCATTGCCCCTGGAGTCCGTAGGTCATCCTTGTTGACACAATTATTCTGAAGCCTTTCTGGAAGTGTCAGAGAGGGGCTGGGTACATGCGTAGGTGGATTAGGACTCTGGGATGGTGGTGCCTCCAGTTCACCCTCTATTTTCACTTCCCTTAAAAGAGTTGTGTTGCTTTGGTTGGGGTAGTGATGGCGTCCTTCCAAAACACCATCACTCAGAGTGCTTTTTCCTTCTGAAGGAAGCTGAGGAGCCTCTGGAAGAGGAAGAGGGGGAGACAAAAGCAATTTCGATGGCGGTGGTGTGAGAGTGGCAGAAAAGGAATCCTTAGAGAACACTGAGGTTTGCTTGAAGTAAGCACCATTCATTTCATTTTGCTTGAAATACCGTTCAGAGCTGCCACCAGGAGCCTGCAAATCGCTGCTGGAACCTGAACAGAATTCTTCACCAGCTACTAGCTTAGCGGTTCCTTGGATGTTACCGTTTTCCGCAGGAGACGGGCATATCTCAAAAACTGGTTTCTGTTGTTCTGGTTTCGGAAAGGAACAGGTACCTAGCATAGCAGCTGGTTTGCTGACGTTATCGGCGTCACAGGCCTCAGTCACGACTGCAGCTGGCTCTGGAGGCAGCTCAGAGTTCGAGGTCTGTGGGAAATTGGTCTGCCCTGAGGTATGCAATGGGTGAGTGATCTCACAGGACAACTCGTTAGTAGCCGGGCTGTTAATGGCATGTATGTGAGATGTGGTGTTCTGCACCGCAATGGAAACACAATCTGGGTAATATTGAGACAGTGTTTTTTCCAGGAGTTCACCGCGTGTGTTTTCCATGGAAGAGGCAGAAACTGTAGCACCATTAGGCATTAGCACTGACTTGTTTTTAAGAAGTAATACAATGTTCTTGTCGTGGTAGTTAGCATCTTGGCCCTCCTGGTCGTTCAGAATCTGACGCTCTGCATCTTCAGGCCCGCTTGAGTTGTGTGTTGAAAAACCGGTGATATCTTTAACTGCATTTTCTGGGGCCACAGAGCTCACAGATTCTCTCTTGTCATTCGTGTCGGAGACATCTGGTTGACTGCTGCCTTTGCCTGCGTTTCTTTCTTGGCTTTCCCCGAAGTGCTCTCCTTCTCCATTGGCCTTTTGGTCTGGTTTCAACTTCTTGTTCTGATGGAGCCCAGAGAGAGAAGGTTCACTAACTGTGCGTTTTATCCCTCCGTTCTGCAAGCACCTGGAATACCCTCTGCCTTCTTGTATAAAGTCCGGGCTTACACGGCTCTTCTGGCTGCCCTTCATATGGGGTATTCCATAATGACTTCTGAAAGATTGCCACTTGGTGTCTCCATTCACTTCTGGATAAGGTCTCTCTGGTAATGGGCTTCCATTCTGGAGCTTTATAGCCAGAGGTTCGGTCTGGCAGATGGGAGAAGGAGATGGCGTCAAGAATGGACTTAGTCTGTTGCCCTCCACATGGTTGGTTCTATCCTGTTCCATCAGGCTTGCTTCGGGGCCATCCACAAGGCTGCCCTCGGAGTGAATTCTAAAGAGCGCGGAGACAAAAATGAAAGTACATTAATACATATCTAACTTGGACAATGCTTCTTAGAGAATTAGCACGTTGTTAATAGTATTGGAATTCTTAGACATAGTAAATTGTGATACTCATTTTCATGGGAGGCCAGTAGCTGAGACATAGTAAATTGTGATACTCATTTTCATGGGAGGCCAGTAGCTGATCAAAAAATGGTTACTCTTGCCGACACTGGTTTGGTTCAGTGGATAGAGTGTCGGCCTGCGGACTGAAAGGTCCCAGGTTCGATTCCGGTCAAGGGCATGTACCTTGGTTGCAGGCACATCTCCAGTAGGGGGTGTGCAAGAGGCAGCTGAACAATGATTCTCTCTTATCGATGTTTCTAACTCTCTAGCCCTCTCCCTTCTTCTCTGTAAAAAAATCAATAAAAATATATTTTAAAAAATGATTACTCTTGCCTGGCCAGTATGACTCAGTGATTGAACATCGACTTATAAACCAGAAGGTTGGGGTTCAATTCCTGGTCAGCACATGCCTGGGTTGCCCAGGTTGCAATCTTGATTCCTGATAGGGGCCATGGATGAGGCAGCTGATCAATGATTCTCTCTCATCATTGATGTTTCTATCTCTCTTTCTCCCTTCTTCTCTGAAATAATAAAATGTATTTTTTTAAAATGATTACTCTTCTCTTCCCAGCAATTGCTATTGCCATAGCTATGGTCATAGAAAATGAAGCTGATCAATATCACCAGCTCATGTGGGAAGGTCATACTGCATTAGTAAATATTATCCACTTCTTTCCCAAATAATTGATGGTGTCAAAATGCTAAGAACAGTGGAGAAAGACTACCTCTTTTCAGACTTCTCAAGCGCCTTACATACTAAATCACTTGGTAAGCTACCAATTCTATTTTCTTTATTCCTTGAATTTTCTTCACTGACATTTGGTAGCCAGCTTTACATTTATTTTCTTGGTTCATTATCCATTGCAGTAGCTTTTTAAAGGGCTTCTCTCCTAGCCTAGCTTGCCCTCGCCAAACCCCAAGGCTCCTTCAAAGTGTTATCAAAGAGAAGGTTCTAAAATGTAAATCTGATGTCATATCGTTAACACAGGTTACTGGCTTTATACTAGTTGCATTAGTAGTTCTCAAACTCTTTCACTCAGACAACCTGGAAGATAAGGCACACTGCCTTTAGTGTTTACGTCCCAGCGGATCAGACAGGGATGAAACGTGTAGTTTATAAAATGCCCTTTCTAGGCGAATCTGTGTTTTCTTCTACAGCCCTGGCTGCCCACTTCTACTGAGAATTCCTGCCTAATATAAGTGGGTTTTCATATGCAGGTCTCTATTTTTCTCTCCTTCTACTTCCTCTCACAGTTTATAGTCCAACTATAACAGCAACTTATAAATATTATGATACTGTTGTCTGCCCAGAATGTCTTCTTAGTCCCCCAATTTGTTCAGAGACTCTTCTGCATTCCTCTAAAACTTTCTCAGATATCACATCCCCTAGGACTCCTCCTCCAGTTTTCCAAAAGGATTAAACATTCCCAATCTATACTGTTTCTATTATGTTTTATAAGATCTACAGTAAACATATCATACTCAATTGTATTTGACTCTCTTAATGGACTGTAAACTCGTTAAGGATAATCTACCCTGTCCTTTTTTGTGCTTAGTATATAAAATAAGCACTCAATCATTTTCACTAGATTGATATAAATATGCCCATCTCATGATTATTTCTTCATTCATTCAAACATTTTTAGACCAATACTGATGGAGCTTTCAAAGTCCAAATGATAGAAAGAAGAAAAAGAAATGGGCACTGAAATACATAAATAATTCATTAGATAAAGTAAATGCTGCCCCGTTCGTGATATAGTTATACCTTATTTTATCACAGTTTTTTCCATTACATATATTTTAAGAATGTATTTTTTTTGTTTTTTTAAAAAAATCAAGATTACTTTGCCTCTGGGCTGTTTAAAAAACCACTTGTTTTTTTACATTGCTTACTAACTGAGACAAATTATACAGAAGAAGAAATAAGATATTAAGATTGGAAAGCAACACTAAGTTATCATTATTTGCAGATAATAAGATTGTATACTGGTCTACCAAGAGAATCAACTGAAAAACTGTTAGAATTGATCAGAATTCAGTAAAGTAGCTGAAGAAGAAAAAAAATCAATAGCCTTGATATATAATAGCACCAACCAGCCAGAAATGTTACTGGAATAAAATACAGTAATAGAAAAAAAATATATAAAACACCAGAAGTATACTTCAAAATAAATGTGGAAAATCTATTGGAATAAAAGTTTAAAACAAGTAGAAAGGTATATGGTCTTCTATTCTGTCAAATTAATGTATTCATTTAATGTACTCTAAATAAAAATGCTAGCAGAATGTTTTCTGAAAAAAATTATAAAGTTTAATCTATCCCTTATATCCTATATGAAAATGAATTCTAGATGGATTTAAAATATGAATGTGAAACCCCCCTAAATTAAAAGCAGTCTAAGAAAACTGTCTAAAATTTATCTAATGACTAAGTTATTTGTGACCCAAAATCTCAAAGGCTTAAGGTACTAGAAAGTTCAGTAAAATTTATCCATGCAGCCCTGACTGGTTTGGCTCAGTGGATAGAGCGTCAGCCTGCAGATGAAGTGTCCCAGGTATGTACCTTGGTTGTATCTCTTGCATGGTTCTTGGGAGTCGAAATTGATGCTAATACAATAGAAGACAATTTAGCAACATCTACAGACTATCATTGGAACTTTTTTTTGATTCTTTAATTTCATGAACTTACCTAGCAAGTATGCTCATATATATGTTAAATGATGTATGCACAATCTTTTTCAATAGCAAAAGGAAACCATCTATATTTTCAAATTAAAATATTTCCAACTAATTAAATGAAATAAAGCAAGCTGCAGAACAGTATGTACAAGAATGCCACACCTAGCCTTGACTGGTTTGGCTCAGTGGATAGAGCATCAGCCTGCAGACTGAAGGGTCCCAGGTTCGATTCAAGTCAAGGGCATGTACCTTGTTGCAGGCCCATCCCCAGTAAGGGGTGTGCAAGAGGCAGCTGATCAATGTTTCTCTCTCATGGATGTTTCTAACTCTCTATCCCTCTCCCTTCCTTTCTGTAAAAAAATCAATAAAATATATATATATATTTTAAAAGAGTGCCATGACTATAAGTTTAAAAAAAAAAGTCAGCTCTGGGAGAATATACAACAAACTGATCATAATATTTTGCCTCTAGGAAAAGGACTGGGGAGGCTAGAAGAGAAGCACTGGGAGGAAGATTGCTTTGAACTGTTTGCTGTTTCTATAACTTTTAACCATGTATATCCTATATAATAAAAGTGTGGTATACAAACTGTCCCCTTGACTGGGAGGTCATCCTGGAGTTCGACCAGGGGGTGGGGCGGGCCGGGGTAAGGGAGGGAGGTCCCAGCTGGCAGCTGCTAGAGACCTTACAAGTGTACGGATTTCCTGCACTTGGCCTCTAGTTAATTAATAAATAAAATTACATAATTCCTATGGGACAAAAGAAAAGAAAAAAGCAGAGCCAAGGGATGTCTTCATTTCTAAGAGGTCTCCTTGCTTCTAAATAATTAAGAGATGGCCTATACATGCACAGCCACTAGTCACATATTGCTACTGAGCAAATGAAATGTGGTTAGTTCAAATTGAGATGTGCTATAGTGTAAATGCACACTGCATTTAAAAGCCATCAGTGTGGTCAAAAAAATAAAATAACTCAATTTTTAAAACTATCATTTGACTTTGGGTGGTGGGCACACAGTAAAATATATAGATCTTGTAACATAAGAATCCACTCCTGAAACCTATGTGATCCTATAAACCAAGGTCACCCTAATAAATTTAATAAAAATAAAAACTATTGATTACATGTTGAAATACAGTATATTATTTTGGATATATTAAGTAAAATATCATTAATTTCACTAGTTTCTTTTTACTTATTTTAGTGTGTGTACTGAAAATTTTTAAATTCCACATGTGATTTATGCTGCAATTTATTGGACAGCTCAAAGCTAGACTAATACTCTTAATCACTGGTAACCTTAAGAAAAAATTCTAGGTTCTAGAATCATGAAAATTGATTTTTTTAAAAATTTGATGTGAGAGGATTCTCCAAAGTCGAGGTTCTACCATTTTTTGAAAATTAAAGAGCATAGAAATAAGCCCAGACTAGATCAATTAGCTTTCCAAATAGTACAATAAAAAATGTCTTCTTTTGACAACTGCAAAATCAATTCACCAGCCAGAAGGTATTTACATGTACACATTTATGTTATGTTCTATATGATACTTGCATGCTCTGTATATGATGTATATTGTCCTATTTGGTTTTCTAGATATAAAATATTTTAGGCATTTTTATTCTCTATTATGATCCATTCTATATAATTGGACATTCTTTAAAATGTCAAAGGCAGAATTACAACAGATGGAGTTTGCAAATCTTTTATGAGCATACTAGCTTCTAAGAAGGAATGAAAGTGATTTTCAATGAATTTTTTTTTTTTTTTTAAGAGACAGAGAGAGGAAGAGCAAGATAGAAGCATCGATGAGTCGGCTGCCTTCTGCACAGTCCCTATTGGGATGGAGCGTGCAACCCGGGAATATGCTCTGATCAGAAATCCACCTGGCAACCTGTTGGTGCATGAAATGATAATCAACTGAGCCACAGGAGCCGGGCAAGGGAATGTATTTTAATATGGAGTTTTAAACTCAATAGCCATTTAAAAATACTAATTTAAGGTAATTATCGTAACTATTCTGTGATAGCAATTCTTTTACTGGGCACAACTATTAGATATGGAAAGTTAAATGTTTAGTTTTCTTAGGGAGGGCAGAAAAATTATGAACCTTTCCATTTTAGGATGAGGGTTGAATGAAATTAAAAATCAACTATGATAAAAACACTCAGAAACATTCAAACACATGGAAGCCAAATAGCATGTGATTAAACAATGTGATTAATCAATAATGAGATCAAAAAAGAAACAAAACAATTCCAGGAAAAAAATGAAAATGAACAAACCCAAAATATATTGGACACAGCAAAAGCAGTTATGAGAGGGAAGTTTATAGCACCAGAGGCCTACCTCAAAAAACAAGAAAAATTAATAATAAACTATTTAACTCTACAATTTAAAGAATTAGAAAGAGAACAATAAGAAAAAACTAGAGTAAGTAGAAGGAAAGAAACAATAAAGATTAAATCAGAAATAAATGACATAAAGACTAAAAAGCAATACAAAAGATAACTGAAACCAAGAGCTGGTTCTTTGAAAAGATAAACAAGATTGACAAATCTTTAGCCAGACTCACCAAGAATCAAAGAGAAAGAAACCAAGTAATTAAAATCAGAAAACAAATGTGGAAGTAACAACCGACGTCACAGAAATACAAAGGATTATAAGAAAATATTATGAGCAACTAACTATATGCCAATAAGCTGGACAATGTGGATAAAATGGACAAATTCTTAGAAAAATACAATCTTTCAAAACTGAATCAGGAAGAATCAGAAAACGTGAATAGGCCAATATCAATTGAGGAAATTGAAGCGTAATCAAAAAACTCCCAGCAAACAAAAGCCCTGGTCCAGATGGCTTCATTGAGAGTTTTACCAAACATTCAAAGAACTAACTATTCCAAACTTTTCCAAAAAATTCAAGAGGAAGGAATACTTCCAATGACTTAAAAAAAATAATGCTGACATTATCCTAATTCCAAAGTAGATAAAGATGCTACAAAGAGAATTATAAGCCAATATCCCTGATGAACACAAATGCTAAAATCCTCAATAAAATATTAGCAAATCGGGTCCAGCAATATATTAAAAATTTCATACACCATGACCAAGTGGCATTTATTCCAGGAATGCAAGGCTGGTAAAATATTTGCAAACCAATAAGCGTGATGCATCACATAAAGAAACTGGAAGACAAAAATCACATGATCATTACAATAAACCTAGAAAAAGCATTTGACAAAATCCAACACCCATTTTTTATTTAAAAAAACAACAACAACCTCTCAACAAAGTGGGAATAGAGGGATCATAACTCAACATAATAAAAGCCATATATAACAAACTACAGCCAACATCATACTCATGGGCAAAACTAAAACAATTTCCCCTAAGAACGGAACAAGGCAGGGATGTCCACTTTCACCACGCTTATTCAAAATAGTACTGGAAGTACTAGCCACAGTGATTAGACAAGAAGAAAGCATAAAAGGCATTGAATTGGAAAGAAGAAAGTAAAATTTTCATTATTCACAGATGACATGATACTGTCCATAGAAAACCCTAGACTCCACACACAATCCCCCCCCACTATATTTAATAAACAAATTCAGCAAAGTAGCATGATACAAAAGTAACACTCAGAAATTGATGGCATTTTATACACCAATAATGAATTCTCAGAAAGAGGAACTAAAGAAACCATCCCAATTTCCATTGCAACAAACAAAACAAAAATTAAGATACTAAGGAATAAATTTAAGCAAGGAGGTAAAAGACTTGTACTATAAAAACTACAGGATGTTGGGGGGAGGGGATAGAGGAAGACATAAACAAGTGGAAGAATATACCAAGTTCATGGATTGGTAGAATTATTATCACTAAAATGTTCACACCACCCAAAGCAATCTATAGATTCAATGCAATCCCCATTAAATTATCAATGGCATATGTAATCTAGAATACATACTCCAAAAATTTATATGGAACCAAAAACAATCTCAAATAGCTGCAGCAATTTTGAGAAAGAAGAACAAAACTGAAGAGCTCACAGCACCAGATATCAACTTATACTGCAAAACCACTATTCTCAAAATTGCCTGGTATTGGCACAAGGACAGACATATAGATCAATGGAACAGAGACTCCAGAAATCAACCCAAGCCATTATGCTCAATTAATATTTTACATAGGAGGCAAGTACATACAATGGAGTCAAGACAGTCTTTTCAATAAATGGTTTTGGGAAAATTGGACAGATACATGCAAAAAATGAAACTAGACCACCAACTTACATCAAACACAAGAATAAAGTAAAAATGGATAACAAACTTAAATGTAAGATATGAAACCATAAAAATCCTAGATAAAACCATAGGCAGCAAAATCTCAGACATCTCTTGTAGCAATATAATTACAGATACATCTACTAGGGCAAAGGAAACTAAGGGCAAAATAAACAAATGGAACTACATCAAAATATAAAGCTTCTGCACAGTAAAAGAAATAATCAACAAAATGAAAAGAGGGCCCACTTTACAGGAGAACCTATTTGGCAATGATATATCTGATAAGGGCTTAATCTCCAAAATTTATAAGGAACTCATACAACTTTACAAAAGAAAAGCAAACCAGCCAATTAAAAAATTGGCAAAGGATCTAAATAGGCACTTCTCGAAAGTGGACATACAAAGGCCAAAATATGTATGAAAAAATGCTCAAAGTCACTGATCACCAAATTAAAAGGACACCTTACACCTGTCAGAATGGCTGCCATTGACAAATCAACAAATGACAAACACAGGAGAGGATATGGAGAAAAGGGAAGCCTAGGTCACTGCTGGTGGGAATGTAGACTGGTGCGGCCACTATGGAAAACAGTATGGAGTTTCCTCAAAATATTAAATATGGAACTGCCATTTGACCCACTGATCCCACTCCTAGGGATATATCCTGAGAAACCCGAAACACCAATCAGAAATAATATATGCATAATCTTATTAACCAATATCACTCCAATAAATTTTTTAATGAAATAAATAAATAATATATGCATCCCTATGTTTATAGAAGCACAATGTACAATAGCTAAAATCTGAAATTAGTATAAGAACCCATCAGTAGATGAGTGGATAATAAAGCTGTGGTACATTTATACCATGGAATACTATGCAGCAGTAAAACAGAAGGATCTCTTACCCTTTGAGACAGCATGGAGGGATCTAGAGAGTATTATGCTAAGCCACTGGCTTAGCATAATACTTGGCCACAAGGTTAACATGAGTTTTCTGACCACTGTGCTAAGCAAAATAAGCCAGTCAGAGAAAGATAAGTATCACATGATCTCATTCATATGTGGAATCTAATGAACGAAATAAACTGTTGAACCAAATAGATCCATAGATATAGAAGCAGGGAACAGACTGTAGAATCTCAGAGGGAAGGTGGGTGGGTGGGAAGAGATCCACCAAAGAACTTGTATGCACATATGCATAGGCCATGGACACAGACAATAGGGTGGTGAAGGCCTTGGGCGAAGGGCAGGGACAGATTATAAGGGGTTGATGGCAGAGAAAAAAGGGGACGTGTGTAATACTTTCAACAATAAAGATTTTTAAAGTAATGAAATATTGGAGGACAACTTATAAGTTTGTTGATAATGTGATTGAGAGAATTGGACTTCACATTAGTTCATTTGTGTGAAGTAGGCAGTCACAGTTCATTAGTTAAGACATAGTTGAATCTGCTGGTGTATCACAGTGGTTGAGTGTCAACCTTTGAACCAGGAGGTCACAGTTCGATTCTCAGTCAGGGCACATGCCTGGATTGTAGGCTTAATCCCCAGTATTTTTACTGATTTTGAGGCGGGGGGGGGGGGGGGAAAGAAGGGAAGAGAGAGAGAAATTGATGTGAAACTAAAACCCTTCCATGCACAGAATGACACCTAGCCAACTAAACCACACTGGCCAATGAATGCTACTTATTGAACTCTTAACCTAGGAAAAGTTATGGCATGTGTTTACCTGCTTTATTCTAACAGTTATCTTTGCTAATTAAAATGTAGTAAGTAGTTTATTATTTAAATTGTACACATACACACACACAGACACACACACACTCAGGAGTTCTGATTACATGGTACAGCATGAGGTTTCTTTATAGATTTGCCAAAAAGGAAAGAGACTTTAAGAGTGAAAAAAAAATATAACAATTAAATTCTAAAACCAGACTCGGCATATTTTTAAAGCCTAAAGAAGAAGTTTTAGAAATTATTTACCACAATGACATGTTATTTAAATCACAATTTCAAATGTTATAATTTAGAGCCTACTAGTCATATAATTTATGTTTATCCTTTTATTCTAGTCTAATATTCCCCTTAAAGTATGGCCTTCTGAGGCACCAAAAAGAGTAGTAGTTCTGTTAGTTATATATACACCACCAATAATTTTGGAAATTCCAAAGGTCAAATTGTAACCAGGAAATCTATAATAATAAAAAGCATAATTAGCTAATTAGACCGGACAGCCGGACGACCTCCCAGATGAAGCCAGGGCTCTGAGGGCTGAGCCCCTTGCACAGATATCATGCATCGGGTCTCTAGTATAATATAAATAGCACTGACCACTCAATGATTTCAGCTAATGCTCCAGAATAATTTTTTTTATAATCTATGAGAGAGATTGAGGAAGGAATTGAGAACTTTAAAAATGCCAAGTATGTCAACCTTCATCCTCTATGTCAGAGGAATACGTTTATGAGGCATGTTTATCTAAGTGGAGAATACTGGCCTTTTGACTAGTAGGTAACATTTAAGTTTCCTAAGACTGAAACAGGTTTCAGCCACAGCAGTTTTCCTTTGGTATTTGATGTTGCTCCTTCTCCTACCTCTCTGACGGTAATTTATTATGAAGTCAAGTCACATCGGCAGCATCTGCGAAACAATTACTGCATCTAGGACTGACTCTGCAGTCTAATCCATCATAATTATGACAGGCCTCTTTGAAGATGCTATGATGCATGACTTAAAAATAGCACATTAGTGTGCAAATGGATCAGCATCTCATTTCACCAATATGCATTTAGGGTTGTAATTTAGCTCAGGACCATTTGACTCTCTCCGAATCACTCAAGAATGGAGGCTGTATTTCCCCCGCATAAAGCTGTAGATGATGCTCAAAATTTGTGAAGAGTGCTTTTGTTTTTTTGCTTTTATTTTTTGGTTTATTGATTTTGTTGGTGGTGTGTCTTTTACTGCTCTAAGAGAGAAAAAACACACACACACATCCTTTAAATCTCATGCCAGCTTTTTTTCAAGGAGATAAGAGAGTCAATTTATAGATCTGTATAGTGGCCTGTGTAGCTCTGTATACTATAAGGCAGTACGACCTTATATTTAGAATTTTTTTCATGTTCTAATATTAAAAATACATAAAAACACTCTGCCATCATCAAATGAGTTTTGTTTATTGATATATGCAAATTATTGGGGGAGGTGAATTCTTAAGACCTATTCTTTATAGGGACTGCATCTCCTGGAGGCCAGGTGTTCCAGCATCCTCCTTAGAAAGTTACTATACGTGTCTCTGGCACCCCCACCGACAGGCGCTGTCCCTATCAGTAATTCGGCAGTTAGGAACTAACTTGTTCTTGACACGGGGAATGTTAAATAAAGATGATATATTTGATAATGCCTACTGAATAGATGACACTGTTCTCCAAAATTGTTTTAGAATCTTTCTACCAAAATGGGACATGATTTCCCAATTTTACATTTAGTTTAAGATATGTGCAGGATGATGGCCTCAGCATTGTCTAGTAAATGTCCCTGCAGGTAGGGCGGCTCTAAAATGTTGGTTTCAATCTCTACCTTCTGTATCTATTAAATTCCCTTTATTTAGCTTGACTTTGTTTCTTAATTAATACATCAATTTAGTATGGTGGTTAAGTCCTATTCTGATAGTAAGCAAAGTGTGTTGTTGTTGCTGTTGTTGTTTTTTAATAGGGAATTACTTATGAAATAAAAACTTTTAAAATGTAATATTAAAGCTAAAATTTTCAAGGAAAATAATCCTCAATCCAAAACATATTTTCAACATCTTAATTAGTGTGTCAAATCTACATGTTAGGTCTAGAATATAATGCTTCATTATATTATATCATCATATATATCATCATATATGTATATTAAGTATGGGGAATTTGAGATGAATATTAACCTTTTTATGGCAAAACTGACATTTACATCTCTCTCATCTGATAAGAAATTTCAACCTCAATATTAAAAAAATCTGTGAAGCTGTATTTCACATCTCTTAAAAAGGAACCAATGAATACACAAGCACGTCAAAGTCTCAACGTTCTTGCATTTCCAGAGGTGCATTAATTAAACAGGTAGCCGCAGACCTATGGCAAACATGTATATTGTGAGTGCCTCGGTGTGTGACGTGCTTCGGGAGGCCTGGCCAGGCTTTTCATAGTCCTCAGTAGATACTGTTTAGTTCCAATGTGTGAAGTTTTACAATTTGTTTCTTATCTTAAAATAACAGTATAGACAGAATTTAATAATGTGTAGATTATTTGAGGCAGGAGAGTCAGGAGGAATGTCACTGAAGATTAGAGAAGAGGCTTACAGACAGAAGTCTGGGTTTAAGATGTGGAAACACCTGACAGTTTAGAAATAAATCTGCTCATAGTTTGCAGCTGTCGTCGGCCAGTGTCCCAGCTGATAAGATGGACATGCTTTTTTTCTCAGTTCTTACCGTATCTGTTAATCCTGGGGCTATTTTTTTCAAATTTGAGCTTACTCTTGGTCTTTTTCATCAAACTAATATGTGCCAAGGAAAAAAAATCATCAAACATAATTAGACTTGAGATTTGACACAAGCATTGTTTGTTTCTCATGAATTATAACAATTATCTGAATAATTTTTCAGTTTCAATCAGTGCCATCATTCTAATGGCCAACGGTGAGCTGGCTGGCCTTCCTCAGACACCCTTTAGTGCACAGAATACACGCTATCAAAAGTTTAACATTTTTCAATTAAAAAAACAACAAAAGGACTGCAGGAACTGTAGTTGTTTGGGTTTGATCTCACTGATACCCTACCTGAGAATCTGTCTGGTGGGCAAGGAGACCCCAGGCAAAGCTGAAGTGTGTGTGGTGATAGAAGAGATGAATGGGAAACAGACTTCCCGTCTCAGGGAGCTATGCCTGCCAGCCCCGCGGGCCCCTTTGAAGAGCCCATGTGTGCCAAGAGAGAGCTCGTATTTATTTGTCCTCCCCACAGAGGGCCTCTGATGGCTAGTCAATGTCAGCGTCCAAAATAGAAAAACCCAATGTCCTGCAGCCTTGTTTAGGTGAATGCAGGGCCCCAAGCTTTTTTCATTCTTCTGTGGACCAGCCCAACCTCCTCGTGTCTGGTGCTGAGAAGAAAGGGTGAGGTGGGGGCACATGTTTAGAGAGTCTCTTGCCCTCCAAGTCAAGTATTGGAGCCAGAGGTTTGGGGGAAGTAGAGTACTGAATTGTGCTTGACTTGTAAGTTTTTTTAAAAATATATATATATTTTATTGATATTTTACAGAGAGGAAGGGATAGAGATAGAGAGCCAGAAACGTCGATGAGAGAGAAACATCGACCAGCCGCCTCCCGCACACCCCCCACTGGGGATATGCCCGCAACCAATGTACATGCCCTTGACGGGAATCGAACCTGGGACCCCTCAGTTCGCAGACCGACGCTCTACCACTGAGCCAAACTGGTCTTGGCTTGACTTGTAAGTTTTAAGATAAACAGGACTTAGTTTCAAAGACTGGAATAAGATCATTCCAATAACCAGATGATGCAGTACAAACTATGGAACCTAGTCAAGACAACATAAAGAGAATGGGGTTGGGGAGAGACTACCATAATATATTTGATGCTTTCATTTTTATATGTTGAGGTATACTTTTCCCCAAAAATCCAATAGAATGAATTCAAATAATATATGAGAACTTCATGTAATTTATGACAGGGTTCATAATCAATGTTTTTTAAAAATATAATGACAGTGGCAATTATAAAAATAACCTATCATGTACTTATTCTTTTATTCAACAAATGTTATTGAATATATCCTATGTGCTAGCCACTATTGTAGCCAATAGCTACAAAAGAGACAAACAGTTCTGCCTCTTGGACCTGATATTTTAGTGGGGAGAGAAATTGTAAACATAATAAAGAATAAATTGTATGGTATAGTATGAAGATCTTCAGTGCTAAGGGGGGAATGAAGAAATAACAAGGCAGGTAATAGGGGATCAAAGAGTACCAGAGAGGGGTTGTAGGTTGCAGTATTAAATACTTTAATCAGAGTAAGTCTCATTGATATAGTATGATATGAATAAAGTCTTGGAGCCAAATATAATAAATATCTAATTCACCAAGATGATCTTAATTAATCAATGTGTTAATTTTATGTTATTGAATACACTGTCCCATGTATTCAGCCCTAAAATAAGAATGGAAAAAGAAACAAATTATCAAGATACAGAAGACAACTATAACAGGGTGTCAGCTAAGTTTTAAATTTTTATTTTTATATTGAATGTATTGGGGTGACATTGGTTAATAAAATTATATAAGTTTCAGGGGTATAATTCTACAATACATCATCTTCATATAGTATTTTGTGTTTATCACCCCATCATCATTTATCCCCCTTTTAACCTCTTTTTTCTCTCACAGTTCCTTTTACCCTCTTGTAATCACTATACTGTTACCTGTGTCTGTGAGATTTTTTTTAAATCTCTTCACCTTTTTCACCCAGCTGCCTTACCCTCTTCCCTTTGACAGCTATCAGTCTGTTCTCTGTTTCTATGAGTCTATTTCTTTTTCATTTGCTAGTTCATTTTTCTCATTAGATTTCATATATAAGTGAAATCAAATGGTATTTGTCTTTCTCTGACGGACTTATCTCACTTAGCATAATACTCTCTAGGTACATTCATACTGTCCAAAGGGTAAGATTTTTTTTTATGGGCCGAGTAGTATTCCATTGTGTGTTGTTTTATGTCCAAGGGCATCTAAAGTATTAACATGAAACAAATAACACACCTAACATTTTACTGAGAAATTCTATAGTAGGAATCCTTGCAACACAGACATTTTGGCAATTATGCACTTCATGGAATCTGATCATTATAGAAGTGGTCGTTTCCTATGACGGTCTCAAAAGACACGTCCCTGTGTTTTTGAAATGTTTAATACAGCCTTGAACAGCTCCATCTTCATACTGATCTATACTTTATCTGCCACTTGCCATGACAATCTAGTCATTTTCTTCCTCCTATTTTGGAACAATTAGTGATTACTGTGTTTCACTAATAAGTGATTACTGTGTCTTTGTAAGGTGTTACAAAGTTATTCTTGAGGGTAAAATAAATATTCAACTTAAAAATGAAGATGCTGTTAAACCTCAATGGGCTATCAATTTAATATATGTGCCAGTCCTAAAGAAAACCACCACCATTTTTTCATAACATAAGTGAAATTACTTTAGTCCATCCAAAAAGAAAAAAGATTAAAATGATTTCTCTAGTGATTAAAGCATTAGGAAAATAAGAAACATCAACTATATAGGCGTTTTAAAGGGACTTTATATGAGCACATATTAATCAGAAACATGTTCTTTCATACATTATGATTACTCTCATCTTAATCTTCTGTGTTCTGTTAAAACATCTGATAAATATCTTAGATCACCCAAACTTTAGTGACATTTTTAAATGGTATCAAAAGAGAAATAGAAAATTATACACACACAAACACACACTCACACACCTCTGGCTCAGATTATATATATATATATCACAGGAAAGGATTTTTCTTCTGGAAACACAATTTATGATTTATGGGATCCAGAAGTAAATATGGTCTCTATCTTCACAGATTTTTTAAATTATTTAATGCAGAAGATATGATACATACACTAGTATATGAGAATAGCTATTCAGAACAAGAAGGCTGATTTCTAGGTCTGGATATGAATTCTGAACAAGTCACAACTTCCACAAATCATGATTAAAAAAAAAAAATCTCTAATGCCATAGAGGGAAATTAACAAGAATACATCAAAGGTCTTTATGAGTCCTACAATGCTATAATTCTCTAACACTGGCAAGAATAAATATGTACAGAGGTGTCATTGAAATGCCATCATAAAGACTACTTTTGGTCTGGGAGGTATAATTTTCACCTCATTTACATATAAGTAAGCAGAAGCTGAAAGTGTAAAGTGGCTTGGCATAGCTGATGCGAGCCAGAGGTAGATATGAAATGCAGGGCTGTCCAGCTGCTGAGCCACCGTGTGAACAGAGGGGTCGGGCTGCTCAGGGCAGAGATGCAGACTTAACACTCCTTATCCCTTCCCCAGGGAAGCTCCGGATTGGCTGATATGAGTACATTATCAGGCAAGCACATTCTCCTGTGTGAAATAAATGACTAAGGAGCTTTCTTCAATGCAGTCTAGATAATAAACTATTACTTAAGACTCTTTGCTTCCAAGAAACATTGGGCATCCTTAATGCAGGTACTTTGGACAATGGACAGAAATGACAGTTTGATCACTGGAACTGTGAGTTTCTGATTATGAATTGATAAATGTATAAATCTGTTTAAACATCAACCTCTTATGAGTTTGATTAGAACAAATGACTTTCTGAAGGAAAAATAAAATTGGGCTCTGGTTTTTCAAATGAAAAAAGCAGATCCTGAGCAGTGGTGTCTGCCCCAAAGTGAAATCTTTTTGACAGCTCTACCAAGTCTCTTTGTAAGTGCATTGCTGATAAACTAGAGACGAATACGTACACATTGGTGCATGGACACGAGTACACACCCACACTATTGGAAGAGAGTCGCATCATATGTGACTTACGAAACACTGGTGCTATTAGATATTCACATGCATCTTTAAAAAGGGTCAGACTGCCGAAACTGGTGTAGTTCAGTGGATAGAGGGTCGGCCTGTGGACTGGAAGGTCCCGGGTTCGATTCTGGTCAAGGGCATGTACCTTGGTTGTGGGCACATCCCTGGTGGGGGTTGTGCAGGAGGCAGCTGGTCGATGTTTCTCTCTCATTGATGTTTCTAGCTTTCTATCCCTCTCCCTTCCTCTCTGTAAAAAAATCAATAAAGTATTAAAAAAAAAAAAAAGGTCAGGCTAAGGAAGAGTAAGTAAGAAAAACTGAGTTAAAGACAAATGGAAAACTTTCTCTAATGAAAGTCCTCAAGGCACTTAATATGAATGGTGGGACCTTTACAATGTCACTGTGGCGTGGGGCATTCTGCACACACACAGGCTGGATACAGATGCACTGTCTACATAGTATCCTGAAACCAATATCCCATGGCGAGCACACACTGGAAAAACCTATGTCAGGTGTATATGATCATTTTATGTAGTTTTAATGTACATGGACCTTGAGGTATTAACGAGAACTTGTGGTCTTGGAGAATACAAATTAATGTCATCACTCATAACTTATCTGTAAAGAGCTTCTGTATTCATCTCCAAGAGCCAAGAACCTGTATATATGCAAGTCTTGCTTTACTGTCAAATTAAACATGTAAATACTGAATTGTTTTCTTTGCCTTATTTTCTCCAATTACATAATTGTTCTAAATTCTTGCCTTAGCTCAAAAATATCTTCTGTCCTGGTGAAAATATTTGGAGACAGTTTCAAATCTTCAACCTAAAATAAAAGTTTTGAAACAGTAACTCCTAACTCTGAAATTAATAGTAACATTTTTTTTCTTGATAATTTTAAAAATAGCAGTCATTTAATTAATGCCCAAAGTGATTTTCATCATATATACATACAGCAAGACCTTGAATAATGTCATTTCGCTCAATGTTGATGAGATGCTGTCGGAACTTAACTCTTGTTTACATCAATTAGCCTATGGTAAAACTAGTTTCTTTATACGTTTTCTCATTTATAGTTGCAGAAACCTATTTACAACATTAAGTAAGGGCTTACCATATGTTAAGAGGTAAATAAGTACTTAGAATTTTTTGAGCTATTTATTCATTTTTAATATATTTTTATTGAGTTTCTTGGGATAACATTGGTTAATAAAATTATATAGGTTATAAGTGTGCAATTCTATAACACATCATCTGTATCTTGTACTGTGTTTTCACCACCTAAAGTCTAGCCTTTTTCCATGATCATTATCTCCCTTTCACCCTTTTCTACCTGCCCCTAACCCCTTTCCCTGTGGTAATCACCATACTGTCTAGGAGGTGTGTGTGTGTGTGTGTGTGTGTGTGTGTGTGTGTGTGTGTGTGTGTTTTTCTTAATTCCTTAATTTGTTTCATCCAGCCCCCATCCCAACTCCCTTCCATCTGAGTACTTAGTCTTCAAATTAAATCTTAAAAGCTGGCTTTTGTGATCTCTACATTCCCACCTGTCACATCAAGAAAGCCACTCCTAATTGTCCAATACCTAATCACATTAAAAATGTAACAGAAGCATGAGGACTGGCATAAGGTTAACTTTTTATATATTAAATTATAGAAATAAAATCAGAGCTGAGAGTCTACACTAGCTTAAAATTGCAATTAAGGATACCTAAAATAAGAATTAAAAAAAGTAGCCTTTTATAATTATTTTCTAAATATCAGAAATGCTATTATGCTCATACATAAAAAAATTTCATCAGCTTTGAAGTGAACAATTAAAATGTTGATAACATGACCACAAAAATCCCTGTTTTCTTCTAAATTCTTCCAAATATGCCATGAATTGATAGAGGTTTTTTAAAAAAATATTTTATTGATTTTTTACCGAGAGGAAGGGAGAGAGATAGAGAGCTAGAAATGTCGATGAGAGAGAAACATCGACCAACTGCCTCCTGCATTCCCCCCCCCCCCCCAGGGGATGTGCCCGCAACCATGTACATGCTCTTGACCAGAATCGAACCTGGGATCTTCCAGTTCGCAGACCGATGCTCTACCACTGAGCCAAACCGGTTTCGGCTTGATAGAGTTTTTATAAAACAACCCTGAAGCATAAATTGAATAAATAAAATAAGAAAAACAGGAAGATTCAGCTTCCCAGCAAAAGTTTTATTTAGACTATCCTGTGTAACTCTTCACTATCCCAAAATACACAGAAAAGCATTACTTTTTTAATTTTTTAAGTTGTGAGTTAAAGAGAAAAGTGTGCTCTCAGGGTGTAATCTGGTGATTGTCCCTTAAAGGTAGCATTGCACTGATGTTTATCTTCATAGGACTCGCCAGGAACGAAAAGGAGAGAAAAAAAGAATATTTTTTAAAAGATTGTAAACTCACTAAATCTAAGCATTGAGAAAAACTAAAAAATATACTTCCACATATGTCTGCATTAAAAATACTTTTTGAATTCAAAGTAAAACCTAATTACCTACAAAATAATTTCCACATAACCACTGCATTATTTACATCTCACAAATGTACATGTTCCAAATTTACAGGTCAAGTCAAATGGTACATTTAAAATTAACTTGGCCAATGGTTTGCCCAACACACATAGCTAGCTATATGTCTGTTATCATGACTTTAACTATATCTGTTAAAAGATGAATTAGCTTTTTGTTTGGAATAGCTTCAAGTTAATAGATTACAGAATGATCTGGTACAAGTTTATGGCACTTTTCATAGAATAATATCATTTTCTAGAGAAAAAAATCTAATAGAAAATGTCATCAACTTTCTGCTTAAAATTATCATATGAATTTTCTTGTGTCAAAACATTACTTTTGGCCATAGTCAGTTTGACTCAGTGGATAGAGCATCGGCACATGGACTGCAGGGTCCCGGGTACGATTCTGGTTGCAGGTTCCTGGCCCTGGTTGGAGTGCGTGCAGGAGACAACCAATCGATGTGTCATTCTCACATCAATGTTTCTCTCTGCCTCTCCCTTTCCCTTCCACTCTTGCTAAAAAGAAAAAAAAATCAATGGAAAAATATCCTCAGGTGAGGATTAACAACAACATCAAACCCCCCAAAATCCCATAATTCATTACCTTTACACTGCAATTATATTTGAATATGGTATATACACTACAAATCGGAAGTAATGTACACTCAAATGTTATCAACCCCCTAAGAGTAGCTTTCCCTTGTTTCTGTCTTTTCCATGTTCCCATGGATATAAGAACTCTGGTTTTAATTTCCATCTTATAAGTATGGCACCATAAGATAAGTCCAACATTTAAAGTAAGCACTGAAGTAGGATGAAGAAAAAGAACCTCTCAGATTAACTCTTAAAGGTTACAGGGCTGTAGTAACCAGAAGTACCAACATTTCCTTGAAAGGGCTTTGCTAAAATTCAAAACCGTATTTCCTTTGAACTCCTCCCCCTCACCTGTTTCAAAGAACTACAATGAAATAAACACACTTGTAACATTCATTTGTTTTAGTCTTTGGCTTTAAATATCTTACTTTTTACTCTACTTGTCCTCTTCCATCTCCCCCAGAGCTTCTAACCAAATTCCAACTCCACTAACTAACTCTCACATTCACAGTGTGGAAATGTTTAACACTGCCTTCTAAGCTCACGGTTAGCAATAAAGATCATAAAGTACTCTGAAGTTAAATTAATTTCATGTGAGAAGAGAACAAAGGGTAGAAGAAAATGGCGGTTCATGTCCTAATGGGAAAATTGCTTTAATCACATCTGAAGAAAGCAGAACTCTGAACTGTCAGATGTTTCTGTTCGAAGGTCTTGACTTACAGCTCCGATATTACCCAGGCCCCTGTGTATGGCATTTCATCCAAACTCAGCACTGCTCTGCGGGAAGAGCCTGCGGGTTAGAATCCCAGAACTGGGTGGGCATTCTGACCCCTCTCAGTTTCCTACAATTCAAGGCAAACTCTTTCCCATGTTCCAATGCGCTCTCTCTTTCTCTCTCTCTCTCTCTCTCTCTCTCTCTCTCTCCCTCTTTTTCTTTCTCTATGAGGCAACATTCCACATAAAAAAGGTGGTGAAAATCACTGGAGTCAAACGCTCATGCACTCATGCAGATACACACACACACAACTGCCTCATCTTAACTGCAGCTAATGCTTTGAGAGAATGTTTAAAATTGCATTACTGAAGCAATGCTGGGAAAATGTGTTTCTTCCTGTTTCCCTGCTGGGAATACTTTAAAATTTTTAAGGCTTTTTTCAGAACCCACTCCAGCATTTCCAATGTTGGAAGACTGCTACAGACCCACCAATCTTAGAAAGATTTAAAGTATTCCAACTCCCAGTTAATTAAAGTTTTAAATGATCCTATATAATAAAAGCAGAGTATGCAAATTGTCCCATTGACCAGGAGTTGTCTGGGAATTCGCCCAGGGTGCAGGGCTGGCTGGGGAGGGGAGGGAGGCCCCGGGGCAGCAGGTGGCCAGAGGAAGGAGGGAGGGATTACTGGGATGGCAGCCAGCAGCCGCTAGGGACCCTACCAGTGCACAGATTTTTAAAAGTGTAACGTGTTGAATAAACATTCAGGCTTTTTGTAATAAATATAACTCAAAAATTAAAAAAGTTTCAAAAGTCCTTTCGTTTATTTTTTTTAACATATATTTCATGCTCTGGCAATTGATCCTAAGACGTTATTATAGAGAAACACTGAAATCACCCTTTCTTTTTCAGTTTTCATGCTATTTAATTAAAGACAATTATATTTTATTAAAAGGCATCATGGAATTTTTTGAAAGAATAAGCATTATGGCCGAAACCAGTTTGGCTCAGTGGATAGAGCTTCGGCCTGCGGACTCAAGTGTCCGTAGTTTGATTCCGGTCAAGGGCATGTACCTTGGTTTCGGGCACAGCCCCGATAGTGGGGGTGCAGGAGGCAGCTGATCGATGTTTCTCTCTCATCAATGTTTCTGACTTTCTATCCCTCTCCCTTCCTCTCTGTAAAATATCAATAAAATATAGTTTAAAAAAAAGAAAAAATAAGCATTACGATCATTACTACTATACATGGCAAACATTGATGGTATACTTTTGGCACATATTTTCAAATCTGTAGTTCAGCTCATTGTTTATTAAGCCTGTGAGTTTCTCTCCAGACTTGTCCTCTTTTGCCTATTTCCTATCAGAGTGAATGGTATTATAATCTACCCAGTTACTTAAGAAGAAAACTTGGGTCTTCTATTATTTATTCTCTCTTATTAATATCATCCAATACCAGGCATCATTGATTCTATGTTCTCATGGTTTCTGGAACCTATAAGTTATCAACATCCATACTCTTAGTACCATATAGTAATTTCTGTCACCATCTTGTTCCTGGATTACTACAACAGTCCATTAAATTAACTTCTTACCCCTCGTCTTCTTCTTCTTCTAACTCTTTCTCTGTACTAAAGTCCAGTGGTGAACTTCTCTACTTACTTCACAACCTTTAGTAGATCCTGTTAGCTTTCCATATCCCTATGGCCTTCTCACTAACCTTTGATCTCATGTCCATTTCCCCCAGCCTCACACGGATATTATTTATAATACATAGTTCCTTTAATACACCACTTTCTCTCTTGCCCCTATGCCTTTGCACATGTGGTCCCTCTCACTGTAATAAATTTTACCTATTTCTCTCCTCTTTACCTTTCCCACTCTGGATAAATTAACTCTTACTTATTCTATTAAGGACTTAGTATACATAATAATTCTTCAAGAAAATCATGTAAATACAGAAGATGGTGGCTTAAGTAACCACCAATACCTGCCATCTCCCACAACCACATCAAAAGTACAACTAAAATACAGAACAATCACCATTCATAACTACCTGGAAGCTGGTTGACACCTAGGAAAGTAAAGAAGAAAGTACACTGAAACTGGTAGGAGGGGCTGAAGTGCAGAGCGGGCTGGTCTGACACCCACATGCGGCATTCTTTTAATTGGGAGGGATATCTCCAATACAGAGGCCTCCATAAAAAGCAAGGGATGAAAGCCCCACAACAGACACCCAGCCCAGAGTTCTAGAGATGGGAAGAAAAGTCCCCATGACTTTGGACTGTAAAAACCAATGGGAATTATGGGGATTCTGAGAGCGTGACAAAGAGGGTGCTGGAGGCTCAGGCAGTTCCTCTTAAAGGGCCAGCACATGAACTAACACGGTCCAACTCCCTCTGAGCACTTGGTGGCAACATTGGGAGAACGAGGGACATACAGGTAGGAAATGGATTGTCTGGCATCACAGGGCAAGAACTTGGGAGCAGGTTTCTCCCAGAAAGAGGTGCTCACAGGGGTCATTGCTCCTGTGCTAGGACTTCCCACTTGCAAAGCTGACTGGCAGCCATATCTGAGTCTCCATCAGCATGGCACACAGTGTTTGCTCCACCCGGGTGATGCCCTGAAACCCTGCCCCATCCAATTTGCAGCACCAACAAATGGCTGTATGCAGCAGCCTTTCCGTATGAATAGCCTGTCCTGGCTGAGGCTTCAGACTGCTAAATTCTATCAAACAAGCAGCAGCTGGTGTAAGCATGCCCCAAACCTATCAATAAAAGATTTAGCACTAGCACCAGTCTGCCTTGATTCACAACTGAGCCTTGCCTGGGCACTTCCAAGCCCAATACAAATTAGAGCCATCTAAAGATCTCTCTTTAGCTCCTGTTGGGTGGCCCCAGTCAGTGGCTAACTTCGCACCTCCCAGGAGGCCCCAGAACCAGTGCACCTAGTGGACCGTGCAGACCATACCAGATTACAACTCTACACATCCACAAGCAACACACTCAAGGGGCTGACTCTGTGAGCACCAAAAGCCCCACTGACAAGGCCACTCTGTTACCAATGTTATCAAACATGTTACCAATTCCAGGAGACATAGCAGCTCTTCCTAATACATAGAAACAAACTCAGGGAAACAACCAAAATGTGGAGACAAAGAAACATGTTACAAATTTAAGAAATGGAAACAAGCAAACTACTGGATATAGAGTTAAAAACAAAGGTTATAAGGTTACTCAAGTATCTTCATGAGAGCTTCAAGGGACTTGGTGAGACTTTTTAAGGATCTTAGTAAGAATTTCAAAGAAATGAAAAAAGACCAGTCAGAAATTAAGCATACACTAACTGAAATAAAAAGAAAATTCACAGAGATTCAACAGTAAAGGGTTCTAAGAATCAAATCAACAATTTGGAACATAATGAAACAAAAACAGAAGAGGAGGAGGGGGAGGAGGAGGAGGAGGAGAAGGAGGAGGAGGAGGAGGAGGAGGAGAAGGAGAAGGAGAAGAAGGGAAACCAAAAATATGAAGAAAGGAGTCTCTGGGATAACTTCAAGTGTACCAGCATTCACATTATGGGGGTATCAAAAGGACAAGATAGAGAGAAATATATTGAAAAGCTATTTGAAGAAATAATGACAGCCCTAGTTGGTTTGACTCAGTGGTTAGAGCATAAGCCAGAGGACTGAAGGGTCCCAGGTTTGGTTCCATCAAGGGCACCTATCTTAGTTTCAGGCTTGAAGCAATCAATCAATGTGTATGTCTCTCTCTGTCTCTCCCCCTCCCTTCCACTGTCTCTAAGAATCAATGAAAAAATATCCTTGGGAGATAATTAACAAATAAATAAGAAAATAATGACAGTAAACTTCTCCTACCTGGATTCAAGAAATAGATTTACAAGTCCAGGAAGCACAGAGAGTCTCTAAACAAGAGGAAACCAAAGAAGTCCACACCAAGACACATCATACCGTATTTGCCGGCGTATAAGACGATTTTTTGGCCCTGAAAAATACCGTATTTGCCGGCGTATAAGAGACTGGGCGTATAAGACGACACCCTAACATTTCCACTCAAAATACAGAGTTTGTTATTACTCGCCGTATAAGACTACCCCCCACTTGGAGGCATATTTTTCAGGGCCAAAAAATCGTCTTGTACGCCGGCAAATACGGTAATTAAAATGCAAAGGGTTAAAGACAAATAGAAAATGTTAAAAGCATCAAGAGAAAAGCACTTAGTTACCTACAAGGGAGTGCCCATATAACTGTCAGCTGATTTCTGAACAGAAACTTTGCAGGCCAGAAGGGAGTGGTAATAAATATTCAAAGTGATGAATAGCAAGGACCTACAATCAAGATTACTCTATCGAGCAAAGCTATCATTTAGAATTAATGGTCATATAAAAAGCTGCACAGCTGAAAGGAATGCCATTTCACTCTTCCATTTCCTTCTTTTTTTACTTTTCTTTTCCTTTTTAGAATTATTTCTCTTTCTTTTCTTTTTTCCTTTTTTATTTATCTTTATCTTTATTGACTTGTTATTACTCTAGTCTATATTGTTTCATTCATATATTTACTTTTATTTTTCCCTTTTCTTATACAATCTTTTCTTCCTTTTTCTTTTTCTCTTTTCATTTTATCCTCTTATGTCACTTTTTTCCTTATTTTGTTTCTATCTGTGTTCTCCTCTATTTTCCTTCTCAATTTTTTTTTAACATTTACTTTCTTCCTCCTTTATTTTAAGCCATTTTCCTTCCTTGTTCCCCTAATTTGGTGTTTTTTATTAATTCCCCTAATTCCTAATTCTTATTTTCTTTACTTCAGCTATGCATCTACACACTCCCCTCCCCTTTATTGTCTTTTTTGTTTGTTGGTTGTTTTGCTATTTTTCTCCTTGTGTCATTTCTTTCTTTTTTTCTATAATTATTACTCTCTTTTTTATTTCCTAATTCTCTCTGGTAATTGCTTTTGCTTTTGCTTGCTGTTGCTGTAGGGGTGTTGTGTATGTTTTAGGAGATCCCAAATCACTCAAACTAGAGCACCCAGATCAGGCGATCTAAGAAACTGCATACTGTGTCCCACAAAACACCTCGTATATAAGATCACCCCCAAAAATCTGTGAGGCACAGCAATTTGATCTAATACATAGAAACAAACACAAAAGGCCAGCAAAAATAGGGAGACAAAAGAACAACCCCCAAATGAAAAAGGAGAAATCACAAGAAAAGGAACTAAATAAAATGGAGGTAAGAATTTGTCAGATAAAGAAGTCAGAGTAATGATAATAAGGGTGCTAAACAATTCAGTGAGAACTACAGCAACTTAATGAGAATTATAAGGAAATTAATAAGCATATTAAGGGACTTCATGATAACTACACTGACATGAAAAGAGGCTGAAAGAATAAATAAGTATCAATTGGAATTGAGGAACAACAAAGCTGAACCAAAGAACACTCTGGAAGGATTCAACAATAGACTAGAACTAGCTGAGAACTGAATCAATGAAATAAAAGACAAGGCAGAAAAAATACCCACTCAGAGCAGCAAATGGGAGGTGTGGGTTGTGGAGAAGGGAGAGATTAATCATGGAACTTATATGCGTACACGCATAGCCCGCAGGTACAGACAATAGTGTGGCAAAGGCCTGGGAGAGGCAGGTGCCAGGAGGGGGGTCAGTGGGGGAAAACAAACAAACAAACAAATAAAAAACAAGGCAGACATCTGTAAAATATTTTCAACAATAAAGATAAATTTTAAAAAAGAAATCTAATGAACAAAAGAAACTGATGAATAAAATAGAATCAGAGGCATGGAAACATGGAACAGACTGATGAATCTCAGAGGGAAGGGGGATTGGATGGGAAGAGATTAATCAAAGATCTTACATGCATATATGCTTTATCTATGGATACAGACAATAGGGTGGTGAAGGCCTGGGCCAGGTGGGAACTGGAAGGAAGGGGGCAATGGGAGCAAAACAAAAGGGGGGGGGGCATCTGTAATATTCTCAGCAACAAAGATTTGTTGTTGTTTTTTAAAAGAAAACATTTTATTTTATTTGTTAGTTTGTTGGATTGTTTGTTTATTTATGTATTTATGTATTTATTATTTTTTGTTCATTCTTATCCCACTATATTTTTCCATTGATTTTTAGAGAGAATGAATGAAAGGGAGGGGGAGAGACAAAAATGGATGTAAGCCTGCAACTGAGGGACATGCCCTTGACCAGAATGGAACTGGGGAACCTTCAGTTCACAGGCTGATGCTATATGCACTGAGCCAAACAGGCTAGGGCAAAAAAAGAAATTCTTGAAAAAAGTAATTCAAGAGGGTGTTAGGTGCTCTCCTGGATGTCCCAAGAACACTTTTTACTTTTCCTCCCCATAGCCCTTACTCTATGCTGTATCTGCAGCTCTTTCCTAATCTGCATCCTCCACTAAAATGAAGAGTAAGAGCTGTCTCTACTGGTTTCCCAGGCATAACCATAATATTTCACTCAGTACCTGGCAGAGAGTATTTGTTGAATGAATGTGTATACGTGCATATTCTCTCTGCTACTGGTTTATAGGAATCTTAAGACCCACATTTAGCAAGTATGCCTTTTAACACACATTTCTTTTAGTGATTAAGTGAACTAAAACACAAAGAGCAAAATTTTTACAAAGAAAAAATTACTTCAAAAATAATATTTATTCATTGGATTAGCAATTGAAGAAAAACAAATTTAAAGTTTCTTCCCATGGATGTTTATTTTTCAACCTAGGTCCCAATACACAAAATAAATCCTCAAAAAAAAAAAAAAAACAACTACTTTGACTACAATATAAATGACTCAGTTACTTTTTAAAGCAAACTGGATAAAAGTAAAAAGACCTTACATAGGAATTTGGAGCCCTAAATTCCCTGATTTCCTTGTTATCACGTTTGTCCTTAGATTCAGTTTTTTCTGAATTACCCACAGGCAAATTCCATGTCTTATCTACCTTTCCTCTCCAACTTAAAGCCTAGCACAGGTATGCAGCAAGAACTCAACATTTTTCTGTTGGCTGAATAAAATAGAATAGGGATTATTATTCTTGATAGGCTCCACTGTAAACAAAGAAATCTGAAATATTAGTAAAATACCTATAATTATTTTATGCCAACCACAGGGGAAACTTTTAGCATCGGTGTTGCCAGATGACCAGAAATAAACTCCAAGTTTTCTGTTTTTGTATCAAATGGTGACTTCTGTTCCGGTCCCATTGTGACAAAGCAACCTGACACAGGTACTATTTTAGTTAAAAGAAAGTTGTTAGAAGCGCATCAGGTCAGCCATGGACTTCAATCAATGGGCACGGAGGATTTAGACTTCTAACCCTGGAAATCAAAGCAGCTGATCCAAAGTCAGTGGGTTCTGTGTCCAGGATCATCCAGAGCATCTCACTCAGGATAAGAATAGAAATTGCCTCCCAAAGTTGAAGACTCATTTTGATCCAGCAACCTGTTATTACACTCGACTCATCCTAGACCAATTCAAACTTCAAATACTGTTAATCAGATGCAAACCTGAAATTATCCTGTTATAAACCTAATCCCTCCAGTTGAGTAAACTCATAACTGGAATATGAACACCAGTGGTGAATGTATAAGGGATGTTTATGGACACATTCATTCCAGTGGATCCGGTTTTGTTGGATGTAGCCCCCACTCAAACATGGACGCCGGGCATGAGGCATCTATTTGTAATTCTGCCTTGCTAGCTACATTTATCAAATTCCAAGCTTAATGAAACTGGCATGAATTTTAATCATTTTCCAGCAGATGTTGAAGTTTAATAGCTTTGTCCCTTTATTCCTGTTTATTTCTAACACTTATCACTATTTGAATTTGAGATTACATTTGCTGACAGTTTAATTCTTTGGTGGAAGGAGACTCATTTTAATTGGTACCAAGTTTCCTGCTGTGTTCCTCTTTGTTATGGCAGGTCACCATGTCAAAAAAACAGGAAAACATCAAAGAATAGAATTAATACCAAATTAACCCCAAATGTTTGAGATTAATTGGAAACATTATCTTCTCACCACTGTGCCTTTATGCACTCCTATTTTACTCTTCTTTACCCTATAAGCTAGTAAACAAAGTTGGGCGTGCTCAGCAACTTTTCTATGATTGGAAAAACTTTAGGAAATGTAAAAGGGTTAAGTGGCAAAAATAAAGATGCCCTAATTAGGTTTTTAAGCGTGTTGCAAATAAAAATAAATTGTCTGTGTCCCTTATGCTTCAATTAATGGCAAGAAAAATAAACCAGATGGTAAAAATAAAGGAGAAAACCAGAGCTGACTAATTTGGAAAACTGTTTCTACGGAGGACTCAAAATGTTGGAGAGTCCTGCTCAGTGCCAGGCAGCGGGATTGTTCACAAACTGTTTTTTGTTTATTTGTTTGTTTGTTTGTTTTTGTAGAACATGGTCCAACCCATTACCACCAAAATAAAAGAGCCTGTGGAAATGTTCTGATCTATCTGAAGAGTGAGCTTTATCTATTCTGCTCATGCCGAGCTGGGTCACAAAGGTGTTCACAGTGATTTCCACAGCTGAGCAGGGTGTGCGAGGTGGGAAGAAGCTGGCCCCTCCCCCTCTGAAAATACATGAGTACAGAGATGCCATCATGACCAATCATTTAAGCTTTCTCATGTTCCCTTAATCCAGACGCTGAAACCAAAGCTGACCAAACATGCTCACCTCTTGTCTTTTAAAACACACGCCTCCTCATCCGGCAGCATGCCTGAGGGACTATGCAAAGCAAGATCTCGCGTAAACTCTGTTGGTTATTCTGGATACACTTCAAATCATCTTAAATCCAGTTTTCTGCACTCCAGCTTCAGGCCTGACTCTCCTTTTAAGGAGCGTTTCCATGCCTGAAGTTTTCCTGTTTTGTGTTAAAAGCAATCTCTTGTGGAATTAAGTGTATTATCTTAACTAGAAACTCATCAGATGGTGAATTTTTTGCTTTGATTTTCTTATACAGTCACAGCATTAGTTTCTGAGTTTTGAGATCCTATTGAGAAGCTTATGAAAATTACCTGGTCCCCCCTTCCTAGCAAAGTTGGTATAAATTTTTCAGTGGGCTTATAGCGTCCCATAAATTAATGCTTAGAATCCTTATCAGCTAAAGACTCGAGCTCTTCGATGTCATTTGAAGAGTTCAACCTGAATTGAAACAGTAAAAAAAGTTGACACCAAAACCTGTGTTTTAAGGTTTGGCTTATGTTTGTCTTTGCAAGACTGGATGACGGTTTATTCTTTCTTCTTGAAAGCTAACTTTCTATTTTGAATTGCCTTGAAAATGGCATCCATTATTAAATCCATTTAAGGAGCTAATTTCCATTATGTTCATGAACAAAATTAGACTGGAGGACTTGTAGAGAAGTGGTAATATAACAGTGGAAATCCAGAAATGACTGAAATAATAATTATTTTTAAAAAAACTCAAAAAATATCCTGCATTAGTACCAAAAATACCAGGGAATAATGCCAGCCAAGAGACAGAAAGTTTGAGGACTCTCTGGCTATAACAAGTAGATGAATCCATATTGAAGGAAGTCACTAAAAGTCTAATCACAGCCCCTATTCCCAAGCCAGTTTCGGAATGCTGCGGAGAATAAGAAATGCCGATGTGATTGCCCAATGTCCCTTATTTTAGGTATGGCTTGCGGTAGACAGTGCAGACAGGAAAGAGGGGGGCTTTATGACTGAAGCCCCCCATCCCCTGCCCCATGGCTGAGAGGAAACCAGAAACCCAGCAGTACTGTGGTATCTTCTCTGTGCTACCTACTCTTTCGGTCAGCTTACCCTGACAAAGGAAATTGTCTTCCTAACCAAAGGTGCCCTCCTCACGCAGAACAGCAAAAGCCAAAGGTGAGGGACCCTGCCTTTGGAGAAAGAGGTATTTCTTATGTATCCAGAAGCGGCCAAAGGGGGCACTGCTGGGGAATCAAACATGCATGATCTCCCCAAACAGAACAGCTGGAGGGATTCGGGTGGGGGTCCTTCTCTAGCCTGGCTTCTCATTCAGAGAGAGCTCCGTTTCCTCAGCTGGGAGGGCTCACTGCTGGAGGGGGGCCTCAAGGGGACTGAGTTCCTCCCCAACATAAAAAATCAGAGAAAACCAAAGCATGCACCTGGACTAGAGGCTACGCTAAGTAAAAGAGATATGGTGGCAGGTGGGTGGTGGTGGTGGGGAGGGGCTGTGGGGGAGAAGATGATGCCAGGATCTGATCTCTTAAGGACTATTTTCAACACACAGAAAAAGGTTTGCAGTGATAATGTTCCAAATGGTCCCCTAAAAGAATGTGTTGAACAATCCAAGAAGATTCCCACATACTTTTAGGACAGCAGGTATGCTGGGCTTCCTTACAAGGACGTGTAAGTAGGAGGAATTTCATCAAAATTGTCACTCAACAGACATCAACTATCCACAACAGTTTTCCCATTTCCTACGGTGAAGCATTTATGTTCATCAGTACTGCTGGAGTTAGAATGTGGAATGCATCCCTAAAGTCTCCCCAACAGCCAACTGTGAAAGGTGTAGTTTGGGTAGGATACTTTACGGGAAACAACTTAGTATCAAATGTTACTTATACAAGTGTTTGTTACAATTGAGCATCTCTGAGGTTCAAGCTCTGAAAGTTCCAACCGTCCACCCTCCACAGTCCTCTCCCCCCACCCCTCCCACAATGTGCTGTATTGATTTTAAGAAGGGACAAGAGGGGACACAGAAAAATAAGAGATATAAAAAAGATCACAAGCCATAACTGGTTTGGCTCAGTGGATAGAGCATCGGCCTGCAGACTGAAAGGTCCTGGGTTCGATTCCGGTCAAGGGCATGTACCTTGGTTGCGGGCACATTCCCAGTGGGGGGTGAGCAGGAAGCAGCTGATGGATGATTCTCTCTCATCTATGTTTCTAACTCTCTATCCCTCGCTCTTCCTCTCTGTAAAAAAATCAATAAAATATATATTTTTTAAAAAGATCACAAAGTGACTTCATCCTTTCGAAGAGTGTGATGAAGTGCCTACTCTGTAACCAGACGCTGTGCACAATGTCAGGTGTAAGGAGGTGAGACACAGCCTCGTCCTAGGGGTTTCAGAAAAGACGAGCACAGATGACTACAGCAACGAGGCTGAGACGACTGAGCCACAAATATGAGGCTTCACGGATGAGAAACCTGAGCTGGGTTGTTTAAGGAAAAAGAGCAGCTAACCAGGAGAGGAACAGAAAACACAAAGGCTTAGATGATTGAAATAAGTTTTGTTCAAGACTGATGGGAGGAATAATTGCATCCCAGAATGTGAGGGATAACAGAATGACAGGGAGGATGAAGAGTAATCAGGAGGCAGACAGGAATAACAAGCACAGAGTTCAGTCTACTTCCTGTGGACCAATGGTTTTTCAACCTGAGTTCTTTACCTACCAAAGGTCCACAGAGTTGTGCAGGCCACACTGGCTGATGAGGGGTAGGTAACACCCCCAAATTGTACCCACCATCTCTGTATTGACCAGATAAACTTCATTTTAATTGTCAAAACTCTGTAGGGTGGGGAGAAGGAGCTTCTACTGCTTTGACAAAGTTTGGCAGTGGGTATCTATCCAAAGGTCTTTAAGAAGGGTGGGCATGGTTAGATCTGCATTAAGAATGAGCACACTGGGGCACATTAAATTGATCATCAGGAAAAAACAAAGGAAGAACAGAAGTAGAACAATAAGAACATGATTAATTCATGGAAAAAGGAAATTCCAAAGAGGGGGATGATGTGGATTAGCTGGATCTAATGAGTGTGGGCGAGAAAGAAAGGTAAAAGTTCTTGCCCAATAATTTCAATGATCTCAACAAAGTAGGAACCCAGCTGGCTGGGAGGGTTTAAGGAAGGATGCTGTTGTGTGTGTGTGTGTGTGTGTGTGTGTGTGTGTGTGTGTGTGTGTGTTAAGTGTGGAGGGAGAATCAAGATCTTGGAAAGATGGCCAAGGTTTTTATTTTTGCTTTAAGTTTCCCTCCAAGACTCCCCACTGAGATACAAGGGCTTGGTGTGAGAATTCCAAGTGTTTTATGCATATATAACATTACCTATATGATCACTTTCTCAGAAATCCATTACTTGTTCTTCTAACCTTTTCCACATAAAAAAGTTAAGATAGCACACTAATTTGATATTTTTTTTAGGGAAAGTATAGGCCAGAGTAACATCTGTAAAGAAGGGTAAACATTTCTATGCCTTTATTTACATTGAAACTTGGAGAACATTATGCTAAGTGAAATAAACCAGTCAAAGAAAGACAGGTACCTTATGATTTCACTCATATCTAATAAACAAAATAAACTAGCAAGTTGAACAGAGACAGATGCAAAGATAGAGAGCAGGCTGACAGCTGTTGGGAGACTGGGGGGGGGGAGGATGGTGGTAGGATTGTGGGAAAGAAAAAAAAAGAGCTCATGAGCATGGACAACACCGTGGTGACTGCCAGGGGCAAGTGGGATGGGGGAAGTTAGAGGAGGGAATACGGGGATAACAGGGGTAAATGGTGATGGATGGAGACTTGACTTTGGGTGGCGAACACACAATACAGCGTACAGATGATGTGTTGTAGAACTGTGCACCTGAAACCTGGTCATCCAAATAAATCAAATAAAAAGTAACAAGATATTATGGAACACTAAAAAATAAACTTATACAAGTATAATAGAAAAGAAAAAAAAACTTTCTTTCAGAATACAAAGTGTATTCCCCAAGACTCTCATTTCTGTTTTAAATATCCTATGAGATCAGTGGAGGCAACTGATACTTCACCTTTCGATGGGGAAACTGAAACACAAGAATGGTGAAAATAACTTTCACAGGGTGTGTTCTATTTTAGCGTGGCTTACGTGTGCTAAACTCAAAGTACGTGTCATATGCAGATAGACATTAATACCAACAATGCTATAGTGCTATTTATATAGTGAATTTAGGAACTGCCAAAGTTCTCAAGAGAATCCCATGAGAGTGTCAACTGTCTTCCATAATTCAACCTCTTGGGACATAGAGACTATGAGAACAATCTGGGACTTAAAATATACACAAGAGCCGAAACCGGTTTGGCTCAGAGGATAGAGTGTCAGCTTGCGGACTGAAGGGTCCTGGGTTCGATTCTGGTCAAGGGCATGTATCTTGGTTGCGGGCAAATTCCCAATGGGGGGTGTTCAGGAAGTAGCTGACCAATGATTCTCTCTCATCAATGTTTCTGACTCTCTATCCCTCTCTATAAAAAAATCAATAAAATATATATTAAAAAAATATATATATATATGACACCACTACATATAACAAACATTTTGTTTTTACACAGTTGAGTCATGACTTACATCATAATGTGATATATGTAATGGAGAGAGTAAGGAAATGTATAAAGAATTATAAATAGAAAAACATTTTCTCCCTTAAATACATTTATCCTCATTTGCTAGATAATTATATTTTATTTTAAAAAAAGACATTTATTAACAAGCAGATGGGTAGCAGAACAGTTTGAAGAGTGCAGATTGAAGAACACTGCATTAGATGATTTTTATTTAATGTCCTATGACTCAGAAGATAAATTGATTAGCTTTGTTAGAATAATGACCATTGATTTCAAGATTGATCTTTAAGAAAGCAACATCTGTCCACTTATCTACTGGTGGACACGGGCTGTTTCCAATTCTTGGCTATCCTATATATCAGTGTTTCCCAAAGTGTGGTATGCGTACCCCCAGGGGTATGGGAAGAGTTTGGTGGGGGTACGCATTGCACCGGAGTTTGGTGGGGATATGCACTTCACCGTGCTTATTTAGCTGCGTCTAATTCTATGTTCTCATGAGTCAAAGTCAAGACAGTCTTGTGAGGTGTGAGATGGTCCGGTGTGCAAATAAATGTTATTTGTAATATAACTTTTATTTATATTTTATTATGAATAATTTTATTTTTCGTTTATTATTATTTTGTGTATGTACCAAAAAAAGAAAAAATAAATATATTTTGATTGTTATTAAAACACATCCCTTTTTTTTTGATGAGGGGTACTCAGCGTTATGAAAATTGGTACACATATGTCAAAAGTTTGGGTAACACTGCTATATATAAAGAGGTAATATGCAAATTGACCCTCATGTCCTCACAAAATGGCTGCCTATGACAAGGCCGGCAGGGGGGTTAGTGAGGGATGACCAAATGGCTGAAGAGCAGTGTGGGGTGTGTGGGGTGACCAGGCTGGCAGGGGGTTCAGGAGGGGTGACCAAGCTGGCAAAGGGGGTCTATGAGGCGTGACCAGGAGAGCAGAGGGGGGCAGTTAGGGGTGACCAGGCAGGCATGCAGGTGAGTGATTAGGACCCAGCGGTCCAGGATTGTGAGAGGAATGTCCGACTGCTGCTTTAGACCCGATCTCAGGGAAATCCCCTGAGGGGTCCCGGATTGGAGAGGATGCAGGCTGGGCTGAGGGCCCCCCACATGCACACATTTCATGCACAAGGCCTTTAGTTGTAAATAATGCTGCAGTGAACATAGGGGTACTTATATTCTTTTAAATCAATGTTTTAGCTTTCTTCAGATATATTCCCAGAAATGGAATTGCTGGGTCATAGGCAGTTTCATTTTTAATTTTTTGAGGAAACTCCATACTATTTACACAGTAATTGCACCAGCACTTGTTGTTTGTTGATTTACAAATAGTAGTGATTCTGACAAACGTGAGGTGATATATCATTGTGGTTTTAATATGAATTTCTCTGATGATTATTAATGTTGAGCTATGATACATTTACACAATGGAATACTACTCAGCTGTAAAAGGGAAGGAAACCTTATCCCTTGTGACAGCATGGATGGGCGTGGAGAGCATTATGCTAAGTGAAATAAGCCAGTAGGAGAAAGGTAAGTACCATATGGTTTCACTCATTTGTGAAATCTAATAAACAAAACAAAGTAATAAACAAGGTAATAACAGACTTATAGAGAATAGACTGACAATTATCAGAGGAAGAGGGGTTTGTGAGTATAGGTGAAAAGGTGAAGGGATTAAGCAATAAAAACCAAAAAAAAAAAACCTCCAACTCATGGATACAGACAATAGCAGACATCATCATGATGATTACCAGAGGAGAATAGGGGTGGGAGAGAGGTGAAAAAAGGGATATTGGCGATCAATGGCAATGGAAGGAGAGTTGACTTGGGGTGATGAACACACCATACAATATACAAATGTATTATAGAATTGTACCCCTAAAACATATATAATTTTATTAACCATTGTCACCCCAATAAACTCAATAAATAAAAGAAAGCAACATTTGATGTCTTAATTTTAAAATCTAGGTAGTGATTTAAATTTGAGATAATAGAAACCATTTTTCTTCTGAAAGATAAGCAGAAAAAAAGTACAATAATAGAAACACTTTATTGAGATGGAATAGTATTCAAAATAGATGCTATTTTGAATCAGGAAACATCAACAATGACTAGGAAGGAGAATCTAAGTGTATGCAGGCAATGACCCTCTTATTGTCATACCAATACTTCTCTGACCCTTTCTAAACAAGTTAGATCTGTTTCGTGAGAGAGGGTAAAAATAGCCACATTTTTAGAACAGCTAAACACAGTGCTAATGGGCACATCCAAACATCCCAGTTCTACTTTCCATAAGCATGCTGGTGAAAAACAAACCACTAGCCCTTTTGCCCTGCACATGTGGCTCAGTGGTTGAGTGTCAGCCTATGAACCAGGAGGTCACGTTCGATTCCTGGTGATGGGCACATACCCGGGGCTATGGGCTCAATCCCCAGTGTGGGATGCGCAGAAAGCAGTTGACCAAATGATTCTGTCTCATCATTGATGTTTCTATCTCTCTCATCTCTCTCTCCCTTTCTCTCTGAAATCAATAAAAATATGTGTGTGTGTATATATATATATATATATATATATATATATATATATATATATATTTTTTTTTTTTTTTTAAATCACTAACCCTTTTTCCAGCCAGCATGGAGAGTGGTGGGAGAGGGGCTCACAACATGAAGCCCTGAGGCCAGTCCAGGTGTTGCCAACAGCTAACGGCATGACCTTAGGGAAGTCATGTTTCATCTCTGGGTGCCACTAACTTGCCCATTTGTTTTAGCACCAACACTTAATTGGTCATTTTAAAACTTGAAGAGAAACTTTGACTCTTCTCCTATATCTCCCATGTGCAATCAGTGATTAAATCCTTGTGATTTTCCTAAAAGGATTTCAAATCTTAGCTTCCTTTTTGGCCTCACCTGCCCTTCCATCTTTTCTCTTACTACTTTCCAACCCTACACAAGATTGCCTGCCCCCGCCCCTTCCCCTTGCTCTATGCCTAGTAGACCCCTGTCCTCAAAGCCAACATCCTTATTTCACTTCACCTATGTAGTTTCTCTTCCACCTGTCTCTACTGGCATATCATCTGCGTGTGTGTGCCTGTTGGTTGTTTCATGGCAGAGAGTGTGAGGGCTATGCAACTGTGATGTCTATAAAAAGCAAATTTAATTAGAAAGTTTTCCTTGGCAGTTTCTTTTTTCAGCATTGCTGAGGTAAAAGTGACAAATCTGTAAGATACATATACCTGATGTACAATATAATAATTTGACATATATATGTACATTGTGGAAGAATCCCTCCCATGAAGTTATTAAGAAAAATATTCACCACCTCCCATATTTAAACTTCTCTTATTTTGGGTGAGAACATTTAAGTTCTACTCTCTAGCAAATTTCAATTATATGACACAGTGTTATTATAGTCACCAGGTTGTATATTAATTCCTCAGACTTTATTCATCAAGTCTCCTCTATTTTAGTCTAGACAAACTGTTGTACCATTCTTTGGACATCCAAAGTTTTTATCTGTACCAAATGGGTACATGGGTGATGTTTATTGGTGGGATACGATTATGTATCATAAGATGCTCCGACCCCCTTTGACTCCCTCTGGAAAACCTTTCACTGCCCTAGGGGTGGCTTTGCTCTTCTACCTTCAGCGTGCTTCCTCTGTGTGACTTCATGGTGTGTTTGTATTCCTTATACACAATTTTACTGAAAAAGTAGTCTTCTCATGAGGTCTTTCTTGATGACCCCATTTTCAACTACTACTTCAACAAGCCCCCAATTTCTTTTTCCTACTTTAACATTTTAAAAGTTAAAAGTGCTTAGCACTTCTTTAAAATATATATATATATTTTTTATTATATATATAATATATATTTTTTTATTATATATATATAATTGATTTTTTTTTACAGAGAGGAAAGGAGCAGGATAGAGCTAGAAACATTGATGAGAGAAAAACATCGACCAGCTGCCTCCTGCACACCCTCTACTGGGGATGTGCCCACAACCAAGATACATGCCCTTGATCAGAATCAAACCTGGGACCCTTCAGTCTGCAGGCCGACGCTCTATCCACTGAGCCAAACGGGTTTCGGCTGCTTAGCATTTCTTGATGTTTAACATACTGTAAACTTTTATTTATTTATCTTGTTTATGTCTGAGTTACACTCTAGATCAGGGCTGGATCTGGTGAATAAAACTATTGAATTAAAAACAAACAAAAAGACTGTACCTTTTTATGTAATGATGTTTACTTTGAATTTATATTAGTTCACACAAACACTCCATCCATGCTTTTGTCCTGGCCCTCCGGTCCAGTTTAAGAACCCATTGTGGCCCTAGAGTCAAAAAGTTTGCCCACCCCTGCTCTAGATTTTAAACTCAAGAAGGAGAAAAACTTTTATCTGATTGGCTTATGAATGCATTATAGTTCCTAAAGAGTGCCTGGTGCCAAAACCGGTTTGGCTCAGTGGATAGAGCGTCAGCCTGTGGACTGAAAGGTCTAGGGTTCGATTCCGGTCGAGGGCATGTACCTTGGTTGTGGGCACATCCCCAGTAGGGGGTGTGCAAGAGGCAGCTGGTCGGTGAATCTCTCTCATCGATGTTTCTAACTTTCTATCCCTCTCTCTTCCTCTCTGTAAAAAATCAATAAAATATATGTTTTTTTAAAAAAGAGTGCCTGGTATTTGATAGATACTCAAAAATAATTTAAAAATAAATTCCCTATTAAAAAACTGAAAACAGCATTAATAATAGTAATTAATAACATAAAATATAAGATTAAGAACTTATTATGTGCCAGGCTATCCACACATTGTCCATATAATATTATATGATCCCATTAGTATTAACTATGATATATTTATAAAACAATATCTAAGGAGGTTAAATAACTTTTCAAAGGACATACAGCTAATAAATGTTACTAAAAGATAAGCCCTAGGCTTATTTGTCACTGAAAATAAGTCCTGGACTGCTTTAACTATTATAAAATAAAGGCAAAATAAGATGTTTTTTGGACATGAGGGAAGAACTCCTCTTGGAGTTAACTTATAAAACCTTTTTATTTTTTTTTACACACATCCAATACATTAATTTCCTGACTACATATCTTTTTAGTCATTTATCTTGCACTTTTTCCTAAGCTTCTGCACTTTCTTCCCCACCCTTCACCTCCAAGAAGTGACAATCTTATGACTTCACTAAAGAGATAGAAATTCCATTTAAAAAAAAACCTCTCTGTTTTCATGTAAGGTCAAGTACAGAGGGAGAAGTCACAGTCCTCAGAGCGAGAGAGGCCACACATCCACTAGGGGAGGAGGGGAAACGCTAAGAACGCTTTATTCATGATTACCTAAGATTTTCCAGCATGAGAGGGGAAAGAGGAAGTCTATTTTCAGTGACAATGATTACTCTAAAAACATGAACATGCAAGGGAAAATTTTCATTCTGAGAGTCGCTACGGTGCTGAGTTCTCTTTCCTTTGCAGAGTGGCTTGAATTCCCAGGGCAGAGAGGTAATCTAGGCAGAGGCACTCGCCCCAGGTCTCGAAAATGGCAACATCCAGGAATCATGGGAGTTGAACTGAGGACACCCTGGAAAGGATTTCTCAGCACCAGGTCAGTCTCTCAGAAGGATCAAGTGGCAGAGTGCATACTTCGCGTCTGGAGTGAGAGCAGAGATTACAGCCTCACGGGCTTTTTTAGAAGATTTGTTATGTGAATGCATCAACAAAATCCAGGGACGCCCAAGCTGAACTACCTCCTAAAGGAATTGCAGAAGGAAAAAGAAAAGCCTCATTCTCCCTTTTCTCTAACCTCTATTTTCTTTCCTACAAGGCCCCTATTATTGTAACTGGCTGATAGTAAAGAAATAACTATATATGATAGAATTCATGGTAGTCTTCATCTTAAATATATATTTTGGGGAGAGGGGGAATACACCAATTCCCTACTTCTATTCATCCGTATAAGTGATAATGATCTGATAAATAACCCTTCCGCAGGGACATCCATTAGCAACTCAGTGGCATTCAGAACAAATTGAACTTCATCAAGATCAACTATAAGAACAGGATATAAAAAGTGTTTGGTGTTTCCCTCTCTGTCAGTACTTCTATTTGTGATTTTTAGGAAAACCATGTGGGGGGAAAAATCATGTGAAATATCCCATAGGTTTCCCTGATTCCTACCATTCTACACTTCAGTTCTCCACTAGTTCCGTGGAACCAAAGTGCCAGGAAACCCAGATGCCTCGGCTCAGCCGGTGCTCCCTTTTCAGCCCAGCAAATAACAACGGACAGAATTCTTTGGGTCTTGAACAAGACTGAGACCAGTGGCCACAGTGAGGAAAAAGTGGACAGGAGAGACACCGCGATGAGTGTGGTCCGTGGTGTCACATTTGTCCATGCTTATTGTGGTATTCGGGTGGCTCTAATCTCTCTTTTCCAATTCAAAGATATTAAGAATCTGATGAAAACCTTTTCTCTAGAAACAAACCAAAAGATGTATACACACAAAACTCAGCATGGAATTTTAGGGAGTTCATAGACCTAAGCCCGTGGTTGGCGAACCGTAGCTCACGAGCCACATGCCGCTCTTTGGCCCCTTGAGTTGTGGCTCTTCCACAAAATACCACGGCCTGGGTGAGTCTATTTTGAAGAAGTGGCGTTAGAAGAAGTTTAAGTTTAAAAAATTTGGCTCTCCAGAGAAATTTCAATCGTTGTGCTGTTGATATTTGGCTCTGTTGACTAATGAGTTTGCCGACCACTGATCTAAGCTACGTGTCCAAAGACAGTTGAGGGAGTACGGAGTAACTTGGAGTTGAGGTTGGAAGAGGCATTGGCCATGACATTGGGAATAAGCTTCTGGCACACCAAGCACCAGCGGTCCCCCCGGTCTTACCAGCAGCTCTGTCCCTCACTGCTCCTCCTGGATCATGGCCTGCTGGCTGCTGCTGAGCCCATCTCCTGCTCCCAAGTGTGGAGACTCAGCAAGAACAAGGGCGAGTAAACAATCTTGAGAGGGTCTGCTGCTGAATGTTGGCCAGCCTGGGAAAGACACAGAATGAATATTTTTAAGTTAGCGAAAAAGGAACAAGGCATGCACATCTGGTATGAAAGCTGTTACGTAGAGTTTAAATGGTTTAAGATGACCATAATTGGATATTTCCAACGACACCGCTGGCTGTTAAAAAAGAAGAAAAAGAAAATTAAGGTTGGAGGCTATTCCTCGAAGCAGCGACACTCCCAAATGCACCGTGATAACATTATCTAATATTTGGAGCGCACTTTGCAATGCCCAGAGCGCCTCTACCCGCTTCAGTGCTCCTCGCATCTTGATTGTGAAAATCAATTAGGCTCGGGGCCCCACTGGCTTCTCGCCCTTCGTCTGTTTAATCCAATAGCTCTCACCCTGGGTTGTCACAGTGTCACCTGTGTGTGAGGCGGAGGCCCCTGCTCAGAGATTCCGATTTGTGGGGCTAACATGAAGCCTTATCCCCCCGGGGACCTTAAGGCACAGCCAGGACTGAGACTCATTCCTTTAAGCCCTTGTACTTGTTGAGGCATTGCACTAATTTAACCTGTAAACAGCCAATGTTTATTCAGAACACCACAGCCAAGCAATGTGCTAAGTGCTACAGAGAAGGTAAAAGCATAACAGCACACACACCTTAAAACTATAACCCAATAAAATATACACTTTAAAAGTGTGACCAAAGTGCACTGGTCAAAGATACAGCAAAAAAATCTTGGTTGCTACGAAAAGCGGAGATTACCATCCGTGAAATAAAGGAGAAAGTTGAATGCATGGTCTCAGAAAGTCTTCTGAGTTTGGAGAGCACGGTGGGAGTCAGAGAGAGACAAGGAGGAGCAGGAGGAAAACTTGTTTCAGGCACTCAGAGCTGTAAGAATCTGAGCAGCGCAATGAGAGAGAATAAAAAGCCCATTCTTTAAAGGAACGTCGTAAGAATTCCAAGAGGCAGATGTGAGCCAGAACATGAAGAGTATTGTTAAAACGACTAAAGGAGTTAGGCCACTTTCCCAAATATCTGACAATGCGATCTGGAACAATATCAGGAGCTGTTGAAGGCTGATGTCCCAACAGGTCTTAATAAATTTACTGGGTTCTTAGCGCACGCCAGACAGTGCTGGATACATTAGATATGTTACCTCATTTAACACAAACAGCTGGTGCAGGATCCCTATTGTACAGAGGAAGAAGAGAGGTCCCTTGATTTTCTGACACAGAGCTGGGAATGGTGTGCAGAGACTGGGGCGTGCTCTTTCTTAACAAATGTGGCCTCGTGTAGGCTTTTAAAAACTGAGATCTAGCTCACATACCATAAATGAATCCTTTTAAAATGCAATCCAGAGTTTTTAGTATTTTCAAAAAGCTGTAACATTACTGCCACTATCTAATTCCAAAACAATTTCTTCACTCCCCAAATAAATCAGTACCCATTAGGAATCATTCATTCCTCCTGCAGCTAACTGAATTTCTGTCTCTATGGATTTGCCTACGTTGGATATTTCTAATAAATGCAATCATGTAAAATGTAGCTCTCTGTATTTGGTTTCCTTTACTTAGCATAATGTTTTTAAGGGGAGAGGGAGAGAGAAATAGAAACATCAATGATGATGAGAGAATCACTGATCTACTGCCTCCTGCATGCCCCCTTTCCTCCCCCCTGCATGCCCCCTTTCCTCCCCCCCCCCCCCCAATGTATCCAGCCTGCAACTCAGGCATGTGCCCTGGCCAGGAATAGATCTGTGACCTCCTGGTTCATAGGTCACTGCTCAACCATTGAACCATACTGGCTGGAGAGCTCCTTCCTCTTTAAAGGCTGAATAATATCCATTACATTTTTTTTTTTAACCATTCATTTGTCTACAGACACTTGGGTTACTCCCACCTTTAAGTTCCTGTGAATAAAGCTGTTTTGAACAAGATAATTCATTATTATAAGTTTTTGTGTGAACATATGTTTTCAATTCTTTTGGGAGTGGAATTTCGAGGAGACGAATTGCTGGATCATATGGTAATTCTTTCTATGTTTAACCTGCTAAGGAACTGCCAAACTGCTTTTAAAAAAGTGGCTGTATTATTTTACATTTCCATCAGCCATGTATGAATGTTCCAATTTCCCCACATCCTCGCCAACACTTGTTATTGTCTTTTTTTTATTATTACAGTGGGAGCAAAGTAGCAGAAGCTTATGGTGTTATAACTTATTACAAGCATGACACTGTACTGACATATTGCAATAGTTCAAATGTAAAATGGCAAGAGAATAAGAGGGTTCCAGAGGAAATGAGACAAAATGATCAAGCAGGAAAATATTACTGATTGAGAAGTGGACTTTAGTAACATTCTAGATGTAGGAAGAAAAAAAAAAGACAATTATAATAATAAAGCTTTGAGTTTGGTAGCTTGAGAGAATGGTGGTATTCATCATAGAAACAGATAATTCTAGAAAGGAATCTGAAATGACAGAATAGATGTTGTCATGCTGTATTTGAGGAAGCTATATAATCCAAACGAATAAGTCGTTATCAGGCAGGTGAAGTTCAGGAGGTCAGGGTTGGGGACAAGGAAATATGTCTTGCTTCTAGGAGGGATCAAAGAAGGCTCGGTAACACTGGAAAGGCGTCCTTGTATACACTTAGATTCCTACGGCTGGGCTTAGCCACTTAGGTACCAAACACCAAGGAAGGCAGAGGAACAAACTACACACTTGCCTTCCTGTAGTTTTTGTTGTTGTTATCGCTTAAAATGGTAACACAAAATTTATGCTCAGAGTTTTACTGGAACTTTAGCTATAAGTCCCTTGAATTGGTGTTTAATTTTTACTGATACTTTGGGCATTCAGGACAGGGGTGTCCTTGGGCCAGGACGATGTGAGTAGGCCGAGTGGCACTGCCCTCTGAGGGCTGGCATCGGAACGGAAGTCCTAGAGCCATGGTCGGCAAACTGCGGCTCGCGAGCCACATCCGGCTCTTTGGCCCCTTGAGTTGTGGCTCTTTCACAAAATACCGCGGCCTGGGCGAGTCTATTTTGAAGAAGTGACGTTAGAAGAAGTTTGAGTTTTAAAAATTTGGCTCTCAAAAGAAATTTCAATTGTTGTCCTGTTGATATTTGGCTCTGTTGACTAATGAGGTTGCTGACCACTGTCCTAGAGGGATGAACGTCACTACAAGCAGTTATCGAGTTGGCTGGGAACCAAACTGGCAAACTCTCAAGGAGGGACTTGAAGCTCCCGTTCTCTATGCCTCCAGCAACCCCCTTATAAAAAGAGGCCATCTCAGCAAATAGAATGTGCACCTGTGAGGGATCACGGGCCTCTGGTGAGAGCACAGTTCCTCGGTGGTCAACACTCGCTTTGTTCAGGTGTGGAAGGGCTCCGATAGGATAACATTCAGAAACCAATGCAGTGATGACTTGTGTGTTTGGGCACCTGCTTTGAAAGAGAAGTTGAGTGATACTATTTATGAGGCTATGCTCAATAACCTCAAAATACTGGCAGTCAGCTTATACACTGAGTTTTCCCTCTGACCCCATAAACTGAGATTATAGGAAAAAACAGAAACAAAGACAAAAACACTTAGAATGCAAAGCAGAATAAACCTGAGGGTAACTGTTGCTAAGACAGGTTCAGACAAGAGCCCGTGAGAGAGGTTGAGAGACATCTAAGAATGGAAGCGCATGAGTTCATTTAAATGTTCTTACTCCCACACACATGTCTGCATTTTTAATTAAACGGAATAAACCTCATTGTCAAAGTTGCAATCTTACTAAGGGTATGTGGTTCCAAGACCGATTTTTCTTTGTTCCCCTAGATTGAAACCTATTCTGGCATATTTTATCTTCATCAACTGTTCACTGTGTTTTAAAAGGGTAATATGTACTTTCTACAATACTTTTCAGAATGTAGGTGAAAGAAGAACAAAAAAAACAGCTAAGATTTCTTGAATGTCTTCGTCACTTATTCCTCCACATTCTATCGGTCATCCTCTTAGCACACACTTTGCAGGTGGCAGACCCGCATGCCTGGGCTCCACACCGTGCCTCCCGGCCTCCCCTAGCTGAGTCCGTGAAGAAAACATCTCATTTCGGTTAAAGGTCAGTTATCCTACATTTCAAACCCCAGAAACAGATACTTTCTCTCAAAAAGTAAACACAACTTTTCTCTACAAACCAGCCGCTCCACCTGTGAGCATGTGTGTATCAATGTGAGCTGTGCACCATGTATAGAAATCTTTCTTTGGGCTTTAAATACATTGTCCTTTCACCAGCTGGATCCCTCCATGATCAGAAGTCATTAAATACTTCCGTTACAAATGGGGGGGGGGGGCTGTTATCCTATGTTATCCTGTAGGATCTAGTCCTTTGTTGCTGTTAGTTCTCACCTGAGGATATTTTTTCCACTGATTTTTGGAGAAAGTGGAAGGGAGAATGGGAGGGAGGGAAGGAGGGAGGGAGGGAGGGAGGGAGGGAGGAGGAGGAGGAGGAGGAGGAGGAGGAGGAGGAGGAGAGAGAGAGAGAGATGGATGGATGTGAGGGACAACTCATAGATTGGTTTCCTCCCACACACAACCCAGGTACGTGTCCTTGATTGGGAATTGAACGCAAGACTGGTTGGTGCACGGGCTGATGCTCTAATCACTGAGCAGCACCAGCCACGGCTCCCAGTGTCTTCAAAGCTTCTAAGTGATAGATGTTTCCTTCTGATGTAATGCTGCCATGGCTGCTTCCCAGTTCAATGGGATCCTTCTCCAGGCCCAAATGGGGTCAGACTGGAGTTCGACACTGATACTTTGTAACTTCATGACCTTGAGCCAATCACTTAAGGAAACTGAAGACTACAGATGCCTATAAAAAGTTGAATTATAGTATCTCGGTTCCAAACCAGATTTAGGGCTTTATGATTCTATGACTTAAATGAAAAAATACATATGTAAAAAAGGAGGTACTGCACAAATGAATAAGATATAAAAACATGAGCAAAATTATATTGATAGAATTACATCAATTTAAATACACCTAAATAATATTAAAATTTTATAATGAATAAGTCTTAAATTCTAAATGTAACTGTAATGATAGTCACAATGCCCATTATTTATTCCCAAGAATTTTTATAATGTATATTCTACTTCTTTAGATATAATAATTTTATAAGTGACTAGAGTCCCAGTGCATGAAATTCATGCATGGGGAGGGGGGGGGAGGAAGGTCCCTCAGTCCGACCTGCACCCTCTCCAATCCAGGACCCCTTGCAATCTGGGACTGCTGGATCCTAACTGCTCACCTGCCTCCCAGCTGATCTCCCTAACTGCTCTTCCCTCTGGCCTGATTGCCCTAACTGCTCTCCCCTGCCTGCCTGATCTCCCTAACTGCTCTCCCCTGCTGGCCTGATTACCCCTAACCACTTCTTCTTCAGCCCTGCGACCATGGCTTTGTCTGAAAAGACATCCAGAAGATGTTCTGTCTAATTAGCATATTACCTTTTTATTAGTATAGATGTAATGGGATTTTTCAGAGTAATGAGGTCACTACTATGGTTCATCTAGATTGAATTGCTAATTGCATCCATTTATAACAGTAATAGATTGAGAGATCGATAACCTGGCAGACTCTAACTGCTTTAAAAAAAAAACAACAACAACACTTCAAACCTATAACATTAACATAGATATTTAAAAATTAGTTCATTTTCCCTACTCTTGAGGAAAATTATTAGGTGTATATGAATCCCACCTTCCCATTTTTTTAAGAGAGATGGTAAGAAAAGGATACATTTTGAATTATTCAATAGCCCAGAGAATATCCCTATGCAAAGATGCTGTAAAGTCATATGAGCTAACTGAGTGAAGTATAAAGCCATCACATTAATAACATCAATACAAACATCAAAGGATGAGAAAAATTCTAATGCTTGATGATATGGCAAACATTATAGAAAGGAACATTTTAGACTATATATAAAACTTCCAACATGTAATTCATGATGATTTTTAAAAAGTAAAATTACTGCCCAACTGGAGTGGCTCAGTAATTGAATGTCAGCATATGAGCCCAGAGGTCACATGCACAGGTTGTGGACTTGATCCCCAGTGTGGGGCATGCAGGAGGCAGCTGATGAATGGTTCGCTCTCATCATTGATGTTTCTATCTCTCTCTTCCTCTCCATCCTCTCTAAAATCAATAAAAATACATATTTTAAAAAAGCAACATTACTTCAGTTATAATACTGTACTCTAAAAATTTAAACAAGGAAAATTCATCAACTCTTATCTACACTAATAAAAGAGAAATATGCAAATTGATCATACCTTTGTGATGCTCACAAGCCAATCAGAAGTGAGTATGCAAATTAACACAGCACGGATGGCAGCTTAATTTGCATATACAGGCACAATCTGCCAGGGGCAGGATGCAAGCGTTCCGCACTGCCCCAGATGCTCTGGGCCTCTGGGCAGCCTGGGAAGGCAGAAAGGTGGCTCTGGGCCAGAGCAAAGGTGGTACGGGCAGCCAGGGGAAGGAAGACCCATTCTTGCACGAATCTTTGTGCATTGGACCTCTCGTTTCCAATAAAAAGGTAAAGGAGAGAGGAAAACTCCACAAATTTCCCCAAAGATTCTAATTTTATTTTGTTTCTTAAAATGGAGTATTATGTTCAAAAGATTTCAGAACACATAGAGAAACTACAATGTTATGATTACCCGGATTGTTAAAATAAATTATGCAATTCGCAAAATTAAGGAATTAAAATGACAAAATACTTCTATAATAAGATATTCTTTTTTAAAAAAAAATATTTTATTGATATTTTACAGAGAGGAAGGGAGAGAGATAGAGAACCAGAAATGTCGATGAGAGAGAAACATCGACCAGCCGCCTCTTGCACACCCCCTACCGGGGCTGTGCCCGCAACCAATGTACATGCCTTTGACCGGAATCGAACCCGGGACCTTTCAGTCCGCAGACCGACGCTCTACCACTGAGCCAAAACGGTTTCGGCTATCATAAGATATTCTTAAAAAACAGGTTAGCCTTGGGTAGATAGCTCAGTTGGTTGGCATGTCATTCCTTACACCAAAGGTTGCGGGTTCTATCCCAGTCAGAGCATGTATGGGAGGCAATCGATTGATGTTTCTCTATCACATTGATGTTCTGTCTCTCTCCTCCCCTCTTACTCCCCCTACCCCCACTTCCTCTTTCTCTAAAAATCAATGAAGACAAATCCTCAAGTGAGAATTTAAAAAAGAAAAAGTTTAGTAAACATCAAGTTAAGACAAATGGTGATTCTCTTTCCATACACATGAACGACAATCAAAATATTAACAGCTGTCATGTCAACAACAAGGGTTATAGTGCTGCAGGAGGGTCCTGGAGGACACCTACAAGCTGAGATTATGATAGTTGTGGGGAGGTGCAGGGAGTCATGAGGAGAGAGCCACAGTGGCTTAGACAGCAAAATCCTCCAGCTACCTTGGCAATGCTTCAGTAATCATCAGCACAGCCACACTCGTAGACACCTGCTGCATAGCAGTTCTGGCTGTTTATATGATTCTTATAAGGGATAAAAAAAAAGGCATTAAGCAAATGTTAAAAGTCTTTGTAAATCTACCACTTATTATTGAAAAAATGTAACTATTAACACTGGTAATAGCTAGAAAGCAACATCATGGGGAAATTTGATGGAAGGAATGAAAAATTAAAAATGAAAGATTTTTTAATTTTTCAAAATTAACTTTGAAAATTATATAAAATATTTCATGGCAATTTAAAAACTATTAAAAATACAAATATGAGATTAAACCTTTAAGTGATTAAACCATCAAGGCAGAACTGAAATATACTTTTCCCTAAATAAACAAGACATTTAATATTAAAAAATATAAATTCAATTACACTTATAAATGAGAAATCTATGTAAATATTTTTAATATCAAAATTTTGACATACTTTTCATAAAATTATCATTTTCATTTAAACTGGATTTTCATATATTAAATTTCCTGGAGATGCTTATGACTATTGCTACTTAAAAATTATTTCTTATGAACAAGCATATCATAATGTTGAAGAAATGGCAGCATAATTCAAAAATGCTGATGCCACATTAGAGGTTGTCTGTATTGAATTGCACATTTTTGAAAAACGTTTAAATCATTTTTTATTCAATAGATCTTCTAGGTGAAATATACAAATCTAAAGGGGACAGGAATTTGTTGTTGTTGTCCTCTTGTTGAAAGGAATTAAAGTTACCTAGCAACCTCTGTGTTGTAGAAACCAAAATAAGAGTTGGTTGTCTACCACCAGTTCCTCTAATAGAGAAGTGTACAAGCAAGAAGAAAAACACTGTTATTATGATGGTGTTTTGACACACATTTTTCATGACATGACAAAGTAAAAATCATCAAGAAATTTCCAGGACAAAGAAAGCCTCTATAAGCATAATAATTGTAACTACATTGAGAGTTTACCAATCACTCAGACAGAAACATTCACACTCCAAAAAAGAAAATAACAAAAGACTTGACCAAAGAATATATAGAGGGGGTTGATAATAGAAGCATTTTAAAGGTCTTTAAAATATTCTACACAAAAAACATAAAAGAGCATAATAATAATGATAATGATAATAATAATAATAATTTATAGAACCAGTGACTTTATTTTTGAGCTTACTTTTATCGAGGCAAACAAGGGTACAAAAATTTGAGTTATAAAGAATCATAACAGGACAACAGCAATTAGAATGTGAAATACCATTTCTGAGAGTGGTACATAATAAGGAATATTTATATTCCAGAAAATTTTCTTTGTGTCATATTTCAGAGTGCAAAAAAATTAGCTCTGAGATAACAGTAACTTTGCTCCCTAGTAAAACACAATATATTTTAACACGAAAGAGCTCAATCATTATGGAACATATGTGCATAAACTTTATACGTATGCAAATACGACAGCAGAAAAGAACAGGCATGTGAGAATGGGTATTTTCCTCTATTTATTAATGACTGGGGTTTTGGAACATGGGCAGTGTTTTTAAGATAGCGAAATAATAAAATCACCATTGGAAAGTCATCGATGAGCAATGTGGAGTTTGGGAATAAAGGGGCCACTGGCTCTGCCTTTAGAAAATGATGTCTAGGAAAAGCCCTTTTCACCAGGCCCACTTGGGTTCACAGGCCACGGAAATCAACGTTGAACATCTTGACCCTTCGTTGACTCAGAATAGGTAAGAAGCTAAATGAAACTGGAACATCTAACTCCTCATACTTGAGAATGTAAAAGTGCCCATTCTAAGAAAGATCAGTTGTCAGTCAGCTGACCAGCTCTAACCTCCAACACTGAACCAGAAAAAGCAGAGAAAAGAAACAAATGAACAACCATTAATAAATGCATGTTTTTTTTTTCAGCTCAGTAGCCATTAAAAGCCAGATACTTTCCATGCCAGAACAACCTCTTTCCTTTTGAGGAAAAAAAAAATGAGTAAATGAAAGAACCTAAGCGAAATAAGCCAGTCTGAGAAAGATAACTATCACATGATCTCACTCATATGTGGGATGTAATGATCAACATAATTTGATGAATAAGAATAGATCAATTTAGAGATAAGTGGTAGGGGATGGGGGGTTAGAGAGCAACCAAAGGACTTGTATGCATGCATATTAGCAAAACCAATGGTTAACGGGGGGGGGGGGGGGGAGAGACTTTAGACAATAAAAAATAATAATAATAAAAAGAAAGAACCTAATAGTGAGATAAACTTAATCAGGTCCCGCTAGGAATGCAGCTGCATTAGAGAACTCAGTGTAGACAGCCTTATAGTGCGATAGCAATCTCCCCTCCCAGCGCCTGGCAGGTCAGTGTCTCCAGGTCATCTTAAGCCACAAATGATGTCATGCTTTATCAGAGAGCCTATCAGAGGTGATGTAAATCATCGAAGTGCAGTGACTAGTTAAAAACAAGTTTCTACCGAAAGTAGCCATTTGTTAAATAAAGAGACTAGAGACTCTTCATTTTTGGCAGTGATAAAGGGGGACATCCTCACATAAAACCAAACCAGACTTTCATCTTCAACACTCTGGGGAAAGGCATGGTGTCTGTAGGTACGTGAATGGCTTATAGCCTTTGAGGGACCCTGGGCACTGAATTGTGCCCGTTAACTGACTCCCTGCTGGGTATGCCCTATCCCCTCCTCCACTTGCCTTTCTAAGAATGATAGTTCATTGCAAATAAAGTTATGGGCCAACTAAGAAGGAGATTAGGTTATTTTCCTTTACCTCAGATTGGAAAACTGAGAGTAGAAAGATAATTTGAATTGAAACACTACAGCTACCCATAAGAGAAGTTATTTTATTGCCTTGTTTATTTTCTTTTTATAGAAAGGTCTCTATATAAAGACCTATATATAGGTCTTTCAGGTTATTTTACATTTTTTTTAAAAAAAATTATAAACTTTATTTTTTAGAACAAATTTAGGTTTACTGTACAACTTAGCAAAGTATAGAGTAGTCATACAGTTCTGTCCACACACATGCACAGCCTCCCCCACTATCAACATCCCTGATCACAGTGGCGCATTTGTTACAGCTGCTGAACCTACACTGACACATCACTATCTCCCAAAGTCTACATTAGAGGTCGCTCTTGGGGGTATACGTTCTGTGAATTTTGAGAGATGTAAAATGGCATGTATGTTATCAAATAGTTTCACTGCCCTAAATATCCTATACTCCTATTCACCCCTTCCTACCCTTAAATTCCTGGGAGCCACTAACCTTTTTGCTGTCTCTGTAGTTTCACCCTTTCCAGAATGCCATGCAATTGGAATCAAGCTCTACGTGGCTTTTAAAGAATGGCTTATTTCACTTAGTAATATGCATGCAAGATTCCTCTGTGTATTTTCATGGCTTGCGAGCTTATTTTGTTTTAATGCTGAATAACATTCCATTATGTGAAGACCAGCTTACTTACTCACTCACCTACTGAAGGGCATGTTGATTGCTACCACATTTTGTCAATTATAAAGAAAGCTGCCATACACATCCAAGTGCAGGTTTTTGTCTAACCAGTACTTTCCAGTTCCCTTGTGCAACTGCCAAGGAACATAATGGCCAGATTGCATGGTTAGAGTAAGTCTAATTTTGTAAGAAACTGCCAAACTTTCTTCCAAAGAGGATGTATGATTTTTCTATCCCCAAAAATAACGAATGAAGAGTTTCTGTTGCTCTAAATCCTCACTAGCATTTGGTGTTACCAGTGTTTGGATTTTGACCATTCTAATCATCGGGTCGTGGAATCTCATTGTTGTTTTAATTTGCAACAATTAAAACATATGATGTTGAGCATCTTTTCATAGGCCTCGTTGTCATCTGTGCATTTCCTTTTGTGAGATGTCTGTTCAGGTCTTCTGCTCATGTTTAAAATCAGTTTGTTCATTTATTTTATTGTTTTAAGAGTTCTTTGTATATTTTCAATATCATTGCATGTGGATGACCAATTGTTTCAGCACCACTTGTTGAAATGATTGTCTTTGTTCCTAATCTTGCCTTAGTCGAACAAAGATCAGTCAACCAAATTTATGTGGGTCTACTTGTGAGTTCTCTATTCTGTGCCACTGATTTGCCTGTCCTTTTACTAATGCCATTCTGTATTGACCGTTGTAGCTTTATAATAAGACTTGAAGTCAGGTGCCAGCCCTCCACCTTCTTCTCTTTCAATATTGTGTTTTCTGATTCTCTACTTAAATTCATAATCCATTTGTTCACATTCACAAAATAACTTTCTGGGATTTTGACTGAAATTGTGTTCAATCTATAAATTAAGTTGTGAAGAACTAACATCTTGAGACAATACTAAGTCCACCTGTCCATGAGCATGGACTATCACCCCACTTATTTAGTTGTGTGGTTGTTTTTTTGTTTTTTTTTGTTTTTTTGTTTGTTTGTTTGTTTTTGTTTCTTTCTTTGGAGTTTTTCATTTTCCTTACATAGATCTTACACACACACACACACACACACACACACACACATATATATATATATATATATATATATATATATATATATATGCCTATGTATCTCATTTTGCGAGCTACTAATGTAAATGGTAATGTGTTTTCAATTTCAAATTCCATTTGTTCATTGCTGATACATAGAAAAGTAATTGATTTTTATATATTAACCTTATACCCTGCAACTTGCTATAGCTGCTTATTAGTTGCTGGAGTATTTTTGTTGATTATTTTAGATTTTCTACATAGATCATGCCATCTGGGAATAAACACAGCTTTATTTCTTCCTTCCCAATCTCTTATTTCCTCTTATTGCATTAGCTAGGAGTTCCAGTAATATGTTGAAAAGCAATAGTGTGAGGGGACATTCTTGTCTAGATTCTGATCTTACTGGAAAAAACCTTTGAGTTTCTTATAATTAAGTGTGATGGTAGCCGCAAGTTTTTTTTTTTTAATAGCTGTTCCCTATCAAGCTAAGATATTCCCCTCTATTCCTACTTTGCTGAGAGTTTTGATCACAGTGTTCAGATTTTGTCAAATGCTTTTTCTGCATCTATTGATATGTGTGTTTTCTTCCTTTAGCCTGTTAATGTAATCAGTCAACTAATTGATTTTTGAATGTTGAACCAGGTTTGAATACCTGGCATAAATCATACTTATTTTGTTGAGGATTTTTACATTTATGTTCATGAAAGTTATTAATCTACAGTTCTGTTTTCTTATATGGTGTTTGTCTAGTTTTGGTATTAGGGTAATGGCCTCATGGAATAAGTTAGGAAGTATTCCCTTTGCTTCTATTCTCTGAAAGTGATTGTCTCAAATTAGCACATTACGTGCATGGTTATAATAATTTTTTCATGTGTATGTTGACAAAGATCTGTGGTCTTTTTTTCTAATCTTTAGACTTCAGTTTTATTTTACGAGATCATATTCATTTTCTTCCATAATGAATTTGAAAGATATCCAAACATCCATTTGGTCAGATTTATTTATTCCTTAGCAATTGAAGCATTAAATGACGACAGTTTTTTTGTTGTTGTTGAAAGTATTACATATGTCTTCTTTTTCCCTGATTGACCCTGGGTTCCCCCCTTCTCCCTCCCGCCCTCCACATGCCATTCCCACCCCATAGGGCAACTCCCCACCACCCTAGTGTCTGCTAATATGCATGTATACAAGTCCTTTGGTTGACCTCTAACACCCGCGCCCCCCCCCACCACCACCACTTTCTCGCTGAGGTTGGATGGTCTGTTCAGTGCTACCTTGTCTCTGGATCTATTTCTGTTCATTAGTTTATGTTGATATGCGTGAGATCATATATTTATTTTTCTTCGACTGGCTTATTTCGCTTAGCATAATGCTCTCCAGTTTCATCCATTCTATTGCAAATGGTAAAAGTTCCTTTTTTTTATAGCAGTGTAGTATTCCATTGTGTAGATGTACCACAGTTTTCTAATCCACTCATCTACTGATGGGCATTTAGGCTGTTTCCAAATCTTAGCTATGGTGAATTGTGCTTCTATAAACATAGGAGTGCATATATCCTTTCTGATTGGTATTTCTGTTTTCTTGGGATATAGTCCTAGAAGTGGGATCACTGGGTCAAATGGGAGTTCCATTTTTAACTTTTGGAGGCAACTCCATACTGTTCTCCACAGTGGCTGCACCAATCTGCATTCCCACCAACAGTGCATGAGGATTCTTTTTCTCCACATGCTTGCCAGTACTTGTCATTTGTTGATAACAATGACAGTTTTTAATCTCAATCTTTACTAACATAATATTCATTATATTTTAAATTGTTTAGCTTTCTCTTGAGGAAAGAAAAAAAAACAACCCCAAAATAAACCTTTATACTATCCCCTAGCAGTTCTGCACCACAATTTTAATAAAAAATTTTTACTAATAAACAATTTATATGATACAGGTAGAGAAATATCAAGAATAATTATAAAGTGGCCAGTCTTGCAAATCAAAAACTATGACAAAGATCTCAGACAAGCATGGCAAACTCAAAGGCTAACCTGAACCAAATAAACAAAGTTTAAATTTGTGTGGGCTGCAAAAAGACAAAAGTTTCAATTTTCATAGAAATGTAGGTTTGTTTTGATAGAGACATGCTGAAAACAAAGGGCTGAAACAAAACAATCGTTAACATAAAATAATAGAACATTGTAATAAAAATTAATATTTTACTTGAACATTAACTTACCAGACACTGAATTAACTGCACAAATTAATAAGCATAACACAAATAAACCTACTTTTCTTGTTCTCCAAAAGCAAAATATTTCCTGTTGCACACACCAGTCAGTACAAGACTAATGATGTGTCAATCAGCTGCTAAATATTTGCTGCTAGTATTAGTGGTGAGAAAAGTTGTGCCTGCACTTAAGGAAAATGAATGCAACATGACTATAATAACAATCATTAGTGAATGTTGTAGTTCATTATTAATTATTAGTAGCCCGGTACATGACATTTGTGCATGGAGGAGGGGGGTTCCCCCTCAGCCCAGGCATTTCTTCTTCACCAAAGAAATCCAAACCATTACTTTTGAAAAGACATATGCATCTCTTTGTTCACTGCAGCATTATTTACAATAGGCAAGAAGCAAAAGCAACCTAAATGTACATCAATATATGAATGGATAAAGAAGATGTGGTATACAGATACAATGGAGTATTACTCATCCATAAAAATAAAATAAAAAAGAAATATTGCCATTTGCCACAACATACATGGACCTAGAGGGTATTATGCTAAATGAAATACATCAGGTAGAGAAAGACAAACACCATATGATTTCACTTATTTGTGAAATATAAAAAACAAAATAGAGATGTATAGTTATTTTGTATGGAAAATAATACAATACTTATAGAGACCATGACATCTTGAAGGAGAGAGTGGCTGTGATCAGAAGCCTAGCCTTACTTTCAATCAGGAAGAATCAGATACCTCCCGGCAACCTAACACCACGACACCCAGGGACCAGCTGTGACCCCACAAACACTCTGTTTCAAGCAGCACAAATACATGGACTCAGATGAGCTCTACACATTCTCATGGAAAGGTCAGATTTTGCCCAGAGAAAGGTGAGGTCTGCAATCCAGGCTAAAGGGAGAAATGCGCACAGTGGGATCTAGAGGTTTAGAGGAAGGTAGAAATCATATCAAGCATTTTCTCAAATCACAATGGCATACAACTAGAAATCAACTAAAATAAAAACTATAAGAAAAACCAAACACCTGGAGATGAAATAGCATGCTATTAAATAATGACTGGGTTACTAGAGAGATTAAAATAGAAATAAAAAGCATCATGGCAACAAACAACAATGAAAACACAACAATCCAAAATCTATGGGACATAATAAAAGTAGTCTTGAGAGGAAGTTCATAGCTCTACAGACCTACTACAAAAAAACCAAGAAACAATGGTAATAAATTATATAACCTTACAACTCAAATAGTTAGAAAGAGAGCAACAAAAAAAAGCCCAGCATAAGCAGAAGGAAGGAAATAATAAAGATCAGAGTGGAAATGAATGACACAGAGACTAAAAAAAACAATATAAAAGATCAACAAAACCAAGAGCTGGTTCTTTGAAAGGATAAACAAGATTGATGAATCTCTAGCCAGGCTAACCAAGAAGTAGAGAGGACCCAAATAAACAAAATCAGAAATGAAAGAGGTGAAGTAACCACCGATCCCACAGAAATACAAACGATTATGAAAAAAATACTACAAACAACTCTATTCCAACAAAATGGACAACCTAGATGAAATGGACATATTCTCAGAAAAATACAAGTTCCCAAAACTTAACCAAGAAGAATCAAAAAACCTCAATAGGCCAATAACTATCAAAGAAATTGAAACAGCGATCAAAAAAATCTTCTAGCAAACAAGTCCTGGTCCTGATGGTTTTACAGAGGAGTTCTACCAAGCATTCAAATAAGAACTAAAACCTATCCTCCTCAAACTATTCCAAAAAATGCAAGAGGAAGGCACATTTCCAAGCTCTTTCTATTAAGCCAGTATTATCCTAATCCCAAAACCAAATAAAGACACTGCAACAAAAGAGAACTACAGGCCAATACCCTTAATGAATATAAATGTTAAAATCCTCAACAAAATTCTAGCAAATCAGATTCAGAAATACATTACAGAGATCATACACCATGACCAAGTAGGATTTATTCTGGGGATACAGGATGGTACAATATATGCAACTCAATAAAGATGATATATCACATAAACAAACAGAGACAAAAATCACATAATCATATCAATCGATGCAGAAAAAACATTTTACAAAATCCAACACCCTTTCTTTTCTTTCTTTTTTAAAAAAATATATTTTATTGATTTTTTTATAGAGATGAAAGGAGAGGGATAGAGAGTTAGAAACATAGATGAGAGAGAAACATCCATCAGCTGCCTCCTGCACACACCCCACTGGGGATGTGCCCGCAACCAAGGTACATGCCCTGGACTGGAATCAAACCTGGAACCCTTCAGTCTGCAGGCTGATGCTCTACCCACTGAGCCAAACTGGTTAGGGCCCAACACCCTTTCTTGATAAAAACTCTCGGCAAAGTGGAAATAGAGGGATCATACTCAACATAATAAAAACCCCACATGACAAATCTACAGTCAACATCATACTTAATGGGCAAAAACTAAAGCCATTTCCCCTAAGAACAGGAACAAGACAGGGATGCATGCTTTCACCATTCCTGTTCAATATAGTACTGGAAGTACTAGCCATAGCATTCAGACAAGAAGAAGAAATAAACGGCATCCAAATTGGAAAAGAAGAAGTAAAACTGTCCTTATTCGCAGATGACATAATACTATACATAGAAAACCCTAAAGACTCTATCAAAAAACTACTAGACCTAATAAATGAATTTGGCAATGTAGCAGGATACAAAATTAACACCCAGAAATACATAGCCTTTTTATACACCAATAATGAATTCACAGAAAGAAAAATGAAAAAAAAAAATCCCATTTACCATCACACACACAAAAAAAATATTAGGATATCTAAGAATAAACTTTACTAAGGATGTAAAAAAACCTGTACTCAGAAAACACCACAACATTAAAAAAGGAGACAGAGTAAGACATAAACAAATGGAAGAACATACCATGTTCATGGATTGGTAGAATCAACATCATTAAAATGTGTATACTGCCTATAGCAATCTATAGATTCAATTCAATACCTATTAAAATACCAATGACATATTTCAAATATCTAGATAACAAACTCTACAAAAATCCTTCTGGAATAAAGAAAGACCTCAAATAGCCACATCAATCATGAGAAAGAAGAACAAAGTTGGAGGGATCACAATACCAGACATCAAACTATTACCAAGCGAAGGATTTGAATGCATGCATATAAACATAACCAATGGACACAAGACATGGGGAGTAGGGGGGGAGGGGGCATAATATAATACTTAATAAGTAATAATATGGAATAAACTCTGTTTCCTGTACTCAAAAAATCAAATAAAAACAAAAAACAAAAACAAAATAAATGAACAAACAACACAGAAACAGACTCATAGATACAGCAAAACTGATTGCCAGGTGAGAGGGGGATTTGGGAGGCTGGGTGAAAAGGGGGAAGGGATTTAAAGCACAGATTGGTAGTTGCAGAATAGTCATGAGGATATAAAGTACAGCATAGGAAACAGAGTCAATATTATTGTAATAATTATGTAGACTTACTGAGAGTCACTTTGAACATCGTATAAATTTCTAATTACTATGTTGTACAGCTGAAGCTAATATAATATTGTATGTCAACTGTTAATAATTTTTTTTAAAAATTTATAGTTTGATTTATGGAAATAAGATCAAAGTAACTTTGCTCTCTGTGCTGTCATGAAAGTAATATTATTGCATAACAAGATAACAGTAACATAGACAACTTAGAAAAAAATTGTTAATTGTCCCTATTGTTTTCATTACCCAAAATATATCATTTAATACAGCGATTTTAATGAATACTTTTTTCTGTCACCAAAAGATTCTTTAAGTTGGGTGAAGAATTAATAAGTTTCACCTTTTAAGGACACTAATATTCTCACATTATGAGAAATACTGCAGAAAGTATAAAGATAATCTGTAAGAAAGCTGGAATTAAACCTTCATAGTTCTGAAATGTTTATACAGGCATTTGAATGTAATACAATTTTTCCCCCCTTGGAAGGAAATAGAAAGGTCACTTACAAAATGCAATGAAATAGGTATTTATTTAACATTTGTAATATGCTGCAAGTAGTCATGTATAATATATACCTAACTATGCTGGATTTGAAGTTCAGAGAAATTTCAGAAATGTTATTTTGTCTAAGTCTTTTATTTAATAGATGAGGAAGTATGCAGTAAGCATCCTGCCTAGAATCTCATCAAAAGTCAAAGATTCCATTTAAAGTCAACAATTCTTTTCTTGCAATACTTGGTATGTACTAACGCTGTTGGGCCTGTCTTTGAGAGATGCATGCTACGGACATGTGAAGGAGATGATAAAGCCTTGGAAGATTAGGGAACATTAAAACAGGCAAAGATAAGCATGTAAAAATAATGCCACGTGGTGGAAAGAGAAGAGTCTATTCCTAGAGGTCTATTCTGAGGTATGAGTGCTGCCTTAACTTTTCAAGATCCCAGGTGCCACACTGTAGTTTCCAATGTAAATGGGCAGACATAACTAACACTGGCAACAAGGACCAGCATTCTTTAGCAAGAGGCAGTTGTAGCCCTGGGCAGTGTTCCCAGTGGTTAGAGCATTAGCCTAAGAACAGCAGGGTATTTGGGTTCGATTCCAGTCAAGGGCATATACCTTGGTTGCAGAATGAATCCCCAGCCCTGTTCGAAGTGCATGTGGGAGGCAACCAATCAATGTTTCTCTCTGTGTGTCTTTCCCTTTCACACTCTCTTAAAAAAATTATCAATGGAGCCCAGCTGGCGTGGCTCAGTGATTGAGCATCAATCTATGAACCAGGAAGTCCCAGTTCGATTCCTGTCAGGGCACATGGCGGCTCAAGTATCACGCAGGTGGCAGCCAATCAATAATTCTCTCTCATCATTGTTGTTTCTGTCTCTCTCTCCCTCCCTCTCCCTTCCTCTCTGAAATCAATAAAAATACATTTTTAAAAGCAATTGAAAAAGAAAAGAGGGAAGGAAGGAAGGGAGGGAGGCTGGAAGGGAAGGAAGTAAGGAAAAGAGGGAAGGAAGACCATTTTTCCTAACTTACATGGTGGGAACTCAGAAAGCTATGGTCTGATATTGGTAATTTTGAAAATTAAATATATTACTATAGGAGAGAAGAAAGACATACTTCTAATTGTAGTATTTAAAATTGTTTGGTTTTGTTGTTACCATGTACTTATAACTTTTGAAAAGTCAGTGTATAAAATAACCAATCAGTCACACACATACTAGTACCCTTCTGTGTTCCTTATTTCCCAGAAATGATAGTTCAGACTTAGAATGGTACGCAAGACTATCGTCCGCCTTCAAGCAAGATTTCTATGAACAAGCGTGTATCTTGTCATTTAGTTTCCCCAATGAAGACAGTAAACGATGACTGAACAGATGAAACTGTGGGGCTCATAGTTTCTATCCTGACTGAAACAATACAAGGGATGGAAATGATCTTTCATCTCTTCTTCAGAGGCATTCTTCAGAGACTAGGCTGTTGGACTTTTGTAATCTCTGTATGTCCCAATGTTGAGAAAACTCTGTCAACTGTAGCACAGAGGGCCATTAAGGTATGTGAGGAGTCACATCTTTGAGCCAAGCATCCAGGGAAATTCCTCACTTGATCAGTGTGTGAGCCCTACAACTTCCATCACATTTGATTTTTGAGAAATTATAGTAGTGATTCTTTCCTATGAGTCTGTGTACTCCACAAGGGTCAGGATGATGGCTCTCCTCTTTCCTAATACATTTATGTTCAACATGTGCTGGAGGAATGAACAAATATTTATCTAACCACTGCACCTTTGAGAGCCAATCCTCTGGATATTGGACTTAGATTAATTCATCTGACTGTCTCAGCAACATGTGAGATAAGTTGGTTTTTGTTTCTGTTTTTTTTTTTTAAATATATGTATATTTTATTGATTTCAGAGAGGAAAGGAGAGGGAAAGAGAGACAGAAATGTCAATGATGAAAGAGAATCATTGATTGGCTGCCTCCGGCATGCCTCCTACTGGGGATTGAGCCCACAACCCCAGGCATGTGCCCTTGATTGGAATCGAACCCAGGACCCTTTAGTCCATAGGCCAATGCTCTATCCACTGAGTCAAACCAGCTAGGGCACATAAGATAAATTTTATTAGCTGTTCCAATTTTACAGATGGAGAAGCAGATTCAGAGAGGTGAAAGCTACTATGTTGAATAAGAATATACACAACTAATATGAAGGAAAGTTAAGATTCAAGACTAGATCTCCCTAACTCCAAAGATCAGACTGTTTGATGGCATCAGCTCTTTAGGAGTAGATTTTGATCATTTAGAAATAAGGAGGCAATATAGATTCCTTTGGGGGAAGGAGAATATGACAAAAAGCAGAAATAACCTAGAAGAGGATGGGAAAGAAAGGTCATACAAGTTAGAATTTTAAGGAGGAAGAAACTAGTCACAACAGAATGAAGCATAAAAGAATAGGTGAGGGAAGCAGACATGAAAAGGGACAAAACAAATAAGCACAGTAAAATATTTTATAGGATTTAGTTAAAAATTCAAATAGAGAGAGGGCAAAGATAATTAAAAATGAATAGTTATTTAACCCTATGTCCTAATTTCTTCCTCAGTAATATGGGGATGATAATAATACCAACAAAAAATAGAGGCGATGTGAGAATTAAATAAGACAATTTCTGGAAAGTGCCTACCATGGCGCTTAACACAATGTAAAGACATATTCAATATTGGTCATTGTTAGTGTGATAAATACCTTAGTATGCCACTTGAAGCAAATGTCTTCCCCTTCCCAAGCCTCCATTTTCTCATTTGTAAATGCAACAGGTAAGTTAGAGTCTCTAAAGTTCTTTCCAGCCCATAACAATATATGATTTTATGTTTGAAAATGTACTACATTTTTGCAATTCTGATGATTTACTGAAATGTTAAAGTAAAGGCAGTGGGAATCCAGGTAGCAATGTCTTACAAGTTGGAAACAGCTCTACTTTAAATAGCAAGTCTAAAGTTCAAAAATACATTCAGAGACTGGGAGAGGTCAATGGGGAAAGTATAGTATGTAATACTTTCAACAATAAAGTTTTAAAAATGAATAAATAATCAAAAATACATTCAAACAAATATACAAGCACACAGAATTAAATACATAGGTGTTTTTTGTTGTTGTTTTTTTTTAGCTGTTCAATTCAAAGGAAGGTGAATGAAAAGGTTTCTGATATTGTTATGAAGACGAAAGAGAACTGGAACATGTATTCACTGAAAACTCTTCACGGTCTCCTTATTTTTTTCATATTTCCCCCGAAAATATATTTAGTCAAATGAATAACACCACTTCATTATTACAGTTTCCTTTTACCTTTTCTTTCCCTTTATCATGATTCTGCCAGATAATAAGGGGTTCCCCTCTATACTGTTGCAGATACAGATTTTAAACAGAGTGTAATATTAAGCGAAGTAGTTCTATACAAACACTCAGTAATTTTGGAAATCATTTCTATATGCAGTAGGAATGCCGCACTTTCAAAAACAAAACAACTTTAAAACAAGAGACGTGCAGGAGGCAGCCAATCAGCGATTCTCTTTCACCATTGATGTTTCTGTCTCTCTTTCCCTCTCCCTTCCTCTCTGAAATCAAAAACTGTGAGAAACAATTTTAAAACAAGAGGACATGGAAGCTTTCATTCCCAATTGTCTGTTTCCCTGCAGGTATGTGGTAACATTATGAGGGATGGTTAAGCTGCCATAACTTCTAAAAGCGTCTGAGTCAGCTTGGTTATGAAAGAGGGTGATACTCTTAACGAGCTTCATCACCTCCAGCCCTGGGATAGTAAGGCACTTACTCACTCGTCCCCGTCCAATGCTACTATTTTCAGTTCAAATCAGAAAGCTTCTTTCGGGTGGTAATGGTAGTTTAAAATACACAATGTGGGGTGTTGGGGGAAAGCCTCCTTTAAGCACGTCCCACGTTTCTCCCTTCCACCCCTCCCCTCCCCCCTGTCAAGTTTTACTACAATCAGCGCTTCCTTATTCTGTATCAGTGTTCATGATCCAGGCCATTAAACAGTTTATGAGCTGCAGGCCACTCCTTCCCCACCTCCCTGCAGTTTCGTCACTGGTGTTCAGAGTTCTGGAACAGTGTGTATGGGCACCAGAGACATGTGTGCTTGGCCACATGGGAAGGCGTCGGGATGACCTGGAACTCCTATGCAAGAGGGAGCACCCTGGCGCCAATCTTAACATCACCAAGACAGCTGTTCGCTTTCACGGATGAGCTCCTATTCAGGTCCTCAGCTGTCTTCTAAAAGAACTGTATAAAATCAGCTAATACAAAGAACCCTGAGGATTTTGTACAACTTCATGATATCTGAAAAAAATGCCTGCCATCAGTATTGTTTCATTTTATATTCACCGACAGAGACTTTGACTACAGTTTATTTAATTAACTATTTCTACTAAGAACTCATGTATCAAAAAAGTCCAGAATACGCCAAAACCGGTTTGGCTCAGTGGAAAGGTCCCAGGTTCGATTCTGGTCAAGGGCAGGTACCTTGGTTGAGGGCACATCCCCAGTAGATGTGCAAGAGGCAGCTGATCGATGTTTCTCTTTATCTTTCATCGATGTTTTTAACTCTATCCCTCTCCCTTCCTCTCTGTAAAATATCAACAAAAAATATATTTTTTTAAAAGTCCAGAATACAAACACATACAATCAACAGTAATTGAAAGGGGATAAACAGCCTAAAATATCCATGTTGCTTCTTGTATGTATATTTCACATTTATTCCACACTGGATATTTTATAATACAGAAACAATTCCCTCCAAGTCTCATCTTTATGAGGATAGTCCATTGAATAAATCAATTTTTATTCCATGCTTGCCTCTCCAAGTGAAACTACTGTATAGTCAAATGAAAGAGATATTTAAATCCATTTCTTAGAAATGCATTAACTTAATCGTCTTTGTCAAATTATGACCACTTTTGGCTTATAACCACATTTAACTTAAGTTTCCAACAAAGGTATAAGAAGAAGAGAAAATATTAATGTTCCAATATAGGATAGATGATTTCTGTGAAAGCAAGAGGGTTTAGACATAGCATTGCTTTGGGTAGAAGAGTTCTGTATACCCCTAAGAAATCTCACACAGACTATGTGGGCCTACGGTGATTAAGAAAATGTCATCTTCCAAGCAAAATAATGAAAAGCAAGCAAATAAAACAAGCCAATGAAAAGAATCTTTTTAAGTCTATAATCTATTTCTAACATATCTTAATTCGATGTATCAGAAATCTACAGTATTTTATAACTGATAAACACTAAGTAAGTCATATTTTTTCACAAATCCAGAAGGAATTTTTACTCAGCAACAGAAATAAAAAAATGTCCGTTTTCAGATTTCATTGTGTAGTTAAATGAGTTCTTTTAGTAATTTCTTTCAAATGAGAAGAGACTCTGATGTTAAATAGTTAAATTTACTTAAAGAAATTTAATATTTAAAGTTGATTTCTAAGCCTCCTATGTGAATTATAGATTTGGACAAATAATCTCTAAATTATTACATATCTAAATTTCTCTTATACCAAATATGATTTAAAATAAATTTGTTGCTTGGTTTAGCTCTTAGAAAAAAGAACTTTTCAAAGATTCTGATCTTCCCTCTTTTTAGAAAGGCAGTATAATTTTTAAAATGTATATATTCTGACAAGGTCATGAACCAAAGGTGTCTAGGTTAGAATCACTCATCCAATAACCAGTTTTTCTACCAAATTCTCAAAGGCTGCCTTATTTTAGGGTTGAATTAAAAAAAATTTTTTTTTAACTCCTATACCAAACTTAGCTCTGACAGGGTCATGAAAGAAGAGCTCAACTAAGCCAACTTTTTCATTAACTACAATTTATTTTTCAATTATTTAATTTGAATTCTTTGTTAGGCAAGACGGGTTCTATTTTTGGATAATCAATTATGACACCCATCTAAAGTGCAACATAAATAGGACTCAAAATGTACTCATATTTTAAATATTCCAACCAGTCATCTTATAATGTACAAAGAAAAGCACCGGGAAACATATACTAGATACACAGGATTAGACATTTAAATTCTTGGTGTTTTGAAACTCAAGACTTTCTTTTAATTGATAGGCATAAATGAAAAACTCTTAAAATCAATCTGAGGAAAGGAAAAACAATTTCCTAAGTATGGATATCTAAAAAACAAAATTTTTTTTAAACTCTAAGTCTGGTGTGAAATTAAAAATGGAGACGGGTTGGAGGAGGAGTGGTGATGAGGAATTGGAAAAGGGGAAGGGAGAGGGAACGGTGTGTGGAGGGTGAGCAAATAATCCTTTCCTCGGGTGTTCTGTGGTTGGAGTGTCTAGCTCAGCAAGTCAGATTATGAATTTTCTTGCATCTGAAGATGCTTACAACCATGCACGTATACTTCTTAGAGAAGGTTCTGTGAGACTGGGCAGCAGGCAAGTGCATGCAGTCACAGAGGCACCATAATTGCAACCAGAACTAAGGCACAATCTGCCCACATTTTCCAAAATCACAAAGAAGTTTGGCACAGCTGGTTGCAGGAGTTAAAAAGGAAAAAAAAAGAAGAAGAAGAAAAAAAAGATCAGCCTTTGAGGCTTTGGTAGAAAAACTGGCTATTGGATGGGTGAATCCCGACCTAGACACCTTGATCTTTGGTTCATGACCCTGTCAGAGCCAGACAAGGGCTCCCGGACTGTGAATCAAACTGTTTGACTCCTCTGCCCACAGAGACACAAAGCCCTGTACTCTCTCAGCTGTTACATAAGAGGCTCTGGAATTCTAGGATGGTGTTTGTAAACAGCGCTGCCATGCTCTGCGCCCCACGTGTCAAATGCTGATGTGACCGCATGGAATCAGAAGGCGAGGGGAAAAAAAAATCGACAAGCTCCAAGGAGAAACCTCTCATTTCTCACTCTCATTTTATGAACTACCAGAGACTCTGTTTGCAGAAATGATTTCTTGTTCTGTTATGAAGTATGCAGTAAAACAAACAAAAAGCTAATAATTATCCAAACTAATTAGAGAGTGTCTAAAATCAATCCTTCGCATGCAAAAATCATGAAAGTTTACAAAATTGCTGAATTTTATAGCTAGTGGCAAATATAAAAATTCTGCAACTTCAAAGTAAGAGACTTCAAACAAAAAATGGAAGAAGTGCTGAAAGAACTAACAGATTAAAAAGTAAATTAATAGGAACAAGACAGTCTATTAGGGTGTGATATCATTACTACATTATTTTCAGGTTCTGGTGCTTTACTGTGGAAGCAGCACAACTAATAATTAAGGCAATTTTAATGGGCGCCCTCGTTTCTTAATGCAGACAGGGGAAGAAGCATGAGGAAAATAACTCACAGAGAGATCATGTTGTAAGCTCTGCTTACTATCATTATTTTAAGCCCATTTTCTTTTATATTGAAAGACAAAAAATATATACCAATTTGAGGAAAAAAATCTCTCTCAAAAAAATCTTGAGAGTTGAGTGAATAGTACCCATTAAAGTATAATCTGGACATAGAAACTAGATTTTATATTCTATCAAGAAATTAAGTGACGTGGTAAGGCAGATATAATTTAAAAAGAGTAAATGGTTTGCACTGCTCCCCAACCAGAGGGTAAATAGCTTAAATAGCTACTCAGGGAGACAGATAACAGAAATACAATTAAGTACCATTTGACAGCCACACCCAAACACAGTCAAATAAAAAGACAAAATATCATTGTGCTACATCAGCTTAAAGCTGATGAATATTCTATTAATCGTTCCTAAAACCTCCCCGAAACACCCAAAATGAAGGTCCCAATGGATACTTCCTCCAGGGAGCATGCCTGTACCATTCCCTCTGCCCTTACTTTCCCCCACAGGCACGTGTCCCTTAACCTCTAAGGCACCCATGAAACTCGCAACCAGGGGAGCAACGGACAGCAGCAGCTCATCTGGGGCTAACCCTCCGAACTTGTCTCCAAGGCCGCCTTTTCTCTGACTTTCCTGTGAGCCAAAGCAGCCCAGCCTAAGTATATTTTTGCTGTGGTCAATAAATTCTTGCTTTTTTACACTTGGCCTCTTGATCGAAATCTTTTCTTCAGGAAGACAAGAACCAAGGTCTCCTCTCACCGGTAACAATTGTACCTTCTGTAGCAATGATTTACAAAACATAAAGCCAGAAATATAAATGACAAATCAAAATATTCCACTTCCCATGTACCTAATTTGTTTTTAAAAACTATAATTTTAGAAGTGCATTTAAAAAGCAAAGATGGAGTACTACACTCAAAGCCAGTGAGCTCCTATTTGAATATTGTGGAGATACTTGTGTAAAAACCTACTGTCAGCCCAGCTCTGTGTGGCTCGGTGTCTGAGCGATGACCCAGGAACCAAAGATCACCCCTTCAATTCTCTCTCATCATTGATGTTCCTATCTCTCTCTCCTCCTTTCCTCTCTGAAATAAATAAAAATATCCTTTTTTTAAAAAAATCTATTGCCAGCTGAGGTTGTTAACAAAGTGTTACAAGAAACAAGAATGGGTAAATACAAGTAAGCTATTCATTTCTCCCATAAGGAGAACCAGACCTACGGTATATTTTATTATTGCTTTCCACAACAATCAGTATGTCAGCTTCTTGATGGGTTAGAGGTTCTAACATGAGTGTCTATGCCTGTCACGAATATATAACAAACCTACAAGTAAGTGTCATAGTCATAGTCTTAAAAAAGTCAAATGCTGAGTTATTTCCACAGCTCTTTCTTGAAAAAGTAATGGTCACAGCAATTGTACGAAGCCAAGGCATTTCCTTGAGTAGAATAACAAGCATACGTTACTAAAGTGATATGCTTCCATATCACTGAATCTCCCCCACCTCAGTTATCACTCATGTCCCCAAGCTATGGGACCCAATTGGCAGCAATCCAACATTCTCATCAGAAACAGGGAGATAAGCATTGCTCAACAAGAAGACTGTCTGGTATCTAGAATTACATAAAGTTAGAAATTCAAATAAACCAACTCCGAGTAATTTACTCTGTGTCCTAATTTCAAAGGCACTAGTCCTAAAAATCTGTACTCATTTTAGCATCAATAAATCTGTAAAAAAAAAAAAAAGTAAATAATTCACACACAAACAAGTCTGTAAAAATTGTTGGTGTTTGTAAAGACTATGGCCACATGTAGCAAATCATGGGGAGCATCAATATTCTGACCCTAACTTTTTTTAAAATATATTTTATTGATTTTTTTTTTACAGAGAGGAAGAGAGAGGGATAGAGAGAAACATTGATCAGCTGCCTCCTGCACACGGCCTACTGGGGATGTACCTGCAACCAGGTACATGCCCTTAACTGGAATCAAACCTGGGACCTTTCAGTCCATAGGCCAACGCTCTATCCACTGAGCCAAACCAGTTTCGGCTGACCCTAACTTTAAAAAATATATATATTTTTATTGATTTCAGAGAGGAAGGAAAAGGGAGGGAAACAACAATGATGAGAGAGAATCATTGATCAGCTGGTTCTATGTCATTCATTAAATTTTTTCCTCAGAATTTATTGAGATGCAGTAGACATATAACATTGTGTAAGTTTAAGGTGTACACTATAATTATATATATATATATATATATATATATATATATATATAGTCCAATGCATGAAATTCGTGAATTGAGCTCAGCCCTAGAAGCTCAGCTGCCTCAAGGCCTCTCAACCTCTCGGCCCCACTCACTGGTCATTCAGAAGGTTGTCCCAAAGGTTCCAAAAGGTCATTCCACCAACCGGTCTAATTAGCATATTAGCTCTTTATTATACAGAATATATACACCAAGTAGCCAGATTATTATGATCTCTGAATGCATAATAATCTGGCCACTCAGCTTGTGTGTGTGTGTGTGTGTGTGTGTGTGTGTGTGTGTGCATTATAGACCCAGTGCATGAATTTGTGCATGAGTGGGGTCCAGCCAGCCTGACCTGGGGAAGGGAACATGGGTGTGTTTGGCCGGCTTGCTTGATGTTCAAACTCCTGGTTGAGCAGACAATTTGCATATTAGCCTTTTACTATACAGGGTATACAGTGAGTGGCCAGATTATTATCAATTCAGAGATCATAATAATCTGACCACTCAGTGTATATGAAAATGATTACCACAATAAGGTTAGTTAATATATCCATCACCTCAAAGTTATAATTTCTGTACATGTGTATGGTGAGATCTTTTTAAGATCTACTCTCTAGCAAGTTTTAAATATAGAATACTATGTCGTTAACTATAGTGACCATGCTATACATTATATCCCAGAACCTATTCATCTTAGAAATGGAAGTTTGTACTCTTTGATCACATTCATATTAGTCCCACTCCCCTCTCATTCATTAAATCTTGACTGATATCACTAGGTTCTATTAGGGAAACAAAAGACACAGAAATCAGATTTAATACTCTATCTCAATAGATGCACATCTAATTTAAAAGAAACACTTATAGTATTTTTAGTGAAGCAGCCAGTTCATTATATTTCCTAACTTTCCTTCAAAAACACTTCATCCCAGTTTATTCATCTCTTAATTGAATTTTCAGATTATTTTGGGCTTAATTTCAAGTCAGTTTGAGTAACAACCCTTAGTAAGTATAAAATATTGAGTTCTGAATTCTTAAGACTGTAGATAAGTTGACATCACTGAATTTAGTTTTAAACAAAATACTGAAAACCCATCCACTATCTATTTCTACTTCTTAAAGCCTGGCACATTTAACTGAATTTTATGACAAGTGGAGAAAGCGTACATCAAAGTTGACAAAATTTTCTATTTTGGAATAGGCAACCAAAATGCATTTTATTGAGAAAAGATTATGCATCTATTTTAAGTCAGTGATTTTCAGCAATGTACAATGTAGGGTCCGAATAATGCTAGAAGTCAGTACATAGATACAATTATTTTGGGCTTGTAGTTACAATGATTCAAGAGCTCACTTTACCCTCTTCCCTTCTGGAAGTCTTCTCTCCTACAATACACCAAACCAACACATGTACTGGATAACCTCCTGAAACAATGTCACAGTATTCACTGAGCCTTTGCAGTGAGTCAAAATAGAAATTGAAGATACAGACCAAGGAAATACTGTATGTTTGGCAAAAGCATTTGTGGTTGTGTTCTTCAACAAAGTTTCCAAGATTATCACCAGCTCTACTTGGCAACCTGAGTCTCCCACAGTAAAGATTCCCATTTTAAAGTTGGCGTGTGAGCCGAACCGGTTTGGCTCAGTGGATAGTGCGTTGGTCTGCAGACTGAAGGGTCCCGGGTTCAATTCCGGTCAGGGGCATGTACATTGGTTGCGGGCACATCCCCGGTGGGGGGTGTGCAGGAGGCGACTGGTGATGTTTCTCTCTCATCTACGTTTCTAGCTCTCTATCTCTCTCCCTTCCTCTGTAAAATATCAATAAAATATATTTAAAAAAATAAAAATAAAGTTGGCGTGTGAGATAGGTTTCTGCTACTGGCTTTGGTGCTATTACTACTCTTAAGAACTAAAGTGCAATGGTGGCATAATAGTGGAGAAAAATGTTATTTTGATGAACCAACCGACCAACCAACCAACCCTGTCTGCTGCCCAGAGTTTTAGCCTATCCTCCTGATAGGAAACAATTACAGTACAACAATCTATATGGTTGTTTATAAAACAAAGAAAACCCCCTCTACTAATTTGAGAGGCTGGGTAAGACTATTAAATTCTACTAATCAGCAACAGTTGAACTTGTAGTAGAAGCAATTAGAACATTACAAAAAAGCAGAACTAATATTTCTAAATATTGGACATTCTAGAATGTCAAACATTTATAGCTTTTGAAGACACTTTATTTCAAGGTAATTTCATAAGAACCCATAAGAATTGACCCATTTGGACTTGGGGCAGGAGGCAAAATAAGAGTTCCTGCCTAAGGTGTGTCTGTGAATGAATCATAAGAAGGGCTTTGTAATGAGGTCAGCAAGTAAGGAAGTACATTTCAATGGTGACATTTGGCTCACAACATTGTGTGTGGGTGGAGCCTTGGAGAGATTGATAGAGAAATTCTACCTTCAGCAAGTGAAACCAAAACATTAACTCCAGTTTTTATTACCTAATGCCAGTCCAGTGCCCAAACAGGACTTTGGAAGTCTGTCATAACAAGTCCTCCGCAGGTGCATTTCACTTGTTCGGGAAGAGAGGTCGACCCGCCTCTGTCTAGGCCCTTGTGCCACTGCACCAAAGTCAGAGCAATCCCTCTGGCTCCTGGCACACACCAGCACAATGCCACCTCTACTCAAAGCACTAAGTTTGGTAAGTGTGTGAATTTAAACAAAGCAAGGGACATCCCTCATTCTGAGGCAATTTCTCACTAACCATTAGTTCAGTGAAAAGAAGAGTTGAAACAATATTGTAGTTTAAGAAAAACTGTCTGTCTTGTGGTTGTCAGATATCACTTCCCTAAAATTCAATTACCCGAGACAGCTCTAGCTGACATTTTTGGATCCAGGTGGTACTGACTCTCACAAATATGGCAAGTGAGAAACTGAGATTATGCTTTTTATTATATATTTTCCACACGGATTCAAATAATTTGTCTTTTCTAATATATGAAAAGGTGGTATGGGGGTTCAGATTGTCAATTATATGCACATCTCCTTCTAATCGCTGGAGCTCTCATAAAACATTAATTAGCAGCTATTTTCAACATGCAAATAAGACGCATAAAATAACAAAAAAAGTCTAAATTTGATAATAGAAAAGAACAAACCTTCATGGGTTATAATCAAAATTATTAACCAAAATTAGGTAGTGTTATTTATCAATGTGAGTGGAGAATACTATATCTGTTATTATTTGAATAGCTTGAAAACAGTATAAACCACAACATTTGAAGAAAAGTCCCCCAAAAGTAGTTTGATGCTAGTCTGTTGGCAAAGAAAATTATTTATTTTTTAATTCTGAATTGCTGAAATAATTAACCATAGTTTTCTCACCAAACAGTAAGCATTTATGCTAGATTCCTGTGTTCTTTCTTTAATGTTTTATGAGAAATAACTAACCAAATGAGCCATTTCTATTCCACAGAGATGAGTAATACTTCTCCCTTGTTCATGTGAAATAACCTCTAGTATCAGTGATGATGCAAGTCCACTTACCTGCTTTTTCAGAGATCAATATATAAAGAGTTACAAAGTGAACTACTGAGGACCAATGGTTTCAGAAATCTGACTTACGGAGTAATGTCTACTATTGTGCTTTTTCTTCTGCCCATCTTTTAATCATATCCATGCCTTACAAACTTAAGCTTGACTTTCCAATCCTTCACTAACACCTCTCCGCTCAATGACACTAAGAAGATCGGTATTTATACTATGCTGAGATTCATATTCTATTTCAAATCTATTATGAGGCACACACACAAACATGTAAAGGCCTGTAGAACTCCCCACCAGGATTTCAAAGTGTCCATTACCATGCAAAGCATGCTTTCATTCGTCAGGCAACAATATTCACAACCTTAAACCAAAACGAAATCCCTATCTTCTCCTTACACATCTCAACTTCCCCTAAGATACAACCTGACTCTCACCATAGCTGATGATTATTTTTGGATCTGGACCTGGCATTATTAACCCTGATTGAAGAGGGGAAAACTACAATATGTGGTTTGAGATTTTTCAATCCATATATGTACCCAACTCCCTGGACAGACACACGTGAAAAACATCTCACTACATTTTAAGCACACAACTGGAAAATAATAACTCTTCTTCCAGTTGGAAATCAACTCAATGCAATTAAAAGTATGTCATGACGGCAACTGCCTGCAAACAGCTAACCTTCCCGGGAGTCTGGCCAGGTCACACTTTATTTTGCCATAGGTAGAAAACTCTCCATAGAAACTCTGTTAGCTTCCTACGGCTAGACAGGCAGCCCCAGTGAAAAGATCAAGATTCGACTTGAGAGAGAGAGAGAGAAAGAGAGAGAGAGAGAGAGAGAGAGAGAGAGAGAGAGAGAGAGAGAGAGAGAGAGTGTGTGTGTGTGTGTGTGTGTGTGCTGGAGGAGGAGGAGGAGGAGGAGGGGAGGAGGGGAGGAAGCCAAAAGCCCATGGAGAGAGGCAGAGAGATAAAAGACCCAAGGAAAGAGAAGCAGCCCGGAGGAAAAGGAGACGTTTGGACGGGACTGTTCAAAAAAATCTGCTCTCCACTTCTCCGTTTCTCTGCTGGGATTGGGTTTCGCTTCCGTGGGCGCCCCTGACCTTGCAGTCTCCCGGCTCCGCGCTCCCCCTCCCGGCCGCCCCCTCCCCGGGCCTGCGCCCGCCTTTGTGTCTGCCTGTCACTTACCGGGGCGCCCGACGGAGCGGGTCCGGGAGAAGCACAAAGCCAGGGCACAGGGCTGCACACACACACACACACACACACACACACACACACACCCACACACACCCACACACCCCGGGCTGCAGGGCGCACCCGCGGCGGAGCGGGTGTGTGTGCGGAGAAAGTGGGTGCCGGTCTGGTTGGGGGGACCCCAGAAACTATTCTTCCCCCTCTCGCTCGGCGCCGCGCACACATCGCGCGGACTTGAGGGGGGAAAAACAACAAAACCCCACTTAGGGTACTCCGGCCTCACTCCCGGTGACACTCGCCCATACGCTCTCCTCCCCCCCCCAAAAAAAAAAGAGGGGACACGGGGTAGGAGAGGCGCATGCAAACCCAGACCCGGACCCGGAGCCGGAGCCGGAGCGACAGCCGATAAAAGGGTCGAAAACCCGGGTCCGTGTGCTTCCCGGGGAGGGTCGGGGCGGCGCGGAGGCTCCCCGGACTGCCCCGGAGAAAGGGGGGCGGGAGGACCAGGAGGAAACCGTAGGGGCCCCCCAAAGCTTGAACTCTTTGGAGAAAGGAGAGCCGAGAAGAAGAGAGAGAGAGAAAAAAAAAAAAACACAAACCACTTTCCCGAGGATAAAAGGCCGGGGAAGCGGCCGCCCCGAGTCACAAAGGTAACTTTTCCGGGTCCCCCCCCGGGCGGCCCGGCCGGAGCGCGGCGAGGGCGCGGGACCCTGTGGGCTCGAAGGGGGCGGAGGGGGATTAAAACTATATTTGTCAGCCATGTTGAGGAGGCTCCAGTCATTTGCGAAGCTCCCCTCTCCCCTCTCGGCTTCGGCGGGTGACACGGCGGCGGCGGCGCGGGCGCCCGGGGGGCCCCGGGGGCCCCGGGGGCGGGCGCGGCGGGGCGGGCGGGGGCGCGGGGGGGTCCGCGGCTAAGGCGGGCGCTCTGACCTCGTTCTCGTCGCGCAGCCCCGGAGCCGGGCAGCCGTCGCGGTCGCGTCTCCTTTCTAACAAATCCTAAAGGGCAGCCATCTTGCTTCCTTCTGCTCCTCTACGAAAGCGGCCTGGCCTCCGCATCAATATTCATAAGGCAGTTTGACGTCTGTTCTCATCACTCGGCGGGGCCGGCGTCTCGGGGCGGCCGCGCCGAGGGGGCGGACGTGACTCGCATGCCAGCCGGGCCCGGGGCGCGCGGCGCTCGCTCGCTCGCGGGGAGGCGGCGGCCGCCCAGCTCTCCTCCTCCGCCGCCGCCGCCGCTCCAGCGCCGCCGCCGCCGCCGCCGCCGCCGGTCTCCTCCTCCGCCTCCTCCTCCTCCTCCTCCTCCGCCTCCTCCTCCTCCTCCTCCTCCTCCTCCTCCTCCTCCTCCTCCTCCTCCTCCTCCTCCCCCCGGCCCGGATTCCGCCTCCTCGGCCCGGCCTCCGCCGCCGCCGCCCTGGGGCCCGCTGGCCCGGCTCCCGAGAAGTCGCCCCGGAGCCGGGGGCGCACGCACCCGGGGCCGGACGCACACTCCGGGGCGGGCGCGCGGTCCTGGCCGGGGGACCCGCGCGCGGGGCAGCGGGCGGAGCGGGGTGCGGAGCGGGGCGCGGGGGGGAAGGTCCAGCCCCGGGAGCCCCGGGCCAGACCCCGGGGGCAGCCAGGGACGCGGGGACGCGACTCCACCCCGAGGGAAGGCGCGGGGCCGACGCGCAGGGGAGGTGGTGGTGGCGGGGGTGGGGGTGCCCGGCGCGGGGATGCGAGACCTCAGGGTAACCTTTTCAACTTTTTTTTGTGTGTGTGTGTGGTTGCCTCGCCCCGCCAAGCCCCCCTGAGAGGTATCGGTGCACCCCGAGGCCGTGCGCGCGCGGGCATCGGAGCACACGCTGCGCGCTCACCCACCTCCTCCCGCCGGGGCCCGCACCCTGGGCCCCGGGTAGGGCCCCCGCCTCCCCCCCGGTTCGGGCATCCTCTCTCCCTGTCACTGGAGCCTCGCCCAGCAGAAGCTCTCCCCAGGGTCGCGGAGGCCGTGCCCTTCTGGCACGCGGGGCCTGTCGTCCCAAAGACTCGGCAGATCGGGAAACCGGCGGAGCCCCGCGGCTGCCCGCCCGGCCCACCTTCTGTTTACTTTGCCACGTGGGCCGGGAAGGCCCGGGATTCCCCCAGATCCAAGAGGAATGTCTCGGGGACTCCTACTTCTACGCCAGATTCTCAGTCGTAAGAAATGAGCTCCGTACCTTCGAATGCTTACGTCTTCTCCCGTAAAAGCCTCTTTTGTTAAAAATAAATATATTTTTCCCCCATCCGTTTAGTTAAGGAACCAGAAATCGACCCATAAAGGACAAAATTCCAAATGACGGGAGCTCGATTTTCCCTGACGTTGCGGACTGGATCACGGCGCCGGTCCACTGAAAGTTTTTTCTTTTCCGCTGCCGAGTAGTTGTGCTTCTCTTTTTAATGTTCCTTTTTCTAATCATCATTTTTACATTTTTACTTTAAAAAATGAGATAAAGAACAAAGCCCATGTGAATGCGAACAGTTTTTGAGATTTGCCCTCTAAAAGAAATTCTCGCGTTTCTGACATTCACGTTTTTAAATACGTATTTATAGGGTCGCTACATTGTGACCCTCTTTAATCAACACAGGTTATTTCGCGCATCCCATCCCGTGTGTGTGTGTGTGTGTGCGCGCGTGTGTGTGTGCGTGTGTGTGTGTGTGTGTGTGTGTGTAATTTCTTTTCAGGTAGTCTTTCGCTAATCTTATGAAACCGGAATATTTTCTCTTTGGGGAAAAAAGTTTTAAAAGGGAACTCTTTCTATGTGTCACGTTGTTACTAAGAAGAATGTGTAAAGTGTGTTTAGTGAAACATTGTTTATTCCATTTTGAGACAAAGTTGACTCAGATTTCTGATTTTGCATAGGCCCGGCAAAATTGTTCATATTCTCCGAAGCATTTCATTCCGTGAAAATAAATTTCCATCTTTTCTTACTGTACACGAATATGCCATCAAAGTCTTGGCAACTGCTAATGGACTTGAAGCTGTTTGGAAGATTTCTTGGAGTTGTTTTTCAAGTCCAAAAACTAAAATCTTCCCAAAGATTATGATATATATGTATGCACTGCACAGTACAGAATTGTTAAAAATATAAATAAATAAAAAGCATGGGTTTGGGAGCTCAACAGACCCTGTGAACCTGGCCTCAGTCCCTTACTAAATGTGTGACCTTGAGCACGGTACTTACCGGAACTCTCTGGGTATCAGTTTTCTCACCTGCTACACACCCTCTAAGACAACAAGGTTGTTGTGAGGATTAAATAAAACACTGGGGTGGGAAGAGATTAACCGAAGAATTTGTATGCATATTTGCATAACCCATGGACACAGACAATAGCTTGGTGAAGGCCTGCGGTGGGTGTGGGCTAGAAGGGGTCAATGGGGTAAAAAAGGAGGTACATCTGTATTACTTTCAACAATAAAGATTAAAAAATAAATTTAAAACATAAATGTCCAGGTAGTTATTCCCATTAGCAATCATAAGCCATTTTCTTCTTGGTGTTTTTCTTGATTGACTAGAAATATATAGTGCTTTCCAAAAAAAATTTATACACACACTTTGAATAATTATAAAGGCAATGTTTATTAAAATGCTAGTACATGTCATTTTCAAAATTGAGCAATCAGGTGTTCAATTGTGCATACATTTTGGGGGGGACACCCTGTATCATGTCTTCTTACATTGAATAACATGTGGCAAGTATTGTATTCACATGGGTCTCATATAAACATCTGCACATTTCCTTATATGATGATTGGGAAAGTGACCCTTAAGGTCACCCCCTTGTCATTTCATCTTTTGAATCTGCATTGTAACAGGTGGCTCTGGCCTACCTGGAACCTTACTTGGCTTGCAGTTGGTTTTGGCAACAGGCCCTACACATTTTCTTGCCAACCTCTTTCTCTTTCTTGCCAACCCTCACCCCACCTTTAAACACAGGGCATTTTTTTTTAATATAAAAGAAAATACTTCTCTAGGCTATTGTGACTTTTTAACAGCAAAAGAAGTAAAATTCTGAAGGTCTCCAAGTATAAACTATTTTAGTGAGATATTTGTATTGTTGATTTAAAAAAAAATAACCTGTTTCTTAGTTGCTATTTCTGGGAAAGAAAAGACCTTGTGCATATTAATCAGTTATTTACTGGACATGAATGCACACAAGTATGGGTAATTCAGACCCAGCATTTTTTCATCGTGTGCTTTCTTGAGATTCCTCCTCTAAGTGTAGATCATCTGTTTTAAAAAGATAATTTGCTATTCTAACAACAGTCAATCGTTATGAAATCCCTTCTCGTTTTTTCCCTCCGAATAGAAATAGCGGCACTGCTTCCACTAGAGAAATCATTGCTTCTTTAACAGAAGAAGAGGACACACAGGGTGGGTTCCAGGACATGCTATTCTGTGTTAGAAAATTGACTTGACTGGCCTGGGCACCTGCTTGCCTAACCCAGTTGCTCCGTCTCTAAGCCTCTTAGGGCAGAGGCAGCTTCCTGTCTGTGCTGTCCAGTAAAGACCTGGCCAACAGCAGCTTGCGTTACAATGCAGATTTCTTATATTGTCCTAACAAAAAAACAATAGGTGATTCTTCATTTCCTCCCCGCTTGCAAAAGAGGAAGTTTTCTTTGAGGAGTTGATGTTCTCTTTGACCTAGAGAAATCGTTTGTGATACATACTGCTCTGAAAGGATTCTAGCGCCTTAACAAACACATTAAATCACGGCCTGTTTTCTCCCATCTCTTGAAAACATATTTCTGAAGTCTGACATGATACAGACTCTCTGCACGCTGAAAAGACAATTGACCTTCAAACAGCACAGCAGTCATGGCTGTTTCCTTTTGTCTGGTGACATCCCTGTACACCATACAGAGCTACATGTTTAACAAAGGCAGAAGGCTAGTTTTAGAAACCTCTAATAGATGAAACATTTAGATGTAACATTTTAACTTGTTGATACAAATTATTATTAATTAAAAAAAAAAAACCTTTGTACTCTAGAGCCAGGGGTCATAATATTAGGAAAGTCTTGATAGGTTCTCTTTTTTAAATATGATTTTTATTTATTTTTTCTCAGACCTTTTTTCAAATTGTTAATTTCTCATGCTATAATTTGGAAATTTTAAAGAAACAGGGACAGATGACACAATTCTAAGTTATTTAAATCAGGAGTTACTTAACGTGTGTGCTGATTCAATAGGGGCAAAATGAAATGTCCGCTGAAGCTCAAATGTCTAATCCTGTTAAAACAGTGCCAAAGTCCATTATAAGAAGAATATTAGGATCACTTGTGGGGGAAAACGTCATGGAAATTATGTGTTGGAAACATGTTGCTAATATCAATTTCTTTTCCTCTCATAAATCCCTACTTCACAATCCAGTAACTGCTTTTCTTATTTTCATCCAAATTTGGTAACTCACTTAATATCCACTTTCTTTTGAGAGAATAATTTTTCAACTTTAATAATGAACTTCAATAAAGAATACATTTTAACTGTTAGCAGTTACCTCCGTACCATTTTACATTTTTTAGTTGTAACATTTTTGTATGCTGTTGTGTTTTTATGGTAAAGTGTAGCATTATGTTTAATATTCAAAATCATATGCATATTCAATATGGTATTTAATTTAATTCCTCATGAAAATGAAAAGTGAGGTTAAGTGACTTTCTCAAGGTCATACAACCTATAATTAGAGACATACCTCTCAAACCCAAGTTTTGTTGGTTCAAAAATCAGGCATTTTTCATTATAACAAAATGAGCCTCCTATCTTTTCCTGCTCATCTTCCTCCTAGTTTGTCTTCCTATTGTTAGCACTGACTGACATAGAAATCTTCCCTCAACACTCAGAATAATTTCCCATTATTCTTTGTTACAAAAATAAAACAAAAATCCAGCACTTAGATTTCCTTATTTTTGTTTTTATTTCTTATTTTTTTATATTTCCTTATTTGTAATACTTAGTACTCCTAAGCTAATCTAATACTATTTATTAAATACTGACTATGCACCAAGTATTGGGATAATAGCTTTAAACATTTTTCTTTGAATTTCATACTCATTATAACCAAATAAGGTGGGTAATATCTTGTTCAGAATTAAGAACTGAGTAACTTGGTTGAGACAAAGAGCTTAAACCAAGGTGTAAATCTAGGATTGTCTTATTCTAAAGCTCATATCCTTGCAAGCTACAATATGCTGTCTCCTCACTTTAGTAGATATACTTATCTATATGTAGGTCATGGTAAGTTTTCCCCCCAATTATTTGTTCTTTTGTTTTATTATTTTATTACTTATTATTTATTTTTAACAATAGCATCCGTGTTCCCACCTCTTCCTCATGTAAAACTAAAACAAGCAAACAAAAACACCCTTTTTTTTTTTTTTTTGTCTAAGTCTCTACTTGGTTTTTCTTTTCATTTACTTCCTACTCTTTTTTGATTGTTTATTTCCAATTTTATGGTAAAACGTGGGCATGCATGAACTCTTTGGAACAATAATTGCGTGTGTGGAATAAACAACGGGATCGTACGCCTCTGCCCACCCCCACCCCCACCACTTCGCCTCACTAACATACTGTTTATAAAGGTAAGTTCTGCCATCTGTTTTCAGAATAGGTGTGGTGAAGGGACTGTAGCACCTTTGATCAGCTCCTGGCTTCTTTGAATGGCTTAGGGTTCAATCTTGCCAAACAAGAGAACTGGCAGGTGGAATGAGCGCCACCTACTGAAAGCACTAATAGTGCGTGGATCTTGGGGGATACAAGTCTCCGCTAGGATAGCAGGGAAGGGAGGGAATGTTTCCACTAGGAAAGCTAGTCAGGATCACCGGTGCAGCTTTTGAAAAACATGCATAACTAGGTTCCACTCCTCTGCTTCCCACAGCCTCTTGGAGATCCTGATTCATGATCTCTGGGGTGGGGCTGGAGTAACAATATTTTTCGAAAGATTCAGGGACAATCAAATGCACAGATCTGCTTTAAACTCATCAGGATAGCTTCGAGTGTAAAAATACAACGCAAACAATTGATTTTCATACTTAATATTAACAGGCACACGACATTGTCATTCATGGAGCAAATGTATCTCTCTGTAGTCTGGTGAAACCCTTGCACCTTTATAGAGAGATGTCTAGCAAAGCTGCCCTTTCCATATTTTCAGTTGATTAAATCTTTTTAAATTCTTTTGTGACAGTTAATATATATATATATATATATATATATATATATATATATATATATATATATATTAGTGAGAGAGAGAGAGAGAGAGTTAAATAATTAGCAGCCAAATAATGACTCAGATTATCAGTAGTGAAAAAGGAAAATTTGGGTAAAATATAAGTAATAGGACTGATACCCTGAGGTGCTGGGGAGAAAGAGGTATTGGAAGTTGTCCAAGTTCAATTTGTGAAGAATATTTAGGGACTTTTGTTCTCAAGAGAAAGTTCTATTGGTTGAGTTTTGTCGTATTTGTCTAGACCAGCCATGGGCAAACTACAGCCCATGGGCTGGATCTGTCCCCTGTTGGCTGTTCTATCGGGCCCGCGGAGCCGAAAGAGCGGAGGGTTCTCTTGCTCTCCCCTCCGATCCTTCACCAGCAGCCCAAGATGAGAGTGTCAGCATGGTCAGGTTGCTTTTGTTCCGGCCCTCCGGTCCAGTTTAAGAACACATTGTGTCAAAAAGTTTGCCCACCCCTGGTCTAGGCAATTAGACAAATTTATTCTAAAATCTTTCTTTTTCCAAAATCATGGTCATGCAATAGTCCTCACGAGTATATTTTATAGCATCATGATAGTGCAAGAGCTATAAAGAACAAACTCATTTTCACCCCCATAAGTTAGATCAATCCCTTCCTCACAGGAAAAGAAAGAGAAATAACAAAGGAAATAGAGTAGCTATTATTTGATCTCCAGTTTTCTTCATATATTTTAAGGTATGTTTTCATACTGCCCAGAGATGTGTGAGAAAATCTAATGAGTTCTGACTCAGTGCCAACTCAGAGACTGTGGGAGCATGAGAGGCCGAGTAGTTAGTTTCCTGCAAAGCTCTGCACCACCGACCTCTGTTTCATTTGTTTTCTCATTTCATATCTTAGAGCACAATATTATTACTGCTTGGCAGAAAACCGCCTTGATCTGTGGGTAATTAGGCATGCCTCTAGGTTGAACATGGGTTGATTGCCAAACAATTGTTCTGCATTTCAACAATGACTTTTATTCTCCAAGAGAATAAGTTACATCTAAACAATGACCATAAGCTAGGGGGTTCCTGAAAGAATATTCGGGGTAGAGGGTGAAAAGAAGCATACAAAAACAAATCCCGAAGGAACATCTTATTGGGAGCCTCTAGCTTATTTCTCTCTAGAATCACATCATCTCTGATCCTAGTTTGACTGGGTAGGGAGAAGCTCTGATCAGCTTGTGACATTCTTGTTTCAATTAGTGGTGGCATGTAAGAAATATTGGAGAAGGGTGTGTTTAGATTAGCATGTGGGGGGGGGGAGAAGGGTGAGTTGTCAGGTGGGTGTGATCCTAGTGGTGCTACTAATACATTTTAGTGAAGGAAACTTTCCTGAATCTTAAATCCTAAAACATCAATAGCCACTGCCTTCTAGTGAACAAGAACTAAGAGTCTCTCTCTCTAAACCCAGGAAAAGGGTAAAGTCATAATTTTGATGGATGAGAGGGCTGCTGTTAAAAGTAAAATTTAGAAAGAGAAACTCAGTTTGATATAAATAAGTAACACAGTCCAGAATTGTAGTCTAGACGTAGCTACTGAAAACCTGCCAAAAATAATAACTTTAATATCCATTATCTCGTTTACTATATGCAATAATCTTGAAAATAGGTAAGACAGTTGGGACCCAACTTACTTTATTTTTAAACACTGGAGAACATGTGTCTAACACATGAGGGGACATGCCCGGGAGATTAAGTAATTTGCCCAGGGTCACACAGCAGGTGATACATTCTCAGACGTAAACCTTCTTCAATGTTCTTTCCACAAACGAAAAGGAAACAAATAGAGCAACTTTAATTCCTTTCTGGAGGCAGAAAAGAAGTTCTGGTCGGCTTGTGACATTGTATCAGGCTGATCACAGTGTCATTTCGTGCCTGTGCTCACACAGACAGAAGAGGATGGTACACTGACAGAAACATTTGGAAAAAGTGTGTTTAAGGTATTATTTTTTTAAAGTAGGTCAACCAATGTGTAGAAATTCTGTTCATTCCAAATGAGAAGTAAAAGTTAATCTATTCCCTAAACTATTTATCAAGGAAAGAACAAGTTACTGAAAGTCTTGAAATATAACATAATGGAGTTCTTTTTGATTTCTCTCTTCTCAAGCCACAGAGAAAGTTGTCTGGTGTGTGTGTGTGTGTGTGTGTGTGTGTGTGTGTGTGTGCACGTGTGTGTTTAAAGAATCATAATCATTGGACAAGAAGACATAGATTCATGTTTTCATCAAAAATTAATTTAGCCGAAACTAGTTTGGCTCAGTGGATAGAGCGTCGGCCTGTGGACTGAAGAGCCCCAGGTTTGATTCCAGTCAAGGGCATGTACCTTGGTTGCAGGCACATCCCCAGTGGGGGGTGTGCAGGAGGCAGCTGATGGTTGTCTCTCTCTCATTGATGTTTCTAACTCTCTATCCCTCTCAATTCCTCTCTGTAAAACATTAATTATATATAATATATATATAATGTTTATAATTAATTATTAATTATATATAATTATATATATAATTAATTATATATATTTTAATTAATTTAAAATATCTAGTTAAATTGAAGTAATCTTTATAGGGCTGGAGAGAAAGGGGTTTGATAGATTTAGGTTAAATAAGATTTTCTCACTCACAAATTTTCTAATGAAACTTTATGCAACATAATCTTGAATGAGTGAAATGTTTTTTTCCCTAAACTATTTCACAAAAATGTAAGTTCCATACAATATTAGCTAAGAACTATGCTCTTCAACAGGGCTGCTTGCCAAGCAATAACAATTTATAACATACCCTATATCTTTAGGGAAAAAGCTAATGGAGTAAATTCATTATAGAGTTGTTCACTCTTGGTGGCAATAATCATTTTACTTTGTAGCTCACATCTTTACTGTGAGAGACTTCATGCATCAGCCTATATGCAGGGTAATGCAAGAAATTCAAAAGCAGTGTTGGTGACAAGAAAAATAATTACAGGTCTCACCTTTTAGTTGGGACTTTTGCTCATAAGGAAATGGTGCACTATACTAGTAAACTCAAAGGTTGGGAAGAAGCTCAGCAAAGGATTTGAGATATAAATGAAGACGAGCCTAATCAGGATGCCTTCTCAGAAATGTTTTCAAAATAATGGCTTGCCAGTCTTACTTTCCATTGCATAAATGGTTGTTCAAGTCTAAATTTCTGATTTGTAATAGTTTATGGTAGCGCTGAGGACACCGATGTGTTAGTCATGTCTCGGTCTTCACATTCTTGAGAGGCGTTTTAATCAGTGCATGAGCGTAACCAAACCAAGTCAAACTGTCTCGTCGGGGTCTGCTCAGGAAACTCTCAAAACACAGAAGGGCCGGAACTGGATGGAAATATCGTCATGAACAGCCCTCAAAAGAGTGTTATAAAGATGACATATCTGTTCATTCTTGTTTCAATTAGTGGTGGCGTTTCCCATGCTCTGCTTTCTCAGCCTCATCCTATGCTGACATTAAACTCATGCGTTAGCCGAAACCGGTTTGGCTCAGTGGATAGAGCACAGGTCTGCTGATTGAAAGGTCCCAGATTCGATTCCAGTCAAGGGCATGTGCCTTGGTTGCGGGCACATCCCCAGTGGGGGTTATGCAGGAGGCAGCTGTTTCTCTCTCATTGATGTTTCTAGCTCTCTATCCCTCTCTCTTCCTCTCTGTAAAAAATCAATAAAATATATTTAAAAAATAATAAAAATAAACAAATAATCTCATGCTTTATTCTCACTTTAATAACCTTATCTATTCTCTTATGAAGGGATGTAATAGTGAACAAGATGTGTCCCCTGCCCTCACTGAGCTCCAGGTCAAATGGAAGAGAGACGTGCAGATGGGCAATTATAAGTCTTTCTGATTATTGGGAAGCAAAGGGTGCTGGCTGCGGTGGGAAGCTCATATTCGCAGGTGCAGAGAGAACTTCTCATGAAAGTAACACTTAAACTGCGAGCTTTTCAAGAATTATTCAGGCCAAGTAGAAGGTCAGAGAAGATCACTGGGTGGAGATGAAACAGGACATGAAGGACAGGGGCACGAAGTGGGTGGCATGCATGAAGAAATCAAACAGGTGCCCAAAGAGTTGGGTGAAAAGTCCAGAGGAAGAGTGTGAATGCCCAAGCTGCAGCAGTGGGCTGACCGTGAGGGTTAGTGTGAGAGGTTTGAATGGTGGCCTGGGAGCAATGGGACATCCTAATGGATTTTAAAAGAAAAGAAAAGGATCAGATTTGGACTTTGGAAACATCTTTGTGTGGTAGCAGCAAGAATAGGTGGAGAAGACACAATAGCAGAGGCCAGGACACTAACAAGGAAATGGGAAGTCGCTTAGGAAAGATGAGAATGGACTGGAGGTGAGGCCACAGGAAGCAGAGAAATGGACAGGCCCGGGCCTCACAGAAGCAGACAGAAGGGAGCACAGGCAGGGCGGGGAAGAGGCAGGGCTGGTGGATGCCACCCAGGTTGTGGTCCTGACCAATGAGGTGGTTGGCGGGGACTTTCACAGGAGCTGGAAATAACAGCAAGAGAAGAAGATCCAGAAATAAGAGTTTGGGAGTGGTCGGAGAGAAAAAAAAATCAGTGATGAAGACCTAAGGTTTGAGGCACCAGAGGACCATCCAAGGTGCAGCAAGCAGTTGGATACGTGAGCCCGAAACCTAGAAGAAAGATTAGAATGGACTCACCAAAGTGTGGGTCCTCTGCGTGAAGAGGACGGTTGAGGCAGATAGGCTTGGGCCCTGAGTGAGGAGGAAAGGGGAGCTCCAGGAGCAGCGCCCTGGAGGTTGGGGAGGAGGAAGAGCAGCCCCGAAAGGTGGCAGCCAGAGGGTGCCGAGGGAGCCGCTGAGGACAAGCTTCCCGGAGGAGGTCTGACCAGGTGAGTAGTGCACACGCTATTGGGCGGTCACCTGAGACAAGAAGGAGACGTGTCCCTTGAATACAGCAGTGGTGCATTCGTTGCCATCCTTGGCAAAGCAACTGCCATACAGGAGCAGTAGTGACGGTGACCATGACCGTGACCGTGACTGAGGCCAGACTGTAGGATCAACAGGAAGGGCAGATGTGGAGATAGGGAGAGCAGAGGACTATTTAAAGAATGTTAGCTAGAGAGAGGAGGAAGGAGAGAGCGAAGTAGCTGCCCAGGGAGGTGGGATCAAGGGAAGAATTTTTTAAGATGGAAGAGCCTTGAGCATGTTCACTGCCGGGAGACAGCAAATTGAGGTGAGTGGTTTAAGATGCAAAAAAGAAAACGTATTAAACAAGGTCGCTGAAAGCTGGGGTCTTTCACAAGATTATTCTGCTGACAAGATGAGGGCTTATAGAGGAGCAGGGCTAATTTGTTCAGTGTAAAGTTTTTGTTTTGTTTTTATTTTTATTTTTTTATGGTTCGGGTAGGATATAGTCTATCGTGAGTGACACAGGCTAAAACAGGTCATTTCGTGGTGCCCTCCCTTCATCTCTTCCTCTCTACTGGGCCCTGTCGACTTCCTTCACAAGTTTCATCATTGCTTTGGAGAGAGGGAAATGGGGTCTATGAAATATATTATGAATTGAATGATGATGGGTTTGGCCAAGGCTGAGGTGATGTCTGTAATATAATATATAGTTCTAGAAGTCAGAGCTTCCTTTATAGCACACGGGTGTATTATAAAACACTGCAAGTGATAAATAAGAGAGGTTTCCTTATGGTGGTGGGAGACTCCCCATCCGGTGATGTAAAGTGATGGCTGTAGTTTCTAATCCATGCTTCTTATATGAGTGGCAGTTCTGTGACCCAGGAATAATCATCAGATTGCATACCAAGTCTTGATTACTGGACACAAAGTATGTATTACGTTTATATCCTTACAAGAATCCTGTAAGTTAGATGATGTTATTTCCAGTTTACAGAGAAGTAACGGCTCAGAAAGAATAAATAAATGTCTACAATCAAAGAGCTAGTGAATGGCTGAACTAACACTGGAACTCAGGTTTGTCTGTTTCAGTGGGAGCACTTTAACCTGAGCAACATGATGTATCTTTCAGAAAGATCTAATTAAAAATTATTTTTGTTCCACACTTTCCTCATAGCCATGTGCTGTTATGCAACAAAGAACACAACATAGGCAAATCTTGGTATATAAGGGAGAGAGAGTTGGAGGAAAATTGGATCCAGAAATATAGAGATTAATTGGAGGGGGGGTAATCTCCACCATCACACACTCCTTTAGCTCGCCCATTCGTTCATGCTCTCCATTTCCTCATTCAGTGAACACTGTTTTAAAATTTGCAGTTGTTTGGTCACCATAAAGCTAAAAGTAATTACATAATTATGCACTCAATTCCAATTATAACCAGCACTGCAACAGAGAATTTTGGAGACTTGGGAGGGGAGAAGTTAAAAGGAAGGCTAACACTCAGTTTAGAAGTCAATTTAACCTTTCCTGGAAGAAGGTATAGCTGAGCTTTGAAACAGCTTTTGGAAAATGAGTAGAAATGAACCAATGAGGCATGAGGTGGAGTCTTGTTCTCAGCAGAGGGCGGGTCCAGAAGCAGAGAGGGAAGTGGCTGGAGAATGCAATCAGGCTGGTAAGGCAGGCAGGGGCCAGGACATACTGGGCCTTTTACATGCCATTAACTATGGAGTCATTATCTGTGGGTTTCATTTGCTCAGGATCCATTTCTATTGTCCTTATCTGTGGATTTCATCTGCTCAGGACCCATTTTCCCTTTTGTCAGGTAATGACACTATGATATATCCTTGGGGAACCAACCTTCCTACCGTGAGGCTGAGGGAGATCTGCTCAGCTTTTAAGGGTGAGCACATGTTAAATAAGTCCTGTCCAATGAGAGCGTAACCTCCACCTCTCCCCTCACCCCCGCAAGAATTATTAAGCAGAAGCCTACAACCCCAGCCAGACCAATCAGAAGCAATAAGACTAACTGGCAGCCTTTTGCTGGTGGTGCTGGGGAAAAGTATTCCCTTTCTGCTGGGATTGTAGGTACTATGGGATGTAAACCTAAAGCTATGGGAACCAGGAGGAAGAAAAGTTGAATTCTTTCCAAGGCAATGTTTTCTCCTACAGTGTAGCCAACTGGGAGCAAAGAGGAACTGAGAGATGAAGAGGATTCCAGCTGGCATCATGAAACAGATCTATTCCATACCTTTTCCGTTTTGTGAACCAGTAAATCCCTCTGACTAAGCAGGCCCACTGAAGATACGTTTTGCTCATTGAGATCTGGAGGGGCCCTCATGTGTTTACTTATTTTTAATGGTGCAAGAAATGAAACATAGAATGTGTAATCAGCGGAGTCCAGGTAGGAAAGTAACTGTGAGGACCCATGTTTCTGAGAAATTAACACAACAGCGAATGAAATTAAGAAATAAGATTGAAACCAAGAGCCCCACTCATCCCTGTTGACAGAACACCAAGGTAAAACCCCTCTGGCATCTAGATGCAAGAGTTAGGCATCAACACTAACTCTGACTTTTATTGGTAACTCATTGAATTTACTGGAAACAAGAAGACTGTAGAGTTTACTAAGCATTTAAGGAACTTGTGTTTCCAGAGAAACTCAACCACCCATAACCTCAGGGTTGTGATTGCTCAACCTCAAGGCAATACTCAGTCAGGATCCTAAAGCCACACCAACAGAAAGAACCAGATTAGTGGGGTATGATAATTAGAAAGTAAATATTCATCAGGGCCTTTCTCAGCTGTGGCCACAAAGGACAAATTACAAGGGAAATTGTTTTAGAAGACAGTTCCAAGAGCAGACAGAAGGGCTCCCCAAGAAATTCACTCTGAAGCCAATTCACTCTGCTCCTGTCCAGCAGGGTAATGTATATGCAGATACTATATTGCATGCCACCTGCCTCCCATTTCTCCCTTTTTAAGTAGCAGTTTTCATGATAATTTGTTTTCTTCTCATACATGTGCTATCAGAGAGACAAGGGACTTCAGTTCTTGTTTTCTTGAAGGAGAGATTTCAATCAAGAGACAAAATGTAATCCAGCCATCATGGCTCAGGGGCATCGACCTATGAACCAGAAGGTCACGAACCAGAAGGTCAAGGTTCAATTCCAGATCAGGCACATGCCTGGGTTTTAGGCTTGATCCCCAGTGGGAGGGTGTGTAGGAGGCAGCTGATCAATGATTCTCTCTCATCATTGATGTTTTCATCTCTCCTACTCCTTTCCTCTCTGAAATTATATATATATATATAAATAAATATATATATATATAAATTTTTTTAAAAGAGAGAGAGACAAAGTATAGAAAATCAAGCAAGAATGTATTGACCACAGCAAACACATACTTAGAACAGTAAAACAAGACCAATACTCCCCTGGTTTCAAATCTCATGGGGTCCCTTCGAGGGTAGGGGACACATGCCCATGTGGGAAGGAGAGGGGTAAGGGCATGCTCTGTGGAGGGAGCGTGCATAGGGACCTTCATTTTCAGGGGTTTTATTTTATTTTATTTTATTTTATTTTGTTTTTCTAATTTATTAAGGTTTTATATGTCTACATAGCTTTTAACCCCACCCCCACCCCCCACCCCCCATTTTCAGGGGTTTTAAAGTCTGAGTGCTTAGGGGAGGTCTTAGAGGCAGATCAATAGAATATATGTTAGGGGCAGAAAGATAATATTGGGGACTGGGGACTAGCTATAGTTATAAGAAATATTAATCATGTTTTGTTAGCAGTGATTATTTTGTTCTGATAACCTGACTGGGAGTAGTATGCCCCCAAGGAATTGGGAGTCACCTTGGAGCTGGACGTCAACCTTGGAATTCAGTCTATTATCATGGAAAGATTAACAACAACCTTGTTGCCCAAGCAATGGAGCAATGGAGTCACGCCCACATGGCCTGTAACCTGTAACCATTATACCCATTCTCATTCCTTTTGCCTACTCCCCCATTAATCTTTGTTCTACCCACTGTATGCCACTGGTTTATGGGGGTGGGGTGGGAATAGATTTTGTGCTGCTCTCCCATACTGCTGGCATTATTGGAATAAGTGCTCATATATGATCCAACCCTGTCTCTGCTTAATTGGCTCAATGAGTGACAGCAACCCAGACCTTTGGTTGTCTGGTTCCGTATTCATCAATTTTGTGCAGATATACTAAAATTAAATTTATCCTCTTAATTTGTCTGTCCTTGGGTGTGGTTGTTATTTAACAGGATGCATTAGAATTTCCTGGGTAGCTTATTTAAAAAAAAAAACAACCCACACAATTTAATTCTATCTTAATATATATAGGACTTGACACAATTAATTTTGGGTGTTCTAAAAATGCTCTTGCAATATGCTAAAATTATAAATAATAATTAAATTATAAGGAGTGATTAAAAATCTATAATTTATATCAGAAAAATATATGCAAGAGACAGAATTTCCCACAACATTAAGTTCTATATGGAAGAAATAGAAGTTCTAAACTTCAGATTAGGCCGACATCAGTTTAGGGATAGGGTGACAGGCACACTTGTTTCTTGGGTGTTTCCACAGCTTTCTGAAGCAGCAAGAGGTATGAAAAACAGATATGAAGAAGGAAAGGAAATACTAACCTTGACCTCCTCTCGGTTATAATCCTCTAATCTAAAAGGTTTCAGAAAAAAACTGTCTCTGAGAATGCCTGGGAGGGAAACAAGAGCCACCCTGGAGGGTGGGAGCAAACTAAGCTGTGCAGGTTTAAACCCTTCCTTTGGTTTTGTTGAAGTACTTGTCTTCTACCTCTAATGTACATCAGCTATGAGGAAAAGAGGGTCTGTAAGCTGAAGACTTATTCCACTTACTCAGAATGTGAGTAAACTACAAAACGAGGAATATTATGACCTAACACCAGTTTTCCTTCCAGGTAAGTGTCCATGTTCATGGCAGGAGGCAGCTGTCCCAGCCGGAACTGAGCGGCAGCAGAGGAGCCTTCCCCTCCCAGACAAGTGGCTTCACAGCAAAACTGGCTAAGGCCATATATTATTTTTTTTAATTGATTTTGAAAGAGAGAGAAAGAGATAGAAACATAGATTAGAAACATTCATTGGCTGCTTCCTTCACTGGGGATTGAGCCTACAACTCAGTCATGTGCTTCTCACTCAGGAGGACACCCTGGGGCTTCACAGCTACACTAGTCAACACCAAAGAGGTGACACTTCTCACTCATTACTTCCCCCCCATCCCACCACCACCAGTAGTTTTTCAAATAGTTAAGCAATTTGCTTTGATGAAGATCTTACAATGCTCTCTCCATGTTTTCATGCAGAGGTAAGAATGAACTCAATTCTCTGATGTTAACCCTATTACTGAGTATGCACCTGTCTGCTTAAGAGACTCTGGAATTACTTTGTAGAAACAGATTTATTGAAATTGAAGTCTCATTTGATATAAATATAATTCAAAAGATTACCAATCAACAATAAAACATTTCTTGGCAACCTGTCACATATGTGTCTGGATTTGGGTAAAACACTATTCTCTATTTTATGTTGCAAAGCAAAAACAAACAAACAAACAAAAATAGGTATTTAAACAAAGATATATCTATCTATAGATAGATAGATTTAGATACATGAATATTATTATATTTTAAAAATATATATTTTAAGGCCGGGTGCATGAAATTTATGCATGGGTTGGGAGGGGGGGAGGGAAGGCTGGGGTGTGTGTGTACCTTAGCCTGCCTGCACCCTCTCGCAATCTGAAGCCCCTCAAGTAGGGTAGGCCTGGCCAGAGATCTGGGCCTATCTGCTTGCCATCTCTATAGTGCTGTCTCCTCTCCTCCATCACCAGTCACTTCCCTCTGCAGGCAATATGTATGGGGTACAATCATTTGGCTGTCCTGGGCCTCCCTCTGTGGGGCAATCAATCACGGGGCTCTGCAATCATTGGCTCTGCAGGTGAAGGTCCCACCCACCCACTGCAGCACCACTGGCCAGGTAGCCTGGGCTTCCCTCTTTGGGGCGATTGATTACAGGGCTCTGCCATCAATTACCCAACAGGGGGAGATCCTATCCACCGGTCTGGGCTCCGTGATCAATCACCATGCAGAGGGTGGCCTGGGCCTCTCTCTTTGGGGTGACTGATCATGGAGACCCCCCTATCGATTGCCCCACAGAGGGTGGCCTGGGCCAATCACATCGCACCTGCTTTGGCTGGACTGGTGCCAATGTGTGTCATGGCATGGTCATCTGTATGGTTGTTCTGCTGTTGGGTCATTCAGTCAATTTGCATATTATGCCTTTATTATTATAGACTAGAGGCCTGGTGCATGAAATTCATGCACTGGGGGGCAGGGTGAGGTCTCTCAGCCCGACCTGTGCCCTCTCACACACTGGGACCCCTCGGAGGATGTCCGCCTGCCAACATAGGCCTGATCCCCCAGGCCTAAGGCAGCAGGCAGACATCTTTCTTGCAATACGGAATCCCTTGCTCCTTACCACCTGCCTTCTTGCTCCTTAGTGCTTGGTTCGCTGCCCCTTAGCAGGAGGCTCCTTACCGGCAGGCTCTTTACTGCTCCTCTCATTACCCTTTAATGCTGCTGCAGAGGCAAGAGAGGCTCCCGCCACCGCTGCTACACTCACTAGCCACGAACCCAGCTTCTGGCTGAGTGGTGCTCCCCCTGTGGGAGCACACTGCCTCCTGGCAGCTCCTACGTTGAGCGCCTGGCCCTGGTGGTCAGTGTGCATCTCAGTGACCAGTTGTTCTGGTTATTCTGCCATAACAGCCCCTTAGACTTTTATTATATAGATTGATTTCAGAGAGGAAGGGAGAGGGAGAGAGAGATAGAAACAGCAATGATGAGAGAGAGAGTCATTGATTGGCTGCCTCCCACATGCCCCCTACTGGGAATCAAGCCCGAAACCGGGGCATTTGCTCTTCACCGGAATTGAACCTGGTATTCTCAGTCCATAGGTTGACGCTTTATCCCCTGAGCAAAACTGGCTAAGGTCATATATTATTTCTTTAATTGATTTTGAAAGAGAGAGAAAGAGATAGAAACATAGATTAGAGAGAAACATTCATTGGCTGCTTCCTTCACTGGGGATTGAGCCTATAACCCAGTCATGTGCCCTGACCGGGAATCAAACCATGACCTCCTGGTTCATAGGTCAATGCTCAACCACTGAGCGACACGGGCTGGGTACCAATAATATATTATGCTGCATATTGAAGACTTGTAAGAAAGATAATTTTGAGAAGATTGGGCCAGCTTTTTTATGTGGGTGTTTGTATGATTTTTATTTATTTTTAAATCCTCATCAAGGATATTTTCCCACTGATTTTTAGAGAGAGAGGAAGTGAGAGGGAAAGACAGAGGAATATCAATGTGAGAGAATCATATGGATTGGTTGCCTCCTTCATGAACCCTGACCAGGACCTGGGCTGAGGGAGGAGCCTGCAAACGAGGTATGTGCCCTTTGGTCTATCCACTGAGCCAAAACTGGTAGGGCGTGTTTGGGGAGGTTTTGGATCTATAGAAGTAAATTTCTCTTTATCACAACTGTAATCATAATTTCAAATTTTTATGAAACAGAGAAAATTATGTATTCTCCTCTAGAGAAGTCAAGACATTTTAATGAAATATTTGTTATTGTAGATCTTCTTGGCCAAAAAGTTGTTCATAGGACAGATGGAACCATCTAAGCTGAAATGAAAACTTGGGCTTCATAAATTGACCTTAATCTATCTAATGTGAGGGAGACACTTTCTCCTCTCCTCTAAAAAATAATATGCTTATCTTTCTTTTCTTTTCTTTTTTTACTTAGAGAGAACAGTATGGTAGTAACCACACTATTGCAAAACGTATTCAAATGAGGTTCCAGGAGGCATAGTAAAAACAAAACACTTCCAAGATTGGTTTTAAAAACTAAATGCCATTGGCAACATAGATGCCAACCAATGCCCTCCAAGTTTTAAAATAGTTGGCAACATCATGACATTATGAGTGCAGCCAATTTTCTTGTGGCTAAACGCACTCTTAGATATTGGTTAAAATAGAATGGGGAGTGGGACAGTTACTCTTTAGCTGTGGCCTTTATTGATATATGTGGATTCATCAGAAGAAACTCATATTGTAAGGACAAACCTTGTAAAAACTTAGAGGCGCTACCCCAAACCTCGGCCACATTGAATTGGCCACAGAAGCCTGGTTTTGAATAACAAACAGTCAAACAGTAAATTTGGTTTGATGTTTACCATCTTCTGCTTCTGCTCCAAAGGAAATAGTCATTAAGAATGGTAAGAGATGAACTCGTTGAATCAATAGTCTCAAGTAGAGTATTTTCTTTTCTGGGAATGGGTCCAATGAAGTACCCACGATATCCTCAGATTGTTCATGTAAATATGTCTTAGTCCAGTGACCAGCAAACTGCAGCTCTCGAGCCACATGCAGCTCTTTGGCCCCTTGAGTGTGGCTCTTCCACAAAATACCATGTGCGGGCATGCACGTACAGTGGGATTGAAACTTCGTGGCCCATGGGCAGAAGTCGGTTTTCGGCTCTCAAAAGAAATTCCAGTTGTTGTACTGTTGATATTTGGCTCTGTTGATTAATGAGTTTGCCAACCACTGTCTTAGTCAATCATTAAGCAAAATTTCACCTACAAAACCCAGTGATCTAAAGTTTTAGGTTACTCTTCCTCAGTAAAATGTGTTGGGACTTATAGAGGGGGAAAAAAGAAACATTGTTTTAATCAGGAAAATCTTAAGAGTCAGCGGCATTTTAACACAGGAAGGCTATAATGGCAAGTCACAGCTGACATTATACCATCAAAACTTTTTAAAATTTTGTAATGATAATGAGATTTTACAACTAGAAGGTGGCAAAAGTAAATGGGGGAAATGCTACTTACTTTGAAATGATATAAATAGCAGGTAATATCTTTGATATCAATAGCATTTATTTTAAAACTCATACTGCCCTAGCCAGTTTGGCTCAGTGGATAGAGCATTGGCCTGAGATCAAAGGATCTCAGGTTCAATTCCGGTCAAGGGCAGGTATCTGTTTCAGGCTCCTCTGCCAGCCCGGGAGGAGGCAATCAATTGATATGTTCTCTCACATTGATGTTTCTCTCTGTCTTTTCCTCCCTCCCACTCTCCCTAAAAATCAATGGAAAAATATCCTCAGGTGAGGATTAATAACAACAACATGAGAGATTACACTAAACAATTGGACAAACTTCTTTTCTTTTCTTCCATAAAGGGACACAGAGTAAGTTCTCTTTTTCTTTTAAAGAATATTTTGTTATTGATTTCAGAGAGGAAGGGAGAGGAAAAGAGAGATAGACACACCAATGATGAGAGAGAATCATTAATTGACTGCCTCCTGCATGCCCCCCATTAGGGATTGAGTCCACAACCCGGGTATGTGCCCTTGATTGGAATCAAACCTTGGACCCTTCAGCCACAGGCTGACGCTCTATCCACTGAGCCAAACTGGTAAGCTTTCTTATTAAAAACTTGTGCCAAAGATTTCTTTTTCTCCAAATCTACATATTGTTTATCACTTAAAAATAAATTTATGTATACTTACTATTAATATTCCTCAATCAAGACAAACTTTAGAAATCAATATTATAAAGCTAATCAAGTCAATATCTATGTTGCACAAATGGAACTTTTAATTTTGTTTCCCACATTCTTCTGAAAGAGGTTATTTTAATCCACAAAATATAAGACTTGTCAGGACTTCCAGATTTTTATTCTTGCTAGAATACTGTCTACAGGAGTCCTGGAACATGGAAAAATATTGACATTTAAATATTTTAGATAGTTTCAACTTTTAAAAACAGCAACTTTCCTATCATGCTGATTTTTATTGAACAATAGTTATTGAATATGGAAGGAACCTTTGTAATTACTCGAAATAATTTAGCTTATTAAATTCCAGTTAATTCTTCTGCTTATTAATGTACTTTTTAGGCATACCACCCTATCATTTGATAGGTCCATATTCAGAATTGATTACTCCTGAAATAATTCTTCCAGAACACGGTCCTTAAACTGTTTAGAAGCATCCCAGTAAGATACTAGTAGCTGTGAGTTGGAAAGGGTCCCAGTAGGAAACAGAGGGCATACTCAAATAAGAGGATAATTTGAGAAGGGCTTAATAGAGATACCATAGATATTTGGAGAAGGTTTATGGAAATCACAAAGGAGAGCACTATTATCATGCCTAAGATTAAAGGGGCGAGATGAGGGAATGGGTATCAGAACTCAGGGGAGCAATGCGTACAGTAGGCCACTGTGAGAGGAGCTGTAATTATAGGATGAAGGACAAAACAAGATTGAGGTGACTCCACCGAGAAGGAGTCGGGAAAGAAATATCCCAGATTTACTCTTTGCCTTCTCTTTGACCCGATGCCAGGCTTTCCAATCAGCTAAACTGCTCTGTGAAACATGGCAGCCTCGTCACAGATGGCTACTGAGTGCTTGAAATGTGGTTGTAAGTGTAAAACAGCCACCAGATTTTGAAACTTTAGTATCAAAAGTATGTAAAATATCACATTAACAATTTTATACTAATTAAAAATAGGAAGTATAATATTTTGAACATACGTATTCAAGGCACATATTAAATATTAACATATATTATTAAATTAGAAAAAAATAAACTAGAGACCAGGGGGATGGATTTGGGCACTGGAGGGGTCCCTCAGCGTGGCCTGCGTGGCCTGCGGGGATTGGGCCAAAACCTGCAATCTAACTCCACCTGCTGCTCTTGATTGCCACTCCTGCCACCACTGTTTGGTAGGCTCGCTGCCACTCTGCTGTGGTTTCTGGGCTGCAGTGGTCAGCTGTGAGCCCTGTGTCTAGTGACTGTCAGTCATCTGAGCATTGCTCTCACTGTGGAAGTGCACTGACTACCATGGGGCAGCTTCTGCATTAAGCATCTGCCTCCTGGTGATCAGTGTGTGTCATAGCAACCGGTTTACCAAATGATCGACTGGTCGACCGGTCACTTAGACCTTTTTTATATACTAGAGGCCCAGTGCATGAAATTCATGCATGGGGAGAGGTCCCTCTGCCCGACCTGCACTTTCTCCAATCTGGGAGCCCTCAAGGAATGTCCTACTGACAGCTTAAGCCCGCTCCCCATGGTTCTCTGCTCTCTGTGGTGCCTGCTTGCTCCACACCACAGCTATGGGCAAGCAGACCCTGCTGGGTGCTGCCTGCAGGCCCCCTTGCCTGCTTGCAGGTCACTGTGGCTACGTCCAAGCAGACCCTGCTATCGGCTGTCAAGCTGCATGGTTGTCCTTGCCTCCTGGGGTGGCGATGGTCCCAGGAGGCTGTGGGCTTGGAGCCTGTCCCTGGGACCCAAACTTGATGCCTGCATATTTAAATTAACCCACCATCTTTGTTTGGTTCATTTGCATACTCACTCCTGATTGGCTGGTGGGTGTCATAGAGGTATGGTTAATTTGCAACTTTCTTGGTGCATGAAAATTCATGCACTGGAGAGAGGATCCTTCAGCCCAGTCTATCCCCTCTCACAGTCCAGGAGCCCTCTGGGCAAGAGGCAATTGGTGATCAAGGGAAGGTGATGTTCCATCACACCTCTGCTGCTGCCACTGCCGGCAGTGCAAGCCTTGGCCAGCCCTGGTTGCCTGAGCCTCAGGTGGCACTGGGTGGCTGGGCAGTGCCTTGGGCTGGCCCTGGGTGGCTGGGGGGATGAGGGGACTGGAGGACTCCAGAGGCAGGCAAATGGAATCGCCAGGCTTGCCTGGGGGTGGGCTTGGCCTTGCCACATGCCTGCTGCCCCAGCAGGGCTGAGGGGGCTGGGCGTTGCCATCTTGTGGCTGTGGATGCCACCATCTTTGAGGGCCTGGCAGTCAATTGGCATGTTTCCTCTTTATTGGCTGTAGGCGCCACCATCTTTGAAGGCATGGCAGTCAATTAGCATATTCCCTCCTAATTGGCTGTGGGTGCCGCCATCTTTGTGACAGTGTGAGGATCAATGAGCACATTCCCTCTTCATTAGATAGGATCCTATATAATAAAAGGCTAATATGCAAATTGACTGAATGGTGGAAATGAGTGGTTGCTATGACATGCACCGACCATCAGGGAGCAGACACTCAGCACAAGAGCTGCCCCCTGGTGGTGAGTGTGCTCCCACAAGGAGTGTGCCGCTCAGCCAGAAGCTGAACTCATGGCTGGCGAGTACAGTGGTAGTGGCAAGAGCCTCTCCCACCTCCATGGCAGTGCTAAGGATGTCCAACTGCTGGCTTAGGCTTGCTCCCCACGGGCCTAAGCCATCCCTTGGGGGCTCCTGGACTGTGAGAGGGTGCAGGTCAGGCTGAGGAACTCCTCCCCCCCTCCCCCACCGCCCATGCACACATTTTGTGCACCAGGCCTCTAGTAGTTATATATTTATCAGTACATTCAATATGTTATATAAAAATAATATACAAAATATATTCTTAATACTAATTTCACCTTTTTCTTTTAAAATTTTAAAATGTGCTACTAGCCTTAACTGGTTTTGCTCAGTGGATAGAACATCAGCCCTTGGACTGAAGGGTCTCTCGTTTGAGACTGGTCAAGGTCACAAACATCAGTTGAAGGCCCAATATCCAATGAGGGAGGCAACCAATTGATGTGTCTCTCTCACATTGATGTTTTTCTCTCTCTGTCTCTTCCCCTACCTTCCATTTTGTTTAAAAATCAATGGAAAAATATTGGGTGAGGATTAATAAAAACACAAACAAACAAAAAATGTGCTACTGGAAAATTAAAAATTTTTATATAACTATTAAAAATTTTTAAATATCTTTATGCAACCCTGGCCAGTGTGGTTCAGTTGATGGAAGTGTTTTCCCATACACCAAAAGGTCACCAGTTCAATTCCTTCTATCCCCATTAGGGCATATTCCTAGGTTTGAGGTTTGATTCCTGACTCTAGTGGGGGGTGCATGAGGGAGGCAATTGATCAATATTTCTCTTTCTTCTTTACCCTCTCTCTAATAATAATAATTTTTAAAAATCAAAGGAAAATGTCCTTTGGTAAGGATTAAATAAATGTATCATTTCTCTTGGAAAGCACTGAAATAAACCACCAGAAATGAGAGGATATAGAAGTCTATTGATGCAGTTAATTACAACCTCTATGCAGTTAATTACAGGCCAACCTCCTACAGCAGCAAGTGGGATAGAGAAAAAAGGCAAGTGGATATAGAGGGGCCAACAAAGATATCTGGCTAATGCTTTTAATAAAATTAACATTAAAAAGATTTTTCCTAAGAAATGGGATTTTTTTTGTGTGTGGTGATTTCTATTATTGGCCTGCAGAATTATTGTTATCAAACTTGTTAGGATTTTCCACATCAATGAAGACCAGCATTTCTTAGAAACAGCATTGGGGTGGGCCAAATAATCAGATGAGTCGTTTAGAATTGCAAGTTTTAGTTTTTGAGCATGTTCCATCTTGCTAAACCCTAATTATAAGTTTAAATTCATATTATGGAAGTATGTTTAGGTCTTTAAAAAAATAGCTATAGTTGTCTGACAAGTAGAAGCCATCATTAAGATGGTTTTTCAGGATGGTGTTTTGATAAAAAACATTTGATATGATTAAACATTTTTAGTAAAAAGTATTAGATAAATATATTTGATTTAAAAATCTTATTGAGAAAATTTTATTTATTTATTTATTTATTTATTTATTTATTTTTATTTTTTTAATAAATCTTTATTCATATTATTACAAATGTTCCTCATTCCCCCCCTCCATTGCTCCCCTCCACCAAGTTTCCATTCAACTCTCTGCCCTTTCCCCATCCCCCATTGTCCTCATCCATAGGTGCAGTTTATATTCAGTCTCTTCCCGCCCCACCCCACTCCCCATTTCCCCGAGAATCATCAGTCCACTCCCCTTCCATACCTCTGATTCTATTATATTCACCAGTTAATATTGTTCATCAGGATTTTTACTTCCCTTGGTTTTTAGACTCACTTGTTGATAGTTACGTGTTTGTTCATAATTTTTATCTTTATTTTCTTCCTCTTCCTAGAGAACCCCTTTTAGAAATTCATATAGTTCTGGCTTGGTAGTGATGAACTCCTTTAGCTTAAATTTATTTGTGAAGCTCTTTATCTGGCCTTCGATTCTGAGTGATAGCTTTGCTGGGTAGAGTATTTTTGGCTGTAGGTTCTTGTTATTCATCACCTTGAATATTTCTTGCCATTCCCATCTGGCCTGCATGGTGTCTGTTGAGAAATCAGCTGACAGTCTTATGGGTGCCCCCTTATAGGTAACTACCTGCTTTTGTCTTGCTGCTTTTAATATTCTCTCTTTGTCTTTAGCTCTTGGAATTTTAATTATGATGTGTCTTGGTGTGGTCCTTTTTGGATTCCTTTTGTTTGGGGTTCTGTGTGCTTCCTGGACGTGTAAGTCTATTTCTTTCACCAGGTGGGGGAAGTTTTCTGTCACTATTTCTTTTAATATGTTTTCAGTATCTTGCTCTCTGTCATCTTCTGGGATGCCCATAATTCTGATGTTGGTTCGCTTGAAGTTGTCCCAGAGGTTTCTTACATTATCTTCAACTTTCTGGATTCTCTTGTCTTCTTGCTTCTGTGGAGGAGTGTCCTCTGGCTCTTTGTGTTCCAAATCTTGGACTTGATTCTTGCAATCTTCCAATCTGTTTTTAGGACTCTGCATAATATTTTTTATTTCAGAGAATGTATTCTTCATTTCTTGTTGATCCTTTATCATTTCTTGTTGAACCTTTATTATTTCTTGTTGATCCCTTTTCATATCCTCATAGGTCTCATTTATTTTATCGGCCTTTTCTAAGAGATTGTTGAACATCCTTATAAGCGTGGTTTTGAACTCTATATCCAGTCGCTTTTTGTCCTCCATTTCTTTCGTTTGTGATCTGTTTCCTTGTTTCGACATTTTCGCTGCTTCCCTGGGTTGGTAGGTTGGGAGGATCAGCTGTGTCTATGCCAGGAGACAACCTTATTCCACTAGACTTGGAAACCTGCAAAAGCCTCTCTGAGTTCAGCTTGGATGGGGCGGAGTCTCAGGGTGGAGCCTACAGCCTTGGCTTCTGGTCAGCCCCGCCCTCTGAGGCTCCTGAGTCTCAGTGTACCTCAGTGTCCTTTGGTACTCGCTGCAAGCACCTCTGAGAGAAAGGCGTCCTAGAGCTTCGCCTGCTACCAGACAGTGTAGTCTCTTCCCCAACAAGCCCACAACTGGGGTTCAGAGCAGTTGGAAGTGGGGTTAAGAACAGTCCGGAGCTTATGTCTCCTTCCCGCTAGGTCGATCTCGCGGCCCAAACAACAGTCTGTCCTCTGTGCCCGCAATGTGCGCGACTCAGGGGCTCCGCTTGCTGTTCCCCTGAGCTTCTGTCTTACAGCCCAGATTCCCTCTGTATGAGGCTGGGGCCCGAGGGTCTTGCCCAGGACAGGTTCAGTGCAGTCAGATCTGGGGCTCAGCACAGTCCTGAGCTTTGAGTCATTCCCGCTGGGGCAATTCAGCAGCTCAGGGAACAGTCCCTCCTCTGCGCGCAATGTGCGCGACTCCTGAGCTCTGCCTTTCTCACTGCTCGGCTGAGCTTCCGCCTTACAGCCCAGATTCCCTCTGTATGAGCCTGGACCCCAGGGTCTCGCCCAGAACTGGGGATCAGTGCAGTCGGAGTTGGGGGTTCAGCACGGTCCGGAGCTTTTATCTCCTTCCCGCTAGGGAACGCCAGCCAGGCACTCAGCTGCCCCTCCTCTCCGGCTCCGTCCTCTCCCCGCGCGCGCACACCGCGCCTCAGTACCTTAGGCTTTTACAGCTCCTCTGATTGTCTTTCAGGTTTTCTCTTTCCTTCTGGTTGTAGAATTTCCAGTCAGTCAACTTTCCTGTAGTTCTGGATAGTGTCCACTTTATATTTTAGTTGTATTTTTTGAAATTGTTGAGTGCGGCTGCAGCTAGGCATTTACCTCTGCCGCCATCTTGTTGCAATCTCTTATTGAGAAAATTTTAATTTTAGTCATCTATTTATTAAACAAACTAGAGGCTCGATGCACAAAAATTCATGCAAGAGTAGGCCTTCCTTCCCCTGGCTGCCAGCCCTCCTCCAGCCGCCCCAGGCACCTGGGACCCAGGCTGGCTTCCTTTTAGTCCTGAGTTGGTCAGGAAGGACATCAGGAATGACATCTGGAAGATTTCTGGTCTGATTAGCATATTACCCTTTTATTATTATAGATATTAAATTTTAGCACCTTTTATATTCAACCATTGAGCTTAAAGTAAGAAAGCAAGTCAATAATATTAATTCCATGAAATTTCATATGGTTGTGGCATAAAGCATAGGAGAATGATCAGCCAGCACTCTGAGGGAGGAGCATTTAACCTTTATTTCACAGATCTGCTAGTCCAGGGGAATTCTGGATCCAAAGGCTGAACTGTACTGGTGGGAAGGCTCTGACCTATATTTCTCCTCCTGTGGTGAGCCCCTGGGGTGGGGCCCTGGGGCTAGGCTCTGCAGCTCCACCAAGCCAGTCAGAGTGGGGAAGTAAGACTACAGTTTTAATCAGATATTGAACTGGGTTGCAAAGCCCTCTTCCTCTTTTCCTTTTCAATATATTAAGAAGGAAGGAAAACAGGCTATGTATAAACAATGACTGCAGTGATAATTTTAGATTATTTTTATAGATTAGAATGGTGAATTTGTGTGTGTGTGTATGTGTGTGTGTTAGTTTTTATTGCTGTGTAACAAATTACCATAAATTTTAGCAGTGTGAACATCACCAAATAATTACCTTATGACTCTGATGGTCAGAAGTCTGGAACAGTGGGACTGGGTTCTCAAAGGCGAAAATCAAGGTGTTGTCTGGGATTCACTATTTAGCTGAAGGCTCTGTAGAAAAAAAAAATGTTTATGCCAGAGAAAAAACACCCAAATCTAACAAAAACTGTTATGAGTTTATTTGAGCCAAAAAATAAGGACATGCCTAGAAGCAAGATCTCAAGGTTTGAGGATATGCTGCAGGGAATGGTAGTTTTGCAGATCTACATTAGAAGTAAAGAAGAAAGCATAAGAAAGTTTACAGAAATCCATTCTCGATAGACTAAGGAGGCAAGAGAAAGCAGAGTGGGGGAAGTCTCTAGAATTGGATAAAAGCCAAATGGAGAGAGGAGAGAAAAAAAAAAAGCTCCAAATGGAGAGACACATACTCACTTCTTTTACATGGGTGGGTACAGACAGTTAACATTTAACATTAACAGTAAGTAGAAATTTGATAAGAGGGCAACAAGATAGCAATGAGTTTAGTGGTGTCATGCGCTGGTGCCTGTGGCTGTGCCTCAAGGGGTCTGGAAAAAGAAAATTACTCTGACCTTTCAATGGTATGTTATCCTAGAGATGCATACAAACAGTAGATAGGGCTCACAAAGTAAAGACTGACCTTTGCTAAGGAGGCCTTAGGCGTGGGACGAGACTGTGGACTACTACCGCCATGACCTGCCCAGTTAGGAATTTATGATAAGGCCATCCTGTGTGGTTACCTTCAGTCACTGAGCTTGCCAGGTCTACGCTACAGCCCTCTTCTCATTCACATTTCCGAACTCACTGCTGTTACGAGCAGAATTCAGTTCCTTGTGGTTGTAGGACTGAGATCCTTGTTTCCCTGCAGGCTGTTAGTAGGGGCTATTCTCACCTCCCATGATTTGCTCACATGCTTGGGTTTCCTCCATCTCTAAGTCAGCAATGGCATGTGAAATCCTTCTCAGGCTTTGAATCTCTGGCTCCTGCTATCAGGCGGAGAAAGTTATCTGTTTTTAAAAGGCTCATTTGATTAGGTCAAATCAACCCTATTAATATCACTATTTTAAGGTCAACAGATTTGGGACTTTGATTCTATCTCCAAAATCTCTTTATAGCAGGGGCTAGATTAATGCCCCTGATGTTGCAATTAACTGCATCAATAAATAACTGGAGCAAGGTACGCATGTACATCAGGGCCAGGAGTCTTGAGGGGCTATCTTTAAATTCCATCTACACAGATGGTCAGGGAAGAAAAAGCCTCCCTGGGAACTAAGGCCTGAATGATGAGGGGGGAAAAAAAAGACTAAAAAGATCTGGAGAACATTTCCATCACCTATAAGGTGGTTTATAATAATTCCTCATTCCCAACACCAAGCCCCAGGCAACCACTAATCTACTTTCTATCTTTATAAATTTGCCTTTATGGACATTCCATATGAAAATAATCATATAATATGCATCCTTTTGTGACTGGCTTTTTTCACTGAGGTTCATCCATGTTGTAAGCATATATCTATACTCGGTTTCTTTTTATGGTAGAACTAGAGGCCTGGTGCATGAAATTTGTGCATGGGGTGGTGGTGGTGGTGGGGAGGGGGTGTCCCTCAGCCCAGCCTGCACCCTCTCCAATCTGGAATCCCTCCGGGGTTGTCTGACTGCCAGCTTAGGGCTGATCCCTGTGGGCCTAAACTGGCAGACAGACGTCCCTCTCACAATCTGGGATCACTGGCTCCTAATCACTCACCTGCCTGCTTGCCTGATGCCCCCAACTGCCCTCCCCTGCCAGCCTGGTCACCCCCAACTGCCCTCCCTTGCTGGCCTGGTCACCCCAAACTGCCTTCCCCTGTCAGTCTGGTCGCCCCAATGACCTTCCCCTGACAGGCTGGTTGCCCCCAACTGCCCTCCCCTGCAGGCCTGGTCACCCCTAATCCCCTGCCAGCCTGATCTTGCCCCTAACTGCCTCTGCCTCGTCTCCCATCACCATGGCTTTGTCCAGAAGAAAGTTGGATATCTGGAAGATAGTCAGTCGACCCTGTCTAATTAGCATATAACCCTTTTATTAGTATAGGTGGTATTGTAATGTATGGATAGAGCTTGTTTTGTTCACTCATTTCTCAGTGTTTCTATCTGGGGGGATGTTATGAATAAAGCTACCATAAATAGTCATGTACAAGTCCTTGTGTGGATATATATTTTCACTGCTCCTGGATAGATATGTAGGAGTGGAATTGCTGAGTCATATGATAAGTCTACGTTTAACTTTGAAAATTATTTTTCAAAGTAGCTCCAGAATTTCATACATTTCTGTCAGCAATGTATAAAAGTTCCAATGTTTCCACACCCTCGTCAATGCCTGTCATAGCCATCCTGTGGGTGCGAAGTGGTATCTCATCATGATTTTGATTTGCATTTCCCTAATGAAGTTGAACATGTTTTCACATGAGTTCTGGGACATTTTATTTTTTTTTTTGAAGAAATATATATTACAATCATTTTTGCATTTTCACATGTGCTATCTTTTCATTATTGAGTTGTAAGTGTTCTTTTTATAGTATTCTGGATAAAAGTCACTGATCAGATTTTAAAAAAGACAAAAACAACATTTGGGGGGGAACATCCTAACCATTGAGAATAGCAAGAGTCAAGACCCTGAGACATGCTCCAGCTGGTCTGGCTCAGTGAATGAAGAGTCAGCCTTTGGTCTGAATAATGCTACTATAAATACGGGTTCGATTCCAGTCAAGGGCACATGCCCCAGTTGCAGGCTCAATCCCCAGGAGGCAGCCAATCAATGATTCTCTCTCATCATTGATGTTTCTTACTCTCTCTCTCTCCCTTCATCTCTGAAATCAATAAGAATATTTTTTAAAATATGCAATGACACTAGCTTCTTTTTTTTAAAGAGCTTGAGACAAGACAGAAATTTTTTTATTAAAAAAAACAGAAATATAAAGGTGATGTATTATATAATTGTATACCTGAAACTTGTATAATTTTATTAACCAATGTCACCCCAATGAATTCAATTAATAATTAATTAAATATAAAAAATATACACATAAAGAAACCAAAAAGGAAAAGGATTAAGAAGTATAAATTTGTAGTTATAGAATAGTCTGGGGATGTAAAGTATAGCAAAGGGAATATTGTAATAACTATGTATGGTGTCAGATGGGTACTAAATTTATTGGGGTGATTCCTTCATAATTTATATAAATGTCTAATCATGGGTTATATACTTGAAACTAGTGTAATATCGTATGTCAACTATTATTGAAAATTAAAATTATTAAAAAAGCAACAACACAGAAAGAGGTCAGCAGACTAGCTTGTGGCATAAGAAAACATATAGATGTGAGGTCAGAAAAGTAAATAGACTTGAGATCAAGAGAAGGAATTTAGAATTCATTCTAATTGCAATGGGAATCTTCTATTGGAGGGTTTAAATGAATGAGAGACATTTCAAATAACTAAATATCTCTTGGGTATTACCCTCACCAAAATATACATTTGACCAAATTCTGATATATGGATTCTTTCCTGGTGTCCCTTTTCTTTTTCCTGGTGATTTATCATACAGAAATCAGATTCTTGTGTTCTTGTTTTAATGAGTGCAAGACATCTTGAAATCCATCTTGTTGACTTTGTTTTTACACTTTTAAATGCTATGATACACCATTGATTATAGTTTTATAAAGTGGATAAAATAAACAAATATTGTAGAGAAAACATTAAAAATTAAAGTCCTTCATTTCTAGATTCTATAATCATTGATAAAAATAAAGTTTCATCCAATTAATACTAGATAAGTTGTTCTTTAAAATCTTTTATGTTATATAAGCTTGAAGGAACAAATGAAATTTTCTCTTGCATGATAAATGTATGCTTTATTTAGCTTTTGAAATTCACTGATGCATGAGACTACTTGGTTTGACTTTTGGGTAATCATTTGGGCAATTTGCTCTATTTTCTGCACTCAATATGTTGAATCATTTGCAAGTATAGCAACAGCCCTGGTGTACATTTCAAATTGGGAATTCCTCAAAATATTATAAAAGAAATATATCATATCAAAAATTCTGAAAGCTGCAAGAAGCATACAGACCATCAAATTCTAGAAACCTATAATGGTGATATACATATACCCATTTCGTAAAAGCTGATTTTAAGTATTAGAGTTTACTAGAGAAGCATATACAATGAAGAACGTTTTAGGGCCTTATACTTTCTATGCTTTCCCAAATTTCTGCTCTCTTGCTCTTTTTCTAGGATCCAATCTCTTTTTTACACTCCTCATGTATTTTCTTGTTCTATTTCCTCTTCATTTACTGTCACATGATCATAATCACCATATCATCTCTTTTCACCATCTTTTAAGTGATCTCACATATCTAGAAAAAGTCCTGTGTTTTATCAACACTTTGCTACTAACCCAAGCTCTAAAAACTGGGGGGAAAAATCCTTCACAGTCCTTTAATCTTTCCTTTAAGTCCTCATTGACTTCTTTTTAGCACCTCTATTCTATCAAGTATCTATAAATCTCAGGCCTTCTCTTTCTTTTCCAACATTAGGGCTCAGATTAAGCTAGATAATATTGGAAACCTCTCAGATATATTAAAATTTAAACAATTAATGGATAGTTTCACTTGTTCAGGGAGTATCTGCATTTGAACACGGGGTAATTCGTTAATACAAAGGACTGAAGATCTAATCATGAAATGTTCAGAACAATCAGGTTAGGTGCCAGCCATGCCCAATGTCCTCAGAACAGCCCTGCTCAGGAAAGGAGCACCAGGTTCTTTGTGTAGTCAGACAGTAATCTGACCTGACTGGGCACCTGGCTAACTAAGGTCCACCCATACAATATCAATCACCCAGAAGACTGATTGGTACAAAAGGTTCTTCCCAAGCTGGTGAGGTAATTCGCTAAGCCAATTAGCCTATCTCCTTCCGGAGTTTTGTCTGGAGATATCAGGAAAAATTTCTCAGTGAGGTGGGAGAGCAGAATGGGCAGGCCAGTTAGGAAAAACAGAGCTAGGAGAAAGACTGCAAGGAAATGAAAGAGAAAATAATTGGTCCCAAAAGTGTTTGTTTATCTATTGCTGTGTAATGAATTATCCCCAAACTTAGTATCTCCAATAACAATTTTATATTCTTACTAGAGGCCTGGTGCATAAAATTCATGCATGGGTAGGGTCCCTAGGTCTGGGCGGTGATCAGGGCCAATCAGGTTCCCTGCTTCCCTACCTCCCTGCCTCCTCCTTCCCTCACTCCCTCAGCACCCCACCGCTGCTGCTGGTCACCTGCCATGTTCCATGCCACCTCCTGATGGTCAGTGCACTTCATAGCGAGTGATCAAACTCCGGTTCTCTTGGTCCAACTCCTGAGGTAACACATTGCATATTAGCCTTTTATATATATATATAGGTGATCTTGTGGGTCAGAAATTAAGGCGGAATTTGCTTGGCTCCTTTTTCTGTTCTTCTTGGCATTAGCTGTCTTGTTCACTCATTTGCACTCACATGGTGGTTGAGCAGAGCTGAAAGTTCCAAGCAAGCTTTACTTTAAAATATGGCACTTCAATATTCCTCCACATGGAACACTCTCTCCTTCCATGTGGTCTGCTTGGACTTCTGCAGTGTGGTTGTCTGTGAGTGGTTATCCTCTTACATGGTGGCTGGCTTCTAAGACAAAGCATTCCAAGAGGGTCAAAGCATAAATACAGATCTCTGAAGTCCCAGCCTTGAAAGTAATATGATCACTTTTGCCACATTCTATTTGTCAAAGTATGTGAAGTGGCTTTCCTGAATTCAAGGGAAGGGTAAGAAACAGACCTTGATGAGAGGTGTGGCATGAATTTGATTGTATCTATTAAGTCACCAAATCAGGTTTTTCTTAGATCCACATGTCTTTCCAGTTCCGAGTCTTTGTCCTTTGCAAACAGAAGGTCCCAATGGACAGAGTTGGGGGGGTGGTGATGAGACCGGAGTGGTGTTTAGTACTACATAAGTCATGATTTCCTGATACCTACTATGTTTACTAGTAATTTTTTTTTGCTTAAATCATGTCACAATGCCTCTCTGGTTTAAGGATATAAATGAGGACTTTAACTTTCTTTAAAGCTCTGCTAGCAATTATTTTCTATAGAATCCCCTTTAAATGTGCTAATAACTCTTAAGTTAATAGAACAATTAAAATATGAAAATAAAAAAAATACAAAACAGATCTTTTGCAGATGTTTCCTTTAAAAACTTGTGCAGCCAGATCAGCATGACTCAGTGGTTGAGCGTTGACCTATGAACGAGGAGGTCATGGTTCGATCCCAGGTCAGGTCATATGAATGGGTTGTGAACTCAGTTGCCAGTAGGGGGACATGAAGGAGGCAACAAATCAATCATTCTCTCTTAATAATTCCCTTCCTCTCTATAATCAATAAAAATATATTGAAAAAATTGTGCAGAGGAGAAAAAATATACATCTGGTCTGATACATGAGGCATAATAGGATTGAGTATGTGTCAAAGTGGGGATATGACAAGGGTTAGACATTTATTTGATTGTGCCTCATTAATCAATGAATGTGGGTGTAATGCATATGAGTAAATTCTTTGCTGATCTATCTAAAATGCCAAGGACTTTTCACAATAAATGCTATTTTCACATTTCATAGGTTAGGAGTACATAATGTGTAGCATAAAGTGTATATCTCTGGCAACTTGCAGAGTGAGGGTGAGTGGCTAGGGAACAGGAGGTACATAGAGTGGCCAAACTGGAATGATCTAGGGCAGTGTTTCCCAAAGTGTGGTACGAGTACCCCCAGGGGTACGGGAAGAGTTTGGTGGGGGTACACGTTGCACCGGAGTTTGGTGGGGATATGCACTGCACCTTGCTTAGCTACACCTAATTCTACGTTCTCATGAGTCAAGTCAAGACAGTCTTGTGAGGTGTGAGATGGTCCGGTGTGCAAATAAATGTTATTTATAATATAACTTTTATTTATATTTTATTATGAATAATTTTATTTTTCATTTATTATTATTTTGTGTATGTACCAAAAAAGAAAAAATAGATATATTTTGATTGTTATTAAAATACATCCTTTTTTTTGATGAGGGGTACTCAGCATTATGAAAATTATAGAAGGGGTACACATATGTCAAAAGTTTGGGAAACACTGATCTAGGGTGAAGGAGATGCTTTGATTCTTTTGTGAGAAATGAAACCTAAGGCACTGAAGACAAGAGGAAAGTCACATTAGAGCCAGAAGACTCCTAGCTTGGCTTTACTTACTTGTTTTTACAAATAACTCTAAGATAGGTTAGGAAACTTACCCAAAGTTTCATAATTACTTGGGTACAGCCATTTGATTTATAAATGTATAAGTGTGCATGTATCTACCACATAGTATGCATGTATATACCATGCTATCCATGCAAGTAATATTTTGGACCTTAGAAACCTCACCTCTGGTTCTGTCACCATTTATAAGATCTACTTCCCTGTGTTTCATTTCAAAACTGGATTGATTTACTAGATTATGACTTACTAGAGGCCCAATGCATGAAGATTTGTGCAAGAAGAGGCCTTCCTCCCTCTGGCTGCTGGCACTGCCTTCGCTCTGGTCCGGAGCCACCTTCTGTCTCTCACCTTGTCATGTCAATTTTCATATTCCCTCCTTATTGTCTGTGGGCACCTCCATCTTTGTTGAGGAGTTATGGTTAATTCGCAAATTCTCTCTTTATTAGATAGGATTAGGTCTGAGATGATGTAGTTCTCATAAACTCTCAGATGAGGATGGTGATGCTTGTCTGAGGGTCACACTATGAATATCAAGTAATTAGGGTATCAAAATGTGTCCCTAAAATACCAGTGGAAATCACCAGGAAATTAATACTAGGTGCATAATTGTGCATAAGTGGCAAATGAATTCTACTTTCCCAGGATTGCCAAAGATTTATTCATTTACTCAATAAATACTTATCAAGAACTTATAATATGGTAGGCACGGTATTACTCTAGAAAAATAAAAGATAAATTTTTTCTGTCATTTCTATTATTATAATAAAACAAAGCACCAAATTGTGCTTATTCTGAAGTCACTTTTGATATGCCCAAGCAACTGGCTTTCTAATACCCTTTGGGCATAGATTATATATATATCAAAATACTCTTTGACTATGTCAATATGTTGATCAAGTTCCCAGAATTGAGAAATACCTTTGGAGACTACTTTCAGTAACATCTTTCACCAATTAAACAAGTGGAAAGACATGTTTTACTTTTGGTCCGCAGAGGAAACACAGCTTATATTGTATGGCACTTGAACTTGTTGAATGTGCATAGAATACTCTGCGCAATCCATGTGGTCTTTTGTGACATTAGCCAGGCCAGGCTGACCTGCCAAATGACAGATACTGCTGAATGTCAACCAGAAAGAATAAGGTGGATTATTTGGTACTGTCTTTCTTCATTGCAAGGACAACAAGGTCACCATTTATTAATGCAAAGAGATGCTCACTTGATAATTAACCGGGGAGTTACACCAAATGTCTAATTGTACCCCTGACAGCAAGAGGGTGAAGTTTGCTGAGCCCTGAAACTCTCTCAACGCATCCTTAGGAGGTGCAGCCTTTTAGCTATCGGTTGGTGTCTGTGAGAGTAAAAAAAAAAAAAAAAAGCAGTCATGCTATTGCAAGAGTGATTGCCCCAGCATCTTCTTTCAGTTAATGAAATGTTGTAAGTTCAAGACCTAAGTTATTGGTGGAACTAACAAGATCCAAAAGAATACCACTTGTAAGATAAAGCCTTTAGGATTTAAATCTTATTCACAATCATGTACTAGGATTATATATTGTAGGCATTTATTAGTTCACTATAATTTATTCATGAATATCTTTTTATCACGTAAAGTATACGTTACTTGTGAGCAAAAAATAGTGCCACCTATTTTTTCACTGTGCCCATATACGGCCTTGTTCATGATAAGTGCTCAGATCTGCTTGGTGAATGATAATAGGACACAATCTGCATACTTATTTTCTTTATTAGCATCAGACTTGCTCTGTTTATTCCAAAGAGGTTTGCTTGGTCCTCTTTGTGTCTCCCTGATAATGGCTGAATTAGAATTAGACACTCAAAGAACTTCGGATAAATTCTGATTATTCCACAATTGACTCTTGTAGGAAGACAAATAAGTGTAGATTACATAAACTACCTGACTATCTTCTGGTTAGTCTTAACCCAGATCATTTGTACTGAGAATTCAGAAGGAAGCATTAAAGAATTGCACTCCATCAACACTGGTTTCTGGAGGACCAAAATTTACTTTTTAGTTTCCCCTCAATTGCTTATGTTCTATGAGACTGAAGAAGTTACATATCTAGATATAACTTTGCAAAGTTTTCTTGAAAAATCTCACACACCCCTTTGATTATATTACTTAATATAATTATCATAAAGAGTGATAAAACTATGGCGCTGAAAATGTCTTCAAGGAATAGTACCCATAAATATTCTGGCTATAATAGAAATGATTCTGAATATAGAACCAAACCCTAAGTGTCAAAAGATGTGTCTTAGACTCACTGCTTGCTGTATAAATCTCTGTTGTGCACCAATACCGCTGCACACCAGGCATGCTGCTGAAAAGTTTATGTGCATCAATTTACTTAATCTTCGTGATAATCAAAAATAGTAGATATAATTTTTATACCAATTTATAGATGGGAAATTAGTGGTAAAGGGAGATGTTAAGAAATTTGCCCAAGGAAACTCAACTAGTATGCACAAAAGGGATTCAAACCCAGATTTACCTAACCCTAGAGCAGATTTTGCTGCATGCCAACCCTATCCTATTGAGAGAGCAATTAACATAAATCTACTCTCCTAACAATAGCAATGGGGATTTTGAAAAGATAAACACTAAGTCCTATCCTGATTTGAGTCCAATAGATTAACTTCTCTTTGTGCATTACGACTTTACATAGTTGAATCATAATATAGATGCAGTATTTAATTATATATATTTTCACTTGTCTTTATATAGTAGCATTTTTCCTTCTTGTATAGTCTTAAGGTTAGAAAAGTTTTTTTTTATCTACTTAATGTTAATGTGCATTACACAAACATTTCAATGTAGTGTTTTTTTTCTTTTCCCTTTTTCTTTTTTAAAATTTTATTTTATTGTCTAAAGTATTACACATAGTAGTGCATACCCCCCCCCCCCCCGCAAAGGTTAACCTTCTCTCAGCTTTCTCTACCCCCTGTCTCATGCGCTCATCCCACCCCCCTAGTATCTGGTGTTCATTGGTTGTGCTTATATGCATGCATACAAGTCCTTCAGTTGATCTCTTTCCCCCACTCCCCAACACTGCCCAGCCTTCCCACTGTAGTTTGACAGTCTGTTCGATGCTTTACTGCCTCTGATCTATCTTTTGGTTCATCAGGTTATAATGTTCTTTATTTTTCATAAATGAGTGAGATCATGTGGTATATTTCTTTCATTGTCTGGCTTATTTCACTTAGCATAATGCTCTCCAGCTCCATCCATGCTGCTGCAAATGGTAAGAATCCCTTCTTTTTTTATAGCAGTGTAGCATTTCATTGTGTAGATGTACCATAGTTTTCTAATCCATTCATCTACTGATAGGCATTTAGGCTATTTCCAAATCTTAATTATGGTAAATTGTGCTGCAATGAACATAGGGGTGCATATATCCTTTCTGATAGGTGTTTCTAGTTTCTTAGGATATATTCCTAGAAGTGAGATTATTGGGTCAAATGGGAACTCCATTTTTAGTTTTTTGAGGAAAACTACATACTGTTCTCCACAGTGGCTGCACCAGTCTGCATTCCCACCAGAAGTGCACAAGGGTTCCTTTTTCTCCTCATCCTCACTAGCAGTTGTTATTTGTTGATTTGTTGATGCTTGTCATTCTGACAGGGGTGAGATGGTACCTCATTTACTAGTTCACTTTAATTTATTGTCATTTTGATTTGCATCTCTTGGATAATTAGTGACATTGAGCATGTTTTCATATGTTTCTTAGTCTTCTTTCTGTTTTCTTTAGAAAAATTATCTACTTCAGTCTGTTTCCCATTTTTTTAAATGGATCATTTATCTTCCTTTTATTAAGTTGTGTGAGTTCCCTGTAAATGTTGGAAATTAAACCTCTTTCGATGATAACATTGGCAAATATGTTCTCCCATACAGTGGGCTTTCTTATTGTTTTGTTGATGGTTTTTGTTTTTTGTTTTTTTTGTTTTGCTGTGAAAAAGCTTTTTATTTTGATGTAGTCCCATTTGTTTATTTTCTCTTTAGTGTCCATTGCCCTAGGAGCCATATCTGTGAAGAAATTGCTTTGGAATAATGTGAGATTTCTCTGCCTGTGGATTCCTCTAGTATTTTTATGGTTTACTGTCTTATGTTTAAGTCCTTTATTCATTTTGAGTTTATTTTTGTAAACATAGCTTTTACTATGTTGAGGTATGATCCTTCTATTCCCACCTTGCTGAGAGGTTTTTTTTTTTTTTTTTTTACTCAAGAAAGGTATTGGATTTTGTCAAATGCGTTTTCTGCATTAATTGATAAGACTATATGGTTTTATCTCTCAATTTGTTTATGTGATGTATCACATTTATAGATTTACGGATATTGTACAATCCTTGAATCCCTGATATAAATCCTACTTGGTTATGTTGTATGATCTTTCTGATGTACTGCTGGATTTGATTTGTTAGTATTTTGTTGAGGATTTTGATATCTATGTTCATGAGGGATATTGGCCTGTAATTCTCTTTCATTGATTTGTCTTTATCTGGCTTTGATATTAGGGTGATGCTGGCTTCATAGAATGAGCTTGGAAGTGTTCCTTCCTCTTGAATTTTTTGAAATAGTCTGAGGAGGATAGGTTTTATTTCTTCCTTGAATGTTTGGTAAAACTCCTCTGTAAAGCCATCTGGACCTATGCTTTTGTTTGCTGGAAGCTTTTTTTAAAAAAAAATATTTTATTGATATTTTACAGAGAGGAAGGGAGAGAGACAGAGAGCTAGAAACATCAATGAGAGAGAAACATCGACCAGCTGCCTCCTGCACACCCCCCACCGGGGATGTGCCCACAACCAATGTACATGCCCTTGACCGGAATCGAACCTGGGACCCTTCAGTCCGCAGACCGATGCTCTACCACTGAGCCAAACTGGTTTTGGCTGTTTGCAGGGAGCTTTTTGATGACTGTTTCAATTTCTTCCATAGTTATTGGCCTATTGAGATTTTTAGATTCTTCCTGATTGAGTTTTGGAAGGTTGTATTTTTCTAGGAATATGTCCATTTCCTCCAGGTTGTCCAGTTTGTTGGAATAGAGTTGTTTGTAGTATTTTGTAACAATCCTTTGTATTTTGGCAGAGTCTGTTGTTATTTTACCTCTTTCATTTTGATTTTGTTTATTTGGGTCCTCTCTCCTTGTTTCCTGGCGAGCCTGGCTAGAGGTTCATTAATCTTGTTTATTCTTTCAAAGAACCAGCTCTTGGTTTTGTTGATCTTTTGTATTGTTTGTTTGGTCTCCATGTCATTTATCTCTGCTCTGATCTTTATTATTTCCTTCCTTTTGCTTACACTGGTATTTTCTTGTTGCTCTCTTTTTAACTCTTTGAGTTGTAGGGTTAGATAATTTATTACTATTGTTTCTTGTTGTTGTTGTTTTTTGTAGTAGGCTTGTAGAGCTATGAACTTCCCTCTCAAGACTGCTTTTGCTGTGTCCCATAGATTTTGTATTGTGTTTTCATTGTTATTTATTGCCATGATGTTTTTTTTTATTTCTTCCTTGATCTCTCTGTAACCCCGTCATTTTTTAATAGCATGCTATTTAGTCTCTATGGGTTTATTTTTTTGGATTGTATTTATTGTAGTTGATTTCCAGTTTTATGCCATTGTGATCTGAGAAAATGCTTGATATGATTTCTATATTCTTGAATTTGAAGAGACTTTGCCTGTTTCCCAACATATGATCTATCTTTTAAAATGATCCATGTGCACTTGAGAAGAATGTATATTCTGTGGCTTTAGGGTGAAATGTTCTGAAGATGTCTGAATCTTTAGAGGTCTGAAGATGTTCTGAAGAATTAATTTCATCTGGTCTAGTGAGTCATTTAGGATTGATGTTTCTTTGCCGATTTTTTGTTTAGAGGATTTGTACAATGGTGATAGTGGGGTATTAAAATCCCCTGCTATGATTATATTGCTATCAATTGCTCCCTTGATATTCTTCAGGAGTTTTTTTTTTGTTTGTTTTTGTTTTTTTAATGTATTTGGCTGCTCCTGCATTGGGTGCATATATGTTTACTAGAGTTATTTATTCTTGTTGAATTGCTCCCTTTAGCATTATGAAGTGGTGTTCCTTATCTCTTTTTATGTCCTTCACTTTGAGATCTAATTTGTCAGATATAAGTACTGCTACCCCAGATTTTGTTTTTTTAATTTACATTTGCCTGAAAAACCTTTTTCTATTCCTTCGCCATCAGTCTATGTGTGTCTTTTTTTTTTTCCTGAGGTGGGTTTCCTGTAGACAGCATGCTATATATGGGTCATGCTTTGTTATCCACTCAGTTACCCTATGTCTTTTGCTTGGGGCATTTAATCCATTTAAATTTAAAGTTATTGATAGGTCCTTGTTTGTCACCATTTTTATTCTTTACCCTTGTGTTCCTTCTTTGCTTCCTATTTCTTCTTTTTACAGAAGACCCTTTAGCATTTCTTACATTGCTGGTTTCATGGTAATAAACTCCCTTAGTCTTTTTTTCTCTGTGAAGCTCCTGATTTCACCCTCAATTTTGATTGATGGCCTTGCTGGGTCACTATTCTTGGATTCAGACCCTTCCTTTGCATGATTTTGTATATTTCATTATATTCCCTTCAAGCTTGATGTGTTTCTGTTGAGAAATCTAGTCTGATGGGGGATTCTTTGTAGGTATCTTTTTGTCTCTCTCTGGCTGCTTTTAAGATTCTTACTTTGTCATTGGTGTTTGCCAATTTAATTATAATTGGCTTTGGTCATTTGGGGTTTATTTTATTTGGGACTCTGTGAGCTTCTAGGAATTGTCTCAGTTTTTTCTTCCCGATATTAGGGAAGATTTCTGTCATTATTTCTTCAAACAGGTTTTCTATTTCTTGCTCAGTGTCCTCTCCTTCTGGCATCCCTGTTATGTGGATGTTGTTTTGTTTAATGTTTTCCCAAAGTTCTCTTAGGCTCCCCTCCTGCTTTAAAAAAATATATATATTTCATTGATTTTTTTTACAGAGAGGAAGGGAGAAGGATAAGGAGTTATAAAGGGAGAGGGATAAGGAGTTATAGAGAGTTATAAACTTTGATGAGAGACAAAGATCGATCAACTGCCTCCTGCACACCCCATATTGGGGATATGCCTGCAACTAAGGTACATGCCCTTGACTGGAATCGAACCTGGGACCCTTCAGTCCCCAGGCCAATGCTCTATACACTGAGCCAAACCAATTAGGACTTCCCTCCTGCTCTTTAATTTTTTTTCTAGAAGCTTCTCTGCTTGGGTATTTTTTTAAAAAAAATATATTTTATTGATATTTTACAGAGAGTAAGAGAGAGCGATAGAGAGCTAGAAACGTCGATGAGAGAGAAACATCGACCAGCCGCCTCCTGCACACCCCCACCGGGGATGTGCCCGCAACCAGTGTAAATGCCCTTGACCGGAATCGAACCCAGGACCTTACAGTCCGCAGACCGACGCTCTACCACCGAGTCAAACCGGTTTCGGCTGCTTGGGTATTTTTTTCCTAGCTTGTCTTCTAGCTCACTGATGCAGTCTTCTGCTTCTTCTAGTCTACTGTTGATGTTTTCTATTGAGTTCTTTATAGCATCAATGTCATTTTTTATTTCTTCTTGGTTCTTTTTCATTTCCTCTTGGTTATTACGCATATTGTTGAATTTGTCTTCCATTCTTTTCACCCACCTTATGACCATTTCTCTGAATTCTTTTTCTGACAGGTTGCTTGCCTCCATTTCATTTACTTCCTTTTCTGATGATGTCTGGTTTTCTTTCATATGCGGGCTATTTCTTTGTCTCCCCATGATCTCTCTTCTCTGGGTGTCTGGTTATGTTGTTTTCCTGCAGTGAGGCACAAAATACAACACAACAAGGCACAATGCACAAGGCACTGAACACAAATATATTCACAATACTAATAACCCCTAATAATGGTGACCATCAGAGAAAAGAGAATTACGGGATAAGAAAGAAAAAAGAAGAGAAGAAAAAACAAAAAGGGAGATTAAAAAAAAAAAAAGAAGTGCAAAAATGAAATCTAGAAAAGGAAATAAAAAGTAAGAGAGAAAAGAAAGATAATAAAAAGGAGATGGGAAATATATTTATATGGGGAGAAACCTCCAATAGAACAGCCACTAATCCCAACAAATGCCAGCCATAAATCTGTAGAGATGAATGCAAACTACAGACAACAACTAATATCAATCAAGGTGAGGGAAAACAGAAGTAACAAACAAACAAAAACAAAACAAAACAAAAACAAAAAGCTAAACAATATAAAAACAAGCATAAAAAAACCCAATATAATCAACAATCTAACAAACAACAACAAAAGGACAGAGTCGGTTTGTGATTCAACTTCTGGGTGGCAGTGATTCTGGATTGATGTCCGGGCCTATAGATCCTCTGTAGCTAGTGTTTAGATTTTGTTTTCCCAGTGGTGCTTAATACTGGTTTGGGGGAATGGGCTGCCCCCGAGCTGATTCTCTGTTATCCCAGGCTCTGATCCCCAGGTTGCACAAAAACAACTTTGCCCTGCAGTCTCTTAGAGTGTCTCCAATTGGGTGATCCTATGTATTGGGCTTAGTAATGAAAAGCACGGATTTAAAGAGGAAAAAAAAAGAGAGAGAGAAAGAGCCAAAGTGTGCGAACTCCAGCCCTGCAGTGCAATTCTATGCAGTCTTTTTCCCCTTGGGTCTAAGCAGCTGGCACACTGTTAATTTTTTTTTTTTTTTTTTAGGCAGCCCTTTTGCACCCAGTTGGGTTGCTTTTTAGAGTTTCCTCCTGTTAGCAGCCTTGTGGATGCCCTTCCACATCCGCTGATCATGCCAGCCCCAAAGGCCTTTGACTTTTATGGACGAAGACTTCCCTGGTACCTCCAGCTCCCGCGTGTGCGTTTCTCTCTCCTGCCCGGACCACAGATCTCACCTTATCAAAGGCGAAATCCGACCTTTCTGTGAGAGAGTGCAGAGCTCCTTCGAATCCGGGTACTCGTGCCACTTGGGGACCAGTGTTCCAGGGTTCCAAGCTGTTCGCTGGGTGCCATTGTTGTAGAGTCCCGGGATTTTTAGGTTTCTGACAACATCCACTCTCCCCTTGAAGATGGCTCTGTCTCCGCGTTAGAACTGGTCGCTCCAGGAGGGAACCTAGCAACAGTGGGTGCTACCCGGTCAGGGGAGCCCTGGCCAGCAGTCTCCCCCGCCCCCCTCCAGTCCCCTGGAGTATAGCTGTCCCTCAACTCACCAACAAACACTCCCCGTGCGACCACACACTCTCCCTTCCTTCTCTCACTCATGCACTCTCTTGCAGTCTGCCTTCCCATCGGCAACAATCTTCTCTCCCCTTTTTCTTTTAGTATATCTGAAATGACTATCTATAATAATAAAAGCATAATATGTAAGTAGAATGGATATTTGAATGGCCTTCTGCACGACCTCTTGACAAAGCTGGGGCTGCAAGTGGCCGAGGCAAGCTGCCTTAGCTGTGAGGGCTGAGCCCCTTGCACGGATTTTGTGCATCAGGCTTCAAGTCTTGTTATATGTATATGTATGTCACCCTTCCTTCCTTCCTTCCTTCCTTCCTTCCTTCCTTCCTTCCTTCCTTCCTTCCTTCCTTCCTTCCCCTTTCTTTTCCCATTTTCCTTTCTCTGTCTCTTTGTGTCATCCTCCTTCTTAGGATAAATTGTGAGACAAGATCAAAGGAGAAGAATATTTTTGCAAATTTTGAAACTTCTAGCCAAAGTATTTTCCAAAAATATTGTACCACTTTATGCTGAAATCATTAATCTATGAATTATTTTCTTCATCCTTACCAGAATTGTTCATTATAAATTTAGATAGTAGAATGTTTCCACATTAACAAATGTTTCACCTTTTGGGGTGGGTTCCTTTCAGAGCTTTATTTTTTTTTACATTATTAGAGAAATTAACCTTTTCATAATTAAAATTGTTCAATTTACTTCTCTTTTTAAAGATAGATTCACAAAATCATTTTATGCTCCACCATCCATATCTGCCCAAGAGCTATGACACACTTGGCTCTATCTGTCAAAGCATCCATTTTTGCTTATTCACTCAAGACTTTACACTGTTACCTAAGTCTAGGAAAAGAAATTCCCCTGGGTAGCCTTTTCTCTTTTCTTCACCACAGGCTGAATTTGCATACAGAGGTTCCCATTTTCTTTCTCTTGATGTTACCCAATAGATACCACAAAGTAACTGGAGAAAAACTCTTGTGGCTCTAATTATAAGAAGTTACCTAACCTCCAAAGAACACAGTGTATTCCTAGGTGCAGAATAATCAGCAACTAGTACTGACTCAGTTTCACACATTTCCCCTTTTTAAAAGCTATTTATTGATTGGTTGACTTGAGAGAGAGCGAGAAAGACAAAAATATTGATTTCCTGTTCCACTTTTTCATGCATTTACTGGTTGCTTTTTATATATGCCCTGACTATGGATTAAGCCTGCAACCTTGGTGTACTGGAACAATGCTCTAACCCCGTGGTCGGCACACTGCGGATGGCCAGCCACATGGGGCTCTTTGGCCCCTTGAGTATGGCTCTTCCACAAAATACCACTGCCTGGGCAAGTCTATTTTTAAGAAGTGGTGTTAGAAGAAGTTTAAGTTTAAAAAATTTGGCTCTCAAAAGAAATTTCAATCGTTGTACTGTTGATATTTGGCTCTGTTGACTAATGACTTTGCCAACCACTGTTCTAACCAAACAGCCACATGGCCAGGGTCATACATTTTCCCTTTGATAAAGTTTTAGTGAGGAGAATGATGGATGAGAGTGGAGGGAGCATGGCTGAAAACTCACTTTTTTTGTGTGAAAAGTATCAACAGTTATCTATTCCAAAGTTATCTGAATATTTTTTTTTTTTAATTTTGAGAAACTTTCCTATTTTGAAATACTTGGAATCTACCATCAAATTATGAGACTAATACATTGAACACTTGTAAATTCTTTATTTATATTTACTAATTGTCAATGTTTTGCCATATTTACTCTATCTCCTTTTCTTTCTATTACATTTTCCCTCTGCATTAGTTTAGAGTAAGATGTACCTTTTCACTTTACCCTTAAATACTTGAGCATATGTCTTCTATTCATAAGGGAATCTGCTTCACAACTACAATATAATTATCACTACTTAAAATTTATCATTGGCTCATTGTCTAATACTCATTATCAATACTATTGTCTAATGTAGTGATACTCAATTCATACCCAAATTTCTCTGATTGTCTCAATGGCTCTAAAACTTTTTTAAAATCTAGGGATCTATCAAGAATCGTGTATTTTATTTATCCTGATTTAATCTAGAATAGTTCCTCATTCTTTTTTTTTTAATCTTTCATGAAATTGACATATTTGAAGATTCTAGGCCTCTCCTTCCTCTACATTTTGGAATATGAAAGATGTCTTTCTGACTGTCATACCAATCTACTTTTGTCATCACTTCTCTCATTGTGACTTACTAGTATTTACCCAGGTCTCTGCACTAGCCTTTATCTAGAAAACCCCTTTCTTCTCTTTCATCAGTTTTTGGGACACTTTTTTATTTTACTTTTGTTTTTTCCCTTTCCCATTTCTTGTATGCACTCATCTGTTTCCTTCAGATAAAGGTATTTTTAAACATTGTAAGTGGCCTAGTATTATTTGTCTTCTTTCTGACTCTTTAGTATCTCTCTTCAAGACCATGTGTGTGTTTTTTGCAAAGACAATTTTTTTTTTAAAAAAAATATATTTTATTGATATTTCACAGAGAAGAAGGGAGAGAGATAGAGAGCTAGAAACGTCGATGAGAGAGAAACATCGACCAGCTGCCTCTTGCACACCCCCCACCGGGGATGTGCCCGCAACCAAGGTACATGCCCTTGGCCGGAATCGAACCCGGGACCTTTCAGTCCACAGACCGACGCTCTATCACTGAGCCAAACCGGTTTCGGCGCAAAGACAATTTTTTAAACATATATTTTCTAAAGCATAATCTAAATTTTTCTTTTAGAGTTATACTTGCTTTCACTCTTTTCACTAGAACTCTTTCCTTTATGTATGTCTCAACTGAAGTTTTCATTTTCCAAGTTGCCCTAAACTAAAAGTATACTTTTTTTTTTTATTTTATTTTTTTAAATTTTATTTTATTAAGGTATTTTCTGTGTACATAGTTTACCATTGCCCCCCCTCACCACCCATTTATGCCCTCCCTCCCCAGAGTTCTGTGTTCATTGGTTGTACTTATGTTCATGGATACCAGTCCCTCGGTTGTTCTCCTGTCTCCCCCCAGGTCTCCTTCCCCTCCCCCCTGTCATTTGACAATCTGCTTGTTCTATGGTGACCATCTCAGCCTCATATGAATAGAGTCCGCTCCTCTTCTGGTTTTCACCGCCCCTTCCCCTGGGACCCACTGCTTCCCTTAGGACACTCGGCTCACCCGGGGCACTCGACCCCATGGGACACACGGCTCACCCGGGACACCCTTCCCCCTTAAAAGTATACTTTTATTAAAATTATGTTAATTTAGATATACTATGCTATTATTGGCTCTTTGGTAGAAAAATAGATTCTGTCATATATCTGGTTAAACATACATGAGATTCTATCTATTTTGGTCAACACATACCTTGGATTTAGTTTAAAGGAAGAAAAATAAGCTTAGCATACCTAAACAAACATACTTGCTGAAAAATGGCTCTTATAAATTACATTCTGATTATTTGAAGATAATACTATCAGATGCAGTCTCACTCGAGAACATTTAAGACCTGAAGGGGCCTTTGAGGTAATTAATTACTCTACTTAGTTTTCAAATGAGGAGGCAGAGAGCCCAAATAATTTAGTCACATTTGGTTGGTGGCAGAGATAGCCACCATATCCCAATTCTCAGTTCAAATTTATTTCTTTTGCTCTCATTGTGTTTCAATTTAATATTTTCTTAGTAATACTATTGGATTAATAAAAACAATTGAAAAACACTTGGAAATGGAAATAATGAAATATTAAGAGGGCCAGTAATAACCTCATCAACTGTATCTTCTATATCAATTGTATTGTTTTAAAAATATAGTATTAAAATATATATATATATAGAAGGCAGCCATCAATATTTCTTTCTTATAAATGAAGCTTCTATCTCTCTCTCCCTCCCCTTTCCTCTCTGAAATCAATAAAAATATATTTTAAAGAAACACCAAAAACACAATCTTGCTTTTATAACTATGGCTATGGATCTGACATTTACTGAATTATTGCTTTGCACAGGGCACTTTTCTTGGTATTTTGCATTCATTCATTTAATCTTTACAATGTCCCTAAAAGTTGGTATATTATTCTCCTCATTTTACAAATGTAAAAACACTTGAGTAACTTGTCTTAGGTTATTTATTAGTGGTACCAAAATGGGCTGAAAACTCTTCAGTTTTCAGGATTGTACACCTACCATTATGCTAAATTATTTCTCTTGTCTTCAAACACAAATACCATCCATTCTTTTTCACAGAAGTAGAAATTGAGGCATTGGTAAGTTTGAATGATTTTTTTATTGTTACCCAGACAATGAGATGCAAATAGCTATCCAAAGCTACGTTTGCCTCAAATTGGGATTTTTTTTTCAGTATCACAAATCCTATATAATAAAGTTGTAATATGCAAATTGACCATCATACTCTCACAAATGGCTGCCTATGACCAGGCTGGCAGGGAGGTTAGGGAGGGACAACTAAATGACTGAACAAGCAGGCTATGCTGGGTGACCAGTCTGGTGGGGGAGGGGGCAGTTAGGGATGACCAGGCTGGCAGAAGGGCAGTAAAGGTGACCAGGCTGCTGGGGGGGGGCAGTTAGGGGAAATCAGGCTGGCAGGAGCATGCATTTGGGGGCAACCAGGTCAGCAGGGGGCAGTTGGGGGACATTAGGCTGGCAGGGGGGACAGTTAGGAATGACTAGACCAGCGGGGGGCAGGGAGCAGTTGGGGGTGACTAGGCTGGCAGGGAAGCTAGTGAGGGGAGACTAAGTTGGTGGTGGGGGGGAGCAGTTGGGGGTGACCAGGCCAGCAGGGGAGCAGTTAGAGGTGGCCAGACCAGCAGAAGGGAGCAGTTGGGGGCAACCAGGCCAGCATGGGGGGCAGGCAGGCATGTAGGTGAGTGATTAGGAGCCAGTGGTATAGGATTGTGAGAGGGATGTCCAACTGCCAGTTTAGGCCAGATCCCTGGGATTGGGCCTAAAGCGGCAGTCGGATATCCCCTGAGGGGTCCCGGATTTGATAGGGCGCAGGCTGGACTGAGGGGATTTCCCCATGCACGAATTTCATGCACCAGGCCTCTAGTATGTTATAATCTCCATTCTATAAGGTTTCTTGGTGAGATTTCCAACAGGAATTTTATTAGATTACATTAATTTATCACATTGTTTCTTCTTGCCCATGTGAACTGGTGAGATGGCTGTCGTTTATGTTCTGTCATCTTTAATTATAGAATTCTTTTTCTGTACAGAACTAAATCACTTGTATTTGTTAGAGACTAGATACTAATAACTAATTAACAATAGAAAACACTTAAAAATAGAAAACACTAAATTAAACTCTGCATTTATGATTAATGTAATCCTTATATTAAAGTGCTTTAAGTTAGTATAGCTACTACTGTCAAATAATGCTTTAAAAGGTCATTAAGGCTAGAAAGAACTTAAGTATGGTAAATTACTAAGTGGATAATAGAAAATAGAAATTTGGCCAAGAGTCTGATATATGAACTAAAATGTCAAGTAGAATTGACCTGATAATGGAATAAATTGTGAGCTGATGATCCAAGTCCTGAATGTTTCAGACATCACTGGAAAGAGGAACTATAGTTTAGTGTGCTTGATGAATAATGTATGATACCATCGTAACCCTCCATTCAATTTTAGGCAAGTAGGAAATAATACTTAACAAGTTGGAAGATTGGTCTGAATTTTGTGAGGCTCTGCTTTTGTCTGTCTCCTTCTCAGCTCTGTGTAGGCTTTTAATTTTAAGAATACCTTAAAATTAGAAGAGGCTGATAGCCTCTTGAAACTCTCTAAGGACCAAGGACTTGAGAAGTTTGACACCAATACATAAATTTCCCCAACATTCTGAGAAATGGAAATGGTCAGTAACATCTCTGAATAACTACTTATACAAAAATCATTGGTACCTTCAATAAAATTCCCCCCACTTTTGTTTTGTGTTTTTTTTTTTTTGCAGTGAACAAAACACAAACACAAATACCATCCATTCTCTTGTGTAGGGTAGCCTACACTATAGGTAATTATAGTTGGACCACAATGTAAGTTGGTTAAGACCTTATCTCAACAGCACGTCTTGCTTGAAAAATGAAGTACAAAAGTCTAACTCAGGGAGAGTGCATGGCTGAGCAAGATTCTGTGGAAAAGAACAGAGCAAGAAAAAGAGAGTGATAGGAAAGGTAAATGCCAAATATAACCTTTTTTTGGTCTTCTAGATACCACATAAAATTCCAGAATCTTATACTCCATGTCTTTCATAAAATAAATTGTATAGGGAACCCATGCCTGAGTCTAAACATGTAAACTGATGCTACATAGAATATATATATTCTATATATACATTAACCAGCAGAATAGGGGTCTAACACAGAAAATAAGTCCTTGTTTCTTATATTCTCTAAGAATCATTTGCTTCTGAAGTAGGGAACTAGTACCAATTCCCTGATTACATGAGCTCAACTCCTAGGGCAAATGAAGGAAAGATGTGCCATTCTAGGTATTAGGAAAATAAATTCCAGCTTGCACTTGAAGCATGTTTCCCGGACAACTACACATGATATACAGATGACTGTTGTCATGAGAACCATCTTCCTGCTGCTTTTCCTTGGTTTCCTATCTTAGTTTTCAATAACTGAAGATTCAAACATACCTCACATTTAAACTCAAGTCTTTTCTATCTTACACGCTCTTTTGTAGGATAATCTTGCTATTATCCATCAGTAGGTGTTTCTCTTTCTCTTGAATCTTGGCTGACCTATAGCAATTCTTTTCCAAAATTAGTAGATTTTTAGCTATATCTGTGTTTATTGGACTTTCTTTGATTCACAGAACCTAATCATAGATATTGTGAATATATATATATATATATATATATATATATATATATATATATGCCAAGATTCAAATAGTTTTACCCACAGACTTGGCCATGGGAATTGGACCTGCTTTGGTGGGTCCAGGACATGTGATGGCTCATGTAGTTGCTAATATTTCTGATTCAAAGATGTTGAAAACAGAAAGTTTATTATTGCATTTATGGCTTGGTTTATGAAGCAGAACTAGGAGAAATTAAAGGATTAGAAGGATCAAGTTAAAAGCTTGGGTGGGAGGAGAGAATATGCATAAATACAAGCAGGGCAATTTATAAAAATCTATAGGAGACAAGATTTGATGAGGCCTTGTAATGCTCAAGTCAAAAGAGAAGTTAGAACAAACTCCAATACAAGACAAGATAGAGGAATAGAGGAACTGAATTGAACAGGACAAACCATAGAGATGTGTCCCCAGGAAATGAGTAATTGAACCAAAAGTCCTGTGACTGGGGCCATGTGTTCTTAAAATAAATTCTCTGGATATAAGAAACTTATGAGGACTTCAGCAATGTTCATGTATCCTCAAAAAATGAGTGTTTTTATTTTGGAGCTCTTTTATTATACATGACAACAAACAATGCCCAATCTATATTTGTAGTTATTTCTACACTAGTCATAGACTTTTGTAGCATTAACTTAGAAGCTAGGATAATAAACCTAGTTCAAGCTTCCTTACATTTATTACATATTTTTGTACTGAGTATTATTTAAAGTGGTAAAACTAGGCTTGGGCCTTGAAATTGAATTTAAAATTTGAGTCAGAATATGAAAGCATTCGAGGACTGTTGAAAATATAAACTAAGCAAACACACACATGCGCACACATCCACCCCCACACCAATGCAGTCCTGAAACTTAGGCTTAAAAGAGGGGTTGGTTTTGCTACCAAGAAAATATTAGAGAGAAATTATATGAAATAATATAAATGCTGATCCTGCTAGTTTAGAATTTTTGTGATTCTTGTTAAAAGAAAAGATGAATATTTCAAGAAGTGGATATAATGACAACATGAAACCCAAAATAGAAAGATGGTAGAATGGGCAGACAACAGGGATAAAAGGTGACAATAGTTTATTCATTCATTTTCTCATTTATTTATTCATTTAGAAATTTAGTGCTGCAGTTGCCTTATTTTGTTTTCAAAGATGACTGCAACAATATTTAGCATTTTACATGCTTTTTAAAAAATATATATTTTATTGATTTTTTTTTTTTACAGAGAGGAAGGGAGAGGGATAGAGAGTTAGAAACATCGATGACAGAGAGTCATCGATCAGCTGCCTCCTGCACACTCCCACCAGGGATGTGCCTGAAACCAAGGTGCATGCCCTTGACCGGAATTGGACCTGGGACCCTTCAGTCCGCAGACCAACACTCTATCCACTGAGCCAAACCGGTTTTGGCTTACATGCTTTTTAGAAATATAATTTTGCTACTCATCCATGAAGAGGTGGAATTTGTTTTTCTTTCCCTTTATTCTTGGCTGGTTGGTGTCAATTTTGTCCAACATATTAGCAGAAGTGATGGCTACATAGCTTCTGAGGCTGGGATTTAAAAAATCTTCAGTGTCTGCCTTTTGTTTCTTGGAACCCAGCCACCATGATGTAAGGAAGCTCAAGTAGCTCTCAAAAGCAACCCATGTGAAGAAGAATCAAGTCCCACAAGTCTCTTGGCTGACAACCCCAGCTGAGTTCCTTGCCTGTCAACTGACAGTCATCTGAGTGAAGCCACTGAGTGGCTTCCATTTGTCCTGGTCTCCCAGATGAATGACACTATGTGAAACAGAAAATCTACCCAGTAAAGCTATTGAATCAAGAGAAATTACAAATCTTCGTTGCTTTAAGCCACTGAATTTGGGAAATGTTTATGAAGCAGCATATATAACGGAAATTTATTTCTATGTACTTGTCATTGGGATAGTTGAAAAAAGACCCACATTCTCTTTCAAGAACTAACAGAATTAATAGTCTAGTGGAAAAAACCTACATATTAACTATGCATATTATATATGGCAAACAAATTAATTAGCACAATATCACGCACAGAGAGAATACAATGAAGTAAATGATGAATACCTTCGGGGGAACTAGGGAAAGAATACTTCTCTCAGAGGAGATAAACATTTAGCCAACATATTTAAATAAGGCATTTTAGATTGAGGGAATTGTATGCACAAGTATATGGAGGCATGAAGCAGTATATATGTATCAGTTAGGATACGTTTGATGGACAATATGAATAAATCTGAACCAAACTAGATTAAGCCAAAAATGGAAGGTCTTAGTTTATACACATGAATGGCTTGGAAGACACCTGGCTTCTGGTTTGGCTGCACACAGATGAAATAATCAGTATCCAATTCCTTTCCTTCCATCATTCCTTTGCTTCCTCTGTGTTGGCTCTGTTTGTAGGGCTGTGGTCCCAGATGGCTGCCAGTAGCTTTAATTAAATAATTTCTTGGTCTGTGTTTAATAGAAAGGCTCTAGATTTTCTTTCCCAGGATTCCTGAAAAGGTGAATTCCATCACGAATCACTGGCTCTGGTTGGCTAGTGTCCATTCCTAGGACAATCACTGTGATCCAATTGCAGGTAAGGGAAAACTTAGAATATGGTTTCCAGAAAATAGTTTCCCAGAGAGAACATAGAATACGGTTTCCAGAAAGTAGAATGGATATGAAATGCCTACTACATGGTATTTGATGGTTGAAGTTACTTGAACTTTCTAGAGAGTGAAATGGCATAAGGATGAAAAAATGACAGGACATGAGGCTGGAGATACAGGCAGAGAAAGACTATCTAGGGACTTGTATTTTGTGCTAAAAAACTTGGTCTTTAACCTGTGGTTTATATGGAGCCATTGAAAGGTTTAAGAAAGAGTACAGACATGCTTTTAAAAAAGACCCTCTTTGCATTAGAGAAGAAAGTTTGGGAGGAGTAAGTCTGCAGGCAGGGAGACAGAATAAGAGATGCAGTTTAAATTATAGATTCAACAGATTCTTGAGAAGTAGAGTGAACTGAATATAGGAATTGATTGGATGAGTAGAGACAAAGGAAGGCTCCAAAAGTGTGAATTGCACTGCAGTTCTATAAGCCACTGGAGTGTCTGCCGTGTTAGAGAAGGCCCAGGGAGAGAAGGCAGAAAGATGCCCAGGTTACTAGTAGTACAAGCTAATCTCTGCTATTTTGGCTGGTCTTCAGACTATAATTGATTTTTACCTTCTACCTCTTCTACCACCAATGCTAGATTTTTAAAACTCTTAGCCAACACTTAAAGCTGGTCTAGGCTGCATGCCTGGTTGAGTTGAGTGGTCTGAGTCTTAGGTAACTTTGCCTTTGTGAGGCTGCGACTGTGCCAATTACCAGTTAGCTGTTGTCGCCAGGCATGGAAGCACCGCACAGACTGGTGAATGCTCCAGGTTGCCGATATAGTTCCCATTGTCTCTGTTTTGTAGCAATTCTAACTTCTCAAGAGAATCAGGTTTGAATGTTGCCATCAGTAGACCATCCCCTTTCTTTGTCAACTGGCCCACTGGCATGAGGAACTGCAGCTTCATGTTTCCATAGACTACCTAACAGTATTTCCTGGTGGGAGAATTCCTTTGGATCGCCACCCCTTTCAGGGACAGAAGGTCAAATGCAACAAAGCCTGAGACTGCAGGGAAAGAGAGCACACATTTTGCAAGTGCTTTATTGGCAGTGATGGCAGGGGGCCAATCCTAGCGTTACCTTTTGGTCATAGGAATCTACTGCACAGGAGTCTCTATACACGTCTACCTCAGACCACTTCTCCCTTCATAAAATGTGGGCAGCTAAAACCACTGATCAAAACTCTGCCAAGCAGCCTTTTCCCTCTTCATGGTACCTTAGGGACAACCCTGAGGAGAGCTGTAGCACAGAGGCAGGCCTTTTTGTCCTATGTCAACGTATTGAGTTGACTGTGAACAGGCCCAAGATTTCTCTTCCTTTGTGAGAAGGAGGACACGGGACAGAGCGGTGTGTTATGGGAGGGCCATTGGTATGCAGGTTCAATATGGGTAATTGATAGAGGGATTACGACCACATATTCATATACTTTACTTGTGTCCTCTAGACCTGTTGAGGCCTAACTCCAATACCCCATTTTCATTACACAGTTGATTGGAGCCGTGGAATCGACATCTAGATCACAAAATTTGCCGGCTTTCCAACATCCAGCTCAGGGTCTGGGTGCATGAGCACATGTGCCATGGTGATGACTCAATCTCTACTGCAGAAAGTATGGCCTTGCTTTAAAACCAATTGTTACAAGCCATATATTTCTCTCCACGAACTATTTCAGTTGTATTCTATAACGACTTAATTTTCAAGCAAGTTATCACTGAGGGCAAGTGGATTTAATCCACTGGGGGACTCTTGGAGACTTTGTGAAACAAAATATGTAGAATGTGTCCCACTTAAGGGCTGAGGGAGTGTTCACCAACTAGTGGAGGTTCACCAACTGAGAAGGCATTAATTACCTGTACTTCTGGCTTTCCCCTTACTCTGCTGGCTATAGAGAGCCCTCAAGCAGACACGGCAGTACTGGCAGTTAGAAGTCAGGTCTATATGCACAGAAATGGAAAATGATAAGGCACCCTGTGTAAGGCATTGAGCACATCTGTTTTACCCATCTATGTTGTGACTCTTTATTAATGGCAGGGTTGCAGGTACAATGGCTTGTCCTTTATCTTAGAGTGCAGGAGGACATGTCCTGACATCTATCATATCATTGGCTCCCTACAAATCTTCAAAATATGTGGCAAGCCCTGCACCTTGGTAGCTTTTATCTCTTACTCTCTGGCATGAATGATTTTAACCGGCAATTCTGTGCTTACCATTTTCCTGTTCATTATAATGCCATAAATATAGTGGACCAGCACAGTGTTCTGCAGAATGTCAAGATGATCCACTCCTTGTGCACTAGATTTTGATAGAAAACAGGAGAAGTAATGTAGCCCTAGGACAAGGCAGTGAGTCTGTACGCTTGTCCTTTGCACACGCATGTGAATTTCTTTGATCCTCATTATTGGTGGGGACTACAAAGTGCATCCTCACCAGACTAATAGCTACATACCAAGTGACAACATTTGACCAGTTCCAGTGTTGACCAGTTCCAGGAAAGATACCATATCTCACCCAGACACAGAATTGTGGTTCTCATTTATTAAATTCATGTTAAGCTTTTCAGTTTTCTTTTTTTGTTAATCCTCACCCGAGTATTAAATTAATGTTAATCAACCACCATCTATAATGATGTTAACTTGACAGCGATATGCGGACCATAATACTTGTATCCTTTACATCTTGATTGTAGTATTAACCTTGCATTTTCATATGAATTATGGTATTGCTTCTGACTTACTATCTTGGCCGGGCATGGTAGTTTCAATCCTTATCCTTGGCCTTTCATAAAATAACGACTCTTATTGCACTATTCAGAGAACTACATGAGCTTTACTCAGCTGCTGCATATATCCATCCCAGTTATACACTCAGGGGCAGAGGAAATAACAACAGGACGAATCTATAAACCATTGTGAGATAATGTTTGGCCCAAATTCATCTGACCTTCACAAACCTCACTCTAAAAAGGGTAGCAGGGCACGAGGGCATTTCACATCTCCTTATATTTGTGTCAGCTCCGAAGTACGTCTAATTGTCCTTGAAAAATTAGAGTGCTCCTCTTCCCCCAGTGCACAATCTGCTCTAGTAAATGGCCACAGGTCCCTTTGGTAGTAAGTGGGTGATGTTTATTGTATATGTTTGTTGTGGCAGCATATACAATATACTTTCATTAAGGAGGTACTTAAGGATCTTTCTTTAAGGAAGGCTGTTCTCTTCTTCAATGATTGGCTCTTTGTTTGAGAACAGGCTCCCATCTTAAAGCTGGTTGAATAATGGTGATTTTCCGCTGGGGAGGTTGACATCAGCCTTCTGCTTGCCAGCCATTGATCGACTGCCCATCTCTCTCACCCTTATGACCACATGGCAAAGGTCCTCTGCCGTTTTGGATTTAATGCCCATTATGAGTAATCAATCCCATCTTGCCTCTGACTATTAAATGCTACCACCTAGTATCTGATTTTTTAAAGTTCTGTCTTACCCATTTGTACAAAAGAAATGAGTTCTATTGTGGCATCATTTCCTACCATATCCCCTTCCCTACAGAGAAGAATTGGCAGTGAAATTCTCACAGATACAATGGAATTTCCTAAAAGGTTTATTCCTTTTTGTCTTATTAAAGGGGGTATGCTTGGGGCCCTCCTGCAAAACATGGTTAGGATGAGTCGTCTTGTTCACTACCCTGAGCCTAGCAAATCCTTCCCCAGTACTCTGCCAAGGCAGCTCTGGTAGCTCCACCTTTTTAACTAGAGGCCAAAATGGTGACTGAGTTTCAAGGAGGCACCCCAGCTTTGGGTTAGGATTGGTTTCCGGTGTTTTTGCTAAGACATTAAACCCTGAGTCATGGAAGAGCACTTTGATGTCAATGAATCTCCTGTATTCAGGTTTGTATATTGCCTCCTCATCTTTATTATCAAAATCCACTCAAACTTATTTTTTCAATTCCTGATAGTACATATAAGCCAGTACTATATATATATATTTTTTTATAATAAAGTCAGTACTATTATTTTCTGTAATAAAGCTATTTTCTTTCGGAGCAAGGATTGTATTTCCCAACTCAGTAAAGGCACAGCCATGACTTTCGTTATTGGTTTGTATACTATTAGGGGAGGTAATGGTGGGTCATAAGGAGGCAACATTATCTGGCTAAGCATCTGTTTCAAGTGAGGTCTTCACGAGATCTTTAGGCAAGGATGATATCATTACCATTGCCCCATATCATGCAGTCCAATGATTTTCTTTCCCCTTGTACTTCCTCACATATACCATGGGTGAGAGTCTTCATAATTGAATGCTACAGAATGCTAGGTTTTTTTTTTTTTATCACATTCTGCTTACCACCAGTAATTGAATTATTGGTATCAACCAATTAAAGATAACCCAGGTACAGAATCTCATTCTGAGGGTCTGCTTTCCAGAACTGTTCCTGGCAACAAATGGGTTTCCTGAAAGACAGCGCCTGAGACAAGGGCTTGGGTACAGGTAGTTTATTTGGAATATGATCCTACAAAGCATAAATGGCCAAGTAAGAAGAGTGAGATAGCAGTGGAGGAAGATCCAGTGTCAGGGCACTTTATTGAGATCAGTGGTCTGGGCAACAGAAGACTTTTGGTAAGAACAAAGAGTGCCTCCAAGAATTTGCTGTCTGAAATATGGGTGTCTGGAGCATTTATCTACGACTCCTCCATTGTGGGTTGCTTTTGTTTAAGCCAGCTCCAATGGTGTTACAGAATGCTCTGGGGCAGAACACAAAAATACATGAAGCAGCAGCATGCGAGGTGGGACTTTGACAGCAGGAGCTGCATTGGAATTGTCCATAATGACCATGGCCAGCTACAAGCAAATGGGAAGGTGAAGGTGTAGACTTAGGAAGAAAGTCAAGGCTAGGGATATAGATATAAAAATTATGAAGAGGTAATATTGAACACATAAGAATAAATAAGATAATCAAAGGAGAGTTGGAGAGAACAGAAGAACACCTATTTTTAAAAAGGACCGGGGAAGAGATTTCAGAAAAGAAGACTAAGAATGGATCTGAGCCTGGGGTGGGCTAGAAGAGGCCAATGGAGGGTGGGGAGGAAGGGGGACAAATGTATTACTTTCAACAACAAAGATTTAATTAAGAAAAAAAAGAAAGAAAGACTGGATCTGAGATGTAAGAGAACCAAGTGAGCCCGGTATAATTGAAAACAGAAGAAAAGAAATTCCTCAAAGAAGAAGGTGGCTAACATCTTTAAATACCATGGGAAAAAATCCAATAAAATCCGCACTAAGCCACATTCTCTGTATTTATCAGGAAGGTCATTTTGCCCCTCGTCTTTGTAAGTTTTATTAAGGTAGTAAGGACAGAAGCCAGATTACAGTGGGTTAATAGATCAGAGGAAAGGGAGCAGAGACAGTGAATAAGGCAACTTTTTTTAAGGTGGTTCATTGAGAGGCAAAGTAGATGAGCAGTACTCAGGATTAACAAAAAGGGAGAGATTCTTGGGTGGGTGTTTAGGTTTCAAAGCTATAAATGACTCACCTCAAAGTTGTTTTTTTTTTTTTTTAACTTGTTCAGTTGACTGATTCTTTATTGAGGAGTTCATTAGCCAGTTCCTAGGAGCCTCAGCTGCTTCAGGAAAGGCCATCCTTTTATTTATCCCACCACATCCTCTTATAAAAGGAGAGACAACCTGGCTGTGCTCTGCTCTAACCACCAGCTTTTGAGTGAGGGCCGGGGCTGTCTTGAGCCTGAAAACAGGAGGGAAAATTGATTAAAATAAGCACAAGGCTTGTTTACATGTTCACAGGAAACTTCCCACAACATATTAAAATGGAAACAAAGAGATCAAATTCAAGAAAGGGATGCAAGTGCTGAATTTCCCTTAATACACGGAGGCCAACTTTCTTTACAGTAAAAAGCCTTGAAAAAGAAAATGAGCCAAGTGCACGACTGTTTCCCCCGGCTGCCAGCTTTTCAGCATCCGGTCACATGGCTGCACTGATTTACCCCCTTATTATAGGCAGGCAGGCGCTTGAAATTCCTTCCTGGAGCCGAAGGCGTCTGTGCAGATGCATATCATATCATATCGTAGGCAACTGCAGCGTGACTCACACGGTGAGGCTGGGAATCTTGGGAGTTGAACTGAGGACAAAATGGGAGGGATTTCCCGTCCCTGGGCTGGTCTCCAAGAGCTCCCTTTTCACACACCCCATTTTTAATGTGAGCTTACTGCTTGGTTGGAGTGCCTCGTGGAGAAAGATTAGGAGGCCTGTAGGGGAAAGTTAGTGCTTGTTTCTGTCTTTCTTCCCTAACTTTCCAGACTTTGTGTTTTACTGTGCTCTTAGTGTTGCTTTCTCTGAAGTTCCCCAACTACGTATATTAATTTATATAAAAAAAATTATAGGTAAGACTGGTGATGGTGATAATACTACTTAGAATGTATAGAACAATATTACTGGGGAGTCCAAAGAACAATGTGGCTCTTAATCCTTGAGACACTTATTAGGAGACATTAGGAGATAATTTTAAGATTAAGATTGATCTCTCTTTTCCTCTTCTCTCTCCTTTCTTCCCTCCTTCCTCTTTCTTTCTTTCTTTCTTTCTTTCTTTCTTTCTTTCTTTCTTTCTTTCTTTCTTTCTTTTCTTTCTTTCTTTTCTTTCTTTCTTTCTTTCTTTCTTTCTTTCTTTCTTTCTTTCTTTCCTCTTTCTTCTCTGTCCCTCTTCCTTCTAAATGCTACTGTGTCTTCCCTGATAGCCTGCTTTTATCACAGGGTAATTATGAAATTAATAACATATAAGAAGCTATTTAAATTTTTATGAAACCCTATAGGGTCTTTTTTTATTATAATGATCATTTCTGTGCTATTTTGGAATAAAGATCAAAGATGATATCATTGATGGAAACATGGCAATTGACTCTCATATTTTCTTACTTTTACTCTGTACATGAAACTGAACTAGGTGCAATAGTGGACTTATCATATTATTTTCTAACTGATTGATTGATGATAATAGTCATACCTTTTTAAAAATATATATTTTATTGATTTTTTTTTACAGAGAGGAAGGGAGAGAGATAGGGAGCTAGAAATGTCGATGAGAGAGAAACATCGACCAGCCACCTCTTGCACACCCCCCACTGGGGATGTGCCCGCAACCAATGTACATGCCCTTGACCGGAATCGAACCCGGGACCTTTCAGTCTGCAGACCAATGCTCTACCACTGAGCCAAACCGGTTTTGGCAATAGTCATACCTTTGTTTCAGTCCTACCTATATCAGACTTTGTGTGTGTATCTCTATCTATATGTATCACAGGTTTCTCAAGCCGTTTACTAATTTGTTGATGCCACAATCATTTATAGTCTGCCAGTAACCTTCCTTCTTATTCTCATCTTCCTTAGCAATTCTTAGCATACTCAGCAAAAGGTCTGCCTTGCCAGCTGGTCTGATTCAGTGGTTGAGTGTCGACCCACGAATCAAGAGATCACGGGTTCGATTCCCAGTCAGGACAGGTGTTCTTGTTGCAGGGTTGATCCCCAGTAGGGGGCATGCAAGAGGCAGTCGATCAATGATTATCTTATATTGATGTTTCTAGCTCTCTCTCCTTCTCCCTTCTTCTCTAAAAATCAATCAACTCTTCCCCCTCCCCCCCATATATATATCAAAAAGGATCTGCCTCTGTTTTGTTTCTAACAGAATGGGCTTGTCTATTTCCCTGGAGTCCAGAACTATTTGACCACCCCTGAAGCTTTCCTCTGAGAGCATAATAGCTGCTATGTCTGAACATTCAGTGAGTAAAACATTCCTGCTTGCTATACACCCAATGGTCTTGAACTAAATTTAAATCATAAATGGAATATTATATAAAGGTTGACGATCTTCATGCAACATCACTCCAGCAATTAAATTAAAACCCCTTGAACAAGATTCTGCTGTATAGCCAAAAGTGCCATGGTGAGGTTCCAGCTTAATAAAATCATTTAGCATTTGTAACTTTAAACAGATGAGTTGCTTCTTATTTGATGATGGAGAGAAAAAAGTCTCTCTCCTCCCCCCCAATTTAGGCAGGATCATGGGGAGCTATAGGGGAGGAAAAAGAGGAACAATTGTAGTAATCTGAACAATAAAGATTTGTTAAAAAAAAAAAACCAAAAAACTTCCCACAAGTGATCTTTTTTTATTTGCACAAAATTCGACATTTTTCAAAATATATATTTTATTGATTTTTTACAGAGAGGAAGAGAGAGGGATAGAGAGTTAGAAACATCAATGAGAGAGAATCATTGATCAGTTGCCTCTTGCACACCCCCTCCTGGGGATGTGCCTGCAACCAAGGTACTTGCCCTTGACCGGAATCGAACCCGGGACCCTTCAGTCCGCAGGCCAACGCTCTATGCACTGAGCCAAACCGGTTTCGGCAAAATTAGACATTTTTAAGTGCAAAAATATCTATATTAACACCTTCAGAAAATTTGACATATGAAGTTTTGAAGCTTGCTGTCAATACAACAAAACAGCATACAAATCAAATCACAAATATAACAACATATGTGTAACCCCATCTATTGAATAAAAGATCTGCATTAGGCCGAAACCGGTTTGGCTCAGTGGATAGAGCATCGGCTTGTGGACTGAAAGGTCCCAGGTTCGATTCTGGTCAAGGGCATGTACATTGGTTGCGGGCATATCCCCAGTAGGGGGTGTGCAAGAGGCAGTTGATGGATGATTCTCTCTCATCGATGTTTCTAACTCTTTATCCCTCTCTCTTCCTCTCTGTAAAAAGTCAATAAAATATATTTAAAAAAAAAAAGATCTGCATTAGTAACCCACACACCTAGTAGACGTCACACAAAGGAGCTAATTTGTTGACCATGGCAGCACTTGGAATTTCTTCCTAGCATGTGTGCCTTAGGCTCTGTGATCTCACTGCTACTGACATTTGTCAGTGGAATCAGTGTTTCCTTTGGGATGAGGACTTAAAAACCCTTTGGGACAGAGGAGTCGCTTCTTGTTTGATGATGGAGAGGAACAGAAAAGAGACTTTTTCCCTCTCCCCCAATTTGAGCAGAACCATAGCAGGAATTCCCATAGAACTCTATTATCTCTCCTTCCCATACACACACACACACACACACACACACACACACACACACATCACACATACATCATACACACACATCACACACACACATCACACACACATCACACACACATCATACACACACATCACACACACATCACACACACATCACACACACATCACACACACATCATACACACACATCACACACACATCACACACACATCACACACACATCACACACACATCTCACACACACACATCACACACACACTCACACACACACATACACACACATCACACACACACATCAGCTTAAAATTTCATTAGTTAATCACTTTATGTTCAATGTTGTATAGTTTACAATACCACCTTGAAAACCATGCCTAATGCCATTTAAAGTTACAAATGCAGGAAGATTTAATAAAAGTGAAACCTAACCACGGCACTCTTGGCCGTACAGCAGAATTTTGTTCAAGGGGTTTTAGTTTCATTGCTGCAGTGATGTTGCATGAAGATGGTCAACCTTTACTAGTAAATAATACCTCTTGATTTAACTTTATTCCAGACCAATGGGTGTTCAAAATGAAGCACAGAGCTTAAGTCTTCTAAGAGAATGGCAGCGGATGCCAATTTAAATTTTCAGAGCAAAAACAGGGGCCCATGGCTAGCTAAGTAGAGCACCTGGGAGGCCATTGCCACTTAGGGGACACTTTCTGATTACGTGGTACACCTCCCTTTCCTGCCCTCAAGACCCAGCGGTGGCTGCTTAGGACAGATAATTATCATCTGTTATTGTTTTCATTTTCTTTCTTCAAGTTTTTGGATTCTTATTTCTGCTAGTAAAATTTAAAAATTATCTAAATTCCTGGACAGCTCTTCCCCTTAAGCCAGTGGTCAGCAGACTCATTAGTCAACAGAGCCAAATATCAACAGTACAAAGATGGAAATTGAAATTTCTTTTGAGAGCCAAATTTTTTAAAGTTAAACTTCTAATGCCACTTCTTCAAAAACAGACTCGTCCAGGCCGTGGTATTTTGTGGAAGAGCCACACTCAAGGGGCCAAAGAGCCGCATGGGGCTCGCGAGCCGCAGTTTGCTGACCACGGCCCTAAGCAAAGGATAAACTTGCATGGAAACCAGATTTTGCTTCTGAACCTTAGAAGTGGAGAAGTTTAACCTTTTGTGGAGATATGACAAGAGATTCTTGTCATAATTTTTCCTTTTGTGCACAAGCCTGGATTACTCTCTGGGTTACACAGAGAATTGTTAGGGGAGGAAGGAGGAGCGGCAAACAGAGGTACTGTGCTGTCATTTCAAACCATCAGTGGAACCCTGTTAAAATAATGGAAACTTAACTCTTACAGAACTCACCCCTTTTAGGTGCCATTCTCATTTCTCTTTTTATTTTGGTTCTCTCTCATTTATCCCACCATTTTCTCTGATCCACTAGTACTGGAATATTTCTTTGAACTTGCCCAAGGTCATATTTTATAGCTGGTTGTCTGGGTTTAAGAAGTATCTACTTATTGATGGCTAAGAGCGTTGTCTGATCAAAAATAGCCAGTGTTTCTCAGAAGCTAAAGTAACGTGATTGAACTGTTTTCACGGAGAGGGCAAGGATGATGGCGAGCATGATGAGAAGACTATGCTGCCAACTTTTCCCAGAAGCTCATATGGTGGAGCCACACTGGTCAGGAAAATTTGTTTTTAACATTTGTTATTTTTTTTATTAAAGTATAGCTGGGGAAATATATTTGTTTCAGGTGTACTAGTATAACATAGTGATATTTATGTATCTTATGATGTGATCACTACTATAAGTCTAGTAACCATCTGACACCATACAAAGTTCTAAATTTTTATTATTATTATTTTTTAAATATATTTTTATTGATTTCAGTGAAAAAGAGAGGGAGAAAGAGGTAGAAACATCAATGATGAGAGGAAATCATTGATTGGCTGCCTCCTGCATGCTATACCCTGGGGATTGAGCCTGCAACACAGCCATGCACCCTGACGGGGAATTGAACCGGAACTCCTGGTTCATAGGTTGACACTCATCCACTGAGCCAAGCTTGCTGGGCCATACAAAGTTTTTACTCTGTTATTTGCTATGTTCCATGCACTGTACATTACATCCCCATGGTTATTGATTTTATTATTAGACGTTTTTACCTCTTACTCCCCTTCACCTCTTTAACCCTCCATCTTCCCTTCCCTTTGGCAACTATTCTTTTGTTCTCTGTATCTGTGAGTCTATTTATGTCTTGTTTTGTTTGTTCATTTGTTTTGTTTTGGTTTTAGATTCGACATATGAGTGAAATCACATGGTACTTGTCATTTTCTATCTGACTTATTTCACTTTGCATAATACCCTTTAGGTCCATACATAGTGTCACAAATGGCAAGATCTCATTCATTATTATGGCTGAGTAATATTCCATTATATTTCACATCTTTATTTATTCACCTACCGATGAGCACCTAGACTGCTTCCATATCTTGGCTATTGTAAACAATGCTGCAATAAACATAGGGGGGCATATATGTTTTTGAGTTAGTGTTTTTGTTTCTTTGGATAAATACTCCGAAGTGGAATTGCTGAGTTATGTGGTTGCTCTATTCTTAATTTTTTGAGGAATTTTCCATAGTTGCTGTACCAATTTACATTCGCACCAGCAGTGAATAAGGGTTCTCTTTTCTCTACATCCTTGCTAACATTTGTTGTTTGTTGTCTTTTTAATGATAGCTATCCTGGACAGTTGTGAGGTAATATCTCAATGATTTTTATTTGCATTTTCCTGATTATTAGTGATGTTGAATATCTTTCATATGTCTGTCGGTGCCAAATAGATTTTAGAATAAATTCTCATATTATACAATTCAACTGACATTTCTTAGAAAGCCTTATAAATTTAGAGCCTTAAACTTATATATTTAAAAATTAGAATTGTTGCTCTGGATCTTCAAAGTTACTACCCTTGTAATTGTGAACAAATCCCAAGGCAAACATAATAAGAAATATCTGAAAGGATAGCTGTAAGCTGTGAAAAATGATGTTATAAACTGTGCATATTTAAATATATGTCGTGTTCTTATGGTCTCCAGAATCAATATTGTGGCTAATTTCATATCAACTTGGTACATGGGGGCAGGGATAGATGAATAACATGGATTTTTAGTGTCATGCATACAAATAAAGGAAGAGGTCTTTAAGCTTAGGACAGTTAGGAGAGAAGCTAAAACTATAGAAAATAAGTAGGATAGGTAGAAAAGAATGGAGAGGGCATGCTAGGTAGGAGTATATAAATAAAGTAACAGGAGTGTAAATAAAATCAGTAATGTTCAAGGGGAGCATTCATTCAGCACTCTCTGGTTGTCATGTGCCAGACACTGAACTTGGTGCTAGGGCTATAAAGCAATGAGACAGAATTCCTATTTTCATAGACTCTGAAATCAAGAAAGAGAAGACGCACTGGATTGAAGATGGTTTTGGGAAAGTGCAATTAAATAATGTGGGTAAATTGAGGTAATGTGGGGGAAGGATGTAGAGACAGTCATTATCAGGTACTTAAAGAAGCCAATGTTGCCCAGCTGGATGGCTCAGTGGGTGAGAGTCAACCTGTGAACCAGGAGGCCATGGCTCAATTCCTGGTCAGGGCATATGCCTGGGTTGCAGGCTCAATCCCAGATAGGGGTGTTTAGGAGGAGGCTGATGGATGACTCTCTCTCTCATCATTGATGTTTATATCTCCCTCTCCCTTCCTCTCTGAAATTAATACATACACACATATATATGTATATATAAAGATCTCATTGTACAATTGTTAGTAGGTAAGTGACAATTAAAATAGAATGTTGTAACAATCAATTTAGCTGAGATATGTAGAACAGATAAGAAGGATGAAGACAGGGAGAGATAACAGAATATGGAAATAAATTAAAAATGAAGAGAGCCTGAATTGTGATGAATAGCACTTGGTCTCTGGTTATACATTAAGAAACAAAAAAAGAACGAGTCAAAGGTTTGGAAAGTAGATTGCTGAATTTTTCTGTAAAAATCAGATAATAAATACTTTTCAACTTTTCAGGTCATGTGATCTCTGTTGCAACTACTCAGTCCTGCCATTGGAGACAGAAAGCAGCCACAGACAGTACAAAAATAAATGAGCATGGCTGTGTTCCATTAAAACTGGTGGTAGTGCTGTGGCCAGTATGGCTGAATGGATAGAGTGTTGGCCCTCAGACTGAATGATCCTGGGTTCGATTCTGGTCAAGGGCATGTGCTTCAGTTGCAGGCTCAATCCCCCCCCTGGTCTGGGCATGTATGGGAGGCAACCAATCCATGTGTCTCTCTCACATCAATGTTTCTCTCTATCTCTTCATCCCTTCCACTCTCTCTAAAAATCAATGGAAAATTATCCTCGAGTGAGGGTTAACAAGAACAAAAATAGCATACACAAAAAGAAAACACACACAAAAACTGGTGGTAGTAAATTTAGCCCACCAGCTGTAGTTATTCAATCCCTGGCTTAGAGTATAGAGAAAATGACAAGGGTCATACTTTGAGAGAGAAGATTATAGTTTGTTTTGGATGTACCAGGTTTGAGTGATGAAGATTAGGAGAAGCATTTGGCTAGGATCTTAAGCTGTGGTTGGATGGAGGTGGTGTTTCTGAAGTAGATTGTTACAATAATGGTCCTAGTGAATGACATTTCTCTGTGCCCAAACCTTTTGCAATGAAACATTTCTGCTCTCACCAAGAAGCAAAGTCTATTTCTTCTATCCATGTGAATAAGGATCAGTCTTGTAACTTGCTTTGACCGATAGAATGTGGTTGATGTGCACTGGGTGAATTCTGAAACCCATAGGTGTTAGGAGGTCTTGAAATCCCAGCCCTCTGGAGACCTCCAGATCTTCATGCTGTGAGAAAGCCTAGCATAGTCCTCTAAAAGAAGAAAGGTCATAATTACTAAAACACATTGCAAGACATGTGAATGAAGCCATCTTGAACCAGCCAGCTCCACTCAAGACATCAAACATGGCATTCAAGCCAGAGAGTAGAAGGGAGGGAGATACCCTGGCTTCTCCATATTTTATTTATTTATTTATTTTCATTAATCTTCACTTAAGCATATATATTTTTTTAAACAGGGTGTGTGTGTGTGTGTGTGTGTGTGTGTGTGTGTGTGTGTGTGTTTTAATATATTTTATTGATTTTTCACAGAGAGGAAGGGAGAGGGACAAAGAGCTAGAAACATTGATGAGAAACATCAACCAGTTGCCTCCTTCACGCCCCCTACTGGGGAAGTGCCCGCAACCAAGGTACTTGCCCCTGACTGGAATGGAACCTGGGACCTTTCAGTCCACAGACCGATGCTCTATCCACTGAGCTAAACCAGGTTCGGCTAAGCATATTTTTCCCCATTGGCTTTTGGAGAGAGTGAAAGGGTGGGAGAGGATGAGGGAGAGAGAGAGAATGAGGGAGAGAGACATGGATGTCAGAGAGACACATTGATTGATTGCCTCCCGCAGGGGCCCAACCAGGCCAGGTATTGAACGTGCAACCCAGGTACGCTCCCATGACCTTTGGTGTGTGGGCTGATGCTCTAACCACTGACTCACAGTTTCTCCCATCTTTTATCCTTCTGTCTTCCTCACTGCTTCCTGCAGGTGCCTCCTCTCTTCCTGCTGTGCCCCTGATGGGTCTAATAAAATGAAGCCAGCTGATCGGGGACCCCAGGAACTGTGCCTGCCAATGGAGTAGAACTGGGGAAGCAAGCCCAGGATCAGTAGATTAAACAAAGGGAAGCGAACATGAAGTTGGGGAGAAAAGCAGAGGCTTTATTCCTATTGTGGTTTTGAAGAAATGAGAGGAACTCACCAAGAAGCAGGGATGGATCAGCCAGGTAAGATTGGAGAAGCAAGAATGCCATGAGAGTAAGATATGAGAGGAGAATAAGGAAGAAGAAGAGGTCTGATAAATGGTGTAAAATAACGCAGAGACTTGAGGAAGAGTGACTGGAAAAAAAATTATTTAGTGACATGCAATAATTAGTGACCCATGAGAGGCCTGTAAACATTGATCAATTTTTTCTTCCCAAATGATGGTTTGAAGATCCTCAAAAGTTTGTGAAATGTCATAGGGTATTCATCCTTACAAATGGTATGGCATTTGTTTTGGTTTCTAGTATGCTGAAATTTTTATTTATTTAAATACTGTTTATAAAGATTTTCAACTATAATAAATCTCCATTAAAAATAAAATAATAGATATGTATTAAAATTAACTTAATAATTTCTAGTTACTGTTTTAAAAATGTATAAGTTAAATAGGATTATTATATTTTCTTTCAAAACTAACCTCTTTAGGAGCCTTGTAGAGTATATTGAGTGGCCCTGCACCAATCACTGGATACAAGATGATTACATTTGTGATTTCATCACACAATTGAATACCTCTAGCCACTATGTTGATTAAATATATATATATATATATATATGTATATATATAATTGACTTCAGAGAAGAAGGGAGAGGGAGAGAGAAATAGAAATATCAATGATGAGAGAGAATCATTGATCGGCTGCATCCTGCATGCCCCCCACTAGGAATCGAGCCCACAGCCCCTGCAAGTGCCCCGATTGGGAACTGAACTGTGACCTCCTGGTTCCTAGGTTGGCACTCAACCATTGAGCTCTATTGGCTAGGGCTGATAGCACACATTTGGACTTACACCAAATGTTATAAAGTATGTTGTCATTAAATTTTGTTGCCAAATAAATTCTTTTTTTTTTATTCTGATGAGCCCAGCTGGTGTTGCTCAGTGGGTTCAATTACAGGTCAGGGCACATGCTCAGGTTGTGGGCTCAGTTCCCAGAAGGGGGCACACAGGAGGCAGATGCTTTTGTTTCTCATCAATGCTTCTGCCTTTCTATCCCATTCCCTTCCTCATTCTCTCTAAAAATTAATAAAACTATATTTTAAAATTTATATAAAAACCCTGATATGATTCTTGGCTGGGTGACTCAAATGTTGTCCCTTCACCAAAAGGTTGTGGGTTAGATTCCCAGTCGGGGCACATACCTGGTTTTCAGGTTCCATCTGATCCAAGGTGGGGGAGTGCATGGGAGGTAATTGATGCTTTTCTCTTGCTTGCCCTCACTCTCTCTCTAAAATCAATAAAAACATGTCCTTGGGTGAGGATTGAAAAAAAATCCTAATGTGATTTGTTGGGCTTCCAGAGTGTGAGATTGCTTCCTTTCACTTCTGGAAAATTCTCAGCTCTTATCTTTTGGAATGTTTCCTTGTGTTTTCCCTTCTGCAAAACTGAATGAATATACATTAGATCTTCTCTACCTATTTTTTAAAAAATATTTTTTATTGATTTCATAGAGGAAATAGAAACAGAGAGAGAGAGATAGAAACATCAATGATGAGAGAGAATCATTTATCGGCTGCCTCCTGCAAGTCTCCCACTCATGAACTCCTGGTCAACGTTTAACCACTGAGCTACAATGTTAAATCACCGAGTCACATTGGCCGGACCTTCTCTCTTTCTTATGTTCTATAATCTCTTATTCATATCTTTCTTTGTCTCTTGTGCTGTATTCTGGATAAAAACTTGAGACATCTCTTCAGTTATTTAAAAAAATATATTTTTATTGATTTTTTTACAGAGAGGAAGAGAGAGGGATAGAGAGTTAGAAACATCAATGAGAGAGTCATCGATCAGCTGCCTCTTGCACACCCTGTACTGGGGATATGCCTGCAACCAAGGTACATGCCTTGACCTGAATTGAACCTGGGACCTTTCAGTCTGCAGGCCAATGCTCTATCCACTGAGCAAAAACCGGTTTCGGCTCTTCAGTTATTTTTAACCCATGGCTTATCCTGTCCATTGAGTTTCTAATTTCCTTATTATCATTTTTTATTTCTTTAAGTTCTGTTTTTTTAAAATCAAAACTGACTATGATTTTGACATCCTACTTATTTATTTAAAAAGTTTCAGTAGATATTCTTTTTCCACATTTTAAACATTGATAATAAATACCACCAAATGTCAAAAAGTCAGTTTTGCTCAATGTGCTTGATTCCAGCCCAAATACAGTCTGGCACAAAGTAGGAAATCTATAAATATTTGTTTTTAAATTTATTATTTACAATCTTTGCAGGTCAAATTCTGTTATGTGTGGTGTCTGCTGACTTTTGCTAATGGCATCTTGTTTCTTTGGGTGTTTTATGATTTTTTTCCCCTTATTGTGAGCTCCTGTTTCTTGGAGCTTTATCTGGGAAACTTTGTGCCTTGGGTTTAAGGTGCTTTCCTTTGGGAAGTTTCTGCATTTTCTCTTTCCAGATGTGTAAAAGGCATTAACAACCATGGGCCACCTTAAACGCTCAGCTTGGAATTTTTATGGTTTGCACAGAGTGCATGAGTCCCAAATCTATGTGAAGACTAGCTTATGATTAAGAATTCTCATGGGAGAGCTTCCTTTATTTTCATGCAGGATGAAGGCCCAGTGTCTTACCATTTCTCCTGAAGGCAGGAATGAAGCTTTAAGAACACTAAGTTCAGACAGCTACAAAAAGTGTTAACGTGAAAACAACAAGAAACCCCACTGTATGGGAGAACATATTTGCAAACGATATCACTGATAAAGGTTTAATCTCCAACATCTACAGACAGCTTATACAACTCAATAAAAGGAAGATGAATGAGCCAATTAAAAAATGGGCAATGGACCTAAATAGAATCCTCTCAAAAGAAGACAGAAGGAAGGCCAAGAGGCACATGAAAACATGCTCCAAGTCACTAATTATCCGAGAGATGCAAATCAAAACAACAATGCGGTACCATCTCACACCTGTCAGAATGGCCAACATCAACAAAACAACAAACGACAAATGTTGGCGAGGTTGCGGAGAAAAAGGAACCCTCGTGCACTGCTGGTGGGATTGCAGGGTGGTGCAACCACTGTGGAGAACAGTATGGAGCTTCCTCAAAAAGCTGAAAATGGAACTCCCATTTGACCCAGTAATCTCACTACTAGGAATATACCCCAAGAAACTAGAAAGACCAATCAGAAAGGATATATGCACCCCTATGTTCATAGCAGCACAATTTACAATAGCTAGGATTTGGAAACAGCCTAGGTGCCCATCAGCAGATGAATGGATCAGAAAACTATGGTACATCTACACCATGGAATACTATGCTGCCATAAAAAGGAAGGAATTCTCATCATTTGCAGTAACCTGGATGGAATTGGAGAGCATCATGCTGAGTGAAATAAGCCAGTCAATGAAAGAGAAACACTACATGACCTCACTCATTTATGGATATTAAACAACATTATAAACGAATGAACAGAAAGATAGATATAGTGACAGTAAAACAACAGGCAGACTGCCAAATGACAGCGGGCGGGGGGGGGGAGGGCAGGGAGATCTGTGGGAGATAAGAGATCAACCGAAGGACTGGTATGCTTGCATATAAGAACAACCAATGGACACAAAACTCTGGGGAGGGAGGGCATCTATGGGGTGCAATGATAAGCTATGTACACAGATAATATCTTAATAAAAAAAAAGTGTTAACGTGGATTTGAAAGGCTTAGAAGCTCCTGCTTTTCTCTTATACCACATGTCATCAAATGACTTTATTGTGTTGATGTCTGAACCTCACTTAAACCAGCTCTCTACTGGGTAAACGTGTTAGAGCTTTCAGGAAGCCAGTCATGTCCAGTTGTTGGAGTAGAATTGGAAATGGGATACCTCTGTGAATTCACCAAAAAGGGTTTGGTGGTAGCTATTGGTCAGATACAGTATGCAACCACCAAAGGAAGAGAAAAATACATACATATGCCAATGTATGTATGTTGGTTGCATCTTTCTCCCAGCCCTGAGTAGAGGAACTGTTGTGTGTTTAGACTTTACCTTCTCACCACGAACTTATCACCTGATAGTGAGTGTGGGAAATTGTATGTAAACTATTAAAAGTGTATTTATTTTCCTGGGATGCTGGTTTCAGAAACAAAAATCTATAGTAGTTTTCAAACCATAATTTCTGCTATATTTTAAAACATTTAAAATATGTTTTTATTGATTTTTAGAGAGAGAGAAAGGGAGAAGGATATATATAGAGAAACACCAATGATGAGAGAGAATCTTTGATTGACTGCCTCCTGCATGCCCACTTCTGGGGATCGAACCTGTAACCCAGGCATGTGCCCTGACAGGGAATCGAATCAGCATCTCTCAATGCCCAACCACTGAGCTACACCAGTTCCTGCCACATTTTTAGAATGCTAGTTAAAAATCTTTAGTTTCTGTAATAAGGAAAGCTGTGAATTTTGGAGCAGAGATATGTATGATAATGAATGCTTGACATTGACTGGTGACTTGATGTAACATGTGGGCAATTGATATTGAGAGAAATACGACCTTGGTATGTTAAGGTGACTCCCCTGTTCTGTGGGCAAAGGTCATTTGAAACCCTGCCACCTCTTTGAAGTATAGCATCCTCTATCAGCCTACCTTTGTTTTAGAAAAAAGGCTCTCAGAAAGATGTGACCTTAATACAGGGTCTGTGGAGTTTCTTTCAAAGAACATGTGTTCATGTGTGTGGAGTCCACTTCAGTTAGAGTAGACTTCACTTTTTTTATACAGGATTATAGGGCCTGTGTGTCTCCTTGTCTTCCAGGCCAGAGCATAAGAACAACATAGCCTGGCTGGTGTGGCTCAGTGATTGAGCATTGACCCATGAGCCAAGAGGACCCCGGTTTGATTCATGGTCAGGACACATGTCCAGGTTTCAGGTTCTAACCCTGTAAGGGGCATGCAGGAGGCAGCTGGTTGATGTTTCTATCTCTCTATCCCTCTTCCTTCCTCTCAAAAAAAAATCAAAAACATACTATAGAAAAGAACAACATAGTATGAGCAGCTCTTTCTACTGACTTTATCACTATTTTATCTGGGCAAGATTATTTATTTTCAGTAATCATCATCATCACCATTGTTATATTTAATAGCATGATTGTTTTGTAATTGTTACTATCTTCATTCTACTTGCTCCTTTTCTTCCTAATGCTCTTCAATGGTTTAAGATTTGAAAAGCTGTTTACAAACATTTTCTCATTTCTTGCTCATAACAAGCCCTGTAAGGAAACATTTGACTATTTCCATGTTATGGACAGAAATGGAAGCTCAGCGGCATTAAATGATTTGACTGGGCTCTCATTGCCCATGTTGGACTATTGTTTTACTCCTTCAAATGTTTATCATTCTTTCTATTTTCAACAAGGCTGATTATTTCTATTTCTGATGTTTGGTCACTTACACAATAGAGTTCTTTTTTTCCAGTAGGAATTATGGAAAAGCTACCAATCTACTCAATATTACCTGTTTAAACAATGACTGATTGGCATTGACTTCCCGGAAAGATGAATGAATTTGTATCATTTGTTCATCCTTCCTTAAAAAGTGATGTTTCAGGACCAATCTTCTAGGTAAATTCCATGTTATCAAGAAACTGATTAAACACGGGAACATTTTGACCTCCGACAATGGCCAGCCCTCAGAGATGGGTAGAGGATATTTCCTCTTGCCCGCGTGGAACAGAATAAAAACGATTTGTCATGCACTGATAATTACGGTACAAAGGAAATGGGACTATTTTTAAAGCTCCATTTTTCTCCCTAAGACCCGAAGCTTCCCAACCTCTTATAAAAATCCATTCACCAGATATTAAAAGCTCCGTCCTCTGTACCAAACCTCAATCTCTGACCTGAAACATAATGGCAAGTTCCAAGAAAATGATGCAGCCGCCGCCACAGTGGAAGCCTTTGTTGTTTGCACTTATCCTAGCATGCAGACGTCTCTGAATAGAGAGGCAGGTGCTGTTTGATAAAAAACTGGTCCCCGCAGTAAACGTGCACAGCAGTCAGAGCCCATTTACTTCTTTTTTAAAAAAAAATATTTTTCTGAAGGAAATGTTAGATGAGTTTGGAATCTTGCAACATCCTTCAGCAGTTTACCAACCACCTCCCTTCGCCATTGAACGATTCCAGTATTTTAAAGCTCTGTTTGGTTATAAATGCATACAAGGTGTTCAGACGCAGACATCCCAGTAGATGACAAAACAGTGACAAGAAGAAAAATCATTGTGTATTTCAATGAAAACCCTGCATTTAGAATTGCAGGCTATGCTTGTAGGCCCCATTTTCTTATTAATTAAGAAGGTTCTTTGGAGTTGCTCTTTCCAGACACAGCAAATTTATCGACAGGACTAGAAAAATTTGGAGCTGGATTTGAGATGAAAGTGTTGCCTTCTGCATATCAATGCCAGCGACAAATCAGCACAAACAATTGTTCCATCATTAGCAAAAGCCTGCGAACAAGAGCAGTCCTAATATTAAGCCTTCTGGCGCTCTCATTGGATTTGTTTGACTTGATTGCGTCTCGTTACATTGACAATCTGTTTTCTGTTATCGGTGCATAGACCGACAGACTTTTAGATTCACATTTAGAAAATTTGAGAGCAGTTTTCAAGAAACAAACATCACCCCCACCCCCACCCCCGGAAAGAGTAATATATCAGTGGCATTGACTTACGCTGCCAATAAATAATATTTAGCCACTGAAAACAACTAACTGATGCAATTAAAGAGGAATTCTAGAAGAGGAGAAATCTAGGGACTGCTAAGTATTTGCTTGGTTTTACTCGGTGTATGTGGGTTAGTTCTCTAGCCCTCAGTTCTTGTTAATAAGTAGGCCATCATATGCGCTCCTGCCTTTACTAGTATAAATAAAGAACTAATACTCTGGCGGGCTTTGTCCTCTGAGATGAAAGGTGCTGTGGAAATGTGAAGATCTCCATTGTGAGTTCCGAATGCGGTTATCATTTCGCTCAGACCCATGAAGCAGCCGGTTGCCTGCATAGTAAAAAGAAGAATGAGTATAAATTCCTACTTAATAAGTATTTATCATGTGCTGGCCACGTGCTAGGGGCTTTACATTTCGTCTTCCTTTTCATCCCCACAGCACCCTTATTATCTCTGTTTTACACACAAGGAAACTGTGGTTAGAGAGGCTCAGAAACTTGTCCCAAGGTCACACAGCTCAGTGTCGCAAACAGGACTCTGACTGAGGCTGGTATGTCTCCAAGGGCTCGGCTCTTCACCACAGCGTGAACTCTGACAGCCGCTGCCAAGGCCCTGTGCTCTGAAGTTTCCGTTCATGATCTGCCCCACAGTTCATATGCACTGTTTACATCTATGCTTGTCATCGGTCATCTCTCTGCATAGTGGTGACACTCAGGGGATGAGTTTCTGGAAGAGGGGTCCTTGCTGATTTCCATACCCACTCTATCTTTTAGCCAAGAAAAAAAAGCGAGTTAAATAACTTTGTCTTCTCAACAAATAGAAGGGTTCTTGGGCTTTTGAGAGGACCCTTCTATTATGCTGTGGGTCCCATCTATACTAATAATAGAGGAATATGCAAATTGTGTGGGATGCTGTCACAGTAAACTGCAGGCTGCATGGGGTGATGAAGGCCGGCAGGTGGGAGGGGGGCAGGTGGGGGCAACCAGGCCAGTGGGGGGGGCAGTTGGGGGCAACCAGGCTGGCAGGGTAGCAGTTGGGGGTGACCAGGCTGGCAGAGGGGGGCAGTTGGGGCTGACCAGGTCAGCAGGGGGAACAGTAAGGGGCAACCAGATCAGCAGGGGGAAGCAGTTAGGAGAGACCAGGCCAGCAGAGGGAGGCAATTGGGGGTGACCAGTCTGGCAGGGAGGGAAGTTAGAGGCAACCAGGCTGTCGGGGAGTGGGGGGCAGCAAGGGGCAACCAGTCTGGCAGGGGAGGGCAGTTGGGGCAACCAGGCTGGCAGTGGGGGACAATTAGGGGTGATCAGGATGACAGGGGGACAATTAGGGGTGATTAGGCAGGTAGGCCATCAGTTAGGAAGCCAGTCATCCGGATTGTGAAAGGAATATCCAACTGCAGGTCCAACCATATATATATATGGCTAAGAGACCAGCCAACCAGCTGACTGGCCAACTGGCCAGTAGCTATTATGCACACTGACTACCAGGGGGAAGACAATCAATGCAAGAGGTGCTGAGTTCCAGCAACTTTGCAGAGTGCCCTCTGGCACTCTGGGACCCCTCAGGGGATGTCAGACTGTTGATATTGGCCCAATTCTCAAAGGCCAGGCTGAGGGACCCCACCTGCCAGATGGATCCCGCTCACTCCACAAACGTGCTTTGAGCCTCAGTGTCATGTAATTTGGGGCTGGCCAGGGAGAGACCATGGGAAGTTGGCTCCAGGGCATGTCCAGCCCATCTAATCCTGTCCTGCCCTGCTGGACACTTTCTAATTAATTTCCTTTCATTGTGCACAAATCCATGCACCCACCTGGCCTCTAGTAGATTAATTAAGAGAATGCCTTTTCTCCTCTAATATTCAAATTTTTTAATATCAGAACCACTGGAGAATTAAAAGGGAAATTAACAGAATTATTTAAGATTTCATATTCAGCTCAACATACATAAATTAAGTACATGCGATATTCAGGCCTGCTTTAGTTGTCTAGGGATGAGATAAATTTGACATGATAGCTACCCTCAAGGAGTTTAACATTTAGGTGTGATAAACAGATCTATAAACAACTAACTACTTCAAACAATGTAGGGGTTGGGACAAAAGTCATTACATACCTTAAATATATAATATAGAAAATTTTTTTGTATTGAAAATGAAATAATTTAAACTGAAAAAAATCTATAATTCTTGGATAAGGACCATTTTACAGATAAAGTTTAAAAAACTAAATATATATTTATTTTACAAAATATACCAAAAATAGTTTCTGGAGTCAGTGATTATTTCTAATAATTAACTGATTTACCAAGGGCAAGTTACTTAACCTCTATAAAGTCTTAGATTTCACCAATGATGTGGATAATGATTCCATCTCCGGAGGGCTGCTGTAAGGTAATGTAGTATCCGGCGTAAGCCAGCACTCAGTATAAGTTTGCCTTTTCTGACTTTCTGTCACCAGCCCTATTTTTCTTTATTCTGATTAAAAGTAGGAAAGGTGCATGTTAGTTGCTAATAAGGATTGTGAAACAAAATACATTTTGAGGTCATGTCTGTAAGAAAGAAGTGCATCCTATTTAAGTCCTTGTGCTATTTCATATATCAAGTGATTACCACTGGCTTTAGTGAGAAACAGAGGTTGTAAATGAAAGAGTGACAGCCTCCGTGAATACCTGGGAACACATGGAATTAATGGCACTGTGTTTCTTGGAAGCATAGTTAGGGACTCTGCTGATCATTTCTCTGATATTTTCCCCTCAGTGGTATTAGCCATTGGAGAAACGCAAGTTTTTTAAAAAAATTATTTGTTCAGTTATACTTTACATTTAGTATTATTTCATATTAGTTTCAGTGGTATAGCATAGTGGTTAGACAATCATATACTTTAGAGTGTTCCGCTGATATTTCCATCTGACATCATACAGTTATTACAATATTGTTGATTATATTTCCTATGCAGTGAACATACAAATTAATAGTTGTCGAGGGCCCTCTCTGTCTGGACTCTGAGTTAGGCCTTTCCATGTCATTTCTTCTAACATCTTTGTGAGCAAAAGATGCCAAATGGGAAAGTTACAGAGACAAAGGTCCTCAGAGCCAGGATTAGAAACTTTCTGTTTCTCTTTTCACAGATGTCGATTCCTCATTGTGGTTTAAAGGCTCTGTCTACTCCTGCTTCCTCTCTCTTTATCATTCACAGGAGTTTCTCCCAATAAATATCTTGTGTGTGTAATCCTGTCTTGGCACCTGCTTCTGGGTAGACCGGAATGGACATAGTTAATACCAAAAGTGTTCTGATCAAACAGGAGGACAGATGGGTTTAGGGCCTGGCTCGCTCACTGCCCAGCAAGCAAGGAACACTCCATCCTGGGAGGAATGTAGGACACAGACAGCTGCTGGCACCACTGCTGAGCATTTCACCTGCAGGGACTTGCAGAAACATCTCCATGGAGCACACTCTTGCAGTTATGATAATTCAGGGATATTTAAAAAATATATATATTTTTTATTGATGTCAGAGAGGAAGAGAGAGGGAGAGAAAGATAGAAACATCAATGATGAGAGAGAATCATAGATTGACTGTCTCCTGCATGCTCCCTACAGGGGATTGAGCCCGCCAACCCAGGCATGTGCCCTTGACCAGAATCGAACCTTGGACAGTTCAGTCTGCAGGCCGACACTCTATCCACTGAGAAAAACCGTCTAGTTTCAGGGATTTGAAAGACGTGGGGATGGGATGTGCAAGGACAGCAGAGTTGGCTGGTTATTGCTAACATATACTGATGCTCGGCAGGGGATAATGAGAAACCCGGGGGCCATTAACAAACAAATGAATACAGTATAGATGTAGGTTTGTTCCAGACCTCTGGAATAAAATGAGTATATGAGTATAGTAATAAAGTGAGTACTAATCTTTTTTTTTGGTGGAGGGTTTTGGCTTCCATTTGTAAAAAAAAAAAAAAGCAACATCTGTGAAGCACAATCAAGCCTGTGCTAAAAGTGAAAGCCAGAGAAACACTTGGGCAGCTTACCAGGCCCTGACCTCCTACAGTGGAACAGTGAACTGCTGAAGAGCAGACTCAGAACTCGATTGGGTTCTAGAAGCCTAGAGATATTTAGATGCCCAGTCAAGGTAGGTCTCCTGTGGGTCCTGATTGGGTAAACCAGGGGTCTGGTTTGGAGATGGAGATGTCAGCACAGATGCCTCTGGTGGATTTTGGCTCTGGAAACCTTCCTGAGTGTTCAACATTTACAAAGATAATACACTCCTCTACCGTAAGGAGTCGGCCATCCCTCAATGTGGTACAGTGGTTCTCAACCTTTCTAATGGCGAAACCTTTTAATACAGTGCCTCATGTTGTGGTGACCCCCAACCATAAAATTATTTTCGTTGCTACTTCATAACTGTAATTTTGCTACTGTTATGAATCATAAGGTAAATATCTGTGTTTTCCGATAGTCTTAGGCTCTACTGCAGCGGTTCTCAACCTGTGGGTCCCGACCACTGCTGTAGAGCCCAAGGTGATGTGCAGGAGGCAGCCAATCAATGATTCTCTCTCATAATTGATGTTTCTCTCTCTCTCAAATCAATAAAAAACATATATTTAAAAAAAATAAAAAATAGAAAAAATCTTGGTGAGAAGGCTTATAAACAAGAAGGAAATACTGTCATAGTCCTGTCCTAGAGTAAGCACCTGTCTCGACCCACAGGTTGAGAACTGCTAGGGGGGGGTCTCCTGAGACCACCAGAAAACACAGATATTTACATTATGATTCATAACAGTAGCAAAATTACAGTTATGAAGTAGCAACGAAAATAATTTTATGGTTGGGGGTCACCACTACATGAGGACCTGTACTAAAGGGTCGCGGCATTAGAAAAGTTGAGAACCACTGATAGGTGAAGATTCAGAGACTTGACACATCAGTGAGGTTTATGGATGCCCAGAGGTCAGGGACATGGTGGAATATGTCCCCCAATGTAAAAGTCGAATTGCTGAATCTTGCATCCCCAACACAGGGAACCTTCTAAAACCAGGAATGTTGCTGTAGTTCATACACTTGGTTACTCAGAAGACTGTCAGCTTTGAGTGGGGGGGCACCAGATGTGGAAAGAGCTCTGCATCAGGTCTACACCTGCAGTGGTTCTAGGTCCTTGGGCTGTGAGATCCATCAGACCTGATGGCATTGGAGGTGTCAGTGGTGGGGAAAGTGTGGTTTGGAGTTGAAGGCAACCTCTAGTGGGAGACACTCAAGGCAGGCCTTTGGGAGTCTGGAGCAAGGCCGTGCCATCTGCAGTGGGGAATCACATACTTTTTGAAAAACAGCTCCTAGAATGTTACTGGGTCCTACTAGAAATGGAACTCTTGATCATTGGATGCTAATTGAATTGCCAATTATGAGCTAATTTTTGTCAGACTGACCAAGGATGGACCCAGAATCAGTCTTTCATTAGATAAAAATGTATATCCAGAAATGTCACAAGCATTAAGACAGCACACGTAAGCTGCATGGGCAGATAGCTCAGACCTCCATGTCACTCACCACAGTCACATCATTGGTACACCCCTAGCTTACACTTATGCCCAAGGGAATCAGGGTGAATACTGTACCATCAACTAAAGGGGAGTGAAAACACCTAAGCTTGGTTTATAGCTGAGTTGACTCAGTATGAGTAAATGGAAAGTTACTGTATTATAAATATGTTTAATGTAGCTATAGCTTATAGATAAAAATTTGACCGTAAAAGTTGACACTTACTTTACTTAAATACATGTCAAGATTTATACATTCTTTGATTTTTTTTCTCCTAAAAGAATTTTTAAAAAGTTGGAATACTTATAAGTGATTTGGGGTAAAGTTCTATTCTCATATGTTCTCTTTCTGATCACCTAATTTAGGATAATTAAGTCTGTAGTCTTTTAATTAAAAATTTCCACCTGCCTAGCAACTGGAGTCCATCTGGAATAATGTATTTTTTAAAAAATCAGATTGTATGGGTAACTCAAACTGGGATCATTCACCTTAAGAGAAAAAGGTTATTATTCCATAGTGTTCACACATGAGCAAATTGATCTGTAGCTGTGAAATGAATAATAGTGTTATTTGTCTTTACAATTAAATAAAAACCTTGGAAATTACGTAGTTGAAAATTTTGCATTATTATTGCTGGTTTCTCCTTGGGAGGGTCTTTATACTTTTAATTTTTCTTTACTCTTTGTCTTTTGATTAGACAATAAAAAGACTATTTTGTAGTCCAGGTGAGTAAGCACCTTTGGTATGCTCCACGGATGTGATAAAACTATGACACGTGTAACACCTCTTAAGGCATATTCCTGAGTTTAAATTTAATGCACTGACTTTTCCAATTAGTGACTGATTCTGTCCCCAAATGGAATAATTTCACAATATGGGATAGAAGATAACTAGATAGTTCTAGAGTGCAGTTTTTTTATTTCATGCCCCAGCCCTATCCCCGTCAGCTCAGAGATGTAAAACAGACTCAGGTGTCTAGGTGACCTGGATTTGGCTTGGCTTCTTCACTGGATAAATGCTGTGACCTCTGGAAGTCACTCAATTTGTTTGTTCTTTAGTTTCCTTATCTGTAAAAAGAGACATTTAGATTTATTTTTTTTCAATTTTGATTTTAAATGTCTAGAAATGAGATTTTATATAAAAATATGTTTTTATTGATTTTAGAGAGACGAAGGGAGAAGGAGAGAAACATTGATCAGCTGCCTCCTGCACACCTCCTCCTGGGGATCAAGTCACAACCCATGACTGGGAATCAAACTGGTGACTTTTTGGTGCACGGGATAATGCTCAACCAATTGAGCCACACTGGCCAGGGCCTAGAAACAAGATTTTTAAAATACAATTAAGGCTGACTGAAATGAATTTACAACTGCCCCCCTAAGTATTTATTTCTTAAGCAATCTTTTAAAATGGCGTTTTAAGGTTAAATAGGTTAGTAAATGCATTGTGACAGTCATCTAACTAACAATCAATTGTGCTAAGTCTTCATAATTAATTCTTTATCTTCTCTTCATCAAAATGACATTAAAATGTCCTACTGTGATATTTTTAATTCTTTTCTGGCAGAGTTAGACCTTGAGAGATATTGATCATATTTTTTAAAAAATATATTTTATTAATTTTTTACAGAGAGGAAGGGAGAGAGATAGAGAGCTAGAAACATCAACCAGCTGCCTCCTGCACACCTGCTACCTGGGATGTGCCTGCAGCCAAGGTACATGCCCTTGACCAGAATCGAACCCGGGACCTTTCAGTCCGCAGACCGACGCTCTACCACTGAGCCAAACCGGTTTCGGCTTGATCATATTTTTAAAGCCAATTATCTGAATAGATGGCACAGGACATAGTTTATATAGCACATTTTATATAGAAATTGTTGAAAGACGGTTGGATAATATTTACCATCTACTACGGTGGTATGTGGTGCATTCTCTGTCCTTTCCCATTCTACTGCCCACAGTGGTTCTGCCTCAAAATTTATCCAAGTATTTTTAAAATCCATTTACATTTCTGAAATTATAAAAGTAATGCAAGTCCTAAACTTATTCCATAGTAGTAAAGTAGTAATTCTGGTTTATTTGTCTAAAAATTGCCTTGTTCATCCAGACTAATATTTGTTTGTGTTCTTTACATCCACTGGTTTGGGATTTTTTATTCTTTACACTGGTGATGACCTTTGTTTTGAGAATTTTCCCTGGAAGACTGTCACATGAGGACTGATGCTTGGCAACCTTGAGGAATTACAAGAAAAATCTTGGTGCCCAGCTGACTTGGCTCAGTGGTTGAGCGTTGACCTATGAACCAGGAGGTCACCGTCAGATTCCTGGTCCGGGCACATGCCCGGGTTGTGGCTCGATCCCCAGTAGGAGACATGCAGGAGGCAGCCAATTAATGATTCTCTCTCATAATTGATGTTTCTCTTTCTCAAATCAATAAAAACATATATTAAAAAATAAAATAAAAATAGAAAAATCTTGGAGAGAAGGCTTATAAACAAGAAGGAAATATGCAATGACTGACATAGCCCTAAGTAAGCACTCAATAGATATTTGCTGAATATGAAAGGTTTCATTTACAATAGCAATTTTTAAAACTCAGTTTGAATGGTGATTGTCACACAAAAAAGTACCATCACAAATATTTCCTAACAAGCAAATGTTATCACACCCCTCCTAATGTTTAAGATTTTATTTTGCCTAACAACAATATTGTGATTTAAGATTTGAAGCCCATTCCATTAGGTGTAAGTCCCTGAAAGTATAATAATTAGAATATTCTGGCTGTTCACGATTCCTCTGAAAGTATAATAATTAGACCATTCTGGCTGTTCTAATTCCTCAACTGTGGGAATTTTGTTGATATTATCATTTCATTTTTTGTTTGTTTGTTTAGTATAGCAGCTTTTCCATCTTGGCACTTAAGCAGAAAGCTTCACTTATTATGGTTTTTTCACAGTTGAGTCCATCCTTTAACTTCCTGTTTTCACAATTTGCCAGCCAATCAAAGATATCTGTGGTTTTAAAGCATGTGTCAACTGAACAGATATCAAGAATAAAATGCACATATACATTCCAAAAGACTTGTGTCAAAATCAGTAAGATTGCACAAGGCAGGATCCTCGGATAGCATTTTAAACAGACGAAAAATGGTCAGAAATGAGTTCATTCAGTGCAGTATTCCAACTTTAATAAGCCATGTCTTATCTCCTTTGACCAGTGGACAGCTTCTAATTGGTAAGGCTCCAAGGTAAGGCAAACAAAAGCAAGGAAACCTGTCTGCCTGGCTTCATACATCAGCAAGATAGCCCTATCGTACATCAACGGACAGGCTTCAAGTTGACAACAGGAAAAGTGTGACTCAGCTTATGCAAAAAGGGAAGTCCCTGCGTTGGGCTCAAACAATGGGCCTGTCATTTTATTGCTTCTCTGGTCTGTCTTACCTTTTTGGAAGATATGCAGGGGCAGAGGACTCATTCTTCTCTGGGTTTTACACTGAGGCACTGAAATTAAAATAGAGAGAGAGGTATTATTTAAAGGGAGAGCAGAGCAGGGCAAACAATGTGGGACCTGTGGTCAGGCTGGTAAAATGACACCTTAAATTCCAGGAATACTTATTTTGGGTACAGAAACAGGATGGGCCCAGTGACAAGCACAACAACAAAAGCAGTACTAAATCTTCCTTAGAATAATGAGTCTCCTGGATACATAAAACAAGGGAAGTCTGTGATATAATTACTTTTCTCCTCCCATCCTCACGTATCTCCATTCCTAATGCACAAGAGAAACCCCATCACCAGTCAGTAACTACCTGCTCCAACACCAAACACCATGCACATGTGGTTTATATGTTGTCATTTGAATTTTAGGAGATTCTATGTTTAAATTTAAATTTGTTTTCAATTACAGTTTACATTTAGTATTATTTCTTATTAGTTGCAGCTGTACAGCATAGAGGTTAGACAACCATATACTTTGCCAAGTATTCCTCCTGGTGCCTCCAGTATTCACTTACCATACATAGTCAATTAAAATATTATTGACTAAATATCCTATGCTGTATTTTATAGCTCCATGACTGTTTTGTAACTACTGATCTGTACTTCTCAATCCCTTCACCTTTTCACCTAGCCCCTTAACCCCTCTCCCCTCTGGCAAACATCAGTCTCTGTATCTCTTAGTCTATTTCTGTTTTGTTTGTTCACTTATATTGAGTGAATGCTCCGTACATAAGTGAAATCATGCAGTATTTGTCTTTCTCTGACTTATTCCACTTAACATAATACCTTATAGGCCCATTTATGCTGTCACAAATGATAGATTCTATTTTTTTTATGCTCGAATAATATTCCATTGTATATATATATGCTACAGCTTTTTGATCCACTCATTTATTGAAGAGCACTTGGGTGGTTTCCATTTCTTGGCTATTATAAATAATGTTGCAATGAACATAAGGGTACATATATTCTTTCAAATTCGTGTTTTGGGTTTCTTTGGATAAATTCCCAGAAGTGAAATCACTGGTCCCTAAGGCAGTTCCATTTTTAATTTTTTTGAGGAACCTTTGGGAGATTCTTTAGTTAAGACGAATAATGCTGAAGGAAAATTGCCTCTCAGACAACTGATCTATGTCTTACATAGATCACACCATGAACACCACATGGGTAGACTTCCCTGGAGTCAACAGCAGAAAAAGCATGCTCTCCAAATGAACCACTTCTATAGGTTTGTGGTCTTTGACAATCTGACAAACATTAGCCTCTACAGTTATAGGTTGTTCTTTGTTCCTGCCTCAAGACTCCACCTAGCTTTACTGTCTCTAGTTCCTCTTTATTAATCTTTGTGAAGCTTCCATCCTCTTCCTTTCTTGCGGTGTAGTAATAATATGGCAAATGTGGGAGATTAAGGTGTTTTAGTGAAAAAGACTTACTAACAGGAACTAGAAGTGGATACATAAATGTTTCTGGGGTTTCAGAGTTTTATGGGAAAGAGAATGACAGTTGTAAAATCATTATTGGTAAGAACATGAGTTTTCTGAAGTTTTACCCCTTTAGAGAATGTTGAAAAATATGCTTATTATTTTTTACTGAATCATTTCTAGAGCATGACAACTATATATTATTGTTCCCTTGTGAATTGTTGCCATTATGTTCTGGTCTGTGGAATAGCAGCACCCTAAGAAGTTATGGTTTCTCACCCTTGATAGAATCACATCTTCTCACCTTTGTGTTCTTAACACATAGGACCTAGGACCTGTCGATCACTTATTAAACATATTTAATTGAATGAATAAATTTTAACTATATTTTGATCAGTTATGTTGAAAAAGCTCCAAGGAAAAAAGAGATATAAAGTGATAAGACCAGTAGAGAACAAGGATTAAAAACACAAAATTAGAATTCCTTCTACTAGGCCAGAAATTATAGTTTTGATTGCTTTCCTTTGGTTGACAAAGAAATATAGAATGAAGGAAATAAAATCAGTTAAAAGAAGTCTTTGGTTCCAGCAAAGAGATTCTGTGAGTTTAAATCTCAGATTTAGATCATTTAAATATATTATAGGGAAAAACATTTAGGAAATAGAAAAGATCTGACTTCATGCTTCTCATAACAATTCCAGAACCTTCCCTGATCTCAGATTAGGGTGGAGCTCCCTCTCCACTCCTCCCCACCCCTACCCTGCCCTGTGCTGGAGTCCTGAACTTCTCCTTTCTCTGTTCCTGTTCAGCCTCCCACACCACATAACAGTAATTACATGACTAAAACCTTATAGAATTCACTGAGTGGGCCAAAAGCAAGTGCTCTGGTAGCTTGGCAAACTGACCATGTCTTCTGAGTTTCAAGGAGCCATCACTGGCTGAAAATCCTTTACTGAGTTGAGAGAAGAAAGTGTGATGAATCTTTTTTCAAATACCCACTTTGCTGACTCCATCACCTCCTTCAGGTCTGACCAAGTCTCACCTTTTCAATGAAGTCCACTCTGGAACTGCTTGACCTTCAATCCTATATCATGGCATTCCTGATCTTTCTTACTCTGTTTTCTTCTTTCTATGGCAGTTACCATCTTCTAACATACTAGCACATCTACTTGTATTTACCATCTTCTAACATACTAGCATCTATTTATCATATTTACCATCTTTTAACTACTAGCATATCTACTTATATTTACCATCTTCTAATATACTAGTATCTACTTATCATATTTAACATCTTCTAACTACTAGCATGCCTACTTATCTTACTTACCACCCTCTAACATATTTACTTATCATATTTAATTTCTGTTTCTGCCCCCCACTTAAATGTAAATGTAACCTCTGCAATGGCAGGGATCTTAGTTTGTTTATTAACATATCCCAAGCATCAAGAACTCTGTATAACACATAGCGAATGCTCAATAAATATTTATAGAACGAATGAATATCAACCACTGACCCTTTTTTAGCTAAATTTTTGAGTGGTGCAGCTAGAATTTCAATTGGATTTCATAGAGTTTTTGTAGAAGATACCAAAACCTTATACAGGACAATGGGCCACAAATGAAATATCAAGGGAAAGTTCAGTTAAATTCAACTTATTAAGAATTTTCATTTTTTTATTTTTATTTTAAAAAATATATACTTTATTGATTTTTTACAGAGAGGAAGGAGAGAGGAATAGAGAGTTAGAAACATTGATGAGAGAGACATCGATCAGCTGCCTCTTGCACAACCCCCACTGGAGATGTGCCCGCAACCAAGGTACATGCCCTTGACCAGAATCCAACTTGGGACCCTTCAGTCCGCAGGCCGACGATCTATCCACTGAGCCAAACCAGTTTCGGCTATTAAGAACTTTTAAATTCCTGTTCTGGTCCAGGAACTTTGCTGGATGCTGGAGAGACATAGATGAATACACTATCATTTCTGTTCTCAAAGACTTTACCATCTGTTAGAAAAAATAGATGTACAAACAATACACCATAAAACAATGTTATTTAGTGCTAAAATTGCAATGTAACCAAGAACAATAGAATGAGAAATTCCACTGAACAAAGAATAATTCCATTGAATAACTCTCTGTCCTAGTAAGGTAGCCAAAGGAGAGAGCTAATGGAAGAGAGGCATCAAGAAGAGATCCAGTATTCTCTTTCCTCATTGGAATGACATATTTTCCTGCCTTGGGTATGGCAAGTCCAACCAGCAAGTGAAGTGGGAAGAATAAATTAGTAAACTGGAACTTGCTTATTGAATCTCTTGGTTTCCAGTTTGCTGGTTGATTAAAGTACAGTCTCCTTCCCTTTTCATGTAGGTTTCTGCAATTTTAGTTTTCACAAAACTTATTTCTGCCTAGCCTGCTCAGTGTGGTTCTAAATATATTTGTCTCCTTGTGATAGCTTCTCATATACGTCATCTTTCCTTCTGTTATTTTAGAAAAACAGTCCGCTTCAATTTTTGGTATTGCTCTACTCTTTGTTATCTGTACCTTGACTTATCATTTCTTAATGAGAACCAGATGGCAGATGACTCATCAGTACAACCATTATGACTTTCTTTGCTGCTCATAATTTCAGATTCCTGGCCTAAATGTTTCTTACCACTTCTGCTTCAGATGAGTCAGATGACTTCAGGTGGTGGATTAGCATCACTGCTTTCTCTGTCTTAGTGGATTCCAAGTATCTGCTCTTTAGTCCTGATGACTGTTTAGAAGTTACGTTGCTGAGCCGACCCTTTCCAGTGAGAAGAATGGAGGGCGGAGGGGGGAGGGAAGAGAAGGGGAAGTTCTGTTTTTGTGATCTTTCATTTCTATTGATTGGCCAAAGTTTGTTGTATTTGTCATTAATTACCCTAAAAATTTAAAAGCCATCCAAAGACTTCACAAGTGAAGACTTACAGTATATCTTAGGCATCTGCCTCTATTTACTGTGCTCTCTGTGGCTTTGGAAAGTGAGAAACAAATGAGTTACATCTCTTCTTTGTGAAATTTTACTGATTTCTTAAGACAGAAGCTGGGAAATGCAAGGGAAAGTACCTAACCATCTGCCTACAGTGTGTTAGTAAGTTCCTTTGAGTTAAATTTGCTTTTTGAGTGCTCAGCTCCTAACACAGGGCTGCAAATATAGCTGGTATCTAATAGGTGTGGTGAATTAATACATTTAAAAAGGTATGGATCGGCCTGCTTAATGATATGAGGAGCAGCATGGGACCTGGCAATCCAATTTCTATGTCTGTAGGAAAGAAAAATCACACCAGTCAATTTTTTACTAATTGTAGGGTAAACTGGACAGCTGAGATTTTTAAAGTTCAACTAAATGTATAACCATTACATTCCTCCAATTTTATAAGAAGGGAAAATTGCCCTAAGAGTACATTGAGTAAGTACTACCTCCAAAGAACAATCTGAGGGTCTGTACCTCAGAGTTTGTTGGATGCCTCCCATGACACTGCTTGCCACTTACGTGGCCAGTGATCTCTATCAGTAGCTCTGGTCTTCAAAGTCAAAGAAAAAGTATCTTCATAGCAAACATCAATTGGAGTGAAGAGAAAGGGTTGAGGATTTTTTTTATTATAGATGTTCTTTCTCTTTGACTAGCACATGGGTATAAATCAAAGGCTGAATTTCTCAAACTATAGTATGTGAATTCCTGTTCCACCATATTCCAGGCTCATCTGTCATTGTTTATGTCCATACCCTATCTATTTTTTCTTCATGGTGTTTATTATTACCTAAAGGCACGTGTTATTTTAGTCTTTACTATCTGCCTTCATCACTAAGAGTATAAAACTCCTAGAGGGCAGGAACTGGTTTGTGCCTTGTTAGACGTGAAAATAGTATAAGGTGTATACTAGATGCTCCATAAATATGTGAATAAATGAGAGAATGTCATGATGTGAAAAATACTTCTGTAGACAAATTCATTTTTTAAATGCTGAATAAACAAAGATAAATATATTTGTCTACTACAGGACTCACTGGGCATTTCAATTAACTACTGTGTATTATGAATCTCAGGAGGCAGAAAGCATGCTGTGTTATTCAAATTTCTTTGATCACAGAACTTTTTTCAGCATTATTGTCCTAGTGTAAATACATCTCAGTGGAGAGACCAAATAAGGGAGATATTAGAGAGCTTACTCCAGTTGGAGAAAAGCATACTGGAGCACTGGTTGGCATCTCTAGAAGACAGGCTCAAGAAAGCTGGCCTGAATAAAAAGGTCTGGAGAAGAAGGAAGTTTGGAGGAAGAATGGCAAAAGAGGGAAGGATTTGCAAAGACAGATTTTTGCCTGACTTGCTATGCTCCCCTGGAATGTACTGGAAAGATGCCATGGAATATGTGTAGAGTCTTAATTTGGCAGTTATTTCTTTCAGTACTTTGAAAATATCATTGCATTGTTTCTTAGTTCCCATAGTTCTGTTGAGAATTTACCTAGCATTCTTATCATTCTTTCTTTAAAGGAAATTTGAATTTTTCCTCTGGCTGTTTTAGAGAGATCTCTCCTTATCTTGGACTTTTAGCATTTTTTGGACTCTGATTTCTCAAGCATGATTATATTTGCATTTATCCTGTGTTGTTCATAGAACCTTCTGAATCTACGTAGTGACACATTTCATTAGATTTAGAAAATTTTTAGCCATTATCTCTTAAAATATTGCTTCTATCATATTATTTCTCCTCATCTTATGAGACTTCAGTCATGCTCCATATGTCACATATGCTTCTTTTCCTCCATCTTCTTTGCTCTCCATACTTGGCATAGGTATTTTCTACTGATTTATTTTTTTTTTGTTTTATTATCTTCTGCTGAGTATTTTAATATATTTTCACTTTTAGTTATTGAATGTTTATTTATTTAAAGAATATCCATTTGACTACTTTTTTGGATTTCAATTCTTTGATGAAATTTTTTGCCTTATGATCTATTTGTTAATCCCAACTATTTTATTTTATTAGTTAATTTATTTAAATATATTTTTATTGATTTCAGAGAAGAATAGAGAGTGTGATGGAAACATTGATGATAAAAGAGAATCATTGATCAGCTGCCTTCTGCATGCCCCATAAAGAGGATTGAGCCCACAACCTGGCATGTGACCTAATCAGGAATCAAATGGCGACCTTCTGATTCATAGCTGGATGCTCAACCACTGAACCAAGTTGGCTGAGCTATCACAATAATTTTAAAGTGTTACCTGTGGTTTTATTCCCTGTACACAGAATTTGTGCATGTGTTTGTGTGTCCCTCAGCTCAGCCTGCACCCTCTCCAATCTGGGACCCCTTGAGGGATGTCTGACTGCCCGTTTAGGACCGATCCCTAGATGGGCATTCAGACATTTGTCTCACAATCTGGGACTCCTGGCTTCCAACAGCTCACCTGCTTGCCTGCCTAATTGCCCCTAATGCTTCTGCCTGCCAACCTGATAACCCCCTAACCACTTCCCTGCCAGCCCGATTGCTCCTAACTGCCCTCCCCTGCAGGCTTGGTCACCCGTAACTGCCCTTCCCTCTGGCCTGGTCACCCTTAACTGTCCTCCCCTGCAGGCCTGGTTGCCCCCAGCTGCCCTCCCTGCTGGCTGGTCACCCCAAATTACCTTTCCTTGCTGGCCTGGCTGCCCATAACTGCCCTCCCCTGCAAGCCTGGTCCCCCCAACTGTCCTCCCCTGCAGGCCTGGGTTGCCCCCAACTGCCCTCTCCTGCAGGTCTGGTCGCCCCCAACTTGCCTTCCCTTGCAGGCCTGGTCCCTCCCAACTGCCCTCCCTTGCTGGTCTGATAGCCCACAACTGCCCTCCCCTGCTGTGTCCACATGGGGACAGCCATCTTTGACCACTGGGGGCAGCCATCTTGTGTGTTGGATGATGGCAATTTTGCATATTGCATCTTTATTATATAGGATTATAGGATTATGTATGAGGACTATATAAGCTCTTTTGATCACATTCTTGTAAAAAGAATTGTTCCTATCCTCTCTTAGGCAGCTAGTGTAAGGGCCTCTCACCTTAATTAAAACAGGATGTGAGCTGACTTGAGGCTGGACTAAATTTTGAGTATGGCTTGGGTTATCTCTAGTTTTCTACCACTGCTAAAGTATAGCCCTGTAGCATTCTCATTTTAAAGCTCTGGGTATTTCCTAGGAACCCTCCTTCTTGGTTAGTCCTAAACTCCAATACCTTTCTTCTCAGCACCATATGATTGCCAGGGTGTTTGCTATTTATTTCAATAACTTTCTGCTTGTTGTTTTTTTGGAATCCTTTGTATATCAGGCTCATCAAACTTAATGTTTGTTTTTTCACACTTTAGATTTCTATAAGCTCTGCAGGATTCTTTGCCTTTTAGCAAAGGTCCCATCATCAGCCTTCCCTCCATTCTTGCCCAATACCAGTCTCTGATAGTGTTGAGGCAGAATGTCATATCACTTCTCTGTAGTTCTTTTTTCTGATCCAATCTCCTCAAGTCTTAATTGCTTTGGTATCTCCAAATATCATCAAATATTATCTGGGGCTCTTGACTTCTTTTAGTTGAAGGGTGAGTCTGCTATGGCTATTTCCTTATACCTAGATGTAGAGGGGCTACCAAATTAAATTTTGTTTACCATTTATTTATTGAAAACTTAAGTGCTTGGAAACATGAAAAATGCTTCATATATATATTCATTTAGTAAACAAATATTTCTTAAGCAACTATTAAGTGTTCAATACTTTATAAGCATGTGAGCTATATCAGTGAACCATACCATCAAAATGTTTCTTCTCATACACCTAAAATTCTGGTAAGATTAAAGATAAACAATAAATATTACCCACCTTTATTTAGAGATGATAAAACCAAGATACAGAGAGATTTTGTAACCTGCTCAGACCTAAATAGTTATTGAGTGACAAAACCAGACTTTGTATTTATGTAGCTCTCTCCTAAGTTCTATGTTATTCTATGCAAAGAATATTTATATTTACTTGACCTTTTCAAAGAGTGATACCTTGGCTATATATTTTGGAAATCTTAGGAGAATTCCCAAGATTTTATTATTATTTTATTACTAGGCACCTGTTGCAGGAATATCCCTGCAAGACTTCCGGCTGGCTTCCCTCCCACCACCCCCACCTCTCCTGCTATGGCTGGTAGGGCGGGGCAGGGTGGGTCCCCCGCCCATCTCACCTGCCCCACCATGCCCACAGCCATCGCCACCACTATCTCCGCTGCCGCGCGTTGCCTCCACCACTGGGCGCCTTGCCCCGCAGCTGCCTGGCTTTCCACTTTCCCTCCCTCTTCCTTCTATGCTGTCTTCAGTCTTCAATTCTCCCTCACTCTGTGTATGCAAATTAACCACCATCTTTGTTGGGTTAATTTGCATTCTTGCTCTGATTGGCGTGATTTGTGTAGTGGAGTGATGGTTAATTTGCATTTTATTCCATTATTAGGTTAGATTATACTATAATAGAGATGATATGCAAATTGACCATCACTCCAACACACAAGATGGCTGCCCCATGTGGTCAAAGATGGCCACCCCCCCTGTGGACACAAGACACACACCAAAAGGTTGCAGGCAGGAGAGGACAGTTGTGGATAATCAGGGCTTATGGGGAGGGCAGTTAGGGATGACTGGGCCAGCAGAGGAGGGCAGCTGGGGGTGACCAGGCTGGCAGGGGAGGACAGTTAGGGGTGACCAGACTGGCAAAGGAAGGCACAGTTAGGGGTGACCAGGCCAGCAGGGGAGGGAAGTTAGGAGCAATCAGGCCGGCAGAGGAGCAGTTAGACATCGATCACATTTCAGGGGAGTGGTTAGGGGGTGATCAGGTTGGCAGGCAGAAATGGTTAGGGGCAATCAGCCAGGCAGGCTGGTTGGGAGCCAGCAGTCCTAGATTGTGAGAGGGATGTCAACTGCTCATTTGGATGGGATTGGGCCTAAACAGGCTGTTGGACATCCCTTGAGGGATTCCAGTTTGGAGAGGGTGCAGGTCTGGCTGAGGGACACCTCCCAACCCCCATGCATGAATTTCATGCACTGGGTCTCTAGTAAAATAATGACTCTGTTAAAAAAAAAATTAATTGATTTCAGAGAGGAAGGGAGAAGGAGAGATAGAAAAATCAATGATGAGAAAGAATCATTGATAGGCTGCCTCCTACATGCTTCTCACTGAGGATCAAGCTTGCAACCCAGGCATGTCTCTTGACTGTGAATCGAACCTTGACTCCTGGTTCATAGGTTGATGCTCAACCACTGAGCCATGCCAGCTGAGCAATGAAGAATTTTTTCTTGTGTGTGTAGATAAGTGTCTGTTCTATGGTGATCATTTAAAAAATATATGTATTTTATTGATTTTTTACAGAGTGGAAGAGAGAGAGGGATAGAGAGTTAGAAACATTGATGAGAGAGAATCATCGATCAGCTGCCTCTTGCACACCCCCTACTGGGGGATGTACCTGCAACCACAGTACATACCCTTGACCGGAATCGAACCCAGGACCTTTCAGTCCGTAGGCTGATGCTCTATCCACTGAGCCAAACCGGTTACGAGTATGGTGATCACCTTAAACAGACCTATTCTGCTTTCAAAACAAAAAAGTGAGATGGGCAAAAGTTCCTGCAGAGGGGTCGGCCTTAGTTTTCTGTGCTCATCCCCATTGCTTTTCTGATGCTCTAAGCAACTCATTATTTCTGGCTCTTGTCTTCCCTAATTCTCAAGTTATACCATGGCCCCCTGTAATCACTTATGAGTGCCTTGGTTGTGCTTCTTTGCTTGACTCAATATACCATCAAAGACAGAATTTCATTTGTTTCTTTTTTGTTGTTGTTTTTATTAATCTGCACCCGGGGATATTATTTTCATTAATTTTTTTTGAGAGAAAGTGGAAGAGAAGGAGAGAGAGAGGAGAGAAGAGGAAAGAAGACGAGAGAGAGAGAGAGAGAGAGAGAGAGAGAGAGAGAGAGAGAGAGAGAGATGGCAATTGGTTGCCTCTCGCATGTATTCCACTGGGGCAGGGGATGGAACCTGCAACACAAGTAAGCACCCCTGACCAGGAATTGAACCTGCAATACTTTGGTGCGCAGGCTGATGCTCCCCACTGAACAGACAAACCATACCAGCTGGGCCATACTTTCATTTTTTGCCATTCAGCTGTACATACCACAAGTGAAGGTAAGAAGCTTATCTTGAAGCAGCTTTCCCACCATTCTGACTGAATAGTATTAGCCTGATATTTAAATATTTCAGCTGCTCACTTAGACCATAAGTCAAATTCTTTGCACTTGAGTTCCCTTTGGCTCCCCAGACACACAGAGTAAATTGTTTTATAATCTGGCATTTATTTTCACTTGACTCATTTTTAAAGTCTTCTTCATTTTTTTCCTGTTCATTTATAACTCTATTAGCTTGGAGACACCATTCATTTTGTAAGCAATGCTTTAAACACATTTCATCTATCAGGATTAATTTTGCTGAATACACCACCAAATAAATACATTAGAAACAACTGTAACACTTCATTAATCAAAATGTCAACTTCTGCAGATGTAAAATGTCCCTCACCTTAAAATTTTCTTCCTTTGCTGGTGTGTGCTTGTCTGTTTGACTAAAATATAAAAAGTAATATAAAATGCTGTCATTCTATTATAATATGCATGCAGGATTTGAAGATGCAATCCATTATAATTAGGCTAATTAATTATTATATGGTCAAATGGGCAACAAATGCACATGCAAAATCTAAAAAGTTAATTATTTGAAAATTGGTTAATCAATTGTGCGTTCAAGTGCACATTTGTTTTAGCATGCAGGCACTTTTCACTTTTACAAGACATTAGTCCAGATTAAAAAAAACAACAACATTAAAGAAAAACGTTTTTGAAAGGTCTCTGCTCTTTTGGGAAAAAATACATTAATATAAAATGGAACAGATTCTTAAAAATCAAAACTGTTTTCCAATAAACAATAGTCAAAAGAAAAAAAATGTTAGTGCGAACATTCTGATACAATGACGAAAAGAAGTCAATCCAGATTACTTATTTTTTAAGTGGCATCCAACCTGAACACAATTAAAAGGAAATCTCCACCATGTTAAGTGGCCTGCCACCTGTATAAGTCCCCACAGAATACCAATATCCACATGGAGTTGCTCTCTTTTGAAAACAAAAATAGTATCATGTAAGGGTGTACAAACCCTTGGTCAGCTAAGTGATTTTAAGTAAGCTCTTTTCATCTTCAAATTTCATAAAATGCCCACAAGAGAGCTACAATGGCAGCAACAACAAAACCCCCAATAAAGTATGTACCGTATTTGCCGGCGTATAAGACGACCCCCTAACATTTCCACTAAAAATACAGAGTTTGTTATATACTCGCCGTATAAGACTACCCCCCACTTGGAGGCATATTTTTCAGGGCCAAAAAGTCGTCTTATACGCCGGTAAATATGGTATAAGCAAAACATGAAAATAAAAAAGAACCCATAGTACATGTTATTCATTGTTCTGTACAACACTCATTAGGGTGTCAAATCTATTGAAAGTAGAGAAAATGTTTTATTGGCTCCTGAATATCAGGAATAAGATTCTGTTGTTCATTGAAGGTGATTTGTGCAAGTCCTCTGTGGGAGAAGCAGGAGCAACGCTGCTGAACTGGGAGAGGGTGGGGGGAGGCATGGCAGAGTGAAAACAGAGAGGTGAGCCAAGGAGGCGTGGCTCCGAGGTTGAGCATCAACTTAGGAACCAGGAGGTCACGGTTGGAGTCTCTGTCAGAGCACATGCTGGGGTTGATGGCTCGATCTCCAGTGAGGGGCATGCATGAGACAGCTAGTCAGTGATTCTCTCTCCTCATTGATGTTTCTCTCTCTCTCCTTCTCCCTTCTTCTCTGAAGTCAATAAAAATATATTTAAAAAAAAACAACAAACAAACCCACAGAGGTGAAATGAACTTATTCTAGTATAACTTTCATTCATGTTGAGGGAATAGACAATTAACTGAACTACATCAAGGGAATCAGATTAGACTTGACTCTGGAAGGCAGCTTCACAAATCTAGACTTCATGCTATGGGTAGTGGAGAGTCATTGAAGGTTTCTGGCTCAGAATTATGACTTCATTTAAGCTAATTAAAATAAAATTAAGCTGAAACCGGTTTGGCTCAGTGGATGGAACGTCGGTCTGCGGACTGAAGGGTCCCAGGTTCGATTCCGGTAAAGGGATGTGCATTGGTTGCGGGCACATCCCCAGTGGGGGTGTGCAAGAGGCAGCTGGTCAATGTTTCTCTCTCATCGATGTTTCTAACTCTCCGTCCCTCTACCTTCCTCTCTATGAAAAATCAATAATAAAAAAATAATCTGTTTAGGAAAGATTGAAGAAATGAGACATTTGTGACAAGAAGAATTACTTGAGATTATTTAGTTAAGTGTGGTAAATATGTCTGAGCTTTAAAGGAGGAAAAATGAAGTACCGGTAATCAATTTCAGAATCACTTTAAAGATTGAATCATCATGACAGGAACAGGTAGAAACACCTCAAATACTGTTCTAAGATTAGAAAAGGTTTTTTAAAATGTATCTTTAATTTTGAAAATATTACAGATATCCCCTTCCCCCCACTGACCCCCTCTACCTTACCATCCCCCCCCCCGGATGCCTTCATCACATTATTGTCTGTGTCCATGGGTCATGCATATCAGTTCTTTGGTTAATCTCTTCTTGTCCCCTACCCGGTCTCTGAGATGTCAGTGTGTTCTATGCTTCTATGCCTCTGGATCTGTTTTGTTCATCAGTTTATTTTGTTCATTAGATTCTACAAATGAGTGAGATCATGTGACTCTTGTATGATGAAATCAGTGGAATAAATAGGAAAATTGGAATAAATGCTATGTTTGGATTTAAGATGACAGATTTAGTTTTGGAAATTCTGAGCTTGAAATGACAACGAGGCAATAAGTAAAGATAAATAAATCAACAGAACTATTCTCATTGCTTTTGGGAATCATCTAAGTTAGAATGAGTCTGCTCAAAAGAATAAGGCTGGTGAGGAAAGGTGTTCTAAATATAAGCTCACAGGAGACAGAGAGTAAAAGGTAATAGGAGTATTGTGTAAAGAGGAACCAGCAAAAGATGTGGGAAAAGACAGAAACAGGGGGATAACTAGAATAGTACAGAATCACATGAGCCAAGGGGGAACATAGTAACCCACAACAAATCATCTGGGAGAACAGATTCTATTTGAGTAGTTAATAATCAATGAAAAATAAAAAATATCCTTGGATGCAGAAATAAATAATATTAAGGTATAAAACAGAGTTGTTGGATAAGGGTTTGGGATAAGTATCAAAGAAGTGATTTCATTAAACGAAGTTATGGAGAACATAAGTAATGAGAGTCAATTTGTTCTTTAGTAAACAATTAACATCTACTGATTGAGCATATAGTATGTTCAAGGCCTGAGGTTTGGTGACCAGAAATAAGTCATACTCTTAAGGAGCTTACACTCTGATTTGAAGATGGAAAGAATAACATAATGCAGCAAATGCTCATATTAAGATGAAAGTTGCACTCCATAATAGTTGATTACAACTTGATGCATGGGAAGAGAGCAAGCACCTTGGGCAGAGGATTAGGCCAAAGGCCTTAACAAAGGGTAGCCCTAAGCTTGGATGCAAAGAAAATGAAGACTTATGCAAACAGATAAAGGAAAAGACAAAGCACTCCAGGTAGGAAGGTCTGATGCTGAGAAAGTGTTAGGTGTTACCGCAGACATACTTGAATGCCTATATCAGTGTGAATTCTCCACCTCCCTATTGTCTGCTCACAGAACCCACATTTATTCAGGTAGCAATGGAGAACTGAATCCAAGAAGAGTAGGGTCTTATCCTATCTTCAGGGAATAGGCTGTGATTGCTCCAAATTAGGAATGATATTTTCATGTACCTTTGACATTTGTTGGTCCAAGGTAGCCATGTAATTTAGTTCTGCCAATGAGAAACATGAGATAGTTTACTTTACTTATTTTTTATGAACTTATTAATAATTTTAAGTGAATATGTATATATACATACTATACACACATATATATCTTATAATTAAGTTATTTTCCATGTTGTACTCAGAATATGAGAAAACATTAATTTTTATTTTATTATTATTTTAATTAATCTTCACCCAAGGATATCTTTTTATTTTTCATTGATTTTAAAAAAAAGGTATATCACATGATCTCACTCATTTTTGGAATATAATGAAAAACATAAATTGATGAACAAAGTTAGAACCAGAGTCATAGAAGCATTGAGCAGATTGTCCAACCTATGAGGGAAAATGGGGGTTCAAGGGTGGGGGATAAGAGATAAACCAAAGGACTTGTATACATGCATATGAGCCTAACCAATGGATATAGACAGGAGTTGGGGGGCAGCTGAGGGCATGTGCTGGGTGGTGGGGGCAGCTGTGGAGAGGCCAATGGGGGAAAAAGGAGACTTATATAATACTTTAAACAATAAAGAATTTAAATTAAAAATATGTATATATATTTTATTGGCTTCAGAGAAAAAGGGAGAGGGAGAGAGAGATAGAAACATCAATGATAAGCGAGAATCATTGATCAGCTGCTTCCTGCATGCCCTTCACTGGGAATGAAGGCTGAAACTAAGGCAGGTGCCCTTGATTGGAAATGAACCCATGACACTTCAGTCTTCAGGCCAACACTCTAACCACTGAGCAAAGAGGCCAGTGCTTCTTTATTTCTTAATAAAAAGGAGCAAACTTAGTTGGCCCAGTTGTTTTTTTTCTTTTGGCTTTCCCCCTTTGTTCTGCTGATAAAATGAACGGATTTCTTAAGGAGCAGTAGCTAACTTGTAACCATGTTGACAAGCAACGAAGATAAAAGTGAAAATGCTAAATTTAGCTGAGCAGAGACTTAGAAAAAGCCTGAGTGTTCGTTATTGTCATCGAGCAGTTGCACTGGTCTGGAATATCTACCTCCAGATTTCTTGTTTCATGAGAAAAAGACACAATTATTTATAGCAACTATTAAATTTTTTTTCCCAATTTGCAGCCAAATAAATCATAACAGACTCAAGTTTTGGGCACCTAGGACAATAGGGCATTAACAAATTGTGTGAAAAAGAAATTTTGGATAAAATATAAAAAAATACTCTTTAATTGCATTCATTAATGACAAGAAATAAGAAATATGCAGGCCAGAGACAGTGGTGTACCTGGGTATCCAGATAAGTGCATGGAGAACACACTCAAAGAAGGCTTTGGGGCGGAGGTATGTGGGTGGGCATTAACCACAGCATGAGAACTTAAGCATTGGTTTTGTGAGATTATGAAATTTTAGAAGGGAAAAAACCATTCTGGAAGCCACCTAATGTGAGAGTCTAATAAAAAAAAAAATCCCTTACATAAGGCTGAGGTCACAAAGGACTTCACAGTCACAGTGTGTATTGACTAGAAATAAATCTACCTCCTCTTTCTCTTTGGTAAAGTACAAGAAAAAGTGACAGTCTCAAAACTTGGTAGTTAGTGAAAATATTATTATTTTTTAAATATTTATATCCACAGTTCAATTTTGTGACCCTAATTTATGCTACCTGGCTAGTCAAGAACCCAAATTGAGAATTCAGTTTAAGGTACTTCAAGACACCTGAAAAGAATAACATATCTTCAAACCAGGCATTAACACATTTTCACAAAGTTACAAGGCATATAAACAGTGTATAATAAAAAAAATGTTATTAAATACTAGTGGCCTGGTGCATGAAATTAGTGCATGGGAGGGGAGGGGGAGAGGATTCCCTCAGCACAGCCTGCACCCTTTCCAATCAGGGACCCCTTGGGGGATGTCTGACTGCTGGTTTAGGCCCGATCCCTGTACTGGCAGTTGGACATCCCTCTCACAATCTGGGATCACTGGCTCCTAACCACTCACCTGTCTGCCTAACTGGTCATCCCTAAATGCCTCTGCCTGCCTGCCTGATTGCCTCTAAACTCTTTGCCTGCCTGCCTGATTGCCCCTAACTGCCTCTGCCTACCAGATTACCCATAACTGCCCTTCCCTGCAGGCCTGATCTCCCCCTCAACTGCCTTGCCCTGCCAGCATGATCTCACCCCTAAATGCCCTCCCCTCCTGGCCTGATCTCACCCACAACTGCCTTATCCTGCTGGCCTGATTGTCCCTAACTTCCTCTGCCTTGGCCCCCACCACCATGGCTTTGTCTGGAAGGAAGTCGGATGTCTGGAAGATGGCCAGTTGACCTAGTCCAATTAGGATATTACCCTTTTATTAGTGTAGATGGATTATATAGGATAGGATTGCTTAAATGGGATGAGGAGAGCCTTTTTCAGCAGGAGTAGATGCTTTTGGAGACAAAAACAACAACAACATAATTCCTATATTTGAACTGATAGCCAGCCATATGCATTCTACTGCCAAACCAGTCATCAAAAAATCAAATTGCTTTCTTATACCTTACCCTAAACAGCTGTTGCCCTTAAGACCCCTTCTCAGCCCCCATCTTAGGTTCTGCCTTTGCAGTTCAACCGGATTAGGTTCTGATTGGTTGGTTTCTATGTCAGTCAGCATCAGAAGTTCCGCCTCCTAGGCAGCCATTGGCTCCTCACAGTTCACCCAGATTTGGTTCTGATTAGTTGGTTTCTATACTAGTCAGCATCTCCGGGCTTATTTCTGGGCCTGATCAAAGAGGTGGGGCTGATCAACAGCCACCCCAGGCTGCTAGAGGGCAAGCTGAACTGCTGATTTCTTGGAGAGAGAGAGAGGTGTGGTTGCTGGCCAGGACGAGAGAGAGAGAGAGAGAGAGAGAGAGAGAGAGAGAGAGAGAAACAGGGTCTGATTCACAGCCTCAAAGCTGTGTGGATCAGACCCTGCTTCTCTCTCCAGGTCTTGCCAGCAGCTGAGGTAGTCACTGATCAGTCTTGCCTCTCTCTCTCCCGGAGAGGTCGGCAGTTCAGCCTGCTCACCAGTCCCTGCCAATCAGAGCCTGTTGTGTGCACAGCCTGGCATTTGGTCGAGCCTCCGGTCATTTTGAACATTACAGATCCTGGGTTTTTACATATTATAGGATATAAGCTATTTTATGAAAGAAAAGAAACAAATTATTATCCAAACTTCATATTTTGGAAATATAGGACTCAGGGTATAAAGAATGAAAATATTTCAATAAAATGAAATTTGAGCAAACCTGAAAAAGCACAAAACAGAAGCCCTAGAAATGAGAATTATAATAATTAAAATTAAAAACTCAATAGACTGATGGAAAACAAATTATTCACATCTAAGAAAAAATTAATCAACAAAAACTGAAGTGATGATCTTAATAGTCGAGAGGGACAGAGGGATGAAAAATACCAAAAACTAGGTAAAAAATATAGAAAGAATAAATAGAAAAGAATAAGTAAATATATTTGTGTGTAAATATATTTAGTTGAAACTTCTGTTTGATAAGAGACAATGAAGCAGAGGAAGTATGTGAAGATATTACAGATGAGAATTTTCCAGAAATGATGAAACATTCCAATATCATCCAACAAATTCCAAACAAGAAAATTTAACCAATTTATACCTAGGTGCAACATAGTGGAACTGAAAAACATCAAAGCCATCCCTAACTCAGTTAGGGACCCTCGTCCAGTCCCCTTCGAGGTATCATGTTTCTTTTGGTATTGCCCACCTGCCATGGGTTGGGGAGGGAGGCCTGTGCCAATGAGAAATTAACTTCCTTGCTCCAAATGGGCTTGCATTTCTCACTTTGCACTTGGCCCTGAAAATTATGAAGCTTGTCTTTGCCTGTGAGAAATGGCAGGATTTGGCTCCCTCAGACCACTGAGAAGGGGTAAAGTAAGAGTATAGTCACGCCGAAACCGGTTTGGCTCAGTGGATAGAGCATTGGCCTACGGACTGAAAGGTCCCAGGTTTGATTCCGGTCAAGGGCATGTACTTTGGTTGTGGGCACATCCCCAGTAGGGGGTGTGCAGGAGGCAGCTGACCAGTGATTCTCTCTCATTGATGTTTCTAACTCTCTATCCCTCTCTCTTCCTCTCTGTAAAAAATCAATAAAATATATTTTTACAAAAAAGAGTACAGTCACGTGTAGCTTAACAGAGAGGATATATTCTGAGAAATGCATCATTTAGGCAATTTCATCGCTGTGTGAACATCACAGAGTGTACTTCTACAAGCACAGATAACATAGCTTACCACACAACTAGAGTATACGGCATAGTCTATTGTTCCTAGGCTATTCACTTGTACAGCATGTTGCTGTACTGAGTGCTGTGGGCAACTGTAACAAAATGGTAAGTATTTCTGTATCTAACCATATCTAAACATAGAAGAGATACAGTTAAAAATAGTATAAATAATTAAAAAATGGTTCACTGCTAGCTGGCACTTACCTTTAACAGAGCTTGCAGAACTGAAAGTTGCTCTGGGGAGTCAGTGAGTAAGTGGTGCGTGAATACGAAAGTTTAGGACATACTGTACACATTTGTAGACTTTATAGACAGTTCTGTACATTTATGTTACACTGAATTTAAAAAATACTAGTAGCCCTGCCCACAAATCCATGCACCAGTAGCTTGCTGGTAGCTCACTGCCACCCTCCAGTAGCTCTCCGCCTGCTGTCCCACCCTCCTGTAGCTCCTCCCACCCCCTTGCCCACCCTCCTCATAACTTGCTGCCTGGCCCACTTCTGTAGCTCTCCTCCATCCACTTGTAGCTCACTGCCCCACCCTCCTGCTGATCCATGATCCAGTCATTACACGGCTGGTTGTTGAACACATCACTGCATAATGACTATTTGCATATATATCTTTATTATATAAGATATATTTCTCTCTCTAACAAATTAACCTTAGCTTACTGTAACTTTATAACTTTACTAGAGGCCCTATGCACAAAATTAGTGCAAGGGGCTCGGCCCTCACAACCCTGGTTTTTGACCTGAAGTTCACTCGGATGGTTGTCCAGAAGGTCATCAGGAGGGTTGCTCTGCTGTTTGTTCTAATTAGCATATTAGCTCTTACTGTAACTTTTTATAAAATTTCAACTCTTTTATAGCAACATTTATCTTAGAACACAAACACATTGTACATCAGTGCAAAAATCCTTTTGTCCTCATTCTATAAACTTTTTTCTATATTTAAAATTGTTTATTTTCTACTTTCTAAACTGTTTTGCTAAAAACTAAGGCACAAGCTGAAACTGGTTTGGCTCAGTGGATAGAACGTCGGTCTGCAGACTGAAAGGTCCCAGGTTCAATTTCAGTCAAGGGTATGTACCTTGGTTGTGGGCACATCCCCAGTAGGTGTGTTGATCGATGATTCTCTCTCATCGATGTTTCTAACTCTCTATCCCTCTCTCTTCCTCTCTGTAAAAAATCAATAAAATATATTAAAAACAAAAAAACAAAAAAAAACAAAAAAACTAAGGTACAAGCACACATGTTAGCCTAGGCCTACATGGTGTCAGGATTCAGTATCACTCTCTTCCACCTCTGTGTCTTGTCCCACTGGTAGGTCTTCAGGGGCAAGAACACACATGGGAGTGTCCTGTCTCCCTTGGCAACAATGCCCTCTTATGGAACACTTCCTGAAGGACTCCTCTGAGGATCTTCTTAAGGAGGTGTCCTTCTTTTCACAGACATGTCCATGCTGGTTGGCTTGATTTGACTTTTTTTTAAAATCATATATTTGTTTGTAAGTAGATAATGCAACATGAACATTTCTCTCTACTAATAAAAACCCTTTGGTGTTCGGGCCCATGCTTTCACACTTTTAAGGAGCTTTTGAGATCCCTTTAGCTTCTGCTAACCCTTTCACTGTGAATGTTCTTGGGTCTCCTTTTTCTTCTCCTGAAGTTTCCTTTGATCTTGCCTCTTCAGCCATGCATTCCTATTCCACTTCTAACAGCACTTCCTTAGGTCACCCTCCTCCACACCCAGGTGGAAGTTGTTTGCCACCTGAGTCACAGTCCTGTTAATTTTTGCAGTCTCCTCATCCTCGGCAGCTACTGTGAAGCCTTGGACAAACCTCTTGAGTGTCATCTTCCAGATGCCATTCCGACAGTCCTTGGTGGCACCACCCCAAGCCCAAGTAAGGTCCCCGAGGCAATTTCTGTGATCACTTTGATGTAATCAGTAGTTGAGTTGGGTTAATATGCTTTACCTATTGCATTATTAGATTTCTATTTGCTTTTTCCCTCCTTTGAAAATCTTTTGATAGTCCAGGTTATTTTTAAAAGTTTCCCTAATAGATTTGGCTCATGAAATTCATTTCTGTTACACAAATCTGTAATTATCAGAGATAATAAAATTTATTTTATTGTTCTTAAAGTTGGATTCAAAATTATTAAGTGCACCTTAAACATATTCTGTTAGTTGTAGTCGATGGTGGAAACATTATTAATATTTGGTAATTGTCATGAGCATTAAGTTATTTTTCTGCTCAGGGTATAATTGTTCTTACTATTGGGGGATCATCCATGGCAAGACTGGTGAAATGTGAAGTCTATTTCTCCTTGCTCTCCCTATCACCATTACCTGTAATTCATGAACTAGTCTCAGCTCTCTGGAGGCTTGCCCCCAGAATTCTCAGTGTGGGGCAGTGAAACAAGGATTAGAAATAAAAAAAAAAGTATTTAGAGTCTAGGAGACGTCAGCACCATGTGTCCACACCGTGATGTTGGCAGTGATGGCGGCACAGACCTGTGGTAGTGAGGTGACTATACTGTTCCTATGGTGTGGCCTTTTTTGGAGGGGTTCTGCAGCCCCAATTCTTTGGTTCCAGCCCGTTTTCTGAGCCCATTTCTCTATCCAGCCTTCTCATAACTTAACCATGCTTGATTTTATGGCCTACGTGCAAGAACTCTCACTGATATAGGCACCTTCTAAACGCCAGGTGCCAAGATAGATGCTGAGGTCATAGAGCTGAAAAGATATGGTTTCTGCTTGCAGAAAAGTACAATATAGTGAGGAACTAGGTACACTAAACAAAATATCTGCAATAATATGCATAAATGTAGAGTGTGTGTGTGTGCGCGCGCTATAATGGAGGTATGTGCAAAGAGAGGAGACGAGAAAAGAGTGTCTATGCTCTATATTTGCTTAGGGAGGCAGGCACATACACGGAATGGTGACTCTGGAGCTGAGACAACAGCTGGCAGAGGAAAGTGGTTATGCAGCGGGCTGGCAAAAGGATTCCAGACCGTGGGGATAGCATGGGCCATCATAGTGAATTACACCAGGGAATATCCATACGTCACTAAGGCAATGGGGTGGATGCAAGGTGAGAGAATGGCAGGAGGATAGGCTGTGGATGGATGCCACACTAAGGTATTTAGAATTTGGAGAATAGAATATTATTATGTAAATCTCTCTAGAACGGAGAGGGTGGATGAGCAATCAGTCAAGAGGTAAAGACTGTGGTGTTTCTCTTAGACAATTTTCTGTTTCAAAGGGCTGAAATAACATCTCTTTACAATATCACCTACACTCCTTTTACAAACTCACAGGTATAATGTCTCAATAGCAGATCTGACTTCTTTTGACTTCTAAATATTAAGAGCTGACAAGTAAATACTTTTTTATCTTTCAGGATCTTAGTTCATTTTTCATGATATATCCATTCTATTTCACCCTTAACGTGTTATTGAAGAGCAATAAAAAAATTTACCTCAGTTGTAAATGTTAAAAAAGAACTTTGAAGTATCACCCAATACATTGAAACGTCAATATCTTTCTTTTATCTTTGAAGATTTGTCTCGTGCTGATTTTCTTTCTTTTTAAAAAATTTTTTGGGTGACATTGGTTAACATAATTATATAAGTTTTAGGTGTGCATTTCTTTAACACACCATCTGTGTACTGTATGGTGTGTTCATCACCCAAAGTCGAGTTTCCTTCTGTCACTATTTATTCCTCTTTACCCTCTTTTTCCTCTCTCCCTCTTTCTCTTGGTAATTAGCATACTGTTGTCTGCATTTAAGTTGTTTTCATTTTATTTTATTAAAACCTTCACCTCTAAAGTGTCCATTTCTTAACTGCGCATGTTGCTAGCATTGCTAAAGGAATGAGTGAAAGCAGAAGTAAGGCAAGGTTAACAGTTGGACAGATGCAAATTACTGAATGACTGAAGAGATGAAATGTGCATGGGGACAAGGAGTTATTAATAATGAGATCCTGATGGTTTAACGAAAAGGATAGCAGGATGTTTCAAAAAAATTAACATAAGATAATGATCAAAGCAGAGAGATTTCTTTATGCAGAAGGCAACATACACAAGCTTAAGTTCTGCCAGTAAATGATTCCTCCCTCCCCCTCCAGTCACCGCGTTCTCTTCTTGCTTTAGACTAAGCTGCAGCCAGATGGATGAGGAAAAAATGTGCTCATAATCTGTAGGGAGGGAGAGGAGAGAGGAAAGAAGAGAGAGTGAAGGAAGAAGCAGAGAACTGAAGAGGAGGCAGAGAGAAGAAGTCAGGAAAGTCTCAGAGTCAGTAAAAGAAAACATAAACTAAACTAAAAAAAAAAAATGAACTAATTCCAGCTGCTGCCTGGTTTAAATAGGAATTGTGGATCAGTCAGGAGTCTAAACCCTCCTTATAGCAATTGTTCCAACCATTCTTTACTGTTTGTTGAATTAAAACAATCTAAGTAAACTTAGATTATAAAGAGGGAGAAGAAGTCAGTGCTGCCAAGAATAAAAAAAAAAGAGCTGATGCAAGAAGAGATGATGGAGATGATAAAGTGTTATTGGTCTAAAATAAGAAAGAACATCATTTATAATAAATGAGGTGAAAACCAGGAAATAGAGAAGAATGTTAAGATTCAGGAAGCTGCACTGCCTGTATTATGTGTCATTTATGGTAAAGTTAATTTTCCAAGTTACCATTTTAAACAAATTTTCTCTTCCCTCTCCAACCCTTTCTTACTTAAAGTTTTTGTTGAATTTACAAAATGAATACATGCTTATTGTAAAACGTATGAAAATGTATGTAAGCAATTTCATTGAAAAATTTTTTTGGTTATTTCTAATTTTTTTGCAATGACACTGTGAAGATGATTATATTTATGTTTCATATGTTCCTATATTAATGTAAGATAAAATCTAAGAAGTAGAATTGCTGGGTCAAAGCAATTGTGCACTTATTTTGAGAAATATTACTAAGTAGCTTGTTGAAGTGTTGTGATAATTTATACTTGGCCTGGCCTCTGTGGCCCAGTGGTTGAGTGCCGACCTGTAAACCAAGAGGTCATGGTTCGATTCCTGGTAAGGGTATGTGCCCAGGTTGCATGCTTCATCCATGTGGGTGGTGCGCAGCCAATTAAAGATACTCTCTAAGCATTGATGTTTCTATCTCTCTCTCCTTCTCCTTTCCTCTTGAAATCAATAAAAAAATAAAAAAATGCATAAAAGTGCATGATTGTGCTAATTTTCTCTTACATTCACCAACACTGGATATTATTATTCTTTTAAACCTTGGCTTGTCTTATAAGTAAATTAATTTATTCTTGCTTAAATTGGAATTGATTAGTAGTAATGAGAATAGTTTTATATGCTTACTGGTGGTAACGTTACTTAAAAATAACTTGTAAGAGTTTCCCATATAAATTGATATTTACCCACTATCATACAAGTTGAAAGTATTTTCTTCCAGTTTACCTTTGTTTATAGTATTTTTTCATATAAAAGTATGTAGTTTTATGTAATCAAATGTGTAGATCTTTTTCTTTAGGGTTTCTGGGTTTTATATCTTGATTAGAAAGAATTATAGAAACATTCTCATCCACATCTCTGCCATCTTCTTGGTAAATAGTGGGACTCAAAATCTGGTTCTAAAATTTAAAGGACTAATTAAAACACTTTAGGTAATCAAATTGACAGAAAATATTAGCCATCTTAAAAGTATTTAATAAATTATTGAAATTATTTTAATGAAAACCTACCTTTTAGCCAGCCTCCTACCTCTTCTGCTGGGGTTTCATACCCATCTTTATTTTTCTAAACTATCAGAGTTATGGACAAATAACTCAGTTGATAAATTTGAATTTTAGTTCCTTTACTATTTGTATTTCTCCCCCTCTGGTAGGGACACCAATGATCTGTGAACTAACTAAAATGTAGGTTTTAATAGGTAAAAGTAAGAAGAAAAGTGCTACGGAGTCCATATCAGCCCCAAATCCCTTTCTGAATAATAAATACTTAAATATAGGGCAACATGAAAATTTCTCCATCCTGTAAAAAAAATGTAATTTGGCTCTTACCTTTATTAGTAATAATATTTACACTACTATTAAATGAGCTTATTTCTTTTCTTTTTAAAAAATATATTTTCATTTATTTCAGAGAGGAAGGGAGAGGGGGAGAGGGAGAAGCATCAATGATAAGAGAGAATCACTGATTGGCTGCCTCCTGCACACCCCACTCTAGAGATTGAGCTACCAATGTGGGCATGTGCCCTGAACAGGTATGGGACATTGGCCTACTGGTTCATAGATTGGCACCCAACCACTGAGCCACACTGGCTGGTTGGGTTTATTTCTTTTCTATTATGCATGGTAATGGGGGCTGAGGAAAACAGATAGCCATATTAATAGCTCTGGGCCTATCTGGGAGTGGGTTATATTTCCAGGAAGCTAATTTGTTTGCTAAAAATGTATTGCATGCTCCCCTTTTTAAAAGCTATTTTTGTGTGTTCGTTTGTTTTGTTAATCCTCACCTAAGGATATTTTCTCCTCTGATTTTACTTTATTTAAAAAATATTTTTAATTAATTTCAGAGAAGGATAGAGAGATAGAAACATCAACGATAAGAGAGAATCATTGATCGACTGGCTCCTGCACACCCCACACTGGGGATTGAGTCCACACTCCCAGGCATGTTTCCTGACCAGGCACTGAATGGTGACCTCCTGGTCTATGAGCCAATGCTCAACCACTGAGTCATGCTAGCCTGGCTTGGCTTCTCCATTGACTTTAGTTAGAGAGAGGAAAGGAGGAGGAGGAGGAGGAGGAGGAGGAAGAGAAACATCAATGTGAGAGAGAGACACATTGATTGGTCATCTTCTGCAAGTGCCATGGAGGGAGCTTTCAGTCTGCAGACTGACTGAAAGGGGATTGAACCTGTAACCCAGGAACATGCCCTTGGTCAGAAATTGAATCCAAGACCTTCAGTGCAAGGGTGATGCTCTAACCATGGATCCACACTGGCAAGGGCACATGCCCCCTTTTTTTAATGCACTCTACTTTGTCAGGCTTCCCAACATGGCCTTGGGACAGGGCAGGGAGTGAAGGTGGGGAAAGAGTCTAAGCAATAGACAAAACTGCAGATGTTATTGTATCACCAAAGTCTAGTCAGAGAGTCATAGAAATGGAGGCCAAATGATGAATCTGGGACAAATGATCAGTTATTATTCATTTAATCAACATTCCAAGAACACCTAGGATGGGCTAGCAAGGTTCTGTGAACAGAGCAGTAAATGTGTGAGTCACTGCACTTCCTGCTGAATTTTCAGTTTAGGGTGGAGCTGAGATGCTAGGAAGAGGACCCAGCAGAAGAAGAGTCAGTCACAAGGACAGAACAAAGTGTGGTCAGAATTGGGAAAATATGCTCCAGGTCATTAGTGTAAATGTTCCCTTTATACTGCCCTAATGTGGCTTTATTAAGTTCTAGGCACACAGCCAATGGGCTGAAAGATATGGAGATGACTAAGACACAGGATTTGAATGCAGACTCCTAAATTTAGGAGGTGCCACACGTAGTATGTGTGGGTTACTATCACACAGCAGAATGTGATCCATGCCATTTGAGAGGGAGGAAATAATTGAAAATGTAGTGAGTGCCACAGCACTGGTTGTCTCACCTTCCTTCTTTGACAAAGCTGCCTTGCCCTCAGCTTTTAACTCAGAGAAGCAACAATGGGCTATTTTTTTTTTTTTTGCCTCCCTGTGGCCAGTGTTTGAACTGGCAGTGTAGACCTGAGCCAAATCAGCTCTAGACTGTAGCCTTGTAGATAATACATGATGTAGCCTGGCCTGAAATTATGAACTGGCCAATTCCATTATTTTTCATTGGAACTGAGCTTAGAATTGCTAAAAGAACAAAGCAATTAGTCAGGGAGTTAAAAAAGTGAAGTCGTGATTCAGAGAGCTGAGAGGAGCTGTGCAGTCCATGAAAGAAACAGGATCAGCAAGTCAGGTCAACAAGAAAGCTTTAGCATAACCCTGGGGCACCAGAATGTCCTGGGCTTCCTGCCTCCATATGACTTACAAGGAAATGACTTACCATTTCAGGATGTTACAGTATGGCAAGAGCAGATTTGGGAGAACGGTGCTGGTAAGAACCCAAAATTGGCTCAGGGATGAATAGAAAAAAAAGAAAATTCAAAGCAGCACATACAAATGACAATTCTGAGGGATTTTCCTCTGCAGGGAAGATGAGAAATGGGTCAGTGACCAAAGGGGTCAGGATAAGAAGGTTTTTTTTTTTTTTGATAGGGAAGATAACATTTTTGTGTTTGTAGGAAAGATGCAATGAGCAAAGGAGCAATGATTACGCAGAGAAGGTGGGACAGAGTTGCTAGAGTGATGACCTTGAGCAAGTGGGAGGAGGGTCAGATCTGGATGACACACAGAGTTCATGCTTTATAAAGGGAAGAAGATAGAGTTCTGGTGCTGGTTGCCTCTACACAGGTGGCTGTGGCCATGATAGCTTGTGGGAGTTATCTTCCGATTGCTTTTGCTATCTCGTGGAACTGGGCATGGCATGAGCAACTTGAGAGTAAAGAAGGGATAGGAGAGATAGGACTTTTGAGGAGAGAGGACAAGATATGAAGTTGTTGAATGAGAGAATGAAGGGACTGCAGAGACCTCATGGGAGGCAGTATTCAGGGCACACTTAATGGCTCGTGATCATGAATTTAAAGTGAAACCAGTCAAAGTCAACTGCATCGTGGGTATGGCGTAGGCACTGACTTGGATTTAGTAATATTGTGATTGGCCGAGTGAGGCCTACAAAAGGAACTAGGTGTGGGGGTGTTGGAGTTTATGAAAGGGAATAGTTATAGTAATTGACTATGGAATTTAACCTTTTCGGGGGAAATAGGAGGTTGTGCGGGTATGTAAAAGAAAACGAAAAGGTCATAGATGGAGGATCCCAGTCTTGGGAATGAGTGGCTAAGGTAGGACTGAAGACAAGGCCCCTGGGAAAGAGAACATCAGTGAAGCGTTTTCACATTCTATTAAAATTATCTGTTTATGTGTCTGTTTCTACCACTAGCTCAGGGTTTCTCAACCTTGGCACTATTGACATTTTGGACTGCATAATTCTTTATTGTGGAGGTGGTAGGGGGAACTGTTCTGTTTATACTGCAGGATGCTTCCAATGTCCCTGACTTCTACCCACTTCATGTCAGTAGCATTATCCCCATGGTAACAAATCAAAACTGTCCCCAGACATTGTCAAATATCCCCTGGGAGATAAAATCAGCCTTGTGTGAGAACCACACCACTGCACCAGAGTAGTTCTGAAAAAGGATGTACCTTATTTATTATTATAATACCAATGTTCAAAAAATACTTGGGCACAAAGTGAAAGCTCAATAGATGTGTGATACACTAAACATTTTTAGAAAAGTCAACAGGTGCTGTGTCGAAGGTCTCCAGGGTCACTCCCAGGTTTGGTGAATTACTCAGAGAGCTCACAAGACCCAGCATATATTCATATTCACAAGTATGATTTATTACAGCAAAAGGCACAAAGCTCAATCAGCAAGAGAAAAAGGTACATGGGATGAAGTCTGGGGAAAATCAGGTGCTAGCTTCACTCATTGCCCTTAATTTCCCCCAAAAATTGTGACAACACGCTGCTGGCTGTTCCCAACCAGGGAAACTTGTTGAAAACTCAGTCCCCAGGCTTTTGGGAGGTTGGTGATATAGGCATCCTCTGCCTGGCACCCAAACTCCAGACTCCCAGAAGGAAAGCAGCTATTCAGAATAAACTGAATATATGGCGCAGTTTAGGAACAGTGAACTATTTTTAACATTTCTAGAAAAAGTGGAAATCCTCCATCTCAAAATTCAAGTTCCCAGACACTAACCAAGGGTCACCTTTAGTAAGTAAGACTTGCAAAGGATAGATGTCAGGCCTCCCATGTTAACTCTCTTCTGTACAGGGGATTCATATGACACACCACCACACAGTGAAACAAAACAATTTCCACCTTATCCCCTTTCAAAATGCTTCATCAAAGAAAGAAAAATCTCTAGTCCAACATCACACATCCCTGTGTATCCATTTCTTTAGGAAGTAGTTCAGGGATCATTTATTGTGTACAAGGAGTAATACCAGGAGATCCCCCAACTCTCTACTTCTCACTCCAACCTGCCAAGAAAACAAAGTATTCTTCATGTTAGTTCATAAAGAAAAATAAAAATAGGAGATTTTATTTGCATTACTTAAGAAACCTTTATATATCATGTCATAGCTGCTTTAGGCTTAACGTAAAATATGCTCACTAGAATAAACTTATTCTTGAAAACAGGGTTTCCTACAGCAAAAGTATTAATGTTAATTGCTTGATCTGTTGAACAGATAAAAATGTTGTGCAATTATTTAAATCCCTGTGTCAAAAAAAGAAATTACCAGAGATAATTAACAATTCTCATCACTATGAAGAGTTTATAGTAAAAGTTACTCTCCACGGGCCACAGGAGAGAACAGAGAAGCTGCAGGAATGAGAAATGCTGAACTGTCAAACTGAAAAGCATCTTTACAGTAAAGGAAACCATCACCAGAATGAAAAGGCAACCTATGGGATGGGAGAAAATATTTGCAAATCATATATCTGATAAGGGGTTAGTCCAAAATATATAAAGAACTCATACAACCCAATAACTATATATATATATATATATATATATATATATATATATATATATATAGGCAGAGGCACTGAATAGACTATCTTCCTCTCCCCCCAAAAGAAGACATACAGAAGGCCAACAGGCAAATGAAAAAAAAAAGTTCCAAATCACTAGTCATCAGGGAAATGCAAATCAAAACCACAATGAGATATCACCTCACAGAGTGGCTATTATTAAAATGACAAAAAATAACAAGTGTTGAAGAGGATGTGGAGAAAAGGGAACCCTTGTGCATTGTTGTTAAGAATGTAAACTGGTGTAGGAAAATGTAAATAGGTATGGAAAACAGTATGGAGGTTCCTCAAAAGATTAAAAGTAGAACTGCCATATGTTCCAGCAATTCCTCTTCTGAGTATTTGTCTCTGGAAAATGAAAATGATTTCTGTACCTCCATGTCCATTGTAACATTACTCTCAGTAGCCAAGACATGAAAACGTCCTAAGCTTCTTTGGAGAATGAATGACTAAAGAAAGTGTGATTTGCATGTGTGTATACAATAAAATATTATTCAGCAATAAAATAGGAAGGAAATCCTGCTGTTTGCAACTATATGAGAGGACCTTGAGGGAATTATTGCTAAATGAAGTAAGTCAGAGAAAGTCACATAATGCATAATCTCACTTCTATGTGAAATGAATTCCCTCCAAAACAATCAAACAAACAAACAAAAAACATTTTAAAAAACAAAACCCAAAAACACAAGCTCAAAGATACAGAGAACATATTGGTATTGGTTTCTGGAGGCAGACAGTTGGGGGTGGGTAAAATGGATGAATGAGGTCAAAAGCACAAACTTCCATTTATAAAATAATTAAGTAAATAAGTCATGGAGATATAATGTACAACATGGTGACTATAGTTAATAATCTTGTATTGAATATTTGGAAGTTACTGAGAGTAAATCTTAAAGAGTTTTCAACACAAGAAAAAAACTGTAACTAGGTATGATGAGAATACTAACTAGACTCGTCATCATTTCATGACATACACAAATACTGAATCATTATGTTGCAAACTAATGTTATATGTCAATTCTCCCTCAATAAAAACAAAAAATGGAAAACTAGAAAAAATGCCCTAATAAAATGCAAGTGAGTGACAAAACGTATTTTGGAAAAAATTTGAAATATGCTCAAACTATTATAAAGTTAATGCATTTGTTAGTGCCATACTCATTAAGAGCATGGCATTAGATAGACCTTGGTTAAAGTCTTGATCCTTCACCTGGATTGTGACTTCTGAGCAAGTAACAATTTTCTCTAAGCTTCTATTCCTTCATTTATTAAATGAAGTTATAACATCACTATCTACTTTCTAGGTTTTGAATAGCGAAAGCACATAGTCTGTCCTGGTAGCACTGGTCCATTGAGTACATTCTCAAATTTCAGCTCTTGTTTTAGTGACACATTATTTGCTATTGCTATTAAATATTGCTATTTAACTATCCATGCATTCACTCAAAAAAAAAAAAACTTGTGTTTAACATTAGACCCTGCTCTGGGTAGTAGAAACATATCAGTGAACAAGATTGCACTGTGAGGATAGAGGTCATGACTAAGAATCTAACAGGCAAATAAGGTTGTGATTAATAAGAGCTTATTATGATAGGCAAAAGTAACAAAATAATTCAAACATAGCCCACAAATTACTGAGGTACATCAGTGTGTTAGATACTGGCTTTAGTATCCTCTAAATTAGCATATAGGGCACATAGGTCTGCCCCATTTTGCAAAAAAAAGTAAAAATAATCATGTGACTAATTATGTTTGTTGTTGATATGTGAAAGATGGATAATAGTTTGTTCATATTTCATTGGCAGGAGGAACAGGTGGTACTTTGCACATCTTTCTCTAGATTCATAGATTGGGGTTAACATGCTACTTTGAAAATTCTTGAGAAAATTTCAATTTAAAAAAAGTTTTAAGAAAAGTCATTTTCATATAGTGAGATTATTTTAAAGATTTCTACAAAAGTCCTCATAAGAAAAAATGTAGGTTTGGCCAATGTATCAGAGGAAGAGAAGAAACAATGATAATAATTCTAAGTTAGCAATCATTGCTTATAACTGATAAGATGTAGACAGCGAGAAAGAGAAGGAGTCAAGAAAAAGGAGATTTCTGGCTGAGATAGCCAGGCACACTTAGCTAACCATAGAACACCAAAGAGGGGAGGGGTGCTCAGAACTGAGAGATTATCATTTGAATTTAGAGTATGTGCCCATACACATCAGAAAGGAGAAAGTTTTTTTTTTTTTTTTTTTTTTTTTTTACCGGAGGCTTCCATCTCAGGAAAGAAATCTAGATAATATTGACTGGAAAGTCAGTCAGTTTATCATTTATTTACCCAGTTTCTGCTCTATGCTAGACACTTGCTTGGCTGCCCTTCTCTCTTCCATTGATCTTGTTCTGTATTCACGCTTCCACTTAACCCCTGACTCCCATGCCTTTATCTTATGCCTGGTCATTACGCATAACTTCAAGTAATTCCACAGTCCCGATTTTTGAGCTTTCTACTGTACTCGTTGCCTCCTATCTCCTCCTTTCGTCTGCCTGGTGCTCAACATCCCTTTGGCTTGCTGGAACCTACAATTCTACAACCTTTTCATGGTCAATTCTTAATCCTTTTATGTTCTCACTTTGCCTCTTCTCTAGTTTAAATTCCTTGATGAATTCTACAGATCCTTACTGTCTGTCATTTTCCCTTCAGCTGGCACTTTTCCCACCACTCATTTCTTGTTCATAGACTGTTAGTAGAAATCTGGTGAGTTTGTGTGTACATGTATGTGTGTGCACATGGGGTGGCGGCTCTGGGAAAGCTTTGGCGTGCCTCCTTCCTCCCAGCTTTGTCCTGTTTTAAATGAGCTCATGATGGCTAAAGTCTTGGCAACCATGTTGCAGCCAAGAATGAAAAACCATGAGAACTGCCAGCATGCTGGCCGGCCTTGACACATGGGAGCAGCTGCACTGAAGGCAGCAGCTGCATTCCTCTGGACAACTTCTTGGGTGAAATGCAGTCCCCATTTGAGTCAGAAAGTGTTCCTAAGTAGCATGCCCCACAGAAATGTTTTTGCTGAATCTGTGTCCTTTAGAGTGTTTTGTGTTAGAACGGGTGTTTTCCGCCAATATTCTGCTGTAAGCAAGTGGAGAAAGTTGATAATGTTTAACAAAAAATACAAACAAACAGAGACAGATTTATGTTTTAGAAAGAGCACTCAGTTGGGTGCATGGGAGATCACAAAAGACAACCTCTTCCTTCCTTTAGATATCTCCTCCTCGCTTCGTGTGGTATCCCTGATTCCATGGCCCTATTAATTCCTTCAAAGAATGATATGTGAATCAAGTAGGGCCAAACAGAGTCCGTCTTTAGGATTATTCTAATCTGAGCTCAGCTGTGCTATGTGAAGTCTGATCACTTGGGTCGTTGTCACCCACTGTTTAGGCTGAGTTCTGTAGAAGCAGATATGGATGGAGTTTGGGGTGGAGGTATTTTGGGGGGATGTACCCTTATCAAAGGACAGAAAAGATACATAGTGAGTTGCCTTGCAGGTTTGGCAAAGCCTTAGCCAACCTGTTTGGAGTGAATAAGGCCCTTGGTGTGCTTCATGGACCCAAGTGGCTGGCTAGGTTCAATCAGTCGCCAGACACATGCTACCATCAGAAAGGTGTGACCTCAAATGAGCTGGCTCTGTGCAGATGAGACACAGACCCCTGGAGGCTGTTGGCTCACTGCATTCCTGCAGCTGGTAGCAGGTCCTGTCTGGAAGGGGGATTTGGCCGGCGTATCTTCGTATGGGCCAAACCCACCATGTGGAGAAAGTCTGCCTGCAATAGGTGAGAATAAGACCAGTATATTGACAAAACCAGGGCTGAGGGATGGAAAAAGAAACCTAAAAATAGGCTTGAGTCAATAAATCCAATTGTAACTGAGGTTAGAACTGCTCTTACATTTTTTGTTACTTGAGCCAATACATTTCCCTTTTTTGGTTTTGTTATTTAGGTCATGTCTGTCAGAATTTAAGAAGTTCTGTTTAAGGCAATAATTGATTTGAAATAATAGTACGTGGTAGAGAGAACTTTTTAGTGTTTGGGGAGAATTGATGAGGGGCCAAGATAGCAGCAATGGTGTTAAAAAAATGTTACATGGGTGAATTAACAGGCCACAATGACCAGTTTAATGCAAGGATCAAGGAGAGGAAGAATTTGAAGATAACTTTTCAGCATTTGGTGTAGGTGACCTGAGAGGATAGTGAAGCTATTTATAAAGATAGGAAGTAAAGGAGCAGGTAGAAAGTGGGAGGAATTTATGGGTTAGATTTATAACATGCTATATATTTCAAGTACATGTGATAGACATTTAAGATCTAGAATGCTAGCTAATCCATTTTCAATGAAAAAATATCACTACTGAGATTGATAGAAAAACTTTAAGAAGCTTACCAGTTGAAGAGACTTTTTGTTTTGTTTTGTTAGAAGGGTCAATTTCTGAAGCTAAATTTAAATCAGGAATTTGCTTGAGTCAGGGTAAATTAAGCTAAATGATGCTTTTAATTGTTATGAAGCTGTGCTACCCATCTTCATTACGATAACATATATACCAAGAAAACTTGAATATTTTATCACTTGTCTTGGATATCTATACCCTTAAATTAATAGCAAAAAACCTGAAAAATATTTGAATCTTTTAATATAAATATCCATTTATAGAAAATGGCACCTAATAACCTTTCCTCTGCACTTTGGTGTACATATTCCTCTAGTATCAATTACCCTAAATTTACCATCTGTACATAGGTAGTAGAGATGAGAGGAAGGCAAAAATCAAGGAGTAGCACATTGTGGTCTAAAACCTAGAAACGAAGCTATCATATGCTATAGATACTTTTTCATGTCCTCATTTCATTTCACTTATAGAATTGGCATCCATCCATACTGGAGGAATTAGTGATGGGTTTTAGACTAGGATGTAAAATGATTCATGAGCATTAGAAGGCAAGCACCTGCTGCATACAGGTAAAGGCAAATCCCCTGTGGTAAAACAGACTTGGGACTTATTCCACGTTTACTATTTACCATCTGTATGATCTTGGATAAGTCGCCTAACTTCTCCAAGTCTCATTGCCATTAAAAAAAATTGCAGGGCAATTACAATAATTTTAAAATATCTAACATGTCATGCATTTGGCTCAGAACCTGGCACAGGGTAAGCATCTAATTAAATCAATATCTATCATCTTGAGATAATTATATTATTCGCTAAATGTTCAGTGTTTATGTTCTTTGGCTTTCCAACTGGCTTAACTTCTTGGAAGAAAGAATTATGTGCCATTTGACATTTTCATCTTTTCCAGATGTTAGCAAGATTCACTGCATAGGGCTGACCTTCAATGACAACAGAATAAATGAATCAATGTACCTCTAAACTTAAAATTGCTCTCATGATAGTTAGATGGTGAATTTGCTTATTTGGGTCAAAATATCTATTAAATGCACATTTAGCAAATATCTATGCCACTAGATCCAAGTCTAAGGACCGCAGATCAGGGCAGGTTCAAAATTCTAAGATCTATGTCAATGCATCTTAGAATCCATGCTATCACCAGTGTTTTAATTGGAGCTTCAGTCATAGGGAGAGTAAGGCAACATGGCAAAGAGTTGGAGAGCAAACAAGTTCACAGAGGAATGACAGCAAGTTGAAAGATCTCTGCATCAGAAAAAGTAGGGTAGGAGTTATTTAGGGAACGGTCTGTGGTAGGCAAGAAATACAAGTCCCAGGGGTGAGCATAGCATGGCATGGTTGGGAAGATATGTTTAAGGTAATTGGCAGAGGGACAGTCTGAGAGTCAGTTACTTTCAAGTATATTTGGTATCATGTATTAGAAATTCAGTTACTGAGACTAATTATGAGTAGGAATCAAACATGTAGAATGTAAGGGGTAAGTGGAGTTTTATTTAGAACCGGGTTCCACTTACCCCTTACAGTCCCAAGGCGGTATGTGGAACCCGATTCTAAATGAAACTCAACAGTAGTCAGTAAATCCAGAGAAAGATTCACTGCCATAGATTAAACTAGCATGATTGCTTACTTGAATTATGGCAATAATCTTCTATATGGCTCCTCCTCCTCTTGTCTTCCTCATTTTTCTTTCCATTCTACATACGGGGGGTCAAAATGAAATTTCCAAAATGTTAAAAATGTCCTACCATTCCCCTAATTTATATCCTCCAGTGGCTCCAAATTGCTCTTACAGTACAAACTCTCTAACTTCGGTTTACCAGGTCCTGCAAAATCTAAATTCTCTGACCTCCTGTATTGCGTCGCTCGATGATGTCATTTAAAAATCCAGCCACACTGAACTCTTCCCACTTGCTCCAATAGAACACCTGCTGTGGTCGTTCTTACTCCCAGGTTTCTCAAGGCTGTTTCTTCTGCCAGATAATTTTACCTCTTTTCTGTGCCAGGATAACATTTTTTTAAAAAAGCATCTTTCAGGTCTTGGTTAGAATGCATTTATTCTGGGAAACTCAAATTTGTCAAGTTTGGATTACTTGCCCCTTAGTTTCTTCTATGTACATATCACCTCCTCCTTCTATCCTACACTCTCCCTACCCCCAACACTCTCAAACTCTATCTGGGTAGGGATTATATAGATCCTCCTAAATTATACCTCCAGGGCATAACACACACAAAGTGTTCAGTAAATATTTGTTGACCAAATCAATGTATTCTGGAAGCTTGTTTATAAAGAACTGGCCCACTCTCTGATTCTGTGCAGTAACATTACAGGGCAGGTGCTTAGACTTGTCAGGCACTAAACTTTGAACTACTGGACAGAGGTTATAAGAAATCTTTTTAACTATATTCAGAAGTTGGGAATAAGTAAATTAAGAGACCTATCCCTGAAGGTTGAAGAGATAAAAGAGTTAAGTAGACTTGTATAAAAATTTTATATGTTCAAGTTGTGGTCAGCATGGAACTCAGTGGTTGCCCAATCATGACTGTTTCTTTTTCCAAGGTATTAATGTAATAGTAATTATTTATTGTGAACTATGTCCACATTAGCAATAATAATGAAAAAGGAGCTAATGATAATTATATCTTAGAATTTTCATACTATCAATACACTCCCATTCGTGAATATTGATGGTCTTTCTCTAATCTAGATTAGTTTATAAAACATAAAATAAATAAGTATTTTAGCAACCGACTGATAAGTGCAATTAGTGTGTGGAAAGAATATAAGTACTATCTTTTCTTGACCAGAATTATCCAGAGCAATCATCTACTTGGTTTTACTTGATCCTCCTTCTAAAATTTTTATATTCATTTTACTAGTATATTAAAAACTATATTTATAGCCAATTTTTTTTCATTTTACTAATGATATAAATACTTGAATGATAAAGTTAATATGAAATATTTTATCATATTATATAAAAACAAAGTAGGGTTTATTGTATCTGGAAGATATTTATTGTGACCTTGATAACTTGTGACCCCTCCTGTGATATGTCATCTTATCATTATCATTCAGAGACATTAAAAACATTTTATTTTGTTAGGTTAATCTCACCAGAGGATATTTTTTTCCATTGATTTTTAGAGAGAGTTGGAAGGGAGAGAGAGAGAGGAGAGAGAGAGAGAGAGAATGAATCATTGATGTGAGAGAGACACATCATTTGTTGCCTCATTGTTGATTGCCTCCCTAACCAGATCTGGGAACCAAACCTGCAATCCAGGTATGTACCTTTGACAGGGAATTGAACCTATAATCATTCAGTGCTTGATTGATACTAAGTCCAATCACTGGGCTACACTGGCTGAGGCAACAACATTTAATTAGTCAAGGATTCTGCCAAATTCATTTTACTGGTGATGTAGCATTGAGTTATTCCTGATCCCAGCCCCACCCCCCTTTTCTAATGACGGCTATGGTGGGCATCTACTCATCCTGACTTTTATACTACCCCTCTTGAAAAAAGTTCTCTTGTTGGGCAATCTTGTAGCACCCTATAGTTTTTCTTTAAAGTGCTTGTGAGAAACACTTTAAAGAAAAACTACATTTATTATGTTTTATACTTGTTTTTTACTGAGTTTATTACAAATAAATACAATAAAGGCAGACATTTATCTATTTGGTCTGTCAATTGTATTCTCTATTATCTAGCATGATACCTGGCATATATCATATTTTGTCAGAAAACAGAAATCCCACTAGTATTTTGGATAGGAAGAAAATTAATACAGAGCCTTGAAATTGCTGAGGGAGAGAAAGGCTGGAGGATTATTTTTCATCAAATTAAAAAGTGCAGGATTGCAGGGCAGCCACTATCCATGATCCCAGTTGCAAGGAATACTGAAGAGAGCTATTCCCAGGAGGACGGCTGGAGCCACTGGAAGCTTCTGATGACCTCAGCTGCCTGCTTCCAGCAGGTGATTCATGGGAGAAGCACAGACTGCCAAGGAGTGCTGCCAACAATGATCTCATCCGCCTGCAAGCAGCTGCTGCTGAGAAGAATGGCTTCTGCACAAGTCTTTGTGAACACCTCATTGGCAGAAGCCAACCCTGACTGTTGCTGGAAAGGGATTTTGGGACATGTAGTTCCATAATATAGACAGAGTCTAGAGCAAAGTTGATAAAAGGCAATTCATCCCCCCGGGTCATTAAGGAGAGAGATTCTAATTAGAGTAAATGAATTAGACTGTAAGCTCTATAATGAGAGAGATGTTTACTCAAAAGAAATCAATCTATCCCCAGTGCCTGGGTACTATAGCAGGGATGGTTAATTGAGCGACACAGAATCACACCACCCTCCCCTTCCAGATTGGACACTTGTGTCTGGGAACTGGCTACCTAGCTAGTTTTCCCAGTTCCCCTTGCATCTCAGTGGGACCATGTATCTAGTTCATGCCAATGTGCTGTAGGGAGTGATGTGGACTCAAAGCTGCTTAAGTGTCAGGCAAGCAATTTCTGAGATCTCTTTCTTTTTGCCTGTTGTCTAGCTGGGTGTGGAATACACAGCAGATGATTCTGAAGAGGTCTTAGGACAGGGCAGACTCACTGACAGAACTACCGGGGATTTCAGTGAATGAAAGCTGTTGATCTGATTACAATGTATGATGGGATTCTGTGTATGAGAACTACATCATGTAGCATAAAACCAATGAAATTTCAGGTTTGCTTGTTATAACAGTTGGTCACTCCTAAGTGCTTAAGAAATAGTCAATGAATAAATCAATAAAATAGAAAGGCTTACATGTCCTTTGCAAAGTCTACTAAGTTCATTGCTTAAGGATGGATGCCCTGACAGGCAAACTCCATTCTACCATGCTCTTCCTATGTGCTACTTCCCAGTAACAACTTCTCACACACTCCAGAAATGTTGTCCAAGCTAATTTGATGAGTAATTAGAAAGGCTGTCCCACTGTTAGAAATGTAAAACTCTTTGTAAAATATCTTTTTGATCAAAATGTTTTTGAAAAAAAAAATCATGACAGGTGGGTGTTAAGAGGTATCATTCTTAACATAACCAGCTTGCTTGATTAAAGCCCAGAATTCCTGTTTGGTACTTCCCTCAGATTAGTAATTTCTACTTACAAACAGAGTAAGTGAGGATACCGGGAGCCTGTGACATAGCTGAAACTTCACTCTCATCTTGTAACAGGTTCAGGTATTAGAAATTAGGAAGATTATTATTTTCTGATATTTCTTTAAAAAATTCTTCTACTAAATTACTTTAATCTTAGTAGCAGAGTTACAGTGATAGGCAATAATAACCAAGTGATAGGCATTCTATTAAGTGCTTTATGAGTATCACTGACTAGTAATTCTATACATCTATATATATAAAAGCCTAAGAGACTGTTGTGACCAGTGTTGACCAGTCATTATGATACATGCTAACCACCAGGGGGCAGATGCTCAATGCAGAAGTTGCCCCCTGGTGGTCAGTGTGCTTTCATAGCCAACCTCTCACAGTCCCTCCCCCCCGGCTGGCCTGCTGCCCTGATCAGCCCCAATTGGGACTGGGAAAGACAGCCCTGATAGGCCCTAATAGCTGGCTAGGTTGAGGGACCCCACCTGTGCATGAAGTTGTGCACCAGGCCTCTAGTACAGTGGTCTGCAAACTGTGGCTCGTGAGCCACATGCAGCTCTTTGGCCCCTTGAGTGTGGCTCTTCCACAAAATAACACGGCCTGGGCGAGTCTCTTTTGAAGAAGTGGCATTAGAAGAAGTTTAAGTTTAAAAAATTTGACTCTCAAAAGAAATTTCAATTGTTGTACTGTCGATATTTGGCTCTGTTGACTAATGAGTTTGGTGATCACTGCTCTAGTATAACAATAACTTCATTATTATCCCAATTTTACTGAAGAGGAAAATGGTGTTTAGAGAGATTAAGAAATATTCCTTAGCCCAGACAACTATTTAATGCTTTCTTTTTTTTAATTTAGAAAATAATGTATGCATTTGTAGGTCATTTGACTGATACACTCACAACCTGCAATAGAAAGTTTACATGCACCTTTTTGCAGGTTGTGTTGGGTCATTATTTTCTTTACTAAATATTCTGATAAAGAATAGTTTATTTCTTTACATATTTGGCAAGGAATTTCTATTGCCTGAAAATTTTACCTTTTATACTAATCTTCTGAGTATTTTATTTATTATAGAATTGATCTCTTTTTTTCCCTCATTGCTTTGAAAAATCAGAGAATATTTCATAAATGGTTAAGGACTACTAGAAAAATTGTTGTCTTAAACCTTCTCTTATTACTGAAGTATCTTTTTAAAAAATATATATTTTATTGATTTTTTTACAGAGAGGAAGGGAGAGGGATGGAGAGTTAGAAACATCGATGAGAGAGAAACATCGACCAGCTGCCTCCTGCACAACCCCAACTGGGGATGTGCCTGCAACCAAGGTACATGCCCTTGACTGGAATCGAACCTGGGACCTTTCAGTCTGCAGACTGACGCTCTATCCACTGAGCCAAACCGGTTCAGCTACTGTAGTATCTTAAAACTAGAAATTAAAGGGACTTTCTTAAAGAAAATTTGTTTATAACTATAAATTTTAGTTTATACCTATAAATATTATTTATAGCAATTTTCACAAAATAAAAACCTAAACATTGAATAAAATAAAATGTGAGCTTTTGATTTGGGATATAAACTATTTCTCTGTTGATACGGTCTAATAACATCAACAACTGCTGCTGTGAATACAATGGACATGCTTCTTCTTCTTGTTGCCACAATTATCTGAGTACTCGTTATTTCTTCTCACCATACTAGGTGCATACATATGAGAACAATAGTCTTTAAAACCTTGTGGAATAGGAAGTATTATCCCTGTTTTACAGGTGAGTAACAGAGGTTAAGGAAGTTTTTTAAAAAAACTTTCCCTCATGGACATAGATAGAATTAGTGAAAGAGGTGAGATTTGAACTGATTTCAAGTCCTATCTTTCATTACACCATGCTGCCTCTCCTAACTCATTGATAAAGGGACATTTGAAATAGTTCCATTTATTTACCTGGAATCAAAGAGATATGCTGAGTTGTCTATTCGAGGGCTTCCTCGAATATCATGGACTTCCAAACATATATCAAAGGCTAAGTGTCCATCTGTCTGACTGGTAGCTATGATGTGTACTGACCACCAGGGGGCAGATGCTCAACACAGGAGCTGCCATGACATGCACTGGTCATTTAAAAATAAACTGCACTGTGGACCTGGTGCCAACAAACCAACACAGGTCCTGCCACCACCCTGGAGCAACAGCCCAGAAAATCGCAGCCAATGCTTCCAAGACCCCATGGTGCAAAATGCGCCCCACAGCCCAGCCCAGCCAGCTTAGAAATAGTTGCTGTGGGCTCCAGGTAATGACATCATGTAGCAATGCCTAGCTTCCTCTCCCTAGTGACTAGCCTCCTTGGAGTTTCTTAAGCCCAGGGCCCCAACTTGCTTTATAGCCAAGTGCAAGTTTAACCAAATGTTTATGAAGCATTTTCCTGTGTCTCATCTCATTTTTTAAATTAATTTTTTCTTTATTGATTAAGGTATTACATATATGTTCTTATCCTCCCATATTGCCCCCCTCTCCACTCATACCCTCTCATATAAGTCTAATCAACGAACACAGATGTGTCATCTCATTTGATCCTCACAGAAGTCCTGGAGTAGGTAAATAGGAGACTTGATAGAATCCTATTTTATTTTCATTAGCCAGAAAATGGAAATTTAGAAAGTTTAGAAACTTGACCTAACTGAAAAGAAGAAATGGTGGACCTTAAAAACAACTTCAGGTTTTCTCACTGCACAGAATATAGTCAAATACTGCTACAGTTAAATAATTTGTTCTTCCTGCATGATCTACATTAATAATCTGTTTCTTATTGATATTTACTGCTGTGTTGCTGACAATTACCTGAAAGAGAAGTTGGGGTGCTTCACTGATTTGGAAAAAGTTTAGCTAAATCAGAAAGCATGTCTAATTAAGCCAGTTTATTCTATCCTATATAATAAAGAGGTAATATGCAAATTGACTGTCACAACCTCACACAAGATGGCTGCCCCAAGTGGTCACAAAATGGCTTCTCCCATGAAGTCACAATATGGCCACCCCTATGTGGTCACAAGATGTCTGCCACAAAATGGCCAGCAGGAGAGGGCAGGTGTGGGCAACCAGGCCTGCAAGGGAGGGCAGTTGGGGACAACCAGGCTGTCGGGGGAGGGCAGCTGTGGGTGACTGGGCCTACAGGTTGGCAGTGGAGGGCAGTTGTGAGTGACTGGATCTGCAGGGGAGAGCAATTGGAGACAACCAGGCCTGCAGGGGAAGGCAGTTGTGAGGGACGAGGGTGGCAGATGAGGGCAATTAAGGGCAACCAGACTGGCAAGAGAGAGCAGTTAGGGGCAACCAGGCCTTCGGGGGAAGGCAGTTGGGGGTGACTGGGCCTGCAGGGGAGGGAGGGTAGTTGGGGGGGGCAGGCTTGCAGGGAAGAGAAGTTGGGGTTGACCAGGCTTTCAGAGGAGGGCAGTTGGAGGGAGACCATGCCTGCAGGGGAGGGCAATTGGGGGTGATCAGGCTGGCCTAGGAGGGCAGTTTGGAGCAATCAGGCTGGCAGAGGAGTGGTTAAGGGGTGATCAGGCAGGCAGTCAGGCAGGTGAGTGGTTGGGAGCCAGCAGTCCTGGATTGTGAGAGGGATGTCTGACTGCCATTTTAGGCCCGATCCCTAATCCAGCAGTTGGACATCCCCTATGGGGTCCCAGATTGGAGAGGGTGCAAGATGGTCTGAGGGACAACCCCTCCCCAGTGCACAAACTTCGTGCATTGGGCCTCTAGTATATATGTACAAAAGGCTAAGTTGACTTGTGCATGCCCAGTGCATATAAAGCTCTTGCTGGTGCCAATTGCATGTCAATCGATCGTATGTGTTTCAATCTGTCATTGTCGATCATTAATTTGGGTGACACTTCTATTAGAGAGAAAGAACAAATAGCAATATTAAAATATTTCTTTTAATTAATTTCCTTTCAATGTACATGAATCCATGTACTGGGACACTAGTATGTTATAGTTTTCTACCTCTTTTTTCTCTCCTTCTTATGAGCTGCCTTCTTAATCTTTTCTGCTACCCAGGTCCTAGCCAGCTGATAACTTCCACACTACATTTTTATCGAGTTGGTAATAGATAAATGCCAGGCCAATGCTTCCCTTATGAAGCCTTCCAAGATTCTTCCCATGCATGTGATCCTTGATAGGAGGAAGTGCTGGTCTGAAGGAGTGGAAAGGAAGGACCAATAGGTCAGGCAACCAGCTTAGCAGAGAGAACAACAGAGAAGACCTAATTATTTTGGATCCACCAGTTCACAGAAGACTGTTAAGAAAAGGCATGCCATTCACCTCTAATGATGAACAGCATTGATCCCAATAGCACTATTGCTTTAGCTCTATAATTTTATGGAGCAGAAGAGGAGAAATAAGCCTGTAAAACAAGCAAAGGTTGACTTGATAAAATTACAGGCATTATTTTAAAATTAAAGTGTGCCCATAGTTCTTACCGGCTATTTAACTTCCCTTTTTACTGCCCAGGAACTACCCTCTCTCACACACAGCTGTTTCCCACCCCGAAAGCTTATACACCAGCTGATGAGCTTAGTGTCTGGGAGAGGAACTGGCATATGGCTTATTACAGCAGTGATTCTACACATTGGAATCACCTGGGAAACCTTAACAACCCTCCCGCCTGAATTTCCCCTTCAGAAATTCTGATTTAATTGGTCTGGGCACGGGGAATTTTAAAACCTCCCTAAGCACTTCTAATGTGGAGTCAAGGCTGAGAGCTGGTGAGCAGCAATGCTGGCTCTGGGAGCCTGCTTCTCCATGCTGAAAATCCTTGGAATTCATAAGGTAGCATGACATTAACTAGCTACTCCTGCTATTTCCTCTTATATTTTCTTCATAATTTCTATATCTCTTTCCTCTCTCTCTCTCTCTCTCTCTCTCTCTCTCTCTCTCTCTCTCTGATGAACCCAAGGCTCTTTGATGAGAAAGCAAGTGGGCCTTAAAAAAGAAATGTTTTGGGAATTGGCATCTTGAGACCAGCTGAACTAGGTAAGAATTCATTCTTTGGCTTGGCTGCTTGGCCAGCTGGAAAATGAACAGATTAGAGATGGTAGAAGATGAATTAGAGCGTAAGAAAAGACAGTACAGCGGAAAAATGGACTTGGAATTAAAACACTTGGATTCTTTTCTGGCTTTGCTACTTATTTTATTTGACTGGGTCATTTTTCCCATTAGTAGAATAAGAAACTGACTATTTGATTCCTGAAGTGTTTTATTTTTTAATTTCTTTTAGTTTATTTTAAAATTTAAATTCCTTATTACTTAAAGTATTACATAAGTCTCCTTTCCCCCCCCCTTGACCTCTCCTTGGCTACCCCCAGCTCCCAGCACATGCCTTCACCCCCCTACTGTCTGTGTTCATTGGTTATGCTCATATAAATGCATACAAGTCTTTTGGTTGATCTCTTACCTTACCTCCTCACCTCCCACATTCCCTCATAGGTTGTACAGTCTGTTCATTGTCTATGGTTCTATTTTAGTTAATCAGTTTATGTTGTTCATTATATTCCACAAATGAGTGAGATCATGTGATATTTATGTTTCTCCGACTGACTTATTTTACTTAGCATGATGCACTCTAGTTCCATCCATGCTGTTGCAAATGGTAACAACTCCTTTTTTTACAGCAGTGTGGTATTCCATTGTGTAAATGTGCCATAGTTTTCTAATCTACTCATCTTCTGGGCACTTAAGGTGTTTCCAAATCTTAGCTATGGTGAATTGTGCTGCCATGAACATAGGGGTGAATATATCCTTTCTGACTGGTGTTTCTGTTTTCTTGGGACCAAACAATAGAATGTAGATTTAATGTTAGAAGCCTTAAGGACTAAATATAATAGTCTCCCCATGTCCATGGGACATACGTTACAAGACCCCAGTAGGTGCCTGAAAAGGTGAATAACACCAAAAAAATGTACTACTTTTCCCTATACCTACATATATATGGTTAAATACAATTTATAAAGTATGTACAGTAAGGGATTAACAACAACAATTAAAATGATTATAATAGTATGTTATAATAAAATTTCTGTGAATGTGGCCTCTCTTAAAACCTTTATGGTACTGTACTCATCCTTCTGCTGATGATATGAGATAATACAATGCTTATGTGATGAGATGAAGGAAGTGAATGATGTGGGGAGGCACTGAGATGGAGTTTTAAGTTAATACTGACTTTTTGAGACTTTGTCAGAGCAGTGATGATATTGATGGCTAGGTGTCAGGAGCAGACAATGTCAACAGTTGGGGATCCTTGACAGTGGAGGGTTTTTTTTGTTTTTGTTTTTGTTTTACTAGCTAGCATGAATACACAGTGGATATTCTGGACAAAGGAATGATTCAAGTACAGCAGGCGACAGAGCACAATGGTGTGAGATTTGCTCATATAACTCAGAAGGTGTGTAATTTAAATTAATTTTTAGAATATTCAATTTAATATCTTTAGACTGTGGTTTAACACAGGTACCTGAAACCACATATAAGGGGGAGGGAGGACTACTGTAGAGTGCTTTCTAGGGTAAAATATTTAGGCACATGAATTAGATTCCTAGAACATATCTATTAATAGTCCTGAATCTACTAATTCTCTCATATTTTTTATAGGAGCTCTATGGAGTGGGTAAAAATTATTTTGGTCTGGAGGATGGTAAAGCCAATATTTTTTTATTCACTTTGACAGAGAAACCAAATCTCTATAGGATGGCTGGAAAAACCTGATTTTAAGTATCATGCTGTTGAGACATGCTGACGCCACATGCTTTTCTAGGTAACTACTTTGCTTAGTTGTATGATCTTATTGTGACTCATTGGATTTTAAGAAAGTTGGCTAGGGGTGATGATTTAGAGTATATCAATGCTTTCATTCCTGCAGCAGATCAAAGGCAACTTCCTGGCTTGTAAAGAAGTGTTTAGTAAGGCACAGCATACAGACGACCTTTAAGGGGTGACATCTAGGGGACAGTTGTTTGGGTTAAATGAGACGAGTAGGAAGTATCTGAACAGTCAACACACAATGAATATGAATCCTTTTCTTTCTCAGCAAGGTGCCAACCACCACACAAAATTTATGTTGTCATTAAATCTGATTGACCTGATGACATAAAAGGACAACTATGTCTAACATACCAGTGGAACCTCTTTTCCACTTTCCTTCCTCACTGGCTATCATTTTGTCATTCTAGTAAGATAAAGAGGGAAGGAAAGTAAGCTTGACAGCTGGAAAGTCTCATGGAAGATACGATACTTGAAAGAAGGACAGTTAGAGAAGTAGGTTTGGAGAATTAGGGGTAATTAAATCAAATGGAGAAACATGAACAAAGGATGAGAGATGTCATGATAGAGTTCCTCTAAGAGGAAGCTCATTCTAGGTGAGTAAAAGAAGATACTCAACTGAACTAAAAAAGAGGGAGAGAGAGAGAGAGAGAGAGAGAGAGAGAGAGAGAGAGAGAGAGAGAAAGAAACATCAATGAGAGAGAAACATTGATCAGCTGCCTCCCCCACTGGGGATCAAGCCCACAATTGGCACATGTGCCCTGACCAGAAAACCTTTGACCTCTTTGTGCATAGGTCAACACCCAACCAACTGAGCCACACCAGCTGAACAAATCTGCACTTTTTTGAAAGTTCAATGGGGATATAAAAGCTACCAATCTATGTAGTATAAAGTGAAGAGTAGACAAGTTTGATGGCAAAATTTAGTGATTCAGAAAACAATTACATGTTTCACAATTATTCATTAAGCTGAAAATGTTTGCTCTTTGTTTATACCCCAATTCTACTATGACAGTAATCCTTTTTACTATATACTACAATGTTGGAACATATTTATTTTTAATCAGTAGCTTAATATTTAGCACCAGCTAATTAGAAATTCCTTCAGATTTACACATGAAGGGAATTTTTCACAAATCTTAAAAGAAGAAATTAAAAAATATATTTTTGATATAAGAAAATAGAATGCCTAGTTGTCTTTGCCTTCTTTGAAGGTAGGGATATTATAAATGTAATTTTATCTGTACCTTAGATATTCAAATAGAAAACCTTATTTAAATTTAAGCATTTTAGAAAAAAAACCCATTTAATATGGATTCTACATCATTAGTCATATAATAACAAAGGTATAATTTTCCTGAAAAAAATTATATTTTTAGCAGGAATATTTTCATGCAGAGCATCTTATTTTTCTCTGAAAGTCATATGCTTTTCCCAGAAATCAATAATTTCATTTCAGGATATAAATCAGTAGTTTTCTTTCTTCCACAATCTGTTGATAGTGTGGGAAACTTGAACTTGAGACTACTCTGTGTAGCCATCTAGATCTTGAAATTAGTATGTCTTTCTCAATGGGGACATCATTTGAAAAGGGAATCAACGTACTGATTTAGCATAGAAACATTGCAGAAGCATTTCCCCATGACATCATGAGAATTCAAAATGAAAGTTATAAGGAAGTTGCAAGGAAAGGAAGATGTCTTAAAATTTAAATACTCCAGGAAACTTCAATAAAACTGAGAGATAATTTTCCACGGGTCTAGTAATGACTCCCTGCTGAGTTAAGCTTTAAACTGAAATGATAGCTATATATTTTTAAAAATTTCACTTGCAAAGTTTAAAAAATCAACTATAAGAGAAATCAAATGAAAAATTAAAATTTTAAAAGTTCTCCAGATGACTCTTACGTGCTGCTGAGGTTCAGAAATCCTGTTTCCTGTTTGAAATATGACCTCTTTCACTCAGTCCAAATTCTTGAAAGTAAAGCTTTTCTTAATTTAATATTAAGCAAATATTAAACATGAGAAAATATCTACATATTAAAAATTCTCATAGGAAACAGGAGATTTTAGCTATTGTACACTTGATTGTTTTATTCTATTCTAGCAATTTTCCATGAATTGTTCCACCTCTTTTGTAAATCATCCTCTATTCTTCATACTTTCAGTCCCTCCCTAACTCCGGACTTTGTTGCTTTATCATTTTGGCAACTATTATTTTTCTCGCCTCAATTTGCTGCTTCCCCCTCTTTATCTTTTCTTTTTGGTCTCTTTCAACCACGTTCATACTCATTCTGTCTATTAGTGACCCAGCTCCATCACAATCTCACAGGTTTTGTTCTGCCCACTCATTCAGACAGTTTGAGGTGCTGTTTGAGATCATAAAGGTTTGGCTCCTGCTTGGAGAAACTTCCATTTTTTCTATTCATCCTGCCAAATCCCTGACTCCATGTAAACTGCAGTGTGAATTTTGTCTCCTGATGAAAAGATGAAAATACCAGTTCCCCTCACCCAATCAAATGAAAACCAGCCCTTATGACAAAGGATGCATTTTCAGAGAATATGGCTTGGTTTGATAAATTTTGATGGTTTTATTTTATTTTTTTAAATTTATATTCTTAATTGCAGAGGGAGAAGGAGAGAGAGAGATAGAAACATCAAAGATGAGAGAGAATAATTGATTAGTTGCCTTCTGCATGCATCCCAATGGGGATTGAGCCCATAAACCGGGCATGAGCCCTGACTGGTAATTGAAGCATCATCTCCTGATTCATAGGTCGATGTTTAACCACTGAGCTATGCTGGTTGGGCACCTATGATGCCTTTAGAAATTTTCTATGGAGACAGAAGAATCATTTGAAAATATCCTTTGGTATTAAAATAATCACAGAAACTTTCTGAAATCTTCATATAGGATGAACCCTAAGACTTAACTATTGGATAACTTGTATTAGGTTTTCTTCCATGAATGTTATATAGAACTTGATTCCATGTGTTTTTCTCTTGCCATGACTAGTCCACTTTGACTATGAGTTCAAAAGGATTTTAATGCTCTTTAACACCTATAAAAAGAAGCAAGCAGTTTATAGGCATCAGAGTGGGCCATGTGTCTTGGCTTCAGCACCTGAGAAAACTTGAAGTTATTCACAGAGAGCATCAACAGTGAATTCAGAATAGGGTTTAGATAGGAAACACCTCAATAGGAGATGAGCATCATGAGAGAAGTAGCAAAAACTGAAGCAGGCACTACCTCCCCATCCCTCTCAGATTTGATTGGACTTAACTTGAATTGTCACACTCATAGAATTCAGAAAAATATATAAAAATCCTTAGGAGTTCTTGGGAGAGTAACCAGAAGAAAGACTTCTCTGTGAGGAACAGGTCAATGAATGGGGCTGCTCAATATGTAAAAAAAAAGAGAGCTTACCAGTCAGTGTATCTAATCACTATTTTAAAACATTTAAAGTGGTCTTGTGAGGAAGATGCTCACAATTCGTTCTGTAAATACTATTAGGTAAGAGGTTATGAAGTTATGAACATAGGGTGTGTTTGGAAGGATGTGAAGAAGAAAGCAAATGCGTGACAAAAAAATCTAGATATTTTTTAAAAATTTATCTTTATTGTTGAAGGTATTACAGATGTCCCTGTTTTTCCCCCCATTGAACCTCCCTACCCCCCATCACTCCAAGCCTTCACTGCACTATTGTCCGCATCCATGGGTTATACATACTAGTACATATGCATATAAGTTCTTTGGTTAAATCTTGATCTCCAAGAAAACAATTTCTAATATTCTAGGATTTACAACATTTTTCTACATGTTGATTTTTTTAATGAATTATCTCTCACTTAATTTAGAACTTAATAAAGAATTATTTATTTCTTTTATATATAATCCTAGGTTATTTAACTTTTCTTGGACTCAGTTTCCTTATTTTACCACATAGTAAGCTTTATGTAGGTATGAGATGTTGTTGTTGCCTAGCAAAAACATTTTTTTTAAAATGTTGAATTTTTTAGTGTGATTTACCGAGTTTTAGGAAATAATGCTTTTCACTATCTGGAATAAGTTGTTCTAAAAGGCTGTAGGTAAATTATGGAGTTAATTTTCCAATATCACAGCCTTACCATCACATAGGTTATTTAGAATAGAATGTCTCTGCATATTTAAAATCACATCTGAGAAAATATTTACACAGGAAAACTTGAGGGATGTAGCTGAATTTAGGATGGGGATCTTCTTTTGGAAGTTTATTTCTTTCCTATGCAATGTGAAAAGTAATGACAACAAAAAGAACTTTAAAAAATCTGAAATTGTATAAACATTTAAATTTTAAATATTTTAAAAATGTTAAATATATAAATTTTAAAACTTAACATTTTTAAAATATTTAAAAGTTTTGCAAATAATGAGTAAATACAGGGTAAGGCAAGGTACATTTACAGTTGTAAGGACTCAAAACACAGAATTTGTTCTTGTATTGTCATTAATCATGGTATTATTTTCCATAGAAACAGCTGAAAACCTACTTTTGCCCTACTCTATATAAGATTCCCTAAGTTAAGAGCATCTCTTGAGTTTCACAGACAAGGAGTTCATCACCACCAAACCAGTATTATATGAAATGTTGAAGTATACTCTTTAAGAAGAGGAAGAAGGAGAAAAAGATAAAAATATGAACAACAAAATGGCAACAAATATATACCTATTAACAATTGAATCTAAAAATCAAAATACATGAATAAGAAATACAATCAACAGAAAAAAACTGGTGAATAAAATAGAATCAGAGGGATAGAAATGGAACAGACAGATAATTCTCAGAGGGATGGAGGGTGGAACAGGCAGGAAGAGATTACTAGTAAACAAAGATCCATCTTATATGCATGTATGCCTTACCTATGGACACAGACAATAGGGTGGCAAAGGTACGGGGCGGGTTGGGAGGGGGAATAAGCTGGAGGGAGGCAATGGGGAAGAAAAAGAGGGACATCTGTAATACTATCAACAATAAAGGGGAAAAAGAAAAAAAGAGATCTCTTGAAAACATTAGTTATGCACAGCATCCAAATAAATATTTAAAAATCATTAAAAAAAATAAACAGGATAAAAGAAAATATCTTGTGCTAGATCCTACAATTTTAGAAGCATTGACAATTGAGAAAAAGAAAACTTGGCAAAATGCACATAAATACATTTTTATTTTATTAAAAATGATTGTCCAGTCCAGTCAGCATGGCTCAGTGGTTGAGCATCAACCTATGAACCAGGTGGTCAGAGTTCCATTCCTGGTCAGGGCACATGCCTGGGTTGTGGGCTCCATCCCCAGTGTAGGGCATGCAGAGAGAGGCCAATTGATGATTCTCTCTCATCATTGATGTTTCTCTCTCTCCTTCTCCCTAAAATCAATAAAAAATTTTTTTTTAAAAAATGATTGCCCAAACTAAATAACTTGAAAGACCTTCACAAATGAAACAACTAAAGTTCTGAATAAAATGGGGGGGGAAAGGATGTAAAAAAAATGGAGATTAAAAAAAAACAAAAAACTCCCACATAAAACAAAACAGAAATCTTACACAGATAAAATCACTATTAATATACTCATGTACTTTATTTCACTTATTATCTCTATGTAGAAAATGCTCTAGAAAATTGGGTTGCTTCTTGAAGTGGAGGATTAGGAGGCCTGGTTCAAAGTTTTTTTTTTATTTTTATTTTTTTAATTTTATTTTATTAAGGTATTATCTGTATACATAGCTTATCATTGCCCCCTCCCCCCCCATAGATGCCCTCCCTCCCCAGAGTTTTGTGTCCATTGGTTATTCTTATATGCAAGCATACCAGTCCTTTGGTTGATCTCTTATCTCCCCCAGATCTCCCTACCCTCCCCCCCCACCACGCTGTCATTTGACAGACTGCCTGTTGTTTTACTGTCACTATATCAATCTTTCTGTTCATTCGTTTATAATGATCTTTAATATCCATAAATGAGTGAGGTCATGTAGTGTTTCTATTTCATTGACTGGCTTATTTCACTCAGCATGATGCTCTCCAATTCCATCCAAGTTACTGCAAATGATGAGAATTCCTTCCTTTTTATGGCAGCATAGTATTCCATGGTGTAGATGTACCATAGTTTTCTGATCCATTCATCTGCTGACAGGCACCTAGGCTGTTTCCAAATCCTAGCTATTGTAAATTGTGCTGCTATGAACATAGGGGTGCATATATCCTTTCTGATTGGTCTTTCTAGTTTCTTGGGGTATATTCCTAGTAGTGGGATTACTGGGTCAAATGGGAGTTCCATTTTCAGTTTTTTGAGGAAGCTCCATACTGTTTTCCAGAGTGGTTGCACCAACCTACAATCCCACCAGCAGTGCACGAGGGTTCCTTTTTCTCCACAACCTCGCCAACATTTGTTGTTTGTTGTTTTGTTGATGTTGGCCATTCTGACAGGTGTGAGATGGTACCGCATTGTTGTTTTGATTTGCATCTCTCGGATAATTAGTGACTTGGAGCATGTTTTCATGTGCCTCTTGGCCTTCCTTCTGTCTTCTTTTGAGAGGATTCTATTTAGGTCCATTGCCCATTTTTTAATTGGCTCATTCATTTTCCTTTTATTGAGTTGTATAAGCTGTCTGTAGATTTTGGAGATTAAGCCTTTATCAGTGATATCGTTTGCAAATATGTTCTCCCATACAGTGGGTTTTCTTGTTGTTTTGTTGATGGTTTCTTTTGACGTAAAAAAGCTTTTTATTTTGATGTAGTCCCATTTGTTTATTTTCTCTTTAGCTTCCATTGCCCAAGGGTTAGTATCAGTGAAGAAGTTCTTTAGGCATATGTCTGAGATTTTGCTGCCTGTGGATGCCTCTAGTATTTTTATGGTTTCCCGTCTTATGTTTAAGTCCTGTATCCATTTTGAGTTTATTTTTGTGTATGGTGTAAGTTGGTGATCTAGTTTCATTCTTTTGCATGTATCTGTCCAATTTTCCCAACACCATTTATTAAAAAGACTGTCTTGACTCCATTGTATGTTCGTGCCTCCTTTGTCAAATATTAATTGAGCATATTGATTTGGGTTGATGTCTGGATTCTCTAATCTATTCCATTGATCAATATGTCTGTTCTTGTGCCAGTACCAGGCTGTTTTGAGAACAGTTGCTTTGTAATACAGCTTGAAATCTGGTATTGAGATTCCTCCTACTTTACTCTTATTTCTTAAGATTGCTGAGGCTATTCGGGGTCTTTTATTGTTCCAAATGAATTTTTGGAGAGTTCTTTCTAGGTCTGTGAAGTATGTCCATGGTATTTTCATGGGGAGTGCATTGAACTTATATATTGCTTTGGGAAGTATGGACATTTTGATGATGTTGATTCTACCAATCCATGAACATGGTATGTTCTTCCATCTGTTTACATCTTTCTCTATTTCTTTTTTCAGTGTCGTGTAGTTTTCTGCATATAGGTCTTTTACCTCCTTGGTTAAGTTTATTCCTAGGTATCTTAATTTTTTTGGTGCGATGGTAAACGGGATTGCTTTTTTAGTCTCTGTTTCTGTAAGTTCATTATTGGTGTAGAGAAATGCCATTGATTTCTTGGCATTTATTTTGTATCCTGCTACCTTGCCAAATTCATTTATTAAGTCTATTAGCTTTTTGATGGAGTCTCTTGGGTTTTTTATGTACAATATCATGTCATCTGCAAATAGTGACAGCTTTACTTCTTCTTTTCTGATTTTGATGCCTTTTATTTCCTCTTCTTGTCTAATTGCGATGGCGAGTACTTCCAGTACTATGTCAAAGAGGAGTGGTGAGAGTGGGCATCCCTGTCTTGTTCCTGTTCTTAGAGGGAATGGTTTTAGTTTTTGCCCATTGAGCATGATGTTGGCTGTGGGTTTATCATATATAGCTTTTATTATGTTGAGGTATGATCCTTGTACTCCCACCTTGTTGAGAGTTTTTATCAGGAAAGGGTGTTGGATTTTATCAAATGCCTTTTCTGCATCGATAGATATGACCATATGATTTTTATCTCTCAATTTGTTTATGTGATGTATCACGTTTATTGATTTGCGAATATTGTACCATCCTTGCATTCCTGGAATAAAACCTACTTGGTCATGGTGTATGATCTTCCTGATGTACTGCTGGAGCCGATTTGCTAGAATTTTGTTGAGGATTTTGGCATCTATGTTCATGAGGGATATTGGCCTGTAATTCTCTTTCATTGAGTTGTCTTTATCTGGTTTTGGTATTAGGGTGATGCTGGCTTCATAAAAGGAGTTTGGCAGTGTTCCTTCCTCTTGAATTTTTTGGAAAAGTCTGAGGAGGATAGGTTTTAGTTCTTCCTTGAATGTTTGGTAAAACTCTCCTGTGAAGCCATCTGGCCCTGGGCTTTTGTTTGCTGGAAGCTTTTTGATGACTGCTTCAATTTCTTCCCAAGTTACTGGTCTATTGAGATTTTTAGATTCTTCCTGATTGAGTTTTGGAAGGTTGTATTTTTCTAGGAATATGTCCATTTCCTCCAGGTTGTCCAGTTTGTTGGAATAGAGTTGTTCATAGTATTTTGTAACAATCCTTTGTATTTCGGCGGGTCTGTTGTTATTTCACCTCTTTCATTTCTAATTTTGTTTATTTGGGTCCTCTCTCTTTGTTTCTTGGTTAGCCTTGCTAGAGGCTCATCAATCTTGTTAATCCTTTCAAAGAACCAGCTCTTGCTTTTGTTGATCTTATGTATTGTGTCTTTGGTCTCTATGTCGTTAATCTCCGCTCTGATTTTTATTATTTCCTTCCTTCTGCTTACAGTGGGCCTTTCTTGCTGTTCTTTTTCTAACTGTTTGAGTTGTAGGGTAAGATAATTTGTTACCATTCTTTCTTGTTTTTTGCAATAGGCTTGTAGGGATATGAACTTCCCTCTCAAAACAGCTTTTACTGTGTCCCATAGATTTTGGATTGTTGTGTTTTCATTGTCATTAGTTGCCATGATGTTTTTGATTTCTTCCTTGATTTCTCTGATAACCCAGTCTTTGTTCAATAGCATGCTATTTAGTCTCCATGTGTTTAATTTCTTTGGCTTATTATTATTGTAGTTGATTTCCAATTTTATGGCACTGTGATCTGAGAAAATGCTTGATAAGATTTCTATCTTCTTGAATTTGAAGAGACTTTGCCTATGTCCCAATATGTGGTCTATCTTTGAGAATGACCCGTGTGGACTTGAGAAGAATGTATATTCTGTGGCTTTGGGATGAAATGTTCTGAAGATGTCAGTTAATTCCATCTGGTCTAATACGTCATTTAGAATTGACGTTTCTTTACTGATTTTTTGTTTAGATGATTTGTCCAGAGGTGACAATGGAGTATTAAAATCTCCTACTATGATTGCATTGCTATTAATCTGTCCCTTAATGTCCTCCAGCAGTTTCTTTATGTATTTGGGTGCTCCCAAATTGGGTGCATATATGTTTACCAGGGTTATTTCTTCTTGTTGGATTACACCCTTTAGTATTATGAAGTGGCCTTCCTTATCTCTTGTTATGTCCTTCACTTTAAGATCTAGTTTGTCAGATATAAGTATTGCTACCCCAGCTTTTTTTTCGTTTCCGTTTGCCTGGAAAATCTTTTTCCATCCTTTCACCTTCAGTCTGTGGGCATCTGTTTTTATGAGGTGGGTTTCTTGTAGACAGCAGATGAGTGGGTTTTGCTTTCTTATCCATTCTGTTACCTTATGTCTTTTAATTGGAGCATTTAAACCATTTACATTTAAAGTAATTATTGAAAGGTAGGTATTTGAAGCCATTTTTATTCTATCCCCCTGTGTTCCTTCTTCACTTCCTATTTCTTAATTATTACAGTAGACCCTTTAGCATTTCTTGCATTGCTGGTTTGTTGGAGATAAATTCCTTTAGTCTGTTTTTGTCGGTGAAGCTCCTGATTACACCTTCAATTTTGATTGACAGCCTTGCGGGGTACAGTATTCTTGGGTTCAGACCCTTCCTTTGCATGACTTTGTATATGTCATCCCATTCCCTTCTGGCCTGATGAGTTTCTGTTGAGAAATCAGTTGCTAGTCTGATGGGGTTTCCTTTATATGTAACTTTCTGTCTCTCTCTGGCTGCTTTTAAGATTCTGGTTTTGTCGATGTTTTTTGCCAGTTTAATTATAATGTGTCTGGGTGTTGATCTTTGGGGGTTCATTTTGTTGGGGACCCTTCGAGCATCTTGGATTTGTGTTGGTTTTTTCTTCTCTATCTCAGGAAAGTTTTCTGTCATTATTTCTTGAAATACTTTTTCCATATCTTGCTCAGTTTCCTTTCCTTCTGGAACCCCTATTATTCTAATATTGTTTTGTTTTGTATTGTCCCAAAGCTCCCTTAGGCTCTCCTCCTGTTTTTTAATTTTTTTTTTAGCAACTGCTGTAATTGGGTATTTTTTTCCATTTTGTCTTCTAGCTCACTGATGCGGTCTTCTGCTTCATCTAGTCTACTCTTGATGCTTTCTATTGAGTTCTTCATAGTAGTGTCATTTTTCATTTCTTCTTGGGTCACCTTCATTTCCTCTTGGGTCTTCTTCATTTCCTCTTGGGTCTTATTCATATTGTCAAATTTGTCTTCCATTCTTTTTAGCCAACTTATGATTATTACTCTGAATTCTTGCTCTGGTAGGTTGCTTGCCTCTAACTCGTTTACTTCATTTTCTGGTGATGGTTGATTTTCTTTCACAGGCGGGTTGTTTCTTAGTCTCCCCATGATCTCTCTTTATAGGGTGCCTGGTTACGTAGTTCTCTCCCTCCTGCTTTGATTTAAAGGCACAAAATACAGCACAACCAGGTACAACACACAAGGCACTGGACAGAAATGTGTTTGCAATATTAATATCCTCCAATAAAGGTGTCTAGAATCCAGATAACAAGAACATACAATCCAATAAAAAGAATAAGCAAACCAATCTTACACACACAAAAATAAGCATAAACCTTTGATATAGTTAGCATTCGACATACAGCAACAAAGGGGTAGAGAGAAGGCTTTTTTTTTTTTTGGTGGGGGGGCAGTGACAAGGTAGGTGTGAATGGGACTGGAGCAGGGGGTTGGGAATTATATATACACAGGTCAGGTGAAAATTTTGGAGAGGGTAAACAGAAAGAGTAAGGAAAATCTATAGCAGTAAAGGGTTAAGATAAGCAGGACACCAAAGGTAAAGGGTTAGGAATAGAGAGATGTCATAAAGGTAGGTTTGAGATAGAATAGAGCGTTGGAGAAAGCAAGGTATGTATAGTTTTTAGAATAGTAATCCCGAAGGGGGAAATAGAGAAAAAAAGAAATAGAGGAAAAAGGAAAAAAAAAAGAAAGCAAAAAAAAAAAAGGATTATAATATGACACTTAAAAAGTAGTAATAAAAATAAAGAAAAGAAAATAAGATAAAAAAGATAAAAAAGGTAAAATAGTAGTAGTAATAATGTTGATTACCTATAAAGATGAATTAATTAAAAAGGTAAAATCTAGTGATGGCAGATGAAAAAAAATTTCTTGAGTAAACTTTGCAATTAAAGTAGGTAAAAAACAAAAATTCAACAGTTAAAAAAATAAAAATTGAAAATTAAAAATTAAACAAAATTTGCAGTAATGAAGGTCATTCACTTACTGTGTTGCTATGTCTCGCACACCTGTTCCCAGTCTGGGCGGTAGTTGCAGTTCACTGTGTTTCACCGTTCCTCCGTGTTGATTACAAGACCTGATTTTTAAGCCAATCTAGAGACCCTATGTGCTTTAGCCTCTGGGTGGCAGTGTTTCTGGATGACTTCCAGGACTCTAAAGCCTTTCTAGCTTTTTCCCCTTCTCTGTGTCTTTGATGGCTGGGGGTGGGGCGGTCCGGAGCTGGCTGCACTCCCCTGTGATTCTGCGGCTACTTCTTGGACTCAGATCCAGCTGTGCTGCTCCTTAGATATCCCTAGTCTTAGGAGCCCTGTCCACAGACAGGCGCGCCTCCAGCTGAAAAGCCTGGGGCTTCCTGTAAATCCAGGACCAGTCCCTCAGCCTCTGTGCGCCTGGCGCCGCGCAAGCTGGTGCGCGGGGGGTTGCTGCGCCGAGTGGAACTCAGTCAGAACTACTGGGCCGAGGGGAACTCACCCACCGGATCGCTGCGAAATCTGAGCTCCTCTGAGATCAAGGGTTCGCGCCGACTATGTTCAGTTGGTGTTCCTTGGGGCTGGGGATAATCAGGCCTCCGACTCGAACCTCCTCCCTTCCAAGATGGCGAGATTTCCCGTCCGCGCCGGCAAGTATCTCCGGTAAGGGACCCAGCTGTGGGTGGTCAACTGTTGGTGGCTCCCTGATCAGCAGACCCCAAATTTCCTCTGGTGTTTGCCAGTCTCCTGGCTTGTTGACGAGCACTCCTAGCGCGATCCTCAGCTGCTCTCTCTCTCTTCCTCGGGACAAGACTCAGAAACCGCCCATCTGCTCTTCCGCCATTTTCTCCCTCTGGTTCAAAGTTTTTATACGCCTTGAATTTTCCATACTTTTCAGAATCTTAATTTGGTGAAAATATTAATGCTATGTCCCCAGAAAAACAAATTTAATTTGACTGGGGGTGGGATTCAGATCCTGTAATTTTTAAAGTTCCACAATCTTTCCAAGGGCCTGCTGAGGCTGAGGCACCTACTCCAGAGTAGATACTTAGTTGTTGGTCAATGACCTCCTCCTCCGCTCCTTCAGCCTGGAGTTCCAAGCAGGACTGCACTTTGCTATTCTTACTTTGTATCTTGGGATGCATATCCATTCCTTAAATTCATCTAAAATGCATTTAAAATTGTCCACAACAATTTGAAATCTCTGCTGCTCACTTCCCAAATCAGAGGTCCTGCCCCTCCCCCAGCCCTTAAACCACATTACTGAATGCTCATTGGACATTTTCATTCCAGTGTCATCTGCCAACAGCATTAGTCATCACTGCTGTGAACATGGCAGTCATCCTTGATGCTGTCGCCTTCAGTTTTCTTCTCTGTCAGCAGGCTCTTGTCTGCTTTTCTACTAAAAATGAGCTTTGCATCCTGTCCCCCTCTCCTTTCCCCTCTCCCGACCCTGTCAGTTAGTCCAGGCTCCCACTGTCTGGCACAGACTTCTGGCCTCCTCAGATCTAGGGCTTCTCACCTGCAGTGTATCCTGTTTGTGTCTAGCAGATGAATTTCTTTTCAGCATTGCTTTCATTCCATTCCCCACCTTCTATTGCTCCTTACTCTCCTCCTTATATCAAAGTTCCACATACAGTACTTTGTCCTGTATGCTTTACCGATGCTTTCATTTGACTAGTTCAGTGTTGCCCAAGTCAATGCTTCCCACCGGTAACTTTTGGTGGTATATGAGTAAACTTCAAAAATGCTCAGTTATATATTTAAATTTAATGCATCCTAGAAAAATACGCATGCACTTCAAATCCAGAACTTGACAGATTTTTTTTATTTTTTAGACTGAGACTAAAGTAAATATTAAAATAAAAAAACAATTTAAATAAAATATTAAGTATATAACATGAAAACATTGTGAAGATGATATACGTACAGTAGACATTCTTTAAGAAGTCATTTATGTTAACCCTCACTGGCTCAATAGATAGGGCATAAGCCTGCAGACTGAAGTTGTCTTGGGTTTGATTCTGGTCATGGGCCCAGGACCGGGTTGCAGGCTTGATCCCCAGTAGGGGGGTGTGCAGGAGGCAGCCAATCAGTGATTTTTATCTCATCATTGATGATTTTTATATATCTCTCCCTCTCCTTTCCTCTCTGAAATCAATAAAAATGTTTTTGTTTTTTTAAAGTCATTTACGATATTTTCACTTCCTGGAATAATGTGGGACAGATTCTACTGGCCCTTTCAGTCCTAATTTATCTTCAAAATTCTCCATAATGTCAACCATGCAACAATGGCCAGAAATATATAGGAGAATAAAGAAAAAAACAAAACAAAACAAAAGCCACAAGTTTTGACTGGGAACACTGGTCACGTGTGAACGCAAGGTTTTCCTGAATGTTTCCAGTGGACGCTGATGTGGTACCTAGTTCCCAATCTGGGTTGCTCTTTTGAATGCTGATGGGAAAGGAGAGCTAGGATCAGAGGGAAGGGGCTGTCCCAGGTGAGCACATCCATTGCTCTCAACTGCCATCCAGGCAGGCAGCTCCCTCTGAATGTTGGACAAGTGCAGACTGAGAAACACCAGAGCTCTAGGCCTGCCCTCCTCTGTCTTCTCATGCCACGGCCACCACCACTTCCTCTCCTGCCAGCACCGTGCCCTGGGCTGTGCCCTCTGAATGGAGACCAGGGCCAGGAGAGGGGTGCCAGGCCAGCTGTGGGCTGTGAGGAAATGTGCCATGGGCTGTTGTAGCTTGTCTGTGCTCTTCCTGGAAAAACCAGTCCTACGTACTTGGGGGAAGAAGCCCGAAGTGGCAATTAATGTTACTCATCCTCCTCCCACTCCACAAACAGAGGCTTTCTCATAATTAAATCATGGTTAAGTCAGAGGATGTTTTTTCCCTTTACTTTCTCCCTCAGAGGTCTTCTGGACTCCCCCAACCCCCCCCCCCCCCCCCGACTGTGGCTGACTGGTAATCATGTTGCTTTGAGGCATCCTTCTGTCTCTCTCCTCTGCAATTAAGTCAGTCAACTATAAAACCAGTTTTTCTTCACAACAATTTTTAGTGGTTTCACTCTTTATCACACAAGAGGAAGAATTTCAAGCGAAATTGAGGTGTGTGTGAGTGAAGACTGAAGTAGGGTTGGGTATTAGGTTTATGTTAAGCTCTGCCTTTAACAAGCTGGGTGCTGAGGTGCGACTGGGTTTCCTCATCAGTGACATGAAGGGTGGGACTTCAACACCTCTAGCCCTCCCCCAGTTCAATGAACATGAAGAATGCCTTTCTCTCAGTGTGTTCCAGTGTTTCCCCGTATTTCCTTTTGCCTTTCTGGACACCCTGCCAGATCCACTGGTAGTAAGTGTATCAGCTGATTTAACAGTTTTATTTAAGAGGCAGGTGGATAGGTTTTATTTAACTTCTTACAGTTTCTGAGCATCACGGGTGGGGGAAGGTGGAAGGTGGCTGGTTCTATCTGGTCCTGGTTTGAAGAAGAAGCGATGAGTGTTTTGAGGAGTCGGGACTGGAAGGGAAGAAAATGATGTTTTGAAAAGTGAGGGTAGTCTGCTTGTTTATCAAAGTTACTGAATAATAGTCATTCGCAGGTTGAATTTAGGAAAGCAAAATACAACCAACTGAACACTTTACGCTGAGATTGGGAGAAATCTGGAAGTTTATTCTTCTGCTTCAGGAAAACTTTAGTATTTTAACATCTGAAACTCCAGGTTCTACTGTTAGAGAGCTCACAATGTTAGACGTCCAACTATGCTATTTCCAGACAGTGCTGATACACTCTACATGTGTAGGCTGTTTTCCAGGGAGTTGTAAAACCCTCTGATTATATACCACTGGGGTGTGTGTGTGTGTGTGTGTGTGTGTGTGTGAGAGAGAGAGAGAGAGAGAGAGAGAGAGAGAGAGAGAGAGAGAGAAATGGGACAAGTTGCAAATGTTTTCTTTCTCAGGGAAAGCTTATCATTTCACAGAAGTGTATTGTGCTTGTGCATCTGAGAGGTTAAAATTATGCTATGAGCCTGGCCAGTGTGTCGGGGTGGTTGAGTATCGACCTATGAACCAGGAGGTTGTGGTTTGATTACTGGTCAAGGCACATGCTTGTATTGCAGGCTTGATACCTGGTAGGGGTGGCAGGTAATATGCAGCTAATCAATGTTTCTCTCTTGTCATTGATGTTCTCTCCCCCCTGTGCACTCTGAAATAAATAAAAATATATTAAAAAGTATGCTATGAGATTTTTAATGTGTTACTATTAATTTCCCCTAAATTTTTTCAATTTGAGGTCCTCCAGGACAAATCCTTGTTTTCAGGAAGCTGAAAGTTTTGAGGGCTCCGAGAGGAATGATTCCTAACAGACCTCTTTGCCGCAGGTTATTCCTTTGTTGATGCTCAGACCCCAAATCATTTTCCCAGGAACATAGCTCAAAGGGTTTCATTTAAAAAACAAGTAACATTGTCTAAGATTCTGTCTGGGGTGGGGGGCACACTGAGTTTATTCTTTTGTATCATGTCCTCCATTTCCAAGGAAAGTTTTAAAATGAAACATGCTTCTGAAGAAATGTTATAAAAAATTCAGGATTATCATTCTTTCTTTCAAGGTGTTTAGTGCTTTCTCAATATAAAAACAAGTTCACATCACAAGGTCTTTAGTTTATTGTCCATCCATGAGAACAACAGTAATGGTAGTGGAGACCATTGATTGGGCAGCCTCTGGGCCGTAGGAATTGGGCATATTAACCCCATGAGGTCCTCTCAACAAGTTCACGGGACTGTGCTCTCTGTTTTAGCAGCTGACGAAACTGAGACTCTTAGGGTTTAAGCATTCTGCCCAAGGTAATATAGCTAATAAGTGCTAGTTACAAAGCTTTTATCCTTTCGTTATGCTACTTTTTTAAAGTACTCTTTTTTCCATTAATAAAAATTTTTACAGTCATTTAAAGAACATAAACATCTGCTTTTGACATATTAGAACTGACTTTTTGAAATTAATTTAGAACACAATTAGGATAAGGTATGCACATGCATCTATGGTTTGAAGAAAAAAAACAAAAAAACCAGGGGACAGCCCGGCCAGTGTGGTTTGGTGACTGAGCATCAACCCATGAACCAGGAGATCACAGTTCAATTCCCGGTCAGAGCATGTGCCCGGATTGCTGGCTGGAAACCCAGTTGGGGCCATGCAGGAGGCAGCTGGCCAATGATTCTCTCTCATCATTGATGTTTCTATTCCTTTCTCTCTCCCTTCCTTTCTTCAATCAGTAAAAACTTATTTTTTTAAAAAAGGAAAGGAAAGGAAAAACAGTGGATATGTTTGCAGTAACAATTTAGGTTCCAGTTGTGATCACCTCTTTGGTGATGGAAGGGCTTTTTGAAATCTGACCAAAACATCTGGTGTGGAGATTCCCTCTGACACTGCCCTTGGGGGAACTACTTAAGCTCATTTAGTGATGGGACATGCAGAAGTTTTCAGGCAGGACTTTCCACGTTTGGACAGCTTGAATGACCAGCACAATACTTCACATTTGTACACGCTTTGCAATGGACATGGTATGTGTTTCATTTATGAAAGCTTGTTCTTATTTTGAGTCCCAGTCTCTTCTCCCACTTACTTCAGTTGAGAGGCATAATGCAAACTTTCTTTGCATAGAATGTAAATGAGGAAGGGGGCAGTGTTGGAATGAATAGCTTCTAATTTAATATTCATGATGAGGTAATTTTTGCTAAGGTTATCTTGGTGAACTTATTCCCTTGTAGATTTAACAATGAGTATTAGTTTCACCTTCGAAAGCTGAAATACCAAGAGCTTTGCCGGTGGAGCTCAGTGGTTTCCCTTCAGGCTGGAAAAAATCCTCAACACTGAAGGCAAGGATGTTTCTGACCAACAGCAATAACTTGCTACCTTAGCAACTATGGGTCTGTCTGTGGAGAGAGAATTACAAAGAAAATTCTTGCTCACTAAGACTGCTGCTTTAGTTTTAGAGATGAATATTTAGACTTTTGCTTTACTTGTTCATGCCAATGTTGGTAAAACACAAAGAATAAATTCATATTACACATCCTTAAGTGCACTTTTTTGCACTCTTTAAAAAGCTCATTTTGAGGGCTGGATAATTGGAAAAAGCATAGTTTTATTTTTCCCTTCTAACTTGGAAAGATATGTAGATGTGTGTGTGTGTGTGTGTGTGTGTGTGTGTGTGTGTGTGTACTAGAGGCCTGATTCACAGAATTTGTACATGAGGGGTGGAGTGCTGCTTTCCCTCAGCCTGCCCTGCACCCTTTGCAATCTGGGACATTCCTCTCACAATTCAGAACTGCTGGCTCCTACCTGCCTTCCTGGTTGCCCCTAACTGCTTCTGCCCGCCAACCTGATCACCCCCTAACCACTACCTTGTCAGCCTGATCAATGCCTAACTGCTCCCCTGCTGGCCCGATTGCCCCTAACTGCCCTCCCCTGCCAGCCATCTTGTGACAGCCATCTTGTGTCAATATGGGGGCAGCCATTTTGACCACATGTGGGTGGCCATCTTGTATGTTGGAGTGATGGTAAATTTGCATATTACCTTTTTATTATATAAATTAAAGATTAATGTATGGAATTTCAGAGAGGTGAAGGGAGAGAAACATCAATGGGAAAGTGTAACATTGATTGGCTGCTCCCTTCACACCTTCTAAAAGGTGTGAAGGTCATCAAAGGTAAAAAGGTCATCAAACCTGAACATAGCTATGTGCCCTGACCAGGAATAAAACAGATGTTTGGTGCATGGGACAATGCCAACCAACTGAGCACACGGGCCAAGGCAAGATGCCGAATATTTTTAACTTGGGTCCTCTGTGTATAGATAAGATATATCCTTGTATCACCCCCCCCCCATCTCCCCTCCCCATACACACACCTCATCCCCATGTGTAAAATTAAGTGTGGGAAAAAGGAGTATACAATCATATATAGTTCTTAAAATACATAAGCAAGAGTCCCAGGGATAAAATAATGTAATTTCACTAGGTCAGTTCTAATTCCTTCATGACTCATCTGTGGGACATGGTTATATGTTTCTCCGGTAAGAGAGAATCAACCACACTGTCAGTGAAGCTTTCAAATCAAGCTTACAACCCCATAATTGTTACTTGATAGTTAAGTTTACCTTCTGATTTATGGGTAACTGTGCTCCATGATCAGAATTTAAAGGCCTTCTCACCACTAATTTCACCTGATCTGTCACTTTGTCAGGAAAGACTGAAATAGTCTGACAGAACTGTATTCAACTATGTTTTTTCTAAGAATCTCTCAAAGGGGTTTCAAATAGATGTATTCTTAATTATTATTTTTCTCATTTAGAAATATCAGTTATTTAATACTCATGGATATTTTATTTTTTAAAAGATAAACATTGAATCAAACTCTCAGTTTTCCACCCCTTCCTGGTGTTATTAGTAAGTAAGAAAGCTGTGCTCAGGGAGTGAAGGTGTACTAGTATATTAAAGGAAAAGGGAAGGCTGGTGGGTAGAAGTTAGTATGAGGGGCAAGGAGAGGAACTGGCTAAATTCAGTCTGAACCACATTGAGCTGGGAAAATGTTATTTATCTTCAATTCAGTGAATATTGAATAACCAGGCTTACGGTTATCCTTGTATAGTCCTAAAGGGAAGAAAAACAATGATATGGAGAAAATATGCTTCTAGGATGCAGAATTCTACCTTCATCCCCACCCCACCCAGAAAATGCCCATACATTTGAGTTTCCTGAAAAGGATATATCCATTAGAATCGTTACAAGATGGATGGAATGGGACCATTTTAGATATTTCCAATCAGGCTTATCTTATCTAATAAAAGAGTAATATGCAAATTAACCACCACACTGCTACATCCACAAGCCATGCCCACCAACCAATCAGGAATGAGTATGCAAAATAACCCAACCAAGATGGCTGTGACCAAAGAGAGAACAGGAGGCTTGGGTTTCCCCGGCAATGGAGGAAACCAAGCTTTACACACACTCTGGCTGGCCCAAGCCTCCACTCAAGGCTATAGGTTTCAATTATAGAAGATAAAAATAAATCGAAGATACCAGGGCCTCTGCTTGGGTCACCAGGGGGCGTGGCCGTCCTGAAAACCACTACAGGCCCACCTTACAGGCCACCCCATTCCCCAAGAGAACCCCCACCCTGATCCAGGACACTCTTCAGGGCAAACCAGTTGACCCCCACCCATGCACCAGGCCTCTATCCTATCTAATAAAAGAGTAATATGCAAACTAACCATCACTCCAACACACAAGATGGCTGCCCCCATGTGGACACAAGATGGCTACCACAAGATGGCCAGCAGGGAAGAGCAGTTGATAGGGACTAGGAGGGCAGTTGTGGGTGATTAGGATAGCAGGGGAAGACAGTTGGGGGCGATCAAGTCTGCAGGGGAGGGCAGTTAGGGATGACCAGGTTGGCAGGAGAGCAGTTAGGCATCAATAAAGTTGGCAAGGGAGTGATTAGGGGGTGATCAGTTTGGCAGGCAGAGGTGGTTAGGAGCAATCAGGAAGGTAGACAGGTGATCAGTTTGGGAGCCAGCAGTCCTGGATTGTGAGAGGGATGTCTGACTGCCCTACAGGGATCAGGTGTAAACAGGCAGTTGGACATCCCTCGAGGGGTCCCAGATTGGAGAGAGTGCAGGCTGGGCTGAGGGACAACCCCTGCCCCCCCCTTCCCCCCGTGCACAAATTTCATGCACCGGGCCTCTAGTACCACCATAATTGTTTTTTGATAGGTAAGATTTAGACAAATAGATAGAGACCAATTGTCAATGATGCTAAAGACTTGCTTTGTATTGATCACTTTTGATACCACAAAAATCAAGGAACACACAGCTCTTCCCTTTTCAGAACTAGGAAGCAGAAGAGAGAGAAAAGGAGAGTTATAATTGGAGCCACTCAGAAATAGGACAGGGCCAGAAGGGAAGAGATGGGATGCTTCAGCAGTATGGTGGCAAGTGATGAAGGACACACCATGCCCTCTCATAAGGAACTTTTAGTCTGCATGGATGGCTCACACTGTAGAGGGGAAAGGAGAGTGAAAATTGGTTCCATCTGGGATTCATCCCTTGGGATCTGACTCATGTGTTTCTCTGTGGCGGTCTCTGGAGGCTTCAAGTCTTTGCTTGCTTGTTTAGCTTATAACACTATCATGCAGTAGAGATTGAGAAGTATAGAGGATCTACCTAAAACTTAGTTACAAATCCAAACAGACAACCAAAATGAGGAAACAAAGAAACAACCCCCAAATGGAAGAACTAGAGAATTCTCCAGAAGAATAGATAAATGAAGCAGAGATAAGAAATTTATTTGAAACAGAGTTCAGAATAATGATGCTAAAACTTCTCAACAGTATGAAAAAAAGGTATAGTAACTATGAAAAAAGAACAGTTTAGATAAAGAATGACATAACACATAAAAAGAACACATTGGAAGGAATACACAGCAGATTAGGGGAAGCTGAGGATCAAATCAGTGACTTAGAAGACAAAGTTGAAAAAATAAAGAAAAAACAAGAGGACAGCTTAAAGGAAATGTGGGGCAATGTAAAACAGAACAAAATTAGAATAGTAGGGGTGCCAGAAGAGGCAGAAAGGAATAAAAGAAAAGAGGTATTTGAAGAACTAATGGTAGAAAACTTCCCTAACCTGGCAAAGGAAAAAAATTACACAAGTTTAGAAGGCACAGAGAACCCCAAACAACAAAGACCCAAACAGACCAACACCCAGACACATCATAATTAAAATGCCAAAAATTAAAGACAAAGAGAGAATCGTAAAGGCAACAAGAGAAAAAAAACTGTTACCTACAAAGGAGCTCCCATCGGGCTGACACCTAATTTCTCATCAGAAACTCTACAGGCTAAAGGAGTTGATCATCACCAAGCCAGCATTATAAGAAATGCTAAAGGGATTGCTGGAAAAAAAAGAAACAGAGAGAGAAACCTCGTCATACAAAATTAAAATGGCTATACATAAGTACCTCTCAATAATAACTCTAAATGTAAATGGATTAAATGATCCAATCAAAAGGTGTAGGGTAGATGAATATATAAAAAAACATGACCCATCTATATGCTGTCTACAAGAGACCCACCTTAAAACAAAAGACACCATAGGATGAAAACGAAGGGATGGAAAAAAGTTTCCATGAAAATGGAAAAGAAAACAAAGCTGGAGTAGCAATACTCATATCTGACAAAATAAACTTTAAAAGCATCATGCTAAGAGAAATAAGCCAGTCAGAGAAAGATAAATATCATATTATGTCACTCATTTGTGAAATATAATGAACATAAACTGATGAACAAAAATAGAACCAATGGGTGGGAGTGGGGGGAGGAGTGGTGGGGAGGGATATATTCTAGAATATAATAGAAATAATCTTGTTATCTGCAGATTTTTAATACTTCCTACAACTTTTGTGATGTCATACTATGTTAGTACAGTTTTGGTAATATTATTATACTTAAAATCCTTTTATTCTTGAAATATTAATGTTTATTGCATTAATATTAGTATATGTAAGATTGTTTTTCTTGAGTAATTGGTGTATATTGCAAGTAACATCATATTTAAAATAATTTTCTTGAGATATTAATGTTTATTGTATGTAATATTATTATATTTAAAATAATTTTCCTTGAATTAAAAAAAACTGAAAAAAAAAGCAGTGGTACATTTACTCAATGGAATACTACTTAGTTGTGAAAAAGAAGGACATTTTCTTTTGTGACAGCATGGATACACCTGTAGAGTATTATGCTTAGTGAAATAAGCCAGTCAGAAAAAGACAAATACCATATGATTTTGCTTATATGTGAAATCTAATGAACAAAATAAACTAAGAAACAAAATAGGAGCAGACTCATAGATTCAGAAATCAGACTGACAGCTCTGCCAGAGGAGAGGGGTTGGGGGGGTTGGGTGAAAAAGGCAAAGGGATTAAACAAAGGGGGGAAAAAAGCAAAAAACACCTCATAGATACAGACAACAATTTGGTGATTACCAAAAGGAAAGGGGCGTGTTGGGAGGCAGAAGATGATAGATGTGGGATAAATGATGGTGAAAGGAGGCTCGGCTTTGAGACTTGACAATACAATTTACAGATGATGTCTTATAGAACTGTACACCTAAAACCTGCATAATTTTATTAACCAACGTCACCTCAATAAATCCAATAAGAAAAGGAAACTCTTGGATGTTCAGCGGGCAGTTCAGCAACCATGAAAGGATACTTTAATGGATTCTGATCATTATCTAAACACACAGCCAGAGAGCCAAGTGTGTGCATTGTTAACCATCCGTTGTGAACCTGGTAAAAGAAGATGTAAAAACACACCCAATGAGACGTTTTCTTTTCCTGACTTTTACACTGCAGGATTTGATTTTTGAGAATCACTGAAAAGAATGGTTTATCAGAGAAGCCACTAGAAGGAAGGTACATATTCTTGTAGGAACAAGGTGATGGTGCAGAGGAGGAGCCAGTGCTTTCCTTCCAAAGCCACTGAACTTACTGCTTATGCTATGCTTCAATCCTAGAAGAAAACATGTCCCAATTCAGAGAACTTACATCTACTCTAGAGGCCCAGTGCAGGAAATTCATGCATGGGGAAGGATCCCTCAGCCTGGCCTGCACCTTCTCTCTCGCAATCCGGGACCCCTCGGGGAATGTCTGGCAGTCGGACTTCCCTCTCGCACTCTGGGACCGCTGGCTCACCTGCCTGCCTGCCTGATTGTCCCTAACACCTCTGCCTGCATGTCTGATCACCCCTAACCACTTCTGCCTTGGCCGCTGAACCGGGAACCAGGAATTCCCTCCTGGCTAGCCACAGGCACTGGAACCCAGGCTAGCTTCACCCAGGCTGGCTGTAGGTACCTGGACCTGGGCGGCTTTGCCCAGGCCAGTATCCAGGCCTAGGTGACATTGCCTGGTCCCCAGCTTTGTCAGGAAGGTCGTCTGGAATGATGTCTGGTCTATCCAGTCTAATCAGCATATTACCCTCTTATTACTATGCATATGTGTGTAGGTGTGTGTGTATTTTACAGCAGCAGTCAGTTTTTAAAAATTTAAATTATGCTAATCACCCACTTGTTTCCTGAAGAATTATGAATCAACTGGGCTTCTTAGAAAATATTGAAAAAAATGACCTATCTTACAGACTTGTAAAAGTCTTTTCTTATTTCTAAGACAATGAGGATATTCATTAAGGCGAATGAATAAGGAAATAGATTCAATAGCTTTCTGATATACCACATTCTTACAAAGAAAATATAAAAGGAAAATATTCCATTTACCTTAACAATGAAATAGTCTTAATATCTAGAATAGTCTTAAGAAACATGCCGGGAACTGGGTGAATAAAATTACATCATTGTACATAACAGTAGGATGAAAAGATTTGAGAATATGACAACACATTAGAATACATGGAGAGCTATCCCCTAGAAAACATAGACTCAATTTTTTTGAATAGGTCAATTTGGTATAAATTTAATCTAGACACAGTGTATTGCCAATAAAAATCCCAATTTGTTGTAGAGAGGGTGGTGAGAAACCTGACTGAATGATTCTAAATTTCACTTTGAAGAATAAACATGAAAGGATAGGTAGGAGAATTCTAAAAAACAAAAAATACTGGTAAGGGGCATTACCTAACCAGATGTTAAAATCTATCATAAAATTGTTGAAACTAAAAAAATGTGGTACCGACTGAGAAATAGATGGTTAATAACCAAATTAAAATGTGCATCCTCAGACCCACATATGATTAAGGATTTAGCATTTGAGAAAGTTAGAATCTTGAAACATTGAGAAAAATATCCATTAGTGAATAAATGTTTCTCCCACATGTAACCATTGGTGAAAAATATCATTCCTACAGTGCTTTTTACATTATTTATACTTGTTTAAAAAGAAACTATAAACATAACAAGAAAATATGGGCAGATTTTAAGTATAATACTGCAATTGGAAAAGGCCATTTATTTATTTATTGTTTAAAGTATTATATATAGTATTACATATGTCCTATTTTTTCCCCATTGACCTCTTCCTGGCCACCCCCCCCCAACACATGCCCTCACGCCACTAGTATCTGTGTCCATTGGTTATTCTAATATGTCTGCATACAAGTCTTTTGGTTGATCTCTTACCCACCCCACTCCTTCCCCTACCTTCTCTCTGAGGTTTGATGGTCTATCTCTAGATCTATTTATGTTCATCAGTTTATGTTGTTTACTGTACTCCACACACGAGTGAGGTCATGTGATATTTATCTTTCTCTGACTGGCTTATTTCACTTAGGATAATGCTCTCCAGTTCCATCCATGCTGTTGCAAATGGTAAGAGTTCTTTCTATTTTATAGTAGTGTAGTATTCCATTGTAATATACCATTGGTTTTTAATCCACTCATCTGCTAATGTACACTTAGGCTGTTTTCAAATCTTAGCTATGGTAAATTGTGCTGCTATGAACATAGAGGTGCATATGTCCTTTCTGATAGGTGTTTCTGATTTCTTGGGATATATTCCTAGAAGTGGGATCACTGGGTCAAATGGGAGTTCCATTTTTAATTTTTTTGAGGAAACTCCATACTTTTTTCCTCAGATCTTTTTAAAATACTTTAAAAAGATCTTCAGGAAGAAGATCTTTTTAAAGTATTAATACAAATGCCATTAAAAAATAAGATTGATAAATTTAAGTATAAAAGTTTAAATGCTTCTGTACTGAATAAACATCTCAAGTGAAACTGAGAGGTCAATGCCAGTAGGCAAAAGTATTTTCCACATGCACAACAGACAGAGGTCTCTATCTTTAATATACAAAAATATCTTACAAGTTTATAAGAATGTACACACCAGTGGAAAAAAATACATAAACTACAGCATACATCAGAAACACTTTGGTTGTTCAAGAAAATTAATGGGACACCGGGATCTAAAGGGGAGAAGAGTTGACATTACACATAAGAGGTAAAAATACAAAACAGAATTCTCATTGGTGGAATGATATTTTTATTATAGAGTGAAGTATTTCAAGATTACCCTGTTTCCCCAAAAATAAGACAGTGTCATATATTAATTTTTGCTCCCAAAGATGCGCTAGGTCTTATTTTCAGGGGATGTCTTATTTTTCCATGAAGAAGAATACGGTACACATTTATTGTTAAATGAAAATAAAGGAAATGTATTACCTGTATATGGTACAGTTAGTACGGTAGTTGTCAACACAAACCAGAAAAACTGTGAATCCTGGGGGCCTTATTTTCGGGGGGATGCCTTATATGTCACTCAGAAGAAACCTGTGAGTAGGTCTTATTTTCAGAGGATGTCTTATTTTCGGGGAAACATGGTACTTCTGTATTGTATACTGAATGTGATTCTAATCTTCACTAAAGTTCTTTTTAAATTCAAAAAACATTTAAAAATATATTTTATTGATTTTTTACAAAGAGGAAGGGAGAAGAATAGAGAGCTAGAAATATCAATCAGCTGCCTCCCGCACACCCACTCCTGGGGATGTGCCTACAACTGAAGTACATGCCTTTGATTGGAATTGAACCTGGGACCCTTCAGTTTGTAGGCCGATGCTCTAGCCACTGAGCCAAACCAGTTAGGGCAAAATTCAAAATTTTTTAAATAATTAGAGCAAAAGAATATTTACTGGTTCACCCAACTGGAAACTCCAGGGGGCACACTAGCTTTAGGCATGGCTGGATTCAGGGATCTATGGACTGTTGGGCCCAAGTCTCCCATCTCCTGGCTCTCTATTCCTCTGCACTGGCTTCATTCTCTGGTTGGCTCAATGTCATGGGCCCTTCTGGTTCAAGCCTTTCACCATACAAAACTAAGCAGCCTCAATAGAGAAAGCTTCTTCTCCTCCACAATTCAGGTGAGCATCACTGTACTAATGTAAATAACTGAATCATTCCTGAACTAGGAGGTGGACTATGCTGATTGATTAGGTCTGAATGACATTACACATGAAGCCCAAGCTTTGATTAGATAATCTGACCTACATGGACTGGAAATAGGAGAGGTGGTTCTGAGAAATGTGGGAGTTGTTATAAGGAGGTGGGAGGGATGCTGGGAAAAAATTAAACTTTTCATTCTATATAATAGAAGCCTAATAGGCTAAGTATCCAATCGTCCATTCAACCAATCAAAGCGTAATATGCTCATGATATGCTAAGGTTGCTCAATCACTCACTATGATGTGCACTAACTGCCAGGGGGCAGTTGACTGATAGGCCAGTCACTATTATGTGCACTGTCCACCAGTGGGCAGACACTCTGACCAGTAGGTTAGCTTGCTGCTGTGGTCTAGCCAATTAGGACTGAGTGAGATGGGCCAGACATGCCCTGGAGCCCTCATGTGGTCCCTTCCCAGCGGGCCAACCTCCTGCATCCCTTCCTGGCCCTGATTGAGCACCGGTGGGGTCTCTCAACCTGGCCTGATCCCTCTCACAATCTGGGACCCCTCAGGGGATGTCAGAGAACCAATTTTGGCCTGACAGCAGGATGACCCATTGCTATGATGTGCACTGACCACCAGGGGGCAGACACTCAACATAGGAGCTGCCCCCTTGGAGGTAAGTGTGCTCCCACAGGGGGAGTGCTGCTCAGCCAGAAGCCGGGCTCATGACTGGTGAATGAAACAGTGGTATTGGGAACCTCTTCCGCCTCCATAGCAGTGTTAAGGATGTCCAACTGATGGCTTCTAGACTGCAAGAGGGTGTAGGCCGGACTGAGGGACCACCCCCCCCCCCCGAGTGTATGAATTTCATGCACCAGGCCTCTAGTTTTGAGATAATTATAGATTCACTAGAGGCCTGGTGCATGGAATTCATACATGGTACAGTCCATAGGCCTGGCCGGAGATTGAAGTGTAAGTTTCTGGCATGGAAAGGCAGGTCTCAGCTGACTTTAGGTCCTGGGCAGCACCTGGGCCTCCTGGACCCTCTGCACCCCCCTCTACCTCAGTCATAGTGCCTGAGTCCCCATGTGGACACTGCAGGCCAGGGTGCAGCGTGGGCCTCTGATCTGCCCAGCGGCACATCACAGAAGCTGGGCGGGCAGCATGCTTTCTTCCAGCCGGCTTCGAAGACCAGCTCCTGTGTGAACCCATGGGGAGCCCAGCTATGGCCTGGCTCACCTGGAAGAGGCTCTGCAGGTGCAGGGCGGGCTCCTTGTAGGGGCCTGGCACATGAGCACAGAGGCTTCCCTGGCACACAACCCTGGCTTCCCAGGGGAGGGTAGCAAGGGGAGTGAGAGCGAGCTTGAACTTGGTGGACACCCTGCATTCTCACCACACCTCTGTCCTCGTCACTCCCACCCCCAGGCAGCCAGTGAGAGGTCCTGTGCATCGCCAATGCCTGCCATGTTCCACACTGCCCTCTTGTGGTCAGCACACATCATAGCAAGTGGTTGAACACCTGGTCAAAAGACCGCCCTAGGGAACAATTTGCATATTAGGCTTTTATTATATAAGATGTGCAGTTGTAAGAAATAATACATAGTTACCTTACCCAATTTCCCCCTGTTGGAAATCTTGTGAAGGTATAGTACAATATCTCAAGAAATTGTCATTTGAAATGGATACAATGATTCTGATTAACTGAAAGCTCAAAATGTAAATTAACTGTAAAGCCATGCCTTACACATCATCATCAGTGAATAATTTTTAATTGCTTGATCTAGCCAGAGAACACTTATTTAAATGTAAAATATAATCAACCAGTTCACGTTATTCATTTTATAATATGTATTACACCCTTGCTACATTAGAGCTAAGTGAATAAAAGATATGAAGGTAGGAAAGTGTGTGATGTTTGGGACAATGATAAATTGTCCGATGGGACTGCACTGCTGGTGTGAAGCAGAAGTTATCAGACTGCAAGTAACAGAAAATGTGATTACCCGTGTCTTAACTATATAGGGGTTCATTTTTTTCTCACATAGCAAGAAGTAAGGAGACAGGTGGTTGCTGGCATTGTTTGCATTGCTCACATGCTGTGAAAGATATAGGCTCTTTCTGGCTTTCCATTCTGTCTTCCTTCTTTTGCTGGCTTTTCCTTTTTCTGCATAAGGCCCATGGTTTTTTTAATATGGCTGTCACGAGACCAGGTATCAAAGTGATACAGGGAGGTGAGGTTCCAGGCATATCTCTTTCTTTCATCAGGAAATGCGTTCATTCCTGGTTTCGTAGGAGGGTGGTAAAGGCTACCTGGCAAGAGGCAGCAGCACTATGATTGTTGTCTTAGAATGATCATAGTTTACCTGCTGGGGATGAGCACATACAGAGGGGAGTTCTGAGAGTAAAAACAGGGCAAACTAGCTGTTGGAGGGCAGCTCACAGTATTCCATAGAGGAGGAGGAAAATAAAGTTGGTGGCAAACTCTTGGAGGCCTTGTAGGAAGTTGTAGGAGTTTATATTTTATCAACAAAGATGTAGTATTTCATGAGTCTCTAATGAATAGATAGGATGCTTACTTGTCAGGAACTTCTAAGGTTTTAGGTCGTATTGTGATCATGAAAATTTTCATGTATTTCAGGTTTAATATTTATTTTTATTGATTTCAGAGAGGAAGGGAAAAAGAGAGAGATTGAAATGTCAATGATGAGAGAGAATCATTGATCAGCTGCCTCTTGCACACCCCTCACTGGGGACCAAGCTCGTAATCTGGGCATGTGCCCTGAGTGGGAATCAAACCGTGACCTCCTGGTTCATAGCTGGATACTAAACCACTGAGCCATGCTGCCGGGAAGTATTTCAGTTTTATGTCTTCGAAGAAATACTTGCTGAGTAGGCCTTACAGTGGGAAATGTTTGCAATCTGTTTAGCAGAATAATGAGGAAAATGTAAGACAAGATGGACCTATTGTTTGTTCATCTGGCTGCAGAATTCCATTAGTGTTTGAGGGAGAGAGATGCAGGTATCCTCAACAATCTGGCAGTGACAAGTGACCGGCAGGTTGTTCACCCTCCACCTCATGGACTATCTCCCCTTAAAAGGATTTGCAAATACTCAGTCAACATATACCTATCTACTCAGTGCCTCAAGTCTAAATATGATGTAAAAATAATAATACTGGTTTTTTTTGGGGGGGGGGGATGCCACCTGTATACACAGAATTTGCCTGTGTGCCACCATATTCTGCTTAAAGTGTTCATTGAATTAACTCTCTTAAAATGTATTTAACTGATCATCAAAATACTACTCATCTTTGATCTATTATGACAGATGCTAGGAGATCTAAAACGCCATGATTTATAATATTTTTGGGAAAATTCCTTTTAATAAAAGTGCTATTAAGAAATATCTTTGAGGGTTTAACCAGGTGTTTCTCTGTTTAGTGAATACACATGTGTTTGGGGTATATGTATGTATGTGGTACTGGAATTACAGGTTTGGTGGTGAGATTGCATCCATCTTTTTCAGTATCACTTGGTGTTAACTTTTACTAATTATGTAAATTAACTAAAGTTTTGACCTTTTGGGGGCTTGCTTCCTTTTTGTTGTTGTTGAGTTCAATGAGTGTGCAGTAAGTTCTACATCTTTGTAAGAAATGTGACCAAATCTGGCATCATTGTTTTGAAAGCTAACATGAAAATGTCAGGGCTATCCAAAGAGAAGATGCAGAGACTTGTCCAGGGCAGGGGTGGGGAGAGGTCATCATGCATTAACTTTTCCTAATGTACCATGTTCCTTTCCTGTGGGAAAATATGAAAATGTGGTGATTCATTAAGACATGCTAACCAGAAAGTAAGGTCTCTATGGACATTTCATGTCTGGAAGCAATATTATACAACTGTTGCTAGACAGATTTAATCAGCAGACACCAGGGCTTGAGGCAATGGCAGATAAACAGAGATATAAGTGCTGATGACATTGTAATTAAAAACTTCCTTCCTTCCTCCCTCCCTCAGTCCTTTCCTCCTTTTCTCCATCCTTCCCTCCCTCCCCCCTTCTTCCCTCTCTTTCTCCCTTTCTTCCTTCCTTCCTAAATAGCTCACATTCATTCCTTCTTGGGTGGACATTTTAACAACTGCTTAAGAATCCTATATAATAAAGACCTAATATGCTAATTAGACTGAATGGCAGAACAACCATCCGGATGACCTTCCAGACAAAGCCAGGGCTGCAAGGGCCGAGTCCCTTGCATGAACTTCGTGCGTCGGGCCTCTAGTTATTTGACAAACGAGAAAACTGAACGCTGAGAAAATCATACCACAGAGTTAGAAATAGCAATCAGGTCTTTCCACTTTGGACTCAATGACTTTCCAATACTATATTCTTTTAGATAGTACGTGACAAAATTAAACAATACAATGTTGTTTTACTGACATATATAGTTTTAGAAAGCGTTCAATTGAATTACAGAATGTAATCTAGGCAATTAAGAGTATTTTCTCTATAAAAGAACATTTATATGTGTCCTTTATCTTGTGACTAATTTTAATGGGTCTACCCAGAGAATAGCTTCATTTAATGATAATTCCTGTTAAATTCTATTTTTGGCTAGGCTAAATAAGCTACTTGTGCTTCAAAGAACACGGGATTATTTATGAAGGGTGTGGGTCCATTAGAATTAAATAACAAATGGAGCAAGAATGTTCAAATCACCTTTGTATTCAAGAAGGTAAATGTCAAAACCCTGTAAAAGATTCAGGACTTACTCTGTGGGAAGGGTGGTGTGAAGAGCCTTCTTAGGAATGATGTGTTTGAGAGGAATTTTGCTCACGGGAGTCCATGTATTGTGCAAAGCAAAGAAAAAGAAACACCTTGCTTCTTGATGGAAGAATCTTATATTAGGATTTCATAATTTGCTAGAGGGCACTCACTGACGAAACTTCCACCTGGAAAAATGAATGGGAACCGAACATTCTGGGAAAAGAAATCACACCGGTTAGGGTTTTCTAAATTGCTTGACATGACATGTTCTAACTTATACTTTAAGATTGTCTGCCTTCATGAATCTCTTAAATAGCAAAGCTATATATTAATTACTCATTTATTTTAGATGACTGGTTACAGGAACAGTGCATGCCATTTCCATCATCTTGTAAGTTTAATTTAGCTAGACTGCAATGACTGCAAAGGGTGTGTGTGTGTGTGTGTGTGTGTGTGTGTGTGTGTGTGTGTGTTTGTGTGTGGGTATGTGTGTGCACATGCCCGTGCATATAGGGGTAGTTTCAGCTGTCATAGGGATTGTTTTATTGGACTTGATGAATCTCATAGAGAACAATCATGTCTTGCCAATCAGGTTTCTTTAAAATCCCTTCTCTCAGTGCTATCCAAAATGCATTAGCTATTATCCTCCTGTGTGTCAACATGCCTTCTTTCCTGAGTAGAGCAAACAAGGCAGCTTCACTTCAAATGTAATCCAACACCTAAAGGGCATATTTTTGTGGGTAATTACAGGTATTCCTGCTATAATTTATAAAAACATAGAAAGTTTAATTTTCCTGCTATAATTTATAAAAACATAGAAAGTTTAATTTTTCTTAGTGTGGGTTTCCATCACAGAAAGTTGTCTGACTAGTTCTAGTAATTTACTCTCCAACCTGTTGTACATTAATTTTTTAACTTTAAATTGCAGTTCTTTTATTTTCCACCACGATGATAACAGTGGATGGTTAAATGAGGTATAAGAGTTTAAACCTGAAAAAGGAATGAAGTTCTGACTTTAGTCTAGCTGAAGTGTTTGCTTTTGATTGATTGATTTCAACACCTGTCTATCAATTCACTACAAGTCTTAAAATTATGCATTGTGAGAAATAAGGCCTAGGCTATTTATCTCTGTCTCTTCCCCAGTGTGTTATTTTATAAAAAGAAGGTTTTAACCAAACACAATTAAAATGTAAGTAAAGAATTAAGTAATATATTTTAATAGCATGCTTTATTATAGAAATAAGATTTTTCTTTAATCATAATTACACTATTTTTTTCTCTTTGGAGCAATTAATGTATTTTGCATAAAAGAAATTAAAGTAAACTATTGGATGGCTTTAAGGAAGTTCAAGTAAAATTGGATGTACTATTTGAAACACGTACTATTTGAAACAAACTTTGCATGTATGTATGTGTTTAATTTTCCCATTGATTATTTCACGTAAGAGTAATCAGAGTCTTTGGCAGTAAATATTTTGAATGAAATAAAATGTAGCTTCTCTACAGGGAATAATACTAAAGAGAAATTTAATATATATTGAGGACTTACCTGAATTCTGGCATGACCAACTAGAAAAGCTGATATAGACTAAAGTGTATAAGAGCATTATTTTCTTAGTTAAATAAAATAGAACTTCTCTGTGGCACAAATATGAATGAGAGGTATCTCCAAAAAGATCCAAAGAAAGAGGAGGAAGGTTGTCGTTATGATTATTAATGTTCTCAGGAAGAAATCTTCAGAAACGCCATCTTTTCTCTGTATGTTCTAGTAGCATCTCATCTCTTCTGGCACATTGAAGTTATATTTCCTATATGGTGTCTTTGGGGCCTGAAGGTATTGATATGTTTCTCTTTTTTAAACTGAATAGAATAGTCTTTAATTTCTAAACTAATATATATGAGCTCATAGGTATCTAATGGCTATTAGTTGTCATATTAATAATTCAAACTAGTAAAACTGATGGTCTCTCTTTGGATAGCCCTACCCGTTGACACTGCAGGAGAGTCTTGCTTTTGCTGCTCTTGCCCCTGGCATGGCCCACAGTGTATGTGAGTGTTAATTTCAATCCAGGTTGCATCTCCTTGGAGTCCAAAATTCACAGTTCTTAGTGCCCTACAACTTGACTCCTCCTGTGTTAATTTTACTCGGGGAGGACTCTAGTCCCCCCAAAGTCCCAGGATGCGGTTGGCTTGCTGACTGTGGCCTGCAACTACATTGTCCTTTCAGCCCTGGGAAGTCCATTTAGCTCTCAGAGGTCTTTCCTTCTTAGGCTACACATCGATTTCCTCCATGTGATTCATCCTCCACCAGTGAATCCCTGGGAAGAGAAAAGCAAAACATAAATGGAATCACCATTGTAGCATCTATATCTCTAAGCAAATAAAACCCACTCACTGTTCTTCATCTCACCAAGGATTTTCTAACCACTATCAAAATCACTGAGTGAGACAACTAGGGCGCTCTTGGAGGAGGTGGAGTCCATGTGACCATTTCATCTCAGAGCTGTGCCGTGTGCTACAGCCTTGGTGGTTCTGACCACTACTGAAGTGTAATTATTCCATATTTGTCTATTTCCCTATGCACATTTGTAAATATATACAACTTTGTAACTGGACATTTTTATACAAAGGCCCTGTGTTTAGGCATCCAAGACAGAGATAGTCAAATGACATGTCAGACACAGCTCTTGGTGCACAGAGTTTCCTTCTTGCCAGAGGAGAGTTGAGCAGTTTTTGTACGTGTATTACACAGAGACAGCAGGACTTCTCAGGAGGGAAACTGCCTTAAGGTACTTTTTCTTTTTAGCTGAAAGGTTATCTAAATTTGTAAGATGGACTAGGACAGTGGTCGGCAAACTTATTAGTCAACAGAGCCAAATATCAAGAGTACAACAATTGAAATATAAGATCTTTTGAGAGCCGAAAACTGACTTCTGTGTATGGGCCACAAGGTTTCATTCGCACTCTACGTGTGCATGCACACATGGTATTTTGTGGATGAGCCACACTCATGGGGCTAATTGAACCGCATGTGGCTCGCCAGCCACAGTTTGCCCACCACTGGACTAGGGTGATGCTGACAAAGTTCAGATGTTAATAAAGTGCATAGAAACACCGATAAGGATTTAAAAAATATATATTTTATTGATTTTTAACATAGAGGAAGGGAGAGGGATAGAGAGCTAGAAACATGATCAGCTGCCTCTTGCACACCCCCTGCTGGGGATGTGCCCGCAACCAAGGTACATGCCCTTGACAGGAATCGAATCTGCGACCTTTCAGTCCGCAGGCCGACGCTCCATCCACTGAGCCAAACCGGTTTCGGCAGCTGATAAGGATTACATCAAGAAGGTATGACTGTGTCTAAGTTAAACTAGTGGATAAAAAAATGTTTCCAGGGAGGTTTGACTCAGAGCTCTTTGGGAACCCCATCATTTTGTTGTGGTAGTGGGTGTGTGAGTAAATCCACTACTTTGGAAGTTGAAGCCAGATTTGGCGTAGGGTAGCCTCTCTCAGAGTTAAATCTCCTTTTTCTCTGGGCCAAAGTTTGAATTGGAAGTTTGGGCCAAAATCAGAGCAGGCACCTCTGTGGGCTACCTTGACTCACTGCTATCCATAGTGATGAGCAAGTTGCCAGGGACACCTGAGTATGATCCACTCAGGAGGCACCTTCAGGTGGTATCACGCATGACTACCCAATCTCAGCATTACAGGCAGAACAGCAATACAGAAGGAGTTTCTAGAACAACCAGCATCAAGAAAACAGCCACTACAGAGGTCTCCAGCCCAAGAGGAAGCGTTTTGTTTGGATCTAGGGGCAAGATGAGAGCACCACGAGACTAATCGCATAGACTGGGAAAATGGCTCAGAAATAGGCTGGGAGACTTGGAGTTGTATTTGGAAGTTTTACTGCAGAATCATGTGTAGTATTCCAAGCTAGGGGAGAAGATGATACCAATTACATATTCAAACTCATAGGACATATGTAAAACTTTATATTGTGGATATTTCCCAAGTCATTAAAGGTTTTCCAGAATCATGAGTTTGAATGACTTCATGATAGTCCACCCTATAGGTGTGAGGAGATGTTTTATAAGATGCTCAACATCCAACAAATGAGAAAAGTAGTCTCATCACAGAATCTAATCCCAAAGGTAGCAGTTCAGTGTACATCATGAACAGAATATAAGCCCCTAAGCCAGAGAGGCCTGTGTTCAAATCCTAGTTCTTCTCTTTTTTCACTGTGGTTTTGCTCAAATTATTTAAACTTTCAAGCTCTCCAAACTGTTAAAACTGGGTCTCAATTTTTTCATCTGTACAGTGGGAATAATCATATCTGTCTTACAGGGTGGCTGTAAGGATTAAGTAAGATACTATTCATTAACCTAAATAATAACAGGCAACCAATACAAGGTAGCTATTGTAATGTTTTCCATGTGGACAAATTAATTCTTCAATCTCTCATTTCATTTGGGTTACAGTTTATACCATTAATGCAGCAGTTAGTTAAGGCACTTGTTTTTTAATGATTTTTTCCCCTTCTGTTTCTTAAAAGAAAATACCCAAAGGGAAAAGAACTGAAAATAGTCTCTACCTCCTGGGATACCATTTCTCTTCAAATATCATGGCACAATTGCTGGTTTATAGCTGTATTGGCTTAAAACTGAAATAGAAATTCAACATGTTAAAGTAAATAGTTTTCATAACTCTCAAAAGTCCATGCAGATAATAGCACAAAGGAAAATTGTACAATATAAACAAAAGTTATTTTAAAAATTTTGCTTTTTAAAAATTTAAGATTAAGTTTTCACATAAAGTATTCCTTTTAACTTAGATTTCCAAATTCAAAAGCAGAGAAGAAAATTAAAATATGTGTGGAAAAATAAGCCTCTTAGGATAAGGGTATTCATGGTTCTCAGAACTGAGATGGCCCTAGATTGTCATCTGCTAGTTTCTGGTACAAAGAGGGCTTATAGTTTTTGTCTAGGTTTTTCTTCTTCTTTTTTTGGCAAGTAAATTAAGCATCTGAAATATAGAACTGCATATTTTTATTAATTGAACTATATTCATTTTTTTTCAAAAATTTACTTAACACATTTTTAGAATTTAAAATTATAAATTTCCTGATAGAAAAATTTTAAAAACGTAGATAAGTAATAATAAGAAAAAAAAAAAAAAGAAAACCACCCATCACCCATCAGTCAGAGACAATTACTGTCTTTAAAAAAATGCATTTATAGCTACCTTAGTCAGTTTAGGCTACCATAACAAGCTACCATTCCTTAAGTGAAGTAGTCATATTTTTAAGTTACAAGGAACTGAAAGTTGATTTGACTTGAAGGAAGATCCAAATGGCAAATCAAATTCATGATTTATGCTCTTTTAGAAAAAGATTGCTTCTTTTTTATGTAACTCCATAAACATAAAATACCTCTCATTAGTCCTGGACTTTTCATCTAGAAGTCAGGTAGGATTAAAAAGGATAAATATAAATATTATAAAATTTATGACCAGAGTCCTAGAATAGTGAACAGAAAGCCTTTAAAGTCCTAGTCCAACAGCCAGTCAGTTCACAGAAGATGTTAAAACTTGGTGAGACAGCTCGGGGTCATGGAAAACCTGGGTTCAGATTCTGGTTCTGACATTTATCACAAGTAAATAGGAAAATGTACTCAATCTCTTGGAGCTTTAGTCTTGCCATCCCTCCTATACGGTTAATATTAACTGGTTCACTAGACTGTTGTGAAGTCAATTCCTTTCCTGTCCTTTAATGACTTACCTGAGGCCACTTAACTAGTCACAGAGAGCACTTCCCCTGGGTTATTCATCACATGTTCTGTTCACTACATTCTGGCCTCTTTTCCAGTTAAGTATTTTGAAGCATGGCATATTAAGGCATGTCATTTTAGTGAAAAATTGACTAGAACAAAACAAAGGTGTGGCAAATACTCCTGTTGACCCAGTTTTCTCTGTCAATGCTTTCCAGCCAGAGACCACCAGGAGCACAGCCGTGATGAGCAAGTTAGATTGATTACTGGTTGCAAAGAGGAGACCACACACCCTGGGGGATGTGGGACATTTCAGTAGAAGATGTCTGAACGGATTATTGTAAGAGCAAGATTCAAGTGATTTGGGGAGAAGGTTTAAGACGAAGTGGTGTTGCTCTGGATGTGGTGCTATCAGGACATGGAGATAATTATATGATTGGATATTTAAAAAATATTATGGATAAGGTAGAAAAACTGAAGTGAGGCTAAAGTTACACGGGGAAGGAGCAGCAGGTCTCCATGTGAGCCAGGGTAGGGAGATGTTTGGGATTTCTGTGGTTCCCACAATGACCTTGTGTCTGTGCTGAGAGAAGGTTACAGAGTGGCCTCACTTTTCTCACTTCATCACGGTCACGGGTGGGGATTCAGAAGCTAGTTTATGGTCAACAGGAGAACACCAAGGTCTCTTGTGAGGGCTGCCCTAACTCCATCAAAGCCTCGTATCAATGTTAGGATAGTTTCTAGATGTCAGAAGCTGCTTTGTTGTTGTTGTTGTTGTTGTTGTTGTTGTTGTTGTTGTTGTTGTTTTCTTTCCCATCTCCCTTCTCTCTTGCCACCTTTAGGCCCACAGGGACTTGGGGACAAAATTTGGGCCAAAGAGACACAAGCAGGCATTTTCTGGGAGCTTCCCAATAAGTCATTTACTTTCAGATTCTGGTACTACCCCTTATTGCTCTCATCCTTCTTCTTCTCAGTGGAAAGAGCATGTAATTGTAGAAACTGCAGAAGCCCTTTTGTAATTATGAGGGAAAAGTTAGGAAAATTTCAGCCTTTGGCATGATTTAGCAGCCGGACCAGTTCAAAACTGTGAACTCTGGGTTTCTCACTATGGAGAGAACACTCCCCCATTAAAAAAAAAAAAAAAAAAAAAAAAGCCACTCTAGTTAGGCTGTTTGTGATTTGTAGCTGAAAGCATTCCTAAAACATTAATTATTCATGTTCATTATTTACTAAAATAGACATTCTTCTGGCAGCCAAATGTTCTTACGGTGGCTCAGAGCATAGTCCATTTGGAAACTGAGCTTGGCAGTACCCTATTTTAAAAAGAAAATTAGGCTTATGTTAGTTGGACAAATTATTGTTCTTTCTGCTTCATAAGGTTCGCCATTATTCCTTCATTCAGATGCAATTGCTTCCTTGGTTTCAGAAACCTGCATGAAAATGAAAGCTTTAGAAACCTCCCAGGTTAAGTTCAGCAGAATGAAGTGTGGGCACATTTTTGCGGGCTTGACTGTTGAAAGGGTGAATGCGGCTGTAAACCTAATTGCTGGATAATTGTGACTTCGGCATTGTAATCTCCCTGCTCAGAGAAATGGGTGCCTTTGGCCATTGTGATTTGTTAAACCTAACAATGCATTTGCATGCTTATTGACTCAGTAGAAAGAACTGTTCTCCGGGAGGGATAATTCCCTGGTTACTGTGTGCCACTGTGGTTAGCAGGTTAGCCTCCATGGTACAGAATCAATGCCCACCGGAAAGCTGATAATGTGTCGGGAGGTGAGGAGGAGGCCATAGTTAATGGCTATGAATACTTAATGGGCAGATCAACTGAACCGCAGGGCCAGCGGGAGTCCAATGCCTGCTAGATGCGGGGTGAGAGTGCTTAAGGAATGATACATGCAAATGTTCAGGGAAACGTCATGTAGTGACAGCTTGCATTTGTATATTGAAAGTTACGTGCCTATAACCAGAATAAATTTTACTCTACTTACTAACTGGTGATTATTCTACAGGCCTTTCTTTTCTTATCGCTCCCTTCCCCTTACACATGGTAGATGCAAAATAGTTGTTGTTCAAGAAATGGTTAAAAATGTGTTCAAGAAAAGACCCAGAGATAAGGAGCCATGGGTCAGACTGCTGGACCTCAAAGGGAGGGTGGGGATAAAAGGGAGAGATCAACCAAAGGCCTTATGTGCACACATATGAGCCTAACCAGTGGTCAAGGACAATGGGGGGTGGGGGAATGAATGGGGTGGGTGGGGGGATTGGAATGGGAGGGTTGAGGACAAATATGTGATACCTTAATCAATAAAGAAATTAATTTAAAAAAATGTGTCCAAATTTGGCTCTGCAGAATGGCTCTGCAATGGTGACAGTAAGAATTTTAAAAATATTTTCTTTAAATAATAAATTATTTATCAGATCACAATTTGTATATTACAGACACTGAGTGAAATATATAAATATTCACTGTGGTCACAAAATATCCAGATGCAGGTAAATTTAATAATTGATGAGGGAGATTCTTGTCCCACTCAATTTAATGGGATGCGAGTCTTTTTAAAAAATGTATACATTATATTGATATTTTACAGAGAGGAAGAGAGAGGGATAGAGAGTTAGAAACATCGATGAGAGAGAATCATCGACCAGCTGCCTCCTGCACACCCCCCACCGGGGATGTGCCCGCAACCAAGGCACATGCCCTTGACCGGAATCGAACCTGAGACCTTTCAGTCCGCAGGCCGATGCTCTATCCACTGAGCCAAACCGGTTTTGGCGGGATGTGAGTCTTGCATGGAGTGCTGGACCATACTAGGGAAATATGGTAATGCATAAAACAGACCAGTGCCTCTAATTTTCTAGGAAATACTTAATAGGACAGGACATTATAACTAAACGGTTTCACAAAATAAGTTTAAAGTTCTACACTCAAAATGTTTATACAGGGATTGATTTTTCCCCGTCCAGGTCTTATAGGCCGATGGAATAAATCCTTCCAAATAAAATGGTTCCTATAAACTTAAGCCACTGAGGGATTATTTGTTGCAGTTACGTGTTGAAATCACAGGACATATACACATTCACCACTGTTTAGTGAATTTCAGAAATATACTAAAAGATGGCATGCGGAGTCCCAGGTTTGTAGGAACCACATTCAGTCTGATTGTCAGCATGTGAGATGCTCAATTTCTCTCGCCACCCTGTTTCTTCAGGAGGGATGCTATTTGAAATGAATTGGAGATCCATGCCGGGAATGGTATCGCCAAAGAAGTTCAGATGGGCTGTTTTTCTGATTTGAGGAATTGGTACTGTCAATAATCCTGCCAAAGTAAGTTCTGATATGAAGTATGCATTTTGATGAACTTATTTTGAGAGAATGAATGAATGAAAGAACTGTCAGCCTTTACTTAAAAGTACATTCACTAGGAACTTCTCTCTGGATCTGGTAGAAGCCATGATAAGGGCAGGGGAAGGGGCAGCTGCAATTCAGTGAGTTAAGTGCCAACTCGGTGCATAAACCTCCCAATAAGAAATAGAAAAGGGGTTCTGGAAGGAGGGACCCTATGTTGTGGAGTAATAGGACCTAACTGGGAGAAGGAGGAGTTTTCCAGGTGGACAGGGGATAGGGTGTGATGGCATGCTGAAGAGTTTAGATTGTCCTTAGTCAGGATACCTAAAGCGTCAATGCAACCAAAACCTGTTTGGCTCAGTGGATAGAGCATCAGCCTGCAGACTGAAAGGTCCCGGGTTCAATTCCGGTCAAGGGTATGTACCTTGGTTGTGGGCACATCCCCAATAGGGGGTGTGCAGGAGGCAGCAGATTGATGTTCTAATTCTCTATCCCTCTCTTTCCTCTCTGTAAAAAAATCAATAAAATATATTTTTTAAAAGCACATGCTATTAGAGGTGCTTAATGTGTATCAAATAGGAGCCACTGAAGTTTTTGTGAGAAAAGGAACATCTAATTAAGATTTAAATTTTCAGAACATTACTGACAGCAGTGGGAACATGGAAGAAAGGGTGTGTTTATTTTTGATTGCTGCTGAAACAAATGACCACAAACCTAGTGGCTTAAAACTGCACAGATTTATTGTCTCCCAGTTCTTTGGGTCAGAAGTCCAATGTGGGTCTCGCTGGGTTAAAATTGAGGTGTTGGCAGGGCTGTCTTCCGTGGTGGAGGCTGAGGGATAATCCGTTGCTTTGGCCTTGCAGCTTCCAAAGGCTGCCTGCATTCTTGGCTCCTGGCCCCTTCCTCCACTTCCTGCAGCCGCACTGTGTTGGACCCCTCCTCCATCTTCATATCTCTCTGAGGCGACAGTCTAGAGACGCTTGCTTTTTTGGGGGGTGGGGTGAGGGAAGGGTGGCTCATGTGATTAAATTGAGTCCACTTGGATAATCCAATAAAATCTCCCCCTGTCAGGGTTCTTAAACTTAATCCAACCTGCAAAATCCCTTTAGCCATGGGAAATAAAACAATCCTAGGTTCTGGGAAATTGGAGGCCCTTATCCGGTCTACCACAGGGGCATGAAGGGGCTTCACAGTACTACATGTAAGAGAACAGTAAGGCAATTGTGACAGGGATAAAGCTAGTTCACTAAACTGTTTTTGCTTTTTCCTTTTTGCCAGAAAGACAGGCTATGTTTTGCACCTTCTTTATACTTAGTTGCGATCAATGGGACCAAGTTCTGGCTGATAGGGGTGCTGTCCGCCTTCACCAGGCCCGGCCCCCTCATCCTCCAGCCTTTCTCTCCCCTGCTGGCTGGAGGGGGGGGGCAGCAGTGCCCAGGGGGGCCAGGGAGAGGGTAGAGTCTCCAGCTAGAAGCTGCAGGGTTCCTTTGTGGAGCAGAAACCCTTACCCAAGCACTTTGTACCATGATTTGCATAAGAAATAAAACTTTGTGTTAGCCTCTGAAATTTGAGGAGCGTTTTCCAGAGGAAATAGCCTACCTGCCTAATATTGAAATTTGCACCTCCCCGTAGGGTGCTGCTGTAGTGACAACATACAAATTTGAGAGTTTGGCCGGTGGGCAGTGAGAACCCTAACATTAGGGGCTTGAAATATAGTCACTTATGTTGTGAAGGGGATAAACCTCAGGTAAGCTGTTGCATGGAATAACTTTGGGAGGCAGGATTCATGCTTATGATTCTTATAGCTTTAGGACAGTGATTCTTAACCCCGGATACATATTAGACTTAACTGCTCTGTATGCATGTGTTGGGTGGGGGGAGGGGGGAAAGGGGAAGAGGGTGGGAAGGAAGGGGGTGGTGGTGGTATTAGTATTATTTTAACAGTTTTCCAGATCATTTTAATGTGCAGCCAGGCTTGAGAACAAAAGCTGTAGGTCAGAGGTCAGCAAACTTTTTCTGTAGAGGGCCAAATAGTAAATATTTTGATCTTTGGGAGCAATACCATCTCTTCAACAAGTATTCAATGCTGCTAGCACAACATGAAGCAACTGTGATAATATGTAAGTAAATAGATGTGTCTAAAATAAAACTTCATTTACAAAACAGGCAAGCAGCTGGGTCATAGGGCCAATCCCTTCTCCAAGAGACTGATTCTTAAAACTGCTTCCCAAGGCTCCTTTACCTTTTTAAAGGTCATACAAAGCTTTTGTTTACATGTTATATCAAGTAATAATGGCCATATTAAAATTAAAACTGAGAAGTTAAAAATATCAATGAACTGAAAATAATTATAAATCCATTATGCCAACACAAGTAACATATTTTATTATTGTATTTTTAAAAAATGAGTAAAAAGAATGGTATTGTTTTACATTTTTGAAAAACTCCATTGTGTCTAGCTTAATGGAAGACATATAGGTTCACATTTAATCCTTCATTCATTCTTTTGTGAGACATTATTTTAGTGTATGTATCTGAAGAAAAGCTGGCCTCACACAGATGTGTAGGTATTTCATGTTAGAAGACCAATTTTCTTCTTTTGAAGAAGTATTTTAATAGCCTTTCAGGTAGTTGTGGATATTACTTGATGTTACATAATAACTACCATAATAAATTTTTTAAAAGTTGATTGCAGCTGAAACAGGCGTGGCTCAGCGGATAGAGTATTGGTCTTCTGACTGAAAGATCCCAGTCAATTCCAGTCAAGGTCATGTACACTGTGGTCATGTACACAGGAGGGTTGATGTTTCTCTCTCATTGATGTTTCTAGTTCTCTATCCCACTCCCTTCCTCTGTAAAAAAATCAATAAAATATTTTTTTAAAAGTTGAATGCAGTGTGGAATTTGAAACCATATCAATAAACTTGAAATTCATAAAAATCCATTGGTTTACTTACACTTTAAAGAGATCTTTAATATATGCATGATTTTATAATATCTTATATTGGTTACTTTGAAGATATTGTTTCATTGAGTTATATCATTGACATACATGCTTCATTATATAATATATATTTTTTAAAATCACATTTGTTAACATCACCATTGAGTTTTTCAGAAATGTCTTTCAGAATTCAGAAACTATCAAGCTCGTGGTGGTGGGTGCAAATTTTCTCCAAAATTTGAATTTTCATTTGAAAATTCACGTTTTATCATTGGCAAAAAACACTCTCAGGCTGTTTGCCTTCAAGTGAGAGGCTCACTCATATATTGTCCAAGAAATGACTGCCAAATAGCCAAGTCTGGAAACCATATTTTATTCATCATTTATTCTTTCAAGTAAAGAATGATGTTCCATAAAAGATAGATGAGTTCTGTTTGCAACTCAGTCACATATGGCTTTTCCTCCAGACAACCATTGCATTATGGGTGGCAGCAGAGCTGTCCCATGCTCTTTCCTTTAGGTCCCACAGAATATTTAGAAGACCTATGAGATTTAATAAAGTAAATAATTTTACTTTTTTACTAAGGGCATTTCAAGCTAAATTGTTTTTTCCTGTTTATGGCAACAAATATGATCAATGTCTAATGATAGGACGACACGGTTTAGTAATGCCTCGATTTGTGCTAAAGCACCAAGTTTTACCCACCATTGTTTTTGTAGCATCAGTGCAAATGTTAAGACAGGAGAAAATGCAGATAACTTCATTGTTATTATGAAAACACTAGAGGCCCGATGCACAAAATTCGTGCAAGGGCCTTGGCCCTTGAAGCCCCAGCTTCATCCGGAAGGTCATCCAGGCTATCGTTATGCTGTTCAGTCTAAGTAGCAGATTAGCTCTTTGTTATATAAGATTTTTGACCTGTGGGTCCACTAAATGGGTCTTTGGGCTTGTCAGGGTTGTGCCAACCACACTGTGAGAGCAGCTGCCTTAGGGAAAGTGTTTTGGAAGAATTAGAGTGTTAGCATGTAACCGTTGCTACTGGCTTCCTTTGGTCAGGTGTTTCACAAAAGAGACACGCTCAGAAACAACTGGCCAGGATACAAGCTGAACAGAAAACAACAGGTAGAGCCCAAGGATCGGGGTGAAAAGTAGTTGGGAAGCCAGCTGCTTCCACATTCCAAATGGAGCCACAGAGGGCCAGTACAACTTCTTGGGCACATGATTTAGTTCAACAGCAAAGATCAGATTAAAAGTGTGGCCTTCCCATAAGAAACCATAATCAACTAATTGCAGCAACTTAGCTGCAGTTAATGAAAGCAATAGGGAGGAGGAGGGAGGGAGAGGAGAGACCTAAGAATTATAGATGGCAGCAAATACAAGAGAAGTCTACCAAGCTTTTAAGAAGTTGTATTGTCAAGAATCCAAAATAGACCCAAAATACATCTGACTGAGCTGTAATATCGCCTTTTAACTTGCAAACTTTTGGTAACACTCATTTCAGCAGTGCCCAAGGGGAATAAATAGTAAGAACTCCTAAGAGCAGAGGGCCAAGTAAGAAAGGAACAAGGGAACTATTCCCAGAGAGCAGAATTAAAGTTTAATCAAATAACTCATTCTTTCTCAGAGTAGGGGTTTCATAAGGCCCGCCAAGCAGGATTTCAGAGTTGCAATGGACTAATGGACACTACTTGCCTGCCATTATTACCCTTAAAAAATTATTTTTTAAAATAAATCTTTATTGCTCAGATTATTACAATTGTTTCTCCTTTCCCCCTACCCCCATAACTCCCTTCCACCCTGTTCCTGCCCCACCCTCTGCCCTTACCTCCTCCCCACCCCTCCCGCCATTGTCCTCATCCATATAGGTTTAACAGTGTTTCCCAAACTTTTGACATATGTGTACCCCTTCTATAATTTTCGTAATGCTGAGTACCCCTCGTCAAAAAAAGGATGTATTTTAATAACAATAAAAATATATTTATTTTTATTTTTTGGTACATATACAAAATAATAATGAACGAAAAATTAAATTATTCATAATAAAATATAAATAAAAGATATATTATAAATATATAGAATATAGAATATTTATAATATATAGTTATATATAAAATTATATTATAAACATTTATTTGCACACTGAACCATCTTATGCCTCACAAGACTATCTTGACTCATGAGAACGTAGAATTAGGTGCAGCTAAGCACAGTCCAGTGCATATCCCCACCAAACTCCGTTGCAACGAGTACCCCCACCAAATTCTTCCCATATCTCTGGGGGTACTCGTACCACACTTTGGGAAACACTGGGTTATACAATTTTAATCCAGTCTCTTTCTGCATCCCCACACCCCTTTCCCCCTGATAATTATCAATCCACTCCCTTTCTTTGCCCCTGATTCTATTATATTTACCAGTTTATTCTGTTCCCCAGATTTTTAATTCACTTGATCTTCTTCCTCTTCTTAAATAATACCTTGCAGAATTTCATATAATACTTGTTTGGTGGTGATAAACTTCTTTAACTTTTTCTTATTTGTGAAGCTCTTTATCTGCCCTTCAATTCTGAATGATAACTTTTCAGGATACAGTAATCTTGGTTGTAGGTTCTGGCTATTCATCACTTTGAATATTTCTTGCCACTCCCTTCTGGCCTGCATAGTTTCTGTTGAGAAATCAGCTGATAGTCGTATGGGTGCTCCCTTATAGGTAACCAACTGCTTTTCTCTTGCTGCTTGTAAAATCCTCTTTTTGTCTTTTGCCCTTGGCATTTTAATTATGAAGTGTCTTGGAGTGTTCCTCTTTGGATTCCTCTTGTTTGGGGTTCTGTACGCTTTCTGTACTTGTAAGTCTATTTCTTTCACGGGAGGGGGGGGGGTTGATATTATTTATTCAAATATGTTTTCAGTATTTTGCACTCTCTCTTCTTCTGGCATCCCCATAATTCTGATATTGGTATGCTTAAAGTTGTCCCAGAGGCTCCTTACACTATCTTCAACTTTCTGGATTCTCTTTTCTTCTTCCTTCTCCAGAGGAGTGTCTTTTGGCTCTTTGTATTCCATTCTTTGACCTGATTCTTGTGTTCCTCCATTCTGCTGTTGGATCTCTGCATAATATTTTCCAATTTAGTCAGTTTATGTTTAATTTTTAGTTTGGTCTCATTAAATTTATCAGCCTTTTCTAGGATATTCTTGCATAACCTTATAACCATGGTTTTGAACTCTATATCCTCCATCTCTTTCGTTTGAGATCAATTTCCTTGTCTCGGCATTTTCGCTGCTTCCCAGTCTTGGTAGGGTGGCTTTGTGTGTTTGGTGTCCTATATGGCCCAGTGGGTCAGCTTCCTCAGTTACCTGAGATAGACATTCTTGGTGCTCCCCTTTGTGGACTGCGTGTACAGCCTTGTTGTAGCTAAGTCTTTATTGTTGTTGGTATCCCTAGGAAGAATTGACCTTCAGGCCAATTGGATGTGGGTATCAGCTGTGTCTACTCTGGGATACCTTCTGTATTGGAGAGAGTCTTATAGGATCAGACTCGCAAAATTGCAGAAGCCTCTGTGTTCAACTTGGATGGAGCGAAGTCTCAGGGCTGAGCTAACAGTCTTGACTTCTTGTTAGCCCTGCCCTTGTGTGCTTGCCTGAGTTTCCACCTGACCTATGCCTTCCGCGGCTCCCCTGAGTTTCTGCCTGATAGTCCCAGATTCCCCATGCAAGAGCGTGGGTACCCCAGGGCTCTGTAGTCTGGAGCTTCTGACTCCTTCCACTCAGGCGAGGACATGGTAACCTCCACATACACTCACTGGCAAGAGACTGTAGACCCTGCCTGCTGCAGTTCCCGGCTCTCGGGGCTCTCCCGGTCTCCCAGTCTCTGAGTCTCTAGCTGCCTTTCTCTACAATCCAGAATCCAGCCGTATAAGCCTGGGTCCACAGGGTTTCAGCCGGGGTTGGGGTTCAGTACAGTTGTTAAGGGTTCAGTGCAATCGGGAATTCCTCCCCTCCTGTCAGCTAGGCATTTGACCAAACTTCCTCTCTGCTCTTGTGAGCATCTTCCTACCTCAGCGCTTTGCGGCTCCTAGTTCGATCCATGAGCCTCTCTCCTTCTTTCTAGTTGTAGATTTCCCACTCCGCCAGCTTTCCTGTGTTTTTGGATGAAGTTCATTCTTCATTGTTTTTTAAATTGTTGTGTGAGGCTGCAGCTTAGGTGCTTACCTAGGCCGCCATCTTGGTTCCTCTCTCTAAAAATATATTTTATTGAGTTTTTACAGAGAGGAAGAGAGAGGGATAGAAAGCTGGAAAAATCAATCAATTGCCTCTTGCACACACTCTACTGGGGATGTACCCGCAACGAAGGTACATGCCCCTGACCGGAATCGAACCTGGTACCTTTCAGTCTGCAGGCCAATGCTCTATCCACTAAGCCAAATAGGTTCCGGCCATTATTGCCCTTTTGGAATGGCAGTTTTAAATGCATTTATTCTCTCCCTGCTCCCATTGTACACAAGCTAAGCCCATAACAAGACTACCTTCTCTCTGCTCTCACCTGCCTGCCAGTTACAGGGTCTGGTAGAGGAGGTGGTACAGCCATTGGATGGAAGGAGCCTGGTTACCTGAATGGAGCATATCCCGCCCATCAACTTGCACTGGATTATAACATGAGCAAGGAGAAAAAAATTATTGTGCTAAACTACAGAGATTTTTGTCACCACATTCGTTGTTACAACATTGCAACTACTCTGAATAATGTAGAGGCTATTTCATGGATCTAAACATTAGAAATTGAACCAAAGCAGTGACAGAAACTATTAAGAAGAAATAAATAGTTTAGAGGAAGAATAAAACAGCTCTCATAAACTGAGGAGAGGGGATGTGAGAGCAGAATGAGGGAGAACAAGGAGTCTGGGATGAGTTCTAGATTTCTGTCCTGGTTGTTGTGGCAGAAGTTTTGAATGGTACTAATAGAACAATTCAGTGAAGTCCAAAATGCAGTAGCAGTTTGAGGGCTAAGAGCTTGAGAAGTCTGGAAAGGAGGCACATACAGGCAATCATTAGGATACACAGGTGCTGGCTAAAGCTGTGGGAAGGAGCAGCAGTGGATGGAACTTGTTGGGAAGACAATTAAGAGGGAAAGGAGCACCGAGGTCATTTAATTAAGAGCAGAGAGACTAGAGTCAGCAAAAGAGAATAATCATAAATACCCGGAAAATAAGAAAAATGACAGAAAAGAGTAAATCACAGAAGCCAATTAAGTAAACAGTTTGAAGAATTATGAAATGGTAAACAGTCAAATATTGCAAAGAGATCAAGTATAATAAAAGCCAAGTGTTTAATAGATTTTAAAACTAAGAGGGTATTGGTAACCTTCATGAAGATAATTTTAATGGAGCATTGATGTAAAATTCAGGTCACTGTAGGAGAAGAGTCTTATGATTTTATGGATGAAAAACAGACCAAAGGTGTGAAATCTTAACCAAGGTCCATAGTAAATCTTGGCTCTTGGCTTTGAAATCTTGCCTATCTGATGCTGCCACCCAGGCTCCTCCACCATTCCAAACTGAATCTGAAAAGTGCACTTAGCTAAGGTGTTGATTGGTAGTGGTGATGTTAAAGCAGGATAAAAGAGAAAGCTTATAGAAAAGATCCATATTTGTTTTCATAGAGAATTGTGTAGAGAAGTTACTAATTTTCTAAAATATTTTCTGAATATTTCTCACACATCCCCCACCCCCCATTTCTTCCCTCTTCACTCTCTGTTTCTTAAACTGATTCTACTCATTTTATTGGCAACTAGGAGCTAAATTTTATAAAATGAATGGGTGTGTTAATGTTACTTTTTATGTTTAAAGTAGGGTGATTTTGGTTTTAGAACATAGGGTATATCAATCTCCTAAAAGAATATTTAAGTAAGATGACTGATAGAACTTTTTCTCTCTAAAGTCTTATAAAACTTAATTAGCAAGATCAAAGGCTACAAAAGTTTAATAGCCACCTTCACATTTACCAGATGCCTTGTTAGTAACTCAGTTTTAAAGTAGAAATCCTAAACCAGCCAAAAATAGAGCTAAATGTTTTTCAGAGATTTAACTTATGATTTTTAAAAATAAATATAATGAATAACCCTAAATGCTGTCTCAGAGCACTATTTCAAAATAAGACATTAGCAAAATAAACAAGACATGAATCAATCTGAAGACTCTCTATTCTTCAGACTGCAGATCTTGTGTAGGAAATCTCACTTTTCTTTTTCCTTCCCTTCCCTTCCCTTCCCTTCCCTTCCCTTCCCTTCCCTTCCCTTCCCTTCCCTTCCCTTTCTTTCTCCCCTCTCCCTCTTTTTTTTTCTTTTCTAATCCTCACATTTTCCCCATTGATTTTTAAAGAGAGACAGACAGATAGAAACATTGATGTAAAAGAGACACATTGATTGGTTGCCTCCTGCACAATCCCTGACTGGATCAGGGGATTGAGCCTTCAATGGAGGTATGTGCCCTGGGCCAGAATCAAACCTGCGACCCTTCAGTCCATGGGCCTATGCTCTAACCACTAAGCAACCATCCAGGGCTCTTTTATTTCATATAAAAATTTTGTCTGAAATAAAAGAAAATAATTGGTATCACTTGAATCTATTACGCATCAAATTTACTATTTTTCTACATGTACCGATTTTAACATGTACTGATTCCCTGATCTGGAATGCCTGCTAAAATATCTTCATTAGGATGTGTTATAGTTACTAGTAAAGAATCTTCCAATTTGGGACTCAGAATACTTAATTTGGACTATGCACAAAGTCAAGAGGAAATGCAGTCACCATTTCAGCGTTACTAAACATGAACCTTGGTACTGCCTTACCTCAGTCGCAGTTCTTGCTAGTATAATTCATTATTACTTATTCCCTTTGCATTTCTAGAGCAACTACTTCTATGAAATTTGTGCATCTGGATGAAGTGCTCCAGTAGAAGAGAAGCATTGAAATGTTTTGAAGGCTGTGGTATAGTTATGAGAAATAACCTGTGTTTATGCAAAAACAATTAAAAAGGGTTGTGTGCACACATATTTGATGTATGTCCTGTTTTAAAGATCTTAACAGAGTGGCAGATGATAATCTTCTCTTAAAAAATTAGTTAGTTGAGAGGAAACAATTTAAAAATAAAGGACCACACCACTCCAACCTCAGAAGTCTGTATATTTTTTTTAAAAGCTGCGTATGTCTAAGTATAGATCTAAATAGAAAAAATATAGCTAGCCTATGTCAATTACACATGTTACACAGGAGGTAGGGAAATGGATGCGCTCCACATTTTAAGGGATACAATTTTGTAATGCACACTGCCATATAAGAAATGAAAAGAAAACAAGGTTTATGAAAAGTCAAAACTAAAATAAGCTTAATTTTATTTTCAAACTAAGTTTCTTAGCAACTTTAAACCATTTTTAGTTATTATCATCAAGAGTTAAATTTATCCTATCCTAACAATTAGTTTAGAAGCTCCCCAAACATTCTGCTTATGAAATTGAATATCTTACTTAAGAGCTGCCGATTTCAAAGAAAATACCATGTTCATGGATTGGTAGAATCAACATCATTAAACTGTTCATACTACTCAAAGCAATCTATAGATTGAATTCAACCCCTATTAAAATACCAATGTCATATGTCAAAGACCTAGAACAAACTCTTGGAGAATTCATATGGAATTTAAAAAAAGACCCTGAATAGCCATAGCAGTCTTAAGAAAAAAGAACAAAGTAGGAGGGACCATAATATCAGATACCAAGCTCTATTGCAAAGCCACTCTTCTCAAAACTGCCTGGTACTGGCATAAGAACAGACATATAGACCAATGGAAACTAACAGAGAACCCAGATATTGACTCAAGCCATTATGTTCAATTAATAGGTGACAAAGGAGGCAAGAGCATACAACAGAGTTAAGACAGTCTCTTCAATAAATGGTGTTGGGAAAATTGGACACACGCAAAAAATGAAACTAGACCACCAAAGTACACCATTCACAAAAAAATAAATTAGAAATGGATAAAGGACTTAAATGTAAGATGAGAAACCACAAAAACCTTAGAAGAAGCCATAGGAAAAAAATAGCAAACATATGTCATAGCAAAATCTTTATCGATTCAGCTCCCAGGACAATAGAAACTAAGGAGAAAATAAACAAATAGGACTACATCAAAATAAAAGTTTCTGCACAGCAAAAGGAACCATCAACAATAACAAGAAAGCCCACTGCATGGCTGAACATATTTGCCAATGTTATCTCTGATAAGGGTTTAATATCCAACATTTATAGGGAACTCATATAACTTAACAAAAGGAAGATAAACTATCTAATTTTTAAAATGGGCACTTAATAGGATATGTCCTAAATAGAGGACATACAGAAGGCCAAGAGACATATAAAAACATGCCCAAAGTCACTAATGATATGGGAGATACAAATCAAAATGACAATGAGATATCATCTCACATCTGTCAGAATGGCTATCATCAACAAATCAACAAATGACAAGTGCTGGCAAGGATGTGGAGAAAAAGGAACCCTCTTGCACTGTTGGTGGGAATACAGACTGGTGCAGCCACTGTGGAGAACAGTATGTAGTTTCCTCAAAAAATTAAGAATGAAACTTCCATTTGACCCAGTAATCCCACTCCTAGGAATATATCCCAAGAAAACAGAAACACCAACTGGAAAGGATATGTGCATCCTATGTTCACAGCAGCACAATTTACAATAGCTAAGCTTTGGAAACAGTTTAAGGGCCCATCAGCAGATGAGTGGATTAGAAAACTGTGGTACATCCACACAATGAAATACACTGCTATAAAAAAGAAGAAATTTTACCATTTGCAACAGCATGGATGGAACTGGAGAGCATTACACTAAGCGAAATAAGCCAGTTGGAGAAAGATAAATATCACGTGATCTCACTCATGTGTGGGATATAATGAACAACATAAACTGATGAACAAAAAGAACCAGAGAACCAGAGTCACAGAAGCACTGAACAAATGGTACAACCTATGAGGAAAGGCAGGGTAGGGGCAGTGAGGGGGTAAGAGATCAACCAACGGACTTGTATGCATGCAAATGAGCATAACCAATGGACTCGGACAGTAGTGGGATGAGGGCATGTTCTGGGGGGTGGGTGAGAGCTCAATGGGGGAAAGAGTAGACTCATGTAATACTTTAAACAATAAAGAATTTAAATTAAAAAAAGAGCTGTCCATTTCTATGAATATTTTTCAGAATCTATTATATGTTGGAAAGATAGGATTGCAACTTTTGAATATCAGCCATCAAGACTAACATATTTTAAAAGATAATGAAAATAGAAACATTTTATGTTGATTTTAAGTTATACATTTCTGAAATTTTGAAGCAATAACCAGGCTATTTATGCATGCAGATAAAACAATAAGGCTATACAACTTTGTATCTTAAAATCAGAATAGTTGTCTTTTGTAGTATTCATTATATATAATAAAGGCAAATGAAAAAAAGTAATTGCTAATTTTTTTATTTTATATTTTTATTGATTTTGGAGAGAAAAAGACAGAGGGAGAGAGAGAGAGAGAGAGAGAGAGAGAGAGAGAGAGAGAGAGAGAGAGAAAGAATATCAATAATGAGAAAGAATCATTGATCAGCTGCCACCTGCAGGTCCTTATTGGGGATCCAGCCTGCAACCCCAGCATGTGCCCCTGATCCAGATTCGAATCCAGTACCCTTCAGTCTGCAGGCTGACGCTCTATCCACTGAGCCAAACCAGCTAGGGCAGTAATTTTATAACACTATTTTTAATTCATTCATCAAAGAGCTCTGAAGTAATTTACTGTGACAAGGTATTATAACTACTTTCCTGGATGCATAACAAAAGTTTAGGCACCCAATTGTTTCTATAACTTAAGGACTAATTCTTACTGTCACTGTGAAGTAAAGCTGCTTGGTGTGCGTACTGAGTAAAAGGAAAAACAAAGCAAACAAAACAAACAAAAAAGCACAAGAAATGCCTGCCAGTGAATTACAAAAACTACTATTTAACTGGGACCAAAGGTGGTTAGTGCTATTGGCCACAACTATCTGAAAAAAACACCCAAATGTCAAGCTGACCTCTGAATGGTTATTGGGTGCATACCAAGGTTCAATGGTTTGTTCTGGCTGAACATCAAGTCATGGGGACGCTAGCCCAACACTTTGGTTAGAGCGTTTTCTTCCATTAGCATAGTTCAGAAAAGTGTTTAAAGTGTGACTTTCTCCGAACCTTCATGATTCTATTTTTATCATTATATTAAACAAATGAAAGCACTCCATATTTTGAATGTATTCTCTTTTCTTACATTCATAGGGGGCTACAGCCACATGACCTTTGGTAGTTAGGAATCATTGTTGATAGCACGACTATCAATATTGTAAATTCAGAATTTGAGAGACAGAAAATAAAATCATCATGGGCTGTGACATTCTCTGAGTAAGACAGACACGGGTGATATAAATGATAGTAATTGGGCTGGCGGTGGGTGGGAACAAGGTCCATGGGACCTCTCTGAGTCGGTGATATGTAAATTATGGTCTGAGGGATGAAGAATTGTGCAAAGAAGCCGGGAAAGAGTTTGTAGGTAGAAAGAAGTGAAAGGTAGATGTCTGAGGAGAAAGGAGCTTGTTGGTTAGGAACAGAAGAGAGGGTAGCTTAAATTTCCCTGGAAATAGCTTTTCTTATTTAGATTATTACATAGCCAATGGAGAGTACCCTGCTATTAAGCAGATAGCTTCAGGTCGGCTACACTAACCCACCGTCCTCCGTGTCAGCCCCCTTAAACAGCTAGAGTCTTTTCTCACTCACTCTGTGATGTCCATCGGAGACTGGCTGGGTGCTCTGCTCTGCCTCCTCATCCACGCCAGGACCCACGCTGACGAGCAGTCTCTGTCTGGAACCCAGAGGTCACAGTGACAGAGTAGAGAGGGAAAACATAGCACGTCAAGTTCAGGCTCTTAAACCATCCACACACATCACTTCCACTCGCATTCTATTGGCCAATGCAGTGACTAATCGTGTCAGCCTTCAGGAAGTAGGACTCTCCCGTGTGCCCGGAAGAGGAGAAAAGCTGTAAGTGGTGGTGAGCAGCAGGCGTGTCTCCCATGGGGGTCAGTGAACGAGAACAGCCTGGAATTGCAAGTACAATGTGTGTGTGTGTATGTAGACACCTTTTCCTTGTCTCCAGGGAAAACGTCTATTGCTGTAATCAGATTCTCAAAGGGATCGGTGACACAACAATGATTAAAAACCACTGGACCGGTTGAAAACTGTCATGTAAACAGATAATTGCCCTACAAGACAATTTGCAGCATGAGTGAGAGGCTGAAATGATTAAGGAATTATGCATGCGTGCATATGTGTGCGCAGGTGCGTGCCCGGAGATAAGGAAAACGTTGAGCAAATCTGCAGGCTAAAGGGTAGAAGCCAGAGGACAGCGTGTGATGAATTAAAGAACAGAGGTCTGAGGACAAGTGACTGATGCAATGAGGTCCCAGAAGAAGCCCGAGGAGATGGAGTTCAATATTCTCTGGAAGTAGCAATTTCAGGGGCCAGAAGAGATACCTCACTTCTGGTGGGAGGAAGGAAGGAGAAGGTGGGTGACCCTCTGGGTCAAGCTGCAGGTGGAGGGGAAGGAGAGGACCTCTACGCTGTCTGTGACATGTGGACAAGGACAGTTACTTAGGAGGAGGGGATGGTGGGCATGTTGATCGTTTGGAGCAGCTGTAAGGGAAATCGGACACAGAGCTGCCTGGGGACAACCAGAAAGACTGCCAGTAGCCCGGAGGGCCCAGCTGATGTCGGAGAACATAGACTTGACGCGATGCCAGTGAACAGAGTGAGGGGATTTTTCCTAATTTGTGCTCAGCTGTCTGGAAGTAGGAGCTGAGAACGTCACAGTTGAGCTGATCCAGGGCTAGGGATTAGCAGAACAGGTGCAGCGGCATGCTTGGCTGATAATATAAAGCTCAGGAACCTCTGAGCAGGGAGCAAGACCTAATTTTGCCTTTGAATCTCAACAAAAATAATGAGAAGCAAACTTACCCCTGAGTTTCTGAGTTGCAGTTCTTGCTCCCTGTACAACTTGTCTTTGTTTTGAGCTTGTAACGAATAGGTCTAATAATATAACCAATATAACCAATAGGGGTAAGTAGCATAGCTTATTTCTTTTCTTACTGTTTAAGTAAAATCAATCACGTCAAGCCACCTAAGATTTTACGTGTTCTTAGTACTTACTCTACTAGTGAAATCTGACAGGAGGAAGGTAAAAGGAAAAACATGAAAGCTCTAAAAAAAGATAATTATATACTCAGAGGCATAAATATAGAATTGCTTAGCTAAGCATCTTGCCATTAATTAGCATGCCATCAATTTTGCTGCCTGGAGTGATTAAGTAAGACATTGCATTTAGAGAAACCATTAAAGGAAGACAAAAGGAAAAACATCTGTAGTAGTTTAGCTCAGTGCAGACTGCAGTCTGAAATGGCATTGTGCTACTTCTCTCTTCTCCCAGTTGCCTGCCAAGTCCCTGTGTTTTCCCGATCTCGATGCGGTCACATCACAAGCATTTGGCGAAAATGGTGTTGCTGTTCGTCAGGGCTGCATCTGCATATGGCAGGCAGACACAGCCGCCGCAATAAAAGTAATTCCGGTTTCCTGAACCACTTTGCTGGAAGTCTGTCATTTTATTTTCCATTCCCTCCGAATGGAGGTTTCTTCTCTCAAGTATCTATGGAGGACTGGCAGGCGAGGCGAGCAAGCCACGTCTATCATTTAGAATTATGTTTGAAGCAGAGATTAAATATGACTTTTCCCATCCGTCCTCAATGGAAAGAAGTTAGCAGGAGGGCATGCGAGTGAAACAGAGATTGTCGCTGCGAATGGCTCTTTCCCGGAAGGCCCTCTCTTGGGATTTCAGTTGTGGATAACTAGCAGGTTTCATCTCCAGGAACTCAGATAAGTTCTTCTGTGCTTCTGGCCTGCCAGCTGGTAGGAGGTCTCCAGCTGAGGCAGTGCCGTCAGAATGGATAGCAGGAGAATGTACTAGGTTCTCTATTTATCCAAAAGTATGATAATTTGAGGGAAAATTAAAATCGCCAGTTTTTCATTACACCCTCCCGCTCTCAGTGTTGGTTATCTAAGCAGACCGCACAAACATACGTCTGCATAAAATTCTGTAAATGGAGGGGAAAGCCAAGAAAAGGAGAATTGATGTCTTGCCAAGGGCCACATGGTATGTTTAGGGCAGGACTGGGCACCTGAGCCCCCTGGACTGGTTTGGCTGGAGTCTGCCTGCTCTAGCACAGGACAGCAAGCTTGTGGATGCTGAGATCATGAAGTTATGGGAGAGACAAGGACAACAGATTTTATTTATCTTTAATTTAAAAAAATATTTTTATTGATTTCAGAGAGGAAGAGAGAGAGAGAGAGAGAGAGAGAGAGAGAGAGAGAAAGAGAAAGAGAGAGAAACATCAGTGATGAGAGAGATTCATTGGTTGGCTGCCTCCTGCATGCTCCACACTGGAGATTGAGCGGCCATCCAGCGCCCTGACTGGGAATCAAACTGTGACCTCCTGGTTCACAGGTAGATGCTCAACCACTGAGCCACGCTGGCCAGCAGGACAATAGGTTTGAAATATACAAACACTGACTTGCAGCAACCTGTTCCAGAAGCCCAAGGACTGTGGGCGCTTTGAAGACAGTTCATTGTTTTGCAATCTAGGCTCCAGCTCAATGCCTGGCATATCAGTAGATACCCAGTCAATGGTGAATAAATTCTATTAAATAAATTCAGAGCCTTTAAACAGGTAAGTCAAATAAATCATTCTCTGCTTAAAATGCTGCAGCAGCTTCTCATTTCTCTCAGAGTAAAACTCCAAGTCATGACCTAGGCGATTGGCCTTTGCTACCTCTCAGAGGGCATTTCCTCTTCTCCTCTCCCTCCCTCTTCCCCTCCTTTGGCTCCTCCACAGGAGGCAGCTCCCTTTGCACTGGCTGTCCCCTATGCCTGGACTCTGGCTCTACATGCATAGAAGGCCACCTCCCTTATTGCCTTCAAGACTGTCCAATGGCGCAGTGATCCTACTTCTAGGAATATATCCTAAGAGACCAGAAACACTCATCAGAAAGGATATAAGCACTCCTATGTTCATAGCAGCTCAATTTACAATAGCTAAGATTTGGGAACAGCCTAAGTGCCCATCAGCAGATGAGTGGATAAAACAACTATGATACATTTACACAATGGAATACTACATGGCAATAAAAAAAAACACAAAAAAAACTCTTACCATTGCAACAGCATGGATGGACCCCGAGAGTATTATGCTGAGAGAAATTAGCCAGCCAGAGAAAGATTAGACTCACATGATTTTACTCATATGTGGAATCTGATGAACAACATAAACTGGTGATCAGCCGAAACCAGTTTGGCTCAGTGGTAGAGCGTTGGTCTGCAGACTGAAAGGTCCCAGGTTCGATTCCGAGCAAGGGCATGTGCTTTGGTTGCGGATACATTCCCGGTAGGGGGTGTGCAAGAGGCAGCTGGTTGATGTTTCGCTCTCATCGACGTTTCTAGCTCTCTATCTCTCTCCCTTCCTCTCTGTAAAAAAAAAATCAATAAAATATATTTAAACACACACACACACACACACACATACACAAAAACTGGTGATCAAAAATAGACCCAGAGATATAGAAGCATGAACAGACTATTGAACCTCAGAGGGAAGGCAAGGGAGGGTGGGTGGGAAGAGATCAACTAATAAACTTTATATATGTATATATATATATATATATATATATATATATATATATATAATTGAGTTTTTACAGAGAGGAATAGAGACTTAGAAACATGGATGAGAGAGAATCATCGATCAGCTGCCTCCTGCACACCCCCTACTGGGGATGTGCCCACAACCAAGGTACATGCCCTTGACTGGATTCGAACCCTGGATTTTTCAGTCTGCAGGCCGAAGCTCTATCCATTGAGCCAAACTGGTTTCGGCTCAACCAATAAACTTGTATGCAAATATATAACCCATGGACACAGACAATGGGGTGGTGAGGGCCTGGGGGGAGGGGTTGGAAGAGGTTAATGAGGGAAAAAGGAGGATCTATGTAATACTTTCAACAATAAAGATGAACAAAAAATGACTTGGACCAAATGTCACTTTTTATTAAAAGGCATGTTCCCACTGCCCCTTTAAAAATCGCAGCCCTTTTCCAGACTTCTGCCCTGGACTCCTGATCTTCCTCAGCCTGCTCTATTTCTTTCATAACACTATCATCTCCTAATTTTAATTTGCTATGTTGTTTTCTTATCTGTTAAGTGGGTATTTTGTTGTCTGTCTTCTTTTTGTTAGGATGTTAGCCTACAAGGGTGAGGATTTTTGTCCTTTTATTGTTCACTGGTATTCCTGGCGTTTCAACACCCATATAGGTGCTTTTTAAATACTTGTTAGGCCCAAACCGGTTTGGCTCAGTGGTAGAGCGTCGGCCTGTGGACTGAAAGGTCCCAGGTTCGATTCCGGTCAAGGGCATGAGCATTGGTTGTGGCACATCCCTGGTAGGGGGTGTGCAGGAGGCAGCTGGTCAATGTTTCTCTCTCATTGACATTTCTAGCTCTCTATCCCTCTCCCTTCCTCTCTGTGGAAAATCAATAAAAATATTTTAAAGAATACTTGATGAATGAATAAATTAATATATCTGGATTTGGGAAGCAAATGAGTGGGAAATTGCAAAGGATCTAGGGTTGAAGACAAGTATAAAAGTGAATGAACCATAAATCCTGGTAAATTTAAAGAGACAAACATTCATTTTCCTATTACTATTAAAAAAGCTCTTGCGAGTCGTGATAAACCTGGCCAACGTTTAGAGTCACAGCTACAAACATTCATCTTATTAACTGTTGAGTTCTCTTGTTAACCGTGTGCAGGTTAATCCCTGAGAAATTTAGACCGAGAGCACATGCATAAACTGGTGTTTCCCAAAGTGGGTAGGTGGCTTTCTGCATTAGGATTGTTGTAAAGTATTAAGGTTCCTGAGCCTTATCCAGTTTGCTGAATAATCTTAAGGATTAGATCCCTAGGGGATTTCCACGCATGCTAAAATGTGAGAACTATTACTATATAGCACATGTATACAAAACAAAGGGACTGTGCTAGAACAGCATCTCTCTGATGCATAATTATTCCACAGGATGCTATTAAGATTGCAATTTTTTTAAAGAACGCATTCTAGAATTAATAGAGTAGATAAACACTGAGTTAAATTGATCTTTTAAAAATATATAACAGGGATTCTGAGGACCTCTGATACGCTGACATGATTGTGCATTCCCAACAGGAGGAGGTAGTATGCTGCATCCCAGATTCGCTTCTTCATGCATACCTCTTTTTTAGGCACCTCTTACTAACTATTGGGGAGTGATTTATCTTTAAAGAAAAAGTTTGGGCATTTCTGTTATCGATAATATCGGAGATTCGTTCCTGATTCTAGCAAGCTATAATTCTTTGTAATTCTGTGTTCTTTCTTATTACCTCCCTTAGTTTTTAATCTAATTGGGGCGTTTACACCCCTGAGCAAGAGGTATGCAATAGTGTATTTGTATTTCATGGCTCCCAGGACTCACCCTTACCAATTAAAAAGGTCTTTTGCATTTGTGTGTGTGTGTGTGTGTGTGTGTGTGTGTGTGTGTGTGAGAGAGAGAGAGAGAGAGAGAGAGAGAGAGAGAGAGAGACCAGGAGGAATGACAGTAGAGAGAGGGTACACAGAATAGCCTGTGCAAGTCTACCTGAATGAGTGGGTTTGCTCGTTAAAGGCACATTTGGTAGATTACTGAGTGAGGTTTCCATCCTTTGTGTGAGGCTGTATGTGTCAGCGGATGCAGGCCTATAAATGTCTCCCCTGGTGTCAGTCCAGGCGGGGCGGCTTCTCCCGCGTTGATCACTTGCTATCTATTCCCTCTGCCGCTTTCCACCCCTTTGGGCACGGCCCCTGGAAGCAAGATCGTATGTGCCTGGAATGCACAGCCTCCTCTTCGCTCCGAAAAGGCGCCCGCGGTCCGCGGCGCATTACACCCTCCCGTGCAATGGAAGCCCTGCACGTGGCCGCCGCTGTCCGAGGACGTGATGAGCCGGGCGGGAGGTAATGAGAAGTGACGGCCACGCCGCCCCCGGGCCCGCTCCCCCGCCGCCCGCAATTACAAGGCGACCCCAGGGAGAGGCGGCGGAGGAGGCCACCTCCCCGCTTCCCGCGGGCCTGACAGCCAGCCGGGAGGAGCTGACAGGCAGGGGACTCTGACAGCCCAGAGGGTGCGCGGGGAGCTACGTGAGGACAATACCCAATGCTGGAGGCGCTCTCCGCACAGACACAGGCTCTTTCCTCCTCCGGGCGGGCTCGGCCTGGAGCCTGGAAGAGGCCAGCGGACCGAGGCGGTCCTCTCCCGTCCTCTCCGGCTCCCCCCTGGCCTGTGCTTGGGGCCAGAGCTGCAACCTCTTCCAGAACCCGCGGGTCCAGGGAGCGGGCTGGTGGGCAGAGCCAGCTGTAGAGGGAGGCACGGGAGGGAGGCTTCCCCGCAGAAGCTCTGAGCAATGAGGATAGAAGAGGGTTCTATGTAGGTCCATTGCCCATTTTTTTAATGGGCTCATTTATTTTCCTCTTGTTGAGCTGTATAAGCTGGCTGCAGATGTTCGAGATTAAACCTTTATCAGTGGTATCATTTGCAAATATGTTCTCCCATGCAGTGGGACTTCTTGTTGTTTTGTTGGTGGACAGAGGCGGCGGTGACAGCTCCCGGATGCTCTGTCTCCCCAGGCTTGTTTCGGAGTCTCCTTTCACAGAGCGTCTTCATCACGGGGACCATTTCCACGGGCTTTCTTCTTGTGTGGAGAGGGGGATGGCAGGGCTGCCGAGAAGGGAGGGGGCTGCCCGCAGAGTCAACTTTCATTGATTGATTGATTTTTAAGTATATTTTATTGATTTTTTTTTTTTTTACAGAGATGGATAGAGAGCTAGAAACATCAACCAGCTGCCTCCTGCACGGCCCCTACTAGGGATGTGGCCACAACCAAAGTACACGCTCTTGACCGGACTCGAACCCGGGACCTTTCAGTCCGCAGGCAGAGGCCCTATCCACTGAGCCAAACCGGTTTCAGCTCATTGATTTATTTTTAAAATAATTTTTATTGCTTTCAGAGAGAAAGGGAGAAGGAGAGAGAGACCGAAGCATCCATGAAGAGAGAGAATCATTGATTGGTTGCCTCCTGCATGATCAGGGATGGAGCCCTTAACTTGGGCCTGTGCTCCTGCGGGGAGTCCAGCCGTGACCTCTGGGCTCATAGGTCCATGTGCAACAACCACCGGGCCCCCAGGGCCGGGCCAGCATTCACTCTCAGAGAGAGAGAGAGCATACAGAAGGAGCAAGAAGGCGGAAGCCTTGGAGAATTCTTCTCATTGTCTTTATGTTGCTGTGATAGCTGAGGCCGGCCCATGCTCGGAGGGAAGCCTGCCAACCGCTTGCTGAACAGTGAACGGGCACGAGCTGGGCTGCTGGGTTGCTTGGCACCGAGAGAGAGAGAGAGAGAGAGAGAGAGAGAGAGAGAGAGAGAGAGAGAGAGAACCGCAGCGCAGGCTGGCTGCTGCTGGTGGGGCCACCCCATTTTCCACTCCTTTGCGCCTGGACGCAGAAAGCCCCCAGGTGGCATTAGGGAGAATTAGCGTGTAAATCGCAGGGCCTGCTAATTCCTCACCACTTCATTAGCTGACAGTTCAAGGAAAGCGCCCTCCTGCCATTCACCTCCCCCCAGGGCGCTGGCACTTCTCATCAGAGAAATCAGAGTTCAGCCTTTCAGCTGTGTGGCGTTGACATGCCGGTGACTTCTGGGTCTCCCCATCATGTGTGCTGGTTTATTCCCTGACCCTCTCCTGGCAATTAATTACGTACTGGACGTCCCTGGGACTTCTCCCTGAAATCTCCTTCAGGTTCAGACTGGGTTTAGTGTCACCAGGAAAAGGTGGGAAAATGATCCTGTCCTTTTACAGAATGGGTTCAAAGCCGTGCCGCAGAGAGGAAACCTAAAACAGTACCCTATATTTAAAGGACGCTCTCTTACAACATGACTACTAGCACTTATTTTTTGAATGCTTGCTATGTGCCCGGTATTATTCTAAGAAAGTTATAGGCCATTATATAGACCTAAAGGGGGTGGGAGGGTGTCCCTCACCCAGGCCTGCGCCCTCTCACAATCTGGGATCCCTAGAGTAGGGTGCCTAGGACTGGTGGGCAATCAGGGCCTATCTGGGCTTCCATTCCTCTGGCCGCTGCCACTGCTTGCCATCTGTGTGGCGCTGCCTTCCCCTTCTCCCACCACCAGTCGCCTCCTTCTGTGGGCGACAGGTATGGGGTGCGACTGCTTGGCTGGCCTGGGTCTCCCTCTGCAGGGAGATCACTGGCCCGCCCACCCGCCACAGTGTGGCTGACTGATCACCAGGCAGAGGGAGGGCCAGCCTACCTGCCAATGGATGGTGGAGTCCCCCCATCGATTGTCATTCAGAGGTTGGCCTGGGCCTCCCTCTGTGAGGTGATCATGGGGCAATGGCAGGCCCCCAACCAATCGCATGGCACCTGTGTTGGCTGGCCCGGCACCAGTGCATGTCATAGCATGGTTGTCCGGAAGGCCATCAGGACGGTCATTGGGTTGATTTGCATAGTATGCTTTTATTATTATAGATCTGCATTTGATACAGGAGGAAACTGAGGCCCAGAGAGGTTGAATCTGTTGCCTAGGACCCACCGTATTTGAATACAGGAAGCCTGGATCCAGAGCCCACGCTCTACGTACTAGGGTATTTTGCCATAATTAGTCAATCACTTAGTTAACTCCTGGATTAATTCAGCAAAAATTAATGAAGCACCAACTATGTGTCACTTACTATGCCAGAGCTTAGCCTGTTAGAGTTTACCTACCAACCCTTTTATTTCAGTTCCATGTCCGAAGGCAGTGTGTGGAGCACCCACTGTGTTTCCAGGGTTGTGCTCATGTAGATGCAAGAGAAGTGTGAGATGTGATCTTGCCGTTGAGAAATGTACAGGCATGTAGACCAGGGGCTGACAAACTTTCCTCTGTAAATGGCCAGATAGCAAATATTGTTGGCAATGAAGGTCACATGGTCTCAGTCCCAATAAATGTAAAAGCAGCTTTAGCCATTATGTAAATAAAAAGAGCAGTGTGCGTTCCGAAACAACCACAGGAATAAGCAGCAGGCCATATTGGGCCCATGGGCTTCCTGATAAAGAGAAGAAGGTAGAACAGGAAGCAGGGATAATGTGACTGAGAGCAGAGCTCTGTGGGTACCGCCTGTCCGGCATGTGGGGTGCACGGATGAAGCACAGGGTCAGGAGCACAGAGACCAGGGTAATGTGCATTTTAGTGAAGAGGCAGATGGTTTCTGGAGATGGAACCCTCCCCTAAAGGATGGGAGGTAAGCCACTCCCAGCTGTGAAGTTGTAAGGCGGCTTCATGAACCAGTGCACGGTTCTTATTTCTATGTGTAGCCGGTAAGTTGGTTGTCTTATTTCCTTCATCCCCTTCTTCCCGGCTAATAGAACCCCACTTTGGTTTGGTACCTTGAGTTGTTCAGCTCCAAGCAATGCCGCATCAATGATCAAAGTCCATCTTAATAATAATTATATCCCCAAATTGTCCAGCCATATGACCTAATTCTGATCAAAATGCCTGCTTGATGAAGTGGGGATGGAATGATTGGGACACTTTTAAGCTTTTCTCATCCAAGGGACAGACAAAGCTCGTGCCACATACCCCTCCTGCTTTCCTGTCACAATGGGAACACGGAGATGAGTGGGGGCAGCCTTTCTGGGATGACTTGTTGTAGAGGGGGGCTGGGGGCAGAGAGGGGAAGCTACTTGAGTGGCTGCGTAGCGGCTGGCTGCCTGCCTCTGGCTTCCTTGTTAAGAGTTAGCTAAGTCTATATAATTTTATCAGTGTTATTTGCAATAACTAAGCATATATATATATATATATATATATATATATATATCGTTTCAAGTCACTCTTAGTTGATTAAAAAGTGTGTCTTTAAAATTGTTCCAGGAGAACTAACTAGAATTTACTTACTCCTAGAATTTTCCCATTTCCTTAGATATATCAGAAAACAGTGCTAAATCTGATAAGAATTATTTCTAATAGTTTTCACCTTCTTGTTAAGTTCCTTCCCCACAATATACACATTAGGAGAAAAAGAGCATATTGCACAAGCCCACTTTAAGTTAATATCATTAAGTTACACATCATTCACTTACAGTGTCAGTGTATATATCTTTAAATCTGTATGACAAGGGGTCAATAGTGGTTGCGCCTGGGTTATTGATTTTCTGTAGGTGTCAGGATTAGGAGCGTGGTTTTTTTGCTTTGCTTTATTTTTCTAATTATTATAGAGAAAATACATAAACAGGAAAAAAAAGTATAAGATAGCACTGACAAAAACTAAATTAATTTTATGTGAAGGCAAGCTTTTTTTTTTTTTTCTGGATGACACTATTTTCCTCTTATTTTTCCCTTTGTTTTTCTAAACTCACCTCTTACAATTTTCTTTGCCATATTATTGGTTATTGCTTTTTGTTGTTGTTGTTGTTTGTTTCATAAATGTTATCTTTCTGTACATTTTTCTGTTGAGTGAAGTCCACAGTACGATGTTGTAAGTGTAAAGTTGGGTCACATGTTACTAAATGTCAACTGATTTTCTCTTATAGTCACTCATTCGTTTAGTAGATGTTGTGGAGTGGCCGTTATGAACCAGCCTCTGTTCTGTGACAGAATGAGAGGAACAAGCATTTGGAGCCGTGTGCTCCTCTCTCTTACTCCTCCTTGCTTTGGGCTTCCACACATTACTCATTCTGTGAGACCAGTGTAAATGCTGCCTCCCCCGGGAAACCTGAAGTGACCCACCCATTGAGGATTAACTCACCCTTCTACATTTCCACCAGGCTATTGTTTCTTCCAGTCTTTGCTTATTTTTGTATTGATGGCATATTATGTTTATTGGTGTGCATCCTTGTCTGGGCTGTGGATTCCTTTAGAAGAGCTGCTGTCATTTTGGCCTTTCCTAGGTCTGTGTTGCTTCTTTAAACAAACATGCCTTTATCCACAGTCAGGGTGACAGGCCACATACATTACATGCTCAGATACATGCTCCCTGTGCAGAATGTCCTGCACTTGACCTATACCTTGCCATATGTTATTCCTCAGCTTTCCCAGATGCCGATAGGCACCAATGCCACTTGTCTTTCTGACCTTGTCTCTGTTCTTCAGGGATGTTTCATCCCTGGTCTTTTCTAGACCTCAGCTGTGTCCCCTCCCCAACTTTCTTACTTTGCAGAGGAGACTCAGGCCCTGCAGAGGGACCCTCAGATGGACTATACTTAATACTCATCAAGTACAAATATTTAATGTATTTAATAAATAGGTGGCTGAGCAAGTGAATGTTCATAGAAAGCTCGTATTGAAACACTTGATGCTTTTAATAGTAAGTTTGGTGGAAAAGAAAATCAAAATACTATTGGCTGCAGGCGGTGTTTAGGAAAGCGAGAAGAGGCATACAGATACGGTGGCACACAGGCCACTGTTCTCCTGAGCACTGCTTGTTGGTGTGGTGACCCTCTTTAAATGAGTGAGAAAAGAAAAAGAAAGTTTTTTTTTCCTAATTCAAATAGATCAGGAAATTGCAGCGATATTTGGAATGTCAAGAGTAAAAATAAGAAAGAATGAATCCTGTTAGCCCCAAAAGGGAAGCTGTCACCACCAGAGCTGCAACTCTCTAAATGAATGTAACACCTCTGAAAACTCCTACAACCGTGCCAAGTGTTTACATGCTCTCTGTGAATGTGGCATCAAGCAGCAAGTGGTTTTGGTGGAGACACACGCCATCTGTGTGATCACCCACCCTTGCTAGAGTGCTCTGAACTCAGCAGTGTGCAACAGATGCATCTACATATACAGTCTTCCTCCTCGCGTAGTTCCGAATGGGTGTGAGGAAGTGAGGGAAAACAACCAGCTTCCTTGAAACTCAGGCTCCCTCTGACATCTTTCCAGACACCTTTCTTAACGATACTTCATGCGGTCCTGGAAGGTAACCTGTTCACAGTAGGTTTACAGATAGTTGAACAGGACGGCCTGACCCAGAACATCAGCGGCTGCCTTCACAATCACTCTGTCTGGAAGGGGGAACCAGGTCACCATTTGGTTAGCTTTTAAATGAAAGTCTGTGTAGTTTTGGGAGACACAAGTCCTTAGGAGTTACATGTGTGCCCTCCAGGCAGATGAATGAAAATGGTTTCACTAAATACTTCATCATTACTATAGTAGATGTGTCTCTGGAAACATAACAGTAGATAATTTTGATGAAAAAACAAAATGAAGAATGAAATACTGCATTCCATCCTGTGCTCTATATTTTGCTTATTTATTTATGTATTATTTATTTTTATTAAATTATTATATGTGTACATATCTTATCATTGCCACCCCCCCCCCCGTTCATAGCAGCACAATTTACAATAGCTAGGATTTGGAAACAGCCTAGGTGCCCGTCAGCAGATGATTGGATCAAAAAACTATGGTACATCTACACAATGGAACACTATGCTGCCATAAAAAAAGAAGGAATTCTTGTCATTTGCAACAACCTGGATGGAATTGGAGAACATCATGCTGAGTGAAATAAGCCAGTCAATGAAAGAGAAACACCACATGACCTCACTCATGTATGGATAATAAAGAACATTATAAACTGATGAACCAAAAGATAGATATAGAGACAGTAAAGCAACAAGCAGACTGTCAAAATATTTTGCTTATTTAAATATTCCACAGATGCCCTTGCCAGTTTGGCTCAGTGACTGAAGGGTCCTGGGTTCGATTCTGGACTAAGGGCACATGCCCAGGTTGTGGGCTTGATCTCCAGTAGGGGGTGTGCAGGAGGCAGCCAATCAATGATTCTTTCAACATTGATGTTTCTCTCTCTCTCCCTCTCCTTTCCTCTCTGAAATCAATAAAAATATATATTAAAAAACATTCCACAGGAATTCACCCCGGTATTTTATTTGAGGATAAGTTCATCCTAATTTCAGAAATGAAATCTAAAGTTGCATTCATCCAAATGTACATATCAGTAAAGGCTGCTCACCCCTTCTGAATCATGTCCTCGCTTGCCTGCAATTGATGAGGTGACATCATGTCCTTTCAGGCTGCTCAGAAGCCATACTGGGTGAGGAAGGGACATTCCTTACATAAGTGGGGCAGCTTTTCCCACTTTGCCCACCGTCCTATCTTGCACTTTTCCTGTCTGGAAGGTAGAGCATGGTGAGTGATGAAAAAGAGCACACTCTAGGAATGGAGTGATGATAACCAAAGAATTTAAGAGAAGTGGTGGGTGAAAGATGTGTCATTCTACATTTATGTGATAAATTCAAAACAGCACTTTAATATGATCAGAAAGTGAGTTGTCATTAATATTTTCCTGCAAACTCAGGATAAGACTTGCATGGTGGCCACCGTCACGAAGCCACAGTGACAACCTTTAAGAGAGTCATTAGAAACTGGTATTCCTGGGCGGTTTGCTGGCTCAGGAAGCCATGTTAATAATGTAAACAGAAATTAGGTTGTGGAACTACAGAGGCAAGAATATCTATATTGTATCAATACAAACATACTTCAAGGAGTCTTGACATTCTGAATCTTGACAGCATGGATACTTTTTCCCCCCTCTCAGTGGGAAAACAAAACAAAAATCTGTAATTATTTTTGCCCTCCAATGAGGTCAGGAACTGTCAACAATTTTTGGAATGTCAGGACTAAAAATGAGAAATACGGAAGTAATCCCGATAGCGCAAAGTAAAGCATGATTGCTATGGAAAGATAATGACAACATGGTTACCAGACCTGAGCAGGAAGAGGGGGCACCTGCACACTAGGAGGAATCTTCACCTGCCTTTTTTTAAAAAAATATATTTTATTGATATTTTACAGAGAGGAAGGGAGAGAGATAGAGAGCTAGAAACATCGATGAGAGAGAAACATCGACCAGCTGCCTCTTGCACACCCCCCACCAGGGATGTGCCCGCAACCAGTGTACATGCCCTTGACCAGAATCGAACCCGGGACCTTTCAGTCCGCAGACTGACGCTCTACCACTGAGCCAAACCGGTTTCGGCCTTCACCTGCCTTAATTGGATAATAAATCAGTCCATCTTCTCCACTTATGATTTTAAATCTTCTTCAACAAAGCACTATACCTCACATGGGTCCATGTATTCTTAATGCATGTTATTTATCTATTTATTTTATTCTGAGTTTATTTTATTTTTGATTTAAAAATTGGGGTAACGTTGGTTAGGAAGATTAGTTTTTTAGGATCAGATTCTATGATACATAATCTCTACATTGCATTGTATACCCACCTCCCAAAGTCAAACCATTTTCCATTGCCATATATTTGGCCACCCTTACCCTTTATTCCTCCTACACCCCCTTCCCTTTGTAACCACTATATACTGTTGTTCGTGTCTGTGAGTTTCAGTTTTATATCACACATGAGTGAAATCATATGGTTCTTAGTTTTCTCTGACTGACTCATTTCACTTAGCATAATATTCTCAAGGTCCATCCGTGTTTTTGCAAATGGCAGTATTTCATCTTTTCTTATGGCTGTGTAGTAACCCATAGTATCTATGTACCACATCTTCTTTTTAAAATTATTCATTGTTTTTTGCCTTTATTTTTTAAATGTTTTTAAAAAATATTTATTGTTGAAACTATTACACAGGTCTTCTTCTCCGCCCTCCCTCCTCCCATTAACCTCTTCCAGCCTGCTCCCTTCTCCCTCGCCCCCAGGCCTTCACCACCCCCATTGTCTGTGTCCATAGGTTATGCATATATGCATTCAAGTTCATTGGTTGATCTCTTCCCACCCACCCTCCTTTGCTGTACCACATCTTCTTTATCCAATCTTCTATCAAAGGACACTTTCTATGTCTCGACCACTATGAATAATGCTGCAGTGAGCACAGAGGTTCACATATCTTTATGAATAAATGTTTTAAAAGTTTTTGGGTAGATACCCATAAGAAGGATTGCTGGGTTATATGGTAACTCTAGTCTTAATTTTTTGAGGAACCTCCATACTGTTTTCCATAGTGGCTGTGCCAGTTTACATTACCACTGGCAGTGAATGAGAGTCCCCCCCCCCCAAATCTCTCCAACACTTGTTATTGCTTGTCTTATTGATAATAACCATTCTAACAGGTGTGAGTCTGTGAGACCTTGGTCTTAGAGGAGATTTTATAAATTTGACCACAAAGGCAAGGGAAGCAAATGCAAAAATAAGTGAAGGGATTATATTAAATTAAAAAGCCACTGTAAGCAAAAGAAACCACTAACAAAATAAAAAGGTAACCAACCAAAAAGGAGATGATATTTGCAAACAACAGCTCCGACAAGGGGTTAATAAGAAAAATATATAAAGAAGTCATACAACTCAAAACCAAACAAACAACCCAATTTATACAAGGGCAAAAGGTTCTGAATGGACACTTTTCCCAAGAAAACATACAAATGGCAAACAGATATATGAAAAGATGCTCAACTTCATTAGCTGATAGAGAAATGCAAATTTTAATGCATTTTAAAAATCAAATTGTTTATATCGACAGAGGTTCTGCAAAAAAAAAAAAAAAAAAATTGCCAAAGACTCCATACTCTCAAGAGTTGGCCCTGACCTGGAGAACCAGATTGACTTTGAACTGTATTTGATAGTCTGTACGTAAATATTGAAAGGATGTTTAACGATGTAACAACCAGGTCAACCAGGTTTTATTTCAGAATTGTAATATGCAAAGAGACCAGGTAGGATGAATTAGTGGGTGTACAAGGAAAGATCATAGTCTGGGAAGGGTAGGAGACCAATGCAATTGCTCATGTGAGGACTGACTCATAGTGTAAGTAAAGGGGCTGACGTTTCAAACTTAAAGCAAAATAAGCATGTTTATGTGGTTAACAGAATTAGTGCCATCTGAAGAATAGAGAGGGTTTTTGTTTTGTTTTGTTTTGTTTTTGAGGGGAGAAATGCATTTAGAATTTTATGCTTTGGAACACTGGTTATTTAACTTGAATTTTAGGATTGATGATACCAGTGGAAAGTCTTAATACTGCTTGCATTGAAATCTCAAGGTCTTTTGGCTGCAATTTCTCAGAAACATTACTTCAATCTTTGATTAATCAGAAAGTTTACTTAGACATTCAGCAGAGTTCTCTGAACCTGCCTTTATGCAAACATTTCCAAATCAGTTAAATTAGTTTCCCAAAGCAAGTAGGAGAGAAAAGGTCTGGCTTTTCTTTATTTAGAGCTACTTTCCTCCTCTTTTATCTATAGCACACCATTGACAGTTAACAAATAACTCTGAGTACGAGAGAGAGAGAGAAAGAGAGAGAGAGAGAGAGAGAGAAAGAGAGAGAGAGAGAAATATTTCTAGAAATATATACATATATATTATTTCTAGAAATTATATATATTCTAGAAATATTTATATAAATATATATATTTATTTATATAAATACATATATATAAATATATATATTATTTCTAGAAATTATATATTCTAGATAGTTTTGATGTCTCTGGCTTGTTTCTACTGAGGAATATAAAACACCACATCACCAAATGATTATTCAGATGACACTCCTCTACTCTTGTACTCCCTAAAATGGAAACAGGCCCAATCAGTATTCATGTGTGGATAAAGAAATGTTGCTAAGAGTAAAAGAAAGAACCTTGCATTGTGTGTGTGTGTGTGTGTGTGTGTGTGTGTGTGCCCCTTGCCCCAGTTTCTCATCAAATGGAAGGTGCTGACATTGGCACATCGTTCAACATAAAGCGAGGGCATGGATGATGAAATGGTTATCGGTGGTTAACAAAATTTGACTAATAGTTATGCTGTTGTGATAAAGGTCTCAGATAGTCTTGGGAGCTAAGATTCTCATACAATGCTTGTTTTCTTAACCATGCTGTGAGTTTTCTTTCGTGATGACTGATTTGGTGAAACTCTGTGAAGTACCGCAAGCTGATTACCATGACAGAAAAATGTCAGTAAAAATATTCTACTCAAAAAGAGCCATAATATATTGGGTTACTTTGGTTTTTTAAAACTTAGTTATAGACTGGTGTATTAAAGTTAAAGTTTTGATGTTGCTTTGGGAAGAATTCATAATAATAATAAACTGCATAACTTATTGGAAAATATATAAATCTTCTTCCCAGTACTTTACTCATTGCATGTCCATTACAAGGTTATTAAAATAATAATGCTATGATGATAAGGAAACTGAAGCATGGAATTTAAGTAATTTTTATACAGTTACTTAATGGCAGAGGCAGAAATAGTAAGTAAACTCTCCCGAGCCTTTCTACTAGATCACACCTTTTCTGTATTAATGCTGATTCTCAATTCAACTTTAAAAAATTCATATGTAGTAGATCACATTTAACAGACAAAAAAAATCAATATAAATTGATGTAAATGAAATAAGCCTAAAAAATTTAGACATCCTGTTTAAATTCTATAATTACTAAGAACAAAACTTTTCTGTGTGTTCTTTTCACTGTTTCTCTTTTTGTTCTTTTAAAAATGTTTTATTGTTTACACTATTACAGACGTTTTCATTTCCCCCCTTTGCCTACCTCTACCCAGACACCACCTATACCCCCTCAACCTTTTCTCTAGACAACACCGCACTCTTGTCTGTGTCTATGGGTTGTGCATATACCGTATTTGCCGGCATATAAGACGATTTTTTGGCCCTGAAAAATACCGTATTTGCCGGCGTATAAGACGACTGGGCATATAAGACGACCCCCTAACATTTCCACTCAAAATACAGAGTTTGTTATATACTCGCCGTATAAGACTACCCCCCACTTGGAGGCATATTTTTCAGGGCCAAAAAATCGTCTTACACGCCGGCAAATACGGTATGATCTTCGGCTAATCCCTTCACCTTCTTTAATCTATTTACCCTCACCCCACTTCCATCTAACCTCTGTCAGTCTGTTCCTTGTATCCATGCCTCTGTTTCTATTTTGTTCATTTTATTTTGTTCTTTAGATTTCACATGCAAGTGAGATCATATGGTATTTGTATTTCTTGAACTGGTTTGTTTCACTTAGCATAATAATCTCCAGGTCCATCCATGCTGTTGTAAAAAGTAAGAGTTCCTTCTTTTTTTTGCAGCCTTGTTGTATTCCATTGTATAAATGTACCACCACGTTTTTATCCACTCATCTACTGATGGGCATTTTGGCTGTTTCTAGATTTTGGCTATCCTATATAATAAATAGGCAATATGCAAATTGACTGTCATTCTAACACACAAGATGGCCACCACAAGATGGCTGGCAGGGGAGGGCAGTTGTGGGCAATCAGGCCTGTAGTGGAGGGCAATTGGGAAGGACCAGGCCTGCAGGTGAGGGCAGTTGGGAGTGACCAAGCCTGAAGGGGAGGGCAGTTGAGGGGGACCAGGCCTGAAGGGGAGGGCACTTAGGGGACCAGGCAAGCAGGGGAGGGCAGGCAGTTGTGGGGGACCAGACCTGCAGAGGAGGTCAGTTGGGGGTGACCAGGTGAGCAGGGAAGGGCAGTTAGTGGTGACCAGGGTGTCAAGGGAGGGCAGTTAGGAGAGTTTGGGCTGGCAGGGTAATAGTTAGGCATTGATCAGACTGGCAGGAGAGTGGTTAGGGGGGATCAGGCTGGCAGGAAGAAGCAGTTAGGGGCAATCAGGCAGGCAGGCAGGCAGGCAAGCGATTGGGAAGTAGCAGTCCTAGATAGTGAGAGGGATCCCAGATTGGAGAGGTTGCAGGCTAGGCTGAGGGACACTCCCCCACCCCATGCACAAATTTCGTACACCAGGCCTCTAGCAATTGCATAACAAGTGACTATCACAAGAAACCACTGAGTGCTGAATACTGCAGATCAGGATGTACTCAAACTTAACCCATAAGCTATATCAGTAAGATATAAAAAAATTATAATTCTCTAGAAATGTGGAGAACTAAAAATTTCCCACCATATCAGAACCTTTAAGTCCACTTGAGTTTATCATATAAGTATATTTCCATGTTAATATATTTTTTTAGAAAAGTGAAAGTTTGTGCTATTTTTCTATTCCCTCTCGCTCAGTACTTGACACAATCTTCAGTTTTCAGCATCTGTTCTATACTAATAAAATATAATACATTGTTTACCAACCCATAAAGTCATTGACCAAAGAGTCCATGAGAGTATCAAATGTGTTAATCATTTGATAAGGAGGCATTGGCCCTTTCGAAGGTGTTAAGAATGAGCTTACAATCCAGACTCAGGTGAATTTTTATTTTACTTTACATTTAATATCCAGCTATCACTTAGGGAGAAGACTTTGCTAATTAATAGTATTTAGGTTAACCAAGGGGAAAGAAAACATAGCTTAACAAATTTGTAGAAAGAGCATCTCTACAGGGGTTTAGGAGACAAGAAGTTTGATTTGATTTGACTTGATTAAACTTATTGGCATGGTGAACTATGTAATTATCAGCATGTATCAGGAGAGCAAGTTTAATATATATTACTATATTACACATTTTAATACAGTGAGCTGACTCACAAGGAGTGAAAATGTTGAAATGGAAATTCAGGCTTTGAAATTCCTAGAATCTCTGAAGCCATCTTGCATCTCTCTCTCCATCTGCCCGTCGACATGACTTTCTGAAATAACTAATCTCAAAGGAATATTTAAGAAAAAAAAAATCATGTGGATGTGTTTTTCTCCCCTAATAAATGCCAATCTCAGGCAGTGTTTTTGTCAGGAGTTTCTGTTCCAGCTTTAAAAGCCAAAAGAAAAAAAAATGAAAATGAGTATAGCAGAATTTAATTTAAGATGCAAATGTAGATTCCACAGGAAAGCCACAAAAGCTAATTGTAGTTTTTCTCCATAGACAAAGTGTGTTGTCACCTTCCTCCTCCTGGGAATGCCCAGACCACAGCTGCCCTGCCACATTTTGACCTCTCAGATAAAGTACGCTTGACTTAAAACACACACACACACACACACACACACACACACACACACACACACACGCACACACTAAAAACAACAACAACAAGCATTTCAGACCCCAGTGGCAGAAATCAATAGGCACTTAACCCTATCCAGAACAAGGTGCAAAGGCAACCATATGTGACAATGTGGCTGTTAACTCATGAGAAATCCAGAACAGAAATAGCAGTTGCATATTATAAAGAAAGGGCAGTGCTCACATAGCATAGATTTGAAAAAATCAATCCCTGGATTAAGGACACCACTTGTTCCTACCCTATGAAGTTGCACATACATTTCATAGTTACACTAAACTTTGAGTCTATTCTAAAATGTACAACTTTAATTTCTTTTGTCTGTTTGTTTCTGTCAAACCTGGATACTATGTGAGCTACATATTATGCTGAGCTTAGGCAAATATACATATTTGTAGCAAAACTTTGTTCACTCTCTTAAGTCTTAGGACCTTTGTTAATTCTTACCTGAGGATAGTTTCCCCCCCTATTGCATTTCAGAGAAAGTAAAAGAGAGTGAGGGAGGGGGAGGAGGAGAGAGAGAAACATTGATGTGAGAGAGACACATCGACTGCTTGCCTCCCCCACAGGTGCCTGGACTGGGGACTGGTGGGTGGGGGAGTAAGCTGGGGTGCAAACAGTCAACTGAGGCATGTGCCCTTGACTGTGAATCGAATGCAAGAACCTCTGGTGCACACACTGATGCTCTAACCACCTAACCACACCAACAAGGGCAAGTCTTAGAACTCTTTTATGAAAAAAATACAAAACGGTTTTATATATATATCTCTATCTATCTATCTGTCTATCTATCTATCTATCTATCTATCTATCTATCTATCTATCTATCTATCTATATTTTACACTGTCCCTTTTTTCCTTGAGTGGAAGGGTGTTATAATAAATTGAATCGCCGTTGTGTCACAAAATGGGAGTGGCCTTGCACACACGCCCAGGAAAGCCTGATAAAAGGTATTATTTAGAGTCCAGGGGACTGAATGAATTTACCAAATTAAATAACTAGGAAAAGCTAAATTCTAATTGTAAAATTAGAATTTAGAATTTTAAAAAAATGACTCTATGACTTACATGTCCTATTCTCTATTATGTAATAGGACCACAGATCCTGTGACAAAAAAAGAAAAGAAAAGGTTTTCTTAATCTTTATCCTTCCCTATCAAAACTCAATTGACTCAGTTAATAAAGTTTTATTGGTTTTACGTGCCCTTTCCTGTCCTCTACTAGGGGTGCTACTGAATTAGAAAATGATCAGAAACAGGAAGGAGGCTGTAAGGGGCGAGTGTGAATAATTGTATTAACCACACTAGGGCATAACATGGTCTCGGGTGTCCAAGCATGTGCTGTAGTCCAGAGGTTGTCAGGGCTACTCATTGAGGGAGGGGTGCCTTAGACAGAGCAAGGGGTTGGGGCCCATGGTGATTGTACTATCTGGCTTGTACCTACTTGTAGTTTCTCTTCAAGCTTTACCCTCTGGTGTTATTCTGCCTGGTAGCAAAGGACTACCTTTCCCCGCTCCTATTTATTGATTGGAGTGACACTGGTTAATAGAATTATGCAGATTTGAGGTGCACAATTCTATAACACATCATCTAATGTACACTGTAATCACAATGACAGGTCACTTTTCTATAATAATCACTAAAACATGCATATTTACCATTAACAATGTACGCCTCCATCCCTGTAACTGGTGGAGTAGTACTCACTCTCTCTGGGACCCATGTAGAATGCATGGGGTGTGTGTCCCTCAGCCAAGCCTGCACACTTTCCAATCTGGGACCCCTTGAGGGATGTCTGACTGCCTGTTTAGGACTGCTGGGTCCCAACTGCTCACCTGCCTGCCTTCCTGATCACCCCCTAACCACTCCCTTGCCAGCCTGATTGATGCTAACTGCTCCCCTGCCAGACTGGTCACCCCTAACTGCCCTCCCCTGCAGGCCTGGTCACCCCCAACTGCTCTCCCCTGCAGGCCTGGGTCCCTTCCAAGTGTCCTTCACTGCAGGCCTGGTCACCCCCAACTTCCCTCCTCTGTTGGCCTGGTCACCCCTAACTGCCCTCCCTTGAAAGCCTGGTGCCTCCCAACTGCCCTGCCCTGTTAGTCATCTTGTGGTGGCCATCTTGTGTCCACATGGGAGAAACCATTTTGTGTGTTGGAGTGATGGTCATTTTGCATATTTTTCTTTTATTAGATAGGATAGAAACGGTGCACAGGTGGGGGCCAGCTAGTTTGCCCTGAAGGGTGACCCGGATCAGGGTGGGAGTTCCCTTGGGGCATGGGGCGGCCTGGGGGAGAGGCCTGTGGTGGTTTGTAGGCTGGCCACGCCCCCCCCCCCCCCCCCCCCGAGACCCAAGTGGAGGCCCTGGTATCTAGGATTTATTTATCTTCTGTAATTGAAACTTTGTAGCCTTAAGTGGAGGCCAAGGCAGGCCAGGGGATGGGGAAAGCTTGACTTCCTCCATTGCCAGGAAAATCCAAGCCTTCTGCTCTCTCCATGGCTGCAGCCTCCTTGGTTGGGTTAATTTGCATACACACTCTTGATTGGCTGGTGGGCGTGGCTTGTGGTTGTGGTCAATTTGCATATTAGTCTTTTATTTGGTAGGATGTTTTAAGTTCTATTTTTTAATATAATTATTGATGACTCAGCTTTCTCCCCAACTTTCATTTGCATGAAATAATCTTTTTTCCCCATTCTTTACTTTCAATCTGTGTCTTCCATCTAAAGTGGGTTTATTGTAGACAGCATATGTATGCATTAGAATTCCAGCATGAGCTCCATGGACCTTCATGGAGCTCCCTCGCCTTCAGAATGGAAGACATGATTTAAGACGGTGGGGCAGAAATGTAGAAGCATGGATTCTAGATGGCAACATAGCTTTTTGTATTAGTCATGGGCTTCCTACTTCTAGACTTCTTTTATGATGGGACTATTTTTAAAAAAGGAAGAAATTTAAGCCACTGTTTTTCGTCTCTATTTTCAAACTAATCTTGTGTATTGTAATACTAATCTTATCATCAACTAAACTAGAGTTATTTATACTGACATATGAAAGTAGATTGTTATAACTTTGATTAAATGTAAGGTCTGATTATCCTAAAGCAGCAAAAAAAACTTGAACCTATTAATTCCATTATGTGCTGCATGCTTAAGTTAGAATGTTTTTCTACATTGATATTACTGAATTCAACATACAGAAATAGTGAAAATTTAGAACCAGATGAGGCATATTACCTACCATTTATAAAATCCACACTTTGGTTTTGGTAAAATAGCATCTATCATTAAATTAACTTGTTAACTTAATTTGATTATATCCATAGTTTTAACTGTATCTAATGAGATTCAAGATTTATCTTATTATTATTTTTTTTCCAAATATAAGAAGTTTATATTTAAGTAATATAGAACAGAGTCTTTACAATTATTATTTTTCTTTAACAGGGAAGAATAAATTACTCAGGTTTGAAAAATAACACTTTTAAGGACATTCATGCATCACATAAGGACATTTTGATCAATAATAGATTGCCTATATGACAATGGTCCCATTAAACTACAATAGAGCTGAAAAATTCCTTTTGCTTAGTGACATCATAGGCATTGTAACATGGCAATGCAATGCATTACTCACATACTTGTGGCTATGCTAGTGTAGACAACCTACTGAACTGTCAATTGTGTAAAAGTATAGCACATACAATCATGTACAGTACATAATGATTGATAATGATAATAAATGTTATGGGTTTATGTATGTACTAAACTATATTATTATTGTTGCTCTAGACAGAGTATACTCTATGTACTTATAAAAAATAATTTGCTGCGTAACAGAATTCCCTATTATACTGACATAAGTTTTATACTAGGTCTCTTGATTGAATCATTTTTTCTTGTGCTGGATTTAATTTCATAGTTTGCTCTGGCCAGATAACTCAGTTGATTGGAGTGTTGTCATGCCAACCAATCAATAATAAACAAACATATTTTCATGTGAGGCTAAAAAAATAAATAAGTAAAAAAATAATAATCTTATGTTGTTTTATAAATTTAGTATAGCCTAAGCATGCAGTGTTTATAAAGTCTTCAGTAGTGGGCAGTGATGTCTTAGGCCTCCCCAGTAACTCACCACTAACTCACCACTAACTCACTGATTCATCAGAGCAACGTCCAGTCCTGCAAACTTTATTCATGTAAGATCCTATACGGGTATCCCATTGTTTTGTCATTCACAGTGTATTTTTAATGAAAGTTTTTTATATTTAGATAATTTAGATACACAAATACTTATCTATTTTTTATATAATAAAAAATCAATTTGTTTTGCAATTGCCTGCAGTATTCAGTGCAGGGTTATAAACTAGGAGAAACAGACCATACTGACTAGGTATAAGTGCATTCTATAATGTTTGGACAATGCTGAAATTCCCTAATGAAGCATTTCTCAGAATGTATCTCCATCATTGTGATACATGACTGCTTTAAAAAAACTTACATTAATGTATTAGCTATAAGTTAGTCCAAAGACAATAGACAGAATAGAGACAGAATCCAGCTCTAAGAGTCTTTACTGATTTCTGAAGGTATCTAAAACTCTATAGATATCTTCCTGCTCCAAATTTAGAGTTTCTTTTGTCTAACTTACTAAGAAGTACATATTATCACTTTAAGCAACCTTGACTCTTGGATTACTTGTGAATGTTTCCTTCATAGTACTAATAACCTTTTTTAATATCTTTTTATTGATTTTTTAAAGAGAGAGTAAGGAAAAGGGTTAGAGAGATAGAAATATGAATTTGCTGTCTCATGCATGCCCCCTACCGGGGATCAACCTGGGCATGGGCCCTGACTGGGAATTGAACTGGTGACCTCCTGGTTCATGGGTCGATGCTCAACCACTGACCCATACTGGTTGGGCAACAGTACTAATAACTTTTGAAATTTTTTCTTCTATTTTCATCTTTCTCCAATTATGTCTGGGCTCTTCCAGCCTATGTTGTCCCAATTCTAGAGTCATTTCTCTGGTAAGAAAAGAAAACACATCTTTATTGGTCATACATGGGTATTATTAGTATTAATATTATTATTAATATTATTATTATTACATTCACAAACATAATCATATTAAAATAACTAGGATTCAGAATCAGTGGTGGGAAAGAGCTGCTTATTTCATTAAAGTAAGAGATGTCAGGAATGGAGGAAACCCTCTTACTCTCAGAAAGCTTGACAACCTTTATGTTTCCTAGAAGAAATAATATAAATCATTTTACAAGCAACACTGGCTTTGGAGGAGACAGTTCTGTGTTTGAAGCTGTGCTCTGCTACCAATTACTGGATATCTGTTGGTAAATAATTTTCCCTCTCTGAAGCTTAGATTCTTTGTGTGTAAAATGGGGGTAAATGACACTTATCTTAAAGAATTGTTGTGAGGATTATGTGTTTATGGACTTATGGGGAAATGCTAATACAGTATTTAACACAAAATAGGTGTTCAATTCATGACTGGTATTATTATCAGCCTGGATTGTGACTCTTTTATATTTTGATGAAGATACACATTGAGGGCCTAGAGGTCTCAAATGCTTGCAAAGACAAGAAAATTAAGAAACAGTGAGCAAAGTTTACCATAGGTGCTATAGTCTGAATATTAAGGTTCCCTCAAAATTTATGTTATTTCCATATGTGATGGTATTAGGAGGTGAGGGCTTTGAGAGGGATTTAGGTCATAGGATGGAATTGTCATGAATGGGATTAGTGCTCTTATATACTGAGTGGCCAGATTATTATGATTTCTGAATGCATAATAATCTGGGCACTCAGTGTACTAGAGGCCTGATGCATGAATTTGTACATGGGCGGGGTCCAGCCAGCCTGGCCAGGGGGAGGGGACATGGGCAGTTGGCTGGCCTGCTTGCTGGTTGAACTCCTGGTCAAGGGGACAATTTGCATATCAGCCTTTTATTATATAGGATATACACTGAGAGGCCAGATTATTATGCATTCAGAGATAATAATAATCTGGCAACTCAGTGTAAAAGAGACCTCATAGATCACCCTAGTCCCTTCTGCCATGTGAGGACACAGCAAAACAATGACCATCTATGAGAAACTTTTACCTCTTCTTTAAAGAATTTTAATTAAGGACCTTGCCCATAATTAGAGCTATCAAAAGAAATAATGTTTACAACCTATCTATACGGTAGGCAAAGTTCTAATTACTGATCATCTACTCTTCTTATCTGCCTGTGAAAAACCCTCCTCACCTCTGATGTCCCATGTCAAAGAGATATATCAAAATGACACGTCAAAGTGAAATGAATTGGGGAGGACTGTCCTGAACCCCTTTATTACACAGTGCTATAGTACAAAAAGGTGCCACTGATTTACTCTCAGTTGACACTTATAACCGGGGCAATTTAAAAAATGTTTAATAACCAAATAGCAGGGGAACCTGTGTCTCATATTCAAGCTGATAGCTCATATCAGTCTCCACTTTCTACCATGAACAGTCAAAATGGACTCAAACTGTGACTTTCTAACTAGCTAAACAGATGTTTTTACATATTAGTATGAGCATGGTGGCATGAACAAGAAGGGAAGTGACTTAACAGTGCTATTTTACTATTCAATGTGAACTGTTTCGAGAAATAGACTCTGTGAAATGCATACAATTTTGCTTGGTTTCCAATTTCAAATATTGCTTTTCCTTTCCCTGTCAACCAGGAAAAAGTCCCAATTCCTTAACAGATGGAATAATAAGTGATGTTTCAATCTTGCACCTCAACGAATAATAGCATAGTAATTGGAGCTTTCTCAGCATGCACGCCAACTATATTTTAATATACTTGACAACTTTTACTTTGGCAAATATTTGATTTAAACAAAATCACAGGAGACAAAGAATATCTAAATAGCCAACATTTTAATTTAGTTTTGAGATCAGCAGGAATTTCAGTAAATGTGGACTGGACAGCTTTCTGAAATATTAAGCTGTGGACTTGCATCTAAAGTGTAGGTTGGAAACATGTTAAGTTGGTCTGGAAAGTTTCTAAGAGCCCTTTCACCTTCAGACTGAATAGAGACTTTTACCCAACTCATGCTGTCAGCACAGGAAGGAAAAGCCCACTTGTTGAGTAGCACTATACTATGGCATTTGTGAAGGCAAACTGTTTCTGTCCAAATCCCTTGGCTGGTAGGAACGACAGGGGATTTTCTCATTATTGGCGTTGTGTTCTCCAAGGAAACCCAAAGGATGCTGGGAACCTGGGTTGTTTATGTATCGTAAACCTTTCAAGGGGCTTCATATCACAAAAGAACAACCCAGACTCCATAGAGGGTGGCTCTTTAAGAAGAATCAGTGCTTGTACTGATGTTGTCTTGCCATTTCATGTAGATTGGCAAAGGTCTAAAGGTCAAAAATCTCTGGGTTCACTGTCCTTGGACTGTATCTTACTAGTAACCATGAAGCTTTGGGGAGGCCGAGTCTCAACCTGAGCCCAAGGGTTCAGCCAGAGCCGCTTGTCCTCTGCCAGTGCAGTGAGTTAATCCTGGTAACCGGCAGGCTCCAGCTCTGGGTCACCCTGCCAGTACAAAGTCTATTGCCATGTCTACCAAGGGTCATATAAACTGGCTAGGTGCATATGTGGTTAGTATTCTCCATGGTTGGCTCCAAGTGCTAGAAATGGATCTGTACGTGTGCCAAGGAAACAGCTATGCGCACTGCAGACATCTTGGCTTTCTTCTGCTGCTTCTCAGGTGGTGCGAGCCCTGGCAGGAGCCCAGCTCCAGGATGGAAATTGGGTTCTTTGTCCCACCAGCGAGGCTGGGCAGCTTCACAGGGCATGCGAGGCAGTTCCAACTGGCAAACAGCCCCTTCTTTTTAATAAAGCCATTGGCACCTTCCTTCGGGGAGAAGCACAAGTGAGAAAAAGCTAGTCTTCGCTATGCACTGAAGACGTTAAGGTGGCTATCTTTATCACAAGATCTTAAGCGGAACTTAGCTGAGAATATCAATATCTTGCAAAAAAAAGGTCTATAATTTAATCATCATCATCATCATCATCACAATCGCCATCATTATAATCATTAAAATACAAGGGAGAATGAAGTAGTAGCCCGAGGGCTCTGAGGCTCCCAGCGTGGAACAATTATGACTTGGCACCTGTATTGCCGGAACATCTTGTAAGCAGGTACAGTGCCAAATGAGCACATGTGAACAAGAATACGCAGCAAGGAGGAAATGCTTATTTTATTAGTGAGTATCAAACCTAACTAGGACCAGGAAAGAACTGCTCCATCTGCTCTGTGGACAGAGCCATCCAGGCTGCAAGACAATAACTACTGGTGTAGACATCATGGGGAAAGACAAAAGGTGTGCATCTGGCCCTTTAGCCAAACCTGGTAAATAAGCATTCTCCAGCGCAGAAGCACCTTTTACCAGCCCACCCTGTCATAGGAGGGAAACGCTGTAAATCAAATCCATATGCTTGGCTACTCATCAAACATTGATTATTATTGTTCTGCTGGGCAAGTAGGAAGAGTGGCTAGCTGGCTGCCTTTTGCATGTGTAAACAACAAATTGCCCATGAAGACTGCTTACTTTATTTGTTGGTTCTTACACTTGCAGGTAATATGAGGGGGGGAAGGAAGTTCCATGTGGGCCAAGAGCAGACACCTTGATTTATTTCTATCTACATAGTAGCCTAATATTGCCTTTGGAGAGTGTTTTCCTTTCTTTTTGCTTTTGTTTTATAAAAAGTAAAATTTTATTCAGGTATAAGTGATATATATTAAACAGCATACATAAATATTACAACTGATGAATTTATATATAGGATATATATCCATGAAACTGTCATTACAGTTGTAATATATTCAGTACCAAAGAGTTTTCTTGTATCCTTTGTAATTCATTAATACCTGATACTCCTGCCCCAATCTCTCCTTCCCCTACTGATCTGCTTTTTGTTACATATAGATTACTGAGCATTTCCTAGAATTTTATACAAATATAATCATGCATTAGGTACTTTTTTATTTAACTTATTTCACTCTAATCATGCATTGTGTACTTGTTTGTTTGATTTCTTTCACTCTTTATATTAATTTTGAGATTCATATGCTTTGTCATGTATCAATAGTTCATTATTTTGTATTGCAGAATGGTCTTCTAGTATATGGATAAAGACCCATTTGTTTACCCAAGTACATCTTAATAATATTTGGATTGTTTCAGATTTTGTAGCTATTACAAATAAAGCTGTATGAAGATTATGGAGGAGATGCTATCATTTCTTTTATGCAAATATGTAAGAGTGAAATGACTGAATTATATGGTAGGTATAGGTTAATTTTAAGAAATTTCCACACTATTTTCCAAAATGGTTGTACACCTTAAATTTCCATAAGCAGTGCATGAAAGTTCCAGTTCTTCCATCTTGAAGACATTTCAAATTGTGTTTGTTTCAATAGTTGTGCAGTGGTATCTCATTGTGTTTTTTTTCTAATATCTTTTTAAAAATCTATTTTTCAATAAATATTTATTGTTCAGATTATTACAGATATTCCTCTCCCACCCCAGCTCCCCACTACCTGATTCCCAATTCCACCATACGCCCTTACCCCCGCCACTGTCTTCATCCATAGGTGTAATATTTTTGATCAATCTCTTCCCGCACTCCTCAGACCCCTTTTCCCCTGTGAATTGTTAGTCTAATCCATTTCTATGTCCCTGATTCCATTATATTCAGCAGTCCCTTTTGTTCTTCAGATTTTTTTTTATTCTCCTGATTTTTAGATTCACTTATTGGTTGGTATGTATTTGATGCCTTTTTGTTGTTCATAATTTTTTACCTTTACCTTTTTCTTCTTCTTCCTCTTCTTAAAGAATACCCTTCAGCATTTCATGTAATCCTAGTTTGGTGGTGATGAACTCCTTTAACTTTTTCTTGTATGTGAAGCTCTTTATCTGACCTTCAATTCTGAATGATATCTTTGCTGGGTAGAGTAATTTTGGTTATAGGTTCTTGTTGTTCATCATTTTGAATATTTCTTGCCACTCCCTTCTGGCCTGCATAGTTTCTGTTGAGAAATCAGCTGACAGTCGTATGGGTACTCACTTGTAGGTAACTAGTTGTTTTTATCTTGCTGCTTGTAAGATTTTCTCTTTGTCTTTTGTTCTTGGCATTTTAATTATGATGTGTCTTGGTGTATTCCTCTTTGGGTTCCTCCTGTTTGGGGTCCTGTGCACTTCCTGAACTTGTAGGTTTATTTTTTTTTCACCAGGTAGGGAAAGTTTTCTGTCATTATTTCTTCCATTAAGCCTTCAATATTCAGCTTGCTCTCTTCTTCTGTCACCCCCAAAATCCAGATGTTGGTACACTTTAAGCAATCCCGGAAGCTCCTTTCACTATCCTCACACTTTTGGATTCTTCTTTCTTTTTGCCTCTCTGGTTGGGTTATTTTTGCTTTCTTATATTCCAGATCTTTGGTTCGATTCTTGGGGCATGTTGATCTATAGTTGAGTTTCTGTATGTTCTTTATTTCAGACTTTTTATGTTTAATTTCTGGCTGGTCCTTTTCCATTTTTTTAGTATTCTCTCTCATTAATGTCCTTGAAAGTCTCACCAAGCTTATTGGAGGTCTCATCAAATTTCTCAAATGTTTTTAGAAGATTCTTGAGTAATCTTATAAATGTGATTCTGAACTGTGTGTTGTCCAGTAGTTTACTTTCCTCCATCTCTCCCATTTGTGTCATGCTTCTGTGTTTCCTCATTTTGGCTGCCTCCCTGTGTTGATGGAGTGGCTTTGTGTGGTTGGCAATTTACAGGAGTCAGCAGCTCAGCTTCCCCTATCATCTGAGGTGGTCACTTTTGCTATATCCCTTTGTGGACTTAGTGCAAAGTCTTGGTGTAATTAAGCCTGATTGCTGTTGGTATACTGGGAGGAATTGACCTCCAGGCCAATTGGCTGTGAGGATTTTCTCTGTCTATAAAGGAAGAACTGCTGCGCTGGAGACACACCTTGTTTCAGTGGGACTTTGGTGCTCACTGAGACCATCTCCCGAATGTGTCACTTATGGGTGTGAGGGATTGAAACTGAGCACTAGAACTCTGGTTTCTGGGTTTCAGTGAGGTGCATTTCAGCTACTGTGTGAGGCCAGTACTGTGCTAGAAGCTACAGTGTGAACCACAGTCCTGTCCTCCTTGGATCTGTTTGCTCCAGGTTGCAATTTTGCTAAACTGCAACAGAGAGGGCCATTCATATGTAAAGTCCGCTGCTTGGAGCTTCGATGTGTTGTGAGGGCCAGAGTCTCAGGGCGCAGTCTCAGGGCATCACTAGGCTGGGGGATAGCCAACAGCGATGGCTGCCCATCCACTGCCTCTCCGATGGCATCCCTGAGTCTCCCCAAGTCTCGCATCACAGCACAGCACAGCAAAGAATCTCAGCTCTGCAAGCAAGTCAGCCTCACTTTCTGACCCAATGGCAGACAGTCTAGCCTCACCCCAGAAACTGCATTTCAGAGAGATCTGGCGCTTGTCTCTCTTCGGGTTGAAGAAAGCACTGCCCTTCGCCAGCCTGGATCCTCGGCCGGCCCTTATCGTGTCCTCGCCCCCCTACCCCAGCTTTTCAGCAATTGTGCCCTGGATTCTCCTCTTTCTCTTTCAGTCTGGTTGTAGGGCTTCCTCTCAGCCAGCTTTTGTTTAGTTTTTGGGAGATAGACATTTATTTTATAGTGTTTTTTTTTTTTTAAACTTATTGTGCCCGGCAGCCATTTAGGAGTGTTTACCTACACCGCCATCTTCATTCCTCTCTTCATTGTGGTTTTAACTTGCATTTTCTCAATGACTAATGATCTTGAACATCTTTTCATCTGCTTATTTGCAATCTGCCTGACTTTTCTGGGGAAGTGTATGTTCAGATTTTTGGCCTATTAAACTTTTTAAAATTGAATTTGTTAGGGTGACATTGATTAATAAAATTATATAGGTTTCATGTGTACAATTCTATAATGCATCATCTCTATTTTGTATTGTGTGTTCACCACCCCAATTCAAGTCTCCTTCCATAACCATTTTCCCCACTTTTACCTTCTTCTATACCTCCTCCCTAAGCCTCTTTCCCCTTGGTAATCATGCTGTTGTCTGCATCTCTGAGATTTATTATTATTATTATTATTATTATAGCTTAATTCCTTCACCTTTTTTCAGATTCTAGTGAAATCATATGGTACTTTTTCTGACAGGCCTTTTTCTGACAGGCCTTATGACCCAGTGATTTCACTTCTGGGAATACATCCAAAGATGCCTGAAACAATGATTCAAAACAATAGATGCACCCTTATGTTCATTGCAGTGTTATTTATAATAGCCAAGATTTGGAAGCAGCCCAAGTGCCCATCAGTAGATGAATGGATCAAAAAGATGTGCTATCTGGGTTCTCTATTCTATTCCATTGGTCTATATGTCTGTTCTTATGCCAGTACCATGCTGTTTTGAGAACAGTGGCCTTGTAATACAGCTTGAATCCTGGTATTGAGATCCCACCTGTCAGAATGGCAATCATCAACAAATCAACAAAAGACAAGTGCTGGCAAGAATGCAGAGAAAAAGGAACCCTCGTGCACTGCTGGTGGGAATGTAGACTGGTACAGCCACTGTGGAGAACAGTATGGAGTTTCCTCAAAAAATACTAAAAATGGAACTCCCATTTGACCCAGTAATCCCACTTCTAGGAATATATCCCAAGTAACTAGAAACACCAATCAGAAAGGATATATCCACCTCTATGTTCATAGCAGCACAATTCACCATAACTAAGATTTGGAGACAGCCTAAATGCCCATCAGCAGGTGAGTGGATTAGAAAACCATGTTACATCTGCACAATGGAATACTACGCTGCTATAAAAAAATAAGGAACTCTTACCATTTGGAGCACCATGGACGGACCTGGAGAGCATTATGTTAAGTGAAATAATCCAGGCAATGAAAGAAAAATACCACATTATCTCACTCATTTATGGAAAATAAAGAACATTATAACCTGATGACCAAAAATATAGATACACAGGCAGTAAAGCACCTAACAGACTGTGAAATTATAGCAGGAAGGCTGAAGAGGGTTGGGGAGCGGGGGAAAGAGATCAACCAAAGGACTTGTATGCATGCATATAAGCACAACCAATGGACACAAGACACTAAGCGGGGGGGGGGGGGGGGGTGAGGGATGGGATGAGGGCATGAGACAGGGGGTAGGGAAAGCTGAGGGGAAAAAGGAGATATATGTACAACTCTATGTAATACTTTAAACAATAAAAATTTACATTTTTTTAAAAAAGCCATGCTACATTTATACAATGGAATGCTACTTGGTTGTAAAAAAGACAGACATTTTACCCTTTGCAACAGCATGGATGGACCTGAGAGCATTATGCTAAGCGAAATAAAACACTCAGAGAAAATACAGGTTTCTTTTTATAATTGTTAAGTTTTGAGAGGATCCAAGATGGTGGCTTAGGTGAACACACCTAAACTGCTGCTGTGCACAACAATTTCAAAACTACAACTAAAAGACAAAACGTCTATCTCCCAGAACCATGGGAAAGCTGGCTGAGTGGAAGCTCTACAACTAAACTGAAAGAGAAAGGAGCATTCAGGGCACAAACACTGAAAAATTGAGGTACGGGGGCATGTGCGCGCTATACGGGCTGGCAGCAGACCCCAGCTGGTGTAGGGTGTTGCTTTCTTCAACCTGAAGAGAGACAAGCTCCCAATTTCTCTGAAATCCAGTTCCTGGAAAGAAGCTGGACTGTCTGCCATCGGGTGGGAAAGTGAGGGTGGCTTGCTTGCAGAGTTGTACACAAGAATAATTGTTTGCTGTGCTGGGGCGTGAGATGCAGGACATGGTCAGAGAGGCAGAGAAGGCTGACTGGCAGCCATCGCTGTTTGCCACGCCCTTGCCCAGTGATACTCCGAGAACCCAGCCCACACAATCTACAAACACACCCAAGCTCCAAACAGCAGCTTTTGCATATGAATGGCCTTCTCTATTGAAGTTTAACCTAGCAAACTTGCAACCTGGTGCAGACAGCTCCAAAGCCTACAAGCTCCAAGCAGGGAGGAGAGGACTGTGGTTCTCACTGTAGCTCCTGAAGGGTGGCCTCAGACAGTAGCTGAACTGCACCCCATTGGAGATCCAGAAGCCAGTGTATCTAATGGTCAGTATGAGACACCAGACTTCAACTCCTCATATCCATAAGTGACACATTTGGGAAGCAGACTCAGTGAGCACCAAAGCCCCACTGAAACAAGGCCTGCACCATAAGCATGTCTCCAGCGCAGCAGTTCTTCCATTATAGACACAGAGGGTCGTCAGAGCCAATTTGCCTGGAGGTCAATTCCTCCCAGTGTACCAATTGCAATCAAGGCTTAACTACACCAACACTATGCACTCATCCCACAAAGGGGTGTACCAAGAGCAACCGCCTTGGGTGATTGGGGAAGCTGAGCTACTGGCTCCTATAGGTCACCTACAACACAGGGAGGCAACCAAAATACGGAGACACAAAAGCATGTCATAAATAAGAGAGATGGAGGAAAGTAAACTAGTGGATGACACAGAGTTCAGAATCACATTTATAAGGTTACTCAAGAATCTTCTAAATACTGCTGAGAAACTTGAAGAGACCTTCAAGGACCTTAATGAGAATACAAAAAAAAAAAAAAAAGTAAAAGGACCAGTCAGAAATTAAGCATACACTGTCTGAAGTAAAGAATATACAGAAACTCAACTGTAGATCAATGTACCCCCAAGAGTCAAACCAAAGATCTGAAATATGAGGAAACAAAAAACACCCAACCAGAGAGGCAGAAAGAAAGAATACAAAAGTGTGAGGATAGTGTAAGGAACCTCTGGAACAGCTTTAAGCATACCAACATCTGGATTTTTTGGGTGCCAGAAGAAGAAAGAGAGCAGGATATTGAAGGCCTATTGAAATAAACAATGACAGAAAACTTTCCCTACCTGATGAAAGAAATAGACTTACAAGTACAGGAAGCACACAAAATCCCAAACAAGAGGAATCCAAAGAGGATTTCACCAAGACACATCATAATTAAAATGCTAAGGGCAAAAGACAAAGAGAGAATCTTACAAGCAGTAAGAGAAAAACAGTTAGTTACCTATAAGGGAGTACCCATATGACTGTTAGCTGATTTCTCAAAAGAAACTATGCAGGCCAGAAGGGAGTGGCAAGAAATATTCAAAGTGATGAACAGCAAGAACCTATAACCAAGATTACTCTACCCAGCAAAGCTATCATTCAGAATTGAAGGTCAAATAAAGAGCTTCACAGACAAGAAAAAGTTAAAGGAGTTCATCACCACCAAACTAGGATTACATGAAATGCTGAAGGGTATTCTTTAAGAAGAGGAAGAAGAAGAAAATGGTAAAGGTAAGAACTATGAACAACAAAAATAGCTACCAACAAGTGAATCTAAAAATCAAGTGAATAAAAAAATCTGAAGAACAGAATAGACTAGTGAATATAATAGAACCAGGGACATATAAAGGGAGTTGACTGACAGTTCTCAGGGGGAAGGGAGTCTGAGAGGTTCAGGAAGAGATTGAACAAAAATCTTACACCTATGGATGTAGACAGTGGCAGGGGGTAATGGCATGGGGTGGGATGGGAATCAGGTGGAGGGGAGCTATGGAGGGGGAAGGAACACCTGTAATAATCTAAACAATAAATATTTATTATATATAAAAAAAATAAAAACTTTTGAGAGTTCCTTACATATTCTTTAAGCAACTCCATCAAATATATAACTTGCAAATATTTTTTCTTAGTTATGTGGCTTGAATATTTTCTCCCTTGATAGTGTTTATTAAAGAGCAGGTTTTTAATTTCAATGAGTCCAATTGATCAATTCATTCTTTTAAAAAATATATTTTTGTTGATATCAGAGAGGAAGGAGAAGGAGAGAGAAAGAAACATCAATGATAAGAGAGAATCATTGATCAGTTGCCTCCTGCGCAATCCACGCTGGAGATCAAGCCCACAACTCGGGCATGTAACCTGACTTGGGAAGCCAACTGTGACCTCCTGGTTCATAGGTTGATGTTCAGCCACTGAGCCACACCGGCCATGCCAACTAATTCTTTCATGGGTTGTGCTTTAAGTACAATACCTATGAAGTCTTGCCTAACCTAATATCACTGCTTTTATCCTGTGTTTTCTTTTTCTCTTTCTTTTCATTATTTGGTGCCAGGAGCAGAAGCGGGAGAGCTATTTTCCAGATGTTAGGAAATTCTTGTTTCCTGCATTGGGCAGCTCTGTGCCATCTGGCCATTTGCCTTTTGAATTTGACGCATTAGAAACAAGGTAGGAGCAGGAACCTTGAACATTTGCTGTGAAACCACACAGTCCAATTCAGGAAAAAAAAAAGCCACTAATTGCTTTTATAGAACTTGTCACAAAGGTTTCAGATGTAAACAGTAGATTTTTCCAAGAAAAAGAAAGAAGACATTTTATACAGTATTTTGAAATGTTAACCAGTGGCATTTATTATTTAGCAAAACTTGGAAATGGGAAGAACTTTCTTGGCATTTTAATCTTAAATTATAAATAAAATATTCTTTTTTTATATGGAAAAATTTTATTTATTTTTATTTTTTAAATAAATCTTTATCGTTCAGATTATTACAAATGTGTTCCTCTTTTTTCTTTTCCCTCTCAATTGCTCCCTTCCACCAGGTTCCCACCCCACCCTCTGTCCTTTCCCCATCCCCCAGTGTCCTTATCCATAGGTGCACAGTTTTTATTCAGTCTCTTCCCACACACCCATTCCCCTTTTCCTTTTCCCCAAGAAACGTCAGTCCACTCCACTTCCATACCTCTGATTCTATTATATTCACCAGTTAATATTGTTCATCAGATTTTTTAATTCCCTTGGTTTTTAGATTCACTTGTTGATAGTTACGTATTTGTTGTTCATAATTTTTATCTTTATCTTCTTCTTTTTCCTAAATAACCCCCTTCAGAAATTCATATAATTCTGGTTTGGCGGTGATGAACTCCTTTAGCTTTTTTTTTTTTTTTTTTTTTTTTTTTTTTTTTTTTTTGTGAAGCTCTTTATTAGGCCTTCGATTCTGAGTGATAGCTTTGCTGGGTAGCGTATTTTTGGCTATAGGTTCTTGCTATTCCTCACCTTGAAAATTTCTTGCCATTCTCGTCTGGCCTGCATGGTTTCTGTTGAGAAATCAGCTGACAGTCGTATGGATGCTCCTTTATAGGTAACTACCTGCTTTTGTCTTGCTGCTTTTAATATTCTCTCTTTGTCTTTTGCTTTTGGAATTTTAATTATGATGTGTCTTGGTGTGGTCCTCTTTGGATTCCTTTTGTTTGGGGTTCTGTGGGCTTCCTAGACTTGTAAGTTTATTTCTTTCCCCGGGTGGGGGAAATTTTCTGTCACTATTTCTTCCAGTATTCTTTTGGTATCTTGCTCTCTCTCTTCTTTTGGGATCCCCATAATTCTGATGTTGGTTCGCTTGAAATTGTCCCAAAAGTTTCTTACACTATCTTCAACTTTCTGGATTCTCTTATAGTCCCACTTCTGCAGAGGAGTGTACTCTGGCTCTTTGTGTTCTAAATCTTTGCCTTGATTCTTGAGATCTTCCAGTCTCTTTTTAGGACTCTGTGCAATATTTTTATTTCAGACAATGTTTTCTTTATTTGTAGTTGATCCCTTTTTATTTCTAGTTGATCCATTTTTATTTCTAGTTGATCCCTTTTCATATCCTCATTGGTCTCATTTATTTTATCGGCCTTTTTTAGGATATTCTTAAAAAGCCTTATAACTATAGTTTTGAACTCAATGTCCATTCTTTTCTTTTCCTCCATTTCCTTCCTTTGTGTCCTGCCTCTTGTCTGCATTTTAGTTTTTTTCTGATTTGATGGAATAGTTTTGTGTGCTAGGTGTTCTGGTAGAGCCCAGTAGCACAGCCTTCTCAGTTATCTGCAGTGGACAGTCTTGGTATAGCCCTTTGTGGGCTGTGTGTGCAGTCTTGTTGTTAAACCTTGCTTATTTTTGATATCACTGGGAAGTGTTGATCTCCAAGCCAATTGGTTGCGAGAATCAGCAGTGTCTCAGCTAGAAAGGCTTCTGTACTCCGCTTGGATGGGGCAGAGTCTCAGGGTGGCAGACAATCTTTGGTTCCCTGTCAGTCTCACCTTAGAAAAGTTCTGTTCACAGTGAGTCTCACAAGATTGGTTGCAGGTGCCCACACCTCTTTAGTAAAGGCACAGACAAGCTTTGGATTCTGGCCAGTCCCTCCTCAGAGAAAGCCAGCCTCTGGGAGAGCTTCTGTGCTCAGCTTGGATGGGGCAGAGTCTCAGGTTGGTGCAGACAAGCTTTGTTTTCCTGTCGGCTCCTCCCCAAGTCCCGCAGTAATGGCCTCTGGCTTCACACATCTCCAAGAGATCTCTGCCTGCTGCCTGACAGTCTGGCCTCTCCCTGACTGGGGCTTTCTATCAGAGCAATAGGATGATTCTGTTTTCCTCTCGAGCAAGAAAGCCAGCCTTGTGTTAGCTGTCTGCCCTCTTCGCGCGCAGGGAGTAAGCCAGCAGTGAACTTAGCCCAGCCTGCCCTCTTCGCACACCAGGAGTCTGCCAGCAGAAATCTCAGCCCAGCCATCCCTCTCTGCATGCCGGGATTAAGCGAGCGCTTTTTTGCACGTACATTTCTCTGTACCTTCATAGTTTCTGAGGGTCAGCGCGCCTTCTCTCTCCTTCCCAGATGGCAGAGCCTCCTCTCAGCTATCAGTTCGGTGCTTCAGGGCAATGCCTCCCCTGTTTTCCAATTCTAAATTCAAATTTGTTGTGGTAGGCTGCATTCGGGTGTCTTCCCTATGTTGCCATCTTGGTTTCTTTCTAAAATATTCTTTTTATTTGTGCTAATTTGGGTTGTATACTTCTAGACAGTGACCTTAACTATGGGCTCAAAATAAAAAATGTAAGTGCTAAATGAAGAGTTCTCAGGACTTAAAATTTAGGTGATAAAAATGTAGGCTTCAAAGTTCTATTGGTCACCATTTTTGAACATATTTCCATGAGTTATAATTCTGGTCTGAGCTCTGTTTGCTGAAATTGCCTTTATTCAAGGCAGATTTTATATGGCATTTTCCTTATAATCCTAGTCTTTTAAGTCACCAATAAAATCCCTCCTTGAAGTCACCCACTTTGAAATAAACCTCTACCTTTGAGAACAAACTTATTTCAGACATTTACATTTAATTTTAATTCTTATAGAGCAGCTATTCTAAAAGTTGCTTCGTTATTACCATGTGATCCTTTTACTGGAAATCTATCCTGATATTACTAGAGGCCCAGTGCATGAAATTCATGCATGAGGTGGGGTGTCCCCTCAGCCCAGCCTCTCCAATTGGGATCCCTCGGGTGATGTCTGACTTCTGGTTTAGGCCCAATCCCAGTCTGGTTGCTCCCAACTGCCCCCCTCTGTCGGCCTGATTGCCCCCAACTTCTCCCCCACCCCCACTGGCCTGGTCACTCCCAACAGCCCCCCCCCTCTGCCCCCGTCAGCCTGGTTGCCCCACACAGCCTGCTGTTCAGTTGTTTAGTCATCCCTCACTAACCCCCCTCCCAGTCTTGTCGCCCCACGCGGTCTGCTGTTTGGTCATTTGTCCGGTTGTTTCTGTCATGATGGCACCAGGCTTTTTATATATTAGGATTACTGATATTGCTCATTACTATTGGGGCTTTTGAGATCATTTTGCAGAAGATGTGGTTGTTTTGCATTCTGAAGTTTAGATTTAAAACTGCACTGAGGAGGGTGTCTGTCACTAAAAGTGGTTAAGTAGTTTAAAATGTCATTAGAAATGTTTTGCATTTGGCAGTGTAAAAGCTAGCCTAAGGGGTTGAAAAAAGCTCCTATAGGAGGGAGGAAGAGAGATTTGAATTTCTTGCCACAGGCCACCACTAGAGCAACTGTTAACAATTTAAACAAGGATTATTTTTTAAAGCAAAACTGTTCAAGTTGAGTTTTTACCTTGAGGCAGGCAAAGGACATGGCTGGGCTCATCCATTTTTAGCAGCTGACATGTTAATGAGACGATTTCCATTGAAATGAGCTAAATACTATCACCATTTGTGGACTTCCCACTGGTTTCTAAAACATTTATTGAACTTCAAAAAGTACTTCCAGAATAAATTAAAAAATAATTTTAGATTGAACATATATGCATCCACAAACAGTCAACGCTTGTATCAATTTAACTTGGCTCATATCATGTCCAATTCTTTTTTCCAAAGAGTTGGTGCTTTGGTAGTTAAACAATGACATTAATGAAATCTGGTAGAGTTTGTAATCCAACTTAGTGAACTTTTCAAAATTTTAATTTGCCTATTTTTTGTGTGTGGGGGGGGGATAACTAAAACATCCACTGACCAAAAAGCCATTTGTTAGTTATCAATAGGTAGCCTGCTAAAGTGGGGAGAATGACTTGTTAAGTACTACAGGAAAAGTGACTGCGTCCTACAACAGTGGGAGGGAATGGAGAGCTTCTCTAGCTTCCAAGTCTTAAAGTAGCATTATTATGAGGAGGAAGTTATCATTTTGGAGTCAGATATGAATTGGTCAAAGCACTTATCTTTTCTGGTTTGGTCATAATAGCTTACATTTTCCCCCCAAATTACTTTTATATAAATGATCTTTTGGTCCCTCACAACAAATGCTACTTATGCACCTGAGAGCAACTAGAAACACAGAGAAGCATTTTGCTCAAGTAATATTGCCAGTTAGAAAAACCAGGATAAGAGAACTGGCTTTCTCTGATTGCTTTTCCTCTAGAAATTGGTGCCACTTTTGTTTCTTTAAAGCACCTCTTTTTTTCTTTTAATGGAATATTCAACTACATCTAAATCTCCTTTTGTTAATATCTGTCATTAGGTGAGAGTTAAAAATGAATGTCATTTAACTTGGTGGCAGAAGAATGAAAACACTGAGAGAGTCCCATGTTTTATACAGACACTCAATTTCCTATTTTCAGAAAACAAGGCTCTTGTGCATCCCAAAGTTTAGGTTCAAGACTTTGACACCGCATCGAGGAGTGTGCATCTCCCTAAGGCTTCTTTTCAAGAGAATCCTGAGAGGAGGCCTATCTGTGACCACGCCACTGTTTGATGGGCATATCTCATGATCTGCTTCTCGAAAATGTGTATCTTTAGTGCTCCACCCCTGCACTTCAAGGTTGTGGGCTCAATCCCCGGTCAGGGTCTGAGGCACATGCAAGAATCAATTAATGAAAGCTTAACTAAGTGCAACAAGTCACACATCAATCTCTCTCTCTCTCTCTCTCTCTCTCTCTTGGGGAGAGTTAATTTCCTTGACACATAGAACTTCTAGAGGCCACCCACATTCCTCCATGGTCTTGCCTCCATTTTCAAAGTCAAACATCAAGTCCCTCTCAGACTGCTGTCTCTCTCCTTTTTTATGTGTTTTTATTTCTGATTTTCTCTTTCACTTTTAAGACCCTTGTGATTACATCAGACTCATCCTGACAACCAAGGTAATCTCTCTATTTTGCAGTCAGCTATTTGCCTCCTTTATATCATGTGCAAACTCCATCTCCCTCTGTCATGTAACATGACATATTTAGAGGTTCGGGGTTTTAAAATTTGGATGTCTATGGGAGAACATGATTCTGTTTACCACCCTCCCCTCCCTTTCCATCCTTGCATGCACCCACACCATCAGCATATGCTATTGTACTTTATTTTTTTAATCATTACATTTATTATTATTTAATATGTTAGTATAGATTTACTTGTTTGTTTTCCACTTCCCCTACTGGAATGCATCATAAGGCAAATACGTTGTCTTATACATTGCTACATACCAAAAGCATAGTAGGTGCTCAATAAATACCCCTTGAAAGAATAAAAATCCAATTTGTCACTGAAGACTGTCAATTTGACTTTGGTAGCATCTTCCACATATCCATACCTTTTTTTTAATGTAAAATTTTTATTGTTGACTTCTGCTCCATTTGCCCACCTCCACCCGGCCCTAGATAGTCTTTTTCAGGTTTTTTCACCTGAAAAGAAGTTACTTTCTTTACACTTTTTCACACTCTACTCTTCAAAATCAAGTCACTAAGTGTGACTAGTAGTCAAGAAATGGGGAGCTCAGATCTATTGATTATTTGTGGGGGAGCATCTATATAAATTATTTCAATTATTCCATACAGGAGATTTATCTTTTCTTATTTACTTATTTATTCATTTGTAACAGCATGAACTCATGGATGCTTATTTTATAGTTTGGGTTATAATCTAATACATTATTAGTTCCTTGCTTTGAATTGCCCACAGTTTTAGCCATTGGGAGCTCTTTCCATTTAGTTCCTATAAATATGCCCCCATGTCTTTATTTTTTGATACTTCCTTACTTTCTAGCACTGTAAATTGCTCTGGCTTGCCTAATGTGTTTCCGGCACCAGCCCTAGAATCAGTTATTTCTCCATGGAACTCTGATTCCTTATATTTTTTTAAAGAATGTATTAGAAAACAAAATCTGGAGACAGAGTGTAGACGAGCATTAATAATTTCTTTCTTTTTTTCTTCTTCTTCATTTTTTAACTAATGGCAGTGGACCTCACTTTATTTTCATAGCATTCTATGGCTTGATCCTATCTCTTTTGCAAAGTGCCAGGAAAACGTTTTTTAGCATCAACACTTTTGCCTCAAGATAATTTAACAATCACTTGATTTAAAGTGCTTAGAATAGTTCAGTTCTATTCTTTTTCCTTTTGTTTGGGGCACCTGGCTCATTTTATGTAATACCACAGGGTATATGTCTCTTCTTTCTCCTCTCATCTCAATTTCATTCTCCCAAGGAGAAGCAATTGCAGTCAATTATTTCACAACCCATTTGTGTTGTCCCACCATACACAGATCTTTATAAAAAGGCCCTCAGCTTTTGATGCCAGTTCTAGGAATTTAATGTGCAAAATGGAGCCATGATACTGGTAAATGCAGTGGACACTTGTTATAGATAAGAGATATACCCTGACAGATTAAAATCCCAAATTTTAAGCATCTCATTAACAAGATAGACTCTATAATCAATTGCTAGTAGAACACAATAAAGCTGGTTGAGAGATTGTGACTGGCTAAATGAATCACTAAAACTTAGGTTCAAAATTCAAGAACACTAGAAATTAGCACATATCATAAACTTCTGGGGTATGTGCTACATTTTAAATATATGTATTTTTTTAGTTTTCATTGCGGTTGATTTACAATATTAGTTTCACTTATACCACACAGGGATTAGATATTTATATAACCCATGAAGTGATCCACTCAATAAATCGAGCAACCACCTGACACCATACATGGTTATAACAGTATTAGGGGCCTGATGCACGAAATTTGTGCACTGGGGGTAGAGGGGGTCCCTCAGCCCAGCCTGCCCCTTCTCACAGACTGGGAGCCCTCAGGGGATGTCCTACTGATGGTCTGGCCTTCCTCTGCGAAAGGGGACAGGGCTGATCAGGGGAAGGCACCAACCCCATCACCCTGCTGCTGCTGCCACTGCTAGCCACCACAGCTGCAAAGGTGTTTTCATCAACCCAGACTCCAATCCCTTCACCATGAAAAAATGACAACTTTCTTTAGGCACTTTCAAGATGACTCTTTCATAGGATATGACATTTTTTCTTGCTTATCTTCTTCTTTTTTTAAATCCTCACCTGAGGATAAGTTTCCATGGATTTTTAGAGAATGTGTAAGAAAGAGAGAAAGACAGAGAGGAACATTAATGTGTGAGGGAGACTGATTGGTTGCCTCCTGCATGAGCCCTGACCTTAGCCCTGGTCAGGGAGGAGCCAGCAACCTAGGTATATGCCCTTGATCAGAATCTAACTCGGACCCTGAAGTCTATCCACTGAATCAAACCCACTAGGGTAAGATATGACATTTCTTAGCCCCTCCAGCAGTGGACCTTTGTGTTTTTGTTTTTTTTAGGAGTGAAGTGGAGAAACCCTACATCACCTTTTTGGATTCTTATTACCCAGGTTACCAAGAATATTACCAGTGGCATACAGGGAGCTTAGCCAATGAGTGGTCAGAAAAGGTATTTCCTCTGTAGCTCCTGGCTCTGCTCCAGCCCTGCTCAAGCCTCTGACGCCCTTCCCCTGGTCCCTTGGTGCCAAGGCCCATTGGCCATGAGTGGCTGGGGGTGTTCTGGGGCCCCAGAAGCTCAAGACCTACACACGGGCCTACAGGCGTGGAGCAGCCTCGGTCCCAAGTATGTTCCCAGGACCCAGGCTGCTGGGTGCCGGTGTATGCAAATTAACCTGCCATCTTTGTTGGGTCAATTTGCATAATCACTCCTGATTGAATGATGGGCATCACAGAGGTACAGTCATTTTGCATATTTCTCTTTTATTCCAGTGTAGATTAATGACCATATTCCCTATGGGGCATTCCACATTTTCTTGATCATTTTGCAACTACCAATTTGTACTTCTTAATCCCTTCATCTTTTTTTTCACCCAGCTCCCCGACCACCTTTTCCTCTGGCAACCATCAATTTATTCTGTGTATCTATGAGTTATGTGCTAAATTTTAAAATCTCACATATCAGCTCTAAGAATGCCAAAGGCTTAATTTAATATAGAAGCAGAAGCTTACATTTCATTTGGAATACATTCCTTGAATCCCATCAGAACCAGCTGTTGTGAAGCAGTGATATAAAATGGGTCACTTCACTATTGCCTCCACCTGATTTTGCCTCCATTTTCCCACAGTTGCCTGGAAAGCCAGACAGAAGGTGAGGTTGGCAAGGATGGGAATGACACAATAGAGAAGATGTTGTTTGAGAGGTATGAAGAATGTGTATAGGAATATAAAGTGTGTGGATGTCAGGGAAGAAGAAATGACTGAGGCATGGGGCTTCTGACCAAGGAAAATAGGATGCTGTAAATTAGGACCAGAAAGACAAGGTTATGGGTTGAGACTTGATGGAAATGAGACCTGTGTATGGAATGGACAGGGGGAGGGTGTATGAATCTCTTTCACGACCCGCGTGGAAAGAGTTCCAATTCAGGGTTCGGGTTCTGGAGAAGGGCCGCACACAAATGAAGAGACTTGAAGAAATTCAACTTGGCAATATGGGGGACCAGGCGGTAGTCCAACTCTAGTGGGAGAACTACTCCTGCGCTGGCCCTGCCATCCCCTTTTATTGAGGCTTTGGGGAAAACATCTTAGGCAACATATAAAGAAATTTACATGTAGCCCCTAGGCAGGACATAACAGAAACTTACAAGGGACAAACAAGGTGGAGGCTGCTTCAGCTAACAATATCTCAACTAAAGGTTAGAGCATTAAGGTTGTTGACCAGCCTTCCTGGTTTCCTATCAATACCTCTTTTTTAATTAAACTGATTTTTTTTCCAGCAGAAGGGGAATATTCCAGGTACAGGAAACACAAAGTACAAAGGCCTAGATGCTTTGCTGATATGTTCTAAGAATGATAAAAAAGCATTCCAATTGTCAGTGATTTCTAGATGTTCCTTGGGAACTTCTAGTTATGGACTCTCTCTAAGAAATTTAGCCTAGTTCTGAAGTCTGAGGATCATGAAGATAATCTTGAACCAGGATGCTGTCATATTTTCTTGATTTTGAACAGGTAAACTCATTTTTTTTCTCTTTGAAATTTTTCCAAATAAATCTTTGGAAATACTGAGGGCAAATATAGCAAGGACTTGACTTCATTGCCAACGCCTGGAAATTATTTAACTCCCCAGGAAAATGTGGGTGATTTTTTCTCTAAAATACACAGTTCTCTAAAATGTTTCATTAAATCTCAGCAGTGGGTTAAATCTTCCCATAAGCATGACCAGGGAAGTTTGCTTTAAGCTTGTTTATTTGTAACAGGTGTTAGAATTTGACATTTGGTTTGACTTATCCATATTTTTTGGAGACTGTAAAATAAGAAAGCATCTGAAATATGCATAAACTTTTTATGTAGAAAGCAACTTACAGATATATGAGTAGAATAAAAAAAAGTTTCAATAAAACTCTCCTTGTTACTTTAGGTTTGAAAAGGCTTGATACTTTTCTAATGGTTCTCAGCCAGCTGATTTTAGTCCAAAAGGCTGAGAGGAATATAATAAGAAACCTGTTCTTGTAAAATGTTCAGTCTGTCTGAAACAAGTTTGAGCAGGAAGTGTTTGTGAGAAGCCTGTTCTCTCAGCGTCGCCATCCTGCTTTCTCATTCCAGGAAGCTTCCTCCACACCCAAATGAGTATCTGAAATTTCAGTGATTTTTTTTCTATTTATTACCAAGTCTATTAAGTGGAAAATAGGCAAGTGGATCCAATGTGTCAATATGGCCTAATGACACAGCCATTCTCATTTGCTTCTGATGGTACTGTCTGCATCAATTCAAGATGGCTTTGCCATTTTTTAGAGCTGAACAATGATCCTTAACACTTAGAGATACAGGAGTACTTCCTGGCCCTCTCACCTCTGCCAACTCTCTGCACGGACACTATACCACAAGCTCTGACAGAGGGACCACTTTCTATCTTGTTCTCTACTATTTCCCCAGGACTCCCCACAATGCCTGTCACATGAAGTGTGTTCAGTGAAAATGCATTAAATATCTGAATGATCAGCCCTAACAACTGTCTGTCTGTGGCATCCAATTCTGAGAACTCAAAATCAAAACCAGACTCTACCAACTCTTTACCCAGAATTTGCCATCTCATGCCTTCAGTACTTATTCATTTTTTATCTTAGGAATAACTCAAAATGAATACTCTTAATATCCCTCAAAATACAGGAAACACTTTCATAAGATTTTTTTTCCAGATAAAGATAGTAAAACAGAAGAAAGTCAGATGACTTGTTTATAATCATCTGATTATTATAGCACTAATTTTATGCTCACAAGAATTACTGCCAATAATAATATTGGTAATAATAACAATAACAACAAATAATCTTTAGTCCTTCTCATTCAAAATTATATATATATATATATATATATCATTATATATTAAATGCCATAATAGATAAGTATGTATGTAAGAAGGCAGAAGAATCTAAGAAACTAGGTGTCTAATTTTGAGGCATTTAATAATAATAATAATAATACTCATAGAGATAGTGTATACCAGCTACTCAGCTAAATCTAGATGTTGCATAATATATAGATTTTTCTTTGAACATTTAAATTTATTGTTTGTCCTTCAAGTTTACATACTACTTAAGGATTCAAGACTCACATATGACATAATATTTGCCAAAAAATACACAAATGACTATAAATAACTACAGCTCAGATTACTACAACCAACAGAAGAGTATGCCCAGATGAATATATAATTCTTCTTGGAAGTATTTTCTACAGAAAAGTGAATTTGAGCCAAAACCGGTTTGGCTCAGTGGTAGAGCATCAGTCTGCAGACTGAAAGGTTCCGGGTTCAATTCCGGTCAAGGGCATGTACATTGGTTGCGGGCACATCCCCGGTAGAGGGTGTGCAAGAGGCAGCTGGTTGGTATTTCTTTCTCATCAACATTTCTAGCTCTCTATCTCTCTCTCTTCCTCTCTATAAAATATCAATAAAATAAATATTAAAAAATTAGAAAAGTGAATTTGAATCTCTGTAGGAAGCTGTGAAATAATATATTTTTAAAAAGATAGATAGAATATAAATAAGTATGCTAAAAAGATAAACATTTACTTTCTTTTTAAATAATCTTTTGTATTGAGATATAGAAGACATATAACATTGCATCAGTTTCAGGTGTGCATTTCAATGATTCAATATTTGTATATATTGTGAAATGACCACAATGAGTCTACTTAACATCTATTACCATACAAATGAAAATCTGTGGGTACAGATTTTTTTCTTGTGATGAGAACTTTTAAGATCTACTCTCTTAGCAACTTTCAGATATATAATACAGTATTAACTATAGTCACAGGCTGTCCACTACATTCTCATGACTTATTTTATAACTGAAAGTTTATACCTTTTGAACCCAAAACTGTTATTTCCTAGTATATAATTCTAATAATATATAATATGTTTCTGGTTAGCGAGTAGTAATAACAACAGCAAAATAATACCATCTTATTCTTATACTAGAGGCCTGGTGCACAAATTCATGCACCAGTGGGGTCCCTTTGCCTGGCCTTTGGAATTGAGCCAAAAGTGGCTCTTTTTGGCATCCCATGAGGGTCCCAGATTGAGAGAGGGCATAAGTCAGACTCCACTGGTACACAATTGGGGCCGTGGAGGGTCACAGGGGTTTGGCCATCCAGGGAGGGGCCTTGGGAAGGGTCCAGGGCATATCCAGCCTGTCTTGCTCAGTCCTGATAGGCCAGACCCCAGCAACAAGCTAACCTACCAGAGCACCTGCCCCCTGGTGGTCAGTGTACATCATAGTGAGCAGTTGAACAGCCTTAGCATATCATTAGCATATTACACTTTGATTGGTTGAACGGATGACCAGATGACCGGACACTTAGCATATTAAGCCTTTATTATACAGGATCTGTTTAATATGCAAGAGTTCAAGAACACAATTTGATTTCATTTGTAGACTAATGGTTCTCAATGTGATAAGATCAGCTTTATAAAAATAAAAAGGAAGTAAAAGAATCCTTGTCATAAAAGCTTGAAAAAAGTGCAACATTTGAAACCTCATATGTAATATATGTTAAAGTGACAGACACTCCACTGTGTTGCCATGAATTCCTTTTAAATTGTTTATGAAATTGTTCAAATTCTTATAACCTCTCCCCCACCCCTTCTAATCCCACCCACTTCACCCAACTCGCACCACATACAAAATGCTCTTTGTGTGGAGAAGCAAGGTGTGGCTTACATAATCATGAACAGAACTGTTTATAACATTCACCAAGTGACTCCATCTTATAGGAATCTATCTTAATTGACTTGTTCCAAGTTAGATCTTTGTCAGTGGGGACTCCTAGTGTTATTTTCTATTTTTGTCATTGTCAAAGATGATACTTCTACTTCTCCATTTTAGTACTGTATCTTTCATGTCCAAGAATTTAAATTTTGTATTTTTTTTAGAGAAAGTGAGTATGTTTGTTATATAGAAAGTGTTCAATTCATGTAGATTCCTCCTGCCTACTTCCCCCTTTTTAGAAAATCATGCTAAGATGATTGAATCGAAAAGAAAATTGGAGAAAAAGCAAGATAAAATATTCTAGGCAAAGAATAAAATGATTTTTTTTTAAAGTATGGTGATTGGATGCAGACAGGAATCAAAGAAGCAACAGAGATGTGCATTTAAAACCATGTAAAATGCTACCAAAGTTTCAGTAATAATCAGGAGCTAATGGATTTGAGTGACAGTATAAACTATGAGTCACATATTTCTGCATTTGTCTGTGCTCTCAGCATTTTTGTATATTTTACACTATATAGGGGAAAGAAATGTAATCTTTTAAAAGAGCATCTCCTGAATTTACCAAGTAACAAAAAAAAATTTTTAAGTAATTGTCTAGCTATTTCCTCTGTGAGAGATAATGGCTAAGAAGAGCCTTGTGATGGAACAAAGAAAGCCATCATTAGAGTGAGGTGAAAAAAAAAGAGAAAAAAAAGAAAAAAAGTAGCTCCAAGCCAGGAGGAGAAAATAGTGAATGAAAAGGTCCATCCAAGGAATAGATGGACCTTTACATTAGGGAATATCTGTTTTGATGGAAATATTCTACCTGTAAGTCAATACCTCTTTTGGTATTTTGGATTAATTTAATACTCTTTTGTGTCTTTATAGGTGCTAAAAACAAATGTGTGACCAACATACTTACTAGTGTGTAGAATGGAATAGAAATAAACTGAAAAATCACATTTTGCTTCTGGGCTGTATGTTCCCCAGTAACATAATGTTTTATTCTCGATTCTATATATTTACTTAAATTTATAGAAGTATCCTGTATAATAAAGAGGTAATATTCCTATATAATAAAGAGGTAATATGCAAATTGACTACCACTCCAGCACACAAAATGGTTGCCTCCATGTGGACACAAGATGGCCGCCATAAGATGGCCTGCAGGGGAGGGCAGTTGGGGGGGACCAGGCTACAGGGAAGTGCAGTTGGGAGCAATTGGGCCTAAACAGGCAGTTGAACATCACTCGAGGGGACCCAAATTGGAGAGGGTTCAGGTTGGGCTGAGGGACACCCTCCCCCCATGCACAAATTTCATGCACTGGGCCTCTGGTAAAAAAATAAAGACACAGAATCCTTTCTAATGTTAGAATAATTTTTATTTCAGACTAGAGGCCTGGTGCATGAAATTCATGCACAGGTGGGGTCCCTAGGCCAGACTGGCGATGAGTGCCTATTGGGTCTGTCTTGCTCAGTCCTGATCAGGGCTGGGCTGGCCGGGGCCTGCTGACTGCTGGATGGGCTTTGCCAGATGGGCCTCGGGATCTACCAGCTGCTGGCTGGGGCCTGCCCGCTGCAGGGCCTACTGGCTGGACAGTCCTGACAGATGGGGCCTGCTGGATGGGGCTAGGAACCATGAGAAGTTTGCCAGCCAGGGGGAGGGACTGGTGGAGGTTGGCTGGCCATGAGAGGTTGGCTATGGGAGGGCACTGACCACCAGGGGGCAGCTACTGCATTGAGCATCTACCCCTTTGGTCAGTGTGCATCATAGCAACTGGTCAAACAGTCGTTCTGATTGTTCTAGCTGTTCGGTCGTAATGGTCACTTAGACTTTATATATAGAGACTAGAGGCCCAGTGTGTGAACTTTGTGCACTGGGGAGTATGGGGGAACCAGTCCTTCAGCCCAGCCTGCACCCTCTCCAATCTGGGTCCACTTGGAGGATGTCCAACTGCCAGTTTAGGCCCGATCCCTGTCTGCTTTTGCCTGCAAGACTGATCACACCCTAACAATTCCCCTGACAGCCTGATTGATATCTAACTGCTCCCCTGCTGGCCTGATTGCCCCCAACTGCCCTTCCCTGCTGCCCAGTTGCCCCTAATTGCCCTCCCCTGGTGGCCCAGTCACCCCTAACTGCACACCCCTGCTGGTCTGGTTGCCTCTAACTGCCTTCCCCTGCAGGCCTGGTCGCCGATAACTGCCCTCCCCCCAGGTCACCCCTAACTGCTCTCCCCGTCCTGGTCCCTACAGGCCTGGTCATCCCTAACTGCCCTCCCTTGCAGGCCTGGTCCCTCCTAACTGCCCTTCCCAACAGGCCTGGTTGCCCCTAACTGCCTGCCTCTGCTGGCCTGATCACCCACAACTACCCTCCCCTGCCAGCTATCTTGTGGTGGTCATCTTTATTATATAGGATATATAGCATATTTAATAACTTTAAATTCTCTAGCTATTCTATCCATTATACTATATTTCTTTAAATTTAAGCATGGCTTGGAAAAGATGACCTCTTTATTGTATTAGTTACTAATTAGTAATTATTAGCTACTTAACAGTTAATATTGAAATTGTTTAACAGAACAAACACAGAAAACAGATATTGAATACATACTTGTTCCTCCCCTAAATTAGATTAAAAACAAAGTAACACCAAGCATTCAGACATATTTGCATTAAGCATTGCCTTCCTTTCCCCTCCACCAAAAAGAAAAAACAAAAAAAAGAAAAAAGAAAAATAGTAAGATGGCAAACTTCAACCAAAACTTAAAATATAATCCTTATATTTGGGAAGATTTAGAATCTGAGAACAAGATTTCCAAACATTTTAGAGTGGAGCCTAGTTATTCTCAACTGTCAAAAAACTTTACAGTAATATTTCACACATTTGGTGGTGGATGGGTAGAGGTAACCCGACTTCATTAAAATTAATTCATTCAAAAAATATTCCATGAGAATTTTCTAAGTTCTAGACTTTGTGCTGATTCCTGATGATGGAATGACAAACAAAGCCAAATTTTACCCCTGCCCTCTTGGAGCTTGTATCCTTGATGGACACACAGCATTAGTTTATTACCAAACTTGTGTGAGCCCTGGCTGGTGTGGCTCAGTTGGTTGAGTGTCATCCCATGTATCAAAAGTATGCTGGTTTGCTTCTGGGTCAGGGCACATGCCTCAGTTGGGGGCTCAATCCCCAGTAGGTTCATGCAGGAGGCAACTGATTGATGTTTAGTTTTCACTTTGATGATTCTCTCACTCTTTCCCGCTACTTCCTCTCTCTCATAAAATAAAATAATAAAAACAAAACAAAACAAAAAGACAAATAGGTATAGTCTCAACTGCAAGAAGCACTCTGAGGGTGAGATACTGGGAAAGCTCATATGAAGAGATTTGAAATAATTGGGGTTTTAGTGAAAACTTCCTCAAGGAAGATGCCTAACTTCTGCAAGTTGAGTAAGCAAATGGATGAGCAGGGAGATCTGCAAGTTGAGTAAGCAAATGGATGAGCAGGGAGAGGAGAGAGAGAGAGAGAGAGAACAATGAATTGGAGACCAACATCACATGGGGGGAGAAGAAACGGGGAAGGTCAGTGTGAAGCCACCATACAGGGCTCTGTAGGCCATACCAAAATTTCATCTTTATCTTAGGAACAGTGGGGAGCCATTGAAAGGTTATAAGTCAAGTAGGTGATTTAATTGAACTTTTGCCTTGGATTTTGAAAGACCTCTGGCTGCCTATATATATATATATATATATATATATATATATATATATATATGGTTTCCCAGTGCATATAAAAGTTATGTTTATACTATACATATGTGCAGTAGCATTATGTCTCAAAACAATTTACATACCTTAATTTAAAACTACTTTATTGTTAAAAATGCTAGCCATTATGTGAGCCTTTAGTGAATTGTAATATTTTTCCTGGTGCCGAGTCTTTTGGTATAAAGTGAGAGACATGGGACTCTTTCTGTCACCTAAACACTTAGAAGCCAATTTCATTGGCTTTGTGTCTCACATACTAGAGAGGCTGAAGGAGTGGGAAAGAGACAGGGAAGTGCTAGTCAGTGGAACAGTCGGAACACACACAACATTTATCAGTTCATCATCTTATATGGACACAACTTGCAGTGCCTCAAAACAATCCTATATAATAAAAGGGTAATAGGTAAATCGACTGAGCAGTGGAACTACTGGGCGGCGGGAGGAGGGACCAGTGAGCAGGTGGCTCAGGCCAGCCAAGGTGTGTGCCAGCAGGCAGAGGGAGGGGAAGGTAATGGGGAGGCAGCGGCAACCAGTGGTGGCAGAGGGGCAATGGGGGGAGCAGGCCCACCCGGTTGCCTCCTGCAGAAGAAGACCGGCAGTGAGGTGATGGGGACAGCACAATCCCTTGATCAGCCCACCCTGGTCGCCTCCCACAGAGGGAGGCCAGACTGTGGCTTAGGCCTAAGCCATCAGTAGGACATCCCCTGGGGGCTCCTGGTGTGTGAGAGGGCACAGGCTGGATTGAAGGACCCCCCTCCCCCTGAGTGCATGGATTTTTGTGCACTGGGCCACTAGTGACAAAAATAATATCAAAGATCACTGGTTACACTGCCTTAACAAACATAATGATAATGAAAAATTTTCAAACATGTGACACAATGACATGAAGTAAGCAAATGCTGTTGGAAAAATGGTGTTCAAATACTTGATCAACATTGGGTTTCCACAGCCTCAATTTATTTAGAAAATGCAATATCTGTAAGGTGCAATAAAGTGAAATGTAATAAAATGAGGTATGCCTGTGTGTAGGTGTGTGTGTTTCAAAGTAATCTTTATAAAATGCTCCAGTGTAGCGATTTTTATGGTTAATATTTTAAAACAAATTTGCATTTTTTTAAATCCTCACCCAAGGATGTTTGTTGATTTCAGAAAGAGGAAGGTGGGTTTTAGAGACTGGAAAGAAGAAATAGACAGATATGGATTGGTTGTGCCCTGGCTGGGAATCAAACCAGCGACCTTTTGGTGTTGGGACAACACTCCAACCAACTGAGCCACCCGGCCAGGACAACGTATTTTCATTCTTATTTTTCCTACTAGACATGCTTTGTTAGATTTTTATGTAAACAGAGAATGTGGTGTGGTTGAATGAAAATGGAAAGGAAAGTTTTCTCTTTATTGAAATAATTTTGACCATCAGTTTAAGATGCATGACACTTTTTAAAAACTAAATTCTGTCAATCTTCCCAAAACCTCTAATCAAAGAAGCCACTTAAATAACTAGATTATAATAATATATTGAAAAATTAAAGTGACAATAAAGAATGATTAAAAGTGAAGAATGATGAATAATGCTTAATTGTCCTTATCCAGGTGAACCATCAATGACTGGGGATCAGCCTGAAGAATAATATTAGAAAAGTGACAGGGTTTAAGAATCAAGGCTTAAAGCTATAGGATTTCTTTCACTTACTGATTTTTTTTCTGTTATAATCATACCATTCTTTTTGATGGATTTCTCAACTTTTATGACTCTAACTTGTGCAATAGTTTTTAAAAAGTATTTTTTAAATTTTGTAATTAAAATTTCTACATGATTTTCACACTCTCTCATGTTTTATTCAACTAGCACTTAGGTAAGTATCCTATAAAATATAACTTTAATAGCCTAGTTACTTTTTGGTGTCTGCCTCTGAACATTTTATCTAAGAGGGGAAAGTCTTAGATATTTTTGTCTGTAGTATGGGTATATTATTTCTTGACTAATTGTCAATGGGTTCTATCTATAGAAGGCAGCCAATGAGTATGAATCAAACATTTAGAACTTTTGGATAACATTTGGATATGAATGAAATTTCCTTTTGCCAGTAATAAGCTATGGGAATGCCATGTGTTTTGAAGGATAAATGAGTTGCCACACTGCACAAAGACATGCTAAGAACTGATGGAAAATCATTAGGACTTTGGTTGGCTAAGCCTGCCAGGTCCTGCCCCCACCCTGCTAAGGGTCCTGGTAGTTTTACATGGTGTCCCCTAACCTCTGTCACTGAGCTTCTGAGACTGAAATGAAACCCGGGTGCTGTGCACTACTGCATTACCTCAGCCCGCTCAGAGCAGAAGGAACATTTAAAAACCTATTACAAGAGCTCTCACGCTCAGCCTTTCATCTTCACATCTTTTTTTTTTTTTTTCATTTTAAATTATATGTCTGTCGTTGAAAATGAAATACAGGAAATCTCATGGCAACCTAGAAAGGTTCTGAGAAATATTTAACTTTGACTTTAAGCCTGTCCAATATTCCTTTATAATACAAATAAGCATGTTAATGGATGTTTTTTATCCTTGATGATAAATACAGCATGGCATGTCTATGTGTTAGCATTAAATATTTTTTTGAACAAATATGAAATGTGGGTGTCACGGATAGGGACTTTTAAAAATGGCTGCTGCTGTGACTCACAGTCATTTCAGCTGAGGCTTCCTATTTGTGCTATCTTTCCGACAGCGAGGAGCTAATTTCCCCTTTTCTTTCCTTGTGGAAGGATTACTCATACCACTTCCCCACTCCTGTGTGTTCTTGTTTCTGATTAAGATAATGTATATTATAATCCCTGTGACTCCTTTGAAATAATTGTATTTTATAAACAAATGCTATCACCTTTTTTTTTCCTCTCATTTAACTCCCTATATTGATGTTTGGTTCAGATTTTACCACCTTTATGAACCATTTTTTTTTTTCTAATTCTGCCTTTACTTTGGAATAGCTCTTGAATCCAAGAAGAGAAACATTTATTCAAGATTTTGCTTATAACACAATTTGTGTAATTTTTTAAAATTCATAATGTAACTTTATAAACTTATTCTCATTTTATTGTCTTAAGGTCGCAGTTGTAATTGTCTTTATTTTATAGTTGAAGAAACCAGGGTTTAGAGAAAGTAAGTAAGTAATTTGCCCATGGTAATATTTTTGGAAAATGAAAAAGTCAGGAAACAAGCTGGTTAATATTATTATTTTAAAAGGATGTGGTTCTCAAATTAATAAATACCTGCTATCTATAAGGCAATGTCATTGGTATGGGGGATAGGGTGGGGAATAAAACAATACTGCTTTCATAGACCTCACATCTCATGATTGGGTATTTTGATTCTTTTTTCTTCACTATAAATACAAAACCAGGATAACATCATTTACATAATCAATGGAGCTCTTTTTATTATTCTTTTAATAAAAGGATTGATCATTGAACTATTATATATGTACTAGAGGTGTGGTGCACAAAATTTGTGCACTTGGGGGTCCCTCAGCCCATCCTGCGTCCTCAGTCAGGCATCCTTAGAGCTGCAGAGGAGGAGGGGAGGTGGGGAGATGGGGAAGTGGAGAATCTGATTGGCCCTGATCGCAGGCCAGGCCTAGGAACCCAACCTGTGTATGAATTTTGTGCACTGGCCCTCTAGTATAGTCAATAATATTGAAATAACTATGTGTGGTGCCAGATGGGCACTGGAAAAATAAGTAGGACTATTTTGTAAAGTATAAGTTTAACTACCCACTGAAACTAATACAAAATAATATTGTCTGTAAACTGTAATTGAAAAATAAAAAAGATCTGGCTCACACCTGAATTTGTTTTCTTTTTTGCTCATTTTAAAGCAGGAGATGGCCATCTACAGTCTGCGGACCAATCCTACCTAACACCTAATTTTGTTAGTAAAGTTATATTGATAAATACCTACACAAGTCTTATATGAAACAAAAATGGAGCTTTCAATTTTTTCCATTTGGCCAAATAGTGTACATTTTCAGAAGAGATGGTTGAGCTGAGGAGTGCTGTGGCATCCATTAAAATAGTGGTTCTCAACCTTCCTAATGCCATGACCCTTTAATACAGTTCCTCGTGTTGTGGTGACCCCCAACCATAAAATTATTTTTGTTGCTACTTTATAACTGTAATTTTGCTGCTGTTATGAATCATAATGTAAACATCTGTGTTTTCCGATGGTCCTAGGTGACCCCTGTGAAAAGGTTGTTCAACCCCTAAAGGGGTCACGACCCACAGGTTGATAACTGCTGCATGAAAGGGAGCCAGGCCGAAACCGGTTTATCTCAGTGGATAGAGCGTCGGCCTGCGGACTGAAGGGTCCCAGGTTCAATTCCGGTCAAGGGCATGTACCTTGGTTGCGGGCACATCCCCAGTAGGGGGTGTGCAAGAGGCAACTGATCAATGATTCTCTTCCATGTTTCTGACTCTCTATCCCTCTCCCTTCCTCTCTGTAAAAAATAAATAAAATATATTTAAAAAAAAAAAAAGAAAAGAAAAGAAAAAAGAAAGGGAGCCAGGCTAAGTGGGTCTGCACACAGAATGACTTCCAGGTCTTGGCTAAGTTTGGCCCTCAGGAGCAGGCCAGCTGGTAGAGCTTGTCAAGAACCACTGCCTTGGTGTTACTGGAGAGCTTACACCCAGTTTCCTGACATTGATATGATTGTTTTGTTAACTTACTCAATAAATCTTTTTTTTTCTAATCCCCAGCACAGATCAAGAATTCTAATAGTATCTATGGCATTTCAATACATCCTACAGAATGGCAAGTCATGTGTTCTATGAGTTAACTATGATTGTTTTGTTAACTCACTCAATAAATCCTTTTTTTTTCTAATCCCCAGCACAGATCAAGAATTCTAATAGTATCTATGGCATTTTAATACATCCTGCAAAATGGCAAGTCATGTATTCAATGAGTTCAGTAATCACTTATCTGGAAAAGAACTCAGTGATCCCAAGTATGCTGTGAAAGTTCTTTTGCCCTGAGCTCTCCTATAAGCATTCTTAAGAGGTAAAGTTTCTCATTAGTATTCCACAATGGCACATATTATGACCCTTAGTCATATGGAATATAACTTAGAAAGAAATGGTTAGGAAGATTCAAACTCTGGGATAATAATCATAGCGCAAACAAAATAATTACTAAAAAAATAAATAAATAAAAATAGTGTTTTTTTTTCCCCCAGATTTTAAGTTTCTTTACAAATAATACTATATTTTAGGGAAAGTGAGTCTAAAGGGGGGGTCTAAGAGATAATAGGGAGTGCCTAAATGTGATGCTAGTTGGCTGCTTTCCCAAATTTGAAAAAAAGTAGTGATAAAAATGACATAAAAATTAAGGCTCTATTATTAGGAGCTTTAATTTTCTTGGAGTTATGGACTATTCTGAAGTAATCCTTGCAATTAAAATATTTTATTATTGGCACTGTATTATAGAGGCTTCTTTGAAATAAATAAACAAGTAAACCAGCACAGCCCGTTGTGTTTGGCATATGGAAATAACAGTTAAAGGATGCCTTCCTTGCAGGTAAAAGTTGGCAATGGGGGAAAAGACTGCAGTTCTACATACTTCCAGCAGGGGTCAATATGTTTTCATCGTTGCATACTGGATGCTCAGAGAGCAGCAGCAGAAGTGTTGATCCTAATTGGAGCAGACACAAGGATCTTCTATAATCCTCTGACATCCTTTTCAAATAATAATTCTTAGGTGGGTGGTGGGCTGGCGACTGCAATGCCAGTGCAGGCTTCCCTACGATGAAGCCTAACCATTGTCAATTATTTTTGATGTATGCTAGTTTAACTTAAGTTTCCTTCTTACTAGCTTTCCCAACCCACAGAATGGTATTGTGCCTCCTAATTATTGAGACACAGCACCCAGGATGGTCGGGACAAGCGTGTTATTTTGGCTTAATGCGCTCTCTCAAACCTATCCCCTTCTTTTCCAGCCAGCCCTGTGCTCTTCCTACTCAGCACAAAGAGCAAACATCTACCTTCAGTCAAATACTTTCAGAGAAGTTTACTTACAACCCTGATTGCCATAGTCATTTGTCTTTAACTCATTAAATGCCAGCACTTGGAGGCAATTGGAGATATAATAAGAAGCATATATAATTATACTGTAGTTGCATGTTTATAGCTTTAAATCTACACTAACAAAAGATTAAGATGCAAATTCACCATACCTTTGTGATGCCCACCATCCAATCAGGAGTTGGTATGCAAATTAACCCAACAAATATGGTGGGTTCATTTGCCTATGCAGAGACTGATCAGCCAGGGGCAGGTCGGGACACTTGCATTGTCGCCATGACAACAATGCAGGCATTCCAAACTGCCCCAGCTGCTCCTGGCCTCTGGGCAGCATGGGAAGGCAGAAAGGCGGCCCCAGTTGGAGTGAAGGCGGTGCTGGCAGCCAGGGGAAGGAAGGTCCATTTTTGCACAAATCTTTGTGCATTGGGCCTCTAGTAGGTTAAAAATGAGACTAATTCCTCCCAAATCCCATCCACTTTTTAAATAATTTGTTCAGGGGCTCTGTCAGTCAGTGGTATTCAGGAAACAAATTGCCATCCTTCAGGTGAATTTTAAAGAAGGGTCACAGAGACACTTAAGTTCTCTGAGTCAAAGAACAACAACAACAATAAGACAAGTCCTGCTGCTCTCCTTTGTCCCATCCCCTTTCCCCCTTGTAAACTTGTTTTTTCCTCTCCTCGGCCCTGACTTGAGTTCTTTCTATGTAGCCAGAGAGTGGATGTCACCATGTGGGAACATTTTCAGGAAACTCAGGTCTGGAGCGCTGAGGAGTGTTGCGGCAGGAATGTGTTACCAGGGCCTGTAGAAGGTGGTTACCTGCTTGAGTGCTACTGCCTGCCCTGGAGAAGAGGGAGGAAGGGCTACCCAACAGTGCTCTACCTGACAGAGCTTAACCCATGGAGGTTTTTCAGGGAGGCCCTCATTCAGCTCTGTAGATAGGGAGAATAGATGTCTCTTGGAAGATGCAACATGGTGGTCAAGATGAAGTCAGAGTTAGCCAAGCAAAATCAGCAGGCCCGACCTTGGTCTAGGTTCATGGAGGCTGCGATCCTTTCCCATTCATGATCTAGAGCAGGGGTGGGCAGACTTTTTGACTCGAGGGCCACAATGGGTTCTTAAACTGGACTGGAGGGCCGGAACAAAAGCAACCTGACCATGCTGGTACTCTCATCTTGAGCTGCTGGTGAAGGAGCGGGGGGGGGGGGGGGGGGGGGAAGAGAACCCTCCACTCTTTTGGCTCCGCGGGCCGGATAGAACAGCCGAACGGGCAGGATGGCCCATGGGTGGTAGTTTGCCCACAGCTGATCTAGATCTTGAAAGGGGACCTAAAATTAAGTGATCTGCCACAGCTGTAAGCTTCACTTCATATAGCAAGGAATATATTTATTCATACATGTAGTCACATTTTAAACATTCTGTCTAGAAATGCACAGAGATTTCTTTCTTTTTTTTTTTAAAAAAACATATTTTATTATATTTTACAGAGAGGAAGTGAGAGGGATAGAGAGTTAGAAACATCAATAAGAGAGAAACATCAATCAGCTGCCTCTTGCACACCCCCTACTGGGGATGTGCCAGCAACCAAGGCACATGCCCTTGGCCAGAATCGAACCTGACTGAACCCTTCAGTCCGTAGGCTAATGCTCTATCTACTGAGCTAAACCACTGAGCTAAACTGGTTAGGGCAGTGGAGATTTCTTTTACTTTCAAAGATTGCCAGTACCCTTCAATGTATCAATAACAAAAATAAACCCAATCATCTCATTATTTTTGGTAGATCTTTCTTTTAAACTCAATGCAATATTTCAGCAAAACAGGGAACACAATTCTTTGAAGGGGCTACTCTTCATCTCTTTCACTTTCATCCCACATTTATTTAGAAAACAAAACATACCTTCTTCAAATTCTGGGGAAGGTATGAGGCATAAATGCTGGAAGTTGACGAAGATTACAGCAACAATTTCAGCTGGGGTCTGACAGCCACCTGACTGATGGTGCCCATGTCCCGGAAGGGTAGTGAAAAAAGCTGGGAAGAATTTCAAGCTCATCCTTGGCTGTCACAGCAGACAAATTTCTTTATTGTTCTAGAAAGGTCAAGGTTAGCATGAACGGGAGAATGGTTTACATGCACCATAAGGCATTTCTTACAAGAAATATATATATGGAATGTTTATTGAGGGCCTATAAATATCAGGCACTAATATAAGTATTGGGGCCATATTGGTGAAAAGATTGGCAGGGGCTGTGTTCTCATGTAGCTTACTTTCTTGTTAAAAATAAGCATATTTTGAAAGTATATAGGTTCTAAAAAAAAATCTTGGTGCATTTTTATTTTATCCCTTCACACATTTGCTTCTTCATATTTAAAATGTAAGCTGAAACACTCCTTGTGTTCTTTGAAGGTGAAAGAATATATATAACTACAAGGTGAACTGCAGAATTGCGTGACTGTAGAATTGCTTCGAAACCTGAATCGGGAACAGTGTGAATGTAAAATGGCTTACAAATAATTAGCGGAATAGGCTGCTAGTTAGTGCATTCATTCATGAAACTGAGCAATACGCGTCTGGAGCAGCTGACACCAGAGTTCAAGGTTACTCCTTTCCCCGGTGGGAGGCTGTGACAACTACACACGACCATCCCTTGTCTGCACAGCACGGCTTCGGGAAAACCAAATGCTCTCTGCCTGGAAATGCTGATCTGGGGAATTGGAATCGGTGATAGGAGATGGTTTCCAAATTATGTTTTAAGACTTGTAAGGATTTAATTCTGTCTATAGAATTTATCATTAGGCCCCAAAGCAACCTTGAAACAGAATAAATAGGTATCCGTTTCATTTATTTTCTCAACTATGGTTTTATGCTCGAAGAATGACCCCTTATATCTAGTGATTTGAAAATAAATCTGTAACTTTAAAAAACTTATTGGAAACCCATACGTTGAAGCTGTTGTGTGTTTGCTTATTATTAGGATGGCACATTTTTGAAGTTATCTGGAAAACAGGGCCTTGGGCATGTCATGGGTGTGCAGCTCTTTTACAAGCTCAATTTGGAGCTTTACTATCCACTTATCTTGAGGAGATGGCTCCAGGACCAACGATGAGAACTCGTCCTTTCCCCTCCCCATTGCCTGGGTTCTAAAATCCATCCCTCCTTCTCTTCCCCTCCAATTGATGTGACGGCAACGTCTTCTTGTCCACATCTACCTTGAATGAATGAATACTAATAGACTACCCGGTCTTCCTGCCTTGCCGACTTCCGGAGTACAAACAATATTCCCAAATTTTTAAAACCAGAAAATCCTTGCTTTTGAGGATTCTCAACTCTTAAGAGAAGAGGTTTTCCTAAAGCAGATTTTCTCTTCCAGACTTACAACTCCTCATTAGGTTAGACAGTCTTCATAATGAATAGAGAATACATCAATAGAGAAAATGTTACTGCTTCTTTAGAGTACTCTCTCTCTCTCTCTCTCTCTCTCTCTCTCTCTCTCTCTCTCTCTCTGCCTCTCTTTTGCTTAGGTTGCCTCAATGTTTAGGTATTTATTATGTATGAGTATTTTCTTCTCTTATATGACTGTGATTTCCTCTGTTACTGCAAGGGTATTAAAAGTTATAAATAACCCTAGCTAGTTTGCATAAAGCATTGACTGCTGGATATATATATATATATATATATATATATATATATATATATATATGAGAGAGAGAGAGAATTAGAGGTCTGGTGCACAAAATTCGGGCACAGAGGCAGGGGGGGGGGTTCCTCAGCCTGGCCTGCACCCTCTTCAACCTGGGACTCCTCAGGGAATGTCTGACTGCCTATGAGATTGGGCCTAAATTGGCAATCAGACATCCCTCTCACAATCCAGGATGACTAGCTCTTAACCACTTGCCTCTCTGCCTGATTGCCCCTAACCTCTCTGCCTGCCTTCCTGACCTCCCCTAACTGCTTTTGCCTGCTTGCCTGATTGCCCCTAACTGCCTTCCCCTGCAGGCCTGATCTCACCTCCAACTGCCTTCCCTTCCTAGCTTGATGGCCCCTAACTGCCTCTGCCTCAACCCCGCCCCCCCCCCCCCAATTGGCTTTGTTTGGAACAAAGTTTGGATGTCTGGAAGATGGCCCGTCCACCTGCTCTAATTAGAATATTACCCTTTTATTAGTATAGATAAATTATATAGGAGAGGATTGCTTAAATGCGGCGGGGGGAGCCTTTCTCAGCAGGAAGAGGCGCTCTTGGCAAACAAAATTACATAATCCTTATATCTGGACTGATAGCCAGACATATGCGCTATATTGCCAAACTGGTCATTAAAAAATTGAACCACTTTCTTACACCTTACACCAAACAGCTGTTGCCCTAAAAACCCCTCCTCACTTCCTACCATAGGTTCTGCTTTCACAGTTTACCCAGAGTAGGTTCTGATTAGTCGGTTTCCATGCCAGTCAGCACCTCTGGGCTTATATCCAGGCCTGATCAAAGAGGAGGGATTGATTAGCAGCTGCACCAGGCTGATGGCGAGTGACCTGAACTGCTGACCCCTGGGAGAGAGAGAGGCTTGGCTGCTGGCAAGGCCCAGAGAGAGAAGCAGGGTCTGATCACTCTGCTTCTTTCTCCGGGCCTCATCAACAGCTGCTACTGCTGCTGATCAGCCCCTCCTCTTTCTCTTTCTGAGAGGTCAGCAGTGCAGCCTGCTTACCTGCTGCATGCATAGCCTGGCATTTGGTTGAGCTTTCAGTCATTTTGGATGTTACGACCCTGGCTCTTTATATATATACACATTCATATACATTCTGCTGTAATGGTCTCTTAGGATATATTTTTTCTTCTTCTTTTCCATGTGAGAAAACTCATTTTTATCAAGGTAAAATCTTTCCTTTTCTGCTAGGTGTGAGATGAAAGTGCTATATGATATTTGGGTACCCTATTAAAGCCCATTAACTTGAGAACATGGAAAATAACTGAGAAACTTAGATTATATCTTAAAAATTCAGTATCTATACGTTTAAACTCCTCCCCTATATTGTGCTATTACTTGAGCTGAACAACAACAAAATTAATTCTTAATATCAGATGACTTGTTTCCTTTTTTTTTTTTTTTAACTGTTAGGAAACTCAAATCAAATTTAGGAACTGTCTGTAGCAATTACATGTAACTTTACTAGTGTGTCTTAACTTTAGTAACTCAACTTTTTATTCTTTCTGACTCTATTTTTTCCTGTTGAACTGTATATGCTTGCATAAGCTATCTAAGATAATTTTTGAAGCATGTTAGATCATAAATAAGTGACTAAATAAAATTATAGTTTATACTTATTGATTTCTCACTGTGTGTTACACTCTCACCTAAGCATTTGACATACACTATCCCATATGATATTAAACAACAACAACAATAACAATAAAAACCAGGAAGCAGTAGTTGTAAGTTAGAAATGCATTCAGCTGCAAGTAACCAGACATCTGATGAATAGTAAACTAAACAATGAGGGGTATTTATGTTAACAAGATGTCTAAAGAAAAGTAGCTGTTGGCATTGATTTGAGAGCTCACTGGTGTTAGAACTGGCATCACTGAGATCCCTTGATTTTCTCCTCACAGACTTAGAATGGCTGCAGCACTAGTAGCTCTCTATTGTCCCTGCATTTAAACAGGACTATCTGTCACTTTCATTAGGAAGCAAAGTTTCTCCTAAAACCCTCAGTCAACTTTTGTTCACTTCTCCTAGATATACAAAATGGCTGCCGGCAAAAGATCAGGGGTTTGACAATGGATATGGAAAGAATAAATTTAAAAATGTTTAATATCTGCTTCTGCACAGAAATGGTAAATTAGAACGGGAACTGTCTGTAAATAGACCTTCCCAGGGGGCATCTACAAAATATTAACCTTAGTACAATTGACCTACACATAGGCAGGTAGTTTATTATCTCCATGCTATCAATAAAGAAAGATTAAAAAAAAGATGTTTGCATAACTTAAAAAATTATTTTTCAATCAAAGTTTACATTTAATATTATTTTGTATTAGTTTTAGGTGTATAGGACAGTGGACACACAATCATACCCTTCACAAATTGCTCCCCTCCCCAATATTTCTTGTGCCTTCCTGGCACCATACATAGTAATTACAATATTATTGACTATTTTCCCTATGCTTTACTTTACACCTCATGACTATTTTTTAACTATCAATTGTACTTCTCAATCCCTTCACCTTTTTTGCCCAGTCCCCCAACCCTCCTCCCTTCTGGTGACCATCAGTCTATTCTCTTCATAAAATATAGAAAATTTTAAAAAAATATGTATTTTATTGATATTTTACAGAGAGGAAGGGAGAGAGACAGAGAGCTAGAAACGTCGATGAGAGAGAAACACCGACCAGCTGCCTCTTGCACAACCCCCACTGGGGATGTGCCCGCAACCAAGGTACATGCCCTTGACCGGAATCGAACCCAGGACCTTTCAGTCCGCAGGCCGATGCTCTATCCACTGAGCCAAACCGGTTTCGGCAAAATATAGAAATTTTTAATAGCTTAAGACAGAGAGTGAGTAAATAGAGCTAGATTTTAATCTAGGATGATTGTCTTGACAGTTTTTATTTTTGGACAATATGCTACTCTGTATCTAAAAATAGATACATGTAAAAATGGTACACAGGCATGCATATCAATATTAATGCAATACTAATAAAATTGGGCTTCCAAGATAAATTCTAGTCATGCTTATTGCCTAATGAATTAAGCACACACGAAAGATCCAAAATGTACTGAAGGAATTTAGATCCCGGTAATATCAGACTAGCTTGTATTAAACTAGTCTTCCCACAGATAACAATGATTAAACTATTGACCAAAAAAATTTACAATAACAATAAATACGTGAAAGTCAAAACAAGAGGAAAGTCAGTTCTTGAAGATAAGATGCTGCATCGTGTGTTATCTGATTTTATATAGCTGTTGGTCTGAGGTTACTCTCTAGCTTGTGGGGCATGAAAAAGCTAGAACTTAAGCAATAAACCACAGTGTTAATGGCTTGAGCAGTCAGAGGATAGAATCATGGCTGCCAGGGCAGATAAAAGGAGCCTCATAAAGAAAAGTTCCTAGATCTAAAAATAACTCCACTCAAATTCTTGCCTCTCAACTGCACATGAGAAGGAAGAACGAGAGGATTGGCAGGAACCTGGCAAGAAAAAATAGATGGAAGGCTAAAATAATTAAGCACTGATTTCAACTGCTGCCCACCAGAGTGGAGGCATGTTTTTTATTTGTTGGTTTTTGGTTAATCCTTACCCAAATATATTTTCCCATAGATTTTTAAGGAGAGTAGAAGGGAGGTGGTGAGACAGAGAGAGCAAATCATCAATGTGAGAGAGACACATTGATTGGTTGCCTCCTACAAATGCCCTGTCTAGGGCATGGGATTGAGTCAACAACCAAGGCAAGTGCCCCTGACCAGAATCGAACCTGGAATCCTTCAATCCAAGGGCCAATGACCTAAGCTAGTGCTGGAGGCATGTTTTGAATTTGAGTCCAACCAAATTAAATACTTGCTAGAGAAAACACACACACACACACACACACACACACACACACACACACACTTCAGAAGAAGATGACAGAACCCAGAAACTCTGCAATGTAATGTGAAGACCCACGTCCCGCTTGGTTCAGGGTTCAAGCTCTGGAAGAGGGGCAACACACAAATGAAAGAGATAAGAGAAGAAATTAATAATTTGGAAATATTGGGGGACTTGGAGGGGGCCCAACTCAAGAGGAAGGACTCCAGTTGCCATCCTTTTATTCAATTTGGGATACACCTATAGCTCTCAGGCAGGCAATTTCCAGTAACAGAGTATCTTATCAGTAAGGATTTACATGACTATCTGGTAGGGAAATTGCTTCAGCTACCATTGTCTGGACTAAACAGTGGGTGCATAGTTCTGACCTATGCCTGGGCTCAAGGGTCACCAGCCTTCTGGGATCCTTGTCCACACCTCTCTGCTAAGTGAAGACAATAGGTGGTTTTCCACAATGAAATACACACTGTTTCCAGGACACTAAAACGAATTATTAGAAATGTGAAGAAACAACAAAATGTAAAAATGTAACTTCTAGCAATGAGATAAAGCAGTTCATGTAAATCAGCCCCAAAATGACACAAAGTAAAACTCTAATAAAGCTATTAAAAATGTTTAAAACTTTAAAAAATTATAAATAATGAACAGATGAGAAAGATCAGCCAATAAATGAAAACCATATGTGACCCTCGAACACCATGGGTTTGAACTTCACAGGCCCACTTATGTGCATTTTTTTTTCAGCAAATAACTGTGTAGGGCCCCAAGATTGAGGAATTGACCTTCCCCACTGCCTGTTCCAGGATGTGACCTTTATGGTTAAAGATTAGACAGGGATGAGGTCAGTTCTTTACGGTTGAAGATTAGGCCAGAATGAAATCAGTCCCCAGAAACTCCCTACCCTGAGGACTTACCCAGAGGAATGGGAAGGGGAGAGACAAAGGGGCTTGTAAGATTACCAGATGGGACTGTTGACTAAGCATAGACCCTGTCATAAAACATGTAATTAACGAGCCCAGCTCCCCTTCTTGGAATTTCTTTGTTCCATTCTTCCCCCTCCATGTGTAACCCCACCTGCATGTGGTTTTGCCTTTATAAACTCATGTTCTGCAGTTACTCGGTGCTCCCAGTCAGCCAGCACTGTTGCTATCTGCCTGAGAAGCCCCTGTACTGCGCTTGTATTAAAACCTCATGCTTTTTGCATCAAGTTTCGGTCTCGGCGTTTGACTTGGGGTCGTCGCCCACTCCGTTGGACTCACCAGGGGTCTTGGGACCTTACAACTGCACTGTTTTAAAATAGTGGTGGAAATTACACAGATAGAGAGGACCGACTGTATGTATTGACCCACACCATTTTATCTAGAGGACCTGAGCATCTGCAGATATTGATATCTTAAGGGTTCCTGCAACCAATCCTTTGTGGATACCAAGGGACAACTGATGTAAAGTATTTGGTGATTCAAAAGTTACATGTGGCATTTCAACTGCACTGGGGGTCAGCATCCTTAACCCTTATGTTGTTCAAGGGTCAACTATATAAACAAAAATCAAATGGAAATTCTCAAACCAAAATGTTCAATACCTAAGATAAAAACTAACAGAGAGCTTATGAGCATATTGGAAATAGCAGAAGGGTTCAGTAAACTTCAAAAGAAATTGTCCAATCTGAGAAATTCAGAAAAAAAAGATTGAAAATTATGAACAGAGACTTAATCTGTTCATAGGATTATATAAAATATCCTAATATCAATGATAGGATTCCAATATGTGAAATTGGCATCCTATAATTGAGGAGAGGGAGGGAAAGAGAGAGGAGGAGAGGAATATAGAAAAGCAGAGCAGAGGGATGTATATATGGGGAGGCGGGGGAAAGAATGAGAGAGAATTAGAAAGAAAATTGGGGTAGAAATATTTGAAAAAATAATGAGTAAAAACATTTCAAATTTGAAAGAAAATATAATTCTACAGGGTTAAAAAATTCAGCAAGCCCTAAATTGAACAAAAGTCAAAATTCTACAAAGTCAAACTGCTAAAAAGCTAAAGATAAAAAGAGAAAATCTTGAAAGCAAACAGAAAAAAATGACACCTTTTATATAGGGGTTGGTAATGTAAAGAATGGCCAACTTTGAAACTTAAAGGTAAGGGAAAAACATGTTTAAAATACTAAAAGAAAAAAGAAAAAGAATCAACTTTATATCCAGATAAAAAAAATTTTAACAAATGAAGATGAAATAAAAATATTTTCAGGTAAGTGAAAATGGAATTCATCCTATCTTAGGATAACTTTAATTTTACTAATTTTTACTTGTGACAGAAATTACAATAATTTTTGTAGACTATCCATCAGTTGGGATTTGTTTGATATATACATGATTATATGCATAGGTTAGTGCAATGGTAATCTTGTATCAGTGAGAGCATCTAACACAAAGTTAATGGTTTCTAATACTATTTTAAAAAACACACAAACAAACAAACAAACAAACAGAAAAAACAGAACCCAAGATTCTTTGGAGAAATAGCAGATTCTAGAACTGGAGCAAGGAGCATAGAAGATGAACTGGAAGAATCCTGCAGTGCCAGGAAGCAAGGAAATGTTCAAAAGCAGGTCCAAATCATGGAAAAGGTGTGTTAACAGGATTTAGGAGCCGATTTGAAGAGCTTGGAATAATTGAGCAGTGGTCAAAACTGGAATAATTTGAACAAAAAAATATAGTAACATTGGGTTATAACTCACAATATAAAAAATATTCACACATCCATTATGATACAAATAAATGAGCGAATATATAAATAAATAGAATAAAATAGACAAATCTGTGTAGAAAAAAAATTGCAAATAATTATGCACATAGTCCCTTCTCTAGGAAATAGCCCATGACTCCTAATTTAAGTGTGAACTGAACAAAGAGACTTCCTTCCAAACAATAAAGGATGGAAAATGGAAAGGAAGAATAACTTCAGTAAAGAAACCTCACAAATATCATCTCAGGTAGGTGACAAAAGTTACTATCCACAGTGATTAGTCATATTGATAGTATACACCCTTAAATTCTTTAGTATTTTTGAAATTATGTCAAAATAAAAAGTCACAAAACAAGACCCAAGGGCTATTTGACCTCTATGTACCTGGCATCCAAAATATGGTCTGTAAAGCAGCAGATTATCATCACTTGTGAGCTTCTTAGAAATACTGAATTCCATGTGACATCTCTGATCTTCTCAATCAGGTCTGCATTATAGCAACATGTTCAGGTGATTTAAAAAAAAACCCCACATGTTTTTGTTGATTTCAGAGAGGAAGAGAAAGGGAGAGAGATAGAAACAATGATGAGAGAGAATCAATGATTGGCTGCCTCCTTCACACCCCACACTGGGGATTGAGCCACAAGCCAAGCATGTGTCCTGACTGGGAATTGAACTATGACCTCTTGGTTCACAGATCTACATTCAACCACTGAGCCATGCTGGTGGGGTAATTTTTAACACACACGAATAGTAAGCAGCACGATTTTTAGGACTTTATTTGTGTGAAAGTGTTTAGCACCATTTGCAGGTGTTGTAGAAATTCAGGAAGGTTGGTCATTCATCTTCATTTATTAGCAGGATGGCTCTAAGGCTGTGCCAGTCCCACTCCCCGTTTCCCTCCTTAACCCATGTTACTCTAGAGTGCCTGGTACAATGATACATTTAGGAACTTCTCATTCATAAAATCTGCTTAATGCATTTCTTGTCTTTATACTGCCTATTCTCATTTAAGGCACAGCTTGACCCTCACCTCATTCATGCAGACTTCCTTAAACTCCTTGAATGCTTTATTTATTTATTTTTTAAATTTCTTTATTGATTAAGGTATTACATATGTGTCCTTCATTACCCCCCATCCCTGCTATTCATGCCCTCACCCTCCTGGTGTCTGTGTCCATTGGTTATGCTTATATGCATGCATACAAGTCCTTTGGTTGATCTCTCTTCCCCCCACCCTCTCCTACCTTCCTTCTGAGGTTTGACAGTCTGATCAATGTTTCTCTGTCTCTGGATCTGTTTTTGTTCATCAGTTTATGTTGTTCATTATATTCCATAAATGAGTGAAATCATGTGATGTTTATCTTTCTCTGCCTGGCTTATTTCACTTAGCATAATCTCTCCAGTTCCATCCATGCTGTTGCAAATGGTAAGAACTCTTTTTTTTAACCACAGTGTAGTATTCCATTGTGTAGATGTACCACAGTTTTTTAATCCACTCATCTGCTGATGGGCATTTAGGCTATTTCCAAATCTTATCTATGGTGAATTGTGCTGCTATGAACATAGAGGTGCATATATCCTTTCTGATTAGTGTTTCTGATTTATTGGGATATATTCCTAGGAGTGGGATCACTGGGTCAAATGGGAGTTCCATTTTTAGTTTTCTGAGGAAACTCCATACTGTTCTCCCTAGTGGCTGCACCAGCCTGCATTCTTACCATTATGATATTGATAGTCTTAAGAAATAATTTGATCTTTTACTTCTTAGTTGATGCTATTTTTTTGTCTTGTTTATGAGTTCCAAATAGATTATATGTTGCTACTGTTATAGATCATTCTAGGTTCTCTAGTACAACTATCTCCAAAGTATAGTAATGATCTTAGGTGACCCTGCTAGCAGTTCTCAACCTCTGGGTCTCAAACCACAGGTTGAGAATCGCTGCTGTAGAGCCTAAGACCATCAGCAAACACCGATACTTACATTACGATTCGTTAACAGTAGCAAAATTACAGTTATGAAGTAGCAATGAAAATAATTTTATGGTTGGGGGTCACCACAACAGGAGAAACTGTCTTAAAGGGTCGAGGCATTAGAAAGGTTGAGAACCACAGCTCAGAGTATGACGAACAGGATTTATTAGGGATGCGGAAAATATTAGAACTTCTGATTATTTATCACAAACTGAGGAAAGATAATAATATATTTTATTAACATTTGATAATGAGGTAGAGTGTATATAATTTATAATTTTATAAAGCCCATGTTGAAGATGCAAATTCAAAACTTTTTCCTGATGTGGGTATGCAATCAATGGGGGAGACCATTGCTTTTTAGAGAGCCATAGAAAATACTCAATACGTTTTTAAAAACTCCTTTTAGCAATAAAAGGAAAACTAAGGGAAGAAACAATGACAGTGTGGTATAAGACTCTCCATTGTAGATATGTTGGGGTCAGAGACTAACTCATTCCTTACTGGCTAAGCATGTGGTCATGGAGATCCTGTTTAGATGACATTGCACCAGAATTACTGTAATAAGTTGGGATTCAAATTTCTGCTGCTTATCAGTGGTTTCTCATTTGATTGATATAGTGGGCATTCTAGGACAACCTGACATTGAGTCAAATAAACTCAGCAATTTTATGGTTGTAGGAAAGATGATAGCTGTATTTTTCTGCAAAATCTCTAGTTTCACATTTAGCTTTTAAAAACGCTAGCTCTTAAAAAAATAATACGCTAGAACTAAAATCCTGTAAAACTTATTTCATGCAGTCCTGATTTAGATAGCTTTTTTGGCCAATAAATATAAAAACAAAACTTGTTTTATGCCTAAAATCTAAATGTACTAGAAGAAATCATTTAGAAGACATGAAAACAGTTAATTTTTGAAATTTTGACATCTTATTTGAAGACACAAAGTAACTTACATTAGTTTTCACTGTGAGAATAGAAGTAGTTGGAAAACCACTACTAACTCACTACAATGATGACATGATAATAGAACCTCCTTCTCAAAACTGTGTGCTATTTAAGCGATTTCCTACGTGGTAAAATATTTGCAAGCCATATTACTGATTTATCTGCCTTATATATAAAAAGACCGCTGAAATTAATAAAAGAAGAAAGACCGACTGCTCCAATGAAAAAACGAGCAAAGGATTATGAAAAAAAATCTATTCACAGATAAGGAAGGTATACCTGGCTCAAAAGCATACATTAATACATATATAAATTAATACTAAACAGAAACACAATGTATCTTCCATAACATTTGTTGGCAAAGCCTGTATGGAGGGCAATTTGTTTATTATGTATTAAAATGACAGATTACTTAAACATTTTTATCTCATAATTTCAAATCTGAAAATTAATTCCAGACATACACATGCTGGAAATCATGTATATAATAGGGTTATTAAAGTAAATGTAAAGACTTTCACTGTATTCTTTTAAAATAGATAACATTTATGATATTTAAAAAAAATTAAATATTATGAATAATTTAAAATGTAAAAATTAGCCGAAACCAGTTTGGCTCAGTGGATAGAGGGTCGGCCTGTGGACTGAAGGGTCCCAGGTTTGATACCAGTCAAGGTCATGTACGTGGCTGCGGGCACATCCCCAGTAGGGGGTGTGCAGGAGACAGGTGATTGATGTTTCTAACTCTCTATCCCTCTCCCTTCTTCTCTGTATTAAAAAAAATCAATAAAATATATATATATTTTTAAAAGTAAAAATTAAAGTACAATATTGTGTCTTTTTCCTTGCATTGCATCAAATAGCTCACATCATAGTCAAATGATGGGTTCATTAATCATGAGATTAAGTTGGCAAGTATCAAACTTTTCCACTTCCATGTTATTTTTTCTCTTGTAGTTAATAGTTTCTAGTGGGAGAGGTTTAGAAACTAGGCAATTTTGTTTCTCCTCAAATTTCTGCTCACTAATTTTAGCATCTATTGGTGGACTATATCTGCAATAATAGTTGTGAGATGTTTGCCTAATGTTGATTCTCTGTTTCTCCTCCTAATTCACTAAATGGAATTTTATTTTAAGAGCTATTTCTCCCAGGCATTTAATCAATTATTTATATCACTACATATTTATAAGTATTTAATTTATTCTATAGGCTAACATCCAATATAATTGTTATTTATTTTGTTACTCAAATTGATCCAACTTTGTTCATTATGACCATTTGATTATTAGGTCATAAATCCTGTTGTCTCCTGTGTTAATTCAAAAAGCCCCATCTTCTTTTAATCATTATCTTATCTTCCTACACCACCAGAGAGTTCAGATTTGTATTTTCCCCGTCCCAGCCCTGGAATCAACCACTTCTTGAAGAGGTTCACAAACACATATATATTGAAGCACCCTTAGGGGCATTGCATAATACCATTTTAATTATGAGAAAACATTAGATAAAATACATTAAGGGAAATTCTAAAAAGATAATGGCTGGTACTATTCAAGTATCAAAGTCATGTAAGATGAGGAAAGACTGAGAAATTCTTACAGGACAGGAAGACCAAGGAAAAATGACAGCTAATTAAAATGTAAATTCCTAGATAAAATCATGGAACAAAGTAAGGACATTAGTGGAAGATTTGCTGAAATTAGAATAAGGTCTGTGGTTTAAGTGATAATGTTATAACAAATGTTTTCTTATTTTTTATAATTACACTATAGCTATGTAAGATGTTAATATAATGGAAAGCATAGTAAGAAATAGGAGAAAATATATTTTTCCAACTTTCCTGTAGGTATAAAATTAGTTCAAAATAAACAGTTAAATATTAAATTAAAAAGAGAAAAATACATTGAAGTAGTCTGAAATCTCTCCAGATATATTTTTAAATTTATGAAAAGAAATGTTTACAAATTGTGTATGTGTGTGGAAATACATGTGTTTGTGAATATAGATATACTAGAGGCCTAGTACACGAAATTTGTGCATGGGGGAGAGAGGTGTCCCTCAGCCCAGCCTGCACCCTCTCCAATCTGGAGTCCTTCTCACAATCCAGGACTGCTGGTTCCCAACTGCTTGCCTGCCTGCCTTCCTGAACGCCTCTAACCACTTCTACCTGCCAGCCTGATCAACCCCTAACCACTCCAGCCAGCCTGATTGATGCCTAACTGCTCCCCTGTCAGCCTGTTTGCTCCTAACTGCCCTCCCCTGCAGGCCTGGTCCCCCTGAACTGCTCTTTCCTGCAGGCCTGGGTCCCCCCAAACTGCCCTTCTCTGCAAGCCTGGTCACCCCCAACTTCTCTCCTCTGCCAGCCTGATCACCCCTAACTGCCTTCCCCTGCAGGATTGATTGCCCCTAACTGCCCTCCCTTGCAGGCCTGGTCCCTCCCAACTGCCCTCCCCTGCTGGCCATCTTGTGTTGTCCATCTTGTGTCCACATGGGGGCAGGATCTTTGACCACATGGGGGCAGCCATCTTGTGTGTTGGAGTGATGGTCAATCTGCATATTACTCTTTATTAGATAGGATAGAGGCCTGGTGCATGGGTGGGGGTCACCTGGTTTGCCCTGAAGCGTGTCCAAGATCAGGGTGGGGTTTCCCTTTGGGTGTAGGGTGGCCTGGACGAAGGGCCTGTGGTGGTTTGCAGGCCGGCCACATTCCCTGCAACCCAAATGAAGGCCCTGGTATCTGGGATTTATTTATCTTCTACAATTGAAACTTTGTAGCCTGGAGTGGAGCCAAGCCTCCTGCTCACTCCAGGGGAGCAGCCATTTCTGTTGGGACTTATGTATCTTCTATAAGTGAAACTTTGTAGCCTTAAGTGGAGGCCTGGGCTGGCTAGGGTGTGCATAAAGCATTTTTTTTTCCATTGCCAGGGAAACCCTAGCCTCCCTCCTGCTCTCTGTGGTGGTAACCATATTGGTTGGGTTTGTTTGCATATTCACTCCTGATTGGCTTGTGGGTATGGTGGAGTGATGGTTAATTTGCATATTACTCTTTTATTAGATAGGATATATATTCATATACACATATCCACACTGATAAAAGAGAAAATGCTAATTGACTGTACCTTCCCTATGCCCACAGCCAATCAGAGCAAGTAAGCAAATTAACACAAGAGAGATGGCAGTTAATTTGCATACACTGAGGGAGGGTGCAGTGAAGACTGAAGATAGCATAGAAGGAAGAGGGAGGAAAAGGGGAAAGCAAGTTGGCTGCAGTAGGGAAAGCGTGGGCAGGGCAGGTGGCGGGCAGTGGTGGGGGCGCGCATGGTGGAAAAGTGTGGGGCAGCAGCGGAAGGGAAAGCACGGGGCAGTGGTGGTGGGAGGAAAAGTACAGAGGGGGGCAGTGGTTAAGGGAGGGAAAGTGTGGGGTGCAGGGGTGATGGAGGTGGGAGGAAAAGCATGGGTGGGGGACAGAGGCAGCAGGGAAAGTACAGAGGTGTGGGAGAGGAGGCGGTGGCAGGAGGGAAGCCTGCTGGAAGCCCTGTTCTTGCAGGAATCTTCCTGCAACGGACCTCTAGTCTACATATATAAAAGGCTAAGTGACCATCTGACCATCTGATCGGTAGCTATGATGTGCAATGACCACCAGGGGGCAGACGCTCAACATAGGAGCTGCCCAGCTGCAGTCACTTGGTAGCTGTGGTTCTCTGGTGATGCACCCTGCGACCAGAGAGGAAGGAGACCAATTTTGGGGTGCATCACTTGAGAACCACCCTCTTGCAATTTGGGACCTCTTTGGGGGATGTCGGAGAGCTAGTTTCAGCCTAATCCCCCAGGCCAGGTTGAGGGACCCCACCTGTGGGAGGGATCCCATTCACTCCACAGACACCACCCCAGGTACAGCTGGCCTGAGAAGGGATTATTGGAGATTGGCACCAGGGCTTGACTGGCCCATCTTGCCCAGTCTTACCTGGCCTTCTAATTAATTTTCTTTCAATGTGCACAAATCCGTGCACCGGGGCACTAGTATATATACAGAGATTATTATGATCTCTGAACGCATGCATAATAACCTGCCTCTCTCTCTCTATACACACACACACACACACACACACACACACACACACACACACACACATATATATACATATTAGAGGCCAGGTGCATGAATTCGTGCATGGGTGGGGTCCAGCCAGCTTGGCTGGGAGAAGGGACATGGGCAGTTGGTCAGCCTGCCTGCTGGTTGAACTCCTGGTTGAGGGGACAGTTTGCATATTAGCCTTTTATTATATGGGATATACACTGGGTGGCCAGATTATTATGCGTTCAGAGATCATAATAATCTGGCCACTCAGTATCTATACTAATAAAAGGGTAATATGCTAATTAGACTGGGAGGCCTTCCCAGGAGAACTTCTGGACATCCTTTTGGACCAAGCAATGGTAGTGGGACTGAGGCAGAGATGGTTTGGGGTGATCAGGCCAGCAGGGGCGGGGCCAGTTGGGGGTGAGCAGGCCAACAGTGGAGGGGGGAGTAGAGGCTGAGCAGTCTGGCAGGCAAGTGGTTAGGAGCCAGCAGTCCCAGACTGCAAGAGGGATGTCCCAGATTAGAGAGGGTGCAGGCCAGGCTGAGGGACACCCCACCCACAGTGCACAATTTTCGTGTACTGCACCACTAGTGTGTGTGTGTGTGTGTGTGTATAGTATCTTTGAGAGGACACAATAAAAACTATTAATATTTGTAACCTCTGTAAAAACTTTGGAAGATAGGGAGTAAAACATAAATTTTATTATATTGCTAAAGTAAATGCAATGATTTACATAGTTAATATTAAATGTGTAGATTATTATTTAAATACATAATTACATATACATATTACTTTTATCTTATTTTCAAAAAATCTTTCTTGTTGAAAGTATTACAGATGTCCACTTTCCCCCCTTCCCCCCTTAACTCCTTCTAGTCTTCCCCTGCCCTAGGCCTTCACCACCCCATTGTCTGTGTCCATAGGTTATACATATACCCATATAAGTTCTTTGTTTGATCTCTTCCCACCCCTGCCTTCCCTCTGAGATTCAAGTCAGTTACTTTTATCTTATTGATGAGAATAATTCATATGTGTTAATATCAAAAGTTTACTTAAATTCATTTATCTCATGTTGCTTTAATTTTTAAGTCACTTTTTCCTCTACTGTGTGGTAATAGCTGTCTTCAGAGGGCTGTAGGTCTTGGACTCCACTCAAGAAAATGATTGAACACCACTGCTGTAAATCTCCGCTCTTTTTCAATAATTTTTTTTTTTTTCATCTGTTCTCTTGCTTAGGATGCCTTTCTTATTTCCCCCTTAACTGGTTGTCTTCTCTTCTTTAAACCTTAACTTATAAGTTTTATTTTCAGAAACTTTTTCTTGGTTCCTAATCCTCAAATTTGGGCTTGTTACCTATCCTAAATGCTTTTTATTATGTGTGCTTATCTCTGGCAACACCTTCTTTTTATTATAATTATTTTTTTTAGTCATCTTCTTGGATTACATGCAATTTAAAGAAATAGACTAAACATTTTGTCTTTGTGCTATTATATAAATATATATATTAAAGTAAGTCTAAAATCATATATATATATATATATATATATGATTTTAGACTTACTTTATTTTAGACTTACTTTAATTGTATTCTTTATATATGTATATTTATATAATACATAAAGGATTAAATTAAAGTAAGTCTAAAATCTGAATATAGAAATCTCATGCAGCCTGCAATAGCAGATTCACACAGGTTTAAGTTACTATATAAAAAAAGAGTGAGATCAAAAGGTCTGTATTCTGAAAATCATTATACTAAATTAAAGGAAATAATATGTAATAGCACTTGAAGGAATCTACTATTAAGAGACAAACTACTCTAGAGTATTTTATCCACCTTTTTCCTATGTTCCTTTTAAAAATTGAGACATAATTGACATATTCTATATAATAAAAGGCTAATATGCAAATTGACAGAATGGTGTAATGACCAGTTGCTATAACATGCACTGACCACCAGGAGGCAGATGCTCAATGCAAGAACGGGCCCCTGGTGGTCAGTGTGCTCCCACAGGGGGAGTGCCACTCAGCCAGAAGCTGGGCTCATGGCTGGCCAGCATAACAGCAGTGGCGGGAGCCTCTCCCACCTCTGCAGCAGTGCTAAGGATGTCCAACTGTTGGCTTAGGCCAGCTGCCCCAAGTGCAACAATTTCGTGCACTGAGTCCCTAATAACACTGTATATATTAGTTTCAGGTATACAATATTATGACTCAATATGTGTTTATATTGTGAAATTATCACCACAATGTCTAGTTAACATTCACCACCATACATTGTTACAAATTTTCTTGCACTTGCGATTAGAACTTTTAAGATCTTAGCAATTTTCAAACATACAATTTGGTATTATTAACTACTAGAGGCCCAGTGCACTAAATTCATGCATGGGTAAGGTCCCTAGTCCTGGCTTGCGATCAGGGCCTATCTGTGGGGAAGCCAGTAGAGTGAGTGGGGACCCCACTGGCACCCGCCTTGGCTGGCCTGTGGGCTGGGAGAAGCTCCTGCTTTGAGCATCTGCCCCTGGTGGTCAGTGAGCATCACAGTGACTAGTTCTGCTGTTCAGTTGATTTGCACATATTCCGGGCTGATCAGCAGACCCTTGGTGACAGATAAACAGATTACTCTAATACTCGTTTCTGTGAAAGCCTAAGGCACTACTTGGCTATAGCCACCAACTAGCCCTGTTCACTTGCCTCCTTTGGTTTTTATTGTCATAACAACCTGAACTAAAATTAACCTCTAGATACAATCAGCAGGGTCAGTATCCTTCAGAAAGTATATGCTTCTATAAGGCCAGGTCTAAATACTAAAGATAGAGATTCTAGCAAAACACCCCAGGGATCAAACTTGTTTGTAAAAGTCAAGGTAGGGGCTGACACCTTCAGCAGGATCCCCCCTGAGGCCCTCAACCTTTCAGAGAATCCTCCTTATGACATTCCAACCAAGTCCTGTGCTTCCCCACATATCGCCCCCCCCCTTTTAACTTTTATTTATTTTTTATTTTTTAAATATATTTTATTGATTTTTTTTTTTTTTTTTTTTTTTTACAGAGAGGAAGAGAGGGGGTTATAGAGTTAGAAACACTGATGAGAGAGAATCATCGATCAGCTGCCTCTTGCACACCCCCTACTGGGGATGTGCCCGCAACCAAGGTACATTCCCTTGACCGGAATTGACTTACAGACCCTTTTCCTTTCAATCCACAGGCCAACACCCTATTCCAGGCGTGGGCAAACTACGGCCCGTGGGCCGGATGGCTGTTCTAAACTATTGAAATAAAAAAAAAGTTAAAAAAAGAGCGTACCCTTTTATGTAATGATGTCTACTTTGAATTTATATTAGTTCACACAAACACTCCATCCATGCTTGTTCTGGCCTCTGGTCCAGTTTAAGAACCCATTGTGGCCCTCGAGTCAAAAAGTTTGCCCACCCCTGCTCTATCCACTGAGCCAAACCGGTTTCAGCCATATCGCTGCTTTTTGTTTTGCTGGCTGTAGAAGACAGAGTGATGCAGCAAGCTTTCTGCTTTAGAAGGTCAGGGTCTGTAAAGCGTGTTTACTGCTCAAGTTTTGATTTTGTAGACTATAAGAAAAACAAAGGGAATTAGAATGACAGTAATGGTTAGTATAATTAAGAAGACAGGGTACTTACAATTACTATATCTTGCCTTCTAGCAAGGTGTAGGGAATCTATAATAATAAAAGTATGATATGCTAATTTGACTGGACATCCTTCTGGACAAAGCCAGGGCTGGGAGGGAAGTCTGTGTCCCGGGTGCCAGAGGGAAGCCAGTGTTGGCAGCGGGAGGAAGGAAGGCCTACTCTTGCACGGATCTCATGCATTGGGACTCTTGTAGGATTATAAAGGGGAAGGGGGTAGGATGAGGAATGTAGCTACACGTGAAGGCCTGGGGTCTGTAGACATTAGCTATTGTCAGGTGATGAGATGGTATTGAAGAGATGATGTTGATTTCTGGTGGGTCGGTCTGGCCATGCTTATCTGTTCTGCTTGCTGGATTCACAGCTGACTCATCTCCCTAATTACTTCACACAGGCTTTGAAAAGAAAACTTTAAGAAAAACTTTACCCTCTTATTCACATATAAGAATATGTGTTCTAAGATTTAAAATCATGATTACTTTTCAGATTAATCCATGTGCTCTATTAGATTTATTATTCAGTATACTTCTAATTCCTTTTAAGATTTCTTTTTATAAATCTCCTATGACCTTTATAAACATTTTTATAACTTTCACAATAAATAGCTTACCTAATAACAGAGAAACATGTAAGTTGACTGTACCTTTGCTAAGCCCACAGCCAATCATAGTGAGTATGCAAATTAACCCAACAAAGATGGCTGTTAATTTGCATACATACCTGGGTCCCCAGGAACCTCCTTGGCACCTAGGTCACTCACAGTCGGCCATCAGGCAGAGGCTTTAGGCTTTGGAAGAGGCGAAGCCTGCAATTGGAGGGATGAGGGTCCCCTTCCCAAGCCTAAAGCCTGGAGTGGAGGCTTTAAGCTTGGAGAGGTGCTGGGGGGAACCCCTTCCTAAGCCTAAAGCCCCTAAACCTGGGGCAGAGACTTTAGGTTTGGCCAGAGACTGAGCTTGGGATCAGAGGGAAGGGGAAAATATCAATGGAAATATCCTCAGGTGAGGATACAAAGAAAAATAAAGGAAGAAATATCATCTCCTATGAAAGACACATCTTGAAAATGCTTAAAGAAAGTTGTCAGCACTGAAGTCCATGCTGATGAAAACACCTCGGCAGCTGCGGTGACTGGCAGTGGCTGCAGCAGTGGGGTGATGGTGCTGGCGCCTTCCCTTGATCAGTTTGGTCGCCTCCCGCAAATGGGGAGTGGACCTAAGCCATCAGTAGGACATTCCCTGAAGGTTGAAGGTTCCCAGTATGTGAGAGGGGGAAGACTGGGCTGAGGGACCCCTCCCCAGAGCACGAATTTTGTGCACTGGGCCCCTAGTTCTTCTATAACTTTTATAAAGTATTCCTACTCTAATTTCTTTTCTTCCTGTTATATTCCTTTCTTGATATTCCATCTCACAAGTTTCACTTCCTTAACTCTAGCTCTTCTTTACCTTATAGACCCTTTGTAACTTATACATATCTTCTGCAATTTATATATACCTTCTGTAATTTATATATATATATATATCTTCTGTAACTTACACATACTTTCTGTAACTTACATGTACCCTTTTAGTTTGTCTATTTCACTTTCTTTTTTCCTTTATTTCTATACCTTCTTTTACATAAAAACCATAAATTCCTTCTTTTTTTAAAAAAAATATTTTATTGATATTTTACAGAGAGGAAGGGAGAGGGATAGAGAGTTAGAAACGTCGATGAGAGAGAAACATCGACCAGCCGCCTCCTGCACACCCCCGACCGGGGATGTGCCCACAACCAATGTACATGCCCTTGACCGGAATCGAACCCGGGACCTTTCAGTCCGCAGACCAACACTCTACCACTGAGCCAAACCGGTTTCGGCAATTCCTTCTAATTAGTTATGATTAAAGGTTAGTTCTATATAGGTTCCTCTATCCCTAGCTTCAGAGTAGTTGAAGTGGGGAGAAGTATGTCTCAGAATCTAGATCTTGTCCTATCATCCTTGCTCTACCCATATTTGTCTAATTGCCTACTATATTCCCCTCAAGGATCTTGACTCTGGATTATTTTAGGGAAAGGGAACACCAGATTTCTTTGTAATTACTTCCTGCTGAGGCAGGTCAGAGGTTTCTCTCAGAGTCAAGAGTTCCTTGCTCTCTGTCAGAGGGACGATGAGTCCTAGGCACAGAAGGAGGTGGCAATGGTTCCCAGAGGTGGCATTATTCTCTAGGTGTAAATAGGTCTTGTAATCTGGTGGAGACAAACTGTGATTGTATTATACAATTTATTATTATTGGGCAAAAGTTAGAACAGTTTCTAATAATTTCCTGTTGAAATAATTTCCCCCTAAAATTACCCTTATTTTTATTAAAGACTAATTTACTTATTGTATTAAGTCTAGTTATAATTTAGCCTGATTGTTTGTATGAACACAACAAGAATAACAGTTGATTACATAGGCTTATTTTTAAAAAATATGCTTTGCTGGAATCTCATGAGAAAGTTTATTCCCAGGGCAAAGAAGCCAAGCCACACAGTTGCTATCAGGCTTTGCCTGCAAAACCTACAGAACTGGGGTGCATTCCTCAAGGTGAGGTCCCTCTAGGTGTCTTGAGATTTCTTTCATGACATTTTTCAGGAAAGCAACCTTTGTTCCATACCTGGAAAGACTGTCATGAATTACGTGACCATGCAAGGTAAAAGGCTATTTATCCAAGGGCTTATCAGCTTCAAAGTCCATCTTCATCCCTTAGAGCTTTCTGGTGACATCCAGAGTCCTGGCATGTCTCTTTTGCAGACATCATATTCCAGCAAAGTTTTGGTTAATAAAACTACAATTGGAAACTGACTTATGTCCTATTATGAAGAAATCACATTTTTATTGGATTTATAAAAACAAATACATTGCCATGAGGAAAATAATTAACAAAATTATAATTATTTTTAGTTCATTTAGTTCTATAATCAAATTCTTTTTCTCCTGACCTTTCTTGCTAGTATTTCTATAAATCTAGATATACTTTATAGAGTAATATAAATGACATGGAATATTGTCCTTTTTGCAAAATACAATATTCCACAATATTATACCTTATAACAATTAGTTATAAATGAAAACATATTAGAATATATTTAATATGTGTATATAAATAGAATATAATTATTATTTCCTTATTTGACAGAGATTCCTATATTCCTTAAGTATAACATTTTCCTTTATAAGGAAAGAAATCAAATCTTAAAATTCAAACCCTGGGAAGGTAGTCAAATATATTATATTATATGTATTATTTTTATTTCTAGAGGCCCGATGCATGAAGATTCGTGTAAGAATGGGCCTTCCTTCTCCTGGCTGCTGGCACAGCTTTTGCTCTGGCCAGAGCCGAATTTCCTCCTTCCCACACTGCCCAGAGGCCTGAGGTGGCTGGGTGGTGCAGAATACCTGCCTCCTGCCCCACTGGCTGCCTAGCACCTGTGTACGCAAATAAACCTGCCATCTTGGTTGGGCTAATTTGCATAATCACTCCTGATTGGCTGGTGGGCATTGCAAAGATACAGCAATTTGCATCTTTCTTTTTATTCGTGTAGATTATTATTATTATTATTATTAAGTAATCTACTCATTTAAAGTTATTGACTTCCTGATTAATATAACAATTATTTTAATAATATATATTAAACCTTTGCTTCCTAGGAAAATACAGAAAAACCTTTTTTTCCCCTTACTTTTAGAAATAGGCTTATTTTTCTAATGGAAAACATACTGACATTCTTAAGAAGCATAACAGAGACAGTGAATTCCTTAGCTGAGAAATAATTCCCTCAAACCTGGAAATCCCAAATGGGCCCCAATGATTTACTGCGCAGTCACTTTCATTTTCTTACTCTTGGTTTTTGAGGGTTCTGTTGAGTTTCATTGCATTCTTTGGTCCTCACACCGGAGGACCACTTTGCTGGGGCTGGCCAGTAGCCCCTGAGTGACAGATGAACAGATTACTCTAATACAGGTTTCTGTGAAAGAGATGGCTAAGGCACTACTTGGCTTTCACCACCAAGTAGCCTTGTTCCTCTGCCTTCTTTGGCTTTTATTGTCATAACAAGGTCCCCAGAGGCCCCTGACATTTTGGAGAATTCTCCTTAGAAACATTCCAACCAAGTCCCATGCTTCCTCACACATATTAGGCTTTTATTATATAGGATGGTCACCATGCTGTCATTACATGCCCTGGACTTTTTTATTTTATAACTGGAAGTCTGTACCTTTTGACCCTCTTGACACATTTTGCTCACTCTCTATTCTGACTCTTCCTCTGGCAACTACCAATGTGTTCTCTATCTCTGAGCATTTTTTACCCCCAGATTCCCACATAAAAGTGAAATTAAATGGTATTTGTCTTACTCTGTCTGACTGATTACTCTGTCACCCTTACACACCTATTTGGGCATGGGGCAGTGTAGTTATGTGACATAACTTTTGGGAGAGTAAGTTGAGTATACTAGCTCAGTTATTTCTTTTATTTAAAGATATTTTTGTTGATTTCAGAGAGGAAAGGAGATGGAGAGAAATATAGAAACATTAATGATGAGAGAGAATCATAGATTGGCTGCCTCCTGCACTACCCCTACTGGGGACTGAACCTGCAACCTAGGCATGTTCCTTTGACCAAATCAAACCTGGGACCCTTCAATCCACAGGCGGTCGCTCTATCCACTGAGCCAAACCAGCTAGGTCCAGTTATTTCCTTTTATTTCTCTCTTTGGGTTCAAACTAGTTCACAGAAAGTGTGCTTCTCTATGTGTGAGATCTACAAATGCAGGCTCCCCCCTGGGAAGGTCTGTAGTGTCTTTATGCTGCTGCACCCATGTTGGTGTCTGTTAAAATCTGGGTTAACAATTAAGAAACATACTTGTCGCAGATATACTGTAAGCTTCATTCTTTTTTTATTAGACTGTTCAAGGAGGTAGTTGTAGTAAGTTTTCTGTCAGTCTGCTCCAGCTGCCATAATAAAATACCATAGACTAGGTAGCTTACACAACAGACTGTATTTCTCACAGTTCGGGAGGCTGGGGAGTTGAAGATCAAGGTGCCAACAGACTTGGTGACTGGTGAGAGCCCTCTTCCTGGTTTTCAGGGCTTCCTTCGTGCTGTATCTTCACGTAGTGGAAAAAGAGGAAGAGGGCTCTGGTATTGTCCTCTTCATACAAGAGCACTAATCCCATTGCAGAGGCACCACCCTCATGACCTCATCTAAACACCTCCAAAAGCCCCGCTTTCAAGGATCGTCATATAGGGGTTTAACATATGAATTTTGTGGAGACACATTTTTACCTTCCATTTGCTTTTCTATCTTTCTTGTTTTTTTGTTTATTTTTTAAACTGGTTCAGGAGAAAAAGAAATGGAGTGTACAATCTACTGGGTCTCATTGAGTCCCGGCATTGCTGTAGCATTGTCCCATGCTGGGCTATTTCCTCCATTTATCCATGTAGGCAACAACTACGGATTAAGGTTCCCCCATATACCAGGTAATCTCTAGGAAGATTAGTTTGTCCACATGCACTTTAAAAACTAAAAACAAGCATCAGAGAGTTTATGGTTTTGCTGCCATTGAATTCTAAACATCGCATTAAAGTTGGATTGGATGGTATTTAGAGTTCACTTTATTTTAAGCATATACAATTTACTTTAACACTTTTCTGTATGATTTGCTCATTTTAGGAGACTAGTTTATGTTTTTTTTTTTTTTTTACCACTCTATTACTTCTAGGTAAGTAGAATAAATTATTCTGTAAAATTCTGTTTTCAACATTGTACCCCTTCCTTTAATTAATTTAATTTGTTCTTAAAGAAGGTATATAACTACATTTCAACAAAAATAGTTCCCATAGCACATCATGGATTTTCTAAATCCAGGCCATGATGTAATCAACTAAAATGACTATGATGCCCACATTCTTATGTCATCTGCAGCTTTCCTTATTTAAATCTATTGTACACACAGATTTTTCTCATTGCATTCAACTTAGAATTGTAGGACGTTTTTAAAATTTATTTTATTTTAGAAATTCTTGTTTGATTTCACAGTACTATGGAATTCAAATTTCTGCTGGAGTTAAGATATCAACCAAATAGGCTAGATTATGTAGAGCATATCTCTATGATGTTGACTTAGATGTTGTAAAATTATGGACATTTTCTATCCATACTAGCAGCTTATAGAATATCACTATACTCAAAAATATTACAGGCAAGTGGATTTCACCCACTGCATTGATTGTTACTGTTATATCTATTAATATTATAAAGTAGTTGAGGAGCTTGCCCTTGATTTCCTACAATACATAATCTATTAACTATAAATAAAAATTTTGACTTAATCACTTTTTCTTTAAGTAGTAATTGTAAATGTGTATTCTGTATAATTGTATACAGAATATTTATATACTGGCATTGCTTTCTAAAGGGCTCTAATGGTGGAAAACTCAAGATCTTTGGTATTGGATTTAGATGAGGTATTTTTTGAACAAATCTGACCTTTCTAGCCTATTAACTCTGGACACAGAATTTTGGTAAATGGATGTTCTTTACTAATATAAAATCTCTTTTGCTCATTTTCCTCTTTGTTCCTTGCTTATGGTCCTAGAAACATAAAAAAAAATGTGAAGAATAAAAAAATCAAGAGCACCTATTTACGAGCATAGTTGAGTTATGCCTTAGAGGTTAAAAGAAAAAGGGAGAAAAGAACAAAGGTCATTGAATATGTTAATAGTCATTAAATAGTGCCCTAGGTGCCCCATGTACTGCTTGGAGCTCCCAGAAGAATTTAATGCAGTCAGGGGATTTCAGAGGAAATCTTTCAAGATAATTTCCCAAGGCATATCCAGTTACTTTTTCCTCTTTGCATTCATAGAAGTTTGTTCCTTTTTATAGCACATTTTATTATATGTAATGTTATATCTGTAAATATCACTTCTACTACTCTCTAAGTTCCTTAAGGATAGTGAGTTCCAAGAAAGCAGTTGCCACATTGGCAACAGTCTCAGAGACATTGAATTAAGATGGAAATATGCTGCATCTGGGAAGTTTGAAGATTATTGGTGATATTTGCTAGTATAGATTCGGGGCAGGGATGTTTGGGTGTATTCATCAGCATTCACTCAGGTAAAATGTCACTCACTGCATTCTGTTCATAGGGGGTTTGATAGAAGATTAAGAGTTTACAGAACTTGGAAAAATTGAAGGAGAAAAGCTCAGGGACGCCGCCACTGAGGATAAGAAAGATGTTGCCCAAAGGTCAGAGAAATTGATCTCAGTCCGAAACATTAAAGTAAGTCTTTTTCAAAAGCTAGCCAGAAGCTATTACATGTCTCAGCAACCTGTAGAAAGCCCCCAGAAGCTGTCTGTCTGTGAGGGGAAGCAGATGGATCTTAAGCTTCCCTAAAAGCCCTGGTAACATGCTCATGTCTCTACATCTCTCTCATATGTCAGCTGCTTCCAGGGAATAGCAGCTTCCATTTTACCTCAGCCTAATTCTTACCCGAGCTTCTCACGCCGATAAACTTTAACCTAGAATCATGCAGAGTAGGAGGTTCTAGGAAGTGAGTGTTCAGGCTTAGTAGAAGTGGTAGTGGTGCCGAGTGGACAAGAAACAGTCCGGGACTAGAGTTTGTATGAGACTAGTTACCATGGCTTAAGAAGTGGGTCATAAAGCAGAGGCCTTTTTTTTTTTTAAATGAAGTTGATTGAGACAGAAGAGTGTATTAAAGGCAGACAAAGGATTTAGAATTTTTTTCCCTTTTAAACAGTGGTAATATCTGGCTAGATTTTCAGCAGGAAAAAAAACACACTAATAGAGAAGAATAGATGGTGGAATAATAAAAGAGGTGATAGTTAATGAAGCGGGTCTCTGAGGGAGATAGGAGAGGTTAAGAACAAAGCATGATTTGAGAGGTTGGGAAGGACAAAGCTTTCTCTGAAACTGAAAACAAGACAGAATGGCACAAAAAATGGATAGGGTTCGCAGTGCTGAATTGAGGGAGTTCATGAGTAACTACCTCTTTTTTCTCGGCGAAAGGAGAAGTAATGATGCCTGTTGAGAGGGGCCCTGGTTGGGGTTAATAATGAGGAGAGCACATTGGTTTGGAGTAAGGATGAGGGTAGTGCAACAAGAGTTCCCAAGAGCCAGCAAGAGAGTTAATTTCACTGAGAGCTCAGAGGAGTCTGGAGCCCATACATATGTATCGGCATCAATATTCATGGCTGCTGGATTTTGCCTACCTCCACTTACCATCTTTGATGACTTTATAGGTCACTTGAGTTCTTCTTTCCACCATTATTTCAGTTAGTACCCTGTGCTTCTCTTGTTCCTGACACTCACGTAAGCACAGTACAACAATCATGTATGTGTGCCTAGTTTATGGTAGGTATTCAGTAGAATGTGTGTTAAACAGAACTGAACCAAGCTGGCTGTTGCAGGAGAAACCTGATCCAGGTTTATAGTGAGTTGTAAAGTCCTGTGACAATATTCCTGAGGTGGCTGACTAAGGAGTCTGATATGGGTAGGAAAAAAAGTGGGGCCAGGAAGGGGTCCAATAAAAAGGGATACGGATGAAAGGAACAAGGGAATAGAAGTTGAGAGGTTATAGAACAGATTTAGTCAGAGGACTAAATAGGTCAGAGGACTAAGAAAGCTAGGGGGAAAAAACACCAACAAGAATTGTAGTCACAGAGTGGATGGTTGGAGATATTTTTAGAGGTGTAGTACTTCTACACGTCAGAAAAAGATTTCAATTATAGACATGGATTGGGTGAAGGGCAATGGAACTCAGAAAATGAAAGAATTAAGAATATGGTGCCGAAACCGGTTTGGCTCAGTGGATAGGGCGTCGGTCTTCGGACTAAAAAGTCCCAGGTTCGATTCTGGTCAAGGGCATATACCTTGGTTGCAGGCGCATCCCTAGTGAGGGGTGTGCAAGAGGCAGCTGATCGATGATTCTCTCTCATCGATGTTTCTAACTATCTGTCCCTCTCTCATCCTCTCTGTAAAAAAATCATTTAAAATATATTTTATAAAAAAGAATATGGTTCTGGGAAGGGTCACCAATATACAACAGTACGCTACATTGCTCTAGTCTACATCATAATGTGTGTGGATGCTGCTCACTGAATGTGCTAGTATGCATTGCACACCCATGTGGCCACCGTGGTGCCCCAAACTGGATGTTATTTGTGTGGACTTTCTGTGTTCACACAAGACCTTGCCAGGTATTGCCATATTGTTCTTCTTGTTAGCGAGGTGGGAAGTCTGGTCACTATGTGATTGGAGGCTCTCAGGAGGAAGCAGAAAGAGAAATGGAATGCATCTAAGACAGGTTTTACAGTATACAGGAGTGGTTCCTTGAGATACAAGGAATATTTCAATTCAGAGAAAGGGATAAATACTTTACAAATGGAGAGACCATCAGCAACAAAGACCTAAAAGCAAGAAAGTGCTCTGGTTGTGTAGATTATACACTTTGCAGTATTCAAAGCTCTTCAGTGGATAGACTTTATCATGATACATGCCATGGTGGCCATAGCATTATGATGACAATGGAAATCTTCAGCAAGGGAGTCTATTTATCCTTGGAGAATATATTCCAGTAATAGAAAGCAACTTTGAACCTAGAAGAGAGGGTCAGAGCAGGAAGTTATCTACTTTTCAAGGAAGAACAGAAGGTGAAAACCAGAATGAGAAATTCTCTGATGTTTTATAAGAAATGAAACTGGTTGAATTAAAAACAAAAGGATTAGATTTCTATGTCACTAGAAATAATCATTAGTCTTTTCTAAGCTAAAATGCTTCATAACTATGAAAATGAAAGAGAACAAAATGGATTGATTGAAGCAAGTGGTTTCTTAATTTGTCCCACAAAATTATTCTGATATATTCTCAAACAGTATTTACTTCAGAGAAACAATTGTTTCTGCAAATAGTGGTTTTATATTTATATTATGCAGTATTATTTATTAAAATTATAGTGTATAATAAAATTAGCATCATTATTTTGTGGAGCCTTTGTTCCAAGAACCCCTGGAAGATTTATGAAAATATTGCAACAATCCCTATAACATCCTTGTGTAAGAGGTAAATTTTATTTTAAAAATTCTGTTGGTAGTAACTCTTTAAAAAGTGGCGGGGACCTTTTGTCTGCCAAGGGCCATTTGGATATTTATAACAGCATTTGCGGACCATACAAAATTATCAACTTAAAAATTAGTTGCTATATTTAGTCACACATTTAATTAATTCACCCCTAATGCCTTGGCAGGGCCTGACCAAATGGTTTCCTGAGCCTTATATGGCCTGTGGAAAGGACATTTCCCACTCCTGCCTTAAAAATGAACTAGTCCTCCACATAAAAGCAATATTAGCAGAGAAAGGAGGGTGGCAATCAACATATAGGGTCTTTTAAATTTCTGCCACTGTATTAATTATGTTGTGCTGCCACTATATTAGTTATCCTGATAACTCAGTGACTGAACATAGCAGAAATTTATTTTTTGCTTCTCCAAAGTCCAGTTGATGGTGTGGAGTGAGGACTTATGTAGGAGTGAAGAGGGCAATCATATGGACAGAGATATTTCAGGAAACTTGGCCATTTTCAACACATAGACTCCAAAATTGACCTAGACGCTGTCATATGGACTACAGATGGTAGATTTGAGAGATAGAGATTTATGTAGGATATTTTTATAGGTCATCACATTCCATAGGCCAGAGCATAACATATAATTACATCTAACTGCAAGGGAACCAGAAAATGTTGCTGCATATCAGGAAGAAAGGGAAATGGGCTTGATGAATAATTTGTCAGTTCCTGACTGTTGGAGTACTTACTCCTCGAAACCTAGATCCTTTATCCTACTGACTAGGCCAATTGTTGGAAGTCAGTTCTTTCATCCTGCTTCACTATGCCAATTGTCGAGTCTAAGCCCCTCTGCCATGGACTGGACCTCCTGGGACACCGGGTGTTGGAATATGGAGAAGCCGTGAGAAGTTATGGATATGTAAGATAGTATTTATTGTAGAAGCCAGTGGCCATGTAGCCACTGCTAACAAGGAGCCAGTAGACAAAGCAGATCTTCAAAGTAAAATCTCATTCAGTGGCCATACACTGGCTGGTTAACAATACATCTTTTCCACACTCAACAGCAGCAACCTCTGTACCTACACAGCAGCCTGCTGGTCAGTAACATACTTTATGCTATTTAGACAAAAGAGGCTTCTTTCCAAATAGTGACCTCACTGTCTGGGTCATAGAAGGGCACACTTGCACAGTGTACAATACAATTACTGTGTCCTTGCTTTGCACCTGCATATAGCAACTCAACCTTGAACACTTTGATTAGGATTCCCACGCTCAGAGTGGCTTTGAACGTCCAGTGTACTCTGAACAGGGTCTCAGCACTTCAGTTGGCCTTGAGCATCCGGCGTACTCTGACAGGGTCCCCACTCTGACGTAATCCCCAATCAGTAGTTCACATAAAATATGGCCTGAGTTTCTTTAGCAACTATTTCACATCTTGACATAGGCTAGAGTATAGCAAAATTTTCCAGGAAGTAGATTTCCACAATAGCACTTCTGCGATGGCTCAGTAATATAACTGTCAAGCAAAAATTTCTGGTAAGAGACAACTATTTGGGACAACCAATATAACAATTTCCAGTTTTGATCACAGGTGAACTGAGTTGTCATGGGCCCTTTTCTCATCCACTGTCAACACATAAAAAGCATGAGAAAAGAGATATGGACACAAACAATGATTTTTAAAATATCTAGTTAAAAGTGCTTTCTCAAAGAAAATAGCTATAAAGTACGTTTGCACATGCTTTACAGGTAGCATAAATGCTTGACCTCAAATGCCAAGTTCGATATTCATTTCTTACATAAAGCCTTCAAGACTAGCTATACTTAGTTTCAATTGTCCACATTCCCTTTATAGACTTCCCCTGAAAAAGAAAATGAATAAATACGGGGTGTATATGTTTATACAAATATGTAACAAATAGCAAATGATCCAACAGACTATACAAATCAGGGAATAGCAATTAAAAATGAATTTATTAGGGTTCTAATTTTTCCACTGGAACACACAAACTTTTTAGGTTAAGACAACCTTTGTGTCTCAATAACAATTTTTTAAGTACAATTTGAAAAGTCAGACATCGCTACTGAACAATTCTATAATAGTAAAAATAAGTTCAAGGACACCAACTCGTTTACTTGTGATAGTGATGTTAATAAACCAAGAAAACCTCAGAAAACTAAGAAGTTGATAAATAAGCATCAAATGATTCTAATAAAGACATTTTATTATACTTTCCCCAATTTATTCATTCGTATTTTAGATGGGCATGTCATGTAAGCACTTTGGAGATAGAGAATACCATCTTGGGGATAACTGGGAAAACTCTCACACTTTGCAGTTGGCAACCCTATTAAATGGTATTGAATGACAGTTCATTCTTTCCCCCATCTAATAACTACTCTTAGTGGCTTTATTTTGTGCAAAAAGTATTTTTTCAATTTATTATTAAATAATAAGTATTAAAAATGACAAGTATTCCAAGATAAAAATAGCATAAGTAAAATATTGGCTCTCCTTTTGGATATGTTGATATTTTCTAATTTGACATTTTGCAAATTGTCCATCTTATAGAAACATTCTTTCCCAATTACATTGGTAGACTTCCCATTGAATTGCAAATTAGGGGAAGAAATCTTTTCAATTATCTTTCAAAATTCTGGGAACAAAATATCTCCTTCAGGAAACTCTATGGCAATTGCTTCCATCTATTGGAAGGAAAAAACAACAAAAAAAAGGAAGCCAGTCATTGTGACAAACTAGTGCTCTTGATTATTTCTCTATTTCTCTCCTGTTCTTGGAAATTTACAGTCTAACAATTATTTCCATTAAAATTTCTAATACTTCTATGAAACTATCTGTAATAAAAAAAAAACAACAACCATGTGTAACTTCAAAAAATTTCCCAAATTAAGTCAATGCAATTTAATTCAACTAATATCTATTGGGTTCCAAGTTTGTTTGGAATATTTAAAAAGTACACAAACTTAATAAGATAGTTCCTGACTTCAAAGAATTTAGTCTCAGTGGAGCTATTTCTGTTTTTTTTTTTTTTACTTGCTTTTATGCATGTCCTTGTAGTTGTCAATGATTTTACTATCTTCACATTCTGCAAATCTGCCTACTACAAAATTTTGTAAATGCTTCTTCTTTGTTGCTGTATATATAGAGAGAGTTTTTAAGAGCTCATTGCTTTTGGAGGGAAACAACATACCTCTAACACTGATGTTATCAGGAATCTTTGCCTGCATTTTAAAAATATCTTTACATGATGTTTACTTTCTGTGTGATATTATCAATTTCCTCACTGCTTTTGGTAGCTAAGGTTAAAGACTATTCATTTTCTGTCACTGTGGTATGGCTACTTAACTCTTTCATGCCTTCTTGTATGTGCTTATAAGAAATCTAAAATACTAATCTTAAAAGTGTTTAGAGGACCTAGAGTTATAGTTCAATAAAGAGATTTTACTTTATTTTGCGTTTTTCCCCTCTGATTTACCCACATTCACTTTTGGGGCTCCCCTTCATCGGGCATACACTCATAAAGATGTCTGCTCTGAAATCCTAACTGTGTGACAGGCAAGAACATACAAGAAGTAAGAGGAAGAGAGGCAAGGAACAAAGGAAAAGTGTTTCCTATACTGAGAAGGAAATAAAATTCAATCAGGTAAAATAATCTGAATGATAATTCTGAGTACATATTTACATAAAATTAAAAATGTAACACTACTTTGGAAATGTTCAGAATCTCAGACATCTAATCTGGCCATGAGGGAATAAGATATTATAAAATGAATCTCCTGCTACAAACAATTAAAAAAGCTGTACCAAAATTTTTAAGAAGCAAATATTTCAGGAATTGAACAAGAAGCAAAAAATTAAGAAAAGGGAAATAAATGAAATTTATAATTACTCAGGTTTTACACTGAATGTCCAGATTATTGTGATCTCTGAATGCATAATAATATGGCTATATATATATATATATATATATATATATATATATATATGTATATTTATAGCCAGATTATTTATTATCTTTGGAAGGATCCTAGGGGAAGGAGGAAACTCACTGGTGGGGTTGCCCTTCAGAAACTGATGGTTGACACTGAGTGGACATGTCAGAATCATCCTGGCATACTTAGAGGAAGAGGTAAAGATGCTGAGGAAGTGAGGTTGCTGGGTTGGATGTGTAAAACCAGAAGATCCATACAACAGGAGAAAACAGAGGACATATTCAGTAAGTTCTTAGAAATGTGCTAATGGGAGAGACACTGGCCTCACTAGGTCTGTACTGGTTTTTCTTTGCAGGACATGGCTGGAGATAGGAGAGGGAGTCACAGGTCTGGGTAATTTACACAAGGATGTTTCAGGGGCCCTGAAATAATGGAGGCCAGGAGGTGGCACTTAATCATGAAAAATGAGGAGGCTGTATTACCTTAATTACGATCAAGATCAAAGCGGGAGCCAAAGGGGACTTGTCCCTCAGGAAAGTATGGAGATGGTTAATAGAATATGGTATCCTTTGGGGCAAAATAATTTGGCAATCAAGAAGCATGCTGTGTCCTTGGTGTGTGTCTCTAGCAATGTTCAGCCAGTATGGTAAGGTGTGAATGTGTCCAATTTAATGGAACTGCCAATTGAAAAGCTATATTTTTAATGGTCATCTTACATCCATAAAAATCAAAGACATTTTGGGCTCAATAAATACTTATTATTATAGTTATTAAAATTATTATTTATATTTTAAAAAGAAGCATGCTACCTAATTAACATCTGCAACAAAACAAAACAAAAAGCAAGAATGGAGGAGCAGTTAGATTGAGGAGGATCAGCCCAATGAAAAGTTACTACTCCTTGCTCAGTTTCTGGACGAGCCAGTTTTCAGACCAAAAACCCATTGACTGAAAAGATGCTGAATCCACAGGAGGAAATATTTTATGTATGCTGTAGTATTCTCACATTCCTTCCCCAAAGGGACCTAAAGCCATTCAGGTTGGGTTGACTGCACATTTGGGAAAAGAGATATGTTAGTTACTTTTAGTTGTTGTCTTGTATTTTCCATAACACACCACAACAAACTTAGATAAAAATGACATTAATTTATGATTTCACAGCTCTGTAGGCTCAGATGTCCAATACTACTAGTATGTGACTCACATGATTTTTTTTAAAGGTTTGATAAGGCCAAACTCAACGAGTCAGTAGTGTTGCATTCCTTTCTGGAGAATTCTGCCTGGAAAAGAATATGCTTCCATCTCACTAAGGCTTTTAGCAGAATTCATTTCTTTATAGTTGCAATGCCCAGGTCCTCTTTTCTTTTTTAATGTCTGTCAACAAGAAATTCTCTTAGCTCTTTCGGGCAATATTTATTTCTTGTCATGTTGCTCTCTCCATCCTCAAGCCAGTGCACTGAATCCTTCTCACACTTAAACTCTCTCTTCTTCCCAGTCACTCTGACGCCAGCTAGAAAATCCTCTGCTATTAAGGGCACAAATGATTAGATCGGTCCCACCTGGTAAACCAGACCACTCTCCCTATCCTTAATCTCATACATCTACAAAGTCCCGTTTGCCGTATAATGAAATACAAGGTGCCTCCAAAAATGTATACATACTTAGAATAATTATTCATTCCAATTGGTTAAATCTTAAAAGAAAGAAACATCAATTGAGCTATCAAAAATATAGTTTTGGCTCTTTGAGGAAGACGTGGTTGCTGTAGTGCAGCTCCCTCCCACCGGCACCTGACTCACCTCTGTTCGCTCTCATGGAGGAACAAGTTGGTCAGGAAGCCACTGTGCATTCATGGCTTTCACAGACATCGGGAAGACACCCGTGGAACCAGAGGGGGCGATTCACCGAATCAGAATCACACTAACCAGCCACAATGTCAAATCCCTGGAGAAGGTGTGTGCTGACTTGATCAGAGGCTCAAAGGAAAAGAATCTCAAAGTGAAAGGGGCAGTCCGGATGCTGACCAAGACTCTGAGAATCACTACAAGGAAGACTCCCTGTGGGGCAGGTTCTAAAACTTGGGATGGGTTTCAGATGAGGATCCACAAGTGGCTCATTCACTTGCACAGATTGTCAAGCAGATTATTCCATCAGCACAGAACCAGGGGAGGAGGTTGAAGTCACCATTGCAGATGTTTAACTCAGGCTTTTTAATAAATTGGCTATCAGTTGTTTTTTATTTAAAAAAATGTATTTTGGGGGGACAACCTATATATTCACAGGTTCTAGGTATTAGGTCATGGGTATCTTTGGGGGGTCCACTCTGCTTTCCAGAGAGAAATACCCAGACTTTTGAGGACCTTTGAATACACGGTCTGAGTTGATATTGATATATTAAGGCTCAAAGAATCATCATTGTTTTCTTTTCTTAGAATGGGAGTTTAGAGAGGCCAGGCAATAAATGTAGTTCTAGATAAAATGGCTCAGGGTAGGTTCTTTGTGACCACAGATCACCCAACAGTCATTCCCCCTATTAATCCATGTAGAATTGCTATAGTTGGTAGTTGGAACAACACTCACGTTGCCTGTGGACTACCATAGTGGGGACACCAGGCAAGAACTTCTGTAATGTCTTTGCTGTTGCTTTCCCAATACCCCGGTTAAGATAGTCAATTAGAAAATAATGTAACACTTTGATGGAATGGCAGAGATTAATCACACCATTAAACACTGAAAGGCATGCCGAAACCGGTTTGGCTCAGTGGATAGAGCGTCAGCCTGTGGACTGAAAGGTCCCAGGTTCGATTCCCGTCAAGGGCATGTACCTTGGTTATGGGCACATCCCCAGTAGGGGGTGTGCAGGAGACAGATGATCAATATTTCTCTCTCATCAATGTTTCTAACTCTCTATCTTTCTCCCTTCCCCTCTGGAAAAAAACCCCAATAAAAGTTACAAATAAATAAATAAATAAATAAATACCAAAAGGCAGGAGGGGTAGAGGTCCCTTCTTATTATATCTATTTAATTTCTACTCTTGCCCCTGAAGATATTGAATGACCCTGCAAATGACTATAGATTAGATCAATATCAACCAGAGGAGATTAATAATGTTCCAGGTACATGTTATGTAGCAATTAATTTGTCAAATTTATTATTTTTCACTCCAAGTTAAAAAGATCTGCAATAATTTGCATTAATATAGGGTACACAACAACTTTCATTTTTGGTATTGCTTCTAGGCTATTTTAATACCCTCCTCTCCATTATATTATAGTCTGAAAAGATCTAAACTGCTTGACCATCCCACCAATCTTCATACTGGTTCATTAAATTCATGGCATCGTACTGATAAAATAGGATGAGTAAGATGTGGCGAGTGAACTGGAGATCTTGGAAAGACATATGCACCAGAGATTAAGAAAGAATTTTTTTTTTATATATTTTCAGGGACCTGCTTCTTCAGTGAAAATTTTAAAGGTCTAGTGGTCAGGGTATAGTAAAATCCACTCCTAAATAGAAGACAAATTTCTGTATCTTGCATGCTCTTACACCAAAAAGTGAAGCATGGTAATTGGTATGCTTTGTGTTCAAAAGTAACCCAAATATCCTACAGACATTGCAGGTATAATAACTGAATAGTACAAGCAATGTTATGACAATAAATTTGAAGACACAGACAAAATAGAAAAACTTTATGAAAGACACAAATGATCAAAGCTGATTAAAAAAGAAATTGAAATTCCAAGTAGTTATATGTCACTTAAAGAAAAACTTTTGTAATTATCTTCTCCCACAAAATAATCCTCCAGACCCAGCTGGTTTTACTAGCAGTTGTAACATCAAGAAAGCATTATGAAGAATTAATGCCATTTTCCCACAAAAAGATACCTTCCCTAATTATTTTATGTGGCAAGCATTACTCTAGCTTTCAAATCACAAAGACATTATATTAATTTCCCAGGGCTGCCATAGCAAAATACCAGACTTATTGGTTTAAAACAACCAGCATTTATTATTTCACAGTGATGGACGTCAGAAGTTTCAAGTCAAGGTGTTGGCAGGGCCATGCTCTTTCCAAACTCTCAAGGGAAGAATCCTTCCTCGACTCTTCCATCTTCTGATATTCCTTGGTTTTCAGCTGGAATACTTCAGTTTCAGCCTCTATTATCACATGGCATTTTTCTCATGTGTCTGGCCAAAATTTCTTCTTATAAGGGCACCACTTATATTGTATCCAGGCCCTCCCTAATAACCTCCTCTTAACTTGATTAGTTAAGGTAGTGACCTTGGGGAAATGAAAAAAATTTCTTAGGTATGAAACAGAAAAGATGAATCATAAAGAAAAATTAATAAATTGGACTTCACGAAAATTAAAAACTTCTGAAAAAACAAGTCACAGATTGGGAGAGAATATTTATAATAAACCTGGCTAGAGAGTGCTTACATCTACAATATGTAAAGAACACTTACAATTCAACATTAAGAAGAAAAATAATCCAATAATAATGGACAATGTATTTTAACAATCATTTTTAATGGAGAATATACAGAATATACAATGGCTATAAAACCCATGAAAAGATACAAAACATCATTAATATCAAGAAAATGCAATTTATTGATAATTAATAATGAGTTGCTATAATATATCCATTAGAATGGCTAAAATTAACAAAACTAACAATGCCAAATTTTGTCAAGAATATGATGCAAATAGGACTTGTACACATTGCTTGTAGGTAACCAAAATGCTACAACTACTTTGATAAAGAGTAGAAATTTACCCAAGAGAAATGAAAACATATATCCATGCTAATGTCCTTAGCAGCTTTATTCAAAATAGCCCAAAACTGGATGGAACCCAAATGTATGTCAATAGATAAATAGAAAAATTGTGTTTTATTCATATAATGGGAAACTATTTTATACTATTAATAGGTGTTATACTATAACTATTTGTATCATCCTATATAATAAAAGGCTAATATGCAAATATACCAAATGGTGGAACAAATGGACAACCAAACAATCGAACAACTGAACAACTGGTCGCTATGACATGCACTGACAATCAGTGGGCTTGTGCGGAACATGGCAGGTGTTGGCCACAGCAGGATGGTGGAACAGGTGAGTGATGGCACCAGACCAATGTGGGGCACCAGTCGTTGTCATTGCGGTGAGCCTTTGGTGGTTACTAAAAATTTTTAGCTCCTATGTGTGGCAGTCCCACCCAGTGCTCGCATCCACTGCTGGCACCAGCCTTGCTCACTTCCACAACTGGCACCAGAGCCACTGCTCACACCTGCTGCTGGTGCCCAGCATTGGTCCTAATCACTTGGTGCCATCAGAGGGTACAAGTGGCAGCTGCCAGCCCAATTGCCCCTGAGGGCTTCTCCCCTTCCCCTTGCTCCTGAGGGGCAATTAGGACAGCAGCTGCCACTCACACTCACTTCTGGTGCCAGTCCCAATTGCTCCATGCCATCAGTGGGTGTAAGTGGTGCCCGGCACCATCAGTGTGTGGAAGTGGTGGGAGCATGGCTGCCTGCAAACAGGGGACCGGGAGAGGTGGCAGGAGGGGCCAGTTGGGCATGTGGAAGATGGGCCAAGACCCGCCCCTGTGCCTACCACAGCCTCATGGCCCACAGTTCCTTTCAAGATGCACAAATGCATGCACTGGGTCCCTGCTTTAACTACCAGTATAGAAAGGAATGAAATACCAGTATACCCAATACCATGGATGAAGTTCAAAAACATGCTGAGTCACAGAACTGGCCCAAAATAGTACATGCTTTAAGGTTTCATTTTATAAAACAGAAAAACAAATATAGACTATTATGATGGGAAATAGGTCAGTGACTATTTGTGGCCAAGATGGGAATGGGAACCTCAATACAAAGAATACTAGGGAAACTTTTGAGAAAAGAAAAATATTTTGCATTATTGTTTTGATGGCTATTTCAGTATATACATTTGTCAAATTTTACTAACATTGTACACTTAAAGTGGGTTATATTATTATAATGATACCTAAAGTTATTTTTGTAAAACTCCTAAAAATCTAAAATAAGGAATTCAAGTAGACTAAAGTGTTAAGACTTGTCTTTTCTCCATTTTATTTCAGTAATGCATAAGGGCCTTTTATCATTATGGTTGGATGTGAGCCCTGATTACTATAGATATGGCTCATTCATATGAAATAATCAAAATCTGACTTTATTAAAGTAAACATTATTTTTTAAAATATATACTTTAAAAAGTGTGAGCAGGCTAAGCTTGTCAATGCTCTTCAGATTAGAAGTTTGATTTCAATAAACTGAATGAATGTGAGTGAAAACAATTTATCTCTTATGATATCAGGAGTGTTACAGAAGAGAGTAGGGGATTTTGCTTGGGAGGCTGTGGTCCCAATTAGTAGTATGACCTGGGAATGACTGGAGGGTCAATAAGTAAGTTTCCTTGTAGATGTGCTGGTAATGTAGAGCCCTGCAGAACAGATTTAGAGAGTGCATCCTTGTCATAGAGCTCCAGGTCCCACCAGTGAGTTGGTCGCACTTCTTTGATATGTCTCTCTCTCTTTTTTAAATGAATCTTTATTGTTCATATTATTACAAGTGTTCCTCATTTTTTCCACCCTCCATTGCTCCCCTTTACCAAGTTTCCATACCACTCTCTGCCCTTTCCCCATCCCCCATTGTCCTCATCCCTAGGTGCAGTTTATGTTCAGTCTCTTTCCGTGCCCTCCTTCCACTCCCCATTTCTCCAAGAATCATAAGTCCACTCCCCTTCCATACCTCTGATTCTATCATATTCACCAGTTAATATTGTTCATCATGATTTTTACTTCCCTTGGTTTTTAGATTCACTTGTTGATAGTTATGTATTTGTTGTTCATAATTTTTAATCTTTATTTTCTTCCTCTTCCTAAAGAATCCCTTTTAGCAATTCATATAATTCTGGTTTGGAGGTGATGAACTGCTTTAGCTTAAATTTATTTGTGGAGCTCTTTTCTTCCTCTCTCTTTACTTCCATTTTCAGGATGCACCATCACCCTATACCAGTATCTTAGCTGCCAAGAAGGCAGCACTTCTTTCCTACTAATCGCTCTTCCCCACCTTTTATTAAAGTAGTCTCTTCCTTTTCAAATATGTTTTTATTGATTTTAGAGATAGAGGAAGAGAGAGGGAGAGAGAGAAACATCGATAAGCTGCCTACTGCACTCCCCACACTAGGGATTGAGCCACAGCCATGGCATGTGCTGAGAATCAAACAAGTGACCTTTTCTTGGATGGGATGACACTCAACCAACTGAACCACACTAGCCAGGGCTAAAATAGTTTCTTAATGTCTGAAGGGAACTCATATGGAAGAGGACCTTCCTTGATCATGCACAGTATTTTCCAAGACCCACACCTGAGTCTTTTCTATTAGTGTGATTTTTTTTTTCTAGCATCAACTCTTATTCACCTTGTATGCTTGGCTCCTCTTCTTATATTAAGCAAATGGAGAATTCATAATAAAAAAGTGTGAAAGGAACCACCTAAGGCTTCTGTTCTCTCTCCCTTCTGCTTCTCCTTTTTATGTGCCTCCACCTTCCAGCCACCTTCCCCATTCTTCTGTTCTGTTTCTAATCCAAAGCAGATTCCATCAATCCTCTTGTTTCGTTAGTACTCCTTGCCCTCAGCCTCACCTCACTGCTCTTATAAATCCTTTGACAATCACCATGTAATCTGGTTTCCTGGGAGACAACCTTGATTATTCCTTGAAAACTTCAGTTATCCACATTTACACAGTGACGATCATTCTCATGTCTTACAGACTTAAAATCCATTGGCTCGAATAAAGCAAATAAGCCAAAGCTGTTTTTCCTTACCATACCCAACACACTCGTGATTGTAGTTAAAACTGTTGAGAACCATCTATAGCCTTGTTCTAATACCCTTTTTCCCCTACCAATCATATAAAAAGATCAGAAATATAGTCATCACTTGTTTTTAATTTCTTTGCAGACAGCCAGGTTTTCTTCTTTCAAAAAATCCTCTCCTAAGAATAAGCTTCCACTGATTTTAGAGAGAGAGGAAGAGAGAGGGAGACACACACAGAGAGAAACATCAATGTGAGGGAGAAATATTGACTGGTTGCTTCCAGCCCTGACTGGAGATAGAAGCTGCAACCTGGGTATGTGCCCTGGCCAGGAACGGAACCTGTAACCCTTCAGAGCACAGGATGACACTCCAACCAAATGAGCCACTCCCGCCAGGGCCAAATTTCCTTCTCTATGCATTACTCTCTGAGGGATTTTGATTCTGCCTGTGTTTCTGTTTTTGTTTGTTTGTTTGGTTGGTTGGTTGGTTGTTGTTGTTGTTAGTTAGTTCTTAATGGATTTGTTTTAATGGATTAAACTTCTCTTTGTGTTAATTCTAGTTCTATTGCAATGTAGGGTCTGACGATTTTCTAAGGGCACTGCCTCCTTAACAAGATTATTGGGATTCAGAGTTAATGTTCAGTTACATTTTACTCTTACTGATTCCATTATACAAATCAGTAACCTCATTCCACCTGCCGGTTAGAAAACACCATTGCTATGGAAGTGGAGAAGGGGAAGTTCTTATGATTAATTATTTTGTGTTATAGGAAAATTTTCCGATCCTCAGCTTGAGGATAGAAAGTCAGATGATAGCATAGTATCTGAGATATGATAGGAACTCAGTAATATTCGTTGAATAGTGATTAGATATTTTCATCATGTTCACTGTGTTATCTTTACTGGCCAGGATAGGGATTCACTGTCTTTAATTTGAAAGATGGTGTCACATCAAATAGCTGTTACATGAGAAAAATATATAGTAAACAGGTGACCTTTTCAATTATATATCACTGGTCAAAAGAGCTAAGAGTCTCTTAGTCTGATTCCCAGAAAGCAGAACCACAGCAAAGGGCTACGATGGTGAGATTGTTTTATATGGAGGACAATTCCAGGGAGGAGGAGTGAGGAACTAAAGGAGTAATTCACAGAAGAAGCGGAGCCAGAGGGGGCTGTGGTATTGAACTGACTGCAGTACCCCACTCCGGAGATGCCTCTAAATTGCATCTCTGGACCATTCCCTGGGAGGGAAGAGAGAAAGCAGAAACAATTTATCCATCTGCCCTTGACATCATAGTTTCCCATGCTTACAGGTCTTGCATGCAGGGCTTGGAAACAGCAGAATCCTGTGCTATTGTCAGTATGGCAGACCTGGGATGGGAAGCCAGAGATACATGGATGGGGTGGAAGATGCGGCATCATCCGGTTGCATTGGGTAAATCTGCTGAGAACACGTAGAGAACTGGAACAAGGATGCCAAGAAGATCTGAGGAGAAGGGTAATGGGTGTCTGATACAAAAGGTCTTCATTTCCTTTTGCAAACATATGCCGTGTGAGCATACCCTCCTGGATGTGAGACTTTGTGAGCACACTCTCTGCACTGCGGAGGACTTCCTTCTTATTAGACTTATTTCCTCATTGGATGTGGCTGGTGGGATTTCCGCTAACAAAGACTGGTGCCTGGAGGACATTCTAAGATGGATGGAGAGGCATGTGGTCCCTACCTATAGAGGAAAGAACCTAAGGAATGCTTGCAAGTACAATTCTTCTCTCCGTTGATTGCTTTCTTGGGAGTAATCTTTATGGAGAATTTCTGCCTTATTACAAGGCTCATTCATGAATGTGAGGGCTGTATATGACACACTTGGGAGTGGCAGGAGCAGCTAGTAGTGTGGCTGCCACCATTATAATGGACGGAAATGAGATGCTCAAAGTCAGCGCCCTGCGAAGATGTGCAGGATTTTTTGAGGAGCATAAAGATATGCTGAAAACAATGCTATGAAACAATTCCTGATTCATGGGTCAATATTGGTTTCAAATTCCTTTAAGACATATATCAATTTATTTAAAGTATACTGTATATGATTACCTCATTTTCAGAAAAAAAATTGAGTAATGGAAAAGTTAAAGATAAGTTAGTTTTCTATTTACTTTAGTTCTATCCCCAGGAACAGAATCCAGTCAGATTTTACCCTTTTGGGGGAAGCAGAGCTCCATTATGAAAGCTATTAATGCTTTTTCCAGAAAAAGTGTACTTTGCAGCTGTAATCTTATGCATATGGGTGCACATTTACAAGCTTGCATAAAATTTCAGACCCTTGAAATCTCTTTCTCCAATAAAGGCAGAAACAAAAGAATAATAATCTTACATGGTCTTTTATGAAACTGTGAATAAGAATTAACTTTAAGCAAACCTAATTCCCCAAAATAAGTTTATGCTTGCTTTCTAACAAACTAGGTAAATTATACATAACACTATTTTTCTTATTTTAAGGAAATTACCAAATTTTAAATGCATTTTTCTCTTTATAGACAAATTGATGCAATTCAGAGGAAAACTACAAAGTATGAGAGATTCAGGAAAGAAAGAGTATATGATAAAAGGTGAGTAGAGCTGGGAATTTTCCAATTTGGAGAATAGAAGGCCAAAGGGAGACGTGGTAGCTTCTGAAGATATGTTAAGAATAATACCAGGGAGATATGGACCAATTCTTATTACCGTATTTGCCAGCGTATAAGACGATTTTTTGGCCCTGAAAAATACCGTATTTGCCGGCATATAAGAGACTGGGCGTATAAGACGACCCCCTAGCATTTCCACTAAAAATACAGAGTTTGTTATATACTCGTCGTATAAGACTACCCCCCACGTGGAGGCATATTTTTCAGGGCCAAAAAGTCGTCATATACGCCGGCAAATACGGTAGTTAGTGAAAACAGAACAGGGGATAATGGGCTTAAACTGCAGTGGGAAATTTAATTTAAATATAAGAAAACTTTTTAACTATGAGAACAATTAAGCAATGGTGCAAATTGTCAAAAGAAATAATGAATTCACCTTTGCTAATAATATTCAAAGTAACACTTGACACTCACCCATCAGGAACAAGTTGGGAATAATAAAAATCAATTCTACCAACATTCTGGGAATGGATTAGATAATTCAAGAGGGAATGCTTTTCAAAATCCTTACCACGTACAAAAATAGACTCAATGGGAAGAGTAGTTTTTAAAATGTGTGAGAGGAAGAAAATATTAATTCTACAAATAGTTATTAGTTTTCTACAATATATAAAATTCAAAGTTAGTCTCTAGGAAGGAAAAGATAAATCCCAAATGGCTTAGGCCCTTAAGTTGTTTATTTGCTGCTAAATTGGTGCCCCCAATGATTTTAAATTATGTATCCAAGTTGGAAAAATATTCTGACTTTGTAAAAGTACAGTAAGTGATATAGATGTGAAAATATACCAACTCAAAAGAAATGCAATAAATTTAAATAGATGACACAGAAGTGAAAGAAATCTTACTTTTAAAATATTTTGCTCATTGGCTAATGGTAATTATCAATGAAAACCACAATAATTAATCAGGCCAGTTTTATATTTAACAATGATAATTTTTACTCTTTATATCAAATCAATTGCTCAATATAATGTTAAGGTTCTTGGCTGATGTCTTGTCACATCTGATTAGACTGTCATTTTTACCTTGTACAGGGGCAAGGAAGCACTTGAACTAGAAACAGGAGAGTTGTTAGCTGTGCTCCTTTAGATTGTTTTCTATGTTACTATTGTTTGTTACTATCCACCTATAATTTTTCTTATAGACAGCTTTTAATTTTTATTCTTTATACATTTTTTACACACACCTTTGTAAATTCTGGTTCCTTGTCTGAGGTTTGCTTAATTAGAGCTAGATAACACAATCTATGAAGTCACTTTTTTTAAAAAAAAATAACTCTTTATTGTTCAGATGATTAGAGTTTTTCCTCTTCCTCCTTATATCTCCCCTCCACCTAGTTTCCACTCCACTCCCTGCCTTTACCTCCCCCCACTGTCCTTGTCCATAGGTGTACAATTTTGTCCAGTCTCTTCCTGCACCCCTCACCCTTCCTTCTCCCCCCCCAAGAATTGTCAGTCCACTCCCTTTTTATGCCTCTGATTTTATTATATTAACCAGTTTATTCTGTTCATCAGAGTTTTTATTCACTTGTTGATAAATAAGTATTTGTTGTCACTTTGTTGTTCATAATTTTTATCTTACCTTTTCTTCTTCTTCCTCTTCTTAAAGAATACCCTTTAGCATTTCATACAATATTGGTATGGCGGTGATGAACTCCTTTAGCTCTTTTTTTTTTTTTTTAAATCTGTGAAGCTCTTTATCTGATCTTCAATTTTTTATGGTAGCTTTGCTGGGTAGAGTAATCTTGGTTGTAGGTTCTTGTTAGTCATCACTTTGAATATTTTTTTCCACTCCCTTCTTGCCTGCATAGTTTCTGTTGAGAAATAAGCTGACAATCATGTGGGCACTCCCTTGTAGGTAACTGACTGCATTTATTTATTTATTTATTTATTTATTTATTTGCGTATTTATTATAAATATATTCTATTGATTTTTTACAGAGAGGAAGGGAGAGGGATAGAGAGTTAGAAATATTGATGAGAGGGAAACATTGACCAGCTGCCTCCTACACACCTACTACTGAGGATGTGCCTGCAACCAAGATACATGCCCTTTCAGTCTGCAGGCTGATGCTCTATCCACTGAACCAAACCAGTTTTGGCTCTTGCTGCTTTTAAAAGTCTCTCTTTGTCTTTTGCCCTTGGCATTTTAATTATGATGTGTCTTTGGGTGGTCCTCTTTGGATTCCTCTTTTTTGGGGGGGTTCTCTGGGCTTCCTGGACTAGTAAGTCTATTTCTTTCACCAGGTAGGGGAAGTTTTCTGTCATTATTTCTACAAATAGGTTTTCAATATTTTTCTCTCTCTCTTCTTCTGGCACCCTCATAATTCAGATGTTGGCATGCTTGAAGTTATCCCAGAGGCTTCTTATACTATCTTCCTGTTTTTAGATTCCTTTTTCTTTTCTGGTTGGGTGTTTTTTGCTTCTTCATATTTCAAATCTTGATTCTTGGGATCCTTTATTCTGCTGTTGGATCTCTGTATATTATTCTTTATTTCAGTCAGTATATGCTTAATTTCTTAAAAAAATATATTTTATTGATATTTTACAGAGAGGAAGGGAGAGAGATAGAGAGCTAGAAACGTCGATGAGAGAGAAACATCAACTAGTTGCCTCTTGCACACCTCCTACCAGGGAATGTGCCCGCAATCAAGGTACATGCCCTTGACCGGAATTGAACCCGGGACCTTTCAGTCCGCAGACCAACAGTCTACCACTGAGCCAAACCGGTTTCGGCTATGTTTAATTTCTAATTGATCCTTTTTCATATCCTCGAGAGCCTCACTATATTTCTCGGAGGTTTCTAGAAGATTCTTGATTAGCCTTATAACTGTGGTTTTGAGCTTTATATCCAGTGGTTTGCTTTCATTCATTTCTTTCATTAATGACTTGTTTCTTTGTCTCTGCATTTTGGCTGCTTCCCTGTGTTGATAGAGTGGCTTTGTGTCCCAGGTGTCTTATAGGGCCCAATGGCTCAGCCTCCCTAATTACCAAGAGGTGGACACTCTTTGAAAATGTATTTTATTGGTATTTTACAGAGAGGAAGGGAGAGGGATAGAGAGCTAGAAACATCGATGAGAGAGAAACATCAACCAGCTGCCTCCTGCACACCCCCCACCAGGGATGTGCCCACAACCAAGGTACATGCCCTTGACTGGAATCGAACCCAGGACCTTTCAGTCCGCAGACCGACGCTCTACCACTGAGCCAAACCGGTTTGGGCAAGAGGTGGACACTCTTGATACACCCTTTGTGGGCTGTGTGCACAGTCTTGTTGTATTGTAGTTAAGCCTTTATTGCTTTTGGCATCACTGGGAGGAACCGACCTCCAGGCCAATTGGCTGTGAGAACCAGTTGTGTCTACAATGGGAGAACTTCTGTGCTAGAGACACCTTATGGGGCAGGACTTGCTTCAGTGGGGCTTTGACTCTCACTGGGTCTGCCCCCTGAGTGTGTCTCTTATGGATGTGAAGAGTTGTAATCTGGATGGTCTCACTTTGACCACTGGGTACACTGGCTCTTGGATCTCCAAGGAGGTGCAAAGTCAGCCACTGCCTGAGGCCACCCAGCAGGAGCTACAGAGAGATTTGCAGATTCCTCCTCTTTGTTTGGGGTTTGGAGGTGCCCAGATGAGGCCCAACTGTGAAATAATGCAAGCTGCTGTGGAGCCTTGGGCCTCCAGGTATTTACCTATTACCTAAAGTTCAGGCGTTTACCTATTCTGCCATCTTGGTCCCTCTTCTCTGAAGTGACTTAATTGACCCATTTGACTGTAATATATATATCAACAGGAGACCCGGTACATGAAATTTGTGCACTGGGAGGGGGGAGTTCCTCAGCCCAGCCTGCACCCTCTTGCAGTCCTGGATCCCTCATTCCTTACCACCTACCTGCCTGCTGGCTGCTTCTTACCGCTTGGATTGCTGCTCCTTAGCACTGCTCCAGAGGCAGGAGAGGCTCTCACCCCTGCCACTGCGCTTGCCAGCCATGAGCCAGATTTTGGATGCCTGGCTTATGGATGGGTGGCACTCTCCCTGTGGGAGCACACTGACCACCAGAGGGCAGCTCCTGCATTGAGCATCTGCCCCCTGGTGGTCAGTGTGTATCACAATGACTGGTCGTTCTGCTGTAATGGTCACTTAGGATTTTATTATATGGACTAGAGGCCCGATGCACAAACATTTGTGCAAAAGTAGGCCTTCCTTCCCCCAGGCTGTAAGCACTGGCTTTCCTCCAGCACCTGGGGCCTGGGCTTCCCTCCTTCAGCTGCTGGCAGGCACCTGGGACCAGGGCTGCTTCCTTCCTCTGGCCATCCTCAGGCACCCAGGACCCAGGCTGCTTCCCTCTGGCCACTTGCAGGCACCTGGGACCCAGGCTGGCTTCCCTCCAACACCAGCTTCATCAGGAAGAAAGTCTGGAAGAGGTCTGGTCTAATTAGCATATTACCTTTTTATTATTATAGACTAGAGGCCTGGTGCATAAAATTCGTGCACGGGGGATGGGGTTCCTCAGCGTGGCCTGCACCCTCTCACAAAATGGGACCCCTCAGGTGATGTCTGAATGCTATTTTAAATCATCAGTTGGACATCCCTCTCTCAATCCTGGAGCGCTGGCTCCTTACTACTTGCCTGCCTGCCTGCCTGATCACCCCTAACTACCAGCCTGCTTCTCTGATTGCTGCTAACTATTCACCTGCCCAATCACTCCTAATTGCCTCTGCCTGCCTGCCTGCCTGATGGATCATTCCTAATGCCTCTTCCTGCCTGCCTGATCATCTCTAACCACTCACCTGCCTGCCTGATCACCCCTAACCACTTGCCTGCCTGCCTAATCACCCCTTACCTCTCTGCCTGCCTGCCTGATTGCCCCTAACCACCTTTGCCTTAGTCCTCACCACCATGGCTTTGTTAGGAAGGACACCCAAAATGATATCCAGAAGGTTGTTCACTGTCTGGTCAAATTAGCATATTATGCTTTTATTATTATAAATATTTTAAACAAAAAATGCCAGCATGAAGGCATCTTATCAGCTCCTATCTAGGGTAAGCAGATCCTTCTCTTTCTTCAGGACCTCAGTTCTAAAGATGGCTTGTGACCTTAGCATTTATGAAATGAATTATGTTTACTAATATAGGTAAAATGATAGAATTAGATGACTACTTTCATATTGTAGCAGACTAGATTATTCTAAAAGCCTTTCAGTGTAAATCAATTTAGATGTTAAATAAGATACTTCTAAATGTATTGATGAACTCTCTCTCTCTCTCTCTCTCTCTCAATCCATCCCAATTGGGGCTGGGTCAGCCAGATCCCACCTGTGCACAAATTTGTGCAGCAGGCCTCTAGTTTTAGTATAAAAGATGGGAAAAAGGCAAATAGTACCCTGAAAATGTAGATAAGAATAGTATTTTAGACTTAGGTCAAAAGCAATGTTAAGAAGGAGGGAACTCTATAGACAATGATGCAATTTCACTTCATGGGGGAGAGATAACTTCTAAATCTGTATATACCGTATTTGCCAGCATATAAGACGACCCTTTGGCCCTGAAAAATATGCCTCCAAGTGGGGGTAGTCTTATACGGCGAGTATATAACAAACTCTGTATTTTTAGTGGAAATGTTAGGGGGTCGTCTTATATGCCCAGTTGTCTTATACGCCGGCAAATACGTATTTTTCAGGGCCAAAAAAATCGTCTTATACACCGGCAAATATGGTACCTGATGAAATAACCTTGAATTTGTAAGGCAAAACTTGACAGAACTATAAGGAGAAAGGAACAAATCCTCGATTAGAATGAGATATTTAAACATTTAGCACATTATATGATAATATTTAATCTGAATAACACACTCAACAAACTATTTTAGTGAACTTATGTAGAGAGCCAAATGGGAAGATACCTGGACATTCTTTAGATGGTTGCTGACTGGGCTGGAGTTTTTTGGCAGAATCATGTCAGTTGCATTCCCGCCCTGGGAGTGCGGGGATGTTCTCAGTTCCTGTCTTGTGTTTGTCCAGGAGAAAGGAGTGGGTGGGACCTGGGCCCGCCCAGGCTCCTTGTTTTTCTGTGAAACCCCCTTGTTGGATTGGAGTATAAATAGATGTGCTGTGTGGCTCTGGAGGTCGTCAGTCTGCCTCTCCAGCAGAGGAGGTCAGAGGCCCACCCAGCTCCCAGTTTAAAATCTATCTCTGTGTCTTCTCTCTTTATTTCTAATATTTCTCAATCCCTGGCCGCCTCCCCTTAGAGCCTGTTCCTTCATCTCTCTTTCCGTGCGGGACGCGGAAAAGGGAGATCCCGCCACATCAGGCCCCCACAAACTTACAAAGAACTCTGCACTCAATAATTATAGAACAGACATTCTTCTTCAAGTACCATGTAAAAATACAGATTTCAAAGAATACAATTTATGGACACAAGACAACGAAGTTAAGTTAAAAGGTAAAAGACCTCCCAAATATTCAGAGAGGGAAAAAAAAAAAACAACACTACTTATATATAGCACATAAGTCAAAGAAGGGATCTTAATACAAATTTGAAAACACTTAGAACTGGATAATAACAAAAGTACTTGTGTGAGTTTGTCAGTTTGTGTCCTCGAAGAAGTAGACACTAATGCAGAATTAGATGTACAGGAGCTACTCTGGGGAAATGTCTTTGAAGGATAAAGAGGGAGGACGCAGCAGTAGGCCATGGAACCTTCAGACTGTGATGCAAAGCTGACATCTGTGAAAAAAGGGGAAAAAAACGGGAGGAGAATTTCATAGGAAGAACTTCAGACAATCGCACAGTCCGGGCTGTCCATCAGAGGAGTTCCACATCCAGCAGAATTGCTCTGCCCTGGCACCCTTGCTGTGCCCAGTCACTGGCTCTGAGCGCCTGGGGAAGTGTGGCCTTGGGGAATGCCACAGTGGACCTGTCAGTCAATTATGTCCCCACGGCTCATTTTTTAAAAGGAGATCAGAGTAGTGCACCTCTATGGCCAACATAGCATAAAACATACACACCCACCTTTCTGGAATAAAGTAACAATATTTTGGGGAAAGTTTGTGGAAATAAGTACTTACCTTAGAATAAAAGCTTAAAGGCAATGAGCTCTGTGTTCACCGTAAATTAGAAGAAAGTCAATAGGATAAACCCAAAGAAAATAGAAAAAGGAATACACATGGAATACTACATGTTAAAAGTAACTTATTAAACATATTTAGTAATATATACAAAACATTGGCAAAAGAGATCAAGAAAAAAAGGGAGACATAATATGTTAAGCATAAAAAAAGAACTTAATTGTAGTTATAGTTAAAATAATAAATTAACAAAATGATAAAGGAATAAGATGAACAATGTGAATAATAATAAATATGTAAACTTAGATAAACTAGATAAAAATAACTAGAAAAACGTAACATACTAAATGTGACTCAAGAATAGTAATACAAAATAACTCTAAGTAGTCTAAAAATTAAATTAGGTTTCAAAATCTTTCTACCAAGCAAACAACAAGTCCAACTGATTTTTTAGGTGATTTCTGCCAAGTATTTAGAGATATAATTATGCCAAATAGATAAAAGGGTTTTAGAAAATATCAAATGACAAACACTTGCCACCTTATTCTATATAAACACATAAAAATGATAAATGTATGTTATGTATATATAAGTATTTGTATATAGATGGTATAAGCTTTAGTACCCAAACCAGGTAAAGAAAATATGAATGGGAGCGGGGGGGGGGGGGGGCAATGGTAAGATATGTACACATATAATACCTTAATAAAAAAGATTCAGGCCAAGTTAAATGGAATTTATGTCATTACAAATCTTCAGACACTCCTGGGAAATGTTAGGGTTTTTGTGAAATAAACAGTCTTTATAAAATTTAAAAAAAGAGAAAATATAAACCTATCTCACTCATGAATATAGTTATTAAATTCCCATCACTAGTATATATCTAAAGATATGAATCTCATCAGCATAACTAAAAAACCAACTCAGCAATATTACACATCCTGATATAATTTTAGTAAGTTCAAAACACCGACCAGTCAACAATCTACACTTAGGAACATGGAGACATTTATAACCGAGTATACCTCTGTGTGGAAGGGAGGGAAGTGTGGTCTGTGAGGCAGATGGCAGAGGTTCAATGTTATTAGTAATGTTTCCTGTCTCAAGCTGGGAGGTGGCAGTTTGAAATTATTTTTGTAGCATCAAAATTATTTAAATTATTTTTAAAATTGTATTTATTAAATTGCTTGGAGTGACAATGGTCAATATGGACATATAGGTTTAATGAGTAGACATTTTGTAAAGTAGAAATCAAATGCTTTTAGAAATGGAAAGGACCTTTGGAATAAACAAACCTAGTTTCTCATGTTATCCACGAACACACCAGGCTCAGAATTTCTAAATGCTTTTCATATAGGCACACAGAATCACCTGACTCTCTCACTAACATTCTCTTTTATTACAAAACACTGATAGAAGTGGAATGATTTTCCTGTCTGAATCTTTGGTCCATTTGAACTGTTATTAGGCATGAAATCCTTATGTCAAACATTAAATAATAAAACCATTACTTGGCATTCACATTTTAGTATTTGTTTCAAAACTTTCTTTTAAATCATTTATTTTTAATATGGTATCACCAATTATTTTAAATAGTGAAACATGAATATCTATCATTTAATAAGTGCTTCTTATAAGTTTATCACTGTGGCACATTCTTTACAAATATTATTGACTAATTCGATGTATGGTTTTATTAAAGTTAGAGTCGAAGTTTATTATAAGGGAGCATTTCCCTAGTTGCATCATTATTAGCTGTAATATAGTGACTTAACTTGAAGAAACATTTGAGGGGGTTAGAAAAATTTCCTACAGGAATACAAAGAGAAACAGCTACGTGAGAAATGGAATCAGAGGTGGCAGAGAAACAGGTGGGATGAAGGAGAGGAAGAGAGGTGCTCCAGTGGAAGTGTGTGCCCCGTGTAGGAGGACACCAGTCCTTGTGCCCTGAGGGGAATACAGAAACCGCTAACAAGCTGTGGACTCTGAACATAAAACGTAGGCTAGGCGTGGGAAGATTGTTTTAGAAACCTTTGAGATACAGGATGTGCTACTTAGCTTCCCATCCCAGTCCTTATGTCGGTTACCCCAGGGCAGTGGCATTACTCTTCTAGGGATTGCTAGAAGGGTTAATGTTTGCTTCTATCAGTCTATAAAAAAAAAACACCTCTGAGACAGAGTTTGAAATGAGTCCCAATTCTTAACTATCTGCATTTGTGAACTGAGTTTCATACCCACAAAAGAGTGATAGTAAATAATGTGAAATGGAAGCCGTCAGAGCCAGTGAACTTGTGACGTGAGAAATCGTGGATGCCAATGATGGAAGCCAGGGAGACACCGGCATTAAAAAGGACAGAGGATGCCAAAACCGGTTTGGCTCAGTGGTAGATCGTTGGTCTGCGGACTGAAAGGTCCCAGGTTCGATTCTGGTCAAGGGCATGTACCTTGGCTGCGGGCACAACCCCTGTAGGGGGTGTGCAGGAGGCAGCTGGTCGATGTTTCTCTCTCATCGACGTTTCTAGCTCTCTATCTCTCTCCCTTCCTCTCTGTAAAATATCAATAAAAAATATTTTTTTTTTAAAAAAAGGACAGAGGAAGCAGAGCAGCTGGAAGAGCGCCCATTGAGCTAAGGGGAACACCTCAAAAGGAAGGGGTTATATAAACCAAGGATATCAAGAAATTGCGGTGAGGACAACCAGATCAAACATCTCTGAGAAGTTAATAAAGGTAAAGGTTGCCGAAACCGGTTTGGCTCAGTGGAGAGAGCATTGGCCTGTGGACTGAAAGGTACCGGGTTCGATTCCGGTCAAGGGCATGTACCTTGGTTGCAGGCATATCCCCAGTAGGAGGTGTGCAAAGAGGCAGCTGATCGATGATTCTCTCTCATCGATGTTTCTAACTCTCTATACCTCTCTCTTCCTCTCTGTAAAATATCAATTATATACATATATATATATATAAAGGTAAAGGTAGAGGACTGCATGCTGGACTTAGTGAGGAGGTCACCGGTTTCTTTGAAGTTTCAGGGGAATGAAGAGATGATACATATAAAAGAGTAAGAGTTAGTGAAGAAGAGGCGACAGCTGGGGTGCACAACAGTTTCAAGACGTTTGCTCCGGAACAGGTGACAGAGATAGGAAGGTAATTGGAAGCAGATGAGGGGAGAAGGAAAGGTTTCCTTTGGAATGAGTGAGAGTGGAATATGTTAAGTACATAGGATGTATCCAAAAATGTATACATACACTTTGAATAATTATAAAGGCCGGGTTTATTAAATTACATTTCATTTTCAAAATTGAGCTATCAGCGTTAAAAGTATGTGCACATTTTTTGGGACACCCTACACTGGAAACAGACAGAGGGAAAGGATGGGAGTAATTGGTGGAGTAAAATCACAGAGAATGTGGGCATGTGGCCAGAAAAGAAGTGGAGCCGAATATAGATAGGAGAAGGTCTGTCTATAATTTTGATGACAGAAAGGAAGAAGGGAGTTTTTTTCTGATAGACTATTTTCTCTGTGAAGAAGGAGGCAAGGCCATCATTTGCTGTGTGTTGGGAGGGGAAGGTCGGATGGCTGCAGAAAGAACAGTGGCTCTAACTAGTGGGTCTTACCTTACTGCACATTGGAATCACCTGGAGATTTGTCAAAAGTTTCAGGCAAATTGAATCCGAGTAGGTGAGGGCAGAGCCTAGAATCAATGTACCACTATTTGACTCTTGAACAACACGGATTAGAACTGTGTGGATCCACCTACACGTGGATTTCCCTCCCCAATAAATATATTGGAACAATTTTTGGAGATTTGCAGCAATTTAAAAATCTTGCAGATGAGCTACATAACCTATATATGTAGCTTTTTAAAAGTATTTTTAAAAACTTAAGAAAAAGTATGTCATGAATGTATAGAATACATATAGATATTAGTCTATTTTATCATTTACTATAAAAATGTACACAATTTTATTATAAAAAGTTAGTTCATCAAAATTTATGCACACAAACACTTACTGACCTTACACGATGCCATTTGCAGTTAAAAGAAATGTAAACAAAGATGCAGTATTAAATCATAACTGCATAAAATTAACTGTAGTACACACTGTCCTACTGTAATAATTGTGTAGTCCCCTCCAGTGTATCGATTATATTCGGCTACCATAAAGCAATCATATTGCTGTTTCTTCGTTATGAAAGTAAATACATATACATTTTGTTTTCACATTATCTTTTCATTTTTGACAAGTGGCACAGTGCATGAAGTTCATGCATGGGGGTGGAAGGGTTCCCTCAGCCTAGCTTACACCTTCTCCACTTGGGACCACTGGGGGGATGTCCAACTGCCAGTTTAGGCCCAGTCCCACAGGGATTCAGCCAAAACCAGCAGTCTGATACCCCTCTCACAATCTGGGACTGCTGACTCCTAACCACTCACCTGCCTGCCTGCCTGATTGCCCTAACTTCCCTCTCCTGCTGGCCTGATCTCGCCCCCAATAATCTTCCCCTGCCAGCCTGATCTCCCCTCTAACCACCTCCCCTGCTGGCTTAATCTCCTCTCCAACTGCCCTCTCTGCCTTGGCCTGTGGTGGTTTGCAGGCCAGCCACGCCCCCTGGCGACCCAAGAGGAAGCCCTGGTATCTGGGATATATTTACTTTCTACAACTGAAACTTTGAAGCCTGGAGCAGAGCCAAGCCTCCTGCTGGCTCCCTGGCCGGCTACTGTTTCTGTTTGGATTTGTTTAGCTTCTAAAATTGAAATTTTGTAGCCTTGATTGGAGGCTTAGGCTGACAAGGGCAAGTAGAAAGCTTGGCTTCCTCTATTGCTGGGGAAATACCTTCCCTCCATCTTGCTTGGGTTTATTTGCATACTCACTCTGATTGGCTTTGTGGGCGTGGCTTGTGGAGTGGACTGATGGTTAATTTGCATGTTACTCTTTTATTATGTAGTATGCTTCTAGTCAACAATAGACTATTAGGAGTTACATTTTTGGAAAGTCGAAAGTTATATGTGGATTTTTGACTGCATGGGAGTTTGGAGCCCCAACCCCAGCGCTGTTCCAGGACCAAATGAACTTTGAATAAGTCTCCAGATGATGATTATTATTTGTTTAAAATATATTTTTTATTGACTCCAAAGATAAAGGAAAAGGGAAAGAGAGATAGAAATATCATTGATGAGAGATATCATTGATTGGCTGTCTCCTGCATACCTTTAGTAGGGATTAAGCTTGAAACCTGGGCATGTGCCTTGACTAGCAATTGAAAAGTGACCTCCTGGTTCATAGGTTGATGCTCAACCACTGACCCATTCTGGCTGGGCTCCAGGTGATTATTTTTTGCTACCAATAATGAGAATACTGCCCTAAACCCTGGCTGTGCATTAGAGCTATTCAGAAGAGCTTAAAATTACTAGATGGCTAGATACCCCCACCAGAGAATTTATTTTTATTGGTCTGGGATAGGACCCAGGTATTAGGGTTTTTAGAAAGCTCCTCAGGATTCTAGTGTGTAGCTAGGCTTGTGAACCCCTGATATACATGGTGGTAAGGCAGCGTTGAGGACTCAGCAGAGACTGGAGACCTCAAGTTTGTCCTTAAGGGCAGCTTGCAGAGTTGAGTGACCCACGTGGCGCTCAGCAGTCCTCGTATAGAACTGCAAAAGACTGACAGTGGGGTTTGTCTGAGACTAGGGTTTTGTTTGCTGTTACTCTCTTGGAAGGAAATGGGGAAAGATACTGGCAGATTTTGACAATAGAAGTTTAAATGATGAAATAAGAAGTATTATCTTAATAGTAAAGGAAGAAAAGACACAGGGTGCCCATAAGGAATGAGTAAAGGGATCCTGAGGGAAAGTTTCCTGTGAGGCCAATGACAAATGTAGAGCAAGAAAGTGCTTAAAAGAAAGGGTGATATTTGTGGAGAATAATTTAAGATTGACTTTATTTTTATACTTTCATATTTTTTCACATCACTGACATAGGCTAATACCAATGTTAGTAGTTATGCAAAGATGAATGAAAAGATGAGTATTCAAGATGATTCTTGTATGAAATACCATGCCATTTTTTTTTGGATAATATAGAGTAGGCATGGAGCCTTACATTTCTGGTGTATTTTGGAAGTGTTGACTCATATTTGGCCTTGGCAGTTAGAGATGACAGCTATGACAGATGCCTGATTCTGATGCTTTTTTTTTTTTAAGTTGGTATCCTTTTGGATCCTGCCATTTGCAACAATGTGGATGAACCTAGAGGACATTATGCAAATGAAATTAGGCAGACTGAAAGTTTTTCTTTTTCATGATCTCATTGGTATGTGGAATCTAAAAGAGCCAAGTACACAGAAGCAGACAGTGGACCAGTAGTTATTATGGGCAGGGAGGTGGGGAAAAAGAGAGATGGTGATTAAAGTGTACAAAGTTCAGTTATATGGGATGAAAGCTTAGAGATCTAATGCACAGCATGGTGACTATAGGTAATAGAATAGATTTCAAGTTCTCTTATCACCCACAAAAATGGTAACTCTGAAAGGAGAATATATGCTAACTGGATTGAATGTAAGGATCATTTCACTATGTATATGTATGCCAAACCATTGTAAGGCCTTAAAAATAAATAAATGAACAAACAAACAAACAAATAAATAAATAATTTTTATTCAAAATATAAAGATTAAAATAACAAAATAGAGATGGGCAACTTCATATAAACCCTCACTGAAATCTCCAAGTCTTTTAAAAAATATATATATTTTATTGATTTTTTTACAGAGAAGAAGAGAGTTAGAATAGAGTTAGAAACGTCAATGAGAGAGAATCATGCTGCCTCTTGCACACCCCCTACTGGGGATGTGCCTGCAACCAAGGTACATGCCCTTGATCTGAATCGAACCTGGGACCTTTCAGTCCACAGGCAGATGCTCTATCTACTGAGCCAAACCAGTTTTGGCAAATTCTCCAAGTCTTAAGGTCTCTCTTGGGAGGTCTCTGTGTGGCCTTATACAAGACACATAGCAGCAGTACCCATACTCACTGTGTACATTGAAACTGATCTTCCTTTTGGGGGTGCCTCACCTTGATGAGCTGCCTTCACCAGTTGGTTCTAGAGGATGGCAGGGGGAGTAATTTGCTGTTTTATTTATACTTCAGCTCAAATGATGATACTATTCTCTCAAAGGTTAGCAAAACAGAATCTTCAAGAAATAAAGGTGAATTAAAAAATCCCCACAAAATTGCAGAAAATAAAAAAGTGAGAAATATTGATGTTTCCACAGCCCAACTTTCTGATTCTACAATAATTTTTTTCTAAAACTTTGAAGGCATTTGTTGGTGTTGATTCCCTCCCTGCTCCCTCCACCTGGGCTTACATAGTATATTTAACTTTATTTCCTGCCACATGGAGAAGTTTCTAGAACACTTGCACCCTTTTGAAACAACTCTTATGCATTTGATGTAATACTACCATTACGGATTTCCCTATTCTCTCTAGGTTTCCAGTCAAGGGCAGGATATTATGAGAGGAACTCAATTTTGGACCAGATCCTGCTATTTTTCTTAGTCAACAAGATGTGCTTTTACCCATTATAGATCAATTGAATATATTTATTATGTAACTTTAATTTATATTTATTAATAACATGGCTACGTATTGGACACAACTCCTGCTACTATATGCAACCTTTATTTTCCAGCCTTGGAATACCATTGATTTTTTTCTATCATGTCTTTGACATTGGTTTCAATAAGCTATTTAACCCATGCATTCAATCTTTTTTTTTTTAAATAATTCTGTCCTTACAATGAAATCCTAAGCTTATATTTCAGCAAATGCAGGAGACAAGAGCCTATCTCAATGCTTCCTTAGGATTTTTATGATTTTTATAGCCTCCCAACAAAGCTCTGGTGCTAACCTCAATAATTGTAATGATATAGCCTGCCAACAGGTATCTGCTACTGCAATGATGGGGTCTTTATCTCAGTGTGTTTGGTGAATAATCCAGTTTCAAAACCTCATTATGAGGGTCTGCTTACCACTTGTTTTTTTAGTCTGATCTACCAAAAATATATGGTTTAAGACAAGTTGCTTGTGTTCAGGTTGTTCATTTTGGGAAGTTATTCCAAGCAATAGGAGTGCTGGATTAGGGAGCATGAAACAGGGGAGAGAGGAAACCAATAAATGATGTAACCTTAAATCGGTCACATTGAGGGTAGCCAGGGTTTTGTCCTACCAGGACCCTCCGAGAAGCCATGTAGAATTGCTTCAGAATTATCCGCCTGAGGGAAAGAAGAGGGAAGGTGGTCCCCTGTATACTGGCCTCCATGGACGGGAGTTTCTCTCGTTGGGCTTTAATTTCCTTATAGTCCAGGCTGCACATGGGTGAATGCCTGATGGGTTCCCTGAGAAGTCCACATTGTGGAGGGAGATTACCACGGAAGCAAGCTGGTTGCTGCAGTAATGACAGCAATGAGCTGGGCCAAGAAACTGCAGGTTGGGCCAAAGACGTGACCAATGTGTGCTCCTCTTTTTTCCTAAAATTTCCCTCAAAGCCAGTTTTGCATTTTGATTCCTCTCTAGGTATATCATTAATGTTTTTCAGTTAATTAACCAAAAGCATTATAGCAGAATGGAACCTTAGCAAGTTTTATGAGGGCCCCATTATGCAGATAATGTTATTGAGGCACAAAAGGTTCAAGAATTCAAGCAAATTTCATAGCAAATCAGTGTTACAATTAGATTTGGAACCCAGGGCTCTTGGTTACCTTCCTTTAGTGCCATGAAACTTCAACCTCTTGGAGTCCTAAGGGGTCATATAGTTCTAATATGTGAAGATCTTTATATTCACCCATGTTCTTTATATATATATATATATATTTTATTGATATTTTACAGAGGAAGGGAGAGAGATAGAGAGCTAGAAACGTCAATGAGAGAGAAACATCGACCAGCTGCCTCTTGCACACCCCCTACCGGGGATGTGCCCGCAACCAATGTACATGCCCCTGACCGAAATCGAACCCAGAGCCTTTCAGTCCGCAGACCAACGCTCTACCACTGAGGCAAACCGGTTTCGGCTCACCCATGTTCTTTGTTCTCTGAGAATAACTTCAGTAATGCTTATATCTATCCAGTACTTTGTATTCTTCCACGGGATTTTGTGCACATTAATCTGTTCAATGCTCACAGGAACCCTATGAGAGCTGTTTTCTTGTGACTTTATAGATTAAGAGATATAAATTTAGAGATTCAGTCTGCCTATGGTCTCAGTTAGAAACTAGAATCCTGTCTTTTGAAGTAGTTGGAATTCTGTCTTCTGAAGTCATGTATTACAAGCCATGGGAAAATGCTTATTAAATGCTAAAAGAGTACATACTTACAAAATCTTGGCATTAGAGAGCAATCTTTCATCTTTTGTGAAAATGTACAAAGTCCTGCCTGGTCACTGTACTTCAGTGGTTGAGCATTGACCTGTGAACCAAGAAGTCATGGTTCGACTCCCAGTCAGGGTACATGCCTGGGGTGTGGGGTGTGCAGGAGGCAGCCGATCAATGATTCTCATTCATCATTGATGCTTCTATCTTTCTCTACCTTTCTCTTCCTCTCTAAAATCAATAAAAATATATATATTTTAAAAGAAAATATACAAAGTCTAAATATTCTCTCTCTTTCTCACACACACAGGAGAATAATTATTCGTGTAAATATATATAAGCTTCTGGTGTCATGTATAAAATAATTGTTAACAATATTAATTCATTTAAAAATTATTAGGCACTTATTGCATGCCAGGTATTGTTACTATAGATTATTGTCAGAGCAGATAAAACCTTGTTTTTCATGTAGCATATTATTTATATTAAAATCCATATAATTTATTATTTGTGCGCATTGCTAAAACTCAGACGAACTTCCTACATACTGCAATATTTTTTATTGGAAAAAAAAACATGAAAGAAGGAATTATTTAACTCCTAGAACATCTAGGTGAGCTGCAATATGCATTCTTTAGATTGTAGGTTATTTTTTAAATTGCTCCTCTGAGTAGGGAGACCAACAGGAAGAAAGATCATTAAACAAAGAATCACTGCTTCCAGGTAAGAATTTTTGTATTCAATGATACCATTTTTACTTAAGTAAAATTGTCATACCCTTATCTCCATCCTTCTTAGACCAAGTTCCCAATTCTACTTAACCACTAACAAAACATTGTCCTCATTTCTAACTTTCAGCACGGTCTACTACTTTTGCCAACTTGTGATTACCTATGGAAGGCATTTTATGGACTGAAATGCCTCGCTTAAGAAACCCCTCTCCCCCCAAAATATGCATAGCAAAACTGATGGTAACATATGGCCCTATATTTTTTCCTTCTTGCCAGTTCACTAAAATAAATTTACTTTCAATTTACATATTCTTGTCTACATTTCAGAGCGTTAAAATATATTTGTAAGGTCTGTCCTGTCTATCTTTTCTGAGATTATGCAACAGCTTTGCATGCTGTTTAGGAAATAACAGGAACTTTTATGATTTTTAGAATCTTTCATTTCCCAAGAAATTTAGTAGAGTTTTTGAGATCAGGAAGAGAAAGGCACGAAGTCCTTGAAAATGTAAAATTATAGGAAAAGGTATAACTGTTTCTACAAGGTACTTAGTCATATACCAAATTAGAACAAGTCTACTGCCTATAAAACTATAATAAAATTCGATTAGATGTTTCTACTTTTATAAAATTTTTCTTGGACCCTTTAAACAAAAAACATTGTATTAAAAATTGTAGAAATCTGAAGGAACTCATGGTGGGAATATTTACATTAAGATGAAACTTATCATGGACCTTGGAATTAGCTAAAATGGAAGTAATATTATTTTCCTCCAGAGACCAAAGTCTACTTTGTTGTCCTGTGAGAAACATTAGCAGGCTGTATATTAAAAGACTGGCTTTCATTTCCGGGGTTCCAGCATCAACCATCCTTGATACTTTTGTCAATGGAGTGTTAGTGAACAAAGAAACGACCCTGTAGGTAAAGAGCATCATGTGCACGAGGTAAGAGTGCCCTGAGAGGGAGATGTGGAGACACTGGGCCCGCTTTGCTTGCCTCTGTTGTGGAGAACAGAGCTGTTACTGGGTCTTTAGAAATCTGTGATAGGGTTAAAAAAAATCATCAACCTCCTTTTCTTACCATGTGGCTAACTAAGCACAACTTCACTACTACTAATGGGTCATAGATATGAAGTGTTTGAACTTTAAGGACCCTGAAAAATATATAACAGGTGATGCCTGTGAAGTCAAAAGAATAAAGTGAGGCGTGTTAAGATGTTTAGAGCAGTGGTTTTCAAGTGGGAGTTTTGTTTCCCAGAAGGGGACATTTGGCTGTGCCTGGAGACTTTTTGGTTGTCACAACTGGGTGAAAGGCTACTGATGTCTGGTGGGTAGAGGCTATGGGTGCTGCTAAACATCTTACACTGCACAGGACCACCATCTACAACAAATAAAGCGTGGATTATTGATTTGACTTGTTTTAACACAATCATCGTAATGTCCCAAACAGCCATGTTACAATATAACTACAGCATATATAGTGCAAAGGCACTCCTTAGTATACCATTCTAGAGTTTACCCAATTGCTCTCTTCTTTGCTGAGCCTCACATCATTCCTCATAATAGTACCAATCTCTCTCCAGTCTAAATGCCCATTATAACCCATCCTGTCACCATTCCAAGCATCATCTCATATTTGGATTTCAACTGATGAATTGGACTCAAATATGTCATAGTTTAAAAAAGAAAAAAAATGGTTCTTTACACTATAAAATGGCCTCATTGAATATGAGGTACCCATGCAGGAGGACTCCTTAAAACATTTTCCCTGCAATACCCACGTGACTTCTGACTCTTTTTATTTCATGGCATTTTGTATTATAGGGTTAGGCTCCTCTGACAGGTAATGCACATTGCTGCCCCCCAAATTTGCTGCAAGAACTTATATCCATGAAAAGGATATATAAAAAAATTAATAAAAATTGTGAGTTATTATTTTATTTGGAAAGTAAAACAATATGGCAAAGCAGCATACAACATTATTTTTTTAAAATAATAGAGTAGATAACTTATAATGTTATTAAAGAAGAGAAGTAGGGTAGGAGTCAGTCTCCAAATTTTCTGAAAGGTAGATATTTCTGAAATTGGTTAGAATTATTAGAGATATGATCAAAAAAGGTAGACTTTTGAAAGGTATCTATTTAGGTCCATTGCCCATTTTTTTGATTGTGTTGTTTATCTTCCTTTTGTTAAATTGTAAGAGTTTCCTATAAATGTTGGAGATTAAGCCCTTATCAGTGATAACATTGGCAAATATGTTCCCCCATGCAGTGGGCTTTCTTGTTGTTTTGTTGATAGTTTCTTTTGCTGTGCAAAAGCAGTCCAATTTGTTTATTTTCTCTTTAGTTTCCATTGCCCTAGGAGGAGTATCAGTATCGGCATATGTCTGAGATTTCTCTGCCTGTGGATTCCTCTAGTATTTTTATGCTTCCCTGTCTTATGTTTAAGTCCTTTATCCATTTTGAGTTTATTTTTGTATATGTTCTAAGTTGGTGGTCTAGTTTCATTTTTTTTGCATGTATCTGTCGAATTTTCCCAACACTATTTATTGAAGAAACTGTCTTGACTCCATTGTATGTTCATGCCTCCTTTGTCAAATATTAATTGAACATAGAAGGAAGGCCAAGAGACATATGTAAACATGCTCAAAGTCACTAATCATCCAAGAGATGCAAATCAAAACAACAATGAGGTACCATCTCACACCTGTCAGAATAGCTATCATCACCAAATCAACAAATGACAAGTGCTGGTGAGGATGCAGAGAAAAAGGAAGCCTTGTGCACTTCTGGTGGGAATGCAGACTGGTGCAGCCACTGTGGAGAACAGTATGGAGTTTCCTCAGAAAGTTGAAAACGGAACTCCCATTTGACCCAGTAATACCACTTCTAGGAATATATCCCAAGAAACTAGAAACACCAATTAGGAAGGCTAAATGCACCCCTATGTTCATAGCAGCACAATTTACAATAACTAAGATTTGAAAACAGCGTAAGTGTCCAACAGCAGATGAGTGGATTAAAAAACTGTTGTACATCTACACAATGAAAATCTACACTGCAGTAAAAAAGTTCTTACCATTTGCAACAGCATAGATGGAACTAGAGAGCATTATGCTAAGTGAAATAAGCCAGGCAGAGAAAGATAAATATCACATGATCTCACTCATTTATAGAACATAATGAATAATATAAACTGGTGAACAAAAATGGATCCAGAGACAAGAAACATCCATCAGATCATTAAATCTCAGAGGGAAGGTGGGGGAAAAGGGAAGAGATCAACCAAAGGATTTGTATGCATGCATATAAGCCTAATCAATGGACACAGACAACAGGGGGGTAAGGGCATGGTGGGGGGGAGTAGGGGGTTGTAATGAGAGAATAAGGACACATATGTAACACCTTAATCAATAAAGAACTAAAAAAAAAAAAGGTAGACCTAGTACAAAATAGAATAAAAATGAGAAGACTGATTGGTGATTTAAAATAGTTAAAAGTTGAAGGAGACTTGAGATGAGTTGGTAAACACACAATACAATATACAGAAGTGTATTATAGAATTGTATAACTGAAACCTATATAATTTTATTAACCAATGTCACCTCAAGAAATTCAATAAAATACAATTTTTAAAGTTTTAAGTTTAAATTTAAATTACAGAGACATGGAAAAACAAGATTAAAGGCTCAGTGAGCAAGTGGTATTGGGACATGTGTGCTCAGTCATGAAGTTTTAAAGAGTATAATTAAGCTTGCATGTCTGATTGTGGGGAAGAGTCATATTGAGAAAGATGGAGCAGATGTTCGTGCCTGTGAGACACCGTGACAGAGATGTCTGATTTTGAGAGATCAATACTTTATGATTGTGGAGTCTGACATTTCTAATCTGATAAAGGAAAAAATGTTTCATTTGTTAGAGCATTCTCTTCTCCTCTTGAAAAATAAACTATACTTAGCAGGTTGTTTCTCTTTTAGGTAGGGAGACAATAAATGACATACACCTTTTTCCCATTCCAAATTAGAACCTCTCACCTATGTCAGCCCCTTTTGATTACTCTTATCTCCACTCCAAACACTTTCTCTCAGGAGGGAAAAAACTGTACATGCATTATAGCCAGTGGAGTCTCCTTATTTTTAATTTTACTTAAAAATTACTCTAAGTCACTTTTTGTAATTGCTTACTTCAAACAAATGGACCCAGGCAATTTTCTTGGGAAGTTGAAATTTGGCATTATGCAGCACTGTCATGGCCAAGAAAATAAAGGAGATTTTCTATTCCAATAGCTAGCTGCAGTCAGAGATCTTAGCCTAATACGAATGTGTGTGTACAGTCATAGCACCTAAGACGGATAGGAAATGAGATGTGTCATAGAATTCTCTTAAAAATTGCTGCAGCTGCTGGGTTTCCGCTGGAAAGTAAATAACAGATATATTGACATGTGTTTTTCATAGAAGAGCAGCTGCACTGATCAATACTGTTAGAGGAGCTGCCTGGTCAAGCCCGGAGTTGTGCATGACAGTCTGGGTTGATGCCACGTACACTGACATCCTTGTTAGTCTAATTTGCAAAGGGAGAGCCCAATTCTCCCAAGTCACGTTCTCCAGATACTCTTCTAACCTGACACTAAAGTTATATGCCGTTTGGGGGGTGATAATGAGTACCCTCTTCTGTATTTTCTCACCACTGACATTCCTGACTTCAACCACATGGGACGCACGCGATTCCCCTGCCCTCATCTCCGTCTCTGTTTCTCCCAACAGGCAATGCAAACACTCTGTATAAACAAATTCCCAGTTGTACCTCATCATGTGAAAGCTGACGGAAGTATATCTTACTCTATGAAAATACTAATCAAAGCAGCTTGTCAATTGTTAAAGTTAATGACTTAGATTTGCAATGCTCTGAATAAATTTTAGTGGTTAATTACATAATTATAGGCAGGTGAACACAATAAAAAGCAGGAATTGCCTCTTCAGGCTTTTGACTATGTCAGGGTACCACAACTCCATTCTGGAGAAAACTGCTCACTCCACGGTGTGTGAGGCCACGGGTATGGCACAGCTCTTTGTCTTAGGAAGATTTCCATGCATCTAGGTCCACCTTCATGGAGTTTCAAGATCAGGGGAAGATGTGTCTGTTAGTGCTCAAATTTGTTGTTGAAAACACTATATTTACAAGTTTCAACCTCATTTTTGGAATAAGTAGGCTTATTATTAGTTATCCAATGAAACACTCTAATTCATAGAGTACCTTTTCCCCATTCAAATTTCAGAATTTAAACACAAATGTTTCTTAGTCTATAGATTTAAAGTGTTTCAGGACAATTTCCCTCAAAACAAATTTCTGGAAAACAAAAGTTTTCTTTATTGATTTTTTTTTTTATGGTACCACTGAAGCAATGTTGCAATCAGAAAAACAAAATCTTCAGAAGTTTGACTTAAAATATTTTGAGTATTGAAGCATTGAGATGGTTTTTAGGATTTTCTAAAATATGTAGCATCATTTTTAACTTTGGAATGTTTTCTTCAAAAACACAATTTGGGGAGAAAGGAAGAAGGGAAGGAGATTGGATCATGTACATTCTCATGTTCTTCCTTCCTTCTCCTCTTTGTTTTTTGTCACCTCTTCTTCTTTCCCTTTGTTCCTTTTCATTGAGTCCTTATCATGTCTCAGAGATCATAAGACATATTGGTAATCCTACCTAGTAAAAGAGTAATATGCAAATTAACCATCACTCCACCACACCCATAAGCCATACCCAACATCCACAAAGCCACACCCACCAACCACATTCACAAGCCAATCAGAGCAAGTATGTAAATAAACCTAACCAAGATGGCCACAGCCACAGAGAGCAGGAGGGAGGCTTGGGTTTCCCAAGCAATGGAGGAAGCCAAACTTCCCAGCTGCCCTTGCCGCATAAGCCTCCACTCAAAGCTACAAAGTTTCAATCATAGAAGATAAACAAATCCAAACAGAAATGGTGGCAGCCATGGAGCTGGAAAGAGTGGGAGGCTAGGGTTGCCCCTGACAATCAATGGAAGAAGCAAAGCTTTCCGCACACCCTGGCTGGCCTAGGCCTCTGCTTAAGGCTACAAAGTTTTAATTATAGAAGATACTTGAACCCCAATAGAAATGGCTGTGGGCCACAGAGCCAGCAGAAAGCTTGGCTCTGCTCCAGGCTATAAAGTTTCAAATGTAGAAGGTAAATAAATTCAAGATACCAGGGCTTCTGCTTGGGTTGCTGGGGGAAGTGACCAGCCTGCATACCACCACAGGCCCTTCACTCAGGCCACCCCATGCACCAAGGGAATGCCCACCCTGATCTAGGACACCCTTCAGGGCAAACCAGCTGGCCCCCACCCATGCACCAGGCCTCTAACCTATCTAATGAAAGAGTAATATGCAGATTGACCATCACTCCAACACACAATATGACTGCTCCCATGTGGTCAAAGATCCTGCCCCTATGTGGACACAAGATAGGCACCACAAGATGGCCAGCATGTTTGGAGGCACCAGGCCTGCAAGGGAGGGCTGTTGGAGGTCATCAACCCTGCAGGTGAGGGCAGTTAGGGGTGACCAAGCTGGCATAGGAGGGAAGTTGGGGGAAAGCAGGCTGGCAGGGGAGCAGTTAGACATCAATCAGGCTGGCATGGGAGTGGTTAGGGGGTGATCAGGATGGCAGGAAGGTGAACAGTTAGGAGCCTGCAGTCCTGGATTGTGATAGGCGTCCCAGTTTGGAGAGGGTGCAGGCTGGGCTGAGGGACATGTCCTTCCTCCTCCCCCCCTCCCCACTCCCATGCACAAACTTCATGCTCTGGGCCTCTAGTATAAAAATAAAAGCAATGTAATTTTAAAATTTAGGGAATTCCCAATATAGTTAAAAAATAGAAAGATAGATAGGTGCTATCTAAACCTAGATGTATAGATAGAAATATAAAATGGAGGTTATGAAAGTGAAGACAGGAATGCAATTTTGCAATGAGAAGGAGAGAAGCTTACAAGAAGTCCTTTACCTGAATCATGAATATTCAAGGTGAAGAGTGTGTGAGTGTGTCTGTGGGAGAGAGAGAGAGAGAGAGAGAGAGAGAGAGAGAGAGAGAGAGAGAGAGAGAGAGAGGGAGAAGAGAGAGAGATATGAGATATTCAGGCAAAATGAATAGCCTGTCAAAGACATGGAAGTCTGATAGCTTTTTAGTGCTGTGTTTGGAGAACTTTGACAAATCCAAAATATATGTGTAGGAGTATTAAAGGAGATCTTTGGGGAAATCTCTTATGGGACCTAATACTACTGAACCTCAAAGTAATGACTTTTTTTTCCATCTCACATAAACATATAGGATTAATGGGCAATGACTATTTTCCCAGATCAAGATCATTTATGTCAAAATCTTCTTGTTCTTTCCTAAAGATAAAGTAGAACATCTGTACTATCTGTAACTCTCCCACTGAAAATGGTATGCTTGTGCTCCTTTCCTTTTTCTGTTTCTAAAAAGCTTAGGGATACATTTGTTTTGGAATCCTAAATGGATTACAGACTTTTGATTGGATATTATCATGAGGACATAATTTTTGCTCATGATACCATTCAAGTAAAATAATGAAATTTACTAGACATCATCTCTTAGCTTTTGTAAACAGAATGAACTTGAGGCAAATGTATATGCTAATGATTTATTTTAGAGTACAATTGAGGGGTAGCAAAAGGGAAAGAAAAAGAGAAGAGAGGGACAACAGGAAAGCAAATATATTGTAATGTGTTTTTGAAATGGCCACAGCATCCAAAGAAAACACAGACATTTACTTCGAGTTGTGAGATGACCCTGAGAAACCATATGGAACCTTTGCTTCTTGTACTGTCTGCAAATGGAGAAGGTGAAAGATAAATTTATATCCTGGATCCTCTGTTTACTGTTCAATTTTTTTTCCATAAAGCATTTACTCCCGCAGTGTTTCAGGTTGTGTTGCCAGCACATGCATTAGGTGGTTATGTTATAGCTTATGGTACTAGAAGGAGAGGCATAAAGAGCAGAGTAAAGTCCAATGCATATGGGAAGAGAGTTTGTGGAGAGAGAAGAGGCAGTCTACTAGAAATACTTCTTTTAGCCAGAAGTAGTATGTCAAATTCTATTGTAGACAGGAAGGCTGCTCAGCTTGAATGATGTACTTAACTTACTAACCACATGTGCTCCAAAAGCCTCTAGGTCAAATTTGGGCCTTGGGGAATAGTTGTGAATTAAGGCAGCTGGAGGAGAGGCAATCCCTCTGAACAGAGCCTGTTACCAAAGGGTACTAGGGAGATCTGGACTAAGTCTCCTGCCTCTCACTGAATGTGGTATGGCTGGGGGTTACTTCCAATCTGCTAACTCACATTAAGAACATTTATCGAATGACTTCCTCCCTTGTTAACAGAGACTTTCCCCACCTCCTTATACTAAAACGACCTTTTAAAAAAATCCTTGTGTACAAATGTTAAAACTTTTAAACCTACTTCTAAGTTCAAAAAATGACAGTGCTTTTATAAATGTCATTACAAAAATGGGGGTGTCTTCAAGGAAGGCTGATCAATTTCTCCTACGCCCAGTTTCTGCAATGTAGGTAGCTGAACCTAAGTAGTCAGATTATTTTTTAAAAATATATTTTATTGATATTTTACAAAGAGGAAAGAAGAGAGATAGAGAGCTAGAAACGTCTATGAGAGAGAAACATCGACCAGCTGCCTCTTGTACACCTCCTACCGGGGATGTGCCCGCAATCAATGCACATGCCCTTGACCGGAATCGAACCCGGGACCTTTCAGTCCGCAGACCAACGCTCTTCCACTGAGCCAAACCGGTTTTGGCCAGTAGTCAGATTATTGATTGTAGAACTCAGATTGAATGAATTTTTTTCTTAGTGTGAATGAAAAAAAAATTACATTTCTATTCTAGATTATGACTTTTGTAAATACACATACAGATATATACTTATATATGAGAAATATATATTTAATATCACCTTTCACTAATATTTTAGTTTTGATTTAGGTAACATGGATGTTATTTCTAATTTGCAAATTACATAGAGGAGTTTATATCTTAAATTTTGGAGGCAAGATTAAAAGAAATACCACTACCTCTATACAAGTATGTTTTCAATCTATTTTTTAATTTCTATTTCAGTCAAACCTGAAATATTGATCTATTGTCCTTCTTTGCATTGCATTGAACCCATTTGCTGCTCTGCTCACAAATGCTAATATTTCTGTGACCTGGAGAGCCTGGCTCCTGCAGCGTCTGCTTCGGGCATCACCTCATTATAGTTTTCAGCTCCTTTTTAGAGAAAAGCCACCGACCTCTTACCTGGGTCTCCTACCCAGTTAGTACTTGGGAAAGGGCAACTCATCTCGAGGCTCTGTGTGCCTGCTGTGTTTCTACATCACCTTATGTTCTTATTTTTCCCATTCCCATCTCAGAATAGAAATATAGACAAAGCACCATCTTTCTGCTCTTTCTTCCCTGGTAATCAGAGATAACTTACCCCCATTTAAAAGATGGCCATCTTCACAATGTTATTGCTGATGAAGAGTGAAATTCCTAAAAATATATCTTTAATAACTTATGTCACTCCCTGTTTTTCTTGCTAATAACTACTAATAAGTATTACTTAGAAAAAATAACATTGATATTGTATTTCCTACATGTTTTTAGAGAAGCCTGGTTTTGTTCACCTCACTCCTAGTTTTACACCCGAGTTCTTTGCACAACCAAAGTTTTTCTTTTTACATTTATTTATTTTTTAAATATATTTTTGTTGATTTCCTTGAGAAAGGAAAAGGGAGAGGGAGATTGAAACACTAATGATGAGAGAGAATCATTGACTGGCTGCCTCTTGCATGACCCCTATGCAAGCCCACAACCCACGCACGTGCCCTTGTCCAGAATCAAACCTAGGACCCTTCAGTCCATAGGTTGACCCTCTATCCCCTGAGCCAATCTTGCTATGTTTGAACTGTTTTTTAATGTTTGGTCACAGCAACAGATGCTGAAGCCTTCCTATTAATGGATATCTTTCTGAGGGTCTGTAGCTTCGGGTGCTTTAAAGCTGATAGAAGCAAAACATCATTCTAGAACTTGAATTTAAGATATTTCCATACAAATTCAAACCAAACAGACAATTTCACAGATGATACCAAATGTCACAGTTTCTCTTTTTTTTTATTTCATTTCTGTAAGTCTGATTTATATAGGATTTTTACTTTCACCAGTAGCCCTGAATAAGGATCCTGCTTTGGTGCTTTTTTGTTTGTTTGTGGGTTTTTTTTTTTTTTTTTTATTGTTACTCTTCACCTGAGGCTATTTTTCCATTGATTTTTAGAGAGAGTGGAAAGGAGGGAGAGAGACACACAGAGATAAACGTTGATTGGTTGCCTCCTGCATGCGCCCCAACCAAGGCAAGGGATTGAGCATGCAGCCCTTGACCAGAATAGAACCCAGGACTCTTAAGTCTATGAGCTGACACTCTATCCACTGAGCCAAATCAGCTAGAGCTTAGCATTCTGCTTTGGACCAGGTTTGACGATAGGGTCAAAGACCTGAGTACCCCATGAAATGAAACCCTTCATGTACACACACAGCACGATCTCTATCAGAAGTCAAACTGCTCACTAAAGATGAATAATACTAAGAGATGAGTGAGGAACAGTGTCAGGGAAACAAAAAGTCTTTAAAAAATAACAGGATAAAATATTTATTATAAATGACTATAAGAGAATTAATTTTAGATGCTATACTAGTCTCAAATCAACAGAATTTCCACTTTTGTCATTGAATAACAGTGTTAGACAAGCATTAAAAATAGTCCATGTAAAACCTACTGTTCACATGGGAGGCACCGTGTTGCATGCATCAGGGATTTCTTCTTAAGTGCCATTTTTTGGAGTATGCATCTTTTGCCCATCAGTTTCTTTGTTCTTCAGAATGCTGGGATTGATGGAGAGGAAGCAAAGTTCACAGTCTCTGCATAATGAAAATTTATTCACTTATTTTAAAAATATTTTATTTATTTCAGGGAGAGGAAGGGAAAGGGGGAGAGAGATAGAAACATCAATGCTGAGAGAGAATCATAGCTGCTTCCTGCATGCTCCCCAATGAGGATCAAGTCCACAACCTGGGCATGTGCCCTGACTAGGGATTAAACTGTGACCTCTTGGTTCATAGGTCCATGCTCAACCACTGAGCCATGTCAATCAGGCATTTAATGAAAATTTATTTTTAAAAAACTTTAAATTTTATTAAATTAAGATTTATTTTTATATGAAAAAAAAGATCAGAGTATTATAAAAGCATTGATTGAACATTTGGGGAGAGAACTATTTTTATTAATGGCACTATCTAATCCTTGTGCTTATATTGATAGCAGGGTTAGTCATCAAGTGATTCCTTCAGCAAATGATACTGTAGAAGACTGACAAAAGTCACAGCTTTGATAAGCATGCATAAAATCAGAAATGGATAAAATCATCAAAACATGCATAAAGGAATAAATTTGAATTGATAATCTGGACTCCCAAGGATGGCATACCAATATTGTTTTTGTTATTAACCCTGACCAGATGACATTTTCTCCATTGATTTTTTTTCTTTTTTTTTTTTTTACAGAGAGTGGAAGGGAGGGAGAAAGAGAGAGAAACATCAATGTGAGAGAGACAAATCAATTGGTTACCTCCCTTACCTGCTGTGACTAGGGCCAGGGATCAGCTCTGCAACTGAAGCACACAGCCTTGACCGAAATCAAACCCAAGACCCTTTAGTCTGTGCACCTACTTTCCCAACACTGAGCCAAACCAGCTAGGTTCCTAGGCTTTATCTAATGCAAATCTGAATGACAGTTACTTTCCAAGTGTAAGTGGTAGGAGAATTACTTCTTACCAACTAAGTCTTTATCACTTCTAGAAAAGCCAGGAAATTGCCAGATTTCTTCTTCACCACCTAAAATATCCAAACCAGTCATCACCCATCTTAGATACTACCATAAAATTGGTCTATTTCATGTTACTTGCCTACTTAAAACCCTTTAGTGGATATCATTATCTGCCAGATAAACTATAATCTTGACTAGTTCTTTCATTATTAAAATATTGAAGAAATAAACGTTTGGATTTGTCAAGTTACTTCCACACCTACACAATCATTGCAACTCTCTCTGTGTTATATATAATTGTCTGAACATAACTTTCATGTGCATTGTTTTCTTAGCTGGGGTGCCTTGCCATCCCACTCTTTATATGTGTGCCAGACTCCTACCTGTTTTTATTTTAACTTTTGTTTATTGATTTTAAAGAGAAAAGAGAGAGAGAGAGAAAGGGGAGAGGAGGAGAAAGAGGAGAGAGAGAGAGAGAGAGAGAGAGAGAGAGAGAGAGAGAGAGAGAGAAACATCTACTTGTTGTTCCATTTATTTTTTTCATTCATTGGTTGACCCATATGTTCCCTGACCAGACATCAAACCCACAATTTTGGTTTACAGGAATAATACTCTAACCACCTGAGCTACTTGGCAAGACTATCCTACCTGGTTTTTGAAAATCGGTTTTCTATGCATATAGATTTTTCCCCCTATATATGCTTTTATTGTCTTGCTCTTGTCATTTTACTTTGTAAACACTTTGAGGGTGAACTCTAGACTTGACACGCACACCAGTGTATAGCTTGATGTTTAGTGCACAAGAGTTATTAGGAACAAATTTTTGTAGAAGAGTGAATCAATAAATCTAGGAAATATAATTAATCATAAATAGTTTATGGATGCTACTTAATTTGGAAATCAGATTCTATTCCAAATGTCAGGGTTAGATTTAGGGACATCTCCAAATCAGGCTTGGGAGTCAGTTCTTCAGAGTGGAGTGCACCTTTACATAAACCCAGAATTGCCTTAGCTGTTAATGATGGGGACAATAAAGTTGGTACTGCTGAGTAAAGTAGAAAGACATCTTTGTCCTAAACCAGTAGTGTTTCTTGGTGTGTTTTTTGGAAGAATCTATTGATGAAATACTTTTATAGATTACTAAGTTTTGAGTTGGTTAAGTGCTTTAAAGCTATAATCATTAAGTATAAAAGATTGACAGTTCAAGATAGCACTTTAAGATAGCACTTCTGTAAAGCTTTGAACCAACTTACAAATCACTAACCTAAATAAGATAGTAAGTAAAAATAGGAAAGATAGGGTAAGCATGGTGATAAAATGAAGATCAAATTTATAATGAGGAGAAAAAAAAGAACATTAGGAGATGACTTATTCATCTTGCATTTTCAGTACCTAGAAGGGTTTGACACTTGGTAGATGTTCAATATAGTTTTGTTAAATAATTGAATGACTGGATCAATGAGCAGCCAGGGAGACAAAAGGAGGGAGATAGGGAGAGCTGTTACATTTGGGTAAGTTTTCAGTAAAGATCACTGTATAAAAAATGTTCTATTCTGATCATGAATAAAAAGTCAAAAAATATATGAGGTAGTAGCAGGACAATAGAAGAAGCCTAGATTTAAAAAAAAATCTATGCATATGTAATTTACCATAAAATCTACTGATTTCATGTGTACACTTTGATGGAGTTATATAAAATTTAGAGTTGTGCCATCAGCAACACAATCTAGTTTTACAACATTTTCATAAAATTTCCTTCAAATTTCCTTAATTCCCCCTCAAATTTCCTTAATGACTATTTCAGCTAATTCTCACTCCTTTCCTGAGCACTAGACAAACACTGATTTCTCTATTGCTATAGTTTTTCTGTTTCTAGAAATTCTACATAAATGTAATCATACCATACATCGTCCTCCATGTGGCTTCTTTCACTTAGTGCAATGCTTCTGAGGTTTTGTGTTGCTGCAGTTTCAGAGGTTCATTCCATTTCCATTGTTCAGTAGTACTCCATTACATGGGTACACCAGTTTGTTTTGCTATTCATTGTAATAATGGACATTTGAATTGTCTCCATTGCTTTTAAACTTAGAATGCTGCTGCTATTGAAGCAGGAATTTTAGGGGACACATAGGCAGGCTTAAGGATTTTTTTTAAAAAATTTGAGGTCCATGGAAAGCACAGGGCTGCAGACTGGGAGAAAGTACATTTTCATAACATAAAAGCCAGGTTCAGTTACATTTCTGTAAGACAAGGAGGTATATTTACATAAGACAAGGAAACTGGAAGTAGCCAAGAAAGGTCACATTTACAAAATAAAGACAAGGAAGCCCTTCAGAAGGAGGAGAGGTAGAAGAAACTCACATGTCCCAGGAGTTACTATAGTAACCAACTCAAGGGGAATAGTGACCAATCAGAGGGGATATCAAGCCTTTATAAGCTGTAGGCAAGAGGAACTCAGTGGGACCCTTCTTCCCTTCTCCTTGTGGGAGTTTGTTCTGTGGGACTCCTTCCCCCTACCTACATAGGAGTCTGTACTTGTTCTTCAATAAATCTCTGTCTTTGCTCAACCACTTTCTGTCTATGGATTCATTCTTTGATTCCAGTGGACAAAGAATCCAGGTTCCAGTCCAAAAATTCTGTATCACTATGAACATTGACATTAACTCTTTATGTGGCCACCATGACTTTTATTTTTGGGGATAGGGACAGATGCTTTGGAGTGGATTTGTTGGGTTATTTAATAAATGTATGTTTAACTCAAGAAAACTCCCATTTACTAGGCAAAGTGCAAAATTACATCTGTTGTAGGATCAAACCCTGGAGTCAAAAATAAGACCACCGGAGGCTGCCAATTGGTTAAAATAAAAGCAGGCAAGGATATATTGAACTGGCCAGGACGGCCTAGAGAGACCACACAAATGCAGGTGGAGTCGAGTCCACACTCAGGACTGCACCATTCCAGGTATAGGAAGTCCTTTCAAAGGTCTAAACCACAAAATATTTCCTTTATTCTGAATTCTAAATTCTAAATGCTGGGAACAGCCCGCAGGGTCGTTCCCAGCCACATCCTGATGGACATTGGAATGTGGCCCTATCTTGCAAAAGCAGATAGTACAGAAGCAGAGCTCAGGGGTTAATCTCTAAAGGTTATCTACAGTTTCTACTCCTGACGCTACTGAGTCAGTAGGAATCAATCTTCTCTGGTCCTGGTCCACAGGCACAGGATAATTGCCTTAGCTTCTAGGTCTCAATCCGGAAGCTGAGGCAACTACCCTATTCTTTCAGCAAGTAAGTGAGTGCCGAAGCCAGAATAGCAGGGTTAAAATTCAAACAGCAGTTTTTACCTAAGTATGGTTGCTACCATACTTCACATCTAACATGAAGTGTCTTTTTCTTCTTTTTTTTTGTTGCTGTTGTTGTTATTGATCATTATAATTAAACTTGTTTCCTGTTGATATGTATTGGGTAAGTAGTTACACGTAACAACTAGAGTTGAATCACTTTTTCCAAACTTGTAACTAGAAGTGTGAAAGTGTGAGAATCACTGTATTTTATTCTTTTTTTTTCCAAACAAATCAAAGCAAAACAAAACCCAAGAGCAAGAATATAAGAGGGCTAACCTATGCAAACTTTAAAACCAGAGTATTTTTTTCATTTAATATATCTGATAACTGTTATGACATAAAAATAATACTTTATTTGAGAATAGGCTATATTCTTTCTTAACATTGCATTTCAAATATTTTTGCATTATTCGCATTATGCATTTAAATTATACCTTTGAATTGCAATCATTTTAGTGGAAGGGGATACCTGATTATATAATCTGAACTACATTAAATTTATTTATCTGTGATGGTAAAAAAAAGTTATTGCTAATAGTTTACATTGCTAAGTGTTAAACAATAGCAGTTTCCTAAATTATAATGTTAAAAATGTAAGGACACTTTATAGCTAAAATAAATTTCATTTTGTGAAGTCAGGCAATTTTATTATTCCAACTTAAAAATATGTATTTTTTCAGTTGAAATAACTGTAGGATATAGTTACTTTGGAACCCTCAGAGTACAACTGGGTACCAACCTTTGCAAGAAGCAAAGACGAGAAAAGTGAACTCTAAACGAAGGAATACATTTTGGTCCTTTGCACAAAGCAGCACATGAGTCATTCTGGGTGTACGCATGCATATATGAACAAGAACCATTCATGTTTTCCAGGTTTTGAAAATCTCTTAATTGTAGGAAAGTAAAAAGCTTCGCCAGAGAAAGGGCATGCTAAAAGCGTCCCGAATAAAATGGCTGCTTTGGGTTCAAGAGTCTATTCTTTTTAGTCACTCTAGTGTCAGGGGGTTTGAATTTTACTTCTTATGGTCATGGTCACGTGGTACAAGACAAAAAGGAGCCAAACATTAAAAAAAAAAGATCAGGCAAAAGAAACTAAGAATGAAAGGAAGAAACTTCTTTGTTTCAGTTCCTGGAAGCCTCTCACTGAAGCACACTAGGCAGTGGCAGGGGAGAGGGGAGGGCTAGTGGGCAGGAGCCACTTAGGGCAGCACACCTGGTGGTGAACAATGAGGCCAGGGTTAGCGCCCCTCCTCAGGGCCAGCTCCATTCTCATGCATATGAAACTGCAGCAGCTCCGCAGGAAGTCCGTGGACGTGCTGGCTCTGGTGTCCCTCAGAATGTTTGTAGGTGTCCTTTTGTTCCGCTTACCTTCCTTTTCCCCTCCCAATACAAATAAGCCAAATGGCATGGGTTTTGAAATCTTTGCTTCCATTAGGCACTCACACTTCTCTTTACAACTGGAGAACAAACCTCTCCATCCTCAAAATGCTTTAAAGTGAGTCAGCAAGTTAAAGCAATGAAGTCATGACTGTCCAAAAGGGAACTCACTTATTAAAAAACACCACTATTAATAGATTAAACTATGCATTATGTAAAGCAAGGCCTTTGCTATTTTGAAAGTCACTGATTTAGAGTTAAGAACAAATTTAACATCACTCAATGATTTTGACTCAATTAACTTTACAAAATAAAAAAAAGGCTTACGGAGGTTAACAGAGGTGATAATTTGCTCATAATCATAAACATTTCTCATAACAAAAACATTGTAGTCTTTGTTATCCCAATATGATGTTCATTGTCCCTTTCAAGGACTCTTATGATATCCTTGTTTATACTGATATCCTATTTGTAACACATGTGGCTATTGTTATCAGTGGGGAGCTCTCTGTGTCGCCCCCTGTTACTAGTGGAAGTGGGCTTCTTGGGATGTCACAAGAAAAGGAATTTTCTGAGACTCACATGGGAGAATGAGTGATATTTACATGCATGAAATTAACCATCCACCTCCATCCCACCAAAAATAAAGATCCATCTGTCTTCAGGAGAGCTAGGGTTAAAGCCAGCGTCTATAGTTTCTCTTCCATATTTGCACAGTCCAGTCCAACATCTGGCTGGCTTAGCCTGTGTTCCCATCAGCAGTCCATTGTGTGTCAGGTTCGCATGGTTATGGAGGGAATAGGGCTGAGTTCAAGGAAGCTTGAGCGAAGCCAGAGGAACAAGAGAGAGAGAATTCCTTTGGATTTTAACCTATGATTTCACAAGCTTGTAGTGGCTCCACGCTCTCTAGCCAATTAATTTTGTTCCAGGCTAGACTGATAAGCAAGCACCTTCCCTACATCACCCCAACTTCACATACATCCATCTCCCCTTTGTTGGACCCCTTCCCCCAGTGACCTGTAGGGAATGGGCTAGTGGTTCCCTGAGGAGTGACATTGTTGCTTCCTGGTGAAGCTGCCTAGATGATCATGCTTATAATATTTGGCCTTCCTTTGCTTTCTTCCTATTATTATTATTAACTAATTACATTAGTAACATTATTATTTTGAATGGTCCCAGTTCCACCACAGTTACAAAGAAAATACAGTTTTATCATTTCTCAAATAATCACCTCCAAATGGTATTCCCATCCGGTAATATCCCTGGAGAATCCCATGGCTGGCTGGCCACTTTCAGGTCTCATAAAAAAGATCAGCCCAATCATATTTAAAATTACAACCTCATACCCACTGTAATGCTTTCCTCTCTCCAGCCCAGGTTTGACCAATAATTGGATTTGGGAGGTGAGCTTATCTGCTACTCAACTCCTCCCCTCACCATTTGGATTTGTGTTCGAACAGACAGGATGGATTTGGCACAGGGGGTGTTAGTTCTTAATGGACATTGCTGCAGACCCCTGTCAGTCATTGCTCTCCCCGCTGGCAGTCTTCCATTGGTCATAGACACCATCAAGGTGGCAAGGCTTCCATGTGCTGGCACTTCTTCGGGGTTGACCTGTGGACGCCTCAGCTAGCCTCCTCAGGACAGTTTCCTGACCCGGAGATATACTTTAGTTTGACTTCTTCTGGTCTTTCCTCAGCTCCCTCTTATTGAACCCTCCACCCACAGCCTCTAGATGCCTGAGTATTTTGCCTTTTTATCTGTGGTACCAGCATCCTGATTTAAGCCCGGTTACTTTTTAGACGAAAAGAAAGGCACAAATCCTTGCTAATCCACTCCTGAGGCAATAGGTTTACCACCATGCAACATTTTAATTACACATCCCATTTCAGTCGCCTGATGGCTGGCTTCTATCTACCTTACTCCCCTGAAATTTCCTTGAGGACAGCGAGGTAGGGGGCAGGGGAATCATGGTAATATCTGAGTTTTGTTTTCAGAACCTAGCTTACTGCCTGGTACAAAGTAGGGGTTCAAATTAGTGAGTGGATGCCTTATGAAACGTGTTTTTAAAATAAATAAAAATCCCAAAATATTGATGGTGTTATAAAGAAAAAAAATATATCTACTTAATTGAAATATATTTACCAACTATTTTTTTTAAATTCTACAGATGAATTCAGCATTATTTGTGCTTTTATGCTTCATTTATAATACCAAATTTTAGGAAATGTTGTGAATTGGGGATTTTGTGTGACCGACAGACTTTGGGACGACTCAACCAAGCAATCCTTTCATTTAAATGTCTCAAGTCAAGATATAAGTAGTCTTGTACCTTTGGAGAAACACCAATTGTCCCTGGCAATGGGGTGCATGGCATTTCTATGGGCCAGTCATTTCATAGCCCACACTCCATTTCACAGCTTTAATTCTGTGGGCACAGAGATTCTACATGTGAGCATCTGGGACTTTGTGACAGACTGTGGGTTTTTGTTGTTGTTGTTGAATGTTTATTTATTTTGTCTAGACAAAAGCATATGGAAAACATACAGTAGTAGCAATTTCACCTTTGAATGGTTACAAAATTCCTTATTACAATAATCCTTAACCCTAACTGCATTTGCTAAGTAGTATTTTTGCTTTACCTTTATGTAAGTTTTCCTTAACCTTCCCCAAATTCCACACTCCATCACCAAAATATCTCTTTGTTAATAAAAAGAAATGACAGACAACTGTCTTTTTTTAACAAAGCTTTTTAGAAACCACTCTCCAATAGCAATGGGAACAAAGACAAGAGCCTCATGGGACCTTTTGACACGGTGTTGATGACCACTTGGGTTCAGGGGTACTCCAGCCCTTCCTAGTTGGGGACCCGAGGATGATAACCAAATCTTGTTACATTTCATTAAACAGATCCAAGGACTAGATTAATTGATCAACAGACTCTAGATTACTGACATTTTACCAACAGTTCACGTTTGTTTGTCTTTAACATTCAGTGTTCAAATCCTCTTACAACACGAGAAACATCAGTTTCAATTTCACTACCCCGATTGCTTCTAGATTAGAAATCTGAGGCCTAAATAGTGATTTGCTGACAGATATATGTGTTCCCTTCGCTCACTGCGAAGATGGGGCAGGCTGAAAGTACCTGAGAGCCTCCCCTGGTCTATGGTTTCAGGAGGATACTCCTGGAGGCCTTCCGCTCACTGAACATCTTTCAAAGGAAAGCTTTTATAGGCACACAGCACTTTTCAGTTGAAAACGTGCTGCGAGTTTGACTAAAACTCAGAAAACTTGTCAAACCAGGGATTACTGTCCCCATTTTACAGATAAGGAAAATGAAGCTCTAAGAGGTTAACTGAGGTGCCCAGTCACATGGTATTTAATAGCAAAGTAAGGATTAGAACCCCGTTCCCCTGATTTCCCATCCTGTGTTCTATCTGCTGCGTTAGCTGAGAGCCGGGAAGGTTATCATCACAATGGAAAGAAAGCTAACTCCGCTGCAGATTGATTAACCTACAGGGGAATCCAATCAATGTTGGTGGAGAGCCACTTTTCTGTCTACACTGATGTTTTTACCAGCACAATCTCTCCCATCTAGATGAGAATCAGAATTCTGAATATCAGAACAAGCTAAATTTCTCTTTCCCCTCTGCAGTTGCATCTGTCTACTTTGGGAGGAGATATACATGTTGCTAAAATTTATAGCTGGCAGCTCGGAGTAGCTCCTCATTATACTGAGGACTGTGGCCGTCCCCAGAATCTTTCTGGACTTGTGATTATGGATGATGAATCTAATAAAAAAGTAAATACTCACATGATTCAACATGAAAGTGTGAAAGCAGCTTCGGATTTCTGTTAGGTCAATTGCCATTCAGGAGGATAGGTCTGCAGCACAGCTTCCTTCCTGTCAGTGGAATACTGGCTCACATTCGGGGAAACGGCATTTTAAGTGTAGCCTTACAGATTTGACCTGGAGAGCTTGTTTTATTTAACAATCCCAGGGAATCAATATTGAGGCAGAAACAGGAGGGTGAGATGTCATGGTTACTATAGGAATCTAAAACATGCATGTTTCTTTTATTTTCATAATGAATAAATACTAGTGGTCTTCATTGAGAGCCATCTATCTGTTCCAATTTTGCTTTGAGTTGCTGTGACATCCTTTTAAATTTTTTTCACCTTAACTTTTTTTCTTTTTAGAAGGCCTGAGTATTCATCTTGTATTAATTGCAATATGTGTGCTATGTCAGCAGAAATATCTATATTTTCATTTATCATAATGATCACATTTTTTCTCACTAAATCTGAAAACCCTCCCACCTTACTATTCTGTTTCCAAAGCACATAGAGTCCGTGCTTGCACATTCATGATCTCATTAGAATCTATAAAGGAGGATGTCATCAATGACACTGAGTGCCATTGCAAGCCCAAATATGAGAATGCAACTTTGTGCTTTTGGGGATAAACATTTTAGCCTTGAACATTGCACAGTTTGTGAATGTGTAAACAGCGGGGGGCAGTCCTTTCATCATAACTTCCTAACTTCAGGAGGTTTACCACAAATATTTGCACTGTCCAAGTTTAAATAAAATTTCTTTATTTTCAAAGAGCAATTAGAAAATGAGTAACAATGATAATTTTACTGAAGAAGAAAATTGGGCCCACCTTATATTTTGTCAATTTCCTAGAATATTTACTCATGCTTAATTTGAAGAGATTATGCCTTCTATTTTCTGGTTAGGCAAAGTAGGCCCAAGTTCTATTTTCATTTGGAAATTATCTATTTAGCAACTCCTGTCTTATTTTTTTCAGAGTAATTTTAGGTAAACATCAATAAAAAAACTAATATAATTCTACAATCTAACCTGTCTCTTTAAGATGTGTGACAAGGGCTAGAAGCAAAGAATCTGCAATATTCTATATAATTTCATGGGGTCTTCTGAGGAAATGTGCCAATTTTATGGGGACTCGTAGGGAAAAATTTTGATTTCATGTGGATTCGGGTGAAAAGGTAAATTTCATGGGATTTCTAAAAATGGCTGGATTTCTCAGGATCCATGAAATCTATGACAGCCGTGGAAAAAATGCCCCGCTCTTGCCATGGAGTAAATTTTAGTGCAGTTTGGCAAAACTTTATTTCTTTTACACTTGCTAGGTGTACATTATGCATTTTGAATCTTTTTTGATCATTGTCCTTTATGTAGATGTGTGTGAATACCAAAGGTGGTACTTTGTGTAAAAGTAACAGCAATGTTGCTACTTTGTCAGTTGCTTGCAGCATATGCTGTGTTGTCACTCGCACACACGTGTCTTTCCCTTACGTGGGAGTCAGGGTAAGGTGCTCAGAGTTTTTTTTTTTAAATATATTTTATTGATATTTTACAGAGAGGAAAGGAGAGAGATAGAGAGCTAGAAACGTTGATGAGAGAGAAACATCAACCAGCCGCCTCTTGCACACCCCCTACCGGGGATGTGCCCGCAACCAATGTACATGCCCCTGACCGGAATCGAACCCGGGACCCTTCAGTCCGCAGACCGACGCTCTACCACTGAGACAAACCGGTTTCGGCAGGTGCTCAGAGTTTTGGTGGTCCTTGTCAGGGAATGGAGAGCCCCCTCTCACTCCTTTTGCCATAGTCTTCACAGAGTGTTAGGTTTAGAGGAGAACTTTGACATCAACTCTCTGCGATGGTCCCCCAAGGGTGTTCCAAGGTCTAAACATCTGATCAGAGCGCCCTTGGGAACCTGTTAAAAATTCAAACTTGGGCCCCACCCCAGACTCTCTGAACCTGATTCTCAGAGGGTAGAGCTTGAGAATCTGCCTTTAAAATTCAACCACTTGGCTAACTCTGATCCTGATGCATACTTCAGTTGGAGAGCCACAGTTCAAATCCAATTCTCTTCCCAACTCCTGACTGACTACCACATTGTCTCTTACGACTTCTAGTTCATCTCTAAGGTCCCTCGTTATAGTAAGGCTGAGCCCTGGTGAGGTGCCCTTAGCTGAATGTGTGTGTGGAACTGGGGCTCAGCCACAGGGAAGGCTTCTGGGGAAGAAGAGAAGTCACAGCCCGAGTCTGGAAGCTTGCACCTATGGAAGCACGGGGAATGCAACAGATATAATTAATAACTCACTGATCCAGGAGAGCTCTGTTGGTAACAAGCAGAACTTCCTGGATGGGTGATTTTTTTGTTTTCTTTCTGAAATGGTGAACAATTCTTGACAAAGTCCCAAAGAAAACAAAATAAGATTTTACCTTAATTGTTGTGGCGCCTGCATTCATGCAAAATTCAGTATATATTAAAACAGTGAAAAACACTTGTCTTTAATATGTGAAATAATGTTAGATTCTAATGCAGATAATTAGGAAAAGATTTTTCACATGCTTGAATGTCCAATGGGACATTAGAAGGTAGTGCTGGGTACAGTAACAATCTTTCTTATTCAGGCCTGCCATCATTGCAAGATATCCAACATTTTTGTCTTCCAAAAATTCATAATGCTTCCTAATTGTTGTGACCAGAAAAACTTCTCAACTTCCAAAATGCCTTCTTGGAGGTACCATAATTTTGAGAACCATTTTCACTTTAGCTTTTCAGCTACACCATGTACAAATCTTTCTCAAATGAAAATCTGTTCATGTAATTTTCTTGCTTAAAGTATTTGATATTTTTCCATGCCTTCCAGAATAAAGTTCAGCAACTTAGCTTAGCATGCAGAAATCATCATGGTCTGGTCCCTTGCATTTCTCTAGTTTCATCACCCATGACTCAGGCATACTGGAGTGCTTACACACCATGCTACTTTATGACTCCACATCCTTAGATGTGTGTTTTCCTAAAAGATGATCTTTCTTCCCTGTGCCCATTTTTGGTAAGGCCTCTTGGACAGCCAATTTTGGTTATATTCCCTTTCCTCTGCTCTCATGACAGTAATCTAGGCACACATTGTAATGCAATTATTGGTTTATTCAACCTCTTAAAGTAAGAACTTGTATCTTTCTGTATAACATGTTTATATTTCTTAGCATGACCTACAAAAATCATCAAGATATGCTCCTACATATATATCTAGCATCATCACTCATGATCTTCTGCCACTTAGTATGATAGCCATAACTAAAACTTGCCTCACACTTTCTAGAACTTTCCCTGCAGCCTCTACCCTTGGACATTTTGCATCTTGGAAAAGCCATTTCTGTTACCATGATCTGTGTAACTTTTTCTCATTCTATAAAATTCAGCTGAAATTGCCATAAAATTCATTGAGAATCTGTTGGGGTCATGTATAGTGTTTGGTTCTGAAGTTTATATGGACAAGTAATCCTGTCATAAATCTTCCATCTCTCCTGAGGCTGAATTAAAAGCCTTTCTCTGCCAAATCTCTAGCACAGCAATTACCTCACTATATTGCATTTGGATTGTAAACTTCTTGAGGAAAGACAATGAACCATCTTTATTATTATGTGGTTCACAACTGGCAGAGTACTTGACTCATAGTAAACACTCAAAGAGGAGGTAAGAACTACAATGTTCACCAGTCATCAATGTAGTCATGACAATATTTATTAAAATGTTTTGGGGTGGCAGTTTTAAGGATACCTCCTCCATATTTTCAGTCCTAATTTCTAGTAATTTTCCCTCCCCTTTTCTTCTTCCTTGTTTCTAAGTAACTTTCCTTCTTGATCTCAGCCCTGGAGGTCTGACTTGCCACCTCATATTCCCAATTACTGAGGATGGAGTGACACTCAGACAGTGAGAAAGCTGGTGAGAGAAATATTGATTCATTTGAAATATGGTGTTGGAGGAAAGCTCTGTGAATGTCCTGTATCACCAGAAAGACAAACAAGTGCATCCTAGAGCAAATTAATCCTGAAACATTGATGGAAGCAACAATGACAAAACTAAACTTGTCCTGCTTCAGGCACATTAAGAGGAGGGAGGTGATCTCAGTTCTTGTTTCTTTCCCTGGAGGGCACAGTCTCCAGGCGTCACCTGGTTGTGTTGTTGGGCCTTATGGAGCCTGGCGATGCCCTGAGGTGTGTGGGTGGTAGGACACCTGTGCGGGTGTCCGGTGTGGCCCTGAACGATGAGTACAGGGACCTGCAGGGGGAGACGAGCAAGGACTTCTGAGACCCTTTCAATGTGGTAATAGAGAAGAGCAAGGAGTGTCTGCATGACTTGTGGAACTTGGAAAGTGAGGGAGACAGTGTGAGAAGTGAAGGTGTGAGGCCAAAAGCCGATGACTCAGCTCCTCTGTGTGCTAGTCACTCAACCTGGAAATCCCTTGTTTTCCCATTGACTTCAGATCTGCCTTCCTTGGGTCTGCCCTATGTGGTCACTCAGTGCGGGTCTTGGTGGATGTTTTCATCTAGTCCACAGGTGTCTGCTCTTCCCGGTGTGTACTGATGTTTCTGTTGGCATGGAGGGACCTGTGCCTTCCAGTTTCCCTCCTGGTCTGACCTACCTAGTATTGAACTACACTTGGAATGTGTGCTTGAGGCCACAGCCTCATATCATGGTGATGCTTCCTGGAAAAGCCTATCTTTGTGGAAGTTGTGAATCTGTGTGTCAATCCCCGTGAAGCCCTGGTGCTTGTGTCTATCGGGGCTTGAACTGCCTCCCTTAGTATCTGAGCATAGTCTTGTTTTGGAGGGAATAGTGTCCTCTCAGATGCCATTAATTTCACACTGTTTTGCATGGCCTATAAGCATGATGGCTGGTGTTTTTAAAGAAGAGAAGATAGAAATGCATCGTGTGAGACTGCCATCCTGCATCCCTGGACTTGTCTACTTCCAACATTTCTCTCTCATTCTCCTGCTTTGTCTCCCTGGATGAGTTATTGCTGGCTGTTCTTTGTGTTCAGTCTACAGACCGTGTGTTTGTCCTTGAACTGTGTCCATTTCATTGCTCCACAGTCAGGAAATGTCACACTCTCCTGAACCATCTGCACCAAAGGTCTTAGTGTGTTACCTGCAAAGTCTCAGTGTTGTTTCACAGAGAGTCAGCTGACACTGACTGCTGTAGCTGCTGTCAGTGTGGGATCGCAAGGTCCTATTGTGTGTGGTTTCCACTGACATTCCCTAGAATAGATGGGATGGTCCTGTCTGCCTGTTTGCCTGCCTCCCTGTTCACAGAAGCCCCCGGTGTCAGTTGCTGCAGTAAACTATCTTCCCAGGGCCATTGTCCTGCTTCCACCACATGTGCTCTCTCCAGAGTTTCTCTCAGGTTGCCCGTTCCCCCTCCAGGTAGCCTAACGTTTACTCAAACACATTGGATAGCAGCCAGCTGTGTATCCCATTTGTATTGTGGCTCAACAAATCCATTCTACAATCTTATGGTTGTTGTGACACCATGGAGGACATTTCAAACCATGTAACTTCCCTGAGTAGGTGAAGGTGTTGTGTGTGTAGCAGCCAAGTATAGCAGCCCCCGCCCCCCTCCCCCCAAAAAATGGTGTGTATCCTTGAATAGTGGTTTGTAAACTTTCCCCTGAATCCAATCTCTCCTCTATTTTTTATGTACTAATTTTTTATTTTAGAATGAGAGAGATTTGTTGTTTCACTTATTTATGCTTTCATTGGTTGATTCTTGTATGTGTCCTGACCAGGGATCAAACACATAACCTCTGCATATTGGGATGATGCTCTAACCAACTGAATTACCTGGTCAGGATCTGAACTTATATTTGTAAAGTATTGCCTAAAAACATTTATTTTAGATATGAAAGTCCAAAAGAACTAAAAATATTACAAACTAAGATGTTTACAAAAAGTTTTAAAAATAATCTTATCAAATTTTCTTCCAGTAAACATTTTTACTTTTGTCCCTGAGTTATAAAATCATAAATATGAAAAGTATGTTACTTTTATAGTGGAAAGCAAGAAAAAAGAAAGAAAGAAAGAAAGAAAGAAAGAAAGAAAGAAAGAAAGAAAGAAAACTCAGATAAGAGATTCATGGGCCTGGAACACAATAACTTAAAAAAATTTCTAAAAAGAGCCAGGCTGAAACCGGTTTGGCTCAGTGGTAGAGCGTCTGTCTGTGGACTGAACAGTCCCGGGTTCGATTCTGGTCAAGGGCATGTACATTGGTTGCGGGCACATCCCCAGTGGGCGGTGTGCAGGAGGCAGCTGGTCCATGTTTCTCTCTCATCGACGTTTCTAGCTCTCTATCTCTCTCCTTTCCTCTCTGTAAAATATCAATAAAATACATTTTTTTAAAAAGAGCCGGATACTTTAGGTTGATTACTGGGCCCATATTTTACTTACTTTGGTACAGTCATCAATGCAGATGGAGACTGAAGCCAAGAAATTAAGAAAAGGCTGAGACTCAGAAGGGCCGCAATGGGAGATTAGGAAAAAAATCACCTAAAGCAAAGAGGTGCCAACAGAGATCAAGGTTTAGATCACCCATACCTTCATATTTCCAGTTACTTTTATGCATGTAAAAATTGAACAGTGAAGAAAGCTGATAGAAAAAATTCAATTCATATGAAATACAGTGTTGCAGGAGAGCTCTGTGAATATCCTGGACCACCATAAGGACAAACAAGTGGGCCTTAAAGCAAATTAATCTGGAAACATTGCTGGAGGCAAAAAAAGAAAAAGAAAAGAAAAGAAAAAGATGAAAATAAAGCTGTCCTGCTTCAGATACATTATGTGAAGGCATGATTCTTTGGAAAAGACAATAATAATGCTGGAAAGCCAGATGTTAGCCAGAAAAGAGGAAGACCCAATAAGAGATGAATTAACTCTATGAAAGAAGCCACAGGCATGAGATTCCAGGAGCTGAGCAAGACTGTTGAGAATAGGACATTATGTACATCACTCATTCATAGGATTCATAGGCAACGCTCATCCTCATTGCCCACTGGTCTACACCACTACTCTGAGGAACTGACTTTTGGTTCTGTCTTTACTTTCTTCTAGCCATGTTGTTTGGTGAAAAAGAACCATCAATTAATTCTCTGAGTCCCAATTTTTTCATCTAATTCTCAACAACATTTTACTTCACAGGGTTGTTGTTATATAGACAAAATGTGCTGTGCGTTCACACAGAATATTGGAAAAAATGTTCAAGTGTGCTGTAAGGTGCTAGATAAAATATTATTATAATTATTGTGAATGTGTAAATCTTTACTAATATAACCTCTAATCCTATTTTTGTCTTTTATTAAGATAGAAATTGCCCAAATACACTTGCTATATGCTAGAAACTTACTAAGCTTAAAATAAAATCTTTCAGGACATACTAGCATTTATTTTGCTGGATACATTTTTTAAATTTTCACCTGAGGATATGTTTTTTTTAATGAGAGAGAAAGAGAAAGAAAGAGAAACATCAATCAGTGGCTTGCCATGTGCACCTGACCTAGGATGAGGATACAACTTGGGTATGTGCCCTGACCTGAATTAAACTTTCAACCTCTGGTATAAGGGACAATGCTCCAAACAACTGAGCCACACTGGCAAGGGCTGGGTATGGTCTTAAGATACCTTCATACTGTCATCAATGCTTTAGGTGCTTGCAAAGTAAGTGATTTGCATATATCAATCAAGCCCTTAAGTTGCAGCAGATAAGCAGTGCAGAGAAATAAATATTTAAAATAAAAATTTTAAATACATTTAAAAAAATCAGAGCCCAACATTATTTTGGTGACATCACACATATTTTAAATAAAACAAATTAAACAAAAAAAAATCTAAACATGCTACCAACACTTAGCTGTATTTTTCTTCCAAGAGAGCTATAGCATGATTTTTAAGAAATTTTTTTTTCAGAACAAAGATAGATAGATACAGAAGCAGAGAAGCATTGAACAGACTGTCAAATTACAGTGGGAAGGATAGGGAAAGTTGGGGGTGGGGGGAAAAGACATCAACTGAAGGACTTCTATGCATGCATATAAGCATAACCAATGGATGTAAGACACTGAGGCAAGGAGTGAGGACATGTGCCGGGGGTGGAGGGTGGGGGGTAGGGAAGGCCAGGGGAAGGTCAATGGGGGGAAAAAAAGAGACATATGTACTACTATTTGTAATATTTTAAACAATAAAATAAAATTTTAAAAAAAGAAAAAAAAATCATATAGCTTCATAGCTTGTTGTTGTTTCCTTCCTTCCTCTATGCTTTTTTTCCCCCTCTTAAAATCAGAGTTTGTCTTGTTGCTACTTCTGATGTCTCTACTGAATTCTGGGATATCAGGCAGGGCAATCAAAAGAACTTATTCAAGAACTCCCACCCCCTGAAACATGAGCAGGACATGGGGCTAAATTTGGGGTTCCGAAAGGCAATGGACTAAAGGCACACTTAGCCTACATGCAAAATTCATGACATTGCAAGGACTGGCTGGACTCTGTCACTGTATCAGATATGAAGATCCAAGCTGCTCTCTCTATAACTCAGAACAGAAAAGGGATTGCTTTATTGGTACCCTGGCTGTTTTAAAGTTTTCTTTTAACCCAGTGACTTTGAAGTTTCTTAGTATTTGTGTGTGTGAGAGAGAGTAAAAAGAGAGTCAGACAGAAGAGAGCTGACATTCCCTAGGGACACGTCACGTTTTCGGCTCCTCTTTATACCAAAGTTCTTCTTGCATTTTATCTTATATCTCCTCCTATAGGCTAAAGATTTGAGCAGTTCTTTTCTTACTAAATTTAAGGGATGGAAACTGTAAGGACAACCACTGTCCATTGGATCTTAAATGCTTTACTCAATCTATGGGAGATAAATGCAGGAATTTTCTTGAACCTTATTATTTGACACTGGGCTTTTTTGTTAGAGTCCCTGGATCCCCAGGTCCCTTGACATTTCTGGAGAAACATTTGAATTCTTCATTTCAAAAGCAAATGATAAAATAACATTTTTATCATGCATTCTCTATAAAGAATTAGTTGAAAGTGATTTTTGTTTGTTTGTTTGTTCTATTGAGACAAAGAGAAGACGCTAACAGGCTGTTCTACCCCAAGACCAGTTGGGTACATTCCTACATAATTTTACTGAACTTTCACAAAAGTCCTAGTGAGTATATATTACAAATGCAATTTTAGATAGGCAGGAATGGGGAAGGTTAGGTAAGACATTGAAAGCACACAGTTGGTATGTAGCAGATCCAAATTTTTAAACCATTTTTGTCTGATTCCAAAGTCCATGTTTTTCCCTCTGATCCCAATGCTTTATAGAAAGGAAAGAAGTTGAGGTACCTGACCTAGCCAGGGAACAGTTTCCTGGTTTCTGAGCAATTCTTCCATGAAATGGTAATAATACAACTGCATTGTGACTCCTAATTAAACAAAAACTTATCACAAAACAGATTAGAAATGGAAAAAAAATTTTTTGAATATGCCTCAACTTTATGTCTTGGTCAGGTGAATTTTTAATCTCTTATTTGCCACTGAAAACAAAGTAAGCCATTATCTGGCCAGAAGCAAAAGGTAGGCACTTCTGTGGGAAAGAGATTTGCTTATATATTACTAGAGGCCAGGTGGAAAATTCGTGTACCAGGGGGTCTCTTGGCCTGGCCTGTGGAATTAGGCAGAAACCAGCTCTCCAACATCCCCTGAGGGGTCCCAGATTGCGAGAGGGCATAGACTATGCTGAGGGACCCCACTGGTGCATGGTCAGGGTGGGGAGGGATGCAGGAGGCTGGCCAGTGGGGAGGGACTGTGGAAGGGCTCCAAGGAATGTCCAGCTCATCTCCCTCAGTCCCAATCAGCCAGACCCCAGTAGCAAGCTAACCTACAGGTTGGAGAATCTGCCTCCTGGTGGTCAGTGAACATCATAGTGAGCAGTTGAGCAGCCTTAGCATATCATTAGCATATTACACTTTGATTGGTTGAACAGATGACTGGACACTTAGCATATTAGACTTTTATTATATAGGATTTGGTCATATTTACTCAACTTTATTTTATAACAGAAAACTGTGCTTGGAACTCTAGAAAGCTTCTAAAAATAGACCAAAAATATACCACCCAAGATTTTCCTGTCACTGTCAGTTGTTTCTGAGGTATAGATAATAAGGCTCCTTTGCCTTTTTTTTTTAAACCAGATTTTAAACTCTGTGAGGTCCTAGAATTATTTATTCACACAAGGTGTCAGTTTGAAGGATTTTTCTACAAGTCAGCCACTGTTCTAGGTACCAGAGGGTAACAGCAGAAAACATAACACAACCAAGAACTTTGGTAAGTAGCTAGTGTGTGTGTGTGTGTGTGTGAGAGAGAGAGAGAGAGAGGAAGTGTTTATGCATATTTATGCATATATGGAAAGAGGGGAAAAGGTAATAGAAAAATAAATATAAAACCTATCATGTGCTATAAATGGATGCCAATGATAATGGGTACCATTAAGAAAAAAAAAAAGCCAGGATAAGGAGTTAGAGACTGTCAAGGGAGATCAGGTAATTCCCATCTTATATTGAATAGTGAAAAGAGCCTCTGATGGGTCATTTTAAAAACACAATAAAAACAAAAACAGAAACCTGAATGAGCCCTGTCATTACCTGAATAAGAATACTCTAAGCCAGTGTTTCCCAAACTTTTGACATATGTGTACCCCTTCTATAATTTTCATAACACTGAGTACCCCTCGTCAAAAAAGGATGTATTTTAATAACAATCAAATAATCAAAATATATTTATTTTTTCTTTTTTTGGTACATACACAAAATAATAATAAACAAAAAATAAAATTATTCATAATAAAATATGTATAAAAGTTATATTATAAATAACATTTATTTTCACACCAGACCATCTCACGCCTCACAAGACTGTCTTGACTTAACTCATGAGAATGTAGAATTAGGCGCAGCTAAGCACGGTGCAGTGCATATCCCCACCAAACTCCGGTGCAACGTGTACCCCCACCAAACTCTTCCCATATCCCTGGGGATATGCATACCACACTTTGGGAAACACTGTGTAAGCAGTGGCAATAGTAGAGAAAGTGGCTCTGAGTCAGGAGCAAAGTATGGGATTGAGAAATGAGGGCGGAAAAACACAGCAAAGGGCTAAACTATAGAGGGTCTCAGGCCATGGAAAGGGGTTTGGATTTTACTTTGAATGAGAAGGGAAGCATTAGTGAGCTTTGAGCAAAGATGGCCAGCGCTGTGGCTGCTGTGCTCAGAACAGACCAGAGGAGCAAGTATTTAACTCCATTATCTTTATTCACTGCCTCTGGATAAACATACAGGGTTGTAGAGGGAGTTTAGTAAGATAATGCACAGGAGGAGCCATTCAGTGACTTAATATACCCTGCAGTCCTAGAACATGAAGATATTCAGTGTGTTGGCTTGGGAGCCAGCATAGTTAAGTGGCTTAGAGATGAGCTTGGACATTTCACTGTATGGGCTCAATCCCAGCTCCATTTCTTACCTGTGTGATTTTAGAAAAGTTACTTGACTCCTGCGTGTCTTGAGTTTCTCTCCTGTAAAGTGTGAACAATAATAATCTCTACTTTGTGGAATCACTGTGAGTAGAATACTGAGAGCACCGTCTTGCCCACAGAACACACTTCACACAGGTTTTCAGTATCACTATGTAGATTTTGCACTTTACAAAGTCGCTTCATGTGCTCCATCTCACAAGATCAGGTAGTAAATTGTGTAGGCATTGTTATCCCATTTTGTATTTAAAGGGACTAAGGTTCAGAGAAGTGAAGTGGCTTGACCGAGAGAGCCTAGCCCTAAAGCTGTCGGCCTCAAATTGAGCCCATATCTTCCAGCTCCTAGTTCCCTTTTCATTATCCTCTGCTAAATGTCTATGAGGAGCTCTAGTTCAGGCCTCCTAACTCTAAATTGATTAGTTTTTCTATTTTATCATAGCTCTTAATAAAATCATTATATAATGCATGAGTATATTATTGATAAAAAAAATGACGAGAGAAAGAAGGACCCTTTAGAAAGAAGGTAATAAATTTAGGTTGTTAGAACTTGATGTGAATTTAAGAGGCTGGATACCAATCAATTGTTGACACATTGTACAATTCTGAGAAAATTACCTAACATCTTGAGTCCTTGGTTTCTTCATATGCTAAATGAAATCTCAGTATATTCTCATATCTGCTGGCTAGATTTGTGAAAATATAAGCCAAGATAAAGATGGAAACATTTAGGGGGAAAATGCTACATATACCACATGTGTTGCTACTATTAAACTTTTCTAAGAAAATTCAGATCTAGACACCTCTAAAATACCTTCTGGGGTTCGTTAGGAAGCATTTGCTCAAAAACTTGAATTCTTTCAACTTTTATGGGGGGGAAGGGGAGTGTAGATTAAAACTTTTTTAGTGGCTTAAATTCATGGGAATTTTTCAAGCAAGCTTAGAGAAAGTTGCTCAGTCCTATTTTCTTCTTGACGTTTCATAGTAGAAGAAATTACCTGGTATTCTTCCCCAGCCATCACTACCATGTGAACTTGAACCTCCCGCTCCCATGGGAAACAACTAACAAAACTTTTTATTGATTTCAATAAACATTTATTGAGCATCTATTATATACTCATCACTCTACTAGGGGAAGCCAAAAAAAGATAAGACAACATACTTGACCTCCTGAAGCTCAGAATCTAGTGCGGAATAATGCTATAAGCCATGTGGAGACCACATGTGTGATCAGCTGTAATAGAGACTTTTACTAAGTGCTTTGGGTGTATATTTCAAAGTATGCCTAACTCTGACTGGTGTTAGGTGTGGAGAATCAAGGAAAATGTGTCAAAATGATGTTTAAAATAAGCCTTCAAGCATAAGGAAAGGTTTTCCAGGTAAATAATTGGAATGGGAGGAAAGGTTTTCAGCAGAGGAGGACCTTTGAAGTGTCACCAAGAACAAGGGAGTGTGTTGTCCTCGAGGACATTACGGACATTGACAGGCTCAGGACAGGATGTGTGGAGCAGGAAATAATGGTGGAGGATGAAACTGAATATGGGGGCAAAGTTTAGAGAATTGTTTCTGGTGGTTGATAGAGTGAATGTCCCGGTATAAGCAGGACAGTAACGGGATCAGATTTGATTAATACAAAACCTTGCTAATGAAGGGATTGGAGAAGAGTGGAACTGGCATCTGAAATACCAATAAGGACACTATTTCAATAGGTTGAGTGGAATATAATTGAAGTAAAAGCTACAGCAATGAAACAGAAATGGAGACTGAATCCAAACAAAATATTTTGAAGTAGAATGTGTAGAACTGTTGAATAATTGGATGTGGATATTGAAGAAAAAAGAAAAATCTAAGATTATCTCTCCATTTATTAGTTTCCATTGATAGAGGCACAGTAGGAGGAGGAGAACTTGGAGACTGGCAGATGGGCAAAGGGATTGAGGTCAGTTAGTTACAGTTTTCTGTATAATAAGCTTGGGGTATGTGAGGGACAGTCAGACAATGTATTGTAGACAGTTTCATTTGAAGGTATAGGAATCACGCAAAGGTTGGGAGTGGAAATACAGATTTGGGGAGTTTGGAATGTGGGTGAGAAATGATATTTAGAGATCACATAAGGAAGCACAGAGAAATAGGAAAGTGTAAAGAAACAGAGTAATGAGGTAATCTTGGAAACATCACCTTAAAAGAATACTTAGAGCAAGAGGAATCCATGGAACTAGACAAGATGCAGACAGGAAGACTAAGAGCAGCAGGGAGGCAGTGACATCTGTGAGGCCAAAGGAAGCAGGAATATGAAGCTGATTTAAACTGTAAGAATGGCCCCCACTGAGAATGTTTGTTTGGCTATTAGGAGGTCATTAGTGACCTTTGCCAGAGCAGTCTCAGTGTACTGGTGGGTCCAGAATCCGAATTACAAGGCCTGTGGATTTAATGGGGGCTGGGCTGTGAAGAAGCAGAGCCATGAGGTTGTGCTTTTATCTTTTTTCTAGAGAGTTTTCTCTGTAAAGGGATGAGCCATGGTTAGAACCAGGTAAGGGGCCCTTTTGAGGGAGATGTTTGAACATATTTATGGGTTGAAGGGGAAGAAAGAGATTGATGTTTTAGAAGAGGTATCTAACAGAAATGTCTTGTGGATGCAGGAGGGTTGAATTAGATTGGAGGGTGGGGGAGCGAGAAGAAGACTTCTTTCTATGAAACTGAACTTCCTCCCCATGGATGAACTGAGGTGACTCAGCACCCACTGCTTTCTGAAATTTTCTACCTTTTTTAAAAAAAATATATTTTATTGATATTTTACAGAGAGGAAGAGAGAGAGATAGAGAGCTAGAAATGTCGATGAGAGAGAAACATTGACCAGCTGTCTCCTGCACACCCCCTACCGGGGATGTGCCCGCAACCAAGGTACATGCCCTTGACAGGAATCGAACCCGGGACCTTTCAGTCTGCAGACTGATGCTCTATAGCTGAGCCAAACCGGTTTTGGCAATTTTCTACCTTTTAATGTTCAGGGAGAGTGTGACCTAGGGCCTATATTCTTGCAGAGAAGAATGGGGAATTTGCTTCTAAACTGTGAGCGCTTGGTGTCAAATGAAAGAAAAATACCACATGATCTCACTCATTTACAGAAAATAAAGAACATTATAACCTGATGAATAAATAAAAATAGATACAGAGGCAGTGAAGCATCAAATAGACTGTAAAATTACAGCAGGAAGGCTGGGGAGTGTTGGGGAGGGAGGGGGGAAAGAGATCAACCAAAGGACTTGTATGCATGCATATAAGCACAACCAATGGCCACAGACACTGGGGGGGCTAGAATGAGGGCATGTGTCAGAGGGTAGGGGAGGCTGGAGGAAGGTCAATGGGAGAAAAAAAAGGAGACATATGTACTAACTTGTTTCCCCGAAAATAAGACAGTGTCTTATATTAATTTTTGCTCCCAAAGATGTGTTAGGTCTTATTTTCAGGGGATGTCTTATTTTTCCATGAAGAAGAATATGGTACACATTTATTGTTAAATGAAAATAAAGGAAATTTATTATCTGTATATGGTACGGTAGTACGGTAGTTGTCAACACAAACCAGACAAACTGTAAATCCAAGAGTATCAAGAATTTACTGATTTATTCAATGACAATCATGTCATCATCTTCTGGAACATCATCATAACAATCCAATTCCTGAATTTCCTGGTGAATTTCTTGTGACTCCATTTCTTTCAGAATCAGTGGACCAAATCTCTCAAGTTTAGCAATAGCATTGTCTTTAAATGAATACTTCTTGTCAAGGTAGCCTGCTCGCAGTGCATTTGCAATGCAACTGTCAGTGATTTTCTCCCATGAATTCTTCACCCAAGTCACAACTTCTTGCAGTTTAGGTTTCACAAAGTTTCCACGCTGATTTCTCTTCATTCACACAGCAGTGACGTCAGGACTCCGCGTAATGTCACTGGTTGCTAGACGCCAGTCAGGGCGGCCCTAGAGACCAGTTTACGGTAAATTAATTTTCATTCTGAGACAGAGCCTGGGGGCCTTATTTTCGGGGGGAGGGGATGCCTTATATTTCACTCAGAAGGAAACCTGTAAGTAGGTCTTTTTTCGGAGGATGTCGTATTTTCGGAGAAACACGGTACTACTTGTAATGCTTTAAACAATAAAATAAAATTTAAAAACAAACAAATAAATAAATAAAGGAAAGCAGTTCTGTTATTAGTAGTTTGCTGATAAAGATTTAATAAAAGCCAAAGCAGGCAAAAAATATAATTGATAACAATAATAGATCAAATTATAAAATTGTGGTTGATATGGGTTGCTCTTTAAATTTTCCCCTCCCTCCAATGGTGGTTAGAGAAAGGGCAGAGGCTCCTTGGGATTGACCAGCTCAGATAAGCACTCAGTCTTATCTGATGTTTGTAAGACTGAACTTGAATTCCAGACCTGGAGGTTTGCCCAGCTGCACATCCTATCTGGCTGATGCTTTCTCTGATAAGCAAATAAGTCAGGATTAGATAGTGGCAGATACCATGCCATATGCATATTTATAATATTGCAAACTTGCCATCAAGCTGACTAAGTCAAATTAAGCATATAAGGAATGAAAAGCTTGAATGGAAGCTGATGATTTCAGGATTCCAGGATGTGGTTTTGCCAGATCAGTGTGTTAACTTAATGAGGAAGAGCAGCTCCCATTTCAGGAAGGAAAGCAGCCACGTTGTCCTGACAAATACATCTGTCTTCCTGAAGGTCCTGTGCCTTGTAGACACCCCTCTTCAGCTCCCTCCCCCAAACACTCACCTGACTCCTTGTGAAAATACACTCAGAATATAGTGTTTGCCTGTCTGATGTTGGAAGCCTTTTCTGCTGACCACTGTAATCACTCTGTGAAGTCCTTGCTTCTGAATTCCCTTCGTTGCAGTTCTTTGTTCCTTTCTGCTCATGCTCTGTTTTTGCTCTTCAACTATTTCCTGTTTTTTCCTTCTTGATACTCTGCAGAGTTTTAGACACTTCAATAATTATCTCTTAAAACTTGCCCATTCTAATGAACATTAAGTTAATCCCCCCCTTTTATTCCTAGTCATAAACATTGTTAACCATTCATCATTTTTTGCCATTTTTTGTACCTTTCCAAGTCTTTGGCATTATTTCTTGAATAATATAATGTATTAATTATATTATATTACATTCCTATCTAATAAAGAGGTAATATGAAAATTGACCATCACTCAAACACACAAGATGGCCGCCCCTTGTGGTCAAAAATGCTGCCACCATGTGGACACAAGATGGCTGCCACAATATGGCCAATAAGGGAGGACAGTTGGGGGCAATCAGGCTGCAGGGGAAGGCAGTTAGGGTCAATTGGGCTGTCAAGGGAGCAGTTAGGCATTGATCAGGCTGGCAGGGGAGTGGTTAAGGGGTGACCAGGATGGCAGGCAGGCAGGGGAGCAGTTGGGAACCAGCAGTCCTGGATGGTGAGAGGGATGTCCTATTTCCCGTTTAAGAATTGGGTCTAAACAGGCAGTCAGATATCCCTTGAAGGACCCCAGATTGGAGAGGGTGCAGGCCTGGCTGAGGGACACACCACCCTCCATGCACAAATTTTGTGGACCAGACCTCTAGTCTAATATAATATAATATAATATAATATAATATAATATAATATACACCTGGCAGGGCTTGACAGGGGTGGGGTGGACTGAATCTGGATCTAGCCCAGTAGGGGTGGGGCTGGCCAGGTCTAGGTCTCACATGATTTCGATGCACACATGTGTGGGTAGGGACTTGATTCTGGTTACTGTGGCACGCCCCAGACTGACAAGAGGAAGATTTTCATATACATTTTACTAATTTTCTTTCATCTCTGACACTTCTATTATAGAGAAATGGCAAATAGCAATATTGAAATATTTCCTCTAATTAATTCCCTTTTAATGTGCATGAATTTCATGCATTGGGTCGCTAATATAATATAATAAATATAATATCTTTCAATGGCCTATCATACTGTGATTAGTGTCCTTTGCTAATTTTTGTCAGATCTCCTGTGTTATGTCTTTTGTTGTTTTGAATGTTTTATTTTATTTTATTTTACTTTAAAAAAATATTTTTATTGATTTCAGAGATGAAAGAGGAAGAGAGGGATAGAAACATCAAGGATGAGAAAGAATCATTGATCGGCTGCCTCCTGCACACCCTAAACTGGGGATTGAGTCCACAACCCCAGGTATGTGCCCTGACTGGGAATCAAACTGTGACCTCCTGGTTCATAGGTTGACACTCAACCACTGAGCCATGCCAGCCATGTTGTTTTGAATGTTAGATGAACTGAAGCAATGGTTTCAAGTTTTGCTTCCTTTTGTGTTTAGATCTCTCTCTAGTCCATATATGCTACCTTAGTCTGTTCCAGCTGCTATAACAAAAATACCACAGACTGAGTAGCTTCACCAGCAAACGTTTAATTCTCACAGCTCTGGGGCTGAGAAGTACAAGAGCCAGGCGCTGGCAGATTCTGACCTGGTGAGAGCTCGCTTTCTGGTTCATAGTCTTTTCTCTGTGTCCTCCTGTGGTAGATAGATGGGCGGGCTCTCTGGGTCCTTTTTATAAGGATACTGAACTCTTTGCTGAGGGGTCCACTCTCATGACCTGGCCACCTCCCTTCGGCCCCACCTACTAATGCTTTCACAGTGAGGGTTAGAACTTCACCAGATGAATTTTGGTGCCACAGACATGCAGTCCATAACATCTGATTAACAGCTTGTGAGCATTTCAGGCTTTGAGCTCTGTAGCTTTTAAATGCACTTACTTTTCTATCTATAGTAACATGTTCCTAGGCTGGACTCACACCTAAATTGTTCTCTCTTTTAGAATGTTTGAGAATCAACAGACTCAATGAAGATCCTGTACCATATGTATCACCCCCCCCCCCCTGTTTTTTTTCTTACAGAGCTGTCTCTCTAGCCTAGATCCCAGGATGAAAATAGAAGAAGCCTTCACTTATCAAAGTGTGGAGTATGAGAAAAGATGTCAAAGCTCTTCCAAAGAGAATTATGGTTGGAGTCTATTATATCAATGCTTTTCAAAGTGAAATGTTGTCTTTCTTAATCTCTTCCCCTTGAGAACTAAGCTTAAAAGTCCTAGCTACTCTTGCTTCCTCTAACCTCAACTTATTCTCTCCAAGGCTACACCTAACTGCAGAATTAGATGGAGGCAGGTGTATGTTTCACTGTGCCAGATGCCAACCTGGCATAGTTAGGGCCCTCTGAGTTTTTCTGTCTCCCTATCTCACCAAGCTTGAGATGTTCCGAGAGACTTGAACTTGGCCAAATACTAAAGAATTGGCCCAGCTGGAGCAGGGAACCCCCATATTTTCAGTGCCTATACATAGTAATTAACCTGAGACAGACTTACTTCCTGTTAAAAGTAACATGTGTTATGCTTACCTTTCTGAGAAAGAATGTTTTACGTGGGCTTTTCCACTGGTACATTTGGTAAAAACCAGCCTCCCTGGGAGACAGTAACATGCTGCTTTTGTCTCATTTGAGTGAGATGGGGAAGGAAAGAGGTTCAACAAAGGAATATTCTGGGGACAAAGTCTATTCCCCAATAGTTTCAGTTTATATATAGAACCTCAAGAACCTCATGAATTTTAAAGAGGATTTAATTTGGAAGTATGTACATATTTTATCATGAATTTTAAAAAGGATTTAATTTGGAAGTATGTACATATTTTATCTTCCAGAGAGGATACTTTTAGGGCAGTAGCTGTAATGATTTACTGAAATTATATTTCCCACACGGCAGAGCAAGCCGCCACAAACACAAAGGAAAGGTTGCAGTGGATGCAGGAGCATGTTGGCGGAGATGGCAATCTGTCCATTCAGCTCAGGACAGGGAGGTGCCGGGAGTGCTAATTCACAAGGTGGAGAAAGGTAGGAGTAGCTGAGGGATGTTTTCCACTGCTGCCCACCCAAATCCCGAGGGGCCATTGTTGAGGGAAGAAAGGAGAGACTTCCCTATGGAAGTCAGGCCTTTAGCAGCCGTGGAAAGGAGGTGATTCACACTGCACTTCATCTAGGACAACAAGATCTAAAGAAGGATTCCCATGGGACAAAATCCAGGCTGAGGTCCTATCCATGCATGGTGCGGTGGTGGCTAATGTAACAGTGGCAACCGAACCTGGGAAAGTGGACATAAAAGAGGGGAATCTTAGTCCATTCTCATTATTTTTCTCAATTGGTGGCTGGGAAAATAGTATTACTTATATAGTTATGAAGAGACACTTCAACTTATTCAGGACAACTTGAGAAATGCCTATTTGGCTCCCTTATACAGCAAACACTCTGCTACATGCTGGAAACGCAGAGGGACAGCACACAGTTCCACCTTCCAGTCACGTTTTGGGTGTTTTGCTAATGTCAGAGATCCTTGTTTTTCATGAGGTGATGTGTAAGCCCTCACACAAATGGTCTCTGACTAATTAAAATCACAAGTTTATACAAGATGCTGGTCAGGTGCTATGTGCTCTATTTTTGTCCAAATATCACAGATGGCAATTACAGAATTACAGGTAATAGAATATATTCAACCTGGTCAAATCCTTAGAGAAACGTGAAACCACAAGGCACACATATTCTGGTTTCTGAACTATTTATCTCTTTAAAGAATATACACTGAGTGGTCAGATTATTATTTATTATGACCTCTGAATGCATAATCTGGCATATTGGCCCAATGCATGAATTTGTGCATGGATGGGGTCCGGCCAGTCTGGCCAGGGGGAAGGGACATGGGCAGTTGGCCAGCCTGCCTGCTGGTCAAAATCCTGGCCAAGGGGACAATTTTCTTATTAGCCTTTTGTTATATAGGATATACACTGAGTGGCCAGGTTATTATGTGTTCAGAGATCATCATAATGTGGCTACTCAGTGTATAACTATATACCATTGTAGTCATGAGAAGGAAGGTAAAGTTCTTTGAATTCGCATTTTCAAATGACTTTACTTATGCTAGGGAAGTATTGAAGTTCAAGGGGCACACTGAGAAAACAAGAATTATAGCAGCATAAACAAAGATAATGTCAAGTTTGTGACAAAAACTGAGAGGAAGTAAACAGTATAGCTAAAGTGAAGATTTCGCTTAGAGGATACTGAAATATCTATCATGTTTCCAATCACCCTCCCCTATTTCTACTATAATGAGAGGGTTTTTTTTAGTGTTTTTATTTATTTTTTTGTTTTTCAGTTTTTAGTGTTGATTTTTGTGTGCTGTTGATTTTTTTTCCATGAAAAGAAAGGAACATACCCAAGGACAAGGACCCTGTATTGGAGCCAAGGTTGGTGCTTAGATATTTTTGGCTTCTCATTCTCTGCTGAGTCCATTAGGCTATGTCTCTTCTTACTTCAATTATTTTATTATCTGTCCTCTGCATGTTTTCATACTCAATATGATAAAATACATTTTTGTTTTATGTTATTAATGTTGCAGAGGTATTTTTCAATTTTGCTGAACTGTAACACTCTAAACATGGCAAATAACAGCTTCCAACAAAATGTTCCCAAGGCATGCCTCAAATGGGTGTTAAAAATAGGAATGTAAATGCTAATAACAGTATTGATAAAAGAAACTCTGGCTTCAAAAGTGAGAAATTCAATTAGAAAAAGAAAGCGGAAGTATTTGAGGACAATACACTGTATGAGAGTACTAATGAAAAATTCAACTTAATGACACTACTACAAATTAGGTAAAGTTTTCCCCAATATAGTTACCTGATAAAGTAATGGGAGTGTGGTTCTAGAACTTACAATTCTCATTGACTCTGGAGGTAACTTCCTGAAACTTTGATCACTTTGATATTTGTAAACAATGAAAAACAGGACTATTAAGTCAAGGGTTTACCCACTGGGCCCAGCCCAAGTAGCTTCTTAATGTTCAGACACACATGCTAATAATAAACTTTTTCTGCATTGCAAAGAGGGTAATGTCCCACTGGTTATGAGTATTACAATCATCTAATATGCAAGTACTCAGGTACTTAGACAAAAGCTAACATATGAAAGTACTTTTATTTTTTTTTAATATGGTCTTCCCCTAAAAAGCTCAAAGCACTTATCAGACTGCCTGTCATGAATATTCCCAGCATTATTATTATTATCAACATTTAGATAATATACTCAGAGGATACTCTGTAAAACTTAAGGAAGCTTCTGTGTCCATCTGTATGGTGCCTACAACCTAAGAAAGCCTGATAAGGTCAACCTCACAAGTTTCAAAAAAATCTATGGCAAGGAAGGGTTAAGAGCCCACCAAGCCAGAGATTCTGTGTTCCCTTATCACATTCCAGGTAATAACTAGAATCTTAATATTTTATCTTTTTATATAAAGCTGCTTACTCTGGATCTATTCTCAGTGGACATGGAGTTCAGTCCATCACCAAGCTTTGTGAAAAAAACCTGAACTTTTGTCCCTGAACTTTAAGCAGAAAAATCTGAATATCAAATAAGAATTTTCATATAGCCTAAACCAGTGCTGAGCAAACTCATTAGTAAACAGAGCCAAATATCAACAGTACAACGATTGAAATTTCTTTTGAGAGCCAAATTTTTTAAACTTGTCTTAAACTTTAAGCCAGTCTTTTAAAAAATATATAGTCTACAACATTAATTGCCTAATATGCACTTGAATTAAAAGTTCAATAAATTTGGTAAATTCTTCACTACTATTCCCTCTTAGATATTAACTATATATAGTAGTAAGTATAGTAAAGACTCTGAGCTTTCTAAAACATAAGAAAACAAAACTGTTTTTAACCTTGTAGGAATTGACCAAACTTATTTTAATACCAAATCCTTTTTCGTGTAGCATCCATGACACAATGATTGGAAAAATAACTTTAATTAAATTCTTGAGAGTATTTAACATGTTAGTTTCATTTCATCTATACTCAGTAGCTATATAAACTGCACTACTTGAAGTCAACAATATCATAATCTAGAATATATATTGTATGGTGTTGATGTCATAGAAGCGTTTGAAAGGTTATAAAAGTATAAATGCTGAGTTCCAAATAACTGAGACAGGCAAGGATGTGCCCCAGAATTTAAGAGAGAGATATAGTCCAAGGAGTAAGATTTAATAGAAGGTTGATGCCAATAACTAAAGGTACTTGGAAGTGGGGCCTTTAGGATGTGACTAGGTCATAATGGCAGAACTCTTATGAATGTGATTAGTAGCCTTATAGAAGACCACAAGGATCTCGTGGCTTCTTCCTACATGTGAAAACACAGAGAAAAAACAGCTGCCTATAGGCTAGGAAGCAAGCCCTCACCAGACACTGAATCTGCCAGTGCCCTAATCTTGGACTTTCTAGCTTCCAGACCATGAGAAATAAAAGCTTCGTTGCTTAAAAGCCACCCAGTCTTGGTGTTTTATAAGGCATCCACTATAGCAGCCCTAATGGACTAAGACAGTTGGGTAGTCTAGGGTGTGAAGAGAGGAGCAAAGCAGATAGTGTGCGGGATAGGATGTGGTGTGAGGAGGGGGAGAGGGGAAGGAGGCCAAGCATGGTGTGCCATCTTACAAAGATGAAAAAAGAATACCTGAGTGGCCTTAGTTATGCTTAGTAATGACAGGCTAAGGAAATTAGCTTTATTTCCAACACTAGGCTAGATTTCTTAGACTTCATCTCAGAGATTCCAGTGTGGCTGCTGCCATCACCATTGTTTGCCAATAGAAGTCAGCCTCTGTCTCTGTTCATTTCCTATCAGAGTCCTGGCCTCTCTGTCTAGGCTTATCTGCCAGATTTGCAGTGTTGGAACAAGAATATACTAGGAGACCACCATAACACATAGCTAAATAATTTAGTAAATTTGGAAAACTTAAAAGTGGTCTCTATTATGAGCTGAATTGCTTCCTCACAAAATTCATATGTTGAAGCCATAACCCCTAGTACCTCAGAATGTGACTATATGTGGAGATAGTCTTTAAAGAGGTAATTTGGTTAAAGGAGATTTTTAGAGCCAGCCCTAATTGGTTGATTATAAGAAGAGGAAAATGATTGGTTTCCTTATAAGAAAAGGACAGACATGTATGAAGAAGAGACGATGTGAATACATGGGGAGAGAACAAGTCAAAGAGAGAGGCCTGTGAGGAATCCAACTCTGCTGACACCTGAACTGTAGACTTCCAGCCTTAAGAACTGTGAGAAAATAAATCTATGTTGTTTAAACCATCCAGTCTGTGGTGCTTTGCTATGTTATCCCTGAGAAAATTTATACAGCTCCGAAATATGTCTTGCCCTAACCCCTAAAACCTGTAAATATGATGATATATCACATAGCAGATAATTTTTTTTTTCATGGCAAGATAACTTTAAAATAGGGCTCTTGTTCTGGATTTTCCTATGGGCTAACATAACCACATGAGCCATTAAAGGCATGGAATTTTCTTCATCTGATGGTTGAAGAGAAAGCCAGAATGATTAAAAGAAAAAAAAAACTTCATGAACTGCTGCTTGCATGAGGATGGAGGAGCCATGTGAGAAGGAATGCAGGTGGCTTTAAGGAGTTGAGATAAAGGCCCTTGAGTGGCAATCAGAAGGGAATGGGGATCTCAGTCCTACAACCAGGGGACTGACTACTGCCAAAACCTGATTGAGTTGGGAAGCAGGTTCTTCCCAAACTTCTTCATAAGACCCTAGCCACGCCAGCACCATAACTTTGGCCTGAGACCATAAGCAGAGACCCCCATCTCAGCTCATTGGGACTTCTGACCTACAGAACTTTGAGGTAATGAATTGGTGTTCAGTTGATAAGTTTGAGAAATTTGTTATGCAGTAATAGAAAACAAGTCAACACCCTGAGAGTTTTAGCTCAGCACAGGATTGCAGTGGGCCTACAGCCCATACCTCATCTCTTCCTACCCTAATTCCATCCCTTCTGTGAAGTGTGGGACATGAGCACATAGATTCCAATTTCATCTACACCTTCTGCAAAATGCTATTCCTTGTTCACATTTTGGAATCAGACATGTACAAATTTGCCTCATGACTCACTATCAGGAGTACAGACTCAGGGAAGAGGCCCTAGAAGCAGTCCTGGGCTATTTGGGAATAAAATATTAGGGTTGCATATGTCTGGAGCTTAGTTCAGATTAGGGAACAAAAAGCTCTTGATGGGTAACTGGTCTGGCTGGTAAATTTCTTTCTGAGAAGAGGGTAAGGGGGACGGAGCTATGGTCAGAGGAGGGCCAAATGGCGCTTCTAAGTATGACACTGAGGGTATAGGCTCCCACTAACAGGGTCTAGTGATGATACTGCTTCTAGTTAGTGCTTTCGGAATCTCAAAAATGCAAGAGTTTCTATACAACATAAGTTAAGAAAGTTTATTTTTAAATCAGAAGAATAAGGATAAAAATGGAATTTGGGTTCTCTTTAATTTTAAAGTTAGGTGTAAGTTGGATTTGAAGTGGAAGGGATCGAAAGAACTACCAGATGAGAATGCCTCACAGCAATGTGAACACAAGGTGAGGAGCAATCAAATGCAGGCAGTAACAATGCAAATGTTTAAAAAAACAACAACAAAAAACAGTGAAAGTCTTTTTAAAAGTTTTTGTTGAATTTAAAATCTAATAGTATTTCTTCTTGAAGATGTTTTTTGCATTTAATGTCATGAAATAGGGAAGAACAAGGTACTTTGCTATAATTATGGGGATACTTGAAAGTGTTGAGGATATGTGATTAGGGATAAAAATTAACCTTAAAAAATGCTGAAGAACAGACATGGAATGAAGAAAACCTGGAGACAAAGAGAAGAAATAAAAGGGGGGACATGCACAGAGTGGAGAGATTTCCCAGAAGGTCCCTTCTGAGAGGGGCATGTAGGAAAGAAAGGGTGAGGTTCTGAGTCAGGTAACAATGAAGCTGGAACACCCCATTTTTCCTATCATAATCTGGTTCTGTCTTAAATTTCTTGCATCTGAAACACCACCTGAGTCTCTGACTTTGGGCTAATAACCTTGTACGGATTTTCTGTGTCTGAGCTTGTTCCTGTTTACTGACTCAACTTCCTCCCAGGCAGGTCCCCAACTTAGTGTTTCTGATCTTATCTTTACCCTCAGTTCTGTCCCATTAGAGTTGACTAAGTTGGAAAGTTTGAAACCTTTGTCTGGCAATATGGAGTGATCCTCAACATAAATGCTGCAATATCCTATATAATAAAGAGGTAAATGTGAATTGACCATCACTCCAACACACAAGATTTCTGCCTCCATGTGGTCAAAGATGGCTACCACAAGATGGCCAACAGGGGAGGGCAGTTGGGGACAACCAGGCCTGCAGAGGAGGGCAGTTGGGGGTGACCAGGCCAACAGGGGAGGGCAGCTAGGGGTGACCAGGGTGGCAAGAGAGGTTAGTTAGGAGCAATCGGGCAGGAAGGCAGGTGAGCAGTTGGGAGCCAGCAGTCCTGGATTGTGAGAGGGATGTCCCAGACTGGAGAAGGTGCAGGCTGGGCTGAGGGACACAGCCACACACCCCTGTGCATGAATTTTGTGCACTGGGCCTCTAGTAAAGAATAAAGATTAAGGAAAGGAGGTAGAGATTAGGCAGTTAGCACTGGCCTTGAAAAACTCATCTCTTGCCAGAAACAGTAAAAGAAAATCAATTGATGAATCAATCATTTAACCTTAGTCTTATCACTTTGTATTATTGATTTTCTAGGAAATTTTAAGAGTGTGCAATCTGAAAATTAATTTGATGCTCATTATTTGGAGGATGAAGGCATAGACAGCATTCAGGGAGTTTTGTCATTATACTTCTCATTTTTGTCCCCTTAAAATGTCAGAGATGACCCCAATTTTATTGATTTGACAGGGCAGGAAACAAAATACCACATGAAAACTTGGCTGAAAATGCTATTAAATTATTTCTGAAATCAGGATGTGAATCATACACAACTGACAGTCATCCAGTGCACATTTATTTATTGACTTCTTACTCTATACTGAGGACTATTTTATGTGCTGGGTTAGAGTAATAAGAATACGAAAATCTGCTTTCAAGAAGTTTACATTTTAGGTATATGGGATAAATAAATGAAAATAAATAAAATGCTTTTAAATACCAGGTCGGGTATAAGTAGGTTTACAGTTGTTTGTATGGAAAAAGACATGCAGCTTTTGATTACTACAATAGCTTTATTAAATCTGTGTTTCATGTACTCACACCTGTAAACCTACTTTGCCAACTCCTGTGCAGAAAGCAACTATCTTGTAATTTTAAATGCAAATTGTTTTTCATTTGTTCTCCATATTTATTCTAATGGTGCCATTCTCTAATCTTCACTACCCCAAACTCTCCCACGAATTTTGAACCTAGCTTGATAAATGTATATCTTCCTTAGATGCTTATGTGCTTCTCAGTAACTGTAAAGTTACCCTGTAGTATGTCTTTGATTTACACAGTAACCAAATCAGAGACTGGGATTCAGTAAAAAGACTCATTTCCATGTGTCCCTATGGCTTGTCATTTTTACTTTTTGACAAATCTAGAATTGTCCTTATCTACTCCAATTCCATGCTTACTTAACTAAATGCCGTTATGTATTGCTTTGGATTATTCAAATAGCCTACTAACTGGTCTTTCTGCCTCTTAATTTGAGTGTTTCTAATTTACCTCTTACCTAGAATGACCTTAAAGATTCCATATGATTGTGTCATTTCCTTATTTAAGATTGTTGAAGCTTTCTCTTTAAGAAAGAATAAGGTGTAAACACCCTTGCTTGGCTTTTGTGACCTGGCCTTTGTTCAACTCACCAGGCTCAGTCCACCACTCTCCTCCCCACCCACTCCAATCCAGCTGCTCAAGTGTCTGTGAAAGAACAGACACTTTCAGGAAGCTTTTGGATTTGATTTCAAGCCAGGCTCTGACAGGTCAGACATAGGGTAGGTTACACAAAACTTCCTTGGGCTCCATTTGTCTTCTCTAAGATGAATGTATTATTACTACTCCATTGGATTATTATGAAAACCAAGTAAGATAATACATTTTAATTTGATAGTTATGTACCTTGTACATTAAATATCTAACATTTAGTAGATGCCTTAAATGGTAGCTATTATTAAAATGAATCCCCCTCTGTCTAAAATACTTTTCCTCCAGTGTTTACCTGTTCATAAAACAGGCATTCATCCTTCAGAATTCAAAACAGACATCACCTTCTTTGAGGCATTTCCTTAAGCATATGAGAAGTTCTAAGTTTGTTAAAACTGGGTTTTATCTTATATTCCACTTGTATACCTTTTTCAACAAGGAACAGTTTCCCAGATCCTCAGTTTTCTTATTTGTGTAATAAGGATGAAAATCCCTATCTTATGAGTTTCTGTGAATATTAAATCATTTAAGAAAAAAAAATAAATCTATACCTTCTTTCCTAACACATAAAGCCTCTTTCATCTCCACTTTTACTCACCATCTCTTTAGTGTTTTTATATTTTCAATGTTAATGGAAAGCTGATCCTATTTTCCTAAAGTATAAGTTCATTATTTGTCCTTTTAAACTTCCTTAGAAAATATAGCCAATGAACCTGAATCATCTTAATTATTTCTTTCTATATTCCTTTCAGAAAAAGTAAGGCCCTTATTTCTATTGGGTAGAATTAGGGCAAGCATCAATATGCATTTATTTATTTATATTTATCAAAATGCAAATGCAAAATGTTGCAGAAGACCTACCTGCACCATCAGAACTGATCACCATTGGAAATGTCTATGTACAGCAGACAGGATCAATTAGTGTGGAGCACCTGGTTTTATGTTGGGTGCTGGCAAAGAAAGCACAGGTCTTGTTAGGGCTGAGGAACATTTCATTTTCTCATGAAAATGAGACAAATTACATGGTTTGGTAGGAGAGGTTCTCTGAATAAAAAGTAAAAAAAATCATTAATTAAAGAATAAAGAGGTTCTCTTAAGGAAAACTAGCCAGCACTGGAAAAAGACACATGTTTAGCAGGAGAAAATTTCAATAGGCACCTTTAAAACATGCACAAAATGCCTTGGTCATTACCTTTTAAATAATGATGGACATAATGGGATCCTATAGAATTTGCAATCTGTAGTGTTTATACATTTTATTTTTGTTTTTATCATCTTTCTTTAATATTGCCAATATATCCCTTTGAAAAGCACACCTGAAAAAAGTTCAAAATTTCTGCACAACCATGTTATTTGAATAATATTGTGTGAATGATTGAGCAAAAGATGAGCAGAATTGATAGCATTGTCTTCTAGATTTATAAAGATGAACAAAGTGCTTATACTGTTTGCTGCAGACATTTCTTTTTTTTCTTCTTTCTTTTTTATTAAGGTATTATATGTGTACATAGCTTACCATTGCCCCCCACTCCCACCTCCCATTCATGCCCTTCCTCCCCAGAGTTCTGTGTTCGTTGGTTGTATTCATGCATACCAGTCCTTCGGTTGTTCTCTTATCTCCCCCCAGGTCTCCTTCCCCTCCCCGCTGTCATTTGACAATCTGTTTGTTTTATGGTGTCTATCTCAGAATCACATGAATAGAATCCGCTCCTTATTTGGCAGTCTGCTTGTTTTATGCTGACTATCTCAGGACCACATGAATAGAGTCCGCTCCTCCTCTGGTTCACACCACCCCTACCCCTGGGTCCCATTGCTTCCCCTGGGACACACGGCTCACCTGGGACACCCGGCCCCTTTGGGGAATAGGGCTCAATGCAGGCATTTCTTATAACACTTAATAATTGGTCACTAAATGAAATCTACAGTGGGCAACCCACAGTCTCATCTCTATCTGTCTCTCTCTAAACATAATTGCCTTTGATCAGCTCTTGTTCTATGAATTTTAAAAACTGGGTAGAAGTGCTTCCATTATTAATAAAGTAGGGCATATTGCAGCTTTATCCCCATAGGTTGAGGTGTGTCTGTAATAACCTTGAAAATGTATAGATGTTACACCAGCAATTAATTGCTATGTACTGTACAGTGTTATGAAGGGTGCAGACTTCTTTCAAAATCTTTGCAAACCATTTGGACCATGCTGAATGGTTTCTTGAATGAGTTGACTCATGTTTGGCTGAAAGAGATGAGTCACCAAGAACAGTGAACCTTGAGCACAGACTGAAGCTCTGCCAAGGTACACTTCAAGACACATACGTCAGCATTTCCTTCAGCTGGGTTGCCTGTGAATGAAGGAAGAATGAGCGACAGGTACTCAGAAGCCCTCCACTCTCACTGCAGAGAGCAGAGGGAAGCTGCAGGGATGGGGAGATCCTGACACAGCCAATCAGTTGCGCTGGATTGGGAAGGCCGAGAGAAGCTGGGAGATAGAAAATGCCTTAAAAATGCGTCAAGTTAATTTCACGCTTTCCCACCTTTAACTTTTGCACAAATTAAATTTAATGCTCCTCAGCCTGAGTGGTCTGCATACAAAATGTTACCAAAGTGGTTGGGGCTGATGGAGTGTTATCTACAAAACTGTAAGGAAATATTTGTTCTGTGATCATGAGTAACTTCATAGTAATTAAAATGTCCCTTTCCCCCTTTTAAGTGTACTGAAACTTGTAATTCACACAGCATATACACTAAGCCACTGACTGTTTCTTGATATAACATACCAAGTTAAAACAATCAACTATTTCAAACTTTCTTAATTTCAATTTCAACATAAAAGTGAGGGATTTTGCTCATTCGGTGATTATCGTTGGCACTTTCCTATTCTAATAAATTAAATTCTAAACAGGGCTCATCACTGGTGACTATCTCAACCTAAATCCTATATAACAAAAGCTTAATATGCTAAGTGTCCAGTCATCCAGTGACTGGTTGACTGTTCAACCAATCAAAGCATAACATGATATGTTAATGATATGCTAAGGCCACTCAACCACTCCCTATGACATGCACTGACCACCAGGGGCAGACGCTCTGACTTGTAGGTTAACTTGTTGCTAGGGTCCAGCCAATCAGGACTGAGTGAGATGGAGCGGGCACGCCCTGGAGCCCTCCCAAGGTCCCTCCCCAGCCCTAATCATAGACTGGTGGAGTCCCTCAGCCTGGTCTGCATCCTCTTACATTCCAGGACCCGTCGAGGGACTTTGGAGAGCCGGTTTCAGTCCAATCCTGTAGGTCACTTCCCTCTGGAAGGCATTAGATGCAGGGCTCATGGGACTAATTGGGTGCCAGCCTGTGCCGCAGGTGCAGTGGGGCCAGGATGAGCAGGAGTGGCAGATAGGAGCTGCAGGCAGTGTTGGACTGCAGGTTTTAGTCCAATTTTTGCAGGCCACCCAGAGAGACCCCATCCATGCACTGGGCCTCTAGTGTTAGAATAAAATACCCTAGGACAGGGAGATGTGGTATGTGCATGGCCTGCCTGTAACATCTGGGAAACAGACATGTTTCTGATATTCACTAGAATTGCTGACACCAGTTTTCATCTCAGATGAAATAAATTCATACTAACCAGGCCCATACAAGTGCACCCTCAGCAGGAGCTGAGAATTAGGGTGTTTAACTTGTACATATTTGCAAGTTAAACAAATAAACAAGTTATTTTGATTTTTCTCTCTTATATTCTTGGTCTGGAATATAACATCAACCTACCAAGGAGTTCTGAAGGGTTTGGAGCTGAGAGAAAAGTGTGTCTTCTTCCAGTGCTGATCTTAAAAAAACAAAAGCAAAAGCTTTTAGCTTCTTACCATTGAGTATGATATTAGCTGTGGAATTTTTATATATGGCCTTTATTATGTTGAGGTATGTTCCTTCTATCCCCATTTTGCTGGGAGTTTTTTTATATATAATAAATGGATTTTAGATATTGTCAAATACTTTTATTGCCTCTATAGATATGAACATATGATTTTTATTTTTTATTCTTCATTTTGTTTGTGGGGTATAGCATATTAATTGATGTGTAGATATTGAATCAAACTTGCATTCCAGAAATACATTCCATTTGATCATGGAATATTATCTTTTTATTTTTATTTATTTATTTATTTATTTATTTATTGTTAATCATCACCTCAGGATATTTTTCCATTGGTTTTTAGGGAGAGTGAAAGAGAGGAAAAGAGAGAAACGTCGATGTGAGCAAAACATTGATTGGTTGCCTCCTGCAGGAACCCTGACTGGGGCGGGCCTAGAGGAGCCTGTATGGGCTCCTGACTGGAATTGAACCCAGAACCCTTCAGTCTGCAGGCAAACACTCTATCAACTGAGCCAAGCTAGCTAGGGCTAAGGACACTCTTTTAAGGAGAGTGTGGTGACACTAACTGAATTGTACCTCAAAGAAGGTGGAAGAAAAAGTAACCAAAAATATGCTTACCTACAACTAAACTACATTCTCTTCCCTTGATAATCTTTGTTTACCACAGCATTTCTATAAAGTCTGACATGAATCTCAAAGATTTGAAATTTTTAGTAGGAATTATAGTGAACACATATGCTTTTGCCTTGAGCAATCATAGACATCTGTGGGGGAAAAACCTGTTTCTTTAATACAATCAAAGTATTTGAGAAATACTATTTGTTTTCCTGAATTTTATTATTTTCCTTCTTCTAAGTGTCCCCTTAAAAGTTTGCAGCTAAACCAATATTCATGCTTTTCTCTGCTGGAATCCCTCCCCTCTCTCCACCCGGTTAGGCTATGGTAACTCCCCTTTTTTTCCTCTCTCGATTCTTTCTCCATCCATCCTCACTGTCATCTCATGGACTGTTGGCCCCTTAATCATCTTTTTTAAAATTGCTCAGAGTCCTCTGTGAAACCTTCTCTCTGTCCCAGAAGACTTAGTTGCCTCATCACTTGTGCTCCCAATGTACCATGGAAACTCTTCCACCTAATCTAATTACCCTGTGGTTTACCTGCTCCCATCTATTCCTCCCACTGGACTGTGATATCCTTCAGGGCAAGACTGTGCCTTTGTCAACTTTATATCCCTAGTGTCTGACGGAGTACCTGGGCACTCAATAAATGTTAGATAAGTGAATGAATCAAGAGCAGAATAAAAGAGGAAAGTAGGGAGCAGCATAATAGGATTAGAGCAAGCATATAAAGGCCAGCATAAATCGCTGTCTGGTGTCCAACTGTCCCTCCCCAGGTTCCTGGGTCGACAGTATCCTTGTAGACAACTTTAAGAGTTATCTTGAATTGGTCAACATGATGCAGTAGACTAGCATGTAAAATCACTGATCTGGTAGACACTAGCATGTAAAATCACTGATCTGTCTAAGAGGTAGAGGCTGTCAAGTACCTGTGCATTATAGGACTGGTGATTTTAAAAACATTTAGGTATGTTTATATCTTGGAGAGAGAGTGGTGATCTGTAATAAGTGATAGATGATGGTTTACAAATTATAACATGCCTACGATCTGGAAGCTGTGTTAGGCACGTCTCTACATTATCGGACATCTCGGAACCTTATCATCATTTTCACAACTTTAGACATGAAACAAACAGAACAGTTAAAAAAAAAAAGTATAAGTACTTCCGGAGAGGCCACACAACTGGTAAAGTGTTGGAACAATACAACCTAGCTTTATCAGTTGAGGCCAGAATCGGCTCTTGCCAGAGATGCACTCAAGGAAAGATTCCCAGAAACCAATTAATCCATCAGCTATGCAGGAGGGGTGGGTTTCCTCTCATGTGTGACCAAATCAGGCTCCAGTTTAATCAAAGAGTTGCTGGACTCCTATGATTTGCTGCTTTTTGCCAGAACTTCAGAAAACCCTTAATCATTTCCTAACGGTGTTTTGTTAGAACTTAGGCCAAAGGCTACATTTTGCCAGAATCACCAAGCTTATAACATTTTCGAAGCTTTAGCTTGCAGGGACATTAATACACAATTCCTGCAGAGTTCTATTTAAAACCTTAAGGAGAAAAAAAATTCCTCATGCCCTACATTCTCTTTTTCTTGGCCCAAGTCCACATGAGAGTCTTCGCTGCCTGTTCCTCTCATATATACTCTCATTCTAGGACCAACCTGTGATTCTTTCCAAATTTATTCTCTCCCTTTACTCACTCCCAACCATTTTCTTTCCTTCCTCTGGTACATGGTGAAATGGAATTTTTGGACTGGAACATGGATTCTTTTAAAAAATATATATTTTATTGATTTCTTACAGAGAGGAAGAGAGAGGGATAGAGAGTTAGAAACATCAATGAGAGAGAATCATCGATCAGCTGCCTCTTGCACACCCTCTCCTGGGGATGTGCCCACAACCAAGGTACGTGCCCTTGACCGGAATCGAACCCAGGACCTTTCAGTCTCCAGGCCGACGCTCTATCCATTGAGCCAAACCAGTTTTGGCATGAACATGGATTCTTTGTCCACCAGAATTGAAGAATGAATCCACAGACAGAAAGTGGTATAGCAAAGGTGGAGATTTATTGAAGAACAAGTACAGACTCCCACATGGGGAGAGGGAAGGAGTCCCACAGAATGGACTCCCACGTAGGGATGGGGAAAGGGTCCCACTGAGTTCTTTTTCCCTATGGTTTATATAGGCTGAAGGTCCTGGTGCCTCGATATCCCCTCTGATTGGTCACTATTCCCTTAGACTGGTTACTATAGTAACTACTAAACTCAAAGGTCAAACACCACATGGTACATATGATGCCCTCCTTCCTCATTGTTCTTTTCTTTCTGGCTTCTTCCTTCTTTATCTTGTGAATATAGAGCTTTTTGGCTACTTCCAGCTCTCATGTCTTATATAAATGCAACTGTTGCTGCTCCCTGCACCTGGCTTCTTTGTGTTATGGAGATGTACCTTCTCCCAATCTGTAGCCCTGTGTTTTTCCATGGACCCCAATTCTAAAAATTCCATAAGCCTGCCTATATCCTAAAATCCCTGTTTCAATGGTGAACAAAGCTTCCCACTCCCTAAGATCCTTCATAGAAAGATCCTCCACCTTCTATTTTCCTAAAGCCAGCACCTGAAGGACACATGCCTTCCTCCTGTGCCCAGCCATGGGAGCTGGCAGCTGATTGTTCTCTCAGTCTGAAGAGCTGCAGGTGAGGGCTGCCCTTCTAAGTTTCTCAACCAAGCTCGGACTATTCAGGCTTGTTTACAAATCTCTGTTTCTATTGGTTAATCTTTATTTTTCATTGTGATTCATAAAATCTTCCTTGAAGGCAGAAACAATTTTTTATGTCTTTGACTTCTCTAGCAATTCTCAATTCTATGGATACTCAGCATTTTTTGTAAATGATAAAAATAAGCAGAATCCTTTTTTTTTTTAAAAAAAAAAAAAAGGCTTCTTTCTCTCCTACATCTGTTCAGTTGATCTGGTGTATTCTGTTCTTCTTACTAATTTTTTTAAAAACATTTTTTTTTTGCTAATTAATTGTAGCCTAATGAATTTAGAGCATTTAGGACTAAAATTTCCCTCTGACTTCTACTTGCATTGCCTCTTAAAGTTTTTATATGTAGTACTTTTATTATTGACCAGAAGCCTGTTGCACAAAGAGATTCATACAATAGGCCTTCCTTCCTCTGGCTTCCAGCATCGGTTTTCCTCCAGCACCTGGGACCCAGGCCTTGGCTCCAGCCAGAGTCGGCCATCTTCATCTTTGCTGCAGACTTCCTGAGTCTGCAGTTTTGTCTTTGCTGTAGCCAGGGTGCCGCTCCTGTAGATCCCTTCGCCCTCCCTCTCATAGCAGCCGTCCTGCCCTGCCTGGCCACTCTGTGCCTAGAGCAGCTGGGTGGCCTCCATCTTTGGCCTTCTAATTTGCATACTCACTGTGAGTGGCTGTGAGCATAGTGGGGGTATGGCCAATTTACATGTTTGCCTATTATTACATAAGATCAGTTCAAAATTATTGTTTCACTTATGAGTTCTTTGATCAATATTTTTAACATTTATAATATGTTTTTAAATGCATCTTTTTTTTGTTTTGTTTTGTTTTGTAACAATTCCATTGAAGTCAAAGTTTATATTCTGTATAACAGATTTTTAATTAGTAAAGAATTACCTAGTTTTAACCCTGCTCCACTTTTGGAATATGGTTCATATGTGTCTGTGAAGAATGGAAATGCTTTAGTTTTCAGATCCATGATTCAATATATGTCCTCTAAATCAAGCTTGTTGAGAAAACTTTACTACATTTTGGTCTGCTTTAACTAAGACTAATATGGAAAGTTGGGTTGAAACCTACCACTATGGAGATGGGTTATCTAATTCTCGGTAGTTCTACTATGTTTCTGTTTTGGAATTTTTAAGCCATTTCATAATGTGCTGCAAGTTTTGAGTATTTAGGTCTTCCATGTTGAATCTTTTATCATTAACTTGTGACAGCCCCCCTTCTTGTAATTTCTACTAATTCTTTCTTTGGCATAGAATTAATATAGATACCCTAGCTTTATTTTGGTTGATAGGTGTTTAGTATATCTCTTTGCATCCTTTTACTTTATAACCTTTTAAGAGCTTATATTCCAGGTGTATTTCTTTAGAAATAACATAAGGCTGGTTTTATTCTCTAAGCTGAAAACCTTTCTCTTTTTGGAAGGAGGTCAGTTCATTCAGTTTTATATTGGTTGGTATTATGGCTTGTTTCTACCTTCTTATCCTATATTTTCTAATTGCATCACTTTTCTTTTTCTTTTTTATTACTTGATGGTTTTTTTTCTTCCATTTTTCTCTTCCACTTCTTTAGATGAATAAAATTTATTTTATTCCTTTAGTAATTATTCTTGATATTTTTTTGTTCGTGCTTAACAAAAGTTAAACAATCTTGAACCACTCCTGAAGAACATTAGGATTTCAAAACATTTCGAGATCATCTCTCATCATTTACTAGTATATGCTATTGTACCCCAGTATTTTATATTTCTCCTTTGAAAAATCTTGTAAATAAAATACATTTTATATTTTTTATAATCTGTGTTAATGTAAAAACAAAAAACAAACAGTTGAAACTTATAAAGAAATTTTGTGAGTTTATTTGAGCCAAACTGTCCACATATTCCCGGAAACAGAACCTCAACGAATTGAGATAATGCTCCAGATAATGGCAGGTTACATCTGTATTTATACATTGCAATCAAAGGAAGGGACATAGGTGGGTTACATGAAACCCATTGGTGATAGATTAGAGAAGTGGGAGAGAACAAAGCAGGGGAAACCTGCTTTGGATAAAAAGTAAAGTGATGGACACATTCTTAGGTGGGTGCAGGAACAATTAACAAGATATGAAGGAATTTGTGGTATCTGTTCTGGCACCTAGCACATAGGGTTGTGCCTCAGGGGTCCAGAGAAAGGAAAGTTACAAGTTATCCAAATACTTCAAGGGTATGTGATCATAGATGCAAAAAGACAGATGGGCTCAGTTAAGGTAAAGGTTGACCTTGTCAGGGAAGATACCAGCCTAGGACTTAACTGCCCACCATAACTGCTTTAGTTAAAGTTTATTTTCAGACCATCCTTTGTGGTTCCTTTAGGTCTCTGAGTTTGCAAGATTGTCATGCAGCCCCCCCCCCCCCCCCCGAGCTTGTCAGGTCAGCATGTGGCCTCTTTTGTCCACATCTGTAATTGTCTCCTAACTGATCACCCTGCTTCCATTTTGCCATTTCTAAGGTCTAGTCATCACAGAGAAGCCAAAGAATCCTTTGTCTTAAAAGCAACAACTTCACTTTAATTAAAATTTATACTATGGCATGTAGAGAAGTTCACAGACCTTATGTGTGCAGCTTGATGGATTTCACAAAATGAATACATCTATCTGCATATTTCTTTTTATAGCTGAGCAATATTACAATGTATGAATGTACCACATATTGTTTATCCACTTACCATTTGAAGGACAAGATGGATGATAGTGTAAAAAGCTGCGCAGATTTTTATGTAACACTAAGTTCCCTTTTTTTATAGTCAATACGTAGAAGCAGATTGCTGGGTATTATATGTTTACCTTGATAAGAAATTGCTAAACTATCTTCCAAATGGGACTGCACCATTTTTAACCCAGCATTTTATGAGAGTGCTAGTTCTGAATTTTTGTCAGAACTTAGTGCTATTTCCCTGCCTTTGTAATAAAAATGGGGGGTACCACCAGGGTGTAATTTTCATTCTCTAACTATCTTTTGATGTGTTTATTTGCCATTCCTACGTTCTCTCTTTGGTAAAGGTTCTATTTGGGTCTTTTGCCAATTTTTTTTCTTGGGTTGTTTATTATTGTTGTCTTTACATAATTTATGTTATAGCTAGAACAACAAGTTATTTGTTAAAAATGTGACTTGTAAATGTTTTCTCCCTGCCTGTTTTTTTCTTTCATTTTTTAACAGTATACCTAGCAGAACAAAATATTTTAATATTGATAAAGTACAACTTAACAATATTTTCTTTTACAGAGTGTGCTCTGGTGGTATATTTAAAAACATGGGCAAACCCAAGGTTGTTCTGTTATGCCCAGACTTCGTGATCCCCAAGGACCACCAGGGAACCAAGTACGATGCAATAAACAAAAGAGCCTCTTCCATGCTAGCATGGGCTCTGTCTCACTCATGCAGACAGCATGATGGAAGAGAGGCTGAGCTTCAACAGGTCAAGGGGTGTTACTCTGGTGGTGATGTCACTGCTTTGGCTGACCCTGATTGGTTGGGTGAGGGCTAGGGTCCAGTTACACAAAATGGAGAATAGCTCCACCCTACCCCACAGTACAAAATGGAGTCAGGAGTTAGCCTCGCCCCGCCCTTCCCTCTCAGTTCAGATCCTCTCTTGTATTTCCTTCTACAAGTTTTTTTTTTTTTTTTTAAGTTTAAGAATGATATTCTTTTTTTCTTCTTTTTCAATTTTTTATTTTAATATTTACTGTTGAAAGTATTACACAGGTCCTCCTTTCCCTCTATTAACCTCTTTTAGCCAACTTCCGTCCTCTATTTCCTACCCACCTGATCCTCACAACCTCATTGTCTGTGTCCAAGAGTTATGATATATGCATGCAAGTTTATTGGTTGATCTCTTCCTGCCAAGAACCAGTTCCAGCATGTAATAATTACAAGAGTGTCACTAAAAGGTTGGTGAAGCTTGGGGAGCTCATCAGGGTTGAGTCACATGTAGTTTACCTGTTGGAAATGGTAAACAGCACTTCCCCCAAACCTGAATAGGATAACCGTTTGCTGCCAGACAGCTCAGGGAATTTTATTGCCTTCTGTTGGCCAAACACCTGAATAGCTGTAGGCTATTCCCCAAACTGATAAGGCTTCTGTATTCTACTCTTTGATACCTTATCCTTTGGAGTGTATAACTCCATCTTGCCTTGGGACAAATTGTGTTATAATAAATAGCACGGGGTCCTAGACTAGGAGAGTCTACAGTTCCTTTTAGCTGAAGCTCCTCTGACTCCCAATGACTTTCAGAACTATCTTTCATCCTTGGACTCTTTGAATCTATGCACAACCCCTTTCTCCAGAATGCTGAACCCTTTGTAAGGCTGGGAAAAGAACCCCAGCATTATGGTGCCCTAACGAGGGGCACTAACATCTTGAGTTTTGGTCAGTGTATCTTTAAAGAAATTGAGCCATTCCATTTTATCTGTTTTTAAATGCATGCATGTAGATTGTGTTTTAATATTTTTTTTATTTTACTTTTAAGGTCTATAGATATCACCTCTTGTATTCCTGTTATTTATAATTTTTATTTTTTCTCTGTCTCTTTTTATTTGTTAGTCTGGTTAGACATTTATCAATTTTATTAATTTTTTAAAATACTAACTTTTATTTTAATTGCTTTTCTATTTTTCACTTTTAATTTTATTGGTTTCTGCCATTACTTTTATTATTTACCACCTTCTGCTTAAATTGTGTTTGGCATGCTTTTTCCCCCCCTAGGTTCTTAAAGTAGAAATTTAGATTATTGGCTAAGAACATTCTACTTTCCTAATATATAATTTAACAGTATAAAATTCTCTATTAACATTACTATAGCTATGTCCTACAAATTTTGCTATCTTTATTTTTATTTTAAGTCAGTTAAAATATTTTCTAATTTTCCTTGAGATTTCCTCTTTGACCCATGGTTAGTTAAGTGTACTGTTTAATTTCCAAATACTTGAGAATTTCCTATATATCTTTTTGTATTGATGACTTCTTTAATTCCATTATGATCTGAGAACATACTTTGCATAAATTTCAATGTGGGATTGAAAAAATAAGTGTGCATATACACAGTGATATCTATAATATAGTGTTATTTTTGGTAAAGTGTTGAGGACTCTCAAAATACCATCCTAGACCATCTTCTTGTCTCATTCTTATTCTTGTTCTAACTTTTAGGAACAACTGCCATATACATTTGGAAAACTCAAATATCTATGTCTATAGCATAGATATCTATTTTTATATGCAAGCTTTTGTGTGCACTCAAATATCTGCTGCACTTCTTTTCTTTGAAGTCACAATGCCAAACTCCAAAATCAACAGGGCCCCCCCAAATAATTTAAAACAAAGCTGCTCTTTCTACCCCATTGCCCAACATAGAGCCATGTGGCTTATGCTTGACTCTTTTCTTACTTATATCCCATTCTAATAGGTCATCAAATATTGCTAATTTTCTCTTCATCTTAATAAAAATATATTTTTTGTTTTTTATTTATATTCAGTAATATCCTAATTTTTCTTTTACCTCCAGATTTGAATGTAATCCAATTTAGTCTCTATAACAATATTGATCTATTTTAAGCTTAAATTTAACAATTGCCACTTGCTCATTCCTCCATAAAATTTTCTGATTTTTAATTGCCTTAGGGATGCTAAAACAAATAAGCAAACAAACAGCTTAACTTCACACAGTATGTTGCTCATAATCCAGTTCCTCCCTACTATATCTCAATTTTCTCACTACTCTTCTATTCTTATACTACAGCGAGCTACTAACAAAACTCCTACCCTCATCTAAAATAGTTTCATCCTTTATGAATTAGTTTTGTTTTATAAATTTATGTTTAATCACTTAATGTATTATTCAGGGTGCAGCAAAAGTAGGTTTACAGTTGTTCATATGGAAAATAATACAATAATTAAATAAATAATAATACGAGGATAAATTGTGTTTTGAATACTCAGAACTGTAAATCTACTTTTGAATCACCCTTGTAATTGCTATTTTGTTTACCTCTCTTAGTAGATTATGAGATATTTTAAGATAGGGAATGTAATTTTATAAGCTAAACATCCTTTCCTATATTCACCAGAATGCCTAACTCATAATACCTACTAAATCTCACTTTGAATAAATGAGTAAATTAATGATTTACTGAATGTAAGAGTAAGCCATTGAGCCAGGATGGAAACTTCATATTCTACTTCCAAGTTACACATTGACTTTATGTTTAATAGAACAGTACTTAGAAACTGCCTCATATGCCATTTCAGTAAAGGACAGGTCTTACTTTATAATTGGTTAAAATAATGTCACTTTGATTTTACCTTTTTAACCTTTTTGGCTATGGAAGCAACTGTTCCAATGTCTTAAATAAACATTCTGCAAAGATACTCAATGCTAGTCTTTTTAAAGGATGTAACTGATAGCTGAATACATTGCTTTGCACTTGCTCCCACAAGAGCTTGGCCATTTCACAGTCTCATGTTATCTTGCTACAACATATTCCTATCAGTTTCCCTCTTCACTAACTAGAAGAACTTAGTGTTATCTGTGACTCATGAGCTCCCTCCAGTTAATTTATAAAAGGTTAAAGAAAAATTGTTCTAGTTCAGGTTAAATAACAAAAGTCTCTAATTAACCAATTTCTTCTTTTTATTTTGTAAATGTCAACTAGTTCCAGATATATATATATATATATATATATATATATATATATATATATATATATATAAACAGTACTTCTTACCTTTGAGGAAGAGATTTGCCAAAAATATTTTGAATATATAGTTACATTAAATTCAATGTTTCTTTCTTATATATGAATACATTTTCAGCATCAACCATCTTTAAGGCATCAACCACGACTAAAACCCCCCTAAAGACATTGAATTCATATGTCATGGTAAAGCTGTAGAATTTAAAATATAGATGCCATAGATTACTCAGAAAATACAATGAAATTGGGACTTATGATCTTATTAAGAAATTTAGGTGATGATTTTTGTGATAGAGGCAGGGCAAACCACTAGGTATAGAGGTTAGCACATAGTAAGCTCTTGAGATGCTAGCTTTTTATAATTATTTTAAATTCATTCTCTAGGTAGCTGTAAAAATGAATGCATTATTTTTTATAAACTTTGTACTATCCTAGAAAACATAAAAAAGTGAGTTTTGATGTTGTTTTGGTTCTTGTGAGTGCTATATTTACTTTTGGTTACTGGATTGTATTGTATAATAATCTAGATTGTGAATATGAGAAAATTATTTTGTCTCAAAACATGACTATTAAGGAAGCCCTATTTGGTGCCTCTTATTTATTTCTACCACCAACTCAACATTTTCAGCACAAATTATAATAAAGATGAGAGCTAAATATTAACTATTATGTTTTTTTCTTTTCTTCCTGTCTCTTATTGAGAAGAGAACTGTATGCACATGCTCCTGTTCCTGAATGAGGAAAACAAATGGAATAATATATTTTCATTCATTGAAATGGCACATTTCCTCCTAGGGATTAAGTTAATTTCCTCTTCAAAATCTCCCTCTCCATCCTCTCATGGTCTTCCCTTAATTTCAGATGCTCATTCACAGAATAGGGCAATATTCTGCATGGAGTAATAAAAATGAAATGTAACGAAGATGGAAAATCAGATCTGACATTTAGGAGGCAGTTTTAATAAGCCACAAATTCTCACATCCTAAGACTGCTGCAAAGTTAATAGATTTATTGTATGTCCTGTGGAACCATAGCACAGAAATAACTAGAAAGGAAACAAATGAGCTAAAACATAGTTAGGACACTACCTTTGTAGTAATTGATTACAATTGGGTTCATGGAGTATTATTTATGTCTGGGGCAAAACAAGGAGCCAAACCAATTAAGGTCATGAGAGAGAGCAGAGAACTTGACTCCAAAATCATGTTTACCATTGCTTTCAATTCAAAATAATTATTTTCTGTTTACCTGAATTTTCCACTCCACTCACCCTACTTTTTGAACAGAAAACCTCAGAATGCTTTCTCTCCCTCCTACCCTGCTTCCTTATCTGCTTTGCTTACTGCACCCCTACACTTAGTGGATATTTTGATCCGCAGCTTTACTGGTATTTAATTACCAATTTAGCACCTTTTCTTAAGCTGGTCATCTGCAGAGAAAACCTTCCTCTCCCAGCTCTGCTTTATTTATATAAGGGAATCACTTTCACAGATATTCTGCAACCGTAGGATGGCAAGTGATAATCCTGGTTCTGACCCTTCACATCCTACCCCTGCCTCTTTTCTTCATTAAGCATGTGGTCCACGGTGCATTAGGCTCTGTTCAAAGAAATAGCCTCACTATCCTCCACAGTGGCCAGGAATGTTGAAGTGCTTCACTCAGTGCTGGCATCCCTTTTTAAAGAGGACATTGCCAGACAAGAAGGTGACCAGCAGAAGATGGCCAGGGTATTCCAGCGTGTTAGAAAGATATCAGACAATAGTTGGAGTGAAGTATGGTTCTTCAATGTGGAAATGAGATTTCAGAGGAGTCCTATGTACTACTTTTTGGCACTTGAAGGGACTTAAATCTATTCTGCATTTCTTTAGAGGCCCAGACCAGGACAGTAGGTAAAGATGATGTGGGGATCATTGTAACTTAATGTAAAGAAGGAAATCCTACTGCAGCATATAATGATCTTCCCACTTCCCTTCCCTTGTTTAAGACACCATTAGACCTCAAGCCAACTGCTTCAGTCATCTTCCATCTGGTCCCTCGGCTTCTACACTTTTGCCTCACTAATCTACCCAGTTATTTTAAAAATCTAAATCAGGTTGTGCATTTCCTGCCTACACCCATTTTAGGGTCCTCTTAGTATAAAAATATAAAATACAAATTCATTCCCATTGTCTACAAGGGCCCTACATGATTCAGTCCTTGCCTACCTTAGCCCTCCTCTTCTCCATTGCTCCACGTCTCCCAGCAACCCCTCTTCATTAGGAATATGCCAAACTCCTTCCCCATTGCAGACCTTTGCATTGGCTGTTGTCCCTGCTGGACCACTCAGTCCCCACAGGCTCCCCCTGCCGAGTCCTCTCTGTCATTCATCGTCAGCCCAAATGCAGCATATTGTATCGACCACGTGATAGCACAGTGGTTAAAAGTATGATCCTGGGGACAATCAGCTGTGTGAATTTATAACTAGATTCTATTGAGTAACATTGTGCCAGTTAATTAGGCTCTTTATTTAAAATACTTTTATATACAAACTGGGAATAGTAACAGTGCCCCCTCCTAGTGTGTTTAGCTGAATACAGGAGAAAATATACGTTTAGAACTTAACATAGTGCCTGACATACGGTAAGCTTTCAAATATTAGCTATTTGTGATAGGTGTAGTCTTATTGTTTTTACACAACTGTGCAACTATCAGGATCCATTTTATATGAGAATAAGTCGATATCATGGTGAATTAAATAATGGCCAAGAATTTAAATATGCCTTCAAAGTTGTGTAGTACAGATAAAGAAATGTATACCATTTTTCAATGTCATTCTTTCTAACCTTACATGTTTATTTTTGACAAGCGATAAGCTTTCTGGTTACTTCAGAGAAAACAGGTGACCAAAGAGGGAGCTTTTATAAAAGAGTATTTCCACTTTTTAACCCTTATATAATTCAGGAATTTTTCTCATTCTAAGAGATCCTCATGTAAAAATTGGAATTTATAGTAATGGTAAATAACTGTATTCATATTGTAAAATATTCTAAGTTGTTTTACTTGTGTGCATTGTTTTAGGATAGAAAAAGAAAACATTTGCATTCATCTTCAATATAAAAAGTGAAATAGATAATTTAAAAATACCAGTAACTATGTGAGCAAAATTATTTAGCAAAAGAAACAAACTCTCTATGTTCTTATTTGCCTTCCTAAGAGCACATAGAAGGTGATACAGTAGACATATAATTACGCATACCCACTGTTATAATTCAACTTATGTATTAACTCTTTTTAATTCATATGAATAATTATCTTAATTTTAAGTGTTTTAAAATATTTTTGAGGACTAGCACATTTCTAAGGACTACATACCCTTGATTTGTGCTTTTTGAGCATGATTCAATGAGGTTGTTTTTCTATTTTTCTTTGTGCAGCATATAAAATAGTCATTAACACCAAAATAAAAATCCTGCCAAAAGTATTAGTAACTGTGGAAAATCCTTGGCTATCTATAGTTTTTATGCATATTTATATTCATATTATCAATATAATGCTTGGTGAGAGGTACATAGTGATAGGCACACAGACAAGATCAGAGCAAGGACAATAGGCCAGACACACAACGTCACCAGGGTGGGAAGCTCTGGGCGCTTAGCAATGGGCAAGACTGGGAGACCAGCGTAACCTTTCTTCCCCTAGCACATTGCTGATCATGTGGTTTGGACCCTTCCCTGAGGCTTCCTCTTCTGGCATGTTGCTAGTCATGCAGGTTAGACCCCTTAGAGGGAGAACAAACAAGGGGGCCAGAGAACAGCCCTTGAGCATTAGGCCCCCAAGACAATGAGGTTCTGACCTACATTAAGTGTATCTAGGCCTCAGTTGTGTTTCAGCTCCAGGCCCAGAAAAACAGCAAGACCAGACAAGGGACCCATGCTGACCTCAGATCCAGCTGTATTGATTAATGGTCCACTGACCAATCAGTAGAGACCACAATGCTGAAAGGACACAGCTGATGAATATTCTATTGTGATAAAAACTCAGGACAGAAGACTCTGTCCTGAGTGGAGCATGTCCATGGAGCATGTCTATCTGTGGAGCATGTCCATGGTACTTTACTCACCCCCTTCCTTCAGGTACGTGTTTCTTGCCTCTCTCCTCCTCCGAAGCTTCAAAGGCCCTTCTGTTGCTCCTGTACCTTGTTTCCTGAGCCCATTTCTTCTGCAGCTCACTTCTATCTCTGTGACTTTCTAAACAGACATTCTCTTATAATTTGAGTCTTGCCTCTGGATTTTTTCTTAGCTAGAACTTGAGAACCAAGGTTGCTGAACCAATGTCCTGTCTGACTCCAGCAGGTCCTGTTTTGCCACCAGCACTCCTATTTAGAAAGATTTCTTCTTTTAAAAAATAGGTGATTACTCAGTTTACTCTGTACATTGAATATATTTTTTTCCAGCATGGTAACTATGATTTTCTTAGCAAGGTAAATTTTCTCTGACTTCTGAGAAAAATAAATTGGAAAATGAACCAAATTAATTTCAATAGGAATTTGAGAAAACATGCTTGCAGGAATTTTAAGTGCTCTGTTGGTTACAAGAAAGTGATTTATAGACTGAGTATTTAACTATGCTCCTAATTTCTTTGTGCTTTTTAAATCATTAATCAATCTATGAAACTAGCTACTCATTTTCACAAATGGGTATACATCGTGGTTATTGTTACAGAATCAGGTATTTCATCAAATATATGCCTTTAGCACAAAGAAAATACAGCGTGTCTGCCTCTTTCATTCAACTCTTAGCAACTATAGCGTAAGTCAAGTATGTATTCTCCAAAATTTAATAAAACCACCATCAAGATAGAATGTCAAGGTGCCAGCTTTCTCCATTTGGCTTTCTGAAGCTTTATTTATTGATTAAGTGGCTTGCATCTCTACAAGGCCACCATTCACTTTTCTAAGGCCTTGACCACAGAGCATTCAATTGCTTGGCTGTTAAATTGTCAGCAGGCAGTGGCTGTTTGAATATAATCTTCTAAAAGTCCAATCTTCCAAAATAAGCCACAATAAATCAGAGGATAGAGTCTTAACCCTCTCAGAACTCAAACCTCAGGCAAGCAGTTCTTGTTCTGGGAGAGCCATAACAACACCTGAACAAAAAAAATGCTTCAGGGAAAGCAGGAGATGTGTAAATATGAATATTTTAAGCTTTGACTAAGTAGGAGTTTTATGTTAAAGATACTCATAAACCATGCGTTGCATACAAAATTACACCAGTACCTACCCAATGGTATTCTACCTGGGAACAATTTCCTTAGCAGGAGATATTGCCTGTGTGGTGATCCTACCACATCTGGAGGTTTCTTGTGTATGTGAGGGAGTCTGGCAGTGACACCTTCCACTCTTGATAGACAAGAATTTCTTGATGATATGACTCTAGAAGAGTGTTTTCTCATTCTTTCTAGAGTCCATAGGCATTGCTCCTTTGTCTGTACAATCCCTTTGGGATATCTTTGAGGTGTCTTTATTTTGAAAAATGGAAGCATTTGGAATATAGTTAACTGGAGTGACAGGATTAGGGATAAGGAACTGAAGAGTTCTGTGAGTTGATGAGGAGGGCCCATTGGTCACACATACCCCGGTTCCTTGTACTAATGAAGAAGTATGCAATAAGCACTGAAATTTCTAACCTTAGGATCTCAGTGATGTCCCCTCAACTTCTCAAGCCAGTTAATCAAAGCTGTAGGAATTGGAAAGACTGGAGAGTACCTAGAGAGAGAAAAGCAAAGGGATAAAATTTCTAATTTATTCATGCATATTTCAGAACATGTAAGTTCTTATGTAAACAACCGATATCCAGGAGTAACAAATATGCAGACATGATAATCCTTGGTTAATCACAAGGTAATTCAGTTAACATGGTATGATCAACCCATTTATTATTTAAGTTATTTCTTTTGAACTCAAAAATTTGCTAAATTCTGGAAGAGAACAATCTGCACAAAATGTTCCTCAAACTACCAAACATAGCACTTAAATACAAAGTCAGTAATGTCAACAGTGAACCTCTTAAGGGAATGTTTGTGATTTGGGGGTGGTAATGGTAGTTGCCACAGAACAACCCCAAACTTCAGTAACTAAGCAAAATAAATGTTTATTTCTGGATTATTTCACAGTTTGGCTATTTGATAATGGCTTTTTGCAAGATAATTGAAGGATCGTGGCTCCTTCCATCTATGTCACTACTGTCTCATAGGCCTTCTTCAAATTTCTCCATAGCTTTCTTTGCGTTGATTTTCCCCCTTTTTCTTTCTACTCATCTTCACTCACACTCCTTTACAGAGTAAAATATTTTTCCTAATGTTTATTTTTCTATTCTGCCTTTATATTATTTTTTTCTTAAGGTGTCTAGTAGACTCCTTAGCATCTTCTCCATAGCTTTCATTTCTGTTCCAACTATCAGTTATACTTACCTCACAATTCAGAATATAATAAAAAATAGAACTTTTAATTAGTGTTAATTATATGACTCTCATGCACAGAAAAATAATATTGTTGTTTTGGGAAAGAGGAGTATGTTTTGACCACATTTAGTTGTGCTATGTCATAACATGTTAAGCGACAAAAGAAACGAGTACTAAAATTTTACTAATTTGAAGTCATTTTGATTTTTTACAGTGTTTTCATTTTTGACTGATTGACCAAAAATGTATTCAAATGTCGAGCTTACTAGATTCATTGTTTAGGGCCTGAGGGTACAGTTCTTTCTACCACAAATGCTTGACATAATCCTCTTCTTCAGATGGATAGCATAGAAACAGTATTCTGCATCCTTCTCTTTCAGATACAACCAGTGCCTTGTCAGAAAAGCAGAATATAAAGGTGATCTTCCATCATCTCCATTAAAAGCAATTTATCAATTGTCTTCATTTTGTCATAATAAACCATCAACAATCCCAAAGAATGTTGAAGTTAAAATATTTTTTAAAGAATCGTGGTTGTTATGGATACTGCTAAGCACTCTACAAAAGTGGAATGCTGTTTTATTGTGAGACCTAATATTTATCAAACCTTAACCCTATCATAACCCCCATAGAAAAATATATTTTGAAATTTGCATTTCAGTCGGAGTTCTACAATTTTGAATAATATCACTAGATAACAGTTCCTACTGGAGTTATGAATTAGGGTGGAAGAGAGTATCAGCGTCAAATTTACAAAGTTTTGTGATATCAATAAATAAATCCACCAGTTTGTCCCCTCTTATGTTGAAAATCATCAGTGAAGCCATTTTTACAACTGATGTACCCTCAGTGAATACCTACTAACTACAAAGCATTGTTTATCCTGCTTATGAGAAGATAATAGGCAGTAACATACATGCACAGTATATTTATTTAGACAATGTGTATAAACAAGTGTGAACAGCTGAATGATGGAATACTAATTAACTATTAGATGATTTTGTAGATTGATACTTGCTAATGTGGGAAACGTCACCATATGTTTTTAAGTGGAAAACAAGTAGGCTCAGATTAATATGCAAAACATAATATTTTAAAAATATGCTATTTAAAGATATACTATAAATACATACCAAATGTTTATAATAATTACCTTTTGTCGATGGTATTATAGGCAATTTTTCTTCTGGTTTTCTGTAATTTTATGATTTCTGTTTTAAGCATGACACATGTGTGCAATAAGAGATGATAAATGTAATTAAAAAAGATAATATAGTCTCAGAAATGGCATGAATATAAATAGCCACAATACTGTAAAAATCAACAAAGCCATTCATTTGTTTATCCAGCAAATTTGTTTAATATTCACTGTTTCAGACTTTGACTAAATAGTGAGAATGCAGCCTCCGCCCTCAAGGAGCCTGTTGATTTGCCACAAAGTGACAGGGCGATTCAGAAAAAAAGGAAGGGTTGTTTTGGTTGGTATCCAGACCCAAGGTTCTTACGCCAATGGAGAACCTTGAGAGTCATTATTCACATGAGGTTGTTCTCTCCTTGAAAATGATGTCAGAGAATCATCTGCAAAGCATCATGGCTGCAAGAGAAAAAAAACCCCACAATTTTGAAATTTTTAAAATGATGATTAGAGTCATTGCAAACCCATTATTCTATTTCACAAAGAAAACATTTGAAAAGTAAAAGGAGGCTTGAAATAATATCTCAAACATTTGTTAAAAGAAAGTATCAAATTTCTCCAACATTTTAATATTGTATAGCATCTTGAATATAGACTCTTTTTAATATAATTTTCTCATATATGAGAGAGAGAGAGAGAGAGAGAGAGAGAGAGAGAGAGAGAGAGAGAGAGAAACATCCATGTGAGAGCAAAACATCAATCAGTTATCTCCTGCTCAGCTCTACTGGGGATTGAGCCCATAACTTGCCTGAGAATCAAACTGTCAAGCTTTTGGTGCACGGGTAGCTGCCCAATCCACTGAGCCACACAGGCCAGGGCTAGGATATAGGCTATTATAGATCATTCCCCCATGTTTCCAATTTTATTAGAAGTTAAGAGGACTTCTAATAAGAGAATGAAGGACAGCCCACTGCATTTCGTTGGTGCAGTATTAAAATACTGATTTGTAAATTCTAAGATTTAAAACAATTGGTTTTCACATAAGAATAAGAGGTAATATCTTGTACATTACTTTCTCTTTACTATCCAAATCTAGTTCATTATTCAGGGGGTGGAAGTTTATTTGTTTAAGATTAATCCATAATTTTAAATGTTTTTTGCAAACCTAGAAACCTTCTGCACTGCCTCAAAATAGATTTATGTGTGCCTGCTATGGTGAAAGTTTTTAAAAAATACAATTAAGACATCAAATAAAGTGATTCAAAATTATGAGATTATCTAATTTATGAAGAATATTAGTGTATCCACCTGGGATGCTTGCTTACCCAGGTTAAGACCATGGCTTAGATGATTTTGAAGTTCAATAATCTATTAAAATGAATATCATTTATTTGGTGATTTTTAAAGTTGAAATCAGTTTTGATCTTGATAGGTTTCTTTATGTCTCATTGTCTTGCATAGTAACATGTTCTGAATTTACTCTTTTGATTCAGATGATAGTCAATTTAGTTTCCAAATTCAAATGGCCTATTTGCTTAACATACTGGTCAGCAAATTTCTGTCAAAGCACATGGGACTCATACAAACTGTTTAAGTGTTACAGTATGAATAAGGAAGTGATTGATTGATTTGATACTAAAATTCTGATAAGTGGACTATTTCTTTATGTTTTATAAGGTGTACAATTAACCAGCCGATAAGGATGTGTTAACAAAAAGTTCATAAAGGAGGTAGTGTTCAGAGAAGATAGCACAATATAGATGGAGATAGAAAGAAAAAGACTTACAAAATTGTATTATAAGCCACATGTTTCCAATAGCAAAACAGAAATTTACAACAAAGAATATACTGACACAAGTGGCAGTAGTTAGTAAAAATCTTAGAGGTTAGAGAGATGACAAACAAATGTTCTGACTGAATAGTCTTTTTAATCTGATAGAATGATATAGTCTGTAGGATGATGCTCCATTTTAGGTGATGCTTACTGTACATTTGTGAATGTGTTTTTGAGTGTGTGTGTGAGTGAGAATGAATGTGTGTGTGTATGTTGTGCAGTAGAGATAAATATATTTTATATATATACTAGTATGTAAGTATATACTATATATATATTGTATATATATGTATGAGTATTGGCCCCCATACTATATATATATATATATATATATATATATATATATATATATATTTCCTGAGAGAGAGAGAGAGAGAGAGAGAGAGAGAGAGAGAGTCAAACTGCAAAGCCTAATATGGACTAGAACAAAGATTAGGCTTCTATATTTAAGAGTTAGCAGAAAAACTGTCATTTGTCTGGGTTTCTGGGAAGATTTTCCTGCAAAGTCAAATGTTATTACTAATTTCTGAGGTTCTGAAAATTCATATTTTAGAGATTTATTCCTCAGACCTGAAATTTTGTCTTTTATTCTAGCAATTTCACACTTCAATGTGAAGTAATTTGCTATAAATTTTTTCTGCTTTTGCACATTCAGTGAATCCTCATGGAACACTTCCCCCTACACTCATCTTCCACACTTAATGCTCCAAGACCCTGGTTCAAGCGTGTGTGTTTTTTTCCAATTCAAAGTCTTCCCTGAGCCTTCTAAGAGAATATGGAAACTTTTTTCTATAAGTCATATTTATACGTAGCACCTCACTCTAATTATTTTATTCATTCCATTGGATGCATTTATTTTGTATCTTTCTCCACATTTGACTATGAGTTATTAAGTGTATACTCTATGCCTTATGTGTTCTAATAATTCTAGCATCTGGCACTTGAGTCTTACAGATTCTTCTTTGAATGAATACATGATTAAATGAATTTGTGTTGTCAGAGAAGGGGAACGCTTCAAGCACCAAGGGAGCATTCAGGGGAAGGGAGGTGAAGGAGAAAGACACTGCTGTGCACACTGAAGTGAATTTCACTTACTTCACCATTTCATTTGCGGCTGAGCCTTTGTGTCAGTTACCACCTGGGCTGAGTTCTGTGTACTCAAAGTCAGGCCCTTGATTTGTAACCCGGGCTGCTATTTGCAAAACCCTTAGGAGTTTCTGACTCTTAGCGTCTGCTGAAAGCCTTTTCTTAAGAGCTGTTCTGCTTGTTGCAACCACCTATTATGATCTGTCTTTTGTGGTAATTTCCCAGAAGTCTTCACCAAATTGTTTGTACAATTTAATCCTCAAAGAATTTCTTCTTCGGTGGCCAAATAGAGGGCTTCAAAGTATTGAGGAGCTAAAAGAAATAATGTAAGAGGGGAGGAAAAAAATATCTCAATTTAAGCATATAGACTTCTGAATGGGAGCGGTAAATTTACAACAGTTTTTCAAGTTAATGAAGGTCAATGTCAACAACTTTGCCATGACGTTGGGACTATCAAGGTAATAGTTTCAATTTGATTTATAAATGGGTATTTGTAAACATAAAAATAAATCTGATTTAAGAGATTTTTCTTCCTACAGCAATACTTTATCTGTAATTAAAAATCTGCCAGAGAGAGAGAGAGGAGCAATTTTCAACCTGTTTCAGTACATTTTATAAGGCATTCTGGAAGCTAAATAAAGTTCAAGGTCAGTGTTAGTGTTGTCTTTCCCTCTTAAAGACGATACTACTTCTGAGCACTTTTGTGAAATAAAGATGCTGAAGGCTCAGAATGCTCTCTCTTCCTCACTTACCTACTCCTACTTATTTGTAGGATTCATTGCTTGAGTCCTTTACCTATTTCTTGTCTATTTATTGCCTAAATGTGTAATGTTGAGTTTTATTATATTAAATTTGACTTTTTAACTTTCAATATTCACAACTTTTGCTCCTAAGAGATTTATGTAAGTAAATTTTCCCTCCCTGTCCCACCCCTTAGCACAGATTAATTTTGCTTAGAAGTTTGGGTTCATGGCATACTTTTTTCCAGTGTGCTGGTAGGCAGAATCCTGTGGAACTGGATTACTATGTAAAGATGGCCAACAATGGAGTGTTGAAAAGAGTGGTGGGTGCAGTGGCAGAGTTGATCTCTATTATAAAGGTAAAATAAAACAACTGAAAAACTCATCCAGTTTTTGACAAATTAATGGGGATTGCTGGCTTCTTCCCCTGGATGTAATTCTATAGATTGTATTTAGGATTCAATCGTGTGACAGAGTGATGGTGTAGTTGATTTTGGGAAGCTAAAATTAAAAGACTGAGAATTCTTAGGAAGATATAAGTTGATTGGTCCTCATATATGGAAATAAAGATAGAAAGAGAGGTAGGTATAAGGACAACAGAAGTTTGGGGAGGAACTTTTCATTTGCAGTTCCTACTTTTCGTCTATTGCCCTCTATGGGTTATTGCCTGCAGTAAGAAGAAAACAGCATCAATCTGCACAAATGACAGATGGGGTGGAACTAGTAGAATGATACTTTTGCTTAGCTGGGGTGGTGAGTGGATAATAATAGTTTTTTAGACATTTTAGCTGACTCTTGAGAATTTCCTCCTCCTGCCTCCCCCCTCGCCAGAACTACATAGGAGGAAAGGAAGGCCCGCAAAGGGTAGAGTTGCTTTTTTTTGTGGAGAGGGTACACAGAGAGCAGTTTAGCCCAGATTGTAAAGTTAGAAAATCTCAAACGTGAGGTGCATTCCTCTACACTATACATGGTAAAGGAGAATTAGTGGATTAGAAACTTAAAATAATCATAAACAAAAAGTTTAGTTAAGGAAAGCATAATCAACATTTTCAAAGAGATATAGGAGAATATTAGAAAAGATAACCAGAATAATAAGCTTTATAGAAAAAAAAACACGAAATAAAGAATTCACTAGATGGATTAAAGTATGGGAATGAATACAACTAGTGAGTTCAAAGTTGAATTTGAGGAATTCAGAAAAGTTATCAGGCAGGAAAGGTTAAAGAAAAATAATAATAAACCAAAAGTTTAGACATATGGAGGATGGAAGGGCAAATATTAACCTCCATATTAAAAGTTTCCCAGAAAAATGGAAGAAAATATTTGAAGAAATGATGACCTAAAATTTCTAAGAATTAAATAAAGATAAACATTAAAAAGTTTAATGGTGCCAAATGTTATAGACATTTAAATAACAACGTATTAGAATGAAGTTTAAAACATATAAATAATTTCTTATAGCTCCTTAATAGAAAGAGATTAGGTTAGCTGAGACCGGTTTGGCTCAGTGGATAGAGTGTCAGCCTATGGACTGAAAGGTCCCGGGTTCGATTCCAGTCAAGAGCATGTACCTTGGTTGCGGGCACATCCCCAGTGGGGGGATGCAAGAGGCAGCTGATCAATGATTTTCTCTCATTGATGTTTCTAACTCTCTGTCCCTCTCTCTTTCTCTCTGTAAAAAATCAATAAAATATATTTGTTTAATAAAAAGAAAAGAAAAAAGAAAGAGAGTTTAAAAGAAACAAAATGGATCAACAACATACTACCCAATGTTAGTCTTTTTAAAAATAATTTTATTTTATTTTTAAATATATATATTTTATTGATTTTTCACAGAGAGGAAGAGAGAGGGATAGAGAGTTAGAAACATCAATGAGAGAGGATCATTGATCAGCTGCCTCCTGCACACCCCCTACTGGGGATGTGCCCGCAACCAAGGTACACGCCCTTGACCGGAATCGAACCTGGGACCTTTCAGTCCGCAGGCCAGTGCTCTATTCACTGAGCCAAATCAGTTTTGGCAATAATTTTTATTTTTAATTATAGTTGACATACAATATTATATTAGTTTCAGATTTATAACACATTGATTAGATATTATAAAATGTATTAAGTGGTCATTCCAAAAAAATCTCATTCCCATCTGATGCCATATATAGTTATTAGAATATTATTGACTATATTCCCCTGGCTGTACTTTATATCCTCTCCCTGCCAGACAACAGAAGAATGGCTAGTACCTCCTAATCAAGATGTGACTGGGCTCTTGGGTGAGGAATGCTGGCCCCCTGCATGCCAGACAGAACCAGCCCAGCTGCCAGACCCCAGAGGACAGCACCACCAGGATCCTGTTAAACCTGTACCTCCAGCATCAGGAACTTTTGTGAGTAATAAAGTGCCGTGTGATTTGCAACAGCTTATGTTTCATGTGGTGTAATTCCTCCAGCAGTTAGTTGAATCATTTTGAGTATGCTTAAAATGGAAATGAAAGCTTCCTGTCTTTTTGGTCTTAGACTTGCTCTTGGTCTTGCTTGCATAGAGTATTCTCTTCGCTAGCAACTACATGAATGTCCCAATACCTGCATAGTTAGAGTTTATCAAAAGGGACACATTAGATAAACAACTCAGATTTTTTCCTGTGATCTATTTGGGACACTTGGTGTGGGCTTCCTTGGGTTCATCTTGTTTGGGACTCTCCATGCTTCCAGGACTTATATGTTTATTTATTTTACAGAGTTGTTGTTGTTGTTGTTGTTTTTCTCTTTCTTTTCTTTTATTTCTTTTTAAGTCACCTGTTTAATAAGTGACCTGTATCAAATCTGCTTACATTTTAAAATAAGATAAAAATCAAGACTATTTCACCTCCTAGTAGATAGATAACTTCTTAAACATTCAGTCTCTACTCTACACTTTTAATAGAGGCTGAGTGCTTCTTCATTATTTATTTATTCTAGAATACACTTACAAATATGAACTGTCATTATTGGAGTTTGTTATACCATTAGCTTTAAATTTTCATAAACTATCAAACAGGTGACAAATGAAAAGTTAAAGAGGATTATTATTGTAAGAAAAGTAAGGAAGAAATACACTTAGTATAACAGAAAAAATTATAGACTATGTAAAATTTACTAAATATTGCTGATAAAAAATATATATTTTCCAAGCTTTCAAAATATTGAATCCATTTTAATTATGGGAATGTCCTTAAAAATCCTAAGCCAGGAAATTCATTTCATTTTTGTCTTTGTAAAAATGGTAAACTGACTTTTATTTTGATATGTTTCCATTTATAAGAATATACTCCACATGCCTCAAAAAGGAATTTAGGTTTGGAGGATCAATGAAGGCTTCTCAAAGAGATGATCTCTAAGACCCGACAGATGAATAAAAGTTAGATAACAAAAAGTTTGAGAATAGGAAGACTGTTTCCAATGGAGAGGACTTATGTGAAGTCTAGAGTCATAATTATGAATATATAATAGATCTCCCTACTGCTTAGAAAATATGGTCAGATGCTAGCAAATACTGACTGAAGGCAAAATCATTCCTTTCTATTTTGCATTTGTCCTTACCACTATGAAAAAGTTGTTATCAAAATGGCATGGATAAAAAAGCACCATTAAGAGTGAATCGAAGTCCCAGAATATATAAAAAGAAAAGATTATAAAAAGCCACCCGGACATTTTAAATGAATTCTAGTTTGCAGCCATAGACAAATTATATTCCGACGTGTTGAAAGGACTTACAGATGTAATCACAGAATGACTGGCAGTATTCTACAGAAACCATAGAGAAAAGGGCTGGTACCAGGAGATGTGATCTGAACAAATATCACCCCAGTTTTCTCCCATGGTAAAAAGACGGAGACCAGGAGCTATTAAATCAGCCATGTTGATCTTTGATAGCATTCTAGAATGGATTACTTTAACAAGGAATTGAGAGTACTTAAAAAATAATGAAACTACCTATAGGGTCCTGTCTGAGATCAATAAAAACATCTCTGCCAAATTAGCCTTTTTTTTTTTTTTTTTTTTTTAATATGGTGAGTAGCCTGAGAGATTTTAGGAGGCTGCAATACTAGTATATAGGTAAGGATTTCGATGAAATCAGTCAGAATGTCCTTGTCGACTGACATAGATATATGCTTGGGCAATAGGAGGAGGAGGATGTGTAGTTGGTTGAATGACTGTGCATAATTAGTAATTTGGTGTTAGCTCCTTAGAGAGGTTTCTCATGGTGTGTCCCATGACTGTGTCACATTTTTAAATGCAATCTGGGTGAAGAGACAGCAGTCTGGAAGAAGTCAGATAATATATTAACATAATTTAAAAATGTCTTAGCAGATAGGACAATGCATAAAAATCAGGGCTTTGAGGTTTAGCAATAGAGATGCATGTTAAGTTTTGGCTTTTAAAATAAGTTATGTAAGAGTTTTTATTTTTTTAAATAAATTTTTATTGATTTCAGAGAGGAAGGGAGAGGGAGAGAGAGGTAGAAACATCAACAGTGAGAGATTAGAATCATTGATTGGCTACCTCCTGCATGCTCCACACTGGGGATCAAGCCCACAACCCGGGCATGTGCCCTTGACTAGAATCGAACCTGGCACATTTTATTCCACAGGCTGATGCTCTATCCACTGAGCCAAACAACTAAGGCATAAGAGTTTTTAAAAGTTCATCTTTAAGCAATAAAAAGCAAAATAAAAAGCACTTTAGCTTTTTTTTTGTTAACCACAAAATGTAAAAGTTGCACTGGCTTAAAAAAAAAAAAGTGAATTCAAACTAAAACTGCATTGCATAATAAAGGAAGTTTCCCAAACGAGGAATCAGACAGATTCCCAGGATTTCACTGAACTTGGGCTCTAGTCTGATCCAACCTAAGCATTAAAGATAGTTATAGATGCATGGTGGACAGAAGACATAGTTACCTCCTCAGTGTCTATCCCACCTGTCCTGTTGATTGACACCAGCCACAATGTGTGACTGGACTTGACCTCATCAAGGTTTCAAGGGTAGGCTATGCCCAGAAAAGAGCAATCAGGAAAATTCCCTCTTCCTTTGCACTGTAATTGGCTCAATTAATCCAGGCTTAAGTTTATCAGTGTGTGGCATTCCCCTGGTTTTAGGGATTGGTTCAGGGGTGGCCAATTGATGTAAATCTCAGTGTTTTCTTTTTCCCAGCAGTTAATGGGAAGCAACCTGCTTCTCCTGCTGAAAGAAGCATCATGCAGTACTAATTGCTGCTGGCAGGCATTCAACAACTGTGAGCGAAGTCAGCTTAAGGATAAAGTTAAAGAAGAGATGAAGGCGGAGAACAGCAAACCAAAGGAAAATGGATTCCGACCACACTATGCTGAAATTGACCTGAGGTTGGGGTTTTTAGTTACTCTTTAAGCAAAATTGAATATTTTTAAATCACTTTTAACTAAAAGCATTCTAACAGATCCAAGGGCCACATCCTAAAGAGATTATTGTTAAAACAGAGGGAGGCCATTCCTGAAGAAGTTTGGAAGAACTCAGGAAGAGAGAAGCTCATGGGTTATATGTTTTGTTTAGAAACATCTGCCTCAAGGAAGAGAGAATGGATTGTTGTTACTGTCTGATAATTCTGGGCTGGAAGTGTTGCTACAGAGTCGTGGGAAGAGAAATTTTGGCTCAATGTAAGACACTGAGAATTACTCTTTCAAAGAACATTTCTAATTTTTAGAGGCATTCCATTGTAGAAAGAGCTGCTTGCCAATTACTGGAAGTGCTAAAGCAAAGAATAATGAACCATCTGTAAGTTCTATTTAGCTGCAGGATTTGATGGTATTTTGCCATTCCTCACTATTTAAATGGAGATAAGGTAGTTACTAGATTGGGAGAGCTTGGTTCCAGCCCCAGCTTCCCTGTATGATGTGATCTATATTTTTCCTGGTCTGTGACCTCATCTGAAGAGTGAACGGGTTAGAATAAATGGTTTCTCAAACTGTTTCTAGCTCTAAAAATATTTTACACCCAAAGAAAATTGCTGGAATTGAGACAACAAGGCTTTGGGCCTGCCACCTCTCAAGATAATAGTAAAAATCTAAAAATGGGAAATGAAAATATCAGCTTCCCATTAATCACATTACTTCTCAAAGTTAGAATGGGGATTGCCTTGGGAAATGCCACCTAGATCGAATTCCTAATAATATTATGAGCATGTTTCAGAAATGGAACTTTCTACTGAATGAATTATCAAAAATCCACTCAATTAACAAGAAGGTAGGGGGCACCTGCATCCCCAGGCCTGTGCTGGAAACTGTAGTAGAGAAAACCTTACTTGTTCAGCTTTGTGTAAGATACAAATTGAATCATAATCTTTGGTGTGGTACATCCTCTGTTTTTCATAGGCCATATAATATCTCCCTTAGTTTTTGCTCTTAGAACTGAATCCAGGATATTGATAAAATTTTCAATATAGAAAGAAAAAGAGAAGATAAAACTGTATCATTATACATTTTTATTAGATTATTTTGAGAGTTCCAGAAAAATCCTTTAAATAAAGGTTATAAGTCTATTTTACCCTACCTATACACACTTATGCAATATTATACTGAAATTATATTAAACAATAAATAAATATCTGTATACTAACTTATTTAAGTGTATACTTTTTAGAAAATATAAACCAACAAATAGAAAGTTCATAAACATCCTGGGCATGTATTTAATGAATTTCTAGTGTGTATTTATTATTGTGCTGGTGCAGTGGAATCTGTATAAAATGTAGTTCCTGACTCCTAGGAAGTAAAATGGGAAGGACCAAAAGGGATGAATGAGCTTTTCAGTAATTTTGTTGTACATGTGCAAGTCTATGTGGTATTTGCCATGGTTGTCAGAGGAGAATGGGGGTGGCTGGGGGGAGAATTGCAATCTGGGAGAGAGTGGGTCTCAGCAGGGCCTTGAAGAATGGTTGGGCAGAAATTTAAGGGGTGGGAGAGGTGAAGAAAGCTACTTAGGAGAAGAAAGAGGCAGAGTTGTGAAGGCTCATAAGCCATAGGTTTTCATATGGCTATGAAGATACTGACTTTATTAGGCAGAAGAATGGGGGGCTCATGGGGAGTAAGAATGCGACCAGTTTATGCCATGTCTTAAAAGTAAAGCAAAGTCATTAAAACTACACAAGATTTGAAGGAGGGAGATCTAGCATGCTTTTGAGCAGAGAGTACCAAAAGCCATGCTTAGTGAGGTGTACACTGGCAGTGAAATACAACATGAATTGAAGGATAAAAAAGGCTTGCTGGGAAGCTGCTGTAATAATCTCTGTGTGAAAGATGATGTCAAGAAATGCGTAATTAAAATACTGATAACAAGATTAAAGCTTGTGTTTAGAGGAAAAGAAGTTTGATAACTGATTGCATATAATAATTAATTCATGTCGGACTTCTGAGTTTGGAAAACAGTCATTTTCTCTTTAGTATAAATTATATCAAGCCATCCTTTGAGTCTGTATGCATACATCCAGTTACCCAAGCAGACTGTAAGCTTTTTGTAAACTTCCGAAAGAGAATATGTCCTGCATTGTGAGGCTCCAGTCTATTGAGGAGATGAAGGTGGAAAGGGTTATTTTCCAACCTAAGTAACCAAGGTGTTCTATCTATATCTCTAATTCTTTCACCAGGATAAGATGATTGACTGTTTTTAGCAAGTGTTTGTTATATTTGAACTAGAGGCCTGGGGCACAATATTTGTGCTCGGGTAGGGTCCTTAGGCCTGGCCAGGGATCAGGGCAGATTGGGACCTTCCAGATGCCAACCAGGGCCTTCCTTCATTTCATGCCGCCCCCTGGTGGTCAGCTCACATCATAGTAACCTAGCAAACCCCCAGTCTCCCAGTTGAACTCCTGAGGGGACATTTCCATAAACCCTCATTCTAGAAGAACTTGACTCTTGCTTTCTTTTGTATGGCATAAGGAATTATTTTATCATACAAAATTATGCATAAAGTGAGTACACAAACATTTGCTCAAGGTCCCTTTACTTTTTAAATGTTGTTTTCATCTTTTTTATCTTGGACAACCAGCTCAATCTTTTGTCCTCCAGTTTGCATTGTCACCAGACACATTGGACACCAGGGTGCAGTTTGCTCTATATTATATGTTGTATGTTATAAATGTGGTTTGGATGATGTACATGGTTAATAATTAAAAAGCTCCATGTGCTGAGAAATGCAGAATTCATTATGGGAATCCAATAAGAAAGTGAAGATGCTACATCTATTACTTATTTCTGCAATCAATCGTGTTGATGGGTGCACAATTACTTTGGGGAGAATAAAACTCCTGAGATAGATCCCAAGAGGAAAACAGTAGCTAAGCTGAAAACATTTAAAAAACTAAAACATTGAATATAGGTTCATTTGGTTTTACTTTGTTTAAATTTTCAGAATATAGTTGGATTTCTAAATGGTACTGAGAGGTAATTATATTGTGAAATAGAAAAAAAAAACCCATGTGGTTGGAAGTGACTTAGATTATCCCTCCCTTTCAAAAGGAGGAAGGCAGAGTATGTGTGCAGGGATACAGGATTGCAGGTGGTAAGATAAGGATGCTCCCTTTTTTAAAATTTTATTTTACTATTTAAAGTATTACATATAGTAGTACATATATCTCCTTTCCCCCCCTATTGATTTCCCCCCAGCCTCCCCTTACCCCTGCCACATATACCATTTGCAGCAGCATGGATGGAACTGGAGAGCATTATGCTAAATGAATCAAGCTAGGCAATGAAAGAAAGATACCACATGATGTCACTCATTTATGGAAAATAAAGAACATTATAACCTGATAAACAAAAAATATAGATAAAGACTGAAAAATTACAGTGGCAAGGCTGGGCAGTGTTGGGGAGAGGGGGAGAGAGATCAACCGAAGGACTTGTATGCATGCATATAAGAACAGCCAATGGACACATGTGACAGGATGCTCCCTTTTTATGGATTTTTATTGTTCATGGTACAAGAGGCAAAATTATCACCTATGCAGGATTAAATAGGGAGGTGAGTGAATGGAATAGTTATTCTGTACTGGAAAAGAGACCTAATTAGTAAAATACAGAATCACTGGGCAGTGCAGAAGACATTTGCCTCTATAAATTTAAAGTAAAACTGACCATATTTTAAAATTCAGTTTCAACTACACAGGCTTGTGAGTGCAGGTGAAGAACTAGATTTAACCTGATTAGATTTATGTCAGGCAAGAAAGATTGCAGAAGAAAGGGGTATGCAAAGCAGCAACTGTAATAATAATGAATGGAATCCAAGCAGGTAAAGAGAAAGAAAGGATGTGGTGTGGTAGAAAAATTGTAAGAGTGGAGGTCCTGGATGTTTGAAGGGGAAAGATGAGAGGTGGTTATCACATTGTGGGATGTTAGACACTGAGACTGGAAGATGGAGCAATATTGATAATGACAGATCAGAGAGGTAGGTAGTAGAGGGCTTGGCAGCAAGAAACTGTGGGGTCTTGGTTTTGAAGGGATCTTCTCATATCTGTTGAAGTCACGAAGACTCATGGTAGGATTAACAATAGAGGGACGAACCAGTGATGTAAGAATTAAAGTCTTCACTGAATGAGAGGCAGAGGCTGGGGAGACTGAAGAAAACGGCATCAAACGGAGGGAGACAATGTGAGACGGACTTCAAGAGAATGGACTCTGGAGCCCAATTGCCAGGATTCCAATCCTGGCTCTAATATTTTCTAGCCATGTGACCGCAGACAACCAGTACCACAACTGTATCTATACAATTAACACACGAATGGCTCATAGTGTTGTAGTGAGGGTTAAATCTGATCAGTGCCTGGCACAGACTAATTCTACAAATGTCATTAGCTCAGGATATAAACTGATAGGCAGTGTTTTTATTGTGTGTGTGTGTGTGTGTGTGTGTGTGTGTATGTGTGTATGTGTGTATGTGTGTAAGCAAGCATGTATTTCTCAGGGAGCATACAGGAACCAACAATAAATAATAAGACCCAGAATGACATAAGATACTGGAAAGAAAAGTTCTGACACTCGAGAAGGCTTCAGGGGAAGCTTCGGCCATGGGGAGGTTCAAGTTTCAGTGAGAGCACAAAGGTAATGAGGATGCTGAGCAGAGGCTGGAGATACAGGGATTAGTTGATAACAACTATGAGTTCCAGAACACACAGGCGACGTTTAAGGTGGTGTGGAGAAGAAGATTAGGCCAGATTGCAGGACACAGACATGCAGAGCCACGTAGAGACAAGTATCCTCTTCATAATGGGTCACTTGGGAGGTCTGGGCTGGTGCTGCTGAGTCAGGTAAACCAATAACGTGAGACTCATTCCTTCTGGTGTCTGGTCTCACACAGTGTTTCAGAAGATGGAGTGTGAACTTCCTACAGAAGACTGGCAGAGCTCCTCTGCGCCCGTGTGTAGGCTGTGTGTAGGCTAGAGTCAGTTACTGCCTAGCAGGGAAGCCAGAACACTTCCAAGTAAGCGTTAGTGCTGAAACTAAATCCTGACAGCTAATTCAGGTCCCAGACTAGATGAAAACATCATGATATACTTCAAAGCAACTATATTTTTTTACTGAGGCATCGTATATAATAAGAGAGGAATATGCTAATTATCTATTAAGCAGATCTGCAGGAGGGTGGGGCAGGGAACTACAAGCAGGTGGTGAAAAGCTACAGGAGGGGGCAGGGCAGCAAGTTGTGAGAGTGGACCGGAATCAGAGAGCTACCAGCAGCAGTGGGCAGGTGGGCAGGTGGCCAGCTGAAACAAGCGGCAGCAAGTTACTCGGGCACGAATTCGTGTATCATAATAATAATCATATAATCAATTGTTTGTTTATTTAATGATTTTTCTCTCTCACAGAATGAGCAAGATGTACCGGTATGTCTCTTCTATTCACTGATGGAGCTTCAGAGCTTTGCACATAGTAGGCTATGTCTATACCTAAGTATCTCTATATATTGTACCTCTATGTACATCTATATTTATAGCATCTGTCTTTGTGAGGGAGTTATGTTACTGTTTGAATTTCCAAGAGTAGACTTATTGGCAATGGTCATACTTAATTTTTTTCAATACATTTTATTGATGTTTAACAGAGAGGAAGGGAGAGGGATAGAGAGCTAGAAACATCGATGAGAAAGAAACATCGACCAGCTGCCTCCTGCACACTCCCCACTGGGGATGTGCCCATAACCAATGTACATGCCCTTGACCAGAATCAAACCCAGGACCTTTCAGTCCGCAGGCCAATGCTCTATCCACTGAGCCAAACCAGTTTCGGCAGGTCATACCTAATTTTAAAGTTTTTTTCCCCAAGCCGACTGCCTTATGTTCTCTTTTCAGTGGTTTCAAGGTTGTTTGAAAGAGCAGCACCATGGGTAATGAGCTACTTGTCTACAACTATCCCAGGGTTTTACTAGAAGCATCTTTCTAGACTGTTCTCAAGGGAAAACAATGAGAACTTGACCAAAGGAATGAAATGTTTAAACTTGATTAGCAACATGTGATGAAATTAGCCAAAATAAGAGTTCAGTTGAGGCGTCATTCTCATAGCCTAAATCTATGGACAAAGCGATCTTATTTTATTTTTATGTTGTTTGAAATTGTTCAGTGATTATTTCAAGTACATTTTTGTTTCCAACTAGATCGTGACTCCCCACTGACAAGGAGTTTCACTTAGGATAGAAGCAGCTGAGCCTCATTTGGCCAAAGCCACCGTTTTTTATTATATTTTGTCCGCTATGTTTGGGAGAGCCACAGTGGTGTTGTGTAACCCTACGTGAACAAGGCCATCTTGTGGTCAGGGCGCTGTGGCTAACGGGTGAGAAAACAAGGTTGCAGGGCACTGCCACCCTTTACTGGGGCCTCCTGGAATTAATGAGGCCATGTTCTCAGGGCATGCCAGATGAGAGCAGACACCAGTTTACTGCTGCTCTCCGACAGCAGAAACTGCTGTCTAGAGTGGTTATGGTGTACACCTTAATAATTATTTTTCTCAGTGGCTGGGAATAGTATATTTTTTCACTTTCAGCTGCTGTAGCATCACACTTTTGTACATGCAGCAGTGCACTTGGTTGAGACAGATAACTTTCTAGAGTTGAGAAAGCTATCTAGAGACTTGGCTAAAAGAGGCAGCTTGTAGTCCGTTCCCCTTGCTTTGTTCACTTCCTCTAATGGAATTAACACCCATTTTTAATAGAAGTGTCTGTTTTGAAACCGAAGCAAAGGTAAAAGAGAAGGCCCGGGTAGGGATTTCATGGAGAGGCGATAGCTCTTTGCAAATAGTTCGTGAAGTCCAATGAGATGGCAGCAGTGAGGCAGGCAGGATCAAGCTAGGAAAGCAACAGAACCAATTCAGAGAATAGTAGGAAGGTGGGAAAAAGAGATGGCAGGGGAAGGGGGGTCAGAGTGTAGAAGAGTAAGGAAGCTGAGGATCAGTTAGGGGATGTACAGAGCCACGTAGAGACACATGTTCCCATCATGATGCATAACTTGGGAGGTCTGAAAGAGCTTGCATATTTGACTTAATGCACTGTCCTCTTCATCCTGCTTTGTCTTTATTTGGCTAAAATCTGTATCCCAAAGCAGACATCTCAGGGCAGTGGAAAGAGGGATCTTTGTAATTCTTTACATAAAAGCTCAGTTTAGACCTGGGGAGTATTATGCTAAGTCAGTGGTCAGCAAACTCATTAGTCAACAGGGCCAAATATCAACAGTACAATGATTGAAATTACTTTTGAGAGCCGAAAACTGACTTCTGGGCATGGGCCACGAAGTTTCAATCACACAGTACGTGTGTGCCCGCATGTGGTTTTGTGTGGAAGAGCCACACTCAAGGGGCCAAAGAGCTGCTTATGGATTGAGAGCCACGGTTTGCCAACCACTGTGCTAAGTGAAATAAGCCAGTCAAAGAAAGATAAATATCACATGATCTTACTCATATATGGAATCTAATGAAAAAATAAACTGATGAACAAAATATTTCCACAGTCATATAAGCATGGGGACAGACTTTTGAAACCCAGAGGGAAGGTGGGGGAGGGTGGGTGGGAAGAGTTCAACCAAAGAACGTGTATGCATAATATGCATAACACATGGACACAGACAATAGGGTGGTGAAGGCCTGGGGCAGGGTAGGATGGGGTAGAAGAGGTCAATCGGAATAAAATGGGACATATATAATACTTTCAACAATAAACTTAAAAAAAAAAAGCTTGGTTGATTTGAATCCACTCAACTCACTTTTTCCTACGCATCTAATCCCAGCACTTCTACAGGTGACAAACTATATTCCCGGAGGCTGAAAAGGAAAGCTGGCTTGCTCTTGGCCTTTTCTCTCAGACCCACCTTTTACCTGCACAAACATATATAAACAATTCCAAAATCCTCACAGGGATTTTAATTTATTATTTGTATTGTTTCAGTGGTATAGCACAGTGTTTACACAATCTTATACTTTACGAAGCGTTCCCTCCAATATTTCCAGTTCCCAACTGACACCAGGCCTGGTGCATGAGATTTGTGCACTGGGGTGGCGGGGAGGGGGTGTGGTGGAGTGGAGGGGGTGGTGGTGGTGTCCCTCAGCCCAGCCTATGTTCTCTTGCAGTCCTGGACTGGGCCTATGCCAGTAAGCAGACATCCCTTTCACAGTTTGGGGGTCTCACAGTCCAGAACCCCCTTATCTCTTACAGACTGCCTGCTGCTGTGCTTGCCATCCATGAGCCCAGCTTCTGGCTGAGCGGCACTCCCCCTGTGGGAGTGCACAGACTACTAGGGGGCAGCTCCTGTGTTGAATGTTTGCCCTCTGGTGGTCAGTGCATGTCATAGGGACCGGTAATTCCACCATTTGGTTCATTTGCATATTACACTTTTCTTATATAGGATTAATGACTATATTTTCTATGTTGTACTTTACAGCTCCAAGACTATTTTGTAGCTACCAATGTGTAGTTCTTAATCCCTTCACCTTTCTCCCAGTTCCCCAACTCCCTTCCCCCATCTCACTCCCCACCCCCCAGCAACCATTGGTCTGTCTTCTGTGTTTGAGTCTCATCGGGGCTTTGAAAATCTAGCATTCAAATGGTAACATCCAAAAACACGCTATGCTGCCTTAGACAGTTAGACTATGTGCTCTAGTTTCAGCGATGACATTCTTGACTCTCATTCCTCATGGGACATATTGTAGCCTTCAGTCTTCCTGCTGCCTCCCTTGTCTCTCTCCACATAGCGGCCAAACTGATCTTTCCAAAAACATGAATCACATCTTGAAACTTTTCTACCTAAAACTCTTTAACAACTTCTTACTTATCCTGAAATGAAGTCCAAATCCATGTCATGGTTTACAGATTATTGAATACTCTAGCCATCAAGCTCATCTCTTACTGTTACATGAAAAAAAAAGCAATTTTCCACTGCAGAAAGTGTGCGCCTACTTGTTCCCGCCTGGAATGCTCATCTTCCCATCTTCCACTGATTCTTTCATGAATCAAAATTACCAGTATTTCTAATTACTTGTTAGAAACCTGATTACTTTGAAAATATTTTTAGGTGTTTGTCCCTGCCACTAGGATATAAACTGCATGAGGACAGGAACTTTGTCCTTTTCATTCATTATTATACCCCCTCGTATACCATTCGATACCTAATAGGAGCCTGTAAAATATTCATAGAATATACAGATTCTAATTTAGAATTATCTAAGCATTTTCATTGGCTTGAAAGAACCACCTCCTTCTTTGATTCCACTATTAAAATATGGGCTTCCTGGTGTAGTCCCCTTCACAGCTGGGAATAATCCTATTTATAATAGCAATAGTAAATATCACACGTACCCAATGGGCTTCTCCACAGTAACACCTTTGACCCGGAACATTGAGGCCCTGCTCTGAGCCCTGCACTCCTAGGGCATCACCCTGGCTCTCCTCTAACCCCACCTCTTCTGGGAGGTCAGAAGTCCACGAGGCCCAGGGAATGTGATCACCCAGAGCCCACTCACTGCTTTCTTGATCACATTTCATCACCAGACCTTGGAATTCCATGCTCAGCCAGCTTGCAGTTCCCACAGAACTACATATCTTAATTAAGATCTGATCTAGAATGCACCATACTCCCTGGCCAAAAAATGGCTGACACCGTAGGTGTGGATACAGTTTGAACAAACAGCCTAGAATTCCACATGCCTGTGTGCATGTGCTGGGGTTGGGATGAAAAGCAGGTCTGGCAATCAGTCATTCCAGAGTTGGTAAGACAGACTTGACCCTGGAATAAAGAAGCCATGGCTGCAGACATTTACTCCATCCAAGATTTTGCAGGTTTGTTCAGTCAACTTGTTGGAGTTGAAATAAGAAAGAAGATTAGTCACATAAAATTAAAATAACAAAAAATAAAGAAAGTGTGCTGTTAAAAAGATGCTCTTAAGAATTAAAACTAATTGTGATAGAAATTTAAATTAAAACCACAATGAGATATCATCTCACACCTGTCAGAATGGCTATCATCAATAAATGGACAAATAAACAAGTGTTGGTGAGGATGTGGAGAAAAAGGAACCCTAGTGCATTGTTGGTGAGAATGTAGATTGGTGCAGCCACTGTGGAAAGCAGAATGGAGTTACTCCAAAAATTAAAAATGGGTGCCTTGTGACCCAGCAATTCCACTTCTGGGTATTTTTTTCAAAGAAACTCAAAACACCAATTCAAAAAGATACACGGATGTTCATTGCAGCATCCTATATAATAAAAGCCTCTCTACCTGGAGTTCAACTGGGAGTTCAGCTGCTAGCTATGCACTGACCACCAGGGGGCGGCAAGGCACATAGCAGGCATTGGTGAGGCAGCACTAGCAGCGGGTGGCAGTAGAGGCACTGCGAGCCCCTATAGGCCTCAATGAGAGCGGGACCATGGCGGGATGGTGGAGCAGATAAGTGGGGAGTGCCAGACCAAGGTAGGTATGTGTGGGGCCCAATTTCCCTGCTTATTGCCGCTGATGGTGACCAGCAAGGTGGCAGGGGGCAGGGTCGCTGCCTGGCTCCAAGGCACTGAGGGAGCTGGGCAGGGGCCTGATGACTCAGGCAGAAGGGGCGCAGGTGGGGGCCCAGGGTCCCAGGTACTGCCCAGGGCCCAAAGGTCAGCTGGAACCTGCCCTTCCATGCTAGCTGCTCACACTTTGGTTGCCAGTGTGACCTATAGACCACACCCATGCATGAATTTCATGCACCAGGCCTCTAGTTATTTATAATAGCCAAGATAGGAAAGAAACTTAAGTGTTCATCAATAGATAAATGGATATATTTTATATACATATAACTAAAATATTACTCATCCATAAAAAGAAATAAAGTCTTACAATTTGCAATGACATGGATGGACCTAGAGAGCATGAGGCCAAGCAAAATAAATCAGTCAAACACAAATACCATATGATTCCGCTTATATGTGGAATGTAAAAAGCAAATTAAATGAGTAAACAAAACAGACTCAGACACAGAACAAACTAAGGGTTGCCAGGTGGGAGGGGTGATTGGGGATTTGGGTGTAAAGCTGGAAGGATTAAAAAGCTACAAAATAGTCATGGATAGGTAAAGTCTAATTTAAGGATTATAGTCAATAATATTGTGTGCCAGGTGGGTACTAGAATTATCTGGGGATCACTTCCTAAATGACGTAGTTTTCTTATCACTATCCTGTACACCTGAAACAAATATAAAATGATATTGAATTCCAATTGTAATTTAAAAATTAAAAAAAGAAATAAAACACAATTAGAATACTGTCTCTAAACACACACACACACAAAGAAATAAAAAGCCCAATGTGAGGATTATATTACCAGAAGAGTGATTTATTCATCATTTGGCCAGAAGATGAGGGTGTTTAGAATACTCCAAGTTTCGCCTTTTTCTCATGAGACAGTTCTTGAGAAAGGAGAGTTAAGTTTCTTCCTATTTCTTCATAAGTATTCTCACAGAATTTAATAGAGACCAGAAAGTGATTTTTTAAAGGCTTCCTGCCAGCTTTCCTAAAGTTCTGCTCGGTTGTGCTGATTGCCTCTATAGCTATAAAATGTCAAAGTTTGTGACTTGAAAGCAAAATATAGATGTGTCTCATTCCCAGCACCCACCGCAGCATGGCTATGGACTGGTGTTCATGGAATAGCTCTTGCTCCTGCCTGAAGAGATGTGAAAGGAGCCTTTTACTCTGGAACAAAAGAGCAGCCACCTCAATTTATATCTACTCCGTCATTTCACCCAGATTATGTCCACGTGTATGGGATTTGAAGGAGTATAAAATATGTATCTTCCCCAAAAATGAAATCATCGAACAATAGAAAACATATAATTATTAATACACGTGTGTGCATTTTTCAGAGGCTCTTAACGTGATGAATCTTATGATTTGGTTACGTAGATAACTGCTATCATTGCACGAAACTTTAAATTGCCTGTCTAGAGATATACATGTTAATTCCACTTTCTTTTAACAATTGGTTTTGACACTATACAGTTGCATAGCAGTCCCTAGCAGATTTTAGAAGTCCTTGAAAGCACAGAGAGGTGAGATAATTCTTAAAAATCTGAATAAAACATTACAGAAAGGATCAGGAAGGTGAAAGTAAGTCAGGATAAAACAGAGCCCATTGGGAGAGGCTCAGCTGGTTGAGCACCGTCCTGTGCACAGAAAAGTTGCCAGCTCCATTACCAGTCAGAGCACATGCCTGGATTGTGGATTGACCCCCGTTGGTGCACATATAGAAGGCAACTGATGGATGCTTCTCTTTCAGGTGGATGTTTCTCTCTCTCTGTCTCTCCTGTCCTCTCTCTAAGCATGTCCTTGGATGAGGATTTAAAAAAAGAGAGAGAGAAAGAAACAAAGAGGCTAACATTGGCAGTTGGATCTACCGATGAAATTGATAAAAGTAAACGTGCAAATTATCGTTCCTAGGGTTAACGGTTTTGAAGTGTCAAAAGGCTTCCTTCTCATATTAAAACAAAATAAAGCAAACAGCTTTCTCAGCCCACAAATTGATAAGAAGTTCTTCATCTCTGTATGACCTCAGTAGATTGTGTGATCATGCCGGAAAGATATTTTGACAGTGCAACTGTCGATTGGGGCAAGAAGGTTCACAGATTTTGATAATGGAATATAAAAGTATAAAAATTCTCAAAACACATTTCAAGTACATTCATCTTTGTCAAAGTTGCCGAAGTAAACTATACAAAACAGCATCTTTGATTTAGAACTTATCTACTTTGTTTCTTTAATGTGAGCCACGTTGCTAGTTGCAAATTATTCAGGTACCTTTCTTGTGAGATATGGTATGTAACTGCTTTATCTTCAATTAGTAAATGCCACCTTCACACAGGTATAGTGACTTCTGCTTCCAGTGGGCACACAAGTTTGAACATTAAACTATTGCATGGTAGGGTCTGGAATGAGAAAAGATGGCAATAAAAGACCACCTTTGATAATTTCATGAGAGGTCACATAGAATCCAATATTTTTTCACAAGGAGAAGCGACTTTTAGGTGCTATATGGCCAATCTGGTACGGTCTCTCTGCCAAAAATCCTGGTGCGCATGTGACCGCATTCAGGACACCGTAGCCCAGAGTAGAAAAACGCACAAGAGATGTCATCCCCGGGGAATAAGCATTACGCCTGCCATTTTGCAGAGCATTTTGAAGTAAAGTACACCTCATATCTCAGCATTACATGAGCTAGGCCTAGAGCCATAGAAATACTGTTGGTAAAACCTGAAGGGCAGTACTTTCTGTAGAGAGAATAAAATTTGGCACCATCAGTAAAGATTGGTATGGCACACACGTACCAATTTAGAAAGTGAACATTCAGACTACACGTGTTTTGAGACATTGGTCCCATAATGTGGATGGCCTGGAAGTTAACACCAGAGTCACTCTGCATATTGTTTGTAGTTTTAGAAAATCTAGCCAGAGTTTTTGAAAATCTGTTACTCCTAATAAACTAGACATAGTTTTTTGGAGCTTGTATTTAGGGCAGTGAAATTACTCATTTTCATGTGATCATGGGGATTATTTTTATAAACCTGGAAAAGGCCTAGAAGTAAATCTGTATAAAGAGTTATTTAAATTGGGTCAACTCACTAGCAATTGTAGTTAAGATTAAGATGCTGAGATTTGAATACAGGAAAGAATCACTTCATCTGTTTCAATACACTGACATTTATTGTTTTCTGGTTGGGTTTCACATAAATCTTGGATGTATATGATAAAATAGGCTGTAGTTTATGGTTTTTTGTAGCTAAAATCATTCAAACTTTCCCAGAATAAAGTTGTTTTTTTAGTCTTAATGAAAATGCATAAAATACAGCATTGCAGAACAAGATAATGACAGAAATGACTTGTCCCTAGGTCTGCTTCTTGATCCTCTCTCCCAACCATATCATTTTTCTGGAGGACAGAATTATAAGTTTTATATGATATCACTTTGGCTGAGCTAATTGCTGTATTTTCTAAAGTGCAATATAAATATTTCTGCCTGAGCCTCCAGGATATCCCAGCTGATTAGGATTGTGGTTACCAGGCAAAATGCAAAAATCAGGCTTAAAGAACACCCCACTTCCTGCTCACAATGGAATTTAGTCAGTCTAATAAATCATGTATGTGCTACCAGTTCTCCTTTTTATTGACAATGAGTCAATAAAAGCATATGCAGCTTTAATTCTACAAATGGAACAGCATACTTTGGAAATAAAATATTAAATTAAAAGACAGCTAAGCATCGGTCATTCAAAATAAAAGTAGCTGGCTTTGTGGAAACACTTGCATTTCCCAATATACAGCACATTCTCTATACCCCTTTAACTGCCTCGTACACCTGTCTTCTTGTTCTAAGTTGGCTAATTCCTACTCATCTGTTAAAACTCAGCTTGACCGTCACCTTCTCCAGTATTTTTCCTTATCTTTCCTCTGTCCAAATTTATTCTGGTGCCTCCATAAATTCCTAGGCTTTTATCTATCATAAGACATAATCACCCAATATTGCATTCATCTCTTAGCTTATCTGTCATGCCAGAGAACACCAACTTTTTATTATTTTCTTATTGATTTTTAGAGAGAGGGGGAAAGAGAGAGAGAAACATTGATTTGTCGTTCCACTTATTTATCCATTAATTGGTTGATTCTTGTATGTGCCCTAGCCATAGATTGAATTTGCAACCTTGGCATATCAGAATGACATTCTAACCCGCTGAGTTAGCTGGCCAAGACCCAACTTTATCTTTTAATTCTGAATTATCAGTGCTTAATACAGTGCCTGTTAGATAATAGTTGTTCAACACAGTGTTTAGTTACCTAAAGTTAGTAGAAGAAATACTACAGCATATGCAATCATGTCAAAATGCAGGGGGTCAGGCCTCTGATGTGGTAAAGGATTAAATGTTAATTAGTGTCAGTGAAAATATCTTATTACTGGTCACCTGGAACAGGTCATATTTTATGAACCTAATGAGTAGACAAGTCTATGGAAGAGATCTATCAGATGAAACTGAGAATTCTCTTTAACCCACAAAATATTGTGTCCCTTAGGGCTAAGTTAACTTGGATCTTAAAATGGAAAACTATCAATACAGGTTTCTGAAACACTGCACCCCCATCATCAGCATCCTAGTTAATGTACCGAGTGCCTATTCTGTAGCAGGCACCATTAAACATTTTCTCTGAATACTTTTTATTTAATCATCACAGCAATCTTGTGACATAGGCATTGATAATTGAAAAAAATAATTCGCCCAAAGTCGCAGTTAGTAAATGGGTGACACAGGATTCAAACACAACTCTGTCCCCAATGCCTGTGATCTTCACTGTTGAGCAACCCTGCTTCCAGCTTGTGTTCACAGTTTGTTTTATTTTTTTAAATTTCCTTGCCCATTGTCACTAACAAGTATTTTCTAATTCCTTCCTGTCATGACAGTGAATCCCATTACTGAATGTAACTGCCCACACCAAAACTCTGCCCCTTAACCTTTCCAATGTTTATCGATCAGCAAGAATAATTGATCAAGAGTGGGTAGAAAAAAGAAAAATTCAGTCTTCCCACTTTAAGTTTCCACTTGTAATCCTTCATTTATCATGGAGAAGGAACATAGCATTGAAAGAGGCAGTGGATGAAGAGTGCAAGTATACTGCTGGGGGCCTTGTCCAGCATCTAGAAGGCTTTAGGGATATGGAGAAGGGCCTTATGTAAATTATTAGAGTCCAGAGATGAAACATAATTTTGGAAGGCATTTTGGGGGACCAGAGGAGCTTGGCTATAGGAACCAAGTTCTCTTGTCTCTCTGGACCCCTTGCTTTTTATGAGCACAAACTAGAGTCCTGTGCACAAAATTTGTGCACAGGGATGGTGGGTGGTCCTTCAGCCTTGCTTGCACCCTCTCACAATTCAAGACACTTGCCTGCCAGCCCTCCTGATTGCCCTTAACCACTCTGCCTGGCTGATTGCCCTAACTACTCACCTGCCTGACTGATTGCCCCTAACCGCTTATGCCCCCGCCCCACCACCACAGATTCGTCCAGAGGGATGTCTGGAATGATGTCCTTAAGGTCGTTTGGCTATCTGGTCTAATTAGCATATTACACTTTTATTATTATAAATAGTTGCTTTGCTCCAAGCTGGAAGAACCTGCTTGTCATAGAGATAGAAAAGTTTTAATTTTTACTCTTGATTATGCCAATGTACTAATACAGACGGCCACCACAAAGATGACTTACCAAAGGGTATAGAGCAAACAGTTAAGTCCTCTTCTGTAAAAACGTGCATGTTATGCATTGTATCTGTCTGGCTACATAAAAGAGTGAAGTTTCTGTCTTTGCAATCATATGAGTGAATTGTCTGAGACCCCAGCCCAGTCTGGTTTGGTGTTCACAGAATAATAGAGGTCTTTTTTTTTCTTTTCCTTTGCTCCATTGGTGGAGATTTTTTAGAAGTTAATTTTTCCTCGACACTCTGACTTTACTTATGTCTCTCACCTTTGCTTACCCTCCACCCCCCACCCACAACAGTAACTTGCTCCAGGATCACTTTGCTCCAGTGTCTAGGAGATCATGCAACACATCTACCTCCAGAACTATGATTCCCAGCATTCCTGGTGCTCCCTGCACTTTGGGCTTCTGTTTCTGGTCCAGAGGCTGCAGAAACCAAAAAGACTGGGAACTCCAGCCCACTCTCCCACTCTGCTCTCCAGCCAGCCTTGGTGTCCTAGGTTGGCCTAGGATGCAAAAACCTCCCTGCCTGCTCTCTGAATGGCTTCATGGCTCTGGCTGGCACAGCCATCTTTGTCACATCAATTTGCATATTCCCTCCTTATTGGCTGTGGGTGCCTCCATCTTTATCGTGAAGTGATGGTTAATTTGCATATGACTTTTTTTATTAGATAAAAGGATTGTCCTAAAGTGAGGTCGATATACATATCAAAGGCCAGGGCTTAGTATACAGAATCCATTGTCAGATTGGGGAAACAGCCTATGGCTGTTCAGATGTTTGGCCAGTAGGAGGCAATAACATGTAGATTGAAACGCCATCAGCTGTCTGGCAGCAAGCAATCATTTCTGCATCCTTTTCAGGCTTGGGGAAATGCTGACATGCTGGAATTAGCTTCCAGCAGTATACTCTATCCTGCTTTTTCTATCACCAACCCTAATGCCATCTCTGACACTTTACTGAAACATTCCACTATAAATTGTGTGTTAAAGAGAAAAGAGAAAAGATGAGTAAAGAAAATAGTGTGTAAAACGTGAGATTAAGTAACAATCAGCTTTTTCTTCCACCTTTACCAGCCTAGTTCTCCTAATTACCACACTCACTTTCACGTTGTATAAGTAAATGTTTCTATTAAAAAATGATATTCCTATAAAAGTGCACAAGTTATGCATGTACGGTTTGATGAATTTTCACAAAATTAAGACACATTTGTAATTACCACCCGCATCAACAAACAGAACATTATCAGCACATTGTAGTTTCAAATTGCATTTTCCTGGTGACTCCTGTATTTAACAGCCATTTCAGTTTATTATTTAGTAAGATGACTCTTCAAGTTTTGCCTTTTAAAAAAAATTGTACTGTCTCTTTTTCTTTTAAATTAATTTGTAATGTTTAAAAAATATTCTGTATGTAATTATTTATCAACTACATGTATTGCAAATATTTTGAATGAGTAGGGTCTTTGATTAACAATTTTTAAATTTTAATATTTTATTTTACTATTATGTCATATTTGAAATAATTTATACAATCCATAAAGTTTTATTGTAATATAATCTATCAATAATTTTCCTAATGGTTAGTGAATTTGGTGCTCTGTTGAAGAAACCCAGCTGCTAATACATTATGAAGGTATTCTTTTATTTTATTGTCCAGAAGCTATCTATTCTCCCATACAAATTTAAATCTACAGTGATCCTGGACATGATTTTTGTGTGTAATGTGAATTTTGTGTCAAGAACCATTTTTTCATCATAATATGCAATTAACCCAGAATTATTTACTGAAAAATCCATCCTTTCTCCAAAGCACTGTGTCATATTTGCCCTGAGTCAAAATCTATATAATAAAAGAGCAATGTGCAAATTGACCATCACTCCAACACACACGATGGCCTCTTCAGTATGGTCTAAGATGGCCATCCCCATATAGGCACAAGATGGCCAACACAAGATAGCCGGCAGGGGAGGGAAGTTGTGGGTGATCAGGCCACCAGGAGAAGGCTGTTGTGGGTGATCAGGCCAGCAGGAGAGTGCAGTTGGGAGGGTCTGGGCCTGCAGGGGAGGGCAGTTGGGAGCAATCAGGCTGGGAGGGGAGCAGTTAGGCATCAATTAAGCTGGAAGGGGGATGGTTAGGGGGTGAGTGGGCTGGCAGGCAGAAGTGGTTAGGGGCAATCAGACAGGTGAATGGTTGGGAGCTAGCAGTCCTGAATTGTGAGAGGGATCCCAGATTGGAGAGGGTGCAGGCTGGGATGAGGGACAACCTCCCAGTCATGCATGAATTTTGTGCACCAGACATCTATTGTTGATATAAATGAGAATCTATTTCTGGACTTTTATTTTGCTCTTGTGGTTTTAATTGCCTACCTATGTGCCAATACCTCACTCCTTTCATTAATACAGCAATGTAAGTCTTCAAATTTTGTTCTTCTTCAAAATAATTTTGGCTTTTTACATTCACATTAATATTAAAACCTGATTGTCCACATTTACAAAAGCATACTGCCTGCTGGAATTTGTACAGGAATTCCATTTAATAGATAAATCCTTTTCAGAAAAACAAAATATATAAATACTAAGTCATCCAATACAAAAATTTGGCATAACATCTTAGTTTTGCAGGTTTTTATACTATTTATCACAATATTTTATTGATGTGTGCTGAGAACTTTCACATATTTTGTCATAGTTTTTAGGTTTTATATTTTTTGCTGCTATTTTAAATGTCGGTTTTTAGTTTTATTTTCTAATTGGTGGTGCATATAAGTACCTGTGAGTTTTTCATATTGTCCTTTTTTGCAAAGATGTTGCTAAAGTCTCTTATTGATTTTAATAATTTAGCTGCATATACTTTTAGATTTGTAATGTATTATCATATAAACTGTGAATGTGTTTTGTTTCTTCATTTCCCACCCTTAAAATGTTTCTTTACTTCTATCTTTCTTATTTCCTTTCTTGTTTATGTTGTTGTTTTGTTTTGTTTTGTTTTATTTTCACTTTTATTGTACTTGTAGGGAATTTTAATAGGATGATGAATAACACTGGTGATAGAGCACATCTTATCTTATTTCCAGTCTTCAGGGAGAAAGCTTTCAATACCAAAGGATTAATAGGAGCTTTGCTATAGACAGTATTTTAGAAATATCCTGTACCATATAAGTTTTCTTTTAATTATATTTTTCTGAGATATTTTAATCATGTTGCTTAATTAATTCAAATTTTTTGCATCTATTAAAATAATTATATTATTTTTCCTCTTTATTCAGTTAATGTATTTAATGACTTAAATTTTAGAATATTAAAACAATTTCTTTTTGGAATAAATCCAACTTTGTTGTATTATAATATTTTAAATATACATTTAAATTGTATTTGCTTATATTTTTCAGGTTTTACATTATGTTTATAAAAGACAATGGCTTGAAAATTACCATTTTTATAATGAACTAATCATTAAAATTGGGAAAAAAATCATTGCTCATAAAAAGTGATTTGGGAAATGCTATGTATGGTTTTTAAAAATTATTTCTCTGGACTATTTTGTATGGATAGATAGTTGTTATTTTTATTAAAATGCTTGGAAGGAATTACTATAAAGTTGTCTAATTTTTACATTTCTTTGGTGTGGTTGGAGGATTTCAGTTCCAATTTCAAGTTGAAAAAATAGGACTATTCATATTTTCTAAATATTTTGTCTGTTTTGAAAAATAATTTTCTTTATTTTTTTCTAAATTCTAAAACTTTATTGTAAGGAGTTGTTTATAGTATCTTCTTGTCTTTCATAACAAAATGTGTAAAAAACAAATTCATATTTTATTCCTGATATTAATGATTAGTTTCATTATTGATACATATAATTTTCAATGTTCATTGATGGTACATGGAAAGGCAATTCACTTTGGTGTATTGACCTTGTATTTTGTGACCTTTCTATACTCATTAATTCCATACATTTTTTTGTTGATTCTTTGAGTTTTCTATGTAAATAATCATGCCACCTAGGAAAAAAGAAAATGTTATTTTTTTCTTTACAATCTATATACCTTTATTTCAATTTCTTATTGCTCTAGCTAGGAATTCCACTATGATGTTGAATAGAAGTGGGGAGGAAAGACATCTTTTTAAAATGTTCCTAATCTCAGGAACTGGAAGGCACCCAGTTTTTCAACATTAATTATAATGCTAGTTTTTTGTAATGTCTTATCATTTAAAAATATATATATTTTATTGATTTTTTCACAGAGAGGAAGAGAGAGGGACAGAGAGTTAGAATAATCGATGAGAGAGAATCATCGACCAGTTGCCTCTTGCACACACCCCCTCCCCTCCCTGGGGATGTCCCCACAACCAAGGTACATGCCCTTGACCAGAATCGAACCTGGGACCTTTCAGTCTGTAGGCTGACGCTCTATCCACTGAGCCAAACTGGTCTCAGCTATAATGCTAGTTTTTCAGTAAATATTTTTATTCAACTAAGAAAGTTAATTTACTGATTGATTTTTGCGTATGGAACCAACTTTACATGCCTAAAATAAATCCCCTTTGGCCATTAGTATATAATTCTTTTTATTCACTGTTGGATTAAATTATTTAACATTTTGTTGAAAATCTTTGTATTTATGTTCATGAAAGATATCGAACTTTAGTTTTCCTTTCTTATAATGTCTTTATCTAGTTTTAGTATTAAGATAATGTTGGATGATTTAGGAAATGTTTGCTCACCTTCTATTTTTTAGATTGTGAAGAATTGTTGTCATTTATTCCTTAAAGGTTTATTAAAATTCACCAGTAAAACAATGTAGGACTAATGTTATTCTTTCTAAAAGGTTATTTACTAGTCATATGATTTATTTAATAGACATAGAAATATTCATATTAGTTGTTTCTCTTTCTATGGGTTTTGGTAATTTGTGTCTTTCAAGAAATTAGTTCATTTTGCCGAAACCGGTTTGGCTCAGTGGTAGAGCATCGGTCTGCGGACTGAAAGGTCCCGGGTTTGATTTCAGTCAAGGGCATGTACATCGGTTGTGGGCACATCCCCGGTGGGGGGTGTGCAAGAGGCAGCTGGTTGATGTTTCTCTCTCATGGACGTTTCTGGCTCTCTATCTCTCTCCCTTACTCTCTATAAAATATCAATAAAATATATTTTTTTAAAAAGAAATTAGTTCATTTTACTAAAGTATTAAGTTTGTAGGCGTATTATTATTATTCTTTTGTTATTCTTTTACTGTCTCAGATTAATAGTGATAACTTTTCTTCCACTTATAATACTGATAATTCACATCTTCTCTCTTTTTCTCTTGGGTAGCCTGGCTAGAGTTTTATCAACTTTATTAATCTTTCCAAAGAATTTGATTTGAGATGTATTTGGTTTTATCTGATGTTTTCTTTTCATATTTTAATAATTTCTGTTTTATTTTTATTATTTATTTTCTTCTGCTTGCCTTAGGCTACAATATTTTTCTTTCTACAGTTCCCTAAGGTATAAATTTACATTATTGAATTTAGATCATTCTTCTTTTCAGATATATGCATTTAATGTTATAAATTTCCCTTTAAACATTGCTTTTACTGAGTCTCACAAATTTTAATAAGTTGTATTTTCATTTTTATTTAGTTCAAAATATTTTAAATTTCTCTAGAATTTTTTTCTAACACATTTGTTATTTAGAATTATGTTTATTTAAAGTCCATATATGTGGAGCATTTTCTTATTATTGAGATAATTTAATTCTATTGTCATTTAAGAAACTACATTGTGTGATTTTTTTTAATTCAATAAGGTGTATTTCATAGCCTAGAATGTGGTCTATCTTAATGATGTTCATGTGGACTTGACAAAAATGTGTATTCTACTATTTCTGGGTGGTATATTCTATAAATGTCAATTACATCAAGTTGATTGATAGTGCTGCTCATATTAATAGTGTCCTTATTGATTTTCCGCCTGTGAGACCTATCAATTACTAAAAAAAAGGATGTTGATATCTCCAACTATAAGAGTGGATTTGTCTAGTTCTTTCGTTTTATTTCTTTCCACTCATGTCTTTTGATGCTCTGTTGTTAAGTGTATACACAGTAAGGATTGATATGTCTTATTGAAGATTCATTCTTTTATTATTATGTGGCAGTTATCTTTATCCAGGATAATTTTTTTTGTTCTGAAGTCTGCTTTGTCTAAAATTAATATAGATAGTCCAGATTTCTTTTGATTAGTGTTAGCATGGTGTAAGTCATTTCTACTTGTTTAGTTTTAACTTGCATGAGTGCTTAAATTTAAAGTCTGTTTCTTATAACAACATATAGATATATATTTTTAAAAATAAATATATTATGCCCCGAGGGAGTGCCTCAGTGGTTGAGCATCAACCTATGAACCAGGAGGTCAACCAATTCCCAGTCAGGGCACATGCCCAGGGTTAAGGGCTCAATCCCCAGTGGGGCCATTCAGGAGATTCAGGAGGCAGCCTATCAATGATTCTCTCTCATCATTGATGCTTCTCTCTCTCTCTCTCTCTCTCTCTCTCTCTCTCTCTCTCTCTCCTTCCCTCTCCCTTCCTCTCTGAAATCAATAAAATATATTTTGATAATTTTTGTCTTTTAATTTAGACCATTTACATATAAAGTCATATTGATATAGTTAGATACATATTTGCTAGGATTGTAATTATTTTCTATATTTTTTACTCATTCTTTTTTCATCCCCCCTTTTATTTCTGCCTTTAAAAATTATTTGAGCATTTTATATGATTCCATTTATCTCTCCTCTATTAGCACACCTACTATATTTTTTAAGAATATTTAGGTGGTTGCCATAAAACCAATTGCAATTGGTTTACAAACAATTTAATTCCACATCCAAATAACGCTGTACTGCTTTAAGTGCAGTGCAAGTAATTTATAAAATAGTATTTTTCACTCTCTTAAATTTTTTGTGACATTGCTGTTATTCATTTCATTTATTCAGTCTCTACTTACCCATACATTGTTACTATAATTGCTTGAATGCATTTTTATAGGTCATTTAAGAATAAAATTTATTTTACCTTTATTTATAACTCTTTGACATTTGCTTTCCTTTTTATGTAGACTTGAAATTCTTGCCTATATCATTTTTCTCCTCCTGAAGAGCATCTTTTAAATATCTTCTAGTAAATGTAAATTCTCACACAATGTGACGTAGCATTCTTCTTTTGCTCGAGAAGAATTCTCTCTCTCTTTTTTTTTTCATGAGCAAGTTGTTATTTCTCCTTCGCTTTTGGAAAACAATTTATAAGACACAGAATTTTAGGTTGGTTATCTTTTTCTTTCAATGCTTTATATTTTAAAATTAACTCTTTTCTTGATTTCTTGTTTCTAAAGAGGCATAATAATTCTTAATTTCCTTGTTCATTTGCAATAAAGGTTGTTCCTCCTCTGTTTTTTTTCACTCTTTTCTATTTTTAAAAATTAATATATTTTCCATAAATATTCATGTTTCTACAATTCTTATTTTAATATCCTGATATTTTTACTTTATTTTACTTATTTATCTTAGAGAGAGAGGAAGAGAGAGAGAAAAGAAACAACAGTGATTTGTTGTTCAGTTATTTATTTATTTATTTATTTATTTTTAAAAGACTTACTTTCTTTTTTAAAAAATATATATTTTATTGATATTTCACAGAGAGGAAGGGAGAGAGAGAGAGAGAGAGAGAGAGAGAGAGAGAGAGAGAGAGAGAGAGAGCTGAGAGCTAGAAATGTCAATGAGAGAGAAACATCGACCAGCCGCCTCTCTTGCACACCCCCTAGCGGGGATGTGCCCGCAACCAATGCACATGCCCTTGACCGGAATCAACCCTGGACCTTTCAGTCCGCAGGCCAACGCTCTATCCACTGAGCCGGTTTCGGCTTGTTCAGTTATTTATATGTTCACTGGTTGCTTCTTATATATGCCCTGACTGGATATATAACACGAAACCTTTAGGACAGTGCTCTAACTAACTAAGCTACCCAGCCAGGATAGCCAAATATTGTAGATATTTTTGTTTGGTATATACCTTATAATATATATATATATATATATATATATATATATATATATCCAGTGTCCATGATGACTATAATGATCGGTCACCATGAGGTGCATTACTGGTCACCATGAGGTGCATTGAGCACCTCTTGGTCCCTCCCTCCCGGCCTGTGAGCAGGGCAGGGAGGGACTGGGGATTGGTGAGCAGGCTAAATGACTGATCTCTTGGTCCCTGCCCCTGGCCCACAGGCTCTGATGGATCAGAAATGGTGAATGGGGGAATGGGGTGGGTGGTGGAGAGTGGGGTGGGTGGTGGGAGGACCGGGCTGGCTATCAGTCTGTTGAGATCACCAGTTCATCCTCAGCTGCTCAGGGGCTCAGGCCTTCAGGAAAGCAGGTGCCCATGACTTCACCTCCATGCACATGCACGGGGCCAGCCACTGATGGTATGCACTGCCTGCTTGGGGCCACTCACACTGGGGCAGGTAGGTCGTGGGCATGCCCCGAAGCTTCCATCTGTGCCTAAAGCCCCATAAGTAGCAGCAGAGGCAGTGGCGGCAGTGGCGGCATCCATGTGAATGGCCCCGAGTGGGCAGCGCATTCCATCAGCAGCTGGCCCAGCTCACGTGCGTGGAGGTGAAGTTACTGGCACCTGCTTTCCCGCAGGCATGAGCCCTCGGAGCAGCCGGAGATGAGCTGGTGATCCCAACAGCCTGACAGCCCAGTGCCAGGGGCAGAGTTCAGCCTGGGGACTGGCGAACGGGCAGAAGATGGCCCTGATCACAGGAGGCGAGGCTCTAGGGACCCTACCTGGATGATTTCGTGTGCTGGGCCTCTAGTATGTAATGGAAGGTAAGCGATATTTATATCCCCATCTGGTAGACACTCAAACATCATGGAAAGCTAGTGATTTGGTTGTCTAATTTCAGATCCAGTTTTCTTAATTACTATGCTATTGGATCCCAGCAATAACCTCCCATCTCTGCTAAAATAGTCTAATAACAGCAAATGCTGAATGCCCAGTTTCCTCAAACCAAGCAATCTTCTTTTATTGTACTCACTTCTTATCTTTGGGGTTCCTTTGGATCTTTCCCCTTGAAATAAATAAGAAATCATTTCTGAGCAGTGGGAAGTTAGCTTCAATACAATTATTTTTTGTGCAGGTTATATATCTAAAGGCAAAATTCTAATTGTAACTACTACTCTGGTAACAGATGTAATGTTGCTTCAATTTATTAAGATTGAGCATTTAATTTAAATAATACCCAGATATAATTTACCCAATGAAAAAGAATAGCATGAAAGAATGTGCATAATAAAATAATACTTGTTTTGTATGTCTACAATTAATTATTCAATATACTTACTGTCTGATTATAAAATGGAAAAAAAATAACATGAAATCCAACAAATTTCCAAAGAGATTTATCAGGAATGTATAATTTTCATTCGTTAAATTTTCCCATGGTTGATGTGAGGATCATCATTATAACATTCACTTTTACATATCTCTAGACAGGGAGGCCATATGAGGTCCTTCTCAATGCTGGACTCTTTAGTTCTGATCTGGATAATGCATGTTCTCTCCCAGTGTACGCTGGTTCCTTCGGATAAATACCCAGAAGTGGAATTGCTAGTTCGTTCTTTGTTTCTCACTTTATCCTCTACTTTGAAGTATATTTGTCTGGTATAGGTATTGCTACCCTCCCCAGCTATTTTGTGTTGTTTTATTTTATTCCGACTCTTATCCAATGCTTCCTTGCAAACAAATAAAATAGAAGGGATATCCAGAAGATACTACTTCTCCTTATCTTTTGTGTATTAATATTGATTTTATTTAGCTGAATTTGTTAAAGTTTGAATATTTATTTTGAACATTGAGACTATAAGAGAAACGTAATAAAGTATTGTGTATTTTTAAGTGTTCAAAATACATGAACATAAGAGAAAGGTGATAATTGCAAAACTTTTTACCTCCCATACTACCCCATTTCGACATTTGGTATATTTCAGGTCTGAAGGTGTCTCTAATTCCAAAGCGGAAGACAAAGAAGGAGTTAGAGAAGAGACCAGAATTCTAAAATGTGAAATGCTTATCTAAGATAACATCAGGTCTTCAGGAGCATATACTATATTCATTAAAGATAAAAATTACAGCCAAAACCAGTTTGGCTCAGTGGTAGAGCGTCGGTCTGCCTACTGAAAGGTCCCGGGTTTGATTCCGGTCAAGGGCATGTACATTGATTGTGGGCACATCCCCGGTAGGGGGTGTGCAAGAAGCAGCTGGTCGATGTTTCTCTCTCATCGACGTTTCTAGCTCTCTATCTCTCTCCTTTCCTCTCGGTAAAATATCAATTATATATATATATATATATATATATATATATATGATAAAAATTACACACATTCAATTTAGCTCTTTTGGGTTAGTATAGAGAAAGAGGTCACATATAGGAAAAAATGTGCAAAAGTAAACATGAAGACAAGGATCATTTGTGAAGAAAACACTAGAAGTTAACTCGTATTTATATTTAATAGTCAATCTGGAAAGATGACCCACTTATTCCTCCTCTGCATGACCCAGGGCTCACATCAAGAGGAGCACTTATTTCCCCTCCCCTTGAATCAGGGCTGACCTTTGATCAATACAGTGCAGCGGGAAGAGGGCATTAAGGGACCATCACCTTCTGCTTCTTTTCTCTTGAAGTGATCACTCTTACACTTCCTCTGATGAACCAGATACATAACGAGGTCTTAGGAGACCAGCTTACCAGTACAGATGGTTCCTGAGTAGTGGTTGGACTTACGAATTTTTTTCAACTTTGCAGTGGGGCAAAAGTGATATATGTCCGTCAGAAACCTCACTTCAGATTATGAATTTTGATAATCCCTGGGCCAGCAATAGCAGTATGATATTCTCTCATGATGCCGGGCAGCACAGCCTGTGACAGCTCCCAGTCTAGCTACACTATCGTGAGGGTAAACAATTGATACTCTGCAATGTACTGTGTTGCCAGCATGTTTTGGGATATTGCATTTTGTGTTTTTGCATTGTGTCATGTCTACAAATCACCCATCCGAGTCTCCTGCCCTGGTGAGAAGAGGAAAACAATTACTTTTTAGATGAAACTCAAGATAATTGCCTAGATATAGGCTACTATAAGTGTTCTGAACACATTAAGGTAGGGTAGGCTAAATAAACTATGATGTTCCATAGGTTAAGTGAAGTAAATGAATTTCAACTTTAAGGTATTTTCAGCTTTTGATGGTTTTATCAGGATATAACTTACCCATCATAAGTGGAGGAGCATCAGTTTTCTGCCAACACTTAGAAACAGCTGTTTTGGGTTTTGTAGCCCAGGCAAGTCCCCACATGACTAAAGCTCTAATTGATATCATGTGAAGTAGATAAACCATCCAGCTGAGTCCAATCAACTCACAGAAAGATAAGGGAATATTAAGTCACTGAGTTTTGGGGAAAGTTGCTGCGCAGCAATAGGTAACCAAAACACATACATGATGAAAATAATTAAATAGTAAACAAAGTATAGTATAGAAGAAAACATATTAGGTTGAGGAGGGCAAAGGAAATTTAACATAAATATCTGGCTAACATATTTATGCAACTTAAATAAAATCTTTTCCTAGGGGTCACAGATTTTTTTTTTAATTTTATGCATTTGAAAGTAAAGGATAAAAATTTTTGAAAGAGAGCTTTTCATGTTGTAGTTTTATACTTAATGTGGAAAGAAAAAAAAGAGCTTAGTGGTATTTCATAAAAGTCTAAGTTGCCTTGAAAATTTTGTTATTAAAAAGATGAGCCCTCGCTGGTGTGCTCAGTGATTGGAGCATTGGCCCATGCACAGAGGGTCAATGGTTCAATTCCCAGTCAAGGGCAAGTACCTGGGTTTCAGGTTCTACTCCGGGCCCCCGTAAGGGCTCATGTGGGAGGCAAACAATCAAGTGTGTCTCTTTCACATTGATGTTTCTATCTTTCTCTCTTCCCTCCCTTCCACTCTTTCTTAAAAAAATAAATAAATAAAACAAAACAAAACAAAACAAAAAACTGAAAAAACATCCTTGGGTGAGAATTAACAAAACAAACAAACAAGCAAACAACAAAAACAACAATAAGAAGATGAAGAGAATCCAATTCAACAACACAAAGACAAAAAAAATACTTATGGAATACGGTAGTTGGAAAAAAGGACTTTGAGTGAGCTTTTTCAGACTTTGGGGAAAAAAAAGAATTGTCTTTAGAATTAAAGAATTTAGTTTGTGTACCATGAAAATAAACAAACAAAAATAAATAAATAAATAAAAAGAAAAGTGAAAAAACACACCTTTGAATACAATTTATTTTAAAAGAAAGAAAATTTTTTTAAAGTTTACTGAAAAATATTGAGGGAAGGAAGAAGGAAAGGGAATGCAATTCTGAGGGATTAGTAACTTTCAGCAACGGAAGTGAAACAAAGTTTTAAGGTGTTACCATGTCCTCTTTGCTCTCATAATCCCTTTTCATATATGTTGTGGAAGTTACCACATTAAATTTTTTAAAGTATTAAAAAATATATTTTATTGATTTTTTACAGAGGATGGGTAAGGGATAGAGAGTTAGGACCATGGATCAGCTGCCTCCTGCACACCCCCTACCGGGGACATGTCCTTGACCGGAATCAAATCTGGGACCCTTCACTCCACAGATAGACACTCTACCCACTGAACCAAACCAGTTAGGGCAAAATTTTAGCTTACTTGTGTATATTTCTATCTCATACCACTAAACTATACAAATTTCCATGGTAAAGACTTGACTTACTTACATTTATATCACTGAGATAATATAGATATTAGTGGATGCTTTTTTTCAGTGAATAACTGATAGATTTATCATAAATTGATAAGCTCGTGAAATAATTTGTGAAATGCAAAATCAACCTATTAGCAGAAACATGCCCTTTGTCCGAGATAGCCATATTGTTTAAGAGGTGTTCTAATTCTCTGGCGTGCAATCAAGGAAAGCTGGAACAGTCTTCTATAGAGCTGAAGAGGCTGATCATTAAATGTAAGAAAAAAAAGGCGTATTTTTTAAAATTAATAAGTCTATATTCTGAAACTTAACTTTTACAATAGCTCTTAGAGTGGTTGTAATTCTGATAATATTCTAGCAATTTTGGGTCATTGAGTGGCAACTATGGGCTAAACATGTTGTCTGGAGACGTGTACGTGGAAACCCTATGGTCTCTGCTCTAAAATGCCTTGTGGCATCAGACAAGATGAAAATGTAAAGAGAAGAAAGTGCCTATAAGTGCAAAGAATTATTCTAAAGCCCCTTGCCTTATTATCCTCTTAATAACTCACACATTCAATAGTTTTATTGCAATTTGTAGGTTAAGAAATTAGAATGAGATATATTCAGTAACTTGTTCGATATGGGCAAGCCAATATTTAGGAATTTGCTCTCTTCCATCCCCCAACTCTGCCCCTCCTTTCCTTCTGGTCTCTCCTCCTCCCCCCGTCTCAAATTTCATACCCCAATACACCGAGTTGAAAGTACTGACATAGTCTATGCAAGGCACTATGAGAACAGAGGCAAAGCTCTCCTGGAAGGAGGAATCTCTGTGCTAGGGGATGCTATGATCAGACCCCTGTGTGTCCTCCATCCCTGTTCTCTACTGCTCTCTTCTGGTGTGGCTATTCTTCAGTAGCACAGAATGGCTGAGAGTTTTTGGAGTCAGGCAGATTTGGGTTATAATTCTGGTAAGTAAGATAGATGTGTGACTTTAGAGACGTTCTGATGAGAGCCTTTTCTTTCCTGCCCATAGGGATGCATACCTTCTTTATGATTGGTGTTTTGGGTTTCTTTGACCCCTAGAAGTGAGGTCAAATGGCTGTTCCATATTTAAATTTTTTTAGGAAACTCCATACTGTTTTCCATAGTGGCTACACCAGTCTGCATTTCCATCAGCAATATACTAGGGTTCCCTTTTCTCTGCACCTTTGCCAGTACTTGTTGACTTGTTGATGATAGTCATTTTGGCAGGTGTGAAGTGGTATCTTATTATCATTTTGATTTGCATCTCTCTGATGATCAGTGACTGAGCGATTTTTTATGTGTCTCTTGGCTGTCTATATATTATCATTGGAGAAGTGTCTATTTTCATCCTTTGCCCATTTTTTTATTGGAATGTTTGTTTTCCTTTTGTTAAGTTGTGTAAGTTCTTTGTATATTTTGGAAATTAACTCCTTATTAGATGTATCATTGGCAAATATTTTCTCCCATTCAGTGGGATCCCTTTTCATTTTGTTGATGGTTTCTTTTGCTGTACAGAAGCTTTTGTTTTGATGTAGACTCCTTTATTTTTCATTTGATTCTCTTACCCTAGGAAGATGTATTTGTAAACATATTGCTACAAGAGATGTCTGAGATTTTGCTGCCTACTGATATGATATCTTCTAGGATTTTTATGATTTCACGACTTTTATCCATTTTATCTGTTTATTCTTGTGTATTGTGTAAGTTGGTGCTATTTACATTAGCTAATATTTTGAAACTGCCCAAGTGTCCATCAGTACATGAATGAATAAAAAAAGTGGTACATTTACACAATGGAATACTATGCAGCTGTGAAAAAGAAGGATCTCTTACCCTTTGAGATAGCAGGGAGGGAGTATTTTACTAAGCAAAATAAGCCATCTAGAGAAAGACAAGTATTACATGATCTCACTCATATGGTCATTTGGGTGAGGGGGCGCATATCTTTCAACAATAAAGCTAAATTTAAAAAAATAAAAAATAATAACATGTACCTGATAAGCTGCTATAAGGATTCTTCATGGGATGTGTATTGAGTATAGTGGCTGGTGTAATACGCTCTTAGCAAGTGATGGGAGTTAGTCTTAAGAATGTTTCATTATAGCTACACTGATTCCTGGTTGGTTGATCTGATTTAGGAGGTCTGGAAGGATATTTTCCCAGGCATCCAAGGTTTTGTCACATCATGTTTGATAGTCTCACTGAAATAAAAGGAATTGTGGAGAGCATTTTCTGACCTAACCAATAATTACAGCCTGTTAATTTTGAAACCATTTCTCTAGGAATGAGGTAGTAGAAGTCCTTTAGAGACCCAGCATCACACTTTCTGACCCGTTTCTTTGGCATTTAGAGAGAGGACCTCACACAGGGAGCATGTCTCCTGTACCTCCTTAGCCTCCTTAAAGGTGAGCTATGCTTGTGACTCCAGTGAAGCAAGCAGCTCCTGAGGGGCGATTGGGGCAGCAGCCACTGCTCACACCTGCTGACAGCACTGTCCCTGCTCTCACCCGCTGCTGACGCCACCCACAATCACTCGGTGCTGTCAGCTGTGTGAGCTGAGCGGGCGCCATCAGCGTGTAGGAGCTGCAGCAGCAGGAGCCGGGCTGCCAGCAGACAGGGCACCAGGGACCATGGTGGGCGGGGCCATGTAGGGGTCCGGAGGGTGGGTGGAGACCCACCCCTGTGCCCACTGCAGCCTGTGGCCCACAGTTCCTTTCAAGGTGCAAAAATTAGAGCACTGGGCCCTTAGTATTCTTTATAATATTTAACAACAACAACAACAACAACACACACACACACACACACACACACACACACTTGATTGCATATCTTTAGGCTCACCTACTGGTTCATACTTTTACTCAGCCCCTGAATCTGAAAAAAAAAAATAGTTAATTTTCAGGAGACTGTAAAAAAAAAAATCAATGCTTATTTCCACCCTAAGCCTGGTCTCATCCCAGCCAAAGCTGAATCTTCAAAATCTAAAATATTTGAGGTCCCAGGGTCTGCCTTCCATTCTCCTCAGGCAGTGGGACGAGGAGGGAGGTCAGAGCTCAGAATCCTGACTCCAGATACCAGGGCGGCACGGGGAAAATAGGAGAAAAGACATGAATTCATTAAAGAATAACAGCTGAAGCAGGCACTTACCCAGTGAATTGGGAAGGAAATTTCTGAGAAGGCTTTAAGAATGTGGAGGAAAAGGAGCAGTTAATCTGAAATACAAAATTGAAAGGCATGGCAGATGCATGATTCTAGTCTTACAGATAAGATTCCTTCTGGAATTCAGAAGCGGCTAAGAGAAGCAAGACAATTGGCTGCCGGGCTCAATATGTAAACACAGAGCTGGTCTACACAGTGAAGATGTTTATTAGAAAAGTTAATGCAATGTCAGGGCGGAAGATCAATGTTTAACCTGATTTCACTGCAATCTATTGGTCTGCCTTGGAATACGGAATGGAAAATTAGCAAACCAGAAAAGGAAATGCAAGGGATTTTTTTTTTTCTCATAAGAGAACTGTCAAATCATGGGCACTGATATTTGTGAAAATGAAAAAGTCAACAATTTACTTTCATTTTTAGTTAATGCATATTCACATATTTTTATTAAACATTAAAAACGGAATAATTACATTAGCATTTTCATTTGCCTCAATATCCAGGTAAAGTCACAGAATTTTCTGAGATTCGCTGTGCTCAGTCCCCTCATTTTCTGCTTTCAACCCTAAGGACAGAGCTGTCACATGACTTTCCCGAGAGATGACACAGTCAGGTAGGAGTGTGGTCAGTGATGCATACTGATTTCCAGATTACAGGTAAAGAAAGAGGGGCATGCAGTCAGGAGAAAGGTCATTCATTACCTGTGCCACGAATCCTGTCTGGTATTATTACCTGAGAAGCCTGTTGGTCATTCTCATTGTAAAAATGCCTTTAGAATTCTTCAATGTAAAATTACTTGCAAGCATTCTTTAACTAATCCCCATATAATATGAGTTCTAGGGGTGTGTATGGTGTGTGTGTGTTTGTGTGTGTGTGTGTGTGTGTGTGTGTGTGTGTGTGTGGGTGTGTGTCTCATGATAAATTAAAAAGCATTCTCTGCGGATGACGGCCTACAGAGGGGGAGGGGCAATTCCTCTCTGCCCCCTGATTTAGAAATAAAACTATGTGCTTGGTTGCTGAACTCAGAGATGAGTTAAAACAGCTTTTTGATCTCTAGCTCCTCTTTTAAATTGGTAATTTGGAGACTATCTAACGGAATTATTGCAATCTTTTTTTCTACAGTGATTATGAAAAGGCGGCATTTCAGCCTATCGTTTTAAAACGCCCCGTCGGAAAAGGAAGCTAAGAAGGGAGTTTTTCCCTTTGTATGTACCTGAGACAGGAAAGCACTCAGGGGGAAAAAGCATGCGGTGAGGAAGCTGTCAGTGGCCTGGGAGGGAGCGAAGCGCGGTGTCTGGGCTTCGGGAAGGGCTGACCTCACTGAGCCTCCGCCGCCCGCGGGGCCCGCAGAGCCCGCGCCTGTCAGAGGCACCGATTAGTACAACTCCCCGCGTAGCGGTCCGTCCAGGGCGGCCAATTTGAAAACAAGGGGTCAGCCAATTAATTACGCTGTCAGCAATAAATATAACCATGGGCTGCGGTGGCAATCCAGTCCCAGGGTGCACCCTGGCAGCCATCTGTACGTCTGTCTTCCCAGTGAGCATGGCACGTGTTGCCACAGAACTCCTGGAGGCCAGGGTCTCAGCCTTCAGGGTGAAGAAGGGAACCGCCCCTCCTCCTCCGTAGGCTGTCATCCTTGGGTTTCCCCCCTTTCAGAGGAATCAGCTGTGTGCAAATTGAGGATTCAGCAGGAGCCCTGATCCTAAGGATGCATCAGCAGATCGTCGTGTATTCAATCTCGTGTTTATTCATTTGCTAACATTTATGGGGGGGTTTCTGTTTGCCATGAACACACCAGAGAAGTAAGGGTATGGAGACAACGGAGTCCATCGATAGAGTAGAAATTAATGTATGTTAACGGAGAACCACTAGCCATTTTCTGTGTGTTTTATGGTGAATGTCCTGGGTGGTTCTCCCTTAGACAAATCCATTTTTATGATCCACATGGATAATCAAAATTGTTGCGTTCCTCCTCCCTTTTTCCCCACCAATATTTTTTGCTATTCCTTTTTCCTTGAATTCTTTGAATGAGTTTTGAAGATGGTTACTTAAAAAAAAAAAAGTTAGAGTAGAAAATCAGCACAGAAAAGTCTTATCTAATGCTTGCCTACTTAAATTAAGGGCAACGAGGCCCGTTACTTTATGCTGTTGATTAATGTCTGATATACTATCCCTTTAGCCAAAGACAGTGGATTGGTGGTGAGGTAGCCATATCTTAATTCCAGCTAGGTTTCACCCAAGTCCGGAGGGGTATCATTCCAGTCCTGCTCCTCCGTAGCAGAGGATATACATTGGAATCAATTGAATCTTCCTCCTGGTTATGCGCAGAGGGGGGCATTTAGAGTTGAGGATTAAAATAGTTGAAGAGTTCTAAACAACGTTACTCTAAGGCCTCTTTTTCTATTTCTACTTTCCTTTGCATAGTTCCTTTTTTTTTTCTATAGCTCTATTTTTATTTTTGTTTTTTCCCCTGTTACTAACCAGATCTGGGCTTCTTATCTCTAATTCCAACCCATAAATATGAAGCACAAGTTTATTTAAATAAATGGCAAAGTTTCTTTTCTTTAATTTTACAAAGTTAGAGGCTCCCCCACCCCCTTTTTTCTAAAGTGAAGAAGAAGGAGGATTTTGAGGAGAAAAATGGGGAGAGAAATAAATCTACCTTATTTCATTTTGTCTCAAATGGCTTTTATAATGAGTTGGCATTTAAAATAAATATCCGATAGCTTTAATAAAGAGAAAAGCAGACACTGGCATGTGACTTGAAGCAAAAGGTAGATTTGGATTGGAAATGAATTTTGATGATGTTATGGTGACTGTCTTATCCTTTGAACATTCTTTTATTGGAAGAAAAGAAATGAAAATAATATTTTCTTTCTTTCCTCTTTTTTTCTTTCTTCTTTTTTCAAAAGTGACCAGTTGTTTGGTCATCTGCTCAACTAATCAAAGCATGATATGCTAAGGCTGCTCAACTGCTCGCTGTGATGTGCACTGGCCACCAGGAGGCAAGCAGTCGACCAGTAGACTGGTCACTATGATATGCACTAACTACCAGGAGACAGACAACCGGTAGGCTATTTTGCTGCCGAGGGTCCAGCCAATTGGGACTGAGTGAGATGGGCCAGTCATGCTCTGAAGTCCTCTCAAGGTCTCTCTCTGACTGGCCAACTTCCCATGTTCCTCCCCCACCCTAATTGTGCACTGGTGGGGTCCTTTGGCCTGGCCTGCGCCCTCTTGCAATCTAGGCTGAGGGACTCCTCCACCTGATTGCACAAATTTCATGCACTGGGCCTCTAGTAATATAATAAAAACCACTATTTAATGGGTTCTTTAAGATATAACAATCATTGTGCTAAGTGATTTATTGTAATTTTAACTGAGGAAGATATTATTACTATTATTTTGTTTGTAAGTAAAGTTAAAGCTTTGAAAGTTAAAGCAACTTTTAAAGGTATTATCAAGGATCAGAGTTTTATGCAGGTTGCAAATCCAGCTGTTTGATTCTATAATTCACTTATTCAATAATACTTTATATAGCCTCATGAATATATTAAGAAGTAAAGATATAAAAGAACAAAAACAAAGATGTGAAAATAATTTATAAGGAGGAGTATTGACAGTAGCAATAGAACACTTCTCCAATGCCACTATATATGAGGTGCCATGAAAATATATAAAATAATTGTATTTTTAACTTAAAATTTATTTAAGTTAAAAATACAATTATTTATTATTATTAATTATTAATAATAATAAAATTAATTATTATTTAATAATAATAATGAAATTAATTATTATTTCTATTTAAAAAATAATGACTTATGTAGTTATTATTTTTATACTAATGGCCCAGTACATGAATTTGTGCACACTGAAATTAATTAAAATAATATTTTAATATCGCTATTTGCCCTTTCTCTGTAATAGAAGAGTCAACCAAATGCATGATCTACAATGACAGATTGAAACACATGCGTGTGATTGGTGCCAGTGAAAGCTTTATATGTATTAAGCACACACAAGTCAACTTAGCCTTTTATGTATATAGAATAAACTTGCTTAATTAGACTTGCTTTCTTATTTAGCTAATTTTTTTCCAGCCCAGTAAAGTATCCCAACTTCTATTTCAGATAATTGTTTGCAACACAGCAGTAAACATCAACATGAAGCAGATTATTATTATAGATCACGTAGGGAGAACAAAGGATAAAATATTTAACTGCAGCAGTGTTTGACTATATTCTGTGCAGTGAGAAAACCTGAAGTTATTTTCAAGGTCCACCATTTCTTATTTCTTTTCAGTCTAGTCAAGTTTCTAAGCTTTCTAAATCTCCATTTTCTGGCTAATGAAAAAAAAAAAAAAGGATTCTACCTAGTCTCCTATCTACCTACTCCAGGACTTCTGTGAGGATCGAATGAGATGAGGCATGGGAAAATGCTTCACAGACATTTGGTTAAAGTGTAAAATGTTTGCACCTGACTATAAAGCAAGTCATGTTCCTAGGCAGAAAAAACTGCAAGAAGCCTATTGGCTAGGGAGAGGTAGCTAGCATTGTTACATGACATCATTATCTGGATGGACACTTAGCCTTTTATACAGATAGATGATAGATGATAGATAGATGGATAGATAGATAGATAGATGATAGATAATCTTTTATGTAATTGTTTATTGTATACTTATTTTATTTTTATATAATAATGGGTTTTTCTCTAATATTTTATAATTAAGATATGAAGAAAAGTATGTACCAAAATAATGTATAACACTGAGTAACAATGATCACAAGTAACATTTGAATTATGACTTGCAATTTCTAAAATAATTTTCACATATATATATGTATATATAATTTCAGTTTTATAAAGATATGCATGATGGGTAAAATTGGTCAGTTTTTGCTGAAATAAGGCTACATAATAACCATAAAATTTTAGTGGCTTATAGCTGCAGACATTTTTTTCTTCAGACCTTTGATCTTCACACTGGTTTTGGTTTCCTGGTCCTGTCTGGGTTTGCCTGGCTTTGAGGGGGTCCTGCTTGACTCCAAGCTTTCAGTTAGGTTTGGTTCTGCTTTGTATGCAGGGCATGTTATCCTCAGTAGATGACAGGGCCACAAAAGAAAGCAGCCTAAGCTGTGGAGGCCCATTTATAGCATCTACTCATGTGATATCTCTTAACCTTCTCTTAGCCAAATCAAGTCACAGGGCCAAGGCCAGAATCAAGGGGAAAAGGAAGAATATTTCACCTGTAGTGGAAGGCACTGCAAAGTTATAAGGCAAAGGATGCCAATGTATTATCTTTCTACAAGAAGGAAAATATGTGAGAATGATAATCCCATTTACAAATGAGCCAGGATCCCAAAAGTGTGGATAACCTGCTCATGATCACACAGTTGACAAGTAGATGAATTGGGGTTCAGGTCTTTATATTAGAATGCTGACTTTGTGTGCTTTGCTATGACACAAAATCCTCTAAGATGAATAAGTAATTACTTAAGGTCAGGGAATCTGGAAACTTTGGGGGATAGGTAATATTTGATATAGATGTAGAAAAATATTTAAATATTAAGTAGGTTAATGTACATTCCAGTTTACCTTAGATAGTTCCTAAATTTTCACTTCTCCTACATGCCATCCCCCTCCCAAACAGAGTCCTGATTTAGAAAATAAATTATATTATCATTTTAAGCTTTGATAAGTGGATAGAAATATGTTCCATTAAAGAAGAACCTTGTGTGTAATTCTTGAAGAGGGAAAAATACACATGGCATATTCAAATGTAATGAAGAGACTAGTCTTTTTAGTGTGGAGGCTACAAGTTGGGGATATCCAGATCTATTTATTTAAGATAGAGTTGATAGCAATTTGTTGATTGTCAGACAGAGAAGATGGGGTTTATTTTTGCACTTTAATAAGGAGCCACTGAAAATATTGGAGAGGACAGTGACTCTATTACAGGTGGTGGTTTAGGAAGAGAAATGTAGGACAGACTGAATGAAAGAAAGTATAGGGTAAGAGAACCAGTCATTAAACAAATTTATTAGTGTTGATATGAGATCATGGTAGTCCAGATAAAACTGAAAAGAATGAACTCTAAGGGACAGGTATTAGAGCTATCACCAGTGAAGAGTTTTAAACATTCAAGTGGTTAGGAAGAGAAGGCAGTTGGATATCTGGAACAGGAACTCAGAGAGTGGTATATGTTAGAGGTATAAATCTGGGAGTCTAGTCTTGACATTTACTGTGTGACTTTAAGACAAGCTACTTAACTCATTTCAATTTCATTTTTTTAAATTAAAAAACAAAACAAAACACTAGAGAACAAAATCACACTTCTATGAAATAGTGAGTACTATCTCCTCAAAAAACAAAAACTGGCTATGATTATTCCCTTGTATATTAAGAAAACATTTATTGAATTTTTGCTGTTATTGGCACTGGAGTACTTTTTCTGAGAAATACAATAGTACAATGTTCATTAAAAATAGGTCTACTCTTAAGAGCTTATGGTCTAGTAGGACAGATGCACTTAATAAGCCAAAATATACCAAACACAGGGGAACAAAAATTACTATTGAATTTTGGGATGATAATTATTTCCAGTTGTAGAAAAGATTTGTAAAGAAGGAAATAAATAAGCTGGGCTCTGCAAGATTGCTTACATTTGGATATAAAAGATTCTAGGAAGAGCATATTTAGCAGAAGGGCCACCATAATATTGACATCTAACCTCCTACTTTATATCTTTTTTAAAAATATATATATTTTTATTGATATTTTACAGAGAGGAAGGGAGAGAGATAGAGAGCTAGAAACGTCGATGAGAAACATCGACCAGCTGCCTCTTGCACACCCCCCTACCGGGGAATGTGCCCGCAACCAGGGTACATGCCCTTGACCGGAATCGAACCCGGAACCTTTCAGTCCGCAGACCAACGCTCTACCACTGAGCCAAACCGGTTTCGGCCTCCTACTTTATATCTTAACAAATATTGACACAGTGGTTAAATTTAGCTTATCTTGTAGTTATACAAACTTGGGAAATAAGTTTGGGAGTGAGGTCATGGGAAGCCTTAAATGCTTTAAATATTAAGAGGAACATAAAAGAGCCATATTGAGAGATTTGTGAAAAAAGGGAGGAATGACAATATCAGAGACGTGCGTGACTTAGAAATATTTTTACCATATTTTCAATGAATTAATGTTCCAGGAGACTTTGTTTAAGAAGCTCTTGCAATAACTCAAGAGAGAGATAATCAGAACCTGAACTGGAATATAGGCATGATATTAGAGAGGAGAAGGTGGATGAGGGAAATATTAAAAATGTAGATCCAAAAGTACCAAGAGAGTGTAAGAGTTGGAGTGTGGAGTACATGGAGCCAGGAAAACAAAATAATTATTGAGAGTGCTGAAGTTTCAAGAAAAATGGTCGCAGCATTGACAGAAACAGTGATGATTGTATTTGTGTAGAAAAACAATAAGTTCCATTTTGGCTTATTGGGTTTCAGGTGTAAGTTGAATAGCTAAGTAGTGATATTGAGCAGATAATTGAAAATATGGGGCAAAAACTTAGAAGAGAGGTAAAATCCTATACAATAAAAATGTACTATGCAACCAGTCAGTGGGGGGTGGGGCCAGTGAGCAGGTGGCACCAGGCCAACTAAGGCATGCCAGTGGGCAGAGTGAGGGAATGGCAATGGGGGGAGGGGAGTGACCAGCAGTGGTAGAGGAGTGATGGGGGGGGCATGGGATGGCACTATCTCCTGATTGGCCCATTCAGTTGCCTCCCACAGAGGGAGGCTGGGCGGTGGTAGCAGTGGGATGATGGGAGCGGTACCATCCCCTGTTTGCCCATCTGGTCACCTTCCACAAAGGGAGGCCAGACTGCAGCTTAGGCCTCCTTCCCCCAAGGACCACGCCTAAGCCATCAGTAGGACATCTCCTGAGGACTCCCAGACTCTAAGAGGACACAGGCCAGGCTGAGGGACCACCCCCCCCAAGTGAACAAATTTTCATGCACCAGGCCTCCAGTCTATATAAAAGCCTAAGCGACCAAACGACTGGTTGACCAGTTGCTATGACACTAACTGGTCACCAGGGGGCAGATGCTCAATGCAGGAGCTTCCCCCTGTTGGTCAGTGTGCTCCCACAGCAGGAGTGCTGCCATGGGTGCCAGACATAGGGCTCACAGCTAGTGAGTGCTCCTGCAGCCATGTGAGCCTCTCTCAATCGGACTGACTGGGTACAAACCCACCGCAGGTACGGCAGGGCCAAGATGAGTGGGAGTGGCAGGCAGCGTTGGACTGCTGGTTTCAGCCCAATCCCCGCAGGCCATGCTGAGGGACCCCACCTGTGCACAAATCCGTGCACCAGGCCTCTAGTCTGAAGATATTAACCTAAGTATCAGTTTTATACAAGTGATTAGATTTTTGTAATGTCAAGGAAGAAAGTATACAGAGAAAAACCCAAATTTAAGGACATAGATGAAAAATAATAATCTTGAGATGGGAGAAAGAGGTCAAGAAGATAGAAAACAATTAGGGAAATAGGAGAGCCATGAAGAGGTAGTTACATGTAAATGAAGGAAGGATATGGGCATTTTCTAAGGGAATCATGCAGGAAGCTGCTGGGGGCGGGAGAGAGGGGAGTTCACCACGTGGGTATTTGCAGGATAAATTGAATTTGACTTGATAATGGAATGATCACAGAGAGATGCAGGGTAGAATCAGAGAGAGGTTAGCACTGTAGAGGTAGACAGGTGAGTGGTGTTTACAGAAGGATTGACTAAATCTGGGGGAACAAGGTAATGAAAGGAGTTAAACTAATTAAAACAAAACATTGAGGCTCAAGTTTAGGGACAAAAGGAGGATGTGAGTAAATCATTCTGTGGATACTTCAGGGATAAATAGGTTTAAATATAGCAGCACAAATATATATATCAGGCTTATAAGGAACCCATCATAGGAATTAAGAGATATCCCTGGATCTGCAGATGGTGCTCGGGATCAATACTTATTATTTAAGTACTCCTGCTTGCCTCCATATTTCCCCCCACCAATAATTGCTCTCACTTGACCTTTATTTTCTGGAGACCATGCTTTAAGCCCACATTTAATGTATTGATAACACTTCTTAGTAATTTTCCATGTTTATTTAATTCACTCCAAACTAAGGTAATCTCCCTTGGAATTTCGTGAAGGTTCAGCTTTCGTGTAGAGGTGAGGGTTCAGAACCTGCACCGGCTCCACTGGACAGATGGATAATGTGAGGTGAAAAAGCCACAGTAACAGGAAGGTGAATTTTCATCTTGGGGCACTTCAATTCATTCTCACCAGCCGCTCATTCAAAGAATCACTCTAATATGTATCACTGGGAATTTTATGGCTTAGGAAAAGCATGTTCTTTGCATCCATGGCATGACTGTTGTCTGTCCTGCAAGCTTGACCTGAGCCAGGATGGAGACTGCTTACCCCAAACCCTCCACCACCGCCCTGCCCCTCCTTAGAGACTGTCTGTTCATGCCCGGTGGTCATCTGACACAAAACAGCACTACTTCCTTGCATCCTGCGATGTGCTGGTTCCTGGAACAGGTTGTTTGTCCTGACCTGGTCAAGCATGTAACGCAATTTCTCATACCTGGTAGTATTCACGTCCTAGAAGTCATGGCTACACCAGCCCCAACCATATATAATACTTGGCACCTGTCAAGTGGGCCAGCGATCCATTTTCTCTTGCAGCAGCCCAAGACACACCTTGTGTGTAAGTTTCCCTTAATAAACTCCACTAATTACCAGCCTGGAGTGCCTCGCCTCTTTCTTCAGGCTTTTTCCTGCCCTCCACTTAAGGAGGTAGATTTCAGTCTTGCGGATTTTCCCTGGATCTGCTTGGATAAACACCAAGGGATCTTTGAAAGGATCTAAAACCTTCTGTAAAAATAGATTACAACGAGAGATAAATATCACATGATCTCACTCATTTGTGGAATATAATGAACAACATAAACTGATGAACAAAAACATATCCAGAGACAGAGAAACATCGATCAGACTGTCAAACTTCAGAGGGAAGATAAGAGAGTTCGGGGGAAAGATCAACCAAAGGACTTGTATGCATGCATAGAAGCCTAACCAATGGACACAGACACCAGGGGGGTGAGGGCATGAGTCGGGGGGGGTGCAATGGGGGAAAAGGACACATATGTAATACCTTAATCAATAAAGAAAAAGTAGATCATAGTCTATTGTGCTATGGGAGAAGGTTCTGGTTCCTTTATAGAATATTTAACTGTATAGAAGCTACTTGACATTCTCAAAAGAAGAAAAACATAAGGTTGTGCTTTATATCTTCTGGATTTCCCCAAAAGTTAATATTACCAGGTTGTATCCATTTACTTTTTCTGGTTTTCTTCTTTGCCGGTGCCTGACTATAAGGCATCTTATCACCTATTGTTCTGTTAGAAAGAGGCAAGGTGTTAGTCCAGCCGCAACTTCTTCCTGATCGGGTGTGTTCCTCAGGACACGCACCTTCAATTTCTACCACATCCACTTCTACCCCTAACATAAGCCTCTTTTCCCAAAACAGAATTTATCTTGGACGATAGCATCCTGTAGCTCTTGATTTAAAGAATCATCTAAACGTCCAACATCCCTGTGAAAGATGGCATGGAAACTGTGGAAGTTCCTGTGCATACATAACATTTTTGTTCTTTTAAGTCTCCTGCTTCTCCCTTAAGTGATACCTGTTCTTAAGCCTTAACTTTGATCCTTCTAATAGTGCTGGCTTCTCTATTCTTTGCCTGCTGAGGACAATTTCAGGCAGGAAGTTTAGTGTAGGTGGAAAGAGGTCAGGAGTGATAAATCAGACTGGGGTTCTGGTTTGGGGCTTTTAATTTGAGGTAAATTTTTATCTTCTGAGTCTTATTTTTCCCATCTGTAAGATAAAAGGGTTGAGTTAGATAGTTTCCAAGGACCAAGGCCAGACCACGACTTGGCATCCCTCATTGCCAAGTGATTTGGCAGTCCTTCAAACTGATAATCTTCAAACAATTGTTCAACATCTATTTGGTACAGCCAAGGTCAAGAAGGTCAATGCTGCAAGGATTTATTTTTCCCACTTAAGGTCCCTGTCCATATTGGCAGCAATGAGATCAATTTATATTTTCCCAGTTATTCGAGAATTCCCTCCCTCTTATTAAATGGCTCTCTATTTCTTATGAACTCTAGCCCTGATTCAGCACACTTTGTAGATCAGTGCTCATGCGTGCCCCTCAACATAGCTCTGATAGTTCCTTTGATTCTCTGCATTCTGCACGTGCCTACTTCAACCAGCAGTGCCTTGTCTTCCCTCTGTTCTCCTGCCTGGACTTCTTTACTCTTCCTGTCCTCTCTGTATCCAAATGCCCCAGTGTTGTTTTCTCCTGTGGACAAATTTCCTCCAACTTCTCAAAACAGAATGAGTTGTGCTCAACTCTGTGCTCTCGTGTGCTTTTTTTTTTATACCTCTGCAGAATTTATTTTATTAATGTCATTCGTTTGCACATGTATCTTTGTTTATAAACTGTGAACTCGGGGAGGTTGAGATCCTTGTATTTGCTTTTGCATCTCATGTCCTTACCTTTTAAAGCTTTTATTAGTCAGCTAGTGTTAAAATGATGTTGGACTGCATAATGGAACACCTCAAAACTTAATAGTTTTAATAATATTTTTTTATTCATGCATCTGTGGATCAGCTGGCAAGATGTCACTTCAGTCTATAGGTCTGTGGACTGGCTGGGCATCTCTGTACTATATCCATATTCCTTTTAAAAGCTTTTTAATTTTTTTACAATGTTTCCAGGTTTGAGATATACTTGACATATAACACTGTGTAAATTTAGGGTGTATAACACATTAATTTGATACACTTATATATTGTAATATCATTGCCATGATAGTATTAGCATCACATCACATACTTGCCATTTGTTTCTTGAGGCAAGGACATTTAAGATCTACTCTCTTCAGCAACTTTTAAGTATATAATACAGTATTATTAACTATAATCACTATGTTGTACATTAGACATCCAAACCTTACTCATATAACTGGAAGTGTGTACCCTTTGACAAGATATCTCCTTGTTTCCCCCAACCTCAACCCTGATAAGACCCTGATTCTGGTCTCTCCATCTATGAATTTGACTTTTTAAGATTCCACATGTAAGTGAGATTATATATAGCATTTGTCTTTCTTTGTCTGACTTATCTCATTTAACATAATGCCCTCAAGTTCCTTCCATATTGTCTTAAATGAAAGGATGAGCTTCTTTCTCATGGCTGAATAATATTCCAGTATATAATTAACCTTTTCTATGTCTATGTCTATATCATCTATAGCTCTTTCTATGTGTCATCTATATATCTATATCTATATCATCTATATGTATATGTATATCTATATGTATATCTATATGTATATCTATATCTATATCTATATCTATATCTATATCTATATCTATATCTATATCTATATCTATCTATATCTATGTTTATTCTGAGGCTCATTGAATGGAGAGGAAGTGGTTGTTATTCTTTTCATGGCAAGGGCAGAACAACAAGTACTATTCAAGGTCCTACATAAGTCATGAGCACTATATCATATTGTTCAAAACAAGACACATGGCAAATTCCAAAGTCAAGGGCAAAAAAATACACTCCTCTCACATCAGGCCACGAAAAGGATAAGGATGCATAATATACTACAGAGGCGTGAAGAATTAAGACTACAAATGTAATCAACCATAGTACTTGACAATATGCTTGCTGCTGAATGTTGTTGAATGAATGCATATGCAGGAATACATTTCAAAATTACAGGTGATTCAACAATGATATAATTTAATAAGTGGGGAAAGAGCAGGGCAGAGTGCCAACCTGGGCAGTGAGTTGTGCTGCTGTCGGAGGCTGGTCACTGACTAATCAAGTAGAAGCCAAATGACATGACCCAGCCATGCCCGGTGGCATCATGAGGTCCCAGAAAACTGCAGTGTGTGTAATGATTCAATCCTTAATGCAGACTTAAACTCTGGCATAAAAGCAGCTTTTTGCACGTCCTGAGAGAAACTGTTTGTAAGGGAGAAAAGGAAAGAAGCAATTCCTCTTTCCTGTATAAATCCCTGACACCCAGACTAGGAAGGGATTCCTTTCTATTGTCCTTTTGTTCTCTAGTTTCTCCAGAGTCTCTTTTCCCCCATTACACCCCTGCTCAGCACCTCCAAGAAAAATTCTCACTGGGATTAGTTAGGAAAAATGATTCTTCTTTAGACTAAAGAAAACCTGATACGTGTCTTAAACAAGCCCGTAATTCTTTGCATTCTAAAATGGTTGTGAAGATTTCAGGTCAGTAACCACGCTGTGAGCTTGGATGAGGGATAAACTCAGACAAGGGACAGCGCGAGAACAAGGTGACATGGCTGTGTGAGGCTTGGCTATTTTGCATGTTTATGGGAAGACCAGGAGGACCCAGGAAGCAAGGAGTCGTGTCACAGTTGTGCGCACTTTTCAGAAAGCCCTTGTTCCAGGAGAAAGAGAGCAGAGGGAGCACAGAGATCTGAGAATCCAGGCAGAGCCAATCAGGAGAGAGCAGGCTGGGAAATCAGCTTGCAGAGAAAAAAAAAATATCAAAGGCAGGGAGGGGAGCCGAGGAGGAATACAAAGCTCCCAGGCATCTGAGAGGCAGTGTGGGGAGGGAGGCAGGTGACAGCTTGGGCCAGAAGCCAAAGGCGGGCTACTTAGGAAAAAGCACTGTTTTTCCAGAGAATCAGAGGAGGTCGGAGGCCTTGACTTGGTGAGTGCAGAGGGCCTGGAGGAGACTCCACAGTCCCATCCAGGCCTCTCGGTGCCTGTAGTTTAGAGAAGAGACAGGATGGGGAAGGCTAGAATGCAGTGTGCCACTCTGAGTAGCCAGAGACAAATTGGTGATTTTTTTTCCTCCTTTCCTGTGCATTGTTCCTATGTCCATGTGCACTGATACTCGTAAAACTCATGACAAAGTGGAGAATGTAAAACCAGAAAGGAAAAAGTGAGGGTAAATAATAGACACCCCAAACATGAGTTCCCTTCTCTTTCTTCCTACCTTCTTTCTTCCTTTCTCATTTGGCAATTTAAAAATAGGCATAGTACTACTTTGCTGTCCCGTGGGATTCTATGAAAAGTAGTTTATAAATTATTTGCAAAGCACTTGGAAAGGGTGCAGCCTTTTATAACATTCCAAACCAGGCCAGGCACGGCAAATTTGCTCAGTGTTGTGGGGAATTTCTTCAGGTTTTCAAGCCTCAGTGAGAATGTGAGAAGCCCAGCACTTTTCCTTTTATGTAATCTTTAAGTCAGCATGTGCATAAATAAGTAAAAGAGGCCTATTTGACTTTTCCCAGACAGAGGAACAGGAATTTCACCCACATATATTTTTATACTCTTGCCACACATCTCTCTCAAGTCTCTGTTTTTAAGTGTGTACTTCCAGTGGGAAAATAAAAACAAAAACAAAAAGCAAAAGGCAAAATGGCCTGAACAAACCTGTATAATAAATCTACTTATCTTTGCTTATGCTCTTTTGTTAAAACAAATGCACAAAGAAAAAGGCAGGAAGAATGGGTATTAAATAACTAGTCAGCATCCATGTTCCAAAGGCATAAGCCTGTTCAGTGCTGTCCCTGGCACCAGAGAGCTGGATCAAGGGTGGAGTCGGACTCTTGACTTCACAGAACTTGCAACTCAGTGGTAAAGATAGTAAATATAAATGTGATGCAGTGAAAAATACAAAAAAGTATGGCTTGGCACTGGTATGTGTGTGTGCACGCTCGCGTGTTTAAGCTAATTTATGACACATGACAGACATTTAACAGTTAGCTATAGTAGCATAGAATGAAAGGCAAGAAATTCTCATATCAGAAAACTCTTTCCAAAGCCTTTTCAGCCAATATTTGAAATATGGATGGCCTCCATTATGGAGATGGGGATATATGTGTTAGGTAACAATTTAAGTGGGCATGCCATAGCAACACAGAAATTGGTAAGATTTAAAAATTGATTTTTAGAGAAAGAGGAAGGAAGAGAGAGAAATATCCATGTGGGAGCAAAATATACATTGGCTGCTTCCTGCATGCCCTCTGCCGGGGACTGAGCCTGCAACCCAGGCATGTGCCCTGACAGGGAATCAAACAGGCAACCTTTCGGTACACAGGAAGATGCGCAACCAAATGAGCAACACTGGCCGGGGCATGACATTATTTTTACAGTAGCCAGGCTTCCCCTGGATGATGCTTTTACACATCAATACTAAAGAAGGTCTAAAGAAAATTTTTGTGTCTGCCTTGCCTGACTTCTTAAAATACCAATTGAGGAAAGATGGATTGATTTAAAGACATTTATACTAGACATTCCTCCTTACTTAAAGTTTGTCAATTGCTCCAATATATGGAGATATACAGTAAATAATAAATGTTAGAAATTATTTGCATCTCTCAGATGATTAGCGACTTTGAGCATGTTTTCATATTTCTCTTGGCCTTACTTATATCCTCTTTCGAAAATTATCTATTTAGATTCTTTGCCATTTTTTGAATAAATTTATTTTTTTCCTTTTTTAAATTTATTAAGGTATTATATGTGTACATAGCTTACCATTGCCCCCCCCCTCCCATTCATGCCCTCCCTCCCCAGAGTTCTGTGTTCGTTGGTTGTACTTATATGCATGCATACCAGTCCTTGGGTTGTTCTCTTATCTCCCCCCAGGTCTCCTTCCCTTCCCTGCTGTCATTTGACAATCTGCTTGTTTTATGGTGACTATCTCAGGACCACATGAATAGAATCCGCTCCTCATTTGGCAGTCTGCTTGTTTTTGGTGACTACCTCAGGACCTCATGAATAGAATCCGCTCCCACTCTGGTTTACACCGCTCCTCCCCCTGGGTCCCACTGCTTCCCCGGGGCACATGCTCTCCTGGAGCACATGTCTCCCCCGGGGCACATGGTCTTTGCCCATTTTTTGATTGGGTAATTTGTCTTCCTTTTGTTAAACTGTATGAGCTCCCTGTAAATGTTGGAGATTAAACCCTTATTGGAGATAAAAATGGTAAATATGTTTTTTCATGCAGTGGACTTTCTTGTTTTGTTTTATGTTAGAATGGCTATCATCAACAAATCAAATGGCAAGTGCTAGTGAGGATGTGGAGAAAAAGGAACCCTGGTGCACTGTTGGAGGGAATGCAGACTGGTGCAGCCACTGTGGAAAACAGTACAGAGTTTCCTCAAAAAAAACCTAAAAATGGAACTCCCATTTGACCCAGTGATCCCACTTTTAGGAATATATCCCAAGAAACTAGAAACACCAATCAGAAAGGATATATGCCCCCCTACGTTTCTAGTAGCACAATTTACAATAGCTAAGATTTGAAAACAGCCTAAGTGCCCATCAGTAGATGAGTGGATTAAAAAAACTGTGGCACATCTACACAATGGAATGCTATGCTGCTGTAAAAAGGAAGGAACTCTTACCATTTGCAACAGCATGGATGTTGAAAATAAAAAGTAAAAAAAAGTTAGAAATGAAGCTTAAAGTAATTTTGGACCCAGTCTCTTGCCTTTCCAGCCTGTATTACTTACTTCATTCATTGGTCTTGCCCATCGACTTTCTCTGGCTCACATAAATGTCCTCTTCCATCAACATCCCCCATCTTTATGGCTGCATCTTTGCCCTTTTGCCTGTACAAGTTCTTAAACCTGGGATGCTCTCCCTTTCCAGCCTCAACTGAGTCTCACAACACATTCTTCAAGGACCAGCCCAGACAACAACCTCTCTAGGAATCCCTTTCTGATGCTTTCTTACCATCTAATCTTCTGGGCAGAAGTAAACATGCTCTCTTCTGAGGCCCCCCAGAACTTTGAACACATTTCTATTATGTTCTTTCCAGATTGCTCTAGGCTTGTAAAATTAGTCATATACTTGGTTTTGCCTACTCCCTAAACTTGGTTTCTTTGAAGGCCGGCACCTGATATTTCCAGATTTATATTCGCAAAACATGGTATAGTGTCTGGCAGTTAGCTGGGATTTAATAAACAATAACAGACGGAAAAATAAAGAATGCATTTTAAAATGAGGCACTTTAGTCCAGAGAGGGAAAAAGAGAGACAGTCATCTCAGATTAGTATTCATACCAGTTTGGAAATTCACTTTCTATTTTAAGCTTTCTTTCTGCTTTGAAACTTCAAGCAAAAAAGAAAAGAAAAGAAAAGAAAAGAATCTTTTTAGGCCATAGGAATGGCAGAATGGCTGTGACTGCCTTGATGTTTCTAGAAGAGATCTTGTAGGAATGTATCTGTAAAAATATGGCAGAAAAGGTGGGAAGATGATGTTTCCATTAAGTGAATATAAAATATAAACCTTGCATTTCCAGCATGTATTACTTCATTCATGGGTCTTGCCCACCTGCTTTCCATGTATATTTGCATATGAGAAAATAAAAGCACAAAACCAATTTCAAACAAAATTTGCATCACCATTTAAAATACAAATTAATCCTACCCGAATTGGCTCAGTAGTTAGAGCATCGGCCTGAGGACTGAAGGATCTTGGGTTTGATTCTGGTTAAGGGCACATACCTTGGATGCAGACTCTATCCTAGACCCCAGGTCCAGGTGCATAACAATTGGGTACATAACAATCGATGTATCTCTCTTACACTGGTGTTTCTCTCTCTCTCTCTCCCCCCCCTCCCCACCCCTCTTTTTCATTCTCTCTAAAAATTAATGGGAAAATATCTTTAGGTGAGGATTAATAAAATAAAACAAAATATAAATTAATTTTCATTTACTCGAGAGCCATTTAGATTATTCACTCTCTAGGTCTTTGCCTTCTTTACCTTTTTCCCTCCAGCTGCTCAGAAATTTATGATTTTAGTATTTCTTATATATAAGACTATATGATACTAGAAACAAAAGGACATTTGAAATTAGTTAAGGCTTTTTTAAAAAATATTTTCTCAAAAGGATTTGGGGATTTAAATTTATTGACTAAATATGATGTCCATGGTTTCATCACCTCTTTAGCAATAATTAGCTATAATTTAAATACTATTTATGTGCCATTTACTTATGAAATTTTAAAGTGGAGTACTTTTCATTTCATACTGAATGTAGACTCAGGTATACTGGAAATAATGAAACTCTTGTTCTTTTTTATTAAATATTTAAATATATTTCAAATTTAATTCCTGTTGGTCTCATGGAATACCATATCCCCAGTAGCAATAACATCGGGGACTCACTGTGGTTCTGGCTAACTCCCAAGATCATATGCAATGGTTCCATATTGGGATTTCGCAGGCAGACTTCTAATCTTGCGTCTGTTCTTGTAGTTTATCATGCAGACATCCATTTTCCCAGAAGACATGGGCCATTCAGTTCCAGCTTCTACTGTTTCTGTGCCATGCTTCCCGAGCAGGAATTTTGGTAAAAGCTAGACACCCCTGACCACCCGAAGCTATTTCCCCCTGGGCTTTGCTGCCCACCAGGATGCAGCCAGGAAGCCCCCCAGGCCTTACTGGTTCTGGCCTATTGACCTCTCTTGTCCACTTCTCTCCACACAGGAATCCCTTTTCAGTTTGACAGAATTCTTCCTCTTTTAAGTTTCTCGGGACATCCACTTCCTTGTGTAACACCCCCCCCCCCCCCCAGTCTTAGTTTTAGGAAACAAAAGCCAAGAATTATTTTGAAGAAATCTGCTTTGCTGCTCTCTACTCAACCACACCCCTCATTTCAATGAGCAGACACTCATCTATTTGGATTAGAAAAAAGGAAAAGATGAAAACAGAGGGGAAAATTTATCTCAAAACACTATCCAGCTACAATAAAGAGTTCCTAAATGGAAAAATAAACTTATCTTGTACTCAGAATCACTAATCATCAATTACAGACTCCACTATAATCTGTATTTCGCTGAAAAAAATACAATAATTTGGCTTCTATAAAAGATTAAGGAAACAAGAAACTGAAATTGTATCCATTTTATTACTTACATTTCTTTAAAATACAACCAATGATGTGTGAAATTATATAATTATTATATGAATATAATTTGTTAATTAACATTTCCACTACTAGTTAATTGGAAAGTTCTTGCTTGGCAAATTTTCATATTACTTTTTCTCTCTAAGACAATATATATCTCTCAAATGATCATGTTTTTGATCAAAATTATGATACTTATCTTGGCAAATAGAGATATGAACCCAATGATCCATTTTTTATTATAATTTCTCCCCTCTATCAGGAACATAGGGCTTTGAGGGAAGGTTTTTAAAAAATTTTTTAATTAAATTTATTAGGGTGACATTGGTTAATAAGGTTATATAAATATCAAGTGAACAATACTATATCATCTACATATTGCATTATGTGTTCACTACCTAAAGTCAAGTCTTCTTTCATCTCCGTATATTTTATTCTCTTCTACCTCTTCCCAATCCCTCTTTTGATTACCTGAACAATTTGAAAACATTTACTCAAAAGATATGGGTAACCTTATGTTCACTGCAGCCTTATTCATGCTGATTAAGACATTGAAACAACTAAAGTGTCTTTTGATAGATGATTGGATAAAGAAGATGTGATGCATATATACAATGGAATGCTATTCAGCCATAAGAAAAAAAAATACTGCCATTCTCAGTAACATGGATGAATCTTGAAAGCATCGTGCTATGTGAAATAAGTCAGACAAAAAAATAAAACAATCATATAATTTACTCATGTGGAATATAAAACAGAAAGTTAGTTTTTAAAAGAAAAAAAGATCATACACCATGACCAAGTAGGATTTATTCCGGGAATGCAAGGATGGTACAATATCCGCAAATCAATAAACGTGATACATCACATGAACAAATTGAGAGATAAAAATCATATAGTCATATCAATTGATGCAGAAAAAACATTTGATAAAATCCAACACCCTTTCCTGATAAAAACTCTCAACAAGGTGGGAATAGAAGGATCATACCTCAACATAATAAAAGCTATATACGATAAACCCACAGTAAACATCATACTCAATGGGCAAAAACTAAAACCATTCCCTCTAGAACAGGAACAAGACAGAGATGCCCATTCTCACCACTCCAGTTTGACATAGTACTGGAAGTACTAGCCATTGCAATTAGACAAGAAGAAATGAAAGGCATCCAAATTGAAAAAGAAGAAGCAAAATTGTACTTATTTGCAGATGACATGACATTGTACATAAAAAAACCAAAAGACTCCATCAAAAAACTAATAGACTTAATAAACGAATTTGGCAATGTAGCAGAATACAAAATTAATGCCAAGAAATCTATGGCATTTCTATATACCAATAGTGAACTTACAGAAACAGAGACTAAAAAAGCAATCCCATTTACCATCACACCAAAAAAAATAAGATACATCAGGATAAACTCAACTAAGGAGGTAAAAGACCTATACACAGAAAACTACATAACACTGAAAAAAGAAATAGAGAAAGAAGTAAACAGATGGAAGAACATACAATGTTCATGGATTGGTAGACTCAACATCATCAAAATGTCCATACTTCCCCAAACAATTTATAGGTTCAATGCACTCCCCATTAAAATATCAAAGGCATATTTCACTGACGTAGAAAGAACTCTCCCAAAATTCATCTGGAACAAAAAAAGACCCCAAATAGCCACAGCAATCCTGAGAAAGAAGAGTAGAGTAGGAGGGATCTCAATACCAGATTTGAAGCTATATTACAAAGTCACCGTTCTCAAAACAGACTGATACTGGCACAAGTACCGACATATAGATCAATGGAGTCAATGGAGTAGGATAGAGAATCCAAATATCAACCCAAATCACTATGCTCAATTAATATTTGACAAAGGAGGCACAAACATAAAATGGGGTCAAGACAGTCTCTTCAATAAATGGTGTTGGGAAAATTGGACAGATACATGCAAAAGAATGAAACAGATCACCAACTTACACCATACACAAAAATAAACTCAAAATGGATACAGGACTTAAACATAAGATGGGAAACCATAAAAATACTAGAGGCATCCATAGGTAGCAAAATCTCAGTCATATGCCAAAAGAACTTCTTCACTGATACTGCCCCTAGGGCAATGGAAGCTAAAGAGAAAATGAACAAATGGTACTAAAGCTTTTTTACAGCAAAAGAAACCATCAACGAAACAACAAGAAAGCCCACTGTATGGGAGAACATATTTGCAAATGTATTCACTGATAAAGGTTTAATCTCCAACATCTACAGACAGCTTATACAACTTAATAAAAGGAAGATAAATGAGCCAATTAAAAAAATGGACAATGGACCTAAATAGAATCTTTTCAAAAGAAGATAGAAGGAAGGCCAAGAGGCACATGAAAACATGCTCAAAGTCACTAATTATCCGAGAGATGCAAATCAAAATGACAATGCAGTACCATCTCACACCTGTTAGAATGGTCAACAATGACAAATCAACAAACGACAAGTGTTGGTGAGGTTGCGGAGAAAAAGGAACCCTTGTGCACTGCTGGTGGGAATGCAGAAGGGTGCAACCACTGTGGAGAACAGTATGGAGCTTCCTCAAAAAACTGAAAATGGAACTCCCATTTGACCCAGTAATCCCACTCCTAGGAATACATCCCAAGAAACTAGAAACACCAATCAGAAAGGATATATGCACCCCTATGTTCATAGCAGCACAATTTACAATAGCTAGGATTTGGAAACAGCCTAGATACCCGACAGCAGATGATTGGATCAAAAAATTATGGCACATTTACACAGTGGAATACCATGCTGCCATAAAAAAGAAGGAATTCTTATCATTTGCAGCAACCTGGATGGAATTGGAGAACATCATGCTGAGTGAAATAAGCCAGTCAATGAAAGAGAAACACCACATGACCTCACTCACTTATGGATAATAAAGAACATTATAAACTGATGAACCAAAAGATAGATATAGAGACAGTAAAACAACAAGCAGACTGTCAAATTACAGCGGGGAGGATAGGGAGATATGTGGGAGATAAGAGATCAATTGAAGGTCTTGTATGCATGCATGTAAGTATAACCAATGGACACAAAACTCTGGGGAGGGAGGGCATGTATGGGAGTGGAGGGGCAATGGTAAGATATGTACACATATAATAATTTAATTAAAATATGCATTAAAATAATAAAATTAAACAAAACGCAAGAGAATTTTGATACCTAAGAAAACAATCCTATAAAATAGAAGACTAATATGCAAATCAACCTAATGGCAGAATGACCAGTCACTATGATGCGCACTGACGACCAGGGGGCAGGCACTCAAAGCAGGAGCTGCCCCCTTGTGGTCAGTGCGATCCCACAGGGGAAGCTCCACTCAGCCAGAAGCCAGGCTCACAGCTGGCAAGCACAGGGGCCTTGGCAGGAGCCTCTCCCATCTCCATGGCAGTCAGACATTCCCCTAAGGGCTCTGGGCACAGGCTGGGCTGAGGAACCCCCCCCCCCGCCCCAATTATACAAATTTTGTGCACCAAACCTCTAGTTGTAATGAAAGTATCTGCCTTAAGATGAACTCAGAAGTGAAAATTATCCCATATCTTTATTGATAAGGAAACTAAGCATGGAGAAGGTTAAATAATACATTTGAAGCCAAATAACTCCTTGATGGGAAGAAAGGAAAAAAAACAAACAAAAACACCCTTCTTACTAATATCATTAACATTTAAAAGTGTATAAGGCACTTTTGTGTACTGTGTATTTTCTTTTAAAATTCATAATTCCCTAAAGTATGCCTTATTTTAACCTCATTCTATATATAAATTAACTAAAAGTCAATGACTAAATAAAAAACTCATATGACTAGAAAGCAACATATGTCTCTGATTCCAAATTCTGTTATTTTCAGTGAACTATGAGTATTTTTCTAGATTGTAGAGTTTTACCAAATTATGTGATTGTCCACTCAACTACTACAATATAAAATAAGAATGACTGCTGTAAATGATACCTACTTTGGTAACTTTATCTTCTACCACATCTACCACACACACTTCTTCGTCAGGACACAAAGGATGGATGACAGGCTCGTGGATGACTCGGGATTATGTATAATCACCAGCTGACCCACACTGACTTTACCCTTTTCTGTTTCCATCAAGAAAGTACCCAGAGTTCGCCAAACTGCAGGATTAAAGGTAGAATTTTCTAGATTCTCAGTCTGCCTAAGCCTTCTGACACTGACTGCAAAGAGTTAGGATCCAGCTACAAAGTTGGAGGAAAGATTCCATGTACTAGTAACCCTCAGTACTTACATCAACTGTAAACTCAGGGATTTCCCAAATCTATTGCCAGTTTTGATAATTCATTTGGAAGACTTACAGAACTCACTAAAACCTATTATCTTCACAGTTATGACTCATTGCAGGGTAAGTTACAAAGGAGAAAACTAGAATCCCAAATGTGAAGCTTTCATTGCCCTCAAGGTATGTTATTCTCTAGACATGGATGTGAGATATGCACGAGAAGTATTACCAACCTAGAAATGTTCACTCAGGCACCCGGTGTCCAGAATTCCTGTTTGCATGATCATTTTGATTGATTGCCCATGAAATGAACTTAGTTTTCAACCATCCCCACACTCCTGGAGGTTGGGGTGACATCATGTGACCCAAGGAGCCTACCGTGAGTCATGAGTCACTTTGTTAGCGTAGTCTGCCAGATATTATCTGAATAACAAAGACAAAGTAAGTTCTGAATTTAAGGCTACTTCCCAGGAGTCCGGGACAAAGTCCAGACCTGTCTTTTAGACAAGGCCAAAGTCTTAATCACACAAAAGATATCAGAATAGATGAGGTACTGACATTATCTGAGGGAGAGCTTTGAATCCTCTCTAATTTACTTTAGTAAGTGAGGCAGTCACTAGCCTCAGCATGTAAATATTATTAGTAACAAGTTCCATCACATTTTACAAATGACTGCCACCCAGCATATGCGTGTCTCTGCAATGAAGTGAGAGCTGTTGCTCCAGGCACTCGAACTCAGCACACTCCCTTTCCTCGGCAGCAATGATTACATTGCAATCTCTCATTAAAAGCACTCACAAAATGACACCCTGCATAAAAAGATTCTATTTATTCTTACAGTTTTTAAGCTTTTTAAGATGACGTTTAATTTTCACCTTTCTTCTGAGGCCCTTCAAAACTTTCTCAGGCAGAGTTGTCTTCCATGAGCTGGGTGATACAAATATTGGCGAAGCACGGTTCTCTTCTAAGAGGCAATCGGTCTCTTTTTCCAGGGTAGACTGTGAAAAATGTGAGAGTAAGTACTATTTCTCACTGATTTTTGTATCTTCAGTCTCTAGTTCAGTGACTACACTCAATCAGTATTTGTTAAAATGACCCATAATAATAAGCAGTCTTAATGTGCTAGGCCATTAAATGACCATTATAGATTCTTAAAGGGCATGTTGACATGATGACAATGGGGTTTAGGGAAATTCATCTGACAAAGTGAACTGGAGCAGCGTGGTCCTAAAGGAAGGTCAACAAACTAGGAGGCTCTTGAGGACCTGGGATAGCAGTCCAGACCAGTGATATGGCAAAAGAAGACCTCTACATGACTTGTACAAATTGAGGAAGCTAATTTAGTTCATTAGTAATGTGAGTCAATCATTGCCCAAAGTCTGCCCTCCCCTGAAGACCTGGGATATGGTAGCTTCTGTCTGACCAATAACTATTTCTTGAAGAAGGGACATCTGTGAGTTGTTATTAGCCAATGGTCACAGCAGCTCTCAGATTATACTATCCCTGGGATAGGGGCAGTGGCTGGTAAAGAAGGGTGGGTCACTAACAGCATTTTACTATCATCCTCCCATTGAAACACTCAGATCCACTTTCCATTCATGTAAATTTATTCAATTCAGGCACTGCCTCGAGGTTTTCTTGTTAAGTCTCAATTTCTGGGAAAACTTATAAGATGAGTTAATAGAAAAAAGAAACTATAGTTGTCATTGCACTATTGGTACTGAGTATAAGACTGATATTCATCATCTTCCTCATCCTGCTGCTCTAGGTATCTTGCCTGTTAGGTTGATCTGGACCCTTAACTCTGAGTGGCCTGAGTTCTGGTTACCTTCTCAGATCATAATTGAACATGGGAATATCAGCAGATGCATTCCAATGGATGACTTGTGTGTCAAATATATTCCTTCTTGTCGCTATTATATAACATCAGTCCTACTTCCTCATGATGATCAGGAACTATTATGGCTGCCAGACATTTCTTTTTATTTTCTTACTGAGTAATTGGCACAAGGAGCCCCAAGTGTTAAGATGGTGTGTACACCATAAAGTGTAGTGGGAGTCTTACTGAGTTATTTTGTGGGAGCACTTCTCTCCCTGAAATGATGAGCTCTAGACCTGCGAGCCTCAAGTTGAAGAGACTGGAAGCAAAGCTCTCTAAGTAGATTAGTGAAATGAATGGTAAGCAGGACCAATACCACTCCTTGTTTCCTGAACCCATCCTATGTAATAAAAGGCTAATATGCAAATAGACCAAATGGCCGAACAACTGGTGGCTATGATGTACACTGGCTACCAAGGGGCATGCATGGAACACGGTGGGCGTCAGCGTGGCAGGATGGTGGAGCAGGTGAGCGGGGGTGCCAGACCCAGGTGGGTGCTGGTTGGTGTCATCTGGGTGAGCCTCTGGTGGTGACTGAAAATTCTTTGCTCCCATGTGCCAAGGTCTCACCAGGCGGTTGCACCTGCAGCTGGCACTGGAGCTACCGCTTGCACCCACTGCCGGTGCCCAGCACTGGTCCAGATTGCTCAGTGCCATCAGCCAGCCCTTATTGCTCCTGAGGGCTTCTCCGCCTTCCCCTGCTTTTGAGGGGTTATCAGGGCAGCAGCTGCCTCTCACACTTGGCTGTCCGCACCAGCACTGCTCGCACTTGCTGCTGACATTGGCCCCAGTCCCTCAGCGCTGTCAGCGGATGAGAGTAGTGCTGTCAGCATGTGGGAGTTGTGGCAGCAGGAGCAGGACTGCTGGCAGACAGGGGACCAGGGGCTGTCGTGGGAGGGGCCAGGTGGGGACACAGAGGATGGGCTGAGACCCACCCCTGTGCCTACTGCAGCATCGAGGCCCACAGCTCCTTTCAAGGTGCATGAATTTGTGCACTGGGCTCCTAGTATATTTAAGATTATGGTTTAAAATATAATGACCATTGGTTTAAAGTATATCTTGAAGAATACCACCCCATCCTTGTAGGGTGACGTCTACAAGCTGTGCCACAGATAAGCCTTCAGGAGGCCATTCCAACACTTTGTCAGAATTGCAGGTTTTGAATGTTGTGTTATGTTTTTATAGGATCAACGGGTCTCATGGAAATGTAACTATTGCTATACTTCCTTTGATATAAAATGAGTTCCTCAGATCAAGACAGTGTTTTGAAACTCCCATGTCAATTGCTTAGGTACTCTGTAATTCCCTGGAAGGTGCTGGCTATGCCAATCCAGGCAGGAAGAGAAACCCATGCCCAATTACATGTCAATGAAGAGCATGATTGAACATTGCCCTTTCTAGGATTTAAAGAACCTAACGTAGTCACCTTGCCACCAGAGTTTTGGTTGGTACCATGTAGGGAATTCCACATTGAATTCTGTTACTGGCGGGTTGGAAACTTATGAGTAGCAGTAGCTAGACCAGCACTTGTGAGAAGAAGTCTATGGGTAGTTTCTATCTCTCCCACCATGCTTACTCTATTCATGAGCCTATCGTAGGAGCCCTGAGATGGTCAAAGAGAGAGGATGATTGACATTCACTAGCCAAATCATCCTGTGGCTCAGTTATTTCAGGCCTCTTCTTCAGTGGTTGTCTTTTGTGAACATTCTTGTATGGCACAAATATCCTAACACTTTTTGCTTTTAAACATAGGTTCAGTCAATTACTTATTTCCTTGAACTGCCTTTTCCTGACCAGCAAGCTAAGGCATTCACCTTCCATGGTCCTTACCAGCAAGGAAGCCATTCAACATTGCCCATGAGACTAACATTGAAGACTTTTTCTGTTCACTCAAAGTAGATGAACAGGTGGATAGCCCAAAGATCTGTCCTTTGGGAGGATATTCCCTATTTGCTTTCATTTGGGGTTATTCTTTAGTAGGATCTTTAGCAATAGCAATCTATTTTATGCTTGTACACAGGTATTATGCCATTCACATTCCAAGCTCAGACTTTTCCCTTGTGTGGTTATTTGAGTAAATGACCATAGATCTCTTTAAGAAAGGATGAAGAAAACACTTCTGAATCCATGCTTTAGTGTTGGAGGATCTTTTTTTTGTAAGACAAACAGGCTTCTCTTTTGGTTGATAGGCATTTAGTCTTAAAATTGGTATAAATCTGAAAACTGGGCAGTAGATTTCAGGCTTCTTCTCACTCATGCTTGATCCCTTTTGATTATATAGTAAGCAGTTCTCTTGTTAGTGGTTCTTTTTGTTTGTTTGTTTGTTTGTTTGTTTCCAGAAATAGGTTCTATGAGCCACCTCAATAGGTTCCTGAAAGTCAGTAGCCCCATATCCCTACACACCACTCCCATTCTGGGGACTGTCCTTTTGACCTTGCTTTTGTTTAAAATAATTCTGTTCTCTTTGCTTCCAACATAAGTGCTGCCATCTCTTTCTGGCATGCCAGAGTCTGTCATCTCTCTGGGTTCTAAGGAGGCCAGTTTTGTAACAGAATCTCCCACGATTGGGCCCTAACCTTCAAAAGGCAGTCACTATTGAGTTTTCAATGTGCCACTGCCCCTCAACACCAGCACATTTTTTTTTACCACCCTGGTAAAATATTTTCTGGCATGAGGTGATGAATTTGGTGGCTGATAAAAAACTAGTTATTTGAGAAATCCGATTGCATTTATTCAGCATGTTTCCAGAAAGAAAGAGGAAGAGAGACCTTGTACGTTCCACTTATTAGCAATGTTCTTTCTGTGACTGGAAAGGAATAATTCATGAGGCTTTTCCCATGACTTGAGAAAAAAATTTATAATAATATGTCATTTTATTTTCTATTCTAAGTTTAGAGAGCATCCTTTTGATTATTAATTTAGTTTCCAGATACTTTGATAATGAAGGATAGTGACCAGAATAGCAGGCATGTGGTTCTATTTTCTGAAGCTCCTTGGCAACCTGATACATTCAGATTTCTAGGCCTGAGAAGCTTGGTGCCAGCAGCAACAGGAAGCTAATCATTCAATGTAAGATAACTCTGAGCTCTCCATCCCCAGTGATTAGGCAGAAGTGAAGAACCACTTGTTATGGGTGTAGAAGAGTAGATTTTTGCATTGGATGCAAGAAAATGATGTCTTCTAAGCAGAGTTTGCCATAGGACTGGGGCTGATGATGTTCGACAGGGTTAATTTCTAGAACTGTAAGAATTACAGCTAGTCCTTGTACAATTGTGTGCAACTGCTAAGTGTTTTGTTTTCTGTTGCTAAACATTCCATTTCCTCTGCAACCTCCCTCCATGGACTCCTGAAGTTCAAATCTGACACCCCAGCAGCCTCCTGAGATGTCGCATCTGCACCGTCCGTGGATTACACTAAACCTAAGGGACTTCTAATTACAAGGGTCTGGAGCCCAGGTGCTCTCCCAGCGCTGAGGGGAGGCTTACTGCCCTGCTTTCTATTGGGAGGGGGTCTGTGCAAAATGGGGAAGGGTGGCTGTAAAACTGAATATTTATTTGCTATGGGGATGCAAGCAGGTGGACGACATAAATATCCTGAGAACATATTGAAATTATATGTCAAGAAATACAGCAGCAATTGGTGGCTAAGAAGTAATAGCAGAAAGGCTAGGACATAATTATCAGAGAAGATGCAAGCGTATCAGTGAGTGGAGAGGCAGTTGCTAGGAACAGGGATGCTAGAGTCAAACAGGCCTTGATTCCATCCCAGATCCCATCATCAGTAGCTCTGCAAAGTTAGACAACATGGGTAACAGCTTTGAGCCTGCATCCTCATCTGTTAATGAGAAAAACACTTAATGTGTTAATGTGATGATTAAATTAAATCACACATACCTAAGCCTTAACACAGTGCTTAAGCACTTAAAGCAATAACTATATCATCAATGGTGCAAATAATCTGTACTAATCAAAGGGTAATATGCTAATTAGACCGGGTAGACAGGACATCTTCCGGTCACCTGATCCTCCTCCCAGACAAAGTCACGGTGGCAGAGATGGTTAGGGGCGATCAGGCCAGCAGGTCAGGGCAGTTAGGGGCAATCAGGCTGGCAGGCAGAGGTGGTTAGGGGCAATCTGGAAGCCAGGCAGAAAGGTTAGAGGAAGGCAGGCAGGTAGAGTGGTTAGGGCCAGTCAGGCAGGCAGGTGAGCAGTTAGGAGCCAGTGGCCCCAGATTTTGAGAGGGATGTCCCACTACTGGTTTAGGCCCAATCCCACACTGGCAGTTGTATATCCTCTGAGGGGTCCCAGATTGGAGAGGGTGCAGGCCGGGCTGAGGGACTCCCCGCTCCCCACATGAATTTTGTGCACTGGGACTCTAGTACTAATAATAATATCCACAAGTAAAATAATTACAAAGCCTTGTAAATACCAATCACTTCTAAATGTCAGGGTCTGATTGCACTTCTTTTTGTGTAAATATCAGTAGGTGATCTATTAGGTTTATTGTTGTTACTTATAATTTATGCAATCTGTTTATAGATCTACCCCACTAGCACTTTTACTTTTAAATAGGAAATATTATATATATTTATTTTATCCACATAGTTATATATATTTATATAGCACTAGAGGCCTGGTGCATGGAATTTATGCATGGGGAGAGGGGTGAGGGGTCCCTCAGCCTGGCCTTCACTCTCTCCAATCCAGGACTTCTTGGGGGATGTCTGACTGCCGGTTTAGACCAGATCCTGCAGGGATCAGGCCTAAACCAGCAGTTGGACATTGCTCTCAAAGTCTGGTACCACTGTCTCCTAACTGCTCACCTGCCTCTCTGCCTAATCACCCCTAACCACTCTACTTGCCTGCCTTATCACTCTTAACCCTTCTGCCTGCCTGCGTGATCTCTAACTACCTCTACCTGCCTGCCTGATCACCCCTAACTGCCTCTGCCTCAGCCCCACCACCATGGCTTTGTCCAGAAGGATGTCAGGAAGGACCAGAAGATGTCCGGTCTATTTGATCTAATTAGCATATTACCTTTTTATTAGTGTAGATATCTATCTACATGAAATATAAAAATATATGCTATATGACATGATGTTATATTACATATGTAATATCACATACATATCAAGTAATATAGCATATACATGTATATTTCATATATATATATATATATATATATATATATATATATATATAAAGAGAGAGAGAGAGAGATGTATACTACAGAAATATATATTGTTAAATTAGTAAAAATAATGATATGACCTTTCTTGGTGGGAGTCTGGCTGCCCCTGTCCCCTGGAGATATTTGCAACCTGACCATAACCTAGAATATGGGAACATACAAAAACCATAATCTGAATCCCTGCCTCAGCAGAAGGAGAAAATCATAGACATGATGACGTAAACTGGATTTTTCTACAGCACTCTTTCCTGATGGTCATGTAGCATTTTCTTAAATTCCAGTATTAGCAGAGAATTTCCAACTTCGTGGAGCAGTTGTTTCATTCATCACTAATTTGAGTTTCTGGAAGGCTTCTTATCATGGTTAAATCTGCAAATCCCAACTCCCTCCTTCCCCTGCATGTCACTTCTAGTCCTGCTTTCTGTGGCAGCAACTCAGAAAAAGTGTTCTTTCTTCCACTTACACGTTGGATATTTTGTATCTTTCCTTGGCTGCCCAATATTTGAACACCTCCAGTATTTAGAGCTCTCACCCATTCAGTGAATCTTGTGGAGAGAGAGGCAAAGGCAGAAACATTTATTCCCAGTCTCCCTTAGCTCAACTTTAAATCTGGTGCTAGTGACCAAAGGGAAGACCCTGGAGCAGCAAGCAGTGGAGAGAGAACTTGCAGGTGTGTGTTCCTAGGGTCAGTGGTTCAGCAGAGCAGCAGTGATGTCCAGGGTTCAGAGCCAGGGTGAGGGCAGTGCAAGCCATGAGGTCACACCTGCAGTGGGTGGCAACAGTGTGTGTTCACTGTATGGTTTTGTGGCATGATTTAGAGTGGGGTCCTGGCTGCTAACAATCTTCCTTGTTCCTGCCCAATTTCCAAGCCTGGTTCTCCAGCCTTACAATTGATTTTGTGACTTGTCTGCTTAAACTATTCAAAATCCTTTTCTGTTGCTTCCAACCAGCAACCCTGGCAGATACAGCATGACAGCCATTCAAATAGAGCTAGCTGCTGTGTCTTCCATAGTTCACTGCTCACTCTTAAAAGATACAGGCAGTTAACATGTAATAAAAGTAACTTAAGGGTCTCAGAAAAATTTGTTACTATTGAATAATGGTAAAAGATCTGATTAATTCTATATAAACTTAAATGTGTTGTTAGTTACTAGATCTATTTATTTACATAATTTAGTAAATTATGTGCAAATATGCATGTAGCATGCAGGAAAATTTATGCCTAAAGAGCAAATCTGCATGTTAGGAGAATATCTTAGAAGAGAAGACAGTTGATTTTTCCAAATCCTTATTTTCATTGTTTTTTGTTTGTTTTGTTTTTTATTTGTTTTGTTTATGTTTTGTTTTTGTTTTGTTTTGTTTTGTTTTCAAGAGAGAAGAGAAAGGAGAGAGAGAGAGAAACATCCATCTACTGCTTCCTGTACTGCAAGCACCTCGACTGAGGCCAGGACTGAACCCGCAACCTAGGTTGTGCCCTGACCAGGAGTCAAACCTGCAACCTTTCAGTGTACGGGACAATGCTCAAACCAACTGAGCTTCAGTGGCCAGGGCATACAAGTGGATTTTTATTTTTGAAGTTAAAAATATGGTTTGTTTTATGACACAATAAAACTTATTCATTGTAGTAATACTAGAAATTATAGATAAATCTTATAATTTTTGTTTGTTTTTTTATTCCTGGCTTAAAAAATGATGACTTGCTCTACATACTATTTTTATACTTTGCCTCGTCCATATTAATAATGCGTTGTAAATGTCTTCTTATGTTGAAAACATTATCTAGTGGTGTGCTCTACCTTGTTTTCAAGATCATTTGTCAATTCTTCACTCATCTTACAGAGTCAGCCTATCTAAGATAAAATTGATCCATTCAGTCACATGGAGCCATGGATCTAGCGCAAGAGATTGAACCATCTTTCCTACAGCTTACTTTAGTCTCTGCCTTGAGATTTCCTTATACTGGGGTCTTTCTGAGACTGGAGAAATGTGAAAACTTAATTTTCTGTGTGGTGGCATATTTTTAAGGACTTTAGACATTATTTAAAAAAGGACAGAGTCCCATAGTTTGGACAATTTGATGTAACTTTTTTAATTTGGGGTTTACAAAATCAGTCCCAAGGATCCTTACAAAGTATTTTATGAATATAATATCTAAACATAGTTGACTCAATATATGTTCTGTACATGTTCAACTATACTGCAACTATACTGCATTAGCAACATATGCTTTGATTAATTTCAAAGCTATTCTTATGATACCATATACAAATTGAAATGAGGTAAAAAAAAATAGTATAGAGCCAACCAAAATCATCTTTGTGTGAGAGGGAGAAGGTATCAATGGATTTTAAAAATCAACTTTTATCCACATTAATAGGCTAAATCTCAACTGTGTATATTTTTTTTATCTCTCTGAGACTATTCCTACCTATTTTTAATAGTATGGTTTTTTTAAAAAAATATTATTACTTGCATTCTCAGAAATATATGTAAATTGTCTAGTTTTTATAAACACAAGTAACATCTGGAGCTGTAAGTTGAAATGAACTATATATACAGATGCTAAAGTTATGGAGAATTTATAAAATTGTTTTTGAAATAGTTATAAATATCTTTTATATAATTTCATTTAGACTTTGAATAAATCATTTCTATTTTTGTAATGCACACATATCATTTATTATCTGAAAATAGGTTATCGTTATTGATAAAATCAGAGTACAGTGTGGCCAGTATCTATATAAACAAAGTATAAAGTAAATTTGGGCTGAAACCGGTTTGGCTCAGTGGTAGAGCATTGGTCTGCGGACTAAAAGGTCCTGGGTTCGATTCTGGTCAAGGGCATGTACATTGGTTGCGGGCACATCCCCTGTAGGGGGTGTGCAAGAGGCGGCTGGTCGATGTTTCTCTCTCATCGACGTTTCTAGCTCTCTATATCTCTCCCTTCCTCTCTGTGAAATATCAATAAAATATATTTTTTTAAAAAAATAAATTTGGAAGCAATATTGGAATGACCAAAGCTGTGCTGCTTAATGGAAGGCCAATTTTGGAAGAAAGCCATACTTTGAAAGCTGTATTCTGAAGCCCTATTTTTATGGAAAGCCACATTTTGACAAATACTAAAGCATCATTCTGCATTTTGCCTTGTTAACAGCGGTGATAAGCCAGGGCAGCAAACAATGGAATATATAAGAGAGATGTTGAAAATAAATGAAAAGCTTTCCCTCACAATGAAACCTTGCCTTTTAGGAACCATGCTCATATCTGAAATAGTTTTATTCGAGTAGTTTGGCCTTAGGTTTCCATTTCTTCCAGGAGAGATTCTTTTGACCTAAGTACTATTTGCAGAAATACTTACACTGCTTTAAAGTCATGCTTGCCATATGGTACTTCTCTCCAAGTTAGTGCGAAGGTCCATCTCTTTCACTTTAGCAATTGTTTGGGTAGGTAGTGAAAGGATTCTATTTCTAATTTTAGAGGTGTGACAAGTTGGGAGAGAGAAAATTTTAATTGATTTGGCAAAGGTCAGAAAGCAAGTCAAAGGCAGGTCTTGTCCCAGTGCTCCAATTGTCTGAAATCAGCTCAGTGTTCTTAAGCATATATTTGTATTGATCAATTAATATTTTTTATATTTTTATTGACTTCAGAGAGGAAGGAAGAGGGAGAGAGAGATAGAAACATCAATGATGAGAGAGAATCGTTGATTGCCTCCTGCATGCCCCCTACTGAAGTTCGAGTCCACAACCCGAGCATGTGCCCTTGACCAGAGTCGAACCCTGAGCCCTTCTGTCTGCAGCCCTTCTGTCCACTGAGTAAAACCTGGTAGGGTGATCAATTAATATTTTTACTCCTCTATTTAGTATCATTCACTCTGGCTTTAAAATCAGATAAGTAAGCAGAGAAATAACACAGGTGATATGCAAAAATATATTTTTATTTTTTTAAATTTTTTAAAATATATTTTATTGATATTTTACAGAGAGGAAGGGAGAGAGATAGAGAGCTAGAAACGTAGACGAGAGAGAAACATTGGCCAGCTGCCTCTTGCACACCCCCTACCGGGGATGTGCCCGCAACCAGTGTACATGCCCTTGACCGGAATCGAACCTGGGACCTTTCAGTCTGCAGACCGATGCTCTACCACTGAGCCAAACCAGTTTTGGCCAAAAATATTTTTTTAATAGAGAACCTACTTTGTGAGTCAGGTAGATGAAAGAAGTCACTGTCATGTACGTGACTTACAAACATGAATACCCTATCATCCAGCAACTGAAATCTAAACATTGGCCAATGTGCTCAAGATCCTACTCCAGCATCATGGCCAACAAGGTACTGGAGGTTCAATATTTTTAATGTCATATTTGCATGGCCTTTGATAAGTCCCATAGCATCTTCTTCCCTGTCCCTAACTCTTTCCCGGCAAATGTCTGTCATTTGCTCAGTTCACTTTTAAAATTCCTCTCTTTTAGGAATAATGATTTGTCTCCCATAATTAGTGATGACTTAATAGAAATAGTCCTGTTGAAGTTGGCACATCATTAGCTATGGGAAAAAATGGTTATTCGAGGTGTGTCTCCAAAATGCAGGGTTTGATGCATTGCAGTGGGGAAACTGGAGATGTATTAAGCAAAAATGGGGAAGACTGAAAGAAAGGTGAACTTGGAGGTACTAAAGAATAGCTCTCCATTTTCAGAGCCCTGCTTGCTCACTTTCACTGAGAATGAGGAATGTAAGTTCAGTGACTGTGGATTCAGGTGAAGATGGAAAATGCAGTTTCAACCTATCAAAGCCTGCTTCCTGGCTAGGATTCTGGGAGGCCCTGGAAGAGGAACAATGAATGTGTATTCAGGCCTCGAATCTCAATATAGCTTTAGAACTGCAGGTGAGTGGTTTTCAGTGCAGCATTCCCCCCTTATTTGTGGTTTCACTTTCTGTGGATTCAGTTACCTGAGGTTAACTGGGGACTAAAAATATTAAGTGGAAAGTTCCAGAAATAAACAATTCATAAGATTTAAATTGGGTGCTGTTTTGAGTATCATGATGAAATCTCACACACCCCCAGCTCTGTTTCTCTCAGGAAGTAAATTATCTTTTTGTTCATTATATCTACCTATCAGTCCCTTTACCTCCTCAGTTATCATATCAACTGATGCAATATCACAATGCCTGTGTTGTCCACCTCACTTCATCTCACATGTGGACAAAAAGGGTGAGTACAGCCGAAACCGGTTTTGCTCAGTGGATAGAGCGTTGGCTTGCGGACTGAAAGGTCCCAGGTTCGATTCTGGTCAAGGGCATGTACCTTGGTTGTGGGCACATCCCCAGTAGGGGGTGTGCAAGAGGCAGCTGATAGATGATTCTCTCTCATCGATGTTTCTAACTCTCTATCCCTCTCTCTTCCTCTCTGTAAAAAATCAATAAAATATATATTTTTAAAAAAGGGTGAGTACAGTACAATAAGAGTGAGAGACCACATTCACATTAGTTGAATTGCAGTGAATTATTACAACTGTTCTATCTTATTATTAGTTATTGTTGTTTTTATTGTACCTAATTTAAAATTAAATTTATTATAGGTGTGCATATATAGGAAAAAACATTGTGTATACCAGGTCTGGTACTGGATTTCAGGCATCTACTGGGCATCTTAGAATGTATCTTTTGCAGATGAGAGGGGCCTCTTTTACTTCTGCAGAAGTGATCTCACTAGTTTCTAATAAAATGGCTTTAGTAAGAAAAACCAAACTGTGTTCTTTTCATGTTGAGCTTCATATGATGGCCCCCCCACTATCACTCTGGTCCATACTCTAATGTGCTCTCTTTACTCCATGTAATTATAGCTAGCTGTAGCCATGTTTTTCCTTTTTCTTGGATGAACTATTGATACTCCTCTTGGGTCCACAGAATCTAATATATCTAACCATGTCAGTGTTGCCACCTCTCTTTACACATTCTCACTTTTTGGTAAGACACAGAAATTTCACTTTTGCAGTATACTCCTCCCAGTCATTAATTAAAAGGTTAAATAGCCCTGGCTGGTTTTTCCTGGTGGTTAGAATGTTGACCCTAGAAAGATGTGACTCCCGGTCAAGGGCATGTACCTCAGATGCAGGCTCCATCCTAGGCCCTGTGTGAGAGGCAACCAATTGATGTGTCTCTCTCACATCAAAGTTTCTCTCTCTCTCTCTACCTTTTCTCTCCCCTCCATTCTCTCTAAAATAATCAATGGAAAGCATAGCCTCAGGTGAGGAATAAAAAAAAAGGCTAAACAAAAGTGCATGCATTTCTGAAATTTATGAACACTTTTTTTTTTTTTAGGGAGGAGATATTCTTTAAAAAATATATATTTTTATTGATTTTTCACAGAGAGGAAGAAAGAGGGATAGAGAGTTAGAAACATCCATGAGAGAGAATCATTGATCAGCTGCCTCTTGCACACCCCCTACTGGGGATGTGCCCGCAACCAAGGTACATGCCCTTAACCGGAATAGAACCAGGGACCTTTCAGTCCGCAGACCTACACTCTATCCACTGAGCCAAACCGGTTTTGGCAGGAGATGCTTTTTAATTTTTTTTTACTCTTTATTGATTAAAGTATAACACATGTCTCCTTTTTTCCCTTTGACCTCTCCCTGGCCATTCCCACCCCCCAGTGAACACTTTTATTATATCTGTTTTCAAAACTACCCAGCTCTCCACTCACTAAGTCCCATTTCCTACTTTTGCTTTTTCAATTAAATATAAGAAATTAAATCCCATAATAAATACAGTTAGTGAGGGAAGATATGGTAGAAAAAATATAAAAATGTAAAATGAGAGACTAATCTGGTCATGTCACTTTGCAGTTCACAGTGTTGCCTGTCCTCGAAGTCTTTGCAAAACACTCTTTATAGCTACAGCTTCCTTTCTCACTTTGCCTTCCCTTGGTTTATTTCTATTGTGTGTTTACTCTATGCCCCACCCTCACCTCGCACAGCCCTTGGCTGTGTGATGTTCTTCCTTCAATGGTTCTGGACACCCTGGACTGTGCACCATGTTAGCCCCGTCACAATATCAATGCTGTCACTACACGGGGGATTATTTGAGAGCGGTAATAACGTGTTTGCATGTTCTTATTGTGAAATCTTACAGTCTGCTCTCGGAAATCCAATAAACATTTGCAGGCAAGAAGAAAGGAAGGCAGACTGAGAAGGAAGGAAGGGAGGAGGAAGGATAGAAGAAAATAAAATGCACTTTTTAAGAGATTAATGAACATTAAGTAATGGCATTTGTCCTTCAGATTTTAACTCCATAGTTCTGTGTCTAGTCATGTTATCCTATTGGTTCATAGAAACACAGCTGGAGGCTGGTGGATAAAGCAGTCGCCTCGTCTAAACATATCCACAGAAAGTAAAACATTTTTATTTTTGTGTTAAAAGTAACTTGGTGACATACCTGGTTTTATTTGCAGATATTGTGCTTTCATCAATATCGAGACAGACCCTCCACCAGCAAAGATTGCGACTCACGGAAAGCTCAGATGATGTTTAGCATATATTTTTTTTAGCAATAAAGTATTTTAAATTAAGGTATGTACATTGTATAGACATAATGATATCGGGCATTTAATAGATTAGAGGACAACTTACATACACTGGGAAACAAAAAAAATGTATATGTGACTTGACTTATTGCAATATTCACTTTACTGTGATGCTCGGTTTACTGCAGTGGTCTGGAGCCAAACCCACGATATCTCCAAGGTGTGCTTGCAGTTGCTAAGACAATGATGATAAGGCATGAGATGGATCAGTGTGACATCCTGATCCTGAGACAGAGAGAGAAAGGCTGGCCCACCAAACACCTCCCTTGCTCTCATGTTTAATAATCGCCTTTTGATGGCGATGGTGATAATGATCAATGGACAATAATTCCCACACCTTTTCCTTTCCATTTCACATACACACATTCCCTTGAGTCTGGGGGCAGTTTGGATTAATCTTATACTACCTCATTTAATGCAGACAGATTATAGATGAGACTCTCTCAAGAAAATTGGAAGCAGTTAAGTGGCTTCTGTTTTCTACTCGTGTGGAATAGCACATAAATGCCCCATTTCTGTGAAAATGCCAATTATTTGTGATTTACCATGCTAATATGAACTCTTCACCAGATTGTGTGTTTCTATGAATTTCAAAATGAGGATCAGTACTATCTGCTTTGTAACCATGACTCAGATGATAGCTGGCTAGATTTCTTTAATATATATATATATATATATATATATATATATATATATATATTGATATCAGAGAGGAAGGGAGAGGAAGAGAGAGAGAAACACCAATGATGATAGAGAATAATTCATCAGCGGCCTCCTGCACACCCCCTACTGGGGATCTAGCCTGCAACCCCAGCCTGTGCCCTGACGGCCTTGTCCTCTTCTTCATAGGTGGATGCTCACCTGAGCCACGCAGGCCTGGGGATTGGCGGCTAGATTTCTAAAGATCCCAGGGATTTCTTGTATGGGCCCAGCACAGCTCCCAGCTCCACTCTCCAACCTCCCGACCAAGGGATCAAGAAAACTGCTCAAGGCATTTCCTGTTTCCTTGTACGCTTCTTCCAGATTTCCAGGACATACCTCATCTGGGTCTTGTGCCCTGTCAACTTCTCATAGTTCTAATTGCCCCACTATCTCTGCTCTTGTGTGATCATGACATCCTTTTAACGTCCTACGTTTCCCCTGAAGAAGATGCATCCAGGTTTCCGGCCTGTGACCTTCAGCTTCTTTCATAAACACGCAGGCAGAGACTCCATCCAGGCCCTCGGCCAGGGCCGCCTCATCTGTCACCCACTTCCCTCTCCTCCCCTAATGGCCCGACAGAGGCCTCGCTTGGCTGTGTGCTTTTAATATCATAAAGGACGCTTGTCCTCTGATTCGGTCATTTCTTTGCTTTCTTTTTCTCCCCCCTGGGTCCTTTTAGAGTTCCCTTCCAAGGAGAGTGGGTTTGATTTTTCCATTCTTTCAAAAATGTTGGATCTTGGAACAGGGAGGAGGGGGGGGGGGCGTTTCTTTGCGGCTTCCTTCTAGAGATTACCTTCCCCCTCGGATCTTGTCAAAGGCTAAACAAATGCGCCACTTATTAGCGGGACTGGCCTTCTGGGCGAAGCTGCGTTTTTCAAAACCACTTCCCTGCTCTCTGCCCCTGACCTTCAGTCAGTGGCTGGTCTCTCTCTGAACTGTATTTTATTTTCTGTCTCCCTACACGGCCCCTGTTGTCTCCAAACACCTCTGGCTTCTCTTTGGGACGGAGCCATATGCTTAATGAGATTTAATCACTGCTTTCCATGGTCTCTCCTCCCTCGGAGCCCTGAGTATAATCTAATCTTACACCCGGTGCTCTCTCCCCCTTTGCCCCCCCCCCCTTTGCGGGTGGATGGGGGGGGGGTGCAGTCATGCAAGGAGAGCAGCAGCGTGGCTCTTTGCACGGGATGCAGCCCTGCTCCCCCACCTGCTGAGATCCTGTCCTGGGCGCAGGTACTGAGCCCCATCCTCTGCCTGCCTGCCCTTTTCTTTGCCTTGCTGTCTGGGTGCGCCCTTCCATAGTGCCTTCCTGCCAGGACCGCCCACCACGTTGCTGCTACCGCATTTTTAACCTGTTTATGGGACACGACTCCTGTCCGTCCTCCCAGCTGCGGGAGGAAACCGCATCCGCAAACCTTCCCCGCCTTTTCCTTCCCCGTCCCATCTCACGCATCTGGGGGCCTCCCACCCACCAAGCGGCCATGACAAGGTGCATGAAACCCCGGGGATCCGTGTGCACGCGGCCACGAGGAGGCCTGGTTTGCACAACCCCGGGCCCCGTCGGGTGCGTGAGCCACGGCGCGCGGCAGCCAGGACATGCTCAGCAAACACGCACACCTCGCGCGGGGGCGGGTGACCTTTGCAAACGGCCGCATATTAAAAAAAAAAAAGAAGAAGAAAAAAAAAGCAGCAAAGCCCAGCGTCTAAAAGGACGCTTTGGAAATCCAGGAGCAGTCTCTGGATTGTTTGCTGCCGCCGCTTCTAGGCGCTTCTAGGCAACCGGCGAGAGATGTTTACAAGCTGGGCCCGCCCCCGCCCCCACCGCCGGGAGCTTTTCATCCGCGGCGGCCGCTGATGGAACCGGCCGGCCGGCCCTCCGCCCCTCCTCCACCGCCCGCCTCCCTCCCCCTCCTCCACCGCCCGCCTCCCTCCCCCTCCTCCACCGCCCGCCTCCCTCCCCCGCCTCCCGGCCCAGCTGCGGGGCCTCCCAGCTAATCACCCCCGTGCCGCCGCTCCTCGGGGGGAGCTAATGTCAGGTTCCGGGAGGACAGTGCTGCAGGGAGAGGAAAAGATTTGATTTCTCGTTTTTTTGTTTTTGTTTTTGTTTTTTTTTTACCTGTGAGAGAAACCGCACCAGGAGGAGGAAGGTGCCTCCTTTGTCCTTGACGCTGGCCTCCAATGTCACTCCCCTTCTGCTGCCTGGGGCGGCCCAGGGAAGAGGGGGAGTCAAACCCCCCAGCGGAGAGGAGAACTCAGAATAGGGACCCCTTGACCCCAGTTTCACACACACACAAAAAGGTTTTTCCTCCAAAGGTGTGCTCAGGTTTTCCAAAAGGATAAACAAACAGAAAGGGATGTGATTTTTAAGTTTCTTACAAAAACAAAAACACAAATGTGCAACCCACATCTGTTTGAGAAACGGAGGGTGGACAATTTAAATCAAAATCCAGCCATGAGAGAAAGGCACATTCTGAAGGTAACTGAATCCTGGCCTCGGGAAATCAGCTTCATTTAAATTTTCCTTTCCGCTTGTGGAAAGCAAGAAGATATTTGAAAAAAGAGAGGAAAGGCATGCATGACAGAATTAGGGAAAGACATATTGAGGACTGGGGCTCTCGGGCCCTGGTTACTGTTCTAGTTGCCAGGAAACCTCCTCCACCTGGTTTTGATACCACAGGGCTGGCTGGGGCTGGCCAAGTGGAAGAACGCTGAATTTCGAACATGTCAGCTGGACAGAGGCTGGGGAACAACCTTCCAGCATTGTAGGTGGCCTCCAATTCTTCAGCCGAGGGGAGGGCAGACTGGGTCATCTCTTAGGGCCTTTCCACAGTCACCAATGAGCAATTCCCCAGCATGTGGTGCATGTTCTGATAGAGACGTCTCCTGGTCTGCTTGTTATGAATCCAGACACTGGGACTGGTGCCCGGGTTCCCATCCGGCACTATGGCTTCTCAAGCAGGTAAACACTCTTTTGGGCTTCAGTTTCTTCATTGGTAAAGTGGGGGCCATATCCCACAGGACCGTAATAATGATTTAATGAGATGATAGGCATCAAACACTGTCCGGAAGATGGTAAGCGCTCAAGAAATGTTGGCTATTTGAATTGATATCCTTTTTGATGGATAAAAGTAAAGAATTGGTGATTAAGATGCATCTTCATGCTATTTGCTATCATAGCATCACCAACAAAACTTGGTTGGCAGTCAATATGATTGGGCCTGACGTTTTCCAAATTCTGTCAAAATTCAACCTAAAACGTATATTTGAAAGAAAACACGGAGCTTAAGTGTAGACATCTATGTTCTTTAATGAGGTCAAGTTGACACATTTACCATTTATATGCTTATGAGTCCTTGTTTCCTTCCAACTCTTCAAAGAATGTTAATAACTAACACTTGCAGGTATAAAATGCTTTAATGAATATAGTGTTTGATCCTCCACCCAGCTCTGAAACTATATGGTGATTATTTCCAGTTTACAGAATAGGGGTTAGGCTCACAGGGTTTCAGTGACTCTTCTGATTTTTACAGCTATCAAGTGATGAAGCTGAAGACTTACAAGTCTTTTATTTTTAAATTCTATGCTTTCCTCACTATGTACTTGTGTTTCTGCTATGGATATGGGGCACTGAGTGGGGGCTAGACTGAAAAGATGAAGAGAATGAATGAGGAGGCAAGAGAGAGAAAGAAGGAAATAAGTGTGCAAGAGATTAAGTTATTTATATTTGTATCATGCCGTGTAAGGAATATGATGCTAAGAGGAAACCACCACAGCCCCTAATATCGATGAAGTGTTTAGCATCAAACCTTAATTTCATTTGATGACACATAAGGAAAAGGCATGACCTTAATTTCTGGCCTTTTACTCCCCAAAGCGGGTACAAATGTAAGTCTCTTAACTTTTCTGTCTATCTGAATTCCTCTTATATTTTAAAACTTTATTTCACAATTCAGGCAAAGCTTTATAAGGAGAACAAAGCAAGAGTTTGGCTCAAAATAAAAACCTATTTGGTTAAGGCCATCGATCATACGGAGTATGTAACACCTGTATTTCAGAGCCAATCCAGGATACCATTTCTTTTTAATTTAGAAGTGTTGACTTCAATCTAAAGGTTTTGTTTGACCTGGACCCTTGTTACCTTAGAGATCAGCTGTCTTAATTTACACCCTCATAGCAACTGAGAGCTACAAGAAGCTTTTGGTCATAATTTTTAACTGTCAGTGTGTGTGTGTGTGTGTGTGTGTGTGTGTGTGTGAGCGAGCGAGAGACAGAGACAGAGACAGAGACAGAGACAGAGACAGAGACAGAGACAGAGAGAGGACAGAGAGAGAGACAGAAAGAGAGAGAGAGAGAGAGAGAGAGAGAGAGAGAGAGACAGAAAGAGAGAGGGAGAGAGAGAGAGAGAGAGAGAGAGAGAGAGAGAGAGAGAGAGAGAGAAAAGATGTGATTTCAAAGACTTCCAAGGTATAGGGATTTTAGATGATATCTAACTTCACCAGGAAAGGAAACTCAGCTAAATCTAGTTTAAATGTTGTCCTGTTTTGGAAATCAGTGAGATTTTCTCCCCTCTGATTTTACAAGTACCATTAGATTTTTCTCTCTTAAGCATATTACTTGATATGATACTGATAAAGAATGAAGAAACATTTCCTCATTAAGATAGAAGTTATGAGAGAGAGAGTTGACAATACTGGGGTTAAGGGAAAGTAATATCTAGCAGGGACACCAACAGGCTTAGCAGAAAAGAACCAAGTATGAAGCCCTAAAACCAGTGACATGATGGGAACTGAGTAAGACCAGATGATGTGGGACCACAGGAATAATGAAAACAGACTTAGGAGGGATTTAAGATAATTTTTAAAGAACATGTGTTTTTTGTGTGTGTCTTGATGTTTATTGCATTGTGTAGGTCTAGTATTTACTGATATTATTTTATACTAGAGGCCCTGTGCACAAAATTTGTGCATGGGGGGGGGCAGGTATGTCCTTCAGTTCAGCCTGTATTCTCTCCAACCTGGGACCCCTTAAAGGATGTCTGACTTCCCATTTAGGCCTGATCTCCCCCACCCCCTGGGATTGGGCCTAAATGGTAATCAGACAACCCTCTCACAATCCAGAACTGCTGATTCCCAACTGTTTGCCTGCCTGTCTGCCTAATTGCCCCTAACCACTTCTGCCTGCCAGCCTGATCACTCCTAACCACTCTCCTGACAGCCAGATTGATGCCTAACTTGTCCCCTGCTGGCCCAATCCCCCCTAATTGCCCTTTCCTGCAGTCCTGGTCACACACAACTGCCCTTCCCTGCTGGCCCAGTCACCCCTAACTTCCTTCCCTTGCCAGCCTGGTTGCCCCTAACTGGCCTCCCCTGCTGGCCTGATCACCCACAACTGCCTGCTTGTGGCAGCCATCTTGTGTCTACATGGGGGTGGCCATCTTTGACCATATGGGGTTGGCCATCTTGTGTGTTGGAATGATGGTCAATTTGCATATGACCTCTTTATTATATAGAATACAGGATTGATTGAGCAACTTTCTAGCAAGTTGTCAGTAAGAACGTGATATGCATGCAGAGCAGTACAAGGACATTTCCCCAGTTGGTAGACTGAATCAATTGTTATCCTGCTAAAAAATACCTTGCTCCTATGTGGACAGGTTGTTTCTGCTTATAAGGTCATAGCACATTTACATCCAATTTTTAGAATCCAAGGCAGTGACATCCCCTGCACTGGTTGAAAACCAGAAGTTTATTCTCGGAGGAATCTGTACCAAAGAAACACAAAGCTGGAGGTAGAGAGCCATGCTGAAAACAGGTGATAAAGTGAGAATCACCATTCTGATGGTGAAGCTCCATACTTGAATCTAAGAAGAGGAGCAGCCAGCCTATATATCTCAGGTAGGAATGTAAACCATTCCTCTTGGTAGAAGATATCCTAGAAGTAGTGAGCATGTCAGGTCCTCTGTACAATGGTCCAGCCTGGTCACCTTACAGTGCAGAGATCCAGGAACCAAGCCCAGGCTATGGATGCTTCCAGCTTCTTAGCATTCCAACTAAAATATGTTTAATTGGAGTGCTAAGCACCACATAAATATGAAGGAAAAAGTCCTATAACATGGAAGATAGAGCTCAAATAAACTGATGTCTGAAGAACTTCAAACAATTTAGAGAGCAGAAATTAAAAAAAAAAAAAAAATATATATATATATATATATATATATATATATATATATATATATAAAATGTCTTCAGATAAACTGTGAGACTACTGAAACCTTAAAATAAGAAGAGGAGGCTGTAAAAAAAAGAAAAGAAAAGAATATAAGAGTGCTCTTGGAAAGAACAGAAACTACAAAACATTCATCTGAAGGATTCAATTATGAAATTGAGCAAATCTCTCCATATGTGCAAAAAGGTATATAAAATAGGAAGAAAGATAATAAAAGGTTTCCTGTGCCCGGCCAGCATGGCTCACTGGTTGAGCATTGACCTATGAACCAGGAGATCATGGTTCGATTTCTGGTTAGGGCACATGACTGGGTTGTGGGCTTGATCCCCAGTGTGGAGCATATAGGAGACAGTAGATCAATGATTTTCTTTCATCATTGATGTTTGTATCTCTTTCCCTCTCCATTTCTCTCTAAAATCTAACTATCTATCTATATATATCCAGATTAACAATCAAAATATAGGGAGGAGGCTGACATGTACACATAAGGAACTGTTTGACATTGAAATTGTGACTCAAAAGAACTGTTGGCCCAGAAAGGAACTCACTACAGACTGATTCATTTGCTGCTCAGCATAACCATTATGACTTATCTCAGTTTCGGCTCTTACAAGGGTATTTATTGGATCACATGATCTCACACATTTAGGGGAAATAATGATCAACATAAACTGATGAACAAAAACAGACCCAGAGACAGAGAAGCAGCAATCAGACTCTCAAACCTCAGAGGGAAGGTAGGGGAGGGTGGGGTAAGGGGGAGAGATAAACCAAAGGACTTGTATGCATGCATATAAGCACAACAAATAGGCATAAGACACTGTGGGGGTGGGATGAGGGAATGTGACAGGGGGTAGGTGAGGCTGGGGGAAGATCAATGGGGAAAAAAGGATATATATATATATATATATATATATATATATATCCTTTTTTTGGTGGTTTGTATATATATTACATGTATATTATATATACATGTAATATTACATGTAATACTTTAAACAAAAAAAGTTATGTTAAAAATTTTAAAAATGAATTAAAAATTTTTAAAAGAAGAATAAGTTATATTAAAATATTTTAAATATAAAAATATTTATATTTAAGAAGGTACTTTTCAGATTGGAAGGGGCTATTAAGAAGATCCCTTAATATTAGATATAACTGGGCCCAGAAAGATGTTTATAAACTTTATAAACAAACAAAAACAGCTTTCATAAAAGGTTGGAAATCAAAATTGTATCAGACTTCTCAAAACTAACTCTAGAAACTAGAAAAAATATTTTCAATATTTTCAAAATTCTGAAGGAAATCATTCTGAGAGAATATATAGAATTCTCATACTTAGTAGAACTTTCAATCAAATATAAGTATAATAAAGACAACATTAGACATACAAGTCCTTAATAAATTTGTCTGCTCTTTGCTCTTTTTCAGGGAGTTACTAGAATATGTGTTTATCAAAAGGAAGATATAAACAAAGTGGGAGGCATAACTGTAGTCCATGAAACCAGGAATCCATAAGAAGGGAAAGGTACAGAGAGAAAAGAAAAACACAGGGAAAATATATAGATGTAAAGGAAAGCAAGTGATATCGACACTAATAAAAGAGAAACATGCAAATTGACCATCACTCCACTACACCATCAGAGCAAGTATGCAAATTAACCCAACTAAGATGGCGGTCGCCAGAGCTGGAGGGAGCAGGAGGCTTGGGTTGCCCCTGGCAATGGAGGAAGCTAAGCTTCCCTCCCACCCTGGCTTCCGCTCAAGGCTACAAAGTTTCAATTATACAAGATAAATAAATCCCAGATACCTGCTTCCAGCCAGCCCTGGCCTATGTTTGGGTTGCCAGGGGACATGGCTGGCCTGCAAACCAACACAGGCCCCTCACCCAGGCTGCCCCACTCCCAAGGGAACCCCTACTCTGATCTGGGACACCCTTCAGAGCAAACCAGCCAGCCTCCATCCATGCACCAAGCCTCTGTCCTATCTAATAAAAGAATAATACACAAATTGACCATCACTCAACACACAAGATGGCTGCCCCCATGTGGTCAAAGATGGCTACCCCATGTGGACACAAGATGGCCGCCACAAGATGACCAGCATGGGAAGGCAGTTGGGAGGGACCAGGCCTCCAGGGGAGGGCATTTGGGGGCAATTGGGCCAGTAGGGAAGGGCAGTTAGGGACAACTAGTCTAGCAAGGGAGGTCAGTTAGTTGTGATCAGGCCAGCAGTGGAGGGCATTTGGGGTGACTAGGCCTGCAAGGGAGGGAAGTTAGGGGTGACTGGGCCAGCAGGGGGAGGGCAGTTAGTAGTGACCAGGCAGACAGGGGAGGACAAGCAGGGGCAACCGGGCCAGCAGGGGAGCAGTTAGGTGTCAATCAGGCTGGCAGGCAGGCAAGTGGTTGGAAGCCAGCAGTCCTGGATTGTGAGAGGGATTGGAGAGCATGCAGGCTGGGCTGAGAGACACAAACACCACCCCCCATGCACAAATTTCATGCACCGAGCCTCTGGATTGTGAGAGGGATTGGAGAGCATGCAGGCTGGGCTGAGAGACACAAACACCACCCCCCATGCACAAATTTCATGCACCGAGCCTCTAGTATTATATAATATTATACAGATGAACTATGATATTTGTATAGTTTTAGTAATGTTAAAATTTAATATTTTTGTAACCAAAAATTATCAGATGCCTATAGGGAAGTTTCTATGAAGAGAGGTATGTATGTAAATGCATGAAGAAGAGTTGGAGACAGTATAAAGGAGATAAATTATTATCTTTCAGAATAAGTCAATATATAATATCTAAAACTGCAAAATCAAGAAATTTCTCAACACTATTTAGTCAAATGGAAGACAATAAGTACCAAAAGAGACAGTTACAACGATTGAAAGCAGTTGTCTTTAAGGAGTTACGAAGCTGCTATTTTCATTTTGATATTGTTGTTGTAAACTTTGTGCGACTATTTGTCTTTTTGTATTTACAAACTTGATGGGGGGAATTTGAGGCAGGAGACTGAGATATTGCCAGCATGAATAGTGAGGAGAGGAATCATATGACAAGAGGATGCACATAGATCTAGTTAGTCCTCAACACAGATCTAGAAAAGTTCCCCGAAAACTGTTAAAACAAAGAGGGCAATATTAAATAGTATCTGTAAAGTATGATACTATGGCACGTACTTTGTTTAATATTTAAACATACCCTGGAAGGTGAAAAAAGGATTAAAAGGGTGAAAAGTAACATGAAATTATCATGAATGCCTTTATGTCTTCAGAAACTGTTCATAATTATTTCACAAAACCTGACTGCTATCTTTTGCTTGAACAGAAAATTTTATTAGTAGCTGATTGATAATCAAAGTGTTTGAAATATTCACTGAGAAAAATAACCTTCTGAATTGCCCCATAATGTTAAAAATGTTCTGTCTATTAAGGATTGCCAACTCAATATTGAGGTGACCATATTTTGATCCACATGGCGTCCATACTTGCAGCCAATATTACAAAGAAACTGTACATAAGTTAATTAAAAAAAAACTTGTAAAAAACAGATATATTACTTATAAAGAAAGGGAAGTTTCAAATTACAGACTTGTTCTGATAGGACAAATAACAGCATGTAAAAGTCTGATAATTTATTTGGTGTCTATCAGAAAGCGTTTTGTATTTTCTTCCTGAAACCTGAGCAGTCAGGTCTTCTATTTTTTGACATCTAGCCCATATCTGGTATATGGTTGTCTCTCAATATCTTCTAAATTAATGATTAAATAAGTAAATAAAATTTTGGAAGGTATTTTGAGAAGTCTAGGATCACAATGAAAGTAAATCAGAGAGGAAAGGACTTAATGTACATGCCCTTGACCGGAATCGAACCTGGGACCTTTCAGTCTGCAGACCGACGCTCTATTCACTGAGTCAAACTGATTTCGGCTGTCAGTTTATTTTGTTCATTAGATTCCACATATGAGTGAAATCATGTGATCTTAGTCTTTCTCGGACTGGCTTATTTTACTGAGCATGATACTCTCCAGGTAACCTCCATGCTGTCTCAAAGGGTAAATAGCTTTCTTTTTTAGAGCTGCATAGCATTCCATTGTGTAAAGGTACCACAGCTTTTTTACCCACTCATCTACTGATAGGCACTTGGGCTGTTTCCAGATTTAGCTATTGTAAATAACACTGCTATCAACATAGGGGTGCATATATTCTTTCTTATTGGTGTTTCAAAATAAACCCACAAACAAAGTAGGTCCAGAGACATGTAAGCATGGAACACATTGATGGATCTCAGAGGGAAGTGGGCAGGATGAGGGGCAGGGGAAGAGATTAACCAAAGAACCTCTATACATATATGCATAACCCATGGACACAAAGAGTAGTGCAGATAGGGCTGGAGGGTTGGCAGGAGCAGGATGGAGGGGGTTAATGAGGGTGGGGAAGGGGGACATCTGTTAAACTTTCAACAATAAAGATAAAACTTTCAAAAAGGATTACTATCATAAAATGTCTATGTATATCTAAATTAGACTTCTGGTTTCACAGTTTAAGATCATTTCCTCTTGCCTACCCACTCATTTTTAGATATGGAATATCTCCTAGCGGAATGGATCATGGGAGGCCTAAAAACTGGGCAAGCAAGGGGTGTGGTAGGCTTGAAACAATTTCACCCGGAGACTGTGCTGAGATTTTTCTAACTTCTTGAACCTGGTGAAGAGTCAAGCACATATCCAGCATTTCAACAATAGCTAAAAATAGCCAGGGGTTACAAAATCCTCAAGAGTGTCAAAACAAGTCTGCTTGAAGGATGTGATAGCTTCTCACTCAGATTGGGTAGTATCCAAGGGGAAAGGTTGCTTCATGGGAACTTGAGGGTCGGGGGTCTTGGCATGCCTCTCTGACTGCGCGTGCCAGCATTTTGCCTCGCTTGTACAGTTGTCTGCGTGTGGTAAATTACGTATCTTTTACCTGCATTAAGTGAACTTATATCCTTTGCCTGTATGTGTTCGTGTCTTCCTGTCAATCACAGAATCATCACCTTTTTGACAACCATGAAATCCTATGATTCAGATATGTGAAGACCATTGTACGTTTCAACTTCCTCTTCTGTGGCTGTGTAATACCATTTTTTAATGAGAGATTTTCAAGCCATCTAACCATCATTGCTTCCACATACCTGCCACTAACATGTTCAAGCTTGTAGAAATTCCTGATTTTATTCTTAACATTTTTAACCACAATGTTCTCTTCTCTCTATACTGCAGTAGAAAATGCATGATCTTGTACATCAGATATCCATGTTCAGATCCTACTTTTGCCATATAGTTTTGATTCTTTTGCAGCTATTTCACCCCTGAGCCTAATTTTTAAATGGAAATCATAGTAAATTAGATAATAATCTACAATGCAGGTTTGAGAATTACTGTGATATGTAAAAAGTGTTGAGAGTAGTATCGTCGGATAAGTAACAAATATTCAGGTGACAGTTAATTTATCTTTTATGTGGTTATCAATATAGGATAGATATTAATATGTCAAACTCATGGGAATTATTTATTCTTACATATTTACCCGAGGATTTAATATTCCATGATAAAAATAAGGCATGGAAATTTACCATAAAGGTTGAGAAATGGTCTTATTGAGAAATATTGAAAAGAGCTCTATAGCTGTCTTTCCATTTGTGATGCTTTTATATGTGACAGTTTAGCTAAGCTGAAGCATATTTCCCAGAATTCTCTTCTTTATATTGGTCTAAGTTAGGGTTGGCTACAAGAAAGTTTATGCAGGATTAGAAAGATGGAAGTGAGGCGGCAGTTATTATGCTTGGGAGGTTAGTGCAGGACCCCACACATGGCTGCAGCCTACACATCATGTAGCCGATCTCTAGAGACACTAGGTTGATGTCCAGAAGCAGCGTGGTCTGCAGCTCCTTGTGCTTTCATGAGATACGCTCAGCTTCCCTGAAACCTGGGCCAGCACAAATACAACTTTGAGGTCAGACGTGTCAGCTTTATATGCAGGTCACCATGTGGTCAGGTTTAGATGCAATGAGTGATAGCTGTGGGCAGTTGCCAACTTGTCTTGTGGGTTCCTGTTTATCCTTTCAGATTCCAATTTGTCTTTCTTTCACCCGTGTCATGCCCAGATTTTTATCTTAAGTGGATGCTCTGCTTGCATTGCATGACTTCAACCTCCTCTAGACACAGAGACAACAGTTTTTCATAGCTGTCCGTACCAGCTCCCACAAGTCAGTCAGTTCTATGAGTCCATTATTCCTTATCATAGTCGCTCTATATGCCTACTTGAATCCTAACTGATATACCATAGACTTAGCTTTCTCCCAAATAGTCATTTTTTGGGGGTATTTGTAATTAAAGAATTAATCTTCTTTAATCATTCCACAGCTAAAATAATGTGAACTACAACAGCATTGCTTGTGTCCAATTCTTACATCTATCATCCCCCCCTCTCCTCCCTTTAGATAGTTCAGAATTACTGAATCCCTATTATTTTACAGGGACTGTGCTAAGTAGCTTACATGATCTCATTTATTCTTCACAAAAGACCCATAAGTTAGGTTACTATTACTATTAAATGAGATAAGAAAATTCCAGAGATGGCCTGAATTTCATATTGTTTTTGTGTTACTGAAACATAGTTGGCGGGCCATTTAAAAGTCAACGCATCAGTTTACAGAACATAAAAAGTGTTATTTACAAAGTAACAGGATATTCCAAATTGCAGAAAGAACAAATATAAGTAATTAGGAAGAATATCAGTGAGTAGTGAATCTTTATTTGATCAAATGTCTCACATACAGATAGAAAATAGGGATGAGTGTCTAGAATCTGAGTGTGAACTATCTACTACCGCCCACTTGGCATTATACTCTTTGAATCGATTGGTCATTTTTCACAAAAGCCTGCTAGAATTTTTATTGGGATTATATTGAATATATTGATCCACTTGGGGAGAATTAACACAAAAATACTTGAACCTTTCAGTCTATAAATCTGCCATATTTCTCCATTTGTTTCCAACTTACTCTAAACAAGTGTTTATACTTTTTAAGTATAGAGTATTATACATATTTTGTTAAATTTATTCTAAATATTTTATTCTTATCATTTGAATTAGCCTTCCACGCCCAAGGAATTAGGTAATTTGAATAAACAAAACACATGATGGAATTAAACTAGAGAAGAGTTATTTATCAGTGTCAACATTTTCAAGTTGAATAGCTCCTTTGTACCACCCTTATGGTGATATAAACATATTGACCAAAATGTAGATAAGTGTAGATCATTGTACCCTAAGTAAGTGTACTAAAATTCATCATTACAGGGTACTCCAAATTTAGAATGCCTTCAATTATTTCTAGTTAGTCACTGAATTTTGGTGCTGGATGACAGAGTAAAAACTATCAAATGTTAATGGGGACAATGAGAAAATTGGTTCCATAGACAATTCAACTAAGATTGTCAAGGTTGTCAACCAAGTGGATGACCTAAATGGGGTTCTCAGATCAATCTTGATAAAAATATTGGTGGAAATTTCAAGAGCAATAAGAATACAAAGCGCTTCATCCTCTCAAAATTTCGGAACCTTTATGAGGGACGGCCTGAGGCTTATTACGAGCCTCTATCCAAGTGATTGCAGAGAAGATAAGCATTTGGAGATTTAGCAGCAGTGGCAATATTATGACAATGAGAAAAAAGGAGGCAATAACTTTCATTAGGAGCCTTAATATTCTATTCATTCAAATTAGAGTTTCCAGCATGCAATGGTAGCTAATGGAAGGCATTTTTCAGAATGAATTGACAACATATACTTGTTCACTAGTGTCAAACTGGAAACTATAGAATAATTATGCACTAGCCGGTTATCATTCTAGTATTAAGGATTTAGCAGTAAAGAAGCAGGTGCTCTTTCTGCTGGATTTATAAATTCTGGAAACTGTCTGCAGAGTGGCAGCCAGGGGTATTTCACATTCTCCAAGTGTGATATAGTAAATAATTGGCCACAATCTTTTCCTGCACTTAATTTTTATCTAATTTATTTTATTTTTTTTGTCATCATGTCATTACTGCGTGGAATATATTTCTTTGCTTCTGGACTCTGGCCTTAGCTATGGGACTCGCTTGGTCAATCGCATGTAGGGGAGGGGCGGAGGGGGAAAGTGACAAAGTGCCAGTTCCAAGTCTAGGCCTTAAGGGCCTCAAGTGTTTCCATTCTCTTTGCACCTCTGCTACCATCATAAGCAGAGCTTCCCCAAAAGGAGTAATTATTATCCCTTCAGTCGGAGCCCTGCAATGATCACATGTGGAGTAGACCTGAAAGATAAGCCAGGTTTAGCTGGACCTGCAGCTTACTGGTAATGCAGAAGCCATCCGGGCAAGCCACGCCTAGATCAGCAACTTCGCATCTCTGAAAATAAATAATTATTTTGCATTATGCTTCTGAGCTTTGGGTTTGTTTTGTTCAGCAACCACACTGTAGCCGTAACTAGCTGTTACAAATTTGATACTGAAAGTGGGGTTCGGATGTAACTAAAACATCAATACGTGCCTGTAGATTTGGGCCTGAGCAGTGGGTGAAGATTAGGAAAAGAGCAAGGACATTGCAGTTTTTCTGGAAATTTACATCTGGAAAAAAAAATAATGACTCATCTTGAAAAGAGGCAGAACATTTATAATTTCACCTGCTATAACTTGGAACATAAAAACTCTACCTCACCAACTTGTAGACTTGGGCAAGATGGTTTTTAAGCAAAATATGAAAATGGGGCATTTGTCTTTTTTATCTGCATATTTTCACAGGAAAGAGATGAGACCAGAAAAGAATTTACCAGTTTATAAGCAGAATGTCATAAATGCAGAAATTGCTGACTTTGAAAATTAAACTATTCTTCAGATTCTCCAACCAGTAAAAAATTCTCAGATTAAGATATAGGTTGGGAACAAAGATTAAATCAATATTAGTATACAGCTTGGGGGCACAGAACAAATCAGAGTTCGGCCCTCATAATATCTGTTAAGATGTCTGAAAGAATTAAGGTGGTACCTAGTAGATCTCTCTCTCAGCTACAAATAAGGGGGGAAGCCTCTAAAGAAGGGCTTTTCAGATAAACCTGGTGTGTTTTTTTAAAACCACAGTGACATGTAAAGCTCTAGCATTGTTAATTTTATAAAAATCTGGCAAGTTTAATTTTTAACTTTTTATTTTGAATTATAAAATGAATTAGGTTATATATTTTAGAAGATTAACATTTTTTTTCTGATAAAATACTTTGGGTTTTGATCTTTAGAAGCAACTTTAAAATATATATATATATATATATATATATATATATATATTATCGATTTTTTACAGAGAGAAAGGGAGGGGAATAGAGAGTTAGAAACATCGATCAGCTGCCTCCTGCACACCCCCCACTGGGGACATGCCTGCAACCAAGGTACATGCCCTTGACCGGAATCGAACCCGGGACCTTCAGTCCACAGGCTGATGCTCTATCCACTGAGCCAAACCAGTTTCGGCAGAAGCAACTTTTTAAAAAACAAAAGTATTTCTTAGATAGGGAGATAGTCACATTAAGAAAGTTTCCTGGCTTAGCAAGTTTAAGAGAGAAAGAGAAGTGCACATTGGAAAAATCGTGACTGTGTTTTTTGGGGCCATAATACATACTGATAAAATCCTATATATAGAAAGGCAGGGACCATGACAACTGAAATGACCATTCAACCTGTCACCATGAGTTGCATTGAGCATCTCTGGGTCACTCCCCTTTTTACCCCCTGGCCCGCAGTCTCCAATCCCAGCATGGTGAACAGAGAACCACAGCGAACCCAGGTGAGTGGCAAGGGGCAGGGAAAGAGTGAAACAGTGACCTCTTAGTCCAACCCCCCCCCCCCCCCAGCCCACAGGCTCTGGGGAACCAGAGCACCAGAGCCATGATGCCATCGGAAAACCACGTAGAACCAAGTGGCAGTGGTGACTGGAGAGCAGACAGAAGATGCCCAAGGACCCTAACCGTGCACGACTTAATGCACGCTGGGCTTCTAGTACATATTTAAGACCCACAGTAATTTTTTTAAATATATATTTTTATTGATATTTTACAGAGAGGAAGGGAGAGAGATAGAGAGCTAGAAACGTCGATGAGAGAGAAACATCGACTAGCTGCCTCTTGCACACCCCCTACTGGGGATGTGCCCGCAGCCAATGTACATGCCCTTGACCGGAATCGAACCCGGGACCTTTCAGTCCTCAGACCGATGCTCTACCACTGAGCCAAACCGGTTTTGGCGACCCACAGTAATTTTGAGAGGTTTGATTGAGAAAAGTCCTGAAGTCCCGAACTGAGATGGAGTGGGCCTCGTGGAGATGTAAGACCTCTGGGCTCCCAACAGTCTACAAGCAGGGAGCAGTCTGAGAATGTGGCTCAGCTTCCATACACTGCATTTGAGACAAAGTAGTTTCAGAAATGGAAAGAGGATAATTGGGGGGAAAGGACACCCAACAGGGTAGAACAAAAAATTAGGAGAATAAGGTCTAGGGAACCACTCCCTGGAAGCAGAATTTGGATCTTGAGACCACTCCCTATCCATAGAATAGGGGTTCCTGGCAACATTTTCCCAATGGGATTTCAAAATTATGTAGCCTAATGCCTACCACATACCTGCATCTCATTCTTCTCTTTCCCTTTTCAAATGAGATTGTTGCACTTTCTCTGTTCCAGTAGGGCTCTTCCCAGTCACTGACTGACCTTGGGCCTTCTGGCCTCCAGCACTGTAAGAAACAGTGATTGTTCTCTATGCCATCCAGTCTATGACATTTTGTTACAGCAGCCCAAGCAGAGTGAGGCATTCTATTATTTGAAACATACTTTAAAATGAGACATTAAAGGAATATAAGCAGCTACATGGCTGAATAAGTCATCCTTCCTTATTAACCCCCCCCCCCCTGCTCCCAGTAACAATAGTTTAGCATCCATCCATGGAGAAAGTGTCTTTGTTGGACTGTGGAATCAAGCACCATACCACAAGGGACTTCGAAGAAGCCTCACTTATCGTGCAGTGGATAACAGGCATACAGACTGCCAGGCTTGCTGTGGACACCAAAGTGACCCATGAACTGGCTTCAGGCCCTCTTGGCTGTGGCCCAGGAGCCCTGAAGAATATTATTTAGACAATCACACATGGATGAGGCTTTTATGGAAGTCCAGGTTTCTAGGAGAGAACTTTTAGCACACCAACAGAGCAATAAAATGCAAGTCTGGATGCACTAGAAAAAGTAAAAACAAAACAGAATTAGCTTATCCATATCACCCCTTCCCTGAGGTGCACATCTCAGTGCCAAGAGAAATCTTCTCAGTCTATGATTTCTCCCATGGGACAAAGTGAAAGTGTGTGAGTGAGTGCCAGGCTTCCCCATCTGTATGGGATGCTGCCAAACAGGCTCTCTCTTGTCCCATCCAGGACTCTGTGTCATGGGTGGAAAGAGACTGTGAGAATAGCAGATAGGATTCTTGAAGGACATTAAAGGAACACAGATCCTCTTATTGGCCAATGGGTACTCCCAGCATTCTGCACATCTTACCTACTCATCTGTGCATAGTCCTGACAACATCATTAATCATCAGGGAAATGCAAATCAAAATCATGAGTAACACCTCACACCTTATAGAATTGCTATTATAAAAAAGACAAGAGATAAGTATTGAGAAGGATGTAGAGGAAAGGGGACTTCTATGTATTTTTGGTGGGATGGTAAATCTGTACAACCATTATGGAAAACAGTACACCAAAACTCAACAAGGAAGCATAAAAAACCTGAATAGGCTGATAACTACAGAAGAAATAGAAGCTGTAATAAAAAAAATCTTCTAGCAAACGAAGGCCCTGGTTTGTGTGGCTTTACAGGGGAGCTCTACCAAACATTCAAGGAAGAACTAAAACCTATCCTCCTCAGACTTTTCCGAAAAATTCAAGAGGAAGGCACACTTCCAATCTCTTTCTATGAAGCCAGCATTACCCTAATTCCAAAACCAGATAAAGACACCATAAATAAAGAGAAGTACAAGCCAATATCCTTGATGAACATAGATGCTAAAATCCTCAACAAAATTCTAGCAAAGCAGATCAAGCATTACATTAGGAAGATCATACACCATGACCAAGTGGAACTTATTCCAGGGATGAAATAATGGTACAATATCCGCAAATCAATAAACAAGATACATCACATAAACAAACTGAGAGACAAAAATCACATAATCATATTAATTGATGTAGAAAAGTCATTTGACAAAATCCAACACCCTTTCCTGGTAAAAACTCTCAGCAAGGTGGGAATTGAGGGATCATAGCTCAACATAATAGAAGCCTTATATGACAAACCTACAGCCAACATCATACTCAATGGGTAAATACTAAAATTGTTTCCCCTAAGACTAAGAACAAGACAGGGATGCCCACTTTCACCACTCCTGTTCGACATAATGATTAGAGCAGTGCTAGCCATAATGATTAGACAATAAGAAGAAGTGAAAGGCAACCAAATTGGAAAAGGAGAACTAAAACTGTCATTATTCACAGATGACATGATATTGTACATTTAAAACCCCAAAGACTCCATCAAAAAACTACTAGACTTAATAAATGAATTTGGCAACGTAGCAGGATATAAAATTAACACCCAGAAATCTATGGCTTTTTTTTTAATACACTAATAATGAACTCACAGAAAGAGAAACTAAAAAAACTACCATTTACCATTGCACATAAAAAAAATTAACACACCTAGGAATAAACTTAACCAAGGAATAAAAAGACTTGTACTTGGAAAACTATAGGCCATTGAAAAAAAAAGTGATAGAGGAAGACATAAATGGAAGAACATACCATGTTCATGGATTGGCAGATCAACATCATTAAAATGTCCATACTTTGCAAAAACAATTTATAGATTTAATGCAATCCCCATTAAAATACCAATGGCATATTTCACAGACCTAGAAAGAACTCTCCAAAATTCATTTGGAATAAATAAAGACCCCAAATAGCCACGGTAATCCTGATAACGAAGAACAAAATTGAAGGGATCACAATACCATGCATCAAGCTATATTACAAAGCCATGGTTCTCAAAACTGCCTGATACTGGCAGAAGAACGGACATATAGACCAATGGAATAGAACAGAGAACCCAGAAATAGATCCAAGCCATTATGCTCAATTAATATTTGACAAGAGAGGCAAGAGCATACAATGGAGTCAAGGCATTCTCTTCAATAAATGGTGTTGGGAAAATTGATCAGATACAAGCAAAAAAAAATGAAACTAGATCACCAACTTACACCATACACAAAAACAAACTCAAAATGGTTAAGTGACTTAAATACAAGACAGGAAACCTAAAAAAATCTTAGAAAACTCCATAGGCAGCAAAATATCAGACATATGTTGTAACAATATCTTTACTAATACAGCTCCTAGAGCAATGGAAACTAAGGATAAAATAAACAAATGGGACTACATCAAAATAAAAGGCTTCTTCTGCACAGCATAAGAAACCATCAACAAAACAACAGGAAAGCCCACTGCATGGAGAACATATTTGCCAATGCTATCTCAGATAAGGGTTTAATATCCAAAATTTATGGGGAACTCATATAACTTAACAAAAGGAAGATAAACAATCTAATCAAAAAATGGGCAAAGGACTTAAATAGACACTTTTCGAAAAAGGACATACAGAAGGCCCAGAGGCATATAAAACATGCTCAAAATTACTAATCAACAAATGACAAGTGCTTGCAAGGATGTGGAGAAAAGGGAACCCTTGTGCACTGCTGGTGGGAATGCAGATTGGTGCAGTCACTATGGAGAACAGTATGGAGTTTCCTCAAAATTTTAAAAGTAGAATTCCCATTAGACCCAGTGATTCCACTTCCAGAACTATATCCCAAGAAACTAGAAACACCAATGAGAAAGGATATGTGCACCCCTATGTTCATAGCAGCACAATTTACAATAGCTAAGATTTAGAAACAGCCGAAGTGCCCATTAGCAAATAAGTAGATTAAAAAACTATGGTGCAGCCAAAACTAGTTTGGCTCAGTAGGTAGAGCATCACCCTGCAGACTCAAGGGTCCCAGGTTTGATTCTGATCAAGGACATGTACCTTGGTTGCAGGCACATCCCCAGTAGTGGGTGTGTAGGAGGCAGCTGTCATCGATGTTTCAAACTCTCTATCCCTCTCTCTTCCTCTCTGTAAAAGTCAATTATATATATATAATTGTTTATATTATATTTAAACAATTATATATATATATAAAAGTCAATTATATATATATAAACTGTTGTATATATACACAATGGAATACCATACTGCTATAAAAAGAAGGAATTCTTACCATTTGCAACAGCATGAGTGGACCTAGAGAGCATCATGCTAAGCAAAATAAGCCAGTGAAAGAAAGATAAACATCACATGATCTCACTTATATGTCGGATTTAATGAATAACAAAAACTGATAAACAAAAATAGAAGCAGAGACAAGGTCACACTGAACAGACCTTCCAACCTCAGAGAGATGGCAGGGGGGTGGGTGAGTTAGAGATCAACCAAAGAACTTGTATATTAGCATAGCCAATGGACACAGACACTTGGGGGAGTGGGAACTTGTCCTGGGGCACGGGAGTGTGGGGGGTTAACTGGGAAAAAAGGAGACAAATGTATTACTTTAAACAATCCTATCTAATAAAGAGGAAATATGCTAATTGACCCTCATGCCATCACAAAGATGGCGGCACTCAGAGCCAATAAGGAGGGAATGTACTAATTAACTGCCCTGCCCTCAAAGATGGTGGCACCCACAGCCACAAGATGGTGGGACCCAGTCCCCTCAGCCCCCAGCCACCCAGGGCCAGCCGGAGGCACAGGTAAGCCTCAGATGGAGGCTGCCCAGCCACCCAGGGCTGCCTGAGGCTCAGGTAACCATGGCCGGCTGAGGCTTGGGCTGCCAGTGGTGGCAGCAGCAGAGGTGTGATGGGGGCATTGCCTTCCCCTGATCACTGGGTCACCTCCCATCCCTGAGGGCTCCCGGAGGACTGAGAGAGGGGGTAGGCCAGGCTGAGGGACCCCCGTCTAGTGCGTGAATTTTCATGCACTGGGCCACTAGTAAAAAATTAAAAAAGGGGGAAGCCTTAGAAACAGAAGGAAAAGAAGAAGAAGAAGAAGAAGAAGAAGAAGAAGAAGAAGAAGAAGAAGAAGAAGAAGAAGAAGAAGAAGGAGAAGAAGGAGGAGGAGGAGGAGGAGGAGGAGAAGATGGAAGGAAGGAAAGAAGAAAAGAGAGAGAGAGAGAGAGAGAGAGAGAGAGAGAGAGAGAGAGAGAGAGAAAGCAAGCAAGCAGCACAGATGTTCCTCAAAAAATTAAAAATAAAAATACTACATAATATAGAAATCCTACTACTTGGTATATATCCAAAGAAAATAAAATCAGCATCCTGAAGAGATATCTATATTTCTTTGTTTATTGCAGCATCATTTACAATAGCTAAGATATGGAAGCAATCTAAAAGTCTGTCAACAAATGAATGGTTAAAGATTTGGTGTGTATATACACCAAATACACAATGGAATATTATTTAGCCATGAGAAGGAAGTAGTCCTGCCATTTGTCACAACATGGATGAACTTTTAGGACATTATGGTAAGTGAAATAAGTCAAATAGAGAAAGATGAATACTGCAGAGTATCACTTACAGTATATGTGGAATCTACAAAGCCAAACTCAGAAACAGAGGCTAGAATGGTGGTTGCCAAGGCCAGGGGGTGGGGGAAATGTTGATAAAAGGGTATAAACTTTCAATCATAAGATGAATAAGCTCTGGAGATACCATGCACAGTGTGATGACTGTATAGTTAACAATACTTTATTATGTACCTAAAACTTGCAGAGAATAGATCTTAGTCTCATTGCATGCCCACAAAAGTAATTATGTGAGCTGATGGAGGTGTTACCAAATACTATTATGATAATAATTTCACAAAATATAAATGTATTAAAGAATCACATTGTATACTTTAAACTTACACAATGTTATATGTCACTTATATCTCAATAATTTGAAAAAAATTAAAAATAGGCATTAAATGGGTAGAATTTACCATTTCTTTTTACCACATTGTGCAATAAACTTCTGCTTTTCCATTCAGATGTTCTCTCTATCCTTTTCCACCTTGCTGTCTGCCCTGGGAGGTGACCGGTGGTGACTAATTAGTGAGATCCTTAACCCTCTGGTCCTGGAACCTTGATGGAAGCATAATCAGATCCACACAATTATAATTATGGCTAGTCAATCTCACCTGAAATCATCTGAAAACACATTTCTTAAAAAATTGTGTCTTCTCAGCATTACATAACATATACTGCCATGACATAACAGTTAGATACATTTGCTGTCACAAGTTTTAATTTATGATATGTAAAACTCTAATGTTGATAACTGTTTCATAAAAATCAGGCACATTTAATTTGGACATATTTTAAATTATACAAAATAATCAAGTTATTTTTTTAGAGAACTAATATTACTCTCTGTGATAGCATGTTTTGATTTTTTATCTTCAGGGGCAACATTTCCTTTGATCATACAACTAGAGGCCCGGTGCATAAAAATTCATGCATTGGAGTGGGGTGGGTCCTTCAGCCCAGCCTGCCCCCTCTCACAGTCCAGGGGCCCTCAGGGGTGGGAGGCAACCCAGAGATCAGGGGTAGGCAATGCCTCATCACACTTCTGCTACTGCCACCGCAGGCATTGCAAGCCTTGGCCAGCTCTTGGAGGCTGGGCAACTGCTATCTGAGGCTTGCCTGCACCTCAGGTTGGCCCTGGGTGGCAGGGGAGCTAAAGGAACTGGGGGACTCTGGAGGCAGGCGTACTGAGCAGCTGGGCCCACCTGGGGGCAGGCCCAGCCTAGCTGCATGCCTGCCACCCCAGCAGGGCTGAGGGGACTGGGCGCCACCATCTTGTGACTGTGAGCACGGCCATCTTTGAGGGTGAAGCAGTCAATTAGCATATTCCCTCCTCATTGGCTGTGGGTGCTGCCATCTTTTAGGGCGAGGCATTCAAGTAGCATAGTCCCTCTTTATTAGATAGGATTAAAGTATTTCTTAGATAGAAAGTTACTCATATTATCTGGAAATTTATATTAGTTTAGAAATCATTGAATACATAAAAACCTAGCATAATCTATCTGTGTGGGGATTGGACATTTTAGTCATTCATTACTAATACCTCAAATCAGATTCTTTAGAAAGTCCCGTCTTCAGCCAATACTGGAAAAGAGCCAATGTACATTATCACCAGACACCTGTGCCCTAAATCGAAGCTATGGCAATCTGGCCACGTTGGAGCATGAAGCTGGATGTGCACAACTGAAATAAATCCATCTAACTTTTTAAAGGAAGAAGTTAAAACCCCCTCCGGGTGTTCTTACACAATGTACATTTACAGATGTAGAGACCTCAGCATAAATCCCCGTATTCTACTTGGTGGCATTTTAACACCATACTTTTCTAAAGAAAAGAATAAAGCAGGATGGAACTAATCCAATATCTTTAGAAAAGAGAAAATCTTTATAGAAAACATAGTGTCATTTTTAGATCAACTGATGAATGCTGTCCTTTAGAATTATAGGTATTCTTCATGCTTCCATTTGGGGAAAAAAAGGGGGGGGGGGCAAATATCGATGCTGAATAAACTATCCTCTCTCTCTCTCTCTCTCTCTCACACACACACACACACACACACACACACACACACACAATCACGCATGTATATACAAGTGTGGTGGTTACAAGTACAAATAATTCTGTTCTTTCCATGGAATCTTTGGTTAAGTTATTTGATGCCTTATTTATAATCCTAGCTCTTTAGCTCTCTTTGGTATTTTATGTTAGGGGGTAAATAAAGCACTAATTTCAAAGGCTAAGATGGAAGGAACTAGTACCAGTAAAAGTGAAAAATTGAAAAGCATAGGAGAGAAGATGAGATGAGCTAATTTTATTTCCTTTTCCAGTTCCTTCATGGACAGTCTTAACTTGAAGGGGTCACTATTTTAACCAGACCTCTAGGACAAAAACTAGACCTCTCAGGACCCTTTTCATTATGAAAAAAAGTGATTTGGATCCAAATTGTTAAAAACAAGGCCTGTGCTATGATAAAAGTGCCCCAAGATCCAAACATACACATAGAAAATGGCAAAAGAATGCTCTACAAATCATATAGAAGGTTACCCATTCACAAAGCAAACCCTCATTTTTGCTTAGACGTGAGGCTAAAATTAGAGTCATTCAATTTTTTTCTAAGGATGCAGCCTCCAAACCACATAGTCACTTCTGCATAAGTGATTTCTATCTGCTATGCATTGTGCTGGGGTGAGGGGAGGAATTACAATAGGAATGTGGCAAAGAAAAGAAGAAGCAGAGACAGGCTTTGCAAAGTAGCTTGAGGTTTAGGGCAGGCTGCTCTGTGAACTCAGAAGAGACAACTTCTTGGCATCTCTGAACAAGAGAAGAAAGTGCTTGAATTTCTCAGGACAATTTTGCCTCATCCAAAGAGGAAGTGCCTTTGCTACTAGTGATAAGTACTTTTTTTTAGAAAGAGTTGGCACTATAAAACTTTATGCTTGTGGCTCGGTGCTGTTGGTGCACTATAGAATATAAAAATTACAAACAGGGAATGGAGTTTAGGGAGAGGAAGAGCAGAAGTGACTTGCTAGCCTAAGAACTTTTTTCACTCTTCTAGACATCATTCTCAGGAGTCCCGTCTCCTGCACTGCATGATGACAACACGTGGGCATTCGGATTGGGCTTCCTAGCCGTCCCTCCATATGCATTGCTACATCAAATTCCCTTGCTTTTTCTTTGTTACTTAAATGATTACAGTTAGGCTGAGATTATACTTACTCAGGGTATCGAGAGAAGTTTGAGAATACTCATAAATTGAAAAAGCTATTCCTCCCACCACATCCCCCCAAAAAAGTTGGATAAAAGATCTAGGCAAAAGCTTGTTGTATCTTTGCTTTTCTTACATTGTATATTCCATTATTCTTTTAAAATATATATTTTATTGATATTTTACAGAGAGGAAGGGAGAGAGAGAGAGAGAGAGCTAGAAACGTCGATGAGAGAGAAACATCGACCAGCTGCCTCCTGCACACCCCCTACCGGGGATGTGCCCACAACCAATGTACATGCCCTTGACCGGAATCGAATCCGGGACCTTTCAGTCCGCAGACCGACGCTCCACCACTGAGCCAAACCGGTTTCGGCCATTCCATTATTCTTGCTACCCATCTGAAAATTCTCCTTCCAGAGTCAATAGTATAAATTCAAAGTAATTTGCTTATTTAATCACCAGAATTAATCACTGGTAGAGCACTTCATGCAAAGCCTGTACACATTTTACTGATGACATTGCAGATGGTCTACCTTTGAATCAGGCACCTGTCCTTAGTCCAGTAAGTGAGTTTTAAACAGGAGTTTTGGGTGAAATCATTAGAGCAAGATGGAGAATAGGAACATTGCAGCCATCGTGGGAGACACGTCCAGTAAAAGGCTCCCCTTGTAATGCCTTCTCTATCTTTTCTACTCACCCATATTTCACAAATCCTTCAAAGAACAGCTCTTATCTTTTTTCTTCTTCTGTATGAAACTCAACTAGTCCAGGTCATAGGAGGTCGCAGAATTCACCTTTAGCTGGGTGTTTCTCAAACTTAAGTGTGCACAAGTATCATGGAGAAAGTTGATGGAAACACAAATTAAACCAGAAATCTAGGTCTGATTCAGCAAGTCTGGGTTGGGCCTGGGAATTTTCACTTCTGACAAACTTACAGGAGATGCTGTTGCTCCTAGTCCATGGAACAGCACGCTGTGAGTACAGCTGCCTGACTTCAGTCATCTCCTGCTTCATGGGTTTGAATAAGTCATTTAGCCTCTGTACAATGGGGATGATAATGGTATTTTACTGAACTGTTAGGCAATTTATATGAACCAAAATATATGCCGTATGTGGTATATACTGGCAATAAGAAATTGGTCCACCTTCCCTTTATGCTATATCATATTTCTTTAAAATTAATTTAGCAATGGTATACATTTGGAGGGTGGTATGTTGTGGCTCTCTTTCATGTATTCTTAGAAATTAGATTCTAAGTCACCAGGAGAGGGAGCATAGCCCTTGATGCTCTGTATGCAGTATGCACGTCTGAGGCAGTGAGGTGGCAGGGTTAAGAGCAGAAACATGGCACCAGGGGACCTTGGTTTGAATCATAGCTCTGCAACCCAATATCTGTGTGACAAGTCATGTGGCTTCTTTCTTCCTCAGTTCCTTGCTCTGTAAGTTAAGGATAATAATATTAGTTTCCTCAGAGGTTGTTTTTTTGTATTAAATAGGGCAATATCTGCAAAGCACTTGGTGAACTGCTCCACACACAGTAAGAACTTTTGCAATTTCTCCCAGTAGAAAGACTATTTTAAAAGGTGAATAAAAACTGAATATCAATCTATACTAATAAAAGAGTAATATGCTAATTAGACTGGATAGACCAGACATCTTCCAGACAAAGCCATGGTGGCAGGAGCTGAGACAGAGATAGTTAAGGCTGATCAGGCTAGCAGGAGAGAGCAGTTAGGTGCGATCAGGTCAGCAGGGGAGAGTGGTTAGGTGTGATCAAGCTAGCAGGGAAGCAGTTAGGGGCAGCAGGCAGGCAGGAAGGCAGAGTAGGGAAGATCAGGCAGACAGACAGAGGGGTTAGTGGCAATCAAGCTGGTAAACAGAGGCGATTAGGGGTGATCAGGCTGGCAGGGAAGAGCAGTTAGGGGCAATCAGGCCACCAGGGGAGCAGTTAGGAGAATCAAGCAGGCAAGCAGAGTAGTTAGAGGTGATCAGGTGGGCAGGCAGAATGGTTATGGGTGATCAGACAGGCAGGCAGGTGAGTGGTTAGGAGCCAGCAGTCCCAGATTGCGAGAGGGTGAAGGCTGGGCTGAAGGATGCGCCCTGCCCCTTACCCCTGTGCACAAATTTTGTGCACTGGGCCTCTAGTGTAGTATAAAATGAATGCATTACTAAAATAAATTTATTTTTATTTCCATTCTTACAAAGTGAAGTCCAGGTTCAGGTTATTCTGGCCTCTTTGTCCCCAGATAATAGTTCACATACATAAGTTCACAGCTTATATGCTAACCTCGCCACATATTTAAAGGTAGTTATAAATGTTTAAATCTTGAACTTTATGTTAGCTGACAGTCTCAAAGATGAGCCCATCATCCTTCCTTCATATGCGGTGCACACCTTTCCTGAACACATGCTTCCTACAAGTTATAAAAAGTGACCAAGAAAGAAAGCTTGTGTACACATTGTGAACTATTAAATGAGCTACTGTATAAACATAGTGAGTGGAGAATTAGAACATATACACCACAATAGCATTTCCTTCACTGCATTACAACTGTAGGCTTGTTTCTCCACCCTGCTAAATGCAACTTATTTATTTAAATATATTTTATTGATATTTTACAGAGAGGAAGGGAGAGGGATAGAGAGCCAGAAACGTCAATGAAAGAGAAACATCGACCAGCTGCCTCTTGCACACCCCCCACTGGGGATGTGCCCGCAACCAGTGTACATGCCCTTGACCAGAATCGAACTCGGGACCCTTCAGTCCGCAGACCAACGCTCTACCACTGAGCCAAACCGACCTCGGCTATTTATTTATTTTTTATAAGAGGAAGTTTATTTAGAAAGTCAGAGGTAGATGAAGTGAGTGGAAAAATAAATGGGCTCAAGAAACAAGTTACGATGGCAAAAGAAGGGCCCTTGAAGCTTAGGAGAGAGAGACAGGAAAATGTCCCTGGTGGGAGGGGGCGAGGAAGGCACCAGCATGTTCCACAGAGAGAGCTGCCTAAATGTAACTCATTTGATCACAAGCATTTTAGATGTTCCATAAATTATGAAAAGTGTGGATATAACCACAGAAAGAGCATAGTTGTTCGAGTCAGACTGCTATGACTTTGAGTCAGATCATCTTCAATCAAGCTCTGCAAAAGTAGGAAAGTTCAGAGTAGAAATAAAACAAGCTTTGTGGATAGCATCACTTACCATGAAGTACCATAATAAAGATGACATTTGAAAACAGGTAAAAGCACTTGGCACAGAGGAAGTATTCAATTAACAGCAGTTACTATTCTTCTTTCTTACATTGTTGGCAAACACCATGGTGAGTAATACAGCGTAGGCACTTGAAAATGTTTCTTGAAATAACCAGTGTAGTATAAATTCAGCAGCTTGGTAGTGATTCATTCTTAATGTTTGTTAATTCCAGATCACAAGTCACCATGTTCAACAGCACAAAGTCACTAAGTCATATTTCTCCTTACAAAATTATGACAATTGCAGGTAACTTCAGTTCATTAAGTAAGTAACCTACTTACCCTGTGAGTTAGTTTAACCCAAGGACTCAACCATATAAGATAAGAAATCTTAACTATACTTGTGTGACACTCCCAAGATATTTCTTCTCTTCTGTTTTGTTTGTCTCCATGGAAGGCAATAAAATTTACTTTATTGAAAAAGCATAAACCCCATTAAAAGCAACAGTCTGGACTGGAATGAGCATAATTATTAGTTGTGATGCTGTAGAAAAGTGCCTTAAAATATTTCCGGGCATCAGATTTCATACTGGTCTAATAGCAATGATAATACTCCCTAAACTGTGCTGTAATGAAATTTATGTCTGTTTCTCCCTTTCCCAGCGCTCTCTCTCTCTCTCTCTCTTCTCTCTCTCTCTCTCTCTCTCTCTCTCTCTCTCTCTCTCTCTCTCTCACACACACACACACACACACACACACACACACACACACTATTGAAGACATTTTGAAAATCCTATTCCTTCTTTTCAGACATCCTTTTATGAAAGAAAAGGTTAGCTGGAACATGTTGTTAAAGGAAATTTGGATTCCCGTTCAGGAAATACTGACAGATTTCTTCCAACATGTGTGTTGTTACCTCACATACATATTGCATATAGAGATAATGAGAGATGTAAGGTTTCAAAGAACATACGATTTTGGAGAATACATAGAGAAGATGGGGGATACAAAAGGCTCCATATTGAGGTTGTGAGATAGGTGAATAATAATAGTAGTTCTAGTTACCTCAGAAATTACATGTGTACCAGGTTTTTCATCAGAATTCAATTCATATAAAGGCTTAATTTTAGTTCTTCTTGTTTCACATTATTCTTTGTAAACCTTTTTTCTTTCATTTCTTTAGACACTAGCTGCTTTGGGTTCTATTCCATTTTGTGTACACGTGTCAAAATTCCAACTGTCCTCAGTCAACATTCTGCTAGGTTCAAGGACTGGCTCTGGGGCCAGATCACCTGGACTTGAATCCTGGCTCTGCACTTATTATCTTTCTGCTCCCGGGTTGGTTACAAGACCTCCCTTAATAGGCTTTTGTGGTGAGAATATGCCTTAAGATACAACATCTTCCAATTTATACATAGATCTAGTTACAAAATCTATACCAAACTTACACACATGCTTAATTTAAGCTTACAAAGCAGATGCTGAATGTTTAATTGGGAGGCTTTGGCTCTGTGTAAGAGATATCCTTTTGGATAGACTTACAGAGAAAGGTCGTGTGTGTGTGTGTGTGTGTGTGTGTGTGTGTGTGTGTATAAATGAGCAAGCCCAGAAGCAGCTAGCAGCTGTGCTGTGCTTCAGCCTAGGTCCTGACTTGTTCCATGGGCTCAGTGAGGTCATAAGGACCAGCTTTTTTCTATCTACGCAGCAGAACACACTCATATTTCTTAGCTGGTTGCCCCATGGTGGCAAGTTTGCTGCCAGGGGTAATCTGGGTTTTGTGCCTAGTCACGTGGCTTTGAGGTGGGGAATGCCAGGGAGAAAAGAGAGAACTTATGGAATTCCTGAAGAGGGACTCTAAGGACCCTAAGAAGGGACAGTAAGTCTCTTCTAGTCTCTCATTGGTCCACATTGCCCTAGTGTTCCCGATCCCTAAAAGGAATGAAATTAGCATGATTAGTTAGTCTACAAAGCTTGGTGAGGAGTAATGGAACACAGAAAAGCATCTGCCAAACTTCTTCATGTGTATTGGTAAAAACTCCGGAGGAAAGGAGATGATTCTATTAATAAAATATATTTTGTTGTTATAGGATGTATTTCATAATCATGTGATTCAAGTCATGTGTGGTGAACATCTTCACAGTCATGTAGGAGACAGTGCCATTTAACTTATCATGTTATGTTACCTGTGATTAGATGATGTCAATCTCTGGACTACAGGGGGCAAAGAAAAAATATATACTTATTAATTACCACACTATGTGCAACCAATAAAAATGGTGGCCAGCATAAAAAGAACAACAAAACAAAGGTATAGTTTGCTGTCTGAATATCTGTTTTGTTATGGGAAAGCATACTGTAAGTAACTAATACACATTTCCCTCTTTTCATCTGCCCCAACTAGAAGAAATATTTAACACAATCATTCAGATTAGAAGACAAGTAAAATTAGAATAGAGTGGAAAGTCAACTGAATTCTATTGTGGGTATGTTCATGTTCACATCACAAAAAATCACAAGTATGCCTTAATTGCCAATGAATTCATATTGGCAGATGAAGTATAAATGGTACTTCTCAGACAGACCAGAAATATTATTACAAAATAAATAAATAACCCCCAAGATAACTGTATTTGTGTTTCCAAGACAACTTGTATTTATAGATTAATTTTACAGGTCAATGAGGTTGTCCACAATTTTTACAGAATTATCATTAATGACTGTGAGAAATGTAGCCGGCAGACCATGTTTTATTTTAGTAATTTCAGATGGACACTTAAAAGTTAAAAGTATGTTGCACTGAACATTCTTGTGCTACCAGAAAAGAAAATTGATAGAAGAACTATAAATGAGGAGTAACGACAATGCTATTTTTTAAAGAAATATACAACTAAGTAATGAGTGGATTTATGTTAGGTATAGTCATGTTTAATATCTACATTAAACACCTGGAAATTGGAGTAAACAATGTGTTAATGAAATTTGCAGATGACATTAAATTGAAAGGTAATGCTAACATGCATAATGAAAGAAGGATAAATGATTTTGAAAGAGTATATGTGAACAAAGGTGACTTTTACTTAAAAAATAGATCAATACAATGCATATAAATATTTTTTAAATATTCTATGGGAGGAAAATAAAGCATAAATAATGCACAGAGAGAGGTTAACACCCATTTAAAGAAGACTTTAGTAATGATGTAAGAGTGTAATGGCGTCACAATATTTGAGGACTAGCTATGTTAAATTTTTATTTTGCAGTGAGAGGAAAATACTGTTTCCAAGAGTTCTGATAAGATCAAGTCAAATATTGAAGAAAAAACAATTTGATGTTTATTAATGCACTCACATAACAGAAAATGGTATTAAATACATATGAAATTAGATGGGCAAGAAAAATGATCAAGGAGTGTCCTGATTAAATTTTAGGAAAAAAAGTTGCAGGACTGACTAGTAATCTTATAGTCTGCAAACCCAAGGAAAAGAAGCACAAGGGCAGTTGTATTAACTGTCTTCACTAAGGAATAGTGAAAACTTCACTCATTGGAAGTGCAAGGCATTCCTTTGAATAATCTAGATTAAGATAATCTGGTATTTCATTAAAACAGCAACTTCAATATCTCCAACAAAATTATAAATAAGCAGTAGATTAAGTTATACAACCACTTACTATGTACTCATTTACTTTATCCCAGGAGCCATGTGAGAAAAGGAAGGAGATGAAAGAAGTGCCAGTTACAATATCAATGACTGCTGAGTAGTCAGTTGTCCCATATTAGTCCTGACAACACTACTGTGGTGAGGAGAACAGATGGAGGTTTCCTCACTGGTTTTAGTCATGGCTGCAAAGCCGCTGCAGCTGCGGTTTCCCCACTGACTAAGGCTGTAAAGAAGCAGTAGCATTTTGTTTTTCAATGTCATTCTTTGAAAATCTTTTATTCTTACTTTATTTAGTAATTATTTCAAACAGTAACATCTTATTGGTGAAGTATTTCTTTCTTGGTATGCTTTGTTTTGTTTTATTCCTAGGAAATAGAGACATCAAGTGATGTCAAACAGGTCTGGGCAATAGTTAGACATGCAGGAGCCTTGTCCTCTATAGGGTGGGGCAAATGTAGGTTTACAGTTGTGCGTATGGAAAATAGTATAATAATTAATAAATAATTAAGTATTAATAAGTAATTAATTATTAATAACTAATAATTGGCAATACAAGAGTGAACTTTATTTTGCATACTCACAACTGTAAGCCTACTTTTGCTCCAGGAAATATTAATTTTTACAATGTAAAATGGGTTCCATATCTAAATTTGGGGCAATGAGGTTTTGACAGTTTCTCTGTGGGTCAAAGGTACTATGATCGGTAAAGGCCAGTCTTCCACAAGTAATTAAAGGGAACAATTCTGCAACATTTTCCCTTCAATTCCATCTCTGTACCTCTAGTTGATTTGCTTATGAGTTGTAGATAAATAGAGGGGAACACAAGCAAGCTTTAGGGTGAAATGAAACAAAGTTTGACCAGCTGTAGAATGCTGTATCCCTGTGTTATGAAGCACTGTTAATGTGTTTTTAAATATTAGGAAGAAAAGACACTACTCTATTGATTTCAGAGAGATAGGGATAGGAAGAGAGAGATAGAAACATCAATGGTGCCTATTAGGGATGGAGCCCAAAGCCTGGCCATGTGTTCTGACCAGGAATCGAATCAGGACCTTCTGGTTTGTGGGTTGACACTCAACCACTGAGCCACACTAGCTGGGCAAGACATTACTCTATTTAAAAACTATTTTAGAAGGACCTAAGAAACTACTGAGTTGTTTACCACATAACCTTTAGTATTTTATGCCGTCAGTGACTTACAAGGTCCTTCATGACCTATGTCTTCCAAAGCTTTATAGTGTCATCTCCTGCCTTCTCTCCCAACACACACACATATATGCACACAAACACACACTCAGATATGCACACACTCACATACGCACACACACTCACCCACTCACTCACACACTCACACACTCACACACACATACTCACACACACATGCGTGCGCACACTCACATACACACACTCATATACAAACACACACTCACACACATGGTCACATACACACACGCACATATGCATACATAGTCACATACGTGCGCACACACATGCACACACACATATATACACACTCACACACACACACTCACACACACACACACACACACACACACACCATGAAACATTTCCCAAACACTTTATATACACATTGTTCCCTCTAATTAGAATGTTTTTTCTTCCCTTTATCTGTCAATAGAAAATAGACAATTTCTTCTGATCTTTCAACATACAGTAAAACGCCACCTTCATTGGCAAATCTCACTGTACCTTCCCTTCACCACCTTTCCTGGCTCAGGATACAATCGGTTATTATTTCTATTGTGTCCTCACAACACTTACAAATATCCTATAACAAAGCAGCAACAACCATCACAATTGCGAGTATCATCTATTAGGTACTTAATATGTACCAGACACTGTGGTAGGTATTTTCAATGTCTTCTTATATTTACAGCAACACCTAAAAGTAGGTATTATTCTCTCCATGAGTAAATTCAGACCCAGAAAAATTTAGAACTGTGTCCAAAGTCATGTGACACTTGACCGAAGCCCACTTACCCCACTCACTCCAAAACGCATTTCATGTGATCATCTTGCCATCTTCGTGCATCAGTTCTCATTCTTATAATTGTGTTCAGCAATTTTTTTTGTCTGTGAGAAGGCAAAACAAGTGCCATTATTTTTAGATACCAGGTTCTGGAGCCATATTGTTTGGTTTTAAATCCTGGTTCTGATAATTGAATGACCCTGAATGATTTATTTAGCCCCACAGTGCCTCAGTTTCTTCACAACTAAACTGGGGATAAGACAGCTCCTTCCCATAGGGTCGTTTTGAGGGTTAAATGAGTTAGTCCATATAATAAATATAATAGCACCTGCCTTGTTATAAGTACTCTAAAACTCATTACAGCACTCCATGCTTGTTAGCTGTGATTATTGATTTAGGTGCCTGTATTTCATACAGACTGTGAACTTCACAGAGGCAGAAATAATAGCTCATTCATCTTTTCATGTCCTCCACCTACCACAGTATCTTGCAAATAGCAGCAACTTTCAAGGCAGAATTACAAAAGTGTGTGGAAGGAGGAGTAACAGGAGCGGGGAGGAGAGAGTCCTGTAAATGGCACCAATATAAGGTTGCTGTATGTCACTTTTTCCTGACAGGGGGGCAAAAAGAAAAAAAAAACAAAAACTTGTCAGCCCTGGTGGACTCCTGCAATCCATAATTGCACTCTTCCACCTGGGAAGCTATGATATATGCTTCAGAACCAATTTCCTCTTGGAAAAGGTATTGGACAGATAGTGAAAACTCTCAAGGGCTAAGAAGGCCTGCTAGCATGTCAGGAGTTGTTCACCCACAGTTGTTATTAATCCCTGCCCCCTCAGCCTAGAGCTGCCAATTCTGCTTTTCCATGCTGTGCCTAGGCCCGCAGTCCAGAATTGGTGTCTGCTATACTATGGTAAAATGTTCCCACAAGGAAGGATTTGCCTCAGTGATTAAGGTCGGCAGACACTGTAATGTGTTCTGCTCTCCTGCTTGCTGTCCTTCTGACCCTTTCTATTTTAATATACTCTCTGATTTCTGCCTACCATTCAAAAATTTCAAACTGCCCACTCATTGATGGCTCCAGAATGTCTTATATTCTTAGTTTCTTGTGTCTTGTTGTCTATCTTCTTGCCCCATGGCTGACACCTGGGCTCATTGACACAGGATAGCTATCCTGTGTTGTTTCATGCTTGGTGGAATTTTCTAATCCTAATCCTGTGTCCAGCCCAGCAACCCTGATGATCAGTCTAGTTGTAAGGAAACAGATTTTTCACCTCTTCTTGAGCACTGAATCCTTCCAAAAACACTGTTATCACAGAAGTTGTGTAAAATTCTATATAAGAAAGAGGTAATATGCAAATTGACCCTCACAACCTCAAAAAGATGGCTACCTATGACCAGGTCAGCAGGGGGGTTAGTGAGGGACGACCAAATGCCTGAACAGCAGGCTGCATGGGGTGAACAAGGTGACACGATTTGGGGGGGGGGGCAGTGGGGGTGAAAAGACTGGCAGGGAGAGGACAGTGAGGGGTGACTAGGCCAGTGGGGGAGCAGTTAGGGGTGACCAGGCCAGCAGAAGGGGCAGTTAGGGACAATCAGGACGGCATGCAGAGGCAGTGAGGGGTGATCAGGCCAGCAGTGGGTGAGGTTAGGGACAACCAGGCAGGCAGATAGGTGATTGATTAGGAGCCAGCAGTCCAAGATAGTGAAAGAGGTGTCTGACTGCCAGTTAAGGGGACTGGGCCTAAACTGGCAGTTGGACATCCCCTAAGGGGTTCCAGATTGGAGACGGTGCAGGCTGGGCTAAGGGCCTCTAGTCTTTATTTATTTATTTATTTATTTATTTATTTATTTATTTATTAAATGTTTTATTGATTTTTTTACAGAGAGGAAGAGAGAGGGATAGAGAGTTAGAAACATTGATGAGAGAGAATCATGGATCAGCTGCCTCTTGCACACCCCCCACTGGGGATTTGCCCGCAACCAAGGTATGTGCCCTTGACCAGAATCGAACCTGGGACCTTTCAGTCCGCAGGCGGATGCTCTATCCACTGAGCCAAACTGGTTCCCGCTAGTCTCTATATATTTAGAAGCCTAAGCAACCATTCCACCATTCGACCAATAGCTATGATGTACACTGACCACCAGGGGGCAGACACTCAATGCATAGGCATGGAAACATGGAACAGACTGATGAATCTCAATGGGAAGGAGGGAGTGGGGAGAATGGGAAGAGATTAACCAAAGATCTTATATGCATACTAGAGGCCCAGTGCACAGATTCATTCACTGGTGGGGTCCCTCAGCCCGGGCTGCAGGGATTGGGCTAAAACTAGCAGTCTCAGATGGCAAAGAGAAACACCACATGACCTCACTCATGTATGGATAATAAAGAACATTATAAACTGATGAACAAAAAGATAGATATAGAGACAGTAAAGCAACAAACAGACTGTCAAATTACAGCAGGGAGGATAGGGAGATATGGGGGAGATAAGAGATTAACCAAAGGACTTGTATGCATGCATATAAGCAAAACCAGTAGACGAAAAACTCTGGGGAGGGAGGGCATGTATGGGAGTGAGGAGGGAAGGCAATGGAAAGATATGTACACATATAATACCTCAATAAAAAAAAAACATTTAAAAAAAGAAGGCTGGAAGAAAAAAATACCAAAAAAAAAGAATTATTTTTTTACACATGAGATAGACAAATTTTTTTTTTTTTAATTTGATGAGAGTCCCCAAGTATTGGATTATTTGTGATTTCTTTTAAGTTTTGGAAAGGAGAAGTAATTGGATTTTTAGGGAGTGTCACTGAGGGACTACTTTAGGAATTATACTGCAGTGTAAATACATTAGATTATAGGGATGAGGAACCTTTTTGTACCAAGGGCCATTTGGATATTTATACCATTATTTGAGGGCCATACAAAATGAACTGCAATTATTAACAGTTAGCCTGCTACATGTGGTCAAACATTTAAATTACCCCTAATGCCTTGGGAGGGCCAGACCAAATGATTTTGAGGGCCTTATATGGACCTCAGGCAGGACTTCTCCACCAGTGGATTAGAGGATCACTTTTAGAATGCCTGGCTGGCAGGAGGGGAAAGGAAGTCCCCAATTGCACTGAACCCTTTCCAACTGCACTGAACCCCAACCCCGGCCGAAACCCCTTGGACCCAGGTTCATACGGGTCGAGTCCAAACTGTAGAGAAAGGCTTTTTCATAAGTCTGATCCTATAAGACTGTCTCCAATACAGAAGGTATCCCAGAGTAGACACAGCTGATGCCTACATCCAATTGGCCTAAAGGTCAATTCCTCCCAGGGATACTAACAACAACCAAGACTTAACTACAACAAAGCTGTACACGCAGTCCACAAAGGGGAGCACCAAGAGTGTCTACCTCAAGTAACTGGGGAAGCTGACCCACCGTGCCATATAGGACACCGAAAACACAAAGCCATCCTACCAACTCTGGGAAACAGCGAAAATGCTGAGACAAGGAAACAGATCACAAACAAAAGAAACGGAGGACAAAAGACTGGATATAGAGTTCAAAACCACGATTATAAGGTTTTTTTAAGAATTTCCTAGAAAATGCAGATAAAATAAATGAGACCTTTGAAGATATGAAAAGGGATTAACTAGAAATAAAGAATGCATTGTCTGAAATAAAAAAATGTATATACATTATACAGTTCCTAAAAAAAAAAGAATGGAAGATCACAAGAATCGAGTCAAAGATTTGGAACACAAAGAGCCAGAGGATACTCCTCCTCAGAAGCAAGAAAAGAATAGAATCCAGAAAGTTGAAGATAGTATAAGAAACCTCTGGGACAACTTCAAGTGAATCAACATCAGAATTATGGGGGTCCCAGAAGAAGATAGAGAGAAAGATACTGAAAACTTATTGGAAGAAATAGTGACAGAATACTTCCCCAACCTGGTGAAAGAAATAGACTTACAAGTCCAGGAAGTGCATAGAACCCCAAACAAAAGGAATCCAAAGAGGACCACACCAAGACAGATCATAGTTAAAATTCCAAGAGCAAAAGACAGAGAGAATATCAAATGCAGCAAGAGAAAAGCAGGTAGTTATCTATAAAGGAGTATCCATATGATTGTCAGCTGATTTCTCAACAGAAACCATGCAGGCCAGACGGGAATGGCAAGAAATATTCAGAGTGATGAATAGCAAGAACCTACAGTCAAAATTACTCTACCCAGCAAAGCTATCACTCAGAATTGAAAACCAGATAAAGAGCTTCACAAATAAAAAAAAGCTAAAAGAGTTCATCACCACTAAGCCAGAATTATATGAATCGCTGAAGGGGGTTCTTTAGGAAGAGGAAGAAGATAAAGATAAAAATTATGAACAACAAATAAGTAACTATCAACAAGTGAATCTAAAAACCAAGGGAATTTAAAAAATCTGATGAACAATATTAACTGGCGAATATAATAGAATCAGAGGTATGGAAGGGGAGTGGACTGACAATTCTTGGGGAAAAGAGGAGTGGGGAGTGCGGGAAGAGACTGAACAAAAACTGTGCACCTATGGATGAGGACAATGGGGGGTGGGGAAAGGGCAGAGGGTGAAATGGGAACCTGGTGGAGGGGAGCAATGGAGGGGAGAAAAGAAGAGGAACATTTGTAATAATCTGAACAATAATGAATTATTAAAAAATTAATTAATGTATGAAGTAGGTTAGAATTAATGTCGTTATTATTAAAAATAGATTCTCAAATGAGTGGTTCGGAGATGAACCATGACTGAATATGAGGCTCAAAAAATAAAAATAAATCATCATTATTATTAAAGTATCCTAATTAAGATCTAGAAATGACCTTAAATATCCCATCATCTTCTGTAAATTATGAGGAAATTGTGAACCAGAGGGCAAGATTCATGGTTCAAACACTAATGAAAGGAAAAATCCACACACTCCTATATCCTAAATGAAGATATTTAGCCGAGATTTAATAACTGCAATTTTGAATGCCTTTTTCAGTTTATTTACACTTTCATCCATTCATTCATCCACCCATCCTTTCAAGAGATATTTATTGTGGAGCACCTGCTACGTGTTGATCTCCCTCCCGAGTCCTGGGGATTTGTAATCATAGTCCTTACCTTCATGGTGCTTCCATCCTCTCTTCTGCTTCTCATATCACTCTAACTTCTGTCTCTACCAAAAAAAAAATGCCCTGATGTCCTTTCTGCACATTAAAAGTAACTTTTTTTTTTAGAAAGATTTAAACAACAGCGAATTTTGAAGAAACAAACTTCTCATTGATAGCCTTGGATCTCACAGATAAACCATTTTTATCAAAACATCACTTAGAAGTCTGTAGGTAAACATATTCTTCATGTGAACACAGTAACTCTCTCTTTTTTCTGTTTCTTCTCTTGCCTATTATATCTTCTCTCCCCTTAGTAAAGTACACACTAGAACTTAAGCAAGTGTAGAAACCTGAAAATTTTGTGTTTATTTTAATTAATTGTAAAGCACAGAAGAACAGTGACTGCTTTTTTTAATACCATTTTTGTGACCTTGGCATTTATTAGGTCCTTCATAAATGTATTGATAGTAACAAAGTTTCAATGAATAGTTAGAAGCTCTTCTGCAAGATAATTAATCAATGATTATTACTAATAGCTGAAATACTTTTGCTTTTGTTTAAAATAAGTGTACTTGGAAATTAGTTAGCAGAGGAGGTGAGCACTATCTGACTGGCAGCAGATAGTAATCAATCCTATATAATAAAGGCTAATATGCAAATCCACCAAACAATAGAACTACAGGTCACGATGACATGCACTAACCACCAGGGGGCAGACGCTCAACACAGGAGCTGCCCCCTGGTGGTCAGTGCACTTCTACAAGGAGAGCTGCTCAACCAGAAGCCAGGCTCACAGGCTGGGAGCACAGCAGCGGTGGCAGGAGCCTCTTTCGCCTCCGTGGGGTGCCCCCCAAGATGGCCCCCAAGGGATCCCAGACTGGGAGAGGGCACAGGCTGGGCTGAGGGACACCCCCTCCCTCAGTGCACAAACTTCATGCACCAGGCCTCTAGTAAAATTAAAGAGTTGTGGTCTCTTCCAGCAGTTATACCTCAAAGTGCCCATTTGTGATTAGCCTGTGCTCAGAAAGTTTTTGGCATCTTAGAACCCTATCCATTTAGCAGTTGGAAATATCCAAGGTAAAAAGGATGGGAACCCAAATGGAAATTTTAGCTTCTTGGAAGCCATTCACAGGGAATTGTTGAAGTGCTGGAAAGATACAAGCTGCCTGAATCATTTCTGGGCAGTTTTGTTTGATGCAAGCATATCTGGAACACATGGCAGATTCTGTTCCAGATCACTGCAATAAAGTGAGTCATAATCATTTTGCTGGTGAAGGGTCTTGTCTTCAATTTATTAAGAGCTAGAGGCCTGGTGCACAAAATTTTTGCACAGGGTGGGGTGGGGTGGTGTGGGAGTGTCCCTCAGCCCAGCCTGTACCCTCTCCAATCTGGGACCCCTTGAGGGATGTCCGACCACCAATTTTGCCTGATTCCTCTGGGTCAGACATCTCTCTCACAATCCAGGACTGTTGGCTCACAACGGCCCTCCCCTACAGGCCTGGTCTCTACCAACTGCTATCCCCTGCAGGTCTGCCCCCAAAATTCCCTCCCCTGCAGGCCTGCCCCCCCCAACTACCCTCTGCTGCTGGCCTGATCTCCCCCAAATACCCTCCCCTGCAGGCCTGGTTCCCCCCAAACTGTCTTCCACTGCAGGCCTGGTCCTTCCCAACTGCCATTCCCTACTGACCTGGTCTCCCCCAACTGCCCTCCTCTGCCATTCTAGTTACTCCTAACTGCCCTCCCTGCTTGCCTGATCACCCTCAACTGCCCTCTCCAACAGGCCTGGTCTCCTCCAGCTGCCTCCCCTGCAGGTCTGGGTCCCCCCAACTGCCTTCCCTTGCTGGCCTGATCTCTTCCAACTGCCCTTCTCTGTGGGCTTGGTCAACCCTAACTTCCCCCAATTGCCCTCCCCTGCAGGCCATCTTATGGCAGCTATCTTGAGGTGGTCATCTTGTGTCCACATGGGGGCAGCCATCTTTGGCCACATGGGGGCGGGCATCTTGTGTCTTGGTGTGATGATCAATTTGCATGTTACTCTTTTTTAGATAGGATGTAACATCTGTGAAGCAAAATAAAGCAAAGCACAGTAACATGAGGTCTGCCTATATAGTACTGGGTGACAAAAAGTTTTCCCCTTTTTTCATAGGATAAAATTTATTTATCTATGCCTTTGTTTCTTAAGCAAAGAAACAGGTGTTATTGACCTGGCCTAGAAGAATCGATTTATGAATTATATGCTCCTCTGAAACCTCAGCAGAATATTCAAGCACCTACCTTTCTTCCTCTCTTTATACTTCCCTAGCTTCATCTTGTCAGTAAATCTTCCCAGCTGTTCAAGCCCAAAAATGTGGGCATTAAATTATCCTTGACTTTTTTTTTATAGTCTGAGTTTACTACCTCATAAGGAAGGCCCTGTTGTCCCTCCCTTCAAATTCATGTAGGCTCTGATTCCCCACCACTGCTACCACCGTCGCCCATTAATCTGTATTAAATCATAGTTCTTGCAACAGTTCTCCTGTTCTGCCCATGCCTCCTTCACTCTATTCCCAACAAAGGGGCCAGAGTTAAAAATGGAGTTAATTCACTTCATTCATGAGATAAAAACTCATTAATTGTTTCCCATCTCTTGAAGTAAATATCTAATTATTTACTATGTCCAATAGGTCCCTACATGAACTGGCCCACCTTCCTACTGGGACCTCATTTTTAGCCACTTACTTACTCCATTGCTATTTCTTCAACACATACTAGGCACATTGCTACCTTAGAAACTTTGCACCTATTGTAGCTCCTACCTGGAGCTCTCTTCCCCCAACATCTGCAAAGCTTACTCTCTTATCTTCTTTGGCCTTTACTCAAATATCTTCTCAGTGAGGCCTTTTCTAGTAATTCTATCTGAACTTGTAACCCACCACGTGTATAGTACATTTCATCTCCCTTTCTGTGCTTTGCTATTCTTCTTTGTATGTATTACTATCTAATATACTGTGTATTATGCTTATTATTTATTGTCTTACCTCTTTAATGAGAGTGTAAAGAACTATGACGTTAGAGGTTTTGCCTCTTTTGTTCATTGTTTTTTACCTGGCACCCAGAATTGAACTTGAAGGTAGAAGACACTTTAAATATTTGTGTTTAAAAAAATGGATGAATAACTTTATAGGAGGGGTGTGGTAGATTAATTACATTAATATCTTATCCAGTTCATGGCCCCCTGGTATCCCTTTTGTGGCAGGTTATGTTTCCCAAAAATATCTCCTCTATTATATGTTCTTCTGTAATACCTTGCCACTCTCCTATCAAGAGGTTGAGATGGGCACATAACTGTTTCAACTAAAACAGGGTCAGAATAAAGTCAAGGGTGTGAGGATAGAACCTTTAGTTAAGACCACAGAAATATTAACAGATATATTTTATAGATCCTTTCAAATGGAAGAAAATCTTTATAAGGACTTAAGGGCCTCCCAGATGTTTTTTTGTTAAAAATTAGGGCACCTTTCCCTAACCGGTTTAGCTCAGTAGATAGAGCAGCACCCTGCGGACTGAAGGGTCCCAGGTTCGATTCCAGTCAATGGCATGTACCTTGGTTTTGGGCACATCCCCAGTAGCAGGTGTGCAGGAGGAAGCTGATTGATGTTTCTCTCTCATCAATGTTTCTAACTCTCTATCCCTCTCCCTTCCTCTCTGTTAAAAAAAGAAAAAAGAAAAGAAAAAAGAAAGAAAAAATCAATTATATTATATATATATAATCAGGGCACCTAAAAATCTTGTCCCACAGTAACCTGAGAGAGAGCCTCTTTGGTTTACAGATCCTTGGAATTAGAGAAAAGTAGAGGAATTGTACTTTAATATCTGTACTCAAGGAATTACACTGAAGAAGCCTTACCCACAATTGAACTTGACGTAGATAATGAGTTATTGGACTACAAGGTGATGCATAAGTAAGGTTTGAAGGAAGAGATGCATGCATTTTGCATGTAGGGGGAATGTGAATTGATGTGGCTAAAATATGGATTACAGCAGGCTGTATTTTTCTGCAATGACTGCAGCAAGACCTCCTGTCCCACATAACCATCTACAAAGGGATCTTGGTCCATTCCTGTCAAGAGATAAAGCTTAGTTCCTCTTCCTATGAGTCTGGGCAGGTTTGTGATTGTCTCAACTAATAAAGAGTGCTATATAACTTGCAAGGCTGTGTCATAAATGGCAATGCAGCTTCTGCCTCGGAGCCTGGGGTTGAAGGCATGAACCAGCACGTAAGAGTTTGACTACCTTTCAGCTATCATATGGTGAAGAAGCCAAACCACACGGAGAGGCCACTCATAGGCTCCCATTCAGTCCTAATCTCTAGGTCACCTTAGCCCAGGTCCCAGACATGGGAATAAATGAGTCTCCAGATGATTCAAGCCTGCAGCTGCCAAGTCACTCCCAGGCTTCAAGTCTTCTGAGGCATAGTGGAGTAGAGATGAGCCACTAAATCCTACCTAAATTTCCGACCCACAGAACCTGTGGGAAACATGAAATGGTTGCTTCAAGCCACTATGTTTTGGGATATGTTGTTATATCACAATAATACCTGGAACAAATCTCTTTGCAATGTGGCTTTGCAGCAACTCTGTTAATAAGTGGAGTCTGTCTTCCATCTCTTGCATCTGGGCCAAGAATGAAGCAAAAGTGAAGGTGTTCCTGTTCTGAGCACACACAGCCTCGTGTGCTTCTGCTCTTGGAATCTTGCCTCTGCCTTAAGCTTGTGATAGCCTTCTGGAAGAGCAGTGCCCTAGACTAGCCTGAAGCTAATGAACCAAGTGAGGAGGCCAGCCTAGATCACCAGAGCTACCCACTTGACCTGCACGTGAACAGAAGTACAAAGTGAGCCTAGCTAAGACCAGAAAACCATCCAAATGAGTGTAGACTTTTGAGAAATAATATATGCTTATTGTTAAAAGCCACTAACCTCTTTCTTTCTTTCTTTTTCTTTCTTTCTTTCTTTCTTTCTTTCTTTCTTTCTTTCTTTCTTTCTTTCTTTCTTTCTTTCTCTCTCTCTCTCTTTCCTTCCTTCCTTCCTTCCTTCCTTCCTTCCTTCCTTCCTTCCTTCCTTCCTTCCTTCCTTCCTTTCTTTCTTTCTTTCTTTCTTTCTTTCTTTCTGACAAGGTAGGTGGGCAAGGTGTAGCTAAAAGATACAAGGGGAGAAAGACCTCCCAGGTAATTGAACTCATGCATATTTTTTAAAAATATTTTATTGATATCGATAAGAGAGAAACATCAACCAGCTGCCTCTTGCACACCCCCTACTGGGGATGTGCCCGCAACCAATGTACATGCCCTTGACCAGAATAGAACCCGGGACCTTTCAGTCCGCAGACCGACGCTCTACCGCTGAGCCAAACCGGTTTCGGCTAACTCATGCATATTTTTGAGTGGAAAAAGCTATGCTTGAAATATTGGAAATAAGAAACTCGACTGATAAAGTGTGCTGTACAACAAGTTAGCCTATATTTTTCATACCAATGCTTACAAGTCATAGGTCAAGAGGACATGCAAGAAGGACTATTTCCTCTATGTCATTCATAAATTGGATAGAACAATTTTTCTTCTTTTAATTCTGCTATTCTAGTCCTTGCATCAAATCCAATGAACATACCTTGGCTGACTTTATAACAGCCTACTTCCTCTGTAGGATCAGACTTAACACATATAATGACATAAAGTGCTATATACACAAACAGTGTTACCATACTCCCAAGCCTAGAAAGAGGGGAAAAAAAGAATAACTTTTAAAGTGCAGCTGAAGAATTTAAATTTTATCAAAGCCAAATTGGAATATGGAAAAGATTTTTTAAAATTCTAAATTTAGATGCAATGGTTTTATGTGCTTAGAATCTGGCAAACCAGTTTCTTCTCTGCCCTACTTTAGAAAGGTTGAATATGAGAGGGGAAGGAAGTTTTGTTTCATTATAGATGAATAACTTATGTCCCTAATAATACATATATGTTTATATCATCCAAATTTCAAGAAGAGTTAAATTTATCATTTTTAAGAGCATTTATTTTTACATTAAGATACATTTATTTCTTTGAAAGTCTAAACATGCAATTTTTTAATGTAAAAATAATCAATTTCCTAATGTTGGAAGTTGTTCTTTATAGAACACAAACTTTATATCCTTGGGATAATAATGATACCATGAGGAAAGTTAAGTTTGTAAGTATTATGACATAATAAAAGTAAGAATAATGCAATATAAGGGGAGTAGTTTAATAAGGGAATAAACATTAAGAATTTGTAATGGGTGATTTTATGTTTCTTTGAAATTATATTTTAATGATGACTTTATAATAATACAAGTAAACTGTTATCAAATGCCTTCCTTGTTGCTACATACATATTAAATGGTTAAGCCTATTGTCAACTAAATCTCAATTCATCACTGAGGTTAGGAAGGAATTTATAACCTAGTATGAGTGACTGTGTGTTTTCTGGTTCTATTTTTTGAGCCCATGCTTCTGGAGGAGAAGGTTAAGATAGAAGTAGAAGGAAATTATTAGATTTGTTGAATTACTTTTGTTAAATTCAAATCTCCTCTAGAACATTCTGGAAATGATACTTGGTCTGAGACTCAGTCAAAAAATATGCAGATATTTGTTTAAATCATAAAGAAAGTAAGCTTCTTCTAAAAGGTAGCAGACAGTGTGAGGATAAAGGAACTACAAAGAGCTCCAGTGTTTTACAGGGATAGGAGGAGGAGACCCAAAAGAGGTGACTAAGAACAAGGATGGACTTGTCAAAGAAAGTGAATACCAGAAAGATTGATAAGATCTGAGACAAGTCCATAGGATTTGAAAACTAGGACACTAGATGCCCGGTGCACAAATTCGTGTACCGGTGAGGTCCGTTGGCCTGGCCTGCAGGATCAGGCTGAAACTGGCTCTCCAACATTCCTTGAGGTTCCCAGATTGTGAGAAGGAATAGGCCAGGCCTAGGGATTCCACCAGTGCACAATTGGGGCCAGAGAGGGATGTGGAAGGTTGGCCAGCCTGGAGGAACCATGGGAAGGCTCCAGATGTGTCTGACCCATCTGGCTCAGTTCCTATTGACTGGACCTCAGCAGCAAGCTAACGTACTGGTTGGAGTGTCTGCTCCCTGGTGGTCAGTGCACATCATAGCGAGCGATTGAGTGGCCTTAGCATATCGTTAGCATATTATGCTTTGATTGGTTGAACAGCTGATTGGATGACTGGACACTTAGCATATTAGGCTTTTATTAAATGGATTAGCAAGAATAGTTTTGGTGGGATGGTAAGGGTGGTAGTCAATTTTCAGATATCTCAATTGTAAATATTGTTGAGGAAATAGTCATGGCTGTAAAAAAAATTCTAGGAAGGGGTATATGAGAGGAAAGAAGAAGAATAAGTATAGTGAGGGAAAAAATGAGGAACCAGTTGAACTAGAAAATTGATAAATCAGTTATTGGGCTTTGTCCACATTACTCTTACTACTACCATATCTATTTGTCATCCATGGCCTCATTCAAAACATTGGTACAAAAGTCCATCAGATCAAAGATAGTAAAAGAATTCCTGAAATATGCCACTGAAGTCCATTTCCCATCACTAATTAAAACATCTTTATCTTGTTTCAACACCACTTTTACCCTGTGAGATTTTCTGGATCCAACTGGGTGACATATAATAGACCCATATGTATATTTCCTTTGTTCTCTATTTAAACTCCCCCCCCCCCTATCCTCATGGGCTTCTTCACAGTTACAGAGCCCCCTGGTATTCTTTCTATTTGCTCTTCCCAATTCACCTCACCCTCCTATCTTGATCTTTTAACTCAGAATAATTGTCTTCCTATATCTTCTTTTGGCCTGATTCATTAAAGTTTAGTTCTCTTTGGAGGACTCATTTACTTTCCTGGTTTAAAATCTCAAGGTAACTACATTTATTTTATATTCAAGATATCTATGTGGCAGCAAATTTTTTTCACCATTGTTTGTCTATTTTCTGGTGAATTATGCCACCTTCACCACCAAGAATCCTTACTATCTTTCAGTCACTGAAGGTTATAGTTATACAGAGATTATATTTGCAAATTTTTCTCTTTTCAATCCTCAGATTAGAATTTCTTATCTCTCTCTCTCTTTCATTCTCTCTCTTTCTCTCTCTCTCTCTCTCTCTCTTTCTCTTAACTCTCTCTTAAAAATTATATCCTGAGTTTTTATATCATTGATAGATTAATTATGATTATTTTGCTCAATGATAAAAATTAGTTATATTTCTGGCAAGCAATAAGACATGGAATATGAGGGACAACAGCAAGGAACCTGGGAGCAGGTCTAAAAGCAAAAAAGCGGGGCCCCAGCTGGTTTGGCTCAGTGATTGAGCTTCAACTTATAAACCAGGAGGTCACCATTGGATCCCTAGTCAGGGCACATGCCCCGGTTGCAGGCTCCATCCCCAGGAGGGACATGCAGGAGGCAGCCGATTAATGATTTGCTCTCATCGTTGATGTTTCTCTCTCTCTCTTCCTCTTTGAAATCTATAAAAAATATATTTTAATAAATAAATAAAATAAAGAGCAAGAAGTGGGAAAGAACAATGTATAACATTTCTTCACTCGTTTGGCCCCTGTACGTATCCTCTGAAACAGTCTTTCTACAACTAGTTTATCAAGTTTAAGTCATCAAAAAAATAGCCTTGCCTCGTCATTTTTGAGCCCTTCTACTTACCTTATTCTCAAAGTTGGCTTCTCCATACTTTTCATGGAAATATTCTAATTTTACTAAAGGATTACACTAGATTCTGTCATATTCTGGCTTATTTGATTCTTTGTGCTTTTATCAGCAACATTCAAAGATTTATTTTTCTTATTACTTTTCTTTGCTTTTCTATACAATTGGATTGTCAAATATTTTTTCTCAATATCTGAAAAAAGTGTTTTTATTCATTACACATTTGACAAAGTCTGTAAATCTTTACACGCCTTGGAGTTAGTCCTTGAACCCCATGAACCCCCAGACTCTCTTTGCTCTCACTTGTTCGATTTCTGAAATCTTAAATCAGATTAGTTTATTGAGGACTGAAGTGAATGATATTTTAACAGAAGCTTCTGAGCCATATAATTGTGTCTGAATTAAGCTGGGAAAGTTGTCTGTGTTGACTGAAAGAAGAAACTTGGAAAAGGCTAAAGTTTGGAAAGACTTCTGAATAATTAAGAAGAATGACTGATGAGCTAAGTACCATATTTGTAGTTGTACAGTCTATAGAGACTGAGAGTGGGAAACAGATGGAAGTTGAGGTATAGACTCAATATCGCTGGGAATGTCAGATCAGAAATTATTTTTGGAAGTGCAAAAGCTTCGTGTGTGGGAGGAGCTGAAGAGGTGGGAATGCTGAGCCTGGGTGGTGCTAGACAAAGGATGAAAAACCAAGCCTCAGGTAGTAAACAGGGCTCATCTGCTTTGGGGAGAGCTATTTGATATTTCTCTAGGTACTGATTATGCACGTTTTCAAGTCCCACGGCTTTTGAATTTTTAAATGTGAGCGCAAACCTGGATAATTTATAACTATTTTACAGCACGAGCAGAGAGGGTTTTATATGATTTCTTTCACTTACTATGCTTTTCAACTCCCTACCACTCTGGTCTTCTAGAGGAATCGCCTTTATCTAGATTTAATTCTCATGTGATTTTTTTTTTTTTTTTAGCTTCCAGAGATCACAAAGTAGATGGAACAGCTACAAGGGTAGGGCAAAATAATGAAAGGATTTGCCCGATGTAAGGACTAGAGAGGAAGAGCTTGAACGCAGGAAAGCCGCTGTGCGCGCCTGCTTGACGGGACTTGCAGCCGCGCATTCAATCTGGGGGAGGAACAAAGGGCTGGCAGGTGAAAGAGAGCAGCAAACACTGTCAGGCCAGGTGTTCAGCATTAAAACCCCGCCGTTCCAGGGATCCCAGATGGCTTGAAAGAGAGGTGCGAATGAAATGACCCAGAGAAGTCAGGCGAAGGGAGAGGGAGGCAATAAGCTACACATAGGGTCCTCCCAATGAGCGGCATTTCAATTGCTTGGCAGTTATTTGAGCGATAATGAATCTCTGAATCATTCTTGAATAGTGGGTAGATCTATTTATTTTTTGAAGAAGTATTGTCTAGCCTCTTTTGTCCTCAGCTCTCCCCAGCCCCCCTCTCAATTGTTTTCATTTTAAAGGAGCATGAATATATTCTAGGACTTTTAAAAGCAGAAGGAAAAGCAAGAATTTTTCATTAAATATATGCTACCTAATCGTGTGTGTTGCAAAGATATAAGCATCTAATATACTGGATATAAGTTGTCCACATTTAAATTGTATATATAATCTATATAGTATGTACTAGGTATAGTATATATAAAATGTGTATCGATGGGCCACATTTGTTTTATAGTGGAAAAACTGGTGGGATGCCTCTTTTTTGGAGATGTCAATATTCTAAATAATAACATCTACTTCATGTATGTATCAGTAGCAAACATTTTATTGCATATGAATTTTTATTTTTCTTAACAATCTTCTTCATGATTTTCATAGTACTATAAAATAATTGTGTGGTATATTTTTGTATAATGATAGAACTATGTGAATATAAAAAATAATATGAATTCTTTAAGAATAGTACTTATTGTTCCAAGTGGTATTTTCTTCTTTCTTTCCTTTTTCTTTTTTATTGCCTAAAGTTTTACATATGTCTCCTTTTCTCCCGGTTGACTCCCCCGCACTGCCATTCCTACTCCCAAGGGCAATGCCCACCAAGTGGCATTTTCTTATTCTGACATTCTTTTAAAATTTTGATTTAGATATATCAAAATTTATTTGGAGCTAAGACCGGTTTGCCTCAGTGGCAGAGCGTCGGCCTGTGGACTGAGAGTTCCCAGATTCGATTCCGGTCAAGGGCATGTACCTTGGTTGCGGGCACATCTCCAGTGCTGGGTGTGCAAGAGGCAGCTGATCGATGTTTCTCTCTCGTCGATGTTTCTAGCTCTCTATCCCTCTCTCCTCCTCTCTGTAAAAAAATCAATAAGATATATTTTTAAAAAATTTATTAGGAGGTTTACTCTTTAAGAACTATTTTTTAGAATAGTCAGTGGCAAGATAAAAGCACAGGCATAAATCAGCTCTAAAAATACCAATATCTTAACAAATGCTAATAATGGATAAAAGTTTCCCATATTTATTTACTTTGTGATTTTGATAAGCTGAAGGGCAGGTTCACAATCTTGAAACATACATAGGTATTTTCACTAAATATAAAATATTGACATGGTAAAAGAAAGGGAAGGTCATATATCTCAGCAAAGTTAAGATGCATATGTGATTCAGTATTTATTTTATGATCATAAATTATCACAAAGTACTAAACTTATTTCAAATGATTGATAGGGAAAATTCTCCTTCGGTATCTTGCCTTTCTGCACCTCTTGGGAGAGAGGTACCAGCTGCTTTTTGTTCTAGGCTGAATGTGAAGGCTTTTTGTGCAGCAAGCACTATTGGAAGACAGAGATAGTGTCTTTCCTCAGGTAGAGGGCAGGCATATCTGCCCATTACAAAGAATTGGAGAGCTTGAAGTTCAGAGCCCTGTCATGAAGCCTACCGGGTATGAAATTGTCACTTAGCCCCCTTAGCATTACTCTGTGGAAAATGGAGCTTGGGGAACCAGCTGGAGAAAATGCTACTCCTCCTGCTAATGCCACTGCTGTGAGTAATAAAAGTCTTTTTATCTCTGATCAGGAATCTCAGGAATCTGGGACAGTATTCATTAAAATATGGCAAACTAGCTTGTTAGTTGAAGAGTAGGGTGGAATCCCAGGTCCTTCAGAGTCCTGACAGAGTCATTAGGAAAGAGTGCAAGTAAAGTCTCCCCGAGAGGAAAGATACCCTTCAGACTACTTAATCACAATGTGTACCTTACAGTAATCAAAGAGCCTATCTATCCACTTTCATGTAATAAAAGCTTACATACGTGTTACAATATAATGTTCTATTTTTTAATAGTTTAAAAGTGCTAAAATGCATTATATATATATATATATATATATATATATATATATATATATATATAGCATTATATATATATTTAGCACCAAGTTACATAATTTTTAGCAAAGCTAAAAAAATAAATATATGAACCTGCTGAAATGCATACTTTAGGGGTTTATATTATAACTAGAGGCCCGGTGCATGAAATTCATGAACAAGAAGGGTCCCTAGGCCTGGCTAGCGTTCAGGGCTGATCTGCAGGGCGACTGCCTCCCTCTGTGGGGCAACCAGCAGGGCAATCGAGGGACCCCCCTGGCACCCGCCTTGGTTGGCCTGGTGCTTCCCACTCATTGGCCCCACCCCCTGCCATCACTGGTAGGGGCCTGCAGACTAGGTCAGCTCCTGCTATGAACATCTGCCCCCTGGTGGTCAATTCGTATCACAGTGACCAGTCTTTCTGCCAATCGTTCTGCCACTTGGTTGATTTGCATATTAGGGTTTTATGATATAGGGTATTAGAGGCCCAATGTATGAAAATTCATGCAAGAGTAGGCTTTCCTTCCCCTGGCAGCTGGCACCACCTTCCCTCCAGAAACCAGGAGTCACCTGAAGGTACCCAGGACCCTGGCTGGTTTCACCCTAGCAGCTCACAGGCACTCGGGTCCTGGGCTGGTTTCCCTCTGGTCCAGAATGATGTGGGAAGACGCCCAGTCTAACTAGCATATTACCCTTTTATTATTATAGACAAGAGGCCTGGTGCATGACATTCATACACTGGAGAGGGGGTAGGACGTCCCTCAGCCTGACTGACCTGCACCCTCTCGCAGTCCAGGACCCCTCAGGGGATGTCCGCCTGCCGCAGAGGCAGGAGAGGCTACCACTACCTTTGCTGTGCTCACCAGCTATGAGCCTGGCTTCTGGCTGAGCGGCACTTCCTATGGGAGCACACTGACCACCAGGAGGCAGCTCCTTCATTGAGTGTCAGCCCCCTGGTGGTCAGTGTGCATCATAGCAAATGGTCATTCCACCTTTTAGTTGATTTGCATATTAGGATTTTATTATATAAGATAACATTTGAAATATATTGTATTTAAAGGATGAAGGACCTATTTTATATCAGTTGGCAATTCAAAACATGTGAGTTATAATTTAGAATATTACAGCACTTTCAAGAAGTGATACCAAGTTACCTAATAAATAGAGTATGTTAGCCTGCTCTCTTTCAATGAACACCTCTTCCCTTCATTTTCTAGGTCATTGTTCATTTCTCACAGTAGTTGTTATTTTTTTTTCTTGCATACTCATCAATATATGCTCAAGTTTGTTTGTTTTTGTTTCCTTGAAGGAAAAAAAATATGTGTTTTTTTATCCCCCTTGAAATTTTATATTTTAAATGGACCTTCTGAAGAAGTTTTAAAAAAATTTAAAGGCCTGTTTAATGAAATCAGGATGGTGAAATTCCAGGTGGATAAAATAAAACTTTTCAGCATATATTGGGACCTACACCAGTCCTTACTTCAGTCTACAGAGGATGTTCCTCTGACTGTTGGGCTCATAATTTCATAAATTATGTAAAATATTAACATAGGTATAGACATCAGTGTGTAGAATCTGAAGACCCAGTTACAAATCTTACTCCAAGACTTGGTAATTGTTTAAACTGGCACATATACTGAATTGTTCAGAGCTTCTTTTTTCTGATTTCATAAAATAGGGAAACAACAACCAAACTTCCCTCTCACAGTTGTGATGAGGATTAAATTACATGTGCTTGAATATTCTTATAAATCATTGTTAGGTACATATGTATTATAACTGAGAACATAAAATTGAGCAAATAATTCTTGGGGCAGAATTGAGTGATGCATTTATCTTAATACTTATCAAGTCTCTGTAAGTTTATATCTCTACATAAGTCAGAATGTTTATCAGCATCACAATTTAATATTACAATTATTTGAAATTCAGTCAGTTCTGCACTAAGAACACATTGAAAATCCTTGTTTTATGACTTAAGAGAAAGATGCTAATGTCTGACTTCTTCTCATTGCTGGCCCTTGATGAACTTACCACAAGTTTCTAGACATAGCCTAACAAAAATTGTTTAAGTACGTGGATGGAGACAAATTCTTATAAACAAACAGACGGGAAAAGAAGACAACTGTGAAAAATAAAAACATGGTGAGTGAATAGTTCTGCTTCACAGTTCTGAATACCAGAACATAATCTGAAATATTTAATTTTTATAGAGCAAAAATATAACCTAAGCATTCTGTGGCAAGCTAAATAGTTAAGTATCTGTGAGGAATACAGGAATTGCACATTTTTTATCCTCACCCAAAGCATGTGTTTACTGATTTTATAGTGAAGAAGCGAGTGAGAGGTAGGGAGAGAGAAAGAGAAAGAGAGAGAAAGATTGATTGGTTGCTTCCCATTAGTACCCCACAGGGGTTGGAACCCTCAAACCTAGGTATGAGCCCTAGCAGGGAATCAAACCCGCAACCTTTTTGTATACAGGTGGCACTCCAACAACCTGAGCTTCCTGGCCAGGGCAATACATTTTTTAATATGTAAGTGCTTGGAAAAAGCACCTTCCTAGCTTTACTAAAAAAATAAAAATAAAATAAAGGAAAATAAAAGGAAAATGTTATTAGTTACAACAATAAAAGTGAATAAATTCAACTCTACAGTTAAAAATCGAAAATTCTTACTTTGAGTTAAATAGATATTTATATGCAGAAGCAAGTTAAATGTCAAATAACAGAGGAGGTAGAATGATTGAATAAACCAGTACAAAGCTATATACCCTATTTGCCGGCGTATAAGACAACTTTTTGGCCCTGAAAAATATGCCTCCAAGTGGGGGGTAGTCTTATACGGCAAGTATATAACAAACTCTGTATTTTTAGTGGAAATGTTAGGGGGTCGTCTTATACAGCCAGTCGTCTTATACGCCGGCAAATACATATTTTTCAGGGCCAAAAAATCGTCTTATGCGCCGGCAAATACGGTACTTTAACTATAAAAGTCACATTTTCAGGACTATTTAATAATACTGGCTGGAAAAATTATAAAATAATACTTAATGAAAAAACATAGAAAACTGAAATAAATATGGGTATTATTTAATTTCTGTTATATATATTAGATGTAAAGTAAGCAGGGAAAATATCAGGATGATGGCAGTAGTAATCGCTAGGTGCTATGATTATGCATGATTATAAATTCCATGTTACTTTCAAGGTAATGTTTAATACCAAGCATTCTATAATGGCCATTTTACTTTTTAATCAGAAACTAAAGAAACATGATAGTTATTGACAAATCCTGCAAAAAAAAAATAAGCATACAAAAGAGATTGAGGAAAAAACAGATGGAAGAGGAATTGCCAAGAAAGGAATTGATTTGAAGATGAATGAAACAATTTCAAATGCCTCAGCGAGATAAAATGAAATGAGGATGAAAAGCATCTATTGGGAAAATCTAAGTAAAAGAAGTACAGGTGGACGTTTCGAGAAGAATCACAGGCTTTTGCCAGGGTTGTTTGCCAGAGTCTTGGCTACTGCTGTTTGAAAAATGAATGAACAAGAAAGTCAGTCTTTTCTTTGAAAAGGAGAAAAATTGGGTTTGGGCTAGAGGATTATGTAAAACTAAAGGTTTTTGTTTTTATTCTAAGGTATGAAAAGGTTAGGCAAGTATTAAATAATATCAACATAGTGGTTAAAAGGAAAGAATTTGGAATCAGATGAACCAGATTTGAATTGGGGGAACATACACTAAATGCCATCCAATGTGACTGGGATACATTTTTTCCCAGAGAAATCTCTCATTCAGCTACCTTCAGAGAAACGTTAAAAACTGGTTCTTTTATAATGAACAACATAAAATGATGAATAAAAACAGAGACAGAGAAGCATCTATTAGACTGTCAAACCTCAGAGGGAAGGTAGGGGAGCATAGGGGTAAGGGAGAGAGATCAACCAAAGGACTTGCATGCATGCCCACAGGCCTAACCAATGGACACAGACACTAGGGTGGGGTGAGGGCAGTAGGGGGAGAGAACAATGGGGGGTATAAAGACACATATTTAATACCTTAATCAATAAAGGGGAAAAAAGGTAATTAAGAAAACTGGCTCTTCCCTACTTGCACATTTTAAGAAAAAATCAAACTCTGCATATAGGTACAACATTTTAATTAGTTTTTCAATGTCTTTTTGGAATAAATTACATTTATGATACATCATTTATAATTTCCCATTGTAAATTCTTTAAAGTGGAGTTAAAATTGAAAGCCTTTCGGGAACAAAAGCTTCCTCAAACTCTTACCAATTGTTTCTGTCCACATATAATTCAACTACAATTTATAATTTAAATGTTTTAAATTCTTTAGTGTTTAAAGTATTACATATGTCTCCTTTTCCCCCCATTCAAGACTTTTCAAAGCATGCAATTTAATTTCCATGGAAACAAATTGTTTTTTAAAAAGTGTCTTTCACTCATACTTACTAGTAAATGGCTTACATAATCTTAACTTAACTTTAAAATGACAACAACTGACACTAAAAAAAAATAACTTGGGGGGGGGCAGCCTCCACAGACTCTTGGTAAATTAAATCTGCAACTCAATTAGAGGGAACAGCAGTGCTGGAGGCTACAGGAGGGCACTGTCTGATCAGCTGAGAGCACCGGGTGTTGTTTTAAGGAAGAATAGAATGTTTGTTATCAGCGCTTTGGGTAAGTAGAGTGAGGATAACAGAGTCTTCTGTACAGAAACTAAAGTGAACAAACAATGGAGCCATCCTAATTCTGAAAAGAAAGAGAGAAAAAAAGATCTATGCATTGATGTGTATGTGATCAGAACATATATTTCTTATACGAAGTTCAGTTCAGTAGTGCCCTAGCCAGCGCGGCTCAATTGGTTGGAGCATTGTCCCATATACCGAAAGGTCATGAGTTCTGTCCCCAGTTGGGACACATTTGGGAGGCAATCAATTGATGTTCTCTCTCACATCACTGTTTCTCTCTCCCTCTTTCTAAAATCAATAGGTATATCCTCAAGTGAGGATTAAATTAAAAAGAGTCCAGTAGTAAACTAATAAGATTGAAAGTAATTTTAAATCATATACCTTAGTGATATATTATGTGAAACTTTCCAATAATGATTTAAACAGGAAAAAACTAGCACCACATTAACCATATATTGAAATATTATTTGCAATAAATATCTATTTCATAAGAAATTAAATTTTGTGTGAATTTTTTTGGCTGGAAGTTGAAGGGATATCATTTGGCAGCAGTCTTTAAAGAGATAAATTGAGAACTGGGGTCTTTGGTGATTTTTATTTTTGAAAATTGATATAGAAATTTATTTTTTGTGCTATTTTTAATTCTCATTATAAATTTCCATGAAGCAAAGTGGACAATAGATCAAATTATATAACTTTCTACTGTGAGAGAAATCAATAGCATTTTGTTAAAATTGGTCCATTAGTGTACTTTCTTGCTATGTGAGTAGGCAAAGAAGGGAGATGCACATCCCAGGATTCCTATGCGCACCTCACAGGACTGACTGCTGAGGCATGTGCGCAAAGCAGGTTTCTGAGCCCAACTAAGAGGTCCAGTACCAGAATAATTTCCAACACAAGTGGTAGGCAGAGGGGAAATTAAGTCACCATTGGGGAATGAAGAGAAGCAGTAGAGAGAGAGTGCAACTGAAGTATTGGTTGCCAAACTAAGAATCTAGAGCAGGCAGCAGATTGCTGAGATGACAGAGAGAGAGAGAGAGAGAGAGAGAGAGAGAGAGAGAGAGAGAGAGAGAGAGAGAGAGATGAGACAGATGGAGGTAGGGAGCTCAAGGGCCAGTTTTCAGTCTTAAGAATGTTGAGTTTCAATACTATGTTCCTATTTTTTTGTGGTCTGTATTTTCTTCTTTCTTTTTAAAAAAATATATTTTATTGACTTTTTACAGAGAGGAATGGAGAGGGATAGAGAGCTAGAAACATCGATGAGAGAGAAACATCTATCAGCTGCCTCCTGCACACTCCCTACTGGGGATGTACCTGCGACCAAGGTACATGCCCTTGACTGGAATTAAACCTGAAACCCTTCAGTCAGCAGGCCAACACTCTATCCACTGAGCCCAACCGGTTAGAGCCTTTCTTTCTTTCTTTCTTTCTTTCTTTTTTTTTTTAATCCTCAACTGGAGATATTTTTCCATTGATTTTCAAAGAGAATGGAAGAGCGAGGGAAAGACAGAGAAATATTGATGTGAGTGAAACACATCAATTGATTCCCCTGACCAGGCCCAGGACAGGGAGGACCTTATAACTGAGGTACTTGCCCTTGAAAGGAATCAATTCGATCCCCAGGCCTATGTTTTACCCACTGAGACAAACCGACTGGGTGGTCTGTGTTTTCTTTTTCTGGAGTCATCTAACTGGGTCTGAAGGTGGAGTTTGAGCTTCTTGTTGCTTTCAGATAAGACTCTCTTTTTCATGAAGTAGCAAGTGTCAGCACATCATTCTCTCTCTCTCTCTCTCTCTCTCTCTCTCTCTCTCTCTCTCTCTCTCTCAGAAAAGCAGCCTGCTACATACAGTGCCTCATACAGTGCCTCATTTAGATGTGTCTGGAATCTTGGGATCTTGGAAGTTTGATGAACCTATGTTCTCCTACAAAAGGACCTTGAGAAGTTCTAGCAGGAGAGCACAGCTACTCATGTATCCTTGGCTGTAGAAAGGTCCGCTCTTCTACCAGGGAAGGGCATCATCTTCTTCCACAGAGAAAATGCATCTTTCACAGGGACACACATGGAGTGGTGAGGGAGGAAGGGGACACCCACCTAGCCAGCCCCGATGATCAATGAGGTGACAGATGTCACAGCCAGATGGCTCTTATATCCCGCATATCATTTTGTACCCCTCCTTTTTACTGTTATTTGAGATTCCTCAGGACATTTATCCTCAGCTTTCAGCAGTTTATTTCTTAGCTTATTATTTTTTTACCCAATAATATGGTCTTCCTACTTTAGAACATTTCAATATTTTAGTAAAGATGAGATTAGGATGAGACAAGTACCAAAATTAAGAAGATATTCATTCTCGGGTTCAGGGTCATGCCGGTTTCTTGTTAAAACTAGTTAACTTCAATCCATTGATAACCTCAGTGTCCCATCTTTCAACTAGAATCGTCTAGTACCTCTATTCCAATAATTTTTCAAACCCACCAATTGACTGTTTCTACTAAATTAATTGTCACGTATTCCCTTAATCCAGTGTTTCCCAAAATTTTGACATATGTGTACCCCTTCTATAATTTTCGTAACGCTGAGTACCCTTTGTCAAAAAACAAACAAAGGATGCATTTTAATAACAATCAAAATATATTTATTTCTTCTTTTTTGGGTACATACACAAAATAATAATAAACGAAAAATAAAATATAAATAAAAGTTATATTATAAATAACATTTATTTACACACCAGACCATCTCACGCCTCACAAGACTGTCTTTTTAAAAAAAATATATTTTATTGATATTTCACAGAGAGGAAGGGAGAGAGATAGAGAGCTAGAAACGCCAATGAGAGAGAGTCATCGACCAGCTGCCTCTTGCGCACCCCCCACCGGGATGTGCCTGCAACCAATGTACATGCCCTTGGCCAGAATCGAACCCGGGACCTTTCAGTCCGCAGACCGATGCTCTACCACTGAGCCAAACCGGTTTCGGCTCACAAGACTGTCTTGACCTGACTCATGAGAACGTAGAATTAGGTGCAGCTAAGCACGGTGCAGTGCATATCCCCACCAAACTCTTCCCGTATCCCTGGGGGTACACGTACCACACTTTGGGAAACACAGCTTCCCTCTTTAATTCCATGCATCAGCAGCAGCATCACTCCTTTCTATATACACCCTCAACTTCCTTCCATTGTCTGACTTTCTTATACTTGAAGAAAAACCAAAAACCCAAGCCCTGGCCAGGTAACTCAGTTGGTTGGAGCATCATCCAGATAAGCCAAGGGTGCTGGTTTGATCTCACCTCAGGGCACATACAGGAAGGAACCATGAATGCCTGGGTAGGTGGAACAACAAACTGGATCTCTCTCTCTCTCTCTCTCTCTCTCTCTCTCTCTCTCTCTCTCTCTCTCATCAATAAAATAGAATTTAAAAAACAGAGACCTAAATACATGAAACTCTCTGCCTATTTTACACTTGCACCCATGTAGCTAATCATAGTTGGAGAAAAGCATACAGTTATGCTTAGTACTTTGCGTTAATGGTTACTAAGCTGGAGTAGGATCTCCAGGATGTTAGGAAATCATACTTAATTACCCTAGTTTCTTTATACTGTCACATACATGACAATTTCCTATTTTTTTTCTGTCTCCTCAAACACTCAGCCCATATAATACTAGTTGTTGATTTTGCTTCCTACCACATTGAGAACAGTATACATTGAGAAGGGGAAATACATTATGTATCATATAATATATTTTAATGCCATAGTAATTTTTAGTTTTACAGAGTCAAATATTTTTTAACTTAAACTACTTAAACCTATAAAAATAGAAGTGCATATGTTTTGACTGTGAGTCTGGGTGATGACTTTCTAAACTCAAAAAATTTTAAAATTTAAAACAATGTGGGGTAGGAGGCCTGAGTAAAAACAGTGAAGAGATTGAGAAGTTTGGGTTGGTAGTTACAAAATAGTCATAGGGATGTAAAGTACAGCATAGGGAATATAGTTAGTGATATTGTAATAACTATGTATGGTGCCCGGGGGGTTAATGAAAATAAAGGAGGGACACCTTGTAAAGTACATGATTGTTTAACTGCTATGCTGTACACCTGAAACTAATACAAAATAACATTGAATGCAAACTATAATTGAACAAAATGGAGAAAAATCAGAAGAAACACAGAGAGAATAAATAACATAAGCATTTAAAATTTGAAATGGCATAAAATATTACGAATACACTTTGAAAACACTAATATTATTTATCATGAATAGAGCTGCAAGAAATTAATGTCCTCACTCTACAATCATAAAATAACTGAATAGCCCTACCTGGTTTAGATAACTGAGCAGCCCTTGCTGGTTTGGCTCAGTGGAAAGAGCATCGGTCTATGGACTGAAGGGTCCCAGGTTTGATTCCAGTCCTGCAGGCTCCTCCCCAGCCCAAGCCCTGGTCAGGGCTTATGCAGAAGGCAACCAATCTATGTGTTTCTTTCACGTCAATATTTTTCTCTCTTTCCCTCTCTGTTCTACTCTCTGTAAAAATCAATGGAAAAAATATACTCAGATGAGGATTACTAGTAAATGAAATAACAGCACAAAAAACATAAAATTATTTATAAACTTAGAAAAATGTTGTTCTATTAATTTAAGAAATAAAAATTTACACATTAAAACCTTTCAAATTAACAAATAAAAATAATAATGAATTTAAAATTTAAAGAATACTTATATTAAATTTAATAATACATATTAAACTTTTACTAGATTAAATACAACTTAATTTAGAATAATAATAATTTTTAAACTAAGGCTGTAGTAAACTAGAAACTCATTTTTCTCCCAATGCAATTTGAAAACATATGCTAAATTTTAAAGAAGCATTCCTGTCTTTTTGAAATAATAATTTAAAGTTTAGGATTCATTTGGACTTCAAAAGAAAGCAGTTTTAAAATTATATCCTGTCTAATAAAGAGGGAACATGCTAATTGACCCTCATGATGTCACAAAGATGGAGGCACCCACAGCCAATAAGGAGGGGGATATGCTAATTGACTGTCATGCCCTCAAAGATGGCAATACCCACAGCCACAAGATGGTGGTGCCCAGTCCCCTTAGTCCCGTCGAGGCAGCAGGTGCACAGCATGACCAGGCCCACCCCCAGGTGGGTCTGGCTGCTCCGCATGCTTGCCTCTGGAGTCCCCCAGTCACCTTTGCCCCCCAGCTGACCAGGGCCACCTGAGACTCAGGTAACCAGGGTCAGCTGAGGTTTGCACTACTGGCAGTAGCAGCAGCAATGGTGTAATGGTGGTGTCACCTTCCTCTGATAGCCAGGTTGCCTCCTGCCCCTGAGGACTTCTGGCCTGTGAGAGGTGGCAGGCCAGGCTGAGGGGACCCCTAATCCCACCCCCAGTGCACAAATTTTCATTCACTGGACCTCTAGTATATGTATATGTGTATAGATATGTATAAAATTTTTATAATAATAATTTTTAACACCAAAATTTTACAAAAGTAGGAGAAAAAAAAGACAAATTTTGTGTATCCATAGCATGGAGAATCATGCAAACATTAAGAATGCTATTTTTATAAAGATAATTTAATAACATGAGAAATTACTTATGTAATGATTATTTTTTAAAATATATAAGCTTATAATGACTATTTCTTCAATTCAGAACAAAATGTGTAGAAAAAAGGAGGAAATATAGCAAAATGTATAGCAACAGTTATATCTGAGTAGTATCACAGGATTTTGTTGTTTTTTTAAAGTGTTTATATATATTTAAAAGTTTTTAAATAAACATATTTCACTTTATAATCACAAAAAGACTCTGCTTTTTAAAAAATATATATTTTATTGAATTTTACAGAGAGGAAAGGAGAGGGATAGAGAGTTAGAAACATCGATGAGAGAGGATCATTGATCAGCTGCCTCTTGCACACCCCCTACTGGGGATGTGCCCATTACCAAGGTACATGCCCTTGACCGGAATCGAACCCGGGACCTTTCAGTCCACAGGCTGATGCTTTATCCACTGAGCAAACCGATTTCGGCAGACTCTGCTTTTTACATAAGGAAATAATATAAATATATTTAGCAGAACATCATGAGCAAATTACCATACCTAGGGCATGACCTATAAAGAGTTGAATAACATTATATATAATTTTTTTCAGTTTTCAAAATTCTGTTGACCTAGGTTTATTAAATATATTCAAGACTGTCCCTGTGTTATTGCTCTTTCCTCCTAATTTACTTTACTTCTATTTCTAGACCCAGTCACATCTTCCCTCCTTCCCTTTTCATAGGTACACCCTCATCTCTGGGAAGTGTTTTTGTTTTTGTTTTTTATCATAACATTTACACAGATCACAAAAACATTAGACTTTAATTTCAGTTCAATTTTGCTTCTCCTTAAACCAGAGCATGACTTTTGAGATTTTGAGGCAGGGAAGAGTTAGTTTGGGAGAATTTCTATATTAACACTGCATTTGTATGTTAACATGAAATATGTTATAATCAAGTATTTAAAGATCATTGGGGAAAAGTAGTGACAGGATCTTTATTGCTGTTGTTATATATAAATCTCAGATAAACAATCATCTGCATATGTTTAACAAGTTGCAATTATTAACTACATGAATATGATATATTACTAATATTAGTGTCCTGTATATATGAACAGAAATACCAATTTCTGAATTTATGTCAGGGCCAAAGAAACCTCAGTTTCCTTGGATATGAAGAACTTAATCATCAGAAACATAAATAGCTTTACTATATTTCCCTCAAATTTTCTATTTGCTGCCAGGCCAGTGTGGCTCAGTGGTTGAGTGTCAACTTATGAATCAGGAGGTCAGGGCTCAATTCCTGGTCAGGGCATATGCAGGAGGCAACCAATCAATATTTCTCTCATCACTGATGTTTCTATTTAACTTTCCCTCTCCTTTCCTCTCTGAAATCAATAAAAATATATCTTAACAAATCTTTACATTTGTTTTATTTCTTTTCCAGTCCCATCTACTTCTATACATTCTACATGCTAATCTTTGAGATAGTTCTGCATAACGAAACAGCAACATCAATATGCTCTACACTTTATTGAGTTTAGCCAACAGGAGAATATCTAATATACTAACAATAATATGCTGGTTCTGCCAACATAGCATATAGCTAATATTTCAACAATTCTAAATGTGTGCGTATATAATAATTAAAGCACTTTTTTATACCAGATATTAATTAGGAAGCAATGCTACAACCATAGTGAAATCATCAAAAGTTTACCAGTATTTTTTTAAAATATATTTTATTGATTTTTTAGAGAGAGGAAGGGAGAGAGGTAGAAAGCTAGAAACGTCGATGAGAGAGAAACATCGACCAGCTGCCTCTTGCACACCCCCTACTGGGGATGTGCCCGCAACCAATGTACATGCCCTTGACCGGAATTGAACCTGGGACCTTTCAGTCCGCAGATGGACCCTCTACCGCTGAGCCAAACCGGTTTTGGCTACCAGTATTTTTTTAAGTAAAATATAAGCAATGATATTTCCTCTCATCCAATTATAGATTTTAAAAGCTAGCTTGTATTTTACTAAAGTAGCCTCCCTTATCTGTGACTGCACTTTCTGCAAGTTTCAATTACCCATAGCCAGCTGCGGTCTGAAAATACTAAATAGAAAGATTCCAGAAGTAAACAATTTATAAGTTATAACATGCATAAGCAGAGTGATGAAATAGCACGCTTTCCCAGTCCATCTCGCCCAGGACGTTAGTCATCATTTTTGTCCATGGTATCCACACTGTGTATGCCCCCCTCCCATTAGTCGCTTAGTAGCCATTCTGTCAGTTTTGCGGTGCTGGTGTCCAAGTAACCCTTCTAGTAGCCTAATGCTACACCACAATATCTACTTCATTCATTCCCCTCACGTCATCTCACCACAGAGGCACTGTATCATCATCTCACAGCATCATAGAAAGGAGGGGGTGTTGTGAAAGAGTCTACATTTATGTAGCTTTCATTACAGTGTACTGTTATAATTGTCCTATTTTATTATTAGTTATTGTTGGTAATCTCTTGCCATGCCTAATTTATTAATTACATTTTATTATACATGTGTATGTATGACATACATACAAATTTAGAATGAGAATAAGCATAGCATGTATAGGTGCAGTACTATCCACAGTTTCGAGCATCCACTGGGGGTCCTGGAACATTTCCCCCACAAATAAAGGGGACCACTGTACTTTAGTTGTGCTTTCTCCCATTTATCATTTCAAACAACCTATCCTGAATTGGCAGTCTCTCTCTCTCTCTGAAAACAACTCTTCGATCATGTATGATGTGGGAGCAGGGGAGAGCAGAGGAAACATAGGCAGAGATGCACAATTTATGACACAAGAAGGAGCCTCGAGATAAGGCAGCAAAAGAGGCTTCTAGGAGCCTTTTTAAAACAATCCCCTGTACCAGGTATTACACGAGAAAACCTAGATCAGAGGCTGTAGAAGGAGATAATTATCAGTAGATAGGGTTCTACATATTATTCTTCCCACCCTAGCACATTTTTTATATTCCACAGCATTTTTTTCCTATGCATTTTTAAAGACATCATTCTGCTTCTGAGACTGTGACTTCTCTTTCATGACCATCAGGAAGTAGTACTGGAAGTAAATGTTGAGTCAGGAATGGTGTCCAGACTCAGCCATGCCCCTGGTCTGATTATTGGGTAAGTATATCCCATGGTTCATTAGATTTTAGAAGATTCTGCCCCAGCATTGGCTACATCAACAATAGCACATAGGTGTGTTAACTCTTGTCAAATTCTTTCTGAAAAAAAGATGGGGAATATTTTCCATTTAGGATATTCTATCCAAGGTAACATTTGATGTTCAAAGTTGTTTGGCAAAGGGCTTCTCCTGAAGGATAGGAATCTTGCCTGGTCCTCCTTAGAGCGTAAGGAAAAAGTTTCTTTCCAGATGGCAGGAGTTGTAAGTGAAATCCACAGAATTAATACTTTTTTCTGTCATCGGGTTTTCTAATATGTCTGAGTAAGCTAGAGGAGATACAATAAAATTTTTTTGTTAAGAAGAATTCTCCAGAGTTCGACTGGTGGCTTTCAAATTATCCATGATGGCTCTAAAATTGTCTTTGGTATCTCTGGCCAGCATGGCTCAGTGGTTGAGTGTTGACTTATGAACCCGGAGGTCATGGTTTGATTGCCAGTCAGGGCTCATCCCCGGATTGCCCTAGTATGGGGCATGCAGGAGGCAGCCGATCGATGACGATTCTCTTATTGTTGATGTTTCTATCTCTCCATTCCTTTCTGAAATCAATAAAAATATATTATAAAATAGTCTTTGGCATGACCTTATACTTGATCTAAACCATGTTCCTACAGCTCCTTATTTACAGTGAAATTGCAGATGTGTGTGAATTCCATGGCCTAAAAACTAGAGAGGTAACAAAATTAGGTATTTTGAGATGAGGTCAAGACTATGTTGATAAAATAAAAACATTGTAGTTGCCGAAACCGGTTTGGCTGAGTGGATAGAGCGTCAGTCTGTGGACTGAAAGGTCCCAGGTTCGATTCCGGTCAAGGGCATGTACCTTGGTTGCAGGCACATACCCAGTAGGGCGTGTGCAGGAGGCAGCTGGTCGATGTTTCTCTCTCATGGATGTTTCTAGCTCTCTATCCCTATCCCTTCCTCTCTGTGGAAAATCAATAAAATATATTTTTAAAAAAACATTGTAGTTTTCAAACAATGAACTATTATGAAATATACACCATAGGATCTGTTCTCATGTGCTATTTATGCAATAAAGCTGGCCTTTAGATTAGGGCTGCTATTCAAACAGCAGAAAAACCTTGTAGGAGGACTGTTAAAAATAGAGATCACTAGAAGTCCAAGGTCCAGGATACTTGGTCTTGATAGCTAATGTGGTGGTGGGGGAGGGAGAGCACACTTTTTAAAAAATGATTTTCTTCTGTGGTACACAGTGTTCCTTGAAACAGTACTTCCCTGTTTTGCCTCATTCCCCTCCCCAGCTGTCCTGTGCTGGCTCTTGTCTTCTGAAAGGTTCAACCCAAAGCTCACCTCCACCCTTTCCTCTTTATCTTAGTCCTCTAACCATCAACTTTTGATTCCTACTACATCTCTGCCTTGTCTTGCAAATTCACTGTACACTTTTGCCTTTCATTTTATAGGCTATGTTTTATAGAATGCATTTCTTAGCCCCAAATGAAGGGCTAACGTAGCTTCATAGTGATAGGGAAAAGGCACTGGTACAAAAAGGATGGGCCAGCTCTGTTGCACGCTGAGAGGTAAAAGCTTTGTTAGGAGCTTTGATAGCCCTAGTAGTATGGAAAATGAAGGTAATGAATGAGAGAGTGAATAAGAACTCTGAACTGGTTCAAATTTATATCCATCTATGTATCTATACATCTATATCAATTTTGCATCAGTTCATAGTTTCTTCTTACTCTCTTATTCTCTAATTTATTTTCTATATTATTAGATAGCTATACATATAGATACACATATAGTATAGATGTAGATATAGATTAGAGATAGAGATAGGAATACAGATAGAGATAGCAGTATACTCTACTATCTACTGGACTGGGTTGAATATTTAAGCATCAAAATTTGTTGCCCAGTTTGTTTTATGATGTACAAATGGCCAAAATTTTCCAAAATCTAAATTGTTCTACTGGGATTCCTCCACCACAAAAAAAGTTTTTACATTACAATAAGCACTTTACACATTGGTTTTCATACCATCCATTTGAGTTTTGTCACCATTGTGCTGAATTGTGGGTGTATTTCATTTGAAGTCAATATGGAAAAATCCGAGCACTTTGGTGAAATTAGTACCAGAGATAAACATTCATCTCAGTGTGCACTTGCCGGAAATTATTTTGATTTTTTTCTTAGTTCAGACTCAGATTAATCTAAGGGACATAATGTTGGCAAAGTAATTTAATTTGGACTCAGGAATCATCCTTCTTGTCTGTTAGAGTTATTGCTTCTTTATAACTTAAGAATAACACATGTCTGTAATAATATTTAATAAATCTGGAACAACAGTTACCTATAATTTAGGAATAATGAAAGATGAGCATCCTTTTGAAACCGTAAGATCTGGCGCGGAAGTCATATTGCTTCAGTGTTTCCCAGAGCGTGAAAGATGAGTGTGTAGGAGCGCGGCTCCCTACAAAGCAGCAGACAGAGCATCGCCTCTAAAACAGGTTACATGAAAATGAGGTCATTTCACACAAAGTCCAGAATGATTAAAAACTCGCTACTGACACCTTATGACCCCACACTCAGCATCGTAGCCCAGCCTGTGAACCGTGAGCATCCGGCCATGGTGAGCAATGGCAGAGCTGCTGGAAGCACAGCTTCCTGAGACATGTCTGAGACTCAAGCACAGAATCCTTGCTCCACTAGAGAGCACTAATGACCAAACTCTTGTTACTCAAGCTTTGGCAGAGACAATTTACTTTTTATAAATCTCAATACACCTTAGCCATTACAGCTAACTTCCCCAGAGAAGCAGTTTTAATATGGTGAATATAGCGACTTCAAGCATCTTTTAATCGAGAAGAGGTTGGGTGTTCTGTTTCATGATAGTATCTGACAAATTTATATGTATGTAGAAGTAGGTTACAAAATCATTCCTATTATCCCTCTTTCTTTTTTTAAAATATATTTTATTGATTTTTTTACAGAGAGGAAGAGAGAGGTATAGAGAGCCAGAAACATTGATGAGAGAGAATCATCGGTCAGCTGCCTCCTGCACACCCCCTACTGGGGATGTGCCCGCAACCAAGGTACATGCCCTTGACCGGAATCGAACCTGGGACCCTTTAGTCCGCAAGCCAACGTTCTATCCACTGAGACAAACCAGCTTTGGCCCCTCTTTCTTTTTATTTTTAAACTAGAAGCCAGATGCACAAAATTCGTGCAAGAGTGGGCCTTCCTTCCCTTGACTGCCAGCACCGGCTTCCCTCTGGCACCTGGGACCTGGGTTTCCCTCTGGCTGCTGGCAGGCACCTAGGACCCAGGCTTTCCTCACAGAGAGAGGCCCCACCCACTCATTGCAGCCTGCTGGCCAGTGGCCTGGGCCTCTCTCTGCAGGGTGATCATGGAGCAATGGGCGGGCTTCTGACCAATCACATCACACCTGCTTTGGCTGGCCTGGCACCAGTAGGTGTCATAGTGTGGTCCTGGATGGTGGTCCAGATGGTCATCTGGAAAGTCATCTGGAAGGTCGTTCTGTTGTTTGGCCATCCAGTCTAATTAGCATATTATGCTTTTATTATTATAGGTTCCAACATAGCACTATAGGACTTCAAATTTTCCAATAATGTCAACACCAGCAAAGAAAAAGTGATGAAATGACTGTGTGGAATATAGTGTCATTTCACTGCCCAAAATGCTGATGTGATATCCCACCAGAGTTATGTTATGCTTTCTCTTTTACCAAACCCAACTGTGCGTTCCCTAAGGTTCACAGTCAATCTTAAAGAACTCTCCTAGTTTTTAGGAACAAATGAAATCCAGAAAGCAATACTCAAATAATTATGTCATTATCTATACACTAGAGGCCCAGTGCACAAAATTCATGCACAGGGTAGGGGTGTATCCCTAAGCCCAGCCTGCAACCTCTCCAATCTGGGACTCTCTGGTGGGATCAGGCCTAAACAGGCAGTTGGACATCCCTCTCACAATCCAGGACTGCTGGCTCCCAACCACTCACCTGCCTGCTGATCCAATTGCTCCTAACTGCCCTCTCCTGCAGACTTTGTCACCCCTAACTGTCCTTCCCTTGCTGGCCTGATTGCCCTTAACTGTTCTCCCCTGCTAGCCTGGTCACCCCTAACTGCCCTTCCCTGCCAATCTGGTCCCCCCCCAACTGCCCTTTCCTACAGGCCTGGTCTCCCCTCCCCCAACTGCCCTCCCCTGCCAGCCATCTTGTGTCCACATGTGGGTGGCCATCTCTGACCACATTAGGGCAGCCATCTTGTGTGTTGGAGTGATGGTCAATTTGCATATCACCTCTTTATTATATAGAATATAAAAGGGTAATTATCTGTCCATCCGATCAGTAGCTATGATGTGTACTGACCACTAGGGGACAGACTCTCAATGCAGGAGCTGCCATGATGGACACTGAGCATTTAAAAATAAATGGCACTGCCCTAGCTGGTTTGGTTCAGTGGATACAGCATTGGCCTGCAGACTGAAAGGGTCCTGGGTTCAATTGCAGTCAAGGGCACATGCTAAAGTTGCAGGCTCAATATACAGTAGGGTCATGCAGAAGGCAGCCAATCAATGACTCATTCTCATCATTGATATTTCTATATCTCTCTCCCACTGCCTTACTCTATATCAATATAAATATATTTTAAAAATTAAAAATAAATGAATAAACAAATAAGCAAACAAACAAATAAATAAATAACACTACGGGCCTGGCACCCACAAACTTGGCTTCCCCCAAGTGGGACACAGGTCCCACAACCACCCCAGAGTGACACCCCACCAAATCACAGCCAATGCTGCCAAGACCCCATGGTGCAAAATGCGGCCCACATCCCAGCCCAGCCCAGAAACAGTCGATGTTGGCACCGGGTAATAACATCATGCAGCAAGCCCAGCTTCCTCTCCCTGACAACTAGCCTTCTTGGAGTTTCTTCAGCCCAGGAACCTGAATTGCTTTATAACCAGGTGCAAACATTTTACACTTTAACCCAATGTTTGTAAAGCCTTTTCCCCTGCCTCATCTCATTTGATCCTCACGAAGTCCTGGAGTAGGTAGACAGGAGATTCAGTAGAATTCTATTTTCTTTTCATTAACTGGAAAACAGAGACTTTGAAAGTTTAGAAACTTGACCAGACTGAAAAGAAGTAATGAATGATGGAACTTGAAAATGACTTCAGCTTTTCTCACTGCACAGAATATAGTCAAATACTGCTACAGGTAAATATTTTACCCTTTGTTCTCCCTGCGTGATCTATAATAATAATCTGATTCATGTTCATATTTACTGCTGTGTTGCTGACAATTACCTGAAAGAGAAGTTGGGGCGCCTCACTGGGCTGGAAAAAGTTTAGCTAAATCATACAGCAGGCCTAATTAAGCAAGTTTATTCTCTATATGTAAAAAGCTAAGTTGACTCGTGGATGTGATATACATATAACACTTTTGCTGGTGCCAATCACACGTGTGTGTTTTGATCCGTCATTGTAGATCGTGCATTTGGATGACACTTCTATTATAGAGAAAGGGTGAATAGCGATATTAAAATATTTCCTTTAATTAATTTCCTTTCAATGTGCACGAATCTGTGCATCCAGGACACTAGTAGAATTATAACACCATTGGGTAGATTTGATGCTGATAGGTATTAAATACATACCATTTCAGTAACACATAACTAACATATAATAGCTATTTTAAAATTTTAACTAAAATAAATTGCTTAAAGTTTTGCATGTCTTTCATGCTGAATTTATACCCAGAACAGAAATGTTTGTTTATTTACTTTCTTGGGGGGATATCTTTCTCTGTGCTGCCTCCTCTTGTGATTTGGAATAATTTGTTTTTCTATAAAATCATCTTAATGTGACAGAGCAAGCTTATGTATAGGTTAATTGCTTGTACATTCTGTGAGTAGACAAACTATCTTGGGGGCTTTATTCACATATCTATATCTGTGCTCAATCTATATCTAAACCATTAAGTTCAGCATTACTTTGCATTTTTAAGCATATATATAGCAAAATTCAGTATTTGGGGGGGGGCATGGAACCTATACCCAGTCCAGTTGTTTGTCCTGGGCACAACCTATCAACTTAACCATTGGAAAAATAGAATGGCTCTAAAGTGACTTCTTTCAGATGCACAGTGGTTTTTGGATATACATGCCCTTAATGGCCGGGCAGTTTTACCATTGATCTTAGAGTAAACACAAAGATTTGAATCTGTTGAGGTGCATGATTTTGTGGGCCGTGTGAATAGCAAACCATTTTCAAAGATAATGTGGAGCTGCTTACAGGAAGAGAAAAAATAAATATTTTTGAAAAATACATTTTTATTCTGTCATGGAAAACTCAGAAATAGTGTTTAGTTGAGAAATTTTGTAAAGAAACTGGTTTGATTGCCAGCTTCTTCAGAGTCAAAATCCACAAAAAATAGTTAGGAAATAAAACTACTTATAGATCAAATGAGGTTTTGGTACAGAATTTCTTATATTCAGTTATAAGTACACTGACTCGGATCTTTATATTATGGTCTCTTTCCCTCTTCTCCATGTCTCACACATATTTCATAGTTGGCTCCACACTTCCTCCTCAAATCTGTTCTCTCTCCCGTTTCCCATTCCATTGAAGCACATCAATCCATTCATCTAGAAAACTGTGTAGTCATCCTTCTCATCCAATTGGCCACATCTTCGTGATTCTGTTTCTTAACCCCCCCTCAATTCTTTCCTCTCACTTTTAGCCTTTCTCCGATACTTTCAGTTAGGCTCTCATTTCTCTCACTTGGATTTAGATGGCATTAGTTTATCTCTCTGCTCCCAGTCTCTTTCTTTCCATTCACTCTCCCTATAAGCATAAGTCTTTTCTCTCTTCACTGTCTAAATGATGTATCATTCCCTACTTAAATACTCAAATGGCTCCTTGTTGCCTGTGAGAGTGCTCTTTATGTTTTAATGCTACAATATGTTGTAATAAGTGCTAGAGTTGACATACACAAGATATATCCATGTTGCAAAGGTGGGTAAGATCGACACTAACCTGTTTTGATGCAAAACCTCCTGTGACTGCCCTCTGCTAATGGAGGGATCTGCCTAAAGGAGTGGATGCTTAATTGAGTTGAAGCATAGGCTTGGGAGTCAAACAATCATACATTCAAATTTCTCACCTCTCAGTCCAGTTATTTTTGCCTGTATAATTGGCACAATCATACCTATAATACAGGGTTTCTGTGATGGTTCATTGAGACACTTGATTTAATGCCCTGACAATGTCTAATGCATAATAGGTATCCATATACTAGTACATTAGTACTTGCCCCTGTAGAGATATGAAGTACAAGAGAATGCCTTAGCATGAAAAGTTATTTCAAATGGAAAAAGGCACACAAAATGGTTGCCCAAGTGAAACAGTATGGCCCATTTGAGGAACTCCAAGCGACTAAGAGGTATGAAAGGCAGAAAAAGTGGAAGATGAGAATTAAGAAGAAAATAATGGACATATTTATTGAGAACTTATTGGTGCAGAAGGAAAGGGGAGAAAAAAATTGAAATTATAAAAGTCTTGAGGCATGGGAGATTGGAAAGGAAATAGTTGAAGTTTCGGACAGTCTAGTATATTTATTCCCAAGTTTATTAGCCATACAAATTTTGAGTTTTAAGTTGTATGCTTATTTTTTTAAATGTGAGTCTGATAATTTTCTTTTAAATTTGTGTGATTTTTTCCCCTCATATGAAGATACTATGCTTTAGTATGCTCTCAATAAATCTTTTTCTCCATTATTCTTTTGTTCATAATTTTTTAGAATATTTTATTTTATTTATATGATATAAAGAATGTTTTATTGTATTTAGGTGGTCAAATCTATCAGTTTCTTCCTTAGTTTTATTTTCCATGTTTTTATTGGACCTTCTAAAGAAAGTTCAGAAAAAAATTTTTTTCAGCACTTATAGAACTTTAGAGCTAGAAGTAAGCATTTTTAAATTATGAATTTCATTGAGGATGATGAGGTTTAAAGAGGTTAGAAAACTAACAAAGCAAGAGCACAGCCTAGTATAGAAGGTAGGTCTGCCTAACTCCAGACAGCTTATGATACTAACTGGTCCCAGTCCCATCTTTTTTGATAATATCTATATATTCAAAACTGAGAGTCTCTTACATTTCACTTATGGGTCTTATGACAGAGAGATGATGAGAGCAGAAAGCTGCCTTCGCTCTATGGATAATCTAGAGGCGTAGGCTGTTTGGCACAGCGCCCCTCACTATTGCTAGACTGCAATTCCTATCTATCACACATTCCCTTGTTACTTTCTGTGTCTCTACAAAAGTGTCTCATGGATTCTTTTTAAATTGAGCCTCAAAATGGAACAAAAATGTTAGACTATTTTTGTTTAAACATGGGAAGAATTCAAATATCAATAAAAATTTAAAATATAACAATAGAAATGGACTTATCTGTTGTGCACCTGAATTTAATATCTTTGGCTATATTAATGAAATTATATGCAGATTAAACCTTTGGAGAACACCTCCTCTATATCATAGTATTTTCTTTCAGCTCATAGGTCAAAGAGGGGGGCAGGGGAGATAACTTTTGAGAAATTTTAGCATGTTAGAAATTTAGCACATACAGGTTAGAGCATGATGCTAGTGAGCCAGGCACTTTTATCTATTTACTAGAGGCCCAGTGCACAAAATTCATGCAAAGGATGAAGGGGGGGGTCCTTCAGCCCAACCTTCACCCTCTCCAATCTGGGACCCCTTGGGGGATATCACACAGGGACCGGGCCTAAACCGGCAGTCAGACATCTCTCTCACAATCTGGGACTGCTTGGCTCCTAACTGCTCACCTGCCTGCCTGCCTGATTGCCCCTAACTATTCTGCCTCCCATACTGACCGCCTCCTAACCACTCCCCTGCTGGCCTAATTGATGCCTAACTGCTCCTCTGCTGACCTGATCACCCCCAATTGCCCTCCCCTGCTGACCCGATTGCCCCCAACTGCCTGCTGGCCCAATTGCTCCCAACTGACCTCCCCTGCTGGCCATCTTGTAGTGGCCATCTTGTGAAGACCATTTTGTGAGAACATTGTGTTGGACATCTTGTGACCATATCATGCGAGGGCATTGCGCAATGCCACCTAGGCTTTTATTATATAGGATGTGAATTTCAAAATAAGAATTGCCTGTCAAAGTCTTTCCTTAATAAAACTTACTCAGCTATTAAGTAAAATTTCTAATTAACTAATCAGTTTGCAATAAGATCTTAAGTAGAACTGTTATATAATATGTTATAAAGAAAAAAAATTTACTCTATTAAACATGCACATAAAAAGGGGGGATCATTTTAATGTTCCTGGGCTGATAAATTCCACAAGTCCACCCAAGGTTAGTCAGAAATGTTATATTACAACTGTTAACCCAGGCAGGTAGAACTTTCCCCACAGGATGATATAACTGTCTGAGGCTTTGTCCCACTAACAAGAGCACAGTTCTACTGTTGGCATAGGTAGCTCGATCTTAATAAAAGAGAAGGGAGCAAAACTAGCTAGGTTTAATTAGGTCAGAAGCTGCAGCTTCACACAGGGTAGGAGATAGCCACATTGTAGGCCAAGGGGATTAACACCACTTACACCCTCCCCTCCCCCACCTTCATAGGGAGGATGAATCTCTCCAGGGAACAGCTGGCCCTCTGGTTCCAGATTACAAAGGGAGGAAAGGGAAAGGGGCCTCCTCTGCTGGGAACATGCCCAGTGAAAGACAAGATAGTGCAGGGGAAGGTCCTGCTGAGATATGCACAGTGGGAGCCAAGATGAGGACCATAAAGGGGAGGTATCTAATCTGTGAAGAAGACCAGATTGGTTAGGGTGAGGCCCAGCACAAGCCCACAAAAGGTTGGGAAAGAGATTGGTCAGTTGGAAAGCCCTAAATAATATAATCAAAGTTTAACAAAAACTCTCTTGGTAACATGCATTGCCCATTGATTCATTTGTTCTTGCTCCACAGCAGTCACGTGGGCCTCGCAGTCCACAGGCTCACATGCAGTTCCAAGCCTGCCAACTGGATGTGGTGGTGCAGCACTGGCAGGGAGAGCAGTGGGGAAGGGAGACTAAGTCAGCTGGATGGGGGCAGGCTGAACTGGACCAAGCTGTGGCATGGACTGAACCAATGGCACATAATGTCTGGGCCCTGGCCCTTCTTCTGGACTTGGTGCAGTCATAGCTAGATTTCTTCCACAGTGGGATGGATGGAGATGACACACTGGGAAGCTGGGGGCAGTCTTTTTCTACTTCAATAAATCTTGTCACCACACCTCATCCTCCCTTGTGGGTCCCTGACTTTCTTTAAAAATCCATTTCCACCAGCAACACTGCTGTTTACATTGAGATAATGATTTTCCATGTCTTAGCGATCAGGATCTATAATATCTTGAAGATGCCCAGTATCATTATCATCTACATTTTCATTAAAATTCTCTTTGGAGAATTTTCTTCTGTTGGTAACGAAGACTGTCTTAGTCATGGCTACTTTGGAAAATGGGCTGTGTATGTCTATCTATAATTTGTACACACGTGTATATCCTTGTGTATTTAAAATTCTTTGATCTCTAAGTCTAAGCGGTTTGTTTCCTTAATTGTGTATGCTTTCTTGAAAACAAGAGTCTTCAGCTGATGAGGTATATGTCCTTAGAAAGAAGCCTGCTAGACTTGTTATTTTTTTTTAAATGTTCCATAGCAGGGGGCCTATTTTGACTTTCTGTCCCTGATATTGACTAGACCAGCTTGAATACTATACATTGTATTGATGTATCAAGGTTAGAAGTGATGGGTGCAGAAGTAACTGCTATGTTATAGATTGAGTCCTTCTAGGTAACAAGTAAAACAGGTTATGATTAGCTTGTCAGCATATCTACATCTATGTTATTGTATATCTCAGTTTGAGTATCAGTGACATTATTTGTAAATCAATTCTTTTTTAAAAAATATGTTTTTATTGATTTAAGAGAGAGGGACGGGGAAAGAGAGATAGAAACATTGATGAGAGAGAAACATCGATTGTCTGACTCCTGCATGTCCCCTACTGGGGATCAGATCTGCAACCCTGGCACGTGTTCTGTCCATAATGGAACCTGATGACCTCCTATGCATGGGTCGATGCTCAACCAGCTGAGCCACACAGCCAAGTTGTAAACCAATTACTAATTGAATTTCAGAAATCCCCACAGGATGTTTACATCCTTGGTTATTACCAATAATATGCAAGTTAATACCCTTCAGTCATTTTGTTGTTGTTGTTAATCCTCACCAAAGGATATCCCCCCCCCCATTGATTTTTAGAGAGAGTGGAAGGGAGGGGAAAACAAAACAGAGAGAGACAAACATCGATGTGAGAGATACACATCAATTGGTTGCCTATTGCACTCCTCAACCAGAGCTAGGATGCAGCTTGCAACCCAGGAACAATCCCTTTGCTGGAATCAGGCCCATGACCCTTCAGTCTGTAGGCTGACACTCTCTCTACTGAGACAAACTGGCTAGAGGCCCCTCAGTCATTCTGATGATCCAAAATGCCCCATACATATCTTCAGATGCTTTAAATGGGGACAAATAATACCCCAAACTGTGAACCATTAAAAAAACACTTCATAAAGATGTTATAGATACATTTAATAAACTTTAAAAAAACTTTTCTTACCATTAGATCTTATAATTGGTCATCCTAAAATATTACTTTGCTATACTACTTAAAGGGCAATAATACATTTTTTGCTTTGTAACGTTTCACAAAGCACTATGTCAAAATGTGCTTTGGGCCTTTTCTCAGCGCTGGCTCTATCTTGGGTTCTCTCTCTGTTGCCACAAACTGGGTAAAGATTTAGAAGTAATGTCCCTGAAAGAGAGTCTTTTGCCCCTCTTGTGTTTTCTCTTGAAGATTCTCTGCTTTATTCACTCTGTCCACTGCTCTCCAATTTATGGATTAAATACCTACTCTCCAATAGGTAAGGCACTCTGGGTTGAGTCGAAGAGATGAAGATCATAAACAATGTTTTCATACACCTGGATTAGTAGAGTTGCTAGACAGGATGGAAGAAATAATCCAAGAAGAAAACTAGGAGGTCAGAGGGAATAAAAACCAGAGAGTATGTCACAAAGTAGGGGAGAGAAGTATAACGACTGGTGCTATACAACAGAGTTGTGTATTTCAGATAAATCCGAGTGATCTGGGAGGAGGGGAGCATCTTGTTCTCTGTATAGTATCGAGGAGGGCTCATAGGTTGTTTTCCAGTTTTGAAACTAAAAGGCTGACTCAATTTAAAAGTCCATAAACTTTTAAATTTTTTCTATCCGCATCTGCTTTTTTTCAAGTGGGCAATGAACTATATTTACTCTTATGGCTTGGGAAATACAGTGAATCTGAAATTTTATAAGGAGGTAAATGTATCTAATCAAACATCACAAAGGCCACAAGAGATAGTGTTCTTCAATTTCATTAAGTAGAAATGATGGTGGATTTTTAAAAAAGAAATAACTTTTTATAAAATGAGTATAGCATACACACACACACACACACACACACACACACACACACACCTGCATGGAAATCCAAGAATATGATGAAAATAATTATAATGATTTATAGACCATCTCCTCTATGCCATGGACTTTGCCAGACAATGAGCCCATAGAATCTTAAATTCTGTAAAGATTACAGATCACTAAAACCGAGTAAAGGTGGGTACATTTTACAAATGATATTGGACATTCAATACTTGTATAGCCAAGATTCCTACCTGGTCTATGATTTCAAAATTTATAGCTTTTAATACTTTTTTTTCAGTGCATGTGGATTAGATTACGATAAGAGTAAAAATGGCATTGTTACCTTTATGATAGTGATTTATCCCATGTAAGAAAAATATTTACAGTACCTAATTTCATTAAATTAAGAAAAAAAATGACCAAGAAATTATGGAGGACTTTAATTCTCTATATATAAATTATAAATTTCTTGATTGTTGACCTGAATTGATACTGGAACTCTCAGAAAGTAGATGAAGACAAAAGTGTACTATTGTGGACTTCATTAAAGAAATAAAGAAGAATTGATTATTGAGAAAAAAAGAAACATTGCAAGTAATCATGTAATTTTGAGTTTAAATTGGTTTGTGACAGGAACATTTATTTCAGAACTTTTTTATGGTTAAAAATAAATTTTGTAAACTACTAGAATGTTCCCTCATATGGAGAGTTGAACAAATTGCAGTTCATGAAAACCCTGGAAAATTATATAGTTGTTTAAAAGAAAGCATTAGATCTATGTCAATTGTCTGGGAAAGAGACCATGATTATAGTGAGGAGGAAAAGCAAGATGCAGAGATGAATACATAATATGATCCATTACCCAGGTCAGATTGTACAGACTATGACATGGAGTTTAGACTTAGATATTTATTAGTGAGCATTTTATAATCAACAACTTGGGAAGGAAGGGGAAGAAAGCAAGATTGGGTAGAAGGTGAGAAAAGGTGTAATGAGACCCAGCGAGGAGGTCTAGAACCAGAATGGGCCATCAGGGTGTCCCTGTCCTGGGCCAAATGGGCTAATAAGTCATAGTCTGACGTCTATTAGTCACTTGATGTGGGCTGCACAAGATCTGGTATGACCTTGGATGAGCTAGCTCTCTGCAGCTGAGGCAATTGCTTAACAAACCCAGAGCTAAGGAAATCTGCTGACAGCACTCCCAACTTCTGGTTTCTCCATTGAAGGAGAATCTGGTGGTACTTCTACCCATCACAATACCTGAAACAAATTATGCCCAACTCAAAAGATGTAAACATATTTGTAAATGTTTATATGTGCATGGGAAAAAGTAGAATATAAACATTGGTGGTGGGAAAAGCAATTGAACTGTGGGGAGTGCAGGTAATAAAAATAAAATAAAAAGTAAAATTGTAAATAGTAAAAAAGAAAATACAATATTTTATTTAGGTAAGATAAAAAATATGTTTAAAATGTGCTTAGACAGAAGTATTAAAGGATGGCCATCTAAAAGTATTATCTGGTTGTAACATTACCTTTCCTTTGTGCTTTTTTACACTATTTGAGTACAAACAAATAATCTAGTAAATCTGAGAAATTATAAAGCTACTTAAAAATTAGTAGCAAATTATGTGATGCTAAATATACTTAAAATTAGGCCTCAAGATTTCATAAAGTAGATTTCAAAAAGTTTAGGTCACAAAACAAGATACTCTAAAAAATAAGATGTATTTAGTGGATTTGGAGTTTTAAAACCAGTCATAATCTTTAAAAGTAAAGTTAATAACTTAATTTCATATGTATTTATTTAAATATTTATCTTTTTAATCACCCAAGTATATATTTTTATTTATTTGAGAGAGAGAGAAAAAAACATAGATGTATGAGAGAAACACAATTGATTGGTTGCCTCTTGTATGTGCCCCAATGGTGGATGGAATCACAATCTAGATATGTGCCCTGACCAGGAAAGGAACCAACCATCTTGTGGTGTGAAGGACAACGCTCCAACCAAAGGATCCACACAGCCAGAGCTATTCACATATTTCTTGAGTGCTTCCAGTGATCCAGGATCTGTTCTAGAGTGTTGGGTTCTATATGAAAAGCTATCTGGCCTCATGGACCTCACATTCTATATGAAGAAAAAAAAATAAACAAGAAGAACAATAGGTAACTAAATTCTATGGCAGGTTAAAGTTGTTGACGGTCAGTTTCCAGGGAAACAGGCAGTCATACTGTATGATTTGCGTTCAGGGGTGTTTGGGAACTTCCTTTTGTGAAGAACAGCTCAAGGGGCAGGGTGGACATGGGTAGAGGTGGGCAGGGGAATTTGGGGAAAATAGGCATACAAGTAGACCAGAGTTGGCAGCCATAGCTTAAAGATGAAGGGACAGTCACTGTGGCTCCTGTTGGAAGCATTCTCCAACTGGGAACATGTCCACGAGGTTAGTAGAATCTATAGTTGAGGTACCTTGGTTATATTAACCTGAAATCCTATGAGTCCCATGCTGTCAGTGAGCCCAGTTATCCATAGTATCTTCTATGGTCATCCCTCGCCTCCAGAGGACAGTCTCCACTGAACATGTCTTGAATGTCCATGCTCCTCTGACCAGCATGTTCCTTATTCCTTTTGTAAGTAGAATTTTTCTCTCATGGATCATAGGGGTCTGGCAGGCTTCTGACCTACTAATGTATCTACTCAGGCATGTCCACTTCTGTGAGCTTTTTGATTGCTCTATAACTGTAAGTGCAACAGTTCAGCACTTCCCCCTCACAGAGTGTGGTCCATCACTCTCTCTAAGCTTCTGGGACCCATCCCAGCACCTTGCTTGCCTTCCCCCAGGGACTTTGCATGGATTTTTAAAGCCTGTAACCTGGGACAATGCTATCACAACAATTTACTCTCATTCATCCAGCATCCTCAGAATGCCAGCCCATATGTACTCTCCTGGATCCAGCAGGTGTAGATTGGCAAGCTTTTCTTTAGATTACAATCCCTTTTCCACTCTAGCAGACTCAGCCCATCAGGGGGTTGGGTTGTAATTGAGACCTACTTATTGGCTTAGTGGTGGCATGAAGAGAGGGAGGAAAGTGGGGGAATATCCTGAGAAAAGTACATTTGGTCTTGCAGGGAAGACACCTCAACCTAAGCTAGGCTAGCTGGCTAATTAACAAGGAAGAGTGTGTTACTTTGACAGTCTCAAAGGGCTCAGGAGTGTCTGGAGATTCAACATTTGGAAATTCTGCAACCCAAATATCCACATCCTGACCTTACTGTAGCAGACTTTCAGGAGTAGAGGATTTGACTTTCTAAAGAACTCTACTCCTCTTTAATGAACTACTAAATCTTCATCTTTTTAAAAAGTAGATATATTTTATTGATTTTTTTTACAGAGAGGAAGAGAGAGGGACAGAGAGTTAGAAATGTTGATGAGAGAGAATCATCCATCAGCTGCTTCTTGCATATCCCCTACTGGGGATGTGCCTGCAACCAAGGTACATGCCCTTGACCAAAATCGAACCTGGGACCTTTCAGTCCACAGGCTGACGCTCTACCTACTGAGCCAAACAAGTTTCGTCTAAATCTTCATCTTTTGCTCTCCACTGGCCACAGGAGACCTTCTGAGTTTCATACTTTACTTATGTAGTGATTGACCGCCCTTAGACTTTCCATGCCTCGAAGGTATCAATGCTCCTCAGAAATAGCCATCAAATTCCAAAGTCCTTAAACTGAGTACTAGTTCTGAAATTCTCAAACTTGTGAGAAGTTTTACATGCCAGTGGACTTCTTTTAATGTCTATTCATTCTCAGTTTTGCTTCATTGAACATTTTAACAATTTCACCACAACCAGATGGCTTGGACCGAACAATGTTTCATCTACTGTCACTGAGAAAATTTTTATTGCCATCTGGCTGGCAGGTGATCCAGCTCCAAACATCTCATCTTAGACTGCTTCCTAGAATCAATTCCAGAATAATTGTCATGGGACAAATTTTGTGAGACTCTGATATTTATGTATAGATGAATATTGGTTAGAGGCCCCAGGAACAAGAACTGTGAGTGATGAAAGAGGAAGAATTGGGCAGAAGGAGAAGTTGAACTGTGATGCAATTACTGCAAGGCATTCAGCTGATCCACAGGGAGTTCACGAGTTTGGCTGGCCCTTCACAGTTGTCTGAACTTGAGCCATGGAGGACAGACCATCCATTAGGCCTCTGGAATTGACTAGTTGTTGTATGTGGGCTACACTCTCAGAAGGTCCTGGAAACCAAGATCAACAGCAAATAATATAAATGCCAGAGGAGTCTTGCAGAAGGCTGACCTGGATTCTTTTTGATATTCAAAGGGTGAATTTGCATTTTATTACCTACTGCTGACTCAATGGCCTAAAGCAACCCCCCCCCCCACCCCAAACCTGATAATCTTACTGTTTACTAACAATTACCATTGATATATCTGTTTGCATTCCTAAGAGGCAGTTGTGGCAGTTGTGTATTCTAGTAAATAAAAGCAGCAGGGAAAGAAGACTCAGTGGAACTTGACTACTACAGTTGAGCTTTTCCCTGGCTCCCCCCCCATAATCAAATTAATGTATCTTGTCTTGTGTGTCATTTTGTGTGTCAGCTTTTTCTCCAAGCCTTTGAACCCGAAAGCCATGCTGGCCATGGTTTTTCACAAGAAGGGACATCACCTGAGTAAAGTTTCCCTTTTAATTGAGGTCAGCTATTGGAGAGAAATTCAGCTCAGGTTCATAGTCACCAGGCCAAAAGAAATAAGTGACTTCCTGGGAGGATGAGGATGAAATTTAGACACTGCAGCATCTATAATAATAAAAGCATAATATGCTAATTAGACCAGACATCCTTCTGGATGTCTTTATGGATGACCTTCCTGGTGAAGCTGGGGTTGAGAGAGAAGCCCGGGTCCCAGGTGCCAGAGGGAAGCTGTTGCCAGCAGCCGGAGGAAGGAAGGCCTACTCTTGTATGAATTTCATGCATCAGGCCTCTAGTATTTTAATAAAAAGATTGATGTGTGTTACAGGAGAAAATAGAGAAATTATATGAAGAAGATTAAAATGTCAAAATTAATAAAAAGATAAGTTGAAAATGTCAAAATATATGGATATTAGACAATATACTTGTAAATAACAAATCAAAGAAGAACTTTCAAGAAAAAATTAAAAATAATTTTGAACTAAAGGAAAACTAAAATACAACTTATCAACATGTGTAGTGTTCAGTGAAAGCAGTGCTTAGAGGAAAATTTATAGCATTAAATGCATATATAAGAAAAGAAGAAATATCTAAAATTTCTAACCTAAGTTTCCACCTTAGAAAACTGGGTAATGTAAAGTAAAGCAACTTAAACCTAAAGTAAATAGAAGAAAATAAACAATAAGAATTGGTATAAAATTCAAATAAATTGTAAACAAGTCAATAGAGAATGTTTTTAAAAAGTGCCTTTTTAAAGAAATGTCAATAAAATGGATACATATCTAGCTATACTAAAAAACAACAGCAACAACAAAAGGACACAAATTACTAATTTTAGAAATGAAAGAGGAACATTATTACAGATCCTATGGATATTGAAAGAATAATAAAAAAAAATACTATGAATCACTAAATGCTTATCTCAAAATGTTCTTCACAAACCAAAAACAGCATTCTTTGTAGGATGTTTAATTCTGTCATCTTCATTAATTTTACTATACTCACCATGCCAATCATTCACTCTTCATCAATCCAAGAATACATTTCCTCTATTCTTCTCAGCAGCTAAAAACCCACTGCAAAGGCATACATACATTTCATTTATGTTGAGATATCAACCACTTTAGCCTTCTCTAGCTTGTTTAATTAAATTCAAGTCAACACATATTCATTATTTAAAGTATTCCATATAGTCTGTTACATCCTGGACTGCCCTCCTTATTTCCCTGAGTGAACATCTCAAATATTTACCAATGATTTTATACACTACATCTGCCCTCACTTTCACCAAATGTTCCTCACCTCCTGCCTCAATGAAACAACAGAAGTAGTCAGAATTGAAATCTCTCTTTAATTCCAACTACACTACTTCAGAATTTGCCATTATATTCCTCAATATCATCTCTTTACTTTTACTTATTATTCTTCTCTCTTTGCTCTTTTTTTTTAATCAGAAGAAGATTGTTTTTAGTCATTTCCAAGGCTAGTTCTATCATTTGGGCTCCTGGTTTAATTTTTAAATTTCCTTTTTAACTTTATAATTGTTCTCATTTATATATTTTACCTTGCTCACATTTATTCATGTTTTTTAATTGAATTACTACTATATACCCTGCATTAAAATAGCTTTGAACAACAGTGCCCTGGTTCTTGTATAGCTTACCTTCTGTAAAGAAGAAAAAGCTTTTAAAATATGTTCTTCGTATACTGTTAGGAGTGAGAAATCCTATCAGGAAAATTAAGCAGTGCATTAGTCAGAATTCTCTAGAGAAGCAGATCAATAGGACATGCACATACAGACATAAGGAACTGACTCCCACCATTATGGATGCTGAGAAGCCCCCCGCAATCTACCATCTGCAAGCTGGAGACCCAGGAGAGCTGGTGATGCACTTCCAGCCCCAGTTTGAAGGCCTGAGAACCAGGAAAATCCATGGTGTAAGAACAGTCTAAGTCTGAAGGGTTGATGCCCCAATTTGAAAACAATCATGAAGAGAGACTCAGTTCTCCCTTCCTCTGTCTTCTTGTTCTGTTTGAAATCTCATCATTTTGGACAAGGCTCACCCCCACGGAGGCGGCCAATCTGTTTTTACTCAGTGTAAAGATACACATGTTAATCTCATTCAGAAACACCCTCACAGACGCACCCAGGAATGACCTTTAGCCACACATCTGGGCACTCGGTGGCCCAGTCAGGCTGACACAAAAGTAAACATTCCAAGTAGGAAAGGGAAATAAGGCCATGCCAGTTTGTAAGACAACATTTTAAAAAGTAGACAGGTACGTCCTCACTGAGAATGACCTCTTGGCTTGAGTGAAAGCATGAAGGAAGGAAGGAAGTGAATAATGCACAGGGATGTGGGGTAGGAAAGAACAGGCCAGGCAGAGGGGACAGTGCTGCTTGGTCTCCAAACAGAGCGAACTTAACTATCCCAGGAATAGCAAGGAGACTGGAGTAGCTGAGCTTGGAGGACATTACATAGAAAGGTGAAAGGGAGCAGATTATGTGGGCCTTTTCAGCTACTATAGACATTTGGGCTTTCACCCTGAGGGAAGCAGGGAGCCACTGGGATTATCACACAGTGACATGAAAAACCTGACATCTGTTTTAACAGGGTCACGATAGCTGCAGTGCTGATAATAGCCTGTAGGAGAAAAGGGGGAAGGAGGGGACCAGTCATGAGGGACTGGAAGTGAGAGATGCTGGTGGTATCAACCAGCGTGTTAGCAGTTGAGGTGGTAAGAAGTAGTCACCTGGTTGATCTGTTTTTTATTGTAGAGCAAATAGGAATTGCTAATAAATTAGATGTGGATTGTGAGATAAAAGAGTAAAGAAGGACACTATAATTGCTAATCTGAGTTACTAAAGTGTTGTAGTTACCATTAACTGAGGGTCAGTTTCACTGGTATTAGGAAGAGAGGTGTGCAATCTCAGATAATTTATGCAAAGTTTTCAAATACATATAATAATAAATGGACAATATGCTAATTAGACCGGACTTCCTGACAAAGCTGGGGCTGGAGGGGAGCCAGCCCGGGCACCTTCCTGGGTGCCTGCTGGTGGCCGGAGGAGAGAAGCCTGGGAGCCAGGTGCTGGAGGAAAGCCGGTATCGGCAGCCAGGGGAAAGAAGGCCTACTCTTGTACGAATTTTCATGCATCAGGCCTCTAGATTAGATGTAAAAGTCCAGATTGAAGATTTACATATTGGTGTCTTATGTATATAGATGCGATTTAAAGCCTTGAGATTGGATGAGTTCAGAAAGGGAGTGAATGTAGACAGATAGGTAAAACAAGTCAAAGTCTGAACCTTGGGTCACATCAGTGGTTAGCAAGGCAGGAGGTAAATCAGGAGAGTGGTTTCCTAAAACCCATGCGAAGAGAATGTCAAATGCTGCAGATGAGTCAAATGAGGGGAAGACTGAAATTGATCTTTGGATATAACCAGGTACAAGTCATTGGAAATCCTGACAAGACTCTGATTGGAGTTAGGTCAATAGAAAAAGGGAGGAGGGAAATGTGACATTGCATGTACACTGTTCTTTCAAGAACTTTTGCTGTCGAAGGTGTGAATGAGCTCTAGATAGAGGGGAGGAATGAGCTGAAATACGGTAGCAGAATCAAGAAAAGACAGTGGAGTAAGCAAGGAGCTTAAGTTGAATTTGCCAAAGATTAAAAGAGAACTCCAATGTCCTTTAGACTTTAGATAGATGATGTCAGAACAGAAGCAGATAATGCAGTGTGATGACATTAATGTTAAAGCAGGGAAGGGGAGTGTTTGGGAGCACAAACTAATCAAACTAATCTCTCAGTGGCAGTGAAGAACAAGGGTGAAGCTTTCCTGTCATGGACAATGGAGAGAGCTACAGGGCATTCAGTGCCTCTAAAGGAGCTACATTTCAGCCAGAAGAGAAAGGGAATTTTCAGAGCAATTGTTGAGGACTTGGGGGCTTTGCTAATGATAAACAGTTTCAGGAACCAGGGAGACAGACACTGAAAGATAGATGTGCAGAGCGGTATGTAAATGAGTGTGGAAAATAACTCTGCCCTGGGAATCCAGGGTTTCTGACTGCAACCTACAAAAGTAGTGATGAAGTACATAAAGAGAGGAGACTTGATGATCTTGATGACCCTGGTGGGGAGGTGAGTGTTGGGAATTATGCAAAGATTAGAATCTATGGCCCTCTCTACATCATCTTGATGGAGGTGTGGAGATCACAAAGGTGATGTTCTTAACTGAATAATTATCCACAATAACCATAAATCCTTTAACCTCTTCTCTGAAAGGCAGAGAATCCTTGTTGCCATAGTGTTGGTTCCATTTGAAGCAAGCTCAAATACATAACAGGCACCTTTAGTTTCTGGGTATTTTTTAAAAAATCTGATAGTATAATAATAAAAGGGTAATATGCTAATTAGACCAGATAGCTAAATGACTTTCCAGATATCATTCTGGACGTATTTCTGGATGAAGCCGCAGGAGCAGGGGCCCAGGCAGAGGCAGTTAGGGCAATCAGGCAGGCAGACAGAGGGGTTAGGGACCATTAGGCAGGCAGGCAGGCAGAGACAGAGGCAATCAGGCAAGCAGAAAAGTGGTTAGGGGCGATGAGGCAGGCCTGTGGGATCGGGCCTAACTGGCAGTCAGACACCCCCTGAGGGGTCTCGGATTTCGAGGGGGTGCAGGCCAGCCTGAAGCCCCTTTTCTCCTCCACCACTCCCCATGCATGAATTTCATTCACCAGGCCTCTGTGAATAATAGTTTTCTATAAAATAAATAATAAAAGTAACTGTAATTTTGGCACATGAGTGAGCAGAAGCTAATTGTGGGGCTGTACTCAGAGCAGCAATAGTTAAAGGGACTCTCCCACCTCTTCCCAAACTGATTAGTGGTGAAAACAAAACTACTCTGAATACAACGCTAGGATTGTCCCAAGCAGCGTCTTGGAAGCCTTCCTGAAACTTTCAGCTTTATTATTTCTGTAGAAAATGCAGCAGTTTAGGAATACTCTTTCAGGATTTCCTCTCACTATCTCCTTTCGTGGCGGCTCTTCCTGACTCACCTTCCTTGTCTTCTGAAGCTCATCTGTCCCCTAAGTAAAGGTAGGCATATCTAAAATTTTCTACTTGGTCTCCTTCCTGTTCCATTCTTCAGCAAGGATTTGAGTTCTAAAAATGCCCTTAAGGAACAAAATCTCCTCCCTCCAAATCATCTCTAAAGTAAGTCAAAGGCACCTTTAAAAGAAAAAAAAAGATACCTGATAGTAAACATCCTGTGCTCAAAACATTCACTGTCCTCTTTTTGCTACTGAGCCAGACTTTTTCCTCAGCACAACGTTCAAGGCTACACACATTTTGACTCAGTTCTTCTTCACTGGTCTCCTTTCCCATCACTTCTCATCTCCTTGGGGTCCCTTTAGTGTAGTCACCTTCCACAACACACACCATTCATGGGCTCTGCTGTACACCTCACTTGTGTTTCCTCGGCTTTTGCCTACACTAATTTCTTTTCACCAAATAATCATTTCTGCTCTTCTCTGTTTGTTAGTCATTCTAGTCCAGAGCAGACCTCTTTTGTGAGGTCCTTCTGGGGAGCATTCCAACCTTCCCAAATGTCTAGTCCTTCCTGTTTGCTATCAGTGCACTCTATTTACACATCCAATATAGAAGTTTTCAGAGTCTGTGTTTTGTTACACTTTACCTAGTCATATAAATTCTTGTTCGAAGAGAAGTGAGATAATTGTCTTTAGATCTCTCTCTCCTCCTCCTCCTCCTCCTCCTCCTCCTCCTCCTCCTCCTCCTCCTCCTCTTCCTCCTCTTCTTCTTCTTCTTCTTCTTCTTCTTCTTCTTCTTCTTCTTCTTCTTCTTCTTCTTCTTCTTCTTCTTTTATCTCTCTCTCCTCTCTCTTCTTCTCTTCTCTCTCTCTCTCTCTCTCTCTCTCTCTCTCTCTCTCTCTCTCTCTCTCTCTCTCTCTCTCTCTCTCCTTCTGTGTGTATTTTCTCTGTATCTGAGTCCTCTTCAGATTATGAGTTTCTCCAGGGAAATTTGTCACTCCCTCAGTACTTCGCACTGTGCTGTGCATTAACTGGTATTTAGGAAATGTTTACTCAGTTAAAATATTATGGGGAATAATCAGCCTGGCCATAGATGAATAGAAGATGACAGTGGAATGTGAGTTCCACAAGGGTAAGGATTTTAAACAAGTCTGTCTTTTGGGGATGTTGTAAAAATTCACTGAATAAAAAAGACTAACATAGGGAATTTCACACACATTCCAACACTTAACCTTGAGCAATAGACAGGTGTTGTATGAAGGGTGGAGTTGGTCACATCTCAAGTCAAATACATTTTCGAGAGATGGTGGCTATTTTCTCACAGTAAACCTTTAAAAAATCTGAACAGATAGAAAGGAGAAAAATGCTTACCCAAGTATAATATTACAAAAAATAGTCATTTTCCCTTTTACCAAAACTTTTTGGTTTAAGGAATGCTTATACTTCTTAATTCTATTCCGTTTTTAAAATCAATCACTTCTGTGCTGAATATTTTTAAATGAATATGACACTTTGCATGAATTCCCTAAATAAACAAAACGTGCACAGCTTTGTTTATGTCAGGAACCTTCTGCTAAGTGTTGCTTCTATTTATTTACTTTAAAATTATGCCAGATTTTTGCAAATTTGAATCAGTTTGAGGGTCAATTGAAATTTTAAAAACTGGCTATTTACTTTGCTTCTGATACTTTGCAAATGCGTTCAAGTAATAGTTTTAAGGGCCAACAGAAGGTCTGAGGAAATTATTCATGATGGATTTAATTATGGAAATAGAGGTGCCATATTATAAAATTTTTACCATTTCTTGTAATTTAATTTGGCTTAACTGCACCATTCTCTTTGCTTTATTCTCATAGCCACAGTTTTTAGCTCCATCCCATGTATCTCCAGCTTAGCTATTTCTTGATGTGTGTGTCACGGCACCGAAGTTCTTAGATTATGAACATAAGAGGATTCATTAAAGAAAGGTTGATACATCAAAACTTTTCCCAGAAAGTCATGTTACTATAAGCAAGCTATACTTAGGGATATTCCTTACTGAGATTTTTAAGTCACTACTTTATTCATGATAAAGAGCTGGTATCCATAACCTGACTTCCTTTTATCATGCACTAGAGGCCCGTAGCATGAAGAGATTTGTGCAATAGGCCTTCCTTCCCTTGGCTTCCAGCACTGGTTTTCCTCTGGCACCTGGGATCCAGGCCTTCGCTGGGGTCTGCTGCCTTCGCTGCGGGCTCTGGCCAGAGTCTGCTGTCTTCTCTTCACTGGGGCCAGAGTGCTGCTCCTGTAGATCTCTTCTTCCCCCCCCTCCCCTCCCACTCATAGCAGATTTGGTCTTCTAATTTGCATATTCCCTCCTGATTGACTGGTGAGCATGGCTTGGCATAGTGGAGTGATGGTTAATTTGCATGTTTCTCTTTTATTAGTGTAGATAATCTGGCCAGATCCATGATTGGGGCTGGTTAGCTTTTCTGAGAGAGAAGAAATGAGGAGATGGAGTTACACATAAGGACAACAGACACTGATACTAGTCTGACCAGCGTCCATCCACCCCCCACGCCTCTTCTTTCTTTTTCTCAATCAAACTGTGATTATGTTCAGATATTTCTTATCTTCCACCCTGTCATGTGCTTCAGGATGATCTCATCTCTAGCTCCAGGAATAGTAGAGACTTAAAAGACCAAGTCAATCTCATTCTCTTTGAGAGTGGTTGCTTTCGGTGTGGCATGTGACCTAATTTTGGCTAATGAGATCTCAGTGGAAGTGAGCCTCAGTGCTTATAGATTTTATGACTCTAAAGATAAAGACACAAAAAGACAGTCCTTTTCTCTTCTTGAAAGCTTTTTTATGCCTGGATGTGATGACTGGAACAGTAACTGCGAGAGAAACTTGCCTGAGGGGAGAGCCAAAATGATGGGGGTAAGTGAGAGGAGAGATGGGAAGAACCTGCACCACACTTGACATACTGAAGCCACAGATTGTTCCCTGCCTGGAGCCTGCCCTACCTGGGACTCATCATTTAAGCCAGTTTCAGTTACTTGCTCTTACATATAGTCAGTAAAAATCTGACATTCTTCCTTCTATCTACGATTGAAGAATAAAGTTATATTGTGTTTTGCATAAGGAACAAATACACATATATGGATTTCTTTGGTAAGTCAATTAGTGGTTGGTAAAATATCTAGATATTAGCTTTCATTGGACATTGTTCAAATTTTTGACTTTCAAATTTGATAAAGAAAGAGGTGTAAATCAATTAGTGCCATTACTGGGTAACAAAATTGTTTATCTCTCTCTCTCTCTCTTTCTTTTTTGTCTTTCTTTCTTTCTTTCTTTCTTTCTTTTTTTCTAATATAAGGTAGACAAAATTACAGGAATAGGATGGCTTTGAAAACAGAAATGCTGGAAAGGCTATCAAATCATCATGTATTTTGAAAGAGCCCAGTTACAAATAGGCAAAAACAACTGCTCTTTCAAGCAAGGCTACCATTATAAAATGTTAGCAGTTAACAGAAAAAGACTAGTGTGTGAACAATGGCTCCTTCTTTCAAAGAGCAGGTGTCCTCAAAGAAAGAAATATAATATTATTATAACTATCCAATATACATTACTCTTTCAGTCATTTTGTTCATTTTCAACTAAAAATAGCCTGTTTCAGCTGCACTGAGTTAGCATAATTAAAATCCTCATATTATTTACACCTTATTTGAAAAAATGCTTTGTATTGTAATGTGTTTTAATTTAAAATGGGTCTATAAGAAAGGGGTAGAGATAAAGTTGAATATGATTTTTTAAGCTTAAACTAGATGTAGTCTTATGGGATATCATTCCAGAGATGGGATGCTAATTTCTTAATACTAATTAAGGTGGCTGTGACATTCACTGCTCTAATTAATTGACTTATAGTTGGTTGGAATACCAACCAGGCCATTTCTGGTCCCTAGAATGCTTTGTGCAAATTAGACCCACCAGAACATGTCTTGGCAAGCAGAGCAACGGGCTGGATTCCAGCTCCTACTTGTCCATTTGGCCAGGCATTGTTGTGCAGGGAAGAGCTAACACAAATGTACTCAGAGACCCTGAGTTACAAATTCCAATGCTTAGGTGGACAAATGTAAGATAATAAGGAGTGCTAAGAATGCTGGCAAATGAAAGACCCCCATCACTAATCTAGGTCTAGCTACTATATCCAGGAGGGAAGGTAGTGATGTAAATCTCCCAATTTCTTCTAAACTGGTTAGAAGTCAAATGCAGTATATTTAATACCATGGACCCAGACAAAAGATGTTTGAGGCCCAGCTTCAGATGTGGACTGCAGTTTGTTGACTCGGACTTAAGAGAAATGCCAAGCCACAGCTGCTTGCTTGGATACTAACGTTAATCCTGATGTTGTTGAATTCAGGAATGCTTGAGACCCTGGGGGTGATGTGAAACTGAGAGAGGTGAGGCAGAGGTCATATTTTTCATCCAAGGTAAGTCTCAAGAAGGAAATCCATAGATCTAGACTTGGAGGGAAGAGGAAAAAACAATACATGTGATATTAACTCCGGAGAAGAGGGGAGTGTATAAAACTAGGTACCATGTGGAGAGGAGGGAGTTTTGATTTTCAGGTAGTTTGCCTTTTATAGTACCGTTCTACTAAATAGCTCCAACACTTTGCTAACATTAATTAAACCTCGCAAACCCTGTGAGATAGGTAATTACTATAATTAAACTGATATTCCAGATCAGTAAAATGAGACTTAGAATGCCCAAGGTCATAGTGAAATTGTGTGGCCCAGTTTGGCAGACAAACTACAGGTTCTTACTCTCCTAAAAAAGGCTTTTCTAGCTCTCTTCCCATCAGGATAAATAAACTTGATCATTGAGAAAAAACTACAAAATTGATTAAGAAGGCTTAAAATGAAAAAAAAACAACAACACTAAATGAACAATCCCTATTCCAAAAACATATATAATATGCGAATTCAATTTCACTTAGTTGCATTTATTTAAAATATTTTTATTTAAATTGCTGTTTTAGGTAAATGCACCAGTAAATCAAGAAATCAATGCACGCAAAGCATTCTCCATACTATACAACAGCACAGAAAAGACTGTCATTAGTTCGGAAAGAGAACACAACAGACAGACAGAAGGAACTCTTCTTGTTGCTATAACAACGGCATAACAAAGGTCAGCACGGAAGGAAAAAAAAAAAACCCTCCCTAGATTGAACGTTAACAACTCAGGGATATTATCCTCAATTCTTCCTCTCAACAAAGAAAGATAATAATCCTTTATTTTTAAAAGGGTTAATTGAAGATAAACAATGGAAACATGCCTTTTAAAAAAATCATGCATAAAAAGTGGTTTTGATTTGGAATAGAATATTGTGTGAGTTAACACCAGAAACCCGTGCTTTCTTAAAGGCAGAGAGAGATCCAGATGACATCAGAAGTCAAATCTCAAGTTTAGAAGGAAAAATCACAGACGTTTTATAAAAATGTTCTTCATTGTACTTAAAATTATGAATTCAAAATGATGATTCCAATGAACATTTTTAATAGAAAAACAGTTTCAATTTAATTTCAAAATTTACAGAGCTTAAAATGAATGACGTTTATAAGCCTGGATGTATGTCTTTAAAAGGCCGGTGGGGGGTTGGAAATAACTCCATTACTAAAATTCTTGGAGAGGTGTTGTTTGTTTTGAATAATTGGGCAAATTCTGTCTGGTAATTTGAAGACCCAGAAGCACATTTACAAAATGTCCAGTTTCTGCTTACTAGTTAATTTTAACCAAAGTCCACCTCTCTCCTCTGAGCTAAGGAAAACTCTAGTTAGCTGAGTCACTGGTATTGAGATTTTTGACTGAAAATAAGGAGAGGGATTGCAGAGGGGACTTGGTTACTTGCTTTCTGGGGTTCAGTAAATCCCATCAGATAAGACCCGGTGCAGAGGGAAGGGCTGAGAGCAGAAGGCTCCTAGCTTGCACACTGTGGACTGCCACCCGGAAATGGCTGTGGCCCTGGGTCCTTCAGGACAGAGCTGTGAGAAGTGTTTTCTGGTCAGCTCATGATTGCCCATATTTCACAAAGTTTCCAAACTCCATCACTTACCTCTCTTAAGAGAGACAGTTCCAGGAAAGCACACAGGTAGCTCCACGCCTACGGCATTTTCTCCTGGCATAAAGGTCAGTGAGTGATGCCTTCACACTGCCGTGAAGACGCCATGAAAGACCCTGAAGAGCAACTTGGGCTTTGAATGGTAAATGGGTGTTTAGAGCGGTGAGTGCCTGGAAGCTATTTGCTATGACTTGGTGTTTTAAACCAAAATTGATGCACTATTTCCTCCATGAGGAAATACTTTGGGGAAAAAAAAAAAGCCAGAATGTTATCGCTTGGGTTTTCTAATAATCCAATGAACAAAGCATACCTAGTATATACGTAATATGCAAGGAAGACCATAGCTCATCAAAACCACACTAAGGCCAAAACTGGTGTGGCTCAGTGGTAGAGCGTTGGTCTACGGACTGAAAGGTCCCGGGTTCCATTCCGGTCAAGGGCATGTACATTGGTTGCGGGCACATCCCCTGTCGGGGGTGTGCAGGAGGCGGCTGGTCAATGTTTCTCTCTCATCGACGTTTCTAGCTCTCTATCTCTCTCTCCTTCCTCTCTGTAAAATATCAATAAAATGTATTAAAAAACAAACAAACAAACAAAAAAACACACTAAGTTCGGGGCCCTATGGAAGAAGTGTTCTGGAGCCTTCCATTTTCCAGCACATTGTTACTTTCCTTGTATGGGTCTCTATGTTTGGGGACAACTGCCATGGAATACCGCAGATGTAATTTTATATAAACGAGAGTTTATGTAATGAGAAGAAATGCCGTGAAACAATAAGAATGGGCCTTGGCCGAATTAGGGACTTGTGAAGAACAGTTCTGACATTAATGCTCAAGATAGTATTTGGTAGTTATCTGTCTGGTGTCCAATGTGTATGTAAAAATAAGGGCATGTGCACACTTGATGAATATAGTTCATTTGAATATGGTGCTAATGAGGCCCAGGTAATGGGTTCAACCCTGTGAGCCCGTTATTATCATTATCCTCAAAAGTCTCCGATTTTACCCTTCCCAGTGGCCAGGCATTCCATAAATGCATCTTGTTAGTCATTTGAAAAACAAGGCAAGAGGCTGCAGAGAGCTCAAGACAAATTTATTATTGCTAAAAAAAGAAAGCTCAAAGCACATGACCTGATGTCGGCAGGTGAAGAGTGGCAGCTTCGAATACGAAGGTCAGCATTGTAATGATGATGTATCGCCATTTAATTAAAAGTGGAGGGAAATAACAGGTGTGCAGAATATTGATTTTAAGGACTGATTTCATCAAATTCCGCCTAAGTCGCCAAGGAAACTCTGAAAGTGGTTTTTTTTTTTGTTTTGTTTTTTTAATGCTCAGTTAAGGAACTTGGAAACATTATTTCATTATAACATAATAATTCATTGTAAGCAAGTCTTTTTTATGTAAATAACAGTACCTTCATTTTAGCTTATGGTTATTATGAAAAAAATGTGTTTTTCATCTGGTTATGGTAAGATGAATGATGTTTTCTGGAACAAGTGGACCTGCTGAAATAGAGAATTCTTTCCAGGTATAATAGGAGATGAGATTCAAAAGATGCGGCCAATTGGGGAAGGGCTCTGAATGCCCTTTTATGAATTTTGCATTTTTATCCTACAAACAAAGCAAAACTTACTTCCACGTGGTATGTATTGTGTGCTGCAGTGTTGGCAACCTGTCATGTGCCGGGCAATGCATGGGGAAGGACACGGCTGAATAAAACACAGGCCCTGAAGTCAAGGATCTCGTATTCTGGTAAAGAAGACAGACAAAAAAAATAAAAAAAATAAAAAATCAATCCCAGGAAGCTACAGTAAAAGGAGAGTTAAAGAAACGACTCCCTATTTGTTTTAGTGGCATATTCCTCCTATGAATGATTTGCTTATATTTCTAACCAGTGTGCATTGCTGTGGAGAGAGGCAGGCTTCAGACTATAAACATGATGTACTGTCACAGATGTCATTTTCTAGAAAGGAGGTGGTTCCAGGATGCTAGGGGAGAGGGCTCCACAAACCTTTCCTAATTGTTATGTTTTTCTTTTAAAAAAATTGCGACTAATAGGGAATACCTTATTGGTGGGGAAAGGGCAGTTAAAGATTAGTACCTCTGCTAATGCTTAAAAGATTTATCTCTAAATCCATTTATTTTAGATGTGTGGTATTTCCTCTGCTTGAGTTATTTGTGCTTTCTTTCTTCTTTAGCAAATTCTGGTTTGACTATTCTAACTGTAACTTGGCTCTCCCATAGGTATTTAAGAAAGCATAATGTGTCCACAGATGCCAAACTTCCCCCGAAGTCATTAAGGCTGCTTTTAGTGGTAATCTCTAAGGGCAGCAATCAGCACACGGGCACACAGGGGAGGAGGAATCCCCAGGTAGGTTCAGGGCTGTGTGAACCTTAGCCTCTTCAGCAGGTTCTTCTTCTTCTTCTTCTTTTTTTAATATTTAATTGATTTTTTACAGAGAGGAAGAGAGAGGGATAGAGAGCTAGAAACATCGATGATGAGAGAGAATCATTGATCAGCTGCCTCTTGCACACCCCCTACTGGGGATGTGCCCCCAACCAAAGTACATGCCCTTGACCAGAATCGAACCCGGGACCCTTCAGTCCGCAGGGCTACGCTCTATCCACTGAGCCAAACCGGTTTCGGCAGCAGGTTCTTCTTCTCCCACTGTTACTCTGTGGGGGTAAAATTATTATGTGCCAGCTGGGCCTAAAATTATTTCTCTACCCCACAGTCACGGAGTTCCATCTAGGAAGTGTCTGTCCAGAGATCTTTGCAACCAGTTGTGGCACATGACTCTTTTTTGACAATTGCATGCACGCTGCTGTGCTGTGGGTCTCCTCAAGACCATGGTCTTCAGGAAGGGATCTTGCCTCCTTCATGCCCTTCCGCTTCCAAGGTGGAGTTGGTAAGCACTCCCTTGGGGATCATAAAGTCCCAAGATGGAAGGAAACTGGATCCCTGAATCATGGGGAGAGAATAGCCATCCTTTGATCTGAAATCCCCACCCTGGATTGCTACATGAAAAAAAAAAAAAATATATATATATATATATATATATATATATATATATATATATATATTTCTCTAGCTTTTGCACTGATACTTTTTTTCCCCCAATCTATTTGTAACAAAAAATAAACTACCTTTTTACAGAGTCCAGGATAATGACATCGATATTGACCGTGACCATTATGGAAAGCAGCCGTGCATTAAAAACAGCACAACACATAACTTCTGCAAAGTATGGGCTACTTTTTCAGGTGCTACCCCAGCTGGAATTTTTTTATTCCCACACGAAGGTATCACCGAAGCCCCTGCCCTCCCATTTCGGGTCTCAGAACACACAAATGAAAGCACAAATCGCTTCCAGGCATTAGGAGCTGCAGCAGGCATTTTGAAGGGAACAAACCTTAACTTTTAGTACACTGAAGCACTGTGGATTCTGAAGGAGGGTTAGTGGGGGACTCAGTGTTCTCAGCAATTGTTATCAGAACCTTGGACTCTTAACCCGGAGAAGGCAACAACATTGGCCAGGGAGTAATGTGAGACATAGCAGATATGCAAGTGGAAAAATTAGTATTAAAATACATAAAGGGCATGAGGCAGACCAGGAAGTTGCTGTTTCCTTTTATCACATTGGCTAAGGATCAATTCCTTAGAGGCCAGGCGGCGGATGGCTACAGCAGAGCTATGATATATTGTTTATATAATATGTTTTGTAAGTTCGGTTGACATCATATTAATGAGGGGGGTCTGTGATCATAATTAAAAGTATGGTTCTAGGATGCTGAGGGTTTTTTTCTGATTAATTAATTATTGATTGATAGAGAGATTAGGGCAGAGATTATAAGCATAAGGCTTTGAAGATACATAGGATTCAGTACAAATTTTAGCCTTATTACATACTAACTTTATGACCCAATCTAGGTTACCTAATTTTTATGGGCCTCACTTTTCCATAGAAATATCTAATTTCTATAGGCCTACTGTTTCTAATGAAAATAATAACTACCTCATAGGGTTATTGCAAAGATACAATAAAATATCAGATTACTCAGTACAGTGTCTAACACATATGGGTTACGAATAGTTGCTCTAATTATTAAGACTAATTAGTATTTCCTTTATAAGCTAGAAAATACAGTTCTTTGGAATTAAGACCTTATTTGCTCTCATTTGTTTAAGGTTTCACTTTGAAAGTAAGCTTGAAGCATTCTGAAAAAGGCAAGCAATTATGGCAGGAGAAAGCATTTTATTTGCTTTAAAAACTGTTTTATTTACAAACTTCAAAACTTTTATCATTAGACTGATATTTGAAATATTTTCAAAAGACTATCATCTTCCTGGTAAATTTTCACTCATTATAAATTGCTTACATTTTGCTGATAAATTTTCTGTGATACTTAGCTCAAAAAAAATTCAAATGGGAAATTTATTTCCTTGCTTTTATAAGGCATCAACAAAGTATAAAAAGTTATTAGTAAACTTAAGTAATCATTAAGCACCAGTTATTTTTGTCTATAAATGCCAATACCCAGATTGATTGATTTCATAACCAAACTTATTCTATGTTTTAAAAAATGACAATTCATGCATATTAATCATTGAGTCACTAATAATATGGCCCACTCTTGAAACAGCACCTGTATTGCTGCACACCCCATCTCTGAACATCTTATCAATAATCAATCCTCTATAGCTGACAGAATCTTGACATGGTTCAAGGTCAACCTTTGGATAAGTCAAACACAAAGTGTCTTTTTGGCATTTTGCTATTATAAAAGAAACAACATACTATGAAATTTTCTTTCTTCACTGAAACTATACTACTGCATCATTCTAGAATATAGAGATTTAATTTTAATACAAAACTTTTACTCTTCTTTATAATGCCATTTTTAACAATTTGAACCTTTTCCTTTCCTATTCCTGTACCCTGTCATTAGTTTAAAAATGTATCATTTGATATTATCAAAAATTCATATTTTTATATCTTACTGCACAAGGATTTCCACAGGAGCATACTTTATTTCAATAGAAGAATAGCATGCATCCAGAATATCTTTTTTAAGTCACCAGTGAAGAAGTGAATTCATAGCTGCATTAACTAGTATGAGTTTTAGTTATAGTAGACCTGTGGTAAAAGATTTATCTTCCAATTACTAAACTACTTCCTGAAGTGTCAAGAAGTCATACTAGTATAAAGTAGATTAATGTAGAAGTAGTCTTTGTTTAAGTAAAGTTTGGGATTTTAAAAAAAGGGGCAGCAAGTTAAAAATCATATTTAATCATGTGGAATAGTAAAAGAAGAGGGCTGGGAGAGTGGAAAGTGGAGGGGGGAGAGGGGATGGAGGAAGAGGAGAGAGAGAGAGAGAGAGAGAGAGAGAGAGAGAGAGAGAGAGAGAGAGAGAGAGAGAGAGAGAGATTGAGAGAGAGAGAGAGAAATGGGGCGTGTGGAAAGGGAGAGAGGAGAAAGATTGAGATTGATTTTGAGATGGTCAAGCATCACATCACCACCACCCCCCCTCCGGATTCTGGCACAATATTGTTTAAAAAAAATAAAAATAAAAAAACGAAGGATCTCCTACAATCAGAACACAGGTCCGTTTCCCCTTCCTTAGAAATCCTGACTGGCACTCTCCTGTAAAAGTCTCCCGGCTGCGCCAGGAGGAGGGTGGCCAAGCCTCCGGCTAAGGTGCTAAGAGCCTTCTTGCAGCCCGACCTTCCCTCTGCCTCCCGCACCTCTCCTCCCGCCCAGCCGGGAACCCAGACAAGTTTATCCCCCCCTCCTGTCCCCCCCTGTCCCCCGCCCCGCTCCCGCTCCCGCTCCGCTCGCCACGCCGCGCGGGTGGCGGACACGCCCTCCGCCCGCCCGCCCGGGAACAATTATCTCCGGCAGCAAAGAAAATAATCAACAGCCTGAGCGCGGCGGCGCGGCGGCCCGGCAGCCGGAGCCGGAGCCGGAGCCGGCGCGGGCGCGGAGGGAGGAGGGAGGAGGGAGAGGGAGGAGGGAGGAGGGCGGGAGGGCGGGGGCGCCGCGGCGGGCGAGCCGGGAACGTGGCGGGGCGGCCGCGGGGCGGCCTGCGGGGAGCCGGCCGCGTGCGCCCCCCGCTCCGCGAGTGACGCGCAGCCAATCGCCAGTGGGTGCCCGCGTCCCCGCGCCCCCCGCACCTCCGCGCCCGCGCCCCCGCCCCTGCCCCCGCCCCCTCCCCGCGCTCCCCTCCCCCAGCAACCACACGCGCACAGGCACACACACACACACACACACAAACAGAGAGAGAAGGGGGGGCAGGGTGAGAGAGAGAGAGAGGGGAGAGAGAGAGAGAGAGAGAGAGAGAGAGAGAGAGGAGAGACTCCCCGGCTCCCTCCCTCCCTCCCTCGCACACAGCGACTGGAGACGGACGGAGAGCAGCGCGCGCCGGGAGAGGAGAGACCACCGAGAGCAGCCCCGCGCTCCCACACAGACACTCACACTGCGCTCCTGCCTCCCCCCGCCTCCTCCTCCTTCCACCCCCACCGCCAGCACCGTCTCCTCCTCCTCCTCCTCCTCCTCTCCGCAACAAGAAAAAAAAAAAGCCATTTACAGGTATTTTTTTTTTTGATCCGCATATTTATTTATTTCTCCCCCCCCCCTCCTCCTCCTCCTCCCCAACAGTTTGTTTACAAGTATTAAAGTTGTAATTGGAAGCTGCCAAGACACATCTGGATCTGTGTTTCTTTGTGTTAGGGGTGATGTGCAACTAATTAAAGGCAGACTGGCAGCGTCTGCAAATTCTAAGGCTCCCCAAATAAAAAGAGACTGGTAAGTGATTGTTCTTTCTCTTTCTCTGGCTCTCTCTTTTTTTTTATTTTTTTTATTTTTTTTATTTTTTTTTCCCCTCTTAAAATGTGTGCTGTCCGTTGGGATTGTAAAAGTAGATTATTCATGCTGGGCTCCAGCTATAAAAGGCGTCGCTGTATTAATTTATTAATTAATCTGCACCCGCCCCTCCTCCTGAATGTTAAATATGACCTTTGATCTCTGTGTCTCTGCTAGACCAGATGTACAATATTAGGCATGTACAGTCACATTGTTTCAAGGCAAAACGGGATCCTGAAGTGTGGGTGTCTAATTCAGCTTTGCAATAGGACTCTAGTTATCTCTGCGTGTTTTATTTTGCTTTTTAAAGAAAAAATCCAAACAATAGCTGCGGTTTAGGTACCTTGTTCATGCTCCAGCGAGGCATTGATTAAACAATAATGACCTGGAATCTGGGCACAGTCATTTTCTACAGTTTCTGGTGGCATTAAACCTTGAGGGAGGAAGGGGGGAGGTGATGGCAAGAAGAAAAAAGCAAGGGAGCTTCTGTTTGGGAACACCACTCTAATATTCTGGGGGGGGGGGGGAGTGGGGAGAGCTGTTCAATTATTTCTTTATTTGCAACAAGGTCGAAAGACTAAAATGTTGAAAAATTTCCCTCCACTCAGTGTGGTGATATCTAATGCATGGTTGGCATAACTAGTTTTTTTTTTTTTTTTTAAACTGGGTAGCAGTTATTATGGTCTTGGAGTTATAATGCGATTCGCAGAAACTGAAGCTATATGCATATTCTCGCTGTGTGTCTTCCCCCACCCCCTCCCAAGCATCAAGAATATTTAGCCAGGAGCGTTTTGGGGGTACCCTTTGTATTGCTATCAGAGCTCTGAAGGGAGCAGTTTTCCCTAATGCGAAACCACAGAGGTGGCGCCTGGGTGATTAGGGACTTGCTGTGATTGAAAGATGCCTGCTAGCTTCTGATCCAGCCCTGGGTGAGGATCCTTATCTTGGTTTACTTTGCCTAATAGGGATTTGTTTACATAAACCCCCTCTTTTTTTTAGGGCACCTCATCAGCAGGTCTTGAAGTTTTTGCACTTGGAGTTTGGGCATAAATGGTTCATTAATCTAATTATAAGCATAATTACTATAATTGATATCCATTTTGCACTGAATATATGAGACTGAGACTACTGGGCCCCATTTAGAATTCCCTAAACTCCACATTCTAGACCAATGTGTGGGCTTCAAAAGATGTCACACACAAAAAAAGATATTCTGGCCTAAAAAAAAATAATAATCTGGAAACAAAGAAACTGTTTTTTTAGTTTCATATACACTTTATGTCTTTGCTTTCCTTCTTAAAAGGCTGTGGCATACCTCTCCCTTTGAAATAAACAACTAGGATGCCTCTTCCTACAGCAAAATAATGGTCTGTAAGCAAAGAGATGAATGCAAATGTCCAGTTAACATTAAACTTTCCTCTTCAAAGGAGCAAAAGAAAAAAAAAAACAACATAATTTTGATGGTTATTTCTTCAGGTAAACAACACCTTAAGAGACGCCCCTCTTCCCTAATTTACTTAATGTAAAAACCAGTGACTGACTGTGAGAAATTAAAAAAAAAAAAAAGTCCCATGCTTTCTTCTTGTCTTGTCTTGGGAAGAGATAGGAACCTCCATTAGGAATTGTTGGGAAATATTCTTATGGAGGCTGCAGGCACTTGGTTTAAAACCTGTGACATTATTTGTGCTACTTAAAGAAAAAAATTATTTTTTAAAAAAATCTAGTCCATCTTTCTTTTCTTTCTTTTAAACAAGTAGAGCACCACCCTCTCACCCCCACCAAAGCCCCACCGCCAAATGGCTTGTACAATTGAGACCTGTCCTTGGTCCTTTGAATTAAGACCCTAACAGAGCCAGCTGTGCTGGGATTCAAACTAATGACCGCAGACACAGAAGGACACTGTGGCAGCTGGTAGTCCCCCCCCTCCCCCCACCCCTCTTTAGTTCAGAATGTATGTGGGCAGCCCCTGGGCTCTCGCTCGGCGGTATTGTGCTTGCTTACAGTTGATAACTCGGCTGCGTTGTAGACTTTCTCCGCACTTCGTCTGCTAATTCGTCTGCTAATTTCCTGTGCGTCCTTCCCTCGCGGGGCCATGGCTGTTTCCTACTTTTGCAGCATTCGCCTGCCCAGGCAGCACTGGCTCACACGTTTCCTAGTGTTTAAATGCCCTCTGCTTCTAGGTAGCGTCGCCCTCCCACCCCTGATTTGCATGTCTTTAGCACTCCAATTGCCCTTTTCCCTCGGCATTTGTCACCCCCCCCTCGCCCCCCCCCCCCATCCCGGCTTTCCTCTTTCCTTGGGTCTCGAGGCTATTAATACATTTTCTCAGGAGGGTTATAAGAATAGCGGGGAGGAGCTGTGGTGTGCGGGAGGGAGGCGGGAGGGAGGGAGCGCGGTGGGGAAAGGGGTTGGGGGGGGGGTCATGTCTTGATGATTGTTATGCAAACGACCGGACGGAGAGTGTGGGAGCTCTCCTTGTCTGCGGGGCCATCGCGAGGTGGGGGTGTGTGTGTGTGTGTGGCGGGGGGGCTGCTGTTTATTTGTCACCTCCTCCCCCGTGTGCAGCCCGCTGGAATGACTTTCTTTATTTTAGTTGTACCGGTTGGAGGATAATGCCAAGGAAGACGCTGCCTGGGAGCCCGCCGCCCGAGGACATGCGCCCCCGAGAGGAATAAAAGCGACCCCCCTCCACCTCACCTTTTGCTCTCCCCGCCGGGACCCGCCTGCCTCCCCCGTCCCGCCTGCACCACCTCCCCTCCCCGCACCCCCGGCGCCCCGGAACCCCACCGTGACCACCCCGTTCCCGCCCCCGCCCGTCGCCCCCTTCCCCGCCCAGGTGTCGGACCCGGCGGTCCCCGCGTCCACCCTGCACCCCTTCTTCCCCCCCTGCACCATGAACACCAACGTCTGCGTGGAGCCCGGGCCGGGCCCGGAGGCGCCGGGCCTGCCCAAGGAGAGCCACCTGCCCGAGGGCGCGCTCAACAGCCTTGTGGATTACAACTCGGAGATGGAGCGCTACCGCTCCTTCGCCACCTCCTTCTACAAGACCAACGGCGGCGCCTTCCCGCAGGCCGCCAAGATCGCGCGCATCACCACCCCCATCTTCCCCAGCAGCGCCGCCGCCGCCGCGGCCGCCGCGCGCATCGGCATGTCCCCCTGGAGCTGCGACAACGCGGCCACCGCCGCCGCCGCCACCGCCATGCTCTGGGGCAGCGGCGGGGGCGGCGGCGGGGGCGGCGGGGGCGCCGCGGGCGGCGGCGGGGGCGGCGGGGGCGGCCGGAAGTCCTCCTCCTCCGCCGCCGCCGCCGCCGCCGCCGCCTCCTCCTCCGCCGCCTCCTCCTCGGCGATCCTCCCCGCGGGCGGCGGCGGCGGCGGTGGTGGCGGCGGTGGCGGCGGCGGTGGAGGCGGAGGTGGAGGCGGTGGAGGCGGCGGCAGGACCGGCATGCACCACCGGAACGACTCCCAGCGGCTGGGGAAAGCTGGCTGCCCGCCAGAGCCGCCGCCGCCGCCGCCGCCGCCGCCGCCGTCGTCGTTGCAAATGGCAAATACTAATTTCCTCTCCACCTTGTCCCCCGAGCACTGCAGACCTTTGGCGGGGGAATGCATGAACAAGCTCAAATGCGGCGCCGCCGAAGCGGAGATAATGAATCTCCCCGAGCGCGTGGGGACGTTTTCCGCTATCCCGGCTCTAGGGGGCATCTCATTACCTCCCGGGGTCATCGTCATGACAGCCCTGCACTCCCCCGCGGCCGCCTCGGCGGCCGTCACAGACAGCGCGTTTCAAATCGCCAACCTGGCGGACTGCCCGCAGAACCACTCCTCCTCCTCCTCGTCCTCCTCCGGGGGCGCCGGCGGGGCCAACCCGGCCAAGAAGAAGAGGAAAAGGTGCGGGGTCTGCGTGCCCTGCAAGAGGCTCATCAACTGTGGCGTCTGCAGCAGCTGCAGGAACCGCAAAACGGGACACCAGATCTGCAAATTTAGGAAATGTGAAGAGCTAAAGAAAAAACCTGGCACTTCGCTAGAGGTCAGAGGAGATGATTTCTTGTTTCCCGGTCCGCCCCCCTCCCTCCTCTCCCCCCTCTCCTCCCCCCTCCAGGGCTTCTTGTCTGGCTTCAAGATGCAGTGCCCCTTCCCCGAAGCCTCGTTCCGGCTGTGAGGTGCCAAGGCAGGCGGGGTGCTGGAGGAGGGCACGGCGTCACCACCTCCCCAGCCGCGCTTCCTGCGGAACCGCCCTCCCTCCAGATGGGAAGGGCGTCCCTCCTCTCTCTCTCAGGGGGGAGACCCTAATGGAATTGGTTTGAGAAAAGAAAAGAAAAAAATCAGAAGTTTCACATTCAGGATGGTAAAACAGGTTCCCCGGTGGTTAAAACACCCCCTCCCCTTCTGATTAATTTTGAAAGCATCTCTGCCCAAAGGATTGGACACATCACATCCTACATGCTTTTATTGGCTAGGACAGGCTCACTGGTGGCCCAGTTATAACAGCGAGGGCACGGTTTGTGGCACACAAGCCTATGTGCCCATTGAGAACACACACACACACACACACACACACACACACACACACACACACACACATCATGGAAGCTGAAATACTTGGATTCTAAAGGGGATTTTCTACCTGCTTCTAGAATAGTTCTTCTCTTCATCATGTCTCCCATTTTATTTTCTGAAGATCCAGTCTTTTTTTTTTTTTTTTGAGGAAGCAGATACTACCTGAAATTTTTAAAGAGATGTTGATTTAAAATAAAGGAATACAATTAGTGCTAGTAATGCAGGTGATCCTAATTTTACTCAAGAATTGTTTTTCCGTAGTTTCAGCAAGAGCTCAGATACCAAAGGATAACAAGCTTTGGGCTCTGCTGTGGACAAAGTAACCATTTTGTGGCCACAGAACTGTTCTACACACAAGCACAGTTCTGGTTGATACCCTATGTGGTCCATAACAGTTTCCTTTTCCTGGATGTCCTTAAAAGAGACAATGTATTGATGATCACTGAAGTGAATGTTAAATTAGACCTTTAATTACGTTAAATACGAAGATTGATGTGTTTGATGGAAACACGTCGATGGTAACCTGACCAAAACAAACAGGGCGGAAATGGAAAACCGCAGGCAAATGGTTTGGGCAGTATTTTTTAGCAAAGAAATATGGACAACTAATCAAAACTGGATTCTTGATGCATTTCCCAGAGTAGGTGGCTAGGCGATTATATGAATATGAGACCATAGGTGGTAGAGTTAGCATTTGGGGGTATCCTGTGGGCTGGTTTGTAGGGTGATAGTGGCTCTTGCAAGTTATCATCAGAAGGGCACCTACATGTTCTTTTAAATAATTGTGAACACTGCTTAAAAGAGTTTTATCCACAAAGAACTGGTCTTTAAGAGAATGCAAGCTAAGTGTTGGAGATTTTTGTTGCAGTTTGAACACCAATAAGACACAGAATTTTTCAACAAAATTTTATTAATATAAAGCAAAAAATACTTTGGGATTCCAAAAACAGTGTATTCCAAAAATAATCAGTGTATAGGATTATTGATTGTGATTGGTTCCATCAAAATGTTGTATTTATTCCTCTTTGTATGAGTATTTATCTCTTTGTTGGAAGTTTGACTTTACTCCAGAGCAGTCTGTTTCATTTTTTTTGGCAACTCTGCTTAAGCAAAGAGAATACCGATGATTAAAATGCAGGTGCATGTCTTTTCTTAGGCCGCAAAAGTTAGTTTTTCGCTTTTGAGTTCTCTTTTCTAGATCAATTTATTGTAACTTCTCTAGGTCTCCAAGGCCCATGGGAAATGAAAATTCAGTTCATCCTGAAATTTCCTGTTAATCTGGTTGACAAATATTACCTGGCTTTTCTTTTTTCCTTTTGAATCATAGGTAGTATCTATAATTATAGATTTGGTGTTGCTGGTAGGCCTTGTCTTTATAGCAAGACCCCTGGTGCTGCCTACATACCCATTTAGGGTATGTAGTTGATAGGACCAATGAGTAATTCTGACTCAATTAGTAAACAACCACTCCGAAGGAGCTTAATGTGAGTGCCAATAGGTTTTCTATACTAGTTTCTATGCTGATTTATCAGTCTAAACACATTTCATAAATTTCCTTTCTCTTCCTTTTGATAGTTTTCCCACAGTCTTGTGATACCTTAGGCCAGTGGTCGGCAAACTCGGTCAACAGAGACCAATACCAACAGTACAACGATTGAAATTTCTTTTGAGAGCTGAAAACCGACTTCTGTGCATGGGCCACAAAGTTTCAATCTCACTACATGCTCGCGCCCACACGTGGTATTTCGTGGAAGAGCCACACTCAAGGGGCCAAAGAGCCGCATGTGGCTCGGGAGCCGCAGTTTGTTGACCACTGCCTTAGGCATTTCAATCACATATTATTCCACAGTATTGCTTTTTCTAATTGTTTAAAATCCAAGTGCTTAAAAGTTCTGTTGCTCTTCAGAAGGGGTGTGAGTGGGAGGGGAAACACATTTCTCTCTTTGTAGAACTCTGAAGAAGTTTTCCTAACTATATACTCATTACACTGGAGAATGGGTCATGGCTCAAGGCTGAGTTTATTAGTAAAATGTTCTTTGTCAAAAAGAAAGAAAAAGAAGTTGTGAGGTTTTTGGTTTGTTTGTATAATTGACTAAGATTCTGTCTACATCATTAACAGAAAGCAGTGGTGGCGTGATTGCCTCACACACATGTGTAACCACATAGTTAGGTTCTGGGGGGCCAGCTGCCCACATGTCAGAGTGACGGGGTTCCCATGGCTGAACCAAAGCTGCGTCCGTGGTTGTGGGCTGGCGAGAAGTCCTCCTACTGGCCTGCTTCCCTCTCTCGTTTGGTCCCTGTGAGTTCTTGTGGAAACGTTTTAGAGATTGGATAGACACTCTAGCTGAGGATGATGAGTTGAGGATTAATTATGGATGCTACCTATGGATTTCAGGAGTGAGTTCAGTAGTTAGTATTTGTTGGCTTTAACTTATGGACTCCAATTAATATGTGGATCTAATCATTATTTATAGTCTTACGTATCCCTTCAAACCTCCTGTGCAATTCTTATATTTGACTTATCCTCATCCCAAAGATTGGAGGCATACTCAGATTTTCTGGGTGATTAAATGGAAATGAAGGTAACACTCACATGGTTGTTTTTGGGATTCTTGCCCACATTGTTTAAAGCTTTCCACCTAGCATTCTTTTCAAAACTCTGTTTTATTTATTTCCACATTTTCTGCCTCGTCACATGTTAAGAGCATCTTAATGCCTCAGAAATAGGCCTATGAAACCACCCCCTTAATATATTTCATATGAAAACAATGCACACAAGACTAATTTAGGTTTCTATGATACTGTGCACTATATATTGGCACGTAACACTATTCATTTAGTCAGGTACTATATTTAAAAATGATCCATCATTAATTATTCTAAGGAGTTTTTACAAATGCTGTATCCCCCTTATAAGACAAAACGTGTTAAAAACTTGTATCCCAAATGATCCATATTCCAAAATACTTTAAGAAACATGTGATTGTATATTATGATAAGTTGCATAATAGCACTTTGTGTCATACAGAGGTAATCTTTCAGTTTTTGTATTCACAGCAGTTCTATTTCTGACACTTAACTTTTTAAAAATATCCCAACCTGATATGTATAGCTCAAGGGATGGAATTGTCCCATGGGCAACCCCAGCCTCTTAGGCCCTGAACATTGTTCAGGTGACATGATTGATCTCTGTGGGACAGCATTAGAGACCACACAGATCTGGTTTCTCTCCCATTAGCTGATTTATGGAATTACATTAGTAAGCAGAGCCTCGGGAGATTTCCCTGCCCCCACTCTTGGCTGTGCTGCAAGTTACACACACGCTAGCTTACCCAGGCCTCTCTTGCGTTGGTGGAGGGACTTGAAAGGGACACATTAGAATGAAGAGACCGAGGAACTGGAAAGTCAGGAAAAAGGGACAAGTACGTTCTCCTTCTTCTTTCTCTTTAAGATTTATCTGCTGAAGGTACAGGCCAACAATAACTTTCCATAAGTTCTTTTGAACTTCTAAGGGATTTGGTGGAAAACATCCAGATATTGCCCGCCCCCAATTTGATAACTAAGAGTGTTTTAGGGCAGAAAGGACACATTTCGTATGTAGGCTCAGTGCTAAGAGCCCCAACCACATAAATGGCAATGGAGGGATTCTGGACCAAGGCCTTGTCTGCAGCGTGAACAGGAAGATGGCACCTACTTCCTGGAGAAACTCATCTGATGATCGTAGTAAAAGAGGTGTGTCACCCCAACTCAGAGTTGGTGTAGTTCAATAATAAAAGATTCGATAACCGAACATGCCATAAGGTTTTGAAGGTTGGTGACTTGAACGTGTTTATAGGTAACATACACATGTTTTACATCCTAAGGGGAAACATCTAGCTGTTTGTCATTTAGATCATAATTTAAAAACGAGGATTCAGTGTTCAGTTTAAAGAGTCAAAACCATACCTGTATGAAAATGTAAACTTTAATCTCAAAAGGCAAATATGTAACTATCAAAGGGAAAGGAAAACTTTTGAATATATTTAAACAAAATAATAGTATATTAACACTAGAATGTAATAAAGAAACAAGACACCAAATTTCACATAGGACAAGGAAAAAAAGCACAGACAAGGGTAGCTTGGACTAAAGTAACCAAATAGATATAGTTGTAGCCAAGGTATGGCTGTAATACAAGTCCGATGGAATTCTCTTCCCATCACCAGGTTTAATATAAGGTAGTCAAAGTTGTTTTTAAAGAACCATACATTTTGGATAATTCCTAAATGAAAATAATACATCCACTTATCCAAATATCTTTATAAGCAATTATAAGCAATCTTTTGAATGTTGATTAAGAACAGTAAAATAAAAGCAGTTAAAATCCATTTTTAAATTATCCTATAAGAATGTTTGTTCGAACTTCAGTCATCACCAGACCAAATACAATCAGAAAGCCCATCAGGGCAATCAACAACAACAAACTGTAGACTTTAATCAGAGAAAAAACACTTGGATATTTTAAATGAGAATGGAAATTGTATCTTAAGATGAGGGAAATAAAAGTTTCTTGATTTTTAAACATTTTTATGAGTTGATGACTGTATTGCTGCATATTTTGCTTAGTCTTAGCCAACTGTTTTTCCTGGGTGAAAAGTGAAAAGTTCTGTATAGTCAGGCTGACAGACTGGTAAATACAGAACAATTAATAAAAATAGTCTGTAAGACTAAATATTGAAAAGTGTCTTAAAAGAATGGGCATTTCATCCATGTTTGCTGTGGCTTACCAGTCTGGAGACTGAAGGTGTATATTGGGGTGACCCTGAAAAACACTGGTAGAATATTCTTTATGGTCACAGAAGTAAAACATAAAGCCATTTGGGTATTCCCTAGAAATAATTCGCGGTGTTTCACAAACTGTTCTGAAACAGTTGGCCCTCTTAGAACTTACTGTTCAACCTCTATAGGTCTGGTAGTCTGAGTATGTAGTTCACTTTTAGCAGAAGACAATTCATATTTTAAGAATGACAAAATGTCATGCTGCTCAATAAATTTCACAAGAGTAGATCTCTTCCATTTCTGACATTTATTTTTACTCAGATTATACAAACATGCTGAAAACTCATCCTGTATCAGACAGCAGATAAAATGATGGCATTAAATAAGTTAAATTCATGGTTTGTTACAGGACCCACGTAAACATACAAATTGGAGATGCGATGACTTCTCTTTTAGTTTTCCTCTTGTTTTTTGATTGGGTTTTACAAAAGCAAAATTTGACACAAAAGAATGACAAAATCTTTCATTGCTATAAGTGTGATGTTCAGTCACTCGTTAGAATATAAGATGACCTGGCGGGGGAAGCTCAGCACTCCAGAAAATACCATTTTTTAATTTTTTATTTTTTTACCAAAAAAACCCCCACAAAAAACATATTTTCAGAAAAGTTATTTTTGGAAACAGAGGAAATTTTGAGGATGAGTGCATGTGCAGTCTGGTTCCTTCGGTTGTGCAGTGGCAGTGCTGCTCATAGATAACATCCTTTTCCATCTAACCTCATGCTATGCTCCTTAAGCGGTTCAGAATCTTGGGGGAGGGGCACACGGGGTGGCTTTATCCTTCAGTCATATCTTGTTCCATCACATGCAAACACCTGTCCTGAAATTGAATTATTCTGCAGGGTAATCGAAAAGCCTCCCTGCATTCGGCATCATATGTTTTCTGTTGTTTATTGAGTTATGTTGCACCATACTTCAGAGGCGACAGCCATTTAATAATGTTGAAGACTTAGCTCTGCAGGGGCTAAAAGGATCCCAGCAGGCTTGTTAACTTCTACTCTAAAACATTATGAGAAATATTCTTTTCCTCTGTGAAACTTCAGGGCTTTCTCTTAATTTATTTTAAGGGCATTGGATTCGTAGGCAGGTATGAGAAGGAGCCTTAACATTTTTGGGGGGTTTTCCTATTTCTTAATAACTAACCCACTGATTTCACTTAAAAGAAAATGGCAAAGCAAACGATTACTTATTAAGAAACTAATACTAAAGATGTATTTCTTTGGCTGATATATACAAAATATAAATTATAATCAGAAAATATTCCACTGGTTCCTTGGATTTTTATTTATTTACTAGAGGCCGGATGCATGAAATTCGTGCAAGGGGCTCGGCCCTCGCAGCTCCAGCTTTGTCTGGAAGGTCACCCTGATGGTCGTTCTGCTGTTTGGTCTAATTAGCATATTATCTCTTGATTATATAGGATAATTTTTATTTACATTTGGCCACATTTATGACAAATTGTGGGAAGAGCCAGTAGTATCAAGGAAGTTACCACTTGAACAATGTTATATACATCAGCAAGCTTCTCTGACTTTATTTACTCACCTGTAAAATGGGGCTAATATCATTGTACCTTACATCTTTTTAATATTGCATATAGGTTGGCTTCTTTGCATACTGAAAGAAGCTATGCATTTTCTTGTTCCTATTTTAAAGTCATCAATAAAAAGTAGAGTATAAGGCAATTATATTTAGAAATAATTCAGTGCAATAACATGTTACTTATTGGGATGGCCTTTTCCATCCCAATGGAAATGCATATTGGATATTTTCCATAAGGCTGCTATCTATAGCGTTACATTCATTATGAAGCGGAGTGGTTTTGGACTTTCCTCACGGTGATTCTTTTCACATAGAAAATTTAAAGCTCAGGTAGAATATTGCATTTTCTGAACATTTGTCATAATCATCCAGTTCACCAAAGATCTGGCTTGATTTCACTTGGAAAGAGATAAACTCAGTAAGCAAGTTTTCCTGTTCTTATGTCTGTGAAATGCCTAGGGAAATTCAGATTACCCAAGGTAGTCATTGGATGTGGTGAGCCAGTTTAGAGAATTTAGTGCCTTTCCTCTTTCTCCACCAAATGCACACCACCACCACCATTAAGTAGTAGATTGTGTGTGTGTGTGTGTGTGTGTGTGTGTGTGTGTGTGTGTTTCACTTTATTAACTCAGTACCTTCATTTGGCTACTATTTCCTCTATCTGGACAGACACAAAGGATTATTCTAAATATGAATCAGTAAGTTTAAGAAAATCATTGTAAGGAACAAATGGTTAAATGCTTATCATAAATTCTAGTTGGAGAACATATTTAACGAATACTGGAATAGTGTAGAGTTACTTTTGTTTTGGAAGATAAGTATGTGTGTTGGGGGAATAAAACAGGTAGACATACATTTTGAGATAACAAGTGAATGAAGTGACTATGTAGAGCTTTCTTTCTTATTTTTAATAAGAGAATAGCTATAAAATGAAGTTAGTGGGCAATAATAGAAAAGGCTGGTGGTTTTCTAGGAGAAATTTGTGATAAGCCCTAAAAGATTTGGAATATCAACCAAGACAGCATTAAAAACAAAAGAGAAAGGAATAGTCAAGCCAGGAAGCAATGTGGTACATATTTAGAAGGAACATTGTCAAGATAAGATACAGAAGCTTTGCAGAGAATGGAGACTGAAAAAACAAGGAAGACTCTTCATGACTTGATCAGTTCATTTGGTTTGGGAGTCAGAGCCGAGGTTCAAATTCAGTGGCATAGCAGCTGAGTTCGAGACAAGGAGAAACAGTTTGTGTTATTGCTGACGTTGTCTCCACTTATGCCTTTGAAACATTTAGTAGAATAATTCTAAAGTGTGGTTAAAGCAGAATACGTCCAATATGGGTGAAACATTGAATCTCTTTTCGGTCTCATTTGCATCTGAATATCTAAATTAATATTTCCAAAGACATTTTGAAGTGAAAAAGTGCCATCCTATGGGAAAACTGTGCTGAAAGTGCGATTTCTTGCTCAAGGACTAAAAAACAACCTGGATGATTGATAATGTCAAAAGAATAGAGATCCAGTAGGATGACAAGAGAAAGGGCTGTGTATTTATAGACCAGGAAGAGTCATGGGCATTTCTGTGTATTTCAGCAAATCTGGCGAGTTCCAAAGAAGATATATTTTCTCCCAAACTTTACATAGTAAAAAGAGATGAAATACATTTCTAAAAGAATAGATTATGTAAACCTAATTGTGTGGAAACGGTGGTTCTGAGTGGTGGTAAATCTGGCAGAAGAATGCCTATTGGAAAAAGGCCTATCTATGGGAAATGTTCTTGTTTATAATAAGGTTAAATGAGCTCAGTGATGGTTTTAATGGAGTCAAGAATAAGGAAAAGAGATAAAATCTGTTGTATGTAGATGGATGAGAAATGAGCATATGTGGAAACTCCTAGTAAACATTAAATACTTGGTTTGCTCTAATTTTTATTCATGAAAAACAAAATAGAGAACACCGGCCTTTTCCATCCCAATGGAAATGCATATTGGATATTTTCCATAAGGCTGCTATCTATCGCATTAAATTCATTATGAAGCGGAGTGGTTTTGGATTTTCCTCACGGTGATTCTTTTCACATAAGTATGTTATTTATATGGCACGGAGCTGTGTTTTTCAAACTCCAGGTGACAGCACATTAGTGGTCCATGAAACCAGTGTGTATTGTTTACCACCAGGATTTTTGTAAAAGTAGACTAGAATAGAGCAGGACAGAAAATATGAGCGTGTCACATATAGTAAGAGTACATATTGTTAAACTTCTGTTTCAGTTATGTATGTATCCGTAAATGTGTGTGCATGCATGTGCTAGGCTGCTATGTCAAATGTATTTCTAACTGTTGGTTGCAGTCAGAAGCTTTTGAAAAACACCAGTGTAGTGACAGCAACAACACTATCAAACAAGTCTGTAGTGAGGAATGAAATTATATTTGTGAATGGAACAATGTTCACAAGATAAAGAATAACATTTAAATGTGTTTCTATAAAAAGCGTGTTTTTACTATGCCCTAAGCAGGTCTGTACCTTTTCTGTGTATTTCCGAATACACTTGGAGGCCTGATGCATGAAATTCGTGCAAGGGGCTGAGCCCTCGCAGCCCCGGGCCCCACCCCCTACCCACTGTTCATTCCGCCTTCAGGTCTATTTAGCATACTAGCTCTTTATTATATAGGATGGCATGTTACTAAGCATGGGGTACGCCATTGATCCGTTCAATTTAACAAATCCTTAGGTAGGGACTGTTAATTTCTAAGATATGTTGCTAATACTGTGGATAAAAACACACAAACACATGTACTGCTTTTTTTTTCAATATCCATGTAAATTTCCTAACTCTATATCTTATTTTATCCAAGATACTTACAATGTTAGTTCTCAGATCAAGAAATGGACACAATAAAAATGATAAAATTGAGATTTAAAAAATTTTGGCATCATCTCACACCTATTTAAGAATCATAGGATTTCTTGATTCATTCCTAGTTTAGTTATTCTCCAGTCTCAGATAAGAAATACAAACTGCTACCTATGATATCTACTTGGCTACATCATGTGGTTATGTAGTATTCCAGAATTTTTTTAGGAATAAGAAAAAAAAAAGAATACTTGCCTTAAACATTTGAACATACTGAGAATCTACAGAATGACTTGTTATTTCAAACATATTTTATAGAATACTGAAAACGCTTGTTTGACTTGAATAAGAGAAAGAGCATAATGAAAGAGAGAAGTAAAGGAGTAAAGGGGAAAAAAGAGAGGGAGGGAGGGTGGAGAAATGGTGGGTGGATAGGCAGACCACCATAGTGTTACTGATTAAAGGGAAATCAGTAGGAACCTGTGGCAGGAAGGATTGTTGTTATGGTCAAGTTCATTTTCTTGTGTCTGATTTAAATAAAAAAAATTAGTGGAAATGGTTAATGTCTCACAATTTTTGGGAAGATGCCACGAGTCTGGGTATAGACCTACTATAATCATTTAGCATTGTTTTTATTTACTAAAGTGGTAGAGGGTAGGGGAATAGTTTCAGAGAAACTAGGGTTTTTACTTTTCTTTGAATTTTATTTTAAGAGTAATCCTTTCAAGCCTGCAATTAGAAACATAGAAAGGCCAAGATGGGAAACACAAAGCTAATGAAGGCATTTAGAGAGACAGAGGCTACTCAGCATCCATAAGCAACTACTTGTTCAAAAGTAGTAATTTTTAAATGATTGTAAGGAGAACCTCCTGAAAAATACAGAAATGCACCTATAGAAAAGACTCCTGAAAAAAAAGGGACAAAAGAATAGTAACCACGGTATTTTATAAATCCCATGCCTGAAACAAAGTTAGGCTTATTAATTTACTTTCCTGGTTTATGTGGAGGAGACTGTGTCTGCACAGTGATGGAGAACATAATACTTAGAGAAAAAGCAGTTCATGCAAATTCCCTGAGGAGAAATTTGAATCTAAGTACTTGAGTCTTGCTGATGGCTTGGTAGTGGACAATGCTTAAGAGTGCATATCCTCTTAATGAGACAGCTTACCCAAAATATGTCTCTAAAAACTAAGTAATGTATAATAACTTGATAAAATGAAATTCTAATAATTGTTGACTCCATACCTTTTACTTTTATTATTTCAGAAGAGTATTAAGGAGAGAGATTAAAAAGTCAGAGTGGTTGTGAACTTGAACAATTCATCCAGACAGCAATTGCAGTTATTAAAAAAAAAACTTTTAAAGAGGAAATAATTCAAAAGCTACATATTGTTTTCAGAAGTATAGTCATAACCACATACAATATTTTCTGAAATGTTTGAAATTTTCTCTAAATTCTTCTAAGTAACTCATGGACATGAAACATGCTTTGGTTTCTAGGCTGGGTCTGTCTCAGGATTTGGGTTTTTGCCAAAGAAGATTCTAAACCAAATGAAGTTCAATGGCTGTATCCAAACGTTATAGAGCTTACCTTAGGACAGTGGTTCTCAACCTTTCTAATGCCGCGACCCTTTAATACAGTTCCTCATGTTGTGGTGACCCCCAACCATAAAGTTATTTTCGTTGCTACTTCAGTTATAACTGTAATTTTGCTACTGTTATGAATCGTAATGTACATATCTGTGCTTTCCACAGGTTGAGAACCACTAGCAGGGTTGTCTAAGACCATCAGAAAACACAGATATGTACATTATGATTCATAACAGCAGCAAAATTACAGTTATGAAGTAGCAACAAAAATAATTTTATGGCGGGGTCACCACAACATGAGGAACTGTATTAAAGGGTCGTGGCATTAGGAAGGTTGAGAACCACTGCCTTAAGAGAACACTTCTATTAAACCTGTGCCCACTTGTTAGATAATATAGAAAAATGAATATTTAAAAAATTCTCAGATCTATAATAATCAAAGTGAAACACCATAGTTTGGAAGGCAGCTATGCTCACCACTATACCACCAATGCTGAAACACCATAATTTGAATTGTTCTTATAAAGGCTAGGTCTAACTATTGTGTTTTACTTGAATATAACTTAGAGATGGTCCAAATCATAGTTTTTAAAAAAATGACTTGTTAATATTTTAATTGATGTTTTGAGGGGGAGTGGGTGAGAGAGAAACACCAGCCTGGTCCTGGAATCAAACCTGCAACCTGGATATGTGCCCTGACCAGGATAGAACTGGCTCACCTTTTCGTGGCCGGGAAACACTCCAACCAACTGAGCCACACTGGCTAGGGCGCTTAATATTGTTTAAGTCCCCTCCTATTTCCTCACATTTTATATGAATCTTTCTTTTTCTCTTCAATAAAAAACAGGCAAGTTCACTGCCTGCTTCAGAATTAACCAAAATATTTCAAAATTATTTAAAAAAAAAAAAAAACGTGCTCACGAAAAGCATGTTTTTGTTTTTCAATAGCTGACTTTCAGTAATCTCACCTAAACTTATTGTTGTATTCAACAGGAATTAATAGAGAGACTTTGAGGGGATATATATTTATTTAACTTGTCTCGGCTGTGTGTGTGTGTGTTCAGATGTATTTATTTATTTTTAATATCTTTTATTGATTTAGAAAGGAAAGGAGAGGCAGAGAGAGATAGAAACATCAACGATGAGAGAGAATCATTGGTCAGCTGCCCCCTGCACAATCCCCTTGAGCCTACAACGCAGGCATGTGCCCTTGACTGGAATTAAACATGAGAACCCTCAGCCGCAGGCTGATGCTTTATCCACTGAGACAAACCAGCTAGGGCCAGATTTATTTATAATATAATCACCTATACTTATGTATATTCATAAATGACATATGAATAGATATAAATGAAATTAACTTTAGATATTTTAATTATCCTTGACAGTATAGTACGGATTTCATTAGCCTAAATTTTGCTCTTTAAATCTCAATTTTACTTTTAATTTTTTTTCACACTCCCTCTTATACATAAGATTAAAAATTATTTTTAAAATAATTTTTCAAAAATGCCTTTTTTGTTTGTGGGTCTTTGAAATAAATTTTTTTGCAGGTACCATTCTATTATGTTTTTATTTTTGTAAGTTTAAGAACATTTTAATTACTAAGCTATCTACTTATAATACAGTAAGTTTAGTTATTTCTTGGAACGATATGGCTTGGAGTGTTTTTACCAAAATTAACCGAAATATCATTATATTTGAAGTAATCAAGAGACTTGCCTAAATAGAGTATTTACCTTTGATACTAGAGCCAAAGTGATTGCCTTTCCTGGTCACTTCTTTTTTTGTTGTTGTTGTTGGTTTGTTTTTATTAAAATTATATATAGTTAGTTTAAAGAGTCAAATAGTTCCTTAAGGCTTATTGTGAAAAATAATATTCTCCTTGTTCTCCAAAGGCAAACATTTCAACAATTTAAACAGATTCTCTTAGTATTTGCCTCCAGATTACTAAATAACTTGATAATATTGCTGCCAATAGGGTGTGTGTGTTTTCAATCCTCTCCCAAGGATATGGTTTTATTGATTTTCAGAGAGAGGGAGAGAGAAACATTGATGTGACATTGAAACATTGATCGGTTGTCTCCCTGACGCTCCCTGACCAGGCTAGAGCCTGCAACCTAGGTATGTGCCCTGACCACAAATTGAACCCACTACCTCTTGGTGTATGATGAGGGTGAATCAAGATGTTAATTAAGCTGTTACTTTTCTTCCTGCTGACTCACTCCTACCCCATCCACAAATTCCCTTTGGACAGTTGATTTCCTGTCATACTGACTTGACTTAGTACCTGTGCAACATAATCTATAAACTCATCTTTCCATTTATCAAAATCATGCGGGCTTACCTTCTAAAGCCCTGCCGCCACGGTTTAAAGCCACACCATCGCCATGGGAGGCTGGCAGTGTTCCTCAAGGATGTGGAGGAAGAGGCCTCTGAGGCCCAAGGCACTAGCGAGAGCCGCCGCCCACAGGGAATGGATGCTAACAAAAAAAAGCCATCTGCAGTTTTCCACCATGAATTAGAGAAACCCTGGCCACAACTGTCAATTGGAAATCAAAAAAGAAAAATATTCCTTATAATCATATTTAAGGCCCCCTAAAATGGGGTCATAAAATTATCCAGTTACTTATTTGGTACTTTCCTTCTTTTAAAGAGGGGTTGAACATTCCAATTACTGGTAATATTGATAGGTGTTTTTATTTTTATTTTTTAAAAATATTTTTTATTGATTTTTTTACAGAGAGGAAGAGAGAGGGATAGAGAGTTAGAAACATCAAAGAGAGAGAGAATCATCGATCAGCTGCCTCTTGCACACTCCCTACTGAGGATGTGCCCGCAACCAAGGTACATGCCCTGGACCGGAATCAAACCTGGGACCTTTCAGTCCGCAGGCCGACGCTCTATCCACTGAGCCAAACCTGTTTTGGCTTGAGGTGTTTTTTAATTTGCATAGAGATAATGGCAAAAATAAGATGTGAGTATACCAGTCTTACACAGCTTATATGAGAAGTGAATCTGAATTATGAGAAAAGTTAAACTAATATATATATATATATATATATATATATATATATATATATATATATATTCTGTATATGTATAATATGTATATATTGCAGCAGAAAGGAAGGCGAAAGTAAGTTGATATAATTTTAGAAGTGAAAACAGTATATACATATATCAACCCACATATTTTTAAGTTAAGGTATTAAAATATAAAGTTGCTTTTGAATATAATAGTAAACTACTGCACTGAGATTATCCTCTATCATAAATTGTCTCATACTTACTGACCTATGCTATATCTGTGCTTGCTAGTAATTCTGTTGTAGTTGTTGGATATGATTTATTTTAATATGCTGACCTATACTATATTTGTGCTTGCTAGTAATTCTGTTGTAGTTTTTGGATATGATTTTTTAAATATGCTATTTATAAATAGGATATGGAAAAATATTTTTGCTAAAACCATTTTGGGGCATCTCTAACATTTGCTAAGTATCATTTTAGACCAATTAATTATCTAAAGATTTGTATTCATATGCATGTGTGTGTGTATTTACATTCATAACAGTTTTCCATTTAGCCAGGCAGGTTTTGAAATTTTTGTTAGTAAAAACATTAACCTACATAACTTGATATTTTAGCACCATTGTGAATTTAATCATGAAAAAAATTTTTTTCCCACCACCTGGGATTCATTTCCTTTTGGTTCATGTTAAAAGTCCAAAAGTTTGAAGCAAATATAATCAAATATCTAAAAGCAAACAATGAGACTTGCTATTATATTTTGTCATATTGATTCAGATACTTTTTTATTGCAACATTCAGTGATTTGTTAAGGTTTTCAAACCCTAGCATGAAGAGCAAATCAAATGCAGCAGGTATTTCCAATTCCAAGACCTTACATAGCCAAGAGTATAAAAACTTATAATGGAACTCCTCATAGTGAGAACAATATTTCAAAAACAGTTCACAAGAGGCTGCATTGGCTAAGTACAGTTTCAAATCGTTTTGCTTTTGGTTAGATAAGCATCATTATATATGGGATTCAGGAAATTATTAGATGACATATTTCTTTTATTAATAAAAAATGGGATTGGAGGAGCTTATTCTTTGATTAGTGTAAAATATTGGTACCTTAAAATACTGACTTCCTTGTGGAAATCACTGCATTAGAGTCATGTTTCACAGTAGAATTCTGAAGGCATAAATCATTGAGACTTTTGGATTTCAAAGTGTACTAGTAAGGGTAAATATAAACTTACATTTAACTTTAGTTACAGAATTTGCTAATGTCATAATTATTGTCTCAATTTATAACATGCATCCTGAAGTAAATTTTAACACTGAGTTGCTTTTTGAAAAACTCATGTCTAGCTCTATTAAAAATAATTCATTTTTATTGTGTCCAGAATACTGCTACATTTTACATATTGTATCTAGATAGGACTAGCCAATCCAATATATTTTATATATACAAAGTTGTAGATACTCCACATTCACTTTTTAGGAGGTAAGTTTTTATTAAACTTGATATATTTTTAACAAGAGAATGTAAGCCCTGTTCAGCCAGAAGATACCATAGTCCCCATGACTGCTTAGCAGGTGTGTGTGTGTGTGTGTGTGTGTGTGTGTGTGTGTGTGTGTGTGTGAGAGAGAGAGAGAGAGAGAGAGAGAGAGAGAGAGAGAGAGAGAGATGCTTAATCCTTAAAGTGCTAGCTCTTTTGGGAATTTAATCTATTTTATGCTATTTAATTATTTCTTTATTGCTGGTTTGATGAAAATCAAACCGAATAACATTTCTTCCAGGGACATGGATATGTATGCGCTCTCTCTCTCTCTCTCTCTCTCTCTCTCTCTATATATATATATATATATATATATATATATATATGTAAATATGAAATGTGCTGGACTTGGACTATATCATTCTTCTATTCACAGACATGTACTGGTTTTTTAAGATTATTTAGGAGGGAAACAGATGGCATTCAGGTAAGCTTGAAGGTCATTTCATATCTGGCTCATATAGGGATGAATTCTCTGGAACACGATGCTTTGCAGCAGAACCGGAAAGAGAAAGGGGGGCTGCAGACGGCTCCCCAGCCTCCTGGGAGCGAGACTGCTGTTCGTCAGTGTTTGCACCTGCGTGAGCAGTGAAGGCTGCCTCGAACAATGCCCATCAACTCAATTCTATTCTTTACCTCCTCCCCCTTCTCTTCCTGGGGAATCTGGCTTTCCTGTCACTCAGGATAACGATTTCCTGCAAGCATCACTGAGATCCAGAAAGTCACTGTAATCTCATCAAGAGTGTGATTCCTCAGCGGGGACTCTTGAATTTATATAAACCCAAGGTAGCTAGCTGGCCAGGGTGCATAATCCCCCGCGTTGGTCCCCAGAGCTCCCACATCATTTAAAATGGAAGTCCTCTGATAAAGACGACCTCATCAGCTGGCAAAATTAGAGAAGATATATCCCCAAATCAGTACAATCAGAAAGCTCTAATTTAAACCAAGATGTTGCCTGATGTTAACCTTATATATGACAGAGTTGCTTCCCCCCTCCTGAAAAGAACTTAGTCCGAGCCTAACATAAATTTCCAATGAGCCCAGTAAAATTTGGGCAGGGGATTGGCTCTGCATCCTGTGTTTTGTGGCCTATGGCACACTAAGGAGCTTTGTTACTTTTTATTAGTAAGACTGTTAGAGATCTATCACTTCCAAGTTTCTGGGGAATGCCTTGAAAATTTGTTTTAAATGGTGCCCGCCTCATCATTTTTAGGCTTCATGACCTCAATCAAAGATATTAATATAAAAGAGAAATAATATTTAAGAGGAGATGTTTCCCTGCTTATCTTCCTCCTTTCCCGGGAGCGGTGGGTTGTCCACATCCTTATGTAGAGATGTATGCTGGTCTCAGCGTAGGCACTGTAATGTGCCCCCACCACAGAGCTGTTTGTGACACATGTTAGTATAGAAAACCAGCTCTCTGCTTCTCTCATTGCATTATCTAATTTTTGTGCTCACAATCATTGAGGAGGGCTTATCTTTTTTTCTCACAACATTGACCTTTGAGCCCAGGTGGCATTTTATAAAGCTGTCTTTTCAAAAACATTATGAATAACAGTGAGTAGTGGAAAGGGTCACAGGCAGAGCAAAGAGCTGGAAAAGAAAATTTAAAATATCTAAGACATGAGGACTTCACCTCATTAAAAAATATAATCCATGTATTTTTTGTTTATCTTCATAAACATATGTTTATCAAGATACAAAATTGTATAAGCATATATTTACAATCTTGTTTCCGGTTGGCATCCGAGAGTAAGTTGGCATCTCTGTGTCATACACTATACATAGAAATGTGAATATATATGAATATAAATGCACATGTTTTATTTTTCATATGTGAATCTGTAATTGCATGGATATGCTTGGATCTAACTTGTTAAAAATGACTACATTTATATAAGTGTGCATACATAAATAAAATTTATTCTTAGTTGGCATCAGGTAGCAAGTTAGCATCTATTACAAACTAAGTTTGCATTTACTGTGTGTGTGTATATGTGTATGTGTGTGTGTGTGTGTGTGTGTGAAGCATAAATATTAGAATGAATATATTGTTTCTTATTCATAGTTCCTTTAATAATGATTAAGTGCATGTAGGAGCATTTATCGTTATTACATTTATCATTCAAAAGTTAAGCTTAGAAAGCAGCAAACAGGCTTTTTTCTCAAAAACCAAGCAACAACTAGGTCTCCAGGTATGCCCAGTGACGTGAAGAGAAAGAAACAGATGAAACCATAAGGAGTGGAGAGTAAAATATTAGTAAGATAAGTAGCATTTTTTGTGGAGCAACGACCTTTTAGTTTGTGCTTTCAGAAAATACTCCACAAGTTAAATGTTTTTGTTTATGTGTATATATCTATATGCAAACGGGGATTAGATACCATTAGTTGGTTCTTACCACATTCATGTTGAACTTTATTGTGTTGGCTATGAGGACAGTTTATAAAAAATACCTTAAGTACAGGTAGTGAAAACAGTTTTGCTTTCCAAAATGGTTATTTTTATATATTTAAATTTCAATTGACTTCTTGATCAATTAATACACTTTTATTTTAGATGGCATTACTATAGTAGGACTGAATCAATCAGATAAGGTATGTGTGAGAAAGTAAATTAAAGCTAACAAGTTATCAAAAAGTATTTGTGGACTTTATATGTATTTTCTGAAAGGACTTTTTATGTATTTTCTGAAATATGGAATTCAAGTATTACTAACACTGCATGTTAACACTATAAGGTATGTGTACATGTTCTATACTAACTCAATATTTTTGTAATGATCAACATACAATTAATTTACTTATTTATCCTCAGCAGCCATCTTATAGTCTACACAAGCTGGTTGGACTAGTTTGACAAGGAACAAAATTAACTCTCATTTGCCCATATGAGAAAATTTAGCCTTAACTTGTTTCCTGTGTACCTTCAACATGTACTTATGGGATCCTGTTTTATTAAAAGGAGTGTGGAATAATGTATTGCTATAATGTTAATATATAGAAGGAAATTCAATAGCTTAACTACTATTAAATAAAAAAAATTGTTAACTATTAGCTTTTTTTAAAATAGTGGTTCAAACTTTTGGTGTTAGCTTATTATTCCGTTGGAATATGGTAGTGTTTTTATGGTACAAAGGATAGTTATGGTCCATTGAGAATCATTGGTTAGTATAACTTTGTTTCATATAGATTATATCAATTTATGGAATATGCAGACTTACTTGAAAATAGTGATATATTTTATTAGTCTAGTTCTGACTAGATTATCTATAGGAATATACTACATTGATAGTTGTTAGGTGATAGAAGTAATATTTATGTAATATTTATTGTATTCTTGGCATAAAAGAAGTTCTCCAGAACAACAACAAAAAAATTACTTCACTGAGTTCTAAATATTGGTCTTACAGAGGAAGCATATGTATGTAGCAGGTACAGATTTTAAAAAAATATATATTTTATTGATTTTTTTACAGAGAGGAAGAGAGAGGGATAGAGAGTTAGAAACATCAATGAGAGAGAATCATCGATCAGCTGCCTCTTGCACACCCCCCTCTAGGGATGTGCCCGCAACCAAGGTACATGCCCTTGACCGGAATCGAACCTGGGACCTTTCAGTCCGCAGGTCGACGCTCCACCACTGAGCCAAACCGGTTCCGGCAAGCAGGTACAGATTTTAAAGACACGTGCTAGCTGGGCCTCCTATTATTGATGAATGGCGTGAGTCATCCCATGTATTCTAATGGATATCCCTGTTCTGCACTGTGTCTCCTCTATTTTTAGACCAATGAGTTTTAATCATTACATTTAGTAAGTTAGCATTAGGTTCAATATTCTAATGTTTGTGGTGTTCTAAGCTTGATCTTTATTTTTTTTAAATCAAATGTTGAAGTATACCAGCCATTCTGCTGTACCTTATTGACTAAACCTGTTGCTGAAGAATAAAGGAGAAAATTCTAATTTTATATCGGCATAGAAAGTAAGCTTAACGTGTTTTCTTGCTCTCTCTCTCTCTTTTTTTATAGAGGACACCTGTTCCCAGCGCTGAAGCATTCCGATGGTTCTTTTAAAGCAGTAGTATATCTTATTTTCAAGGCATTTGGAAGCGAAGGGCAAACTAATGTCTTGTTTTAAGAAACTGCTTAGTCCACCACTGAAGAAAATATCCAGATATTATTTTCATTTTATGTATAGGGGTTTCTTCAAAAAAAAAAAAAAAGGAAAAGAAAAGAAAAAAAAGACACATCAGAACAATCTGGGAGCTCTGGGAATTGGCCAGTCTGTTTACTTTGGATACACTGATTCTCTGATGTAATCCCGCTATCCTAGTGGAGTCGTCGTCTATTTTGAAAGTGGTTGTAAAAAAATAAGTTTGGGTCAACCCCCGCTGTAAAATCATGTATCTTTGCAAAGTACATATCTATACTTCATTTCCAAATATATGTGTTTCAGTACTGTAAACTGTACAGATAGCAGCTTGTATTTTGTGTGTTTAGACACAAGGAGACAATCACGTCTGAGCATCTATGGAGATTAACAGTTTGTACACAACAGTATGGTTCTGCGAGTTAAATCTGGGGCAATAAATTTTAGCTTTAAACATTTTTTTGCCAGTTGTTTCTAGAAGCAGCAACAGCAGCGGCATGTTTTGTCAGGCATCTTTCGGTGGAGACTGGATGCCAGGTTCCACGAGAAGAAACGATGATGATGCGTCCGGCAGTTTACCTGCAGTTGCATTGCGATAGGAGGGAAGATGTGATGAAAGTTTCAATTAATCTTTTGAGCACTATATTAGAGTAGTGGTTATGCACTTGCATTGCTTACAAACGAGCTGTACAGAAGGGTATACCTCCCAAATACTTAGTGTAGTTGACTTGTCTTGGGTTGCACTGTACGGCGGAGTACCCTGAGTAGTTGGAATATGCAGAATCAGTTGTATAAATTTTTTAAAACAGTGTTTTCTAGGACACTGAAGCATTGGATCATAGGGGGAGAAATTCATAACTGAGTTTTGTTTTTGTTTTTTATTACTAGCCCAGCATGGGCTGTATTTTTTGTTTATTTTTTTGCCTTATTATTATATTATTATTATTAGTAGTAGTAGGAAAAATAAATACTTAATAATAAAATGTATCCACATGTTTTAATTCCATGTATGACATTAAATGGGTAGTTTTGTTTTACATTTTGAGCATATCAAAGCTTCTGCCCTGAGACATGGCTAGGTATATTCTTAAGTAAAAATAATTAAACACATTCATAAACGTGAGGGTTTTTTTAAAAAAATCTTTTGTTATCTTCCTTTCTCATAGCCTCCCATTTGGACCAGTGGCCTTCCCCTAGGCCCTCAGTGGAATGTTCCATTGCTCCCATTTCCATTCTTGTCATCAAGGATGCTGTGGTTCCAGAGAATTCCATAAATGTGAACAACCCCTAAACCCAAAGGAATATGCTTCATAGGACCTGGGCTACCTTTTCACCTAGGGTTTGGTTTGCTTATGGCACTTGGGGCTCCTAAGACTGTCCCCATAGGATAATTATTATTTGTGATGACATGTTACCTAAGATTCTTTCTTTCCTTTTTTTTTTGGTCAGATACTGTTCAACTTCAGCAATAAAATAGAGTTTAGCAAAAACACATAGAGAATCAAAGTTGCCATGTTACTGTCATTTAAAAATAATTTTTTTTACCCACTTATTTCAGCCTACACATCCATTAGCCTTTTGAAAAATGTTAGCAAAGTGTATCATGTGAAGAAAAATAACTCGGGAAGAGAAAGGGTGATGAAAAAGACTGCAAAACTTTAGAAAGCCTAGCAGATGAGTAATTTTAAAAGGCTAGTTCTAGCGTTGAATTGGAAGTAATAGAACAGAGGAGATTAAAAAAAACAAACATAGAAGGAGCATTTGCCATAAGAATTGTGGAGGGAGGGAGGGATAAGGTACTAACAAATGCTAATGTGAAAGTGTGCTTTAACTTGCCTGGAATATGAATGCAAGGTCTACAGTTATGGTCCAAGAGTCTTTTTGCGCAAAATTCATTATCTGTTATACCTACCCATGTTTAGAGAAGAGAATTAAATAATCACAAACTAAAACGTGCTGTATATTAGGTTTGAGATCACTTTCTACTTGCTATGTATTCCTTTGAGAATTTCTAGATAGGATTTCTATTCCAGCTGTGGGAGAAGAGAGCTATGTGAATTCTTTCTAGTTCCTTTTTTATTTTACTTATTTTTAAAATCAATTTTGCTAATTTTTACAAGTAAGTGAAAACTAACTCTCACACTTGTATGGGAAGCTTGCCTTGCTTTTTGGAAAATGATGATTGTTATTACAGCAGTGAAGCAAACTTCTTTCCCTTCAGACTGCATTGGGCACACAATAGCATATAAAGATCCCATAGCAATGTACCAAGAGTCTAAAGTACATGCTAGTGTTGCATGTCTTGATGTGTTTCTGTTTGTTCGTTTTCTTAAAGAACTTACGAATCTGTATATTGTAAAATGTGGTGTTTTACATGTCAATTCAATTTTTTAATGAAAGAAAATCTGTTGATTATTAAAATGGAAATGTATAGCTTTTCTTTAATTCTCTTATATGTTCTTATTCTTGACATTGTTCTTTTACACTGCCCATTTCTTTGGTTTTGCTAAAACTCTATTTATATAATGTAGGGTGCATATAAAGTTCTCGTTGATGATGTTGAAGAAGGATATTACTCATCTGGCCTCAATCTAGTTCCTTTCTCTAAGTCTATGTACCAAGCGCTGTAAAGCATATCATTATAATCCTAAGGGAATGATTTCAAGGTTTACATTTTCACGATTTTTAAAATACCAATGAAAGGCAACTTTTCAAATTCCTCACTGTATGTTTATATTCAGCACCAAGAAAATTTAGAACATAGAAATGGAATATAGATTGGGTGGACTATCAATACACCTTTAAAATTTCCTACCAGATAAGTCAAATAAAATAGTTTGTAAGAGAGGTCTACATACACAGAAGTCTTGTTTTGTCTTGGGTAGATGAGGAAATGGTATATTCTGTCAGCATTTTGGGGGGGAGCATGGAAAATCTTTGGGTGTCAATTTCCTTGCCAGCTGTCATGTAACACCCTAACATCACAAGAACATCATAATGTAAACCTTTTTCCAGGCCTTCAGACCACAGTGGCTTTGTGACGAATTCTATCTGTCTGTGTACAAGAGGAAGCATATGCACAAAGTAGAAATGTATCCATGCTTGGGAGAAAAAAAAAAGTCTTCCTCCATTGTAAGAGTATATAAAGACATCTCCTGGTTGCTTAATTCCAAATACACAACTTCCTTCTTCTAAACACATTCATAGAGAGCAAGAGATGGTGGGCTTACTATGAATTAATATAAACTAATCACTCCAAGCAAAGGATATTTCCTTCCTTTTATTCAGAACCCCTGACATGTTAATCGTGCAATTAATCCTAATGCATAGAAAGTGTGTAAGCTGATAGTATCTGTAATCAAATGATGAAAAAAGGGAAGCTGTTAAAGGAACACACCATTTAGGGTCAAATAATGTTCAGCAAAAACCGTAGTGGGTCTTTGATCACAGGGATATCAAACAGTTGGTTCTCATGTAACAGCTAAATGTTTCAGATTTTTTTTTTGTATTAAATTTGACAGTTTCACACTGAGATCTGTATTCCTGGTGACTAGAAGACAGCTACAATGTTAGGAGGGGTTCAATTTTCACAACTGCAAGGAAGTTAGAAGTTTTAGGAATGGACCACAAAGTGTACTCGTTTCACAGTGCTCTCCTATTCTGAACTGTGCAGTTATCTATTAAAATTTCTAACAGATATTTGTGTAAGGTGTATGTATGCTTGTGCAATTATTAAAAAAAGCAGTTTTGGAAAACAGTGTATTTATTAAAGAAAATTACTTATAGGGCATGTACAAAACTGTAAAAAAAAAAACCCTTTAAAAAACACATTCAATTTGCCCAGTAAAGTTGTTTTTGTGAAATTTATGTGTTGTTGAATAAAAGACTTTAGTATTCAAAGTATCTCTATTTTTCCATGAACAAATTTTTATTTGTGGGATTTTTAAATAATGAGCATATGATCCTGAAAGTCTAATTTTGTTGACGATAAAAAAAGTTTATAATTCTACATTTGCCCTTATGTTAGCAAAATGAACGCTGTCTGTAAATCTTTCATAAAATACGCCAGTTTGTTCATTCTGTTTTTCCTCCTGTATGCTGCCTTTCTCCTAACACCTAAAGAAGGGGGGGAAAGAACATGATTGTTTTCACATTTCCAAAGGATATATTTTTATGGAAAGCTTTAATAGGCCATCGGAGGAAGAAATAAATATATCCAAACTTTTTTCCCTTCTTCTCCATCATGTGCCAGGAGAAAGCAACCCATGAATTCTTTGTGAATGAAAAGTCCTGGTCATAGTACCTGGAAGCAGAAATGTGCAATGCCAGAATTCCTCAGCCACTTTCAGCAATTCTCTGAGATTACATTGCTATCGTTAGCTTTTTTTATTATGGAATATTGTGTCCACTAATGCTGCTTATTATTTGGTGGTGAATGTGCTTAACTCTTATTTCACTGCTTCTCAGAACAAAGATCTTTTCTTTCTCTTCAATATCACTAGCCAGAAGAAATGTAGGACTCCATTTTGTATCTTGGAAATCTTTAATACTGTTGCAAACATGGAACTTCAAACAGTTGAAAGAGTTCATGTCCACAGAAAATACCACATTAGAGGATTTTTATAAAATTGAGGATTTCAAGATGTGTCCTATTAGTATAATATCACAAGTATCAAATACCTTGGCCATTGTCATAGAGTTGGATTACATAGGTTACATGAGATGATAAAGAAGAATTACTATAGGTAACGAATTGTTAAAGACCCTGGATTCTCAGCAATTTTTCAGGTGAGTCACTATGCTTTTTATTATATCTTGGTGTAAACAACAATATTGCAAAAAAATATAAAACTGGATTTTCATACATAATACTTTCTTACCTAAAAATTTAAAGAATATAAATACTTGGAGGCCCATATGTAATTCTTCAGAATACATTAAATTAGCCAAAGAGGGAAAGGGCAGTTTTATAACTTATTTAGACATTGAGCCAGATAATAATTTTATATGGTTTTCTGCAGCATCATATATTTTGTCAAGGTGTTTATTGGTTGAAGTTGGTTTTGATTGCATGTTTTATGCAAAAGCTATTCTCCATCTCATTTCCAGTCTTGTGTTTGTCTTTTTTTTAATAGAGAGAAAAGGTGATTTTAGGTAAACATAATGCACACAAATTTAACATTTTAATTGCATACAATAAAAAAGCATAGCAATATGGGAATTTTTTTTTGCTTATTTGGAAATTTAGTTTCTAATCTTTTATTCTAATATCTTGGCTTAAGATCCATCATTGTGTCCTTTGCATCTCAGATTTTTTGGCCAATATTTAAATCAATATTTCTTATTTTCAAAGAATTTATATAAAATGAAATATCAATCAAATTATTATTATTTTTTTAGTCTAAGTCTATGCTTTGTTTACAACATGTTACTTATGACAAAAACTATTCTGGTTAACAGGTGGTGTCATTTCACAAATTGGAAGTCAGATCTCTTTTTAAAAATAGTATTTTTAAAAGCTGCTCTTATCATATATAAACTACATGCAAAGCATTTTTTTAACATAAGAATAGATTACATAACTTATTTAATTAGATGCTAGAAGACTGATTGCTTGGTTTGGATTACGATCTGCTTATGATTTTTCTGAAAAAAAATCTTATAATTAAAATTATATGGCTCTAGAAAAACTGAGTTGGAAGGGATATTGAAAATAATATTTAAATGGTATTATTTAATCATTGAACCATCATAAAACATATGGAGCTGGGAATTCTTATTCACTGTATTGTTCAGGAACTTTTCTCAACATTTCATAAATTACATTGTAAATGTACTATAACTTACTTATTTATAAATATTTAAATTTTATTTGTGAATATGGAATTACATGTGTGTGGGTGGGGGGGATGGAGATAGTTCAATCTGTGTACTTGTGTGCTTTTTCCTAGTCAACAAAGTTGAAGTCATTTCCTACAATAGCAAAAGAACAGTGTGTTATTAAACATCTTCCGGAGAAAATATTATGTCACTGTTGTACAGTTGCAGTTGAATTTGATGACTCAGCATCTTAGAATACTTAACTTATTCTCTGAGAATCAGAGAATTTGGAAAAGCTTCACACAATCTTCTGGGATTTTCAGGAATTCTTTAATGAGTTCTCTGTGTCCTACATTCAGACATTTAAGCAACTGTGTTGAAAATTATATGTGCTGTTAGCTCCCCAAATGCATTATTTATCTTCATGTACTTTGAACATTTTACGTATATTCGTATACTACTGAGCTGTCTATTTATATGTATGTGTATTTGAACTTCAAGTAAACATCCAACCACTAATAGATGGCAATATACTTTAACCGGTATGGAAAAGGCCTTTATCCCCCAAAACACCCAATTTCATGATGTCTACAGAGCAGCAGTGTGAATATGTTTGTGTGTTGGCAAACCGGAAATTGATTTAATTTCTTATTTATTCAACTAGTAGTATTATGCATCTTCAATATTTCAGCCACTGGGGATATGAAGTTGAATAAAACATGGTTTCTGACACATTTACCATCACAATGGAACTCAATTAAATGGTCAAATTAAATACACAAAATAAATAAAAATAGCGGAGGAGTGGCGAGAGATATAATTCCTTCCTCTTGGCACTCCATCCACTTAGACTTTCTTCTAATCCTTACACTTGTAAAATGAGTTCCCCCTCCCACCTCAGAAAACTTGGTTTATATTGTTTTTAATACCTAGAATTTTATTGTCTTAACTCTCCTCTTAGGTAATGGCTCTTCATTCTTCAGAATTACCTAAGCTTCATTTTTTATTTTTAAAACATTTTATTGATTTCTTACAGAGAGGAAGAGAGAGGGATAGAGAGCTAGAAACATCTATGAGAGAGAAACATCGATCAGCTGCCTCCTGCACACACCCCCACTGGGGATGTGCCCACAACCAAGGTACATGCCCTTGATCAGAATCGAACCTGGGACCTTTCAGTTCGCAGGCCCACACTCTATCCACTGAGCCAAACCGGTTTCAGCAAGCTTCATTTTTTAAAAGGAAACATTTCCTAAATTTAGTGACTATATCAAGTTTACATATTATAGGCTCTCAAAGTAAATTAGAGCTCTTTATAACAATTACTAATGAATTAATTCAATATACATTATACATTTTTCATGTGCTCTTCATCAACCTAGGCAACTAGAATATAGTCATATACAAGTAAGACACAAATCTCTGCCTCCATAATGTTTGTTGTGTTCTCCTGGAAAGAGTTCATAAGCAAGTAAAGTAAGGATACGAATATCACATGGTAATATATGCTATTACTAGAGGTCCCCCAGTGCACAAATTTTGTGAACTGGAGGGCAGGGTCCCTCAGCCCGGCCTGCACCCTCTTGCAGTCTGAGACCCCTCACTCCTTACTAACTACTTACTCAATGCTCCTTAGTGCTGCCACAGATGTGGGAGAGGCTCCCACCACCACTGCTGCAGGCCCAGATTCTGGCTGAGCGGCACTTCCCCTGTGGGAGTACACTGACCACCAGGGGGCAGTTCCTGTGTTGAGCATCTGGCCCCTGGTAGTCAGTGTGCATCACAGCGACAGGTCGTTCCACCTTAATAGTCACTTAGATTTTTATTATATAGATGGTAATACTAGAGGCCCGGTGCACAAAAATTCATGCACTGGCCGGGGGAGGGAGGGAGAGGGCGGGGGCCCCTTAGCCCTGCCTGCTCCCTCTCACAGTCTGGGAACCCTCAGGGGATGTCCTACTGATGACTTAAGCTCACTCCCCTTGAGGAGCAGGCTTAAGGCACAGTCTGTCCTCCCTCTGTGGGAGGCAACCTGGCCAATCAGGGGAAGGCACTGCCTCCATCACCCCGCTGCTGCTGACACTGCTGGTCACTGTAGCTGCCTGCCCTTGGCCCTTGCAGCTATTGCGGCTTTTTTTCTGGAAGGATGTCCAGTCTAATTAGCATATTACCCTTTTATTGGTATAAATAAGGAGGAAAAAGAATATTAGGAATACTAATGGGGTGAGAGGATGATGAAGACAATTGAAATTTTAAATGGGTAGTTTAGGGAAAGCATAACTGAGAAGGTAACATTTGAAGTAAAACCCCAAGGAGGCAAGGAAGTAAGTAAGCCATATGGATATCTTGGAAACAGCCTACTAGTCAAAGGGACTAGCAACTACAAGGACCTTGAGACAAGAGTGAGTCCTGAATTTTTAAGGACCAGCATGAAGCCCATTATGTCTGCAGTGCAACTGGTAAGAGAGAATAGTAGGAAATACGGTTAAAGAAGTAATAGAGACAAGATTGTGTAGTGTCATGTTAAGGACTTTTACTCAAAGTGAGAAAGAAAGTCTTTGTAGGGTTCAATCAGAGGGAGACATGAACCAACATATATTACAAAATGACTGTTCTGGCTACTATGTGGAGAATAGAGGATAGAAAGTCAAGAATGGAGGAAGGGGGACCAGTTTGGGGAGGCCATTGCCTTGATCCAAGTGAAAAAAAGATGGTGGAACCAGAGTGGTAGCAGTGAAAAGTTGTAAGAAGAGGTTAAATTCAGCATGTAGTTTAAAACAAAGGAAATAGAATTTGCAGACAGGTAGGAATCTCCAGTGTTTTTAATGTGAATAAGTGGAAAGTGAAGTTGCCAATTAATGAGATGGGGAAAACTGAATTCTAGTTTTGAACATACTAAATTTTAGCTGCTTCTCAGACCTTCAAGTAAACATGACAAGCATACAATTAGATATATGGGCTTGGAGTTCAAGGTTGACTTTTAAGCTGGGGATATAGATGATATTTAAAAATAATGAGCCTGGATGAGATTATCAAAAGAGTGATTGTGGGTAGATAGGGAGAAAAAAGACAAGGACAGATTTGGGAGTCACCTATAACAGTTGTATTTCACATTCATTCTAAACATTATTTAATTAATGTCCACTTCTCACACTAACCACAACAGAGAAGAAATGAAAACCTAGGAAAAATTATGCAGGTAAGTTCTTCTATTTCCCTTTCTTCCCAGTGACCTTCTCAGTTATGCTTTCCCTAAACTACCCATTTAAAATTTCAATTGTCTTCATCACCCTCTCATCCAATTAGTATTCCTAATATTCTTTTTCCTCCTTATTTATACTAATAAAAGGGTAATATGCTAATTAGACTGGACATCCTTCCAGACAAAGCCGCAATAGCTGCAAGGGCCAAGGGCAGGCAGCTACAGCGACCGGCAGTGTCAGCAGCAGCGGGGTGATGGAGGCAGTGGCTTCCCCTGATTGGCCAGGTTGCCTCCCACAGAGGGAGGCCAGACTGTGCCTTAAGCCTGGTCCTCCCGGGGAGTGAGCCTAAGTCATCTTTTGGCTTTTAGTTATCCCAGTCCTTACCCTTCAAACACAGGTGACTATTTGTCCCTCTCAATTTATCCCATCTCAATTGCACACAAAAGCTTACACTTATTTATGTTTATTCAACAATATGCCAATAATTACATATAATACTCTTTTCTGCTGACACAAATAGAAATACATCAAAATAAAAGTTTAATTCTGTTCAGAATTATTGCATTAAAAGTTAAGCATAATTATACCGTATATAGTATAACATACTTTGTTCTTCTGTTCATATATATTTTGTTGGCAATTCCATGAAAGAAGATGAAGCCATTATCTCGTATTTAACATCTCCAGGGACTAAAATGTTTGAGCAGAAAGTGAATAGATGTCAAAACTACAAATTGGGATTAAGTTTGGTTGACTCAGTCACAGAAAAAAAATGTGAGATTTCAGATTTCCCTGCAGGTTCCCTCACAAGGGAAAATGTTATCTCATGATTATGAAGATATTATGGTGCAATGTCTTAATACTTATGGTTTTTGTTCCTTTACCCTTGATTCCTTACAGAGTAGTCATGCACATTTTCATTAATAGACTAAATGGGTTACAAGGAGCAAGTTTAGGAGTGTTTCTTTATATTTTTGTATGGGAAAGAAATAATTTTGTCCCAGAATTTCTTTATACCAAAATTTCAGTTTCTAGCCTACCATTTGACAGGAATCTCTACATACCATAAGTTCACCACTGAGTCTTCACCACCAGAGTGCTTCACCACCAGACCAAGAGTAGTTACAAATCTGAAAGAATTGAATGTTAATCATTCCAGTCCATTAAAGTCCCAAGGACCATCAATATATTCAGAACAAAAAGACAAATAAACAAACAAAACAGAACTGCTTGATTTTAGAGTTTGGTAGAAAATGGTGAGAATCTTAGGAAATGTCCAGGCTAAAAGTAACTGTGTTGGAAAGAAGTTAGCATTAAAACTACAATATTCTTTGGGAGCTTGGGCAACATTGTCACCTTGGAAGGCTAGAACTTCTGAAGTTTATCAACAGATCCCACCATCACATAAGTATCCACAGTATCCCGTATGAGTTAATTCACATGCTGCATTATTACATGTATTCCTATACCAGAAGAAAACTGTGGATCTGAGAAAATGTAGTACTTTCCAACTTATAGAGTCTGTCAGAGAACAAGTTCTACATGGCTAATTTAAAGGAAGCTGGCACACAATTTAAAGATGTAATTTGAGTCATGGCTGATGATATACTTTTACTTATTTAGCCTCTTTTGCAGCTTGTTTGCATGACTTGAACAGATTTGCTGTTTCTAATCTAACTGCATTGTGTATGGCATGAGGAATGCTGATTAATTCTGTGGGTAATTATCACACACACACTGCCAATGTTGTACATTTGGATCCTGCATTACACAATCTACGAGTGCATCCCTTATGTTATTAGCGGAAGTTGAATGCAATAGGTAAATAAGCCTGTTCTTGGTTTAAATTAAAAATGACTGTTGATCCTTTTCTGTCTTTGATAGGAACTGCATGAGATGGAAGAATCTGGTGTAGGTTTTATTTGCTTTAAATAGCTTTAATTGGAATTCTTTCATTGTCCCTACAACTGTCACCAATAGTAAGCTCTAAAATATAATTTTTAATTGAAAGATAAATTTGCATTTTATTCCTGACATGAAGTTAATGTCTTACTTTGTGAACTTTCAGACAGTGAAGTTTTTCAGTGTCATTGGAGCCTTCCTGGATAACTCTTTTTGATTGTTTTGATACTTGTAGGCAACTGTCTCATCTGCTTACATTTAAAAAGAGAAGTACTAAACAAATTACTTCTAGGTGAGTCTAATTTAGAAGACTATTCACTGTTTTATTCAGTAGTGAGAGGATTTTAAACGATGGGTTATAATGTGAAAAGGGCATTTCACTAGAAGTCCTAGGACATTTCAAAAGGAAGTGTGTCACTCCTTACTATATGCTCATAGTCAAATTACAACTTATAGTAGAGTTGTGTAGGGAAAAGATAAAAAAATTAGACAACAGATACTATTAAAAAACTAATGTATCTTTATTCTTATTCTGATGTATCATAACTGTATTCCTAACTTTCTCACTCTTTTCTTGAGCTGTTATGTTGGAACCATCAAATAAGATCACTTGATTTCATATAATTAGCCTTCCTGTTTTCTAGAAGAGTAAATGAAGTCCTGATTTCTATGAGAATGGATGGCATTGTTCAGAATATTTTATTTCATAGTTAGTCATTTAGTCCTAAAAAAAAAAAGGTAGAAAATGTAACTAGGCACAATGGCTTAAACAATAGAAGAGAAATTTATCCAAGGTCATTGAAAAGTCCTGAGGAAAAAATAAAGCAATGATTACACTATTTTCTCTTCTTCTATCACTATGGTAGTTTCCGTTGTCTTTAATCTGGGTCTTTATCTATTTATGTTGAGGCCTCTAGCACCTCCAAACATTTATTTTCTATTGCTAGGAATTCTATAGGGGCCATTTTTTTTCTACTCATGAGTCCAGCAAGAATTCCATAATTAATTCTTTGTGGATTCCATCATCCAAAATTAGACTATATGCCCAACACTTAAGCAGTCACTATAAAGAGGGACATTTTGGTTAATCTTACATTCTGGGTGGAAACAAGCCTCTTCCAAGAACGCTTACTGAGAATGAAAGAAAAGTAGCTCTCCAGGGAAAAATCAGGGTGACTATCAGAAACAAAAAGGATATTGGTATTGGGCAGGAAAAAAAGTGAATTTGAGGGAGACAAAGATCAAGGAAGGCCTTAAGGAAAAGAAAAAAGAAAAGACAAAAAAGAAAAGAAACAAAAGATAAGAAAAGAAAAGAAAAAAGAAAAGAAAAGGGGGAGAAAAGAAGAAGGAAGTAGGATGTAGGATGGGGAAATGATGACAAATATTATCAAAAGGATCAACAGTAATTTTTAAATTGATATATATACTAGAAGCCCAGTACATGAAATTCATGCATGGAGGGGTGAGTATGGAAAGGAGGGGGGAGCGGTGCTTAGTCTGGCCTGCACCCTATCCAATCTGGGATCCCTCTTGCAATCCAGAACCACTGGCTCCTAACGGCTCACCTGCCTAATGCCCCTAACTGCTCTCCCCACCTGGTCTGATCCCCCTAACTGCCTATCTACTCTCCCCTCCTGGCCTGATCCCCCTAATTGCCTATTTGCTCTCCCCTTTTGACCTGATCCCCTTAACTGCCTATCTGCTCTCCACTCCTGGTCTGATCCCCATAACTACCTAACTGCCACCTTATCCCTTCTGCCTTCTCCTGCAACACCAGCCTTCTCACTTTCTCCCTTGGTGCTGCCTTCTCCCTTCTGCCTTCTCCCATGGCACTGGCCTTCTCATTTCTCCCTCCTGCCTTCTCCTAAGGCACTGATCTTCTCCCTCTTCCTTCTACTGCTGATCAGTCGGTTGTTACTGTGATGGCATCCTGACTAATTTGCATATTACCCCATTATAAATGCTCAACCAACTGAGCCACACTGGCCAGGACTCAACAGTCATTTAAAAAATATATATATATTTTTATTGATTTTACACAGAGAGGCATTGAGAGGGATAGAGAGTTAGAAACATTGATGAGAGAGAAACATCGACCAGCTGCCTCTTGCACATCCCCTACTGGGGATGTGCCTGCAACCAAGGTACGTGCCCTTGACCGGAATCCAACCCAGGACCTTTCAGTTCACAGGCCGATGCTCTATCCACTGAGCCAAACCGGTTTCGGCAACAGTCATTTTTGTTTTTTTGTTTTTGTTTTGTTTTGGTAATCTTCACCAGAGGATTTTTTTTTCCCCATTGAGATTTTAAAGAGAGTGAAAAGAGGGAGGGAGGGGGAGAGAGAGAAACTTTGATGTGAGAGAGACACATAGATTGATTGCCTCTTGTACATACCATGACCAGGGCAGGGGAACAAATCTGCAACGCAAGTACATGCCCTTTGGTCCTCAGGCCAATGTGTAACCACTAAACTACACTGACCAGGGCTCAACAGTCATTTTTAAATATATATATTGATTGATTTCAGAGAGGAAGAGAGACATAGAAACATTAATGGGAGAGAATCATTGATCAGATATCTCCTGCACGTCCCCTACTGGGGATCGAGCCCACAACCTGGGCTTGTACCCTTGACTGGAATCGAACCTGGGACCCTTCAGTCCACAGGTCAATCCTTTATACACTGAGCCAAACCAGCTAGGACTCATCATTTTTAATTTAAGTCAAAACTCATTTATTTACATATTATAGTGACATCCATCCACTAACACATAAGAAATGCATACATTCCTTATGGCAAATCCAAATGTACATAATAAAATGTTATGATGTTATGTTTTATTAAAGGGTTAATGTGCAAGGAAGCAGCAGGAGAGGGAAAAGAGAGAAACTGAGTTCTCCACTGGAATTCTAATAGGATAATTAATTTCCGTATAATTATGTGATAACTCTGTTTAACTTGAAAGACCCATTTTTATTAATTAGTCATGTTTATGCATAAACACACACAGGATGTGCAGCACACACGGTGCCATCGTGTCTCTGATTGGGTCTACATGAGCCCTGCACTGCTTCTGGGGAGTCTGACAGTCTTCCCAGCAAAATTCTATCCTTGTTGTTACCCCACTGCTTAACAGAAATGTGTACAAATGTTGATGGAAGAGTAGCTACAGGTTTACTAGTATATATAAGAAGATTTCTTTCAGAGAATTAAGACAAGACTATAAAATCTCAAAATACAAATCAGTTTTTAGCCACCAATTTTAACATGCATTTTATACAGATTTCTTGAATACCCTAGTAGAATTGATGTTACAAATAGCTCACACACCTAGGTAATGATATAAAATGTCAAAGTCCTCTAAAGAACCCCACTGAAAAAAGTATACAACTGAAGTAGACTCCAAACAAATGTACATTTTTAATAAGCATCATTTATATCAGATGTTGCCTGGATCAGCATGACATTTATTTTAGTTCCTCTTGCTTTTTTAAAGGAATTATTAAAATTCTTATACATGAATTTCTATTTTGTAAGAAAGGAAATATTTCAAGAAATCAAAAGTACTAGGAAAACAAAAGTAAAACAACTTTGGAAGACGTGACCTCTGTTGTGGTCTCCCTCCTACTCCACCTCAGTCCCATACAAACTCTTTCACCTAGTGACAAATTGTTCTTTCTTAATTATTATCTGAGTTGTTATTGATATTTTTTATTGATTTCAGAGAGGGAGGGTGAGGGAGAGATAGAAACATCAGCGATGAGAAAGAACCACTGATAGGCTGCCTCCTGCACAACCTACACTGAGGATGGAGCCTGCAACCTGTGCATGTGCCCTTGACTGGAACCTTGGACCCTTCAGTCTGCAGGCCAACGCTCTATCCACTGAGCCAAACCAGCTAGGGCTACCTAACAATTTTAAATCAGATATCAACACGTTTATGTTGATTCATTTGAGAATGAAATGCATTTGTTTGTTGGTAAAATGTAATCATTTTCAAGTATATAATCATGTGACAACTTCTTAACTCAAATAGACTCTTGTTCCATCTCTTATTTCACCATAACATCGCTAAAGGTGAATGACAGAGCCTCCTAACTGGGCTTTGGATTTCTGGGACTGCTCTAAGGAGAAATATAAAAGGGACTTACCAACATATTATTTGCCATTGGCTTAGTCAAGCATTTGAATATAACTATCTCACCCATTAACACTAAGGATGTATGCATTATTACCTCAAGTTTAAAAAAACACACAACTAAATAATTTTCAAATGTTGAATTCTCAGTCTTTTATCTTTCCCTACCCTGATACCCAACTTATTATATGCACAGCAGTCTTTGTTTATGCTTTATACTTACTATAAATCTTCCTTCATTTTCTCACTATAACACTTCAGGTAGGAGTGAAAACATGATTTCTCATCTGGCTCTTAAGGCACGTGATTAGATTTAGGTCTTAATTTTTAACCTTATTTCCTAATTTTACTCCTACAAAAACCAGCTGTGTTTACTTTTTGTGTTAGTATAGGTCCACCTAGAAGCAGACAATATGACAGGATTAGAGGAACCAGAACTTTACTATGAAAAGGAGTAGAAGAAGATGGGGAGAACCTTCTAGACACAATGGATGGCCGAAACCAGTTTGGCTCAGTGGCAGAGCGTCGGTCTGCGGACTGAAAGGTTCCGGGTTCAATTCCGGTCAAGGGCATGTACCTTGGTTTCGGGCACATCCCCAGTAGGGGGTGTGCAAGAGGCAGCTGGTCGATGTATCTCTCTCATGGACGTTTCTAGCTCTCTGTCTCTCTCCCTTCCTCTCCGTAAAATATCAATAAAAATATATTTAAAAAAATAAACACAATGGATGTGTAACACTCGGGTAAAGAGAGTGCAGGATTGCACATCTGTGGGATGAGCGGTGAGTTGTAGCCCAATTCCACAATGGATCTGCTTAGGCTGTTCCACGCAAGCAGCTGATATGCTCATTCCCCTAAGGCCTTTGTCAGCATGCACAATCTGGAGAAAGTTAAGTCTCAAGGAAAGTGCCCCTTCTTCACGCTCCCCCCCTACCCCCACAAGCCAATGAATTATTTCTTACCCAGTCTTACATTTTGACCCTCTTGATTAAGTACTTTCTAAATGCAATCCCAGGGCTACTTTCCTGGCTCTTGCTGGCACAGGCTAGCTAAATCTTACAAGTGCATTCCTCTCTAGTCTTTTTCCTCCCTTATCAACACCCAGCTGTGTGATTTGGGCATTTAACTTTAGTCACAGTCCTGGAAGCCAGGAAAGCAGGTAGAGATAGGCCCTTAGGGAGACACCCGCTGCTTTGCTAGAGAGTGGTCTCTGCTGGCATATTCTAAGTGGGGAGGGGAGGGGGGAACCTTTAAACTACCTCTGTGAGCTCTGAGGGATCAGGGAAAAGCCAACACCCTCAGGGACATCATGTGTTCCTATCCCCTATTTTAAGATCCCAGGTTTTCCCAACCAGAGCCTTGAGTTTAGCATAACAGATATTCAATTTCTGAGTATTTTAAGGTCTCTGGAACTCTGCGACTCTATCAGATATTTGGTCTGCTATTTAGCGGTTCTGCTTTTCCATTCTAGGAGACCAGGGCTTATTATAGGCTATAAGAATTCTTCTGGCTGTCAATATCAATACAAGTTAGCAGTAAGCAGCCAACTCTCCCTTCTTTCTAAGGCCTGAGCCATTATATGTGAAAGGCAAATCATCACCCCTTGAAATCTAGCAATTGGGACTTGTGCCAGGGACTTTCTGTGGCCCACCTTCCACTCAGAATGGGTAGTTCATGAGCCCTAACCAAATGCCTATCTTACCTCTTGTTTTCTCAAACCATTGTCAGTACCACTTGCATTAGTTGGGGTCCCTAGAGAAGCGAATGCCAAAAGAGGGTTAGACATGCAAGGGATTCAATGGGCAAAGAAGCAGCAGAATGAGAGGGAAAGTTTTTGGCCATGGTATAGACTTCACAGCTGTGGTAGGAGAGAGGCAAGAAAGAGGAATTAGGTAAGAAAAGATTCAGACTGCAGCATAGTTCCCAGAAACATGGTTTGGCCAACGGGAGTCCTTGAGCCACAACCCACATTGGAGAAGGCCCACCTGGGAACAACTGGGAGAAGGGGTGGCATTAGAATGAATGAGAGATAAGGATAGAGGGACAATAGCTGGGGCCATCAGTCACTTCTGTCCCCCATAGCAGGAGATGTAAGCAGTGCATTTTCATGGACTCCACAGTTGCCATTTCCTGAACAAATAGATGACATATTCATTGAGACCATGCATTTGGGAGTCAGATTGAGATCAAATACTATTGGGCCAACTACTAACTATGTTACCTTGGACAAGTTAATATATATATGATCTTCCGTTTTTACACATTTCAATTTATAATAATTTTTGTTTTCAAACAGCCATTGGAGGGATTAAAACGGACCATTCGCGTAAAACCTGTCATTGTCATTATAATGTCCAAAGTTCAGTCATTCAAAAAATGCAGCTTTCTTTTCTTTTCTTTTCTTTTCTTTTCTTTTCTTTTCTTTTCTTTTCTTTTCTTTTCTTTTCTTTTCTTTTCTTTTCTTTTTTATGACTGAACTGGGTTTCATGTTGATCTGTACTCCTAGCTGGCATTAGAAACGAAATCAGGTAGTTTTGTGTCTTGGTTAGAAAGCACAATGATTATGAGCACTATTTAGAATCAGACCATTAGGATTCAGATACCACCTCTGCCATTTCTAATTGAATGACCTAGAATATGTTACTTAACCTCTTTGTAGCCAAGGTCTGTTATCTAAAATGGTGGCACCATTACAGTTAATCCCTTATGATCCAGTTATGACAACAATTGGTAAGAATAATGTCTGGTCCTATTAAGTACTTGATCAAGGCTGTCTCTTAATATCCTTACACTTAGGTTTGAATGGGTACCATCCTGTTTTTGGTATCTTAACCCCCGAGATTTAATTATACCTTCCAAAGTCAAGGTAGGATGGAGTACGGGTCTTCCTTAGGAACCTAGCAGCATCTAAGCCCCAGCTTCCTCCTGGGTTATCTCCCACGTGTTCTCTGTCTGTGGAATCTTTATTTAGTCTGAGTGAGAAGGTCTGGTCCTTTATTCATTGTTTATGGCATAAACTGTATGCCTTGAATGGTTCAGGGCTTAGTTTTTTTCACTGCAAAAGCCTTGCCTTTTGAGGTTTAAATTTTTTAGTTTTTGAAAAGCAAAAGGTTTTTCTTTATGTTTTGTGATATCCTGTCACTCCCCTAATGTGTGAGGAAGAATAAGGAAAGGGGGAAAGAGTTAAAAAGGAAATACATTAGCAGACGCAAATCTTAGTTAATATCTCAAAATATTTTTCCTCTACAATGTTTCTGTTTAGGCTCCTCTCTGTTCCTGAAATTCCTTTTGCCTACCAATTGAACTCTTATATATCCAAGTTGAAATTTGGATGCATCTTTTCATTGAAAGCATACTTTAATTATTCTAGTTCAAAGTGCTTTCTTCTGGCTTATTAATGTAGACGTTGCCACTTTCATTTTAAATTGGCCTGTATATACTATATACATATACTATTGTTCTCACTAGACTACATGTTCCTTGTGAGCTGGGAATAAACCTTAATTCATTTTTGATGACTATATTCTCTTAATACCTTACATGGGGCTTGACACAAATATATTAATACCTAAACTATTTGAAGGTATTAATTAAGCAAATTACAGGAAACTGGTTATAGCAAAGGATTACAGATCTGTCTGAATCTCTCCCTTTGGTTTCATGGTCTCCTTAACAGGCCTTATCTGTTGCTATGAATCCTTAATGTTCATGTAAGTAGGCACAACACGTTAATCTTTATTTCAGTTAAAAAATATTAAGCACACCATGTACTAGCTATTTTACCAGAGTTGGGAGACACACAATTGAATAAGACTTACCATCAAAGACAGAGACTCTTAAGAGAAGCAATTTAGGTGACACAGATACCTAGCCAAGGCTGACCATGGCAACCAGAACTTTGTTGGAGGAGGAAGGACTAAACAGTACCATTGGAATTATGCATACGCTACTTGGGAGCACATGGCTAATGCCTTTTGTTTAGCCCAGGGAAGTATTGAAGGAGGCTGTGACCAAGCTGAAGCTCAGAGGATGAATAGCAGCCAGGCAAACACAGCAGAGTGTCAGGTTTGACAGTGTAAGCAAGAACATGGCAAGTAAAGCAAAGTGTGTGTGTGTGTGTGTGTGTGTGTGTGTGTGTACTTTATGTAATTAAAAAATCATGTTTGTTTATATTTTAGCCAAAATACAATTTCTGGGCAATATGATCATGGTTCTATGCTGTCACTTAATTATTTTATTTTATTTTATTTTTATTTTTAATTTCTTTATTGATCATGGTGTTACATAATTGTTCTCATTCCCCCCATTCCCATCACTTAATTATTTTATCATTTTATCCTCTGTGTGCCCAGGCACTGCCCTTATAAGCCTGAAAATCATACTCCTTAATATTGTTATGAACTTCAAATGAAGTAATGCATTTAAAGTACTCAAAAGTGTCCAACTCAGTACATTTTAGATCATGCAGATTAAATATCATTTTCTCCCTTTTTTTTGCAACTTTTCTTAAGAAGTACTTCCCATTTAACATCATGAGATTTTTGTTTGTAATCCAGAGATTCTTAGTAATGAGAATCAGTAGAAAAAGGGGTCCATTTCCCAATTTAATAGAAACTCTTGGGTTTTCTTATAAAATTGCATATTCATTTGGCTTTCCTTGTACTCCTTAATTTCAGAAATCCTGCATTGCTTCAGTGACCTACCATTAGTGGGGGAGAGTGTAGTGTGGCATGTTACTCAGGGATGTTGAGACAGAATGCCTTTGAACTTAGCATTATAGATATTCTAGGTACAGCACAGATACAGCTCCATTTTAGATTAAAATATTTGAACTATCTGACCTCAGGTCTCCTCATGTCTCACCCATCCATGTGTGGCGAAGACCAGGAAACACCAAGGAGGCACGCTTATTCTGAGTGCTCTGCATACTCAATGGCTTCTAATAAGAGCTCCATAATCAATCTATTCCTTTGTTGTTGCTTTTTTTCCTGAAGAAAAAGGTGACATATTTTAAAAAAATATTTGTCTACAATGAATCAAGAGAAAATAGAAATGCACAGTAAAATATCCAACATTTTGACTCAAACATCAAAATTTTTAATTTATGGCAAAGAAATTTCACAATGATAAACGTTACTTTATGCAAGAATGGATTTTGGCTTGCCTGTAATATCAACTTGTTGGAGGAAATGGTTGGGAAGTGCAGTGTAGGAATTTGGAATGTATTACAATGTTTTTCATGGCTCACACTCGTTAATTCAATGTTTAAAACCTGTTCATTTTACAGCTATATGCATCAGTTATATTTACAAAACTTTCATTTAGCCAAAAGTGATTAATATTAAGATTTTATTTCCATGATTTTTTATTTCTGGCTTATACCATATTTTGTTTTGGAAGGTCAATATTAACTACCCATTATGCACACAGGGAGTTTGTAAAGTGGCATAACTCTTAAAACTAAAATGTAGATAATACAAATATGACATTCTACACTCTATTTTACTTGTTAAAACCACATAACTCAAGGAAAATAGGCTTCAAAAAATGGGATACTTGATGACATTATAATTTAGGACTAACGTATAGTTAATTCATAAAATAATATTGTGAGTTAATCTACCACTGTAATTATAATGCTACACGATGACCCAACAATCCCATATTGATGTGGCATGCTGATGTGTTATAAATTGCTACAATAAAGCTACTTTATACATGAAATTTCCTATACCACAAATAATTATATTTAATAATATCTTAACTTGTGTAATGTTACGCAAACTTTAAATTGTAACAATTTTTATAGTTTCCTTCAACCTCACACTAAACGAGTGCAACATGGGCTCCATTAGAAGTGATAACAGTTTGGTATTTCAACACGTTGTGCTAACATTCACTAACTATGTACAAGTTAAAATATCTGAACTCTTCTAATCCTCATAGGAAACCTCTGAAGGAGGGACTGCATGGTCCTCATCTTACAGAAGAAGAAACTAAGACAGAAACCAAGGTAACATAACTGCTCCTTGTAGAGAAGTGTCTGATGTGGCATCCACATTCTTAATCTCTCCGTCACACTGCTTTATGTCATCTTTTCCTTAGCACTCATGAAGTTTTGCATTTATCTCATACATAATGTCTAGTTAGGTTATTTTTACACCACCCGATTAGAACCTTCAATCAACTATTTGATTTATTTGAAGCGAGTTCCCTATTTATAGAACATAAAAAATGGTAATCAGTTTAGCAAACAATTAATTTGTACATGCACAGTTAATAGTAACTATCTGTTACCAATTATTGGGAAGGCATGTGTTATTCTATGCAAAGCCTGGGCCCAGGTCTTCTCATTTTTGCTCTTATTTTCCTGTCTTCCTTTCAGAGCCCGCATTGTCCTTGCAGATCCCGCCGGCTGAGCAGGCTGTCATTTCCTGGACAATCTTCCAAGCTGGCAGACATGCTATTCCAAGGCTCTCGCACTTGTTATGAGTTTTGTGGGAGATTTACAGATTCCTTCTGCAGATATCTCATTTTCCTGCTGATTCGACTGCCTGCTTTCCTTGCAGTAAATCCTTATTATCTCACCTTATTTCTCCCTCTTCTCCTTCCTTTCTAGTCATGCTGCCGCTGCTTCTGCCCACCTATCACTAAAACTCACTTCCCTTTATCTTTGTGCTGTTGGCATTCTCATTTAGACATCATTCTTGTTTTGTCTACTTGTTTATTTGTGGACATATGCAGGCCTTCCTAATTTTTCTTTTTCATTTGTCCGCCTCCCACCCTCTCCCCTCCCCAGCGAACATCATCATTTTGTCAGAAATACCACCTTCTGGGTAAAACCACCAGGAATACATTTCTCCCCCAGGAGATATGACAAAACCTTTCTCTCCAATGCCGCCTGTTCTTTCCCTTTAAAGCATTTCTCTGCTGAAGCAGCTAAGTGGCTGCACAACATAATCCTGTAGAAAGCTGGCAGAAATGCTATTTCAGAGCATTTGTGTTTAACTCCTTACTGTCCATGTTGTACAAGCTGCAGAAGCACACGAATGCTCATCCAATACATTTCCACCCGGCACACACTCTTTAAGCTTTGAGGCTCTCTGTCAGCCCTTTGAGACCCTGCGTTATGTTTTTTTTTCTTCTTTGTTGTTCCAGTGTGACCTACCCCCATCCCCGCACCTCTACCCCCACCGAAGGCTAAACATATGGATTACATCAACGGGCTGCAGTTCCCCCTGGCTTCTGGGATGGGTTCAGGATTCAGGGAGACGCTAGCAGGGAGCAAGGACATGGAAGCAGGGGTATTTGTAACCTCAGTTCTCTCCCTGTGGGCTTGCTTCAGGGTGGTGGCCACTCTGTGGAAAGGCCACTTGCCACGGGAGGCCCTCGTCCTGTAACGTCCCTCTCTGGGTTCTATGATCACTCCTTCCTCTTCTCCTGCAGGATGGCTGTCCTCTGTGCTAGCTTCCAAGTTCTGGCTTGTCCATTATTGTTCTCCCGCATTCCTGCCACGTCTCTTGATCTTACCATTTCATGGGGAAGCACTCCTTACTGGTACATCACAAGCTCTGAACATAGCATCTGTCTCCTGAACGGACTGACACAGGCTCTGAATACACCATGTGGGGAGATTAGATCCAGGTGTTGCCGTTTACAGAACGTCCACTGTAGACATGGAGCCAATTACGCGCACACAGAAATGATGGGCACAGGATAGAAACATGCATAGGATACAGAGAGGTCACACGATAAAGCAGGGATCGGCTCTATCTGGGAAGAGGGGGTCAGAGAGGCCTTCCTGGAGTGCTGTTTGAGGGGTGCCTCGAAAGACGAACTGCATGCCAATAGGTCAGTGGAAGGGCGGGGCTGAGGCTGGGGTAGAAAGGCCATTCTCAGATGAGAGAAGTGAAGCAAGAAAGCCTGGGATATTACTGTGCACGGATTTAACTGCAAAGTGACAATAGCCAGAGCTTACCATGGGAGAAGGAGCATGTAAGTCCAGAAAAGTCTGCAGATCTCAGAGGGTCTAACATGTCCTACTAAGGAATTTGGACCTCGTTCCACATGTCATGGGGAGAGGAGTTGGTGTGCTAAGGGGTGGAAAACTGAGTTTGTCCTTAGACAGAGAACTTCGGTGACATTTGAAGGAGAACAGGACTGAAGACATGAAGAACAAAGAAACAGGGGAAGAGAAAAGAGACTGATTCAATGAATAATAACATAAAAAAGACGGTGAAAGGGCAGAAGTCATAAAAATTGGCCATGTGTTGGAAATGGCGGTGGAGACAAAAGAGAGCCATAAGATGATGCCAGGTTTCTGGCATAGGGGTGGATAGCGCTGTTTCATTAGACTTTCCGTGTGAGGGAAGGATAAGATTTGGTGTAAAATAATAAGAATGCACAGTTCACATTGAGGATGAGCTTTTTGGGCAACATTCTCATGCAGAAACTGAGGTTCAGAAGAGTTCTTGACCAATAGTATAGGTTTGTGCATCACCACAAAATAAATGTAGCTGCTGCTATGGAAATGGTTGAAGTTGCTTAGGAATGTTGTTTCACTCAATAAGAGAGGAGCAAGGATAACCAAATCTATGTAATTATTTAAAAACTGAAGTTATTTAATATTCAGAGTATGCTAAGCATTTTGATAATTAATTTCTCACATACCTTAGATCTGTACCACACAGCTAGCTTATAGACATCTTATTTTCCCAATTACACAAATTAAGGAAGCCTGGCTTAGAGAACTAGCTAAGGTCCCAACAGCATAAACTAGCACAACTGAGGCTAGAATTCAAATCTTTTCACCCTTCTCTAGTACTTATCCTGTCATCTGATTGCTTTTTTGTTTTTTGTTTTTGTTTTTGTTTTGTTTTTTTGTTTTGTTTTTAGTAATACTTATACATATAGAGCAAGGAACAAAAAAAATCAGAAAAAAATATAGACAAAGGATCTTTGGGATCCATTAAAATGGTTCTAGTGATAGAAAAGTCTGTCTATACCAGCCATGGGCAAACTACGGCCCGCAGGCCGGATCCAGCCCGTTCGGCTGTTCTATCTGGCCTGCGGAGCCAAAAGAGTGGAGGGTTCTCTTGCTCTCCCCTCCGCTCCTTCACCAGCAGCCCAAGATGAGAGTGCCAGCATGGTCAGGTTGCTTTTGTCACCCTCTGGTCCAGTTTAAGAACCCATTGTAGCCCTCGAGTCAAAAAGTTTGTCCACCCCTGGTCTATGCTTTTATAAGATGCCATTATTTAAAACATTTTATTTTGAAGAATTCAACCTTATTTATTTCACATGTTTATAAATTGCTTCAAATTTCATTTGGTAACTTTTTTTATTTTCTTAAACCTACTTTGTCCTCACAGTGACTGCCACTGTAGTATTTGCTCACTATCATTTGACTATTCCACGCAGTAGCACATTGCAGCTGAGTTTAAGGAACCAGAGCTCCAAAGACTGGCATATCCGTCTTTCAGAACCGTCACAATTTTCACTGATAGTTCAGAATTACACAGGAGTATAGATCTTGAAACTAATTTGGAAAAAGGGCATTTGTACCAGGTTCCTGCTTCACACTTCCATAGTAGTTTTCTGAATTGTAATCTGAGTCAATGAATTGGAAATGCCTTGGGAAGGAAAATGCAAAGATAAGAGTTCTTAGATTAATGTTAATGCTATGCATTATGCAACATGACCCAAAAACTAGAATATTCTTACTAGATAGATGATGCCATTATATAATAATTTATGGCTGACTTTCACAGGAACAATTGGAGACTTCCATGATTTTCTAAAAAAAAAAAAATATAAAGAAAGAGTTAATCAGAAAAGCCCTTTACATTCCTAATCCCAATTTCTGAGTATTTTGCTGAAGCTTTAAGTTAGCTTTCAGAAAAAAAAGGGTTGAATAAAAGTAGACCCATCATCCTGGTCTGCTTCACTCTGCAGATGAGAAGAAATAATGAAACTGACAGAATGCCACCATCATCAAAGTATATGCAAATCTGGTGGCAAGAGGATAAGAAAGCCCTTTCCTACTTGTTTCTATTTGCTTAGCAAAATAGGAAACAAAATCATCATCTGAGAGTCAGAGGGTATGGTGTTGGTGATTGGAAGAGAAAGGAGGGGTAAATGCAGAAAGGTAGAAGTATAGGACAGGAAAGTGAATGGGGAAAATAAAAAGATTTAAGAGGCTGGGAAAAGTTCACTTGAAGCTTGTGGTAGTTGATAATTAAAAGTAAAACACACTTTCTCTTCACCCATGTTCACCAGAGGAGTGCAACCTAAGGTTAAAAGAGAGTTAGATTGAGCAGGAAACACTGTGAGGAGATAGAAGGGGCTAGGGAGCTGCATTCATGTAATATGATGATTATAATGATGTAACATTAGTAAGTTAAGGAGAAAGAATATGAGGAATCATGAATAGTAAAAATCATGATATTCAATAGATTGAATTGGTAGATATTTCAAATAAATATTATAATGGGCTACCTTAGAAAATGTGATGGATTAAAATAATAACTACCTTAAATTTTAAATATTTAATTGTACAAAACAAAATAAAAAATAAAAGAATAGCAAACACTCTAGATCAGGGGTGGGCAAACTTTTTGACTCGAGGGCCACAATGGGTTCTTAAACTGGGCCGGAGGGCCAGAACAAAAGCAACCTGACCATGCTGGCACTCTCATCTTGGGCTGCTGGTGAAGGAGCAGGGGGGAGAGCAAGAGAACCCTCCGCTCTTTCGGTTCCGCGGGCCAGATAGAACAGCCGAACGGGCCGGATCCGGCCTGCGGGCCGTAGTTTGCCCACGGCTGCTCTAGATCCTAAAATTTTATCTTAGACTAATTGTAACAAAAGGGTATGAAGACAGACATAAGGGACATTTCCTCTTTTTGCTAGACATCTGGTAGCCTAGTTTAAAATACATATTTGAACAGTATTCTCTTGATTATATGCTAAACAAAGTGTGTATGTTTCATGCATATAAATTCATGAATATTTCACAGTTAGATTTTAATTGATTTTTACATAGTAAACTTATCATATAAAGTGGGACCAAGCCATATTCAATGTCTATTTAAAATTCATTCATTTTCAAAGGGCACTAGCTAAGAAAATATTTTAGCTATATAACCTTATATATCATAATTTCTTGGCAAGACTGACTTATATTTTATATTTCCCATTATTAAAGAGGAATTCTGAGAATGCCAATGGTATAAGCATTTTGGAAACATTTACTAAGTCTAGGGCCAGACAAATTTTAAAAAGCAAATGCTCTAATAAAATTTGTGACACTGATTTCAAGATGGTGCATACCAATTACACTAGGCATTAGTATCTCTGTTTAATACATCTTCACCTCAACACTGGGTTTCCTTATTTTATTATTCACTAATTTTATGATATCTCATATATATTTTAATTGGCATTTATCTTTTTATTGGCATGATTTAAATCTTTCCCTAAATTTAGTCTCTTATATTTAGTTTTTTAGGTTTCATCCCATTTCTTTTGTCTACTTTTATACTGGACTTTCAGTCTATTTCTTAACAGCTTCTAAAGCCTTTCAAAATATGATATTAATTCTTTAAATTTTTGACAAATACTTGTTAAATTGTTTGCTTTTAATCTTCTTATTCAGGGGTTTTGACATATGCATTTTAATTTATATGTAGTCACTCAACTATCATAATTGTGCACCCAACTATCATCATAATGACATATATTCTTATTCCCACTTTGTATACTAGAAAATAGAGATTCAGAGAGGTGGAATCATCTGCTCTAAGCACCCCAGACTAAAGTTTTAATGCAGATCTCTCCGGCCCCAGAACTCATACATTTTCCAGTGTTATACTGTAACTGGGTCCACAAAGCCTGATAATGAGAGGATTTACAATGAAACATGTAAGAAGGAGATAATGTGAAAGCATAGTGAAGAAGGATCATATTTGGAAAATATAAGTACAATCATGGCAAGAGTTAAAGAAAATGGATCCTCAGAACAAAGGACAGTGATGAGTTGACAATTACTCCAAGATTTTCTGTGTAGCTGGCTGCTGATATAGTGGCATTAGCCAGTGTGACAAAGACACCAGGTACAGAGCTCTGTCACTGCAAGATGATAAGCTGAATTGTCTTCTCCACATTTCATTTCTGTTAGTGACAGTAGATACAGTTTGAAATGCCTACTACAGAAAACTCTCTCCAAGTTGGGCGGAGAGGCCAAGTTCACGGCTAGACAAGTAGATTCGGACAGGTTTTCTGTATGCAGATGGAACCAAATGACATGCCAGATGTTTGGTGTATGGCAAGAGCAGGAAACCTATTAATTTCCAGAGGAAACTCCATGGAATCAGTTTAAGAAGGAAGAAGAAGCTAAGACAAAGAAGGGGAGTTTCTGCTAAAATACAATATATAGGTTCCTGAAAAATTCTGTGTTTCATAACATTTACTGGTAAGAAAGAACAGCAGGCTATATAAGAGAATAGGTTTCAGGGTAGACCACTTGAAACTTGCATAATTTTGTGGAACTAAGAAAATTTGAAAGTTAGTAATTAGTGCACTTACCATAACCAGTAACAATCCTAATAAAAATATTAACACACTTTAAAAGATGTGTTAAGCTCCTAACACATGAAGAACTACTAGAGTAAATACATGAAGTTTACCCTTCTGAAAATAGGTTAAGGCAGATTTATGAAAGTATTTCAACAAAAGGTTGAGGTCACTAAGATAAGAGGAAAATGCACAACTATCAAAGACAGTGCAATACATTTCCAAGAGAGAGTGTGGGATGAATAAGCGTTATTCCCAGGATGATATCCCGGTACACACTTGCTGGGTTTAGCTGTGGGAGAACTTAGAGGAACAAAATAGTAATACACTGCAGAAAAAAAAACTGTGCATAAACCAATGCAACTTCCATGTTATATTGATATTGTCCTCTTATTTACAATTCATGATTGAGGGACTTTGCCCACAGAATTAGAGCAAACCGTATTTCATATTTCAAGTCCACTAAAATCAGTCCTCCCATCCTTGATACTCTTTTACTTGCTATGTAACTTTCCTTTTTGGCTGTTATCATCCTAATATATAAAAAGACAAGGGCTATCATGACCGAAACAACTGGATGGATGATTGAATAGCAGGCTGCATGGGGCAACAAGGCCAGTAGAGGGGTTAGTGAGGGCTTTCTCTGTATAGTATCATGTCTTCTGTGAATAATGACAGTTTTAGTTCTTCTTTTCCAATTTGGATGCCTTTCACTTCTGCTTCTTATCTGATTGCAAATGACTAGAACTTCCAGTACTGTGTTGAACAGGAGTGGTGAAAGGGGGAATCCCTGTCTCGTTCTTATTCTTAGGGGAAATAGTTTTAGTTTTACTGATTGAGTATGATGTTAGCTGTAGGTTTGCCATATAATGCTTTTATTATGTTGAGGAATGATCCTCTATTCCCATTTTGGTGAGTGTTTTTATCAAGAAAGGGTGTTGAATTTTATCAAATGCCATTTCTTAATCAATTGCTATGCTTTATGTGATTTTTCGTCTCTCAATTTGTTTATGTGTTGTATCATGTTTATTGATTTGTGGATATCATACTAGCCTTGCATTTCTTGAATAAATCCTATTTGGTCATGATGTATGATCTTTCTAACATAAGGCTAGATCAGATTTGCTAGAATTTTATTGAGGATTTTAGCATCTATGTTCATCAGAGATAATGGCTTGTAATTCTCTTTCTTTGTATTATCTTTATTTGGTTTTGTTCTTAGGGTAAGGCTGGCTTCATAGAAAGAGCTTGGAAGTATGTCTTCCTCATGGATTTTTTGGAATAGTCTGAGAAGGATTGATTTTAGTTCTTTGAATGTTTGGTAAAACTCCCCTGTGAAGCCATCTGGTCCAGGGCTTTTGTTTGTTTAAAGTTTTTTTTAATTACTATTTCAATTTCAGTAGTACTTATCAGTCTGTTCAGGTTTTTTTATTCTTCCTGATTAAATTTTGGAAACTTGTGTTTTTCTAGGAATAACCATTTTGTCAATGTTGTCCAATTTGTTGGAGTAGAATTGTTCATAGTAATTTTTTTACAATCCTTTGTATGTCTGTGAGGTCAGTTGCTACTTTACCTCTTTCTGATTTTGTTTATTTGGGTCCTCTCTTTGTTTCTTGGTGAGCCTAGCTAGAGATTCTTCAGTCTTATTTATCCAACTCTTGGTTTTATTGATCTTTTGCATTTTTTTCTCTCTATGCCATTTATTTCCAGTTTGATCTCTATTATTTCCTTCCTTCTGCTTACTCTGGGCTTTTTCTTGTTGCTCTCTTTCTAATTCTTTAAGTTGCAGGGTTGATAATTTATTACAACTTTTTCTTGTTTTTTGAGGTAGGCCTTCAGAGCTATGAACTTTCTTCTCAAGATTACTTTCACCGTGTCTCATAGATATTGGTTTATTGGTCTTTTTTCATTGTCATTTGTTTCCAGGATGCTTTTTTATTTTTTCTTTGATCTCTTTGGTAACCCAATCATTGTTTAATAGCATGCTATTTAGTCTCAAAATATTGGGTTTTTAAATTGTTTTTCTTGTAGATTATTTCTAATTTTATGCCATTCTGATATGAGATGCTTGATATGATTGCTATGCTCTTGAATTTGAAGAAATTTTGCCTGTGTCCTAATATGTGATGTATATTTGAAAATGTTCTATGTGCACTTGAGAAGAACGTATATTCTATAGCTTTGGGGTGAGATGTTATGAAGATGTCAATAAGTCCATCTGATCTAGGGAGTCATTTAAGATTGCTGTTTCTTTGCTGATTTCATTGTTTAGAGGATTTGTCCAGTGATTTCAGTGGGTTATTAAAGTCCCCTACTAAGATTGTATTGGTGTTGAAGTCTCCCTTGATATTTTCCAGAAGTTTTTGTGTTTGTTTTTTTTAAATAAATTTGGATATTCCTGTATTGTTTATGTATATGTTTATCAGAGTTATATCCTCTTGTTGAATTGCTCCCTTTAGATTTATGAAATGGCCTTACTTGAATCTTGTTATGGCCTACACTTTGAGGTCTATGTTGTGAGATATAAGAATTGCTACCCTAGCTTTTTTCTCATTTTCATTTGCCTGAAAAAAATGTTTTTCCCATCCCGTCACTATCAGTCTGTGTGAGTCCTTTGTTCTGAGTTAGGTCTCTTGTAGACAGTAAATATATAGGTCATGTTTTCTTATTCATTCAGATGCTCCATTTTGATTGGACCATTTACTCCATTTATATTTAAGCTTATTATTGATAGGTACTTGTTTGTCATTATTTTCATTTTTTATGCCTCTGTTCTTTTCCCCTTTTTATTTCTTCTTTTTATAGCAGTCCCTTCAGCATTTTTTTTGCATTCTTGGCTTGGAGGTAATAAACTCTCTTGCCCTTTTTTGTCTCTAAAGCTCCCAATTCCCCCTTTAATTTTGAATGATAGACTTGCTGGGTACAGTATTCTTAGATTCAGTCTCTTGATTTGCATCACTTTGTATATCCATTCACTTCTGGCTTGATGTGTTTCTGTTGAGAAATCAGTTGATATTCTAAAGGGAGAGCCCTTATAGATAACTTTATGTCTCTCTCTGATAGCCTTTAAAATTCCAACTTTGTCTTTTTTTTTGAATGGGGTTATTTTTGTCTTTCCATTTTTGTTGTTCCTTTGTCATTGTTTCTATGTATCAAATCAAACTGCTATGCCACCTAAATTTTTTTAGTATAGGACCTAGTGGTGCAATCTCTCTTGTCTTCCCGGCTGGGCAATCTAGGAATGCCCCCTACTTGTGCTATTTGTGTTCTCTTATTGTAGTTGGGTCTTGAGTGTTATTGTCTCATTCATTCATGGATGGAGTCTCATCTCCTCTCAGGGTATTTGGTTATGTGGCTTGCTCTCTACCACATTGACCAAACAGCATAAAATACAACTTGATAAGATAGGACACTAAGGGAACAAAACACAAATGACACTGATAGCCCCAATATAAGTGATTACAAAAGAAAAGAGAATTAGGGGAGAGAAAAGAGTGCATGATATTGAGGGAAAACAAAAAATGGTAAGAGAGAAAAGAAAATGAAGTAGAAGAGAGAGAGAGAGAGAGAGAGAGAGAGAGAGAGAGAGAGAGAGAGAGAACCGTAGAACAAACAGATAAGCCAAATAATGCAAATAACAAACACCCAGAAGAGAGGGTGGGGACAGAATCTGTAGAGGCAGAGCTTAATTACAGAAAGCAAGGTTAAAGAATTGAATTAATATGGGGAGGACCTCAGTTCAGTATAGAGGAGGTAGAAAAAGGATGAGTGGATAAGAAGAAAAGAAAAAAAATATTAAAAATTAAAAAATAAGATAAAATAACAATAAGAAATAAAATAGAATTTTCTTTTCTTTCCTCCCAAACCCCTCCCTCCCCAAACCATCAAAAACAATTTGACCATACTACACAGCCAACTAAATGAGTTTACAATAGATGGAAATAGTGAACTGTACTTCTTTTAACAAGTCCAAACTGTTCTATAGATAAAAGTTAGACTACATTTCTTCACTACCAGTGTGCTTCCTATATTCTAGTAACATTTTTCTTAAGCTTATAGACCTTTTACTTTTGTATATTTCCCTGACTGCATTTGTAAATGTGTACTCATTAAACATTAAAAAAAGAAGAAGAAGAAAGAAAGAAAATAGAATGAAGAAAAACAATGCAAAAAGAGCCCAAACTAGTTTACCTCAGTGGATAGAGTGTCGGCTTGTGGACTGATGGGTCCCAGGTTCGATTCTGGTCAAGGGCATGCACCTTGGTTGTGGGCACATCCCCAGTGTGGAGTGTGCAGGAGGCAGTTAATCCATGTTTCTGGCTATCTGTCCCTCTCACTTCCTCTCTGTGAAAAGTCAATAAAATATATTTTTTTTAAAAAGAAAACAATGCAAAAAGAATAAAAAATAAAGAAACAAAAAAATAAGAAAAAAAATTAAATAAAAGATAAAAATAGTAAAAATAAAGAAGTGAAGTGTCCTTCATTTCAGCACCATGGGAGTTGATTTAAGATCCCACTCTTCTGTACTGTCTGCTACTTCTCAGTTTCCTGTTTGGTAATCAGCCCTGTATTAAGTTCCAAGTGATCCACCAGTTCTCTGTTTGTATCTATCTCCACCACCTTGATTGCCAGCAGGCAGGACCCATCTGCCCATTTAGCCTGTCTGCCCATTGTCTATCTTAATCTCTCAAGTGGCTGTTTCTCACAGGTCATAGTTAGGGAGGTTGCTGTATTGCTTTCTGGGACTGAACAGCTTCTCTTCAACCCAGTCCCTATGGGCTCTTAGGGGCTATTCACATTTTTTATGTCCTTTGTACAGTTCAGGGTTTGTCTGGGTGTGACTGTGCTGTTGCCTGGAGACTGCTGGGAGGGGCTAGCTCTTCAGGAGAAAATGACTGCTTAGGTCCAGAGGATCAGGAATGTCACAGTGCCAGACTCTCTGTCACCTCTCCCCGACCTGCTTCTTCTCCATAGCCTCTCCCCAGACTCCACAGTACTCACCTCCACCTGCACCTCAGTCAGGGATGGGTGCTTGTATTTGAAAGGTCCTATTAATAGGTTTAACAAATAAAATCAAAGACCAAAAAGAGGAGAAATAACTGCACCACTGTGAGTTTCTCTTCTCCAGGCACCACATGACTTGGGCAGTCTTCAAGCTGCCCCCTCTGAGCTCAGCCTCTTAGGGGTGTATATTTAGATCTAGAATCCCCTGCCACCAGTAGCTCTGTGGACTTTCTTTCCACAGTCAGATGTTATGTCTGTCCCCAAGGGACACAGACTTGGTGCCATGCAGCTTCCTTCTGATTCTTTCAGCTCAGAGGTTTCGCAACTCTCTCCAGCCCAGATCCCTGATTCTACCATTCTACAGGTGCCATCTGCCCTTCTTGGCTGCGTATTGTCTCATCAGCTGTGTCCACTTTGCCAATTTCATGCGGATGCTTTTTGATTTAGATGCTCCTTCTATCTGCTCCAGGTTAAGGCTTAGGACACATCTGCCTCTTCAGCTGCCATTTTGTGTCTCCTCTAGAGAAAATTTTTGAGTTGAAGTGAGGCAATATCATATTTAGACTTTGAGTAAACAGATTTGTATGAAACTGTTAAACATGGTTCAGAGAGAAGCAGTGTAAAGCTGCTAAATAATTCAGATTCTAGTCTAGACAATGATGGCCTGGACATGGGTAATGACAGTAAAGATGATTCCCAAACTGATAAACAGATATTATAAATAGACTTTTCCAAGTGTGTGGAGGACCAAGAGAGGAGTCACCTGTTATAACTTGAACCAACTTGATAGATTATTATAAAGGTATTTTTTGAGACAGAGAGCGAATAAGGGTAGGCTGAAAAGTGGAGATATAGGTGATTAACTCAAGGAGAACTGAACTCTTTGATGACTGTAGTACATTGCATTCCTTAATTTCTAGTCCCTATGTTGTACATATTGCAGAATTCAATTGATATATATATATATATATATATATATATATATATATATTTATTATTAATCTAAATGGAGTGATTCACTTACTCAGTTCTGATTGGTTATATGGAATTACAATTTCAATGAAGTTGAAAGAATGACAAATATATTAGAGAGTATCTAGAAAAATCTTTGTCACATGGAAGTTAATACTCATGCTGCAGAAGTTTGGTAAAAGCTGTTTTATGGTTGTGTTATATCCAATATTCTAATAACATGGTTCATAACCTCAGAAAGAAAACTTAGAAACTCTATTTTTTTTCTGGAAATGTGCTTAGGATTTTTTTCTTACAATATACTTTCACTGTTTTCCATAATTACACATCTCATTTTATTTGGTATAAAGTTAGTTCAGGGTAGCTAGTTAATTAAAATTATTTTTGCTGCAATTATTGTGGATATATACAGCAGATTATATATATATAAAATCATTCCTAGAGAATTAATCCACTTTCTGTTTAATCTTGTCTGTCTGCAATACATGTACACAAAGCCTTATGAGCTCTCAAACAGATGTAAGAGAAAAAGAAACAATGGGAAATCTTGGTGTATGAAACTCAATTGCGTAAGGGGCACATGTGCATCCGTTGACACTTGGCAACCGGTGCCCATGCTCGCATTGGGTTACTCGCCTTTTCCCCGGCTCACACAGCGCTCTGTGAAGTTAATGAGGTACTATGTGTAAAGCTCCGTGAGCCAAAAGGAGAAAGAGATTATCTAGCTACAAGGAGATAGGATAGAGAAGCCAAGCATGATGAATGAGAGTTTGCGGAAAGGATCCTGGCTGGACTCATCTTGAAACTTTAACCACTATCAAACTCATTATTTTTATGAAGGAAAAAATATAGAAGAAAAAGTCTGCTCCAAACTTTGTAAGTAAGTCAACCCCTTTCCTCCAGGTTTTTTTTTTTCCTGAGGCACACTGAAAAGATGATTAAAAAGAAGGATTTTTTTTTCTAAGAGAGCTGTGCCATTTTCAAACACAGGAAAAGAGTTCTTCAGTCCTAGTGCAGCTGCTGTCATCTTGTTGCTCCTGGAAAAATAAGGACTTTCTAGCTAAAAAGTCAAGTGATAGCATTTTGCTTAGTGACAATGTGATTATGTTTGGAACATTCACACCCAAGCCTGCCTCTGACTTTTGTTAATAAAGGTCAGTGAAAGTACATATCACTTTCCTTTGTCCTGCTAATTATATTAATATTTGGTTACAGCTTCATTCAATGAAAGCTTGTTTTTATATGGCATTTAAAGGTGAGCTGATCACACAGTCATTTGCAAGGCTGGACAAAACCTGTGTGACTTTGACACACACAGAAAATGCTGTAACTGTTTTATCTCTTCTGTATTTTAAGAGCATGGAAAGGAAACTCAAATTGTAGAATAATACAGAGGTAAAGGCAGAGGGGCAGCAGGAGACTATATGAACATTACAAATAAGCTTATATTTGACTGTGAGCTTCAAATGATTGTCAAGGATTTCAACTAAGCATGCAATATAGAAGCATAACATCCAGCAACAAGAACACACTTTACTATAATATTTTAGCATCTTCTAAGCACACTTTTTGATGTGATTACATTGCAGAAATAAATCAAAATACCCTGAAACTACAGCTTCCTGTTTCTGCATGGATTTCATCATTTTAAGCAAATATTTATTTACTATAGGCTCCGTACATGAAATTCGTGCACAGGGGCGGGGGAGTGGGAGGAGGGTGTCCCTCAGCCCAGCCTGCACCCTCTCCAATCTGGGACCCACCGGGATCAGGCCTAATAGGTCATTCGGACATCCCTCTGACAATCCAGGACTGCTGACTCCCAACTGCTCACATTCCTGCCTTCGTGATTGCCTGTAACCACTTCTGCCTGCCAGCCTGATCACCCCCTAACCACTTCCCTGCCAGCTTGATTAATGCCTAACTGCTCTCCTGCCAGCCTATTTGCCCCTAACTGCCCTCCACTGCAGGTCTGGTCACCCCCAACTGTTCTCCCCTACAGGCCTCCATCCCTCCCAACTGCCCTTCCCTGTAGACACAGTCGCCCCCAATTTCTCTCCTCTGCTGGCTAAGTCACTCCTAACTGTCCTCCTCTGCTGGCCATCTTGTGGTGGTCATCTTGTGTCCACATGGGGACAGCCATCCATCTTATGTGTTGGAGTGATGGTCAATCTGCATATTACTCTTTTATTAGATAGGATAGAGGCCTGGTGGATGGGTGGGGGCCAGCTGGTTTGCCCTGAAGGGTGTCCCAGATCAGGATGGGGGTTCCTTTGGGGTGTGGGGCAGCCTGGGGGAGGAGCTTGTGGTGGTTTGCAGGCTGGCCAAGCTGCCTGGTGAGCCAAGAAGAGGCCCTGGTATCTGGGGTTTATTTATCTTCTATAATTGAAACTTTGTAGCCTGGAGTGGAGCCAAACTTCCTGTTCACTTTGGGGTGGCAGCTGTTTCTGTTGGGATTTATGTATCTCCTATAATTGAAACTTTGTAGCCTTAAGCAGAGTCCTGGGCCATCTAGGGTGTTCAGAAAGCTTGGCTTCCTCCATTTCCAGGTGCAACCCTAGCCTCCTGCTCTTTTCAGCTCCATGGCTATCATCATTTCTGTTTGAATTTATATATCTTCTATCATTGAAACTTTGCATCCTTGAGTGGAGGCCTAGGCCAGCAAGGGCAGGCAGAAAGCTTGGCTTCCTCCATTGTCAGGGAAACCCAAACCTCCATCCTGCTTCCTAGGACCATAGCATCTTTGTTGGGTTTATTTGCATATTTGTTCCTGATTGGCTTGTGGGCATGGTTTGTGGGTATGACAGAGTGATGGTTAATTTGCATATTACTATTTTATTAGATAGGATTCCCTAGTATGTGTAGATCCCTGCATAATCTGGGGTGATAGATTTTGTCCGTGTCTTCACAGAAATTACAGTCAAATTGGTGAGCAAAGTGTTAAACTCACATTAAATGTTAAATGAAAATACTAATTGTCATATTCTAAAGACCAGGTGAATGATTTGAAATCAATAGATAACAAATAAATATCTCCTATCCTATTCTGATAAATAATAGCTTCTTCCAGCACTGTTTTGAGAAGGATTATGAAAGTAATCCTGAGTTCAGTTAATAAAAGGACCTTGATTTGGCTTTCATGTCTATGCATGGTGAGAAGATAGAGGTAGAGGCCTGTCCATACATAACAATTATTTTACAAATTTTAGAATGTCTGAAACTTAAAAAATACTATTTTAAATTTTTTATTAGTTCAAATTTTGAGTAGTAAGCTATGTAATAGGTGCTTACTAGTATATGTAAAATGTACTCAATATTTGCCATCATGACTTACTGGGTTTGTCATCTTTAGTGTGTGTTTAAAGTTTACTTGAGTCTTGGCTGATGTGGCTCAGTTTGTTGGGCATCAACCATCCTGTGCACAGAAAGGTTTCTGGTTCAATTCCCTGTCAGGGCACATGCCCAGGTTGCCAGCTTGATCCTTGGCAGGGGATGTGCAGGAGGCAACCCATGGATGATCTGCTCTTACGTACACATTTCTCTCTCTCTTGTCCTCTCCCTCCCTCTCTCTCTAAAAAAATCAATAAAATATTTAAAATAATAATAATAAAGTTTAATTTTGGTAAAAGGTGGTCTGAAATTCAATTAAACATTTTCAAATGAGACACTCGCGTGCACGCATGCACACACACACACACACACACACACACACACACTCACACTCACACTCACACTGGATGAGAAATTCCAGTAAAAGCCACTGCAGTGAATTTAGGAATATCCTGGGGTATAATGAGGAGAACAGTTTGATAAAAGAAATGATGTGATAGAAGGTAAAAAGTCAGTAAAATCTGAGTAATCTGAAGGAACTGATGAATTGAAGCAGAGGATTCATGAATGTAAATCTTATAAGTAGGACTGAAATATTAATTACATTCAGACATTAGAAGTCCTTGCCTTGTAGGCCAGCTGGGTATTTGTTGCTTTGTCTTGTGGGCTTTGGAGAAATATTGAGATTATTTGAGCAGGGGAATGATGTAGGCAAAGTTAGACTCTCTTCATCTATCAGGTCCTACAAATGAAGATGCTGCATATTAAATGTTGTAGATAAATATAACTTATTGACTGCCTATTATAAGATAATAGAGGCCTGATGCACTAATTTGTGCAAGAGTAGGCATTCCTTCCTCTGGCTACTGTCACAAGCTTCTCTCTGGCACCTGGGACCCTGGCTGGCTTCCCTCCAGCCCTGGATATGTTAGGAAGTCATCTGGTCTAATTAGAATATTACCCTTTTATTATTATTATTGTATTTCAAAGCTTTTACTGCATGAAGTCATTAAGTTCTGATAAACTAAATATCACCTGGGTATATATACATCTCTGTTATGGTGAACTATGTTAAAATTAAGATTCACTGTAGTGAATTCACCGTAGGCTTTTTGACAACTGTTATAATTTGGAAATATCTACCAAATCTACCATTTTGATTAAAACAGAAATTTCTAAATGCTCCTTGAAACTAGATTTCTGCATAGGTGCTTCAGGAAATCTCCTAAGAGTCAATTGGAATCCTATGAATTCTGACTGCAAGCATAATTTAGAATCCTTCATATAAAAAGTTTTCATTAGCAGAACAGCTTTATTTATTCTTAACAACTTCTTAGTAGTTGTAACTTGCAATATAATATATATGAACTTGTAATTTACTTGCCTGCTTTGGTCATTTAATGTATATTAGTACTTTTTATTAAAATTTCATTTGAAAAATATTGATTCTGCTGCCAAAATACATTTGGAAATCATTGGAATTAAACATGATTCTAGAATAAATTACCAGTCCTTTATTCCATTTGTACACTTTATATACCTCTATTGTTCATTCAACAAATGTTACTTGAAAAGCTACTGTGCCTATTGTCTCTTTGCTTTATTCTCACCCTTCATTGAACTCCTTGGCATTTCAGCATGCTGAAAGCCTGCACACTACTTTTCTAGACTCCCCGTCAGCGGGCTTCTAGTTAGATTCTGCCAATGGGAGGCATTAATAGGAGTGTGGAAGACAAAAGGACCCCTTCCCATTCACAGCTGCAGGAGATGCCTCCCAGAGTGGCTTGGCAGCAAGGTGGGGAGGAACTCCTGTTCAGGCAATGTCCATTCTGACAGCAAAAGCGGCAGTACCTTCAATGGGACTGGCACCACAGTGTTTCCCCGAAAATAAGACATCCTCTGAAAATAAGACCTACTTCATGGAAACATAATACATCCCCTGAAAATAAGACCTAGTGCATCTTTGGGAGCAAAAATTAATATAAGACACTGTCTTATTTTCGGGGAAACAGGGTAGTATATGCTCTTGCGTATGTTTCTTCACTGGTGGCAGATTCCCTACAATGTCAGAGCAGTAGTGAGTACAGGCTCGGAGAGCAGCAGCTTCCTGCTTTTTGGGTAATTCTCTTCTCCATATTGTTTTGTTTCAGAGGTCCCAACTTCTAGTTCCTACAACTCTTCTAACTCCATGGTAATGAGATCCTGACATTCAATTCCCATCTCCCTGAAATGCCTTGAGTGGCTTCTCGTTTTCTGATTGGACATTGACTGATGACTAATTATGTGTCAGAGCAAGGCTGAGCCTTGGGTTATTGATAAGTCAAACAGACTGAAAACCAGATTTCATAGATCCAGAGAATACATTGAACTTCCTATGTAATACTTTAAATATCGTTTTCAGGTCATTCTCCCCTATTGGAATATAAATTATATTTGGTCACTGCACCCTATTAGTACTTTGATTTGTTTGTTACACTGACTTGAGAGTTAAATATACCAAATAAAAGTTTTCTAGTTAGATCCATGGAGGGATAAAAGAAAATAATGGGTGCTCAATGTTCTTAAGAGTTTATTATTTAACAGGGAGAAGTAACCCATTTACCTTGTACTTCTTGTTTTACTCTTTTATTTTTCCTTGTCTTTGTGATTTATTTAGTCAAACATTATATTTTTATGGAGCAAAATATTGAGGTAAAGGGAAAAGAAATTAACAGAAAAAACTAAGATAGAAATAAATAATATTGCATCTTTTTTTTTTATAATATTGCATCTTAAATCTCTATATACCAGGCGGGATATCCCCATCATTGGAAGAAAACACAGAACTTGTGGAACAAGTTCTGCTAGATTTGCACAAAAATGTCAAGATATAAAGCTGCCCTTTTATGATATGAGCTCAGACTCTTCCCATATAATAGTTTGATGGTTTGTTTTATATTATCTCTAATCCCAGGTAGGAACAGAAACGGTTGAATGTATATTATCCTAATTTGGCCTCAATAAGTTGACATCAACAATGTTGACTATAAAATACAGATTTGATTATTTTAACTACTATGTTGAAAGATGTATTAACATAACGAAAAGGTCTGTTTCCTTGGCTAGATGCACAAGTTTATGAAAAATTTCAAGTTATTTAGTTATTTCTCATTTAGTTGTGGCTGTTACAGAGGTAATTGATAATTTAATGAGGATAAGGATGTTATACAATGTAATTTTTTTCTCTTTTAAAATATATTTTATTGATCTCTCTCTAAAATATATTTTATTGATTTTTTTTACAGAGAGGAAGGGAGAGAGAGCAAGAAACATTGATGATAGAGAAACATCAGTCAGCTGCCTCCTGCACACCCTCTACTCGGGATGTGCCCGCAACCAAGGTACATACCATTAACTGAATCGAATGTGGGACCCTTCAGTCCACAGGCCAATGCTCTATCCACTGAGCCAAACCAGTTTCAGCTACAATGTAATTCTTAAATGTATCTGTCATGGTAGATACAGGGTAGTCAAAAGTAGGTTTACAGTGGTAAGTAACTACAATAGATTACTCTTGTATTATTATTTATTAAGTATTGTATTATTTTTCATATGAATAACTATAAATATACTTTGATCCTCCCTGTAGTAAGTGTGGTCATATTGTCAAAAAAGTGCCACAAAATATGGTGCAAATTCATCAACAAGGTATTTTTTCTCCAAATATCATGGTAAGAATATTAAACAAAAATATTATTTTTTCTTCTTGCCATTTCTTTCTTATGCCTATACTCATTTTTACCACATATTTTTGTTATTGTTGTTTATTATCCTATTTAATAAAAGACTAATATGCAAATTAACCACCACTCTGCTACACCCACAAGCCATGCCCACCAACCAATCAGGAATGAGTATGCAAATTAACCCAACCAAGATGGCTGTGGCCACAGAGTGAGCAGGAGGCCTGGGTTTCCCTGGCAATGGAGGAAGCCAAGCTTTCCACACACCCTTGCTGTCCCAGGCCTCCACTCAAGGCTACAAAGTTTCAATTATAGAAGATAAATAAATCCCAACAAAAATGGCTGTGGCCACAGAGCAAGCAGAGGCTTGGCTCTGCTCAAGGCTACAAAGTTTCAATTATAGAAAATAAATTAATTCCAGATACCAAGGTCTCTGTTTGGGTTACCGGGAGGCATGGCCGGCCTTCACCCCACCACAGGCCCCTTGCCCAGGCCACCCCACACCCCAAGGGAACCCCCACCCTGATATAGGACACCCTTCAGGGTAAATCAGCTGACTGCCACCTATGCACCAGGCCTCTATTCTATCTAATGAAAGATTAATATGCAAATTGACTATCACTCCAACACACAAGATAGCTGCCCCCATGTGGACACACAATGACCACCACAAGTTGGCCAGCAGGGGAGGGCAGTTGGGAGGGAACAGGCCTACAAAGGAGGGCAGTTGAGGGTAATCAAGCCTGCTGGGGAGGGAAGATATGGGTGACCAGGCCAGCAGAGGAGGGAAGTTGGGGGCGATCAGGCCTGCAGGGACGGGCAACTGGGAAAGATATAGGTCTGCAGGGAAGAGCAGTTGGGTGTACCAGGACTGCAGGAAAGGGCAGTTGGGAGGGACCCAACCTGCAAAGGAGGGCAGTTAGGGGTGACCAAGCCTACAGGGGAGGGCAGTTAGAGGCAAACAGACTGGCAGGGGAGCAGTTGGGCATCAATCCAGTTGGCAGGGGAGTGGTTAGGGGGTGATCAGGCTGGCATGCAGAAGCAGTTAGGGGCAATCACAAAGGCAGGCAGGGGAGCAGTTGAGAGCCAGCAATCCTGGATTGTGAGAGGGATGTCTGACTGCCTGTTTAGGCTCGCACCTAAATGAGCAGTTGGACATCCCTTGAGGGGCCCCATATTGGAGAGGGTGTAGGCTGGGCTAAGAAACACCCCTCTCCCCCATGCATGGATTTCATGCACCAGGCCTCTAGTACTACTTATTTTTGCCTAGAAGCCAATATATTGATGTCACCTTCAGAAACTATTCCTTTTTACTCTGACCCTACCTTTAGTGGAATTTCTTAAGAACAGTTATTCTTATCCAGCCAGTTTTGAAGTAGGCAGTTCAACACTACAGTCTAGGTCAGCCGTGGGCAAACTTGGCCTGCAGGCCGGATCTGGCCTGTTTGGCTATTCTATCTGGCCCATGGAGTGAAAAGAGCGGAGGGTTCTCTTGCTCTCCCCTCCGCTCCTTCACCAGCAGCCCAAGATGACAGTGCCAGCATGGCCAGGTTGCTTTTGTTCCGGCCCTCCGGTCCAGTTTAAGAACCCATTGTGGCCCTCGAGTCAGAAAGTTTGCCCACCCCTGGTCTAGGTGATTGTTTTTCTCCTCCTTTACCTCCTTTAAAATATTTTTTTGTTAAAAGTCCTCATTTATAAAACTCATCCTCATTCCCTTTTCCGTTGCTAAAAGCTTATTACCACTGCTTCACAACATTACACCCCCCTGGGAGAGGCAGGAAACACATAGATTGTTTGTTTTCACAATCTCTAATTGAAGGGCTGAGGGAGGGAGGAACTTGGAGGGGGAGGGACTTTCCGATAGATTAAGCTGCAGGGATTTCTCATGCTAGAGCATTGCTGTTTGTGTCAGATGCCCATTTGAAAACTGAGCTGGGTGGATGTCTCCCTACTGGAGGAGGGAAGAAAATGACTAGGATGGTACAACACGTTATAAACATGTACATGTTATTTATGGGTTCTGGTGATATTTTGACTACAGTTGGTACACGGAATTCCACTTAGAATTCCATTCTTCTTTCCTGCAAAGGAGTTAAAGAGTAATTTGGTTTCTTGTGCTTTTAGCTCTTCTTTTTCTTCTAATAATTCAGGAACACATGGGGATTTATCTGTGGGTCAACACCTCTGCAACCGAGTCAGCCTGCGAGGAAACTGCCTCAAAAGGGAGCTGTGTCTATGTTGTCTAGGACATGTATGCCGACGAGTAACATTCACAGCTCAATAAACTCAATACCAAGTGTAATTTGTAAATATCCAGTAAATAATGGGAAAATTAGTATTTCTTAAAAGGAGTATGTATTTTTCTCCCCTCAAACAGTTGCTTCAAGATAACCATAAATAAAGCTTAAGCAGATCGGGATACTTTGGGGAAGCCGCTTCCTAATGACCTGAGTGAGGGCTCCCAGCCCGCTGCTCCCTCTTTAATGTTTCTGCCCTCCAGCCCCTCATCCCTGATTGCACCTTAAGGGCCTCGTACACAATCCAGAGAAGGCCAGACAAGCCATCAGGGCGGTTTGGGAGGCTTGTCAGGTGGATTGTGCTGTGCTAAGTGAAGTGTGCAGGAGAGAAGGAAAGAAAGAAAAAAAAAACAAACCAGCACATAGTTATATGCCAGTTCCTCAACCTTTGGTAGGGTGACAACCTCACAGGGCAACAGATCTGAAGGTGGCTCTCCTGGCTGAGGCCTCTCTGCTTGCCACCTCTCATGGGGATGTGAACCCACCCCTGCTGTGTGAAAAGCCAGATAAATGCATGTGTGGGTCACAGGCCGCTGCCCTCCTCCCCACTCATGCTAATAATAATGAAGCACCTTTGCCAGTTGTTTCTGTGAGCTGCACCTCTGTGCACCGAGCCGGAACAGCTTCCTCTGAGCACTGGAAACAAAGAGGGAGAGGAGAATCAAGAGGCTGGTGCCTTGTTCCCAGGACATTGCTGGGACCCGAGCCCCGGGTCCCGCACGGCGTTCAGGCCGCCCAGCTGCTGAAGGAGAGAGGATATTCATCAATGGGGGGGGGGGCCATGGAACTTTAATGAACCACTTTTCTTGCTCACTTTTTATCTCCACCTAACTATAGAGACAGATAGAAGTACAAATAATGGCATGACATAATTGCACAATGGTGATGAAATTAATTTGTGCCGTTATCCAAAAATAATCACCCATGCAATAATGTAGTGTGCATAAATTATATGAAAAGGGCCCGTATACTAATGCGTTCTCATTGATTATGGGAACCATGACTTTGCTTTCCGTATAATATGACCTTCTTTTTTTTCTTCTGTTTTATCTATAGTAATCAAAGAAAATAGACACCATTCAGCTGTAAAACTCCAAGCTTCCTAATTTTTTTTGAACCAGATATCTTTTTATTCCCCCCAAATAATATATCATTAGCTTTCAAATATAGTATCTTTCCTCCAAAGTCTAAATAGAAGTTAAAAAGCGCATCTCACTCCTTAAAGCTTTAAATTCCACCTTGTTTCTAATCAGCCTTCTGGAGTGACTCTACAAGGTTACACAGGCCCGCCTGATTTATGAATATAATTTCTGTTTTAATTGAAACAGCAACATTTAGGTTCCACCTTAACAGTGCACCTTAAAAGATTATCTCGGTTATTTCACAGGCACCGAGGCGGCACTAATAGTCCAAGGCAGATATTGAAAAGCAGCACAGGGCCAGGCAGATCTATTAGAAATTCCCATCCACGCGCCTCATACATATTGATTTCTGACACCAAGCAGCAGTGAAAGCCCCCGTGGGAATAATATATTTAGCAGGGTTCGCTGCGAGGAGGTCACAGAGTGCATACAGATTAGCTTCAGAGGACCAAGGCGCCAGTGTTGGAGCCAAATGCTAGATTTTATATCATTTTAATCTGAACTTTTATAATCCTTTTAGTTCTTCTCTCTCTGGATGGCACAGGGAAGGCTCCTTCACATGTATCATGCATCTTTTTTTCTTTATTCCTCCTATAAATGTGCAAATGCCCTTGTAATGGGGAGGAATGTTCCTTCCGCCCAAGCCGCAGAGCCCCAACCAGATTTGCTTTTATAAACGGTGGTCAATTCAGATGAAGACATCTTTATTTAAAGATCTCCTTCCCTGGGGGGGGGGGGGAGGGGAGATCACAAATGCGCATCCCCAGGTTTGTGGCAGGAGCCTCCAGCCTGCCTTTATGAGAAGAGCCCTGCCTCCCCTCCTCCATCCCCGACGCTGGGGCTTAATTGAGCAGCCTTTGCGTTTATCCCGTTACGTCTATGAAAACAAAAATCTAAACGGTTTGTGAAATTACCTTTCGGATGGGAAGGGAATGCCTGCTCATTATGCAAAGGAGTGTTGTGACTGTATTAGATAAAGGTGTCAGATGTGAGTCAAACAGGCGTTGTGGGGGCTGGAGAGACGCCAGCAGTGCGGGAGGAAAGGTTAGGGTGGACACACTTTGACAGAGGGGTGAAATACGCTCAGACAACAAAGGGAAATAGGAGGTTTCACGCAACAGACACAAAGGCTCATTGTCTTCCTCCGGACTGCATTTAAATTTTAGGTGTTCTATACACTGTTCCCAGGATTACTAATAATCAGACAAAAACAACAACAACAACAAAAAACTACCTCTGTGGAGTGACTTTGAACATGACTATTTTCTCTGTCACCCCAAACAAGCATAAAAGACAAAAGAAAGGAACAGTGGAGGGATAAGCCATCAAGACTTATCCTTAAAGATATAACAGTAACTACAAAACAAAAACAAAAACAAAAGGTGAATTTGAGGTGTTTTTTTTTTAATTAGTAAAGGTTTGTTCTATCAGATGGAAATAATTAAAATATCCCGTTAAGACTGAGAATTTTGCCATCAGAATATCTAACTGAAGCATGCCAAACATCCAGATTAGTTTTTCAGGCCTGTCTCCAGTGATATGTGTTAACTTTTATTTTCTAATATATTCAAACTAAGCAGGAGGCAATAAAAGAGAGCCTTGATGTTTGGAGAAGGAGGAAAGTACAACCTCAAACATAATTTAAAAATTTGGGAAACAGTGTGAAGACCTGTTTGGGGAAATGCCCACCATCGGGAGAGCTTGGCTATCCTGCCACCTAAAAACCAGACAAAGCACACACCACTCACTGTCCCTTTCTGTATGGACTCCTTTGTGGAGTTGCAAGAAGGCTCGGTGTTAGAACAAACAATGGTTCTTCTTAGCAACTAGAAAAGTGTAGGATTAAGAAGTACCTGGATACTAAGTAATCCACTAGGTGCTCACTCAGATCACTCTGGTCTGAAGAGACTGCCCAAAAACATTAAGATTAAAGGAAGCAGGTGCAGCAAATCCAGAGGGAACTGAATCAGCTAGCTGGTTGACAGAACCAAGGGGATAACTCCATAGAAGTTAGAAGTTCCTTTCGTTAGAAAAAAAGTGAGAGTGTATATGTTTATGTGCCTGATCACACTCTCATGAACTTGGTTTAATTTCAAATTGCTGCATGACAAAACAGAATGTTTGGTGTAATTAGTCATGCTTGCAGGCACTGATCATAGGGTAGGTGACTACCAATTAAAGAAAGGCTCAAGGTAGAGTTTGAACAGTATTGGATCATATCTTTGGTCAAGACTCCCTTTGCCCTGGTGAAGGTGACTCCTCCCTTATTTGGGGATTCTGCATGCTGTACCGACTTTTATAATAAACTTAGAGGCCCAGTGCACAAATTTGTGCACAGGTAGATTTCCTTAGCCTGGCCAGCAATTGGGGCCTATCAGGGCCTGCCAGCCTGGGGGAGGGACTGTGAGAGGTTAGCTGAGCATGGAAAGTTGGTTCTAGGAGCACACTGGCCACCAGGAGGCAGCTCCTGCTTTGAGCATCTGCCCCCTGGTGGTACGTGTGCATCATAGCAACCGGTTGACTGGTAGTAATGGTCATTTAGACTTATATATATATTCTAGAGCCCTGGTGCACGAAATTTATTCATGGGTAGGATTTCTAGGCCTGGCTGATGGTCAGAGCCAATCGGGGCCTCCTGATTGCTAGCTGGGGCCTTCTTTCATTTTGCGCTGTCCCCTGTTGGTCAGTGCCCATCATAGTGATCAGTAAGTCTCTCAATTTAACTCCCATGGGGATGATTTGCATATTTGGCTATATATATATATACACACACACCGTATTTGCCGGCGTATAAGACGATTTTTTGGCCCTGAAAAATACGTATTTGCCGGCGTATAAGAGACTGGGTGTATAAGACGACCCCCTAACATTTCCACTAAAAAATACAGAGTTTGTTATATACTGGCCGTATAAGACTACCCCCCACTTGGAGGCATATTTTTCAGGGCCAAAAAGTCGTGTTATACTCCGGCAAATACGGTATATATATATATACGACTCTCAGGGTCTGTGTGTGCTCTTTGACTGAGGGAGGTATCTTCTGGTTTGAAAAGGGGAAGTGGGTGATCACGAATGTAGGATCTTAGAATAAGCAAGGACACAGGACTGGGTGCAAATCTATCAGAAAAGCTGGAAACTGTGTGGGAGCAAACACCTTTATCACAGCTCTGGGTACAAACCTTACACAACAGATGGCAAGGAGACCTTGAATATAACATCACACACCTTTCCTCGTTGTCAGCACATTTCTTACTTTCTTTGTGCATAGATATTAGTCAATAAATATTAGCTGACTCGAATAAATTATGTTAGATGAAAGTCCCACCTGGGAGACAGAGACCATAAAATAATTGGGAAAGAACAAAAAACAACAATAAAAGGAAGCCATTCATCCAACATTTCTGTCTTCAAGGTGCCCGGCATTCTACCTGATGGCTTCTTTCTGAGCTGCACTGTGTCTGTGCTCGGGAGACAGCCAGAAACATGAATCTGTTCCTTTTGGCCTGGAGGGGGAGGGGCATGCTTTCCCTCTCAGAAACCAATTGTTAGCACCGGGCTAGGGAAGTGCAAATACTGAGGGTTGATCTCCTGAATTTGACTGGAATTCCACTGCCCTGGTACCAGTTAACAATTCACTTTGCTTTTTTACACCCTGAGCCCACACCACATATCTCTCTGTCATATAATCCCATCTGGCGTCAACCCTGCTAGCTATCTGTCCTGATGGAAGTTTAAAAATCGGACATTACTTTTTCTTCCACTTGCAGCTCAGAGCTTGTTTTAGCAGAGGAATTGTGTATGGGGGAATTCTATCTTTTACGTTTCTAGCAACAACAACAACAATAACAAAAAGAATTATCTAAAAACTAAAACCACAAACCTTTGTGCATCCTCCTTCTACCGGATAAGTGAAACTTCCTTCTATTGTAAAGCCATCATTGCGCCGTGTTTATTTTTATTATAAATGTTGGTAAAACTGCCAGGAGGGGAGAGGCCAAGGACTCCAGTGTGAAGCTGGTTCAGGGTCTTATCTTTGAACCCCTGGCCAGATCAGAGGCTTCACCCTGCTGGCCATCCTTTACGGCTGCCTGTTTGCTGACTCAGAAACTGTCCTTGGACTCAGGAACAGCAAAATGTGGGGGTTTGGACAGCAGTTTCTCCTGGGAAGAAAATTCAGAACTTTTATTCACTGGCTGTGCTACATAATCTTGGAAATCCTGGAGCAACAGGCAGCCTAATTTTAATTAGTTACGTGGCATCTATAGCTAAGTCAAAGGAAGCTGGGGGTGGAAGGGGGGAATAGGTAGACATTTTTTGAATTATTTTTTTTTTAAAAAAAACGTCATACTTGATCTCTACACAGTTAAAAGAATACAAAAATAAAATAGAAAATAAGTGATGGGATTATTTCTAAAATGAATTTGGGCTTCCAGTCTTTCTAGCTGGGTTAAAGATTTCCTTTATCTCCATCAAGAGCTTAAAAAAAATAATGTGTATTCGTGTGTGAGGAAATAAAATGTGAAGGTATTATAAACCAAGAGCATAAACTATGTGTGTGTGGTCTACAATTCCAACTGCTGACAATGTCCACAGTGTAAGAGTAAGATGCTGAGAGAATATACAGATGCCTTTGTGAGCAGGAAACAGGGAAAAAGTCCTTTTTAGTTGGGGGCAAAAACATGCATTTACTTTCAGCAGAAGTAGACACACTTAAATCCCCGCTGAGCGATGGGGAGGGGTTGGATGAGCTGTCTAGAAAGCATTTTTCTCTCTCTTTATAATGTTAGAAATCCTCGGACTGCATTGTGCATTGCAATGCAAGGATTCTGCAGTGTAAGAGCACATCAGGGCATTGAGAAAGGCTTAATGTGTTCTCATTAGAGGAGGATGGGGGAGGGGGCGGGGAGGCGCCTTGGGGGATGGAGGCGAGCAAAACCACTCTGGGAAGCATTACAATTTTGTGCCTTCACTTCAACTCCCTCAATCCCCTAGCTTTACATAGCTCTTTCTCAGACAGTTCAGCAAAATGCCTCCCAAGCCTCGTGTAAAGAGAGCAGTGTTGTATATGGCTGCTTCCAGTTTAACAGTTTGTTTGCTTGGGCCTTTTAAATATATATATATATATATAGTTTTTTTGTGTTTTTTTTTTTTCCCTTCCTGGGCTGCCTCAACAAACCCTCTTCAAATTCAAATTCACATTTAAGCAGATGAAAGCTAACCAGGAAAAGAGGGCAGTCTGATCAATGAAAGAACATCTAGATGTTTTTGGAGTTATTAAATCCCCACACAGGCTCCAGTATGCACCAGCATGAAAAGTGTAGAGGAGCAGGCTTTATAATCCAGAGTGTTCACAGCTGGTTTTATAACTGCATTCTTCCAGACTAATTTAATTTCTTTTTAACCCTCTTTTCTAGGATAAATCAAAAATATACTTTTTTTTGGGACAGGTTATATTTAATTTGGGGATTTTAACTTGGCCATCCAGGTGGGAAGACTGCCCCTCAGCAGCAGCTGGCCTTGTGATGAGCAAGATCACGCATCCCAATGCCCAGGAACAAGCTGAGGAAAAGGTCCCTTTGGTATAAAATGATGAAAATAATTGGTGACCCTGGTGTTCATTCACTGCTGTGCCTTCTAGAAGGACAATTTGGTGCTACAGGAACACAACTCACCTATTCACTCTTATGACATGGGTTTCCCCAAAAGACGAATATCCCACGGTAAGTGTAAAGTCCACTCTAAGCCACGTTCTCATTCAGTTTTGAAATCTTAGCTTACTCTAAAAATTTCCTGATTGGCAATAATGATAGAAAAACAGATACTATAGAGTGTCCCAAAAAATGTATACACGCACTTTGAATAATTATAAAGGCAGTGTTTATTAACATATATTTCATTTAACAGCTATCAACTATTAAAATGTATGTATTCTAATAGAGAAAGCCACCAAACTACCCGTCACACACCCTTTGTGGTTCCAGTGAAATTGGGATCTTTGCCATCTGACTTGGATATTCTGCTTTGATGAGTTTCCTAAGTGAGATCTCATTAGAATTGTACTTATTATTATTGCCTATACTGAAAAAGAAGGATATTTCCAGCATTTATTTATTTTTTAAAATATTTTTATTTATTTCAGAGAGGAAGGGAGAAGGAAAGAGAGATAGAAACATCTATGACGAGAGAGAATCATTGATCCGCTGTCTCCTACACTACCCTTACTGGGGATGGAGCTTGCAACCCAGGCCTGTGACTTGACCAGAATCAAACCCAGGACTCTTCAGTCCTCAGGCTGATGCTCTATCCACTGAGCTAAACTGGCTAGGGCTCCAGCATTTAAATTATCATAAAAACATCTGGCAAAAACTATCAGACAATCAATACATATATCATGTTCGATACCCTGAGATTTTCTTCTTAACTTGTAATTCCTCTAAGATTCTAGTTTGGGGAGAAGTTAACTAAGAAATGCTATTTTGGGGGCGGTTGCTGCAGGAAAGAGGCAATTGAGCCTAATCTAAAAGAGAGTCCTGAAAATTGTCAGCCGGAATTCTATCCTTATTATAATTCAAATAGTATAAGTTGACAACTAACCAATGAGGTATTTCTGGGATAGGAAAATAATATAAACATTTGGTAGGATCCATTTAATAGGATGGGTTTCATAATTTTTGTCAAAATAAAGTGTTGGCTAATTTTCACGTTTACTCTTAAGGGAATATAAAAAATATTTAAACTCTTTTTAAAATCATTTTAAAATTGTCCAAAATAATATAATGAGATTGGATTCTAATCCTGATTTGTTGAAATTAAGCAATTACTTTCTTATTCTCACATTTTCAGAGAAAGTGTCAAGTGATACCAGTGTAGAAAAAACACTTTTTACCCAGTTATCCTAACCCAAACAATTCTAAAACAATTGATAATGTGGCAAAATATTTTTGATCCTGTTAAGTCAACCAAAATAATAAGTAAATAATGTTTTGAACTCATATATTATTTATCTTTATTTAAAATTTTACATATATATATATATATGTATATATATGTATGTATAGTGATTTTATTTAGTCTGCACATGGTTCTATGTGCTAATCTTATAAGTATTCTAATTTTAAATTTAAGCATACTATGGCATAACTAGATTAGATAGTTTATCCAAATTCATAAAGACTGTAATTAAATATGTCAGCATTCAAAGCACTCTGCTTGACTTCAAAGTTTTGAGCATTACGTTATATTGATCCTCTAAAGATTAGGAAATTTCATAAATCATTTATTTTATGCTAGTCATTAGAATGACTCTTCCTCAGAAGGTACACAGACTTTTATGATGGATTGAATGAAAGCTTTTAGTGAATCTATTTCTTCAATAATCCATTCATTTAATCCATTTATTTATTTATTTATTTATTTATTTATTTATTTAAAAAGTCAAAAGCACCATTTGTGTGGGTAGTACAAACTATTTTAGATATTAGCATGCTTCAAATCTCAGTGAACCGTATGGAAATTGCCTGCCTTCCTTGTGTTATTATTCTACTACGGACATAGGAAATACATAATAGGAGAGTACAAAAAATAAAATTGTTTCACAGAGACTGATAAATAGTTTGGGGGCAATAAAACAAGATGGCATTATATAAACCCCGGGAAGGATTTACCTAAATTGTGTGGTCTGCAAAAGCGCCATAGAGGAAAAGGCTACATATTGAGGAGCGAACCGCCAGAGTCTGGAGAAGAAAGCAAACAGGAGAACTGGAGTGTTTTGAGTGATGAAGTAAGTGGGTAATGCCCTGGGAGATGGGGGTTGGAAAAGATTGATTGTAAACCATGGTAGCACCTGTGGATTTTGTTTTAAGAGAAATGAGAAACCTCTGAGAGATTTCATGCAAGGTAATGAATGATGGGTATTATCATTATTATTGTTATTGTTTTAAGAAGTGTTCTCTATTGCATGGAAAATGAATTGTTGGGATCAAAAAGATGGAAGCCACGCCAGGACACAAAAGCTATATAGATTGTATACACCTAAGCATATATGTACCAAGTTAAATAGAACGTACCATGTTATGATATGTCACAATAACAAAAAGTCAGTGGAGTTCTGTGAGACAGTAGAGCGTAGTTGTCAAAGTCACAGATTATGGAATCAAACAAATGGGTGAAACTTGACTCTAATGCTTTATGAGAGGGTGATCTTGGAACTTTTTAATGTTTCTGAATCCCAATTTCTGCCTTTGTATAATTACTAGTAAAATTATAAACTCTATTGATGCTACCTCGTTGGGTTGTTATGAGGTGTGTCATCAAATGCCCCTAATCTGAGGTGTAGAAAGAAAAGTTTTATTCACGTGAATAGTTTGCAAACTGGGGAAACTGAAAGTGTTCTTCTCCAAACAAACAAAACAACCGAGCCTGCCTCCTATAGAGGAAGTTCTCACACTGGTTCCCAGTTGGTCTATTTTTATGTCCATAGGACATCCAAACACACGGTTCTGATTGGTCCAAATAGCATGGCTCTGATTAATCCACATCTTGCGTTCCAGTTGGTTACTAAGGGCCACACCTGTTGGCTGGGATAGGTGTAATTGAGGATACAGTTCCTAGCTCCAATTGGACTAGGCAGTTTAAACGATAACCCCAGGAACTCCCTCTTAAGGGTCAGCTCAGAAGAGGAACGCAGTGCCGGAGGCTTGGTAGCTCAGTCTACGACGTGTCCCTGGAACACAGAGTGTGGGAGAGGCCTCTGACAGCAATGGCTGCCAGACTCCGGTATGGACTTGGGCCCCATTAACCATGAGGAATGCTTCTTGGCAGATAAATTCCTTCTCTAAGTCCATAAGTGTAAGCAAATTTGTGAAAGAAAAACTTAGAGTAGCTCTTGAAACCTTGTAAATACCACAGGAGTGTTCGTTAACTGAGGTTAAACACAATATTAATACACATTTCTCACCACCACGGAACTGGAGAAACCCCTTTGAGAGATCCAGGAGGTGGGTCTCTGTTCCGGCTCCTTTGGTTTTCTCTTTTTCTTGAGCTCTCTGAATTATACCTGGCCCTTTCTGAGTGCACCATGCTGGTCTGTGCTGGGATGCTCTTTGTTAGTTCAGGCTCCTCATTCTTATTGCTTTTCTTTCTTTTTTTCTTTCTTTGTTCATTAAGGTATTACATATGTGTCCTTATCCCACATTGCCCACCCCCCCTCCACACACACACTCATGCCCTCGCCCCCATCCCCCTGGTGTCTGTGTCCATTGCTTAGGCCTATATTTTATCATTCTTATTTCTTTGCAGAAACATTTGTTCAAAGTTCCCATTAAATACCTAGTTTTTATCCGGGCCATTACCATAGACGCTTTCTTCCTGCCAATGTGTGCTGTAGGATTCTGGCTGTCAGCTCCCCTCATTACCTCGGAGATGGCTGTGTGGCCTCGCAGCCCTGTGATGCCACCCCGATGACTGTGTGCTCAGCCAGCCTTGGTGCCGCTGCTCTGTCTTCCCTCCTGCAACGGAGAGGAATGCAGTCCTCTGCTGGCAGGCGACGACCTCTCTGAGCAGGCAGAGCCCTTCAATACAAATTTGCCTCTTGGCAGGAACTATTTAAGACCTACTTTTATCTCGGAGAGATTCCTCACTTTTTCACGTCACCATGTTACAGGAAATGGTCATATTTTTAAGGAACAGGGAGAGAAATGGGCACCACAGTTTAAGGTGTGTGGCAACTCATGTTGGTGATCTGGCTAATTCTGGGCCCACTTATCACCCGGAAACTGAAAGGATCTCAGATGTAGCCTATTCAGAGCAAGGGAGGGAGAAAGAGAAAGAGAGAGAGAGAGAGAGAGAGAGAGAGAGAGAGAGAGAGAGAGAGAGAGACCCAGCACAAGAAGTGGAGTGTTCTGACCTACAAGATAAAATCCAGGTCCCCTGGAATTTGAGCTGTCTACCCTTCCAGGTTAATTCGCACTGTCCACTCTTTAGGCACTTAAAGCCCTAGCATTTCAATAACCCTGCCTGGGCTTTTGCTTTTTTTTTTTTTTTAATTAGAAAAATATTTCACAGAGAGGAAGGGAGAGAGATAGAGAGCTAGAAACGTTGATGAGAGAGAAACATCAACCAGCTGCCTCTTGCACACCCCCCACCGGGGATGTGCCCGCAACCTATGTACATGCCCTTGACCAGAATCAAACCCGGGACCCTTCAGTCCCCAGACCGATGCTCTACCACTGAGCCAAACCGGTTTCAGCGGCTTTTGCTCTTTTAATTCTCTTTATTAGAATTCACTTCTCCAGTTGGGTGCCACCCTTTCCAGGAAGTGTCCTGGAAGTCTTCTTTTCACTCCCGCATGATTGAGCTGGTTAGGTGCCTTCATTTTATACTCTCCAACACCCTAACCTTTATTTGTCATAGCTCTTAACACTGGATCTTAAAATAACCAACCCCCCTCATAAGTGAATCTTATTCAGGAGTAAGGGAATCTCACTCATTTTGGAACACCTGAAAAAATAACACAATAATTAGTATGCGGTAAGTGCTCAAATTATGTTTGTTGAATGGAAATGTGAATGCCTTGATCTCTTCTTTTGGTATTTTACTAATTATCTACCTCAGGAAAGCACAGGGATTCCCCATGGAACTACTCTTTGCTGACATAGTTTACAGTTTATATTTATTATTATTTTTACAAGTCTGGACCCCAGGAATTATACTCTCAAATACAGCAAAACTGAATATCTTCAAAATCTTAATTATAATGTTTCTGCACATACACATACACACACATACACACACTGAAGTTATGCAAGTGTTCTTTCAAATCAGATTAAAGCATTTTTAAAAAATACATTTTATTGATTTTTTACAGAGAGGAAGAGAGAGGGATAGAGAGTTAGAAACATCAATGAGATAGAATCATCGATCAGTTGCCTCTTGCATACCCCCTACTGGGGATGTGCCCGAAACCAAGGTACATGCCCTTGACTAGAATCAAACCTGTGACCTTTCAGTCCGCAGACTGACCCTCTATCTACTGAGCCAAACCAGTTTCCGCTAAAGTATACTTTTATAGTGGGTGACAAAAGGAAACAAACAGAAATAGGAAATATTCTATCTAAGAAAAAAGAGCAATATGCAAATTGACTCACTCCAAAGACACAAGATGGCTGCCCCCATGTGGTCAAAGATGGCTGCCCCATGTGGATACAAGATGGCCACCACAAGATGTCCAGCAGGGGAGAGCAGTTGTGCGCAGTTAGAGGTGAACAGGCTAGCAGAGGAGGGCAGTTGGGGTGATCAGGCTGGAAAGGGAGGTCATTTGGGGGAAAACCAAGCCTGCAAGGGAGGACAGTTGTAGGGGAGGGAAGGCCATCAGGGGTGGGCAGTGGTGGGTGACCAGGCCAGCAGAGGAGGGCATTTGGGGGAGGGGACGGGGCCTGCAGTGGAGGATAGTTGGAGGGACCCAGGCCTGCAGGGGAGGGCAGTTGGGAGACACCAGGCAAGCAGGGGAGGGCAGTTAGAGGCAACTAGTCTGGCAAGGGAGGGCAGTTAGGGGTGATCAGGCCTACAATGGAGGGCAATTAGGGGCAATGGGGCCAGCCCAGGAGCAGTTAGGCATTGATCAGGCTGGCAGGGGAGTGGTTAAAGAATGATCAGGCTGGCAGACAGAAGTGTTTAAGGGCAATCAGGCAGAGGCAGGGGAGCAGTTGGGAAGGACAGTTTGGTGGACAGTGTGATCGGGCCTAAATGGGTAGATGGACATTCCTCAAGGGGTCCCAGATTGGATAGAGTGCAGGCTGGGCTGAGGGACAATCTCCTCCCAATTTTCGTGCACCAAGCCTCTAGTTTTAACATATATTTTACCTTCTGTCGGTTTGTTATTTCACTTTTAACATATTTATTAGGGTAACTTTAATAATTACTTTAAAATGGTGATCATCTTTTGAGAGCTTATAATTTGATTTGGATAATATTTTACTTAAACATTAAGAAATATATTTGGAATCCTAGTAATAATACTTTTTACTTTCAAAATTCATAACCCAATAATTTTAAGGAAGCTGTTCTCAAAACTAAAACCATGTAGAAATTGATTTATGAATTCAGAGAGCCAGTATTTTTAAAGGATTATCCCCTCACCAAAAAAGTGATTATTAACTCTTAGTTTCCAAATAAAGTGATGGTCTTAGTCAAGATATGTTCTGTTTAATTTTATTACAATAAAACACTGCTCAAGATTTTTCTCATCCTCTCCTTTCCTCAAACCTATTCATCAAAAACAAAAATAATGACTATGGCCATTTCTGATGATAGGAAGTTCATATTTGAAGTCCAGTTTTGATATATCCATGGAATTAATTTTTTTTCAGACATAAAAAATGTTTGATTTTTATATTATCTTTCTGCTTCAGAAAGCAATAGTTACATCAGTGGAATTTATAATTAGTCTGAAAATAAATTTGTTGTATATGAAAGTATCAAGTTAGATATTATTATTTTTGGTTTGTTTCTTGCCCCCTGCCACCAAATAAATGGTATTTCTTGTTTAAGAAATATCTTAATTATAATTTCTTAAGTGAACATTATTCTACTTTAAGCAGAAAAATGTTAACATAATTCTCTTTCTATGTCTTTTTTACTCATATGAATGAAGGCTGTGATCTAATGTTATTTATATTTTTAACTTATTGCTCTTTGAATTAAGTGTTGATATCATAAAAGCACAAAATATGAACAAAATTACTTCCATGTTACAATGATATGTGTCAAATGAATGAGTTCAATAAAAATTCTTTTAGGAAAAAAATGCTTTGTGGAGAATTTCCTATGAATTGTTTCAGTAATTCTTAAGTAATAGCTATTTTAAGAAAACTGATTACTTGAAATGAAAGTTTATTTTTTGCTAATCTTTCCATAAATATGTGTTTGTTACAGATTGGATCAGTTTATCTCAGACAAATGGAAATATAATTAATGACACCTGAAATTATTTTTTCAGAGATGTACAGCTCAGATTCCCTGACCTGCTGCTGGAATTTGCTTTTTCTTAGGTCTAGAGCAAAAAGGAACCGGCATGCTTGCTTCCCTGCTGCTGCCATGTTAAGCATGCTCACTTCACAGGCTCCTGCAGATGAGAGTGTAATTGTGTGGAAGGTGAATTGATTGCAATTAACCTCAGGACTTACCCTCAGGCTGGGGTATCCTACCTCCTTTTCTAGGAATGTGCCACCAGGGTCATAATACATAGCTGATGAATGCATAGATCATACAGGGAAACACATATATTATGGGACAAAGTACATAAATCATGTAGAAAAACATGCATTATACTGAGATGATCAAATTATAAATGAAGCACATAAATCATAAGATTACACCGTTGAATTGTATCAGGAAACATAAATTATATAGTGAAATCCCAGGGTCACTGGAGAGTTCACTGAATAATGAAATGAGTTCCTATAACTTAAGGAAAAGTGGAGTAACTCAGGAAAAAAACCATTGTGTATTATGTTAAGTATTCCATTTAATCCAATTTTATCTCCTACACCTCTGTACCCAAAGAATCAAGGTTGTACAACATGAGGTAAGGGGGGTAAACAAACACCAAATGCAAGATTGAATGATGATGTTGCTGTAAGTACATTCAAATATATAAACTTTCAAATACAGTGCACATTCGTAGCCAAGTTTTTAAGTCAAAGTTGGAAAAGATGGTAGTTCTAATGTCAGCTGCAAATATCAGGTCAGTGCCTAATTCTAAAATAATGTCTTGAATCTCACGGAGAAGATCTCCAAAATAAAGAAGAGATTAAATTAGGATTGGCTTGCTCTTGCTGAAACCGGTTTGGCTCAGTGGATAGAGTGTAGGCCTGCAGACTCAAGGGTCACAGGTTCGATTTCAGTCAAGGGCATGTACCTTAGTTGCTGGCACATCCCCCGCTAGGGGGTGTGCAAGAGGCAGCTAATTGATGATTATCTCTCATCGATGTTGCTAACTTTCTATCCCTTTCTCTTCCTCTCTGTAAAAATTCAATAAAAAATATATTAAAAAATATTGACTTGCTCTGAATGTAGATATCCAATTAAAATTTGGATCAAGTCATTGTATTAAATAACGAAGAATAAAAACATTTGAACTGAAGAGCATTATGCTAAGTGAAATAAGCCAGTCAGAGAAAGATAAATATCACACAATCTCACTCATTTGTGGAATATAATGAACAATATGAACTAATGAACAAAAACAGATCCAGAGCCAGAGAAGCATGGATCAGATGCTCAAACCTCAGAGGGAAGGTAGGGCAGGTGGGGGTTAGGGGGAGAAATCAACCAAAGGACTTGTATGTGTGCATATAAATTTAATCAAAGGACACAGACACCAGGGGTTGAGGGCATGAGTGGAGTGGGTGGGATGGGAAGATAAGGACACATATGTAATACCTTAATCAATAAAAAAATATATTATGCATATAGGAAAATTTTGTTTACCTTCCTTTGGGAATTACTTTTTGCATTTAACTGTTTTTTCTTCCTTAATTTCTCTGTACCTTTGTTCACACATGTATAATAGCTAAAATAGAAGCAAAATGAAGAAGAGAATTCTTCAATTCAGTTTCGCTTTTTAAAGAAAAGTCACAAGCTGGAGAAGGCCACTCTGCAAGGTTTAAGAGACGGTAGACTTTCACACACAACACAGAGCAATGATACAAATCAGATCAATCTCACAAAGTTCCTCAATGCAGTGCTCATCCACGTGAATTATGTTCTCACTAAAGCAAGAGCCCGGAGTTCACATCCGTTCCCAGCTCTGGTGAGTTAGGGTTATAGTCACAGCTTGGTGTACTGAGGGATTCCTTAGCCATAAACAAAGTGTTTGACCCACCACTCTATTCCTCAGGGCAATGGGGAGCCGGAGCCAACTGAATTTATACAGTGGAAATTGATAGTTTATTGCTGACCCCGGAGGGGCAGGGGCACTGACTCACATCCTATTTCTGGCTTTTCTTGGCATTTGTTACTGCAGATAAAGGTAGATTGTGTCAAGATGTGCTGCTGGTCCTAGAATAGAATTGTGTCAAAATGCAAGTGCTAAATTTTATTTGAAGGGAAGCAATAAATTAGCACCCCCAAACAATCCCTGCCTTTCCTTAACATCATATTTCAATTTCTCCCTATTCCTCATGTTCTGTGCTGGTTAACACACATCTAAGGAGGCTAAAAGGCACATATCCTGTGAGTCGTGCATAAGTAATTTCAGGAAAAAAAAATTGTAGCGCAAAAGACACACAGAACTCCTTTGTTTTAAATGGCAAGTGAAAGGCAAAATAATAACCTTGAAGATTCAAAGCACGGAAAAGTTTAGCTTGTTGTTTGTAAATTTAGTTGTGCCTGCTAACTAGAGCTGGCTTGTCCCCAAAGCATCCATAAATGGTTAAGTCTGCTCAATATAAGTATAATCATTTTACTCTATGATCTATGTGTTTCATTAGTTGAGGTACACATTTTGCTATAATAAATGTGCTTCCCTAAATGATCTATGCATTTCTTCCTGAAATGTATGTGTTTCACCAGAAAAGGTATGTGTTCATCAGCTATGAATAATGTTCCTAACGGCACCATATTATATTACTTGGCTGGTATCCGCGCAGAATTACACATCCATTCCCTCATGACCATGAGCCCCGTGCGGCAAGAAGACACATATCAGCCCTGTCACTCTCAGGGGCCGGAGCACACGTGCCGAGCGCTGCAGTCCTGGGAACCACAAAGGAGAGTGAGGGGGCATGGAGGTATTTTGCCGGTGGATATGTTTGGCAAATAAACAGGAAACCAGGGATTTTTCTAGTCCTGTCCTTTTATAACCCAGAAGAAGACAAACTAATAGTTAACGCGTTTGAGAGTTTATTGTTTATCACAGATGAACATCCTTCCACTTACTTCAACTAAACATCGCTTAGAAAAAGGATGGACTTGTACAATTCCAAGTTCAACACTGGAAGCAATTTTTTTGAATTTTTTTTAAGCTATGTGACTTACTCATTAAAATTCTACCCATTTCCTGATTTCAGTAAATTGGCATCTAAAATGATGAAGTGAAATTATCTCTGTAGGTTGAAATTAATTACTTAAAAAGTTAAATACAGTATTCTTCTATAAATAATGTTGTTGACAGCTCATTGATGAGGGCTACACGCTAGTTTACAATCCAAAGGAAGAAGAGGATTTTAGGTATACCAAACCATACAGTGATTCACTTCTCAACATATTAAAATTCAAACAAAGCAATTGTATAATTGAACCCGTGACCAATTTGGGGAGCCTATAAGCTATGTAAAGCAATAACATACAAATTATTAGATTATTATTACATTATTTATAGAAATCACCCCCCCACAAGTGTATGGGTTTCTTATGTTTCACTGTCAATGTTTTGAACTGTGCCTGATTCTTGGAGATGACCATTCATTTCAGAATAATAGCCTCAATGGCTTTCTTCATTGTGACATAGAGCCTATAACTCAAAGGACAGGATATTTGTTAATATTGCCATGAGCAGCCGAAATAAGTGATAATCTCTTTACATAAATGTCTTAATTATGACAGACTCACTTATTTTTTCATAGATTAAAACAAATGTTTTGTATATGAACTTTTCCATTTACAAATCATTTATCAGTAAACACCAAACACTTTTCCATATGACATCAAATGATTCATTATACATGTTTCCATTCAGTGACCTAACTTTCTCTCTACTTTTCATCTATCATTGTAGATATTTCTTTCATTTACACATTCATTAACATTTTTTATTTTATTTACTGCAATGACTAATACTTAGGGGTGAGTTTTCTAGTATAATAGGAATGAAGAATTTTTATATCTTGTATCAGCTGGCAGCCATTCATATTATATTTGAGATATTTATTATATATAGACATAGTATACATTAAATCAAGCAGGTCAAACTCAAGGCCCATAGACCATATACCTGGTTTCTTTGGCTTGTGTTAGCCTTTGAGTTTGACATGCTTGTATTAAATAGTGCTGAAATAATTTGTTTATTGCTTTTAGAGAATTGTCAATTTTTTTTTCTATGGCAGAATGTTTTGATGGTATTTTCCTTTTTTGTAAGAACATAAATGAATGTGTGAAAAAAGGCTTTGGACAAGTGTATTCTTTCTGATAAAACTAGTTCAACATTAAAATTGGTTTAATTCAGCCCATGTGTAAAATTGCCTTAGCCACAAGTATTTTAGAGACATACACAAAACATTTAAGAAAAAAATAGGTTTATTCAAAGGGATCAGACTTAACCTGATATTCTTTAATGCATATTATACTAAGTATTGTTTAGTGACTCTGTGAATTAAGTGTTAGTAGTATTATAATACCTTTGATGATACTTTGGATATCACTAATGGATAAATTCTTTGGTTATCCTATAAGTTGTTGCTTAAAAAACAGAGGCAGGAAATCTGGTATATATGTTGTAGCAAATTCTCGGAAAGATTTTGAAGTCTAAATTCAATTTTCCTCTTACCAAGTTGGATCAATATCCTCAATTACATGTTACATTTTACTTAGAAAGTCCTCATTGGGTTAAAATCGGTCATATGTGAATAGTTCATAAGTAAGTTCTTTGACACCTAAAATGGTCTGTGTGATAAACATTTAACCAATCTGAATCCACTTTGCATGTGATTGAGTATTTAAGAAAAATCTCATTGGCAAAGATTTCTAAAGACCTTCACTGAAAGGATTCCATTCAGCGACTAAAGAAAATAATCTTATATATCTTCACACTTGCAAAATATTTTATTCATAGATTTCCACCACCATACACATATATTACACATAGCTCTGAAATATATTTTTATAATGTTTAAAGGTTATTGATAGAATATGGTAATTTTTTGGTTGTTTTGTTTTAGTCCAGATTCATTGTGATTAGTTTATTTCACTGGCACTGTGAGGACCTGCTGGCTGAACCTAAATGTGATCTGAATTTGTGCTTTCTGCAGAAAAATGTAGATCGGGCATTGTCCATAATCTGCCTGTTTTCAGCCCAATACCATTGGTATCTTTCCTGTGGGTTTTACTTACTTGAGGGCTATGTCAAAACTTTGCTGCAAGATAAAAAAAGCAATCTCTAAGCAATCGGTGGTGAAAAAAATAGGTTGCATATTAAATAAAACAATCTTTTTTTTATTTTTTAGGATTTTTGCAGATGCTAATACATTTTAAAATAGGGTTAAAATTAGGTTACATTAGGCCGAACACACCTTAAATTGCTAGAGTTTCACAGTAACATTTTGGTCATCAGCTGCAGCCATTATCTGGGGATAAATCAATTTGCAGCAGCTGTGGACAGCCATTTAAGTACAGAGCAGAGCAGCTTAACTGTAGAAGCATGTTTAAAGTTAAAAGGCCAGAGTCCTGCTGACTACACATAAGGATTTTTTTTTTTTAAAGAATGACCATAGCACAACATTGCCTGGCTCCGCAGGCACTGAGCCACTTTTGTTAATTCATCCTACATAATAGCTGATTTGATATGCTTTCTCTTCCAGCTTTCTTGTTAGGGATGATGCATATTATAGAAACCTGTCCCGTGTTTTTTTGTTTTTCTCAAATAATTCTCTTTAGACATTCAGTAAGTGCTTCTGGCGATGGCAGAACTAGCGCTTTTATGGTCTTTTAATCTGTGGAGGAGATTGTCCTTGGTTTCTTTAAAAGGTCACTATCAGGTAGTTTTCTTCAACTGTAAGCAGAATGGTGCTGTACCGGATAACGAGTCGTGCAGCAAGTTAAAATAAAGAAGGTATACTCTTTGCCATAGATACAGTTACACATCAAATTATCCTGTGTTTTGCTTTCTTTAATTTCTCTCACTTGACACAACAGTTTGTTTTCCAAGTTTTGAGACCAAGGTTTAGAAAGTTAAAAAAAAATTGCTAAATTGAGTTTTAAGTGTATATTGGTATATTTTGAAAAATGGATGATGGACAGAGAGGAAAGGGTGTTTATATAAAAATAGCTCTCTGAATTAAGTCGAAAACTATATACACAAATTTAACTGTATAAATTGTGGCTTATTTAATGGATTTACTGTTTTTACAATATAGTGCATCCAATGTAATAACCTCAAATGCCTGAGACAAGGTACAGATATGGCTTATTTCTTATACGGTGATGTAATCTAATATGGACCAGTTGTTAAAGTTAGAATAATGAATTCTGTTAGAGTGCAGAGAATATCCATGGTAAGTGAATCATTGTCATTGAAGACATTACATTGCAATGGTTTGAAACTTACATTGGAAAAATTTTATCATTCACGTAAAAATTGTATATGAAATATCTGACACATTATTAGTGTCCCACCCAGATTTTAAATGTGATTATTAAATTAATAGTAATTAAATATGAGGATAATTTTATAGAAGGAAAAATATCTTGTTTCTATGGGCTAAATATGCTTGCTGGAAATTGTGATTTAATTGATCCTAATGTTAAAATAAAGAAAAAATATCAATATCATAATAGGTTCAGCTTTCATACAGTTTGGTCCTAGGTTAAATTTTAAAAAATGTTAAGTTAAATTAACCTAAATTCTTAGTAGTCTGCATAAATGTTTTTGTGAGGATGTGCCAGAATACAAGAGAAAATGTTTCTAGATACTTTAAGTGTTAGGCAAAAATGAAGAGCACATAGAGTCATTTTTAAAAGTGTGAAAGTAGTTGAGTTCCACACACATATACCTTCAGTATAAGACCAACAGAAACAGTGACATCAATTTCAGTTATTATTAAATAAGCACAATTCTTGGCTAAATGCTTTTCATTTAAACATACAGAAATACCTTTGATTCATACTGTGGTAAAATCCTGGACTCACAAATCCTGAAAAACCTCCTGGGAAGTACTTAACTTTATGTTATTGGGGAGTGGAACCTTTCCCAGTGATGCTCCTATTGGCAACTTGTTTTTAAATGAAGAATGCACATTGATAATGATAATCAATATCCATTGGCACCTAACCTATTGCCTGGTACCTAGTCAGTGTTCAGAAAAACTCTGTGGTATGTGTTTAATCAGCAAACCTATTCTACAAATGAGGGAACGGTGAGAGAGCTTCAATGTCACACCTACGACAAATATGTAGTGCTTGGGGGAATGCTAGTTGCCCCCAACATCATCCCACCCTCTCCTTTAAGTCTAAGTTAGGCATATGGTTTAAACCCCAGCTAGAAACCACATTTTTCACCCTTTCTTGCAATTAGTTATAGCCATGATACTTTGTTTTGGTCACTATTTTGCAGCTAATGTATGTTGTTTTCAACTTCTACGTTTTATCTTTAAAGGGACTGGACCTTACTTGGTCACATGCCTGAAAGCTGTGTGCTGAGTATAACAAAGCAAACATAATGCGAGGGCCAGACAGCCTAACAGTGTCATACCGCAGTGCCAGGCCAGGATAGCTTACCCAGACCTTCCCATGAGAGAGAACTAGGCTATCTACACTGTCCGTTTATTCTCTCTTTCTGCAATCCAACCAATAAAGTGTGAGAGCTGAGCTTCAAAAATGAATCCATAGCCAAGCTCTTAAGCATTATAACTTGGCCGATTAAAATTGTTACTCAGTAGGATTATCAAGCCCTTTTTTATTTAGGAATTTTTCCAGTTAGTAATTGATGTCATCTGAACCATTGAATAAACTAGTTTTGACAAAAAAGAAGAAGAAGAAGAAGAAGAAGAAGAAGAAGAAGAAGAAGAAGAAGAAGAAGAAGAAGAAGAAAAGACTTATTTTTGGAAAAAATGCATACTCTACTATAGTTCTTTTTTGAATTAATATTCCCCATATATTCCACTTGGTAGAAATATGCAAAACATGGCAAACAGATACTCTGTTTCATCACCAGTAATTCATTCCTTTAACTTACATCTTTGGCTTACATTTATCTTCAAATCTCTCAATAGTGTCTCCTGATTGTAGCTTTCTGCTAGCTCTTGTATATATATTTTTCATGATTTTTTGATATTTCAGAGTTTTTATGTTTATTTATCTTGCTGTTTAATCAGCATTAAGCATCTTTAAGTCTTCATAAGACTATAATAATTTATAAATCACTCCTTTACATATATTTAGTTAGTCCACATTAATTGGTTAGTAAAATTTTAAATTAGAACAAATGTGCTTCAAAAAAGATATGCAAGGGTGGTTTAACATATCAAAATCAATCAATATAATACATCACATTAATAGGCTGTGAAAGAAAAATCACATGACCATATCAATAGATATAGAAAAAAATTGACAAAATCCAACACACATTCATAATAAAAACTCCAGTAAACTACTTGTTGTAGGAATAAACAGGAACTTCCTCAATCTCGTATCTACAAAACCCTATAGCTAACATACTTAATAGTGAGAAACTCAAAGCTTTCCCTCCAAGATCAGGCAAAAGGCAAGAGTCACTTTTTCAGCATTGTACTGGAAATTTTAATTAATTCAATAAAATCTGGAAAGTGAATAAAATAGATACAGGTTGAAAGAGAAAATAAAAAAGTCTCTCTTCACAGATGACATGATTATTTAAATAGAAAATCTGAAAGGATTGATACACACACACACACACACACACACACACACACACACACAAACACACACTTCTGGAACTATTAAGTAATTACAGCAAGTTTGTAGGATATAAGGTTAATATATAAAAGTCAATTGCTTTTTTATGTACCAGAAAGGAACAATTGGAATCTGAAAATAAAAACATAACACCACTTATATTAGGTTAAAAAAGAAATAATTCAATGTAAATCTAAAATATATGCACAAAATCTATCCAAAGAAAACTACAAAATCTGTGAAGAAAGTCAGAGAATCTCTACATAAATGGAGAGAGATAATTTCTTCCCAATTTGATTTATAGATTTAGTGAAGTTCAATCAAAACCCCAAAGAGTTACTTTGCTGATATTAAGAAAAACTAATTTTGAAGTTTATATGCCCTGGTTGGTACAGCTCAGTTGGTTGGAGTGTTGCCATACACTAGAAGGTTGAGGATTTGATCTTCTGTCAGGTGTGTGCAGGAGGCAACAGATCAATGTTTCTCACAGATGTTTTTCTCTCTCTCTCTCTCTTTCTGAAATAAATCAATCAATAAAAAATAAAGTTTGTATGAAAAGAAAAAAAAAACCGTTGAAATTTAGAATAGCCAACACATTGTCCAAAAGGACCAATAAGACTTCAAGACTTAGCATAAAGTTACAACAAGCAAGACAGCATAGTACTGATGGAAGAACGGACAAATAGATCAACAGAACAAAATAGAGAGCCCACAAAGAGACCCATTCAGATATAGACAATGGATCTCTGAAAAAGGTAATTTCATTAAAAAAGGATAGTTTTTTCAAAGAAAGGTACTGGGACAATCTATATATATAAAAGCCTAAGTGAGTATTATGACCAAATGACTGGTCGACCAGTAGCTAAGGTGTGCACATACCATTAGGGGATACATGCTCAATGCAGGAGCTGCTCCCTGGTGGTCAGTGCACTCCCACAGCCAACCTCCCATGGTTCCTCCCTCTGTCCAGCAGGACCTGGCTGGCAGCTGGCAGGCTCTGATCGGGACTGGGCAAGATGGCCCCCATAGGCCCTGATCACCAGCCAGGCCTAGGGACTCACCCATACACGAATTTCATGCACCAGGCCTCCAGTTGTATATACACATGCAAAAATAATCTAAATAGTGATTTCATATAGTTTACAAAAATTAACTCAAAATAAATCAGACAAATCTGAAATGCAAAATTATAAAACTGTCAAAGATAATAAGAAATCTAGGTGACTTGCATTTGGCAACAAGTTTTTAGATACAATGTCAAATCATTATTCATGAAAACGAAATTGATAAATTACAATTTCATTAAAATAAAAGTCTGTTCTGTGAAAGGCACTGTTAAAGGAAGACAGAGACAAGCCACAGATTGGGAGTATATATTTGAAAAACACATGTTTGATAAGGACTTGTATATAAAATATATTCTTAAGACTCGACAAATGAATTAAAAAGTGGGCAAAAGTTTTGAGCAGGCACTTCACCAAAGAAGACATACAGATGGCAAATAAGTGTATGAGAAGATGTTCCACATGATATGTCATCAGGGAAATGGAAATTAAAACATCAGTAAGATACCCAAGCATGGCTATTAGGATGGTTGGAATCCAAAAGACTGACAACACCAAATGCTGGCTAGGATGTGCAGCAAAAGGAACTCTTATTCACTGGTGGTAGAAATGCAGAATGGAGCTGCCACGTTGGAAGACTGGCAGCATTTTACAAAGCTAAAGATAGCCTTGCTATGTAATCCAGCAACTGTGCTCCTTGGTATTCACCCAACTGAGTCGAAAACTTCTGTCCACACAGAAACCTGAACATGAATGATGGTAGCTTTATTCATAAATGTCAACATGTCCTTTTGGCATCTTGAAACATAATATTATTCAGTGATAAAAAAATGAACTACTAAGCCACAAAAATACATGAATCCACCTTAAATGTATATTGCTAAATGAAAGAAATCAGTGTGGAAAAAAAAAAGCTACATAGTCTATAATTCCACATAGATTACATTCTGAAAAAAGAAAAACAATAGAGACTATTATAAGATTAATGGTTACCAAAAGTTGGGTAGGAAGGTGAGGCTGAGAAGTAAATAGGTGGGGCACAGGAGAATCTGAGGACAGTGAGACTATTTTGAATGTACTATAATAATACATACATGACATTATGCATTTGTCCAAGTCCATAGAACTGTATGGCATGAAAAGTGAACCCTCATGTAAACCATAGACTTTGGTTAATAATAATGCATCAGTATTGGTTCATCAAGAGTAAGAAATGTACTACACCAATTCAAGATGTCAAAAAAGGAAATCAGAGTATATATAGAATCTGTGTACATTCTGATTGATTTTCCATAAGCCTAAAATTGCTCTAAAATATGCTATTTAAGAGAAAAATAGATAAAGATATGTTTCTATTTTAAAAAGCTCAAAGAATATAAAAGTTGCTATATTTTATTCAGAACTCATTAAAATAAAAAATATATTACTGTATTGTTGAACTCTGTAGTACCCACTATCCTTTGATTTGTAATTTAAATTGTGTTTGGTAAAAGCAACAATACTCTTTTAATGTACACAGATTCTATATATACTCAGATTTCCCTTTTTAACATCTTGAATTGGTGTGGTACATTTCTTACTATTGATGAACCAATACTGATACATTATTATTAACCAAAGTCTATGGTTTACATAAGAGTTCACTTTTCATGTTATACAGTTCTATGGACTTGGACAAATGCATGATTTCATGTATGTATGATCTGTGGAGTGTTTGAAATGTGCATATCTTCAAGACCTCTACAAATATTTCACAAGTAATATTATACCTTTCTGTTGTCGGTGTACTTGATGCATCTTTATCTTTCTTAAAGATTCTTATTGCATTTTTACAAGTATTTTCTCAATATTTGTGAATAGTGGTTACAGGATACAAGCAATACTACTTAGGTTGCTTTTTACAGGGGAGTGGCGAGCATACTTCCTGACTTACACTGCGACAATATGGACAGTGGTAGAAGGCATTTGGATTCAAGTCAGCTGGTATGAATAATTACTGAATCTCAGCCAAGCAGCTTCCTATATAGCTAATGTTAAGTCAGTTTGGCAAAAACAACACTGATAAATAATTCTTAGTAATCCATGGCACAACAATGGAGTCTAATGCTAATAACTGAACTCTGCACAAACCAGCAAACACCATTTCTCCATTTATTATAATTCTGAGATGACCTACGCACAAACATTTTAAAACTGAGAAGTGATAATTTTTAGAACTGATGGTATATATCTCCCTACCTCCTCTCCTTCTTTCTTTCAATGGCTTACATTTATATTTCTTTCTCATTACTACTTAATTTCATTCACTAAATGGTCAGTAGTCTTCTGTGTGTACAAGTAAAGAGAAAGAAAAGTAAATATTATTCAAAATACCTATCACTTATAAACTTATTTCAATAGGACACTGTAGAATTTTTTAAATTACATTTTTGCCAAACAATATATTTTAAAAATTACATGTGATGGTTTTCTTTACGTATACACCAGAAAATCAAGACATGTTAAGTGCTACTGGCTAAGGTAGTAGTTTGTTACTTTTTTTTTTAAAAAAAAGTTGATATTTTAATTGTATTCATTTAAATTAAATGGAGCATCTACTCCAACTCTAAGGTGTGGTGATTATTACCATGTAAAATGATGTTTTACTGCTTTTTTAATAGTCTGGCTAACAGTTGGGCAAGCACGATACAGCACCCATAGGAGAGAACAGAACAGATCAAGAGCATTTTTATTGACCAGCACCCCGTTACCAGAAAAAGTTAATTGCTTTGTCCAAAGTGCCTGATTGCTTTCAGGGAAACACTGAAAACTCCAGGAAGAAGTAGACCGACTATCTATTACATACACGGGGCGGCTGCTTTCTAATTACCACGGCCCTGTCCAGGCATTTTTACAATCTGAAGTAAAATTTATATACAGTATAAGCTTAGGTTTTAGGGGCATAATTCAAGGAGGTTTTACAAACATGTAAACCTCTATGACTACCGCTCCAATCAAGGTAAGCATTTATATCTCGGGGTCGCATCTCATTTAATTTGCACCGTATCTCAGCGGTAACTACTGTTTTGTGTTCTAATGTCAAAGATAAGTTTTGCCTATTTTTGAACTTTTAGAAAATGTAATCAAACAGCATGCATTTTTGGAGCAGGGCTTCTTTTGTGCAACATCATCTTTTTTTGAAATACGTAAGTGGGTTGGTATATATCAATAGTACTCAGCAGTAGTTTTCAATTGCTAAATGATATTCCAACATACAAATGTATCACATTTTGTTTTCTTATTCCATCCACTATTATAGATATTCCAATTTTTTCTAGTTTGCTGATATTATAAATAAGGCTCTTCTAAACATTCTTTGTAAGTTTGAGGAGTGGAATTCCGGGGTAATGTAGCAGGTTTATATTTAACCGTAGAAGAAATCACCAGTTTCTGTATTTCCAGCATCAATGACTGAGCATTCCAATTATGCTGTATTCTCACCAACATTAAGTTTGTCAGTCTATTTTCATATTGGCTAATCTAATGATTGTGGGATGCTATTTCATTTGGTTTTAACTGAAAATAACTATGATGTTGAGCATATGTCCCATCTACTGATGCCCACTCATATATCTTCTTTCTTAGAAATATCTGTTCAAGATCCATTTTCTATTTTTGAATTGGTAGTTTGCCTTTATTTTTGCGATTTGTAAAATTTCCTTATATTCTGGACACAAGTTTCTTGTATGGCTTATATATTTTTTATATTTTATTTATTTATTTATTTTTTACAGAGAGGAAGGGAGAGGGAAAGAGAGCTAGAAACATCGATGAGAGAGAAACATCGATCAGCTGCCTCCTGCACACCCCCCACCGGAGATGTGCCCACAACCAAGGCACATGCTCCTGACTGAAACTGAACCTGGGACCCTTCAGTCTGCAGGCTGACGCTCTATCCACTGAGCCAACCCAGATTCGGCTATGGTTTATAATTTGAAAATTATTTTATTTTTTGTAATAGTGAATTTTATAAGCTCAGGCTTTAATTTTAATAAAGTCCATTATCAGTTTTTTTATGGTGTTTTTGTTCTATTTTAGAAATATCTGCCTATGCAAAAATCACAAACACATTCTCCTATTAGTTTTATCTTTTATATTTAGGCCTATGATACCTTGAATTAATTTTTGTGAGTAGGATAATGTAGGGGCTGATGTTTATTATTTTAATATGTAAATCTATTATTTTTTAAACACCATTTAAATAAAAACTTTCCTTTCTGCATTGAATTGCTTTGGGGCTTATATTTGTGAACCCTATTCTATATCCATAAAGCTAGTCTGCGATCCAGTTTTTAATTCTGTGATCCAGTTTTATGTCTTCATAATCCTGTATAATAAGGAGCTAATTTGCTTATTAGACCAAACAGCAAAAGGACCATCAGACAACCTTCTGTCCAGCCTTGCGGATAACCTTCTGGGCAAAGCAGCAGCTGTGAGGGCCCAGGCAGCTGGGGCTGTGAGGGCCGAGCCCCTTTGCACGAATTTCATGCCTCGGGCCTCTGGTGGTGTCATGTTGTTTGATAACTGTAGCTTTACTAGTATAATAAGGCTTGAAATGTCCAGTGTATTAACTATAACTTCATTCTTCTTTTCAAGATTTACCTGGCTATTCCAGAACCTTTGTATTTCCATGCGAATTTTAGAAATAAATGGTCAATTTACACATATACACAAACAAACTACTTTTTGGAATTTCGATGAAAGTTGCCTTCAATCTACCAATCAATTTAGAGAAAATATCTTAACAAAATTAAGTTTTCCCATCACAATGATGGCATATATTTCTATGTATTTAGGTCTCAGAACATTTTTATATCTATCTTTTGATTCAATAGTAAATAAAAATTTAGGATTTAACTTCCCAAATATAATTGATTTTTAAACACTAATCTTGTACTTCCAAACCTGCAAAATCTACTTTTTGTTTGTTTTGTTTTGTTCTAGCAGTGTTGTATGTTTCCTTACATTTCCTACAAAGATAATTTACAATGACTTCTGCAGTAACCACATTGTACATGAATAAAAAAAAGTTTAACTTTTGATTTAAATGTTTATGGTCAATGTTTATTTTGTTTCTTGCTCTTTTACACTGTGAGGACTTCCATGTTGAATTGGAAGTGGTAAAAGCAAAAATTCTGGCCTTGAACTTGTGGAAATGTGTTTTTCATATTACTTCTTTGGTCCGTGTTATTTATTAGCACATGTCTTAATTTGCAAATATTTTAGTTTTATAATTTAATTAATATTTTGTAAAGAGGACATATTCTGTGATATTTCAAAGTGTTAAAATTTATTAATGCTTATTTTTTTTTAGCCAATACATGATCTATCACTTAAAACATTCCATGTGCACTGGAAAATATGTGTATTCTGCAGTTACTGATTGCAATGTTTCAAAATGTCAATTAGGTCACGTTGTTGGTAGTATTGTTCAAATATTCAACATTACCAACAATTATACTTCCTTACTCTATTAATTTAAAAGATAGGAATGTTAAATACTTCAGCTATCTTTTTGTATTGGTATGTTTTTCCATTCAGTTCTGTAATTATTTTCCTTCATGTGTTTTAAAGCACTGTTTGTAAGTTCATGCATTGTTAAAAATACACAGTCTTTCTCACAGATTGACATGTAAAAATATTTCCTGTTCACCTGTAGTAATACTTCTGTACTAAAGTATTTTATATTGTATTAATAAAGCAACACAACTTTTCTTATGCTTATTAACTGTATGGTAAATCTGTTTACAGCATTTTACTTTCAACCTATTTTATATTTGTATTTAAGTTTCTTTTTTAAAAAAATACAAAAATACAGTTGGGTCTTTTAAAAAATCTACTCTCTTTGTCTTTGCACTTAAATTATAGAATATAGTCTATTTACATTTTTTAATAATTGTTCATCTATTTGTACTTAAGTTTACCTTTTTTTTTGCTATTTCTTTTCTAGTTATCCACCTGATTTCTTTTTAATTCCTCACATTTTGTCTTTAATTTTGTTTAGTAAAATGTTTTCAGGATTTTCTCTGATTACTCTATTATGCTTTATCTTTCTGCTATCATTTAACATTTGCCCTGGGAATTGAAACTTTAACTTAGTATAGTATTCTTGGTGGTAAGAATAATTTACTATATTTCACTATATACCAATTAATAGTATGCATTATAATTTCATCCTTTGACTATTACATGTCTATATATTTTACAAAATGCAATGTTATAAATTTTACTTTAAATAACCAGTTGCCTTTTAATGGGATTAAATGTAAAATGATAATATTTTATATTCCTTATATTTACCATTCCCATTGTTCTTTATTTTTTCTAATAGGTCCAAGTTGCATCTAGTATAGTTTACCATTGACCTTATTATTATTTTTAAAATTATGTTTTGGTGGATTTTTTTAGAGTGAGAAGAAAGGAGAGGGAGAAAGAGAGAGACACATCAACTAAGCTGCCTCCTGCATGCCCCCTACTGGGGATTGAGCCCACAACCCATGCATGTACCCTAGCACAGAATTGAACCAGCAACATCTCTGTGCATGGAAAGAAGCTCAACCAATTTAGCCACACCATGCAGGGCCATTTAACCTTATTTTTTGAGGAATTCTTTGCAGGATATAAAGTGATGGCTTCAAAATCATATTTTAATTTCAGTACTTTAAAACATTTTTTTGTGTTGTCTTCTATATTCTGTTGTCTAGACTAAAAAGCCTGTTTTGTTTACATTATTGTTATCTTTTATGGAAAATGTCTCTTTTTCTCATGACTGAAATATTATTTTTCTACTTATTTGCAGCTTCCAACATGTTTACTAATATTTACCTGGATATGGTTGGTTAGGTGTTTATCTTAGATTTTGCAGAGGTTCTTGGATCTGCAAGTTTTCTCTCCTGCCTCTCTACCCTCCTAGATCTGGGAAATTCACAACCTCATCTCCTTCTAGGTGTTGGATTATACCTATACTAGAGGCCTGGTGCATGAAAATTCACGCACTTGGGGGGTGGAGGGAGTGGCTGAGTCCAGCCTGCCCCCTCTCACAGTCTGGGAGCCCTCAGGAGATGGCTTAGGCCCACTCCCCATAGCCGATCAGGGGAAGGCAACACCCCATCACACCTCTGCCAGCCACGTGGCTGCCTGAGCCTTGGCCTGGCCCTCAATGCCTGAGCCTCAGGCTCTGGGCAGTGGCAGTGCCATCCGTGGCTTCTCTGAGCCTTCGGTTGGCCCTGGACAGCAGCGGCCGCCATCTGAGGCTTGCCTGAGCCCCAGGTAGCTGCTGCAGCTTTGTCAGGAAGGATTCAGCACCAAGTTCCTGCCCATCCCTGTGCACCTTGCAGATCACACAGCTCCGCCCAACCATGTGTGCCTGCTGCACACATGGCCTCCTGCTGATCTGTCGTTATGATGTGATTGTGTGATGACCATTAGCATAGTAGGTCTTTATTATATAGGATTAGACTGCTTAATATTATGCTATAGGCCCCTGAAATTTTCTTTTTCAATCTGTTTTCTGTCTTTTTTATATATATTGGTTAGTTTTCATTCATCTGTCATTAAGCTTAGTAATTCTGTTTTCCTTAGGCTTCTGTCTTCTGTTTAAGCTACTTGGTGGACATGTTACTACAAATATTGTACTTTTTGACATGAAAATTTTCAGTTGTCTCTTTTTTCACATTTCCCTTGATTAAGATTCATTATGACAATCTTTTTCCACAAGCTTCTATAGATTTCTATAACAGTTTTAAAAGTTTTTAATGACTAATCCAGTCTCTGGGTCATCTCAGGGTCTTTCTCTACTGACTTCTTTTTTGCTTAGCTTTGGTTACATTTTTGCATATTTGCATGTCTATGAATTTTTATTGTATGTTATACATTATGGTAATATACTGTAGTGAGTTTAGATCTGTGGTTGGCAAATGTTTTCTTAAAGGGCTAGATGCTCACTGAAACCAGTTTTGCTCAGTGGATAGAGCGTCGGTCTGCAGACTGAAAGGTCCCAGGTTCCATTCCGGTCAAGGGCATGTACATTGGTTGTGGGCCCATCCCCAGTGAGGGGTGTGCAGGAGGCAGTTGGTCGATGTTTCTCTCTCATGGACGTTTCTAGCTCTCTATCCATCTCCCTTCCTCTCTGTGGAAAATCAATAAAATAAGGGCTAGATACTGACAATTTTAGTTTGTGGGATCCTATTTAATAAAAGGCTAATATGCAAATTGACCAAATAGTGGAGCAATGAGTAGCTATGATGTGCACTGACCACCAGGGGGCAGACGCTCACTTCAGGGACTGCCCCCTGGTGGTCAATGCACTCCCACAGGGGGAGTGCTGCTCAGCCAGAAGCCAGATCATGGCTGGCAAGCACAGCAGAGGTGGTGGGAGCCTCTCTGCCTCCACAGTAGGGCTAAAAATGCCTGACAGCTGGCATTCGGATGTCCCCCAAGGGGACCCGGAATGGGAGAGGGTGCAGGTTGGGCTGAGGAACCCCCCCTCCCCCCCAGTGAATGAATCGTATGCACCAGGCCTCTAGTAGACAATATTTGCCATAATTATCTAACACTGCTTTTGTACTTTTATAGTTTGATAGAAGCATCACAAGATGTTTAAATAACTGAGCATAGCTATATTGCAAAGAACTTTATTTAAAAAAAAAACATGTAGCATGCCTGTGGGATGTGGCTTGCTCACCCCTTATTGTAAATAGTGTGCAATTTTATTGCAAACTAGAGGCCCAGTCCACGAAATTCTTGCACTCAGGGATGAGGAGAGGTCCCTCAGTCCCTCATTCCCACACAAGCCAGGCTGGGAGCCCTTGGGGGATGTCCAACTGATGAGTTCCTAAGCCCACTTCCTAAGCCATTAGTCAGACATCCTTAGTGCTGCAGCAGAGTTGGGAGAGATTCCCATCACTGCTGCTGCACTTGCCAGCTGTGAGCCCAGCTTCTGGCTGAGCAGTGCTCCCTCTGTGGGAGTGCACTGACCACCAGGGGGCAGCGCCTGCATTGAGCATCTGCCCCCTGGTGGTAAGGGTGTGTCATAGCAACTGGTTATTCCACAGTTTGGTCCATTTGCATATTAGCCTTTTATTATATAGGATGATGGGCAGTTAGATTACTAGCAAATCTTTTTGGCCTGCCACTCTTTATTTCTTATTTATTTTGAGGGCTCTATATCAGTTTTGAACTTAATTCTAGGTGTTTTTCTTGTACTTATACTATGGGCTTTCCAGACTTCTTCTTTTTAAAAAAAATATATCTTATTGATTTTTACAGAGGGGAAGAGAGAGGAGTATAGAGTTAGAAACATCGATGAGAGGGAATCACCGATCAGCTGCCTCTTGCACACTCCCTACTGGGGATGTATGTGCCCACAACCAAGGTACATGCCCTTGACCGGAATCAAACCCAGGACCTTTCAGTCCACAAGCCAATGCTCTATTCATTGAGCCAAACTGGTTTAGGCTCCCGACTTCTACTGAATAGTCAAAAAACTTAGCCAGGTCTCTTAGGCTGCTTATAACTTTGGCTGTCACCATTCATTAGTCAACCTACCATCAAATGATTATTTCTAGGCATAGCAGAGACTTATTCTGTGCCAGCCTCTAGCCAAAGCCCATGTTTTGAATCCCCATTAGCACAGGAGTGAATGCTAGAGCAAGATAGATGGCCCTCAGCAAAGAAGAGTCCAAGTCTGCATGACAGACACCTGGAATGCTTTTCCAAAATGCAGATTTCTGTCCGTGCCCAGATCTTATGTATATTATGGGTGGAGCATCCTTGGGAAAAGTGCTGCCTAAAATAGCATCCATATGTAAAGTCTATATTAAACCAGCATGTATTAGAACAGCATCCTTTGCCAACAAAACAATTTCAATAGCCTCTTACATTTATTAAAACAAAGTCTCCTCTTTGGAAAGTTAACAGATGTGGCAAATGTAGAAACTTAATTTGCTATTAAAAATATAATTTTCAAACTGATTTCATATACATTATTTCATGAAAGGAGCTTATGCTCTACCATTAACGTTGAGGAATCTTATTTCATGTCTTTAGCTTTAATACACACATAATAAATGTCTCTTGAGAATAAATTAAATGTGGAATGCTATATGTTTGGGAAAATGATTTCTAATGTTCAGATTTGCTTTTTTTTCTGTATTTACAAAGTAAACCACCTGAAGACTGACATCATTCTCCATTCAGCTTTTATTATATAGACAATTAATTAATTGGATTATATGTAATGAATATTTAATTATATTTTGTCAAATTATATTTTATAAATATTTTCCCCTGGTTGGAGTAAAAGTCCAATATTTTTTTAGTCTACTCTCCTATATCCATGCTTCCTAAGAGAACTTCTATTCCTGGGCGGGGTGGAGGTGGAGAAATGGGGAGGAGGAAGAATTGCAACCCAGCTCTTAATTTGTTCCATATTTGGACCCTCTGGTGTCCTGGCATAGGATGTCAGGGGTTTCGTAACCTAAACTGTACTATGAATATAATAAATGAACACATTAGGCTCTATTACTTGTGAAGCATGCAGATGACTGCAAAAAAACCTGTTTTTAAAATAAACCTTGTCAAAATATAGAAGTGCCTACCCAGACACTTTTCTCTCCTTATCTAAGAAAGAGGGACGGTGGCACCGTGCCAAGAAGATTTTCTACAAGGAAAAAAACCTCATGTAATTAACATGACTCTGGCCCTTTAACTTTTAACATGCTTCCCCAATTAAGCTTTCAAGGCCTTGAACTACAATATCTGGCCACAGCTGCTAGAAATTGATTTATCCAGGAAGATCATTGGGGCTTCTGACCTTTCTGTGAGAGCATTTTATTTACCTTTTGGGATATTTGTCTCCTTTTTGCCCTACAGGGAAGGGCGAGGAAGGAATGAGGTAAATATTTGCATATTCTAAGAGGACTTGCACTATTCCAGGCCCCCTCTTTTAGACTCCTACATCATAGCACTGCCTCATTCTCTAAGAGTAAGGCTGCCGCTATGTAATGCTACAAGCACTTGTAAAGCCATGTAGAGAATGCAGAGAAAATCTAGCGTTAGCTGATCCTCTAAATATTAGAATAGCATGCGGTGGATGTTTCGCTTATCATGCTAAGACATTTTATTTCAGTCCAAATCCTCATGTAAATTACTACTACTACTGCTACTATTGTGATTGTTTCTGCGTTTCTACAATGATCAGCTCCACCAACTAACAAGTACGTAGAAAGTGATCAGATAAACATTCTGTCTGGGAAGGTGCTCACTTCTCAGAGACTGTCACCTGGGCGCCACGGCCTGCGTGCGCCTTTTCCTTGTCACCTTCTCTCCCCCCCGCCTCTCCCGACGGAGTGTGCAGGGTTCTGTAGGAGAAGAACGTGCCTGCTTTTCTAAGGAGTGGGAAGCTAGTCTCTGCTGGCTGGGCTCCGCTGGAGAGCAATCTCCCTGCACCCCGCACCTTGCACCTCGTGTTTCCAGGGGAGACTGGCCTTTGTGCGATGCCCTCCTCCTCGGGGTCCTGGAGCGGGACCCGCGCCCTCCCTGGAGCTGGCTTTGCCGGCGCTGCAGTTCTGCTCCTGCCTTTTCCCTGCCCTGGTCCCAGAGGTTGTAACCAACCACAGGTGCTACAAACTCTAAATTGGAATGGGATGTTGGATTCAAAAAAAAAAAAAAAAAAGCTCGCGGTAATGACACAGCTGTTTTAAATTGCGGTTAAGTGGCCGAAAACTGCCAAGAAACCCCACCCACATTCATTACTGTCTGAACCGGGGAGGACGTGTACACAGAGATTGCGGGGTTTCATGCGAATCCCCCAAGCCATAAAGCAGGCTTTCCTAATTGTCAGCTGGACTGTGCAGGGCTTGTTTAAAATAATTAGAGTGCAGCAGCAGCAGCTTCAGCAGCAATCCTCTCTCTTTTTTTTTTTTCTTTTTTTTTTTAAACCTCAGTGCAGGTTTTTTATATCAGGTACTATCAGCTTCCTGCTCATTTTGACACTATCATTCTGCCAGTCGGGGAAATGGGGAAGAGGAAAGAAAAGAATTCTCCCTAATGTGCACGAATAATGCAGCCCCAAAGTCGGGAAGACTGGAAGATCAGCCCCATGTGTGAGGCGGATGGAAACGATTCAGCAAACAAATCTAAACTGGGAAAGAAAAAAACACACAATATGGTTCTCTCTCTCTCTCTCTCTCTCTCTCTCTCTCTCTCTCTCTCTCTCTCTCTCTCTCTTTTAAAGGGGGGATAGCTGAAATCTTTCTTAATTACCGCTTATTCCAATGACAGAATTGTAATTTATCATTTAGTTGTAATTTGACATATGTTCACACCTTTGCCATTTCCAATTTCCTCCTTCATTCTAATTGTCTGCTTCACTCGCCTGTCATGCACTCCTCCTGGGATTAATTCGAGCTGTCTGTCTGCACCGGGCTACCGGCACACTTGGGGCTGCCGAGAGCGTGACAGTGTCAATGTGCACACAGTTTATCTAAGGCATTACCCAGCCATCACACTCCTGGATTCCTCTTCCCTCGCTGTTTACTGTTTATTCCACTTTGCATTTGTGACTTTCCCGTGTTTTATTAGACTCTAATTATGCTCTTGGCTGTCAGCTGTAAAGAGAGAAAACATTACATTAATTACTGTGGCGGGGGAGGTGCTGGGGGTTGGTAATAAATGGGCCAGTAGATGTCTCTCTCTGTCTCTAAGATCCATGCATGATTTAAATTCTTCTTCCACTTTGGTTTCGAATCCTTGATAGATGCCTATACTTGAACAGAAACATGCAAACGTTCACGCTAATGTAGCTTTTATATGCCAAACCATTTTTCCCCCCACATCTCGTCTAAGACTACGTAAAAAGAAAGATTAGTTTTCAAATAACCATGGATTTTCAAAGGTTAATTGTTTAATCCATGGAGGTGTCAAAACTAGCACAAGGGTTAGTGGTGATGGTGCGGAGCGTACCCAGCGATCCCTGATGCAGTTCAGCTTTTAGGAGGTAGCTATTTTTTTTATTTTTTTATTTTTTGTGCATTGGAAACTCTTGCTTTCTCTTTCTAAGGCCATTCCAGCCCATTAAAATCCAACAATAATTATGCATTAGACATTTATTTTTGCCTTCTTCAGAAAAAATATTCTCATTGCTTCCAGACTAGGCTGAGCCATAATAACACAAGTTTTCTGCTCCCCTGATGAATAGATTTTCACTGGAGTTGAAACTTCCTGGTAATGCGAAGCGGAGGCAATATATCCTCCCTGCACCCATTTAGTCCATTAGGATGGCCGGTAATTCCTTGAATTAGTTACATCATTCCCCCATTGGCCTGAAAGAATGAATGCGACTCCCTTAAGTATCTAATTATCTGTGGAGATGGACTTATATTTTGTTTTCTTGCCTTAGTATTTCTTCAGTCATGCTTCAGGTAATTGTGGGGCTGGGGATATTCTGTAGGTTAGATTTCTTTCTTTCTTTTATAGTCCCATCAATTAAAGTTCTGTTAATTATGTGTGTTTTTTTAAACTTGACTCATGGCTTTCATTTTATATGTCATAAATACTGTATAATATGAGTGCATGGTCGTTATTTCACATAGTCTCAGCTCATGCAATACCTATAGTTCTGCAAATATACACATTAAGTCATATCATCATTAGAGTTTTATGAAAAGCTAATCAAACATGGGTGAAGAAACAGTCTATGAAATATACCTTAAGGCAAAAATTATGAAATGTTGCCCAGATTTAAAAAAAAATTCAAATAACAAATGAAAATTTCTGGCTAACCTAACTTAACGGTGTATAGTATAAGCTTAAACAAGTATCTAAGAATATTAATATCTTATCTCTTTTTTAAAGCAACATTTTGATGTTTAATTTTTATACTTCTACTCTTACTCTAACTAGGGTAAATCAATTCTAAAATATTAAAGTCTAAATGGAATTTTTTTAATGCAATGCAGATAGAAAGTAGCAAGTTAAAATCAAATTTTCAACAACCAGGATTTTCTAGTAGATGATAGTTTTAGCTAAATATACTTAAGGAGGAAAAGCCTCAAAATAAGGGACTAGGAATGAAAGGATGAAGAAAGACTAGAAGAGAAGCAACTCAGAGAACAAGTGAAATTTATGGGCAAAAAAAGAAATCATCCAATTTGATAGCACACAATAGTAAACTAAACAACTAAATAATATTATAATTATGTGATATTTGAAATTACTTTGAATAACTTGTTAATCACTACACATGCACTCTCTATTTGGTAGGTATGCCTTATCATTATTTTTTAATGAAAATAGTGCAAGAGCCCTGGCCACTGTGACTGAGTTGGTTGAGCATTGACTCATGCGCCAAGAAGTAGCCTGATGCAGACAGAACGCTCAGGAGATATGCAGGGTTGCAGGCTTGATCCGCATAGGGCGACAGGCATTGCAGGAGGCAGCCAATTAATGTTCTTCTCCCATCAATGTTTCTCTCTCTCTCCCTCTCCCTTCCCCTCCCTCTAAAGTCAATAAAAACATATTTTAAAAAAGAAAAGAAAATAGCGTAAAACCTATAGTCACACACCTATATCACCACAGCACATTTTCTGCTGGCTTCTCTTCAAGTATGGAACCCCTCCAGTGCCGGTTTGTGATCCCCTGATAAACCAAGCTCAACTGTTCTTTTTATTTATTGGCCCCTTCATAAAACTCCTTTGCTGGCTTTCAAGGTCACCCATGATTGGATCTTGTTCTAAATATGCATACCTATTTTTCACTAGTCCAGCATGAGAACATGTCACTCTCATTATCGACAGATTGACTAGTTTATTCATTTATTCACATGTCTGCTCAACACGTGACAATACGGTGTAGAAAGCAGTGAACAGGTAGAGACCATTTCTCCGTTGAGGTGACTAGCTTGTTCTTGGTCCTGATTACCTGATAATGATTATTTCTGCCTCTGTGCTGTTGCTCATATTCTAGAATTTTCCCCATTGCAGGCATTCCTGCCAGCTCTGCATATCCCCTCTATTCCTGAAAGTACAGATCCATTCTGATCTCCCTAATGAAACTGTTCTCACACTGTGCCAGGAAATTCAATTCTTAATTACATGTGATTTTACATAGTTTTAAGTGTTGTTGTTGTTTTCAACTTGACTGAGTCAAGTCCCGTTTCTTTTTTTACTCTCCAATGATTAAAGCAGTGTTTCTTATGAATCTGTGCATCAAGATGATTTGCAGTGTTCTTTAATAACCCACGCATACCAAATTCCAGTACCTAAGGTGTTAGGACGCTGGCTGCATTTGTTTAAAAACCATCACAAGAGAATCTCATGCCCTCTCCTGGCTAGGAGTCACCACCCAAACAACATTGGACATGGTACACATTGATGAACATTGTAAAGGGCTTTGGGATATTTGTATGGAAGATGATAACATTTGTGCAATGTCCCATATCATTGCCTTTTATTTTTATTTTAAATTTTGGACAAAGTTGACTACAGATGACTTTAAAATTGTATTAAATGGTGAGAGGAAATTACACACAAATTCATGATTACTTTATACAAAATACATTTTCATGAAAGCTGTTATGCAATAAAAGAGTAAAATGGGATAAATAATATACCTAGAAAATAAGTATCTTCATTTTTTAAATGTCTTTATTAAATAAAAATATGGCCGAAACCGGTTTGGCTCAGTGGATAGAGTGTCAGCCTGTGGACTCAAGGGTCCCAGGTTCGATTCCGGTCAAGGGCATGTACCTTGGTTGTGGGCACATCCCCAGTGGGGAGTGTGCAGGAGGCAGCTGATCGATGTTTCTCTCTCATCGATGTTTCTAGCTTTCCCTTCTTCTCTGTACAAAATCAATAAAATATATTTAAATAAATAAATAAAAATATAACTATAAAGGTACTTCATGGAAAATATGAGATGGAGGAAAGAGTTATTTCTTAATGTCTTATAGTTGAAAGACTTCCTAGCAGAATATGTAGACTTATTCTGATTAATTGTGGTTGAAGTAATTTGGTATACTTTCAAAGTGAAGTTACAGGCATTTGAAATCATGACTAAGTGGCCAAATAAGCAATTCAATAACCCATTAAGAAGGTATTGGTAAGGTGCCTGCTCCCCTGAATGGGTGTGACTGTGGAAAGAGAACTTTAATGGATATCAACCTAAAATATTGCGACAGAACATTAGGAGAGCTTACATGAAAACTACAAGTCCTAAATATAAAGAGGATTTCAGGATCTTGCTGGTATAAAACATTAACTTGAAATGTATGTTGTCTTTCATTAATTGTAGTGTTTTCGGGACATAGAGAAGAAGATGTTGCTGTGCATCTCCTTTCCCTCATCTGTGTTTAGTGGAGAAAAGGAGACTAGGAATACAAGGAGAAAAAACAACAATGCAAATATTTTGGTTATGCTACATTAGCTTGCTGCAACACTCTCAGCCAAAAAAAAAAAAAAAAAGTATGACATTTCAGCAAAAATTTTAAAATGCAATCCGTTTGAAGCCAACAAACATTAGCCAAAAGTTGAGAGGCAGTTATCCTAAAGAGAAGGGACGTTAACTGAGGTAGTTCTTATGATTTTAGATTAAAGAAACAAACACACAAAACTGAGCCAATGTATCAGTATCAAATGTCACCACCTGCCCCCACTGCCAGAAATATGCAGAGAAAAGTAAAAAAAGTTATTGGGGCAAAATAGATTTTTCTAATATGGAAGCATGGCATTTTATAAAGAATGTAGAGAAGAGATATGGAAAGAAATAATGTGATTTAATCTGAATTGTGAGTGCATAAATATAATAACAATGTATTTTGGAGAAAATATAAAATTAATACAGGGATAGGAAAAATAGGTTTACAGTTGTAATAAAATAAATAATATAATAATTAATAATAAACTGTATTTTATAGATTCCCAACTGTAAGCCTACTTTTGCTCACCCTTGTATGTGCAACATGACAATAAACAACAGAAAAGGCCAAAGATAGATAGAGACCTAAATTGTCTAGAAAGTAACAAATAATTAATGTACATAAGAGCCTAATTGTCTCAAGGATGTATAATTTCAGCAAACTCATGTAAAGAATAGTAAAAGAATGTATATTGTGTAGAGAATGAAAACCAAATAATAAAAACATCATAACTATCAATTAACAAAAAAAAGTGAAAGAAAAAGGGACAAGTAGAAAGAGTGACAAGTAGAAAAAAGAGAAAACAAATAAGAGGTTAGAATTACCTCCCTCTCCTAACATATCAGATAAAACAACCAATGTAAATGTAATTAATACTTTTAACAAGGTTTGGAAAATGAGACTCCACAGGCTAAAACTGGCTTGCTACCTTTTTTAATAGATAAGTTTTATTAGAACCCATTCACATTAATTACAGTTTCATTAATGTTATATATTGCCTGTGGCTGCTTTTGGACTGCAATAGCAGAGTTGAGAAACTATGACATACCCTGGGCGTGGACCACAAAGTCTAAAATCTTCACTCGATCTTTTGCAAAAAATGTTTTCCTAGCCCTGCCCTAAAGGAAAGACTGCCAAACTAGTCTTAAGGAAAAGAAAAAGAAATCATAGCACTTAGTGCTATAAATAAATGAATAAATAAGTAAATAAAATATAAATGTCAATATAAATGTAAATATAGTGTATGTTATTCAAATATACACGAACAAGAAAATTGAGAGTAAAAAATGGAAAAGAGACATATCTGGTTTGCAAATGCAAACCAAAAGAAAGTTGAAGGTACATAAATATTAGATAAAATAGACCTTTCAGTAAAAAGCATTACTTGAGATAAGGAAAGATATTTCATAATAACAAAAAAGGAAAAACTCAAAGAGGAAATAGTTACAAATTTCTGTGCACCTAATTGTATAGCTTGATATGTATAAAGCCCAAACTGATAGAATAAAAAGGGAGACTTTATATTCATTTTAACACCTCCATCATTAACTGACAAAACAAACATTTCTATTAGTGAGAAAGGATGAATTGAACCACACAAATACATACCATCTAATTAATGCTTGCTATTATCTATCTATCATCTATCTATCTATCATCATCATCTATCTATCATCTATTTACCTTTTTTTCTAATTAATTTGCAACAGCAAAAATACATTGCTTTCAAGTGCTTGTGGGAATTTATCAAAATTTACAGTAGAGTGTATAATAAAAGCAAATCTTAAATAGCAAAGAATCAAAATCATACAAAATATGTTCTTTCCATAGTAGAATTGATTTATAAAACACAAACAAACAGATAATATGAGTATCATCAAATGTTTTAAAAGTGAGCAGCAAATTGGCACATAATCATGGATCAAAAAAGAAATAAAAATGTAAATTGGAAAATAGTGTGATTCATAATTAAAATATGACCTATTAAAACTAGTAGGAAGCAGTTAAAATATATTTAAGGGAAATACATTGCATATATTTTTCTATAATAACAAAATGATTATATTATTTAAAAAAATCTAGAATTAATATTCTAAAATCATTCATCTCAAGATTATCAAACAGCCGAAACCAGTTTGGCTCAGTGGATAGAGCATTGGCCTGTGGACTGAAGAGTCCCAGGTTCGATTCCGGTCAAGGGCATGTACCTTGGTTGTGGGCACATCCCCAGTGGCGAGTGTGCAGGAGGCAGTTAATCAATGATTCTCTCTCATTGATTTTTCTAACTATCCCTCTCTCTTCCTCTCTGTAAAAAAAATCAATAAAATATATTTTAAAAAGATTATCAAACAGCAGATTAAACACAAAGGTAGTAGAAAGAAGTAAAAATGACAATATCAGTGGAAATTAATAATGTAGAAGTAAAACAATGCATAAAAGATGAAGAATGTCCTAATTGAGTCTAGGAAAATACCAATAAAGCTGATAAACTTGTTAAGCCTAATCAAGTGTATGAAGAGAGAACAAATTAGCCTGTCAGAAATGAAAAAGGGGATAACACTAACACTCTAAGTACAGATATTAAAATGATAAGAATAAGTTGAAAACAAGTTTTCCAAAAATATAGAAAATTTAGAAGAAATTGACAGTCTTCCCCTAAAACAAAACAAAAACTTACAGTACAAGATTGTAAGAATTGTTATTAAGCTACATTAATTAAGATAATGTGGAGTATGGGTGGAAATATAGATAAGAGGCCACTAACATAGACTACCATATTTGCCGGCGTATAAGACGATTTTTTGGCCCTGAAAAATACGTATTTGCCGGCGTATAAGACGACCCCCTAACATTTCCACTAAAAATACAGAGTTTGTTATATACTCGCCGTAAAAGACTACCCCCCACTTGGAGGCATATTTTTCAGGGCCAAAAGATCGTCTTATACGCCGGCAAATACGGTAGGTAGTTAAAAAACAGACTAAAACTTATAAAGCTACTTGATTCATACACAGGAGTGTTTTAGAGCAATGGGAAAAAGATTGTCAATCAGATAAATGGTACTTGCTCATTTGGACATTGGACATCCCTTTGAAATACAATAAATTTTAACCCTTTTTACCACCAGTAGCCCCCCCTCCCCCGCACCACCACCACACCACACACACACACACACACACACACACACACACACACACACATTTTAGGTGGATTATATTATTGTAAGTTATTATTCATTTCTATTTCATATAGAAGATAAAGTATAAAGCTATTAAGAAACTAACCTATGGAACATATTTTTAACTTTGGTACTGGTAAATATTTCTTAAACAGAAAACAAATTATTTAAAATATTTTTAAATATATATTTTATTGACTTTTTACAGAGAGGAAGGAAGAGGGATAGAGAGTTAGGAACATCGATCAGAGAGAAATGTCGATCAGCTGCCTCCTGCACACTCCCTACTGGGGATGTGCCCACAACCATGGTATTTCAGCCTTGATCGGAATAGAACCTGGGACCCTTCAGTCCACAGGCTGATGCTCTATCCACTGAGCCAAGCCGGTTAGGGTTAGAAAACAAATTATTTTTAACTATAAAGGAAATGATTGATAATTTAGACATAATAAAATTTAGGTTTTCTCTTAATTAAAAGTTACTATTAAGAGAGGAACTAAGAGACAAGCCACAGGGTTAAAGAATATACTTTCAACATTAAAAAACACACACAAAACAAAACAAAAATAATACAGATAACCAAATAAAAAAATACACTGTAAATGACTTAAGAAAATGCAATTAAATCCACAATTAAATATGATTACACACATACTAGAATGGCTCAAGTAAACGAGTTTACCAGCACCATATGCTGGCTAAGATGTAGCACTATTGGAGCTCTCCTGCACTGTTGGCAGGGTTTAAATTTGTAGCATCATTCCAATAACTACGGTGTTTTCTAAAAATCTGAATACTCATATATCGTCTGACTCAGCATTCCATTCCTAGGTACATAACTATCAGAAATGTGCATATCTGCATCCCAATGCATTAACACAAAAATGTTCATGAATACATTATGTATAATAGTCAAGATGTGGGAAAAAGTGAATGACCACTCAGAATAAAATTGGGTAAATAAGTTGTGCTATTTTCACAATGAAATACTCTATAGCTATGAAAATAAATGAAATAGTACATGCCAGCAATATAGATGATTATCAGTGTGCTATTGTGAATGAAGAAAAGCCAGGTATAAATATGTACTATGCAATTCCATTATGTGAAAATTTAAAATAGGCAAAACTAATTCAGAGCACCATTCCCTAAATAAAAAGAATGGTTTCCTTTGATAAAATGTTTTTACAAACCAAGTGGTTTTGAATTTTGTACCTATTAGGCAGAATATGCCTAAACAACTGGCCTCCACTAAGAACCTCGGGCTTCTGGGATCAGGCAATATTTCTTGGTTGACTACATTCCATAGTTGCTGGAGAAACTGAGCACATCCTGAGTGACTCCACGGGGAGAAGACTCAGAAACTTGCACTGGGGTTTCTCTAGATCAGTGGTTGGCAAACTCATTAGTCAACAGAGCCAAATATCAACAGTACAATGATTGAAATTTCTTTTGAGAGCCAAATTTTTAAAACTTTCTTCTAATGACACTTCTTCAAAATAGACTCACCCAGGCCATGGTATTTTGTGGAAGAGCCACACTCAAGGGGCCAGAGTTGCATGTGGCTTGTGAGCTACAGTTTGCCTATCACAGCTCTACACATTTGCTCCATGCATCTTTTCCCTTTGCTGATTTTTGGTTTGTATCTTTTTTCACATCATAGCTGTGAGAAATGGTAAATGAAGCCATTTCTCCACCCCTCAGCTCCCTTGCCTTTTAATCTTGATCTTCTAGCAGCCTTAATGTTAACTCTGTAAATTTGGAATTTACTGCTTTGTATTAAAGTAAATTTGCAATGAGAAAAATATATAATGAATGCTGGTAGACACTAGAATAATGGTCGTCTTTAGATGGACAGTGTGGTTGCAACTGAAGAGTGCCTTGGAGCCACTGAGATTTTTGTAATATTTTATTTATTAATTGGCAGGTTTTTGTGGGTTTTTTGTTTTTTTGTTTTTAATATATTTTATTGATTTTTTTCAGAGAGGAAGGGAGAAGGATAGAGAGCTAGAAACACCGATAAGAGAGAAACATCGACCAGCTGCCTCTTGCACACCCCCCACTGGGGATGTGCCCACAACCAATGTACATGCCCTTGACTGGAATCGAACCCGGAACCCTTCAGTCCACAGGCCAATGCTCTATCCACTGAGCCAAACCGGTCTTGGCAATTGGCATGTTTTACTAGTTTGTCCGCTTTGTGATGACTCACCAATCTGTGAGTTCAGTTTCTTTATCTTCTTTAGCCTATTGCTAGGAATTGATTCCTCTCCTGTCTCTCAACTCATACATTACACCCCTCCCTCTAGTGACTGGTATTTGGTTTGGAGATGGGGCCTTTAGACCATAATGAGGTTAGATGAGGTCAGGAGAGTGAGACCCTACTCTGCAGGGATTACTCTTTATGAGAAGAGCACCAGAGGGCGTGCTCAGTGTTTCAGCTTGAGCACAGGGAAAGATCACATAAGGACACAGCTAGAAGGTGGCCCTCTGCAAGACAAGAAGAAAGTCCTCACCAGTGCCGAAACCGGTTTGGTTCAGTGGTAGAGTGTCGGTCTGCGGACTGAAAGGTCCCGGGTTCGATTCCGGTCAAGGGCATGTACATTGGTTGTGGGCACATCCCCGGTAGGGGGTGTGCAGGAGGCAGCTGGTCGATGTTTCTCTCTCATCGACGTTTCTAGCTCTCTATCTCTATCCCTTCCTCTCTGTAAAATATCAATAAAATATATTAAAAAAAAAAAAAAGAAAGTCCTCACTAGGAATGGAATGAGCTGTCACCTGGACTTTGGACTTCCCAGTCTCCAGGACTGCGATCAATAAATACATGGTACTCAAGTCCCCAGTCTGGTATTATTTGATGGCATCCTCTGGAGAGGGTGCAGGCTGGGCTGGAGTACACACTCCCCCCAGACCCTGTGCACAAATTTTGTGCACTGGGCCTCTAGTAAAAACATAAAACCCTTCTATTACCTATTCTTTAAAATGCCCATGTTTCATTATATTTACCGTACTTTATCATTCTTATATCTACAAAGTGGTAAATTATATTCTATTCTTTCTAAAATTACATTTCAAAACCATGTTAACATTTAATTATAAACAAAGCATGCCTTTCTCCTGAGTTATTTCATGATTAATTTTGTGTCCTGATTGCATTTTTGTTCTTTCTGGAATTTTTTTCAAAACTGTGTTAGTCATATTTTTAATATAAACATAGTTTGTCTATTCTAAAGACCTTAATGGATTACTACCTTGTTCATAACACCAAATTCTTTATTCTCTGTCACTAGCTAGTTTAATTCTTTCTTTATATTCAACTATCTTAAGTTGTAGATTTCCAATATCTTGTATACCTTGATGCTCCAAACGTCTTGTTCTTCAACAGTGACCTTATATAAGGTAATTTTGTATCCTTTTTTTCCCTCCTCCTCTTCACATTTTGACCTTTGGAAAGATTTTTCCCTGCAAAGTCCTATCTCCTTTGAGCAGCATTGACAATCTCAGCTATAAGATTGAACCTCCTCCACAATGATTTCAGTTGCTGCCTTTCAATTGTTTGGGCTTACTGTTCCATGAAGCAATTAAAACAAACAAGAAAACCTCTCCACAGATATCCTTCAACCTATTGGTAGTAGGAAAACATAATTAGTGAATAAAAGACTAAGGATTAAAGTTGTTTTACTGTAAAGTGTGTTTCCAAGAAAATTTCTAAAATTTATTTTGCTAAAACATCATAAAAAAAACATATATTGAGCATCTTAATGTGGGTATTAATTGATAAGCATATTATAGTCCTTTACAAGTATAGTGCATAAATTATTCCTATATATATATATATATATATATATATATATATACACACACTAATATATTTATATAATATATACTACATAATATATATAATTTATATAATAAACTAGAGGCCTGGTGCACAAAAATTCAAGCACTGGAGGAGGGTCCCTCAGCCTGACCTGCCCCCTCTCACAGTACAAGAGCCCTCAGAGGCAGGAGGTGACCCAGAAATCATGAGAAGGTGATATCCCCATCTGAGGCTTGCCTGCACCTCAGGCCTGCCCTGGATGGCTGGGGGACTGAGGAAGGATCTAGCTGCACCATGCACCTGTCACCCCTCCCCCAGCTGGCCTGGAAGGACTGGGGGACTCTGGTGGGGCTGAGGGAACTGGGCACAGCCATCTTTTGGCAATGGGTGCTTTCATCTTTGTGAGGGCATGATGGTCAATTTGCATATTCACTCTTTATTAGATAGGATGCCGTTATATAATTTTATATACTTACTTTTATTCCCATTATACTTTATTTTCTATTCACTCTAAACCAGTTATTTTTATTGATAAATTTTCTCTTCCAATCTTATCATGGTGACCTGTTCTTATTGTATCTGTGAATAATGGACTTGGCATCAATGTGTGTGTGTGTGTGTGTGTGTGTGTGTGTGTGTGTGTGTGTGTATAAATTAAGTTCTTTACTTTATGATTTACTACATTGGTGTTAAGTTAGCCTTGTTAGGAAATCTATTGGTAATGTGCACAGTAGAAGGCTTCATTAACTTTTTAAACCACTTTTCACATTAGATCTTATGAAGCTGGATAGAATAACCTCAGTCATCCAGGAAAAGAAGTCTGGTCAGACAAGAATATTAGAGGGAACACTGAAGCATGGGGGAAAAAGGAGTATAGATGGTTTAAAATGGGCTGGAACTATCACAGATCTAGGTAGAGGCACACAATCTAGAGTCTAAGTGATCACAGTCATATTTCTAGTTAGGTTAGTAATTAATCATAAATATTTTGATTGCAAGTAAAAATAATTCTACTCAATCTAATTTAATTTTTTAAAATGCTAACAGCCCTGGTCAATGTGCAGGGTGAAGCCAATGGATGTTACACTCTCACATTGATGTTTCTCTCTCTTGCCCTCTCCCTTTCTCTTTCTCTAAAAATCAATAAACAATTCTTTTTTAAAAAATGCTGACACAAATGCTGATATACTCAGGACTGTGTAGAAAAAAGAGTTCAAGTAATGTCTCCAGTGACCTCATCCCTATCTAACTGGTGGGCAGAAAGACATTGGCAATACAAGAACTACCTCAGAAGGAAGGGAGCTCAGACTAATGCATCCCCATGAGGAGTTAGTGCAGACTGACTCTGTCAGGCCTTCTTCTCAAATAAGTGTATATAGTGCAGTATTACCCTGATCACAATCTGTGTGAAATGTCTCCTTCATAAAGAAGGAGCTGCTGTGATAAGCTGAAGGCATTAGGGGCAATAGCAGGGAAAACAAACAAATCCGAAGTACATCTGGCCCAATTCAAGATGATTATTTCCAAACCATAGGAGCCAATCCTGTGACCACGTATAACTACTAAAGTGGGGCGGGGGGGCAGAGACAAGCACTGACTACAAAGGGCCGGAACCTGGGAAAGATGGCCTGGTTAGTATCTCCAGAACCTTTAGAAGCCCAAGTCTGTGGAACTGATTAACAGGGGTCAGAAGTCTACCCAGTGGATCTGAAACCGGCTGTGAACTGAAATTGATAGGGAGCCGATATCATTGGAGAAATGGGTGCCTGGGCACTTCCTTCTCAAGGCCTCAGTCCATACACATGAGTTGAAACAGTGTGGGTGGAATGAAGTCAACAGGCCAAGCAAGTGGGGTGCATGCCTAAAATAGAGGAACAGAGTCACAAACTTTCATCTAACATGTGTCCCTCCTTCAGAGTATTCAGTCTCTTACTGGGAATTTGATGGACCTGTCAGATAAGCATTATGCTATTGTTAAAAAAATAAGTGTTTGCCTTCTTTCTCTTTTTCCCTCCGCTGGCTTTTGATGCAGAAAAATATGATCCGTGTAATTAAAAAATCTATATTCTTGCATCAACTTTTTAACATTGTTTTTACACCTTGATTATTCATTACTTTCTCTTGTTCCTGTTTTTCTAGGCAACACCAATTATTCCAGCTCTCCTGATAACTGGTTGAGTACCATTATTCAAGTTACTTATTCTTTAGTATCAGTACCCTCATTTATAACATGGAAATGATGCTTGTGCCATTTCACAAAGTTCTTTGAGGATAGTAAGGAGCTGATCTAAGCAAAGCACTCGGCACAGGGCTAGGCCCTTAGATTCAATTTATTTTCCACATAGAAAAGAATGACAAAATAACCCACAATCTCTACTTTTTCACACAATAGCTAACACAGTGCCTGACTCACCAGATACTGAATTGTAGTCCCATGAAGACAGAGTCTCAGAGGAACATAAAATTCTGATAAACTGATGGGTCAATTATCTATTTTTATGAGTTTACAAATCCGGTTAGGCTGTCCTTTGGGGAAGTGTCTCAGAGGAAAAGAAGATGAGAAACAGAAGAATTGGGGATGCCAGGATGGTGACAATACTTGACGGAGGCCTCATATTCTAGGCCTTGATCAATAGAAGAAGGAGAAATAACTTAAAGAGGTTCCGTTCCTTCATAAGGGGTTTTATGAGACACATCCACAGGCCATTGTACTCCTAAGGACCAGATGACAAAAGTGAAACACAGGCTTAGAAACATGAGCTCTCTTCTGGCTTTTCCATGCTTTGCAGTGTAACTGAAATGGAAGGACAATCGTCCCTGTGAAGATGTGGCAGCTGGAGGAGGTGGTAAGTAGCACACTCAAGTTTACTGCTACTCAAAGTGTGGCTGCATTTGGTCCCAATCCCTGCACTATTGGTATAGATACTGAGAGTAAGCATTCAGACACTTTGATAGTAATTTAATATTTCTGTGCCATTCAAGAATGTGTTACTTTTCTAGACATTTATATTGGATTCTTAAAATGTATTGTTTTTGTGTCTGATTAGGGGGAAAATGTTCCTTAAGCACAGATAGTATGAAGAGCCCTGCTATAGAGATTGTTCTGTATATTATTGGAGATCACCGTTAGCTTTAGAAGGGGCATCCACTTCCTTAAGTGGTAGTGAATATCAATGGAACTCTTCATTTTAATTTTTTAAATGCATGTGTGGATTTATCAAACCCGTATGTATATATTTTTAAATATATGTATTTTTAATCCTCACCTGAGGATATTGATTTATTTTTAGGGCCAGTGCAAGAGAGAGGTAAAGACAGAGAGAAACATCAATGTGAGAGAAAGACATCATTGGTTGTCTCCTGCATGCACCCCCAACTAGGGCCCAGACCAGGTAGGAGCCTGCAACCAAGGTAAGACCCTTGACTGGAATCAAACCCGTTACCCTTTGGTGTATAGGCCGACACTCTATCCATTGAGTTAAACTGGCTAGGGCAGTAAGTGGAAATTTTAAATGGAGATGTTTGAATGAATTTATCCCTGGGTTTATGTGTGCTGAAAACAAGGCTTCTGATGATTTAATAAGTGCAAAAATAAGTAAAATATACATTTGTCTCTTAATGCATATAAAATACCCACTACATTTCTAGAAAGAACTGGGAGAAATTTTGACCTGGAAACTGAGGTCCTGCATCAGGAGTTGGGAGGCATTAAGTCAATCAAATTTGGGTTATTAATATTTTTGCTCGATCATTTGTTCCTGCCTAGGAATTTTCAGGTTAATATTATATTATTTTCTGTATATGCAATGTATGGTAAAATAATATAAGTAACAATTGAAATGACTCTTACAGGAGAAATTTAAAACAACAACAACAACAGCAACAACAAAAGAAAATAGCTGCTTAAACACCCCAACATTTCAATAAATAATAGAGTGAAGGTTAATAGAAGCACCTTAGGAGGCCTGAAGGACAGTCTGAATAGGAGGACAAAAGCTCTAGTTATATTTATCTGAGGATGTAAACCCAACCTGAGAAAAGAAAACAAACACCAGGATCATTTATAGCTTTCTTTTGTTTTGTTTTGTTTTGTGTTAATTAACTCTGTAAGCACACAGGAATAAGGGATATTGGAAGCTTTTATAAGCTAGAGGGGAAAAAAATTCTGAGGAACTATGGAATTGAGATCTTGGATCCAAAATATGCAAACCTTAAATACTGAGATAAATCCTGTCCCATATGAGATGATGATTTGACAGGAGTATGTTTGCTTTTAAAGTAAAGAAAGAGAAGAAATGAATTCTGACTTCATGGCAAGCAAGAGCTGCATTGTTTGATGAAAAATAACTTAGGCCTTGAAGAATTTAAAAAGAGATGTTCAATAGACTGAGTTGAGTAACTGGGAGAACATTCCACTTCACTGACTTTTTTTTTTTTTTTGGTTACTTCAACTCTTGTGCTACAGTTTCCTTCCAATCATTAGAAGATAGCTAATGATTGCAGTGATTTTATTGGCTTAGTTACTGGAAGAATGGAGTATATAGTAAGAAAGTGAATATTAGACCTGCTCATAGCCATATATCTCTAGCAAAACACCAATGATATTTGCTATCATATATGATGAGATCAAGAGAACACTATGTTTTCAGCAGGACATGCACAAGGCCACACTTGGCTGTGTGACTTCTGCTTTTCACCAAGGACACTCCAGGTCTGCTTTGTTCTCCCTCTTGCACAAGGTTATGTAGACATTAGGCTGCTCTGCTGATCCTCATAATTCTAACCCTTCCTTCCTGAGTATCCACCAGCACAAACCTATCTCTATTAAAAAACCTTCCTAATTCTTATCTGAAATGCACCCAGAGTTCCTGTACGGTGCATTTTCACCTTGCTGAAGCAAGGGAAAAAGACAATGTTTTTTGTTTGTTTGACCACCAAGATGTGTCAGCTGGCCTTCAGTAGTATATAACAACAGAAATCATTCACAAGAGAGAATGCAATGAATATAAACACCACATTCTGTCATGGAAGGAGGACAAGTATTCTCCTATTTTGCAAATGAGAATGAGTAAAATGGAGATAGGAAAGTCACTTTCTTCAGGACACGGAGGACCACAGCACGTGGTAGCCTTGAAGATTAACCCAATACCCAAATCCAAAATGAAGTTCTTTTTTTTTTTAATATATTTTGTTGATATTTTTACAGAGAGGAAGGGAGAGAGATAGAGAGCTAGAAACGTCGATGAGAGAGAAACATGGACCAGCTGCCGCTTGCACACCCCCTACTGGGGATGTGCCTGCAACCAATGTACATGCCCTTCACCGGAATCGAACCCGGGACCCTTCAGTCCGCAGACCGACGCTCTACCGCTGAGCCAAACCGGTTTTGGCCAAAATGAAGTTCTTGACAAAATTGCTTTCAAATAGTTTGACATTATTTGAAAGCAATTTTGTCAAGAACTTCATTTCGATGAGAATAATGAAAGAGATAACAAAACCCAGAGTGGACAACAAATCCTAAAAATTGCAGAGCGTCACTAAACACAGGATGCCTGGCCAAGTTATTAGTCTATGTCTACTCTATGCATTACCTTATTGACATTTATACCCACTCTCACCCCAACTTGTCTCAACTATATTCAGCTGTGGATGACTTTACTCCCTAAAGTCACTCTTCTCACAATTGTCCTTACAGGGCCACAGAATTGGATCAGTTAGTAGTTTATCTTATTTTATATACAAAAGAGGAAGAAGTCTAATTAGTGGGAAAGACAAAAGTTCAAGTCAGCTTACTATACCAAGATTTTCCATGGTAGAAAATACTTAAATTCATTTCTGTGTTACAGATTTCACAATGTCCTCTTCATGCACAAACCTGCGCTCTATCTTTCTACAACAGTGGAACATACTTCTGCCAAAGGAGAACCCAAACACACAATGATTTATAAAATCCTACATGCAGGTCTTGTACCTTAAGACTTTTAGCTTTCTCATTAGTTTCATCACACAATTTTAAACTCTTCATTTTGAGAATACTATAACTTTTTTATCTTAAGAAGAACACCACCCCTTTCACCTAGCTATTTTCTCTTCTGTAAATAATGAAACAAACAAACAAACAAGGAAATTATCTTAATTTTCACTTGGTTTATTTTGTAGCTTATTAAATCACTTTCACTCCAGGTTTTTAAATATTTTAGCATATTTACTAAAAAATATTATTTTTACTATTTTTGTTCTTCATAAATTAAGTTGACTTTACCAAATGCATACATTTTTAAATTAATTCCTTAACATTTGCTGTGTTTCTCATGTTCCATAATAGTTAATCTATGAATGTTTCCTCTTTCCCTTTCTCTAATTATATGCATGTGTAAATTATATCTGTGTTTTAAGCCTCTTTAGTAATTCCAGTAATAAAATCTAATAATCTGCTAAATGAAAAACAGTACTTCTCACTCCCTGATTCTGTGTTAGGTATTGACTTTAACTCATGCAGTTATAAATAAAATCTAATGAAGTCTGATAATTTCCTCCTAAGTCTCTTTTACCAATTTAATTAGAATATTAATCTTTTTTTTTCTTTTGGTATTTATCCTAAATTATATAGCTGTAAAGATTAAGTGATCTTTCTAGCCCCGGCTGGTACAACCCTGGTATGAATTGTCTTACTCTCCCTCTTCTCTTGAATTGCACCTCATGCAGGGGGTCCAGTGGAATATTCTGAGTCTCTATTGAACCGCAGAGGCACTATAAGAAGAGATCTAGCTTTTGAACACTAGCATTCTAGATTGGGCTGAGTTATGAGAATTAAAATTCCGGTGTTGAGCCACTGACATCTGTAAGTTTGTTACACAAATCAACCCATCTTGACTAATATGCATATCCCATTGTCTTCTATCTGCAAGATTTGCTGGTAAGAGATCTAATGTTATTCTGATGTTTGATCTTTGGTATATGACCTTCATTTTGTGTATGATCTTCATTTTGTTCTTTGTTGTCCATATTTTTATGGACCATTTGTAACCTTCCTCTGAGTAATTGGTAGGCCACTTCACTTTGAAAATGTATGCCCCTCAATTATTGAGCTTTTTTATTATTTGTTCTCATGTTTTTGGATGTACAATTAATTAGGTATTAGATTTCCTAGAATCATTTTGGTAGTTTATTCTTTCAAAATTTATATCTCTTAGATTTTTGAATTTCTTAGGAAATATCCTCAAAATTATCTTCCACACCTTGACTGCATTTATATTTTTAGCCATATTTTTAATTTCCCATAATTTTATCTCTGAATCTTACGTTTTAAATAATTTCCTGTTCTTATTTCAGAAATTCAATATTTTATTTCTCAGTGTTTACTTTTTTAAAAAAAACCTAACTGTTAAATATAAAAACCAAAATTCTTTCATTTTCTTGAGACCCTTGGAGGACCTTATGTTATTTGACCTTCTTAATTCCTCTCTGACTTCATCTCCCATTGCATTTCCCTCTGTTCACTGCATTTAATTTACTGTTTAGAAGTAGGAACAGTCCACACACGTTCCTATTTCAGGTTCTTTGCATTTGTCATTTTCTTTTCCACCAGAAAGCCATATGACTTTTTCCATCATCTTCACTAGGTCTTTATTCAAATCTCATTTTCTCAGAGAGGGTTCTCAAAACAAATCTATTTAAATTCCATCCGGTCTACCACCACCTCCCCTCCCAGTCCTACCCCATACTTTTCCTGTTTCCCCTACTCTGCTTTATTTTTCTCCATTTTTTACTTATTATCTTATTGTTTTATTGTTCACAGTAGAATATAAGCTTTAGTAGGGAGGTTTTTATTTTATTTTATTTTGTTTTATTTTATTTTATTTTATTTGTTATTGTTTTACTCCTAGATCTCCAGTTTAAAGAACTTTCTTGGAAAATACTGGTGCTTATTAAATATTTTTGAGTAGATCTTGGAATCACATTTGTATTCTATGAACGGTAAAAAGCTGTAAGTTAAAACATAAAACGTTGTTTTACTAAAAAATCAAAAACCTTATGGAGAACATTCAGTCCGTCATGAAGTATGCAACTGGATAATTGATTTTTAACAGATACATAAGCGGTCCTATGATTTGAATATATAGAGAAATTATATGAAACATTCTAATGCAATCAATTCATGATTTCTTCCATTGAAATATTTTATTTCATACATAACTCTACCAGGTTGGTTTAAGTTTAGGTTCATAAAACAGAATCTTAAATAACAATGGCTTAAATAAGATAAATGTTTATTTCTCCCTCCTGGGAAATAATTCTGTAGCTTGTTACAGCACTGGGATGATGGTTCTATGGCCATTGGGAACCTGCATTCTCTCCAGCTCACTGCTTCACCATCTTGGTCCAAGACAGTGTTGACGATTCAGCTATTAAATTCGTGTTTCAAATAATATGACATCAAACAAGAATTAAAAGGAGTATTCTTCTTCCATTCCCATAAGAAGACTTCTTGGATGTCCCACATCACATGTCCATTTATTCCTCAGTGATAAAGCTCACATGATCAAACAGTTGAAAGGGAAGCTGGTCCTTTACTTGTGTTGTAATATGCCCCGCTAAAATCAAACTTATTTTAATTTGTAAGAAATGGGTATTTGATAGGCATCCAGGAGTTTCTGCCACTGCCTTTCTATATCACTGTCTCTGTTCTTTCAAGTTTATGTCACTCACAACCCACTCTTATAGTGTCCCTTTATAAAGATGTATGTCCCATTTATTGTTTTACTGGGAAACACTAATTTTAGAAAAGACCGTTCTCCTGGACTCCTGTTTCCACGTGGAGCAGCCTCTCCACATGGCCTCTCTTCACGCCATCCCCACTCTTTGGGGAAGAAATAAATTGCTAAGTGGCCATTGGCAAGAGTTTGACATTCATTGCTCACTTTTTTTTTTTTTTTTTGACAGAGCAAATCTAAAACGAAAATGAAAACCCTGAAGGTTTGCCTTTTTTCTCCCTTCTCTGCCTGAGACCAATCTGAGGAAAGGATCCTGGGTGGGCCTGTTCTTTAGGCCCTTGCAGGGCTATTCCACAGGGACTCTCCTGGAGATGCAGTTGATGCAAAGGAAACATTTGCAAACACATTTGCACACACATTTAAAGCCACACCCTTTGAACAGTTTTTTTTTTTTAAAACTAAAGCTGATATTTTGACCTTTTGCTTCTGAATCCTTTCCCTTTCTTAAAGTTCAGGGCAGGAATTAGCACATAATGTATCAACTCTCTAAATTTCCACCACCTTGGAGGTTGTCTGTAGGGATTCCAGAAACCATCACCCCATAAGAGTAAGAGTCAGGTAACAACAGCACAATGAATGAAGCAGCTTCGTGAAAGAAGAAAAATGACAGTCTTATTTATATGAGGAGGGAAGCAGTTTCTCAGCTCTTTTAACAATTGCCAGGAATTCTGAATCCAGTCATGAGATTTTCATTGAGGAGATGCGAGGAATGTAGATTTTCATATTCAATCTCCTGTTTTTAAAGATGTAGGCTAAATATTAACAAAGAAATGCCATGTGAGTCAAACAAAACCTGTCTACAAATCCCTGAGCTGCCCATGTATTCTAATACCTGATTATTGTGTAAGATTCCCAGGGTATTCATCCTAGCAGGTCAGGTTATTCTTCTTCCAGGTTAAAGGGATTCACATCGTTGTGACTGCACACTGTATATGAAAATAAAATATGGCTTCAGGAAGAAAGTTCCCTAGCAACATGAAAATATCCACGGCTAAAAGGAAAGGTTGCTCAGTTGCAGTCTGCGTTCATGACACACACCAGCTGTTTGGAAGTAGTGACTGAATTTCGTAAGATTAAAAATGAGAAAACGTGAACTGTTACAAACAGTCAGAAGCTCGCAGTATCGTAGGTAGTCAGGAAGCAGAGAAGAGGCAATAAGAATGTTTTTACCGATGAAGCAGCCAGCCTGTTTCAGGGGCATAGTAGGCCTTTAAAAAGAGAAACTATCTGAGTGTCCTAGGGAACAGTAGGGAACATTGCTAAGACGACTGTTCATAGAAGCAAAAAGGGGGATTTTTGGCTTTCTCCCTCTCTCTTATTTCTTCTCTCTAATGGAGAAAGTACATTTCCCAAGGGTCAATGCATATTTTTTAAAAATTCACCACATATGCATGCATCAATGTCTTATTTTTTCAGCTTCAGTACACAAAGCTATATATATATATATATATATATATATATATATATATATATATATATATATAAAATGGAGGTCAGGGATGAGCCATAGAGGTTGCAGATTTATTTTGGGAGGAATACTTGCTTTTCAGGTAACAAAAGTAATTTTAGTTAAGGAAGTACACAAATCACAGTTTTATATAAAATTTAGAATATTAATTTTATTTACCTCTCTCTTTTCCTTTATACTTCATAATATATCACAATCTTGAAATGTAGAAGTTTAAAAAAATATATGTTAGAATTAATTTATGGAGTGTGTAAGTTGATAGAATTATAATCATTTTAGCTTGTGTTATATAGAAAACTAATAGTATTCTAGAACCAAACATTTATCAGTATTTATTAAGTCAAATCCATTATATCATTGCTAACACATTAAAAAATACTTTCAACTAATCCAATGTGACCAAATGGTAAAAATGGCAACAAATATATACTATTTACTTTTTGTTTCTATTTTAATTACTAGATGTCTCGTGCACAAAATTCATGCATGGAGGTCGGGGGGGGGGGGTGTCCCTCAGCCCAGCCTGCACCCTCTCCAATCTGGGACCCCTTGAGGGATGAGTGACTGCTTGTTGAGGTCTGATTCCATGAGCAGTCAGACATCCCTCTCACAATCCAGGACTTCTGGCTCCCAACTGCTCACCTGCCTGCTTGCCTGATTGCCCCTAACCACTCCCCTGCCAGCCTGATTACCGCCTAACTGCCCCCCTGCTGGCCTGGTCCTTCCCAACTGCCCTCCCCCTGCTGGCCATCTTGCGATGACCATCTCGTGTCCACATGGGGGTGGCTATCCTGTGTGTTGGAGTGATAGTCAATTTGCATATTATGTCTTTATTATATAGGAGGATGAGCCCTAACTTTCAATTATTTTTTATTTCTAAATCCTATATAAGGCTTAGGAACAATTAAGTATCCTAATATCTTTTAAGACTTTCTGTTATTTGGTTCTGTGTGCTACCTAAACAAAAAAATAACAAGGCACTCAATGATTGAAAAGCTTGAATTAAAAAGTAAAAACTCTATTCTTGTCTTGGGTGGGATATGTTTTCCTTCTGGAGTGTGGAATACTGACAAAATTCTTACAACCTCTGCTGTAGTAATAAGACAGTAATGTGTAACACTGCATAACCTTTCAATATAGCTTCTGAAGTTTGTTGGGCATTTTTATATTTTTAAATATGTTTCTTTTATTGATTTCATAGAGGAAAGGAGAGAGATGGGGAAATAGAAACATCAATGTTGAGAGAGAATTATTGATTGGCTACCTCCTGTACACACCCTACTGGGGATTGAGCCCGCAACCTGGGCATGTACCCTGACTGGGAATTGAACCATGACTTCCTGTTTCATAGATGGAAGCTCAACCACTGAACCATGCCAGCTGGGCTGTTGGGCATTTATAAGCAGGGAGCCAGTCATTCATATATTGGGCCAGTCCTTATTGCCAGCAGATGGGACTGCCACATTCAGTAGCTCCCAAGAGATTTACAGCAGATGACCTATTTAATTCATCCTGTTTATTTGAGATTTTTCAGGAATTGAGCCTGTAATGCAATGAATTTCCCTCTTATGACTGCTTTCACTATGTCCCATAGATTTTGGGTTGTATTTTTAGTTTTAATTTCTTACTTGAACTCATAGTTACCCCATTACTTGATTGGTAACATATTATATAGCTTTCATGTGTTTTTATGTTTTCATTTTTTCCAATTTTGTAATTTATTTCTAGTTTCATACAATTATGGTTGGAGAGTATACTTGAAATGATTTCAATCTTTTAAAATGTACTGATTTTTTTTTTGCTAACATGTGGTCTATCCTAGAAAATATTCCATGCGCACTTGAAAAGAATGTGTATTCTGTATTTTGGGGGTGATACTCTGAAAATATTGATTAAATTCATGTGGTCCAATGTGTCATTTAAGGCCATTGTTTCTTGTTGATTTTCTGAATAGAAGATCTCTATCCAGTCTTGTCAGTGAGGTGTTCAACTCTCCTACTATGACTGCATTACTGTCAATCTCTCCTTTATGTCCAACAATATTTGCATTATATATTTAGATGCTGCTATGTTGGGTATATAAATGTTTATAAGGGCATATCCTTTTGTTGAATTGATTCTTTTATCATTATGTAATAGCCTTCATTGTCTTTTATTGTTGTCTTTGTTTTGATATCTATTTTGTCTGATATAAGTATTGTTTCCTCAGTTTTTTGTTTTCATTTGAAACTAAATAAATATTTTCTATCTTTTTCCTTTCAGTCTGTGTGAGTCTTTTATTCTTTAGCCAGTCTTTTGTAGACAGCATATATGTGAGTCTTATTTAATTATCCATTCAGCTACTCTGTCTTTTGATTGAAACATTTAATCCATACATACTTAAAGTGATTATTGGGTAAGTTGCTGTTAATTTAATTCACCAAATTTTGGAGTAATTTATTACACAGCAATAGATATTTAGTACAATGGTTTTCATTTATGTAAGTATCACTATAATATATTATGTGTATATTGAAATAAACATTATTTTTACTATTTTTATAATGTTATATTAATTTACAAAAAATCATTTTAACTAAATTATCAACTTAGTGATCTGACAATGGTGATCTGATTATATGTAATAGTAGAAATGAAACATTCATCCAACATGCACAATAATACAACAGTGATATCTTGCAATGTTTAAAGTGAAATTTAGCCAAACTAAAAAAAAATTATATTTAATGGAAAATAATTTTACACTATTTCCATTTTTATTTAAATTTGAATTAATTAAAATTTACATTTCAGATAATTAGTCTTGTAGTCTCTATTTCAAGTGGTCAATCATTGCATGCGGTTAGTGATTGATATCATTTCTTTTTATGATCACAGAACAAAGCAAAGATAGATTCAGAGACTGAAGTCACATATACTTTTTTCTGTTCCATATTAAAATGCATTAATTCAGCCAGCTACTACTCAATTGTATATATTTGCATGATGGTAAACTACAGCCTCTGCCACATGTAGTAAAAAAAGAATTGGAATTTTTTCTCAAATGCAAAAAAGCAAACTGGTCAAAAGAAGGTTCAAAGACAATGATGGACAAATAAAATTTCAAGAACTTTTCTGTTTGGGAAGAACATAAGCAGGTGTTATAGCTCTCACAAAGGCTAATATTCCATGGCAAAAAGACAATTTGTCTTATTCCTCATGTTCTGCACTGCCCTTTCTGAGTAAGGATTTCTTGCACAGGTTATATGTCTTTCTTGTTCAGGTCAGGCTTTGTAGTGCTTATGGCATTAATTTAATAGTAAGAGAACATGCTGGAATTCTCTAATGCTATTCACCTCTAGAAAAAAGGCAATGTATCACAGTGTAGTGCTTTTATAGTGCTATTTCATTTGGTCAGATAATCATTGTTTAAAGAACAAGTTGACACTTTACATGAAAGTCCTCCATGTACTCTATTTGGGTCATAGTCACTTGGGAAATATGAAGCTAAAAGTTGCACAATTATTTAACCATTTTAGAACATAGATTTTTTTCTTTCATTTAGCTATCCAGATTTTAATCAAAGTTGTATCAACATCTATTCTTTAATTTTAGGTACCGCAGGGGTACACGTTGCACCTGAGTTTGGTGGGGATATGCACTGCACTGTCCTTAGCTGCACCTAATTCTACATTCTCATGAGTCAAGTCAAGACAGTCTTGTGAGGCATGAGATGGTCTGGTGTGCAAATAAATGTTATTTATAATATAACTTTTATTTATATTTTATTATGAATAATTTTATTTTTCGTTTATTATTATTTTGTGTATGTACCAAAAAATAAAAAAAATAAATATATTTTGATTGTTATTAAAATACATCCATTTTTTTTACTAGGGGTACTCAGGAAATAAATCAATATAACATTGAATACACATTATGACATAGGGGGGCAAACATGTAAATTAATTTTGTTTAATTGAACTGAATTTGCTCATTAAATCTTTCATTGTTGCTCAATATTTAGGAACTCAAGATTTAAACTTAGTCATTGTCCAGTTGGAAAACACAGGGTCTTTTGTTTCATACAATTAAGGGTTTCCTCTCTTCTTTCCTCATGGCTCCCCAGCTGTCACCTAAGCATGGGATGATGGGCAAGTTTCATTAAACACTTGGGTCAGATATCTCTGCCTGCCACACTTTTAAATCCTTCCTACCTCCCTGATCTGTAGCTGGTCTCTTTCTAGCTCAGAGGTGTTTGCTGGAATTTGCTATCAATGTCTCCGGCCCCTCACAGGTCTCCATGTGCAAGGAGCACACGGTGCCTTCCTTCTCTTGAAACCACGCCCCATCTCGTCTCTTTTACCAGCTCTCCCAGCACTTCTGAATACCTCATAGTATCTTTTTAGAAAATTCTAGTTCTTTGCTAAAGCCAAGTATGTTTGAGACATTTCTTCATCTTATATATATTATGCTATCAATTTTATTCTACTCTGTCCACTCAATGTTGGCAAATGATGACCCGCAAAACACTTCTTCCCAGTGTTCCAAACCAGATGAATATCACAAGCCCTCTCTGCTTGTGTTTCCCCCCTCAACTTCTTTGAGAATTCTATCATCTTACTCTTTCCCTGGACCTTAGGTTTGTTGGGATGAAAGCACTAGAACCTTTCTCAGCGACTTCAGCAGTGTTTTAACTCTAGTCTTACCTACTACATATGTATCCCTAAGAGCGCATAAAGGCCTTTCACCTTTCCAGATTTCAGTCTGCTTTCTAGAAATAGTCTCTATTCTATGTTCTCTATATCGTCTATCTGACAAAATAAACATAATTGATCTAAAGGGTTGAGAGCCCCAAATAGGCAAAGGGATAATGTAAAGAAATAAAATAGAAAAAAAACAGCCCAAACAAAACAAGACATTTGTACTTGCTTACAAGTTGAAGTATGAAAATGAGTATTCTTTGCAAAAATGAAATGATTTCAAAGGTGGGAAGGTGTAGCTGTAACAGGCAACATCTGAGGAAGTACATGGTTGGCTGAGGACAATATGGGGACTTGTCTGAAGCCTCTGGAAGGAAAGACATGACTTTTCTGTAAAGAGACAAGAGAAATTTCATTACAGCGGCCAAGAAAAAGCTGAGATTTTTCAGGACAAGAAATACATGTCAAATAGAGACTGATGACTATATCCCTTCTCCTGTGCCACAAAAACACAGAAGCCATCCAAGAACCTCGTCCTTGATGATGACGGTAGGAGGTCTGGGAATAAAAGAACACTGAATGTGCTCATTATAACAAGAGACTTCTTTTTTGTTTGTTTGTTTTATTTTTGTCTTTCTGGGACCTAATTTTAAAATAAGCAAACAAAAAAAGCTAAAGTACCTCTTTCAAAGCAGATTTAGTTGTGCCATCCCAGCTCCCATCAAATGAAATGGAGGTAATAGAATTTTTGCGGCGACTTATACACTGTAATGTAATAATTACACATAGAAAGTCTAATACATGCATTTTACACATCCTTAAAGCACTCCAGCCTTGTTATATTTATATAAACTCTGAGGATGTTTCGAAGGCAATCCCTACATCATGTCATAGAAACACATAGAGCTGGAGGCGCCCTGGAGATCAGCCTTACTATAGCTCCCAGCTTTTCCCTTTCCCCTGATGGATCCTATAATTTAAGATAAATATTTTGAGAAATAGAAGTTGTAGACTTGTCCCAAGCAAATTGACACTAACAATAGATAATCAGGGATTGTGGTGTTTGGAGATCCAGAATCTGAGAGCCTGCTTCCACTGAGTTCTCTCATTTGAACTGACCTCCCATTGCTAAGCCTCATCTCTGTTGCACACTGAACCACATTTGGATCTAGGGCTCTTTTCCCAGTTTTTCTTTTGATCTTCAAAAGTCACTCACAGCCGAAACTGGTTTGGCTCAGTGGTAGAGCATCGGTCTGCGGACTGAAAGGTCCCGGGTTCGATTCAGGTCAAGGGCATGTACATTGGTTGCGGGCACATCCCCGGTAGGGGGTGTGCAAGAGGCAGCTGGTTGATGTTTCTCTCTCATCGAGGTTTCTAGCTCTCTATCTCTTTCCCTTCCTCTCTGTAAAAATATCAATAAAATACATTAAAAAATTCACTCACAGAGACATTTGTGTACATAGTAGAGTTTGTTGGAAGCTTGCAGACAGCCTTCAAACTCCTTAGTATTAAATGGCAGACAGGCTTTTTTTCTTAAAAATTCTTTGGACACGAATCACTGCTAATTTTTCACAGACAAATTTTCTCTGCAGACTCTAGCTACCTATTTTGTTATTTACTTCTCATTCTCTCTCCCCACTTTTCTTTTAAAAGAAATATATTTTATTGATATTTTACAGAGAGGAAGGGAGAGAGATAGAGAGTTAGAAACATTGATGAGAGAGAAACCTCGACCAGTCGCCTCTTGCACACCCCCTACCGGGGATGTGCCCGCAACCAATGTACATGCCCTTGACCTGAATCGAACCCGGGACCTTTCAGTCAGCAGACCGAAGCTCTACCACTGAGCCAAACCGGTTTTGGCTTTCCCCACTTTTCAATTTTTTGTTTTCACTGGTGCTTTGTTTCTATTGTAAACTCATGTTATTCATGATGTAATTTTATAGATTCCATGAGTTTTAAATGTGCCAGGATGATATATGTATGGTTGGTGCTGAGTGGCCATCAACCCATAGCCATTTTTTTAATTAAATCTTAAATGGGCTTTCTCAGCTCACGGGATATGTGATAATTTGAAACCCACCCTCCTAATTCTCAAAAGACATACTGTTTTTATGCACTCAAATGTAAGGCTGAGTTAGTCAATATCCCTTGAATCTATCTTTATAGGCAGACCATTTTCTGATCTACCCTTTCAATTTAAATATTTTGTCTTTTTATGGGCATGTTTGACCCAACTCCTTACCACACATTGGTACAAGGCCATGCGTCCTTTTCCTTGTGTGTCTTTAAAAACCAAGTCTCTAAGTCATAGGAACGAATAAACCTCATTAGGATAAGCTCCAGGTAGCACCTGCTTTTATATATGGATTCAGGCTTTCATTTCAATTTAGTCTTCAGTAGAATTTTTTTTGCCAACTCAGAAATGAATTTAAGAAAACGAAAATTAAATATTTCAGTCAATTTTATTTTGTATGCTATATTCTGTAGCATTTTATAGATTTCTAGTGCATACCAGTCCCCCATTTTCTTCTCTTATTTACTACTGATTCCTATTAATTTCATAGGCATAGCCACTCAGTCTTCATTTTTGTAGGTCATTTTGTAAATATTTCTTCAGAGTCTTACCTTCTCTACACACACAAAAAAAAACAACTAACAAAGTATCACGTTAAACAAAGGCAATTTTGGCTCTAAAATGAATGTCTCTGCAACATCTATTAAAATATTAGTTCTTCATGCCACCACGGTGTGTTTTCTAAAATGTTATCTGTATTACACTGACAAGTAGTAATAATTTTGTTCTTTTGGTCTTTTATTTGAAAGGATTTAAAAAAATATTTATTAATGAATCATACCTCAGCTAGGACTTACTTCATTTTCCCAGTGTCAGAGACACTGAACCTTGCTGAGGTATATACCCAGCTGTCTGAACCAGTGCTGATCAAACAGTGGTTTGATGTGGTTCCATAGTACAGACACTATGATGTGGTTGCATAGTATAGAACATAGATGTGGTTCCATAGTACAGAATAATGTGGTTCCATAGTAGAGAATGATGTGCTTCCATAGTACAGAAACAGAGTGTTGAGAAACTTCTACAATTGGACACCACGGAGCTGTCAAAACATGGTAAGTAAACTGGCTGAATGGAGCAGGTAATGGACTGGTTGTGCTGATGGAAAACTCAAGTGATCACTTGTGTTTGATGGAAACTGTGTGGCAGGTGCGCAGAAATGACATTCACTTCAGTCCATGCAAAACAGAGGTGGTGAGATAACAATGGGTCCTTTGTAACAAAGAGTTTGAGAAGGATTGGTCTAAATAATGATGTATATTTTATACCTTGAAATCAATATTAGTAATTGTTTCAGTTATTTAGAATGCATTATGGTGAAGCTTAGTTTAGATTTTGTTTTCTGAGAGGCAGTGTCTTTAATCTGCAATTGTATACCTAAGCCCCTTCCATGAATACGACAAGTCACATGAAAGAATGAGCAAATACTCACGTTATAAACATAAATGAGTTGCTTTGTGGAGAATAAAATTCAAAGTACCTGTCCCATCATGAGTTAGTAATAGGTGCTATTACACTAGACAAAGATAGCATAGTATGCCATTGTTCAAGAGGCAGAATAGTTTGGGAGTTGAGAATCCAAACAACGAAGCGAGAATACTAGTAAATGCTTTATTTCAATTCCAAGCTCCACCACTTAGTATCTGTGTGATGTTGGGGAAGTCGCTTAAGCTTTCTGAGCCTCCCTTCCCTTATCTGCAAAATGGGGATCATGGTAAAGGTGCCAGGTCATAAAATGGGTTGGAAGAGAAAACTCAGTAACTCATTTTTGTTACTATTTCATGCACTTAGAGCAGAGAATAATATTATAGTAAGCCACATGTCTAACCAGCAAACACATTTTTTGAGCTTTAATAATAGATGGGAAAATGCAAGTATGAAACTTTTAACTGTATTTTTATTCTCCTTTTAATTTTTCTAACAGAAAAGTGTTTTTCCTGGCTCCTACATCTTCTCCAAAAAAGATCTCTGTATCGTTGTTGACCCCTGTTTTCAAATATTCTCTCTTGAAATCACTTTTTATACAACAAACACGTATTAAGTGCCTTTCAAGTGCCAGGGCAGTGTTATTGGCTCTTGGCAGAAAGAGAAAAATCAAATACCATTTTTTTCAAGGAATTCACAATTTAGTTTGGGCTATCACATATGTAATAAAGATGATATTGCAAATGTTATAGTAAATACATGAATGTGGTATAGTGGTAGATCTAAAAAGAGAAGTCTCAGAATTCTAAATGGGGGGTTATAAAATATTCTGTAAATTAAGTATTATTTCAGCTGATCATTAAAAAAAAGATGTGTTTTCCAAGAAGACTAGGCAAAAGGCAATGTGGGGAGGTAGAACTAATGTAAACAGGAATAGTTCCATACAGAAGTTCTAAAACTTCTATTTTTAGAAGAGGAAGTTGATGGAGAAATAAAAAAACGAAACCCTCACAATTAGTTCCAAAGCCCTGACAACATGCCACCCCTAATTTTTACACATCAAGAGCAAGAGCCCCATGGCACTGGTATTTTCAAGACATTTCTTTTTCAGAAAATCTTTGATTCTCTCTATTCTATTTCTTTTACTTCACTGTGGCCAAACAAACAATCAAAGAAAAAATAATCTATTTATTAAACATTACACAGTAAAAATAAGCTGGTCTCTTGCTCGGAGTAGAGAAGCAAAGCAAAGAAACATCCAAGCTGAGGAAAGCCAGCGACTGCTGAGCAAGAATGCCAGCCCGGGTCTGCAGTAAGTCAGGGAGTCCCAGAACAAGGGCTGGGCCATGCATAGGACAGACGGCAGCCCTGGAATGTGAGGAGGCAGGAGGGAATCTGTGCACTCAGTTAAGTGACAGGAAACTGCCAAACTTTAGAACTAGTCCCTGGCTAAAACAGCACTCCTGCAGCAAATTAGAAATTGGATATATTTAAATCTCCTACCGCTTTCTACAACTTAGTTCTGGTTTCTTTGAACGTCTTTTCAAGAAAGATAGGAATGGCAGAGGCTAGAATTTCCCCATTGGTTTTGCTCTTCTTTTCTGAAATTTTAGTCCCTTAAAGAATTATTCCAACAGTTACCCATTTACAATGGCTTGACAGGATGACTTTTTGACTTTACAGTGGTGCAAAAGCGATATATACATTTAGTAGAAACTACATTTCAAATTTTGAATTTTGGTCTTTTCCAAGGTAAACAATGATACTCTACAGTATATTTATTGCATTAGTCATTTATGCCCAATTGTAAGCTAATGTAAGTGTTCTGCTTAACTATGGTGTTCAACTTACAATGTTTTTAACTTACGAATTTATTGCAACTGAACTCCATGGCAAATTGAGGAGCATCTGTGTACAATAATACTTTTATTTATACCCTATATTGTTAAGGCTAAGGGGGGAAAAAGGCAGAGCTTGTTTACACAACTGAACTAGTTGTTTCCATTCTTATGTGTACATCTACTAATATTAACTCACCTTTATATTTAACCTACTCATGTAAGCACACACAAATGCTCACTCATGTACTTCAACACATAGAAAAATAATATTTTAGATCAACTCAACTAATATACTAAAACTGAGTACTAATTTCTATCTTTGCCATGAAGTTGGAAAGAAAGGGAGGGGAGCATTACAGATTTCAGCTTTAATTTGTGAAAAATTTATCTGCCTGTAGTAAGTCACAATGGAGAACAGAAAAGGATTCCTCCATGAAAACTGGGTTTTGTGTGACTGACACATACTGCATTTTTAATAACACAGACGGAAATGCATTATTCAGAATTCCTTTTGTCCAGCCTTTCAGCTCTGTTGTAGATCTTCATACTTCTAGAAAGCCTGCTACCTGCAAAAATTCACATTGTTTTTGTGATAAATACTAGTGACCAAGATAGTATTTGTCTACCCAAGTAAAATGCAGTAAACTAGCAAACATATATTTCAATGGTTACATAATTATGAATTAGTATTTAGAGTGAGCTATCTCCAGGATTATCTAAACATATCCAGCCATTTTTATTTTGGTTTTCCTTTGACTGGTGAGGATAATTTGTATTTACACAGGAAGGCACTCTATTTCTAGTAACAATGCATGGCCCTTGATTATTCTCTTTTTATTTTAATTGTTTACTTTTAAATAATTTTTCCAACTACAGTTGATATACAATATTGCATTAGTTTCAGGTGTACAACCTATTAATTAAACATCATATTAAGTTCCAAAGTGATCACCTCAATAAATCTAGTACTCATCTGACATCACAAAAGTTATTATGATATTATTGACTATATTCCCTATGCAGTGTTTTATATCCCTGTGACTATTCTTTAACTACCAGTTTGTGCTCTTAGTCCCTTCATCTTTTTCACCCATCACCCAACCACCCTCCCCATCTGGCAACTGTCAAAATGTTCTCTATATTATTTCTGTTCTGATTGTTTATTTTGTTTTTGAGATCTAATAAGTATCGCTACTCCAGCTTGTCTTTAAGTTTTTATTTGCATGAAATATTTTTTCCATCACTTTACTTTCAGTTTGTGTGTGTCTTTTCATCTGGAGTCTCTTCTAGACAACATATGTAAGGGTTTTATTTTGTTATTCATTCAACCTCCATATGTCTTTTGATGGAGAGGTTAATCAATTTGCACTTCAAGTAATTGTTGATGTGTATTTATTGTCATTTTATTATTCATATTTTTAGTCCTTTTTTCCTTCTTCTTAAAGAAGACCCCTTAACATTTCTTTTTTTAAATAAGTTTTATTGATTTTAGAGAGAGAGAAATGTCAATGACTCCTGCATGTTCCCTACTAGGGACCAAGCCCAAAACCTGGACATGTGCCCTCACTGGGACTCAAACCAGAGACCTCTAGGTTCATGGGTTGATGCTCAACCACTGAGCCACACCAGCAGGGCAATATTTCTTGTAATACTGATTTGGTAATGATAAACTCCTTTAGTTTTGCCTCTCTAGGAAACTCTTTATCTGTCTTACAATTCTAAATAATAGCTTTGCTGAGTAGAATAATCTTGTTGTAGGTCCTTGCTTTTCACTACTTTGAATATTCTATGCAATTCCCTTCTGGCCTGCAGAGCTTCTGTTGAGAGATCAGCTGATAGTCTTATGGGAGCTCAATTTTAAATAACTAAATGCTTTTTCCTCTCCTGATGCTTTTAAATTTCTCTCTCTGTCTTTAACCTTTGACATTTTAATTATGATTTGTGTTAGTCTGGGCCTCTTTGAACTCATTTTGTTTGAGACTCTGCATTTCCTGAACTTGTATGCCTCCTCCTTCACCAGATTTGGGAAGTTTTCTATTATTTTTTTCCATATAGGTTTTCAATTCATTGCTCTCTCTCTTTTACTTCTGCCACTCCATAATGGGAATGTTTGTTCAATAGATGAGTTTCCAGAAGGTCCTCATACTATCCTCATTTATTCTGGATTCTTTTTTCTTTTTGTTGTTGTTGTCATTGGTTGTTTTTTGCTTTCTTATCTTCCATATCGCTGATATAGTGCTCCGCTTCATCTACTCCACTACTGATTCTCTGTGATATATTCTCCATTTCAGTTAATGTATTCTTCCTTTTTGTATGATTCCTTAAAAAATCTTAATGTTGAGAGTATTACAGATGTCCCTCCTTTTTACCCCCATTGCTACCCTCCATCTAGGTTCCTGCCCTTCCCTAGGCATTCAACTCCCTATTGTCTGTATCTACAGGCATGGCGTATATGCATGTAAGTTTTTTAGTTAATCTCTTCTGGCTTCCTGCCTGCCTCTCTTCCTTTGAGATTTCTCAGTCTTTTATATGTTTTCTAGTTCTGTTTTAATGCATCCTCTCTCTTTGTCAAGGTTCTCACTAAGTTCCTCTACTCTTCTCTAAGTTCATTGAGCATCCTTATAACCAGTGTTTGGAACTCTGCATCTAGTAGATTACTTGTCTTCACTTTGTTTGGTTATTTTTCTGAAATTTTGTTCTATTTTTTTATTTTTGTTTTTAAATTTAGGGCACATTTATTGTTTCCTCGTTTTGGCTACCTCTCTATGTTTGTATCTATGTATTAGGTAGAGCTTCTATGCCCCCTAGCTTGGTAGAGTGACCTTATGAAATAGGTGTCCTGTAAGGTCTAGTAGCATAGCCTCCCGGGTCACTCCAGATGCACCTCCTGAGTGAGCTATATGTATCTTCCTATTGTAGTTGGGCCTTTATTACTATTGGCGCCTCAATGGGAGGGATATTCTACCAGATTGATTGGCTGAAAAGACTGGGTGCAACCACTGTGGAGAGTCAGCTGTGCAGGGGTTGACCCCACAGAGCAGGACTTACTATAGTGGTGCTCTTCTGTCCATTAGTGTGCCCCTTGAGTTTGTCCCTTGTGGAGGAGGTTGGCTGGTGTTCTGATGTGGTCTGAAGCTATCGACTGGTGTGCTGGCTCTAGGGTCCCCTATGAGGTGCAGGCCAAGTTCAGCTGCCACTATGCTCTGCCAAAGCCATTTAGCATGAGATACAAAGTGATCAGCAGATGACTACTTACTGTGCTGAGCTTGATGGTACCCAGGAGAGGCCAAGCTATGAATCAAGACTATCTACTATAAGTGCCAAGCCTGGGACCTCTTAGGAAAGGGTACATGACACACCAAAGATAGATGTTGCTCATTTGAGAGATTTTAGGGAAGTCTGAGACATGAGCCAACATAGGCCCCCTTTTATGGAAAAAGCACTGAAAAATGGCATGGATTGGAACAATAAGTTGGATGAAGCAGGATCTCATTGACTCTCTAGGGCAGGAAGAACTGTGTCAGTCAGGGTGATGGAGACTCAGATATGACAATGGCCTCTGTCAGCACTCCTGTCTGCAAGAAAGTTGCTACTCCATCTCTTCCCTTGATGCCAGATAATTCAATTTCTCCTGCTAAGTCCCTGGTGCCTCAGTGATGGTTCTCACAGTGAGTCCAAGTAATTTCTTGTTTGGGTCTTGTAAGAGAAATTCCAGGATCCCAGCAGCTCTCTCTGTCTCACTCAGCCCCAATTCAAGATGGTTTTTACAACCAGCATTATGATAATTTCTTTTCCTAGCACAGTGGAACCCTGGGCTGAGAGGCCTAAGGTGAGGCTGAAACCCGCATTTCTTGTGGGGGGCTCTATATCTGAGATATCCCTTCCAAAAATCATCACATGTGGGTGTGGGACCAACAAGTTACATGTCTCTGCCCCTCCTAACCATCTCAATATGATGTGGCTTCTTTTTTATATTCTTAGTTGTATGACTTCTGTTCACACAGATTTCAGGCAGTTCTGAATGATGGTAGTTCTTTAGGTTAGTTGTAATTTTGATGTGGTTGTGGGAGGATTTGAATACTGCATTTACTTATGCTGCCATCTTGACTGAAACTCAACATTGCTTAACAGCAATGAGAGCATGCTGTTATAGAGTTTTAGAAATTCTAAAGGATAACATATGTAGAGATGATGCTATTCATTGTTATTCCACTAATCCTATATAATAAAAGCCTAATATGCTAAATGTCTGGTCATATGGTTGTACGTTCAACCAATCAAAGCATAATATATGCTTTTGATATAAAGCTAATGATATGCTAAAGCCACTCATCTGCTTGATATGACATGCACTGACCACCAGGGGGCAGACACTCAATGCAGGAGCTGCCCCTGGTGGTCAGTGTGCTCCCACGGGGGAGCGCTGCTCAGCCAGAAGTCAAGTTTATGGCTGGCAAGTGCAGCTGTGGTGGTGGGAGCCTCTCCTGCCTCCGTGGCAGTGCTAAGGATGTCCATCAGCCAGACATCCCCTGAGGGCTCCTGACTGCAAGAGGGCACAGGCTAGGCTGAGGGGATACCCCCTCCCTAGTGCACAAATTTCATGCACCAGGCCTCTAGTAAGAAATAAAAGCTCAACTTTTCAAGGTAAAACATACATATTTTTTGAAACATATATGTTTTATAGAACCCTGAACTACCAGAGCACACCCTTATGGCTAGAAACAGTCTAGTAGACCCTGCTCTTCAAAAATAAAATGCGTATAATAAAACAATATATAAAACTTAGAGTCAGAAATTTTTACTCAAGATCCAACTCAGCTACTTGCTACTTACTGAATTGGTTTAAGTAATTTACCTGATCTGAGTATCATTTTCCTCCTCTGTGATAGAGAGGTTATGATAATCCCTACTTCAAAGATTCCTGTAAGATTCAAATGAGATAATGCAATACATTCATATGCTTTATAAGTGGCATTATAAAGTCCTGTACAGGGAAGTTTTATAATTACTGTTATTGCTTACGTTTCCATTTTTACCTAAAAATATTTGCTCCTATCACTTGGAAGCATGCTTTTAAGATCAAAGTCTGCAGTAATTAACTGTCATCTTCTGACTTCCATCTGCCTTGTGTCTGACACATTTTTCAATTTAAGCTTATGTAACAATTTATATTTTTAAATTAAAAAAGTAATCAGAATAAATTCAGACTACTTACCTTATATAGATGCAGCTCTTCCACCAGGAAAATATAATCCATAAACTGTACATCTTTAGTATTTGGTATTTTGCATCTCTGCTTATTTATATTCAAGAGTGGCCCTCATAAGTTCATGAGCGAGAGCAGTTTGTAATTAGAATAATATCTACACCATGGAGTCTTGGTAGAGAATAAATTAAGTAACACGCAAAATGCTTAGTACAAATATCAGTGAAAACTGATAATGTGTCACTAGAATGTGGGAACATAACTCATAAAGTTGATGATAGGCTAGCACCAAGCAACTGGCTTCAAGAAGTTCTAGAGAGAGAAAAAACAAGATAAACTTACTTAGTTCATAAGGAGTATATTTAAATTGATTTAGAGAGGTTTAAAATATTTTCATTCTTTGTATTGGACACCCCAAAGTAAAGAATATATTTTCCAGAAAAATCATTATCATTAACCATGGGATTGGAATGGTGTACCCATTCCATGGATTCTGGATATATACAACTATATATAACTTATCTATCTGCTTCGAGTATGTTGTCTACATTTAAAGATCTAATAAGTATCTCAAACTAGCATGATTAAATGTATTTTCCTAAATTCAACCTGCTTCTCTCCCAATCTTCTCTCTCTCTCTCTCTCTCTCTCTCTCTCTCTCTCTCTCTCTCTCTCTCTCTCTCTCTCTCTTTCTCATATATATATATATGATAACAGGGAGTGATATTCCATGCTTAGGATGCAAATTTATATTATATATATATAAAGAGACATCCTATAAGTAATTGGCTGATATGATTATGGAAGCTGAGAAGCCACAGCTTCTCTGAACTTGGCAAACTGGCAACCCAGGAGAATCAATATGTAGTTCCAGTCTGAGTCCAAAGGCCTGAGAATCAGGAGGGCCAATAATGTAAATTCTAGTCTAAATGTCAGCAGTCTTGATACCAAAGAAGAACAAATGTTTTAATCCAAGACCAAAGGCCAGAAAAGACCAGTGTTCAATCTGAAACAAGCAGGAGGCCTAACGAAACCTCTTACTCAGCCTTACTATTCTTTTCTGTAAAGTCTTCAGAACAAGGGCCCCATTAGGGAAGGCAATCTACTTTACTCAGTCTATGCATTTATTGTTACTTTCATCTAAAAATACCCTTACAGATACACTCAGACCAAATATCTCAACAGCCCGTGGCCAGTCAAGTTGACACATAAAATTAACTGTCATAATAACTGTCTCACAAGGCTGTAATTCCTGAGAAAAGGGAAATAGAACAGGTGCATCTTACAATTCCATTAGTTTTCTGCCTGACTCACTTTCCAGATAGAAGTGCAAAAATGGAAAACCCAAGTAAAGTTGAGAGCATTTGGAGTTCAGGAAATACATGATAACAAAAATTATACACAGACCTTGAAAGGAGAAGCTAATCTTACTTTGTTGCCAACTAGAATCTGCATACATGGAGAGATATACCATGCTCAGCATTGGAGGACTCAGTACAGTTACCTATAAGCAATACACAAGCTTTTCAGAACACTGATCCTGCAGTTAGTTCATTTGGTCTCCATTATTGTTGGATCAGATCATGGAGCTCAGGAACAAGGTGGAAATATCTGGGTTTAATATGATTCATTGGAATGTATGCTATAGAGATAGAAATTAAAAAGGGTAGGTCACAGGGCAGATAGAGACCATAAGCCTGAGAGCTCTATTCTTGCTTGTGGTTGGCCTGGATATAATGAATGCAACATAAGAAACATAACACACATATAGCCACATGCCCTTCTCTTGAGCATTGTGATGTGCACAGCTCCCTCAATCTATCCTAGGGAGATGCATAAGAATTCAATCACAAAAACAGATCCCTTACACATATTATAAAAATAAGAAATCTAGCATAAGGATATGAGTTCACATGAATATGAAAGAAACTGGAAGAATAAAGGTTGGGAAGAGGAGTTTGAATATTAGGGTATAGCCACTAACCACATCAGTGGTGAGAGGGAGTCTTGGTGTCAGAGTCTTGGTGTCAGCATGAAATAAGTCCCGTGGGTGTGAGGTTATAAAGAGGTCTATAGCAACTGCCGCTGGTGTGGGATCTATTGCTTCTGAGGAACCCACTACCTCTGTGGCCTGCAGTCAAGCACAGATAGTGGGCTTGGTGCTGCTGTTGGTTGCCATGGCCATCAATCAGGAAGTTAATCTAGATGAGCAGGAGGAGAACAAGAGGAAAATGGGTCCTGCCAGCACATCTGGTCTGTTGGTCGTAAGTATGACCACCACACCTGCTGACAGTATGGCTTCTGCTCCCTTTCCACCTTTACATGTGATGAAAATTGATCTCTTGGTCAACTCTAACCTAAATCTCAATCTCATATAGTAGCGGTGGAGCCAAACTGACAGTACACAATACAGCACAAATGACCAGAATAGCATTTTGAGGAATGTGAACTATTCTGATGGAGTATTTGACAGGGGAGGCTATCAGGATGCCATGTGTATTTAGAAATAACACAGAATAAACCTTTGCAAGAGTATTGCATGTAGAGATTTTATGGTTGTTATGTAATATGTCTTACAAGGGACATAGAGATGGGATTTTCTCTGTTTTAAAAGACAAGTCACACACACACACACACATACACACACACACACACACACAAAAAAAAATATAATAAAAAGTGAAAGTAAAAATGATCAGGTCATTCATTATACTTCCTACAGGCCACACACTACTCCAAATACATTATGTATATTGACTCACTTAAGTCTAACAACTATTTCTGTTATACCCAGGAAACTCTAGCATAATTAAGCAATTTGTACAAAGTCACATAGTCTGAAACCAGGATTTGAATCCAGGTAGCACAGTATCAGAGTTTGTGCACTTAACAATATTGGTAATCTGTCTTGTATAAAAAGGCAAAGGATATTGTAAAAGAAGAAAACATATGAGGCATAACTTGATGTAAGCAGGTAAAGCAAGTAGTAGGATAATAAATGGACTGATGTTGATTCATATTGAGGAGTTCATAGATAATTTGAAGATAGAGACTTCCTATAAAAACTTAAAAGGAGATTAAATAAATATGTGGATTTCTGAGCTTAAAATGTGTTCCTCATGATAAAATAAGATAATTATAAGGCAAGGATATAGAAAAACTTGAAAAGGGTCATACTAGTCCAATCACACATAAAATTCAGCAGTGAGACCATTTAAATATTGTATTCTTCAGGGAGAAGTAACCAGGCTTGGTTACCTGAGCCTCTTTACACATTCACATCTTTGAAAATGTATGTGCAGCCTAATCCTGCTTAACTGAACTGGCCTCAAAATCAACCTCAAATATTAGCTTCCTTGTGAAACCTTTCCTTCCCCCATTCAATAAATTCATTCTTTCCTCTGGGTTTTCACAGGAAGTACTCTGTTCACACTTCTGTCTTAGCGGGCATCCTTATATTGACACCTGTGAGTGTGTGCAGTGGCTCCTGTTGTGCATTATTTGGATGTCCCTTCAGAACGGAGAAACTTCCTCTTTCAGTTGAGGGAAGGCTCTTGACAATGCACACCCATGTCACTCTCTGAGAATGGCTCTCAGCTGAATGAAACCGCCTCACCTTCTTCCCCAGGGAGCTCCACATTCAATATTGCTTTGATGCAGGAGTACAAAGGCTTGGCCCAATTGTTCCAATTGGACATAGGGGCATCCAAGCTGCAGAACTCCCTGGGGGATTGGCTGAGTTTGCTGTGGCAGCCATACTGTAGTTTAAATTCAATTTCTGCCCAATGCTGCTTTCATAGTGGTTATAACCAGAATGCTCTCTAAAAAATCTGATGCACACAAATCTCCAGTTTCCTGAAGAAACATATCATAACCATGTATCTACTTTTACAATTAGACTGCGTTTTTAGAGAGAAAAGTTAATTTTTTGTGTTGTATGTGTCATGGAGTGCTCATATATAGCTAACATGGTGTCATGATCTATAATTATTTATTACAGCTCTTGAGATAGGTAGTACTATACTTCAGTGATGCCAAGACTCATTGTTTACATAATGCTGTATTAATTTTTAATAGCTATTAAGAATGAATGGTCATATCACAGCATATACATATGTATTCTTATTGTTTTACTTTTTAAAAATTTGAACCCGTCTTCATTGGAGAGTTCCTTAATATGTTCAACCTTTAGAAATTCAGTGATATTCTGCTATCAATAATTCAGTCATATTTCTGATTTAGCACCTTTTAGATTAACATCAAAATTCAAAAACATAACGTATCTAAAATACAGGGGTTTTTGCTGCATATTTATTTATTTATTTATTTATTTATTTATTTATTTATTATAAAGTAGGGATTATTTTTAAAAACATATTTTTATTAAATTCAGAGAGGAAGGAGAAAGGAGAGAGAGTGAGAAACATCAATGAATCATTGATCAGCTGCCTCATTTATCACTGCATGCCCTACAGTGGGGCTTAAGCTCGAACCTGGCCATGTGCCCTGACCAGAAATAGAACTATGACCTCCAACACTCAACCACTGAGCAATGCCAGCTGGGCTTACTGGACTTTTAAAAAAATATCATAAGTCTTGTTTCTTGATGAAAACTATGATTTCCTGAAATTTAAACACTGTATTAGACATTAGAAAAGTCAGATTAATTACATTGGAAAAAAGAGAGAGAGAAAGGAAGAAAGAAAATAAGCTCGAGGAATTCAAGACAAAATACCATCTAAACTTATTTCGAACCAATGCATTGTGATACTTAAATTCAACTCCCTGTAATGTAAAATAAAATAAATGCATGGGTTGCTAGAGAATGGACATTAGTCTAGTGACATTAGAAAAGAGAACAAAGTTAAATTGCATAGTTGAGACATTGAGAAATATGGGCTGAACCAAACAAGAACAGTCTGTCATACCAAAAATATTGTGTAGACTAAGGGTTATTTAAATCTATGTAAAAGTCTGTGCATATTAAATTTAAAAATATGGAAATTAGCATAGTCTCTAGGAAACTTTGTAGATGATGGAATTTTGATAAGTGTATTTTTAAAATGCAATGGTCATATCATACCTGAAAGAAAAAAAATCATCAGAGACTCAGGACTTCACCTCTGGGAATTTAGAAGTTAGCTATCATAGCAAGAAACACGTGGACAAGGGTCCTTAGGCAATGGCTTGTTTCAAACTGTGGCAGATTATATTGCAGGCATCAATCAGGCATGTGTATTACAATGCCTGTACAACTGCTTAAGGCCATAAGGCTTTACTTAGAAAATATAAATGTCCATTGAGTTGATATGTTTATTTTTTGCCTATTTCAAATACTTAGACCTAAAGGAACATAATCTCCTCGTAGAATCATTTTTTGTTATTTTAACATGAATTTTAATAATGATTTTTAAAAAATAAAAGTTGATTTTGTGATTCCAAAGAGTTCAATTAAAATAGCTTTGTGTCCTAGCTGTTTTGGCTCAGCAGATAGAATGTTTGCCTAAGGACTAAAGGGTCGTGGGTTCAATTCAGTTCAAAGGTACATGCCCAGGTTGTGGGCGTGATCCCCAGTGGGGGATGTGCAAGAGATAACCCATCAATGACTCTGTCTCATCATTGATGTTTCTGGCTCTCTCTCCCCTCTTCCTTCCTCTCTGAAATCAATAAAAATACAGTGAAACATAGCTTTTTAATCTCCATATTGATTCATAAGACTTTGACTTTAAAATAAATCTAGACATAACCTAGGTAAGACTACTTGATATTATTTATAAGAAACCTTTGCATGGTCAGGTATATTTCAAAGGAACCACTTGTATTGTTGGTGAAAAAAGATACATCTGGAGATTCTTGTTATTTACCACTAGTGGCCCCGTGCTCAGAATTCATACACAAGAGTGGAGAGGGGTTTTCCTCAGCTGAGCCTGCACCCTCTCCAATTGGGGATCCCTTGGGGGATGTCTGACTGGGGATGTCCACAGGGATTAGGCCTAAACTGACAGTTGGACATCCCTCTCACAATCTTGGACCTCTGGCTCCTTACCACTCACCTGCCTGTCTGCCTGATCACCCCTAACTGCCCTCCCCTGCCAACCTGATCTTTCTCCCAAAGGTCCTTCCCAATGGCCTGATCTCACCCCCAATTTCCCTCCCCTGCCAGCCTGGGTACCTCCAATGGCCCTCCCCATTGGCCTCATCTCACCCCTCCCCCCCGACACTGCCCTCCCCTTCTGGTCTGTTTGCCCCAGCGGCCCTTCCCTGCTGGCCTGATCTTGCTCCCAACTGCTCTCCACTGCCAACTTGATCTCACCCCAACTGCCCAACTGCCCTCCTCTGTCACCTAATTTGGTTTTGATTGGTCAGTTTCTATGCCAGTCAGCATCAAAAGCTCCATCTCCTAGGCAGCCATTGGCTCCTCACACTTCACCCAGATTTGGTTCTGATTGGTTACATTGATTCTGTACTCCTGAATCTCTCTAATATCTGTTAGACTCCAGAAGATAAGGGCAAGCTGATAGATAAGTGAAGCAAAATGACATTCAATTCCAGTGAGATTTGAATAAGGATTAAAAACTACCTGATATCATAATTTTAAATAATGATTCAAAATTCATTTTAATTTTTGTTAAAACTTCTCAAGAGTGTAAAATTTATATTTGAAAAATAGGCACTAAACAAACACAAACTGGAATCAATTTTCTCCCTATAGTGAAATAGTAAAAGTGAGGCTCGCTGAAGGTTATATAGAGGTCATATCATCTATAATTCCTTCATGTGATGTTAATCATCATTTTATACAACTAGAGAAAACAGCTCCACTAAATCATCAACAGTGTGGCAATAAAATCAGTACAAGAGAATTGCCAAAAGCCTATGTCTCTACTCTCAAAGTAAAAAAAAACCAAAAAATAAAACACCATTTCCAGGGCTCAAGAAAACATCTTGAATCTTTCAACTTTATTCTCTCTTTATGCTGACATAAGTATGAGGAGAATCTTCTCCAATATTACATAGTATCCATAAATAATCTCATTGCCCAGGAGGATCTCAAGGGTATTATAACATTCAAATGCACTACAGATATTAGTACATAAGAAAGCACTATTGTGATAATAATTGGAACATCTCAAACTGTGCACATATTAATCAATATATTTCTATATAATCAAAAATAACAGAGAAATTAGACAGATTAAACTGTTTATTTTGAAATAATAGTAGAGTCACAGGCAGGTGCAAGTAATAATATAGAACGGTCTTATGTATCCTTCACTCAGGTTCTCCCAATGGTCACATCTTGCAAAATTAAAATAAAATAATTTTAATAAAATAAAAATATCACAACTAGAATAATAACATTGATACAGTCTAGATACAGAGAATTTCTTTCCCTGCAAGGTCACTAAGGTTGGTATCTTATAACCAATCCCACTCCCATCCTGTTTATAACCCCTCCTTAATCCTTGGCATCCAATAATCTGTTTTTAATTTCTATAATTTTGTCATTTTAAAAATGTGAAATAAGTTCTGGCTAGTAGCTCAGTTGGTTAGAGCATTATCCCAATGCAACAAGGTTGAAGGTTCAATCCCAGATAAGGGCACATACAAGAATCAACCAATGAATAAGCAAATAAGAGGAACAACAAATCACTGTTTCTCTTCTCTCTCTCTCTCTCTCTCTCTCTCTCTCTCTCTCTCTCTCTCTCTCTCTCTCTCCTCCCATACACTCTTTCTTTAAAAGTCAATCAATGAATTTTTTAAAAATGTTACATAAATTGAATCATACAACATCGTGTAATTGTTTGAAATTGGCGTTTTAGGCATCTAATTTTATGGAAATCAATCTGGGTTGCTGTATGTCAATAATGCGTTCCCTTTTGTTTTGTATTCCATGGCATGGATAGACCACAGTTGGCTTAACCAGCCACCCACTGAAAGACATCTGAGATGATCCTTCTCCTCCTCCTCCTCCTCCTCCTCCTCCTCCTCCTCCTCCTTCTTCTTCTTCTTCTTCTTCTTCTTCTTCTTCTTCTTCTTCTTCTTCTTCTTCTTCTCCTCTTCCTCCTCCTCCTTCTTTTTCTGTTCTTTTGAATAAAATTAAAATTAAATATTCAGGTAGTGGTATTTGTGTAAGCATAAGTTTTAATTTCCTAGAATAAATTCCCAAGAATGCAATTGCTAGATTATATGGTAGTCACTTGAATAGGTGTCTTAGAAACAGCCAAATTATTTTACAAAGTGGCTAACATTGTACCAGAAATAAATGAGTGATCAAAATCAAACTTCTCTACATCCTCACAAGCATTTGATATTGTCTATTTTTTATTAATAAAAATATAAATGTTTTATACATAAAAATAAAATTAAATGATAAATATATATATTTAAAACTACTTATTATGTTAGCCATATATAGGCTTACTTTATAGTTTATACTTGTCATTTATATTTGCATTTCTTTAATAGTTAATGATGTTGAACAACTTCTCTGTGTGCCAATTTAATATTCTCTTATGTTTTCATGTCTCTTGCCTATATCTAATTAAAATATTATATTTTCATTGTTTAATTTTAAGAATTCTTTATATATTCAGGATACTCATCCTTTGTTGAATTGTGGTTTGCAAAAATTATCTCCCATTTTTTTTAGCTTATCTTTCATTTTCCTAACACTGTTTTCCTCAGAAAAAATTTTGTTTTTCTTTGATGAGATTCAGTTGTTTAATTTTTCCTTTATGGATTATGTTTTTGGTGTCAATGCATAACTTTATAGTGGAAAAAAATCTGACAAAAGTCATCTCAGCCAGTTTATCAAAGTCTGCACCAACAATATAAGACAGGTTGATAGGATGTACCTTCGATAATGATGTGATGAAAATTATATTTTATCTCTGTGTTTCCTTCCCTCAGAAACAAACAAACAAACAAACAAACAAACAAAACATACTCAAGTCTTATCATGAGAAAATCTTCAGACAAACCAAAGTTGAAGGACATTTGACAAAAAGCTGTCAAGGTCATCCAAAACAAGGAAAGTATGAGAAATTGCAACAGCCAGAGGAGCCCCAGTAAACTTGACTTCTGAGTGTAATATGTTGTCCTGGGTAGGACTATGGCTCAGAAAAAAAAAAAAAACATTAGGTAGAACTAAATAAAAATGAATAAAGCATAAACTTTAGTAACTATAATTCATCAGTATTGATCTCTTAATTTTAGCAACTATATGTAAGATGTTCATAATAGAGAATTCTAAGTTCAGGTTATGAGAGCTCTCTGTGCTGTCTTCACAATATGTTTCTGAACCTAAAACTCCTATAATATAAAACGTTTATTTAAAAAATACACATTTTCCAGCTCTTATTCACTAAGAATGCCTAGACACAAACTAGAAACAAGAATTACCCTAGTGCTCAGTGGGGCAAGAGATAAAGACTTAAAATATGTTCCTGTGTTAAAATTGCATAATAAATAGATACGATTATTTTTGTTATTCTCTCTACTTTTATGTAATATATAATTTTGATTTACTTATTAATTCCTTTTGTGTATATCTTTCATATATATTTTCTTACTTACTAATATAGTGGGTCACATTTAATACCTTAAATTTATAACAATCTAATTTAAATTGATACCAATTAGCTGAAATAGCATACAAAAACTGCCTCTGTACAACCCTTTCATGTCCTTTTTATGCTGTTATGGCACAAAATATGACTTTATAAAGTTTTCTGATTAATATAAATTTATAATTATGAGGTTTTTTTATTTATCTGTCAAAATCATAATAAAAATTAAAATCCAAATAATAAATACAAAATACAATAATTCAATTACTCCCATTTTTGTCTTAACTGGAGTTCTCTTTCTTCAAAGCGCTTTAAGTTATTGTCTAATGTTATTTTGTTTCAATCTGAAGAACTCCCTTTAGCAATTTTGGTCAGAACTACAAGAAGCAGCAAACTTCTTTAGCTTTATTTATCCGAGAGTGTCTTATTTCCCCCCCCTTTTTATTTTTAAAGGAGAATTTTGCCAGATAGAGAATTTCTGAAAGAACTATTGTTCCTTTCTACACTTAAAAAATATAATTTCACTCTCTTCTGACCACCATTGTTTAAAATGAGAAATCTGCTCTTTCTTTATTAAAGCTCCCTTGTACATGCAAAGTCCCATCTTTGTGTGCTTTCAAGATTCTCTTTGGCTTTCAGTACAGAATATAATGTGTTTCAGTGTGAAATTCTCAGGTTTCATCTTTTTTGGTGTTTGCTGAACATCTTGGCTATGGAGATTTGTGTTTTTTATAAAAATTAAAAAAGATTTTGCCATTATTTTTGTCAAATATTCTTTCTACTCCTATATCTCTTCTCCTTCTGATACTCCTATTATCCATGTATGCCCACAGGCTCTTAATAGTAGGCTCTGTTAATTTATTTATCTTATAAGTTCTGTTCATTTCTCTTCTTTCTTTTTTCCTTCTGGTCCAGAGTGAATAATTTTAATCAACCTAGCTATAAGTTTGCTGATTTATTGTATTGCTTGTTCAAATCTTCTAATTAAATTTCAGTTATTTTACCTTTTGGCACAAGCATTTTTGTTTAGTCTTTTAAAATAATTTATTTCTACTTATTTTTATGTATTCTCTATTTGTTTATATATTGTTCTCGAAATATACTTTACCCATTGTTTCCTTTAATTTGTTGAGCATATTTGAAACAGCTGATTTTAGTTTTTGTGTAGTGAGTCCATTATCTGTGCCTCCTCATGTACAGTTATCTGTGAAGAACACGTACTTTCTTTTTTCTTCGCATCATTTATATTGCTGTTGTTGTTCAAAATTTGAAGGTTTTTGAGTATTTTAATAGGGATAACTCTGTAAATCATATCGCTTTCCCTCTCTAAAGTTTGTTTTTGTTGTCTCATGTGTGCTGAAGCTATTTATTTGTTTAATATTTAGTGTTTTCTAAACTATTTTGCAAAGCCCATATCAGTTTGTTTTTTTAATCTTCACCAGATGACATATTTTTATTTATTTGAGAAAGGTAGGGGGGAGAGAAACATTGATGTAAGAAACATCAATAGGTTGCCTCCAGTATACATCCCAACTGGGTATTGAACCCACACCCAAAGTATATGCCCTCACTGAGAATTGAATCCATAACCTTTTGGTGCATTGGACAACACTCCAATCAACTGAGCCACCCAGTCAGGACAAGCCCATATTGTTTTAAGTGTGATTTCTAAAGACTCTGTTCTTTATCATGTGTTTTGCTAGTATTTTACCATAGATATATTTTGCTTTCAGATTATCTATATATATAAAACCTTAATATGCAAATAGACCAAACAACAGAACAACCAAACAACCAGTCGCTATGATATGCACTGACCACCAGGGTGCATGTGGGACATAGTGGGTGTTGGCTGTGGTGGGATGGTGGAGCAGGTGAGCGGGGGTGCCAGACCAAGGCAGGGCTCCAGTTTCTATCATTGGGGTGAGCCTCTGGTGATTACTGAAATGACTGAAATGTCTTTGCTCCCTTGCGCCTTGGTCCCGCCCAGTGCTTGCACCCGCTGCTGGTGCTGGAGCCTGCTTGCACCCACTGTTGGCACTGGCCCCAATTGCTCTGTGCTATCAGTGGGTGTGAGCAGTGCTGGTGCCGTCAATGCATGGAAGCTGCAGTGGCGAAAGCATAGCTACCAGCAGACATGGAACCAGAAGCCAAGGTGGGAGTGGGAGGGGCCAGGTGGGGGGCACAGAGGATGGGCCAGTACCCACCCTGTGCCCACCACAACCTCGTGGCCCAATGTTCCTTTCAAGGTGCATGAATTAGTGCACTGGGCGCCTAGTATAAGAATAAAAGAAAGGATTCTAGCTAGCGGTCTCAGTCTTTTTGCAGATTGCTTCTGTGTGGAGTCATTCCTTCAGTACATAGCCAGATAGTTTTCAGCTCTGCTGTAGCCTTTACTTACTGCTTGCAGTGAGACTAAACGTAAGGCAGAAGGAAAGCTTGGGTCTTCTCCTGCCTTTTTCAGCTTTCATCCTGCCCTCATCATGTGCATTTCTTTCTAAATTCCCCAGAAAATACAGTTTTTATTTTATTTTATTATTATTTAAAAAAATTGTTTATTGTTAAAAGTTCCACATATGTCTCCTTTTACCCTCATTGTTTTTTCCTAGCCTGCCCCTACCCCTGAGCCCAGGCCTTCACACCCCCTTCCCATTTTCTGTGTCTATTGGTTATGCTTATATGCACACAAGTTCTTTGGTTGATCTCTTTTTTTTATTGATTTTTTTTTTTTTGAGAGGAAGAGAGAGGGATAGAGAGTTAGAAACATCTATGGGAGAGAATTATCAATCAGCTGCCTCTTGCACATCCCCTACTGAGGATGTTCCCGCAACCCAGGTACATGCCCTTGACCGGAATCGAACCTGGGACCTTTCAGTCTGCAGGCCAACCTCTATCCACTGAGCCAAACTGGTCTTAGATGGTTGATCTCTTACACACACACACACACACACACACACACACACACACACCTTCCCCTGCTTCCCTCTCAGGTTTGACGGTCTGCTGATTATTCTGTGCTTCTGTATCTGTTTTTGTTCATCAGTTTATGTTGTTCATTATATTCTAAAATGAGTGAGGTCATGTGATACTTAATTTCTCTGACTGGCTTATTTAACTTAGCATAATGCTCTCCAGGTCCATCCATGCTGGTACAAATGATAAAAGTTCTTTTTATTTCTTTTTTTACTTTTCTTTTCTTCTTCTTCTTTTTTTTAATAGCAAAATAGTATTCCATTGCATAGATGTAACCGTTTTTATTAACCCACTCATTGGCTGATGGGCACTTAGGCTGTTTCCAAATCTTAGCTATTGTAAATTGTGCTACTATGAACATAGGGGTGCATTTATGTGTGTGTTTTCTGATTGGTGATTCTGATTTTTGGGGATATATTACTAGAAGTGGAATCACTGGGTCAAATGGGAGTTCCATTTTTAATTTTTCTAGGAAACTGCACACTGGTTTCCACAGTGGCTGCACCAGTCTGCATTCCCACCAACAGTGCACGACGTTTCCTTTTTCTCCGCATCCAGAGCCGGCACTTGTCATTTGTTGATGATAGCCTTTCTAAAAGGCTTGAGATGGTACTTCATGATTGTTTTGATTTGCATCTCTGGGATGATTGGAGACTTTGAGCATGTTTTCATATGTCTGTTGGCCTTCTGTATGCCCTCCTTTGAAAAGTGTCTGTTTAGTCCTCTGCCCATTTTTTTTATTGGATTGTTTATCTTCCTTTTGTTAAGTTGTTCCCTATAAATTTTGGAGATTAAACCCTTATCAGATGTCACATTGGAAAATATGTTCTCCCATGCAGTGGGTTTTCTTGTTTTGCTGATGAGAGCGGGGATGAGGGAGGGAGGGAGAGTGAAAGAGCAAGAGCGAGCGACAGAGACAGAGAGAGAGAGAGAGAGAGAGAGAGAGAGAGAGAGAGAGAGAAGAGAAACATTGATTGGTTGTTCCAATTATTTATGCATTCATAGGTCGATTTTTGTATGGGCCCTGACAGGCACTTTTGAAGGCCTGAATTTCCCAATGGAAGTCTCTCTCTAGTTTTTCCTCCTAGGATCTTACCACTCCATTGCTTGCCACAGTTTTAATCTTTGCCTTAGGCATCTGTTGATTGTTTTTTTGTTTTACATTGTTTTTAAGGAATACCATTTCTATGCTTTGTGAATTATGCAGAAAAGAAGAAGATAAGTGCCTAGCTTACATCAATCAGTCCTTTAGGTGGCCCTCACACAGATTAGAGCAGATAAACACAATTTTTTTAGAAAAAAGGTCTGTTCTGCTCCTTTTGGAGTCAGGTACAGGGACCGGCAGTGGTAACATCTTCAAGGGGTTACAGCACCAAGAAGGCAGTGGGAAGGGGAAGTAAAAATGTCACAAAGCTTTCCTAATGTTTTAAAGTTGTATGTTTCTTGATTAAGCCTTCTTTTCATTGCCATAAACTTTGGACTCTTTCCTAGAGTCTTAAAGAAGCTGATTCTGACAGTTTTTACTTGGTTATTTAAGTCTTTCTATGGTAAGTTGGGCCCTTAAAGCTATCTTGCCACTTTTGCTGATATCTGATTTATGTATTTTAAAAGTGTAAGTTATATTTTTAGTGTATCTATAGTTTATTATGTAAATCCTCTTATCAGAACCATGGCATTTATTTTCCGGTTGCCAGGAATATTGGCTAAAGATGGTTTATAGCTAAATTTCTCCCATGTAATTTCTCTCATCTGATGGGTAATGTCCTTCCCAAGAGTATGTCTCCCTGGGGACAGTTCATATCTAATGATGGATTCATAAGGAACTAAAATGCGTGACCCTCTGATGTTGCAGGTCAACTCTGAAAGTTCACACCTTAAAATTCTTGTGGGATTGCTGATTTTCTTCCCTTCAAACCTTCATTGTGTTAACGAAAAAAAACCATTGAAACCTGTAAAAGAATTTTTTGTGAGTTTATTTGAGCCAAAAACTGTCGACAATTGCGGGGAAGCAGAACCTCAACGGATTGAGATTATGCTCCGAAGAATGGCGGGTTACATTTCTGTATTTATACATAGAAATCAAAGGAGGGACATAGGTGGGTTACATGAATATTCATTGGTGATGGAGTAAGGAGGCGGGAGAAAGCAAGCTGGTGGGAAAGCCCTGGGATACTTAGGTGAGTGCAGGAACAATTAACATGATAACGAAGGAATTTGAGGCATCTGTTCTGGCGCCTACCACATTTAGTTGTACCCCAGGGGCTCCAGAGAAAAGGGAAGTTACAGGTTACTCAGACATCTCACAGATAGGTTATCTTAGAGGCAGGAAGGCAGATGGGCTCAGTAAAGATCAAGCTGATCTTTGTCTGGGAAACATTGGCCTAGAAAATGACTGCCCACTATAACCTGTTGGAAGTAAGATATTTAATTTTCAAACCATCCTTTGTGGTTACTTCAGGTCTCTCAGTCTGCAAGACTGCCACGCAGGCCTTCCCTGAGCTCATCAGGTCAGCAAATGGCTGTTTTCATTCACAATTGATATTATTCACTTCTCAATAATGACCACATAGAATCAGAGGACATAACACAATACTTAAATTCAAATGCTAAGGATAAAAAGAAAACTAAAGAAAATGAATTTAGTTTGTCATAGCTTGCACTTAAAATATATATATATATATATATATATATATATATATATATATATATATTATTGATTTTTTACAGAGAGGGGGAGAGAGATAGAGAGTTGGAAACTTCGACAAGAGAGAATCATCGATCAGCTGCCTATTGCACACCCCCTACTGGGGATGTGCACGAAACCAAAGTACATGCCCTTGACTGGAATCGAACCTGGGACTCTTCAGTCCGCAGGCCTATGCTCTATCCAGTGAGCCAAACCGGTTTTGGATAGCTTGCACTTTTTACATTCCTTCTTTCTTCTGACCATTATAAATTATTTTCCTGACTTCTTACACATCATGTATAAAGTTTTTATGAAAAACATCCTAAGCTAGTTATAAAATTCTATAGTTAACATTATTTTCTTTCTTTCTTTCTTTCTTTCTTTCTTTCTTTCTTTCTTTCTTTCTTTCTTCCTTCCTTCCTTCCTTCCTTCCTTCCTTCCTTCCTTCCTTTCTTTCTTTCTTTCTTTCTTTCTTTCTTTCTTTCTTTCTTTCTTTCTTTTCCTCTTTGAAAATAGGAGACTTATTTGTATTTTTTTAGCATTTTATTTCAAAATTTTTCTATGATCACTGATAGAAAGTAGTCATATAATTTCTGTTAAGTAATGGGTCATTATATGAGATTTAATTTCTTTGAAGTTATGGATTTCAAAAATTGCAGTGAAATTCCCCCATTTTCCCCAAGTGATATCTTTCAACATACTTCACTATATAAGAAATCAAAAAATACAATTTGTTAGCATAATTTTATTTTTAAAATCAGAACCATTTTCTCATCTTGCAGGCAATTAACTAAAAATAAATAAAATTATTTTAATTAATGAAAACATTTAAAATGGATCTTATGGACCTAGATGGTTTTGCTCAGTGGATAGACTAGCAGCGGTGGGCAAACTACGGCCCGTGGGCCGGATCTGATCCGTTCGTCTGTTCTATCCAGCTCTCGGAGCCGAAAGAGCGGAGAGTTCTCTTGCTCTCCCCTCCAGCTTCAGATGAGAGTGCCAGCATGGTCAGGTTGCCTTTGTTCTGGCCCTCAGGTCCAGTTTAAGAACCCATTGTGGCCCTCAAGTCAAAAAGTTTGCCCACCCCAGGATAGAGCATTGGACTATGGACTAAAATGTTTGATTTCTGTCAAGGGCACTTGTACAGGTTGTGGGTTCCATCCTTAGTAAGGGGGATGCAGGAAGCTGCCAATCAATGATTCTCTCTCATCCTTGATGTTTCTTTCTCGAGCTCTTTTTCTTTCTGAAATAAAAAAACGTATTTGTAAAATGAAGCTTATGGGTCACAGTGGTAGACTTACTGCAGCCTTAGCATTGTATTTATTTTTTTTTGGTTTGGTTTTGTTATGCAGTGTTAAAATAATCACTATTCCCATTAATAAATAGTTTAAAATAAAAAGTAGCATGAAAAATATTTTGTTAGGTAACATCCTATTATATTTGGTTTAAGTAGATTAGTGGAATGTATTGTCCCACTTTTATACCAAAACTGTGCCTGGAAAACCCAATGAAGGCAGAGAGTCTGGAAGATCACATATTACTTTCTAGTCTCTCAGTGTATCTGAGCCTCTGATAGCTTGGAAAACAAATTGAAGAAAAAAATTAGTTTTCTGAATATAACAATAAAGTACTTAAGATAATTATGCAAGATGAAGGAAATGTAAATATGCATATAGAAAAATTGAAGGCCAGTTGCTTATTTATTATTGAGAGAATTTACACACTGTGTTCCATGAACTAAGTTGATGGTTCATTTGTGCACTAAATATACTTTCCCTTTAGCATTTATAACACAGTTTAAAATTATGTAATAACAATAAAGTTCCAAAGTATTGAAAACATAGTAAGAAAATACATTTTAAATGTGAACGCAATAGTTCCACTACTAGACATTTTAGGATAAAAATGGCTACTGGAGTGCATGCTCTCTGCATGTCCCATATATAATATAGTATTTGGCATCTGGAAGGTTCTCAAAAAATTATGGTTTAATGTATAAATAAATTCTCCGTCTTTAAATAGAAGTAACAAGATTTTTTTCCAGAGTTGAATCATTAATATATCATAAAACGACTATATACTTGGCTAAAAAATAAAATATAATTCATATTTGTCTGACTCTCTTTTTAGATTCCATGACAAGGAGAAGATACACTTTTTCGGAATTTAAAAATCTCTGTGAAATTGTCTTACTTAAGTGTTAGCAACTATCACATGTGGGCTAACAACTACCTACCTGTTTTGGTAAATAGAGATCCATTTTAATGACAGAATTGAACAGTTGTTAAAAAGATCATATGACCTTTAAAGGCAAATATATTCATAGTAGTTCTCTCTTACCTACTGGTTTGCTTTCTGTAGTTTTAGTGATCTGTGATTAAATGCGAATTCTAAAACATTAAATGCAAATTCCACAAATAAATAACATAAAATTTGAACTAGGCACTGCTTTGAGTAGCATGATGAAATCTTATCGGGATGTCAGTCACCCCTCTGTCCAGCATATTCACACTGTGTACACCATCCATCCATTAGTCCTTCAGTAGCCATCTCAGTTATCAGATTAACTGATTGTATTTTAGTGCTTATAACACAAATAGCCCTTATTGTACTTAATAATGACCCAATGCATGAAAGTAGTCATGGCAGCAATTCAGATATGCCAAAAGATTATAACCTGATACCTCTCTACCCTTTAGTAAAGGGGACTCATATCCCTGTAATACATTTAGATTTTCTTGCCTTATTCTGCATTTCTCCAATCTTCAATTTTTAGTTAAATTTGCATAAATTAAGTTATATTCTTCCTGCTAAATATCTGTGGGTTTGACAAATGACCTATATTTACCATTCCAATATTATGAAGAAGAATGTCACCACTCTAAAAAAAATCCTGTACTTTAACTCATTCATTCCTTTACCCCATTACCCTTATATTCTGGAAACCAACAATCTTTAACATGTCTATAGAATCAAAAGTTATATTAATATCTATAATATTGCTTGCCTTTTGTATGGATTTACATTAAATCTATATTCCTAATTTGTATACATTTTTCTTGTCTTATTACATTAACTAATATAAAGTAAAATAAGATTGATGGAAGATAGTGTTCATATTGCTTTGTTCCCATAAACATTAGTGATATGTTATGTGACCGTCATGGTAACCACAAAGTAAAAACCTGTGGTAAATTAAAAAAACAAACAAACAAACAAACAAAAATAAACAGAGAGAAGAATCAAGAATATCACCACAGAAAATCAGCAAATCACAAAGGAAGACAGAAAGGGGGAAAGAAGGCCAAAGGGGAACTATAAAATGGGCAGAACACAATGAACAGGAAGACAATAGTAAGTTTTGATAACTAAAGTTCTTAAGTTAGCCTATAACATTTGTCAACCACACCCCTCTAAGTCTCTCTGACCTCATATCCTACTATGCCATCCTTGCTAATCACAGTCCAGCATTACTGGATCTTTTGGTCCTCTTTAAATATTGTAATCATTCTCCTTCCCTCCAATGTTCTGTGCTTACTTCTGTTATCCATGTGAATTGCTACTTCCTTGTTCAAATGCCACCTTTTCTTTGTCTCTTTGAGGATTGTTCTCTTTGTGCTATATAAAATTGTCAGAATTTTCCAGCCCCCAGAACTCTATCTTGTTTAATGTTTCTTCATAACATTTAACTATATAAATAATATATATTTTATTTAATTTAGTATCTGTCTTTTTGAAGTAGAGTGTAAGTTCCACAAAGGGAGAGAATTTTTGAAAACATGTTTTTAAGCTGCTGTTTCCATATCGTCAAAAATAGTGTACTTGCACAGGTTAATAATAAGTATGTATTGAATAAATGAACAAATGAAGAATTAAAAATAAACATAAAAGATAGAGTTTGAATATAACCACAGAGATGGGAAATTATTTATTGCAAGGTTTGCAATAAATGTATGCATTTGCATATATGTATGCGAATGTGCTATCAAAGTCAGCAGTTTTGAGATCTTTCAGTACTATTCGGTGTTAATTAAATTAGTTGCAATAATGATAATTCACATTCATATAACATTTTTTTTAATTTTCAAAGCATTTCCCAAATAATATTTTGCCACCAGTATTACTGTTATGAGTTCTCTTTTCACATAAGGAAACTGAGATCCAGTTTTTTGTCAAAGGGCGCTTATTAAATGAGTGTCAAAGTCTAAACCTAATTCTAGGTTTTATTATTTAAGTTTATTTTTTACATTTTGTTTCTGTGCCCCTTTGTGTCCTCATGGCTTGTCATGATTATGATTATACTAGAGGCCCAGTGCATGAACTCGTACACCTTGAAAGGAACTGTGGGCCATGAGGCTTCGGTGGGCACTGGGGCAGGTCTCGGCCCATCCTCTGTGTCCCCACCTGGCCCCTCCTGCCATGGCCCCTAGTCCCCTGTCAGCCGGCAGCCAGCAGCCCTGCTCCTGACACAGCTGTTCCCATGCACTGACAGTGCTGGCCCCACTTGACCTTCTGACAGTGCAGAGGGATCGGAGCTGCTACCAGTAGTGCATGCAAGTGGAGCCTGTGCTATCAGTGGCAGTGAGTGGAGGCTGCTGCCCTGATAACCCATCAGGAGCAGGGGTTGGAGAAGCCCTCAAGGACAATTGGGGCCAGCAGATGCCTCTGGCAAGCACTGATAGCTCCAAGTGATTGGGACCAGCACTCGGCACCAGCAGTGTGTGCGAACAGGGCCAGAGCTGGCAGCAGGTGCAAGCACCTTGTGGGACCATGGTGTTCAGAAGCAAAGAATTTTCAGTAACCACCAGAGCCTTGCCCTGATCACAGTGACTGGCACCCCGCATTGGTCTAGTACCCCTGCTCACCTGCTCCACCATCCCACTATAGCCGATGCCCACCATGTTCCACGTTCTGCCATCTGCTGCCAATGCCCGCCATGTTCCACACACACCCCCTGCTGTTCAGTGCACATCATAGCAACCAGTTGTTCAGTTGTTTGGCCATTCTGTCTACTTGCCTATTAGGGTTTTGTATATAGAGATAATAAATTGTACAGCATTAGTTGAAATCTCTCATTTAAAGAAATACAAAATGATTCATGCAGGAAACGGCTATAATGTTTGGACAGGTTCAAGCCTCAAACTATCACTCATGGCCACATGCAAGTCCCAGCTTGGAGGACAGGGCCCTCCCAGCACAATTATAGCCAACAGCAGTAGTTGTAAGCTTGAACCTGCGGTCTGAACATGTGACCCCAGGTGCCTGAGTGATAGAGTTCAGGTGCATGTAGTTGAGTAGGATTGAAACCCACGAGAATGCTGTAAACCTCTTGATCTTTGCCTCATGGCATCAGCTATAAAATAAAGACATGGCTTGTGGGCGTCGTTGCTGTCTCTCAGAGAAGCAGCATCCCACTGAGACCCAGCTTTCATTCTTTTGTCTGTCTTTTCTAAGCCTGTCAGGCACCCCCACTCAGGTTCAGTCTTGGCCATGCTGGTGCAGCAGAGATTCAGTGAGTGAGTATGATTGACGTGCTTTGTAACTAAAGTTTTATTAATTAAAATGCATCTAAAAGGGTGTTCAGCTATTTAAAATCATAGGAATGGGGGAGCTGAGTGAGTAAAGAACCAAGGGCATAGGTAGGCCGTACCAAAGACACAAATAAAAACATTAAATAAAGATAACATCAACTTTAAAAGAGTTAACACTGAAAGTATTTTCTTCATAGAGAAGTCTGAGGGGATAGCCAATGTGAAAGACAATTTTGAAGAAGCTGTCTTCATAAGAGTCAAGGTTAAAAGAGTTTCAAGGGTAAGGTAGTCAGTAACAAAAGTTAATGCCACCAAGATATTCAATGAACCAAAAACCCTGAAAAATGATCATGAATTTAGAATTGAAAATCATGAATCACCTTACCCATTTAGAACAGAGAATGTAAAAGTCAAATGGTGATGAATTTAATAGAGCATGAGAGATAAGAAAGTAAAGAGTGTAGTAACAATAACAACAACAAAAAACGAAAACACAAAAAAAACCAAAACTCACAACACTGTAGTTATTGGGCATGGCATATCACAGAATAACTTCTTTAGTGTTTGTCATGGTTATTTATAAGTTTATATAAAATGGAAATGTATTGTACATGTCTAAATGGTTAGAAGGAGTCAATACATGAAAATAAATAGAAGATTTGAGGAAAACTTGGGAATAATGATGGACAAGGTTCTCAAAACATAGAGTGGTGAAAATACCTAGAACAGAGCTGGTCTAAAAGAGCAGTGAGACACATCTTCATCTGAAACTATGGCAAGAAGGTAAGGATAAAAGTAAAAAGGAATATGTTGTAAACAGAGAGGTTGAAAATGTGAAAAAAAGGTCTTGGTTTTTCCATGTATTATATTATTAACAAATAATAAGTTAATCCAATAGCTAAGAAGGAGACGGGAAGGAAGAATTGAGAGCTTAAGAAAATATAAATTTCAAATAGCTTTTGAGGGAAATGGGAGGTGTTGATTATTAAATGTATGTAATGAAATTGCAGAATATTGTAGTATAGAGGGCACAGCCAGGAGTAAATCATAAATCTCTAATGGCACAAATCTGCACTGTTAGGAGATTTCTTTTTGCAATATTCAGCAGCAGACATAGGTGCTGAGAAATTAGATGTGGAAAATTAGCCATGATTGGGCATTTGAATAGTATATGAAATCAAAGAGCAATAATGTAAAGAAAGAAGGGTGGTGCCAATAAATAGTAATCAAAATGATGTCCCATAAATTGCCAGTGTAATAGTGAGGGGATCAAAGCTACAGAGAGCTGGCAAAAATGAACATTCATGACTGCAGATCACTATGAAGTCAGAGATAGGTCTTATGGAAATGAGTGAGAATAACAGAAGAAATTATGCTCAGAAATGAGATATTGAAATTTATACCCTTAAAGTATAAAAGTTCTGGGCAATGCCAAAAACCAAATTGCAGCTACAATTATTGATGGCTGATGTAGAGTGCAAGTAAAGGTAAACGGAACTCATGATATTAGGAAAATGTGAAGCAAGGATATTATAATTGCTATCTACTATAGCTGACACCACAATGCTCTGTCACACTTCACCATTCCAATTACCAGCCTTATTTCTAACAGCCAACATTTGCACTGTGTGTGTGTGTGGGGGGGGGGGGGGTCTTAGGGTTTCCCTAGTGTGTTTTTTAAACTATCTTCTTTTTTTTATTTTATTGATTTTTTTACAGAGAGGAAGAGAGAGGGATAGAGAGTTAGAAACATTGATGAGAGAGAATCATCGATCAGCTGCCTCTTGCACACCCCTACCAGGGATATGCCTGCAACCAAGGTACATGCCCTTGACTGGAATCAAACCTGGGACTTTTCAGTCCGCAGACCGACGCTCTACCACTGAGCCAAACCGGTTTCGGCTTCCCTAGTTTTTGTAGCCTGGTTTTTGATCTGTGTGTTGGGGCAGAAGTGGTGGGAAATTAATGTCCTCGCTTCTCCTAAAAGCTCTTACCCAATGAGGGACCAGTGCTAAGTGTGTTTTATCCAGGTTCCTAGAATTCCTCTTTTGGAATTGTTCTAGTTCTTAGTGGTAGGTAGCTAGTATGAAAACACATCCTCTTCTGGTTCCATTCTCTTCCTTGTCTAACCTATTATTTAAATTCACATTCTTATCTACTCAGCTATGACATTCATAGGGATTCCAAAGTTCTTTACGAGGATGCCAGGTCTGCAAGAGTAGAGGCAGCAGATAAAACAAGTCAGAATGTGACTTCAATTGAGGCAGGGGAGCTAGATTGAGGTACAGGGCCCCTCCCCTTCTGTAGAGAAACAGGCTAACAAGAGGAAACAAGATGGCAAAGGAAACCGCAGACACAAACAAGGACCAGTTCTCTTCAGTGGGGACAGGTGCCCTGATTAAAAGATGAGCTATAGCCAATTAGCACCACAGATAAACTAACTCCCAGCATGCATCTGAAAAGACCAAAGAAGGACAAAAACTCTCCCACCTGTTGGGGAGGTGGTGCCTGGGCCTCTGCACCTCAGCTCCACCTGGACCCATCCTTCCATGAAACCCTCCCCTTTCCCAAAACATAAGCCCTACCAGGAGATCCTTTGGTGGGACTCATTTTTTGAGTGTGCCCATATTCTCTGAGTGTGTACTTTCATGTTAATGAAACCTCTGCTTTACTGAATATGTCTCAATCTTGAATTCTTTCTTGCATGATGACAAGAACTCGGATGCTGCTACTAGGTAGAAGCCTCCTTTCACCTCCCGTTAGCCTGTGACATCACAATGAGTGGGGCTTTAAAATGGTATATATCTATATCTATCTATCTATCTATCTATCTATCTATCTATCTATCTATCATCTATCGTGTAGAAATAGAACAACTGAAAAACTAACTGAGGAGTTAGAAACATTGGTTGACACAGTCTCTTGTCCTAGTAACATAATACATGGTAAACCTCCGTAGAGAAGACTTGGAAACTTGGCTCAGAAAACAAGTTCACGCTCATTCAACACACATTTACTAAACATCTACTATAGGCTAGAAGTAGACTAAGTGCCAGAGACACAAAAATAAATATGTTTCCATTCATGACCTTAACGTGTGGCATACTGTTATGGGGATAAACCTAAAATTATAAAATTTTAGGCAATGTAAAAATAATGATTAAAATACACACAATGCATTGTTGGCACAAACTGGAAGATACCTTAAGGTCTAGAAGAGTCAGAGAAGACTTCCATAAAAGAGATGACTTCTGAACTCAGTTTTACATTTAAGTAAATGTTCACAGGCAAAGAAATAGAGAAAGGAGGCTGGGTACTTTAAATATATATTTTATTGATATTTTACAGAGAGAAAGAGAGAGAGATAGAAAGCTGGAAATGTCGATGAGAGAGAAACATCGACCAGCTGCCTCTTGCACACCCCCTACTTGGGGATGCGTCCGCAACCAATGTACATGCCCTTGACCGGAATCGAACCTGGGACCTTTCAGTCTGCAGACCGACGCTCTACCACTGAGCCAAACTGACCTCAGCAGGAGGCTGGGTACTTTAGAAAGACAGTCAGGATGAGCACCATTACAGATGACAAAAATGGCTTGATATGTGTAGGAAATTACAATTAGCGTAGTGATTTTGGAACTTAGACAACAGGAAAAGAAACATTGAGTTAAAAAGCCAGGCAAGGGCAGATCATTCCTTCTATGCTAGCCCTTAGAAATCTACTGTTAGGCGATGAAGTCTCATCGAGGAATTTTGGATAAGCAGATGAGTTTGCCAACACCTATATTAGGGCACAGAATAGTGTATGTGTGTATGATTGAAAAATATTAACATAAAAATAAATTAATAAATCAGGGATAGTTAATATTGATAGATAATTTATATGTGACGATGTGATAATAGATCGATATTACTGTTAAATGTGTTGACTTAGTAAACCATTCTAAAAAAGCAGAATTGAAAATAAGACTTACTAGTAAATGATAAGAAGGAGCCAACTTACATGAAGATGAGCATGGCATACAACCAGAGTAAACAGTGAGGATGGAGGGCTGATGTTGTCTTTTGTCATGTCTGAAGAATAGAAACAAAAACAAAACAATCTGGCTGGGATGGTGGTTCAAAAACAGCAATAAAAATGAATTTATGAAAAGCCAAAATAAAGTAAGATTTTAAAAGCTAGAGTGAAACGTGTATACTTCAGTCTAACGTGATACTGTGTGAGGCAGAATGATGGGCTCCCAACAAGTCCCACAACCTTATCCCTGGGAACACGAAATACCTTCAGTACACGGCAAAGGGAATTAGGTTGCAGGTGGAATTAAAGTGTCTCAAGATAGAGAAATTACCCTGAATTTTCTGCTGGATCCAGTGTAATGATAACCTGATCAGCATCCTTAGAGTGGAAGAACAAAGCCAAAAGAGTCAGAAAAAGATATGGCTTTGAAAGAAAGGCACAAAGAGATACAACATTGTTGACTTTGAAGATGGAGGAAAAGGCCATGAGTCAAGGAGTATGGGATTGCCTCTAGAGAAGCTAGGAAAAACAAACAAACAAACAAACAAATAAACAAACAAACAAAAAACACAACAACAAAGAAATTGAGCTTCTTTAGAGCCTCGGAGGGGGGGGGGGGCAGCTAGTTCTTCCAATATCTTGATTTTAATTTAGGGAGACTCATGTTACACATCATACCCAGAACTGCAAGTTTGTGATAATTTTTTATAGCAGCGATAGGAAACTAATACATGAGACATTGGGGACTGTCAAGCAATATGGTTATAATAACTGTGATTGTTTTAAAACTCTATTTGGGCCCTAGCTGGTTTGGCTCAGTGCATGGAGTATTGGCCTGTGAACTGAAGGGTCCTGGGTTCAGTTTCAGTCAAGGGCACATTCCTAGGTTGCAGGCTCCTGGCCCTGATGAGGGGCATGCTGGAGGCAACCAATTAATGTGTCTCTCTCACATTGGTGTTTCTCTCTGTTTCCCCCTCTCCCTCCCACTCTCTCTAAAAATCAATGGAAAAAAATATCCTCGGGTGAGAATTTAAAAGAAGTATTTAAAACACTATTTGAGGTTACCACAAGAAGAGTGGATTATGGTGCAAGAACAACAAAAGGAAGGAAGTCTGTTTTGAATTGGCTAAGGTAACTTAAGTGAAAGATGACAGTAGGTAAGACAAGAATAGTAATAGTAGAAAAAAAAAGGGAAGTGAATGGGTTTGGCATAAGTTTTGGAATTAAAATCGAAACAAGTTGCCCATTGATTGGGTTTAGAGAGTGAAATAAAATAGCTACCAAGGAAAACGCATAAATTCTTGCCTTGTACAACTGGGCTGATTGTGATGTCCCTCACAGAGCTGGAGAAGAATAGTGCAAAGACAAGTTTGTGAAGGATATGAGAACTTCTAAGATCATGATGATATTTTTATTTTTTTAAATATATTTTTATTGATTTTAGAGAGGAAGGGAGAGGGAGAGAGAGATAGAAACATCAATGATGAGAGAGAATCATTGATCAACTGCCTCCTGCACATCCCACACTGGGGATCGAGCCCGAAAACCAGGCATATGCCCTGATTGGAAATTAAACCATGATCTCCTGGTTCGTAGGTCGATACTCAACCACTGAGCCATGAAGGTATTTTATATCCCTGTGTTTGTGTCAAGTAATCAATTAAATATAAATATGTGAATTTCTGGGGATGAAAGCCAAATATATAGACTTAGTCCTAAGTATAGAGTTGCTCTTTAAACCCGGGCCTTCAAGAGAATATATATTTCAAGCAAAATATGATTTAGTAATTTCCCTTAGATTATAATTCTTCATATGCTAAGAATATTAAATTCTTGAAACCATTGTCATGAATTATTAATGGCTTTATTCAAAATTGCTTATGGTTCTTAAAGCCATTTCCTTTTAATGGACTGACTATTATGCCACTGTTTAATGCATACTCTGTATTCTCCTATTTCAGAGCTCTGTCTTTTCTTTAAAAACTCTTTTTATGTCAGCTTCACTCATATAAATTGTAACACAAACATTTAAGACCTTACTCAATATTTTACTTCTTCTAAAGTCTTTTGAAAAATCGACCAGCCAGCCAGAATGGATTTTTTTCCTTTTTGAGGTATTTTATCAGTAACAGTGTACTGTGGATACTCCTCCACCACATAAGACATCTTGGCCAATGATGTGCCACGTGTAAGACGATGGTCCTATAAGATTCTAATGGAGCTGAAAATTTCCTATTGCCTGGTGATATCGCAGTTATCCTACCAGCATAACACAAGTTATGGCTCACTTGTTTGTAGTGATACTGGTGCAAATAAACCTGTGTTGCCAGTCCCATAAAAGTATATAGCACATCTAATTATGCAAAGTACATACTTGATAATGATAGTAAACAACTGTGTTACTGCTCTATGTATTTACTGTGCTCTACTTTTAATCACTATTTCAGTGGACTCTTTTTACTTATTAAGAAAAGGTTTTCTGTGAAATAGTATTCTGTGTTAGAGCAGCAGCAGACCCTTATATCTCAAGTTTACCGTGTCTCTTGATTACATCATTTTCTCTCATGCTTGATTGAATCCCATGTTGTTTTATATTTAGTATAACATAAGTGTACAGTGTTTATAAAGTCTGAAGTCATGTGCAGTAATGTCTCAGGCCTTCACATTCACTCAGCACTCACTCACTGACTCACCCAGAGTAACTCCACGTCCTACAAGCTCCCATTCATGGTAAGTGCCCGATGGAGGAATAACAATTTTTTTAATTTCTTACACCATGTATTTACTGTACCCTTTTATGTTTATATTCACCAATACCATGTTTTAACACTGCATACAGCATTTAGTACAGAAACATTCTGTTCAGGCTTGCAGCCTAAAAGGAACAGGCTATCCCATATAGCCTAGGTGTGCAGCAGGCTATAGCATCTAGGGTCTGTACCTGCACTTTCTGATGTTTACACAGAGCAAAATTGCTTAATGACACATTCCTCAGAATGTATCCTCATCATTAAGTGGCACATAGCTGCATATGGATTTATCATATTGCTTTATCTTGCCTGTGAAAAAGCATCCTATGCCTTACTTTCCGCTGTGTTCTGGAAAATCTTTCCAGAGTGCTGAAACTTAGTGATTATGTATTGACTAAAACTTCTGCAAAGCTTCCTGAAATAATTAGGGGGGAAAACACACACAAAACTGAGCTCTCAACATGCTAAAATGATTGAGTCAGCTCATATTCTAGCTGTTGTATTTACTAGTGGCTACATCCAAACAAATCCCTCCAAATCAAACCTAATGAAATGAGATCCTAAAAATTCTCTAAGGCATTTATTATTGATGTTTTATTCTGTGAATGCTTCGTCCTTCCCTTCGGTGTTTATCTGAAAGACTGAACAGTGAGTTCATTGCATAATGAATTCAGAGAGTCCTATTCAAACCTTCTTTGAACCTCATTACAGTCAAATGACATTACAGATACTGCATGCTGAACTTAAAATTTGAGAACATGTTAAATGGACAAGTGCTTTGTCAGCAAGGCTCATTAGCAGCGATTGATTATTTTAGGCATTGAAATACCAAAAATAGTATTGAAAGCTGGGAGCAGGGGGCAGGGAGGGGGGGAGGGGCAAGACACACAACCCTCTCCAGAAAAAAAATGTGATTGAAATAATTATGAGTTCCATATTGGAGAAAGTTGTACAAGATAAGACTTTTCCCATAGGAGTTATAGTACTTCCAGGTTTGGGTTTAAGTTATAAATATCTGTGAAACTGCCTGACTCAAGGTGTTTCAAATTATTCCCAGTTGTGCCTCTTACTGAAACAAAAATGCATAACTGTACCTGGATACAGTGAGGGGAAAACTCTCCACTCTGTGAAAAGGTCACATCTAGTTCAAAATTTGGATCTGTCTTTCATGAGCTAAACTAGTTTTTAAATAATTACAAAAAGAAAGGATTCAATGCCACCCTTGCCTGGTGTGTGCATTTTACTTCACCTGGAACTGATCTCATAGAGGATTTCCATCCAAATATACAAAAGTACAATTAAGACAAATGGCAAATATCCCTCCACTTTAGTTTCTACCAAAGCTTCCAAGTTACATTTGTGACATATTATTAAAATAACATTCTCATACAAAATATGTAATTGACTGCTTCAAAAAGTCATTTTGGGCAGCATATGATGACTGTTTAGTTCCCAAACCCCTCCCCTTTTTTGTTAATGGCTACATAGAATACATTACATAGATATATAACAACATAAGTGATCAGTACCAGATTGAAAACAAGCAAAGCAATTGCTAATTTAATTTTGTAAATTTTGCTCCTCTTTTTCAATTGATCTTACAATAATTTTTATATTGTCTATTTCACAATAGCCTTTAAATGTTTCTAAAACTAATTGAGATGTAAAATTATATAAATTATAATTCACCCAGTTAAATCTACAATGTAATTAATTTTTAATCTAGTCACAGTCTTGTGCAGTCAATTATCACAACATATTTTAGAACATTTTCATCACCTCAGAAGAGAATTTCAATCTCACTATCAGTGATTCTCCCTTTATCCCCAAACCTCACAGCCTAGGAAAATGTTAGTATACTTTTTGTTTCTATAGATTTATCTCGTCCAGATCTCCTATATAAATTGAGTAATACAATATATGATTTTGTGTAAGTGGGTTATTTAATTCAATGTAATGTTTTCAAGGCTCATGTTGTAGCATGTATCATTATTTGATTTATTTTTAGTTGAATATTATTATACTGTATGGATGAAACACATTTTATTTATCTTTTCATGAGTCATTGAACATTTAGGTGTTTCCAATTTTGTTTCTTATCTATAACACTACTAAGAACATTTGTGTAAGACATTTTTGTTCTGACACTAATTTCAGTTTTCTTGAGAAGATATCTCATATTAGGATGGCTGGGTCCTGTGTCAATTTTGTGTTTAGTATGTTGGGAAACCGCCAAGCCATTTCCAAAGCAGCTGCACCATTTTGCATTTCCATCAGCAATTAGGAGGGCCGTGATTTCTCCACATCCTTGCAAAGCTGGTTATTACATATCTTTTCTTTATAACCATTCTATAAGTATAGAGTCTATTTTATTGTAGTTTTAGTTTGAAGTCCTTAATAGATAATAATACTAATCATCCTTTTAATTTTTCATTGGTCATTTAAATCTTTAGAAAAATGTCCATTCAAATAAAAATTCCTGTAAAGCCTAATTTATTTCTTTTTCAATGGCTTGTACATTTGGTGCTGTATATAAGAAGGCTTGCCTAACCCCAAGTGAAATAGATTAAGTTTTATATTTTCTTCTAAGAGTTTAATAGTTTTAGCTCTTAGATTTAAGCCTGTAATCCACTTTGAGGTGTGTGTGTGTGTGTGTGTGTGTGTGTGTGTGTGTGTGTGAGAGAGAGAGAGAGAGAGAGAGAGAGAGAGAGAGAGAGAAGGGAGAGATATTTTTATTTTTATTTTTAGGTAGTTTTTACCATAAAGTATTGCTTGACAATAAGTGGTAACATTTTCAGGCATAAGTTATAGAATATAAGTGATCAATATATGAAAAATCCAAAACTAAACAAATTATAATGAATCATTGACTGTATATTAGTAAAATGTTATAAAATGTGGGTTGTAACAATAATTCAGAATAAAAAGGTGCAAGGAGTTATTTATACAAAGTTTTTGTTTTTTTTTACTGAAATAGTAGATATTCCAATATTCTTAAATAGAAAACCAAAAGAGACTTCTTACAAGGAGGGAATGTGGCTGCAACTTACAAAAATAAGAGGATTATAAATAGGAAAATCTTGAAGATGATTAAAGGATTGAATATCAAGATCTAAGGGAAACAGCTTATGTAATCATAGGTCATAAAATGAGATGGAAAGCATTCTTATTAGCTTTCTTTAAGGGCCTTTAATTTCATCTTAATCTTACTGGTTTAAAATTTTTTATAGAATGCTTCCTTTTCTCTATATTTAATTTATTTTGTTTTCTTAGCTTCAGACACCTTTAATATAAGAAAAACATAAGAATATTTCACTATATGAGTGTACCATCAGTTGCTTATCTACTCATTTATGAATTATTAATAAATTATTTTTCCTTTGGAAATTAAAGATGTGGGAGGGGTAAACTAATTCTAGTCCCAAACTAGATATTAACTGGTTTTAATTAAATCTATCTCCCTGATAGATCAACATGCAATGAAATCAGAATCCTAAAATGGATATAATCTTCATAGTGCCTTTTATGAAGTAAAGTTGGGAGCCCTATATCCAGTTACAATCTGTGAATCTTAAAGCTTTAGTTTTAAAGAATTCACCACTAACCTAGATCATGGGTGTTTTGTAGTGTTTGTGTAAAATTTAGATCATTCTAATCAATGTAAGTCCTGTGCTAGGTTATTTGTCAGGAGTTACCAGCTATGGCATCCAAATGTCTTGTTCTTTTGCCTTATTTGTTTATAATTGTTTTTAGTTCAGACATAATTGAAAAAGGGGAGTAGTTAGGGGGTGATCAGACTGGCAGATAGAAGCAGTTAGAGGCAATCAGGAAGGCAGGCAGGCGAGCAGTTGGGAGCCAACAGTCCAGGATTGTGAGAGGGATCCTAGATTGGAGAGGATGCAGGATGAGCTGAGGGACACACACCCCTGTGTATGAATTTCGTGCACCAGGCCTCTAGTCTTAAATAATATTCAGTTTATTAAGACTTGGTAAACATATACCAGCTTGGTATGGGATATATTTCTGAGGTATTAATATTTATATGTGTGAATAAATTAAGGCTTTTGTTTGGAAAATACGAGGCAGTTTTCTCATATTATTTCTTTGTTGTTGTTTTTTAATGTGGTGCTTGACTGGGTACCATCCGTTCATCAGAAATACTAAGGATTTTTCCATTGATCTTAAGAAGATATTGATCTTTGGCTAGCAAGTCACCTACAGATTATTTCAGAGTTCGGAGCTGAAAAGACCCTACTGGCAGAGGCAGAGGCTTGGAAGCTGGGCTTGTCCCTAGCTGGTGATGTGGTCAGGCGGACTGAGGAATCGGTCCTTTATGATTACTCTAGCTATGGCATAAGATTGTTATGAAACTAACACATGTCAATATTTTTAACACACTTAAAATGTCATTGTTATTAATTATAGCAAGTAGATAAATAATCTTTCCGTATCTACGGAACTCTGAAATAATCTGGTTGGGTTAATTTGGATATTCACTCCTGATTGGCTGGTGGGCATAGCTTATGGGTGTAGTGGAGATATGGTCAATTTGCATATTACTCTTTTATAAAGATAGGATGATTTACATATTAGTACTTCAGTTACTTTGGTACTCTTCATTAGGATTTATATATTCTTATCTTCTGATTCTTTTTCTTTAAATGGTCCTCATTGATCATTGAATAAAGGGGAACTTTCCTAAGTCTCTCATCTTTTTTCTATTATTTTGGAAATACTAGTTTGTTTTAATTTTTAAGCATCTTGCTCCATGAGGTCTCTTTTTCCCTCTCTTTCTCCCTCTTACCCCCTTCTGATATTTTCTCCACCTTTTTGGACATTTCTTTTTGCAAAAATCTTAACAATTCAATCAATTTTCTGAAGACTTTTTAAATGTTGTCATTTTAACATCTCCCAGAAATGAAGGCAGAGTGCTCTGGTCCAGTCCCCACCATGAAAGGAGGGATTTATACTACTCAATTTATTCTTCTCAGAGGAATTTTTAACAATTTAAAGCCAAATGGCTTAGCTTCCCTTTTCTGTATCCACTCAAAAGCCAAGGCTATATTTCTTATTTTTAACATTAGGCAGCCCTTCACAAGCACTTGTTGTTCTGAGATGTGCATGCCCTGTGTGCAATGAGATCCCAGCGGATTAGCGGGCCTCTGAGCCATGGCAGAAAGTAACACAGCCTCATGGCCAAAGCCGGAGGACACTGTGGTCTCCTGAGAAAGCTAGGTAACTCCAGATTTCTCAGGATAACCTGATGCTCATCACCGATCCGAGGGTTTCTTTTATTGGCAAAAATGACTAGCATTTAAAGCATGGAATGGACACACATTGTGATTTTTTAAGAACAGCAATATCGATGGTTTTGCTGAACTCCAGAGTCGCAGCCTGGTCTGCTGACTCAAAGTCATGGTTCAGAAGGTTCTGAAAAGAGAGCCCAAAGACGCTTTTTTGGTAGAGGTTTGTTTGCTTATTTATTTTTAGTTTGTGTGAATGGAGACAGCCTGACACACACATGATCTAAATCACATTATTTCAGACAAGCTGATTCAATTGTCTATAATTTTGAACGTCGTTTGCATAATGTTGTCCCTGTAATAACTCTCCACTCAACTTTTTTTTTCTACAAACTTGTAAAACCAGTATCTAAGTGAAAATTAAAAAAAATTGGACTCAAGAAAGGACTTGTAAAGACCTGAAAGAAATAGCAGAGCAAGGGGACAGGGAATGGCTGAAAGAAGTAGCATGCAAACCCAAGTATTTTCTTCCCAAATCTGGCCTTGTTTTCTTTAAATGTGTTATTGTGTTGATGGCCTCAAAGTATTAAGAATATTTCTAAAGAGGAGTTGTTAGTTTGAAATGAAGTGGCTGTTACAATAATATTTTTAAAATATATTTTATTGATTTTTTACGGAGAGGAAGAGAGAGAAATAGAGAGTTAGAGACATCGATGAGAGAGAATCATTGATCAGCTGCCTCTTGCACACCCCCTACTGGGGATTTGCCCACAACCAAGGTACATGCCCTTGACAGGAATCAAACCTGGGACCTTCCAGTCCGCAGGGCGAAGCTCTATCCATTGAGCCAAACCGGTCTTGGCTGTTACAATAATATTTTTAAAAAACACAAGAGATTGCTGTGAAGGACCAACCCAAAATGTTAAAGTGAAATTGTCAGCAATTTGGGGCAAAAAATAAGTTATTTAAAAAATTTTAAACTCAAATCAGGTCCTAATATAATGGCTGAAAATAATGACACACTTGCTTTTTCAAAATTTGAGAAACAGCTAGTAGTTGGCAACAAAATGATTCTGTAATTCTGTAATTCTTTAATTTGGAGAAAAGAGAAGTACTAACCTTACCTCATTTCTAGCATTCAACAAGGCAAATGCTAAAAATTAATAATTTGTTGTATTTTTTCTTCATATTTCCAACAAGCTTTAATAAAGTCACAGACCCTTCTGTTGTGTATCATATAAACAGCAAGAATGTCTATAATTAATAACTTAAGTAACAACCTGCTTTATTCTTTGCTATCTACTCATTGAATAATAATGTTAAAAAAAAGTTTTAAACTCAAAAGTTGTGTCAAGATTATTGAGTAAAATTTGCAAGGATTTAATTGAGCATTTAAATCCCTAATGGGTATTTCACAGAACTGTAGTAACACCATCTATACTAATAAAAGAGTAACATGCTAATTGGACAGGGAGACCTTCAGGAGACCTGGACATCCTTCCAGACAAATCCAGGGGCTTGGCTGGCTTGCAAACCGCTCCCAAACGGCCCTCAGCCCCTCTCCCAGGCTGGCCGTGCCTTCCAGCAGAGATCCCACCCTGAAAGGGGTGTGCCAGCCTACAAATGGCCCTCAGCCCCTCACCCAGGCTGGCCACATCCCCTAGTGGGGATCCCCCACCCTGATGGGGGCATGGCTGGCCTGCAAACCATCCCAGGTCCCTGCCTAGGCCAGCCCCACTCCCCAAAGAGACCCCCACCCTGATCCAGGAATCCCTTCAGGAAAGACCAGCCAGCCCCCACCCATATACCAGGCTTCTGTCTATACTAATAATAGAGTGATATTCTAATTAGATTGGGAGACCTTCCAGACAAAGCCATAGTGGGGGGACTGAAGCAGAGGCTGTTAGGTGATCAGGCCAGGAGGAGAGGGCAGTGGGGGGTGACCAGGCTGGTGGGGGGGCAGTTAGGGGCAAGAAGGCCAGTTGGGGGGATAGTTGGGGACTAGTAGGCCAGCAGACAGAGTGGTTAGGGGCTATTAGGCAGGAAAGCAGGTGAGCAGTTAGGAGCCAGCCATCTTGGATTGGAGAGGGTGCAGTCCAGGCTGAGGGACACCCTCTCCCCATGCATGAATTTTGTGCACCAGGCCACTAGTTAACAATATAAAATTAAAGTTACTATAAATTGGATATCACCTACTGAGCACAGAGACCAGCAATATCTCACTGGTTTTTCATTATCTATAAAGTTCATCTTTGAGTATGTTTATTAGCTATTCATGGGTCAGGTATGATAAACATTAAAATTTAGTCCAAATTAGTTTCTGACCATTATATTGAATTTGTGAATTAGTAAGTCCTAAGAACCACTGTGTCACATGCACACATAAACACATACTCACACCATACTGGACATATGGCATTCTCAATGCCTATACCATATAGTGAATCCAGTTATGTCTGGACAAAAAAATCCTGAAAGCTCTCCATTATTAATTATAGATTGGGGAGAATAGCTTTCCATGGTTGGGATACCATAAATGTCATAGTTAATGAATCATATTTATTATTACACATTTTAAATTAATAAAACATTTGGTTTCTAATTAATTTTTCATTCCATTCTAATTTTTCTTATTTTAAAATATTTAATTTATTTATTTTGCTCACTAGCATCTTCGTAATTAAGAGGGGAAAATTAATGATTGGACTTTCATTCTCTCTTGTGTTTAAAAATCTTCTAGCTGAGCCAAGGTGGCTCAGTGATTGAGCATCATCCCATGAACCAAGAGGTCATTGGTTCAATTCTCAGTCAGGGTACATGCCCGAGTTGTGGGCTTGATGGGGGCATGCAGGAGACAGCTGCCCACTCTCTCATTGATGTTTCTATCCCTTTTCTTTTCCCTCACTAAAATCAATTAAAACATCTTTTTTAAAAATCTAATTAAAGATTTTTTAAATGAACTAAAATCATAATGTTTTTAGTTATTTTTTCTCTCATTTTTAATAATAAAGAGAGCATAGATACTATTATTAGAATTCTATTTCTGGAGACTTTAGACTTCTTTTATATGCCTGTGTTAAATTTATGTAATTTAGTAGATTGTGCACAGAGTTTTATAGTGAGAATATAATCTCTCTTTTTAGAAAACTTGGAGAATAGAAACTCTGAAAATCCCTCCCATTGAAAGAAAACCAGATTCTACATAAAGCACGCTTTCAATTGCATTTTGGGGGTCATAACAATATAAGAAAAATATCCTGGCCTAACAAGTAAGTAAAAATAAATCATTTAATAAAACAAAATATTTGAGATGCTATCTGTGTGGAAAGTTTGCACTTAAACATTCGAAAAACAGGCAGACTTGAGGCATAAGAATATATTTGCAAAGCCTTGTTCCTTTGGAGCAGCACGGAACTAAAACACTAATATTAACTCTGAACGTTTGGAGGGAACTAAAATGAACCCTGATTGATAGAGTACTTTAGCTCTTAGGAAAAGTAAATGTAAAATTTTTCTTTGAAGAATGAGTAGAATATAGCAATTAAGATTTTTATCACTTATGATTAATCAATATAAACTTATAATAAAATGTCACAGATACACATAGAAACAATAAATTAGAAACAAAGTATTTCAGACATGAGAGTTATCAGATAATATACAATTTAAAACAAAAATGTATGAAATGCCAAGAGAATAAAAAAAAGCACAAAAGGAGAAAGAAAAGTACTTATAAAAAGCAAGTTTATAAAGGCAGATTGGGGGGGGGGCACACAACTAAATAAAAATTTATTTTATTTTCTCATTTCATTAATTTTTTCTCATCACTATTCATCCCCTCTATACTCTATTCTACCTCCAACAACTCCCTTCCCCTGCAATCACCACACTGTTGTCTATGTCCATGAGTTCTATCTCTCTATTTTTTTTTTTGCTCAACACCCATTCCCTCTCCTACAAACAGGCCCCTGACCATTGATTATCTTATTATAAAGTTCCAGTGTCTATAAAGTTTAGACACAACTGAAGAGAGAATTTATAAAATAAAAGATATTAGAAAAATGCTCAAATGAAACAGGAAAACAAGATGTGAACATATACAAAATTAATGCATATTTAAGATACAATAGATATGTCTAGCATATATCTAAGTAGACTTATAGAAAGTGACCATAGAGAAAATAGAAGAGAAACAATATTCAGATATAATTAAGAATGTGCCAAAGTTATGGAAGTCATCAATCCACAGACAAAGAAGACAAAGACATATATTAAAGAATCAAAAAGTAACTCACTCACTCACTTCACCTTTAGGAATAATGCAATGAAACTGCTGGAAGAAAAGTACAATGAGAGATTAAATTGCATTAATTTTTTTAAAAATAAATCATTTATCAACTTAAAAAAAAAACTAGGCTGAGAAATGACCACTCATAGGAATAATAGAAATCAAAATAGAATAGTGTAATATCATCAAACTGCACAGAGACAATAACTTTAACTTAAAAGGCATAGTCAACAAAACTGTTTCAATAGATATGAAAACATATCAAAACAAAATAAAACAAAAAACTTAAGAGCATTTACCAACATGGTATTTACTTTATTTTATTTTTATTTAAGTGATATTTTTATTGTGGTAAAAATACATAACATAAAATTTAATATCTTAACCATTTTGAGCAGAATTTATTTTTTAAATTATCATTCAGTGAAGCTGTCTTTTGTGGTCTACAACTTTATGAGTTTAAAAAGATATAGAATCATGAAACTCCCACCACAGTGAAGATATAGAATGGTTTCATCTCCCCAGAACACTCCCTTCTGCTATATACCTTTGCAGTCATAGTCTGCCTACTTCAAACTCCTTGGAAACAACTGATAAATTTTTCATTACTTTAGTTTTGTGTTTTCCAGAATATATATATATATATATATATATATATATATATATATATATATGGGTGTGTGTGTGTGTGTGTGTGTGTGTGTCCCTCAGCCCAACCTGTACTCTCTCCAATTTGGGACCCTTTGGAAGATATTCGACTCCTGGGCCTAAACAAGCAGTCGGACATCTCTCTCACAATCCTGGACTGCTGGCTCCCAGGTGCTTGCCTGCCTGCCTGATTGCCCTTAACCAATTCTGCCTGCCAGTCTGATCACCCCCTAACCACTCCCCTGCCAGTCTGATCATCCCCAACTGCCCTCCTCTGACTGCCCCGTCACCACCAAATACCCCCCTTCATATTCCCTCTTTATTAGATAGGGTTCTTTCTTTAACATATTGGACAGTCCTAACTGGTTTGGTTCAGTGGATAGAGCAACAGCCTGCAGACTCAAGGGTCCGAGGTTCGATTCCAGTCAAGGCCATGTACCTTCGTTGGGGGCACATACCCAGTTGGGACTGTGCAGAAGGCAACTGATCAATTTTGGTATTTATTTTAAAACTAGAGGTCCAGTGGCACAGAATTCATATTTATTTTAAAACTAGAGGTCTAGTGGCACAGAATTCCTGTACAGGGGGGTGTCCCTCAGCCTGGCCTGTGCTGTTTAGAAATCCAGGATCCCTTGGTAGGATCCCTAGGCATGGTAAGCAATCAGGGCCTATCAGGGCTTTCCCTCCCCCAGCTGCTGGCAGCTGGCCCTGGCGCTGCCACTGCCACTACCACTGCTTGCCATCTGTGTGGCATTGCCCCTACTTCTCCCACCAGTGGTTGCCTCCCTCTGTGGGTGACAGGCATGGGGCATGATTGCTTGCTTGGTCTCCTGCTGCGGGGCGATCAATGGAAGGGGGGCTCTGTGATCCATTGCCCAGCAGAGGAAGGCCCTGCCCAACCATCCAGGGCAATGTGATCAATTGCCTGGGCCTCCCTCTGTGGGGTGATCATGGGGTGATGGCAGGGCCCACAGATCAATCGTATCACACCCACCTTAAGTGGCCTGGTGCCAGTGCGTGTCATAGTGTGTTCATCCTAAGGGTCATTCTGTTGTTCGGTCATTCAGTCAATTTGCATATTATGCTTTCATTATTATATATGTATAAAGAATGCATTTTGCAAAATGTTTATTCCTGAAGGAAGGTTTAAACAGCAAAAATTAATAGAGAATAAATACATTTATAAACAAACTATTGAACAAACATGCTATAAAGAACATATAAAGATACAGTGTTTTTAGAGCCAGAATTAATTTATTATGTATTAACTATCGTCCCGGTGCACGGAAATTCATGCACTCAGGCAGGGGATCCCTCAGCCCAGCCTGCACCCTCTCACAATTGGGGATCCTTCACGTAGGGTCTCTAGGCCTGGCCTGAGGTCAGGGCCTATAGGGGTTTTCCTTCCCTGGGTTGTAGGCAGCTGGCCCACCCCCACCTTAGCCACTACTTGCCATCTGTGCAGGGCTGCCCCCCCCCCCTGTACCCTGCCACCGGTGGCCTCCCTCTACAGATGACAGGCAGGGGTACAATGGCTTGGCTGGCCTGGGCCTCCCTCTTTCTTTGCTGGGTGGTGGGGCCAACCTGGTGAGGGACCACCTGATCTCCCCTAACTGCTCGCCCACCTATCTGATCACCCCTAACCCCTGGTCTGCCAACCTGATCACCTCTAACTGCTGGTCTGCCTACCTGATCATCCCCAACCACTCTGCCTGTCTGCCTGATCGCCTCTTACTACTTTCTTGGGAGGGGGAGGGACCTGGGGAGAGGGCATCTACCTATTTGATCACCACTAACTGCTGGCCTGCTTTTTTGATCTCCCTTAACCACTTGCCTGCCTACCTGATCACTCCTAATCCCTCTGCCTGCCTGCCTAATTTCCCTTAAGCACTGCTTTGGTGTAGGGCCAGCACTGACTTCTGGTTGGTCAGCCTCCAGTCATTACTGGTTGTTATGACCCAGGGTAAGATTATTAATACACTAACAACAATGTGAGCTCAGAAATAGGTGGATAATTAGAGTTAAATCAAGTCAATGGTAAAAGTCATTAAATTATTCAGGAGGGAAGTTCAAATAATAATTAAAATAATGTCAACACTAAAATCCAGCAGATTTTTAGAGCTAAATTATAAAAAAATATTTAAAACTCAATAGTAAAACTAAAAATATTTTCTATTTTTTTAAATAATAGAGAAAAATATAATAATCTGAAAAACAAAGAAAACAAAAGTGATAGTCAATCCACACAAGGGAAAAAAAAAGCATAACAAAAGTGGAACAAATTGAACAGATTGTGGTGCAAATAAGTACAAATACAAAGAAAAAGGTCAAAATAAATGTAAATGCACTTAATATAGTTTCAAAAATGTCATATCTGTATGGATTATTGAAAGTATATATATGGAAAAACTAATGGGAAAATTTTAATAAAAGAAAAACAGTGATAGATAGATTATCAGACTAACTAAATTTAAGGATATATATCATATATTGACTAGTGGCCTGGTACACAAAATTTGTGCACAGGGTGTATATATATATATATATATATATATATATATATATATATATGTGTGTGTGTGTGAGAGAGAGAGAGAGAGAGAGAGAGAGAGAGAGACCCCTCAGACCAGCCTGTACTCTACAAACTGGGACCCCTCTCACAATCCAGGATTATTGGTTTCCAACCACTCACCTGCTTGCCTGCCTGATTGCCCCTAACTATTTCTGCCTGCCAGCCTGTTCACCCCCTAGCCACTCCCCTGTCAGCCTGATCAATGCCTAACTGCTCCCCTGCTGGCCCGATTGCCCCCAACTGCCTTCCCCTGCTGGCCATTTTGTGGTGTCCATCTTATGTCCACATAGGGCAGCCATCTTCGAACAAATAGGGATGGCCATCTTGTATGTTGGAGTGATGGTTAATTTGCATATTGCTCTTTTATTAGATAGGATAATAAGTTTTGAGTCATTATGAATACATATGTAATATATGTATAATATATGCACACATAAATGTATCCATATATATTCTAATCAGTGTGCACTAATAAAATTGGCTTGTTATGTATCAAGCAAAAATTAATAGAACTATAGGAACAAATATACAAATACATAATTATAATAGGAAGTTTGCACTCAAGTTTTTTCATTAATGTTAGGTCAAGATAGAGTATGTCTAAAAATATAAGCAACTAATTTAATTAACACATTATAGAGAACTCTAAGACCTACAATTTAAAAATATAAATTTGATAGTATGGCACATGCATAAGCCATTTGCAAATATTCATTATATAAGATGCCAAAAGAAAGCCTCAACAAATTTTAAAGAATTGTTATCCTATAGACTATGTTTTCTAATATAATAAAATAAAGTTAGAAGTCAATGACAAAAAAAACTAAATTAAAATTTTCTCAGCTGGCAGGTTAAAAATGTTACTCAAATAATTTTAGGATAAAAGTAAATCATATTTGGCTTTTGGTCAAGATAGCAGAGAGGGTAAATGCTAGACTCAGCTCCACCCACAACCACATAAAAATTGCAACTCTTTGAGAACTACCTCAAGACTAGCTGAAAAGAAGTCCTATACTAAGTATCCCGAAAAAGCCACATCAAGTCTGGTAGGACAAATGGAGATGAGAAGTGTGCAGGCCTCAACCCACGAAATGGTAGTGAAGAAACAGAAGGAATATTTCATCTGTGGAGTTCTCCCCTCGAGGAGCAAGGGGTCCAGGCCCCACACCAGGATCCCAAGCCCAGGGTTCCAGTGCAGGGAAAGAAGTCCCCATAACCTCTGACTGTGAAAGCAGGAGGGTGTGGTTGAGTGAGATGAAGGGCCACTGGAGCCCCAACCCTTCCATTAAAAGGCTGCACAAGGGCTTACACACTGACAGACTCTCTCTCTCTCTCTCTCTCTCTCTCTCTCTCTCTCTCTCTCTCTCAGCTTCAGTGCTAGGGCAGAAGTTCAAAAAGCAGGATATACGGGCATCAGAACAAGGGCTAGAGTGGCAGCTTTCTCCCAGACAGAAGTGCTGGCAGATACCATTGTTTCATTTAGCCCTACCCCCACCCAGCCTGCAGGTGCAGGTAGGTGCCAAGTCTGAGCCTCTGTCAACCTGTTCAACAGCATTCATCCCACCCTAGTGATTCCCTGAGACATTGTCCCTCCCAAAATGCAGACCCACCAAAACAACTAGCAGCAGTTTTCTTGATACAAAAGACCTGTCTCTGCTTACACTGCACTAAAATCTCTCGAAGGTTCACAACCCCCGAAGAGCAGCATCTGGCCTCTGCATGACCCAAACCTCTTGCTAAGTGGCCCCAAGCCTCTGGTGAAATCCAGTCTCGGTTCACAGCTTATTCTCTCCCAGGTGCCTCCAAGCCCAGCACAAGCAGCAATGATCTGAAGCCCACTTCACAGTTCCTTTATACGAGGTGGGCCCAGGCTGATAACAGGCAGCGACTGACCTAGGCATACACCCCCAAAAGGCCCCAGAACCAACACACCTGGTCATCAGCTTTAGATCCAGCCATGTCCACAAATGAAACACTCAAAGGGCAGACTCGGCAGGCACTAGAGCCTCACTAAGCGAATCCTGCTCTGTGGGGTCCCCTGTAGTAATGGCCATGCCTCACACTCAATCCTCCTGGGGTTCAAAGGTCCCCCAAGGACTGCAAACAGAAATCTAGGATCAACTACAACAGGAAGGCATACACAGCCCACATGAAGGACACACCTGGAGCACCCAGTTCAGGAAACCAAGGAGGTGGCGCCAATGGGACCCAGAGGACACCTACTACGTAAGGCCACCATATAAGATTGGGAGACATGGCAGGCCTACATCATACATAGAAACAAACATGAAAAGAAAATGAAACATGTCTAAAATAAAAGAATAAAACAAAATTTCAGAAAAGGAATTCAACTAAGTGGAAACAGGGAATTTACCAAATGTGGAGTTCAAAGCACTGGTTATAAAGATGCTCAAAGCACTTAGGGGGAAAGTAGATGAACTCAGTGAAAAATTTAACAAAGAGATTGAAGCATAGAAATGGAGATAGAAGGCCCTGACCAGGTAGTTCAGTTGGTTAGAGCGTCATCCCCATATGCCAAAGTTGCAGGTTCAATCCCTGGTCAGAGTACATATAAGAAACAATTAAGGAATGCATAAATAAATGGAACAACAAATTGATGTTTCTCTTTCTATATCTTTCCCACCCTTTCTCTCTCTCTCTCTCTCTCTCTCTCTCTCTCTCTCTCTCTCTCTCTCTCTCTCTCTCTCCTTTCAATAAATAAATAAAATACAATTTAAGAAAATGTTTTAGAAATGGAGATAGAAAACATAAAAAGAAATGAGTCACTCAGAAATGAAGAATGCAATAATTGAAATGAAGACTATATTAGAGATAATCAACAGTAGATTAGATGAAGTAGGGAATCTAATCAGTAATGTAAAAGGCAAGGTAGAAGAAAACACATATCAGATCATCAAATTTTTTTTAACATAATTAGAACAGTTTAAGGGGCCTCTTGAACAACTTCTAAGGAATAGCCAGATGAGAGAGAGAGCAAGAAATTGAAAACCTATTTGAAGAAACAATAATGGAAATCTCTTCTAACGTGGTAAAGAAAATAGACATACAAATCCAAGAAGTTCAGAAAGTGTCAAACAAGGTAAACCCAAGAGGCCCACAGAAAGATACATCATAATTAAAATATTAAATGTTAAAGAGAATCTTAAAAGAAGCAAGATAAAAGCTGTTAGTTACCTATAAGAGATGTCTCATAAACTGTAAGTTGATTTCTCAACAGAAATATTTTAGGCCAGAAGAGACTGGAATGAAATATTTAAAGTGATAAGAAGCAAGGAGCTACAACCAAGATTACTTTATCCAGCAAGGTTATCAGTTAGAATTGAAGGACAAGAAAAAGTTAATTTATCACCACCAAATCAAGAAACATTAAAGGGGATTCTTTTTTAAGAAAAAGAAGGAAAAAACAGATGAAAAATAAAAAACATGAGTAGTAAAATATCAGTAACTACATACTTATCCATAATTACTTAATATAAATGTTCCAATAAAAAAAACATGGAATAGCCAAATGGATAAGAAAACAAAACCCATACATATACTGCTTACAGAAGACCTACATTAAATTACTAGTAAAAGACACATAGACTGAAAGTAAACTGAGGGAAAAAGATATTTTATGCAAATGAATTTTTTAAAGTGATGTGGTAGCAGTTCTTATATCAGACAATGTAGACTTTAAAACAAGAGACAAAAAGATATCAGCAATTATATTTCTGGTTATTTATCCAAAGAAACCAAAACACTAATTTAAAAAAGATATGTATTCTGTGTTCATTGCAGCATTATTTACAATAGCCAAGATATGAAGTAACGTAAGTGTTTCATTGACAGATGAATGGGTGAAGAGGATGTGGTACATATTTACTATAGATTATTGCTCAGTCATTTGTGACATCGTGAATTGACCCAGAGGGTATTATGCTAAGTGAAATACGTCAAAGAAAGACAAATACCATATAATTTAACTTGTATGTGGAAACTAAAATAAATAAATGAACAAATGACCAGAAATAAAACTCATAGACACAAAGAACAAATTGATGATTGCCAGACGGGAAAAGAATTGGGGAATGGGTGAAAGACAAGAAGCAATTGAGATGTGCAAATTGCCAATTATAGAAGTCCAGCATAAGGAATATAGTCAATAATATAATAATTATGTATGGTGTCAGATGGGTACCAGACTTTTCAGGGTGATCACTTCATAAGCTATATAAATGTCTAATCACTATGTTGTACATCTGAACTTAACAAAATACTGTATGTAAACTGTAATTGAAAATTTAAAAATATATTTAAAATCTAAATAAAAAGATAAAAAATATCAATGACCAAAAATAATTAGAACTAAAAAATAATTTAAAAATGCTACATAATCCACTTTGAAAACTAACAGAAATATTAAATTTTAGGAAATTTAGTCATTAGATATTCTTATTGTAGTATAAGAAAGGCTACAGATTAATGAACATAGACAACAACTTAACATATTTGAGAAAAGCAATGACTAATCAAAGAAATTAGAATGATAATAAAGAATTGAAAATATCAAAATATTAAATAAAAATATGATTATTAAAACTATAAATATAATACAAATCAATAAAATGAGAAAGAAGCCATGAAAGAAAAAAATAAACATAATAATAGCTATAAGGCTAAAAAATGCAAGAAGATAATGTGCAAAATTTTGGTTAAAAATAATTGTGAAAACTTTGACAAATTTGACAAATTCCCAGTAAAATGTAACATTAAATCTGAGTAAGAAAGAAACAGAAAGCCTGAGTAGTTCAAGAATCTCAAAGGAATGTATATCGGGAATAAATTGCTTTTCTTAAAGATAACAAACAACTTTCTATTACTTATAGGAAAATGTATGACTCTTTCAAAGAACAATTTACTTCAACTTTATAACATCTTTCTAAATTTAAAGAGAAATACTTCTTAACTCATTTTATTAATTTATTTGAACTTTATTTTTTAAAAATATTTTTTATTGATTTTTTACAAAGAGGAAGAGAGAGGAATAGAGAGTTAGAAACATTGATGAGAGAGAATCATCAATCAGCTGCCTCTTGCACACCCCCTACCGGGGATGTGCACACAACCAATGTACATGCCCTTGACTGGAATCAAACCTGGGACCTTTCAGTCCAAAGGCCAACGCTCTATCCACTGAGCCAAACCAGTTTCGGCAATTTATTTGAATTTTAATAATAAAACTAGATAAGGGTTATATGTCAATGAAAATTTGAAGACCAGATTAACCCATGAAACTAGATGTAAATATGTTAAAAACCATTAGCAAACAGAATCCAGTTATTTCTATTTACTGGTATATTATGACCATGTCAAATTTATTTCAGAAATTCAGGAGTAGTATAATACTAGTAAGTCAATACATTTATTATTAAGGAATGGGGAAAACTATGATCATCTTACTAGATAACCATAAAATACATCTGATATAATTCAAAATACATATAATAAAAAATTACGTTGAAACCGGTTTGGCTCAGTGGTAGAGTGTTGGTCTTCGGACTGAAAGGTCCCTGGTTCGATTCTGGTTAAGGGCATGTACATTGGTTGCAGGCACATCCCCAGCGGGGGGGGTGCGCAAGAGGCAACTGGTCAATGTTTCTCTCTCATCGATGTTTCTGGCTCTCTATCTCTCTCCCTTCCTCTCTGAAAAATATCAATTAAAATATTTTTTTAAAAATTACTAGCAATATTTAAATATTGGGTAAGTCTTTTTATCAGGGGAAAAATGTATCTGCAAAAATTACAAAAACTTTACTGTGTTAGTGAATCATTGAAAGCATTTTCTTTGAAATTAAAAGCTACATGAGGAATTTTTTCTTATCATCTCTGTTGAAATGAACAAGCAGTCTACCAGTTGCAGAAAGACTTGGGAAAAAACAAAACAAAACAACCATACCTAAAACGTATAAGGACTAAACAGGTATGAATTGTTGAGATAACTATAAACAGAAAACCCAGGAGAATCTACATATAATTATAAGAAATAATAAGAGCAGTGTTAGCAAAGTGGTTGGAGATAGGATAAATATATGACAATTGATTGAATTTTATATACTACAACCACCAATTAAAAAAAAACATACTTCTACTGCTATTAATAATGGAAAACATATAACAACACACTTGACAAAGATTTGAAAGAAAACATGAAAATTTTTATAAAATGTTATTGAAAGAAATTTCTTTTTTTTTAATAAATCTTTATTGTTCATATTATTACAAATGTTCCTCATCCCCCCCCCATTGCTCCCCTACACCAAGTTTCCATTCAATTCTCTGCCCTTTCCCCATCCCCCATTGTCCTCATCCATAGGTGCAGTTTATGTTCAGTCTCTTCCCGCCCCGCTCCACTCCCCATTTCCCCAAGAATCATCAGTCCACTCCCCTTCCAACCTCTGATTCTATTATATTCACCAGTTAATATTGTTCATCATGATTTTTACTTCCCTTGGTTTTAAGATTCACTTGTTGATAGTTACGTGTTTGTTCATAATTTTTATCTTTATTTTCTTCCTCTTCCTAAAGAACCCCTTTTAGCAATTCATATAATTCTGGCTTGGCCATGATGAATTCCTTTAGCTTAAATTTATTTGTGAAGCTCTTTATCTGGCCTTCGATTCTGAGTGATAGCTTTGCTGGGTAGAGTATTTTTGGCTGTAGGTTCTTGTTGTTCATCACCTTGAATATTTCTTGCCATTCCCTTCTGGCCTGCATGGTTTCTGTTGAGAAATCAGCTGACAGTCGTATGGGTGCCCCTTTATAGGTAACTACCTGCTTTTGTCTTGCTGCTTTTAATATTCTCTCTTTGTCTTTAGCTCTTGGAATTTTAATTATGATGTGTCTTGGTGTGGTTCTTTTTGGATTCCTTTTGTTTGGGGTTCTGTGTGCTTCCTGGACGTGTAAGTCTATTTCTTTCACCAGGTGGGGGAAGTTTTCTGTCACTATTTCTTTCAATATGTTTTCGGTATCTTGCTCTCTGTCATCTTCTGGGATGCCCATAATTCTGATGTTGGTTCGCTTGAAGTTGTCCCAGAGGTTTCTTAAATTATCTTCAACTTTCTGGATTCTCTTGTCTTCTTGCTTCTGTGGAGGAGTGTCCTCTGGCTCTTTGTGTTTGGACTTGATTCTTGCAATCTTCCAATCTGTTTTTAGGACTCTGTATAATATTATTTATTTCAGAAATTGTATTCTTTATTTCTAGTTGACCCTTCATTATTTCTTGTTGATCCCTTATCATATCCTCATAGGTCTCATTTATTTTATCGGCCTTTTCTAAGAGATTGTTGAACAACCTTATAAGCGTGGCTTTGAACTCTATATCCAGTCGCTTTTTGTCCTCCATTTCTTTCGTTTGTGATCTGTTTCCTCGTTTCGGCATTTTTGCTGCTTCCCTGAGTTGGTAGGTTGGGAGGATCAGCTGTGTCTATGCCAGGAGACAACCTTATTCCACTAGACTTGGAAACCTGCAAAAGCCTCTCTGAGTTCAGCTTGGAAGGGGCAGAGTTTCAGGGTGGAGCCTACAGCCTTGGCTTCCGGTTAGCCCCGCCCTCTGAGGTTCCTGAGTCTCAGTGTACCTCAGTGTCCTTTGGTACTCGCTGCAAGCACCTCTGAGAGAAAGGCACCCTAGAGCTTCGCCCGCTACCAGACAGTGTAGTCTCTCCCCCAACAAGCCCACAACTGGGGTTCAGAGCAGTTGGAAGTGGGGTTAAGAGCAGTCCGGAGCTTTTGTCTCCTTCCCGCCAGGGCAATCTCACGGCCCAAACAACAGTCTGTCCTCTGTGCATGCAATGTGCGCGACTCAGGGGCTCTGCTTTTCGCCGTTCCCCTGAGCTTCTGTCTTACAGCCCAGATTCCCTCTGTATGAGGCTGGAGCCCAAGGGTCTTGCCCAGACTGGGGTTCAATGCAGTCAGAACCGGGGCTCAGCACAGTCCTGAGCTTTTGAGTCCTTCCCGCTGGGGTAATTCAGCAGCTCAGCGAACAGTCCCTCCTCTGCGCGCAGTGTGCGCTACTCCGGGGCTCTGCCTTTCTCACAGCTCCGCTGAGCTTCCGCCTTACAGCCCAGATTCCCTCTGTGTGAGCCTGGACCCCGGGGTCTCACCCAGAACTGGGGTTCAGTGCAGTCGGAGTTGGGGTTCAGCTCGGTCCGGAGCTTTTATCTCCTTCCCGCTAGGGAACGCCAGCCAGGCACTCCGCCGCCCCTCCTCTCTGGCTCCGTCCTCTCCCCGCGCGCACCATGCCTCGGTACCTTAGGCTTTTACAGCTCCTCTGGTTTTCCTTCTGGTTTTCTCTTTCCTTCTAGTTGTAGAATTTCCAGTCAGTCAACTTTCCTGTAGTTCTGGATAGTGTCCACTCTATATTTTAGTTGTATTTTTTGAAATTGTTGAGTGCGGCTGCAGTTAGGCTTTTACCTCTGCCGCCATCTTGTTGTCGCGATCCGGAGCCACTTTTTTTCTATTGAAAGAAATTTCTTAAAGATCTAAATAAAAGAAGGGATATATCATGCTCATGCACAGGAAGAGGTTATATTATAAATATATTCATTGTTCCTAACAGTTCTATACATTCAATACTGTTTTATTAACTTCCCATTGTATGCTTATGTAAATTGACAAGCTAATTCTAACATTTGTATGAAAAAGTATAAGAACAATGGATTAATAAAACCTCAAATAATTCAGAAACAGAATTTACCTTATGTCTGTCTTTTTTTTTTTAATCCTCACCCAAGAATATTTTTTCCATTGATTTTCAGAGTGCGGAAGAGAGAAGGAAAGGCAGAGAGAAATATCAGTGTGAAAGCAATACATTGATTGGTTGCCTCCTGCATGAGCACCAGGGCCTAGGGGGAGAGGAGCTTTCAACTGAGGAGATACTCGCCCATAACTGGAATTGAACCCAGGGCCCTTCAGTCCACAGACCAGTGCTCTAGCCACCGAGCCAAGCCAGCTAAGACATCTTATATCTGACTTAACACATTTAGGCTGCTCTACAAAAATACCACAGAGAGAGTGGCTTTTATAAGCAGTGGAAGTTTATTGCTCACAGTTCTGGAGGCTGGGATTGATTGCTCAGGGTAGCCCTCTCTTCCAGGTTGCAGACCCTTCTTCTGGTGGAAGGAGCTAGGGAGTTCTGTGGGATTACTTTTACAAAAGCACTACTCCCATTCATGAGGGCTCCATCCTCATTACCTAATCAAAAAACCTAGAGTAGACAAATGGATAAGAAAAAAAGACTCATACATATCCTGTTTACAAAATACCCATATTAAATTATTAGTAAAAGATACATACAGACTGAAAGTAAACGGAGGGAAATATATATTTTATACAAATGATTTTTAAAAAATGCTGAGGTAGCAGTACTTATATCAGACAATGTAGACTCTATCAATCTGGTGGGTATAACTTGGTAGATCATTATAGTATTAATCAGCTTCCAAAGGCCCCACCTTCTAATACCATCACCTTTGGGATTAGGATTTAAATGGATAAATTTAAGGGGGACACAGACATTGAGACCATAGCATCATAAAACTTGTTATAAGAGAAAATAAGTAAGGTATTGTAGAATTAATTCAGGATTTAAAACACTGACAAATTCAACAGGCTAGAGAGACATGAGATCAAGTCATAACAGTATTTCGAAGTATTTCTCCAATTAATTGCTGCTCTATTTCTTTCCCTCAGAAGTATCAATGACACATAGTAATGACTCAATAAATACTTGCTAAATGGAGTTTACAGGATCTGCGGCATTTGTAGCACTGCTGAAAACTGAGAGGAAAATATCATTATTTAATGAATTATTTTGGAGTGATTGGTTTCCCCTGTACAATGTACACTTCACCAATTACTATATAGAAATAAATTCAAGATGCATTGAATACTTAAATGTGGAAATAAAACATTAAAGTGTTAGACTTTAAAATATAGGAAAGTATAGATATCATATCAAGGAATATTTTAGCCAAAACCGGTTTGGCCCAGTGGTAGAACATCGGTCTGCGGACTAAAAGGTCCCAGGTTCAATTCCGGTCAAGGGCATGTACACTGGTTGTGGGCACATTCCCGGTGGGGGGTGTTCAGGAGGCGGCTGGTCGATGTTCCTCTCTCATCGACGTTTCTAGCTCTCTATCTCTCTCCCTTCCTCTCTGTAAAATATCAATAAAATATATTTTTTAAAAGGAATATTTTAGACAAGATATAAAATGTTCTAAACTTTAAAAAATATAACATTTGAACATATTGACATTAGTAATTATATTTACCAAAAAGCATGATTTGACAAGCTGAGAAACTAAAAACTGGAGAAAATTTGAAATACTTACAACTGAATAGAGTAATTATACAAAGTCTACAAAAATTCATACAAATCAATAAGACAAACATAAGAAAGCAATATAAAGTGGGCAAACCATATAAATAAACAATATTTATAAAACCTGAATCATAGGTATATGAAAGTGTGCTCATTCTCTTTCGTAATGAGAAAATTACTTGTTAATATTATAATGATCTACCAAGTTATACCTATCAGATTGACAAAAATTATGATTAACTAGAGGCCCAGTGCAGGAATTTGTGCACAAGTGGGGCCTGATCAGCCTGCCCTGATGGGGGCCCATCAGGCAATGCCAGTGAGGGGGAGGGGCTGAGGGTGGTTGCTGGTTGGTCCAGCCCCTGATTGAGGTATTGGGGGCCAATCAGGGGCCAGGCCAGCCAAGGGCAGGGGCGGTGGGAGGGTAGGGGGCATTGGGGCCTGGATCAGGCTGATTGGCCGCTGCAGTGCACATCATAGCCACTAGTCATTCTGGTTGTTCTGCCATTCTGGTCGCTAGGCTTTTATATATATAGACTAGGGGACCAATGCATGAGTTCATGCACCTTGAAAGGAACTCTGGGCTGCAAGGCTGTGGTAGACACAGGGGTGGGTCTTGCCCATCCTCTGCATCCTCACTTGGCCCCACCCACTGTGGCCCCCAGTTCCTTGTCTGCCGGTAGGCCCACTCCCACTGCTGCTGCTCCCATGCACTGACAGCTCACCATCCTCACCTGCACCCACTGACAGTGCAGAGTGATTGGGGCCAGCACCAGCAGTGGGTGTGTGGTAGCTGGCGCTGTCAATGGGTGCAAGTGGCAGCTGTTGCCCTGATCACTCCACAAGAGAAGGGGGAGGTGGGGAAGCCCAGAGGGAAGATTGGGGCTGGCAGTGGGTGAGAGCGTGGCCAGTGTCTGCAGCAGGTGTGAGCATCAGGCAGGACCACAGTGTGTAGGAGCAAAGAATTTTCAGTAACCACATGAGGTTCACCCTGATGACAGTGACCAGTGCCTCAATTTGGTCTGGCTCCCCCACTCACCTGCTCCACTATCCTGCCACAACCAATGCCTGCCATGTTCCTCACACACTCCCTGGTGGTTAGTGCATGTCATAGTGACCAGCTGTTTGGTTGTTTGGTTGTTTGGTTGTTCCAATTGTTCTGCCATTCAGTCTATTTGCATATTAGCCTTTTATTATATAGGATAATATAAGTATGGGTGAGTATATGGATTAATAAAAACTTTCTTATGCTGCCAGCAGGGGTGTAAGTTAGGACAATCATTTTAGAAAATAAAAATCTTTTAAGTGTGAATAATCATATTTCTTACATCTTGGCAATTCTTCTTCTAGATCTACAACATAGAGAACCTTAAGTGTACCACAAAACCCACACAAGAATATTTACAGCAATATTCCTCTTACTAGCAAAAATGTAAGGCAACCCAAACATCTATTAACAGGAGAATTATAAGTAGAGTATTGAATAATCACATAATGGTATGTTAGATTACAGTAAAAATAAATAAAGCATTGTTTTATGAAACCACATGAGTGAGTTTTAAAAATTGCTCAATGATGTATCATCAAACTATTTTTTTTAAGCAAAGAAATGATAAATACGAATCTCAGGCAGGTGTTACCTATTTTGGAGAGGCAGAAAAATGGGATCAAGGAGAAACAGAACTACTGAGGCCACACTGCTGATGATGCTTTATTTCCCAATTAATTGGTGGGCTCTGAAGTGTCCTTTTTGTTATGCTTTATCACTTGGCATTTATATGTATCAAGTGTTACTCATATAAAGTCATTTTAGAGTTGCACATAAGAACAAAACAAAATTTAACTGGTATAGAATATTTTTCTACTGTACACAACACAGACTATTATGTTTCTTCTGAATTTACAATAAAAATAATTGTCTTTCTGTATTGTTTTGTGAAGAAATTTCATCTGCAAGTACCAATAATACAATTTTAAATTTTTATTGAAGTAATAACACAACATATTACTAGCTTGAATGTTTTCTTCTGAGGCAACATCTTGGTAATTAGTACTATCAAATCAATAAAAAAAACTTAATTTAAAAAAAGTGGAAGATGATAATCTTTTCAATACTGTTCAAATGAAATATAATTTTTTCAAGACTCCCATTAGTACCTGTATGTTAAAAGAGCAGAGTTGAATGAGGGCTTTCAAAATTGCATGTTTGGGCTTCTAGAATATTATAATTATTTCTTCTGAATATGAAAGAAAGCAAGTTCATTCTAATTTAACTGTAAACAAAAAAAAAAGATTAAAATAAGGATTGTTTTATTCCAAAGCCTTTAGCATATATTTTCATTAAAAAAAAAAAAAAGAAAAATGTGAACAATACTTAGATTTAACCATTATAAGATCAGGCACCATACAATTCTAAGTATTTTTAATTTTCTTATTTTTTATTTATAGACTCTCACAGTTCTTTTTTTTTTTTTTTTAAATTCTTTATTGATTGAGATATTGCATATGTGTCCTTATCTCCCCATTGTCCCTCCACCACCCACCCACTTATGCCCTCACACCCCGGTTGTCTGGGTCCATTCTTTAGGCTTATATGCATGCATACAAGTCCTTTGGTTGATTTCTCCCCATTACCCCCACCTTCCCCTACTTTCCCACTGATGTTTGATTATCTGATTGATGCTTCTCTGTCTCTGGATCTGTTTTTGTTAGTCAGTTTATGTTGTTCATTATATTCCATAAATGAGTGAGATCATGTGATATTTATCTTTCTCTGACTGGCTTACTTCGCTTAGTATAATGCTCCAGTTCCATCTATGCTGTTGCAGATGGTAATAGTAATAGTTCTTTCTTTTTTACAGCAGTGTAGCATTCCATTGTGTAGATGTACCACAGTATTTTAATCCACTCACCTGCTGATAAGCACTTAGGCTGTTTCCAAATCTTAGCTATGGTAAATTGTGCTGCTATAAACATAGGGTGCAGATATCCTTTCTGGTTGGTGTTTCTAGTTTCTTGGGATTACTGGGTCAAATGGGAGTTCCATTTTTTTTTTTTTTGAGGAAACTCCATACTATTCTCCACAATGGCAGCACCAGTCTGCATTCCCACCAGCAGTGCACGAGGGTTCTTTTTTCTCCGCATCCTCACAAGCACTTGTCATTTGTTGGTTTGCTGATGATAGCCATTCTGACAGGTGTGTGATGGTACCTCATTATTATTTTGATTTGCATCTCTTGGACAATTAGTGACTTTGATTATGTTTTCATATGTCTCTTGGCTTTTCTTATGTCCTCTTGAAAAGGTATCTATTTAGGTCCCTTGCCTATTTTTTGATTGGGTTGTTTATCTTCCTTTTGTTAAGTTGTATGAGTTCCCTATAAATGTTGGAGATTTAACCCTTATCAGTGATAACATTGGCAAATATGTTCTCCCATACAGTGGGCTTTCTTGTTGTTTTGTTGATGGTTCCTTTTGCTGTGCAGAAGCTTGTTATTTTGATGTAGTTCCATTTGTTTATTTTCTCTTTAGTTTCTAATGACCTAGGAGTGGTATAGGTGAAGAAATTGCTTCAGCATGTGATATTTTGCTGCTCATGAATTTCTCTAGTATTATTATGGTTTCTCGTTTTAGGTTTAAGTCCTTTATCCATTTTGAGTTAATTTTTGTGTATGGTATAAGTTGGTGATCTAGTTTCTTGCTTTTTTTTTGCATGTCTCTGTCCAATTTTCCCAACACCATTTATCGAATAGACTGTCTTGACTCCATTGTATGTTCATGCCTCTTTTGCAAATATTAATTGAACATAGTGGATTGGGTTGATTTATGAGTTTTCTATTCTATTCTATTCCACTGATCTATATGCCTGTTTTTGTGCCAGTACCAGGCTGTTTTGAGAACAGTGGATTTGTAATACAGCTTGATATCTGGATTGAGATCCCACCACTTTGTTCTTCTTTTTCAAGATTGCTGCAGCTATTTGGGGTCTTTTTTTATTCCAGATGAATTTTTGGAAAGTTCATTCTAGGTCTGTGAAATATGTCATTGGTCTTTTAATAGGGAGTCCAATGAATCTATAAATTGCTTTGGATAGTATGGACAATAGAAGCTTTCAACTAAAATTAGTTGAAAACAAGTTCACTTGCTTATTCCCATACTATTTCCTTAATGGTTTGGAATCAGTGTCATTTTTTCATTAGTTAAGGTTTGTGTCTCCTCACCCCAAATTCATATATTGAAGTTTCCCAAGATGATGATATCTGGAAATGATGCCTTTTGAAGGTAATACAGTTAATAAGGTCATGAGAGTGGAGCCTTCATGATGAGATTAGCTTTCTCATAAGAAAAGACACCAGAGAGCTAGCTGGCTGTTTCCCCACCATGTGCGGATGCAGTGAGAAAAGGACCATCCCTATGCCAGAAAGAGAACCCTTACCAGAAACTGACCATGATGCCATCTTGATATCAAATGTTTAACCTCTAGATCTGTCATAAAATGCATTTATGTTACACACACACACACACACACACACACACACACTAGTGATTTCATGGGAAGAGATCAAGTATCAACAATAACAGGAGTTTGAAAGAAGTTAGTTCTGTCCTGGGTGGTTTGGCTCAGTAGATAGAGCATTGGCCTGCAGAATGAAGGCACCTGTGTTTGATTCCAGTCAAGAGCATATACCTTGATTGCAGGTTTGATCCTGGTCTGGGTATGTGCAGGAGCCAGCCAATCATGTGAGGCACATTGACGTTTCGTCTTCCTCTCTTCCTCTCACCCTGAGTCCAATTTAAAAAAACAACAACAACATTTTATTAATTTTTTACAGAGAGGAAGGGAGAGGGACAGAGAGCTAGAAACAAAGATGAGAGAGAATCATAGACCAGCTGCCTCCTTCACCACCCCCCTACTTGGGATGTGCCCACAACCCAGGTACATGCCCTTGACCGGAATCGAACCTGGGACCCTTCAGTCTGCAGGCCGACACTATCCACTGAGCCAAACTGGTTAGGGCCCTGAGTCCAATTTTTAAAAAAGTTCTAGTGCAGATAGAATACTATCAAACAGCATTTCATGCTACGAAGAAATCATTCGTGCTAGGAAGAGTCCATACATATGGCAAACTTCACTGCTGCCTTATTATAAGAAATTGCCACAGCCACCCCAACATCAGCAACAACCACCCTGATTAGCCAGCAGTCATCAACACTAAGTCAAGACACTCCACCAGCAAAAAGACTGCAACTTGCCTAAGGCTCAAATAATGGTTAACATTTTTTAGTACTAAAATATTTTTATTATGGTCTGTACATTTTTACATATAATACTATTTCACATGCAATAAGCTACTGCATAGTGTAAACACAACTTTTAAAAAATATTATTTATTAATTTTAGAAAGAAAGGAAGTGAGAGAAAGAGAAAGAGAAACATCGAGTTGTTCTGACTATTCATGTATTAATTTGTTGATTCTTATATGTGCCCTAACTGGGAATTGACCCCGCAAACTTGGCATATTGGGAAAATAATCTAATCAATTGAACTACCCAACCAGGGCTAAACACAACTTTCATATGCACTGGGAAATAAACAAAATAATTATGTGACTTGCTTATTGTGGGGATCTGAAACCCACCCTGCCATACCCTGAGGTATGCCTGTATTGCGAGAAATATGTGCCAATTTAAGAACAACTTTGTGATAAAACATACAATTATTTATTCAGCTGCATTACAATAGAATAACAAGTCTAGATGATTAGGTTATCCATTCCTCTAATGTTGTTGGATATAAACCACTTCTGCACAACCTAGCAGAAAGAATCTACTCTAAAAGATAATGCCCAGATACCATTATTAAAAAGTATACTATTCTACTCTGGGTAAGTTAGTTTGAAAATTAAGATCTTGAGTATATTCATTTTGCAAAGACAAATATTTCAATTAATAAAAATCATTGTATTAGCAAGAGTTTAATCTTTCCATATCATTACAAATTTGAGTTTCCTTATTAAAATCATATATTCATGATTGTCACTCCTCTACTGTTAATAATATGAAAGAAATAGAATGATGAGTTATAACAGACATTGAATTCATAGCCAAGCAATAAGAATCATAGTGCTAATAAAATGTAAATAGAGACTGGTTAAACTATAGCTATATTTTTAATTTTCCTAATAAAGATTCTAAAATCCAATGTATTTTAGAAAAACCTTTGATTGAAGCATTCAGAATTACAAAGGACACTTTTTTTTCCTTTAATCATTTTTAACTTTGTTTCATAATACGATGAGGACAAGGAGATACTTTGTAAAAATAATGGGCAGTAAATTCAGAAGAAATTGAAGTAAATAATGCCTTATGCATATGTATAGGCAGCCTGTGAAATTCATTGACCAAAGAGGTCACTGAGTCAAATACAATGGTTGAATTTAAAAAAACAGTTGGGTAATTTTATGACCACTAATAGTTTTAGGAGCTCTGCTCCGCAAGCTGAGATAATGGTAAGGGTAATCAAATATCTTATTTCGGTATCTAAGTCATCAATGAGGATATTTTTCCAAATCCATGCCTTATTTTTGTCCTCTGGACATTTCTCATAAACACCCACCTTCAGGGAGGTATGGCAGTGAACACCTGTGTTGTTATTCGGGATTTTACCCTGAAGTTTCAGGTGCTTGTATGTTCTTTGAGCTTCATCTGAGGTGTCTGCCATTGTACCACAGGAGCAGTGAAAACGTGTTTGGGAAATAGTGTGTTCTATAATGATATTCAAGATAATCAATGGTTTGTGCTTTTATCAGAAACAGTCTGAAAAGTGACAATCATTACTATTTCAGCGATGAGACTTGATAGTGACATTTTCCCATACTTTTATGTATAGTAGCATTAATGAAATTTCCATTTCTTTAGCACTTCATTCTAAATCTTCTGTATTTTTTAAAAATATGTCCTTGAGAGTTAAACTGTCTGCCACTTAAGAAATATTATTGATTGCATAATACTACCTCTCATCTTCAAAGAACTGTCACAGATCAAGTCTTTATATTTAATTTATGTTTATTTAAGTGAAGACAAAATTCAAGTTTTTCTGTTGTCAATGTCATTGATTTCTGCTCTAATTTTTATTATTTCTTTTCTCCTGATTATTCTGGATTTTATTTGCTTTATTTTCTAGTTTCCTAAGGTAGAAGCTTAGATTATTGATTTTAGGTTCTTTCTTCTTCTTTGCATATATATATATATATATATATATATATATATATATATATATATATTGAATATATTTATTCAATTGAATATATATTGAATATATATATATATATATATATATATTCAATGCTATATATTTCCCTCTACCCACCACTCTCATTAATTCAACCAATTTTTATAGTGTTATTTTCAATTTTATTTAGTTTCAAATATTTTTAATTTATCATGAGATCTCTGCTTTGACCTATGTTTCATTTAGAAATGTATTGTTTATCATTTACATATTTTGGGGTTTTCCAGCTATTTTACTCTTATTGATTTCTACTTTAATTTCATTGTGCTCTGAGAGCATACATTGCATGATTTCTGGCCTTTTAAATTTATTAAGTTGTTTTGGGGGAAATATATATATATATGTGTGTATATAGGTATATACACACACACACACACACACACACACACACACATATATATATATATATATATATATATATATATATATATATTTCCCCAAAAACATATATACACACACACATATATGTATATACATATATATATGTGTATATATATATAAACTCCTTTTTTAGTGTTCATAACTTTCTTCTTCTTTTTTTCCTTTTTCCCCACTTTTTCTTTTATTTTTCTCTTTCCTTCATTAGTCCATCGTTTTTCTTTTTACCTTTGTTTTGTATTTATTAATTTGACAAGTCTATTATTAAGAGCAATCTCCAACTGGTGAATTCTGTTTCTTAATATTCTAATATTTAATAGTTATTTAATCTTTGGAATGAAAAGATGAGTTCCATTCCAAATTCTTTTTCACAAACAAAATATATATTATTACTGTTTTATTTTTTAATTTATCTTTCTTATTGAAAATATTACAGATGTCCCCCTTTTTTCCCATTGGCCTCCTCTACCCTGCCTCTGCCCCACTCAGGCCTTCACTGCACTATTGTCTCTGTCCATGGGTTATGCATGTTCTTTGGTTAATCCCCTTTCTTTGAGCCAGTCTGAGAAAAGTGGTTTTTTTAATTACTTTAAAAAATTAAAATTTATCTTTATTGTTGAATATATTATAGATATCTCCCTTTCCACCCCATTGACCCCTTTCCTTTCCCTTCTTCCCCCTCTCCATGCCTTCACCCTACTATTGTCTGTGTCCATGGGTTTTGCATATATGCATATATGTTCTTTGGTCAATCCCTTCCTTTCTCACTCCACTTTGAGGATCCTTAGTCTGTTGCATGGCCCCATGTCTCTGGATCTATTCTTTTCAGTTTATTTTATTCATTAGATTCCACATATAAATAAGATCATTTGAAATTTGTCCTTCTCTGTCTGTCTTATTCTCCTTAGCATAATACTCTCCAGGCTCCTCTGTCCTGTCTCAAAGGGTAACTGATCCTTCTCTTTTTCCGCTGCATAGTTTTCGATTGTGTAGCTATGCCACAGCTTTTTTATCTACTCATCTACTAACGGGCACTTGGGCTGTTTCTAAATCTTAGAAAGATGAGTTCCATTCCAAATTCTTTTTCATAAACAAAAGATATATTATTACTATTATTGCTATGAACATAAGGGTTCATAAATCCTTTCTGATTGGTATTTAAGTCTTCTTAGGATATATTGTTAGAAGTGGGATCACTGGGTTAAATGGCAGTTCCATTTTTAGTTTTTGGAGGAAACTCCATACTGTTCTCCACAGTGGCTGCTCCAGTCTGCATTCCCACCAGCAGTGCACGAGGGCTCCTTTTTCTCCGCATCCTTGCCAGCACTTTCATTTGTTGATTTGTTGATGATAGCCATCCTGAGAGGTATGAGGTGATACCTCATGGTCATTTTAACTAGCACTTCTCTAATGATTAATGATGCTGAGCATTTTCCCCACATTGTTTAAGTAGTTCGGTCCTTCCTTAATTTATTGGAGGACCTTGGAGCAGATTAAAACGTCACTTTTGTTATATTGAGGGGTTTTTTTCTCTCTCAAAATACTGATACATTTTCTTCAAGAAATGGATGAACAAACATTTAGACCAATGAATGTGTACTCTACTAATTTATTTCAGATTTTATGACATCTTATGAATTTTATACCAGTTTCCTGGCATTAGAGGAGCCAGATCATAAACATACACGCTGGGAAATTCGCTATGCTTTCCTGCAGAGGTGAAGCTTTCCCAAGGGATTCACGAGAGCTCTAAGCGTGAGCTTAGCCACCAGTGTGCATGTGGGTCTAGGAAACTCAGCAAATTGTGGGCATGGCTAAGATTGCATTCCTTACACTGTTTCTCAGGGAACCTCTTACCTTTGAGGGGCATCCACTTGGGAACCTTTCCCTTGGCGTAAAGTTGATTTCTGTTCCAAAGAGGAGTGGCAGCAGTCCCTGGTCTGGCCAGAAAGGGTGAGCGACTGGAAAGAAAAACTGCAGAAAATTTAGCAAATTCCTTATAATAAAGAATATGAGGAAAAGGAGATATAAATGTGCGGGGACTTGGTGACAAATACGTAAAAACCTGAATGCAGAGCACGTGCAGTTATTATTCCGAATATGTAGCCTTTAATAAGTGTGAGGCACCGGGCTAAGGATTCCACATAGATTATCTTAAGTAGTTCTATGAAATAGGTACCGTCGGTGGGAAAAAAAGGCAAACAACCCACACAGTGGCAATCTGCCTAATTCTGAGATAGCCCTAGAATGAAACCTGGCAGTCCAACCCCAGAGGCCATGTTTATAACTGGTAGGTATGAACTTCACTACACACACACACACACCACACACACCACACACACACACACACTACACACCATACACACACACACTACACACCATACACACACCACACACACACACACCACATAACACACACACACACACACTGCATACCACACACCACACACACACCACACACACAATACACACACAACACACACATACACACAACACACACATACACACACCACACACACATACCACACACACATACACACACCACACACCACACACACACACACACACACACACACACACACACACCACACCACACACACACACACCACACATACCACACACACACACCACACGCACACATACACACACCACACACACCACACACACCACACACAAACACACACGTATGAAGGAGGGAGGGGGAGCATAAAACTAATCAAGACAGTAAGACTTAGGGCTCTGTCTATCTCTAACTAAGGGACTCTTATCCGCTCCTTCTTATCATCACTAACATATAACCATCCTTTTCCAAAAAGAGTGGCCATGCTCTCTGAGGGTGTTAGGATAGACAACAATATATCCCTATAGAATTTAGTCATTACTAATGCTCTTTGTATAGTGTATTTAGTGATTTAGCCATGTTTAGTTATAGGTAAACATTTCTTGTTGTGTGTCTAAGTTTGAAAAGCTTACATTGAAAAAAAATTAGTCTAAAAAGTGAAAAATATTATAATTTTTCCCAGTGAAAAATATTATAATTTCACCATGGAAATAAAACCCATATACAGATGCCCAGCCCCATCAGTCATGGTCTTTTCAACTCCTTGCCCCCCTAAGTCAAAGAAGTGAGAGCAGTTATATTCAGACAATTGAAGCCATGTAGTAACTCAGATATTGAATTCCACAGAGCAGATCAACATTTTTTTCTGATAAAATCAGAAATTATGAAAGCTTGTACTTAAATTATGGAACTTAGAACCACTAAACAAATGGCATGAATTGGTTGAAATTTTTTTTTTAAATATATTTTATTGATATTTCACAGAGAGGAAGGGAGAGAGATAGAGAGCCAGAAATGTCGATGAGAGAGAAACATCGACCAGCTGCCTCTTGCACACCCCCTACTGGGGATGTGCCCGCAACCAATGTACATGCCCTTGACCGGAATCGAACCCAGGACCTTTCAGTCCGCAGACCGACGCTCTACCACTGAGCCAAACCAGTTTCGGCGAATTGGTTGAAATTTTAAGAGAACTTTTAAGTCATCTTCTTAGGAACATCAAGCTATTTAAAGAAATACTAATTAGTAAGACCTTTATGGCATGAATGTCCCCAATATGTGAGGAAAAATTATATTTTTGCTCTATTTCTTGGTTTAAATTTATATGAAATTATCTATAAGATGTTAGTGCTGACTTATTCTCCTATTTTGAATCTGTACAAGCAAATATTTTGAAGGGTTGGTTATTTTAACTTTTTATCTGCTTTGCCTTGTTCATTTTAACATAGTAAGTAAACGTCTCCGCAGGATTTTTAGGTTGTCTTTTCAGAAAAAGGAGATTGTTTTATCAGCAAATGACAGGAGGAATAAATGTTGTAATATCTGATTTTTCTTTGGAATATGACCAGTTTAGTGGTACACTTTCTCAGTTCACTCATGAAAATTTTATTGAGAGCTTTTTATATAATAGGCCGTAGAGACACAGAGATGAGTAAGGCAAACATATCATTTTCACTCATTGAGTTTGGGTTCTATCCAGGGAAATATATCTTAAGCAAGTGTATATGCAAATTGTTTATTACAAGTGCAGAACGTATCTAACGCAAAACAGCATGTTGCTATCAGAGGAGACTGATCTAGACTGATCAGTGGAGAGGGGTTAAGCAAGGCTTCATTTCTAAGGAGAAATGTTGGGATAAGTAAGTGAAGAAAAGGCAGGGAGCAGTCATGACCTCACGTACAAAGGCTGGGAAGGGTGTCAGGAAACCAAAGAGGATGATGCTGCTGGAGAGGGGAGAAATTGCCAGTGGACAAACATCACCATATATAGAATGACCCGTGATCCCAGTGTTAAAAAACAAAATTGATCTTTGATTTAAAGACCTTGAGGGCAACCGTGATCTTAAAATCGTAAGTACTGTACTGTTAATTGACTAGAAGAAAAAATATTTTCCTTCTAGACCCTCTTCCATTTTACTATTAATCATACCAGTGTTGAACTCGGGAAAAAAAAGAGACATTTAGATGCTAACTGTATTGTGGTTTTGTAGGAGTCAACTTATATATAACACTTGAAAATGATGAACCTTTCATATTGCAGAGTTGTATACATATTTCTTATAGCAAAATAGATGAAAATTAAAGGGCTGAAACCTGAAATGAGGACACGCTTACTAGCATGCCAGTTGCTTGGGTTTAGAAATAGTACCACTAAGTGCAGAGCAGCTTGAAGAAATATAGTCACTTAAATTAGGATGCACCAGTAGACATCAAGATTTGATTTTTTTCTCATTAAAGAAGGTTTAAGTGATGAAGGTAGAAAATGATTTTACCACAAAACTAGCCTGACTTTTACTCTCACCCTGAGAGCATAACAGTCAATTGCACTAATCGGTTCTGCCAACGAAAATGTGCTTGAGATTTTATTCAATCATAGTTCAATATGGTTCCAAGTAAATCCAAAACCTCTTTAAGCTTGGCACTGAGTGAGACAAAGATCATATGAGAAATGATTTATTTAAAAGATGCATTGAGTACTTATCATATGTTGATCACTTCTATGCGATATGGGAGATAGATAAGAGACAGCTTTAACCCCCAAGACATTTTGGAGAGGACTTACATTTTTCTACATGTAAAATATAAGAGATGGCAGGATATAACAGTTGCCGTATAAAAATAAAAAATAAAAAATAAACAGAAGAGAGAAAGCTCCACCGAAGTGGCAAATAAAATAAGGAAGCCCCACCATAAAAGTGGCATTTGAAACACCTTTAAGGAAGAAACTAAAATATTAATAATAATCTCAAAATAATACAAGAGCTGTCTATGTTGACTGTTGCATGTTAAGTGCTTTACATACATTTACTCATTTGTTCTGCCCAAGAGTTCTTTGAAATAGCACTATAATCCCCAGTTTATTGACGAGGACACTGAGCACCAGAGATATAGAGCACGTTCTAGCTCAGAACCGGTACATTTGAATTCAGACACACCTTACCATGAAGCCTGTCCCATTATTTATCCTGACTCTCAGGTAGAAGGTCCAGGAAGAAACAGAGAAATAAGAAGTCAGAGTATGTCCTGAAATCCTAGACATCCTATTTTTCAAGGTAGGGTATGGAGAAGAAAGCAAATCCTGAAAGACCAGGAGTCCTTTCTGGAAATTTAAGGAGCCCTACAGCTGGTAAAACAAGCAAAGGCTAAATTTTATAGGGGCTCCAACGAAAAGCAAAGAAATGTGAACTGTCTTTGATAGGGCACAGAGAAAGAATTAAAAACAACACTGATTAGAAGAGTGATAGGACGAATGCCGGGTTTACTGAGATTAGCCCAGCTGTGATATAAAAGGCGCATTAGAGAAAAAAGAGAATAGAGGGTGAGAACACGTCCACAATCCAGGAGCATGATCCTCAGAGTCTGAGTTGGGGTGTCAGCAGAGGGAATAGGAAGAAAAAAATATATGCAAGAGACAGAGCAAAAATAAAAGAAGAAAATGACAGTGAGAAGCTTTGAAAGGTTTTTAATTCAGGAGTCCATTATTTTTTAATGTTTTGGGAGACATAAAAGGTCTCTAAGCAAAAAGAAAAAAAGAAAAGAAAAGAAAGAAAAAAAGGAAAGAAATGGAATTCCACGGCTTTTCCTTCACATATAAAGATTCTTAGTGGGGTCCACTTTTATTTTATTTAGGGGGGAAATGTCCCTTACTGTGCATCCCGGGCGTGTGCTGGGCTACCTCATTATTGCTCCAGCCTTTGTGCCCGGCATCTTCAGATGGATGGCTTTTTCCATCATATATCATCACCATGACAGCGCAGGGATGATCTACTACAGTAAGTGCTGTAGCCCCGATGATGTGGATGGTAGTAATAACACAGCCTACTCAGGGGAGCAAAAGGCATCGTGTGTGTGTGTGTGCGTGTGTGTGTGTGTGTGTGTGTGTGTGTTTTCTTAAAGGTAAGCTGGAAAGGTGGAGAGGGAAAAAATGAGTGAAAAAATTAAATACTGCCTTTTCAAAGATTCAGAATAACTACTGCAGCGTTGGCAAGAGGCGATATGATGAAGCAGAGAGCATGGAGAAATAGAATGCTGCAGATAATACTGAAATTTACCCTGGGAATCACAGACGTAGAAATCAATTTTAAGATTAAAAAAATTGAATTGGTAATTTTTGACCCACACTGTGATTGAATTACGTGCATCGTGGATCTTAATTAGAGTTGCATGCCCATCAACTAAAACCCTTGAGTGTGCAGGAAGCAAAAAAAAAAAAATCATGCAAATGCATTTTACAAATAAAAGACCCTAAATTTGATGTGGAAAGTTTATTTTTTTTCCTGAGAATTTTCTGACTCTAGTTCTTATAGTTCAGAGCATAAGAAAATTCCAAGTTCTGATTGATAATTTAATATATTGTTGCAGCACACAAGTTGAATACTAGTCAGGAAAATTAATAACGCTATGGATCTCAATTTTTATATTTGGAACATTGACAAAAGTGAGACGAATGTTTTAAAATAAAGGCTCTGCTTTAAATCAGTTTCCCTACACATCTCCTGAGCTGATTCAGTCTCCCCCTTAGTTTAAACATTGTGGACTATTTAATTTTCAAATTTACAGCTGTGGCTTGTAAAGAGTTTCTGCTTCCTTCTCTTATACACAGATCAATTTCCCCCGGCTGCTGGAGTCTTAATCATATAATCATTTGGGTTGAAAGGACATACACTGGGGCACTAATCTATCCCCATGAATCACTGCAGAATTGATTCTATTATTACTAAGTCGTTCCTGATCAATGGGTGTGGGTTTTCAGCCTCGAGTCTCTCCAGTGATGGCGATTCCACAGCCTCCCCTGGCAGCTGGTGCCATTCCCAACTATTCATATTGTTATAAAGTTAGTTCTTATATTAAACCTAAATTTCCCCTTGTGGGGTGGAAGCCCATTATTTCTTATTCTGTTCTCATTGACTAATGAGAATTGGTCCCTCTCCTCTTTATAGCATCCCTTAATGAATCTGCAGACAGTTATGTTTCCCCCCAGTCTTCTCTTCTCCAGACAGCACAGGCCCACTCCCCTTAACCTTTCCACACAGGTCTTATTACCCAGGCCCTTTATCATTTTTGTGGCTCTCCTCTGAACTCTCTTCTATGCCTCTTTTGAGATGTGATGCTACCACCTAAATGCAGCCTCTCACTGGAGGCCAAAACAACAGAAGGAAGTGCAGAATAGTAGCTTTTTTATGTCGATGACACTTTTGTTAACTACCTTACTGCCACTTAGTAGAACGAGTAGTAATTGGCTGTATGCAAGAAGAATCTTGCCCAGGTCTTGCGAAATGCTTGGGCTACTGTAGTTGCAAATCCACTGCTGTTTGCATGTGTGGTTCCTTGAAGAGGCCATTGATGACAGAAGCAATGTCTCCATAGCAGAAGCAACTAGGGGATTCTCTGAACTTGGATTCCTTACAATGCTCAGCTGTTCCCTGCTCCCTAAATCAGTAATAAACAGCAACAAGATAAAGTGCTCAGAAATTTGTCTTTATCATTCACTTTTAGCATATTTATTAGCTCTGTCTTTCTTTGTCTGTACATGATCAAACAATTTTAAAAAGCTATATAAGGAAATGGGAAAAATCTACATATATTTTTAAAACCACAACAATTTTAATATCTCTCTCTCTCTCTCTCTCTCTCTCTCTCTCTCTCTCTCTCTCTCTCTTTTAGTTGGCTGCATACTTCACTGGGGTATCACATGTTAAATCTGGCTAATAGTCAAATAATTATTTTATAAAGTAAAAAAATAATGCTTACAAAGGAAGGAGGGGAAGAAGGAAGGAAGGAAAGAAGGAAGGAAGGAGAAGGAAGAAAGAAAAGAAGAAAAGACCAAATATGAGCTATGTCTTAGGCTAAATAGCTAATTATTTGAATTTTCTGGACCAGAATTCATGTCTCCTAATTCTCACAATATATTTTCTGTTACAAAAGCCTGCCTCTCATTATTCCAATACCATTCTGTTCTTTTCTAAATAGTAGAGGATTATATTTGCTGGAGCTCAACTTCAAAATAGAGATTACTTTTGTTGTATGTGAGGAGAATCAGTTGAGAAAGCTAGTAGGGCTTTGAGAGCTGCCAGTGGTTATGTGCTTCCACTACATCCAAAAGACAAAATCACTTGAGAAAACATAGTCAGATGTTCTTATAAGTTTAGGGCCATGTTTTGATTTAGCACGTGTCTCCATAATTAAGTGTGTGTTCTGTAATCTATATAGTTTATGTGGTTAAGAGATGCTTAGTAGTCATCTCTTATATTTTGTTTCATCAGTCATCTCTTTTATTTCCAATAAGAAAAATCAGCTCTATTTCTTAATCATTGAGGGATAAAAAGGAAAATCTAAACCATCAAATTTAATGTGGATACACAACTTCCAGGGGCCTTCCTAAAATGGGGTTATGATTGAGTAGGTCTAGAGTAAAATCTAAAATTCTGCATTTATAAAAAGTTTCTAGGTGATAATAATGCTGCTTGTTCTCAGGTCACATTTAAGATATAAAAGGTTCTAGAGAGAACTAGTTTAAGATCAATGTTAGCTGGGCTGGATTCCAACCAGTGGAAGTATCAATGCCTTGAGAAAGGTAGTCACATGACATTGTCTCTTCCTTAATGTACTGTTTCAACATGTGCATGATAGGGCATATGAGTAAATTGTGGCCTTTCCATATTTGCCTTAAGAGAAAATTAAAATAGCTCAATACTCTTTTCTCATTCAAGTACAACAAGCAAGGCAGGGCAGAACTTGACAGATTTAATGTTTGGCTTCTTAAGACATCATTAGGGTCATTTTTATATATTCTTTGTGAAGGTTAGTCATTGACTTATATTCATTTAAATGTGTTAATTTCTAAATCAGATGAGCCTTGTAATTCTCATTTTTGTCACTGTCAATGTTATTGGTTTCGTCCATGTGACAATCACCTCATGATTTTATGTCTTCTGTTGTTATGAATATTTTTACAAAATGAAAATGGAACCCAATAAGTCAATTTAATCAATTTAGTCAATTCAGTCAACAAAGCACTCAGCTGGCTCAAAAGAAATATCAATCGAGGGTGGAACAAAAGGAGGTTTACAGTTGTGAGTTTGGGAAACAGAGGTTTAGTCAATATAACAGACTAATTCTGGGAGGGGGTGTCCATTAAAGCTGAAAGTCCATTATATAATAAAGTAGATTTTCTGAATTCATATGTTAAAAATTGACAATTTAGTTAGCTTACCTGTTTTAACTCATAGAGATACGGTTATGTAATTAAAAGTAAATATGTATGAAAGGTTTCATTTCACAAAGTCTTCTATATGTATTAATTTAGTTTTAAATTTATACTTAACTTTTCACCAGTCACTACGAGTAACAAAATGCACATAGCTGGATCATGGATTAATGCACATCAGAACTTTGGCCAGCAGGCATTTAAACTGCTGACGGCCTGGCCAGTTTCAAAGTATTAATTTAATACTTTAACAATAAAGAAAAAAAATTTTAAATTTGTACCTCAGGATATTTGTTTAAAAGTAGTCTTAAATTTGTTCTTTGTAAAAAAAAATATTTATTTTAGAGAGGAAGAGAAAGGGGGAGAGAGAGATAGAAACATCAATGTGAGAGAGAATCATTGATCAGCTGCTTCCTTTATGCTCCCCACTGGGAATTGACCCTGCAACCCAGGCATGTGCCCTGACCAGGAATCAAACCCTGACCTTCTGGTTCATGGGTTGATGCTCAAAAACTGAGCAACAGCATCCAGGATTAAATTTGTCTTGTTTTAAAAACTATGCTCATAATGCATTTTTATTATATGAAATATAAAAAAGTGCATAAACAATAAAAAGAAAGTAAAAATCACCTGTATTTCTAACAGTTTGTCCAGAGCTTTTCCTTTGTGCCTAAATGTCTTGATAAATAGACTAATTTTCCAGTCATGTTAAGCATGGGCTATTGCCTACTCTGTAACTGAGAATGGCTCTGTGTTTAATTCAGTTCTTTGTCCCTGATCCCCATTAAAATACTTCTCTGAAGTTGCCTATCTATGTCTCTGAGCATAAATTGCTTTTCAATTCTGTTTCTTCAGATTGTTTGTTACATCTTTCTTAATCCTTACAACTTCTCAGTATTGCCTTCCTAGAGTTCCAAAAGATTCTGGTAATGTTGTTTATTAACATGTTGTCTTTCCTTCTGGGTTCTGAAAACAAAAATGAACAACCCAAAGTCTGCCCTGCTTCTTTGGTAGTGCTCCCATTGGAACTGCTCAGGGATCTATCAGAAGATAGAAGTTATGCGTCACTTCGGACAGAGGATTGGATTGCTGAGCTAGCTACAAAGCGTATTCTAAAGCAGCGATTTTCAACCGGTGTGCTATGGCATGCTGGTGTGCCGCAAAACTTTTTATAACATGCCAATACCTGACCCAGAGGCACTGACCTCTCCCCCTTAGATTGTCAAAATACAAATAACAACAGCCCACACATCAACAGCCATCTGGTGTGAATGAGTCAAAATGATACATTTTTTATCAGATCACACACAAAAAAATGTATTTGTGGTGTGCCACAAAATTTTAGTAATGAACTTAATGTGTGCTATGAGATTTTAAAAAAAAATTGCTGTTCCAAAATATACAGCAATAGCAGTTAGAGGTATCCTCAGCTTTTCAAAGTTTACTTTATGCCACTTTCCTTTTATGAAAGACCTATTTTAGTACTTGTTTTCTCTAACCAAAAGAAATCCATAAAGGATTTTTGCTTTTACAAAAAAAAATAATAAAAAGACAAGAAGTCTCACATTCAGCATTTGTTTTGCAGTAGCTGATACAGGGGCAGCATGCACCCAGGGCAGGGAGAGGGGCACTGCCAACCTCCTTCCCTGGAAACCGCATTCAGCATCAAAGCACCATAGCTACAAACTGTGTCTGTGAGCATCTATTTTCGGTGAGTGGGGGAATCCTGTATATAGATAGAGCAGTCATTTCACCTAGGGCTAATGCAGAGCACCCAAATAAGAAACATATCTGGGAGAGGCATGATGGGAGAGACCCAGCTCCTCCTTGCAGAGGGCACAGTAGGGCTTCTGGGTGGTGGATAAATTAGTGAAGAGTTACATCTCCAGTATTTGCTGGAAAGCTACCTATGTGGAAGGGTCACACTTTAGAACTCATTGTGAACACAGACACTAATAGTGTGCTGACAGCTTGGGGTTAGGGGAGGAGAGGGTACACTAGAAAAGGAAAAAAAGGAGGAAAAGGGATACATCTGTATCACTTTCAACAATAAAGATAAATTTTAAAGAATAATTGAAAAGCAACCCAAGTAGATGCCAGGAAAGCCACTCATGGAGAGATGCCACCAGGACTGGAAGTCACGGAGAAAGCATTCTCTGGGTGCCCACAGGGAGGTGTGGAAGTCTGCCAAGAACATCACACACTGGGGTGTCTACTAATGATGAAGCTTAATGTCATGCCAGTTGATGAGGGAGAAGTTCCAATATCACAAGCAAGAAAACGAAGGGTGGGTTTGGAGTTGAGAGGATGGGTTGAGTGGAAACACCACTCAAATGCCACACTCTCTCAATCTGTCCCTTCCCGCTGGCTGCTGCTTAAGGTGTGAAAAACATAGTAGAATAATGAAAGGTAAAACTCTTAGAAAAAGCTATCTAAGTAATATTAGCTTTTACTATGAATCTAATACAAAATTATCTGGTATTTTGTGGAGAATTTATTGCCATGAAATGTTTTATATTTGTCTTAATTCTAGCTTTAGTTTATATATCTTCTCTTCTTTCCTATTTGCATGGTTTAATTTGTTGTAAGTTTTAAAATATTGTCTTAAATATAAAAATATCAAAATGAGTACATAAGTTATTTCACATTAAATCTAAATAGGCATCAGTTTCTTTCTAATTAATCTTGAATCTAATTTCTCTAAAATCCCACAACATTTCATTTAAAATTTGCAAACAAATTTTTCATGTATAATGTTGGCAGTATAGTTGTATTTCATGTTCTTTCCAATTCAGGGTTTGATGTTTGTCCAAAGATTTACAATAAATATGAAATATAACATTTTTTTAGTATGTAAGCATTTAAGAATAGAAAACAAATGGGAAATTTTGGAAATTGTGGTGGCATAGACTGTTTTTTGTTTTTGTTTTTATCTCTTTATATATATATATTTTAATATATTGTATTGATATTTTACAGAGAGGAAGGGAGAGAGAGAGAGAGAGCTAGAAACGTCGATGAGAGAGAAACATCCACCGCAGCTGCCTCTTGCACACCACCTACTGGGGATGTGCCTGCAACCAAGGTACATGCCCCTGACCAGAATCAAACCCTGGACCTTTCAGTCCGCAGACCGACGCTCTACCACTGAGCCAAACCGGTTTCGGCTGTCTCTTTATATTTATACTAGAGGTCTAATGCACGAAATTCATGTAAGAACAGGCCTTCCTTTCCCTAGTGTGAGCACCGGCTTCCCTCTGGCACCTGGGACACAGGCTTCCCACGCAGTCCCGGCTTCATCCAAAAAGTTGTCTGGAAGGATGTCAGTTCTAATTAGCATATTATACTTTTATTCTCATAATTATGCTAATTAGACCAATGTCCTCCCAGACAATCTTCTGGACAAAACTGGGGGTGTGAGGGAAGCCTGGGGCCCAGGTACCAGAAGGAAGCCAGTGCCAGCAGCCAGGGGAAGAAAAGCCTACTATTGCACGAATTTCATGCATTGGGCCTCTAGTTATAGATATAAAAGCCTAAGTGACTGGCCGGTAGCTATGACCTGCACTGACCACCAGGGGCAGATGCTCAATGCAGGAGCTGCCCCATGGTAGTCAGTGTGCTCCCACAACGGGAGTGCTGCTCAGCTGACAGAGGGGCCCCAGATGCCAGGCTGACAGTTGGTGAGTGCAGCTGTGGCAGCAGCACAAGCCTCTCCTGTGGAAACTCCCCCATGCGCCCGAGCTGCAGTGGCAGGCTCAGCGGGGTGGGATGAGTGGGAGCAGCACAGCACCCAGCCCAGGCTTGAGCTCCTCCCCTGCTCCCTGCTGCTTCACGCACTGCTCCATGCTGTGAGGGATCGACGTGGACAGCAGTCTGGAGCCCAAGGAGCTGGCTGGTAAGGCCAGGCTGCAGCGGCATGGAGGTCCACTGATCCCCACAAGCCAGGTCGAGGGACCCCACAGGTGCACAGATCTGTGCACCAGGCCTCTAGTATTCTCATATAATGAGACAAAACAACTACAGAGGGAAACTAAAAACCCAGTGACACAATCTTGTTCTCAGTTCAAATATTAAAAAAAAAAACCACATGAAATCATTGTTTCTATCCTAACAATGTGAACAAGCAGAATAAGACAAAAATCATTTAGCTTTTTTTTGTTTGTTCGTTTTGACTATAACTGAGCAGAGTAGGCAAAGGCTAAACTACATCCCAGAAGAGGCAGACACCTGTGTCTTTCTGTGGGAGAAGGTACCTATGTCTCCTTTTAGGCAAGAAGAGGAAGGGTTCTCTGTAGATGGGATCAGGAAAACTCAGCCACGCTTTTGGCAGTGTTTGCTGTCAATATGCAGCATGCATAAAGGATTAGCTCCAGAGGAATCCTAGTGACACAGTAAGCCCACATCCACAATTTCCCACAGGCCTTCACAGGATGGATAAAGCGTAGTGCATTCAAGCCAGGAAAAGGAAAGTGAGTTGAAATAAATTCTATCCCTTCAGTGTATTTCCCCAAGTCCGTGCCTGGGACAGGTCACGAGATAAAAGAAATCTCTCTGGGACCCGCGGCACTGAATGGAATGTAGCGTCCCTCTGAAGGCTTGGACTTATCAGGAGGGCTGGCAGAAACCCCTCAGGGACCGTGGAGCTTGCACCAAGGGCATTGGAATGGCCTCCCACGCCCTGGGGAGAGCACAGCAGGGTGAAGGGAGTTCTCCTAAACAATAACAACAATAATAAAGTCAGGCGAGGTCCGGGGTGTACGGATAACTCCCCGGTAGGACAGTAAAAGCTGCTGGCGAGGCAGTAACACAGAGAAAGGTCTCCTCCAAGTTTAAAAGTTGGCTGCTGAGCTGTATGTGTAAAAAGATATGCATAGTCTTGCAAGTGCTAAGAGACCAAACTCTACAGAAAATAAAACCCTAATCCTGTTTTATAATATGTGAAGCATGAGGTAAAGTGAATCTAACTGAAGCTGTAATGAAGCTCAGGTTCAGCTTAATTGCAGCTTAGGTTAGGGTTATACCAAGTAGCCCTTGGGATTAGCAGCCTGTCAGGAAAAGGACCATGTCCTTTTCTGGATTATATATTATTTTTGTCAGCCTCTAATTTTTATACATGATGTTGAGCATAATATCAAATTAAGATACATACAAACAAGTAAGGATATATGATACTTAAGAGAGAAGAATTAGCCCAGCCAGCGTGGCTCAGTGGTTGAGTTTCAACCTGTGAACCAGGAGGTCATGGTTTGATTCCTGGTCAGGGCACATGCCCAGGTTGCAGGCTCAGTTCTCAATGTGGGGCATGCAGGAGGCAGCTCATCAGTGATTCTCTTTCATCATTAATGTTTCTATCTCTTTCTCCCTCTCCTTTCCTCTCTGAAATCAATACAAAATATATTTTTAAAAAGAGGTAAGAATTAATAGAAAGAGACTCAAAGATCTACAGATATTGGAATAAATAGACAAGGACTTTATATATGTTAAAGCATCTAGTCACTAAATTCTAGTGAGAAATTCTGCATCATTTGAGTAGGTGAGGAATTTCTGCAGATAAACTGAAATCATGGTCATGTGAAGAAAAACAGTTGTTGTTTTTTTTGTTTTAGGGCAATGATTTCCTTTAAAAAAAGACCATTTTGTCCTAACCGGTTTGGCTCAATGGATAGAACATTGGCCTGCGGACTGAAGGGTCCCAGGTTCGATTCCAGTCAAGAGCATGTACATTGGTTGAGGGCACATCCCCAGTGGGGAGTGTATAGGAGACAACTGAATTGATGTTTCTCTCTCATTGATGTTTTTAGCTTTCTATCCTCTCCCTTCCTCTCTGTAATTTTTCAATACAAAAATAAATAAATAAACAGGCCCTTTCATAGATAACAACTTTAACTTCTGGAAAAATACAAAAGTCAATTACTGGAGCACTCTAGGAAGTGTTTAATAGATGTAAACTTTAAGAAGTCAAAAAATGGAGTAAGTGAAAAGTACCTGTTGAGTTATTTGTTTCTGTGGCCCTTTTCAGACAGTAGCTGCAATTATGGTGATTATAGAGGATAAAGAATAGACATACTTTAACATTGATGGAAGAAGTATAAATTATAAGTCTTGGAAAATTATGTAACAAATTTAAAATCTGCATACTTTATGAGTAGCCAATTCTCTCATAGATATGACTCAGAAAATTTGTTGCCCCTGTTTTTCCTTATACATTTGCAAGATTGTTCACATTAACATATTTATATAGAAAAAAGAACAAAAAAGACTAATTCATAATTAAATGTCACTAAATGTAAAAATGTCACCAACAAGTTGAATGAAAACAGAAGGTTACAAAAGAAAAGTAATGAATGATTAAGTTATATAAAGATAATAATGTAAATAAAATGATCAATAACTATAAAGAAATAATCATTATAAAAGTCAAGATGGCTGTTAACCTGTATGGGGATGAGAGAGGGGCAAAATGAATGCTTCTTGATCTAGCATCATTCTTTTTTATCTAAGTATTGATTAAATGTTAACTTAAAATTGTACACATCTGTTTTATATTTTTTCTGTATGTCTAATATATTTCATACTAAATATATATTTTAAAAGCTAAGGTATTTTTCCTTTGAACAAAAAAAACCCATGTCTAATAATTTAGCCTATAGGCATATTTGCAAAAGCAAGAAATGTATGTACAACAATTGCAGCATTTTTGGTTAATGAGAAAATAATTGGAAGCAATATAAAACATATCTACAGAGAATGGGTCCTATTGAATATTTCATGGTACAGCTGTATTTATGCTGATGTTAAAAGAGAAAGTTTTTCTGTGCTGATGTAGAAAGATTTTTAGATATCAAAAATTATTGTGTAGAAATAAATAAGTGTGAAGGTGTATACATGCATGGGCTGTTTCACTGAGATTTTTATGGAAGCAGATATTACAATCTGCCATTTCTTCTCTTCTTTATCCTTCTCACCACCCTTGGAGGCTGACCAGAATAGATTAAATCATAACATTTCCTTTTCATTTTGACTTCTTATTGAGTTTAATCAAGGGGGATCTTGGAAATTCAAGGAAAGTGAGGTCAGAAGGGAAATTCCCTGGCTCCATCGCATCTCAGGCTCCTTGAATTTTGAAAATTCTCCCCTCTCCTCTTTAGATTTCTGTACAGACCTTTTTGGTTTCCCAGTACCTTAGTTATATCTTGTAAATAGGCCCTTTATTAAATTCTCTCAAGTTATCATACTTTGATTGTGTCATTTTTTTTCTGTTTTAAGAATAATATATTCTTAGTATAATAGTACTAATAACCATTATACAATTCAAAACAATAAGCTAAGACCATTAATTCTACTAAGACACACTTTCAAAGGTTTAATGTTAAGTGCGGAGGTGGGGGAGGCAAATGAGGAGTGGTTTAATTCCAGTCATATTAAAATATTATATATTCATATCTAATTATGTAAATAGAATAATGCTTTATATATTAACTGGTAGGTTTTGTTGTTAGGTTCTGTTATTTTATGCTATCCTGTGATGCTTCCCCAAAGATGGCTAAGGACTGCAATATTTGTTCACTAATTTATTAATTTATTCAAAATGCTTGATAAAATGAAGTTTTTTTCTGAATATAAGAGTCAAACATGGCTTTTGAATTTAAAAATCATGTGTCCTTATTGCACTCATGATAGCTCTAACCATCCTCCTTCTGTGAAAATCCAGGAACTGGGGAAGGATGGCAAGTAAGGAGAAGTCGGGTGGTAAAAGTTTCTTGAACTAGGTAGGACTCAGAGGTCGCATCGTTTCCTAATGCTGTAGTTATCATATATGCTTAGCAAATCTTAGGATGGATCTTTAACCATTTCCAGGAATGTTCCCCAAAGATTCAGGGTATTAACTTATTGCCTCAATAGAGTGCAACAGTAAAGAAAGAACCTATCTAGTACAAAACAGGTCGGAGAAAATTTTGAAGCATTTTTATGGCCTCAGGGTAGGGTAGGAGCAGTAACAAGTTTCCCATAATTCACTCATTCATTCATTCATTCATTCACTCAAAGTTTGTTTATTGGAGGCCTTCTTCTATATGTCAGACACATTGCCTAAAGCAGGGGTGGGCAAACTTTTTGACTCAAGGGCCACAATGGGTTCTTAAACTGGACCGGAGGGCCGGAACATAAGCAACCTGACCATGCTGGCACTCTCATCTTGGGCTGCTGGTGAAGGAGCGGAGGGGAGAGCAAGAGAACCCTCCGCTCTTTCGGTTCTGAGGGCCAGATAGAACGGCCGAACGGGCCGTAGTTTGCCCATGGCTTGCCTAGAGACTTAGACAATTTGAATTTCAACCCCTAGAAAGAAGAGACCTCCCAAGAAGGGGTCCTGGTGGCTAACAAGGCTCAAATTTATAAACAGAGCATAACAGCTATTTCTAAATGGGAGCCTCTCAAGCAAACCGTATGTCCGGGAGAAGCTTGCACTAAGCTGCCTAACTCACCAATGAACTGTCTGCCTACACTGTCTTTCTGCCATCTGAGCCAACCCTTATAAAGAATTCCCTAAACCAATAGGGCTGAGACTTCCTCAGTACAATGAGAGATATGCAGCGATAACCTCATTAGAATCATCCCTGACCAATCAGAGCAGCTCTATCCTCACCAATCAAAACACTGCTTTTTGGATCAGTCAAACTGAGGATGGACCAACCAGGGACCAGGGTCAGGATCTTTTCTCTCTCTAAATAAGTTTTCCTCTGGCTCAGGGAGCTTACTTTCCCTTTCCAGTAAAGACTGAATTTCCCAGGCTGGAGCCAAAACATGGTAGATGTCTCACTGGAGTGGATCAAGGCAGAGCTGAGTGTATCAGAGCAGAGCTGTTTAGTCCTAGAAGGGACTTACCCCAGGGCTGCCCACCTCATACCAGAGTCACCTCGCACAGCTGTACTGTTCCACAATGGTGCTGCTTTGGAACTGAGCTCTTTGCACTGAATAGTTTCCCCTTTTTGGAAGATTCCTGTTGCCATTGGATTGGTACCAAACACTGGTTAACAATGAATCATCCCCATTACTTGCCCTCATGGAGTTTACACTGTAGAGCTGGGCACAGAGAGTAAATATAGCAAAAAATAAAAATAAAAAATAGGATGTTATATTATGTGAAACTTCTAAGGGATAGATGACATATAGAAGAACAAAATTTAGATAGGGCAGCTATGGTGTATCTCAGTGAAGAAGTGACTTTAGAAAGAACACTTTAAAACTATCTGAAGAGCGTTGTAAGCAGGCAGAATAAAGAGATAGTAGAAAGGATGGAAGGATACCTGATTGGTTCACAGAACGAGGAGGCTAGTGTGTTGACAGCAGAGTGAGCAGGTGTGCAGAGTGGGAGAGGATGAATCATACAGGTAAAGAGACCAAATCATAAGTGCCTCGTAGAACATTATAAGAACTAAAGCTGCACTCAGGGTGAAGTAGAAATCCATTGGAGGGGTTTAAGCAGAGGATTCACATAATTTAGCTCATGTTTTAACAACCACCTTGATGTATCAACCACTGTAGAGAAAAGAAAAGTAGCAGGAAAATAACTAAGAAGTTATGGCATTTATTTAGGTGAATATGTACACCAAACCAGGAGAGCTATGACATAGAAAACAACTGGAAATGGAGCTAACTTGAAAATGAAAATGAGAGAAGTCATAGGAAAGATCTCAGTGAAATAAAGTCAAAGACTGAATGAGAATGAAGGTCTTTGGTACATGCGGGCATGCTCAGATGACAGCACTCAGGTCCACTCAGACACCTTGCTACTACATACATCTCTGAGACCTAGGACACTACCCCAAACACAGCGGTAAGACATCAGGAACAAATGGAGATTAGGCTTCTAATTGGGACACGTTATACAATTTTAATTCAATTACAGAAAATTAAAGTTATTTTTCTTTTACAACTGAATATTTTAATGGAAGCTTATATCTGATTTTGTGTATATTTATGGCGTGTATCTAAGACTTCAAAAGAAATATAAGAGTAAAATCACTAAATTGTCAATAATAGCTACATAAGAATTAAACAGAGGAATTGTTTAGGAAGTGAAAAGATCTGAAGAAAGTTAGATAATAATCAAGTTATTATTTTATTTTTTAATATATTTTTAATGACTTCAGACAGGGGAAGAGAGAGGCATTAGTGATGAGAGTGAATCATCCATCTGCTGCTTCCTGTATGCCCCCCTAACTGGGAGCAAGCCCACAACCTGGGCATGTGCCCTGACCTGGAATTGAACCGCGACCTCCTGGTCCATAGGTCAATGCTCAACCACCGAGCCACACAAGCCCGACAAGAGTTATTATTTTATACTATATTTTTACAAGGCTGTTGTAAAACTTTTGTAATTTTAAAAAGAAACAAAGGATAGTTAAAAAATTAACTATAATTTTATAGAATGTGCCATAATGTTTCTCTTGCTAGAGTTACCTTTTTGAGCATTAGTATTCTACAGCAGGTATCATATCTGCAGATTTGAATGCATTCCAAGTTGCTTCGTTTTTTTAAAAAACTAAATATGACTCAAATTTTGCCCAGTTACATGTTTTTCTCATTAACTCTTATTGCCCTCAGCATCCTGTTCCTATTATAATTGTTGTCAATGACTGAGGTAAAGTGGCTATTAAGAAATTCAACCCTCACCTTGATGCATTCTGCTTATTCTCCTGTCCCTGAAAAGTAGCGAGCCCACCCTTCCTATTACGTGCTTTGACTTTGTAATCACTTCTAATCTCTGACATGTTTCCCTTTATATCCTTTGCTAATGGTAACCTGTTATAGCTTCGCTGTTTTATGTGTCCCCTGGATGCCCTTACTAATTATTTTTTCTCTGAGTATCATTTTTTTAAAACTCATACTTATTCTCTTTAGATGATCACCTTTCTCTTATTCTGTTACTTTTTTTTATCTGTTCCTTCAGAAGAGAGGAAATCTTAAAAGGGACAAAAATAAGACATTTTCCAAGGACAAATTTCTTTCTTCTCTGTTTTTCAGGAAATAAAATGTAGGTCTATTTAGCTTTCTTGAAGAGGTAGTCTATCTTTAGCATGCATTCTCTCTAGTCAGCAAGATGAGCTTTTCTCATTTTATACCTCACACCATCCTTGTGACTTAAAAATAAAAAGTCAATAGGAAATACTCATACAATGGTATGGAAACTCTAATTTTCTTGTGGATAAGAAATAATAATAAAGCTATACAAAATGTTTTTTCTAACTGCCTGTAAGTTAGTAGAGTGTGAAGTTTGGATTCTTACTCAAAATGTCTTCTAAGCCCTTGTAATGTTTTAGAAGGAAGGAAAATAAGGGGTGAAAATGTGAGCCCGGATAGCCTGGTAGATAAAGGGCATGCTATCATCTAGTCACATTGTACAAAACATAGTAAGGTTTGAGAAACTAAAAGAATCCAAGCAAATAGACCCAAAAGGAGAAGGCTTGAAATATTGCCTATGTAACTGGCAATGTATGTCATTTGATCTGCATAAAATGTTCTGCTTGTTATTTTTTAAATCTTCTCTATGGTTATCTACTCTCCTTTGGAAGCTTCTAGACAATCTGTGCTTTAACTCTCATAAGACCATTGAATAGTGAAATCGTAAATAGTGTAAAAGGACAAAAAGAAAGGGATATATTTTTTTCACACAAACTTTAACTTATAGAGCAGGTTTAAGTTCCTAGCAAATTTGAAGGGAACTACAAAGAATTCCCATATAACCTCCATCCCCCTGCACAGCCTTCCTCACCGTCAACGTCATACACAAAAGTGGCTCATTTGTTTCAATCAGCACTGACACATCCTTGTCACTTGGAGTCCATAGTTTAGATTATGGTTCACTCTGGGTGGTGTGCATGCTATGGGTCTGGGAAAATGCATAATGACCTGAATCTACCATATTAGTATCATACAGAATACCTTTGCTTCTCTAAAACTTCTCTGTGCTCTGCCTATTCATTCCTCTCTTCTAAATCCTTGCAGACATTAATCTTTTTACCGTATCCATAATTTTCCCCCCCAACCCAGAATGTCACATAATTGAAATTACATAGTATATAGCCTTTTCACATTGGCTTCTTTTTTAAGGTTTACATATGTCTTTTTAAGGCTTGATAATTCATTTTATTAGCATTGTATTCCATGGTCTGGATGTACCATAGTTTATTTACCCATTCACCAACTGAGGGATATCTTGATTGCTTCCAGGTTTTGTCCATTATACATAAAACTGTTATATGGGGTGAACATAATTTACCAACTCATTTGGATAAATACCACAGAGTATGATTTCTGTATTATATAATAAAAATATGTATAATTTTGTAAGAAACTGCCAAACCATCTTCAAAAGTGACTGTTCCATTCCTTCAGCATTTGTTTAAATGTTTTTTTACATGAATTGCCTCATTTAATTCTCATAACAAATCTATAAAGTATATACCATCATTATCATCAGCATGCCATAGAGGAGAAAATGGAAGTATGGAGAAATTGAAATATTTGACCTAGACAGAAATATAGACAGAAAGTAAAAGAGCATCAGAGACCTTGCTTGTACATTTCCATTTGGAAAGGCACCTCAAACGGGAACTGTCCAAACTTGAGTTCTTGATTTCTAAACTCTAAGCATAGTATGCTTCTCCTGTGGTCTTCCCATATACTAGAATTCTCATATACTAGAATTATATTGTGGTCTTCCCCAATACTAGAATTTCAATTCTTTCAGGAGTCCATGACTCAATACTCCCCCCCCACTTTTTTAATCTCACATGTAACACTTAATCCATCAGTAAATATCATTAGCTATACCTTCAAATTATACCTTATCTTTTTTTTTTTCTAAATCCACTGCTACCATTCTGGTTCAAGTCATACAATTGGAAACATTTTTAACTAGCCTCAGTGATTTTACTAACAATTTCTTTTAATCTATTTTCATTAGAGCATCTTATGTGATTCTTGAAAATGTAAGTCACATCATGTGACATTTCTTTGCTTAAAACCTTCCAATGTTTTTCTGTTTCCCTAATAAAATCAACTAAAATGTATCAACACTGACAAAGCCTTACATTGTCTAAACTATTTCTACCCATCTGATCTTATCTTTCCCCACTTTGCCTACTCATTCTTCTTCAGCCATAGCAACATTCTCTAGGTTCATCAATATCCTCCAAGATTTCTATATCCTCAGCCTGAAATAATCTTCCCCTACATATTTCTTTGGTTACCATCCTGACTACCTCCATATCTCTACCATATGGCTATTAGATTGTCAGAGAGCCTGTCTCGACCACACTGTGTAAATTAGACTCCTATATCCCATCACTGTGACAATTAGTTCTCTTACCACTTTTAGTTTTTCTTAACCACTTTATTTTCATCTTAGCACTCATCACTACCTTGATAGTATATGTATATTTGTGAGATACTCCCTGGTATACAGATTCATAAGAGCTCTTATTTACTATTGAATCATTTGATTTTTTAGTTATTCCCTGGCCTATTTTTGTCATGCAATAACCAGTAAGATGTCAGTATAGGAGATGATTAGAAAAAGTTGGACTCAAATCCTGACCCATGTGCACACGGATATCCAGATAGTTGATTCTCTAATAATGTGTCCAGGAGGCAGTCCTTACAGGACAATGTAGTCATATATGAATTTGTTACCTATAATGTCAATAGGATGAGGGAACATATCAAAAACAATTTTTAAAGTGTATATCCATAAATCCAAAAGTTTAAATTACACTATCAAGTCTGTTCACTAGGCTTTTCTTCCTGATACGGTAGCTCTATTTTCACGCAGACTCTTTCAATATGGAAAAATAAATGCCATCCTGTTTCTCACCATGCTCAGAAAACTTTTCCCTATTTAGCTCCAACAGAAATCTAAGAATGAAATATCAGGTTTTGATTGTTCTGGCTTAGATTTTGTACCCAACTCTGAAACAATCACTATGGTAAGGAGATGCATTTCTTTAAATGGCTACAAAAATATACTCTTTAAATAAGCTATATCAACAGTCATGAAATGATAATGAATGACTTTTGGTCTCAAGAGAAACAGGTCCTTTTTCTAGGAGAGATAATGTGCTCAAGTAAACAGATGTTCATACACTTATTCCCAGAATGTAATGAGCTCAATGATCTTCTCTCTCTCTCTCTCTCTCTCTCTCTCTCTCTCTCTCTCTCTTTCTCTCTCTCTCTATCTATCTCTCTCTCTCCCTTCACTATTCCCATACAAGCATCCCTTTACTATCTCACCACCATTTGTTTCTGGGAGTGGAAGCATGTCAAGAAAAAAATATATTATAAATGTGAGGATGAAAAAAGGAGAGAATTATTGCTATAACTTTCATATTTCAGCCCTCAAGTAGCATGGAAACTATGACCATGCTTTTTTCTAGTTATAGGTTTGTCTGAATTTCAAAATTAAGAGCACATAGTAAAGGACTAAATGTTTTTATAAATACTTTTACACCAAATATTTAGATAATGGAAATTGTGCTCTGTGCCACAGATTGACATTACCTACCAATTAAACTTAACAATTTCTGTGCATGTTCAGCAGACAAACTGGTCTAATAAGCTTACAGAAGAATATTACTTCTTTTTAAAAAATATATTTTATTGATTTTTTACAGAGAGGAAGAGAGAGGGATAGAGAGTTAGAAACATCAATGAGAGAGAATCATCGATCAGCTGCCTCCTGCACACCCCCCACTGGCGATGTGCCCGTAACCAAGGTACATGCCCTTGACCGGAATCGAACCTGGGACCTTTCAGTCTGAGACTGACTCTCTATCCACTGAGCCAAACTGGTTTCGGCAGTATATTACTTCTCTTATTCTTTCTTTCTATGCTCAATCCCTTCACTCTATAAACAATTTAGCCCTAAAACCAGTGAGTGGGGTATAGAAATATAGATGTTCAGGTTGTGGGCCAGGGAGAAAGGAGGAAGCACAGTAACCAAGAGAAGAGAATCAGATCCCAAGCAGTGTAGAGAGTGTATCACAAGGGGAAGAAGGCAGAGGCCAACCTGGGAGGTTGGTTATATATAGTAAGATGGACCAAATACACAACTATAAATGGGAACCAGCATTTTTTACTATCAGGAAAAAGCAAACAAATATCTAGAGGAAGAAAACAAAAATGAACCCTGTGTTAAATTGGAAATGGAAGTATTGGAATATCAGTTTCCATGGTTCTATAGGTAGATGCAGAGAAAGAATTGATGTAACTGTGTGTGTATTCGTGTGTGTGTGTGTGTGTGTGTGTGTGTGTGTGTGTGTCATGCACACTCATATTTGTTTCCCAACTTTTGTTCATTGACAAGTAGCCAGTGCAAGAAGGGCCTGTTGACTTTGCCTTGTCTCCTGAGATGCAAGAAATAAATGCCCCAGGTGAGAGGTGCCCTGTGCCAGTGGACTGAGAGAGATACCCTTGTCACTAGAGTTAACAAATCAGTGCCTAAAAACGTGTTACTTCTTACTAATTTACTGCCTAAGCCCAAACTTTGCTTAGATTCCTCACTAGCACCCAAACCAAAGGTTGTTGTTTTTTTTGTTCTGCCAAATTTTTACAAATGTATTGTTTCTTTGTCTAAAAAATATAAAAATCCGAGATGGCTCATCATTTCACTGACCCTCATTTATGATCTCCCATGCTCATGCAGATATAAATTGTTTTTTCTCCTGTTAATCTGGTCTTATGTCAATTTTATTACCATGTTTCCCCCAAAATAAAACATCCTCCGAAAATAAGACCTACTTCATGGAAAAATAAGACATCCCCTGAAAATAAGACCTAGGGCATGTTTGGGAGCAAACATTAATATAAGACACTGTCTTATTTTGGGGGAAACAGGGTATTAGTATAATAAGGGTTAAAGGGATGACTTTTCCTATTCCCTGACAAATTCTCTGGGCATCTGCTTAAATGCTGTTCCTCAGAAAAGTTTTCTCAAAAGTTCATTTTCCCTTTTTATAAACTTCCCTAAGTCCCTTGATCTCTCTTCTAAAACGTGTAAATTCCATGGAGGCATGAACAAGGACTAAGATGTTCACTTCTGTTTTGCCTTAATTAGTAAAAATAATATATTCAAGACGTAAACGCACAATCTTTTTTCTTTACCACAGACTGCCTCACAGCTTCAACACTGGAAGGGTCATTTATGCTGGATCAGAGGTGTTGAGCAACATCATTCCCGCCACTGTTCCGAAGAGCTGTGGCAACTGGATGACAGAGTGTGGGAAAGAGTCTCTGTTGGCACATAAGCTGTAATAGATCAGCCCCCTCAGCTGCAGCCCCGGGCCACGGGGAGGTGGGGTGAGCATGGGGCCATGGAGAGGAGCAGCAGTATTTGGCACACGCCATCACGGTCAGTGTGGGTAGAAGGCAGGCCAGGGTGCATGGCTGAGGTGCTGCGTGATACTTTCTGAGCACTCAAGCTATAATCGGTGGTCATTTGAAAAGACTGCAGTGTCTCTGAGTACACAGAGATAAGAACCAATCCTGTTTCAAGTATTACTCATAATATGACTTCATGTGAGGACAGTAAAAATTATAGTTAACGTTTCTCTCTGGTTTGGGCATTATAACCTGGGAGAGCCAATTTTTTTAAATCTAATCCCACTTGCCTTGTAGTTACTGGAAATAACATTTCTAACAGATTCTGACAATAGGTCGGCTGTCATTTCTAGTTTCTAATTTTAAGGGTGTTGTGGTTTGTAATCTTCTCCCCCACTCCCTACCATTACCATTTTGGGTGGAAGTTAAGTGAAAATGCATTTGGCAGACTTAGTGTTTATTGTTTTTATTGTCCTTGTTATAAAAAAATATAAGCTCACTGTAGAAACCTTGGGAATGAAATAAATAAAAAGTGAATAAGAGTCAGATCTAATCCCATCACCAAAAATTATAATTCTTGACATTTTAATCCATCTCTTCTTTTTCCCATAAACATGCAGTTAGACTGGTAGAAAATATTTGCAAACATCAAATATGAGACTGTTATACAAAAATATGCAAAGAACTATTAAAAATCAACAACAAGTAAACAACCCAATTCAAAAATGGGCCAAAGACCTGAACAGCAACCTCACCATAGAAGATACACAGATTACAAGTAAACATGAAAAGACTCAATATCGCATATCTTTAGGACATTGTGAATTAAAAAAAACAATGAGACACCACTACACACCTATTAAAATGACCAAAATCCAAATCACTGGCCATAATGAATATTGACAAAGATGTGGAATAATAAGCAACTTTCTTGTTTGTGTGAAAGGATGTCAATTTTAAATGGAGCAAAAATATAGGAAGTGAAAAAAATCTCACACATGTGCCCTTAGAATGCCAGAAGTTTAATAACTGAGAGACTGATTTGTATTAAATGCCTGATTTACCGAAGACTGAGGACCAGCTAAAATATATTTCCATCTTCAAGCTGATGCGCTTACTGCCTGCACTCTGGCTGTACTCCCCCCTCTTTGGACTTCTTGCCTATAAATACAACCTGTCCCAAGCCCTCAATGGATTTGTTTATAGCTTGCTGCAGCGTGCATTTGTTAAATCACAGTTCATTTGTTATTCCCAATTAAATTCATTTTCTAGTAATTTGTTTGCCTCAGTTTACCTCTTTATTTAGGTCGACATTGGTAACGATGCAAAGTGTTACAATCACTTTGGAAGAGAATTTGTCAAGTTTTTTACAAACTAAATGTATTCTTACCATAAGATTCAGCCATCACACTACTTGGTATTTCCCCCAGTAACTTGAAACTTATGTCCACTCAAAACCCTGCAAATGGATATTTCTAGCAGTTGTGTTTATAACTGCCAAAATTTTGAAGCAATCAAGATATTCTTCAGTAGGTGGCTAGGTAAATAAACTGTGGTAAATGAAGACAGCAAAATATTATTCAATGTTAAAAGAAATGCATTATCAAGCCACAAAAATTCATGAAGAAAACTGAAGTGCATATTACTAAGTAAAAGGAGTCCCACTAGCCCTAACTGGTTTGGCTCAGTGGATAGAGCGTTGGCCTGGGGACTGAAGGGTCCCAGGTTTGATTTCGGTCAAGGTCCTGTACCTTGGTTGCAGGCACATCCCCAGTAGGCAGTCTGCAGGAGGCAGCTGATGGATGATTCTCTCTCATTGATGTTTCTAACTCTCTATCCTTCTCCCTTCTTCTCTGTAAAAAAAAATCAATAAAGTATACATTTTTAAAAAAGGAGTCCCACTGAAAAGACTACAAACTATACAATTGTAGCTACATGACATTCTGGAAAAGGCAAAACTATGGAGAGAATAAAAACATCAGTGGTTGTCGGGGTTAGGGATGGAGGAATGAGCAGTTAGAGCACAAAGGATTTTTAGGGCAGTGAAGCTACTCCATATGATACTATAATGTTGAATACATGCTATTCCACATTTGTCAAAGTCCATAGGATGTAACTACCCGTAGTGAACCATAATGTAAACTATGTGCTATGGGTGATAATGATGTGTTAATGTAGGTTCATCACTGTAGCAACCATACTACTGAGGAAAGGGATATTGATAGTGGGAGAGGCTGTGTATATGTAGGCACCAGGGGTATATAGCAAAGTTTTACCTTCCACTCCCTTTTTATGGGATCCTAAAAGTATCCTAGAAAATAACGTCTATTTTTAAAAATGAAGTTCAAAAATGAAGTTTAAAAATGTGTGCAAAATATGGAAAAAAAACTTGAAAACTGTATTAAGTAAAAACAGACACACATAGACAAATATTGCATAATTCCACTTACATAAAATACTAGTATCTAGAATTAACAAAGTTATAGTGACAGACAGTAGATCAGAGGTTACCAAGGACTAAGGGGAGGAGGCAATGGGAAGTTATTGATTAATGGGTGCAGTTTCAGTTTAGAGCGATGGAATTGTTTTGAAAATTGACAGTGATGATAGTTGCAGAACATTGTGAATGCAATTAATGCCATTATATTGTGTATTCCCATGGGTGGTTGAAGTGGTAAATTTTGTGTTATATATATTTTACCACAATAAAATAAAATTTAAAAAATGTTTAAAAGACCATGAGAGGGTCAGTTCGAACTCTGACATGCAATATGGAATTACTTAGCAAGATAACATAAAGATAGTGCCTTCTTTAGGAAGGATTTTAAATTATTTTGTTCTTATATGTATTTTTCCTGTGGTTTAACAGTTTGATCAATTTTAATAAACATGCACTCTGTAACCATCACCCAATCAAACTATAGGATATGCATGCTAAACATCTCTATTAAAATTTCCTTTCAGAAAATCTCCAGTCAAATCTCACCACCACCAGAAGTAAACGCTATTCTGATTTTTTTTTTTAATCAGGAGATCCTTGCTTTAAATTTTCTTTTAACATGCCCATTAGCACATTATCCACAAACTAGATTTTAAAGCCACTAAGAGAATTTTGAGTCAGGAATAAAGAAAGATACGCTGTAGAGAAGTTAAATCTACCTCTTGGTAGCCCTGGAGCAAGGCCAGTCTGGGTTGTGGCTCATTGAAACAAACTTGGTGTGAGAGCGAGGCCCAGGGGAGGAGGGCCCCAAAGTTATCTCTCCTAATCCACTGAAATATATGATTAGAAGTCATCTGAAGGAGCCCAAATAGCTCACAGCCTGGCTGGCGTGTCGAATGTAGGATAATGGAATACAGTGAACCTATAGAAAGGCTACTGAGAGGACTGGCACACTGAGGCAGAAATGGGAGTGTAGCGTGACCGGAGGAGACATTATTGTTATCTGGAGCTACCATAAGCCCAATATTGAGCTCAAGCCCAAAGACACCAAAATATAAGTTAGAGAGCCACACACCTCAGCAGTAAATGGCAGTCACACACTGTCCCAGCGAGCAGGAGCCACTGTCCTTGAGTAGAGCAGTGGCCAGCCAACATGTACCCAAAGGCTTCCACTTTGTGCCACAAATGCACAGAATTATTTCTTTCCTTCCAAACACCTAAGTATATTTTAGGATAAGAAGTTGCCACAAGACATCCATCTGAGGCACTGTCTAAAGGATTCTTTAAATCATTGGCTGCAGGCTAGACAGTAAGTTTAATTATCTCTCCTGCTAACCAGGGATGTGGGTGGCTTAGAAGGCAGGCCAGATTAGTTATTGACAAAAAATAAAATAGGTATATTTTCTGTGCACATCTGAGTAGCTGTGGGAGTTAAATCTGTGGCTGGCTGCCATTACATTTAAGGGCTAGGTTAAATAAATTATGAACTATAGCTTTAAAAATTGGCATTGTTTTGAGCAAAGATGACATCACCAAACTATTTAAATTGTTCTTATGTTTCTTGTGGGAACTAGTGTTTATATTAGAAATCTTGTGCATTCATAGCATTCTTAGACTTACACCCTGGTTATTTTCACTTAACATTATGCAATGAACATTTTACATATTAAACATTCTCTGAAAATACATTTTTAATATATGTACAATATCCAAATGTATTTACTAAATACGTTTACTATTCTCCTGTATGTGGACCAAAAGTCAAGTTTTGCAATTATAAAAATAATACAAATGTCTAGCCAGTTTGTATGATATCTATAAATACTAATTTAGCATGTTTTCCTAAAATTGAAACTTGTGAGTCAAAATAGATGAAGATTGTAAAAGTTAGCATATACTGCCAAATTGCTTCCCAAACGCTCTGCGAAAATTTACACAGCTACTAGTAAGAAAGTAAATGCCAATCATAAAGCATACTCTTGCCAGGACTGTGGACTATCACTGTGAATCTTTTCTAATTTGACAGGTCAAACATTGTATGGTCTTTAATCAGAGTCTTTAATACCACTGAGCAGTGAGATGATATATAGTTACGGGAAGGCACCAAGAAAGATCTACTTTCCAAAACTGAAAACCCTGCAGATGCCATTTGAAACAGAATTACAGGTCTAGTTTTTAATCTAATATTGTTCCAGAGCTCTTTTATTTAGAAAAAAAAACATGTCAAGGTCAAATTTGGTAAAGCAGACGACTTTTTTCCTCTTGAAGTCTAACATTCATTGCCCCAGTTTGTAGTTCATTTAATGATTGATACTCATTTTATAAAGGAAGCCTGATTTGTTTAAATTACATATTTTTGAAATAGTTTCAATATTACTTTCTTTTGTTCCGGGAACATTTTTTTTTAATGTGTCAGGCACTAAGTTACATGCTGTGTTGGTGAATTAACTGGATATATTTGTATCCTCAGTTGGTGTTTCCTGTTTTGTTTGTTTCTCTACAAAGTTCTGAATATGACAAACCCACATTTCCCCAAACTTTAAACCTCCTACACTCACATCAGTGGAAGGTGGAAGTGCCTTCCCAATATCTTCTTTCCACTTTAAAGCCTTTAAGCCCAAAATCTGTGTGCTCAATCAAGGATGTTAATTGCATGAGAACAGGAAAATGGCATTTTCCTGAGCTGATATTCTATTAGATCTTAGTGAGAATGAATGGGAAGGGTGGAGAATGGCCTAAATATGTAGATTAGATTTGTCTGGAAAGGTAATGAACTTCTAGGTGAACATAAGCTAAAATCAGATTCCCAATAAAATTGGAAATAAGCCAGTTTCCAGCTCTCATTACCAAAATTTTATGTTTTCAATCTTTACTAATTTCATGCTGCAAGATGTTTATTCTGGCATGTCTTGGTGGATTCTGATTTTAAAAAAAAATAGAGTCCTCTAAATTGTATATATTCAGTTATAGAAAATTTAGAAAAGAGTATCATGGTCATATCTTATTGATAATTAATTTGTGTCTATATTACCAAAGTCTAATTCTATCACTCATGTAGTAGGCGATGAATGTATATATTTTTGGAAGAAAAAAAAGAAATAACTCTGTTTATAATTGTAACATGTATAGTATTATTATAGTCAAATTATTTTAAAATATTTAAGGACACTAATAATAGAACTCAATTAGAAGTTCAGATCGCTAATGTCACCCCAATACATTTTTAAAATTTTAAGTCATATTTGTTCCTTGCTATCATCACAATTGCTATAACCAACTAGTGAATGAACCTGCAGGAATATGTGGCTTGTTATTGGTCACAACAGTCAAAAAGTATGCATGTTAATACAGAGCCCCCCAGCCCCGGGGCACATGCACAATTATTGCTTCAATTTTCGGCACTTTAAGTTTATTTCCCCGAAGGGACTTCTCCATCCACATTAATTACAACAAAGTCAGTTCAGTGTTTGCTGAGCACCCACACTGTGCCGTGTGAAAATTAGGGGTTTTGTATAAGAAGAATATTAAAACAAAAGCACACAGAAAGACGCTGCCTGCTCGGAACTGATAGACTAAAAGTGGACAGAAATATTAATAAGAGATTTGAGGAGTTCAATAGTAAGAGTATGCATAATGTGCCTTGAACACGTATGTACAATATAACCCAATGAACACGGTTTTGCCCAGCTTTTGGAGTGAATGTCCTCTGCTTATATAAATCAGTGTCGAAGCAAGAAATGAAGCCCTCTTTGATAATATGGTGTGCCAATTATTTATTTAGGAACTAATTATAGATTTCTTTATGGTATTTATTGTATTGTTATTTTGTACTAGAGGCCCAGTGCATGACATTCAAGCACGCGTGGGGGTTCCCCTCAGCATGGTCTGTGCCCTTTACCACTCCAGAAGCCCTGGGGGGATGTCCTAAACTGGCAGTCAGATGACCATCCTTAGGGCTGCCTCGGAGGCGGGAGAGGCTCCCGCCACCACTGTTGCACTTGCCAGCTGTGAGCCCGGATTCTGGCTGAGCAGCCACTCCCCCTGTGGGAGTGCACTGACCACCAAAGGCAGCTCCTGCATGGAGCGTCTGCCCCCTGGTGGTCAGTGTGCATCATAGCGACCGGTCATTTTGACATTTGGTTGATCTGCATATTATCCTTTCATTATAATAGGATGGTTTGCTACTTTTGTCTGTATTTATGACTATTTCCCCCGTTGTATAGCAAGCTCTTTATGCTCTGAACACAAACATTTATCTACTGAAATGATTTCACTTGTAAAATAGAAGGACACTGGTACAAAGCTGGTGTCTTCATTCCTTCCATTCTCGGTTAGGCATATCTTTGACATCCCAACGTAATAAATTTAAGAATAACTTTTTTTAAAATTGAGGTCTGTATATTTCACTCCCCCAGACTGAATTACTTAAAGCCAGTGACTAGGTTACATAGATTGGGTTGCCAAATCTAGAAAACTATATACTGGCTGGTAAAATTTGAATTTCACATAAATACTAATTTTCAACATAAGTATATGCCTAATATTTCATAGACATACTTATATAGTTATACTAATATTTATATTAATACTTACATGTGCATTTTAAAATCATTCAATGCTTACCTGAAAATGAACTTAACTGGCTACTTTGTATTTTTGTTTTGCACCCAAATATAGATTGACCTAAAAAAAAAAAACCATTGTGGTAAATAATCATTTTTTCTTTCTTCCATGTGGTTTGCTCAGGCTGCTCATCACAGGTCTGCATGGGGCCAATCACACGGCATTGTTGTGACTCTTGTGAATGAGAGGGATCTTGAACCTACAGCTATGTGGGTGGCACCCGATGAGACCAACGGGAAGTGCGGGGTTTTATTCCCAGCAGGCCATAGTGCTGCTGCACCGAATGTGCGCTTCTCGCGGTGCAATGGGCTCAGTGTGACCACCAGCTCGGAGCCAGGTGGCATGTTTAGGAGATTGTGGGAGACAGAGGAATGACGATCATCTTCAGAGTTGCAGAGAGCAATAGGTTTCAGACTTAAAGAATCTGATATTCATCTTTCTTTTTCAGGAAAGAGGCTTTTATAACTAAGTTTTACCCTTTAGAAACCACTCAAAGTTCAACTGTAATGTGGTGTGGAACCTGACAATTGAAGAGGCAGTGACACAGTGTACAACTAATGCCACTGGGAGAGATTCAGGCAGAACGGGTGTGATTGATTCCCCAGCACCACGCCCACGGGCCATGCCAGCAGCCTCAAGAGGGCACAGGGTGGCTTTAGCTTGACCCCTCAGATAATTGCATTTGCCCTTCCCTCAATCCTTAATATTACCTATGGAGTTATATAAAATGCAGTTTCAAGCCTAGCCTTCCAACTATCTTGACACTTTTAATGCTTTCCCGTAAAGAAGTTTAAGACCACCCCTGCAATTGTGAGTCCCTGTGCACAGTCATCTTTGAAGCTCGTTTTCTACATCTGCTGTCACATACAATGTAGGGTTATCGTACCATTTAAAGCTAATGGATATGATGAGCCTTCCCCCTATCAGGCATTGGAAAAATATTGTTACAAATATTAGTTATGTTTGACCCAAATACAGCTTACATGTGTTAGTTTGTCTCTTCTCCATGTATGTGAGTTTCTGTGCACTATAAATCCCTCTGTCTTTGCAGCCCAGTGTGTCACAAAGATTCTTCTCCTCTCTTTGAGGATTCAGTTGACAACCCCTTCAGCGTGCCTAGCGTATATCACCTTCAGGTAAGCAGAGATTTTAGACAAAATAAAGAGATTAGTATTGGGGAATCTACCTACCTAATGAAGTCCCAGATTCACAGAGTATATGCTACCAATGAGACCACTGTTTCCAAAATACATAGGTTTTTCCTTAAGATTTTATAGAGCTCTATTGTTTTGTGAGTTTATTATTAAAGAGTTTTGATGCCTATGATTTTAAAAATAATTTATTCCCTCCAGGCCTACATAGTCAGTAATATAAATAACTATTTTCACAGTTGTTCACATACTTCACCCATCTAATATATATCACTTTACATTATATTTTGACTGTTAAAATAAACAAAAATTAGCAGAGAAAAAAATATGAGGGGGGAATGGCTTCGTGTTAAGTAACTACATCAGAAATGGGTGTTAAAACGTACTTGACTGTTCAAGTATCTGAAAACATACAACACCATTAAAGTCATTGGATCTAAAATTGATTAAGCAATAAGTAACTTTGTCCTTATTAATATTTCAAAACTCACACATGGATAAAAATTTCTTTAATCATCAGGTTAAAATGAATATATTCTTCATTTTTAAAATGTGTTCATAAATGATTCTGTGACCAGATAATATAAGCTCTGGATTCCATAAATATCCTGAGGGAACAGTGAATTATTGTTTTGTATAATAAGAGCTATGGCAAAAGTTCAATTCACAGAATAATCAAAATATGATTTATCAAGGCAGGAAAAGACAGGGTATCTAAACGTCCCCCGGAAGCCATGTCCATTCAGTATGTAATGTCACTGTCCTAGGTATAAGTTATTGCACAGTCATAAAACTGACAAGAGTATCAAAATATCACTCATATTAATGATATAACAATAATATAGTAATAGCAATGGCTACCATGCATTGAACTTTGATTAGCCAGATATTGTTAAACTAGTGGCTTGGTGCACGAAATTCATGCACAGGGAGGTGTCCCTCAGCCTGGCCTGCACTCTCTCTAACCTGGGACCCATGGAGATATATCCAACTGTAAGGGGATGTCCCTGTGGGGTTGGGCCTAAACCAGCAGCAGTTGGACATCCCTCTTGCAATCCAGGACCACTGGCTCCTAACCACTCACCTGCCAGGCTCCCCAGTCACCCCTAACCACTCTGCCTGTTGGCCTGCTAGCCCTCAACTGCCCTCCCTGCTGGCCAGATCACCCCCAATTGCCCCCCCTGCTGGCCTAATCGCTCCCAAATCCCCTCCCATACTGGCCTCATGGCCCCCCACTGCCCTCCCCAGCTGGCCTCATGGCCCACAACTGCCTTCTCTGGCCAGGCACTGAATGCTTGCCTCGTCACCAGGGTGACGAAGCAAGCATTCCACTAGACTGCTCATGCTGCCTGCTCTCAGTGGCTGTCCCCCCTGGGGACTGGTGGACTCCATCAAGGCTGAGAGGACTGGACACCACCATCTTTTGGCTATGGGCACCACCATCTTTGTGGTAGAGTGATAGTCAATTTGCATATTTCCTCTTTATTAGATAATATGTTTAATATACCATATTTTATTAATTTTATGATGTATATTTTTAACATTTTAATAACAATTGAAATGGGTTCTTCTTAAAAATTAATGATCTCTTACAGCCTTCATGTGTGAGACAACAATTACCTACTCCACATTGTCCACAAATGTATATAAACTTAATTATTGCTATTCAAATTGTTCTCATTTCAACCTACTTGATATTACCACACATGTTAAACTTAATTGCTATTTTTAATAAGTAAAAAAAAGTATTATACTGGGTCAAGGTAAAAAGTAATGATTGAGAAGAATTATTATGTATGCAAACTGGCAGAGATACAAAATAGTATATCTAGATACACATAGAAATAAACTCTGTATCTAATATTTGTGAATGAAACATTTATCAGAAGCATGAACACAATTTCACATTTTCTTGAAAAGTCACAACCAAATTCTTTCTAAGAAAGGAGGGTACCCATAACTGTAATAATTCCCATTATATATTGTGTGTGAGCTGTGTAAGAAAGCATTGCTTATTGTAAGCAAAGCCCTACAACCACAAAGTGGCAATATGATGGGATCTCTTAAAACAGGTTAGCAAGACTTCAAATAAACCAAAGACAGATCTAATTGGTTTTCCCATGGAACAAGGCCATCATTAAGATATTGAACACACTGCCAGCCAGTTTTCTCAGTGGTTAGAGCATTGCCCCATGGACTGAAGGGTCTTGGGTTCAATTCCAGTTAAGGGCATATACCTCAGTTATGGGTGTGAGATGCAACCAACTGATGTGTCTCTTTCATGTAGATGTTATTCTCTCTCTCTCTCTCCCCTCCCCACCTACCTTCTTTCCACTTTCTCTAAAATTCAATGGAACAATTTCCTTGGGTGAGAATTAAAAAAACAAACGAAAAACATTGAAGACCAGTTTGTCAAAAACTGTCTATTGACTTAGATCTGTGATTGAAATGATAAGAAAAAATAAAATTTATGTTTTATCCTATCTAATAAAAGGTAATATGCAAAATGACCATCACTCCAACACACAAGATTGCCGCCCCCATGTGGTCAAAGTTGGCAGCCCCCATGTGGACACAAGATGGCCACCACAAGATGGCCAGCAGGGAAAGGCAGTTGTGGGCAATCAGGCCAGCAGGGGAGGACAGTTGGGGGACCAGCCCTTCAAGGGAAGGCAATTTGGGGGGACCAGGCCTCCAGGGGAGGGCAGTTGGGGGGAATCAGGCCTTCAGGGGAGGGCAGTTTGGAGGGGATCAGGCCTGCAGGGGAGGGAAATTGGGGGCAATTGGGCCTTCAGGGAAGCAGTTAGGCATTGATCAGGCTGGCAGGGAATGGTTAGGAGGTGATCAGGCTGGAAGGCAGAAGCAATTAAGGACAGTCAGCCAGGCAGACAAGTGGCTGGGAGCCAGCAGTCCTGGACTCTGAGGGATTTCCGATTGCCCATGTAGGCCTGATTCCAGCAGGATTGGGCCTAAACGGGCAGTTGGACATCCCTCGAGGGGTCCCAGATTGGAAAGGGTGCAGGCTGGGCTGAGGGACACATACACCTCCTCCCATGCACAAATTTTGTACACTGGGCCTCTAGTTAAATAATATATTGCTAGCATCCAACATTTCCAGAATGAGTGTCAACATGGGAGAAAACACCAGAAATAATTGTGAATCATTCTTTTAAGAAATGCTTCAGCATCAACACTTTTGATGCACAGAGAATGGTACTATTATAAATACACACACACACACACACACACACACACACACACACACACAGATTAACCAAAGAATTTGTATACAATTGTGCATAGCCCATGGACACAGACAGTAGTGCTGTGAAGGCCTGCATTATGGCAGGAGCCCAGTGGAGTTGGAGCAAAGGGAGGAAATGGAGGACATCTGCAATACTCTCAACAACAAAAATAAATTTAAAAATAAAATGTGCAGGTTTATTATATATAAATGTATTTGTTGATTTTCAAAAGATAGAGGAAAAGAGAGAAAATACCATTTGTCATTCCACTTATTAGTGCATTCACTCATTAATTCTTGTATGTCCCCTGACCACCAGGGATCAAACCCACAACCTTGACATATTAGGATGATGCTCTAACCAATTGAGCTATCTGCTGCAGACACTTTCCTTATATTTTATAAGTTTCTGACTCAGTAAATAAATGACATTTTTTCAGTACATGATCCTCTGTGCTCTTATTCCAACTTCTGTATCTGACTGTGTCTAACGTGGTGACTTAATCTATATGAAGTAAAGAACCTATTTTGGGAGAAGGTAGCCAGCCAATAAATGGATTTTCCAGTAGCGAGAACCATTCTATGAAAGAAAACAATACCTAAACTTAAATAGGGGGACATTTTCTACCTCAAATTGCACTTAAGAGATAAAAAAAATACATAAAGGCATTACATTTTGATTTAAGAAAAAAACAAAAACAGGCTGTAAATAATGCAGATAATGTAATCATAGTCATTTCGCTTCTCACCTGCCCCACTTTTCTATACAAACAAGGAAAGACTCAGTTATAACTATTTTTTATAATGTTCTATATTCTAATATTTCTGTGAAAAGCTTACCCACATGCACCTAAAAGCCTGAAAAAAAATGTATCCTCTTTTATGAAAATTAAGAAACCTACACAATTAAAGTGCAAGCAAAGTTTTGTTAAAAGGAAGACCACAGGAATGAACAATTCTGTCAGAATGGAATTTCATTCTAAATAAGTAAATTGCTGTGAATCAAATTTCCATCTTACAGAGCAAATACCCCGCTTCCCATCTTTCCTTATCAAACCTGTCAAGTGTCAGGCAGGGAATTAGTATGTGAAGAGAAATGTTTTATACGGGCAGGTGTTCTGTGAATGTCTTTGACTGACAAGAATCCTGCTAAAACCTGGACTGGGGAAATTAAACCCTACTGTTTGTTGTCATTTAAATTTGAGGGATGGTGGGAAGCGCCTCTCTCTTAGAATCTCTCTCCCTTGGCCTGTCAAACTGCCTATAATTTCACCATTAGAAACTCACTCCTTCCAGCCAGCTGAGGCTGTGAATGAGCAAAGACACGGAAGGGACAAATATGTGCACGCATGCCCAGACCTGAAAGCCTCTGATAGGCCTGAATGCTGGACAAAAGGAAATGCCATCGCCACACTGGGAAGGCTTTCAGCTCTCAAAATTGTTCAGTGACACCATTTAGGTAAAATGTTCATCCGATAAAACAAAAGTATGCCCACTATTATAGCATTACCAAAGGTGCCAAAGTGATAGAAGTTCAATCATTTAGTATTGTTTCAATCTATTCCATTACTGTGTAAAAAAGTGGGGTTTTTTTAGAATGCAGAATCAGTGATCATTTAAAAAAAAAAAAACACAGTTTAACTGAGGTTATTAAAAATGAGTGAGTTGCCTTTCCAGTGGTCAGCAAACTCATTAGCAACAGAGCCAAATATCAACAGTACAATGATTAAAGTTTCTTTTGAAAGCCAACTTTTTTAAACTTAAACTTGTTTTAAGGCCACTTCTTCAAAATAGACTCACCCAGGCCATGGTATTTTGTGGAAGAGCCACACTACAGGGGCCAAAGAGCCACATGTGGCTCGCGAGCCTCAGTTTGCCAACCACTCTAGCTGGTTTGGCTCAGTGGACAGAGTGCCAGCCTGTGGACCAAAGGGTCCCAAGGGCATGAACCTTGGTTGCAGGCTCCTCCCACCTGGGCCCTGCTTGTGCAGGAGGCAACCAATCAGTGTGTTTCTCTCACTCTGATGTTTCTCTCTGTCTTTCTCTCTATCTTCCACGCTCCCTAAAAATTAATGGAAAAACATCCTTGGGTGAGAATTAACAAAAGAAAAAAGAAGGAAAAAAAAGAGTGAGTCAAGTATGTTAGTGAGCCTGTTTGTGTGTTTGTGCACATAAGTGAGAGGTGGGAGACATTTCGGTGTCCAATTTTAAGGGACATGCTGACGAGACTGTTATTAGCATATCGTAGCTTATACCCACGGAGAGCCAAGGTTTTAATTATTCACAGCCTAAGGCTCTGGAGTCACATAACAGCAGCAAACATACACAGCAATTAATAAACAGCCAAAAGCCAATGCTTCTGTTGCTCCGACGCCCGGGAATGGGGCCCAGGGCACTGCCAGGCCCACCCAGGAAAGCAGCTTTATTTTTTTATATATAAAATATATGTTATTGATTTTTTACAGAGAGGAAGAGAGAGGGATAGAGAGTTGGAAACATCAAAGAGAGAGAGTCATCGATTAGCTGCCTCTTGCACACCTCCTACTGGGGATGTGCCCACAACCAAGGTACATGCCCTTGACCGGAATCGAACCCGGGACCCTTCAGTCCGCCGGGTCGACGCTCTATCCACTGAGCCAAACCGGTTTCGGCCAGGAAAGCAGTTTTAAACGCCCAGCCTACTGTAAATCTCAGCTGTGTCTGCACAGGGCCTGGCCTCGCCATAAGCCATCCATCCTTCTGCCAGGTAATCCCAACTAAAATCCGTGAAGAGGCACGGGCTGAATTATGGTTGCTTCTTGCTTGAACTCCCCTGAGGTTTGCCGTTGGCTGGGCATTCTCCTTCGCCTGTTCCTGATGCTCGTGGACTCCGATGTGGCTGCAGCATCCACGACATAAAGTGATCATCTCAGCACATTCTTTGTATTTTGCTATTAAGTAGATGGCGGGGGGGTGTCCAATACCCAATGAAAGCACTCAGTCTTTTATTCTTGGGACGTGTGTTACACCCATGTAATGCCATGTGCTCCGAAAAAGTGCCTTCCTTCTTTCTTCCCCATGACCTGTAGAAACTATTGCCCTCGATTGCTTTTCATTCGGAGTCCACATTTGCTAAAATGGGAATATACTCCAAAACCTTTACAGAGAGTGGGAGAGAGACTCATCCTGAATGCGTTTCGTCAACCTTCCTAGTATTTTTTTTTTCCCTTCCGTTCAAGGGGCAGTCTCTTCAAATACACGCTGTGCTCTTGACAGCTCTGCCGTGATTGGGTGCAACAGGATATAGTGCCTGGCCTATAAAACCCACCAACTCTTCCAGGCAATATTCATTTTATAACCAACATAAATAAAAATAAAATAACCCCTTGAACATGTTGTTCACATGCTGCCTGGTTGCACAGCCAGCAATTTCTTAGATCCTTTCATTAGAAAACTTTTGCTTTCTGCTCTACCATAAACCATCTGCAATCTGACTCTGATTATACTGTCTTTTGTTGAATAAGAAAATGTAGGTGTTGTTTGGGATTGTATTTTTCAGATATTAGAGATAAATTAATCAAGATATAACAAGTATATTTTGATGCAGAAACTATTGGATTCTCATATGAGATAAAGCCTTTCAAGGGAAGAGGAAATGTTCTGCCCTAATGACCAATCATTCCCCGGGCCTGGCTGTGATGGAACTGCGCAGTGACCATTGCTCAATGATCTAGACTTTTGAGTGATTACAGTAACCACAACCTTGCTGAATTTAAATCCTAACTATTAGAGTTGGACCAGGTAATTCAGGAGGCTAGAGAAGTCAGAGAAATCATCACTTGTAGTAGATTGTATAGCCTCGGTCCAGTCAAGAGCAGCCTGATTGTCACCGTTGCCTGAAAGCTGATTGGGACACTGAGAGAGAGAAAGTTGGGAAATCTCTCTTGCTTGGGAACATTTGTAAGTACGATAAAAGTTTTCCTGAAGGGGCAGGAAATCACTAGGCATGAATGGAATGAGGCTATACTGCAAGAAAAGGCCACAGAGGAGGGGTAGGAATTAAGTGGAAGAGGGATATTCTGATGAGGCCATTCCTATTGAACTTAATTGAATATCTCTCATAATTTTTCAACACTGAAGGACTTTATTTAATCTACTAATTTAATATGAGTTTGGGTTATTTAAAAGCAGATTTTAATTCTTTTACTGTGAAACCCTTAAAGTATTTTTAAGAACTAAATAACCCTTACAAGTTTTTAAGTAGACATCTAAAAGGTTTTTATAATTTAATTGTGGCATATGGTATAATTTATGTGTATTATAAATATTGTGTATTATATGTGTATTATAAATATCTATTGTGTATTATAAATATCTAAATTCACACTATTATACTGTAACCTTTTAAATGTATACAACTGAGTATAAAATCATATCATTTTATATACTCCTCAGTCCCTTAAAATTAAATTATAGTCAAAAGTAATATAATAGTCAAAATTTATAATTCCCAACTTACTTAATTCACAATATATAAGAATAAGTGGGACAACTAAAAAAGTGTAATAGGACTACTAATAGGAGAAGAAGAAAATAAAGGAACAGAGGAAATACTTAAAATAATAATTGAGAATTTCCTCAAGTTAATGTCAGACACCAAATCACAGATCTAAGAAGTCAGAGAGACCTAAAAGGGAAGAAAAAAGTTTTCTCAGAAAAATAAAACAATAAAAGATTTTCAAAAAATTCAGAGAAGGTGGTAAAACAATTTACTAATAGAAGAACAAAGATAAGAATAACAACTTCTCAGAAACCATGCAAGCAATAAAAGAGTGGAATAAAAATGTGTCTTTATTTTATTAAAAATGTTATTTTATTTATTTTATAAAAATTTTACTTCAAAAAAATAAATCCCACCAACCTCTGTACCCTGTGAATTTATAATTCAAATGTTTAGAAGAATTAAGGACTTTTTAGAGACAAATAATATACACCAAAAACTTGGATCTATATAAAGAACTTCAAAGAAGGAATAAGGTAAAATAAAGACATTTTTCTTTTTTGTCATTCATGTAACAGAAATGCTTTGTTCAAGTTAATATCAACAATGTATTCATATATATATATATATATATATATATATATATATATATATATACACACACACACACACACACACAGGGAAAATCAATAACAGCAGTGATACAAGGGATTGAAAGAAAGAGTTAATCCAACTATATCAATAACTAGAGGCCCAATGCACGAAATTCTTGCAAGGGCCTTGGCCTCGGCCCCTGCCCACTGCCACCATGGCTGGGGTCTCTGCTGCATCTGCCATGGCCCCAACCACCGCAGCTTTGTCTGGAAGGAAGGACCTCTAGTCTAATTAGCATATTACACTTTTATTATTATAGATCATTTTGAATGTCAATGGTCTAAATGCACCAGTTATAAGACAGAGATTCTCAGAGTGGAATAAAATACAGCCCATCCACTGGGATGCCTCAGAGATACTGTGGCTTTGGTTGCAGACCACCACAATGGGGTGAACATAGCGATAGAGCAAGTCACACAAGTTTTTGCTTTCCTATTGGATATAAAAGTTATGTTGATACTATACAGTAGTCTAGGAATTGAGCAATAAGTAGAATTCTATCTAAAAATAATATACATATTTCTAAAAATATTTTATTGACTTTTAGAGAAAGAAGAAGGGTGGGGGATAAAGAGATAAAAATAGTGATGAGAGAGACATCAATTGGCTGCCTCCTACTAGGGATCAAGATCCCAACCTGGGCTTGTGTCCTGACCAGGAATCAAACCAGTGATCTCAGTTCATGGGTTGACAGCTCAACCACTGAGCAACACTGGCCAGGCTCAATGTGCATGCTTTAATTTACAAAATATTTTGCTAAAAATTATAACTGTCATCTTACCCTCCAGCAAGTTGTATTCTTTTAACTGTCATCTGACCCTCCATCCAGTTGTAAACTTTCAATTTGTAAAAAAGCACAAGTGCAATAAAATGAGCTATGTCTTATATGTTGCTTGAGAGCAAACCACTTTATATATGAAGACAAATATGAATGAAAAGTGAATGGATGGAGGAAAATATTAAGGAATAGTTACATTAATTTCAGACAGAGCAGACTTCAAAATAAGGACAATTATCAGAGATAAAGAAAAACATCAGATAACATCAATGGATTAATTCTTTAAGAAGACATAAATGATCCTTAATATGTATAAACCTAACAACATAAAAGTAAATTACATGATGCAAAAATATATAGAACTATAAAGAAAATAGGTGGATCCACTATTACATCTGGATAATTCAAAATCCCCCATTCAGAAACAGATTCAGCAGTCAGAAAATCAGTAATGACATAGTGAAACCTATAGACAACATCAATCAAGTAGATATAATGGATATTTATAGACTTCTTTATCTAGTCATAGCAGAATACACAGTTTTCTTTAGCTTTCATGGAACACAACAAAATAGACCTCATTCCTGGGGAACAGAAAAAAAAGAGGACTTACCAACCTTTTTTAATTAAAAATTATCCAATCTGTTCTCAGACCACAATGGAATTAAACAAGAAATCAATAACAGAAATATAACTGAAAAGTCTCCAAGTATGTGAGTATTAAACAACACACTTCTAAACAATACATGGATCAAATAAGTAATCTCAAAACAACAAAATATTTTTAACTAAATGAAAATAAAACAAAATTGGTCCAAATTTGTGGAATGTAGTGATGCAGGGAAATGTATAGCATTAAATAAATGCATATGTTAGTAAAGAAGAAAGATCTAAAATTAACAATTTAAATTTCTCATAGGAAACAAAAAAATAAGTACAAATTAAATCTAAAATAAATAGGAAAAATATAATAAGAATTTGAAATCAGGAAATCAATAGAAAAAAATTAATAAAACTAAAAGCTGCTTCTTTGGAATGCTCAGTAAAAAGTATAAACCTCTTGCCTTAAATAAAGGAGTGGGACAATACAAACTATTATCAGGAATGAAAGAATAGATATCACTACAGATTCCAGGGACACTAAAACAAAATACTAAAGGTACACTGTGAACAACTCTATGCCCACAAATTTGATAACCTACATGAAATGGATCAATTCCTTGAACTAAACACTCTCCAGAACTCATGAGAGAAGAAATAAATAACCTGAATAGGTCTATATCTATTAAAAAATTGAATCAATAAATAATAACCTTCCAAAACAAAGAGCACCAGGCCCAAAGGGTTTCACTAGTAAATTCTACCAAACATTTAAGAAAGGGGTCATACTAATTTTCTATAATCTCTTTTGAAGAATAGAGGCAGAGGAAATACATCCTAATTCATCCTATAATGCTAGGATTACCCCAATATGAAAACCAGACCAAAAAAATAATAATAATAAAACAACACCTAGATTTATATATCTCATGAGCATAGATTTAAAAATTCTCAGTAAAATACTAACAGATTTAATTGAACATGTTATAAAAATAATTATTCATCATAACTAAATGGGATTTATCCTACTTATGCAAGGCAGTTTCAACTTTCAAAAATCAGTGAATATAGTCCATCACATAAACAAGTTGAAAAAAAATAACATGATCTATCAATAAATGCTGAAATCCAACAACAAACCTTCAGGATAAAACTTGGAATATAAGGAAACTTCCTCAACTTGTTACAATGAATATCTACAAAATAATGGACAGCTAGCATCATACTTAACAGTGAAAAACTAAGATCAGATACAAGGAAAGGATATCTTCTCTTACTACTTATCTATACTAATAAAAGTGTAATATGCTAATTAGACCAGGAGACCTTCCAAACCTTTTTCCAAACAAAGCCATGGTGACGGGTCTGAGGCAGAGGTGGTTAGGGGTGATCAGGCCAGGAGGGGAGGGTAGTTGGGGGCAAGCAGGCAGACAGGAGGGAAGTTGGGGGCAATCAGGCCAGCAAGTGGGGGCAGTTGGGGGTGAGAAGGCAGTTGGGGGTGAACAGGCCAGCAGACAGAATGGTTAGGGGTGATCAGGTAGGCAGACAGGTGAGTGGTTAGGAGTCAGCAGTCCTGGATTACGAGGGGGGATGTCCAACTGCCGGTTTAGGCCCGATCCCTGTGATAAGGCCTAAACCAACAACTGGACATCCCCTGAGGGGTCTCAGATTGGAAAGGGTACAGGCCAGGATGAGGGACACCTCCCCATTCATGAATTTTGTGCACCAAGCCACTAGTTTTAAAATAATCTCATAAATCCTAGCTATTTCAACAAAGCAATAAAATAAAATAAATAGTATACAGATTGAAAAGGAAACACAAAACTACCTTTGTCCACAGATGACATGATCATTTATGTAGAAAATCTGAAAAAAATGACAAAAAATCTTCTAGAACTACTAAATGATTATAACAAGGCTGAAAAGAAGATGTTAATATACCAAAATCAACTGTGTTCCTATATATTAGCAATGAACAAGTGGAATTTGAAATTGAAAAGAATTATGATGTATGACCTAATGAGTTTTTTTCCTAGTTATCCAATGTTCTAAAATCAACATAATTCCTCCTGGCTGCTGTGGCTCTGTTAGTTGGAGTGCCGTCCTATGCACTGAAGGGTCTTGGGTTTGATTCCAATGGGGGCAAATGCCTGGGTGGGTTTTGGTCTGGTCTGGTTGGAGCATGCAGGAGAAACATGTTTCTCTCATCTCTCTCTCTCTCTCTCTCTCTCTCTCTCTCTCTCTCTCTCCTTTCTCTCTCCTCAAAATATAACCTCAGGTGAGAATAAAAAATTAAAACATAATTCATCATATCAAGGAGCTAAAGATGAAAAATTGGGTAACCATTGATGCACAGTGTTTTTAAGACATGCAATGTATACTTGTAATACAAATGCTCAATCAGTTAGGAATAGAGAGAAATGTCTTCAACATAATTTACACTTAATGGTAAAAGACTGGATGTATTTTTATAAGAACAAGGGAACATATTCACTCTCCCCATTCTAATTCATTATATTGCTGGAAGTTCTACTCAGTGCAATAAGGCAATAAAAAAGTTATAAAAATATAGATTAAAAAGCAAGACATAAAATTACTACTTGCAGTTGACAAATAATAATTCTCTACACAGAAAATTCCAAGGAATCTATGTAAAAAAAAAAAATTCCAAGCTTCTAAAACTGATGAGAGAATTCAACTAGGTCAAAGAATATCCAATCTACTAGTAAAACTAATTGTATATCTAAATATTAATAATTAACATATGAAAATAAAAATTACAAACGTTTTATCATTTACAATTGCTCTAAAGAAAATTAAATGATTACCTATACACTTAACAAACCATAAACAGGAAATTCTGTGCTAGGGATAACTAATTGCTGATTCAAAAAATCAAACAAAACTTAAATAAAAGGAGAGGCATATTGTGTTCTCAGATTGGAAGACTCAGCAATTTTTACCTAAATCAATCTTTTATAGTCATAGACAAGTTTATTTTATAGTGGAAAGGCACAGACCCTAGAATAGCTAAAACAATGTTGCCCAGAAGAATCAAGTTAGAGGAACCACCTTACCCAACATTAATACACTTGAGGTCCAGTGCATGACATCCATGCATTCGAGGTCTCTTAGCCCAGCCTAAGCCCTCTTCCAGTCTGGGAGCCCTTGGGGGATGTCCAAATGATAGCTTAGGCCCACACAATCTGGGAAGTGGGCCTAAACTGACAGTCAGACATCCTTAGTGCTGCTGTGGAAGCAAGAAAGGCTCCCGCCACTACTGTTTCACTTGCCAGCTGTGAGCCCACTTCTGGTTGAGTGGTGCTCCCCCTATGGGAGGGCACTGACTACCAGGGGGAAGCTCTTGCATTGAGCATCTTCCCCCTGGTGGTCAGTGCACATTACAGTGACCAGTCGTTCTGCTATAGGGCCGAAACAGGCTCTCTGACATCCCCCAAGGGGTCCTGAATTGCAAGAGGGTGCAGGCCAGGCTAAGGGACCTCACCAGTGCACAATCAGGGCTGGGGAGGGACACGGGGGCTTGGCCAGCTGGGGATGGACTTCAGGAGGGCTCCAGGGTATGTTTGGCTTGTCTGGTTCAGTCCCAATCAGCCAGACCCCAGCAATAAGCTAACCTACCAATTGGAGCATCTACCCCTGATTGTCAATGCCTGTCATAGCAACTGGTTAACTGTCTGCCCCCTGGTGGTCAGTGCATGTCATAGTGAACAATTGAGCAGCCTTAACATATCATTAGCATGTTATACTTTGATTGGTTGGATGGCCAACTGGATGACTGGACACGTAGCATATTAGGCTTGTATATAGCTACAGAAATAAAGACTTTGTCTTATTGGAAGAAGGACAGACACAGATCAATGGGACAGAATAAAGAATCCAGAGATAAAACTATAAAAATGTATTAATTGATTTTTTACAAAAGTAATTCAATGAAGGTAAGATAGCTGATACTGGAGCAATTGTACATTAACCTCAAACCAATCCACACACCTTATAAAGATTAATTTAAAATAAGTTATGAACTTAAAAAATGTGAAACTATACAACTTTTAGAAAGGCACATAGGAGAAAATATTCAGTATCTAGAACTAGGCAAAGAGCTTTTAGACTTAATACTAAAAGCATTACCAGTAAAATGAAAAATTGATACATTGGATTTCATCACATATAAAATATTTGCTCTTACAAGCCCATGGTAAAAAGAATGAAAAGACAAGTTTCACAGCTTGAGAAAATTTGTAAACCATCTGTGGTAGGTTGAATAATCTCTCCCACAAAGATCCCTGTGCCTTAACCCAAGGAATCTGTGAATATTATATGGCAAAAGTGACTTTGCACATATGATGGGGAAATTATCTTGCATTATGGGAGGAGGATTATGGAGGACGATGTAATTAATGATCTTATAAGAAGGACACAGAGGGCCAACACGGGGAAAGACAATGTGATGATGGAAGTAGAGATTGGAGTGCTGCAGTCACAAGTCAGGAAATGCAGGAGTCCTCTGAAGCCAGAAGAGGCAAGGAATACATTCCCCCCTGTAGACTTCAAAAGGAACCATCCCTGCTGATACTTTGGATTTAGCTTTGTATGCCTCAATTTGGACTTCTGACCAAAATGTAGAATGATGAATTGTGGAGAGCAGTTATAGCATTTAGAGAGGATCACGCCTTGGACTGACAAGAGTGCATGATCTTCTTGTGACAAAGCCACATCCTATATAATAAAGAGGTAATATGCAAATTGACCCTCATGCCCTTACAAGATAGCTACCTATGACCAGGCTGGCAGGAGGGTTAGTAAGGGACAACCAAATGACTAAACAGCAGGCTGCATAGGGTGCCCAAGCCAGTGGAGGGGTGGGGGGGAGAGCAGTTGAGGGTGACCTGGTCAGCATGGAAGGGGAGGGGTGCAGTTAGGAGCGACCAGGCAAGCAAGTAGGTGAGCGATTAGGAGCCAGTGATCCAGGATTGTTAGAGAAATGTCTGACTGCCAGTTTAGGCCCAATCCCCAGGATCACCTAAATCAATAGTCAGACATTCTCCAAAGGGTCGTGGATTGAAGAGGGCAAGGCCGGGCTGAGGGGACACTCCCCCATGCATAAATTTCATGCACCAAGCCTCTACTATACTATAAGTCCCCACTTGGAGGTCAAAGCCCTCCAAGCATAATTATAGCTCGAAGCCATGATTACATGTGAGCTTGATCTTATAGCCCAACCTTGTAGCTGAGGGATGTGGGCTGTAGGAGATACAGAAAGTGCTGCCAAAACAAAGCTTGACAGTGTTCAGAGAATTTCTATAACAGGAAAGAAGCAGATTTGAAACTCGCAAGAACATTGTAAATATCTTGACCACTCCTTTATCTTGCTTTCTGTGATCTGACTATAAAATATTCATCTTATTTTATAGGCTCACTGTGTCCTCATCCAGGTTCAGGGATCAGGGATCCACCTGGCCCCAACTATATTCTCTTACCTGTTTTCTTTAATTCTTCATTGTCTCTCCTCAGGTTCACCATTGGCCATGCTAGACCCAGTTCAATGAATTTCTATTGCTTTAAATCACTAAATTGGAGAGAATTTGGCACAGCAACAAGAAGCTAATATAACACATACCTAGCAAAAATAGTATCTAGATTATATAAATAAATCTCAAAACTTAGTACAATTAGAAATAGTCTAATTAGAAAATGGGCAAAAAACATGAGACATTTTACTGAATATAATATACAAATACCAAATAAGCACACGAAAACATGGTCAACATCATTAGCCATCAGAGAAATGTTAATTACTAACATAATTAAAAATAATACCAAGAGAATAACATAAGATATCTCTATACATTCATCAGAATGGCTTATTTTTAATTATTTTAAAGAATTTATCTGTATTGTTGAAAGTACTATAGATGTCCTTTTTTTTTCTCCCATTGGCCCCCTCCACCCCATTCCTGCCCCCTCCCCAGGCCATCACTGTACTATTGTCTGTCCATGGGTTGTTCATATATACATGTAAATTATTTGGTTAATCTCTTACCATTCACCCCCCTTCCCTCTGAAATGTGTCAATCTGTTGTATGCTTTAATTTTTTTTTATATATTTTGTTCATCCGTTGTTTGTTAGATTTCACATAAAAGTGAGATCATGTGATACTTATCTTTCTCTGGCTGACTCATTTTATTAGCATAATCTCCTGGTCCCTCCATACTGTCTCAAAGGGTGAGAAATACTTCTTTTTTAAGAGCTGTATAGTATTCCATTGTGTAAATGTACCACATATTCTTTATCCACTCATCTACTGATAGGCACTTGGGAATAGGTTGGGTTTTTTTTTAAGTTACAACACCAAATGTTAGCAAGCATGTGCACACAGGAAATTGATCATTCAGATATTGCTGATGGGAATGTAAAATTTTAATTCTGAAAAAAATTTTTCATTTTCTTATAAAAATAAACATGTAGTTACCAAATGACTCAGCAACCCGTACCCTTGAGTATTTATACTAGAGAACTTAAACCTGCATACACACAAAAACCTATGCATGAGTGTTTATAGCAGCTTTATTTGAATAGCCAAATAATTAGTCCAAATTTCTTTGACATATTATGTAAACTTCAGTGTATACAGAATGGAATACTCCATATAAAAAAAAGAAATGAACTACTGGTATATGCCACAATTTGGGTACATCTCCAGGGAACTAGTTTAGTAAAGAAAATATTTAAAAATATTATATACTATATAATTCAGTAATATAACATTTGGAACTGTCTAATTTTTAGAAATGGAGGACAGATTATTGCTTATCAGAGGTAGCAAAGTGTGAGAGAGGTGGTGGATATGGTTATATAAACAAAATCCATGGGATCCTTACTATGATGGAACTGTTCAGAATCTTGGCTGATTTGGTAGATATACAATGTAGATGTGATAAAATGGCATGTAGCTAAATACGCACACACACACACGCACACAGACACACATCAGCTGAAGAAATTCAAATTAGGTCATTGGGTTGCATCAATGTCAATACCCAATAGTTGTTATACTATAGTTTTTCAGAATGTTAATACTGGAAGAACTGGTTAAGTGTACACATGTATGGGATATATCTGTATTATTTCTGATGACTACATGTGAATATACAATTATTTAAATAAAAGTACTAATTTAAAATGCAACTGTAAAAGTGAACATCTTTGATTTATTTCTCCTTTGGGTTTTAGAATCTATAATGAGAATTCTTGTTACATGCTATCCAGTGGGCTCCAACTCCTGGCAACCTATGAATCAGTAAACTGTCTCCTCATAGGATTTTTAAGGTAAAAATAATAAAGAAACATCAAGACAGAAAATGCAGCAGTGATTCATGAGTGCCTTCTGCTGCAGGGTGTGTAGTTCAACCTACCTGCACATAGGTCTGCACGTCCAAATCACCAAACACCTACAAAATGTAAGCCCCTTGGGATAACCAGAGTACAGGATTCTAATTCCAAGGTTTTGGAAATACAATTTCTTCTATGATTATAATTCTAATTTTTCACTTTTTTGTGGTTGTATATTTTACCTTATTGTGAAGAAAGTTTGTTTTCTAAAACTTTGTTGATAATTATCAGTAATTTGTTTCTATAGGGTAGAAAATAAACATATTAGTAGAAAACAAATTAGTGTAAATTTTTAGGTGGCAATGCCCAAAACAGGAAATCAATCCCATTTTTGTTTTAAAATGTTTATTTTCTTCTCCCATATTGCTTATATATCTTGAGGACAAACCATGCTTAATGTCATTTTTATATTCCAAAATGCTTGACATAATGACATCCTTGAACATAGTTTAGTTGTTAAATATATATTTCCCAACTCTGTTGCTAATTAAACTATCATATAAACTGTATAGCCATAAAAATACAGTGAGGATATCAAAACACACGAATTCTTAATAGAACATTTTGTAAGTAGCTATCTTAAATTATTAATAATAGTACAAACTTTATTTAGCATATACATGATATAATAAGACAGAATAGAGTAAAGGCACTTGGAAGCAATAACATAAATTAGACTGTGGAAAAATGTGAATAATCCATTCACTACTCCCCAATATACAATTTGAAACTTAAGAGTGAAATAAAATGAGCAATTGTATCCATCTTTCAATGAAATAATATTCTTTTTACAAAGCTCCCATCCTTGCCAAAACTGGTTTGGCTCAGTGGATAGAGCATCAGCCTGCGGACTGAAAGGTCCCAGGTTCCATTCTGGTCAGGAGCATGTACCTTGGTTGCGGGAACATCCCCAGTAGGGGGTGTGCAAGAGACAGCTGATCGATGTTTCTCTCTCATCGATGTTTCTAACTCTCTATCCCTCTCTCTTCCTCTCTGTAAAAAATCAATAAATATTTTTTTAAAATAAAAAATAAAGAGCTCTCATTCTTTCTTTTTCAGTATAGACTTCTATATTCAAATTCATTTCTAATAACCTCATTAATATTTTTTAGTATATCTTCAAGAAACATCACACAGGAAGCCTCTCTGATCTATTAACCTATATATTCTGTGACTAAAATAGAAATAACCTAGATAATTCAGTATATAACATCCTTGTTTTCTGACTTGAATTGTTCAATAAATAAAACACTGTGCAAATCAATTGATTCAAATATATATACTAACTTTTACATTTAAAAATCAAAGGATGTATGTTGATTCACAAATTGTCCCCCTGTACAAGAAGAGCAAAGAGAGACAAAATAAATAGGCAGGCTACTCTAGATTGGTAGGTGGCAGGTTTAATAAATGAGAGACTTACCTATGAGGCTTGTCTTAGATAACTAAAAGATCAATAAATCTCTATATCCACCCACCAGAATCATACAAGTTTATATAGTGGTCTTAACAGTGGTCACCTGTACCGTCCTGGTGCTCAATAATAAATATATTGATCTATCAAGACTGTGTCCTTGAAAATGGCTCTCACTGTGGAAATGGTGGACAAGCTGAATGCTCCAAGGACAGGTGAGTAGGTAAGGAGCCTCTGTTTGCCTGAGTCCAGCTCACAGGTAAACCAGTGGGCACACTCCTCTCGATGACCTCCTCCAACAGTGTATGTGATGTGAAGTCCTAGAAACAACAGATGAGTAACACATGTTGGGCAGTCATCTCCTTTATTTTTTAATTTCATCCTTGTAATGGTTCACCTGGCTCCCAAACTCACACTTTACTTTTTCAAGTACACACACACACACACACACACACACACACACACACACTATTTAGTTTTATACTTGGACATTATACATTTCTCATGATGTGATAATAAGTCACCTGACAAAGAAGATGCAGAAGAGAAATAAAGGTAAATATGACTAAATGGAAAAGAACCACAGATGCCAACATGAAGGCAGACATAGAAATCTCAAGGATTTCTGCATCTAGAGATAGACTTAATCACTAAGCAAGAAGTTATCCTCTTTCATACTGTTCTCTTACAAAAGCAAGATAGAAAAAGTATATATAGATCTAGATGATAGATATAGATATGTAGATATATAGATAGATATACACATATATGACTATAAAATTAATTAGGTAATTTATTTTCAAATCCATGGAATGATTGTTACTGAAAATGTAATCTCAGAAGATAAAAAATGTGAAATCATGAAAATCAATTTTATAATTGGAGTTAAACTTATTAAATTTTTTTAGTTTCAAGACTATTTTTATATTGACCCTGAAAACATGCAGTCTATGTAATAAATCATGCAAAATAGTATCATTATCTCAACTTGGTTTCTAAATAAAAGCTAAAAAATTAGTTTTAATCAATCTTTCTTCTTGAAATAACAACTGAGTAATTTTAGTAGTGATGTTATAAAGAAAAAGAAAAATGTTGTTCAAGTAATATTATGAGGAAAGTCAAAATGAATTACTAACTATTGCAAAAATATATCCAATAATTATTTAATGAGAATCTACTATAGTGCTGTAATTGAGAGTGTGGCTTCTGGGGTATGGCTGGATTCATATCTCAACTCACCACTCATTAGCTGTGTGACCCTGTACAAGTGCATGACCATTCTGTGCCTTGGTCTATTTTCTATAAGATGGAATAATGTAGAGCCTCTTAATTGATTGAGTTGTCATAAGATCATGTAAGATAATCTGCATTTTTTAAAAATTAGAATAGTTTCTGACAAATAGTAGACTCAACACAACAGTAGTGTGGTGAAGCCTAAGAGGGGCAGATAAGGGGTGGAGGAAATCAATAGGGGGAAAAAGGCACATCAGTAATATTTCAACAATAATGAGATTTTTTTTAAAAAAAGAGGCTTCATGAGAAATGAATTATCATAAAAATATAACTTCTTAAACTTCTTATAATTTCAATATTATCTTTAAGCAATGATGATGGGTGATATTTAAAATATTTCAATAATTTGTAAGAAAATTTTAAGGCAAATTTCAAAAAAAGACAAATTTATAGACTATACATAACATGAGTATATTATTATTGAAATAAGAGTCTTGCTTTAGTTCAGAATTAGATGGGAATTAAAAGGGTATTTGAAATGTACAGCATTGAAATAACCTAACTAACACAAATTTCCTATAATGACGAACAGTTATAAATCTTACATGTGGCTCTATGCATATTTTCTGATGTTATTCTTTAGAATGATTGCCAAAAGTATGTTTTGTGATTTCTACGCAATGCCAGGTAGTATTTTAGAATATTATCCAGTGCTCACCATTTCTCGTTACCAGCTCTTCCTCATTCTACACGGCACCTTTGATATCTCCACCTGTGATGTTTCATCTAAGGCAGAGCAGCCTGGGCGCCACATTAAAAAGCACCAGGCACTACACAGGTCTGTATGCTATTGTTTCCATGGGTGCAGATTCTGTGTCCACATCGGATTTGCATAGCATCTGCTGTCACTTTGTGCTTTCTCTGTAGTTTTCCCGCATTCTTGACAGCTGCTTCTATAGCACTTTGCCGTTGGATTGGCTGTGATGAGGAGAAGATGTGACACGTTCAGATTCTGATGACACAGCAAACTGCAAATTACCCATTGGCGAAATGAAGTCTATTGCTGGTGAACAGTCTCTGGAATTCCGTAATAGGCAATCTGGGCATTGCTGTACCCTAGCACAGCAGATGCTGTTGTGTATAACAGTTCCATTTTCTAGTAGTCAGAGTGGTAATCAGCCATAGCAAGGTATTCATGACTGCCCACTGTAAACAAACACATCCTTCCCTTGCTCCAAGCAGCTCTGGCGACTTCGTGAGCATAACAGTGTGATTTGGATTATTGACTTGAGCTAGTGTCATCATCTTTATACATTTTAGATTTATCATTCTCTGAAACTTTATTAATTGATCATCATGGAGAATTTTTAGCTTTGGCTATACATTCAGTGAGACAAACCACTTTTGAGCTAATAAAAGTATCAATGTTAATGGAATAACCTGTATTTTTAACTATTTAATTTTACTGTTGGGGCCAGTTCTGTTCTTACGGCTGGCGGCCAACCTTCTGTACCCTGTCCCTCCTCCTGACTTGCAGGCTCTGATCAGCAGTGAGGGAATGAGTCGGGGAAGGTGGGGAACCACAAGGTACCGGGGTGCTGATGATGACAGCAGCAGCAGCAGCCCACATCCATTTCTTCTGTGCCCAGTGACTATGGCCACCTCTCCAGCCCAGCCCTGATCGGGCTGGCCCCAATTGGTCCTGATCACAAGCCAGGCTCAGGGACCCCACCCGTTCACAAATTTCGTGCACTGGGCCTCTAGTTTCCGTCTTTTCTACACTAAAGCCTTCTTTAAAATTAATATAAATAAAAATAAAATCTGAAAGGGTGAGATTCTCACCATCAACTGAATTTTTGTTGAGAAAATATGAGTATACAGAATAAAGGACAAGGTTGATTCAATGGCTTTAATGATGGCCTTTGTAGGGGGCTATGAGAAATGTCCTGCTCTCAATATATGCAAATAGCATCAGTGACATTTTTGTTTCACAATAAGTAGCTAATTTAAGAGTTTTTCTTAGTGTTTATACAGCCGTGGGCAAACTACGGCCCCTTCGGCTGTACTATCCAGCCCGCGGAGCCGAAAGAGCGGAGGGTTCTCTTGCTCTCCCCTCCGCTCCTTCACCAGCAGCCCAAGATGAGAGTGCCAGCATGGTCAGGTTGCTTTTGTTCCGACCCTCTGGTCCAGTTTAAGAACCCATTGTGGCCCTCGAGTCAAAAAGTTTGCCCACCCCTGGTTTATGCTGATTTATAAAACTCTTTATTCTGTTTTAAGGTATATGCATAGAGTTATTTACTATGTTTTTAGAACTTCTGGCATATAAAGTGCCAATTATTTTAGCAATCTAAATTTGGACCAAAATGGTATAAATGTTAATTAAAAGCAATCTCTTTTGTTGTTGTTTATGATGTGTACAAACAAAACTGTGCATTGTGCATTTGCACACAATGGTGTAAATATTAATTAAAATCCACAAATAAATTTGCAAAATCAATCACTTTTGTTGCTGTTTATTATGAGTGCAAACAAAATTGTGCATATATGGTATGGAGTACATACCAGTAGGTTAGCTGGACAGGAATAAATATACCTTTGAAAATAAAAATGAGTTGAAAAGCATAACTATAATCCCTAAAATTAAGTTTCAAAACTTTAATATAAGCTCCAAATAAAGTAAATAGAAAAAATAAATTGTATTTTTCTTCGGTAAAACACATAGCTCTTAGTCCAAAGATTTCAAAGCTATCTGAAAAATGATTTGTGTGTGTGTGTGCTTTTTTATTTTTATGTATACCCTCACTGATTAGATTTCTGGCTGTGTTTGGGACAGTGAAGTTAGTGAATAAATGACTCAATCAAAGTGATATATCAGTCAATGGTAATTACTCCAGAAACAGCTAGGTGAGTCTTTGTCGATTAATCCATAGTAGATAAAAAGTATTACAGCTAACTCTCTGGGTGTCTTAGAAGCACTCAGGACAGAATCTTAGAGCTACAGAACAGAGGAAGAAGAGAGAAAAAGAAGATGGTCTCTGGTGTTTGTAGCCAACATGAACAGTTGCAAGATTATGGTGGGTTAGGGAGAATTGTGTATTAGAAAAAACTTAGAGATAACAAGAAATTATATAACTTGGCTTCAATGTCTATTAATAGGATAAAACATTTACTGAAATGACTTTAGTCAAATATCTAGGTTACTTATCCTACTTTGGTAAAATACTAAAATCAAAATGTAACAAATTCAATAAATATGATAAAGCAATAGAAAATCTAGGGCTCTTGGAACTAATTAAAACCATTATTTTTAAATCTAAAAACAATTTAATCTTAAAAACATGTTAGAAGTATTGTCATATATGAGATTATCTTCTAGGCCTAATGAGGGTGCAGGTAGTTAATTGCTTTAGATAAAATAAAAACAAAAAGAAAATGGACAACAATTGAGAGTTTTTTTAGTCTGCTTTAAAAACATAAACAGTTGTCACTTTGGACATTCAAAAATGGCAGTGCTATGTGACTTACTGCTGCACATCTGGCCTTTTAAATAATGCTCCCTGAAAATGAAGGAAATGTTTCTAAAAGTGGTAAAATATTTTTTGAAAAAAAAGTTGTAAAGAGGTAAGTTATAGTCATACTTATTCAAATTATAGTACCCCAAATTCCAGCTGAGAGAAGTTAAAGGTGATTAAAATAGAAATTTGCTTTGAATTACAGGGCACTTCATTAAGTTGTAGAGTTGTGTATTTTATTTTATTTTTTTAAATATATTTTATTGATTTTTTTACAGAGAGGAAGGGAGAGTGACAGAGAGCTAGAAACATCAATGAGAGAGAAACATTGACCAGATGCCTCCTGCACACCCCCCACCGGGGATGTGCCCGCAACCAATGTACATGCCCTTGACCGGAATCGAACCTGGGACCTTTCAGTCCACAGACCAACGCTCTAACCACTGAGCAAAACCGGTCTCAACGAGTTGTGTATTTTAATTGCCAATTAAACTGCATTTAAAATTGTGAGTTTTAAAATCTATGAAGTTAGAAAATATGAAAGTGTGGCTTTAACTTCTCTACAGAGGACATTCAGGTGGTCAATAGACATGTGGAAAAAAATGATATATATCAACAATCATCAGAGAAATTAAAACCACAGTGAAATATTATCTCTCACTTGTAAGAATGGCTACCATCAATAAATCAACAAACAAGTATTGTGGAGGATGTGGAATAAAGGGAACCTTTGGGCACTGTTGATCAGAATGCAGACTGGTGCAGACACTGTGGAAAACAGTATGGAGTTTCCTCAAAAAATTGAAAATGAAACTGTCATTTGACTCAGTGACTCCACTTCTAGGAATATATTTTATGAAGCCCAAAATACCCATCAGGCAGAATATATGCAAACCTGGAAACAACCCAAGTGCCCATCAATGGGTGAATGGATTAAAAAACCTGTGGTAGCCGAAACCGGTTTGGCTCAGTTGTAGAGCGTTGGTCTGCGGACTGAAAGGCCCCGGGTTCGATTCCAGTCAAGGGCATGTACATTGGTTGCAGGCACATCCCCGGTGGGGGGTGTGCAGGAGGCAGCTGGTCGATGTTTCTCTCTCATCGACGTTTCTAGCTCTCTATCTCTCTCCCTTCCTCTCTGTAAAATATCAATAAAATGTTTTTTTAAAAAAAGCTGTGGTACATTTACACAATGGAATACTACTTTGTTATAAAAAGGAAGAAAATCTTACCCTTTGCAACAGTGTGCTAAGTGAAATAAGCCAGCCAGAGAAAAACAAGTACCATGTAATTTCACTCATATATGGCATCTTATGCACAAAATGAATTTATAGGCAAAATAGTGGCTTTTACAGATAGAAAGCAGGCTGATAGCTCTCAAAGAGGGGAGTTGTGGAGGGGGTAGAGGAATTGAGCATAAACAAACAAACAAAAAAGACAAAAACTCATGGACAGGAACATAGTGGGGAGACTGCTGGGGGAGGCATGTGGAGGGAGGGAAAGGAGGGAGAGATGGAATAAATGGTGATGAAAAGGAGACTTGACTTGGGGTGGTGAACACACAATACAGCATACAGATGAATTGTGGGATTGTGCACTTGAAACTATAACTCTGCTCATCAGTGTCACTGTAATAAATTCAATTAAGAGGGGCAGGGGAAAGGCATAGGTTTAGAATTCTTTCTATAGCACATTACCTGTGTGAGTTTCAATGAGTGAATTAGACTTCTAAGATAATTTCTCAATGCTAAAGGAATAATTACAAAACTTGAATTTTAGGGCTTTTCAGTAAATAAACTCATAATACACGTAAAACATGCAGCATAGTACTGATATATAAATATATTAAAAAACCATAGCCCATTATTATTAATAGTCTCAAAAGCGAATTAATCTATGTCTAGATTAAAGTAAAATATGCAGCTGTATTATATCATTTTCTAATGTTGTTTTCAGACAATAAAAATGGGCCTTTTTATATTTTGTTTACGTAACTGATGATTATAACTTCATTTCATTGTTATCAATTTTAAAATTCAACTATACTTTGCAAATTATAACTACTCTTTCAATTTCTTGAAATCATTATTCCACTGAGCCTATTATGTGATAGATTAACCACTCTAACCTAATGAACAAATTGTCCATTCTTTAACTGACAGAAACATTCAATAAGACAAAGCTTGCCGAAACTGGTTTGGCTCAGTGGATAGAGCGTCGGCCTGCGGACTGAAAGGTCCCAGGTTCGATTCCAGTCAAGGGCATCTACCTTGGTAGGGGATGTGCAGGAGCCAGCTGATTGATGACTCTCTCTCATCAATGTTTCTAACTCTCTATCCCTCTCTCTTCCTTTCTGTGAAAAATCAATAAAATATATTTTAAAAAATAAAAATAAATTTAGCTTAAAAAAGACAGAGCTCACGAAGGAAACTCCCAACTTGTGACCAAAGAGCTCTCCTTAGATTGGCATGGCTCCTCTAATCACTCCAGTTATTCAAAGATTTTTTAAAACTTGTTATGAATTTAGGTAACCTCACTATTATCCAGTGTTTTTATACCTTTGACATGAGCATAGCTCATGAGATATTTTGCCTTGTAAATTGCAAAAATCATTCTCTACATTCCATTCATCATGCAGCATTGTGAAACAACTACTTCTACATGGCCTGTTCTCACTGAATCCTAGTGTTGTTGATCCTTATATTTTCATATATAGACATAATTACATCTATTTGTTTAACAAATATTTATTGAATAACTGCTATACTAGGCATTTTACTTAGTAATGCAATGGGGGAAAATGTTTGTGAACAAGATAAAAGTAGCTTCCCTCTAGAATCCTGAGTCTAGTGAGGGTTATGGGCAAAAACACATTGAAATGTAATGAATTCAATTATGAATCAAATTATTATAGTATATAACCCAGATTATGTGGAAGAAGGAAGATGAGTCAGTGAATATTTCCTAGAAAAATTAAATATTTAAGCCAATACCTGAAGGAAATCTAGAATTTAGCTTCATTAAGGAAGAAGAATGTTTAGCATGCAGAAAATAACATTACAAAAATAGAACCAAAGAAAACATAGACTGTAACCAGAATGAATAGGTTGCTATGGCTGGAGTGAGGGAAAAAATATATATACATACATACTAGAGGCCTGGCTTATGAAATCTGTGCATGGATATGGTCCTTAGGTCTGGCCTGCAATCAGGGCCATCTTCCCTGGCTTCCAGCAGCCAACCCCACCCCCTGCCACCATCCATCCCCAGTTTCCCATTTGCCATCAGGTGGTTGGAGCCTGCCGGCTGAGGGTAGGAACCAAGAGGTGGTCAGTGTGCATCATAGTGACTGGTTGAGCAGTTGTCCTGGCCGTTACACTGTTAGGGTCCATTTGCATATTGCCCTTTTGTTACATAGGATATGGGGGCAAAAAAGAGGCTGAAATGGTGAACCAGCTGCAGGACACGGCAGCTCTTCCATCTGTAACTGTTGTAATCAACTTTCCTCTACTCACCTTTTCTTCTGAGTGCTAGGAGGAGATAGAGAATTTCATGCAATAAGCATATTTTCAAATTTAATTATTTTTCAATTTTTATTAATGATTAACTTGTAATTATCCCAAGCTCAGTATCCTATGTAATAAAGAGGGAATATGCTACTTGATCTTCACACCATCATAAAGATGGTGATGCCCACAGCCAATAAGGAGAGAATATGCTAATTGACCGCCACACCCTCAAAGATGGTGGTGCCCACATCCACAAGATGGTTGGCACCCAGTCCCCTGAGCCCTGCTGGTGCAGCAGGCATGTGGCAGTTCCCCAGTCCTCTCAGCCCCCCAGCTGCCCAGTATTTCCCAAGACTCAGGTAACCAGGACCGGCTGAGGCTTGCACTGTCCACAGTAGCAGCAGCAGAGGTGTGATGGGACTTTGCCTTCTCCTGATTGCTAGGTTTCCTCCCTCCCCTGAGGGCTTTAAGACTGTCAGAGGGGGAGAACCAAGATGGCGGCCTAGGTAAGCACCTAAACTGCCACCTTGCACAACAATTTCAAAACCAACAACTAAATTCATCCAAAGACACAGGAAAGATGGCGGAGTGGGAAATCTACAACTAGAAAGAAGGAGAGAGGCTCACAGATTGGATTGGGAGCCACAAAGCGCTGAGGTAGGGAGACGCACACAGAGAGGAAGTGTGGCGGGAGAGGAAAGGAATTCCTGATTGCACTGAACCCTTTCCACCTGTACTGAACCCCAACCCCGGCCGAAACCCCATGGACCCAGGTCATAGGGTGGAGTCTGGACTGTAGAGAAAGGCACCCAGAGACTCAGAGACTGGGAGACCAGAGGAGCCAGGAGCTGCAGCGGGCAGGGTCTACAGTTGCAAGAGAGTGAGTACAGGCAGAGGTCTGACCATGGAGGTTGCTGCGATCTCTCCATAGCAGAAGGAGTTAGAAGCTTCAGACTACAGAGACCCAACCCAATTCTGGGTGAGCCCTTGGGACACTCACGCTCTTGCACAGGGAAGCTGGAATGGTCAGGCAGTCAGGCGGAAACTCAGGGGAACCTCGGAAGGCAGAGATCAGATGGAAACTCAGGCGAGCGCACAAGGGCAGGGCTGACAAGAAGCCAAGACTGTCAGCTCAGCCCTGAGACTCTGCCCCATCCAAGCTGAGCACAGAGGCTTCTGCAATTTTCCAAGTCGGATCCTATAAGACTGTCTCCAATACAGAAGGTATCTCAGAGTAGACACAGCTGATACCCAAATCCAATTTGCCTGAAAGTCAATTCCTCCCAGGGATACCAACAACAATAAAGACTTAGCTACAACAAGGTTGTACATGCAGTCCACAAAGGGGAGTACCAAGAGTGTCTACCTCAGGTAACTGAGGAGGCTGACCCACTGAGCCATATAGGACACCAAACACGCAAAGCCATCCTACCAAGGAAGAAAGGATATAAAAGGGACCACCAGGTGACTCCTGACAACTGGAGCGAATGTCATTGGGATTCGGATCCCTAGCCAGCAAGGTCACCCACTGCCTGCCCAGAGGGCCAATTGCATCCCAGCCCCACCACCACCCTCCTGGAGAACCCACTGTGTACAAATTTGTGCACTGAGCCTCTACTATGTATACATAGCTGAATTATGTCTCCCAAATCCATTCATTAGGCCCTAATCCCCAGTACCTAAAATGTAACTGTTTATGGAGGCAGGCCCTTAATGAGCTGATTAAGTTAAAAATAAGGTCTTCGGGGTAGAATCTAATTCAATGAGACTGCCGTCTTTATGAGAAGACAATAGCAGGATCCACAGAAAGACACAGGGATGCAGCACACAAAACAAAGACCACCTGAGAACACAATGAGGAGTTGGCCATCTGCAACCAGAGAGAGGCTCCAAAAGAAAACAAACCTGCCAGCACTGTGATCTCCATTCTAACCTTCAGCACTGAGGAAATAAAAATCTGTTACCTAAGCCCCACAAGTCTATAGCATTTTGCTATGGCAACTAATATAATATGAGTGTGTGAGTGTGTGAGAGTGTGTGTGTGTGTGTGTGTGTGTGTGTGTGTGTGTGTTTATATATCTAACTATATTCTTTTCCCTGCACTGTTCTGTTGATTAAGGGTATAAAGAAAACAAAAACACTATCTCCTAAATTCTGAGAATGTAAGAATTGATGGAGAGATTATACTAGTGAAACAAAAATTACAAAAAGGTTGCTATACGGCACCTGTCAGAATATTACCTCAACACAATATGCAGAAAGTCTTGGAAATGGTAATGGTTAGGCAAAATCTTGAAGGAAAAACTGAATTTAACAGAAGGCCTGGTTCTTAGTAAGAAGATGGCCTTGGCTTTCTGGCTGGTTAAAGAGATGTGAGGGAGCATGGCAGATCTTATGTATGATTGGCAGTAGCCTCTTGCTGCTCCTACATATGTGTGTGTGTGTGTGTGTGTGTGTGTGTGTGTGTGTGTGTGTGTAGAGTCATGGCAGGCAGGCAGGCACCCCTTCAATGATCTTGAAGAAGTGAACTCTTTTTTTTTAATCTTTCACTGTTTCTTTTTTAAAAATATGTATTTATTGACTTTTTACAGAGGGGAAGGGAGAGGGATATAGAGCTAGAAACATCGATAAGAGAGAAACATTGACCAGCTGCCTCCTGCACATCCCCCACTGGGGATGTGCCCACAACCAAGGTACATACCCTTGACTGGAATCAAACCTGGGATCCTTCAGTCTGCATGCCGACACTCTATCCACTGAGGCAAACCGGTTTCAGCAAGAAGTGAACTTTTATTATATTTTCTCTTATCTACAGCGTCATGTCATTTCCATGATGCCATCTTTCATAATTTTCACTATGCTGATTGTTCTCCTTTGTGAAAGAAAGGAAACATATTAGCAAGTAACAAATCTTGTCCTTCTCTGTTAACAGTTTGCTTTACATGACCTCTTCCATGCACTGGTTCTAACACTTTTTGGCCCACATCCTCAATACTAAAAGCATATTTTAAAATATGGCAAATGTTCAGGCTTCTACCTTCTTCCTGCCTATCATGCTGAGGTTCTTCCTCTCACCTTTTACTTTAATGTTCTAAGTTAATGATTAATGCCTACGCCAGCTGTTATATGCTCTCAGTACACACAGCAGCACAAAAAACACTTACAGCACTTAGTCATAACACTGTGGGCTATTTACTTACCTTTCTTCTTGTCCCCATAATGTTTGTCTTTTGAATCAGTTCCTTCAGGCTCAGTCTTTAGCTTTTTTCCTCTTGGGTCAATTTTTCTTCAGCTTTAGTGTTTATCAAAATCACCTGGAAGTTGTTGTAAAAAAAAAATGCTGATGCTCCTCAAATGTTCTAATTAAAAGTATTTGAAGGAAAAGCATATAAAATGAGAAAGCTCCCCTTAGTTATTAACTGATCTGCAGGGTGTTTATTAACAGCCCTCGCAGTAGGTACACTTATTACTTCCAACGTGAACACCAAGGCACAAGGCTTTATTCCCTGTGTTCTCCCGTCTCCCCCTGTGATCACAGCGTAGCATGGATCCATTTCCAAACTGATGCCATGAAGAATATTTAATAGAACATGCTTGGATTTCTGCCTTTGTAGACCCTGTATACACAGACACCAACTTCGAGTTTATACACCCCGTATGTTACTGTTCATACTCGGCAGTTGGGACAACTTTTGATGGCAAATGTTAAAGCAGTAAATCAGTTTGCTGCTTTGAAGTAGTGACGGGTCCACTATGATTCAAGGTTCTCCCGAGAAACAAGCCAGCAGGAGATTATGTATGCGAAGAAGCTTTGTTCCAAGGAGTGAGCTCACGTGGTTACAGAGGCTGGCAAGTCCAGATTTCCAGAGCCCACGTCCCAGGTTGAGTCCGCAGGCTGCAGGCTGTAGGTAACCAGGAAGAGTTCATTGTCCCAGTTTCAAGGGTTAATTGTCCCAGGCAGAAGGCTCTCTCGCTAGGGAGAGGGTCAACTTCTGGTTGTATTTAGTTCTTCAGCTGATAGGATGAGGCCCACCCACTTGAGGGGTGGGGTAATCTTCTTGATTCAGTCTACCGATGTAAATGTTAATCTCATCCCCAAACACCAGCACAGAAACACCCAATATAATATTTGCCCAAATATCTCCACACTAACAGTCCAGTTGGGTTGACACATGAAATTCATAATCACAGTTCCCAAATCTCAAATCCATAACAGTTGATGTGAGATTGATTTCTATATGTGGTATGAAGTGTGATCTCGGTGAACTGTTTTTCTCGCTAGACAATTCAGGCATCCGATCTCCCTTCTTTCATGTGGATAATTTATCAGCACTGAGTTCCTCATGAAAATTCTTGAGGGAATTCTAGTAAGTTCACAAAATTGCACCCATCTGAATTTCCAACTATCACACAGGTAGAGAGCCATATTTTGAGTAGGTTCTAAAACTTCATTTTCAATCTAAAGAGAATTCCCAGAGCCATCATAGACGGACGTATTGGCACTGTCAAATCAACTGACACTGTCGATTTTCCTGCTTAATCAATCAACTATTTGGCAGTCAAGTCAGGCTGAGAATGGATTCCTGGCTGATGCATAGAGTCTTGATTGAAGCCAATATGGGGCTGGATATGGTTACAGAATATCCTGCACAAGTCTTCATAACAAAATCCAAAGTGAACTGTATGTTTCTGCTACTGTAGATCTACACAGGAGAACCTGGAGGCTCTAGTTACTCTCTTACAGGCTGTCCTCAAAGAGCCGCTAATTTTAGCTGAATTACAGCTTCTAAATTCCTCTGAATTCCATTGACTTTGTTTATTTGGCACAAATAGCATTCCTGACCCACAAATATTGTCACTGATTAAACTTACCCACATGGCTCTCAGAGACTTCCTTTGATTTTATAAAATGCAAATATTGTTAAAGAATATGCTTATTTAAATTTGTAATAAATGGCCCTAACCAGTTTGACTCAGTGGATAGAGCATCCGCCTGCGGACTCAAGGGTTTGATTCAAGTCAAGGGCATGTACCTTGGTTGCAGGCACATACCTGGTGGGGAGTGTGCATCTATGTTTCTAACTCTCCATCCCTCTCCCTTTCTCTCTGCAAAAAATCAATAAAACATATTTTTTAAAATTTGTAATAAATGAATCTTTTCCATAGTATTATAAGCCAGTTAAAATCTGAGTCATTCTTAATGTAAAAAAAAAATTTTTTAATCCCTACGCTTTTTCCACAATTTGGATATTCATCCTCTACTGTGCTGTCCACTTCTCCCATTTCATTAACTCATATAGAACATTTCCATTGTTTCTGGCCTCTGTCACATATTTCATCGTAGGCCTTGTCTTTTCACACACACATTTAGGTAGCTGGATCCATTCATCTATGCATCACCCATTCCAGTTTCCAGAAACCCCACCCTCAATTGTTGTTCAAACAGTCACAGAGGGGAAAAGAAGCATTAGGAATATTTTCATTGTTGTAAATTATAATACTTTCTTTACAAAGTACATAGAGTTGCAGGCAACTTTTTTTTTTTTTGTCCTCAACCAGTGAATGAAGATATTTTTTTCACTGATTTTCAGAGTGAGTGGAAGGGAGAAGGAAGGGGATGGGGAAAGAGAGAGAGAGATGTAAGAGAGAAACAGAAATTGGTTGCCTCTCGCTGGTTCCCCAACTGGAGGGTGGGGATGGCACCAGCAACCCAGGTACATGCCCTTGACCAGGAATTGAACCTGTGACCCACCAGTGTGTGGACCAGGGCTCTAACCTCTAAGCTTCCCACACAGAGTTAGACAGCTTGATTTTAAAAAAGAATTGCTCTTATTTTGCCTTTTGATAATTTTCAACAATGTGACTGTAGAGGTGTTCTCTCTTCCAGCACAGAAAAAGAACAGGTCTGGTTCCTGAGTGGAGGGGCTGGAGATTAAGAAATAAGAAAGAAAAAAACAAGAGGCAGAAATAGAAATAAGCTGGGAGCCAGGTGGGACGCTGCCACTCTGATGGAGGGGCAGGATCCCAAGCCCATGCAGCGAATTTATTTTATACCGCCAAATACCAGGAAGTATCACCAAAACTTAGGATCAAAGGAGCTTATTTGCATTCTTGAATAGGCCCTAACATTCCTGGTGCTTGACTGGATTTACATATCTAAGTCCGCTACCTCAGACACCTGGGCAAGTTTCAAGAGTCAGTACTGATAACATGTTCAGCCTTTTTGGGGAAGCATGTTCCCAGGGCATGGCTCTGCCCATCACCCTGAGTTCAGCTGACAATAATTAAAGAAATGCTCATGTGCCTTCCCAAGCACTGTCTACAGTAGCATTACATTTGCCTGTGGAACTGTAAGCTACCTTGCCTGTTTCCCTTCCGCCTTCATTGGCTACTTCCATCTTTGCTTGGGAAGAAGGGGAGGTTTCTTCTGTCTTCTTTCTTCCACTATTTTCCCTCTCTCATTCCTGTCATCTCTGTCTTCGTGATTTTCTCCTCTCCTTCCTTCTATCTTCCTTCTTCCTTCTAACCTACTTATCTTCAGAGAAACAAGGTTTTATTCTGGCAAGGTAATTACTAAGACCTATCTGAAGAAAAAAACATGCATCACCTAAATACATAGCTTGGCATTTCAGTTCATAGTCATACACATTTATAGTATTATCTTCATGTTTCTCACAGATTATAAATCATGTTGGCTCTTCCCTTGGATGTGACTTGACTGTAAAATCTCAAATATTCCATCAGGGATCGTGGTTGGAGGTGGGAATAGCTTCTTGCCAAAGTGCCATCGCTTATGAATTCCAGGATAAAGCTGTTGCTTGAAGACCTCTCCCTTCCTGGAGTGATCTGCGAGGTCAGATTCTCTCATCAAACTTGTCACCGGGAGGAGGCCTTGACTACTGTTATCCAGCCCTTTCACCACTCGTTAACATTTCTCTGGCATGATTTAAGTGGGTTTTCACGGTATTCCAACATCAGGGAGCGTATTCTGCCAGCATAAAACATGTTCAGTAGCTACAATCATAAAACATCTAAATTTATCCAATTTCATTTTTTGGATGCCTTTTTCCCTTCACCCCACATGCCAAACTAAGTCATTTTTCCTGACTACTGGTACAAACACACGCCCCAAAGTAACCGATCTGAAAACAAGATTAATTTATGCTTTCAACTTTTTTTCTTTACTTTTGTAACTGCATTTTCAAATGTTCAAGGAAATATTTCACTACAATGTGTATGTTTGTAATGATAGAAAATATTTTTTAAATATTGGGACTCTGGCATACTAATCACTTTTCACCCACTTTTACAAGATGAAGAGAAGCAATACAGAAAAGATAACAGATTTGCCCCAAATCGTACTTCTAGAGAGTGGCCAAACTGGCTTCAGGCACAGGTTCCAGGCTCTGTTAGTCAGCATTAGCATACTTTTAGGGGAAGTCCAGATATTGTTCTAAGGGATATTGATTATTAGATAGTATTCATGCTTATAATTTCGAGCTCAAAATAAAGCATCTCTTTTATAACTGCAAAAACTACAAAATCTTTGACTCCAACACATTGTAGGAGATTGTGGTACATTTTAAGTCAATCATTAGATACCCACCATTTCTTGGGGTCTCCTAATATTAAGTTGAACTTTATAAAAGTCACTGAACTGTTTATTGATGTAAAAATTATAAGTAAATGTAGGTTAATCTAATGCTTTAATGATATAGTAAACTGACGCTGGGACTAAAATAATGCCAAAATCTGTGCCTTTTTATTTTCTCTGTGTTGAAGTAGGGTGGGAGTTGGTGGAGAGAAGTAGAAATTTTGACCAATTAGAGAAATGAAAAATAGCCCAATGGGAAACACTTCCTTTGAGTATGTTTCACTATGACACTGCAATGATGGAGAGTATGCAAGAATTAAAACCTGAACATGGCAAGCACCTGACAAGTCTCTTTAACAGCTTCCTATTGATTCACTTTAGCCTGCATGTCCTGGCATAGTTCCTCCTCCCTCAAATGTCTGCAGCTTGACTGACTCCCAGTTCCTGTTGACGCAGCATGTGGGGCCCGGCTCCATTATCTTTAGCTTCCGGGACTATAAAATACCCGATGGACCTAGCAACCAGCCACATGCAATGCAGACACCTGGTGAAGGCTTGGGTTGAAGTGAAACTCTGAGTCCATTCCGAAACATTTTGGAATCTTTTTTTTTTTTTTTTGTATGCAATGAAGAGTTGTGGAGGCATTCATCTAAAGCCGCTCATCTTAACCATGGTTTTCTGACTGCTGCCACAAAGAGGAAACACAACCAATACAGAAACATCTCTTATTCCATGAGCTATAAAAACAGCATACATTGAGTGGCCAGATTATTACGCATTCAGAGATCATAATAGTCTGGCCACTCAGTGTATATCCTATATAATAAAAGACTAAAATGCAAATTGTCCCCTCGACCAGGAATTTGACCAGTAGGCAGATCGGCCAATTGCCCATGTCCCCTCCCCTGGCTGGACCCCACCCACACATGAATTCATGGGCCAGGGCCTCTAATGTATATATATATATATATATATATATATATATATATATATATAGAGAGAGAGAGAGAGAGAGAGAGAGAGAGAGAGAGAGAGAGAGAGAGGTCAAATTATTATATGTTCAGGGATCATAATTATCTGGCCACTCAGTGTATTTGTCCTGAGATACAGCCATTTCAAGTTTACAAACTTTGAGAAACAACTTACACATTTAGGAAACATGTATGACACAGAGGCTGTGCGTGTTTGGGATTCAGAATGTGTCCTCACATCCATCATGGTATCGCCAATGCTCTATTCTTGGTATGAGTACATAATGTTCAAAGTTGTCACTTGTGAATGTATAGTTTATATCACTGCCAAGTTACTCATTGTTTTCTTTATTTAAATTGGCATCCTGATTTACTTCAAACAGTTTTTGAGATGGCACTAATTAACTCAGTGCTTGGGTAGGAGACCAAAATAGGAATAAAATAATTTCTTAATAGGGCTGTGACAGCCTGAATTCATAAACTGAGACACACAAGGAGACATTCAAAAGCTATAACCATGAATTAAATATAGGATAGTTAGAATATGCCTACATTTGTGAGGAAGTGAAGAACAGATCCATAGATAAGGAAGGCACATGTGAGATAATATAGTCCACGTCATTTCAAATTTTGGAAAGAATAATGAACTTTTAAAAGAAAATCTAAAGTTAGTCTGTAATAGTCAGGGTTGAAATGTATGCTCCCTGATTTCCAGCCCCTTGTTTTCCTACAGTGCAATAGAGATGTGAATTTCCTTCTGATCCGCTGAAAGCCTAGAGAAGCAAGCACTGTTTTCCGTAGGAAAAGGTTAAGGCGAGGAAAACTGCTTTTGCAAATGGCAACTTAGAGAACTTTTTCTGGCATCCTGGTATTTCCCCCTTCAAAGGCGCCCGGGAGAGAATGCAACTACCAAAACTGCAGTCAGAGAGTGAGAGCAAATGATAGGCCTGATGCTAGCACAGGCAATATACTTTTCCGCAGTGCGTTTGACAGTTTAAAGGGAGAAATCGCAGAGAAAATGTGATCACTCCCTGCAGCGGCTGGAAATGGCACGGACACAAAAACACCGTCTTGCTTATTGGTCTAAAAAATAAATATGATTTCTTTAAGGGAAGCGGATCTTCAGGTGCCCATATTTATGCTGTGACTGTGGGAAGTTGGCTTACTAACTCTTTTTTTTAATCATCAAAGGCATTATTTTTATTGGATAAAATGACCATCTAAAATTGATTTGCCTTAATTTTTTTTAAAAAAAGAAAAGTAAATATAGATTATTATAGAGCTAGGAACCATGTTTGCATTTGATTTGGAAAGAGAGAGGTTTATGGTAAGGAGTAATCCAGGTGTGCAACTCTCAAGAAAGAAAGAAAAATGACGAGGTAAAATATGATTATTTCTGAAAGAAAAAAAAATAGATAACACTGGAAGTTAGAAAACTGGACATATGTACAATGTGGAAGTGACGGTGAGAAATGAGTTGAATTGACGCCATCCAAATTAAAGCCCCTAAAGTAAGAAAAGATTAAATGGGAAAAAAAGTATTTTGAAAAATCATTATTTAACGCTTCTTTTTTATGTCATTAAATGTGGACACACGATGACTACAGATATTTGAAATTTGACAGATAGCATGGATCTATTGCCAAAATTATATCTAAATATTTAAGGTCCACTGAGTGTATGACCTAGAACAAAGCCCTGATTCAGATCGACCAGAGCCCTAAAAGACCTGTCAGATTGCCTCTCTGTATAATTATGCTACAGAGAAATGAAGGTGTCTGAAACTTCAATGAAAACACAGACAGCCTGCAGCAATGGGTATTCTCTCCAAAGGATCTAAAAGTATTTGTGGGTTAATTCTTTCCCAAGAGTCAAACCGGTGGCTTTTCCAGTGTAAATTTTGAAAAATTGATAGAGTAAAACTGGTAAAATTATCTTCTAAGAAATTCACCTTTCACATTATGTTAACTTTGGTTTGCTTATTTTCTCAAATTTTAGAAAATATAAAGTGACTTTTTATTAAGGAATATTTTAAAAATAAACTTTAGCATTTACTAGTAGATATTTGCTGATAGGAACTTTGTTTTTTTGCCCTCAATTAAAAAAAAAAACTCTTGAAAATAATTTTTTTTCCTTTTAAGGTTATATTTAAATCAATGGAAATAGGTGGGGAAGACCTGCTCTATTTGGAGATTCCAAGAAGTGATTTCCTCTCCAATTATTTTCATATCTTATTTTTACATCTTATAAAGATGACCTCCTAGGGTCTAAGAGCACACGAGCTTTAGCTGCACATTAGTCATGCTATTAGGCCATGATTTTCAGGTAAAGTACACCATCCAGGGGACATAGTAATTTCCTCCCAAGAAATTACAAACCATAATTTGTCTGTTTGCACATGGATATCTGTGCAACAGTGAATCTTCACTGTTGCAACCTCTCCAACTCTATCCCCACCCCTGTCATATGTGATTTGTACTTGGTTTTGTTTTGTGTTACCAGCATTTCTCCAGGAATGTATTAGGCACTTGCTCCAATCTCTCTAGATCCGAAATCACGATTCTGAGACTAACTGCACGCTTCCCCTGCCTGTAACAGTTTTACAACATGGCCAGAATGCTTGCTGCAATTCTTACTGTCACATACGAGATACAGGGAAAGACAAAGATTTTGACCATTAAGGAGAAAATTAAGCCAGTTGTATTTATAGCAAGACAGGGAGGTACCTGTAACATTAACAGAATAATGAAAATAGATTATAGAATCTATTTTATTTGCGATGGCTCTTCAAATGTCTATCTTTGTGTAATTTTTCCTAGTTTTATTAGGATTATTCAGGATTTGTAGGTATCACTTGGAGCACTTTCTAACAGAAACCTTGTAATCATGAGACAGGTTTGTTTTGTTTGTTTGTTTTTTGTTTTGTCTTATTTGTTTGTTTTGCAATTTTCCTAGTTTTCTTGTTTGCTTTTGTGTGTGTGTGTGTGTGTGTGTGTTAATATCCTTACTGTTGGTAGGCACCGCAATCCCACAATCATTGGTTTGTGTTTTACTCTTTTTTGTTGTTGTTGTCAATGCTAGTACAATGACAGAATTGCTGTGCAATTTTTACAATGTATCTTTATTGTTGAAAGTATCACAAATGTCCCCCCTTTTTCCCCATTGACCCCCTCCACCCTACACTCACCCCCCTCCAGGCTTTCACCACATTATTCTTTGTGTCCTTGGGTTATACATATATGCATATAAGTTCATTTGGTTAATCTCTCTCCCCCGGCCCCCACCACTCTCCTTCCTTCTGAGATTCCTCACTCTGTTCGATGCTTCTATGTCTCTGGATCTATTTGTTTGTAAGTTTACTTTGTAGAGCTTTATGATTCTAGCCACATATTTTGGAAGAAAAAAAGTTCTTCACTAGAGGTGGTAGCATTTCTAGCAATTATATTTATATTCATTTAAATAATTTTTTAACCCATCGAGGAAAATGCATCATTTTAACATGTTTCACTGTGAGGGGTTCTAGGATGAGTATTTTCATCTAGTAATATTGGGATAATTTTTACATTCAAAGTAACTTATGATTTCCAAATTAACTCCTTGATCTTTGCCATACTGTTTTGAATGGTTACTTTCAGTCTTGCTGTTCTAGATATTACTGTCTAGATTTTACCTCTATGCAACTAAAACACAAGGATTTCGCTGCTATTTTTTTTTAATATAGAGAGTTCATTATAAAGAGTTTACGCAGCTAAAATTATTCATACTTTTGGACTAGAATTAACCAAAGTGTGCTCCACTAAACACTTACCTTGAATAATAATTACTTGAGGGGGAAAGAGATGGTGGGGGCAGCAATGGCGGCTTTCAGTGGGTGGAGGAGGCTGGCATAATGCAAAGCTGATGACTTCTCAGTCTTGAAAATGCTAAACATCATTCTGATAACTTCAAACTGTTATGATATGACATGTGTGCCCAATGAAATCACAGTATCACCCTTTAATTTACAAAAAAAAGAGAGTAAGTATTCTAATATTCACAGGAATATATTTTGGAAAATAGTTTTAGACAATTTCCTTACTTAAGATGGAAATCATCTTTTGCTTAGAGGTTTTCTCAAAGTATTTTTTCCTTTTTTAACATCAATGGATACTTCTCTTTCTAATCCAAATAAAGTTATCTATAGGCAAAACTATAAATACAGCAACTTTTTTTTTGGGGGGGGGCGGCTTTTTTTGTTAATTTCTGCCCATTTTGCATGTGACACTTCAAGTCTCTTTATAAAAAGTAGCTAACACCTGGGACATCATCTTATATTCCCAGGTTATTCTTACCACAGTCCCTTGCCTCTGTCTAAACCAGCATTTGTGTGATCAGTACAACTCTATGCAAATGAGTTTAATCCTATCTAATAAAAGGTAATATACAAATGAACCATTGGTCTGTCACAAAGATAGTGGCACCCATAGCCACGAGATGGCAGCACCTAGTCCTCTTAGCCCCACCAGAGTCCCCCAGTCCCAGGGGGATGGAGGGAGGGCAACCACTGAAAGTGGGCAGTGTGAAGGGTCCAGGTAACAAGGCAAGCATTCCACCCCAGCCATGGAGGGCCTCTGGGCTGCGGGCATAGAGCAGCAGGGGGAGGGGAGGGAAGCTTGCGTTGCCACCCCAGCGATGATGCAAGCCAGCCACGGATGGGCGTCTGGGCCCAGAGAGCCTCTGTGCAGTGGGCGTGGATGGCCAGGCCCTGCAGAGAGCTACTGGTGCATGGATTCTTGCGCAGGGCTACTAGCAGATTTATAAGAAGTTCTGGAGACTCGCAGAGCTCTCTCTCTCTTAAGTCACTAATGGGCCATCAGAAAGGGGCAGTCACTTTCCTCTTTTGGTTCAAGGCAGTATTTCTTGTCAGAATTTTGAGTCATAGTTTTAGGTTCGATGCTATCCCAGGATGAATGCTACAATAGGAAGTTTGAAGCAAGGGTTCCTGTTCTCATCTAGCTAGTAATAAATACATATATTTGGCTATGTGCATATCAATGTGTCCCTTTAAATTATTTTTCCTGGATCTATCTATATTCAACAAATATACATTAGGGGGTAATTTTAGCTGATGAGAGTACTTCTTTAATCCACTTTCTATATATTAAAAAAAAATATCTAGCAGTGCAAGCCTTATGGTTAGTTACTTTGAGATAGGTATTGTGGGTGGAATTATTGTAATGTTTACGATAGCATCTTAAATTAGTAAATTCCTAAGGAACTGAGATGTACCTTGGTAAACCAATGAGAGAAAGATTTGGGAGAAAGTGTGATATTAAGACATTACTTTCAAAAATTATTTTGGGGGAGGAGTTTAGATAGATCTTAAGAACTAGAGGCCTCGTGCATGAATTTGTGCATGGAAAGGGTCTGGCCAACCTGCCCTGATTAGGACTGATCAGGAGCAGGGCTGTCCAGCAGGGAGGGGCCGCAGGTGGTTGGCCAGCTGGCCCCACCCCCTGGTCAAACTCCCCATCAAACTCCTGGTGGAGGGGGAAATTTGCATATTAAACTTTTATTATATAAGATTGCTTACCATACAGAATTATACTTCACCTAATAGACAGATGAAACATAGGTTAGAAAGTTAGTAAAAAGGTGACATCAAAAAAAGTATTTGAATATATTTAATGATTTTAGAGAAACATTATAATAGTTTTTATGAGAAGGATCAAAATTTCATTGAATTTCCACATACATTCACTCTTGAACAATAGGGGTCCACTTACATGTGGATTTTTAAAAGTAAATATATAGTCAACCCTTCATATGCCTGGGGTTTCACATCTGTAGATTCAACCAAATGGAAGTTAAAAACAGTATTTTTTTAAACCACTGCTGGGAATATGTGGATATAGAGGGCCAAGTTGAGTTATACTCAGATTATCAATTCCGTGGGGTCGGTTCTCCTAAACCCCACAGTGTTCAAGGATCAACTGCCTTTATTTTATTGTTCAATATTATTTCATTTGAAATTACATAAGTGTGTTTATTTTATCAGGCTGCTATAACAAACTTGGTGGCTTAAAATTAAAGATGTTTATTTATGTCTCTCAGTTTTGGAGGCTAGAAATCTGAAATCACAGTGTAGGCAGGACTGTGGTCCTCTGAGGTTATAGGGAAGAATCCCTTCCATGCCGTTCTCCTAGTTTCTAGTCACTTCCCACAATGCTTGGCAACCCTTGCCCTACTGATTCCCCCCTTCATCCTCACATAGCCTTCTCTCTTTGCAGGTGTGTGTGGGTATGTCCAAATTTCCTTCTTTGCTATAGCAGGAATGTAGGGTCCACCCTTGTTTTCATACAACCTCATCTTAATTTGATTATACCTATAAAGACCTAATTCCCAAATAAGGTTACAGTCATAGAATTCAGGTGGACACGAATTTGGGGCTAGCATCACTATTCACTCTAGTACAATGAATGTAGCGCATTTAACCGAAGAACAAAAGGGCCAGTAAAATAAAGAATTAGAAGAAAGATAGAAGTAATATTCTGGGTCAATATGATGATGCTTTTTATAGTTAAAACTAGAATCTCAGTGCACAAAAATTTGTGCACTCCGGGTGGGGGGAGTGCTATCCCTCAGCCCGGCCCGCACCCTCTCACAATCCGGGACCCCTCAGATAGGGTCTCTAGGCCTGGCCTGAGATCAGGGCCTATTGGAGCTTTTCTTTACCTGGCTACAGGGAGCTGGCCCCATCCCCACCACTGCCACTGCTTGTCATCTGTGCATTGCTGCCTCCCCTCCCCTGCCATCAGTGGCCTCCCTCTGTTGGCAAAAGGCTGGGGTGTGACAGCTTGGCTGGCCTGGTCCTCCTCTTTCTTTGCCTGGGGGCAGGGCCAGCCCATCAAGGGGCTATCTGCCTACCTGATCTCCCCTATCTGCCTGCCTGATTGCCCCTAACTGCTTGCTTGAGGGTGGGACCAGCCTGTAAGGGGCCATGGTGGTCTGGTCTCTGGTCATTTCAGTTGTAACCCCTCTGGCCTTTTATTATATAGGATACCCATAGTTTTGAATTTGATCCTAATATGATATTCTTTTTAATAAAATCCTTCATATAATTTACTTGGATTTAACCTTCCACTCTGCCTCTAGCATTAAAGCTCCATAACAGTAGGATATTTTTTATTTTACAGAAACAAATACAACACAACCAGAAAGTATTTTCTCAGTATAGCAAACTGAATAAATGTTGTTGAATTAATTAATTATTACTAAAAGTACCAAAGTGATGTTCTAAATATTACTTGAAATCCTGTTTTATTTTTTTTTTACTCTTCTGTTTCTTTAATGTTCCCTTTGTTTTGTGTTTTGTCACATGACATGTTGCATTTTGTAAAGTACAAGCTCCCCTTAAAAAAAAAAGAAATTAAACTAAATTTTCCAAATGATCAAAGTAAAGAGTAAAGTAATAAAATTTTATTTTCCACTGTAGAAGAGGAAGGCATTCTCAGGCTTTATTAATTTATTCTCAGAAAATAAGTGTAAATTATTGTTATGATTATATTAGTAGAAATTAAGAGATAAAAATGTGTTTAAATAATACTCCAGACTTCTGCATTTAATTGGATAGTCAAAGTTAAAGCAATTATTTGGATTGGGCCTATGAAGTGAAGTAGTATGAAAACATATCAGTGATTTCCATTCTCTAGAGTTCCTGCTCTCTTGAGTCCTTAATTTTTATTGATCGTGTGGTAGGCTAGGGCAGTGGTCAGCAAACAGGGGCTTGTGCACTGTATGCGGCTCTTTGGCCCCTTGAGTGTTCTAATGCCACTTCTTCAAAATAGATTCGCCCAGGCCAAAAACTGACTTCTGCACATGGGTCACGAAGTTTCAATCGCACTGTACATGCGCGCCCACAGGTGTATTTTGTGGAAGAGCCACACTCAAGGGGCCAAAGAGCTGCATGTGGCTTGTGAGCCGCAGTTTGCTGACTGCTGGGCTAGAGTTTACTCTCTAGTATTTTATTCAGAAAAGACACATGAGGAATCTGTCTTTAGTATTTTACCATATTTGCAAACATCTCTCTATAAATTTTGTAGTTATGAATGACAACTTGGCTAGGTATAGAATTTTATGTTCATAGTCCTTCCTTGAGCCTTTGTAAAAATGACTTTATACATAATCCACATTTATATGTGGAGACTGAGAAAATCCTTTTGTGTATATGCAGGGGGTTTTTTGCTTTTGTTTTGTGTGTGTGTGTGTGTGTGTGTGTGTGGTTTTTTAATTTTATTTTAGATTTATAATTATTTGCTCACTCTGGATATTTGGGTATTTTTTCTTTCTTTTAGATTAAAATTTATGATTGGAATACACATAATTTGATGACCTTTAATATTTTTTATCTTTCTCTGGAATATAATAGGCTTAAGAAAATTCTTACTCAGAAAATATTTCACTCTCATTTTTAATATAATAATTCTTATATGATATCTTATAACTTATGATTTAATGCTTTATTCTCTTTATTTATATCTAAGAAACTTTAGTATGTGTGGTTTTAATTTTTTTTTTAGCATCTAAAACAACTTCCCTTCTTAAGAACTTGATTTTAATGTCACTTCTAAAAGAGGTCTTTCCTGATTGTCTTCATCCTATATAATAAAGAGTTAATATGCAAATTGACTATCACTCAACACACAATATGGCCGTCCCAAGGTGGACACAAAATGGCCACTACAATATGGCCAGCAGGGGAGGGCAGTTGGAAGGGACAAGTCCTGCAAGGGAGGGCAGTTGGGGGTGATCAGGCCTGAAGGGGAGGGCAGTTGGGGGTGACCAGACTGGCAGGGGCGGGAAGTTAAGGGTGACCAGGCTGGAAGGGGAGGGCAGTTAGGGGCAATTGAACTGGCAGTTAGGTGTCAATCAGGCTGGCAGGAGAATGGTTAGGAGATGACCAGGCTGGCAGGCAGAAGTGGGTAGGGGCAATCAGGCAAGCAGGCAGACAAGTGGTTGGGAGCCAGCAGTCCTGGATTGTGAGAGGGATGCCCGACTGCTAGTTTGGGATCGGGCCTAAACCAGCAGTCGGGCATCCCTCGAGGGGTCCCAGATTGGAGAGGGTGCAGGCTGGGTTGAGGGACACACACCCCCCAATGCACAAATTTTGTGCACTGGCCTCTAGTCAACAATAATAAAACAACAACATCACTGTAACACAAGAGGGAAACACTGTTTTTCCTCTCTGTTTATATGCAGAGACCATGCCTTTTCATCACTGTAGCCAGTGATTCTCAATTCACATTGATAGGATCTCTGCCCACTGACATTTCATCCATCTCACTTTTTCCATCTCTCCTTTTGCTGTACAGATGATTTCTTAAGATCACTTTTTCCTACCATGTTAAGTTCCTAAAACAGATATTTATTTTGTTCTCCTTTTCAATAAAATCAATTTTTAAAGTGTATATTTTCTGTGGATTTTCTTAGTAAAAATACTTTCACTTAAATTATATTTGGCATTTACATGGTATCAGTGTAATGGATAGGGATGGAAGGAGGAAGGAAGGTTGAATTCATGATTTTGATTTCTAGAGCCATTTCATTTTCAGTATAGCATGCAGTCTTTCAGAATTAAAACTGTATTTGTTTGTACTGGAAGAAATTTCAGATTCCACAGGACTCAGTATGAACATTTTCACAATACAGATTCTAGTACCTTTCCTTGTTATCATGACCTTCTTCTGTCCCTTGTAAGTTAAAATCAGAGAAAGTAAGCTTGGGATGAGATACTATACCTTCCACCTCATCTTGCTACCTATAAGCCTGAAAATCGGCATTCAGAGAAACTGCATAATCTACCTCCCGCTCTCTACTGTTTGCAGCTTGAAATGTCAAAGTGGTGACTTTCCAGGGTACAGTACTTACCGTCCATCTGCCTGTTTTAGGTTGAGTGGCTGTATTAGACCAGCAGTAAAGAAATACAGGGTCCAACAACATTCATCATGCAGTATTATCCAGGACATGCAACACTGCCTTTTCTGGCAGAAGACAATGCAATTTAAAAAAGGAAAATATCTTGAATTGGAGGATGAAATCGTAAAGAAAAGTCATATTACTATGTACTAAGCTTCAAAAAAATATTGTTTAGCTTTTATCAATTGTAACATCAATATATTCTTAGCTACTAGGAGAAAAAAGTAACAGGGAGTTTACCTTAACAAAATCATCAGCAAAGGCATTTCTTTCAGATTAATAGATATAAAAGTATAAAACAGCAGTTATCTTTAAGCTATCCAAACTCTTTTAGAATAATATCCTAACTTCAAGGAGATGGGTTTATATGAACAACCGCCATACTTTCAGATAACTCTGACAAAGAATCTAAATTTAGATATTTAAAATGAAAATTTCTGAAGAATATCTGATTAGAATTTTACTTTTTTTTAACTACATGTTATTTTCCTTCCCATCATTAGGGAGGATATTCTTTACCACTGAAAGACATCTATTCTGACTTCAACATATCAAATTAAACACATATGCAAGAGATATTGCATATTTTTATTCACAATTTTCAGAGCTGAAACTGTTGAGCAGTAAGAGAAAAGCTGAATATTTCTCACTCCTCACTGCTAAAACTCTGCTTCACTGTCAGTGAATTACCCCGAGAAGGAAGAATACCATTCACTAGAGTAGAAAATGCTGGAAACCAGAATAACACTGTGAAATTGGCAGTTATTATTTCCACTCTACCAACACTAAACAAAAGAAGACGGATTTGAACCACTGAAAAATTTGACCAAAGCTCAGTTAGCAATGAAGTTACAGAATTGAGATACAGACTCTCATCTTTCTAAATCCAATTCAGTGACCTAAAACATATAAACTAAATCCAAAAGAAATTTAAAAATAAAACAACAACAAAGAAAAAAAGACTTCCCTAATTATTTTCAAGTTATACTCCTAAGTGAATGTAGGCCCTAAAATAGTTTTATATTCTCTTAAACTACATCGGTAATAATTATATCTTCTCATTTTTGCCAGCAATCACAGCAAAATTAATTATGTTAATTTTCAATTTAAATAAAGAAATAATAGAAAAGTTAGATAAAAACATAAAACAAGAAAGTCTTCAAAGAGAAGTTTTACCAATGGATCATGGATATATGACAATTTGTGGAAAAAAGGTGAGATATCAAAAGCTGTTTTGCTACTAGTATACATGATCTCTTCCCAAGCACTTCTTGAGCAAATGTGCTTAATTAAGGCACACAAGAATTAAATTAAGTGTTAACATAGCAGTTGAGTAAGTACATGCAAGTTGGGCACTGTATAACTAAGTTCTTAAAAATGTATTTTGTAGACATTTTCATTATTTTGGCTCACCTTTAATTTTACTATAATTTATTAAACCGAAAAATAGAAAGTTTGCATATTTATTTGGATAAATTTCTTGCACACAAAAACAAAAAGTGTATTTACAATAGAATAAATACATAATCATACTTTTATAATTAAGAATTGAGAAAATAATTTTAAAATAAACCATTGCCATTTGAACAACATAAAAGACTAATCTATTTTTCTATATTAAAATGTATTGTTCCAACATCCATTTTTTCAGCTATTTGTGTAGGCACTCCTGTTTATTATGGTTTTGGTTTGTATAATATATATATTGTGTTTTTTTTCCATTGTTGGATTTTTGCTTTTAAATCTAGTCTATAATCTCTGTCTTTTAATTAAGGTATTCAAGCTATTTATAGTTGATGTAATTTTTCTATTATTGTATTTTAATATATCATTTTGTTATTTGTTTTCTGCATGTCTCTAATTTTTTTCTGTTTCTAATTTCTTTAGTGCTAAATAAATATTTTTGTGTATTATTTTAATTATTATTTTATATTTTGAGGATTTTTTAGTAGGTGCTCTAGAGATTACAATATGTATTACAATTTATTTCAGCATGCTTCATAGGAATACTAACTTGATTTTTAAAAAATAAAATAATGTTGATTCAATATAGTTTTATTTCCTCTTTTGCACCATTATTGCCATATGTTATATATATCTAGATCTAGAGATATAGATATAGATATAGATATAGATATAGATATAGATATAGATATAGATATAGATATATAAAGTCAAGCGACCAGAATGCCAGAACACCGGAACACTGGAACGACCAGAACAACCAGAATGACCAGTTGCTATGATGTGCTGTACAGTAGCCAATCAGCAGAATCAGGGCTCTGATGGGCCATCCCAAACTCTCACAGTCCCTCCCCCTGGCCAGCCCAGCCCTAATTGGTGCCCCTCTACCCTGATGAGGTGTGGGGCCAGCTGGACCCCACCCATGCACGAATTCTGGCACCTGGCCTCTAGTATGTTATAATAATTACTTTGTATATTCTGGGGTTTTTTTTTAATGATAAGAAATTGTAAAATGCATTTGTAAAATCTTTTTTTACAGGCCTTACTTACTATATATGACATTCTTCATTTCTTCCTAAGGATTCTTTTGCTCCTCATGTGTCATTTCCTTTTAGCTTGAAGGACTTCCTCTAGCATTTACTGTAAGGTTTAGCATTTACTGCAAAGTCTAGCATTTACTGTAAGGTAAACCTCCTAGCAACAAATATCCCGTCTTTATTTTCCTGGAATATCTATATTTTATCTTATATTGAAAGAAGAGATTTGCTGATATAGAATTCCTGGTTAGGAATTTTCTTTTTCTTTTTTTCTTTTTATACTTTTAATGTCATGCCACTGCCTTCTTGAGTCCAATCTGATTCTGATGGTAAAGTAGCTATTGATTGCTTTGAAGCTCTCCTGTATAAAATGAGTCCTTTTGGTCTTGCTGTTTTCAAGATTTTCATTTTGAATTTGGATTTAAATAGATAGACCATGATGTGGCTTGTTAAAACTATTATTTTGTATTTGTCCTATTTAAATTTGTTAATTAACAGTTTTCCTTAAATTTTAGGTGTCTTTTTCCATTATTTTTTCACTGATTCTTTTTTTCTGTCATGTGGAACATGCTGTGGAGTCTCTTTTCATTCTGTCTTTTTCATTCAGTTTTTTACGCTTCTACTCCAGAATTTTTATTTGTTTGTTTGTTATAACTTCTATATCCTTGCTGAATTTTTTATTTGTTGATCCATTATTATCACACTGCCATAGTTTTCTTTTAATTTTTACTATGTTTTTTGTTATTTATGAAAATATTTAAATAGCACATTGGACCTGGATGGAATTGGAGAACATCATGCTGAGTGAAATAAGCCAGTCAATGAAAGAGAAACACCACATGACCTCACTCATTTATGGATAATAAAGAACATTATAAACTAATGAACAGAAAGATAGATATAGTGACAGTAAAACAACAAGCAGACTGTCAATTGACAGCGGGGAGGGTAGGGAGATCTGGGGGAGATAAGAGATCAACCGAAGGACTGGTATGCATGCATATAAGTATAACCAATGGACACAAAACTCTGGGGAGGGAAGGCATGTAAGGGAGGTGGGTGGTGGGGCAATGGTAAGCTATGTACACATATAATACCTTAATAAATTTTTAAAAAGAGCATGTATCTTGGTTGCGGGCACATCCCCAGAAGGAGCAGTGCAGGAGGCAGTTGATAGATGTTTCTAGCTATCTATCCTCCCCCTTCCTCTCTGTAAAAAATCAATAAAATATATATTTAAAAATAAATAAATTAAATAAATAAATAAATAAATAGCACATTGGAAGCATTTTTTTTCTACTAGACTTAACATTTTTGGATACTCAGGGACAGATACTATTAAATGTTTGTTTGTTTTTAATTCCCTGTAAATGTGTCACAGTTTCCTGTTTGTTTTGGGTTTTTGGTGTGTCTTTTTATTTCTCATTAATTTTTAATACCAGTTTTTAACAAATAACATTTACTTGTTATTTGAAAATAATAATATCTATATCTATTGCTATTAGATTATTGTGTATTTTGTAGCATGTCTGAATTTTGATATTTTGCCCCAATAGTAACTATTTTTTGTTATGTATGTCTTTATTTTTGTTTTTTAAATTTTCCTGGACATAATCTGTGACACCTGTCTCCATTGTAGTATATGGGTAATCATGTCTCTGCTCAAATATATTTTTTATTCTTTTTGTTTTGTTTTAATTTGGCTTCCTAGGAGATGCCCCTGTGTCTGTGTGTCTGCGTAACCTAGTAGTCATTGAATGATTGCAAGGAAGTTGTTCTTAAACACTTTGAGTAAGAAGGGTTTCTGTCTTCAGCAGGTGGATCTATAGCTGGGTAGAGGAACACATTCAATGGTCATGCCATTTCCAAGTTGCCCCAATTTTACTTTTCCCTGTAGTCCCTTTCAAGTCTTCTGCACATGTACATGTGGTCACAGGATGGACCAGGAATGTTTAAATATCTTGGGGCTCTTCTAGGGTCAGCCAGACACATACACAGCTTCAGCCAAAACATGCTTGGCCCACTCACATCTCAGAAAGTAGATGGAGGAATGGGCCCTCACCTGTTGGCTTGCCTTCAGAAGTTAGCTCCACTAATACTATTGGAGTATCACCTAATGTTCCAAATAGAAAGGCTGTCAATCCTTAGAGCTTTGCAGTCCTCACATAAACACCGCACTGAGCTGGAGTAATGGCTCCCCCTCCCACTGTTCTTCTCTAAAGTCTGTTAAGTGTAAATGTTTCTCTACTTGTAAGCCTTTGACTAATTTCCAGAGCAATGGAGTAATAGCTTTTATCAATTTGTGACAATATCTAGCTATTTTTTGTAGAGAGTGCCTGCCAATCTTAGTTATAACAAGAAGTCTGACTTTTAAAATTTGTATATATTTTGCAATAACATGAAGATAAAATGAAGTAATCCAAATATCTCTTCATGGAAGAAGCTGAATAGTTATGAAGAAACATAGAATTATGTTTATAGTATCATGCATTTTTGTTGTTTTACCAACATGTCAAGCATGGGAACACATTTTAAATTCTAAATGCCACCTTATAAAAATAATTTGAATGTAAACTTTGCTGAAAATTCATGACAAATGGAAGGACAAATTGATACGTGAAAAAAAGTATTTTGAAAAATGTAGAGAAGTTGTGGATTAATGATAAAGATTAAAATATTGAGTCTAGCTAACTTACATATAAGGAAATATTTAAAATCATCTGTACTCATAAAAATAGAAATTTATGCATAACAGTGTTTAAAGGTCTCTGAAAGATTATAATAAATGGGAACTAAAGGGCAAAGAAAGACGACTTGTGAATATTATACTCAACAAGCCACTAGTAATAGTGAATAGACATGTTTTGAAAAACAATGACAGCATCTTTCCAAGAGAAAGTATTATTAAAAGCATATACAGCCACACTTGATTCTGACTGTGCCTTAATGAAAAACTTTTAGAGAGAGTTGACAATGTCTGGAAAAAGATGTAAAGAAAGCATTTGGGAATCAATGTTAAATCCAATGCTATCTAAAAAGAATAAATGGTGCCCTAGCTGGTTTGGCTCAGTGCATAGAGCATTAGCCTGAAGACTGAAGGGTCCCATGTTCAATTCAGGTCAAGGGTACATGCCCAGGTTGCAGGCTCAATCTCCAGTAGGGAACATGCAGAAGGCAGCCAATCAATGATTCTCTCTCATCATTGATGTTTCTCTCTCTCTCTCTCCCCTGCCTTCCTCTCTGAAATAAATAAAAATATTTAAAATATTTTATTTAAAAATTAAAATAAAAGAAAATAAATGGCTTTGCCCCCAAAGACTTTAAGATAGCAGCAATATTAATAAAACAATATATGAAGTGTTCAAAAAACTAATTTAATAAGAGAGAAAGGAGAGTTTTGTATTTACTGTATTTTTAAGAATCTGGGTAAGCTAAAAATAATGTATGACTTTTTTAGTTTCTAAACAAAAATAAATTTAGATATGCACAATTTAAAGAAAAGTTATAGCAAAATATTTGAAATCTTACCTAGAGGGAAAATGAGACATACTAAACTGAGGAGAAAACTTGAGTTATACCTGAATAACAATGCAGGGAAATAAATCATTATGTGTTTGGGTGTTTCTTCTACAATTAATGTCCTGTAAGATAGATAGAGATGATTAGGAAACTAAACTCTTATATTGCCATTTGAATCAGCATAGCAAATATGTGTATTGTGTGCTTTATAATTCATGAAACATGCTACCTATTCACTGAAGACAGCCTTACAAAAGATCATGGAGGAAATTAAAAACAAAAATCCTTAGGCCTGTAATTACATAAAGACTGATTTGTAATATAAATCAACTAAAGGTAATGTTAACTAAACCATAATTTTCTAATGTAACATGAATATTACATAAATACCTTCAAAACTCTTATATTAGCTAAACACATAACAAAAGTGGATAGTGGGTTTTCCTAAACTCTGGATACAGTCATTAGTACTATTACTTCTTGAAAATGGCCACAGTCTATTATGAAAGTCTCTCCCTCCAGTCCATACTAAAATATTATTCACAGGATATGGAATGCCAAAAGAGCTGCTAAGTGATACTGGAGCTCAATTTACGTCACTGAGGCTCCAAACCTTTCTTAGCTCAAATGGAGTGAAATATATTCATTTTGCACTACACAGGCCAGCTGCTAATGGCCTCCTCCCGCACTTTGGACAGTTGTGCACGTAAGCACTTTATGCTGAAAGTGAGGAAGCTGTACAGTGCAACAGAAGCTGCCTAATGCTTGTCCTTCTGCTGTGCTGAGGGTGTTCACTTATCCTCACATGGACTTCCTACTCTGTGACTTCCGGTCACAGATGAGCGCTGCCTTTTTTAATCTCAGAAAACCAGAAAAACCAAGATCACGTAGAGCAAGGTGATTTGGAGAAAAAGGCATTAGAAACTTGGCCATGAGAACACATTTTCCAGCTGCCCCTTTAATATTTGTTGTTTTTTGTGCCTACGGGGAAAATATGACTGTTTCTTGATGATAAAAAGTGAAGTAGATTTAAATGAAGAGATGAAAAAAAAAAAAGACACAAAGAACAATAATGAATGCCCATTCTCTTATCTGGCAATTACAGATATCAGTCACCTGTATGGATGGTCTAGAATTACTCAGCAGGAGTTGGTGGTTAGAACTCCTAATGAGGTTAATAGAATTTACCTAAAGGAAGTAGTTTATGATACACCAGGCTATGTAAAAAAAAATCTTGAAAGTTTTCTTTTTCTTCCATTTTTATTTTATTATTTTATTTTTATTGACACTATTATAGATGATCCTCTGCCCTCTTTTGCCCACCTCCACCCAGCCCCCACTCCACCCTTCCCTCTGGCCATCACCACACTGTCTGAGTCTATGTGTAAGGTATATATGTTCTCTGGTTAATCCCTTCCTCTTTCATTCATTTTTAGTTTTTTAAATTTAAGTATAGCTAGAATGCAATATTATATTGGTTCTTTTCAGGTGTACAATATAATAGTTCACAACTTTTATGTTACAAGATGATCACCCCCACTAATTGTAGTAATTGGATTTAAAATCCAGAAAATGTTATGGTTATTTCTAGCAAGAAAAACTATTAGTTCTATAAAACTTAATCCTACATAAAACACTTGGAGGGATTTAAATTGCTAAAATAAAGGCACCTGTGTCTATGGATTAATCTGTGAACACTGTTGTGCCACAGATTGCCAATTGCCTCGACCAATATTTATTCCTCTTCCCACCTATAAAAATAGGCATTGTGATCAAGTACGTGGCCACCGAGCTAACTATGACATTTCTAAAATCCGTTCTTGCCAGGTAGAGTTATGTGCCCAATTCTGACCAGCAGCATGGAGCAGACTTGAGGTATGAAACCTCTGCAGCGTGACCTTTCTCTCCTCTTTCAAGCTTCTTGTGGGCTGTAAGGTGGACACAGAGACTAATTTCAACCACGTTGATGAAGCAATAGCCTGGGGGTGTCAGAAACAAAGAAATAGGAGAGCTTTATGTCCTTGATACTTCTGGGTACCTCGTCGATTCTAAATCACCTGCCTGAGAGTTTGCTCGTGGTGAAATGAATGCTTACCTCATGTCAGCATTGCACTTAGTGTACCTGGTCACCGTGGCCTAGCCTGTATCCTAATATAACTTGGGATGAAGGTAGTCTGGGAGACATATATGAACTCCTTAGTTTATATATATATATATATATATATATATATATATATATATATATATATTTGATTTTTCATAGGGAGGAAGGGAGAAGGATAGAGAGCTAGAAACATTGATGAGAGATATGCCCGCAACCAAGGTACATGCCCTTAACCGGAATCGAACCTGGGACCCTTAAGTCCGCAGACAGACGCTCTATCTACTGAACCAAACCGGTTTCAGCCAAACTCCTTAGTTTTAATGGTAGAACAATGTGATTGCTTACAAAGTAGCCAGGATATGTGAGCAGGGCTATTCTCGTGGATTTCCATAGTAGACTGCTAAGGGCCAATAGCATGTTGGAGTTAGGAACACCAACACTTTGTTCCAGGCTACCTATCTGGTAACCTGATACATACTAAGTGTGATTGTTATTTTAATTCAATAGAATAAAAGATGCATGGTGACAATAATGTCTTTATGCTTGTCCTGAAATGTTTGCCATCTTCTTTGATTACATTAGACAGAGCTGTTTTGGGGGGAAAATGTTAATTTGAAGAATGTCTCAAGCATTCCTCCACCCTATCCCCTTCTTGGTCTCTCTCAACAACTTGCTTGGAGTTTTTGGCAAGGATTTACACATCTTAAAAACAAGAATTTTTGACCGTACGGGTGTTCTGGATGTGATTAGTGATGTATCCCAATGGCCTTCTCAGGATGCAAAAGCTTAATGGAAAAGCAAGTTTTGTCCACTGCTGCCCTCCATGAGAGGTGGAAACAACTTTAGGCTAAAACATTATAAAGTGATTTATTATAAAAAAAGTAAACTATGGTACAAGTATATACGTATGGAATAAGTATTATATATAGTATAATACATTGGAAATAGAACAATTGACTTTGCTTCCGCTTTGACTTTGTGATTTTCTACATTGATCGGGTCTACAATTCTTCTCACTACTCTTCACCTCTAGATTTCGGTAAAGTTTGTTAAATGATAGCCACTGTTGAATGAGATTTAGTGGCATTGAAAAGGTCATTTTACTATGATCTTCATTTTAAAAGTCTCCTTTTCCAGGTTTTCTTTATTTGATTTGTAAATTTCGAGGGGGGGGGGCGGGTAGGGGCAGCTGAAACTTTATTTGCAAGATAATGTCAATTCCTTTCTGGGAAATAGTAATAGTAATTACAACAACATTATCCAGCTAAAGAGGTTCCTTCTTTTTTAAGAACACTGTTAGTTGTTTGATACTAAAATCCCTCTAAGATACACAATATTTTTTTTTTTAGAATTTTCACTGGCACATGTGATGCTGCATTAAACAAGAATTTGAGGGAGGATTTCTGATGGGTTACAATAACGCCTGACAGAAGCAGGTGTAGTCTCTGGGACTTGGGACAGGCTGCTGTGAGCAAATCACAAGGGAGCTGCCCCCTGGTGGATTCCAGCAGAGAATTTCTGGTTTTATCTATCATTTCAAACATAGAACACCTCCTCCACTGCCTTATGTTAGTCAGATTTGAATTCTTGGGTGTTCTGAAGCTGATAATATTAATTGTTACCCACAGCACTGGATCTGGTCCAGACAACTAGAAATTAATTCAGGGGTTCCTGCCCATAAAGGAGAGAGGATCTGGCTAGAAAAAAAATGTGGGTTTTTTTCAGCCAGGCAGAAAGAAAACTAACACCATCTCGCCAAAAGCTCTCCGTGCTTAGACATAGGTGTGGCTCAGGCAAGCAAGCATGTGGTCTCATAAAAGATTTCCAGGGTTCGGATGGAAGTGCTGTGAATCGCCTCATACATAAGCGAGAGTCAGCTAATTCCCCATGGCTCGAGCCATCCTCTCATTGATTTATGATGATTCTGCCGCAGAGCCTGCTAAACTGCTGAGGATGTGCAGTGAACTCTGAGAGCTTAGTGAAACCTGCCTCGTGGACAAGCCGTATATCTTTTTAATAAAAATATTTTCCACGCTCAAAAATTCTACCTTTTTTCTTCCGACCTGATATTAAAATGCGTGCCCGGAGTTTCAGGTGTCCTTTGAAGCATACATTATGCACTTTCATTTTCAAAAGCATCAATATTTAAGAGAAATTACTCATCTCCAGGATGGTTTCTTTGGAAAGAGTTATTTTTCCCCTTTATCCTTGGCTTTTTCTCTTCTACCTATCTCCTAAAATTTCTTTTTTTCTCACTCCAGGGTTTTCCCCTCTTAGAGAACTAGCCAGCTGGCCCTTTAATGTCAGGCTGAAGCCCCTTGCTCTTGCCTGGCCTGGCCTGGCTTTCTGGATGCCTGTGGAAGTTAACAGACCCATTCTACCTCGTCTGTGACTGGACGTGATTCTCATACGCCATACTTGATCCCCAAATATGTGGCACATATGCTGTTTGAAATAAATCTACCAAATTTGTTTGGCTATTGTTACGTGTTTTAACTTAGAGACATACTATGAACACTTAAAGACACATCTTAATTTTTAAGTTGGATAAGGACATTTCAAAAATCTGATTAAGTAAAAAGAAAGCATAGACTAGAGAAGAGAGTTTGATGATGAAATAACATTTTTAATTCACTAATTTGAAATGAAATAATAATCTTGTGAGGTATAAAATATTAACATTTAGCAATTCTGTCTCAACTGTTATTTTAGTAAGTATAAAATCATATCTATGTTTTTGATTCATTGATATGATAGATTTTATTAGTTTCTATTACTATTACCTAGGTAGTGAAAATGCAGATTTCACCTTATATATCATCTTTCAGCCTAGGATCTAACTACGGTATTGTGGCTGCTTATTTTTTTTTCTACGTAGCTTTGAGCTTTGAATAGTAAGCTATACGTGGATTTAAAAATCATTATTTTTGCCTTTACGAAGCCATGGAATTCTCCCTTGCAATCACAGGATAGATGCACTCTCTAAATAATTCCTAGTTTTCTAAAGGAGACGTTGCTTCAGGCTGTGGGATGTTCACGTTGTACGAGGCACAAAGAGAAATGGTTCCTCTGTCTAGACCGTTGTACTCAGGCATTCATTTTCAAGAAGGACGGAGAGGACAGACGGAGGGGGAGTAAAACATAAGCGAGTAGGGTACATTTGCTGTATTTTCTATTAGGGGCACACATACGGGATTGCTTTCTTAATGCACACCTGTGTCTGGGTCATAACATTTAGAAACCATGGTAACAAAAATGAGACAAACTGTGAAGCTTTTATTTTGTCAACATACCACAATTAACCTCATCTCCAGAAATATAAGAATATATAAGCTAACAGGTGAAAAATCATTTTTAATTTTCAGTACCATTGATTAAGACTTATATTGAATAAGGCTTATATTGTGCAATTTTAAGTATCATTTATACACTGAAGTAAGATGTTAAAACATTTCATACTATATTTAACTTTTTAACTAAAAAAAAAAAAAAAAAAAAAAGAGTGCCCCAAAGGCTTTCAGAATATTCTCTTAAATTAGTAGAACGCACTAAAATTGGTGGTGGAAGAAAGGTGAAGCATTATTGCAAAGTTGTGTCAAGTCAAAGCATGTTTATTTTAATCAGTCAAACAATATATATCAAAGCTATGCTATAAGTATAATGAACATCAAATGCAGCAAGTACTAGCAAATATATTATTTCTATTAATATCTATCAATTATTTTTAACTATATTCAAATTCAATTAATTATACTTTTAGTATCATATGAGTGAGGGAACACAAAATTCCTCAAAATAAGTAAAACATTTTTCCCATATTTCAGATATTTGAGCTAACAAATTGATACTTCTTTGTGTTTACATGATTTACATATAAAGTGTTACCATAAATTATAATTATGTAACTGATCAAGATGTAGCTCTCATTTAACATAACTCCATTCAAGACAAAAATAAAATAAGGTTCATTCTTCAATGTTAATTATAATTCAAATAATCCCTCCCATTAGAGGATTTCTTGACTGCATCAAATAGTGAGGTAAGCATACCACTCATCTAGAGGTGCCTAACCTTTATTATGAAAATTACTAATAAGAAATATAGTAGACAAAATATTCTGTTTCCTCAAAGTGATAACTCAGATATAATCATGCAAAATCAAGCATGAAAATTACATTTTCCAAACCAATATCTATTAATATGCTCAAAATATAATTAAATTTTCAAAAGATTATTTACACATCATTTTTCAGGACTGTGTCCATGAAGTTCATTCTTTTAGTATGTTAAGAAATGCTTACCAAATTTTTATGATGTCTCTCTTAATGAGGATCATATTCACAAATGAACTTCCAGTTGATACTGAAGGGATATTAGAATTCATTTGAGCACATTAGCAACAGAAAGTTGATGATATAAAAGACATTAAATAGAAACTAAAATAATTTCAGAGGCCCTGTCCATTTACAGTGGTGTTTTCAGTACAAGGAAGAGGGAAAACATAAGGATGGCATGGCTTCCAGACCTATCTGAGCTCTGATAAGAAAGGAAAGGAAGAGCCGAAACTGGTTTGGCTCAGTGGATAGAGCGTCAGCCTGCGGACTGAAGGGTCCCGGGTTCGATTCCGGTCAAGGGCATGTACATTGGTTGTGGGCACATCCCCGGTGGGGAGTGTGCAAGAGGCAGCTGATCAATGACTCTTTCATTGATGTTTCTAACTCTCTATCCCTCTCTCTTTCTCTCTGTAAAAAAAATCAATAAAATATAAATTAAAAAAAAAGAAAGAAAGGAAAGGAAGAGGGGAAAAGAAAGGCTCCTCTGGGGAAGGCTAGTTCTAGGCGAGGCGGGATTCCCAGCCCCGTTCAGCAGCACCAGTCACAAGGCAGCCCTCCCTTTCATCCCTTCCTCCTGGGAGAAGAGAGACCTTGGACGTCTGCCTTCCTTCCTTGCTCCACCCTTAATTACGCAGACAGTTATGCCATATTTATCTCAGTTGATTTAAATGTGTATTAATTTTACTGCTGACAATCTCACTCTTCTATGTTCCATCTTAAAATATAAGTCAAAAATAATATTTTAAAATGAAAACACCTCAATTGACTTTTGCTTCAGACCAAGATCAAATGTAAAGGATCAAATTTACCAGACAAAAGCCACACAAAATATACATGAACAATCATTTATAAGACCCTGGACATCACAAATGAGGAATAGTTATTCCTGTGAAATTAGAATCAAGTGAGGTGAGACCTTGAAGTGTCCTGGTTTAATGCCCTGGAGAGTTTCCACTCATGGCACAGGAGGAGGAACGGAGATGGAACTCGCAGCATAACCTGAGTTGAGGAGATGAATCGTAGGGTCTAGTTAGATCCTACAGTTTGCAGGACAGAGTACTAAAGAGGAGAGATATGCACAGAGAGAGGAGTTCAGAGATATGTGAGGGTCCCTTCAAGTAGTCAGCAGTATACTGATCAGTTTGTACATTTGAGGACACTACTTAAGACTATGGAAAGAAATAGGAGAAGATTAGAGGTAACTGCTCAGCTCACACCCAAAGAGGACAACAGTGTCTGTTGCCATCAGCCACATTTAACAATCTCAAGATATATGGGGTAAAGCAAAATAGAGATGGTTTGCTTCAGAAATGGAACATAATTAGGCCTAGTCTGAGCCTTGCTCCACTCTCACCTAATGACTCCTAAAAGCAAGTCCCAAAGAAGGGTCAAACCATTTCTATGTAATCTGATTGCATCCCAGAATAAACATCAAGAATATTTATATATATATATATATATATATATATATATATATATATATATATATCCAGAACCTTACCAGGTAAAATTAGCAATGTCTACTATCCAGACAAATATTACTAGGCATACAAAAGAAGCAGAATAAGATGAGCCACGATAGAAAATTCCATCACTAGAAACTGACCCAGAAAACTGACACAGATACAAAATTATCAGACAAGGACATAAAAAGGCTATTATAATTCTATCCTATATGTTCAAAAATTGAAGCAGAGATATTGAAGATGTACTTTGAGAAACAAATTGAAATTTTAGAGATGAAAACTACAACGTCTAAGATTGAAACTACACTGAATGTGATGCCAGGCTTTGAAGACTTTAATTATCTGCTCTAATATTCATAAGCTATAATAACTTTTTAAACTCTAGTTTACTACTCTCTAAAAAAGGACTAATAAAACCTCATTAAAGATATTGTTGCCAAGATTAAAATAAGATAATGATGAAATGAGACAATAATGTAAACCATTTAGCATAGTGTCTGGCATACTGTAAGCATGCAATGATTTTGAATTCAGATTAATTGCTGGCTTCCTAATGCCTGAGGAATAAATTCCAAACTTTATTTTGGGTATTCAGAATCTATACAATCTGACTTCAGTCTTTTTTGATCAGCCTGATTTCTATGTTACTTTCTATAACTACTAGGGGCCTGGTGCATGAAATTCGTGCACTGACCTGCACCCTCTTCAATTCAGCTCGGCCTGTACTCTCTCCAATCTAGAAGCCCTCAGGGGATATTCTACTGACGGCTTAGGCCTGTTCCCATGGTTCTCTGCTCTCTGTGGACCTGCCTGCTTGATGCCAGTGCAGGCCCTGATGTCTGTTTTCTGTGAGGGCCTGCTTGCCCTTAGCTGCCAGAGCCAGGGACAAGCAGGGCCCTGGTGGCTGCTCTTGGCCAGGGAAAAGCAAGGCCCTGCTGTCTGCTTGCTCGCTGTGGGGGACATTCCACCCCGCCCCTAACTGCTCTGTGCCTGCGTTTATAGGCCCAGAGTGGCTGGGGGTCATTCTGGGACCCCAGCCACTTTGAGCTTACACACAAACCTATAGGCTCAGAGCGGCCTGGCTCCCGAGGACACCTGTCCCGGAAACGCAGTCCACTTGGCACTGGTGCACATGTAAGCAGCACATGTAGGCCCAGATTAGCTGGGGGTCATTTTGGGACCCTGGCTGCTCCAGACCTACACACAGGCATACAGGCTCAGAGCAGTCTGGGTCCCGAGGACTCCTGTCTGCTTGGCACCAGTGCATGCACAAGAGGCTGGTCTTCCTCCAGCCACTTCACACCTGCATATGTAAATTAACCCTTGATCTTTGTTGGGTTAATTTGCATACTTACTCCTGATTGGCTGGTGGGTGTCATGAGGTACAGTTAATTTGCATATTTCTCTTTTATTAGTGAAGATATTTTAGTCAAACTAAAATTTAGTATTCTCCTTATATATCCCACAATTCTTTGCCTCGTTGCCTATTATAGTCTGAATTGTGTCTTCCCTAAAATTCATATATTGAAATTTTAAGTCCATTATTAAAAAATGTTATAGTATTTAGAGATAAAAGCTTTATAGAAATATTTAAGTTAAAATGAGGTCATTAGTTGAGCCCTAATCCAATATGACTGACAATCTTTTAAGAAGAGGAAATGTAGACACAGACATGTCCAGATGGAAGACATTGTGAACACACAAGGAGAAGACAACCATCAACAAGCCAAGGAGAGAGCCTGAAACAGCAGATACTCCTCTCGTGGTACTCTAAAGACCAACCTGCTGACACCTTGATCTCAAAATTCTAATCTCCAGAAAAGTGAGAGAATAAATTTCTGTGGTTTAAGTCCACCAGTCTGCAGTGTATTGTTGTATCAGCCCTAGCCCCAGCCCATCTTATTCACCTTTCCCCTTTTACCTGCCTTCCTCTGCACACATCCAAACTATGAACTTTTTTCCAGATTTAGATGGGCCTGTCAATTCTCTAACCATATATCTATAATAATAAAAGCAAAATATGTTAATTAGACCAGATGTCCTTCCGGACAAAGCCAGGACTGCAAGGGAAGCCTGGCTCCCAGGTGCCAGTGGGAAGCCAGTGTCAGCAGCCGGGCAAAAGAATGCTTACTCTTGCATGAATTTTGTGCATCAGGCCTCTAATACACACACATACACACACACACACACACACACACACACACACGTGTGTGTGTGTGTGTGTGTGTGTGTGTGTGTGTGTCTATGTATTCTCCCACTAAAATGTAATCTCTCCTCAGAATCCTTTTATAAAATCTATATATCTATGACACATTTTCTATATCTCAAATTATCATAACTTATCTGCCCTATTACTCCAACTGGACTGACATTTCCTATGAAGCTGAATCTACTTCTGATTCATTTTTATATTCCCTGTGGAATCTAGCAGTTCCAGTAAGTGGTAGAATCTCCATTAAGATGTTCTTGATGAGTTAAAGTATAAGTCACACTTAGAAAACAATTCATATACATATATATCTATGTGAGTGTATATTTGTCTAATTTTAAACTGTGTCTTCTTTACTGGGACAGTAAACTCTGAACACAGGAAATTGTATGGCTAATGAAATTGTTCATTCAGCTTTCAAAAACACCCATACTCCTAAGCATTAACAGTTTGGTTTCCTAAATGCATTATGGGTAAATAATACATTTTTATAACAATTTCAAAAGAAACAATATTTAGCAATTTTATGAATTTTGATCATACTTGTACTTCAATTGTCAGTACTAATAACATTACGCACAATTCATCTGCTTTCAGACAGTAATTCTGCCACTTCACTGAAGGGGAGCATCATGATGCTTTCACTAATGCACAATATTTCATCTCTTTTCTCAAAGTCTCTTTATTTTGGGTCAACACCACCACCCCCATATTTATCCAGTGTTATAATTTATTCCCTATTTTCTTTACCTCTAGAGCTATCTTATTTACATTCTCCCAACAGAGAAAGGTCATAGTCCAAATCCTTAATTACTTTATATAATCAAAAGCTGAGAGGACAGGGAGAAAAACATTTTCCAAGATTCACCTTGAATTGCCTATGCTATGAAATCTCTCCTCACCATGCCACAGGTAGTTTTTGTCTTCATGCTTCTTGTCTTGTCCCTCTGTGAGGGGAACAATAAACCAAATGGAATATTTTATAACAGGTAAGTTTTCACACATTTTTCATACCATGACTAAACTTGAAACCCAATAATTAAAATAAAAATGTCCTAAGAATATTTTGGATGTGTATCTCCAATATATAGCACAGGCTTGATACATAATGAGCTCATCATATGTGGAAGTGCACTAGTGATTCATAGGCTCAAATTCCAATAGAGAAGGCAGGATGCTGTAAGATACTCTGTTTATTATTTACTATTATTACTAGAGGCCCAGTGCATGGATTTGTGCACTGGTGGGGGGCATAGCCTGCAGGGATCAGCCTGCTTTGGGAGCACTGCTCATCCTGGTCAGCTGAGCAGCTGTGGAACCACCCTCTGAGCAGCTGCTCCCGCTGAAGGAGTGTCACTCACCCTGGTCAGCCAAGCGGTACTCCCACTGTGGGAATGCACTGACCACCAGGGGGCAGCTTCTGCATTGAGCGTCTGTCCCCTGGTGGTCAGTGTGCATCATAGCGGCTGGTTGACTGGCCATTCTGGTCATTCTGGCACTCAGTTGCTTTTATATATATAGATTACTACTACTACTACTACTACTACTACTACTACTACTACTACTATTTATTATTGTTGCTCTTGTTCCCTTGTTATTTTTAATTTTTTTAAAAAAATTTAGTAAAATATTTCAAAAAAAGATTGATAACTGATGGTGGTGGCAGTTTCTTTTTCCTCTTCTCCTCCTTCATCTTATTCTTCTCCCATTTTTCTACTTCTCACTGTTGTTGTTGTTATTATTATTATTATATTTTTCAGTTGTCATATTGTAATTATTTTTTATCATAATATCTAAACGTAGGTTTACATGTGAAATTTTAAATATAAATGACATTTCCCTAACCAGTTTGGCTCAGTGGATAGTACATCAACTTGCAGACTCAAGGACCCCAGGTTTGATTCTGGTCAAGGTCATGAACCTTGGTTGTGTGCACATCCCCAATAGGGGGTGTGCAGGAGGCAGCTGGTTGATGCTTCTCTCTCATTAATGTTTCTAACTCTCTATTCTTTTCCCTTCCTCTCTGTAAAAACATCAATAAAATATATTTAAAATAAATAAATATCAATAACACCAATGTCCTCAGTGTAGGATATTAAACGGTAAAACGTTTATTTTTATAAAGCCCATAGTCCCCCAGTCTCAATGAATTACAATTATGCTCATCAAAATTCCCTGCCCTTTTACCATGATTATTTAACCTCCAGATGAAAGTATTTTCTTGTGGTTCACCCAAACCTCAGCTGCCTCCAGAGGTGGTTTTTCACTTTCTAATTTGCAGACTGTGGTTTATTGACATGTATGGGGTTTTCAATGGCAAGTAAAGAGTTCTCAAGAGGTTGAAAACTCTAGGATCAACCTTCTCTTTATAATTAAGTGCTCTATATTTCAGAATATTTTATGGCTATTTGAAATTCTAAATTAGTGCCCATTCCATAAGGAGTCCACTGTGATTGGGCTTCTGGAAAGAAAGATGCTGTCATCAATGGGAGCTACTGGCTACAGGCCTTGAGAAGCCTGGACCTCCAATCTGGCAGATGCAAAAAACTAGGTAATGTCTCTGAAACTGAGTATAAATCAGGATTATGCTCAAGAATATGAATTTCTAACATAGAAAATAGTTCAAAGAAGATGTAAGCCTGAGTAGGTAAGTTCCAGTCAGAGTCCAAAGAGTCAAGGGAGACATTCCATGAAGATCCAAACAGCAAAACATGAGTGGACTTTCGCAGAGAAAACAAGGTTTGGAGGCCCAACAAGTTTAGAACATGATATCATTCTAGAGGCCAGTTATCTGATAATGAGAGTAGAGAGGCACAAGCCCAGTGACTGGCAACTATAGTATCATGTTAAAGTAGGACCAATTATAAAAAATCTTATTGGGCCCAAACAAAGATGGTGGTGTAGGTAAACACTCCTAAACGGCTGCCGGACACAAGTTAAAAAAAACAACAACTATGAAACAAATGTCTATCTCCCAAAAACCAAAAGAAATCTGGCTGAGAGGAAGCCCTACAACCAGACTGAAAGAGGAAGAGGAGAATCCAGGGCACAAGCCCTGAAAAACTGAGGTAGAGGGGCGAGGACGCAATAAGGGCTGGCAGCAGGTCCAGGCTGGCAGAGGACGGTGCTTTCTTCAACCCGAAGAGAGATAAGCGCTCGATCTCTCTGAAATCCAGTTTCTGGGGAGAGGCTGCTAGACTGTCTGCCATTGGGGCAGAAAGTGAGGCTAGCTTGCTTGCAGAGCTGAGTTTGCCTGCTGTGCTGTGGTGTGAGATGCAGGGATGCCATTGGAGAGGCGGTGGACTGCCGCCATTGCTGTTGGCCACACCCCAGCCTAGTGATGCCCTGAGACTCCGCCCTTAGACCCCACCCCTCACATCCAAGCTCTAAGCAGCGGACTTTGCATATGAATGGCCCTCCTGTTGCAGTTTAGCAAAATTGCAACCTGTGGCAAACAGATCCAAGGAGGACAGGACTGTGGTTCACGCTGTAGCTTCCGCAATAGTACTGGCCTCAGACAGTAGCTGAAATGCACCTCATTGAGACCCAGAAACCAGAGATCTACTGCTCAGTTTCAATCCCTCACACCCATAAGTGACACATTTGGGAGACAGTCTCAGTGAGCACCAAAGCCCCACTGAAACTGCTGCGCTGGAGGTGTGTCTCCAGCACAGAAGTTCTCCCTTTATAGACACAGCGGATCCTCACAGGCAACTGGCCTGGAAGTCAATTCCTCCCAGTGTACCAACGTAATCAAGGCTTAATTACACCAATACTTTGCACTAAGCCCACAAAGAGATATAGTAAAAGCAACCACCTCAGGTTGAGCTACTGACCCCTATAGGTCATCAACCACACAAAGCCACTCCATCAACACAGGGTGGCAGCAAAAATGAGGAAACATAGAAGCATGATATGAATGGGAGAGATGGAGGATAGTAAACTACTGGACGACACACAGTTCAGAATCATAGTTATAAGATTACTCAAGAATCTTCTAAAAACCTTTGAGAAACTTGATGAGACCTCCAAGAAGCTTGGTGAGACTTTCAAGGGCCTTAAAGAGAAGACAAAAAAAATGGAAAAGGACCAGTCAGAAATTAAGCATACAAAGTCTGAAATAAAGGATATACAGAAACTCAACTATAGATCAACACACCCCAATAATCAAACCAAAGATCTGGGTTATAATAAAGCAAAAATCACCCAACCAGAGAGGCAAAAAAAAAAAAAAAAGAATCCAAAAGTGTAGTGTAAGGAGCCTCTGGGATGGCTTAAAGCTTACCAACATCAGGAGTTTTGGGGTGCCAGAAGAAGAGAGTGAGTAGAATATTGAAGGCTTAATGGAAGAAATAATGACAGAAAACTTTCCCTACCTGGTGAAAGAAACAAACCTACAAGTTCAGGAAGCGAACAGGACCCCAAACAGGAGGAATCCAAAGAGGAACACACCAAGACACATCATAATTAAAATGCCAAGTGCAAAAAACAAAGAGAAAATCTTACAAGCAGCAAGAGCAAAACAGTTACCTACAAGGGAGTACCCATAGGACTGTCAGCTGATTTTTCAACAGAAACTATGCAGAACAAGAACTTCACAGACAAGAAAAAGTTAAAAGAGTTCATCAACACCAAACCAGGATTACCTACATGAAATGTTGAAGGGTATTCTTTAAGAATAGGAAGAAGAAGAAAAAGGTAAAGGTAAAAAATTATGAACCACAAAAAGGCATCAAATACATACCTACCAACAAGCGAATCTAAAAATCAAGAAAAAAAAAATATGAAGAACAAAACGGACTAATGAATATAATAGAATCAGGGACATAGAAAGGGATTGGACTAAAAATTCACAGGGGAAAGGGGTCTGAGGTGTGTGGGAAGAGATTGGACAAAAATCTTACACCTATGGATGAAGACAGTGGTGGGGTAAGGGCGTGGGTGGGATTGGGAGTCAGATGGAGGGGAGCTAAGGGGTGGGGGAGAGGAAAACCTGTAATAATCTGAGCAATAAAGATTAAAAAAAAATCTTATTGATAATAAAAGGATAATATTTCCTTAATTTTTCCATGTTTACTTTATTCAGCTTTGTTCAAAATAAAGAACTGATTAAAGGTTGATCTTGGGCTGCTACAAGGCTCGGAAAATGTGTATGCAAGCTGCTAGGGTAAAATGAAAGGAAAAGAGCAGAAAATTCAAGATTCCTCTCAGGCTTACCAACTCCCTTTCAAAACAGGAGAGGCTGCTGGTACTTTGCCTAGATTCCCTTTACTGGATCAATGCATCAATCACCTGTGAGCCATGAGTGTTGGCTACTATTAGGTACAACTGCACACTTCTGTAGAAAACTGTCTCCTTGGCTGGCAGAATCTGACTCACTACAAGATATATGAGAACTTAGAAAAAAAATAATAGCCACTCACTCTGGCTGATGTAGGGATGCCAAATTACATCCCAACCTACTCACTCCAAGGCAGGACAAATCTATGTTGCCATCCACATTGCAGAGCTCCATATGGGATGTGGTTCAGTCATGATGGCCCCTGGCTTTTTATATATTAGGATGGGACTTATAAAGTTTGGAGAAGAAAAGTTAATCATATTTATGTTAATTATAATAGTTTGCATTTGTGCATGAAAAATCACATGGATCCTATTTCATGTATCAATTTATTCAGTACCCTTCACTAAGTTCCTTCTATATATGTGGCACTGTCTTATGTTCACAGTATAGAAGTGAATAGATACAAATAATTTTCTTATGAAATATAGATGATTCAATATTAGAAAATAATATGGTGATTTATATAAATATAATGGAACAATAATGCAGGAAATGGGTGCAGTAAAGTGGTTTTAACCCTCACTAAAAACCTATGTATTTTGCAGATGAGAAAACTGTGGGTTAGAAAGGTTGACTCCATTATTCAATAGCACACAATCAATCAGAAGTAAAAGTGCAACTTCAGCCGTACCTGACTTAATGGCTAAGCTATAATATCTCACTACATATAACAGGCACCACTTGTAGTAATAACAATATTGAATAACTGAACAACAAAACACCCCACCCACTGAATCTCTGAGACAGCTAATATCTAAAAAAGCAATGCAGTTTATCCTCAGACTTTTCATTCAGGATTCCAGGAAAGATCCCTGTTATTGTGTTAACCTGCCAGCTTTCAAAAGAGGAAATCAAAGAGAAATATCTGAGAATTAGTAGGTTTACTCTTGACCTCGGTTTAAATGTTTGTCTCATGAATGAGTTTGTTAGTGTTCACTCCTCTTCAAATTATTGAAAAAGTCTGAGAAAGAGTGGTGCTAATTATGTTTAAAATGTTTAATAGAATTAACCAGTGAAACAATCTGGTCTTGGGCTCTTCTTTGTGGAGAGCTTTTTGGTTACTAATTCAATCTGCTTACTTGTGATTGGTCTGTTCAGATTTTCTTTTTTTTTTATGATTTAGTATTGGTAGGTCACATGTCTCCAGAATGTATCTATTTCTTCTAGATTATACAATGTATTGGTGTATAATTGTTTATAATAGTCTTTCATGATCTTTTCTTTTCCTATGGCATCAGTTATAACTGCTTTTCTTTCATTTTTGGTTTTATTTATCTGAGTGTTCTCTCTTTTATTAACTTAGCTAAATATTTGTCAATTAAAAATAATAGAGAGGAAAAACCTAGCTATTATATAAAGGATGCCAAATTCTGATGTAGTATATTTCCCCTTCTCTACCTGGTACCCTGTGGTCAGAAGATTATGCAATGTGTTAGTTTGTCTTCTGATAAAATATTTTATCTTCTGAGAAAATTACTTTGCCACTATAATGAATAATTATTCTCTCCGGTTGGAAGTATGTTACATCTACATAGTTGAAAAAAAGTATTCGTATTTTCTATCAGTCTAACAAAGCCTTTAAATCACTAAAATATTCAGCTAAGATAAATTATCTATATATATAAAAGTCTAAGTAACCAGCCGACTAGGTGACCGGCCAGTAGTTATGATGCACACTGACCACCAAGAGGCAGATGCTCAATGCAAGAGCTGCCTAGTGACAACAACTTTGCAGAGTGCCCTCCTGCACTCTGAGACCCTTCTGGGTATGTCAGACTGCCAGTTTCAGCCCAATCCCCACAGGCCAGACTGAGGGACCCCACAGGTGTACAAATCTGTGCCCCAGGCCTCTAGTTAATAATATAAATAAGAAATAAATAATAGAATAAATAAAGAAAATTATATTTATTGAGGCTAGCTTTATTCAAATATATTCTAACATATTTGCTTGACATCATTCTATCTCTTTCTTATTTTCTTACTTTAATGGAAAAGTGCATCCATCATAAACTCCTAATGCTAATAAAGAGAACAGATAAATGGGCTCTTACTTCTTTTAAAAACAAATGCATTTTAATTGACAATTGAATTCAATGACTTTTCTCTGCTGAATTAGGTGAGTGTAGAGGGAAGAAATTTGGACCTAGAATTTAGAAACAAAATATTGTTTTCATTGAGATCTTAAACAGATTAAAAAAAACTAATAAATAAATGAGCTACTCTGTCGAGTAGGCAATACCTTAGTAACTTTATTTTCTTATAAAATTGTGATATTTAATAATTGTGGATCAATGAAGGTCAATTCCATATTTTATCAAAGAAAAGGATAAAATTCTCTCTAAGTGGAGAATCCAAAAATATATTACATTGGTTATCTATTGCTGTGCCACAAATTACCTCAGAATTTAAGCAACACTTATTATCGCTGTGTCAATAATCCTGCTGTGCCTTAGTTGCGTGTTCATGGCTCAGTGTCTCTCAGAAGCCTGCAATCAAGGTGCTATCTGGGGCTGCAGTCATCTCAACTGGAGGGAAATTCAAAGTTCATTCAGATGGCTATTTACAATTAAGTCCCAGGTTCTTGCTAGCTGAAGGCTGGCAGCATTGGCCCCTTGCCATGTGGCTTTCTCCATAGGGCTTCTCACATCTTGGCAGCTGGTTTTCCCCAGAATACAAATTTTGAGACAAAGAGCCCAAAATGGAAACCACAATCTTTTTTTAAACCTGATCTTTGAACTGACATCTGTTTATTCTGCTGTATTCAGTTCCTTAGAAGTGAATTGTCAAATCTAGTCTAACCGTACTCAAGGCAACTATTATACAAATGTGTGGATATGAAGTAGATGCCAGAGATCTTAAGGGACAATCTTAGAGTCTGCCCAGCACAGAGAGTATCTACTGATGACCCTCAGTGGTAATAAATATGTTTCCCTTTTCTCTTAAACATCTGGGAGCAGCTCATTGTCTTCTCTAATATTTGGACATCATCAGAGAATTTAAAAATAAATAGTAGAACCCAAGGGTAAGGATAAATAACTCTAATACAGTAGCTGTATCCAAACCTCAGGATAGACTGAAGGGGGCATAACTGTGTCCTCTGAGATTGTCATTCATTTCCTAATATATCATAGCAGGACTCATGTCTTTATCTATTTTTCTATATATTTAAAGACTTTGCTTTCTCTTTATTTTCCTTTGCTTTGCTGAATTATATCTTTTTTAAAATTTATTGTTGACAGTATTATAGATGTCTCCCATTTTCTCCCTGTTTGCCCCATCTTAATCTTGATTCTTTACTCTTTGACCTTCATTGGAGGGCATTCACCATACATCATCACTATCTAGGCAAATTGGGCAGATGGAAAGCTTTACAAAAGGCAAAAGGTCTTGGTCTCTGCTAGATTTGGCTTCTAATGAGAGGAATTAAGGGAGAAATGTTATTCCTTTGTCTGATTTTTTTAACCTAGCTAAATATAGCCATTTTTTGTCTGAGGTCGTTAAAACCTCTGTAGATTGAATTTCTCTAGGCACACTCTGGGTACACATACTTCAGAAGTAAATTTAGCCACAGCAGAATCCACTGTTATTAAAAGATTAAAATATGTATTTTGCATTTTATTCAGGAGGCTTGGCTGTTCCCATCCGCTAACAGTAGGTTTACACTGGGGACTGGTTCTTGTCTTTACTGCAGCATTTAAATCCCAATTCTAATGACTAAAGAGTATAAACCTATAAACATAAACTTTTAATGGTTTGAATAAGGTTGAAAACAAAAAGTTCTGTAGTTAAACACAATTATTTTTGCTGGGCTCAGTCTGCTTAATGTATCTTATTCCTCACATGCAGTTCATAATTATGGGGGAGAGGAGGAAATAACAGTGTAGAATTTTAATAGCAAAGTTTGCTTTTACAATTTTCCTACTTTTTTTTTTACTCTAAAACATCAAGCCTATTTTGTTGCCACTTTTCTTCCCTTAAAAAACCTTCATTAAATCCTAAAGTTCTCACCCCACTTGTGAAAATGCAATGATAAAATAAACCAGTAGCAAAGTTGAATGGAATCCAGTTCTAAAATCCCCTGCCTCACTCAGCTGCTTCTTCGATACCTGAAATGTGCTGCTTAATTTAGAAAGAAAAATTGCGGTGAGGCTACAATCCTGCATTTCAGAGACAAGGGAGCAGGAAATGATTTGCAGGTGACTGAAAGGTGGTATTTGCACTTAGGATTTCCTGAGCTTTCCAATTTTAACCTTGGAGCTTACCTACCTTTGATTTTAAGAATTAGATCCAACCCATATTCTGGATGTCTCCCAACTTGAGAGGTGCATCTTGGCTTGGGATGAAAAAAAAAAAAATGCTCAGCCCCAGAAGAGGAAAGGACAAAACAAAATGTAAAGGAAATAAACACAGGCTACAGTTTGGCTGTCCTGTGAGCCCAGGACAAGGCGCTGAGTAACTTAACCCTTGGAATGAACGTCACAGAGAAATAAAGAGCTCTGGAGAAGATTCTAGTGTGCTTGCCATTTTCAAGCTAAGAACATAAAATAAAATTATAGAAAAGTGATATGAGAAAACATTTTATTTAAAAATATTATTGCAAATGCTATGAGTAAATAGGGCAGAGTTAAATGTAAAATATTTATAGTATTTGAATGAGTAAATGTGTAGAGTGTGAAGTAAGGTATAAATCTTATTCTTTTCCTAAACCTAAAATTGTAGGATATAATGAGTTTGTTTTTTTTGGAGGTTAACGTATGCTTTGTTGCCTAGAAATAAGTTTTATTATTCTTTGCTTAAAGTAACAGTATGGGGAAATTGACTCTTGTTCAAGAGACTACTATAAACAAGAAAAAAAACAAACAAACAAAAACTCATAGACACAGACAACAGTATGGTGGTTGCCAAAGGAAAAAGGGGGTCAAATATATGGTGACTGAAGATGATTTTTGTTACTGTTGAGGTGATGAGACCTCAGTTCTTGTCTCATTTCAATCTTGTCTTCTTGAGGGAAATATTTCAATTAAGAAACGAAGTGTAGCAAAGTAAGTAAGACTTCCATTGGCTGTAGCAAAAATATAGTTAGGACAGTGAAACAAGGAAGGGCACAGAAGCCACAAGAGAGCCGAGGCTGGGCTGCTTTGGCTCACTGGGAAGTCAGCATAAAAGGGGCCTTTGAGACAGGATCGGGGAGTTAGCTGAGAGGAGCTACCTCTGTCCATTGCTCCTCTGGTTGCAAGTCTCATGGGGTCCCTTAGCCAGAGCAGGAGGAAGGGAATGACGCTGACGCTGACATGCTCCCCTGGGGGAGAGCACTGGCCAGATCCTTTATTCTGAGCATATTTATCTCTCTTGCTGGCAGAAAACTTAGGGAATGTCTCAGGAGAGGGTCTCAGTAAAATATTCATCGGCTTTCCAGGTGTGCTCTTTCAGGGTCCTGGTCTCCACTGATTGGTCAGTGCCAGGGTGGGGGTCATTGGTCAATGCAGCTGCGCCTGAGGCAGCCATGGCATCACTTGTCTGGTTTTGCTGCTTTTCTGGGCCTGGAGCTGAACTACAACTGACGCCTAGATTTTTTCTTTAGGAAGGAAAAGGTTAGGGTATCTAAATCGCATGGCCAGTGATATGAAAGCTTAGGGGTCCAAAATCCTATGACCAGTGATATAAGAGAAGATAGGTAATCCTGGGGGCAAGGTTCTTATATTTCCAGTTTTGCTCCTTGCTAAGCATCTGGGGCTTTCTGCCCTGGTGCTTTCTGTACTTGGCCCATCGCCCTTGCCCTGCTCATGTCTGTCTAATGGCGATAACATTTTGGCCTTGGGAGTGCTCACCATGCAATATGTAGATCATGTATCATAAAAAATGTACACATGAAACCTATAAAATCTTATTAACCAAGGTCACCCAATATATTTAAAAATAAAATAACAATTTTTATTCAAGGCCTCCTGTATCTAAATTCTGAATTAACTAGCATAATGCAGCTAGCAAGTTCTCAATATATATTGGTCAAGTAGCTAAATAATGCAATGAAAGAAATAATGAGAGAGAGAGAGAGAGAGAGAGAGAGAGAGAGAGAGAGAGGATATAAATGACACATGAAATTTTCCACATCTTAAAAAAATTTTTTCACTTGTCTTTTAGGAATACCTCTCTTTTTCCTCACACGTGGTAGCTTTTAAGTCTCCTATGTTAGTTCATTTCTCTCTAATTTCTAAATATCTGTGTGCATTAGGGCTTAGTCATCAATGTTATTGACTGTTCTCTATGTATATATCCAGTTCCTATGTAATCTCTTCAAATTTCATGATTTCATTATACCAGTACTCCAACCAACCCACCTAATAGAGCTCTAAATTGAAGATCTTTCCTTAACTCTGGATTTATATGCTTAACGTTTTGCTTGATCCTCCACATAGACTTCAAATAGCCATGTCAATAGCAAATTTTACCAAACAAGAACTCTTGAATCAATACCCTCACTTCTAATCTCTTCCTTCCTTCAATGATAATCACCTCTACTACACTTTTTAAACTAAACTTTGAAGACTTTTATAGTTTTTTATACCAATTCTTTCACGTGCCCTGTTAGTTCTACATTCAAAAGGGATTCCAAAATTTTATCATTTCCACCTTGTTGGTGACTGTTACAGAAACCTACTTAACTTGTTTTACTTTTGTCTAGACTACTTGAATAGTCTCCTGGAAATATTCCTGCTTCAAGTATTGCTCACTCTAGAGAATTTCTTACCCATAGGCTGAGATTTGAAAATATGAGGCATGGAGAAACCAAGATGGTGGCATAGATAAATGCCTAACTGCAGCCTCGCACAACAATTTCAAAAAATACAACTAAAATACAAAATCGACATTATCCACAACTACAGGAAAGTTGAGTGACTGGAAATTCTACAACTAGAAGGAAAGAGAAAACCAGAAGGAAAATTAGAGGAGCTGTAAAAGCCTAAGGTACGGAGAGATGGTGCGCAAGTGGGAAGAGGACAGTGTCAGAGAGGAAGGGGCAGCTGAGTGCCTGGCTGGCGTTCCCTAGCGGGAAGGAGATAAAAGCTCTGGACTGTGCTAAACCCGAGTTCCAACTGCACTGAACTCCAGTTCTGGGCTAGACCCTGGGGACCCAGGCTTATATGGAGGGAATGTGGGTTGTAAGGCTGAAACTCAGGGGGAACAGGGAAAGGCAGAGTCCCAGAGGCTTGCACGTGAATGTGTCCAGAGGATGAACTGTTGACTGTGCCGTTGGATTGCCCTAGCAGAAAGGAGACAAAAGCTCTAGACTGCTATGAACCCCACTTCCAACCACACTTCCAACTGCACTGAACCCCAGTTTTGGGCCTATTGGGGGAGAGACTAGACCAGGGGTGGGAAAACTTTTTGACTCGAGGGCCACAATTGGTTCTTAAACTGGACCAGAGGGCCAGAACAAAAGCAACCTGACCATGTTAGGACTCTCATCTTGGGCTGCTGGTGAAGAAGCAGAGGGGAGAGCAAGAGAACCCTCTGTTCTTTCGGCTCCACGGGCCGGATAGAACAGCCGAACGCTGGTCGTAGTTCGCCCACGGCTGGACAAGACTGTCTAGTAGCGGGCGAAACTCAAGGGCACTTTTCTCTCAGAGGTGCTTGCAGCGAGTACTGAAGGACACTGAGGAACACTGAGACTCAGGAACCTCATAGGGCGGGGCTTACCAGAAGCCAAGGCTGTATGCTTCCCCCTGAAACTCCGCCCCATCCAAGCTGGGCACAAGGCTTTTGCACTTTTCCAAGTCTAGTCGAATAAGGCTATCTCCCAGCATAGACACAGCTGATCCTCACAACCAATTGGCCTGGAGGTCACTTCCTCCCAGTGATACCAACAACAATAAAGACAACTATAATAAGGCTGTACACACAGTCCACAAAGGGGTGCACCAAGAGTGTCCACCTCAGTGTCCAACTGGGAGGCTGACCCACTGAACCATATAGGACACCTTAGCACACAAAGCCACCCTACCAACGCAGGGAAGCAGAGAAAATGCCGAGGCAAGGAAACAGGTCACAAAGGGAAGAAATGTAGAACAACAAGTGACTGGATATATAGTTCAAAAACCAGGATTATAAGTTTTTTCAAGAATTTCCTAGAAAAGGCCAATAAAATAAATGAGACCTATGAGGATATGAAAATGGATCAACTAGAAATAAAGAATACATTCTCTGAAATAAAAAATATAATACAGAGTCCCAAAAACAGAATGGAAAATTGCAAGAATCAAGTCAAAGATTTGGATACAAAGAGCCAGAAGACACTCCTCTACAGAAGCAAGAAAACAAGAGAATCTAGAAAGTAGAAGATAGTGTAAGAAACCTCTGGGACAACTTCAAATGAACCAACGAACCAACATCAGACTTATGGGGGGTCCCAGAGGAAGAGAGAGAGCAAGATACTGAAAACATATTGGAAGAAATAGTGACAGAAAACTTCCCCAACCTGGTGAAAGAAATAGGCTTACAAGTCCAGGAAGTGCACAGAACTCCAAACAAAAGGAATCCAAAGAGGACCACACCAAGACACATCATAATTAAAATTCCAAGAGCAAAAGACAAAGAGAGAATATTAAAAGCAGCAAGAGAAAAGCAGGTAGTTACCTATAAAGGAGCACCCATACGACTACCAGCTGATTTCTCAACAGAAACCATGCAGGCCAGACAGGAATGGCAAGAAATATTAAAAGTGATGAATAACAAGAACCTATAGCCAAAAGAAAGCTATCACTCAGAATGGAAGGCCAGTTAAAGAGCTTCACAAATAATAATTAAAAAAAAAAAAGCTAAAGGAGTTCATCACCGCCAAACCAGAATTATATTAATTGCTGAAGGGGGTTCTTTGGGAATAGGAAGAAAATAAAGATAAAAATTATGAACAACAAATACGGAACTATCAACAAGTGAATCTAAAAACCAAGGGAATTAAAAAATCGGATGAACGATACTAACTGGTGAATATAATAGAATCAGAGGTATGGAAGGGGAGTGAACTGACAATTCTCAAGGAAAATGGGAGTGGGGATTCGGGAAGAGATTGAACATAAACTGTGCACCTATGGATGAGGACAATGGGTGGGAGGGCAGAGGGAGGAGTGGGAACCTGTTGAAGGGGAGAAATGGAGGGGGGGAATGAGGAACATTTGTAATAATATGAACAATAAAGACTTATTTAAGAAAGAAATAAAGAAAAAGAGAAAATAGGAGGCATAACCACAGCCCAACAGTATACTCATTGCCAATGTAAGTGGAAGCAGAACTGACGCCATTATAATAACCTGATGATTATTTAACAATAAAGGAGGGAAGAAAATAGGCATGTCATTTATACAGCTGTGCCAAAAAAAAAGCTTCATTTAACATTCTCCAAGCCTGTTCTCCACTAACTGTTGGAGGAAGGAGCTGGACAAAGGCAGTTTATACGCATGCCCAGTAAAGGTCTGAATGATGTAGGAAGGTGTTTGTTTGTCAATCACACCTGAAAACAAGTAATTGGCTAGGATGAGTGTGACCACTGCAAGCACCAGAAAACCTAAATATTGAAACTTCTAAACCAAGAGTTCTTTTTCTCTCTCTCATGCGTAGGGTTCCTGGCTCCCCAGTACCCACATGGCCATGTGGGGCTCCTCAGGTAGACTAATTGGCTTTAATTATCTTGGATGCTAAACCATACCCAGCTGCAAAATGGAATGAAAACTCTGGACACTGGCCCTCCTTATGGCACTGCTGAACTCCCAGATGCCCCCTTTTCAGGAATGGCCTGGGAGAAATGGGATATTGGAAACTAAAGAACGTAACTCCATGTCAATAAAAATCTTCTCATCCTCCCACGGGGGCTTCTAAAATATCTTATTTCAGCAATGCCCCAAGAATCACACTCTCACAAGCAATGGAGGAATCCCACTCATGTGTTCCTCCGGCAGCAGAAGCACCATAATTCACTGCACTCATAATCAGTGACGAGGCACAGAAACAAGATTTATAAATGACCTGGCTTCTCTCTTCCCTTTACCTGCCAGCGTCTCACCAGCTGTTTCCTCTTTAGGCGCTGCCTAGGGAAAACAGTATCAAAGACCCATCCCCTTTCTCAAATGCTACAGAACAGAATTCGGGAAACTAGAGAATGGATATAAAATCAATTAGGCCAAGGAGCAAGGAGCTCTGCCCCTCTCTCCATCCCACCCATAACTTATTTTCCCCACAAAGCAAGAATGAACTATACGAAATAGAACACATATCATGCCAAGTGCCTAGTCTCAACCTTCCAATAGCTTTACATCATATTCTAAATAAAACAAAGTTCTTGGCCCAGCTGGCATGGCTCAGTGGTTCAGCATTGACCTATGAACTAGGAGGTCATGGTTCGATATCCAGTCAGGTACATGCCCGGGTTGCTGGTTCGATTCCCAGTGTGGGGTGTGCAGGAGGCAAACAACCAAATTTTTTCTCTCATCATTGGTGTTTCTCTCTCTCTCTCTCTCCCTCTCTCTTTCTCCTTCTCTAAAAATCAATGAAAACATATTTAAAATGTTTTAAAATGTAGCAGGAATTATGGATTGAAAAAGACTAGATTTTTGCTTCTGAAATCAACATTCCCAGGAAAATAAAATATGAGTGTACGTACAATCTCCCACAATCACTCTCAGTCCCACAGCAGCAGCTCCACGAGTGTCCGGTGCCCTACACAACCTTCCAAACAGGGCAGATGTGCTTCCTTTCCACCTTCCCAGTCTCCTGCAAATTTTTCTTGTTGCCAACAACCATCCAGGAAAAGGAATTCTGGAAACTCTAGTTTTAGAATAGCTGACCACCACAGTAAGCATTGCCATAAGATGTAAGATATATTTTTCTAACTTTTATTTTTAATGAATTTAACTTTAAAGCTAAAGTTGACTACCCTGGAACTTGTGGTCAACGCCCTCTCAATTATGATTGAGGGAATATTTTCTAGATTTTGAGGAGAAATCTCTATGACCACAATCATTAGTCAATACTGGTTGCTATTCATGGTTTACATATTTTCCCACGTATTATTTCTTCCATGCATAGAACAAAGGACTCTTAGAAAAATGCGGCAACCCTCATGGCAAAACTTCGACTTCCAACCTGCACCCATGAAATTATGACATCCCTAATATTTTTGCATGTGTGTTTTACATATCTTTGTCACTACATGCTTCATTCTGGATATTTTCTTCTGCCCTTTTTTTTAATTTTCTTTCTTAATTTACATTTACCTTTTGAAAACCCATCCACTAAATTTTTCATTTGAATTTTTAAAAATTCTATGTGTGTATACAATATTAAATTTTCCACTGATTGTTTTTATGCTTCCAATGCTCTGTAAAACTTCTCAATATTGTCTTATATTTTACTTAATATATACAGTACATTTATTTTAGTCTTTGACTTTTTCCGTATTTATTTCCTGTATATCCTGTGGACCTATTTCTACTATATGTTTTATTTATTTGCTTTAAATTTTGATCATATTATTTAAGTTTTGAATGGTATTTTTTTTTTTAGTTAAGTATCTCCTATTGAATATTTTAAAAATGTAGAATAGATTGAGTTTTAGGCAGTTTTTGTTTTCCTTCATAGATTTTTTTTAGTTTCCTTCTGGTGTGTGGCTAAGGGTACTAGCAATTTCAGATCAGTTAACCCATTATCAGAATTGACCCTAGTCCCTGTGAGGATGCTTCCAATTCCATTCATTTTTACTCCAGAGTATAAACTTTCATAGTCAAAGTGGGGGAGGTTTGGCAGGGTTCATTTTCCCTATTGTATTTTGCATAATAAAGAATTTAACATTGCCTCAAAAGAACCAGATTTTTTTTTATCGGCTTCTGGGAGATAATCTGTATCATACTTCATAGGAGTTGTTTAGAGTAGTGGCTGGACACACAGGACCTCAGGGTGGGGTCAGTCACAGCCAATAATCTTAGGGTGGAGCTAGCCAGCCCAGAGAGACCCAGCATGTGATTTAAGGTGGGGACTTTCAGGTCATGCAGTATTAATTAACCTGGAAACTGAGTTCAATTATGTCAGCATTTAATCAATTAATCATGCCTGTGTAATAGAGCCCCAGTGAGAACTCGGGACACTGAAACTGACACTGAGATGAGCTTCCCGGGTTGGCAACTCTCCAGGCCGCCAGCAGTGCAGCCTGCCCTAACTCCGCGTGCGAGGACAAGGGCAGCTCCACGTGAGGGACCCTGCCAGACTGTGTCCTATGCATCTCTTCCTTTGGCTGATTTTAAACTGTATCAGGAGCAGGCTAGCTTTTAGTGAGCTCTGTGAGTCACTCTAGAGAATTCTAAAACCTGAGGCTAGTTTTGGACCCTCTGAACCCGCGGTTGGTGTCTGAAGTGAGAGTGGTCTCACAGAGGAGTGCGCCATCAACCTTCAGGATTTGGCTAACTCCAGGCAGCCCTGGATCCCGATGCCATTTCCTCTCCTCTATGCAAAGCTTATCTGTCAGCCACTTACCTATCCTTCAGGAACTGGCTGAGGTATCTGACCGAAAACCTGTTTCCGATTCTAGGACCACCCCCACTAGGTGGACTTTTTTTTTAACGGGGTCCTTCTAATTCCTCACCATCTCTTTTCCTCTGTGACGCTTTAAAGAAGAGGCTTCACATACTTTTACAAATGGTACTGTTCTTGGGTACATATTTCAGTTCACATTGTAATCTAGCATTATCAGAATGGGTAAAAAAAAACTTTCAATATTGATTATATACACAAAAAGTTTAAATATGCACATTATAACTACCATAAAGAAACCAGAAGAAACGTTGTACATTATTTTAGAAATCAAAAAGGATGAATTACAAACAAACAGTATCACATAGGCCTAATATACAAGGGTAGTATTATAATATGCCAGAAAAAGAAAAGAAAAAGGCACATACATATACTTAATACAAAAATACATACAATTAATACTGAGATATATGGGGGGTTGGGGAGGGACTCAAAATAAGAGCGATAAAAAAATAAACATATTGAATTACCATTTTTTACCTATTACATTAAAAAATGAAACACTGTGAGTTCATTAATATTTTGTCCTGAAAACTATGTATTTCCAAATATGTCCATTCTAAAACCCAAGTAGTGTTGGGTAGCCCTAGTGCTTATAATCTCTAATCTTATAATCTTATAATCGCTTATAATCTCTAAAGCCATTTCTCAATAAAAATAACAAGGAACTTGGAGAAATGCTTGGTTTCAGGTTTGGGTAGTAAATGTGCAAGATGAACCTAGAATATGATGTTATTCCAGAAGTAATGGATTTCCAAGGATTAATATGGTCATGTTAAAATTGCCAATAAGAATTAGCTTTCATTGGCCTCAGATGGAACAATTTAAGCATCCTAAAGAAGGCACCTACCAAGGATTGAATAATATCAAATATGTAAAAGTCCAAATAACAACAACAATACTCTCACTGACCAGCACTGAAGATTTCTAGGGCACCAAAACAACATTCTAAAATTTATTAGTAAGATAAAGAATGTATATTTACCATTATTTTTGCATAAGCTATATTTAAAGTGAACCAAATAGTTGGTAACATGTTTCTTAAAACATAACCATAGCTAACACATGGAGGGGAAACATTAAAAGTGAAGCCACAACTTATAAAATCTAATTAAATAATTTTCTTGAATCTATGATGCTAAAATGATTAAGGTGAAATGCTGATGGGAAAATTTACAATGGAAGAAAAAGTTAGCATTTATTTTTAAGTTTTATAACTACAGGTATGCATCTCATGAACTCATGTTATAGGAAGTCCACATAACCACCTTTAGAAATTGCTCCTCCAATTAATCCCAAAACTAATAAGATCTTCAAATAACATTATTTGTTTTAAGAACCTGTAGGCTAATTTAACAGTAGGGTAAATAAAATAGGAAATATTATACAAAAGAAAAAAGATTAATACAAAAAAAATCAAGGAAAGGAAATACTATGAAATAAAATTTTGAAAACATAATAAAACTTGTGATTGTATTTCAGTAATCTGTACCGTTCTGACAAATGTTTTTATATAGGAGTTATAGAAATGAGGTATGTATTTATATAATTCAATGTGTGATATATGTTTATTAAGTAGAATAACTGACTAATGACTGTACATTATTATAAATCAAATCTCACATTAATTCATTTTATGCACAGGTTTATGAATATATCTGATTGAATTTTAAGTTTCAATTACTCCTAAATTTTTAGTTTAGAATTTGTTTGTCCCTTCTTTACCAATCCTAATAACTTTAAATAAATTATTTGTAAACAATGTTTTCTTTTTTGTTTGTTTCTCTTTTTCCTACAATGTTAATGTTCAGCAACTTCTGATATTAAAATACTTAGAGTTATATATTTAATCAAAAGGTTCTTATACTTTATTATAAATAAGCCTTATATTTCTTTGTGTGGGTTTATGTTACCATGTAGCTCCAAAGCAAGGCACACTGAAAATTTTAAAGTTATTTTTTATCCTCAATGGAAATACACTGAGGTTACACACTTTAAAGCAGAAAAGTTCAAAGGAGAGAATTTTATATTGATATATAGAGAATAAAGAGAATCACTCCTCCCAAAATCTCCTACAGCATCTCTGAAATCACCAGAGATTTCCTTGAAATTTTCCTTCAGTGAGACAAGATTCAGGGAAATGTTTAGGTGGTACACATGCATCCTCTTTATTTTTGCCAATAACCCTTAAAATGCCTTCCGTTATTTCTGCTCATAACCATCATTAGAGGGAACAGTTATTTTTAGACGCCCATTCTAAGGCAAGAGAATACACTATTCATGACAGGAAATACTAGATTTTGTGGCCTGAAGCATAAAAGAAATTAGAGTATCCTAAATTTAGAAAATCAGATGAGGCTAAAATAAATATTATACATCACTTGTCTATTTATGTATTCATCTTAAAATAAAATTTTTCTTGGTAGAATATTTGTGAAAAGTACCTGTATTAGCTCCATGAGGATTTTTACTTAGGCATTCATTTCATTGTTTGCCTAACGTTAAGAGAATGGGAGAATACGAATGGATGAAAACGGGCTTCTTCAAATTAGAACTAATTTTTAAGTAACATCTCACCACCTCTTTTTTAAAACAATCAAAGGAGAAAACAATAGCCACTGTTCTCTGGGGGAGGGGGGGGGGGAGGGAGATGAAAATGCCAGGGTGTTTCTCAGCATTTTTAAAGGGTTCAGGAATCTGGAGAAGGGCTGCAAATAAATTAATAAAGAGACTAGAAATATGAATTTGGAATGCATGGGGGAGCCAGAGGAGACCTAGCTTCAGTAACCAAGTTCTCCCTGAATCTCTGGACCCCTAGACTTTTTAATGACACAAATTTCCCTAAGGCAGAGCAGATATACATATCAAAGGTTGAGGTTTGGTATACAGCAGGCATTGTCAGGCAGGGGAGGCTGCCCTCAGCTGTTCCAGTAGCAAGCAAGTAATACAGGCAGATTTTCAGGTTTGGGGAAATGCTGTCAGCCATTCCAGCAGGCAATAATATAATTGTTCAGTCCTTGCTGAAGGCTCAAGGCCCACCAACCTTTTGATGAACTTCTTGCATTTATGATGACTTGCTGGAATTAGCCTCCAGCAGAAAACACCAAGAATTCCTAAAGAGAAAATTAGAAGAGTGGAGTCCATTTTTGCTGGAAAATAATTTTCAGTATTTTTAAGATAAAAAATAAAAATGTACAGAGCCTGTACCTGGCAACCTCCTGCATCCACGTGATCTCTGAACAGGGACGGTGTAGAGAACAGGAAGTGCATTCCCAGCATCACTGGTCAGAGTGCTCGCTCGGGTTGCATGTGGCCTTCACATCTTCACCTCACTGATGAAACCGGGTGACAGAGCTGTTGTTTTCTGGTTTTCTGCCCTGTAAGCCACAACTCAACCACATCTTCAAATATTGTTTGCTGTTGCTTAGAACGTTCTAATTTACATCTTAATTTACAGTGTGTTGTTTGCCACAGGCACTGCCCCGTGACTGCAGAGGTTATGTAAGAAAAATGGCTTTTACCAGGCTAAGGTTTGGTACTTAACTAGAGGGTGCTGGGGAAAAATAAAAATGCTGTTCTTTTCCCTCATTGAGTCTTTATGTTGAGGCTCCAAGGAGATGCTGCATCGTCTTTTAGAAAGTGAATGCAGCGTTCTGTGTTTCTCTTTCAAAACAGACTTAGCCAGTATTTATGAAAGCAATATTCATAATTAGCTGATCATTATATATTGCTTCAAAGCATACAAGGTATGCTCACATTTCTATATCTTTCAGTTCAGCAATGCAGATATGGGATACAGTTTTATTATTATTTTTTTTACAAATGATCATTTTCAAACCAAAGGAAGTTATTGACTTAACAAACAGCTGGCCTGGCTTTATTTGCAGCTCTCATCACAAAACAGCTTACAGCCTAGAGCAGTCAGATGGGGCATAGTGAGACAAAAGGGCCTCTGCTTATTAACAGATTTTTGTTTTTACCACTTTTAGGCTGTTTATCAGATACTGGCTTAAAAATATTGCATAAATAATAATGTAATTAACAACTGACTTCATTGTGCCTTTTATATACCAAGCACTATGTTAAACACTTTGTGTCCCTCATTTTACAACACTGGGGTAAAGATGTTATTATTGTAGAGATGAGGAAAGTAAGTTCCAACTCCAAAATTTGTGTTACAAAACTCAGACAGTGGTGTAACTCGGTTATAAAGTGATTCAAAAAAGTCAATCTTATTGCGAAGAAATTAGAAATACCTTAAACCCAATTATTGTGTTTATGTATACATAAATACTCTTTATGTATTTTCAAGGCCATTACTTGCATAAAAATATTCAATTAATCTTAAAACAACTTTTTCAAGAAATATAAATACAATTTCTAAGTAATGAGAAAGCACGGTTACCAAGGAATGACAATGTGTGAGTTTTATATTAGACCAAATGAGGTACATGTAATCTACTGAACTCTTAGTATTTTAACATCAGTAAAGATAAAAAATGGATTCAGAAGAAAAGTATACTTACTATATCTAAGTATAATTGGGAGGTTGGCCAGTTAAATCCTCAAAGAATTACAGTAAGTGAATGAATCAGTTAATGAAAAAGAGGAAATGCATGTTTTATTGACAAAGATTATCACCTGGTGTTGCTTCCAAGGAGAACGTGAAACACTGTATGCACACGGGTTAGGCTTGGATCACTGGAATTCCATAGTGAGTACACATTTTTCAACTTGAACATGAAATCCCAGCCACTAGATATTCACAGCATTCTACTCCAATAGTCTTTCTGTGTAGCTTTTCATTATGCATATTTTCAAGTGTAAAATATTATTTAAATTATGTGTGTGTGGTGTCTGATGCTCCTACCAAGCTATAAATCTACCTGCAAGCAGAACATTTTTATCTCTACATCCCCAAGTCCCAGATTGATGTTAATATTAATAAATATTAGTGGAATTGAACTAAATACCACTTCTAGTTTTCTTATTTTTCTGGTTACAGACCACTGTTCAAAGATTTAGACTTGCTGCTTCTAAGCCACCAGCACAGTCTCAAATCTCACACAACAGGCAGCATCGCCTAGTGACTAAGAGCAAGGGCCCCAGAGTTGGATAGATGAGGTCCATAGTCTTGAGTCTCCCTCACTAGCTTGGAAGACCTTGAGCAAGGATGCCCTCTCTGAACTTCTATTTAATATCATATCCCATTAGAAATAGAGATAATATCCATCCCATAAGAATTCTTGAAAGATTCAATTAAATAGCACATATAAAATATCCTATATAATAAAAGCCTAGAGACCAAACTGCAGAACGACCAGAACAACTGGACAACCAGCTGCTATGACATGCACTGATCACCAGGGAGAAGATGCTCAACACAGGAGCCTCCCTCTGGTGGTCAGTGAGCTACCACAGTGGGAGCACCGCTCAGCTGACCTGGATGAGCAGCTTCTCCCACTGCAAACTCCGGGCCGACGGACAGGAACCTGGGTTGCAATCATGGGCTCCTCACACTAAGTTCCTCCTTCTCACTCCCTGCTGCCTCCTCCAGATACCTACGGGCTGCGCAGTGCCACTTCCAGGCTCGCAGAGCTGACTCAGGAGGCTGGGCGGCCACTGCAGGACTGAAAACTACTCCACCACCTCTAAGTGCTATTGGCCCTGGGTCCAGTCCCAATCAGGTCCCCTGAAGAGGCCAGTGCTCGGCTCCATGGAAGATGAAGGTATACTTACTATACCAGGCAGGGAGCAGCTGCTCAGAGGGAGGGTCCACAGCTCCTCAGCTTATGGAGATGAGTGGTGCTCTCCCAGCGGACTGACCCCCATAGGCCACGACCCCCACCAGTTCATGAATCCCAAGCATTGGGCCTCTAGTTTAGCATAATGTAAATAAGTGGTAAGTATTCCACAATGCCTAGATATTAATATTTCTGCTATCTTCCGCAGTCAAGGCCTCAACAGAAAAGGAATTCAAATCAAGTGGTTCAAATGAAGAGACATTCATGAAGGATGATTTACAGAGGTTTGAGTAGGACTGAGAAGCCAGTAGGAGTTACTGAAACAGGCTGAGATCAGCAACAGTGGGGAAATGCTATTTTTTGGTTTTTTTAATCCTCACCTGAGGATATATTTCCATTGATTATTTTTAGAGAGAGTAGGAGAGAAAGGGAGAGACAGAGAGAAACATCAGATGTGGGAGAGATATAAATTGGTTGTCTCCTACATGAGCCCCATCTAGGGCCAGGGACAGAGCCTGAAACCTAGATACATGTCCTCGACGGAATCCAACCTGGGACCCTTCAGTCTGTGGGCCTATGCTCTATCCACTGAGAAGAACTGGCTAGGGCGAGAAATGCTGTTTCTAGTCCTGAAAGGTCCAGGAGAGAAAGAGTGTTGCTGGAACACAGTAAGGCCCAGTCTGGGAAAAGCGAAGTGCTGGCAGAATCTGCCATCCTGGAAGAATGCAGGTACTGCCAGAGCGATGCTCCAAAGTCAGAAAGGAGTAAGTGAGAAATCGCCAGACCTCTCTCTCCTTCCACCCTCCAATCTCTTGTCATTGTTTCCCATTAGTTGAAACCAAGTGGGTGACACAATTCAAAAAGTAAGCTTCTAGAAAATTAAGTGGGGCAGAAGAAAGGATTAATTTGAAAGAGCAGGAGTGGCAAATTAATACACTCTCTGCACCCATCTTTTGGATATAAGAAATCTTTAAATCTGCAAATCTTCCTCTCCCAGTGGCCACTAGCTCCCATATAAATTTGGTTGGTCTCCATGAGAATCCTATATAATAGAAGAATATGCAAATTGACCAAATGGTGGAATGACCAGTCAGTGGGACGGGGCCGGTGAGCAGGTCAGCCAAGGCACATGCTAGTGGGCAGAGGGAGGGAACAGCGATGAGTGGGGTGGTAACCAGCGGTGGCAGAGGGGCAACGGGGAGCGGGGGCACCATCCCCTGATAGGCCCACCCAGTTGCCTCCAGCAGAGGGAAGCCAGACTGCAGCTCAGGCCCACTCCACACCGGAGAGTAGGATATCAAGCCATCAGTAGGACATTCCCTGAGGACTGCAGAACTGGGAAAGGGTGCAGGCCAGGCTGGGGGACACCCCCACCCCCCAGTGCACACATTTTCGTGCACTGGGCCTCTAGTAAATTAATAATTTTTCTCGCTGAAACCTGTTTGGCTCAGTGGTAGAGCGTCGGTCTGCAGACTGAAAGGTCCTGGGTTCGATTCCGGTCAAGGGCATGTACACTGGTTGCGGGCACATCCCCGGTCTGGGGGTGTGCAGGAGGCGGCTGGTCGATGTTTCTCTCTCTTCGATGTTTCTAGCTCTCTAGCTCTCTATCTCTCTCCCTTCCTCTCTGTAAAATATCAATAAAATATATTAAAAATAATAATATTTTTTCTCACTACTACAAAGATGAGGCAATTTAATTGAATCTGAAATAGTTGAATATATTATGAAGATGCATTTTGAAAATGGAATTGAGAAAGAACACTATAGAAAACTGGTCTCTAATATAGCCTCCCATATGTTACAGCAGTAAAGGTCTTGATGGTCTTCTAAAGAAAAATTAAATGAAAAATTCATTGAAGCCAGGCTCTAGAGTAAAGAACAGTTTCAGTTTATGCTCAGAAATTATATAACAAGTCAAACCACAGAAAAGCAGCCCATGCTGAGCTTTCAATAAAAGATATTTAAAGAAATTATGGCCTTGGTTAATTTCAGAAATAAGAAAAAAAAGACATTAAAAACAAGGTTTAGGAAAGTCTAAAGATATTGCCTTCTTTTCCTATTTGTAATTTTCTGGGTTGTTTCATTCTCTTTCCCTCCCTTTCTCACTTTCTCTCTCCTTCTCCTCCTCCTCCCTTTATCCCCTCCTAAAACTAGAGTTCTTAGAATACTGTCTTCCTAATTTGGGGACCATTATCTAGAGATTGGTACTAATACACTTATTTTTTTTTTTACCAGTGTACAAATTTAGTTCGAGGCTGTGACTGCTATACATTTCAGAAGGTATTCTTATAAATGCTTCAGCTCATAAAATTATTGGACTGTCTCTAAAATCTGGTCCTTTCTTTTTCTCAAAGAAAAATGAACCATCAACCAAATAGATGACCAGAGCTTGCATATGGAGAAAACTGCACAAGTATCCCAACCACTTTTCCTCTGAAAACTTCACATCATGAAGGTTCTGCACATAAGGGCATAGCCCCAGCGAAGTATGATTGGCAGTCTCAGCTGGTGAGAAGCTGTCATTTAAAAATCAGGCTAAGTAATCTCCTTCAGGCCCTGAGACTGGGCAGATTGCTAGATGCCTCATTAAGATATTAAAATTCTCGTAGCTCTAAAGAAAAGGGAAACATTTAATTAGAATATATAGATATTTTAATGTTGAAATTATTATTACATGTATCCTCAAAAATGCATACTTTTTTGGATTTCTCCTGAAAGAAAGGGACAAATTAAAATCGCTCTATTTTTCACTTCACCCATGATTTTTTTTTTTGCATTGCCAATGTATTTATATTCTAATAGTTGTCAATCTGAACTCCTTCCAGTCCATAATACATTTCTGGCTTGGAATTCGATTCATTAGAACAAAATATATAATAAAAATATTTAACAGAATTCTATGAGTCTAGAGATGTCATTATCATTTATCTGGACATTTCTCTATCACCTTTAAAAAGTAAATTAGTATTAAACTGTATACAATTTTACTTATGTTTAATTTCCTTTTTAAAATCTTTTATAAAATTTATTGGGGTGACATTGGTTAAAATTATATCAGTTTTAAGTGTAGAATTCTATGATACATCATCTTTACATTTATTGTGTGTTCACCGTCCAAAGTTAAGTCTTTTCATCACCATCTATTCCCCCTTTACCCTCTTCTACATCCCTCCACCCCAATTTCCAACTTTTAATCAGATACTGTTGTCTGTTGTTTGTTTGTTTGTTTGTTTGTTAATCCCTTCACCTTTTCAACCAACCTCTAACCTGGCTTTTCTATCTATAAGTCTGTTTCTATTTTGTTTGTTTGTTAATTTTGTACATTAGTTTCCAGATGTAAGTGAAAGCATATGGTATTTCTCCTTCTCCAACTGGTGGGGGGCAGTTAGGGGAGATCAGGCAGGCAGGCAGGTGAGCAGTTAGGAGCCAGTGGTCCCGGATTGTGAGAGAGATGTCCCAGATTGGAAAGGATGCAGGCTTGGCTGAGGGGACCCCCCCTGCCATGTACAAATTTCATGCAATGGGCCTCTAGTAGTTTTATATTAGTATTGGATAAAATGATTTCTCCAACTTTATTTTTCCCCCCTCAAGATTGTTATGGCTATTTTCAGTCTCTTATAGTTCTATATAAATTTTTGGAATATTTATTCTAGTTCTGTGAAATATGCCATTGATTTCTTGATAGGAATTGCATTGAATCTATAGATTGCTTTGGGTAGTATGGACATTGTAATGATGTTAATTATTCCTATGCATAAACACATATATGCTCCCACTTATCTGGATTTCCTATTTCTTTCTTCTGTGTCTTACAATATTCTGAGTATAGGTCTTACACATCCTTGGTTAAATTTATTTCTAGGTATTTTATGATGCAATTATAAATGGGATTATTTTTTACTTTCCTTTTCTGATAGTTCATATTGGCGTGTAGAAATGCAACCAATTTCTAGATATTTATTTTGTATCCTGATACTTTACTGAATTTATCAATTCTAGCAGTTTTTTGGTGGAATCTTTAGGGTTCTCTAAACACTTTATCATATCTTCTACAAACAGTGATAGTTTTATTTCTTCCTTTCCAATTTGGATGTCTTTTATTTCATCTTTTTGTCTAATTGCTGTTGCTAGGACTTTCAGTACTATACACTTATCCACAACCTAAATATGTACCTTGACCAGAAATCAAGCCCACAACCTTACGATGTTCCAACCAGGTCAGGGCAAGATCTCTAGGATTTTATTTCTTACTACTCTATGAAGTCCTCTCAATAAGAAAATAATAAATGTATCAGTTAATGTCTCCAATGCCACACATAAAGGACAGTTGATGGATATAAGATTTACTTTAGCAAATATAACTTGGTCATATGCATTGCTTTACACAATGATTACACTTCGAATGGGCACATGAAAATCCACAAGCCCTATCTGATGCAAACTAAAAATGTGTTCTCTTTATCTGTTGACTCATTTTTTTAAAAAAACAAAAGGTACATTTTTGTCTTTCTTTATACAAATAATCAAAAGGATGGTGACATTCGATGACCATGCTAAAGAATAAAAAAATCAGAGAACTAGAAGAACAACTGTATATACACAAGCAAACAAACACAAAGTATGAATGGCAAAGCCACAGATTGTTACTGAGCATCTAATTAGTACTATGCTTCTCTACTACCATTCCATTCCTCTGGGTATTTTACACTTGCATTTACCTGCTATTTTCATGGGCAGTTAGCTGGGAAATTAGGTGGGTAAAATCTCAAACCTGAACACAGTATTTGCTGAACAAGTTTCTCAAAGCAGGGGAGTGTAAACATTATTTTTGTTTGTTTTAAAAACAGCCACTGAAGGAACACACATTGAGATTTAACTTTATGTGTGATGCTACGGTCCTAAAAGTCCTCATTTGATTTCCTGAAATATTTATTGTGATCCTTAAAATACTAATAAAATATTTAGGAAGCTTTGTCATTTAAGAGAACAGACTATGTATTTTGAGGGGAGGGTGTCGGGGAACCAACAACAGTTGGATATTGTAAGAGTTGCTTTTGGGAAATGACCACAATTAGTACAGAGCAACTGCTTTCCTGAGATTACTAGTTTTAATTTGGAAGTCTTTGAGTTCAAGTGTCTCTTTTGACGATACTCCTGCTCCCTACTACTGAAACCACACAGGAGTCTTTCCTTTAATTAATTAGGGTGTAATTAAACAGCAGGTACCCAAGCTGAATCTGGAGTCAGTTCCATCTGTTCTGCAGGGAGGGCCTAATGGCGGTGACAAGAGAATTTCCCCACGAGTTATACCTTGAGAGGTACACATATTTTAATTCCCAGCGATCTCTTTTATAAATTGCTCTTATGATTTCACTTGATAATTTAACACCTCAAAATTGGAACCCCTTCAGCATTTACCCTGAAATCGTGCAAAGAAAGGATTATGAATGAGAGGAGAGAATGTGTTCTATAAAATTCACATTGGTAAACACATTTAAAAGAATATAGCATGCATTTATTAATGTAGAACAGTGAGCAGGCACCATTTCATGAAAGCAATCCATTTTAGTTTGAAGATACAGGAGATTTCAAAACAGGGATAAGATTGACAGTGTTCCAGAAAGTAGAGGGTGGGTGAGCTTCAGGGGAGGCACAAATTAGTATCTTATTTTTGGTCAGGGAGAACTTCTCAAAACCAGGAATGCAATTTTTTGCTAAAAAATTTTTACCGTAAAAAAATAAAAAGGTAACATTTGGTTCTCAGATATCAGAATACTTATGGCACGTGCTGCTGTAGGCATATTATATTTTAATATAAATTGCTCTTATTTCTTCTTCAAAATTATAATTTTCAACAGGAGAAGGTGCCTATTTGATTCATTTCCTTATGCCTACAGAAGATGCTGAAGTGACCTATTGCTGAATAACAAAAGTTGCAGAATAGCAGTCGTGCATTCAACTATTTATTTGGTGCTCATTGTATGAATCCTGCCTTGTCCCTTGATCACAATGTGCTTGGATCTGAAGGAAGCCAGGGCTTTGAATGATTGTCGGGATCACAGCTTGGTTCTGTTTGAAAATGAAACTGATGCATTCAAGCTATGTTTCCAGGATGCTTACCTCTTAAATAGAAAAAAAAATGTGATATTAATTGGTATGATGAAAGTAAAGGTAATCAATAAGATGTGAGTATGGAATAGGTGCATATTTTGTCTGGATACTAGAAAAATAATTAAATCTATTTGCTTACCATAGTAGTTAAAATAGTGATGCCCTTTACCTTTGGTATTAGAAGATTAAGGACCAAGAGACATATTAACAACTGGAATTGAATTATTAATTTAAATTATCATTTGCTTTTTCAATGAGCGTGTATTAACTTTGTGTACACAAACGAGTGTACACAAACTAGTCCCTGCATGCATGGTGCTGAAAGAGCTTGGAAAAATGGGCAAAATATGTGGGTGGGGGGCAAGTATATTGCAAAAGAGGTAAATAGCAAAAGGTCCTGTGGGAGAGGCATTTCACCAAGCTAGGAGAACAGAAAGTCACCCTGGAGTTGAGATGAGAACAGTGAGTACAACTCGACAAGATGGAAAAGGAAAGCGTTTCTGAGCACAGGGAACAGCATATACAGAAACTGCAGGTGTGCATAAAACAACCAGAAAGCTATTGCCGTAGTCCAATGAGGCATGGTAACAGGTTTGGCTAGGGTGGTGGTGGTAGTAATGATGGAAGGATGGAAACATATTTCAGACATACAAATGAGCATCTTTACAGGACACTGTAATGGTTTGTACACCACTATGTTTCATCAATTTTAAGTATACACACAAAACATGACTTGGGAAGGACATATAAAGATTGACATAAATAAGATTTTACATGGAGCACATGAAAGAATTATTCTGTCATGTAAGATTTCCTTGTCATTAGAAGTCAAATGCTATAGATTAAATGCAAAAGAAAGATAAGAAATCTCTAGCTGTCAGCAGGTGAGCTTTATAACAAGAAGAAGCTATAGAATTATTGAGGTCAACACAGTTAATGTATGTGTATGAGAAGTGATAATATAACAATCTTATTAAATGGGCATACTTAATATTGGAGATCTTAACACAAACTTTATAAAAACAACATCCATATGTACCTAAAATTGCAAATGAAATATCATTTGTTCAAATTAAAATGTAACAGAAATGATTGACTTTGAAGATTTGATCTCGTCCAAGATTAACAACTACAGAACATGACATTGTATATTATAGACACAAGACATTAAAGGTCATTCACACTATTCCCTTGAGATGGGAATAAAACAGAAAAAAAAATCATCTGAAATTTTAAAAGCAATATAATACAAAATTCATACAAAAATTATTTCAATTATTCTTACCTATATCTTACCCATTGCATAGGATAAAATGACACTCTAACTACAGTTGAAGAACAACATGGGTTTGAACTGTGCAGTTCCACTTATATGCAGATATTTTTAAATGAATACCTGTGCTATTTTTTCTTTGACTGGGTATCTGCAGATGCAATGACCTAAGCCATTTTATATAGGGAACTTGAGAATCCATAGGTTTTGATATTAGCAGAAGTTTCTGTCACTCCTGATACTAAGGGATATCTAAATTTTAGGGAAATCAAGTTATATATAAATTACTTTTGCCTGCACGGGAGTTGTTACCCATAACCACCACGTTGTTCAAGGGTCAATTGTATTACCAAAATCAAGCCTCCTATAAATTAAAATAATGCATGATAACAAATGACACAATAAATTGTGTGTGTGTGTGTGTGTGTGTGTGTGTGTGTGTGTGTATGTGTCTCTGTGTGTGTATGTGTGGGGGGGTACTATTGTGCTGAAATGTGTATGTGGTACTGAGTGATGCTGCAGACAGTATATTACTAAAATTTTACAGGAAAGATTAGGCTCAAATATTACCTAACTGGTTAGATAGCTATTGTTCAGACAATAATATACATAGAATTGCAGAATTATTGGATTCTTCTGCTAGAATGCATTTTGAAACAAAGTCATGATAAAAGACAAGCATCTGGCCAACTTGTCAGTTGTTATATAGTGCATAATTAAAATAAAACAGTAGAGGGTTTTATATATCTTTCTTCTGAAAAAATTCTTTCTCCTTTTCTGATCTAAATTCTATGCTGTTCTAAGCTGTCAATCTTGCAACTCCTTTCAAAACTTTCATGGTTTGTGTGTGTTTCCTGGGTGTCTAATTTTGAGTCTGCTCCCTTACCCTAATGGAGGTCTTTATATTTTTAATTTTCTTTGTTCTACTTAACAATTGACAGTGTATTTTTCTGGGTATAGAATTCTAGATTTTATTGCAAATGTGTAGGCATTTCAGTATTATCTTCTAGTAAGGTAGGGGTGATCAGTCCAGCAGGGTAGCAAGGTAGGGGTGATCAGTCCAGCAGGGTAGAAAGGTATGGGTGATCAGTCCAGTAGGCAGGGGGATTAGGGACAATCAAGCAAGCAGGCGAGTGGTTAGGAGCCAGTCATCTCGGATTTTGAGAAGGATGTCCAACTGACAGTCAGACATCTCCTGAGAGTTCCCAGATTGGAGAGGGTGAAGGCCAGACTGAGGACCCCCCCTCCCCGCCCCCGTGCACGAATTTCATGCACTGGGCCTCTAGTAAAACTGTAACTATAACCTAAACCAGTGGTCGACAAACTGCGGCTCACCAGCTACATGTGGCTCTTTAGCCCCTTGAGTGTGGCTCTTCCACAAACTACCACAGCCTGGGTGAATCCATTTTGAAGAGGTGGCATTAGAAGAAGTTTAAGTTTTAAAAATTTGGCTCAAAAGAAATTTCTATTGTTGTACTGTTGATATTTGGCTCTGTTGACTAATGAGTTTGCCGACCACTGACCTAAACATTCCAAAAATAATGTTTAACATAATTGTCATGTGTTATGGTATGTTATGTTGTTGTTATTTTTTAAATGTTATTTAAATAAATAATTCTATCGCTCCTCACTGAATTGACCACAATTTGGTTAGTGTGTGGGAGAAGGGTACACTGCTTTAACAAAGTAGCCAGCAGGTCTTTTTATTAAGGCAACTTCAAATGACAGTATCTGTAGGTCTTTCTCTGAGGTTGGTGAAATATTACACAGAAGTCTCCAAATCTTTCACTAACAAATGCACACCTGCTTGTCAACTTTATCAAGCTGGATAACAGCCACATTTCTTCTGGGTGTTGTATCTCATATAAACCCCTCACTTCAGCCCTTTAACTTATCCCTAATTGTCTGCTGTGCCCGATGGCCCTAACCATGGAACATTTCCTGCTCATTTCCTCCAGAGAATTAACCTGGGAATTCAGACATTTTCCCAAGTCCACAAAGTCAGGGAGTTTTATTAATTCCACATCTGCACTGTATCAGTCAAGCTCAAGTAGGTTTTGCAACGGTAAGAAACAACCCCATATTTTGAAACTTTAACAGCAAAGGTTTATTTCTTAATCATGCTACCACAGATTGAGTTCCAATCCTGCTCATTATTTGAAGACTCATAATGATGGGATGTTTATCCTCCATTTTTCTGGTCACCATTCTAGAGAGAAGAGACATATCTGGAGAGACTCACATTACCTATTTCCTCAGACTGGAAGTGACATGGAATACTTCATCCCACAACTAATTAGCCAAGATGAATCTCATGGCCTACCCACACACAAGAGTTTCAGGAAGTGCAATTCTATTTTGTGCCCAGGAAATGAAGAACAGAAACTATTTGGTAAAATCAAGATATTCATTACATGGCTATTTATTGACTTCCTCTCATCTTCACCACCTGAGTTTCTTAAATCTTAGAATCATCCTCTTCCACCCCACTCCACCCCAACATACACACAGGGATCTATGAAACATACTGTGCACTTCTCATTAGTGAATTTTCCTATAATCAGATTCTAAATTCTACCTCTTGGATGTAGCTGAAGCCATTGCTTCCCTTAGTTCAAACTTGCTGTTTGTATTTCTGCCATTCTTTAGCATTCTTAGCAGATTTGCATGATTTTGTTTCATTGTCATTGTAATTGTGTTTTGAAAAACAAACAACAAAAAAAAACAGAAAAAATCTTTGTGATGCAACTGCCATGTTTTTGCAAGTTTTTCACACACCTGTGAATGGATGCAAATTTTGACATATTTCAGTCAAAGGTCGAAGTTGTTAATGTCTTCATTTAAAGACAAGAAACTCAGTACCTCTGCCTCCCCCATGTCATGTCACTGTATTTTATCTCTAGCATTTCTGTTTGTTTGTTTTTCTTAGAATCTCCTTTTCTCACCTTATAGTCCTCGCCTGCTACTGTATGCTATCTACTTTATCCATTACATCCCTTAGCATATGAATCATATCTTTTTTTATATTTCTGTTGTGATAATTCCAACATCTCTGCCATCCCTGTTAATAATGCTCGCTCTGACTCCTCAAATTGTGTTTCTTGCCTGTTAGCGCTGCTTGTAATTTTTTCTGGCTGAGTGGACATGATATAGCAGGTACTGGTTTCCATGGAATCGCTACTCTGGGAAGCTGTGGCACCCTCTATTTACCCACCTCCTCTCCAGTCTGAGCGACCATGGTTTGCTTTGTGTCCTCCACTCTCTTGTTAAACTAAGAAGAGCTGTTCATTTTTTCAGGCTGTTTAGCCTTTTACTTGCTGTTAGGACAAAAATGGCAACTTCTACGTTCCTTACGTAAGAAAGAAGAAACCAGGATACATTTTGTAAAACCCTCTTCCAACTAAGGGAGCAGATTAAAAGCTTCTGAGTAAAATGTATATTTTGCAAGGTTATACTCCTTCCCAATCATCACCTCACTGAGTGTCTTGTACATAGGACAATTTCTGCATGTATTACTTGAATGAATAACTTTTTGAAACCTTTGATATCTTTTAGAGTTGTGAGAGCACTATGAGAATGTGTAAGAGTCATTTGTCAGCTTGAAACGTCATAGAACTGTTAGAGTAATACGAGATGAAAAACCTTTCATATTTGGATGCAAAGATTTAAGTAAACCTACATTAGACACTTGAGTTAACTTCCTTAATAAACTTTCATGTGAAGTCCCCTATGTGCCAGGTCATAGCAACACAAAGATTAAAGGGTTACAGTCCCTGTTCTTGGAAAGCTCAGAGACTATCAACAACATTGACAGATGCCTTAATATTCTTTTTAAAAAAACATTAGGGTTACTTGTTAACAAGTGGGCCATGAATTAAAGAAAATTCATCACTTTCTATAAATGGCCACAATATTAAAAATAATTTTAACTAAAATTTATTTTTTTTAAATTTGCTCCAGAACTTCAAGGATCTTTCATACCTTAGTCCATAGAATACAATAGGACAATTAAGTTTACATCTATTGCCAATTTGAAGATGAATAAACTGAGATACACAACTATTCTCCAAATGATAGGGCCAGTTTTCAAACAATGTAGATTCTGGAGCTATATTTTAACCCCTACACAAGATAATCTGAAAGTACATTGTTGTTGAAAATAAACACTCTTACTACATCATGCTTGGTTCTCTTATTTATGTCTAGTATTTTCAGCACAGTAACTTCTTTGGTTGCATAGAAGAAAGAAGTACTAGGAGAGATTAAGCTTTTTAGGAGAGATTAAGATTTAGTTGAATGTAAACTTTCAACTAGTTTTAGGTTCTAAGCTATTCTTTCATTTTCTAGTTTTCTTATCTTTCTCATTTTATTTATATTCATTAAGGTTTGGGTTCACCACTTATAAGATGGGAATGATAATATCACTTTCAATATGATTATTACAAGGCTCTAATGAAACAATGTGCAAGTGTCTAATAGAAGTTAGACACTATAACCAAAACCGGTTTGGCTCAGTGGATAGAGCGTCAGCCTGCGGACTGAAAGGTCCCGGGTTCGGTTCCAGTCAAGGGCATGTACTGTTGTTGCGGGCACATCCTCAGTGGGGGGTGTGTAAGCGGCAGCTGATGGATGTTTCTCTCTCATCGATGTTTCTAACTCTCTATCTCTCTCTCTTCCTCTCTGTAAAAAATCAATAAAATATATATTTTTTTTAAATGTAAGACACTATAATCATTACCTTTTCTTTTCCAAACAATACTCTGAGTGCTACACATAGTACAATAAAGCTAATAGATCAACAAGTAAACACTTCAATTAAACAGCACTCCTGCTATTTGAGGGTTGCTATCATGACATACATTTGGAGGCCAGGTATCATGAGAGTGCAAAAATTATTTTCTGGATTTTTACCTACCGTTGCTTTTATTAATAATTTCCTGGTCTCCTATATTTGTGCAATCTTAACTGATCAAATTTTATTGGGTTTATTATAAAATCTGTATGACTGATTTTTAAAGAATGTCCTGCCATTCTGCAGCCATATTTCTTCTCTATCTATGTGGTATTAGCTTGCACAGTGCCACTTATATTCTGTATACTTAGAGGAAGCAATTTGTCTTATTTATTAGGGTAAAATTATTCATCAATCCACTGTTTTCTCAGAAGTGATTTGTATTCTGAAAGGAAAATATTATAATAACATTATGCCTATAATGTATACCTAATGCAAGAAAAATGTTATTGAAGGATGACTTTCAAAACTCTAAGATATACAAATATAAAATAATTTTTAAGGTAATTGATAGTCCAAGCAAGTGATATATTTTTGTATTCAACTAGGTATGGTAATTACCAGAAGGATGACACAGAATTTAAAAATTAATCCATTGAATACATCATTTGTCATATGGCTTAATAGAATCACTAAGAATAATTATATTTGGCCAAGAAACATATGGTTATTGCCACCACAACTTATTCAAGTCATTATAAATTAATATCTTCTGCATAATGGATGTTTAAAAAACATACAAAATTATGATAATATTGATGTAAAATTTTTATTTTCTTGCCACTTTTATAATATCGGTTCAAGTTACAACATGGGTATTTCTTATGGGACAGTATTTGCAAATATATTTTTTAATTTCCAGATTTTTGGTCTCTTGTTATTAAAGAAGGAAGCTTGAATCAATGCTCATATTTCAAACATACTGTGATAACTGTCATGCCTCCTTCCTGGTTGGCACTAAACTTTTCATAGTGAGAGCTGAAAAAACTGAGAATGGAATTTCCTGCTCTCTTAGAAGCATTACCAATTTCAGAAAGGTAAAACTAGACCAAAGTTTGAAAGAGGGCATCATATTAGAAGACCCAAGTTTATCCTATATAATAAATGACTAATATGCAAATTGCCATCACTCCAACACACAAGACGGCTGCCCACATGTGGTCAAAGATGGCCACCCCCATGTGGACACAAGATGGCTGCCACAAGATGGCTGGCATGGAAGGACAGATGTGGGCAATCAGGCCAGCAGGGGAGGGCAGTTAGGGGTGACAGGGCTGGCAGAGGAGGGCAGTTGGATGTGAAGAGGCCTGCAGGGGAGGGCAGTTGGCAGGTACCATGCCTGCAGGGGAGGGCAGTTAGGGGTGACCAGGCCAGCAGGGAAGGGTAGTTGGAGGTGACCAGGTTGGCAGGGGAGGGCAGTTAAGGGCAACCAGGCTGGCAAGGAAGGGTAGTTAGGGGTGACCAGGCCAAAAGGGGAGGACAGTTGGGAGGGACCATGCCTGCAAGGGAGGGCACTTGGGGGTACCAGGCCAGCAGGGGAGGACAATTAAGGGTGACCAGGTCAGCAGAGGAGGGCAGATAGGAGGAACCAGGCTGGCAAGAGAAGGCAGTTAGTGGTGACCAGGCCAGCAGGGGAGAGCAGTTATAAATGACCAAGCTAGCAGGGGAGGGAAGGTAGGAGCAATTGGGCTGCCAGGAGAGCAATTATACATCAATCAGGCTGGCAGGGGAGTGGTTAGGGGTAATTAGACTAGCAGGTAGAAGCAGTTAGGGGCAATCAGGCAGGCAAGCAGGCGAGCAGTTAGGAGCCAGCAGTCCTGGATTTTGAGAAGGATGTCCAAGTGGAATTGGGCTTAACCAGGCAGTCAGACATCCCTCAAGGGTCCCAGATTGGAGAGGGGTAGTGTGTGTGTGTGTGTGTGTGTGTGTGTGTGTGTGTGTGTAGAGAGAGAGAGAGATGAGATCATCATTATTGCCGATAATTAAGTAAAACGTGTTATGACACTCTTCATTATGGATTGGTATTTGTTATAAATCAGGGCACTAATTTTTTATGCTCTTCAAAAAGAATTTCTTTAAGAAAAAGTAAAGGGATTTCATCCTAAGATATTTAATTTAAAATATGTTCTCTCCTATATGACTTTCAGAATAACTTTAAAGTTCCAGTATAGAGCTAACTCTAGGAAAATGCTCTCCTACATTCCCTTTGATACTCTTCAATCCTACTTCTTTATTTCAAACATTAAGTATTTTTTCTATTCATGTTATCCTTAGCTGGTTAAATGCATTTCCCCTGGAGTTATGTTGAAGTCAAGACTAGAGTCTCTAGTTTGTCCAATACCCATACGAGTTTCTTTTTCTATGTGAGCAACAAAACATTCCCCATCAAAGAGCATTTTTATTTTACACTGAAAACAGAAACCATAGATGCCCACCAAATCTATGCTTTCCTATCTTTCAAATAATCAGAACACTAATTTCCTGCTGGGACATTGCCACTCACCCAGAAGACTATGTATATTCTGTCTCATAACTACATAGGCCCACGTGATGAAGTTATGGACAAGAGATACAGGCAGAAGCACTGAGTGAGTTTTCAGGGAACCTCCTTCAAATGGTGAGGCATACTGTCCCACCTCACTATTTGAAACATGAATGTGATGGCTAGAGCAGGAAAAGCACCTCAAACTGTAAGAACATCATCGTTAACAGAAAAAAACTGTTCACGCCCCCTCCCCAGTGATACTCTTATAGATTCTTTATTTTTTTAAATATCTTTATTGTTGAAAGTATTACAGATGTCCCTTATTTTTCTCCATTGATTTTAAAAAAGCATATTTTTATTGATTTCAGAGAGGAAAGAAAACGGAGAGAGAGATAGAAACATTAATGAGGAAGAGAATCATTGATTAGCTACCTCCTGCATGTCCCATACTGAGGATTGAGCCCACACCCTGGGCATGTGCCCTGATTGGAATTGAACCGTGACCTCCTGGTTCATAGTTCGATGCTCAACCACTGAGCCAGACTGGGGGGGGGGGGGACCCTCCATTGATTCTTAAATACAGTGAAACATAAGGCTGTGTATGCTCTAATAAACGAACACAGAGCTTAAAGAGGAGCTTGGCACTGTGAAGAGATTAAGAAAGACACAGATTCTTCAGAATTGTCAAAAAATAACTATTGTGAAAAGTTTTCTTTCTAGATTAGTTTATAAAGAATATTAACAAATGAAATATGTTAACAAAAACATTGATCATTTAATCACTATATAATGATTATGAAAATAGTGGGGATATATATAAAATAGGCATATGTACACACAAATGCATATTATATTACATCATTAAGTGAATTTATTTTTATGGATACTTTTTAATTTAATAGTAAACTCATTTGGTAATAATTTCTAAATATTAATTAGTTAAGAATTACAAAAAATAATCAAGGTTAAATTCTGATAACATTTGTGATTTTGTAACAGCCTACATTTCTTATATGCTTGGGTTGGCAAAGGCAAACTCTATGTAAACATGCTAGACTAGGGCCTCTAAAATGAGCCCTTATGTTGACATCTCGTCTTCAAATTTGCTTTGCATCTCATCTTTTCCTTTTTTGTATTTTTTAACTTAAATTTCCCACATGTGCCTTCATCTTATCCTGAACTCTGTTCCATTCACCATCTCATTCTCTTTCATACACATTTTTCTCTTACTCCTGGGACTTCTTCCATGGCTGGAACTTGCTTATCTTGGTTATTCTCTTGCTTCATTGTTCATTCTGTACTGACTCTGCTTTGACTTATGCTCCAAAAAACAGACTCCCAAAGGACTGCATCACCAGGGCTCAGTGCTGACCATGTTTATAATTTTTATGTCAATAGAAGGCAAGGAAAACAGATGGGAGGCTAGCAGGAGAGAAGTGTAGCTCTTCTGCTGCTTTCCCTCTCTGTGGTGGGCCATGCTTCTTGGAGTGGCTATTCCCTGTATAACTCCATGCTACTGGAATCTTCTATTTCCTTCTTTCTTCTCTTCAAATCTAGGAAGGTAAATATCCCCTATTGGTTTCTTTATCCTTATATGAACCTTTGTAAACAGTAACTTTATATTATAGCCATATGTTGCTTAATGATGGAGAAATGCATGCATTGTTAGGTGCTTTCTGCCCTGTGCAAACATCATAGAGTGTCCTTGCACACGCCTAGGTGGTATACATATGGCACACTTAGGCTTTCTGGTAGAGGCTATTGTTCTGAGGTACAAACCTGTACAACATGCTACTGAACTGAATGCTGTAGGCAAGTGTAACGCAAGTGTACTATCTAAACATCAAAAAGGTACAGTAGCAGAAACCGGTTTGGTTCAGTGGATAGAGCATTGGCCTGGGGACTGGAAGGTCCCGGGTTCGATTCCGGTCAAGGGCATGTACCTTGGTTGCGGGCACATCCTCAGTATAGGGGGTGTGCAAGAGGCAGCTGATCGATGATTCTCTCTCCGGCATGAGATTCATGGAAGAAATAAAACTCATCTATGCTGTAATTATTGCAACCTGAAAACATTTCCAAAGCACCAGGAGAGGCTGGCTCCCCTACCACAGAAAGGTCTTACTGAAGAGGCAGTGATATTCAATGCTTCAGGTAGTTCCTATGGACCTGTGTCCTTGTACGGGACCTGAGGTCCTCAACAAATAATTTACGGCAATGTGTCCTGAGGACCCTCAGGCTAGATCTAAGAGGGCTGTTGCACCCTCTAAATATATAGCACTGGGGGAATGGCTCCTCAATGCTGAAATAGGCCATGTCTGGCCTCACTGTGATGTAATCTGTGCACTCAATATTGAGGGAATCTATTGCCAAGTCCCACAGACATTGCTTCCATTAGAGAAAAAATAATTTCTCCTAAACCATACATTCTTCTATTCTTAGGGGAAGTTCTGCTTCATTATACAACAGAACCACCATCACTGATTGATAATGTTATGCAACAAAATCACAACTGTATTTGATAGAATGCTGGTGTTATTGCTCTCACTGACTACAATTTCCACAAAAAAAGCTTCTGTGAATCATTTTCTTAAGTCATTATTGCATCTGAGTGTGCGTCTGTCTGCATATCTACCTATCTATTTATCTAGCTGTAAATGCCTTTCTCTTACCTCAGTCCCTCTCACTGGCACACCTCCCTCCACTTTTAGAAATAAGGTGAATATAATGTGACTTTTAACTCACCTATTCAACTAAAATTATTTCCTTGAAGTTTCCAAATGACCTATATTCTTAATCCAATGTCATTGTTTAAGTTCTCTGTCACCTTGATATCTCCTAGACAGTTAACCTCAATGACCACTTTCTTATGAACACTTTCCATTCCTTATGCTCAACCGATTCTTCTATATTTTCCTTTCATTTTTCCTTGGCTTTTCTCTTTCATTCCTCTGTCTCTGAGGTAATGGCACTTTTCAAATTACTACTCATTCTTTCAGGCACTTCCATGGCCTGATGATAGATAAATGATGGTGATAAATGATGACATAGATAGATAGATAGATAGATAGATAGATAGATAGATAGATAATCTCCAAATCTGTGCCATTCACTCAATTCTGTATCTCATTTAATTGTATAACATCCCACAATCATTTTTCAAAATCCTAGAACCATTTTTATTTCTTCCTCTTCCTTGTTACCTAAAACTGAGTTAATTTACTTCTATCTTAGCATCAACTCTGAACTCCATACTCCTTTTCTTTCCCTCTCCATTGCCCTGGTGAATACAATATTTTGTTTATTTTTATTTTATTGTTTTAAGTATTACATGTCTCCTTTTTCCCCCCTTGACCTCTCCCCAGCCACCCCCACCCCAGCACATGCCCTCAATCCCCCTCTGCAGTGTCTGTGTCCATAGTTTATGCTTATATGCATACATACAAATCCTTTGGTTGATCTCTTATCCCCAATCCCCTCCCCCTCCCCTGCATTCCCACTGAAGTTTGATCATCTGGTCAATGCTTCTCTGTCTCTGTATCTATTTTGTTCATCAGTTTATAATGCTCATTATATTCCACAAATGAGTGAGATCTTGTGATATTTATCTTTCTCTGACTGGCTTATTTCATTTAGCATAAAGCTCTCCAGGCCCATCCATGCTGTTGCAAATGGTAAGAGTTCTTTTTTTACAGCAGCATAGTATTCTATTGTGTAGATGTACCACAGCTTTTTCAGACTGGAGCTAAATCAAATAGACCCTGTAGCACCATATTTAAAATCTAGATTTACATCTCCAACAGACAATATTTATTTTAAGTTGTATCATTGTAGAAGTTTCCTCTCAGAGTTTTCTAACTGCCCTTTCTCCTGTATATCACACACTACCACATTGCCACTACTTCACTGCTCAAAATTTCTTATTATCTTTCCTTAATGCAAATCTAGATTTTTAAATATGGTGCTAAAGAGTCTATTTAATTTAGCTCCAATCTTACTCTCAATCAGTCTTAGTCTTCTCCAATTCCCTAAATCATTTCACTGTTGTTAGTCAACCTGTCTCTCTGCCTGGTACATCCTTCAACTCTTACTCCAGTGATCAAAACTATGTCCATGTTTGAGACTTGGCACAAATGACATGTCATTCATGTCCTGTTTTCCCTGATATGTGCCAGTAGTTTTTTAATTTATTACTTAAAAAAATTACTGGCTGTCTTCCTTTTTAAAAAAAAATAAATCTTTATTCTTCCAATTATTACAATTGTCCCTCTTTTTTCCCCTCCATTGCTCTCCTCCACCAGGTGCCTATCCCACCCTCTGCCCTTTCCCCACCCCCCACTGTCCTCATCCATAGGTGTACAATTTTTGTTCAGTCTCTTCCCGCACTCCCCACTCCCCCTTTCCCCGAGAATCATCAGTCCACTCCCTTTCTATACCTCTGATTCTATTATATTCACCAGTCAATACTGTTCATCAGATTTTTTAATTCCCTTGGTTTTTAGATTCCCTTGTTGATAGTTATGTATTTGTTGTTCATAATTTTTATCTTTATCTTCTCCCTCTTTTTAAAGAATACTTTTTCTGCCTTCCTTTAGATAAATGTGTAATACAAATCTTATTTCATATAAGGGCAAGGATAATGTTATCATTGTATCCCTTAAAATGCCTGGCAAAGCCCCTGTAAGAATAGCCTCTTTTAATGAATTTATATTTTTATGGATTCAACTCACTATGACTTATTCAGATGCTCCAATGAATATCTCCATGTTCCTAAAATTCTCAGCATTAAATCAATTAACCAATCTTTTCACAATGCTGTCTTCTGTTGTAACCTACAGCAGGGTTGGTAGTTGCTCAATGTAATTGAGTGTGCCAAAAGTTCAGTTGTTCTGACTCTCCGAGGACTGCCTAGACAGATGGCCAACTGGCAGGAGCCCAGAAATGCTAGTTCCACCTATTAAGGACCATCAGAACAACTAAATCTTACAGATGCTGACACAACAAATGCATTTTTATTGTGCTGATTTGCTGATAAATTGCAATTATATGCAAATAACTATATGCCTTAAGGAAATATATTTGGGTAAGTGAAAATAATTTAGACCTTGAATTTTTAGAATCATGATGTGACAATTCCTTTTTAAATTGTGCTTCCTAGCTTTATTTTTACTTTGAAACCATTAGTTAAATACTTCATTATGTGGGAGGGGAGGCATTATATGAACTGATTCAATTTAGTCTTGATTTTAAAAATACTAAATTGGAAACTGTGCCACTAAAGAATATTTACATCATACCAAAGTTAAAATAATTCAGTCAGTCAGCAAATAAGTGTGCAATACCAGAGGCAGGTAATACAAGAATCCAAAATGAATTCTATTCTCAGAGGTGATTCTCCAGCATGCTTGGAGGAGGCCCTGAGGTTACATCAACTTGGGTGGAATTTCCTGTTTTGCTGCATGAAATTTCCATGATAAAAAATGGAAGATGGCGAAAAGAGAAAGAAAAAAATGTAGAAACAAAACAAACAAAAAATTGCATGGTTTCCAATTTTAGATATAGAGTTTTAAACAGAAATAAGGACAACTACATTAACTTTAAGTATTTGTTACAATTCGGGCTTTATTTTCACTATGATCAGCATATTCACAGCTGCATTAAAAAAATTGAGGCAACAATATGATTCAAAAGATTAAAATGACCATTTATTTCTTAAGCACCAGATGTTTGAGATCATACTGTACCAACTTAATTTATGCAGAAACAATAGTACTGGTGTTTCTGGGACCACCAGAAGCAGTTATAATAGTTGTACAAATAATTATATAGATTATTTTACATTTTTATCTCAGGCCTTCTGTCCTTCAGTTGACTTATGAAGAAAAGAGCCAATTAATGCCATTTAGTCTGAAAAATTTCTTTACACATATGTAGAATGGGATTGCCAATAGTCAGTACTTCAGCAACATAGCAATAAATGTATAGATCCATAATGTATGGATAAATATAAGAAGGGTCTTTATAAGTATTCAGTTTTTACTAGTAAATGTCTAATGAATTATTTCCAAGTTAATTTGAAAAAAAACATTTAAAAATAATGTAATGATAGTGAGTGACTATCCAATGGTAATTATGTGAGTTTCAAAATATCAGAGTTAAACAAAGAAAAAATAATATCTTAGGAAATTACATTCTCCAATATCTACACTGTTTTTATAAATAACAGAGAATAGGAAAAAAAAAAAAACAATGTCCTCTTCCCCCCAAAAAAAGAAAATCAGCTTTTCCAATAGCAAATTGTAAACCACAGGGTAAAAAAAAACAAACTCATGGCTCTAAAATTATGAAGGCTTTTTTGTTTTGTTTTTTATCCTTAAAAGTGATAAATCATGATTATTGTTAGATTAAGTGCATTAACTAGAATTTTTTAAAAAGCACTAGAGGGGTTGTAACTGGAAATTTTTTGTGTCTGTAACCTAAAGAAAAATTAATTTTACTTTTTCCAACATCAAATGAATCCCCAGAGTTAGAAAAAAATGTAATTTCTTGCTTTCAATTTTTTTTTCAGAATAAACAATAAACAATGAAATCATCCACCATCTTCATGAAGGATTTTTGTCTAATATTCGAGCTCTCAACATGCATTTTAGGTGCCAACTTTTTCTCAAACTCTATGATTGGTCCTGGTGCTTACCTTTTGCTCATCATAATAATCTCACAGAGTTGTGTGTGTTTTTAATAATGTGGCACTGTATGTATTTCACATCATTTCAAATAATTTTGGGGGGTGAGGGAAACTAATGTCATCAGATGGAAACCTTCCTTGGATGGCTGAAAGGATGAAATGAAAGCCCGGAGAAACCACTGAGCTACCCCAGCCTGTCTTCTCAATAGAGTTGCATGTGCAACAGTCCAGTCAACCATCCAATGACCTGTATTGATCCTCAAGACAGCAGGACTAAATGGTTCCGCTGAGCCGTGAGGGTCTGTTTGCTTGGACATAGATAGTCACAGCAAGATATGCACAGGAATATTAATTACCGAGACGGGCAGGAAGCGGGGGAGAGTGCCTGGGAAACCCCCGCCGAAGGAAGCAAGCCGCCTCATTTCCCGCAGAGTTCTACAGCTCACACAGACGCTCTCCTGCTCACTGAGCACAGGCGGAGTTGTTGTCCTGCTGCTTTATGTTAATTAGAGAATAAATAAGTGGCCAACTGTAGTCTGTGGGCATATGTTGGTCAACTGTCTCTGTCTAATTAGGTTGTAAGCCCACTGGGCAGAGGCCTCATTTAAATCTATGTTCTGGAAAGCACTTAGTGCCTTTGTGGAGGCCTGGTGAGTGTGAGAGACTAGGGCAAATAAATAGCTGAGGTTTAATAAGCAAGAAAAATTTTTTTTTTAATTTGTTTGTGCGTGTGTTTGGTATGTTGCAGAATGCTGACTAAATCCTTTGAGCAAAGCATGGAAGTTTCCTTTTCATAGACTAGCGCCCCATATGTTGCTCTACGTAGTATAACAAGCATATAGGGAATGTATGTAAATTGTACATAATGGACTTCTAGTTCAATAAAATAAATTCTATGCAAGTTTATATGTATTGTTTTTATATAATTCATATACAGTATTTACAAAAGTAATAAGATAAACAGCAAATGGAATATATTCTAGTTTAACTTGAGTGCCAGAATCTATGGCATATGTGTATGTGTGTATGCACTATACATACAAGTGTGAAGTTGTGCAACTATATTTACATAATGTAATGTGTGGATGCATCTCATTATACACATAGATGACTATATATTGAGACATTCATTAAAATATGTAAGCAGTGAATAATCTCTAGTTTATATTTTTGTTTGTGTAGTGCAGAAAAGTCTCTTTTCTCTTTCTATATATTCTTTGTTACCTGTCACTCCCTTATGTCTATTAGCACTGAGTTTCAGAAAGGTGGTGTTAACTGCTAGCAGTATAGGGTGAGAAAGTAGAAATTAAAATATACACATTTATATATGTGTGTGTATGATTTTTGTGTGTGTTTAAATACTACTTATCTGTGTAGGCTCAATCACTTCTTTGAACTCCTACAGCATTAAATTATATACTGACTTCCAATAACATGTGTGTACATGTGCCTGTATCTGTCTGTAATACATCTTTCCCCCAAGAAGCTTAAGCTTTCCAAGAATAAAGATCAAACCTTGTTTTATTTTATGTCTCTAGTATTTTATTTCAGTGCTTGTCAACGTAATTTCCAACAAATACTTGGTGGTTGATTGAAACTATTTATTTACTATGTATTTTCTATTTTCTATTTACTATGTATATTTTAATTTCTACATTAAGACAAATTTTGATCATTGCATAAATACTTAAACTATTTTATACTTTAATTTGTTATAAGTATTGCTATATACATAATGGGGAAGGAATAGACAGTGGTTTGAACAAGAAGTAGCTGGGCTTAAAGTATTTGCTCATGTTCATTTACCACAGAATGTAGAAGGATATTTTTTAAAAAACTGAGACATCTCTTGGTGACTTTCCAAATACAATCATCACTTTCTCCAACTAGAGGCTTGCATTGCCCATGTTGATCTGCTCTCAGGGGTGGTAGAATAGTAACTGCCTAAAACTTGGTAACTGGAGTGGAAGGTTCGTGGATAGAGCGCCTGCCATCAGCTACAGTCCTTCTGGGATTGACAAACTTAGATTTCTCTGGCAACCCTAAAATTCTTTCTAGTCACATGTAAAGACAATATATAGCCGAAGCCGGTTTGGCTCAGTGGATAGAGCATCGGCCTGCGGACTGAAGGGTCCCAGGTTTGATTCCAGCCAAGAGCATGTACATTGGTTGCGGGCACATCCCCATTAGAGGGTGTGCAAGAGGCAGCTGAACAATGATTCTCTCTCATCGATGTTTCTAACTCTCTATCCCTCTCTCTTCCTCTCTATAAAAAAAATTAATAAAATATATTTTAAAAAAAGACAATATGTAGTTACCATTTGTCTCAAGCTTTGTCTGTCCTTCCTTTTCCTTTCTTCCCAGTTAGTAAAACTCTCTTGCCAACTCTTGTCTACTTGGATGACATACTCTCCTAGTAGATGAGCCATTTTTTAATCAACAAAAATATCAAGAGATGGTCACTCTAGTGCCTAGTCCTGGATGTTGCCTACCTGTCCTTACTATGATTTCTATCCCTTAAAAGATCTTCTTAGAAATCCCTTGCTCACACCATTTTTTCATGTATGTAGTTCCCCTTTACCTGTGATTTTTGTCAATGTGCTCCTCAAAAAATCTTTGTAGAATCTAGTTTAAAACCCACAACACACATGAATCATCTAAATTAAATCATTTTTTATATCTTCTCTTTGAAAACTTTATCTAGCTATCAGGTTTTGCTACTCATTTTCTAGATATCAATAGCTTTAATTCAGATGTGAGTATATACCATGTACTTAAATAAGCCTTTTTATGATATCCATTTGTACTAAGCATTAGGCTCATTTTAGTGCAGAAAATGAGCATGACAGAGAATTTATTCCTTGATCAATGTCATCTAGCTATCAACTATAGAGACAGATAATTTTATTTTTTATTTTCTTACTACTTGGTGACATATATTTATGTTATCATTTGTCTCCCCTTCCACTAGTATGTATATCTTTAAGATCAGAGATCTTAGATCATTATCTATTGTCTATCATCTATCTACCTTTGTAGCTAAAATAATCTACATATATAAAAGCCTAAGCAACTGTCGCAACTGAAACAACTGAATGGACTACCAAACAGGCTGTGTGGGGTGACAAGGCGGCAGGGGGGTTAGTGAGGAATGACCAAATGACTGAGCAGCAGGCTGTGTGGGATGACTAGCAGGCTGTGTGGGGTGATCAGGACAGCAGGGTGAGGGGCAGTTAGGGATGACCAGGCAGGCGGGGGGAGGGGCATTGAGGGGCAACCAAGCTGGCAGGGAGGAGGGACACTTGGGGGTAACCATGCCAGTGAGAGGGCAGAAGGGGGTAAACAGGCCAGCAGGGAGAGCAGTTGTGAGGTATCTAAATCATTTTTTTAAAACTAGGACATCATGGGACAGCAATTAGGGGTGATCAGGCAGGAAGGCAGGTGAGGAGTTAGGAGCCAGTGGTCCCGGATTGTGAGAGGGATGTCCCCTGTGGAATTGGGCCTAAACTGGCAGTCATACATCCCCTGAGGAGTCCAGGATTGGAGAGGGTGCAGGCTGGGCTGAGGGACCCCCCCCCCCATGCAAGAATTTCATGCACTGGAGCTCTAATGTGTTATAAAATAAGAAAGTAAATTAAATAAGCTCCTACTAAGTGTAAGGTACAATACTTTTTATCCTTTAAGGACTGCCTAAGATGCCACTGCTGTGGATCTTTCCTTGTTTAACCTTCGACCAACTTTCCCAAGCTGGAAGTGATTGTCCTCTTCCATATACTCTAGCCCTTTCATGGCACTGACTAGTCTTATGGTTCATTATTTACCTGTTGGCCTAAGTACAGGTGAGCCTAAAGCACTTTCAACATAAACAATTTTTTAAATTTTTTTTAAAAAATCTCCAAATGTTATTTATTTTATTTTTTGTTTTAAATATGTATATATATATATATATATATATATATATATATATTTTTTAATTTTTTCAACCTGCCCCCTCAAAGAAAAAAATGAGAGGAAAAGTACTGACCAGGCATCCTGACGTGAACCTAAAGATTCAAGTCACTTTGCAAAAAAAGAAAAGGCACCAGTGGCCAACTGGGACATGGTTCAGTTTTCTGTGGCTTCACTGCCATCTCCCAGACATGACAAAGCCAGTGCAGGCCCCTATTCCTCCTCTCCAGGAAGGTGTAGTGAAGTGGGATTAGTGGAAGGAGGGAAGCCATTGTTCAATGGAGCAAAGCAGTTTGGAGGCTCTATCACAGGCATGCACAGCTGGATATATAGATATATTAATACAATAATAATTTTTATTTTCTTTCTTACTAGTTGGTAACAGATATTTATGTTGTGATCATTTGTTTCCCCTCTACTAGAATGTAAATCTGTAAGGTTAGAGATTTTCATCTGTTTTTCACATATATATAATACAGCCTAGTATTATATAATGTGTTATACATTGTATAATATATGTTATCATTTAATCAATGAATAAGGAAAGGGACATAACAAAGGATTTATAATCTTAACATCTCTTTTATATAAAAAAGACAATATTTAAACCATATTTTATCATTACTTTTGAATTGTTTCAAAAATTTAAAAATTTTGCCGAGGTCGGTTTGGCTCAGTGGTAGAGTGTCAGTCTGCGGACTGAAAGGTCCCGGGTTCGATTCCGGCCAAGGGCATGTACATTGGTTGCAGGCACAACCCTGGTAGGGGGTGTGCAAGAGGCAGCTGGTCTATGTTTCTCTCTCATCGACGTTTCTGGCTCTCTATCTCTCTCCCTTTCTCTCTGTAAAATATCAATAAAATATATTTTTTTTAATTTAAAAATTTAAATAAAATAATATTAGCTATCTAAATCAATTTCTTTTTCTATACTAATTGAATAGAGCATAAATCTGCTAGATCTTAAAAACATAAGTGAAATATTAAAAATCAAGAATTCAAATACTAAAAATATAAAGGTACAAGCATGTTTTTATTTATGGGTACTAATGTCTAAAGCCTCTGGGGCACATTTCAGTATCTTAATACCATTTTTTGTTAAACAAAAATAGACACCTTCTATATTACATGTCTAAAGGACTGATTAAGGGAGATGCAACTATGAAGTTAAATAATAAGTTTTATGTTGTTAAATATAAAATCAGCTTGAAAACATCTTTCCAGAATCTTCTGGAAATTTTCTACTGAGAGGTCTGTTTTTTTTATTTTTTATTTTTAAACATTCTGATTACTGATTACATTAAAATATACATTTATGTCAATTATATCAGTTTTGGTATAATTTAATTATGACATACTCTTTCCCTGAGAAAGCTTTTATTTCAAAAATACCAATTAAAAATGACACTGCAATAAATCTTAAAAACCACATCCATGTTTAACAAGAAATAATTTTCCAATGATTTGGTCATCAAAAAATAAAACAATACAGTAAACTGTCAAAAAATAAAACAGTAATAGTTCCATTGGGAAACAAATATGAGTGTCTTTTCTAATTATTAAGGCAATAGCCATTCAGTATCAAATAAATAAAAAGCTAATCAGACAGATGTCATGATGGGGACAAAAGGGGTTATTTTCCATCTTTCAAAGCCCTAGTGAAGATACAACTGAAAAGAAGCAAGTGTGCAAGGATAACAATGGTTAAATTATGTTTTTATAGTCTCTTCATTTTCTTTTAAAAATATCTATATATATATATAAAAGCCTAAGTGACCGAATGACCAGTTTGTTGACTGGTTGACTGGTCAACTGTAATGCACACTGACCATCAGGGGGCAGATACTCAATGCAAGAGATGTCTGCTTCCTGGTGGTCAATGTGTTTCCACAGCCAACCTCCCATGGTCCCTTCCCCCACCCGGGTGCACTGGGCCTCTAATATTACATGATAACACTAGAGGCCCAGTGCATGAAATCCATGTGGGGGTGGGGGAGGAGTTGCCCTTACCCCAGCCTGCATCCTCTCCAATCTGGAACCCCTCGGGTGATGTCCTGGGGGTCGGGCCTAAACTGGCAGTCAGACATCTCTTTCACAATCCAGGACCACTGAGCCACTGGCTCTTAACTGCTCACTTGCCTGCCTGCCTGATTGCCCCTAACTGCCCTCCACTGGCCTGGTTACCCCCAAATACCCCTCCCAATGGCTTGGACACCCCTCACTGCCCCCCTCTGCCAGTCTGGTTGCCTCTCACTGCCCTCCCCCTGCCAGCCTGGTTACCCCTAACGCCCCCCCACACACACACACCCTGTGGGCTGGTCACTCCACGCAGCCTGCTGCTCAATCATTTGGTCATCCTTCACTAACCCTCCTGTTGGCCTAGTTGCCCCATGCAACCTATTGGGTCATCCATTCAGTTGCGATGGTCGCTTAGACTTTTATATATATAGATAGGTAGATTATTATGTCTAAAAAGACTTAATATATTTATAAAGTATATAAAAAAACAAACACCATGACCCAGGTCCTAATTTCAAGTACACTGTGAATGCTATTTGTGGAATTCCTTTCTCTTTACTTTTATGTACTTTTTTATGTATTTGTTTGCAGTTTGTTTGTTTATATATTTAGCTATGATGTTTTAGGATGAGGGAGAGATCATTGGTTTTTTGAAAGACTAATCCTCCCTGCGCCCCCCTTCCCCTCACTTGGATAACATACCCAAGATATCATACATCAAAACGAATGAGCTTCATGCTCTGGGGTACAAGCAGGAGTAATGGTGAATGATTGAACAATAATTTTCCAGGTTATTTTAAATTTCTGAATGGTCTAAGATTGAGACTCATTCACTCCACCCAATTTTATTGTTGTAAATTATTAATTTAGCCTGGAGAATGAGCTAAAATCAAATGCATTTCTTCCTTAAATATTGAATGAATTATGTTCACATTCCAGGCAGTGTTGTAGGCGGTCATTCTGTAAACAGTAATAAACAAGAGAAGCAAAGCTCCTATCTTCGTAGTGCTTCCATTCAAGTAGGAGGAAGCACTTGGATAAAACCCTGAAGAAATAGATGATATTTAAAAGAAAATAAATAATAGAATAATATTTTTATATTGGAAGAGTTTGTAAAGTAAAATATAAAACAAGATGACATGTATTAAATTAATAATTCTCCCTTCTACCTTTTGCTCTTTCATTTTTTTGTTCATACATAGTATTTTCCATGTTTACTCATAAAGAAAAAATTCAGCATATTTTATATATGAAAAAGCCCTTTTCCCTTATAAACAATTTATATAATCTGTAAATAATCTCCAGTTTTTTGGCATCAGAAAATTTGTTACAGGTAAATTGAATATGAGTATCAACAGTTTTTTACACTAAATTTTAGGAAAGTTGGTAAAGTTATCTAAATAAGATAATATTTTTCAATAACTGTAAGGCCTGTCTAGAGGAAAATAAACAGCCTCATTTACCATGGATGCTGATGAATCAATTTATCCCCGAGGCAATGATATTAGTATGTCACCTCTATAGATCTTCCTAGGTGATTTGGCATGTACGAAAACAGTATGCACTATCTTTATTGATTATATGAGGCTATATTAAAATCAACATCTCTAATCAATTGTTTAATCCAGCAAAAATGTAATGGGAAAATACTAAAACATTATCTCTGTTAAAAAAAAAATCATGAGGAGTTAATCTCATCAACAGCTTCTCTTTCTGGGGAATAGTTTCTATGCCTGGTGTACAATGGAATAATTAGGCCATCTGCTGGGCAAGTGGCAAATACACCCAAACTCAGCTAAAGCCTCCTCAGTGGCACCTCAGGGAATTAAGGAGTTAATTAGCAGAGGAGGTTTTTTTATTTGTTTATTTGTTTGTTTGTTTGTCTTTTGTCTTGTCCACATCAATTGATCATCTTTCACTTTAAATATTTTCAATCACAGTAATTTAACTTCATCACTTTAAACCCCTCCAATTAAGATAGGGACCTACACCACTAGGTAACTGTAACTACCACTTCATCTTTTATGTATTCAACTAATACTGATTGGTGGTCAGTCATGTTCAAGGTAGCTTTTTAAACATTATCAATTCAGTAACATATACAAATTTTCTATTTTCATGCTGCTATTGTAGGTTGTCAGGTGTTGAATTAACTAATAAAAAATGAATAAAGAAATAGTTTGTCCTAAAGAATGAATATACCAAGCTATAGCACTCTCTACTTTATAGTAGATGCTAAAGTGTGTCAGTTCAGATTTTAAGAGAAAAACACAAAGATTCTTGAAAAATACTAACTTACTTTGTCAGTCAATGTCATCTAAATTTAATAAATGGTGCTAAAATGAATTTCTGAGGATTCGTGGCCCTTGTACACTGATTCTATTCCAGAGATTTCCCCAAATTGAGTAATCCAAGGAAATGTAACTAAGGATTTCTTTAAGCAACAGTGATACTGTCCTTTCAATGTGAAGGACAGAACAGGACATTCCAGCCCTCAGATATCTGCATTAGGTCATCCAGAATATAAATTCACTAGAGGCCAGATGCACAAAATTCATGCAAAGGCTCGGCCCTCGAAGCCTGGGCTTTGTCCAGAAGATCATCTGGAAGGATGTCTAGAAGGTCGTTTGGCTGTCTGGTCTAATTAGCACATTATGTTTTCATTATTATAGATTGATGTAACTGCTATGGTTTCTGCTAACACACTGAATGTGTTCTCCAGGTAGCTTGAGGACTTCAATTTTCTGGGACTCCAATTTGGCACCATTCCCAGTATTACACACACACACACACACACACACACACACACACACACAACCATCCTTATAGGTTCATTTCTAGTTCATGGGATTTTGCAGCAGAAACAAATTATCTAATTAATACTCATATTGCCTAATTAATAGTCTAATCACCCAGTTCATATCATTACTAAAACAGTTTCATTTTGTTGCTGTCAAAATCTTTTGCCATAGTATTCTTTACACTCTAGTCCTTATTTCCATCTTTCTTTATACATTTCATTCACCAACTATTCACATTTCAGTCATATAAGTTAGCAAATATTCTTTATTCATCCATTTAAATAGCTTTAAACTCACTGCAAATCTTTGCTGTTTAGTTGCAATGGGCTTGACTCTTTGGACCTCCGTAGCCACCACAATTTCCCTCCAGAGAGGCTAGAAAGGAGATAGGATTCCCCAGGATAATTTGCCCCTCTTGTCACATTTACATATTTAAAGAAGAAATATTTTCTAAGAGGTGCCACTTCAAATATATCCTACACTGTGGCTGAAACTAAGACATTAAACATATGGTATGTTTTGGGGGGATTTTGTTTGTTTGTTTGTTTATGAATAAGGTACTGAGGCAGAAAAGATAGCCCCTACAGTTACTTCCTTCAAACTGATAAGTAGGACTTCCGTTGTCCCTGCATTACCTATAAGCATGCAGGTCACTTTCTGTGGCAGCTGCATGCATCCCACCTGTCCTGCTAACTGGTCCAGGACATGGAAATGGGGAAAATCTACAATGCAAACACCTTAGACTCAAAAATAAGCCTTTAAAACAAATTACTTGCCAAGGCAAGAGCATCTGGCCTATGATATGGCTACAGTGGGGCAGAGTAGGGAGTGGTGAGAAAATTGCTTCATAGGAAGAGCACACAACACTTCAAACCAGCTAGAGATAAAATTCCAGAGTCCATCCAGTTTAGTGCAGAATAACACAGAAGACCAGGGTGCTCACGTTCCAGGAAGTAGGGACCATGATACTACTGCTCTGAGTTGCCAGCTGGAGAGTGGACATGCGTAGAGTGTGACTTTTATTGTCTTTGAATCTACTGGCCAATCTAAACTATGGGAAGAGGAGTTCCAATGTTTGAGAGCAATGGTCTACATCTTATGTATATTCCAGTGCTTTGTAGTATTCTTGACATACATACAGTCTACTGGTAAGAGATTGTATGACTTTGGATAAAACATTTCTCCTCTCTGATCCTCACTTTGTTTTATTGGATAGAGATGATAGCAATACCTATCTTGGACTGGTTTTAAGAATAAGGAGAAGTAATGCATATGGATACATGCTGTGTTCTTTGAATATTATAAAAAAGTAAAGTATCCAGCATTAGAAAGCTGTTTTGTACTATTATTTCACAAATGTGTCCATATATTAACATTTTAATGATTCAAATGGAACACCAATTATCTAATGATATGCTTATAGTCATCACAATAAGTAATATGTATCCTATATAATAAAAGTGTAATATGCTAAGTGTCTGACCATTCCACCGTTTGTTTGAGTGTTCCACCAGTCGCTATGATGTGGACTGACCACCAGAGGGCAGATGCTCTGACCAGTAGGTTAGCTTGCTGCTGGGGACCTGCTGATTGAGCCCGGGTGAGATGGGTCAGACAAGCCCTGGAGCCCTCCCACCATCCCCCCTCAGCTCCAGTTGGGTCTGGGCAAGACGGCCCCAATCAGCCTGTATCCCCAGCCAGGCAGAGAGATCCCACCTTCCTCTAGTGTATGTATCTCACTTTCAGGAAAATCAGTTATTTTGTGTTTGAATTGAAAAAAGAAATGTGGCCAATAAATATTTTAAAGTTTTCTGACTTTGCCCATTTGCATAAAAGTTGTCTACCACTTATCTATCTATAAGAATAAGCCAAAGCCATTAGTAAGTCATACAAAATAATTATGATTTAATCTGCTTTTCCAGTTTTGCTTTGCTAAATTACCCTCCCCATATCTTATACCATCAAAATTCAGTATAACCCTCTAATTTTTATTCAATCTATGTTCTATTCTTCTTCTATGCCTTTGAACATATCAATCCCTACCTCAAATTTTCTATCCTCAGTCTCTTGTCTGTTAGGCTAAAATTATTCTTATCTTTCAAGACTCATGTCATTTTCTCTACTAAGCTATCCCCAAATTCTCTGTCAGTAGTGAGATATTTGCTTCTATGCAGTCTTTCTTATTCTTATTAAACATTAATAATTATTTTAAATGTTTAATATAAATGTTATTATTTAAATTGAACCTAAAGAGTAGGAATATTTTATGTATATCTTTGTATCCATGTGCATAGGCAAGTGCTTAGCTCTTTTAGTATTACTATCACTGTTACAATGATATTAAAGGCTAATTAAATACATATTTAAGAGGAATTTTCTAGTAATTCATCAGAAGTTTAAAGTTTAAATATGAGCCTGATTTACTTTATCTCCCTTTTTGTACAGTACAGTTTGTTGGTAGGAGTGGTGATGGAGGGGGGAAAAAACTGTGAAGAAAAAGCTTACAGCTGCCAGATACAAAGTCTTCCCCAAAGTACTTTTTATTTTTTAGTTGGGGATGCAGAACCCTTCAACCAGCATTGCCTACATGTGCTTCACATCACTGCTTCTGCCTTCTGGTTGAACCTCTCCCGAAAGTACTCTTGTAAAGACAGAATGAGTAGCCCTGGCCAGTGTACAGAAGGGGGTTATTGAGACCTAAGAGAAAGTGAACTTATAGAGTCATCATGGTTAATTAGGGAGGTTAATGTTGGCCTTGAGTCTACCTGTCATTCTAAATGGGGAGTCAACTAAGACTAGAGAGAATTGATGAAGTTACTGACATGGTGGCTGTTTCTAAGGAGGAGCCCATTAAGAAATGAGGATACTCCAAGCAGATGGCCAACTAGTGTAGTTTTGAGACAGCCCTAGATGGGAGTTCTGAGGACTGACAAAGTTTAGTTCTGCATTTAGGAGCAAATTCTTTCAGTACAGTAGGAGCAGAACATACAGAGATCTGGTCATGCAAGCAGTGGGCGGGGTGCAACAAGGCAATGTCCAACATCACAAAAGTCAACAGACTTAGTAGAACAACAACAACAAAATAAGAATAATTAGAACATTTGAATCTGGACTTGAAAAACTATTTTTATACAGATTTCCCCTAGAGGCAAAGAAAGAAAAATGATCACTACTTGAGCTAAGACTATGCTTCTAAATATCCATAGCTAAAGTATTCTACCAAATCTGAATAAAAAAGATATTTGCAATTAAGTACTTCCTAATTTTCTATTCCTGTGAGCTATGGTGCATACTGGCTAAAAGTTTGACAAAATTATATGTCATTTATTCATAAAGTATATAGCTTTAAAAAATCAAATTGAAGAATCCAACTTGCATTTTATTTTTTAAAAATGCTCAATACAGTAAAGGGCAAACTATTACATCTATAGATATGACTATGATGAATAGCTACTACTACTTTTGAATCCAAGAAAAGACCTTAACTCAGCAGTTGACATATACCTAATACCAAGCCTCGTGGAATTTTCCTGATACCAGTCTACCTGGGCTACAAAAGAATAGTGACTGCAACACTGGCTTTAGATCTTTGTGCTTAAATAGGATTCTCAACCTAAAAACACATAATATAGCATTTTATTTCCAACGGTCCCCTGAGGCAGAGCCTGAGACAGGACTCAGGTGCAGGCAATTTACTGAAGATGCACTCAGGAGGAGAAGTGCTCTGAAGGATCACGCAGAGCAGGGAGAGGAAAGAGGCTGGAGAAGGATGCGGTCTTTCATAAAACCCAGTCTCGGCCTGATCCACTGGGGAGAGTGCAAGTCCTGAAGTACATGTTGCAGTTTGCCCAGCAGAGTTGCCCTGCTTTGAGAAAAAGGAGCTGGAATTTTCCACCCCTTGTGCCTCACATAGGCCCGTCATTGGTCCTGTGAGAGGAAGAATGTTGTGCTCTCCCGAGCACATTCAGGCCAAGGGCGTTTCTCTGGAGACAGAAGCCTGTTGAAGCGCATGTGCAGCACCTGTGGCATGAGTGAAATAGCCCAGTGAAAAGACACTTAGCACTCCACAGCATCTACCAAAATCCAACGTACGCATATAAAATTTGAAGAGACGTTTCTAGTAAAAGTACTAACATTGAACCCCTCTCTAATGACACTGTCATAGTTTACTTTTAATTTTATTCAATAAATACAGGGATGGGCCAAAATAGGCTTACAGCTGTGAGTACACAAAACAGAGTTTATGCTTGCATTGATATTGATTTAGTAATTATAGTCCTTTTACATCTGAACAACTATAAACCTACTTTTCCCCACCTTGTGTATATGTGTGAGTTAGATGATGATGATAGGTAGATAGATAGATAGATGACAGATAGATAGATAGATAGATAGATAGATAGATAGATAGATAGAAAATAGATGTATAGCTACATAGAAAGAAATACTTACTGTGGATATAAGTGGTAATATTTCACCACTTCAACTATTTTATTATAATTAACTTAACAAAATTATTAATATAGGATTGTTGTCTCTGTTGGCTAGATTTATATATTTCTTTCATTTTGCAGTGTGAGATAACTGTACCCCCCAAAAAAGGAAACAAAAACAAGACAGGATATAAACCTTAGAAAAATGGTTCATTTTAAAGTGTTAAAAATAAATATTAAAAAAAAAATACTGAGAAGGTTTGTGATTTTGGTATTCTGTCCATTGTTATTGTTACTGAACTATGTAATTAGAAGGCAGGAAATGTCTTCTGTGTCACTCCAGCCCTTCTTTACAAAATGTCTTATAATAAATGTCTCTTAAAAATTGAGTCAAACATTCATAACTTGATTAATAACTTTATGCTTTATTTTAGCAGATGAACTTTACAAACCAAATTTCCATTTGGAGGTTTTTTTATCTTTAATGTTAAAGTATACATATGTTCCCTTTGTTTCCCCCTATTGACCCCCTCCAGCCCACCCCCAACTGCAGCCCAAGGCCTTCAGAAGTTTAAACTAAAATTATTGGAAAAACTTCTTTCCCAAGTTAAGTGATTTGTGATGGGTTTTTTTAAATCTTTCATCGGTTCTATTAGATAGGTTTTTATTTTAAGAAACCTCAAAATTCATATTCTGAAGGTAGGCAGGGTATAAATTATAAATAAAATATCACCAGATAGAATGAGGCCAGTTAAGCCTCATATATTTTATTCTTTGGCATCTGTAGAACTCTGAAAAAAATACTAGTTACTCACATTGAAAATTAAATATTCTAAACACCTTCCACTCTGTCCTGAGCCAATGCTTACTCATTTTTTCTGACTTCACAATCGTGTTTATTTAGATAACCCAAATAGCTTTGCAAATGCAAAATGAAATGTTGGTTATAATGATGAAAGGGGTAGATATGTTTACTTTATAGTTGTGTCTGATTTCAGTTTAAGGAACAGTCTGGGGAAAATAGCCACCTGTCACTGGAGTCACACAACTCATATACTCATTCCACCAGAAAGATCCCACAAAAACAACAACAAAAGAGCCTTTCTGTGTTCTTACTACATGCACATCTCTGTGAGATATATACACAGGTTACAAAAAATAAAAATAAAAGAATGCATTATCTACACTGAAAAGAATTCACCATATAAAAGAGGCATGTACTCAGCTAGCCACAATTATATATTGTGCAAGCTACAGAGAGGAATGTTTTAGAATGGTGCAACACAAAAGGTTTCAGAAATAATGCATTTTGGAAAAAACCAAACAAGAAGTTTTTATAGCTGGCCTCATTTGCACTAAGCCTTAAAGTATGAGGTGATGAAGAAAAGGCATAAGTAGAATGAGTGAAAGGGTTGCAGATTATCAGAAACTATGCTTGAAAATGTTATTTTTTTGCTGATAGAAGGTGTTCCAAAGAAGTTAAAACATCAAGTGTGAAAGGACAAGGGCCAAAGCATTTCCTGAGATATACATACCAGGGACTAGTGAACAGTTTCTTTTTCCCAGTATTCTGACATCAAAATGAATTAGCTTTGACTGTTTTCAGACCTTGAATTATCTTTTACACATTTTAAAATTCTAGAAGTTGTGCATGACTGACTTAGATTGAATACGGTGCCCACCTTTTTGCCCAGGGAAAGATCTGTGTCCTTGATAAAAATAAAAAAAAAGTCCCATGGAGACTATATCCAATGAAGAATGAAAAGACTTCCAAAGAAAATTGGATGTGCTCTATCTAATAGGTAATCAATAATTAGGATAAAAGATACAAATATCCAGTCTCCTGTAAGGAGCCAAGTCAGTACAAATGTCCTCTTGTCTTATATCTGTCCCTTGTCATATATGTTAGGAATGTGAAAGAATGCTAAGGTATGTAAGATGAATATTTCATCTTTTTTGTCTATAATCCCCCACATTGAGACATACTATTAGAAAATGTGTTACCTCCACAATAGGAGAAAGTCAGCAAAGGGTGAGAATTATGGAAGCATTTCTCAACCATTGAGATCTAAAGTGGTTCTTCTCCCCCTCTGGTTCCTTGTTGTATTGCTAACTGGAAGGGATGAAAAGACATGATCAGGGCTATGATAAACTATATAAGATACATACCAAACATTGCTGGTACTCATTTTCTTATTGGAATTCATTTTCCATCCACACTCCATAGAAATGAGTAATGAGCAAGCCAGCAATTTTGCCAAGTTTTTTGTTTCTCTCTTCCCTCTTACTATGTTGAAAGAAGTTTCTTCCTCCAGATAGTTTTAGCATCTCGTGAAGCCTGGTAGAACCTTTTAAATGTTATAGACATAGTAGCTATTATTACAGTAGGCTTCAGTATTCTTCAATTGTCAAAGACAATGTCAAATGACAACAAAACTATCAACAAGTAGTCCTAAGCTTCATCAGTTAGAAGATAATGGTAGAACTTACCTATAATAATAAAAGCATAATATGCAAATTGACCGAATGGCCAAACAGGGGAACAAACATCCAGATGACCTTCCTCATGACCTTCCAGATGAAGCCGGGGCTGTGAAGGCCTACTCTTGCATAAATTTTGTACATCATGCCTCTAGTGGGTATAATAAACTTAAGTGTAACAATCACCTATTGGAAAAAAAATGAAATAGCCCAATCTTAATAATAAGATAAGTTATAGGAGAAACCCAATTAGTTCGTTACAATCAAATTTTTTTGTCTTGACAAGGCAAGGTGATTCATAATATGCATGAGAAAGGAAATAAAAGAGTAAATATCATTCTCTGTATTTATAACTCAGTTTTTTAGATTTGTACCCATCATCTGTCAGTTTCCTAAACTATGCATTAAACTACCCACAATGTTGATTTAGATAGAATATCTAAGAAACAGAGACCATGGCCAGAGTTATTCCCACCATTTATTTTTTTAACTCTTTCAAAAAAAAAAAAAAAGAGGAACTGATCCAAATAGTGTTCAACATTGCTTGTTAACAAAGTGGAAATTGATTTGAACTTCATATGGTCTCTCATTTTGCCCTATTTTAATAACATAAAGAATCATTTTAAAAGTCATTAGTTTAACAGTTATTGAATAGTATTGAATTCTAGTGATCCTAGATATTGTAGAGATTGAGGTAGTGAAAACAGTATAGCTACTTCCTTCAAGGTGCTCATAATATAGAGGGTTAAGTTCACAATAAACTCTAATATAAAGAAATGAACTAAACAAAGGGAATTCCAAATATGGGAATTAATAGGTTGCATGATTCCAAAAACATTAGTATTAGAGTGTAGATCATTTAAAAGTTTTATATCACCATATACTCAATAGTAACGAACAATTCAGTGGACATTAGTGGGTTGTGACATCTATTTCTGCTATTTATAGTAATAGCACTGTGGTTTTCCATTTGACATCTACCTTATTCTACTTTTAGTCTATATGCTTTTTGTAGGACTGGGTCATGTATTTTAGAATGATTGGTCCAATCTGTAACAAACCAGAGCCAATGAGATCCAGTTCTACCTATTTTGTGCAGAAGTCTAGGGAGGGGAAAATTGTTCTTCTCACTAATATTATAAGCATCATAATTGTTGGAATTCATTTTCCATCAATTTGGAAAATCTGACACTTCTGGAAGTCACCACTCAGAGCCATGGAATTTTTACCACAAAGAAATAAGCAGAGTTGAGAGATAGAGCAGGTCTTAACTACATCATTTGAGCTGCTGGTTTCAGTCATTCTTGTCTCTTCCAGTTAAATCATCCATTATATACTCTTCTGCTTCAACCATTTTCATTTGGGTTTCTGCCATTTACAACCAAAAGATTGCTGTCAAAGACAAGTGTTTTGAATGTGCATAAGGGGTATTTAAGTCAGAGAGAAAGAGATGTCTTATAAGGCAAAGAAACAGAATGATAAAAAATGAAGTGAAATTATTCACTCTATCATCAGCCCCTAAACAACACAGAATTTGAATTCCAGAAACCATATTTGGCCCAAAATATTTGGTGAGATTCATAATAGTATTTCCAGTCTGTTGGTTCAGAGTGCTGCCCAAGGAACAGTATTCCATATTTGTGAGAACATAATAGTTAGACTACAACGTGATTAATTATAGCTTTAGTCAGGATACCATTTCTAATACTACCATTGGTGTTTAGGTTACTGTGGGCCAACCTCTTGAATTTTTACCCCTTGACTTTTAAATCTATAATTTTGAACTCAGTGGAACAAATCAAAGGCACAATAGTGCTGGGAGAGTGGCTGTCTTGCCTGCTCTTTAACAATTCTTTCAAGCTAATTTTCAAAGAATCGTTCTCCTTTCATATGATTCAAACATTCACTGAGTAAAATTCATGTTATGCTTATAATGAAAAACTTTTCAATAGAAATTGAGAATAATGATTAAATTCTTTTTGTTATTACTAAGAAAAATGAGACTTGTTATAAACTTCAGTTAAGTGCCGGGCCTGCTGTAAAGTCAGATGTGAACTTCCTATTGCAGTCATTTATAAATCCACATATACTAAAATTATCAGAATTATTATATTTTCTACTAGTTTGAAAATATGGTGCTTTTCCCATCTTCTCTTAAAATTTTGCTAGAATATTTGAAAGACTTTCATAAACTCTTTTATAAACATTTGAAAAAGTTATTTGTTTTAAATGTGTATTTTATACAAAAACAAGATTAAAAAAGAAATCATTTTGTCAAATATTTCCGAAATAACAGTATTTTGAATCTTTGTCTTATGAGTAAGGTGATTTATTTTGACAATTATTTATTGAATGCTTGCTATGTGCCATCACTGATCTAGGTGCTGGGTATACAGTTGTGGACAAGTCCCACAGAGTCTCGGTCCTTTTGTAAAACAGACTGTATAAACAAATAATCAAATAAATACACAAGATAATTTCAGTGCTAAGGAAATTAACACTTGATTAAAAAGAAAACAAATGTGTCTTTTGTTTTTTCTATTAAATATATATTTATAGAAACATCAATGATAAGAGAAAATCATTGATCAGCTGCTTCCTTCACATCCCATATTGGGAATCGAACACACAAAATCGGCATGTGCACCTACCAGAAATTCAACTGTGACCTCCTGGGTCATAGGTCAAAGTATAACCACTGAGTTATGCTGGCCAGGCAGTAAATATATCTTCCTGAGGAGGTTTCATTTTATCTGAGACTTGAATCTGTGTTATGCTATAATATAGATTTAATTCAGACAGTTCCCAAACTTATCTGTACCTTGGAATCAATGGAGCTTTGACAACTACTAATGCCGTTGTTCCACCCTAGAGATTGTGATGCACTAGTAATTGGTCTGGGGTGTGGCCTGGGGCTTTGGAAATTTTAATAGATCCCTAAATTATTCAATTATCTAGTGGTTCCCAAACTTGGTTTTGAATATTCCTTGGGCCATGGTAAATTCTATATGAGTAAGTTAAACAAAATTTCTATTTAAGTAAGTTTGCTATTTTATCCATTTTATAGATGAGGATACTGTGCAGATATAGTCCAATAACTTGATCAAGGCTATATAGCTGGAAAGCAGTAGAGTTAAACTTCTTAAAATATAGTGTTGTATTGTGTGTGTGTGTGTGTGTGTGTGTGTGTGTGTGAACTTGGAAGTGGTGAAGTAAAGTAAATAATATTTGAAAATGGTGAAGAATTTTTCCAAATATTTTTTAAATGGACATCCAGTTAGCTGGATATTAACTAAATAAAATTTAAACATGCTGAAACAAATCAATTAAATTACTAAAAATCAAAGCTAAAAAAATTAGAAGAACTTAAAGAAAAATGAGATGTATAAGAAATCAATGATAAGAATAAACATTAACTTCTCATTAGAGATCATTAAAGTGATATAAAAGTAAAAAGATATGTATAAACTGTGAAAAGAAAAATGTCAATAAAATGTTTATATTCGGTGAAAATATCCTTCACATAAGAAAGCAAACTATATTATCAGCTAAACAATGAAGAAAGAATTCTTACCAGAAAAAGTACACCTCAAAAAAGTGTTGAGATATGTTCTTCATACTAAAAAATATATATACTTTATAAAACTAAAAGTAATACAAGAATTGATCAAAATAATAAAAATCACCCAATGTGAAAATCTGTGGACAGATGTTATAAGTTTCTTCCCTAAAATTAAGAAAAGGTACTCATTTTTCCAATATTTTAGTGGCTCAACTTCCTTTTGTTCTATAGAACAATAAAAAAAATTAAAATTAAAACATTAAGATTATATTCACATAAAATGATCATTTTACATGAAGTATTATCTTTTCTATTTGCCTTTCTAGTTTATAATCTAAAATATGATCTCTATATTATATAATCTCACTATTAAGTATCAAATTGAAACAATAAAATCTCACATTATAAATTCTCTTCTGGGAATTTGTTGTATTGTTTTTTCCATAGTCCTATCAAACTAGCTAAAATTGCATAGTCCTATCAAACTAGCATTGTGGCATTAAAAATTTTAAATAAATAAATAAAATGGAAATGCATAGAATACCCATAAAAATCTTGAAAAAGCCCTGGCTGGTTTGGCTTAGTTGGTTGAGATGTCATCCCATATACCAAAAGTTTATGGGTTCAATTCCCAGTTGGAGTGTGTAGAGAAGGCAGCCAATCAATATTCTCTCTCGCATTGATGTTTCTCTCTCTCTCTCTCTCTCTCTCTCTCTCTCTCTCTCTCTCTCTCTCTCCCTTGCCCTCTCTCTAAAAATAAAATCAATAAGCAAATCCTCAGGTAAGGATTAAAATAAATATAAATTATCCATATAATAAAAATTATGCAATTGACCCTAACTGCAAAACAACCAGAACAGCCACTGGACCAGTCACAATGCAGCACACTAAACATCTCTTGGTTCCTTTCCCCGGCCGTCAAGCTCCAATAGTCCGATGGCAAACAGGGAACCAGGGTTGGTGGCAGGGGATGTAGGAGGCGCCAGGTCAAGGCCCCCACCCTGCTGGTTACCCCACACACAGAGGGCGACCTGCCTGGGGGGTGGTGGGGTGAGCAGGGTAGAACAGCAACCTCTTGGTCCCTTCCCCCAGCCATCACCAGATGGCAAATAGGGAACCAGGAGTTGGTGGTGGCCGGAGTGGGGCCAACTTCAGGAAGCCAGGGCCCTGATGGTAGGCCAGACCTAGGGACTGTATCTGTGCACAAATTTCGTGTGCTGGGCCTCTAGTATAGATATGTAGATATAGATGATATTGATGTAGATACATATAGATAATATAGATATAGATAGATGATATATAGAAGAAAAAGAAGAAGAAGAAGAAGAAGAGGAAGAGGAGGAGGAGGAGGAGGAGGAGGAGGAGGAGGAGGAGGAGGAGAACAACATTGTTGTGGGTCTCCGTGTAGATTGGTTTTCAGTATTAAGCATGATAAACTTCCATCACAATAATATGGAAAGCCAAGTAATCTGCAATGACAAGGTTAGCCAATTATCTCCAAGTTTTAGAAGTAAAAAATAAAGTTGTTTCCTCCAACATTGTTTTTCTTTCTCAAAATTGCTGCAGGTATTTGTGGTCTTTTTTATTTATTATTATTCCATATAAATTTTGGGGGTATTTGTTCTAGCTCTGGAAATATGCTGTTGGTATTTTAATGGAGATTGCATCAAATCTATAGATTGCCTTAGGTAGTACAGACATTTTAATGGTGTTGATTCTACCAACCCATGAACACGGCATATTCTTCCACTTGTTTATATCTTCTTCTATCTCTTTTTTCAACATCGTGTAGTTTTTAAAGTACAGGTCTTTTGCCTCCTTGGTTAAGTTTATTCCTAAGTATCTTAATTTTTTTGTTGCAATGGTAAATGGGATTGTTTGTTTAGTTTCTCTTTCTGAGAATTCACTATTGGTGTATAAAAAAAGCCATAACAATACCAGAATTCAAGTTATACTACAAAGTCACCATAATCAAAAGAGCTTGGCACTGGCATAAGAAAAGACATATAGACCAATGAAACAAAACAGAGATCCCAGAAATAAACCCATGCCATTAAAGCTCAATTAATACTTGACAAAGGAAGCAACAGCATACAATGGAATCAAGACAGTCTCTTCAATAAATGGTGTTGGAAAAATTGGACAGATACATGCAAAAAAAAATGAAACTAGACCACCAACTTACAGCATATAGAAGAATAAACTCAGAATGGATAAAAGACTTAAATGTAAGCCATGAAACCATAAAAATCCTACAAGAAACTATATGCATCAAAATCTCAGACATCTCTTGTAGCAATGTGTTTACCAATACATCTCCTAGGGCAAGGAAAGCTAAGGAGAAGAGAAACAGATGGGGCTACATCAAAATAAAAAGCTTTTGCACAGCAAAAGAAACCATCAACAAAACAAAACAAAAAGAGTCCACTGTATGGGAGAATATATTTGGAAATGATATATCTGATAAAGGCTTAATATACAAAATATATAAGGAAGTCATACAATTTAACAAAAGTAAGACAAACAATCCAATTGAAAAATGGGCTAAGAACCTAAATAGACACTTTTCCAAGAGGACATACAGATGGCCAACAGACATGAAAAAATGCTCAAAGTCACTAATCATCTGAGAGATGTAAATCAAAACAACAATGAGATATCATCTCACACCTGTCAGAATGGCTTTCATCAACAAATTTACAAGTACTGGCAAGGATGTGGAGAAAGGGGAACCCTAGTACACTCCTGGTGGGAATGCAGACTGGTGCAACCATTATAGAAAACAATATGGAGATCTCTCAAAAAATTAAATATGGACCTGCCATTTGACCCAATGGCAGGTCAAATGTTAGGTCCATATTTAATTTTTTGAGGGATCTCAACCCACTTTTAGGAATATATCCTAAGAAACCTGAAGCACCAACCAGAAAAGATATATGCACCCCTATGTTCATAGCAGCACAATGTACAATAGCTAGGATCTGGAAACAGCCAAAGGGCCCATCACTAGAGGAGTGGATAAAAAAAACTGGTACACTTATACCATGGAATACTATGCAGCTGTAAAAAAAAAAAAAAAAAAAAGAAGGACCTCTTACTTTTTGAGATGGCATGGAGGGACCTGGAGAGTGTATGACCACACTCATATGTGGAATCTAATGAACAATGGATTCAGAGACTCAAACCTTGGAACAGAGTGCTGAATCTCATAGGGAAGGTGGGGAAAGGTGGGTGGGTGAGAGGTAATCAACCAAACTTGTATGCGTGTATGCATAACCCATGGACACAGACAACAGGGTGCTGAAGACCTGAGGCATGGGCAGGTGGATGGGTGGGGAACTGAATGGATGGGGTCAATGGGGGGTAAAGGTGGCATATGTAATACTTTCAACAATAAAGAATAATTTAAAAAATAAAATAAAGGTGATGAAAACTGAATATTTTGGTCAATCGTTCACATTCATTAACCCAACAAACATCGATCAACTTATGAAAGATACTAATATAGGTGCTAGATACAGAATTAAGTTATACAGACTTTATTTTCATAAATTAAGTATTTTTACAGGAAGGAAACAGAGAACATACAAGTAAACCAATGACTATTTCCCATAGTTTAGTTCTTGAAAATACCTAAGGATAACAGGATGATGATTTGGTGCTGCTCATGCATCACCGTCAGCTGCCTAGGAGGCACCCAGAGCAGACACAGCAGAAATGCCCACCATTCAGAAAGGCCCTCTGTGTTCACAGGCTCTGTGGGGAGCAGGCAGAGTATGCCAGCCGAACCCTTTCTACCAGGGCTCTAATTCCTGAAACAAGGGAACACTTACTCACTTGGAAGTGGGGGTCTTCCTCTACCAGGCCTGGAAGATGATGGCAAGAATAAATGCCTGATTCTTACCTTTAAGGCTTGATGTTAAATCACAGCAGCCATAATATATATATATTGTCAGGGCTTACTTGATTTCAAATAGTGCATGCTATTTTATTATCTGGTCCACATAAAATACATTTTTTTAAAACCTACTGACAATGTGGCATTTTTAATCATCATAATCATAAATGGAAAGACTTGAAATTCCAGAGAAATCAACTGTGAGAAGATCTGGGAAAGAGAGGCAGAAAGTAACAGCACTCTAAAGGCTGTTATTTTCTTAATGAAATAACCTTTAGTAGTCAAGGAACAGCAGCAAGAATGCTGGAGAGGAGTGGAAGAGAAGGGTGATCAGTAAGAATGCCCCAGCCCGGGGGTGGTGAGCTACAGTAAGGTAAGGATGCCAGTGTGATAGACATAAATTATTTCTGTCTGACCAGAGAATCTTTTTCCTTTCAAATAAAGAGTCCCTCTTTCTGTCTCCCCAAGTTAAAAGGGTACACTTATGACCCAGACCTGCGCAAACAACATGTAATTCCCCCAAATATAGAAGTTGGTTTAGGAAAAACATTATCTGAACCAGGCCAATCAGAGGCATTCTTGGGACTTCTCCTTTGGAGTTATGGGGTTATGGAATTATGGGGAGGGGGGAGAATAAAACAGTCAGAAACAAGTAAATCTATGGACCCAGGTAATTTTCAAGACTTGGAGTCCAAAGGTCATTTATGTCAGAGTCACAGGCAGTTACATACAACAGGAAGTTATGCATCAACTCAGTTGATTTGATTTGAGTTTAGCAATTAGCCAAGAAAAAGTCTTGACTAATATGGCCATAAATACTTACCCAAACCCAACGATCTCAATTAGTCTTTCCTTAGCAGATGTCTTAGCAGAATGATGTAGAAAGTCCCCATTGGCCACACTTGTTGACTTACCCAAAATAGAGTTCTAACATTGCAAGAGCAGCTCTTAAGGCTTCGGAAGCTAAGTTGATGATTCTTCAGGCTCCGTTAACTGCAGAGGATCCTTCCTCTTCAATGCAATGCTCATCCCTGGGAAATGAATACCAAAGTTGATCTGGGCTTCTAAAGTCACAGTTCTTGAGAGACACACCTGTTTCAATTCACTTACATAGCACTTTTTTTTTAGCGTAAATCTGCTGCAGGAATGGCTCTGTAAAAACCACGGTGCAGTGTCATCTGCGTTGAGTTTAATTCTTGGTTGAACCATCATTCCATTGCTCTTGCTTCAAACAATGCTTGTGATAAATTATACATCAAAAATAAAATAAGATAAAACAAACAAATCCTATAAGTGAGAAAATAAAGCTGAAATATTCTACACAATTTCTCTGAGTCATTAAACATTTTAAAATAGAATATCTGATTCCAGATTCAATAACAATTTATCTTTAGAACTGACTTTTTAAATTTTATTTACCATTTCTGAATAACATTTGGAAATGCAATGCTTCTTCAGGTATATTTTTTTAAGAAATCTTTCTTTTTTAAAAAAAATACATATTTTATTGATATTTTACAGAGAGGAAGGGAGAGAGATAGAGAGCTAGAAACGTCGATGAGAGAGAAGCATCGACCAGCTGCCTCTTGCACACTCCCCACGGGGGTTGTGCCCGCAACCAATGTACATGCCCTTGACCGGAATCGAACCCGGGACCCTTCAGTCCGGAGACCGACGCTCTACCACTGAGCCAAACCGGTTTCGACTTCAGGTATATTTTTTACAGAATACTGAGTTGGATTTTTTTAAGACCCCCCTCTTAGTAGCTAGCTGGAAGGAGAAATGATAACCACTGATTTCTCCAAACATCCACATATCATGTCCCCACTCCTGGATCCGGAAATAGTTTTTATAGCCTTGAAAAAAAATGTCAGAAAATCCTCTGTTGGATTTAAAGGCAGTCTTCCCGGTCATGTGAAAGAGGATTAGGAGAGCTGTGGGAAAAAGCAGGGCTGGAATACGCTCTAAAGTTGCAACTGTTATGGATGAGTCATGGCTATGGGCTTAGTCTGGCTGGGGCAGTGCGAATTCTGTGTAGGCAAGGCTCAGCCCTGAAGGGTAGGGAATACAAAATAAGTCAGTTGCTGTAAAGTGGACTCCATTTCAGGTTTAAAGAAATAAAAAGAAATGTTTCAATGTCTCACATCGTGTCAGCTTTGTTGAGAGAGAGAGAGAGAGAGAGAGAGAGAGAGAGAGAGAGAGGGAGGGAGGGAGAGAGAGAGAGAGAGAAATGTGTATTTCAGAAGTGATTTTGGGTTGTCTGTGAAAAAACTGTAATAATTATCTTAATGACAAATACGTTCATTAAGCATTCTCTAAACAGCAAGACTGTAATTGCCAGTAGCAGCAAAGAAACAGCAGGAACCCCTGCAGAAGTCAGGGTGAAACTCCCCCCCACCACCACCCTTTTTTTTTTTATTCAAACTGTTGGGACAGTTAATGTGGCTGGAGCAGAACCTTATAGTAAATTGACCATGTGCCATCCCCTCCGACACATTCCAGGATTCGTTCCAGAAAATTTAGGCAAGGAATCAGTGTCCCACCACTGCCACTGCCGCTGTGATTCCCTTTTCCTCTCCTCAACTCCCTGACAATCCGTCCTTCACAGGTATCATGGGGGTTGAAGGAGGAAAGACAAGGAGGAAAGGCCTAGATTTGCCTCACAGACTCATGGTCTTCTAGTGCCATCTACTGCTGCTCTTACTGCTGACATTCAAAACATTCTTTTAAAAGCCTAATAAGCAGTTCAGAACTCTTCATTTTGATTAATTAAAATATTAAAGAGCACAGAGGCTGTTGAATTCTCATTTCATCTATACTGACTCTCCCCAATGCTTTTCTGTCAATTAAATGAAGGAAATAATACCTACTTAATCTTGATTTATAGTGAAACTAGGAGGTAATCCCAGTCTGTTCTGTTTTATTTCTGAAAAGCCCTCCCTTTTCATCTGAGCTATCAGAATAATCATCTCAATTGTCTACCCTGAGACAATAAATCAAAATGTAATAACTTTATCAAGATGGGCTCAAAGAATATTGATGAGAAAAAATATGAAAAGTGTAGTTTCCTGTTTGTTACTTAAAATTAAATTTTTAACAACTATTACCTAAAATTGAATTGCAAATAAGTTCCTCTCTTCCTTCTCGACTGTACTGGTTCTGCTAGAACTAATGTTTTCGTGTGAGCAAAGAGAAAACTAGAAATGAGAAACCACCTGATGGCTTTGATTGCTGTGGTTGATTATTTTGCTGGGCAAGAAACCCCAGCCCACCATCGTGTGATAATACTTCCTATTTTGGATTATAAGATAATTGTACCTGCACAAAACCAGAAGCCATTGATTTACTAATTTAACTTCTAGATATTAGAGCTAAACATGGAAATTTTATTTACTTTCTGGCTTGACCTGATAACTAAAGATGAAAATAAAGTGAGCCTCCCATGTGGAATGCATGTGTTCAAAAGACGTGTTGCTAAAATTGTAATTCTTACCTCCTATTTGGCAATGTTTTGATAGTGTATGCCAATCATGTCAAAACTGGCAGTGATTCTGTTGACCAACTGCAAGCAACTGAGGAGGAATTCATGGCAATTCTAAAAATTACAAGAAAAGTAAAAGGCTTCCTTATTAAAATCAAAAACAAAAAACATTATTTTCTCGCCATCTATATACTTGGTTTGCTTTTGTGTGTGAGTGTGCCCCCCCCCTTTTAAGTGCAAACTGAGGGAGGTGAAGTTAAGATTACCATGGCAAAGAATATACTAAAATAGGTGAATAAATCACTGGTCAAAAATAATTAAATATTTTTAGGCATGAGAGAGAGAGAGAGAGAGAGAGAAAGAGAGAGAGAGAGAGAACTGAGAAGGCATGGTCTTAGTATCCTATTATATTCCCCAAGTAATTAAAACTACCTTAAGTTGTTAGTTAGGAAATCTTCCCTCCTTTGCCACTTTTCTCCCTCTTCTTTTTTTCTTTCAAACTAATTGAAAAAGAATATCACATTCTTGCTCATAGCCTGATGCTTGAACCATGTTTCCCTAAGCCAAGGAATAAAAACATTAGAGACAAACTTTTATACTGTGCCCTTGGAGAAAGACTAACAAGATTAAGAACAAGAAGTGGAAATTATTTAGAAGTAAAAGCGATTATGCTGCTCTGGCAAAGGATAAAACACAGCAAAATGTGCATGATTTTATTAAATGCCTCTGACTACAAAGGGAAACGAATCATGCTATAAAGGGGAAGTGATCAGCTAAATAAAGCAAATAAATTATTTGCTGGACAATTCATTACAGAACCAGAAGAGGGCACTCATCTCCTACAAATGACAGCAAATTCTAAATAGAAATGGCAATTGATTGGCTGTTTCTTCGAATAAATGAAAACAAGAAACTAATTTCTAATGTATCATAATAATAGAGTTACTCAGCATATTTTAAAAATAAATTATGAGCCCTGGCCAATGTTTCTCAGGGTTAGAGCAACATTCCAAACACCAAAGGGTTGCCAGTTCAATTCCAGATCAAGAGCACTTACCTGGGTTGTGTGCAGGAGGCAACCAATTGATTTATCTCTCTCACATCAATGTTTCTCTCTCTCTCTCTCTCTCTCTCTCTCTCTCTCTCTCTCTCTCTCTCTCTCTCTTTCTCTCTCTCTCTCTCCATTTCCCTTCTTCCCTTCTACTTCCACTCTCTAAAAACCAATGGGAAAAATATTCTTGGGGACAACAAAAAGAAAGAAAGGAAGAGAGGGAGGGGAGAGGGAAGGAAAGAGGGAGGGAGAAAGAGAGAGAAAGAACTGATGATTTTATAATATCAGATAAAACCCCAAAATGTACAATTGCATTTGTATTATTTTAATAGTAGCTTAAGACATTAAACTAATTATTTTTAAAATAATTACTAGCCTTTTCCATAGCTTTATATTGAATAAGCATATAGAAATGAAATAATTGTTTTGTATTTATTATTTTCTCATTTGATTAATAATAAAAGAAAAACTATAATTAATTTTCAAAGTTGACAAGCAAACAGTTTAACTAAAGATAGTTTTTAGGATGTAAAAAATGATATAACTGAAGCCATCTATAAATATAAAAGGTTCCCAAATCAATTATATAGAAAAGATTCCTTTATTAACTTTTGGTCAAGAATATGTTTGTATATTTTCAGAAAACAACTCCAAGACCAGGTGGATTCCTGCAAAAGAGAGGAATTAACAGGAGTGCTCCAACCACAAAGACAAGAGGAGAAGCAGTCCAGAGATGGAAGACGCAGATGACGCCTTGCCATGCTAGCAGTCAGCAGCTGTGTGTCGCTGCAGGTTGCCCAGGACCAAACCAGAGAGTGTCGGACCTGCATTGCCACCATGTGCCCACCATCTAGATATCATTGCTGATATGTATACATAAGGAACTCTTGGATATTAAAGTTGGGACTCAAACATTTGTTGTTATTGTGTTTATTTCTAGTCTACAGAGGCAAGATTTTTTAAAGGAAAGTAATGGGGGGGGGTTGATACAGAGGCAAAGAAACATTGAACACACTGCCAAATTACAGCAGGAAGGCAGGGGAGGTTGGGGGAGGGGACTGTAAGAAATCAATTGAAGGGGGTGGGTAGGTGAGGGCATGTACTGGAGGATAGGAGAGGCCTGGGGGAGATCAATGGAGGGGGAAAGAAGGAGACATATGTATCACTATTTATAATACTTCAAACAATAAAAAAGGAAAGAAAGAAAGAAAAATAAATAAAAGGCTGATGTGTAAAGTGTCCCTGTAGGAGTTTGACCAGGAGACTAGGTGTTCTATTACTCACTATGACATGTGCTGACCACCAGGGGGCAGGGTGGAATGAAGGAAGGCCCTGACTGGCAGCTGGCAACCAGGGAAGGGAGGCCCCAGCCAGCCGCTGGAAAGACCCGATTGGCCCTGATTGCAGGCCATGCCTAGGGACCCTACCAGTGCAAGAATTTTGTGTACTGGGCCTCTAGTTTAAAAATAAAGTCAGAGTTGCCATCCCAGAACTGTCTTGCATATCTTACTCTTTGAACCTTCAAAAAGTATCAAATGGGGAGAAATAATTTGGAATGGGCCACACCAACATTGTACTCCAAACAACTACCGTATTTGCCAGCGTATAAGACAATTTTTTGGCCCTGAAAAATGCCGTATTTGCCGGCGTATAAGAGACTGGGCGTATAAGATGACCCCCTAACATTTCCACTCAAAATACAGAGTTTGTTATATACTCGCCGTATAAGACTACCCCCCACTTGGAGGCATATTTTTCAGGGCCAAAAAATCGTCTTATACGCCGGCAAATACGGTATTTGAAAAGCTAATAGGAAAGCAGATGCCCTGACGATGAAGACTAAATGTTAAGGAAATTCTCTAGAATTAATACCATCATATAAAGCTAACTTACTTGCATAAAAACACCTTTCTTGGCTTATTAGCACCAATAGAAACTCCTTCCATCTATGCAATTGTTTCCCTTCCCTTTCTCATAAATACTCCTTGCCTTCATTTCATCAGAACCCTGTTTGGGTTTTTGCTAGAATCGGTGCTTCCCAGGTTGCAATTCTTATTGATATCAAATAAATGTTTCTTGCCTCTAACTTTGGCTTTTATTACTTTTTTAATATGTAAAATTCTATAATACATCATCTGTACCACCACCCAAAGTCAAATCTCCTTCCATCATCATGTTTTTTACCCTTTAGCCATTACTAACTCCCCCATCCCCCTTTTTCTCTGTTATCCTCCATACTATTATCTGTGTCTGAGATTTTCTGTTTGTTCATTTGTTGCTTTCCATTTTAAATCCCACATATGAGTGCAGTTATACGGTTCTTGACTTTCTATGTCTTATTTCGCTTAACATGGTATTCTCAAAGTCCATCTATGTTTTCACAAATGGCAGCATTGCATCCTTTCGTATGGCTGAGTGGTATTCTTTTGTATAGATGTACCTCAAGGACATTTTCCAAAGATTATCTCTCTTTTATGCATAGTTAGATGCATACACACAAATATGTGTGTAAGCATGTGTATCTTTTTCTAAATTAAAAATTGTTACTAAGACATAATGTTTTATATTCCTCCCCAAAAATAAAATTATTCCAACTTTTTACTAGAAAACATACATTTTACCTATATCATAGCTTTCGGTCCTCACAATAATTCTTGAAACTAGGATTTTAATCACTCCTAATTTACAAGTCAGGGATCTGATTATTAAATTAATAGATTTGATCCATAAATCAAAGCTATTTTGAGGGAACATGATACTTTCAAGAAGAGAAAGAAGAAAATAGGATAAATACCCAGGCTCACTTACTAGTTTCCCTCTGATCTCCTAAACTTCCCAATATTAGCCTAATTCAAGTACTGGTTGTTGTTTTTTTTAAGAGACATCAGGCTCCTAACTTGAGAGCAGAGGAATGGAACGTCAATTTAAGAAACAAAAGACATCCAGCACAACACTGTTTATCCAATGCCTACAGTATTCCAGACATATTGTTAGACACTTTCACTTAATGTTACCTTATTTAGTCCTTGAAACAACCCTGCAACGCTAAACACTACTCCTGCCTTTTTATTTTTTCAGGAGTAGAAACTGTGACTTCAATACATTATTTTGTTCAGAATCATATTCTACCGAGTGGCAGAAGAGACATTTTAAATTAGACCTGTTTGACTGAAAGCCTTTTTTAAAATTGTTATTATGGGTCCAGACTGGGAATTAGAATCCTTTGGATAAATTCTACCTCAATTATTGAATAACTGTGTGAACTTGAGCAAACCACTTAACTTCTAAAAGTTTTGTCTTTATTTGTACAATGGAGTCATTACTTTGTACCTCATAGAATTTTTTTTGATGAGGTTTAATTTAAACATATTATAGACAACTAAAGTGTTATGCAAGCTGGTAATGAATAAGGATGATTTATAGTTGTGTAAAAATGTAAAGCATTATGATTTTATTCCATTTCAACCAAAAGACAGAAATAAATTGAGTTAATGTTGGTATTTTAGGAATGGAGTCCATGAGAAATCCATCCTAGGGGCGACTGATAGCATAGTGGATTGACAAAAGAAAAATTACAGAGGTTAGTGAGGCTAAGTTATTTAGGATTTGCAGGTCTACTTTGCTCCATGGGATGTTGGCATATATATTTAATAACCCATAATTGTGTGCTAAAGGAGCATTGATCTTATTAAACTATTTGTTGCATCATTTAATGACATAAGCAATCCAATGAGAACATGCAAAAAATGGAATAGCTCTATATTATTATTTAAGAATAATAAATCATTCTTATGATGATGCCTAGCAATGGAGGGAAGGGAATATTAAATGAGCTGGATAATTATTAAGCAGAGAGAAGTGAGAAAGATACATTGAAAATATATAGACTTCCATCCCCAACCAAGCAGAGTAAAAAGACCCAGAATTAACCTCTCTCAAAAAAAAAAAATCCATATGTTTGACAAATGTGTCTAGACATTAGACAATGTTAAACAAAAGCTTTCACAGCTGAAAGCTCTTCTAAAACTGGGGTTTTCTGAGCCCCGGGCTCTCTAGGGAAAGTGCCAGGTTCTGGGCTGCAGTGGGAACCACCACGGCAGGGCTGATGAGGAAAGCAAAGGCCTGCTGCCCTGGGGTTGCAGGGCTCTTTTATACATTCCTAGACGTCCGGTGCATGGAAATTCGTACACAGAGTGGAGTGTGTGTGTGTGTGTGTGTGTGTGTGTGTGTGTGTGTGTGTGTGGAGGGTGGGGGCGGTAGTCCCGGATCCCTCAGCCCAGCCTGCGCCCTCTCGCAGTCCAGGAACCCTCAGGGGATGTCCATGAGGAGTGGGCCTAAGCTGCAATTTGGCCGCCCTCTGTGGGAGGTGACCTGCGGGCTGATCAGGAGACCATGGCCAGTGGCCAGCTCCGCCCATTGCACCACCGCAGCCAGCGGCCTCCCTCTGTGGGGAGTGACCCTGGCAGGCCAATCTGGAGACAGCAAGCAGCCAACCCTGCCCCGAATCACCGGCCGTCATGGTGGCCTCCCTCTGCAGGAGGCTACCCCTCAGGCCTATCTGTGGGAGCGAGTGGCTGGTCCCACCCTGAATCGCCCTGCGTGGCCGCCAGTGGCCTCCCTCTGCAGGAGGCGACCTGGCAGGCAATCAGAGGACAGCGCCGGCCGCATCGCCCTGCCGCTGGTGGCTGCCACCCACCCCACCCCATCACCGTCCCCTGCCTCTGCCTGTTGGCACTTGCCATGGCCTGGCCAGGCTCCACCTGCTTGCTGGCCTTACCCACCCTGCATATTACACTTTTATTGTATAGGATGGCTTTAGGAAGAAAGATGTACCGTATTTGCCGGCGTATAAGACGATTTTTTGGCCCTGAAAAATATGCCTCCAAGTGTATAAGGCGAGTATATAACAAACTCTGTATTTTGAGTGGAAATGTTAGGGGGTCGTCTTATACGCCCAGTCTCTTATACGCCGGCAAATACGGTATTTTTCAGGGCCAAAAAATCATCTTATACGCCGGCAAATACGGTAAATTGTTCTGAAAAATTTACATTGGCTACAGAGTAGGGGCTTGGACAGAAGCTGTGGAGGCAGTTTTAGGATAGGTGCACAGTCCATAAGGTAGGAGTATTGACTGTTTTTGATTGGTCATGGGCCGCAGTCCTGAAAGCCCTTGTGTAAGCAGGATGCGGTGCTCTCTGGAAATCTGATACTTCTTTTTTGATAGCCACATGGACGGTGATTCTCCAACACACATTCAGGAGTGTAAGCAGTTTATTGTTAGTTGGTTCGTAGCTATTTCTATTTTCTCATATTTTTGGTATGGATAATAATGTTTTCTGTTGATAAAAATAATTTTGTTTTTTCCAAATTCTACATTTGAATCATCAATTCTTGTATTATTGCTTTGTTTGTCATTTCAATCGCAATGATAAATAAAAGTAATACATTCAATGTATGCCCTTTTTTCCCATTTGAACTTCATATAAAGAATCCATAAAATGTTAATATTGTTTTATTAAATATATAATATCAATTACCAAAATATTGTATCAATTTTGGGTACATTATGGTCTTGTATCTAATTAGATGTCTCTGTATTCATATTTTCTACTTTAATAGTATTCACTGAAGGTCTCTGTGTTATAGATTTATTAGTTTTTATATATTTGAAAATATCTTTATTTTACTTTCACTCTGAAAAATTCTGAAGCTGGGAACAAAATTATTCTTTGACAGCTTCACTCCACCCTTTCTTTAAATTTTAAGGTACTGTACCATTGTTTGCTATATTCTGTTACTGTTAATTAGAAGTCTTCTTCCAAGAGTCATATATATTTTTTATTAGAAATCAATCTTATTCTGTATAGATTATAATTTAGTATTTTTAAACTTTTGATGACATAACATTTCACTACACTTTCTGAGTGAACATTCATTTATATTTGATTAAGCCAACTTCATATTCAGGGCACATTTTCAATATGAAAAGAAATGACTATATTCAAATTTGAAAACTTATGTCAAATAGTTTTTGTACATTTTCTTCTTTTGGAAATATTTTGAGTGGATTTTGAAATCTCTCAATCTATCCCTATCTCTTAATTATTCTGTGTGGATTTCTCCATTGTATATTCTTAGTTTATTAATCTGCCCCCTGAGTTATGTTTTTTTTGTTATTGTTCAATTACAGTTTACATTCAATATTATTATGTTTTAGTTTCAGGTGTAAGACTTTTGTTATTACAGAATGTATTTAATTATTGCACTTTCCAGTTAAGTGACTATATTTTATACCTGAGATTTTAATTGATAATTATGATAGAGATCTAGCTTTTCTTCATTTTTGACTGGCTTTGTTTCATAATCCTTTTTAAAAGAAATTTTACCTTTATTTATCCTTCTAAACTTTGTCTAAACAACATTTTCAAAATGCTTTGCATAAAATAAATTGTACATGGAATAATTATTCAAAATGTTGATTTTACTGGCTATCTTAAGAAAGAAGCAAGATTTTATTTTGTTGTTGCTTTCATGGAAATTTGTATTGCAGGCCCATTTTGAGCAAAAGATTTATTTTTTTGTCACTCCCTCTCTTAATGATCATCTTTAATTGTCTAAATGTTCTATAATTACCTCTTTCCAGGCCTCTAGATTCCTGAGTCAGATCAGCTCTAATCATTATTCCTGGGTATTGTTGTTGCATGGGGATGTGACAGATCCAATTATAGAACCAGTAGGCAATTGACTCATTTCCTGATGTCCTGGTGTCTGGTCAATGCCTCTCCAGTCATAGCTTTTGATAAAGGTAGGACTCTTACTGGTGCTCAAATCTATTCTCTTCGATTCTTTGCATGTATGGAGAGAGCTACAATCTTTTGAATTAAACACAGCCCTATTTCCCAGATTCACACTGAGTGAATCAGTTACTTTTAACCCACAATAACTAAACTATGGCAGCTCATTATTTACTTCTAGACACAGGTATCGGCAGGCCTGTAGCCACATACAATTCTGTTTCTATTTAGTTTCTGGTTCACAGAGATGTTCTTATATTACTACTAGAGGCCCAGTGCACAAAATTCGTGTGCGGGTAGGGCCCTAACAGCTGCCAGCTGCCAACTGGGACCTTCCTTCATTCCCCACCACCTCCTCCTGCTGGTCAGCACACATCATAATAAGCAAACGAACTCCTGGTCAGTTGAACTCTGAGAAGACACTCTGCATATTAGGTATATATATATATATATATATATATATATATATATATATATATATAAAATCTGGCTTTAATGTTGTTGTTTTTAGTTTCTTTATAAAATATCTATTATTTAAATAAGGTTATAGAAGAAATTTCTACCAAAACTTTAAATGAGTATGTCATTTTAATCCATCAAAGCAGTTTCCTTTGTATCTTGTGTGCTAATAACTTGGCACTCTTCTGTAGCCAACTGAAGAACCTTTGGAACAAGATTCTATAAATAGCAAAGGAAAGAGAGAAAAGATGTTTAACTGAAAATGTGAGGGTTTCTTAAGTAAACTTTTTGAAGAATAATATACATTCACAAAAGTGCATAGCCAATAAAAATACAATGCAATGAGTTTTCACAAAGCTAATATAACTAGCACACAGATCAAGAAATAGAATAATATTATCATAGATAACCCTTCTCATATCTCAGTCTATTTATTACATCACCCCAATAACTACTAATTTGACTTCTTCCAACATGAATTTGGTTTTGTATTTTTGAGTTTCATAAAAATGGAATTAAGTTGTATGCATTCTCTTTGGTTTGGTTTATTTTATTCAACATTAGCGTGTAAAGTACAGCCATCTATTTGCCTATTGTTTTGGTTTGTTCATGCTCATTACAGAAATAACTTTTATCATACACATATAACTACAATTTATTTATCCATTTTATTTTCATGAAAATTTAGATTTTTTCCACTTTTAGCTACCATGAATAGTGCCAGTATATTCTTATATACACTTTTTTGTTAAGATGGGTATTTTTAAGTTGTATTATGACATAGAAATATAATTTTTAAATAAATTTTTATTGATTTCAGAGAGGAAAGGAGAGGGGGAAAAGAGAGACATCAATGATGAGAAAGAACCATTTATTGTCTGCCTTCTGCATGCCCCACACTGGGAATTGTACCCCCAATACTGAGCATGTGCTCTTGACTGGAATCGAACCTAGGAACCTTCAGTCCACAGGCCAACGCTCTGTCCACTGAGCCAAACTGGCTAGGGCAAATTTTGATCATTATATGTGTAAATATTCAAAATGTTCAAAAAGTAGTGTGAAGTTACCTAGTGTTATTCCAAATAACACCCAAAACTCAGTAAGCTCCAATTATCACACATTATCACCAGCATTTAATACTGTTTTTGTTTTATTTTTTCATTTTAGTTACTCAGATTAATGTAATGATACCACAAAAATGTGTGTTTTTAATCGATGTGCAATTAACAAAGAGTGAAATGTAAAGTTCTTAAATGTACAATTCTATGAGTTTTATAAATATACATGCCTGTGCAATCATCATATAATCAAGATATAGAACCTTTCCATTACCTGAGAAAGTTCCTCCCTACGTCCTTCAAAACAATCTACATCCTCTGAAAGCACTTTCATTTTTAGCATAGTTTAAATGCCACTAATTAAAACATAAGGCATGTTCTCTTTTATATCTGGATCTTTTTGTTCTGCATGATTATTGAAGACTCACCCATGATGTACGCATCAATTATCCATTCCTTTCACTACTCATTAGTGTTCCATTCATAAATATGTTTTATACATTCTCCATTCATCTGTTTGTGGTCATTTTGGTTCTTTCTGGCTTGGGGATTATGAATAAGCTCCTGTAAATGTCCTTGTATTGGTACAAGTCATTTATGGGGGGGAGAGGGAAATGCTTTCGTTTTCTTGTATAATAACTTGGGGAACAGAATTCCTGTATCATAAATATATATCTAACTTTGTAAGAAACTGAAAAACAGTTTTCTACTTAGGTTAAACCTCTTCACACTCTAATCATCAATATATAAGAGCTTCTTAAGAGTTCTATGTGCTCTGAATCCTTGCACCTGTCTGGTTTTGTCAGTCTTTTCCATTTAGTCATTCTTGTAGGTGTGAAAACACATGCCATTGAGATAATAATTTTCATTTCTCTGATGATTAATAATGTTCAGCATCTTTTCACATTTTTAATCACTCATTATTTTCATTACAGTGTCTGCTTAAGCCTTTCCCCCTTTTTAATGGAATTGTTTATCTTTGTAATATTGATCTGTAGAAGTTCTATGCATATTCTGGGTACAAGGTTTTTGTCAGATAAAGATATTAGAAATTTTCCCCCTTTTAAATAAATTAACAGTATCTTTGGTGAGTAGGAGTTTTAGTTTTTAATTTTAGTCCTGAATTTACTTCTAAAATCCCTTTTATTTTTTTGTGACTTAAACCTTTTACATATTAATCACAAAATCCTTGCCCATCCCCATGGTCAACCAGATATTATTCTATTCTTTTTTATTTGTTTGTTTTAGAGGCATTAATGTCTAACTCTTGCGTGTAAGTTTAGGATACATTTTTTAAAATATATTTTATTGATATTTTACAGAGAGGAAGGGAGAGAGATAGAGAGCTAAAAATGTCAATGAGAGAGAAACATCAACCAGCTGCCTCTTGCACACCCCCTGCTGAGGATGTGCCCACAACCAATGTACATGCCCTTGACCTGAATCAAACCTGGGACCTTTCAGTCTGCAGACCCACGCTCTACCACTGAGCCAAACTGGTTTTGGCTAAGATACATTTTTATTTGATTTTTTGTAAAGTGTGATATTATAATTAGGTCAATATTTTACTCTTTATCTATAGGTACTTTAGCACTATTTTTTGGAAAGACTTTCAAAATCCCATTGAATTTCTAGGTTATCTTTGTTAATATCAGTTGTCCACTTAGATGCGTGTCCCTTTTTGGACTCTCTCTTTTGTTCCATTGAACTATATGTGTGTATTAGGCCAATACTATACTAACTTGATTATTACTGCATTATGGTAAATATCAAATAATAAGAGTGTGAATCCTTCACACTTATTCTTTCATTGTTTTATTGTATTTTTCTCCTTTAGAGCCTTTACATTTCCATTCCCTTAGAATGAATTATCACTGACTGTGGTCATCGTTAATTCCGACAGAACAGACATTCCTGTTAATTCTCTGGGTACAATAAAATGATCACACTTTCTGGCCCCTAGCAGTTCAGTCAAGTTCTAATCTAATTCTGATCTATGAACTGAGAGTGAAGGGATCCTGGTACTCCTGGTCTAAACATTTGATTATCAGGTTGAGATCTTCAAGAGATATCTCATTCCTACTGAGACAGTTACCAACTATGTTCAGTTGATAGCAGCTTCCTTAGCTCATGTCCCTAAATAGCTATAATGACCAGACAACTCTTTACTTGAAAAGCACATGTTACTGAAGGGACAAATACATTCTTTCCATTTACATGAGTTATATTTGGGATTGTTATCACAGTGTTATGTGTTCAATCCATATTTATACAATGTATTTGCCTACCAACCCCCTCACCAGAGAACTACATATGAATGATTTATAAAAGTCTTGAAAATTATTTCCATCAGCATGTGTCCAAAATTGCAAAGGAAATAAAAAATTGCAATTAAAAGCTGTTTAAACTACATTTCTCTAGCCATGTTCTGCATCACATTAGTCCTAGAATAGATTTAGAGATATACCTCTTGTAGGCACCAATGTTTTCATAAAATTGATAAACCCTGTACATTCTAGATATTTCTTAACAAGCAAAATTATTAAGAACTCACAGGAGACCCTGCATTTAAAAACCTGGTTTAACTTTATTTACGCCAATAATGATGTAATTATGAAAAGATCATAGTAAAATAGAACCACTTTTCATAATTGAGAAAATTAAAGGCACAGGACAGTAATAACTCTATAGTGTTTAACTCAACCAACATTTTTATCTTTTTCAGAGATATTCTATCAGTATCCTTTGCAAATAACATCATGAAGTTGGCCAGCTTTTTGTCTACAAAGAGCTTCCTTCCTTCCGGTACTAAGTGTCATGGAGTCTTCTCTCACCTTCCTAGGTGTCACAGGCCTCAGTTTCCACCAGACACCAAGGCAGCTCTCAAAGACATTATTTGGTTATGTCTCTGTAAAAAGTAAAAATGAAAGTTTTAGGCATTAAGAAGTTAGATATGAGGGACTCTAAGATTTAGACTATTGACCAGTTCCCTCTCTCCTGGAGACTTTAGGAAACAACAGTCTTACTTAAAATTTGGAGTCTGCAGTCTGATATTCCACAATAGCACTGGAACTTTTTACAAGATCTTTCTGCAGTTTTGAAAACACCAAACAAAACATCCTGTTGTTCTGAATAAAAGTCTTAGAGCATCTGTTATCTTCTTGCCAGCATGATTGGCACAGATGGCCCAACATTGGCAAATATTGTACAAATTAAAGGTTGGTTTTACACTTTTCATTACCTCAACTTCTCCACTGACTTTCTAGATGTTTGATTTTATCAGAGACCTCATAATCTAGACAAAGAAATGTCTTCATCTGTAATAAAGGGAAGATAAAGTAGGCAATGTATAAAGGCTCTAGATAAGGGAAGTATTTTACAACAAGACAACGAAACAGAAAGGTAATAAAAAGGATTATAAAAACCAGGGGGGGGGGAACAGCTCTTTTATTTTTCCCACTTCATGGGCGCCATATCCTTTGCCTTTATAGAGATCCAAATGTGAAATTTTTGTATTACAATAATATTGATCTTCAAATCTCACAGTTTAATTCAATGGATATTTGTACTACACACATTATATGGTTGGAATGGTGCTAAGTCCTGGGACTTTAAAGAAAAAGTCCTGAGATAATTCTCAATAAAGTGAAGGAAGACAAATATTGGCTAATGTTCTCGAAGCCTTGTATGTATGGTGCACATTAATTAAAATATTTTTAGATCATTCTGGTTCATTCTTTTGTGTCTCTGGACCTCTTTTACATGCTTTTAGAAAATTTAGTGTCTCATGTGATTTCATCATCACTTATCTCCTCTGTCTCAGCCATCTAGTACCAGCATCCTGAATGAGCATGTGGATCATAAGTGTTGTTTCCAGGTTGTCCTCACAGCTGCATGTGTGTGAGATGCCAAATGAAATGGCATTCATCATTGCTCAGAAATAGGTAGAATTCTGTCTTCCTATGCCCTGTACCATACTTGTCACCAACTTTACAGATTGTTGTCTTCCAGTAGGCACAATAACTGACTGACTTCCATAGACAATTCCACTAGAATATGGACACCAGCATTCTAGTTGTCAGAGCACAGTCCTGTTCATTATGAATACTCAGTTCTGGACATAGAATTAAGGATGAAAGATATAGCCCAGAAGATAAAAGAACTTAACCATAGTGGTTAAGTTCTTAACTCTAATGAATTACCTCATAATATGTTATTCTGGAGAGAAAGCCACATCTCTTAGAAAACAACTACCTAAAAAAGGGTGGGAGGAGTGAGGATAATTGAAAGAATTAAAGTGTGAAAATTAATAGGATAAACCATATTTTTAAATGCCAGTTTTCCTCAATCACATATCCTCCTCTTCTCTATCTTGTTAAGCTATTTTCATCTTGTTATTTCTAGTTTGGGATTGGAGTATACCCAAAAAGCAGCAGAAAGAGAACAGAAAAGTTCTTATGTGACAGATACTGCCATGATGGTCCAATACATGCCTTCTCTGAACTTAAATATAAAACTGATTCTGTGAGTGCTCTTGCAAGCTCCTTGGACATCTCTCAATTCTACTTTTCTATTATCACTGAGAATCTCAACTCTTTTCTGGCTGGAGTCTCCTAGTACTTAAGACATCCCCATTTCACCTCACACACACTTATATATGGACTAGAGGCCTGGTGCATGAAATTTGTGCACGGGTGCAGGAGGGGGGTGTCCCTCAGCCCAGCCTTCACCCTCTCCAATATGGGACCCCTCAAGGGATGTCCGACTGCCTTTTTAGGCCCAATCCCAGTTGGACATCCCTCTCATAATCCAGGACTGCTGACTCCCAACTGCTCGCCTACCTGCCTTCCTGATTGCCCCTAACCACTTCTGCCAGCCTGATCACCCCATAAACCACTCCCATGCCAGCCTGATTGTTATCTAACTGCTCCCCTGCCATCATGTTTGCCCCTAACTGCCCTCCTCTGCCTGCCTGGTCATTCCTAACTGCCCTCCCCTGCAGGGTTGATTACCTTCAACTGCCCTCCCTTACAGGCCTGGTCCCTCTCAACTACCCTCCCTTGTAGGCCTGGTACCTCCCAACTTGTGGTAGCCATGTTGTGTCCACATAGGGGCAGGATCTTTGACCACTTGAGGCAGCCATCTTGTGTGTTGGAGTGATGGTCAATCTGCATATTACTCTTTTATTAGATAGGATAAAGGCCTAGTACACAGGTGGGGGCCAGCTGGTTTGCCCTGAAGGATGGCCCAGATCAGGGTGGGGATTCCCTTGGGGCATGGGGCAGCCTGAGCGAGAAGCCTGTGGTGGTTTGCAGGCTGGCCACGCCCCCTGGTGACCCAAGCAGAGGCCTGGTATCTGGGATTTATTTGCCTTCTACAACTGAAACTTTGTAGCCTGGAGTGGAGGCCTGGGCCAGCCAGGTTATGTGGAAAGCTTGGCTTCCTCCATTGCCAGGGGCAACCTTAGCCTCCCACTTTTTCCAGCTCCGTGGCTGCTATTATTTCTGTTCAGATTTGTTTACCTTCTATAATTGAAACTCTGTAGCCTTGAGTGGAGGCTTAGGCCAGCAAGGGCAGGCAGAAAGCTTGGCTTCCTCCATTACTTGGGAAACTCAAGCCTCCCTCCTGATCTCTGTGGCCGTAGCCATCTGGTTGGGTTTCTTTGCATACTCACTCTGGCTGGTGGACATGACTGGTGGGCATGGTTTGTGGGTGTAGCAGAGTGGTGGTTAATTTGCATATTACCCTTTTATTAGGTAGGACTAGAGGCCAGGTGCACAAAATTCATGCATGAGGGGTTGGGTATCCCACAGCCTGGCCTGTACCCTCTCCAATCTAGGACATCCCTTCCATAATCCAGGACCTCTGGCTCCTAACCACTCACCTGCCTGCTTGCCTGATCACCCTTAACCACCTCTGCCTGCTGGCCTGGTAGCCCCTAACTGCCCTCCCCTACTGGCCTGGTCATCCCTAACTGCCTTTCTACTGGCCTGGTAGCCCCTAACTGCCCTCCCCTGCTTACCTAATCGCCCTTAACTGCCCTCCCCTGCTGGTCTGGTCACCCCTAATTTCTCTCTCCTGCCAGCCTGATCAAACCTAACCACCTCTGCCTCAGCCCCTCAAGGGACGGTGGCTCAATGCCAGCAATTTACTCTCAAGTGGTTAGGGCAAAGAAGTTCTTTGTACTAAAAGTAGGAACTTTCTGTAATTTTAAGACTGTTTCTAAAAAATAAATCAAAAATCAATACATCAATAGAAAAGTGGAAAATTCTCAGGCAAACTATTTCCCATGGGAAAATATTTTTGAATCAGTGTTTAAAATTAAATATTATAAGTCTAATGGCATTATATACATCCAATTATTATACATTTAATTAGTAGCCATGGCAGTAGATATCAAAATTATGTCTGAATCATTAGGACCAAATATTGTGACAAAATTGGAATATATAAAAAATCTATCAACTAGCATCACTAAAGTATGAATGACAAGTTGATTATTTAGGTGTGGTTTAAACAACTGGTATTTGGCCAATTTGAGTATGTATAGCTCAATAATGCTGGCTTTCATTTACAAAATCTGCTTAAAATTTAGTTAGGTGCCCTTTAAAAAAGTTTAAAATACTATGTACACTTTCATCATACACATATGATCAAAATTTTATTCTTTAATAAAGATTTCGCATCATGTGTATAATGGAAAACAAAATATGAGTTTAGTAAATAATTTTTTCCTGTATATGTTTCAGATCGTGTAATTCTTCTTTGAGATCTCTGTATATTTTCGTGACGTTTTCAAAAGTAGGTCCCGACATGAATTTGACTGATCAATTGCTCCTAGAGAATAAGCTCTACAGGATTCCGATTCAAACTCAACAGGATCTGGAAAGAAAAGAAATTTTCTTTATCTAAACTACAACTAAGTATAAGTATGAAGAAGAATAAAAAACATCTATATCTGACTACTATGCACAACACAAGCATACTATGAAATGCATGGATTACACACTGAATTAATTGGTATCATAGCTAATAAGAACTTCTGGTTTTCTCATCCTTCATTCATTCATTCAACACCATACACTAAGGTAGTTACAAGATGAAGAGGACACAGCCCATCCCTGAACAATCATCTATATATATAAAAGCCTAAGTGACCGAACAACCAAATGATTGGTTGACTGGTCGCTATGATGCTCACTGACCACCAGAGGGCAGATGCTCAATGCACAGGGCTCCCTCTTGTCTGGATCGGGCCTAAGGGATAGGGCTAAAACAGGCTATCTGATATCCTTCAAGGGGTCCTGGATTGCGAGAGAGCACAGGCCAGGCCAAGGGACCACAATGATGCACAAATCTGTGCACCTGGCCTCTAGTGTACTGTAGACTGAAAAAAAAAAATGAAAAGGCAATTTCCACTAGCCAATGGAACACTAGCTATTGGAGCACATGGAGAAAACATCCCAGTTTTGTGTCAGTATTGTTGGCTTTTTGGTGGTGGTGTAAGTGATACCTGAAGGAAAAAAAAAAAAAAGTATGCCAGAAAGAGAAATAAAGTGGATGCCAGGACTAGAAATTAGGAAGAGCATTTGTGAAACTAGAACTGTTTAGTTTAGCTAGAGGCTAGAGCAAAAGGGCAGAGTAGGGTAAGTAGCAAAGATAAGGCTGAATTATTTGGCAAGAACTAAGTGGATTTCAGTGTTTTTATTCCATGCAAAAGAATTTGGAGTTTTTCATAAGGATAAAAGTAAAAGAATGACAGAGTCAATGAGTGGAGTTTTAAATATCACCCCTCTGGTAACAGTTATATGAACTGTAATGCTTAACTAAGTATTATTATATGTGTCCAGTTATTTGGCCTTATATCACATGAGAAGTGTATGAAGCCCAGTTTTCTGACCATAATTTTGGTGTGTATGTCAACAGTGCATAGGCATGACAGACAAAAGGAAGGGAATAGCCAGACATGAAAAGAGATACATGGACTTCTGAGATGTTTAAAAAGCTATGGAATGTGATGATTGCATATGAAATAAGTATAGTCTTCCTTATATTTTGCTTTCATATTTTTCATTCACTATGGATAAGGAAATATTTGATGAAGTATATAATCTCCAAACATGGAAACAGATGCCATTTACTATTTTCAGTTTATTTCAAAAATCAATATCTAAAATTATTAATAAATTTTTGCAACATACCTTCTTTTAGTTCTCTTGTTAGTATTTCTTCAAACTGCTGCCACATCTGAAATAGGTCAAATATTATTTTTAGTATTTAAGTTAAATAAGGGACAGTTTTATAGGAGTGCCATCTAGCTTATGAAATGTATCCTTTAAATACTACTTTTAGTGACTAGAACAAGCATGACAAACTCACAGCCTGTGGGCCACATGCAGCCCACAATGAGTATTTTTGCAGCCCAGTCAATATAACGGTATGTAAGAAAAGTTTTAATAAAAATTTTGTAACTTAATTTTTACTATATCCTGTTATAATTACTAATAATAAACTACAGTGTTTGCTAATGACTGATTACTATAATTGTGCTGCATTCATTTCCCTTAAATGCCTTACAAGTAAGCACACCATTTCTCTCCACTAATACTAGCAGAGTATATTTTAGCACCCAATTGTCACATCATTAGTCTTGTGCTGACTTATTAGGTGTACACAATAGGAAATATTTCACTTTCAGAGAACAAGAAACATAGGTTTATTTGTGTTATGCTTATTAATTTGTGCAGTTTTTCAGTGTCTTGGTAAGTTAATATTCAAGAAAAAGTATTAATTTTTATTAAAATGTTTTGTTATTTTATGTTAATGATTGCTCACTTATTTCAGCTCTTTGTATTCAGCACACATCTATCAAAATAAAACTATGTTTCTATGAAAATTGAAGCTTTTGTTTTCTTTGCGGCCCACATAAATTTAAACCTTGTTTACTCGGCCCATATTAGCCTTTGAGTTTGACATGCTTGAGTCACAGCATCAACCCTTTGACCAATGGATCACAGGTTTGATTGCTGGTCAGAGAATATGTGGGTTGTGGGTTCACTCCTACTAGTTGATGTTTCCTACTTTCTCTTATTAAGTCTAGCATGATTTGGTGAACCAATGCCCCACAAGGAAATTAACTATGTATACATAAAAACTATAATGTTAAGTTTAAAATCAATAATTTTTTCCAATTTGTATAGAAATTAGAGGCCTGGTGCACAAAATATGAACATGAGTGGGGGCGGTTCCTCAGCCCAGTCTGCACCCTCACTAACCTGGGATTCTTTTTTCAATCTCCTAACTGTTCACCTGCCTACCTGCCTAATGTCTCTAACTGCTCCCCTGCCTGCCTGATCACCCTAACTTCCTCTGCCTGCTGACCTCATTACCCCTATCTGCCCTCCCCTGTAAGCCTGGTCACCCCCAAATGCCCTCCCCTGCCAATCTGGTCCCCCCAACTGCCCTTCCCTGCCAGCTTGGTCCCTCCCTCCCCTCCCAACTGCCCTCCCCTGCTGGCCTGGTTGCCCCAAACCACCTGGGTCTCAGCCCTGCCACCATGGCTTTGTCTAGAAGGACATCCAGATGTCTGGACTAATTAATATATTACCCTTTTGTTAGTATACATACTAAAAATAAACACCTCTTTCATCCCAAAATATGAATTAAAGGAAAAAAATTCCAAAAAAGTATTCTCTTGCATTGCTTCTGCATTTACATACTCTTTAATCTTCATCTTATAAGATTTTTCTGGTGAGAACTAACGATAATATTTTAAGTTTGCATCATAACTTTCCTTAACAATTTATAGGAGTATTCAACATCTTGTTTTGGTACCCAGTATTCCAGTTTTACAAATTTGGAAGTACTCACACCCTGTTTGGCCAAACAGCTGTCTAAAAAATTCTTAGTTTTGCTCTTCTATGATGTGTTATGAGGAAGCCAAATGAAAAAACAAGGCTGAAGCCTCATTTAGCACAAGCCTAAGCTACCTTTCTCTGCATTAGAAGACCATAAAAACTTCATCAAAGCCATAAATCAATGTGCATTGATTGAAATGGGTATTTCAATGTGTGACATCAGCATCATGGCAAAGTGAAACAGTCCTTCTGTATCTCCTGTAAGATCTATAACTAGTGGACATCTGGAACCCAACAAAGTTTCCTTTGTTCATCCTCAATAGTGGACATCTTGGAATGTGCAGGAAAGGCAGGATCCAGAGAAGTATAGGGACAGGCCCCTACTGCAGTTCTCCAAGGACAAGGCTGAACTTACAGCCCCAGCAAGCACAGTAACAGTGGGGAGTCAGAGTGCAGTCCCCACACCCCTGCCCAGCAGCATCCCCTCTCCCCTCCCCAAATCCAGATTCCTCCCAGTCGCAGCTGTGCTCACACCACCACAGACTGATAGCAGCAGCAGAGCCACACCTCCAGCCTCCACATAGCACAGTGCTGCTGGTGGCCAAAGGGAATGACATAGTGTCTTAGTAGGCTCACAAACTGGCTCCCTCAACTGGCCACAGCCTGTACCATCGTGGTGGTGCCCTGAGACCCAGATACAGCATTGGCACCTACTTCCCTTGGTCACCCCCAAGTACAAAGCTAAGCCTCCCACACCATGACTTACGACATTCCATTCTCCAAGCTTAAGTAAGAAAAAACAAAATCTGTTCTATAGCGTCATCTACTGGAAAACAAAAGTAAGACCTCAAATTATCAACCTGCTGAATTATCAAAATCAAAACATTCCTAAGTAAGAAAAGTGTTCATCTATTCAAATGTGCCACCATTCATCAATGCACGGCCATAGTAACACTAACACAGAAAGAAAATGACAACTCTCCAGAAAGAAACTTCAAATAATGGATGATTGTGATCTAAATGAAAAGAAAAATCAAAATAGCAATCATGAAGAAACTCAACAAGATACAAGAAAACTCAAAACTCAGTTCAATGAGCTCAGGAATAAAATTAATAAACAGAAGGAGTACTTTACGAAAGAGATGAGAACTATAAAAAACAAACAAATTCTGGAGCAGAAGAACTCAATAATAAAATGAAGAAAGAATCCTATATAATAAAAGCCCAAGGACTGTAACAACATAACAACCAGAATGACCAGAAACCAGAACCACCACAAACCTTCCCCAGCTGCCCCCCCCCCCCAGTAGGTGGTTAGGGGTCATTAGGCAGGTAGGTGATGGATTAGGGATGATCAGGTAGGCAGGCGAATGATTAGGGGCAATCATGTAGGCAGGCCAGCAGTTAGGACTGAACAGGTAGGCAGGCAAGTGTTAGGAGCGATCAGGTAGATAGAAGGCCTCTTGTCGGGTTCAGCCTGCCCCCCAGCAAGCAGTTAGGGGCAATGGGACAGGCAAGTAGAGCCCTAGGATCCATTGCCTCAAGAGGGAGACCCAGGCCACAGCCTAGGGGAGGGATGCTCAGTGCTTGGGAAGGGAGGTGCTGGCCGTGGTAAATGCTGCAAGGCAGGGCTGGTGCCAAGGCAGCTCCTGAGCAGACACAGCACCTGCAGCCTGGCCCAGGCCACAAGGTCGCAACCTCCCTCCACTCCCTGTCCTCCCACCGTGGCTTCCACAGGGCTGGACTGCCATTCCTCCTGCTAGGATGCCTGGGCAGATCCCAGACCCTTCCATGACTGTGGGCTCTCTGCCAGACTCCCCAGCTCGGCCCTAACTGCAAAGGAGCTAACATCCACAACACTGGGAACATGATTGCTCCCTTGCACTTCCTGGAGGTGAAACTGGGCCAGAGGCCTCAACCTGTGAAGAGTGAGGAAGAGGAGTGGAGGAAAAGGTGCCAGGAAAAAAACAAAGTGGCGGCAGCCCCATGCTGAACAAGAAGAAGAAGCGGAAGCAGACTCTGCAGCAGGAATCTCAGTGGCTGGAGCTCATGAATGCGGAGTTGAAAACCCAGATGGAGGAGCAGAAGTCGGATTGGCTGCAGCTCATCCCGATGCTCAACTGGCACCGTCAGGACTGACAGCGTTAAGACCCCCAACTCCGGAAGGTAACCCACTGCTGGAGCAGCTGGAGAAGAAGTGGCCATGGGCTGGGAGGAGGAAGAGGAGGAGGAGGAGGGTCCCAGAGGGCTCTTCCTTGCTGCATGAAAAACTGTTCAATGAGGCTCAGCACAGCCAGCATCGGCCAGGCTCTTTTGTGAAACTCAGATCATCCACACCAGGGGAAGAAACCCAGGCTGATGAAACCCAGGACCAAGTGCTGAGACCAAACCAGTCCTGAGGGTTCCTGTTCCTCCCGGGGCCAGGCTTGCAGGAGGCAGGACAGAGGTTCTGGGCCAGAGAGAAGCCCAACCAGACAGCTGTGGGCACTTCTCCGGCCTCTCCACCAGGGCACCCACCCAAAGGACCCTGAGCAGCCAGGAAAAGCCATGAGTTGCAACCAAAATTATGCTGAGTATGGGACTCAGAGTGAAACTGCAATCTGCCTGCCTCAGACCTGACCCTGACCCTGACCCTGATATAAGGCTGGATAAGGGCACAGTGCCAGGCCCTGCTGAACCCACACGCCATGTTCCAGCTCAGTCCTGCCAGAGTGGGGCACACCCTTACCGGCCCTGCTGGAGTTGCCGTTGGCATGAGGCATGGGCACCCTTCCAAAGCACATACTCATTGAATCTTTACAGACTGGCTGTGCTGCGAGGGCTTTCAACTGCACGTTTTTTATACTTACTTTTTTTAAAAAAATACATTTTCCAAATAAATATTTTATACAAGCAATATATAAATACATCTCTATAATCACTTGATGTGATACAGTATAAATATGTTATGGTTTGTTATGAACAGACATTCAGCAGTTATGATTGTGGCATGTAACTTCTAAGTACTGTAGTCTTTGGGTATTGGGGGTGGCAGGGGTAGGGTGCAGTGCATTTCCATCCTAGGAAATCCTTCATAGCACTCAGTTCTGTTTCACTCAATAAACATTACCCTTACTTAAAAAAAGAAGAAAAAAAAGAAAAGAAAGAAAAGAGGGAGGCCCAGGCCAGTCAAGCCACTGCACCCATGTCTGTTGCCTGCAGAGGGAGGCGACCATTGGCAGGGAAGGGGTGGAGCAGTTCTGCACAGCTGGCAAGCAGTGGCAGTGGCAAGCGTGGGGCCAGCTGCCTGCGGCCAGAGGAAGGATAGACCCAATAGGACCTGACCTCAGGCCAGGACTAGGGACCCTACCCAAAGGGGTCCTGGATTGTGAGAGGGTGCAGGCTAGGCTGAGAGACCCCCCCCCCAACTGCACAAATTTTCATGCACCAGGCCTCTAGTATTTTAATAACAATGATACACAATAAGAGCTTGTTGCTATTTCAAGACTCCCTATTATTGCCACCAATCATTCAAGTGCTGTCAAGATATACAGACATAAGTAAACTTTATTTAAAAAAATCAATATTAAAAATAAATTAAAAATTCCAATTCAAATATGTACTAAATTTAACTATTTAGGGAATGTACAGTTGCTCAACAAGACATTTTATAAAAATTGAAGTTAAAATGCTAAAGTAAATAGAAATTAAGAATGTTCTGAGAAGATGACATTTTCATCTAAAGACAGAAAATAATTCTTTTAGTGCTACAACTTTATTTAACTCATTAAAAGGATGTATGTCCATTTCATTTAAATAGCAAACACCCATATATGGTTAAGTATTTAGATGTTAATCATTCACTTATGCTAAGGGGCAGAAAAGTCTGGGTTCTAAAAAACTTAAAAATTATTGTCAACCATCAGCAAACTAAAATCCATTAGAAACTTACCCAAAGCATCTCCAAGTATACCATTTGTTACTAGACAGTAATATTTAATTTCTAAAATACAATTTAAATGCGATTTTCCAAGAAATTTAAAATGTGTTATTTTAGTCATATTTATTGAATAATATTAATGATAGGTATATCTTGCAAATGAGAGATCCAGGAACTTTAAAAATGTTGCAATTTTCTGTCTCCTTTCTATATGAGCACAAATAATTACCGTATTTGCCGGCGTATAAGACGATTTTTTGGCCCTGAAAAATATGCCTCCAAGTGGGGGGTAGTCTTATACGGCGAGTATATAACAAACTCTGTATTTTGAGTGGAAATGTTAGGGGGTCGTCTTATACGCCCAGTCGTCTTATACGCCGGCAAATACGGTAAGACTTTTTATTAGTGTGCCCTAGCCAATTAAGAACTCAGAATTTTAATAAAACCCAAGGGAAAAAATGATAATACAACTAACCTTAACTACATAAGTTGAAGTGCATGGCCTTGAGGTTGGAGGTTCCAAGTTTTCTCTTGGAGGAGAATATCTATTGGGCACAAAACTATTGGGCACACCACTATCTCCTGCACACGGTGTCTCCAGGACTGGCATCATATTACGAGTGCTATTCAAAAATCTGTTCTCCCCTTTCTGTAGGAGAAGTTCATTTCTGACCTCTGTTAGCCTCTCCTGAGTCCTATAAAAATTATAAACAAAAAAATGCTTAGTATTTTATTTTTTCCCAAATGACTTGCAAGTTGCCATAATAGTAAATGGAATTTCTCATTAAACAGCATTTTAACATTGAAAATGTGTCAAAGCAGACCTACCACTAATATGTGCAAGTATAGGTTCTAAGTTGTTCTAAAGAACGACTGATGCTTCCAGGGAGTATGGGGAAGGGATCCCTAATAACAAGTAATTTAAGTAGGGCGGCGAGAGAGATGGCTCTCAGTGAGGCAGAGGGCTTATCAGGGAATACTTGCTGCCTTCTGGAAAGGTGGTAGGCACAGGACTCTTGAGGCTGCCCTTGGGCATGTTTAGAAAACCAGTCTAGAGATTTTTTAAAAAATCCCTTAAAGACACCGTCAAGTATTTGCTTTCACCGTCCTTGTACAATACAGGTAGTTCAAGGAAATACTAACCATTTCACACCAAGGCATAAGTTTTAGCAACCTCTGAGGAAGAACAAGATAACCTAGCTAGTGATCAAAATGAACTAAAACAGCTCCAATCCATCAGCTTATACCTCGTTACTAAGGCATTAAAGGTGGGACCTGCCCTTTCCATCTTCCATTATTTTTATCCACTTTGTCATTGTACTGCCCTTCACCCTTACGTTGATCTTTCCCTATTTAACATGTATGTCTTTATGTAGAGTAGAAAAATTATGAAGGATAGTTGTCTAAAGATGCCTTCTAGTAATGATAACAGAGATCACAATCAAGAAAATAAATTTACTGCCAAGACCGGTTTGGCTCAGTGGTAGAGCATCGGTCTGCGGACTGAAAGGTCCCGGGTTTGATTCTGGTCAAGAGCATGTACATTGGTTGCGGGCACATCCCTGGTAGGGGTTGTGCAAGAAGCAGCTGGTCAATGTTTCTCTCTCATCGATGTTTCTATCTCTCTCTCTCCCTTCCTCTCTGTAAAATATCAATAAAATATATTTTTTTAAAAGAAAGAAATTTACCAAGTACCAGAATGTGTTGGAGTAACTTAACCCTTTGTGTATAAGTTGTTGTCTTAAATATTTCTGTTTAGAGGAATTCTGACATGCAATTTATAATAATATCGCTGTCTACATTTTAGAGCTTCAAGATACTCAGCTTAAAGACTAGTAGATCAGATTAACTGTGTGAATATATTAAGGGGGGAAATAAAGGCACATAAAAGCAAAAAGGGGGAGAGATGAAACTGTCCTGCAAGAACATTTAAAAGGTAAGCTTATTTACTAACATCATTTTCCAAAGTTATACTATTTAGTTAGCTTTCACTAACCAAAATTTGTCTTGTACATCCCTTAGTCCTACTAGCCTCATGAACCTGGAATGATAACAGTTATGCTTTAAGTTTAAAGGCTAATAAATGAGTTACATTTATTACCTCTGATTCTGCATTTGACTTACTCAATTAGTTCATTTTCCAATGATTTTCTGCCTTTCAATTCTTCTAAGTAGAGTTGCTCAAATTTTTCCAATTCACTTCTGCTATCATTTAAAAAAATTCGCACTTTGGAGAGTTGTGATTCCAGGTCTTTGTTTCTGAGTTCCAAATCACTTCTTATTGAAGCATTACGATATTCTATTAACTGTTCTGAGAGTTCTTTAGATGCTATTTGTATCTAACGCAAGTAAAAAGTATAAATTTTTAAAGTATGTATAACCTAAACAATTATATTTGTTTTTCTTTAGTTTTGAGTCAACAAAGATCAGCTTTGAGTATGAAAAAAAGCTAAATTTAAAATATCCATCATCAATGTCAACTGAATTAAATCTGAGTTATAAAGGTAACCATTCTATTAGTACTTATGTAATCTGATAATTTAAGGAATAATAGAATAATTTAAAAAATTTTAAAGTTAAACAACATAACTTAATTCAATAGTATGGAATAATTTTGAAATCATGTTTTTTCCCTTTTCTTCCTAATAGTCTTGTTTTACATAAACTAGTCTTAAAAATAAAATAATCCTCTAGTAAGAATTATTTGGAAAGACCAAGTTAGTGATAATAATGTTGGAAACTAAAATATTTAAAAGCAAAAACAAATGCCACCTTCCTTCCAGAAAAAAACTTGCTATTAAAGGAAGCAGAACAAATGCAAAAACACTGTATATACCCAAAATGTAATTTGCAGTGAAATGAATTAAAGCACATGAAAGATCAACAAATTAACCTGTAAAATTTGATTGACTTGTTCTAATTTGTCTTCTACATCCCTTCTTGCTCTTTCTTCAATTTTCTGTTTATACAGCAATACTTCACTGAGTTCTACCATGTTCATTTCCATATGTCTTTTGAGGTTTACTATTTCTTGTTTCAACTTTTGTTTTTTGTTCTCTAGTTTTTCACATTTATTTGCTATTGCTTTCATAGATAATAACTCCTGTTGAAGAAGTTTATTTTTTCCATCCAGACATGTACATTTTGAAGATGCAGTTTTCAGTTTTGCTACAAGATCATCATTCTGCATAAATAAAATAATATAGTTTCATTATGAATGAAGTAGACTGAGAATAGTCTAACAACACCAGTATAAAAGTTTGAAATCAATTCAGTTGAATAATATCAATACTATAGAGGAATCCTAGAATGTGGAACATTGAATGTTTCAGAATCAAGAACAAAGTTAAACCCACCAGGAGTCACACAAAATATATTTTTTTTACCATTGTTGCCTTTACCACATAACATCTGTACTTAATTTTATAATCTTTTTTCTATGATTGTCTTCCTCTATATGATGACTGTATATCACCTTTTAGTAGAAAGTCTCTTACCTCTTCCCCCTCTTAACTCTTCATAATTTTAAACAAGTTTTAGGGACTTCATATTGAGGCATTTAGGCCTCATTTAACACATGCCTCCCAAAATAAGACTTTCAAAATCAGACTCTAATTAATCAATCTTATAAATATGGATTCTAATGTCACAAGCCTTTTATTTAACTACAAATGTTTGATTCCAATTTGAATCGCATTCCAAAAATAAATGATTCCCAGGGTTAAGGAGAAATCACATCTTTCACTGTGAAAGTTTAGTGAGATGAGCCCTATATTTTTTTATAAACAAACAAACAAAAACCACAGCTTAATTCAATAGTGCTATCTTGTAATTCTTTGTTACTTCCCAGAAGATAAGAGAACATATTAAACAACTAAAACAACAAACTAGCTGGAATGTCAGTGGTAATGACTTAGGAAGAACTATTTCTTTTAGATATAATGATTATTTGGTAACACAAAGTAAATAGTGTGGACTTTTTAAAACATGTCTACAAATTCTTTGACATTTCTCCATGGAATAGGTGATGGTTTTAGTAAGTAACTGGTTTCTAGTGAATACAGTGTGGTGGAACCGCTATGCCACTTCTATGCCAGGTGATATAGCTCCCATCTGCCTTTCTCTCTCTAGGTAAGCTCACCCTGAGAATTCAGCCATCGTTTTGTGAAGAATGAAGCAGCCAGATCACAGAAAGCTGAGCTTGCCCAGCTAACATCCCAGCCAAAAGCCTGTTGCAGCTGACAAACACATGAATGAATAAGTCTTTAGATGATTCTAGACCCCAGCTTCTTGTCATTTGAGGAGGCTGCCAGCAAGGGCTTCTAGGCAAATGAACAAAATGACACTGAAATGAGGTTGAAAGGGGATGCTCACATGAAACAGCTAAAAGAAAAATCTATGAGAAAGATAAGCTAAGGAAAGACTAACTATTAAATATAAAAGAACCAAAATTTATTCTTTTCTCATTTATAGCCTCCCCGACATGGTCAATTGTCAAATAATGCTAAAATAAAGAAATGGCTTCTGGGCTATGATCAAATCAATGGTTCTTCCAGGAAAACATGATCTAAGGATGAAGCCCATACTATAAAACCCTTAAGATCTCAGAAAGATTTAAGTTGGTGCCTCAAATTCCTTTAAGGATCATCCTATATAATAAAAGGCTAATATGCAAATCGACTGAATAGCAAAACAACCAATCACTATGATGTGCACTGACCACCAGGGGGAAGATGCACAAAGCAGGAGCTGCCCCCTTGGTAGTCAGTGTGCTCCCACAGGAGGAGCGCTACTCAGCCAGAAGCCAGGCTCATAGCAGGCGAGTACAGTGGAGGTGGGGGAACCTCTCCCTCTACCCCAGCAGCACTAAGGATGTCCAACTGCCACAATGAGTGGGCCTAAGCCATCAGTCAGACATCCCGCAAGGGCTTCTGGACTGCAAGAGGGTGCAGGCTGGGCTGAGGGATCACTCCCGCCCCAGTGCATGAATTTCATGCACCAGGCCTCTATCAAAATATAAGAAATGTAAAGGCATAGAGCATATACGATCATATTGAATGTAAAGTATAATTGAAAAATAAATTTTAAAAAGGGAAAGAAGAAAGGAAGGAAGGAAGAAAGGAAGGAAGGAAGGAAGGAAGGAAGGAAGGAAGGAAGGAAGGAAACATTTAAAGGTGCTGTTCCAGGAAGCCCAAGGTGAAGAGCTCATCTCAAAATGATTTGTGAGGGTAATTTTTCTAATGGCATAAACCCCAATAAAATTCACAAGAAACTCAAAGCCTCAAGCGAATTGTAGTAGCAAAAACCCTTCTTGCTAACTTGGAAGACCAAACAGTACACCACAGAGGCCTATAGGTCTTAGATATTCTACAAGGAAGAGCAGGCTAACACAGGACATTTCTTATGAACAGAACAGAATACAGGACTCAGAGGGTACAGCAAAGGATTGTGGAGAAGCTTTCCAACATGGTTGGACTAAGTCATACGCAAAGAAATAGCAACATACAGGCTATATATCAGAATTTCTATGGTCTAATGTGCCTCTGATTTTCTACTTCTGAATATCCATCTTTAGCAGTTTAGCAGAATGTTGGGCATGTGGATGGTAAATAACTTGTCTTTTTGGTTCCCAAGTCTGCATATTTTTTTTTAAATGAATTCAAAGGTGCTTTATTCAAAAAAAAAAAAAAAAGCCACATTCCATCTATGGCTTGTGTGGTTCAGTTGGTCCTCCCATGCACCTAGAGGTTGCCAATTGGATTCTTGATCAGGGCATATTCCCAGACTGTGAGCTCGATCCCTGGTAGGGGCTGTGCAGGAGGCACCCAGTTGATGTTTCTCTCTCCATCTCTCTCTCTCTCTCAAAATCAATAAAAAAGCATATGTATTTTTTAAAAACCCATATCCCAGGCCCCTCACCCCCACTTCATTAAGATGGTAAAATCTTGTGCCTGATGCCTTAGTAATTAAGACCTGTGAAGGACAGGGATGGGTACAGATGAAAGTATTTTTCATGTGGAAGGAATATTTTAAAATGTGGCTAGTGCATAGATTATTCTGGTTTCTCAGTGTGCCCTACCTTTTAAAATATTCATTCCATGAACAAAGGTAGAATATGGGTCAAGCTCAGTGACTTGCTCCTAATGAACAAATCATGGTGAGAGTGATGCTGTGTGAACTTCAAGGCTGGGTTAGAAAAGGCGACACAGCTTCGGCCTGGCTCACTGTCCCAGGCTGACCACGAGTCTCAGTTACTGTGGCATCAGGCACAGGCTGCAGTCCCATATTTCACCATCTGGATGAAGTGCAGATGGGGATGAGGCCCCTGGGGTGCTGTGGAGAAGTGAGTGCCCTTACAAATGTAGTAGTGCCCTTAGGCACTATTTAAATATAACTTCAGCCACAGTGAGAGCCTAGGCTGTTCCAGGGTAGATGTTCCAGCCGTCTATCCCCATTGTCCCCACTGTCCTCCCAGCCAACGGTCAGCAACCGGCCATGTTAGTGAACCACCATTCAAATGACTCCAGCCACCAGCTGTTGAGCTGTCCAGATTGGGGCTGGGGGAACAGAGACAGGCTGTCCTGACCACACCTTTCCTAAATGTAGGTTTGTAAACAAAATAACTGTTATTTACTGAAACCACTACATTTTAGGAAGTTTGTTAGGGAAAACAGATAAGCTTTTTGTATTTAAAAAAAAAGATAATAAGAAACATAACGCATACAGTAGAAACTGCAGGCACACCTTGTTTTATTGTGTTTTGAAGATATTGAGTTCTTTTCCAAGTGGAAGGTTTGTGGCAATCCGTGCTCCCAGCAACTCTATAGGTGCCATTTCCCAATAGGCTCAGATGATGGCATTTATTAGCAATAAAGCATTTTTAATTATGATATCTACATTGTTTCCTTAGATGTAATGCTGTTGCATACTAAATAGACTATAATATAATATAAACTTAACTTTTATATGCACTGGGAAACCAAAAATTTGTGTGACTCCCTTTACTATGATACTTGATTTACTGCAGTAGTCTTGAACTAAACCTGCAGTATTTCCAAGTCTGCCTGTTGTCTCTTTTGAAGTAGGATCTAATGAATATTGAGATTAATTTATTAATTTATTAATGACAAACAATGCTATAGACAAGTGGATAACTAGAAGAAAGACAGAAGTTTTTCCAGGATTCCCCTTCAATTACAAATATGCAGGTATATATCTTTGAAGTTTTCCTACAACTTCCAAAATTAAGGAAGACTGGCAAGGACACATAGACTTGAAATGCAATAGTGGAAAAACAACTAGAAATAGTCAGTTTAATAGCCAATATCATACCTTTTATCTTATTTTAATTAACTAAAATCCTAAAAGAGACAGGCAGATTTGAATCATTATTAATCAACCTAATACTCCTTCTTCATCTTCCTTTTCTCAGTGAGGAAACAGAAAACATTATGGATCATTTTTAATCTCAGTAGTGAAACAAATGTAGTAGTGCCCTTAGGCACTATTTAAATATAACTTCTCTACCTTACCCTCAGGCTTGTTAGTAAGGGAAGGTAAAACCATCTCATCTTTATGTTACACCTCAATGTTTCTCTACAGCATACAATTGGGCTTTGAAATTGTATAATTCAAATGACCAATCTATTATTTGTCTCTGATAAGTGAAATACTACTTGGTTTTTAATAGCTGTAACCTTGGAATTTTTTCTTTGGATAAGATAAAATATATATCCCATTAACTATGTATTAAGCTATAAAGTCGAGCTATCCATCTTTATTTAAGTAAAAGAAGAAGATACAGGAACTGTGGCTTCTGAAAACATAGGATCCATACCAGGAACAAGATTGGCACCAGGGTCATACAAAAGAAAAAGGTCAAAAGAGGATCTACTACTTGTAAATGGCAAGATGATGGATTAGAGAGATTACCAAAGAGGAAAGCTGACAGTCCAGATGTTATCTTCTCTTTCCTAGACAGTAAAATCTATGGGCAAGTCTATGAATATCAGTTAAATTTAATGAAGTAAATGACTGGTTAAGTCAACAATCAAGATTTGCTGGAAATGGAAATGAAGTAGAGACACTGGGTTTGAATTTAAAGGTTGGAATGGGGAGCAGGGAAAGGAGTGTACACTGTCTTTGCAAACCTACTTTTCCTCTCATTTTAGAGTCAGCAAGATATAAGTTGGCCACAGGATACTGCAGGAAACAAAAAGTCTCCACAGATGTAAAGACATTCCACTATATTGACTTTCTATTATTACATGAAACAACTTGTAATATACAAGAAGACTGGGAAAGAGGTCTCATAAAATTTGATTACTGGCATAATGACAGACATATTGATCTACAAATTAGAAGGGAGAATTCAAAAATTAACCCTCACATTTATGACCAAGTGCTCTTCAACAAGGGTGCCAATCAATTAAATCTTATACAAGTTACGTTGAAATCATTCTTTATACTACTGACAATAGCAGCAAATGGGGTACATAAAGCCCAGAATATATCCTGAGTACTTCAAAATCTTATTACCAATTCCACTAGCCAACAGTACTTTTCTGCTTATAACAATGTATAACTTATGCCCTCTCTGTACTACCCAGTGGGCAATCATTTCGAGCTACAATGCAAACAGCACCTCTGGGACTGAGTTACCTTACTTACATGACCTGACACGGTAGGGTAAAGCCCCTGACATGGATATAATGGACTCCATTGCTAAAGCAAAGTTCCCATATCCATTCATTCCCAGCAACTGCTTATGATGGGCTACTTTAGCAAGTACTATGATGAGTAGATTAAGGTGCTGTGCTACAACATATCAAAAAAGCCATTTCCAGAGCTTTACTTTTGGCAAGGTGCTATAAATCTATAAGTCCCAGTTCTGGCTGCATAGTAAAAGAAGGCTGATTTCTTTTTTTTTTTTTTTCCTTAAAATGAGGGCAAAAAAAAAGGTGAACTTTTGATTAAATAATTCTCTATTATATATATATATATATATATATATATATATATATATTTAATTGCTTACAATATATTGAAAATAAAAGCTTAATTATATCAATGTCTCCAAGAAAAAGTAATGGCGTGGTATAGGCATTTGATTTTATCCTAACAATAGATAAGCTACATTTTCAATTTCTATAAAGATAGGTACCATCATAGCAAATAATATACCTCATAGACAAATTTATACTTAGAAAGACAAGATTATCTGTCATGAAAAAAATAAAACAATGTAAAATTAGGGACTAAATTGTTCTGCACAGAAGAATGACAAGTGTTGAAAACAATGAGGTCAATGGAGAGTTAGAACAGTAAGAGAACGCATCATGAAGGAGAGATTGGGAGCCAGATCCAACTAGAATAGATGTAGGATTAGGCAAAAGGAGTAGAAACTGAAAAGACAGAATGGACGGCACGAATAAAGGCTGAGAGATGCTGAAATCAGCCTAACTAAATCCAATTGTAGGAAAACATAAGCACATGTTCACATGATGACTTTTACACTAAAGTTCATGGCAGAATTAGTAATAGCCAAAAAGTGAGAACAGCACAGTTCCATTAACTGATTAATGGTTAAGTAGTTTAGCATCCTAAAATAATAAAATTGCAAAATATGCAAACTAGTAAAATTGCAAAATATGCAAAAAACACAATGAAGCATCCTAACTAATAAAATTGTAATATGCAAATTAACCATCACTCTACTACACCCACAAGCCATGCCCAGTAGCCAATCAGGAGTGAGTATGCAAATTAACCCCAACCAATATGGCTACAGCCATGAAGCAAGCAAGAGGCTTGGGTTTCTCTGGAAATTGGGAAGCCAACCTTTCCACACAACCTAGCAGGCCCAGGCCTCCACTCAAGGCTACAAAGTTTCAATTATAGAAGATAAATAAATCCCAGATATCAGAGCCTCCACTTGGGTTGCCAGGAGGCATGGCTGGTCTGCAAACTACCACAAGCCCCTGACCCAGGTCACCTCATGCCCCAAGGGAACTCCCACCCTGATCTGGGACACCCTTCAGGGCAAACCAGCTGGCCACTACCCGTGCATCAGGCCTTTATCCTATTTAATAAAAGAGTAATATGCAGATTGACCATCACTCCAACACACAAGATGGTTCCCCCCATGTGGTCAAAGACCCTGCCCCCATGTGGACACAAGATGGCCAGCAGGGGAGGGTAGTTGAGAGGGACCAGACCTGTAAGGGAGGGCAGTTGTGGGTGATCAGACCAGCAGGGGAGGGCAGGTGGGAGGGACCAGGCCTTCAAGAGAAGGCAGTTGGGGGGGTGATCAAGCCTGCAGAGAGGGCAGTTAGGGGTGACCAGGCTGGCAGATAAGGGAAGTTGGGGGCGACTGGGCCTGCAAGGAAGGGTAATGGGGGGACCCCGGCCTGCAGGGGAGAGCAGTGTGGGGGGAACAGGAATGCAGGAGAGGGCAATTAGGGGAAAATAGGGTGGCAGGGGAGCAGTTAGACATCAATCAGGCTGGCATGGGAGTGATTAGGAGGTGATCAAGCTGGCAGTCAGAAGTGGTTAGGGGCAATCAGGAAGGCAAGCAGGTGAGCAGTTGGGAGCCAGCAGTCCTGGATTGTGAGAGGGATGTCTGACTTCCCATTTAGGTCAGATCCTACCATGATCAGGCCTAAACGGACAGTCAGATGTCCCTCGAGTGGTCCAGATTGGAGAGAGTGAAGATTGGAGAGAGAGACCCCCCCCCCTGCACAAATTTTGTGCACTGGGCCTCTAGTTGTTCTATAATATGGTTGAAACTTGAAACGTAATGTTACATGAAAGAAGCCAGTCATATTGTGTGATTTCATTTATATAAAATATCCAGAATAGGGAAATCTATAGAGACAGAAATTAGATTGGATATTGCCTCAGACTGGGGGAGATTAGAAGCTGAGAGTGACAGCTAAGAGATGTGGAGTTTCTCTTGGGGCTGATGAAAATGTTCTGTAATTGATTGAGGTGGTAGCTGCACCTCTCTGAATACACTAAGATACTGAAATGTTCATTTTAAAATGGCAAATTATACAATGTGAAGTATATATCAATAGAGTTTTTTTAATCCAATGGTAGATCTCAATAATGTTCTTAATTCTCTATGGTGGGAGTACATATCATAATAATTTGAATATTTCCATGCTTTGATAGCATTTTCAAAATTAAGATAAAATGAAGGAAATATTTACTTCGAGGGGTTTGTATAATGACCTTCATGTGCAAGTTATTCTAAAATCCATGAAATATATACAGATTTTATATCCATTCATAAACATAAAGATTAAAAAATAAGGTAACTTTCTAAAATATTCCATTAAACATGGTTTTATCTAGTTGCCTTATCATGGTAATGGTGATATCAGTAAAAATATGACTTAGTAGGGGAAAAAAAGTCTCTTAACTAATAAGGAATTATGCATAATTCTCTACTTTTCTAATGGTAAATATTATAAAATACATACAATACAAATGACCAAATGAAAGACAGAGTTTAAAAATAAGTGCATTATAAGGATAATAAAATTGTGACAAATTAATTATAATGAAAATACAAGAGAGAGCTGCCCATGGAAATTAATACCCTAAAAATGTTATATTTGTATTTGTACTTGATATATCTCACCAGGGAAGGGAAGCAAAAGAAAAAAATAAATGGTATTATATCACACTAAAAAGTTCTTGCACAGCAAAGGAAACCATCAACAAAATGAGGAGACAGCCTACTAAGTGGGAGATAATATTCAGCAATTATACATCTGATAAGGGGTTAATATCTAAAATTTATAAAGAACTGATACTACTCAACACAAAAAAATATATAATTTAAAAATGTACATGAATAGATACTTCTGCAAAGAGGACATACAGATGGCAAAGGTGCTCAACATCAATAATCATCAGAAAAATGCAAATTAAAACCACAATGGGATATCACCTCACATCTGTCAGAATGGCTATCATCAATAAATCAACAGACAACAAATACTGGTGAGGATGTGGAGAAAATGGAACCCTCGTGCAATGTTGATGGGAATGAAAATTGGTGTAGCCACTATGAAAAACAAAATGGAGGTTAAAGAAAGAATTAAAAATGGAATTGCCTTATGACCCAGAAATTTAACTTTTGGCTATATAGTCAAAGAAACTCAAAACACATATTTTAAAGAACATATCCACCCTAAATTCATTGCAGTGTTATTTACAATAACAAACCTATGGAAGCAGCTGAAGTGCCCATCAATAGACAAGTGGATAAAATTTCATGTTACTCGGCCATAAAAAAGAATGAAATAATACCATTTTCAGCAACATGAATAGACCTAGAAGATATTATACTAATTGAAATTGGTCATAGAAAGACAAATACCATCTGATTTCACTTATATGTGAAATATAAAGAACAATATAAAAGAACGCTCCCCCCAAACACACACACACACACACACACACACACACACACACACAGGCAGACTCATAGATACAGAGAACACACTGATGGTTGTCAGAGGATAGTGGGGTTGGTGCACTGAGTGAAAAAGGTGAAGGCAAAGGGATTGAGGACAGATTATAGTTACAAAATAGTCATGGAGAGGTAGAATACAGCATATGGGATATAGCCAATAATATTGTCATAATTATGTGTGGTGCCAGGTGCATACTGGTAATATTGGGGAGAGGGAGATAATTTTTAAAGTTTATGATTACTTAACCACTATTTGTGCACCTGAAACTAACACAAAATAATATTGAAAATATATTGTAATTTTTAAAAGTTTTATAATAAAAGTTTAAAATAAATGAAAAGAAACCCAAGTTAAAAAGCAAAAGGCCGAAACTGGTTTGGCTCAGTGGATAGAGCGTCGGCCTGTGGACTGAAAGGTCCCAGGTTCGATTCCAGTCAAGGACATGTGCATTGGTTGAGGGCACATCCCTGGTAGGGGGTGAGCAAGAGGCAGCTGATTAATGATTCTCTCTCATCAATGTTTCTAACTCTCTATCCCTCTTCTCTTCCACTCTGTAAAAAAATCAATAAAAATATTTTTTTAAATGCAAACAAACAAAACTTGTAGCTGGCACTTAATGAAATGGCATATCATGATATCTTCTAGAATTAAATGATAATATGTATGTTTATATAATAAAAGACTTGCAATAAGTGGATATTCTTCTGAAAAATAATAAAGTTGGATCTAAACCTTTAACTTTGTATAAGCATACATTCCTAAAAGTACAAAAATTTAATATAAGATGATGAATTCTAGAAAGTAAAAAAAAAGTCACAAGTGAATTTTTTAGAGTTTCAGAATTAAAAGGGCCTTTCTCTGAATCATCCCAAAACCAGAATGCATTAAATAAAATATTCACTCTAAATATACTTAAAATTGAGTTTACTATCTGAATATATAGCTCTTCCACAGTAAGAGTATTAACCTGCTTATATTAGGATAGATTATCTTTCCTATTCTTTTTTCCTGAAAATATTCCAGAAATATTCTACTTCTCTAATACTTTCAGAGTCAGTTATAAAAACTAAATCTACTAATAACTGATAATCTAAGCATTGTCTAAAGCACTTTCTATATACATCAATGAACTATTTTAGTTTTCACAATCTGAAATGGAGTGGTTAAAAAGATAAGCAATTTTAGGATTTCCCACAGGTCTTCTGACTCCACAATTCATGCTCTTGCACCAATCCACAACTACTTCTCCAGTGTGAGTATATAAACCAAAAAAGTCTTATGTTTCAAAAAACAATGAGAAAGATAAACTTATAGAGCTCCTCTTAGAAAGTCATGAGACTATTTGTTACTGCAATAACTTTTATCTTCTCTTCATGGTGTTTAAAGTAGTAATAAATGTGAAATGGGGAGATATTAGGAATAAAATATCAATAAGTTACCACTAAGTATATATTATGGTATATTGTTGTCTTTATAAGATCCTTATATTAAAATGGGATACTACTTAGAACAAACTGTTACTTTTCTCAAAAGTAGAAGAACGACCATTAAAATAAGACCCAAAACATGGAGGCATGGAACAAACTGATATACCCTGATGTGGGGTTTAGAGCATGAGAACAAAATATGACCTCTGAACATGCTATACTTTCTTTCTTACAGACAATGGATAAAGAAGCTATCCTCTTTAGGAAATGAAATCACTACCCCAAACTGGAACATCTGTTGTTAGTAGCAATACTTTTGAGATCGTGGAAATTTCATTGATTCCTATGGAAAACATTAAAAGCCTTCACTTTGGACAAGGTCATTGTGAATGTCACTACTTAACTGTTGGAGACAAATGGATTTTAATTAAGAATATCGATTTAGCCGAAACCGGATTGCTCAGTGGATAGAGTGTTGGCCTGCGAACTGAAAGGTCCCAGGTTCGATTCCGGTCAAGGACATGTACCTTGGTTGCGGGAACATCCCCAGTTGGGGGTGTGCAGGAGGTAGCTGATCGATGTTTCTCTCTGATCAATGTTTCTAACTCTCTATCCCTCTTCCTTCCTCTCTGTTAAAATCAATAAAGTATATATTTTTTAAAAGAATGTTGGTTTATACAATGGACCCAAAATGCCACCTCTATATATACACATATATAAATGTGCTTTTAATATCCTCTATACTTTTCATATGTATAATACTGGTTTTTTAATATATGCACACACAAATACATACACACTGGCATTTGAAAATGACTAAATAAAATACCTCAGAATTCAATTCCGTATAAGTTTTTTCTAACTCTTTTTGTTTGCAAAGGAGCTCGGCCACATTTTCATCTTGTAATTTTCTGTCATTCTGTTCTTGAGAAAGTTGCCTCAGAATATCATTTCGCTCTCCTATAACCTAGAGATACATTTCATTTAGTTTTTTATGTCACATCAATAAAAAAGTCCAAAGTTTAAGAACAAAACCTTAATAAAAACTGTTAAAGTAAGTAGGCACAAAAATCTTCATTTTCCATGAGAAACTCAAATTGTAATTTAAGTGATAACTAAATTTATTCTTTGAGCACAAATACAATATTGTGGGAAAAATTTTTTATAAACATTTGAATAGTTTCATCATAGTCTCAAGGCAATTTACCTTCTTATTAACATTTTTAAAAAATTCTGTCATGGATGGACCTGGAGAATATTATGCTAAGTGAAGTAAACCAATCTGAGAAAGAAAAATATCACATGATTTAACTTATTTGTGGAATCTAATGAACAAAATGAATCGACCATTAAAATAAGACCCAGCCAAAACTGGTTTGGCTCAGTGGATAAAGCTTCGGTCTTCGGACTGAAGGGTCCCAGGTTCAATTCCAATCAAGGGCATGTACATTGGTTGCTGGCACATCCCCAGTGGGGTTGTGCAGGAGGCAGCTGGTCGATGTCTCTCTCTCATCGATGTTTCTAACTCTATCCCTTTCCCTTTCTCTCTGTAAAAAATCAGTAAAATATATATTTAAAAAATAATAAGACCCAAAACGTGGAGGCATGGAACAGACTGATATACCTTGATGTGGGGTTTAGAGTATGAGAAGAAATAAACCAACAAACTTATATACTTGTATGCATAGCTCATGGACACGGGCAATAGGGTAGTGAAGACCTGGTGGGGAGAAGGGGAAGGGACTGGGAGTGGGGGATAAAAAAGGGATCAACGGGAGGCATCTGTGATAATATCAACAATTAAAAATATCTATTGAATAAAATTAAAAGAAAAAAAATAACATTTATGTTAATGGTAATGTCCATTGATTTTCTATTTTTCCATTTAAAAAATGTATACAGAGCAAATACTAGATGCCAAAAGTAGTTATATATGTCACAGTTCATATTTTGAATATGTTTACATTTTTGGTTTGCTTTAAACCTAGCAAAGTACATTAAATCAAAGGCATATTATAAATATTGATGAAATACTGTTTGAAATAAAAAAAATTTACCAAAGGTAAATTTACCTGACTTAAATTCTTCCTCACAATCTGCAATTCCATCTCTAGTGTTCTAAGAGTGGTTTCAAGTTCTCTGTTCATTTCAGTCTCTTTAATATATTGCTCTTCTTTTTGTATTAACTGTTCCCTATATTTTTCATATAATTGATCAGCTTTTTGTCTTTTCTCTTTTTCTTCTTTTAAGGAAAATCTGCAATTAAATACACTTATCTTAAAATTCAGTTGGTTAGAAAACAGAGTTCATTTTATGATCTTCTTCTACATATGTTAGTTTATAATCCTTATAAAAATTTTATGTTCTCCAATTTTTTTCCTTTCTAGGTCTCTTTTTTTTTAATTTCTCCCTTCAATATCTATACCTGAAAAGCAGCAATGAAAAAAAAATTCTGCTACTTAAGAAATTTACTTAATAGTAACTCTAGTAAATATTGTTGGAAAGGAATTTTGGGAAATTTAGTGAAGATAGTTTAAATTTTCTTTTTTTTCCACAGTCCAATTCATTCCTCCATTAAGACAGATTATTTAGTTACTAATTAGAAACAGAAATTGTTATTTATAAATGAATTTATAAATTTACTAGAAATAAAGTTTTACCTTCACAAATATTACAGGTACTCCTCAAAATAATTTACAGTCTAAGTCAGCATCTACAGATGTCTTTTACACAAGACATATCCATTGACTACTGTAATCCAGGACTAGTCTAAGGAGTCAAATATCTGTTACCCTACACTTTCTGTGTTTCTTCTTTTGTAACCCTTCAACTCGTGTTGTTCATTATTATCTATTTTCTAAGTCGCTTTAAAATCCTTTGCAGGGGGGGGGGGGGCAATGGTAAGCTATGTACACATATGATACCTTAATAAATTTTAAAAAATCTTTTGCAGAGGGAATTTCACTCATATGTGGAATCTAATGAACAAAATAGAAATAGATTCATAGAAAACTGACAATTGTCAGAAGGAAGGGTAGTTGGAGGGTTTGGTTAAAAAAAAAAAAAAGGTGAAGGGATTAAGCAAAAAACAAACCCTCATAGACACATATTCATCTATAGGGAAAATAAATGATGATGGAAAAAACGGGGTGGTGAACATACACTGTATGGTTGATGTGTTATAGAATTGTACACTGGAAACTTATATAATTTTATTATTCAAGGTTACCCCAATAAGTCAGTAATGCAGGCAGACCTTGGAATTAATTTTATCTATTACAAGGATGCAGAATAAACTAATCAGTCACCACTTTCTGTTTTACTTTTCATTCTATAAGATTAAATCTGAATAATTTTTTAATTTTCATCTTGAAAAAAATGGCTATTTTATATTCTATTGGTGGGAATTTAGATTAATATGAACTTTCTTGACAACAATTTAGAAGTACAGATTAAAGGCCTTTTCAAAAAGTTCTCACACTTAATCAAGTAATACTAACTCAAATAATTTATTCATAAAGTACAGCAGAAGAAATATAGTCAATAATATTGTAATAACGATGTGTGGTGCCAGGTGGGTACTGAAAATATCAGGAAGAACACTTTGTAAAGTGTATGATTCTGTAACCACCATGCTGTACAGCTGCAACTAATACAAAATAATATTGAATGTAAATTGTAATTTTAAAAAAGAAAATAATTAATTCAAAGTATATAATCAGAAATGTAGGAACAGATGTATATAAAAAACATTCCTGGAATCCTTAAATATAATGCAGAATGAAAAACAACCAAAATTCAATTTGTTAAATAAATAATATTTTCATATGGTAGACTGCTATATCATCATTCAAATGATGATTTGAAAGAATTTACATTAACATTACTAGAAGTATGCACTTGGAACATTATTTCCAAGAATTTTATACTCCACAATACTAAAGAAGTGTTCTTCCCTATAAAATCCCCAAATGTGTTAGCAATTATAAAACTTGTACATATCTGTAGAATAAAAATATTCAAATATTTCTTTACAACCAAGTGTTTAATACCTCAAACTGCAGAGTTTTCCTTCTAATTCCACTTTTTGGTGCTCTAACTGTGATTTTATTGCTCTTGCTTCTGATAGCTTCTTGTATAGTCCACTAACCCTATTTTCCATTGTTTTCACCTTTTCTGTAAGTAACTCACATTGATTTTTCCCAAGTTCTATTGATCTTTCATATGAAAGAACTGCATTCTGGATTTTATATAAGTTATCTGAATCTGTATCAAAGAGAAAACAAAGACACAAATGAAATATATGAGTAATTTTTTGTGTATAAAGAGGACTATACACTCTCACACATTGAACAAACATATATTGAGTACCTATAGTGTGGAAGACATTATACTAAGCTCTGTAGATAAAACAGATAAGATACCTGGCTCTAATTTGGCTTAAAGTTTTGTAGAGGAGAAGACAAATAAAATAATTATAAATTCAGACTGATACTATAAAAAGAAACAGTTATATGGTCACATAACAGAACTCGATCAACACTAGGCCCAGAGAAAATTTCCCTGAAGAAGAGATGGCTACAATGTCAAACAGAATGAGCAGGAAGCAATTAGACAAAGGAAGGAGGAGAGCATTCTAGACCATCTGTATGTGCCAAACAAAATTCCATTAAAATCTGTTTCTAGCAAGAGTCAGTCACAGGTTATGATTTCCTTCCTACCTGAAACAAGCAAAAACAAAATAAGTAAAAACATTAAAAAGGTATTTTCAAGACAACAGACTTAAGGCAATGAAGGACAATGATTCCTGGAACAAATGAAGTTGGTCTAATGTGTATCCCAGTTCACTCCATTGAGAGAATTTCCAGGCCACAACACAGAGGAAGAACTGAGCTAGAGTCCACCAGACTCCATGAGTTAGTGGAGAACTCTGGGGGTCTGGTGAAACCAAGCCCGATAGAGACCACAGTTTGGAAAACTGGAGAGGAGGGGGAAGAACAAAAAAATAACCCTGGAGATCTACGGAGGGTATTCTGCTGAGTAATTAGCAGTGAGCGCATACAAGGGAGGAGACCAGGGGAAAACACATTTAAAAAGAGAGGGAAACAGTGCCCGGTGCTCACCTAGCACCGGGAATGCTGTCTATTCCCATTAGCCAGGCTGTAAAACCTCAGAACTCACAGGACAATGAACAGAATAGGAAGAAAAGTTTTACCTCAGCAGTGGGGGAGAATTAGCCCTCTGCGAGCACTGCTCTGGATTTACCTAACAAATCATAAGAGCAAGGCTGAAGAGGATCAAACTGTTAACAAGTAACTCAACTATATCCCAAAATAAAGCCCAAAAAGATACCTAGACGCATGAAAGTTATTTTTTAAACCAAATAGCATATATATATATATATATATATATATATATATATATATATAATACTCATATATAAAAATACATGTCATATATAAAAAATACACTCGATGGGGATACATGCATATTAGATATCACAAAATAAAGATATTAGTAAATTGGACATCAGTGACTTGTGGAAAAAACTTCAAATGGCTATTATATAAATTCCTGAAGAAGAAGAAAGGACAAGAAAAAAATATTTCAAGAAACAATGGCCACAAACTTTCTACAACTTAATGAAACTATAGTCCCACAGATCTAGAAAGGATCTGCTAGGAGAGAAGAAATGGAAGTAAACTATTGTAAATGTGTTAAATGATATATGATGCGATATAATATTACTTCAAGGTGCACTGTGATAACTTCAAGTCACTTACCTTTAACCAACCCTGAAGCAAACACTGGTATAGCAAAAGGGTTATAGCTAAAAGCTAAAAAATGCAACTAAATCATAACAATAACTTGATTAATCTAAAACAGGCCAAAAATATAAAGGAACAAAGTAGATGGGACAAAGAGAAATCTAACAGCATGATGTCAGATTCAAAACAACCAATAATAATCACATCAAATGAAAATGGTATAATAACCTCAAGTAAAGAACAAATTGTCCAACTGGATAAAAAAAAAAGTAGGGCACAACTATATGCCACCTGTAAGAAATGAACTTTAAAAGGAGGTCACAGTTTGATTCCTGGTCAGTGCCCATGCCCAGGTTGCAAGATCTATCCCAAGTAGGGGGCATGCAGAAGACAGCCAATCAATGATTCTCATCATTGATGTTTCTATCTCTCTCTCCCTCCTCCTTCCTCTCTGAAATTAATAAAACCTATTTTTTAAAGTAAAGACAACTTTTTAAAAGCATAGAAATAAGATATACAACACTAACACCTGACAAAAGCTTAGCTTAGCTACAGTGGCTATAATAATACCAAATAAAGAAGGTTTCTGAGTAAAAATAGTATCAGCAATTAGCAAGGTCACTGCATAGTTTTAAATTAATAAGCAGCAAAGCAATCCTAAATGATCATGCAACCTAATAGCAGCTTCAAAATACATGAAGCAATAATTGATAGAACTTCAAAGAGAAATAGGCAAATTCACAATGAAGGTCTGAGATTTCAGTCAGTAAGTGACGGAACAAGTAGCCAGAAAATCATCCAGCATATAGTAGACTTGAACACCACCATTCTCTCCGATACCCATGGAGTAAAGAGAAGTAATAGCCGAGTTTTAAACATGATGAGATCCAAATGTTTAAAACATGTAATAATTATGGTTGCAATGTAGACCAAGATTCCAGAAAGTGAAATAGTAGGAAAAACAGTTGTGAGTTTATTCCAGTATTCTAGGAGGGAACTCTTTGAAGCCTTGGGTGAAGGGTGTCAGACAGAAGCAGGGTCAAGAAACATGCTACATGCCACTATTCTCGCTGAGAAAAAGTCAGTAGAAATCATCATAGCTCTTTGGCTGTGTGCATAGAATCACTCTCATTTTAATACAAAGCATATTTCCCAGATAAATATCTCAATAATACATTCTCTGTGGTGCAAAACTAGACAATGCACTATATATTACCGCAGTTTATATAAAAAGGCTTTAAATTTATATAATGGTGCTACCTTTACAATCCTTACAAAGTTGTTTAATTAGCAACATGAAATTCTCATAATTGGAGTAAGGTGACAGGCAATGCTCTGAAATTGCTTCAGATGACTGAGTTAAGCAATCAAGGTCATCATCCACAGAGTTCATTTTCTCTTTGACCTAAAAGTAAAGAATACTGTTTTTCAAAATGGCCCCCAGTATTTATAATATACACTAAGTGTACAGAGGTGATCAACATCCATCTTTCCATAAAAGCAGAATCATAGTTATTCTTAAAGGAATTTATTTTTATCAAAAAGTACTTCAATGAATAACTACTGTTTTTCAAATTACTTTTTTAATTAAAATGCCTCTACAACAAAAGGAGATTCCCATTTTCTTTCCTAATGTATTTTTTACTACAGATAATATTTTTGGTAATATATTTTTTACAATACCTTGTACTCATCATGAGTTATTTCACTTGAAGATCTAAAAAAAAAATCAAACAATTCTTTTCAGGCAAACATTAAATACTTAAAATACAAAGACTATCTAAAGCTATTGTTTCTTATATAAAATCTCTGCATCTATAATTAATTTTCTCTAAGGAAAATTAAAAAATAAATAACATTTGGGACAAATAAAATATATCACTAATATTATTACAACAAAGTTTTAAATTTAGATCAAGCTGACAAATAAAAACGAAAAACATGTTTATCATTTGCATTATTTGTTAGGAAAAATTAATATACCAGGTTTTTGTTTGTTTTGTTTTTTGTATTTTTCAATGAAAACAAACTTTTACCAGCACTAAGAACTGTTTGGAAAAGTGTGACTTCTGTCCTAAAATAAAGGAAATCCTTTTTTAATAGCCATTATAATCAATTTCTGAGGACTTACCATGCAAGTATTGTGTATTATTATAAGCTCTTTACATATATCAAAAGCTTTTAAATCATCACACAAATTCTGGGAGGTAGGCACTATTTTTGGTATTTTACAAAGCAAAAAAAAAAAAAAAAAAAAAAAGCCACAAAAAGGCTAAATAACTTGCCTAAGCCCATACAGATGTCCAGAATCTAAACCCAGGAAATCATGCTTCAAAACATTTGTTTCATAATATGCCTTAAAAGTGATATTTTAAGTCTTTTAAAATAATGTGATAACAAATATGTTTATATTAGTATTATTCCAATTCTAGTTATAAATAATTTCTGAAAATTACATATATTTTTATTTTCTTATATATATTTTTAATTGATATTTTACAGAGAGGAAGGGAGAGAGATAGAGAGCCAGAAACGTCGATAAGAGAGAAACATCGACCAGCTGCCTCTTGCACACCCCCTACCGGGGATGTGCCGGCAACCAATGTACATGCCCTTGACCGGAATCGAACCCGGGACCTTTCAGTCCATAGACCGATGCTTTACCACTGAGCCAAACCAGTTTTGGCTACATATATTTTTTTAAAAATAAAAACTTTATACCTAGGCAATATTAGAAATATTCTTTCAATAAATATTTGCTTTTTCTAAATAAATTCATTGATAGGATTCATTCAACTGTTTAACTGTTTATGCATTGGACATGTACTTATTGAGCACACAATATGTGTCAATGACACCTTTGAAAAGAAGGCATGGTTTTTATACTTTAGAAATTTATCATCTAAAAGCAAAATCTGTGATAGATTGCTACCAGTTTGCTTTTCTATTGTACATAAATAAAATATTTCCCATAATCTATGAAACTATTAAATTAATATAACCTAATACTTTAGGGTACCTGACAAAATCATAGCAATGCATGATGATACTGTCAAAAGCACTGTGATATCTAGAAATAGTAAGAAATGATTAAATTTTATTCAGTATGGTCTCCATGTTTGCATATTTATTATTATATAATTTTTTAAATCTGTTTAGGATAGTATAACTTTAAGTAATTATCTGTATATTCAGTACATGATAGCTTACTCTAATTTTTAAAGTATAATGTAATACATTCAATTGCTTTCTAATACTTGAAAATGCAAATAAACTCAAATTCAATGAATATATCCTTCTCTATCCTTTCCAGCAATCACAGACATACTGGAAAATTCCCATCTTAAAGAAAACAAAACTCCCTTGAGCTTACATTTGTCTTCCATCACCATCCATTTTTCTATTGCCTTTCCCAGTAAAAATTCTCTAAGGGACTGTTTACACTTCTTTGCTATATAGTCTGGCTTCCATGGAAGCTATTTATTACTTAAAAATGCTCTTTGTCAATCACTTGTCCTCATATTAACCTTTGAACATCATTCAATATAGTTGAGAATTATAAATCTTGCCTTGGCCTGTACACTACATTATGTTATTTTATTTCCAATAAAAGCAATCACTGCTAATATTCCCTTACCTAGAGATAAAAAATATAAAGATTTCACCATCTTCCATCTTGATCTATTTCACTTAAACTGCTATCATTCACTTGAAGTAGACTTGGTGATTATAGTTAACAATACTATATTATATATTTGAAAGTTGTTTTGAGAGTATATTTAAATGTTTCACCACAAAAAAGAAATGGTAGTAATTATGTGAGGTGCTGTAAATGTAAACAAACGCTCCTGTGGTAATCATTTTACAGCATAAAAGTGTACCAAATGAGCATACAGTACACCTTTAACATATACAAATTATATGTCAACTATATCTTAGTAAAGTTGGAAAATATTTAGAAATTAAATAAAATAAACAGAGTTCAAAATGGCACTAATTCAATTAGTTATGATTATCTTTGAGAATAAAATTGATGACTTTTGTATAATTTAATCCTATATAATAAAGAGGTAATATGCAAATTGACCATCACTCCAACACACAAGATGTCCGTCCCCTTGTGGTCAAAGATGGCTGCCCCCAAGTGGACACAAGATGGCCACCACAAGATGGCCGGCAAGGGAAAGCAATTAGGGGCAACCAGGCCTACAGGGAAGGGCAGTTGGGAGAGATAAGGCCTGCAGGGGAGGGCAGTTGGAGGGACCAGGCCTGCAGGGGAGGGCAGTTAGGGGCGACCACACTGGCAATAGAGGGCAGTTAGGGGCAATTGGGCTGGCAGGGGAGCAGTTAGGCATGGACCAGGCAGGCAGGGGAGTGGTTAGAGGGCAATAGGGCAGACAGGCAGGCAAGTGATTGGGAGCTAGCAGTCCTGGATTGTGAAAGGGATGACCAACTGCCTGTTTAGGCTCAATTCCTGTGGACATCCCTCGGGCAATCAGACATCCCTCAAGGGGTTCAAGATTAGAGAGGGTGCAGGCTGGGCTGAGGGACACACACACACACCCGTGCATGAATTTTGTGCACTGGTCCTCTAGTCTTAACATAAAAATCTAGATTTACCAACAGAAAAGTAGAGAGAATAAATGCATTCATAAGAATATCATTATTATATACATTCAAAAATGTATAAAAATATTTAAATTTCCACTGAGAGATTATTTTAGGAGTTGAGCTTGAGCGTCTAAAAGTACCAAAAATGAAAACAATACTAAATTATTTTTTTTAAATACAGTTATGCAAAAAACTCTTCTGATTAACACTGCATCTAAAGAGAAAAAGGAATCTTCCTGAGAGCATTTAGTAAATAATTCCTCTTGACCCAATCCTCAAAAATAAGTTTCTAATTATAGAATATTAGTTTTCATTTTGAACATACCATGTTTCCCCGAAAATAAGACATCTTCCGAAAATAAGACCTACTTTATGGAAACATAATACATCCCCTGAAAATAAGACCTAGAGCATCTTTGAGAGCAAAAATTAATATAAGACACTGTCTTATTTTTGGGGAAACAGGGTAGTTGATCAAAGGCAACTTTTAAACATAAAATATTCAGTTAAAATTGTCTCAAATTTAGAAAAAGATTAACAAGTAACTATAGGAACAAGAAGCCAACAGAACCAATTTTAAATGTGTTTAATTGGTGATCATGAGCCTCAATCACTGATCAAGCAATGCCAACTTCTTCCTTCTGAAAGAAAGCCATCAGAGACAATCTTATTTGAATAAACATGTCTCATTAGTGCCAGCCAATCAAAACCAATCTCACATAATTAATCATGCTGCTTCATATGATGTCAACTCACTTAGGCCTCTGAAAGTCTACTAGTCTTTAAACCCCACTTCTCCAAAAACCATATATAAGAAGAGCAGGCTTCTCTGTTAGAAAAGAATATGCCTGACCATCATAGCTCTGTTTTTATAGTGAGCAAAATATTCCAACTTCATCATTTTATTTTAGATATTGAGGGCTCACATTTGTTAAAGTCCTAGAATAATTTACCATTTTTCCATTTTCTATTTCTTAATATATGAAGCTTGCTATTTCTTTGATCCATTTTACTATAATTAAAACTACTATAAATATCAATTATAAAATGGTGAGTATCCATATTGGGTTTAGTCCCTAAATAGAAAAACACTCATGGAAAAAAAAGAGCTTATTTCAAAAGGCCAAAATAATATTTAAAATGCACACAATTGACAAGTAAATTTGTCAGAATGATTCCACATTAAACTTGTTTATTGCTTAAGTTAGAATTAGCATAAATTTCTAAACAATAAGTCAAACTCACTCCATTCACTCAGTAAATATTTGTGCAGTACTGTATCCCAGGACCTTTCTAAGCACTAAGGCTGTATGGCAGTGTACAGACAAAATTCCTCATCATGAGAGGGAAGTAAACACACAATAACAAAACACTAGATAGACAAAATATACAGAATGTTAAAGGAAAAAAACTAAAGCAAAGAAATACAATGTTGGTATGTTTTGGGGCTTAGTGCTAAGCAAAATATTAGGCTGGCCCAAAAGTGGCTTTTAAGTAAAGAACTAAAGGAAAGAAAAAAGTGTGCATGAGGATATCTGAGGGAAAAGCTTTCTAGTTAGAATCAACCGCAAGCACAGAGTTATGCAAAATAGCATAGTCAATATCATAATGAATATGAATCTTGAAGTATACTGCTCTTCCAGCTGACCAGTAAGAATAATTGCTTTTCTTAAGGATGATATGTTGATGTTTCACTATATAATTATAAATTAACTAGAGACCCATTGCACAAAAAGATTCGTGGTAGGCCTTCCTTCCCTTGGCCTCCAGCACCGGTTTTCCTCAGGCATCCGGGACCCAGGCCTTCACTCCAGCTGGATTCTGCCTTCATTTTTGCTACAGACCTGATCGGAGTTTTCCATCTTCATCTTCGCTGCAGACCCCAGCTGGAGTCTGCTGTCTTGGTCTTTGCTGCAGACTCCAGAGTTTCAGTCTTTGACTTTGTTGAGGCCAGAGTGCCACTCCTGTAGATCCTTTCACCCCTTGCCCTCCCTCTCATAGCAGGCGTCTTGCGCTGCCCAGCCACTCTGCATCTGGAGCAGCTGGGAAGCCGCCATCTTTGTCCTTCTAATTTGCATATTCCCTCCTGATTGGCTGGTGGGCACAGCATAGTGATGATCAATTTCCATGTTTCTCTTTTATAATTCTAGATCCTCTTCCAATTAACTTAATTTTTCTGAGTTCAACAATTGTTAACACTCTAGAATACTAAAGTTAAAAAAAGAAAAGAAACAAGTGTACCTGTCCATCTGATCAACAGCATGCCTGCATGTACTTCTACTTAAGAACAATTCCACCATTTTTTCTTTGTTTTCACTTTTAGCAAGTGAAAGTGGTGTTTGGTCATCCTGCAAAGCAGCAAAAAACGATTTACAATTTATAAAATTACATATATCCACACTGAATTTTAAAACTTTTATAATAAAAGATCCTCTGAACTTAAACATGTAATATAGAAAGTAAATAAAAATCTGTTGCCAACTGTTTCTTCTTTAAAATGCCCTCCTCTCCCTCTTCAACAGATTAACTGCAACATCATTCTCCAAAACTGACTTCAAACATTTATAGTACAGGTTCCAGTTTTCTTTGTTCCTGACCTAGTATCTGTTGTGGTATACTGGCATTGTTTTATCAGCTGTGGATCCTGTTTCCTGTTCCCATTTGCACTCATCCAGCTCCCCTTTCTGGGTACCAGGTCTCCTCCTCCCACCCATCCCCAGCAGCACCCGTTTCCTCAGCCCCAGCCTACAGAGCAGCCGGTCCCCAGCATCACTGCACTCCCCCAGGCCTTCCGTCCTTAATGGGCTCTGAGCTTATCACCTGGTCACAAGCACCAATAAGAAGTCCTTTCTTCTGGGGTGGAAGGGTAGCTGGCAGGGAGAGCTTTGCCCTTTTCATGAATACTATATTTCTCCAACCCTCCCTGATTTGGCTTTGGAGTTGTTTCCATAGTGATGGGGCTTGATATACTGTAGTCAGTATATGTATGTGAGAAAGAAAATGCCTGTGGCTAAAGTAAAGGTGTATCTCAAATATTTTATAAACTTATTTGATCTATACCTTATTTCTCACTTCAGTATTCGCCATGCATGAAATCAGCTTTTCCACCATAGCTATACTTTGACCAAGGACAGCATAGTGGAGAGCAGTGTTGCCATCGATGTCCATCACATCTGGATCAGCACCATGGTCTAACAGAATAGCTGCACATTCTTCTTGCTGGCACTGTACGGCCTGGCAATGTTATGCCAAGAAATAGATTGTAAATTCAAGGAATTCAAATTAAGCATTCCACAAGCTTCCCCAATTACTTATAGCTAAGTGAGATACATTCTTTTTCATTCTAAACAATGAAATCAAATCCATATCATGTTGACATAGTTGGCTACTACGTACCTTCACCAGAGCTGTCCTGTTTTCATCGTCACAGAGGTTCAACGAGCATTTCCTGCCTACTAGGAGAGTCACCACCTCTGGATGGCCATTGGCACAGGCCAAATGTAAAGCAGTCCTGTGGAAGTGAGAGGACTCTTTAGGAACTAAGAGTGCACTATCTCAAAGCATTCAATTCTTCATGTAATTGTAAAACATGTATCCCTATGCCTTCATTGTAGAAATTAAATTTTTTTTGCTTGCACTGCAATAGTGCTTTATTATTATTTTGATATCTTCACTTGAGAATATGTTTTTATTGGTTTTAGAGGGAGAAAAGAATGAAGAGGGGGAGAAAGAAGCACTGAAGTGAGAGAGAAACATCAATCAGTCCGTTGCCTCCCACACATGCCCCAACTGAGTATTGAACTTGAAACCTGGTATGTGCCCTGACCAGGAATCAAACCCACGGCCCTTTGGTGATGGGACAATGCTCCACCCAACTGAGCCACATGGACCAGGGCAGAAACCATTTTTTGTTTTTGTTTTAAGAAAATTTCACTTAGAATACAAATGCTCAGAAATAAACATCACATTTTACACATATGTTCAGCTAATATAAGATTATACTATAATATACATAGTGTACATGTATAAGCAAACTCATTTATTCTTAATTCATTGCTACTTTAAGCAGTGCTGAGAAAAACAAAGTGTATATAACTTATCTAATTATTTTATAAACATATTTTAGTATCAATGGAATTGTTGAGTACAAGGAACATATTTATTTAGCACCAAATTGCCTATTTCTAAAGTAAAATGCAACTTAAACTTTAAGCAGCTATATAAGGACCATTGCTAGTCATCTTCACAAACTTTGTGGATGGAAAAAAATATTTCACTTTTTTTTAATTTAAATTCCTTTTCTTACCAGGGGCACTAAATATTTTTGCCTTTGTCCATTGGTCACTTACAGATAAGCAAAAAGCACTCTTTCCACTTTCAAATTAGAGGTTTTTTTGTTGGTTTCAAAGACTTCTCTGTAAAAGAAGTCATATTTTATTTATTTTTATTTTTTTAAATATATTTTTATTGGTTTTTTACAGAGAGGAAGAGAGAGGGATAGAAAGTTAGAAACATCGTTGAGAGAGAAACATCTATCAGCTGCCTCCTGGACACCGCTCACTGGGACATGCCTGCAACCAAGGTACATGCCCTTGACCAGAATCGAACCGGGGACCCTTCAGTCTGCAGGCCAACGCTCTATCCACTGAGCCAAACTGGTTTTGGCAAGAAGTCATATTTTATATTTACACATATAATACCTTAATTTAAAAAATGAAAAAAGAAGTCATATTTTTTCTCTGATATATACATCTATATAACAGAGGGATTTTTTATATTGCTCAATCAACATAAAAATATGTAAATAAGCATTTGTGTTTTCTTCTGGCCCTTTTCTCATTTTGTATATTCAAAATGATCAATCTGGAACTTTTGGGGGGAAGATAGAAATCTAGCTAGTTTTCTCCAAATATTTGACAGGTATTTCTCTATCATTTGTACAAAATTCACCTTTTCCTACAACCATGGCGTGTCACCAGTGTCAAGTTCTAAAACCTTCCATATATTTGGGGGTTTGGTCATTTTCACTTCTGTTCCAATCACTTACTATCGTTTCAGCTGTTAATAAACAAATGATTTGTGGAAAGCAGACAGCCCATGTTGATGTATATTATACAACAATGTTATTTATTTCATCACAACAATAAAAGATAACTTGTGTAACTCAAAAACGTTTAAACTATATTTATTCTGTGTTTCCTCCACGCACAATATAGGCGTACAATGGTTATCAGATTTTATCCAAAGAACTTTCAGCCCAGAAGTTGACCTATGATGGGAATTATTTCTCTCGTTGTGCACTTTTTCTACAGTATATAACATTATGGTATAAAAAAATGAACATCAGCCGAAACCGGTTTGGCTCAGTGGTAGAGCGTCGGTCTGGGAACTGAAAGGTCCCGGGTTCGATTCAGGTCAAGGGCATGTACATTGGCTGTGGGCACAGCCCCAGTAGGGGGTGTGCAAGAGGCGGCTGGTCGATGTTTCTCTCTCATCGACGTTTCTAGCTCTCTACCTCTCTCCCTTCCTCTCTGTGAAATATCAATAAAATATATTTTTTAAAAAAATGAACATCAAAAAATAGAATGCTGTATACATACTTAATTTCATTTCTATTTTGATATCACCCTCTGCTGAGCCTGCAGGTGAGCGCTTCTCCCAGGTGAGAGCTTCTCCCAGGTGAGCGCATCTCCCAGGCGAGCGCCTCCTCCGGGCTGACCCAGGGCCCAGTTACCTGCTTTTCTTGTCTCTGTCATCCAGGCCATGTTTCTGGAGCAACAGCATCTCCTCCACTTGCGCTGCGTCGCCCGCGCTGGCCGCCTTGTGCATCTCGCCGGGGTCCTGGCTCTGGATGAGGTGCCAGCGCTCCGCCCCCCGCGCTGCTCCTCCTGTTGTTGCAGGTGGAGGAGCCCGAAGACCAGGCCTAGGGCCTCGGGCCAGAGGAGAGTATCTTCTTCATGGCCCAGAGCGCGGTCCCCTCCTCCGCCCTCCGCGCCTCCGGAACCCAACACGCTCTGCTCTCTCAAGACTAGCCAACCGCCGGGGCCACGGCCGACCGTTCGGAAGGACCGCTCAACGGCTGGCTCGGAACCTCTGGGCCCAGAACCAGAGCCCCCAGCGCCGCCACTGCCAACCGCTGCCCTCGCGGAGCAGGCGCACAGAAGCCCAAAGATGCCCTCTCTGAAGCAGCCCGGGGGACACACCTGGTAGCAAAGGAGAGCGAAGTCTGGTCTTCTCCCGCAGCATCCTTTGACCCTCTCCAGCAGCTTAGAACGGTCCCAACTACTAACCCCTGCTACCAGAAAACAAAAGAAAACAGACAAAAGCAACAAAGATGCTCAAAGGGGAACTCCCCTGCAAAGGTCTGGGCTACAGGGAGAGCCCACGTAGGTTTCCCAGTGTGGGGAGGACGGCTGGGGTGATTAAATCCAGGAGGCCCAGCTGCCAGGACAGGGTGCTCATCATCGGAGCGGCGGCTGAGCATGCACGCATATGTCTATGTCTATGTCTATGTCTATGTCTATGTCTATGTCTATGTCTATGTCTATGTATCAGGTACAAGGGCACAACAAAAAACACTGTAACTTTCGAATCCAAGTGTAAATTAACAGGAAAACGCGGCTATCTGGGTCAGCCAGGGCGACCGGGGAGCAAAGTCAATCATGACTGTAAGACAAGTAGGACCAGTTTCAATGGCAAGTCTGCAGCACAGATTCGGGGGGGGGGGGGGGGGGGGGGAAGCCCAGAAAGATCGCAATGTTCCTTTTACCTTTCTTTCCATCTCGCTTGTGAAAGAGGGTTGTCTCTTGGTCGTAGGGATGGTGCCCATCAGGAGAATGGGCTCCTGCTCCAAGATACCAGCTCGCTCACGCTTTACAGAGGAGAGGCTTCGCAGAGCAGAGGACCAGCTTTGGAGGTGCGGGTGAAACTGATTGGTCAGGAGTGAGGGAGAGACAGTAAATCATGATTTCAGGTCTGGAGGCCAGCTTCCCTGTCCCTCTGTCTGGTTCCATGGGGATGTGGCCAGAGGATCTTTCTGCGTTAGGGTTCAGAAGCTGAAACACAAGTTAGGGAATGATGTTATCTTTAGCTTAGCAAAACCCATACCTGACTATGAGTCAGGACCTGGGCATCATTTCTCTACTGATTCTGGAAGTACATAAGGGAAAGGGCCCAGGTTTATGGGACATGCTGGGGGGGGGGGTACAAAAACAAAAACAAAAACCTGAATCAAATATTGGGGCTACATGTTAAATCAGAATTAATCGTTAAATCAGGACCATTGGTTTCAAATGCACTTACCTATTTTTTCTCTAAACTTATATAGAGTGCAAATAAATACCAAATATAGACACTAAGCTCTTAGTAATTAAAAAAAAAACAATTTTTGGAGAGGAGGGATGATAAGGATGTCAACATAAGAAACATTCAAACCTATAGAGAATTTTTGTCAATTCAAGCCCAACGGTGGACAATTGTTGGGAAGCAAGATCTCAAGGGGTTGAGATCACGTTCCAGAGAATGTGAGGTTTGCACCTTATTTTATACATTAGAATCAAAAGAAAAGTTGCAAGAGGGTTCCATAAAATCCATTGGTGATAGATTAGAGAGGTGGGAGAAAGCAACGCAGAGAAACCCTGGGAATTGAGTGAAAAATAAAAGGATAGACACATACCTCTTTTACATAGTGGCTATAGGATAGTTAACAGTAACATCATAACCGTAGCACTGAGGGGATTTATGGTCTCTGCCCTGCTGCGCTGGCTGTGCCCTGAAGGGTCTAGAAAAAGGAGAGTTAGCCTGACATCCCCAGAGGTTTTGTTAGATGCGAAAGACAATAGATCTGCTCGGTTAAGGTAAAGATAGACTTTAACAGAGAAGATTCTAGCCTAGGACATGACTACCTGCCATAAACTGCTGTTAGTTAAAAAGTTTTCACTTCAGACCACCCTTTGTGGTAACTTTAGGACTCTGACTTCTCCAGGCCACACCTGCCTTCCCTGAACCTGTCAGGTTAGCATATGGCCCTTTTTTTATCCACAGGGATAATGCCCAGTGAGCACTAAATGTCACCATTAAAGAGACGGCTAACTGCTGAAACCGGTTTGGCTCAGTGGATAGAGTATCAGCCTGTGGACTGAAAGGTCCCGGGTTCGATTCCGGTCAGGGGCATGTACCTTGGTTGCGGGCACATCCCCAGTGGGGGTGTGCAAGAGGCAGCTGGTTGATGATGATTCTCTCTCATTGATGTTTCTAGCCCTCTATCCCTCTCTCTTCCTCTCTGTAAAAAATAGATAAAATATTTTTTTTTAAAAAAAGAGACTGCTAACTGCCCACCAACTGATTTCAGAATGTGCATTCTGTGAATAAGTTTCCTGGATCTGTGTGAAAGCAGTTTTAGGGATGATACAGGCAGGTTTAGGGAGATTTGGGATAAAGAGAGTCCATGAGGAAGGACTGCATAGGTGAGGGCTTGGAGCTGCCAAATATATTCACAGAGATAATAAAAGAGGTGCCTTGGGATAAGGGGAGAGGAAGACATCCATTCACAGAAGACAGGGAAAAGCCACTGGGTAAGGAAGAGAGAAAACAAACTTTCACAGGGGATAGAGAACCCTACCCCTGAAGGGGGAGAGAAAGAGGGAGGCACCACGTGGGTTTGGGGCTTTGAAGCTGATGTGCTACCAATTGGAAGGGCAGCATCAAGAAACAAAGAACTGCAGCCTTTAGAAACCTTAGGAAAAAGGAGCTTAAGGGCTACCCCTGGAGACCCTCTCCCTACGTGGGAGTCTGTACTGGTTTCTAGTAAATTTCCACCCTTTCACCTACCACTTTGTGTCCATGGCTTTATTCTTTGAATCTATCTGGACAAGGACTCAGGCAAGAAACCACCCTTGCATCCTGCTCAGGAAAACAACCCAACTCCTATGGATGGGCCCGTCTTAGATGTGTTTGGTTGATCGGCCTCAGAAAAGCTGAATGAGTCTGGTTAAGTTTTTTTGTTTTGTTTTGTTTTTTTAAATATATATTTTTGATATTTTACAGAGAGGAAGGGAGAGAGATAGAGAGCTAGAAACGTTGATGAGAGAGAAACATCCACCAGCTGCCTCTTGCACACCCCCTACTGGGGATGTGCCCGCAACCAAGGTACATGCCCCTGACCGGAATTGAACCCTGGACCTTTCAGTCTGCAGACCGACGCTCTGCCACTGAGCCAAACCGGTTTCTGCAGAGTCTGGTTAAGTTTAAAAGAGACATATTTATAGGAATCTCTGTTAATTTATACAAAGAAATTAACCATTAAATGGATCAGATAATTACATCTCTAGAGCCATTTTCAGTTTTGGTAGGGGGCATCTATAATCTGATAGAGCACCTGAATTAATCTGAAAGATAATTATATTATTTTGAAATTCTGAAATACTGGAGAGTTAAGTTTCTTATATGGGAGCAGAGGGTTAAGTTTTTCTCTTTTCTAAGTTTCATTTCTCAGGCCAGTGCACCTGCATACCCCCTTTGATCCTGAGCCAAGTGATGGGGGAGGTGATGCAGCTTCAGACAATGTATCCTGTACCCAGCAAGCAAGCAGAGCCATTAAGCATGATCAGGCCGACCCCAGCAGGAGCCAAGATATCATCCTATTGCCTGACAACCAAGGACAATAGTTGAATTCTGCTGACCCCCAAGACTGAATGTGATCTCATTCTGTTCCCAACCTCACCCTAGTCTATTTTCCCAATATAATCCTGGCCCCTACTCCTTGCTGTAAGACAGGTTTTGGATGCTTGTAAGCTCCCCGTCTTCTTGGTCGGCTGGCCTTCTCAATAAACACCTCATATATAATTCAACTCTGTCTTCATTATTGCACACTAGTGTCCCGGTTCACAAAATTCGTGCACACTAAAAGAGAATTAATAAGAGGAAATACTTTAATATTGCTATCAGCCTTTTATAATAGAATGTCAGAGATGAAAGAACATTAATAAAATGTATACGAAAACCTCCCTCCTGTCAGAGTCTGGGGCATGCCCGGGGACCCAGAGTCAAGTCCCCGCCCACCTGCTTGTGCCTCCAAATCAAACGAGACCCACACTTGGCAGGCCCCACCCCTGTCAAGCCCCACGGGGGCAGGGGTGCACTGCCTCAGGTCCCCTGTCAAGCCCCGCTGGTAGGGGCTGCGGCCTGAGGTCCCCCACCCTGGCCAGGTGCTATGCAGTCTCCCGTCCCTACTGATAGGTGATTACAACACAGCCTGACTATCATTTGCATATTAGCCTTTTATTATGATTGCGACAGGCAGCCCGAGCCCACCCCAGGGGTTTCCAGGTAACAGAGGTATCCTAATTTAAACTAATCAGAGACCACTTAGTGCAAATCATCATGAAGCTGTTACAACAGCAGGGAGGAGGGGAAAACAGTGAAGCCAGCAGTCTTGGGTTTGTCAAAGTTGTCAGGTGCTTCTCTTTGTTGTGGAAAAACCGTAACAAAGAAAGTGAGGGACCTTCAGGTCAGCTGTACCAGTGTATCTAGCAGAGGAATTTTTAAAAAACATATAGAAAGGAGGGTGTATAAGGAAGAAACCACCCACTTCCCTCTCTCTTCGGATTAGCTGAGAGCCCATCTGTGCTTCATAAGCCAGGTGTATAGGTTGGCTGGCCTTGCTTCTTTAATACATGTGCATGCTTTATTTTTTTTATAAAATGGCTTAATCACAACGCGATTGTCTGAAGTCTTTCATTTGAGTCCATTTATATGAGAGTATAAGAATCGAGTGCTGTGTCCAGGGGCCTGGAGACACCTCAGGGTGTCTGTGAGAGGCGCCTATCACAGAACTCCAGGCCCCTGGGCATAGCACTCTCTCCCTGCAGTCTCGCTGTGTGGCCCCAGGTGTGCTGAGTAATTACCAGCTCTTGCAAGTAAGGAACCTGTATCTTCTCACCGTTTCCTGATGGCTACTGCAGCTGAGCATTTTGCAATCCTAACAACCACAAGGGCCAATTCAGCCAACAACACCGGTTTTTCCATAGGCTGAGACCAGTGCAAAATGGTCTGTCTGATTCCGCTGTATGAATTGGCCAGCTGTATTGTTAAAGTGTATAATGAGCCTGGGTGTTTGCATCAGCATTTCACTGTATTCTTACTCCCAAAAAACACTAGGAAAGAATTTGAGAAAATAGTACTTACCATCACCTTACCCTAGTTTCTTTAAGTGTGTGTGTGTTTTAATGTAATTCATATTAATGGACCTCTTAACTTATTAATATATATTATTAAAATGATAATACCAAATGCTTTGAGTTTTTGGAATAGAAGTGATTTTCTGTAAGTGCTCTATCTCGTTAGTCACCCTACTCCCCCACTCTCTAGAACTAGATACATTATGTTTATAACAACGTAAACATTTGGGGTAACTTGCCTGTGTCAATTCTCTAATAACAATAAAAATGATATTTTTAAAAGAAGACTGGATCATTATACTGTTAACGATGACACTCTCCTGTGTGCCTGGAGGTTGTTTAATGACATAATTAGCAAAACTCTCCTGCCCAAGGCTACCTGCTGGTCGGAAGCCCTCACAGGTGAGGCCAGCACTAACTTTTCCAAGAGCTGGTCCACCAGCAGGAAATCTGGACCCTTACATCAACTCAAGGTCTTTTGAAAGTTGCATAAAATCTCACCCTTGTGAAAGGAAATGACTCTTTTCTCCTCACTCTGGATAAAGTCACAGAAGAATTTAGGACTCTTCTTTTTCCTGGATATTAAATGGTAAGATTTTTTTTAAATGATGATTAGATGAGAAAAGTAATAAATCTATTTCTATCTTTAATTATGTATTGAGAGTTAGAAACATTACACTATATGAATCTTAAATGAGTCAAATTAAATATTTTAAATTTAAAATACATTTGGTATTAAAATATTTAAAAATTAGTAAAAATCCTTATTTACATTTTCTGATAAGTGTCAGTCTTCAGGCTCAATATTTTTTCCAGATATTGTAGAAGTGGAATAAAATACCTTAAGCCTGATAGTAAAATACACATGCATACAATATGAGAATTCCCAAATACCTACAAAATCTATATGAATCTTTGACCTAAGGAAAAATTACAGTGAATTATGTGGGGTTTTGTAGAGATGGGAAGGGTTGAGGATGGAGTGAAAGGTCATCTGCTGTGTCCAATGGTCACTATTTTTTGCAATGCTGAAGAGCAGTGTTGCCACTAGGCGGCAGTATTTGATTAGAAACCAAAGAGCAGTAACCGTACAATTCTTGGCAAGCAAAAATAGGTACTATTTTCCCAACGATGTACATCCAGTGATATCATCAATACACAAACTGAGCTTCACCTCTGATCTTAATTTTATCTTTATAAGTTTTGTTTGATGTACATAACATCAGTAATTCAAAGATCCGGTCCCATCGACCACCTGTGACTTTATGAAGCAGGTACAATTCGTTTAGGCAGCCTTATGCCTCTTTTCTGTCTGATATTATCTCTTACTTGGCCCTCTTTGCCTTTTATATTCAGTGACAGTCACATTCAATCAAGAAACGATGCTTCAAGATGTTACCATGAGTCCTACACTTTGGGGTACTGTCCTCGGGCTTAATAAGCAGTGTTCCCCCACCACACACCCACGGCCTCCCATGTTAGTCCAGGAAATGCTACCTGTATCCTATTATTACCCATTCCTTCCACCTGAAACCTATATTCTATATGAGAGGCCTGGTGGACAAATACATGCACAGGTAGGGACCCTACACCTGGCTTCCTTCCCCAGCTGCCAGCTGCCTACTGCTGGCTGAGGCCTTGCTTTGTTCCGCACCACCCCCTGGTGGTCAGTGCACATCATAACAAGCAGTCAAACCCAGTCGGTTGAACTCCTGAGGGGGGCGATTTGCATATTAGCCTTTTATTATATAGGATGTATTGCTAGGAAATTGATATGCTTATATATTACTTTAATAATGAGGGCTAAAATGAAAATGCAATGCTATCTGATCCTTCTTAAAATACAATTTCAAGTTAGAATTTATTCTGATGCTGCCTAATAATAATATTTATTTAGTATTTGTATTTTATATGACCATTTTTCATTAACCTGATATGTATACACTAGAGGCCCCTTGCACGAAGACTCATGCAATAGACCTTCCTTCACCTGGCTGCCGGCACCGGGGACCCAGGCTTTGGCTCTGGCCACTGCCTTCCACCTTCTTTCAGGGTCGGGCTTGGACCCCTGTAGCGGCAGCACGGGGGCAGGTGCTGGCCGGCACCACACTGCCATCTGCAACTCCGCCGCCACCCAGGTCCCTCAGCAATGAGGGCCAGGCAGTACGTGGAGGCCACTATTTTGCTGCAGTAATTTGCATAGCACCCATGATTGGCTGTGGGCATAGCAAAGGTACGGTCAATTAATTAGCATATTACTCTTTTTTTAGGTGGGATGTTTTTCGTATGGCTTGTACTATGTACTATAAGTACAAGCGGAGTGGTCATCCTGGGTGAGGGGCTGAGGGCCGTTTGCAGGCCCCTTCCTTGGCAGCCGTCCCAGGCAACCCAAGCCTCCTGTGCACTCTGCCGGCTCCGTGGTCACTACCCACAGGCCCCTCCTCCAGCAGCCCACCAGGGCAGCTCCATGGCCATGCCATCTTTGTCCAGCTAATTTGCAGATTCCCTCCTAATTGGCTTGGGCATCTCAAAGTGACAGTCAATTACCATATTTCTCTCTTATTAGTATAGATAATTGGTTTACAAAAAACTGTACATAAGTGATGTATGAATTTGGTGAATTTTGATATATGAATGCCCCCAGGTTACCACCACCACAAAGGTAATAAACTATCCAAAACCTCCAAAAAAAGGTAGAACTTAATTTAAATATATTGTCTTAATGTTTAAGCAATGTTTGCTTTTGTTGTTGTTGGTTGTTGAGAGTACATGTTTAGTTTTATTTCAGCAAATTGCCTCAGCTCATCACAAGAGAGAAACAAGGCATCAAAGAGATGGTGTCTTGCGGCCTCTGCAGTGAAGTGCTACCAGAAGACCACTAGGGGGAGCCTGGATCCCACACTGGAAAATTCACTCAGTAGGGATGGACTCCTCAGAGAAAGACCTGCATGTGGGCCATGTGCATTCTCCCTCCATTCCTGACAGGCTTAATTTAAAGCATTCAAATATGCACTTAGTGTTGAATGTAGAGTGTCATCTTTGAATGGTAAAATCCGCATCCCTTTCAATCTGAAATACAATTTTTTACGTCACCTTATGAGAGGACTTTTTTTTTTCCATTTCATTTTTTTCTTTATTGATTAAGCTAATACCTATGTGTCCTATCCCTCCATTGCCCCTCTTACTTTCACTCCCCACACCCCGGTGTCTGTGTCCATTCGTTAGGCTTATATGCATGCATACAAGTCCTTTGGTTGACCTCTTCCCCTTGTCCCCACCTTCCCCTGCCTTCCCTCTGAGGTTTGACAACCTGATCAATGCTTCTTTGAGAAGGTTTTTGTTGCAAATACATATAGAAGAAAAACAAAAAACAATTTTAAAGATTTCTTAAAATCAAGAATTTAAGTGATTTTTAAATAACTGCATTCCAGAACAACTCTGGATCTTGAAATTCATAAAGTCTGGTATATTCAATCAAATATCACCAAGTATTCAAAGAAGAAAATAAATCCATAAGGAGGTAAATCAATCAATAGGAAAGGGCCCAGAAATGATAAATAATTATAAATAATGATATTTAAAAGGTGTAATAACACAATTTCTATATGTTTAAGAATCGGGGGAAAGATTGAGCAGGTTAAGTTGTGATAGGGGGGAATATAAAAAGAATCAACTATGAGATAAAAATTACTAAAAGCAGATATAATGAAAATTCATAATGCCACAGATTAGTAAAACAGAATACAGAGCAATAGAAACTGTCCAAAATGAAAAGCAGGGAAAAGGCCTAAAATAATAAAAATTTGATCATAGCATTAATAAACTGAGGACAATGTGTAACAGGTTGCTGGGTGCAGAGGGAGAGCATAATAGAAAGTGATTTGAATAAATAATGGTTGAAAAATTACTCAAACTTGTTAAATGCTGCAAACCCACAGATCTAAACAGATAAATGAATTCCAAGAGAGAAAAAATTATAAAGAAAAACAAACCAAAGCAAATGATAATCAAAGGGCGTAAAACAAATAACAGATCATTTAAAAAGCATTCAGTGGAAAATAATACAGCACATAGATAAGAATACAATAGCCATGACATCAGGCTTTTTGGTGGAAACAATGCATACCAGAAGATATTCTTAACAGGAAAAAAAAACACACAAAAAAACTATAATACTGTAATTTAAAAACAAAACAAAGTACTGTTAACCTGAATTTCTAAACTAAATAACAAAGTCTTTCAAAAATGAAGGTGAATTAAAGCCTCTTTACCAAATAAGCTAGTATAGAAATCTGTCATTTACAACTTTGAAAATTCATAATGCCATTAAGTTTTTGACCAAATAACTAAGCACTAGAGTTGCAAATTAAGCTTCAAATTATTTTAAGACTAGAGGCCCAGTGCACAGATTCATCCTCTTGCAATTCTGGACCCTTCAGGGGATGTCAAAGAGCCAGTTTCAGACCAATTCCCACAGGCCAGGCTGAGGGACCCCACCAGTGCATGAATCTATGCACTGGGTTTCTAGTATGCATATAAGATCTTTGGTTAACCTCTTCCCACTCTCCTCTATTCTCTCTGAGATTCATCAGTCTGGTCCATGTTTCTATACTTGTGGTGCCCACTCCTGCATTGAACATTGGCACCCTCGTGGTCAGTGTGCACCATAGCTACTGACCAGCCATCTAGTCGCTTAGGCTTTTATATATAGAGATTGTTATGTCTGACAAATCTAGTCTTAGGTATAGTTAACAAATCTGTATCATCTCATTCTACTAACCATATTTTTTTAAATAAAAAGTTTGCCAACTATTTTGGAGAACATTCTGGACTAGCAAGATGACTTTAAAAAATGTTTCTCATAATTTCCTTCAGTGGCTATTCCCTGAGGACACAAAGTGGGGTATTGTGAGTAGGTGAAGACATAGTAGGAGGGATAAGGCATATTTTTCTGGAACAAAAATTTTTTTAGAAAAACGACATAAGATAGAGAAGCAACCTATTCCATGTATAACAATGTCAGAAAGTATCTTATAAATTCACATTACTTTTTAAGAATACATCAACTCTTTCTCCATTCTCACTAAGAATTCACACTTTGCCTCAGGATGCACTTCAATGAAAAAGTTTGTAGAAAATATCTATATTAATGGCATTTTGTACATCTTACCTAATAAAAGAGAAACATGAAAATTAACCATCACTTCACTATGCCCACAGCCAATCAGAGTGAGTATGCAAATTAACACAACAAAGATGAAGGTTAATTTGCATATGCAGGGGAATGGGGTCAGTGGAGGGAGCTATAGGAGCTGTGCTCCAGACAGAGTGAGGACTGGGCTGGCTCCCACATGGGCTGGGAGCAGGAACATGCCAGTTCCCGGGCAGCTGGGAGTGAAGCCAGGGGAAGGAAGGCCTATTCTTGCACAAATATCATGCAATGGGCCTCTAGTAATAATATAATATATCCAACATGTCCAGGTATGTATATATATAAAGCCAATGACCAGAACACTGTAACAACCAGAACGACCTGTCACTATGATGCCCCCTGTGGCCAGCAAATCGTCCTGATGGTGGGTGGGGCCGGTTGCCAGCCTCCCATGGCCCCTTGCCCCAGTCAGCTCCACCCCTGATCGACCCCCTTACCCCAAAAGGGGGCAGGGCTTGCCATCCAACCTCCTGCAGTCCCTCCCCCAATCCAGCCCCACCCCAGATCAGCCCCCCACCCCAACTAGGGACAAGGCTGGCCAACCAACTGTCTATGGCCCCTCTCCCTGGCCAGCCCTACTTCCAATGGTCCCCCACCACCATGATCAGCCTGTGGCACCTTCCCCCAGGCAGCTTCACCCTCAATCGGCCCCCCTGCTTTTATCAGGGACAGGGTGGGGCCAGCCACCTGCAGCCCCTCCCTCTGGCTGGCCCCACCCTTGATCAGCCTCCCCCACACCAATTAGGGGCAAGGCCAGCCAGACAACCACCCACAGTCCTTCCCCACAGTCACTGGCCCCCAATCAGCCCACCCCACACCATTCAGTGGCAGGGCTGGGCAGCCAACCAATGGGGTTGGGGGACCCCATTGGCCCCCCAACCCCATTCAGGGATGGGGCCAACCAGCCCACCTCCTACAGCTCATCACCACACCAGCCCCACTCCAATGGGCCCCCACCACCCCAATCAACCCACCGCCCCTCCCCTAGGACAACTACACTCCCCACTCCAATCATGGGCAAGGCTGGTGGCTATTGCCCACAGCCTCTCACCCTGGCTGCCCCCACTCCTAATCATCCCCCCAACCCCAACGAGGGACAGGACCTGTTGGCCAATTATCCATGGCCCCTCCTCCCTGGCCAGCCCAGCCCTGATTGGTAACTCATTCATGTCTTACAAAGAAATAGATATTAGATGGAAGACTTAGAGAGAGCATTTCTTAGAGCTCAATAAGCTGAGAATGTCACAACAAACCAAATGAAAAGGAAAAAAGAACATAACACCTCACCAGTCTTATATCAGGTTTGCGTTACGTGTTCATGCACCAGAATAAAAATTAGACCAAGTTGGGAGCTGAATGAAAATATAAACACCACATGACAAAAATAGTGGGGTGCTAAACCATTACTTAGATAAAATCTTATAGCTTTAAATACCAGGATTAGAAATAAAGGAACACATAAAATCAATGAACTCATCATCCTTCTAAAAAAAATGAGCTGCTAAAGAACAAATAAAACAATTAGAAGCATAAAAAAGGAAATAGTGGAAAATCAGTGAAATAGAAAACAGAAAGAAAATTAGTGAAACTAAGAGCTGGTTCTTTGAGAAAAACAATAAAATTGGTAAACCTCTGCAAGACTGCTCTAGAAAAAAAGATTAAAAAAACAAATTATCAGCACCAGTGATCCTATGTATTCTAGAGATATTAAAATGATATTATTTAAAAATTATGATAATAAATTTAATAGTTGAGGAAAAGGAAAAAATTCTCAAAAGATACAAACTGCCCAGGTGCATTAAAGAAGTGGAAATTTTGAATACGCTTGTACCTAGTCTTAAAATTTTAAATTTTTAAGTTACAAATATTGAAATATTAAATCATTCAGTAACAGATGACTCACTGTATTAGTTTGCTAGGGCTGTTATTACAAAGTAATACAGAAAGGGTGACTTAAACAACAGAAATTTATTATCTGACAGTTCTGGAGGCTAGTAGTACAAAACCAAGGTGTTTGAAAAGATAAACAATTCAATAAAAATGGTCAAAATAAAATCATAGACATTTTTTCAGAAACAATATACAAATGAACAATATGCACAGAGAAGTTCAACATCATTAGTCATTATAGAAATGCTAAATAAAACCTCAATTTAAAATCACTGTATACCTATCAAATGGCTAAAATAAAATATAGTTACAACACCAAGTATTGGCAAGGATGTGAAGAAAGTAGATTAATCATACATGGCTGGTGGACATGTAAAATGGTACAGCCATTCTGGAAGTCAGTTTGTCATTCTCCCAAAAACTAAATGTGTAAATACTATATGACCTCACAAGTGAACTTTTTTGTCTTTATCAGTGACGATTGAACACTTACACTGAGTAGCCAGATTATTATGATCTCTGAACACATAATAATCTGGCCACTCAGTGTATATCCTATATAATAAAAGGCTAACATGCAAATTGTCCCCTCCACCAAGAGTTCGATCAGCAGGCAGGCCAGCTAACCACCATGTCCCTTCCCCCTGGCCAGGCTGGCCAGACCCCACCCATGCACGAATTCATGCATTGGGCCTCTAAAATACACACACACACACACACACACACACACACACACACTATGTGTGTGGCCAGATTATTATTCATTCAGAGATCATAATAATCTGGCCACTCAGTTTATATGTGTAAAAAAAAAACCTGCAAGTGATTGTCTATAGAAGTTTTATTCATAATAGCCAAAAAATTGAAAGAACTCTGATGTCCTTTAGTAGGTAAATGGTTAAGCGAATTGTGGCTCTTCAATAACATAAATTACTACTTGGCAACAAAAAAAGGAACAAAATATTGATATATGCAACAACCTAGATGAACCTGTAAGCAGATATGCTCAATGAAAAAATTCAATCACAAAACATTGCATACAATATTATTCCATTTATATAACCTTTAAATAATAAATTATAGAAATACGGGAATAAGGTTAATGTTTGTCAGGGATTATCAGGGGGATGAGGGTGGATAAGAGAGAAGTAGATGTGGCTGTGAAAGGGCCACATAAAGGATTCTTGTGGTTGGGAATGTTTGGTATGTTGCCTACATCAATGTTAATAACGTGGTTGTTATTTGTACTATAGGTCTAGCAAGAAGTTATCATTGGGAGAAACTTGGTAAAGGATACATAGAATCTCTCAGCATTATTTTTTGCAACTGCATGCAAATCTATAATTGTCTGAAAATAGACAGGCTGATTCAAAATATAAAAATAAACTGATCTGGATATTTCCTACCAGAACCTTTCCCTTGGGCAAGAGAAGTTCATTTAATAATAAAAGCATAATATACTAATTAGATCAGACAGTGGAACGACTTCCAGGCGTCATTCTGGATATCCTTCTGATGAAGCTGTGGAGGTGGGGGCCAAGGCAGAGGTGGTTATGGGTGATCAGGCAGGCAGGTGAGCAGTAAGGAGTCAGTGCTTCCAGATTGTGAGAGGGGTGTCTGACTACGGGGATTGGGCCTAAATTGGCAATCAGACATCCCCCGAGGGGTCCTGGATTGCAAGAGGATGAAAGCTGGGCTGAGGGACCCCCCCTCCCGTGTACTAATTTCATGCACTGGGCCTCTAGTCTATAATAATAAAGGTGTAGTATGCTAATTAGACCTGACGACCTTCTGGATTAAGCCAGGGCTGCAAGGGAAGCCCAAGTCCTAGATGACAGAGGGAATCCATTGCTGACAACCAGGGGAAGGAAAACCTACTCTTGCATGAATTTTATCCATCAGGCCTCTAGTACACATATAAATTCTTTGGTTAATCCTGCCCCCTTTCCCTCTGAAATTCATCAGTCTGTTGCATGCTTCAGTCTCTGAAACTATTTTTATTCCACATATGAGTGAGATCATGTGATACTGGTCTTTCTCTGACTGGCTTATTTCACTTAGCTTAATACTCTCCAGGTCACTCCATGCTGTCTCAAAGGGTAAGACATCCTTCTTTTTTTTACAGTTGCATATCATTCCATTGTGTAAATGTAGTGAAGCATCCATCTTATATGAAAACTGCTGTTTGAAATTTTAACACTGCTAATTGGCTTCTGTAAATTCTTGCTTGCTAAGACTACTCCCACTTCAGTTAGGCCATTAAATCTTCCCCAGACAAGGTTATCAGAGGTCTCAAGGCCCAGCACATACGGGCTCTTTAAGAACTTGCAAAAGGGGCTGGAAACACTCCATATTTGGGAGACAAAGAAGGTAAAATCATATAAATAGGGAGAATTTCTGCATGTTGGAGCCCAGAATTTGAGAGACATTTTTCTCTGGACCTGTGCATAATAAATGTAACTCCATCTCCCTGGTATTGTTTTGTTCTTCTTTGGTTTTCTGTAACATTATCAAAGTTTTTTAATCCACTCATCTACTGATGGGCACTTGGGGCTGTTTCCAGATCTTAGCTATTGTAAATACTAGCAATGCTGCTATGTACATAGAGATGCATATATTTTTTCTGATTGGTGTTTCAGGCTTCTTAGCATATATTCCTAGAAGTGGGATCACTGAATCAAATGGCAGTTCCATTTTTTATCATTTTACTTTTGAAGTAAACTCCTCCACAGTTTTCCATAGCAGTTGTACCAATCTGTATTTCCACTAGCAATGTACTAGGCTTCCCTCTTCTCACCAGCACTTGCTTATTGTTTATGTATTGATGGTAGCCATTCTGGTAAGTGAGATGCTACCTCATTGTCATTTTAATTGCATCTCTCTGATAATGAGTGACATTGAGCATTTTTCATATGCAAATGACTATTCTTGATTAGACAATGAGTTCAAACATGTCAGCAAATACTGCTGGTGCCAACAAGTAAAAATAATTCAAAGTATATTCAGGACTCTCCAAAGATTCCTCCCAGGCCCATTGCACACATTTTGGGTTTGGAGGGAAGTAAGGAGAGGGAAATTCTACTTGATTTCAATTGATTTTAGAAAAATAAAGTTAATATTTTGTTGTAGCTGTTAAAGTTGTTGTTATAGAAACATGAAATAAAATTATACTTGCCAGTATATGTCACAAAAATCTGTTCTTACTGTGGACGAAAAGAGCCACATGCTAACCTGACAAGCTCAGGGGAGGCCTGCATGGCAGTCTTGCAAACTCAGAGACCTGAAATAACCACAAAAGAATTTGGAAGCCAAGACTTGTCTTCTTACTTTTGATGATACCAAGTTGAATATTTTTAAAGCCTAGAAAGAATAAGGGTCTCTATTTACTGTGTGCTTTCTGTTCCAACTCACCCTCAGGTGGGAACATATGCACAGGTGACTGGGGTCCCTCAGCCAGAGAACTGGACTTATATGGGTTGCCCACAGTACTTAACTAAAATTGACCAAGCATAAACTAAACACAGAAACAAGAGTTAGAATGCACGAATCCCAAGGTTTATTTACCAGAGTCCTGGTGGTTTCCAGAAGCCTAGGCAGGTCACCTGGAGATCCACGCCCACAGACACACATACACACTAAACAGGAACACACCTCTGCAGCTTCTGGGTCAGGAATGAGACCTCAGAGGTTTGGCTCACAGGCAGAGTGACAGTTCACTCAGGCAGTTTCATGCAGTATTTCTAACAGGGAGAAAGGAGCGGAGAGAACACGTCGGGTGGAGGGCCCCTTCTTGGTCTCTGACCAGTGCCTCTAGGTCCCTCCTTTTATGGCCAATTCTGGGAAGTCCCTTGTTCCTTCTGGGTGCAACCAATGGGTCTTCAGTGTGTCTTAATAGGGGGGTCTCCAGGTACTTTTTGCCTCGCTTTCCAACTTTCCAGATAAATACATATTAGGGTGTTCACACAGTTAGGGGCTCAAAGTCACTCTTTTTTAAAAAAATATATTTTATTGATATTTTACAGAGAGGAAGGGAGAGAGATAGAGAGCCAGAAACGTCATGCATGAGAGAGAAACATCGACCAGCTGCCTCTTGCACACCCCCTACTGGGGATGTGCCCACAACCAATGTACATGTACATGCCCTTGGCCGGAATCGAACCCGGGACCTTTCAGTCCACAGACTCTACCACGGAGCCAAACTGACCTCAGCTCAAAGTCACTCTTAAAACTTAAGCTTTACAAAATGGATTCAAGTCACATTAAATGGGTTGCTTATACTAAGTCTTTAAACACATTTCAAATAATTTCTTTTACTTAAAATAAAATCAGAATAAGATCAGAAATACAATTCACACTAAAACTATAAATCACTCATAAAAGTAAATGCTTTCACTCCTATTTTAAACCACATAAATAATTATTCTCACAGTTTTAAATCCTTAAATTATAAATCAAACATCACACTAATATAACTATAACACTTTCCTTTGAATTTATTTGTAGAGACCAGAATGACTATAAAATTATTAGCATTGAGGCTATCCCTAAAATAATTAGACAAACAAAAAGTTTAAAAGAAAATATATTTGCAGACTATGGGTATCCAAACTGTTATGCTTTTCAGAGGCGAATAGGGTATATATAGCTACCAAATCAGGTTTTGCTACATTAGTAATTGATTCAATATATTTTAATATTAAAACCTGTCAGATGCTAACAGAAGGAAGTTACCCTGTTATGTTTTCAGGCACAAGTGACTATTTCCCATGGCTTTTAGGTGGAAGCTTACTTTTCCCTTTGATGCTGAAATTACTGCCATCTGTTGGGCACCTTTCCCAACATGGAGAACAAGAAAGAAAGTTGCTGGTTATTCTTAGTTCCTTGGCAACTGAAATAAGACATTAAGAATATACATCTCAGGTAAAAACTGCTGTTGAATTTTAACCCTTCTAAGTCTGTCTCTTAGACCTGATTAAACAAGGAATATTTACGAGACCTGGAGGCTAAGGCAATTTTCTCTTGCCTGAGACCACAAGCACAGGGGATTAATTCCGACTGACTCAGTAACTTAGGGATAGAAACTGTAGATAACCTTTAGAGATAAACCTTTAGAGATTAACCACTGAGTTCTGCTTCACAAGATAGGGCCACATTCCAATGTCCAGCAAGATGTGACTGGGAGCAACACTGAGGCTGACCCCAGTCTTTAGAATGTAGTCTTTAGCCTTTAAAATTAAAACAAAGGAAAATTCCTGTAGTTTGAGCCTTTAAAAAGACTTGCCTACACCTAGAACAGTGCAGTAGCATGGAGCAGCCTGCATGTGTGCTCTTTCGGCTGCCCTGGCCAGATATTTCAATAAATCTTTGCCTGCTTTTTTAAATAAATCATCAGCCTTGCTGATCTTATTTTGAACCCAGGATTCGACCCCACAACAGCAACCAGATTTACCATTTTTGGACCCATCTTGAGAATTTTAATAGCCTATTGTCTCTCAAAATTCATGTCTAACCAGACCCTCAGAACGTGACCTTACTTAAAAATAGGATTTTTGCAGTTGTAATTAAGTTAAGGTCAGGTTATGCTGGATTAATGAGGCTCCTAAATCCAGTGACCTGTGTGGCTATAATGAAACAGGAATTTTGGAGGGTGAAAAAGACAGGCTTTAGGGATTTTAGAAATGAAGGGGACCATGAAAGAAACATGGCTGCAGGGAAGCAGAAGGTATATTTCCATAAAATAGGAGAGCTGAAAAGCTGAATTTCCATAGAATGAAGGAGCTGGGAACAGCAAAGGGTCTATATTTACAAAATAAAGAGAAGGAAGCCCTTCACTCAGAAGGAGAGGAAGAAAGCCCAAAGGGACTAGGAAAATGATAAGGAAGGTCAGGGAAGAACCTCATAAGTCCCATGTGAGGTTCAACCTTTGAGCCCAGGAGTTACTGTTGTGGGGTCGAACCCTGGGTTCAAAATAAGACCACCGGAGGCTGATGATTGATTTAAAAAAGCAGGCAAGGATTTATTGAAATAAAAACTGGCCAGGACAGCCGTGAGAGCACCACACGCAGATGGACTCCATATGACTGCACTGTTCCAGGTGTAGGCAAGTCTTTTTGAAGGCCTAAACTACAAGAATTTTCCTTTTTTTCTAAATTCTGTGAACGAAAACAGCCACTTGCTGACCTGATGAGCTCAGGGAAGGCCTGCGTGGCAGTCTTGCAGACTGAGAGACCTGAAGTAACCACAAAGGATGGTTTGAAAATTAAATATCTTACTTCCAACAGGTTATAGTGGGCAGTCATTTTCTAGGCCAATGTTTCCCAGACAAAGATCAGCTTGATCTTTACTGAGCCCATCTGCCTTCATGCCTCTAAGATAACCTATCTGTGAAATGTCTGAGTAACTTGTAACTTCCCTTTTCTCTGGAGCCCCTGGGGTAAAACCAAATGTGGTAGGCGCCAAGACAGATGCCTCAAATTCCTTCGTTATCATGTTAATTGTTCCTGCACTCACCTAAGTAAGCATCCATCATTTTACTTTTTATCCAATCCCAGGGCTTTCCCACCGGCTTGCTTTCTCCCGCCTCCTTACTCCATCACCAATGAATATTCATGTAACCCACCTATGTCCCTCCTTTGATTTCTATGTATAAATACAGAAATGTAACCCGCCATTCTTCGGAGCATTATCCCAATCCATTGAGGTTCTGCTTCCCGGCAATTGTCGACAGTTTGGCTCAAATAAACTCACAAAAAATTCCTTTACAGGTTTCAATGGTTTTTTTTCGTTAACAATTCTAAATCGTAAAGACTAAATTCTAAAGACCGGGAACAGCCCAAAGGGTTGTTCTCCTCACATCCTGCTGGACATTGGAATGTGGCCCTATCTTGCGATAGCTGATAACACAGAAGCAGAGCTCAGCAGTTAGTCTCTATCCCTGAAGCTACTGAATCAGTGGGAATCAATCTCCTATGGTCCTGGTCCCAGACAAGGGAAAATGGCCTTAGCTTCCATGTCTCCACCTGTGCTTAATCAGGTGCAAGAGACAGACTAGAAGAGTTAAAATTAAAACAGCAGCTTTTACCAAAGTATGATTGCTACCATATTTCAGTTACTATAGTAACCAGTCCAAGGGAATAGAGACCAGTCAGAGGAGCTATCAAGGCATCAAGATCTGCAGCCTTCATAAGCTATAGGGAAAGGTCCAGTGGGCCCTTTTCCCCTCCCTACGTCCCCATGTGGGAGTCTGCACTTGTTCTTTAATAAATTTCCATCTTTGCTATATCATCTTCTGTCCGTGGATTCATTCCTTGACTCTGGTGGCCAAAGAATCTTGGTTACAGTCCAAAAATTCCATGTCAATAAGAAGAAGAGAACAATATGCAGTCACACAGGAAGAAGGCCATATGAAAACAGAGGCAGAGATTAAAGGGGTGCAGCAACACACCAGGGAACAGAATGAATTGTTTGGAGCCAAGAGAAGCTAGAAAGAGGGAGGGAATTTTGCTCTGATGGCTCCTTGATTTTAAGTGATAGAATGTCTGTTGTTTTATATCACTCATTTTTTAGTAATTTATTAAGCCAGTTCTAGGAAACTAACACAAAAAACAAATCATCAGCAACATTTACTGCATGAGAAAATGTTTGGATGGTTGGTTTGAATCAGGATATTTAGTTCTGTTCCCCATAAAATATCTTGATTTTTCTGGTGTTTTAGGGAATAGCCACTGTTATGGCTATTTATAACTGCAGCTACTTTTATGGCTAAATCAAAGAGAAGACATTACACTAGATAAACTGCATTTATAAATGATACAGTGTCCTTCCTATTAGAAAGGAAAATTGATTTCTTCTACTCTGAACTGCAGCAAGTAGTCATTGTTATCGATTAGATTTAAAAAAAAAAAAAAAGACCATAGTAGTAGAAAAAGACAATCGCTCAGAATTGGATGGAGATCCAATTCTAGCTTTACCTCCACCTTATTTTATAGTAATGTGTTCACCTAATTCTTTAGGAAATTAGTAATTCTGGCATTTAAAAAATATCCTGGCATTTTTATATTTACTAATTTTCTTATGTTTTTGTAGGATTGGTAAAAAGGAAACAGACAAGATGTTAAAATATTTGTTTTATCAGGAATGATAAGATTTTATGAATACTACTGAAGTGTAAGGTCCCAAGACCCCCGGTGAGTCCAACGGAGTGGGCGACGACCCCAAGTCAAACGCCGAGACCGAAACTTGATGCAAAAAGCATGAGGTTTTAATACAAGCGCAGCGCAGGGGCTTCTCAGGCAGACAGCAACAGTGCTGGCTGACTGGAGCGCTGAGTAATTGCAGGACATGAGTTTATAAGGCAAAAACCACACGCGGGTGGGGTTACACATGGAGGGGGAGGAAGGGAACAAAGAAATCCCAAGATGGGGAGCTGGGCTCGTTAATTACATGTTTTATGACAGGGTCTATGCTTAGTCAACAGTCCCATCTGGTAATCTTGCAAGCCCCTTTGCCTCCCCCCTTCCTATTCCTCTGGGTAAGTCCTGGTCTGCTATTGAGGCACCTCTGGGCGTGGTCTTTTCCATAATTACAGGTTAGGCTGGTCTCTCCCTGGCAGGTGCATTCCGAGGTGGTCAGCTCAGTTCCCAGGGGGAGAACTCCACAGCGGTCAACAGGATGAAACCTTCCTAGCCCTGCTTTTAATGTTTTGTCATAAAATATTGCATTCTGGCTTTTTGCATTTCAGGGTAGGGAGTTTCTGGGGACTGACTTCATTCTTGCCTAATCTTCAACCATAAAGAACTGACCTCATTCCTGTCTAATCTTTAACCTTAAAGGTCACATCCTGGAACAGGCAGTGGGGGAGGCCAATTCCTCAATCTTGGGGCCCTACAGAAGCAGGAATTTTAAGGGGATTTTTTTAGAATTGGGGTCCATGGAAAAAGGGCAGGGCTGGAGTTTGGGAGAAGGTTCATTTCCATCACAAAAGGAAGCCAGGTGCAGTTACATTTCCATAAGACAAAGAGGCAGCAACAGGTATATTTCCATAAGACAAGGGAACTGGAAGTAGCCCAAAAGGTCATATTTACAAAATAAAGAGAAGGAAGCCCTTCATTAAGAAGGAGGAGAAGAAAGCCCAAAGGGAATATTGATCAGTCAAAGGAGATATCAAGGCACCAGGATGGACAGTCTTTATAAGCCATTGGAAAGAGGAACTCAGTGGGACTTTTCCCCCTCCCCACATGGGAGTCAGTCCAGGTACTCTTTTCCGTCCACTCTGTGGGATGCTTCCCTCTCCCCACGTGGGAGTCTGTACTTGTTCTTCAATAAATCACCACCTTTGCTATACCACTCTTCTGTCCCTGGATTCATCCTTTGATTCCAGCGGACAAAGAATCCAGGGTCCAGTCCAAAAATTCAGTATCATTATCATGATATCCTAAAAGTAATCTTAAAATATAAATAAGATGAACATGGGAATAAAAATGAAAGGGACACTTTGAGAAAAGGTGGAAGTTGTAAGGTTCCAGCTGAGAGGTTTGCGACGCAGAAGCAAGACACGGAATCCAGGCCATTAAAAAGGGGGGAGGTTTTAATCTGTGCTCCGGGGAGAAGCTCGCTGGTCCGAGGGTGGGCCAGGGAAGTTCACGCCAAAAAGTGGCATAGGTACTTCTTTTATACAGCTGTTTAGTGAGGGAAGGGTGGAGGGCATGAGAGGTGTGGAATTCCTGCCTCTGGCCAGGGGTCTAGGAAGGCCCTACCTAGCAAGGCTCCAGTTAGCCAGCTATCTTTGTCACCATCCACGTTGCAGATGCTTGCATTGGCTCTGGGCTTCCCCCCTGCCTTGACCTAACAGAAGTGAAATTGAAACTGAGAAGGATCTTCCATTCTTCTCTACATAATTTCTTCTGTGTTGTTTTTATACTAGAGTCCTGGTGCACAAAATTTGTGCAGCGTTGGGTGTCCCTCAGACCAGCCTGTACCCTCTCCAATCTGGGACCCCTCAAGGGATGTCCGACTGCTCGTTTAGACTTTATCCCTGTAAGATCAGGCCTAAATGGGAGGTCAGACATCCCTCTCACAATCCAGGACTGCTAGCTCATTACTGCCCTCCTGCCTGCCTTCCTGATTGCCCCTAACCGCTTCTGCCTGCCAGCCTGATCACCCCTTAACCACTCCCCTGCCAGCCTGCTTGATGCCTTACTGCTTCCCTACCAGCTTGTTAACTGCCATCCTTTGCAGGCATGGTCTCCCCAAATGCCCTCCCTTGCAAGCCTGGGTCCCCCCATTTGCCCTTCTCTGCTGGCCATCTTGTGGTGGCCATCTTGTGCCCACATGGGGGCAGGGTCTTTGATCACACGGGGACAGCAACTTTGTGTGTTGGAGTGATGGTAAATCTGCATATTACTATTTTATCAGATAGGATAGAGGCCTGGTGCATGGATGGGGGCCAGCTGGTTTGCGCTGAAGGGTGTCCCAGATCAGAGTGGGGGTTCCCTTGGGGTGTGGGTGGCCTGAGCCAAGGGCCTGTGGTGGTTTGCAGGTCAGCCATGCCCCCTGGCAATGCTGGGATCTGGCGTTTATTTATATTCTACAATTGAAACTTTGTTGCCTGGAGCAGAGCCAAGCCTTTTGCTTGCTCCATGGCACCAGCCATTTCTCTTGGGGTTTATTTACCTTCTATAATTGAAACTTTGTAGCCTTAAGTGGAGGCCTAGGCCAGCCAGGGCAGGTGGAAAGCTTGGCTTCCTCTATTGCCAGGGAAACCCAAGCCTCCCTCCTGCTCTCTGTGGCCAAAGCCATCTTGGTGGGGTTAATTTGTATACTTGCTCTGATTGGCTGGTGGGTGCAGCTTATGGGTGTAGTGGAGTGATGGTTAATTTGCATATTACTCTTTTATTAGATAGTATATAAAAGCCTAAGCAAGTGTTACAACCAAATGATCAGAATGATTGGAACAACTCGTCAACCAGTTGCTATGAATTGCACTAACCACCAGGGGGCAGAAGTTCAATACACGAGCTGCTCCCTGATGGTCAGTGTGCTCCCACAATCAACCAACCTTCCATGGCACCTTTTTCCAGCTGGCCAGCCAATCTCCCATGGCCGTTCCCCTTGGCCAGCCAGCCCCCAGATAAGCTTGAATCACTGGCCAGACCGAGGGACACCACCTTTAGTGGTATATAAAGAATAGTTTCAAAGCCCTAAAAATCCTCTGTGCTTCAATTATTTATCCCTTTCTCCTTTGATATTTTGGTAGCCACTGGTTGTTTTTTTTTTTGTTTATTTGTTTTGTTTTGTTTTTTGTTTTTTTACTGTTTGCCTAGAATGTCATATAGTTGGGATCATATCTTTTGTAGCTTCTTAGGTTGGCTCCCTTTTTTAGTAATATGCATGAAAGATTTCTTCACTCTTTTCCATGGCATAACAGTTATTTTTTTTTCTTTTTTAGCAATAATAATATTCCATTGTCTGAGTGAATCACAGTTTATTTACCCATTTACCAACTGAAGAGACATCTTGGTTGCCTCCAAGTTTGGGCAGTTATAAATAAATCTGCTATAAACATCATGTGCAGGATTTTGTGTGGACATAAGTTTTCTACTCATTTGGATAAATACCAAGTCGTGTGATTGCTGTATCATATGGTATGAATGTATTTAACTTCATCAGAAACTGCCAAACAGTCTTCCAAGGAGGTTGTACCATTTTTCATTCCCACTCGCATAAATGTTGCATTTTCCCTGTTGCTTCATGTCTCTACCAGGCTTGAATGCTGTCAGTGTTTTGGATTTCAGTCATTCTCATGTATGTGTAGTGGTATCTGATTTTACTTTGCAGTCTTCTAATAATGTATGATGTTGAACATCTTTTCATATGTTTATTTGATAAATATGGAATATGTAACACATGTGCATATCATTTTTGCACAGAGGACATACTAATCTCTGCATCATTCAAGTTTAACTATGTGTACTTTCTAAGTGAGCACTGTCCTTTCACTTAATTTTTAAGATAAAGGGTGCAACAGTTAAAGCAGATAGCATGTAATACTGAGATCACTGGGGCGTGCCAATAATAAACGTGTCATGTCTATTCCTAGAAATTACAAATGAGCTCAGACCCGTGAATGAGGAAAACAGAGCAAGAGGCATCTGGGAACACAGAGGGGGAAAAGGAACTATAGAAAGAGGGTGTAGTTTCAGCCTCGAGAAGCACCCTAGGTTCAGTGTGTGTGTGTGCAGACACAAGCAGGGCATATTTGAAAAGGAAATTAAAAAACCAACAAAAATGAATAAACTAGTAGTAGCAAGGGAGTTATTGGAATTTTGTTTTAGAAATACTTAGAAATTTTCTTCTAATAATTTATTCTTTCACCTTTCCTCCAGCCTCTAGTCCTGTTTACACAAAGGCAAAGAAATTAAATTTTAGTATGAAAAAAAAGAGTGGGACTCCACAATTATAAAAAAAATATTTAATATCACTAAAGTAACATTTCTTTCTAAATTACTCTAAACTCAACTTAATTCTATATTGATGAGACTAAAATATTTCTAAAATATATACAAATGAATTAGTGTACCTAAGCAGATTTTGATAAAGAAGGAGAGGATCTTGATTAAATATATATTACAATGTTATACAATGTAAGTAATTTGAAGAGAATAGTGCTTATACAAAATAAAATTATGAAATCAATTTAAAAGAACATAAATTTCAGAAAAAGATTTTTGCATACATGAACATATGATATGATAAATAAGAAATGTAATACATTGGAAAGATAATGGACACTTGTTATCTCAATGTATGATAATGTTGAGATTATCATCTATTCATTTTAGGGAGAGTAAGCATAATTATATAGACAGAATAAATCTTAAAAGAGTTAACACTTAAAGCTTAAAACTATAGGCTTCTAATTTCTGCTAATGCTGGTCTCAGTTAATACCAATTTTAGTGCTGAAATTAATTAAACTTGCTGGATAAACTTTAAAAATATCTTAAAGGCTGAAATATATACTGATGTCAAAATGGACTACAGTCAAAACTGAAGAGGATGTGGAACACAGCTAAACAGCAAAGCACTCCTTTTTCCTTTCACTTAGCAAACCTCAGTAGATGGGGACTGGTTCTGAGCACCACTCAGGGAAGAGGGGATGTTAATAAAAAGCCTGGAGCCCATACTGGGCATTCACTTCATCCCAAAAGGAAGGAATGTGCAGTGATACACCCTTGGTGGAAGCAAGGACTCGAATTAAGCCAGCCACCATACAAACTTACAACTTGTGTTTGTATGTTCTGGAAGGTTCAAAGGACCACAAGCTGTCAAATTACTTTAAAGGAGTTCAGGACTGCTAAAGCCCCCGAGGAGCCCAGTGGGTGTGCTTAGGCAAACCCTACACAAATAGATTTTGAAGTGGTCGACACAAAGTCAAAGATACAGGTGCAAGGGAAAACTGGAATAATGCCTGAGAATAAATAGAAACGACAGCCAGGAGAAACAGATAGGTGAAAACTTCAGATTCTGGAATAAATGAACGTAGATTATTGAAAATATAAAGCTATAGTTACTACACATAAAATAATAAAATAAAAGGTTTTGAAAATTTATGAAAGAAAAAACTACAGAGATTGCCATGAATACTTGAAAAATAACCAATTAGCATTTCTAACACTAAAAAAAAAACTCATTAGCAGAAATATAAAATATCCCAATTTTAACCTAAATAGATAGGAGAAGTTTGGGTTTCACTTACAGTAGTGTAAGGTCTCCAGGGTACATCTCTCTCCCTTACCACTACTGCAATTTGACAAATATATGCATAACATCTATATTGATAAATGGGTAATATGATAATTAGACCAGATGTCTTCTGGACATCCATATGGATGTCCTTCTGGACAAAGCCATGGTGGCGGGGGCCAAGGCAGAGGTGGTTAGGGGCAACCAAGCTGGCAGGGGAGGGCGGTTAGGGGAGATGAGGCAGGCAAGGCAGAGGTGGTTAGGGCCTATCAGGTAGGCAGGCAGATGAGCAGTTAGGAGCCAGCGGTCCCAGATTGTGAGAGGGATGTCCAATTGCCAGTTTAGGCCTGATCTCTTTGCGGGGGTTTCTGGATTGAAGAGGGTGCAGGTCGGTATGAGGGACCCCTCCCTCTCTCCCCAAAGCATGAATTTGCTGCACTAGGCCTCTAGTATAAAAATAAATCTCTTTGATGAATCTGAAAATTAAAGCAGGTGAATTGTGGAATGGAGTCAAACATGGGGAAGCAACCCTTACAAAGGTGAGTTTTCTGTGTTTTTTTGTTTTGTTTTGTTTATTTGTTTTTTATTCTCATGCCTTGATTTCCATCTTGGGCTGAAATGACAGTAACTTTCACAACAAGAATAATGACAGACTAACCATCCTGTTTATGTCCAGAAGAAAACATTGGGAAGGTCTCAGGCAATCTGGAATGTGACAGGAAATCTTGAAAAGCAAAGAGTCAGATCAATGTGGATTAAAACACAAAATATTAGAATTCCAAATCCAATTATATATTTTTATAAAGCATCAAATAAAAATGTTCATAATTATTTGAAAATAATCTCCTATGCTTTTCGTTTCCATAACATTATGAGGTTGGGTTTCTTTCATGTAATTCAAACCAACACAAAACATTTATTACAAGAAATTGGAATGCAGAATCAGGTATAAGAAACCAAGTCTATATTATTAAATCAGATGTTTAAGTGTTTACAAAAATGTAAGACAATGCCACTTTTCGTACTGCACTTATTTTTGCTCTAGAGAATACACTTACTTTTCATAAAGATGTGTTATTTATGTCTACATGTGATGGAATACATATTGGGACATAGCCATTCCCATACTTTCAAAATGCCAGTTTAATGTAAAATAACCATTGATGGTTTAATCCACATAATCAAAAGCTTGTTGTACTCTCAGTATTTTTTTTAGTTTCATTTAGATGTTTTGTTTTGTTTTTTAACTTATTGTAAAATCAAAGTAGTCTGAAGAAAAAAATGTGAGAACTATTAGGCTAATATATATATATATATATATATATATATATATATATATATATATATATATATGACTCAAGACATTGAAATAAGGTCCATGAATCCTGGCTAGGTTCTGCCTTACATAAATCAACCTGCTTTACTCTTGTATTTTTCATTTAATTTGCTAGTCTTATTCTTTAATAAATCTGGTTAAAGCTTGAGCTGAATAAATGAGTTCCCGAGGAAGTACAGTATCAATGATAAAGCCACAGTTTTGAAAGTCTCACTTGTAGTGAGAGTTTGACAGTTATATTTAGGATGAAAGAACCTTAGGAAAAGGTAAAATTCAGGAGATGTGTTGGGGACTCTTAGTTCAATTTTCTATCTGCCCAGTTAGTTTTTTTTATTTTAAGATTTTGATCTTAAATAAGGAATTCATGTTGTTACAAATTTAGCTGTTAGTATGTCACTTTTTGTAATAACTTTTATTAACCTTTAAAAAATGTTTTCAGAGAGAGACGAAAGGAGGATAGAGAGATAGAAACATCATTGAGAAAGAATCATCAATCAATCGGCTGGTGACCAAATCTGCAATGTGGGCATGTACTCTGGGAATAGAAATGAAGACATCTTGATTCATAGCTTGATGCTCAGCCACTGAGCCACACCAGCTGAGCATAACTTTTATTCATCTTTAATAAAATATTTTTAAATGTATATATTTTTCCAGTAGGCACAACCACCAACCTTTCCTTGACACTTAATTTGATAACTTAATTGATCCAATAGCTTTTTGCCATTTGGAGGAAGTAGCACATTATCAAATAAAAATGTAACAACAATAGCTTTCACTGGGGGTAAGCTAGTACTCAAGGCTAATGTTTTTATCTGGTGGCACACTGCTTTATGAGGATATATATAGCCTGCTAATCAGTTGTTACATGATGGTGTCCAACCAATTTGCATATCACCCTATTATTAGATAGATTTTTTTCCATGATGAGATATTTATAATTTTATTTGCATAAAATAAAACCTGAAAAACCTCAAGAAAAAGAATACTTAGAATGTTTAGCATATTTAAAATAAAATAAATGTGACCTTCTGGCAAAAGAAATTACATAAATTTAGAAATCTTCAAATATTTCTTTTCAAAATGTTTGTTAAGTTCCCAAAATACTTTATTCTGCTCAAATCTTATAATATTATAGAAGTCAGCTACTGGTGAATGAGCATGAGATGCAAAGAAAAAGCCATTGACCTAGTAGACTGTTATTAATTAGTTTGATTTGGTTGAACACCATCACAATCAACAAAATTAATAGCAATAACAAATTGAGAGGAAGTAATGAGTGGATGGGAAGCCACCATATGCTCATGCCACACTCTTAATTGATAATAATTAAGTAATTATGGAATGAGATAAAATTTAATTTAAATGTCTAAGGCATTTGACATGCCTGCTTATAAAACCGTGTCATTTATAATGGCTATTGCTTCACTTAGTCCCTGAATTAGCTAGAACTATAAAATGCTAAGGGAAGAAATCACTTCAGTGTTGTCTAACCCATCTTCATGCAACAAACACCTTTATTAAATATTTTTTAATATACAGTGTGCATAAAAGGAATTCATAAACTTTATCTGTATTTTCTTGCTGTGGTCCCAAGACAACACGACATTGTTATTAACTATGGAAAGATTGTGGATGACAATGAAATATGACTTGATTACTTTGGGTCCTCAGTTTTTAGTTGTAGTTCAAATAGGGAATCCTAGGTCTTAGGTCTGGTTTCAAAACATCATTCACACTCAAGTGAGATGTGAATAATAGGTTCTGACCAGAGAGTTAGACTTGTTTCTTCCCCCTCATACCCTAATTCCCCCCACCTACTCTCCCATTATTATATGTACATTAGACAGCTACTTTCTTTTGATTTATTCATCCTAGAGGTCAATGATTAAAAATGTGAGCTTATTCCTTGTCTCTCCTAGTTTCCTTCTTGTAGTGAAAAACAAATGAAAAATAAAGCCAGTTAGCCACTAAGAATTGCAGTGACCTTTACAATGTTATTTTTAATGTCATTTTCCTTTAATATTATAGTACCTGTCTTGCATAACCAAATTTGACATTGATCTTCTTTAATCATTTTTCATGGTGCGATAATGATTTAGATTAGAATTTAGAGGAATTCTTATTTAAGATGTGGTATTGATTCCTCAGAACACTGGAAGTGAGTTTCCAGTACTGGAAAAAAAATTGACTAAACACCTACTATCAAAGAATACCAATATTTACTCTCATTAAAGCAGGTAAATAAACCACATTTCCAAAACCACAAGATATGTCTTCGAGGCATAAAAAAATGACTAGCCTCCCTCACTTGGATTTCATCAAGGAATTTGAAACTCCATGACAGAAGGTATATTATCCAATAAACAAGTTCAAGAAAATCTCTCCTGTTTTAGGTTTCTAGAGATTCCGTAACAAAGTACTACAGACCTCATAGTTGAAACAACAGAAATTTACTTTCCAACAGTTCTGGAGGCTATAAATTCTAGATTGAAGTATCAGCAGGGTTATTTTTTTCTAAGGCCTCTATTCTTGGCTTGTAGATGGCTGTCTTCTCCTTGTGTCTCCTTTACATGGTATTGGCTCTGTGTCTATAAGTCTGTGTCCAAATCCCTATTCTTATAAGGACACCGGACAGATTTGATTAGTGCCCACCCTAATGACGTCCTTGTAATGTAATAACTTCCTTATCTCTAAATGCAATCTCTTGCTGAGGTATTAGAGGTTAATACTTCTACAAATCAATTAGACTGGAAGCACAATTCCACTCATAAAATATCCTACAAGATTAAAACACTTAAGTAAATTATTTTTAATTTCAAATATTCTTAACTATAACTATTTGGGGGCATGTGCAAAAATAAATAAATAATAATTCCACTCATTCGAACTGTCACTACTATATCCAAGGTAGGAGAGAGATTATTCAGAGATGATAACAATTAATTTCACAGGATGCACACATATCTGAGGAAGTGACTTTGTTCATGTTATACTATTAATGCTCTGTGTTATATGGTTACTTATCAACCCAGAGTTTCCCCACACAGTTATCTGACCTTCACCCAATGTGACTGAAGAGAGGTATAGCAAATGCCTTGTTTGCTAAGACTCACCCCAATGCCCTGCTGCATTTAGAAATCTCAAATTGAGTTTTTTTTAATTAAGCAATATGACTGCAAAACCATGAATATATTTCTTTGAGAAACTAAAGCAAAAGCTCAATACTTGCTTGATTTTTTTTTAATCTTTATTATTCATATGATTACAGATGTTCCTCTTTTTTCCCTCCATAGCTCCCCTCCACCAGGTTCCCACCCCACTCCAGGCCTTCCCACCCTCCCATTGACCTCATCCATAGGTGTAAACTCTTTGTCCAATCTCTTCCTGCACGCGCCCCTCACAACCCCTTCCCACCGAGAATTGTCAGACTGCTCCCTTTCCGTGCCCTTGATTCTATTACATTCACCAATCTGTTCTGTTTATCAGGTTTTTTTAATCACTGATTTTTAGGTTCACTTGTTGATAGATGTATTTGTTGTCACTTTGTTTTTTATAATTTTTTATATTTACCTTTTTCTTCTTCTTCCTCTTCTTAAAGAGTACCCTTCAGCATTTCATATAATACTGCTTTAGTAGTGATAAACTCCTTTAGCTTTTTCTTGTCTGTGAAGCTCTTTATCTGACCTTCAATGCTAAATGATAGCTTTGCTGGGTAGAGTAATCTTGGTTGTAGGTTCTTGCTGTTCATCACTTTGTAATTTCTTATCATTCCCTTCTGGCCTGCATAGTTTCTGTTGAGAAATCAGCTGACAGTCATATGGGTACTCCCTTGTAGGTAACTGTTTTTCTTCTGCTGATTTTAAGATACTTTCTTTGACTTTTGCACTTGGAATTTTAATTATAATGTGTTTTGGTGTGGTCCGCTTTGGATTCCTTTTGTTTGGGGTTCTCTGCGCTTTCTGGACTTGTAAATCTATTTCTTTTACCAGGTGGGGGAAATTTTCAGTCATTATTTCTTCAAGTAGGTTTTCAGTATCTTGCTCTCTCTCTTCTTCTGGCACCCCCATAATTCTGATGTTGGTATGCTTGAAGTTGTCCCAGAGGCTTCTTATACTATCTTCAAATTTTTGGATTCTTTTTTCATTTATCTTTCTTGGTTGAGTGTTTTTTCTTCTTTGTATTTCAAATCTTTGACTTGATTCTTGTGATCCTCTAGTCTGCTATTGGATCTCTGTATATTATTCTTTATTTCAGTCAGTGTATGCTTAATATCTGATTGGGTAGCTGCTAAGTCTCCTTGAGTTGATAGAGCGGCCTTGTGTGGTAGGTGTCCTATAGAGCCCAGTGGTTCAGTCTCCCCAATCGCCTGAGGTGGATGTTCTTGGTGCATCTTTTTGTGGACTGTTTGCACAGTCTTATTGTAGTTAACCCTGGATTTCTATTGGTATGAGTGGGAGGAATTGACCTACAGGCCAATTGAGTGTGATGACCAGCTGTGTCTACACTGGAAGATCTGTTGCACAGAAGACTAAACCTTTATGAGGCAGGACTTGCTTCACTGGGGCTTTTGTGCTCACTGAGTTTGCCCCTTGAGTATGTCTCTTATGGATGAAAAGAGTTGTAATCTAGTATGGTCTCACTCTGACCACTGGGTACACTGGCTATTGGATTTCCAAGGAGGTACAAGGTCAGCCACTGTCTGGGGCCACTCAGCAGGAGCTACAGAGACATTTACAGATTCCTCCTCTTTGTATGGGGTTTGGAAGATTGACAGGTTTTAGGTGAATAAAGGACAGGCCATTCATATGCTAAAGCTAATGTCCACCGCTTGGGTGGGGTTGTAAATTGGGTGAAGCAGGGTCTCTGGGAATCACCAGAGTGGAGCAAACAGCAGTGGCTGCCAGTCAGCCCTGCACTGGAGAGGTCCCCAGGTCTCCGCTTCACATGTCCCCATGCAAGAACAATGATCGTTGGGAGCACCTCTGAGAGAAAGCGGCCCTCGTGTTCCAGTCACAATGCCAGACAGTCCAGTTTCTCTCTGTATGTGGCTGGGTCTCCCAGAGTCTCACATGGAACAGGAATTCAGAGCAAGCAAGAGCTTGTATCTCCCTCTCGATTCAAAAAGCAGCGCACCCGGGTGCCAGCACTTTCTGCGCCTCCGCACCTCTTACCAGTCTCAATGCACTTTCTACACCTCTCTAGTCATGGAACTTCCACACAGCCAACTTTCCTGCGGTTCTAGGTGGTAGTTGTTCTGCTTTTTAGATGTAATTTTGATGTGGTTATGAGAGGCAGCAAGTATAAGTGTTTACTTATGTCGCCATCTTGGCTCTCACTTGCTTGATTCTTACACATTGATATCTTTAACTCCCCTTCTCTCAGGGAGGAAAGGTGGGAGGTGGAGAGAGACAGAAAAAAACATCAATGTGAGAGAGACACATATATTTGGTTGCCTCCAGCATCCAAACCAGGGCTGGAAATCAAAGCTGAAATCACGGAACATGTCCTTGACCAGGAATCAAACTCACGACCCTTTGATACAGGGGACCAACACTCTAGTCACTGAGACACCAGTCAGGCCTCTAACAACCTTTTTTTAAAAACCTTATAATTTGGTTTAAATGTTTTAGGGAATGAAGCCTCCTCTTTTAAAAAAAGGCCTAAGCCCTAACTGGTTTGGCTCAGTGGGTAGAGTGTCAGCCTGTGGACTGAAAGGTCCCAGGTTCGATTCCGGTCAAGGGCATGTACCTTGGTTGCAGCCACATCCCCCAGTAGGAGTTGTGCAGGAGGCAACTGATCGATATTTCTAACTCTCTATCTCTCTCCCTTCCTCTCTGTAAAAAATCAATAAAATGTATTTTAAAAAGACATAAATTATTTTTGTTTCAATTGAGCTTATTTCTCAGTTGAGACTAAGATATGCATCTTAATACACCAAAAATTAATCCTCTGCATACTTTAAGAATCTGGATAAAAACTTATCTTTTATTATTCTCCATGGACTCAATGTAGATAATAGTATATTCCTATTGGTTTGTAGTTTTTAGGGCTTTAAAAGGAATCTCCCTTCCCTTTCTTCCACTGTGTGTGTGTGTCTCTATGTGTATATGATATATTGTGATTGAGTAGTGAATATGGACAGGTCCACCTTTAATGAACTGACCATTAGTTCCAAAATGCCATTCACTTTTTTATAAGCCATATATGTCTTTTTATATAGAGAAAAAAAATGTCTTCTTGTTTCACAGGAAATAAAATTTATTCTTTATGTGACACAGACTGAATTGACATAAAATATGAATATCAGTAATATTATATGAGACATTGTTATGTCTTTTATTTCAAATAGAAGATAGTAATGGAGAGTAAGTGTTAGCATATTTACATAGTGCAGGAAAAAGCAGGCAATAATATTCTGTCAGCAATATTAGTTAGCTAGAGACCTGGTGCATGAAATTCATGCATAGGGGAGGGGGGTCCCCTCAGCCCAGCTTGCACCCTCTCCATTCCAGGACCCCTTGAGGGAAGTATTACTGCCAGTTTAGGCCCAATTCCTGGGATCAGGCCTAAACCAGAAGTTGGACATCCTCCTCACAATCTGGGACCACTGGCTCCTAACTGCTCACATGCCTGCCTGCCTGGCCACCCCTAACTGCCCCCCCCACTGGACTGGTTGTCCTTTACTGTCCCCCCTGTTGGCCTGGTCATCCCCAACAGCCCCCTCTGCCAGCTTGGTTGCCCCTAATTCCCCTTACCTGCCCCCCCTCCCCGCTAGCCTAGTAGCCCCTTACTGCCCCCTTCTACTTGACTGGTCACCCCTATCTTCCCCCCGCCCCCCTCTATGCAGATTGTTGTTCAGTCATTTGGTTGTTCCTCACTAAGCCCCCTGCTGGCCTTGTCACCCACACAGCCTGCTGTTTGGTCATTACTTTTAATGTGATGGCATCCCGGACAATTTGCATATTCCTCTATTACTAGTATAGGTTCCCAGTATTATTCAACTTTGTTTTATTAAAGCAAGATTAAGAAGTTAAGTCATTAAAATATACAACAGGAAAAAATTATATCAGTAAGTTTTTTGTTACAAGTGGCAAAATGAACAGGTGAAGTTTACTTAAGGAAAAAAGTGTTTGTTTATTCAAAACTGAAAAGTAAAATGTATAGTAACCTTAATTATGGTGTTATACAGGTCTCAAATTATTTAAACATTATTGTGTATTCCATCTCTAAACTTTCTATTTTTAAATTTTATTTATTGCTTTGAGAGAGAGATACATTGATTTGTTGTTCCACTTATTCATGTATTCATTGGTTGATTCTTGTATGTGTCCTGACTGGGGATCAAACCCACAACCTGGGCTTATTGAGATGATGCTCTACCCAACTAACCTACACCATTGAGGCTCTAATCTTTCTAAACTGCATCCGTAAAGTTGGCTCTCTTTTTAAGCTTACATATTTACAGAGTAACTGTCACAATTCTTATCTGTTACACCTTTTCTTTTCTGCATCATCTAGGAAGAGAGAGTCTTCTTCTCCCAATAATACAAGCAAAAGCTCTAGGGTCAAATTTCATTGGCTTGATTGGCAGATGTGGCCCATGTCTTTCTTCTATCAAACTATCATGATCAGAGTAGACAGCACTGAATAACTCAGCCAAGGTCATTAATTCCACAATTAGAACTGAGGATAAAATAAGTTTCATTGGAAGTACTTAGGTTATTTTCAGCACAACAAAATTAAAGTCATATGGCCAAAATTATACAGAGTAAATTTGGGGTTGCTAAACAACAAATGTGTGTTACCTTTCACAGCCTTGAGTGAAACAGAGGGCTGACAAATGCTCCCTGATCCCTACAATACCCTAAGACTCATAAGAAGAGAGAATAAGAACAGATATTATAAGTAATGGCTGAACATGGGCATCTGTGACTTGCATCCTGCTTACCTGGATGCTATTTTGGTAGTAGAACCTTAGACTGACTCCTTGAATATACAAGTGAAGCTTAGGACCCAAATTCAGCCAAGCTAAAGCCAGAAGGTCACTATCGTTATTACATCATCAACGTAACCCACCTAAAGAAAAGACAGACACCCAGGGAGGTTATCACGAGTTACAGTCAATGATGTTTGTGTGGTGAGATGGGCTTTTAATGTCATCATTGTTGACTGTACCCTATAAAATACAAAATAAACTTGATTTTGGATAGACTGCTGTTGGATGCTTCATTTTATTATTAAGTATTGGAGTGCCAGGGTAATTTTGGTTAAAAATGTTCTCTCTCTCTTTCTCTCTCTCTCTCTCTCTCTCTCTCGCACTCGCACACACCCTTACATTTTTTAAAACTTAGATAATTTAAACAAGCATATCAGGATGTTCATTCTACTAGAGGATAGGTGTGGTGCATGCACAAGGAATGACCCCAGATATGATATTATTTCTGCCTTTAAGAATCTCTTATTCTAATAATAATGGTAAAATTATTGTTAGTCACTGAGTGCTTTATAAGTTCTTGGTAACTTACCCTACAATAACTCAATTAACCATCATATCAAATCCATAATCTTAAATATTATTATTATTTCAATTTGAAGGAATGGGCATGCAGGGGCATAAAGAAATTGAATGGATGTGGGGTGGATTTAAATTCAGAGACTGATTCCAAAACAGTTATCTTAACTATTTTGTGGTATTTTACAGTCTACTTGGAACAATATAGAAATGTAACATCACTCTAGAGAAAAGAAAGACTTGTAAACACATGTGTTTCAGTAGAAATAATAAGTGCCAAAACAGATGTATGATTATGATAATTCAGGTAATGAGTCCATATAGATTGGAGAATGAAGGCACTGTTCTCTCTTTGTGATAATTCTAGCATGGTTTGTAGATCTCATTAGTTTCTGTGTCCTCAGATTCACTCTCATTATGACTTTACTATAGCACTCTGTACAACATATTATAGTTGATTTGTTTACAAGTTTCATCTTCTCCATTAGACAATAATTTTTCCCAGAGCAAAAATCTAAATTTCTTGATTCCATGATTGAATGCTTAGCATTTAGCTCTGTAAACACAAAATAAATATTTGTGGATAAGTGGATTCACATTAAGGACACTTCTTTCTATTGGTATAAAAAAAGTTTTTAACCCACAAAGAAGACATTTGCAGCTATATTTTTTATTTTACTTCAAATAACTATAAAATAAAATTAGTTAATTTAGATAACAAAAAGCTATGCATAAATATATACTAATAAAACCTTTATTAAATGTAAATATCTAAATTTTATCTTTTTCAAATACAAGTTGGATGCCCTGAAACCAATGAGTGCAATTTTCCATTATAGCATTCCATGTATAGCATACATAACACTAATCATATATACCTGAAAAAACTATGAAAAATTTATTGACAATGTCTAAAGCATCTTACCGCATACTCAGCTTTATTGAGTTAGAAGTAAGTCCTGTGTCCTTTACAATTCCTATATATATGTGACAACATCTTCTTCATATTATTATGTGAATTTCTAAGATCAGATCACTGGACATCTGTATATTTGTCTCTAAGATATTTATTAAGCAGATAAATGAAGCACCGTGCCTATTATTTACATTCACATTTCTGGAAAATGTAAATAAAAATGAGTTATAATTCAATTTTACATGGGCTATAGTGCTACATTGCCTGATGTCTACAAAAGTAAAAAAAAAAAAAAAAAAAAAAAAAAAGGTATAAGCTTAGGTATTTCACAAGCTAACCAGTTTGGCTGCATATGATGATGGTAAATGTGATAAAAAAATAAATATCAGAAAAGTAAAAAGGTATAGTAGACACTCAAGAAGTTGTATTTTAGTGTATTTACTAAGGGGAGAGTGAACATTTTAAAGCAGAAAGTAGATGAAACAAAGGCACATCAATGCTCATGAAAGGAAAAACAAAACAAAAGAGCAGCGCACATAGGACACAAAACGTCGCTAAAGGGGAGGATGAGCCAAAAGTCCCACAGAGGTAAAATAAGATAGTGAACTTAATGTTCTTACTGGATTAGGCAATAACAAACAGGAAGCAGAAGAAATAGTTAATGTCTTCCTAGAAATTTGGCAGAAAAGGAAAGGGAGAGATATAGTTACATGTTTAGTAGCTCCAATTCTGCTCCCAATTCCAATGTGTGAGTTTGTTTCCCACTACCAAGCAGTTCTACCACACTAATTAGGTATCCTACAATTGAACTCATTTTTGACACTATTTACCTGGAGACAACATCAGCTTTCACAGGTTAAGGGCTCCCACAAGACCCTCCCCACCTCAACTGCCCATAGCAAGCCTAGGCTGATGCCTGTGTTTCTGACTTACTGGCTATAAATCACCTCTACCTTGGGTTCGATTAATTTGCTAGAACGACTCACAGAACTCATAGAAACCTTTTATGTACTAGCTTACTTGTTTGTTATAAAAGGATAATACTCAGAAGCAGCCAGGCAGAATTGATGCCTAGAAAAGTATGCAGAAGAAGTTCAGAGTTTCCATACTTTCAGAGTGTGCCACTCTCCCTCAATCTCCAAATGTTAAAAGAACCCAATCTTTTGGGGGTTTTGTGGAAATTTTATTACATAGGTACCATTGGTTAAATCATTAGTAAAGTGAACGCATATGTTTGCTGGAATTCTACATTTCAGGTAGAGTGGGTAATGTATAGCTTCAATGTGATTATGGAAACTTAAGTACTAATATGCATAACATAATTCCTATAGAGACCATTGACAATTTAAAAGCTAATAGCTACAATGTCAATAGACATGTTAAAATGTAAATCTACAAATATATTCAAATAATATTTTAAAAGGCAAGAAAAGAGGAAAAGTGGGACAAAAAGCCAAGAGGACAAAGAAACAGTTTAATTTAACTATAGGCTTAAATCCAACAATTGGTGACTTTAGTAAATGTTAATGCATTAACTACTCCAATTAAAAGTCAGATATTTCATCATATCAAGTTACTTACTATTCAGTGAACCACAGCTTACAGTCAAAATGGGGGAAATGGATACATAGAAAAATATGTCATTTGCATTATGATACATGGAGGGTTTTGATATGCAAAGTAAAACTCAGGGGTTCTGTTACTTAGTTGAGATTTAAAGTTATTTGCTTTTGCTGACACAAAATTACATAATTGGGAAGTTTTAGAGACTTGTGAGTGACAAATCAAATGAAGATTTGTACTATTTAATAACAGTCCTTATATGAACTAAAACACATAGTTTTAACAAATATAGAATCATGTGTTTTTATATATACTAGAGGCCCGGTGCACGGATTTGTGCACTGGTGGGGGACGTGGTCTATGGGGATTGGCCTGCTGTGGGAGCGCCGTTCATCCCAGTCAGCTGAGCAGCTGTGGACCTGCCCTCTGAGCCTCTGCCAAATGAGGAAATCAGTCTGAGCTGATATTTTTGGGCAAGTCTTGAATTAAAGGCGTGTTCTGTGTCCTGGCAGAGAGCTTTGCACCCCAAAGTCACTCAGTGAATGTCCTTGATGTGTGATGCCAGGTCGGTGACACCATCGGGGATGTTCAGGACGGCTGTGCTCCAGGACCCTCAGCCATCAGGACAGCCTCCCTAGGGGGTCCACAGTCATGTCCCCTCTTGCCATCTGCCTATGCCAGCTCCCCACATTCTTTCTAGAATATACCTTTGAGAACCTGTATCAGCTGGTGGGGTCAGGCCAGAGTCTTCATTGTCTTGGATATTTGATAGGTGCAGAAACTTGGCCTCACCCTGGGCCTGCTAGTGGCTGCTCTGTCAGCAGGAGCAGCCACTCATCCCAGTCATGCAAGTGGTACTCCCACTATGGGAGAACATTCACCACTAGGGGCAGCTCCTGCATTGAGCATCTGCCCTGTGGTCAGTGCACATTATAACGACTGGTCAACTGGTCGTTCTGGTCATTCCACCCTTGGGTCAGTAGGCTTTTATATAGATAGATTAGATATAGATATAGATATGTATATGGATGGGGATGTGGATGTGGATGTGGATGTGGATGTAGATGTAGATATAGATATAGATATAGATATAGATATATTTTTATTGATTTCAGAGAGGAAGAAGAGGGAGAGAGAGATAAAGCATTAATGATAAGAGAGAATAATTGATCAGCTGCCTCCTATATGCCCCCTAGTAGGGATCAAGCCCACAACTCAGGCTTGTGCCCTTGACCAGAATTGAACCTGGAACCCTTCAGTCACCAGGCCAATGCTCTATCCACTGAGCCATACCTGCTACAACAGTAATGTATTTTTATTAATTTGGAAATCATTGGCTGTATGTTGTTTAGAAGTTGAAGTTCAATTTCTCAAATACATATGTCTTTCTATATCTCACATTTTCTCTCTTTCCTATCTATTACCTATCTAACTATCGATCCATCAATCCATTTATATATCAGTAATATGTTCAGGCTGCATAGCAGAATATCACAAGGTTGGTGGCATAAATAACAAAATTTATTTGTTCAGAGTTTTGGAAGCAAGAAGATTGAGTTGCTCTTAAGGTTAATTTCTCATGAAATCTCTTTCTGATTTACAGAAGTCACCTTCTCACTGCATCATCACATGGCCTTACCTCTACAAACAGTCCTAAAAGAGAGTGCTCTCTAGTGTCTCCTTCTTTTTATAAAGATACACTCCTATCCAATTAAGACCCCACCCTTTCACTTCACTTAACACTGGAGGTTAGGGCTTTAACATGTGAATTTGGGAAGATATCATTCAGTTCATTATATATATAGACACAAATTAGACTCAAAACATACACAACACACACATATATAGATACCATTCAGTTCATTATATATACAGACACAAATTAGACTCAAAAATACACAACACACACTTCTTAGACTAATAATATTTTCTTCTTGAAACAGGTAAACTTAAAAAAAATCTATAATTATACATATTGAATGCAAGTTGAAAATAACTGCAGATTTAGAAAAGGTAATTTTAAAAGATCTATATAGATTAATAATAAATTAAAATAAAATATAAATTTTATTCTCACTTATATTACTTTCACATTTTTTAGTCCAAGCTTTACAAGAAATTTTAAAAGTTACCTTTGACAAAAAGTAGAGTTTGTAAAAAAAAAAAATTACATCATAGGTTCACATGGGATATAAATTGACCTAGTAATAGGCAACTGAAATAGAAAGGAAGACAGGAAAAGGAACTGAGAAATCTTTTTTTGAACAATCAATATGTACTAGACATTTGTTGAACTTCTTAGACTAAAAAATTATTTCTTAGAAATGAAACTTGATTTCTCTCTCTCTTCCTCTTGCTTTTGTTTTTCTCTCATTCTCTCTCTCTCTCTCCCTCTCTCTCCCTTCAAAGGGAAATTTAGGTATTAGTAAATTACCTATAAAATTTTCCAAACCTTTTTTTGCCTCTGTTAACTAAATTTATATTTACAAATACAACTTCTAAAGAGAGACCACTCAAATCATATAGTAATTACTTGTCTCAGAAAAACATCAAGACAAGCTGTTGTTTTTATATTGACAAAATCTGTTACTCAAATGTCAGATTTTAAAACCTTACATTTTTGTAATTCAGTTGCCACAATAGTTTCATTCAGTGGTTATGCTCTTTAGAGTAAAAATATCACCTAAAATGTGGATGTCAATTAATTCTAAAGGTGTTACAGACACAGCTCAATTCTTTTTTTGTTGTTTCTTAATTCAAATTTTATCAATTTGAATCCCAAATCTAACACCAATGAATTTCATGCAACCCATCTATACTTCCTCTTTTGATTGTAATGTCTAAAGCAAGGTGCAAAACTGCCATTTTTTCTGGAGCACTGTCTCATTCCACTGAGGTTCTGCTTCTCAGCAATTGTCCACAGATTGGCTGAAATAAATTCACAATAATTCTTCACAGGCTTGAATGATTCTTATGTTAACAGCTTGCAAAATATTGTTAATACTGTTGCTTGGTAGCCATAGGTCTTAGAATTTTAGGGGCAATTTGTATCAACTTCTAAATATCATTTGATATCACTGGTCTTTGTGAGACATCTGCATTATGTACCAAGAATATGCAAACATAGCCAGTAGGGCATAATCAGCCCTGTCTGAGCCTGAATTTTGGGCGCCCCTATTCTGTAGCACTCCATTGGTGGTTTCTGGTTCTAAAAAGAACCTGTGTCTCAGGATGACCCTTACAGGGGGAAGAAAGCTGGAGTTCATTTCTGGTTTCTCCAGATATTTTGGCTGTGTGACAACCTTTGACTGTGATACACATTCTTATTTTAAGGCAGTGACTATATTGTACTTTTATCCTGAAGTAAACTGGAAATGTGTCAGCATTGCCATTTTGGTCCTGTGAGTCTTTTTTATCAATCAGAATCTGTGTACCTGTCATATTGAAAGTGTTAATTTATGAATGGTGTTATTTTAGAACTGCAGTTCAAAAAAGCAGAGAAAAGCACTGTTGACCAAAGAGTAATTGCACTCAGAAATCTAATGAATGTTATTTTTCAATTCAAAATAGTGTATCATTTATTTATTCTTGGTAATACCATATAGTGATCAGCAGTGTATTTGAGCACTCCAATTTTCTTTTAAGTATACCCTACAAAACAGTTTCATTATCCCACTGACAAGAATAGATTACCTATTTTTAACCATTTTTAAAAAACATTTTTATTGATTTAAGAGAGGAAGGGAGATAGAAACATCACTGATGAGAGAGAATCATTGATAGGCTGCCTGCATGCCCCACACTGGGGATCCAGCCCACAACCCAGGTGTGTGCCCTAACTGGGAATCAAATTGTGTTCTCCTGATTCATACCTTAAGTCAACCCAACCACTAAGCCATACCAGGGGTGCCCTATTTTTAGTCCTGATGCTGTGAGACACAGATCCATCCTCATAAAGTGAAGTTTCTACTTTGCAAATGCTCAGGTCAGTACCTGGATGGCCCTGCATTGGATGCCCCAGCACCATGTGAATTAAGTGCTGTTTGGCTCTGAGAAAGAGCCAATGAAGGTCCTTATGAGCATCTCTGAGACAAGTTACAATAAGTCATGAACTTTCTAAATTTTACTCAGACTCCATTAAGCACTATGTTATATTAAAACTAGTGGCCCATTGCGTGAAGAGATTCGTGCAATATGCCTTCCTTTCCCTTGGCTTCCAGCATCAGTTTTCCTACGGCACCTGGGACCCAGGCCTTCACTCTGGCAGGAGTCTGCCATCTTAGCTATAGACTGCTATCTTCTTCGCTGCAGACTCTGAAGTCTACAGTCTTTGTCTTCACTGCAGCTGGAGTGCCACTCCTATAGATCCCTTCTTCCACCACCACCCTCCCCTACCCCCCTCATAGCAGGCATCCTGCCCCACACAGCCACTCTGCGCCTGGAGCAGTCTTTGTCCTTCTAATTTGCATATTCCCTCCTGATTGGCTGGTGGGCGTAGTGGAGTGATGGTCAATTTGCATGTTTCTCTTTTATTAGTGTAGATATATATCCAACTAACTTACTCTTATTTTTTCTTTTAAAAAATATATTTTATTGATATTTTTACAGAGAGGAAGGGGGAGGGATAGAGAGCTAGAAACATCGATGAGAAAGAAACATCGACCAGCTGCCTATTGCACACCCCCCACAGAGGAAGTGCCCGCAACCAAGGTACACGCCCTTGACCGGAATTGAACCTGGGACCCTTCAGTCCGCAGACCAATGCTTTATCCATTGAGCCAAACCGGTTTTGGCATAACTTACTCTTCTGATATCAAGACAGAAGCTTCTAGTTTCCTACTAAGCATTCATTTACAGAATTGCTAGAGAGTCTTTAGGTTAGTTTAACTGATCCATCAGTGTGCACAACAACTATTCTCCAAACTCCTGAACCCAAAGGAGGATTTAGTTCAGTTCTAGCTGTCTATGTACCAGACATTTATCGCACCATTGTTGATAATATAGGGCCTGCCCAGTAGCACACCATCTACCATTCCCCACTGTGTTTCAACAGAGAATTCACTTGCAATGTGGTCTCTGGATTTTCTCAGAGTTGGGTGAAGGAATGAAATGGAACATTCCCTTCAGGGACCAACCATGACTCATTTGATTCTGCACACTGATAAATAAATTGTCTCAGAGATGTTTGAGAGAGTGAATCAGATCTCTGATGAGTGCAGATGGAAGAATGACTAATCTCTGCTAACACACCATTTTCTTATGGTTTCCATTCCCTTATTGTATAGCAGAAGTGGGAATTTTTGTACATTTCATTTTTTTGTTTACTTAAAAACTTTTTTCTGACTTTCTTCTGGTATCAATATTTTATAAAAAGAAAGAGGTGGCTCTGTATTAATTTCAGACAGCAGATTTCAAAACAAGCAGAGCTATTATGAATACAGAGGGGCATTACATAATTATTAAAGGGTCAATTCTGTAAGAAGACATAGCAATCAACATGTATGTGTGTAACAACACACTGTCAAACTATATATGGCAAACACTAATAAAAATAGAAAGAGAAATATAATATATATGCTACCACAGTTGAATACCTCTCTCTCTCTGAAATGTACAGACCAGCAAGTAGAAAATCAGTAAAGACAGTTAAATTCAACAATATCATCAATCAACTGAATACAATTGAAATCTAAAGGCTATTTCATCTAAAAACAACAGAATACATATGAGCAATACCAAGAGAATGATAAGACAAGCCCCATACTGTAAGAAAACATTTTCAAAAGTCACAACTGATAAAGGACTATTATCTAAAGTAAAAAAAGATTAAAACTCGACATTTAGAAACAACCCACTTGGGGATGCAAAGTGCAGCATAGGGAATATACACTATACCTTTGTAAATAACTTTGTAATAACCATGTATAATGTCAGGTGGGTGCTGAAAATATTGGGGGATCACTTTGTAAAGTATATGATTGTCTAACCACTTGAAACTAATAAAAATGATATTGAATGCAAACTGTAATTGAAAAATGAAATTTATTTATAAGAAAAGAATCCGATTAAAATATGGGCCAAAACATTAACAGACACTTCATTAAGGAAGCTATACAAATGGCAAATAAGCATACGAAAAGGTGTTCCACATCATAGGACATCAGGAAAATCCAAATTGAAACAAGGAGATACACCGCACATGTATTAGAATGACAAAATTCAGAACATTGACAACACCAAATGCTGGTGAGGATATGGAGCAAAAAGAACTCTCATCCAGCCCAGCCAGAGTGGCCCAGTTGATTGAGCATCATCCTATGCACCAAAAGGGTGCCAGTTCAATTCCCAGTCAGGGCACTTACCCAGGTTGCCAGTCAATCCCTGACCCAGTCAGGGCATGTAAGGAAGGCAAACAGTCAATGTTAATCTCTCTCTCTCTCTCTCTCTCTCTCTCTCTCTCTCCCTCCACCCCCACCAAGCATGTCTTCAGATGAGGATTAAAAAATAAATAAATAATAAACATATTTATTAAAAAGAATATAACTCATTCATGGCTGGTAGGGACGCAAAATAGTACAGCTACCTTGAAAAACCATTTGGCTATTTATTGAAAAACTAAACATACTCCTGCAGTATGCTTTAGAAATGGTCTTCCTTGGGATTTACTCAAAGGAATTGAAAATTTATATTCACACAAAAACCTGCACTTGGATGTTTTCGGTAGATGTACTGGTATTCATAATTAATAGAAGTTAGAATCAGACAAGGTGTTCTTCAGTAGGTGCATAAACTATGGCACCTCCAGACAATGGAATATTATTCAATGCTAAAAAGAAATTAGTTATTAGGTCATGAAAGAACATGGATGAACCTTAAATGCATATTGCTAAGTGAAAGAAGCGAAATATGAAAAAAGCATACATATGTTTTCAACTGGATGATATTTTGAGCGAGGCAATGCAGACATGAAAAATAACAGTGGTTGATATAAGTGGCAGTGGGGCAGGGGGATGGGGTGGGGAGACGGGAGAGTGACTAGGCAGAGAACAGAGGATTTTCAGGGCAGTGAAAATATTCTGTAGAATACCATAATGATTGATGTATGTCATTACATGTGTCCAAACCCATAGACTGTACAACACCAGAGTGAATCCTAAGGTAAACTAGGGCTCTGGATTAGTGTGACTTGTCACTGTAGGTTCAGCAACATGTACCAGTCTGGAGGGGGATATTGACAATGGAGTTTGGCCATATAATTGTAGAGTTAGGGGGTGTGTGTGAAATCTCTGTACCTTTTCCTTAATTTTGCTGTTAATCTAAAACTGCTCAAAAAAATAATCAATATAAAATAAATTATTCTCAGGTTGTATATGTTTCTCAGCCTGTCAAAAGGGTATACAGCACAAGAAAAGGTTAAAAATACCTGACATAGAATATGTGTTACAAAAAGATTGTTTTCTTGATAACATACAAATAAAATTTTCCTTTCATAAGCAATATGTGAAAAGTAAGAAAAATATAAAGTATCACCAAGGAAACAGAACTCTAAAGAAAGAGTAGATATATCTGATTTTCAGGACCCTAAGGAGCCAGGGCAGTGTTTTCTAAGAGAGTAGCAAGGATAAAAGATCATTTTAATAGTGGCCAGTTAGATGAGATTGGGAGATGAAGTGATCTCAGGGAGGTTTGGGAAAAACAGGATTGAACACACATCACAAGAAAAGAAAAATGTATATTTTGGGTTATTTTTTAGTCTGAACATCAGCATATGTTTCTTCATAAAGCTTAGGCTATGATGGTGCTATTTATTTTTTTTAAAGTCACCACAAAACTCTTTCCTGCTTTAAAAGAAAATTGAAATAACCAAGCTATAATGCTCAGAATGTAGTAACTTGTTCAAAATATCTAAGATAGATAAAGAAAAAATATCCTAACTTCATATTTCCTAGGCATTTTAGCTCTCTAATCCTTGGTTTTATTAGTTCAAATTCTTGCCAAGAAAATAACTTCACTAGTATCATTATTATTTTTTAACCATATTTTAATTGAATTTTTTTTTTCAGAGAGAAAGGGAGAGGAACAGAGATCTAGAAATATCAAAGTGAAAGAAACATCGATCAGTTGTCTCCTGCACTCCTCCCACTGGGGATTGAGCCCACAATTAAGGTACATGCTATGCACCGGAATTGAACCTGGGACCTTTTAGTCTGCAGCTAGACACCCTGTCTACTGAGGCAAACCAGTCAGGGCCCTAGGGTAATTATTGATAAAGTACATGGAACCAGGTGACTAATTATTTTACTAAGTTTGCTTGACTAGTACTTATATCTGAGCGTTCATTAAAAGAGAATTCTTTTTTAATATATATATTTTGTTGATTTTTTTACAGAGAGGAAGGGAGAGTTAGAAACATCGATCAGCTTCCTCTTGCACACCCCCTACTGGGGATGTGCCCGCAACCAAGGTACATGCCCTTGACTGGAATTGAACCTGGGACCTTTCAGTCTGAAGGCTGATGCTCTATCCACTGAGCCAAACCAGTTTCAGCTAAAAGAGAATTCTTTTTATTTTTTTTTATTTTTTTTTCTTTTAAACTAAATCTTTATTGTTCATATTATTACAAATGTTCCTCATTCCCCCCCCCCAATTGCTCCCCTACACCAAGTTTCCATTCAATTCTCTGCCCTTTCCCCATCCCCCATTGTCCTCAACCATAGGTGCAGTTTATGTTCAGTCTCTTCCCGCCCCCCCTCCCCATTTCCCCGAGAATCATCAGTCCACTCCCCTCCCATACCTCTGATTCTATTATATTCACCAGTTAATATTGTTCATCATGATTTTTACTTCCCTTGGTTTTTAGACTCACTTGTTGATAGTTATGTGTTTGTTCATAGTTTTTATCTTTATTTTCTTCCTCTTCCTAAAGAACCCCTTTTAGCAATTCATATAATTCTGGCTTGGCAGTGATGAATTCCTTTAGCTTAAATTTATTTGTGAAGCTCTTTATCTGGCCTTCGATTCTGAGTGATAGCTTTGCTGGGTAGAGTATTTTTGGCTGTAGGTTCTTGTTATTCATCACCTTGAATATTTCTTGCCATTCCCGTCTGGCCTGCATGGTTTCTGTTGAGAAATCAGCTGACAGTCGTATGGGTGCCCCTTTATAGGTAACTACCTGCTTTTGTCTTGCTGCTTTTAATATTCTCTCTTTGTCTTTAGCTCTTGGAATTTTAATTATGATGTGTCTTGGTGTGGTCCTTTTTGGATTCCTTTTGTTTGGGGTTCTGTGTGCTTCCTGGACGTGTAAGTCTATTTCTTTCCCCAGGTGGGGGAAGTTTTCTGTCACTATTTCTTTCAATATGTTTTCGGTATCATGCTCTCTGTCATCTTCTGGGATGCCCATAATTCCGATGTTGGTTCGCTTGAAGTTGTCCCAGAGGTTTCTCACACCATCTTCAACTTTCTGGATTCTCTTGTCTTCTTGCTTCTGCGGAGGAGTGTCCTCTGGCTCTTTATGTTCCAAATATTGGACTTGATTCTTGCAATCTTCCAATCTGTTTTTAGGACTCTGTATAATATTTTTTATTTCAGAGAATGTATTCTTTATTTCTAGTTGATCCCTTTTCATATCCTCATAGGTCTCATTTATTTTATCCGCCTTTTCTAAGAGATTGTTGAACAACCTTATAAGTGTGGCTTTGAACTCTATATCCTGTCGCTTTTTGTCCTCCATTTCTTTCGTTTGTGATTTGTTTCCAGGTTTTGGCATTTTTGCTGCTTCCCTGAGTTGGTAGGTTGGGAGGATCAGCTGTGTCTATGCCAGGAGACAACCTTATTCCACTAGACTTGGAAACCTGCAAAAGCCTCTCTGAGTTCAGCTTGGATGGGGTGGAGTTTCAGGGTGGAGCCTACAGCCTTGGCTTCCGGTTAGCCCCGCCCTCGGAGGTTCCTGAGTCTCAGAGTTCCTCAGTGTCCTTTGGTACTCGCTGCAAGCACCTCTGAGAGAAAGGCGCCTTAGAGCTTCGCCCGCTACCAGACAGTGTAGTCTCTCCCCCAACATGCCCACACTGGGGTTCAGAGCAGTTGGAAGTGGGGTTAAGAACAGTCCGGAGCTTATGTCTCCTTCCCGCTAGGGCAATCTCGCGGCCCAAACAACAGTCTGTCCTCTGTGCGCGCAATGTGCGCGACTCAGGGGCTCTGCTTTTAGCTCCCCTGAGCTTCTGTCTTACAGCCCAGATTCCCCCTGTATGAGGCTGGAGTCCGAGGGTTTTGCCCAGGACTGGGGTTCAGTGCAATCAGAACTGGGGCTCAGCACATTCCTGAACTTTTGAGTCCTTCCCGCTGGGGCAATTCAGCAGCTCAGCGAACAGTCCCTCCTCTGCACGCAATGTGTGCGACTCCGGGGCTCTGCCTTTGGCCGCCGCTCCGCTGAGCTTCCGCCTTACAGCCCAGATTCCCTCTGTATGAGCCTGGGACCCCAGGGTCTCGCCCAGAACTGGGGATCAGTGCAGTCGGAGTTGGGGTTCAGCACAGTCCGGAGCTTTTATCTCCTTCCCGCTAGGGAACGCCAGCCAGGCACTCAGCCGCCCCTCCTCTCCGGCTCCGTCCTCTCCCCGCGCGTGCACCGTGCCTCCGTACCTTAGGCTTTTACGGCTCCTCTGGTTTTCCTTCTGGTTTTCTCTTTCCTTCTAGTTGTAAAATTCCCAGTCAGTCAACTTTCCTGTAGTTCTGGATAGTGTCCACTCTATATTTTAGTTGTATTTTTTGAAATTGTTGAGTGCGGCTGCAGTTAGGCTTTTACCTCTGCCGCCATCTTGTTGTTGATCTAAAAGAGAATTCTTATTGTGTCACAAATTAATTTCTAAATTATGTACATTAGTGCTTGCTATATTTCTAGAGTAAAAGTAACTTCAAAGGAAGTTATTATTTCACAAATATAAGTTTAATGATGAAGAGCATTTAAGAAACAACAGGGAATGGGAATGGAATTCATTTTTGTAAGCTATGGTATCTTTGAGTACAGAATATGAACGATTCAGTCATCTTCCATGGACAAAAGTCCTTCCAAAGTAATCAAGTCCTAAATGTCAAATCAAAATAGTTTGCCGTAGCCTCATTGAAATGTTCTGTCCTAAAGGATGTTCTGACTGGTAGTAAATTTAATAAAGTTTAGAAATGTCAAGTTGAGTTTTAATTTCAAGTTTGTATCTACTAGAGTGTAATGTGTTACAAATTCAATATATTCAAACCACACTTCAGCTTTTGAGATTTTAGCAATAAGGACTACAGAGAGCAAAATAATCAGGACTCTATTCTTCTTATGTCCTTCAGAAATTCAAAGAATTTATCTGAACTACAAAACTGTCAAAGTTATTTTAAAATTTTATTTAAAAATAAAAATAATGACATAGATTTATAGTCTACAAGTCAACCTGCTTCTTATGATATCTGATAATTAGGCTTAATTTTTAGCTTCTAAGCTAGACAAAAATATGATAAAAATAAAATTAAAAACATGGTAAAACTTCAATATATCAATTAAACATCTACCTATTCTATAAAAGATATAAAAGATATTATTTTTCAGAAAACATTTAACAACCTTACCCAAGAACAAAAGTTATGTATGTGGTTGATACAAATGAATTAATAAATTGATATTTGAATATCTTGAACAATTATATCCACAAATAAGAGGCATAATTTTTGCATAGGCAAAACAATTGGTCTGGCGAATTAATTTACAAAATTTAAGCATTTGATTTGGCACCTATCCTATATAATAAAAGCCTAATATGCTAAGTGTCCAGTCGTCCTTTCAACTATTCAAAGTGTAATATGCGAATGACATGCTAAGACCACTCAATCTCTCACGATGATGTGCACTGACCACCAGGGGATAGACAGTTGACTGGTTGACCAGTCACTATGTTGTACACTGACCACCAGGGGGAAGATGCTAAATGCAGGAGCTTCCCCATGGTGGTCAGTGGAAAAATTGTTAAAATCAAGTTTTTCAGAGATTTGGAAATTAATCAACAACTTGTAAAAATACACAGATCATTTAGTTACTCAAGAAAAAGGGCTAGATTTCATAAAGAGCCATCCTATATTTTTGGGGGGAATGGCAGGGTATTATAGTAATAGTAATAAGGATAAATACAATATTGAATAAGTATCAAAGTGTGGAATTGAAGTGTGATATCTGAAAGTATGGAATGTAATGTAAACAAACTGATAAGCACCCTTGAGTGACCTGTATGTAGGAAGTAGATAAAGTGATCTGTACCCCATATGTAAGACCAATAGGAGGCTCCTGGGACCCACTGATAAGATATACTGAAGACACGTCTGAGCACTGACGACACATAAAAAGAGCAAGTTCCACAGAAGATCAGAGACGTTCTTTCTGCTCCTCCACAGAGGGTTGCTCTCCACTTCCCCTGCCTGCACCAGTCAAAGCTCTGCCCAAGTTGCGAGCCCCGAACCCTGAGCCACGGACTGTGAACCATCGCAAAAGGCCTCAACTCAAGCCAAGCTGCAACTGCAATGTCCTCCATGAACCATGTATGTCTGTGAGTGCAAATCTGACCAAAGTCTGGAACCCACCAGGACTCTGGTAAATAAACCGTGAGTGATTCGTGCATTGCATGTTTGTCTCCTGTGTAATTTATGCTCAGTAGATTGTTAAGTACCTAGGGTCATACGTGCCAGATTTCTGGCTGAGGCACCCTAGGTCACATGTGCATACATCCCTTATGTAATTATTGGGACACAGGGAGGAAGCAGGAAATGGAAGGACATTTTGTTATGTTGCTAAGGACCTTGGGATTGCAGAATCAAAAACAGAAGCACTAAAAAAAAATGAGGAGCAGGTCTAAGATGGAAGTCAGCCATTCCCCAAGGACTCCCAGACTGTGAGAGGACACAGGACAGGCTGAGGAACCCCCATTCCACCCCCAAGTGCACTATATCATGCACCAGGCCTCTAGTGCTAATATAATCTAGCCTTACAAAAAAATCTCAATTTGAATTTATGTTGTTATGCACAATAAAGATAAAGATAAAATCATAACTTACCTGTCAAAAGTGTTTTTATTTTGTATTATTTACTGTTATTTGGTATTGTTTAAAGACACTGTTCCAATCATTTCTTCAATACTGCTTTATTTGATTCTGCAATCCCAAGGTCCTTAGCAACATAACAAAATGTCCTGCCATTCTCTGCTTCCTCCCTGCCATTCCCCCCCCCCCCCCCCAAAATATAGAAAGGCTCTTTATGAAATCAAGCTCTTTTTCTTAACTAACTAAATGGTCTGTGCATTTTTATAAGATGTTGATTAATTTACAGACCTCTGAAAAACTTGATTTTTTTTATTGTCTAGAGTTTTACATATGTCTCCTTTTTACCAATTGACACTCCCTCCACAGACATTCCCACCCCAGGCAAGCCCCCACCATCCCAGAGTCTGTGTCCATTGGTTATGCTAATATGTATGCATGCAACTCCTTTGGTTGCTCTCTAACAACCCCTTCCCCTACCATTTGTTTCTGGATCTATTCTTGATCATCAAATTATGTTGATGATTATATCATACATATGATTGAGATCATGTGATATTTATCTTTCTCCGACTGGCTTATTTCACTTAGCATAATGCTCTCCAGTTCCATTCATGCTGTTGCAATTGGTAAAAGTTCCTTCTTTTTTATAGTGGCATAGTCTTCGATTGTGTAAATGTACCACAGTTTTTTAATCCACTCATCTGCCGATGGGCACTTTGGCTGTTTCCAAATCTTTGCTATTGTAAATTGTGCTGCTATGAACATAGGGGTGCATATGTCCTTTCTGATTGGTGTTTCTGGTTTCTTGGAATATAGTCCTAGAAGTGAGATCACTGGGTCAAATGGGAATTCCATTTTTAATTTTTTGAGGAAACTCCATACTGTCTTCCACAGTGGCTACACTACTTTGCATTCCCACCAGCAGTGCACAAGGGTTCCCTTTTCTCCACATCCTCACCATTTTTTGTTGATTTGTTGATGAAAGCCATTCTGACAGATGTGAGATGGTATCTCATTGCTGTTTTGATTTGCTTCTCTCAAATGATTAGTGACTTTGAGCATGTTTTCATATGTCTCAGGGCCTTCTGTATGTACTCCTTCGAAAAGTTTCTATTTAGATCCTTTGCCCATTTTTTGATTGGATCATTTAACTTCCTTTTATTAAGTTGTATGACTTCTCTGTAAATTTTGGAGATTAAACCCTTATCTTAAATATCACTGACAAATATATTCTTCATGCAATGGTGTTCTTGTTATTTTGTTTATGGTTTCTTTTGCTGTGCAGAAGCTTTTAATTTTTGATGTAGTCCCATTTATTTATTTTCTCTTTAGTCTCCATTGCCATAGGAGGTGTATGAGTAAAGATATTCCTGTGACATATGTCTGAAATTTTGATGCCTATGGAGTCTTGTAGGATTTTTATGGCTTCTTGTCTTACCTTTAAGTCCTTTAGCTATTTTGAGGTGTGTTGTGTGTGTGTGTGTGTGTGTGTGTGTGTGTGTGTGTTTATCCCATTATATTTATCCCATTTTTACTATGTTTATTTTGCCCTTTTCCCTCCACTTTTGAAATTAAGTATTTTTAGGCATTTTTATCTCTTCTGTTGGCTAAATAGTTATAACTATATTTTGTTATTTTAATAATTAAATACACATTATAGTATTCATCTTTAAATATTCATACATAGTATTTTATATGTATGATTTATCAAGAAAGGGTGGCCCAGTTCACAAAATATGTGCAAAGAACTCAGCCATTTGCAGTTCCAGCTTCCTCTGGAAGGTTGTTTGAATGATCGTCCAAATGGTCTTTCTGTTGTTGGGTCTAATTAGCATATTTGCTCTTTATTATTAGGATCATTTGTAAGACCTGAAAATTACTTATTTCTTCTTTTTTAATTTTTATCTTTAAAAATATTTTTTAATTTATTTTAGAGAGGAAGGGCAGAGGAGAGAGACAGAAACATCAATGATAAGAGAGAATTACTGATTGGCTGACTCTTCCATGCCCATTACTGAGATTGAGTCTACAAACTGAGCATGTGCCCTGACCAGTGATTGAACCAATACCTCCTGGTTAATAGGTCAACACTCAATCACTTAGCAATACTGGCTGAACAATAGTGTATTTCTCTTTGTCTCTCCCAGTTTTTATGCTATTGTTAACATTCATTTTTTTATATGTTTCTTTGTGGGGGATAGATGCAGACAACTGTTAAAATCTTTTATCCTATAGCAAAATTCTAAAAAAGAGAGAGAATAACTTTACAAAACAATTTTACTTATCTTTAATAAAAATTGCACAATTGCTAAATATGTCTTTGAGTTTAGCCAGTCTTTAGTATGGTTTCCTATTATTAGATTCTTTTCTGATGAAAAGGCAGAATTTGCTTTTCTTATAATCATAACAAGTGCTTATTTGACTTTGCTGGTCCTTTTCCTAGCATGAAAAATGTCTCTCTGCTGGAGGCTCTCAATTAAATGTCAGTTTTAGCAGCATCTTCTTTTCCTTGGGATATCAGCATATAAGCTCTTACACTCTATACCATTTTTTTTCACTATCTGATGAAGTCTTCCTTCCACAAAGGAAGAAATGCTACCTCTGAATTGTAGAAAGAATAGTTTATACTACATTAAAAAATGTATTTTCATTCAGTCACTTCATTCAAATGCCTACTTCCCTGAAGAGAAAAATAATCCTAATTTGATGTTCATTAAATATGTCTTATTTTTTTAAGTGTTACTAGCTATATAAGAATATTCAAAAAAGTATACATTTCTTCCTTGACAAGGTAAACTTTTGATTACCATTTTGATATAGCTCATTTCCTTAAATTTTCCTGTATAATATTTAATATCTATTACAAACTTGAATTATAAGGCATCAAGAAAAAGTATAATTTCCTGTGAAATTATTAATTCATTGGACAGTAATTCTAATGTGTAATAGACACTTATTTAATTAAACTCAGCCATGAGGGAAGATATTGTTTTCATACTCCACGTGTTATTATGTTAATATATACATAATTCATTTGATAATATGTTTTTATTAAATTCTCTATTTTCTATGAAAGGAAAATTTTGTTATTTTCTCATAAATACTAGATCAAAGGTTTTCTCATTTATTTAAGATTAGTTTTTCTTCAAAGTTCTGTTATTATTCCTAAGATTTAGAAAGCATAAATGCATTTTCCAAGTTTACAAATGCAAATAGCAAAACTTAAATTCAAATCAAGTGTGTTCAAATGCAAAGCCCTAATCATTTGCCATTAATATGTTTCATATTTTATAGAGTTATTTATATTATTATTAAAGTAATAAAAACAGGTTTCTATTAAAATGTATACTGCTCATGTAAATTCACCCATAAATCACTAGTAGTCAAATCTCAGAGGGAAGGCAAGAGTGAGTGGGTGAAAAGAGATCAACCAAAGAACTTATATGCATATATGCATAACCCATGGACACAAAAAATAATGTGGTGAATAGTGGAGTCAAGGGTGGGCTAGAATGGGTCAATGGGGAAGGAAAGGGGACATATGTAATATTTTCAACAAGATTGAAAAAACAAAACAAAAAATATATTATGAAAGAAATGTTACTAAATGAAAAAAGCCAAGTGCCATAGGCATGTATATTGTGTTATTCTTTATTTAAGAAATAAGGAAAAATAATGAACATAATAATTTACTATTAAAAATAAATAAATTCACTTATCTCTCATTTAATAGGAATCATTATTTCTTTCTTATAAACCTACTAGAGGCACAGTGCACAAATTTGTGCATGGGTGGGGTCCCTCAGCCTAGCTGTGATAGGGGCCACTGATTGGAGGGAAGGACCACAGGAGTTTGGCTGGCTGCTGGAGTTTGGCTATGGGAGCACACTGACCACCAGGGGGCAGTGCCTGCATTGAGCATATTTCCCCTGGTGTTTAGTATGCATCATAGCGACCAGTTGACTGGTCATTCCACTGACCAGTTGTAATGGTAGCTTAGGCATATATATATAGTAGATCTCAGACTTTACATGCATGCTTTTAAGCAATAGCCAGAGGGCAAGACAAGAATGCTGATTGGTCTTGTTTTAAAGTCATGACCTTGAATCTCAATAGGACTTTAATAATTTCTCAACTCTGCTTATTCTCCTACTCTTCTGAAATAATGTTTTATTTTCTCTTTACAAATAATACATCTCCTCCAGTTTTCTTTCTAATCTAATAATTGTTATTTTAGTAAGAGAAATAAAACAATCAGAAGGGAATTTCTACCAGCTCCCATCCTTGTATCTACCCACCTATAATTGTACCTATACTATAATTTGGCTTCTCTCCTGTTATATAGTCCTACCAAGGGCAACCTCTCATTTATAAACTAGATTTTGTTACAATTTTCTAAATCAAAGACATTTGCCAGCATTTCTACCTCCTGTCTCTAAAATTTCTGTATCTATTGGATCATACACATTAACATATAATCAATGCACCTATTTCACCTATAGTTAAAATATTTCTTGTCTCATTTCTACTGCCACCATTCCTCATTTCTTTGTTCCTGTTAGTAGAGTAACATACTTTGAAATAATTGCCTGTATCCCATCACCAGTTCCACTTTCCACATAAGTTTATATTTAATCAATGCTTGGTTCACATCATTTACATTGAGTCTCTTATAAGATGTGGTGTATTTATATTGTTTCAAATTAGTTAAGGCAAAACTACCTACCTGCATGATTTTGAGTTATGGGTCATGATAAACATTTTATTCAAGATTTGGATGATGAAAATAAAGTAGGAGCCACATTTGTTTTACACAAGGCATGAGACACTCTGGTAATCTACATGCTGTCAATTACCTTCTGGCTCACTTTGCTAGCTTTCTTACAGCAACTCCAGTTCCCTCTGTTATCTCCTTCAGTCTCCCTGGTTCCATGGTCAGGTACTTGCTCAGTGACAGCTTCTCTCACAGTACACCTATACTATGGAAGGTGGAGGCTAGGACCTAGAGAGGCAATGTGAGGATTAGTTGACCTTATTGAGTTCTGCTTATATTTGTAGGTTTTAGTTTGAACTTTTTTCTTTAGTTTCATATTCATCCTTTTCTAACTGCCTGTTCATTCAGCTAAAATAAAGATAAATTCTTTGGGGGATGGGGACAAGTTGGGAGAGGTAAATGGAGAGTTAGGAGGTGTATGTAATACTTTCAATAATAAATAATTTAAAGAAAAATAATTTCAGCTATAAGAAAACAGGAAAAAAAGTAAATTCTTATAATAAAGCTACTTATTTGCATGCAATCTATCTGTTTATCATTTATCTATCTATATTGACACTAGAGAACCGGTGGACAGATTTGTGCACTGGTGGGGTGTGTGGCCTATGGGGATTGGCCTGCTGTGGGAGAAGCTGATCCTCCTAGTCAACTGAATGGTGCTCCCACTGTGGGAGCGCACTGACCACCAGGGAACAACCCCTGCATTTGGTCAGTGCACATTGTAGCGACTGGTTGACCAGTTATTCTGGTTGTTTCACTGTTCGGTCAGTGGGCTTTCATATATATATATATATATATATATATATATATATATATATATATGTGTGTGTGTGTGATCTGCTTAGACATCTATCTATATATGTATCTCTGTTTTTTTCTTGTGTGCTATTCTTTGGTTTATTTTTTGTTTATTGTTAGATTTATTTAATTATTTATTTTTCTTTGACATTGATTAATAAAATTATATAGAGTTCTGGTGTACATTTCTATACTACATCATCTATATATTGTGTGTTCATCACTTCATCTTTTATTTTTCTTGTACATAATGTATCAGCAGCAGCATATGACATTGCTTATTTCATTCTCCATTATAAACATTGCATGGCATCTAGAAAATTTCAATATTTATGATTGAATAATATCCATTTCAGTTCCATTTAATAATTTCCTTTTTTTCTTGATATATTAATATTAGAGCATCTCAAAATGCCATCCTTGGATTGTTTCTTTATCTGTAGTTACAGCCCTTGTCAGATCCAATCCCCAAATCTTACATACAATCTATATACACTGGAAACCCTAACATTTATAGTTCTAAACTTTTTGTCTCTTTACCTTAAACTCCTTTATTCAAAAGCTTACTTGCGATCTACAGTTAGATGTCTAAAATGCACTTCAAAACAAATTATCCTAAAACTTAACTACTAATCTAACTTCTTCAAGCTCATGTCTCACAGTGTTCCTCCATCACTTATTGATGATTTGATAACTTTGATTTCTCTGACTCAAAACGTGAAGCCACCCTTCACTCCTCTCTATTACACAGCTCTTACATTCAAATAGGAAATCCTGTGGTTCCACCTATTGTGTCTAGAGTTTGACCATTTCCAACCACTTTCTCTGCTACCATGTTGGTTGAAGCCACTACTGCTTTACTTGGGTTATTACAAAACGATCTGACCACTTATTCTGATCCAATCCTTGTCACCCTTTAGTCCACTATCAATACACCAGCCAGAGTGGTGGAGATATATGGCAAATCATGTATATTTTCCTTATCTATCCAAGTTCCAGAAAATGGTCAATGAGTTTAATTTTGTTCCTAGTAGTCCATAAAAAATATAAATTATGATTATAGAAATAACAAAATTTCTGTATAATCTATATAATAAAAGCCTAAGTGACCATTAAGGTGGAACAACCAGAACAACCAGTTGCTATGATGTGCACTGACCACCAGGGGGCAGATGCTCAATGCAGGAGCTTCCCCCTGGTGGTCAGTGTGCTCCCACAGAGGGAGTGCTGCTCAGCCAGAAGCCGGGCTCACCGCTAGCAAGCACAACAGCAGAGGCAGGAGCCTCTCCCACCTGCACAGCAGCAATAAGGAGCAGTGGTAAGGAGTAGTGAGCAGGCAGACAGTAAGGAGCAAGGAGTCCCATTCCCATCTGAGAGATGTCTGACTGCTGGCTTAATCTGGGGCTGTTTGGGGTGGCTTAGGCCCAATCCCCACAGGGAGTGGGCCTAACCTGGTAGGTGGACATCCCCCGAGGGGTCCAAGACTGCAAGAGGGTGCAGGCCAAGCTAAGGGACCCCCTTACGAATTTCATGAACCGGGCCTCTAGTTTTATATCATAAAGAGGTAATATGCAAATTGACCCTCATGCCCTTGCACAAGATGGCCACTCCCATGCAGTCAAAAGATGGCTGCCACAAAATGGCGGGCAGGGGAGGGAAACTGTGGGCAATCAGGTTAGCAGCAGAGAGCAATTAGGGGCAACCAGGCCAGTGGTGGAGGACAGTTGGGGGTGACCAGGCCTGCAGGGAGGGGAGGGCAGTTAGGGGGCACCAGGCCTGCAGGGGAGAGCAGTTAGGGGCAACTAAGCCAGCAGGGGAGGACAGTTTTGGGTAACTGGGTCAGCAGGGGAGGGAGGGCAGTTAGAGGTGACCAGGCCATAGGGGAAGGCAGTTAAGGGTGACCAGGCTAGTGGGGAGGGCAGTTGCGGGATAGCAGGTTGGTAGGGGAGTGATTAGGGTGTGATTAGGCTGGCAGGCAAAAGTGGTTATGGGCAATCAGACAGGCAGGCAGGTGAGTGGTTGAGAGCCAGCAGTCCTGAATTGTGAGAAGGATGACTGACTGCCAGTTTCAGACTGATCCCACAGGATTGATCTCAACTCACAGAGTCCAAAACATAGAATATGAAAGAAAGGAAGAGGAAGAGAAAAGGCAGGAGAGAAGGAGGAGAAGGAGGGTGAGGAGGGAAAGCACTCAATACTTTATATATCAGGTGACAATGAATAGTGGTCCCTGAGAGATGGGAAACAAAAGAAATGAGCTTTAATATTGACCCGTCTCTTTGCCTAGAGAAAGTTTCCAGGCCATGGTGCAGGAAGAGGAACCCCCGGCAGTGTTTAGTAGTCTCTCTATACTGAAGCAACAGAGATAAAGCCTGGAAACAAAAATAACTAGAGTTTTCAGGTTAAAAAAAAAGAGGAGGAAAATATACAGAGATATGATTCCAGCAATCTACAAAGTATTCAGTTGAGTATTGATTGATACATGTATTTGAAGAACTGGAAAAATCACCTTTAGAACAAACATACTTTCGTCCTGCCAAACATAACTAATAATATAGACTCAAAAGTCAAACTATTTTAAGTAACTTTGCTATGTCCCCGAACATAGCTCTAGCAATATTTTAGAAATTAAAAATATACAGCACCCAACAAAGTAAAGTTCAGAATGTGTAGTCTACCAGGCATGTAGAGAAGAAGGACAATACAATATTTAAGTTAGTGATTACTTACGTGATATAAGAATAATAAAACAGTTATGAGTGGGTTCCACATATTCAAGACATAAAGGAAAAATTTAATATATTAAGACTATGACATATAAACAAGACAATCAAACTTCTGGAGATGAAAACTGCACCATCTCAGAGGGTGGGTCTGATAAGGGGACATCTATTTCAGCCACTGAGTATGGCTGGTCTTGGATTTCCATCTGAAATAACTAAAAAGAAGAGAGAAAAAAAGAGGTGAAACAATTGTTTTCAAGACACTAAACATTAAGAGAAAATATAGGAAATAAACAAGGTGAGCCCTACAATTGTCTCCCTGTCTTGGGGGAGTTTGCAGGCAGAGGGTGAAAGAGAAAGACATTAGGTAGAGCCAAGTGGTCTCCCCAACTAGAACAGACAGAACTGAAAGTCTGGAAACACAAAGGGAACAGAATTTCACTGAGAGGAAACCCTACTGACATGTACAGTATCTTCTAGAAATATTCAGCAGAGTTCTGATCAGATTTTGGATTTAAAGGAGCAGTGCAGAGAGAAAAACATTCAAAATCATTACTAGGGAGTGCACCCAGCATTCACAAAGGGTCATGAATAGTGAGTGTCTTCTCCCACAAGCCAGATTTGAAAACCTTGTAATTTACTTCATTGTTGGGCAGGTTGTTCAGAAAGGTGAGTATTTGTTTAGTAGTGGGGTGAAACTCATCCCAGATTAAAAGTTGCTCTGGTCCAATATACTAGGACAGTGGTCGGCAAACTGCGACTTGCGAGCCATATGCGGCTCTTTGGCCCCTTGAGTGTGGCTCTTCCACAAAATACCATGTGCAGGCGTGCACATACAGTGAGATTGAAACTTCGTGGCCCATGTGCAGAAGTCAGTTTTCGACTTTCAAAAGAAATTTCAATCATAGCACTGTTAATATCTGGCTCTGTTGACTAATGATTTTGCCAACCACTGTATTAGGTAATTAAAGCATTACTAAAAAGAAAGAAAAAGTTTATTTTCAATTTCTTTTTTAAACTGTAGGAATGCAAAATTATCCACCACCCAAAGAGGTAAAGTTTATAATGTTAATATGCAATAAACAATGATCAGGTATTCACAATAGCAGAAACATATGACACAAATGAGTAAAAGCAATCAGGACAATAAACTCAGTACCAATACTGATATAAGAATTAGCAGAGAAGCACATTTAAAAGTTATTTTAACTGCATTATATATGTTTAAAACATCAGAGAAAAGATTAAACATTTTAAAATAAATGCTTGGAAAATTGTTCTTAAAATTCCAAATCAAATTTCTAAAGATTAGAACTTAATGTCTATAATTAAAATATATACTAGATTGGATTAATGATAGATATTGCAGGGGGAAAAGTATGCTTGAAGATAGAGCAATAGAAAGTATCAATAGAACAATTGAAAATGATGCACATAGAGAAACAAAACTCCTGATAAATGAACAATTTTTAGAGGCCTATCACATGTGTACTGGGAATCCCTAAAAGAAATGAGAAAACAGGAGAGAAACAAATATGAAGAAATAATGAGCAAAACTTAACAAATTTAATAAAACTATAACCCTACGGATCCAAAAAGCTTAATGAATTCCAATCACAAAAACAAAATCAAAAACATAAAACCATGGAAACTCCAAAGCATACAGTAATCATTTCTTAAAATCAAGGGTAAAAAAATACATTTTAAATAGGCAGATAAAAAAACAGACATTATGGAAGGAGGGATAAGATAAGGGAAGAGTAGAATTCTTACAAAATGTGTGTCAGACAAAAATATTTTGGCAACATCTTTAAATCACTGGAAAACAAATTTATTATCTTAGAAGTACATGTCAGAAAAAATATATTTCCAAAAGAAAGACAAAATAAAGAACTTTACAGATATACAAAGGCCAAAAATATTTATCACCAGTAAACCCATGTTGCCATAAATGTTAGTGGGAGTTCTACAGGCAGAAATAAAATCTTACTCTCCACAATGGAGTAGAGTATTGGGAATAGTAACACAATGAGTACAATAAAAATATTGACTGTTTAAACAAAACAATTGTAGTGTTCTGGTGTTTATAGCTTATTTAGAAATAAAATATATGACAAACAGCACAAAGGTCGGAAGCAGAAAAATAGAATGTTATAAGTTTTTCATAATAAATCTGAAGTGATATAATTACTTGATGATTAATGTGATAACTAAACTATAAAATGTATACTTAACTCTACAATAGTTAAATAACAAAATAAATGTACAGCTAATAATCCAAAAACATATGAGAAAAAGAAAACAAATTGCAAGAATATAGATTTGTAATTATATCAATAATCACTTTAAAAGGTAATTAGTTTAAAAACTCCTTGAACATCTAAGATTGTAAGAATAAATAAAAAGACATAATCCAATGATATGCTGCTTTAAATTTAGTTATTTAAAGTTAGCTATTAAAAAGATCAACAATTTTGATAATGACTAAGAAGAAAGAGAAGACTCAAATTTCTAAAGTCAAAAATTAAAGAAGAGACATTGCTTTTACTTTTGAGAAATGGAAAATATTATAAGGGAAGACTATGAACAACTGTATAGATACTAATAAAATTACATAACTGAGATGAAATGAGCAACTTTCTAAAGAGAAATGACCCAAAAAACACTACAATATTTTAATAGAAGTACAAATAGAGACTGAATTACTAACTTAAAAGCCATCTCATAAAGTTGAGTCTAAATCTAAATAATTTCAGTGAATTCTACCAAATACTTAATTAAGAATGCCAATTTTTGAGAATTACTTCCAGAAAACATACTGATAGGTTCACTTCACCACTCACTTGATGAGGCTCGCTAGTATCATCCTGAAGCCGAAACTAGACAACAAATCTATCTCCACTAATAAAAGAGAAACATGCAAATTGACCATCACTCAACTAGACCCACCAGCCAATCAGGATCTGGTATGCAAATTAATACAACAAAGATGGTGGTGGCTATAGAGCTGGAGTGAGCAGGAGGCTTGGGTTGCCCCTGACAATGGAGGAAGCCAAGCTTCCTGCCCACTCTGGCCAGCCCTGGACTCTACTCAAGGCTACAAAGTTTTAATTAAGTAAAGATAAATAAATTCCAGGTATCTGCTTCCAGCTGGCATTGGCCTCTGCTCAGGAGGTGCTGGGGGGAAAAAAAGAAAGAAAGAAAAAGAAAAACAAAAAAGGAGGGGATGGGAGGTTGGGTCACCAGTGAGTGTGGCTAGCCTGAAAATAGCCCTCAGCTTCTCACCAAGTCTGGCCAGGCATCCTAGCATGACCCTCACCCTGAATGGGGTGTGGCCAGCATGCAAACAGCCATCAACCCCTCACCCAGGCTGGCCACACCCTCATGGCCAAATCCATGTAAATGTGTAGTCAAACGTCCCTTGAGGGGTCCCAGATAGGAGAGGGTACAGGTTTGGCTTAGGGACACCGCCGCCCATGCATGAATTTCATGCACTGGGCCTCTAGTATATATATAAAGAGCCAGGATCTGTAACATCCAAAATGACCGAATGGACAACCAAACACCGGAAGTCAGTGGCTGACGACCCAGCACTGACTACTGCTGCTTCAGGCATGGCTACTCTGCACTGACTGCCTAGGGGGCTGCGGATCAGGCATGGGGAAAGGCCCAGAGAGAGAAGCAGGGTTTGATCCGCAGCCTCCATGGCAGATGTTGAACAGTCCTTGACTCTTTCTCTCAGGGCCTGGCCAGTAGCCGGGAACTGCGGATCAGCCCCATCTCTCTGATCAGACCCAGAGATAGGTCCAGAAGAACTTACTATCATAAAAACTGACAAATCAGATTCAAATCTGGGTGAACTTTGAGGAGCCAGTGGCTGCCTAGGAGATGGAGCTTTTGACGCTGACTGGCATAGAAACTGACCAATCAAAACCTAATCTGGGTGAACTGTGAAGGCAGAACCTAAGGTGGGGGCTGAGGAGGGCTTTTAAGGGCAACAGCTGTTTGGTGTAAAGGTATAAAAAAGTGGTTTAATTTTTTAATGACTTGTTTGGCAGTACAGTGCATATGACTGGCTATCAGTCCAGATATAGGGATTATGTATTTTTGTCTGCCAAGAGCATCTCCTTCTGCTGAAAAAGGCTTACCCTCTCCCCCAATTTAAGTAATCCTATCCTATATAATCTAACTATACTAATAAAAGGATAATATGCTAATTAGACCAGGTCAATTGGCCATCTTCCAGACATCTAACTTCCTTCTGGACAAAGCCATGGTGGTGGGGGTCAAGGCAGAGGCATTTAGGGGCAATCAGGCTGGCAGGGGAGGGCAGTTGGGGGTGATCGGGCAGGCAGAAAGGTGAGCAGTTATGATCCAGGGACCCCCAATTGGAGAGGATGGAGTTTGAGCTGAGGGAATACCCCTCCATGCACAAATTTCATGCACCAGGCCTCTAGTCTATAATAATAAAAGCAAAGTATGCTATTTAGATCATACCAAGCTGGGGCAGCAGCTGCCTGGGCTGCGAGGGAGGGATCCAGGGAGCCTCCATGGCTGTGAATACCTACTCTTGCATTAATTTCATACATTGGGCCTCTAGTCAGATATAAAATATTATGAAGCATAATTTATGAATTTCATGAAAATCAAGATAAAACTCAGAGTGAAATAAAAATGGAAACTTTCCTTATAGAAAAGAGCCTTTGTAACAGGAACAAAATTATGATAAAACCAATTGAAATGGTTTATGAATCTTATGAAGTATCTTTTAGAAAAAAATTCTGCCTTTGTGCATTGTAAGTTATGCTAAGAATATGATAACGTCAGTTCATGTTTTATTTGTAATTCTGACACTGTATTATGGCATTTAAATAACTCAAAGTTTAAAATATCCTGTTTTCTGTTTAAAATTTTCTGAAAAGAAGTTTCCCTAAAACTTCTCAAGAGTTGTGATATCATGGGATTTGTTTTATCTGTTCTGAGGGAATCATAGACTGTCCCCCTACTCTACCTTACATGACACTATAATAATTCTCCCAATTGTGACTATCTCCTGGATCCTTGTCTTTGCTATGCCTTGTTTACCACTGTATCTCTACCACACCACATAGGAGACATTTAATAAACACCAGCTGAATGAATAACATGAGTCAATGAATGAATGCATTGTGAGACTCACTCTGGATGGATACAATTGAATAAAACTAATTTCTTCATTATTATCTTTTGAAAATTGTGATTATTTTAGGAAAAATAATATATTTCTGTCAAGAAGTCTTAGATTTGCAGAACTACCACTGTCAGAACATTGTAGTTATTTAAATTATATTCACTGTAAAAAAAAAGAGTAATTAGGCAAATAACTTCATTGGAAATAATTACAAAGTTCCTACATCAGCAGTACTTAAGAAAATGTTAACAAGAGCTTTATTACATTTTTAAGTTCTTTAAATGATAAGTTAGTTATACTAAATTATGATTTTGATTATTCACTATTATCAATAAACCAATCTTAAATTACACCAGAAGGCCAAAGACATGTTACCAAGATTGTCATTTGGAATACTTTCACTGCCCTGGGCCTCTTTGTCTTTCACCAGCTATCTCTAATGATTAATAGTAATAATCATTTGTGTTCATGCTATTAGTCCATATTCAACACTAAAGAATAATTTTGTTCTTCCCTTTTAGATTAGTATATATGAAAACTTACTGGGAATGCTTTATTATAATGCATCATTAATGCAAGTGGAGAGAAAATTATAGTTTAGAGAGCATTCTATATAATAAAGAGGTAATATGCACATTGACCGTCACACCCTCACATAAGATGGCCACCACAAGATGACTGGCAGGGGCAGGCAGTTGTGGGCTATCAGGCCAGCAGGGAAGGGCAGTTAGGGGCAACCAGGCCAGGAGGGGAGGGTAGTTATAGACAACCATGCTGGCAGGGGAGGGGAGTTGGGGATGACCAGGTTGGCAAGGGAAGGTAATTGGAGGCAACTGGGCTGACAAGGGAGGGAAGTTGGAGGTAATCGGGCTGACAAGGGAGAAGTTAGGCATTGATCAGGCTGACAGGGGAATGATTAGGGGATGATCAGGCTGGCAGGCAGAAGTGGTATGGGGCAATCAGGCAGGCAGGCAGGTTGGGAGCCAGCAGTCCTGGATTGTGAGAGGGATGTCCAACTGCTTCTGGGATCAGGCTTAAACTGACATTTGGACATCCCTGAGAGGTCTCAGATTGGAGGGGGTGCAGGCTGGGCTGAGTAACATCCCCACCCCCACCCCAGTGCATGAATTTTGTACACTGGGCCTCTAGTTAAGGAAATAAAGTTTCATTACAGTGGGAAGAGTCTGGGGAAGACTGATGGGAAAGAGTAGTCTGGTTTAATTATCCAAAAGCAGCAGAAATAAAGCTTTCCACTTCAAAAGTAAGACAATTGTCAGATGCATGTCAAGTGTTGAAATCATTTCTGCCTCATCCACTACCTTTAACTTAAAGTCCAAATGATATTCCTATTACCAGTTCTAGAGAAAATGGGAACAGAACAGCTGATTTAAAACTGTTTATTCAGACAAGTGTTCTTGTTGAAACCTCACAACTATGGATATCCAGTATCTTCATTTACTGCATCTCTGGTGGGAATGTAAATTAGTAATATCTTTCAATTTATGGATTTTTAAAATTTCTTGCAGATGTAAAACTTTTTTAAAAAAGAACTTAAAATGAAGAAAATGCAAGCTAATATCTCACTCTATCAAAAATATGTAATTGTGTTTCCTGGTTTTTATTATGGAAGTGTATATCAACATTCTTTTGAAATTTGCCTTAGAACATTTTTTATATGTGATTTCATTTTTTTCTCTAGGCACCTATTAAGTATTTGAATTGATGTTAACCATAAAGTTTTTTACTAATTATATTTCTCCTCTTGTATATGCAATAATCATTTGTCATTTTTTTCAAGAAATCCTGTTATATATTAACACTAAGTCTATTAGGAATACAAATAGTCAAAAATATAGAGGAAACTTGTAAGCATATCCATGTTGTACAGAAATAATAGCAAAGTCTCTCAAAGTCTCTGACAAAATATTGCTTAATTCTCAGTGACAATTTTAAATGAGTTTATGAGACAAACAAAGTAACTACAGGATAGAAAGCAGCCTCTATAATTAAAAAACACACACATAGCCATATGATATGTTTTGTTTGGCACTTCAGCTTTATCTATCAGAAATTTTATCAGGGCTAACTGTATTGTTGTGGTGGATGACTATGCGTTTGATGTAGTTTTCACCTGTCTCCAACTCATCTCATTTATATGTTCTGTGTCCAAATTCCCTTACCTTTATGCTTGGAACATATGAATACATATTATTCTATCTAATAAAAGGGTAATATGCAAATTGACCTTCAACACACAAGGTGGACACTCCCATGCCATCAAAGATGACTGCCCCCATGTGGACACAAGATGGTTTCCACAAGATGGCCAGCAGGGGAGGGCAGTTGTGGGTGATCAAGTCAGCAGGGGAGGGCAGTTGGGGGCGACCAGGCTGGCAATGGAGGGCAGTTAGGACAATCGGGCCAGCGGGAGATTAGTTAGCCATAGATCAGGCTGGCAGGGGAGTGGTTAGGGGGTGATCATGCTGGCAGGTAGAAGCAGTTAGAAGCAATCAGGCAATCAGGAAGGCAGGCAGGCGAGCAGTTGGGAACCAGCAGTCCTAGATTTTGAGAGGGATGTCTGACTACCCATTTAGGCCTGCTCCCACCAGCCTAAATTGGCAGTTGGGCATCCCTCGAGGGGTCCCAGATTGGAGATGGTGCAGGCTGGGCCGAGGAACATACACCCCTGTGCATGAATTTTATACACCGGGCCTCTAGTCCTATATAAGGAAAAGGTGATATCCAAATTAACCCTCAAGCCATCACAAGATGGCTGTGCCCACAGGAGAGGCAAGGTTCCTGTAACACAAGATGGCTGGGCCTGCAGCAGAGGCAGGGTTCCCATAACGAGTGATCAGCAGGGACCTAAGGCTGTGCCTGCCCACCCCCCCCCCCCCCGACCCAGTAGGACTTGACTGGGGATCTAGGGCCATGCTCCTCTGCTCTGAGCAGCAGGATCTGAGACTGCTCCCCCAGCCTGGGGGGGTTGATGGGGAGGCTTCAAGACATGCTTCCCACATCAATGCCAGGCCAGGAGACCTCGGGCTGCACTCCCTTTCCTGGCACCAGGCCAGGAGACCTAAGGCTGTGCCCCCGGCCTGATGTGCATCAGAGGACCTGAGGCTGCACACCCCCACCCAATGGGGCTAGATAAGGGTGGGATTGACCAGGTGTGGATCTCTCCCACCGGGGCCAGCCAGGTCTGGGTCTCGTGTGATTTCGAGGTGCATGCAGGTGGATGGGGACTTGACTTTGGGTCCCATGGCATGCCCCAGACTCTGAAAGGATGAAGATTTTCATATATATTTTATTTATTTTCTTTCATCTCTGACATTCTATTATAGAGAAAGGGCAAATAGCAATATTAAAATCTTTCCTCTAATTAATTCCCTTTTAATGTGCACAACTTTCATGCACTAGGCCACTAGTCTTTTTAATAAGGTTAGGTTATCAACAAATCTTGTTGCTAGGTCAATCAAAGGTTGAACAATATCTGTGAAATGAAATATCAGCTTACTACCACAAGACATAATAAACTAAAGAATAAAAATATTGGACTTATAAAATTCTTAAAAATGGTTTTATGTATAGTCTTGTCTAAGTAAATACCCTATGTGATAAAATTCTGTATACACTTTGCACTGAAATTTTTAAATCTGAGCTTTCAGTAATAAAAGTACTTCATAAGTGAAAGTATTTTCTTACTCTATGGTTTAGTCTTCCAGTGGGATAAGACTCTAATCACCATAAATGTGCTTGAAAAGTAAATTTAAAAAGCACATAAATCTTCCTAATCTACTTCCAGTTTCAACGGCAAGTAGGTGGAGGAAGTAATTTCTTCTGGCCACATTCCCTGGGTTTATCCTGCTACTGCTGCTCCCGGTCTGTGTGACCTAAAATGAATCATTGTTCCTTAGTTTTCTCATGTCCAAAATAGAAACAATCACTCTGAAATATTATCTAATATTCACCTCACAGTCTGAAGAGCTAATAAAAGACGGAATACATGCAAAAGAATTAGAATTATACATTCTAGGTGTTATTATTTTGTCGTTATTATTATCATTACCAATTTTTTTTTTCAAGTAATACACTTTGGTTGTTGATGATCAGCTACCCAGCATTTTGTGAGTTTTCGTATCTGAAGTTAATGGGTCCTCTCTGCCTACCCTTGGAAATTAGAATTAGTAAGTAGCATTTGACCAATGCTCCTTAGCACTCAAGAGAGGGAGTTGAAAGCACAGGAGGAAAGACAAAAGAAAATAGAGCACAAATCTAGTTGGATTTGAGCATCAAATCCCAGTCTTAGGGATAATGTAGATATGGACTAGAGCACAGGCCTGAATAGGGGATTTAAGGAACTTCTCTCCCTTCTCGGCCTTGAACTGAATTTTTGAAATTTACCAGAATCTTGTTAGTAACGCTGAAAAAGAGAGTAGAAGGTAAATAAGATGACCTGGGATTGTCCTATGTGGAGACAGCCTGGGGCACTTTACACAAAAGAAAGCTCCATGCCTTTGTGCATGACCTAATTGAGTAGCTCCACCAACTTGCAATCACAGCCTAATCAGAGACCTAATCAAATCTGAACAATTTGTAAAAACTTCTTTTTGGTTAGCAGAAGGGCTCTGAATTGGGTAGAGCAAATACCCTCCCTCATCTGCTACAGAAGACTAATAGGAATAAGATAATTGTAATACATTTCCCTTTCCCTTCACAGGGTAGTATATAACTTAAAATTGCTCAAATTACTGGTATTGTATAACAAAGTACCTCAAAATTTAGTTATTTAAAAAATAATTTTTTATTCTCATAGATTCTAAGGATGAGGAATTTGTTCAGGGCATAGTAATTGTGGCTTGCTTCTGCTTGGAAGCCTGGGGTTGGAATCAACCGAAGGTTTATATACTCTTATGTCTACCCTGTTTCCCCCCAAATAAGACAGTGTCTTATATTAATTTTTGCTCCCAAAGAATTGCTAGGTCTTATTTTCAGGGGATGTGTTATGTTTCCATGAAGTAGGTTTTATTTTCGGGGAAACACGGTAGTAGTTGATTCTGGCTCTCGGGAGTGGGGGTGGGGATCAGCTGAGACATTGAAAGGGCCCTTTTCCAAAAATTTAATTTATTGGGGTTACATTGGTTAATAAAATTATATGTTTCAAGTGTACAATTCTATAATGCATTATCTATATACTGTACTGTGTATTCACCATCCAAAATCTAGTCTCTTTCCATCACCATTTATCCCTTGTTTACTTTTTTCTACCCTCCCACTCCCACTCCCCTTTTACTTTGGTAATCACCATATTGTTGTCTGTGTCTATGAGTTTTTTTCCCCCTTTGCTTAATCTTTTTACCTATTTCTCTCAGCCCATTAACCCCCATCCCCTCTGATAGCTGTCAGTCTGTCCTCTGTATCTATGATTCTTTCTATTACATTTGCTTATTTTGTTCATTGGATTCCACATAAAAGTGAAATTATATGTTATTTTTTTCTCTGTTTGGGTTATTTCACTTAGCACAATATCCTCTAGGTCCATTTATGCTGTTGCAAAAGGTAAGATCCCCTTCCTTTTCTATGGCTGAGTAGTATTTAATTGCATAAGTGTACCACAACTTTTTACCCATTCATCTACTGATAGGCATTTAGGCCGCTTCCAAATCTTGGTTATTGTAATTAATGCTGCACTAAACATAGGGGTGAATGTATTCTTTTGAATTAGTGTTTCAGATTTTTTGTATATAATCCTAGAAGTGGAATCAGTAAGTCATAAAGTAGTTTAATTTTTAATATATTTTTTTAAAAATATGTATTTTATTGATTTTTTACACAGAGAGAGAGAGAGAGAGAGAGAGAAAGAAAGAGAGAGAGATAGAAACATCGATGATAGAGAATCATTGATCAGCTGTCTCTTGCACACCCCCTACCAGGGACGTGCCCGCAACCAAGGTACATGCCCTTGACTGGAATCGAACCTGGGACCTTTCAGTCTTCAGGCCGATGCTCTATCCACTGAGCCAAACCGGTTTTGGCTAATTTTTAATATTTTGAGGTGACTCCATACTACTTTCCACAGTGGCTGCACCAGTCTGCATTCCCACCAACAGTGCACAAGGGTTCCCTTTTCTCCACACCCTCGCTAGCACTTGTTTGTGGATTTATTGTTAGCCATTCTGACAGATATGAAGTGCTATCTCATTAGGGTTTTAATATGTCTCTCTCTGATGGTTAGTGCTGTTGATCATCTTTTCATGTATCTATTGGCCATCTGTATATCCTCTCTAGAGAAGAATCTAATCAGGTCCTTTGCCCATTTTTCACTAGGATTGTTTTTGTTGTTGATTTTTATAAGTTCTTTATAAATTTTGGATATTAACCCCATATCAGATGTATTGGCATGTATGTTCTCTAATTCAGTGGGTTGTCTTCATTTTGTTGATGGTTTCCTTTGCTGTCCAAAAGCTTTTTAGTTTGATGTAGTCCCATTTGTTTCTTTTTCTTTTTGTTTCCTTTGCCTCGGAAGATATATCAGAAAAAAAATATGGCTTCTTCATGAGGCCTCAACATCCTCACAACATGGCTGCCTCAGAATGTTCACACTTCTTAAATAGTGTTTAAGGGTAACCACTGTGAAACACCACTCCTAAACCTTTTCCCATACAAAAGCCAGCCCATAGGGTGGTGGGGGTGGTGGAACTCTGCCTGAGCACAATTTGGAACCTGTCTCATCTGAAAGAAAGGGATTCCTGCCCGCTCCAGCCTCCTCTACCTTCTTGTCTCACTTACAGAGGAAAACCAAACCGCAGCATTCAGGGCTTTAAGGATACACGTTAGAAATGCTGCAGACAGAGAAGTGAGTGGGGGGCAAGGTAAAAAAATAAAAATAAAAAAGGCTATAAACTGAAAGAAGGTTGTGAAGGCCACAGCCCGAGGCAAAATCCCACTAAAAGACTGAGATTTAATCAAAACATAATAGAGGTTTTTCCCTTTCCTACAGTTTACCACCACATCAAATGGTCTTCCGTATAATGATAGTGATTACAATGGAAAGAGCTGCGAGGCACAGAAACAATACCTGGGAAAAGGACCAGGAAAAAGACATAAACAAGGGCAATAAGGAATTTGAAGCCTCTAGTACTGATAGCTACAAACTCTAAAGACAGTCCAACTTCAAGGCAGGGGAACATAAATCCTCACACTAAAGGCTGATTAATTTTATTTCCTATTACCTAATATAACATGTACAGCTTTCTTTTCTTTTTAAAAAAATATATTTTATTGATTTTTTACAGAGAGGAAGGGAGAGAGATAGAGAGCTAGAAACGTTGATGAGAGAAAAACATCAACCAGCTGCCTCTTGCACACCCCCTACCGGGGATGTGCCCGCAACCAAGGTACATGCCCTTGACCAGAATCGAACCCGGGACCTTTCAGTCCTCAGACCGACGCTCTACCATTGAGCCAAATCAGTTTCGGCACATGTACAGCTTTCAACAAACAACCACAGGTATTCAAAAAGGCAAAAAAGAGCAGTTGACAAAGACAACACAATTATCTGAACTGGATTTAAATATGACACACATGCTGGAGTTATCAGAAAGGAAATACCAAATGATAATGGTTAAGGGCATGTGACAGTGTCCCCTTGACCATCCCTAGGCTCAGTGACTCACCAGGACTCAGAGACATCAGAAAAAGCTGTCATACTCATGATTAAGGTTTACTACAGTGAAAGAACACAGGCTAAGTCAGCAAAAGAAAAAGTAGCTGAAGCAAAGTTCAGGAGAAAATACAAACATGCTTCTAGGTGTATGTCCCAAGGGAGTCACACAGAAATGATAGGTGAGAGCACATGACTGTATTGCCAACCAGGAATCTCACCTGAGCCTTAATGTCTAGAGTTTTTATTGGAGATTCGTCACATACCCACATGACCTACCTACTCAGACTTCAGATCCCCCTTCCCCAAAATGAACCACTATATATAGATTAGAACAACTATAAAGCAAAAGTTAACAATACAAATTGCTGGCAAGAATGCAGAACAATAAAAAATTTCATTGCTGGCAGTAATGTAAAATGGTACAGCCATTTTGAGAGACAGTTTGGCAATTTCTTACAAAGCTAAACATAGTAATACCATGATCCACCAATGGCATTCCTATGTACTTACATAACTGATTTGAAAACTCATGGTCACATAAAGCCAGCACATAGAGACTTATAGCAGCTTTATTCATAATTACCAAATACTTGAAGCAACCAAGATGCCCTTTTATAAGAAAATGAATAAGCAAGTTGTAAAACATTCACACAATTGAATAATATCTATACTAATAAAAACATAATATTAGACCAGACAGCCGAACGACCTTCCAGACACCATTCCGGACATCCTTCCAGATGAAGCCACTGTGGCAGGGGCTGAGGCAGAAGCAATTAGGAGCAATCCAGTAGCCAGGTGAGCAGATAGGGGTGAGCAGGCAGGCAGGCAGGCAAGCAGAGATAGTTAGGAGTGAGCATGCAGGCAGGAAGAGATGGTTAGGGGTGATCACACAGGCAGGCGAGCAGTTAGGATGATCAGACAGGCAGGCAGGCAGAGAAGGTTATTGGTGATCAGGCAGGCAGGTGAGCAGTTAGGAGTGATCAGGCATGGAGGCAAGTGGTTAGGGGCGATCAGACAGGCCAGTAAGTGGTTAGAGATAATCACGCAGGTAGGCAGAGGTGGTTAGGGGAGATCAGGCAGACAAGCAGGCGAGAGATTAGGAGCCCTCAGTCCCAGATTGCAAGAGGATGAAGGGCCTTCACAGTGTGAATTTCATACACTGAGACTCTAGTTCAATGATAAAAAAGAATAAGCTATAAAGCCCCACCAAAACATGAATGGATGTAAATTTATATTGCTAAAAAAAAAAGTCAGAAATTGTCATGGAATTCAATTACTGTGATATTCTGGAAAAAGTAAATTATAGAGGTGGTAAACAGATCAGTGGTTGCTAGGATTTTGTGGAAGGGGGATATTTTTATAGTGGTTAAGCTCTTACATATAATACATAATGCTGAACCCATGACACTTTGCATTTCTCAAAACCTATGGTAATTTACAGCCATAGAGTAAGTCTTAATGTATGTAAGATTAAATTTAAAAATTATTTACAAGGTTGGGAGGATCCCAGAATGGAATACAGACTGTGACAAAAAGAAATCTAACTATATTAAAAAAATATTAAACTAGAGGCCCAGTGCATGATGAATTCATGCACCAGTGAGGTCCCTCAGCCTGGCCTGCAGGATCAGGATGAAACAAGCTCTCCAACATCCCCAGAGGGGTCCCAGATTGAGAGAAAGTGCAGGCCAAGCTGAGGGACCCCACTGTACATGATTGGGACTGGGGAGGGACTTGAGTGGTTAGCCAGACAGGGAGGGACTGTGGGAGGGATCCAGGGCCTGTCCGGCCCATCTCACTCAGTCTCAATTGTCCAGACTCCAACAGCAAGTTACCCTACTGGTGGGAGCATCTGTGCCCTGGTTGTCAGTGCACATCATAGCGAGCAGTTGAGCAGCCTTAGCATATCATTAGCATATTACACTTTGATTGGTTGAACAGCCAACTGGTTGACCAGACACTTAGCATATTAGACTTTTATTACATAAGACTAGTGACATAGTGCATGAAATTTGTGCACAGAGGGAAGTTCCCTCAGCCCAACCTGCCCCCTCTCACAGACTGGGAGCCCTCAGGGGAATGTCCTAAGCTGCAGTCTAGCCACCCTCTGTGGGAGGCGACTGGGCTGATCAAGGAAAAGCATCAGCCCCATTACCCCACTGCTTCATTCTTACCTCTGTTCGTGATGAGTGGTAGTATATTTACATATTATTCAGACTATCTATATTTAAAATTAAAACAACTGATAACATAGCATGTGACATTACTTAAAATTACATAAACATGGATAAAATTACATGAAATTAAAATTGCATAAAGTTATACTTAATTTGGTTAGGAATATATTTCTGTTCTATAAAAATATAGTAGTAGTCCTTACAATTTTGGGTTTTATATAAACTGATAGTAGTATCAGCATTAATAGAATGAATCTTTTGCATCTTGCAATCTATTTCTGTCTTTTGAGCCAATCAGTAGGTTATAACAAGAAAGAGAAAAGGAAGTCATAAAAATTCACAAGAGGAAAATAGAATAGATGAACAGATAGCAACCAACTGTTGAAAGAGAAAATGTACCTAAACCTAAGATTCAGATTACAACAGATTCTTTTTTTAAATCAATTTTCTACTTCTTTCTCATCTTTTACACCTATATTAAGTGAAGAATATATAACATTGACTCCTGAATATATTTCCAACATGAAATTTATGTGATATAAATATAGTATCAACTCTAACTCAACAATCCTAAGGAGTAGGTCATAGTAATAGCTCCTTTATACAAATTAAGAAATTTAAGCAAAAAGAGATTGAGTGATTTACCCAGAGGTATACAACTAATAAATAAGATTATCAAAATACAACTGACGAAGATCATATCAAAGACTTTGCACCTCTAAACAACTGTGGGGGCCGAAACCGGTTTGGCTCAGTGGTAGAGCGTCGGTCTGCGGACTGAAAGGTCCCAGGTTCAATTCCGGTCAAGGGCGTGTACATTGGTTGCGGGCACATCCCCAGTAGGGGGTGTGCAAGAGGCAGCTGGTCGATGTTTCTCTCTCATCGACATTTCTAGCTCTCTATCTCTCTCCCTTCCTCTCTGTAAAATATCAATAAAATATATTAAACAACTGTGGGAAAATTGCTACTGCTTGTTATCTCTGTCTTCTTCAAAGGTTTTGTTTTGTTTTTAATCTGTCCCCTACACACTGGCTCAACACTCTCTAACCACTACCATTTACTGAGTTCAGAGCCCAACGCCTTGTATCCAGATTCATAGTAGCTTATCATCAGCCCTTCCCCAATTATCTCAGCCTTATTAAAAAAAATTTGTTTATAAATATGATTAAAAATTGCATGGATTATTTCTTTTTATCTATTAAATATAATGTCCTTCGAAGTGTATTTTATTGCAACAATAATTACTTAAAAATTAACTATAGCTTTCAATATTTTAATAATTTAATGCTCAGTTAACTTGGTTACTGGCTCACTTAAAATTTCAGTGAGTTTATATAATACAAAAAGGACTTAAAGTTAATTGGCATATTACTTAAATAAAAATTATTTGTTCTATAAAATGTCTAAACTATCTTTCTGCTTCATAAATTATAGCTCTATCTGAGGCTCCTTCCTTTTGAAATAAATAAATGCAATGTAAGAGAACATCACTATCACATTTCACTAGGCAATTTGACAATAATCATTTTGTGGGGGCTTTTTGTTTTTGTTTTTTGAGGTTGAATGTCCTGGTTTACCACAGCTCTCCACAAAAGCCAAATAGTCATTAAATAACACCTCTCTCAAATCAAGTAGCTCACAAGAAATCAATTACATGATAAAATAAACAGAAAATGCCCTGAATATAAGAAATTACTATTGTTATTGTTTTCATTTATATTTATTGTTGAAAGCAGCTCTCATATTATTCATTTCTGAGTCTTAGTCTCAAGCTTTTCCATTAATGTTGTGAACCCAATAGGCTTTTAAAAGAAACAGATAAAGCAAAACAAACACACAAAAAAACCTTGCTTAACTTAGCAAGAATTGGTTTTGTTGTAATAAAAGAATCTAAGTCAAGTTGATAAAAACCAAGTACCCATAGAAGGTCCAGTTAATATTCCCTAGTTACTCACATGCTTTTTTGTTGTCCTAATCACACATGCTATTTTCTCCATCATAAATTTCTTTCTCTGCAATAACAGACCCCACAAAAATACAAAGGATTGTTTAAAAAAAAATACTAAGAATAACTCTATTCCAACAAACTGGTCGACTTAGAAAAAAATGAACATATTCCTTAAAAAAAAAAAAGATCTTCCAAAACTCAATCAGAAGGAAAAAAATCTGAATAGAATGATAACTATGGAGAAAATTGGAACAGTAATCATAAAACTTTCAGCAACAAAAGCCCTGAACCAGACGGCTTCACAGGAGAGCTTTACCAAACATTCAGAGAACTAAAACATCCTCCCTCAGACTATTCCAAAAAATTCAAGAGGAAGGCACACTTCCCAGCTCTTTCTATGAAGCCAGCATTACCCTAATCCCAAAACCAGCTAAAGACACTACAAAGAAAGAGAATTACAGGCCAGTATCTCTGATGAACATAGATGCTAAAACCCTCAACAGAATTCTAGCAAATCGGATCCAGCATTACATTAGAAGATCATACACTATGACCATTGGGATTTATGCTGGGATGCAAGGATGTACAATATTCGCAAATCAATAAATGTGATATATCACATAAACAAATTGAGAGATGAAAATCACATATTCATATCAATCTATACAGAAAAACCATATGACAAAATAAAGCAACCTTTCTTTATAAAAACTCTCAGCAAAGTGGAAATAGAGGGATCATACCTCAACATAATAAAAGCCTTATATGACAAACCTACAACCAACTTCATACTCAATGGACAAAAACTAAAACCATTTCCCCTAAGAACAGGAGCAAGATATGGATGCCCACTATCACCACTCCTATTTGACATAGTACTGGAAGTGCTAGCCATAGCAATCAGACAAAAAGAAGAAATAAAAGGCATCCAAATTGGAAAAGAAGAAGTAAATCTGTTCTTAATCACAGACGACATGACATAGAAAACCCTAAAACTCCATTAAAAAAAAAACAAAAAAACACTAGGTTTAATAAATGAATAAGGCAATGTAGCAGAATACAAAATTAACACCAAGAAATTTATGGCTTTTTTATACACCAATAATGAACTCACAGAAAGAGAAACAACAAAAACAGATCCATTTACCATTGCACCAAAAAAAAAAAATTAAGATAACTAGTAATAAACTTAAGGAAGTAAAAGACCTGTACTAAGAAAAGTCCAGGACATTGAAAAAAGAGATAGAGGAAGACATAAACAAATGAAAGAATATACAATGATCATGGATTGGTAGAGTCAATATCATTAAACTGTCCATCCTACCCAAAGCAATATACAGATTTAATACAATCACCATTAAAATACTAACAGCATATTTCACAGACCTAGAACAAACTCTCCAAAAGTTTATATGGAATAAAAAAAGACCATGAATAGCTGCAGCAATCTTGAAAAAGGAGAACAAAGTTGGAGGGATCACGATACCAGATATCAAGCTATATTAGAAAGCCACTGTTCTCAAAACTGCCTGGTACTAGCACAAGAACAGACGAATAAACCAATGGGACAGAACAGGAAACCAGAAATCAACCCAAGACATTATGCTCAATTAATACTTGACAAAGGGGGCATGAGCATACAATGGAGTTAAGACAGTGTCTTCAATATATAGTGTTGGTAAATTTGGACAGATACATGCAAAAAAAAAAAAAAGAAAGAAAGAAAGGAAGGAAGGAAGGAAGGAAGGAAGGAAGGAAGGAAGGAAGGAAAGAAGGAAGGAAGGAAGGAAAGAAGGAAGGAAGAAGCTAGACTACTAACTTAGACCATATAAAAAAACAAACTCAAAATGGATAAAGGATTAATATAAGATGGGAAGCCATAAAAATGTTAGAAGAATTCATAGGCAGTAAAATATTAGATATATGTTGTAGCAGTATCTTTACTGATACAGCTCCTAGGACAATGGAAACTAAGGAAAAAATAAACAAATGGGACTACATCAACATAAAAAGCTTCTGCACAGCAAAAGAAGCCATCACCAAAACAACAAGAAAGCCCACTGCATGGGACTATAAATTTGCCAATGTTATATCTGATAAGAGTCTAATATCCAAAATTTATAAGGAACTCATACATCTTAACAAAAGGAATATAAACAAACCAATATAAAAATGGCCAAAAGACTTAAATTGATTCTTTTTGAAAGTGGACAACAGAAGACTAAGAGACATATGAAAACACGTTCAAAGTCACTAATCATCTGAGAGATGCAAATCAAAACAACAATGAGGTACCATCTCACACCTTTCCAAATGGCTATCACCAACAAATCGACAAGTGCTGGTAAGGATGTAGAGAAAAAGGAACCCTCTTGCACTGCTGATGGGAATGTAGACTGGTGCAGCCATGGTTGAAAACAGTATGGAGTTTTCTCAAAAAATTAAAAATGGAACTCCCATTTGACCCAGTAATCCTACTTCTAGGAGTATATCCCATGAAATCAGAAACAACAATCAGAAAGGATATATGAACCCCTATATTCATAGCAGCATAATTTATAATAGATAATGTTTGGAAACAACCTAAGTGCCCATTAGCAAATGAGTGGATAAAAAAAAACTGTGGTACATCTACACAATGGAATACTACACTGCAGTAAAAAAAGAAGGACTCCTTACCATTTGCAACAAATGGATGGAGCTGGAGAGCATTATGCTAAGTGAAATAAGCCAGGCAAGGAAAGAAAATATCACATGATCTCACTCATTTGTGGAATATAATAAATTTATTTATTTGTGGAATAACATAAATTGATGAACATAAATAGACCCAGAGACAAAGAAGCATTGAACAGACCACCAAACTTTAAAGGGAAGGCAGGGGACTGGGTGGGAGGTGGATAAGAGATCAACCAAACTTGTATACATGCATATAAGCATAATCAATGGACACAGACATTAGGTGGGGTGAGGGCATGTACTGGGGATGGGGGTGGCTGGGGAGAGGTCAATGGTGGGGGGGAGAGGAGAAATATTTAATACTGTATGTAATACTTTAAACAATAAAGAACTTACAAAATTTATTTCTCCCAATGTCCAAAGTTAAATGTATGGTTGCTGAAGCCAGACTGCTGAGTATGGATTCTTCTTCATCCAATTAAATACCTATGAGTTATGTCACTGTCACCTAAACTCTTTTATCCTGGATTTTCTCATTTTAAAATAATGATAACAGACATACCTAACTTATAAGGTGGTTATGATGATAATCCTGTCTAATAAAAGAATAATATGCAAATTAACTGTCACACCAATATACAAGATGGCAACTCCCATGTGGTCAAAGATGGCTACCTCCCTGTGGACATAATATGGCCACCATAAGATGGCCTGCAGGGGAGGGCAGTAGTGGGAAGTTAAGGGTGACTAGGCCAGCTGAGGAGGGAAGCTGGGGGTGACCAGGACAGCAGAGGAGGGCAGTTGGAGGAGATCAGAGCAGCAAGGAAAGGCATTTGGGGAGGACCCAGGACTGCAGGGGAGGGCAATTGGGGGAACTCAGGCCTTCAGGGGAAGGAAATTGGGGGGGACAAGGCCTGCAGTGGAGGGCAGTTGAGGGGGACCAGGCCTACAGAGGAGGGAAGTTGAGGGGACAAGGCCTGCAGGGAAGGGCAGTTGTAGACGATCAGGCAAGCAGGGAGGGCAGTTAGGGGTGACCGGGCCATCAGAGGAGGGCTGTTGGGGAAGACCAGGTCAGCAAGGGAGGACAATTGGGGAGTGCCAGGTCTACAGGGGAGAGAAATTGGGAGGGATCAGGCCTGCAAAGGAGGACAGTTGGGAACCAGCAGTCCTGGATTGTGAGAGGGATATCTGACCACCCATTTAGGCCCGATCCCACTAGGATCAGACATCCCTCAAGAAGTCCCAGATTGGAGATCCCTTGAGGGACACCCCCACCCTGTGCACGAATTTTGTGCATCAGGCCTCTAGTTTGTTAATAAATATAAAGCCTTGGAATAGTATTTAACATGAAATAACTACTTCATGAATGCCATAAAGTGTAATAAACCAAAATGCACATGAGTTTCCACTTCCCTGACACCTATTGAGAAGTCTCTCTTGGCTTATAATATATTTGGCCTTTTAATATTATACTAAAGTCCCAGTGCACCAGTGCGGTCCCTCGGCCTGGCCTCTGTCTCTCTGACATCCCTTGATAGCTTCTGGATTGTGAGAGGGCTCAGGCCAGGCCGAGAGACCCCACCAGTGCACAATCCAGGCTGGGTAGGGACCGTGGGAGGTCTCCAGGTCATTTCTGGCCCATCTGGCCCAGTTCCAATCAGCCAGACCCCAGCAGCAAGGTAACCTAGCAGTTGGAGCATCTGCCCCTTCATGAACAGTGCATGTCAAAGTTACCAGTCAAACAATCAAACAGTCCAATGGTCACTTAGGTTTTCATATATATAGAGTTTATTTTTTAAAAAAAATTAAGGTATTATATGTGTACATATCTTACCATATATATATATTTTTTTAACACAGTGCCACACAGTGTAGATGCACAAAAAATATATATCATTAAAATGAATTCATTGTGTATTTGTTGATACAATATTTAATTTTTACTTCCTTGAAGGTAAGAGTTGGTGTAATATACATAATTATTTTCAATAAAACTGTTAAATTTAATATGATTAATAACTAGAAACACAACAGTGCTGAATATTGCTCTGGTGTTAGCCATTAATATTTTGTATCTTGTAAACAGAAAGGATTTTGTCATTTTGGCAAAAAATCTCAGAGCAAATTGCTCATATCATTCAGTCCATTCTAGGCCTGAAAATTTTGGCTCTAACAAGCAGGTAGAGTTCACTCAGTTCAATATCTGAAAGATGTTTTATAAAGAGAGAATTAAAAAATAGCGAAATATTTGTCAAAAATGACGAAACCAAATTCTAGTGTTTGAGTTATACAGTTTCGTATGGGTGTATAAAAATTAATTATGAGTGGATTCTTACCCTTTTTCTAGTTCCACAAGCAGGTAGTAATCCATTACCAATATGTTCTTATTGTTTCTATATGTAATCAATATAAAATTATCAAGAAGACATTTTTATTTACATTCGCGTAGTAAGTATTTGAAGCCTGGTGTGCATTTTACACTTACTGCACATTTCAAGGACTCATCAGCCACATATGAGTAGTGGTTACTATGTTGAACAATGCAGACTTGTGTCCTAATATTGACTGAACTTTTTGCTCAAAGTTAAGCAAGTACTGTTTTTTATTTGTTTGCTTGCTCTGCCCATTTATATCTACTGGATTTTGCTTAAAACTAAGAAACTCTTCAATTCAAGATGGTCAGCTGCTTGACAATTAATGAAATTATGTTTGCTGAAGTTCTCTGCCTATCTAACTCTGAGAGTTCTGTCTTATATATGGACTACTCTTCAGTGGATTTGACATTCTCTGTAATTTGTGTGTGTGTTTTTTACCTACATGTTTTGGAAGGAAATGACAGTTTTTAGTGGAAAAAACAATGGCTCAATCCTATAATGATCTCAAGAAGCACTTCTAAATAACAATATTTATTCTCCTAAAAGAATGAGTTAATTAACATAATCTTGTAATAATCTTCTAGGATGAATAATATAGTCTAATTTGATCTTGTGTAACTTCAACTTTATAATTTAGCTTTGTATATATTCAGACCAATTAATGTGTACTTCTGACCCATGGGTTTTCTTATTTACTCAACACACCCAGGACTGTCCCTTACTGCAGTGTTTCCCAAAGTGTGGTACACGTACCCCCAGGGGTACGGGAAGAGTTTGGTGGGGATATGCATTGCACTGTGCTTAGCTGCATCTAATTCTACGTTCTCATGAGTCAAGTCAATTTCATCCTTTTCATTGATCCAAATAAATGTTATTTATAATATAACTTTTTTTTATATTTTATTATGAATAATTTTATGTTTCGTTTATTATTATTTTGTGTATTTACCAAAAAAAAATATTTTTATTGTTATTAAAACACATCCTTTTTTTTGACTCAGCATTACCAAAATTATAGAAGGGGTACACATATGTCAAAAGTTTGGGAAACACTGCCTTACTCTAATTGGTCATCATGACTTCTCTCATTTGAGACTACCAGGCCCTCTTAAGCAGTTGTTTTTAAACTTTTTAATGATTATTTTTCTTTAAATAAAATCTCTAAATATTAAATATGATTTTATTGAAGAGAGAAAATAAAATCTCAATTTAGTTTCTCCTATTTTGTCCTCTGAGACCTCAAAGCATTTCTCTATGGCATCCCTATGGTGGTTGAAAATCACAGTGAGAAAATAAATGGAGCAATTAAGAAAGTAATTACAGTCAAATTATTAGTTAGGTTTCACTCTTACTTCATCAACCGTAGACATCCATGTACACAAAGGGAGAATATCCATCTTATCCCAAATCCCCCAATAGAAATGTAACTTACATAAGGTATCCAAAATCAGAACCTAGCCAATTAAATATAAGTATAATCTGTAGTGCTATACTTACATTTTATCATGGAATATAGCCACAAAAATTCACATGGAAAATCCTGAGTCTTTACAGAAATAGAGGAAGTCCACATGACATTACTACAAGTTTTTTCTTTCTTTTTGTGGTATAGCTCTTGTTATATTGCTTTTCTGTGGTGTGCTTCTGAAAACTAATGAGAAAATACCTCTCCACTATAAGCAAGCTATGTTCAGACTCTTTGGTGGCTACTAACTACAATGGGAGCCATCACACACAAATGGTTTGTAAAATACTATACAAAATGGGGAGATAAAGCTGGCTATAACTAATGCCAAGGATAGCATGCATTCTGAGATGATAGACTCTAGTTCCAAGGACATTGAATACTATTTCTTTCCTCCACAATTTGACAGATGACTCCCTTCAGTACAGCTATTGTAGTAAGTTAGCAGAAATAAGACTTTGTTCAAAATATTGTTTATTTCCAATTCCATGGATCAAAAGTATCTTTACAGAATTAACAGATTTTTAAAAAGTCATTGGAATTAGCATATTTTAAATATCCAGTTCATTTTCTTTTTATTCATATCACTAGAGGCCTGGTGCATGAATTTGTAAAAGGGTGAGTTCCCTCAGCCTGGTCAACAATTGAGGCCTATTGGAGGATGGCTAGGCAGGGGGGAGGGAGGGATGGACCACAGGGGATTGGCTAACTAGATGAGGTGGGGAGGGGCCATGGGCTGGCTGGTTGGAGGGGAGGGGTCATGGGAGGTTAGCTGTGGGAGCGCACTGACCACCAGGGGGCAGCTCCTGTGTTGAGCATCTGTCTCCTGGTCAGTGCACATCATAGCAATTGATTGATTAGTTGTTGGTCATTCCAGTTGATTGGTCATTCCAGTCATTTAGTTATAATGGTCATTTAGGCTTTTATATAGTATTTATAGAATAGAGATGGTATGAATTAAAACCTCTAAAATACATTTTAAATACATTTTTTGTACTTTTTGTTGTGCTTTGGAGCAAAAAAAAATAGACTACAGGTTCTCTATGTTTAAATAGTTGTTTATATGTACAAGTTTCTTTTAAATTGTTAATCTGTCATAAAAAAAGAAAAGCAAAATTAAAAAGATATACATTATATGAGAAAAAAAATTTATAAGGGGTAGCAGAGGCTTAACAAACAAGTTTTTAAATGATAAAACAGAACAATATTTTGATAAGCTGGCCTCTGCAATCAATTGAATATTTAGCTCTTACATTGTGAATGTTTAGCTACTACATTGTACACTGTATATAGCCTATATTTCTTGCTGAAGAGACTTAAAAATAGTACGAAGCTCAGTCTCTGCCCTCTAGAATATTATCAACATATTCTCAATTTTATATTTTACATTTCATAATAATCATACAAGCTTACAAATAGAAATTAAAAATCTTATCTACCAAAATAATCAACTTTATGTTAGAATTCATCATTTATAATACTGGCAGCTAAAAACAACAGAACAGTATCTAGACACATTTATTTCATAATGCAGCCATCTTTTTAGTTCCTTATCACTTCTCAATATAGTTAGCAGCTGTTTCCATTGCCCATTCCAAATTTTAATTTTACACTATTTTGAGGGTAAGATGCGTGTTTTTCAGGGCATTGTTTCACTCACCTGCAGTCAAATTATGAATAGGTTCCTTGATCAAATGCTATGTAAACAGTAGGTCCAAATGGAGCTATTTTCTGCTTTAGGCATTAAACAGTGTTAGAATTATTTTTTTTAGTTAGTAAATAAATAAATCCAAATATAGAATAAGTGTCTAACCTGATAAAGGCTTTTTGGTACTTATCCAAAGTCATAGGTAATGTGATCTATAAACTATGGGTCTGCCGGATTTGCTCGATATTCAGCCCATGGGTTCTTTCAGCTTGATGTTCCTGTTGACAAACGAGCAAATGCTGTAAGATTCACATGGTTCCTCAGGTTGCATGTTCTTGAATATGTCATTTCCACTTCTGGGGAAAGTCTCTTAGTGAAAGGAGTGTTTAGGGGTAAAATAGGCAGATTTAGGGAGTTTTAGGAATTAGAGGGCTCATGGGGGAGGAAGGCATAGTTGATTAGGGACCTGGGGAGGAAGGCATAGTTGGTTGGGGGCTTGGAGCTGCCAAAAGGCATAGATTCACAGAGGGGGAAAAGGCGCCACAGGATAAGAAGAGAGGAAGACATCCATTCACAGAAGATAGGGAAAAGCCACAGGATATGGGGAGAAAGAGAAAACAGTTTCACAGGGGATAGAGAACTGCTGAGAAGTGGGGGGAAGAGGGAAACAGATTTTCACAGGAGACAGAGGATTCTACACCAAAGGGGGAGAAAGAGATGGGGCACCACGTGGGTTTTGAGCTTTGAAGTTAATATTCTACCAATTAAAGACAGCATCAAGAAATAAAGAACTGCAGCCTTTATAAACCTTAGGAAAAAGGAACTTAGTGTGTTACCCCCTGCGAGTCCCCCTCCCTTTGTGGGAGTCTGCACTCGTTTCCAATAAATTTCTACCTTTTCATATACCAGCTTTTGTCCACGTCTTCATTCTTCAAATCCATCCGGACGAAAACCCAGGAAAGAAATCACCCTTGCACCTTGCTCAGGAAAAACCCACTGGACTCATTAGTACTTCCTTCCATGTCCCAGTGATGAGCTGATATAACACAGACCATAATAGGTATTTGAAGTATGGTAGCAACTATACTTAGGTAAAAACTGCTGTTTGAATTTTAATCCTGCTATTCTGGCTTTGGCACTCGCTTACTTGCTTAAACAATAGGGTAGTTGCCTCAGCTTCCAGATTGAGACCTGGAAGCTAAGGCAAATTTCCTGTGTCTGTGGACCAGGACCAGAAGAGATTGATTCCCACTGACTCAGTAGCTTCAGGAGTAGAAACTGTAAATAACCTTTAGAGATTAACCGCTCAGCTCTGCTTCTCTACTATCTGCTTTTGCAAGATAGGGCCACATTCCAAAGTCCAGCAGGATGTGACTGGGAGCTGCCCTGCAGGTTGTGCCTAGAATTTAGAACTTAGAACAAAGGAAAATTTTTGTGGTTTAGACCTTTAAAAGGACTGCCTACACCTGTAAAGGCGAGGTCGTGGACTCCACCTGCGTGTGGTGCTCTCGCGGCTGTCCTGGCCAGTTTAATAAATCCTTGCCTGCCGTTTTAATCAATGAGCAGCCTCTGCTGGTCTTATTTTGTCTCCAGGGTTCGACTCCACAACGGTATTTAATTGTATACCATTTCAACAGGAAAAGTTTCAATTAAAGCACAATAACTAGTCAGCAATTGTTAACTAAATATAAAAGTACATTCAGTACCACTGCCCAGATATACTAATAAAGTTTCTTCACAACTCCCAAGCCATTTTACCTATTCAACCATAAATGGCTTATAATTCCTGGTGACTTACTTGCTTCATCTCTAAGGAATTTAGATTAAGTGATCTCTACAGTCCCTCAAAAAAAAAAAGAGGCTTCTGAATATCTTGAGATAATTTTTCCCTCCTTTAATTTTATTTCCTTAGCCATCCAAGGAAATTATTTATGTAGATAAAGCAATCTACCCGTTTCTTTCTAAAACCATGGAGAACAATCAGTTCTATAAAAATTTGTCTGAAGAGTTAGCTCTTCAAATAAATTGCATTGTTTTATCTTTATGAGATTTCAGAAACACAGTTTTAGTTACAGCTCAGCAGATAACATTTTTATTGCCAAATAACAAATCATGAGGTCAGAAAGAGCAATGGTAATCACTGCAAAGGCTAGGATCAGAACGTTCCCATTTTAAGAATGATCTACACAAGTCCCCACTCTCCCCCAAAATATTACTCCTGATCTCTCCAACACAATGAGGTAGACAATATCAATAAGTCTGTTAATCTAGCATTTTCAGAAAAAATAAGTTTAAATCTCTGTATAAAGATTAGTATCTGCTGAGTAGAATGTAAGACCTCAGGCTGAATTAAAAAGTCTGCCATGTAAAGTGGAAATTATAAACACAATCTTCTAAGGTTAGAAAAAATCTGTATGTAACCCCACTTTTCACATCTCTACTAGGATTCAGGAGGAAGGCAAAAACAGAGAGTAAATGTGGTCTTCTGCTACCCCAGCATTTTTATAATCCTGTCAGCAGTTTCCGACGAGTGGAGGAGGAGGGGAGAAGGAGAGGGAGAGAGAGAGAGAGAAATATCTATCAATTGGCTGCCTCCTGCATGCCCCTTACTGGGATCAAGCTCCCTACCCAAGCATGTGCCCGACTGGGAATCAAACTGGTGACCTCTGGGTGCATGGGATGACAAGCAACCAACTCAGCAACAATGGCCTGGCAAAACCTTCCCTTTTTTTAAGACAAGTTGACACAATACAGAATCCAGCAAGTACAGCACCCTTCCACTCTGCCACACACTCCATTTTTCTCTTTTTTTAATCTATTTACTATTCATAATACTTGCTTGAATGTCAAAAATGGTAATAGGCTCTAGGACAACAGGATTCATATCTGTTTCTTTTCTTTTCATTTTTTAAAATATTTTATTGATTTTTCACAGAGAGGAAGGGAGAGGGATAGAGAGTTAGAAACATCAATCAGAGAGAAACATCGATCAGCTGCCTCTTGCACAACCCCTACTGGGGATGTGCCCGTGACCAAGGTACATGCCCTTGACCGGAATCAAACCTGGGACCTTTCAGTCCACAGGCCGATGCTCTATCCACTGAGCCAAACCGGTTTCGGCCATATCTGTTTCATTGCCACATTCTTAGTACTTGGCACAGCTCCTGGAAAGAAGTCTACTCAATGCCTACCTGAGGAATGACTGAAACAATGAACAATGGCTAGCCCTCACTACCAGCCTGAGACACAGAGAGAGTCTCACTATGTAAGGCAGGCATAGAAGGAAAAGCAAGACCTGGGCTCCTCTCTTCTTCTGAAAGGAAAGATCTCTTTAGCCCCTTGGATTGTAACTACCTCCATTTCATAATTATCATTTACTTTTGTCATATCATCTCCACCCACATGTAAGTCCAAGGAAAACAGAATCACAGACTTATGATACTCTGTATGGATAAGTAAAGCATCGGTGTAAACTGAATGAGTTTCTATACAGTCAAGTAATTTTACACCTTAAAAAATTTGATCAAAATATACATAATTACCAAACCACCACAATGATCCATTTTATAATATTTTTGTGTATTTTAATTTATTTTTAAATTGATTTTAAGGGGAATGGGAAAGAGGGAGAGAAAAAAATCAATGATATGAGAAAATCATTGATCGATTCACTGCCTCCTGCATGCCCCACACTGGGGATCAAGCCCACATCCCGGAAATGTGCACTGACCAGGAATTGACCCATGACCTCCTGGTTCAATAGGTTGACACTCAACCACTGAGCCATGCTGGCTGGGCAATCCATTTTATAATTTTAATAAATGGTTTACCATACAAAGACATTTTTAAAAATTCATGATTTGATTAGGGAAGAAAGAGGCTTTCGTTTGCAACTCAAGTAATTTCTAGATGATAAATTGGCAAAAAGAAGTAATTTGCCTTTAAAATTTGTTTAATTTAGAATTAGTAAGCAGGAAATCTGAAATCTCTGTTAACTTATTATTTATCATATATTTTTCACAGGCCTCTCTGGGAAATAATAACTCTTGATAATTATCACTTTCAGCATGCATTTACCTGGAAGCAGGGTTTTGTCAATGTAATTATCAGGTTGCCTCAAACTTATTTCTATACACTACTGTTTTCATCATAAAAAATATGAAATGGAAAACACTAGTCATTACCAGTCACCCTATGTCCGTTTGTGCAATAATTATTGCAGAATTTTTAAAGAATATATTCTGAACTGGGAAATTAAACAGTACAGAATAGTCACAAATTAGAAGGTACCTCCTCTTGAAGTAAAGCAAACTTCCTAAGATTCATTTTACTGAGAACATCTAGATGAAATGCACAACAATAACAAGAGGGACATAGCTGCCCAAACCAGTTTGGCTCAGTGGATAGAGCATCGGTCTGCAGACTAAAGGGTCCCAGGTTCGATTCCGGTCAAGGGCATGTACATTGGTTGCGGGCACATCCCTGGTGGGAAGTGTGCAGGAGGCAGCTGGTCGATGTTTCTCTCTCATCTATGTTTCTAGCTCTCTATCCCTCCCTTCTTCTCTGTAAAAAATCCAATAAAATATATTTAAAAAAAAAAAAAGAGGGACATAGCTAACACTTCCTGAGGCCTCCATCTTGCCTAGTGTTGTTGAAGGAATCTGTTGAAACCACTCATCCTGATAATTACCCTGTAAATATATATATATATATATATATATATATATATATATATATATATATAAAATTGTTAATTTTTAAATGAGAAAACTGAGATTTCAAATGTTTTCAGGAGATTGCTAAGTTATGTTTAACATGAAATCCCTGCACACCTACCCCAAGAATCCAATACAGGAGAGCATAGCCTCTGGAACCTACAGATACATGGTCTATAAAATCTATCTAATCCCAGACTGCTTCTCCAGCTGGCCTTCCACACTGCACTCCAGCTCACCTGCTCCAGCCAAAGCTCAGGAGTCAGGCCTGCCCACGTGCCTGGGAGACTAAGGAGATTGCTGTTCATCTTCATCACTTGTATCCTCGCAGCCAGGCCTTGAAAACCCAAGGGCCAAGTGTGCAAAATTGTATAACCAAGTGTATGCATTTAGATTGCTTACAGGATGTGTTTATACCAGAGAAATAAAGAAATCCAATTCTTGTCGTGTTTTTGTTTGTTTGTTTGTTTCAAGAAAATACAGCTCGGGGTTTCTGGTTTACCCTCTGTGCGTCCTGGCATTCCACCCAGGGCAGACTCCTCCAGGGGAAACCATAGAGATTAGAGGAAGAAGGGGACTGGATTTGAAAGTGGGAGCTAGAGGAAAGGGATCTGAGAAGTGATCACATAAACACATGTGCAGGGAGTTGAGTGGAATTCCAAAAGCCAATAACACAACATACAGGGCATGGCTAGCTGTGCCCACAGCCCACAGTCCTCAGCAGCTAGTCCCCCCCCCCCCCCCCGCCTGCTCCACCCCCCCACCCCCCCACCCCACCCCCCTCCCACACACACACTCAGAAAATAAATCCCCTGGGGTGTGCTTTTGATTCAGCAGTGAACGGTTTAATTGGTTTAGGGAAGGAACAGTACATGTCTGAGAGCAGGGGCCTCAGCAAAAAAATACCTTGACGTGAAAAAGATTGGAGAAACAATCTTGGAGAGATTTTAATTACATCTGAGGCCGCGCAGCCCCTCCCTCCCTCCCGGAGCACGTCCTCCTGCCAAGCTCCAGCCGCTGGGCTGCGGGTAGCTAGTGAACGAACTCTGAGGGGCAGGAGGAGGAAAGCAGCGCGTCCGAGGGGGTTGGTTCGCCTCGCAGCCCCCACGACGTCACCCACGAGGGGGACTGGGAGACTATAAAGCGCGCCAGGCGCCCGGACCTCCGCGCTCCAGCCGGTGCGCGGACATCCCGGCTGGGCGAACCCCGGGACCCCGGCTGGGGACAGCCCGGCCGTCTCCCCGAGATCTCAACCCGGCCGAAGTCTCCAGCTCCCGGGAGGAAGCGGCGCCCGTGCTCCCCGTCCCTGGCAGGCTCACACCGTCCCTTCGCCAGCCAGGGCAGCCGCGCCTTCCAAGCTGCGGGGCTTGCAGGGACCGGGACGCGGAGAACTCCAGGAGGGAGGCTGGGCGCGGGCTGGCCGCGGGGGAGCGGGCAGCTCCGGGGGGGGCTGCAGACCCGCGGCGATGGCCTCTCTCCCCGCCGCCTGGAACTGGACGGCGGGCGCGGGGGCAGCCGGCGCCCCGGCCCTGAGCGAGCTGCTGGCCCCGGCCGGCAACCTGTCCGCCGCCGCGCCCTCCGCGCCCGCCGCCTCCCCGGAGCCGCCGCAGCCCCGCGCCAACCTCACCAACCAGTTCGTGCAGCCCGCCTGGCGCATCGCGCTCTGGTCCCTCGCCTACGGCGCGGTGGTGGCCGTGGCCGTCTTCGGGAACCTCGTGGTCATCTGGATCATCCTGGCCCACAAGCGCATGAGGACCGTCACCAACTACTTCCTCGTGAACCTGGCTTTCGCCGACGCCTCCATGGCCGCCTTCAACACCCTGGTCAACTTCATCTACGCGCTGCACAGCGAGTGGTACTTCGGCGCCAGCTACTGCCGCTTCCAGAACTTCTTCCCCATCACCGCCGTGTTCGCCAGCATCTACTCCATGACGGCCATTGCGGTGGACAGGTGAGGAGGGAGGGAGGGAGGAGGGAGGGAGGGAGGGAGGGAGGGAGGGAGGGAGGGAGGGAAGAAAGGAAGGAGGGAAGGAAGGAAGGAGGGAGGGAGGGAGGGAGGGAGGGAGGGAGGGAGGGAGGGAGGGAGGGAGGGAGGAAGGAAGGAAAGAAGGGAGGGAGGGAGGAAGGAAGGAAGGAAGGAAGGAAGGAAGGAAGGAAGGAAGGAAGGAGGGAGGGAGGGAGGGAGGGAGGGAGGGAGGGAGGAAGGAAGGAAGGAGGGAAGGAAGGAAGGAGGGAAGGAAGGAAGGAAGGAAGGAGGGAGGGAGGGAGGGAGGGAGGAAGGAAGGAAGGAAGGAAGGATGGAAGGAAGGAAGGAAGGAAGGAAGGAAGGAAGGAAGGAAGGAAGGAAGGAAAGAGGGAGGGAGGGAGGGAGGGAGGGAAGGAAGGAGGGAAGGAGGGAGGGAAGGAGGGAAGGAGGGAGGGAAGGAGGGAAGGAGGGAAGGAAGGAGAGAGGAGAGTGGGGTTGGGGGGATAAGGTGACAAAGGAAAATGGTGACACGATGGGTGTGATGAAAGGAAGGAGTCTGGGCAGGAGTTCTTGGAGAAGGGAGGGCAGGGACTCACTTGCAGTCCGTCCTCCAGGGGTGAGCCAGTTTCTGTTTCTATGGCCTCCCCCCCCTCCACTCAACCGCTGGATCCCCAGGAAGGGCATCTAGAGGGACTGAAGGAGGTAGATGAGGGAGATGAGAAAATCTGCCACTCCAAGTAGGACAAAATCAGCTAGAAACGATGCTAGCGACTTTATCACATGGCTTCAAACTCCTGAGGCAAAACTTAGATCCCTGAGAAGTGAACTTTTGGGCCTCCCACTTCTCTGTTAGAGAAATGGACAACGTGTCAGCCTCTCCTCTTCTTTGTGCTCTCTGGTTTGCTGGTCCCCATTCCCTCCCATCCATTCCCAATCTTCATGCCCCGGCCAACACCGGTTTGGCTTCCCAGTCATGGAGCATCCATCAGAGGCCAGGAACTCATTCCCAAAGATTGACACTAGCCCGTGTATCCGGTAACATGTTACTTCCGGTAGTCTGCGAGACCGTGAGCTGGATAAATCCTGTGCCTCAAACATCACACCCAAATCTTTCAGAGGATGGGTAACAAAAAATTCAAGGAATAAATGGTTAGAGAACAGATTGACATCTGTCAGAGGGAAGGGGAGTTGGGTTGGGTAAAAAAAAGTGAAGGGATTGAGCAAAGGAAAAACAAAACAAACTCATAGACACAGACAGCAGTATGGTGATTAAGAATGGTTAAGGGAGATAGTGGGAAGGGGGTACAAATGGTGTTGGAAGGAGACTTGACTTGAGGTGGTGAACATAATACAATATACAGATGATGTATTATAGAACTGTCACCTGAAACCTGTATAATTTTATTAAACAATGTCACCCCAATACATTCTATCATTTTTTAAAAAGGAATACTATTTCATCGCTGTTTAAGGTAACTTTTAGGTTGCTCTCTCATCTACCGAGGAGATTCTGAGATGCTCAAACAATTTTAAAAAGCTGGATGGGCCTCCACCCCTTGTTCTCATACTTAAGTGTTAAATGTTTCTGTGTGCATTTGCTCTCTTATATTGGACACCATGAAATAGGCATGCTTGTGTTAGAACAATGGTAAATTCCCACCTGTTAGTGAAGCTGGTTACACTTGAATTCAACATTATGCTAGAAAATGAACCACACCAGTTGATTTCAGTCTCAGTTTTGTGATTGACAGCTGCATGGGGTATGCGGTGGATGATTTCACTTTAACTGAAAGTCTCAATATTCTCACCAGTGGAAAGGAGCTTTCTTTTTGACATTAGCAAGACTGTTAAACTGGAGGAACAGTGGTTACTTGTCACTAAATAGGAGAAATAAGCACAAAAATCACTTTTTAAAAAAATTACCTCTGAAACTGTCAATCATCCCTTCCCCTTTATATCTGATTTTCTGCATGTGTCTCAACCCTTCGTTTCTGGAGGGACGGAAATAAAAAGAAGCAGCAACATCAGTCCCAAATTGGGGAACAGGCAAAATTGCTTCATGATAGAAATGAATCTTGCTTTGGTTTGAACACCTTTCTTTTTTATTTTGTCTTTGTTTGTTTTTTGTACTTTATATTTCTTGCAAGCATATGATTTTTAATGTGATCAGGAGGAGAGGCATTAGCATATCATGTTAAGAAATTCTCACTATATTCTTATTTATTTGTAAATCAATGTACTTTTTTTTAATTCTTCATTGTTGAAAGTATTAGATGAGTCTCCTTTTCCCCTCATTAACTTCTCTCCAGCCGCCCCCACGCCCCAGCACATGCCCTCACCCCACTACTATCTGTGTTCATTGATTATGCTCATATGCATACAAGTCATTTAATTGATCTCTTGCCCTCTCACGCCCCCCTCTCCGCCCCTGCCTTCCCTCATAGTTTGACAGTCTGTTCAATGCTTCTATGACTCTGGTCCTGTTTGTTTCTCACTATATTCTTTTTTAAAAATATATATATTTTTATTGATTTTTTACAGAGAGGAGAGAGAGGGATAGAGAGTTAGAAACATCCATGAGAGAGAATCATTGATCAGCTCCTTTTGCACACCCCCTACTAGAGATGTGCCGCAACTAAGATACATGCCATTGACCAGAATCGAACCTGGGACCTTTTAATCCGCAGGCTGACGCTCTATCCACTGAGCCAAACCAGTTTGGGCTCTCACTATATTCTTGAAATTTAATAGTGCATCATAAAATTTGATGAAAATTTAGTGTGCATGAAATTGGTATTGAATGGCACATGTCATAAGTGAATAAAGACAATATTTTTATTATATTATCTGTTATATTAATACTTATCTAACAGCTACATTCTCAATTAAGATAAACGTAACATGTATTAAAGGTGAGTTATACATACATGTTATATATATATATATATATATATATATATATATATATATAGCATAAACAAGTCCTAAGTTCTAATTTAATTAGAGGAAGAACTTTGTCTAATTAAACCCTGCAGTCATCACAACTTCTTAGGAGCCATAATAGTGCAGAAGCATAGGAGAGCTTCGGCCTGGGAGTAGACTGCCTGCAGTGATTTGGATCTTGGCTCTATTGCATGATCCTGAGAAAGCTTAGCATCTTTTAGATGTTATATTTAATTGTCATATTTCAAAATGGCAAATTTGGGGACAGTGGTGGGAAAAGTGATTCTTCATTGTGAAATCATTCCACTGTGGTGTGTGTGTGTGTGTGTGTGTGTGTGTGTGTGTGTGTATGTGCCATTCAATATATGGGGATATTAGAAAATAAAAAATATTTTCTTATATTTTCTAAGTACATTTTTAGTTTAAGTTAGAAACTCCAACTTAACAGAGTAAAGGACAATTTCTGGTCACATAGTCCAGTATTGACTGGAATATTTAATTACAGAATTTTGAAAAAGACATTCACTATTTCTTACCTAAAAACCTTAAGTAATGTAATACATTTTATTTTGTAGTTCAAAAACATTAACAAAGATAGAAAAATAATTTACATTATTTAAACATAGGAACATGCCTGATATGAATAATTATTTTAAAATATTTAATCTAACTAAACTAAGTTATATTTTTATTTATTTGTTTGTTTGTTTGTTTGTTTGTTTTAAATATATTTTTATTGAGTTTAGAGAGGAAGGGAGAGGGAGAGAGAGACGGAAACATCAGTGATGAGAGTGAATCATTGATCAGCTGCTTGCTACACATCCTCTACTGGGGATTGAGCCTGCAACCCAGATATGTGCCCTTGACCAGAATCGAACCTGGGACCCTTCAATCCACAAGCCGACGCTCTAGCCACTGAACCAAACCGGCTAGAGCTTAAGTTATATTTTTAGCCAAATAGATAAAAATCTACATTATATATTACTTTGTTTTCTTAATTTATTTAGGAAGATTCTTTTTCATAAAGCTAATTGTTATGCAACATATTAATAGGACCTCTATTTTTTTGAAATTTATTATGGGCAATTAAAAAATACAGTTATAAAAATTGTGAAGCCTGAATCTCACTCTAAGTAATCTCATACAAATTCATGGGTTTGTTTTTCAGTTTTGAATAGAGCTCCAATTTATTCTCTTATCTAATTGGTTTTCTTCTGGATGATACAACATAACAATTTATACAACAAAGTAGATATTATAAATAAATGAAATTAGTTCAATATATTGTGGTAAATGTTACAATGCTATACATATTATGGATATAAAAACTTTGGTCAATTTTTTAGATTACTTTATCAGTCTTTAGGGTGCTGAGCCAATCTCCTCATTTCTTTCTACTTTAGACAAAGCCATTGCCCTTGGAGTTAATATTCTTTCTTAGTGTTACAGTAAGACTTGACTCATTTTTTAGCCCAGATGATGAACTTTAACTTTGCATTCTTTGAAAAATAGTAACTAAAATTATAGTTTAGAAAAGGTTACTTTTAGGAAACTTATGAATCACTGGTGCTTTCTGCAATTTGTACTTCTTATTCAAAGATAGAAAAATATCATGTTTGAATATAACATCAATTTTCCCAAGTCTCCAGACACATGTATAAATATGGTGACGTTAATAATGAATATTTTTTATTCCATAACCTTTACTTATAAACCATTTCTTGCTATTCTTGCAATTACTAGTTTTTCAAAGAGCCCTAGGGAGGTCTGATAAGGGTTTATCAGTAGTCATCCTTTGCACTTCCATTCTCCCCACCAAACCTTAGCCAGAGAGATGAAGAGAACAGAGGAGAAGAGGAAAGGAGAAGAGAGTAGAGGAGGGAAGAGGTGAGGAGGGGAGGAGAGGGGAGCAATGCCAACACTTTGGTCCAGAGCATGACAGTTCCTTGGGAGGAAGAAACCATGCCCTGCCCAGCATGAGTTGCTCAGTGGTTGAGTGTCAACCTATGAACCAGGAGGTCGTGGTTCGATTCCTGGTCAGGGTCCATGCCCGGGTTGCATGCTTGGTTCCCGGTATGGGACATGTAGGAGGAAGTCAATCAATTATTCTGTCTCATATTGGTGCTTCTATCTCTCCCTCTCCCTTCCTCTCTGAAATCAATTTAAAAAAAAAAAAGCCATGTCCTTCTCCAGATAGCTGTTTGGGCACATTGTTATACCCAAATCTGCAAAATTCCTAAGTTACAAACTGCCCTATGCCTGAAATATGGGTGATGTCTATTAGTGTTCCAAATAGAATTTTGAAAAAGGGCCTTGTCCCTTACCTTTGCTCCATTAACAATTTCTTAATGACCGGTGTTCTTTCATCTTCTACTTGCAACTCTCACTTGCTGGGTCTTAACTCTGAACCATCTTTCCAGAACGGTGAACTGTCCATACCTCTTTTATGGAAACTTGATCACTGGTACATTAAATAAATGCCACAAAACAAATGACTGGGGTGTGCAGCCTCACCACCTCATCAGACACAGTTGGAGTCTGAATGCCATTCTAGACTCAGCAGGATCTCTAACACATGAGGAATTTCTGGATCAGGGATTTAATAGCCTGATATAATTCTGTATGTGTAATAGGTTGATGTAGATTTGATTTGTTCTGAATCATGAGACTTTGGGTAATTTTATTTTCTCCTATATATATATTTTTTCCTTTTATGACTATCTACATCAAAATGCACATTTTTACATGAAACCAAATCAAGCTATAATTAAAGTTCTGAAGATGGATGGTGCTGATGATTGCACAGTGCGAATGTCCCTTACAATGGTCTGTAAGAATTTATAGCAACTGGTCACATGCCAATTTCTGACCTTATTGCCTGCTTACCACTCCCCCACTCTGCTCCACTATCACTGGTCCCCTCTATTTTATCACCATAGAAGGCATGTTTCCGCCTCAGGATCTTACATCTGTGTGAAACACTCATCCTTCAGATGACCATGTTACTCATTCCCTGAACTATTTCTAGACTCTGGTTACTCTTTTAAATTGCTTTATTTTTTCTTTATCACATGTATCACTTTCTAGGATATTAAATAACTACTCCATAGATAATGTTTATTGTTTTTTTTTTTTTTGTGGTCTGTCTGCTCATGTAAGGTCCATGAAAACAAAGAAGAAATACTTTTTCCCCCCTCATCTTTATTGTTGAAAGTTTTACATATGTCCCCTTTTTTCCTCCATTGATCGCTCTAGCCCAGCCTCACCCTCCACCCCAGGTTCCATCACCCCACTGTCTGTGTCCATGGGTTATGGATATATGCATTCAAGTTCTTTGGTTGATCTCTTCCCATGCACCTCCCCACCCTCCCACCCCCATCAACTCTGCCTTCCCTCTGAGATTCATCAGTCTAGCTTCTATATCTCTAGATCTATTGTGTTCATCAATTTATTTTGTTCATTAGATTCCATATATGAGTGAGATCATGTGATACCAGTCTTCCTCTGACTGGCTTATTTCAAGTAGCATAATACTCTCCAGGTGCCTCCATGCTATCTCAAAGGGCAAGAGATCTTACTTTTGTACTATTAGAAAAAAAAGTATCTTACATTTGTAGGTTTGTTATAAGAGGACAGAGAAGCTATTCATACTAAGGGATGAATATTTATCTTTTCATTTCTTAGTGTAGCTCATGTGTGAACTGATTACTGTCTAAAACAGTAGCCTCATATCATTGCCTATCTACTCATTCTGCTTTATTTGTCTTCTATTTACTACTACCTGTTTTGTTTACTGCTAAATTCATAGCATCTAGGATAATGACTGCATACATTTGACACTCAATACAAATTGTTTTCCTATCATTTTCTATCACTGAATAATTTGTACTCAAATTACCTTATTAAGACATCATGAAAATGCAATTTAATTTTTTAATTAGATATGAAAATAGCCTCTATTTTCCATCTTTATTTTTTAAGTGTAGAGATTATCTATTACCTAAATTCTTCCATTAACAGTTAAATAAGTATTTACTCCATTACAACTTAAATACTCAAATATTTAGACTTCATCTGCTTGATGTACACCATCATCTCTATGAGTTTAAGGATAATACAGTGGAACTGCTACCTGCCACTATTTACTTCAGGAAAAAGTTTTACCTGATGTAGACCCACATTAGACAAAATTGAAAGCAATTAACTCTGAGTTTACCCAAAGAACTTACAGTCTCCAACTGTAACATTAAATATTTTTATTTAATCACTGAATCACTCAGAACAAGTTGTCCTAATTAAAGTTGCGTAGATCTCATTAGTCCTTGCTTTCTACAGGAAATTGTTTTAAAAGGAGAGAATTAGAAGAGAAATAACCTATACACTAGTGCCCCAATGGACTAGGTTTCTGTTGAAAAGCTAGAGACAATATCAAAAGAAGCTTTTTAAATTCTTACATCAGAATTTTGGCATCAGCTTATTTCTCTTTCAATGCCAATCACAAATACTGAAGAACCACTTAAAATAAGTTACTTTTTGTTTGCTTTTGTCTCAAGCTTATCATTATAGCTGGTTTCTTGTTGTTGTTGTTGTTGTTTGTTTGTTGTTTTTTGTCACAAGTGTTATTTTCATGTTATTTAACATAGATTAGGATAATTCAGATCATCTACTGTGCTTGACATTGTCTGTCTCTTTATATACACTGTGTCATTTAATATCATTTTTGCTTTCTAATCATACTCTAAGTTTTGTTTATTATTTCCATTTAGCAATTTTAAAATTTATGTATGTGCTGAAGTTCTCATTTGTAAACAAACATTCAATAACCATTCAACAATTATTTGACTACTACAGATATTTTTTTAAGTGCCACAGAACATAGAGAAGAATAAAATCAATATCTCCAATGAGCTAAAATCAAAGTAAGTGCATAATGTGCTGGAGCTCTGAAGAGGTAAAAGTTAACTTGATGTAGAGAAGGGAAGGAATCCACAGTGAACATCTTGTGATCTGAATGGAGCTCAGCTGTGGAACTTTAGAATAAGGTATGAGCAAGGGGAAAATCATTTCAGTAAGGGAACTAGCAAGTGAAAAACATGAAATTGTTAAAGGATATTTGAGCTAGGTGCATTCCCTCTTTCAGTTCAGATCTACTCTCTACTTATTGCACTCTTTTTTTTCTTTCCCCCCTTCCCCACCTGACTATTTCTATGGACTAACTGCATGGATGGGGTCCTTTGCTGTCTGGCCTCTTATTAGCTTTGCCTAATGGGAGACACCTGGAAGCTGTGGGAGGACGAGAGAATAACTTTAGGATATATGAACCACACCCTCCTTTCAGAATTGCTGCAAATTTGCCCAATGGTATCTATATCTCCTGTCAAGAGCTTCTCTCACAAGGCTTCACCTCCTCTCTTCTGATTATAGGATTCTTTCATCCCTCAGGGACCATGTCCTCAGGGACCATGTCCCCAGGGTCAGGGGACACCTACTCTTTGCTATTGCCAATCCTTGGAACATTCATTTCAACTTGGTTTGCTTTCATCATTTGAAAAATGGGGCTTTCAAATGGCTTCTTTATTAAATTTTGTAAATGACTTATTTATTAAACCCTCTTCAGTTTTCTCATTTGGGTGTACTTTGTTTTCCCTGGGGCTCTGACTGATGCATTATAGTCAGTTTGAGGAAAAGGTAAGATATTTAGTGTCACTGTAGTAAAGGGTGTGCAGAATTGCAGTTATTCCTGTTGAACCTGAAGAAACAGTAAAATAATTTAGAATGAGAACTTTGAAGACTATGTGAAGAAAGATGGGAAAGAGTAGCATCAAAGGGACCCACTATAATGGTATTTCAGCAGTTCAGTCATTGAGAGTTGGAAGGGAAGTGAAGAACATAACTTCAGAAATTGGGCTGATAATATTTATGACTGTACAAAGGAAATGAGAAAAGGGGAGAGGTTCAGAATAACTCATATGTACATATGAGTAATATTTACAATGAGCATGCTCAAAGTAGTATTAGTTTTCCAAGAGTAAAATAACTTATTTATGAAACACACATATTTTCGTATACAGTAGTAATAGTCATGTTTCTTCTGAAGTAATAATGCATACTAAAGGAGAGTAGATATAAAATTGCTTATATCCACTTTCTAGAACTCGGTGCTGCTATTGGTTAAGAAAAATGTCTGCCAGAATTTGCCTTGTAGTGCCAAATATAATGTGTAGCTTTATTTAATCACATGCCTAGAAGGCATATTTAAAAAGTGAAGCCAATTCATGAAGTTGATGGAAGGGAATGCGGTCTCATAGTATTTGCTATATGCGTCACATTTGTAGTACTCTGCAATTACACAGTTACAATTACTTCCAACATACATAATTTTTAACACACTAGCTTGTCTTCATCAATCTGCTTCCTGTCATAATTCTGATTGTAATTGGCTTTCAGACAACCTTTCTCTGATTAAATTTAGAATTTCAAAGTTGTGATGGCATCTACTTTCATCTATTTCAACAGTTCATTTGGAAGTTTATAGTCTTTTAATTCATCCAGAAAATTGTCACTCATTCTATTGCTAAGTAGCCAAAACAAAAATCAAATGAACAAACAAACAAACAACAACAACAATCTTAATACCACTGAAGACAATCCATATACCCTTGGAGCCTTGGAAAGTATATGTGACTCATCTCCATAAACTGAGCTCTACCCTCTATAGTGATATCAAACTGCTCTAGTATTTATTCTATATGATAGCACTCCATATATTTGACTAAAACTAACAAGTGTCCTGAGATTCTTCTCTAAAATTTTCACTTCCTTTACCCATTTATTATATAACATGTCCATTGATCTTACCTGAGGCTTTCTTTAGCTGTTATTCTTCTCTAAATCCACTTTGGGCAACATCTTGAGTTCTTTCTTCATCTAAAAACTGTTCCCCTTATAAAATGAGGTAAAATTGATTTACCTTTATTTTCTATTGCCATGAAAAGGGCTTTGCATGTATATTACCTTGTATACAAACTAGAGGCCTGGTGCATGAAAATTCATGCATTCGTTGGGGGAGGGAGGTTGGCCTGCACCCTCTTACAATCCAGGACCCCAAAGGTAGGGTCCCTAGGCCTGGCCTGAGATCAGGGTCTATCGGGGCTTTCCTTTCCCAGGCTGCAGGCAGCTGGCCCCACCCCCACCACTGCCGCTGCTTGCCATCTGTGCAGCGCTGCCCCCCTCCCCTGCCACCAGTGGCCTCCCTCTGCAGACAATAGGCTGGGGTGCAATGGCTTGTCTGGCTTGGGCCTCCCTCTTCTTTTTTTTTTTGGGGGGGGGGGTGGCTGGACCGAGCCCTGTGAGGGGCCGTCTGCCTACTTGATTGCCCCTAACTTCTCGCCTACCTACCTGATCACTCCTAACCCCTCTGCCTGCCTGCCTGCCTGCCTGCCTGATTGTCCCTAACTGCTTGCTTGGGGGTGGGGCCAGCCCTGTGAGGGGCCATCTGCCTACCTGATCTTCCCTAACCACTTGACTGCCTACCTGATCACCCCTAACTGCTGGTCTGCCCACCTGATCACTCCTAACCCCTCTGCCTGCCTGCCAGATTGCTCCAAAGGGTCACAGATTTATTCCTGGCAAGGGCACATTTCTGGGCTGCAGGTTCGATCCCCAGTCTTGGTCAGGGTACATGCAGGAGCCAACCAATCCATGTGTCTCTCTCATATCAATGCTTTTCTCCCCTTCCCCCATCCCTCCCTCCTACTCTCTCTAAAAATCAATGGAAAAAAATATCTTCAATGAGGATTAACAAAACATTAAACAAAACAAAACAGAAAAACAAGCTTCCAATGGATGCATCTAATAATTTCAGTCTCTATAAAAAGTGACTTTAAAACATTTTTAGTGATGTCCTGATTGGTACAATAAAAACCTAATCTTAGTTATTATTCATGAAATAATCATACTCAGAAGACTAACATATTTGGGACTCTTTGGTGAGGGAAGAATGGTAGTGAGAAGCTCAGAAAAACACGTAGGAAAAGCTAACGTGACTACATCAAAGATATATATTTATTTAAAGGAAGAAAAAAGTGCTGATATTTGAGTGAGTTTACATCTGGAGATTAGATCATTTCTTCTCAAGGTCCAGGGAATGTTTATCTGGATGAGCTTAAGTAGCCATCTTCTTCATGCCTGCTGTTATTACTGGAGAGAGTCACAGAATAGAAAATAATGCCACAATGGATTCCAAATCACCAATTTAAAATTGGTCTTCAGCAGTGCCTGGCAATTCTACCCACTACCAGGTACTTTGGCCAACTGGCTCTCTCTTTCTGCAATATTTCAACTTTTTTTTTTTTTACCTTCCTCCGACTATTACCATGTAGCAACATTCTATTTCAAGCATCAATCATCTCTCACCCAAAACAAAACAACAGCCAGGTAACTCATTTCATCCTTCAGGCCATTCCCCGAGGCTAACATCTGATTATTCTCCTTCCCTAATTGAATTGCATCAATTACTTTCCTTGAGACAAAAAAAAATCTGTAACCTGCATTACAAGTTTTTCTCAAACCATTTTTCCCTTTCACTTTCTGTGTTTCAATTACCATTTAATTACTCAAGTGCATAATGCTTCTCTCACCCTGACTCATCGTGCTTCTCTCAGCCCTGATTCCTAGGACAGCTGTAACCAAATAGCATAAACTGAGTGACCTAGAACAACAGATTGTCTCACAGTTCTGGAAGGCAGAGGACTGAAATGAAGGTGTTGTCTAGGGTCACGGTCCCTCTGAAAGCTGTAGGAAAATCCTTTCTGTCCTTTTCCGAGCCTCTGGGGATTTGCTGGCAGTCTTCGGAATTCCTTGGTCTGTAATGCATACGCAGTCCTCCATCTTCACATGGCCTTCTCCATCTATTTCCATTTCCAAATTTCTCCTTTGTACCAGTCACTGTTTAAGACTCACCCTCATGACCTCCTTTTAACTCCATTACCTATATAAAGACTGTATTTCCCAATGAGGTCGCATTCTCTGATACTGGGAGTCAGGATTTCAGTGTATCTTTTTTAAGGGAACACCATTCAAAACTTAAAAGCCAACCATTAGCACAGGAGTTTTTCACAGAGTTCTCCAAGAAGACTTCTTTACAACTTTCCCCCTTCTGCCACCTTGCATAGCCACCTGTCCAACTTTCAACCCAGAATGACTTTTCCTGGGGAAGATTGGTTCACAATCTAAATGTATTTTCTCAGGAAATTAATTCACATGATCATATACCTGTCCTTGGTAACACTTATCATATCTATAATTTACACTTATTAATGAGAATGTTTGATTAATATCTATCTACTTCAGTAGACTGTGAGCTCTGCCATCTTTTCTCATGGTTGTATCACGACAGTGTTTGAACTATCACAGCAGGCATTCAATAAATGTTTGGCTGAATGAATAAACAATAGATCAAATCAGAAATGGCAAAACTATCATCTTGAAGCTTCAAATTTTCTTTTATTAAGGTGTTAGTGAGAACATAAATTTTTTCCATATAATATTCTACCTGCCAGGGAAATTTTTCTCTATCATTAGACTAATTGTCTTAAAAAATCTATAAGAAATTTGCAGTTTATTTTTAATTATCCATGCTACAATAGCTATAAGGACTCTAACCCTATTCATGTCACTCGATTTCTCTTTCTAGTCTCAAAAAATCAACTGTTTAAACATCCAAATTGTGCTCAGAAATTTCAGAGCAAATTATAATAGTTTGAGAAACATTCAGTTGAGTAAAACAAAATTTATTGATAAATGCTGTGGTTGACTCTGGAAACACCCAGAAAACAACAATTTAATACAATGAGACATACTATGGTGAGTTGTAATCAGCAACAGTGGAAACAGAAATGTCCAACTACAATTATTATCTTTATATGTTTGACTTTTATTTTTTATGTTGCACATGAATACTTATGGATTCATAAGGCAAAATGCAACTTCTGATTCTTTGTAAGGTATCTTCCTTATATATATTATTTTCTTTCACAATTTCTTATATAAATGGCTATATACAAAGCCATAATCTATATCTATATGGACTTTGAAGACTGGCAGAACTGGTTTAGAATTCCAACTCTTACCATCTGAGTCATTTTGAGAAATTTTCTTAATTTTTTTAAGCTTCAGTTTTCTTTTCTGCTAAAAAAAACCAAACAACCTGATAGTATTATTTTATTGATTGGATTATTCTAGATATTAAATATGTATAATATATGTTATTATAATAAATAGCCTGGTAATGATTAGCAATCAATAAATGTTGCTATTATCTTCATCAACATAAGCATGAGAAGTAAATTTTAAAGTTTTCATTTTACATTCTTTTTATGATTCATTTTATCTTCTTAAACCAAGATACGGTTTTGATAATTGTTTATATATTCAACATTCACTTTTCCTATTGACTGTCATATATAATAAATTAAGAATATTTCCTTTAAGTAAATTATAATCAAAGTTAATATTATGAATAGCATATAGATAAGTTCCAATATAGCTACTGCAAATCAAAAGCCTAATAATTACAAAAGCACAAAGCAAACCACAAATTAATTATCTTTATTTTTATTTTATTTTGAGGTATTTATTCTTAAAGTGTTTTTGCTTAAGTAATACTAACTCTTTGATAAAAATGTTGCCTTTTAAAATTTGCATAAATCAGTGTATGTTTGAGCCTCACAAAATGGCCAACAGTAAAAATAAAACCATTTAAATAATTTGATTTATAACTAGAAATGCAAAAATGTAATTAATTTGTTGTACATTATTTTCTGCTCTATTAGCCAAAATTTGGCAATTAGCCATATTACTCAATTTAAAACCAGAATTTGATCCTTCCAGAGATATTGTCACTATTTTACTAGGTGAATAAAACTTGACTCTGGTTACCATTTTGATAATTTCTAAAAAACTACACTCTAAAAAATATGTATGCTATTTTTAGAACCTCAAAGATGTTTTTATAAAAATTACATATATTTATGTAGATAGATACTATGAAAATTTTCATGATGCAATATGAATTCAAGCCTCAATAACACTTGATTTATTCATCTTTATCTGAATCCTGAGCTTGTCTCTCCTTGCTTTTAGATAGAAATGTTGATGATATCCTTTATAGGGATTCTTCATCTTCATCAATCATGTAGGTATTACTATATTGTCTCTAGAATTATCTTTTAAAAACTTAAACATACAAAAGAAAAAAATGGAGGTCTTGAGGTACTAAATTCATTTTTTAAGCACTTGTTACTCACATTTCTAATTCCATTCAGCAGATATTTATGAATTCTGATAATGTGCGAGGCACAGCACCAAATAATCAAGCCCTTTAACTTACATTATTTTTATTGATCTTGTCTTCTCCCCTAAGAGGTGGATGTTCTTATTTCTATTTTTAAAATAATGAAGTTGAGGTTCAAAAAGGTTTAAAAAAATGACAAAATAGGATTTGAACTTACATTTGTCTGATTCCAAAGACTATATTGTAAATACTACTTTATGTTGCCTCTACCCAAGCAAAATCTTATCAACTTGTTTCCTAGAAGAGAAAGAACCCTGGCCACTGAAATTCCTTTGAAACTACTTTTTAAACTTCACTAACAAGAAGCTGAAAACATGGTTTATTTATTTTCTTATAGGTATATGGCCATTATTGATCCCTTGAAACCCAGACTGTCTGCCACAGCAACCAAGATTGTCATTGGCAGCATTTGGATTCTAGCATTTCTACTAGCCTTTCCTCAGTGTCTTTACTCCAAAACCAAAGTCATGCCGGGCCGTACTCTTTGCTATGTGCAGTGGCCAGAAGGTCCCAAACAACATTTCACGTAAGTTAATTCTCTATTATAATTTTCAATTCAATTTATTGAACAATTGTTGGGAGCAACAATTAAATAAATAAGACATAGGCATTTCCCTCAATGTCTCACATATTGCTTGGGAAGACAGACACATACAAATATTATAAAACATTCTGATATGGTCACTAAGCTGGTGTAAATGACAAAGATTTATAATTGAAAACATGTAATGACTTCTGTATGGGACAGCTCTGGAGAATTGCCTAGAGCAGGTGATGAGCTCATTGGAGATGAAAGCAATACCCAAAGGAGTGCGGGGCTGTTACTGACAAAGAAATGAGTGAGAAGCCAGAAACTACAGGCCAAATGCATTGATTGCTCTTCTAAGAAACCTGGTGGAAGGGAAGCAGAGTCCTGGTAGGCTCTTGGTTGTGTTTCTTTGTTTTAACATTAAGGAAATTTAAATACTAGCTTGAAAAGAAAATAGGAGTGTTATACGATAGAAGTTGACATTTCATATTTTGGACCCACCTTTAAAAAGACAAGCCTTAATGGTTATCCTGAGAGGCAAATGAATCAGTCTGTAGTGAGTTCCGTTTTTACAAGGGTATTTCTTGGATCATATACCTCACACATCTAGAGGAAATAATGAACAACATAAATGAATGAACAAAAACAGACCCAGAGAAAGAGAAGCAGCGATTAGACTCTCAAACCTCAGAGGGAAAGTAGGAGAGAGTGGGGGTAAGGGGAAGAGATCAACCAAAGGACTTGTGTGCATGCACCATAGACAATAGAGCGGTGGGGTAATATGTAGGGAGGGATTTGGGATGGGAATGGGGGGGATAAGGACAATTATGTGATACCAGAATCAATAAAAATAATTTTTTTTAAAAAAAAGATGAAATACTGCTATTTGTGACAGCATGGATGGGTCTTGAGAATATCATGCTAAGTGAAATAAGTCATAAGGGAAAAAGTCAAGAACAATATGATTTAACTCGTATATGGGATATAAAGCGGAAAGTAACAAATGAACAAACAAGACAAAGAAATAAACAAAACCTCATAGACACAGACAATAGTATGGTAGTCATCAGAGGGAAGGGAGGGTGGGGGAAGTAGTAAAGGGTAAATGGAATAAAATAAAATAAAAACCCACAGGCATTGACAATATTAGCATACCAAAATCTGTAATTACTTTAAAACTCTTAAGAAAGAGGAAGCCAAAGTTTATACAAACTCTAAATGGGCTGTTATATTATTGACTATTCCTCCCTAATTGGCTCCTTATAATTTTGATTGAAAGCTATGAAATCCTAGAATTTTGTTTGACAGTATAGCATCACGACCTTGTTGCAACTGACATGTCTATATATTATTTATCAAATTAACAATACAATCAAATGTTCTATGACTTTGGAAAAATACATGTAAATATCTTTATCTGATTTTTAAAATCATTGTCAAACATCTTGTGAATTCAATGTGGCTCACAGTATTTCATAACATTTTTCCCCATTTGGATGAAAAATAATTTATTTCAAATATGAATGATGTCACAGGATATATAGAATCGTTTTACATAGGAGAATATATCATCAGTTGATTACTTTGTTCTGCCTCATCTCTTTTCTTCTGGTGATACATTTAATTAAGTTATCCCAATAATTACCAAGCAGAGGAAAGGCACTTATCCTGAACCTCTAGGCAAGGGGGTGGAGGTGGAGGGAGGCATGGTTTAAATCAAATCTATGTTTTTCATATATAAAGTAAAGATGGATGGATGGAAATCAACTGGTAGCATTTGGACAACTCTAGGTGACAATATCATGGTATGTTAAGGAGTGTGAAATGAAGACTTAGAGAAAATGTGGAAATATTTTTTAGCATTTTAAATTATGATTTAAAATGGAATGAATTCAAAGTCCCACTATTTCATGCCGATACGCTCTTCAGCATGTGAATTTTATTGTTGTTGTTTTTAAATTTCAGGTACCATATTATTGTCATTATACTGGTGTACTGTTTCCCATTGCTTGTCATGGGCATCACATACACCATTGTTGGAATCACTCTCTGGGGAGGAGAGATCCCAGGAGACACCTGTGACAAGTATCATGAGCAGCTAAAGGCTAAAAGAAAGGTACTGTTATGTATAACTTACCCAGCATTTGTGTAAGTTGTGGCACATCAGAGACGGAGAATACCTACCTATGGTATTTAAATACTCTATAATATCATGTGATGCTTTGCTTCTACTTTTATTTGTCTAATGTTTTCCTTTAATACAATTTTTCTTTTGTTTCTTTTTTATCTTCTATAAGCCAGTGATCATATGCAATTTCAGTTTGTGATAGAATAGTCTCTTCCCTACAGAAAGACTTATTATTACTTTGTTCAGAGTATCCTCAATTACTCCACAAGAAACTTCTGAAATTTTACTACATTTCTGAAGTTCTAGCTATGTTTTCTCTTTACTTAATAGAATCCTCTGATGTACTCTATAATCTTCCATAAGCTTCTTTGATTCCAATAATGGCATCTCTTTTAATATGTGTTATAATTTCCTAATATCCATTTGCCTATCTCTCCCTCCCTACCTTCCTGGCACCTCTCCTCGCCCTTTCCCTCTCCCCACATTATATTTCTACACAGCCATCATGCATATCTGATTAAAAGATGAAAGTTGCATTAATACTCTTCTAAAACTTATTGAGTGAAATTATAAAGCCAATTTCTGAATATGCACATTAAATAGGAAATGCTCTAAAGTTATAATATTGACATTTACCAGGATTTTTAATTAAGATTTTACTCAGACTACCATTATGTGACTCGGTGAGTGAGATTTTTGATAAGTTTGTAGAGTTAAAAAGAATCACAGTCACCTATCCCATCTTCCTCTCTCCAATTGATGTGTACCTAATGCAAGTCTGAGAGGTTTTGCCAAGGATAAGAGTCATGCTAATTATGCCAGTTATTATTTATTCAATTAATTATTAAGTTATTTATGTAGAACTTACCAACTCCATGGATACTTTCCTTAAAAAACATTCAACAGCCCAAACCAGTTTGGCTCAGTGATTCCGATCAAGGGCATGTACCTTGGTTGTAGGCACATCCCCAGTAGGGAGTGTGCAGGAGGCAGCTAATCGGTGTTTCTCTCTCATCAATGTTTCTAACTCTCTATCCCTCTCCCTTTCTCTCTGTAAAAAAATCAATAAAATATATTAAAAACAAACAAACACTCAACATCTTAAAAATCCCTTACCTACAAATACTCACTTAACAACAATAAAATTAGGATTTAAAAATTTAATGTAGAAAATAGATTCTAGGCCGAAACCGGTTTGGCTCAGTGGTAGAGCGTCGGTCTGCGGACTGAAAGGTCCCAAGTTCGATTCCGGTCAAGGGCATGTACATTGGTTGTGGGCACATCCCTGTTAGGGGGTGTGCAAGAGGCAGCTGGCCGATGTTTCTCTCTCATCGACATTTTTAGCTCTCTATCTCTCTCCCTTCCTCTCTAAAAAATCAATATATATATATATATATATATATATATATATATATATTCTATTTTAATACTAATAAGTCTTTCTTCTTTTATTGACAATAATGGTAGATAAGACTTACATTCAGTTAACAATTTATTATGATCTCTAGTATTTGAAAACAGAAAGTATACATGATTTTTTCTATATCACTAATTTCAGCCTATAATACATATTTTTTAAAATCTTAAAAATGAAGTGCACAAACGACCACATTGTGCTCTTAGCATCTAAGACAGAATCCTAAAAGTAGGAAAATTTCAATAACTTGGTCTTCTGAAGTGAAGTTTCTCTTTTGCAATTTCAGCCTTCATTTCATAACATCCTCCTCATATTGAAAGGTGATCTTTGGGGGAATATTTTCTTATAGCTATGTTTTAGGCAACATCACATAAAATAACTGATGTGATGTTCTACATATTTCAGAATAATTTCTGCCTTTCTATTACTCACTGAGTTTCCTGTCTTTTGTTTCTTATTGGTTTAGGCATCTTTTTTTTTTCCTTAGCAGTATTCCCCTGTTCACTCCTAGGAAAATTTAAATAAGTCCAATAATTGTATATTATAGCTCCTTTTTCTTCATATACATGTAATATTTTTCTAGCAAGAAATTAAAATTTAATGAATGTTACTTTTTATTTTTGCACTGAGTCCCACAAGGAACAAAAACGAGAGGGAATACTTTGCCTTTGCCTCTGTATAACTTATAAAAGTAAAGCATAAATATTTCCTTATGATTTCATTCTGTAGTTTTAAAATATAAATATCAATTTAAATGGAGAGTATAATCCTTCTAGAATGTTTCAAAAAAGTAAGATATTTAAATTTTTCAATCCATATGTCCTTCTCTCAGATTGAGTTCTAGGTTGACATAATACAAAATGACATTTATGTTATGGATTTCTTATAATAAGTTATCTTCTTCTTAGAGTTCTTTCACGGTCATTTATTGGTATTACTATAAGTATATCAAAAAGTAATACTTTTTTCCAAAAATGTAAAACTTCAGAATATACTTAGCTCTCTTGTAAATTGCTTTTTTAAAATCCGAGATTAAAATATTATCTGGTTATTTCTAGTAACTGTGTTATATTTATACTTTAATATGTCTACTTATGTCTAAGATATAAGTCTTTCTCTGAATGGATCAGGTAATTATATGCTATTTCCTAGAAAATACATCTTTGAAATTACAGATTTGACTTCAGAGATAAAATAAGAGAGTTATTGATTAAAATAGTGCAAATTCATTCTGACTGTTGGGAAAAACATAACTCCATGAATAACACTGAGCCAACCTCCTAGCAATAAAAAATAGTGAATGTTGGTTGAGCTTCCAAATACATATGAACTAGAATAAATAAAAATAAATTTTAAAATTTTGCCAAATCACTGAGAAAATCTTTGAACTATTGAGAAGTATTGCTTTCATTATCCTTTATCCTACAATCTTTAGGAATTGTGCTTAATTTCAAACCTTATAGATTAAATTCTTTAAAGAACAGCCAGTAGAAATAAATTTCATATCTGTTACACAGAACCTCACATGTCTAAAAACTTTCAGATTAACAATCCCCACTTGATCTTTGCATATGTTCTGCCAAAATATGTATTCACTTTGAAAATAATACTAGTAGAGCTAGCTAGCACTAAATATTGAAAAGATACAATATTAGTCTTGAAAAATAAATTAATACCTCTAGAAATATTTTCTTATTATAAAAATTGGTCTCTTGAAGAAAATTCAGTATTAAAATTCTATGGTTTCAAACAACTTACTAAGATCTGGAGGGTACTCTAGGATTGACTAACATTTGAGTAACATATATAATAGACTTTCAAAAATTAGCAAGCACATTGATAAATTAATAAATTTTCTTATATAATGTATCTTATAATTTAATTTGAATACCTCATAACACAACCAAAATATTTTTAATTTATAGCAAATATTCTAGGTTTTAAAATTCTGCATGTTATGTACACATTGGCTTTAAATGTCTACTTAAATATATGTATTGAATTAATAGTCTCTTTAATGTAACAAAGTGGTTAACTAAAGGGTGCTTGCACTTGAAATAGAAATATCTTCAGACAGTAGCAAAATATAAAATATCAATATCATATAATACTCAAGGTCTTGTCTAAGTTAATGCTGTTTTTTTTGTGTGTGGTAATTAATATTTTTGCCAACATCTTCCTTTAGGAAATGTGTGCAGACTACTGTAGGATTGGTTTAAAATGTTTTTGCAGTTCTGCCGAAACTGGTTTGGCTCAGTGGTAGAGCATCGATCTGCAGACTGAAAGGTCCCCGGTTCGATTCCGGTCAAGGGCATGTACCTTGGTTGCGGGCACATCCCCAGGAGGGAGTGTGCAAGAGGCAGCTGGTCGATGTTTCTCTCTCATCGACATTTCTAGCTCTCTATCTCTCTCCCTTCCTCTCTGTAAAAAATCAATAAAATATATTTAAACAAACAAACAAAACAAAAAAAGAAATGTGGACATTTTATCACCAGGAAGTTCTCAACTCTGTTATAGAATACTGAAAAAGAAATGTGCTTTACTCACCATTGTGTCCTCAGTGCCTAGTATAATGCCTTCTGGGCATTGTGATGGATAGATAAATGATGATAAGTAAATGGATGGATGGAAGGATGAATGGATAAATGAAGGAAAGAATAAGGTCTTATGAATCAACAACCTTCTCATTTTATACATAAGAAATGTACTGTTATGTATGTGATTTGCTGAAGAGCAAAAATCATTAAAAGGGAAAGCCAGTTTTGGAATTTAAGCTTCCTGAGTTCTGACCTGTACTCTGCTGCTCATCCGAGTACAAACAGGAGGACAGAATCTTCAGGTCAAAGGGACCTGTTTTCAAGAGTATATTAACAATCTCAGAACTAAAAATGAGGTTTACTTTTCTATTGTGGAATGAATTAAACTGTTCTTGAAATTTTTCCTTAATTCATTTAATAAAGATATTTCTTAACCTTGCCACAAGAAAAATATCTAAGAGTATTCCTATTATATAGATTATGGATATAGCATTCCAGCAAATAATTCTAGTAAGCAAAAAGTTTGTATTACATATATACTACTCATTATAAAATTTCAAATTTTCTCAACATTAAATTATGCTAGGGGACAAAAACACCTTCTTTATTTCATAAAGGAAAAAACTACTTCAGTGTTGTGCAGGGCTAACTGCATTAGCCTCAAATATAAACTGCCTGGCCAAATGGCACTGATCACCGGATGACAGATAGCAGCTAGTACACTCCACAGTACACTCTTAGGTGTAAGTGTTGCAAATCTCCATAGCATATTTACTATCCTAACAAAGATTTCCATGAGTCCCCCAATTTTTCCCCAGACTCTCAACTGATAAAATCTGCTATAAATCATTTTCCTGAAAACAAAAATCCTTTTCAAAATCCCAAAGAATACACAAAGGACAGGCTTTTTTTCCCTCCCTGTCCCTTTGGTTGACATCTAGGACACAGAGATTGACATAGTCAAGGGCTGTCTCTGCTAGAAGTAATGAATAATATATGCTAGATTAAGTTAGCTATTTCAGTGACAGAAGCAGCTATGTGAATTACAGTGTATAAGGGTATGGCTCTCCTTGGTTAAGTAACAGAATATAAATATAAGTTCTATGTCATGATATCTGCCACATGTGGTTTACAAATGAGGTGATGAGTGAGGGAAAGTGGAAAGAAGAGTCTATTTGTTTGTTAGAGATGCTACACAAGGTGCCACAGACTAAATGCCTTAAAAAAAAGAAATGCATCTTCCTGCAGTTCTGTGTGATAGAAGATCAAGGTGTTATCGGGTTGGTTTCTTCAAGGTCTCTCCCCCTGTCTTGCAGATGGCCATCTTCGTCTAGTGTCTTCCTGTGGTATTCCCTCTGTGTTTGTCTGCATCCTAGTTTCCTCTTCTTATTAGGACACCAGTCTTTAAATTAAATTAAGGTCCATTTATATCAGTGGTTCCCAACCTTTTTTTTTTTTTTTTTACTATGCCCTATCCAAGCATCTCTAAAATCTTGATGCGACCCCCAACCCATGCCCATGTAATTCTTATAATTCTTATTATTCAAAAAGTGGAATCCTATTCATAGGGAGAAAACTTAAAAGGCCATTAACTTGTTCTAGACAAGCTTCCAAAGAACATGGCATCCATGAAAGAGAAAAATAAAAGAACAATAGGACAGTTGAAGTATTGAGGAAGAAATCACTAAGAAATTGTTTTAAAAATAATAATATGAAGAGATATGAAAAAATAGCAAATACAGTTTCAAAACATGTAATAGAGAGTTGAACTGCAGAGATATGTCAAATATGTATTTATATACCATACATGAGGAACCTAGAACCATACGAAATACAAAAAAAAAATCACTGTTAATAACTCATTCTCGAATTGCCCCCCTTAAAAGTCAAATTGCCCCATGTTGGGAACCACTAATCTATATGACATCATTGAAACTTAATTAGCTCCTTAAAGACCTATCTCTAGAGATAGTCATATTCTTAAGTACTTGAGGGTTAGGACTTTAACATATGAATTTTAGGGGGACACAGTTCAATCTATAACAAAGTCATTACTTAAGGTTTTTAGAAATCTATCCCTCTGGGTAAGTCACTTCATGGATTCTGGTAGCTTCCTGGAGCTAAGGAGGATCTCTGCTCTGTCTTGAAGATGTGAGGTCTTGGCAAGTGTGAGTGGCATTGATTGGGCGACTAGGTCGTGCTTCTCTCCACTCCATTCGGTAACAGTTCATCCTTTAGCTGAAAGGAAATTGAGGAAACTAATTCTCTGTTTGACTTGGATATTTTCCTTCTTTTTCTCATCCCTAGTTGGCACTTAGCTGCTGAGCCCTTTTCATTTTACTTTCTATTCTACCTCTTTCTTCATTCCTGCCTTAGAGGAAACAGTTTCTGTTAAAATTATTGCACCTTTCCATTTTTATATACCGTAATCTTTGCAGAAATGGGCAATGCCATTTTTTAAAGTTCCTATCAGGACAATGTCTTCCCCAGCATAGTGCCTACATGTAACTTTTGCCCCTTTGGTTTTTTATGATAGCCAGTTCCCAGTAATCTACAGTTTTTATTTACCATTATTTTTTGTGACCAAGATTTTAGCAAAACTCATGTATATCACTGTTTTCGTTTTTTTGTGTGTCCTAAATGAAAAATGTGAATTTCACTGAGGATTTTGCCTCTCAGAGCTTAATACCCCCAGGCAATTGTGTGTGTGTTTTTCTCTTTATCTCCTTCTCCACCTTTCCCCTTTCCTGCTTGCAGCCACCACCTTAACGCATTTCTGTGCTCCAAAAATATCTTTCACTCACCATTTTTCAAGACAAATTTAGCACTATTCCTACTATTCAAACTGTAGCCCTGTTATTTAAACAATTCCAAACTTGCAAATTCCCATCTGTCTCCACTCCCTTTCTCAGTAAACAAAATATCCTTTATATACTCAATTTCACTTTTCATCAAGTCAGGAGAGCTTATAAATAGTAAAATAATGTTGTTGTTTTCTGTCTCACTATTTTGCACAAACCCTTTACGTGTGTTATTTTAATTACTTGCTCTGAGTATTTTCAGATGTTTTTCTGTTACTGATTTTCATATTTATTTCATTTCTGTAAAAATTTCAGAGACTTTTCTCTCCTACTTTGCTTAGATAGCAGATCCCAAAAAGACGTTGAGTGTTTGTACTTCTACATGCTTTATGCAATATATTTCCAAATGTATGGGTTTTTCTAATCATTTGTAGTCCTCCAATCTGTCTTTAATCTGTTTTTATTTGAAAATACTTAGAACTGGTGAAATAATACATTGTGAATGCTTCGTACCTTTTCATTCTCAGGTATTAACCTCAGATTATTTCTGCTCCATTATTTCATCATTCTTCAACATGATCTGGCAGCATTTTACAAATCTCTGAAATAGGAATTTCTAAATCCTTTTGCCACAGCCAACGAAACCTAGATGATAATGATTGTCACTGACACCTTAAAGACATGCTTCACATGCTAAATCTGCAAAGGAAAAGAGCACCCAAAAAGAACTGAGGATGGACAGAATAGTAGTTGCATGCCAATGGGAATAGGAACGCCAATATTAATTAGAAGAAGGTCCTTCAAATGCTACCATGCTGATTAAAAAGCAGAAAATCAATTAGGAGGTGGTAATTCCTTTCATATACAGTGCCTTGCTGAAAATTGAAAACTGATTATTTTAAGAAAATAAATGTCTGTTATTTAGGCCACCACACTATATGATGTTATTATAGCAGCCCAAGCTAAGAGAGTTATTATATTTTGACTATTAAAACATAATTATAACTTCGATAGTTTTCCCCAGATCCTTAAAAGCATCATTTTAAATAACTTTTATTTCATTGCTATGAGATTCATCTCATTTTACATATGAGAAAATTGAGACTTAAAGAGATTAAATAACTTCTACAAGATCACACAGATAATTTGGTAGAAAAGTTATGACTAAAATGTATAGCTCTTAATTCTTTATCCATTAATTTATCACAACACCATACTTAACTATATGAAGACTCTTATGACCAGCACTACCTATGACTGCTAAAAATACAGCCAATGTTATAGACTACAATGCACAGTGCAAAATTATCAATATTTATTAATTTTTGCAATATAGAGAAAATCTAAAAAGAAACTTGATAATGTTCTCTCAGTAGCCTGTATGAAGTTGAAGGTGTATTTTATACAAGCTATCATAGCCCTATCCTATATAATAAAAGAGTAATATGTAAATTAGCCATCACTCCATGACAAAAAAATGGCATGTCCATAGCAGACGCTAGTGGCATCGTCCAGGCAACGGGAACCCAGTATCTGCTCCTTGGCCGCGGAGAGGGGGGGGGTCTCTGGCCAGAGGACTGGGAGTGGGGCACTGAGCTGCAGGAGAGAAGGAGTCTGTGGGGCTGCAATACCAGTGTCCGTGCCTCAGCCTGCCATGCAGCAGGAGAGAGGAGGCCTATGGGGCCACGAGCCCAGAATCCGCAAGCCCAGAGTCCGTGCCCCAGCCTGCCTTGGGCAGGAGGGAAGAGGCCTGTGTGGCCCCAAGCTCTGAGTCCCTGTAGCAAGGGAGGAAGCAGGAAAATGGATCTTTCCAGTTCCTGATGCTGACAGAGCCCTAAGGGTGCCAGGGTCCTCCACCTGCAGCCCCCAGTCACAGCCCAGAAGCCCCAGTCGCAAACTGGAAGCCCCCTGCCAGCAGTCCAGACAGGACCAGTGTGGCGCCACGCCCGAGGGAGAGGGGGGGGTCCGGCAGGCACGCTACAGACATCAAACCACTGCTGCCAAGGCCGCCCCCCCCCCCCCACACACACACACACACTCGCAAGTAGTATGGTCCAAGGGGGCGACTCCTGAGGCAAGGCCCCCATGGCAGCTGATGCGCAGCCAGGCAAGGAAGCCGGACCTGAAAGCCCAAGCACCCGAGTACCTGAGCTGCAGAGTGTCATGGGCCAGGGCCCTGAGGAGGCCCCAGGACAAGCATCTTCCCAGAGGCTGTGGGAAGGAGGGGAGGGACCTCTGGCTAGAGGCCAGGTGAGGGATGCTGGCATCTTTGCAGGCCAAGACCAGGCTGAGGGACACCCCCCCACCACCCCTGTGCATGAATTTTGTGCACTGGGCCTCTAGTACCCTATATGAGAATGTCAATCATTACTGTATTATTCATGTATTTATTTATTCATTTAAGGAGGGCCATCCTGTGCTGTGAGTATTCTTCTATGCTATAGAAATATAGGGTAAACAAAACTGAAATGTTCAAGGCCCTCAAAGGATTTACATTCTGGCAGGACACAAAGACCCTCTAGGATCTATCTATATAAAACCCTAAGCTACTTATCTACAGCTCGACAGCTCAATGGGTAGCTATGATGCACACTGAGCACTAGGGGGCAGATGCTCAATGCAGGAGCTGCCCTCTTCTGGTCAGTGCACTCCCACAGAGGAAGTACCACTCAGCTGAAGGGTGTCAGATGCTGGACTCATGGCTGACAGGTGCAGCTGCCACAGCACGAGCCTCTCCCTGCCTCTGTGGCAGCACTACCCAGCAGTAGCAGCAGTGGGGCCAGAATGAGCAGGAGCGGGAGCAGCACCAGGCTTAGGGTTTGGGGTCCTCCCCCGCCTCTTGCCACTTTGCACACTATTATAAACTGATCCATGCAGGGCCAAAACTGGTAGTCCGACATCCCCCAAGGGGTTCCACATTGCAAGACTGAGGGACCCCACCAGTGCATGAATCCATGCACCGGCCCTCTAGCAACAAAATAAGGACCAATTGTGCTCAGAATGCTGAACAAAATAGAGTAATATGAAAGAGAATAACTGCAATGAGGGTCACCTTCAAACAAGGTGATAGGAAATACCTGCTGGGAAATATATCATTCTAGCTATAGAAGAAATAAGGAAGGAAAAAAAAAAGGATGTGGATGAAGAATACCCCAGGCAGGAAAGACTAGGTGAGGAATGTCTGGAAAAAGGGAATGTGACTGATATGTTGAAGGGTCAGAAGCAAGAGTGCTGGAGCAGAAAGAACCAAAGGGAGTATGTGATGGGTGAGACTGGAGAACCAGGCAGGAGAAGCAAAATACAGCAGAAGTTCTGAGCAATGGTACGAAGATTTGGTTTTATTTCAGAAAGTCACTTTGACTGCTATTTAGAAGCAAAATCCAATTAGGTGGTTATTGCCATTGTCCAAGAGGAAGATAATGATGCTTTCTCAGAGGCTATAACAGTAAAGATGACAAGCCATGAAAAGGCTCAGACGTATTTTGGCGACTTGGCCATTAGGATTTGCCTACGTATTGAAGGGGGCAGCGACAATGGGGGGATGCAAAGAAACAAGCATACGTTCTAAGTAACTGACTTCGGGTATTGGATGGGTGGTGGCACTACTTACAGGGATTCTCTTTACAGAAAGAAAGCTTTGGGGTGGGGAGATGGACAAGAGAAGGAGCTTGTTTTAAACATGACATTTCGAGATGTCTTTGAGACAGTCACCTGTCTGAGGGACAGTGGCTTTAAAGAGGTTCTTTTAAAATTTTGCTTTTTCACCTGCCACTTGGCTAATTTTCTGGAGTGATGCAGAATCTTCAGTAAGACAGTGGGCAGAGCTCAGAGGATGTGTGAAGTTAAGAAGGATGCTGCAGTGTAGGGGAGAAAGGCATGATTTTACTCATCTCATTATTCCTAAGACTGTGAGAGTGTCAATGCTTTGCCCTCCTCTGAGCACACATAGCTGGCCAACAGAAGAGGAGCCTGCTCATTCTTTATGATTTGCAGATTTGTAGCCCTGAAAAGAACACTTTCAGTTTAAAGGTACGTGCAGCCCTACCCAGTTTAGCTCAGTGGATAGAGCGTCAGCCTGAGGACTTGAAGGGTTCCAGGTTCGATTCTGGTCAAGGGCACATACCCGGGTTTCGGGCTTCATCCTCAGTGGGTGGCATGCAGGAGGCAGCTTACCAATTCTCTCTCATCATTGATGTTTCTGTCTCTTTTCCTTCCTCTCTGAAAATCAATAAAAATAATAATAATTTTTAAAATAACAAATAAAAAAATAAAAGTACATGCAAGGATGAAGAGTGTAGAGCTGGAAAAAAAATAAAAACAAATCATAGGAAAACTAGTTGCTAGAAACAAGACAAAGAAGGAGAGGGGCTAGAATAAGCTGTGCTTTGTGAACTAAATGCAAAAGACAGAATCACTTAATTATGGCAAGAGGATTATGGGACTAAATAAATGATATTTAAATTTTAAAACTCCAATTGTTGAAAAAGAATTTCACTGTTGAGAAGTGAAGAAATATATCAAAACACAAACAAATATACAAAACACCTAAGGTTCATGAGGAAAGAAAATAACACAAGGATAATGGAGAGGTCTAGGTTAGAGATATAAATTCATGCACTTGAGTACTCAAGAATTTATTATACATAAGAATGTTTTATTTACATTAACTCCCAGAATCAGCCTCTTCTATGTCTTGACAACACTATTAGAAGAGAAATACATACCTATTAGATTTTTAACTGTAATTGAGCATGCTAAATGAAGAAAGAAGCAAAGCCTATTTCTAAGAATCGTGAGAAGCAGAATGTATACAAAATGAACCTTGGCTAATTAAGAATTAACATACCCAGTAACTCTAGCTATGAATTTGCCTTTGGGATTTTGTGAAATCACTATACCATTTTGGTTTTAAGTTTCTCATCCATAAAATCTATAAATATTGTGGTCCAGGTTTGTAATGAAGATTTAATAAGTTCATATATATATTCATAAGATTTTTAAATGAATGAAAGAAGCACTAAGCATTTTACTAAAATCTGCAAGCCAGTGCACAAATCGCTGGGGACTTTACCTGCAGACCCTCCAACTGCCCCGTTATGAAATGAACACACTCTGGAAATCTAATGTACAGCATAATGATTATAATTAACTATATTGTACTATATTCTTGAAAGTCACTAAAAGAGTAAATCTTAAACGTAGGTACCACACACAAAAAAAAATAATTAAAAATGTGAATTTATGTGAAGTGGTGGAGATGTTTGCTAACTAATCCTATTGTGATGATCACCTCATGATATATACTGTATTTGCCGGCGTATAAGACGACCCTTTGGCCCTGAAAAATATGCCTCCAAGTGGGGGGTAGTCTTATACGGCGAGTATATAACATATGTATTTTTAGTGGAAATGTTAGGGGGTCGTCTTATACGCCCAGTCGTCTTATACGCCGGCAAATATGTATTTTTCAGGGCCAAAATATCGTCTTATACGCTGGCAAATACGGTACATGTATTAAATAATCATATTGTACACCTTAAATTTACATAATGCTACATGACAATTATATCTCAATAAAGCTAGAACAAAACTTAAATAAAATGGCTTTGTAAACATAAAAAAAGTATTTTGAGGGGACACAATTCAGTTCATAATAAGCCTAAATTTTTATCTCTAACCATAATCTCATAACACCAGTTTTTATTCCCTTTGCCTTAATGTACTTCTTTTCTATTTCATCTTATCTTGCTTTTGATGGCTGCACTCCTTTCTTTTGCTATAGATTGTTGTAAATCTACACACACAAACTTGCGGTTTGGACTAGACATAATTACAGGTATTGCTCTAAGCTAATGTTAATTAGATATGCATCTTGGATTGGGCTACTGTGTCAAATTTCTCAGATAACACTAAAATAATATGCCTATATGCTCATCTAATTCTGAAATTACTGGCAAAATTCAACCCTTCTGAAACATTGTGCACTTTTTTTTCACAAGTATCACTACTTAGTTCTTATTTTCTTGCTGGAAATGGCATTTTAAAAAATATATATTTTATTGATTTTTTTACAGAGAGGAAGGGAGAAGGGATAGAGAGTCAGAAACATTGATGAGAGAGAAACACCGATTCAGCTGCCTCCTGCACACCTCCTGCTAGGGATGTGCCAGAAACCAAGGTACATACATGCCCTTGAACAGAATCGAACCTGGGACCTTTCAGTCCACAGGCCTATGCTCTATCCACTGAGCCAAACCGGTTTGACATTTTTAATCACAGCCTTTGAAACTGAAACAGCAAAAACTCAACCTAAACAGAGGAAGTGGTACTTTAGATTTTAATGCTTTTCATTAAAGTTTTTTTTCATATCTTACTCTTAAAAATATTTTGCTTTGCTAATATGTGGTTAAAATAAGCAGGCCTATAATTCTGACTTAAGAATAAATAATTACCACTTGAGAACATTTGGGCTGACAAAAGGTATAGAGAAGTGATAGGGTATGTGTGGTCCATGGGATGGCTCCTCCAATAATACAGTAGACTCTGAGGAGGTTCTAATCAAAACAAGAAGTTCCTAATCATGTACGAGTAGAGCTGAATTTCCAATTCAGACATTTTAAGAGAACAAATTCTACCCTGAAGACTATAACTCCTAGACTTTTTTTTCTGGCTGACGGTATTTTATTTCTTTTCCTAGAGTAATGTGATCTTTTTTTTCTTTTTTCTGTCCCAAACCTCAAAATCATCTATCCTGCACTAACTTCAAATGGCAGATAAGAACAGCCGCAGGCATTCCAGGCTAACCTACACAGGGTACAAAAATCAAAGGTCTTTTTTTCCTTTTGATACATGAAGAAAAGGTGCCCAAAGCTTCTTCTCACTAACAGATGACATGCATTTCAACCCTGCCTAGATAATGAAAATGGATTCTTAATGATGAGAAATAGGCAATGTCACTGCAAGTGCTTCTTCATTTGGCCACTTCCCTTAGCCCTCCCACCGGCAAGTTTCTGTGCCACGGACAATGGATGGCTGCAATGTCCACGTTACCATGAAAAATAAATCCCATTGCCTCGGAAGCTGGATAAAGTCTTTCTGCTTTATGAATATCCAATATCAATCAAGCTTAAAGAGGAAAAAAATAACATTTAGGACCCTTTTTATTTGAGTAAAGGCCTTGGGGAGAGTATGGGGAGGTGTTATTTAATGGGAATAGAGTTTCAGTTTTGCCAGATGTGAAGAGTTCTATAGATGGGTGGTAGAGATGGCTACACAATATTAATTTGTATAACTGAACTTAAAGTGATTAAGATGGTACATTTTATAGTATGTATTTTTATCACAATAAAATTTTGGGGGAAAAATACCAGGGTCTGTTTATCTTATCTCTAGATACAATAATTTGCACCTAATTGGATTCAAAAACTTACTTTATTTTACTGAATCTGAAACTATGAAAGATACCGACAGCATACTGGGTATAAACCACAAAAAAAAAAGAAATCTGAAATTACATAAAAGGATTATTGTACTTATTGCAGATCATCTATCAGTCTAGCGATACCACTCTTTGTCAGCTGGTATTTCCTTTGTTTGCATCTGTTGGCTCAAAATGAAAACACAACCTTCTGAAACCCCTGCTTAGCCCCCAGAAAAGTAGGCTTTTATATCTACCACTTCATCTGCATCTTGTTAAACCATAACTGTTATCTCAGTGCATACAAAAGTCATTGTGCCTTCTCTATCTCCTTTTCATTCAAAGGTTTCTATCTGAAATTTTTAAAAATTCACCTTTTTAACAAAATTCTACTAAGTGAATAATAAAAATCAGAGCTTGGGATTTATAGATTAGCCTTTTTTTCCTAAGATTTGCCTTTTTTTATTTGGCTTATATAAAGCTTTTTAATTTTAATTGTAGTTGGTATATAATATTATATCAGTTATATTAGTTTCACGTGTATAGCATTAGTGATTCAACATTTTTATATCTCATTATGTGATTGCCCCACTAATTCTAGTAATTATCTGTCATTGTCAATCAATCTTTATATCAAGTTGTAATAAAATTTGTCAAGACATGGTGACAGATTTGCATCATCTCTATCCCACTCTCTTATCTTGCCTAAAAATCTCAGGAGTTTCAAGAACTCTATCAACTCTCCTGTTTAGCGTTTATACCGTGTCTGTGCTAATGCCATTGACCAGCCATAACCCACAGAGGGGAACTGCTCACAGCATTTTCACATTTATCATTCCTCAAGGTTTAGGCTGCAAAGTACTCTTTTACTTGACATTTTGTGAGGGACAGGATTACAATTTCAATTTAATGATTTTAGCATTTCACAAAGCAAGGCAATTTTGTTCACCCAAGAGCTTGCTTTTGCATTTATAGGAAACCTGGGGTCCTAAATTTGATATATCTGAAATCACTTCATAAGATTGTGTGAGCAGAGGCCTAAGCTTAGTGTTTTTTACATTTTTAAAAAAGAAATCTTCTAGTAAGTTACTAAATGTTTTGCAACAAGATCCTTTAGACCATATATATGTGAATAATAAGTTATCTGATACCTCTGTTCCAGATGCATTTTCACTTAATAAAATTCTGCACATTTACTTTAATTTCTCCGTGTTCTAGACTCGATGTTTGGAAGTCGCTTTAAAAGACTCTGATAGCCTATGTAACTCTTCAGCTATTGTTGGAAAGCAAGTTTAGTATGATAGGGAGTTTGTGGTCAGTCTGTACAAAAACACTCATTTGCTGATACTATATTTAACATAGTAGCCTGTACTATTCACATTGTCATAGACAGTAATAAAATATGGCTCTTCTGTTCTACAAATATATGAATAAGAAAGAGGAGGGATAAAATGCAGAACTCTGAACAGAGATCTTTGGGGAAGGGGGGATACAATTCAGAGAATTCTGAAAAAATTAGACTTTACATGGTATAGTCATTGATGCCATTCTATGAGCTATTGGCCTGGATTTTCAGCTCTGGTGGCCAATTCCTATCAGCTCAGTCTGAGTCATCCGGATGGTACAGGGATTAGGCCCTTGGGAAAGCATTGCCTTCCACACTGATCCATTTCATGCTTTGTCTATTTCTAGAATCATGTCTCTTATGATCTTCAGTCTTGCCAACTTTCATCTGAATCTCCAGCTTGTAGTCACATGACAAGTCCAGCCCTGGCATGTGTGGCTCAGGTGGCTGGGTGTTGTCCTGTGCACCAAAAGGCTCCTGGTTTGATGCCAGATCAGGGCACGGGCCCAAGTTGTGGACTGTACCCCCTGTAGGGGATAGGCAGAAGGCAGCCAATCCATGTTTCCCTCACGTGGGCATTTTTCTCTCTCCCTCTCCTGTCCTCTCTCTCTAAAAATCAATTTTAAAAATCTTTTTTTTTAAATGACAAGTCTAGTACACAGATATTATGTTTCCATAGTTCTTAGGTGCTAGATAGGCCATTTATGTCAAGACTCTCTAGTTTGTGTTCTGATCTAACTGTTGGTAAGCCTCAAAATTATTTTAAGACATTCTAAACATTATATTATTTCTAAATTTTCAAAAGAAGTATGGAAAAATTTAGCAAGCAGACCTATTAAACCACATTTGTTTCAGTTTAATTTAGTGCCACCCCTTCCCTCAGGTTAGGTAAAGATGGAATGGTGACACAAGTATGTTTCCTTGGGACTTATCATAGGCAATTGTCCCTTTGTCACCTCCCATTTAAAAACATATCCTGACTATTCCTTAGGCCTGCTATGGATTCAACTGTACTGCCAGGAAAAATATGATTCTTCAGGAAGCTATTGAAAGTCATCTATTTCATGACTTTTGAATTTTCCAAATATGACCCTTTCCTTCTTTTCTTCTAGGTTGTAAAAATGATGATTATTGTTGTGGTGACATTTGCCATCTGCTGGCTGCCCTATCATATTTACTTCATCCTCACTGCGATCTACCAACAGCTAAACAGATGGAAATACATCCAGCAGGTCTACCTGGCGAGCTTTTGGCTGGCCATGAGCTCCACCATGTACAACCCCATCATCTACTGCTGTCTGAATAAGAGGTAAAAGCAAAGTTTCCCAACATAAGCCTCTTTTCACTCCTGGCATCACTGGAAGCATATATGTATAACGTTGCTCCATCTTCTTAGTGTAAATTTAAAATGCAAAAGGAATGGGAAATGGAAAAATTCACTGAGAGGAGCACAGAGCTGGCTATTTTTCTAGACTCTCCCTTATTATATAAAGCTAGAGGCCCAGTGCATGAAAATTCATGCCCTAGAAGGGGGAGGGGGGGTCCTCCAGTGCATGATCTGGGAGCCCTCAGGGGAGGGAGGTGACCCAGCAATCAGGGGAAGGTGACGCCCCCATCACACCTCTGCTACTGCCACTGCCAGCAGCACAAACCTCAGCCAGCCCTGGTTACCTGAGCCTCAGGCAGACCTGGGCAGCTGGGCAGCTGTCATCTGAGGCTTGCCTGCACCTCAGGCCAGTCCTGGGCAGCTGAGAAGCTGAGAGGACTGGGGGACTCCAGAAGCCGAGCAGCCAGACTCACCTGGGGGTGCTCCAGCCATGCTGCATGTCTGTGGGGCAGACACACCTGAGCAACACCATCTTGTGGCTGTGGGCGCTGCCATCTTTGAGGATGTAGCAATCAATTAGCATATTCCCTCTTAATTAGATAGTGTACCTCACCTTAACAGTTACATCCTCAAAACAGTGTCCTCAGCTATTCTCACTGGGCAGTTTTTATAGGGGCCAAATTTTCCCTCCAAGCCTTTCATAATTTTATATGAAAGGGAAAAGGGATGCACTCATGATGGAGGGGGTGAGCTGAAGATGTGCTCAGGTCCTCAAAGGAATGAAGATACTTCACGGGCATGCACAGATGAGGGCCTCTGTGAGTGTACTCTACTAAGAGGGCTGTTTTGTAAATAAACTTATAAATGGGAAATGTTGCTGTGAGTGTGATAGGTGCAACAATACAGACAAATGGGATTCCAGTCTTCCTTCCTGCATAAGGAGCTCAGTGAGTAAGAGAGAGTGCACCGTGGGAATGGGGTGTGAAGAAGTTGAGGTGATCAGGGAAAAGCTATTTTCAAAGTGAAGTTTAAAAAAAAAAAGGACTATAAACAGTTAAATTTAAGGTTGAAAAAAATAGTAAAATGTGGTTTCCAGGTAAAAATCACCTTAGTTGTAAGGTCAGCACATGGATGAGTGGGGTTAATTTCATAGGGTTGATCATTTCCTTAATAAACCGATGTGTTTTGAGCTACTTTGAGCACAAGAAGAAAGGGAACATCTTCTAAGTAACTGCCTGAGCTAAATTCTAAGCTCTTTTTCCAACTGGGTCTCCATCACACAGTGCCTTCAGTTTGTTAAATACTTAATTCTTATTCTTTTTTTAATTCATTGCATAAGCCATCTATCAATTCCAATAAGCCACCCCACAAGCAGGTACATCCTTTTTTTTTTTTTAATCAACTTCATTTAAAAGCCTACAAAGCCAAGGATTTTACACTTTCACATGTGATTAGATAAAAGCCATCATGATTAGGGAGCATTTGAGATCTTGCTCCATGGTACATATTGTCAGTTTGGCTCAAATAAACTCTTCTAAAAATAAAAATTAAAAAACACCCATCAAGTTTAGCAACCAATTCTAAGATTAAACAAGACTTTAATTTATAAATGTGTAATTATGACTAGAAAAAAAGCTTGTTTCCAAACGTGTCATCTTTAATTGCCTTAAGTGACAAGATTAATTCAATTACACCTATGCAAATGTATGCAATTATTGAAGAAATATACAGTTTTTTTGTTATATTGATTACTTGACGCTGTCCTTTTACTCTTTGATGACTTGCTTCTTCTTGACGATAAATTAAGAATCAAAGCAAACAAGAACTTAAAAGACTAGTACCAGTGCTGTGGCATAAATTCTAAGAGTTTGACTAGAACCATGGTTGGCAAACTGTGGCTCTCAAGCCACATTTGGTTCTTTGGCCCCTTGAGTGTGGCTCTTCCAGAAAATACCATGGCCTGAGCAAGTCGATTTTGAAGAAGTGGCATTAGAAGAAGTTTAAGTTTAAAAAATTTGGCTCTCAAAATAAATTTCAATTGTTGTACTGTTGATATTTGGCTCTGTTGACTAATGAGTTTGTCAACCACTGGACTAGAAAATCAGATTAAAACACTGAGCTGGCTACGTGCCTTACAGAGGGCTTTCTGTGGCAGTTGAAAGAAATTTCCTCTAGCAAACATGACTCTTTCTCCCTGTGGCTCACTTCTCAGATTTCGAGCTGGCTTCAAGAGAGCCTTTCGCTGGTGTCCTTTCATCGAAGTGTCTAGCTATGATGAGCTGGAGCTCAAGGCCACCAGGTTCCACCCAACCAGGCAAAGCAGCCTGTACACTGTGACGAGAATGGAGTCCATGTCAGTGGTGTTTGACCCCAGCGACTCTGTCAACGCCAAATCCAGCCAGAAGAAGAGAGCGACACCAAGAGACGCAAGCTCCAACAGCGGCTCCCGCAGGAATTCCAAGTCAGCCTCCACCACCTCAAGTTTCATAAGCTCACCCTATACCTCCGTGGACGAGTATTCCTAAACGCATTCCCTGAGGTAAAAGTAGGGTGAGGCCACCGTGGTGGCAGCCTGGGGCCCCTTTCTCCTCACCCTGTGTCAGTCCTGTCCTGTCTACTCTCCCGAAAGAGAAGGGCAATTTTTAGGCAGGGATGCTTCGGTGGAGAAAGGTAGCATATAAATATAACAAAGACACTATTGGGGTATTTGCCTCCCTCAAAAAGAAAACGGGCTTTAAATTTATCCTTTGAAAATTCTAAATTATTACATGTAACAAACTGAAAAAAATACTTGTAAAGTGCTTTGTTTTGTTTTCCATTTAAAAATTATAATATGCATTAGTGAAACTAAAGTGACATGATTTTTCAAAAAGATTAAAGAAGCTTTCTCTTACAATGTGAGTGAATACAATCAAAATCTATATGAAATAAAGCAACTTCATCTATAGCTATAACAGAAAAAAAATGTTAAATGACTAATTTTCCCACTAGAATAATGAAAAAATAACCTCAAAGGGTAGAAATCAATGAGCATTTTTGCTCAAGAGAACACATTTTGTAGAATGATTTAAAAGTTTTAATTTAAAAATTTAAGATTTAAAAATTGTTGCCTTGAAATGTAACTGAAAAGGAAATCTAGTCAAATCATTAGGCAACTATATGTCATTCTCTTTAACTTGTTTCTGAGAAAGTTGCTTCAAAAAAAAAATTATAATCATTTACTCTTGACCATTACATATTTTAAAGTGCCAAACTAAGAAGAGTCAAAGTTGAACCTGAAAATGACAAAGCAAATTCCTATGATACTCTTTATTTTATTTTTCACAAATACTTAAGATGAAAATTTTATTTACCGTATTTGCCGGCGTATAAGATGATTTTTTTGGCCCTGAAAATACCGTATTTGCCGGCGTATAAGACGACTGGGCGTATAAGACGACCCCCTAACATTTCCACTCAAAATACAGAGTTTGTTATATACTCGCCGTATAAGACTACCTCCCACTTGGAGGCATATTTTTCAGGGCCAAAAAATCGTCTTATACGCCGGCAAATACGGTAATAAATTGGTTAATAAAATTATACAGATTTCAGGTGTACAGTTCTATAATACTTCATTTGTATATTGTATTGTATTTACACCCCAGGTCCAGTCTCCTTCCATCACCATCTATTCTCCTTTTTATTCTCTTGTACCTCCCACATTCTCCTTCCCTCAGCAATCACCATACTGTTGTTTCTGTCCATGGGTAGATTATAAAACACTAAACATGCTTTCTAATGAAGAAGGGAAGAATATCATTTATCTCTGAAACTGCCTACCAATTTTTAGGCAAGAATTAAAAATATGAATTCATAGCATCTATCTGCTCCAAAGGAAGGTGTGTTTCTCCTCCATAACCCAAGGGAAAAGTTAAAGGTGAACATCAACTTTATAAATTGTACAGACCTTTACTTCTCCTCCCTCCCCCTGTAGAAAAGAGTAAGGGCTGTAGGAAAATATAATATATGCTTAAAGGTAAACTCTTAAGAAAAATGTCTATGTGCTGCTTGTATGTACAAAATGCATATCAGTAAATCAAGTAAGATGTAGAAAGGTGAATCACCTATTACAATAGAAAGCCAGACAATAGTTTGGAAGCATATGAACTAATACCCCAGAGAGAGAGCTTTCCTTTTGTTTGCTTAGATGTTTCAGAAGTACCCCTCCCACTGAAAGAAATGAGCTAATGTTCCTGAAGAAGCATCTGTTCCACTATAAGAAAAATACACTGACACATTTCTGAGAGCCATAACACAACGAAATGCACCATTAAGTGTGAAATTTATCTTCCAGACATCAGTGCTGATAAATCACCTTTCCTTGAATTAGAGATATTCTCAATCCTGCTCAAGAAAGCAGAAACTTTCTGAGATCTTGAAAATAATCAGTTGTATTTTTAAAGCTATCCAGCTAAAATAATTACCTGTAACACTTTACAGAATTGTTATACCTCCATCAATATAGAATCCACCATTTGCTTTTTGAACAAGATTAAAGCAATATTCAAGAGCAAATCGTGGTCTTTTGCTGCCAATACATTCAACTTTTCAATCATCCTCTTTATTTTGGACCCCAAACTAGGAATATCTAATGGTTATAATGTGTTAAAAGTCTAAGCAACCCCACCATATGTGTTTAAGCTGAATTTCTTCTGATTACACCAATAAACAGACACATACATACACACACATTTGAGTGTGCAGACACATACATTTTAATTTATGTAACAAATTCAAAAACTAAATTAAAAATTGAATGCTGAAATAGTCAACGGTTATTACAGAGTTGTCACAAGACTTAGTAAACTCTGAAGTTTGCATGCTTTAGGTAAGCAAATGTATTACTATTTAGCATCTAATTGATTAATGTAATGCTTTTAAATGCTCACTTTAAAATGTAAATGCTTATCATACAGTGTGAAAGTGATGAGAAAAAAAAGTCTAATATTTTAAAGTAAACATTATCTTCTCAAATTTTTGAATGATTATGAGTCTAGCGTTGATGAATTCTCTCGATACATGGGGCCACATTCAGCTATAGAATGCAGATGTAAAGTGTGGCCCTCAGAGTCAATGTGGTCAGCCACCAGCAAAATGCATTTGAAACACAACTCTGGGCCTTCACACATGCTAGGGAAATTCAGTATAAGGAAAAATTTGCTCCAGACAGCCATATTGTTTTCTTTTCTCTTTCTTTCTTTCTTTCTTTCTTTCTTTCTTTCTTTCTTTCTTTCTTTCCTTCCTTCCTTCCTTCCTTCCTTCCTTCTTTCTTCCTTCCTTCTTTCCTTCCTTCCTTTTCTTTCTTCCTTCCTTCCTTTTCTTCCTTCCTTCCTTTTCTTCCTTCCTTCCTTTTCTTTCTTTCTTCTTTCCTTCCTTTTCTTTCTTTCTTTCTTTCTTTCTTTCTTTCTTTCTTTCCTTCCTTCCTTCCTTCCTTCCTTGCTTCCTTCCTTCCTTCCTTTTTCTTCCTTTCTTCCTGTTTTAGTATATTTGTTGTTTCATTTACCAACTATCACACTTCTAGAATGACAGAAATACCTAAGGTCCAGAGAGTGTCTTTTTAAATATATTTTAGAAAAAGACTGACATCATTCACTCAATACTAGTGACTCTTAAAACAAGACTTATGAAATATTTTTTTAAGTTCAAAATTTGAAAAATAATAACAATAAAATAAATGAATACAATACAAAAGAGGTCATATTTTATCCTTTTTGTATGAACTTTGTCACTGAGAGTTATAGAATCATACACATGGAAATCAGCTTCAGTAGGTCCCACTTTAAACAAAGCTATGCCAGTGTTTTCATGTTTGTCAGGGTTTGGAAAAATTTGCATCCAAAATTCACCCTACCCTCTGATGTAAATGTTCACTGTGAATCTTATTATTGTGTAGAGGCAAAGACTGGCTAGGATACTGGGCAGGTAGTTACAATGTTCTCAGATATTTTTGGATTTAGATCAGCTGAAGAAAAATGCACACTATTTTGAGAGAAATCTGAATGAATAAAAAACTTTGCCTTGCTTTAAATATTCTTTTTTTGAAAGACAAAAAAATAAATAAATAGTACACATTGTATTTTCAGTATATTGCCCCTGGACAAAGTGTTTTTTAAATTACCTGTATGGGGAAAAAATTAAACATAAGTATTATAGAATTCAACCTAACAATACCTGGTTTTTAGCTAGCATTATTCATTCCATCTCCCAACTTCACGCTGGTCACATTTCTGACCCACCAGCCAAATTCATATTCTTTTCCGGATCCTTTCAATCTCTTCTAAACAGAGGTCCTCCCAAGTTTGCAGTGAACTTCACCCTTACAAAGCACACAGGAAAATGCAAAGAAACTTGGTATCATAACTCAGAAGCACAGAATAGATGTGAAAAGCCATGGTGGCCAGCTCATAATTTGAATTTGATTTTTGTTAATTCGGGATTTTATCAGAAGACTTTTGATTAAGTGTCCGATATGCTATTTCATCAACTACAAAGGTGGGAGAGTTACAACAACTGCCTACCCTTTTAAAAGTAACAATTTGAGTTCCCGCTCGTTGTTGATACCCTGTTTTCCCCAAAATAAGACAGTGTTATATTAATTTTTGCTCCCAAAGATGCACTAGGTCTTATTTTCAGGGGATGTATTATGTTTCCATGGAGTAGGTCTTATTTTCAGGGAAACACGGGTAGTGCCAAAAATAAGGCAATCAAGCATGTCACTGGCTATGCAAATTGTCTGTTACAGTGTCACAGTAACGACGAAGGGTGCCCACGCATGGAGCACCTCTAGGTCCTCTGCCCCACCCCCTGCCACTGCGGCAGCGGCTCCTTCCCATCTCTGGAGGAATTGGCACGGGTCCCTCTAGCTCCCGTGGCAGCAGCACAGCTTCCTCTCCGCTCCCACGGGCGGCAGCGGCTTGCTCCCCTCTCCCGCGGAAGTGACGCAGCTCCTGTGAAAGCAGCGCGGCTTCCACTGGCTCCCACAGAAGCCGCAGATGGCCTACTGCGCGCGATATCACATGCTGGGCTACTAGTATAGAATAATAATGTTGTACTAATTTCCCCCAGGGCCAAGCAGGAATGGATAATAAAGTCCAATTGTTCTGTACAAGGTCACTGATTATGTGTTGTAAAATAGCTTGGCAAAAATTATTTGAATATAAGAAATAAATGTACATAAAGTTTGTAGCTAGTGAATAAAGTATTTTCGAGTTGTGATAATTCTACTGAATAGGTTTAATACATTCATACCCTTTGTATATGTGTTATACGTGACAGATATTATTTCTTTTCTCTTTAAAAAAGGATATTAAAAATGAAAACATCCCTACTATTTTCTTATTGGCTAGTAAAACATGCTATGGAGGGTGTTATCTTGTCTAAACGCAATCACTCAACCAATTCCTCAGGACGATTGTACTTTCATCCTTTTTTTCCCCACAAAAATGTCTAATTTTCCTAAGTTACCCTTATTTGAAGAAAAAAAATTTATGCAGAGCAAAGGCATAAAAATGCAGAGACATGTTTTGTTCAGGGAACAGGAGCAGGTGAATTGGCAGGCAGAGCCGAAAGTACCTGTAGTTGAACACAGAGCATAGCATTTTAGACCTACGGCATCAGGGCTATATCCACCCTCAGACTTGAGTTTCCATCTGAGTCCCACTGCCTGCCAGCTGGGAGACCTGGGCCAAGCGATTCTCTGCGCTGAGCCTCTTCTAACTCATCAAATAAAGAGAGAAAATATTAATTTCTTCGAGTGCTGGTGTGAGAACTGAACACTCTAATGCATAAATGGGTCGGAGACAAACAGTAAATAAATGTCCTAAAACATGGTTAGCATCGCTGTGTGCATGGGGAGAACATCAGAGAAACCTTTATCATCTGCCCCCTTCCAAAGCTCTTTAAGGGGCATATGTAGCATTATAACATCCTGTCACTTAGGCTTGGGCTGTTTTCAGAATGCAAACAAGAGCTCATGGACTCTATGATCTGGGAATTTTCTGCCTGGCCCTGGGCCCTGAGTAAGAAAAGCTGTATGGGTGAATGCTGGGGTCTTTCCACAGCTGCAAGGGTTCAGGAATATGAAGAAGGGCTGCACAAAAATTGAATAAAGAGACTGGACATGAAATATAAGTTTGGGAGGCATGGGGGAGTTGGGGGGGTGGGGCTCCACTGATAGATTAATTAAAGAAGGTAGCTGAGACTGGGATTCCAGGACACAGGCTTTTATGGGAGAGAGGATACCTCCACCGGCTGCTTCCAGAGAGAGAGGAAGAGCCCATAAAACACCAGGGGGTCTGCTTTTAAGGGGAGGATAGGGGGCGGGGCTTAGGGTACTCAGCACACGCTGATTGGTGATTAGGGACCTAGGGTCTTAGGAATAGGGGGCTTAGGGTATTTGGCTGATTGGTGCTGATTGGTGGTTCAAAGCTCAGGAATGTCTGGCCACAGGTGGGGTTTACATCTGTCAATCAACTGGGGGAAGGGAGGATCTATCATCCACTTTCTAGTAAAGTGGGCTCTCTGAATGTCTGGACCTGTGGCTTTTTATTTGCTGGGAAACACAATGGCCCTTTAGGAAGGCAAACAGGTAAAATTAGGTAAATAGGGAAAGATTGTTGTGAGTGTCCCCCCACTCCTCCCAGGTCCTTCGTGGTTCAGGGTTCAGGTTCAGGCTCTGGAGGGGGCCACACACAAAAGAAAGAGACTAGATAAGAAAATATAAATTTGGGGATTGAGGGCCAGTCAGGAGCCCAGCTCAAGAGGAAGGACTCGGTTTTGGGATACACCCATAGCCCTTAGGCAGGCAATCCCAATAATGGCCAATCAGCAAGGATTTACAAAAAACTAAAAGGTGGAAGTTGCTCCAGCTACCATTGTCTCAACTAAACCGTGGGTGCCGGGCTCTGACCTTTCAGAGCTCAAGGTCTCCAGCCTCAGATTTCTCTTCAGCCCCTCTCTGCTAGTGAAGACAATGGGCTGCTTCCAAGGGATTATCAGGTTAGGGGAATTTTCTTCAGCCATTCTGCCAGCAGCAGGTAAATAGGAAAAGATTATTAAGTTTAGGAAATGCCTACAGCTGTTCTAGCAGCAGGTAATACCCTGTTTCCCCCAAAATAAGACAGTGTCTTATATTAATTTTTGCTCCCAAAGATGTGCTAGATCTTATTTTCAAGGGATGTCTTATTTTTCCATGAAGAAGAATTATGTACACATTTATTGTTAAATGAAAATAAAGGGAATTTATTACCTGTATACGGTACAATAGTAAGGTAGTTGTCAACACAAACCAGACAAACTGTAATCCTACAGTATCAAGAATTTACTCATTTATTCAATGACAATCATGTCATCATCTTCTGGAAATCATCAAAACAATCCAATTCCTGAATTTCCTGGTGAATTTCTTGTGACTCCATTTCTTTCAGAATCCTTTCAGAATCAGTGGACCAAATCTCTCATGTTTAGCAATAGCACTGTCTTGAAATGAGTACTTCTTGTCAAGGTAGCCTGCTCGCAGTGCATTTGCAATGCAACTGTCAGTGATTTTCTCCCATGAATTCTTCACCCAAGTCACAACTTCTTGCAGTTTAGGTTTCACAAAGTTTCCACGCTGGTTTCTCTCCATTCACACAGCAGTGACGTCAGTACTCCGCGTAACGTCACTGGTTGCTAGATGCCAGTTGGAACAGCCCTAGCGACCAGTTTACGGAAAATTAATTTTCATTCTGAGACAGAGCCTGGGGGCCTTTTTTTGGGGGGGATGCCTTATATTTCACTCAGAAGGAAACCTGTAAGTAGGTCTTATTTTCGAAGGATGTCTTATTTTCGGGGAAACACGGTAATATATGCAGGTTTTCAGCCCTGCTGAAGCCCGAAGATCCATCAGCCTTCTGATGAACTTCTTGCACGATGATAACCTTCTGGAATTAGCCTCTAGGATATCACCCTTTTTGATTTAATAAATTTAACAGGAATGTATGCCAGTGCAGAGCTCAGGTTTTTTTAAGATTTTTAAATTCAATGGAAATGATTGAGTTCTTTCATGTCCCTTTAAATGCTGCCAGGCATCAAAGGAATCAGTCTGTAGTAGGCTCCTTTCTGGGCCAACAGTTCTTTGAGTCCCTTTTCCAATCACTGTCCCCTGTGACATGACAGCAATGATATTCCACTTCTGGATGAGGTGGACAAATGGTGATCAATGGTGAAAGGTTATCCCCGCCACCCAAACCGCCAATTAGCACGGGCCAGTGTCCTTAGAGCCCACCCCTTCCTGTTCCACCCTGGGCTCAACCCCCTCCTGTCCCATTCTTTAAAAGGGACCCCAGGCAAGACACGTGTTGCTGTTGCTGTTGCTGATCCACCATCAGCCCAGCTGGGTCCGGTCCCCTGTCCCCTCCCCTTCCAATTCTGATCTCTTTACCTCCGTGATGGTTCCGCCCATTACCAGGGAATAAACTTTATTTTAAAATTCCCTGTTGTTCTGTTTCCTGTTTCCTTTCAAACCTAACAAATGGCAATGCAGGTGCAACCTTCTTTGGCTTTGTCCTGGGCAACCTGCAGCAATGCACAGCTGCTGACTGCCAGCATGGCAAGGGGTCTTCTATCCTCCACCTCTGGACTCTCTCCTCTATCTCCTCAGAGTGTTACTTGGGGCCACCACCATGTGTGGCTGGAGTAGTCTGGTCAGTTCCTCTCTCTAATCCATTGTTGCAGGAATCCACACAGGCTTGGAGGAGTTTTCTGGAAACATATAAGCATATTCTTGACCAAAGGTTAATAAAGGAATCTTTTCTATAAACTAGACTCGGGATCTTTTCATTTTGCTCAGACCATTTTCCTTTGGCTTATTCTGACACCATGCATTACAAGTGAAACATATTTTTAAGTAAAAATGTAAGTAATTAAGGTTTGATGTAATTTTCTTACAGGAGATTACTCCACCATCCCTCCTTTTTTTTGTTTTAAATAATATTAAGAGGCATATATATATATATATATATCTTATTGATTTTTTACAAAGAGGAAGGGAGAGGAATAGAGAGTTAGAAACATTGATCAGCTGCCTCCTGCACACCCCCCACCGGGGATGTGCCTGAAGCCAAGGTACATGCCCTTGACCGGAATGGAACCTGGGACCTTTCAGTCTGCAGGCTGATGCTCTATCCACTGAACCAAACCGGTTCTGGCAAGAGGCTTTTGGAAATCCTATAAGACAGTCATGATAGATCTTTAATTCAATTATTTGCACAGAAATATGACTTGTCTGAATTCATTGTATTATAAGCAGCTTTACTATGAGATGAACTATCAGTAAAAATTAGTTAGTGCTCCAGAAATAGGTTCCTGCCTAGTACAACTAGGTTCCCCTGAATATTCACTTATTTCAATTTGCCAATTTAAATCAGTCTGAAATAAGGCTTATTTTCTAACTTTATTTGTCCTTGGCTATGGACAGTAAATGATACTAATCGAATTTCTGCTATCAGTCTTTGGGTATCCTATATAATAAAAAGCTAATATGCAAATTGAACAGTGGAACAACCAGTCACTATGACGTGCACTGACCACCAGTAGGAAGACATTCGATGCAGGCACTGCCCCCTGCTGGTCGGTGCACTCCCACAGCGGGAGCGCTGCTCAGTCAGAAGCCCCGTGCAGGGGCAGGAGCCTCTCCCACCTCCATGGCAGAGCTAAAAATGTCTGACTGACTGCTTGGGTCCACAGGGAGCGGGCCTAGGCCATCAGTCAGACATCCCCCATGGGATCCTAGACTGCATGAGGGCACAGACCAGGCTGAGAGACCCTCCAAGTGCATGGGTTTCATGCACCAGGCCTCTAGTACCTATATAAGCTTTTATATAGGTATTTGCCTCCTTTTAGGGAGGCAAAAACACAAATTACTCACTTTTATTTTTGAGGCATAATATATTAACTCTTAATTACAGTTTTCTAAACATTAGGAAAAAATATCCATTTATTTCTTTTTAGAGTAATTTCTAAGCCACACTTAGGAAGTTTCTTTTAAAAACTTTTTTTTTTTTAATAGAGCAACACACTTAGCTGCTTTTTCAGATGATGAATGATACTGCTGCTGACATTTTAAGTGACTCTCTTATGGTGACTTAACTAATGATCAGATTTAATGCTTGAATATTAGTGGAAGAGATTTTACAATTTATCCTTTTTATTAAGCTTAAAATTTACTTTTAAACAGCATTCTTTTTGACTAGTGCTCATTTGTTTACACAGAGAGATTATGGGAGTTGTTAGTAACTGTTTTTATTAAAATCAATTGCTTAACATTTTGGCTTCTTGTTTAACTGAAATTATATGAGACCTTGATTATATTTTTAAAGGCCAATTTATTAAGTAATTAAAGTAGGCATCTTTATTGAAAAAGCAAAGTAAGGAAACATATATTTGATCTATGAGATATAGATACCATTTCATGCCCCCAGCCTATCTGAAAGCAGGCTGCCTAGGGCTTTCATCTTTAAAATTCCATTGCCGAGTCTTAAGAAATATTTAGCTACATTTTCTAGCCCTCCCTTACTGGCCAAAACCCCCATGATATTGAAAATATATGTTATAAGTAAAATACAGTCATTAATTTTTATTTGATAAAGCTTTCCATGTGATTACGAATAATCACATGGCCTAATTCAAAAATTATTTATTTTAAAAAGAGAGACTAAATTCTTGAATCATTCCAGGGCCCATGAAATGCCCCAAAAGCCATCACTCAGTTAAAGTCTTAAAATTTAATTTGGAAAGATCATCAAATATATATATATATATATATATATATATATCCCAAAGATTATATCATATACTTTTTATAATTATTCTAAAAGATATTATTTAAATTTAAACTTGTTTTTATAATAACAATTTGTTTCAGACCATAGAATTAATCCATTAATCCTCTTTCTTAATTAGACTACATAAAATATTATACCTTATGTTGAAATTTTACCACATGGACTATAATATATTTTGAACTACTAATTTCTTCAGAAAAAAATACAATAATTATTTTATAAAAAATAAATTTCTATACTTTATGCATTTTGTTACCACAGCTATATAATTTCTCCCAACTCAATTTGAACTTTAAACTCTTAGAAGCCTCAACTTTTAGGTGGCAAGTTAAATACTTTGTATTTCTTAGATTAGTAATGTCTTTACATTTAAAAATATATATATTTTCTATTGATTTTTTTTACAGAAAGGAAGGGAGAGGGATAGAAAGCTAGAAACATTGATGAGAGAGAAACATCGACCAGCTGCCTCCTGCACATCCCCTACTGGCGATGTACCAGCAACCAATGTACATGCCCTTGTCTGGAATCGAACTTGGGACCTTTCAGTTCGCAGGCAGACGCTCTATCCACTGAGCCAAACCAGTTTCAGCCCTTTACATTTTTTAAGAATATATTTTAAAAATATAAGACATGTTTAATTAATAGATTTAATTTTGTCCTCTAGATTTTTTATATGAGGCAAACTCAGATTAACATTTCAGCATTTTGTCCCATCCTGTGCTCTGAGGAAGAATGAACAGGGACAATTCCATGTCACAGGGCAGCAAAGACCCTTACTGCCTATCCATGTCCACCAGTGACCACCCCACTCAGAGACAAGCCAAGCATCCCCTACCCTGTTATACCAACTTATTCTTTGTAAAGGGGGAAAGAGAGAAAGAAGCAGCATATTTTCACCAGCCCACCAAACATCCAAAACACAGGAAGTCCTTTAGGCTCTTAAAAGAGTTCCAATGTTCTGCTGATTCACACTACCGGTATTTTTCCTGCTACCGACCTGGTCAAGCCACCATCATCTCCTGCCTGGATTGTTACAATAGCCTCCACCCCATCCCTTCCCTAAAGTTGATTCTCAATAAAGCAACCAGAGTGATTCTTTTAAAACAGCATCGCATCATATCTCTCATCTGCTCAAAACCCTCTCATGGCTTCATGATGTGGCCCTTTTTACTGTTTCTCCCGTGCTCACTGGGATCCAGGGAGCCATCAACATTGCCTTCTCCCTTGGCATGTCACATGTAGCCAAGCATGCTATACCTTTAGGACTCTGATACTGCCTGTTCCTTTTGTTTAGAATGTGGTCCACCAACATAGTTACACGACAAACTCCATTTTTTCCAAATCTTTTTCCCAGAGAGGCTGATCCTAATTACCTTATTTAATATCACCAATCTTCACTCCCACCACAAACTATTCCTCTTGGTCCTTCATTCAGCTCTTTATTTTTCATAGCATTTCTCATTTCCTAAAAATAACATATAACTTACTGATTCATCATATGTATTACTTATTCCCCTGAATTGATGTATAAGCTCTATTAGGGAATGACAGTCATTCAATTGTCCTATCTAATAAAAGAGTAATATGCAAATTAATCATCACTCTGCTATACCTACAAGCCATGCCCATAAGCCAATCAGAAGCAAATGTGCAAATAAACCCAACCAAGATAACTATCATCATAGAGAGCAGGAGGAAAGCTTGGGATAAAAGGCCCTGCACCACCCTCATTGGGTAGGTTTCCCTGTGTCTCTGCTGCTTTGCTCCCCTAGCTTTCAATCCAAAGCACGGGCTGGGTTGGTTGCATGGATTGGTGCAGCCTAGTCTGAGTGCTTGCCCATAGCTCCTAGGACAGCTGGAAATAAGTATTAGGTTTAGTAATTCTAACATGGGAGGCAGAATCTGCTTCATAAGGTGGAAATTCCCCCAAACATAGGTGTTGGGTGTTCAGAAAGACTGGCAGATGTCTGTTTTAGTTACTTTGAGTAAAGAAAATATATCTAAATGTTACAATTTTCCTTTTGTGTGTTTGTTGACCATACTTTCCATAATAAGCACGTACTGCATAAGTAACAAATTTTAAGTAGCTTCATTCTGAGGAAAAGAGAGAAGCTTTCTGTTTTACCTGAATTCACAGGAAATATCTCCAGGGTTTTTTGAGGGGTTTTTTTTCCTAGCTTACTATGACAATGCTTTGCAAACATGAAAAACAATAGCTACGGTGTTGTTAAAGGTTAGAATATTTGGCTATTGTTAGGCAGATGATATCACAATTAAGATAAATTAACATAATTACTCTCTAGATATAATGTCATATTCATAAAGGCACTGGATAAATTGAAAAACAAACACTCCTGTGTCTGACATGTCAAACAAGCAATGATGAATGGCCTAATCTTCTGAAGAACTTGAATCTCTGCCTGGTCTGAGATTTCAAGAGAAGGTGAAGACCTATTTTAATTAATTTATACTTCATTACCAGTGAAATTTTTATATATATATATATTTTATTGATATTTCACAGAGAGGAAGGGAGAGAGATAGAGAGCTAGAAACGTCAATGAGAGAGAAACATCAACCAGCTGCCTCCTGCACACCGCCTATTGGGGATGTGCCTGCAACCAATGTACATGCCCTTGACCGGAATTGAACCAGGGACCTTTCAGTCCGCAGTCCGACGCTCTACCCCTGAACCAAACCGGTTTTGGCACCAGTGAAATTTTTTTTTCAGTGTATAACAAGATGCTCACAGTTCATCCTAAAATGTATAGAAAGGGCTTTAGAAAGGACCCTAACTTATGAATGAAGGGCATCAGAATATTACTCTGAGTTCTCAGTCAGAGGTTCTACCAGTACCAGAGGTCCCCATTGTTGGACTCCCTCTTCCTCTAACCTCTAAGTGTCCTAAGGGAGGATGTGTGTGGGGGCAGTCCTAGGCGGTCTAAGAGGACAAGAGCATTGTAATGAATGCAAACCCTGAGCATGGGCTTATGCACCAGGCTAAGAAAAGCACTAAAACACGCAAAGCTTTCCCTTTGTGCTCCTGTAAGGCAGGCACAGGAAGTACGTGATCCTTTACTTAGTAGAGCAACTTTAAGACTTAAATATGCAAAGACAACTGGCAGGATGCATGGTTAAATGAAGCAATTTCAAAATATGCCATCATGCTAGCACCCCAGAAGCCACTGAAAACCTGAAGTAGGCAAGGAGAAGTCACGTGGAACAGACCTGGTGTGGATCCAGTGGGGACCTAAAGACAGTGAAGAGGCGTATGAGGATTTTAAGCAAGATAAACGGACTCAGAAAATGTTGGGTACTAGGGAAAGAACCCAAGCATCTCAAAGACAATTTTGTATACTTAAAATATGTTTATATATTCAAAGAATTGATGCTAAAAATGCAAATATTTACAAATATGGATAATTCATTAAAAAAATGAAAGGATTTGGTGGAAATTAAACTTCCCCAGCTTACACAAAAAAAGGTAAAAGTGGAGTATACATGTCCCAGCCAACACACTTTCCCATTTTATTTCAAGGTCTTGGATGTACATGCCAAAATAACACTGTTACTTTTCTTAAGAACAGTCATGCAGGCTAATGTGATCCAAAAATGTGAAATTTGCCTCCCTACTCACCAAAGTAGGCCCTGCAACTCCCCAGGAATTCTATCTCATCCCCTTTTATCCCTTCATGCTGCTTCCTATCCATCCCATCCATCCAGCACCACCCCTGGCCACATCTTACCTTAACTTTATCCCCAAGGTGGGTCTGCAACACTAACAGTGGGAAGGACAAAGAGATAGTTGTCTGCCAATGTGACAGCTTTAAGAACATTGGGGACAAATGATTCCTTAGTGCTACAACTTAAAGAACAAGGTGACATCATGGCAAACAGATCTATGATGAATTTACTAAAGTTGGTAGCATAACTATCTCAACAAAAAAACTAAGCAATAGTTTTAAAAATCAGATGTGCTATTCATTTAAAGACAAAACTTGAAAACAGTCCTCACCTGTTTTTCCTCACATGTAGTCAATTCAGTCACCAATAAATAAAAGTTAAGTGATTTCTTTTGAACATTTGACTTTTAAGTACCAATCATATATTTGCATTAATTTAAGTAATGATCAACTAAATGTATGATGCCCAAAATGTATACTATCTGAAAGAGTTTATTTCTTACATGAGATCCATAGATAGAATTCCTGCTTTAAGAGGATGCGGTTCTCCAACTCTGAGTCAATGAATAGGGCTCTTCCCCCCTGTAAGTTCAGTATCTTCCAAATCTAGCTTTCATTGTGGGTGTGCTTTCTTGAACCAAGGCATGAGGGGGGAAATCTTGGGCACACCTGATTTCTAATTATATTCCAATGATAAGAGCTGGACACATGGATGCAAAGGAGCCAGAGAAAGAGAAACTCTGGCTAGGTAGCTACTTCTCAACAAGTTTGCACTGTGGGAGGGCAGCATATACCTTCACACAGCCCTTCATAGACAGGAAATGACATTCAATTACTGCCTCCAACTCAAAGATTACAGTGGCCAGCTGGTGTGCAGCCCTCTCCATCTAACTGGATGGGGCTGCTTATGGTTCTGTAATCTGCAATCTAAAATGACAAGTCATCTGTTCTATTCCACAACCAATATACAGTGCTGGAGAAGGTACAGAACAAATATCATTACAAACTCAAACTCAGAGAAGAGAAGAAGCGGAAGCACACAGCAGGCACTGGTCCTTGGCAATGATGAAATTCTATTATAATATATATAATATTATAATATATTATAATATATATAATATATTTTATATATATATATATATATATATATATATATATATATATATATATATATATATAATACTTTTTCCATGGGAATTGTGGTAAAAAATAAAATATAGTTCACCTGCCTCATATGATTACAGAATAACAGACTATAAAGGACGGTGCTTTTTATTTAATTATTATTATTATTATTATTTACTTAAATGTATTGTTGAAACTATGTCCCCTTTTTAGATAAAGGTAAGCAGCTAAAATATATAAGCACTATAAAATTACATTGCTAGTACTCTTTTTTTAAAATATATTTTATTGAATTTTTACAGAGAAGAAGAGAGAGTATATATATATATATATATATATATATATATATACTCCCCCAGCAGTGGAGTATTTTAATATCTGAAATTATAACTGTCATAACTGCCAACACATGCATTACCAACATATGTCCACACTCAAATGGAAAAATGAGATATCATTAGCTTTCTTTACTCTTGACTATGAGTAATTTTATATTAAAATTTTATATTAAAACATAAAATAAGTAATTTTACTCCTTATGAGTATAAGCATACAAAGTAATCATTACAATAATTTTTTACCAATTATGTAAAAGATTTCTTTAATATTCTGGAATGTAATTCAATCACTTACTCTTACATTACTGAAGGGTAAGAGTTTTGTCTTATATAATATTGAAGAATGAAACTTTTAATATAGAAAAAATTTTATAGAAAGTATCCTTCTTTGTCCTTCATTATGGAAAACTTTCAGATTTGGAGCTCCAAATACACAGTGAACTTAAATCAAGCAGCAGCTTTGAAAATTCTTTTGACCCTGAGTATGACAGCTAAAGTATACAAGCCAGATGTTCTTGATTGACAAACCTATCTCCTCATCTTCAATTCAGAGAGATGCGGCTTGCTCTCAATGACCTAACCTCTCTTAGATTTCACCTTCTGATTTCTCTCAGGAATCAAAGAAACTTTTGCAAATCTGAATCAGTCATTTTCCTTTTATGCTTGTCAGAATCCATGGAAATTGTGGTAAAAAATAAAATATAGTTCACCTACCTCATATGATTACAGAAGAACAGACTATAAAGGACGGTGCTTTTTATTATTATTATTATTATTATTATTATTTACTTAAATGTATTGTTGAAAGTATGTCCCCTTTTTAGATAAAGGTAAGCAGCTAAAATATCTAAGCACTATAAAATTACATTGCTACTACTCTTTTTGAAAAATATATTTTATTGAATTTTTACAGAGAAGAAGAGAGAGGGATAGGGAGCTAGAAACATCAATGAGAGAGAAACATCAGTCAGCTGCCTCCTGCACACTCCCTACTGGGGATGTGCCTGCAACCAAGGTACATGCCCTTGACCTGAATCAAACCTGGGACCCTTCAGTTTGCAGGCCGATGCTCTATCCACTGAGCCAGTGTTTCCTAAACTTTTGACATATGTGCACCCCTTCTATAATTTTCATAATTCTGAGTATCCCTCGTCAAAAAAAGGATGTATTTTAATAACTATCAAAATATTTTTATTTTTTATTTTTTGGTACATACACAAAATAATAATAAATGAAAAATAAAATTATTCATAATAAAATATAAATAAAAGTTATATTATAAATAACATTTATTTGGATCAATGAGAAGGATGAAATTGACTTGACTCATGAGAACATAGAATTAGGCGCAGCTAAGCACAGTGCAGTGCATATTCCCACCAAACTCCAGTGCAACGCGTACCCCCATCAAACTCTTCCCCTACCCCTGGAGGTACGCGTATCACACTTTGGGAAACACTGCAAGCCAAACTGGTTAGGGCTGCTAGTACTCGTTAGTGATAATGTGAAAGCTAATTGTTCAGAATAGGTTTCAGACAATTGTAATATTTCAAAATTTATTATTATGATCTTCCTCAGAGAATGTGTGTTTACAAACTCTCATGGCATAGAACATTCACAATAGTCCATAATATTACAAGGATATAAAGCTCTCCTTCCCAAGTAGACTTAGAGTTTGCTCAATTTATTTCTCTTATTTTTTCTGTTCTTAACAGAAAACATTTGTGTGAAAACAAGAGAAAATCATTTCCAATTTAGTAAGGATTTTTTTTAAGTTAACACATTTATTTCTGCAAATGAAATTTATCATCATCTTGAATCAGCCACCTTCTTTATTACCAATATAAGCACTTAGTCTAACTTAATATGTTTTTATTTATTTTAGAGAGAAAGGAAAGTAGAGGTGCTGGTGGTCTTGTCCAGCATCTAGAAAGGTTCAGAAATCTGGAGAAGGGCTGAAGTAAATTAATAAAGAGTCCAGAGATGAAATATAATTTTGGAAGGCATTTTGGGGAGCTAGAGGAGACTTAGCTAAAGAAACCAAGTGTTGCCAAAACCAGTTTGGCTCAGTGGATAGAGCGTTGGTCTGTAGACTGAAAGGTCCCAGGTTCGAGTCCGGTCAAGGGCATGTACATTGGTTGCGGGCACATCCCTGGTGGGGGGTGTGCAGGAGGCAGCTGGTCAATGTATCTCTCTCATCGATGTTTCTAGCTCTCTATCCCTCTCCCTCTCTGTGAAAAAATAATTAAATATGTATTTTTTTAAAAAAGAAAAGAAAAAAGAAACCAAGTCCTCCTGTCTCTCTGGACCCAGAGCTTTTTATTAACACAAATTGCCTGAAGGCAGGGTAGATAGACACATCAAAGGCCAAGGTTTAGTATACAGTGGCTTTGTTGGATTGGGGGAACTGTCTAAGGCTGTTCAGGTGTTTGGCCAGCAGGAGGCGATGACATGTAGATTTAAATGCCCTCGGCTGTCTGGCATCAAACAATCATCTATACAAATCTTTAGGTGTGAGGAAATGCCCTTAGCCAGTTCCAGCAGGCAATCTTCAAGGTTCCATCAATCTTTTGATAAAACTTCTTGCATTTATGACCTGCTGTATTTAGCTTCGGGCAAGAGGGAAAGAGAAAGAAACATCAATGTGAGAGAGCAACTTCAATATTGATCAGCTGCTTCCTGCATGCCCCCTACTGGGGATCCAACCCAAAAACTAGGCATGTGCCCTACCAGGAATTAAACCGTGAACTCCTGGTTCATAAATCAACACTCAACCACTGAGCAACACTGGCCAGGCATTTTTAAAGTTATGTAAGGCTTGTTAATTTTTTACACAACCCCATGAAGTATTATTTCCATGTTTATTTACTATTCTTATAAAGAAATTAAATTAATTTAATAAAGAAATTAAAATACAGAGATTTTAAGTATCTTGCCCAAATCACTCAGTTTGTTACTAGTGGAACTGATCTTGGAACCCAGGGAGTTTGACTCAAGAAACTCCCCATGCCTTTCACTAGTATTTGTGAGGTTCAGCCACATAAACTTGGTGAAATAAAGGCTATATATGTTTGTCTCTCTTATTCTGACAATAATCTTAGAAAACAAATGATCTGACACTTTGGATACTTTAATCTTTAAAATGTCACTATTGTACATTTCAAGTGTAGTTTTAAGCTGATGGATTAATTTCAAAACATATAGTGTTTTTACAGAAGGTTCTTAGGAGGTAGATGCTAAGTAAGATATTTAATTAGCTTAGTTATTCTGATGAGTTCTTATTATCATTAAAATAAGTCCTGATTCTCATTCTAGGCCTGAGGCTGTCCCCGGATTGATTCCAAACTGGGTTAGTTAAGCAATGTTAGTGAACTATACAGTAAATAATTTACCCAGGACTGGAGAAAATTTTAGCATATTGGCAAACTAGCATATTAGCTTTCTTCATGATAAATCAATTATTTGAGAAATTGATAAATATATACTCAGAACAAGAATTAATATATAGTCACTTTCTTTTATTGGTTTTCTCTGTTTCCTTGGACAACAATTCTTATTCAGACTAAGACACTGCTGAATAATATAGTAACTATTGTTGAATCCTCAAAATGCTAAGCCCCAGTTACATTTTCCTTTTCTTTCTTTTTTTTAAATATGGGGTCTTTAATTGATTGTTTAAAGAGTGAGGAAAATGCCAAAACCGGTTTGGCTCAGTGGTAGAGCGTCGGCCTGCGGACTGAAAGGTCCCAGGTTCGATTCTGGTCAAGGGCATGTACATTGGTTGGGTGCACATCCCCGGTAGGGGGTGTGCAAGAGGCAGCTGGTCGATGTTTCTCTCTCATCAACGTTTCTAGCTCTCTATCTCTCTCCCTTCTTCTCTGTAAAATGTCAATAAAATATATTTTTAAAAATAAATAAATAAAGAGTGAGGAAAGGACAGGTTGAGATAATAGAAACATTGATGATAGAGGAACATTGATCAGCTTGCTTCCTGCACACCCCTACTGGGGATTGAGTCTGCAACGGGGGCATATGTCCTCATCGGGAATAAACCAGTGACCTCTTGGTGGATGGGACGATGCTCAATCCACTGACACTCAATCCAATGAGTCACACTGGCCAGGCTACATTTTAAAATAAATATTTTTGCTGCAATATAAACAAAAATTTAAAAATATTATGTAGAAGGTGCCATGGGAACAGAGTGGGGAGAGCACCTCTATCTACCTGGGAAAATTAGTAGGAAAGAAGAGATGGATGGAAAAGTTTCACAGAAGAGATGATACTTGAGCTGAATCTTGAAGAACAAATAGAAATTTTCCAAAGAGAAGAAAAAGTTAAGCATATGTAACAGGTTGTACAGGAACAAGGAGACCTAAATAATCCATACATTTTTTCCCCACTAACTGCTGCTTTCAAACTTAAGAGTAAAGAAAGTTAGTGGTACATCATTAATCAACACTAAAATTATCTTGAGGTTTGACAAATCCAAATAACAAATTACTTCTGCCAGACTGAGCCAGTAACCTTTTATGATATCAATTTAGATTCACACAAACTAAGAATTGCTCACATCCACCTGACCTTCTCCTAAGCTTCTTCTAGCCATGCATCAAAATTATATGAAAGGACATAAATTTGATTACAAATGATCAAGACCTTTCCTGTCTGTAACATTTCAGATCAAACTCAGTATGAAGTGTGTTTCCTGAATCATTGCAACCACGAAAATTTTTTTTATTATGTTACACTATTTGTACAACCTACTGAAGTGATTGGGTATATAACACTTTATTTTGATTAAGCACCATAAATGCAATCATTTTTCTTTCAGGAAGACTTTAATATGAAATATTAAACTTTGTTTTATTATCATTTAATGTTTAAAACAGATGTTTCTACTCAATGTCTGAAATTTACCTTATAATGTCAGTGTTAAAATTAAGGAAAAGATAATGGTCAAGTATGAGGGGAGAGACAAAAGGCTTACTTAAGGTGGAGGAAAGAAATATATAGAGAGATTAATAATAGAATGGCATCAAGTGAAGAGTGCGTCAATGTTGGAATAAAGATTACGTTTGGGACTCAGCTGGTTTGGCTCAGTGGATAGAGTGTTGGCCTGAGGACCAAAAAGTCCCGGGTTTGATTCTTGTCAAGGGCACATGCTGGGGTTGCTGGCTCAATCCCCAGTAGGGGGCATGCAGGAGGCAGCCAATCAATGATACTCTCTCATCATTGATATTTCTATATATCTCTCTCCCTCTTCCTTTCTCTCTGAAATAAATACAAATATATATATATTTTTAAAAGATTATGTTTGGAATAAAGGTAATGGACACATGTCAAAATGTCCTGCCACAGAACCTTTTCTACTGCTCCTGAGTAGATTACTAATACTTAAACCTATAGAATAACAAACAATAACTTAACTATTAGTCAGTATTAATATTTAACAGATATATGCAATATAAAAATGATAAAAATATAGGTAATAGATAAACAGATAAATACATGATAGAATAACTGATATGTAATGGTATATTAATGGGAAAGTGCTCCTTGGAATTATTATTTTAAATTCAATATTACAGTTCAAATTTTGTATACAATTTTAAAGGGTGAAGTTGCACATAGAAGCCAAATATAAATTCAGCAATACTAGTATTTTGAACAAAATTTTCCATTAAGCTATCCTAGAAATAAGGTAAAATTTTAAAAAATTAAAAATTGAATGGATTTTGCCCTTATCCTTATTATAGAATGAATCTTCTTCATTTCTACTTAAGACTGAGATGAAGACAATCAAAGTACTTACATTATACCAGGACCTGTGCCAAGCACTTGAAATATTGTTAAGAACAAAATAGAAACCAGGACTTCATAGTATTTATAGTAAGTGAAGAAGATAGTACTCAAATAATTACATAAATATGGATTTAATTATTACCATGGTAGAGACGTGAAGGAAACGTTCATGATGAGAATGCATAGCAGGAAATCATAAGCTTATTTGAGAAAATGGGGAGAAAGTCATAAGAAAGACATTTGTAACAGCTTCACCTGGTGGACAGCAGAGAGCAGGATCCTTAGGTCTTTTCTAAGGGAGTTATTCCCATTTATTGTGGATCCACCCTCATGACCTCATCTAATCCTAACTACCTCTGAAAGGTCCCACTCCTAATACCATCATTTGGTCCATAAAAGGCATTCACTCTATTATTAGTACTTCAATCATGCAGCTTTGGGCATATAGCTTTATAAATATTTGGAGGGTGATTCTATTTCCAGATATTTTTAATTATGTTGTGTCAGACTGCATAGCTGGCCACTAATAATTCCCTTCTCATCAAAGGAAAGCCCCTGAGTCTGGGTTAGCCATGTAACTTACTTCACCCCAGACAACATTAGCAAATGTCATGTAAGTTTCACAAGGACTTGGTCTGTTTCTAATGCTTAGAACAAGAGTTCTAAGCCATGTTGTTGCCTTTAGAACCCATGTTGAAAGATATGTGGCCTTGCTCCTCTATCATTGTAAGCATTAGCCAGGCTGTGAATGAAGCCATCTAAACCAGTCAGCCATCCCATCACACCAGCTGGCCCCAGCAAACCCAACCCAGAACTACCCAGTAGCAATGGAAGTTAAATTTTTATGTTAAGCTACTGTTAAAGCTATTTGGAGGGTTTGGGTTTGTTTTTTCTTTTTTTAGCAGAAAAGTTTACTAGTGGATATAGTAATGATTGTTCATCTTTGTCTTACTGATTTTTTAAAGAAAAAAATCATTGCAATTAAAGGAATATATCTAGTCTCTGTCATGTAGAGTTTTTGTGGCCCTTGAATACTGCCTAAGTGAAAGAATATCCAAAATCCCTTTAAAGTATTTTTCCAAAGAAACTCATAACTTAACCAGAGAAGGGTTTTGAGTCAATTTGTGAATAAGTATGTGATTAAAGACTATAACAGTGAATCAATACACTAACATTTTTATCCAAAGTTGGTTCTTGGGTCTTGTATATTTGTTGTTAGAGTGAACACAGATAATGATGATGTATATACTAGTAGTTATACATACATTAGGGGGAAAAATGAAAATGTTTGAAAATGAGATAAAAAGATATTCATTTCACTATGCAATTTTTGAATCAAAGAAAAACTCTATTATCAGTTGTATTCACTGCTTATTAGAGTTACTCAGAAAGTCCTTTGAAGTGATTATAGCAGGCAAAGTATTTGCTTATGTAGTTCTGTAAGGGACTTGAATATAGGCATTATAACTTCATCACAAAATGTTAAAAATAATAAGGATCTTAAAGGAATCACACAAATAGGTTTAGATACTTCTTAGGCCATTAAAAAATCTTTAAAACCTCACACAACAAAGTGCTAATTAAAATATCAGAAACACAAGGAAAAATTTCAGGTAAGTTCAAATCAATTATTTCAACAATTCAACACAAAACGTCTAAAGTCAGAGAAAGACAATTACCATATGATTTCACTTATATGTAGAACCAGAAGAACAAACAAAACTGAAACAAAACTCATAGATACAGAGAACAAACTAATGGGTACCAGGTGGGAGGGGGATTGGAGGTCCGGGTGAAAAAGGTGAAGGGATTAAAACGTGCAGATTGGCAGTTACACAATAGTCACGTGAATGCAAAGTATTGCACAGGGGATATAGTCAATAATGTGTAATAACGATGTATGGTGCCAGGTGGGTACTTGGCTTACCAAGGGATCACTTCATAAATTATATGAATGTCTGATGGTTATGCTGTACACCTGAAACTAATATTGAATGTCATCCAAAATTAAAAATTTTTAAAGAAAATGTTTAAAGTGATCAGAAAACAAATGAAAAATATTTTAAAAACTTGAAGTATTCATATAATTTTCTCAGCTTTTCACTCAGCTGAATGGAATGGCACTTAACCTACCATTGCACCACTTAGAAAAAAATCCTGCTGCAACATAATGCTTTCACTATTGTATTTTTCGAAGTAAGCATACAACAATAATTGAAACTATACCCAGGACCAAACCAGAGATGGTCGGACCTGCATCACCACCATCAGGAATGAAATATCATTTCTGACATGTACACATAAGGAACTGTTTGACATTGAAATGGGGACTCAAAAGAACTGTTGGCCCAGAAGGAACTCACTACAGACTGATTCATTGGCCTCTCAGCATAACCATTATGGCTTGTCTCAGTTTCGGCTTTTATAAGGGAATTCCTTGTATCACATGATCTAATGCATCTCTGGGAAATAATGAACAACATAAATGATGAACAGAAACAGACTTGGAGACAGAGAAGCAGCGATCACTGTCAAACCTCAGAGGGAAGGTAGGGGAGGGTGGGTGAAAAGGGGAAGAGATCAACCAAAGGACTTGTATGCATTCATATAAGCCTAACCAATGGTCATGGACAACAGGGGGGAGGGAGTATATGTGAGGAGGGGTTGGGATGGGAATGGGAAGATGAGGAAAATTATGTGATACCATAATCAATAAAGAAATTAAAAATTAAGTTAAAAAAGAAACTATAGCAGAGAAGTAAATCAAATTTTCTTTTAGATTATCAAATATTTGTCAGCCTTACCATAAGCTAATACATGTGCCTTTGTGTTTATTTCTGAGGTTAATTATGTGATCTCAGAAACAGAACCTGCTATGGCTTCACTAAAAACAAAAAACAAAAAACAAAACAAAACAAAAAAAAAAACAAGCAAGTTGGATGTCATTAAGGTTGAATTCTTTGAAATGTACAAACAGATAATAATATATATTTAAAATACACTTTAAGAAGTGTAGGTGTGATTTCTACCTTATGTGTACATTAGGTATAAATAGTACCCAATATTAGGAGCAGGCAGTTATCAGGAGTATGATTTCTTAAAAATTCATGTGACAGCAGTATGGTGATTAGCAGAGGAGAGGGGCTGTTGGGGGAGGTAGAAGAAGGTAAAGGTGGTGGAAGGAAACTTGACTGGGGTGGTGAACACACTATAATATACAGGTGATGGATTATAGAGTTGTACATCTGAAGCCTATGTAATTTTATTAACCAATGTCATTCCAATATATTCAATAAAAATAAAATTTGTTTAAAAAATAATATACCCCACTATATCGGTCAGGGTTCTACTACAAAAATAAATACCTACTCTGCCTAGTTTAAGAAAACAGCAATTTAATGCCTTTCGTTTTTAAAATCATTGGGACACCTGCAGAGCTAGGCCCTGGCCAAGCCCCCAGGAGTGACTCCAGGAAGAGAACCACCGGCCTGCCTGCCAGGACGCTGCCTGCTCTCCTCTCACAGGCACAGCAGCCAGACCACGCTTCACTATCCAGCAGAGTCCAGATTAGCTGGAATACACTTCCTCTGGGAAGATTTTGCAGACTGCCCTCCCGCACCCCCCCACCACACACACACACATAAGATTTATGACTCCTTTGTAATCTGTATGCTATTAACACAATGCAAGGTTCGTTTGCATTTCACTCCATTAATTTGTTTCAATGTGCACCTCTCCTTCTAAACTCAGATATTCATATCTTAACAGTATATTCTCTTTATAGCTATATCCCTAAATGTCTATAATAGGCTCCACACTTTAGTAGGCCCTCAATAAATTTTATGAAAACATATTTCACATCAGTCATAATTCCAAGAATTTTACATGAGTTAACTTACTTAATGTTCACAACTTTCCTGCTAAGAAGGTCCAATTGTTACCCTCATTTGGACCTTAGCAGTGCTCACATCCGAACCACTATGCTACTTTTCCTCATTGGCAAGGTAATGTCTCCCAAAGGAAGCAGCTTAAGGAGGTTAAAGAAAAAGCATTAAGAAACCAATTAAATAGGACTAAATAAAAGAAAAACCTGAAGCTCCAAAGATTTAATCAAGCTATGGAGACTTTGGACTCATTTAATGGAACTTTAAGGAAAAGTTTTTTAAGGTTCAAGTATCCTATATAATAAAAAGGTAATATGCAAATCAACCAAACGGTGAAACAATCAGTCACTATGATGCACACTGACCACCAAGGGGCAGACACTCAATGCAGGAGCTGCCCCCTGGTGGTCAGTGGGCTACCACAGAGGGAATGCTGCTCAGCCAGAAGCCCGGAGCTGTGCTCACTGCTGGTGAGCGCAGTGGTGGTGGCGGGAGCCTCTCTCACCTCAGTGGTACTCAGACATCCCCCAAGGGCTCCTAGACTGCGAGAGGGCACAGGCTGGGCTGAGGGACCCCCTCAACCCCCAAGTGCATGAATTTTGTGCACCAGGCCTCTAGTATTTAAATAATAATCATCTATCACAGTTGACTACTTCTTACAATTAAAAATTTTAAAAGCTGTCCAGTCATCTACTGAAGGACACTTTGGTTGTTTCTATGTCTTGGCCGCAGTGAATAATACTGTAATGAACATAGAAGTGCATATATGTTTGCAAATAAAATTTTTTAGATAGATATCCCAAAGCAAGTTGCTGGGTCATATCGTAACTCTTAAAACTGAAACTCACAAACACAGACAACGGTATGGTGGTTACCAGTGGGAATGGGGTTGGAAGAGGGTAGTAAAAGGTAAAGAGGACCAACTATATAGAGACAGAAGATGTTCGACTTTAGGTGGTGGGCACACAATACAACACACAGATCAGGTATCATAGAAATGTATGCGTGAAACCTATATAATCTTATTAACCAATGTCACCCTAGAAAGTTTAATAGATTAAAAGCTAATAAAAGGTAGAGCCTCTTTATAAACACTTTCAGTGTGCTATTCTGTGAAAGAACTTAGATATAATAAATAATGATTTCACCAATCTCTTGCTCATCAGTCCCTGATCCAAAGCCAAACAAGAGCAAGTTCAGCCGAAACCAGTTTGGCTCAGTGGTAGAGCGTCGGTCTGTGGACTGAGAGGTCCCGGGTTCGATTCCGGTCAAGGGCATGTACATTGGTTGCGGGCACATCCCCGGTAGGGCGTGTGCAAGAGGCAGCTGGTCAATATTTCTCTCTCATCGACGTTTCTAGCTCTCTATCTCTCTCCCTTCCTCTCTGTAAAATATCAATAAAAAAAGAGCAAGTTCAATGCAGGCGGAGAGCTCAGTAAAGTGGAAGTTTGAATGAACAACAGAAAACACAGTGTTTCAAGAATATGGAAAGAAAAGGCTACTTTATTTTAAACAGCACTTAAACATTTTTTAGTAAATGTGGATATTAGGTGGGCTGACTAAAGAAAAAAGCAACAATAGCATAGCCAGTTTGCTCTTTCTCCATGTAAAGTATTCTTTCAGGAAGAAATGTCTGAAGAGATATGCAGCCTAAGGAAGAAGCCCCAGTGCAGAGCCTGTGCAGCCTGGAGATTGGCTCATCAGGCCCAGGGAGAGCTAGAAAACAGAAGCTACTGCTCTGCAATAGTTTATGGTAATTATAGATTTTAATGGCTTTCTGGGGTAGTTCAGTATCCCTGTATTCCATTATTTATCAACTGAAGGACAGGTGATTTAAATGGCTCAAAACTACCCAGAAAAAAACCATCAGTGTTGAGATCATTTCTTCGAGCCATTTGTTAGTCCTCTGCATGCCTGGTGAGGATTCCTTCTGTCTTAGAAGCAACAAACACCACACATAACCATCACTCAGCATTCCAGAACCCAAATGAAAGTACTGTGAAGAGAATATTGCCGAAACCGGTTTGGCTCAGTGGATAGAGCATCAGCCTGCGCACTGAAAGGTCCCGGGTTCGATTCCGATCAAGGGCATGTACCTTGGTTTCAGGCACATCCCCAATGGGGGGTGTGCAAGAGGCAGCTGATCGATGTTTCTCTCTCATCGATGTTTCTAACTCTCTATCCCTCTCTCTCCCTCTATGTAAAAAATCAATAAAATATATAGTTTTTAAAAGAGAATATCTACTTTCTAAATATTTTTCTAAACCAATCCTTTATACTCAATTTCTCATAAATATTTTATTGTGTTGTTTCTGTTCAAGATAATTGCACTGGTTTTCAGCTGCTAGTAGTAAAAAAAAAAAAAAAAAAGGAGATAAATAGTATTAAATCTTTTCAGTTGGACAACTCTGCCAACAAATATAATCTCTGTAAACATACAGTCTTAAATATTTTTCTTCATAATATAACTCTATCAACATTATTTGTATTCAATACAACACATCTGTATATATAGCCAAAAGAATAATAACAGCATAATAACATCAATAATTGTAAGTTTTGGGCTGAAGACTCATTCTCATACTTGAACCCAAGTATGAGCTTTTGTTTTCATAAAAGAATGTCCGCTGAGGCTGGTTTGGCTCAAGGGTAGAGCGTCGGTCTGCGGGCTGAAAGGTCCCGGGTTTGATTCCGGTCAAGGGCATGTACATTGGTTGCAGGCACATTCCTGGTGGGGGGTGTGCAAGAGGCAGCTGGTCGATGTTTCTCTCTCATCGACTTTTCTAGCTCTCTATCCCTCTCCCTTCCTCTCTGTAAAATATCAATAAAATATATTTTTTAAAAGAATGTGCTTATTTTGCATGATAGTTATAATTGTGAAATCTATGTAGAATCAGGAGGATATAGTAATAGTAACCAGATATAATTTAGGACTAGATAATGCTTTTAAATTTTATTGTGTATAAAATAGATTTAATTATGTCAATACTAATGTATGGAAGTAACTTACTTAGTTACCAAGTGAGGCAACCAAAATTTCAGCATTCAAAGCTCATTATTGCTTAACCATCACTATTTACCATAGTAAATTCAGTAACTCTCAGGGATTTAAATTCTACTGAGTCTGAGGTGAGAAGTGTATACATTAACCACAGTAGTCCCAAATTTAGAAATCTACTAACCTCTCAGAACATATGTTTCAAAGGTACAAGATGAACTTATATCCTAGTTTCCCACTCATAGTCCTTTCACTCCTGATAGGCTCTGTTTAGGTGATAGATTAAATGGCTCCCCTGCTCATTGATTATATGATCCTATAAGCTAATATTTATTAATCACAATTATCATGCTGAGAATGCCCTACACCTGAATTAAAACTTTATAATCTTATTAGGTTAATTTATGCCATTTCACCAGGATCAGTATTACACTAAATCTGTATTAAAATAATTTCTACTAAAAGAATTATAAGACAACCTCTTAAGCATATCTGGTCAATCATAGGCATACTACATGGATATTAACACCTAAAATTTTAGTAAATACAAACACAATTATTTCTTTGTATTTAATCAAATGAACTCATTATTTTCTTCATAGAAAGTTGAAAATTACTATTTTAATTTAGGAAATCAAAACTTTTAGGAAAGTTTATGAGCCTGCATCTTAATTTGAGCTGATATGAATATTACTATGTGCTTCCCTCAATAAGTTCATTCTGTAAAAGATAAAATTTTGAAATGAAAAGGTGATTACTTAGGGAAAAGAGTTTGGGGATATGTTTTTTTATTTTGTAATTTTAATTTAGTATATATCTATAGGGATTGAGTAAAGGTATAATTTATCAACAGCCTTTGGGAGAGAGAAAAGTAAGAGAAATGGGAATTAGACAGCCTAGCTAGAAAACCTGGAGTTAGAATAAGTTCCAAATATTATCTATTCCATTTCCAGTCAGTACCTTTCTAGAATCATCATGGATTTTTAAAGATAGGGATATTTATGAAATATAAAGAATGAAGTTATGGAATGTCATTAAACTTAGATAACCATATCATGCCCTAAAGAGTAAAAGTATAGTATACATAAACCCTATCCCCAACATTTCTTTTTATCAAATTCAACTTGCTATCGTTTTTAAAAGGAGAAAGGGCTAAAATTGTCTTGGAAGTGAGTCTTTTTTCTTTAGTTTTCCATGAATGTAATGGCTAGCTTTCATGTGCTCAATACTATATAACATCTTGGCATCTTAATAATAGTATCTTAGTAATCTCAATAAGTAGATATAAAAGTTAGATCACATGGTCAGCTTGCAAAATAATCCTACCTAATAAAAAAGTAATATGCAAATTAACCTTCACTCCACTACACCCACTAGCCATGCCACCAGCCAATCAGAGCAAGTATGCAATTAAACTCAACCTAGATGGCTACCAGGAGGGAGGCTTGGGTTTCCCTAGCAATGGAGGAAGCCAAGCTTTCCATACTCCCTGGCAGGCCCAGGCCTCCACGCAAGGCTACAAAGTTTCAATTATAGAAGGTAAACAAATCCAAACATAAATGGAGGCAGCCACAGAGCTAGCAGGAGGCTTGGCTCCACTCTCAGCTATAAAATTTAATTGTAAACGGTAAATAAATTCCAGATACCAGGGCCTTCGTTTGGGTTGCCAGGGGGCATGGCTGGCCTGCAAACCACCACAGACCCCTCGCTCAGGCCGCCCCACACCCCAAGGGAACCCCACTCTGATCCAGGACACCCTTCAGGGAAAACCAGCTGGCCCCCACACATAGACCAGGTTTCTATCCTATCTAATAAAAAAGTAATATGCAGATTGACCATCACTTCAACATACAAGATGGCTGCCCCCATGTGGACAAAGATCCTGCCCCCATGTGGACAAAGATCCTGCCCCCATGTGGACACAAGATGGCCACCATAAGATGGCCAGCAGGGGAGGGCAGTTGAGAGGGACCTGGCCTGCAAGGGAGTGGCAGATGAGAGGAACCAGGCCTGCAAGGGTGGGCAGTTGGAGGCAATCAACCCTGCAGGGGAGGGCAGTTGGGGTGACCAGGCCAGCAGAGGAGGGAAGTTGAGGGCAAACAGGCTGGCAGGGGAGCAGTTAGACATCAATCAAGCTGGCATGGGAGTGGTTAGGGTGATCAGGCTGGCAGGCAGAAGCAGTTAGGGGAAATCAGGAAGGCAGGCAAGTGAGCAGTTGGGAGCCAGCAGTCCTGGATTGTGAGAAGGATGTCTGACTAAACGGGCAGTTGGACATCCCTCAAGAGGCCCCAGATTGGAGAGGGTGCAAGCTGGGCTGAGGAACGCACCCCTCTCCCCGCCCCCATGCATGAATTTCATGCACTGGGCTTCTAGTTTCTAATATTATTTAGAGGAGCTAATGGGAGCTTCATTGTGTAGCTTAACTTGGGCTGTGGCCTCAAACATAGTATGAGGAATTAGCCAGAGAGAATAGGGGAAGGCAGCCTTGTAACAAGAGCAAGGTGATTTTAACTCATAAAGGAAAAAAGGGAGATATCTACAATACTACCAACAATAAAAATATATTTAAAAATAAATCTAAGACCAAATATAAATTAATTAATTAATAAGGAGAATTTGGTAGAAACTGCAATAAAAACTTGCTTTCCTCGAGTAATGTGTTTAAGCAGAGGTATGGTCTTAAATTTATCGCTTAAATTATAATCTGTGGTCTTACATGGGTAACCTTGGTTGGATCTAGCAGAAATTATCATTATTTCTCCCTTAAAGATCAAATGAGAGCACAACTTAAAACAGCTGGCACTTTGTTCTCATTTTCTTCAGAACTTGTTTTGGCCCTTCTAACATTTCTGGAACTAGAGGCTTCTTGAATGAAAATTTTTCTTCTACAACAAGAGAAAATAACAAAATAGTTATCCCAAGAGTAAAACTATTTAGTGTTATATAAATGTTAACTAATTCAAGTTAAAGGAGCCCCATGCAATGAACTCTAGTATAGATAAAGCACATCTACATAATTATGAATATAAAAACATGTTCAGCCGAAACTGGTTTGACTCAGTGGTAGAGCGTCGGTCTGCGGACTGAAAGGTCCCTGGTTCAATTCCGGTCAAGGGCATGTACTTTGGTTGCGGGCACATCCCCGGTAGCGGGTGTGCAAGAGGCAGCTGGTCGATGTTTCTCTCTCATCGACGTTTCTAGCTCTCTATCTCTCTCCCTTCCTCTCTGTGAAATATCAATAAAATATATTTTTTAAAAAAACATGTTCATATCACTAAAATAGTAGATATTCACAAGTTCATAAAAATCTATTGATTACATTATTTTAATTAATGTTTTGTGTATATACACATTATCTGAATGAAAAAATGTAGATATGGGAAGGAAATTAATGTCTATTGATTAAGATTTTCTTAATTGCTGAAACTGGTTTGGCTCAGTGGATAGAGCGTTGGTCTGCAGACTGAAGGGTCCCAGGTTCGATTCCGGTCAAGGGCATGTACCTTGGTTGTGGGCACATCCCCAGTAGGAGGTGTGCAAGAGGCAGCTGGTCGATGTTTCTCACTCATTGATGTTTCTAGCTCTCTATCTCTCTCCCTTACTCTCTGAAAAAACAATAAAATATTTTTTAAAAGATTGTCTTAATGGCAGTTATGAGCTAAACAACAACAACAACAACAACAAACCTAAACCACACATTAAAACATGTTCTAAGACAAGAATTCCAAGCAGAAGTTTTCTAATGACCATCTCCAGTCTCACTGAGCACACTTTTTTAGAGAGAGAGGGGGAAGGAGAGAGAGAGAGAGAAAGAGAGAGAGAGAGAGAGAAACATTGGCTGCCTCCTGCAAGCCCCCTACTACGGATCAAGCCCCTAGCCTAGCCCCAAGCCCAAGCATCAGGAATCCAATGAGCAACATTTCTGCACACTAGACGTGCCCAACCAACTGAGCCACCCCAGCAGCCAGGGCGAGCACCCTTTCAGTAACTTTTATAACATATATTGTCCAACATTTGATTTTATAAACAAGGCAAAGGCTGTCTCAGTCAAGCATTGGCTAAATGCCTGATTTGTCACTTATGACAAAGCATAAAGGTGAGAGCCACTTGCTGAGGGCATAAGGCATCCTCAGGGGGGTGCTCTGGCAAGTACAACAGAAATCCTCTGAGGCCAGATGGGGGGACGCTTAACCATCCCATGATTCATTGAAAGGTGAGAGATCAATACTGGTAATCCAAATAAATATTCTGTGGCATTATAATATGCCCAGGAAAAATGTAATACTTGAGTACATACTTCCCCTATTCTTCTGTGAAAATAGCTTCCAGAAATTTTAGCAGGTTTGGAAACTATTCTCTGAATATCAAATCATCAATGATATTTAATTTCCCTCTTGCATTTTGTTAGAACACAGTTTATCTTTTGAAAAGTCGGTCATAGGGAAATGACAGAAAAGACTTATAAGCTACTGTAAAAGCAAAAATTATAGCAGACAAATAGAAACAGGTACGGAAGACTTTATTTATGAATATTGCAATGAGGAAGAGAAACCAGAAACCTGACTGTGCTCAACTTCCTGAAACAAAGGGTGGGACCATTCTCATCATTTGTGTGAAGGGAGAACATTGACCATCTGTGTCTATTGGCCTTACCCCAAGGCAGTGGTTGGCAAACTGCTGCTCTTTGGCCCCTTGAGTGTGGCTATTCCACAAAATACCATGGCCTGGGCAAGTCTATTTTGAAGAAATAGCGTCAGAGGAAGTTTAAGTTTAAAAATTTGGCTCTCAAAAGAAATTTCTATCGTACTGTTGATATTTGGCTCTGTTGACTAATGAGTTTGCCGACCACTGCCCCAAGGAAAAGCAACCTTTCTCTTGTCTTCATGACAGGAGATAGAAACAGGCTCCTACCTTCCCACAGAGGCTGGGAGACAGGGGCACTATCTTCTGTGATGATTATATTAAAAAAAATAATAATAATTAAAATGGCTTCCAGGTCCTTGAAAAAGATAGTCTGGAAACCACTAAAACAGGCAAGAGACATTTAAAAATATTTACATCTCAAAAGATCAAAGAAAGAATTTATAATTACAAGTGTTCTAAATTACATGCTCTAAGAAAAGGGAGGGAAAGGACCTTTGGGATTCCAGGGGTGGGCAAACTTTTTGACTCGAGGGCCACAATGGGTTCTTAAACTGAACCAGAGGGCCAAAACAAAAGCAACCTGACCATGCTGGCACTCTCCTCTTGGGCTTCTGGTGAAGGAGCAGAGGGGAGAGCAAGAGAACCCTCCGCTCTTTCGGCTCCATGGGATAGTACAGCCGAAGTTTGCCCACAGCTGGGTTAGACCATGTGCCTTCTGTAAGGGCCAGGAATGAGAGGGAGCTGCCAGGGACAAGGAGAAGCCTGTCTTACGTTTAGACAAGCTGAGGAGAATATGGAAGTCATCTTAATCACTACAAAGTCGGTGAGTAATGCAAAAAATGCATTTATAAAATAAAGAGGCTGTATTATTTTTCTCATTTTCCCTTCGAAATTATCATCCTTTTTAACACGTATTCCACTTATACTTTAATTTGTTGTTTTTTTAATCCAAGTTTCTTCTCACTCCAGTAGTCCTTAATATTATTTTGCTTCGATCTGAATTTGCAGCAGCAACAAAACAACTTGTCATCAAAGCCCCAGCTGGAACCCTAAGACTGTTAGTTACTTTCAAGTGCATCCCCTCCTCCTCCGCATTGCTTGTGCCCTTGGTCTATAACCTACATTGAAAACCTTCTATCAAACACATATCTTCTTCCCAGAGCTAGCAGTATTTTTTTTATTCTACATCTACCTATTTTTACTGGAACTATTTTAAAGAAATGTTTCTGATATACAACATCTTGAACTTACCTATGTAACCTGGTTCTCCACTAATGATAAATTTTGCTCAGTCCATCCTCATAATGAGCTGTATTTTATAGTGAGGAGATGTGTTTATATTTCCCTCACTATTTATTCTCACTACAATTCATTCAAATTCCATTTGCTATTCATCCAAAAATCGTTCCTCATTTGAGCCCCTAAAAATTCACCTGTACCCTCTGCTCCTCATTTTCATCACTGTCATCAAGTGACCTCCACTTTTTTATGTCACATTTATTAAGGACTTCAGCATCTGAATTGTAGTCTTTCTTTCTTTTCACTGATTCCGTCATTATTCTGAAAGACTCTGTCCATATCGGCAGTCGTCTGACAAACTTCACTGACATTCTCCTCTGACAAAACCCTCTTAAGGTCTATATTCTAGATCTTTTCATCTTCCAAAATTTCTTTTCTTTTTTTTAATTTAAATTCTTTATTGTTTCAAGTATTACACATGCCTCCTTTTCCCCCCATTGACCTCTCCTCAGCCACTCCCACACTCCAGAACATGCCCTCACCCTCCTACTGTCTGTGTCCGTTGGTTATGCTTATATGCATGCAAAGGCGTCCTTTGGTTGATCTCCTACCCCGCCCGCCCCCCCCCAAGTCTCCCCTGCCTTGACTCTGAGGTTTGACAGTCAGTTCAATGCTTCTATGTCTCTGGATCTATTTTTGTTCTTCAGTTTATGTTGTTCAGTATATTCCACAAATGAATGAGATCATGTGATGTTTATCTTTCTCTGACAGGCTTATTTTGCTTAGCATAATGCTCTCCATGTCCATCTATGCTGTTGCAAATGGTAAGAATTCCTTCTTTTTTATAGCAGCATAGTATTCCATTGTGTTGATGTATCAAAGTTTTCTAACCCAATCATCTGCTGATGGGCACTTAGGATGTTTCCAAATCTTAGCTACTGTAAATTGTGCTGCTATGAACACAGGAGTGCATATATCCTTTCTGACTGGTATTTCTTATTTCTGGGATATATTCCTAAAAGTGGGATTACTGGGTCAAATGGGAGTTCCATATTTATATTTATTTTATTTTTTTATTCTTTTTTTAAAATATATTTTATTGATTTTTCACAGAGAGGAAAGGAGAGAGATAGAGAGTTAGAAACATTGATGAGAAAGAATCATCGATCAGCCACCTCTTGCACACCCCCCTACTAGGGTTGTGCCCACAACTAAGGTGCATGCCCTTGACCAGAATCGAACCTGGGACCTTTCAGTCTGCAGACTGATGCTCTATCCACTGAGCCAAACCGTTTTCAGCAGGGGAAGTTCCATTTTTAATTTCTGAGGAAACTCCATACTGTTCTCCACAGTGGCTGCTCTAGTCTGCATTCCCACAGCAGTGGAAGAGGATTCCTTTTTCTCTGCATCCTTGCCAGCACTTGTGCTTTGTTGATTTGTTGATGATAGCCATTCTTGCAGGTGTGAGATGGTACCTCATTGTCATTTTGATTTGCATCTCTCAGACGTTTAGTGATTTTGAACTTGTATTCATATTTCTCTTGGTCTTCTGTATGTCTTCTTTCTAAAAGGGTCTATTTAGGTCCTTTGCCCATTTTTTTAATTGAGTTATTTATCTTCCTTTTGTTAAGTTATATGAGTTCCCTGTAAATTTTGACAATTAAACCCTTATCGATGATAACATTGGTAAATATGTTCTCCCATGCAGTGAACTTTCTTGTTGTTTTGTTGATGATTTCTTTTACTGTGCAGAAGCTTTTTATTTTTATGCAGTCCCATTTGTTTATTTTCTCCTTAGTTTCCATTGTCCTAGGAGCCACAAATTTATTTTCTGATCTGTGTTTTGAAAATATAATTCACATGCCTATTTTTACACCTCTACCACTAACTCTTCCCACTAAACATCCATGAAACCTTATACCTCCTTTACACAAACTGACCCTAGGGACCAGCACTTCAAGGACAACTCTCACTGCACCATTAACCTCTTGTCATACTCACATATCTGGCAGCCTGCTTTATAACTCTTTATCCTGGAAGTATGAGAAACTTGGGTACAAATCAAAATTCCTCATTATTGTATTTTCTTAAGCCATTTATTTACAGTTTCTGGTCTTCAGTTTCCTCATTTATGAAGTAAAAAAGGGGTTGAAAATATTATACAAAAATTATATGAAAAGTGCTATGCACATACCTAAATCAATATATTGTAGCCATTAGTAACTATTATCATCTCAAAAATGCATTTTCTTTGAAACTAAATAATGCTGAAGGAAATCATGATAGTCATCACTACAGAGCTGTGGTGTTCAACAATTAAAAATTCAACATTGTTATATATCATTTTTCCTTTTCTCACTAATCTCTCTTGTTCACTATTTTTTGTAGCTACCAAAAGTTATACAAATCTTCTCAGGTTTTTTTTTTTCTGTAACCCCTTACTCTGCTTTTGCAGATATTATTTGCAGAGAAGACTAAAGAACATTATAGTTATATCGACTTATTTCCCATTTATCTCTAAATTTACCCACATTTGCACTCATTCTATCCAGTTACCTATCCATGTATGCATTCAAGAAACATTTACTAAGCATCTACCCAACGGCTGATACTGGGGGGTTAGTGGCAAACAGAACTGAGAATTCCCTTACTCCTGAATTTTACACTCATGACAGTCATTGAACAGGTTATTGCAGGTTTTCTTAGTGTTACAAAAGAGACAACGACTTTCCCAGGAAAGTAAAGTGTTCTTAGTTCTGAATAATAATATTTAGCTAGGGAAGAAAAAGATGAAGGCATATGAAGCAGAGAGAGTGTCATATGCAAAACCCTCAGAGAAGAAAACAACAATCAATGAACTAAAACTCAATGTCTCTAGACAACAGAGAACAAAGAAGGAAAGAACAATAAATGGGACTGAAATTGCCAGGAATACATCAAAGCTCTTCCAATTACTTTCATAATAAAGGGATATATGAGTGTCCAACTCTATTATAATTTCCACTCTCCCTTGCAATAAAGTGTGGTGCAGTAATTCCAAATTTGGCAGAGGATATGTTCCAAAACCCCAGTGGTGCCCGAAACTGTGGGTTATACCAAACCCTATATATTCTATTTTTTCCTATACATGCATACTTTGAATAATAATATTGATAAACTTGAATTTACAAATTAGGCACAACAATAACTAACAATAAAATAAAACAATTTTAACAATATACTTTGACACTTATGTGAATCTGGTCTCTCTCTCAAAATATCTTATTTACTATATTCACCCTTCTTATGATGTGAAATGATACGGGGTTACGTAATGAGACAAAGTCAGGTGAGGTGTATAATGTAGGTACTGTGATGTAGCATTAGGCTATAATATAAGGGTGACTTGAACCAAAGCACTGTGATACACACCATCAATCTGATAACCTAGAGGACTACTAGGTGACTAATCAGAGGGCAGTATGTACAGTGTGGATATGCTGGACAAAGGGATGATTCATATCCAGGGTGCAATGACATGGTATTTCTTTACCCTACTCAGTGATGTGCTATTTAAAACATGAATTGTTGATTTATGGATCCTTTCACTTAATATTTCAGACCTCTATTGACTGAAGGTAACTGAAATCATGGAAATCAAAAATCTCAAATAAGGGAGGACTACTATATGTGGCTAAGTTCTTTCCATTGGTGTGAGAGTGAAAATATGTTACACTTCAATGCCCTACTCATAAAACACACCATAAACCCTTCTTTATCCTCTTTATTTCTCTTCCAGGATGACTACGAGACAATATCCAGAACAATCTTGAAGTCAAATATTAGAAATTGCTGAGTTCACCAGCCGGGGTCCCAATGTCCCAATGTTCACTCAGAATATCAACCCTACATTGGAAAATTGGTTAATTAACCAATTAATAGCTGTAGGCCCACTAATAAAATGTTGCCCACATTCCTTAATGTATGTTAAAAATTTAAATCAACTTCCAGGCTACTATCTAAAAAGAAATAGGCAACCACAGAACACCATGCTTATGCATGAACTTTCTGGACATTTGCCTACACCCAATCAAACATGTAAATATTTCTTCCTTGTGGACTCTGCACCCATCCCGGAACTTTACTCACTTCACAATTCTTCCTTTCCCCCTAATTTATAGTCAAAGTAAAGTCTTTTGAAACAACGTACATCGTTAAAGAGCCCCCTGCCCTCCAATCAGCTCCAGGATGGTGGACATGTTCATGGTTTTCACCTAGCCCTATTGCTAGTGTTTGGACTGTATGTCCCAGGCCTGGCTAGCACACCCTTCAATAAACCCTTTCAGAAAAGCTTCGGCCATGGATGTTTTTGGTTACTAACTAAGAAAGTAATTTTCAACTGTCCTTTCTATAAGTCTTCCTTTTCAGAAGTCCTTCCCTTATAAATTCATAGTATTCTCTTTCTATAAAAGAAGTTAGTGATCTACTAAAAGTCATATAAAGATATTGGTGACAATATGGATATTTTAAAAGAATGCCAGGAGAGGGCAAGCCTTCACTCCAAACCAGTACACAATTGTGAGATTCTAGGATCTGGGGATTGGAAGTATTTTGGAGAGATCTTTTGCACTTTCCCATTCCCCTTCCCGGACTTACAGCCAGCTGTAAGCACCTGTCCCCAAAGACACAACAGAGAATTGTCCTGCAATGCATTACTAAAACATGTAGGTAGTTCAGTTAATTCTCTCCCTTATCATTAATTGCTCCTAAGTGGGTGATAAATTGGGACTATCACTTATCTATATATTTGTTGGTTTGATGCTTTATATATAGGTAACACATTATACATTCCTATAGGCCAAAATTTTTTCTTCTATTTTTAACCAAATTCTATATTTCTCCTTAAGTCTTGCTGAGTGCATTGGCAGAAAATGTTTCCCCACTCTGCTTTTCATATCTTCTGCTCTGTAGTTTAGTACATATTGGAACTTAGTCTTAATGAGAATAGCAAACTTTCACATCTGTTCCTAAATTGCATTCTCTTCTCCGGTGTGTGTGAAAGAAGGACATTGTTCCTTGATATTACCTCATATGAAGTTGTTTCCTGTAGTGGATGTTTTTAGTTGGATAATTGTACAACTCAGAAACTGAGAGAAAATGTTCCTTAAATCATAAAATGTCACCAATATTAAATATAACAGATACGTAATTTTCATATTATATATTTCAAGACCCAGGCCTAATCATGTCCTCTGCAAATGTTCCTTTCTATAAATGAATATAATGCAATGAAATGTTCACAGGTAATAAAATTCACACATCCCAGAATGTTCAGTGAACTATAGTCAGTGGACTATAAACTGGTAAACTACCTAACAAAATGTTCAGCTGGACAGTTCCCATAATCTATAATTTCCTCTGTGGTATGTGTAGTAATGGCTCCCACAAAGAAATCCACAACCTAATTTCTAACGCCTGTGAATGTATTCCTTTATATGGCAAAAGCTACTTTGAGATGTTACGGTTAAGGATCTTGAAATAGAGAAATACCCTGGATTTTTTGTTGTTGGATTCAATTCAATCACATGAGTCATAAAAACAGTAGACCTTTTTCCTTTAGTTAGAAAAAAGCTATGTCTATAAATAATGAACTGATTGTGCCTCCTCAAAATTGATGTGTTGAAGCCCTAATCCCCAATGTGACTATATGTGTTGATAGGGCTTTGAGAGAGGTAATTAAGGTTAATGGGGGCTTAAGGGTAGGGCCTAGTCCGAAATGGCCTATCCTATCTCTCTCTCTCTCTCTCTCTCTCTCTCTCTCTCTCTCTCTCTCTCTCTCTCTCTTTCTTCTTTTGTGTACAAATAGAGAAGAAATCATGTGAGGACACACAAAGAAGTTGGCTGTCTACAAGCCAGGAAAGAGGCCCTAAAGATGAGGATGCTTAGATCTTGAACTTGTAGCCTCAAAAACTTTGGAAAAATAAATTTCTAATGTTTAAGCTGCCCAGTCTTCAGTGTTTTGTTCTGCCAGCCTGAACAGACTAATATATGGGAAAAGGATCAGAGAGATGCAATATTGCTGATTTTTGAAGATGAAAGAATGGGTGGGTATGAGTGTAAGGCAAGTCTAGAAACTAGAAAATGCAAGGAAGTAGATTCTCCCTTCCAGCCTGCAGCAAACACACTGTATCTGCCCTTAATCTTACCTACCCACTAAGATATGTGTTAGTCTTCTACTTATATATGAGGACTGCCATTTGGAGGCATTTGGGGAAGAGAGTTGTAGGCCTGGTAGAAATAAAGTGCTAAGGTGGTGGTTCCTCTCCCCTCCTACCTTCTAAGGAAGAGTTGTTTGTTTTATTGGGAAGATCGAAAGGATGTAGAGCCTCATCTTCTGACCCTACGCCATGTTTTGCTCTTACCGAAGTTAGCAATTTCTAATTACTTGAGTGCACATAGTTTACAACCCAGGCCTTTAGCCATGCTGCTCCTTTCACCTCCTAAACCTCTGCCTCTTCATGACATTTAAAGAGTCACCTCTGTGGCAGCTTCCCCGGCTTCCTTAGAAAGAGCCAGTCAGCCAGCCCCTCCTCCCTCTCCCACAGCATTTTCTCCTTGCCTTGCTGTAATAGCTGACCTTTAACTGGGAAGTTTCTTTTTCCTACCCCTGAAGACTCCAAGCTTTTGAATCTTTATCATCTGAATAACACCTTGCACACCATAGGCACACGGCAAATTAAATTGAAAAAAATGCATAATAATAAATATCAAATAATCAAGAAAAGATTTACATACTATAGTCAATACCTTATATTTTACACAACATGGAAAAATTGACAAAATTATGTAAATTCTTCACAAAAATTCTAAATATAAAAAATGTAGTATCTGAAGACAATATAATTAATTCCATGGAAGATTTAAGCAGGATATGGATATTGAAAAAATAAAGTATCATTGCAATATAACTTATTCATTTGTTTTATTTATTTTCATAGTTTTAATGAATTCTAAAGCACTTTCAAAATATAGTTCTACTAAAACTTTTAAATACTATACATCATTTTTTAGTGCAATCACTACTATTAACACATTTCAATAAAATAAAACACATTTGTTTTAGTATTTGCTAGTATATTTTTTGTGCAGTTAGCCAAAAAGTTCTTTGAAGACAACTGGACAAAATACAGGATAATGAATAAAAACTGAAAATTGCTGTCTTTTATAATTATCAAAAGTACACTGCTAAAAATGTTTAGAGTTTATATTTAATGATCTCTTGATTTCTTGAATAGAATATGTCTATTTCTGTATATATGACTATCAAAAATGTATCTGAATTATTTATTAAAATGTTTGTGCTTACTTCATAAATTTTGGTTCTATTTTAATTTATTTTTTCAGTTTGTCAAGAAACAATTTCAGTGAACATATATAATTTGAAAGGTATAATGTCACATGGTGAAATACAAAGCAGAATTAAGCATGGTCATTGATTTCAAGAAGTTCACCGTCTACTGAAAAAGCACTTAATCCAGCAAAGCAGTTACTTTAGGTGCCATAAAGTGATCTGAATATTATGCCAAAAGAACGTAAAGGACTTGGAACTTTTTTTATCTACTGGGATGGTAAGAAAATGCTAACATAAATGAGTGATAATTGGATTGAGTCTTAAAAGGTAAGAAGTAGTTTGATATATAAGAAGGAAGTTTCCTCCTTTTCCCTCATTTTTCTTATCCAAACCATCAACAAGTCTTGATTTTTACCTCCTAAATATTTTTGGAATATTCTACTTCTCACCATCTCCAATCTGATCACAGACATTCAGGTAATCAATATCTCTCAATCAGACCAATGTATTGGCATATCACTGTATCTCATTGTGATCATTCACTTCTCCCTCTCCAGTCTCTTCTCCACAACACAAATAAATCTGATCATGTTGCATGTACTCCTGCCATGGTTCATTCCCTTTAATTAAAGGTTTCCATTGATGTAAGAATTAAGGCAAATGTTCTTAACTTAGACATCTTGACCTTGTGCAGCCTGGCCCCTGTCTACCAATCCAAATCCAATGTCTACTACGCCCCCCACCCCGCCCTTCTCTCTGTGTTCCATCCACACAGATCTCTGTTTCTCAAGCAGATCATGTTCACAAGGTCTTTGATCATTTTATTTCCTTTTTCATAAATGCCCATTCCTCAAAATTTTTACCTAGTAAATTTTCATTTATTTTATATTTTAACCTTCCTGACCACCTTCTCCTATCAGGATAGATCAGAAATCTTTCAGACAATCTGATGGTACCATATCCATTTCCTTCAGAGTATTTATCTGTGTGTTGTAGTGGTTTTTTATCTTTATTGTTCAAAGTATTACAGATGTCCTTCCCCAAGCCACTGGCCCCTTCTAGCTCACCCCCACTGCCCACCTGAGGCCTTCACCACACTATTGCCTGTGTCCATGGGTTATGCATATATGCATACAAGTTGTTTGGTTGATCTCTTTCCACCCACCACAGCTTTCCCTCTGAAATTCAACAGTCTGTTCAATGCTTCCATGTCTCTGGATCTATTTTGTTTATCAGTTTGTTTTGTTCATTAGATGCCACATATAAGTGAGATCATGTGATACTCTGACTGGCTTATTTAACTTAGTATAATAATCTCCAGGTCCAACCCCATTTATTGAAGAGACTGTCTTGACTCCATTGTATGCTCTTGACTCTTTTGTCAAATATTAATTGAAGTTAATGGCTTGTATTGATTTCTGGATTCTCTGTTCTATTCCATTGACCTATATGCCTGTTCTAATCTCTGAGTTTTTGCTGTGCCTTTTTTTCCTTAACACTCTTATCCTATATAGTAACATAACATTTTCTTGCAATTCATCTAAGAAAGAATTTTTCTCATTAACTTCTCTGAAATTGCATCCTCCATCACTCACTGTACCCTCACTTTATTTTCTTTTATAGCATTTTTTGTTACCCATCATATTATAGTTATTTATTTCCAGCCTTATCTTAGAATATAGTGCATGGGGACAGAGATTTTGTCTCTCCTATTTGCCTACAATTTAAACATTATGTGTTATATAGCTAACAAAATATATTGAATAAATAAATTATTACTAAAATACCTATTTTGTGGGACTATTCAGATATTATCTGATCATAATGTTAATATCCTCACAGCGATATTTATAAAAGCTTATGCTAATAACAACAGATGTTTCAAATGAGAAAATCTACATAGAGTCATTAAACCAGTGTCTAGAAAATAATGATCATTCAATATATTCTAATTATCATCATTAATAATTAATAGAAATAACTCTATAAAATTTAGAAATGCTCAAAGTATATTTTTGTTTTAAATGTCCTAATATTTTGACTAATAACAAAGATAAGAAGAATTTAAAATGACCTCTTACTCTTTTTTTATTAAGGTATTATATGTGTACATATTTTTCCATTGCCCCTCCCCCCTTCCTACCCCACTTACTCTTTTTCTTTTTTGATCATTCTAGTTTATTTCTGAAATTCTGTTTAAACATTATAAAGGGCTTTGAAACAAGAGGGCTAGACTCAGTGATTTGTACATCTTTTATATTATAAAGTATAATAAGACCATCAAACTGTCTGGTTTCCCATTGCTGTGCTGTTTAAAAGTGCCAAATTTACCATTTTGGACTTTCCTGTATTAAGGAATCCTGTATACAAATAAAAAATAAATAAAACTTTTAATTTATTTTATTTTATCTTTGGATAATTATGTGGAATATTATAAATTGGAAATATTTTATATTCTAAAACAATATCTATTCCAGTATATTTTGTTTTGTTTTTGTAGTTGAACATCAAACATAGGACTTTCTTGTTAACTATATAATTGTCTCGCTAAAAATATTGTTCATTATTTAGAGAAAAATATGATAGCACACCAAATTATGCAAAAAATAGAATACTTCCATTTCTTCAGAGAAAATATTTTATTATTAAAATTTTAATATAGCAAAGCCCAAATATTTCATATTGCTCATTGTTTTCATAGGTATCTAGATTATCAACAGATCCTTAGGATGCAATTTCTAATATTTTTCTTTTTAATAAAAATTCTAATATCATTTCTAGTACATGGTACAAAAAGCAACAGGAAAATCTAATAATAAATAACATTAGAATGACTTACTTCGACTTTAGAAATAATTTTATATTGAGCTTTTCATAAAAGGTAAACTTCAATCAAATAACCAGAGTATATAATCCTTGTGACAGATAAGATCATAGTAATGACATGAATAAATCTTATAGATATAATCTTTAGTGAAAGAAGCCAAACAGAAAATAGTTCATATGGCATAATTTCACTGACATTAATTTTGAAGTGTTTTGGCGGGGGGTGGGACATGATACTCTTAGTGATTTGATGAAAGCATGAGGAAGCTAATGACTTCTTTTCTGAAAGACATAGAAAGAATTGCCAGAAATCTTTCATATGTTGATCTGGTTAGGGATTACCTGTTATATACACATTTTTAAATGTATTGAACTGTATTCTTAGGATATATGCACTTTATATCTTTTAAGAAATACATGAAACTGTAAACTAAGATATGTGTATGTGTCTATATCACAATAAAAAATATGTAAATCTTTTTACTGTATGTGTCTATATCACAATAAAAAATATGTAAATCCCCTAAATTATCAACTCATTATCAGTCCATTACTGACTCTGAAAAATTTCACTGCTAATCCTGTCCCATGTATACTGATTCAACCTTTTATTATGAAACAAAATATACTTAGTAAATAGTGCCAAGACACATAAAGAATAAATATTGCCCATACATAATTAGCAGACTTAATTAACAACTAGTATTTGTGCTTTGCTCATAAGCCTGTGGATCTGGACCACTTTCAGAGAGACATAGCAACTTTTCCAATCTACCATATCTTACCTAATAATAGAGAAACATGTAAATAGACCATACCTCCGCTACACCCACAGCCAATCAGAGTAAGTATACAAATTAACCCAACAAAAATGGAAGTTAATTTGCATACATATCTGGGTCCTGGGAACCTCCTTGGCACCCAGGTCACTCCCAACCAGCTTTAGGGTGGAGGGGGGTAGGGGACGGGGGTTCCCCCTTCCCAAGCCTAAAGCCTGGGCAGAGGCTTTAGGCTTGAGCAGAGGCTGAGCCTGGAATCAGAGGGAAGGAGAAAAAAAAAATCAAAGGAAACATATCCTCAGGTGAGTATAAAAAGAAAAAGAAAGAAAGAAATGTCATACCCTATGAAAGACACATCCTGAAAATGCCTAAACGAAGTTGTCATTTTTTCATGGTGAAGAGACTGGAGACCGTATTGATGAAAATACGTTGGCAGCTACAGCAGCAGGGTGATGGGGTTGGTGACTTTCCCTGATTAGCCCAGTCACCTCCTGCAAAGGGAGTTCAGACTGTGGCTTAGGCCCGCTCCCATTGGGAAGCAGACCTAAGCCATCAGTAGATCATTCCCTGAGGGATCCCAGTATGTGATAGGGGGCAGGCTGGACTGAGGGACCTCCTCCCCCAGTGCACAAATTTCATGCACTGGGCCCCCAGTCTTCTAATAAAAACCTTCAGGCTTCCTTCCTGGTTTCTTTCTAAGTGATTAGGACAAAAGATAATGTTTTGTTGTTGTTTAAGCAATCAGTGCATCATTTACGAAACTTGAGAATTTTATCTCAACAAATATTGTTATGTCACCTTAGAATGCCTTTCCTTCAAGGTTCATTTTCTATCTTGTTATTATAGATACTAGAGGCCTGGTGCACAAAATTCGTACATGTGGGAAGGTGGTGACCTCAGCCCAACCTTCACCCTCTCCAATCCAGGACCCCTTGGGGGATGTCTGGTTGCCAGCAGTCCGATATCCCTCTCACAATCTGGGACCGATGTCTCCTAACTGCTCATCTGCCAGCCTGATCACCTTTAACCAGCTCTGCCTGCAAGCCTGATCTTCCCTAACTGCCCCCAACTGCCTTATTGCCCCCAACTGCCCCCCTCTGCTGGCCTCGTCACCCCAACTACTCCCCCTGCTGGCCTGGTTGCCCCTCACTGCCCCCCCTCTGCCAGCCTGGTCGCCCCCTCACTAACCTCCCTGCCAACCTGGTCACCTCATGCAGCCTGCTGGACAGTTGTTTGGTCATCCCTCCCTAACCCCCCCACCGACCTGGTTGTCTCATGCAGCCTGCTGGTCAGTCATGTGGTTGCCCCTTGCTAACTCCCCTGCTGACCTTGTTGCCCCATGCAGCCTGCTGTTCAATTGTTACTATGAGGGCATCATAACCAATTTGCATATTACCCTTTTATATAGATTGTCTGCAAATGAGGCTGACTGAAAAGCATACTTTTTTTAGTAGAGATACTGTGTGTTTGATTAAGTGGCTATTTAGGGTGAAAAGCTGACAATGGCAGTTTACAAGTTCACCCACAATCCTCTTGCCAGCCATGTGCATACCCTAAGAGCAAGTCTCAGTGCTAGGTGTAAAAGAAAAAGAACCTCAGAAGAGTTCAAGGACAAGAGGACCTGGGATTTCATCCAGGGGTCAAAGAGTAATGGCAAGGAAGCTCATAAGGAGGACCTGGAAGATTCTGAACCAAGTGAAAATTGTTCTATATCCTAAGTGTTTTAGGAACCTCCTGATGATAGTAGTAAGGACAGCACTCCTGGGGTTCAGAGCCCACAGGTTCTTCAGTGCACCATGTCAGCAGCAAATCTAAGAGCAGAGTGAAACATATGAGGTAGGAAAACAGAACAAAGTGCTAAGAAAGCTTAAATCTCTCATGAAAAAGGAAATGTTAGAAATAAGAGACATAAAATAATTTAAAACATTGTCAGGGAGTAATTCTGTACCATGCTTAGCTAAATGAAATTTTATCATCAAATTCCATGAATGTGTAATCTTTAAGAATATCATTTTCTGATAACTATATCTCCTTAAGAAGGTAAAGTTATATAGTGACATCTTTTCTGGAGGACATAAAATTGTCTGTGAAAATTCTCTCTTCTCTCTCAAAACTGTTCCAATACTCACATTCCTCTTCTCCCCAAATATCTTCTTCTGAACATTGTGAAAATGTCTACTGTGAAAGAAACCCATGCATTTTATCATTATGAAGCAGTATTATTTCATTTTCTGAGCTTACTTTCCTAGAATCATAAAATGTAATCAACAATAAAAATATGATTAAAGTAATGGTCTAGCTGAAACTGGTTTGGCTCAGTGGTAGAGCATCGGTCTGAGGACTGAAGGGTCCCGGGTTCGATTCCGGTCAAGGGCATGTACATGGTTGCGGGCACATCCCTGGTAGGGGGTGTGCAAGAAGTAGCTGGTCGATGTTTCTCTCTCATCGACATTTCTAGCTCTCTATCTCTCTCCTTTCCTCTCTGTAAAATATCAATAAAATATATTTTAAAATAAATAAATAAAGTAATGGTCCAGTTGTAAACACTCTGATACTTTTATCAATGCCTATATGAGTCCCTTGTTTTGTAACATGTAATTATGCCTACCATCTTCTCTGCACTTGAATATGGCCCAAAATTCATGAATCTCACAGACAAAATCCCTTTGTTTTACTGAAGCCTTTTTCTGCAGGCAGTTGACATATGGGGAAAGAGGGAACATAGCATGTTCAAATAAAGCAAGATTTGAGTGTGGGAATGGGGCAGAGAGTAGGCTGGCAGAAGGAATCTGAAATGGGATGTTTATTCATTCATTCATTCATTCATTCATTCATTCATCAAAAACACCTTGAGCAACTTAAATGCACTAATGTGCTGGAGACACATCAGCAATGAAAATTGGTGAGATTATTAAAGGCTTTTTTCTACACAGAGCTAGGTAGTTTAAACTTTTTCTTCTACTTATTAGAAACCATATAATAGTATTAAGGAAAGAATTGCTATGATCTCATCTTTAAACTAATAACTATTATAATTTTATAAGTATTTTAAATTAAAACTATATGAAAATTATATTATGAAACTTTTGGAGGTTTTTAGTAACATTTATAATATTTTCATAACTAATAATTTATAACAATAGAGCATAAATGAAATCAAGAGTAAAATTAAGGTTCATTCAGATGAGACATTTATTTGGGAGAGAATTGACAATGTAATCACTGACATTATTATATTCTCATTTAATTATTTTATATAATCAGATCAAGCCTCTTTCCTCCTATTTTCTTACAGATAATTTTTAGCAAGAAAAACAGTCACTGAAGTAAAGTATCTCTAAATATCTTCAATAAATGTAACACTAAATAAACTTACCCATATTAGTTTAAGAACATCTAAAATATAATTTTCTTGTTTTAACTCATGTAAGTAAACTTGTTTTTGAAATTTTTTAACATATATGCTTAAAACCTATATCCATCTCTTATCAAAAAGTTTCACCCTTTGACTTCGAAATACCTGACATAATTCAAGAATGTGTCAGGCAGCTGTGAATACAGATAGATGTTCTACAGACTAAGGGAATTCCTGAAAGCTAGCATTGCCTTTCTGAGTCCACACCAATTTGACACTTTGTGCCAGATACTTTCACGGGCGCTGTCTTGTGTAATCTTCACAACCACCCTGAGAAGAGAATTTTATAAATGAAGAAATCGACATTTTGAAAAATAAGCTAGCGAGGAGACAACAAGATGGCGGCAGAGGTAAAAGCCTAACTGCAGCCGCACTCAACAATTTCAAAAAATACAACTAAAATATAGAGCGGACACTATCCAGAACTACAGGAAAGTTGACTGACTGGAAATTCTACAAATAGAAGGAAAGAGAAAGCCAGAAGGAAAACCAGAGGAGCTGTAAAAGCCTAAGGTACGGAGGCACGGTGCGCGAGGGGAGAGGACGGAGCCGGAGAGGAGGGGCGGCTGAGTGCCTGGCTGGCGTTCCCTAGCGGGAAGGAGATAAAAGCTCCGGACTGTGCTGAACCCCAACTGCGACTGCACTGAACCCCAGTCCCTGGGTGAGACCCCGGGGGTCCCAGGCTCATACAGAGGGAATCTGGGCTGTAAGGCGGAAGTCAGCAGAGCGGCAAAAAGGCAGAGCTCCTGAGTCGCGCACATTGCGCGCAGAGGACGGACTGTTCGCAGAGCTGCTAAATTGCCCCAGCGGGAAGGACTCAAAAGCTCAGGACTGTGCTGAGCCCCAGTTCTGACTGCACTGAACCCCAGTCCTGGGCAAGACCCTCGGGCCCCAGCCTCATACAGAGGGAATCTGGGCTGTAAGGCAGAAGCTAAGGGGAGCCAGAAGCTGGCAAAAGGCAGAGCTCCGGAGTCGCGCACATTGCGCGCACAGAGGACAGACTGTTGATTGGGCCGCGAGATTGCCCTAGCAGGAAGGAGACATAAGCTCCAGACTGTTCTTAACCCCACTTCCAACTGCTCTGAACCCCAGTTGTGGGCTTGTTGGGGGAAAGACTACACTGTCTGGTAGCAGGCAAAACTCTAGAGTGCCTTTCTCTCAGAGGTGCTTGCAGCGAGTACCAAAGGACACTGAGGAACACTGAGACTCAGGAACCTCCGAGGGCAGGGCTAACCGGAACCCCAGGCTGTAGGCTCCACCCTGAAACTCTGCCCCATCCAAGCTGAACTCAGAGAGGCTTTTGCAAGTCTCCAAGTCTAGTGGAATAAGGTTGTCTCCTGGCATAGACACAGCTGATCCTCCCAACCTACCAACTCAGGGAAGCAGCGAAAATGCCGAAACGAGGAAACAGATCACAAACGAAAGAAATGGAGGACAAAAAGCGACTGGATATAGAGTTCAAAGCCACGCTTATAAGGTTGTTCAACAATCTCTTAGAAAAGGCGGATAGGAGAACATCCAAGATGGCGGCCTAGGCAGTCTCCTAAGCTGCCGCCTCATCAACAATTTAATTAATAAAACAACTAAAATCAAAAAGGACTTCACCAAAACGTCAGGAAAGCTGGCGGAGTGGAATAGCTACAACTAGAAAGAAAGAGAGAGGCTCACGGATCAGACTGGGAGCCGAAAAGCACTGAGGTAGGGAGACGCTCGCTCACGCGGCCGCCGAATACCTGCCTGGCGGGAGGGGAGGAATCCCCGATTGCACGGAACCCTTTCGGACTGTACTGAACCCCAGCCCCGGCTGAAATTCCGTGGTCCCAGGCTCATACGGGTGGTCTGGACTGCAGAGAAAGGCACCCAGAGACTCAGAGACTCAGAGACTGGGAGACCGGGGACCAGGAGCCCCAGTCGCAGTCTGCAGGGTCTACAAACTCGCGCGCGTGAGCAAGTACGCGCTGAGGTCTGACCACGCCTCTCCCTCTCCGGAGCGGAAGGAGTCAGAAGCTCCAGGTCTGACCGCGGAGGCTACCGCTGCCTCTCTGTACAAGGTGGCAGCCTCTCCGTAGCGGAAGGAGTCAGAAGCTCCAGTCTGACCACGGAGGCTGCCGCTGCCTCTATGTACAAGATGGCGGCCTCTCTGTAGTGGAAGGAGTCAGAAGCTCCAGACTACAGAGACCAGCCCAAGTCCGGGTGAGCCCCTGCGGCACCCACGCTCTGGCTTGGGGAAACTGGGCCGGTCAGGCGGAAACTCAGGCGAGTGCACAAGGGCAGGGCAGAAGCCAAGACTGTCAGTTCAGCCCTGAGACTCCGCCCCATCCAAGCTGAGCAGAGGCTTCTGCAGTTTTTCAAGTCTGATCCTATAAGACTGTCTCTAATACAGAAGTTATCCCAGAGTAGACACAGCTGATACCCACATCCAATTGGCCTGAAGGTCAATTCACAACAATAGAGACTTAGCTACAACAAAGCTGTGCACGCAGTCCACAAAGGGGATCACAAAGAGTGTCTACCTCAGGTAACTGAGGAGGTTGATCCACTGTGCTATATAGGACACCAAACACACAAAGCCATCCTACCAACTCTGAAAAATAGTGATAATGCCGAGACAAGGAAATAGATCTCAAACAAAAGAGATGGAGGATATAGAGTTCAGAACTACGGTTCTAAGGTTATGCAACAATATTCTAGAAAAGCTCGATAAACTTCATGAGACCCAACTAAAAAGTATAGATAAACTGACTAAATTGGAAAATATTATGCAGAGATCCAACAGCAGAATGGAAGAACACAAGAATCAGGTCAAAGAGCCAAAAGACACTCCGCTGGAGCAGGAAGAAGAAAAGAGGATCCAGAAAGTTGAAGATAGTGTAAGGAGCCTCTGGGACAACTGCAAGCGCACCAACATCAGAATTATGGGGGTGCCAGAAGAAGAGGGAGTGCAAAATACTGAAAACATATTTGAAGAAATAATATCAGAAAACTTCCCTCACCTGGTGAAAGAAATAGACTTACAAGTACAGGAAGCCTACAGAACCCCAAACAAGAGGAATCCAAAGAAAAATTCTTCTCGACACATCATCATCAATATGCCAAGGGTAAAAGACAAAAAGAGGATCTTACAAGCAGCAAGAGAAAAGCAGTTGGTTACCTATAAGGGAGCACCCATAAGACTATCAGCTGATTTCTCAACAGAAACCATGCAGGCCAGAAGGGAGTGGCAAGAAATATTCAAAGTGATGAATAGGGAGAACCTACAACCAAGATTACTGTATCCAGCAAAGTTATCATTCAGAATTGAAGGGCAGATAAAGAGCTTCACAGATAAGAAAAAGCTAAAGGAGTTCATCACCACCAAACCAGTATTATATGAAATGCTGAAAGGTATTACTTAAGAAGAGGAAGAAGATCAAGTGAATTAAAAATCTCAGGAATAGAATAAACTGGTGAATATAATAGAATTAGGGGCAAAGAAAGGGAGTGGATAGATAATTATCAGGGTGAAGGGGTGTGGGGTGCAGAAAGAGACTGGATTAAAATTGTATAACCTATGGATGAGGACAATAGTGGGGGGAGGGGGTAAGGGCAGAGGGTGGGGTGGGAATAAGGTGGAAGGGAGCTATGGGGGAGAAAAAGGAGAAACAATTGTAATAATCTGAGCAATAAAGATTTATTAAAAAAAAAAAAAAAGAATCAAAGTTCTACTTGGTTTGTAAAAAAAAAAAAAAAAAAAAAAAAGAAAAGGCGGATAAAATAAATGAGACCTATGAGGATATGATAAGGGATCAACAAGAAATAATGAAGGGTCAACTAGAAATAAAGAATACAATCTCTGAAATAAATAATATTATACAGAGTCCTAAAAACAGATTGGAAGATTGCAAGAATCAAGTCCAAGATTTGGAACACAAAGAGCCAGAGGACACTCCTCCACAGAAGCAAGAAGACAAGAGAATCCAGAAAGTTGAAGATAATGTAAGAAACCTCTGGGACAACTTCAAGCGAACCAACATCAGAATTATGGGCATCCCAGAAGATGACAGAGAGCAAGATACCAAAAACATATTGAAAGAAATAGTGACAGAAAACTTCCCCCACCTGGTGAAAGAAATAGACTTACACGTCCAGGAAGCACACAGAACCCCAAACAAAAGGAATCCAAAAAGAACCACACCAAGACACATCATAATTAAAATTCCAAGAGCTAAAGACAAAGAGAGAATATTAAAAGCAGCAAGACAAAAGCAGGTAGTTACCTATAAAGGGGCACCCATACGACTGTCAGCTGATTTCTCAACAGAAACCATGCAGCCCAGACGGGAATGGCAAGAAATATTCAAGGTGATGAATAACAAGAACCTACAGCCAAAAATACTCTACCCAGCAAAGCTATCACTCAGAATCGAAGGCCAGATAAAGAGCTTCACAAATAAATTTAAGCTAAAGGAATTCATCACTGCCAAGCCAGAATTATATGAATTGCTAAAAGAGGTTCTTTAGGAAGAGGAAGAAAATAAAGATAAAAATTATGAACAAACACGTAACTATCAACAAGTGAGTCTAAAAACCAAGGGAAGTAAAAATCCTGATGAACAATATTAACTGGTGAATATAATAGAATCAGGGGTATGGAAGGGGAGTGGACTGATGATTCTTGGGGAAATGGGGAGTGGAGCGGGGCAGGAAGAGACTGAACATAAACTGCACCTATGGATGAGGACAATGGGGGATGGGGAAAGGGCAGAGAATTGAATGGAAACTTGGTGTAGGGGAGCAATGGGGGTGTGAATGAGGAACATTTGTAATAATATGAACAATAAAGATTTATTTAAAAAAAAGAAAAGAAAAATAAGCTAGCCTCAGATCACACGACTCAAAATGGTGGAAATACCCATTTCAAAACTGGCACTGTTCTCTATTGCTAAGATATCGTTGCACGTGCTCATATCACCATGCACAGTGATAAAATTACAGCAAAAATAGGAGGGGGGGACAGTTGTAAGATGTGAAATTTAACAAATGGCTCGGAAGGCAGAATGTTCCTTTCTGAGTGTGAGAAATACCCCATTTGCCTCGTATCTAACGCACAGTCACTATGAGGGCCTAAACTGGGTCGTCTGTCTTGCAAGTTTACAATCCTCTAACTTATTGCTGTGGCCCTCCAGAAGCACTTAGAGCAAGAGCTATACTAGACTACATTTCAGCGAGATAATAGAAATGTCTCGGAAAACATTTCTTCCTGTGCTGTAGAGATATCTCAGAGGATACGGCTGCTCTCTGGCTCAGTTCCAGGTACTTCCTTGCAGTTTGAACCACCCTTTGTAGAATTAATCATCAATATCGTTGAAACTGCAGATGGGGCCCTGTAGGATAGAGAAGGCTGAGTTGAGCAGACAAGTTAATAAGCTGGAAAAATACAAGCTGATATTGGCACACTCACAGGCACGGATGCTTTGAGACATATGACATGGGAAACAGTCAATTTACCAAAAGGTTATCCGCTTACATATTTAACAAATAAAACAAACAAGTAAAAAAAAAAATAAAGGGAAAGTTTAAATACCTTCTCTTTCCATAATATAAATAAGGTTGAAAAGGAAAAATAGAAATAATTTCCCACTAGAATCTGTATAAAAAGTAAGATAATTATTTTATTTTTTAAATTATATGTTACACTCAATATTATTTTGTATTTTTTTTGGGGGGGGAGGCTAGATATATTTATTTCTTGGTAACATGCATTAAGTGGCATTAGTTACACCGTACCTATAAGGTACCTAACATGAAACCACGGAACTGTCACTTTGCCACAGCTGCATGAACTTGGGCCTCTGGGGCTGAGCACATTTTGAAAAAACTGGATGCCCACTCCGGAGGTACGACAATGAAACTGCTCTGGAGTAAAGCTCTGAAGTGGTGGCTCACCAGAGTACCTGGCCGCTGACAGATGACAGGCAAAGCATGTTAGTTATCAAGTAGTTACAGTCTAACTCACAAAAGTTACCATTTCTCTTTCTGGAAGGAAGCAAAAGTTAAGAAATTCCTTGAATCAGCACCTGGTGTGTCCAGTGGAGTGCAGAGGAGGGCTGTTAGAGGCTGTCAGAGGACTTGGGGGGACAGGTGGGCTGGATCATTAATAATCGTGGTTGGCTATTAATAAAAGTGCATTGCTTCTGGAGAATTTAAAAAGCAATGATAAAGCTGACTTAAAATTAACCTGCTTTTTTTTAAAAATCGCAGTATGCCAATAATTCTAAACAACATCAGAGATAAGTACTCCTCAAAACACTTCTGTTGTTCTCAGTTCTAAATAATTGCACGGGTGACTTAGGATTCTTTGAATTAACTTTTAAGTGGAATGGGATAATAAAAATTCTACTACAGAGTTAATTTAAAGACTTCTCAATCACTGATATATGCAGACACAACTACACACTCATTTTGAGAGTAAATTCATGACAGTTCTGAATCACTCAGGATCTCTTTGGGTGTCGTTAGCAACCCTTGTGAAGCTATATATTCCTGAGTTAAATAGTAGATTGGAAATAAACAATGATAGCTCATAATGGAAAAGATGAAGAAGTGGTACTTGAGCGGCTTCAGTCATTCCGTGGCACCACTTACACTTTTCTTCCGTTTAAAATTTCTGAAACTCACAGTACAATGAGTTATCTTATCCCAACCTAGATTTGTGTTTGTGATTTTTTTTGTCTAGTTTAATATTTCTGGGGTTTTTTTGTGACAAAAACGTTGAAATTAGAATGAATAAAAAGTATTCTTCACTTATGTGCAAAGATTGATTGGCAAATCTGGCTAGACGATCTGTTAAATAAAACTTTGTAAATGAAATTAACTTTGACAAAGCTATTGACAAATTTACAAAAAGTTAAAGTGCAATAAACAATTTACTGTTATATATTTATTATTGTACCACACCAATACATTTGGTGTATTAGTCTGCTCGGTCTGCCATAACAAAATACCATAGACTGGATGGCGTAGGCAACAGAAATTAATTTTCTCACAGTCTTGGAGAGTAGATGTGCAAGACCAAGGTTCTGGCTGATTCAGTTTCCAGATTCTCCTTCTGGCTTGCAGATGACTTATTTCTCCTTTCTTACATGATCTTTCCTCAGTGGATTCACATCAAAACAGAGAAGTCTCTTCTTATAAGGACATTAATTCTATCAGATCAGGGCCCCAATTTATGAGCTCCTTTGAATATAATTACTTCCTAAAACCACTCTGAGAGTTGGGGTTTACACAATAAATTTTGGGGGACTCAAACATTCAATCCACAATAATCAGCATATCTAACAACCTTATTTATTATTCTATTTTTTTAAAAATTGATTGCTCAGGGGGGTGGAAAAGTGCATAGAGAGCATAGATAGTGGTGAAAAAAATAAAATAAAAATATATGAATATGTCAACTGTACTTTAATAAAAAATGAGTGTGTAGCCAAACAAAAATACATTTATATAATTTTAAAACAATTAGTTTTTTATATTTGCACTGTAATATTGATTTTATTTATTACTCATTTTCATATGTACAAAGTTTACTAAAAGAAAGTTTTTATGGCCATCCTTTTTTCTAACCACTATTTTTGTTTCATGAGTGACTATTACAGGAAGTAATTTTTTGGTACAGACAAGCTATATGAAGCATCAAATATGCCATGTGTGCCACTGATTATTCCTATTATCACAGTCCTCATAATCGCCTTTTTAAGGCATAGGTCAAATTTTTTTAAATTTTGGCTTATAAGCTCATGAAATTTAACAGTACTTGATATATTGTCATCCATTGCAGTCATTATATAATACAGGTGGAAATAATCCACTAGAAATAAACTAATGATATAATTATTTCAAAATGATGTCTTTTTTAAATTTTGAGAGAAGATGTCATATGATGCACAAGCAAATTATTGACCATTGATAAGCTTTAAAGAAAAATAAAAATAATATTCTCTCATGGAGTTAGCTATGGGATAAGTAAATGAAAGCATGCCTCTGAGGTCGTTTCTCTTTTTCTCAGTGAAGTCTGAGCAGTTCTTCAGCTGAAAGCTGGTGGCTGTTGAAAGGAGATGTTACATAGATTACAAGGGAGTAAAGAGGGCTGGAATACAGATAGAGGCCAGAATGTGAATGAAATCATAGAGCAGATGATAGGGGACCAAAAGATTTATAAGCAGGGGAATGCAATGATTAACTTTATGTTTTAGAAAGATAACTGTGGCAATGTGAATGATGGAGTTGAGACCAGTTGATATATAATAGCCCATACTTGAAAAGGGCTCCACGCTAGGGCATTGGTAGGAAAGATTTTGTTGAGGTGGGGTGACAGTGAGGGAGCAGGCTGAGAGAGCTAAGAAATGAGAGGGACACTTGGGTGTGTGGGTGTGTGCGTTTGCCTACTTATCTCTGTCTCCTCAAGAATCTAAACTCCATAAGGGCAGGGGCCTCATTTTGTGTAATTAAATTTCCCCAGGCTCAAGTTATTTTTTAATAACAAAATTTCATATTTTATTATATACATTGGAGTTTTATTTCTGGTCCTTTCAGTCCATTGTAATTCTTATGATGATGATGATGATGCTATTTATTCTGTTATACTTTTCATCCTTTCTTTACTCTTACTTTAAATAATTATTACCCTTACTTTCCAGATTTTTTTTACCATTGCTTTTAAATAATTATTCATGATTCCATATTTTTACTCTTACTTTTAAATAACTATTCATAACAATAATAATCTAAGGTAAATTATAATAATGTAACATAATAATAACAGATCATGATATTCCACTAGATTAAATTATATATTTATTTGTGTTTGTCTCCTCCCACTAGAAATTAACTCTATGAGGACAGTTATTCTTTGTGTTGAAATTAGTTTCTTTTCACTGATTTATCCCCTAGTTCCCAGAACAGCGACTGGTACATTGTAGACTGCATTAGTGATTTTGATGTAGAGAGAGAAGAAAAGAGTAATGTTCAATAGAATTACAGAGATTTGTGATTTTGAAAGATAAATAGTAATAATATTAAAAAAGAAAAAAGGAAACAACTTGGGGGGGTAATGCTTTGGTTTCAGGATACATGTTTGAGATAAACGTGTAACACATTAGGACATGCTTTATAACATAAGAAGTACCCGTAGAAATGCCTTCTAATGCCAATCTCCCCTAGTCCACCATCATGGTGCAACCCAGTGACTTATCTTCAAGGGTGTCACATTGGTTACCGTAATTTTTTAAAATAAAAGTGGAAAAATCATTCCTCTGTTCTTCCATCCCTGACCACAAGATAAGAGATGATCACAACTCTGTCTAAACATCCTTCCTTGGGATGAAATGACTAGACAGGTTTATCATGTCAATGTTGCCTTTAAGACCCTGAGCGAGTCTTCCTGGGCCCCCATCTGTTTCCCAATAGAGTAAGCGATCAAGGGCGACCTGGATCTCAGAGCACAGTGATCTGGCATATACACTACAAAAGCCAAAGTAGAAATTCTGTGTTTCAAAGACAAACTATAGGTTTTTATATTTTAAAATGTTTTGAAATTTTCAAACCCCCCCCCCAAATCAAACAAAACAAAGAGGTTCCTACCAAAGATTCGCAAGGTAAATTTTACAAAGAACTATAAAATTAAACCTAAAATGTGCAATGCTTGATATTACAGTTCCAGGTTATGCTGTGATATTTGAAAATATTATACATTTTCAACAATGTGTATGATAATGTTTGCCAATTATAATCTACAAACACTTTTTAATAGTCAAACCACCTGAGAAAGTGATTCTGTACCTTAATGATAGCATCGGTGGTAGTTCAGAAACACTAAAACCTCAAATGCATTCACAATAATAAAAAATTTTGGAATTTACATATTCTTTCTATATTGAGACTGAATTGAAGCTGTTTACTTAGCATTACCTAATTTAGACTATCTAGCATTACCATTTTATGTATAATAAAAGGTCTACTCATTGCTCAGTCCAAAATACTCCTAAGAGGGGAGAGATCAACCAAAGGACTTGTGTGCATGCATATAAGCCTAACCAGTGGTCATGGACAACGGGGGGTGGGCATACGTGAGGAGGGATTTGGGAGGGAATGGGGGGATGCGGACAATTATGTGATACCATAGTCAATAAAGAAGTTAAAATATATTAAAAAATACTCCTAAGGAACAAAGTACTAAGAATTCATCTGAGTAAAATGTTTGCTCTTCATTTAAATTTAGGCTGAAAACAATCCAAAGGAGTTGATTAATCCCCTAGGTCAGTGGTTGGCAAACTCATTAGTCAACAGAGCCAAATATCAACAGTACAATGATTGAAATTTCTTTTGAGAACCAAATTTTTTTGACTTAAACTATATAGTTAGGTACATTGTTATTAACTGGGTACTCTAAGCTGGCCTTTGCTAAGAATTCAAGGGGCCAAAGAGCTGCATGTGGTTCGCAAGCCGCAGTTTGCTGACCACTGCCCCAGATCAACTTCAAGTACAACTGAAAAAGGTTGCATGAGACTACCGTATTTGCCGGCGTATAAGACGATTTTTTGGCCCTGAAAAATACGTATTTGCCGGCGTATAAGACGACCCCCTAAAATTTCCACTAAAAATACAGAGTTTGTTATATACTCGCCGTATAAGACTACCCCCCACTTGGAGGCATATTTTTCAGGGCCAAAAAGTCGTCTTATACGCCGGCAAATATGGTAAGTGTGATTTAGGGTCACAGCAGCACAAACAGGCAAAAATATCCTTCAGACTCCTGGAAGGGCCTGTCGGGCAGCAGCAAGAATTCTGCAGGGTGTAAAACCCTGCCTTCTGAAGATCTGTCTGCTGGATCAGGTCCCCTGTTCCTCAACCAGTCTTGAATTAGGACTAGAAGTACAGTAGCAACCTCAGCCCCACCAACTTAATGGGATTGTGCCCGACATGAGTTCTCTCCAAATGTTTTCCAGTTGCAAATGTCCCCTGAATTTTCATCTTTCTCCACCTTAAGAATCTATTGAATCCATCTTTGGGACTCTGTTTTGTGTTGGTTTCTCTACCTAGTGGAAGTGCTGGGCGGGGGTGAGGGGAGGGAAGGCATGTGTTAATCTCAGTGCAGCAACCTCAGTTCTTGAGTTCTGGCTAAGAGGAAAATTCAGAACCAAGATTCAAATTATAAGAGAAACTTTATTTAGAAAGTCACAGAGGTAGAAGCGAGCTGTGGAAGAAATGGACTCAGGAAACAAGTTCAGAAGAAGGGCCTTTTGAGCTTTGGAAAGAGGAGGAGAAAGAGGAACAGAAAGTGAGAGGGGGATTGGAGAGAGATTGGAAGAGAGAGAGAGAGAGAGAGAGAGAGATGCACCTTGAGAGACAAAAGAGGGAGGAGAGGTTCTGGCGAACTTGGCAGGGCAGTTGGTCCTGATGCCAACCATGGTGTGGCTTTGCCTGGTTTTGCTACTTTTCTGGGCCTGGAACTGAAACACAGCTGAGGTCTAGATGTCATCTCCAGGGGTTAATGCTTAAGGGAGTTGTCATACAAGGGCTTGTAGCTTTGCCCGTTGCTAGGCACCGGGGCGCTCTGCCTGGTGACCTCTGCACCTGGCCCATTATTCCTACTTGCTCATGCCTATCCGACTACCTACTACAAAGTAATTATTTGTTAAATGTCAACTATATGCTGGGAATGTTTCATAGCACTTAGCATTTATTATTTCCTTAAGTTTCAACATATTAACCCTCCTGCTTAGAATAAATTTCCATGCCAGTGTTGAGCTTCTCTTTGGATAGTGTATTGTGTAACCCTCAGCTGCCTAAAAGTTCAGCTGGCATAACACATTTAACTTCTCCCACCACAATTTACTCAGTCTGACTTCCATCCCACTCGCCTCTGGCCTATTTGGTCATTTGAGTTACATTACAGGGTGGATTTGTACATGAGAATTCAGACTTCCACAAAAGAATGCAAATAGATGGATAAAGCACCAAAGGACAGAATCTGTAGGAAGTGTCCTTAAGGGGAAAAACCAATCCTCACAACAACCCTATGATGGAGTTGCTGTTATTTCCACAATATTAACCAAGAAATTAAAACAAGTTTTGCCCATAGCCTGTGCATTGCTAGCAAGTGATAAAGAGAGTACAAATTCAGGCTTATTGATTCCAAACCTGGACTCTTAAACTTGTTTCTGCCAAGGGCCATTTGGCTATTTATAACATCATTCTCGGGCCATACAATATTATCAACTTAAAAACTAGCCTGCTATATTTGGTCAAACATTTAACTATCTCACCCTTACTGCCTTGGCAGGGCCAGACCAGATGACTTCTGGGGCCTTACATAGCCCTCGGGCCGGACATTCCCCACCCCTGCATCATCCACTTGATCTTTTGATTTCCAAGCTTCCCAAAACTCTGCTGTTCAAAACAGCCCACTCTGTTTCTGTTTTCTGAATGTCATGCTGCTGTTTCCTCTGCCCCATTGGCAGCAAACAATTTACAAGTTAATGGCAGTGCCTCACATTGGGCCTTGGGGATTTGTAGCATGTCTTCATTATTAACACACTCAAAGTACACTCTGAACATACTTTGCAAGCATATCAGTAAACTAAAGAATTAGATCATGTGTTCATTTAACAGAAAAGTATAGCATTCTGAACTAAATAAATCTCTGTTCTGAATGATCTAGTTTGTTTTCTTAAACACCTAAGAGAGTCTACATTGTTGAAATTATAGCTATGTTTGTCTGAAGGCAGCTTCAGTATTCAGGGCACAAAGAAAGATATATACCAGAAACACATTAAAATGGGAATAGAATGGCTCCTTAATCCTTCTTCAGCAAGATGCTATACTATAATCCTATCTAATAAAGAGGGAGCATGCTAATTGACCATCACACCCTCACAAAGATGACGGTGTCCACAGCCAATAAGGAGGGAATATGATTATTTACTGCCACACCCTCAAAAATGGTGGCACCCACAGCCACAAGATGGTGGTGCCCAGTTCCACCCCTAGACAGGTCTGGGCACTCTGCACACCTGCCTCCAGAGTCCCCCAGTCCCCTCAGCCCCCCCCCCCCAGCTGCCCAGGGCAGCCAGAGGCACAACAAGCCTCAGGTGGCAGCTTCCCAATTGCCCAGGGTGGGCCCGAGGCACAGGCAAGCCTGGGACGGTGGCTGCTCGATGCTCAGGTAACCAGGGCCAATTGAGGCTTGTGCTGCCAGCAGTAGCAGCTGCAGAGGTATGATGGGGATGTCGCCTCCCCCTGATTGCCCAGTCTCTGCCCTCCCCTGAGGGCTCCAGGGCTGTGAGAGGAGCAGGCCAGGCTGAGGGGCCACCCACCCCCTGCCTCCAGTGCATGAATTTTCACGTACTGGGCCTCTAGTCACAAAATACTTATAAATCAAAACCAGATTTATAGATAGTTAAAGCAATCATTACAAATATTGACTTAGGACATACAATAATGGGTACAAAAACTCTGCTTTATATTAAAATATAATGAACTTCATACTAAAGCATGAGAAAAATTATAGATTTGAAGCTAAATGACTAAAAATAGGAGGGCTACAAAAATATTATAGATTTGGAAATGCTATATATTGTGAAAGATTATGTGGGCTGAAAATTTTCAACATGAAGAACAAAAGATTGCAAAATAATTTGTTAAGTGTTAAAATATGCAGTCTTTGAAAAAAAAGGTATAAGCATTCATTTTCTAATTCCCTAAATGGCAGAGTCAGCAAATATAAAATCATCAGCAGAATTGACATCATTCTTATTTGTATCATCATTGTAGAATATACTGATTGTATGGCATATGCCAGCACTGTGCTCAATGCTTTCTTTACATATTTTACTTCATTTATGCCCAAAACATCCTTAACTTTAATATATTCTTTTGAGAGATTCAGAAAATTAGGCTCATAAATAGTATTAACTTTTGCAAGGTCACATACTGTTCAGGGGAGGAGCTAGATTAAAATATTTCACTCCGGAGCCAATGCTATGAACCATTACACTCAGTTAAATCTACATGAACAATGGAAATGTTTTCATATTTAGCTCCAGTTTCTTGGTTCTGTCCATGGGTGGCACCTGATAAATCACATAAAGGAGGATTCTGTTTCCTCACCTACAAAATGATCAATTGATGTATTAATCTCCAGCGTTTCTCTCCATCCTTTAATTTGGAGTCTCTCAGATTTACAAAAGCTAGCTGGCATCTTCATGGACACTGAGAAAGAATTAAAGACTGGATATTCCAAGAAACTCAAAATTGTTATTGTGGCCAGAGTGGTGACAAGTATGTGAAAAGTATGACACAGAAGTTACATAATTGTTCAAGGTGGAAAATAGTATACTATGGAGAAAATGAGTTCTTCGGGCATTCAGAGGAGGGCAGGGAGTGGCCTGAGATAGAAGACTTTACGATGAAGATGAGATGTGAGATTATTAAAAGTAAGAGGTTAGATCTGTGGATACCGAAGCACGTTTTATTGCACCCATATTACATGTCCAGCTCTAGGTTAGTTATGTGATTTTATTGAGACTTCAAAATGCTAATCCTATTGTGCAGATCAGGGTTCTAAAATTCAAAGGGGTGAGGTAACATAGCTAGAAGCTCACAAAGAACGTATGACTGAGCTATGATGGAAACAACGGTTTATCTAAATCCAAATTCAGTCTCTTGGCACCATGGGATGCATTTGTAGATGCGACTCAGGAGCAAAACGGTGGGGCAAAGTGGCAAAGCTGTCCAGCGGCCACAGGGAAGCCACTCTGGTGAGACAGCGGAGTGAGGTCAGTCACACAGGGCTGGAAGCCTAAACCTGAGCAACAAATGTGATTGGGGGGAAAATAAGTGAATCTGGGGCAGGGGAAGGAGAGAGGGCACTCAGCCACAATGATAGCCTCAGCTGTCCCATTTCACTGGCCGCAAAGTGCCAGGCCACCAGCTGACCCTGACCTTCCAGCTGCTTTAATGTACAAAGTGCTTTTATAACTCACAAATAGTTGAAATCTAACAGTTAGAAATAAAGACACCAAAAATGTTGCCTTTTCTTTAAAAAAAAAAAATCAGACCACTTAATAATATTGGCCATTCACTTGTTGCCATTCCCAGAAGACAGCAGGCATTTGCTTCTACAAATGTGGCCTGCACTCAAGCAGTGTTCCCGCTCTCCTGCTGGCACTAATCTCCTGCTGGCACCTGTGGGCATCTGTTCAGATTGGCCTTATGTATTAAAAGAAACAATTCTGAAACTGTATTTTGAAGTCATTAATAAAAGAGTTATTTGCATTTGCTTATCATATCACCCTCAAAAATGAAAGGATTAAGGATGATTTTGCTGTTTTTATTTCTTCAATAAGAGAAGTGGAGTGATAAAAAAAAAAAGAAATTGACACTAAGAAAGAAATATGGGGTGGGAGGAGAAAAGTGGAATGATGGGATTGAAGTCTATATACTAGGTGAACCATTTAATAATGGCGGGTTTTGTAATCAAAGAAAACAGGATAATTTCAAGAGAAACATCAAAAGTGCTTTATTCAACGTGATGTCCATCGCTAGCTACACATTCCCCCCATCTTTCAGGTAATTTGTGGATACCTTCCCAATAGAACTTTTCTTGTTTGGAGGCAAACCCTTCAGAGACCCAATTTCCACTTCTTCGTATGTTTTGAAGTGCCATCCATCATAACAAGTGGTAATCTGAAGGAGCAAAGTCTGGTGAATATAGCAAGTGGGTTAATACCTCCCAGGCAAGATCTTTTAATATGTATTAAGCTGGTTTAGAAGTGTGTAATGGTGTGTTATTATGAAGCAAAATTACTTTGCCATGTCTTCTGGAAAATTCTTGTCATTTCTTGATCAAACCATGGTTCAAATGGATTATTGGTTTTCAAATGGATTATTGGTTTTCGCTAGCGATCAGTATTAACAGTTTCACCTGGTTTTAAACAATCATAATACACCACGCCTTACTGATCCCACAAAATGCAGAGCATTGTCTTCTTTCCGAAGCAATTTGGCCTTGCAGTTGATGTTGATGGTTGACCTGGATCAACCCATGATTTTATACACTTGGGATTCTCAAAATAAATCCACTTTTCACCAGCCACAATTCGATGAAAAAATACTTTCTTGCATGTTGTTGAAGTAACATTTTAGAGATGACTTTTCAGTTTTCCATTTTTCTTTCATTCATTGATGTGGCACCCATTTTCCTTCCTTTAAAATATTCTCATTGCTTGTAAATGATCAGAAATTGTTTGCCGAGCAACGTTTAACATTTCTGCAAGTTGTTTTTTAGTTTGGCACATATCCTCATCCAATAATGCTTGGAATTATTGGTCTTTTCGGTTGACATGGATATTCTTTGTCTTACACATCGAAATCATCACTTTTAAAGCATTTAAACCAGCGTTCACAAGTATCTTGAGATGGAGCATGTTCACAATAAGCTTCCCAAAGTATGCAATAACTTTCTGCAGCACTTTTCTTCAAAATAATGAATTAAAACTACCCACAAATGCTCTCTTTTTTGCAAGAAAACTGACATTTTTAAGCGTAAAAATATCTATGATGTTAACACCTTTAGCAAATTTGAAATATGATGTTTTGAAGCTTGCTATCAATACAACAAAAAGCATACATATCATATATATATATATATATATATATATATATATATATATATATCAGCATATGTGTAACTCCATCTATTGAAAAAAATACTCATTATTAACTGAGAACAATCACACTCCTAATGGTAAATTATTACAGTAATGGCCTCCAATGAATCACACCTGCCTGTATCCATTCTTCTGTGCCCCCTTCCCTCCATATTAACTCTGAGATTAGCTATTGGAAATGCTAAATGCTTTGATTGATGAGATATCAGCTAGTGTAATACAAGCAGAAGCTTTAAAATATGTTTGCTTTCTCCAGCCTGGCCTGTGTTGCTGCTTGTTCAGTATCCTCTGGTGCCATGGAAGGAGCCAGGCCAGCCTCATGGACAATGAGACCGTGTGGAGAAGAGACAAGCTATTTCAGCTGTCGCCCTTGGATCAGTCAGCAGCCAGCCCAGTCACCTGCTGACGGCAGCTGCGTGAATAACCAGCCAACAGGTGAAACCAACAGACAAACCCCTCCATCGAGCAGAGCTCCCAAGCCCAAAGTGCTGACACATAGGATAAGAAGCAAATAAAAGGGCTGCTTGTTAGGCCATTGTTAGGATGGTTTGTAACAGAGTAATGAATAACTGACATTTGTTTTGTTCTCTATTATATTTTCAACAACTAAATTGGTGCTGGTAAACAGAGATCACTCAATAAATAATTTTTAAATGAAGAATCGAATAAATTGATGACAAAGAGATTTCTAGTTGAGTCTCATTGAAAGATGCTAACTTCATAATAATTTAGCTGTTGCTTATCCTTATGACATCTACAATATATATTACAGGCTAGAAACCACATTTTACATCCTAGAGAAGTCAAATCTCACCAAAATATGTATAAAGATTTCTGGGATGCAAGTTCTCATGGTTATGTTTTTGCCATCTTTAGTCCTCAAAGATGAACCTAATAATGAACGTTAGCCTTTACATACAATAGCACATATGCATGCATGCCCAGAAGCATGCACACACACATATACATGTACACACATATCCATACAAGATGGAAAAAAACAAAACTCACCCAATCACATCTAGATATGAAACAGGCTTTAATAAATAGATAGGGGTCAGAGGGAGGTCTTACTAAATGGAAATCCTTAAATTTTCTGCCAGATCCTGGTGTCCTCAAGGCATTTCTTTCAAGTATGTACTACCATTTAACGTTTTACTTACCAAACTGTTTTCCATAGTAGTTACACCATTTTAAATATATGAGGCATGTAGTTCCTCCTTATCCTTGCCAATATTTATTGTGGTCATTTTAAAAAATGTTATCCATTCTATTACTCAATTTTAAACATTAAACATTTAATTTCAGTTGATAAAATCAACTTACATGAGATAATAGCAAATTATTTACACAAACTTAACCATATAAATAAGTCTCTTGCGTTACAAAATCTTAGCAGACTTTTCAGAAGCTACCTTAGACTCTTACCCTATTCAAAGTCAGATATTAATGGAAATGTTATGCTCCCGATGGGAAAATCAATCTAAACATCTCTTAGAATAGTTTCTCTCGCATATACCAATATAATTTCTTGCTGGGATTGGAAAAATTTACAGAAACAATGTTCTCGTATGTTTAGGATTCCATTCAAATACCAAACATTCTCATTTCTTTTTTTAATGTGAAGTCTTCAATACCAGCCAAACTTCCCCTGCTTCTCCTAAGTTTCTCATAATGGCTATGTTCCCTAACTTTTAATGGTCTAATATTACATCTATCTGTGTTTACTTTATTTCAACCACTTACCAGTGGTAAAATTATTAAAATATTTCTAAATAATCAAAATAAAGTGACATTGTGTAGTGTTTGTCTTATTTTGAGTGCTTATTTCACTTAGCATAATAATCTCCATGTCCATCCATGCTGTTTCAAAAGGTAAGAATTCTCTCTTTTTCATGTCCATGTAGTGTCCCATTGTGTAAATGTGCCACATCTTTTTTATCCACTCATCTACTGATGGGCACTTGGGCTGTTTCCAGATCTTGGCTATTGTAAATAACGCTGCTATATACACATAGGGGTACATATATTCTTTCCAGTGTTAATTATTTTAGAAAACCCCATACTGTTTTCCACAGTGACTGCACCAATCTGCATTCTCACCAACAGTGCACTATGGTTCCCTTTTCTCCACTTCCTTGCCAGAAATCTAAAACCCCCTATCTTTCATACCCAGAAAAAATTTCTGCCTTCACTAAAACAGCATTCGGAGATTTTTTACAAGAGTACGCCTTTGTAATGGCCCTGTCATGGAAATAGAACTTGGAAGGGGAATAGAGAATGGATAACAGATTTGGAGACGGCCCACTTTCACAGATCCTATGTGAAAGATTAATTTTCTTTTCCATTAGATCTGTCTTATGACCTTAATACTACAAAACCACAACCTGATCACCCTTACTTCTGGATAAATGATGCCAAAAATGTTACAGTGTCATTTGACAACTCCATAGGAGTATTTTGTCACAGACAGATCACAGTGTTCATTGATTGGTATTGGATCTGTGATATGAAAGTTTACTGGTTATGATTACTTACAATTAGACGGGAACCATTTCTCCAACAAGCTAATGCCTGCTTTCAAGGTTGTCTCTGACATCATCCAGAGCCCGTTTTGTCATATTGAGCCCACCAAGCAGGAAACTTTGTTCAACATTTCATAGAAGGAACTATTGAAAATATATCGGCAATTACTCTACTTTAACATTAGCTTACTTGACAGGTAAAATGAGATATTTGAAACAATATGGCTCAGACACACACATTTTATTTTTCTATTTGTCAAGATTAAAGAGTTGAATAATAACATGTGGCTTCACGCCATGTCTAATAGTTCAAAATCAACACAATGTGCTGCTGTAAACAATGATGCATTGACAATAAAACCTCAAATTTCCTATATCCTCTGCTTGTTAAAATAAAAGCCTTGCAGAGCCTTGACCTAACTATATACAATGGACACTGATTGCAAAAAAAGTAAATCATGTCATTGGGTCAAGAAAAGCCACTATAATTAGATGATGAGGACCTTCTATAGAGGAAAAATTAAAAGGCATACTCCTAGAATGTGTTCTCCAATTTGTCTGTTTACAAAAAGCATCTGATTGGAAAGTCTGGTTGGGTTGGGCTCAGGACTCTACTCTTTTTTTTTTTTTAAGTTTCCCAGGTCATTTTGTGGTCGAAGAAGTTAGAAAAACACTTCTAGAACATACTGTGTATTTTCTAATTAGTTTATTAAATGGCTAATCTTACATTCCTCTGCCTCTTCCTGTTGCTCACCATAGCCCTTGCCCACTGGGCAAAACACCTAGGACCTCCATTTTAGTTTATGCCTGCAGCCCTTGGCATATTGAAAGACTAAAATAACCTCCAAACTAATAATCCTCTCTCTAGGCTCTTATACAAATGCCAAACTAATCCTCTGAAAATACTTTAGTAATCGTGTTTAAACCTTGATAAAGAAAATGTTTTGAAAGCACAGACATAAGAATGCTGGCTCTGGAGCAGACTCCCTACAGGTGAATCTCAGCTTCACTGTTGACTCATTAATGCTATAAACTTGGCAAGATATTTAACTTCTCAGAATTCTGTGTTTATTCACACCCCTTAACCCTGCACTGATTAATCAAATCACCAATCAGTTCTGGCACAGACTAAGTGGTGAATCAATGTTAACTATCATTATTATGTAGTCAGATAATACCGTGTTTCCCCGAAAATAAGACATCCTCCGAAAATAAGATCTACTTCATGGAAACATTATACATCCCCTGAAAATAAGACCTAGCGCATCTTTGGGAGCAAAAAAATAATATAATACACTGTCTTATTTTGGGGGAAACAGGGTAGCTTAAAATATTACCCTTTTTATCTTATTTCCTGCTATGTGATTCTTCGGTCATTTGGAAGCATCTGCTTTGATTAAATGAGATTAGAATTGTGAAGCAGGAATAAATACTAAAAGTAACTGCCAGTGTTAAATTTTTGCTCTTGTTTAAACTTAAGCTCTTGGACCCATATTAGTAACAAAACCAGCTACATTTTTGATTTGTAGGAACCAAGCTTCTTGAGGGAAGAAAAGACTCTTGAGAATCAGATAGGAAAAAGAAGCAAAGCAAAGAGTGCATGGCATTTTTTATGATTCAAAAAAGATCAGAGGTTGACCCTGCCTATTACACTTGGTCAAAACTAAATGAGAATCCACTGGATTTGGGAGAAATGAGAATTCAGCGGCATAGGCACTTGGAGGTATCTCTGGAGCCTAAGATGAGACGCTAAAGACAAAACCTGGGGACCCCAGGGAGAAGAGTGAAATTGCACCTGGCACCAGCTACAGGTGAGGTAAAGAGAAACCAGGTTGGCCTAGTGTCCAGCCTGTGATAAGGATCCCTGTTAGGTGTGCTTTTTGCAACCACCTGGTGGGGGACTTCCTTCAACTGCAGTCTGCACGTCTCCCCCAAAAATATCAGGAGAAACGGCACCCTCCAACAGCTAGGAATTTACTGAGTCCCATCCAAACTCTCCCATGTGGACTAACATTTTTCAATAGTCTGGAACATTCATAAGTTTCCCAAAAAAAGAGTTGTATCCTCAGAGAAGTATCCTGTTATAATAAAAGGGAAATATGCAAATTGACCCTCGGCAGAACTACCTGTAGCTATGATGTGAACTGACCACCAAAGGGCAGATGCTCAACGTAGGAGCTGCGCCCTGGTGGTCAGTGCGCTCCCACAGGGGGAGCTCCCCTCAGCCACAAGCCGGGCCGACAGCTGCAAACACAGCGGTGGCATCAGCCTCTCCCGCCTCCTCCAAAGCGCTAAGGATGCTGGTCTGCTGCTTAGGCCGGCTCCTGGTAGGGAACAGGCTTAAACCATAGCCGAACATCCCCTGAGGGTTTCCGGCTGCCAGAGGGGTGTCTGACTGCCTGCGGGTGGACATACTCCCCTGAGGGACCCCATAGTGCACAAATTGTTGTGCACTGGGCTTCTCATTATGAAATAAAAGGGAAAGCCTCAACAATTATTCTTGGGCTGACAATATTGAAACCTTTGCCAATTACATTTTATCATTACAATGATTTCTTATTGCCTTTTATGCAATGTCTGACCCCAGAGCCTCCATAATCTGGGCTCTAGACTCAAATTAGTTTGTATTACTTCCCTTCTTGTTATTCATCCAAATCAGAGAGCAGTCTCTCCTAATGTCTATCCTAATGCATACCCCATGGTGCCGATCAGGCTTAGGCTATTTTTTTCAGTTTCTCCTTTGTCTCTGCCAAACCTACCCATCTTAATGTCCACTTAAATCCAACCTTCTCCTTAAGTTTTCTATAATCAACTCCAGCGAATCACCCATCACTAAGCCACTATTGTGCTTAGAAACTGCACACTGTTTAGCCTTTGAATATAGTATATTGCCTGTATCAATCTCTCATTGTATTTGTGCATTTTACTCATCTCTCCGAGATTATGTGCTATAGTGAGTAAAAGCTACATCTTATTTGTCTCATGCATGCTACACAATATCATTCCAAATTCTCAGTCACCTGGCAGATACAAACATCTGTTGATTAATTGGAAAGATGTTGTGAACACTGTAGGTTCATAAGTCACTTTAGACCATGTGAAATATGGATTTAATTGTACACTAGCCATGTATTTTTAAAATTATGTGTAAAGTAACATCAATATCCTTCTGGTGAGAACAAGGAGGTACATATAAAAAATTTTCTGAAGAAAAAAAATCTATAAATCCAATATATTTTTGTATTTTATATCAAAATATGTTACATATGCTTTTTTATTTTTCTTTCCACAATCACAAAACCAGAATTTGTTTAAAATTATTCATTTAAAATATTCATTTAAAATATTCACTTGACCTATAAAACTCTCTACAGCGTTACCCTTGTCTTTTTTGGTATACTAACCCATCTTTTGTGCTATTTTTGCTATTACAGATTTTAATATAATTAATTTTTCATTAAGTAATAAAATTAAAATAGCTTAAGTATTACCAAAATAAGGTATAGTAACATATGCTAACAATATTTTGTCTGGGGGTTATGTCTGATTCATTTACATACTAGACACACAATGATCAGGGAAATAAAGATCACAATTAGTTCTCCTGTCAAAATAAAATTTATCTTATTTTCCTACCTCTAAGCAAGGGTGAACCGTCTATTTCAGAGTAATTCTCTGTTAATTGTGCTAATTCTCTCCCATTTTCTACTAATTCTCTCCTATTTTCCCTTCTTCATGTGCTCTACCCCAGATATAAGGAGGACACTGAGTGTGGGAGCATTATACTTGCTCTTGGGTGTGGCATTTCATTTCAGGAAGCCATTCCCAGTCCTCTCCTGGTCTTCCAGTCTGCTTAGCCCTGGCACTAAAAATTATTGCCATTGGTCAGTGTATGGGACATTTCAGTAAATTAAATCTCTTTAAATTGGCCTAAGTCAAGCCAGCTCCATATAGCTTTTCTAAGAAAAGATAGAAGAGCATATAAAACCTGTTTATATAGGTTGTGACATCAGAATATCATGCAAAATAGTAGACCCCAAAGATATAGAGAATTTTCTTTTGTCTCCTCTAATTTGACCAGAGTAGTGCATACACACACACACACACACACACACACACACACTGTGCTAGTCATGGAGACATGCTACTTGGATCTATCTTCAAGGAAAAAATTGCCATTCAGCTGCAAGAAATACAATTATTGACAGCTCCCAGATGTTACTATCTTCAGTGTCCACCTTTTCTTTAAATTTATATTTATTAAATTTATTGGGGGTGACATTGGTTAATAAAAGTATATAGGTTTCAAAAAATAAATAAATAAAATAAAAATAAACAAAAGTGTATAGGTTTCAAGTGTACAATTATATGATACATCATCTGTATATTATATTGTGTGCCCACCACCCAAAGTCAAATCTCCTTCTGTCACCATATACTCAACCACCTCTCCCCTTCAGTACCCCACCTCATCCTTTTTTCCTCGCTGGTAACCACCATACTGATGTCTGCGATTACAAGTTTTTGTTTGTTTAGTTGCTTGTCTTCTTTGTTCATTTATTACTTTCAGTTTTATATCCCACATAAAGTGAAACCCTACTGTTCTGAACACTTTCTGTCTGACTTATATTTCTTAGCATGATATTCTCAACAGCCATCTATGTGAGCACAAATGGCAGTGTTTCATCTTTTCTTATGGCTGAGTAGTATTCCATTGAATATGTGTGCCACATCTTTTTTATCCAATCATCTATTGTGAGATGTCTTGGCAACCATGAATAATGCTGCAAAGAGCATAGAGGTGCATATGTCTTCCGTAAATGTTTTCAATACATGCTCAACTTCCCTAGCTATTAGGGAAATGCAAATCAAAGCTAAAATAAGCTACCACTTCATATCTGTTAGAATGACTATTATTATCAACAAGGCAAGTAATAACGTGTGAAGAGGTTGAGGAAAAGGAGCAATCATTAACATGTGGTGGAAATGTAAACTAATAGAACCGTTATGAAAAACAGTATGGAGGTTCCTCAAAAAGTTAAGAATAGAGTTTCTCTAGTTCCCAGTATCCACCTTTTGAGCAGAGGTCAGTCTTTCTTGAATCTCACTTCTCCATCAGTGTATTTACTCAGCCAATGACTGACTGTGGTGAGGGTACCTGGACCTGGTGGTTTCTGTCTAACATTAGACTCATCTATTAGGTATTTTTGATTTAGAGTTCTCTGTTGGTTTGGCCAATGCTTTGTCACATCTGCATCATAGTCAGAGGCTCCCCTGCCCAATCCTTCTCTGCTCTCTTTTCATTGCAGGAATCAAATCTGTTTCCTCCTCCCTTTATTTCTCACAAACATTCTCCCTTATTAAATTTCTTAGACTGCTAATTCTGTCTCAGGGTTTTCTCTTCAGAGAACTCCATGACGCACACATCAATATTTTTAATTTTATCATAACTTTTGAGTTAAAAAAAAATGTGTGTGTGACTCAGCTTGTCATGGCTCAGTGCTTGAGCATCAACCTATGAACTAGGAGGTCACAATTGATTTCCAGTCAAGGCACATGCCTGGGTTTCGGGCTTGAGCCTCAGTGTGTGTGTGGGGGGGGGGGGGGGGGGGTGCAGGAAGCAGCCAATCAATTTCTTTTTTCTTTTTTTTTTAAATTTTATTTTATTAAGGTATTTTCTGTGTACATAGTTTACCATTGCCCCCCCCACCTCCCATTTATACCCTCCCTCCCCAGAGTTCTGTGTTCATTGGTTGTACTTATGTTCATGTATACCAGTCCCTCGGTTGTTCTCCTATCTCCCCCCAGGTCTCCTTCCCCTCCCCGCTGTCATTTGACAATCTGCTTGTTTTATGGTGACCATCTCAGGACCCTATGAATAAAATCTGCTCCTCATTTGGCAGTCTGCTTGTTTTATGGTGACTATCTCAGGATTATATGAATAGAGTCCGCTCCTCCTCTGGTTTTCACTGCCCCTTCCCCTGGGTCCCACTGCTTCCCCTGGGACACACGGCTCACCCGGGGCACACTGCACCCTGGGACACTCGGCTCACCCGGGGCACTCGGCCCCCTGGGACACTTGGCTCACCCGGGTCACTCGGCCCCATGGGACACTCGGCTCACCCGGGGCACTCGGCCCCCTGGGACACTCGGCTCACCCGGGGCACATGGCCCCCTGGGACACTCGGCTCACCCGGGGCACTCGGCCTCCTGGGACACTCGGCAGCCGATCAATTTCATCATTGATGTTTCTATCTCTCTCTGCCTCTCCCTTTCTCTTTGAAATTAATAAAAATATATTAAAATTATAATTTTTAAAAATGTGTGTGTGATATCCACATATATGCATAAATGCAAACACTTATGTAAGTTACTCCTAAATGTATTACCCTTTCTTATTAAGAAATAAATCATGTCACTTCAACAGAAACTAAATTATAATGTTTAGATATATATTAAGGGAATATAATAAGCAAAGTTCCTTGCATTACACCGAAAAAGTCTGCAGATAATTATTTCTTATAATCGTAGCTATTAATAAAAGTTTTGTTTTTTTGTGTATGAATAAGTACAAAGCAATAGATTTTCACTAGGTTACTAATAAAAACCCCCAACATTTATTACCACTATTTCACATTGGGAAAATTATACTTTTTCCTTAAGCATACCTCAGTAAAATTATTCTTCTCGCTAAACCATATATTTTGCTCTTTAAAAGAATATTCTTAGGGACCATTTTATCTTCTATCAATATCTACTTTCCCACCCACATAAAAAAAATAAAACAACTGGGAAAGTTTTAATGTAGGGTATATATGTTATATCTGGAAAAATAATGTGAGTCTGGGAAAAGTAGCTTTTGGATTCCAACAATGAAAAAAAGTTGGGAAATGACTTTTGAGTTGGCCAAAGGAAATTGTCTGCTACAACATCCTCTCACTTCCAGTGTTCCTAGGATTGGGCACTATACTGAAATTGCTGCCTACAATAATATCCAAAAGCTAGATTCTTGTTTTCTCAGAATCATAATACTAGTTTGGCATGGGACAGAGTTCTGACCAAAGAGCCATGAGTCAAAAGTGGAAATCTAGGCCCGATCTACTGCAAAAATGAAGAACATTCTCAGCAATCAGACTGCTGGCATTCCAGAAAATGCCGACCTCACTCTGACACAGTAATTTTTAACCCATATTGCCACAAGAATTTCAACCCACTGTTTCAGCAGCAGTATGCCACAAGAATGTTTCACACATGCGACAACTGGCTATTTAGTCAAGGCACTGATCTGTTTTCCCTTATATTGTCAAATTTAAAAAACGACAACAGCCAACACAACAATGGCCATCCAGTGTGAATGAATCATCAAAAAATAATATATTTGTTAGAATTTTAGTAATTAGTCTATGTGTGCCATGAGATGAACAAGGTTAAAAATCAGTGCTCTGAAGCAATGCACAGTTACTGTGAAAGTCCCCGAGAGGCACCCTGTGGAGGGAATTCATTCACATTAATCTAGAACACAGTCTCCTCGGAAAGAAAAAAGAGGCTCCAGGTTGATAAAGGGTGGGAAATAGAAAGAAACTGGCTTCTACTCACATGTCTGCAGTCATGCCCAGGGCCTGACCCAGGGTGTCCCGCTGGGCTTCTCGAACAAGAGGAGGTCTGTGCATGCTCACGTCCCCATCTATGTATTTGCTTGGGAGAATGACTCTTCCTTGCTGACATCAGAAATGTCTTGGCCGAAAAGAACATCTGCAGGATTCAGATAAGGTCAGGTGTTGCTTGTTCAATATCTCAAACCCAGAATTATGAATTAACCCTTGAAGGAAACAAATTGAACTTATATTAAATTCAGCTGCATTGATTCAGCAAGCCACAACAGTTAAAAAAATAAAAATAAAAAAAGATGATATCAGAAAAATTTTGGATGGTATCTATGTTTCCAAAACAGTTCAGCAAGCTGATAAACAATATCTCACTTGTCCAGGTACAGAAACAGCAAGATGTCAGATGATTCCTCTGAGTTATTTGTGATATATTTTTGAATATATTTTTTATTGATTTTTTTACAAAGAGGAAGAAAGAGGGATACAGAGTTAAAAACATCGATGAGAGAGAAATATCCATCAGCTGCCTCTTGCACACCCCCTACTGGGGATGTGCCCGCAACCAAGGTACATGCCCTTGACCGGAATCGAACCTGGGACCTTTCAGTCCACAGGCTGATGCTCTATCCACTGAGCCAAACCAGTTTTGGCTATTTGTGGTATTTTAAACGTACAATAAAAGCCATTTGTTAATTTGGAGGAAGGAATCTAGTTGAAAGTTTCTGGGAAATATTTTATTTCCTGACATTAATACCACCCTTTCCTCCCTTTTCTGTCTTGAATATTGGCATTAAGCCAATAATTTCAGCAACAAACTTGAGTGTTAAAATTTTTTTTAAAAAAAGATGCTGAGGTGGTGGACATACAGAAAAGATATGAATTCTGGGTGATACTGTAGAGAAGTTGACTTAACACTAGCCCAAAGCCCTAGAGAGTTGTTTATATAAGAAAAATAAACCCTATTTGATTAAGCCTCTGTTTTCAACTGAGTGTATTTCTGACAGGCATACGCCTTCAACAAATTAGAACAATTTGTATTTCATTTTGTCAGAATAGAATCAGTCTTAGTTGGATTTTAGAAGTTTCAATTAATGGATTATTTATTACATCCGCTGCCTGGCTTTTTCCAGAGGCTAGAACATTTGGTGAGATTAAAGATAATGTCAGTGAGCATACAAAGAATTTTGGATATATTACAGATTTTCTTTATTTTTTAAAAGTCAGCCATTTGTGTATTTTAGGACTTATATGTACTTTTTTCTCCCACAAAACCTTTCAATGTTTTATATTTCATCATTTTAAAATCAGAAAAACCAAACTTGGTCATGGCATATTATAAAAACATAAAGTAATGACTGGTTTCTTTCTTTGTAATAAAAAACAATTAAATATATTGCTTTAAAAATTGCAGATACTTAGGTCACCAAGGTAATTCAGTACTTTAATACATAAACTGTCTAACTAATTATTCACAAATATTAAGTATCTACCAGGGGTTTATTCCTAGGCTAAGCTGCAAATGTAATAAAAGAGATTTATTGCCTATAAAATAATTTTATTCACTATTTTATGTTCTATTCATGCCTGTTAATCATTGCTCATGCTGGATAGGGCGGATTTCTGGGACAAAGGTTCTCAAAAATAAGGGAGCATAAGGATTGTCAAAAGCACTTGTTAAAGATGCATATTCCTAGTCTTAAATTCCAAATTCTGACTAAATGGATCTGTGATTGCACCTATTGATCTGCTTATTCAATAAGCATTCCAGGAAATTGGGATGGAATCAGAATCAATAAACTAGCATTTGAAGAACTGTCTTGAAAAGCACAGACAATCTTTCTAGTTCTCTTTGTTCAGGAGGATGCTTTTTTAAAATATATATATATTTTTATTGATTTCAGAAAGGAAAGGAGAGGAAGAGAGAAACATCAATGATGAGAGAGAATCATTGAACGGCTGCCTCCTGCATCCCTTTTTCTAGGGATAGAGCTCACAATCTGATCATGTACCTTGACGAGGAATCTCTCAGTCCTGCACCCAGCCATCTGCCCAAAACCTGGCAGTGCCCTCCTTGGAGCACTTCTGGTAGGAGAGTTGGAACCTGAATGCCTCTGCACTATCCACTAGATTCTTGAGAAGCTCACACATCTTTGCTAATCCAGCTCTGCCCCTTCCCTTCTCTCCCCAGTACTCTTTCTCCCGACCAGATAGACACAAGGGCAGACCAACCAGGCCGCTCCCTCAGCAGACGAGATGCAGACAGATGATCTGCCAGACCCCTTTCCCTGCAGTCACAATCAGTGGTTTTTCTTGGATCCTCAGCCCATTGTCTTTGCTTCCAAAATAAAAGGGAGCAACCTCTTACCCAAGCCCTGCACTTCCTCCTAAAGTGTGTTTTCTGGCATCTTCCCTTTCTCCTCTACAGACTTTTATTTAAATATTTTGAAGGTAATAGGGTCATGGGCAGGGTGGTGGACTCTAGTTTGGCCTCCTCCATAGTAAATACTAGAAAGACGGTGCCTGGTCCAAACTTGTAGTGACTTGAAGGAAGCTTTTATCAGAATGAGGGATACTTAGTGCCACTTATCCTCACTTTGGGCATCAGGTGCAAATCAAGAACAGAGATGATTCCACTCAGAATCATGTCAAATTACACCAGTAATCATGGCTTTAGAGATGAAGTTGATTTTATACAAATTATTTTAAAGATTCCTGAAAATCACATTTTTAGGAAGATGATATTCCTCCGTAAGAGAAGCTCAGTGACTTGCCCAGCTCACACCCTTGTAAATTATAGAGCTAAGCCTATTCTCTTTTCTCCTTCCTTTCCGCTTTGCTTTGTCAAGGCACTAAATTTCTCCTAATTATCTTCACCCTCCAGTTATGCTACTACTAAATTATCCTTGACAGATCTGGGACTAAATGGGCAAAGTTGGAAAATCAATATCCAATTTAAAGGAGAAAGCTTACTTGCTTATATAAGAATTATCCAAATGAATTATGGGGCACGTTTTCATGAACTGTATTTGTAAGTCTATATTCATGGTTTCATGGTGCTTTGCAAACTTTCATAGGGATTTTTGTTGTAATGTTTCTGTGGTTGCAAGCGAATGTCACCACTATCATGACAGATGGTCATTCTAACCAAAAGAACAAGAATAAAAAAATAAAATAAAAATTTTTTTAAAAAAAAAACAAGAATCCCTGACACTGGGAGATACCAAAGTGACTCACAATCCATTGAATAGCAGCACAGATCTGGATTAATCACATATCCAAAAGACAATGACTTTTTCCTTAGTTTAGACTAAAGAATGACCATAAGAAGAGAAGGGAACTGAAATAAAACAGGAAAAATAGTTTTACTACACAGGTAGTAAAACTTTACTATGACTCTCAAAACAGTTAAACTGTACCTAACCATATACAACATAAACGAAAAAGCACAAATACTTTAACTTTTAACACCAACTCAAAATGAACTCCTGCATGACAACAAAAGACATGTTGTTGTCCAGCAACTTGACTAGTTTACAAATTCACTAACCAAAAAATTCCTTCCCAGACCACCTATTAGTGCCCTTTTTGAACTTGTTTTCTCTTTTGAGACACTACTGAGGTTCGGGCATGGTGATGTTCTCCTCTGCCCGGAAATTTGTATGATAACAGGTTTTCTTGATGCTCTTTGCATAGGAGCTTCAAAGGTTTACAAGCACATAGGAGCAAGGCCAAACATTACAGGTCATTATTAGTGACTGAAGGATATTAACCCCCCCACCACCACCACCAAAAAAAAATTATGTGGTTGAAGTCCTAAACCCCAGTATCTTAGAATGTGGCTCCATTTGGGTCTTTAAAGAGGTAATTGAGTTAAAATAAGGTAATTGGAATGAGTTCTAATACAATACACCTGGGTGGCTTATAAACAATAAACATGCATTTCTCAGTCTGGAGGTTGGTAGGTCTAAGATCCTGGCATCAGCAGATTCAGCATCTGGTGAGAGCCAGATACAGCTCCTAGGGCAATGGAAGCTAAGGATAAAATAAACAAATGGGACTACATCAAAATAAAAAGCTTCTGCACAGCAAAAGAAAACATCAATAAAACAATAAGAAAGCCCACTACATGGGAGAACATATTTGCCAACGTTATCTCCAATAAGAATTTAATCTCCAAAATTTACAGAGAACTCATACAACATAACAAAAGGAAGATAAACAATCAAAAAATGGACAAAGGACTTATATAGACACTTTTTGAAAGAGGACATACAGAAGGCCAAGAGAAATAGGAAAACATACTCAAAGTCACTAATCATCTGAGAGATGCAAATCAAAACAAGATATCATCTCACATTTGTCAGAATGGCTATCATCAATAAATCAACAAAGACAAGTAAGTGCTGATGAGGATGTGGAGAATGCAAACTGGTGGGAATGCAGACTGGTGCAGCCACTATGGAGAACAATATGGTGTTTCCTAAAAAACTTAAAAATAGAGCTCCAATTTGATCCAGTAATACCACTTCTAGGTATATACCCTAAGAAAGCAGAAACACCAATCAGAAAGGATATATGCACCCCTATGTTCATAGCAGCACAATTTGCAATAGCTAAGATTTGGAAACAGCCTAAGTGTTCATTAGCAGATGAGTGGATTAAAAAACTGGTGCATTGATACAATGGAATACTATGCAGCTGTAAAAAGAAGGATTTTTTACCATTTGAAACAGCATGGATGGATCTAGAGAACAACATGCTAAGCGAAATAAGTCAGTCAGAGAAAGATTAATATCACATGATCTCACTCATTTGTGGAATATAATGAGCAACATAAACTGATGAACAAAAATAGAGCCAGGAGAGAAAAATAATTTAGAATATAGTAGAAGTAATCCTGTTATTTGAATATTTTTAATATTTTCTACAACATTTGGGCTATTATACTATATTAGTACAGTTTTGGCAATATTATATTTAAAATCTCTTTTTCTTGAAATATTAATGTTTATTGCATGTAACATTATTGTATTTAAAATTGTTTTTCTTGAAATATTAATGATTATTGCATGTAACATTATTAAATAAATCAATAAATAAAAATTAAAACTTCCGTTGAGGATGAAAAGTATATTTCTTCCTGTTTGGGGTAATTGATGATGAGGGGTAGGATATGAAAGGTCCTTTACAGGCCCTCCAAACACCAATTTAAATAAAGTTTCTGTTTTGTTTTTTTTTTATATATAGAATAAAGCCATAATAAGAGTAGCAATTTCAGGAGTAGAGTGAGGAGAGAGGTGTAATGAAGGATTTATTTAGGATAGTAGTAGGAAAAATGTTCAACAGAGCAGTATGCAGTCCAAAAATAATGACTTTCTAACCATGGACAAAAACTTCCCTTCTTATTCTGGGTTAGCAATTCTCCAAATGACTTCTGAGAAATTCTGGGACTGTGAGACGCTTTTTAATAACAGGTCTTTGTGGTCAAATAAGTTTCAGAAACTCTGAACAATATGTCCTCTTTTGTCAGAAAAAAAAATCATATACTCTATGGAGTATATTTAATACTTTACTGAATAAAATAAAATAGAATTCAAGGGGAACAAAAGCAAACATCAAAGAGATTTAAGTTGGAGGAACTCAAATTAGGGTTTCCAGATAAAGAAATATCTCATTAAATTAGAATTTTAGATAGACAACAGATAAAGTGTAATTATATAGTAATTTTCTAAATCCTGTAAAATTTTAATATATCTTCATTGGTCCATTCAAAACTCATCTCTCCTCCATTTAAATGTGCAGGTGTGGGTCAAAGAACTGTAGACTTTTAAGAAAGAAGAAACCAATATCTAATGACTCTTACACCTCTTGAAATATATCAAGGGGCAAAATTTATGGGTATAATCTATATCAACAAATGTCTTAATGCAATTTAATTTTACTGAGCATCAACCCTACACATGGATAATGACATGACTGCTTTACAAAAGAATCCAAGATAGGGTTATGTGGAATTTAGGAAGCTTGCCTAAGATATGACAAACTTAGTCAAGTAAATATGGGTATGAATCTCATTTCCACTTCAGCAAGATGACCTCTGGGACACACAAAACTTGCCTCAGAGTTCCACATATATACAATAAGAAAGGGCTGCTATGAAGATTTAATAATACTAGATTTGTAAAGGACTTGGCATAGAATCTGATCCTTAGAAGTGCTCAACAAATATAGTTACTAGTTAATTCAACATACACATATATTCCAGCACATATCAATTGTATTTTAAAAATACCAGCTATTAACTATTTTTAAACAAATAGTTTAAAAACACTATAAGTGTTTCTCTTCCTAATGAGTATCTCTGGAAGTTTGGAAAGTCCTGTCAACCACTCCACGGTTCAAACCAGTTCCTCTAATAAGGTTACTTCAACAGAAATGAAAAAAACAGGGTATGGGTTCTTGATTCCTGGTACTCTGCTCTACTCAGGAGATGCTCTCCTCTCCTAAATCAACCACTAATCAGATTTCTTTGCTTCTTTTGTCCTACCATTTATGCAGTGATGTTTTCTAATGATAATTGCTTTGCAAGGAACAGATTGCTTCAAAGCTAAATCTATCTATTGACACTAGGACAGACAAAGATGTCTAGCCATGTCATGAGCACGCAGACCCTCAAAAAAATAGCATTTTGGATAGGTGAGATACATTTCCCAGTATTGGCATAGCCAAAATTACCTCTGACATTTCCAAATGTCACAGCTAATCCACTCTCAACAGCAGTGTCTTACAATGTTCTGGAAGGAAAACTTTCAAAAGTCATGTCTGAGATAGAAAATACATAGTGATTTTAGCTCAGGATCTCTTTTAAAAAATACATAGCAGAGTTATTTAGACAGGCATTTGTAAAGTTGATTATTAATATTTTAAGAATCTCCACAAAAATCAACATAAAAAATATTTTATCTTATTCCATGAAAAACTGGCACTGTTTTCATGTGTTGAACCCCACCATGGCTGACTTAGCTTTATTCTGCAATTACAGACTACCAGCCAGAACACCCCACTACACCATTGTTACACACCAAATGTTTGTGTCTCCTTAAAACTCATATGTTGAAACTCCGTTATTCTATGTAATGCTATTAGGAAGTGGGGCCTTTGGCAGGTAATTAGGATTAATGGGGCCTTTGGCAGGTAATTAGATTAATTGAGATGATGAGGGTAAAGCCCCCATAAATGGGGTTGGTGCCTTTATAGGAGTCACCAGAGAGCTTTCCTGTGTTCTCTGCTCTCCCCTATGAGAGAATACAAAAGCCATCAATCTACAACCCAAAAGAGGATCCTCACCAGAACTTGACCTTACTTGACACCCTGATCTTGGACTTCCAGCTTCCAGAACCAAGAGCAATAAGTTTCAATTGCATAGGAGCCACCCAGTCTATGTTACTTTGTTATAGCAGCTGAATTAACTAAGACAACCCAACAATTCCTTGACCATATATAATTGATGCAAAAATTGACAGGTCACCTCATTCAAGCCAGTCAAAATCATTCCATGACATTGTATCAACGAATGCCATCTTTTTAGTCAGCCATGGGTCACTAAACTAGGATGATATAATCCTGAAGATCTCTGAGGCTATGTCATGATTTCCCTTACATGGAGAAAACTATCTATTGTAGGAAGCCAAACATACCAATAGAAAGAGAACCAAGTGATGGATATATGGGTTGGAGAGATAGATCAAGAAAAAATATCATTCTTTGAATACATAGTGTTTTTAAAGACAACCCCACCCTCTTAGAATTTTTAGCTACATGCATGATTCAGTAAATTCCTATTTTTAAACTAGTTTACTTGAGATTTTTGTCATTGCAACAGAACACTATCTTTTTTTAACTTTTGAATACATTTTTATTTCAGAATAACTTTAGATTTGTAGAAAAGTTGCAAAGATAGTAGAGTTCATGTGTACCCCTCATTCATTTTCCCCTATTGTCCTTTTCCTATTTTAACAGCTGTTTCTGTGATATATTTTACATATCATAAAATTCATCCATTTCAAGTGCATAATTAAATTATTTTTAGTAACTTTACTGAATGGTTCAGCCATCATCATAATCAGTTTTAGAACATTTTCACTCCCCCAAAATATCCCTCATGCTCATTTATAGTTAATTTTTATCTCTACTCCCTGCCCCAGGTAACCAGTAATCTTCTTCCTGGCTCTATAAATTTGCCTATTATGGACATTTCATCTAAATGAAATCATACAATATGGGGTCTTTTTTCCTGGCTTCCTTCACTTAGCATAATATTTTTGAGGTTCATCCATATTATAGCATGTATTTGTACTTTATTGCTTTTTATTGCCAAACAGTATTCCATTTTATGGATATAATACATTTTGTCTATCTACTCACTAGTTGATAGATATGCATGTTGTTTCCAATTTTTGGCTATTATGAATAATACTGCTAAGTGCATTTGCGTGCAAGTCTTCATGTGGACATATGTTTTTATTTATCTTCGATATATGCCTACGGCTGGAATTACTGGATCATATGGCAAATTTATGCTTAACTTTTCAAGAACACTATCTTTTTAAAATATAATTTTATTGATTTCAGAGAGAAAGGGAGAGGAAGAGAGAGATAGAAACATCAATGATGAGAAAGAATCATTGATGGCTACCTCCTGTACGCCCCACACTGGGGATTGAGCCCACAATCCAGGCACGTTCCCTGACTGGGAATGGAACTGTGACCTCCTGGTTGATAGGCCGACTCTCAGCAACTGAGCCACAGCAGCTGGGCTAAAGCACTATCTTAATCACACAAACTTATCCTACTTAAACAAAAAGAGGATTCACATTTTATAGTGTGAATAAAGTCTTAAAGATTGCTTTGAAGATTCAGTTACTATTTTCATAGAATGTTTTTAATGACATAAATGGATTTAGATAATCTCTTTAATTACAGTGTAGTGGAGTTCAATTGAAAAGTTCTACTTCAGTAATCATAAGCACATATTTTGTCAGTGTCAGGAATTATCCAGACATCACTTGCCTTTGTGCATGAATTATTAAATAATTGGATTTTTTAACTTTTACAGGAAAAAAATATGGTAATCTCATTTTCACATACTTCTCAGGAAGGCCAATTTACAGGAGTAATTTCTGAGTTTTAAAATAATAAAATATTGGTCCTCTTTTTCCTGATGTCAGACAATGAATATAAAAATGTTTTTGTTGCCCTAACCAGTTTGGCTCAGTGGATAGAGCTTTGGCCTGCAGACTTAAGGGTCCCAGGTTCAATTCCGGTCAAGGGCATGTACCTTGGTTATGGACACTTACCCAGTGGGGAGGGTGCAGGAGTCAGCTGACCGATGATTCTCTCTCATTGATGTTTCTAACTATCCCTCTCCCTCCTCTCTGTAAAAATTCAGTAAAATATATTTTTAAATGTTTTTGTTGTGTTATCAGTGGTCTAGCATAATGAGTTGAATAGTAATCCCAAAAGTTATGTCTACTTGGAACCTCAAAATGTTCAGACCTTATTTGGAATAAGGGTTTTTGCAGATACAATTAAGGTAGAATCTGGAGATGAAATGATCCCAAATTAATGTGGACTTGATGGAAAGAGACATAAAAGGAGAAGACACAGGGGGATGCAGAGAAGGGCATGTGAGGATGGAGGCAGAGATTTAGAGTGATGCAGCTATAAGCCAAGGACCACCAACGATTGTTGGAAGCCACCAGAAACCAGGAAGAGGCAAGGAAGGATTCTTCCCTGGAGCCTTCAGAGGAAACATGATCCTACAAACACATTGGTTTTGGATTCCTAGCCTCCACAACTGTGAGAGAATAAGTTTTTCTTGTGTTAAGTCAACAAAATTGTAGTAATTTATTATAGCAACCCTAGGAAGCTTATGCACACAGAAATGCATAGTTCCTGTAATTAATTTGAGGATTCTTTTTTGTTGATTTCCTGGTGGCTACAAAGGTTACAATTTTAACACTATTCTTAGAAAACCTACTATAACACATTTTGCCATATCTGAAAGTTTCTGGAAGTTTTGACCTATTTTTCCCTGGATTACTATTTTTCTTGAAACTATTTCCAGGTGAAAGCATTGATTCACCTATATTCTGCAGCTAAAGGGTATTTCTCAACTATATTTTTACAAGTGGTTTTCTTAAGCTTTGTATTTGAACAAGATGCCTGCTAAATGTCACTTTATGCTGTCATTCAGAATGTATCTGTTAAGTCTTGTAGTTAACAATTCCATACACAACTTCTTTTTCTGACATAAAAGATGTTTGTTTTGAGGGTCTAAGATTTTAAATCCTATGTTTTATACAAAAGTTTCATGAATCCTTTGCTGACTATAAACTTCGTTGGCTTCAGTTTTCCAACATAAAAATAAAACATTTTAAGGACATTTTACAATTTAAGAGGCATTTCTGCATACAACATACCATGCAGTTTAAATTCATTTAACTAATATAATTCTACCTGCTTAACATTCAATATCTCTGATTTTTACATAAACTAGTAGTGTAAATAGCCTTTCTGGGCTTCTTCTTATAGTTGGATAACTTTATATATCACATATCCCCCAGTACCTACAAAACTGGTATTTATATAGCTAAATGCTTTTTATTTAAACACTAGAGACCCTTTGCATTAAATTCATGCACCGGGTTGTGGGGGTCCCTTCAGCACAGCCTGCACCCTCTCTAATTTGGGACCCCTTGGGAGATGTCTGACTGCCGGTTTAGATCGGGCCTAAACCAGCAGTCAGACATCTCTCTCACAATCCTGGACTGCTGGCTCCTAATTGCTCACCTGTCTGCCTGTCTGGTCGCCCCAAACTGGCCCCTCCTCCCCAATGGCCTGATCACCCCTCACTGCCACTGGACTGGCCTGATAGCCCCTAACTGCTCCCTTCTGGCAGCCAGGTCAACCCCAACTGCCCCTCCCCCCACCCAAATTTGCCTGGTCACCCCTTACTGCCCTGCCTGCTGGCCTGATTGTCCCCAACTGCCCCTCTGCTGGCCTGGTTGCCCCTAACTACCCCGCCCCACCCCAGCCTAGTTGCCCTCAACTGCCCCTTCACTGGCCTAGTTACCCCTCACTGACAGCCTAATCACCCCCAACTGCTTCCCTTGCTGGCCTGGTCTCCCCCAACTGCTCCCCCTCTACTGGCCTGGTCACTCCACACAGTCTGAGGTTTAATCGTCATCCCTCACTAACCCCACTACCAGCCTGGTCACCCAGCACAACCTGCTGTTTAATTGTTTGGTCATCCCTCACTAACTCCCCTGCCTGCCTGGTCGCCCCACGCAGCCTGCTGGTTCAGTTGTTTGGTCTTCCCTCACTAACCCTCCTATGACTAACCCTAGTCATAGGCAGCCATCTTGTGAAAGTGTGAGGGTTAATTTGCATATTACCTCTTTATTATATAGGATTTGGGGTTTATTTATTTTTCATTTATTTTATTTTTTAATATATTTTTATTTATTTTAACAAAGAAGAGAGGAGAGAGAGATAGAAACATCAGTGATGAAAGAGAATCATTGATCGGCTGCCTCCTGCACACTCCACACTAGGGATCAAGTCCACAACCGGGGCATGTGCCCTTGACCAAAATCAAATTTGGGACCCTTCAGTCTGCAGGATGACGCTCTGTCCACTGAGCCAAACCAGCTAGGGCCTAAATGCTTTTTAATGGATGGATAAATAAGCCAATGATTTTCTGTTCTTATTCCAGAGAGAAATGCAGCCTCAAATTCAATACTTCCCTCTAACCGCCACAATGTTTGTTACGGACACGGTGGAGCTGAGCAACACTGAAGGGTCTAGTTGTCCCAGCCCTGCCAAAAGCAAGCAAGAAAAGCCATGAGTGAGAGCAGAGTTTTGTAACTTGGCGTCTATAAAGGTGTTTCTGAGGTGGGGTCTACAGGAAATGTTCTATAAAATAATTATTCATACTCCTGAAGAGGAACTGCATAACTTTCATCACATTCACAAAAGGGTTCTTAACCTAAAAACAAGCTAGAACCACTGATTCATGGGTTTCAGTAATACATATCAAAGAGAGAAATGTTGAAGACATTTTTATTGTCCTAAGAAAAATGATAAAGCTATGAGACAGTATCTATGTAGCTAGGTGAAATAATCTTAGTTTTTGGGTCACGCCCTGTAACATTATTTTCTTAGATGGGTACCCCTTTGTAAAACTACAGTCAGAATTAGAGTCATCTGTCTTATGTTTCCAGACTCATAGTGAGAAATTTATACTCACAATAAGAGACAAATTTAGCCAGCATATAGCTAAATTGCCTTATTATGAAACTTCTTAGGATTTATTCCCACATTTTTTTTACTTTATCTTAATAGTTTCATATTTATTTTTACTCAGATTATAAAAAGAGTAATATCATCTCAACTTAAAATCCATATACTTCCTATGCAAAATCCGCATTAGAGTTAGCTCAGCACTTCTAATAATTATTAGAAACAGAAGTATTTATTAAGTATAAAATTCCCAGCATCTGGAGAGTTTTCTGACTCCTAGGCTGCCTCCCATTTCCTGTAGCTGCATCTTTTTTTCTGAATTTAGTTCGGGGTCCAAATCTCCCCTGAATAACAGGACAAGCACAGCTCTCTCAGAATAAATGAAATAATATTGGGACATGTTTTAATTACATGTTAGAGGTCTCTTGCATTCTCCACATTCCTATAAAATATTACAACTACATCAGATTATTTCTGGCTTCAGCTATACCCTGTGATAAGAAGTCAGTCACAATGGACAGTGACCACACTGGTCAATGCTAAGAATAACAACACTTGCTCAGTGCCTGCTAAAGTGTAAACCGATTTCTGATGTCACTGAATGGGGTCACAAATTTTTGTAGGTTGACAATAAAAATAAAAATTTTGACAGATGTGAAGCCAAATAAAAATGGAGAATCAGGACACATATTTTAAACTACTAAAACTACACCTGTAACTTTCCGTTTAAACGCTGATTTGCTCATAGGATTTTTTTCATACTTAGTTGCTTTTTTTCTTCTCACCTCACCTACAATGGTGTTCATGTCCTAAGCTTCTACTTTAACTCCTACTAGCATAAGCTTTCGATGAGCATTTACTAGTTTTTAATTGAAATGAAGACTTTGTTGAACCAAGTGTGAAGTTTCCCTAAGAAACATAGAAACAGAAGATTGAAGAAAGCACAGAGCGACAATGCTATAGGGGGTGGTGCAAAGTAGGTTTAAGTTGTAAACCAGACTTCTTTCTTGTATTTTCCATATGAACGACTGTAAACCTACTTTTGCCCCATCTTGTGTGTTCATTAAACAACTTTTTCTCCTTTGAAGCACAAAAGGGAAAAAACTTATTTTCAGGTCTCCTTGCATCAAAATGAGACCTCTTATTGCTTGTCTTTAAAGAGTGAATAGAAGCTGTGTGTTTCGAGAAGTTAAAAGCAATTAGGCCTTCTCTACACTCCTTTTTTTTCTCTGCTAACTGGATGGATGGCGCAGGTGTAATGTTCAAGCTATGCAGAGTATGAAGGAGCCTCACCATCAATTGTGACTGATCTTTGAATGACTGCATGGAGCAGACACTCCTCACGCCTCTCCCTACACCACCTGCACAAAATGATCTGAATCAAATTATGAAATGAGAGACAAATAACCTGATATTATATTTAGCAACTGTGATGAGATTGTGACAGGAATTAGCATTACTTCCCTGACTGATATACTGTATAACGTGGTTTTTTTTATGTAACAGAATACAGGACAGCAATGTAAATGAATGAATTGGTGAATTATAGGTAAATGCTATATCAAGGGCAAATCTCAAGAATAATGTTCCTGAGATATAAATAAATAAATAAACAAATAAACAAATAAACAAACAAACAAAAACAAGTTTAAGAAGAAATGTTGGGGAACAAATTCACAATGTTAGTTCTCTGACAATGAAGAAGGAAGTAGGAGATTAGGGAGGAAGATCAGACACAATGCTCAAAGATAAAGGTAATGCTTTGTGTCTTAAGTTAATAGTAATATCATACCAGGGGTATGATATTTTTTAAATATATTCACTTTTTACAAAAATTATTCATTATTCAACCAATATTTTCCTTAAAAAAAAAGTCACATTTTTTACGTTACAAGTATACATCTACAGAGTAAAGAAATAATTTTCCTAATAATATAGAATTATGTCCTTAGCACTTTTAAAAAGCCTCCAGTGGGGGCACTAGGCAGGCTTCACAGAATGCTGCCTCTCACATAACCTTGAAGTCCACATAATGTTCTCTGGACAACTGGTAGACAACTCAGAAAGCAGCTCTTAACAATGAAAAAAAATGTATTCATATCAAATACACACCTGAAGAGTTTGAATAAAATCATTTCTTAACATATGAGTGGGCAATATTTACATTTTCAAATTTATTTTATATATACTGAGTGGCCAGATTATTATGATCTCTGACCGCATAGTAATCTGGCCACTCAGTGTGTATCCTATATAATAAAAGACTAATATGAAAATTGTCCCCTCCACCAGGAGTTTGACCAGCAGGCAGGCCAGCCAACCGCCCACGTCCCCTCCCCCTGGCCAGGCTGGCCGGACCTCACCCATGCATGAATATTATGATCTCTGAATGCATAAAAATCTGGCCACTAATATATATATAATAATCTGTTATTATATAGCAGCAGCAAGCAGGAGGGCAAGAGAGTTACCAGAACTGAGAAGATCTGCAGATCCATTACAGAGCAAGTGAATAAATGAGCATCACACTCATGTTTAAACTATTACAAATTGAAGTGCAATATATATATAAATTTTGAGTGGCCAGATTATTATGCATTCAGAAATCATAATAATCTGTCCACTTAGTGTACATATTATTTTATATAACAGATGGTTTGAAATATGTATACATAACTATAGAGTAAATATAAAGAGAAATGTAACTGTGGGTGGTATGATTTTTATATTTTTTATATATTACTCGGTATTGATAAATGAGCATAAATGTCATTTTTAACTACTATAAAGTCACTCTCTTGGACAGTTCTGCTAATTGGAAGAGGTTCCAGCTGGTCTTGACTTGGGCTTCTTCAATCAGCTGGCAGATGAGCTGGGGGGATTAATTTCCTTTGTTCAAAGCTTAGCATGGCTGGAAAAAAAAAAGAAACATCAATTGAACTATCAGTTTTTAAAGTATATTAACATGTTCTTGGGACACAGTATATTTGCTGAATGAATAAATGAATCTTCACTTGAGCTATAACATTAAAAGACCATGCAGCAAAGCTATTTTATTAAATCATTCAATCCCAAAACATCAAGAATGTAAGAGAAAGGAAAATAGACAGCAAAAACAAATGCAAGGAATAAATTGCTCAGCCAACCATGGCTTCAAGGAAAATGGAGGTTGATTTCTTATCACTAAGAACTTTTCCAGCTTCCATAAAACCATTGTTCCTTGCAAGAGCCCATCAGGTAGAGGAAGGGAAAGAAATTAATCTGCCAGTTTCCCATCTCTGGGCTCTCACTGGTTAACACGTGTGCCAAGGATTATCTTTGCACAGTGCCGCCAAGTCAGCTGCTGAAGAAATCAGATCTTGTGCTCCTGTCCCTTGCTTCACTTGAATCTGGATGTGGGGTCAGGAACCAGAGTCTCCATGGGTGTAGTCAGTGGTGCTCCCATACAAGAGATGCAAATGCTGTTACTGCAGCAGCAAGCAGGAGGGCAAGAGAGTTCCTGGAACTAAGATCTGCAGATCCATTACAGAGCAAGTGAATAAATGAGCATCACACATAAAGTAGAGATGAACACAATCGTTTCTATCATCTCCTACCTTAAGTGAAAGTCTGCAGAGCAAATTATAGGTGTGTGTTTTTAACTGATCTATTAACACATTTAGACCTGCATTTTCAGAGATAATTCTCTTTTTTATTATTGTTTAAACTATTACAAATTGAAGTGCATATGTCTCCTCCACCACCACCACCCCATTTTTCTCCCCCAAGCCTCCCTCACCCCCAGGCACATGCCCTCACCCTCCCCACCCCAAGTGTCTATGTCCATTGGTTATACTTATATGCATGCATCAATATATATGCATAGATCTTTGGTTGATCTCTTACAGTCCCCCCCTTGCAACCCTTTCCTGCTTTCCCACTGAAGTTTGACAGTCTGTTCTATGCTTCCTTATCTCTGTATCTATTTTGTTCATCGGTTTATGATGTTCATTATATTCCACAAATGAGTGAGATCATGTGATATTTATCTTTCTCTGACTGACTTATTTCACTTAGCATAATGTTCTCCAGCTCCATCCATGCTGTTGCAAATGGAAAGAATTTCTTCTTTTTTACAGCAGCAAAGTATTCCATTGTGTAGATGTACATTACCACAGTTTTTTAATCCACTCATCTGCTGATGAGCACTTAGGCTGTTTCCAAATCTTAGCAATTGTAAATTGTGCTGCTATGAACATAGAGGTGCATATATCTTTTCTGCTTTCTTAGGGTATATTCCTAGAGGTGGGATTCCTGGGTCAAATGGAAGTTCCATGTTTAATTTTTTGAGGAAACACCATATTGTTTTCCACAGTGGCTGCACCAGACTGCATTCCCACCAGTTCCTTTTTCTCCACATCCTCATCAGCACTTGTCTTTGTTGATTTGTTGATGATAGCCATTCTGACAGGTGTGGGATGGTACCTCATTGTTGTTTTGATTTGCATCTCTCAGATGATTAGTGACTTTGAGCATGTTTTCATATGTCTCTTGGCCTTCTGTATGCCCTCTTTTGAAAAGTGTCTATTTAGGTCCTTTGCCCATTTTTTTGATAGGATTGTTTATCTTTCTTTTGTTGAGTTGTATGAGTTCCCTGTAAATGTTAAAGATTAAACCCTTATTGGAGATAATATTGGCAAATATGTTCTCCCATGCAATGGACTTTCTTATTGTTTTGTGGATGGTTTATTTTGCTGTGCAGAAGCTTTTTTGATGTAGTTCCATTTATTTATTTTCTCCTTAGTTTTCATTGCCCTAGGAGTTGGGCAGCTCACCTTCTCAACAAATGCTCCAAGTAGCAATGATAGTCACCATTGCAAATGAATCTTGGCATTGTAATCCCATTGAGTTACCTCAGGTTGTTCAGTAGATATGCAGTTAAGAAGCTTTTTTTAAAAAAATCTTACATTGGATAGTTGTAATCATAGCAGAGCTTCTAGAATGTATCAACGAAGCACCAAAGTTGTTGATTAAGAAGAAAATGCCTGCCCTGGGTGAGCCGTGTGTCCCAGGGGGCCCTGTGCCCCGGGTGAGCCGTGTGTCCCTAGGGAAGCAGTGGGGAGGGGCGGTGAGAACCAGAGGAGGAGCGGACTCTATTCGTGTGGTCCTGAGATAGCCACCATAAAACAAGCAGACTGCCAAATGAGGAGCAGATTTTATTCATGTGGTCCTGAGATAGTCCCCATAAAACAAGCAGATTGTCAAATGACAGCAGGGAGGGGAAGGAGACCTGGGGGGAGATAAGAGAACAACCAAAGAACTGGTATGCATGAATACAACCAACGAACACAGAATTCTGGGGAGGGAGGGCATTAATGGGAGGGGGGGCAATGGTAAGATATGTACACATATAATACCTTATTAAAAAAAATGGTTTGAAAAAAAAAAGAAGAAAATGCCTCATGCATAAACAAAAGTCTCCAAACTAAAGAGGGTCTTCATTGATCATTATTTTAAATGTTTTAAAAATAGCTCATATACCATCATGTATTAATTTACTCAATTTAAAAATTAGTAAAAAAAAAATTTGTGCAGTAATTTAAAAATACATTTTTAATAAAACCTGAGGATTGCTAATATTTTCCTCTTTTTTATACCCTTTCCATACATTACCTTTTCTATGCTCTCTTGAGGAACTAGTGTGTGTGTGTGTGTGTGTGTGTGTGTGTGTGTGTGTGTGTGTTGTGTGTGTGTATTTTTAATCACATTATTTGCCTTTCATTCAACGAGCCCACATCTTTCCTCTATTTCATTCCTTTTGAAATAGTTACAAGAAAAAAAAAGTCTTACTTTTTTCACTTAAGTAAAATTAGTTTTGGATCAAAACAGTTCTAAGTTCTGACCAGGCAGTTCAGGTTTTCTCTCATGGTCCAGCCAATTCATTAGTTGTTGGGTTGTTGTTTTTTTTATTTTTTTTTTCAGTAAAAGCCAAGCTTTTGACTCACTGGGTATGGATTATTTTTTTAATCTCAGTGATGCAAGAAAGCCTACAGTACTTAATATGACACTTTGATTAACACAGTCATAATGCTATTGGTGAAACGCCATCTGCGTCCCCATCTGTTACTGGTGGATGTGGCATTCTTGTGATGTTGCAAGGAAAGGAATTTCCTGAGACTCACACAGGAGGATGAGTAATCTTTATTTCCCTGGAATTAAACCGCAGGGTTCTCCATGTCCCATTTCTCTCTGTCCTACCATGGGGAAAGTCCAATCTTGTCTTAGGCAGGGCTAGAATTAAGACCATGCCCAGAGTCTCTGCTACACAGTCCAGTCCAGCAGCCTACATGTGGAGCCTGCCTGGCCCTGGGCCATGTGGCTGCCTAAGGCCACACAGCTATGGAGATGAGGGCGGAGGTCACAGAGCAGGAGAGAGTAAGAGGGAACCAAAAGGCAAGAGGGAGAGCAGGGAACTCTTTGTTTGGGGATTCTAACCTTCTAAGATTTTGCACATTTGCAACGGCTTCACCCTTCTAGCCAATGATCTTTTTCCCGGGCCAGATTCACAGGCAGGTACCTCCTCTATGTCACCCCAACTTCACTGTGCATGTGCTCATCTCCCCCTTTGCTCGATTCCTCCCCCCAGGGAATGGACCAATGGTTTCTTGGGGAGTGTGAAGCTGTAGCTCCTGGTGACACCGCCCAGATGACAGTGCTTATAAGTCTGGCCTCCCCTCTCCTCTCTTCCTCTTATTAATATTAATAACTAGCTAATTATGACAATAATATCATATGCTATTTCCAAGATTTTCTATCCGGGAAAATAAGACTTGTTTTTTCTAAATAAAGTATCTCTCAAAATCTTCAACATGCTAATCCCAATTAAGAAATAATATAGCAAGATTTTCTTTCATACTCATAGCTAGCATTTCATTTTTCTTCTCACCATCTCACCCCATTTTCAGACTGACGAGTTGATTGCTGTGAAATTAGAGTCCTTGGTTTAGTAAAATAGAGTTCTCAGTATAAATAGGCTTTTAGATCATGTAGAAACTAATAAACATATGTACATGTAAGCTGTATATTTGTGTATGCATGTGGTTGTAGTTCTTAACATTTAACAATATTTAAATTCTGCCTGGCTGACATGGATCAGTAATTGAGCATCATCCTATGAACCAGGAGGTCACAGTTCGATTCCCAATAAGAAATTTGAGCCCGGGGTTGTGGGCTCAATCTCCAGCATGGGGCATGTAGAAGACAGCCTATGAATAATTCTTTCTCATCATTGATGTTTCTCTCTCTCTCTCTCTCTCTCTCCCCTTTTTTTATGAAATCAATAAAAATATATTTTAAAAATAATAATACTTAAATTCTATATTTGATTAGCTATCATTTAATTCTATTGTTTAAAAAATACAAATTAATAGGCTTTTTTACAATAAATATTTCTTAAGATTTTCAAAGCACCACTAATTTATTCTTTAAACTGATTAATCCTGACAAATGCCAACTGTAATCATGAGTTATTCTATATCTTTTTTAACAGTCACATTTTGTTTAACATCAGTAGTCTGGCCCCCATGCCAAGAAAACATGTTTGTACTATATAAGTAGGCCAACCAGGAGACCTATACACAGTATTTTCACAAAATGTCAGCCCCCAAAGCATTTGTAAATGTCCTCCATAAACAAATACAGTCTTAAGCAATAACATTGTAGCTTTCCAGCTAACACCTCACCAAGCTGAATAATGTCACCCATTGCTATAAGCATTTTCTCAGCAAGTTACCTTCTAAAGCTAAGCTGAGTTTTGAAAGGCATTTTTATATATTTGTATCTTCATATTGCTAAGAGTTTTGAGTGCCATTAACTCAGTATTATACAAGCTCTTTAGGCAAACACAAAATAGTAAAAAATAATGCCTTTATCATCAATTACAGAAGATATTTCTAGTCTAAAGGATCAATTCAGGCCAAAATAAAAAACAAAGCTAAAAACAATCCTAAGAAATATGATTTGGAATATTGCTTGACTGAATTAAGTGGCCCTTTACTTAACAATGTTTGAAAAACATTGATCAACCCTTCGTTTCATTTTGCTTGAATAGAGATAGCTTGTACATACATTAAGAAAAATTATCATGACCTCCCAAATTATAATTAAGTGATTATTAATTAAGTGCTTAACTCTTCTTATTGTTTCTCAGTGAGGACTGGAAAAGCCAAGCTTCTGTCCATGCTCTGCTGCTTACAGCCAGGATGGACTTACAATTAGTAAACCTTTCCAAGCCAGTGTATACTCCTCTGCACAATGCAGTTTATTTTGCCTTTCACAGAGTTTTGGTGAGTATACTAATAAAAGGGTAATATGCAAATTGGTCAGGATGCCCTCACAGTAACGACCAAACAGCAGGCTGCCTGGGGTGACCAGGCCAGCAGGGGAGTTAGTGAGGGACGACCAAATGACCAAACAGCAGGCTGTGTGGGATGAACAGGCCAGCAGGGGGCGCAGTTGGGGACTACCAGGCTGGCAAGGGGAGCAGTTGGGGGTGATCAGGAAGGCAGGAAGGTGAGTAGTTAGGAGCCAGTGGTCCCAGATTGAAGAGGGTGCAGGCTGGGCTGAGGAGACCCCCCCACACACAAACACACACACACACACACACACACACACACACACATCCTATGCACAAATTTCATGCACGGGTCTTTTAGTAAAAGAAATAATGAATGAAGATTTTTTTTAAAGAAATTCAAAGTGCTATATGGTATAAATTATTTTTCATAGGTGTACCTCATGAGTAAATCACATACAATTCTTCAAATATAAGCCTAAATGTTATTCAAATTTTGCCACAGCCACTAGATAAATAAATACTTTCTGAATTTTTTTTACTTGAAGTTTTGCTAGGCAACAGAGGAGAGACACAAATTCAGATATATTACTAGTGTGTTTTTAAGGTATTTACACTATTAAAATTAAATTGAAATATGTATAAATGGAAATTATGAGATTTATTTGTATCAACTGGGTAATCCACCACAGGTAGACAGAAAGACCACTTGTGAACTATAGGTCTGTGTCTTTCAAATGAAGAAGCAACATCTTGATTGCATCCCCTTCTTCACGCCACTTATCTTTTTCATCACTGACCATATTCTCCTAAATATATCTTAGCTCTGCCCATTTCTCTTCATTCCTTTGAATACTGCCATTGGCCCTATTCTAGTCCAGAACACCACCACAGAAATTGTACAGTTATTTCAAGATAAGAAAATTTATATTCCAAAACTTTTCTAGTCTGTCCTCCATCTAAAATTATGTATAAAGTATCTCTTGTTTCCACAAAGCTGTACTATTTTGACTCAGAGTTGTTTAGAATGATCCAACTTCCGATAATAATTTCAATTCTTTACTTAGGCATAAACCCATATAAAGCTGTGTTTTCAAGATTATGTGAAACATAGAATATATGGAAGGATCAGCAGAGTGTTCATCTTGATTTGCAAAGAGTAATACTAACACCCTAACTTTGCATATCATTCTCAGGCTTGGTTTTATCTTTTATAACCTCAGTTGAACCATGAAAGTTAAATATAGAAGAAAAATATTTGTTTCTTTCACAGACTATCTTAGCCACTCTCCACTTCCATATTCTATATTTCAACAATATAGAGCAATTATCTAGTTTTTAAAATGTACTATATTCAAGCTCACTGTAAAAATTTTTATAAATCTTAATGTCTTTACCTGGACACTCTTCACCCAAAGACCCTCCTCAATCAGCTAACTTTAGTTTACACATCGTTTGGGATTTTTTCTCAAAGACATGCCTCAGAGAAGCCTCACCTGACTGTTCTTGAATGCACGTGTCCCTGATATCAGCTCACACCTGATAGAATTCTCTTACACCATAGAGCTGTTGTCAGAGCTGTTGTAATGAAGATTCATTTCTTTTTCCATTGGCCTGTAAGCTTCTTGAAGGTAGGAACAATGTCATGTTGGCTCACCTTTTTACCCCAAGCACTTACTAGTGATGCCATATTTGGGATATATAAACAGCTTAGAGCAGTGGTTTTCAAAGGGTGTGCCACAAGACTTTCTAAAACATACAATACCTGACTAATTAGTAAGAGCACTAACCTCTTTTCCCTTAGATCAGTGGTCAGCAAACCATGGCTCGCAAGCTCTTTGGCCCTTGAGTGTGGCTCTTTCACAAAATACCACAGCCTGGGTGAGTCTATTTTGAAGAAGTAGTGTTAGAAGAAGTTTAAATTTAAAAAATTTGGTTCTTAAAAGAAATTTCAATCGTTGTACTGTTGATATTTGGCTCTGTTGACTAAGAGTTTGCCAACCACTGCCTTAGATTGTCAAATTTTCAAAAATGATACCGTGTTTCCCTGAAAATTAGACATCCTCCGAAAATAAGACCTACTTCATGGAAACATAATACATCCCCTGAAAATAAGACCTAGCGCATCTTTGGGAGCAAAAATTAATATAAGACACTGTCTTATTTTCGGGAAAACAGGGTAATAACCAACATAACAAAAGCCATCTAGTATCCATGAATCAAAATTATACCTTTTGGGGAGTCAGATTGACAAAATATATTTTTTGGTGTGCCACAGAATGTTAGTAATTGGTTTGTGTGCCATGCAATGAAAAAAGGTTGAAAATCACTGGTTTACAGTATTTGTTGAATGAACTGAGACTCCAGAGCTAAACATCTACCTGGTTGTGAATCTTCCCCATATTCTTGAGCCCTAGACTATCTCCATCCTATTACATTTATATATCTACTCAAAAACTTAGATTTTACTCTTTTCTTATTCACTAAAGATATGATAGTTTTTAGGCTTAGTTGTAAGCAATACACAATAATCTCATGACATTAAATATTTTTAATAACTTGGAATCCTTAAAAGCCCAGTAACTAATCATAGAGACTTCCCACCCAGGGAAATGCCCAAATTCATATCATAGAACTGGTCTCATGAAAACCTCACAGCTTCCACCCATGGATGCAGACACCCTAGCCTAGGTAATTCCACCAACCCCAGCAATACTAGCCCTTCGGTGTTCCCACTACACCCCCATTACTGGTGCCTGTGGCTTCTGGAAAAAACACAGCTGCCTCGCCTCGCCAGAATGCATTCTGGGTGTCCCCCCATGACTGAGCATGTGTGGCTGCTTGTCTGAGCTTGGCCTAAGGGTCAGGCCTAGAGGAATGAGAGGCTGGGAAGGGAGGTTCTTTAGTGGGAGGTACATGCAGCTCAAGAGGTTAAAGAGGCTACAAATACTGAATGTGGTTGTGGGGCAGAAAGGGGTCATGCCTACTATATCTCACCCAATTACTTCACAAGTAGGATAAATAAACGAGAAAAAAATATATTATTGTTCTGTGGTATCTCTCAAAACACCCAGAACAAAGTATGGCACGTGGTAGGATATAAATGATTAACCTTGTAATACAGTTACAAACTTTTAGGACAAAATAGCAACTCGCATTGAACATTCCCACTGAGAGGGGCTTCAAAAATCCTATTTCAAAGCAGAATCCAAATTTTACCACAACCCCTGTGACTTTATTTATGCCACCCTGTCAGCGATAGTACAAAAATCTAGTCCACTTAACTATGCTGCAAATATGTGAAGCAAAGTCTCCCTTCAGCAGCCAGGAAGTGCAGACTGCTTAGAAACATGGACTAATGAAGCCATTAAGCGACTCCATAAAGAATATTGTAAACTTATACGGCACTAGGAAGAAGACATCCTGTAGCAGAAGCCAACCCTGGATAGCAGATTCTCAGACAGCTGGTCACCCACATCTCTCAAGGGAATGACTGGTATACAGACGTTATAAAATTGGACTCATTTATACTTGAAAGCAAGCATCCTGCCAATGAAGCAATGACAGAGAGATGGAAAACAGATTGTAAATAGTCACATGGTCTTTGAGTAATAAAGCAGTTGTTTTCTCTCTACAAGAGCAATTCTGTGAATTAGAGCAGCAATTTTCAACCAGTGCCAAGGTGTGCTGCAAGAATTTTTAAAACATGTGATACCTGACTATTTAGTGAGGGGCACTCACCTCTTCCTCCTTAGACTGTCAAATTAAAAAATGACAATAAGCCCTGACCGGTTAGGCTCAGTGGATGGGGCATTGGACTGCAGACTGAAAGGTCCCGGGTTCGATTCCTGTCATGGGCATGTACTTTGGTTGCAGGTACATCCCCAGTCGGGGGGGTGCAGGAAGCAGCTGGTCGGTGTTTCTAACTCTTTATCCCTCTCCCTTCCTCTCTGTAAGCCAACTCAACAATAGCCATTTGATGTGAATGAGTCAAAATTATACCTACTTTTTTGGTCAGGTTGGTAAAAAATATTTTTTATGTGTTGCAGAATTTTAGTAATTCATTTATGTGTGCCATGAGTTGAAAATTGCTGAATAAGAGGATACTTAGTAGATTTTAAAACTTCATTTCACAAAGCCTGGATTAATAAAGATGCATGGCATGGTATTATTTACGTGGACAAGAGCGAAAGCTTTTCTTTTCTGCCAGAAATATTGAAAAGCCCATATTTGAATGAGCTTCCCGCAGTAGGCTGTGACCAGGCCAGACAGAAAACAATTATATTACTAGCTTGCTTTTTTCCTCTAAGCTTGGATATAAAATTTAATCTATGCAGAAACAATTTCAAAAGAGATTATCATGTTTTTTATTTTTATACACATCTGTTCAAAAAAATCTTAATATCTGGTGTCTAGTAGTCAAAAAGAGTAAAGAAATAAAAGTTTTTAAAAGGAAAGCTCTATTCAAAGGTTATACTGTGGTGATGGAATTTTACACACAGCTTTCATAAAAGATCTGAATAATGTTGTAACTTTAAGAAATTTTTCAATTCTTCCTTGTATATCTTTTATGGAAATTATTTCAAGCCATGCAAAAAAGATAATTACCAAAATATCTGCAATAGGAAAATCCAGTGTCTTTCAGTAATGTTTTCTTCAGTCCCAACCAAAATACTAAATTGGAAAAAATTGGGGGCATAAAATAAACAAATAAAATATCTGACTTCCCATAGCTTTCACATGCTTTATCCTAAGACAATTCCTTTTTTAAAAGATAGTAATAAATACATTCAAGATGATGTCATTTTAAAAAATATTTTTATTTATTTCAGAGAGGAAGGAAGAGGGAGAGAGAGAGATAGAAACATCAATGATGAGAATCATTGATGGGCTGCCTTCTGCACACCCCCTACTGGGGATCGAGCCCACAACCTGGGCATGTGCCTTTGACTGGAATCAAAACAGGAACCCTTCAGTCCCCAGGCCGATGCTCTATCCCCTGGGCAAAACCAGCTAGGGCAACGTGATGCCATATTTTACAAAAAAATAATAATATTGACTACCGTATTTGCCGGCGTATAAGAGACTGGGCGTATAAGACTACCCCCTAACATTTCCACTAAAAATACAGTTTGTTATATACTCGCCGTATAAGACAACCCCTCACTTGGAGGCATATTTTTCAGGGCCAAAAAGTCGTCTTATACGCCGGCAAATACGGTATTCCTTTATACCTAAACATAGCCCAGACTTCTAGCACCCCCTCCATTCCACTCTTTATGATTTCTCTTTCAATAGGCATCAATGCTTAGCTGGACACATAGCCACTCATCGTAAAAGATGCATTTCTCAGGCTCCCTACAAACACAGTGTGACCACGTGACTAAGAATCAGACCTCTGAACAGAAGTAGAGGGTTTCAGAGCAGCTTCAGTCCCTTTCTCATCCTACTGCTTAGAATAAGTCACCATTTTAAACTATGGGGACGAGGCCATTCTCTAGGGATGATGGCAAAGTGGCAATCTGGAAGGAATCTCACTCCCTGTACTACCTGCTCTAAACTTTTATAGGAGAGAAGTATCAGAATACTTATAGAATGACCACAAATCCTTTTTGGAAAAGACAGAAGCATAAGCCAGTAAGTTAAAAATCAAATCAAAACTTTCTTTGGTATTCAAATGCTCATAAATCTGATAATCAAGCACAGCCCACATACATTATCGATTATTTACTGTTTTTGAACTTTTATTACTATTTAGTTAATGTCTGTTACTTGAAATTTGAGGATCTGTACACAAGTATCCTAAAAGCCAAATGGGAAATGAGACATTTCCTTAATAGTTCTGAGTTCACTTACATGGTACACTTTTAAATTAGCATTTTGCTTTTTATTTGTTGTTGTTGCATCTCTGTTTTTATTGAGGTAAAATTTGCATAACATAAAATGAAATATTAAACTTTTAAAAGTATACAATTCAGTATTGTTAAGTATATTCATAATGTTCAACTTTAACTTCTGTATAGTTTCACAAGATATTTCACCATTTCAAAATAATCTCAAAAGAATTAAGCACTCACCCCTATTCCCTCCCCAACCTGCCCCTAACGACAGTGATCTGTTTTCTGTTTTGATGGATTTATCTATTCTAGATTACTATGTTCTCCTGGATAACTGGCCTCTCTTTATCCCTAATTTTCCTTGTTATGAAGTAGTATGCTTTTTCTGGAATTAATATAGCTACTCCAACTTTCTTTTAACTGATTTTAACTAATTTTAGCATGGTTTATGTGTTTTCAGCTCTTTGGTTTTTCTTTCTTTATTTAAATACTGTTTTTTATTTAATTTACTAGAGACCTGGTACACGAAATCTGCGCATAGGGGGCAGGTGTCCCTCAACCCAGCCTGTACCCTCTCCAATCTGGGACCCCTTGGGGGATGTCCAACTGCTGGGTTAGGCCATGATCCTCTCACAATCCGGGGCTACTGGCTCCTAACTGCTCACCTGCCTGATTGCCCTAACCAATCCCCTGCTGGCCTGATTAATGCCTAACTGCTCCTTTACTGGCCCTATCGCCCCCAACTGCCCTCCCCTGCTGGCCTGATCACCCCCAACTGCCTTCCCCTGCTGACCTGATCACTCCCAACTGCCCTCCCCTGCCAGCCTGTTCACCCACCACTGCTCTCTCCTGCCGCAACCTGCCTCCTCTGCCAGGACCGGCCTCCTCCACACAGCATAGAGCTACAGGACTCCCAGGCCTCAACACAGAGAGGCCACCAGGCCCCACCTCCACTGTGTGCATGGCAATCATAATCTTCTGGTGGCCATATTGTGATGACATCTCATGAGGGTGTTAAGCAAGGGCATGATGCCATTATATACTAGGGGCCTCGTGCATGAAGATTTGTGCTTAGGGGGATAGGTCCTTCAGTCCAACCTGCATCCTCTCCAAGCCAGAGTTTCTGTCTGTTTTTGCAATCATATGAGTGAATTGTCTGAGACCCCAACTTAGTTTGGTTTGTTGCCTCTAGAATAATAGAGGCTTTTTTTTTTTCTTTGCTTCATTGATGGAGATTTCCTGGAAGTTTTAGGATATCTTCCTTTTAATTTTTCCTAGACACTCTTATTTTACTTATGTCTCTCACCTTTGCTTTCCCTCCATCCCCCACCACAACAATAACTTACTCCGGGCTCACTTTTCTCTAGTGTCTAGGAGCTCCATCTGCCACCAGAACTATGATTCCCAGCATTCGTGGTGCTACCCGCTCTCTGGGCTTCCACTTCTGGTCCTGGGGCTGCCACCAGAACTACTAATCCCAGAATTCCTGGTGCTCCCAGAACTCTTGGTTTTCCCTTTCTGCTCTTTCTCTATCCCACAGCCTCCAGTTCTGCCAAGTCCTCCAAACCACCAGTTCTCCCTCTCTGCTCTCTGTCTGGCAGCTTGGAGAGCCAAGTTCCCCAAGGCACTCCACTCTCTACCAACTCTTCTGCTCCACTCTCCACCTGGTGCCTGTGCATGCAAATTAACCCGCCATCTTTGTTGGGTTGATTTGCATACTCGCTCCTGATTGGCTTATGGGTATCATGGAAGGTATGGTCAATTTAGATGTTTCTCTTTTATTATGATGATTTTATTAGGATGATTCTTTTTAAAAATCAGGAACAGCTGAAACTGGTTTGGCTCAGTGGATAGAGCATTGGACTGGGGACTGAGAGTTCCCAGATTCCATTCTGGTCAAGAGCATGTACCTTGGTTGCAGGCACATCCCCAGTAGGGGGTGTGCAAGAAGCAGCTGATCGATGAATCTCTCTCATCGATGTTTCTAGCTTTCTATCCCTCTCTCTTCCTATCTGTAAAAACTCAATAAAATATATTAAAAAACAAAACAAAAAATAATAATAAAAATCAGGAACAGTATAGCAAACAGACTTAGCAAGTAGCAGTTATAGTCTACAAGACACGCGCTACATGCATGGTGAATATACTTCAGAGTTTATTTTAAGAACTCTGGCAATTCTTTCACCTTGCATTCTCTTTATGGTATCTTTAATTAAATCCCTTCCCAGTCTCAAAATCAAAATCATAAATATTATATGTTTTCATATCCACTTGGAAATTGTTCTGTCTAACCTTATGACTGCCTCCTGAGATTAATTCAATTCAATTTCAACAATTTTCATGAATGTCTATATATACACTAGGTGCTAGACAGATACTAATATGGCATATTATCTTCCAGTTAATAGCAAAAGATGCCTTGAGCATACACATTGTTGTTTTGCTTGCATTAACTCATTTAATTTTCACAATAACTTCCATTTAACAGATTTTTTTAAAGCACTAAAAAAAGAGATAAGAAATTAGCTAAAGTTGGATAGCTGGGTGAATCTTAAATCCAGGCTGACTGATTCTTGACCACTATGCTTTCTTCCCTCCTTCAAGAGAAATTATGATAATAAGTCTTCCAAATTATTTAAATTCAGGTAATTTTCAATTTATAGAAAATTAGCATCTGTCTTCAGACTTCCATCTTCCTGCAAGCTCAAACCTTTCATCACCACCCCTCATCCCAAACAGGAAATTCTAAAATGAATTCTAACCTCCAGCAAGCAGACCCTAAGGAACACCAATTCAATATTCAAGATTTAGCATCCATCACTCTCACTTCTGGTCTAGTCCTAATCTTGCATTTGAAGGCAAATAACTATAGTATTCCACTGTTCCTTTTTATTTTTCCTCCTCATGAGTGCTTCCTACTAGTCTTTTTACTGGTATTAAATTCTCAAAAGACTCACCTGTTCCAAAGTCTATCTATGAAGAGAACTGGAATCCTTGCTTCCATCACATACCTAGAACATCTCCAAAACTAGGGCTCTGAATACCATATGCTATCCAAGGCCCTACCTATTGACTATAGTTCTGACCCTGGTTTCTAGCCCAGGGTGTTTAGAATCCAGGTGTCCTTGCTGTATTTTCAAGTGTCACCTGCTCCCAGTTTGCCAAGCTATGCTCCACAGATTGCCAAGACACCATTATTCATTCATTCTATATATAACTCTACTGTACGTATGGCCCTGTTTCTCATTACCTCCCCTAACCATGGGTAAATTTAGTGTGTTGCTAAGATAAAAATATTGTTTCTTTGAATTTTCTATAAATTGAAGAATGTAGTACACAAAAAGACAAAGATAACACTAGACAGATACAAACCAAGGATTACATAGAGCTTTTAGGACTTACAGTAAATCAGGCAATATTTGCCTTCAATAAGAAAAACCATTTTAATACATGTATAATATAAAATTTTAAGCTTCCACTATCTCTTTCAGATATTGGACTGGCTCTTTTAAAACTGTTGGGCACAGTGGATAGGGTCTCAGGTTCAATTCCAGCCAAGAGCACATGCCCAGGTTATGGGCTAGATCCCCAGTAGGGGTTATGCAGGAGGCAGCCAATCAATGATTCCCTCTCATCATTGATGTTTTTATCTCTCTCTCACTCTCTGTTCCTCTCTGAAATCAATAGATCTATATTTTAAAAATAAAATAAAACATTAGTTATACTCAATATTCTGTGACATAAATTAGAGCAACATTCAGAGATTCAACAAGAATAAGAACCAAGCTAGTTATATAAACAATTGATTCACTGCCAGATTTTAAAAGTTAAAAATGTAAAAATATGTTGCTTTTAAAAATATGTTTTAAATTATAAAAATGATAGAATGGAAAAGTAAATAGAAATTCAAAGGAAAATATCTATAACCTCATTATCTCATCACAGCCAATGTCGGTATTTTGAGGCATATTTTGTGATATGTTTGCTGAACTTGAATGTCAATCAGAAAAATTCTTGCACATATACCAGTAGCAAAACATGATCCAAATGTATAACTTATCTTTTTTTTTCAAGTGGAGGTGAGAGGATTCTTCCAAGGCTTTTAAAATTCTCAACCACATCAGGAATGCAAAATGGAACCCAAACTGGAGAGGAGGAAGACTTTCAAAAGATTTGGAAATAGAACTGTTAAAATGCTAGGAGTCCCACTGACATCCAAGGAGGCAGCATTAGGAATGCTAGCCCCACACCTAAAGCTCAACAGAGTAAAAATGTCTGTGATAGTAGAAATTCTATCATTTTAAAAAATATAATTTGGTGTATAATAAGGATATGTGGAATCAAATAAACCAAAGACTCTTAATAGAAAACTATGCCTGAAGACTTGTCATTATTCACTCCATCTATAATAGTCGCATGTATTTTGTTCAAGCACACTATGGTTCATATTTAATTTCCTTTCCTTCTTTGGGAAGTTATAAAATTTAACAGATCTTTACAATTTAAAAGTTAGAGGAAATGAAATGACAATGAACTCAGTAGTCAGCTCAGAGTCTTAAAGAAATGATTATTATAGAAGCAAAGGTATCAACAAAATACCCAAGGCCTAGACTATGGAAGAATACATGTTAGTTTAATAAATAAATCACAAAGGGGGTTGAAAGAGTATAAGAAGCCTTTTCTATCAAGCCCGGAAGAATGACAATCACAAACCATATTCACTAGTCATTAATGGCTTTTGACTATTCCCACAGCATCCAAACAAGCCAATTTAATGCTTTATAATCAACCCAAGGATTCAACTATGAGTACTGGAAAAATAAACGTAGCTATTTGTGCTCTATTGATCATTCATATTTTAAGTAAATAAATTAAAACAACAAGCTTCGGCAGGCTCTTATCCTGTCTGAAGACAAAACAAAGTATTTGACAAAACAAAGAGCACTCAGCCTACAGTTGGCTAACAAATTACAGAATTTGCATTTTAAGAAGATGCCTATATGGTTTATATATACACTGAAGTTTGAGAAGTACTGTTTTAAGGGCTGGTTTAAGCAACAAAATAGGGGTACCTACCTCCTTAGGCCTTCCCCCTGATCATATCTGCCCTGCAAGAATCATGATACATGTGGGGCTGGCTGACCTTCCACACCTTACTCTGGTCTATTCCAGAGACTTTTACAATATTACTCTTCAATATCTCTCCTAAGGCAAAAAAAAAACATAAAGCCACAGAATCTGATGAGAGATTTCATTCAATTTAAGTAACATTAATGTTTATAATTTCCACCCTGGAATTATTTGGCAACCACAGACATTCATTCCTCAATCCAGCAAATGTTTATTGAAAACTGTCTTCATATTAGACATAAATATTATATTAAATAGAATTAAAGCTGTTGTTTGTATAAACTGATGAGAGAAAATCTTAATTTTGATCAATTAGCATATTCAGAAATCAAGTTTGAAAATATCTAAGTTATCCAAATGATTGTATAAGTTACGCTTCCAAGAAATAATAAGACTTACACCAAAAAGAGAAAGGAAATAAGCCTGTTTCCTTGCAGTCACTATTATATTTTACATGGCATTGAAAATATAAACTATGTAATTTTTTGAAAAATGTTTTGTTCTGAAAGCTGACAATGTTAATAGCAAGTGTTTCTATAAGAGGCAATTTCCAGACAAGTTGAAGTCTTTGTAAAATCATTAATTAACTAAGTATTTTTATATATTAGATTAGAAAGTAATACTTTTCATTATCTAAAATAATAAAAGTATAATATGCTAGTTATACTGGACATCTTTCTAGACAACCTTCCGGGTGAAGCATAGGTCCTGGGTGCCTGCTGGCCGCCGGAGGGAAGCCGGGTCCCAGGTGCCAGAGGGAAGCCGGTGCTGGAAGCTGGGGAAAGGAAGGCCTACTCTTGCATGAATTTCATGCATCGGGCCTCTAGTATTTTATAATATATATGTTAGGAACATTTTTATATCTGTACTCGGGAAATTCTTAACAATGAATGCATTTAATGAATCTAAAATAACAAACCCTGCTGAGAAAACACAACAATATAGAAAGTAATACAGAAAGTACAGGTCTTGTAGGTCTCATTCCATTTCTAAAATTAAATGTGTTTGTTAAAGGTTGCATTCTTTTAGATGCTTAATATTTTGCTTTTTTTTTGTAGTACAATGTGAATAATCTTCAATTCACTCCCACAAAGAATTCATTCCTGAAAAACACTGCCTCTGTGTTTTATTAATGGAAACCATGGGCTTGGGGTTGACAGTTTTCAACCACTCCTACTGATAGGATTGATTTCAGGCTAAGACAGTAAAAGAGAATACCATTAATTTTTTCAAATGAAGTTTTCAAAGAAAGAAAGAAACATAAATATGTTTAAAATACAGATATTAAAAAATATACTCAGACATTACAGATGCAAGAAACTTCAGAGGTGCATATAAAGAGGCCCCAAACCAGAAGAATTAGAGTAGCATGCTGAGATAAGGTGTGAACAATACCACACAAAAAAGCCCTGCACTAAAACTTCTTCTGCTGGTTATTATTCTGCTTCCCTCTTCCAGATCCCTCTTAAGCCTGAACCTGGGATGAAGCTCTCTTTTTTTATATGCAGCATTATGAATTTTTTTTTTTTTTTTTTTATTAAGGTATTATCTGTATACATAGCTTATCATTGCCCCCCCCCCCCAATATATGCCCTCCCTCCCCAGAGTTTTGTGTCCATTGGCTATTCTTATATGCAAGCATACCAGTCCTTTGGTTGATCTCTTATCACCCCCAGATCTCCCTACCCCCCCCCCCGCTGTCATTTGACAGACTGCCTGTTGTTTTACTGTCACTATATCAATCTTTCTGTTCATTCGTTTATAATGATCTTTAATATCCATAAATGAGTGAGGTCATGTAGTGTTTCTCTTTCATTGACTGGCTTATTTCACTCAGCATGATGCTCTCCAATTCCATCCAAGTTACTGCAAATGATGAGAATTCCTTCCTTTTTATGGCAGCATAGTATTCCATGGTGTAGATGTACCATAGTTTTCTGATCCATTCATCTGCTGACGGGCACCTAGGCTGATTCCAAGTCCTAGCTATTGTAAATTGTGCTGCTATGAACATAGGGGTGCATATATCCTTTCTGATTGGTCTTTCTAGTTTCTTGGGGTATATTCCTAGTAGTGGGATTACTGGGTCAAATGGGAGTTCCATTTTCAGTTTTTTGAGGAAGCTCCATACTGTTTTCCACAGTGGTTGCACCAACCTACAATCCCACCAGCAGTGCACGAGGGTTCCTTTTTCTCCACAACCTCGCCAACATTTGTTGTTTGTTGTTTTGTTGATGTTGGCCATTCTGACAGGTGTGAGATGGTACCGCATTGTTGTTTTGATTTGCATCTCTCGGATAATTAGTGACTTGGAGCATGTTTTCATGTGCCTCTTGGCCTTCCTTCTGTCTTCTTTTGAGAGGATTCTATTTAGGTCCATTGCCCATTTTTTAATTGGCTCATTCATTTTCCTTTTATTGAGTTGTATAAGCTGTCTGTAGATGTTGGAGATTAAACCTTTATCAGTGATATCGTTTGCAAATATGTTCTCCCATACAGTGGGTTTTCTTGTTGTTTTGTTGATGGTTTCTTTTGACGTAAAAAAGCTTTTTATTTTGATGTAGTCCCATTTGTTTATTTTCTCTTTAGCTTCCATTGCCCTAGGGTTAGTATCAGTGAAGAAGTTCTTTAGGCATATGTCTGAGATTTTGCTGCCTGTGGATGCCTCTAGTATTTTTATGGTTTCCCGTCTTATGTTTAAGTCCTGTATCCATTTTGAGTTTATTTTTGTGTATGGTGTAAGTTGGTGATCTAGTTTCATTCTTTTACATGTATGTGTCCAATTTTCCCAACACCATTTATTAAAAAGACTGTCTTGACTCCATTGTATGTTCGTGCCTCCTTTGTCAAATATTAATTGAGCATATTGATTTGGGTTGATGTCTGGATTCTCTAATCTATTCCATTGATCAATATGTCTGTTCTTGTGCCAGTACCAGGCTGTTTTGAGAACAGTTGCTTTGTAATACAGCTTGAAATCTGGTATTGAGATTCCTCCTACTTTACTCTTATTTCTTAAGATTGCTGAGGCTATTCGGGGTCTTTTATTGTTCCAAATGAATTTTTGGAGAGTTCTTTCTAGGTCTGTGAAGTATGTCCATGGTATTTTCATGGGGAGTGCATTGAACTTATATATTGCTTTGGGAAGTATGGACATTTTGATGATGTTGATTCTACCAATCCATGAACATGGTATGTTCTTCCATCTGTTTACATCTTTCTCTATTTCTTTTTTCAGTGTCCTGTAGTTTTCTGCATATAGGTCTTTTACCTCCTTGGTTAAGTTTATTCCTAGGTAACTTAATTTTTTTGGTGCGATGGTAAACGGGATTGCTTTTTTAGTCTCTGTTTCTGTAAGTTCACTATTGGTGTAGAGAAATGCCATTGATTTCTTGGCATTTATTTTGTATCCTGCTACATTGCCAAATTCGTTTATTAAGACTATTAGCTTTTTGATGGAGTCTCTTGGGTTTTTTATGTACAATATCATGTCATCTGCAAATAGTGACAGCTTTACTTCTTCTTTTCCGATTTTGATGCCTTTTATTTCCTCTTCTTGTCTAATTGCGATGGCGAGTACTTCCAGTACTATGTCAAAGAGGAGTGGTGAGAGTGGGCATCCCTGTCTTGTTCCTGTTCTTAGAGGGAATGGTTTTAGTTTTTGCCCATTGAGCATGATGTTGGCTGTGGGTTTATCATATATAGCTTTTATTATGTTGAGGTATGATCCTTGTACTCCCACCTTGTTGAGAGTTTTTATCAGGAAAGGGTGTTGGATTTTATCAAATGCCTTTTCTGCATCGATAGATATGACCATATGATTTTTATCTCTCAATTTGTTTATGTGATGTATCACGTTTATTGATTTGCGAATATTGTACCATCCTTGCATTCCTGGTATAAAACCTACTTGGTCATGGTGTATGATCTTCCTGATGTACTGCTGGAGCCGATTTGCTAGAATTTTGTTGAGGATTTTGGCATCTATGTTCATGAGGGATATTGGCCTGTAATTCTCTTTCATTGAGTTGTCTTTATCTGGTTTTGGTATTAGGGTGATGCTGGCTTCATAAAAGGAGTTTGGCAGTGTTCCTTCCTCTTGAATTTTTTGGAAAAGTCTGAGGAGGATAGGTTTTAGTTCTTCCTTGAATGTTTGGTAAAACTCTCCTGTGAAGCCATCTGGCCCTGGGCTTTTGTTTGCTGGAAGCTTTTTGATGACTGCTTCAATTTCTTCCCAAGTTATTGGTCTATTGAGATTTTTAGATTCTTCCTGATTGAGTTTTGGAAGGTTGTATTTTTCTAGGAATATGTCCATTTCCTCCAGGTTGTCCTGTTTGTTGGAATATAGTTGTTCATAGTATTTTGTAACAATCCTTTGTATTTCGGCGGGGTCTGTTGTTATTTCACCTCTTTCATTTCTAATTTTGTTTATTTGGGTCCTCTCTCTTTGTTTCTTGGTTAGCCTGGCTAGAGGCTCATCAATCTTGTTAATCCTTTCAAAGAACCAGCTCTTGGTTTTGTTGATCTTATGTATTGTGTCTTTGGTCTCTATGTCGTTAATCTCCGCTCTGATTTTTATTATTTCCTTCCTTCTGCTTACAGTGGGCCTTTCTTGCTGTTCTTTTTCTAACTGTTTGAGTTGTAGGGTAAGATAATTTGTTACCATTCTTTCTTGTTTTTTGCAATAGGCTTGTAGGGATATGAACTTCCCTCTCAAAACAGCTTTTACTGTGTCCCATAGATTTTGGATTGTTGTGTTTTCATTGTCATTAGTTGCCATGATGTTTTTGATTTCTTCCTTGATTTCTCTGGTAACCCAGTCTTTGTTCAATAGCATGCTATTTAGTCTCCATGTGTTTAATTTCTTTGGCTTATTATTATTGTAGTTGATTTCCAATTTTATGGCACTGTGATCTGAGAAAATGCTTGATAAGATTTCTATCTTCTTGAATTTGAAGAGACTTTGCCTATGTCCCAATATGTGGTCTATCTTTGAGAATGACCCGTGTGCACTTGAGAAGAATGTATATTCTGTGGCTTTGGGATGAAATGTTCTGAAGATGTCAATTAATTCCATCTGGTCTAATACGTCATTTAGAATTGACGTTTCTTTACTGATTTTTTGTTTAGATGATTTGTCCAGAGGTGACAATGGAGTATTAAAATCTCCTACTATGATAGCATTGCTATTAATCTGTCCCTTAATGTCCTCCAGCAGTTTCTTTATGTATTTGGGTGCTCCCAAATTGGGTGCATATATGTTTACCAGGGTTATTTCTTCTTGTTGGATTACACCCTTTAGTATTATGAAGTGGCCTTCCTTATCTCTTGTTATGTCCTTCACTTTGAGATCTAGTTTGTCAGATATAAGTATTGCTACCCCAGCTTTTTTTTCGTTTCCGTTTGCCTGGAAAATCTTTTTCCATCCTTTCACCTTCAGTCTGTGGGCGTCTGTTTTTCTGAGGTGGGTTTCTTGTAGACAGCAGATGAATGGGTTTTGCTTTCTTATCCATTCTGTTACCCTATGTCTTTTAATTGGAGCATTTAAACCATTTACATTTAAAGTAATTATTGAAAGGTAGGTATTTGATGCCATTTTTATTCTATCCCCCTGTGTTCCTTCTTCACTTCCTATTTCTTTATTATTACAGTAGACCCTTTAGCATTTCTTGCATTGCTGGTTTGTTGGAGATAAATTCCTTTAGTCTGTTTTTGTCGGTGAAGCTCCTGATTACACCTTCAATTTTGATTGACAGCCTTGCGGGGTACAGTATTCTTGGGTTCAGACCCTTCCTTTGCATGACTTTGTATATGTCATCCCATTCCCTTCTGGCCTGATGAGTTTCTGTTGAGAAATCAGTTGCTAGTCTGATGGGGTTTCCTTTATATGTAACTTTCTGTCTCTCTCTGGCTGCTTTTAAGATTCTGGTTTTGTCGATGTTTTTTGCCAGTTTAATTATAATGTGTCTGGGTGTTGATCTTTGGGGGTTCATTTTGTTGGGGACCCTTCGAGCATCTTGGATTTGTGTTGGTTTTTTCTTCTCTATCTCAGGAAAGTTTTCTGTCATTATTTCTTGAAATACTTTTTCCATATCTTGCTCAGTTTCCTTTCCTTCTGGAACCCCTATTATTCTAATATTGTTTTGTTTTGTATTGTCCCAAAGCTCCCTTAGGCTCTCCTCCTGTTTTTTAATTTTTTTTTCTAGCAACTGCTGTAATTGGGTATTTTTTTCCATTTTGTCTTCTAGCTCACTGATGCGGTCTTCTGCTTCATCTAGTCTACTTTTGATGCTTTCTATTGAGTTCTTCATAGTAGCGATGTCATTTTTCATTTCTTCTTGGGTCACCTTCATTTCCTCTTGGGTCACCTTCATTTCCTCTTGGGTCTTCTTCATTTCCTCTTGGGTCTTATTCATATTGTCAAATTTGTCTTCCATTCTTTTTAGCCAACTTATGATCATTACTCTGAATTCTTGCTCTGGTAGGTTGCTTGCCTCTAACTCGTTTACTTCATTTTCTGGTGATGGTTGATTTTCTTTCACAGGCGGGTTGTTTCTTAGTCTCCCCATGCTCTCTCTTTATAGGGTGCCTGGTAACGTAGTTCTCTCCCTCCTGCTTTGATTTAAAGGCACAAAATACAACACAACCAGGTACAACACACAAGGCACTGGACAGAAATGTGTTTGCAATATTAATATCCTCCAATAAAGTTGTCTAGAACCCAGATAACAAGAACATACAATCCAATAAAAAGAATAAGCAAACCAATCTTACACACACACAAAAAAGCATAAACCTTTGATATAGTTAGCATTCAACATACAACAACAAAGGGGTAGAGAGAAGGCTTTTTTTTTTTTTTTTGGTGGGGGGGCAGTGGCAAGGTAGGTGTGAATGGGATTGGAGCAGGGGGTTGGGAATTATATATACACAGGACAGGTGAAAATTTTGGAGAGGGTAAACAGAAAGAGTAAGGAAAATCTATAGCAGTAAAGGGTTAAGATAAGCAGGACACCAAAGGTAAAGGGTTAGGAATAGAGAGATGTCATAAAGGTAGGTTTGAGATAGAATAGAGCGTTGGAGAAGGCAAGGTATGAATAGTTTTTAGAATAATAATCCCGCAGGAGGAAATAGAGAAAAAAGGAAATAGAGGAAAAAGGAAAAAAGAAAAAAAAAAATAGAAAGCAAAAAAAAAAGGATTATAATATGACACTTAAAAAGTAGTAATAAAAATAAACAAAAGAAAATAAGATAAAAAAGATAAAAAAGGTAAAATAGTAGTAGTAATAATGTTGATTACCTATAAAAATGAATTAATTAAAAAGGTAAAATCTAGTGATGGCAGATGAAAAAAATTTCTTGAGTGAACTTTGCAATTAAAGTAGGTAAAAAACAAAAATTCAACAGTTAAAAAAATAAAAATTGAAAATTAAAAATTAAACAAAATTTGCAGTAATGAAGGTCATTCACTTTCTGTGTTGCTATGTCTCGCACGCCTGTTCCCAGTCTGGGCGGTAGTGGCAGTTCACTGTGTTTCACCGTTCCTCCGTGTTGATTACAAGACCTGATTTTTAAGCCAATCTAGAGACCCTATGTGCTTTAGCCTCTGGGTGGCAGTGTTTCTGGATGACTTCCAGGACTCTAAAGCCTTTCTAGCTTTTTCCTCTTCTCTGTGTCTTTGATGGCTGGGGGTGGGGCGGTCCGGAGCTGGCTGCACTCCCCTGCAATTCCGCGGCCACCTCCCGGACTCAGATCCAGCTGTGCTGCTCCCCAGATATCCCTAGTCTTAGGAGCCCTGTCCACAGACAGGCGCGCCTCCAGCTGAGAAGTAAATCCACGACCAGTCCCTCAGCCTCTGTGCGCCGCGGGAGCTGGTGCGCAGGGGGGGGGGGGGGTGTTGCTGCGCCGAGTGGAACTCGGTCAGAACTACCGGTCCCAGTCCCTCAGCCTCCGTGCGCCGCGGGCGCTGGTGCGCAGGGGGGGGGGGGGTGTTGCTGCGCCGAGTGGAACTCGGTCAGAACTACCGGTCCCAGTCCCTCAGCCTCCGTGCGCCGCGGGCGCTGGTGCGCAGGGGGGGGGGGGGTGTTGCTGCGCCGAGAGGAACTCAGTCAGAACTACCGGTCCGAGGGGAACTCACCCTCCGGATCGCTGCGAAATCTGAGCTCCTCTGAGATCAAGGGTTCGCGCCGACTATGTTCATTTGGTGTTCCTTGGGGCTGGGGATAATCAGGCCTCCGACACTCGAACCTCCTCCCTTCCAAGATGGCGAGATTTCCCGTCCGCGCCGGCAAGTATCTCCGGCAAGGGACCCAGCTGTGGGTGTTCAGCTGCTGGTGGCTCCCTAATCAGCAGACCCCAAATTTCCTCTGGTGTTTGCTAGTCTCCTGGCTTGTTGACGCGCACTCCTAGCGCGATCCTCAGCTGCTTTCTCTCTCTTCCTCGGGACAAGACTCAGAAACCGCCCATCTGCTCTTCCGCCATTTTCTCCTCCAGCATTATGAATTTTTTAAAAAATACCTTTTGGTATTATTTGGGAAGGATAGGCATACAGCACACCTCCATTTATCAACATTCATTAATTAACTTGAATTAATTCCGTATCTCTTTAATACTTTTTAAATAAAAAATATAAATAATGAAAATAAATGTTGAAAATATAAGGTACCAATTCTCTATAATCTCTTTCAAAGGAGAGAAGCAGAGGAAACATTCTATGAGACCACTCTTATACTAATACCAAAACCACAAAAGGAAATTATAAGAAAACTTCAGACCATTATTTCTCATAGACACAGATTTTTAAAAAATCCTCAACAAAACATTATCAAACCAAATTTAACAATACATTAAAGGAATCAAATACCATGATCAAGTGGATTTATCCTGGTAGGTAAGGCTGTTTCATCAATTAGTTACCAATTAATTGTAACTTATCACATTAACAAACTAAAAATAGAAAAATTATATAATTATATCAATAAATGCAGAAAAAACATTTTATAAAATCCAAACCTATTCATGATAAAAAAAACTCTCAGCAAATTAAAAATAGATGCAAACTCTTTCAAACTTTATAAAAAATATTAACAAAAAGCACATGGCAAACATTGTATTTGATGGTGAGAAACTTTTCCACTAATCTTTCTTACTAATGTGAGGTGTAAGACAAGTATGTCCCCTCAGAAATTCTTAGCCATTGCTAATGCAATAAAGCAGACAAAAATAAAAGGTATACTTATAAGGAAGGAAGCAATAAAACGGTCTTTGTTCACAGATAAAATGATCATGTATGTAAAAAAAAAATCTAAAAGAACTAACAAAAAAAACCTTGGAACTAACATTATAACAAGTTTTCAAGATTAATATATAAAAGTCAATCACTTTTATATATATTATCAGTAAACAAGTGGAATTTGAAATTAAAAACACAATGCTATTTATATTGGCACAAGAAAGGTAAATACTTAGGTACAAGTCTAACAAAATATGTAAAAGTTCTATAGGAGGAAAACTGATTAACAAAATCAAGGAACTAACTAAATAGAGAAATATTTCATGTTCATGGACAGGAAGACGCGGTATTGTTAAGATACCAGTTCTTCTCAACCTGACCTATAGAGTGAATGCAATCCTAATCAAAGTCCCAGGAAGTATATCAGCTAACTGATTTTAAAGTTTATATGGTAGGAGAAAAGGCTCAAAATAGCCAAGACAATATTGAAGAAGAAGAACAAAGTTGGATGACTGACACTACTTAACTTCAAGAGTTACTATAAAGCTACAGCAATCAAGGCAGTGTGGTGTTGGTGAAAGACTAGACAAATAGCTGAGAAATAGAGAACACAATAAGAGCCCAGAGAGAGACAGACATATAGTTAAAGAACCTTTAATAAAGGAGTAAATGCTATGCAGTAGAACAAAGATAGTCTTTTCAACACAAGGGATTGAAAGAAGACACAGACCTTATACCTTTCACAAAATTAAAGTCAAATGGATCACAGACTTAAATGTAAAATAAATAAATAAAAAACTATAAAACTCTTAGGAAATAACATAGGAGAAAATTTACATGGCCTTGTTATGGCAAAGAATTTTTAGTTATAATACTAAAAGCTCAATTCATGAAAGAAATAATTAAGCTAGACTTCATTAAAATAAAAACTGCTGGTCTATGATAGACAATGTCAAGAGAATGAGAAGACAGAGTGTGAGAAATTATTTACAAAAGACACAGCTGATGAAGGACTGTGATCCAAAATAAAAAACCTGATTAAAAAATGGGCCACCAGTCTTAATAGACACTTCACCAAAGAAGATATGCATATGGCAATTAATATTAGACTATGGGCTTTAAGTGATTATTACATGTCAATATAGTCTTGTCAATTGAAAAAAAAGAAAGAAGAAAAGAGAAAATATGAAGTATCAAGCCAGGAAAATATACTCAGCATGGGCATGAGTCTGTAGGAGCTGAGCAAAGCTGTTGAGGCCAGGACCTTGTGGACACAATCATTCACATGGTCACTAAGAGCTGGAGCCAACTCAATGGCACGTATAACACAGAGAACCTATCTGGTGTTCTGGGGGGAAAAAGTCGGGGAGAAATAGGTTGGCACGAGATTTAAATAAAGGGAGTTATAAGAAGGTAGAATGAAGAACAATTACTCTCACATTGAAAATTTCAACTACTTCATAATTTGTTATTGTCACTCATGCTCCATGTCACAGAACAGAAGACCCTTATGTTTTTTTCAGCCATGACCTCTTGGGAGTTTTGGAACGTATATGTGGTGAAATATGTTTTTCTATATTAATTGATGTATTTTTTAGTCCTGGTTACCCCAGGAAGCATATCATTTTACCCCATGTTCTTTCCTCTCACTCAAGCAGAATTCCTATTATTTCAAGACAAGAATTTCATCATAGAAAATAATTTTTTAAAGAATTGAATTATTGTTCTGCTGCTTTGAAATAACTTTGTTAAACTCCTGGTAGAAAAAATAATAATTTTCATAGCAAAGGCTTCTTGAGTTTCAAAAATTGAAACTTTGGATCTCCAAAACTGTGATGGATTCACGGTAAAACAACAAATTTGAGGGGGGGGGGAATAAAGATCATTAATATACCTCACCCCAAACTATATAAAAAAAAATCTTTGGACAGAAAAAATAAGGAAAGAAGTTGCTTAGAAAGTAATCTTTAACTTTTTTGTCCCTTACAAGATAGAAATCTTAGGATGGCTGGAGATTTCAATGAGCTAGAAATTAAATAAAATTAGAAATTAGCTAGAATTTTTGGAAATGAAAATAACTATAGCTGAAAGAAAATAACTAAAAATACAATTTTAAAAATCAATAGAGCAATTAAAATGATACCTTGGGAATATTCATAGCATTCCTACCTATAAGAATCAGAATTTGGAAATAATGCAAAGCCCTATTAATTGATAAATGAATAAATAAAAAGTCATATAACCACATATAGAATTATTATTCCATAATAAAAATGAATAAAATACCAATACCTGCTACAACACGGATGAACCTCAAAAACATAAGTGATAAAAAGCCAGACACAAAAAGACTTATGATTCCATTTATGTGAAATATTCTGAAAAGGTAAATTTAAACAAGCAATATTTTTAAAAATAAAGAATTTAAAGAAGCAAAAAAAAAGCATATTTGTGGTTGTCTGTGACTACAGGGGTTGGAATTAGGCTTAATAAAAAATGAGATTGAGGGAAATTGGGGGAGTAATGGAAATGCTCTTAAAAAATGGATTGTGATTTGTGAAATATAATGAACATCATAAAATAAAGAACAAAAATAGGTATGGAGACCAAAAAAACATCAAACAGACTGTCAAACCTCAGTGGGAAAACAGGAGAGGGGAGTAAGAGATCAACAAAGGACTTGTATGCATGCATATAAGCATTAACCAATGGGCACAGGCCCTAGTGGGGTGAGGGCATGTGCTGGGGGCTGTAGGAGATTAATGGGGGGGAAAGAAGACATATGTAATATTATATGTAATACTTTAAACAATAAAAAAATTGATTGTGGTATGTCTACACAACTCTATAAATTTACAAGAAATTATCAAAATACACCTTCTTTTTCTTGCACTAAACCCTATCTCCAGTGAGCCTTTGCACCAAGCACTGCCTATCACTGTACCACTTTCAAGAAGACTCCCTTTCCACCCTAGCTAAAAGGCAATTCTAAAATATTTGCAAGTTGAAAAAATTGTTTTTCATGAAACAGACATGCTCTTCGTTATGCAATAGAAGGACATTCTTAAATGAGTCTCTTGATTCTACTATAAGCTTGTGGTGCCTTGATTCCTGATAAATTTCAACAGTTTCTCATCTTACTTTTTCCTCCTTGCTTTTTCTACTGTTGGTGCAAATATCAACACAATAAAAAAAATTTAATTATGGGAATCATTTTGACCTCACAGACCTTCCAAAAGGGGCATAGGGTTCTTTAGAACACACTTGGAGAGCCACTTTACTAGAAGGAAAGATAATAAAGGAGGTAGTTTAATGCATGTATTCAGCCAAATAGATAAATTGGATTATGCAAAAGAAAAATCATAGTGACATGATCTGGTAAGAAAAACAAATTGTGATGACATTTTCAGAACCAAGATTGGTGATTATCTGAGTAAAAATTTATTTTGTGTGATTTTTGAGAGCCAAGAAGTAGTCTGGATACCAAGATGTTAGAATTTCTGAGACACTAAGCAAGTTTATAATAACATTTAGAATCTATATAATTTTTTAAAAGACATATGCCATAAACACACACAAAAAATATTTTTAAGAAAAGACCAAACAATTCCTTGTTTTGAATGGTCCTCAGCAAACTATACTACTATTTTTCTTCATTTAGCAAAAACTAAAGTCAATAAAGGAACACAAAGTAAAAACTAGGAAAAAAATAGAAATAAAATCAATGCAAATAGTGCAGAAAATGAAGAATACTATCGACTTTTTCTAGAAGATTTTATATTTTGTATGACATTTGCTACTAGACACTAAGATTACCATCGATCTCAATATTTACCCAATAAACTTGGAAATCAAATTTTCTGCCTGGCATAAATGTAATCAGCAAATATTAATTGAGTACTGATTATGCTAGGACCAGACACAGTAATAAAACGTAGAGTCTAGCTGCAAGAACAAACCTTCATATGTGACACAATATTATTATAAAATGGTCCTGAGATATTGATTGCTCTTTACAATAAAAAGAATTCAAATGGCATTAAATTCAATCCTGAGACTAAAGATCTCCTTGCTCAGAAATTATACACCTGTAAGCTGCAGACTAAATATAGCTCATGGGCTTATCTTGTTTGGCCCATGTCATATAGCATTTTTGTTTTAATAAAATCCAGATTTCTGACTACTCTTGAATAACTGCAATATGTCACAAACAGGCTTACATTTTCACATGACAATTGGCACGCAGTTCACCCCAAAAACACCCTTCCCCTCCCCCCCCACACATACACACTTCCTATTCTTCCTCTATTGGCAACCCCTATTCTGGCCTTTGAGACCCTTAGCTACTCCCAATCTTGATGGAAGGGAGTAGTCAGAAAGTGGGGAGATATTTAGCTATTTTTTTTAATTTCCCACTGTTGTTGACACCAAAGCAAAACTAACAAAAAAAGAGTCCTTAAAAAACCTCAAACGTCCTCATTTTAAATATAAGAAGGCAGGAAGAAAGCTGTGGGAATCTGCATTTCTCCCCTGTGATGAATTTGAGAGAAGAGAAACTCTAGTTTGAAGCAATTAATAATAAACATAAAAAGGTAGATAAATCAACTAATATTTCCATATGGCCAACCATGTGCAAAACTTGGTGCCAAATATGTTAGGGGGCCAAAGCAGAAGCCTATGGCCAGATAAATTCATGGTCATGAGTTCCAAATCATGAGAAGCAGACACCGGAGATACATACACCAAGCATTACAGGCCCTAACTCCAAATATACTGTAGTCAAATTCTGAGGAACTGAGGGTCAGGGCTTCAACATCTAAATCTGCAAGTTGGGTGGAACACAATTCATCCCATCACAATAACCAAAGAAGGGCCCCTCTTGCCTGGACTGAGGTGGTACTATAAAGATTATTGTAAGAGCTTGTGAAATTCAGGTAGTACATAATCAACATACAACATCTGCCTGGTGTGAGACTGACTGTCCAAGACACTATATATGAGGACTAGCCACCATGTAGTAATGTTAAACTTCCACAGAATAATGAGACAGTTAAAAGCTGGAAATCTGGATGGGGAGGAAGATGTTTCACAAGTCAAGTAAACCCCCTAAAATATTTAGAGTAAGCATCTATAGACTTTACATAAGGGACCAATACTATATATATATATATATATATATATATATATATATATATATATATATATCCTAATATATAAAAACCCTGAGTCCATCACATCCACAACTACGGGGAGGTTCTACCAACCAGAAGTCAGTCCCACAGTCAGCACTGGGTTGCCATGGTGACCCAGCACTGACTGCTGAGGGGACTGCAAATCAGGCCTGGAGAGAGGCCCAAAGAGAGAAGCAGTGTCTGATCCACAGCCTCTGTGGCAGCTGTTGATCATTGGAACACACACAACAACAACAAACAAACTTAGAACACACATACACACAACAACAGCACAAATCAAATGAGGGAGCATAATTATAACCTTTCTGTGCACACATTTTTTTTTTCTTTATGCTAAATGTCTTAGGTATTGTAGTTGAAAATCTCTTTAAAATTAAAACTTGGATTTTTTCATGTTGAACTAAAACAACAGACTCATATGTTGAGGGGTACATTTTTAAGAAGAAGTAGCTAATGTTAGGACCAGTGAACGATACGATGGTGAGATCATCAAATCAAACTGGGGTTGGGTAAGAGACCTGGGAGAACGCCTCTGCCGCTGTTTGCCATCATCTCCACAGGTCCGGGCTCGTGGAGCCATTACAATTTTATTGTGAACCCACAACGGAGAATATTATTGGTAACTTAAAATCATCCAAATACATGTTAAAGCTGCATAGATATAAAAAGAGCAGAACAAACACTACAAGCATAGTTGAACACCATGGTACCCAGAAGTCAGGTTGCAAGCAGCCCTCCTCCCCAGGCCTTTACCACCCAGAACCAGACCTTCCAGCTGAAGGAGACTGTTTTTAATTTGGCTTTATTTATTTGTTTATTTATTTGTTTATTTATTTGTTTGTTTATTTATTTATTTATTTTTCAATGGTATAAACTCACATATTCTTTTATTTTAGAAATCAGCAATGCATGTTAGATTTCGTCCAATGCCATTTTAAAAACTGTTGAGACATCACATACATTTTTCTCCTTTGAGCTATTATTAATATGGTACATCATATTAATATATTCCCAGATATTAAACCATTACTGCATCTGTGGGGTGAATTCTACTTTGCTTAATATAATTAGTCCAGCAATACAAAGTTTACAGTCTTTTATTCACAATTACAAAGTTCCAAACTCTTTGAAAGCCAAAAACAGCTCATCTGGTAACAAAACTTGATCTGATCTGATGTGGGATTATATATGGACCTTTTCTTTTTCCTTAATTTTTATTGTTTATGCTATTATAGATGTCCCCATTTTCCCCACCTTCATCCACCTCTTCTCCGCCCTTGCTCTTCCTTCCCACTGCCTTTTCAAATTTTGACTTTGACTTGGTTTATTGTGGGAATTTGGGGTTTGTTATTGCTGATGTTTGGGGTGTGGGGGTAAGATAATAAACAATAAAATCAGAACAAAACCAAGGAGCAAGAAACTCATTACTTGGTACCATCTATTATACTACAACACATTGATAACCAATACAAGAGAAAATTAGGATTCCCATTTTGCTTCTATCTTTCCTTTAAAAAGAATAATCTTCAAACAAAAAGTATATAATAAACATTTTCAAATATAGAATTGAAATCCAAAATTGGTGACATGATAGTTGAAGAGCTACTGTCCAGTTAATTAGTTTTTTGTTTAAGTTCAAGTGGATCTAACGAGAATGAATTATATATCTGCACAGTAAAGGGATTTGCTGGCGCAATTCAGGATAGGCATCAGCATTTGAGACATAGTAGTGAATAAAAGAGATGTCAGAAGACTGAAGATTAGCAAACAAATGTTCCATTTTTTAAATATATTTTCTGGAAATGACAGACTTCAAAGTTTATTTCAAACCCTGGCCCAAAAAAATAATAATAACTTGAAGAAATCAATAATAGGGTGTGTGAACATTTATGTGAAATGGCTAGAAGCCAGTCAGGCCTTATGAAGAATAAATCATGCACTTTCACCTAATATCTTTTTCTGATAGCCAGGCTGGCATGAAATATTATATTTGGGTTGTAGCAAGTCATTTGAAATTTTTAATAATAAACTTACTCATTAGGAGAAAATTGATATGGATAATATTATAAGTGAGTGAATTAATAGCTAGATGAATATGGAGAACCAAAGGGTGTCGGTTAATAGATCAAATTCTATCTATAATAAATTATCTATTTTAATGCTTTCACCAACATTTGTATGAAAATTTTGACAATCTGCTTATAAATTTTACAAATAAAAATAAATTGGAGAAATAAGTAATATGCTTAAGGGCATAATCAAGATCCAAAACATGCAGCCTATACTAAAATAACTTTAGGAAGATAAAAATAATTCTTGAAGGAAACATCTAAAATACTACCTACAGATTCCAAAACACAAGTACATAAATGCAAAATTAAGGAAACATAACTAAGTTTTACCCTCTGCTAAGATTCTTGCCTACAACCTCAGAGCAACACTATCTCCCTAGTAACCCAAGGAGGGGGAAAGAGAGTGTTCTAGACCTTTAATAAGATGTGTGAAAAGGACCAGAAGCAAATTATGCTCTTTGTGTTGAGGAGCCAGCAAGCAACTTAGCTGCAGTAGAGCCAGAAGCCTGAAGGTAAAGAATAGATTGACAGATCTCAGAGGAAAAGAGAGTGGAGAGAACAGGAAGAGATCAACCAAAGAATATACAGTATATGCATATATGCATAGCCCATGCATATAGACAATAATGTGGTGACCGAGGGTGGGTGGGAGCAGGATGGAGGAGGCTGGGGGGGGGATAAATAGAGGACATCTGTAATAGAGTCAACAATAAAATAAAAAGAGTAATAAGGAAAGAGGAGTGAGACTAGAGGGAGGAACTGACAACGGGCTGGGAGTAACTGTTAGGACAGGAAGCGGGCAAACAGCAAAGAGACTTGAGAACAAGGGAAGCAGTCATGCCAATACCATCACAGCTTTTTAATGCTTCCTGCTGCCCTGTGTGTTAGAAACTGAATGGAAGGATTGGGGCATGAATCCGCTAAGAATGCTGTCATTACCATCCAGGCAAACTGGACGTTCTTAGTGACAATGGAAACACGCAGTAAGCACGTGTTATACTCAAGGAGACGTGGATAAGTCTTCTCCCTGGTGCCCTGTGGGGCTGGCCACTTCAAAAACAAAAACAAAAAAACTTTTAATAGAAAAATTGAGTACAAGATATTGTGTGAGGCATTTTGGAAGAAACAAAAACAGTAGGCCCCTTTATCCATGGGGTGGAAATATCCTAAGACACCACCCCCCCCGTGGGTGCCTGAAGCTGTGGATGGTACTAAAACCTATCTACAATTGTTTTTCCTATCCATACACACCTATGATAGAGTTTAACTTAGACAATAGGCACAGTAAGAGATTAACAACAATAACTAATAATAAAATAGAACAATTATAATAATATACATAATCACAGTTAGTTATGTGAATGTGGCCTCTCAAAGTATAGAGTGTCCCCCAAAAAAATCTATACAGACCTTGAATAATGATAAAGGCAGTGTTTCTAAAAATATATCTCATTTTCAAAATTGAGCTATCAGTCGTGAAAGTGTATACATTTTTGAGGGACTCCCTATACGCCATTGTCCTATACTCACTCACCATCTTCCTGTGATGATGGGGGATGAGGCAATGTCGACGCAATGAGATGAAGTGGAGTGCACAATTTAAAACATAAATTGTTTGCGGCTGAAATTTTCCATTTAAGATTTTCAGACTGCAGGATGCTGTATAAGCAAGACACCAACTCTGCCTTAGGAGCTAAAAAATGTGCCAGACGCTTTCATGCACATAGGCTCCAAGGCAACATCCGTATCGTTCAATGAGCAGCAAAAACACAGTGCTAGGGATCCTTAGAAAACAGCCAGACCCTGTCTCTGGGCTTCAGAGGGGGACTTCTTGGAGGAAAAGGCACATAGCAGCTAAGTTGGCAGTCCCGGCCTTCCCTCAATACGAGACAGCCTACAATGTGAATAATACTGAAAAACCCTCAAACCACGGAAAAATTATTATTTCTTCTGTCTGCCCTCCAGATCCTCTTCCATCCTTTTCCACCGTTCTTCTCACTGGGAGTCTGGCCTGAGCGCACTGCAGCCCATGTCAAGTCAACCTGAGGCAGCAGCGGGCAGCAGAAGGCAGGAGGACATGAGGTAAGAGTCCTTCGTGCTCCAATCTCCTCCCTGCCAGACCGTCCAGATTATCTGTGTCTGTCTTCCCAAGGCCAGCTCCTGTCCTAGGACCCTCTCGCTCTACCTCTCTCACCGGAAGTGGGTCCATTCCCTTCCCTTCCCCCCTTTAGCCTGGGAAGGCCAAGACTCCCAGGTGATGCCAGCCCTGAGGAGCTGTACTCTCCCCATAGTATTCAATGAGTCCTGCCTACACCTTTATAAATTGTCCTTTTGTTTTTATTTTTGCTAATTCTCACCTGAGGATATATTTCCATTGATTTTTAGAGAGAGTGGAAGGGAGAGGGAGAGACAGAGAGAGGGAAGCATCGACGTGAGAGAGACACATCGATTGGTTGCCTCACGCACGCACCCCAACCAGGGCCAGGGACCCAGCCTGCAACTGAGGTCTGTGCCTTTGTCTGGAATCAAACCCAGGACCCTTCATTCCAAAGGCCGATGCTCTATACACTGGGTCAAACTAGCTAGGATAAATTGTCCTTTTATTAAGCCCTGCTCGGTTACCCAGTTTAAGCATGCCATCTTTTTCCTGGTAAGACCCTGGCACATACCTTCTGGATATCATATTCATATTGCTGAAAATTCTCATCAAGCCTCAAAATATGAGTCTTTGCTTATGGAAAATGAAATAGTAGAGGTTTAAGACCCCAATCTGACTCTATAAGGATTCTTAGGAAGGAGGTGGGTTTAGGCAATCGGAAGAAACAGGCACAAGGTCTCACCTTAGCCATAACAATGGGAACTTAGGGAATGCAATTCAGAATTGGAAGGACAGAGGTGAAGTAAACATATCAACAAGGTAAATAGTTCCCGCCTTCGCACTAATGGACCAAGCTAAAGACAAGTGACGCCCTACCCTGCCAGGGTATAGAGAAAATGGCAGTCTTTTCACCCGCGCTTAAGAAGCATGACCCATGGTCCCTGCCGCTGCTGCCACCACACGCTCACTGTCCCAGAGGAGGCGACCACAGACCAAGCAAAATCTCAGGCCTGTGGTAACAGAAATACAATAAAGTAGGCTTCCACATTTGTTGGCATTTGCTACTTGCTTTAGTAGAACATTGCAAAGACAGCTTCGACATTATTGGTAATAGTACTTCTTAGTATGGGGAGAATCATGTGCTTATTTTATTTCTTTTTTTCCCACTCCGTCTGACCTCACCATTTGTCTCTCAGCACTCAAAACCTCAAAGTCGGGCCTGCAGGAGACTCCACAGGAAATTGGAGAGAGCAGACGAGGTTCACATCCCTGCACAGCACAGCCAACAATTTACAATTACGGATCAGACCTCCCTCTGCCATTTCACTTCCAAGGCATTTTTCAATGGTTTCAGCTTCCTGAGCTCCAGCCACCCATCAGATCGCAGGGTCTCCTCCCTCCTCCCACCGCCTTCTCTTCTCTAGCCTGCATTCCAGAGGGCCTCGCATTGGTAATCAAACACATTATTAAGGTAGGTTTCCAAAAAAAAGAAAGTTCTCTTCTTGAGATGAACTCTCTGCATTAGCTTATTAAAGTAAGACAGTGTTTTCTCCCTAACACAGCTGTCCTTTGTAAATGGAATGCCTTTTAATGTGCATATTTTTAAATATTTTTTTATTTATTTCAGAGAGGAAGGGAGAGGAAGATAGAAACATCAATGATGAGAGGGAGTCATCAATTGGCTGCCTCCTGCGCGCCCCCTACTGGGGATCGAGCCCACAACCTGATATGTGCTTTTGACCTGAATCAAACCTGAGACCCTTCAGTCCACAGGCTGATGCTCTATCCACTGAGCCAAACCAGCTAGGACTTAATGTGCAGATTTTACGATCTTCTGCTTACAGATACCATCAGTCTCTAAACCATAGGTTTATGGATGAAGAAAATTTTTTGGAGACTTCCCTCCTGCGATAAGGACCTTTAGATTTCAGGGTTTAGGATATTCAACTCACACTCCCTTTCATAGCACAAGGCAAAGGTTGCACAACACAGTCTGACCCCGGCTGGCAGGCACAACTAGTGCTGAATGCTTCAGACCTCTTGGCAGAGCTGCTGCGCACAGCGGATGCTCCATAAATACTGATTGATTCTGGCTCCAGTGGTCCAGAGAGCGCACACAGAAACAACCAGTTTTGAAAAGAAACTTGAGTTGCAGGCTAATAGGAAATATTCAAGTAGATTCTGACTAGGGAAATCTTGTTCTGGAACAAATTGAATGCAGTTTTCACTTTTTTGATTTTTAATTTTCAAACTAGTATGGACTGATGTCTCCCCGCCCCTCTCCCTCCACACAAAAAAAATTCATATGTTGAAGTTTTAACCCCCGATACCTCAGAAGGTGACGATTTGGAAATAGAGTCTCTAAAGGGGTAATTAAAGTGATGCCATTACGGTGGATCCCAATCCAGTATGACTGGGCTCTTCACAAGAAAGGGAGATTAGGACACAGACAGGCACAGAGGAAAGACCATGTAAAGAAACAGGGAGAAGGTGGCAAAATTCCCACATTTAAAAAGAAGTTATTTTGCCCAGCTGGTGAGGCTCAGTGGTCGAGCATTGACCCACACTCCAAAAGGTCCCCAGTTCGATTTCCCCCTCAGGCTATCTGCCCAGGTTGTGGGCTCAATCCCCTACAGAAAGCAATGATGTTTCTCTTTCATCGATGTTTCTGTCTCCCTATTCCTCTCCCTTCCCCTCTCTCTAAAAATCGGTAAAAAAAAAATATATATATATATATATATATATATATATATATATATATTAAAAGCATGTCTAAAAAGAAGTTATTTTATTGTAAAATAGCAAATTTAGAGATAAATGTAACCTATCAGTGCCTACTACTTGACACAGAGATGGTCTCTCTCTCTCTCTCTCTCTCTCCCTCTCTCTCTCTCTGAAAAAAGAAAATATATTTGTTAGTGGGCCAATTTAAGCACGCTATAAATGTGAGCTAATATTTATTGAGCCAAGTAATGTGCTAAGCACTTTACATACATTATCACATTTATTCTGTACAATAATCCTATGAACAGACACTATTAGAAACTTTATTTTATTCATCAGAAAACTGAAGCCCAAAGCAGTTACATGGTTTCCCCAGGATTACACACCAAATTAGTCAGTAAACCTAGCATTCTCCCTCAAAACATCTGATTCCCACATGCCCACTAACAATCTGTTTAATTCTCCCTGTTCTTGGTTGTGTTTGGATTTTATTTTGTTTTCAGGAAGTGAGGATCCAGGCCACCATAAAGTTTTTATAACCCTAGAGAAGAGCTTTGATGTGGAGAAAATAGCTATAAAAAAGCAACATGCTGTCAAAAGATATGCAGTAGACCCTTGAACATCACAGGTTTGAACTGTGTGGGTCCACATTTTTTTTATTAAATATTATAAATGTATTTTCTCTTCCTATTATTTCTTATGACTTTCTTAATAACATTTTCCTACCTTACTTTATTATAATAATATAGTACATAATACATATACAAAATATGTGTTAATCAAATCTTTATGTTATTGGTAGGCCTTTTGGTCAACAGTAGCCTACTAATAATTAAGTTTTGAGGGAGTCAAAAATTACATGCAGATATTTCACTGTGTGGAAGGTTGGCACCCTTAACCCCTGCATTCTTCAAGGGGTAACTGTATATAGACTAGAAGAAAGGGAATGATTTCATGGTATGATATTCCCACTACTTTGGATCATGTATCTCATTTTCTCAGCCTTCTTCAAGTACTACCCACTGAGCAGAACTGGGATTCTCAACACGTGAGCGTCAGGCAGCCACTTGCATCCTGAACACTCCAGGAACTGTTCTGACCACGTTTTCTTAGTGGGATTTGGTAGTGCCGTTGCAATGTTAAAGAAAGGCACCCCTAACCACTCTACATTAACAAGGGAGCCCTCAGTGCCCTCCTCACGGCCCACTCATAAACCCACATGACACCATTGAGCAACAATGAGCTTCTTCCACTGCTGATGGCCCACAACAGTTCATTTTACTCACAATCATGAATCTTAATATACGTACTGGCTGGTGTGGCTCAGTGGCTGAGTGTTTACCTATGAACCAGGAGGTCACAGTTCAATTTCCAACAGGGCACACATGCTTGGGTTTTCGGCTCCTTCTTCCGTGTGGGGTGTGCAGGAGGCAGCCAATCAATGATTCTTTCTCATTATTGATGTTTCTATCTCTGTATCCCTCTCCCTTCCTCTCTAAAATCAATAAAAATATTTTTTAAAGAAAGAAAAACAATATCCACTCAAAGTACCATGTGTTGATCTTATTTCATTCATCTATTGAAACCTTTACATAGTTTCTATCTTGGGGTTCTGCTCCTCCCAATGGTCTTGACGACCAATCTAAAAACCCACTCCAACACTACATTCACTTATGGATCATTGTGGTGTTAGTACACAGCTGGATGTTTCAGCTGGGTCCTTCTGATTATCTCTGTGTTCTTTTTTTCTCTTATTCATCTGGACCCATATTATTTCTTTAACTGTATTCTAAAGCAAAGTCCCATATTATATTCCAATTCGTATGAGGCTAATTAATAAATGTCTTTTACACCGATTTTTCTAGTAAAACTAATCTATATAAACAAGCATGGAAAAAACTGGTAAATTCTGTAAAGATTAAAATTAAAATATCTAGAATGTGCTTTTAAGAAACCCAAAAACACCATAGAAAACAGCTACATGTTGAAAGATTACATATGAGCCTGGATGGACCTGGATATTATTACGCTAAGCAAAATAAGCCAGAGAAAGATCAGTATCACATCATCTCACTCATATGTGGAATCTAATGAACAAAATAAACTGATGAACAAAATAGATCCAGAGACATAGAAGTACGGGGCAGACTGACAAATTTCAGAGGGAAGGCAAAGAGAGATTAACTGGGGAATTTATACCGTTTCCCCGAAAATAAGACAGTGTCTTATATTAATTTTTGCTCCAAAAGATGCGCTAGGTCTTATTTTCAGGGGATGTCTTACTTTTCCATGAAGAACAATACGGTACACATTTATTGTTAAATGAAAATAAAGGAAATTTATTACCTGTATACGGTACGGTAGTACGGTAGTTGTCAACACAAACCAGACAAACTGTGAATCCTACAGTATCAAGAATTTACTCATTTATTCAATGACAATCATACCATCATCTTCTGGAACATCTTCATAACAATCCAATTCCCGAATTTCCTGGTGAATTTCTTGTGACTCCATTTCTTTCAGAATCAGTGGACCAAATCTCTCATGTTTAGCAATAGCACTGTCTTTAAATGAGTACTTCTTGTCAAGGTAGCCTGCTCGCAGTGCATTTGCAATGCAACTGTCAGTGATTTTCTCCCATGAATTCTTCACCCAAGTCACAACTTCTTGCAGTTTAGGTTTCACAAAGTTTCCACCCTGATTTCTCTCCATTCACACAGCAGTGACATCAGGACTCAGCGTAACGTCACTGGTTGCCAGTCGGGGCGGCCCTAGCGACCAGTTTAGGGTAAATTAATTTTTATTCTGAGACAGAGCCTGGGGGCCTTATTTTCGGGGGGGGGGGATGCCTTATATTTCACTCAGACATCTCTCATTTTTGGAGGATGTCTTATTTTCGGGGAAGCACGGTATGCATATATGCATAGCCCATGGACACAGACAATAGTGTGGCAAAGGCTTGGGGGGGCGGCAAGAGCAAGGTGGAGGGGGTCAATGAGGAAAAACAAAGGGGACATCTGTAATACTTTCAACAATAAAGATAAAGTTTTTAAGAGATTACATATGCAAGTTTTCTAAAAGGATGCCTTCAGCCTTTTCTGTTAGCTTAAAAGTGTCTTTTAAGAAAAGAAAACTTTGATAACTTAGGTCACAGCCTTGGAGGTAGAAGCAGGCAGGAATGTGACAGAACCAAAAGGGGACAGAACGAACAATGGGCCCAGCTAAACAATCACATAAATTTTTTCACACAACGGTGTAAAACCCAATCACAAAATGACAGGCATTCTGAATCATCCTGCTTGCATGCTTTAGGTTGCACTCCTAATATTTAGGTCCATGTTCTGTTGTTATGCCTTATGCAAGCAGTGGCTAGTACTCACCATCTGTAAATTATAGGGTACCCCAGGCACATAGGTGTTGGCAACTGGGAAGATGGAAATAGTAAGCACATTTCTGAGCCCAAAATCAGCAACAGCTATATATTGAGCCTCGCTGAACAGGAAGACATATTTCTCAACACCTGCCAACCTTTCAATCACCCATTTTGTCACATGCAGTATTTTAATCTTACACTTTCTCCGGCCTACAATGTTGGATTTATGTATTTTATTTATCTCTTTTTCTCACACCTCACATCCAATCCCCCAATAAATCTATAGTCTCTACTTTTAAATCAGTGGTTCTCCACTTTTCTAATGCCGCGACCCTTTAATACAGTTCCTCATGTTGTGGTGACCTCCAAACATAAGATTATTTTTGTTGCTACTTCATAACTGCAATTTTACTACTGTTAATGAATCATAATGTAAATAGATGTGTTTTCCAATGGTTGGGGGGTCGCGACCCACAGGTTGAGAACCGCTAGCAGGGTCGCCTAAGACCATCGGAAAACATAGATATTTACATTACAATTCATTAACAGTAGCAAAATTACAGTTTTGAAGTACCACAACATAAGGAACTATACTAAAGGTTCACAGCATTAGAAAGGTTGAGAACCGCCAAAACCGGTTTGGCTCAGTGGATAGAGTGTCGGCCTGCAGACTGAAGGGTCCAGGGTTCGATTCCAGTTAAGGGCATGTACCTTGGTTGTGGGCACATCCCCAGAAGGGGGTGTGCAGGAGGCAGCTGATTGATGTTTCTCTCTCATCGATGTTTCTAACTATCTATCCCTCTCTCTTCCTCTCTGTAAAAAAAATCAATAGAATATATTTTTTTTAAAAGATTGAGAACCACTGCTTTAAATTATATATTGAAACTGTCCTAACTGGCTTGGGTCAGTGGATAGAGTGTCAGCCTGTAGACTGTAGGGTCCCAGGTTTGATTCCAGTCAAGGGCACATGTTCGGGTTGCAGGCTCAATAGGGGGCATTCAGGAGGAAACCAATCAATGATTTTCCTCTCATCATTGACATTTCTATCTCTCTCTCCATCTCCCTTCCTCTCGAAAATCAAGAAAAATATATTTAAAAATAAATAAATAAATTATATGCGGAACTTCTCTTCATCTGTACCACTCACTACCCATTTCCCACAGCATTCCAATCCACTTCCACTTCTCACCTAGATTATTACCATAGCCTTCTTCCTAAATACTCTCTCTGCCTCCACTCTTATACCCAAAATTCTGTTCTCAACTGAGTATCCAGAACGATCCTTTAAAATATAATAAAGATATTCTCATGTTCTGCTCATAACTTTCAATGACTTCCCATCTCATTCATAGTAAAAGCCACAGACTTACCATGACCTGCAGTGTCTTATGCACTTCATCCTCCCTCTGTTCCACGGTCACTCCTCCAATCTCTTCTTTTTTCTCTGTTTCTTACTCTACAGTAGCCACATGAGCCTACTTGCTGTTCCTTCAACATATTTAGCTCCTTCCCACCCGTTATGGCCAGTATGCTCCAGAGAATAGAAACAATAGAATATCTCTATATGTAAAACCCTAAGCAACCGGTCAACTGCTCTTTGACCGGTCGCTATGGCATGAACTGTTAGGGACAAACGCTCAATGCAGGAGCTGTCCCCTGGTGGCCAGTGCATGCTCATAGCAGGAGCACCACTCAGCTGACCACTGTGAGCTGGACTGAAACTGGCAGTCCAGCATCCCCCGAAGGGTCCCAGACTGCAAGTGTGCAGGTCAGGCTGAGGGACCCCACCAGTGCACGAATCCATGCACATATATAACAAATTTGAAATGTGCGTGCATTAAAGATAATGTATGTGAATTCTTGGCCCACATTAGGTACTGAGGAACAGTCTTAGTGCTGTGGAGATTAACTTTGTAATAAGTTCTAAGCAATAGTCTTTTGCTATAGAGAACTATTTTATTAAATAATACTGGCTTTCATTTTTTTAATCTCTATAACACGATACTCAACCAGGTATGCTTTTAAGCTTTTTCTTGACCATTTGCTAATATCTCAAAATCCTTCAGGTTAGTGGTATTGAAAGCCAGTTATAACATTCATTGCAGGCTGCAAACAGGTACACAAAAGAAAAGAGGAGTAAGGCAAACATAAAACCACTTCCACTTTTAAATCAATAAATATTACATACAAGTCGAGTGAATCTCAATTAATAAGTGCTGTTGAGAACATATAAACTTCATGTGCCCTAGATAGTTTGCCTCAGCGGCTAGAGCGTCAGCCTGTGGATCAAAGGGTCCCTGGTCGATTCTGGCCAAGGGACACATACCTCAGCTGGGTTGCAGACTTCTCCCTGGTCCAGGCACTGGTCAACCAATAGATGTGTTTCTCTCACATTGCTTTTTCTATCCATCTTTCCCTCTCCCACTCTCTCAAAAATCAATGGAGAAATATCTTCAGGTGAGGATTAAAAGTTAAATAAATAAATAAATAAATAAATCTCCATGTGACACGCAACCTCTGTACTGAATAATTTCAAGTGTAGAATAATATTTAAAAACATAAAAATTAGTGAGCAATATGAGCATATAGTTATATTAAATGTAAATATTGAGCTCATGGCTCTAAGGTCAGCAAACGAAATAGATTGCTAGTTTCCACTGTTCTTGAAAAGTAGGGAATTATTTTATGATGCACAAAAATTGAAAGGATTCTGAAAGACAGAGAAATAGAAATCTGTGAAGTATTACTTGAACAGAAATGGAAATAAAGTCAGAGAACTGTGTACTTCCCACAGGTGATAGCCAAGAGGAGGCACAAAAGCATTTTGCCCAAGCTGACTGAGAGTCCAGAGTACTAAAGACATCCAAGAAGAGCTTCCAACTTCAAGTGAAGTATTTTAAATGCATGGCTAAACACATGCAAATTAAAGCTAATGGATGAAATTGTGGTTGCAATAAGTAAATCACAATAAGTATTTCTGAGGGGAGTACCAAAAGTTATGGAAACACTGTGAGAAATAGTTCCCATACTATTTAATTTTGTTATTTACCATGGTGTTCTGTATTTTTAAATAAAAAGAGAATTTAATCTGTACTCTATGTAAAGCACAGGATGAATGAGACTAAAATGCCAAACATCAGCTCAAGGCAAAATGCTTCACTCAAGAAAAACATTAAATGTTTTTAAATGCTAGTACTGCAAAGCAAAAGGTAAAATGTAACCACATTTACTACAGGTACCGATATATCTGAGTATATACACCAAATTAAAACAGTGGCTGACCTATCCCATATTTTATTTTTGCCGACATTTACTACCACAGTTTAATCCAACAGATTTATTGAGCACTGTGTATGAGCCTGGCATTGTGCCAGATGCTGACATATAGAGATGAATTCGCAAATGAAATAGCGCTTCTAAATTCTCTAGCATCGTTTTTCTTTCCATAATTTTCCACACACTACACTTCCCGTCTCATTCCTCCTAAACTGCATTTCAAAATCAATAAAATTTTAAAGTAATAAAGAATATTTGCCCTAACCGGTTTGGCTCAGTGGATAGAGCATCGGCCTGAGGACTAAAGGGTCCCGGGTTTGATTCTGGTCAAGGGCATGTACCTTGGTTGTGTGCACATTCCCACTAGGATGTGTGCAGGAGGCAGCTGATTGATGTTTCTCTCTCATTGATGGTTCTAACTCTCTGTCCTATCCCTTCCTCTCAGTAAAAAAAAAAAAAAATCAATAAAATATATTTTTTATAAAAAAGTAATATTTGATGATGCTCATATCATTTTAAATTTAATGTGAATATTTCCCAATTTCATTGAAACAAGCAAAATAACTTTATAGTAATCAAACTAGACTATTGCATAGTTTTACTTCTATTTTGCATTTTACAGAAATAGTAATCCTTTTCGAGCTTCCTTCTCTCTCTCTCTCCCCTCTCTCTCTCTCTTTTTCTCTCTCGTTCTCTCTCTCTCCCTCCCTTCACCACCATCACCACAAACTGCCCTTCCCTGCAGGCCTGGATGCCCCCAATTTCCCTGCAGGGGAGAGCAGTTGGGGAGACCAGGCATGCAGGGGAGGGCAGTGAGGAGCAAACAGGCTGGCAGTGGAGCAGTTAGGCATCAATCAGGCTATCAGGGGAGTTTTAAGGGGGTGATCAGGATGGCAGGCAGAAGCGGTTAGGGGCAATCAGGAAGGCAGGCAGGCGAGCAGTTGGGAATCAGCAGTCCTGGATTATGAGAGAAATGTCCCAGATTGGAGAGGGTGCAGGCTGGGCTGAGGAACTACCCTTCCCTCTCACCCATACATGAATTTTATGCACCGAGTCTCTAATGTGTACATAAAATATCTAAAATGTCTACTTCTGCATGTATTTTTTTCATTGATACTAATAAAAATCTCAAATAGTATTATTTATACTTTAAAGAACTAGAGAAGCTAGTAAGTTACAGTGCTGGTAAATTCTAGAACCAGAATGCCAGCATTTATTTTTAAGATGCATTTCGGTGTTCTTTTTTATTTCATTTTAGTGTGTGTGTGTGTGTGTGTGTGTGTGTGTGTGTGTGTGTGTGTGTTTTATTGAAACATGCTGTCTCTCCATAACAGTATATGGAATATGGAGTGAGGGCTAATAATTTTTTTTAATCAACTCAAAATTTTGACACAAGGAATGAAATGAACTCAATTAGATGACTGAGATAGAATAGAATATAACTCATGATACAGACACAATAACTGTTTTTTATAGTCTAATAGAGAAGAAATAGCTCTGAAGTGAATCAGGCAAAATATGAAACCCATATTGGATGTGGTCTCATTCCTGCTGATTCACTCTAAGGAACAACGTAGTAGATAGTAGTGGAATTTAACTTGAGCAACCTTGAAGCCTACGTGGAAAGCAGAGGCTTTGAGGCCACAGGTGGTGTTTCATCTGCTTCTATTGAAGATCATGATTTTTAAAATGAAACTGAACAGCAGCTACATAGATGTTGCACAAGAATATGGTTTCTTAATTCATAAGCCCTACTGTGCCAAGCTAGTGGAGAACATTTCCATGAGGGAGGAAGAAATAATCACATGATTACAGGTTCACATGTAGAAGGAGTAACACTTCCCTAACACAAGTTACAAAGGCAAGAGGTAGCTGTAATGGGGAGTTTCAGTCACCTGGGTATCTGCTAAAAGTGAAATGCTCTTTAAAAAGAAATATTATGCTTTTGAAAGTCTCTCTCTCCCTTGAAGCCAACCATCATCACCACCACCCTTTCTTGCCTTTCTGATAATATCCTCATGCACAAAATCAAAGAAATATGTTAAATGGCTATTAACATTCTGTTTTGGACTAGTTTGTGTATAGATATGATCGAAGTTTAGGTTAAAAAAAATGACCACTGCATTTTGGAATAGGAGGAAATGCTGCACATAGTCAAGATGCAGATTTAAAAAGAAGGGGAAAAAACAACACTGAAGATTTGAGAAAGAAAATTAGAGGGGGGTGGTAAATGATCTCAAAGTTTTCAACACAAACATCACAGAAGTGACATAAAGTCTTAAATGAGTTCTAGAAAGTTTTAAGCCCAGGATGTGCTGAAATTGTGAGAAACATTAAAACAAGTGGGATGTTTTTAGCTACTTCTAGAAAAGTAATAGATAAGAAATCTCTACTTCCCTGCTGGAGGTAAATAATGGGATGATAATGGATAATAAAGGAGAGCACAAAAATCTATTCAGCTATTTATTTTCATATCCTCCAAGAAGTACAGTCTTATGAATATGTTACCCCTTAATCTTGCCTGAGCTGTTCAGCTACCAACTGCAGGTTCTAAGCAGATTTTGGAGAGCCAATGAGGCAGGAATAAGTGGTCCTTTTCAGTGGGGAGCAAAGATCAGACATTTCTTTTCACACATAAAATATTTTAGTATATGCGTCTATAAAAATTGTTCCTTTTTATAAAAAAGCATAATTCTTTTTAAATTAACAATAACATTTTAATACTTATAAAATATTTAGTCAATGTTCAAATGTCACCAAGTATTTCATTAATGTTTTACTTAGAGTTGATTTGTCTCAATCAAGAAATAACCAAGACAGTTCTACGTGTTTCATTTGGTTGACACATTTCTTAAATTTTTTTAATTTGCACATTTCTCTTCTCCTTTTTTTCTTTGTAATTTTTTTTAACTGAAGAAACAAAACTATTATTCCTGTAGAGTTTTCCACATTCTAGATTCATCTCACTAAAGTCACTTAGCATACAATTCTGTTTCCTGAATTTTTCTGTAAATGGGCAGGTAGACATAGAGATCTGATGAAATTCAGATTGACATTTTGGCACGAATACGTCACAGTTGGTGTGATGTACTTCTACTAAGAAGTACATAATTTTGGTTGTCCCTCTTTTTGTGAGTTTACGTGGTACTGGCCTGGTTCTATCAAAATGTCATTAGCAGCTATTATTGGTCTTTGCTACTTTTTATTAGAGATTAGAAAATCATACTATTCTAATTACGTAATTTATTTTTTATTTATTAGCTGGTATGCTTCAGTCAAGAAAAATACCCTCTTATCAGCTATATGGCTACCCAGAGGATCTTCATACTGGAAAGACAGGCACATGCTTGATACATTCCTCTTATTTGCCAGGATTCAGAATAATGAGCTGGTTCTGTAACATTTTCCAAAGGTACCTAATGAGGTATGAAGTCATGAAATTAAACATATTTAATGTGCTTTACTCAATGCAGCTATTGTTCTTTGGAGAAGCCTCTTTAATTTGGCTCCTGTGACATTTGTCATTGCTCATAGTAGTTATTTGGTAGCTTCCTCATTTTCTGACGACAAGATCTTTCAGATCCCTCTTGTACATTGTCTGATGTGTACCTGGAAACACTCATTTCTTAAAAAAAAAAAACAAAAAAAAAACTCTGGATTCTTTTTATGGAGAAAAATCATTGAGGACGACAGCTAGGGTTTTATCAGGTATTTCCCAGGACTTTTTCAGCCAGGAAACACTTGTTTTAAGAAAATATGTTATCATGAGTTCATGTTAATATTTCCAATCCATATTTAGGATATTTCACTTATTTTTTGTTTGGACTTTTTATATGTGTGTTCTCTTTTGCTAAAAATGTTAGTTCCTAACAACACTAACATGATTACTTATTCATTAGTTTTTTAACAATAATATCAACATTATTACTAACACAGATTACTGGAAAAAATTGTTTTTATATTTCCTGGCTGCTCTTTTTGTCCTTATTGGGGTATATTCACTACAGTTGTACAGTCCAATTATTATATTTTAAAGTCACATGAAATATCTACTCTCAGCGTGGTTAACCTACCAGCTCAATTTGTTTCGTTTTACTCTCAATTTTTAGGAACTGCTTTTTATTTTGTATTAATTTACTATATGATTACATAAAACATATACATTGTTCCAAAGTCAAATCTAAAACCAAATATATATATATATATATATATATATATATATATATATATATATATTCTGAGAAGTCCAGCATCCATTTCTTACCCTTTCACTCTCCCTACCACTATCAATGTGATTCTCTAATGAGAAAACAGCGCCCCCTTGGGGACATCTGGTTCTAGGCATCTGTGTGTAGAGGCCAGAGATGCTATGAACCATCCTACCACTGCACATGACAATCCTATAACAAAGAATTGTTCATTCCCAAGTTTCAATAGTATTGCTGTCAAGAAATACTGGTCTACAAGTAACATTGTTTCCTTTGAGTTTGGTACTCTTTTTTTGTTATAATACAAGCCAAAAAATATCACTTCCTTAAAATAACGAGTAAGCATAATATACAGATCTCATGTTTATTTTTTACGTTAATGATCGACCACAGAGTTCATTTGAAAACAGCATATAGACATACTATTTATTATTTATTAAAAGGGCATAGTACTTCATTATGGGGATGTATAATAGTTTATTCAACTATCTCTTATGCATGGATATTTGACTTAAGGTTTGAATCTTTTTCTATTAAAAGTAGTTCTGCTGTGAATAGCTGTTTTAGTACTTTTGTAATGTCCACATTTTTTAGACAAGATACAAATATAACTTGGATAGATATTGCCAATTCCCCTCTTTACAGGTTTTATCTTTCTGTATTTCCACCAGCTAATAAAATATATTGTCAATTTTTTTATTATTAAGATGATTGAGAAACTGTATGTCACTGTAATTTTAATTTACATTTCCCATTATACATAAGGTTGAATATTTTTTCATTGTATGTAGAACCATTAGAATTGATTATTACTTTTTAGTTAACTTCTGCCAATTTTTCTTAGGGTTACTGGTTTCTTACTGCATTTTTTTAAAATTTGTTTTATGTTAGATATAGTGACTGATGGTCTGCAATGTAATTCACAAATACCTCACCCAGTTTTTTTATTTTAATTTCCTTTTAGCTTTTTTCCATGTAAATTGCATTTTTATTTTTGTGCAAATTTATCTATAATTACCCTATTTCTTCTATATTTTTAATCTTTATCATTAAAGTCTTTCCATTTGCAAATTATGAAGGAATTGATATACATGTGTGAGTAGTCGAATGACTTCTTTGATACATTTTGAAATTTTTCTGGTGTATGATTCAAGGAAGGATAAAATTTTATCATTTCCCTGTAGCTATTCAGTTGTTAACACTAGTGGCCTGGTGCACAAAATTCTTGTACATGGCGAGCGGGGTGGGGAAGAGGATTCCCTCAGCTCAGCCTGCACCCTCTCCAATTGGGGACCCCTTGGGGGATCTCTGACCACTGATTTAGGCCCTATTCCACAACCGGCAGTCGGACATCCTTCTCACAATCTGGGACCACTGGCTCCTAACCACTCACCTGCCTCTGTCTCCCTGCCTGCCTGATCACTCCTAATCTTTCTGCCTGCCTGCCTGATCACCCATAACTGCTCTCCTTTGCTGGCCTGATCTGCCCAACTACCCTCCCCTGATGGCCTGATCTCACCCCCAATGGCCCTCTCCTGCTAGCCTGACCTTGCCCCTAACTGCTCTCCCCTGACGGCCTGATAGACCCTAGCTGCTTCTGCCTGCCTGATCACCCTCAACTGCCCTCCCCTGCCAGCCTGATTGCCCCTAATGACCTCTGCCTCGGCCTCCACCACCATGGCTTTGTCCCAAAGGAAGTTGGACATCTGGAAGATTGTCGGTTGATTCAGTATAATTAGCATATTACTCTTTTAGTAGTATAGATAAATTATATAGGATAGGATTGCTTAAATAGAGGGGAAGCCTTTTTCATCAGGAGGAGATGCTCTTGGCAGACAAAAATACATAATCTTTATATCTGGACTGATAGCCAGCCATATGCACTATACTGCCAAACTGGTCATTAAAAAATTGAACCGCTTTCTTAAACCTTATACCAAACAGCTGTTTCCCTTAAAACCCCTCCTCAGCCCCCACCTTAAGTTCTGCCTTCACAGTTTACCCAGATTAGGTTCTGATTGGTCGGTTTCTATGTCAGTCAGCATCAAAAGCTCTGCCTCCTAGGCAGCCATTGGCTCATCACACTTCACCCAGATTTGGTTCTGATTGGTTTCTTTCTATGCCAGTCAGCATCGCCGGGCCTATCAATAAGCCTGATCAGAGAGGTGGGACTTATCAGCAGTCCCAGCAGAGGCCAGAGAGAAAGAGAGGCATGACTGCTGGCCAAGCCCAGAACAAAAGAGAGAGGCAAGTGCTGATCAACAGCTGCCACAAAGGCTACATATCAGACCCTGCTTCTCCCTCTCCAGGCCTGATCCACAGCCCCCTCAGCAGTCAGTGCTGGGTCCAGGCTCCCGCAGCCGCCACAGCAACCCAGCACTGACTTCTAGTCGGTCGAGCCTCCGGTTGTTGTGGATGTTACAGACCCTGGGTTTTTATATATTGGGATCACTTATTAAAATATCTGTTCTAGCCGAAACCGGTTTGGCTCAATGGATAGAGCGTCGGTCTGCGGACTGAAAGGTCCCAGGTTCAATTCCGGTCAAGGGCATGTACATTGGTTGTGGGCACATCCCCGGTGGGGGGTGTGCAAGAGGCAGCTGGTCGATGTTTCTCTCTCATCGACATTTCTAGCTCTCTAGCTCTCCTTTCCTCTCTGTAAAATATCAATAAAATATATTTTTTTAAATATATCTGTTCTAGGAGCACTGTTTTGATTAACTATCTTTATCCTACATATCAATTTCTATATGCATTTGGGACTACTTCTGGATTTTTTATGCATTTGGGACTACTTCTGGATTTTTTATTCTATTATGTTAGTCTAATTACATAAGTTTGTCTATTATATTAGTCTGTTTGGTTCATGTTCCAATAACATCTGCTAAGACTAGCACCCCTATCACTTATCTTTATTAGGGTTTTCCAGGCTTTATAGGGTTTTTCTTGCTTAATGTTCTTCCAGATAAAAATTTTAATCAACTAATATCACTTTGGTTATATCAAAAATCAGAAAGAAATTTTAGTCCCATTTTTATTTGTATAACATTAACTTATAAATTAACTTAAGAAGAGTTGTCATCTTTTGGTAGTCATCTTTCTAGCATCTTTCATTGCTACTTCATAACTGTAATTTTGCTACTGTAATGAATCATAATAAAAATATCTGTGTTTTCCGATGGTCTTAGATGACCCTGCTAGCGGTTCTCAACCTGTTGCAAGCCACAGGTTAAGAATCGCTAGCAGGGTAGCCTAAGACCATCGGAAAACACAGATATTTTTATTATGATTCATTACAGTAGCAAAATTACAGTTATGAAGTAGCAATGAAAATAATTTTATGGTTGGGGGTCACCATAACATGAGGAACTGTATTAAAGGATTGAGGCATTAGAAAGGTTGAGAATCACTGTTCTAAATTAAAATGTCAAGAATACAGGGGTAGGTGGGAGAGTTAATCAAAGAACTTATATGCATATATGCATAACCCATGGGCACAGACAATAGTGGTGAAGGCCTGGAGCAGGGGAAGGGGATGGGCTAAAAGAGGTCAATGGGGGTGGGGGGAGGGTACATCTGTATAACTTTCAGCAATAAACACAGATTTTTTTTAAATGTCAAGAATAATCATGGCCGAAACCGGTTTTGCTCAGTGGATAGAGCATCGGCCTGTGGACTGAAAGGTCCTGGGTTTGATTCCGGTCAAGGGCATGTGCCTTGGTTGCGGGCATATCCCCAGTAGGGGGTATGCAGGAGGCAGCTGATCGATGATTCGCTCTCATCGATGTTTCTAGCTCTCTATCCCTCTCTCTTCCTCTCTATGAAAAATCAATAAAATATATATATATATTTTTTAAAGAATAATCATGGAGCAATAGTTAATGGTAGAAGTAGATCAACAAACATTTTAAAAATGGATTCTGAGGGTTACTCACAAACTATAATGCAAATGAGTGTAAAGCTGCAGAACACATTAGTAAACAGATAATTTGGGAGCATTTAGAAAAGAAAATAGTGAAAACCTAAAGTTAAATAAGTATAATTCCTATTAACTGCTTCCTAGACTACCAAATCAGGAGAGTTAGGATATATGTTGATTTTTGACAAGGGATTTGGAAAGTTCTTAGTCAGATATATGAATTAGATAAAGTAGCTAGATAGATATTGGTTAATAATATTATATAAATTTCAGGTATACATTATAATTTGATATCTGTATACTCTATTGTGTGCTCACCTCCCAAAGTCTAGTTTCCTTCCATTACCATATACTTGACCCTTTTTCCCAATTTGTCCTTCCCATTAACCCTTTTTCCCACCATTCAGTTTCAGTTGTCTGTATCTATAAGTTTGTTTTTATTTGTTTTGTTGGTTTGTTACTTTTGGGTTTATATTCTATTTTTAAGTTTTATCCTTTTCTGTCTGACTTATTTCAGTTAGCATAATACTCTCAAATTCATCCATGTTGTCATAAATGGCAATGTTTCGTCTTTTTATGGCTGAATAGAATTATATTGTATACTAGAGGCCCAGTGCATGAATTCATGCACCACTGGGGTCCCTCGGCCTGACCTGTGGGATAGGGCCAAAACCGACTCTGACATCCCTTTATGGGGTCCCAGATTTCGAGAGGATGCAGGCCAGGCTGAAATGCCCCACTGGTGTATGATCAGGGCTGGAGAGGGATGTGGGAGGTTGGCTAGCCAGGGAGGGACCGCTGGAGGGCTCCAGGGCATGTCTGACCCATCTTGCTCAGTCCTGATCAGCTGGACCCCAGCAGCAAGTTAACCTACCAGTCAGTGCACATCAAAACAAACAGTTTAGTGGCTTTAGCACATCTTTAGCATATTATGCTTTGATTGGTTGAATGGCTGGCTGGACCACTAAACACTTAGCATATTAGGCTTTTATTATATAGCATATATAGGATATATACATTTTCCAAGGAAGACAGATGTCTAACAGACATATGAAAAGAAGTTCAGCATCACTAGTTATTAGGGAAATGCAAATCAAAACCACAATGAGATAACACCTCACACATGTAAGAATAGCTATCATCAAAATAACAAGTGTTGTCAAGGATTTAGAGCAAAGGGAACTCTTGTACTTTGTTGGTGAGAATGTAAATTAGTGCAGCCACCATGGAAAATAATTTATCAGGAGTCTACTTCTTTTGTTATCTACATCCTTTTCCAAATGAGGTGTGCTCTATTGTCAATAACAATACCCATCATTGGTTAGCTATGCCTCCTATTTCCTCTTTTTTCCTAGTATAGGAACCTTGGCTCACAAGCCACATGGGCTCTTTGGCCCCTTGAGTGTGGCTCTTCCACAAAATACCACGGCTTGGGCGAGTCTATTTGAAGAAGTGGCATTAGAAGAAGTTTTAAGTTTTGAAAATTTGGCTCTCAAAAGAAATTTCAATCGTTGTACTGTTGATATTTGGCTCTGTTGACTAATGAGTTTGCCGACCACTGGCCTAGTACATCCCAACCTAAAATGGCTTAATTGCTGTAGGGTGCTAATCAAACTCTTTTACAGTAACAGATGGCTCAACAGCTGTTAACTTTTGATAAAAACTTTTGTTCTTATCCCAGAACATTTTGTTTATTCTCATTAAATACAAAGGGAAGAAATAAAAGCAAACATAAGAGAGAATAAAACTAGCCTTCAGAGAACTTTCTTGCTTAACCTATGAGCCATGAAATTGGTGATGTGTCAAATAAGCTGGAAATTTTACCATTTGAAGAGCATCACAGTATAGGGTTGGCTGCTTCCTTGCCCATGTCTATAAAGAAATAAAAAATTGCCATAGCTGGTTTGGCTCAGTAGATAGAGCATCAGCCTGCAGAATAAACGGTCCCGGGTTCGATTCCAGCCAAGGCCACATGCTCAGGTTGTAGGCTCAATCCTCAGTAGGGGGCATGCAGGAGGAAGCTAATTCATGATTCTCTCTCATCATTGAATTTTCTATCTCCCGCTCCCTTCCTCTCTGTAATATATATATATATATATATATATATATATATATATATATATATATATAAAAATACAAAAATTGTGGACATAAATTACAATCCATATCAATATTGCAAATAGATCTCCTAAAACAGGGGGTGGCAAACTGAGGCCCCCATAACAAATCCAGCCTACCACCCATTTTTGTATGTTCCAGGAACCAACAATGGCTTTTACATTTTTGAATGATTGAAAACAAAAGAAAAATAGTATTTTATGATATTTAAAATTAAATCTAAGTTTCATTATGTCTATAAATAACATTGTACTAGAATACCACCATGCCCATTCATTTATGAATTGTCTATAGCTGCCATCACACTATAATGGCCACAAAGCCTAAAATATTTATTATGTGTCTATAGCCTTTTAAAGAGAAAGTAAAAAGTGAAGAGTGTCAGAAAAAGTTTAATCATGCAAATGGATGTGAAGAAAACCTTTTTCAACAACTGTAGTGGTGACACAAAAGCATTGGACCTACATTCAGCTTCTAATTTTAAAAAATATATATATTTTATTGATTTTTTACAGAGAGGAAGGAGAGAGGGATACAGAGTTAGAAACATCGATGAGAAAGAAACATCGATCAGCTGCCTCTTGCACATCCCCTACCGGGGATGTGCCCGCAGCCAATGTACATGCCCTTGACCGGAATCGAACCTGGGACCTTTCAGTTCGCAGGCTGATGCTCTATCCACCTAGCCAAACTGGTTTCGGCCAGCTTCTAATTCAATGGCAAATAACTCAAATCTTTTAAGTTTAGCTTGCTCAACTGTGAAATAGAAGTAAAAACATTTCACTCACTTTAGGGAAGATGAAGTTTGATGGGTAAGTGATATGGAATGTTCACTTGACAACTCTTTTTTTTTTTTTACTTGACATTTTAAATTATTGTTGTTTTAGAGCAGTGAGTGATTCTTCTCTTGTTGTTTTGTAGCTTTTTTTTAATAGAGAATAATTGCTGGATAAGGTGCTGGAGAGGAAGGAATCAAGGGGGGATCTACCTCAGACCAGACAGAGACCTCATTCTCAGTAACTACATGAAAGGAGACAAGAGTTGGTGGGGATATAGATCAGCTGGAGTGCAGGCTAGCAGATTGGGAGAGCTAGGTGGAGAGTCATCTTACCAGATTTCCCTGGTTTCTCAGTAAAGATGGACCCAGCCTTGAGGAGAATGGCCAAGGTTTGCAACAGTCAGTGAGGCAAAGGGAAAGACTGATCACCAAGAAAAAATGTACCCATGAAGTTTTTTATATCTAGGTCTAGAAGTAGCAGCCTAAGTGCAAGACAGGCTGGTATTGTAGTCTTGCTTTCTGGCCAGAAAAAGGAGAATGAGTCAGGGTGGACATCACCAGTCCCTGCAGCACTGTAACTGTCTTCGATTTTCTCTGTAACCTAGAGTGCTTTTCCCACCCCTTCACTCATCCATATTCTATTTAACACTCATCCATACTCAATTTTCACAGGTTTTTTTAAGGAAGATGTCATAAACTTATTGAAGCTAAGAGGAACCTTAAAAATACTTTCATCTAATCTCCTCATTTTGTAGATGAGAAAATACTGAATCACAGAGATAAATGATTTCCTAGTGTGGCATAGCTTATAAATTGTGGAGTTGGATGACCTAGGTCAGTACAGTTTCCACGATGCCACACAAATCCTGTGTAATCATAATTAAAAAGAAAGGGCCCTAGCTGGTTTGGCTCAGTGGATAGAGCATCAGCCTGCAGACTGAAGGGTCCCAGGTTTGATTCTGATCAAGGGCATATGCCCAGGTTGCAGGCTCAGTCCTCAGTGGGGGTCGTGCAGGACGCAGCCAATCAATGATTCTCTCTCATCATTGATGTTTCTATCTCGCTCTCTCCCTCTTCCTTCCTTTCTGAAATCAATACAAACATATTTAAAAAGAAAGGGATACTATGTGATCATTGCAGAGATAGCTACAAAATTAAAGATAAGATTTGTGCTTTGAAAATTAAATGTTGTACCTATTACACCAAAATTATTTCTGTTGAGGATGATGACATAATGTAAACACATATGGCAATTAATTTTATATATAAGAAGTGAGTGAGCACGTGTGAGTAATTTGAATTGATGTATACTAATTCCAGGAGCTGCCTAGAATCCTATAATTAGCACCACATTCAAAAAACTGCAAAACACTATTCAAGGCTTTGCCATACTTCTGGAAGGGTGACAGTGCCCTCTGCAGCTTCAGCAGAAATAAGCAAAGTTTGGATGGAAAAACTGATTTAAACATCAACATGGAAGTGTATGCAAGCCTCAGGTATTCATTTTACCTTCATGAACTGGGTAAAATAGCTATGTAAAGATCATACTTTAAGCAAAGTACACTACAGTATATACATATAGTAGGTACCTATTTATGTAAAAAGACTAGATTCCCCTTGCAGGAAGATTCCTGCAATAGGGCTTCCTGCTGCGGTCTCTGGTCTCCGTTGCCCCACCTGCTTCTCTCCCTTTTTCCCCACACCACCCCACCTGCTTCCCTTCCTTCTCCGAAGCCCTATCCCCAAAGGCTTCTCTCCCTTTTCCCCGCCTTCCCTGCCTTCTCCACCACCCTCCTTGCTTGCTTTTCCGAAGCTTTGCTCCCTTCTGCAGCGCTTGGCTTCTTTCTACAATGTCTTCAGTCTTTGCCCTGGCATGGATATGCAAATTAACCATCATCTTGCTTGGGTTGGTTTGCATACCCCCCCTGATTGGCTGGTGGGCGTGGCTTGTGGATATAGTGAAGGTACAATCAATTTGCATGTTTCTCTTTTATTAGAGAGGCTATGCAATATAGAAAAAAAGACATGTACTAGTATGTGCATATCTGTAGATTGATTTGAGGATAACAATCTAGGAAATTGCAAGTTACCTTTGGGGAGACAAACTTCTACCCTGGGGCTTCAGTTGTGGGAAGAAGGTTAATTTTTCACTGTGTCTTATGCTACTTACATTTTTTATCATACACATGTACTAATCTTTGAGGTAAGAAAAAATTAATAGTAAAAATTTTAATCACTTTTTAGAGAAGTAGTATGCATGCAAATTTTAAACCTCTCTCGTATGCATGCAAATTTTAAAACTCTCTCTCCAAACATTCTATAACTTCAAATTCTTTAATCTGTTGAAAATAAGACAATAGGCCCAAAATGGAGTTGCTCATGCTAAACACCATGCCACCAAATTAAGATTTAAATATATTCTTGGCTTTCCCAGAAATAGGATTTTAAACGAGTCAATCAGGAATCAACAACTCAGCACTGGGTAATCTGCCTGAGAGGCCCCTGCCACCCACTAAAGGAAAGTCAGTTTTAATCACCAATCCACTTTTGGGCTGATTGTAATTTCCTTTTTCCACTCCTTTCTGCCTAGGAGAGAAATTCTTTTTGTATAGGTCCTTAGAGCTCTTTTCTATCTGCTAGATATACTGGCTGATTTGAATAGATTTTTGCTCAAATAAACCTTTAAATTTTTAAAATATGCCTCCGTTTATCTTTAACATTTCTCTTTGCCCTTCCTGACCTTTCACTTTAAGTGAAAGCACAGCTTTCTTAACTCTTATTATCTTATAGGATACAGCCCAGCATCTTTTAGCTGGGCTAGTCAAATTAACAGATTCTCAACGTGATGGTTAAGCCCGGGCTCCCTTCCTGAAGCAGGCTTCTTTGACTCCTTTGGGCAGGAAAGGGGGAAGGATGAAAGGTTCTTTCTGGGTGTTTTGTTTCTTAACAAACAGGTTAAAATCAGTCTCTCAAAAGGCAGCATCAGGATGGCCAACTGTTCTTCCTTTCAGAACCCAAAGCCAATGAAAACAGTAACTTAAAGAGATAAAGAGGAAATCTAAACCTCAGAGTTTCTGAGCACAAGACTCTTGTTCCCAGGCTGAGCAGTGAAGATTTTTCTTCTTTTTTTTTTCCTCTTCTTTTTTTGGAGAGTGGGGGGGGAGCACTTTGATTCTTTAAAGGTCATAATTCTCTTTTGCAGGTGAAAATCAATTGTGTGGTTTTTCTGCACATCGCACACTTTTAGGGAGAAGTGGGGTCCTGCACTTCAGTGGCTTGTAGCAGGTTAACAGCTGTTTATTCATCGCGGATCCCTCGCAGCACCTCCCTCCTCCAGACCCTTTACCCCCCCCACTCCCCTACCCGTGGACGCGCCCGCCGGCCTCGCGCCCCCCCCCCGCGCCGCGCCGCAGGTGGAACGGCCCTCGACGTCACGGGGTCCTCGCCCAATCAGCAGCGGCGTCTGGGAAAATTTAAACTTAAAGGCGGGGCGGCGCGCGGCCCGGGCGAAGCCGGCGCGGAGGGTCTGGGCCGCGTCCCCGGGGCCGAGGCGCCGGGATGGCGGAGGAAGGAGCCGTGGCCGTCTGCGTGCGCGTCCGCCCGCTCAACAGCAGGTAGGGGTGCCCGGCCGCGACCCGCGCCCTGCGGCCCCAGCCCAGGAGGCCGAGCCTGCGGGGTCCCCAGAGTGGCTGCCGCCGGGCGCCGCTGCTTAGTAATAAGGCCGCTTCTCCTTTTTAGTTTTTCTTAATTAAAAAATACCTTGATATTGGCGTTACCGGAGGTGCCTCCGTCCCCGCCCTTGGCCCACCACCCCCTCCCGTGCCCTTCTCCCCGATGCTGTCGGTGTGCTTGGGGTGCGCCCCGTGGTCCCTCCTCCTCCGGGATCCGCTCGCCCTCCCTCCGCAGGCCGGGGCTCCCTTATCTGTCAAGGGGCCGGGAAGGACCCAAAGACACATTCCAGCTGCGGATTCTCTTAAATCGGAAAAAAACTCGGTGTGGGCCACGTGAAAGGCAGCCCTGCGCCGCTTCTCCCCCGCCTGCACCCGCCCACCCCCCGGGGAAGGCCTGTCGGGAAGATCCCACTGGCTCTCTCTCCGGCATGGTACCCGGACCTGCCCCCCTCCTGGCTGTGTGCTCCCCAAGAGCCAGGACGAGCTGTCTTTTTTTTTTTTTTAATTTATCTTTTGCATCGTATTCAGTAGGCACCTAATACTTCATTCAGACAATGACTGACTGCTCCCTAAGAGCCAGGACGAGCCTGTCTTTTTATTTTTTTTTAATTTATTTACTTATTTATCTTTTGCATCGTCTTCAGTAGGCACCTAATACTTCATTCAGACAGTGACTGACTACAGCATGCAGAAAGTGGAATGACTGGTTATCTACATGGATTTTTATTTTTTTTTAGTACGGTGTACTGTACTAAACAGATACCGGCGTGGTTGCTCTGTGGATCTTAACGTTGGGGCGGGAGAGACAGAAAGTAAAGTAAAAAAAAAAAAAGTAGAATGGGAAAGGTTGATATGGGAGTGATACATGCTATAGAGAAAAAAGCAGGGAGGGGAGGTACTAAGGTCTGCTGGCTTCTCTAGGCCCCGGCCTTCACCCCAATAAAGAAACTAGTACAGTACATCTTGGCAAGTGTTGCATGGGGGGGGGGGGGGGAGAGTGTTTGCTGGAGGCCTCAGAGCCCTTTGGTGAGATGACAGTTTTGGGGAGAGGCAGGACTCCTGTCAGGAAACTCCTGACACTTTTCATGAGTTCTCTATAATAAAAGGGTGATATGCAAATTGACCCTAACAGCAGAGATGCCACAGGGCCACTCACTATGAGGCGCACTGACCACCTCTTGGTTCCCTTCCCTGGCCAGCAGGCTCCGATTGCCTGATGGCTAATGGGGAACCCGGGATGGGTGGCAGCTGGGGAAGATCGCCAGGCCTAGGGACCGTACCCACCCACGATTTTGTGCACCAGGCTTCTAGTGAAAGACTAAAGTTACTTGATGGAAGGGTTACTCAGGATATTCCAGGTGCAGAGGGGTTAAATCTATTATCGTGTGGGAACCTTCAGGTAATTAATTAGTAGGGAGTTAGGATAGATGTAGGGATTTAGAAGATAAGGTTGAAGAGAAAGAAACGTGATCCAGGCCTCCTGTGCCACAGTAAGGACTTCAGGTGACTTTTAAAGGATTTAAGAGAGTCCTAGCTGGTTTGGCTCAATGGATAGAGCATCTGCCTGCGGACTGAAGGGTCCCAGGTTCGGTGCCAGCCAAGGGCACATGCCTAGTTTTCGGGCTTGATTTAAGGGAAAGAGTCGTAAGCAGGGTTGCATTTTGGGTGTGTCTTTTCCGCTGCCGATACTGGGTAAGACGGTGGGAGTGAAGAGCTTGGAAATGAGACTCCCATGAGAGGACAGGCAGGAAGTTATTGAAGGCCTGTTGAAAGTGTTGGCCCACTCCCCACCAAAGGTGGATTTTCCATGTTTATCTGATATAGATGTCATTACCAACTTTTAAAATAGTCTTCAGAAAATGAAATACTTTAAATTATCTTTCATATCACATTGCTTCTTTGACCAGTTACAGTAAAATCCAGTGTTTTGTTGTTTTAGAGAAGAAGCTCTTGGAGAAGATACGCAAGTTTATTGGAAAACTGGCAATAATGCTATTTATCAAGTGGATGGGAGTAAATCCTTTAGTTTTGGTAAGCTTATACCAACATCAGAAGTTAACCTGTTATTCTGGTCCTATTGGGAGTACAAAGGCTTGCTCTAGCCGGTTTGGCTCAGACTCTCGGACCGAAGGGTCTCCGGTTGGTTTGATTCTGGTCAGGGGCATGTTCCTCAGTTTCAGGCTGGGTCCCCAGCCCTGGTCGAGGCTTATGAGGAGGCAACCAATCGATGTGGTTCTCTCACATCTGTTTCTCTCTGTCCTGTCAGAAAGATCCTACTGGCTGGCACTCAAGCATTTTATAATGAACTCTCTCCCTCTCCCTTCCACTCTTTCAAAATCAATGGAAAGCCCTGACCAGTTTGGCTCAGTGGATAGAGTGTTGGCCTGTGGACTGAAGGGCCCCAGGTTCGATTCCTGTCAGGGCATATGCCTGAGTTGCAGGCTTGATTCCCTATACAGGGTATGCAGGAGGCAGCTGATCAGCGACTCTCTCTCTTTATCGATGTTTCTCTCTCTCCCTCTTTCTTCCTCTCTGAAATCAACAAGAATATATATATTTTTTTAAATGGAAAAAATATTCTAGATTGAGGTTTAACAACAATAACAAAAAGAGTACAAAAGCTTGTGAATAATATTGGATTTGTCATTAAAGATGAGACCAAGCCTTTTGGTAACTGCTTCAGTGGGTACCTTAAAAAAATACTCATCCATGTATGAAAAGTAAGATAATAAATTGATATTTAAAACACAGTCATGGTCAGAGTGTCTGATGACTAAAACTACCTATTTCTCTCTTATTTATTAGTGTATTTATTGCCTAAAACTTCATAAGCCTAAAATATGTCACTTAATGTCAAGTCGTCTTTAAGATCTTTCTTTTAATTTAGAATTTTTTCCACAATGATTTTCAAGAAATCTCTTTAAACAGTAAGTAGGGAAGATATTGGTTCTTTGCTGAAATTCGGCAAGGGCTCACCCCTGTTTTTAAGGAGCTTATCATATGTCAGAAGGGACGCCTTAATAAGTAATTACACTTAGTATGGCAAGCTTTGTGGAAGCTTATAATGGGGGATCTAGCTAGGTGTCTGAAATGGCATCCCTTAAACTGGGACCTGCAGGGTGAGGGATACCTACCTAGGACAAAGGGGCTTAAAGGTCCTAAAGCAAGGGTAGGGAACATGGGCCATAGAGGCCCGGGAAATCACTTGGTCTGGCCTTGCATTAGGGTAAGCTAATTAAAGCATTTAACCAAATGTAGCAGGCTACTTTTCAAGTTGATAATTTTGTATGGCCCGTGAATGATGTTATAAATATCCCAATGGCCCTTGGCAGAAAAATGATTCCCCAGCCCTGCCCTAGACTGATTTGTTGTATTGATTTAATATGTAATAGTGTTGCCAATGTGCCAGACACTATTCTTTCTAAGCTCTTCATAATATTAACTCCTTTGATCCTCCAACAAGCCTATGCAGTAGATACTCTGTGATAGGTACCTTCCCATTTTAGAACAGGACTAAAGCAGAGGCCCGGAGCCACACAGCCAGCAAGTGGAAGTCAGGCTCCGGATCTGTGTTCTAACCACACTCCCATGTTGCCACTTAGGCACCAAAGAGCGACAGTGAGGTGTTCTCAACAACCTTAGGAATGAGTGTCAAAACCGTGTTAATGTAGAGAGCCAACATATAAGGTTGTGGAGCCAAGACATGTAGTAGAGAAAATGATTCCTGATAAAGGACCATTTGAGGGAATTAACATAATTTAAAGGGTAAAGCAACGTGTGCCAGAGATTATAAAACCAGAAGCAATGAATGCGAAAGCATTTGGACTCAGGTTCTACAGATTCTCAAAAGCTGTACATGCCCATTGAGGACTGACTCATTCACCGATCTGAATCAGATGGCATTAAGATTTGAATTATCCTGTCATCTCTCCTTGCTCAGATGCCTAAGCAGCCTTCAGATGGAACTTTGGTTTTCCATATAGTTCTGCCAACAGGGTAGATATATGGGCGAGCTGCAAGCAGTGTGATCACTGAATTTCTCATTGATCCATTTCTCTCCTGATTCACGGATTAATTGCTGTGAGCTTTTTTTTTTTAATATATTTTAGTGATTTTTTACAGAGAGGGAGAGAGAGGGATAGAGAGTTAGAAACATCGATGAGAGAGAGACATCGATCAGCTGCCTCCTGCACACCCCCCACTGGGGATGTGCCTGCAACCAAGGTACATGCCCTTGACCGGAATCGAACCTGGGACCTTTCAGTCCGCAGACTGACACTCTATCCACTGAGCCAAACCGGTTTGCCGACCACTGACCTAATGTTTAGAATAATTCTATGAAAAAGATAATAGAGCATATTGGTTTAACAAATTAGGAAACTGAGGCACAGTGATATCAACCACCTTGCCCAAAGTCACACAGCTAGCAAGTCTCAGAACCAGGATTTGCAGGTAATTTATTTCAAGATTCCATATTCAGCCACTATGCCCTACTGCCACTTGAAAGCAGTAGCATAGATGACGTTTTCCTGGGTGGGATGTTCGTTTGTTTGTTTGGGTGGGTGGGTGGGTGGGGTTTAGGTGTGAGAATCAACACATTTTACAGAAAAGTATATTTTCAGAGGACCAAAAAGTTGAAGAAAATATAGTCTTAAATATTTTATACTATATTCTGACAATTTCATTTCTTTGAGCAACTACTAATTAAGAAGAAAACACTGTTTGGTTTAACTCGTGTTTGTTTGTTTGTTTGTTTGTTTGTTTGTTTAGATCGTGTCTTTGATAGTAATGAAACCACTAAAGATGTGTATGAAGAAATAGCAGTGCCCATCATAGACTCTGCCATACAAGGCTACAATGGTATGTATTCATTGCAGAAACACTTTAGTCTGGGCTGTCTGTTCAACAAATATTGATAGTTTTACACTCTGTACTCAGTCTCTCTTTTTTTAAAACCTTTTAATGTGTTTGTGTTGTTTTTGCAGGTACTGTATTTGCCTATGGGCAGACTGCTTCAGGAAAAACATATACTATGATGGGTTCGGGAGATTATTTGGGAGTTATACCCAGAGCAATTCATGACATTTTCCAAAAAATTGAGAAGGTAAATAACTTAGCTAAATTTCTAGTATATATATGTAAAAGTAGTAAAAATAGGATAGCAACTTCAGTGTCCTTTCATAATGATGAAAGGAAGTAGATTTACAGTCATCTCTTGATTATCTATGGGGAGAGTAGAAAGGCATGGCTTTGATTTACTTTTTTTCCCCCCCACAAACTTACTTCAGAGCTTAAAGCTCTTCATTTTTTACTTGAAATAGTAATACTCCGACCACAAAATGTGTCTTGTGGAAGTCTTATCAGAATGGTTAACTCCTAACTGCTTTTGTTTAATTACCAGTGATTATCAAGGAGCAGTAAAAATAGGTGTAGATAAAAGATAAGGGCAGCTGAGGGCCAGAAAAAGGCAGCCTAATTAGTTAAGAGTTTATTGCATTTACATATTTTTATTTTAATGATTTTCAATGTTTTTATTTGAACATCTGTGGGTAGGGTTTTATTTTGAGCTTATAGATTTGGACTGGACACTCTTCTAATTCTATGACACTACATTTTTCCAAAACAGTGCTTTTGTATAGTTTTGTGTTTATTATTGTTAATATAGAACCACAGGGGATTTTTAGGGGTTGTTTATTTGTTTGTTTTAAGGAGATAGTTTCTCAAACAATATTTTAATATTTAATATTAACACATAAACATTTAGTATTAGGTTTTCCTAAGTGGGTGGTTAATGTTTTGTTGCTGTTTTTTCTTCTAGTTTCCTGATAGGGAGTTTCTCCTGCGAGTGTCCTACATGGAGATATACAATGAGACCATCACAGACTTACTCTGTGACACTCGAAAAATGAAACCTTTAATAATCCGGGAGGACTACAATGTGAGCAGCAGAGCTAACAGTGTGGCTCAAAAAGGAGACTTACTTATTGGGATTGTTGTTCTTGAACTTTTACCTTTAGTTTCTATGTTTTTAAGTGTTGTATCTATGGTTGACTTTATTTTTTCGTAAGTGATTATCAAGATACCTTTTTAAGCAAAACACAGTAGGCAAAAGTAGGTTTACAGTTGTAACAAATTTACATAATAAAAGACTAATATGCAAATCGACTTCACAGTGGAATAACTGTTCACCTTGACGCACACTGTCCACCAGGGGGCAGACGCTCAATGCAGGAGCTTCCCCCTGGTAGTCAGTGCGCTCCCACAGTGGGAGTGACACTCAGCCAGAAGCTCTGAGCCAGTCTCATAGCTGGCGAGTGCATGGGTAGTGGTGGGAGCCTCTCCCTCCTCCACGGCAGCGCTAAGGATGTCGGAATGACAGTTTTGGCCCGCTAGGAGCAGGCCAAAGCCATCAGTGGGACATCCCCCAAGGGCTCCCAGACTACAAGAGAGTGCAGGCTGGGCTGAGGGACCCGACCCCCAAGTGCACGAATTTTGTGCACTAGGCCTGTAGTAATCCTATATATAAAGAAGGAATATGCAAATTGACCCTCACACCCTCATAAGATGGCTGCGTATGACCAGGCTAGTAGGGAGGTTAGTGAGGGACAACCAAATGATTGAACAAGCAGGCTGTGTGGAACAACTAGGCCAGCAGGGGAATTAGGGATGACCAAATAACAGGTTGCGTGGGGCAACCAGGCCAGTAAGGGGGCGGGGAGGAGGCAGTTGGGGGCGACCAGGCTAGCAGGGGAGGGCAATTAAGAGGCAACCAGGCCGGCAGAGGGGTGCAGTTGGGAGCGACCAGGGCGGCAAGGCAGGGGAGACAATACGGGGTGACCAGACCTGGGGGAGGGGGGGTTAGGAGTGACCAGGCTGGCTCACGGAGGCAGTGAGGGGCTATCAGGCCAGTGGGGGGGAAGTTACGAGCAACCAGGCAGGCAGGCAGGTGAGCAATTGGGAGCCAGCGATCTAGGATTGTGAGAAGGATGTCTGACTGCCAGTTTAGGATGTCTGGCAGTTGGACATCCCCCAAAGAGTCTTGGATTGGAGAGGGTGCACCAGGCCTCTAGCATAATAATAATAAAGAATACATTCTAAAATAAATAAATTCTGTGTTTTGTATACTCACAACTTGTATACCTACTTTTGCCCACCCTGAATGTGTAATTTTAAAATATTGACAGCTGTAATATATTGGTGTAAGTGCCTAAAAAGAGCAAGATGGGAGTTTCAGGTTAGAATTTGGTGTGCTTTGATACAGGAAGTAAATTGTAAATATTACAGGTTTACTTATTTCCATACTAGAGTTTTCATTTTGCATTTTTAACTTTTAAAAATGTATTTTATCATAATCTGCACCTTTTTGTTGATATGCAAACTTTTAAGTGTTTTCTGTTTCTTTGCTCTTCCCATACTTACACTTGTTTCAGAGGAATGTGTATGTATCTGACCTCACAGAAGAGGTTGTTTCTACATCAGAAATGGCTCTGAAGTGGATCAGAAAGGGAGAAAGTAAGACTTTATTCTGTGTTTCTGTAAAACATTGTAGAAACTATTCAGTTGAATGCATTCAGGCTCACACGTTCACTTTTAAGCTACAATACAAGTTAATTTTTTTAAAGTTTTGACATACACGGCTGACACATGACTCTTTTTTTTTCCTTTTTTTTTTACAGAGAATAGACATTATGGAATTACAAAAATGAATCAGAGAAGCAGTCGCTCTCATACCATTTTTAGGATGGTGGGTAATTCTCTATTTGGTCTTTCCAAGTAAGAATGCCCTAATTTTTCTACAAGTTTCCTTTTTCCTTCTAGATTTTGGAAAGCAGAGAGAAAGGCGAACCTTCTAATTGTGAAGGATCTGTCAAGGTGTCCCACTTGGTGAGTCTTGATAAACCGTGATAACGTACCTTATGTGCCAAAGCAAAATTGGACTCAGCTGCGGGATGTTTGGTTTTATAAGAACTGTTAACTGGACTATTTTAAATAGAACCATCTATAAATGGTGGTTTAACTGGTATCATACATAGCATGAAATGACTAGCTAAAATGTAGGACAAATTTAAAGGGTCTCCTAAAATTTAGATGTTAGGACTGTAGGTTTTGAGGCTTTCTCTGACAGTAATGAAGAGGGGTTTGTTTGGGTTTTTGTTTGGGTTTTTTGTTTGTTTTTGGGTTTTTTGTTTGTTTTTCATACACATTTAAGAGTTAACATAATCTTGGAATTGAGGGTGGGGGGTAGTCAGTGTCTTTGTTTTTTGGCTTTTTAGTCTCAGCCAATAGAATTAAGACTTGGGAAATAAACAAAAACTTAAGTGGGATGGTTTAAAAATAAATGACATTATTCAAGTTCATTCTTAAGTAAATAAAAAAAGTATATTTTATATTATAAACGATGTTTTAGACTGCAAATCACTGGAAAGCAAGAGTGATATCTCATTGATCTCGCCGTCCCAACACTTGTACATAGTTTATGTTCAGTCCTGTTTGTTGAATGAGTGCCTTATAAGCATTATGCAAACATTCCTTTTTTCACATAAATAAGCCTCACGTTGTTCTATCTCAATTCTGTCTCTTCTCGTGCTTCCTTCTTATTCATTATCATTATTGTTTTATTCTCTGTCTTGAAGGCCTAAATTCTTTAGCTTGATATTTAAGTTTACTCTATCTTATTTGAAAACTGCAGGGGAGGGAAAGTAATAGTCTATAATATGTTTGTTCATTTTTAGATTTTGAAAAATCAGACTTAATTAAATACTTAATTCTAGTTTACTTACTTTACCATATAAGTGCAAAGTTTATTCTAGTAAACTAGTCTTGCTTTAATTTAACAGCAAAAAACTTAATTTCCGTTTTGTTTTCCAAACTTGGTCTGTGATATATCACTACATTTCCAATTTTTCTCTTAATATTTTACTCTTGACATGTTCAATGATCCATTTGATGACTTCTCATATTGTTTGATGCTCTCATTTAGGGACCATAGGTTCCATCTGACCCGACAACCTTCAGCCTCTCACTCTTAAGTATCTTCTTGGGAAGAAGTGTTCCCCAAAGGATCATTTTTGACTCTTTGTAGATGACTGAGCATTTCCTTGCCATTCTGTGATAAGATCCAGGTTCTCTTAGCTGTGCTTCTTCTCTATTCCCTTGTGTGGCCTCTTTTCTCCCACCCCTCCAACAAACACAGGCCGTTCTGTGGTCTTTCTTACTTCCCATGCTCTCAGACATTGTTATCACTTCTGTGTTAATGATGGCCAAATGTTTATTTTATCTAGAGTCTCTAAGTTCCAATACATGTCTTCCTAATGATTATAGTAATGGTACTAGGGGTCCAGTGCACAAATTTGTGCACCATGAAAGGAACTGTGTGCTGTGAGGCTGTGGTGGGCACAGGGGCAAGTCTCGGCCCATCCTCCGTGCCCGCGACCGGCCCCACCCACCACAGCGCCTGGTCCCCTGTCTGCCAGCAGCCCCGCTCCCGTTGCTACCACTACCACACGCTGGCAGTGCCGAGTGATTGGGGCCGCACCAGCAGCGGCTGTAAGCAGGGCTGGCACCATAAGTGGGTGTGAGTGGCAGCTGCCAGCCCTGATCATCTCTCAGGACAGGGGGAGGTGGAGAAGCCCTGAGAGCGATCAGGGCTGGCAGCTACCACTCGCACCTGCTAACAGTGCCAAGCAATCAGAGCAGGTACAAGCAGCAGCTTTGGCGCTGGCTGTGGGTGCAAATGGGGCCGGGGCCAGCAGTGGCTGTGAGCGGCAGCTTTGACATCAGCAGTGGGTGCAAGGGGGACCAGTGTCAGCACACACAAGAGCAAAGAAATTTCAGTAACCTCACTCTGCCGCTTGCTGCCAACACCCATCATGTTCCGTGTGCACCCCCGAGTGGTCAGCGTACATCATAGCGATGGTTGTGCTGTTGTTCTGCCCTTCGGTCTATTTGCATATTAACCTTTTATTATATAGGAGTATTATATAGGATGTCCCACTCTTGTCTCAAACTTCAGTGTGTCTAAAACCAAATTAATTTCTTCCTATCATAATGAATATTCCATTTTTCCAGTTGTACCAGCATTATCCTGGTCACCTAGGCTGGAAACCCAAGTCATTTTGCCTCTTTTTCTGCCTTCCCTTTTATCCAGTTATAACCATTTCTTACTGATTTCATCTTTCAACATTCTCCTGGGTGTCATATTTATTTAGGTACTCCTCTCTCTTAAATTGCTGTATCATTCTCCTGGACCTGGCTTTATGACTTTGATCTTCATTTCAAATGTTATTAAGTACTGATTTTGTTGTGTTGCTCCCACAGTCAAAATCTGACCACTCTTGGCCCATCTAACTTTACTTCTTTGTACTCCACATGAGCTCATCTCTTATAGATTCTTCATATCTTTGAATACTAATGCTCTTTCCCATCTTATATCTTAATTCATGCTGCCTTCATCACCACTTTGCCCTGTTATTTTGTATCTGGGTTATCTGTAATAGATACTCTACAAAAGAGATTAAACTTCTCTGAGTATTTTAGAGAAAGTAGTATCTGAGATAGAACTACAAAGTAATGGTACAGAATTACCTGCCATTCCCACAAGTCTTCACAGAGAAATAATTTAAACCTCTGATGTTAAATGCATTAGGACTATTTACTGAGCCTTTACCATGTTGTGAGCATAGTACTGTGCTCTGGAGATGAAAGAATAAAGAAAACATCCCTCCATTGCTTACTGTCTCCACTGCTACCTGCCTAGCTCAAGCCACCGTGTCTCACACTCACATTCCTGTCTGGGCTCCCTGCCGTCTCTCTTGCCTCTCCCCAATCCTTTCTCCACCGAGGGTTTCACTGTTGATCCTTCAGAAAGTGAAATCAAGACATGTCACTCTTGCTTAAAGCCCTCTCATAATTTCCCATTGCACGTAGAAAATCCAAAGTCCTTACCCTGTCTTGTCCTATCTTTAACTCACTCCTCCAGTGCTGCCCTTTCTATGTTTTGAATGCACTAAGCTTGTTATTGCTTTGTGACTGTGTGTACTGACTATTCTTTATTCTTAAATACAGGTCCCTTGGTTTCTGCATGGCTGGCTCCCTCTTCTCTGTCATTTCTGATCTTAGTCTAATGCAAGGGTGGGGAATGTCCATCCTGCGGGCTGGATATTTAGTCTGGCCCTGCCAGGATAACCACTGGCGGGACTGGAAATTCAATAAGTCTAGAAGCTTTATTCATAGCAGCATAAATTTATGTTAACTGAATTATATTAAGCAAATGACATTACAAATATCCAAAAGGCCCTTGGCAGAAAAAAAGGTTCCCCACCTCTGGTTTAATGGAAGGCCTTCCCCAATCACCTGATCCAAAGAACTTTCTCTGTCCCTTCGTCTTCTCTCCCAGCACTCTTTAAATTACCTGTATTGCACTTCCATGAAAGGTTTCTTTTCTGTTTGTCTTTTTCTCTCCAACTTTCTCCTCTCCTCATCCCACCCCATGTAGAAGACAAGCTCTCTGAGAACAGGGGCCTTTATTGTCCGGTTCCTGTTGTATTCCTAGTACCTCACCACCCGCAGCATGACAGGCAGTCACTTTTTCAACAGCATTTGTTGGAAAAGAGGGGCCTGTGCTTTTAAAGATGCTACAGTGTGTTGGGAGGTACAAATGCCTAGCTCAGTACGGTAAGAATGAGTCATATTTGTAAACACCTCTCTGTACACAGTTGAAAAGCAATGCATTCAAGGTGTAAGGGGATGAAGGGTAAAGTTGGCAAAACTGCATTGAGAAGATACCATTTCCTTTGGTCCTGAGTAATGAGTAAAAGCATACTAGAACATTCAAACTGAAAGCCAGTAGTAAAAGATAGCACTTGCAAGTGTGGAAGCACATGAGGTGTGTAGGGCATGGTGCATATAGTTCCATTTAGTGAGTAGTTAAGAGTAAGCAATGGATAGGTACAATGTTGGAGCAGCACAAGTGCCAAATAGAAAGAATCACATTCACCGTGGTTAGGTTTTGAACTCTGTGTAGGAACTAGAGAATCTATTCTGTCGGCATTCTGGAGGGTACAGCATAGTTAAGGAACATGGTATAGAGATCAGTTGGACTCAGAAAAGAGAAGGCCTAGACAGGGGGTGAGAGACAGCGGTATCAGAGTGGTGTTCAGGTAAGCCAGGCATTAAAAATGTTCTTTCAGTTTGGATTTCATATTTCAGGTTATCCTTCCTAAAGATTGATTTCCATCTATTTCAGAATTTGGTGGATCTTGCAGGCAGTGAAAGAGCTGCTCAAACCGGTGCTGAAGGTAATGAAAACTCATGCAGTGCTGGTCTGAATGTTTTCCTGTTTTACAAAATAAAAAGTGCCAGCATGCATTTTAGAAACTAATAACGTAATGGCAAGAAGAATTTTGTGATAAAGGTCTTGAATGCAAAAATCAGCTTCTGTATCTAGCTAGTTACTTAAGGCTACTGTAGCATCAATTAAAAAACTAAAACTATGCAATATTAGGATTATATAGCTGGAAAGCTCCTGAGAGTACCATGAAAACCAAATTGTCATAATCAGTAAGGAAATTCAGAAAGGTAGTGGGGGACAAAATTAATATGCTGACATTAACAACTCCCCTGATACAAGCAACAACCAATTAGAATATTAAGCATATACAAGACTCCATTTACAGCAATGACTTAAAGGTTGTAATACCTGGGATGAAACTCAACAAAAATTTCACAAGGCCAGCATAAACTAAACTAAAACAGACCTGAAGAACCTAACATATACTTACACAAATGGAAAAGGTTCACAATCATAAAGATGTCAAGCCTCTCTACATTAATTTCCTTAAGCCTGACATAGACACACTCAGCTGAAGGTGGCCTATATCCACCAAACCAGTGAATTCTCAGACCTGTAAATAAGAAATAAATGCTTATTGTTTTAAGCTGGCTTGTTTAGCAGCAATATTATAGTCATAGCTGAATAATGCACCTGAAATAACAGCTGCCAAATGAAAAAGTAGTGTATTTAGTATACTATTATTAGTGTAAAAAAGAAAGGGGAGAAAGTAATATGTATGGACTTATATTTATAAGAGTCTCTAGAAAAATAAACTAATAAAAATGGTTTTCTGGAATAAAACAGAAATAGGTTGAATGAAACATGAAAGTGAGAGAGAGCCCTAGCCAGTTTGGCTCTGTGGATAGAGCATCAGCCTGTGGACTGAAGGGTCCCTGGTTCGATTCCAGTCAAGGGCACATGCCCAGGTTGTGGGGTCATGCAGGAGGCAGCCGGTCAATGATTCCCATCATTGCTGTTTCTATCTCTCCCTTCCTCTCTCAAATCAGTAATATTTATTTATTTATTTATTTAATTTATTTTTCTTAAAGTGAGAGCTTTTTCAGTGTACTTTTTTAAAAATATTTGAGCCATTTGAACATATTAACAATTTTAAAATGAAAACTTTTTTGGTTGTGAGCCTATAGGAACTAACTTCATTGTAAGTCGTCAGATGCTTATGATGTTTGGAAAAAATAGATTTGAACTGAGGAGTCAGAGGCTCTTCTGGGAAGTGGGCTTTCATGGGCATTTTCCTCTTGCTGGTTCTCTCAGGTGAGAGCTTTGCTGATTCATTAAGTAGGTGAGAGGAGTAGGGAGAGGGCTCCTTCTACCAGTGGTGTAAAAGGTGGGCTCAGATCTAGTCGAAAGCATAGACATTAGCATCTGACCCTTCTATTTCTAATTTATCGTGTAACTTACTGGTAAATAAGTTCATCATGTAGTACAAAAATCAATTTTAGTTTTCGAATTTGTTTAATAAATGCAGGTGTGCGACTTAAGGAAGGCTGTAATATAAATCGAAGTTTATTTATTTTGGGACAAGTGATCAAGAAACTTAGTGATGGACAAGTTGGGTAAGCTTATCCCATTGTCATTTACCTGTTAATGCTTACATTTCTCATGGGGTTGAAAAGTATTATAGTTCAGTGACAAATAAAAGTGCTGATTGCTTTCAGATATTCAAAAGCTTTTGTGATTCTGTGAGCATGCATGACTTCTTATACCTATGGCTATGACCAGCTAAATTAACTTATTTTAATATTTGTAGTCAGTAATTTTTATCTGCCCTCTTTAACCTGAAAATAATTTATTTTTAAATCTGTAGCTAAGTTAAAGTTCTGCATTAATAAAGTAATCATTTTTATTATATAAAAATTTTTACTCTTTTTCTTCCCAAACTCATTTCTCACCAAGGGGTTTTATAAATTATCGAGATAGCAAATTAACACGAATTCTCCAGAATTCCTTGGGAGGAAATGCCAAAACACGTATTATCTGCACAATTACTCCAGTGTCTTTTGACGAAACTCTTAGTACTCTCCAGGTGAGTTTGATTTTTTTTTAATCTCAACTTAATTGGGGGGGGAGGGGGAGAACACCTTAAAGAAGAAAAAAATACATACTAAATTTAGCTGTAGGTTTTTGGGTTTTATTTTGGGTTTTTTGTTCTATTCATTTTTCTATTGATTTTTTTTTTTTTTTAAGAGAGAATGGAAGGGAAGGAGGAAGATAAGAGAGAGAAACATTGATGTGAGAGAGACACATCGTTTGCCTCCTGTGAGCACCCCGACCAGGACCAGGAATTGAACGTGGAACCCTTGACAGGAAATTGAACCCACAACCATTTGTGTGGGCTGATGCTCCAACCACTGAGCAACAGCGGCCAGGCTAGCTGTGTTTTCTTTTTTTCTTTGAATTAATATACCTGTTAAAATTAATGTGCTGTGCCCTAGCCAGTTTGGCTCAGTGGATAGAGCATTGGCCTGCGGACTGAAGTGTCCCAGGTTCGGTTCTGGTCAAGGACATGTACATTGGTTGCAGGCACATTCCCAGTTGGGGGTGTGCAGGAAGCGGCTGATTGATGTTTCTCTCTCATCAATGTTTCTATCTCCCTATCCCTCTTCCCTTCCTCTCTGTAAAAAAATCAATTATATATATATATATTTTTAAATTAATGTGCTGTTTACTAAATAGAATTTTTTAATTTTCCAGATTTTAATCATTCATATCTCCACAATTTCTGCCACATCCAACACTTTTATTGAAATTAATATGATATTTTTATTTAAATAACTCACTTTTTTACTTAATTTATTATAGAAGGATACTTTTTATCAGTCCCATAAATGAAAACTAGAATCACTTGCAACAGGTGGAAGTTGATTCAAAAAAGTGTTTGTCTTTATAACAATAATTCTTAAATTCCTGCTAGCTAATTGTTGCATGCCTTGACTCTGAGCTTAAAGCCTGCACTTTCTGTTTTGGGTTTGTTTTTGTGGGGAGGAGGGGGAGTTAAAAGAAAGATGAGAAGTTTCAATAGAATAGCTTTTTCAATGAAGGGTTCAGTGATTTAATGGTCACCTTCATGATACCATTTAAAGTTACTTCTGACAATTACTTTAGAAAACATTGCTTTAAAGAGTTATTGAGCACTGCATCAAGAAACTGCCAGAGAAACAAAGATAGAAGATAGAGTCCCTGTCTTCACAGAATCTGTAGTCTTATGGGGAAGATTAAACTGTCTTCCAACGTAATTGCCTTGGACTAATAGTTACGTGGCTAATAAGCAAGATAGAATTCAAAGGAAGAACAGATGCTTTTGACCTAAAGCAAAGTTTCAGGTAGAGGGAGCAATTTGCATTGGATTTTGAAGGGTAGATGGGATTCTAGTAAGCCAGTGTTTGTAGGTTTTCTGTCACCATCTGTCTTTTAAATAGTTGACTCTCCTTTAAGATATTTCAGTTTCAGAGTAGGTTATAGGAATTGTTACAGCACACAGAATGTTCTTTGCATTTAAAAGTATTAAGCCACCCTGAAAGAGCATTGATTTTCCTCTACAAAACTTAACTACAAGAAACCTAAATGTTGACTAAAATAAATGTTTTAGTTTCGAGCACTTAACACTCGTATTTTTTTTCCAGTTTGCCAGTACTGCTAAGTATATGAAGAATACTCCTTATGTTAATGAGGTATCGAGTGATGAAGCTCTCCTGAAAAGATATAGAAAAGAAATAATGGACCTTAAAAAACAGTTAGAGGAGGTATGTATGAACCATGCATTTCAGTAAAGAATGGGACAGAAATAGAATTGAGACGTACCTAAATGCTCAGAAAGGCTCTTAAATCATCAATATATGTGTCATGTGACCTAACTTTAAAACAGTTTTCAACTAAGAAGAAATCAACTCAAAGGTTTTAGTTTAATTCACTATAAACTGAAAGATTTGGTTTCTTGCAATTATTTTCTATTTCATTTTTCATTTCCAAAGGGCAAAATTTAAGATTTTTAAATGAGCCAAGTAAATAACTTTTTAAAAAATATATTTTTTTATGATTTCAGAGAGGAAGGGAAAAGGAGAGATAGAAACATGAATGATGGAAGAGAATCATTCATCAGCTGCCTTCTCCATGCCCCCCACTGGGGATCAAGCCTGCAACCTGGGAATGCTCCGATGAGGAATCAAACAAACTTTCTGGTTCATAGGTCAATGCTCAACCACTGGCCCACACCAGCCAGGACAAGTAGATACTTTTAAAAATTTTTCACAAATATAGGGAAGTGGATTAAAAAGGGAAGCCATGTATGGTTACATAAAACTACTTTTTTTTTTTTTACTAACAAATACATTTTTAATGCTGACTTTATGCAGATTTAACATAATATTTTATACAACACTTAGCAAATTCTTTGGAGACAAAAATTGTCTTAAGTAATTCTCCCCCAACAGAAGCAAATGCATTTGTACAAACTCCTATTATTTCTTTAAGCTATTGATTTATTTTGCACAGAAGGAAAGGTTTTACTAAATTATTGATAATAGTATACATGCAAGAGTGTTTTTCAAGTTCAAAATATTCTTTGTTTGCAAACACACCTTTACATGTAACAGCTTCCAAAACTACTTTCTGTAGTTTCATGTTATCTTGAATTCCTTTTCTAAACCTGTAGGATCAAATAAAATAGCATGATCACTTGTCATTGTAATTTATTTGTGTTAATCATTATGGTTCCCAAGTGATCTTGTAAAAGATGAACTCTGAGATACCATATGATAGTCCTAAAAAAAAAAAAAATCTCTTCTTTTGCTGTAGATATTCAGGTCTCTACTTTTCTGACTTCTCTGCATGTTATTTATATATTTTCAGGCACTTAGTAGAATTGCTCTAACCCGGCTGGTGGCTCTGTGGTTGAACATTGACCTATGAACCAGGAGGTCATGGTTCAACTCTGGTCAGAGCGCATACCCACGCTGCCAGTTTGATCCCCAGCTGGGCATGCAGGAAGTGTCCGATAGATGTCTCTTATTGATGTTTCTCTCTCCCTCTCCCTTTTATTTGTTTGTTTGTTTGTTTGTTTAAATAGAATTGCTCTGACTGCATTGTTACAATGTTATACATGGCATACAGAGTATGCACATGAGGGGAACTGTTTATATTTTACTGATTTTATTTATAAGATTGAGAAACTTATGGTAATTGCATATTGGTGTTCTGCAGGTAGAGTATTTTATTTTAGTAACATTAAAATGTTCATGGTTCTCAAACATTTATATTCTTTTAGGTTACTTTTTAAGGTTTTAAAACCTAGCCATATTCATTAATATAACCGAATATTATGTTGTATAGGTTTCTATAGAGACTCGGGCCCAGGCAATGGAAAAAGACCAATTGGCTCAACTTTTGGAAGAAAAAGATGTGCTTCAAAAAGTGCAGATTGAGAAAATTCAAAACTTAACACGAATGCTGGTAACCTCTTCTTCCCTCACATCACAACAGGAATTAAAGGTAAAAATATAAATGTTGACAGCTTAAACTAGGTATGTAGAGAATAGAATTGGCATTCTTATATATTTATTCTCTAGTTATGTATTTCTTATGATTTGATATAGTATATTCAAGAAACTCAGAACTTTTTTTGCATTTGCCTACACACATTCCTGATTCCCACATTCAGAGATACAAATTCAAGAAGTCTTATATAATCAAGGAATAGATTTGAAATGTGCTTCTTAAGAAATTCTAATGAAATTGATTAGGTGATTGGGAGCCACACACATCTAGAATGGGAATATTTTCTCTTTAAACAAATATTCATCTCAGGAAAATTGAACTAGAATATAAGTCAACATAGAGATCAGAATTCTGGCTTCCAGTATGTGTTCTTCTTGTTTCTACTAGAATAGTTGGATATCTCTTGTTCAACAGATATTTTGGGGGTCTGGTGGGTAACAGTTAAGAGAATGACCTCTTGGAGCTGAACTGCCTGGATTTGAATCCCAATTCTGTCAGTTCCTAACTCAGGGCCTTAAGCAATTTCTTAAATACTAGAGGCCCAATGCATGAAATTTGTGCAAGAGTAGGCCTGCCTTCCCCCCACTGCCACCATTGAAAGGTTTAAACTTTACATTAGGCTTAGGACAGGAACAAAGCCTTGTAAGTAACATGATCAGAACTGCGTTTTAGAAAGGTGTAGAGCTGGTATGCACATCAGATTGATTGGCCTTTACAAGGATGGTGGCTCTAATATTGGATAAAGTGAAGGACTGTTTGGGAGGGTGGTTCAACAGGAGTTTGTGATTGCTTAGTTATGGGGGGCGGGGAAAGGGAGAAGGAGGTTTACAGAATGATTTGCAGGCATTGCTAGGCTTCCTGGATAGCTGGTAGCAGTACTCATTGTGTTAAGGGACAAGGAATATAGAGCAGTGACACTGCTCAGTGTTTGGATTTGAGACAGTAAAGGTGTTAGGTAGTTGAAAATGTAAGTGTATGAAAATCAAGTGAAAGATCTGAGATGCAGATAGCCATTTGGACACAAACATTACAGATCGATCCAAATTAAAGTCTTGTGAATGGATGGGCTTGTTTGGGAACAAGTTGCGAATGAAAAGAACAGAGGGCCAAAGACAAAACCCCAAGAGACAGCAACTTTGTAGGTGAAGAGAGGCAGAGAAGAAGAATCCATAAAGGAGCCTACAGCTAAGCTGTAGAGATAAGGAAACAAGTGAGTGTGGTCATGAGAGGAAGAGACTGTTCCAGAGAGGCAGTGTGTCAGATTTTACTGAGAAGTTCAACAAGATACATGGAGACACAAAAAAATTGGGATTTAGAAACAAGAAGCTCATTTGCAAAAGCAATTTGTGTTATGTGTTGGGAGTGAAAGCCACCTTGCAGTGGGTTGAGATGGCCCAAAGAGATGGGATCTTAAATACAGCAGAAGGTCTGGACTTAGGTAGAGGGAGAAACACCTGTTCATAACGAGGACAGAGGGAAGGATAGGCTTCAGGGCCAGTACTGCTTTCATAAATTTAGGTTTATATTTTCTTTGTGAAATAGGAGGTTTATTTTTTTATACTCTGGTGGCAGGAGATGGTAAACACAAGTTTGTAGACATGCTAAGGGTTTGCAGTAGTGTAGCCTTTGTAAAGAAAAGAAAGCCCACGTGGAGAGGAGTGCGGCCAGTCAGCCTTAAAGATCCAGGTGATGTTAGTCAGACTTCCCGTTGTGTGGCTCTGACAGCGTTCAGGAGACTGATAAAGGCTGAGGAGGTAGTGTAGTTCACTGAGTGTTCACTGGGTTGGAATAGGTGTAAGGAACAGAGAATGGGTCAAATAATTTGAGGCTGTTGACCCAAAACATGATGCAAGTGATCATCTATGGAATCTAAGATGATGAGATGAGAACCGAGAGGGAGCTGGCAAGAAGAAGGAAGTGGATTAAGGGAATAGAGCTCCCTCTTAAGCTTGATAGCCAAAACGGGATTGACTGAATCAATGAGGTTTAGGTTTAGGAATTTCAGATAATGGCAAGGTTCAGGAGTGGGTTGGGAGCAGGTGGATTTGAGCTGAAAGTCTTTGAAGTGAAGGATTTTAATGACTGGGCTTTTGCAGAGCAGGCTGTGGAAAGGGCTGTCTGTTTTAAGCAAAAAGATGTTGTGTGGTAGGAGCATGAAAGCTTGCAGTCATACATATATATATCTGCATTATACAAATATCTATTATCATACAGAAAATCTTGAGGGGCAATGCAGTGGAGTGGTTAGTGGATAGGTTCTGAAGTTACCAGCCTGGGCTCAGCTACCAATTGAGAGTGAGATCGTACACAACGTCTCCACACTTTTTGGACCATCAGCTTCTTTATAAAATGGATATGGTAATATAGAATTGTTGAGAGGATCAAATAAAATGAGGCATTGCTTGTAGAGAGATAAGAGAAGAATGGTAGCTATGAAATACGGAAAACCACAAACAGAAGGTGGGCAGAGGAAGAGAAACCAGCAAAGTGGAGTGAGTGGTGAGGACAGCTAGCTGAGTGAGATAAGAATCAGGAGGCAGGTGTCTCTGAAGGAATAAGGAAGAAAATTGTGCAGAAACAGAAAGAAAATGGCAGCTAAGGGGGGTAAGGAGTCAATATTTTTTTGTGTTTTTTATTTTTATTTTTTTAATCAAAAGCAAACGGGAGGCTTGTGCATTTGTAAGGCTGAGAGGAAGGAGCCTAGTGAAAATGACAAATGAACAGGTCATTAAGGGAGCAGGGTCCCTCGAGAGAAAGGAACAAATGAGACCAGGAGCACTGGTGGAGGCATTAGTCAGCCACATTGGAAGATAATGGCATTGTGAAGGGCCCTGTGAGAGGAAATTCAAATGGGCTACCCATTTGGGCTGCTCCTTCCCAAAGGTCCCCAAAGATGCTTCTTTTAATTGTTATCCAATTTCTTTCGACTAAGTCCCGGAGAAACTTGTAAGTAAAGATTCCAATTTTTAAAAAAATTTAAATAGTTTCATCAAATTTATGATGGGCTTAAACACTGATTTGAAAAGTTTGGGTATGTTTTCTTATCTCCGTATGTCCTTAGGCTGATAAGATCTTAAACTAGGCTTGATAAGAATTCTACCAACAGTCATTTTTTTAAAAATTTATTAAGGTATTATATGTATACATAGCTTACCATCGCCCCACCCACCCACCTCCCATACGTGCCCTCCCTCCCCAGAGTTTTGTGTCCATTGGTTGTACGTATATGCATGCATACCAGTCCTTCAGTCTTATTTAAAAAACGAAACTACTGTAGTTCCCTTGTTTGATTATCTGGGTGAGGTAATTTTAATTTTTTTTCCCCTTTAGGCAAAAATAAAAAGAAGAGTCACTTGGTGCCCTGGCAAAATTAACAAAATGAAGGAATCTAACTATGTAAATGAGTTTAATATGCCAGTAAATACAATAAAAAGACAAAGGAGTGGTGTAACTTCAATAGGAGAAATTGATGAATGTGAGTGCTTTTTTTTTTTATAAAAGTATCCCTACAATGGGAGACTTTACTGATTATATCTCAGTAATGGGTAAACACATTTAAATAAAGTGTATGTATGTTAGATGTGACTAGTGCTTTTGTGTCCCTAAAACATATTCCAGTGGAGATGATGATAACAATAAATAAGTGAACATTAATGATGTTTTCTTTTTTTTATGTTTATTTTACACTTTAAAGCAATTTTTTTTAGTAAGAGTGAAATAAATCTATTTCATTATTTATTTATATTTTTTTAATATATTGATTTTCCACAGAGAGGAAGGAAGAGGGATAGAGAGCTACAAAAGTTGATGAGAGAGAAACATTGACCAGCTGCCTCCTGCACACCCCCTACCGGGGATGTGCCTGAAACCAGTGTACATGCCCTTGACCTTGACCAGAATTAAACCTGGGACCTTTCAGTCCACAGACCGATGCTCTGTCCACTGAGCCAAACCAATTTCGGCCTTTATTTTATTATTTAAAGTATTACAAATAGTAGTACATATGTCTCCCTTTTCTCCCCATTGACCTTCTCCTGGCCCCCCCTACGCCCCAGGCACATGCCCTTACCCTCCCAACCCCCCAGGGTCTTGTATCCATTGATTATGCTTATATGCATGCATACAAGTCCTTCAATTGATCTCTTACTCCCCCCCAACCCTCCCCAACCTTCTCACTGTAATTTGACAGTCTGTTTGATGCTTTTTTACCTCTGTATCTAATCTTTTTGTTCAGCAGGTTATAATGTTCTTTATTTTCTATAAATCAGAGGTATTTTTCTTTCACTGCCTGGCTTATTTCACTTAGCATAATGCTCTCTAGTTCCATTCATGTTGCTGCAAATAGTAAGATTTTCTTCTTTTTTTATAGCAGCATAGTATCCAATTGTAGATGTACCATAGTTTTCTAATCCACTCATCTGCCGATGGGCATTTAGGCTGTTTCCAAATTTCAGCTATTATAAATTGTGCTGCTATGAACATTGGGGTGCTTATATCCTTTCTGATTGGTGTTTCTGTTTTCTTGGGATATATTCCTAGAAGTGGTATTCCTGGGTCAAATGGCAGTTCCATTTTTAATTTTGGGGGGAAATGCCATACTGTTTTCCACAGTGGCTGCACTAGTCTGCATTCCCACCAGCAGTGAAGGAGGGATTTGGGGATTATTGTGTTTTCATTGTCATTTGTTGCCATGATGCTTTTAATTTCTTTTTTGATCTCTCTGAAACCCAGTCATTGTTTAATAGCATGCTATTTAGCCTCCAGTTGTTTGATTTTTTGGGATTCTGTTTATTATAATTGATTTCTAGTTTTATTCCATTGTGATCTGAAAAGGTGCTTCATATGATTTGTATCTTTGTGAATTTGAAGAGACTTTGCCTATGTCCCATGTGCTCTACCTTTGAAAATGACCCATGTGCACTTGAGAAGAATGTATATTCTGTGGCTTTGGGGGTGAAATGTTCTGAAGATGTCAATTAATTCCATTTGATCTAGTGAGTCATTTAGGATTTATGTTTCTTTGCTGATTTTCTGTTCAGAGGATTTGTCCAATGGTGATAGTGGGGTATTAAAGTTCCCGACTATGACTGTGTAGCTGTCAATCTCTCCCTTGATATCCTCCAGAAGTTTTTTTATGTATTTGGGTGCTCCTGCACTGGAAGTGTATATATTTACCAGAGTTATTTCTTCTTGTTGGATTGCTTCCTTTAATATTATGAAGTAGCCTTCCTTATCTCTTTATGTCCTTCACTTTGAGATCTAATATGTCAGATATTACATATTGCTATCCCAGCTTTTTTTTTTTTCATTCGCCTGAAAATCCTTTTTCCATCCCTTCACTATCAGTCTGTGTGAGTCCTTTTTTCTGAGGTGGGTTTCCCATAGATAGCAGATATATGGGTTGTGTTTTCTTACTCACTTTGCTACCCTATGTCTTTTGATTGGGGCATTTAATCCATTTACATTTAAAGTTATTATTGATAGGTACTTGTTTATTGCCATTTTTATTCTTTATGCCTGTGTTCCTACTTCGCTTCCTGTTTCTTCTTTTTACAACATACCCTTTTCTTGCATTTCTTGCATTGCTGGTTTGGTGGTGATAAATTCTCTTAGTCCTTTTTTGTCTGTAAAGCTCTTGATTTCACCATCAATTTTGATTGATAGTCTTGCTAGGTACAGTATTCTTGGATTCAGACCCTTCTTTGGATGTCTTTGTATATTTCAGTTCATTCCCTTCTGGCCTGATATGTTTCTGTTGAGAAATCAGTCGCTAGTTTGATGGGTGATCCTTTGTAGGTAACATTCTGTCTATCACTGGCCACTTTTTAAGATTCTTACTTTGTCATTGGTGTTTGCCAATTTAATTATAATGTGCCTTGGCATCAGTCTTTGGGATTCATTTTGTTTGGAACTCTGAGCTTCTTGGATTTGTGTGAATTTTTTCATCCCTATATCTGGGAAGTTTCCTGTCACTATTTCTTCAAACAGGTTTTCTATTTCTTACTCAGTTTCCTCTCTTTCTGGAACCCCTTTTATGTGGATGTTTTTTCTTTTCATGTTGTCCCATAGTTCCCTTTGGCTCTCCTGCTGTTTTTTAAAGTGTTGTTTTTTTTTCTAGATGCTGGTCTGCTTGGGTATTTTTTCCTACCTTGTCTTCTAGCTCACTGATGCCAGCCTCTGCTTCTTCTAGTATACTGTTAATGCTTTCTATTGAGTTCTTTATAGTAGCACTGCCATTTTTCATTTCTTCTTGATTCTTTCTCATTTCCTCTAGGTTTTTGTACATATTGTTGAATTTGTCTTCCATTCTTTAAAGCAACCTTATGACCATACATCTAAATTATTTCTCTGACAGATTGCTTGCCTCCATTTTATTTGCTTTTTTTTTTCTGGTAATGCCTTCTTTGCTTTCATATGTGGGCTGTTTCTTTGTCTCCTCATGATCTCTTTCCATGTGTCTGGTTATGTAGCTCTCTCCTTTCCATAGGCGAAATCTGATCTTTCTGTGAATAGGTGCAGAGCTCATCTTAGTCCACCTATTTGTGCTGCTTGAAATCTGGTGTTCCTTGGTTTACAGCTTGTCTCTGAGTGTCCTGGTTGTAGAGTCCTCATGACATTTTCTATTTCCAGGCCTCTTAAAAATGATGCAGTCATTAGACTACATAATACAACTATTTTTATTGCTTTTGTTCTAATCTTTATCCAATTAAATTACTATTCATATAGCATCTGCCATAAATGTTGCTAATCTTAAAAAGGTGGAATTTACACAGAAAATTTTCAAAGTTCTAACACTTGAAGTATTTTGGGGGCATTTAAAAAAACTACTTAACAGTTATCAAATTCATAATTTGTTCTTTTTAACTATATTGTGTTATGGTACTTATATTTTATGATTAATTCTAGCCAGTGATCTCAATTTGCAAAATGATATATACAATCACATCTGTTCTTAATGTATTCTTGGCAGTCATGCTATGAGCACATAATAACTAATTTGAGCTTATTACATCTGATCAGAATTCTTTTAACAAACTATACTTTGAGGTTTAGGAAACTTAACTATATTAAGTTATGTATAAAAATTTATACATAAAAATTTATACATAACTTAATATATTACATAATATATTACTTATATATACATAACTTATATATATAATACATAACTTATATATATTTATGTATAAATTTCTTTTCCCCTAATTAACAGCTCTCTGTTCAGAGGCTGATGTTCTCAGTAACACCCTTGATACAATAACGGATATAGAGTGGAATCCAGCAACAAAGCTACTAAGTCAGGTAACTTGAATGTATTTTACAGTGAAAGGAACATTATCCTTTCACTCTTTAAAGTCATTTGTTATTGGTGTTTACTGTTGTTATAGCACATTATGGCTCTGACTTAATTTCAGTAACAGTGTTGGTTCTAATTAAGGCTTCTTCACTCATTAGACTCACAGCTGATAATTGGGCCATCCAGAGGGAAGCTAAAATGGGTGTGTGGTAGTAGGTAAAACTTTCAGTCCATTACCAGCATATTTTGGTATCTATGATTTACTTTCTTTTTTGCCTTGAAAAATATAAGGGTAAAAAAAAAAAGAAAAAGAAAAAAATGGCTGATACTAAAAGTGTCAAAATTATCAGGCCTATAATACAGTAATACATCTGGGAAAGGTAATGTTGTCGACTAATAATGAAAAATAAAAGTAAATGTATTACATATGGTCTTATCACAACTTTAGAAATAAGGACTCCTATAGTGAATATCTTAGTAAATGTAGATTCCATGTTTACTTTCCCAGCTGCTAATGTTCAAAGAAATAGATATAGTTCTTTATATGAATTAATTAAAGTAATTTCATGTTAATTTTGGAATAAAATTGGAACCTTCTTAGGAATTATTAGCTAACCACTGTAATTAGTCATAAATTGGTTATTATAATTAGTTAAGTATTATTGGTAAAGTGGTTTTGTGTCCCTAAAGCATACTATGGAAGCTTAATCCCTGGTCTTAGTTTTTGGTTTTTATTGATTGTGGATTTTTTTTAAACTTTTATTTTTTACACCTGTGCTTATTCTCAAGCAGAAGAAGGAATTAAAAACATCTTTGGGAATGTTTAGTTAATCTGCCCATTGATGGATTTGTATGATAAGGTTTATATCTTTATCATAAAAAGTATAGAAAATAGAAGCAGGTCTCTGTTGAGCATGGCAAAAATCTAGCAGTGGATATAGTTTTAGAGATCAATAAGTAATACTTCTGTTTCACTCATAATTTATTTATTTTTTTAATATATTTTATTGATTTTTTACAGAGAGGAAGGGAGAGGGATAGAGAGTTAGAAACATTGATGAGAGTGAATCATCGACCAGCTGCCTCTTGCACACCCCCCACCGGGATGTGCCCGCAACCAAGGTACATGCCCTTGACTGGAATCGAACCTGGGACCTTTCATTCCGCAGGCTGACGCTCTATCCACTGAGCCAAACCGGTCTCGGCTCACTCATAATTTAAAGCCATCTGAAAAATAAAATAAAATTTGTATCAGACAGGTGAGGTAAATCAGCTTTATTCCTAAGGAGCTTAAGGACCTGTGATAAAATAGATTTTCTATTATGCACCCTATCTCCTACTCCTGATGAACTTTTCCGGGCAGGCACAAGGCAGAGCATTTGTTTATATGGTCCTTTTTTTTACCCGTTTCAAAGTAGTCATCTGTTCTCAGTTAGCTAATTTACTAAAACACAAATTCTTTATTTTGCTGTGGGTTAAGCTAAAACATTAGGATGATATTGAAAAAGAAAATGGCCTACACTACCAAATGATGCAAGGTTAAATTTATGTAACTAATCCAAATTTTTAGTTAAGTAAACAAACATAATCTGAATTCTCTGCAGCTTGAAAATGTGGTTTTGTTCACAACAGGAAAACTTAGAAAGTGAGTTGAATTCACTTCGTGCTGACTATGATAATCTGGTGTTGGACTATGAAAAACTAAGAAAAGAAAATGAAGAAATGGAATTGAAATTAAAAGAAAAAAATGATTTGGATGAATTTGAGGCTCTAGAAAGAAAAGCAGAAAAAGATCAAGAGGTAAGGATACTAAACAACACTAAACTAAAACAACTTTTGTAAGAAATACCATTTTCTTAAAGATATTTATTTGTAAGATTGAGGTGGAGAATCCAGCCATTTTCCATATGCGTACACAATTAGAGAATTTAAGAAATAATTCATTTATATTGTTATTAAAATAGTTAAACTATATTTGTTTCACCTGTTCTTATGCTCAGGAGAAAGAAATAATTAAAAACATCTTTGGGAAGGTTTAGTTAGTCTATTGATGGATTTGCATTGAAGAAGTTTTAAAATTTAGCTGAATGCTTTATGTATAGATACTATATATTAATGGAATTTTTCCATAGAAAGTATATTCCCAAACAGAACATTATTAGAAAGCTGGGGAAGCTAATTTTGCACTTTTCTTTTTCCATATAAGAGAGTTATTGTGAAACTAATACTAAATAGTTTTTATGGAAATATTAGAAATAAAATAGGTCATTTAAATGTTCTAAGTATGTAATATTAGGCTATATGTTAAGAGAACCTAACCCAGAAACCATGAAACTTTGGAAACTTAAATTGTCCTAAAGATTCAAGAAATCTCTTAGTGCAGAAAGTCCTTATTATAGTTCACAGAAACTGTGAATTCTTTTGCAGAACTTTTGAATACATATTTATTTTTCTGGAACAGGAATCCATTGCTGGTCTCAGACTTGTGAAGTGATCCACAAATACCACAAAAATTAGAGACAGTGTTTTGATATAGTTAAAATATGAGTTAATTTGCAGATACTTCTCACATTTCTATATAACTAGCCCAAAGGGACACAGTCCTTTTTTCTCAGTATCATTAATTAGTTTCTCATCTTCTACCTTTTTAAAAGCAAAAGGAATTCTGCACCAAAACTATGTCCATTCTACCTACAAATTAAAGTGACTCCTGCATTTCATAGACATTATATCCTGTGAGGCAAAAGTCAGTAAGTTCTCCACAGTTTCATTTACTTTATTTTAAAATTTGCATATTAACAAAATGCAAAATGTCATGAAAAGAATATTGGGCTTCAATCAATAAAACCGGTTTTAATGAAAGGGTATGATCTAGTGCAGCCGTGGGCAATCTACGGCCTGAGGGACCAGATTAAGAGCAGGGGGTTCTCTTGCTCTCCCCTCCGCTCCTTCACCAGCAGCCCAAGATGAGAGTGCCAGCATGGTCAGGTTGCTTTTGTTCCGGCCCTCCGGTCCAGTTTAAGAACCCATTGTGGCCCTCGAGCCAAAAAGTTTGCCCACCCCTGATCTAGTGTCATGGTTAAGAGCCAAACTACCTTGATTTATCAAGTCCCAGTTTTGCTCCTTAAATAGCTCACAGATTCAAGCCTGCTGTGTATTATGGGCAGGTTCTTGAGCACGCCATTGCATCTCAGGGGTTACTTCATATATATCTCAATCCTTCAGGTTAGATCAAGGGCTTACCAAGTTTCTTTCTAACTCCAAAATTTCATAGATTTTTTTTTTGCATGTTTCTTGTTATAAAATAATATAACAAAGTTAACTTTGGGCATACATGTAACAACAATTTCTCTAATTATTTTTACATCACTTATACATTCAATTAAAAATAAAAACTGAAGCTCATTGAATTGAGTCACACACAAAAAGATTACAAAGTAACACAGAATCTATGTCTTAAAACTCACATTTGACTTCTTATTTTTTTCCTTTTTAACCACCATCAGGGGAAAATAATACAACTCTATTTAGTTTTACTCAAACACAAATTAAAATTCTTGGTTCTGTGAGATAATCTAAAATATTAAAGGCTTACTCTATTTGAAGTTTTTTTTTTTTTTATGATATCCATTGCATTTTAAACTAAAAACATAAGTCTGTGTGCGTACAGTAAAACATGTTCTAAAGTGTATATCTGGGGGGAAAGTTTTACAAAAGGGGAGTGAACATCCTATTATGATCTGAGGATATGTGCCCTGGTTTGATTTCATCAATTTCATCAAAAATCACAAAAGTGTGGATAATTTTCAACTGAGAGCCTAATGCAGGGTGTTCAAACAATAATTTTAGAGGGCTGAATAAGCAAGGTCAAGTATCATCAGACTCAGAGAACAAGAGAAACTTCAACCCTCTACCTATTTTAACTTGATCTATTTAATTTTATAAATTTTCACAACGAGGAGATTTTTGTCTTAAGAAGTTAAATTTCATTTCACCTGCTGTGAATTACAGTTGAAATCTGTACTCTTTTGTATATAACAATGGATGATTAATTTTTCCTTGTGCTCATTAAACAATACATTAAATAGTGATTACACTCAGATCATTTACAAAAGCCACATAATCTTTTCCTGTTCCCAGTATTTAAAATAAAGTGCAGTTTCAAATAAAAGTAGGAGAATTATTCTTGCTGAAGGCTTTAAAAATTTAAGATTGATTATTTAATTCTTGCCAAGAACCAATTCTAGCACGTAATAATTATGAGTTTCACCAAAAGGTTGGTGAAGCTTGGGTGGCTCAACAGGGGTGAGCCACACATGTAGTTTACCTGTTGGAAAAGGCTAAATGGCACTTCCCCCAAACCTGAATAGGAATGTCTGCTGTCAGACAGCTCAGAGCATTTTATTGCCTCCGGTTGGCCAAGCACCTGACAATGCTTTTGAAACCTTACCCTCTGAATGTATATCTCCACCTTGCCTTAGGACAAATTGTGTTAAATAAATAGCACAGGGTCCTTCAACAAGGAAGGAGTCTTCTAGTTCCTTTCCCTTAAACTCCTCTGACCCCCAATGCCTTTCAAAACTATCCTTCATCCTTGGACTCCTTGAATCTATGCCATCCCCGTTCTCCAGATTGCTGAACCCTCTGTAAGGCTGGGACAAGAAACCCAGCAGTACTGTATAAATAAATGTTATTTTCTTATGCAAAAGTTAGAAGTGGAAGACAAGGTAACAGATAGAGCCAATTTAAACTTTAACCAATACAGATGTCTAAAACTTTGCTGAAAAAGAGGGTAGCCCTAATTATATGTGGCAATTGATCACTTGAAATGGGGTTAGTGTGAAATGGCCTAAGCATTAAAAAAGAAGAAGAAGAAGAATTTAAAATATTTTCTTAGTTTTTATTATTGATTACAGGAAGAAATTATAATAATATTTTAGATATATTTAGCTAGATAAAATATATTAAAATTAATTCCACCTGTTTTTACTTCTTTTTAATGTGGCTACTAGGAAAAATTAATTACAAATTTTGCCTCCCCCCAAAAAAAATTGGGGGGGGAGAGAGAGAGAGATCGCATTATATTTCTATTGATTGGTGCTAATCTAAAATAAGAGTGTCTAAACTAGTAGTAGTCTGAAATCTAAAACAAGTTAGAACTGAATTAAACACAAAAAAAAGTTACTTTACTTTTTTTAGCACAAAAATTGCCAGTACTCAAATATTTAATGTTACAGACGTTTTGTTAGAAAGGAAACTTTAATAGAAATACTTTCATCTTTAAGTACTTATGTATTAGTTGAACAATATAAAGCAAAAAATATTAACTTTCCAATATTTCCTATAAACCATCAAAGTAACAGCTGATAATTTCATGCAAATCTTTATAGCTTTGGTGAACAGTAATAATATTATAAAGGCTCCATGAAACTACCATAATCCAAACCTAAATTTCAAATCAAAATTCAATGAAAAGTATGCCAGTGTAAAAACAAATAGATAATTTATGAGAAGAAAAGAAATCTTTTAGGATAAATACATTTCTGTACTTACCCAAAACAAAAGCCTAATAGAAGTATGTTTTTGTAAAGTCTGATTACTACTTTATCTCCTCAAAGTAGTGCATACTAATTTGCTTTTGAAGTTATTGTAGCTTTATTAACAGATGACAACACTGTTATTTGGGTCATGCTGAGTTTTTTTCTTGTTTGCTTTCTTCCTGGGGTTTGCAGAGATTTTGTTTGGTTGTTTGGGCTTGGGGTTTGATTTGGGGCTTTTTTGGTACTCTTTAATAATGAGATGCTCTGTTACAGTAGCTTGAATAATTATTTCTCAGTCTCTTCTTACTTGTTGGGTGATTCTGAAGCAGTGATTCAATTTTTTTTTTTTTTTTTTTTTTTTTTTTTGCTTTATTAACTTTTGGTTTGCTCTGTTGCCTATTCACATGCTCTTACAGATGCAACTAATTCATGAAATTTCGAACTTAAAGAATTTAGTTAAACATGCAGAAGTATATAATCAGGACCTTGAGGTGAGCATTTATGTCCGTATTTCTACTAAGGAACTAGAACTATAAAACAAACCATACATAATTGAATATTATTTATGATTTCAGAAAATAAATATTTAAGTCTCAACTTTTTTTAATTTTACTGTTTACCAATTTGAATTATTAATAAGTTCCTTTTAATCCCCTAGAATTCAAATCAATTAAATTATTTTACTCTCCTTTGATTTCTTTTAGAATGAACTAAATTCAAAAGTAGATCTACTTAGAGAAAAAGAAGACCAGATTAAAAAGTTACAGAAATACATAGACTCTCAGAATTCAGAAAGTTTGAAAATGGACTCGTCTTACTCATCGGTAAAAATCAGGTTAATTTTATTATGTAATAATGTTAATATTTATAGCATACCTTCATCATCATCATTAAAGCAAATGCTTATACTGAACCAAATATGTGGTGAGCACTGTAATGTTTTACATACAGCATTTTATTTAATCTTATCAATAAGGGACTATATTAGGAACATTGCCATTTTTACAGATGAGGAACCACTCATGGAGATGAGGATACCATCCTTTGAGTGAATATAAACAAGTAGGTTATGAGCGTCCAATAAAAAATTAGTAATTTTAAATTGTTTTTAATTCTTCAGTTGTTTTGTACAAATGAATGTAGAAGTATGTAGTCAATGTCTTCAGGTGAGCACTTATGTTGTTGATAAAGGTCTAGAACTAAAACATACATAAATGAGCACGTTTTCATAAATGTCAGTAATTTTACTGATATTAATGCATTCTCATAATTGAACTATTTTCAAAGTTTGAGTATTTTTCAGAAACTATTGTCTGTATGACTATTTGATACTAGATTGTGGTATTAAGTAACATTGACATGGTGAAATTTTGATTTTTTTATTTATTTGCTCAATACACCTGACTACTTTAAGAAAGTTAACAATTTCTAGCTTGAATTTTTTAAATCGTGGTTGCTGTTCTATTGTTTTTGTTTTGAGTTTTTCATAGTAATCTTTGTTACCTTCTATTAATGACATGATTCTTTTTAAAAGTATTCTCGCCTGGCCTATTTTGCTTAGTGGTTGAGCTTTGACCTATGAACCAGGAGGTCACAGTTCAATTCCTGGTCAGGGCACATATCTAGGTTGCAGACTCCACCCCCAAGTGTCAGGTGTGCAAGAGGCAGCCAATCATTGATTCTCTCTCATCCTTGGTGTTTCTATCTCTCTCCCTCATCCTTCCTCTCTAAAATCAATAAATATATAAATATATATTTTAAAAGTATTCTCACTGTTCTGAGCTGTGGGTAAGAAAGGTACTTTCATATAATCCTGGAGAATAGGATTAATAAAGTAGCAAGAAGAATTGGCCAATTTAAAAAAAAAATGGTTTCTTATGCTTCATTAATTCATGCATGCATTAATATTTTGCCAAGTACATATGGTTGAATTTATTTAAGCTAAAGTCGTGTTAAAATGCCACTTTTCTCTAAACATGACTTGTGATTTTTTTTCTTCATATATTTATAGGTCATTTGCATTTTCCCTTCACTAAGTTACCTATTTGTATATTTTCCTATTGGATAATTTTCTTTTCACATGTTAATTTAATTTTTTTAAATAATCCTTATCTGAGGAGGAGAGAGAGAGAGACAGAGAAACATTGATGTGAGAAAGAAACTCATCTGTTGTCTCCCATATGCCCAACCAGAGATGAACCCAAAACCAGGGTATGTGCCCTGACCAGGAATCAAACCTGAAACCTTTTGGTGTACAGGATAACACTCTAACCACCTGAGCCACCTGTCCAGGGCTAATTTAATATTCGTAATCTTAATTATTAACTACTAGCCTATCATGTTTTGGAGAGAATAACTTAAAATAAAAATACATAAGGAACTTGAACACGCTGGCTCAACAAAAGTGTGGTAACGTTTCTAATTCTGAGAAAGTTATATTTCACTAAAATCTTTTGTCATGTGTATAGGAAGACACCGAAGATCTAAAACAGAAGACACAAACTCAGCTTGATGCTGAAATTGTAGCCCTTGATGCCAAGAGAGAATCAGCCTTTCTTAGGAGTGAAAATCTGGAGCTAAAAGAGAAAATGGTAGGTGATTTTTGTAATATTTTCAAAATTGAGCTCTTGTAATGATCAGTACATTTTTGTAAATTTTCAATGTTTCTCTTAATAGAAAGAACTTGAAAGTATGTACAGGCAAATGGAAAGTGATAATCGGTTACATCAAAGCCGGTTGGAGGCAAAAGAGAAAATACAAGTTGATCTAGAGAAAGAATTACAATATTCTTTTAATGAAATAACAAAACTCAACTCCCTTTTAGATGGCAGAGTTCCAAAAGGTATCTTGAAATTTCAGATTACATCCTTGCAAATCTAACTTTCTGTTGAAATGTACCTAAAAGATTTTGCAACAATATTTCAATGATTGAAAATCTTTTATTCTTGATTTTTAATAACTTAATATTAACTCATTATATGTATCAGTATGTATAAATGTTTCCATGGACTTCAGATTATAAGAGTTAAAAATTGTACATGTTCTTTAAAAGTGATTCAAGAAATATTTACATATGTGGATATAGATAGACTTTTGTTGGGATGATTTATTTAATTTACCAAAAATTTCCTAGATTTGCTCTGTAATTTGGAATTGGAAAGAAAGATTACAGATCTCCAGAAAGAACTGAAGAAAGAAGTTGAAGTAAATGAAGCTTTGCATGAAAAAGTTAATTTGCTCTCAGAATTAAAATCTTTACCTTCAGAAGTAGAAATGCTAAGGAAAGAGGTAAACACATTTTTAAGCAAATAACTTATTTTGATAGTAAAGTTAAATAAGAAAATACACTTTTAAAGAGACAATAAAAATATTGCCTTTTCTCGGTCAAATCTTTGCTTATTTTTCAGTGTCTTTTTTTTTTTAGAGAGAAAGATTTTTGTGTTTATTTTTGTTTTTCTGAAAACTTCAGTAGATCATACATTATAACAATACTAAGTATTCTTTTTTCCCATAGGTGAATGATAAATCTGAAGAGCTATATCTAGTAACATCAGAAAAAGACAAATTGTGTTCTGAAGTAGTTCATAAGGAGAGTAGAATTCAAGATTTACTTGAAGAAATTAAGAAAACTAAAGATGACCTTGCAACCACCCAATTGAATTATAAAAACATGGATCAAGAATTCCAAGATTTTAAAAACTGTCATATTGAATTTGAACAAAAGTATAATATGGTCCTTGAAGAGAATGCAAGAATAAATCAGGAAATAGAAAATCTCTCTAAAGAATCTCAAAAACTTGGTTTAACTTTGGATGACTTAAAGGCAGAGGTTGGTAAAGATACCTTCTAGGGAAATGACCTTTCATCTGCTGCAGTTTGGTTCCATGTATATGACATAGTTGTTCTGCTTTTCACACTTACTTTTTCTTATTTTAAAGCTTTCTCAGAAAACCCAAGAACTTCGGCAAAGTCAAGAAAGGTTAAATGAAGTGGAACAGCTGAAGGAACAATTACAAAGTAGAGATTTCAGGCTGCAAACTGTAGAAAGGGAGAAAATACTGACTACTGAAAAACTTCACCAAACCTTAGAAGAAGTAAAGACCTTAACCCAAGAAAAAGACGATTTAAAACAACTCCAAGAGAGCCTGCAAGTTGAGAGAGACCAGCTGAAAAGTGACATTGAGGATACCGTAAACATGGTAAGGTTTTGACTGGTTAAATGTTGAAAACTTAGAACATCCTTAAAAACATTATAGGAGCCATCATTTATTATTTATGATCAAGTAGAAACTATAAAATTATTTTCATTGTTTCACCTTATTCTAATGGAAATGATTTTGTATTCCTTTGACAAAGAACATAGACACCCAAGAACAATTACGAAATGCTCTTGAATCTTTGAAACAACACCAAGAAACTATCAACACTCTAAAAATGAAGATTTCCGAGGACAACTCCAAGAATTTGCCTGTAGAGAAAACCGTAAGAGAAACTAAGGATGAATTTCAGGAAGAGGTAAAGCGTGCCTGTTCAAAGTTTTCAAATATTTACATATGAGCTTTCTCCTTAACCTCAAACATTTAAGACATGATAGTAATCTCAATCTTAATCATTACTCACAATGGTAATAACTAACAATAATTCATAAACTTCATCCTAATATCTTTGAAATAAATTCTAATATAACTGCTTACAATCAATTTGGAAAATGGCAAAAAAAATATTAATTCACCTTGTTTTTTTAATGCCCCTTACTAGAATTGATCCCAGGACCCTTCAGTCCGCAGGCCAAAGCTCTAGCCACTGAGTGAAACCAGCTAGAGCCATTAAGTTCACACTTTGAGCTGATATTTTATTTTACATCAGAATTTTATACTAAACTTGCCAAAACTGGTTTGGCTCAGTGGATAGAGTGTCGGTCTGCGGACTGAAGGGTCCCAGGTTCGATTCCGGTCAAGGGCATGTACATTGGCTGCGGGCACATCCCCTTTGGGGGGTGTGCAAGAGGCAGCTGGTTGATGTCTCTCTCTAATTGATGTTTCTGGCTCTATCCCTCTCCCTTCCTCTCTGTAAAAAATCAATAAAATATATTTTTTAAAAGAATTTTATACTAAACTTATTTAGAGTTTACTATAAAATCAATGTGTATATGATATTTAATGCCTATTTCTAATTATTCAGCCATAATTTTACTTGTAGGTGCTTAAATTTTACCTTACTCAGGTTCATTTTTTCCTGAGACCTTATGAGAATAAGGTCTTTACTGGTTAACTAATACACAAGAAAAGCTAGGATAGTAATGGTGATTTTTTTTTTTTAAGAGTGTATTATAGTATGCTGAAGCTGCCATAACAAAACATCATAGACTGGGTGGCTAAAACAACAAATTTATTTTCTCCTAATTGTATTCCAGAAGGCCAAGATGGCCAAGATTAAGGCACCTGAAAATTCTGTTTATGGAGAGGAGAGGCCTTTCTTTCTAGAAAGTAGATGGTGTCTTTTTACTGTGTCTTAACATAGCCTTTCTCCTGTGTACTAGAACTGAGAAAGTGTCCCATATCTCTGCCTCTCTTTTAAGGACACCAGTCCTATGGGACCAGGTCCCACCCTTTGACCTCATTTAATCTTAATTGCCCTCTTTAAATGCCCTATATCCAATAGTTATATTGGGGGTTTGGGCATCAGCAAATTTTGGGAGGACAAAATTCAGTCTATAATGAAATAATTGGAAACAAAGCTAAAAATTACTCATAAATACTTAAAACTATTGAAAATGAAAGTTTTAGAGAAGACAGCCTTTTTCGTTAATATTCAAAATTATTGAGGGGGAAAAACACAATATTATATAGACAAAGATGAAGCCAAAAATACTTTTTTCCCCCCTTCTTTAAATCTATTCCTTCAGTATCTCATAAGGCACTACTGTCTTGCTCATTGATTCAATAAGAAATAAATTTATTCTCCATTCTGATCTTCTTAAAACCCTTTGATGACACAGTTACTCTTGACATCAAGACCAGAATCCTTCGTAAGGCAGAGGATTCCCAGACCTTGCTGGTCTCAGGCATTATTTCAGTTCTTTCATCCTCCTGCCCATTATACTGCAGCAACTCTAGCCCATTGTTCTCCCCCATCTCATGGCCTTCAGATGGTCTCCCCACCTGCAGCATCACCATACCGACTCCCCCGCTTCATAAACACCATAGGTTTTTTTTTGCCACCAATACACTAGAAGAAGCAGTACTCCTGCTTGGTAAGATTTGAATTAATGTCTACTTTCCCCTAAAGTGTCTCAAAATGGCAGAGATCCAGTAAGACTCATTCCTGTTTTATCTCCAGCCTCCCAGTAATATACTGACATCACAGCGAGCCCTCAATATGAAGTGCTCAATACCCAAATAATGGAAGAGTAGAGGGGTGGGAGAATTGCTCTGTAAATGAACCATTAAATCCTGTCTTAATTGTTTTAGAAAATATCCTGACTTCTTTTGTCCTAAAATGAAGTATCTTTACTGTTTTATGATTCTCTTAAGATTCAAGAGGCTCAAGACATACCAGAACAGTCCTTGAATATGCAGGAAAAAGACAATGAGGTTAAGGAAATAATCAGTGAGATGGAGCAATTGAAGGAGCAACTCCAAGCTAAAGAGTCAGCACTGCTAAGATTAGAAAAGGAAAAACTCAACTTGTCTGAGAGACTTCAAGAAGGTCATCAGGAAACGAAATCTATGGCTAAGGAGAGAGAGGACCTACAGAGGCTGCAGGAAGCTCTTCAGTCTCAAAGTGACCAACTCAAAGAAAACATGAGAGAAATCACAGCGAAGGTAGGTTACGTTCTTTTCCTTACGTATGTGTGTGTGTTTTTAACTAATTTGTATTAAATATTTTTGTGGAAACTAAACCTTTGGAAAAAGGAATTGGAGTGTAATGGTAATAATGTTTCCATAAATTTCTTACAATTTCCTCTATTAATAAAGCACCTAGAAACTGAAGAGGAACTTAAAGTTGCTCATTGTCGCCTGGAAGAACAGGAGGAAATTATTGATAAGCTGAGAGTGAATCTTTCAGAGAAAGAAACTGAACTATCAAGTTTCCAAAAGGAATTAGAAGCAATATCTGAATTACAGAAAAGGGTAAGTTGGACATGAAGGTACAGTGGGGGGAAAATCTGAGGGAAGTAGCTAACTGAATTACAAAGAATACTTATTTTTACATACTAAATTGTTTTGGAGAGCATACTGGGGTTTTTTTTAATCTAAAAATAAATAAATAGCCGAAACCAGTTTGGCTCAGTGGTAGAGCGTCGGTCTGCGGACTGAAAGGTCCCAGGTTCGATTCCGGTCAAGGGCATGTACCTTGGTTGCGGGCACATCCCCAGTAGGGGGTGTGCAAGAGGCAGCTGGTCGATGTTTCTCTCTCATCGACGGTTCTAGCTCTCTCTCCCTTCCTCTCTGTAAAATATCAATAAAATATATTTTTTAAAAATAAATTAATTAAATAAATAAATAACATACACACACACACACAGAGGTGAGTAAAAGTACATTTACAGTTCATATGGAAAGACATACTAGTTATGATTATTACAAAGAATAAATTGCTTTGTGTACTCACAATTATAAATCTACTTCTACCCATATAAACACAACATACATACATATATATACAGATAGAAATAAAAACAGACTTTATATATACAAAAAGTATATATACTTCTTGGCTATTGTTATTTAAGATGCAAGAGCTTCATGAAAAACAGGAACAATTTATTTGCTTCAAAGAAATCAGTGAGACTCAGGAAAAAATGAGTGAACTGGAACAATTAAAGGAGCAACTCAAGGCCAAAGATTCATCACTAGAAAGCATAGAAAACGAGAGGCTCAAGTTAATTGAGAGACTTCAGAAAAGTGAAGAAGAAATGAAAATTATAATTAAAGAAAGAGATGAACTGAAAAGGGTGCAAGAGGCCCTTCAAATCGAGCGAGACCAACTCAAAGAAAACATTGAAGAACTTGTAGCTGAAGTAAGTTTCTCTCTTCTGATGTTTTTGGATACAAAAATAGTATTAGGGTGATAACAATGCTCACTATTAACTTCTATTCATTAACTTGCATTCATTTTGCTCCCACCATAAAGAGACAAAAAATCGAAGAGGAACTAAAAACTACTGACATTCTTCTGAAGGAGTACCAAGAAACTAGTAGTACAAGGAATATTTCAGAGAAGACAGATCACGGAGCAAATATTCAGAGAGATTTAGAAAATTCAGATGCTGAATTACGGGGAAAGGTAGGTCTTGTTAAGTTGGAAAATGACATCAGATTACTGTGTTCCTCGTGTTCCTTTGAAAGTGATAAGTACGTACATTAAACTAAATGTAAAAATGATTGACTTAATTTAGAAACAAATCTTTTTTCTAAAAACCTGCCTTTGCCCTAACTTGTTTTATGATTTTTCTCAGATTCAAGAATTTCCAGTAAAAGAACATCAGCTTGAGATGAAAGCTGTAAATGAGACTGAGGAGAAAATGTGTGAAATAGAATACTTGAAGAAGCAATTTGAAACCCAAAAGTCAACTGTGGAAAACCTAGAAATAGAGAACATAAGGTTAACTCAGAGACTCCAGGATAACCTTGAAGAAATGAGATCTGTTACAAAAGAAAGAGATGACCTTAGGAGTATGGAGGAGACTCTCACAGTAGAGAGAGACCAGCTCAAGGAAAACCTAAGAGAAACTGCAATTAGAGTGAGTTACCATCTTTCCCCCATCTAGTAAAAATGACACTGTGTCCCAAAAGAACCATGGACAATAGGGTTGATGGGAGTGTGAAATTGGTGCAGCCTTAGAAGGTTGAAGGAGGAAGAGGGAGTGTATTTGGTGGTATCTTCCAAATGTTATAGTAAGTTTATTCATTTACCCAAAAAGTTAAGTTGTACCTATTTACCTTGCACACATTGGCGCAACATGGGAAGATACTTATAAAAGGATATTCATAGCAGCAAGTTGCAATAACAAAGCAAACTAAAAAATAGGGAAATTCTGTTAGTAGGGGACTGCTTACAAAGTGCAGCACATTCAGACCATGGAATGCAAGTCCACAGATAAAGAAGGAGGTAGAGCTATGGTGTTGACTTGGAAGTATCCTGGTAAGGGAAAGGGGAAATTGTAGAGCAGTATATCTAGCGTGTATTAGCATATGAGAGTCAATTGGAGGATGAGCACTAGGAGGTATACAGAGGAAGAGGAAATTTTACTTCTTACTCTGTACTTGTGTACATATGGTCTGAATTGCGTACATCTGAATATATTCTTTCTCTAATAATAAAGGATCTGGAAAAACAAGAGGAACTAAGAATTGCTTACAAACATCTGAAGGAGCATGAGGAAATTATTGATGTACTCCAAAAGATTATTTCTGAAAAAACAAATGAAATATCAAATATGCAAATGGATCTAGAAAACAAAGATAGTGCCTTAAAAGCACAGGTATTTCTTTAAGTTGTTTTCTAAGTAATAATTTTAATCAGGTCTTTTGTGTAGCGCAGTGGTCGTTAAACTGCGGCTCTTTGGCCCTTGAATGTGGCTCTTCCACACAATTCCATGGCCTGGGCAAGTCTATTTTGAAGAAGTGACATTAGAAGAAGTTTAAGTTAAAAAAATTTGACTCTGTAAAGAAATTTCAATCATTGTACTGTTGATATTTGGCTCTGTTGACTAATGAGTTTACTGACCACTGGTGTAGTGAACAGGATATGAATTAGCCTAAAATTGAGGACAAGTGGAGATTTTGTCTACATAATTTAGAAACTAATGTTTAGCTTTTGTTATCTGTTTATATCTTAATTTATTGTATGATTTTCAGATCCAAGAAGTTCAGGAGAAAGAACACCATCTTCTTGAAGTAAAAAATGATCTCAAAGAAACTATGTATCAAGCAGAGCAATTAAAGAAGCAATTGGAGGCACAGAATTCAATCTTGGAAAATACAGAAACAGAGAAATTAATGTTGACTCAGAAACTTGATGAAAACCTTGAAGAAATAAAATGTGTTACTAAGGAAAGAGATAGCTTAAGGAGAATGGAGGGAACCCTCAAAATGGAGCGAGACCAGCTCAGAGAAAGCCTCAGAGAAGTAGAAGCTAAAGTAAGTTACACTCCTACCTCTTTCTAGTGGGGAAATGTGAGCCCTTTTTTGATAGAAGCATACACAAGGACACATAAACCACAAGGCTTTTCATTGTAACAGTATGTAACAGAAAACAGGAAACAACCAAAATGTCAATCAGAAGGAAACTGGATAAAGTTGAGTGATGTGTCAAGAATATTATACAACAGGTAAAAAAAAAAAAAAAAAAAAAAAATTTAAATAGATTTGAGTGTCCTAATTGGGAATACCAAAATAACTCTTAGTGAGAAAAGCAGGTTGTAAAATAGTATGTGCATAATGTGTCAGCCTCTGGAAAGGAGAGGTTTGTAGGTAAGGGAGGGAACAGAAGAGGGAAAAGCTTTTAACTTCCTAACAAAAATGTAGAGTAAGAATTAGAGTTCTGTTATTTTTGCTAAGAAAATATATTACTTTCATTTTAAAATAATAGTTACCTTGCCTAGTTTGTATGGTTTAATGGTTGAGTGTTGACCTATGAATCAGGAGGTCATGGTTTGATTCCCAGTCAGGGCACATGCTCAGATTGTGTGCTCGATCTCCAGTAGAAGGCGTGCAGGAGGCAACTGATCAGTGATTCTTATCATTTTTTTAAAATATATTTTATTGATTTTTTACAGAGAGGAAGGAGAGATACAGAGTTAGAAACATTGAGAGAGAGACATCGATCAGCTGCCTCTTGCACACCCCCCACCGGGGATGTGCCCGCAACAAAGGTACATGCCCTTGACCGGAATCGAACGCGGGACCTTTCAGTCCGCAGGCCGACGCTCTATCCATTGAGCCAAACCGGTTTCGGCGATTCTCATCATTAATGTTTCTATCTGTTCCTCTTCTTTCCTCACTAAAATCAATATTTTTTAAAAAAAATACTAGTTAGCCAAAACCGGTTTGGCTCAGCGGTAGAGTGGACTGAAAGGTCCCGGGTTCGATTCCGGTCAAGGGCATGTACATTGGTTGCGGGCACATCCCCGGTAGGGGGCGTGCAAGAGGCAGCTGGTCGATGTTTCTCTCTCGTCGACATTTCTAGCTCTCTCTCTCCCTTCCTCTCTGTAAAAATATCAATAAAATATATTTTTTTTAAATACTAGAGTGAGAAGTAATAGTTTTATTATTTTTACTAAGAAATTATAATACTTTCATTAAAAATAATACCAGTTAATCATAATAGGGAAAAACTGAAAATAATGCAAATACCTATCAAAAGAATTATAATTTATAAGATCAAAAGCAGGCAAAACTCATCTAGGATGAGAAAAATGTCAGAATAATGGTTGTAGGATGGGATACGTAGCAATTTTAGGATGGGTCTTTGGAAAGGTTCTATATTTTAATCTGGGTTGTAAGTACATAGATGTTAAGAATAATTGAGCTATATATATACACTTAAGAATAGACCACTTATTTATACCTCAAAGGAAAATAATTTCTGTGTGGAATTATGTATTCATTAAAGCAACATGGAAAAACTTGTCTAAATCAATTTAGAAACTTCTTTATCCTTCCCTTAGAAACTATCTGTCTGCTAACATGTTATTTTATGATCATCTTAAGATCCAAGAACTTACAGCAAATGAACATCAACTCCTAAAGTTAAAAGAAGAAATCAGTGAGACGCAGAAGAAAATGTCTGAAATGGAGCAATTAAAGAATCAATTCAAAGCCCAAAGTGTAACTCTGGGTAAAATAGAAATGGAGAACTTAAATTTGGCTCAGAAGCTTCATGAAAACCTTGAAGAGATGAAATCTGTAATGGAAGAAAGAGATCATCTGAGGAGAGTAGAAGAGACTCTCAAACTGGAAAGAGACCAGCTCAAGGCAGATCTGCAAGAAACCATAGTTAGAGTGAGTTGTGCTCCTTCCCACCCAGTAAACATGTTTTTAATATAAGATGCTCATTCTTTGAAAATAAATGATACTGTTGGTGAAATGTAAATGTTATAATTTTTTAGGAAGACTTTGATAATATCTTATTAAAAATTTATCAGCATATGTATTTGCTACAGCAATTCCACGCCTATGAATTTAACCTATCAGTATATTCACACATTTTGGGCAGAAACACAGCAGCATTTACTACAACATTTGTTAATCCAATGTCCACCCATAAGACACTGGTTAGATGGAGCTCCTCTGTGTAGTGGAATACTAAGCATAAGAATAGGGCATGTGACAGTGATTTAGAGAGATATCCAAATGATATGAAAGGTGAAAAGTAAGTGGCAGAGTTTATCAGGGAACAGGACTGGGATAGGTGGAACTTTTACTTCAGATCCTGCTGCACTATTGTAATGTAGTGGTGGGATGGTGGTGGTTTTTAATGATGAGCATGCATTTTTTAAAGATTTTGTTTTATCAGTTCATTAAGAAAAAGTAACATTTTTTATGTCATCATTTTTCAATTCTAATTATAAAGGATCTGGAAACACAAAAGGAACTAAAAATTGCTCGTATTCATTTGAAAGAGCACCAAGAAACTATTGATAAATTCAGAGAAAATGTTTCAGAAAAAACAACTCAGATCTCAAATATTCAAAAGGACCTTAATAAATCAAAAGATGATTTACAGATAAAGGTATGTGTTGTTTTGTTCTTTTGGAAGTGTCCAAAATTATTTGTGAAATAAGAGAAGATATAGATAGATATATAGACATATAGATATATATGTACATATATAACAAATAGATACTAGTTTCCTTCTTTTAAGAAATTCTCATTGCATTCTAACTTGTTTTATAATTATCTCAAGATACAAGAACTTCAAAAAAAAGAGCTTCAACTTTTTAAAATGAAAGAAGATATCAATATAAGTCATAAAAAAGTGAATGAAATGGAACAATTGAAGAAACAATTTGAGGCTCAAAATTTATCTATGCTAAGTGTGGAAATGGATAACTTACACTTGACTAAGAAACTTCATAAAAGCCTTGAAGAAATAAGAATTGTAGCTAAGGAAAGAGATGAGCTAAGGAAGATAAAAGAGTCTCTCAAAATGGAAAGAGACCAATGCAGAGAAATTTTAAGAAAAATAATAGCTAGAGTGAGTTCAGAATCTTCCCCTATCTAGTAACTATAAGATTCAAGCTTTTTTGAAATGCTTTATTTTTTTTTTTCTGCAAATGTCTATAAACAAAGGGTAATCGGGAAACTATTACTATAATTTTTCACACAAATAGAAAATAAATACAGGGGTTTTCTTAAAGCTATAATGTTTTTTTAAAGGGTTTCAAAACAGGGAAATAGTATTATTCTCAATTTGCAAGATTATATTTGTAAAATATTATCCCATTTCACTACTTCTGCATAAGAGTTTTAGACATGGGCTCTTGTTAATGAAGTTAGATGGGAAAAAGTTAAGATGAATACAAAAAAAAATGCAGCTCTAGTATGACTTCAAATTGAATATCAGAAAACAAAATTTAGCCGAAACCGGTTTGGCTCAGTGGTAGAGCATCGGTCTGCGGACTGAAAGGTCCCGGGTTCGATTCTGGTCAAAGGCATGTACATTGCTTGCGGGCACATCCCCAGTAGTGGGTGTGCAAGAGGCAGCTGGTTGATGTTTCTCTCTCATTGAGACTTCCTCTCTGTAAAATATCAATAAAATATATTTTTAAAAAAAAAAGAAAACAAAATTTAGATAAGAAAATGTATGAAATCTATAAAGAATCAAGTGTAAAACAAAATCATTTGTAATCTCAATGGAAATATCAGACACTTGAGAATCAGACACAATGGAATGTAGACACTTGTCCTAATTAAATTTATAGGGATTTAAATCATTCAGATTTTATTGAACAATTAGTTATTCTCTTAGATCCTATAATGAGTAAGATAAACAAATGGGAGAAAGTATTTTGCTTTAAATGGAAATACAAAGTGTAAACAGCATATGAGTTTTCTGCTTCCAGATGCTGGGAGGAATATATTAGTAGGGCTTGGAACACTGTAGATAGTACAGATGTGTTTGCTAGTGTTTTAGTTGGCAGCAATGGATTCAGACATTTAGAAAAATTGGAACCAGAGATGAATCTAAAACCTTATTTGCAACTATGAATATTACAAGAACAAATTCTATCTCCACAAAATATGTGGTTCTCCCATTTTTCCCCCAAAGAGTTGAGATCACTCACTATAAGACATAGTTGTGCTATTATTCATTTTCTGACCATTTTTTAAAAATAAATCTTCATTGCTCAGATTATTACAATTGTTTCTCCTTTTTCTCTCCCATAGCTCCCTTCCACCCGATTCCCACCCCACCCTCTGCCCTTATCCCCTCCCCCCAACCTTTTCCTCATCCATAGGTTATACGATTTTAATCCAGTCTCTTTCTGCACCCCACATCCCTTTCACCCTGATAATTATCAATCCGCTCCCTTTCTTGGCCCCTGATTCTATTATATTCACCAGTTTATTCTATTCCTTAGATTTTTAAATATATTTTATTGATTTTTTACAGAGAGGAAGTAGAGAGGGATAGAGAGTTAGAAACATCAATGAGAGAGACACATCGATCAGTTGCCTCTTGCACACTCCCTACTGGGTATGTGCCCGCAACCAAGGTACATGCCCTTGACCGGAATCGAACCTGGGACCCTTCAGTCCGCAGGCCAATGCTCTATCCACTGAGCCAAACCGGTTTCGGCTATTCCTTAGATTTTTAATTCACTTGACCTTCTTCCTCTTCTTAAGTGATACCTTTCAGCATTTCATATAATACTGGTTTGGTGGTGATGAGTTCCTTGAACTTTTTCTTATCTGTGAAGCTCTTTATCTGCCTTTCAATTCTGAATGGTAACTTTGCTGGGTACAGTAATCTTGGTTGTAGGTTCTTACTATTCATCACTTTGAATATTTCTTGCCACTCCCTTCTGGCCTGCATGGTTTCTGTTGAGAAATCAAATGATAGTCGTATGGGTGCTCCCTTATAGGTAACCAGCTGCTTTTCTCTTGCTGCTTGTAAGATCTTCTTTTTGTCTTTTACCCTTGGCATATTGAATATGATGTGTCTCGGAGTATTTTTCTTTGGATTCCTCTTATTTGGGGTTCTGTACGCTTCTTGTACTTGTAAGTCTATTTCTTTCACCAGGTGAGGGAAGTTTTCTGATATTATTTCTTCAAATATGTTTTCAGTATTTTGCACTCCCTCTTCTTCTGGCACCCCCATAATTCTGATGTTGGTATGCTTGAAGTTGTCCCAGAGGCTCCTTACACTATCTTCAACTTTCTGGATTCTCTTTTCTTCTTCCTTCTCCAGAGGAGTGTCTTTTGGCTCTTTGACCTGATTCTTGTGTTCCTCCATTTTGCTGTTGGATCTCTGTATAATATTTTCCAATTTAGTCAGTTTATGTATACTTTTTAGTTGGGTCTCATGAAGTTTATCGAGCTTTTCTAGGATATTCTTGCATAACCTTAGAACTGTAGTTCTGAACTCTATATCCTCCATCTCTTTCGTTTTAGATCTATTTCCTTGTCTCAGCATTTTCGCTGTTTTTCAGAGTTGGTAGGATGGCTTTGTGTGTTTGGTGTCCTATATGGCCCAGTGGGTCAGCCTCCTCAGTTACCTGAGATAGACACTCTTGGTGCTCCCCTTTGTGGACTGCATGCACAGCCTTGTTGTAGCTAAGTCTTTATTGTTGTGAGTTGACCTTCAGGCCAATTGGATGTGGGTATCACCTGTGTATACTCTGGGATAACTTCTGTATTGGAGACAGTCTTATAGGATCAGACTTGAAAAATTGCAGAAGCCTCTGCTCAGCTTGGATGGGGTGGAGTCTCAGGGCTGAACTGATAGTCTTGGCTTCCGCCCTGCCCTTGTGCACTTGCCTGAGTTTCCGCCTAACCTCTGCCTTCCGTGGTTTCCCTGAGTTTCTGCCTGACCTTCCCAGGTTCCCCGTACAAGAGCATGGGTGCCCCAGGGGCTCGCCCGGAATTGGGCTGGTCTCTAGTCTGGAGCTTCTGACTACTTCCACTACGGAGAGGCTGCAGCAGCCTCCGTGGTCAGACTTCTGTGCGTACTTCACGCGTGCTACTGTAGACCCTGTGGGCTGCGGCTCCTGGATCCCTGGTCTCCCAGTTTCTGAGTGCCTTTCTCTACAGTCCAGACTCCACCCATATGAGCCTGGGACCAAAGGGTTTCGCTCAGAGTTGGGTTCAGTACAGTCAGAAAGGGTTCCGTGCAATTAGGAGTTCTTCCCCTCCCGCCAGGCAGGCGGCCGCACTTCCTCTCTGCATGCGAGCATCTCCCTACCTCAGCACTTTGCAGCTCTCAGTCCAATCCGTGAACCTCTTTTCTTTTTTTCTAGTTGTAGATATTCCTCTCCACGTGTGAGCATCTCCCTACCTCAGCGCTTTGTAGCTCTCAGTCTGATCCGGGAGCCTCTTTTCTTTTTTTCTAGTTGTAGATATTCCTCTCCGCGCGGGAGCATCTCCCTAACTCAGCGCTTTGCCACTCCCAGTCTGATCCGGGAGCCTCTTTTCTTTTTTTCTAGTTGTAGATATTCCACTCCACCAGCTTTTCTGAGGTTTTGGTGAAGTTCTTTTTTTATTTTAGTTGTTGTGTTTTTTAATTGTTGATGAGGCGGCAGCTTAGGAGACTACCTAGGCCGCCATCTTGGTTTTTCTCCAATCCATTTTCTGACCATTTTTAACATTACTTTTGAACTACAGGTATAATGTTTAATTCAATTTTTTAATATATTTTATTGATTTTTTACAGAGAGGAAGGGAGAGGGATAGAGAGTCAGAAACATCCATGAGAGAGAAACATCAATCAGTGGCCTCCCGCACACCTCCCACTGGGGATGTGCCCGCAACTAAAGTACATGTCCTTTATTGGAGCCGAACCCGGGACCCCTCAATGTGCAGACCAGTGCTCTATCCACTGAGCCAAAAGAGTCAGGGCTAATTCCATTATTAAGCTTGATATATAATATGTAATTGAAAAGGTATGTGTAGACATTCCCTAAGAATCTAATCATAGTTAACACCTTATTTCTTTGTGTCAAAGCAGGACCAACAGAACCACAAAGAAGTAGTAAAATCTGAAAAAAAGTTACTGTGTGATAAAAAAGAGCACTCTACAGAAAGCCTGAGAGAAAAGTGCTTTAGGATAAAAGTAAGTGCCCCCTGTTTACAAATGAATATCTGTACCCTGCAGAGGTCAATGGCAGCGATTTTCAAGCAGTGTGCCGCAGAACTTTTAAAACATGCAATACCTGCCCTGGCTGGGTAGTTCAGTTTGTTAGAGCATCGTACCGATACACCAAAGTTGCAGGTTCGATCCCCGATCAGCGCACATACAAGAATCAACCAGTAAATACGTAAACAAGTGGAACAACAAATCATATTTCTCTCTCTCTCTACTTACCTCCTCCTCCCCCCTCACTCTCTCTCTCTCTCTCTCTCTCTCTCTGTCTCCCCCTTCCTCCCTCTCCCTAAAATCAGGTGTGTGTTGTTGTTGTTTTTTAATTTTTAGACAAGTAATACCTGACTAGTCAGAGGTACTGACCTCTTTTCCCTTAGATTGTTAAATTAAAAAAAAAAATTGACAACAGCCAGCACAACAATTGGTTGTGAATGGATCAAAAGTATACCTTTTGTTGTTGTTGTTGTTTGTTGCTAGATTTGGCAAAAAAATATATACTTTGGGGTAGCCATAAAATTTTAATAGTTGATGTGTGCCTTGAGATGAAAAAGGTTGAAAATAGTTCATCTGTGGAATCAAGGGAACCTCTGTGGAATGAAAAGGTAACGGTCAATATGTCAATTATTTAGTGCCCTGAACTAAATGGTTATTCTATATAATAAAAGGCTAACATGCAAATTGTCCCCTCAACCAGGAGTTTGACTAGGAGTTCAACCAGGGAGCAAGGCTAGCCAGTACACTGCCCTTGGCCCCTCCCCCTGGCCGGGCCCAACCCCAATCAAGGTGGGCTGGCTAGACCCCATCTGTGCACCAATTTATATACCGGGCCTCTAGTTTATGATTGTGTCAACTTGAACCTAATGTGTCCCTCCTCTTACACTCAGTCCACTGTGTCATCCTCCTTGCCACTTGTGAGTCATTTGAGCTGATGGACCTAGGCTTACTGAGTGTCTACCACATGCCAAGCACTACATTTGGTGCTTCACCTCATGAGATAGGTTTTATTGCTTCATTTATATAAAAGAAGCTAAGATGGAGGGAGGAAGTTTAGTAGTTTTCTAAGATCACATAGCTAGTTCTTTCACATATTTAATTCCACCATAGCTAGTAAGTTTGGTAGAATCAGGATTTGAAGCCAGATCTGATGAAGTTTAAAGCATGGGTTTTGAGGTGTTTTTATAAATATAATTTTATTTCCTTTAATATATAATGTAGATTATATCAATATAAATTGAAATATTAACTTGATTCCCGTAGGAAACTTTGTGGCAGTTATTGTAGTCTTTGATTTTGTGGTTGATAAATGTCTCAATGATTTCCCCAGTTAGAAAATGGCAGAGCTAGAACCTGAACTCTGATAAAATGTTAGAAAGCTCAGATTCTAGACAAATACTAAGGTATGAAGAGGCTATACAGCTAGTTTGATTCTTAGTTACTTGTTTTATCTGCTACCTCACACTGCCATTGTAAACATGACCCAGCATTCAGCCTTGAGCTACAATATGTACTACATTGAATTCACTTAAATTTCTCCTCAGACTTTGTAAATGCTCATTCGAATCATGGATGGTCAGAAGACTAAAAGAAAATGTCAAATGTTAAAAATGGTTAATTCAAATGTTAAAAATGGTTAATGATTTTCTTTGCTGCATTTGCTTAATTTTTTTTATTTTCACAATAATTATGTATTATTTCTATAATCTAAAGTCAATAATATCAGTTTCCTTTTATTGTTCTTTTAATCACAGTGGTTTTAATTTATTACTCTCCTACAGAAAATATAAAAGCATAACTTTTGTTTTAATTCTAGGGCTAGAACTACTTATTGTTAAATTAGAATCATTTGTTAAGTTGAGCAAATTCTAATTTTCTTTAGGAGCTTCTGAAGAGATACTCAGAGATGGATAACCATTATGAATTCGTACGTAGATTGTCTCTTGACTTGGAGAAGGAGATTGAAGCCCAAAAACAGCTCTCAGTTAAAATAAAAGCAAACCTCTCACTTCCATTTCCACAAACCAAAGAGATTCAAAAACTTCTCACTGTAAACCAAAGGTGTTCCATGGAATTCCACAGAGTCATGAAGAATCTAAAGGTAATACCTTTTTAGTAATATCTTTCTAAAGATTGCTATAAATTTTGGTTGCAAACTTCATTGTATTTAAGTCCACCTTTGTGAGTTGACACATTTGCTTCTTAGTATATGTACTTCTGTCTGAATTAAAGATTACATGGGTCCAAGAATATTGTGCAAGATTCTCAGTGTACCAAAACCTGAGCTCTGCCTACGGGCCTAGACACAGGTGTGAATAACATCTCAAGTATTTCGTAGTCTAGTGGTGAGGCAGATATATAGACAGATAGTAGTAGTAAGTGCAGTGATAGAAGTATGTTCAGGTTATGTGACATACTAGGAAAAAAGTTAAAGAAGGTAAGACCGTAGTGGAAGATAGACTCGTTCAATGAAGCTTGGATGGAGTTCATGTTGCAGATAATGAGGAGCCACTGAGCAGTTATCTTAAGTGTTGGCAGTAATGTGATTAGATTGCCATTTTAGATACTTCACTACGGATAAAGAAGTGAGTTTGCAGGGGATACGCCTAGTGGCAGAAAGAAGAGCCAAGAAGCAGTTGTCAGATGGGATACGGGTGGCTGAACTATTGAGGGATTCTATAGGGATAGAAGAGATTACATAAATTAAATATTTAGTTTAAAATCACAGGTCTGTATGATAGGAGGTAAGCGAGAAAAGTTGAGATTATATCCCAGGATTTGAGTTTAGGCAAGTTTGTGAGTAGTGGAAAGAGGAATGGGAATGAGGCAGGACAGGAAGATCAGGTGTTTACTTTGAGATGTTATCATGGGACATTCAAGGAGAGAAACTCTCTAGGCATTGTCAACCAGTGGTCAGTGGTGCCAATTCCAATGCCAATGGAGTCCCCAGTTTGGAATGTGGTGAAGAAGGAAAGTTTATTCAGCTCAATTGTGATATAGCACAGCTATGAAAGCTTTGCTCTGCTCCCTGCTGTTCCACCCTGCATTGTGTTGGTCTGCTCCACTCTGTTCTAGCAAGATATGTTCAGTGTTTCAGCTCAGCCAGGGAGATGCAGGCTTCAGGCTTCTGGGGAAAGGGAAAGTACTCTCTCAGAGCCAGCGAAGAGCTGGCTTACATGGGCAGAAGTTCCCACCCCTGACTCTGATTGGTCTGTCCTCATGCCCGTGAGGACTCCAAATCCTCAGTTTGATTGGTCCAAAAGGCATTGTCCCATTGATTAGAATAAAACCACTCTGGCTGAAACCCCACAGCTGATAGGAAAAGCCTCAATCCTTTTAGTTGAAATGGGATTCCAGGAACTCCTTTATAAGGGCTGGCTCAGATGGCTGAAAGACAGTGCAGAAACAGGCACTGCAGTGCAGAGCCAGGCATTTCAGTGTAGGCTTCTTGTGAGATGCAATTTGCATGAGAGAACCCTGTGCAAACATTGCTTTTTAAAATTTATTTGAGCTCAGTTAGCCACTAGGAGCACTCCTTAGTAAGTGATGTGTTTTTTGGGGGAGTTGATTTGTTTTGTTTTGCCTCAAGGCTCACAGCATTTAGCTGTAAGACTGAAGTTTGTCAGGAGAAGAGTCCGGACTAAAGATAAAAATTTTAGATTCATCAGCATGTATGTGATGGATAATACATGTGTAAGGTCACCCAGAAAGCATAATCAATATATATAAAAGCCCAGGGACCAGAATTGTAGAACAACCAACATGACTGAAATGACCAGTGGCAATGATGTGCACTTCAGCAGTCAACTGGACTGATCCAGATCCCAGAAGTAGCTCTTCCAAGATGCTGAGAGGAGAAAGTTGGGAACAGAGAGAGGCTCTTTCCATTTTCCTCACTTGCCAGAGGATATAGATAACGAGATGCCATCCCACCTTTAGTCTTGAGGGTTTAAAACATAGTCTAAATGTGAGATAAGTTTAATTTCCCAATGTCTGTTTCTCTTCAAGTATGCGTTAAGCAATGTTATAATGATAAAGAAAGAACAGCACGAATCCATCAATAAATTTGAAATGGTTTTCATTGATGAAGTGGAAAAACAAAATGAGCTGATAAGTCAACTTGAGCATCTTCCACAAGGTTATGATGTATCATCCAAAGAATTAAGGGACCTCAAATTGAGCCAGAAGGTGGATCAACATATTCAGGTATAATTTATTTTAAGTGGATTTAATTAGATTTTAAGCCTTTTTTAGCAAGTAGAAAGGTTCCTATTCATGTGCTTAGAGGCATTTTCATTTACCAAATATTAAAATAAGCTACAGAATAACAGCTGGCCAGATTTAAGAGTACCAAGTAACAGAGGAGCCTCCTTTCAGAACTTTGCTGATTCAGACAAATGTAACAATATCAGCAAGTGGGAATTCGTGGAACCCCAGAATAAGTTTCTAAATGCCGCCTAATGCTTCCCAGACCTATGACTAGGAGTCAGAAATATTTTTATTGCAACAGCTGCACATGGAATGTTTGCTCTCTGCCAGAAGTGTAAAGCTAGCATCTAATTCCTAACATGCATGTATGTCCTGCTATATGCAAAGAAAAGTTATATCCAGAAGCACTTCACGTATTGTTATTATTAGTCACACATTTATAGTTTTGACAGGTTTTAATTCTACTAGGCAGAATTTGTGGGCATGCCTCTGTTACATAGCTTATGCTGCCAAAACTTTATTATTCAAATAACTAGGATAAAGTTTTATATTAGAATTTTATTTCTAACATAATTAGAATAACAAGAGTTATATTTATATCAAAAATATCAATAGTAAGAGTTCAGTAAGGTATTTTCCTTTTTCTATGATATTTGTGTGATAGTTCGATAAAAACTTCCCCCAATGTTCATACAATTCATTGCTTACTTTTTAACACAGGAAATTCTCAAAGATTTTTCAGAAAGTGACTACCACATCATAAAGACTGAATTTCAACAAGTACTCAGTAATAGGAAAGAAATAACCCACTTTTTGGAAGAATGGTTGAGTACTCATTTTGATATAGAAAAGCTTAAAAGTGGCATCCAGAAGGAAAACGATAGGATTTTTCAAGTGAATAAGTTATATAATAACAGAATAATTGTAAGTAGTAATTTTTATTATGCTTCCTCATTCTTTTTGTTGTGTGCTTTAAAATTTTTTCTACCTCATTCTTAAAAGGACTCAGAGCAACGGGATATTTAAGTATGTTTTCTTTCACTTTTTTGTAAAAAAAAATATTGACTATGTAAAACATGTTCTTCCACTAACATTATGCTTCCTTAAGATAAATATACCAATTTATACTTGTAAAGAAGATAACAAAACATGGGTATGTGATGATCACTTTCCACTTGTGAAATCGTGAATCCTCTTGTCACTCTCCTTTCCTTTCTCACTTTTCACTGCTCCTGTAGGAATTGAGTCCTTTCCCTAAGTAGCTTCAGACATAGTGAGATGTGAGTTGTGGTGCAGCTGGAGACAGTCTGGAAAGCTCTAGTGAGGCCTCGTGTGCTTTTCATCTAATGGGTGACTATCTTATGCTCTGTCCTTCAACTTGAGGTTTACAAATGTGGTCTGTTTCCTTGTTCCCAAGTTGATCAGCCTTGTAAACTGATTCATAAGAACCAGCCTTGCTTAAGACCAGTTTATTAATTTGTTATACTTCCCACTGATATATAAAGCAGGGACTAGTTCAAAAAGCAGCATTATAATAAAATATGTAATAATCAGAAAGTTGCTTCTTATATATGCAACTAGAGGCCCAGTGCATGAAAATTCATGTACTGGAGGGGGGTCCCTCAGCCTGGCCTATTTCCTCTCACAGTCTGAGAGCCCTCAGGGGCGGGAGACAACTCAGCAATCAGAGGAAGGTGATGCCCCATCACACCTCTGTGCTGCCACTGCCGGCAGTGCAAACCTCAGCCTTCCCTGGTTACCTGAGCCTCAGGCGGCCCTGGGCAGCTGGGCAGCCACCATCCGAGGCTTGCCTGTGCCTCGGACCAGCCCTGGGCAGCTGGGGGGCTAAGGGGCTGGGAACTCTGGAAGCAGGCTTGTGGAGTGGCCAGATATGCCTGCTGCCCTTGTGGGGCTGAGGGGACTGGGTGCCACCATCTTGTGGCTGTGGGCGCCACCATCTTTGAAGGTGAGGCAATCAATTAGCATATTCCCTCCTTATTGGCTGCCATCTTTGTGAGGGTGTGATGGTCAATTAGCATATCCCTCTTTATTAAATAGGATTAGAGCAAAGGGTGCTAGAGTATGTAGCTTTTAAGATTGATTTTTTAATTTCATGTGTTTGGGTAGTTCTTAACACTTTGATTTCATCTGGAAACTAAATTACATTGAAATATATAGATACTATTAAATGGATAGTTAAAATGTCTGCAATCAATAGAGAAAAGAATAAAACCCAATGTTTAGATAAACTCTATATAATTCAGAGTTTTTTGTAATTTGGGGGATTTCTACCATATGAATCAGCATAGAGATGAGGCTCTGTCAGCACCCTGGCAGTAAGAAATGGTAACTTTGTATGGTGTGAGTCCAATGCCAGGGGAAGTCCAGGGTACCAGTAAGAATACAACTAATTTAGGATGCAGGTCTGACAGAATGACCAATAAGCCATTTGTTATGGGAGCAAAAAGAATATTCTATAGGAATTAAGAAAGGAAAAGGATTAGTAATATCAGAGTTAGTGATCCTTCAATGTAAAAGACAGTATTGATTGCTCTTCCCTGCACAGAAATATAAGATTTTTAGATTAATTACTAAAAGTTGGTAAATCCTTTTTCCTATAAACACTGAGTGAAACAGGAAAATTGTTTTTAAGTTTATGGGGTATGCTCTGCTATTAGATGTCAGTTAATGTTTCATACAAGCTATAACATATGAAGTCTTTAACCACAAATCTTCAAATTCCTTTTTATATGTTTGTACTGATCTAATAGCGAGATTATCGTACTGTATAATAAAACCCTAATACATAAATAGACCAAATGGTAGAATGACTGATCTCTATGGCATGTACTGACCACCAGGGGGCAGACGATCAATGCAGGAGCTGCCCCCTGGTGATTAGTGCACTCCCACAGGGGGAGCACTGCTAAGCCAGAAGCTGGGCTCATGACTGGTAAGCACAGCCGTGGTGGTGGGAGCCTCTTTCCCCTCCGTGGCAGCACTAAGGACCCCTCGGGGGATGTCTGCCTAGAGGCTCTGGACTGCGAGAGAGCGCAGGCTGGGCTGAGGGACCCCCGCCCCTGACTGCATGAATGTCGTGCACTGGGCCTCTAGTGTTTTACAAATAAGTATGAATCCTCTCCAGTCCTTAGCCTTCTTCTATTCTCCTCAACATCTAATATCATCTAAAATTTTAGGAACCAATGCAAACCACAAAGAATGTTTATAGCCCTGGCCAGTGTGTCTCAGTTAATTGAGCATCATCCCATGCACTGAAAGGTCACCACTGGTTCAATTCCTGCTCAGGGCACATGCCCAGGTTGGGGGTTTGATCCCCCGATGGGGTGCGGGCGGGAGGCAGTCAGTCGATATTAAACTGTCATATCAATCTTTCTCTCTCTCTCTCTCTCTCTCTCTTTCTCACTCTTACTCTCTCTCTCTCTCTCTCTCTCTCTCTCCTTTCCCCCTGCCTTTATCCCTCCCTCCGCTCTCCCTTTATCTCTCTCTCAAATCAATAAAAAACATTAAAAATAAGAAAGAATGTTTACATTCTTTTATGTTCTTCACAAACTGTTCTAGAATGTTTAGAAAATGAATTTCAACATATACTAGTACCTTGTCCTAGAATTCTAATATTTTTCATAGATTTTTTTTCTTTTAAGTATGCAATTCACTTTAGAACTATAATGGCATTTTTACTATTCAATAGACTATAGTGAATGAATCAACAGAATTTGAGGAAAGAACTGCTACTCTAGCCAAAGAATGGGAACTAGACCTGAAATCAGTGAGAGAGGAAAATGAAAAACTGTTTAAAATCTACCAAACTTTGAAGCTCTCTCAGGCACCTGGTACCCTTACTAATCCTACTACACAAGACGATAAGAATCTTCATGTTACATCGAGGGTCACACAGCCAATCACAGAGGTATGTTAATTTTTTATATTTTTCAATTTGCAGTTTTATCACAAATTTAAAGATATATCTCATATAACATTTCAGAGCAGAATTATAGTATTGAATATATTAATTAAGGAACATGGACCAATCTTTGTATTTGTGTGTGTATGATAGGCTTGTTTGATTTAGTGATGATAACCATTCTGATAGGCATGAGGTTTTAATTTGCATCTCTATGATGATTAGTGATGTTGAACATTTTTTCATATGTCGATTAGCCATCTGTATGTCCTCTTTGGAGAAGTGTCTATTTGGGTCCTTTGCCCATTTTTTAATTGGGTTGTCTTCTTGGTGTTGGGTTGTATAAGTTTTTGTTTTTTGTTTTTAATTGATTTCAGAGTGGAAGGGAGAGGGAGAGAAAAATAAAAACATCAATAATGAGAATCATTGATTGGCTACCTCCTGCACACCCCACACTGGAGAGCCTGCAATCTGGGTATGTGCCTTGACCAGAATCGAACTGTGACCTCCTCATTCACAGATCGACAGATCGACACTCAACTGCTGAGCTAGCCAGCGGAATGAGTTGTATAGTTTTTTATATATTTTGGGAATTAACCCCTTTCAAACGTATCATTGGCAAATATGTTCTCCCATACAGTGGATTCCCTTTTCATTTTGTTGCTGTTTTTTTATGGGGTGTTCTTTGTTGTTTTGTTTTTGTTTTTGCTGTGCGGAACCTTTTTAGTTTGATGTAGTGCCACTTGTTTATTTTTTTTTCTGTTTCCTTTGCCCCATGAGATATATTGGCAAAAATATTATTATTCAAGATGTCTAAGATTTTATTGCCTATGTTTCCTTCTAGGCTCTTTATGGTTTCATGACTTATATTTACGTCTTTTATTCATTTTGAGTTTATTCTTGTGTGTAGTGTGTGTTTGTGGTTTAGTTTCATGTTTTTGCAATTTTCCCATATGTGTCTCTCTTTTTGGTAGAAAATTCAAGAGCTGGAAGCTTCACTGCATGAAGCTAAAGAAAGTGCTATGCATAAGGAAGACATGATTATAAAGATGCAGAAAGAACTTCAGATGACTTATGATATGATAGCAAAACTTCAGGCACAAGTTAAGGAATCAAATAAATGCCTTGAGAAAACAAAAGAAATGACCCAAGAACTTCAGGTAACTTCACAAATCCTATCTAATAAAAGAGTAATATGCAAATTGACCATCACTCCAACTCACAAGATGGCTGCGCCCATGTGGTCAAAGATGGCCAGCAGGGGAGGGTAGTTTGGAGGTACCAGGCCTGGAGGGGAGGGCATTTGTGGGGGACTGGGCCTGCAGGAAAGGGCAGTAGTTGGGGGGGACCAGGCCTGCAGGGGAGGAATGTTGGGGGGAACCAGGCCAGCAGGGGAGAGCAGTTAGGGGAGACCAGTCCTACAGGGGAGGGAAGTTAGGGGTGACAAGGTCAGCAGGGGAGGGCAGTTGGGTAGGACCAGGCCTTTAAGGGGAAGGCAGTTGGAGGTGACCAGGCTGGCAGGGGAGAGCAGTTGGGAGTGACTAGGCCTGTAGGGGAGTACAGTTAGTGGCAACCAGGCCTATAGGGGAGGGCAATTATGGGAAACTAGGCCAACAGGGGAGGTCAATTAGGTGTGACCAGGTTGGCAAAGGGCAGTTAAGAGTGATCAGGCCGGCAGGGGAGGGCAGTTTGGGATGATCAGGCTGGGAAGGGAGCAGTTAGGCATCATGCTGGCAGGGGAGTGGTTAGGGGCAATCAGGCAGGCAGGTAGGTAAGCAGTTGGGAGCCAGCAGTCCTGGATTGTGAGAGGGATGTCTGACTGTTAAGGTCCAATACTGGTCGCGGTGGGATCAGGCCTAAACAAACAGTTGGATTTTCCCAGATTGGAGAGGGTGCAGGCTGGGCTGATGGGCACCGCCCCTGTGCACGAATTTCGTGCACCAGCCCTCTAGTTTATAAATAAAAGGGTGTGTTATTTTTCCTTTTACTGTTGACTTTGGCAGATCATTTGGGAACCCAGGCTTTTACTTCAACTTTCTGTTAGCTAGGTGTGTCTCAAGTTCAATACTCAGGCTTTGAAAAAGCAAGTAACATCTTAGAAATGAAATACAGAAATATAATGATTATATCTTTTTAGAAAAAAAGTATAAAAGACATAGATATTTTTAATAGTTTAAGATGTATGTTCATTTTATAAAAATGTTTATTATCTTAATATTTAACACTCCATATAAGATAAGTACATTTGGGGGGGGGAATATTTTCTATTTTAATGCCCTAGTTATTGAGTCCACCTATTAGCCAGTAGACTATGGACTGAATCTGACCTATTTTCTTTAGAAATAATAGTCATTTCAGTTTTTTTTTTTTTAAACTTGAATTCCATTACACAGCACACATCCTTACCCCACTCCCTTTTGTTTTAGCCCCAGCCATTTCTCAGACTTTGCTACTTAAGTCTGACCCTAATAAACATTTAAGTTTGCTATTCTGGCTCCAGTGTCTTGTCATTCCAGTTAAAATTAGAAGTAAAAAAAAAAAATGTGTGTTCTGCCCTTGCTGGTCTGGCTTAGTGGATAGAGCATTGGCCCATAGACTAAAGGGTTTGGGGTTCATTTCTGGCCAAGGGCACATAACTCGGGTGCAGGCTCAATCCCAGCCCTGGTTGGGGTCGTGGGAGGCAACCAATTGATGTGTCTCTCTCACATGGATATTTCTCTCCCTCCCTCCCTTCCACTCTCTCTAAAAATCAATGGAGAAATATCCTCAGGTGAGGATTAGCAGCAACAACAAAAAAAGGAATGTGTGTTCTTTCATTATTTAACTTTTATTCAAGCTGACATTATTCATTTAAAAGAAAATTCTGGATGTATTTATAAATGAGTAATTTGTTTCTGAGTGGAAAGTACATATATTTATGTCACTGGATTGAACCATATATGAATACAATGCTATATAATACTTTGTGCCTTTAATTCAGTTCTAGTTTTATATTTTCTGATATCTTTTTTGTTTCATTTTCCTGACTTTGTTTCACTTGTCTACCCATTTCTTTATTTTCAACTTTTGTGTTTCATTTTGTAGTTACTGTTTTTTAATTGGAGAAATAATTTGTTTTAAGAAATAAAATTCTTCGTATGTTCTCTACATACTAGTTTCCAACAGCTTCGAATATACTTCACATCAAATATCTGTTAGTCATTTTAGGGTTCAAATTTGTGCCTTACCCATTTTTCATGTATATAGAGTTTTGCCGTTTGAAAATGTTTCTACCAATAAAGTGAAACTGCTCTAAACTTACTTTATTTTTCTTTTCTCTAAAAAAGGACAAAGTTTCTTTAGGAGCTAAACCCTATAAAGAAGAAATTGAAGATCTCAAAATGAAACTGGTGAAAACAGATCTAGAGAATAAGAAAATTGTCAAGGAGCTCGAAAAGGAGTATGTCTTTGCCTTAATTGAACATGACTTTAGTATCTTAAATTTTCTTTCCAAATGATATGTTTCTTTGCATTAATTTTTGAAAATACTGTGTAATAGCTTTTTTAAATGAATACAAACAACCACAGGGTTTTAATTAAGTTCTCATTATATATGCAAAGATTTTAAAAAGTAAGCACAAGTCTGATCAGTTACTAACACACTATGTCTTTAGATGCTTCTTGCTTAATCACACAATAATAGTTTAAAATGGCCTTTTTATGCTTGAGAGTGAATGTTAAGAAGGTGTTGTGTGGCCCTGGCGGGTTGCTAACTTGGTTGGAGCTCCATCCCGTACACCCAAGGGTTCCAGATTCCATTCTGGTCAGGGCACCATGCATACCTAGCTTGCGGGGGAGGCAGTTGGTTGAGATAACTGATTGATGTTTCTATCTCGATTCTCTCTTCTCTTCTCCTCCTCCTCCTCCTCCTCCTCCTCCTCCTCCTCTCTTTTCCTCTCTTCTCCTCTCCTCCTCCACACAACTCCTCTTCTCTCCCCCACTCTCCCCTTCCCCTCCTTTCTCTCTCTCTCTCTCTCTCTCTCTCTCTCTTTCTCTCTCTTTCTCTCTCACTCTCTCCTTCCTCCTTCCTTCCCTCCCTCCCTCCCTTCCTCTCTCCTTTCCTCCTTCCCCACCTCCCTCCTGTCCTTTCTCCCTTCCTCTCAAAATCAATTTTAAAAAATTCTGCCTTCATCCCCAAGTAGAGAGTGTGCAGGAGGCAGCTGATCGATGTTCCTCTCTCATCGATGTTTCTAACTCTTTCTATTAGGGAACAGTGAGTAGAATTTGACCTTTTACTGTATCACCTTAACAGCCCAGGGTTTTTTTGTTGACAGTGTAGAAAGGAAACTACTTCTCACTTTCAGGCTCTGATAATTATTTTATCTTCAAGTTATTTTCAGGACCTCATGGTAACAGTCCACTTACTTTATTAGTGCCTTTCAATATGATTTTGCTCAATATCCAACTAATAGCTATTAGCTTCCAGAAATTTAAAAAGATTGGTTTCTCAGTGTTAAATCACTGCCCCTGAAACCAGACGGGACACTTCCAATGTGATGGTGTCATAGCTACAAAGTGCATGATACCAGAGTAATATGTCAGTGTGATAAACCTTAGTATCTGTTGTTGTTTTTCTTAGAATTGCTTCTACAAAAGCCACTGTAGAATATCAAAAAGAAACTATAAGGTTATTGAGAGAAAATCTTAGAAGAAGTCAACAAGCCCAAGATACCACAGGTAAGTAGGAAATGCTGGCATTTCCAGGCCCTGTCCATTTCATTTCTCAATACGCTTGTACATTTTGAGGACTGCTATTATATATGTGATAGTCAAGAGTAAATCACTAGTTTGGAAAGAACTCCTTTTAAAGTGAATTTATTGCAATTATATTTCTGACATCTTCTATAATGTCAGCTGTTCACTCATTATAGATTCTTGAACTATCAAGATGGAAATACCCTTCCCAATAAAAACCCAAACATATCTTAATAGATTTTAATATTATACACAGTAAAAATAAAATCAGTGCATAATACAAATAAGTAAATATTATCATACTTGTTCTTAATACTGAAAATACAGGGCTTATATTTACTCGCAAACTCTTTAAAATTTATCTTAGGTACAGTTATCAAATCTAATGATCAAATTTCTGCATATACATTCCTCAAACTATACTTTGTTCCATATCCCTATTTCTTGTGTTTCATCTTCCAAGAGAGAATGCTGAACAGTACTTAGGGCAGCTTTGTATAATAGAACAAGCAATGAACTAAAAGTCATGGGCAGGTCTTCCAATTGATTGCCCTCACTTAATGGCTGTGAGAAATCGAGGGGACCACACCTGACCTTCTAGCATATGTATATACACATGTTGCGGGGATCACACTAAAAGTGTGTGTGAAAGCACACTGAATATTCTAAATGTCAAGCAAATGTAAGATGATACTTGTGTGTATTGTCCATTTATTTTTTTTAAAAAAAAAATTAGAGACCGTGTTAAAGATGTTGTCTAGTATATAATTTAGTGTGACTGACCCTACTGCCTATTGCAGCTCCTACATGGGAAACTTCAGTGGGTAAAAATAGAACTGAGGACTCTTTGCTGTTACATCAGGGTCAAGATAATGATTTTTGAATAGTAAGTGATTTTTAGTACACCTTGTGCCTGAATTCAAAATAATTCAGAAGAAAATGGACATTGAGTATCTTCACACCTTACCCACTTTGTAATTATCAGTGATTTAGTGGACTATTCTACTTTTTAAGCTGCTCACCTTTTTATGCAGTTTTACCTAAAATTTACAAAAACAATTACTCATATCACTTTTTTCATACATATAGTGTAGAGTAATCTGTGCTTTAACATAATTCTAAGGTTTGTTTAGTTTACCAGTATGTGTTGAGTATTTATAGTGCACTGGGTGGCTGGGGTGGGCCCCACACACATAGTCTGTGTTGGAAGAAGCCCCTCTGGTGATTCAGAGACAGATGAGCGGAGGACAGCTCTAAGTAGAGAGGGCTGCTGCTGCTGCCGCCGCTGCAGTCCTGGGGAAAGGCTTCAGCAGGATTATGGTAGCAAAATTGGTGGGTGGAGAACAACAGGAAGAATTCTAGAGCTATTTAGAATTGATGATGGAATAGGCATTGGGAGTCAGGTAGAAGGAGGAATTCAAGAAGGATTTCCAGGGAGATGGTGGTTGAGATGTGTTGGGTTTTAGAATGACTCATTGCATTTAGTAATGTTTTCTTTATTTGCCTCCCACAGTGGTATTAGAAGTTAATGAGCCTAAACCTTCCAACAAACCCCTCACATGTGGGGGTGGCAGTGGCATTGTGCAAAGCACAAAAGCTCTTATTTTGAAAAGTGAAAATGTACGACTAAAAAAGGAAATTTCTAAGTTGAAGCAGCATAATGAACAGCTAATAATCCAAAAGAATGAGCCATTAAGGTAAGAGTTGCTTACATGATACAGAAATTATGTTTATGGCTATTGCATGTTGGGGAGGACAGTATATACCCATACATATATGTTTTTTGCACTTAGCAACCCTTCAGACATGGAAAAAGTAATTTTTGGAGTTCATGTAATGTGTCTTTTTTTAAAAGGAATAAGAATATGGTAATACCATTCCAGATGTTTACTATCTGTCAACTGACCTCTTTTTGACTAAGCCAAGAACTAAGATGTGAACAGAGATCTTTGAGGGGGCAGCTTAAATACACTACATGTCCACATACCGAAGTCATGAGCATTTACTCAATACAGGACTTCTTAGGACCATTATTGTAATCTGTGTCCTTTTACTTTACAAACAGTTCTAACAAACTTATTTGGCTTCTACCAAAGATTAGAATCCTGTGCTAATACTATATAATAAAACCCTAATATGCAAATCGGCCGAATGGTGGAACAACAGGTTGCTATGATGCACACTGGCCACCAGGAGGCAGACACTCAATGCAGGAGCTGCCCCCTGGTGGTCAGTGTGCTCCCACAGGAGGAGCGCTGCTCAGCCAGAAGCCGGGCTCTCAGCTGGCGAGTGCAGTGGTGGTGGTGGGAGCCTCTCTCGTCTCCGCTGCAGGTGGGCAGTAAGGAGGGAGGGGTCCCAGACTGTGAGAGGGCGCAGGCTGGGCTGAGAGGCCCTCCCCTGGCTCCCCATGTCGTGCACCGGGCCTCTAATGTACTAATGATATAGTAGAATAAAAGTAGGCATCAAACAAATAATTACACAAATAACTAATTCTTTCTAATGAGTGTTGTTAAACAAATGAAAGAGTTTACCAGAGAAATCAAACCTTATTTAAATGATAAAGAGGGCTGGTGATCAAGAAATTAATCTATGAGTAGATCTGGGAAATGAATACAAGTTGAGCTGGATGAAAGGAGAGACAGGTAAGCTTCCTGGGCCAGCATGTGCACAAGCTGTGAGTGAGAAAGAATAACCAGTAAGTGGAACTGAAAGACATCCACGTGGCCAGAGCATAGAGAATGAGACAAATGCAAGATGAGGTGTCATAGGTGCCAGATTCCAGAGGCCTTTATAGACCATTCTAAGGAAGTGTGGGTGGTATCCTAGATGTAACAGGAGGATTACTTCCACGGCTACTCGAGCTCTAAAAGGGAACCCAATTTAGGAATCTTGTTTGTTGTAGTCTTAACAGTCTTCTTTCTCCTCCTCTGCTTCCCTCCCCATGTAAGCAGTAACAATCATCTTTCCAATGAGGCTCTCAAAGATGTAGCTTGTGAGAATTCTCCAAAGACTCCAAAAAGAACAGCTTCTGAAAAGAGACACCGCACGCCTTCTCAGTGCAAGGAGCAGAATTTACAAGATCCCGTGCCAAAGGAATCACCGAAATATCGGTTTTTTGACAGCCGGTCGAAGTCCTTACCAGTACCCCATCCAGTCCGCTATTTTGATAACTCAAATTTAGGCCTTTGTCCAGGTGGGTAGATATATACTGGTTCCTTGGGAATCAGGGGTAACAGTTGGGACCTAACTATATCATGTGGCCCAAAGGGCAAGTTTTGTGACGAGAAGTAGGAGGCAAGCTGGTGAGGTGCCAGCCTTCATTTGCCCTCTCTCTGAGAGTCTCCAAAGCCCAGCCTGGGGTCCAGTCACTCCAAGGGAAGACTTTATTCTGCCTCTTAAACCCTCAAGCTTTTCCCGTAGACAAAGCAACTCTCTCAAGGACATAAAGACACTACCCTATATACAAACCTTTTACTGAAAAAGACTTTCCCATCCAGTCAGTGGGCCAGTCATCCCAATAGCATTATATCCATTGGCTTGTATAATTTACTTATTCTTTCAGTAAACAATTTTTGACCAACTCTGTGTGTACACATTAGACCCCGATGGTACATAGATGAGCAAAACCAGGCATGACCCCTGCCCACTGGAGCTTGCAGTCTAATAGGAGGTATAGTTGGTAATCATATAGTCCAAAAAGGGGTAATATTCTCGAGTGCACCAGACTCTGAGGCTTATCCTGTGCAATAGGGTGCTTCAGACAGGCAGACACTGTCACACAGGGCTCAGCCACACACAGCTGGGCACGCTGAGTGCCATGTGGTGAGACAGACTGCTAGAGCACATTACAGAGCTTCCCTTGCACTGACTCACCTGGCGCAGCACCTGCAGAGCTGGGCGTGAGCATTATGTTCATCGGCTTATATCATTTACTTACTAATTCATTCAGTAAATGAATTAGTAAGTAAATTATACTTATTAATGGGTTTTTGTTCCATGAATGTTAAGTCTTCTTTGAAGAAGGGAACTGAGATCTAGGAGGTTAATGTGGGTTAGCTTAACAAAGAGGAGAGGGAAAGCATTCAGGCCGAGGGAACAGTGACAGCCCAGGGTGGTGGTACCAGGAAACCCCACTTGGGCTCGGGCTGCCTGTCGCCGAGTCCGACATCGAAGGCAGGACTGAATCATATTAGACGTTTATTGAAAAGGCCAGCCAGCCGAGAAGACGGCGCTTACAAGCATCAAATCCTGCCTTCCCAGCAAGGCACAGGGGAAGGATTACACAGGGGGAAGGGGTTAGGGTGCTACCAGCGCCCTGGGGTCCACAGGCATCAGCTATTATAGACATCAGGCGGTGAGATGGTGTAGCTGAGATGATGTTTTGACTCCTCGGTCTGGCCATGCTTACTGCTTCCGCTTGCTGGATTCACAGCTGATTCGCCTCCTCAATCACTCCGCACAGGCCTTAGAAAGGAAACTTGAAGAAAACTGAACACCCTATTCCCATAAATATATGTATTCTAAGATTTAAAATAATGTGATGACTTTTCAGATTAATTCAGGCGCTCTATCAGATTATGGGTCCCCTTATCAGTAGGAGGGACCACAATAGCAAAGGTTAGAAAGATATGGTGGCCAGAGCACAGCAGGCCCTGGCCTGTGGGGATGGGGTCAGGGAAGCGGGAGAGAGAAGAGCCACGCTGCGGGGCTGTTTAAACCGCACAGAGGGACTTTTCTCCTTCCCGAGAGCATGTAGAGAAAGCCTTCGAAAGATTTTCAATGATGGCAGGCAACATAACAATTTACATATTTTGAAAACATTACCTCTGCTGTGAGGTGACCAGCAAAGAATAAGAGCAAGACTCTGACAGCTGCCTCGGCAAGAGTGATGGTAGTGTGGACGAGGGCAGGGGCACCAGCGGTGGAGAAGTGGGCAGATGGAGAGATCGGGGGGCCTGGCGGGAGGGAGTGGGCAGTGTCGGCTCATGCCCAGCTCTGCAGGGTGCTGCACTACGTGGGTCAGTGCAATGGAAACTCTGTAATGAGTTGCTGGCAGTCTTTCTCACCACGTGGCATTCAGCGTGCCCAGGTGTGTGTGGCTGAGCCCTGTGTGACAGTGTCTGCCTGTCTGAAGTACCCTATTGCACAGCTGTAGACGTCTAAAGCAACAAAATTGTACACCAAGAAAGGTACCTGCCGGTCATCTGAAAGCCCTGACTGAAGGTGGTCAGGGCTTATGAGAGCACTGCTTTGTGGTGAAGAAAGGTTATCTGTTCTAGGAAATCTGTTCTCATCCAACACATCAACATCCTGTCATCAGCCTGAACATGCTCCTGGGAGTGTGAGAAGATACAAAACAATTCGGAATTTTTTTTAACTATTCACTTCATGGAATAGTATTTAACAACCATGTAAGGACCTTCCATTAGCTAACACTTATATGGAACTTTTGCCGTATACATGTACACTATTTTAGAAGTTTAGAAAAATAAATTTTTATATCCACCTTTCTCTTATCTGATGGTGCCTGAAGCACAGGCATAATATGAATTAATCCAACCACAGAAAAAGTTGTTTCAGTCTATTTATCAATATACACATCTCTCAGGTACTGTTCTTCAGTGAAATTAACAAGAGGCTGGAGGAATATACAAAAAAAATACCAAAAAAAAACTGACCAATTCAGAATTAAGAGACGTCCCAACTTAAATTAATAAAATAACAGTTTTTAAAAAGTTGTCAGTTTTTAATTATAAAAGGGAATCTAAATTATCTCAGGAACTTGAGATGACTAACCAGAGCAGTTTTGCTAGATTTACAGTCGACCCTTGAACAACGTGGGGGTTTAGGAGTGCTGACCGCCCTGCACATTCGAAAATCCAAGTAACACTTGACTCCTGCAGAAACAGCTACTAATAACCTAGTGTTGACTGGAAGGCTTACTAATAACATAGTTATCACCTGTTTTGTATGTTATTGTATTATATACTGTATTCTTACAATAAAGTAAGCTAGAAAAGAATGAAATGTTAACAAACTCGAAGAGAAACTAAATTATAGTTATTCACTGAAAAAAATCCACATGTAGCCCAGCCAGTGAGGCTCAGTGCTGGGTTGGGGGCTCGAACCCCAGCCAGGGGGAGCACAGGAGGCAGCCAGTCAATCATGTTTCCCTCTCGTGGATGTTTCTATCCTCCCTTTCTCTTTCAAAAATCAAATTTTTTTTAAATCCACATAAAAGTTTTCCTGTGCCGTTCAAACCTGTTGTTCAAGGGTCAGCTGTTCTGTATACAGTTCATAAACAAATGGATGCAGCTGAAGTGCTTTTAAAGGCTCAGAATTTTCCAAAGATGTCTAAATATTCTCTCAACTGCTATTTTAGCACACCTTTTTTTTCCAGAAAATAGAACAAAAGAAAAATCAAACTTAATCCATGTTTGATGCACTTTATATCTCAAATTTATGAAATCAAATAAGTATCACTTCCTGGTTTTATGTACAGCATGGTTTTTCTCAATTCAGTGTATGAAAAAAATGGAGAATAAACTGTGTCTCTGATGAAGTGAAATATACCTTCTTAATGACCAGACATGAGGGTGTTAATGATCATGTTGCCATGTTTCATTTTTCATATCTCCACTGTCTTAACGTCCTTTGCATTTCCAGTTGTATTTGAGTTTTGTGTGTTTTTTAAATAAGACTGCCTCTAATTTTTCTTTTCTTTCCTCAGAAGAGCCAGCTGCCGGAGGGGAGAACGTGGCTCCTCAGCCAGCTGACTGTCAGGGCTTCTCAGAAAAGGACCTGCCCGAGTGCAAGATGCAGTAGCCGCCGGTCACCCGTCCGGGGCGCCTTCCTCGGCTGTTACTCCACGTGTCTACGCCGGCAATTATGTCACGGTCCAACCTGATTTCAATTCCGTTTTCGTTTTGCCACCAGATTGAAAGGTGAAGGAACGGGAGATAAAAGCATTCTAGCAGTTTCGGTGATAGCAATGTCATCGGCGTGAATGTCATACTAAGAAGTGGAACTGTCTTATTTATTTATGTATTATTAAAGAATAAAGTTATTGAAGGAAACTTTTCATCTAAATTTTGTCCATTTTTATTACTGTAACATCCACGTGGAACTTAACAAAGTTATAAATTCTTTTTTTAGTACCTTGAACATTTCAGTCAGTATTTAATTAGTACTGAATCCAACTCATATTAATTACCGTATTTGCCGGCGTATAAGACGATTTTTTGGCCCTGAAAAATACGTATTTGCCGGCGTATAAGAGACTGGGCGTATAAGACGACCCCCTAACATTTCCACTAAAAAATACAGAGTTTGTTATATACTCGCCGTATAAGACTACCCCCCACTTGGAGGCATATTTTTCAGGGCCAAAAAGTCGTCTTATACGCCAGCAAATACGGTAATGGTTTTCTAGTGGGATACTCAGGATACCTTGGTTCTCCTGTCTTGTTTGCTAACATTTGAATTTTGCTAATGAACAAAATGAATCGACCAAAAAAATAAGATTGGAAGCATGGAGGCACGGAACAGACTGACATGCCTCGGGTGGGGGTGGGGGTGGGGGAGGAAGAGATACACCAAAGAACTGATATCCCCTGGACACTGGCAATAGGGATGTGAAGGCCTGGATGGGGAGGGGCTGGCCTGGGAGGGTAAAGGCGGGGAGGATGGGGGTGATCTGGAATACTGTCAATAATAAAAATATTTTTAAATGATGTGATTGCACATGCTTTCTGGATTTGAATTGCTGTGGGATAATAGGTGCTATGACCTTTTTTATTTTCTAGTCTTGATCTTCTTTTTACTGTAGTAACTACAAAACTTCTGTTACCCACCCCCACCCCCCATTTCCAATATAAGAACTGTAAATTGGTTGGTTTGTTCCTGAAATATGTACTCGATTGCTCTTTACTCCCAGGTGTAAGGATTCCTGTGTCATTCTACCCTTTGACATGAGGCAACGGCCCCAGGGTTTCTATTTAAATACAGTGTTCTAAACCTCCGACTCCACGTATTCAAGGCATTTGCAAATGATCATCATGCAGTCTGTATAACCTGGAAAATGTTAGCTTGTGTGTGGGTTCATTTTCTTTTATCATCTCAAAGGGCTCTATGACTCTCTAAGAGGTCAAGGACTATGATTTCAGAGAGTATCTGATATTTTGTATCACATGACTGGGAAGGCACAAAACATGTTACATGAAGTTCAGAACAGAGTCATTCTTGACTTTTTTGGTAAAGATCATTTCCAGGAAAGAAATTATGAAGTACATCATAGCTGTCATCTTTAGTCAATGTATTGCATATTTTTCCTTAACATATTAACATAGCAATTTATCGGGCTAAGGAGAAATTGTCCCTAAAATCCTCTCCTCTCCCCCAGGTCTGTACCTTGGGAGTGTAGTTTCTCTTTTCCACAGTTACCCAAACAAGACACTATAACCTAGTGCAGATTTAATTCTTTGCAATATCTGCTCCTCTACTGAATAAAAGTAATGCAAGTTAGTAGGTAAGTACACATGGGTAATAAAACTACCTTGAGGCCATTAAAAATATAATCAGTCATCAGGTATTCAGTCTAGTAGAATATTGCTTGACTCTTGAACTTGGATGTCCATTGCCTTCCTTAGATTTGGGGAGTTTTTACCATTATCTTCTGGCAGTTCCACGGTGCATATGTTGGTCCTCTTGCTGATGTCTCATAAGTACCTTCACTTTTTTTTTTTCTTTTTTGCCTCTCTGGATAACATCCAGTGTCCTGTCTTCAAATTTGTTGATTCTTCTGCTATTGAGCCCCTCTAGTGTATTTTTCAGTCTCCTCAGCTCCAGGATTTCTGTTTGGTTCTTTTTTTATAGTTTCTACCTCTTCCCTGAGGTAGGTGCTATGTTACCTTCATTTCACAGGTGAGAAAGCAGGTTTGGGAGCAAAGTGACTTAACTACTGAGGAAGAGATAGGAACCTACCTTCATCTTCCTGACTCCACGGCGTTCTCAACCACTGTGACTGTTATGAACACACTTAGCTCCAAGAACAAAAATCCTAAAGGAAAAAGGAATCTAAGGAAATTTATTTTTCTCACATGGAAACTCCAGAGGAGTTAGTCTAGGGCTCTTTTCTTGAGGCTGTCTTCAAGGAACAGGTCCCTTTCTTACCTTGCTGTCTTTAACGTGTGCCTCTGACCTCGCGCCACGTCACAGAGTGGCTTCTGTGTCCCAAGGCATCATAGCTGCATTTCAGGAGAAGGGGGAGCAAAAGTTAAAAGCCTTTCAGAGAAGCCTCACCTCTCTAAAAGAGAAGCCCTCAGAAATTCCAGACTACATTTCATTGGCCAACCAACTAACAGGAATTAAGAGTTTTGCTTTCTGGCCTTTAGAAAGTAACAGGCATGGAAAAGTGAGGGGTGAGTGTTGAGTAAGCCAACTTCTATTGTGCATGCACAAACTGCCTACACAATCATTCTGCCCAATAATGTTCGAGTTATGAAGCCTAGCATAGAGGGCCCACATGACCTATCTTCTCTTCTGACAGACTTAATTTTTTCTCACCCAACGTATAATTCTACTGAAGATCCCCAATCCTCCTCTCACTTTAGTCAGGATGGCTGCCTTCTGATCACATATTCGTGATTAGAATAAACTGAGCATGACAATAACCACAACTATGCCTTAACCACTAAACAATTTTTATTTCCCTCCCTCAAAACAATCTGCTGGGGCCCAGCTGGCATGGCTCAGTGGTTGTGTGTCAACTTATGAACCAGGAGGTCACGGTTTGATTCCCAGTCAGGTCATATGCCTGGGTTGCGGGCTCAATACCCAGGATAGGGTGTGCAGGAGGCAGCCGATCAATGATTTTTTCCTCATCATTGATGTTTCTATTTCTCCCTCTCCCTCTGAAATCAATAACACACACACACACACACACACACACACACACACAATCTATTAGATTGAATGTCAGGGAGGAAGGCTCCAGCGTCTTCAATGGCCTGGGTTCCTTCTATTTTGCTGCTGCTATCTTCCACAGGCAAGTTCTGGCTCAATATTTTTGTTAATCCTCACCGAGGGTATTTTTTTCCATTAATTTTTAGATAGTGAGAGGGAGGGAGAGAAGGGTGAGAGAAATATCAATGTGAGAGACACATCGATTGATTGTCTCCCACATAAGCCCTTACCCAACCGTGGGTAGAACCTGCAGCCTATCTGATACTCTTGACTGGGAATTGAACCCAAGACCCTTAGGTGATTGGGCCAAGGCTCTAACCTCTGTGTGCACTGTCCAGGTCCTGGCTTATTCAATCTTGAGAACCTCAGAACAGCACATAGTAGGTGCAAACAAATGACAAGGACTTAGAGAGATTAAACTTAAAGTGAAGGAAACGATTTCCAAATCCTAAGCAAGCTGTAAAATGCTTTCCACTTTTCACCTTCTACTTGGACTTAACAGTTCCAACCGATCTCCACTAGGAGGCAGCACGTACACATTTACTCTATGAACGTGAGACTCGTCTTTAAAAACAGAAGGGACTTGAACTACAAACCCCAGCATGCAGCGTTAAGCGCCTGACTTGCTTCTGCACAAAGGTCTCAAGTTAAACGCTGGCTGAGGGATCGGGAGGACGCCATCCATTTGCTGCTCTAACGTAAGATTCCCCAAAGTATTTTAAAAGAAACTTTGGAGTGGGAAAGGGGGAGGTGGAATTTTTAGATGTTGCTTTTTCTCTGCACATTACCTATTTCAGGGTTAATTTTAGCAGTTAGGTCAGGAGAAGGGTGAGTTTTTAGCAAGTTTGAAACTCTGGTATTTTAGTAAGTTTTTCAAAATAGCCAAAGAAAAGAGGATTTTACAGTGACTAACGCGAACATTTTTCTTCCTGGCTCATGAAAGTAGAGTTCGTCACAATGCTCTCTGTGTCCGTGCTCGTCGGAAATTAACATTTTGATTCCAATATTTAGGGTAAGAAAGACATCCTGTGTCGTTCTCACGTTGGATGTATTGAAAGTTGCCTCGTTTCACCGTTTCAGGCAGTGCTTGCACTCATTTCCCATAATAAATCCCGTTTTCGTTTGGTGGTGCAGGCGTGTCTAATAGGAAGGTTTGGATCCTAAATCTGGCCCCGGAAAGGCAGGGTGGCAGCGGGGCCGGCTCTCAGCGGGAGGGAGGGGCGCTCTGGGCTTCAGCAGTTAGTTCTTCAGCCCCTGCTTCTCAGGTGTCCCGGGAACCTTCGGTTGTGCCTGGGCAGTGCCACGTGTCCGATGTCACTAATGGCAGGAGTGTGAGCTAACAGCTTTGTAACACCTGCTCAGGACCGGAGGCGGGAGCAGATTGTTGGGATCTCTTACTTTCTGAAGTATACATTGAATATAGCTCTTAACTCTTTTCGTGTTTAAAGTGGAAATGTATCACTTGTGTAATTAGAAAACAAAACAAACAAAGACGCATTGATTGCATCAGAGGCGGGCAGGCTCCCTAAAAGCCCAGCTTCGCCCCTGCATCACAAATGGGGACTTAATCAGAGGACCTCTGGGAAGTTGCCCGCTGGACCCTGAAGCCAGTTCTTCCAAGGAGTCCTTAGTCTGGCCCCTGAGGAGCGGACTCCCAGAGAGCCAGACAGGCCTGGGTTTTACTAGGGGAGACAGCGATGAGAGAGAACACAAGGAGGGAACTGGGTAAGGCGGGAAGAGCCGCCGATGCCACTAGGTCTGCCCCCCCGCTGGAGGGGGCGGGATGCCGGGCTGGGTGGGAGCCTGCAGAGGCTCTGCACGAGGGTCCAGGGTCCGGGTCCGACAGGCCAGTGGGAGGAGCATCGCATCTTCTAAGAGTGGGTCTGCCCAGTGTTTGTGTGAACTGGCGCATGGGAAGGTGGCTTCAGCACCAACTCAGTGGGGGCTTTCATAGCGCAGGTGGCCTAATGGTCAGTGACCCGGGGCTTCTTGGTCAATTACTGGGATCTGGGGCCAGACGGACCCCAGTAACTGACAGGGCCCTGGCTCCGCATGGGGTCTGCCGGATGCATGGGAGAACCAAGAGAAGAAAAACATGAACCAGGTCTTCTCTGCAATCCGGCCTGGGTTTGCATTCATAGTTTGGAAACCCTGGGCAAAGCACAGGGTCTCTTTACACTGTGAGTGCATTGGTGGCCAAGCTGGGTCTCATCGCGCACCCCCTCTGGCTGCCACCTTCTGTCCTCCATGGGGATCTTTCTAAAGTACATGCCTGATCCCATGTCCGTGCCCATGGCCCACAGGACATCCAGCCCCTCGATCCGTAGAGCTTGGACAAGGGCCGGAGGCTTGAAGTGGAAGTGCCCATTGAGGGCAGCCTGAAATCACGCAGCGCAGAAGAGGACAGAAGTTCAAAAGGAAAGGAATAGGTCGTGTGAGCCCTCCAGGCAAGACTAGCTAGCTACGTGTACTTGATCAGGCAGGTAATCGAGCAGAGTGAGTGTTTCAGTTGGGTGTTCATGTGCTACTTAAATTGGTTCATTCAACACCCACCTCATTCACCATCACCACCACCACCTTTTTGTTTGTGTGTTTCTGCCTGGAATGCCTATATGATGCCTTGGATCATAGCCATCCTGTGACTTGGGGTGAGGTGAGAGGCACGCATTAACGACGGCAGGGTAAGAGAAGGAGCCAGGTTCCTTGAAGGTGGCCTCATTTCATTAGCCATCTGACTCTGAACCACCCCACCCTCATCCCTAGCCACTCCTCTCTGGTAAGACCCGCAGGGCAAGCACCAGCCAAGTAGCTCATGCACATCCTATTGCCCCTCTGTCAGAATGGCCCAGTCCTCCGTTTAAACATTACTGAGTGTCTGTTAAAGTGTCACTGCTGCATGCTTAAACTTTCAAAGAGGGCCAGCAGCGCTGTGGGTGGAATGCCCACACAGCAAGAGAGTCGGGAGGCCTGAGGTGAGTGCTGGTGCTGCTATTGACCAGCTCCTTGACCTTGAGCAGGCCCGGTCAGGTTCCTCGACTGTAAAATGAGGGTGTTGGACATGATTTGATCTTCCAGCTCTGATGTTCAATGAGTCTCTGAGGCCAACGGTGACATCTTTCTAAGGGACAGGGAAAAACTTCAGGTGATTGATGTGCAAACCCTGACCAGGGTTTCCAGGAGAGAAAGCAAGGAGCAGCCTGATGGTGAGGGCACAGAGGATGTGAGCAGGGGCAGGGAGAGGGTGGGCAGTAGTGAAGGGAAAGACTCCACTCCTGCTGGGTCCCCTCAGAGCCCTCTTCTCGGGTCCTGAAGAAATGGAAGGTAGGTACAAGTCCAATGTCTGCCTCAGTTAGCACTTTCAGTGGGTTATGCTAAAAGTGTTTGATATACACAGCTAGGTATTCGATCTAATAGAAGAGTAATATGCAAATCAGCCAGGCAGCCGCCACACAAGATGGCTGCCCCCATGTGGACCTAAGATGGCAGCCACAATATGGCCAGCAGGGGAGGGCAGTTGGGAGGGACCAGGTCTGCAAGGGAGGGCAGTTGGGGAGGTCAAGCCTACAGGGAAGGGCAGTTAGGGGTGACCAAGCTGGCAGAGGAGGGAAGTTGGGGGCAACCTGGCCTGCAGGGAAGGATAGTTAGAGGCCTGCAGGGGAGAGCAGTTGGGAGGGACCAGGTCTGCAGGGAAGGGCAGTTAGGGGCAAACAGGCTGGTGGGGGAGTAGTTATGGGGTGATCAGGCTGGCAGGCAGAAGCAGTTAGAGGCAATCAGGAATGCAGGCAGCAAGCAATTGGGAGCCAGTAGTCCTGTATTTAGATAGGAAGTCCAACTGCTAGGATCCTGATAGGATCGGGCCTAAATGGGCAGTTGGACATCCCTCAAGGGGTCCCAGATTGGAGAGGGTGCAGGCTAGGGTGAGGGACACTCTCCCTCGTAGAGTAATAAGCATTCAGATGATGAGCTCCTGGTACGGAGGTGCTGTCTTCAAATTCTTAAAGATGCACTTTGAGCCATTCGTTCTAGATGTTGCTGCTGGCACAGGGCCGGACCCCAGTAACTGACCAAGACCCAGGTAACTGACCACTAGGCCACCAGTACATGAACTTGACTTTAGATTCCAACACAGGTTCCATTATGGGTCGACTGGATAAGAAGGTCATCATCCTGACAGCAGCTGCTCAGGGGATCGGCCGGGCAGCCGCCATCGTAAGTTACAGTCTCTTGCTGTTTGCTCACTAACTGTTGAAGCACTGAATTATGTGGGCAGATTCCATGCTTAGCTTCTTCTGCTCTACTTTTTTTTTTTTTTTTAATGTTTGTGCTTCTATTGTCTAAAGTTACAAAAAGAAAAGTTACAAAAAGTTACAAAAAGTATTGTCTAAAGTTACAAAAAGTCAGATGAGGGAATACCTCATAAGTTTGCTATGTGACATTACAGATAACCTGTGATTCTGAGAAACTTACTTCTTCATCTCGGTTTCTTTGCACCCGGGCCCTAGGGAGGGCATAGCTTTCTGAAATCATATCGTTTCAGATAAAGGACACCAGAGTTCAAGCTGTTTAATTTTAAAAAAATTAAAATGAAAGAGTTGAAAGTTCATTTAATAATCTATTTTATTTAACTCAATATAGCTAAAATAACATTTACCATAATCAAAAAATTTTAGTTATTTTTATATTCTTTTTTTTGTCATACTGAAACTTTGAAATCCACGTGTGTTTTACACTCTCAGCACACTGCCATTCAGATTAGCTGCCTTCCAAGTGCTTCAGTAGTCACCTCCACCCTCTCATTTATATCAAACCTCCCACACTGTATCCCACTCCTGAGCTAATCACGCACTTTAAGCATAATGGCAGTGTGGGGTTTGACATTTATGAAAACAGTGGTGTGCTTTGGAGAGGAAAGTGTTGAAATAACCCATTTTTCTCTTATTATTTGGAACATAATAGGAAATTGAATATAATAAGAACATGCTCAGAAATGGAATACAGACTATCAAATCACAGAATAATATTTTGAGAGATGTTAATAACTGAATCCTAGTTGGGGAGGGGGAGGGTTAACACCGATTTAATTTATATTTATTTTATATTTATTTTATATTACAAAGTCAGATAGCAAGCACAATATATGTCCAGTTGTCCTAGTTAATGATAAAAATAACAATGGGAAGTTTCAGGTGAGATTATTTAGTTTGATATTCCCCCTATTTTATAGGGAAGGGGGGGGAGACAATGAAAATAAGTTAAAGGAGAAAAGGCTTAATGACTTTTCACTCGTGAGAGCAACTTAAGCAAGTACACAACGCATCTGTTTGTGTATTGTGTCTCCCAGGCTTTTGCAAGAGAAGGAGCCAGAGTCATAGCCACAGATGTCAATGAGTCCAAGCTGCAGGAACTGGAAAAGTACCCGGGTAAGCCACCCGCCGCCCGGGCCTGGGAGCGGCGTCCACAGGGATTAGAGAGCAGCAGTCTCGGGTGCGGACAGAGAATGCCTTAGCCGCGCAGCTCCCTCCTCTGGCCTCCTTTTGGAGCCTGACTCGCTGACCGTCAAAGTTACGTTCTGCGAACCTGCAGACAGAAAGCTGCACTCTTAAATGTATACACGGAATTTTAGATACAGACTTAAAATTGTTTATGTAGCCAACATATCCAAGGATTCGGGACCTAACAAGACAATTCTGAGTGAAATTGGAACAACTTTTTATGACAACTCTTCACTTCTGGGCCCTCCTTGTCCAGGGGCAGTGCTGACCCACAGCAATCGAACGTGAGCCACAGGTGTTGTTTTAAGTTTCCTCGTGGCTGCATTTAAAAAATCAAAATGAGCCGAAACCGATTTGGCTCAGTGGTCGAGTGTCGGTCTGCAGACTGAAAGGTCCCGGGTTCAATTCCGGTCAAGGGCATGTACATTGGTTGCGGGCACATCCCCAGTAGGGGGTGTGCAAGAGGCAGCTGGTCGGTGTTTCTCTATCATCGATGTTTCTTAGCTCTCTATCTCTCTCCCTTCCTCTCTGTAAAATATCAATAAAATATATTTTAAAAATTAAAATGAAACTGTTTGAAAGTTCATTTAATAATCTATTTTATTTAACTCAATATAGCTAAAATATCATTTAACATAATCAAAAATTATTAATGCTTTTTTAATATTCTTTTTTTCATACTAAGTCTTTGAAATCCATGTGTGTTTTACATTTACAGCACACTGCAGTTCAGATTAGCTGCCTTTCAAGTGCTTCAATAGCCACATCTAGCTGGTGGCTTCCACGTGGGAGACAGCTCAGCCCTAAAATCCCGGGTCATGATCAGAAACCCAAGAGATTGCCCAAATTACTTATGTGTATATCAGCCCTTACTGCACCCCAACATCAGAGAACTTCAGTTAGAGTTATTCTGAAAGGAATCAGAACAGAAGATTGAAAGAAATAAAAACAGAACAGGTTATGTGATCAAACACAAATTAGGTCATTGAATTATTTAGCTGAATTAGATGATGTTGAAGTATCATTCCAACAGCTCAAAGTAGTGCAGGAAAAGTACAAAGGGGGAAGGAGTCTTCCTGAAACTCAATTCCATTTTTCCCTTTCTTTATTTGTTCATGTTTTGTTTCCTATATCCAAAAGAGAATAACAAAATAACCCTTATATTGTTTTGTTTTGTTTTTTAAATACCAATCATGAGTGCTGCTTCCCTTAAGAAAACGTTTGGATTTCTCTAGTAACTAGTACAGACCCCACACCTGCTCTTTCAAGGCCAGATCCTTTCTCTGGTCTCTCATTTCTTCTTACAGTTTAGGCCAGAAATAAGTCATGTGCCTTTGACCAACAAAGTCATTTCAATAAATAATGGAGTTGACATAAAAATAAAGCTCACAAATAGAAACAGTCTTTCCCACAACCCTGCCCTTCCTCCCTGCCTCCCCCTCCCCATACACACGCGCACACACACACGATTCAGGATTTCTATTGTAGGGACTCAACCACTGGGGAAAAGAAGGGGCTGGCATAGCCGACATTCAGTTATTACTGCTTGCTTACTGAGAAGCATCTGACATAGATCACTTATACTTCACTGTAAGTCGTTGCTCAGCAAGCACCTTTATTAATCAAATTCAGAGAATGGCTAGACAGGAAGTGAACCAGGAAAGTGTGTTATTAGGAGGTCCAGTTGCGAAGGACTTGAAGATTTTTACTAATGAGATTCTTAAGACCCTTCTAATGATCAATGCTCAAATGATTGTTGGGCAGATACTGCAGCTTTCACACTTCCAAACAGCTGAATCTCCGAGGCTAGATATTTTTTATGGATATAGAGAAATGGTGTCTTCTGTTTTATTTTTCAGGTATCCAAACACGGGTCCTTGATGTCACAAAGAAGAAACAAATTGATCAGTTTGCCAGTGAAGTCGAGAGAGTTGATGTTCTCTTTAATGTTGCTGGGTAATTCAGAACTTTTTGATTTCGCTCTTCTTACAGAATCTTTCTGTTACAGAAAGTTTCCTATGACTTTTATTGAAAGAATTTGGATAATATGGCCAAATTTTTTATAATGAGCCACAATGTAGTCCTTGAAAATACGACCTGATTTTGGACAGAATTTTTATTGCAAGTAAGACAGCTGTAGGCGTTAAAGTGGGTTTGGGCCTAAAGGCCAATTAAGGTCTATTCAAGACAACTGGTACTAATCAAAAAGTATTGACCTTCTTAAAGCTGGTGACAGGCTCACACCAATGGACTTGTCACTGGGTTTTATAAAATAAAATGAAAAAGTGTTCTCCAGTAGAGCATCTTTAAAACTAAGTATGTTGTCCTAACCCCTTTGGCTCAGTGGATAGAGCATTGGCCTGCATACTGAAGGGTCCCAGGTTCGATTCCAGTCAAGGGCATGTACATTGGTTGTGGGCACATCCCCAGTAGGGGGTGGGCAGGAGGCAGCTGATCAATGTTTCTCTCATCAATGTTTCTAACTATCCCTCTCCCTTCTTCTCTGTAAAAACAATCAATAAAAAATATATTTTTAAAAAAAATAATAAAACTAAGTATTTTATTAGAAGTCAAGTACTCAGTGTATTGAAATGCAGGCCAATTTTTTGACATAGCATTCTAGCAAGTCCTTTATACTATCCCAAGCTCAGTGGTTCTTACTGGGACAATGAGTCCCAGGGAAAGAAGTTTCATATTATACCTTTGTATGAAGCACAGAAGGAATTTGTGGAACTTGTTAGGGTGCTCCCAAACTTGCTGAACCACACGTGAATGATGAGACTGGAATTGGAGCAGCTACATGTTGATGCAGTGACTTCTAGCACTGTCCTCTCTCAGGTGTGACAGTAGCAGTGAATACAATTGAGACTTACACAGAAACTCATTGATACATTCTGAAATTTTACTTTTATGTGTGTCATATTTGTATCACTAGTTTGATAGGATAATCCTTGAGCCTTTCTATCTAATAAAAACAGAATATGCAAATTGACTGTAACTCCACAACAAAGCTGGTGATGCCCACAGCCAATAAGGAGGGAGTATTAAAATTGATGCAACAAGATGAGAGGCTGAAGGTGGCTCCAGGCCAGAGCAAAGGCAGTTCTGACAGCCAGGGGAAGGAAGGCCTATTCTTGCACGAATCTTCATGCATCAGGCTTCTAGTCTAATATATATTTACTAGAGGCCTGTTGCATGAAGAGATTCATGCAATAGGCCTTCCTTCCCCTGACTGCCGGCACTGGTTTTCCTCCGGCATCCAGGACCCAAGCCTTCACTCTGGCTGCTGCCTTTAGTCTTCACTGTGGGTGGAGCACTGCTCCTGTAGTTCCCTCCGCCCCCTCCATCCCCCTCATAGCAGTCATCCCACCTTGCCCAGCCACTCCGTGCCTGCATGTGTGCTGCCCAGAGACCTGGAGTGGCTAGGGGGCAGGGATGCCACCATCTTTGTTGGGTTAATTTGCATACTCACTCCTGATTGGCTGGTGGGCGTAGCAAAGTGATGGTAAATTTGCATGTTTCTCTTTTATTAGTGTAGATGTTTCTTCCAAACCATGTTTCAGAGCCAGGCAGGGTGGGGAAGAGGGAACCTCAATCTATCCATAGTTTAATCATGTGTTACAATGTATGGAAATTAAGTTAAAGCAGAAGTTTGTGATTATCTATTTTATAAACAACCTGCTCATCCCTCATATAAGAATATACCCAGAGCCATAAAAAAAATCAACTAGAAAAATTAGTTTCTGAGAATTTATTAAACTTTCAGCTAAGTAAGGAGTATTGAGACAGGGCATGTGATTCTCTCATTCTGCTTGGAAGTACAGTCACACCAATAATATTTTATCATTAATTACATAATTTTGGTCCAGGGGACAGTGACATCACATAGGACCCCAGTTTTTACAATGCTTCCTGAAGGAAGTGTGACTTGCAAAAGAGTGATGTTACTTTAAGGTTTTTGGCTTGTTCCACATAGTGGTAATAATACTTTCCTGCCTGGAGATGTTTTCCTTGCAATTTTGATTTCCCTTGAAATGTTAAATCTGTGCCACCAGGGGGCACTGTTGACCTTAAAAGGGAGGGCAGGGCAGCTGTGATGTTCTCATTCATGTTTGTTTTCCATGTTTCCTGTGCTGTGGTATAGAACTTCTTATGTTTGGTGGCTTCAAACTCTCGCCTTCTTCTAGTAAAAGAAGGATGTTGTTTTCAAATATTGTTGGAATACCTACTAATCTAATAGACTATGTAATAGTATGTTTGATATGTTGAAAATCTTGGTTAAGGAAGGGACAATGGCCTAAGGGACTAAGTCAATGGTCAGCAAACTCATTAGTCAACAGAGCTAAATATCAACAGTACAATGATTGAAATTTCTTTTGAGAGCCAAACTTTTAAAACTTAAATTTCTTCTAATGCCAATTCTTCAAAATAGACTCACCCAGGCCATGGTATTTTGTGGAAGAGCCACACTCAAGGGGCCAAAGAGCCACATGTGGCTCACAAGCTGTAGTTTTCCGACCCTGGGTCTAAGTCAATAAATGACAATAAAAACGAAAAGGAAGTTGAATAGAAATATTTTTTAATGCTTGATCATTTCCCCCATTATGTAATCACTGTTCCAGTTTTGTGCATCATGGAACCATCCTGGACTGTGAAGAGAAAGACTGGGACTTCTCCATGAACCTCAATGTCCGCAGCATGTACCTGATGATCAAGGCATTTCTTCCCAAAGTAAGACGATCCGCTAGGGGGAGCCCCACTGGATAAGTAGGTCTCCTCATGGGCATCTAGAAAGGACCCCCTCAGGTGCTATAGAGTGATAATAGCTGACATAATGACTAACATGTACTGAACACTTATATCAATGCACTTAATGTAAATCAGCTCACCCAGTTCATCCATTCAAGGAACACTAAGCACTTTCTACATGCCAGGTTCCATTCTAGGTGCAGAAGAGAACAAGACAAAGCCTTTCTGTAAGGGAGGTCCCCCTTTTTTTGTGTGAGCTCATGAGGCGGGCTAATATGTAATCAAATAAACATACATCATGTGGGTGGTTGTAAGTGCTATGAAGAAAGAGAAGTGAGGCCCGCTTAGGCATCTGGGGAGAGGGCTCCTTGAAGAGGGACGGCAAGGAGGCACTCTGGCCAGAACAGTCTGACTGACGAGTGGGCACCAGCTTACCACATCCACCGTGCAGAGATTAAACAGGAGGCCGAAACCGTTTTTGGCTCAGTGGATAGAGCGTCGGCCTGCGGACTGAAAGGTCCCAGGTTCGATTCCGGTCAAGGGCATGTACCTTGGTTGCAGGCACATCCCAGTGGGGGGTGTGCAGGAGGCAGCTGACCGATGATTCTCTCTCATGGATGTTTCTAACTCTCTATCCCTCTCTCTTCCTCTCTGTAAAAAATCAATAAAATATATTTTTTAAATAAATAAATAAACAAACAGGAGGCTGTGGAACTTGCCCAAGGTCACATAACTGGCAAGTTGTTAGAACCAGGATTGAAACCCTGGAAGTTAATCCCCTTCTTGGATTTCAGTGTCTAGCCACATGCCCTCAAGATGTATGTACCCCATTGATTTTCTGGACTCTTAAGTATTCTGCCAGCAGTCCTGTTTTTAGGTAGGCCACAGAGGAACCAGAGAGGCCACAGAGGAACCAGAGAGGTCTTAACGTTGCATGCTAAGAGACAGTGACCTTCCTACCCTTGAATTCTCCAGTCTTCACAACTCATCAGCATTCTTAATTTTATTTTACAATCCTTAAGTACCTTTTGATAGAAAGCACTACACTCAGTGCTCTGGGGGAGGGAGGTATACATATGAAAAGCACTGACTTGGATGAGCCCAATAGTCGCAGACAGCACAGGCTCAGACAGTGGGAGGGATTGACTGAGCACAGAACCAGCCCAGTTCAGGATTGTAAATTGAACCCTGGAGAAAAGCAGAAGAGCCCTTCTCTCCGCCCACCTGGATTAGATGATGTCATACTGAATGCTGCCCAGCCCAGGGCAGGAGAGAGCTTTTCAGTGACACAGCAAGGCTGGTTCTTTGCTCTCAATATTCAGTCTGCTGTCAGGAAGCATCCAGGTGGACTTTAAAGGGAAAATTGGAACAATTAACTTAGTAACAAAGGAATTTTTTTTTTAAATATACTTGTTGAGAGACCAGAATGGATCTTTGGTTGGATCCATGGAATATTGAACTAGAAAACTTTTTAAAATATATAAATTGCATGTTTTGTTTATTTGGAGTTCAAGATAATCTGTTACTTGGAACTTGCATGTATTTTTCGAAGACGTGTTGTTAGTGTCAGACGTGGGAGAGAAGCAGAAGCTCTGGTAAAGGGGAAAGCTTAGGGTACGGCGGGCAAGGCGGTCACACTGTATGGGACTCGTTTGTAAAACCAGCCTGCTGTCTGGAAAGCTTTACAAGCATCAGTGAGGGAAGCGGGTGAACATTAGACATGTACGTAAGTGTTAACTGAAAGTGTCAGACACTAACTTGTAAGTTAATGAGTTTGTCTATGATTGAAAACACAGCGAGTGAGTTTGTATCCACAAAACATTTTAACAATAATCCATATGAGCCAATAACACTCATTTCTTTAAAAAAAAAATCCCCCAAAAATATTAATGACTGGGACAGGGAATCAGGAGTCAGTGCCACTTACTAAATCTGACCCTGGCCCCCGGCCTCAGAAGACCTCAGGTTCTGCCTGAGCTCTGCCCCTAGTTCACCACGTGAGCTGGGAGATGGCACTTGCTCCCTTTTAGCATCAATTTTTTAAATATATGTTTTATTGATTTTTTTTTAGAGAGAAAGGGAGAGGATAGAGAGCTAGAAACATCGATGAGAAGGAAACATCGACCAGCTGTCTCCTGCACACCCCTTACTGGGGATGTGCCCGCAACCAACGTACATGCCCTTGACCAGAATCGAACCTGGGACCCTTGAGTCCGCAGGCCGACGCTCTATCCTCTGAGCCAAACTGATGTCAGCTGTTTTTTTGTTTTGTTGTTTTGTTTTTTAATGAGAGTGATAGGCTACCCAATCCTTTCCAGGCCAGATTGTCTAGTACTCTCTGCGTTCATTTACCATGCTGCACGTATACCAGGCTGGAACTTTCCAGGAAGCCCAGGATTGAATTGTAGGCAGATCTGAAATGTCCGATGGTCAAAACAGGAACACTTGTAGGAAATGTTTGCTCATGGGTAGACAACAGGAAATCATTCCAAAACTGGAGAATCGGTCAAATGGTAGAGAACAAGTTGAAAATGCTCTAAGGAGGTTAGTGCAGAATCCTAGGCCCACTTTGGAATGGAAAAGAAAACCCATGATGGCAAGAATTCTAGTAGATATGTGGGGGTTTTAACCACTCTCTGTATCTTATAGGAGCCCCTACTACATAGAGGTGCTTAGAAAACACTTGTTGAATGAATATGTGTATCTAGGTTGACAATCCAGGTGGAAGTCGGGCATGGAATCACTGACGATCCAGGAGCCAGCGTCTGCCTAGTTTAGGAGCTGAGCTCTGGTCAGTGGGAGCAGGAGGGCTGGGTCAGAGTAGGGTAAAGCTAGAGGGAATCTTTAGAGATCTTTCCAGCTCCTGCCTGAGTTTCAGGGACATCAGTCCTACATAGCATTGCTGTGTGCCAGGCACTTCTCTTTATAGTCATCCCTGTCAGAGAGGACGGTTGTATGGGGTGCCAGGAAGAGCATGCACGCAATGACAGCAGGTACCACGCTGCTGTTAAGAAGGCGGAGTAGAAGGAGGCAAGAACTATGGGCTCTAGAATCAGCAGGGAAACCTGGGTGGAATGGATAGTAATGGTGACAGAGGGTGGCACCAACATCTCCTGAAGTTTGGCCCAAGTTATTATTGCATTTCAGAAGATTGGAGGATGAAATCACTTACTAGCCCATCTTTATGTATTAAACGAGGCTATATGTATTCTATATGCATTTAAAACGGGTTCTATAAGACAATGATAGCTCAGTAAAACTGGAACACATGAATAAATAAAAATGGGTTATGCTATTTGCTAAATTTGATGAGAATGAATAATTTTAAGGGTTGGTTTTCAGCATGATTATGTTGTGCTAACTGTCCAGGGGTGTTCCTGAGGACCCCATTTCATTATGATATTCTTTAAGTTGGGGTAAATTTTTCCCCTACTGTTCACCTCAACCTCTCCTGTGTCCCGTTAGTCCATCCAGCACAATACCTTAGGGTTTTTTTAGAATCTCCTTCTAGATACAATTAGTAGCTTAGTATCAAAATAGGAAGTGAGAACACCATAGGAAGCGTATACTCTTGCAGCCTCACCCCTAGATCCATCCAGCCATTCCCCTTCTCCGGTCCTCTTTGTCTGAAAGCTGCTGGGGAAACTCACCCCAGTACAAACTTTTCATTGATTTTCATGATAGAGGACACATTGGTTTTTTCTCCTGTTCTCTAGTTGGTTCTTCCATTTCCTCCCACAGTGATGTTAGCTCTTCACCCCACTCTTGCCCGCCATCTCCCCGGGTTCTTAGTGGCCATTTTCCTGGCCTCTGCTTTCAGTGAGAAGTTAGTGCTCAGGAGGCAGAAATTCTCCCCACCTCTTGCTTCTTCCCCCCAAACATACATGGGCACTGTGCCCTTGCACATGCATGTATTATCTTGAAAACATACTCATATATATTATAATACATAAAGTTCATTGGAAAATGTTGTAACTCATAGCAGCTTATTTCATTAGATATTTCCATTAGGTCTGGGGCCGAGCACAGTAATCTGCACTTTATTTTGATTCATCAAAATGTACTGACGGCCTATGGTGTACTCTGTCTAGGACAGCCAGAGACCCTCCGCCCTCTGAGTTCACTCGTTAGTGGAGGAATTCTGAGGGAGGGGATCTTCACAGCTCCAGGTGGGGAGGCCGCCCTCACTGCATGTAACCATTCACCAAGTCCCGCCCTTGCTGCCTCAGCTTCCTCTTACCCACTGACAGCTTTATCCCCCTTTCCTGGAGCACTACCTCCGCTTCCAGGGGTCTCCTCTCCAGGATACCAGAGTCATCTCCCCGTAACCCCCACGTCTGCACATGCCTCTCCTCTGCACTAAACCCTTCCTTCTCACCACAGCCGTGCCTTCAGGGCAAAGTCCAAATTCCTACATTCAACCCCGCACGGCCTCCGAGCCTCACTGCTCCCAGCTCCTCGATGGAGCCTTTCTGCACAGGGTTCTCTCTCCTTCAAACACCCTTCTCTTTGATCTTTCTGACTGACACTGGTTTTCAAACATCAACCCACATAATTCTTCCTCAAGAGCCTCTTCCAGGTGTCTCGCACCTGGATTGGTCCCTTACCACCCACCCACTCAGCCTTCTCTGTGAAGGTTGCTGCTGTCCTGGGTGCTGATTAAATCTGCCGTTCCAAGCAGACTGGCAGCTGTCTGCAGGCAGGGACGGTCATTGACCTTTGCATCTCCTAGACCTAGCACCGTGCCGACCACAGTAGGTATTCAGCAGATATCGTGGTGAATGAAGGCGAGAGCTTTCCAACATCAGGACACACAGTACGGATTACCGTTCTTTCCCTTCCTTTCAGCTCAGTTCATTCTTGGTCTGGCTGATGCTTTTGTGCCACCTCAAGGCCGTGGGTAATCTCTCTGGGAACTGTCCCTGCTAGCCAGCGCCTGTAGCATGGGACGTCAACTCCCAGCAGTGATTGGGTCAGACTCTTAAGAGTGCTTAACAGCACTTAGTGTTAATAGCTAATAAGATGGATCTGCAAATCTTAAGTAAATGCACATCTTCTAAAGAGGCAGTATTTTTAGCCTGTGGAGTAGCATTTATTTTTTTTTTAATTTGTTTTGCTTTGGCAGATGCTTGCTCAGAAATCTGGCAACATTATCAACATGTCCTCTGTGGCTTCCAGCATCAAAGGTAAGCCTGACTCCTGGGGTCACGATGCACAAAGCCCCTCGCCTCCCTGAGCTAAGGGGAGGAGCACAGCAAAACCCATAAAAGTCACATGTCACTTCAAAACTGCCTTTGAAATTGGTCTTCAGTTCCTTAATTTCCAGTCCCTTTGCCTTAGATGTGAACCAGTCATAAAATTAAATAAAACTTTTTTTGCTGTGCCCTCCTTTTATTTCTTCTAATGGGAAATCAGGAGAGGAAAGAAGGAAATCAAGAGGGAGAAGGAAACATTTCCTCATTTAATTAATCCAAAAAGATGTGTTGTCTTGATGGGGTGGCTCAGTTGGTCAGAGCGTCATCCTTTGCACCAAAAGGTTGCGGATTCCATTTCCAGTCAGGGTGCTTATGGAAGGCAACCAATCGATGTTTCTCTTCCTTCCTCTCTAAAACAGTGGTTCTCAACCTTTCTAATGCCGCGACCCTTTAATACAGTTCCTCATGTTGTGGTGACCCCCAACCATAAAATTATTTCGTTGCTACTTCATAACTGTAATGTTGCTACTTTTATGAATTGTAATGTAAATATCTGTGTTTTCCGATGGTCTTAGGTGACCTTGCTAGTGGTTCTCAACCTGTGGGAACTGCTGCTGTACAGCCATAAGTTGAGGAATTGTATTAAAGGGTCACTATAACATGAGTAACTGTATTAAAGGGTCACCACAACATGAGGAACTGTATTAAAGGGTCGCCGCATTAGCAAGGTTGAAAACCACTGCTCTAAAACATATCCTCAGTTTTTTTTAATGATGTGTTGAGCACCCACTCTGTGCCCCTGCACCAGAATTCACAGTCCTAAAGGGGTGGCAGGCAAACTCACATCTTCCACAGTGTGAGAGGATTGTAACAGAGCTCTGTGCAAAGTGCTATGCCATCACTAGGGAGCTAGCTGCCTGTGGATATGAGGAGGGATTCACGGGGACAGCTGGTCTGGGCCCTGAATGAGGAGTCAAGTTGAAGAGCAGGATTGCAGAGCAAGCTGGGGATGAGGCCACAGTCTGGCCCAGACAGGTTTGCAGGTTTAAAATGAAATAGCTGCTGCAGAGATAGCATCCTTCTCTTTGCAAGGATGCACGCCTTAAACCTACACAAGAGAGGAATCCAAAGACATGCCTCGGCCTCTTGGTTTGGTTTTGTTTTGTTTTGTTTACCCTGACTCTCTTTTGGAATCTGCCGAAGGGGTCTACCCACTGATGATGAGAAACGAAGACCACGCTAGTCACTCAAGTTCAGCTTGTCAACACCTAAGTCTCAGTAAAGTTGTGCCAATAAAGACAGTATTTTCCCACTTTCAGAAACTAGCCCTATTAAGGGGAAAAGCCCGATAATTTTTTAAAAGAGTGGGGTGAGGGAAGCACGACCATGGCTACTGGGGACACTTATTTGTGCTCCGTTTCTGAAGGAGGCTGTGTTTTTTATTCCTTCCATTGCTGGGCCCTCCCTTCCCCCCCCAGGAGTTGTGAACAGATGTGTGTACAGCACCACCAAGGCCGCTGTGATTGGCCTCACCAAGGCCGTGGCTGCAGACTTCATCCAGCAGGGTATCCGGTGCAACTGTGTGTGTCCAGGTGAGTTCCACACTAAAGGGCGTGACCCTGTCCTCTCTGACCTCCTGGCTGCCACTGTGCAAGATATCTACATAAGCTTGTTTTACGCCATGTTTTATTGTCTCCTGTCATCGGGAAAAGTTCAAAAGGAAGAGCTAGGCTTGTTCAGATAATTGGGAATGAGAGGCTAAGTCATTAGGAATAAGCCACAGAGGCAAGGGGTTGAATGTTATTTATCTGCATGGGGCAGCTTCAAACCAAGTGGTGAGAGACAGGACTGGCCAGGGCCAGTTTGGTTTGGAAGCAGACCAGGGGTGACCTTGTCAGGGTGAAGAGGGAAAGTAGACCTTACTGACAGGACAGCGGGGAGGAGGGGAGAAGAGCCTCCCAGAAGACAGGGCGCTGCTGGGTCCTGGGAACCTCCTGGATGGCCCATACATGAACAGCTTCCTTTAGGCTGTAACAGGCACCAGCAAAATGATGGCCTACGGACCAAATCTGCCACCACCTGCTTGGTAAAAACCGATTAATGGGAGCACATCCTCAGCCTGCTTATGTGTTGGCTAGGACTGCTCCCACGCTATCGGCAGTGTTGGATAGTTAAAGCACGCCAACGGTTTCTCAAAGCTCAAAATATCCCCTGTCTGGCTTTTCACCAGAAAGTAGGCTGACTTTCCTCTGCAGGAAAGGGGAAAGGCGAAGCTCGTTATTAGTAGAAAGAACATTCCATTTGTCCAAACAAAAGCATTCAGTAACTTATTTCTTGATAAAAACTTCCCCTTAACGACCTGGGGTGTTTTGGTATAAGTAGCTATGTCCTTGCACCGGCCTCCACCTACCCCAAATGAATGCCAGGTGCCTGAGAACAGGTATTGACTTCCTCTTTGGAGAGCAATTAAATAATGCCTGTCCAGGATCAGAGTAGGTCACAATGGTTATTATGAACTCAGTAGTTCACAATGGTAATTGAGGAGCTGGGGAGAAGTATAATTTCACAGTTACCTGTGGGAACTTTTAAAAACCTGAAGGGCCTGCTGGAATTTGGGGCGTGGTGGGGAACCTGTGTGTATGGTACAGACGTACCTTGGGAGTATCATGGATTTAGTTCCAGACCACCGCAATAAAGTGAGTACCTCAATAAAGCGAGCATCGCAATAAAGCAAGTCATCATCTTTTTTGCTGGCAAAGGGTCTTGTGCTCAATTTATAAAAGGCTCAATGGGTGTGAAACACAATAAGGGGAAACACAATAAAACAAGGCATGCCTGTGATTGGAAAGCCCCACAGGAGATTCTGATGTCATCCATCAGGGTCTCCCCTCAGGTTGAAAACCACTGACTTACTAGTTAAAGAGGGAAAACTACTACCGGGTAAATACCCTGCAAACTACAGAATTTCCATGATTGCGGTGTTCTGCTTGATTTTTCTTAGACTAGAAAAGTAAACGTAGCTCTGGCCAGTTGCTCAGTGGTTAGAGCATCAGCTTATGGACTGAAGGATCACTCACGTGTGCAATTCCTGGTCAAGGGCGCCTACCTCAGTTACACGTTTGATCCCCAGCCCCAGTCATTTGGGTGCATTTGGTAGGCAATTCATCAAAGTGTCTCTCTCAAGTCAAAGTTTTTCTCTCTATCCTTTCCACTCTCTCTAGGAATCAATGGGGAAAAAATATCCTCTGATAAGGATTAAAACAAAAAACAAAAAAACCCCACAAAAAGGTAAACATAGGTAACACTAAGAAAAGGAGGAAATAGGTGAGACGATTTTAACACATACTGGTGAAACTTAGGTACAGCTATTCTTGGTGCTATTTACCCAGTGGAATAAATGGCAAAATGATTTGGAAAAATATGGTTGTGTTAGCAGATGGACTTTTCAGGAGACTGGAAAATATGTTATCAAACTCTCTGGAACAAGGAACCAGCCATGACTCACCGAGCCGGTCACGGGAGAAAACCTGACTAGGAATGGTTGTGTCTGGGATGAGTCTGGTGGTTGTACAGTAATAGCACTTCAGCTATGGACTTGTGTAGACTGTGGCGTGGGTGGTGGTCTGTGCCATGGACACAGCAGGATCCAGTGGCAATGAATTAGGATCAGAGTTTACCAACACTATTCCCTGCAGCAACGTGAGGTAACAAACATCCCTCATGAACTGGGTGATCTAGCAAAGGCCATTTCCACCCAGAATGTTCAAAAGTGCCGCCCACCTACAGTAAAATGTGAGGGGAGAGAGAAGCTAAAGGAAGGAGGACTGGTCAACAAAAAGAGAGCCAGGATTTGCTGATTCTGAAGATTCCCAGCCTCTCTAGGGAAATGGCAAATAATGAGAAAATTAAGAAATGGTTTCCAAGCAAACATCAAATCTGTGGCATGAAGCTGCAGACATGACTGTAAAGTCACTTATGACCTATAAAGGTCATGTGGTCCCCCGGAGCACTCTCAGTCAGAAGAAGAAAATACAGCCCTCTCAAAAGAACTGACAGACTGTGTAAGTGAGCAAAAAGTCCGAAGCATGCTCTAAGTGGGATTTAAAACATCTTAGTGTCATTCATTTTTTTAAGCGAAATAATTTCAAATTACATTTTTTTATGAGAGTGCTTAAAAAGAGGAATTTGAAACCAATGAAAATAGGCAAGAGAACGAGGAAAATGTAGAAGCACCTAAGTTACCAGGGATGATGACAGACACTGACTTGCCCCCAAGGTCCCCGGGGTAAACCTGACAGCGGGGGTGGTCTGAGGGCATTCAGGCGGACTGGGTCCTCATGCTGGGAAAGCACTTCCATGATGGTATCCATATCTCAGGACGGTTGTGGGGATTAACTGAGATAATACATGCAAAAGTGCTTAAAATCCATAAAGGATCATGTTAACCTCATGTGACTAAAATCTCTATCTTGGGAATGCTGGGTGATTCACCCAGAGTCCCTGCCTAGTGTCACCAAGATATAGTCTGTGTTTTAAAAAGGCATACATATGTTACTACAAAAGTTATAAGCTTCTTACATAACAGGGCTGGCAGGTAGACGTGAAATTGTCATTCTAAGTGAAATTGTCATTCTAAGTCGTGGAGAAGGCTTTCGCTGATTGTCCTATCACATGGAAAGGGAGTTCAAGTGTCAGGTTTTTGTTTTGTTCTTCAGTTAAAGAAACTAACCACACTGAATGTCCCTGTTTGACTCAGGAACTGTCGATACCCCATCTCTGCAAGAAAGAATACAAGCCCGACCAAATCCTGAAGAGGTATATCTACTCTCCTAAATGTGTTTCAATCTTCCAGTTAGAAAAATGCCCTCTTCCTTACCTAGAGTAGACAAATTCGTAGAAGCAGAAAGTTGAATGGTGGTTGCCAGGAGGAGGGGGTGGGGATGGGGGGCACTGAGGGTGTGGGCATGGGGAGCTGCTGTTTACTGGGACAGAGTTTCAGTTCTGCACAATGAAAAGAGCTCTGGAGACGGGTTGCACAACAGTGATAATGTCCCTACTGAACTGTAATGGTGAAGATGGCAAATATCCCACTAAGTGTATTTTACTACAGCTTTAGAAAAGCTCCCTTCATGAATATGAGCTTTCTGATCTGTCACAGTGACTGTAGAATAACAAAATAGTTTGAGTAGCTAGGAAGTCGCCATAGCCCTGCTTGATCTGCTTTAGCCCACAATTGGTGGTATTCTTACATATTATGCATCAGAGATGGTAAAGGCTACAAGCCAGTGGTACGTCTGTAGATCCAGCTTGCCTTTGAGTCCCAGGAGGAACTGCGGGTGAGTTCCCACTTCAGCTCCGGTCACTGATGTCTGGCTTGGTTTCTGGTCACAGGCACTGAGCGACTTTCTGAAGAGACAGAAGACTGGAAGGTTTGCAACTGCAGAAGAAATAGCCCTGCTGTGTGTGTATTTGGCTTCTGATGAAGTAAGCACTGCTCTTCGCAAGGGGTTCATTATCTTAATCATATTTGGCCAATATTTGCTAAAAAGAAAAATACGCTGTCTTTGAGCGTATTTGGGCATACACATGCTGAATGCTGCAGTTACTGGATAGGGATCTGATTTAATTTGCTCAAAGAAAGGCCGCTTTGATCTGAGCTGCCAACTTTTCCTCATTCAGCTTTACATGGTATGAAATCTTGTAGTAATTGAAATAGAAGAGTGTAGAAAAAAAATCGATCAACTTTTAAACAGACAGTTGCTTTCAAAAATTGCAGTTGGGGAAACCCTGGTTACGTGTGAGTCAAACAAATGAGCCTCCAAAATTCTGAGCGCTTCAGGAGAAGCAGGGAGGAGGGTCATCAGATTTCATTGCATGTGGCAAGCACAAAATCGGTGTTTTTAGTTTTACTGGGCCTTTATTTAGCAGGCTCCCACCCGGCTCTCATTTTCCTATGAATTCGTACTTGTCATCGTGTATGGAAGTTCCTAATTCTGTCTCTTTCCACTTCGCACCTACTTAGGAACAAGTTTCTTCTTTAATAGCTATTGTTTGTTTTTAAATGGCATCCTACTGCAAAAGCAGAAACTATATCTACAAGGAACATCCCTCTCTGTCTTATGGCTTTGAAAGTTACATGATCAGGGCACTACAATGTGTGAAAAGAGTCTGTGATAGCCCTGACCAGTTTGGCTCAGTGGATAGAGCGTCGGCCTGCGGACTGAAGGGTCCCAGGTTCGATTATGGTCAAGAGCATGTACTTTGGTTGTGGGCACATCCCCTGTTGGGGGTGTGCAGGAGGCAACTGATCGATATTTCTCTCTCATCGATGTTTTTGGCTCTCTATCCTTCTCCCTTCCTCTCTTAAAAAAAATCAATAAAATGTTTTTTTGTTTTTTTTTAAAAAGAGAGAAACAGGGATAAGGAAGTGCATAGACAGGAGTGAGGAGGCGTGTTACTCATCAGTTAGTTCCTCTTTACAGGAACGTGGTATGGCACACCAGGTGATTGGTGAATATGACCAATACAGGATTTGAATCTGACCAATACAGGTGACAGAGCAATTACTACTTCTTTTTTAAAAAATATATATTTTATTGATATGTCACAGAGAGGAAGAGAGAGGGATAGATAGTTAGAAACATCGATGAGAGAGAATCATCGATTAGCCGCCTCTTGCACACCCCCCACCAGGGATGTGCCCGCAACCAATGTACATGCCCTTGACCGGAATCGAACCCGGGACCTTTCAGTCCGCAGACCGACGCTCTACCACTGAGCCAAACCGGTTTCAGCCAGTTACTACTTCTTAGAACTATGTGGGGAACTTGCTAGACAAAATACTAATGAAGCATGTATGTTGGCCTTGGTGATTTTCCTGAATGCATGTCTTCGGAAGAGCCCATTTGATTTGGGGGTACAGCTGATTAGTTAAGTTGCCTTTGTTTATCCAGAGTTTAGGATACCACATAATTTGGAAATGTTCTGGCTTGAAACGTGCAACAAAAGGACCTTTAGCCTCTTAAAGGGGCCCAGAGGAATACGGATGTGTAACAGAGAGCTTGCCTTATAAAAATACTTGGGGAAAGAGGGCGTCATTTTTTGGTAAAGTGATTAATTAGTATTCCTCCTAGTTTATCTAGATGATATAATCAGTTTTCATAGAATAAACTAAAATTTTCTGTACCGTGTCTTTTCTTCTTCCCTCTTCCATTGTCTTAGGCTTCCAATAAATTTAAAACTAAGAACACAGATTTTAATCTTTATTATCTATGTTTAAGTTAAAAGATATTTTTTAAACCTCTACCATAAAAAATCATTTTACCTTTCACAATTTAGAAAGTGAAAAATTCTGTCCAAAAAAAAAAAAATTATTTGTTTTAACTCCTTTAGCACAGATTTGTGTCTAAAACTAGCATCAAACTTTTTCATAGCTTACTAGATTATAATAATTCAGCATCTTCATTCAAATTTTTCAAATATATTTAGTCTGCTTCAGTTCCTGGAATTGCCTTTATATATTGGTCAACTATACTATGTTACAGAAAACCGGAGAAGAACCAAGCAATACTTAGAGAGATGGAGTTACATTTATTACGCACAGGCCCAGAGGAAAATGTCATGATTGAATGTTAGTGTGCCCCATAGGGCTAGGAAGCCAAGCCCTCCAGCTGCCGTCCGGCCTGCTTGCAGCATCTGCTGAGTTAGGTGAATCCCTCACCTGCATCGACTCCACGTGGGCCCACACCCTAGATTTTAAGGCCCATCTCAGTAGCCCTCCTACTTGTCGAGGGGGTTCCACAAGGACTCAGAGGCGTCCTTATTGCTCCCCTTCTACTCTGACCAACTGCCAGTGATGGTAGGGCATGGGTCTGACGCTCCAGCGCCAGCCATTTTCAGACCTCCCAAGCAGGATACCATACCAGGCTTTCTCCATGGCACTCTTATTGGCTTCAAGTCTTTAGAGTTTAGACAGGGCTCTTTGAAACATGACAAACTCCAATCAAAGTTTCCGGTCAATAAAACCGCTATTAGAAACCGGTCTTATTGAATTTATGCAGAGCAATGTATTGCCATGATTTATTAAGCATTGCCAAATTTCAGAGGAATTATACAAGGAGAAAAATATACTGACCTGCTTTCAGATCTTCTGATTTTCCTTGTCAGTCCTTCCTATGGATTCTTCAGAGTAATATAACTGTCTTCAGATGACAAGGAGAAATTCAAAATGTGTCTATATTCAAGTAGACCATTATAGCTGTCCTTGTAGTAGGGTTCCCCCTACTTGACCTGTCCTTAAAATTTCATATAGTCTCTGGGAGGGGTAACATGCCCTCTGAGAAAGGACTAAGGGGGCTTTATTGCTTTACAGATTCTCACATGTCACAGGACCTCACGGGGTCTGTAATTCCTGTAACAAAGGGCTGGTACTCACCACTCCCCTCTGTTCCAAACAGGCCTTCCCCAGTTTCCTAAAGCTGAGCTTTGTGCCACACCTGACATGGGCATGGTCAGACAGGCCTGTGTACAGGCTGCCAACTGTCTTTTTTTTTAAAAAAATATTTTTTATTGATATTTTTACAGAGAGAAAGGGAGAGAGAGATAGAGCTAGAAACGTCAATGAGAGAGAAACATCGACCAGCTGCCTCTTGCACGCCCCCTACCGGGGATGTGCCCTTGACCGGAATCGAACCTGGGACCTTTCAGTCTGCAGACCGACGCTCTACCACTGAGCCAAACCGGTTTTGGCCAACTGTCTTTTAATAGAGACCAAAACCAGATGGGTATTTTCCTTGCCCATTTGGGCACCTGCCCTTTCAAATCTGTAAGGTTAATGTAACACAATGAAGTGCAATATTGGCACTGTGGCCACCTCGGGTAGCCAAATCTTCTGCTACCATATATGACACATGGTAGGGCTATCCAAATATCTTAGGGAGGTGACTACAGTTTATTCTTGACCTTCCCACACAAAGCAAAATTGTTCTTGTCTTTCTGGAGTCATGTCCATAAGATGCAGGCATCATCTAAGTCTATCATACAGTTTTCTGCAGGCCACTGCTGGGGCTGTGCGTGGTGGCCAGTTCTTCTTTATAGCCACAAACACAACCTAATTTCCCCAGAATTTATTCTGGCATGGGAGAAGGTTGTTTTGCTATAAACAGGCAGCTTAACCCCCACATATCTGGGCTTGGAAATCTGCCTAGAAAGCTGTAATTTATAAGTTGTGGCCGTAGGTCCTTCCAACCCAACAGGGTCTCTGCCATCCCTCAGTCAGACTCCTCCTCTCTTGGAGATTCTCAAAGTCCTGAAGGCTCCCCGGTCCAGGGAGAATGCCCTTCCTTTGCTCTTTGACTCTAAGCTGTCAGTCCAAAACAGCCAGAATTGCAGTTAGAATTAGAGACAGCTTGGCGCCGAAACCGGTTTGGCTCAGTGGTAGAGCGTCGGTCTGCGGACTGAAGGGTCCCGGGTTCGATTCCGGTCAAGGGCATGTACAGTGGTTGCAGGCACATCCCCAGTGGGGGGTGTGCAGGAGGCAGCTGGTTGATGTTTCTCTCTCATCGACGTTTCTGGCTCTCTATCTCTCTCCCTTCCTCTCTGTAAAATATCAATAAAAATATGTTTTTTTTAAAAAAGAAACAACTTGGCATTTTGCAAAGCGCTTCTGTGGCAGTGGCTTGGGTATTAGGCCCCTTGTCTCTCCAAAGCCAGTGCCCTTTGTGGCAGAGCAGTGACCAGGCCTCTCCCAGGGAGTGCGCTGGAAGGGATCTCAGCCCCTCCCCTTCCAGTAGCAACAGGAACTGAACCCTTTCAGTACATTTGCAAACAGGGAGCTTTCCCTAGCTCTGCCTGCTGCTTTTACAGATCCCGGGCCGGATGCTCTATTCCTGGGGCCGCTGGGAGGCCAGTGGCAGTCACTGGCTTCTTCTGGTTTAACTGCTGCAGCCAGCACGCCAATGGCCCACGTCTTGTACTGCTTGTTGTAAAACACTCATTGCTCACTGGGCAGCAGCGGGATAGCTCTGGTGTCAGGTAAATGTCTGCTGTCCCCTGCTTTTCTCGCTGCTGCGGCTTCTTCCAGGCATTCAGCACTCCCTCACCCCCTTCTTTCACCTGGCTCTTGGGGGGCTGAGTCTGCCTAGCAGCCAGTTTTAAATCACCAGGGCAGCTGGTTTAATAATGCTTGCAGAAAACTTGCAACCTTGAATCTAGTGAAGTTCTGGTAAGACACCTGGACCATACCCCTACGCCAGCAGAGTGGTCTGCAGCCAGTAAAAATCAACAAAATCCCCCGAAACCGGTTTGGCTCAGTGGATAGAGCGTCGGCCTGTGGACTGAAGGGTCCTGGGTTCAATTCCGGTCAAGGGCCTATACCTGGGTTGCGGGCACATCCCCAGTGGGAGGTGTGCAAGAGGCAGCTGATCGATGATTCTCTCTCATCGATGTTTCTAACTCTCTATTCCTCTCTCTTCCTCTCTGTAAAAAATCAATAAAAAATATTTTTTTTAAAAAATCAACAAAATCCTATCTCTCCCTGCTTCATAATTCACAGTCAACCCCTCCCCCCCCCACACACACACACTGCTTTTTCTGCATTAACCATTTACCCTGTTCTGAAACAAGGCAAATGGTCTAAGATCTGTATATTTAGGCTTTTTATATTTAAGGATACTTTTTTCTTTCTGAAACCATTGTTTTCCCTCGTGGATTTGTACTCTTAAGCCTCTAAACTCCTAGAGGATCTTAAATCCTTATCCTTTACCAATCTTGATTTCTCCAACCATTCCCATTCCCCAGTCCAGTTGCTTGTCTCCCTTTCCTGTTGAGTCAGAGGAAGACAATTCCTACAGAGGGGAGAAATAGAAACAGTGAAAGTTTCGAAGAAAACTATAGACTAGCCGAAACCGGTTTGGCTCAGTGGTAGAGCGTCGGTCTGCGGACTGAAAGGTCCCGGGTTCGATTTCGGTCAAGGGCACATGCCTTGGTTGCGGGCACATCCCTGGTGGGGAGTGTGCAAGAGGCAGCTGGTCGATGTATCTCTCTCATCAACGTTTGTAACTCTCTATCCCTCTCAATTCATCTCTGTATAAAATCAATAAAATATATTTAAATAAAAAAGAAAAAGAAAACTATAGACTACTGCTATAGTAATCCTCCCTCCCGGAGGCTGGGGCCTGACCTATGGATAAAAATGACTCTTAGTCATCCTGGAAAGATAGAGGAGGGGGATAGGGGTGTGTAGGGAGGTTTCTTGTGAACTGAAAGCCTGGAGGGCCTCCTGGAAGAAAAGATCTTTAATCCAGTTACAGATGCTATTAGATTCAAGATGAGAGAGGAAGGGAAAGACCAGGTTATGTCCTCTATGCGGATCCTAATAACTGAAAACAGTAAGTTAAACAAAACACAGAGACAGGGTTAAAGGAGTCCATAGACAGTTAATAATAACTTTAGCCTTAGTTCCTCTCACGTAGCTCATGTTGGACTATGATGTCACAGGCAGGGACAGGGCCTGTCAATCTCTCTGTCCTGTGGAGTTGTAAGCCATGCCCCTGGAAGTCTCCAACCACTAAAAGAGATAAGAAAGCCATAAATAAAAATTCTTTGTTCTTTGAAGTGTCACAGATTTATACTTTAAATTAACCCTATGACTTTAACATTTCAATTTAATACAGCAAATTCACAAATCAGAGCAAACTGAAACCCTTACTTATACAAACATAGAGAGAAAGTTTTATTAGCTAAATGGGCTGATTCCCTCCCCCTGTGATAGAGAGCAAACATCTCTGAGAAAAATAACTCAGCAAAGCTGCTTAAGGTGTTTACAGACCATCACAGCAGGTCCGCCCTACCTTAAAACAAATTAAACAATAGGAAGAGATAACAAATACTCTCATGTGTGCAGCCAGAAGGCACAAAGAAGCTTGCACTTCACACAGACCAGTTAATGAGCAGATAATTATGCCAAGATAGACAAACATCCATATTCATACTCTCTCAGTAGACTAGCCCAAACTGGAGCTCAGCAGATAAACAAAACAATGCCCAACTCCCCGGACGGGCTTGGGGGCACTCCCAGCACCCAGAACAGAATTGTCCACCAATGTCTTGGTGGGAACCTACTGGAGGAGTTAAGATGGCGTCCAGTCCACCTGATTCCTGATTAATGTGCCTGAGGAAGCCGTATGGTTTCCGGGGAGATGATCAAGCTCCCCCTTCCACTCACTTGGAGTGGGCTGAACTGACTGGGCCCCTCCCTTAAAAATTCTGTCCACAGGTCCAGAAGTGTCCATCCATTCTCTCCAGATGCCAGCCGGGTCCTGGGCTGAGGTCCAAGAGCACCCGGAGCCCACCAGTTCAATTCTGCTAACTCAGCGGAGCGACACCTCCCGGAGGCCTATCCGGCTCCCCTGAGCCCCAAACCTGGCCCATTCGCCAGAGGCCAAAAGGCCAACCGCAGTTGTTCCCTGCTTCAGGGAACCAATAATGTTACAGAAAATCGGAAAAGAACCAAACAATACTTAGAGAGATGGAATTACATTTATTACACGCGAGTCCAGAGGAAAATGTCTCTCAAATTCTGGGCGCCAACATGGAGGAATTTTTCCTATTTATATGTTTTTACCTTCTCTGTCTCCCAAATATGGGGTGTTTCCAGGGGCCTTGAGACCTCAACCAAGGCTTGGCCTGGTGCCAGCACTGATAATTTCATCCGGGGAAGGTTTAATGGTCTCTCTGAATGGGAGTAGTCTTCTTTTCCTTATTATTTAAGCGAGCAAGCATTTACAGAAGCCAAATAGCAGGGTTAAAATTTCAAACAGCAGTTTTTATGTAAGATGGATGCTTCAATACAATATCTTTAAAAAAATGTTTTGTTTGATAATTGACATGCCCACTTTATGACCGACATACCTGATTATATTCAAAAGTTTATCAATGGCACAAAATTCAGCTCATTTAGAATAGTTCTGAGTTTCAAAATGCAAATGTAATGTTCTAGCCTAGACTTTATCCTAATTTCAGGAATGACTCTATGTCACCTTTTATTTTTGTTTTTGTTAATCCTCACCTAAGTATATTTTTCCCATTGATTTTTAGAGAGGGGAAAGGAGAGAGGGAGATGGAGGAGAAAAAAGAGACAGACAGACATCAATGTGAGAGAGATACATTGGTTGATTGCCTCCCGCACATGCCTCTGACTGGAGCCGGGGATTGAATCGGTAACTCTTTTTTTTTAAATATATTTTATTGATTTTTCACAGAGAGGAAGAGAGAGGGATAGAGAGCTAGAAACATCGATGAGAGAGAATCATCGACCAGCTGCCTCCTGCACACCCCTTACTGGGGATGTACCCGCACCCAAGGTACATGCCCTTGACCGGAATCGAACCCGGGACCCTTCAGTCCGCAGGCCAACGCTCTATCCACTGAGCCAAACCGGTTTTGGCGAATCAGTAACTCTTGACTGAGATTCAAACCCGTAATCCTTTAGTGCTTGGGCCAACACTCCAACCTCTGAGACACACTGGCCAGGGCTGCCACCTAACTTAATTTTCTGATTGTGAGACCAAACACTCATAAACCTGCTTAGAATGTGACATATGCTGAAACACCAGCCAGAGGCCAGACCACAAGAACACAGCAATGTTAAATCATCCCAAAAATTAATTCAGACTTTCGTGATTTCTCTTTGTTGAATGCTCCCTTTACTCTGAGAGTAAATTGTTTAGCCACGTCAGTCATAGATGAATTGGGGAAAATACTACCTGTGTGGAACCTCGTTAATTGTCCTGTCTCCTTGTGTTCATCCCTGCAGTCTGCCTACGTAACAGGTAACCCCGTTGTCATTGATGGAGGGTGGAGCCTGTGACTTCAGGCTCTTCCTGCTGGGAGGAGGCCCTTCCTGTCCACTGTGAACCTGGTTCTGAAGAAGACTCACCTATCAAGTCTTTCCTGCTAATGGCACAGGAATGAAAACAAGGCCTTTGTAATGATGTCATTGTCTGTGTCTGTGCGGCTGATTCTTTAAATATGTTAATCGCCCTCTAATCTCTTCTATATTCATTGTAGATGACATCAAAAATACGGAACTCACTGCAAGTGAGTAGTTTTAAGAATAAACCCCAATTTCTAAGCATATAAAGTAAAATGTGAATATGAAGAAAAAAGGAAGGTTTTTGGTTTTTTTTTAAGAAAAAGTATTCACTTCTATTTAACCTCTACTCTATTTCCCAACATTTAAATATTTCTGTATAGTTCTGCAGTGGTCTGTTTATGGGTACTAATTTTAAAATCTTATGCCTTTATAAATGAATACCAGAGGGAGGAAGGAGTTTGGCTCAATAACTTACATTTAATGGAGTTTAATCAGAACTATATTGCTGATCTGTTGCATAAAAGAAATATAATCATCAGGCATTTATCCTTAATGGATGTCATCATTTATAATTAAGTACTATTTTCTTAATGCTTAACTTCTTAGTCTAACTAAAAAATATTTATTAAAATAAACAATGATATTTGAGAGAGGCCTAAAAAAATGTAGTTAACTAACTTGGCAGTATTGTCAGTGTGGGGAATATTTCTTAGATTAAGTATAGATTTTTTTCCACCAAATCCTAGGATATTAGATAAGAGGACATACATGAAATTTAGAAATAGTCTCTGGATAAATGAATATAAATGAATCATGTATCAGAAATACATAAAGAAGAAAATAAATTTTTCAAGAAAACATTTAAATAAATTCACAGATGGTAATTCTATAAGAGATTATTAGAAAGAGCTTTTTCTTATTCATTTAGATACAGGGTTTTATTTTATTTTTATTCGTTGCTACTTCAAAAGAGCAAATGGTATGATGCACATAAACTATCTAATAAAAGAGTAATATGCAAATTGATCGTACCTCCACTACATCCACAAGCCAATCAGGAGCAAATATGCAAATAAACCCAACCAAGATGGCTTCTACCACAGAGAGCAGGAGGAAGGCTTGGGTTTCCCCAGCAATGGAGGAAGCCAAGCTTTCCGCCTGCCCTTGCTGGCCTTGGCCAAGGAGGAGCCAGGCGATTGGAGCTGGCTGGGGGTCCCCTGCCCAGGGCCGGAGGCTTTAGGCCTTGGCAGGGATAAAGCCAGAGATGGGAGGAGATAGGTGTGAACTACAGAGGAAACACCTTTTCTGAATGCTCATTGGCTAAGCTCCCTGTATGCCACTCATAATATTTTTAGTAACTTGGGTAATAAGAATCCAAAAAGGTGATCTATGGCTTTTTCACCACACTCCTGGAGAAAAAAATGAAGATCTGCTGCTGGAGGGCTAAGAAATGTGACTTGGCTCAGTGGATAATGCCTAGGTTTGCCAACCGAAGGGTCTGAGTTCAATTCTGATCAAGGGTATGTACCTAAGTACTCCTTCCTGGCTGGGGCCCAGGTCAGAACTCATGCAGGAGACAACAAGTCAAAGTATTCCTCTCACTTTGATGTTTCTCTTTATCTTTTCCTTTGTCTTCCACATTCTCTAAAAGTCAATGGAAACATATCCTCAGGTGAGGATAAAAAGGAAGGAAGGAAGGAAGAGAGAGAAAGAGTAAAATAAAGGAAGGAAGGAAGGAAGGAAGGAAGGAAGGAAGGAAGGAAGGAAAGAAAGAAAGAAAGAAAGAAAGAAAGAAAGAAAGGAAAGAAAGAAAGAAAGAAAGAAAGAAAGAAAGAAAGAAAGAAAGAAAGAAAGAAAGAAATGTCATATCCTATGAAAGACACATCTTGAAAGTGCCTAAAGAAAGTTGTCATTTTTTCATAGTGAAGGGACGGGAGTTCATGTTGATGAAAACATCTTGGTGACTGGCAGTTGCTGCAGCAGCAGGGTGATGAGGCTGGTGCCTTTCCCTGATCAGCCCGGTTGTCTCCCACAAAGGGAGGCCAGACTGCGGCTTAGGCTCACTCCCCACTGAGATCAGGTATGAGCCATCAGTGGGACATCCCCTGAGAGCTCCCAGTATGTGAGAGGGGGCAGGCTGAGCTGAGGGGAACCCCCCTCCAGTGCACAAATTTCATGCACTGGGCCCCTAGTAGGAAATAAAGATGAATATGATTCTAACTTCAAGGAGCTCACAGTCCTCCCTAGACCCAGACATGAAAAACAACCATATGGCAATAATTTCAATCTAACCATCTGCCCCAATTTTTCTGAATTCCTTATATTCAAAAAAGTATGAACCCATGACTTTGAATCAAACAATGAATTGAAGCTACCGTATTTTTCGGACCATAAGATGCACTTTTTCTCCACCAAATAGTGGGAGGAAAAGTGCTGCGTCTTATGGTCTGAATAGAAGAAGTGCCTGTGTCTTATGGTCCGAGTTGCAGAGCGGCAGCGGGTCCCCCGGGACCTTCCGTGTCCCTGGGGACTGCATATTTGGTGAAGAAAAAGTGCGTCTTATGGTCCGAAAAATACGGTAAGTATTTTTTTTACTCAATATATTCATCAAACCTCCATGAACTTAATCTAAAAGGGTTTTTTAAAAAAATTTTTCACTCTTTTGTGTTCTTAATTCCCCTGAACTATATAGTTTTATTTTTCTCATCCATAGGTACTGCCATATGAAAATGAAATGAAAAGAAGCTCATTCTCCTGTTCAAATAAAAACATTAAAAACCAGAACAACAGATTCAAGATCCTTTCTCCCCCAAGTACAAATGAACACATTCCCAACCCCATTAAACCTAGGCAGCTTCTAAAAATCTTAATATTAGTAACCAGCATCGCGGCCTCTCAGAATTGCTAAGCATGCTAGCAAATGAATCATTCACGAAAGAGATCAGGGCTGGTATTCTAACACTAATTTCCAAGACCCAGAATACAAAGCTGAATCATGTCTGCCATTCTTAGGTGACTCTGACAGTTGAGCTTGAAGTACCAAATTTTGACAAAATACTGAATTTCTCTATTCTGTGCCCTAAGCTTTATGGCACAATAACAACAAGGTATGCTTTTGTTGCAGTCTAGCTGGGAACAAACAAACAAACAAAATCTTTAAATTTTTTCATATCTACATGCTCCAAATTTTTGTATAGGTCTTTATGACTGCTACTTCTATGCATATGCCAACCAGGATAAACCCATGAAAAGCAACACTGCTAAAGAACACAAGGAACTTTATGTAATTGTAAAGCCAGTTTGGCGAGGAGAGTAGAGAATAAACAGTGGTAGCCTTTTCTCTTAGAACCTTACTAACAAGGAAAATGTTGAAATGAACAATGAGAGGGTAACATTTTAGGAGGAAGAATATTTGCAGTTGATAGAAGCTAAATGACAGCAAAGGATATTAACTTTGAGTTCAAATGACAGCACAGGGTATTTTGATTAGCATTCCCAAAGAGCCCATTGATCCTTAGATTCACTGTGAGGTTCTGGGCCAGTGGTTCCTCCGCTGGCTCACAGAGAGCTTGGTTTGTGACCTAGAACACGTTGCCCAATTTATCTTGGATTTTCGTTTTCTGGTTTGTGAAATTAGAAAGTTGGGCCAAATGACTTGCATTTCTTTTGGGTGTATCCTAACCAAACTGCTGTAACTCTTTATCAAGTGAAGTATGGAACACTAAAGTTTATAAGTTTGCTCTCACTTACTTTATGTTGTGTGTACATGTTTATAAGTTTGTTCTCAATCACTTTATGTTATGTGTACACACACATGTATTTGTAGAGCTTTGAACAAATGAACTTTAAATAAACTCAAGTCTACAAAATGCATTCTAACTTGAACAAATGCTCCCTCCTAGTTATTTCTCTCAGAGCTAACAGTAAGCTATGAAAAACATTATAAACAATAAAACCAAAGTAAAATCTAGCTCAATAGTTCAGTTCTCCAAAGTCACGCTAATGACATTGGGTGACGTATCAATGAAGATCATGTGACTGGAAGAAAAGGGAAAATGTGTTTCATTCCTGTGGCAAGAGGAAGCTGGATGTAACCAGAAATTTTGCCAAGCTGTAGAAGAGGAAGGGGCCAGGTTAGGAAATGACCATGTCAGATGCTCTGGGCGGAACCTAGGTTCATCCATTCTTTCCACCAAGGAGGACCTGAGAGACAGGAATGAGTGGTTTCTGCCTGCTGCAAGCATTTACTCAACGTTATCCCTCTTGCCTGGAAAGAGGTGACTAAAATTGGCACTTGCTTAAAGGAGTGAAAAACAGGTAAGACTTTTTTTTTTAATCTCAGAAGAAAATGTAAAATACCCCAAAAGGGATGTGCGGGCATATGCACAGCACACACGTAGTTGGTGGGTCAAATACAGAGGAAAGGCAGGCAATAGAAGGTAGTTTTAAAGGTAAAATAATCAAACTGCTGGTGGAAAGGTTAAACCTAAAACAAGAACAAGAAGGGCGCGAGGGGGAAGAGCAAGATTTGGTCCCACCTCGTTGGTCACCAGAAGAATGAACCTTGCTTGGTCTTCCCACCGCACAGGGGAAAGACTCATAAAGTGCAATTAAAAGGTGGCGTATCAAGTCCAGAATTAGAAAGGCTTAGGGACCGAGGAACCAGCCACGGCTGCATGGCAGGCACTCCGGGCTCCCGCAGGGCCCCGCGCTGCGCGCCCCGGCCCAGGGCCGGGCCTCGCCGGGCACCACGCCTCGCCCGGGGCCGCGCTGCACCGCGACCTTCCCCGGGAGCTCCCCGGAGGGAGGGGCGCGCTGGTCCGGAGCCAGGGCCCCTCGGCGGGGCCGCCCCGCGGCGGGAAAGGCGGGGCCGCAGCCACGGGCGATGCGCCCGAGCCCCGGCCGCGGCAATAACTGCAGCCTCGGCCCCGCCGGCCACGATGCGCGACCCGGGGGCCCAGAGGGAGCGCCGCGGCTGGACGGGGCTCCCCCGCAGACCTTCTCAGCTCCTTTCAGAGCCCGGGGGCCGCGCTGGAGGCCGAGGTGAGTGTCCCGGGGAACGGGGAAGGAGAAGGATAGGAAAACTCGGCGTCCGGGACAGGATCCTAGGGTTGCGGGACCAGAGACCTACCTGCACCTGCCCCAGCGCCCCGCGCGTTTTCTGCTGGAGCGCGGGGAGGAGGCTGTGCTCCCGGCGGCGGAGACAGGAGTGCGTGGCTGGTGTCGCTGGGGCGCAGGCTTTCTCCTGTCTGTGGCTGCCCTGGGCGACGCTGGCACCCCGAGGTGCTGAGGACCAGCAGGTCCTACCGACTGCAGAGCAGAACCACCCGCTCAGAGCGTCCGCGGAGGCTGCCGGTGGCTTCTTTCCCCGGCCAGGCGTCCGCCTGCTATCTCGCCCTAGACTGGTGAGGTGTGTGGCCGGCCCTGAAAGGTCACTAGCGGAAAAGGACCATTTCCTTAAGCCTCCCATCAAGACGTGGACAGCGCCGCCGGGACCTTTCTTAGCCGGGCCAACCCCTGTCTTCACTGGGGGACTGACAACCCCTTGTCCCGCTCCCCTGTATGGGGGCCTCACCTGACAAGTGCAGCTTTTTGTTATTCATGAACACCCGGCTGTTTCTCTCCAAGTCCGGAGTGAAACATCTCAGTTCAGCAGGTACCTGGGTGTCTTCTCTGAGCCAGGCAGGCCCCGGGGAGAGGAGATGCAAATAGAAATCAAATACAGCTTCTGCCCGTCGGTAGTTTGAAGTCCATGGCTGAGTGTCCCTAACAAGCTGTTCGGTGGTGCGATTCATGCTATACTAACATAGGAGCCAAGTGTTCCCACAAGGTATTTTCCAGCCTCTTAAGATCTTTAGGGTTATTCCCCTGCTGGCTAAGGTTCATGCCCCTGGTTGTTGTTGTATTCTTTAGGATTTGCATAGCAGGATGGATAGAATAAGTGGGAAAGGTCCGTGATGTAGGTCAGAGCCCGGGAGCCTGCCCTAGAAGTTGCTGTGCTCACATCCTTTCCTCCCGCTTCCGGTGTGCCTTCTTGTACTGGAGAAAGTGGAGAGCTGAAAACATTCCCCGCACTGCCTTCCAGCTAGAGCTCTGGAGGTAAAATTAAGGTCAGGCAAAGAGATGACTTGCCTGAGATCTCGAAGGCAGGGGGGAGGCAGAGGCCATCTCCCTGCTGTGTGCGGCTGTCTTCTGTGGGCAAGGACTTGCAGCCTACGACCGACGGCCAGACACAGCATTGCTGTGTTGGCTCACTGGCGCTGTACTACCAAGAGGCCGTGGAGGAAGGCAGTGAATAACATACTCTGAGCTCCCTCCCCAGGCGGCTTCCAGATCCCAGCTTCTTGGGGTCGCAGATACAGGTGGTGGTCTTGAACTCCACAGTCCCTAGTGGCTTTCCTAATGGTGCAAAAATAGTGCACTGTTCGGTTGCTCAGTTGCTAATAGTCTAGAAGTCATTCCTGGAGGCCCAGCCTAGAGCCTATCCTTATAGCCCTTTGGACAGTTCACTTAATTCCCCGTATACAATTCCTTTCTGCTTAAAATACCTGGCGTGGTTTCGGTTGTCAGCTCTCTTTGCCTCTGATTAATGTGTTTGCTATATAGCCTCTAAGAGCCACCTACGCCTAGTCTCTTCAGTTTCCTTGGATGAGAAAGGAAACCATGAGGTTAGATCCAGAGGCTGGCAGTGATTTGAATGTCTTCAATGGGGCTGTGCCTTCTCCAATGGCCTCAGACCCCAGGTTTCTTTTTTATTTTTATTTTATTTTATTAAGGTATTATCTGTGTACATAGTTTACCATTGCCCCCCCCCCACCTCCCATTTATGCCCTCCCTCCCCAGAGTTCTGTGTTCATTGGTTGTACTTATGTTCATGCATACCAGTCCCTCGGTTGTTCTCCTATCTCCCCCCAGGTCTCCTTCCCCTCCCCGCTGTCATTTGACAATCTGCTTGTTTTATGGTGACCATCTCAGGACCCCATGAATAGAATCTGCTCCTCATTTGGCAGTCTGCTTGTTTTATGGTGACTATCTCAGGACCATATGAATAGAGTCCGCTGCTCCTCTGGTTTTCACCGCCCCTTCCCCTGGGTCCCACTGCTTCCCCTGGGACACACGGCTCGCCCGGGGCACACTGCACCCTGGGACACTCAGCTCACCCGGGGCACTCGGCCCCATGGGACACATGGCTCACCCGGGACACTCGGCCCCCTGGGACACTCGGCTCACCCGGGGCACTCGGCCCCAACCCCAGGTTTCAGTTTGGCCTTGAAGGCATTTGAGTTTGTTACCTATAGACTGAATTGTCTCTGAAGTCTCTTGCTCTACAAGTACAATGTAAAATTTCTTTGTTTAAAGCATTTAAAGAGATTGTTGAATATCTAGTTCATGACCAATTATTTACTAGTAATCTCCTACATAATAAAAGGCTAATATGCAAATTGACCAAACAGCGGAACAACTGGTTGCTATGACACACATTGACCACCAGTGGGCAGATGCTCAATGCAGGAGCTGCCCCCTCATGGTCAGTGCGCCCCCACAGAGGGAGCACTACTCAGCCAGAAGGCCGGGGCGGGAGCCTCTCCCACCTCTGCAGCAGCGCTAACGGTGTCTGACTGACAGGCCTAAGCTGTTAGTTGGACATCCCCCGAGGGCTCCCGGACTACTAGAGGGCACAGGCCGGGCTGAGGGATGCCCACCCCCCACCTCCGAATGAACAAATTTTGTGCACCGGGCCTCTAGTAATAAATAGGCCACTGTCTTTGTTCAGCACATCAATCCCAGTGATAAAACAGATTTTTCCTCTGTGGGAAAGGGTTTACATCTGTTTTAGATAAAGACTATGAGCATTGTCTAGGGTAGGGGTGGGCAAACTTTTTGACCCAAGGGCCACAATGGGTTCTTAAACTGGACCAGAGGGCCAGAACAAAAGCAACATGACCATGCTGGCACTCTCATCTTGGGCTGCTGGTGAAGGAGCGGAGGGGAGAGCAAGAGAACCTTCTGCTCTTTCTGCTCTGCGGGCTGGATAGAACAGCTGAATGGGCCGGATCTGGCCCGTGGGCCATAGTTTGCCCACGGCTGGTCTAGGGGGAAATGAGGCTACCAATGTATGCACTTGTGCAGTCATGTGTAGTACCTGTTAAGGAAAGCACACTTGTGATAAGTTCTAGAGTTTTCTAACAGTCTTATGAAGTAATTAAGTATATCTGGTCCATATACTAAAAGCACTTTGCCTTTTTAAAAATCCATCTTTTAAAATTTAAATTTCTTTTTTCTGTGGTTTATATGAAGGACTGCAAAGTCCAAATCTACCAGTGTCCTTTATCTGTGCTCTTCAGTACAGTATGTGCATTCTCAGGGAATATCTTATAAAAGGAAGATAAAGCATTGGGAGCACTGCATTGGGAGCACTGCATGGGGACTCTAGCATGTGCCTTGTACTGCTTTAAGGTTTTGTGACATAGGCATCATCACCATTTCACAGGTGAAGAAACATATCCAGACTGGTTCACTTGTCCAAAATGGCTCAAGTAGGAGGCAGTGTCACAGGATTTACACTCAGGATTTTAATCTCCATATTCCTCTGACCACTCCACATTTTGAACATGATACTCCAGTAACTAGAATCTAGTTAATATAGCCTTACATAGAGTTCCCTATATGCACTTTCCTTCCCACCTCTCACCCTTTAATCATGTAGTTCCTCGGCGTGTAATGGTCTTGATTTTATTTACAAGACTAAGTCATCATTCAAGGCTTTATTCAAGTATCACTTCACCCCAGCCAAGCAAGGCAATACTTCCTCTCCCCTGCTCAGCTCTATTCCTATACTTCTCACCTCATGATTATATCACCTAAAGGTAACGCCAACTGCTGAAATCCAGAATGTCAATAACAATGCAATGAAAGCTTATCTCTCCCTCAGGTAAAGCCTGTTTTACACTCATGTAATGGTATTTAGCTGGTGGTCTTCAATTCACTGATGCAGGAACCCAAACTCTTTGTTTTGTCATGCCCTAAGACTTTAGTTTCTAGGCAGTGGTCAGGAAAAGAAAGAGTAGGTATGTGGAGGATTGCATGATATGTTTCTTACAGGTGAGGAATGGAAGTAGCAGACATTATTTATTCCCACATCCCATTGGCCAAACCTCAGTCACATGACACACTGACCTGCAGGGTGGCTGGGAAATGTCAACTATCTAAGTGTCCAGGCAGCAGGGGGAAACTAGTTTGGTGAAGAGATATTAGTCTCTATTAAAAGAGAGTCAGCATCTCAGTCATTTTTGTAATTTTTGGTGCCTTACACACCATATATACCCAGGAAAAGTCTAATGAACTTCAGATTGTAAAGGGGTGAGGTTGCTAGCGCATGTGCCAAAAATGGAAAGTTACCACACTTCATTATGGTTTCTTAAGGAATGAGCTATTATTCGATGACTAGATTACAGGCTGTTCACTTTTGAATTCCAGCACAAGAGCTAGAACTTGGCAAGAGCTTAATAGATTTTTGTTAAATGAGTGAGTTCTTAGAAAATAAAAAAGACAGAGGTAGTTTACATGGACTTAGGAAATACTAATTGATGTGACTTCTAAATTAGATCTGGAGTAACTAGTAGAATTTTGCCAAGTAGAGAAAGAAAAAAAATGTTATAGAAAGCAATAATAATGTGTTCTGTTGTTGTTTTGCTTGTTATTTGAGTAGAAATTTAGGAAACAATCAAATGCTGGTAAGTTCAACTATTTTTTTTCATTTAGTGTTCAAACTTTACAACCTCACTTCAAGTTGTAAGGGTTGGGGAGAGAAACTATATAACATTACAATCTCTATAATCGCTGTCGACTAAAAGAATGACACTAAAACCGTGGCACTAAAATGTTATTTTCTGGAAATTTTTGAGAATTATCAATACAAAGGCAGTGTTGTGATCATTCATCTTCTATGTTGTAATCATTCATTTTTTTTTTTGCACCATGTCAAAAAGCCAGGGAGACTGGGTAAGCCGAAGGTTCCTTGCTCATCATTACTCCTCATCATAGCTTCGCAGAGTTGACTCTGCATCAGAATCATCTGTTATAACTGGTTAGGCTGCTTTTGGTGGCAAGTAACAGGATATTTGGCCAAAATTGCCTTAAAAAATATAAGTTTACTTTTCTCATACAACAAGATGCTTGAAAGTAAGTAGATAAGTAGATACAATGAAGATAGCAGGGTCTAGGTTGCTTTCTATGAGCTAATTTTGACTTTTTTTTTTCATGGGTAAGTGATGGCTGCTAGAGTTCCAAAAAACACAGCCTTCCCTCCCCCTCCCCAACCTCCACCCCTTCATCTCCCTTACACACAAACACAAGGGCCTTTGAAGACAAAAAAAGAATTTCCCCCTTGCCTCTTTTTATTAGAATGGAAAATCTTACCCAGTGGCCTCAATAGCCTTGTGCACAAATTCCATTGGCAAGAAATCAATCTTGCTTGGCCCTAAACCCACAGCTGGCAAAAAGGAATGGTATTACAAAGACTGATATTGACCAATCATGACATATCTCTAGGAGTGAGGAAGGGACCCACTGGCATACCTGAGCAGTGGCATTTAGAAAGTAAATCTTGTCAGCCACACTTGGGGAGATTCAGTCTCTGGAGATTCTGAGTTTAGTAGGTCAATAAGTATTTGCCCTTCATATGGAGAGAGATCAGAAAGGAGAGAAGCCAGTATTGAGTCCTTTCTTATCGAGGCCTAACATTCTTTTATTGCTGATTCAACCAAATTACCATAACAATTAGACAAATAGATTAGCAGTTTTCCTTTGATACTTGGTCTCACTTGGTTGGCATACATAACACTTTTAAATAAGGTACTTCTCATTTGGGGGAAACGTTCTTAGTCATTTCAGTAATTTCATTGTCCAGGAAATTTTAAACTTTACTCTTTACTTGATTTGAATTCCTCACTGCTGGGTAGAGTTTGATTTTGGAAATAACCATTAGATTAGAATTGATTAACAATTCAGAAAATGAAAGGTTTCTGTATATTCTGCATAGAAATACTACATGAGGTTGAGAAACTACATGTTCAACACATAAATGGATGAACACCAAAGACAGATTTCCATTATTATAAGAATTATAGAGCATATAATCTATACTGATAAAAGGATAATATGAAAATTAGACCAGACATCTTCCGGACAAAGCGTGGTGGCGGGGGCTAAGGCAAAGGCAGTTAGGGGCGATCAGACAGGCAGGGGAGAGCAGTTAGGGGCCATCAAGGGATGGCAGGCAGGGGAGCAGGTAGGAGCACACCAAGACACATCATAATTAAAATGCCAAGAGCAAAAGACAAAGAGAGAATCTTAACTTTTTAAAAAATATATATATTTTATTGATTTTTTACAGAGAGGAAGAGAGAGAGAGAGAGAGTTGGAAACATCAATGAGAGAGAATCATCGATCAGCTGCCTCTTGCACACCCACTACTGGGGATGTGCCCACAACCAAGGTGCATGCCCTTGACCGGAATCGAACCTGGGACCTTTCAGTCTGCAGACCGACGTTCTATCCACAGAGCCAAACCAGTTTCGGCCAAAGAGAGAATCTTAAAAGCAGCAAGAGAAAAACAGTTATCTACAAGGGAGCACCCATATGATTGTCAGCTGATTTCACAACAGAAAATATGCAGACCAGACAGGAATGGCAAGAAATATTCAAAGTGATGAATAGCAGGAAACTACAACCAAGATCACTCTACCCAGCAAAGCTATCATTCAGAATTGAAGGTCAGATAAAGAGCTTCACAGATAAGAAAAAGCTAAAGGAGTTCACCACCACCAAACCAGAATTATATGAAATGCTGAAAGGTATTCTTTAAAAAGAGGAAGAAGAAAAAGATAAAGACAAAAATTATGAACAAAAAATACATATCTATCAACAAGTGAATCTAAAAACCAAAGGAATAAAAAAAATCTGATAAACAGTATTAACTGGTGAATATAATAGAATCAGAGACATAGGGGAATGGAGGGTGCAAGAAGAGACTGGACAAAAAGTGTGCACCTAAGGATGAAGACAGTGGCGGGGAGATAAGGGCAGAGGGTGGGGTGGGAGCCTGGTGTAGGGGAGCTTTGGGAGGAGAAAAGAGGAACAATTGTAATAATCTGAACAATAAAGATTTATTAAATTTAAAAAAAAAGAATATGAGTGTGCTGTGACCCCCAAAAAAGGGATGGGGTAGGTAGGAAATGATTGCCAGGCCAAAGCTTCAAATATCCCTTATGGAAAAGATATATATCCCCACATTTTGTAGCCTTAGATTGCTATCTTTTTTATCTCTCGCTGTCAGTTGTTACTCATGCTGTTGTCAGTTTGCCTCTATCACAATCTCTTCCTACTTATAATAGCTTATCTTCCAGAGGTTTAGAGACCAGATGAGCAAAGTCATAAGAATTGTTTTCAAAATAAGAGTAATGGGTCACAGGTGAGGCCTCAAGTACCTCTCTATGAGCGAGAAGTATACACTTCCTACTTTTTAATGGATTTCATATTATTTCTTATGACCCTTTAAAGGGCATTTTTGCATATTTTCAGATATTTATTTATTTACTACTTATCTACACTAGTAAAAGAGAAAGATGCAAATTGACCATATCTCTTTGATGCCCATCAGCCAATCAGGAGTGAGTATGCAAATTATCCCAACAAATATGTAGGGTTAATTTGCATATGAAGGCGTGGAGTGGCCTGGCAGGCGACACACCTGCTATGACGGGGAGGTCAGGGGATAGAGGAAGCTACAGGAGTGGTGCTCCGGCTGGGAATGAGGACCTGTAGGCTCCCGGGCAGCTGGGAGTGAAACCAGGGGAAGGAAGGCCTAATCTTGCACGAATCTTCATGCAATGGGCCTCTAGTTTATTTATAAAACTGCCTTCTAAATAGATCATATACCATTGTCATTTCAAGAACCAAAGACTATGACCAGTAAATGCCATGGACATTACTTTAAGTAAAGGTTATACTTTTGTGATTTTCCTAAATTTAAGTGGTTTTCTGAAGTGAGACTGGTGGTATGTGTTCTTTTGAAAATGGAAACATAACAGAAAATAAAAAGAGCTGACCAATTAGTTGTAAGTTGCTTTTCTGGACTTATTAGAATACTGGTACTTTATTTTACCTTTCTCCCAGCAATACCTCTCTGATCTCAAATAAGTACTTTGGCTTCTATGGTAGAGAGTATAGAGAAATAGAAAAATAAATTTTTTTTAGAACACAAAACTACACACAGATAACATATACTGTGTGGCATTCCAAGTCTTGATTATGTTAAAAAGAACCACAGTATTAATAAAATAAAATTTTAAAAGCTTCATTTTAGCCAGTAGTTTATATCTTATGTAAATAATCATTTGTACTTGTTGGCTATTTTAAAATATTCTTCATAAGTGGTGGAATTGGCTGACTTGGGGAATTTTACAAAGGAGGTTATTCTAGTGACTCTGCCCCAGAGTTTCTATGTAATTCTTCTAATGAGAGAGGTGAAGAAATGACAGTGGTGAGTGTTATTATATTCATTTAATAGAAGTCAGCCTCAAAAGAAAGAGGTGAAAAGCATGATAAAGAAAATCAATGGGATTGAGTAGTAAATTCTTCAAGACTGGTGATACCTTGTCCTGCTTCATAGGAAAAGCAAAAATATTCTTTGAGAACTGTGATCATTGTGATTATTAGCCAATAACCAAAGCTATTGAATGCTTACCATATGCATGGTTGGAACTACTCTAGCCTCCATTGTACAGAAAAGGAATTCGTTAAATTTGGTGGATGATGGAGCTGAACTTCAGGCCCAGGTTTGTCCAGCTCCAGAGCCAGCAGACCTCTAATTGTGGATAAATAATTTCCTCAACGCTTGGCAGCCCCAGACTGACGTAGAAACTCAAGGATGTCACCAAGGAACCAGCTCCTCCTGTTTTACTTATGTACCTTTGGTTTAGGACCTTATAATCTCATGGTTGAAAGATGAGTGCTAGCCTTTCAGCTATGTACCTACATTCTAGGAAGAAGAAAGGGAATTATAAGAGGGTAAAGAGTAAACAATATGATCCTTGAAAGCCTTGCCTCATTGTTTGGGAATGAAATTCCCCCGAGAGACTCCCATTACAGAGAACTGTGACCCTTGGCCACCTCTAGCTGTAACGCGGCTAAGAATTGGAGTACTTGGCTCTCAGCCTACAAAGCATAGGAAACCTAGAGGGAAGGACTTGAAGTGAGTGTTTATGGGGGTATGCTTTACAGGTTTTTTGTTTTTTGTTTTTGTTTTTAGTTATTTTGTGTAAGTTTATTTTTTCTGGAATACTGTAAACCTATAGAGAACAAAGAATATGTTTTCATATCTGAATTGTCCACTCTAAAGGGCAAGTGACTACCATAGATAACACTTATTACAATATCTAAGACATTGTGGCTTCTCAGATCAATGTTAGTGGTGGTGGTTTAACTTTAATTTAGAAATAACAACCATGCAAGAATTAATGACCCTATTTTCTCTGAAAGTGATAGAATCTGTAGATTTCTCTCTGGTGACCTATTTCCTCATATATCAACACTGGAAAATTACCTGGAGCTTTTGTGCTTCATTGAAGCAGAGAAGACAATTTAATGGTAGTATTATTTGGGATATTTGAAGTATAAGTCACAAAAACAAGGTGGAAATAAATCATAGAAAAGTATGGGCTTTTTCAAGAGAGGTAAAAAGATAGATAAAAATTAGAATAAGATATTGTAATCAAAGAAAAGATTAATGATTAAAATCTAGGGATAGTCTAAAGTACTTTAGCCGTTCAGAGTTCTAAGGGGAAAAATAAGTACAAGTCATTCATTTGAATTGCTCAAATTGCTATTTAATTTATTTGTTTAAATCTCAGATTGCCAAAAGAGGAAAAATAAATAAATCAATCTCAGATTGCCATTCTGTATCTATACTGTTTCTCCTTCAGAACAGATCTTGTTTGTTGCCCCTCTGTCATCTTATTCTTAATTATAAATCATGAGGGATGAAGATAAAACAGTTGAACATGAAGATTTGGAACCATCCTCAGGGATGAATCACACAGCCTCTGCAAATCAACAAATACAGGTAAATCTAAAATCATATGAAGTTCATCCCAACTATTTCTTTAAGGAAAGGACTATACATATTTGTTTCCAAATCTATGATAGAATTGTTCTCTTTTCATTATATCACTCAGTTAACAATTATCCCTATTCTTTTATTTTTAATTATGTTTTTATTGATTTCAGGAGGCAGAGAGAGCTAGAGAAAGATAGAAACATCAATGATAAGAGAGAATCATTGCTGGCTGCCTCCTGCATGCCCCTTACTAGGGATCCAGCCCATAACCCCAGCATGTACCCTGAATGGGAATCAAACTGTGACCTCATGGTTTATAGGTCGAAGCTCAAACACTGAGGAATATGGGTACCGTATTTGCTGGCATATAAGACGATTTTTTGGCCCTGAAAAATACGTATTTGCCGGCGTATAAGACAACTGGGCATATAAGACGACCCCCTAACATTTCCACTAAAAATACAGAGTTTGTTATATACTCGCCGTATAAGACTACCCCCCACTTGGAGGCATATTTTTCAGGGCCAAAAACTTGTCTTATACGCCGGCAAATATGGTACTTATTCCTGTTCTTAATCCCCAAACTCATGCAGTCCAGAGTAGGTGTGACTACCAATTTTCCCAGATATTCATTAGTAGCTGGCCCAACATAAGGCTAGAAATATAAAGAACCTGTGAATTTCTTTATGTTCCCAGCCAATCCCTTACTATGTCTAGTAGTTTTGTTGTTGTTGTTGTTGCTTAAATTCAAGCAGATGAATAAGAGAATTTATTTTCACCAAAGATAGTTATCTTCTTCTAGATTACTTTTATGTATTTACCATCTATTGCCTTAAATCATATATTTTTGTTTGTTTGTTTGTTTGTTTTTAATCTTCACTTGAGGCTATGTTTTATTGACTTTTTAGAGAAAGAAGCAGGGAGAGAGAAAGAGAAACATTATGGGAGAGAGAAACATGATTGGTTACCTCCCATACACACCTTGACCAGGAATGAACCCACATACTAGGTATGTGCCCTGACCAGGAAGCGAACCTTCAGCCTTTTGGTGTATGGGGCAACTCTCCAACCAACAGAGCCAGGGCTTGAATCATATCTTAAATAGGCTCATTCTTAAACCCAGGATTGTAAAACATAATGAAATTTTATGTGACTCAAACATTTATAATGAGACAAATAATGACTCAATGGTAAATATACCCAACTTAATTCTTGTTCCAAGTATTAGCTGATTAACTAATAATAAAGCTGTACATTTCCTGGTACTAGCTTTGATTGTAGTAATGGGAATTTGATTTGTGATGTGATGGATCAGTAACTTAAAAAAAAAGTATAACAAATATACTATTTTAAGTAATTTTTTCCCCTAAAAATTTCCTTAAATACAGGAGGTACCTGTTACAAACCAAATAGGATTGGATGAAAATGAATCACCTGAAGGAAGTAGCGTTTTGACCAGCAGTGGGGAAAGACTACAAGAAACACCAACTGAATTAAATCGTTTGCAAAGACTAAGGCAAACATTTGCTTGCCCTCCACATGGCTTACTGGATCAAGTAATAACAAATGGTATGTAAATGATAAGGATGAATTCAGAAACAGATGGTAAAATACGAAGTTGTTAGATAATGGGAGGTTCTAAGTAATATGGTTTAAAGAACAAAAAGAAGCTACTTCTCTCTCACATAAAAACTACTAGGTAGAGATAAGAAAGAATTTAAATTTGCTATTTAAATTTATATTTAATTTAAATTTAAATGTAAATTTAAACAACGGCAAGTTGCTCTGCTCCACAGAGTCATTCGGGAGCCCAGGCTGAAGGACTCCACCATGTTTGACACCAGGCTCCCAAGAGCACTGTGGTCATTGCCATTCCAGACACCTGGGAGAGGCAAAGAGCAGGGATCGAGGACCTTTTCCTTTTTTGTATCTGAGTTATTGCACAGGATTGTGTTAGGGCTCCAATGAGAAAAGTGATTGAGAACTTGCTAGTAAACAGAAAAGCACTACATACGTGTTGCTTGTTAATACTGTGAGTTAATGCAACTAATGTTCCAGGGAACACAGCTCAGTTTGTACCTCCGAATGAATCATGTCATTTTATAAGTAAAGATCTTGGTTTGCAATTCAACTTATTTCAATAGAGATGCTATTAATTAAAATATTTGAGGGATTTTTCTTTGGGGAATTGATTTCAACATGGTTTTGAATATTGTTAGGGTTGAGATCTATTTGTCTTTTAGGCATGGATTTAGTTTTTGGAGGCTGCCAAATATTATTCTGACACCAATTTGATGAATAAATGGGTATTCAAATTGAGTAATGCTGGGTTTTGTTCGAGAAAGGAAGTGCATGTGTTTGTGTTTATGTGTGTGTTATGCATATTGGAGAAGATGTAGTATAATAGGAAAAAGGGAAAGGGGTTTGAAAATTGCCTGTAAAGGCAAATTTAAAAACAATTTCACAAATTGTATTGAGGAATGACAGCATCATTGAAATAAATAGATTGTCTCCCAAAGAAATATGTTGAAAAATGTAACATATCTGATCTAGAAATTATGTTCATTGAAAAATCAAACTCACTTGTTTGTAGTTGTATTTCATTTGGGAGCTCTGAACGACATTTTTATCATTCTCAACCAGGGCAATGGACGCCAAGTCTAACCCATTATACTGTAGGGTCTAGATATGTTTTCAATAAAATTAGGTATGTTTCTAAACTACCATGAGAAAAAGAAACCTCAAGTTTCATGTAAAAACACATAGAGAATACCATGTTCCAAAATATAGCCATATAGTCAATATAGCTACAGATAATTTAATACCTTTTCTGTCTTTTGTATATTTTTTTAAAACTTGCACCATTTAAATTATGGCACATTTCTAGTTAAAACATTTACAGTAAAACAGATAATGATAGAGTATAAATTGATGATGTGATTTGAGATTTCTTTTTTAATTCTATAGTCATGGTCCATAAAGGTGCCAGAGAAATGTGACTCAGTATATAAATACCTCTTTACTTATTTCCCTGTACTTCTATTTCTAAGGCTCACAAGACTGCTTTTTTCCTATATTACTTCCTGCGCCCATTCAGAATAAATAAGTATTCTTCTTAAGAAGTAAATGTTACATGTGAATATGCAAATTACCTAAATCATAAATGAGAAGTAAATTATTAACTGAATTAAATGTGATTTATGGAACTTTTATAAATGTACATTTGCTATGTATTTAGAACTGCATTTTGAATATGAGGAATGAAAAGAAAATTAGAGGTGTAAAAAAGTGGTCTTAGAGCAGAAAAAATTAAACTATTGATACAGTGTTTATTTCCATCAATATATAATTTATATTATCAATGTATATTTATTGGCCAAGTATATTGCCAATATATACTCATTAACACAGTAATTATTTGTTCTCATCAATAAGTGGATAATCAGATCTCATTATGAGATAACAAAGTTCCATTAAAGTGGAAAACTCCTAATTCTACCTGGCTGAATTTAATATAAAAATGGGTTTATGCTGTGAGAAAGTAAAATTTAGTAGCTGGCAATTCCTGATTCCCCATTACACCTCTAACACTGCATAGAAATGTCAGCCCCTATAGCTGTTAGAAAATACCAAAGGTCCCTTAGTTATTTAACCGTAATAGCATCATAAGCCTAGAAAGTCTGGAACAGTTCCATGAGGGTTTAAAAAAATGAAATGTTGAATTCCATCTCTAGCAATATGGTAGGTAAAATTCAATTTAAAAAAATTTACTTTTACCAATGAAAACATCTGGGGGGGGGGGGAACAGTTTAAGTATTTTTTAATGTATTTTTTTTTATCTATCAAGGAAACAGAAAATTATCAGAACATCAAAACAAAGTATAAGAGAAAGAAATAAGCCTTCAATCTAGCTTTCATCCTGAAAGCTTCCGCAAAATACCAATGAACTTGAGATTTATTTTAACAACTATGAGAGTATAGGAGACTACACTAGAGCATAGGTTGGGAGACGTGTAATAGGAGAAATCATTCTCCCTTACCCATACACAGACACTGGAACCCAGTGTCATGGTGAATTTGAGGTAAACCTGCCCTAAAGATGGGGCCAGCAAGTAAACCTATCTGTGGGAGAGTATCCACTGAAAATGTGTAACTTCATGCTGATTTGTGTTCCAAAGCCAGTGAAGAAAATCAAGCTGAAAATATGTCTAAAAGTGGTCCTGAATTATTAGCTTTTGAGTACACAATAGAAGCAAATTCAGAGCCTATCTGGCAAAGCTCACATTCAACCTAGGACCCAACAACTCTCAAAGATAAAGTTCCAAGGAAGTGGTTACTATTGCAAAACAAACCAAAAAATATCACAATGTGAACAAAAAAACAGATTTCAAAATTTTACATTATATGAAAATATAAAATATGTTAGTATCTATAAAGAAGTTGAGATTATAAGAATTATGAGTACAAAATAAGTAACCATTTTAAAAATGAACATAGATATTAAGAAACAAACTGAATTTCTATAAATGAAGGATATGGTATAGTAACTGAAATAGAAAACTCAGTAGCTAGATTAAGCAATAAAGTAATAAAAAGAGAATTGATGAACTAGTAAATAGTTCTGAAGAGATTATCTAGAATGTAGTACACACAGACAAAAAATAGGTTATATGAAAACTAGGGTTAGCAACATATGTGTAACTATCTATAGTCATAGTTCCAGAAAAAGAGAATAGGAAGAATGGCAAAGAAATAAAGACAGAATTTTCCAGAATTGATGAAAACCAAAAACTAAGCAAACCAAAAGGAACCCATACCTAAACATAACATAATTAAAAACAGCCAAATAAAAATTTTCTAAAAGAACTGAAATTAAACTTAAAATGAAATTAACAACAGCAAAAGCCAGAAAACCAACTAATAATATTTTCAAGTAACTGAGAAGCTCTCAACATAGGACTGTATACCCAGAAAAACTAACTTTTAAAAATGAGATTAAAGATAATTGTAGACAAATTAAACAGAATTGACTACCAACAGATCTTAATGAGAAATATAGCATACTTTACTGCCAAATGTTTCTATATCACTCAGCTCATTTGAAATGGTAAATAGGGAATCATGTCAGTGTAATATGAAATTTGCATTTTTGTACATAATTTTTCCTGTCACATTAATACTTTACATCATCAAGCAATAGAAGTGAATTGAAAACAAACAAAAAATCTGGTATATGCTTTCTTACAATTAAAGATTAAGAACTTGCCCTAGCAGGTTTGGCTCAGTGGATAGAGCATCAGCTTGCAGACTAAAGGGTCCTGGCTCAATTCCAGTCAATGGCACATGTCCAGGTTGTGGTCTCGATCCCCAGTAGGGAGGCAGTCAATCAATGATTCTTTTTCATTGATGTTTCTATCTCTCTCTCCCTTTCCTTTCCTCTCTGAAATTAATAAAAATGTATTTCTTAAGTATTCTTTTCTTTTTTTTTTAAGATCAAAATCTTGCTAACATAAGGGCCTTTCAAAAAACTGAAATCTCTGTGGAAGTGCCTTCTTTTTAGGCAGTTAGTTGCTGATTTAGGAACTTCATAAGACCATTAACTTTCTACCTCACCATACCTAATGAAACCATATGTCAATGAAAAAGCTGACAGTACAGATGAAGAAGCTGCCAACACTTTTCACTCAATTAAAACAACATTTGATTGATGGAAAAGACTGCCAATTTAGATGGAACTCCTCTCCATTTAAAACAAAGCCCTCAAGATTTTCCATCTTGAAATAAGAAGTGTGGTTTCAGGGTTATAGTGTGCAAAGAAGAGACTAAAGGAGGAGAGACAAATGTCAGTGGAGATTTAACTGTGTTGGTACTTTTTTTAAAAAATGATTTTTATTATTTTTGTTAGTGCTTTGGTCACAAGTTTTGAGATTAGATTGGGTCTGGCCAACTCTGTTTTTCCATGAGCCTTTCTATTTTCAGTGTATAGTTTTGTAGAAAACAAGGTTTTCAAACAGGGAAAAGTATTTTACATTCTAAGAAATGCCTCTACTAAAGGGAATACTTCAGGCAACTATTGTCTCTGGTGAAAGGTGTGAGATGCCATAATGAGTGATGATTTAAAAAAGAAAAAATAGGTAAGGCCCGGCCAGTGTGGCTCAGTGTTGAGCACTGACCTATGAACCAGACCGTCATGGTTCAATTCTCAGTCAGGACACATGCCTGGGTTGTGGGCTCAATCTCCAATGGGGGCTGTGCAAGAATCAGCCAGTCAATGATTCTCTCTCATCTTTGATGTTTCCATCTCTATCTCCCTCTCCCTTCCTCTCTGATATCAATAAAAATATATTTTAAAAAGCAGTTAAGTATGTGGTAATTCTAAACAAACATTGACTGCAGAAAAGAAACAATAATAATGCCTTCTTCGGCCAAAACCGGTTTGGCTCAGTGGATAGAGCGTCAGCCTGCAGACTGAAGGGTCCGGGGTTCAATTCCGGTCAAGGGCATGCACCTTGGTTGCGGGCACATCCCCAGTGGGAGGTGTGCAGGAGGCAACTGATTGGTGTTTCTCTCTCATCGATGTTTCTGGCTCTCTATCCCTCTCTCTTCCTCTCAGTAAAAAAATCAGTAAAATATATATTTGTTAAAAATGCCTACTTCAAGGCAGAACTAAAATACTGGCGTGTGATTGATTGTTCAAGTATTCTCATGTTCCTGTGAAGAGGGTAAAGATAGTGATTCTCTTTTTAATATTAACTACTGAGATACTTATGGTAAAACTATAAAGAAAAATAAGAAAATGGCACAAAAAACCCCCACACACTCAAGATAGTAGTTCCTTCTGGCAGCGTGAGAGGATATGGGGATGGACTAGGAGCGGGGCACTTAGGTGGATTCAACGCCAGGGGTAACAGTCTATTTCTTCAGATGTTGGTAAGTCTGATCATTCATAGTACTTATGTTCTTAAACTTACACATGGTTATAAGTATTTACATACATATTCAATGTTTGTTTGTTCTTTAAGTTAGGTTATATTTAAACCTGCATGTAACAACTTATTGATAGAAACTCATTTTCCCGGTTTATTTCAGTGACCATGGTTGTTCTCCTGTGGGCTGTAGTTTGGTCAGTCACTGGCAGTGAATGTCTTCCCGGAGGAAACCTGTTTGGGATTATAATCCTTTTCTATTGTGCCGTCATCGGAGGCAAACTTTTAGGGCTCATCAAGTTACCTACCTTGCCTCCACTGCCTCCTCTTCTTGGTAAGTGGTAAACACTTCCTTTCTTCTTCCATGTAAATCCCGTTTTAAGAATAGTATTTTTTTCCAAACTTTAGGAAATAAAGGAATAAACTATTTCTGTATTTTCTGTGCTGGAGCTACAAGGAAACGCTGAAATTTAAATTTTGAGGAATTTTGTGAGCCCGTTGTGAAAAAATGATGATTTCAAAAAATTAAATTATAAATACTTAGAGTTAAGTAACCTGCATTGAAAACAAGAGCAATAAATACTTTAAATTGATCATAAATCTGATCCTAAGTCTTTTTGCTCCATTTATCCTGATCACTGCTCTTGAGATTATGGAAATACTACACAACGGTGATACTGCCCATTTCTTTCAACTCCACATTCGGTGACATCATGTTCATAGCTTAACATGGGCCAGGATGGAAGTATTTATAAGACAGAAACCAGCATATGCTACAAATCAAGACTTGATATCTTGTAAGTCACTCACATCTTTGACAAACAAGTGAAATTCCAATACATATTTTCTTCTTATTCATGTATATAAACCAACGAAAATATCAACCAATATTTCTGGTGATGCTAGTACTCACTCATCAGTGATGTGAGCGACTTCTTTGCTAATTTATTTCAATAAGGATTTGCTTCTAAACTTGGGAGTATTTAAAATAAAATTGGCCTTTTGTTGATAATTCTTGTATATTTTTTAAAAAACTTTCTGTCATACAAATCAAGGGGGAAAAGAAGAATGCACCTTGTCAAAGAATGTATTCTTTCCTCTACAACCAAGGCAGAGTTTCTTGTATGCTGAGAGGCAAGAAGAGGACACCTGCCATATCACAAGCAGACCTCTGGCAAAGGAAACATGGTCCCAAGGAAATTTTTTTCACATTCATTTGGAGAATAAAAAGTCCTCCTTCCATAGATATTTTTGAGATTTTATAAGATTATTATTCCTTTTTATTTCAGGTAGTTATATGCTTTAATCAATATAGTGCTGATTACCCTACCTGGTTTGGCTCAGTGGATATAGCATTGGCCTGAAGATTGAACGATTTGGGGTTCAATTGGTCAAGGGCACATGCCTGGGTTACAGGCTCAATTCCCAGTGTGGGGCATGCAAGAGGCAGCCAATCAATGATTTTCTCTCATCATTGATGTTTCTATCTCTTTCTCTCTCTCTCTCCCTTCCTCTCTGAAATATATATATATATATATATATATATATATATATATATATATATATATATTAGTGGATGCACTAATTTATATCCACATTTTAAGTTTCTATGTCAATATATGGTTAGTGCAGCATTTTTGGCCAAAGATTCATCAATACCTATTAAAATGTTATATGCACCTGTACCCTAGAGCTTAACATTTCCACTTCTACAAATTATCCTGTGAATATCTTATATAATAAAGAGGTAATATGAAAATTGACCATCACTCCAACACACAAAGATGGCCACCACAAGATAGCTGGTAGGGAGGGCAGTGTGGGTGATCAGGCCATTAGGAGAGGGCAGTTGGGAGGGACCAGGCCTGCAAGGGAGGGCAGTTGGGGGGGATCAGGCCTGCAAGGGAGGGCAGTTGGGGATGACCAGGCCTGCAAGGGAGGGCTGTTGGGGGGAGACCTCAGTCAAACTCAACTATTTCAGGTCTCAGATGTGTTCCACTTTCTCTTCCTACCTTGGAAGAAACTTCTGTGTCTTCCATAAACTTCTCAGTTCTCCTAACCCTATCTTTCCCCCTTCCCCTTCTACAGACCTCTGGGACTCATCTCTCCTGTCTCAGTTCATACTTATGCTTTCATAACATTGAGACTATCAATTCATCTTGCTCCTCTACAGGCTGAAAGCAGTACTGAGTCCTTGTTCATTATCTCAAACTAGTGGCCCAGTGCACAAAATTTATGCACATTAAAAGGGAATTAAATAGAGGAAATATTTTAATATTGCTATTTGCCCTTCCTCTATAATAGAAGTGTCAGAAATGAAAGAAAAATAGTAAAATGTATATGAAAATATCCCTCCTGTCAGAGTCTAGAGCACATCGCAGGACCCAGAGTCAAGTCCCTGCCCACCCGTGTGCACCTCAAAATCATGAGAGACTCAGACCCGGCTGGCCCCACACCCATTGCACAAGATCCAGACCTGGCCAGCCCCACCTCTGTCAAACCCCACTGGGTGGGGAGTGGGACGTAAGGCCCCCAATCAAGCCCTCTGGGCAGGGGGTGCAGTCTCAGGTCCCCTGCCCCAGCCCAGCACCATGCAGCATCAGGTCCCTGCTCATTGCTTGTTACAGGAACCCTGCCTCCCTTGTGGGCACAGCCATCTTGTGACAGCGTGATGGATTAAGGGTCAATTTGCATATTCTTTGCTATATAGGATTATACAGTATACCCACTATAGCAAGCATGTCAAACTCAAAGGCTAACACGGGCCAAATAAACAAGGTTTAAGTTTATGTGGGCCCAAAAAAACAAAAACCTTTAATATTCATAGAAACATAGGTTTGTTTCGATAGAGACATGCTGAATACAAAGGTCTGAAATAAATGAGTAATCGTTAACACAAAATAATAAAACATTTTAATAAAAATTAATATTTTTTCTTGAACATTAACTTACCAGACACTGAATAACTGCACAAATTAATAAGTGTAACACCAATAAACCTATTTTTCTTGTTCTCCCAAAGCAAAAAACTTCCTGTTGCTCACACCAAACAAGTCAGTTCAAGACTAATGACCTGGCAATTGGCTGCTAAAATATTCGCTACTAGAATTAGTGGAGAGAAGTGGTGTGCCTGCACATAAGGCGCAGAAGGGAAATAAATGCACATGATTATAATAATCAGTCATTAGAGAATGTTGTAGTTCGTTATTAATAATCATGTATAACAGGATATTACAAAAAATTAAGTTTCGGAATTTTTATTAAAACGTTTCTTGCATACTGTTATATTGGCTAGGCCACAAAAATACTCATTGTGGGCTGCATGCAACCCATGGGCCATGACTTTGACAAGCTTGCACTACAGTGTCTCAGATACGGAAGGCGGTGGTATGTGTTCAATGACTAAATGAAAGGAGGCACCAGCTGACAAGATAGAACAATATCCAATTCACCATAACTCACTTTTTTTGCCTTTGTAAAAGAGCTTATGGGTGTGTTTTTTTTTTTAATTAAATTACCTTGTTTGAAGGTAAAATAGAGACCAGATAGGTGTTTATACTTGCTTCAGGTAATCTGACTTAGCAAATAATTTCAGGAGCTATTTATAGTTGCACATAAAGCGGTGACTGAATTGGGCATTTTATTAAAACATTTAATATTTGATCCCACTTTCTAATACTGCCTCCTATGTCTCTCTTTCAATTTCAGTTATCCTAATAATTATTCTAATCTGTCCTTTTATTCTGCATTCTAAAACTTTTCTTTGCTCCTTTATTATATTAATTTTAACTTAAAGTTTAATGTAATTTTATCTGAGGGCTACGCATAAAGGAAGGGGTTCCTGAGATTACCGAGTAGTCTCTCTCCCGTCCACGGTGCCAAAAAAGTGTTTTCTGTATTTGGAGACTATCTGAAGGGTTGTTTGACTTCTCCATTCCAGGCATGCTGCTCGCTGGGTTTCTCATTAAAAACATCCCTGTCATCAATGATAATGTACAGATCAAGCACAAGTGGTCCTCATCGTTGAGAAGCATAGCCCTGTCTATCATATTGGTTCGTGCTGGCCTCGGGCTTGATTCAAAGGTACTGAGGTTGTAAATGTCTAACTGTTGCCTACGAGTTTTATTCTTCCAATGTCGCAAGTATTTAGAGTCACAGAGCTTTAGGAAATGGATGTGGACACTTTGCATGGCATTCTCAAAAAGACCACGGAATTGATTTCATGCAGAACTGTCCCCAGAAGATGTCCCCATACTCTTTCTTAGAGAAAGGTGGAGTTACTGCCTGTTTGGGGACAGCACCAAGAATAAAGCCCCTCCCTTCCTCTGACAGAGATATAGGCCATAGCTATAAGTAATGAGCATGAGAGAAACACCACGTTTTTGATGCACAAAACCCTTAGGTGAGGTGCTCAGAGCTAACAATCCTGGCTCAGGAAACAGCCTGGTATATAGAATGAGTCTCAAATGTGCTTTTCTAAAATGCTTTTACTCATGTATGTTTTTTAATATAGAATAAATATTCTTGGGAATGAGTCTTTAACCTGGGTTCGTGCTGGGGTTACAGGTTATACATAACGCCAAGACTGAGAAAGTTAAACTGGTGTGGAGATTATGAGCTGCCTTCCTGGATTCAAACCCAGCTCTATCACTCACCAATTTCATGATCTTGGGCAAATCACTTGAACTTGCGCCTTTTCAGATGAAAAGTAATAATAGTACCGTTATCGTAGGGTTGCTATGAGGACTAAATAAGCTATCTCTGAAACACTTAGAACATGGAGATATTTGTGGAATGAAATGCATTACTGGAAACTTCATGATGATCCAGGCATGGTCTGAATACTAAAGAAAAAGCAATTAATGTCACTTTCCCTGTGTGTCTTTAGCAGATTGTTTTTAGAATGTCTGTTTTTATATTCCAGGCCCTGAAGAAGTTGAAGGGTGTTTGCATGCGATTATCCGTCGGTCCTTGTCTTGTGGAGGCATGCACATCCGCTCTTCTTGCCCACTTCCTGCTGGGTTTACCGTGGCAATGGGCATTTATACTGGGGTAATGATTTCTCCTTGTCGTATGAAAATATGCATGGATACTCAGAACTTTATCTAATTTGATACAAGAGAATGCATAATAGCATTTTCTTAAGGACATCAGAAAATACAAAATGGATGGTTAGCACAATATTATAAGTATTAATATTCCAACATGTAAATATTTTAACTTCAAAACAGAGTATACATCTGTGTCAGTGCTAACTTTTACAGTGGTTGTAGTAATTTATACGATTGAGGAAGCAATAGACTTTTTACCTACATCTGACCTCGTGCTGCTGAGAGAGCTGCTGGATCTGACTCCAGAGTCTGCACCAAGGATCATAGATACATCAGCAGTGATCACCTGGTCCTGTTTTCCTCTAAACTGTTGTGATTAGGGGATTCTGCTGCCTCTTCCTTGCGCTGTCAGTTCCTATTTCCAAGGGCTGATGGCCAGGAGAGGTAAATAAACATAAATTGCTGAGTAAAATCGTCATGCTAATAAGTAGGCGAGAAGTCAGTTATTACTTCTCATGGTGAAGACTCTGGAGCTATCTTCTGCCTGGCCTCGGTCCCAGCGCTGTGACTTTCCAGTGTGTGATCTTTGGCAAGTTACCAAAGATCTCTCTGTGCCTCAATGTCTTCATTTGCAAAATGAACAGAATGATTGTAGCTACCTCATAGGGCTGTTGTGAGGATTAAATTATGTAATATATGCATAACCACTTAAAATGGGGTTTGGCACATGGTAGGCACTATGACATGCTCCTTCTATTACCACCGCTGCTATTCTTAGTATCACTGCCCCTGTCAGGATGGCCTTCCCCTTCCTAGCCTGTTGTCTTATTTTACATGCCAAGCCCCGATAGAAGGCCTGAGATCACTGGGTTCCAACCCACAGATCCACGGCCATCTTCTTAAAAAGGCAGGTGCCTGGAGCCTAACCCCATTAGGTCTTCTCGACCACCCATCAGTGCAGATATATATTAGGCAACCAAAGTGCTTGCAGTGCGGGTGGTTTGTGGCCACAGTTTGTAAAGTGATCTGTAGCAGTTGGATGTGTGTATGTGTTTCTGGTTTGATGCATCACTGCCATTTGAAAGACTATGCTAAGTGTGTGGTCTAAAAGAGCAGAGGTTATTGTAATTTCATAATAACGATGATGAGTGAGATGCTACCATAAATGTTTGAAGCACTGCCTGCTTAGTTTTGTTGTAGGTGCTGTCTCTCCAGCTGTCGTGGTGCCTTCAATGCTCCTTTTGCAGGAAGGAGGTTATGGTGTTGAGAAAGGTATCCCAACCTTACTCATGGCAGCCGGCAGCTTCGATGACATTCTGGCCATCACTGGCTTCAACACGTGCTTAGGCATGGCCTTTTCCACAGGTAAATCGACCAGTTCATCCTGTGCTGTTCTCTGCACTCTAGAGACAGATTGTGGTGACATAGTGTGGCATATTTGCTTGGTGATTGGTTACGGCAAATCAAATTAGAGAAAGCAACTCCAAGAGCTAGGTCCTTACCTAACGGGGACCAGGAGCTTCCTCGCTTTACTCCCTTTGTCCTCTAGATACAGACTGCTCAAGTAGCATGGGAGGTGCATGAAGGGGGATGCAAAGTAGCAACATTTAAAAGAAAACAGCTTCTGTGTGGAGACTTCACACAAGGGATGAGTAGGTTTATCAATGAGCCCAAACGACAGAGAACATTCCAAGTGGGAGGAAAATTTCTGTTTTCTCATCTTTAACATTTTATGACTATTAACAACAATGATTTTAATAAATAGCCTATTAACACTTGGTAATTGTTGATATGGATGTATTTTGGTTTAAGTAGTAATAAAAAAGGAACACACTTTGTTAAGAGTTTGGAGGCCCAGATGAGGCCCAGCTGTGAAACAATGCAAGCTGCACTAGAGCCTTGGGCCTTCTTTTGGAAACTCTGGGGATTTCTGACCCAGCAGCAGTTTGTTAGGTTTCATACTGCAAAAGGCCAGGCAATTCATATGCAAAAGCCTCTGTGTACAGCTTGGGTGGGGTTGTAAATTGGGTGGGGCAGGGTCTCAGGGAATCACCAGGGCAGAGCAAACAGCAATGGCTGCCCATCAGCCCTGCCCTGAAGAGGCTCCCAGGTCTCTGTGTCCTGCGGCACCATGCAGGAACAATGATCACTGCAAGCACCTCTGAGAGAAAGCTTCCCTTGCATTCTGGCCCGATGCCGGATAATCCAGTTTCTCTCCATATGAGTCTTGGTCCCCAGAGTCTCAGCCGGAACTGGAATTCAGAGCATTTGGGAGCTTGTATTTCCCTCCCAATTGAAAAAGACAATAGCATATCCAGTTTCCAGCCCCTTTCTCGCTTGCCTCCATACCTCCATACTTCCACACCTCCCACCTCCTACTGGATTCAATGTGCTTTTCTCTTTCCTTCTGGTTGTAGAATTTCCACTCAGCCAGCCTTCCAGTGGTTCTGGATGATATCCATTTTGACTTTTAGTAGTAGTTTTGATGTGGTTTTGCGTGGCAGCTAGTTCAGGTATTTACCTATGCCACCATCTTGGTTGTCTCAGATAGTTAGCTATTAACATTTACAGCACACAAAGATAGTATGCCAAGAACAAGATAGCAATGAGGGCCTTGTGATCTGATGGGAGGTTGTATTCTGAGGGAGCTGGGAAATGAGATTACTCTGATGTCGCAAAGATATGTTTTCTTAGATGGAAAAAGATAATAGGCTCATCAGGGTAAAGACTGACATTTGTCAGGAAAGCTAGAGGCAAAGGATGTGACTAAACACTATAAAACACTTTTAGTTAGGAATTTTTATTATTTAGACCATTGTATGTGGTTACTTTTGGTCTCTGAGTTTGTAAGATCTGCCATTCAGGCCTCTCCTGAGTTTTTCAGGTTTAGTATGAGATTGCTTTTTTGTCCACACTAAAATTACATAGGGAGTAGGGGAATTTAAAAAAAAAATATTCATATATGGGCTCTACCTCAGACATGTTAAATCAAAACCTATGGGAAAAGAAAACACAACTTTGGAGTGTTAAAAAAAATATATCAACCAAGTAAACTTGAACATCTAATCGGCCTTATTAAGTGATTCGTGAATCAGGTAGCATCCAATCTAGCAACTATGGAGTTGTACAAAATGGGAGTTGTCATAGGAAGAAAGAAGATTTAACAAAAGAAAAGAAAGGATTATTTTTAGAATAAACTGTCTTTTGGGGTGTGGGGTGGAAGACAAGAATTTTTATCATGCAGATTGCCTATGAATAAGATTGTATTTCTGAGAGATGTTAAAACTGCAGTTAGATCAGTTATTAAATCTAGGTTTGCTATCATGGGCTTTAGCACCATTGTGGTCCTACGGTTTTCTCTTTAACAATACTAATAGAATTTTCACTAGAATCATTGGGGAGGAAGAAGATTGGGGACAGAGAGGGCAGTGGGGAGAATTTCCTTGGATATTCAGAATCTGGGGGGTTGGAGGCTACAGACAGCTTAAAAACCTTCCGTGTTGACAATGCTGCATTCCCTCTACCTGTTCCCCAATGTGTGGTTCTTAGACCTTTTGGATGGGAACTACCTGGAGCCTCTTTAAAATGTGGATCCCAATCCCTGACAGACCTACTGAATCAGAATTTTCAGAGGTGGGGCCCAAGAAGTCTTTTTTTAAAACAAGTTTACTATATAAGAGACTGAAATTCATTGGCTCTTTCTACACATTTACAGTAGATTACTTACTGTAATAGGTGGAGATATATGTTATTATTACATACTTTTGACAGTCATACTTTGCCTAACAGAGAGTTGTCTGAACTAAATAAAATTACTACAAGTATCACATTTTTAAATAAGAGAGATGATTGAAACTGTAGGAGAAGAAAAACTGGTTTACCTCTACCCATTTTAGGTTTCTTGTCTGGGGCCCTGTAAATGAGACCCACAAAAAACAGATTAACAAGAGAAAAACAGTTTATTAGCATGTGTATTGTGCTACCTATAAAGGGAGTACTCAATGATGAGTAACTCAAAGGAGTGGTTAGAACTTGGGCTTACGTGGCACCTTAGCAAAACAACAATAATTTTGTAGAGAATTTCCAGACAAAGGATAAGGACTTTTGAGTTTTTAGAGCAGCAAATTATGGAAAGGCAACTGTATGAGAAAATTAATGGTAGATGAGGGCTGGTCTTAGCAAAAAATGTTATGTAGATTCCTCTGGTAGATTCTCTGAGCTTATGAGGGTCCCTGGTTATACCAGTGGTTAATGTCTGTCCTTCCTGGTAGAAAGGGGAGAGGGACATCTTTACAGACTTATAGCCAGCTTTGAACCAAATACAGGGAGTACAGGGAACTTTTCGTTTTCAGCTCAAAACAACCTTATGCCAAAGTAGCATATTTTGGGGCAGCTTATTCTGTATCCTTCATCAGAATAACAAGAAACCACAATAATTAGTACATAATTATCATAATAGTACATTATATGTACATAATAGTACATAATAGTACATATTAGTACATTATTAGTACATTATTATTAGTACATAATGTACTATTATCATTAGTACATTATTCTAAGGATAGTGTTGAAGAAAGGCTTTATGTGCTGAGCAATTTTAATATGATTTTTTGTACAATATGTTAACAGAGATTTGTTTCATTGAAGTGTCCTAAATCTTTTAAGCTGTGGTGGAAAATATAGTTCTACTCACCTGTCTATATTATGATATTTCAAAGAAGTTAGACTTCTAAGGGTAATTTCAAAAATAATTTTTAAAATTTTATTTTTCAATTACAGTTGGCCATTCAATGTTACTTTATATTGGTTTCAGGTGTACAGCCTAGTAGCTAGGCAATGATATAATATACAAAGTGATCCTCCCGATAATTCATGTACTCAGCTGACACCATACATAATTATTACAATACTATTGACTATAGTTTCGATGCTGTACTTTACATCCCAGGACTTTCTTTTCAGTTTTACTTTTCGAATAAACATTTGAGAAGGGGTACATCCCTTACACTCATTGTGGTAAGAAAAGAATCTTGATTTTAAATGCCAGATTCTTAAATTACTGTATTCTATACATATCAGAGCTACTCAAAATTAATGTACACTTATTATTTTAAAAATAAGGCTCTTAAATGGCAATTTAAAAACTAGATCTGTCTGTGTACCTATCCTATGCATATAACATAGCAGAACAAGTTATCTCTGAATCATGAATTTTAGCTTTCATGTTTTCTTAGCCTCTTTAATAAATTGTTATGGCAGTAGACAAATCATAGCTTATGTCTGTTTTGAAATTTATCTCCTACATATACATACCTCTGTTATAAGATAGGCCTATTAGACATTATAAGTCACATATATAGGGTGTCCTCAAAAATGTATATACACTTTAACTCATTTAATTTCTACTCCTTTTTGGGTTAAACTTATTTGAAACAACAACAAAAAAATTTTATCCTAAAGTGCCACTGGACTATTTTTTAATTTTTTTGGTAATACATTAAAGATAAAGTTTATGGTTAAACCCTAACCAGTTTGGCTCAGTGGACAGAGCATCGGCCTGTGGACTAAAGGGTCCCATGTCCAATTCCAGTCAAGGGCATGTACCTTGGTGGTGGGCACATCCCCAGTAAGGGGTGGGCAGGAGGCAGCTGATCAATGTGTCTCTCTCATTGATGTTTCTAACTCTCTATCCCTCTCTCTTCCTCTCTGTAAAAAAAATTAATGAAATATATTTAACAAATAAAAATTAAAAACTGTATGGTTAAAAACAAACAAACAGCAACAGTCAATTAATTGAGGGCACACAAATAAAAGGAAATGATTCTTAATATTTTCGATCCCATTGCTTTGAATTACTACTATACTTAAAGTAGAACATTAAGACTAGAATGGACATCAGTTTAAAAACAGACACTGACAAAAGAAATTATTCATTGTTGTAGATTCTTTTAAATTTTGAAAATGAACTATATTTTAATAACCACTGACTTTATAATCATTCAAAGTGTATATACATTTTTTTGTGGATAACCGGTACTTAAGAATGCAGTCAGAAAATATCTGTAAAGTCTTCCTTCAATGTAATTTGATGTTTTATGTTGATGTTTAAAGTCAAATCTGTTGTGGATTTAGAGTTTTGTCTGAAAACTTCCTTTTTTTGTGTTTTTAAGGCTCCACCGTTTTTAATGTCTTCAGAGGAGTTTTGGAGGTGTTAATTGGCGTGGCAACTGGATCCCTTCTCGGATTTTTCATTCAGTACTTTCCAAGCAGTGACCAGGTAAAAGAAATAATCTGCGAGAAAGTCGTGCTCTAAAGTGTCATTGAAAACACATGGAACATTGCCTTCAAAGCTGAAATGAAGGGCGGAACTTAGACAACGCCCCCATCTCATACTGCTTATTGCTCTCACAGTGCTGTCCATGAGCTTTATGAAGAGGACTAAGTGCATAAGATTTTAATGCAGTCCTGAAAGTTTTTCTCAACTTTTATTCTGTACATTTCAAGTTTCGCTATAAAACAAGTAACAACAATTCCAAAATAATACGATATGCAAGTTTTTAATTTTTAAAAATTAATTTATTTTAACTTTATTTCTATTTGTGTCTATTTGTTTTTAATTATCATTAATAATATTCAACTAAATTAAGATATAAAATAACTGTTTGAGTCTCCTTTTTAGTATCAAAATACCTTAGATTCGATATTCTATCAAATAGACCTTAATGTTTCATTACAATATAGTCCAATATTTCTAACCAAGGAAATCAAAGTTCTTTATTGTTCACAATGATTTCTTAATGATTCCATCCTAAGTTCCTTAGGATAAATAAATTTTTTAAAAAAAATTTTCTCTATATGTATTGGCATTTTGAAGATTTTAAAATATTCTGAATGGGATTAGAAACAACTAAAGTAGAAATTTAAGTAAGAAGATTATATTTCTATTACCAGTATGTTGATTTGAATTTATATTATACTCCATAAAACTCCTAGTAAAATTGTTTTGTAACAGGCCATTGTAAAAAATCTTGTAAAAGATTTTTTTGATTGCAAAAGGAAAATGACAAGATTTTTCTGATTATACAACAATACAAAGAGAAAAATGTGTGTAAAATTGTGTGTAAAATGATATGGTAAGTTCAATAAAGTGCCACTCTGTTCCATATGGCAGCCACTAGCTACATGTGGCTAAGGCAGATAGAGACACTTCCATAGACCATGCAGATACATACATTTCCATCATTGCTGACCGTTCTGTTGGGAAGCTCTGATCTCCTGCAATCCACTGGTAACCTATGATGTGAATACTATTTACACAACCCTTTTATTGACAAGGAAGTCAAAGCTTAGGAAGAAGTGACTTGAAGAAGGTCACAAAGCTAGACTGCAGTGCAGTAGGGAATTAACTTAATTATTTCACCTCCAGAGTCCGCATGCCTCCAAGTCAAGCATTCTTAAAGACCCTCCCGCCTTCTAATGTTATCAAGAAGTTTTTAAAGGCTGAGCAGCAAGAAGTAAAGGGAAAGAGGTACACATTTCTTAGACTTTAAAAATCAACAACAGCCGAAACCGGTTTGGCTCAGTGGTAGAGCATAGGTCTCTGGACTGAAAGGTCCCGGGTTCGATTCCGGTCAAGGGCATGTACAGTGCTTGCGGGCACATCCCCAGTAGGGGGTGTGCAGGAGGCAGCTGGCCTATGTTTCTCTCATTGACATTTCTAGCTCTCTATCTCTCTCCCTTCTTCTCTGTAAAATATCAATAAAATATATTTTTTTTAAAATCAACAACAAAAATAAAACTCAACAACAACAAAATACAACTCAGACTATAGCCTCTTAAAGCTTCTTGGTATTTAGAAAGAAAAACCAAGAGAGCATCACATTAAAGAATAAACAGAGAATATCTATAATAAAAATGATAGATATGTCCTATCTTTATCCTTTACAAAATGCCCATGGTATAAGTCTTGAAGATGGAAAAAATCAGTAATATGAAATAATTGGGCTAATCAACCTTTTTTCTCCTCCAGAGCAATCTTGTGTGGAAGAGAGCCTTCCTTGTCCTGGGGCTCGCTGTGCTAGCGGTGTTCAGCAGCATGTACTTCGGTTTCCCTGGGTCAGGGGGACTCTGCACATTGGTGATGGCTTTCCTTGCAGGCCGGGGATGGTCCAGCAAAAAGGTGCATTCCGTTCTGTTCTTCTCGTAACTGCTTACTGACTGTATTATATTCTTCCCAGATACTTTCTTAACATCAGGTTAATAAAATTATTTTAGCATAAAAGCTATTTTCTATGCAGAGATAAATGTATGCCCAAATGTGTACACACACATTCTTTTTTCCCGTTACATACTGATCTATAACTTGAACTATATCTTGGGTCACATTCCCCTGATGCCTTCCCTTATTCTTTGTAAAGGCTGTAGAGTATTGCATTGTATAACTGCACCATACTTTATTAAACCAGTCTTCCACTCACAGACATTTAGATTGTTAACTGTTTTCTGCTAAACAAACAAACAAAAATCCTTATATATACCATATTTATTAACTCTAAGACACTACCAAGTCTAAGAAGAAAGAAAAAGAATGTTGCAGTACTATGACATGACATCCTAATTTCAGAAATGTTTAAATGTGAGGAAATGTGTAACTTTAAATCAACAAAATATACATATCTTTGAGTTAATCTACAGGGTAAATTTCTAGAGAAAAAAAAAGACTGCTCTATGAAAGAGGATGCACATTGCTATTTTTTTTTAATTTTACTTTTCAATTACAGTGTAAGTGTGTGCTATTTTTGTGCTAGTTTCAGGTATACAGCATAGTGACTAGATAATCAGATACTTTACAAAGTATTCCCCTCTATATTTCCTGTACCACCTGACACTGTGCATGATTGTTACAACATTATTGACTGTCATTCTGATAGTATCAATTACTCTTTTATTAAGGCAATACCATACTAATAGGTAAAAAGTAATATCTTGTTTTTTGTTTCTTTGATTAGCAGTAAAATTGAATACTTTTTCATATATTTAATCACTTGTATTTTTTTTCTTTTCTTTGATATCAATCTTTTGTCCAGTTTCTTCTGAAGTCTAATGCATTGATTGTTGATCTGTAAGATATACTAATATACATACATATAAATGATATGTAGTTCATTTTTAACATACAAATGATATTTTTATGTGGTGAGAGCTGAGTCTCTTATGGCCTTTCCTCAATAGCTTTTTTCTTCTTCTTAAAACTTTATTATGCGGGTAAAATCTTCCATATGTCATCACATTTATTTTTTACAATAGCCTTGACAAATATATATTCCACCCACTTTGCAGATGAGGACATGGAGGCTTAGAGATATTAGACAGATTGTCCAAGGTCACAAAGGTGCTATGTGGCAGAGCCAGCATCAGAACACACCTTTAGACTACAGAGAGTCCCTGACTCACAGTGGTTCAACTTAGGATTTTTTGACTTTACGATGATGGTGCTGAAGCAGGACACCTGCAGTAGAAACTCTAGGTGCAGATTTGAATTTTGATCTTTACCTGGGCTAGCGATATGCAGTCCGATCCTAGATACTTTTCCTGCTGCTGAGCAGTGGCAGTGAGCCTCAGCTCCCAATCAGCACAGGATCATGAGTAAACAACCAATACTCCTGAGTGCTGTTGTGGCCAGCATTTCTGAATATTGTGTGTTATATTTTTGTATCCCATCATGTCAACAAAATGCCCATCTGCGTTTCTTGATTCTGTTGAGAAGAAGCGAAAGACAATCACTCTTAAGGAGAAACTAAAGATAATTGCTTAACTAAGTGTCCTGAGCACATTTAAGGTAGGCTAGGCTAAGCTAAGCTACGATGTTTAGGAGGTTAAGGGCATTAAATGTATTTTCAACTCTGATGGATATATTGGGACATAATTGCATCATAAATCAGGAGTGCCTGTATATCAATATGATTCCATGAAGAAAGGAAAGGAAACAAATCTTCATTGAACAATCATGTGGCAGGCACTCTGCATACCTTTTGTAGTTTAGTACTCAGGAGAGTTCTTAATTCTGGAGACACCAGTCCAGTGCGTCCAGATTTTGGACTTCTTTTCTCCCTTGGTCTGGAATATAGTGTAAGGTCAAGAGCTCTGACTGCGTGGGTTAATCTCACCTGTACAAACTTGTACCTATATTATCACATACAAGTAATCTAACTGCTCAGTCCTCAATCTCTGTATCTCTGGAGTGGGGAGGGACAATAGCAACAACTACACTGGAGGATAAGTGAAATAGTCTCTATAAAACAGAGTGCTTAGTCATAGAATGCACTCAGTAAATAATAGCTCATATTATTTTTACACCTACTTCCAAAGCAGCGCAGCATAGTAAAAAGAGCATAAAATTTAAAATATGGAGATTGGGATCCCAATCCCAATTCTACTATTCTCTTCCCTTAACCCCCCCCCCCAAAAAAAGTCACTTCCCTCTCTAATACTCAGTTTTCTTAACTGTAAAATTGGAGAAAATAATAATATCTACAGAATTGTAGGGACTAGTATGCGGGAAAATTGAAATGGAACACTTGTAAACTCAACAGTGCTATAATAATATTGTTGACTTGTATTTTGAAAAACCAAAATATTTTATAAAATGTCACTTATGCCTATAGCTTTAGGACATTATTTCATACTTTTCTGTTTGATTTTCCATATAATCATTAATCTTGTCATTTGTTGTATTCAAAAACACTCACCTTCTCAAAGCCTCTTTGGTGTATTTTTAAAATCTATTTTCAAATCCAGTGCTTCTTCAGATGACTTTGACAGTCATGGGATTTTTCCCCCTATAATTTGGATTTTCTGAATCTTGAAATGTTCTTATCTCTAAGAAGAGAAGGATCGGCTTAAGTAGATATTTAAGTCATGAAGAAACTTCAATTTCTCTTAACTTTCTTATTTTGCTCATCTTTGAAAAAATTTAATATTTTTGAATAATCTTACTAATGGTGCATACATATTTGTAAAGTGGCCTAAACTTTCAATGGACAATACAGTCTTCATTTCTCTGGGCTCATCTTCTTTTATACTTAGCCTATTTTCTTTATAAATTAATTCACTTTAGTTTTGAAGTTATGAAAAAGTCACAAGAAAATATATTAGCAGAACTAGCCATTGTCAATAAATGATGAAGGACATTTACAGATGAGAAAAATGAGGTGCTGAGTGGCAAGTAGCTTACAGCTAGCGGGTAGCAGGATTTGAACCTAAGTCATTATCTGATTCCTTATGATGTGAAAAATTCAACTTTTTGCATGATATGAAAATACAACTATATAAATAAATCAACCAACTCCCTCACATCTCTGCCTTTCACCTTTATAAGCTAAGGATAAATAAAATATGTATCCTAATAAAACATTAGAAATAAGAAACAGAAAAACCTTGTAATCTTCCTTTGTCAAGGTGCTTAATATTATATATACATGGAACTGCAAATCCTTAAAGATGTACAAGTATTAAAATGTCATCTAAAAATATAGATTCTTACTAGTTGATTGAAAAAATGTTGAAGGTAAATTCTTTGATACTGTAATGGGTACTGATAAACTGCCTTCCAAGAAAAGCATTATCAATTTACTCTCCTACCCATTAGTAAGAATTTCCTTTACATTTTTACAAATACTTCACATTATTAAAACCTTTTAGTGTGTTTTCCAATATGATAACCCACATCCTCAAAAATAGATGGTGTATCATTTTAATTTCTATTTCTCTGATTACTGAGTTTTAGCTTCTTAATTTTTGGCTACTTGTGAATATGCACTTCCCATTTTTCTATCGGATTCTATGTCTTCTTTCCTCTTGACTGGATATTGCTCCTTATTCTGTTATTCTTAGTACAGATATTTCTTCTGGTTTGTCACTCCCCCCCCCCCCCAAAAAAAAATGTTAGTTTTACTATAGTCAATTGTGTCAATATTATCCTAGGGTTTTGCACCATGTGTTACAAAGTTAGTACTTAAGGTCTTGTCAAGAAAAAGAAGCCATATAGTAACTGCAATATGGAAAGTTTATTATTAACCAGATACTATCTTGTAAGATGTAGAGATCCCTAAAGAATATAGGAATAGCAGCTATAACCCCCTCGGACTCAGATGAAGCATCCCTTCCTCACCCCACCACTACCAGTCCACCTACTCCTGCCCCCAGAGCTGAGAATCCAGACCATGGTTAATACTTGGGTTCTAAAATACTAGATGGCAGAGAAATCACTGGTGCCCCGCCTGCAGAATTTGCTGGAAGTCTACCCTCCAAATTTCCAAGAAATCCACTGTCTATGGTACATGGGAAGGTATATTGCTCAAGGGAGTTGACTATGAAATCACCCAGCAGTAGGCTGGGGGAAGCTGTGGCCACTGGGTGCTGCCAGCCACCAGGCACTGTAGGATCCTGGCCCAGGAGAAACCACCTGGTCTGCTGGAGCCTGGTGCTGTAGGATCCTGTGGGAGGAGCCACTGAAACCAGGAAGAGCGCCTTCCTCTGGCAGTATCTCTTCAGCGCCCTCTATTGACAAAATTTAACATGGTGCTAGCTAGCAAAGGAGAAATATTTTAGAGTATAAAGGATGGGGCTCCATTTTCCACAGAGCAACAATGAAAGGAGACAAGGGACAATAAACTAATAACTGGAACAGCCTTTTACATATAGATTTTATTTTTGTGCATAATTTGAAATGTCCTTAAAAGGTATTTTTTTATAAATATAAAATAAAATTGGAAATAACTTAGAGGTCCATCAATAAAGAAGTACCGGTAATTCAATAAACTGTGGTACTTCCATAACAGATTCCTATGTAGCAATAATGAGGTGCCTGGATGTATGTGCTAATATGAAATCTAAGTCGTAGTGTTAAAATGAAGATAAAATTTTAAATTATGAAAGAAAACTAAGTATTATAGTATGTGAACACACAAATATCATGCATTCAGAAGTAGTTCTAAGATGACTTTATAAGAGATATTTATAATTAAGGTCTATTTGCAAAGCAACATTAAGCACCTCATCTCATAACTGTGTTATAAATATATGCAATTATGTGCTCTGTTCTAGCTAACCTCTTCATTTATAGATGTCACAGAAGTAAAGCCTATCTCAGCTCAAAAAAACCTCAAATCTTAAATTAGTAAAATTCTTATAACTTGTAACTTTACATAATAAAAATTCACATGTATGTTTGTTTGCTTAGGCAGAGGTTCAAAAAATCATTGCAGTTGCCTGGGACATCTTTCAGCCCCTTCTCTTTGGACTGATTGGAGCAAAGGTGTCTATTGCATCTCTCAGACCAGAAACTGTAGGTAAGAATTTCAAAGTAGTAGCTTGGCTAAAATAAATTTTTTATATTCAGTTGAAATATCTTTAGTAGGTATATGTTCAGTAGTTTCATTGTCACATTATAGTTAATAATACTTTAAAAGTAGTTGGTTAGAAAATAATGTTTGTCAGCCCCAGATGGCTGCTCAGTGATTAGAGTGCTGACCCTCAGGGTTGCAGGTTCAATTCTGGTCAAAGGCATGTACCTTGGTTGCAGGTTTAAACCCCCATCCTGGTTGGGCATGTATGGGAAGCAGCCAAACAATGTGTGTCTCTCAAATTGTTGTTTCTCTATATATAAATCAATGGGGAAAACACCATCAGATAAAGTTTAATAAAAAGAAAAAGAGCCAAAACCGGTTTGGCTCAGTGGATAGAGTGTCAGCCTTCGGACTGGAAGGTCCCGGTTCGATTCTGGTCAAAGGCGTGTACCTTGGTTGTGGGCACATCCCTAGTAGAGGGTGTGCAAGAGGCAGCTGATTGATGATTCTCTCTCATCAATGTTTCTAACTCTCTATCCCTCTCTCTTCCTCTCTGTAAAAAGTCAATAAAATATATTTTTTAAAAGAAAATAATGTCCATCGGTCTAAGATAGTAAGCTGTATATCTTTACAATTACTCCTTGTAAAGAAAAGTAATACTGCCGAAACCGGTTTTAATGGGGATTGAGTTGAATTTATAGATTGCTTTTGGCAGTATGATTTTTTTCTTTTTCTTGCTCTCTTACCGATATATTTATACTTCACTTACCTTATAGTATATTAACTGGTTGTTTATGCTTCTGGTTTCCTCTGACTTAGAAGTTCATTGAGGCAAAGTCTATACATTATATATTTTGTGTAGCCAGTACTTAGTCCAAATCCTGTCATGCATTGTTATCATTTAGTAAATTATTGTTGAATAAACACATGAAAGAAAGTGTGGTTTTTGCTATAACGCTTAAGGGAAATAACATTCAAATCTCCTTTGCAGAAAATCAAATATATTTAATTAAGTCTTCATTTTATTCTAGGGAAAATACCTTCTTTTAAATAAATAGTCTGACTGATCCTCAATACAGGTGTGGGCAAACGTAGGTTTACAGTTGTAATACAAATAAATAATACAATAATTAATAAATAATAACTGTTTCAACTGTAAACCTACCTTTGCCGACCCCTGTATTAATATTTTGATAAATTATGCCTAACCATTTTCATCTTTTAAAAATTTTAATAGATTGAGATTACTGCTGTTGATAGTATTATGAGTCAATAATTATGAGATTTGATTTCTTCCCAGTAGTATTTCATTATGTCTAAAAATTGAGTATTTCTTCCAGGCCTTTGTGTTGCCACCTTGGGCATTGCAGTATTGATACGAATTTTGACAACATTTCTGATGGTGTGTTTTGCTGGTTTTAACATAAAGGAAAAGATATTCATTTCTTTTGCATGGCTTCCGAAGGCCACAGTCCAGGTAATGGTGGATAAAGGATGGCTTTACATTTTAACTCCCATTTCTATTTAATGCCTTGAAATTTTGAATAAAAGAGCTTAATCAAATTTGGTGAAAATAAGCAATTAAAGTTTGATTTGTGAAAAGAGTTTTACTAATCTATTCTTTAAAAGTTTTATTTTTTGTATATCGATTCCTTAAATATGATAGTTCACTTAAATTTATTTAGATCACCAGGGTACAACAAAAATTCCAATAAATCTCCCTCACATTGTTAGGAAGCAGTAGTAGGAGGAGGAAGGAGTTTGACTTTTCATCAATCAGAGCTCTCTAAATCCCCCAGAGAGATAGTTGTTAATATTTTTCATTTCATTATCTTCTAAGAAGAGAGTAAAAAAAAATAGCATGGTTTGTTTTAGTATTTGGAAGTACTTCAGTGTCAAAATGGTTGATGATAAGTTATGCTTGACCACGGTCTCTTTTTTTTAATATATTTTATTGATTTTTTTACAGAGAGGAAGGAAGAGGGACAGAGAGCTAGAAACATCGATCAGTTGCCTCCTGCACACCCCGTACCGGTGATGTGCCTGCAACCAATGTACATGCCCTTGCCCAGAATTGAACCTGGGACCCTTCAGTCCGCAGACCGACGCTCTATCCACTGAGCAAAACCGGCCTCGGCTTGACCACAGTCTTTATATATACAGTAGAAGACTTTATTGACAAACATTTCAGAAAATGTTTTACTGATTTTCTAGATTAGTAGTTAATGTTGTTTTTTAAACTAGCTGAAATTTGTCAATTGTCTCAACCTAGGACCCAAAATTTGTGCAATTAATGAACAAGGCACTAAAGGTGCTTGAAATTATTGACCAGGAATTTGATAGAATCCCTATAATTGCTCATTAAATTAACACTCTTTAGAGTATGATTTGCTGCAGATATATTTCTAATTGCATCACATATTTTTTTTTATCATCACTGAGGATATGTTTTTTTGTTTGTTCACTTGTTTTATTTTAGGGAGAAAGAGGAAGGGAGAGAGAGAGAGAGAGAGACAAACATTATGTGAAAGAGAAACATCAATCAGCTATCCCCTTCAGGGATCAAGCTGCAATCTGGGTATGTGCCCTGACCAGGAATTGAATCCATGAATTTTCAGTGTACAGATGATGCTCCAACCAGCTAAGCCACACTGGCCAGGGTTGTATTGCATATTTTCTAAAGTAATTATAGCAAATCAGATTTAACTCTTCCATCCCTGATTGTCCTGCAGTTATTTAAGTATCTATTTCATGAAATGAAAATCAAATGTTCATACTTTTAGGAAGTTTTGATGGATATATATGCTCTGTATTTACATGCCAGATTTTGTACACTTGCAGGCTTAAGAATTATTTCAAAAAAAGTTTTTTTTTCTTTCCATCAGACTTTCAAAGATATCTGAGATACAATGGCTAAGAATACTGTGAGGTTAATATAGTACAATAGGTACAGTAGCTTCTCCCTCAGTGCCTTCAGCTTCCACACTACTTCTGGTAACTTTAGTAAATAAATATTAAAAGAATCCTTCTAGTAGCTTTGATATGAATGATTTGTTTCTAAACGTTAAACTTTAAAAGATGACACCTTCCTGTTATCAAAGCAAAATTTAAAATACAGATATATTATCTAGGATGTGTTGAAGAATGTATGTTCTGTGAAACAAGTATTGTATAGAATTTTCTTTTTTCTCCTTTTGCCACAGCACAAGACACAAGACTTTTTATATATCTTTTCTATATTAGTTGTTTTTCCCAATACTTTAAATCACAATTCAGTATACATACACACTCCAAAAGATATACATACATACACATACACACACAAAAGAGAACTGAAAGAGAAATATACAGTTGACCCTTGAGCAGCACAGGACTCGGGGATCAAAAATTTGTGTATAACTTTTGACTCCCCCAAAATTCAGCTGTCCCTCTGTATCAGTGAGGGATTAGTTCCAGGACCCATCTGTAGTTACCAAATTCTGAGGATGCTCAAGTCCCTTATATAAAGTGGTATAGAACAATGCATACATTCAGCCCTCTGCATCTGCAGATTCCCAGCTGCAGGTGGAAAATGCTGTTTTCAATCATGGTTAATTGAATTCCCGGCTGCAAAACCTAGAGATATGGAGGGCTGACTGTAAATTTATTGGGGGGAAAATTACGTATAAGTGGACTTGCAGAGTTCAAACCTGTGTTGTTCAAGAGTTGAATATATATCATTATGTGTGCAATTCTTCCCAAGAATTCATGAAACATTGAATTACTCATGATACCAAGTAACCTGCAATAACAAAGAAGGCTCAGTACAGGGACTACAGTAGATAGCTTTTTTCTTTCTCACTATCAGTCCAGCAAGGGCATCCCAGAGCTAGCAAGGTGACTACTGTCCTCAGTATGTGCCTTTCAATGAATCCAGCTTCCACAATTTCTCACCCAGTGGGAAAGGGGGAAAGAATAAGGTACAAGTGTCCATTTGTTCTCAGGGAGCAACCTGAAATAGCATTTATCACTTCCACTCACTTCTCAGTGGCCTTAGATACAGAGCTTCATCTTGTTGCAAAGAAGGCTTTAAAAAAGTGTGTGTATGGACAGCAATGAGACCAGCTAAAACTTGGGAATTATAATAAGGAAGGGAAAAGGGACATCCAGATATTTGTGTTCAATTAGTAGTCTCTGCCATTGTGTCTCATGCACACTAATACTTCCTCCTCTGTTTCACTGTCCTAGAGGCTAACGTGTTCAGTGGAATAAGGGGAAAACTAGATAGACTAATATATGATTTCCCCATATGCACTAATCCTATATTTTGCCTCTAAAAGAGAAACAAGAATTTTTATAAGATTTTCCAGTAGATAAACTTTAAGTGAAACAGTTCACCAATCCTGAGCCAAATAGTTAACCAAATATCTAAGTTATGAAGGTACTACCACTTTCAGGTTTCATGCTGTTTAAAAATTAGTTTTGATTCTAAAACAATACATATTCTTTTTTTTTCACTTAAAACTTCATCATCTTCCAGTAAGTATTTTTTTCATCTTGTTCTTTCTTAATTCCAACTTCCTAAAGATGAAAAAATAAGATGCCCAATAACTTTCCTTTTTAATCAGAAGAAATTTAGTATAAAGAATCATGTTATAATCAACTAAATTCTGAGTCTGTGTTTATCTTGTGTTTTGAAATATATGTGCCTGATATTTTTTGTAACCTTACCTTATGCCAATAAGTATAGATGAATTATTATTCTTTCCCCATGCAAAGGCAGAGGCAGTTTTCAAACAATCAGAACCAACTTCAGTATACTTTGAAAGAAGACTTACTGAACTTTCTTAGTTTAGCAAAAGAACACCCAATTTTCCCTAGCTAGTTTGGCTCAGTGGATAGAGTGTCGGCCTATGGTCTTAGGGGTCCCGGGTTTGACTCTGGTCAAGGGCACATGCCCGAGTTGGGGGCTCAATCCCCAGTAGGGTGTATGCAAGAGGCAGCCGATCAATGATTCTCTTATTATTGATGTTTCTATTTCTCTCTACCTCACCCTGCCTCTCAGAAATCAGTAAAAAATATTTTTAAAAGATTCATTATTTTAAAAAGAAAAATAAGCAATTTGTTTAAAAATAATTCACCTTCTGTCTATGTGTTTAGCTTATTGTGTTTCCAAATTTACCTTTAAACTTTTATAGGCTGCAATAGGATCTGTAGCTTTGGACACAGCAAAATCACGTGGAGATAAACAGTCAGAAGAATATGGAATGGATGTGCTGACAGTGGCGTTTTTGGCCATCCTCATCACAGCCCCAATTGGAAGTCTACTGATTGGCCTGCTGGGCCCCAGGCTTCTCCAGAAAGCTGACCACCAAAGTAGAGATGAAGAAGTTCAGGGAGAGATTTCTGTGCGCTTTTAGAGGTGAAAAGAAAGAATGCTGACTATAATGATTAGAAAGCTGCTAACAGAGGCTACTTTTATCAAGATGAATACTGAAATATGTGATGTTTAAGCTTAAAATGTAATAGAAGCAAATGTGTGACTGTTTCTTTACAAAGCATTTTTTTTGCCATTACCCTTTCCATGTAGAAGGTGATGTTCTGTATCTCCAACCTGATCTCAATACCTTATTTTTCTCTCAAACATGCCTTCATCATATATCTCAATTTGTACAGGGATATATACACTTGAATGTGCTACCACCATTTAAAATTCACCTGGGAAAGACCACGTTCAGAATCCTGTTCTGCCAGCCAACAGCTTTCTCTGACTCACTGTTAGTCACAGCTTCATGATCCCTGGTCACCTAGCTTCTTGTGTGTTGAGTTGGCTCCTTTTTGGGGGGCTTATCTTTTCTCTTTTTTTTTAAATACCCTAATCCAGTCCCCATCAGTTTCTACTCTCACTTTCTCTGCTAATCTGCCTCACCTCCATTTCTACCCCTTTTATTAGAACAGATTCATCCTGCCAAAATATTAAAGTACACAAAGTATCTTCATTGGTTCTTCCCCTTGCACTTCTGGACAACAGAAGCCCTATCCTGACTCTGAGCTGGCTACACAGAGTCCCCCTTTCAGTGGCGCCTCTGAGTTTGCTTTCCTAAAGAGCGCCCTTGTCCAGCCCTTACTTGTTTCAGACTCTTCCTATTCTCTAGTCTAGGTGAAAGATAGCTCATTTTCAAATCTATGCCAACCTCGTAAGCTGCTATAATGAAGGAACAAAAAAACAACAAAAAACCAAATAAAAATGTATTCGTGTGTTATGGAACTGGCTGGCTGGTTGATGCTGACAGGGTTCCTCTGCTCATGAGGTAACTCAGACCCACACTCTCTGTCCTGAGGCTCTGCTCAGGACACAGGTTAAAGATGGGTCTTTCCCACATCTCCTTTCTAGCCCTCAGGAAGAAGGGAAAAAAGGAAGTCCAAGGCAAGGAATTTGTTTTTAAGGAAGTGATAAGAAAGTGGACACATGTCTCCCTTACATTCTATTGGTGACAACCACACCAGCTGTGAGGAGGCAGAGAAGCATTAACATTCTTTCGAGGAAGGAAAGATCAGATTTGGGAGCCAGAGGTGCCATTGTGCTGGCAGGTACGATCACTTGGTAACATACTCTTGGATTTTAACAAGGGCTTTTTAAAGATGGTGCTTTTAACCAAAAAAAGTGACATCTGTGAGTGGAATTTCAGACATTGTGACATGCCAGCAGAAAGGATAGTAGAAGAAAAATTCATCTGCATGGATCACACTGTATCCTACTAGATGTACCAGTTATTAATGGGATTTTTTTCAATAGATGGAGTTACATATATGTTGATATGTATGTGATGTGATATTTATGCTGTTTTGCTGTATTGACAGCAAGCTTCAAAACATCTTATGTCAAATTTGCTGAAGGTGTTAACATCATAGATATTTTTACACTTAAAAATGTCAAATTTTGTGCCAAAGAAAGCATTTGTGGGAAGTTTTTTTATTTTTTTATTTTTTAATATATATTTTATTGATTTTTTTACAGAGAGGAAGGGAGAGGGATAGAGAGCTAGAAACATTGATGAGAGAGAAACATCGACCAGCTGCCTCCTGCACACCCCCCACCAAGGATGCGCCTGCAACCAATGTATATGCCCTTGACCCAGATAGAACCTAGGACCCTTCAGTCTGCAGGCTGACGCTCTATCCACTAAGCCAAACCGGTCTCAGCCATTTGTGGGGAGTTTTAATTCATTACTTTATTTTGAAGAAAAAGTTATCATATACTTCTGGAAGCTTATGGTGAACATTCTCCTTCTCAAGATACTCGTGAACACTGGTTTAAATGCTTTAAAAGTAATGATTTTAAAAGACAAAGAACTTGATCAAACAAAAAAGTTTGAAGACCAAGAATTACAAGCATTATTGAATGAAGATACATGTCAAACTCAAAACTAACTTGCAGAAAGATTAAATGTTGCTCAGCAAACAAATTTCCAATCATTTACAAGTAATGGAAAAGATTTTAAAGGAAGGAAAATGATTGCCACATCAACTGAACGGACGACAAATGGAAAACTGAAAAGTTATCAGCAAAATGTTGCTTCAACAGCACACAAAAAAGTCTTTTTTGCATTGAATTGTGACTGGTGATAAAAAGTGGAGAATTATTTTGAGAATCTCAAATGCACAAAATCATGGGTTGATCCAGGTCAACATTCAACATTAATTAAAAGTCCATATTGCTTCAGAAAGAAGACAATGCTCTGCGTTTGATGGCATCTGGAAGGTGTGGTATATTATGAGCTTCTTAAACCAGGTGAAACCGTTAATACTGATCGCTACCAACAACAAATGATCAATTTGAACCATGAGTTCATTGTGAAATGGCCAGAATGTGCCAGAAGACATGGCAAAGTAACCTTGCTTCATGATGACACACCACCACAGACTTCAAAACTGGTAAAAGATACATTAAAAGATCTTGCCTGGGAAATATTAACCCACCTGCTGTGTATTCACCAGACCTTGCTCCTTAAGATTACCACTCGTTCTGATCGATGGCACACACACTTTCTGAGAAGCACTTCAAAACATTCGAAGTAGAAAATTGGGTCTCTGAATTGTTTGCCTCAAAACAAGAGTTTTATTGGGATGGTATCCACAAATTAACTGAAAGATGGAAAAATGTGTAGCTACCGATGGACATTACTTTGAATAAAGCACTTTTGATATTTCTCTTGAAATTGTCGTGTTTTCTTTGATTATAAAATCTGCATTATTCACCAGTACAACTTACTTACTCAACTATCTCTGCTTTTTGTGTATCACCCATAAGTGCCTTTATTACTGTTGGTCAACTCCTAGTTGCTAGAATAATCATGCTAAAATAGTTTGCAACTTTTATCATGTTGTTTGTATACATGAATAATTTATTACTTCTTGTCATATCCCACCTAAATCATGTAACCTAGAATTCAAAATTCTATCTAATCTTTAATTATATAAAATGTATTAAAAGTGTGGATTATGAATATTCTGATTCAACCAAAGTCATCTGAATACAGCCTCCCCATGCCTCTTTTGTCATCAGATTACCATTCCAGCCCCTCCTCCCATGATGTTCACCTCCATTCAAAACTAGCCTAATTTGTATTCAGCTAACATACTATAAAGTAATACCAGGCTCCATTTTTATGTCAACCTGACTCTGATTACTCTGTGACTTTGGTTACTGTATTCCCTCACTGTGTATGTTCTCAATTTGGACTGAATTTATACCTAAGTTCAGATGGATCTTTCAAATTGAACTTCACTGGGTAGGTGCATCTTGGTGGTAACACCATAAACTAAATGCTCTTGTGTTTCTTCTTATAAGGGTACAAGGGTACTAATCTCACCATCAGGGCCCTAGCCTTAGGTCCTCATATAATTATTCCCCCATAGGCTCCAACTCCAAATGCCATCAAAATATGAATTAGCAGGGAGATGGAGAGTTCGGTTCAGAGCAGGGGTGTCATATTTCCAAGGATGGTGCTAAGCAAGCATTGAAAATCCTTGTTCTTTAGTGCTCTTTCTGTTCCTATAGTCAGTGTCATTCATTTCACCTGTGAAAAGTATTTTTTTAGATAGAATTATTAAGTTTCAGATCTTTATTCTGTTTTCACATTTCAATGTTTTTCTCTTTGGCATTAATGTCAAATAGCCTTGATTTAACTTGGGTGTGCTCAAAACTTCCCCGAGCCATACATTTGCAGACAATCTCATCCATTACATTCTTTAAAAATAGTACTTAATTATTTTTTTTTTCTGATTGAAAAATAACATTTCAATTACAGAAAATTTAGAACACAGGAAAGTACAAGGAAGACAACTGAAAGTACTTGTAGTATAAATACCCATTTTATTCATATTCTCTTGCAGTTCTGAAAAATGTGTTATTTTCATAAAGATATTCTCTATTGAATTAGTTGGGCAAAAGTTAACATAAATGCATACATTTGAGTTTTGTAAAGATGTATAGATATATAGATTGATGAATTTTTGTTGTATATAATGAATGTTAAGCCTTCTAAAAATTTTTACTCACCTGTTCCAATATTCATTTTGCAATAAATAAAATAAAAATCCTTGCCGTCATGGAGCTTATGTTTTAAAATCCATTCGTTTACTCATTCAAATACACTTAAAAACATGTCTGCTATATATCATTTAACCTTTCGAGTTCCCTGGTTTGTTTGTTTTGTTTTAATTTTTTTTCTCCCCTTTCTTTTGCTTTTTCTTGTGGCTGGCCTGTTTCTCCCACTCTGTCATCAAGTTTCTCACATTTGTTGAACCTGGGTTTAGACGTGTTTTAATCTCATTCTTCACTGTAGCAATGATTTTAGATTTCTCACAAGAAGAACTTGGGGGAAAACTGCTTAAGATCCTTTAAGGATTTTAGGTGGATCATCCCTTGGTTGGCATTGATGCAGAAGCAGCATCCTTTCTTCATTATTGGGACTCCATTCGTCTCTCATGGACACCGACACAAAACACATTGGGAGACATGCCCATCAGAAGTCAGTTCAAAGGCCCTGCCCCTTAAGATGTCCAGGATGGCATGTCCCCTCCCTGGGAAGACTTCCTTGAATCCCAGACTCGGCCAGGTCCTCTTCCATATGCTCTCCTGCCACCTCGCGCACCTGTCCCGGTTCAGCCCATTTCCAAGGCCACGTTAAGTTTATCTGGAATCCTATGGTCAACATCTCTTCCTGCCACCACGAGGGAGGCGTTGGAGAATCTGCGCTGAGCACAGGGCCTGGCACACAGTAGGTGCTCTGTAGATACATGGGCAGGAGCGAGCCAGCTGGGAGCCAACTGAACCAAGGATCCCATTCTGGCTTCGCACTGCGCATGCCAAGCGCTGCCGGGCTTCCTGGGGGGGGGCGAGGTGCACTCTGCGCATGCCCAGCCAACCAATGGGGACCCGGGCACGCTCTGCGCATGCCCAGCCAACCAATGGGGACCTGGGCGCGCTCTGCGCATGCCCAGCCAACCAATGAGGGCCCAGGCGCGCTCTGCGCATGCCCAGCCAACCAATGGGGACCCGGGCGAGCTCTGCGCATGCCCAGCCAACCAATGGGGGGCCCAGCCAACCAATGAGGACCCAGGCTCCCTCTGCGCATGCCCAGCCAACCAATGGGGACCCGGGCGCGCTCTGCGCATGCCCAGCCAACCAATGAGGGCCCAGGTGCCCTCTGCGCATGCCCAGCCAACCAATGAGGGCCCAGGCGCGCTCTGCGCATGCCCAGCCAACCAATGGGGGCCCGGGCGCGCTCTGCGCATGCCCAGCCAGCCAACTTCCAGAACTTTCGGTGGGGAGCTAACGGCCGGCCGCTGTTGCCCACCTCCTCCGCTCTCTGGCCGCTGCTGGTGTCCCTGCCGCCGCCGGCGCTGTCCCCTCCGGGAGAAGCACATCGTGGGAAAGGTAGTAGCCGTACCCTTGGGGTCTCTCCTCCCGCCTCCTGCTGGTCCCACAGCCTCCAGCCCAAGGCCGCCGCCGCTCCTCGGGGAACGCCGGGAGGGGGCCCATGTTGCACTTTCCACACCAGCCGCGGGCGGAGGCCGAAGGGCACGATGATGGCTTTCGAAGGGCCTGGTCACGGGGGAGGAGGCCGCCCCGCGAGGCTTGGGAGGGCCCTGCGACCCTGGGCTGCAGGGACAAAGGCCTCTCGGACAAGGAAAGGAGGTGCTGGGGTCAGTTAGGCGCCACTCGAGGCCCGACCTTATGATGCAGAAAAGACTGATTTTCGGTGGTGACAAGCAGATGGGGGGCTTGGGGGGGGGGGGGGACCCGCAACCGAGTGGTGAGCTGCTTCCTGGGAAGCCCTGGAGTGGGCTCCGCCAGGGAAACTGAGGCAGCGGCGGCCTATTGGGCCTGGGTGTCGCAGGCCTCCTTGAAGTCGTCCCGAAGACGAGATACAGCACGTCGCTGTCGGGGCAAAGGGACCGAGGAAACTCCCAGGGAAAGGCACTTATGGATAGTTATGGCCTTTAGGAGAAATAGAAACCTGGTGGTGAAATTTGGCAGACATTTCTCACAGTCCTGGAAAAGGCGCCAAGGATTCTCAGTGCTGTTGCAATCAGATGGTGGTCCATTGCCCTTGGAGGCATTTTCAAGATGTGACTTTTATAGGATATGCATTTCTTTCTTTTTTTCTTTCTTTCTTTTTTTTATCCTCACCTGAGGATATGTTTCCATTGACTTTTAGAGGATGTGGAAGAGAAAGGGAAAGACAGAGAGAAACATCAAAATGAGAGGAACACTTTGATTGGTCGCCTCCTGCATGAGCCCTGATCTGGGCCCCGGCCAGGGAGGAGCCTGCAACCTACGCACATGCCCAAGATCAGAATCGAACCCAGACCCTGCTGTTGGCAGGCCGAGGCGAGGCATCATCCACTGAGTCAAACTGGCTAGGGCAGGATATGACATTTCTTAGCCCTCCAGCAGCAGACCTTTGTTTTTTTCTTCAGAAGTATGGTGGAAAAACTCTAGATCACTTTTTGGATTCTTACTACCCAAGTTTCTAAGAATATTACAAGTAGCATGCAGGAAGCTTAGCCAATGTGCAGTCAGAAAAGGTGGTTTTAGGCCTGGGCAAGGACCCTTTTAGCTCCCTCTGATTGCTGGCTCCGCCCCTGCCCAGACTGAAAGCCTCTGGCAGCAGTGGACCCCTAGCTCCCTACCATTGATCACAGGAGCGGACCCCCAGCTCCCTGCAATGGATAGCAGGCTCCGCTCCTCCCCCCTTGTTCTGATTGCAGGCTTGGCCCTGCCTAGGAGGCCCCTGGCTCAGGCCCTTCCCAGGCTGCTCTGGGCCCACGCAGCCTTACCTCACAGTGCCCTGGGTGCCAGGATATTGCTGGGACACAGGCACTAAGTGCCTATGTATGCAAATTAACTGCCATCTTTTTGGGGATTAATTTGCATACTCACTCTGATTGGCTATGGGTGTGGTGAAGGTACGGTCAATTTACATGTTTGTGTATTAGGTAAGATGGTTTTATCTCTCAGTTGGTTTGTGTGGTGTATCACATTTATTGATTTGCAGATATTGTATCATTCCTGTATATCCTGAATAAATCCTACTTGGTCATGGTGTATAATCTTTCTAATGTCTTGCTGGATCCAATTTGTTAGAATTTTGTTGAGGATTTTGGCATTTATGTTCATGAGGGATATTGGCCTGTGATTCCCTTTCTTTGTATTGTCTTTACCTGGTTTGGGGATTAGGGTAATGCTGGTTTCATAGAAAGGGCTTGGAAGTGCTCCTTTCTCTTGAATTTTTTGGAATAGTCTGAAGAAGTTAGGTTTTATTTCTTCTTTGATTGTTTGATAAAACTCCCCTATGAAGCCATCTGGTCTGGGGCTTTTGTTTGTTGGAAGTTTTTTAATTACTGTTTCAATTTACACCATAGTTATTGGTCTATACAGATATTTTTTATTGCTCCTGGTTGAGTTTTGGAAGGTTGTATTTTTCTAGGAATTTCTCCATTTCTTCTAGGTTGACCAGTTTATTGGAATAGAGTTGTTCATAGTATTTTTTAACAATCCTTTGTATTTCTGTGGGGTCTGTTTTTATTTCACCCCTTTCATTTCTTTGTTTTTTGGGGTCTCTCTCTTTGCTACTTGGTGAGCCTAGCTAGAGGTTCATCAATCTTGTTTATCCTTTCAAAGAACCAGCTCTTGCTTTTGTTGATCTTTCACATTGTTGTGGGGTGTGTGTGTGTGTGTTTTATGTCTCTATGTCATTTGTTTCCATTCTGATCTTTATTATTTTCTTCCTATCCTCACACTGGGCTTTTTTTGTTGCTCTCTTTCTAATTCTTCAAGTTACAGAGTTAAATGGTTTATTACCAGTTTTTCTTGTTTTTTTGAGGTAGGCCTGTAATGCTATGAACTTCCCTCTCAGGATTGCTTTCACTGTGTCCCAAAGATTTTGGATTGTTGTGTTTTCATTGTCATTTGTTTCCAGGATTTTTAAAAATTTCTTCTTTGATCTCTTTGGTAACCCACTCATTTTTTAATAGTATGCTATTCAGCTTCCAAATGTTTGAATTTTTGTAATTTTTTTTACTGTATTTGATTTCTAATTTTATGCCATTGTGATCTGAGAAGATGTTTGATACGATTTCAATCCTCTTGAATTTGGAGAGACTTTGCCTGTGTCACAATATGTGGTCTATCTTTGAAAATGTCCCATGTGCACTTAAGAAGGTATATTCTGTAGTTTTGTGGTGGAATGTTCTAAAGAAGTTAAGTCCATCTGATCTAGTGAGTAGTTTAGGATTGATGTTTCTTTGCTACTTTTTTTGTCTAGAGTATTTATCCAGTGATGTTAATGGGGTATTAAAGTCTCCTACTATGATTGTGTTGCTGCCAATCTCTCCCCTAATATCTTCCAGAAGTTTTTTAATATATTTGGTTTCTCCTGCACTGGGTGCATAAATGTTTACCATAGTTATATCCTCTTGTTGTATGGATCCCTTTTGAATTATGAAGTGGCATTTCTTGTTTATTATTATGATCTTCACTTTGAGGACTATTTTGTCAGAGGTACGTATTTCTACCCCAGTTTTGTTTTTGTTTTGTTTTTTAATTTCAATTTTCCTGGGAGATATTTTTCCATCTCTTCATTTTCAGTCATTATGAGTCCCTTGTTCTGAGATGGGTCTCCTTTACACAGTATATTTAAGGGTCATGCTTTCTTATCCATCCAAGTCACTCGATTTCTTTTGATTGGAGCATTTAATCCATTTATGATTAATGTTATTATTGGTAGGTGCTTGTTTGAAGCCATTTCTGTATTTTATGCCTGTGTTCCTTCTTCCCTTTATATTTCTTCTTTTTACAGCATTTCCTTTAGCATTTCTTCATTGCTGGCTTGGTAGTGATAAACTCTCTTAGCCTTTTTTTGTCTGCGAAGCTCCAGAGTTCCCCTTCATTTTTGAGTGATAGTCTTGCTGGATAGAGTATTCTTAGACTCAGTCATTTGCTTGCCAACACTTTGTTCTTGTTTATTATTTTAAAAATATTTTTTTATTGATTTTTTACAGAGAGGAAGAGAGAGGGATAGAGAGTTAGAAACATCGATGAGAGAGAATCATCAATCAGCTGTCTCCTGCACGCCCCCTACCGGGGATGTGCCCGCAACCAAGGTACATGCCCTTGACAGGAATTGAACCTGGGACCTTTCAGTCCACAGGCCAACGCTCTATCCACTGAGCCAACCCGGTTTTGACCCATGGTGTTTCTTATTGTAGATATTTCACTTTTGATTTCTTCCTGATTTTTGCATAGGTTGTTGATTTTTCCATTCATCCAGTGTATGAACTGTATAAACATTACTCTGAATTCTTTTTCAGTCATATTGCATGCTTCCATTTCACTTATTTCTTTTCTTGGCGATTCCTCATATTCTTTCCTCTTGGGATTATTTCGTTGTCTTCCTATTATAACTATCACTGGAAGATTCAAATGCCAAGTATGCATAGGTCCAGGGACTATGCTTATACACATATAAGTTCTTTGCTTAATCTCTTCCCATAGTTAATTATTTTCTTCAGAGATAGTTGAAAGTTGCTACTTTATTTAGGAAATAAAAACTTTTAGGAACATTTATGGTTCTGCATCTTAAGAATTTGAGCTGATACATATTAATATTTGCTTCCCTAGATAAATTCATTCTACAAGAGATAACATTTTGAGATGGGAAGGTGATTACTAGGGAAAAGAGATTTTTGTCATTGTAACTTAGTAATATATCTAAAGCTATTGGAGTAGAGATAGAGTTTACCAACAATAAAGATAGTTTGCCTTTGAGAGAGAGAAAAACAAGAACAATACAAATTAGACAACTCAGGTAGAAAACCTATAATTAGAATACGTTCCAAATATTATCTATGTCATTTCCAGTCAGTACCTTTCTACAGTCACCAGTAATACTTACAAGATGTAGATATTAATGTAGTTGATCATGTTTCATTTGAAATTCTCTTGAAATCTGGTCAGGAAAGGAAGATGGCTGCCAACGGGAAGGCAGACTGCAAGATAGTGTGTGAGTGAGAAAACAAAGGGTGAGTGTGTGGCAGCACCGGGAGTGTTTGTTGGTGAGCTGAGGGACAGCTATACTCCAGGAGACTGTGAGCAGCCCCCACTGCTGCTGGGTTCCCTCCTGGAGTGACCAGATCAGATGCAGAGACCGCGCCATCTTGAAGGGGAAAGTGGATGTTATTGGGAGCCTGGGGAATCTACAACTATGGCACCCACCAAACAGCTGAGAACCCGAGAACACCAGTCCCCAAGTGGCGCAAGCATTGTGAACTATTGAGAAGTATTATATTTTTGTCTGATAATGGTTTTTAAAAATTTATGCACATGACTTTGGTTAATAACTTTAAAATGAAAATTAGAACTGTTTTGACTATAAAGATATATAACTTGACTATGATACAACTTTATGATTTAAAAAATCATTAAGAAATTAATCCCACTTAACTGTGTTTATTATCAGATGGAATTATAGTCCTGTTTTTTTCTTTTAAATATTAGCATGGACATCATAGGACGAGAAAATAAACATTTGGAGGATATAAATATCCAAGCATCTATAAGTTCTCAGGTAAAAACTTAAAACTATACTATAATACATGATATAAAAATCTACTTGTCTTGAAATTTATTTCTTAAGCTTATGTATTATGTTTTTCTTATATGTTAGGTTAAAATATGAGAAGAGGTCATTTTAAAATAGCTGGTTTTAATGGGTCCTAAGAAATGAGCAAAAGAAATAAAAAGATGGGAAGGGGTGACTACAGATTATTTTGCAGTTAAAAGGGAACATATTTCAGGAATTTTGGAAATGTATGTAGCTTCTTATTTTTTACCATGTCCAGGAAAAACTCAGTAATTCAGACTATAAAAGCTAAAGACAAAGCCAACTAATTAAAATGTTGTACTGTATACAGGGTGAGGCAAAAGTAGGTGTACAGTTGTGAATATGTGAAACGAGTTTTTTTCTTATATTATTATTTATTTTGTATTATTCTCCATACAAAGAACTGCAGACCTACTTTTGCCATATTCTATATATGAAGAAACCCAAGTTCTCTTTTTGCAAGTATATAGAATGAGTCAGTATACTGTTTGTTGCTCTAGCTTTACTAAATAATTGTTCATATTAGTACTCTAATCTCTTATTTTTTTTAAATGAGACTTCTATATTTGTTAAGGGCCAAAGGTTCTTCTTTTAAATACTTAAAATATTCACCATTGATTGCAACTATTATTTTTAGTTGTAAAGACTTCATCTTAGTTTATATCAATTTGTTATAAATTCTGAAATAATAAAATTTAAAGAAATATGGTTTTACTGTATATGACCTTTTACTCACCTTAATCAAAATTCACCTTTGTATCTTTACCTTGGCTCTTTTGTATAGTGACAGAGCAAACTGGAGGCTTGGCTCTGCTGCAGGCTACAAAGTTTCAATTGTAGAAGAAATAAATTTCAGATACCAGGGCCTCCTCCTGGGTTGCCAGGGGTGTGGCTGGCCTGCTAACCACCACAGGACCCTCACCAGTTTGACCCGCACCCCAAGGGAACCTCCCACCATGATCTGGGGCACCACCAGGGAAAACCACCTGGCCACCCACCCATGCACCAGGCCTCTATCCTATCTAATAAAAAAGTAATATGCAGATTGACCATCACTCCAACACACAAGATAGCTGCCCCCATTTGGTCAAAGATCCTGCCCCCAAGTGGACACAAGATGGCCACCACAAGATGGCCAGCAGGGGATGGCAGTTGGGAGGGACCAGGCCTGCAGAGAGGACAGTTGTGGGTGATCAGGCCTGAAAGGGAGGGCAGTTGGGAGCATCAACCCTCCAGGGGAGGCCAGTTAGGGGTTACAAGGCCAGCAGAGGAGGGAAGTTGGGAGCAAACAGGCTGGTAGGGGAGCAGTTTGACATCAATCAGGTTGGCATGGGAGTGGTTAGGGAGAGATCAGGCTGGCAGGCAGAAGCAGTTAGGGGCAATCAGGAAGGCAGGCAGGTGAGCAGTTGGGAGCCAGCAGTCCTAGATTGTGAGAGGAATGTACAACTACCTACCGGGATCGGGCCTAAACAAGCAGTCAGACATCCCTTGAGGGGTCCCAGATTGCAGAGAGTACAGGCTGAGCTGAGGGCCCCCCCCCCCAACCCCCGTGCACCGGGCCTCTAGTTTATCTATATTTCAACAATTTCTTTGAGATTCTGGAGTCAATTATAATTATTTTACAGCATTTCTTTGGCAAATTTTTGTAACAGACAATTTATTGATTTTCTTGAAGGCCTTAAAGTTGTTCATGCTAATGAACACACTTCATTAGCATTTTCAAAACCACTTTTTATTATGCAAATGGCAATCTCACTGCTGGAATTATCCTGTGTCTTCTCCTGGGCCAAATTACCTTTCTTTCTTTTTACTGGAGAAAAAACAGTCTTGGGTTTTTCATTTCTATAGCTTTTGCAGAGAGTCAAGTTTAGCCAGAAACTTAATATGTACAAAAATTGTACAGTTGCTCACATTTTGTTTTAAGTCGGCTTCTCTCCTCACTAGTGCAGAAATCCCAGACACATTTCTAAATTTTTATGGTAAGAAAAGAGCCTTTAAATTAGCATACTGGGAGAGTGGGCTTCCATGTTAGATCTCGACATGTCTCCCTTCCCCCACATCCTGCTTGCTTTGGGGAAATTTTAGTAACAGATCTGGCTGCATTTCTTTTCATGCTTAATAGATAAAGACAGATTTTTTTTTCCTTTTTCACTTTACAAAGTAATAACTAGCACCCAAGCTTATCTTTGCCAAAATTTGGCTATCATAAGATGTTCTTCAGTAATTTTTAAACAAAGCTTGAAGTAATCTCATTATTGGAGAGCAGATAGCTCTGCCCTCTCCTGCCACATTTGAATTTCTCCACACTAGATGCGGTTTTGGCAGCAAAGTTTCATTTATTATTATAGATTTTAGATTCCAAATAAAAATTAAGATTTTAATTTGAACAAGAAACCACATTAAAGACAACCATGGAAGGCTTGTCGCAGTTTAGGTTCTTACAAGAGTATTTCTTGGATCACATGACCTCACACATCTAGAGGAAATAATGAACAACATAGATTGGTGAACAAAAATAGACCCAGAGAAAGAGAAGCAGCGATCATACTCTCAAACCTCAGAGGGAAAGTAGGGGAGGGTGGTGGTAAAGGGAAGAGATCAACCAAAGGACTTGTGTGCATGCACATGGGCCTAGCCAGTAGCCATAGACAACAGGGGGGTGGGGAAATATGTAGGGAGGGGTTTGGGATGGGAATGGGTGGATAAGGACAATTATGTGATACCATAATCAATAAAAATAAATTTTTAAAAAAGGCAACCATAGCACTCTTTTTTCAGCCTGATTTTAAAAAGTACCTTTTGATATTCCAATTTCTTTATAATATTGCCTTTTGACCAAATTTTTCCTCATAATAATCTGACTGAAACACAAAGTATCACTCACACACTTACTCATCCTCGGGGTTCCAAAGCTGTCCTGGGCTCTACACACAGTGAACTTTACCATTTGCTCAGGCAAATCCTTCTTTCTCCAGAAGCACTCCATTAATGTTTCCAGGGTTGAAATCTAGCCCCAGGTTGGGTCCCCATAATTGTTGGTGCCCCTCATTTGGGCATAATAATTCCAGGATTCTTTTCCCAGCCTTACAAAGGGTTCAGCATTCTGGAGAAAGAGGCTGCATGTAGATGATTAAAGAGTCCAGAGACAAAAGATAATTTTGAAAGGCATTGGGGGTCAGAGGAGCTTCAGCTACAGGGAGCTAAAAGACTCACCTGTCTAAAGACCCCATGGTATTTCTTAAGCACAATTTGTCCTAAGGCAAGATGGAAATATACATTTCACAGGGTGAGGTGTCAAAGGATTTACAGAATCATTGTCAGTTTGGGGAATAGCTTAAAGCTGTTCAGGTGTTTGGCCAACAGGAGGCAATAAAGTGCCCTGAGGAGAAACCAAGATGGCAGCATAGATAAACACCTATACTGTTGCCTCACACAACAGTTTGAAAATTGCAACTGGAAGACAAAGTGGACATCGTCCAGAACCACTAGAAAGCTGGCCAAGTGGAAATTCTACAACTAGAAGTAAAAATAAAAGGACACTGAGACCCAGAGGATCTGTGGAGGACGCGTGTGTGGACCCATGCACTTGAAAAGGGCAGATGGCTGAATACGCAGCTGGCTTACTCATGGCACGCGGAGAGGGCAGGCAGCAAGCACACGGCTAGCTTTCTCATTCAGGAGGGAAACAAAACCTCCTGACTGCACTGAAATCCAGATCTGGGTGAAACTTTGAATACCCAGACTCATTCAGGAATAAACTGGACTATCTGGCAGCAGGTGAAACTCAGGGAAGCCTTCTCTCAGAGGTGCAAGAAGCTACTGCCACAGGACACTGAAACACATGGGCCTCATAGGGTGGGGCTGACGGGAAAATAAGGCTGCTCAGCCCTGAGACTCTGCCCCATCCAAGCTGAGCACTGAACTGAAGCTCTCCCAGTGGAGACACAGCTGATCCTTGTTGCCAATTCTCCTAGAAGTCAACTCCCCCTACTGATACTAACAATAATCTAGGCTTAACTACAACAAGATTGCACACACAACCCACAAAGAGGTGCACCAAGGGTGTCCACCTCAGGTAACTGGGTAGGCTGAGTTACTGGGCCCTGCTAGGACACCTAGCACATAAAGCCACTCCATCAACTCAGGGAAGCAGCCAAAATGTGGAAACAGAGGCAGGGCACAAATGATACAAATCAGGAAAGTAAATGACTGGATATTGAGTTCAAAGCCACAGTAATAAGGTTTTTCAAGAATTTCCCAGAAAAGGACAATTTAATAAGATCCTCAAAGATATGAAAAAGGATCAGCTAGAAATCAAGCATACACTGACTGAAATAAAAAATATTATACAGAGACCTAAAAGCAGACTAGAGGATTGCGAGAACCAAGTTAAAGACTTTAAATACAAAGAAGCAAAAAACAACCAAGAAAGAAGAAAAAAAGAATCCAAAAATTTGAAGATAGTGTAAGAAACCTCTGGGACAACTTTAAGCATACTGACATCTGAATTATGGGGGTGCCAGAAAAAGAGAACAAGATACTGAAAATCTATTTGAAGAAATAGTGACCCAAAACTTCCCCTACCTAGTGAAAGAAATAGACTTGCAAGTCCAGGAAGTGCAGAGAACCTCAAACAAAAGGAATCCAAAGAGGACCACACCAAGACATATCATAATTAAAATGCAAAGAGCAAATGACAAAGAGAATATTAAAAGCAGCAAGAGAAAAACAGTTAACTACAAGGGAGCACCCATACAATTGTCAGCTCATTTCTCAGCAGAAACTATGCAGGCCAGATGGGAATGGAAAGAAATATTCAAAGTGATGAATAGCAAGAACCTACAACCAAGATTACTCTTCCCAGCAAAGCTATCATTCAGAATTGAAGGGCAGATAAAGAGCTTCACAGATAAGAAAAAGCTAAAGGAGTTCACCACCACCAAACCAGAATTATATGAAATTCTGAAAGGCATTCTTTACGAAGAGGAAGAAGAAAAAGGTAAAGATAAAAATTATGAACAACAAATACATATCTATCAACAAGTGAATCTAAAAACCAAGGGAATAAAAAAATCTGAAGAACAGAATAAACTGGTGAATATAATAGACTCAAGGGCATAGAAAGGGAGTGGACTGACAATTCTTGGGGGAAAGGGACTGGGGAGTGCAGGAAGTGACTGAACAAAAAGCATACACCTATGGATGAGGACAGTAAGGGGAGGTAAAGGCAGAGGGTGGGTTAAGAACTCGGTGGAGGGCAGCTATGGCGCTAAAAAGAAGAAACAATTGTAATCTGAACAATAAAAATTTATTAAATTAAATAAAATGCCCTGAGCTGTCTGGCACCAGGTGATAATCCTATTCAGGTTTGGGGGGAGTGTCATTTAGCTGTTTCCAATAGGTAAACTACATACGTGGCTCACCCTTATTGAGCCTACTAAGTCCCATCAACCTTTGACGGAACTCTTGTAATTATTACATGCTGGAATTGGTTCTTGGTGCGCACACACACACACACACACACACACACACACACACATCATGAAGACAGTAAGGCAAATTTGAAAATCTCTGCTCTAGGGTTAACTTTACTCTTTTGGTTTTTTACTTTTTGTTTTTTACCTTGGGAAAAGCTTTTTAATATTCTCATGTATTGTTTTCTCCCTAAATCAGTAGTTTCATAATTAGATCAACTACTATTAAAAATCTGGAGGGTTGAGGTATACCCCTGAACTATCTGAATATGTTATCTATAAATAATAATAGAAGCTTGAACCTTCACCTTTTGAAGGCTTGGTCTTTTTTTTTTTTTCTTCTTTCAATTATATAACTTTTCAAATAAAATAAGTCCATGTTAAATTATATTTTACCTCCTTTCCAATTTAGTTGTATTTTCATTCCACAAAAGTTTTGTTTGATAATTTTGGGGAGTTAGATTGAAGAGAGACACTTTTAATTACTCTATCCACATTATAGGCTCACTTATTCATATATATAAATCACAAATGAAAATGATGGGCTTGAAGTATATAAAAGGCTAAGTCAAGGTGCCCTGCAAAATAAATTGCACACCTATGACATCCCCATATGTCAATATTATATATTGATACAGAGCATGAATAGACTTGTGTGTGTGTAATTCTTCATGTTTAGAATAATATGAGTTTAATTATGAGATTTCGTGGTTTCATACCTTCATAAATTTGTATGGAAAGTAAATTTTTAAAAATATTTCTTTGTTTTACTTCAGGTCCACAAAGATGATAATATTGGAGAAGATAAAGACAAAAAGGAAATCATCTCAGAAAAAGAGGAAACAAAACCACAGCAGGCAGGAAGTGTTTGTCCTCCACGAGGAGGATTGAATAAATGTATTACAAATGGTATGTAAAATAAAGAATGGCAATGGAGAGAAAATAAGAAATGTGTTTGATAAATATTAAAACACAAGCCTACAAAACCACTGTTTAATCTCCCAGATCAGGTTATCAGGTTTATTACAGTCAATATGTAAACAAAAAGAAAATTTTTCCTTGAATCTGTCAAACAAAATTGCTCAACAGATATATATTTTTATATTTTAATAATTTTTATTATTAAATTGTATAGATTAGAAATAACATTGACTATATTTTTTAAGGGAGAAGGATAGAGAGAAACATTAATCAGATGTCTACTGCACACAACCAAATGAGTATCGAGCCTACAACCCAGGCACGTGCCCTGAGTGGGAATCAAAACAGACCTCTAGGTTTATAGGTCAACACTCATCCACTGAGCCACACCAGCCAGGCCACATTTATTTTTAAATTAGCTAAAATGAACATTTTACTTCTGGCAATATTACAGTTCTTATTACATTAGGCTGCAATTTTTAAAACATATGTTGCCTTGTAAATAGTTATATAAAACTTGCTTTCACACTAACAGTTTAAAGTATCTCATTGCACCAAATATGTGTGAGAATTTCTTGATTTTCCCCCCCTAGATTTTCCATATGATTAAACTTAGAGATATTTTGACCTCCAGAAATAAAAAGCCTACAGAAAACAAAAATTATTTTAAAATAAGCAATTGAAGTTTTAAACCTAAAATTTCTTATTTGTTGCTTTGTAACTTTAAACTTTTTAAAATATATTTTATTGATTTTCCACAGAGAGTAAGGGAGAGAGATAGAGAGCTAGAAACGTCGATGAGAGAGAAACATCAACTAGCTGCCTCCTGCACACCCCCCACCAGGGATGTGCCCATAACCAATGTACATGCCCTTGACTGGAATCGAGCCTGGGACCTTTCAGTCCTCAGATTGACACTCTCCACTGAGCCAAACCTATTTCGGCACATAACTTTAAACTTTTAAAAGAAAATTTTATTAATTGGTCTTTCATTAGTAAAAGTTGCTTTTTAATTAACATTAGTATTTTTAAGGTCCTGAATCTAAACTAAACTAGAATATCTGCCAGTGTAAGTGATTAGACTTCTTTGTAAATATAATTTCTGCTTATAGTTCTTACCTGCATGTTTCCATGATTCTATTTAATGGGCAGTTTCTATAGAGCAGTTTTTAGGAATAGGGCCAGGGCCTATAAAGGGAGAAAAATATATTGGTCATCAAAGGTTTTCCCTTGAGATTGAGGGCTGCAGTTCTCTCATGAAATAACTGAGGAGTTTTATAACAATAGTATTGAAACTACAAACTTATTTAGATCTAAAACCCACTTCCTCCTTTGTTGTCTTTGATTTTGCAATTTTAGAGAAATTTATAGGAAAATGTGCTTCCATGTTTTTGGGGGGGAGGTTGTATATTCTTATACTTCAATTTCTCTCTCTCTCTCTCTCTCTCTCTCACACACACACACACACACACACACACACACACACACACACTGCATTCATACTAAAGAAACCCTCAAAACAGCATGTACTCTGGATAATAGAAATAGAGCTTCAATTCCTCTATAAATCATCTTAGTTCATTAATCCCACAGGGTATATAAATCAGTTTACATAAGAAATCTAAACTCTAAACCACATGCAGAAATTAGTCTCATCACTTTTAATCACACTGTTTATATCCTATACTGATACTGGGGAAGTGGCTTGCCTAATCCCCAAAAATGGATATTCTATAGCAATAGGTTTAGGTTTTAGGCTGTTTTAGTTTACTAAGTTCACTTATTTTTATGAAGCTATTTTCCCTTTAAATAAATGAAAGTAAAAGTTTTATACATCCAACTATCAGTCTTAGAGTCAGGCTTTCTGCATTAAAATCTTATAATCAGTTTTATGAAGAAGAAGTCTTAGATGTTTAGAACTCAAAAGTAATATCTCAGACCCTTCCAGATTGTGGCCCAGCTTCATCACTCCATCCAAAAAACAAATAAAATGTTGAAAACACTGAAAATTGACAACCTTTAATTTCATCAAAGAAGTGAGGTCACAGGGCAAATTACTGCTCCTGTAACCAAATATTGGAGAGAGGAAGGTGCATACAGAGAATCATAACAGAGAAGACACCTCTGTGGGAACCAGTAACAAAGCAGGAAAACCAAAATTATAATGGAAAATTTGCTGTAGGCTCAGTGTGAGCAAGTCTAAGTGTTAAAACTCCAGAGGGAATCTAGTCATGGTGTGAGAAGACACACTTCTGTCCAGGAGCCATCTGGCAAGGGCAGGGGATAAAGTAACTACAATGAAATACACCACAGCATTCTATTCTTCTCAAGACCTGTCCACAATAGAAAGTATTTTATCAGTCCCTAACCTATGGGAGTTTTATCAGAGCTCACCCTATCTGGGAGAAAAGAAATACCCTCTAGCCATCCTGTATAATCTATGAGGATAGAAAAGACCTGAGAGGCACTAGTGAAGTTGACAGTCTGAGGACACAGGCACGCTAAAAGACAGACCTAATTCTAGGGTCACAGCACTCTTTCTCTCCCACCACACTTTACCACCATATACAAAAGGTACCCAGGACATCATGTTAACATTTAAACAAAAATACATATAATACATTAAAGGGAAAATAACAACTTTGAAGAGACCCAGACACAGTCATGGCAGGGATATTGGACTTACAAGACCATGAATTCAAAACAACTATGACTTACATACTAAGGGTTCCAATGGCAATGTAGACATGTAAAATTAGATTAGTAATGTAAGCAGAGAGATGGAAATTCTAAGAAAGACTCAGAAATGCTAGAAATTAAAAACACTGAACAAATGAAGAATGCATTTGATGGCTTCATTAGTAGAATGTACACAGCCGAGGAAAGGATCTCTGAACTTGGGGATATATTAATAAAAACTTACAAAACTTTGATGCTAAGAGGAAAAAGAAACAGACTATCCAAGAACTGTCGGACAATTATAAAACATATACTTGTAATGGGAATACACAAAGGAGAAGAAAGACAAAAAGTAACAGAGGATCTTTGCAGGAATAATTTTCTCCAAATTAGTGTCAGATAGCAAATAACAGATCCAGAAAGCTCAGAGAACATGAAGCAGGGTAAATGATAAAAATTGACATCTAGGAATATTTAAACTGTAGAAAATCAAAGATAAAATATAAATCTTGAAAGAAGTCAGAAGAAAAAAACACTTGACCTATAAAGAGGAAATGTTAAGAATCATATCTGACTTATCCTCAGAAATCAGTTAAGCAAAAAGAGTGGACTGAAATATTAAAGTATTAGGACAATAAAACCACACTAAGCATAGAATTCTTTATTCTATGAAATTATCTTTCAAAAGTGAAAGAGAGCCCGATCTGGTTTGGCTCAGTGGATAAGAGTTTTGGCCTGTAGACTAAAAGTTCCCAGGTTCGATTCTGGTTTAGGGCACATGCCAGGGTTGTGGGCTTGATCCCCAGTAGGAGGCATGCAGGAGACGGCCGATCAATGATTTTCTCTCATCATTGATATTTCTATCTCTCTTCCTCTCCCTTCCTCTCTGAAATCAATAAAAATACATATTTTAAAAAGTGAAAGAGAAATGACAACTTTCTCAGACCAACAAAAATTGAATTTATTGCCTTGTAAAAATACTAAAAGTTCTTCAGAAATAAGAAAATGATATTGATTGCTCAGAAATTCAGATCTACATAAGATGGAAGATCATGCCCTAGTGGTTTGGCTCAATGGATAGAGTGTCAGCCTGTGGACTGAAGAGTCCCAGGTTCTCTTCTGGTTAAGGGCATATTCTCAGGTTGTGGGCTCGATCCCCAGTTGGGGGCATGCAGGAAACAGCCAGTCAGTGATTCCTTCTCATCATTGATGTTTCTATCTCTCTCTCCCTCTCCCTTCCTATCTGAAATCAATAAAAATGTTTGTTTAAAAAGTAAGAAAATCACCAGAGAAGGAATAAATGAAGATTTTAAAAGTTTTATTTTTATATTGTTAAATGATCAGATAGCAGTTTGTCCCAAATAATAGCAAAATATATTCACTGATTATAGCTAATGCACAAGTGAAATGAATAATACAATGATACAACAAACAGAAATATCCCAGAGAAGAGTTCTTGGGGACTGTGCTGAGGGGCCATTTGATCCCGGAAACTAATTCAGAAATATCACCACATAAAGGCAGTGTCAGAAATAGATGCTTTTATTTGGAAACAGCCTAGATGCCCATCAACAGATGATTGGATCAAAAACTATGGTACATCTACACAATGGAATACTATGCTGCCATAAAAAAGAAGGAATTCTTATCATTTGCAGCAACCTGGATGGAATTGGACAACATCAAGCTGAGTGAAATAAGCCAGTCAATGAAAGAGAAACACCACATAACCTCACTCATTTATGAATAATAAAGAACATTATAAACTGATGAACAAAAAGATAGGTACAGAGACAGTAAAGCAACAGACTGTCAAATTACAACGGGGAGGATAGGAAGATATGGGGGGAGATAAGAGATCAACCGAAGGACTTGTATGCATGCATATAAGCCAAACCAATGGAAGAAAAACTCTGAGGAGGGAGGGCATGTATAGAAGTGGGGGCGGGGGGGAAGCAATGGAAAGATATGTACACATATAATACCTTAATAAAAATAAAAGTAAATAAAAATCTGCAAGGCTAATTTAAAAAAATAAAGGAAAGAAATAGATGCTTTTGTATATACAACTAAAAGTAGGCAGATAAACAAAAGAGATAGTGTGCTCCTGCCTAGCTGACACCAAGGCTGTGGCATCTGATACAGAGGAGTGGTGGATCACTGGGAATTTCAACATAGTGCTGACTATCTAGAAGGAAGCTGAGACGTGGCAGACAAAACAGTAGAGAGGGGTCTTAGACCAGCCCCCATGGGACATTAAATCACCGGAAAAGGAAGTAAGTGAAATGGAGGCAAGCAGTTTGTCAGAGAAAGAATTCAAAGCCATGGTCATTAGGATGCTGAAAAGGATGGAGGACAAATTTAACAATGTGTAAGAATCAAGAAGAAATGAAGAACTAAGGAGAAGTGAAAAATGAAGAACACAATAAAAGCATCCACAGTAGACTAGAAGCTGAGGACTGCATCACCAGGCTAGAAGACAAGATAGAAAAAACACCCAAGCAAGCAACAACTGGAGACAACACTTAAAAAACAGGAGGAGAGCATAAGAGAGCTCTGGGACAACACAAAATGAAACATCCACATATTAGGGGTACAAGGAAGAGAGGAAACAGAGCAAGGAATAGAAAACCTGTTTGAAGAAATAATGACAGCAAACGTCCCTAATATTGGGAAGAAAAAAAGTCACACAAGTCCGAGAAGCTCACAGAGTCCCATAAAAATAAAATAAAAAGACCAACACCAAGAAACATCATAATTTAATTGGCAAACATCAATGACAAAGTACGAATCTTAAAGGCTGCCAGCAAGAGACAAAAAGTTACCTACAAGGAATCTCCCATTAGACTATCAACTTATTTTTTAAGAGAAACACATCAGGCCAGAAGGGAATGGAATGAAATATACAAAGTGATACAAAGCAAGGCCTGAATCCAAGAATACTATACTCAACAAGCCTATCATTCAAAATTGAAGATGTAATCAGGAACTATGCAGGCAAAAAAAGGGCTAAGGGAGTTTATTACCACCAAACCAGCAATACAAGAAATGCTAAAGGATCTTCTGTATAAAGAAGAAATAGGAAGTGACGAAGGAACACAGGCACAAAGAATTAAAACGGCAACAAACAAGTACCTATCCTATATAATAAAACCCAAAAATGTAAATCAACCGAATGGCCGAACAACCAGTGGGACAACCAGTCAAATGACCTGTCACTATGATGCACACTGACCACATGGGGGCAGACACACAATGCAGGAACTTCCCCCAGCCCGTAGTCCCCAGGTCAGCCAAGGAAGGTGCTATCTGGGGCCCCCAATCACCCCAATGGTCGCCCCACAGTGCAAGACAACTGGTGGAGGCAGTGGGAGGCGGGGCTGGCGAGCAGGCAGTGCCAGACTGGCCAAGGCAGGTACCAGAGGTTGCCCCTCGATTGCCTTACCAGTCTCCCCACAGGTTGGCGCTGATCACTGGCCAGGGCTAGGGTCCCTACCTGTGCATGAATTTTGTGCACCAGGTCTCTATTCAATAATGACCTTACATGTAAACATGCTCCAATCAAAAGACATAGAGTAGTTGAATGGATAAGAAAACATGACCCCATATATCTGCCGTCTACAAGAGACCCACGTCAGAACAACAGACTTGCACAGACTGATAATGAAAGGATAGAAAACAATTTTTTCAGGTGAATGAAAATAAAAAAAAAGCTGGGGTAATAATATTTATAGCTGATAAATTAGACCTCAAAGTGAAGGCCATACATAACAAGAGATAAGGAAGGCCACTTCATAATACTAAAGGGAGCAATTCAGCAAGAGGATATGACTGATAAACATATGTGCACCCAATGCAGGAGCACCCAAATACATTAGAAAAACTTCTGGAATATACCAAGGGAGAGATTGACAGCAATTGAGTCATATTAGGGGACTTTAATACCCCACTGACACTACTGTTTAAGTCATCTAAACAAAAAACCAGCAAAGAAATATCCTAAATAATTCCCTAGATCACATCTTAAGAACATTTCACCCCAAAGCTATAGAATATACATTCTTCTCAAGTGCACACAGAGCATTTTCAAAGATAGACCACATATTAGGATACAAAGTCTCTTCAAATTCAAGAAGATAAAAATCAAATACTTAGAGGCTCAATAGTATGCTATTAAACAATGACTGGGTTACCAAAGATAGATAGATAGATAGATAGATAGATAGATAGATAGGTATATATATCATCCTGGTAACAAACGACAGTGAAAACAATAATCCAAAGTCTGTGGGACACATGAAAGCAGTCTTGAGAGGGAAGTTCATAGCTCTACAGTTCTACCTTGAAAAAGAAGAAAAAATAATAAATTATCTAGCTCAACAATTCTAAGAATTAGTAAGAGAGCAGCAAGAAAAGCCACACTAAGCAGAAGGAAATAATAAAGATTATTTATAAGTAAATATTATTTATTACTTATAATAAATAAGATCAGAGTGGAAATAAATGACATAGAGACCAAAAGACAATACAAAAGATCAATCAGACCAAGAGCTTGTCCTTTGAAAGGATAAAAAAGATTGATGAACCTCTAGCCAGGCTCACCAAGAAGCAAAGAGAGGATTTAAATAAAATCAGAAGTGAAATAAGTGAAGTAATAACCAACCCCCATGTAAATACATAGATTATCAAAAAAATACTATGAACAATTCTATTACAACAAACTGGACAACCTAGACGAAATGGACATATTCATAGAAAATACAAGCTTCCAAAACTCAATCAGGAAAAATAAAAAAACCTTAATAGGTTGATAACTACCGAAGAAATTGAAGCAATAATCAAAAACCTTCTGACAAACAAAAGCCTGGGACCAGATGGCTTCACAGGGGAGTTTTGCAAAGCAAACAAGAACTAAAGTTGGTTTTCCTCAGACTATTCCAAAAAAAATTCAAGAGGAAAGCACACTTCTAAGCTCTTTATAAAGCGAGCATTACACTAATTACAAAAGCAGATAAAGACATCACAAAGAAAGAACTTCAGGCCAGTATCCTTGATGAATATAGATGCTGAAATTCTCAACAAAATTCTAGCAAATAGGATCCAGCAGTATATTAGAAAGATCATACACCATGACCAAGTATGACTCTGTGGATGCAAGCATGGTACAATATCCGCTAATCAATAAATGTGATACATTGCATAAACAAATAGAGCAACCAAAATCACATAATCCTATCAATTGATGCAGAAAAAGCATTTGACAAAATCCAACACCCTTTCTTGATAAAAACTCTCAGCAAAGTGGGAGTAGAGGGATCATATCTCAACGTAATAAGCTTTATATGTCAAACCTACAGCCAACATATGAAATGGGTAAAAACTTGTGCCATGCTAACATAGCCAAGGGTTCGGCGAGCCTGAGTGACGAAGGATGGAGAAATAATAGACAAAGAGAAAACGCTGGGTCTAGGACAGGGGTGGGCAAACTTTTTGACTCGAGGGCCACAATGGGTTCTTAAACTGGACCAGAGGGCCGGAACAAAAGCATGGATGGAGTATTTGTGTGAACTAATATAAATTCAAAGTAAACATCATTACATAAAAGGGTACAGTCTTTTTTTTTTATTTCAATAGTTTTATTCATTTCAAACATTTTCACAAGAAGAATGTAAACACTAATTATAATTTGAAACTTCAAAAAATGGAGAAATCATAACACAATAACATGCCTTATATTGAAGATGGCAAAGGCAAAATAAAATTGTCTAACACAGGAAATGTACAAAAGCCTTTCAAATTAAACTTAAATATAATAAAATAATTTAAAACAAATAGAAAAGAACAAAATGTGTAAACAGTAAATTAAACATTTTCTTTAGTGCAACTTCCAAATTTTGCCCAGGACATAGATGTAGATGGCAATGTAGATTAGGTTGAAAGGTTTTTGGTCTTTAAAACATCAACTTCAGTGGGAACAGTGTTGTTGGTCTCCTTTTTTAGCTAATGCATCAAAGTCTGGAGTTAGTTTTGTTGTGGCTATTCTCAGGATAGATCTGAGGTGTTCGTCAGGTAAGCTGGATCTGTGAGGGGCTTTGTTGATGTTCATGACGCTAAATGTCTGCTTACAAACATATGTTGACCCAAACAGCACCAGTATCTTCTGTGCCATCCTCCGGGTGTTTGGAAAAGTGGCTTCATTAAGTGAAGCATAAAAGTCTCTTAATTCAAGAGAGCTGAATTTCTCCTTTAGGACAGTCAGACTGAATATCGATGAGTTCCAGTTGCACCTCTCCTGGTGCTGTTTCAGGGTTTTGTGACAAAGGACAGGCCACCAGTTGAAGTGACTGGTCAATTTTTTTCAACATCAGAAAACCGACGACAGAATTCTGCATGCAGGTACCTGCACCAAGAATCAAGCATCAGAGTCTCTATAGCTTTGTGTGTCCTGGCGCTGAGATCAGGGTCCCTGTGTGCACATGCACCAATAATTGTAGTCACTGGCTTTTAGTGTGAACACACTGTGAGTCAGGGATCCCAGGCACACACAATAAGAAACAGACTCAAGTCACTGGTACTTAATCCTGCCTCCTGCCTGGAGAATCGGAGTCCTGGTCAGCTTGGGGGACTGGGTTGCACAGTAGCACTGTGTCAGCAGGAGGTCCACCCCTGCTCTGCAGAAAACAAACTTCCATGTATGCTTGCCCAGAATCGAAGTCAGGTGGCACTGCCACCATGCATGGGCTTAAGATTTGGTCCCTGAATTGTGTTGCAGAGAACAGATTCCCAGTGTCTGCATGCTTCCAGGCTCAAATTCCCTTGGTTGCACTGCAGTCCGTGCGAGGAGCAGGTCTATCATTTACTATGGCACTGCCCATAAGCCTGGGGAGGAGGATAGGCTCTGTGACACAAAGAAATCTGTGGCCGGGGTGTCTAGATTCTTGGTGTCTGTGAGTCTGCAGCTGTGGTCACAGGTCTCTGTCCCCAGTGGCTGTAGGGTCTTGGTTTGCATCTGAGACCAGACTGGGTGGTACTAAGGCCAGGATCATAGTCTCAATCAGCTTTGTTTATCAAGTGCCCATGCTGGCCGCCCTGAGTATCTGCATTGGGAGCAGGGCTCCGCCGTCCAAGACTGCCCAGTTTAGCAGTCCCTTGGAAGACCTGCAGAATCTAACTGTCCCTAGCTCATACATACACACACCACACACATCCACACACTCTTCTATCACTCCCTCACTCTCTCACACTATCTCTTCCCCTACCTTACTGCCTTTTGCCATCTTCTCTATCTTTTTTTTTAATATATTTTATTGATATTTTATAGAGAGGAAGGGAGAGAGATAGAGAGCTAGAAACGTCAATGAGAGAGAAACATCGACCAGATGCCTCTTGCACACCCCCTACTGGGGATGTGCCCGCAACCAATGTACATGCCCTTGACCGGAATCGAACCCGGGACCTTTCAGTCCGCAGACTGATGCTCTACCACTGAGTCAAACCGGTTTCAGCATCTTCTCTATCTTGATAAATTTCTTATCTCCATTTCATTTAGCTCTTCTGGAGAAATCTTTTGTTCTTTCATTTGGGGCTTTTTTTTTTTTTTTTTTTTAATATGGAATCCCAGCCAACCCTCTCTGCCTCTGTCCTTTCTACCAATCTTTATCCATCTCCACTTTCCGTCCTTGGTTATCAGGTTCCCTCCAGCTAGTCTTCAGTTGATTGTTCAGGATGATTTTTCTATATTTTAGTTGTAATTACAGTTTGGTACTAGGAGAATTTCAGTGTAGCTTCTACTTAATCTGTTAACATTTTTCTATCTCTGTAAGTTTTTATTTTAATTTCAGCTTCAGTGGGACTTTATGTTTGTGCTTTAATGCATCTGAAATCAGTAGTGTTTATTAGAGTTATTTTGAACTAGCATCTACTAACTGCCCTGGGGATAGTTCCATGGAAAGATGCTTTTTATGGTAGGCTTAGGGTTTGGAGGCTCCAAAACCATGCAAATCATATAAATTTCTGCTTAAACTAAGTTATTTGAGACCAATTTATATATGGATTTTCAGAGGTTATTTTGCCTCTCAGAGATCAGTGAAAACAAACTGCCTTTTCTTTTCTCTTTGTCAGTAGAATGACATTTTCTGGTCTGTTCTTTTAGTAAGAATTCAATCCTTCAAGTGTTCAGTTTTGTGGAGTAAGAAATGGTCAGAGGGGAGAGCATAAGAATCTCAGTTCTGCCAAAACCAGTTTGGCTCAGCAGATAGAGCGTTGGCCTGCGGACTGAAAGGTCCCAGGTTCGATTCCGGTCAAGGGCATGTACCTTGGTTGTGGGCACAATCCCCAGTAGGGGGTGTGCAAGAGGCAGCTGGTCGATGTTTCTCTCTCATCGATGTTTCTAACTCTCTATCCCTTTCTCTTCCTCTCTGTAAACACTCAATAAAATATATATTTTTTAAAGAACCTCAGTTCTGACTTCCTGCTTTTAATTTGTCAAAATCCTCCTCTTTTACCCTTGGCAATACTATGAAGCCAAAATGCCATTACATAAGCTGTTTAAAGAACCTGAAAAAACACTAGAAACTATGATTCCTAGTAAATGACTATAGTCATTTAATTTATAGATGGCAATTTATAGTCATCTATACTTTATAAAAAATCTAAGCCATTAGTGATAAAAGAAATGCAAATTAAAAATGACAGTGAGATACCACCTCATACCTGTTAGAATGGCTATCTTATATAACAGAGGTAATATGCAAATTGATTGTCATGCACTTGCCCAAGATGGCCGCCCCCAGTGGTCACAAGATGGCCAGCAGGGAAGGGCAATTATGGGCGATCAGGCCAGCAGGGGAGGGCAGTTAGGGGTGACCAGGCTGGCAGGGGAGAGCAGTTGGGGGCAACTGGGCCTGTAGGGGAGAGAGGGTAGTTGGGGGTGACCAGGCCTTCAGGGGAGGGCAGTAGGGAATAACCAGGCCTGCAGGTAAAGGCATTTGAGGTCAACCATGCTGGCAGGAGAGGGCAATTAGGGGTGACCAGGCCGGCAGGGGAGGGCAGTTGGGAGAGACCAGGCCTGCAGGGGAGGGCAGCAGGGATCAGGCCTAAACTGGTAGTCGGACATCCCCGAGTGGTCCCAGATTGGAGAGAGTGCAGGCTGAGCTGAGGGACACTCCCTTCCCCAGTGCATGAATTTCGTGCACTGGGCCTCTAGTCATAAATCAACAAACAATAAGTACTGGTGAGGAGAAAAAGGAACCCTAGTACACTGTTGGTGGGAAAGCAGACTGGTGTAGCCACTATCGAAAACAGTATGGAGCTACCTCAAAAATTAAAAATAGAATGTCTTATGACCCAGCAGTTCCACTTCTGGGAATATATGCAAAGAAACATGAAACACTAATTAGAAAGAATATATATACCTCTATGTTCATAGCAGCATTATTTACAATAGTCCAGATTTGGAAGCAGCCCAAGAGCCCATTAGTAGATGAGTGGCTGAAAAAATCATGCTACAGGAGACAAAATGGTGGCAGATCAGATGGACCTGTTCTGAACCTAGTCCCAGAGCAGATAGAAGGAGCGCCTGAGAATCTATCAGGAAGTGTTAGTTGGCAAGCTGAGCAGTGGCAGAGCTCTAGGAGAAGATAGGGGGAGTCTGCTGGACAGGATTTCCTGACCAGACAGACCGCTCTGCAGCAGGAACTTCTCCCAGACCTACGGGCTCAGAAGGAAAACTTCGCCATCTTACAAAGAAAAGAGGATCTTACCTGAGGCCTGAAAAGCCCACAACAGTGGAGCCCACCGACAGTTGTGATGCCCCAATCTGCGCAAAGATGTGGATTCAAGGAAATTCTTCAATCATCCACAGAAAGGTCAGAGTTTGCCTGGGATAACGTGGGGTTTCTGGGTTCCTCCTGTGGCCGCGGCGCCTGTACTTGCTGTACAACCAGAGTGGATGCAGCAGCTGTGTGGCCAGAGCAGCAGGTTCCGAAAGAGGCAGAGGCCCCAGAGAGAATCGGGCGCTGCAAGACCCAGTACCAGGTTTGTGTGATCTTCCCAAAAATCGGGACTTTTTTTAAAAAAACACCAAGGGGTGTGGGACAAATTGTTAAGAATCTGGATTATCCTGTCATAAGCAGAACATCTGGAAACCTTGGTGCAGACCCATCCTGTGCCTGTTCCCCTTCGCCCCCTGGCTTTTGAGCAACGGAGAAAGACTGCCCAGTTTGGCATATCCTGTGAGTCTGCAAGGGGAAATTGCCTTCCTGGAAACAGGGGATCTGAACAGGAGCCACCACCGAGGCACCATAGAGAGTGCCATAGAGAAAGAAAGAAGGGAAGATGGGGAAGTCAATCCAGAAACACTGCCACCTAGGGGCTGATATACAAACTGACTTTTTTTTTTTTTTTTACTACTTTTAATTAATCAAAAATAAATGGAAGAAATAGCCTACTTAAATTAAGGTCTAACTTACAAAACTGAGGTGAAGTGGAATGCAGGGAACTGCAATACTGTTTGGACCGAGAAACAGGCGTGCAAATAGAAAAACAGAGGAAGTGAATGACCACTACTACACATTTTTATGGTAATTTTTCTATATTTTGTATTATTTTCATTTTTTACATCTTTTATTTCATTTTCATTTTTTTACATCCTTTACTTATGAAATGATTTTTTTCTTTTTTCCTCACTTGATGTTACCTCTTCAATATTACATTTTTTCATTTCAATCATCATTATTAATGCTATTTTGCACTTTTTGTTTCCTTTTTCTTTTTCTTTTTTTAAAGTACCATTTTATTTTCTCTTTATTTTATACTGAGATTAGTCTTCATTCTAGTTACATCCCTACTATACCATTGTTCAACCTTATCTCAACTCAACCTTTAGACCATCACTCTATTACTAACCTATCCCCTTTTCATCTCCTGTTTATCTTAACTCTTTCCTGCTTTAGTTTATCCCTTTTCTTTCTATACACCCCTCGCTAAAATTCTCACCCTACTTTATATACCTAGTTTCTAACCCCCTGATCCAAGTGCATAAATACCACACTCTTCGCTATATTAACTAGTAAAAACAAAACAAAAAATTAAAAAACAACTGTTTTCCTCTCTGTCCTTATGTTGTTTGCATGAATGTTGATTATATTGAATTTTTATGCTTTTAAGTGAGATTGATATGCTTATACTTTTGTTGTTAATGTTGCTTAGTATTTTGTAATTGCTTTGTTCTTATATGTTTTTTACTTCTGTTTATCCTAGACTTCCTTGATATAAGTGGATATTGTATTGTTGCTGGAATTTGCTGGGATTAGTGGTTGTGATATTGGAATTTTCTCCACATATATATAGTTTGTTCCCCTTTTCTCTCTTAGTCTGCTTCTTGTCTCTCTCTCTCTCTCTCTCTCTCTCTCTCTCTCTCTCTCTCTCTCTCTCTTTTTCCTGTTACCCAATTTCATTTTGGCACTACTTTTTTTTCTCTTTTGTCTTTATTTTTATTTATCCCTCTTTTTTCAATCTCTCTCTCTCTCTCTCTCTCTCTCTCTCTCTCTCTCTCTCTCTCTTAACCTTTTCTCTTTCCTTCCTCTCCCCTAATTTGCCTTTCTCTAGTGGTCACCTCTATTAGATGTTCTTTATATCTCAAATATATTCCTGTTCAGTGCGTTTTGTGTTGTACCTGGTAGTTTTGTATTGTGTGCCTTTAAATCAACGCAGGAGAAAGAGAATTACATAACCAGACATCCTGAAAAGAGAAACCTTGGGGAGACCAAAAAAAAAAAAAAAAAGAAAAGAAAGAAAGAAAAACAGACCACAAATGAAAGAAAAGGGGGCATCACCAGAAAAGGAAGGAAATGAGTTAGAGGCAAGCAACCTACCAGAGCAAGAATTAAGAGTAATGATCATAAGATGGCTAAAAAGAATGAAAGACAAATTTGACAATATGAGTAAGACCCAAGAGGAAATGAAGAAGAACCAAGAAGAAATGAAGATGACCAAAGAAGAAATGAAAAATGACATCACTACTATGAAGAACTAAAAAGAAAGCATCAAGAGTAGACTATAAGAAGCAGAGGACCGAATCAGTGAGCTAGAAGACAAGATGGAAAAAAAATACCCAATTAGAGCAGCTTCTAGAAAGAAAAATTAAAAAACAGGAGGAAAGCTTATGGCAGCTTTGGAACAATAAAAAACAAAACAATATTAGAATAATAGGGGTTTCAGAAGGAAAGGAAACTGAGGAAGACATGGAAAATGTACTTCAAGAAATAATGACAGGCCGAAACCGGTTTTGCTCAGTGGTAGAGCATCGGTCTGCGGACTGAACGGTCCCAGGTTCGATTCCAGTCAAGGGCATGTACATTGGTTGCGGGCACATCCCTGGTAGGAGGTGTGCAAGAGGCGGCTGGTCGATGTTTCTCTCTCGTCGACCTCTCCGTAAAATATCAATAAAATATATTTTTTTTAAAAAGAAATAATGACAGAAAACTTTCCTGAGATAGAGAAGAAAAAACCCACACAAATACAAGATGCTTGCAGAGTCCCAAGCAAAATGAACCCCAAAAGACCAACAATAAAGCATATTATAATTAAACTGGCCAACACCAACAACAAAGTAAGAATCTTAAAAGCAGCGAGAGACAGACAGAAAGTTACATATAAAGGAACCCCCATCAGACTAGCAACTGATTTCTCAATGGAAACTCATCAGGCCAGAAGGGAATGGGATGAAATATACAAAGTCATGCAAAGGAAGGGTCTGAATCCAAGAATACTGTACCCAGCAAGGTTATCAATCAAAATTGAAGGAGAAATCAGGAGCTTCACAGACAAAAAAAAAAGGCTAAAGGAAATTATCTCCACCAAACCAGCAATGCAAGAAATGCTAAAGAGTCTACTGTAAAAATAAAGGAATAGGAAGCAAAGAAGGAAGACAGGGGTACAGAATTAAAAATGTCGCCAAATACCTACCTATCAATAATAACTTCAAATGTAAATGGTTTAAATGCTCCAATCAAGAAACATAGGGTAACAGATTGGATAAAAAAAAACAAGACCCATATATCTGCTGTCTACAAGAAACCTATTTCAGAAAAAAAAGATGCATACAGACTGAGGGTGAAGGGATGGAAAAAGGTTTTCCAAGCAAACAGAAATGAAAAAAAGGCTAGGGTAGCAATACTTAAATCTGACAAATTAGATCTCAGAGTGAAGGACATAACAAGAGATAATGAAGGCCACTTCATAATATTAACGGGAGAAATCCAACAAGAAGAAATAACCGTGGTAAACATATATGCACCCAATGCGGGAGCACCCAGATACTTACAAAAAACTACTGGAGGACATTAAGGGAGAGATTAATAGTAATACAATCATAGTAGGCGATTTTAATATCCCACTGTCACCTTTGGACAAATCATCTAAACAAAAAGTTAGCAAAGAAACATCAACGCTAAATGACACACTAGACCAGATGGAATTAATCGACATCTTCAGAACATTCCACCCCAAAGCCACAGAATATACATTCTTCTCAAGTGCACATGGGTCATTTTCAAAAATAGACCACATGTTGGGACATAGACAAAGTCTCTTCAAATTCAAGAAGATAGAAATCATATCAAGCATCTTCTCAGATCATAGTGGCATAAAATTGGAAATCACTAACAATAAAAATAATCCAAAGAAATCAAACACATGAAGACTGAATAGCATGCTATTGAACAAGGACTGGGTTATCAGAGAAATACAGGAAGAAATTTAAAACATCCTGGCAACAAATGACAATGAAAACAAAACAATCCAAAATCTATGGGACACAGCAAAAGCAATCTTTAAAGGGAAGTTCATATCTCTGCAAGCCTTTTGTAAAAGACAAGAAAAAATGATAACAAATTATCTAATGCTACAACGCAAAGAGTTAGAAAAAGAGCAAAAAGAAAAGCCCAGTGTAAACAGAAGGAAAGAAATAACAAAAATCAGAGTGGTGATAAACGACATAGAGACCAAAGAAACAATGCATAAGATCAACAAAACCAAGAGCTGGTTCTTTGAAAGAATGAACAAGATTGATGAACTTCTAGCCAGGTAACCAAGAAACAAAGAGAGAGGACCCAAATAAACAAAATCAGAAATGAAAGAGGTTAAATAATAACAAACCCCACCGAAACACAAAGGATTGTTACAAAATACTACGAACAATACTATTCCAACAAACTGGACAACCTGGAGGAAATGGACATATTCCTAGAAAAATACAACCTTCCAAAACTCAATCAGGAAGAATCCAAAAACCTCAATAGACCACTAACTTGGGAAGAAATTAAAGCAGTCATCAAAAAGCTTCCAGCAAACAAAAGCCCAGGGCCAGTGGCTTCACAAGAGAATTTTACCAAACATTCAAGGAAGAACTAAAACCTATCCTCCTAAGACTATTCCAAAAAATTCAATGGAAGGAACACTTCCAAACTCCTTCTATGAAGCCAGCATCACCCTAATACCAAAACCAAATAAAGACACCACAATGAAAGAGAATTACAGGCCAATATCCTTCATGAACATAGATGCCAAAATCCTTAACAAAATTCTAGCAAATCAGCTCCAACAGAACATCAGAAAGATCATACACCATGACCAAGTAGGATTTATTCCCCGAATACAAGGATGTTACAATATCTGCAAATCAATAAACGTGATACATCACATAAAAAAACTGAAAGTTAAAAATCATATAGTCATATCAATTGATTCAGAAAAAGCATTTGATAAAATCCAACACCCTTTCCTGATAAAAACTCAACAAGATGGAACTACAAGGATCATACCTCAACATAATAAAAGCTATATATGATAAACCCACAGCAAACATCATACTCAATGGGCAAAAACTAAAACCATTCCCTCAAAGAACAGGAACAATACAAGGAAACCCACTCTTACCATTCCTGTTTGACATAGTACTGGAAGTACTAGCCATTGCAATTAGACAAGAAGAGGAAATAAAAGCCATCAAGATTGGAAAAGAAGAAGTAAAGTTGTCCCTATTTGCAGATGACATGATATTGTACATAAAAAAAAACCAAAAGACTCCATCAAAAAACAGACTTAATAAATGAATTTGGCAATGTAGCAGGATACAAAATAACACCAAGAAATCTATGGCCTTTCTATACACCAATAGTGAATTTACGAAACAGAGACTAAAAAAGCAATCCCATTTACCATTGCACCAAAAAATTAAGATACCTAGGAATAAACTTAACTAAGGTGGTAAAAGACCTATATGCTGAAAACTACATGACACTGATAAAAGAGATAGAGGAAGATGTAAACAGATGGAAGAACATACCATGTTCATGGATTGGTAGAATGAACATCATCAAAATGTCCATACTTCCCAAAGCAATTTATATGTTCAATGCACTCCCTATTAAAATACCAACGACATACTTCACAGACCTAGAAAAGACTCTCCAAAAGTTCATTTGGAACAATAAAAGACCCCGAATAGCCGCAGCAATCTTGAGAAAGAAGAGTAAAGTAGGAGGGATCTCAATACCAGATTTCAAGCTGTATTTCAAAGCCACTGTTCTCAAAACAGCCTGGTACTGGCACAAGAACAGATATATAGATCAATGGAATAGATTAGAGAATCCAGATATCAACCCAAATCAATATGCTCAATTAATATTTGACAAAGGAGGCACAAGCATACAATGGAGTTAAGACAGTCTCTTCAATAAATGGTGTTCGGAAAATTGGACAGATACATGCAAAAGAATGAAACTAGATCACCAACTTACTCCATACACAAATATAAACTCAAAATGGATACATGACTTAAATGTAAGACGGGAAACCATAAAAATACTAGAGGCATCCACAGGCAGCAAAATCTCAGACTTATGCCTAAAGAACTTCTTCACTGATACTAACCCTAGGGTAATGGAAGCTAAAGAGAAAATGAACAAATGGGACTACATCAAAATAAAAAGCTTTTTTACATCAAAAGAAACCATCAACAAAACAAGAAGTCCCACAGTATGGGAGAACATATTTGCAAATGATATCACTGATAAAGGTTTAATCTCCAACATCTACAGTCAGCTTATACAACTCAATAAAAGGAAAATAAATGAGCCAATTAAAAAATGGGAAATGCACCTAAATAGGATCCTCTCAAAAGAAGACAGAACAAAGGCCAAGAGGTGCATGAAAACATGCTCAAAGTCACTAATTATCTGAGAGATGCAAATGAAAACAACAATGTGGTACCATCTCACCCCTGTCAGAATGGCCAACATCAACAAAACAACAAACGACAAATGTTGGCGAGGTTGTGGAGAAAAAGCAACCCTGGTGCACTGCTGGTGGGATTGCAGGTTGGTGCAACCACTGTGGAGAACAGTATGGAGCTTCCTCACAAAACTGAAAATGGAACTCCCATTTGACCCAGTAATCCCACTACTAGGAATATACCCCAAGAAACTAGAAACACCAACCAGAAAGGATATATGCACCCCTATGTTCATAGCAGCACAATTTACAATAGCTAGGATTTGGATACAGCCTAGGTGCCCGTCAGCAGATGATTGGATCAAAAAACTATGGTACATCTACACAATGGAATACTATGGTACCATAAAAAGGAAGGAATTCTCATCATTTGCAGCAACCTGGATGGAATTGGAGAGCATCATGCTGAGTGAAATAAGCCAGTCAATGAAAGAGAAACACCACATGACCTCACTCATTTATGGATATTAAAGAACATTATAAACTAATGAACAGAAAGATAGATATAGTGATAGTAAAACAACAAGCAGACTGTCAAATGACAGCGGGGGTGGGGGGTAGGGAGATCTGGGGGAGATAAGAGATCAACTGAAGGACTGGTATGCATGCATATAAGTACAACCAATGGGCACAAAACTTTGGGGAGGGAGGGCATGTATGGGAGGGAGGTGGGCAATGGTAAGCTGTGTACACATATAATACCTTAATAAATAAATAAATAAACATGGGCAATGGACTTAAATAGAATCTTCTCAAAAGAAGACAGAAGGAAGGCCAAGAGGCACATGATAACATGCTCAAAGTCACTAATTATCCGAGAGATGCAAATCAAAACAACAATGCGGTACCATCTCACACCTGTCAGAATGGCCAACAAAACAACAAATGTTGGCGAGATTGTGGAGAAAAAGGAACCCTAGTGCACTGCTGGTGGGGATGCAGACTGGTACAACCACTGTGGAGAACAGTATGGAGCTTCCTCAAAAAACTGAAAATGGGACACCACATGTCCTCACTCATTTATGGATAATAAAGAACATTATAAACTAATGAACAGAAAGATAGATATAGTGACAGTAAAGCAACAAGCAGACTGTCAAATGAATGCAGGGAGGGGAGTGTGATCTGGGAGAGATAAGAGATCAACCAAAGGAATGGTATGCTTGCATATAGGTACAACCAATGGACACAGAACTCTGGGGAGGGAGGGCTTGTATGGGAGGTGGGCGGAGGGAATGGTAAGCTATGTACACATATAATACCTTAATTTTAAAAAATGGTGGGGAAAAATCATGGTACAAGAGATGCAAATCAAAACAACAATGCGATACCATCTCACACCTGTCAGAATGGCCAACATTAACAAATCAACAAACGATAAGTGTTGGCGAGGTTGTGGAGAAAAAGTAACCCTCGTGCACTGCTGGTGGGAATGCAGACTGGTACAACCACTGTGGAGAACAGTATGGAGTTTCCTCAAAAAACTGAAAATGGAACTCCCATTTGACCCAGTAATCCCACTCCTAGGAATATATCCCAAGAAAATAGGAGCACCAATCAAAAAGGATATATGCACCCCTATGTTCATAGCAGCACAATTTACAATAGCTAGGATTTGGATACAGCCTAGGTGTCCATCAGTAGATGATTGGATCAAAAAACTATGGTACATCTACACAATGGAATACTATGCTGCCATAAAAAAGAAGGAATTCTCATCATTTGCAGCAACCTGGATGGAATTGGAGAATATCATGCTGAGTGAAATAAGCCAGTCAATGAAAGAGAAACACCACGTGACTTCACTCATTTATGAATAATAAAGAACATTATAAACTGATGAACCATAAGTTAAATATAGCGACAGTAAAGCAACAAGCAGACTGTCTAATTACAGCGGTGAGGGGAGGGAAATATGAGAGAAATAAGAGATCAACCGAAGGACTTGTACACATACATATAAGTATAACCAATGGACACAAAACTCTGGGGAGGGAGGGAATGTTTGTTTGTTTTTTTTTTGGGGGGGGGCAATGGTAATATATGTACACAGATAATTAATAAAAAAAAATTTTTTAAATCATGGTACATTTATACAATGGAATCTACTTGGCCATTAAAAAAAAGAAGAAGAAAAAAGAGGGAAATCTTACCTTTGTGATGGCATGGATGGGCCTAAAGCGTATTATGCTAAGTGAAATTAGCCAGTCAGAGAAACACAAATAACATATGATTTCACTTACACTTGAAATGTAATGAACAAAATTAACAAAATAAATGAACAAAAATAAATTAACAAAATAGAGACAGGCTCATAGAGAATAGACTACCACCTGGGTCTGGGTGAAAAAGGTGAAAGGATTGAGCAAAAAGAAAAAAAAATGAAATAAAAAAAAACTCATAGACACAGACAGTATGGTAGAGAGTATGGTGTTACCTCAGGGCAAGGTGGGTGGAAGGGGGAAGAAAAGAATACAGGGGGAATAAATGGTGATGGAAGGAGACTTAACTTTGGGTGATGAACACACAATATAATATACAGATGATTTATTACAGAATTGAACACCTTAAACCTATATAATTTCATTAACCAATTTTACCCCAATACATTCAATTAAAAAATAAAATACTTCCGTTAGATTAAAAAAAACCACACATTTGAATTCCCTTGTTAATAGGGCCTTTCCTTAGTATCTATTTGCTAGAAACATGATGTATATTATCTTCTTCTTTCTTACCCTGCCCACCTCTGCTTTCTATACATAACTAAGATACTTTACATTCAACCAAAGGTCAGATTTCATTTTTGTCCAGCCCTTATCTGCTTTAATAATTTATTTCAAAGATCAACTGAGTTATCCTTTCAATACAAAAATTTATTCTGCTCCTGTTAAAAATATGAGAATTCATATCACAACCAATCATCTTATTCGTCATGGAAAAAATACTTTAAAAATATAAAACAAAGTAAATCTCAGTATATTGTCATGATATTTTTAAAATGTCATATAATTTGAGAAATATTAAGCACTTTAAAGTATTCACATATAGTTTTGAAATATTCTAATATGGTTTTATGGATTTTTAGGGAGATAGAGAAACATCAATGAGAGAAGCATCATCAATCAGCTGCCTCCAGCATGCCCCTTACTAGGGATTGAGCTCTCAACCCAGGCATATACCCTGACCAGGAGTTGAGTTGGTCACCTATTGGTTCATAGGTCATCACTCAACCACTAAGTCACACTGTCCATGAAGTGTTAAGATATTTTTTAAATAAGAAACTTTGTTTAAAACTCATGCCATACTGCGGGGTAAAGGTGGGGGATACTTATCTGTACTACTAATAATAATAAAAGAAAAAACAAACAAGATGGCGGCCTAGGTAGTCTCCTAAGCTGCCACCTCATCAACAATTTGGAAAAAAACAACAGCTAAAATGGAAAGGGATCACATCAGACCCACAGGAAAGCTGGCTGAATGGGATGGCTACACTAGAGACAAGAAAAGTGCCACTGCCGCCATGTGGGGTTTAAAACTACGGTGGAACTGGAGCCGCTGCCGCCGCCGCCTCCACCACGAGTGAGGGAAGCCCACTGAGAGCAGAGCTCTCTCCACCCTGGGCCCAGGGAGTGGGCTGCTTCGGAGCCTGGCCTTTGCATAAGCAGCCTTCCCCTTCCCGGCCTGCCCGCCGTGGGAGCAAGGGAACTAATGCCAGGCCTCGGCCACACCTTCTGCTCCCACCTGGAACGAGATGCCTTGGAGCGTGGTCTCCCCGCCTGCAGCCATCTCAGCCCGGCCTCCACACCCACAGCCGTCCCAGCCCACCCACCGTGCTGGTGAGGAGCTGGCACGGTGCCTTCTGTTCACGGCCCCAGCACCCCAGGGGGGCCGTGTGCCCCAGGAGAGCCGTGTGTCCCAAGGGGCTGTGTGCCCTGGGAGAGCCGTGTGCCCCTAGGGAAGCGATGGGAGCGGGGGGGGGGGGGGTGACCTGGAGGAGGAGCGGATTCTATTCATGTGGTCCTGAGATAGTCACCGTAAAACAAGCAGACTGTCAAATGACAGCAGGGAGGGGAGGGAGATCTGGGGGAGATAAGAGATCAACTGAAGGACTGGTATACATGCATATAAGTACAACCAACGAACACAAAACTGCAGAGGGAGGGCATGAATGGGAGCGGGGGGCAATGGTAAGTTATGTACACATATAATACCTTAATAAATAAATAAATAAATAAATAAATGAAAAAACAATCTCATCTCATAAATTGGCAGGGATTTTAGAATATATGTTAAACAGATATTTCTTCAAACTAGCAATAGGTATTATTCTACAACAGTGATATTCAATCTTTTTCATTTCAGAGCACACAGAACCTAATTACTAAAATTCTATGACACACCAAAAAATACCTTGTTTGCCATTCTGACCAAAAAAAATAGGTATAATTTCAATAGATTTTACCCCCCAAAATTAATAGTAATTACCTACCATTTTTGCTGAAAAATGACTTCTTTAAAATCAGGTGCCTACATGTCTGAGTTACCAGTTCAATTCCTAGTGAAGAAGTGTGCAGGAGGCAGCAGATCAATGTTTCTCTCAATCTTATTATACATTGTGACCAATAAGATGCAATTCTATAATATATATTTATGCTTCAACACAGGACATTCATACCTGATGGCTATTTTTGTATTGGTTGTTGTCATTTTTTTTATTTGACAATATAAGGGAAAAGAGGTCAGTGCCCCTTACTAAATAATAAGGTATATTACATGTTTTAAAAATTCTGGTGGCATACCAGTTGAAAATCAGTGGTCTACATTATGTATCTTTAGATAGCACTGGCTATTAATAAGATATTTGACAAAATATCCATTTTCAGATGTATATATCTATGTCTGTGTGTGTATATAAAGATAGATATGTATCTTTTTATATTTTAGGAGTTATACTTTTTATGATATGGTTTACAATCTCAGCAGTCTCAAGCCATGGCCGTTTCCCTAATGAAAATTCATTTGGACTTTTATTTGTCTTTTCATGTTCCCTAATTGCGGGGAAACTTTTGCAAGTCTGTAAAACATCTTCAATACCTCCACTTCCACCTCTTTTGGGTAAGGGTATAATTAGCTTTAATTTCTTCTTATTGAATTCATGTAAACTATGAGCATATTCTAGTCAGAATAAATATAATTTAGAAATGTTTTAATGTAATATAATTTATATAGCATCTTTATATGTGTATGTAATGTGTATATATATATATATATATATATATATATATATACCTAATTTATGAGGTATTTATTCTCTCTACATATACACACAGATTTTTTTGAAATATATTTTTAAAATAACAAATATACTCAGAATATGATTCTTGTTGCTTTATCACTTAATAGGATATTTTTTACTTAATTTTAAATATCATAGAAAAGGAAAAATTAGGGGAAGACCACATTTTTCTATAGATAATGTAACTCAAATTCAATTACAAATTTAAATATTATAGTGTCTATAACATCAAAAAGTCTTACAGTTTTTAAGTAAGCTGCTTGGGCATCTCCACTATGTGTATTCATAGATATATCACCTGCCTGACATATTTTATACCTATTTCATCACCTTTTTACATAACCTCCAAGTGGACAGAGGAAAATTAATGGAAGAACTATATCTTCTAAGTATTCAATACATCCAAATATTTAGTAAAATTGTAATAGAAATAATCTTCATTTTATTTCTAACACCCTTTCTATGACCATTACACTCTTTCAACACTTAATAAGTATTCATTGAATCTTCTTTCCTCCTCTTCAAAATTTTACTCTTATCCTAGTTTAAGTAATGTTTCCAACTCTACCAATAACTATGGCAGAGCCTTTTTGATGTTTTTCCTCCAATGTTATGTCTATATATTCACCAAGACCATAAATGCAAGAGTCATTATGTCACTTCCTGCCTAAAACTTTCCCATGATACCTTACTCTGCCAAAGCAGGTGGGAGTGTGTAGTGGGAATATATATTCACAATTTGAGGCCCATTCTCTTGCCCATTTCCCCACTCCCATTTTTGCCCTTTATGTTCTAGCAACACTAGATTACTAGTTGTACCCCAATAGGATATATCATTTTTTACCTTCATTTCTTTATGCTGTCTCCCCTACATGTATGTAACTTGCCCTTAACCAAAGTAATGAAAGACATAGTGTGTTTGAAAAAGGGAAATTAAACATATCTGTTTTCCTCTTGGAAAAATGAACTGAATCAAATACGATTTATTTTCTTTTTTGAAGGGATGTTATTGGCTGGTTTTGCTATTAGGAATGCTCCATATATCAGTGAGCACGTCTATATTAGTAGCGAGTGGTCTTCAACTATAAGAAATATTGCCCTTACCCTTATCCTAACAAAAGCTGGACTTGGACTCGATGTAAAGGTATATTTCCCATCATACTGTGAGTAAAGATACTTTAAATATTAGAGGCTGGTAGAAAAGAAAAAGAGGATGAATTTTTGTTAATAGTTATTTCAAGTGCAATCTGTAAGCACAACTAAGATAAAGAACAAAAATTTGTGGAAATATTGGGACCTTAATTTATGCTTCTTGTCATTATTACTGATATGAAGAAATATTACTGTGATGTAATATCTCCATTAGAAATAGCCTTTAATTATTTGCATAGAGATAAATGGCCCTTATCCAACATTCGTATTATTTGGGAATTGTGGCTCTTCATTGGAGAACTATTTGCTTTTTAGTTTTAACGAAGGATAAAGTACCCTTTAAAAGCTTTTTGCTTTTGTTTCTTTTGATTTTTTTTCCCAGAGAGATTAAAAATGTCAATAATATTTTTGTTTTATGAATTTTCCCTGTTAAAATATGTTCCTAATTATTGTTGGATTATTGTAAAAGCTAATCTTCTATAACATTTTCTAAAATATTATTATCTAAGGATCACAAATCTATTTGGATTTTTAAAAGATTCACATAAATAGCTTCTCAAATAGATGTGACAAATATATAAATTTAGTGGTAATATTTCAGGAGTATAAATATAGACAGTGCTAATTTATTGTTCTCCCTTTTAGTTAATTATGCAGCTTTTAAGAGATTACCTTTTTTGTCATGTTGATATTTTCTATTTACAATTATTAAGTTAATCAAATAGTTCATCTCTGAAAGTCAACTGATGGGTATAAACCTATACTTTCATTATACTATTTACTAGGAAGATTAAGGGAGATAGAAATAGTCATTTAAGCACAGAGAAATTTATCTTTTTTAACAATTAAAATACAACAGTGTTTGACCCTGGCTAAGTAGCTCAGTTGGTAAGAGCATCCTCTTGCTACACCAAGGTTGCTGGTTCAATTTCTGGTCAGGGCACATACAAGAATCAACTAATGCATACATAAATGAGTGAATCAACAAGTTGATCTCGCTCTCAAATCAAGTAAAAATGAATTTGATAAAATGTGCAATGGTTTGTAATCCAACCTATCATGACATATAAAATGATCTATATTAACATTTCAAGCCCAGGAGCAATCAGGAAGATTTAATTTAGTAAAAGACTATATATTTTAAATTTTTCTTAATTTTCTTGCTGCCCGTTATAAGTTTTTCTAAATATAACTGTGCTTATATTTCAGGCTTTGAAGCGTTTGAGGAATGTTTGTATAAGATTGTCCTTTGGTCCATGCCTCTTGGAGGCATGTTCGGCTGCTGTTATTTCTCACTTCCTTTTGCATTTTCCCTGGCAATGGGGATTTCTTTTAGGGTAATTTTTTCTCATTTTTTCCCTATTTAGTTAAGGATTTTTGGTTTAAAAGTATTGATATATTCAGAATATTTCATAGACAAGCTTCTAATTAGGATTATTTTCACATGGTAGAACACCTTAGAAATCAGTAGGTCAGAAGCAGTCATGTCCTAAAATTACCATGTCCTTGACAAGCATGTATAGTTCCTAAATGTCTAACCCTATCTAATAAAAGAGTAATAAGCAAATTAACCATCACTCCGCCACACTCATAAGCCACGCCCACACCCAATCAGAAAAAAAGTATGCAAATTAACCCAAACCAAGATGGCTGTAGCCACAGAGTGACCAGGAGGCTTGGGTTTCCCCTGCAATGGAGGAAGCCAAACTTTTCACACACCCTGGCAGGCCCAGGCTTCCACTCAAGGCTACAAAGTTTCAATTATAGAAGATAAATCCCAGATATCAGGGCCTCCGCTTGGGTCACTGGGGGTGTGGCCAGCTTCCAAACCACCACAGGTCCCTAATCCAGGCCACCCCACACCCCAAGGAGACCCCACCCTGATTTAGGACACCCTTCAGGGAAAACCAGCTGGCTTCCACCCATGCACCAGGCTTCTATCCTATATAATAAAAGGATAATATGCAAATTGACTGTCACTCCAACACAGAAGATGGCTACCCCTATGTGGTCAAAGATCCTGTTCCCATGTGGACACAAGATGGCCACCACAAGATGGCAAACATGGGAGGGCAGTTGGGAAGGACCAGGCCTGCAAGGGAGGGCAGTTGGGGGCAATCAAGCCTATAGGGAGGGCAATTAAGGTGATCAGGCCAGCAGAAGAGGGAAGTTGGGGGGCGACTGGGCCTGCAGGGAAGGGCAGTTGGGGCGGAGCCAGGCCTGCAGGGGAGAGCAGTTGGGGGTGACCAGGCCTGCAGGAGAGGGCAGTTAGGGGCAAACAGGCTGGCAGGGGAGTGGTTAGGGGGTGTTCAGTCAGGCAGAAATGGATAGGGGCAATCAGGAAGGCAGGCAGGCGAGCATTTGGGAGCCAGCAGTCCTAGATTGTGAGAGGAATATCCGACTGTTCATTTAGACCTGATCCTACAGGGATCAGGCCTAAATGGGCAGTCGGACATCCCTCGAGGGGTCCCAGATTGGAGAGTGTGCGGGCTGGGCTTAGGGACACACAGCTCCATGCACAAATTTTGTGCACCAGGCCTCTACTGTTAGTTGACTTCATCAATTTATTCATTCTCTCCTATATTGTAATATTTATCTGTTTTTGCTCTAATGGCCTCTTTCTTATACTCTGCATGTGAGAGAATTTGTATTAAGGTAGATATTATAAGCAAAAAATACTCTTCTCTAGAACAAGCATCCCATGTATTATTTTCCACCATCCATTTTCCTTCATGTCCAAATCCTTCAGAATAATAGTCTACAACCCCTATCTCTTAATCTTAAACTCCTCTTCATTTTTCCATCTATTTAACTTTTGTCTCCACATATCCATTCCATTGAAACCTGTAGCAAAGCTTACCCATTATATACATACTGCCAAATTTAATAAATCTTTTAAATTAAATTTTATTATTTAAAAGAAAAGCTTTTTTTGCCAAAACCGGTTTGGCTCAGTGGATAGAGCGTCGGCCTGTGGACTGAAGGGTCCCAGGTTCGATTCCGGTCAAGGGCATGTACGCTGGTTGCGGGCACATCCCCAGTAGGGGGTGTGCAAGAGGCAGCTGATCGATGATTCTCTCTCATCAATGTTTCTAACTCTCTATCCCTCTCTCTTCCTCTCTGTAAAAAATCAATAAAATATATTAAAAAAAAAAAAAAGCTTTTTGAGCATGCTTTCAAATCCTACTGCCCATTCCCCTACCAAAATGACAACTCATATGAGTTTATATCATTCTAGGCTTCTAAATCTTCACGGAGAAAGGAGTATAAGTTTGTATATTTTGTATGTCATATCTGTGATTATCCTGTTCATAAATATCTTTTGTCCATTTTTCTATTCAATTATTTTTTTATTCATTGTATCAAATCTTTGTGTGTTATAGGAATTGAAAATATCCTGTTCCAGTGCACCACTAGATGTTTAACTTAGCTAATACCCTGTTTCCCTGAAAATAAGACAGTGTCTTATATTAATTTTTGCTCCCAAAGATGCGCTAGGTCTTATTTTCAGGGATGTCTTATTTTTTCATGAAGAAGAATACGGTACACATTTATTGTTGAATGAAAATAAAGGAAATTTATTACCTGTGTACAGTATGGTAGTACGGTAGTTGTCAACACAAACCAGACAAACTGTGAATCCTGGGGGCCTTATTTTCGGGGGGAAGGCCTTATATTTCACTCAGAAGGAAACCTGTAAGTAGGTCTTATTTTCGGAGGATGTTTTACTTTCAGGAAAACACGGTAATAATTTTTAAATCTAAAAATATTTTATTCCTTCCAATAGATAGAATGTTCACTGCATAAAACCATTCACTTGACCCTGAGAGAGAAAAAAAGGGAGTAGAGGGAGTGAAATATAGCTGCTTTTTATATACCAAAGGGTTTTTAATGTAATATATTTCAACAATATTTCTCTTTGGTTTTTTTTTTAAATTTCTTTGTTGATTAAGGTGTTACATATGTGTCCTTATTCCCCCATTATTCCTCTTCCCCCCTCTCATGCCCTCACCCACCTGTTATCTGTGTCCATTGGTTAGGCTTATATGCGTGCATACAAGTCATTAGGTTGCTCTCTCTCCTTAAACCCCACCCTCCCCTAAATTCCCTCTGAGGTTCATCGGTCTGATCGATGTTTCTCGGTCTTTAGATCTATTTTTGTTCATCAGTTTATGTTGTTCATTATATTCCATAAATGAGTGAGATCATGTGATATTTATCTTTCTCTGGCTTATTTCACTTAGCATAATGCTCTCCAGTTCCATCCATGCTGCTGCAAATGGTAAGAATTCCTTCTTTTTTACTGAAGTGTAGTATTCCATTGTGTATAAATACCTCAATTTTTTAATCCACTCATCTGCTAATGGACATTTAGGCTGTTTCCAAATCTTAGCTATTGTAAATTGTGCTGCTATGAACAGAAGGTTGCATATATCCTTCCTGATTGGTGTTTCTAGTTTCTTGGGATATATTCCCTAGAAGTGGGATTTCTGGGTTGAATGGGAATTCCATTTTTAGTTTTTTGAGGAAACTCCATACTGCTTTCCACAGTGGCTACACCAATCTGCATTCCCACTAGCAGTGCATGAGAGTTCCTTTTTTTTGCCCATCCTCACCAGCACTTGTCATTTGCTGATTTTTGCTGATAACCATTCTGACAAGAGTGAGATGGTGCCTCATTGTCATTTTGATTTGCATCTCTCAGATGATTAGTGACTTTGAGCATGTTTTCATATGCCTCTTGGCCTTCCTTCTGTCTTCTTTCTAAAAGTAACTATTTCGGTTTATTGCCCTTTTTTTGGTTGGGTTGTTTATCTTCCTTTTGTTAAGTTGTATGAGTTCCCTATAAATGTTGGATATTAAGCCCCTATCCATGATAACATTGGCAAATATGTTCTCCCATGCAGTGGGCTTTCTTGTTGTTTTGTTGATAGTCTTTTGCTGTACAATAGCTTTTTTTATGGCTCATCAGTTTATAATGTTCTTTATTATACATAAATGAGTGAGGTCATGTGGTGTTTCTCTTTCAATGGCTGGCTTATTTCACTCAGCATGATGTTCTCCAATTCCATCCAGGTTGCTACAAATGGTAAGAAGTCCTTCTTTTTTATGGCAGCATAATTCCATTGTGTAGATGTTCCATAGTTTTTTTGATCCATTCATCTGCTGATGGACACCTAGGCTGTTTCCAAATCCTAGATATTGTAAATTGTACTGCTATGAACATAGGAGTGCATATATCGTTTCTGATTGATGTTCCTATTTTCTTGGGATATATTCCTAGGAGTGGGATTACTGAGTCAAATGGGACTTCCATTTTCAGTTTTTTGAGGAAACTCCATACTGTTCTCCACAGTGGTTGTACCAGTCTGCATTCCCACCAGCAGTGCATGAGGGTTCCTTTTTCTCCACAACCTCGCCAACACTTATTGTTTGTTGATTTGTTAATGTTGGCCATTCTAAAAGGTGTGAGATGGTACCACATTGATGTTTTCATTTACATCTCTCAGATAATTAGTGACTTTGAGCATGTTTTCATGTACCTCTTGGCTTTCCTTCTGTCTTCTTTTGAGAATATTCTGTTTAGGTCCATTGCCCATTTTTTAATTGGCTCATTTATCTTCCTTTTATTAAGTTGTATAAGATGTAGATGTTGGAGATTAAAACTTTATCAGTGATAACATTTGCAAATATGTTCTCCCATACAGTGGGATTTCTTGTTGTTTTGTTGATGGTTTCTTTTGCTGTGAAAAAGCTTTTTATTTTGATGTAGTCCCATCTGTTTATTTTCTCTTTAGCTTGCATTGCCCTAGGATTAGCATCAGTGAAAAAGTTCTTTTGGCATGTCTGAGATTTTGCTGCCTGTGGATGCCTCTAGTATTTTTGTGGTTTCCCGTCTTATGTTTATGTAATGTATCCGTTTCGAATTTATTTTTGTGTATGGTGTAAGTTGGTGATCTAGTTTCATTCTTTTGCATGTATCTGTCCAATTTTCCCAACACCATTTATTGAAGAGACTGTCTTGACTCCATTGTATGCTTGTGCCTCCTTTGTCAAATATTAATTGAGCATATTGATTTGGGTTGATATCTGGATTCTCTATTCTATTCCATTGATCTATATGTCTGTTCTTGTGCCAGTACCAGGCTGTTTTGAGAACAGTGGCTTTGTAATACAACTTGAAGTCTGGTATTGAGATTCCCTCCTACTTTACTGTTCTTTCTCACGATTGCTGTTGATATTCGAGGTCTTTTATTGTTCCAAATGAATTTTTGGAGAGTTCTTTCTAGGTAAGTGAAATATGCCATTGGAATTTTAATGGGGAGTGCATTGTACCTATAAATTGCTTTGGGAAGTATGGACATTTTGATGATGTTGATTCTACCAATCCATGAACATGGTATGTTCTTCCATCTGTTTACATCTTCCTCTATCTCTTTTTCCAGTGTTGTGTAGTTTTCAGCATATAGGTCTTTTACTATCTTAGTTAAGTTTATTCCTAAGTATCTTAATGTTTTTGGTGCGATGGTAAATGGGATTGCTTTTTTGGTCTCTGTTTCGTAAATTCACTATTGGTGTATAGAAATTCCATAGATTTCCTGGCTGTATTTTGTATCCTGCTACATTGCCGAATTCATTTATTAAGTCTATTAGTTTTTTGATGGAGTCTTTTGGGTTTTTTATGTACAATATCATGTCATCTGCAAATAAGGATAACTTTACTTCTTCTTTTCTGATTTTGATGCCTTTTATTTCCTCTTCTTGTCTAATTGCAATGGCTAGTACTTCCAGTACTATGTCAAACAGGAGTGGTGAGAGTGGGCTTCCCTGTCTTGTTCCTGTTCTTAGAGGAAATGGTTTTAGTTTTTGCCCATTGAGTATGATGTTTGCTGTGGGTTTATCATATATAGCTTTTATTATGTTGAGGTATGATCCTTGTACTCCCACCTTGTTGAGAGTTTTTATCAGGAAAGTGTGTTGGATTTTATCAAATGCTTTTTCTGCATCAATTGATATGACTATATGATTTTTATCTCTCAATTTGTTTATGTGATGTATCACATTTATTGATTTGCAGATATTGTACCATCTTTGCATTCCTGGAATAAATGCTACTTGGTCATGGTGTATGATCTTTCTGATGTGTTGCTGGAGCAGATTTGCTAGAATTTTGTTGAGGATTTTGGCATCTATGTTCATGAGGGATATTGGCCTGTAATTCTCTTTCATTGTGTTATCTTCATCTGGTTTTCATATTAGGGTGATGCTGGCTTCATAGAAGGAGTTTGGAAGTGTTCCTTCCTCGAATTTTTGGAGTAGTCTGAGGAGGATAGGTTTTAGTTTTTCCTTGAATGTTTGGTAAAACTCTCCTGTGAAGCCATTGGCCCTGGTCTTTTGTTTGCTGGGAGCTTTTTGATGACTGCTTCAATTTCTTCCCAAGTCAGTGGTCTATTGAGGTTTTTGAATTCTTCCGGATTCAGTTTTCGAAGGTTGTATTTTTCTAGGAATATGTCCATTTCCTCCAGGTTGTCCAGTTTGTTGGAATAGTATTGCTCGTAGTATTTTGTAACAATCCATTGTACTTCTGTGGAGTCTGTTGTTATTTTACCTCTTTCGTTTTTAATTTTGTTTATTTGGGTCCTCTCTCTTTGTTTCTTGGTTACCCTGGCTAGAAGTTTATCAATCTTGTTTATCCTTTCAAAGAACCAGCTCTTGGTTTTGTTGATATTATGCATTGTTTCTTTGGTCTCTATGTCGTTTATCACCACTCTGATTTTTGTTATTTCTTTCCTTCTGCTTACACTGGGTTTTTCTTTTTGCTCTTTTTCTAACTCTTTGAGTTTTAAAGTTAGATAATCTGTTAACATTTTTTTCTTTTTTTTGCAATAAGCTTGTAGAGATATAAACTTCCCTTTAAAGATTGCTTTTGCTGTGTCCCATAGATTTTGGATTGTTTTGTTTTCATTGTCATTTGTTTCCAGGATGTTTTTAATTTATTCCTTGATTTCTCTGGTAACCCACTCCTTATTTAATAGCATGCTATTCAGTCTCCATTTGTTTCATTTCTTTGAATTATTTTTATTGTAGTTAATTTCGAGTTTTATGCCACTATTATCTGAGAAGATGTTTGATATGATTTCTATCTTCTTGAATTTGAAGAGACTTTGCCTATGTCCCAACATGTGGTCTATCTTTGAAAATGACCCATGTGCACTTGAGAAGAATGTATATTCTGTGGGTTTGGGGTGGAATGTTCTGAAGATGTCGATTAATTCCATCTGGTCTAGTGTGTCATTTAGCATTGATGTTTCTTTGCTAATTTTTGTTTAGATGATTTGTCCAAAGGTGACAGTGGGATATTAAAATCGCCTACTATGATTGTATTACTATTAATATCTCCCTTAATGTCCTCCAGCAGTTTTTTTTAAGCATCTGGGTGCTCCCGCATTGGGTGCATATATGTTTACCAGGGTTTTTTCTTCTTGTTGGATTGCTCCCTTTAGTATAATGATGTGGCCTTCGTTATCTCTTTTTATGTCCTTCACTTTGAAATCTAATTTGTCTGATATAAGTATTGCTACCCCAGCCTTTTTTTCATTTCCGTTCGCCTGGAAAATCTTTTTCCATCCCTTCACCCTCAGTCTGTGTGCATCTTTTTTTCTGAAGTGTGTTTCTTGTAGACAGCAGATGTATGGGTTTTGCTTTCTTATCCAATCTGTTACCCTATGTCTTTTGATTGGAGCATTTAAACCATTTACATTTAAAGTAATTATTGATAGGGAGGTATTTGATGCCATTTTTATTCTATCCCCCTGTGTTCCTTCTTCGCTTCCTATTTCTTTATTTTTACAGTAGACCCTTTAGCATATCTTGCATTGCTGGTTTGTTGGAGATAAATTCCTTTAGTCTGTTTTTGTCAGTGAAGCTCCTGATTACACCTTCAATTTTGATTGACAGCCTTGCAGGGTACAGTATTCTTGGATTCAGACCCTTCCTTTGCATGACTTTGTATATTTCATCCCATTCCCTTCTGGCCTGATGAGTTTCCATTGAGAAATCAGTTGCTAGTCTGATGGGGGTTCCTTTATATGTAACTTTCTGTCTGTCTCTCGCTGCTTTTAAGATTCTTGCTTTGTTGTTGGTGTTTGGCACTTTAATTATAATGTGCCTTGGTGTCAGTCTTTTGGGATTCATTTTGCTTGGTACTCTGCGAGCTTCTTGTGTTTGTGTGGGTTTTTTCTTCTCTATCTCAGGAAAGTTTTCTGTCATTATATCTTGAAACAGTTTTTCTATGCCTTCCTCTGTTTCCTTTCCTTCTGGAACCTCTATGATTCTAATATTGTTTTGTTTTGTATTGTCCCAAATTTCCCTTAGGCTCTCTTCCTGCTTTTTAATTTTTTTTTCTAGAAGCTTCTCTAATTGGGTATTTTTTCCATCTTTTCTTCTAGCTCACTGATTTAGTCCTCTGCTTCATCTAGTCTACTTTTGATGCTTTCTATTGAGTTCTTTACAGTAGTTATGTCATTTTTCATTTCTTCTTGGTTCATCTTCATTTCCTCTTGGGTCTTACTCATATTGTCAAATTTGTTTTCCATTCTTTTTAGCCATCTTTTGATCTTTACTCTAAATTCTTGCTCTGATAGATTGCTTGCCTCTAACTCATTTCCTTCCTTTTCTGGTGATGCCTGCTTTTCTTTGATTTGTGGGTTGTTTCTTTGTCTCCCCATGGTCTCTCTTTTCAGGATGTCTGGTTATGTAGATCTCTCTCTCCTTTCTGTGGAATCCGAGTGACCACACCGATCAGGGCCCCACAGCTACTCAGTGGTCTTCTCAGTTGTGGCTTTTTTAGGTCTCAGATACAATCCCCAGTTGAAGCTCTGATGTGGATCAATAGCTTTTTATTTTGATGTAGTCTCATTTGTGTATTTTTTCTTTAGTTTCCATTGCCCTGGGAACAGTATCAGTGAAGAAATTGTTTCAGCATATGTCTTTGGATTTCTCTAATATTTTTATCGTTTCCCATCTTATGTTTAAGTCCTTTATCCATTTTAAGTTTATTTTTGTGTATGGTGTAAGTTGGTAGTCTAGTTTCATTCTCTTGCATGTATCTGTCCAATTTTCCCAACACCATTTATTGAAGAGACTGTCTTGACTGCATTGTATGTTCTTGCCTCCTTTGTGGAATATTAATTTGGAATAGTGGTTTGGGCTGATTTCTGGGTTCTCTATTCTATTCCATTGATCTATATGTCTGTTCTTTTGCCAGTACCAGGCAGTTTTGAGAACAGTGGCTTTGTAACACAGCTTGATATCTGGTATTGAGATTCCTCCTACTTTGTTTTTCTTTCTCAGGATTGCTGCAGCTATTCAGGGTCTTTTTTTATTCCAGATGAATTTTTGGAAAGTTTGTTCTAGGTCTGCGAAATATGCCATTGGTATTTTAATGGGGATTGTATTAAATCTATAGATTGCTTTGGGTAGTATGGACATTTTAATGATGTTGTTTCTACCAATCCATGAATATGGTATGTTCTTCCATCTGTTTACATCTTCCTCTATCTCTTTTTCCAGTGTCCTGTAGTTTTCCACATATAGGCCTTTTACCTCCTGAGTTAAGTTTATTCCTAGGTATATTATTATTATTTTGTGTGTGTGTGTGTGTGTGTGTGTGTGTGTGTGTCTGTGTGTGTGTGTGTGATGATAAATGGAATTGCTTTTTGTCTCTGTTTCTGTAAGTTCACTATTGGTATATAGAAATGTCATAGAATTCTTGGCATTAATTTTGTATCCTGCTACATTGCCGAATTCACTTATTAAGTCTAATAGTTTTAATGGAGTCTTTAGGGTTTTCTATGTACAGTATCATGTCATCTGTGAATAAGGACAGTTTTACTTCTTCTTTTCCAATTTGCATGCCTTTTATTTCTTCTTGTCTGATTGCAATAGCTAGTACTTCCAGTACTATGTTGAACAGGAGTGGTGAGAAAGGGCATAAGTCATTCAGACGGTCCTGCTTGCCCCTAGTTATAAATATATATGTTCCTTATATTTTATTCTTATTACTTTTATTAGCTCTCTTTTAAAATTCTTTAAAACAGCTAGAATTTATTATGTGTGGGAATCTACATTCTTTTCCACATGAATAGGTAATATCTGAACACCATTTATAGAAAAGTTTTTTTTTCTCCACACTGATTTCAAATGTCAATTTTATCCTGTAACAAATCCCTTAAATTTGTTTCTGTACTTTGTATTCTGTTTTCTTCCAATCTCTATCATCTTATTTCTGTGTCACTATTACACACTTTTAACCATTTTATTTCACACAAATATATGTCGTTTTTTTCATTGACTGGGTTTTTCATTCTAAGCTCTTATTCTCCCAAATAAATTTTAGAATCAGTTGTTTAAGTTCAATGAAAAATCCTGAAAGGATTTTAATTGGCATAGAACTGAATTAATAAATTAATTGGAATGAGATATGATATCTTTATAATATTAAAGGTTTTACACAAAAATGTGAAATGTTTTTTCAATTATTCAGATGTTATCTGAAGTACTACAGTGTTTATGCTTTTTATAAAGGCCTAGACTCATAATTTAGGTATTTCGTGTTCATTGATGTTACAGATGAAATATTTTTTCATAATATTTTCTAATCATTTTTTTAGCTATATGGAAGTTACCAATTTTTAAAATCACTTTCATTTAGGAATAATTTACATACCATAAAATGAGCACCCATTTTCAGTGAACATTTCAGTGAGTTTTGACAAGTTTATATGCCTGTGTAACCACCTGCCAATTGAGGTACAACACAGTTTTATTACTCCATAAAATTCACATGTGCCACCCCAGTTAATTCCATCCTGGCCCAGGCAAACCATAATCTATTTTCTGTCTTAGTACATTATATTTATTTAGCATTTTAAGTGAATGTAATTATTAGTACTCTTTTGTTTCTGGCTTCTTTTGGTTAGCAAGTTATTTTTGAGATGCATCCATATTATGGCCAGTAGTTCATTCCATTTTACCGCAGAGTAGTATTTCATTGTATGAATATACCATCAACTTTATTCATTCACTTGTTTGTGGATATTGGAATTGTTTCAAGTTTGAAGCTATTATAAATAAAGTTATAAATTTTTGCATTCAAGTCTTTGGTTGGGCATTTGTTTTCATTTCTTATGGAAATACTTAGGAGTAGAATTGATAGATAATTCAACATATGGTAAGATAATGTTGAATTTCATTTAAAAACTGACAAATAGCTTTTCAAAGTATGTTGTATTTTATATTCCCACCAATAATACCTGAAATTTCAGGCCATCCATACCTTCTCTAATACTTGGTAGTGTCTGTTTAATTTTAGCAGTTTTTACTGGGTACATAGTGGTATTAGTTTGTGGTTTTATCGTTTTTCTTTAAATCTGGAAATTTTTTAGCCATTTATTTTTAAATATTTTGTCACCCTCTCTTTTTCTACTAGGACAACAATTGCACATGTGTTAGCTGCTTAATAGTATTCTCTACTAGAGACCTGGTGCATGGATTTGTGAACTGGTGGGGGCTGTGGCCTGTGGGGGTTGGCCCGCTGCAAAAGCAGCTGCTCATCCCAGTCAGCTGAGTGGCTGTGGACCAGTCCTCTGAGTGGCTGCTCCCACTGTGGAGCCTAATAACTTGAGTTCTGGTTTTGTCACTATCCATCCAGTTAATTCTTATTATTAAATGTTTATTGTATATACTACACCTGAAATACAGAAATTTTTTTGAAAGTGGACTTTATTTTATTATTTTTAATCTTCACCTGTGGATAATTTTTATTTTTTATTTTTATTTATTTATTTATTTATTATTTTTTAAATAAATCTTTATTGTTCAGATTATTACAAATGTGTTCCTCTTCCCACCCCCCTTAATTGCTCCCCTCCACCATATTCCCACCCCACCCTCTGCCCTTTCCCCATCCCCCATTGTCCTCATCCATAGGTGCAGAGTTTTTGTTCAGTCTCTTACCACACCCCCACTCCTCTTTTACCTGAGAATCATCAGATCACTTCCCTTCCATAACTCAGATTCAATTATATTTACCCTGTTTCCCCAAAAATAAAACAATGTCTTATATTAATTTTTGCTCCCAAAGATGCGCTAGGTCTTATTTTCAGGGGATGTATTATGTTTCCATTAAGTAGGTCTTATTTTCGGAGGATGTCTTATTTTCGGGAAAACCAGTTAATATTGTTCATCAGTTTTTTAATTCCCTTAGTTTTTAGTTTCACTTGTTGATAGTTACATATTTCTTGTTCATAATTTTTATCTTTATCTTCTTCCTGTTCCTAAATAACCCCCTTCAGCAATTAATATAATTCTGGTTTGGCTGTGATGGACTCCTTTAGCTTTTTTATTTTATTTGTGAAGCTCTTTATCTGGCCTTCAATTCTGAGTGATAGCTTTGCTGGGTAGAGCATTTTTGGCTGTAGGTTCTTGCTATTCATCACCTTGAATATTTCTTGCCATTTCCGTCTGGCCTGCATGGTTTCTGTTGAGAAATCAGCTGACAATCATATGGGTACTCCTTTATAGGTCTACTTGCCCTTCCCCTTCTGCTTTTAATATTCTCTCTGTCTTTTGCTCTTGGAATTTTAATTATGATGTGTCTTGGTGTGGTCCTCTTTGGATTCCTTTTGTTTGGTGTTCTGTGTGATTCCTGTACGTGTAAGTCTATTTCTTTCCCCAGGTGGGGGAAGTTTTCTGTCACTATTTCTTCCAGTATTCTTTCAGTATCTTGCTCTCTCTCTTCTTCTTGGACACCCATAATTCTGATATTGGTTCGCTTGAAATTGTCTCAGAGGTTTCTTACACTATCTTCAACTTTCTGGATTCTCTTATCTTCTTGCTTCTGCAGAGGAGTATCCTCTGGCTCTTTGTGTTCTAAATCTTTGTCTTGATTCTTGCGATCTTCCAGTCTGTTTTTAGGACTCTGTGTAATATTTTTTATTTTAGACAATGTTTTCTTTATTTCTAGTTGATCCCTTATTATTTCTAGTTGATCCCTTTTCATATCCTCATAGGTCTCATTTATTTTATCAGCCTTTTTAAGGAAATTCTTGAAAAACCTTATCACTGTATTTTTTAACTCAATGTCCATTCTTTTCCTTTCCTTCATGTCCTTCCTTTGTGTCCTGCCTCTTCTCTGCATTTTAGTTGTTTCCATGATTTGATGGAATAGTTTTGTGTGCTAGGTGTTCTGGTAGAGCCCAGTAGCACAGCCTTCCCAGTTACCTGAGGTGGACAGTCTTGGATAGCCCTTTGTGGGCTGTGTGTGCGGTCTTATTTTTAAGCCTTGCTTATTGTTGGTATCACTGGGAAGCGTTGATCTCCAAGCCAATTGGTTGTGAGGATCAGCAGTATCTCAGCGAGGAGGGCTTCTATATTCCACTTGGAAGGGTCAGAGTCTCGGGGTGGTACAGACTAGCTTTGGTTCCCTGTCAGTCTTGCCTTAGGAAAGTCCTGTTCATGGCGAGTATGGCAAGATTGGTTGCAGATGTATGCAACTTTTTGGTAAAAGTGCAGACAAGCTTTGGATTCTGGTCAGTCCCTCCTTAGAGAAACCCAGTCTCTGGGAGAGCTTCTGTGCTCAGCTTGGATGGGGTGGAGTCTCGGGGTGATGCAGACAAGCTTTGTTTTCCCATCAGCCCCTCCGCAAGTCCCACAGTAATGGCCATTGGCTTCACACACCTCCAAGAAATCTCTGCCTGCTGCCTGACAGTCTGGCCTCTCGCTGACGGGGGCCGTCTATCAGAGCAATAGGGTGATTCTGTTTTCCTCTCGAACAAGAAAGCCAGCCATGTGTTAGCTCCCTGTCCTCTCTGCCCACTGGGAGTAATCCAGCAACAAACTCAGCCCAGCCACCCTCTCCGCACACCGGGAGTCAGCCAGCAGTGAACTCAGCCTGGCCCGCCCTCTCCACACAACCGGAGTAAACCAGCGCCTTTTTGCACACACAGTTCTCCACACCTTCACAGTTTCTGAGGGTCAGGGCACCTTCTCTTTCCTTCCCAGATGGCAGAGCCTCTCCTTAGACAGCCATCCAGTGCTTCAGGGCAATGCCTCCCCTGTTTTCCAGTTTTAAATTCAAATTTGTTGTTTTAGGCTGCATTCGGGTATCTACCCTATGCTGCCATCTTGGTTTCTCCCAAGGATATTTTTTCATTGATTTTTTTTCTCTTTCTAGAGAGTGGGAGGGAGAGGGAGAGAGAGAGAAACATCAATGTGAAAGACACACATTGATTGGTTGCTTCCTGCATATACCCTTACCAGGGCCAGGGAATTTGTCTCTGAGTTACATGCCTTTGACCAGAATCAAGCCCAGAATCCTTCAGTCCAGGGGCCAGTGCTCTATCTCCTGAGCCAAATCTCCTAGGGCAGAAATGTAGATATTTATAAGACATAACCCTGTCCTCAAAAAAATCCAGTCTCTCTAGGATTACAGGCAGGTAATAGCTAACTGTCATATAGTGTGATAACTGCTATGATAGAATTACATGTAAAATGCTACAACAGCAGTAAAATTCCTCTAGTTGTAAGGGATGTAAGAAACTATCTCAAAGATATTTAAGCTAGGCCTTGAAGGATGTTAAAAATTAGTTGGGGCTGAAACCGGTTTGGCTCAGTGGTAGAGCGTTGGTCTGCGGACTGAAAGGTCCCGGGTTCGATTCCGGTCAAGGGCATGTACCTTGGTTACGGGCACTTCCCTGTTAGGGAGTGTGCAAGAGGCAGCTGGTTGATGTTTCTCTCTCATCAACGTTTCTAGCTCTCTATCTCTCTCCCTTCCTCTCTGTAACAAAATCAATAAAATATATATTTTAAAAAAAATAGTTGGGGACAAAATAATAAACACTAATAAAGAAGGCATTGTCTCTAAGTCCCCAAAATAGAGATTTTCATGAACACAGAGAAGATTGAATGAATTAGGTGTATTTGGAGGATGATGAGATATTACAGACAGTACTCTGGTTAGGTCAGACTCAACGTACATTATTTTATTGTTACATCACTGTCTCCCATTTGTTTATTTATTTATTTTTTAAAGTTCCATCATTTTGACGTATGTACATATGTGCTTTCTGTTTTTTATTATTTATTTACCACAAGTAAAGGTCAGGAATTGTTATCTTTTAAATATTTTTACTGTTTCCCTTTAATACTGCTGTGTATGTGTTCCATGTGAGTGACATAGGTGCTTATGTAGGCGAGTTCCAACTTACAATGAAAACCATATTACATCGCACTGTAGAAACAGATCCCCGATGTAACCCAAGAACCAACTCTATTTAGTTTGGCTAAAACATTACATATGTCAAAGAAGGAGAGGTAAGAGAAGAAGCTACATATATGGTTGGAGCCAAATTGTCAGAGGTCTTATACACTGAGTGGGAAGATTATTATAATCTCTGAATGCATAATAATCTGGCCACTGTGTGTGTGTGTGTGTGTGTGTGTGTGTGTGTGTGCACGCACACACACATACAATATATATATGAGAGACCCGGTGCATGTATTCATATATGGGTAGGGCCTGGCCAGCCTTTCTGCTTGTCCAACTCCTGGTCAAGGGGACAATTTGCATATTGGCTTTTATTATTATGCATTCAGAGATCATAATAATCTGGCCACTCAGTGTATACTAGACTGATGTTGTTGGGTCTTTAAACAGGCAAACATACTTAGTCTGCATTCTACAAAGATATTTGATAGAATACAGGATTAAGTGGAGAGAAGTTGAAGCTGGAGGTGGGTATTTTAGTTTAAAAACTGTTCATAAAAGATATCAATACCCCCAGTGATACCATCAACAATCAAGGCTTAACTAAAACAAGACTGCACTGACAGCCCACAAAGGGGTGCACCAAGAGCGTCCACTTCAGGTAACTGGGGAGGCTGAGCCACTGGGCCCTATAGGACACCAACCACACAAAGCAACTCTACCAACTCGGGGAAGCAGCCAAAATGCGGAGACAAAGAGGCATGCCACAAATGAAGGAAATGGAGGAACGCAAAAGACTGTATATAGAGTTCAAAACCACAGTTATTTTTAAATATATATTTTATTGATTTTTTACAGAGAGGAAGAGAGAGGGATAGAGAGTTAGAAACAATGATGAGAGAGAATCACCGATCAGCTGCCTCTTGCACACCCCCTACTGGGGATGTGCCTGCAACAAAGGTACATGCCCTTGACCGGAATTGAACCTGGGACCTTTCAGTCTGCAGGCCGACGCTCTATCCACTGAGCCAAACTGGTTTCGGCCAAAACTACAGTTATAAGGCTTTTCAAGAATTTCCTAGATAAAGGTTGATAAATTTAGTGAGACCCTCGAGGATATGAAAAAGGATCAACTAGAAATGAAGCATACAATGACTGAAATAAAAAATATTATACAGAGACTTAAAAGTGGACTAGAGGATCGTAAGAATCAAGTCAAAGATTTGAAATACAAAAAAGCAAAAAATACTCCTCTAGGAAAAAATAATCCAAAAAGTTGAAGATTGTATAAGAAGCCTCTGGGACAACTTCAAGCATACCAACATCAGACTTATGGGGGTGCCAGAAGAAGAGAGAGAGCAAGATACTGAAAACCTATTTGAGGAAATAGTGACAGAAAACTTCCCCCATCTGGTGAAAGAAATAGACCTACAAGTTCAAGAAGCTCACAGAACCCCAAACAAGAGGAATTCAAAGAGGACCACACCAAGACACATCATAATTAAAATTCCAAGGGCAAAAGACAAAGAGAGAATCTTACAAGCAGCAAGAGAAAAACAGTTACCTACAAGGGAGTACCCATACAACTGTTAGCTGATTTCTTAACAGAATCTATGCAGGCCAGATGGCAGTGGCAAGAAATATTCAAAGTGATGAACAGCAAGAAACTATAACCAAGATTATCCAGCAAAGCTATCATTCAGAATTGAAGATCAGATAAAGAGCTTCACAGACAAGAAAAAGTTAAAGTAGTTCATCACCACCAAAACAAGATTACATAAAATGCTGAAGGTATTCTTTAAGAAGAGGAAAAAGAAGAAAAAGGTAAAAGTCAAAACTATGAACAACAAAAAGACCTCAAATACATAACTTCCAACAAGTGAATTTAAAAATCAAGTGAATAAAAGATCTGAAGAACATAATGGACTGGTGAATATAATAGAATGAGGGACATAGAAAGGGAATGGACTGATAATTCTCAGGGGGAATAGGGTCTGAGGGGTACAGGAAGAGATTGGACAAAAATCTTACACCTATGGATGAATACAGTGGCAGGGGGTAAGGGCATGGGGTGGGGTGGGAATCGGGTGGAGGGGAACAATGGGAGGGAAAAAGGAACACCTGTAATAATCTGAACTATAAAGATATAAATTAAAAAATGCTTTCTTAACATAATCATTAATTCAATCAGTATCACTCAACAACAACAACAAAAAAGAATTTTGATGCTATGTTTGACTTCCAATCCACATCCATTTTGATTTCTGGAGCTTCAACTAAAAGCTAACCTAGACTATAAGAAGCAAAACTATTTCAATGTATGGATTGCTACAGTTCTAGAGGTATTGCAGTAGTGCAGATAGACCCCTGGGGATGCTCCAGAGTAGGAAAAGGTAAAACTCTTCACCTGGAGATAACACACCCACACCCAGAGAAGACATATCCCAGAAAAATTTGAGAGGTGTCTAGAATATCTAGCTGGGCTGATTGGTGAAGATATCTCCCTAGTGAAGACAGTCCATAGAGACTGTTTTCAAATATGCAAATTTCACCAAATGATAACAGGGCACAACAAAGGAACAACTAAAACTCCAGAAACCATTCCTAAACAAATGGAAATGTGTGAATTATTCACCAAATAATTCAAAGTAGTATCTTTTAAATGCTCAGTGGGCTAAAAGAGAACACAGATATCTAAAGATGTCAGGAAGAGTAAAGACAATTTCTTTAATAAATGGTGTTACATATACATAAAAAAAGAAAGAAACTAGACCACTAACTTACATCATACACAAGAATAAACTCAAAATGTATAAAAGACCTAAGTGTAAGTTGTGAAACCATAAAAAGTCTAGAAGAAACCATATGCAGCAAAATCTCAGACATCTCTTGTAGCAATATGTTTGCCAATACATCTCTTAGGGCAAGGAAAACAAAAGAGAAAATGAACAAATATCACTACATCAAAATAAAAAGCTTCTGCAAAGCAAAAGAAACCATCAACAAAATAGAGAGGAATCCCATTGTATGGGAGAACATTTTGCTAGTGATACATCTGATAAGGGGTTAATTTCCAAAATATATAAAAAACTCATACAACCTAACAAAAAGAAGACAAATAAACCAATTAAAAAATGGGTCAAGGACCTAACTAAACACTTCTCTAAATGGGACATACATATGACCAAGAGACAGGAAAAAATGCACAAAGTCACTAATCATCAGAGAGATGCAAATTAAAACAATTAGGTCTCCCTTCACATCTGCCACAATGGCTACCGTCAACAAGCTACAAATGCTGGTGGGAATTCAGACTATGGAAAATAGTATGGAGCTTTCCTCAAAAAATTAAAAATGGAACTGCCATTTGACCCAGTGATTCACAAATCTAGGAAAATATCTTGAGAATCCCAAAATACGGATCAGAAAAGATATATGCACCCCTATGTTTATAGCAGGGTTATTTACAATAGCTAAGATCTTGAAAATCCCTAGTGCCCATCAGTAGATGAGTGAATAAAAAAGAAGTGGTACATTTACACAATGGAATATTATATAGCTACAAAAATGAAGGATCTCTTATCCTTTGAGACAACATAGAGGGACATGAAGAGTATTATGCTAAGCAAAATAAGCCAATCAGAGAAAGACAAGTATCACATGATCTCACTTAATGTGTGGAATCTAAAAAGTGACAAAAAAAATAGATCCAGAGACATGGAAGTATAGAATCCACTTTTCTTCTTCCTTTTTTTTTTTTAAATGAATCTTAGAGGGAAGTGGGGAGAGAGGGCAGAAAAAGATTAACCAAAGAACTTATGTGCATAACCCTTGGACACAGACAATAATGTGAAAGTTGTGGGAGGGGAGGGGTCCTAGGAAGGTTTGGAGGGGGTCAGTGGGAGAGAAGGGAACATAAGTCATACTTTTAACAATAAAAACAAATTCAAAAATGTCAAAAAAATAAGCATATCAGGAAAATCAGGCATGAATCAAATGAGGTTACCAATAAAGAAATAGAAACTATTAAAAAAAAGAAAACAATTCTAAACTGTAGTATACAATAACAAAGTTAAGGGGGGTTTGGAATGACTACAGGGATCAATAACAGACTGGATTAATCTGAAGGATTAGTGAACTTGATGCCAAGGTTATTTGAAATTAAGTCAAAGGAGCAAAAAGAAGAACAAAGGAAAATTAAGAGATTCTAGGGACTTATATAATACTCTTTAATAGACCAATCTACATAATATGGGAGTTCTAAGAGTAGAAGAGAGAGATAAATGGTCATAAATCCTATTTGAAGAAATAATGGGTAAAAATTTACAAATGGAGAGAGAAAATGGACATACAAATTTAAGAAGCTCAAAGGCATTCCACTTGAGTAAAACCAAAAGACCTACATTGAGACACTAAAACTGTCATAAGTCATAGACTTTCTCATTGATGTTTTTATCTTTTTATCCCTCTCCCTTCCTTTCTCTCTAAAATTCAATAAAAATATGTTTAAAAACATATTTTTACAACAAATAAACCAAAAATAACAGTTGACCAAGATGTGCAAAAATTGGAAACTTTGTGCATGACTATTGGGAATAAAACTTGAAAACCAGTTTAGAGTTTCCTCAAAATTTAAAAATAGAATCACTATAAAATTATTAATTCTATTTCTGAGTATATATCCAAGAGATTTGAAAGCAGGATTTCAGAGAGATGTTGCAGTAATATTCACAATGGCCCAAAGTGGGAAAAGCTCAAATATCCATTGACAAATGAATAGGTAAAGAAAATGTGGTACATGCATACAATAGGATATAATTCAGCTGTAAACAAAACAAAACAAAAACATGCAAATCTTGTCACTTTCTACAACATGATGAGCCTTGATGACATTGTGCTGAGTGAAATAAGCCAGGAAAAATATTTTAGTGATATATTTAGAATAGTTAAAAATCATGGTAACATAAAGTAGCATGGTAGTTGCCAGGAGTTGGATAAGGGGGACATGTTACCATTATTAAATGGCATTCACTCAAAATCACAATTTTTATACTTCAAGTAAAAATATATCTGCTATAAATTTTAATAAAATTAACTATTTGGTAAAGTGTATGTTTTAAAACTGGTTTTCAAAGTCTTCTCTCAGTTTTGTAGTAGGTGCTGTCTCTCCTGCTGTTGTTGTCCCTTCCATGCTAAAATTGCAAGAAGATGGATATGGTATTAAGAAAGGTATTCCAACTGTACTAATTGCTGCTAGCAGTGTGGATGACATCTTGGCTATCACTGGATTCAGTATATTCATGACCCTAGTCTTCTCCTCAGGTAAACAAGAAAATACAACCACTGCCATGTAATTCATAACTTTTTGTTGTTATTTCCTTCAGTTATTAAGCAAGATTTTTATAAATTCAATAACTTTTTATTCTTTATTGAAAGCTCACTCTACGGTGGGACCCGGGGGGGGGGGGGCGGTGTGAACCGGAGGAGGAGCGGATTCTATTCATGTGGTCCTGAGACATTTGGACAGTCTGCAACCATTAGCTACAGAACACTCTGTTGTATTTCCCTACAAAAACAAATGAGAGAGAGTGTCCCACTTGAAATTCATATATGGAAAAAAGGAAAAGAGAAGGAAAAAAAGTCTGAAGAACAGAATAAAGTGGTGAATATAGTAGAATCAGGGGCAAAGAAGGGGAGTGGACTGATAATTATCAGCAGGATAAGGGGGTGGGGAAGCAGTGAGAGACTGGATTGAAATCGTATAACCAATGGATGAAGACAATTGGGGGGAGAGGGGGGAGGGGCAGAGGGTGGGAAGGGAACTGGGTGGTAGGGAGCTTTGGGGGAGAAAAAGGAGAAACAATTGTAATAAAGATTTATTAAAAAACACACACACACACAAATAATTAAATAATAAAAAAGGAAAAAAGAAAAAAAAAAGAAAGCTCACTCTAGACCAAGGAGGAAATTTCAATGGGTTAAGAAACCACTACTTGCCGAAACCAGTTTGGCTCAGTGGTAGAGCATCGGTCTGCGGACTGAAGGGTCCCGGGTTCGATTCCGGTCAAGGGCATGTACATTGGTTGCAGGCACATCCCCAGTAGGGGGTGTGCAAGAGTCAGCTGGTCGATGTTTCTCTCTCATTGACGTTTCTAGCTCTCTATCTCCTTTCCTCTCTGTAAAATATCAATAAAATATTTTTTAAAAGAAACCACTACTTGACATAAATTATTTCATTTTAATAACTATATATTTCAATTAATTTGATAACCATTAAATTACCACTTATCTGCTCAAGTTGCTTTGGAATTTTATCACAGTTTTTAATAGTTAATTTTAAGCAGTAATATTACTAGTACTAATATATTTAATAATTTTTTTGAATTATACCTTTGGAATCATCTTATATAATAAAGAGGTAATGTACAAATTGACTATCACTTCAACACACAAGATGTCCACCCCCATGTGGACATAAGATGGCCACCACAAGATGGCCAGCAGGGGGGCAGTAGAGAGGGACCAGGCCTGCAAGGGAGGGCAGTTAGGAATGACCGGGCCTGCAGAGAAGGGCAGTTGGGGGTGATCAGGCCTGCAGGGGACAACAGTTGGGGGGCAGCCAGGCCTTCAGGGGAGGGCATTTGCAGGGGGACCAGGCCAGCAGGGCAAAGCAGTTAGGAGCAACCAGGCTGGCAGGGGAAGGCAGATAGGGGAAATTGGGCCTGAAGGGGCAGTTGTGGGCAATCAGGAAAATAGGGAGGGACCAGGTCAGCAGGGGAGAGCAGTTGGGGGTGGCCATGCCTGCAAGGGAGGGTAGTTGAGAGTAACCAGGTCAGTAGGGGATAGCAGTTGGGGGCAACCAGGCCTCCAGGGGAGGACAATTAGGGTTGACCAGGCTGGCAGGGGAGGGCCATTAGGGGCAATCAGGGGAGCAGTTAGGCATTGATCAGGCTGGCAGGGCAGTAGTTAGGGGGTGATCAGACTGGCAGTCAGAAGTGGTTTGGGGAAATCAGGCAGGCAGGCAAGTGGTTGGGAGCCAGCAGTACTGGATTGTGAGAGGGATCCCAGATAGAAGAGGACGGAGGCTGAGCTGAGGGACATACAACCCCCCGCCACCCCCCATATGAATTTCATGCACCGGGCCTCCATATGTAAACTAGAGGCCCGGTGCATGAATTTTGTGCATGGATATAGTCTCTAGGCTTGGCCTGTAATCAGGGCCATCCTCCCCAGCTGCCCACATCTGGCCCCAAGACCTGCTGCCACCCACCCTCCATCACTACCCACCTCTGCTTCCCCTTTCACCATAGGGTGATCAGTGCCTGACAGCCAGGGAAAGGGGCTGAGAAGTCGGCTATTACTGCCCCCTCACCATCCCTGCCCCTGCCATAGGTTGCCCTCTTCGTGGGGGGCGACTGGTGGGGCGGGCGCCTTGGCCTGGCACCAACCACATTCCCTGCCACCCACCCCCAGTTCCTCATTCATCATCAGTCAACCAGTGCCTGCTAGCAGGGGAAAGGAACTGAGAGGCGGTCAGTGCGCCTCATAGTGACTGGTCTAGCAGTCGTTCTGATCATTCTGCCTTTAGGGTCAATTTGCATATTACCCTTTTATTATATAGGATAGAGGCCTGGTTCATTAGTGGGGGCCAGCTGGCCTGCCCTGGGTGGGGGTCCCTGCTAGTGGGGTGAGGCTGGATCTGGGGGGGAGGTCCCTGCCAGAGGGGTGGGGCTGGCCAGGGCAAGGGGCTGTGGGCAGCTTTCAGATCAGCCATGCCCCCTATTGGTGTGGGGGTTTTTACAGGGGGGTGGGGCCAGGCTGGGTGAGGGGCCATGGGTAGTTTTCAGGCCAGCCAAGCCCTCAATCAGGGTTGGGGTCCCCACTGGGCGATGGGGTATGCCTGGGCAAGGGACTGCGCCGGTCAGTTTGCAGGCCAGTCACGCCCCTCTTAGCAAGGGCCATGGAGAGGTTGGCCAGCTTCTCTGTCCTCAGTCAGGATGGGAGAGCCTGATCAGTGGTGGGGCTGTCTGGGGGCAGGGGCTGGGAGTCATAGTGACCAGTTGTCCAGTCTTTCTGGTGTTATAGTCTCTAGCTTTTTACATATATAGATACAGATGGTTGCTCTATTGTTAAGACAAGTTAAATGTATAGAGAGTGTACAACTGTACCTTTTGGTAGTGGTGGTACAAGATCCTGCACAGTTCTGAATCCCAATCTTGATGTCACTCTACAAAAATCATGAAAATATAAATTTCCACATTCAGTAATGATTTTAGTTATCAGCAGTGTTTGAAATTCAGTCTTCTATATTATTAAAGCACTAAAATATTTTTTATTTTAAAAAAATATATTTTATTGATTTTTTATAGAGAGGAAGAAAGAGGGATAGAGAGTTAGAAACATTGATGAGAGAGAAATATCGATCAGCTACCTCTTGCACACCCCCTACTGGGGATGTGCCCGCAACAAAGGTACATGCCCTTGACAGGAATCGAACCCAGGATCCTTCAGTCCGCAGGTTGATTCTCTATCCACGGAGCCAAACCGGTTTCGGCAAAGCACTAAAATATTTAAATTGAAAAATAATATATAAAGTTTCTCTTGAAATCAAAAGATATACATTTTAAAAGGGAAAAGATAAAAATAAAATCTGCAATGGTCATATCTCAGGAATAATAATTCTGAATCTTTTGATGTAAGTTCACCCAGAATCTATCTACCTAACTATCATCTCCCTCCCTTCCAATCCTATTTAATAAAACTCTAATACACAAATTGACCAAATGGCACAATGACTGGTAGAATGACGGACGGGTCATTATGACATGCATTGACCACCAGAGGGCAGACGCTCAATGCAGGAGCTGCCCCCTGGTGGTCAGTGTGCTCCCGCAGGGGGAATGCCACTCAGCCAGAAGCCGGACTCACAGCTGGCAAGCACAGCAGCAGTGGCAGGATCTTCTCCCGCTTCTACTGCACATGGGCAGTGAGGAGTGACAGGTCCTAAACTGTGAGAACCCCAGCCTGAGAAAAGGATGTCTGACTGCAGGCAGACATTCCCTGAGGGGTCCCAGTTTGTGAGAGGGCATATGTTGGGCTGAAGGACACCTCACCCAGTACACAAATTTTATGCACTGGGCCTCTAGTATTAATATAAAATTATTGAACGTTGATCATACTTGATTATAACCTGAACTAAAGACCTGGTGCGTGAAATTTGTGCATAGCTGCGGTTCCTGGACCTGGCCAGCAATTGAAGTGGGAGCATCTGGCAGGTAAGGGCAGATCCCAGCCAACCTCTGAGCCCTGGGCTGCACCTGGGCCCCCAAACCCTCATGCTCCCCTGTGCCTGAGTCATCGAGTCCGAGCTTCCATGCAGATATGTGCTGGGTGTGGCTGGATGCGGCAGGCCAGGGCACAGCAAGAGCCTCTGGGCTGCCCAGTGGTGCTGCTTGGAAGCTGGATAGGCAGTGCTCTCTCTCCTGGCCAGCCTCACAGACTAGTTCCTGTGCAAACCCACTGTAGTCCCAGCAGCTGTGGCACTGCTCACAAAGAAGAGGCAGTCCAGGTGTGGGGCAGGCTCCTCGTGGGTGCCTGGCAAATGAGCACAAGCCCTGGTGTCCCAGGGGAGGGGAGCAGTGGAGAATGAGAATAAGCTCGGCAGATACCTCGTATTCTCACCGCACCTCCAACCTCATCACCCCCGCCCCCAGGTAGCTGGCGAGAGGTCACAGCAAGCTGCTGATGCTCACCATGTTCCACGCTGCCCTTGGTGGTCAGCGCATGTCATAGTGAGCAGTCAAACTCCCGTTCTCCCGGTCCAATGACCACCCATGGGGACAATTTGCATATTAGGCTTTTATTATATAGGATAGGATTGTTTTGGACTTAATTGTATGTTGCACACAGGTTTCTATGACATTGTAATGGTTGCATAGTGCTCAATTATCTGTATTATAATTTCCTGTTGAAAACTGAAGTTTCTATTCCTATAGTTTCTATTAAAATAATACTTGAGTGAACATCTTATAACTAAATAGTGGTACCTAAAGTTAATATTTTTTAAATCTTAAAAGAATAATCATTGAGCCTGATAGGAGCTAGAGAAACCAAGATGGTGGCATAGGTAAACACATAAACTGCTGCCTCGCACAACAATTTCAAAACTGCAACTAAAAGACAAAAAGGACAACATCCAGAACCACTCAGGAAAGCTGGCAGAGTGGAAATTCTACAACTAGAAGGAAAGAGAAAAACTCACAGAGAATAAGAGAAGCGGCAAAAGGCTGAGGTATGGAGACATGCGTGCAGAGAGGAAGGGTGGCTGAGTTATTGACTGGCTTTCTCTGGTGGGAGGAAGAAGGAAGCTCTCAACTGCACTGAACCCCAGTTTCAAGTGAGACCCTGTGGACCCAGGCTCATACGGGGGAATCTGGACTGTCAGGTAGAGAGAAAGGCACACAAAAACTCAGAGGGAGCTCCGGAAGGCAGGGGTCTGGAGGTGCACATGTGTGTGAGTGCACCCAGAGAGGTCTGAATGCTGAGATTACCACTGGCTTTCCCTAGCAGGAGGGAGTTGGAAGCTCCCAACTGCACTGAACCCCAGTTTCAGGCCAGCCCCTGGGAACCTAGGCTCATAGGGGGGGGGGTGTGGATCTGGACTGTCAGGTGGAAACTCAGGGGAGCCACGAAAAGCAGAGGTCTGGAGGCGTGCGTGCAAGTGCGCACAGAAGGACTGACTGCTGAGTGTGCCCCTGGTTTTGTCTAGCTGGAGGGAACTTGAAGCTCCCGACTGCACTGAACTCCAGTTCTGGGCAAGAATCTGGGAATCCAGATTCATTAGGGAAGAAACTGGACTGTCTGGAAGCAGGTGAAACTTAAGAGCAGCTTTCTCTCAGAGGTGCTTGCAGTGATTACTGAGGGACACTGAGACCTAGAGGCCTCATAGGGCAGAGCTGACAGGAAGCCAAGACTGTCTTCTCAGTCCTGCGACTCTGCCCCATCCAAGCTGAGCACAGAGGCTTCTGCAAGTCTTGTCTCATAAGGCTGTCTCTAGCACAGAAGTTCTTACAGGGCAGACACAGTTGATCCTCACAGCCAACTGCCTTGGAGGTCAATTTCTCCCAGTGATATCAACAACAATCAAGACTTACTACAACAAGTCTGTACACACAGTCCACAAAGGGGTGCACCAATAGTGTCCACCTCAAGTAACTGGGGAGGCCAAGCCACTGGGCCATATAGAATACCTAGCACACAAAGCTACCCTACCACTTTAGGGAAGCAGTCAAAATTCGGAGACAAAGAAACATCACAAACAAAAGAAATGGAGGAAAACAAATAACTGGATATAGAATTCAAAACCATGGTTATAGGTTTTTCAAGAATTTCCTAGAAAAGGCCGATAAATTTAGTGAGACCCTCATTGATATGAAAAAGGACCAACAAGAAATTAAACATACACTGACTGAAATAAAAAATATTATACAGAAACCCAACAGCATACTAGAGAAATGCAAGAATCAAGTCAAATATTTGGAATACAAAGAAGAAAAGAACATTCCTCTGGAGAAGCAAGAAGAGAAGAGAATCCAGAAAGTTGAAGATAGTGTAAGGAGCCTCTGGCACAACTTCAAGTATACCAACATCAGAATTATGGGGGTGCCAGAAGAAGAGTCAGAACAAGGTACTGAGGAACATCCAAGATGGCGGCCTAGGCAGTCTCCTAAGCTGCCGCCTCATCAACAATTTAATTAAAAGAACAACTAAAATCAAAAAGGACCACCAAAACGTCAGGAAAGCTGGCGGAGTGGAATAGCTACAACTAGAAAGAAAGAGAGAGGCTCACGGATCGGACTGGGAGCCGAAAAGCACTGAGGTAGGGAGACACTCGCGCACGCGGCCGCCGAATACCTGCCTGGCGGTGGGAGGGGAGGAATCCCCGATTGCACGGAACCCTTTCCGACTGCACTGAACCCAGCCCCGGCTGAAATTCCGTGGTCCCAGGCTCATACGGGTGGAGTCTGGACTGTAAAGAAAGGCACCCAGGGACTCAGAGACTCAGAGACTGGGAGACCGGGGACCGGGAGTCGCAGTCGCAGCCGGCAGGGTCTACAGACTCGCGCGCGTGAGCAAGTACACGCTGAGGTCTGACCGCCGCCCCTCCGGAGCGGAAGGAGTCAGAAGCTCCAGGTCTGACTGCGGAGGCTGCCGCCGCCTCTCTGTACAAGGTGGCGGCCTCTCCGTAGCGGAAGGAGTCAGAAGCTCCAGTCTGACCACGGAGGCTGCCGCTGCCTCTATGTACAAGATGGTGGCCTCTCCGTAGCGGAAGGAGTCAGAAGCTCCAGTCTGACCACGGAGGCTGCCGCTGCCTCTATGTACAAGATGGTGGCCTCTCTGTAGCGGAAGGAGTCAGAAGCTCCAGACTACAGAGACCAGCCCAAGTCCGGGTGAGCCCCTGCTCTTGCTTGGGGAACCTGGGCCGGTCAGGCGGAAACTCAGGCGAGTGCACAAGGGCAGGGCAGAAGCCAAGACTGTCAGTTCAGCCCTGAGACTCCGCCCCATCTAAGCTGAGCAGAGGCTTCTGCAGTTTTTCAAGTCTGATCCTATAAGACTGTCTCCAATACAGAAGTTATCCCAGAGTAGACACAGCTGATACCCACATCCAATTGGCCTGAAGGTCAATTCACAACAATAGAGACTTAGCTACAACAAAGCTGTGCACGCAGTCCACAAAGGGGATCACCAAGAGTGTCTACCTCAGGTAACTGAGGAGGTTGATCCACTGTGCTATATAGGACACCAAACACACAAAGCCATCCTACCAACTCTGAAAAATAGTGATAATGCCGAGACAAGGAAACAGATCTCAAACAAAAGAGATGGAGGATATAGAGTTCAGAACTACGGTTCTAAGGTTATGCAACAATATCCTAGAAAAGCTCGATAAACTCCATGAGACCCAACTAAAAAGTATAGATAAACTGACTAAATTGGAAAATATTATGCAGAGATCCAACAGCAGAATGGAAGAACACAAGAATCAGATCAAAGAGCCAAAAGACACTCCGCTGGAGAAGGAAGAAGAAAAGAGGATCCAGAAAGTTGAAGATAGTGTAAGGAGCCTCTGGGACAACTGCAAGCGCACCAACATCAGAATTATGGGGGTGCCAGAAGAAGAGGGAGTGCAAAATACTGAAAACATATTTGAAGAAATAATATCAGAAAACTTCCCTCACCTGGTGAAAGAAATAGACTTACAAGTACAGGAAGCCTACAGAACCCCAAACAAGAGGAATCCAAAGAAAAATTCTTCTCGACACATCATCATCAATATGCCAAGGGTAAAAGACAAAAAGAGGATCTTACAAGCAGCAAGAGAAAAGCAGTTGGTTACCTATAAGGGAGCACCCATACGACTATCAGCTGATTTCTCAACAGAAACCATGCAGGCCAGAAGGGAGTGGCAAGAAATATTCAAAGTGATGAATAGGGAGAACCTACAACCAAGATTACTGTATCCAGCAAAGTTATCATTCAGAATTGAAGGGCAGATAAAGAGCTTCACAGATAAGAAAAAGCTAAAGGAGTTCATCACCACCAAACCAGTATTATATGAAATGCTGAAAGGTATTACTTAAGAAGAGGAAGAAGGTCAAGTGAATTAAAAATCTCAGGAATAGAATAAACTGGTGAATATAATAGAATTAGGGGCAAAGAAAGGGAGTGGATAGATAATTATCAGGGTGAAGGGGTGTGGGGTGCAGAAAGAGACTGGATTAAAATTGTATAACCTATGGATGAGGACAATGATGGGGGAGGGGGTAAGGGCAGAGGGTGGGGTGGGAATCGGGTGGAAGGGAGCTATGGGGGAGAAAAAGGAGAAACAATTGTAATAATCTGAGCAATAAAGATTTATTATAAAAAAAAAAAAAAAAAAAGAACAAGGTACTGAAAGCCCATTTAAAGAAATAATGACTGAAACCTTCCTTCACCTGGTGAAAGAAATAGACTTACAAGTTCAGGAAAGCACACAGAACCCCAAACAAGAGGAATCCAAAGAGGACCACACTGAGTCACATAATTAAATGCCAACAGCAAAAGACAAAGAGAGAATATTAAAAGCAGCAAGAGAGAAACATTTAGTTACCTACAAAGGAGCAACCATATGACTGTCAGCTGATTTCTCAACAGAAACTATGCAGGCCAGATGGGAGTGGCAAGAAATATTCAGTGATGAACAACAAGAAACTACAACCAAGAATACTCTACCCAACAAAGCTATCATTCAGAATTGAAGGGCAGATAAAGTGCTTCACAGATAAGAAAAAGCTAAAGGAGTTCATCAACACCAAACCAGTATTATATGAAATGCTGAAAGGTATTCTTTAAGAAGAGGAAGAAGGGAAAAAAGGTGAAGATAAAAATTATGAACAACAAATACATATCTATCAACAAGTGAATCTAAAAATCAAGTGAATAAATCTGATGAACAAAATAAACTGATGAATATAATAGAATTGGGGGCATAGAAAAGTTATGGACTGAAAATTCTCAGGGGGGAAGAGGTGCTGGGGGTGCAGAAAGAGACTGGACAAAAATCATACACCTATAGATGAGGACAGTGGGAAAGGTAAGGGCAGAAGGTGGGGTGGGAACCAGGTGGAGGGGAACTATGAGGGGGGGAGGGACAATTGTAATCTGGACAATAAAGATTTATTAAATTTTTAAAAAATAATAATCATCGATCTGAAAAGTATATAGAGTTGATAAGCTTTTGAAATATATTGTCGCAATATCATGTCCTATCATTGTGCACAAGTTTGCCACTTTCTCCTCACCCTTTTCAAAACTATATATTATTCTTTTCTTTTTCCTTTGCTAATTTGGTAGGTGAAAAGTAAGACCACTTTACATGGAATACTTTTTCTCCTAGTGATGTTAAACATATTTATTGGTCGCTGACATTTTGGCATGTTTTATATATTTCTTTTCTTGGAATCTTTTGCCTTATAGGTGTGTTCATCTTTTGTTCTTTTTGATTTATCACGATTCTTCCTAAAATTAAGAATGATAACCCTTTGTATTATATTCTTAGGTTTCCCCAATTTTAATGCGACTTAATTTTATAAGAGTTCTTTTTTGCTATTCAGAAGTTCTAAAATTTCTGTTAACAAAATATGGTCATCATTTCCTTCATTAATTGTATCAGTTATTCTCTCAAAAAAATATTTATGGCCCTAGCCTGTGTGGCTCAGATGATTGGGCATCGTTTCATGCACCAAAAGGTTGTTGGCTCAGTTCCTAGGTCAGGGCACACACCCAGGTTTCAAGCTTGATCCTTAATAGGGGTTCTTGATCCCCAGTATGGACATGCAGGAGGCAACCCATCCATGTGTAGCTCTCTCATTGATGTCTCTCTCTTCCTCTCCTTTCCACTTTCTCTAAAAACCAATTAAACACACACACACACACACACACACACACACACACACACGTGATGCCAACAATAATTATGACAAACACTGAGGATAAATAGTGAACAACAATATTATTGGGTAATTGCTTCATACTTGTTTTAAGATCCATTGATGTTTCCACCCATTTAATAGTCACAATAGTGCTATGTTCATTTTATAGACAAGGAAACTGAGGAACATAGGTTAAATAATTTGCTCAGCCCTGGCTGGTTTTGCTCAGTAGTTAAGAGTATCAGACTGTTGATCAAAGGGTCTCAGGGTCCATTCCCAGTCATAAATCAGTAACATAAATCAGTTACAGGTTTAACGTAGCCCAGGTCGGTTGCATGTGGGAGACAACCAGTCAATGTGTCTCTCACATCAATGTTTCTCTCTCCCCCCTGGCACCACTCCTTCTCTCTATAAAAAATGGAAACACCTGTAATAATCTGAACAATAACGATTTTTTATAAGCAAAAAAAAAAATCAATGGAAAAAATATCCTCAGGTGAGGATTTAAATAAGTTTTCTCAAAGTCACAAATCCATTAAGAGGGGTAGCCAAGATACAAATCTGGCTATTTGACCCTAGACCCACACTTTTAAGTACTATTCCATATAGATGTGGTTGAATAAAATATATTGATGACTCAGTTGACCCTTGATTAGTCCCAGGATTGATCCTAGAATAAATCTTCTTTTTTAAAAATATATTTTATTTATTTTTTAAGAGAGGAAGAGAGAGAGTTAGAAACATCGATGAGAGAATCATCGATCAGCTGCCTCTTGCACACCCACTACTGGGGATGTGCCCGCAACCAATGTACATGCCCTTGACCGGAATCTAACCTGGGACCTTTCAGTCCATAGGTCAACGCTCTATCCACTGAGCCAAACTGGTTTCGGCTAAAATAAATCATCTTTTATGTAGTTACTGTTAAATTGTTCTTTTGATATTTATCTGTTTAAATATTTTTTAAATTGATTTCAGAAAGGAAGGGAGAGGGAGAGAGATAGAAACATTGATGAGAGAGAATCTTTGGTTGGTTGCCTCCTACATGGCTCACATGAGGATTAAACCCCCAACCCAGGCATGTGCCCTGACTAGGAATTGAACCATGACTTCCTGGTTCATAGGTCTATGTTCAGCCACTGAGCCACACCAGCCAGGCTGTTCTTTTTATATTTAAATAATTTTTTTCTTTGTAATAATCATAAGTCAGAAAATAAATATTACCAGCCTTGTGCTAGGTAGGTGCCAGAGGCACTTCTTTGTCAGTCTTGTCCATTCTTCTTCCTCACTGGATCTTGTAGTCAGGGTGTGTATGGGAAGCACATTGACTATTACTTTTTTGTTTCCTGGCCTACTTATTTCATAAACATTTCTGAATTGAGTGTTTGTACTAAGTTATTTAAGAGTACACATCTAATGTATCAAATAGATCTTCATACATTTTTATATTAATATTAAAGATTCGTTTTTGTATATTCTATAAAATGCATACCTTTCTTCATAAATCACCTACGTTTGATTTTCTGATATGTTAGGTATTTAAATTTTTTCTCTATGATCTGTTTTCTTTATGTGTGCCCTTATAGGTGGCATACTTCATGATGTCCTAACTTCTTTTCGGAATGTAATTATTGGTATACTACTAGGAACACTTTTGGGAATTTTTCTTCAATATTTTCCAAGTCCAGATCAGGTAAATAAAAAATTAGTCAACCTTTAGAAGTATGGAATTGGTTATTATTTTCAAAATTTGAACTTTTAGAATATCAATGAAATATTACATTTAATATTTATTGTCCTTCCCCAAGTGTAGCCTCCATTGCCTACTTTGCTTTAAACTGAGCACAGTTCTGATTGATAAGAGTCAATGGCATTGACTAAAGTCTTTGCTTCTGGACTTGGCAAATAAGGAATATTAGGGGGAAAAATTTTGATGGAACACTGTGTAAATCTTATATTTATAAATGTAATGAAGGTGTTGACAGAAAAAAATACACCTTTTATAAAGGATTATGTACTTACTAAATACCTTTAAAAACATATTTTGAAACCTGTTCTACTATGAGAGATAACATATATTTTTACTATGCTGCTGCTGCTGCTATTTTTTAAAAATATTTATTTCAGAGAGGAAGGGAGAGGGATAGAGAGATAGAAACATCAATGATGAGAGAGAATCATTGACCAGCTGCCTCCTGCACACCGCCTACTGGGAATCAAGCCCACAATCTGGGCATGTGCCCTTGGCCAGAATCAAGCCTGGGACCCTTCAGTCTGCGGGCTGACACTCTACCCACTGAGCCAAACCAGCTAGGGCTGTGCTGTTTGCCTTTTAAATTAAGCTTCCTAATGCATAATACTTTGCAATGGATATTCTTAAAAAATATATAATTAAATCAGAATACCATCTCCATTCCATCCCACCCCTTTCTTCACTAAATTGCCTACTGACTTCTGACAACTTTTTCTAATCTTTTTAAAAAATATTTTATTGATTTTTTTACAGAGAGGAAAGGAGAGGGATAGAGAGTTAGAAAATCGATGAGAGAGAATCATTGATCAGCTGCCTCTTGCACACCCCCTACTGGGGTGTGCCCGCAAACAAGGTACATGCCTTTGACCGGAATCGAACCCAGGACCATTCAGTCCGCAGGCCGACGCTCTATCCATTGAGCCAAACCGGTTTCGGCATTTTCTAATCTTTCTTAACTCACACTTTCCCTTGATCTAAGTTAAATTTACTCCCACTCCCTTTCACTAAAGCAACACTTAAATTCAATCCTTTTCTGCCCTAAAGAATGTGCCCCCCCCAAAAAAAAAGAATGTGCCATTACTCTTGTATATCTGTAATGTCCATTTTGATTTGCCTGTAACAATTGTCATAGCTAATGAGATTTTCAGAAATTTATTTTTAAGAATCCATTGGATATGTTATATAGAACTACAGGTTATATTGTTCTCTCTTTTCTTTCCTTTTTCACTTACAGTTAAAATATTTTAACCATTTTACTGACATAATATATAGCAGAAGATGAAACTTAATAATTATAAATTTTGTCACTTGTTACCAAGTCTGCTAAAATATTTGGTGAGGAAGAAAGCCAAAATATTATGCATTATTTAATATAATATATTATAGTATCAAAATGTCAATAATGAATGACAGAGAATGTAAATGTTGTATTATAGGTTTAATGTAAATAATTCATAAAAATTTATATAATCCTAGAAAAATATTCCAATGAAGAGAGCAGCCCTTATTTTGAGTTTGTGTATTTCTGTCGTCATAGTCAGCAACAGCATGGGTATACATGGAGCTGGAGGATTATTCACACTAATGTTGACTTTCATTGGAGGAATGAATTGGAACAGAGATAAGGTGAATATTTTTAATATACCATTTTATAGATAAAATAACTGAATTTTTTATATTATAATGGACATTTAGGAAACCTCATTCGGGTTGGAAGATGTTCCAAAAGTGTGTGTCTTGGAGGAAGTTTATAAATCAATAAAGAAAATAAAGTATTTAATAAAAGAAACTACAGATACACTAAAATGCAATCAGGAGTTGAGTTATCTCATCAGGCCTATTTCCCCCCAAGTTTTATGTAATATGATTACATAACTTTTATTGATTAAATTATTTTATTAATTAAAATTTTAGTATAGAGTTAGGACATGAAAACATTCTCATAAAAGATTAAACAATACACATATAGAATAAATTGTGAAATAGTTCTTTTTCCTCACCACTCCCAAATATCAAATAGAATTATTTCCTCTAATCAGTCCTCTATTTGTAGACATTTAGATCATTTTCAATTTTTTGTTATTTATAAACAGTGCTGCCATGAGCAGTCCTTTTCATGTATCTTTTTGCAAGTCTACAAATACTTCTGTAGGAGTATATTCCTAGAAATACAATTGTTGAATTTTAAAATGGTACATTTCTATTTTGATGGGGACTGCCAAGTTCTCCAGTTAAAAGATTTTACATATTTACACTATTTACCACCACCAGTATAACAGAGTCCCCAATACCTCAACCCATCAACACACTGATATTACCACTAGTTCTATTATTTTTAATCTGATGGGGGGGAAAGTATATAACATTATTAGTGAAAAAGAACAAAATCTTAACCATTTGCAACAACATGGATGGATGTTGAGAGCACTGTGCTAAGTGAAATAGTCAGACAGAGGACAAATACCGTATTTTTTCACTTATTTGTTTAATCTAAAAAAACAAAACAAAAAAAGACCCATAGATATAGAGAACATACTGATAGTTGTCAGAAGGGAGTGGTAAGGGGAATAAATGAAAATGGTGAAACACAATAAGAGGTACAAACTTTCAATTATAAACTAGTGGCCCAGTGCATGAAATTCGAGCATGAGGGTGGAGAGGGTCCCTCAGCCCAGCCTGCACCCTCTCCAATCGGGAATCCCTTGGGGGATTTCCAACTGCTGGTTTATGCCTGATCCCTCTGTGGAATTGGGCCTAATCCACACAATCGTACATCTCTCTTGCAATCTGGGACTGCTGGCTCCTAACCACCTGCCTGCCTGCCTGATTGCCCCTAATCCCTTGGCCTGCCTGACTGATCTCCTCTAACCTCTCTGCCTGCCTACCTGATCGCCCCTAACTGCCCCTGCCTGCCTGCCTGATCAACCCTAACTGCCCTACTTTGTAGGCCTGATCTTGCCCCCAACTGCCCTCCCCTGCTGGCCTGATCTTGCCCCTAACTGCCATCCCCTGCTAGTCTGATCACCCCTGATGGCCTCTGTTTTGGCCCCCACCACCATAGCTTTGTATGGAAGGAAGTTGGACATCCAGAAGATGGCCAGTCGACCTGGTCTAATTAGCATATTACCCTTTTATTAGTATAGATTATTTAGGATGAGATTGCTTAAATGGGGTGGCGGAAAAACCTTTTTCATCAGGAGGAGATGCTCTTGGCAGACAAAAATACATAATCCCTATATCTGCATTGATATCCAACTATATGCACTATACTGCCAACCTGGTCATTAAAAAATTGAACCACTTTCTTACACCTTACACCAAATAGCTGTTGCCCTTAAAACTCTTCTTCATACCCAACCTAAGCTTCTGCCTTTGCAGTTCACCCAGATTTGGTTCTGATTGGTCAGTTTCTATACCAGTCAGCGTCAAAAGCTCTGCCTCCTAGGCAGCCATTGGCTCCTTGCTCTTCACCCAGATTTGGTTCTAATTGGTCAGTTTCTATGCCAATCAGTGTCTCCAGGCCTATCAATAGGCCTGATCTGAGAGGCAGAGCTGATTAGCAGCCCAGCAGAGGCCCAAGAGAAAGAGAGGCATGGCTGATGGACAGGCCCAGAGCAAAAAAGAGAGGCAAGGGCTGATCAACCAAAGCTATGGATCAGACCCTTCTCTCTTCAGACCTCTCTCTGGGCCTGATTCACAGCCCCCTTGGCAGTCAGTGCTAGTCTGGTCGCCCGCAGCAGTGGCAATCAGTGCTGGGTCACCATGGCAACCCAGCACTGACTTCAGTTGGTCAAGACTTCGGTTGGTCAAGCCTTCGGTCATTGTGGACTCTGGGTCTTTATATATATAGATAAGTCACAATGATGTAATACAGCACAAGGAATATAGTCAATAATATAGCAATAATTTTGTTTATAATATTTTATGTATGGAAGTAAAATTTTCTATAGTCAATTCTGTTAGTTCTTCCTTTTTTACTTGTATTCAGTATCTTATTTAAGAAGGATTTCTTTTTTAAAAATATATATTTTATTGATCTTACACAGAGAGGAATTGAGAGGGATAGAGAGTTAGAAATGTCAATGAGAGAGATACATCAACCAGCTGCCTCTTGCACACTCCCCACCAGAGATGTGCCCACAACCAAGATACGTGCCCTGACCAGAATCGAACCCGGGACCCTTCAGTCCGCAGGCTGACGCTCTATCCACTGAGCCAAACTGGTCTCGGCTAAGAAGGATTTCTTTACTCAAGATTATAAACATTGTATCTTCTATATTATCTAATATTTTGGCAGTTTTGTTTTGTTTTTTAATTTGTTTTTGTTTTTGCATTTGGTTCTTTAATTCATCTGAAATTTATTTTTGTGAATGCTGTGAGATAAGGATGCAGAAGTGTATGTTTATATATGTACTAATAGATACCGTATTTGCCGGCGTATAAGACGACTTTTTGGCCCTGAAAAATATGCCTCCAAGTGGGGGGTAGTCTTATACGGCGAATATATAACTAACTCTGTATTTTGAGTGGAAATGTTAGGGGGTCATCTTATACGCCCAGTCGTCTTATACGCCGGCAAATACGTATTTTTCAGGGCCAAAAAATCATCTTATACGCCGGCAAATATGGTATATATACACATATAATAGTTGTATATGGATAGAAATAAGTATAGTCAGTTTAAAAAAATTATCAACTAAGTATTAATTATTCAGTGACCTTTAAATGCCTCTTTAACCTGACTTAAACCCTCAAATATAGCTAAGTTCCTTTCTGGAACCAAATCCTACTTATGTTTCCTATAGATACTTTAAGTCTATTTTAAATCATAGGTCATAGTTTTATGTCTCAAAATCTAATATAGATTTTTCTCCCATTGAATTTATTTTTAAAGTATTTCTTGGCCATTCCTGCCTGAATTTTAGAAAAATTTTTGAATCAGCTTGAGAAGTTTTATACCCAAAAGTTATACTAGATTTTGTTTAGTATTCCAATAAAATCATAATTATTAAAAAATAGTTAATAATAATTATAATACTATTTAATAAAGAGGGAATATGCTAATTGACCCTTACACTGTCACAAAGATGGTGGTGCCCATAGACAATAAGAAGTGAATATGCTAATTGACCACCCAGTCCAGAGATGGAAGGTGCTAACACGCCTTGCCATACTAGCAAACAGCAGCTGTGCATCGCTGAAGGATGGCCAGGACCAAACCATTTGTCCACCATCCAGAACTGAAATATCATTGCTGACATGTACACATAAGGAACTGTTTGACATTGAAATTGGGTCTCAAAAGAACTGTTGGCCCAGAAAGAAACTCACTACAGACTGGTTCATTTGCCTCTCAGCATAACCATTATGTCTTATCTCATTTTCGGTTCTTATAAGCGTATTTCTTGTATCACATGATCTCATACATCTAGAGAAAATAATGAACAACATAAACTGATGAACAAAAACAGACCCAGAGACAGGAAAGCATAAATCAGACTGTCAAATCTCAGAGAGAAAGTAGGGGAGGGTGGGGGGAAAAGGGAGAGATCAACCAAAGGATTTGTGTGCATGCATATAAGCTTAACCAGTGGCCATGGACAACATGGGGGTGGGGCATACATGAGGAGGGACTTGGGCTGGGAATGGGGGGATGAGAACAATTATGTGATACCATAATCAAAGAAACTTTTATTTATTTATTTTTCTTTTATTAAATTATTATCTGTGTACATAGCTTACCATTGCCCCCCCTCCCATACATACTCTCCCTCCCCAGAGTTTTGTCTATTGGTTATACTTATATGCATGTATAAAAGTCCTTTGTTGATCTCTCATCTCCCCCAGATCTCCCTATCCTTCCCGCTGTAATTGGACAGTCTGCTTGTTGCTTTACTGTCTCTATATCTATCTTTTGGTTCATCAGTTTATAATGTTCTTTATTATCCATAAATGAGTGAGGTCACATGGCGTTTCTCTTTCATTGACTGGCTTATTTCATTCAGCATGATGTTCTCCAATTCCATCCAGGTTGCTGCAAATGATAAGAATTCCTTCTTTTTTATGGCAGCATAGTATTCCATTGTGTAGATGTACCATAGTTTTCTGATCCAATCATCTGCTGATGGGCACCTTGACTGTTTCCAAATCCTAGCTATTGTAAATTGTGCTGCTATGAACATAGGGGTGCATATATCCTTTCTGATTGGTGTTTCTAGTTTCTTGGGATATATTCTTAGGAGTGGGATTACTGGGTCAAATGGGAGTTTCATTTTCAGTTTTTTGAGGAAGCTCCATCCTGTTCTCCACAGTGGTTGCGCCAGTCTACATTCCCACCCACAATGCACGAGGGTTCCTTTTTCTCCTCAACCTCTCCAACACTTGCCCTTTGTTGATTTGTCGATGTTGGCCATTCTGACAGGTGTGAGATGGTACCACATTATTGTTTTCATTTGAATCTCTTGAATAATTAGTAACTTTGAGCATGTTTAATGTGCCTCTTGGCCTTCCTTCTGTCTTCTTTTGAGAAGATTCTATTTAGGTCCATTGCCTATTTTTTATTTTATTTTTTTTTAATATTTTATTGATATTTTACAGAGAGGAAGGGAGAGAGATAGAGAGCTAGAAACGTCGATGACAGAGAAACATCGACCAGCTGCCTCTTGCACACCCCCTATAGGGGATGTGCCCGCAACCACTGTACATGCCCTTGACCGGAATCGAACCTGGGACCTTTCAGTCCGCAGACCGACGCTCTACCACTGAGCCAAACCGGTTTCGGCCATTGCCTATTTTTTAATTGGCTCATTAATATTCCTTTTATTAAGTTGTATAAGCTGTCTGTAGATGTTGAAGATTAAACCTTTATCAGTGATAACATTTGCAAATATGTTCTCCCATGCAGTGGGCTTTCTTGTTGTTTTGTTGATGGTTTCTTTTGCTATAAAAAATCTTTTTATTTTGATGTAGTCCCATTTGTTTATTTTTTCTTTAGCTTCCATTGCCCTAGGGGCAGTATCAGTGAAGAAGTTCTTTTGGCATATGTCTGAGATTTTGCTGCCTGTGGATGCCTCTAGTATTTTTATGGTTTCCCGTCTTATATTTAAGTCCTGTAACCATTTTGAATTTATTTTTGTGTATGGAGTAAGTTGGTGCTCTAGTTTCATTCTTTTGCATGTATTTGTCCAATTTTCCCAACACCATTTATTGAAGAGACTGTCTTGACTCCATTGTATGCTCATGCCTCCTTTGTCAAATATTAAAGAATTTTTTAAAAAATTAATATAAAATAAAATTTTAAGAGATAGCAATGTCCACAGCCAATAAGGAGGGAATTCAAGCCAATTGACTGTCATACCCTCAAAGATGGCGACACCCACAACCACAAGACGCCCAGTCCCCTCATCCCCGCCAGGGCAGCAGGCATGCGGCAAGGCCAGGCCTCCCCCAGACAGGCCCAGCCATCCAGGGCCAGCCTGAGGCATAGGCAAGCCTTGGATGGTGGCTGCCTAGCTGACACCTGAGGTGCAGGCAAGCTTGGGATGGTGGCTGCCCAGCCAACCAGGGCCACCAGAGGCTTAGGTAACCAGGGCTGACCAAGGCTTGTGCTGCCAGCAGTTTGAGCAGCAAAGATGTGATGGGGTGTCACTCTCCCCTGATCACCAGGTCACTTCTCCCCCCGACCCCGTAGGGCTCCCAGACAGTGAGAGGGGTTAGGCTGGGCGAGGGACAACCCTCCCCCCTTCCAGTGCATGAATTGTCATGCACCAGGCCTCTAGTTAGATAAATAAAATGAAAAATTAGAATTACCTTTCTATGTGATAAAGGAAATCCAACAATAAGAAAATAAACTGTAAAGATGAAAAGTAACAAATAGAATAATGTGCTATAAGCAAGGTAGAGTAATATTGTGGGTGAGGCTTTTTTTGTTTTTCCCTCTTTTCAATTTCACTCTTACTATAAATGGCCATCAGAAAATCCAGACATAAAAGGAATAGTTAAAAAGATAGTTTCTTTTTTTTTAAATAAATCTTTATTGCTCAGATTATTAAAATTGTTTCTTTTTTTAAATATATCTTTATTGTTCATATTATTACAAATGTTCCTTATTTTCCCCCCTCCATTGCTCCCCTCCACCAAGTTTCCATCCCACCCTCTGCCCTTTCCCCATCCCCCATTGTCCTCATCCAGAGGTGCAGTTTATGTTCAGTCTCTTCCCGCCCCCGCCACTCCCCATTTCCCCAAGAATCATCAGTCCACTCCCCTTCCATACCTCTGATTCTATTATATTCACCAGTTAATATTGTTCATCATGATTTTTACTTCCCTTGGTTTTTAGACTCATTTGTTGATAGTTACGTGTTTGTTCATAATTTTTATCTTTATTTTCTTCCTCTTCCTAAAGAACCCCTTTTAACAATTCATATAATTCTGGCTTGGCAGTGATGAACTCCTTTAGCTTAAATTTATTTGTGAAGCTCTTTATCTGGCCTTTGATTCTGAGTGATAGCTTTGCTGGATAGAGTATTTTTAGCTATAGGTTCTTGTTATTTATCACCTTGAATATTTCTTGCCATTCCCATCTGGCCTGCATGGTTTCTGTTGAGAAATCAGCTGACAGTGGTATGGGTGCTCCTTTATAGGTAACTACCTGCTTTTGTCTTGCTGCTTTTAATATTCTCTCTTTGTCTTTAGCTCTTGGAATTTTAATTATGATGTGTCTTGGTGTGATCCTCTTTGGATTCCTTTTGTTTGGGGTTCTGTGTGCTTCCTGGACTTGTAAGTCTATTTCTTTCACCAGGTGGGGGAAGTTTTCTGTCACTATTTCTTTCAATATGTTTTTGGTATCTTGCTCTCTGTCATCTTCTGGGATCCCCATAATTCTGATGTTGGTTCGCTTGAAGTTGTCCCTGAGGTTTCTTACATCTTCAACTTTCTGGATTCTCTTGTCTTTTTGCTTCTGTGGAGGAGTGTCCTCTAGCTCTTTGGTTCCAAATCTTTGACTTGATTCTTGCAATCTTCCATTCTGTTTTTAGAACTCTGTATAATATATCTTATTTCAGAGAATGTATTTTTTATTTCTAGTTGATCCTTTATTATTTCTTATTGATCCTTTATTATTTCTTGTTGCTCCTTTATTATTTCTAGTTGATCCCTTTTCATATCTCCATAGGTCTCATTTATTTTATCAGCCTTTTCTAGGAGATTTTTGAATAACCTTATAAGCGTGGTTTTGAACTCTATATCCAGTCACTTTTTGTCCTCCATTTCTTTTGTTTGTGATCTGTTTCCTTGTCTCGGCATTTTCGCTGCTTCCCTGAGTTGGTAGGTTGGGAGGATCAGCTGTGTCTATGCAGGAGACAGCCTTTTTCCACTAGTCTTGGAAACCTGCAAAAGCCTCTGTGTTCAGCTTGGATGGGGCGGAGTTTCAGGATGGAGCCTACAGCCTTGCCTTCTGGTTAGCCCTGCCCTCTGAGTCTCAGTGTACCTCAGTGTCCTTTGGTATTGGCTGCAAGCACCTCTGAGAGAAAGGTGCCCTAGAGTTTCACCCGCTACCAGACAATCTAGTCTCTCCCCCAATGAGCCTGAAACTGGGGTTCAGTGCAGTTGGAAGTGGGGTTAAGAGCAGTCCGGAGCTTATGTCTCCTTCCTGCTAGGGCAATCCAGTGGCCAAATCGCAAATGTCCTCTGCGCGAAATGTGAGCGACTCAGGGACTCTGCCTTTCACAGCTCCTCTGAGCCTCCGCCTTACAGCCCAGACTCCCTTTGTATGAGGTTGGGCCCGAGGGTCTCACCCAGAACTGGAATTCAGTGCAGTCAGAACTGGGACTCAGCACAGTCCTAAGCTTTTGTCTCCTTCTGGCTAGGGCAATCCAGCAGCTCAGTGGACAGTCAGTCCTCTGCACAATGTGTGCGACTCTGGGGTTCAGCCTTTCGCAGCTCTCCTTAGCTTCTGCCTTTCAGCCCAGATTCCCTCTTTATGAGCCTGGGGCCCGAGGGTCTCACCCAGAACTGGGGTTCAGTGCAGTCAGAGTTGGGGTTCAGCACAGTCCGGAGCTTTTATCTCCTTCCCGCTAGGGAACGCCAGCCAGGCACTCAGCCACCCCTCCTCTCCTGCTCCGTCCTCTCCCCACGCGTGCACTGTGTCTCTGTACCTTAGGTTTTTACATCTCCTCTGATTTTCCTTCTGGTTTTCTCTTCTACCCTGTTTCCCTGAAAATAAGACAGTGTCTTATATTAATTTTTGCTCCCAAAGATGACCTAGGTCTTATTTTTAGGGGATGTATTATGTTTCCATTAAGTAGGTCTTATTTTTGGAGGATGTCTTATTTTCGGGGAAACACGGTAGTTGTAGAATTTCCAGTAAGTCAACTTTTCTGTAGTTCTGATAATGTCCACTTTATATTTTAGTTATAATTTTTGAAATTGTTGAGTGAGGCTGCAGTTAGGCGTTTACCTATGCCGCCATCTTGGTTTTTCTTCTAAAAAGATAGTTTCTGCCCTAAACAAAGGAGATCAAAGTTCTATGTATCTTCTATTTGAAAAGATGAACTCAGATTAGGCTGAAACTCTTCATCCAAGTTCCTGGAGAAGAGCCAGCACTGTTATGTCCACAGGGTCTTTGCTATAACCACATCACCGGCAGATAGAACTGGGAGAGATTCATTCCCAGAAAGGGAAGCCTGTAAAGCAACCAAGCAAAAATCTATATGTTTTGCCCTGACCAAGTAGCTGAGTAAGTTAGAGTATCCTTTGATATGCCTAAGTTATGGGTTGATCCCTATTCAGGGCACATACGAGAAACAATAAGTCCAGTAGAAAAACAAGTCAATATTTCTTTTTCCCTCCCTTCCTTTCCTTCTCTAAAAATTAATCAATAAATTTTTTTTAATTATATGTTTTGGGTTTGGCTTTAAGGGAAAAAGAAAACCTGAAGTTTTCAAAATGGGTCCTTCCAAAACAGCCTAACAGATTACAAAATTTTTCCCCTCATAGTTTAAGACTATTGGGATTCACTTTCATGTTGAAAGCTAAAATGTTTGCCTGATCTTGAGTATATTCTCATCGGGTATGATGTAGTTCTATCTCCATTCTGTTGCCTTGCAAACAAAAGCTGGAACTCTTTCTGAACCTTCAGAATGTGTCTGGGGCTCCAAAGACCTTGCTTGTTTCATGATAAATTACCAAATATTTTTATTTTATAGCTTTGGTATTTCCTTTAGTCAAATTCTACCCGTGTTTGAATAAATGAACCAACTCAATTTTTATTGTTTAACATTTCTCCTACAAATATCTTAATTGTATGTAATAAAATAGACTTTCAATTTCTGAAATGCAGTTATTTTATGTGCCACAATAACTAAAAATATACTGCTCTTTTCTAGATTGCAGTCCAAAAACTTGTTACATTTGCATGGGATATTTTTCAACCCCTTCTTTTTGGTTTGGTTGGATTGGAAGTGTCTGTTGCAGCTCTTAAATCAGATGCTATTGGTAAGAATGATTATAAGCACAAAAAATATGAGTTGAAAATATTGGATAATATTTATTTTTATTTATAGTATGTTTTTGAATGCCTTTTTCAGAAACTCGTGTTGAGACAGTAACATATATTTGTTCTTCTTTACCCTGTGTGGTCTTTGTTACCAAAGATAGTCCTATATCTTTCCTAAGGGACCTGAGGAAATGAAGATTAGAATTTTTTTCCCATGGAGAAGTATTAGATATCATCAGCACCTGTTTGATACTTTCACTTGTAGTAAAAGTTTGAAGTCTATTAGCTCAGAATTAAATAAATAAATGCAATTTATCTTATTTTTTATGGTATCTCCACCATTAGATAACTTCTTCTGCTTTACATAAAGGCCTCAATTATATTTGTATTTTTTATTATGTTTACTTAAAAAATAAAGACAGAAAGAGGCAATAGTCTTAAAAGTTTTCAATAGGCTGAAACCGGTTTGGCTCAGTAGATAGAGCGTCGGCCTGCGGACTGAAAGGTCCCAGGTTCAATTCCGGTCAAGGGCATGTACCTTGGTTGCAGGCACATCCCCAGTGGGGGGTGTGCAAGAGGCAGTTGATCAATGATTCTCTCTCATTGATGTTTCTAACTCTCTATCCCTCTCTTCCTCTCTGTAAAAAGTCAATAAAAAATATATTTTAAAAAAAAGTTTTCAATAGTTTTACAGATTGTATCTCTAGACAAAAAAACAATTTTTCCCAAGTATTTTGTTATTTATATTTGTTTTTTTATCTGTTGTAGGTATTTCTATTGCTTGTATGTGTATGGCCTTATTGGTTCGAATTTCTTCTACATTTTTCCTTGTGTCTTTTGCTGGTTTTAATTTTAAGGAGAAAATATTTATTGCTCTCTCATGGATACCCAAAGCTACAGTCCAGGTAAGAACATATTAAGTCATTCTCATAATTTTAATATTGATTTTTAAAAATTCTAAATGAAAGCTATTTATCCAATCACAATATGTGGACCATTATCAGTCTTATTTTTAAAATGCTTGATTAATCCTAGCTACTCATTAAAATTAATGTAATCTTTAAAAATCTGTTTTAAAATCGATTCTTCTGAAATTAAAAAGTGTTAAATTTTAATTAACTACTTCCTTAACTTATGAAAAATTGTTTTCTATTTTCCAAAACATAAAATAAGAGTAGGTATATCTGAAAAAAAGTTGCCTTAGCCAGTTTTCTCAGTGGTTAGAGCATCAGCCTACAGACTGAATGGTCATAGAGATACATTGTAGGCTGAATATTGCTAAATATTGTGGAGCTATATATTATGATTTTAAAATAGAGATACATTGATTCTTTTTAAAATATATCTTCTCTTTCCACCCACTCCACTACACATGAATGTACATATATTATTATTTATTACACATTCATTTTGTATGACTATTTGATTACTGACTGAATCTTCCCATTAGATGACACAGAAAGGATCGGAACCATGTATAGCGTTTCCCCCATTGTTTTTCTCTAGCACTTAGCACAGTGCTGGGGAAGCAAGAAGCACACAACAAATAACCCTTACATGCCTACAAGAATCAATGAATGAATGAATGAATGATGTAGTTTGTCCTCTAATTCAATGATATTCCCTCCTACTAAAAAGATATTACTACTACTGTTAGACTTTTTTACCTGGCTGCATAATGTCTTGATTCCCTGAGATTTCTTTTCTCCATTGTTATTCCAAAACAAACACTTGTGAGCCTCCATGCAACAAAATTCTCTATGTCTTAGTTAGTTAGAAAGCAGACTATGGGGCCAGATGCCAATTTTGAATACCATGTTACTTGCCTATAACTTTAGTCAAGTTAGCTTATAATCTCTCAGCGGCCAGTTTGTAGATTCCAAACTCCTTGTCGGTTTTACTATATCACACTGCCTCCCAAGTAGGAAGAACAAAGAGAATATGATCAACAAAATCCTAGTGAACCATAAGAAACCTTTATATTTGGATTGTCTTGTTGCAGCCAAGAATCAAGTGGTACTTGGTAACGACAAATAAGCAAAAACCGTGGCTCAGTTAAAATTAGAGGTTCTGAGAGCCATACAAGCATTCAAAATATATACATTTAAATAGGGGAAAGCTCAGATGACAAAAATACAAAATCTGCTCTAAAATGTCTGCATGCTGATTTTTCACTATTTCACTCTTACTCCAGAGATATTTTCTAAGAAGAACATAGCATTAATGATAACTCATGAAAATCCCTCAGCACTTTAAGTCTTGCCTCTCTTCTAATAGTCTAGTACAGCTACTTTCAACCTTTTTCATCTACATAAACTAATTACTAAAATTCTGTAGCATACTAAAAAATGTATTACTTTTTTTTGCCAATTTGACAAAAAAAGAATAGTTGTAATTTTGATTCATTCACATTGGACAGCTATTGTTGTGTTGTCTGTTGTCATGTTTTTTCATTTGACAATCTAAGGGGAAAGAGGTCAGTGCTCCTGACTAAATAGTCAAGTATTGCATGGTTTACAAATTATTTCAGCATAATGGTTAAAAATCGCTAGCCTAGTACCAGGTTTTGCTTATTTTAACAGAGTCATTTGATTTTATTATATGTTAACTTTGCTTAACATTTTTCATTATGCCTCATCTTCCCCCACCCACCCACCGCCCAAATGCAGGCTGTGTTAGGTCCTCTGGCTCTAGAAACTGCAAGAATCAGCTCACCCCACTTGGAACCATATGCGAAGGATGTGATGACAATAGCATTTTTAGCCATCTTGATCACAGCTCCAAATGGAGCTCTGCTTATTAACATACTGGGGCCCAGATTACTTGAACACCATGATCCAGACGACTAAGTAAAACAGAAATTGTCATAATGAGCACTTCATTAAAAGTTCATTTGTCATGCCTGCTTCTTCTAATGAATTTTCTTACATGAGACAAAAATTAAAAGATACAGCCGAAACCGATTTGGCTCAGTGGTAGAGCATCGGTCTGTGGACTGAAAGGTCCCGGGTTCGATTCTCGTCAAGGGCATGTACATTGGTTGCGGGCACATCCCCGGTAGGGGGTGTGCAAGAGGCAGCTGGTCGATGTTTCTCTCTCATCGACGTTTCTAGCTCTCTATCTCTCTCCCTTTCTCTCTGTAAAATATCAATAAAATATATTTTTTAAATTAAAAGATACAAATATGTGAAGACTACACAGAAGCAAGGACTGAAGAAATATGTGATTTGATTACAGAGCTTTTCTATGATTTTTATTACAAAGTTAATTTAATTAAAAATAGAATGTGTGAGCCGAGTGTCCCAGGGGGCCGAATGCCCCGGGTGAGCCGAGTGTCCCAGGGGGCCATGTGCCCCGGGTGAGCCGAGTGTCCCAGGGGGCCGAGTGCCCCAGGTGAGCCGAGTGTCCCATGGGGCCGAGTGCCCCGGGTGAGCCGAGTGTCCCATGGGGCCGAGTGCCCCGGGTGAGCCGAGTGTCCCAGGGGGCCGAGTGCCCCGGGTGAGCCGAGTGTCCCATGGGGCCGAGTGCCCCGGGTGAGCCGAGTGTCCCATGGGGCCGAGTGCCCCGGGTGAGCCGAGTGTCCCATGGGGCCGAGTGCCCCGGGTGAGCCGAGTGTCCCAGGGGGCCGAGTGCCCCGGGTGAGCCGAGAGTCCCAGGGGGCCGAGTGCCCCGGGTGAGCCGAGTGTCCCATGGGGCCGAGTGCCCCGCGTGAGCCGAGAGTCCCAGGGGACCGAGTGCCCCGGGTGAGCCGAGTGTCCCATGGGGCCGAGTGCCCCGGGTGAGCCGAGTGTCCCATGGGGCCGAGTGCCCCGGGTGAGCCGAGTGTCCCAGGGGGCCGAGTGCCCCGGGTGAGCCGAGAGTCCCAGGGGGCCGAGTGCCCCGGGTGAGCCGAGTGTCCCAGGGGGCCGAGTGCCCCGGGTGAGCCGAGTGTCCCAGGGGGCCGAGTGCCCCGGGTGAGCCGAGAGTCCCAGGGGGCCGAGTGCCCCGGGTGAGCCGAGTGTCCCATGGGGCCGAGTGCCCCGGGTGAGCCGAGTGTCCCATGGGGCCGAGTGCCCCGGGTGAGCCGAGAGTCCCAGGGGGCCGAGTGCCCCGGGTGAGCCGAGTGTCCCATGGGGCCGAGTGCCCCGGGTGAGCCGAGTGTCCCATGGGGCCGAGTGCCCCGGGTGAGCTGAGAGTCCCAGGGGGCCGAGTGCCCCGGGTGAGCCGAGTGTCCCAGGTGGCCATGTGCCCCGGGTAAGCCGTACCCCCAAAAGGGGAAGGGTGTCCCGGGTGAGCCGTGTGTCCCAGGGGCCCAAGTGCCCCGGGTGAGCCGAGTGTCCCATGGGGCCGAGTGCCCCGGGTGAGCCAAGTGTCCCATTGGGCAGAGTGCCCCGGGTGAGCCGAGTGTCCCAGGGGGCCATGTGCCCCGGGTAAGCCGTACCCCCCAAAGGGGAAGGGTGTCCCGGGTAAGCCGTACCCCCCAAAGGGGAAGGGTGTCCCGGGTGAGCCGTGTGTCCCAGGGGGCCGAGTGCCCCGGGTGAGCCGAGTGTCCCAGGGGGCCGAGTGCCCCGGGTGAGCCGAGTGTCCCATGGGGCCGAGTGCCCCGGGTGAGCCGAGTGTCCCAGGGTGCCGTGTGCCCCGGGCGAACCGTGTGTCCCAGGGGAAGCAGTGGGACCCAGGGGAAGGGGCGGTGAAAACCAGAGGAGGAGCGGACTCTATTCATATGGTCCTGAGATGGTCACCATAAAACAAGCAGACTGCCAAATGACAGCGGGGAGGGGAAGGAGACCTGGGGGGAGATAGGAGAACAACAGAGGGACTGGTATGCATGAACATAAGTACAACCAATGAACACAGAACTCTGGGGAGGGAGGGCATAAATGGGAGGTGGGGGGGGCAATGGTAAACTATGTACACAGAAAATACCTTAATAAAATAAAATTAAAAAAAATAGAATGTGTTCTTAGTATTTACATATTTCAAGAATAAAATAAATCTGTAAATACCATTGGAACGTTTAAAGTAATCCATCAGGCTGAATTGCTTCCTAATACAAAATAGACACCTATTTCAGTTGCTTTTTGCTTGAATAACCCTCTGAATTTCAGTGGCCCCACTGACCACATGATCATTATTTCCTCACCACCAGTTCCCCAACAGTTCATCTAACTCAAGTTTTCGTTTTCTTTCACTGACAACATATTACTTAAAAGTCTGTTGGCAGCAATTAATATAAACTCCCATCAAGTAGCCATTGGATGTGTACTGTCTTCGGGAGGAAGTGTAATTTGGGCAACACAGTTCCTTTTATCTGAGGGACTTGGCTGTGACCCTCAACAGAAAACACTTGAAGATGGCATTTTATATACACCACAGAATACACTGCTGTCCACCCCTTGTGCCATTTGTGTCTATTGCTTCATATGATTTCCCTGCATCTAAGAAAAGCTCCTCCAGCCGAAACCGGTTTGGCTCAATGGATAGAGCGTTGGCCTGCGGACTGAAAGGTCCCGGGTTCGATTCCGGTCAAGGGCATGTACATTGGTTGTGGGCACATCCCCAGTAGGGGGTGTGCAAGAGGCAGCTGATCAGTGATTCTCTCTCATCGATGTTTCTAACTCTCTATCCCTCTCTCTTCCTCTCTATAAAAATCAATAAAATATATTAAAAAAAAAAAAAAAGTTCCTCCAGGATTCTGGTTGGTTTCCTTTGCTGGGAAAATTTATGAAAGAACATTAGTGGAATGAACTACAGCGCCTTAGCTCAGAAGCTGGTCTTGCATCCTCAACTGATCATCTCCCTCCTCTGCTGTCCATGTGCTGTCTGATCTACCTTCCTCTCACCCTCAGCAAGCACCTCTGCTGGTCTCAGTCAATTATCTGGTGGATGGGCCCAGATCCTCATCCCTGAGGTGTCTGTGCCCAGGTCACCATTCCTCCTCCACTGAATGTTGGATGCTATGCACAAACTGCACTTTTCTACTTAAATCAAGCCATCAAAATTAAACAAGAGGTTACCTAAAGATCTCCCAGTGGATCCATTGGGTGCCAAACACATTCCTCTCTCTACTTCTATTTTGTATTGAAATTGAATTGCAACCATTGATCTTTTTTTTTAATTATCTCTAAAATTTTGCCCTCTAATTAAATTTCTTAGTTTAATTAACTTTGTGTTATTATATACCTACAATTTTAGGATCAGTGTGTCTTCTTAGAGAGTTTTTACTTTTATTATGATGTAATGAAAGGAGGTGAATTTGAACATTTCAAGACTGATCAAGAAAAAAAACTATGGCCACGAGGTGGCACTATCACACAAGTTTTATTTGAGCAACGCTTTGCCAGGTCTGTAGAAGGTCCTAATAGTGTGAGACCATCCAGAGGCTTAAGGCCATGGGGGCCACCATCTAGAAGGAGAGGGGGCAAGGGAGCTCCTGGGGTAGAGAAGCATGAGGGGGCGTTTTGTGTCTCGGGGGCTTGTGTATGCTGTCACACTGCAGCATACAGCCTTGGCAGGGAGATGCTGGGTCAGAAAGGTCGAAAGGGTAGCAGCAACCTAGCATCTTTATAGCCCGAGGCTCATTTGGCCTGTGGCAAGCAGACTTTGGGCACAGTTTTAAGTTAAGTAAAGCAGGCAAGCTCTAAATGGCTAAAAGCCTGCTTGTCTGGGCTATGTTTAAAACAACTGATGTATAAAGTTTGGTTTCTTGCCAGGGGCTTTTGAGCTAGTGGGTCTCAGCCTCCTGTAAATAAACCTCACAGGGCCAACATACAAAAGCTATCTTTGCCTAATATACACAAAAGGTAGTGATTCTCTTTATCTCTTTTTTTCCCCAATCACATTGTTTATTATACTCATTTTTAAGGGTTGTTTTTATTGGTATTATTGTGGTAAAGCTTCAGTTTATCATGGTCCACTATCTTAACTACTTATTTATTACTCAAACTGCTTTAATAGAAATTGTACTTCATGCTTTGCTCCCACTTAACTAAAACTACTCTTAATAATGTAATTAATTGCCTTCATTTTATCAAATCCAATTAATGTTTTAAATTTTCTTATCGGTATGTGTTAGGGTCACCAAAGGAGGAATGCACAAGGCCAAAAGTGGTAAAGAATTATAAACTTAGGTCCAGTGCACTGGGGTTGGGGGAATTGGGGAAAGTCCCCTCAGCCCGGCCTGTACCCTCTCACAATCCAGGACCCCTCTGGTATGGTCCCTAGACTTGGCCTGAGACCAAGGCCTATTGGGGCTTTCCTTCCCCTGGCTGCAAACAGCTGGCCCTACCTCCACCGCTACCACTGCTTGCCAGCTGTACGATGCTCCTCCCCCCATTCCCTGCCAATGGTCACCTCCCTCTGCAGGTGACAGCTATGGGGTGTGATGGCTTGGTTGGCCTGGGCCTCCCTCTGCGGGGCAATCGCTGACCGGCTGCACATCTACCACAGCGTCGCCAGACAGTGTCCTGGGCCTCCCTCTTTCTATTTTCTTGTATGTTTTTTCTTTAAATCTTTATTCAGTTTATTACAGTTGTTCTTTTTTTCCCCCCCATAGCTCCCCTCCACCCAGTTCCCACCCCACCCCATGCCCTTACTCGCCCCCCACTGTCCACATCCATAGGTGCGTAATTTTTGTCCAGTGTCTTCCCGTACCCTTATACCTCTTTTCCCCCAAGGATTGTCAATCCACTCCCTTCCTATGCCCCTGATTCAATTATATTCACCAGATTATTCTGTTCATCAGATTTTTTATTCACTTGATTTTTAGATTCACTAGTTGGTCCTATTTTATATCCTCGAGGGTCTCACTAAATTTATCAGCCTTTTCTAGGAAATTCTTGAAAAACTTTATAACCATGGTTTTGAACTCTATATCCAGTCATTTGCTTTCCTCCACTTCTTTCATTTGTGACCTATTGCTTTGTCTCCACATTTTGGCTGCTTCCCTGAGTTGATAGAGTGGCTTTGTGTGCTGGGTTTCCTATAGGGCCCATTGGCTCAGCCTCCCTAATTACCTGAAGTGGACACTCTTGGTGCACCCCTTTGTGGGCTTTGTGCACGTTTTATTGTAGTTAAGACTTGATTGCTGTTGGTATCACTGGGAGAAATTGACCTCCGGGCCAATTGGCTGTGAGGATCAGCTGTGTCTATATGAAGGGAGAACTTCTGTGCTGGAGACACCCTTATGGGGCAAGACTTGCTTCAGTGGGGCTTTGGTGCTCACTGAGTCTGCCCCCTGAGTCTCTTATGGATGTGAAGAGTTGTAATCTGGATGGTCTCACTCTGACCACTGGGTACACTGGCTCTAGGATCTCCAAGAAGGTGCAAAGTCAGCCACTGCCTGAGGCCACCCACAAGGAGCTACAGAGAGATCTGCAGATTCCTCTTCTTTGTTGTTTGGAGGTGCCCAGATGAGGCCCAGCTGTGAAGCAGTGCAAGCTGCTGCCCAGCCTTGGGCCTTCTTTTGGAGGCTCTGGGGCTCTCTGATCCAGCTGCAATTTGTTAGGTTTTAGATTGCAAAAGACCAGGCCATTAATATGCAAAAGCCTTCCTGACAGCATTCAATATAGTTTAAAACTCTGTACTTCTAGGCTTTGAGTTTCTTAAATTTGTTGAATGGATGTTAGAGGTGCCTGTATTTAATGTGATGATGCAGAGGAATGCATGGTGAATATTAATAAAAGTTACAGGAAATTTAAAAATTTAGTAAATCGTTGACAGTTTTATTTTCTCACAAGTACAGGGTTCATCTCTGTAATTATGCAGTTTATTCCCCTTTTCTACATTATCTTGAAAAATTACAGCCTTATAACTGCAACCAGGAATTTGCTAACCTTGTGGCTGATCTGTTTGACAACAGAACTCTGAGAATAGAGTCACAGATACTAGTACACTTTGTAAGCGAAGAATCAGCATTTAGCCCTGACTGATTTGGCTCAGTAAATACAGCTTCAGCCTGCCGGCTGAAGGGTCTCAGGTTCGATTTCAGTCGGGGGCATGTGCCTTGGTTGCGGGCACATAGGGAGTGTGTAGGAGGCAGCTGATCAATGTTTCACTCTTATTGATGTTTCTAACTCTCTATCCCTCTCCCTTCCTCTCTGTGGAAAATCAATTATATATGTATATTTTTTCCAGCACTAAAACCAAAGGAGAGTGATGTCCTCTGATTGGAAGACATAAATATACTTCTAACAGATTTTCAATGTCTTTCAAGGCCATAACTAATATAAAATTAACACACTTGCTAATACAGATCCTAATATGGACTACCTACTTTTTACATTAAAATAATGTTTGCTATATGACTTTATGAAACTGGAGCAAAAGTTAAAAAGTAGACATGGTAAAATAAAGTGAGCTTCCAGTAAAAGACTTTTCTGACAAACTAAAGCCCAACCTTTGATGATGCAGCACAGTTAAAATAAACCAACCAACCCAAGAACAGCCATGGAGTCCTCTACATTCCAGCCTCTGTGCAAAGGGCCAGCAAGGCCGTGAGGCAGTCCGTGAACTGCAGCTGAGAGTTTTTTAAATGTGATTGCAATCCTCTGAGGGGGAGGAGGTCACCTAACACAATTCATGTGGTTTAAATCACTATTCCTTTATTTAGTTTTCCTCATACTTTAACAAATTAAATTTTGTAATGAATTAGTCATGAAATAAAAAATGTTTCCGTTGAATGGAAAAACTTCCTATGAAGAGCCTCCAAATATCAGAAATGGGTCAAGCTATTTCCTGCACAAATTTTCAGCCAGGATATACCACTTTATTTTTTTAAAATATATTTTTTATTTCAGGGAGGGAGATAGAAACATCAATGATGAGAATCATTGATTGGCTACCTCCTGCACACACACACCCCGTCCCCCCCACTGGGGACTGATCCTGCAAACCGGACATGTGCCCTTGGCCAGAATCGAACCCGGAACCCTTCAATTCTGCAGGCCGTTGCTCTATCCACTGAGCCAAACCAGCTAGGGCCAGGATGTATCACTTAAGCACTGAGCTTTTAACTATTTCAAGTGGAAACTGGAATCATCAAATACAACACATATCCTACCTTCTTAATGCCATATAGTATTGACCAGGTCAATGTGGCTCTGTTGGTTAAATATCTTGTGCGCCAAAAGGTCACCGGTTCGATTCCTGGTCAGGAATGTTGTGGGTGCAGAGGCAACAAGTTGGTGTTTCTTAGATCAATGCTTTCTCTTTCCCTCTCTCCATTTCCCTCCCTCTCCTTTCCTTTCTAAAATAAGCATATTTTAAACATCATATAGTATTTTCTTGATTCAAATTCATCATCAAACATGACTTGTATATTTTGATGGGACTGTGGTGTGCAGGATCCTCTATCAAATGGTCTTGAGGTGCTAAGCTTTTCACATTAAATTTATTTTTTGGTTTCCTCCTCCCCTGCAGTCAGCTGTTTTTGTTGTTTCCCTACCTCTCACAGGATCCTGTAGATACTTGTGATTTGTCCAGCAGAAATCAGATAACCAAACATGTTAGAATCAGGTGTGACATAGAAAAAGAAGACTGTGGGGAACCTGAGGCATTTATTTCTGAATAAAGTGCATGTGCATTACTAGTACATCTCTCCTGGCCTTCTCCAGATTGGTGATGCTGCCACAACTGCAATCTAAATGAATGAAGTGCAACTAGTTAGATGCTTATGGTCACTAGTAAATAAAATATCCACCATAATTTAATAATTTAAGAACCCTGTTGAACAACAGAGTTTTGAAAGAGTAAAACTCTTTGCAGAAGAGTCAGAAAGCACATTTCTAAAGGAAGACCATATAACTATATAGATCAGCAGTTGGCTTAATTGGCTTTGCATAAACTTATTAACAAATTAGGTAACAAAATACAAAAGCAATTTAATGAATCATCAGATGAGGCATTGAATTCAAAGCTGATTTGTAATGTGCTTTTCATAATACAACTTGCTTAATTATCCATAAGAATGAATGAATCATTAATACCTGAAGCCTGCTCAACAGTTTTGAACACCTGCTTATGTAATGGTGGTGCTCATTTGCTGAGTAAGGCAATGAGTAGCTCCCTGGGTAAGAAGTAGTCAAAATAATCACGTGAGGACTACTTTAATAAACAGAGCTGTTCTTGGAGGTTTTAGAAACCCGAGATAAGTATTTCAAGAGCTAAGTTATCTTGTGTTGTATTAATTCAGATGCAGTTGCTTATTAGATGTCTATTTTTAAAGGAAGACATGATGGAATTCTGTGAATTTACAAGAGGAAATGACAGCAACTGATCATAATGCATAATGTTATTAAAACAACAGCTTGCTACCAGCCCCAGGCTTCTGAAAAATTTGCACAGGTGGGAAAAATATTTGGGCATACCTCTTCAACATATATAAATTGTTCAACATATTTAAACAATTGAAAATGTGGAAGGAAACTTTATTGAGAGTATACCTTCTTACTTTCAGGGTGTTAAAATCACCTTTTACGAGATCATTTGTTCTCAATTTTGTAAATGTTCTTACTTGACAAAATTTAAAATTAATAATCTTAATTTTAGTCTCCACATTTTTAGGAAATTTTCTCTTTGATGAAATCTAAGTATGGGAACCACTAGGACATGTGCAAAAACTTTGCTGTGAGTTACTGAGAAACATTTAAAGAAGAGCATTTCATGACCACAGACCAGGCTATTTAAGCTTTTGGCGAGGAGGGTACTTCCCAGTCTCGTGATCCACTGTGTGAAAATAATTGGTTAACCTGAAAGAGAAATCCCTTTAGGGTTGTTGAAAAGAAGGTTTCAGGAAATAATACCCAGAACCAAAGTGAGAACAATTTTACATTTGTCCCTCCTCACAGGTGAGGAGAGGAAAGAGCAACAATTTTGGATTTACACCTTCTAAAACTTCACAAAACCAAAACTACATTATTAACCCTAACTTCAAAATTCCTGCTGTTGATCATGTGAAAGTCAAGATCACACAACAGAACCTACTATCATTGCATGTAATAAATTAAAAACTCAGGTACCCTTCTCACTGCAGTGTCTGGTACATTAAGTGCTCAATAACTTTATGATTGGAAGAAGAGTTACATGTTTGCCCCCACACATTCTTCACTTATAATGAAGGCATAGGGTGCTGATTGGATTCTACCTTTAATAGACATACTTAGAATAGCTAATAATATAATAACTGTAATACAGTATAAGATGAAACTAACAGACTCTTAGGCTTAAAAATTACAAAAGTTTTAAAACTCTGGTAAGTTTATTTTGCAAACTTTTTGTATTCTGTTTTATTGGCTTACACGGTTATAAAGAGGAAAATGTTCATAAAATACAATTTTGACCACTGAACTTTTTAAAAAATATGTTTATTTCTCATTGACCTTCAAATTTCAGCAGCTCATGAGTTTAGGTATAAGTGTTCTTGCCACCCCACCCTTCCCTGTCAGTGAGTCAAATAGTTCAAGATACACAATATACCTAAACAGAGGCAAACAAGCCCACTGTAAAGTAAACAAACTTCTATAATGTAAATAGGTGCTCCTTGTTGGAACATTTTATATCCAGTTCACATCTTCCCTGAAATTGGGATATTTATATTTACTAGACAACAATCTCTCTAAAGCAAAGAGTTTATCTCTTTGAAAATCCAAGTAATCCTTAAGAGCAATATTTTTCTTAATTGATCTAAAAAAGAATGGAGCGTGGAAGGCTGAAAAAGAAACAAGTCCTTCAAATGATCAAAACAGAAAGAAACTGAAAGATAATATGTTTAATAGAGTAGGGAGAAAATTATAAATTATATATTCTACTGAAAATATTGGTTTTCAAAGAAATAGTTTGGGACCTATTGCCCCAGACTTAGATATTTCCTCGATTAGTTAAAATCAGAAGTGTTGGTTTTATTGGAGGAAAATACATTAATTCTTTGAAGTCAGAATAAAAGGGTTGCACAATTTAATTTCTCTATGATTGAATATATGAAGTATCAAATATAAACAGTAGTGTAGCAAGAAAATAAATTGGCAGAAGTAATTACTCCACTACTAGTAGTAATTAAGACCACCATTTGAAAGATCTATACACAAAAAATTAAAAGATATCATTATAAGATTTTACAACACACAATTCAATTCTAATTCATTATTATTATACTTCTTTCTTCTTCAGTATTAGTGGGCCCACATTATCTCCTGTTAATTCATTGTGTTTATTATGTGAACCATCACAGGCAGGAAACTAGAAAGGAAAAAGAATTACAAGTGTTATTTTAAATTAAGAAATAGAAATATTTGTGAAATGTACATTACTTTGGAAAAAGAAAACACACATCAGATAGCTTGCCTGATAATAAATATATTCTATACCTAACCTGACTCCATCCTCATATCACAGCAAATCTAACAATTTTAAATAGTTAATTCAGTATTTGGTGTAGATTTTAAGTAAAAAGTTTTGGATGATTCCATATGAGGCAATAAAACATGTTTAGAAGGGGATCATAATAGGCTTTTCTCTGTGGAGCTCTAAATTTGAACTCACCTATTCATATTCTTAAATTTAAAAAGAATGTAATTTAAATTCAAAATACTTTAAAAATATTTTACATAAAGTTCATGCATATTATAAAATTTTTGAAAAAATAGTTTTTAAAATTCACTCATAGGTAACAATATTCTAGCATATTTTCCTCTGCATTTATTATGTGTATTCATTTTTATTTAAAAAAAAAAAAACTGTAGTAAGCTGGCCACGTGGCTCAGTTGGTTGAGCATCATCCCATGCACAGAAAGGTCACAGGTTCAACGCTCGGTTAGGGCACATGCCCAGGTTTTGATTTCTCTTTCCCTTTCTCTTCTCTCTCCCTCTCCATTCCACTCTCTCAAAAAATCAATAAAAACATATTTTTTAAAAAACTTTAATATACTTGTCTTGTATTATGCTTTCATGCCGTTAAATATTCTTTAAAACATGATTTGTAGTGAATTCCTAATACCCTAACATTTAAAAAAATATGCTTTTACTGATTTTAGAGAGAGAGGAAAGGAAAGAGAGAGATAGAAACATTAATGAGAAATAGCAACATCAATTGGCTGCTTCCTGCACACAACCTACTAAGGATTGAGCCCAAAAGCAGGGTATGCGCCCTGACTAGGAATCAAACCCATGATCTCTAGGTTCATAGGTCAACACTGGACCATTTAGTCACACTGGCTGGGCACCCCATCATTTTTATTACACTATACTTTAATCATTCCTCTATTATCAAATTCTAAAATGTTTCTAACACTTTGCTATTAAAGGATGATGTGATAAACATTATTGTACTTAAAACCTCAAATAACCTACGATTAAAGTAGAACAGATCTCATCAAGACATTTACTAGCTCATAATATAAAGCACTGTACATGCATCATCTCACTGAATCCTTGAAAATGTCTGTTATGTTGATATATTATCAGAATTAAAAATCAGAGATTAAAGATTAAGTAACTTGCCCAAAGTCATAAAGTGGCAGACATCAGCTTTAACAACAATTTATTCAGACTCCAAAGCTTAAATTCTTCCACTAAACCTATGTCCTATCTCATAATACAGGTGTATTTTGAACTATGTTATTTTAGCTAATTGTGAAAACATCAGATCTTTATTCTTCCCTGCTGCTCTAACTTTCCTAATGTAGGTAGTATGGATCATAAAATACAAACTTTAATTTAGGAATACAGACTTTCAGTAACAAACACTATGGAAAAACCTCTCATCTCACAGAACCTCAAACTTAAGGATTTCAGAAGGAAAACATTTTAATCACACAAAATTTTAATGTATGTATAAATGGACATCTTACCGTCTTGGAACGCCAACATCTACAATAAGCTGCTTTAGTAAGACACAAATCTTCAATGTTTATTTCATTCACCACTTTGGGATTTTCCTTTTGTATTTTAAGATTAATCAAACTATCCTTCTGTTGTTTTTTCTTTGGGAGGAATGGACGAACTGCAAGGTAGCCAAGTAGTGCAAGTACACCCAGGAAAGGCAATAACCGAAGCCATTCTGAAACTAAACATGCACATGTGTTAGTCTGCAGTGCTCTCGCAGTAGAATTCCCAATAGCATGTCTCATTCTCGAACAGATTCTTTATTCTTTACTTCTCTTTAATTTCTTAAATATTCATCTTTAAAACCATGAATCAGTAAACCAAGCTGCCTTTACCTAGGATTGCCTTGTTTCATTTGTGGGCTAACTTGAGACTTGTGAAACGGAAAAGAAAATTTTCAGAGATAGGTCCTACATCAAATATCTTGTCATTATCCTAATATATTCATGTTTATTATTATTTACTTTTCAGGAAATATGACCCATAATTATAAACAAAATTCAATATGTGATATATTTTATAGGTTTAGAAAATATTTCTACAATGTTTAAAAGACACATCAGAATATCTGTGCTTTACCATTCATATACAGTTTCAGAAAGGACATGTTTTAATTTTTTAGTTTCAATGCTTTATATTTTTTGGTAGGGCATAGTGATTCCCAAAGAAACATGTAAATGTTGTGTAAAAGCTACTATTTAAAAAAAAATAATTAAAATTTTTGTATATGAAATATTCTCATTGTTAGATACATCTTATTCCACAAGTGTTCTTCAAGTGCCTTCTTTAGTTCTCAGCACCGTTCTGGAGCACAGGAAATAAAAGTGACATAAACACACCGGAAATAAGATAAACATTTTAGCATGCTTGTATCAAATGTTGGTTAGTGTCCAGGGAATCCTTTCTGTCCTTAAAGAGTTATCATTTGACATCCTTCCTCCAGGGCCTATCGGGTCCTTCTCTAAGCATTATGTAAAAATATTTAGTAGGAAGAAATGGAAGATTATGTGCCAAGGCATACTAATAAATGTTAAGAGATAATGAATATACTAAGAGTGCAACTGTTTTATTTCATTTAATACTATTAGCTTAAACAATTATATTTGGCAAGTACCATTATTCCCATTTTTCATGTGGGTAAATTATACTTAAGCAGGTTTAGTCCAGGACAGTAGTTCTCAACCACCATGAATCAAATCCAACAGATATAACATTTTATCTGTTTTTCTCTTGGTAAAACTACACTCCAGAGATAACTTTTACCTATGAAACTATTGAAAGATTGTCTTAATGCCAACTTTTCCAAAATGAAACTTTTTAAAATATATTTTTATTTATTTCAGAGAGGAAGAGGGAGAGATAGAAACATCAATGATGAGAAGGAATCTCTGATCGGCTGCCTCCGCACGCCCTCCACTGGGGATCAAGCCCACAAACCAGGCATGTGCCCTTGACTGGAATCGAACCTGGGACCCTTTAGTCTGCAGGCTGACGCTCTGTCCACTGAGCCAAATCAGCCAGGGCATGAAAATATGTTTTATGTAACACAATGCCAAAGGTTTGTTATGAGCTCTAAACGAAACAACCTATTTATTTATGCCTGGCATAGAAAAAATATACAATAAATGTTAGCTTTTAGTAAGAGACTAAGCATATTAGTGGCAATTGCTTCGAAAAAATATTTTGCCAGCTCAACTTCATGCTGTATGGTAGAAATTTGGGGGCAGATGGTGTAATCGTTTAAGTCACCAGAATGAAGCTCTGTGAGGATAAGGATCTTACTGTCATATTGGCTATTCTATTTTCATAACCAAAGTGGAAACATTCCATATAGATCCTTTCATTAATTCTAGAAATGAATAAGAACCGCTTCTTGGGAGGGAGAGGCCTATCTATATATCTGTGCCGTACAATATAGTAGCCACTAGCCAGACTGCTTTGATTTGTACTCGAGATTTTGTTTTATCATATATAAGATGACACAGAGACAACTGCCTCGAAAGAAAAGTTTATTACTTAGTTACCAAGAGGAGGGGACATAACATGCCACGCAGGACACAGGGGAAAGTACTAGAGTTGATCAGGTGGAAGATGGCAGGGAAGCTTGGGCACAAGTCTTTTTTGTGGCTTCCAGGAAACAGCAAGGTGGGGCAGAGTAAACAGTTTAGGAGTGAACAATCTCAGCGGGCTCTCAGCTACTGAGGTGGTCTAGTTGTTTCATTCCTGACCCAGGGTGACTGTCTAGTTGTTTCATTCCTGACCCAGGGTGACTCTAGCTGTTTCATTCCTGACCCAGGGTGATTTGGGACAAGGGAAATCCTGGTGGGTGATTTAGACACAGGTGGTAAGGTAAGGTGTATGCTTTGGATTGGTTGATTTGCATATGAAAGGTGAGCTCCATTGGGAAGCTGTTTATTATCTTTGGGAATTAGCTGGTCCTGGGAGGGGCAGGTTCTCCCAAGGCCAAAAGGGGCCCCAAGATGTCAAAGCATCATAAAAAAAAACAAGTAAAAAAAACATAATTAAAACACAGGTGTGACTATTTAAATAATTAAAATTAAGTAAAACTCAAAATCCAGTTTCTAAGACACATTAGTCACATTTCAGCAGCTTAACAGCCACACATGTGCTCAAGTTGCTCCTGAAGTAACCAGCACAGAGATTTCCATCATCACAAACATTTTTTGGATGGTGCTGCAATAAACCACTGTTTCTATAAGCACCGACTCTATAGCATGGCAAGGCTACTTTGACAGCTTCCTCTCTCACAAGCATCTCATCTCTCAAGTGCTTGAAGCCACCCCAAAGCTATGACCAAGCAGCAGTCTTCCCGTGTTCTCGGCATGAGTAATTCCTTCTGTTTGCCATGCCTATCTCTAATCTTTGGCTCATTTGGGTAAACGCTTTAAGACTAAGATCAACTACTGCTTCCTCCAGAAGTCTTTCTTAATTCACAAAGCTAAATTAATCACTTCCTAACGTGTTCCCAAGACCTTTTTCCTCATGTTCTTTTTTATTAAAAAAAATGTTTTATTGATATTTTACAGAGAGAAAGGGAGATAGAGAGCTAGAAACGTCCATGATGAGAGAGAAACATCGACCAGCCGCGTCTTGCACACCCCCCACCAGGGATGTGCCCACAGCCAAGGTACATGCCCTTGACCGGAATTAAACCTGGGACCTTTCAGTCCGAAGACCGACACTCTACCACTGAGCCAAACTGGTTTCGGCCTCACGTTCTTTTATCACACTATTAGAGGCCAGGCGCATGGATCCCTAGACCTGGCTTGAGTGGACAGGCCGAAACTGGCTGACATCTCCTGAGGTGTCCTGGATTGCAAGAGAGCAGTTCTCTGGTGACATACCCCAAAATCGGGCTCCCTTCTCTCTGGTTCTGGGTGCACCACCTGAGAATGGCAGCTGCCAAGTCACTGCAGCTCTACAGCTCCTGCATTGAGCTTCTGCCCCCTGATGGAAATTGTGTGTCTGGTCGGACGGTTGGTTAGGCTTTTATAGAGAGGCTTGGTGCACAACATTCATGCACAGGATGGGGGTCCCTCAGCCTGGCCTACACCCTCTCGCAATCCAGACCACTGGCTTCTAACCACTCACTGGCCTGCCTGCCTAATTGCCCCTAACCATCTCTGCCTCAGCCTCTGCACCTAGGACCCAGGCTTCCCTCCTCTGGGCAATGCCACCCAGGATGGCTGCAGGCACCCAAGACATCAGGCAGCACCACCCTGGCCCTGGGATTGTCAGGAAGGATATCTGGAAGGTCATCCGAAAGATGTCTGGTCTATCTGGTCTAATTAGCATATTACCATTTTATTAGTATAAATGGTTATCTATTTATAAAGCTGTCTTCCATAAGCCTGTAAAAAAAGCAGCAGTGTGCTACTACTCTTCTGGAACAAAGTAGACTCCTAAAAATGTTTAATGAATGACTTACTAATGAATAATGCAGAGTATAAATGATAGTCCCTCCCTTACTCATCACATTACAAGTATTTATTTACACTTATTTTCTAGATCAGGCAATTACCTTATATGAATACTAGAGGCCCGGTGCACAAAATTCGTGCACAGAGGCGGGGGGGGGGGGTGTCCCTCAGCCCAGCTTGCACCCTCTCCAATCTGGGACCCCTTGAGGGATGTCCAACTGTCCTTTTAGGCCCAATCCAATCGGGCCTAAAAGGGCAGTTGGACATCCCTCTAACAATCCAGGACTGCTGGCTCCCAACTGCTCACCTGCCTGCCTGCCTGATTTCCCCTAATTGCTTCTGCCTGCCAGCCTGATCACCCTAACCACTCCCATGCCAGCCTGATTGATGTCTAACTGCTCCCCTGCCAGACTGTTTGCCCCAACTTCCCTCCTCTGCCAGCCTGGTCACCTGGTCACCCCTAACTTCCCTCCCCTGCAGGGTTGATCACCCCCAACTGCCCTCCCTTGTAGGCCTGGTCCCTCCCAACTGCCATCCCCTGCTGGCTATCTTGTGGTGGCCATCTTGTGTGTTGGAGTGATGGTCAATCCACATATTCCTCTTTTAAATATTTATTTTATTGATATTTTATAGAGAGGAAGGGAGAGAGATAGAGAGCTAGAAACGTTGATGAGAGAGAAACACCGACCAGCTGCCTTTTGCTGGGGATGTACCTGCAACCAATGTACATGCCCTTGACCGGAATCAAACCCGGGACCTTTCAGTCCGCAGACCGACGCTCTACCACTGAGCCAAACTGGTTTCGGCCACATATTACTCTATTAGATAGGATTAGATAGGACAGAGGCCTGGTGCATGGATGGGGGCTAGCTGGTTTGCCCTGAAGGGTGTCCCGGATCAGGGTGAGGTTCCCTTGGGGTGTGGGGTGGCCTGAGTGAGGGGCCTGTGGTGGTTTGCAGGCCAGCCACATACCCTAGCAACTATAACGAAGGCCCTGGTATCTGGGATTTATGTATCTTCTACAATTGAAACTTTGTAGCCTGGAGTGGAGCCAAGCCTCCTGCTCGCTCCATGGCTACAGCCATTTCTGTTTGGATTTGTTTACTTTGTATAATTGAAACTTTTTATCTTTGAGTGGAGGCCTAGGCCAGCCACAGTGTGTGGAAAGCTTGGCTTCCTCTGTTGCTGAGGAAACCCAAGCCTCCCTTCTGGTAGCCATCTTGGTTGGGTTTATTTGCATACTCACTCTGATTGGCTGGTGGGCAAGGCAGGTAGGCATAGCTTGTGGGTGTAGCGGAGTGATGGTTAATTTGCATATTACTATTTTATTAGGTAGGATTAGCCCCAACATCCAGTACAGTATCTTGAAAGAGTAGTTATTCAATAGATGTTTGTTGAATGTAGAATAACATTAAGTATCAGACTGTATATTACAAAATTAAAAAGTCAAAAGAGGTTAAATAACTCGGTCAAAAAGTCAATGAATGGGGGAGAAAGCAAGAAAAAAAAGTAAATTAATTAATAAAGATGGGAATGAAAAAACAAGAACAAAAGAATGTAAAGATGAAAACCTTAACATAGATTTTTTTTAAATATATACTTTTATTGATTTCAGAGAGGAGGGAAGATAGAACATCAATAATGATAGAGAATCACTGATCAGCTGCCTCCTGCACGCCTCTTACTGGGGATCAAGCTGCCACCCTGGCATATGTCCTTGACCGTAATAGAACCTGGGACTCTTCAGTCTGCAGGCCATCGCTCTATCCACTGAGCAAAACTGGCTAGCGTAAAAGAGTGTCATTTTGATTTAATCACACTGAACAGCTATTGTATTGGCTTGGTGGGTTTTGTTTTCTTTTGTGGGGGAGGGTTACAATCTAAGGAAGAGTTCAGTATTTCTGACTAGTCAGTTATTGCATGTTTTAAAAATTCTTGCAGCACACTATCAAAAAACGGTGATATATAGTAATTAAAGGTTATACTATCTCTGACAAAATAACTTATGTAACACTTTTAGTATAATCTGCTTAATTATAAACTTCATTTTAACTACAAAAAAGCTTTATAAAGAAAAATAATACAGCCTATCAAGCTCAATTAAAAATTACTTTATTAATGCTGATTTTAGTAAAGAAATATGAAATACAGGAAAATCAAACAAAAAACTAATAAGACCAGCTATTTCCTATGAATCTGTTTGAAATATTTTGTGCTATTACAGATATTTCCGATACTATGAAGGAAAAACTGTTACCTATTATTAGGTATAATGCATATTTTGTACAGTATATTTTTATTTTGAGATTATAAAATATAGGATTTGTTTTTAAAAATTTAGAATATTAAAAAAAAAGTGACTTTCAATCCCACCAGTCAAGAATAAATAAAATTTATATTTGTGTTCTGGGGTGTTTTTTAAAAATATGCTTTAAATACTTAAAAAACAAAAAGCAAGATTGATACCATATGATATAGACCATACAGTCTATATAATAATGTTTTCACTTAATATTATATTAGAAATATTTTCCAATTCTTTAGTATCCTTTAGTAACATGAACTTTAATGGATATATCCAACTATCATATCTCCCATCACAACAGAAGATCTACAAGGACAGGGGCCTTATTTGTCTGCATCACCACTGTCTCCTTGGTGTGAAATAATGCTTGGCTCAATTTATTTTATTTTATATTGAGGCTTAACTAGTGCTCAGTCTGTTGAATTTGTGGTAAGTGTTCAACTTCATAATTTTTTCTACTATATAGACCTATGAACACCACCTAAATAAAAATATAGGGTATTTCTATCATTCTAGAAAGTTTGCTCTTATACAATCCCTTCTTTCGGAGTTCTTTCATCAATTTAAATGCTTAATAAATATTTCTGAGTGAAGAAATCTGATCAATATACTATTGTTAAATAATTTTTTCAACTTTTTTACTAAATAATTATTAAGTACCTACGATGTGGAGATACTCTGCTAAATGTAAGTGCAGCAGCTGACTTATTTGTCTGTAGATACCCAGTGTTTACTACAGTGCCTGGCATAGAGCAGGATTTCAAATAACTAATTCACAGTTTATCTGTTGTATAAATCCAGATTTTCATATACTTGGAGTCAGGTTTCTTTGGTCTGTAAAATAGGAATAACAATAATTCATTCATCTGTTCAACAATACAAGTACCCACCACATTCCAAACACTGCACTAGGTGCTGGGGATACAAGATGATGGCTAGATAAGGTTCCTGCTCTTATAGTTATACGTTTTAGAAGAGATTAGAAGACACAGTCCAGTTCCTACCCCCAAAGAGCTTTCCACCTAGGATGGAATATAGATCTATAAAAAAGAATAACAGTACTGTGTACTATGTATATTCATGAGTAAGCAACACAGTGGACAAAGTGATTAACTCTTTTTTTATAATATATTTTTTATTGATATTTTACAGAGAGGAAGGGAAAGAGATAGAGAGCTAGAAACGTCGACGAGAGAGAAACATCGACCAGCTGCCTCTTGCCCACCCCCTACTGGGGATGTGCCCGCAACCAATGTACATGCCCTTGACCGGAATCGAACCCGGGACCTTTCAGTCCACAGACCGACGCTCTACCATTGAGCCAAACCGGCTTCAGCAAAGTGATTAACTCTTGACAGGGTTGAACAAAGAGGAGGATTTAATACCTAAACAGGTTTCTGAAAGTGACTAAATATAGGAATCCACAGGCATAGGGGAAGAGGAGCCACATCTACACAGAATAAACAAGAGGCAAAGGCACAGAGATATGACATATATGAAAAGTTTAGGAAACTAAGTGCTACAATATTGCTGGGATATAATGAAAGAGAAGAACTATAAAAGTGAGCCAGTGCCAGACTATGGAAGGCCCGTATATAAAAGGGAAACACTGAAATATCTGAATATTAATTTAACTGAAAAATTGTTCTTTTATAAAATCACACTGGTATTAGATGGAAGGTGGATTAGTGAGAAACATTAAGGAAGAGCAGAGAGGTCTAAAGAAACGTGAACTGAAACTAAGGCAGTGGCCATTAAGCAAAGAGAGGACACTAGCGGATGTGCTTGTGTGTGTGCATTTTCTGAGGAAATGGTGTACAGCTTTCATTGGGATCTCAGCGTGGGTCTGTGATCAACCCTCACTCACCTGGAAACATAGACCTGCTAACAAGGTAGTTCAAATCAATAGGATTTGGTAACTGACTAAAAGTATGAATCATGAGGTAAATACAGGAAGTGAAGCTTCTTCATGATTCCCAGATTTCTGGTTTCATTATCTGGATGTATGAAGGTACTAGTCTCAATTAAAAAAAAAAAAAAAGACAATATAAGAAGGACAGCTTTAAGCATGAGAAGAAGATGCGGTATTGTAAAGAAAAGGAAAAAATAGGATGTCAACATCCTTAAAAAATGTAAGGAAGAGACTTAAGTTCAACAGATATCAGCAAAGAGGAACGGATAATGATTGAGGGAAGAAGACACAGTTTCCTTTGAAGGAGAGTAAAGTAATTCCCATGTGGAAGCAGCTCTGCAGTGCCTTGGTCCCTCATCCACAAACAGGGAAAGACACCCACTGAGAGCTACACACCCAACAGGGGAAGTGCCAAGTTCACTTAGGGCAAGAAAATGCCTCAAGTATTGAGAGAGAGAGAGAGAGAGAGAGAGAGAGAGAGAGAGAGAGAGAGAGAGAGAGAGAGAGCGAGCCAGATATCATTAGAGCTGCCTCCTGCACACCTCACACAGGGATCGAGCCCACAACCTAAGCATTTGCCCTGACCTGGAATCCAACTGGCAACCTCTCGGTGCATGGGACAGCGCTCGACCAACTAAGCCACACCAGCCAGGCTCCAGTGTTTTTTAAATCACCTATTTCTAATTTTTTAGAAAAGAAAATAAGTCAGACACACTATTATTATTAATACTGAGCATGGTCCTAATATTCATTTTATAATATTCTATTTCCCATTAAGATAAACAATAAGAAGATTAAGAAGATGGAGTAAAAGAATCTGCACTGTTTGAAAAACAAAATCTATAGAGACTATTTCAAAGCAACTTGAGTAACAAGCAATTTTATAACACCAATTTTCTGAAGCTTTAGATACTGTTAAAAGAAATTATCTCAGAAATAAAATTAAGAGGGAATAGATTCAACCTTTTATGTAGATGGGCTAGCTATCACACCCTATTCTTGTTCAATATATATAAACAGCCGAAACCGGTTTGGCTCAGGGGTAGAGCGTCGGTCTGTGGACTGAAAGGTCCCGGGTTCGATTCTGGTCAGGGGCATGTACATTGATTGCGGGCACATCCCTGGTAGGGGTTGTGCAAGAGGCAGCTGGTCAGTGTTTCTCTCTCATCAACGTTTCTAGCTCTCTCTATCTCTCTCCCTTCCTCTGTAAAATATCAATAAAATATATTATATATATACATATAAACAAATTGAATGACAAAAACATTTTTAAAAGTATATATAGACAGGCACACATGGGTCTTAATGAAGAACCATATTCTAGGAAACTAGTGGGTTTTTGTGGGGTATTTTGCCCTTTCAAAACGTTGCATATAATACCATAAAAATAATATTGCAATTTGATTGCTGATAATTTTATATCGTTTTCTTGTGTATCATTTACAAGTAAGACACATAAATGACTTCTATTTCTGAACTTCAGAAAGGTAAACGTAAAATATTTTCAATGGGTGGCTTTACCATACAGACTATTCAAGACTTAAGGGCAAATAAAATAAAATAATAAAGTTTTAAATCTTTTTTTTCCATTCACTGTTATGAACAGAACAGAGTCATTGTTTTAAGAACACTACCTGGCCCACAGTAGGTACTCAATAAATACCTGATGACTTTAGTAATTTTAAATTGCAAAATAGTTATATGGAAGAAAATGTTTCAATGAGATCGAAATTGTTCTCTACAAAGGCTAGTATCATCTTTACTTAAACTGACTTTTAACTGTAGTTGGTCTAATTGGAGGGGGGGACATTTATAACTTGCAGTAACTATATAAATATTTTCCTGAGTTCTTAAAAAAAAGTTTTCTGAAATAAAATTCTTCAATATTTCAGAAATAACTTTTATTATTTACTTATTAAAAACACAACCTTTTGTTTGAAGTTAGTTTTATTACACCTTCCTATTGAGAAAACTCACTTTGGGTTCATTTCTTTAAAGAAAAAACTAAGGTACAACTTACATACAATAAACTGACAGTTGTTTAGCTCTGGGTTGTGACAATTAAATACAACCCAGTAGCCTATGCTGAAAATGTGTAAAATATTTCTATCACCCCAGGAAGTACTCTCCTGCCCCTTTCTAGTCTATCTTCCAAACTGATTTCTATAACCTAAGCTTTTTTCACTCATTATAGTTTTTGAGATTCATCAGTGGATCAGTAATTCATTCCTGTTCATTGTAAACCAGTATCTCACTCTGAACATACCATAATTTGTTTATCCATTCTCCTGTTGGTAGACAGTTGGACTGCCCCCAGTTTGGGACTATTATAAATAAGACTACTATGAACATGTTCTATGTCTTCTTGTGGAAATGTGTTATTAACTCTGTTCCACTTCTAAATTCTCTGTTCAAAATTAGCCCTTTCTAGATAAATAGAGCTAATGCCCTTAAAGCTGTTTCACTGGGGGGAATTGCCTTTAGGAGCAAAACCATTTCATTTCAAAGCAAACTAGTTTAAGTGGGAAAGAACTACTATATTAAAAATTAAGAGCTAGTTTTTAGATCTAGAAGTAAGTAATTTTCTGACTTTAGAATGGGAAGATGTTTTTCGTTATTCTATTTTAAACGTTTATATGACTGGGAAAGCTTTTTTTAAAGGTCAAAGTATTAGGATACACTATACTTCCAAAGGGCAAAATCATATAAATTTATCTTAAAAGCCTCAGTCTTAAAAATGTGACCTAAACTAAAATAGGTAAGTCATGTCTGGTAAATAAGGATTGCCTGTAAATACTATACGATAATGGGTAATTAAGGATCTCCAAGTGTTTACTAAGAATGCAGAGTCATCATGAGAGTCATTTTTTTTTTAAAACTGCTGTATCTAAATAGGGAAGGAAAACAGGCAACAATGTGAACTGTAACTTTTTTTTTGCCTTAATTGTCATAGATAGAAAATGAAAATACTTTTGGTCTCACTGCCTTTTTTCTCCCCCATAAAGCAGTTATTAAAAACATGTTTATGTTTCCTAAACAAATAAGCAATACAGTAACAACTGACACACTATAATGGGACTTAAGTATGTATTATTAAGATATTTACCAGAGTTGTCATTGTTTCTGAGAATCAGTCCTTGAATTAAATATTTAAAAGCTTTAAAGAGGAAGTTACTATATATTATTGATTTAAGGAGAGACTTAGGTTGAGTTTTCTTAATGCCTTTAATAGCAATTAAATATTTGTTGACAAGAGGGATCCTTAAAAAAAAAAACAAACACCACACTTACCATCCATTATCAGAATAAACACATACAATTCAGGATTGGGGTGGGAGTAAGAGAGCATTTTTTTCCCCTTGACTGTTAAAAATTCAGCAGTTAACTTATGTAACATCCTTTTAACCTGGCATTATTATACCCAAGATAAATTAAAAAAAAAAATTAGTACAAGGCTACTTACTACTGAGCATTATGAAAAGATACATATATTTATATTTATATAATCACTCAAATTTTCCAGCTGCAGGGGAATGGTTAGGCCTACTGTGATGTTAATCTAAAATAAGATCAAATAAGCTGTTAGAACAAGATGAGGAATACATAAAAATAAGTAAAGTGCTTAAGTGAAATAAATGATAAAGGGGGAAAAAACACAATGTTACATAATTGCTGCAATTCTATCTAGATACCAGTAAACTGTTTGGACCAAAAGAAGACTTTGATGTTTATAAACACTTGATTTGAAACAGTTTTATCATTTTATGTTACTTTTATGTGGCTTCTGATATTCAGAAGTTTAATATTTATTATTTGATTACCGGGGTTTCCATTAAGTCAATTACAAGCTTTCTACCAAACCCTTTAACATCTAGAATGTTAATATCTCACAACCCTTTATCTACAGAGCAACTCTGTCCATAACTCAAAGATCTCTAGCTTTGTAACCGTCATCTGGTTTTCCCATCTAAATCTATCTGCCCACCAGACTCTGCTTTTTATGTTTTACTATTATTTTAATCTCCCAAATTACTTGTTTGGGGTAAGTTTTCCTTAATTAAAAAAAATGTTTTAGCTTCCTTGTAGTGGAGCTGAAATCATCTCCAAATAATTTTCACTAAATTAGTCCTAGTTGTCTTTTGGTCTACACAAAATAAATCTTCCACTCAGGCTTCCAAAGGCTGTATTTTAAGTCCGTTAACAGAGACCCGCAGACTGCTCCAAGCTAAGCAAGCCTATTTACTACCTCAAAATTACTAAACATGCTTAACACCCCGTACTCGGGAGTCCAATGCTGGCCGAATCCATGTGGCTCTTCCCCGTTCAACGCCCTCATCCCTCTCAGTCTGGTTTACAAATACCCCCCCCCACACACACACACACTCACAAAATGCTCAGACTCAACAAAATCTACCTAGTGTTGCCTGCACTCTGGAAAATTTCATCCTTTGGATTTGAAATCTGCATTGTGGGCTACTTTATTTGTAAGTACATAAGTTACATATATAAATTAAATTTCATTTTCTAAAACCCGAACCGCCGTGCTAGCTCTGGAACCTTTTTGGCTGACGTTATCTTCCCTCCAGCTTGTTATCACAACCGCCTCCAGGCCCACAGTAACGGGGCGACCTCAAATGCCCCCAGACGGGTCATCTCCCCCTACGGCGGCAATGAGACTATTTCCGACATTTTTACTAAATAAAGTTGGATCATGCACACGGTCCGTGTCCTACACACACACACACACACACACACACACACGCACACACACACGGCGGCTGAGACACAAAACAGCAGCCCCCAGGGCGATGGCGATGGCGATGGCGATGGGGAGATGGCCAGGCCCCCGCTCCCCGCCGCTCCGGAACAAACCGGTCTCCCCGGGAAGGACGCCGGGGACAGAGGCGAGCGGGGACCAGCCCCGACCCCGGCCGCCCCGACCCAGAAGGCAGCGCACGCGACCCTCGGCGGCTGCGCCGACGCGCCGCGGGGTCACGGGGTCACGCGCCACTCGCCGAGCTCCGCCCCGCCCCTCGGCCCGAGGACTATTAGACGTCGTCTCCCCCCCCCCCCCCACACCAACCCCGCCTCCTCCTGGGGGCGCGCTACGGGGTGGGCCGGGGTTGCAGGTGGGGATTTTACCTGTGAGCCGGGCGAACCCGGTGATGCTCTCGGGGACTGGGAGTCGCTTCAGGTACGCGGGGAGCTGCACCTTCACGATGCGGGCGACGCTCTCCAGCACCATCCTCACCGGCGGCGTCCGCTCCTCCTCCCCAGCCCTGGGCCCCGGCGGCGGCGCCTGCGCCGAGAGCGGAGCGGTGGGCGGGCGCCCCCCCCCCCCCACGGAGGTGAGCTGCCCGGCGCCGATTGGCCGCCGGCGAGTGACGCGCGCGCCTATTGGGCCCCGAGGGGGCGGGCGCGGAGCCGCGAACCGGGTGCGTGGCGCGGCCCTTCAGGGCCCGGACTTTGACGCAGCGGGCCCGCGCGAGGCGCCTTTTCCGCGTGTAGACGCCGGAGGTGAGCAGAGAGGGTTCCGTGTCGGAGGACAGAGAGCCTGTGAGAGTGCTTTGTAGTGTGAGAGTGCCTTTCAAAGGTGGTTCCCCCGACGGCGCTCTCCTTCTGCCCCCCTCCTCCCGGCCCGCCTCCTCCTCCTCCTCCTCAGGGAAAGGCTGGTGCTCCGGGAATGCGCCCTCACCCGAAGGACCCCAGCTCCGCCGTGCCCCGTCCCGCTCCCTCACCTACACGCCGGGTTTTTTTTTTGTGGTTTTTTTTTTTTCACGCCCGGTTTTTAAAAGCAACTACTATGTTCTACCTCGACTGGAACGCTGACTGGGGCGGCCCTGCCCCCCGCGATGGTGGCAGCTCCTCGCCGAGGCCCCGAGGCCGGTCCCGCTGGGACGAGACCTGCCAGTTCCTTCTGCGCGTCAGGTCTTGGTTCGGGAAACTGAAACCGGGGACGTGATAAAAGACCATAAAGCCTTAGGGTTTCTTTTATACTTTGTTTCAGGGTTTGTGATAAGTATCCATAAAGATCTCTCAGTTTTAGTTATTAACATTTTTTTTAAAATTGAGGGGCGTAAGGAGACTTCACTCTCTTCAAACACCTTCCTTGACGTGACTTTTCTTCATGTTTTGATGTAAAATATCCGAAGTAACGTGCTTGCTGACAGAGGGTTGTCTGTCTTGTATCTTAAAATTCAGTGCCTCATACCAGTTCTGAATTTCACTGGCCAGCAATGTGAGGAACCAAACACTGCGCATGGTGCAGATTTCATTTTGTAGGACTTAATATAACAGCCAGCTGTGATAAATACGGTTCATTTTTTATTTTTTTTCCTTGGTACTTTAATTTTGAAGTGAGAAAGGGAAGGACTCTTTTTAAAGCAGCTTTTCATTGGTTTAAATTTAAATTTGTGATTGTCATGGACTAAATAACCATCAGTAAGAGAGTTAATTGAAATTTAGATAAATTATATGTCATTTCACCCTATTCAAAACTGTCAAAGCACAATTACAATGCAAATTCTATGAAGATATTTAGATACAAGTTTACATTCATGAGGGTGAACAATATAAAAGTGATATACAAAGTAATGATTAAAAGGCTGGTGTTGACATTAGGTTTTCCTTTCAATTTCCTTTTGGGAGCTTACTTTGGTTTGGTGGAAGAAGGAAGGATCTAGAGCTTATCCTGAATATAATCATCTCAGACATCCTTGTCCTCTGTTTTGTTGGCAGTTACCTTTAATCTCTGCTCAGACATAGAGACGCCACGAGGAGATGCTTGAGATACATATGGGTTGGAAGTGAGGCACTTTAGGGTAAGAAAAGCTTGGAGAATGCCATTAAATATTTGTCTCTTAGAGCCTTTGTGATTTTGGCAAGGATATAAGCTGTGTTGAGTGAGGTTCATAAGGCTTCTAAGGAGTTTTTCTTTAAAGGAATTAAAATGTATATACTTCAGTTAAGAGAGATGACATAATGATCAAGTGCCAAATGTGCCATGTGATGTGACCACTATCCAGATCAATATATATAGAACTGTGGCCTGGTGCATGAAATTCGTGCACATTAAAAGGGAATTAGAGGAAATGTTTTAATATTGCTATTTGCCCTTTATAATAGAAGTGTCAGATAAAAGAAAATTAATATATGAAAATAATATATAAATTTATTAATAAACAATCACAACATATATAACAAAGACATGACATAAAAACAACAAAAACATGATGTAAAAATAGCATTGATTCAATGACTAATAAATTAATTAAACTTATTCTACTATCTCCCTGTATACCACATAAGAGTGAAAACACTTTCAGAGTGCTTGACTAATTTGGAGTGAACTATTTACAACTTTAACGTCACACATTCTTTGAACTTGAGAGATAGCAATATATAACTGACCATGTGCGAAAATGGGTTCAGGTAGGATTATTCCTACTCTGTCCAGAGTTTGTCCTTGTGATTTATTAATAGTAAATCACAAGGACAAACTCTGGACAGAGTAGGAATATTGCTGGCATCATGGGAAACTGTCTTCGAATTAATTTAAATGGGAGGCCAGTGTCAGATGGGGACAAATTTATGACACGGCATTCCCAAAGAAGTAATACTATTAAGAAATTCAATGGAAAAATTTTCCTTTTCAGCATCATCTGTTAATCAATGGAATCACCACTCAAATAGGTGTGAAAATCTCCATCAAGTATATCCAAAATTTCTTCATTTAATTTTTGAATGTGCTCATTTTTTTGGACAAAGAGTCACATGTTCAGATATATTTTAATATTATCTATAGATCCACTATTTCCAAAGCTTCAATAAGAGATCTGTTACTAATCATTTCAAGGTGATTTCAATAATATCCATTCCTAAATGAAAATTAGCAAGTTTCCATCTCCCAAGTTTTACTAACCATTCACTGTAAGCAGAAGTCTCTGATCTCATATTTGTTTTAAGAGACAACTTACTGAAACATCCTCAAACATTACAGTACTTTAAACTCATTTGTACTATGGCTGATCGCATAGCATGCAGTACAATACTGAGACATTGTCGAAAATCCCTTCTGAGAAGAACAACTTTCCCACCAAATGCAACATTCAAATTCATAATTTCTCTTAATCTGTCTATGGCATTTATAGCATGAATATAGAATGCCATGGTGAATTCAATAATGAGAAGTTGGGCCTTTTTAATGGTTTTATCAACTTCACTCTTTATATCATCTAGAAATTAAAGTTTCATTTAATGGAATTGGTAAATTATATTGGGAATGATAGGTTCTTCCACCGAGAAATTTGCAGCAAATCCTGTAGATGCTATGGGTAAAACAGTACCACCATGACCTTTAATGTACTAAGACTTTATAAAGATATGTTTTTCCACTACCACCTGGACCATGCAAGAAAAAGCATTTGGGGTGTACATTTTGATCTTCGATGGCTGAAGTTATTCTTTCTAAAACGCCAAAGTCCTGTGTCATCCCAGGACTAATCCCTCCTATGACTGCCTTACCCAAACCACGGGCCTCATGGCCAGGGCTCCGCCCCTCTGCTCAGCCTCAGCTCCCTACTCACCCAAGATCGCCTCCACCCCCACTCACCCCCTTAGCCCTATGGTAGGCAAACTGCAGCTCTCAAGCCACATGTGATTCTTCCACAAAATATCACAGCCTGGGTGAGTCTATTTTGAAGAAGTGATGTTAAAAGAAGTTTAAGTTTAAAAAATTCTGCTCTCAAAAGAAACTTCAGTTGTACTGTTTATATTTGGCTCTACTGACTAATGAGTTTGCCGACCACTGCCCTAGCCTTTGTCATTCTCACTCACCCTCTCACAATCTGGGACTTGAACCAGACCCCTGGCGCAGGTACATGGAGAGGCGCTGCCTTACCCAGACCACAGGCCTCCTGGCCAGGGCTCTGCCCTCTGCTCAGCCTCACCTCCCTGCTCATCCAAGATCCACTCCATCCCCATTAACCTGCTGGTCCCTTAGCCTATGTCATTCTCACTCACCCTCGCACAATTCAGGACTTGAACCAGACCCCCAGCGTAGGCATGTGGAGAGGACTCTGCCGCAGCCCTGCCCCCACTGCGGACCCCCACACACACCTGCTGTTCGGTTGTCCGTCCAGTCATTTCGGTTGTGATGGCTCCTAGCTTTTTATATATTAGGATTTTTAATCCTCACCCAAGGACAAGTTTTTATTGATTTTAGAGAGGAAGAGGGAGAGAGAGAAACATTGATATAAGAAACATCAATTGGTTGCCTCTCCTCACCCTGACCTGGGATCAAACCTGCAACCCAGGTATGCGCCCTGACCAGGAATCTAACCTGCAAACTCGGGGTACATGGGATAACACTCAATCAACTGAGCCACTCCAGCAGGGTGAGGACTCATTTTCAATGTCAGAAATTTTATTAGATGCTCTTTGCCTCCTCTCCATCAAAACACACAGGTTTTATATATATGTGTGTGTGTGTGTGTGTATATATATATATATATATATATATATTCTATAAACTATGAGTATGTAATAAATATAATAATGCATTTACATATGTTACATACATATTATTAATATATAATAAATGTCTAGGTCCCCTGCAGTAATTCTTAGGCATTTGTACCTCATTTGTAATAAGGGAAATACTGTTAAAAACAAAAGCATTGTGCTGGCTGATGTTGCTCAATGGTTAGAGCATTGACCTGCACACTAAGGTGTCTTGGATTTGATTCCCAATCAATGGCACCTACCTGGGATGCAGATTCAATCCCCAGTCCCAGTTGGAGCGAGTGCAGGAGGCAACCAATATATGTGTCTCTCTCACATCAATGGCATTATCTCAAGAAATTTCAAGGTACCGTATTTGCCGGCGTATAAGACGATTTTTTGGCCCTGAAAAATACCGTATTTGCCGGCGTATAAGAGACTGGGCGTATAAGACGACCCCCTAACATTTCCACTAAAAATACAGAGTTTGTTATATACTCACCATATAAGACTACCCCCACTTGGAGGCATATTTTTCAGGGCCAAAAAATCGTCTTATACGCCGGCAAATACGGTATGTTTAATGGGCCAAAGCAGTGAGGAAGTTTCGATTTTTATTCTCTATACAATTGGAAACCACTGGAAATTTCTTTATTGCGATATCTTTTAATAAAAGCTGTGTTTAATCTGATAGTGATATGCAATATAAACCAGAGAAGAGGCAAAGAAACCCATAAGAATTTACAGTAATGGACCAAATATGAGATGAGAGACATCATAGTGTAATGAAAAGAATGATGACATTAGCGGAAACCGGTTTGGTTCCATGGATAGAGCTTTGGTCTGCGGACTGAAAGGTCCCAGGTTCGATTCTGGTCAAGTGCATGTACCTTGGTTGCGGGCACATCCCCAGTGGGGGGTGTGTAAGAGGCAGCTGATCGATGTTTCTCTCTCATCGATGTTTCTGGCTCTCTGTCCCTCTCTCTTCCTCTCTGTAAAAAACCAATAAAACATTTTTTAAAAAGAATGATAACATTAGAATCATAGGACTTTAATTACTGGTCTTGTCAACTTGGACAAGTCATTTAACCTTTCTAATTCTGCTTCCTATTTACATGACATGCTAGTCACCTTGTAGGCCTTCAATGGAATGAAATATTAATGACTTTAGTTTAACACTCAGAGTGGTTATGCAAATATAATGAGTATCTTTTAAAATCCTATATAATAAAACCCTAATATGCAAATCTACTGAACAGCAGAATGACTGGTTGCTGCGCACTGACCACCATGAGGCAGATGCTCAGCCAGAAGTGGGGCTCACAGCTGGCAAGCGCAGAGACAGTGGTGGGAGCCTCTCCCACCTCCGCAGCAGCTCTAAGGACTCTTGGGGGATGTCTGACATTGCTGGCTTATGCTGGGATGTCAGGCAACTGATATTCTTGTCTTTACTACATGCCTGCTGTTAGGCCAGGTTCTCTGAGTGCCTCTCTTTATAGTTGTCCCTAACATATTTCAGATTGTTTTACACATGACTATTTCTCTTATGAGACTTCTGTAATAATATGCACTAGACCAGTGGCCGGCAAACTCATTAGTCAACAGAGCCAAATATCAACAGTACAACGATTGAAATTTCTTTTGAGAACCAAACTTTTTAAATTTAAACTTCTTCTAATGCCACTTCTTCAAAATAGATTTGCCCAGGCCGTGATATTTTGTGGAAGAGCCACACTCAAGAGGCTAAAGAGCTGTATATGGCTCAAGCCACAGTTTGCTGACCATGGCACTAGACTGCTTGGTTTTTGGTGTTCTGAACACTAGGGATATCCACACAACCTTCTGAGGGATCTGAGTTGGAGTGCTGACTAGAGGTGAAGGGAAAGTGCTAAAGAAGCTGAGTGGGCAAGGCCTCCGCCTCTGACCCAGGCATTGTCTTAGTTTTTCAGACTTACGGACTCCTGGGGAAAAAACAAAATATAAAAATCATCTAAGTTTTATCCATGAGCTATTCTCAGAGCCTGATCTACTGAGTGAATATTAAATGTAAAATGCCCCTCATTTCTTTTTGCACTCCCTTTCTTATTTGGCATATAAACTTTTATTCTGTCACTTGAGTTTCTTAAGGTGGGAACACTAATTTCTGAGGAAGAGTTCCTGATTTTACACACACACAAGTATATTTAGATATAATGTACTAAGTTTACCATTTTCATTTATTTATTTATATTTATTTTAGAGAAAAAGAGGTAGGGGGAGAGAGGCAAGGGTATAGAGAGAGAGAAACATCAATTTGTTATTCCACTTATTTATGCATTTTTAATATATTTTATTGACTTTTTACAGAGAGGAAAAGAGAGGGATAGAGAGTCAGAAACATCGATGAGAGAGAATCATTGATCAGCTGCCTCCTGCACACCCCCACTGGGGATATGCCCGCAACTAAGGTACATGCCCTTGACCAGAATCGAACCTGGGACCCTTCAGTCCGCAGGAGTTGCTCTATCTACTGAGCCAAACTGGTTTCGGCTATGCATTTATTGATTTTTTGTTGTTGTTAATCTTCACCCAAAGACATTTTTCCATTGACTTTCAGAGAGTGGAAGGGACAGGGAGAGATGAGAGAAACACATCAATTGTTTTCTTTCTGCATGTGTCCCAACTAGGGCCAGGGATCCAGCCTGCAACCAAGGTACATGCCCCCTTGACTTGACTCAAACTCAGGACCCTTCAGTCTGCAGGCCAATGCTCTATCCACTGAGCCAAACCTGCTAGGGCTATTGGTTGACTCTTGTATGTGTCTTGAACGGGAATCAACCTGCAACCTTGATATATTGGGACAACACTCTAACCAACTGAGCTACCCAGCCAGAGCCCCATTTTCTAAAAGGACAAATTTTATATACATATTCAAACATTAGCAATGGAAACCTCTATTAACAAATCCTATGGGTATTACATACACAAAGGCATTCTGAAGACTGAGGGGGTGGAAAAATCATACAACCACATGGAAAATAGCCCCTACAAAATTATGATCTTCTACCTTACGCACTTAACAAGGCCTTTTTTTTCTTTTCTTTTCTTTGGTTAGTTTCTCTCTTCAGTGATTCCAAACTTACCAACATTTCTCTTGCCCAGCTCATTATCATCACATAGCCCTCCTGTTTTCCTAAGTTGAGAACACAGAGTAATAATAGTCAATTTCCTGCCTCCTCACAACTAAAACTTATCTTCATTTTAACTCATTCTAATGATTTTCCTTCTAGTATCATTCAAAATCAAATACAGTTGACTCTTGAACAACAAGGATTTTAACTGCACAAGTCCACTTATACATATGCCTATCCTATATAATAAAAGCCTAATATGCAAACTGACCTAATGGCAGAATGATAGGTGGAACAACCAGTCGCTATGACACGCACTGGCCACTAGGGGGCAGATGGTCAACACAGGAGCTGCCCGCAGGCTCCAGGTCAGCAAAGATGGGTGCCAGCAATGGCCCCCAATTGCCCTGCCGGTCACCCCACAGATCAGCCCTGATCACTGGCCAAGCCTAGAGACCCTACCCATGCATGACTTTCATGAACTGGGCCTCTAGTCAGTAGATATCTGTACTGTTTTCTACTCACTGTTGGGAGTCTACAAATATGCATTGATCATTCAACTGCATTGCATTGATCTACACCATTTTATATAAGGGATGTGAGCATCTGCAGATTTGGGTATCTGGGGTCCTGGCACCAATCCCATGAGGATATTCAGAAACTTAAGTTTTGGAGGAGTCTAAAGTTACAACTGCATGTGGTGTGGTGGTTCCTGTATCTCCTGTTTTATTCAAGAGTCAACTATACTCTATTTTTTACCTATAATCACATCTTATGAAAAAACCATTGATCTCTCTTATCTCATCTTTTTCATGATTCCCTCTAGACCAGGGGTGGGCAAACTTTTTGACTCGAGGGCCATAATGGGTTCTTAAATTGGACTGGAGGGCTGGAACAAAAGCAACCTGACCATGTTGGCACTCTCATCTTGGGCTGCTGGTGAAGGATCGGAGGGGAGAGCAACAGAACCTTCCACTCTTTCAGCTCCACGGGCTGGATAGAACAGCCGAAAGGGCCAGATCTGGCCCGTGAGCCATAGTTTGCCCATGGCTGCTCTAGACTATATACATAGTAAAATCTCTTCCATTCTAAAAAATACCCTTTGACCCTAAGTTCCTCTAAGCCAGCAATTTTCAACTGGTATATTGCAAGAGGCACACTAATGTTCCACAAGAGTTTTTTAAACATGCAATACCTGATCTCTTTTTTCTTAAGATTGTTAAATTTTTTTAAAAAATGACAACAGCCAACACAATAACTGTCCAATGTGAATGAATCAAAATTATACCTATTTTGTTTGTTTGTTTGTTTTTATGTCAGACTGGCAAAAAATATTTTTGGCATGCCAAAGAATTTTAGTAATTAGTTTATGTGTACCACAAGATGAAAAAGGTTGAAAATGTCTGCTCTTAGTTAATTATCTGTTCTAGTTCATATCATGGCCATCCTCTCCACTTTTTCACTTTCCAACCTATATAAATTTAAATTATGTCAACATCACTAACATCCTGATGTTGTGAATGTCATCAGTGGCAAAATTTGACAGATTTCTAATCCTCAGTATACTTGAAATTTTATACTATTTGACACATGGTATTTGGAATGGGTGGTCAAATATCTTTTGGATGACCAAAATGGGAATCAATAAAGGGAAAGTTGTTCTTAAACTCAAGTACCTATTGAATTATAAATAGCTATAGTACCCAGAATAATGCATGCTCCCTTTCCTACCCCCAATAAAGATGTCCACAAATTTGACTTTAGGTATGTGACTTTAGGATTTTTAAAACCTCTATATCAGTGTTTCTCAAACTAGAATCTTTTAATTCTCTACCAGATATTTTTCCTTTTTGTGATTTATTTCATTAATCTATAATAATTAACATAAGAAGAGTCCACATAACTAAGTACTGCCATGTGATTCCAGAGCCTGTATTGTGTTTCTTTTTAATTTTCAATTTTTTTTACATGTATCCTTATTCCCCCATCACCCCTCGCCCCCCAATAATACCCCAACCCCCTGTGGTCTGTGTCCATTGATTAGGTTCATATGCATGCACATAAGTCCCTTGGTTGATCTCTCCCCCTTTGCTCCCACCAACCCTCACCTTCCCTGAGGCTTGACGTTTCTCAGTCTCTGGATCTGTTCTTGTTCATCAGTTTATGCCATTCATTATATTCCACAAATGAGTGAGATCATGTGATGTTTATCTTTCTCTGCCTGGCTTATTTCACTTAGCATAATGCTCTCCCATCTCCATCTATGTTGTTGCAAATGATAGAACTCCTTTTTTTACCACAGCATAGTATTCCACTGTGTAGATGTACCAGTTTTTTAATCTTCTCTTCTGATGATGGGCACTTAAAACTGTTTCCAAATCTTAGCGTGGTAAATTGTGCCACTATGAACATAGGGATGCATATATCTTTTCTGATTCGTGTTTCTAGTTTCTTGGGATATATTCCCAGAAGTGGGATCACTGGGTCAAATGAGAGTTCCCTTTTTAGTTTTTTGAGGAAACTTCATACTGTTATCCACAGTGGCTGCACCATTTTGCATTTCCACCAGCAGTGCAAAAGAGTTCCTTTTTCTCTGCATCCTCGGCAACATTTGTTGTTTGTTGATTTGTTGCTGATAGCCATTCTGACAGGTGTGAGATGGTACTGCATTGTTGTTTTGATTTGCATTTCTCTTATGACTAGTGACTTTCAGCAGGTTTTCATTTGTCTCTTGGCCTTCCTTCTATCTTATTTAGAAAAGTGTCTATTTAGATCAGTTGCCCATTTTTTGATTGGGTGGTTTATCTTCTTTTTGTTAAGTTGTATGAGTTCTTTGTAAATGTTGGAGATTAAACCCTTATCATTGATATCATTGGCAAATATGTTCTCCCATGCAGTGGGCTTTCTGGTTGTTTTATTGACAGTTTCCTTTGCTGTGCAAAAGCTTTTTATTTGTAGACCCATTTATTTTCTCTTTAGTTTCCATTGCCCGAGAAGTTGTTCCTTCGTCATAACTCTGAGATTTTGCTGCTTGTGGATTCCACTAGTATTTTTATGGTTTCCTGTCTTATGTTTAAGTCCTTTATCCATTTTGAGTTTATTTTTGTGTATGGTATAAGTTGGTGATCTAGTTTCATTTTTCCTGTGTTGTGTTTAGATTTATGATCTTGTTGGCACATATAGTAGTACTTTACCTTAGGCAAATGAGAACAGAAATAGATAATAAATACTTTTTTCTGACAATGTGAAAGCCAGATGATACCAATGAAAGAATAAACAAAGGTCTCCTAAAGGTTCTGTTAGAGAAAACTTGTTATTATATATGGAACACACAGCATAATAGAGACATGCCAAATTTTAAAAACCTAAATTGTGGTAATTTTTTGTTTTAAGAGGCAATTTGTAAAAAATAAAAATCCAGTAGCTGATATTAATTTTACTAGTTTATATTTTCCACATTTAATGTTAGTTTAAATTTATTTCCTATCCTATAAGTCCTTAGTATCTGCAACTATTAATTACTGCAACTATTTTCTAGAGTAGGAAACCCTGTAGTGTTTGAGCAAAGAGGAGGAACAAGAAAAAAAGATTTTTTTTCTCATTCCCAGTTCCCCCCAAAATACTGTTAGTCGTTAACATTTACCATTACACTTCTTTTTACACCTATGAATCTCCAATGTCCTACCACTAAAATGCTCCAAATAATCTTCCTCTTCTCTCCTTAGTGAGAAAACTAAATTCATACAAATCTGTGAATATCTAATTATATCTTAACTTTCACTTTTTTGGAGTGGAGGCTGTATTAGTCTTAGAGAGTTGAATTTCAGCACTGTAGCACCCAGGGCTCTTTTATTATTTATTTTTATGGGACTTATTGTAAGATGGGAAATCTGTGTCATACTGTTTTCTTACTAAATACATATAGTAAATCCAATCTCATTATTATGTAATCATTAACTTTGAGATTTATCATGCTTTGATGATGGGATATCTGTCAAACTGCCACACTTCTTCAACTCCAAATGAGGCACTTTTTTTTTTTTTAATATAGTATAATGTTTCTTAGTTTCATTCTTTTAGTGCCATGTGTTATATGCAATGAAAAAATTCAACAGATAGTAGTATATGTTTTTTTTAAAAGCCTCACATAAGTGGTTTCATTAAATCACTTATATACTATATAGATCTGATTATTTAGAACCAATATGTACAACATTCCCACAATCTTTCCTAACATTAATGGAAGGATTTTATTTTATTTTTATTTTTTTAATTTTATTAAGGTATTTTCTGTGTACACAGTTTACCATTGGCCCCCCCCCCCTCCCATTTATGCCCTCCCTCCCCAGAGTTCTGTGTTCATTGGTTGTACTTATGTTCATGCATACCAGTCCCTCGGTTGTTCTCCTATCTCCCCCCAGGTCTCCTTCCCCTCCCCCCTGTCATTTGACAATCTGCTTGTTTTATGGTGACCATCTCAGGACCCCATGTATAAAATCTGCTCCTCATTTGGCAGTCTGCTTGTTTTATGGTGACTATCTAAGGACCATATGAATAGAGTCCGCTCCTCCTCTGGTTTTCAACACCCCTTCCCCTGGGTCCCACTGCTTCCCCTGGGACACACGGCTCACCGGGTCACTCGGCACCCTGGGACACACGGCTCACCCGGGACACCCTTCCCCTTTGGGGGGTACGGCTTACCCGGGGCACATGGCCCCCTGGGACACTCGGCTCACCCGGGGAACTCGGCCCCCTGGGACACTCGGCTCACCCGGGGCACTCGGCCCCATGGGACACTCGGCTCACCCGGGGCACAAGGCCCCCTGGGACACTCAGCTCACCCGGGGCACTCGGCCCCCTGGGACACACGGCTCACCCGGGGCACCCTTCCCCTTTGGTGGGGTACAGCTTACCCGGGGCACACGGCCCCCTGGGACACTCGGCTCACCCGGGGCACTCGGCCCCCTGGGACACTCGGCTCACCCGGGGCACTCGGCCCCCTGGGACACTCGGCCCCCTGGGACACTCGGCTCACCCGGGGCACTCGGCCCCCTGGGACACTCGGCTCACCCGGGGCACTCGGCCCCCTGGGACACTCGGCTCACCCGGGGCACTCGGCCCCCTTGGACACACGGCTCACCCGGGATCCCCTTCCCCTTTGGGGGGTACGGCTCACCCGGGGCACTCAGCCCCCTGGGACACTCGGCTCACCCGGGGCACTCGGCCCCCTTGGACACACGGCTCACCCGGGATCCCCTTCCCCTTTGGGGGGTACGGCTCACCCGGGGCACATGGCCCCCTGGGACACTCGGCTCACCCGGGGCACACTGCCCCCTGGGACACTCGGCTCACCCGGGGCACACGGCCCCTCTAGGGTGTTGGGGTCGCATATTGGAGGCGCCACGCTAGCTCCTTGCTAGCATGGCGGGCAGGCTGGGACAGCTGCAGTTGGGCTGAGATGGTTGCAGGCGGGGGGACCACCTTCAAAGGTGTATCGTTCGGTGTGGGAGCGGAGCAGCTGCAGACATGGACGCTAAGTTCTGAGGTCGCCCACTCCCTGAGCCCAAGGCGTGGTGAGCTCTGTTCTTGGTGGATTTCCTTTATTCTCAGCGGCAGTGGTGGGTGGCGGTGCCAGGTGCAATATTGACGGTCGCTCCTGTGGTTCAATTACCACTGTAGTTTTAAAGTTCACATGGCTGGGGTGGTGAGAGCTTCGGCTTGGCCATGTGGCATCGGAGGATGGGCTCGCCAGGGTGGGTAATGGAAGGCACCGTGCCATTTCCTCACCAGCGCGCTCCATTTCCCTCCCAGTATGGTGGGTGTGCTGGGAAGATTGTGGGTCGGCTGTGATGGCTGCATGGGGAGAGTCCGCCCTCAATGGTGTCCTCTTTGTTGCGGATGTGGAGCTGCTGTGGATGCAGAGGCTAATTTCTGAAGCCACACTCTCTATGAGCCCAGTGTGTAGTGAGCTCTGATTTCGGTGGATTCCCATTCTTGGGGGCAGCAGTGGGTGCGGCAGCGATGGTAGCTCCTGTGGCTCAATTTCCCCTGTAGTTTTAAAATCGGCATGGTGGTAGTGTCTGATGCTTTGGCCTGGCCTTGTGGCAGCGGAGAGAGGATTCTCCGGGTCTGCCAACGGAAGGCGCAGCACCAGCACAGCGCGCGCGAAGGCCTGGCAGAGCAGGCCGCGGGCGGTGGCGGAGAGTCCCCGCGATGTCTTAGTCTTTCAGACTTAGTGGAACGCTTCCCCTGAGCCAGGACAAGCAGTACCACCACAAATATTGGCCAGCTCAGTGCTGCCCCTCTACAGGTGACAGTAGGGGCATCCTCACCTTGGTAGGCCTTTGCTCTTGGAGGTCTTAACCAGTGGAAGGCAGCACGGTACAGAACTGCCCCACCTTCTCAGTCCTCCGCAATGGAAGGATTTTAAATTTATTATCACTACTTTACTACAGAAATCCTACATAATAAAAGCATAGTAGGGAAGTTGTCCCCTCAACCAGGAGTTCATCCAGGAATTCGATCAGGGGGCAGGCCAGGCTAGGGGAAGGGAGGAAGGCCCCAGCTGGTGGCAGCAGGGGCAGTAGGTGGCTGGGGGGAAAGAGCGAGTACCTGGCCAGCAGCCTCTAGTCTTACATAAGCCTCATAAGCAGCCCAACCCCATCCAAGGAGCAACAGACACGCAAGTAGCCCACTCCCTTCCAAGAAGCAGCAACTGCGCGTGCAGCCCGTCACAGTCTGAGTAGCAGACTCGTGAGCAGCCCACCCCCGTCTGAGGAGCAACAGCCCTGTGAGCAGCCAGCCCCCATCCAAGCAGCAGCAGCCATGCGAGCAGCCCACCTCCATCAGCCAGAAGAACCACCATTGCTGCAAATAGCCACACAAGCAGCGCCCACCAGAGGAGCCAAGGTAGTGACTGCCTGAGGAGCAGCCACCACCAGAGAAGCCGTTACTACCCAAGGAGCAGCCCCTACACAACTCAATACCTAGATCTGTTGGTGAGAGCAAAAATGAGGAGACAAAAAAAAAAAAAAAACCAAAGGAAAGAAGAGGACTCTCTAGAAGATGAGCCAGGTGAAATGGAGGCATGCAACATGTCAGAAAAAGAATTCAGAATAAGGGTCATACAGTTCATAAACCGGGTGGATAAAAAAAGTCAACAAATTATGTAAGAATCAAGAAGAAATAAAGTATGATGTAGCTGCAATGAAAAACACTATGGGATGTTCCAACAGTAGACTAGGAGAAGCAGAGGACTGAATTAGCGAATTAGAAGGCAGGGAAGCAAAACACACCCAAACTGAACTGCAATTGGAGAAGAAAATTAAGACAGGAGGAGAACCTAATGGAGCTTTGGGACAACATGAAACAAAGCAACATAGAATAATAGGGGTGCCAGAACGACAAGAAGAGGAACAAGGTTTAGAAGAAATAATGTCAGAAAACTCACAGAAGCACAGAGAGTCCCAAACAAGATGAACTCGAAGAAACCCATATAAAGACACATTATAATTACCATGGCAAATGTTCAAGACAAAGATAAAATCTTAAAGGCTTCAAGAGTGAGACAAAGTTATGTACAAAGTGTCTCCCATTACATTATCAAATGATTTCTCAACAGAAACACATCAGGACAGAAATGAATGGAAGTTTACAGTGATGCAAAGCAAGGGACTGAACCCAAGAATACTCTATCCAGCAAGGTTATCATTCAAAATTGAAGGTGAAATAAGGAACTTCACAAACAAAAGAAGGCTAATGGAGTTTATCACCACCAAGCCAGCAATGGAAAAAATGCTAAAGTGACTGGTGTAAAAAAGAAGAAATAAAAAGGGAAGAAGGAACACAGGCACATACAAATAAAAAAAAAAAAGGCAACAAACAAGTACCTATCAATAATAACTTTCAACATAAACGGACTAAATGCTCCAATCAAGACACAGAGTGGCTGAATGGGTAAGAAAATGTGAACCATATGTATGCTGTCTACAAGAAACCGACCTCAGAACAAGGGACTCACACAGACTGAAAGTCTATCTTCCAGTCATGGAAAAAGGGCAGGGGAGGAAGCAAGCTAGGGTAGCAATACTTGTATCTCACAAAATAGACCTCAAAGTGAAGGCCATAACAAGAGATAAGGTAGGCCACTTCATAATACCAAAGGATCAATGCAACAAGAGGATATAACCCTGGTAAATATATATTCACCCAATGCAGGAGCAACCAAATACATAAAAAACTCCTGGAAGATATCAAGGGAGAGATTGACAACAACACAATCATAGTAGGGGATTTTAATACCCCCCTGACATCATTGGATAAATCCTCTAGACAAAAAAAAAAAAAAAGAAGAAGAAGAAGAAGAAGAAGAAGAAGAAATCAGTAAAGAAACAGCAATCCTAAATGACTCACTAGATCAGATGGACTTAACTGACATATTCAGAACATTTCATTCCAAAGCCACAGAATATCCGTTCTTCTCAAGTGCACATGGGACATTTTCAAAGATAGACCACATATTGGGTCAAAAGGAAAGTCTCTTCAAATTCAAGAAGATTGAAATCATATCTAACATCTTCTCAGACTACAATGGCATATTACTAGAAATAAACTTCAATAAAAACAATAAAAAAAATTCAAACACTTAAGCGGAATAGAATGCTATTAAGCAATGATTGGGTTACCAAAGAGATCAAAGAAGAATTTAAAAACATTCTGGAAATGAATGACAAAACACAACAATGTAAAATCTATTTTACATTGCAGTCTACAGGCCTGCCTCAAAAAAAAAAAAAAAAAAAAAAAAAAAAAAAAAAAGAAAAAAATGATGATAAATCATCTAACTCTACAACTTGAAGAATTAGAAAGAGGACAACAGGAAAAGCCCATAGTGAGCAGAGGGAAGGAGCTAATAAAGATCAGAGCAGAAATAAATGGCAGAGGCCAAAAAAACAATACAAAATATCAATGAAATCAAGAGCCTGTTCTTTGAAAGGGTAAACAAGACTGATGAAACTCTAGCCAGGATCACCAAGAAGCAGAGAGAGAGTCCAAATAAGCAAAATCAGAAATGAAAGAGGCAAAAAAAAAACAACCCAGAAACAAACAAACAAAAAAAACACTAATCCTACAGAAATACAAAAGATTGTTTTAAAAAAAATACTATGAACAACTCTATTCCAACAAACTAGACAACCTAAAAGCAATGGACATATTCCTATAAAAATACAACCTTCTAAAACTCAAGAAGAGTCTAAAAATCTCAATAGGCGTTAACTATGGAGGAAATTTAAACTGTCATCAAAAAGCTTCCAGCAAACAAAAGCCCGGGACCAGATGGCTTCACAGTGGAGTTTTACCAAACATTCAAAGAAGGACTAAAACCTATCCTCCTCAGACTATTCAAAAAAAAAAAAAAAATCAAGAGGAAGGCACACTTCCAACCTCATTCTATGATGCTAGCATTACCCTAATACCAAAATCAGATAAAGACAACCCAATGAAAGAGAATTACAGGACAATATCCCTCATGAACATAGATGCCAAAATCTTCAACAAAATTCCAGCAAATCGGATCCAGCAATACATCAGAAAAGATCATACATTATACATTATGACCAAGTAGTATTTATACTGGAGATGCAACGATGGTACAATATCCACAAATTAATAAACACCATACATCACACATAAACAAATTAAGAGATAAAAATCAGTCATATCAATATAGAAAATACATTTGAAAAAAATCCACTATCCTTTCTTTTTTGCTGATAAAAACCTTCAGCAAAGTGGGAATAAAGGGATCATAACTCAACATAATAAAAGCGTAATACGACAAACCTACAGCCAACATCATACTCAATGGGCAAAAACTAAAACCATTTCACCTAAGAACAGGAGCAAGATAAGGATGACCACTTTCAAATGCCTATCCAACATAATACTGGAAGTGCTAGCCATAGCAATTAGACAAGAAGAAGAAATAAAAGGTATCCAAATTGGAAAAGAAGATGTAAAACTGTTTTTATTCACAGTTGACGTGATACTGTACATAGGAATCCTAAAGACTCCATCAAAAATTATTGGACTTAATAAATGAATTTGGCAATGTAGCAGGATACAAAATAACACCAAGAAATCTATGGCATTTTTATACACCAAGAGTGAACTTACAGAAAGAGAGATTAAAAAACAATCCCATTTACCATTGCACCAAAAAAAACTAAGATACCTCAGAATAATCTTAACTAAGAAGGTAAAAGACCTAACTTAGAAAACTACAGGACACTGAAACAAGAGATAGGGGAAGACACAATAGATGGAAAAACATGGCGTGTTCATAGATTGGTAGAGTCAACATCATTAAAATGTCCATACTACCCAAAGAAATCTATAGATTCAGTGCATTCCCCAATAAAATACCAATGTCATATTTCACAGACCTAACATGAACTCTCCAAAAATTCATATGGAATAAAAAAATAAAAAATAAAAAATAAAAAAGACCCACAAATGTGTGCAGCAATCCTGAGAAAGAAGACAAAGTAAGAGCGATCTCAATACCAGATATCAAGCTGTATTACAAAGTCATTGTTCTCAAAACTGCCTGGTACTGCCACAAGATATATCAATGGAATAGGATAGAGAACCCAGAAATTGACTCAAACCACTGTGCTCAATTAATGTTTGACAAAGGAGACAAGAGCATACAATGGAGTCAAGGCAGTCTCTTCAATAAATGGTGTTGGGAAAATTGGACAGATACATGCAAAAAGATGAAACTAGACCACCAACTTACACCATACACAAAAACAAACTCAAAATGAATAAAGGACTTAAATGGAAGACTGAAAACCACAAAAATCTTACCAGAATCCACAGGCAACAAAATCTCAGTCATATGGCTGTAGCAATATCTTCACCAATACAGCTCCTAAGGCAATGGAAACTAAAGAGAAAATAAACAAATGGGACTACATCAAAATAAAAAGCTTCAGCACAGCAAAAGAAACCATCAACAAAACAACAAGAAAGCCCACTGCATGGGAGAACATATTTGATAATTGTTATCTCTGATAAGGGTTTAATCTCCAACATTTACAGGGAACTCATACAACTTAAAGGAAGATAAACAACCTAATTTAAAAAAAAATGGGCAAAGCACCTAAATAGACACTTTTCCAAAGAGGGCATACAGAAGGCAAAGGGACATATGAAAATATGCTCAGTCACTAATCATCCAAGAGATGCAAATCAAAACGACAGTGAGGTACCATCTTACATCTGTCAGAATGGCTATCAACAACAAATCAACAAATGGCAAATGCTGGTGAGGATTCCGAGAAAAAGGAACCCTCCTGTACTGCTGGTGGAAATGCAGACTGGTGTAGCCACTGTGGAGAACAGATGAAGTTTCCTCAAAAAATTAAAAATGGAACTCCCAATTGACCCAGTGATCCCACTTCTAGGACTATATCCCCAAAAAACTAGAAACACCAATCAGAAAGGACATATGCACCCCTATGTTCATAGCAGCACAATTTATCATAGCTAAGATTTGGAAACAATTTAAGTACCCATCAACAGAAGAGTGGATTAAAAAACTGTCGTACATTTACACAATGGAATACTACACTTCAGTAAAAAAGAAGGAATTCTTACCATTTGCAACAGCATGGAACAAGAACCTAAACAGGAACAAGACAGGGATGACCACTTTCACCATTCCTGTTCGACAGTACTGGAAGTGCTAGCCATAGCAATTAGACAAAAAGAAAACAAAAAGATATCCCTATTGGAATTGGAGAGCATTATGCTAAATGAAATAAGCAGTCAGAGAAAGATAAATATCACATGATCTCACTCATTTGTGGAATATAAAGAACAACATAAACTGATGAACAAAAACATATCCAGAGACAGAGAAGCATTGATCAAACTGTCAACCTCCGAAGAAAGGTAGGAGAAGGTGGGGGGAAGAGAGAGATCAACCAAAGGACTTGTATGCATGCTTATAAGCATAATCAATGGACACAGACACCAGGGGTGGTGAGGGCATTAGTAGAGGGAAGGTGGGGAGCAAGGAAGGAATAAGGACACATATGTAATACCTTAATCAATAAAGAAAATAAAAATAAACCTTGCATAGATATATTTAAACAATCAAACACAATATTGGTAAAATAATTTTTGGTCTAAGTCATACCCTATGTGCTTACTTTAGACTTTTTGTATTGTTATCGAAATAAAAAGTTATGATTATTGGTGAGAGGTCATTTTAATCTTTATTTGTTTTCAGTTAAGTACTGATAAAGGTAATTTATATATTGGATCCCACAAAAAGGTGACTGCCCCAGTGGCCTGGCCACATCACAAATCTAACCCTGAGTCAACCTGCACTTACAGGAAACACCTGTTAAGGAAACCTAACCCACACCAATCACAAACAATTCTCCAATTCAGCAATATAGATAGCTGACCTTTCCCCAAGAAATGGCACCTGCCAACCTTACAAGAAAATTCCCAAGCTTCTAGCGAAACATATAGTCTCTAGTTGCTGCTTGTAATGCTCTATAAAACTCACTCATGCTCCAAATCCCTTGGGAGTAGTATTCCACCAATTGTGAGGGACTGTATTCCCTAATCATTGGATTGTGTTCCTTTGACTAAAATACATAAAATTTGTTGCTAAATTGTTTTAGCTTTGTCAGTATCTCACCTTCAAAATCCTTATCTAAGATGAGGATTTTCAACCTACTTGAATTCTTTTGAAATTAAAAATTCTATAAAGTAGGCCAAATTCGGTGTATTGTCCTATTTCTGGCCATAATTATGAGCTTTAATTTTCAATAAAATACAATGCTATTTAAAATTAATTTTTAATCATTATTTCATTAAGAAAATATTGATGAAAACACCTCTAAATTTAAGACTAATTGACAGCAAATGCTTATTATTATATTAAAATTAGTATTGTTGTTTATTCTGAAGGAAAAATCTCTTGCTGGCTGTAAATGTTTCATATTTTACAAGGTGGCCATATCTTATTTATTACCAGTATCCTGACAAGTATTATGAGATATTGAAAATATTTCCAGACTGATTTCATATTTTGGTTTTAATTTTTTAGGTTTACATTGAGATAACACATATAAATTCACTTTTAATGTGTATAATTCATTGGGTTTTAGTATATTAAAAGTTGTGTAACCATTACCATTATCTTAGAGTATTTCATCATCTCTCCCTAAAAGACCCCAAACTCATTAGTAGTCATTCCCATTCCCCCTGACCCTAGTCCATGGCAACCAGTAATCTAGTACTTTCTGTTTCTATGGATTTGCCTATAATATGTGGCCTTTGTGTCTGACTTTTTTCACTAAGCAGAATATTTTCAAGCTTCAAGATACATGTAGCCTTGCTGGAGCATCAATAGGTTCAACTCTGGGTCAGGACACATGCCCAGATTTCAGGTTCAGTCCTTGATCAGGGTACATATTTGAGGCAACTTATTGACATTTTTCTCTCACGTCAATGTTTTTCTCTGTCTTACAAATCAATTTAAAAAAATTAAAGATATATGTTGTGGCATATATCAATATTGTGTTCCTTAATAACTAATACTATTATATACACATATACAATATTTTATATATTCATTTACCAGCTGATGGACATTTGGGTTGTTTCCACTTTCAGCTATTATGAATAATGATACTTGAACATTCATGTATACATGAAGATTTTATGTAGAAAATATTCCAATTTATTTTTACCTCAAACATTTGTTCATGGTCCATTATGTGCCAAAAACCATCTTAAGGTCAAAATGATGTTCTTAACATGAAATAAAGTACAGTCCCCTAAACCACATGACTTGTCTTGATCATAAATATGAGATTCTGAACAGGTAAGCTATAGAAACACATCTAATTTTCATGCAAACAACATGAAGTAACATTTAACTGAATAAGTTCCAAGCAGAGAATGTAAACCTGCATCTACACTAATAAAAGAGTAAGATGCAAATTGACTGTACCTTCGAGATGCAGCCAAGCAGGAGTATGCAAATTAGCCCAACAAAGATGGTGGGCTAATTTGCATATGCAGCCTCTGAGTGGCTGGGGGCAGGGCAAGACGCTTGCATTGTTGCCATGACAACACAGGTGTTCCACACCTCCTCAGCCACTCCGGGCCTCTGGGCAGTGTGGGAAGGCAGAAAGGCAGCTCCATCCATAGCAAAGGCGACAGCCAGGGGAAGGAAGGCCCCTTCTTGCACGAATCTTTGTGCATCGGGCCTCTAGTTGTGAATATAAAATCTGGATTCTGGGTCAGGGCACATTCCCAGATTGTGGGTTTGATCCCCAGTAGGGGGCATGTACGAAGCAGCTGATCATTGATGTTTCTATTCTCCCTTTCACTCTGAAAACAATGTACTTTAAAAAGAGTGTAAGCTTTGAGGCCAGGTTTAAATCCTAGCTCTACTAATTCTATATAATAAAAAGCTAATATGCAAATCGACCAAACAGTGGAAGGACCAGTCGCTATGATGCACACTGACCACCAGGGGGCAATGCTCAATGCAGCTCAATGCAGGAGCTGCCCCCTACTGGTCAGTGCTCTTCCACAAGAGGAGCTCCACTCAGCCACAAGTTGGGCTCGCCGCTGGTGAGTGCAGTACAGAGGCAGGAGCCTTTTCCTCCTCCATGGCACTGCTAAGGACCCCTCGGGGGGTGTCCCCAAGGGGTCCCAGACTGCAAGAGGGCACAGGCCCGGGTGAGGGACCCTTTTCCCAGTGCATGAATGCCATGCACTGGGCCTCTAGTTGTTATATGAACTTGAATGTTTCATCTGCCTAACAGGGATTTGACAAGATAATGAGGACCTAGCATATAGTACTTCAAATAATAATTATTAACACTTATTTAAAATTTTTTCAAATTACAGTATTTTAATTTCTTTCAACCTTATTATTTTCCATTTGTGTTCTTCCACCACATTTTATTTGTAAAGGTGTTTAATGAGTAAGAATAAGATAGTAAAATCTAAGTTATCCAAAATGCTTGGGAAATAAACTATTCTGGATAGATAAGTTTTCCATAGGGCACTTTATAGGTATAAAAATAAAAGGGATAAAACTATTTCCAAAACCTATTATATACTTCCATGCCTTCCTTTTTAAAAAAAATATTTTTTATTGATTTCAGAGAAGGGAGAGGGATAGATAGAAACATCAATGATGAGAAGAAAAAATTTGATGGCTGCACACCCTCTACTGGGAACTGGGCCCACAACCCAGGCTTGTGCTCTGATGAGGAATCAAACTGCAACATCCTGGTTCATAGGTCAATGCTCAACCAATGGGCCACGCAAGTTGGGCTCTTGCCTTCTTGAGTAGAGTATGCTGGTGGCAATTAAGCTTTTTCTTGATGAACCACAGGAATAAGCCTACTTGACTCTACCTATGACTTTTTTAACATATAGTTCATGAATGGAAGTCAGGATATGAACCTGGATGTGAAAAAATTATATCTTTATTTTTACTAATCTCTAACTGAAAATTCACATTTCCTTCCATTTTGAATATAAGCAACAAATCTGTATCTGTGTCACCAACAGAATCACTGATACTTTATATCACAACTGTTGCAAACTCTGAAAATATATTTGTCATTTCAAAAATGTGGTCTTGCCCTAGCTGGTTTGGCTCAATGGATAGAGTGTCGGCCTGTGGACCGAATGGTCCCAGGTTCGATTCCAGCCAAGAGCACATGCCTGGGTTTCGGGCTCAATCCCCAGTAGTGGGTGTGCAGGAGGCAGCCAATCAATGATTCTCTCTCATCATTGATGTTTCTATCTCTCTATTTCCCTCTCCCTTCCTCTCTAAAATCAATAAAATATATTTTTTTAAAAACAAAACAAAAATTTGGTCTTTCTAGGCCCATCACAAATGTGTTAATAAAGCACATTTATTCCTATATCACTTTAAGAAATATATATTTTGTGACTATTTCCAAATGTTTCCTTTTATAATACTGTAAGTTTTATTTTATACATTTAAAAACATTCTGAGAAGAGTTCATGGCTTCACCAAACTGCCAATGTGGTTTGTAGCACTAAAAAAATGCAAGAACTCTGTCCCAGTCCTCTGTTATTTCTAAGCATTAACATGCTTCATGATACTTTCATACTGAAGATTTTTTAAACTAAAATAATAAAAATTGGCTTCTTCAAGGTAGAAATATTTCCTACCACCGCTGAAAGAACAAAATAAATAGATGGGGAAATTAGTCATATAAAATTAGATTCAGATGGCATTGGAAATAGAAACATAAAACATCCTTCTCTCCTACTTTCTAAATTAGTGACAATATGAAATCCCATTCAATAAATACTCTGAAGTCAACGGCATGGGTTCAAATTCTATTTCTGCCCTTTATTAGCTGTGTGGCCTTGAGATAATCTCTGCATCAGTTTCTTTATTTGTAAAGGGGGTTAACAAGCATAGTATCTGGTAACGTGTTCCATAAATATTACCCTTATTATTATGCTTACAGATTTATTTCACACTATGGCCAGTTAATGTCTCACTGGTTAGTTTAATAACATACATTTATAAACCACTGTAGTCTACAGTATCCTTCCACATACATTATGACATCTAAAGGACACAATAACCCTGTGAGAAAGGACAACAGCTATTATTGTGCTTAGTTTAGTGTTGAAGAAACTAAGTAACCACACAATGGCACACATATGGGAAGCAACCGAGCCCAAAGTCAAATCTGGATTTCTCCCTCCTTTCCAATTGCCTGACCCTGTGTTCCTACTCTATTAGACTGGTTAAAAAGAACAAAGGAAAAGATTATTGGTTGGGGGGTGCGGAGTCCAGTAGGCCAGGAGGTGAGCACTTTGGTGCTTTTGCTACTCACAAAGAGTTGCTCTGACCAGAATAATCTGTATCACCTGGAGTTTATTAGAAATGTAGAATCTCAGGCTTCATCCTGGCCTAAATCAAAATCAGCATTTAAACAAAATCCCTAGGTGATTTCAATAGCGACTGTTTTGAAAAACACTTTCACTAATTGCCCTAATGACACTATTATGTTCTATTGAACAGTATGTATTAGCTAACTTAACAGAACTATGAAGTTTTTACTAGGTAATTCTTTTCTTGTAACAGGAAATAAATTGCTGTTTTCCTTTTTTAAAAGTGTATTTTAAAAACAAGTTTGTTTTTCTATTTAATTCTTAAAGATCTCCACTTCTTTAAGTGGGATCATTAAGGAATATTTGAAAACTTTAAGCAGTTCAATGTTACCTTTAAATGACTTTAAAATTGTCTTACTAACCTTTGCCAGAAACAAACACTAGAGAGCAAAATACGTCAGACCCAGCAGATTAAAACAGGCCAATCCTATCCTCATAGTTCTTCCCCTGGATGTTTCACTAAATATTGAGTTTTCTGATCCAGAACTTTGAATTCTTGATTGAGTTTCGCAACGCTGTGGTTCAAGGAGTAAGCACGTAACAGGAGGAGAGGAGTGGTAAGCCCATTATTCCATATCTACACCTCGGCGCTGATGCCGGTGGCTTACAGAGGTCTTTCTCTCTCTATTCTCCATCTATTAAATCCACAGTTGAGCTCGATTCCTAGGCTGCTCAAGTTATGGCAACAGGTCTATATAGGTCTGCTCTTTTTAGCATATTGATCTTCTCAGGTCAGAAATGCATTGGATTTCGGCTGATGGGAGCGCCGATCAGCGGTCCGCTAGGTTCTGTTTTAAATTGCGATTCCCATGCTGGGATACGCCTCCGCCCAGCGGTTCACCCGGCCAGACCCGCGGGAGAGTCAAGATCTCTCACCTGCTCCTCCACAGACTTCAGAAGCCCGGGTCAGCCCGGACCAAAAGCATCTAGTAATGAGTCCACGGCGCCTCCCACCGCACATTCCTGATTGGGCGCGTGAGAGGGCTGTGTCAGCGCGCGCGCTGACCAGTCCGGGGAATTCCATTTCCTCTCCCTCCCACCAGCACAGGCATTCAGGGGCGGTGCTTCCCGGCCGCGGCCCGCCCCGGCCCCAACCGGTGCCTCCCGAGTCTCGCGAGAGTTTGCGGGTTTGGGGGCGGGCCCACACCAGGAAGAGGGCACAAAACTGCCCTTAAGTCATTGCAGACCTCCAGCTCCGGTACGCCAGCCACGAGGTTATCGCGAGAACCGCTTCCCTACCAAGTGAGAAACCTGGGGGGACGCGGCTGGGAGGGGCGTGGGGTTCTAAGGCGCAGCTGCCGTTTCCATTACCTTCCTGCTATGGACTCCTTCCGGTTCTCGATGCTTCTCTGAGTCTAAGGGTTTCCGCCGCCCCTCCGCCCTCCCCCCCTTCCCCGCCCCAGCCCATGACCCGCCTCCGGCCCCCGCCCTCCCAGGCCCACCTCCGGCCAGTTTTGTAAGAAGGTGCCGTTCGGGAAGGAAGGAAAAGTGGGTAGCGCCGACGCTCGGCCGCGGCCGTGGGACGTAAACTGCCTCCCCGCACCCTGCGGCCGGCGCGCCCGGCGCTCGCGAAGGCGGCGTTGGCGGACTGATCCGCGGCGGTGAAGAGGCCGGCGGGGGGAGGGGCGGAGCGTGGCAGCTGGCAGTAGTTCCGTCAGAGCGGACATCTTGTGGCTGTGTCGTGCGCGTGAGCCCCGTAGGGCCGGGGAGGCACCCAGCTTCCGCGCGGGGAGGAGGCCGAGGCCGCAGCCGGAGGGAGGCCCCGGCCCCTCAGTACGCGTGGGTGTGGACGGCTCGGGGAAGGGCAGGGAGGCCGGCTCCCCGGCCGGCCGGGCGAGGGGGGGCGCGGGCCCCGGGCGGCCCGAGCGGCCAGCCTGCTGGGTGGGGTGGGGTGGGGTGGGGAGAGCGGCGGGGCCGGGGCCTCTCGGGCTCCAGGGGGAGGGGGAATGGGCGCGTCCCCGCGCCTCCGCCGGAGCCTCTGGGGCCGCCGGGCGCGTGGTGGCGGCGGGGGCTGGGCGGGGAGCGCGGGAGCGCGCTGGAAGGCGGAGTGTACGGTGGCGTCAGGGGCGACACGGAATAGCTGTGGCTGCGGGCACCGCAACGCACGGCCGGCCTCTCTCCTCCGTCTCCTCCCCGGCCCCGGCCGCACCTCTGGGTGGAAACCGAAAGGAGCCCGGAGCCGCCCGTCCCCCCTCCCCCTAGCCTTTCTTTGCCCCGGTGACGCCGGCACAGCGCCGACTAGGCCCGGCTCCTCCTCTGCTGGGCTCCGGACCCTGCCCCGCACCCACCCCTTTCTCCGACGCCTCTTCCTCTCCCACCCGGGCTCTTCCTCTCGAGAGGCCGGGAAGTCCGACTTGGAGCCGCCCGCCGCCCTCCCGGCCCGTCGCCCCCTCCCGGGCCCGGAGCGCGGCGCCGAGGCTGTCCACCCCGCCCTCCCCGGACCCCGGCCGTGTAGAGGGACCTGGATTCATCGGGGTCCGCCCGGGGCCCGTGCGAGTGCTGATCTGCTTCGTTTTTGCAAAAGGCGCCTGTGTCTGGCAGAGCCGGTGTGAGACGGAGACAAGCCTTCCCTGCCGCCGGGGTAATCAAGAGTTTTGGCCGGACCTTTGAGCACACACCGAGACAGTGAGGAGCCAGACGCAAAGCACAGACTATGGCGCTGAAACGGATTAATAAGGTGACCGCGGGGCCGGGGAGGGGAGGGGGCCCGGCCCGGGGACGTGTGGTCGGAAAGTAGCCGGCCTGGGCTCCTCTTCCTTTGGGGGATGGGGCTCGCCGATACACTTGGTGAAGGAAGAGAGGCTTAAGGCCAGGGAGCGGAACGCTCCTGGCAGGTGGGCTGTGATCTTGAGTCTGTTTTAGTGAAATTGGTGCGAATCTGGGGTGGGGAAGAGTGATTTCAGGCTCCTGGGCTCTGCTTCTAAAGGCGGAGTTCGTCTGGTTTAGGAGTCCGAATTGAGGGGAGACGCTCCCGCGGATGTCATGGCGCTTCCTGTTCTCGGGGCTTGAAAACTTAATTGTAAGATCAGCAGCGGGCAGGAGACTGGCGGGGGAAGAGGGCAGGGATCCGGCGAGTCCTGAACTTCGTTAGGGGTGGGATTGTCTGAACCCGGGAGCATGAGGGAGTCAGTGAGAAACTCCTCATCACTCGCTGTTACACAAGAATCGGTGGTGTCGGAGCAGAGGAGCTGACACAGTGTTGCCACTTCCTATGGCTCAGGTTTTCCCCCGAAGCTATTTATCAGAAGCACACCGGGAACTGATGTAACCGCCTCTGGAAGCCTTCTTTCTCCTGCTGGGGGGGGGAGAGGGGTGGATGGCAGCAGGCTAAGGTTAGGTGGGCCTATTTTTGCTTCAGCCTGTCTAAGAGCACCCTCTGGGAAGATTGATTCGTTCCTTGAAACGTTTGATACTAACCTGCCGACCTCAGTTGAGGGGGAAAAGGGTGGGGTGGGGGTATTTCAAGCCTCTGGGTGAGCGGAACCTCCACCTCCGGTGGTTTAGTCTCATTTTCTTGCTCTAACTTCTATCCCGCATTTTAAGATGGCGGCTGCTTTAACTGGTTCAGGCTTTTTCCGGCATCTCCTTTTGTAATAATAAAAAATGATATTCTTTGTTAAAGGTTAACTTTTACGTTAGGTTGTACACTGCGCTAAGACCTCCTGCTCAATACTTAGCTATATTCAAACTCTCAGACCGTATTTCCCTTTTTTGTAACTTGTGTGGATGTGTGATGTGTTTGGTTCTTGCACAATCCAGGAGGGTGGAGTATTTAAAGCTAACTCGAAAAAAATGTCATGGAATAAATTCAGCCTTACTAAAACTAGGAAACAGGGGAGGTTGTAGGTTAGAATCTTTTAAAAAGGGTTGTGCATGGAAGGAAATGCAAGTACTTGGCTTTACTAAAATAGGACTGATACTGATTAATTTTTACATTTACGTGTCACTGGTGTTTATTTGAAAAAACTGCAACATCTGACGTCGTTTTAGATCTTCACTCCATGTACTGATGATTTTGTTTTAGGGCATCATTGCATTGTCATTGGTTTATGTAAATATAAAATCTATATATTTGAGAAGATGGAAAAGAAGAAAAACTATGAATTAAGGCTTAAAGAATTATTTAAACATCCTTTTCTGTGACCCCTTTGAAGGCCAGCAGCACATTGGAGAAGCATAGTTATATGTTACAGCATAATTAAAAACAAAAAACACAATATTTAGTACGAATCAAAACCTTTTTAATCTTTGGGGATTCAGGCCACTGAGATGTGGAATAATTTCAAGTCCATAACTTTTTATACATGTGGAACAGAACATTTTAAAGGAGGGTCTCATTGATTTTTTTTCTCTTGCAGGTGATAACCAGCTGCTGTGGCACCACTTTTAATGATTTAAAAGCTCTAGAGAGAGATTGTAATGGTTAAGAGTGTGAACTTCGGAGCAGAAATGCTCCAGTTAGAATTCTAGGACTGGGCAAGTTATCTGTGTGCTTCTATAAAAATGAATATTTGTTTAATATTAGCAATAGATACACAGCAAGCACTGTTCTAGACACTGGGGATGCAACAGTGAGCAAAACAAAGTTTAAATTTCTAGATTTTATTTTATTTTTTTAGTACTATATTAAATAGATTAATGTGTGGCTTTGAACTGGCACGTGGCACTCAGATTGTTATTACTGCTATTTTATTATCACTTTAATCTTCAAAACTTTTATTAAAGAACAACTTTTTAGCCAAGTACTCTTTTTTTACTTGCTTGTCATGTAAATATTTTGAAGATGTGTATAGTATAGAATCTTGATACAATGACACCTAACAAATTGGAAAAATTGCTGGGTGTTTTTTTTAACCTACAGAAAAGTTTTGACTTGCTGCATGTGTTTTGGCTTTCAGCAGTTGCTGTCAGAATCACACAGTGAGACTTGAAAAAGAAATTCAGTTCCAAACAGAATTTTAGAAGTGGACAATTGTTGAGAGAGGTGGTACCTTTGTTCTAGGAATAAGGTCAAGTAGGCGTTGATGTTAGTATGGTATTTCTTGTGTCATGTACCTGTTTATTTTGAATTCTTTGAAACCCTCCACTTCTAAATACTAAGATATATCTTATTTTAATGAAGTGCTTATTGTCCAGCTATCTAACCATTGATAGTTCATTTGATTAAGCCTTTGAGTTTGTTTTAAAGCTTATGTTTTTACAACTTTTGGTTCAAATATTTCTTAGACCAAGTAGCCTTATCAAATATTTTCTTAGACCAAGCAGCCTTATCAGAAAACCTTGTTTGGTATTTGTTGTATACTTTATTTTAGATGAGCTGTAGTATGGTCTAATGAAGCTATTTATTAAACAACAATAATCAAAAGTAGAAACTCCAAGTTGATTGGTGGTATTTGGGAGCAATAGTGATTTTTACAGTTACACAAAATAACTACAGTGCATGTGTTTTGGGGAACTTGAGAGAACTTGGCATAAAATATAATGTGAACCAAGCCTGTAAGAATTGCTTCATGCTTTGTGTGTTCAGTGTGTTAGAACTATTTGAAACACTTGTATTAACTCATTTAATGTTATAACAACTCAAGAAAGCAGGTACAATTATTGTTCCCATTTGGAGATTAGAAATCTTGAGACACATGTTAAAGAAAAAACTCCCAGGGTTATATCAGAGTTGGAATTAGAACCTACTAATATCTTGATCATAGTATCTACTGTGTACTCAACACTGTTTCTAAAACCATTGTATCAACTAACTTAATCTTTACAACAACCCTGAGAGAGAGATGCTCTTACCATTCCATTTTATACTTAAGGGAACAGGCAGGGGGGGTTAAGTTACTATTGTCACATAGCTAGTAAGTAACTGAGATTCAAATCAATGTACCCTCTTGAACTCCAGGCTGTACTGGTGTTTTGAACCATATCATTTTCTGTCTTATATTTACATGAGTGTCATGTTAGTCTTGACTACCTGGAGTAGGCTCTTTTTCTTCCATTTAGCATTGAAATGGGATTTAATTTTAAGTATTGTGAATTAAATATTTAGCTAACATGAGTTTTTTTTATTTTTATTTTTTTTACAGAGAGAAAGGTAGAGGGATAGAGAGTTAGAAACATCGATGAGAGAGAGAAACATCGATCAGCTGCCTCCTGCAACCCCCCACTGGGGATGTGCCCCTGACCGGAATTGAACCCGGGACCTTTCAGTCCGCAGGCCGACACTCTATCCACTGAGCCAAACCGGTTTCGGCCTGACATGAGTTTTTGAAAGTACGAGTGAATACCTTTTTGGCCTTTCTCTTCAAGGACTATTTGAACTACCATGTACCCAACTAATCACTTAGGGATATATTGAATTTGTCCCCAGGGAGCCTTGAGGGTAGATACACTGTCTTGCATGTGTTTAAAAATCTCAAGATGTCTATAGCTAGCTAATTTAATTTTAGGACAGTTGTGTGACTGAAGAATGTTTGATCTTATAATGACCTCCATATTTATTTAATTTGAAAAAGAGTGCCTTACTCTAACACCTTGTGCTTTGGTTTCATCATGCTCACCTGTAGTGTTAATTCTGGTTTTTGCTATTTGTACAAATATATGGTTAAAAATTCTTGCTAGCACTAGGGGGAAAACATATCAGATATGCCTATTGCTAATTTATGTGTTAACTCATGGGTTCAGGTGCCATTAGTTATCTAAGATATCGTCAGTTCTTGAGAATTTCCCAAAGCGTTTTACTATTAAAGAAGAGACTAGGTTCTGATACTGAGATAAATATGTTTCAGATTAAATTCTCAAGTCCTAGATTGGTTCTTAACATTTTATTATAAATGTTATGTATGTGGGTTTTGATATGAATTACATTTATATGTCAGAATGCTTAGCAGAGTTTTTGAAGTATACAGGGACAGAGACAGGGTCTTATCAGACGTACTGAGTTATTCTGTGGAAACAGGCATAATGTTAAAATATTCCCTAAGGGCATTTCTGGAGCCTCCCTCTAGTTGAGAACCACAGACATAGGGGATAATCATTTAGTCAATACTCACTGAGGTTTTATTCTGGCATGGTGGTCTAGTCCCAGGGAATAAAAAATAAGGAAGCCTGTCATTACCCATGAGAATCTTTGCTTTGAGTGGAGGAAACAAGCATTTTAAACACATGATTAGATATTTGCATCTTATACGACTTAACCTTTTAAGAATATTATAAGCCAAATAGGGGAAATATTAAACTGTAAGGGGTATCTTCATTCACATATGAGATTTACCTATAAAATATTTTCTAAGGATTTTTCTTTTACTACATTACGTCATTGTTATAGTAAGGTTTTTGTTTTCTATTCCTTCTTTGGCAAAAGAAATGTTTTGAAATTAGTGAAAATCAAATGGTTTTCATTTTGTAACTGGAAATTTTGTGTTCTTAATTTGTTTTGCTATCAGAGCAAAGAAAATGAGAATTTTATTAACCAATTTATACCCTATTACATAAGATCTATTCTTACAACTGTACCCTTGGCCCTATTAGTGGGAAGGGAAAACATTCCTTTTAAAAATAATTGATTTTGAGGGGGGGGGGAATTGTTTTTTCTACTGATTTTATGCATTCATTGGTTGATTCTAGTATGTGTCCTGACTGGGGATTGAACCCAAAACTTTGCCACAGGAGGGGGGAAATTCAGTGAAGTACTTTATACTTTGCCCAAATAGTTAAATCTCCCTGTTTGACCTTTTAGGCCTCACTTGTGGTTTATTGCTTCTTGGTTACTTGTTCATTTTCAGGATGAAATACTTTTTCATGTTAATCCTGGCCTTGTTATAATTACATGGCTAATAATAATTGAATATTTTCAACTACTTGACTGCTGTTAATTTTTTCCCCATATCTGTAAAATGCCTTTTTTGCTTTCATGGATCAAAGTTTAGATTCTAAATTTGGCTTTCTGTCTCTGCCCATTTAGATAGTGCTTACGAAAGAAGAGCTTTGAATAATCTTAAATGGCTTATCTTTAATGGTCACCTAAAGAAAGAAAATGTTAGTGTTATTCATTCAAGCCATTCTTTGTATCTTGTCTAATGAATAAACATGCTTGTGTCATCTATAATTACAATTAAACAGGAAGTTAATATCTTGTCAGTGATGTAATGAGATGGTGTGTAGCACCTAACCTCCTAGTCTTTAAGATAAACTTCTGGAATTTCTCACAAGTTACAAATTTCAAACTAAACTTTTTAAAAGAACTATTCTTTCCGTTCTTAAGTCTACAGTTTTATGAAATTGTTCAGATCCCAAAATTTTTTGCCAAGCTTCATTCTTTTGAAATAATGTCTGATAACCAAATGTTTTTGAGATGTTGGTTTTCTTTCTTACCATTTGTGTCTACATAAGGTATGTAGAAATTTCACAACATTAAAGTTAATAAATTTTTGTTTACTTCATAGTAAACCTGATCTTTATAAGAACAAGTAGAGCAGTTAATATCTGCCTGGTTGGACAGTGAATTGTACTGCATTTTGGCACCTCATTGGTCTAAATCTATACCCTTATACTGCTAGGTTTTAAGGGTCCTTGAGGGTGATTTTTATCTTAAAATTTTTTATAGAGGCATTCTTGTTTCCTACCTCATCTCTAGTCCTCAAGGGTAAGTTCTTTGTTTCTTAATATAGGTGTAAGCAAAGAGGCCAGGGCTGGTTTATAGTGCTAATTCACGTGGCCATACAATTCTTGTCTAAGTCATGTGGAAGGTTTTTTTGTTGTTTAAAAGATTTTTTAATTCATTTTTAGAGAGGGAGAGGGAAAAAGAGAAACATCAATCTGAGATACATCAGCTTCCTCCTGCACACCCCCTACAGGGATCAAGCCTGCAACCCAGGCATGTGCCTTGATGGGGAATTGAACTCAAAACCTTCCTCAAACTAGGTTTTCTCTTATGGGCCCCCATTCCAAAAAGAATCGTCAGACTCATTCCTGTTTAACCATGTGTCTTCAGATGAGAACACTCACTGGCTTGAGTGTATCTGTTGGTGCCTTTTAGAGAGATTTGTGTGCCCCCTTTTCCAATGTGTCTTTTTAGGTTTTTAAGGAAAGGAGAAGCATATTTTCCAATGGGGGAAGGCGTGAATTCTCACACTAGCCAGGTAATGCAGGTTTTAGGAGAAGCAATTCAGAGGAAGGTTATCCCAAAAGAAAATTTCCCTGAAAGAGCACACCATGGCAAAATGATGCCTAACCTTCATAGGGGTTTTTAAATGGCAGTAGAGTTTTTTGGTTTTTGTGTGTGTGTGGTTTTTTTTTCCATGTCCTTGATCCAACTTAATTGTATGTCCTAATGGTATGTCCTTGATCCAGCTTAGGCTCCTTAAAGGAGAGTATGTAGACTTTACAGGTCTTATATGTGTGCTGTTTTTTCAGGTCTTTGAGACTCTTCCTCTCTACTTTGAAACTAAGAGTTAATTTTAGTTCTTATCTAATTTTATGAATTTTCTTTTGTCCCAAACCATGTGAAACTTCGGCTCTGAAGTCATTTTATTAGGTGAAAACCAAAGAGAAAATTCCTTTAGAAAATTCCTTTTAATGGTTTCATTGGAAATTGATCTTCCAATTTAGTAAATACAGTTTCCTCTTAAATGAAACAGATATTCTCATTTGTCTTTCATTTAAAGACTGCATAACTTTAAAAATAGGTAATACTAAATTCACACTGAGTGTAATAGGTGCAAACTGAATAGTTATGGAGGAACTAATCCTTAATAAAACATCAATTTCCCCTACCTTGTTTAATCTGAAGCACCTATTTCTTCAGTCGAATAGAGAGTTCTGTCGATATGGTTGAAATTTTTTTTCTCCAATTTGCCAGGTCCTATATTAAATAACTTCAATTCATGTTTGATGGAAGGACACTTAAGAAAGCATTCTTTTTGGAACCTATCTCTAGACCTATTTTTCAAGTTATCTAGTAGATACACTATTTTGGCCTCCTACCTGAAGCTTAGCATGCCCTACACTTGAACTCAATCTTTCTCCTAATAAGGAAGGGGCTCTAATATAAAGTAGAAGTAAGGACTATTTCCATTAAGTAATGTTCTCTTACTGAATTCCTATTACAGCTTTCTAATATGGTTATCTATCTGTTATTTGTATTTATTTATATAGTATAGTAGGGATTCCTACAGAATGGGGCCAGAGGAGGGTCTGTGATATTAATCTAGTATGTGTGAAAATGGGGAGAAATAGAAACAAAATTTGAGATGTTAACTACTTCTTGGGGAAAGGCAAAGGAATTTGGGGAGTACATGAGAGATTTTCAATTAAATCTGGATATATGTATGTATATATTATACATGTATGCACACTAGAGGCCCAGTGTATGAAATTTGTGCACAGGTAGGGTCCTTAGGCCTGGCAGGGGATCAGGGCTTTCCTTCATTCTGCCTTGCCCCCTTGTGGACAGCACACATCATAAGCAAGCAATCGAACTCCTGAGGAGACAATGCATATTAGCCTTTTATATATAGATAGATGGATAGATTTTTTAAATGTATTTTTATTGATTTCAGATAAGGGAAAGGAGAGAGAGAAAGAAACATCAATGATGAAGGAGAATTATTGATCAATCTGGACCCAACTCGCAACCCAGGCATGTGCCCTATCTGGAATCTAACCTGACCCTTTAGTATGTAGGCTGACGCTCTATCCACTGAGCCAAACCAGCTAGGGCCATTTTTTACATTTGAACAAATAGTAAAAATGTTAAGCTTTGCTTAACTATCAAGCTGGACACAAACATGGATACTTTAGGATATGGTTTAATTTTAAAAATTAAAAGAATCATTTTGGGTGTACTATTGCTAGTATGTTAAAAACAAAAGAAAGCATGATTTCTTACTCCGGCTTAAAAACTATCCATGACTTCCCATTGTCTTTGAGAAAATCTTGGACGCAATACTGAAGGCTCTGTAAAGATCCAGCCCTGATTGATTTTTCTGGCCACATCTGCTGCTCCCTTACTGTATGTACCCTGTGGTCTCTGGTATACCAAAATACAATAAAAGTTTTACAACATGTGTTCTTTTACACTACCTTTGAATGAGTTTCTCTATTTAAAAATGCTTATCCCTCCATCAGGACTCTGCTCAAATGTCATGTTATAGACCCAGGCAGAGCATTTGAATGCCTTTATTTTAAGTGCCTACGTTGTAATTTTTTGTTTTTGCATTATGCCTACTTTTATGTTAGCTCAGTCTATTGGGGAGGCGTTCATGTTTTTTTGTTTGTGTCCATCAGAGTTGGGAGCCATCAGTTGAACAGAACATCTTTAGCACTGCCATGGAGGTGGGAGAGGCTCCCACAACCACCACTGTACTTGCCAGCTATAAGCCCAGCTTCTGGCTGAGTTGTGCTCTCCTTGTGGGAGCACACTGAACACCAGGGGGCAGCTCCTGCATTGAGTGTCTGCCCCCTGGTGGTCACTGTGCATCATAGCAACCAGTTGTTCCACCATTTGGTTGATTTGCATATTAGCCTTTTATTATGTAGGATAACTGCTGGGTATTTTTCTTTGGGTATTTTTTTAAGCTCATTAGAACAAGGTATTCAGTACGTAACTTGGGGTAGATCAATGTAAGAAACTCATTTTTTGGTAATAATTGAATGCAAATGCTTACTGGAGATTTTTAGGTAGAACCACATGAAATTGCAGTTTCTAGGAAAAGGAGCTTAGTGGGTCACACCCTATGTGGGAGTCTATTTGTTTCCTAATTTCCACCTTTTCAGATAAAAAATTTTGCAGTTTCTGTTGGTCAGAAATGGTCAAATGTTAGTAATTTTGTACGACTCGAGCTAATAGCATGGTTTCTTTAAAACCCCATCTACAGATACTTCTTGAATTGCTGACCTTGCGTCATGGCTAACCAACTGCATTATAGACAGCTAATCATAAAGATTCATCACATAGACAAAAGATTTAAGGGCTAATGCTTTGATATGTAGCCTATTAATAAAGCAACATTGCCTTTTAACTTTTTGACTTTCTACAGAGAAGAAGGGAGAGGGATAGAGAGCTAGAAACATCAATTAGCTGCCTCCTGCAAACCTCCCTCCTACTGGGGATATGCCCGCAACCAAGGTACATGCCCTTAACTGAATCAAACTTGGAACTTTTCAGTTCACAGGCCAACACTATCCACTGAGCCAAACCAATTAGGGATCAACATTGCTTTTTAATAAACAAATTATGAGTACCTATTCAGAATGGGTGGTATGCAAGTTGTCTACTCTTTGGTGAGTACCTAGTACATCATATGCCAGGTTGTGTTCCAAAATGCTTTAACTCATTCATCTTCTCCAAACTTCTGTACAAATAGATACTGCTATTTTATTTTATTTTTATTTTTAAAAATATATATTTTGTTAATTTTTTATATAGAGGAAGGGAGAGGGATAGAGAACTAGAAACATCGATCAGCTGCCTCCTGCACACCTCCTACTGGGGATGTGCCCACAACCAAGGTACATGCCCTTGACTCGAATCGAACCTGGGACCTTTCAGTCCTCAGGCCAACGCCCTATCCACTGAGCCAAACAGGTTTCAGCTGATACTGCTATTTTAGAGATGATGAAATAAACTTAGGAAATAGTGGGTCTATATTGGATTAAAAGTGAGACTTCAAAATGATATGGTATTCAAGGAGGACATAATGTTCTTATTTCAGGATGGTATGTTTGAGAACATTTGAATTGCATATGTAACCCATTTTGGGGGTTTTAGTAGCATTTTAGAAAATTTACACCTTTATCTTTTGTGGGAAAGGGGAAAGGAGTGGGTTGGAACCAGATTATGTTTTAATCTTAAACTTTTTGGATCTTTGTTTCTTAAGCAAAGAGGAAAGTAGGCTGCATAAGTTAGCTTCTGGTTTCTCTTTTCAGTGGGCTAGTTACACAATAGAATTGATCGTATAAGTTTTAGAACATAGGAAAATTCTGTGTTCATACAAGACAATGCTTGATTCTTACAATAAAATATACATATTTTGAGATGGTGTTAAAGTAGATTGCTATTATAAGTGGCTGATCATGGAATGTAAATAATTGTTATATAAGACGTGATTTAGCCTGTGAAAAAGTCATTTGCCCAATAATGAACAGTTGATTAATAAAACCAAACTAATACTTATTTCAGAATAAATTGATACTTTATAAGTTGTTTCTTAAAAGCTGAAATATGGATGGTTTCTCTTAACCTATTGTTTAACCCTGAGAAGATTTCTTGTAATCCTACTGATCAGAATCAAGTGTTTGGAATGAATTTGTTAACCATGAGAATATACTTATGTAGGAAGCATAAGGGTGTGGTCTGATATCATCCTAGCATTGTGAATCCTGGGATCTTTCTGGCTATCTTGATGACCTTATAAACAGTTATGGTATGACTTTCAGGAAGCAGATTAGCAGAGTGTATCAGAACAAATTTTTTGCAAGTTCTATTGAGATAATTAGCATAAAATATTGGTTTGTTGATGGACACATAATACTTTGGTTAATGTATATTTTAAAATGATTACCACAAGGACAATTCTGGACTGATTTTTTTTTTAATGGAGTAAATCCAGACTGACCATTCTAAACAGTTTACTATTTTCTTCTCTTTTGTTTTTGTTCCTTACTTGAGAATATTTTTCCAATTATTTTTAGAGAGAGTGGAAGGAGGGAGGGGGAGAGAAACATTGATGTATGGGAGACATCTATTGGTTGCCTTCCACATATGGCTGACTAGGGCCAGTGATCGAGCAAGCCTGCAACTGAAGTGTGTGCCCTTAACCAGAATGGAACCTAGGACCCTTCAGTCCAAGGGCCAACCCTCTATCCACTGAGTCAAACAGGGTAGGGTTAACCATTTGCTGAAGTGCATTTGGATCATATGATAAAGGCAATTATTTGTTATCTTTCTTTAATTCTCATTCATCTTTAAAAAGCCCAATGTTATCTTGTGGGCCTATAAATTTCTATGAGGATTTATATATAGTATATATACATGGAGCTATATTATCTTAATTGTTTTTAAAACCTAGTAGAGGAACAACTTTATTTTCTCACTACATAAGGCACATCTGTTATGCACAAGTCATGGAAGGGCTAAGTGCATATCTTTTGTAAATATAAGGTCAGATGGAATTGTGGAAACCGCATGTTAGTTGCTAAAGCAGAATTCTACCTAGAGACGTAGGCTCTTCTAGCGTTGTAATTTTACTCAGTATTGAGTAAAAAAAAAAAAAAAACAAAAAAAAAACAAACAGAAGAAAACAAGATTGAATTGAAGGAACAAGGAGATCAAACCAAAATGAGGTTTTTCAGGTTGGCAATGAGGTCTGGGTATAGTTGAGGGCCTCTGAGATGGTCTGGGAAATTCAGCAAATGACACGAATGTTGAGAACTCCTTAGCTAGTTCTTAAGCTATGAAAACCTGATTACAATTTTTTGGTTTGTAAAAGGACAGCTGTTCCGGTAATAAAAATTTTTATATTGCTGTCTATACTTTTGTGAACCCTAGCCAACGTGGTTGTCTTGGATGTGTCCATTAAGTAACTAATTTTCATCTTCCAATACAGTGTATTTATTACTAATGTGAATAGTGATTGTGTGTTCCTAAAAGAATGAGGTGAAATGAACTGGAAGGAGATGACTCGTTGCTTATTGTAATTTTCTGTTTTGGTGTAGGAACTTAGTGATTTGGCCCGTGACCCTCCAGCACAGTGTTCTGCAGGTCCAGTTGGGGATGATAGTAAGTAACTTTCAAGTTGATTTTTATGGCTAATTTCATAAAAACTTGTACATTTTTAGATAACAAGAATTTTTTGTTTTTGATTTTAGTGTTTCATTGGCAAGCCACAATTATGGGACCTGTAAGTATTAATTTAAAATTTTGTGCTTAAAATTCATCATCCATCTAGTTGTAATTTTTAACTTAGTCTTTCCATTTCTTTTATTACATTGTAATCCTGTTTTGAATATGCCATAGTTGTACCTTTTTTTTTTTTTAAGAGAGAGTAATTTAGTGAACTAGTAATTTGTTCTATATACTATTGTATGTGTCCCAGTGGTCTAGAATATAGCATCTCTTTACCTACCAAATAACTCTTCACATCAATCTAGTTTTCTTTCGTAGCAGTATAAAGCATTGTCACAGAGCTTCCTGTTATTTGTACAGCCAATTAATTAACTGGCTCTACCAGGGCCTTACTCAAAGGATTACTATTCTATTCAGTTAACTTTCCCAAATCTAACTGTATTTATTATTTTGATATTTATTCTTTCTGGAACTTTGGTATTATACAAAATTTAAATATTTTTAGGTAGAAAGTGATATTTTGAATACAGCAAAATTCCTTTCTATCCTGGGTAGATAAGAAACTGTATATGCTGGATAATTGAATATTCAGAATTATGGATACCATCTAAGAATTTCACAGAATTAGAATGCAGTAAAGCATCCTGGGGTAAGATTGTATCTTGCACAATACTTAACATTTTTTTGACTTGGAAGGCACTTTCGGATTTCTATTCTATTCACTGTATATCTTAACTGAATTTTCTGCTTTCTTCCCTTTTTGTTGATTTAATCTCAACATAAATGGCAATAAGGTATTAGGAGAGATAATAGTCAATAAGTAGATGTTTATAATTCTAAAAGATCATTGGAAAGATTGGCCAACAGATGGGTTGGATCAACAAATGTCTGTTCAGCAGTTCTGATTTTGATTATTTCTTTTTTTTTTTTTTTTAAATCTCAGCCAATGTGAGCCCCCCTGCCTGTGTGCCGTTAAGGACACAGATGAACACAATAAACACGATTCCTCTCAGGCTCTAAGAAATTTAAAATGTACTGGTAAAGTTAGGCAATTATGACATGAGAAATAAGTATTATGTGAAGTGCTTAGTAGAAGAAATCTAGGAGAAAAAAATTGAGTTAGAGTAATTATGAAATGTTATGACCCTAGAGTTAAAGATTAAGAATCAAATTAAATCAAACTTGGGGAATTGTATTTAGTTTAATAACTTGAAATATATGTGAGTTATACTAATATCTAAAAAATTAGGATTATTCATTCCCAATCTCAATAACAATTTTTACTGCTTCAAATTTAAATTTGTTTTACTTTTAAAGTGATTCTGTCTGATTTGGTGGCAAAATTGTTTTTATATATATATATATATATATATATATATATATATATATATATTATTATTATTATTATATATATATTTATTTAATACACATAATTAACCAGTGGCTTTACCTACTCTGTTCCATGAAGTGTTTTAAAAGCTGACAATCTTGCCGAAACCGGTTTGGCTCAGTGGAGTGAGTGTCAGCCTGCGGACTGAAAGGTCCCAGGTTCAATTCCGGTCAAGGGCATGTACCTTTGTTGTGGGCACACCCCCAGTAGGGGGTGTGTAAGAGGCAGCTGATCGATGATTCTCTCTCATCCATGTTTTTAACTCTCTGTGCCTCTCTCTTCCTTTCCTCTTTGTAAAAAAATCAATAAAATATAATAATGATAAATAAATAAAAGCTGACAATCTTCACATTTAAAAAACAAAACTCTGACTAGGCCCTCATTCCCACGAGCAAAAATGGCTTGGAACAGAGTGGCAGCTGGTTCCCTTTTTAATGGGGTTGTTGTAGTTCTACCAGATTCACTTTATTTTGCCTAGCTAGATAGAATCTGTAGTCACTTGAAATTGCAACTTCTAGAATTTTCCCATTTTAGATCACCCACACCCAATTTTCAAAGCAAAGAATTGAATAAAATGCATTATCATATTTATAAAGTAAAGCTCATCTTTTTGATCCAGAGGGTGCTTTGAGATAATTTCATTATAAAAATTAGTTGTCAGTATTAATACTTGAGTTTGGTATTCAACTCTTTGGTGTGCATAATAAACCAACCCTTTAAACAAGTGTAATGTTTTTCTGCTTGACTTGAGACTTCACTTATACCAACAGTAAAGTTAAAGTGAAACATAATGAGTAGATTATGCTAGTAATTTTTCAGAGAATAAAAAATAGAAAATTGCCTATACTGACAATTTTTTTAAGCTCTTTACCTTATTGCTTTTATTTGCAAAAAAATATCTCCATTTTATATATTTTAGATTATGGCTATTTCTTGCTAAATTATTTTTCAACAGCTGGTTTTATTTTGTTTGTTTTTGTTAATTCTCACCCCAGGAAATTTTTCCCCTTGGTTTCCAGAGAGTGGAAGGAAGTGAGGGGGAGAGAAACATGCTTGTGAGAACACATTGATTGGTTGCCTCCTGCAAGCCCTGACCAGGTCAGGGATCAAACCTGCAACCAAGATGCATGCCCTGGCTTCAGCATCCTTTTAATATAATATTAATGACTAGCTGTTTTCTCTTTTTAAAAGGACAATAATTTGATTTTTCAGGACTATTTAAATATTCTCTGATTAACAAAAACTAAAAATATATTTAAACCACAACTGCAGTTTTGCTTTGGCTGCATTATTTCTTGAAATGTACTTGTTTTCTAGAGAGATTATTACTTACGATTTGGATAATTTCAGGAAGGAGTCAAAGATTACAAAAACCCAAAATACCAATCTTGTCCTCTTTATAAGTAAGCACTGAAGTTTAAATGCTTTTGTATAAATAATTAATGATTATCATTGATTTTAAAACCTCATATTTTTGGCTTTTAATATCATCTTTGTGCCAAACATAATAATTTGATTACTAGGTAAATGTACCTTATTTTGGGTAGTATGCCTACCCTATGTGGGATAGAGATGTGACCTAAAAGAACATGGATAGTGGTGATGTAACAACCCATAATTGCAGATCTGTTGGAAGAACAAAATGGAACTCAAGATTCCTGACTTTCTAAGGAATAAAACATCTAACAACTTTAATGCTGTTGGTCATTAAAAGTTACGAGGCAAAAATGTTTGGTTCTAATTAATACGTTAGCGTATTTTTGAAGGTAACCTATTTGAAAGTATAAATACTCAAAAAATTGACAGCATTGCAAAAAAAAAGGCAATTAAAATTTTTGGCTGATAATTCCTACTAAGAATTGATGAGTTGAAGAAAAATTAACTTGCCTCTTTTTTCTAATATTTACATGTCTGATTTGTCTTTAATTGGAAACGAAGCTATCAGAAAGATATTTTGAAATGATTTAGAAAACCACACTGAACTCTACCTAATCTATGATGAAGCCATAGAAGAAAGAAAGTACAGGCATACCTCAGAGGTATTGTGGGTTAGATTCCAGACCACCTCAATAAAGCTGATATTACAATAAAGTGAATCATAATCTTTTTACTAGTAAGTGATCTTGGCTTCAATTTCTTTGAAAAAACTAAGTGACATCTGTGAAGTGTAGTGTAACGAGGTATTATACCATGACTGTGAATAATGTAATCTTTGGTAGCCTGAGCAAAATCAGCCATGAAAGCCATCTGAAATTGGTTCATTGGTATATTATTAGTCCATTTTCTATTTATATATTATGTTATTTCCTGCAAAAATCTATTGATACATAAAAACTCTTCCCTTCACTACCTTACTCTTTAAGAAGCTTTGTAGTCTAGTGGAAGAGGGAACTATAAGCAAATAAGTTACAAGTATATTGGGCAGAGTAACTGTAGAGATGGGGATATAAGAGAAGGGCAGCCAGCAGATTGGACTGAAGGGAAAGCTGCATTTAGGTATGGTCCCGGACCCGTCAGAATATTTTAAGTAGGGGTAAAGGAGATATGAAACATACTTATTTGTGTGCAGTAATGAGCATATTTGTGGAAAATGAGGCTGACGTGGGAACCATATCATAAAGCACCTTGGAATTTGAACTTTATCTTGAAAGCTATACTAGATTTCAAGCAGAGGATTAGCTTGTATCTTTAAAAGACCACTTCAGCAATAGGGCAAAGCTGTAGTGAAAGCAGAAATACCAGTGCTAAGTCATTGGGCAAAGCTGTAGTGAAAGCAGAAATACGTGCACTTAATGGTAGACAAAAGATGTAGTTTCCTCCCCCCCCCCCCCCCTTTTCCATGGTGGGGGATATCTTCCAAGATCCCCAGAGGATGCCTAAAGCCATAGTTAGTGCCAAACCCTACATATGTGTTTTCCTATCCATACATCCCTGTGATAAAACTTAATTTGTAGATTAGACACTCAGTAAAAGATTAACAACAGTAATAAAAGAGCAATTGTAACAGTACTAGAGTACCAATGCACAAAATTCATGCTGCAAGAAGTAGGTCTTCCTTTCCCTGGCTGCCAGCACTGGCTTCCCCCTGGAACCTGGGCTTCCCTCACAGCCCTGACTTCATCTGGAAGGACATCCAGTCTAATTAGCATATTACCCTTTTATTATTATAGATAGTGTAGGAAAAAAACTGAGTTATCTCAAAATACGTTATTGTACTGTATTTACCTTTTCCTATAAAAGTACTTTTGGCTTTACTTTGGTGGCCTCCCTGAATTGCCAGTATCACCATTTTTGCCCTTTGGGGCCTTAAGTAAAACAAAGGCTACTTGAACACAAGTACCACAATACTGGTACAGTATCTGATACTAAGTGACTAATGGGCATGAGAAGTAGCCTAGGCATGCTGGACAGAGGAATGCTTCATGTTACGGGTGGGATCAAGTGGGACAACACACCTTAAGAACAGCATGGGGCTCTAGCTGGTTTGGCTTAATGGATAGAGCATCAGCCTGTGGACTGAAGTATTCCAGGTTTGATTTCTGCCAAGGGCACATGCCCAGGCTGTTGGTTCCATCCCCCCAGTAAGGGGCGTTCAGGAGGCATCCAATCAGTGGTTCTCTCATCATTGATGTTTCTCTATTCCTTACCCTTCCTCTCTGAAATCAATAAAAATATATAAATTAAAAAAAAAAAAAAAAGACCTACATGCAATTTAAAACAAGAATTGGTTATTTCATGAATTTTTCATTTAATAAATTCTGACTGGATAACAAACTGCAGAAATGAAACCACAGCTAAGGAAGGGATCACTGTAGTAATATTTTGAGCTAAGGTAATAGGGTAGTGGGCATAAAAAGGAGAGTGGGATAATTCAAGAGATTTTAAGACTCGTTATGATTTGTAACTACATTGAGTATCCTGCTCTCTCTCTTCTGGGATCCCATAATTCTGATGTTGGTACATTTGAAGTTGTCCCAGAGGCTCCTTACACATCTTCAACTTTTGGATTCTTTTTTTTTCTTTTTTTCTTTTCTGGTTGAGTGTTTTTTGCTTCTTTGAATTTCAAATTTTTGACTTGGTTCTTGGGATCCTCTAGTCTGCCATTGGATCTCTGTTTATTATTTTTTATTTCAGTCAGTGTATGTTTATTTTCTAGATGGTCCTTTTTCATATCTTTGAGGGTCTCGTTAAATTTATCGGCCTTTTCTAGGAAATTTCTTGAAAAACCTTATAACACATGGTTTTGAACTCTATCCAGTTGTTTGTTCTCTTCCATTTCTTTCATTTGTGATCTGTTTCCTTATCCCCTTATCCCCTCATTTTCGCTGTTTCCCTGAGTTGGTAGGGTGGATTTGTGTGCTAGGTGTCCAATAGGTCAGCCTCCCAGTTACCTGAGGTGGACATTCTTGGTGCACCCCTTTGTGGACTGTGTGTACAACCTTGTTGTAGTTAAGCCTTGATTGTTGTTGGTGTCACTAGGAGGAACTGACCTCCAGGCCCATTGGCTGTGAGGAACTGCAGTGCTGGAGACACGCTTATTGGGCAGGACTTCTTACAATGGGGCTTGGGTGCTCACTGAATCTGCTTCTTGAATGTGTCACTTACGGATGTGAGTGGTTGAAATCGGGTGTCGTCTCCCACAGGCCACTAGATACACTAGCTTCTGGATCTCCAGTGGTGTGCAGGTCAGCTACTATCTGAGGCCACCCAGCAGGAGCTACAGCGGGAACTACAGTTTTCTCCTCTTTGCTGGGAGTTTGGAGGTTTTGGAGCTATCTACTGGAGCTACAGTTTGTTTGGTTAAGCTGGGATAGGGCATGTTGTTTATATGCAAATGTCGCTGCGGGAAGCTTGTGTGTGTTTGTAGATTGTACGGGGTGGGTTCTCAGGGTGTCTCTAGGCTAGGACATGGCAAACAGCGATGGCTTCTCTGCATTTCCAAGTCCCCATGTCCTGTGCCACAGTAAACAATGATTGCTGGGCACCTGTGCAAGAAAGTGACACTCACTTTCTGACCCAATGGCCGGCAATCCAGTGTCTCCCCAGAAATTGGGTTTCAGAGTAATCAGGAGCGTTGTCTCGGTTGCATAAAAGCAGCACATCCATTCGCCCTGCACCAGCTCAATTCTGGCGCCTCCATACCTCAGCTTTTCAGCCCTTGTGCATGTTTCAATGCTTTTCTCTTTCTTTCTAATTGTAGAACTTCCATTCAGCCAGCTTTCCTGTTCTGAGTGATAGATGTTTTGTCTTTTAGTTGTAGTTTTGAAATTGTTGTGCGAGGCAGCAGTTTGGGTGTTTACCTATACCATCTTGGTTTCTCTTGAATTTGATTTTTCATCAGTAAACTGATCTCTTAAACCCCAGGTATACCCTGTTCATTTTTCCTATCTGTAACATTTCTCATTGCATGTCTCTTTGCCAAACTGTAAGTCCATCAAGATAAGAAACAGTTCTATCTATCCCTTATACATACCTTCTGTATAGGAGTTAGATTAATTCAACTAGTACTTAATTATTTTATAGAGCTCTGTGGGGTAAATGAGCTATATTAAAGTGTCAGAACTGTAAAAGTAGTTATTTGCCTAACACCCAGAATGGGCATAGTGAAAAATTCATTTTAACACTATGTGCATTCCCTAGTCACTCTAAATTTTCAAATACATTGTTGTCCAAGGACAATTAAGCAATTTCATATTTTCTGTTATCTTAAAATGCTGAATCAGTGGTTTTCATAAGATCTGCATTTAAATCTTGGTTCTGTGATATATTTGTACACTTGACAATTTTAAATTTCTTCTTTAAATCCCCTTTTTATTCATCTATAAACTGGGGAGTAATAATATCTTTTCTTAGTATTGGTTAAATTAATGTAAAATCCTAATAAGTAGTTTCATACTAATGTTGTATATAATATTTATTTGCTAAGGGGGTTCTTTACAATCAAATTTAATAAGCAAAACAACAAAGGAGAAAGAATACTGCTATTTGTTTTCTGTTGAAATGTAAGAAAAAAATCCACATTGTTTTCCAAATCTAGAAATTCTGTGTATTGACTTGCTGTGGAGAATTCAGTATGTTTTTGAAGAAAAAACTTTCATGATGTTAAATGAGAAGTTTAAGGAATGAAATTATCAATTTGGAATGAAACTATCTTTAAACAACCTGTTTGTTTCTGTTCTTCTATTGATGGTAGTTGTATGTACCTGCAATAGCTAGCATTTTGGTTTGCCAGTGGCCAGGATGATACAAAACCATTTGCGTGTATATTATCATTTTACAAATATAAGAATTTATTTTCAAATTACAGTTTGTTTAATGATATTGACTATTGCTAAGTATAATATTCTTTTGTGAAAATCAGGACTTAGAACACTTGTGTTTCTGGATAATTTTTAAAATTCTTTTTGTGACTTAAGTAAAATGGGATTTAAATAAATTAGCATTCATGGTTCTATAGGTTATTTTTATTGTCTTTCCTTTGATATGAGCTTAATTTTATGTAATTTAGCCTTTTATTGCAGTGTAAGTAGTAGGTAATTTTGTTTTGTTATTAGAGAAATGCTTAGAAAATAGAATTGTTGCATTTGGATTATTTAGCAGTAATAATTTTAAGTATCAGTTAAGCATATTTTTTTCCCCACAGAATGACAGCCCATATCAAGGTGGTGTATTCTTTTTGACAATTCATTTTCCTACAGACTACCCCTTCAAACCACCTAAGGCAAGTATCTCCCCTCCTAAAATCTGTTAGTATAGATTTATATTTTATTTTAGAGGAATAGAGCGTTCTTTATAATAGAGAACAGACTGACAGTTGTTGTGGCAGGGGGTGGGGGGTGGTTTAATCTGGCTGGATGGAAAAAAAGGTGAAGAAATTGAGCAAAAAATAATAATCTTGTAGACACAGATAACAGTATGATGATTACCAAGTTACCAGAGGAAAGGGGGAGAGGAGGAGGTAGAAGAGAGTATAGGAGGGATAAATAGTGATGGAAAGAGACTTGAGATGGTGAACACACGATATAATATATAGATGTTTTATTATAGTATTATACACCTGAAACAATATAATTTTATTAGCCACTGACACCCCAATAAATGTAAAAGGAGATTGTGGTTGTGTATAATTAAAACTAAAATTGATGTAGGTATGTTATATAAAATGGATAAGAATAATTGAGGCCATATGTATTATTTATATAGATAGATAGATAGATAGATAGATAGATAGATAGATAGATAGATAGAGTCATTGATAAAGAATGCTGACTCTTAATCTTTAGTTAAAAACAGCAGCTAGACCTGGATTTGAATTTTGTAAATGGAGGTAAGGAATACCTTATCTTTAATGTTGTCAGGCTCAAATATGCTATGTAGCCCCCCCCCCCCTTTATTATTATTTTTATACAGATTTGGGTTATTAACCCTACTATCTTATAATAGTAGGTTTCTGGTGTTTAGTTATAGAACCCATGTGCACATATTGCTGCAACTTATATTATCATTTTGCTAGCTTTTTAGGCAGAGTGTAATTACTATGGGAATTGAGTTTGCATACATAACTATCAAAACTTAAGAGTTGCTTAATGCACTGACTGAGGTGGGTTGGTTTACAGGTATCAAAAACATATACTTCTTTACGTTTCAAAACAGTTGACATAAATTCAACCTATGCAAATAATTAGAAGATATACATATAGAACATTGACACTTCACTATGACCATATTCACCATCATCTTATGGGTGCAACATGACATTTACTTTAGATGAAACACCTATCGTATTCAAAGGTGTATACTATATTTTATGTACAGTGGAAATGCAAAGTCAAATCTATACTTTTATAACTTGATACCTTAAATTAGCTGGTCTATAAATTTTGGTTTACAATCAGCAATTTTTTAAAAATGAATGTTAAAATAAAAATACCCTTCAGGTTACTCTTTGATACTTATGACTGGTAGAACCAAAGATAACCTTCAGAACATTTACTGTACCATTGAGAACCTCATCTTGAACAATTTACTTCTCAACCTGATAACCCTTTCATACTGATAGCTGTATGATTACGCACACATCTCTCAAATGACAAAGGAAAGAATATGCAATCATATATGAGTTGAGATCTCAGGATATTATTTATACTGTGAATATTTTTGTGCTTTTTGCTTTTGCTTATAACCGTTAAATTTTCGTTTCTTATTGTACATTTCCTTTTCGTTAAATTTTCATTGACATTTCATGTCCTTTTTGTTTTTAAAGTGTTTATAGATTAACAGTACCATAGGCATGTACTGTATATAATAAAGGTTAAAATGGAATCATTTGAGGCTCTGGGACATATTAATTCAATTTAATTATTTCTAACGGGGGGGGGGTCTTTTCCATTTATTTAAAAAAGAGGGAACTGAAAGGATTTTTGATCAGAATATAAAGATCACTTTCTGTACTTTTTGGTCTTTTTATGTATATAAATTTAGGTTTTAGCCATTTGATTTTTAAAAACTATTATAATATTTTAAGCCTTGCTAAAAGTCTTCTCTCTACCTAAGTTAGGATATTTGTTTTTGTTTGGGAGAAATGCCTAAAGGTTTTTTTATTTATTTTAGGTTGCATTTACAACAAGAATTTATCATCCAAATATTAACAGTAATGGCAGCATTTGTCTCGATATTCTAAGATCACAGTGGTCTCCTGCATTAACTATTTCTAAAGGTAAACTACTTTAAAGGAATAGTCTTGAACCTCTCTGATTTTCTAATAATTAAAGGAGTTTTAGTTTTGCACCTACTTGTCTGAGTATTCCAACTTTTTGGTAAGAAATGAGAAAGGAATAAGTTTGTTCTTTTAGCATTATTGATTAAAGAGATTTTGTGGGAAGATGGTAAGATTCAAATTAGGGTGTTGGGGCATTATTTTCAAATAATAAGAACAAAGTTTATTTTAATTGATTTCTGTAGTATTTTTTAATCTTAAGCTACTTGTACTTCTCACTTGCTTACTTGTCTTTGAACTAAAATGGCATCTCTAAATTTAATAGAGCTTTTAAATTTTGAGGTTTCCAGTACAAAATAATTTTGATATTGTTGTTCTGTGTTAATTAAGATTAAAAATATTTTGATAAACCTTTATTAAGTTTTTATTTTTTAAGGTATGTGTTACGTGAATGTGGTAGTTCGTTACTACTTAAAACAGTCTAAAATTAGAGAGTTCTTGGAAATCTCTAGATCAGTTCTGCTTTTCTACCTTTAATACGGATTTATTATGTGACTTCTCTAATAGGTTGTCTGGTCTTTGAATGAATATTCCAGTTGGAGATATGGAGTATCTCTCCATCTTTATCTCCTTTTTTATCTCACTTTCACCCTACAGATAAAAATCACCTACCACAAAACTACTTAATGGGAAGGAAGTCTGCCTTCAAGTAATTTTCAGTTTTTGGTATTGGCTTAGCATTCCTTAAGTACACAAAATTAGGTTTTTAATGTTGTGAGTATGGTAAATGCAAACTGAAACAGGGTTTAAGACAGGATATCATAAATTTTTCATATGTTTGTACAATGCATTTGAATCTCCTTAAGGGATAGTATAGCATTTCTCAAACTTCTGACTAGAATTATTTTGTGGGGGGAGAGAAGAACAATTAGCTGCCATAATTTTTTCAAGTGTGACCTGATTTTTAAGACCTGTTTTCACCCTTTTAGATGAATTTCCATTTTCTTTCAATTTAGGCTCTTACCCACCATACCTGGTACCTTGTACAGAAGGTTCCAAGTTTTTTGCCATTGCTGGGAATGCCCTATTATAATGAATATTATGTTTCAATTAGTACAGGCTGAGTTTTATATCTGCTCCCTTGAACTTGGGTTTAAGATTATATTTTCTGTGATATATTACATTGATGTTTTTATGATATTTTCTTTGTCGTCATCTTAAGATTGTCATACCCACTTCAAGTTTTTATATCTGAAAATTCCATAACACCTTGCACAATGTCTGGCACATTCCAGGCATTTAAAATGATAGATCCATGATGCTTGACATCTTCTATGTTAAATAGAATAAGGGTAAGTGTTAGCGTTGAAAGCTTATTTAGTAATAGACCATGGTGTTGTTTCATTTAGTCAATACTTTTGAGTATGTGGCCTCCACCTTGTAAATTCAAGGGAAGGAAACATATAGTCAGTGGAGCAATTAGGAGTTTTTGTGTAACTTCTTAAAGAAGGGCAAGATAGAATGGATTTTTATTATACTGTATAGCTAAGAATAGTATCATATGGATGTTCCCAAATATGGTTTTATTAAAGCTATTTTTCTCCCTTGGAGTACTAAGAAATTCTAGTGACTTAAATTCTAATGCCACCTATTTAAAAAATAACGGCATTATTTGACTACCTTGGAACTGGAGTTTGACAATATTTTAATAGCCAGTACTAACGTTAACCCAACAAAGCTCTATTTTTAGCATTTTTTTCCACCAGGGCCTTGTCTCCTGTGAAGCAAATATCTGTAAATATTTTTCTTATTGAGATGAAGATATAAACTAATAAAAGTTTTTTGAAGATTTAGGTTTATAATACTAGCTTTTGATTTCTAGTTTCAGACTGTTGTGGTCAGAAAAGATGCTGTATAAAATTTCAATCTTGAATTAGTTGAAATTTGTTTTATGGCCTATGGTATACCTTCTTAGAGAATGTTCCATGTACAATTAAAAAGGATGTGTATTCTGCAGTTTTTAGATGAAATATTAAATATATATGTTGAGATTTTCTGGTGAAATTTCAGGTCATTGTTTTCATACTGATTTTCTGTCTGGATGATCTATTCATTGATGTAAATGGGTATGATAATGTTTTTAAATGCACTTTAAAAATTCAAATCCCGATGCTGGATAAACCACATTTGTTTTCTTGCAGTTCTTTTATCCATTTGTTCACTGCTATGTGATCCAAACCCAGATGACCCCCTAGTGCCAGAGATTGCACGGATCTATAAAACAGACAGAGATAAGTAAGTATGTAGTAGTTTGTAATTTTTCTTAATGAGTTATGTTTATACTCTGCTGTAAGTTGTGGCAATGCCAAGAAGACTTGACGCTTATTTCTGGTAAGATAATAGTCATTAGTGGGTTTTAGTTTGTGTGACAGTGAATAATAGCCCCTCTAAAATGTTTTATTTTCTAACATGTTCAATACTTTGCCACTTTAATTATTAAGCTTTGGGGAAGAAAGCAAATTCTTCATAATTATGTTTTGAAAATAATATTGGTACTATTTTAAAATTTTGATCTAAATTTCTCAAATATTTGAACTATTTTTATGTGCAACTTGACCATTATAACTTTTGTATTATAATTAATGCCAAGTATACTTGTTCAATTAGGTACAATAGGTTAGCAAGAGAGTGGACAGAGAAATACGCTATGTTGTAGGGTAAGAGGACCTGCACTCTACGGTGCGCTTATTCATGGTACTGCCAGCACTTGAGTGCTGCATGCTTTAAGGCACTGTATGGTATTAACTAACAAACGGTAACCAATGTGGCAGTTTTCTGAAAACGGTTCTTTAACTGCTTGATCTCTGTTTAGCGTGAAAGAATACCCAGTAGTCATTGCTTGAGAGTATTTTTGCATGATAAAGTAGTTAATAGCACTAGTAAAAAATGGAAATTTAAATAATATTTCAAACCTCCATGGTGTTTAAATTTTAAGATTGGTATATGTTAAACTTTATACCAACACTATATGGAATGTGAGTATGTAGTTTTTAGATTTTGCTGAGACAAAATGTAGGGGGGGGCTCTTAATTAAGCCTACGCTTATTATTAAGCCTATGCCTATAAACTAAATGTTCATTACTGACATGCATGCACTAGTGTCAGCTCTACTTTGTGACTCCCTATATGCTAAGTGAAATCTTTGTTTAAAAGTGCTGGCTTTTTGAAAAGGTATCCTTAAATAAAAGTAACCATGAATTGGTATAAAGAACTTCTATGTGTTAAAGTTGAGAAAAGTGCTTGAACTATGTTTAGTTCTTGGTTTGAAATGAAGCTTAGTTAATACTTTATAAGTTCAAAACTATAAATATCAGTTCTGTGCCCTTTGACATATATTCATTTCTTAAGATTATCATTCTGTTTTTTGTTGCTTAAGTAAGACTATGGTATGGATGTAATGGGGAAATTTATGGCATTTATCAATATTAGTGATCTTCCTCAGCATAAATAACCTTGCTTTTGTGTGAATTACCTGTTGGTTTTTTTTTTTTTTTAAGTGAAGTTATTTCCAGTATTACCTAGGGATTCCCATTCATCAGGTCTCAAGTGGGACTTGTTATTTCCAATCACTTGCACTATTTGAAAATAACCCAAGTGTTAAACATACCATTCACATACCATTCACACCAACCTCTTAAAAACTACTATTTTTACCATCCTCTCCAATGTCTTAATCTTCTGCCTGTGCTTAAGTCTTAAAGGGGTTTTCTGAGACTGCTCAGGGTCAAAGTCTAGGATTCTGATAAAATGGATTAATTAACTTTTGTTTGGCTTCTATGGAAATTTCTGTAGATGTACAGAATGTGTGGGCTATTCTGACATAACTCCACAATGAACTGTAAAATTTTTTAAATGTTAAAATTAGTTGGAATGGATACTAACCATAGATTTTCTAAGAAAACATTAGCTCACTTGGTAGTACAGATAATAGATCTTTGATTTTTGTTAGCTTCCCCAATCTCAGTGTCACTTTATTGTGCTTATTAAAATACTACACTTAGTGTTTTGGAGGCATAAGGTTTTTATTTTCCACAGTGCTTTGAATACCAATACTATTTCTCCCTGTTTGCTTTATTCCAATCACAGCTATTAGATGACTTTATGATGAGTCTGGAGGTAAAATAAAAGTCTTTCCCTTTTAAATATTCTTTAACTTTTTAAATAATATATTCTTTATTTACAGGTACAACAGAATATCTCGGGAATGGACTCAGAAGTATGCCATGTGATGCTACCTTAAAGTCAGAGTAACCTGCATTATAGCTGGAATAAACTTTAAATTACTGTTCCTTTTTTGATTTTCTTATCCGGCTGCTCCCCTATCAGACCTCATCTTTTTTAATTTTATTTTTTGTTTACCTCCCTCCATTCATTCACATGCTCATCTGAGAAGACTTAAGTTCTTCCAGCTTTGGACAATAACTGCTTTTAGAAACTGTAAAGTAGTTACAAGAGAACAGTTGCCCAAGATTCAGAATTTTTTTAAAAAAATGGAGCATGTGTATTATGTGGCCAATGTCTTCACTCTAATTTGGTTATGAGACTAAAACCATTCCTCACTGCTCTAACATGCTGAAGAAATCATCTGAGGGGGAGGGAAATGGAGGCTCAGTTGTCGCATCAAAGGAAACAGCATTATTCTAGCAGCATCCATTCTTGTTTAAGCCTTCCACTGTTAGAGATCTGAGGTTACATGATATACTTTATGCTCATAACTGATGTGGCTGGAGAATTGGTATTGAATTTATAGCATCAGCAGAACAGAAAATGTGATGTATTTTATGCATGTCAATAAAGGAATGACCTGTTCTTGTTCTACAGAGAATGGAAATTGGAAGTCAAACACCCTTTGTATTCCAAAATAGGGTCTCAAACATTTTGTAATTTTCATTTAAATTGTTAGGAGGCTTGGAGCTATTAGTTAATCTATCTTCCAATACACTGTTTAATATAGCACTGAATAAATGATGCAAGTTGTCAATGGATGAGTGATCAACTAATAGCTCTGCTAGTAATTGATTTATTTTTCTTCAATAAAGTTGCATAAACCAATGAGTTAGCTGCCTGGATTAATCAGTATGGGAAACAATCTTTTGTAAATGCAAAGCTGTTTTTGTATATACTGTTGGGATTTGCTTCATTGTTTGACATCAAATGATGATGTAAAGTTCAAAAGAGTGAATATTTTGCCATGTTCATTTAAAAGTGCACAGTCTGTTACAGGTTGACACATTGATTGACCTGATTTATGCAGAATTAATAAGCTATTCAGATAGTGTAGCTTTAGTATGCTGCACATGATACTGGCAACCCTGGAGTTCATAGATGGACTGGGGACCCAGCAGTTTTGAACATGTATATGGAGTTGAAGAAATTTATTTTCCAGGTGCAACCCCCATCTAACTAAATTTTTTCTTCACCTTGTACACTTGACAGCTAAAAACAAACAAACAAGAAACCATAACGGGAGTAATAATGGGTTTAAATTTACAAAATAAAGTACTGTTTGGTGTGGGAGTTGTCATGAGGCTATGTTGAAGTGACTTAACTATGTGGGATATTGAGTATCCATCGAAATGGGTTTGTTCAGCCATTTACATTAATGAGCATATAAATGCAACAGATATCATTTCAGGTGACTTAACATGAATGAATAAAAGTCAATGCTATTGGATAATTTTTCGTTTGACAAGTGCTATGTGTGCCACTATTTTAACTTTCTGTAGCAACAAGGGCATTATCATTCTTCACCTTTCCTAATTCTGAACATATAGTTTTTCCCTTTTCCTAGTTATTTTGATTTGTCCATTGCTTTCTTACAATCTGTATTCGATTTCGAGCACGTCTGTGACTTTTCTTCACTTCCACATTTTTGCACTGCTTACACTTAATGTGCAATCTTATTCCTTGTCTGCACAGATGTGGAAAGCTAGATATAAAATAAATGTTAAAGCTTGATTTTTATAAACATTTTAATATGTAGTTTGGACATGATTTATTGACTAAGGTTCTCTAAACTGGAAGTGAAATGCATGCCTTCCGAACATGTTCTGGCTTTAATTCTGTAATAAGCATTTCATTGAGAAATATCAATCTAACGACAATTTTCCAATGAGTGACTTTTTTTTTTCCTTAAAAATTGACTCTTTCAGGGTAGGTGTCATTTAAAACTTTTGGATTCAAATTACAAAAGGGAAGTTAATATACTGCTCTTTACAAGCTAAGATACACTGTTCTTTGGCTCTATTTTCAAAATCATTACTTTTGAGTAGTCTCAAAAACACAGCTTTAGTGGGCATATCATTATTTAAAAGCCAACCATCAAACACCTCTGTGCTGCTGGATCACTAATTTGCTTTCAAAATGACCTTTTTAGCCATAGACAACTCTTTAAGTACTTATAGAGATGACTTTCTTACACCATTGGTTAACATTAGATGTGTCCAATTCTCTGTATATGACTTGATGCTTTCTACCACACTTCTGTGTCACTTCTAAAGGAATGAGCCATAAAGGCTTCTCCAGGCTTAAAGAACAGTAAGGTACACACCTGGAAACCAACACTTTTGAGTGTATGGACACTGGACTTGAGATCATCTCCAATGAAACCTTCAAAAGAATCCAAGAATTTGCCCTTTTATCCCCATTTATGTTACTAGTGCCATGTGTAGGATAACGTGAATATTGGCAGATTAAAAGATGATTTTGGTTGTAAGTTTCCTATGTCTTTTAATGCACAAACTCAAATAGTTTCTGTAACCTATGAGAATTACAGTCCAGTGGATTTGCTAATAGTAAATTATATTGTGAGTGGACTTCTTTTTCCTGGGCAAGTTGGCAATGTGATAATCATATTTTTAAAAAATATATATAGTTTGCTTTCTTGTGTGGGTGTACTCACAATTTTTTAAAGTATGAATTAACTAGAGGTCTCAGGGGTAGTGAACACTCACCTTTTTTTTTTAAAGGCTTAGTTGAAATATGCTTCATATTCTTATGCTGTATTAGTGATTTGGGGGGAGGGGGTCACTCAAATTAGCCATGTTTTGTATTGGCATAACAAAGCTGTTAAAATGATTGTTGATTACACTTTTAGGTGAATTTGTCTTCTATTTTATGAGGAACCCAGTGCAAGTCTAAAATATTAAAATATTGTCTAGTAACATCTGCATAACACTTGTAATAGCTAAGGTTAATTAAGCTTAAAGGAATTGTTACCATTAAAGTCTATTTAAAGACACTTTGGTCTTACTCAGTAATTCCAGTTAACATGAAATTCACACTTTAATGTAAGTTCTGTTTTGAACACAAGTTTAAACTATAAAGAATTTAGGATAGTGATTCTCAAAAAAAGTGATCCAAACCAGTAATGCCAGTGTCATCTGGGAAAATTTTTTATCTTCACCTGAGGATGTTTCTATTAATATGAGACAGACATTGGTCAGTTGTCTCCTGCAGGAGCCCTGACAGAATAAAACTAGCAACTTTTTGGTGCACAGGACAATACTAGCAAAGCCACCTAGCCAGGACCATTTGCTAACAATTCTTTGATTTTTTACAGAGAGGAAGGGAGAGAGAAACAGATCAGCTGCTTCCTGCACACCCCCTACTGGGTAGGTGCCTGCAACCAAGGTACATCCCCTTGATCAGAATCAAACCTGGGACCCTTTAGCCCACAGGCCAACTCTCCATCCACTGAGCAAAACCGGTTTCAGCGGGAAATTATAATGGAAATTTACTAGATGCCACTGCAGGACTATTACTGATTGAGAAACAATGGAGTGGCATCCAGTAGCCTGTTTTAAGTCAAACGGATTAATTCTGAAGTTTGTTCCTAGCTCCCTCCTTTATAATGCAGTAATCCTTGGGCCCTAGAGTTATTTTACAACTGCTATTTCATGGCTGCAAGTATTTAGATTGTATGCCCAAGTAGTACATTCCCATATAATTGACAAATTTGTACTTTGAATTACAAATAATGTAGGCTGATTTTTGCATTTAAGCTAATATACTACAACTAGAAGCCCAATGCACAAAGATTCATGCAGGAATGGGCCTGCCTTCCCCTGGCTGCCGGCTCCACCGTGGCTGTGGCCCAGAGCTGCCTTTCTGCCTTCCCATGATACCCAGAGGCCCGGGAGACAGGTGGTGTGAAATCCCTGCATAACCGCTATGGGCAAGATGCAAGCATCCTGCTTCTTGCCTGCATATGCAAATTAACCTGCCATCTTTGTTGGGTTAATTTGCATACTCGATTGGCTGGTGGGCATCAGGAAGGTATGGTCAATTAGCATGTTACTCTTAATCTGAGTACAACATAACATTCAAATTCATAACTAAGACCTTGGGTTGGGGGGGTGCATAATTCAATCAATGGCTAGATATTATTGAAAAAGAGTAACCAGGTACAAAGGTGCTAAATGTTGGTTAGATAGCTGAACATGGATAGCCTCATTCTGTGGTTTTTATGTCAGGCAATTTTTTTTATTTTTTTTTTTTAGTGAAAAAGATGTCATGTTAGGGCTGTTTGCAGTGTTACTGAAATTAAATATAGCTTAAGGCAGCAGGTAAAACCTTTCAATGTAATGGGAAAAGTAAATGGTAAAGGTGTTTGGAAAGGGATTTAAAAGCATGGCAGCTTCTGACCCTTCCCCACTCCCCCTCTAAAAAATGGAGAAACTGATAAGATCAAAACTACAGTTTTCTAGAAAAGATTGAAGTTGGTTGAACATTTGTTTTCTTTAGGACTTTATAAATTACCACTTTGATTATTTTCTGCTAACCTATAAATACTTTGTTGCCTCATTTTGAAGAATTTTTTTTATAATTAACTAGAACAGTGCTTCTGATAATTGTCTCCAAGTTGTACCCTATTTCTAGATGAACTTTTTATTTTGAGCCTTCTTGATTTTTTCGTATATTTTAGGAAATGGTTTTATGAAATAACACTTTCATTTCTACATATTATTGTCTGAGCCTTTGTGTAATCTCGATTCCTTGTTTATCATATCAAATTTAAATAATGTCAAATAAGGCCAAACAACGGGAGTACTTTTCTGCTCTCTTTAAGAACACAGTTAACCACCGTCATTTGCTGACCTCCCAGCCATCTCTCCTGAACTGCTAACTGAAAGGAGTACCTTTAAGAAGTCTAAAGCTGACTTGATATCCACACACAGATGTACACATGCATACCTGTTTTTGGCCTCAGTAAATGACATTTGGTTGCACTGGCCCCCAAACTAGGCATCAACCTTGATTTTTTAAGTTTTATTCAGAACCTACTTGTTTACCATAGTCACTGCTGCCACAATGGTCTAAAGCTCCGCCATTTTGGATTATTGCAATAGCTTACTGGGTGGTCTCCCAACTTCGTCCTTCTTAGCAATCTGTCCTACACACAACACCCAGCATAATCCTTCTGAACTATGTTATATCATCCCTTTGCTACAAACCTAATGGTTTCCCATCTCATTCAGAGTAATAACCAAGATATTAATAGCAATTTATAAGCTGTATTGACTTCCCACCACTTCATTTCTAATCTTGCCTCCAAGACTTCCCCAGCTCCCTCAGCTGTCACACAGGCCTCTGCTGAGACTTGAGATGTTTGCCCTTGTTCTTCCCCTGCCAGAATGATCTTACCTTAGATATCATGTGGCTGTCTCCTAATTGTATTAGCCGCCTTACATGTAATATTCATTGTTTCTCTTCAACTTCATCCCAGGAGGCAAACTATAAGAACAGGGCTTTGGTCTGTGTTCTATATCCCCCAGTGACTAGATGAGGACCTCGCACATTGTTAAAGTGATCAAATATTCAATAATGAATATGAGCTTAATGGTAGACTTTACCAAACTTATTTCTTGCTTTATTTTAACTCCAAGAGTAAAAAATGCAACATGCTATAGAAAAATAGTACCGTATTTGCCGGCGTATAAGACGATTTTTTGGCCCTGAAAAATATGTATTTGCCGGTGTATAAGATGACTGGGCGTATAAGACGACCCCCTAACATTTCCACTCAAAATACAGAGTTTGTTATATACTCGCCGTATAAGACTACCCCCCACTTGGAGGCATATTTTTCAGGGCCAAAAAATCGTCTTATACGCCGGCAAATACAGTAAATGGAACATTCTTGACTCTCTAGGTTAATTATCACTAAATAGCAAATAGATGGACATTTCCATTTCTATCAGTGTGGACAATTACCCTGACCAACTGTTTTGTGAAAAGGCAATGAAACATGCTGGGGAAAACTTCTTTAAAATATATTTTTATTGATTTCAGAGAGAGAGAAACATCAATGATAAGAGAGAATCATTGATGTCCTCCTGTATTACCACCCCCCCCCAAGGGGGGTCGAGCCCACAACCTGGGCATGTGCCCTGACTAGGAATCAACAATGATCTCTTGGTTCATAAGTTGACAACCACTGAGCCATGCTGGCTGGGCAAAAAAATACTTTTTAAAAGAAGTAAAAAATAGGAGTACTGTCAAGCCAAAAATAAAACCAACAACCCAAAGAGGAAGTAGAATATAACCAGAAGCCAGCTTACATCTTGAAAACAAGTCACTTAAAAACTAAGTGAACAGTACTTTCACTTTTGTGACCCTAGCAAACCCCAGAATGCATCCAAAGAGTGGTGTCAAACAAGAAAAATCTGTCCCTAATATATACAATGCGAAATTTGTGTGACTTGAACCTTAGTGACAGGAGCATATGTAGCTCCCAGTATTTGTGAAGATTTGCAGTCCTAACCCAGAACACTCAAACAGAAAATTTGAAGTCCCAAATCAGAACAACCATAAACTGCAGGAACTCACGATAGGGCGGTGGGGGGAGTAGAAGGGAACTTAGCACTGTGAGTGGGAGCCATCTGACTTGTAAACATTTCAGACTTGAAAAGATCATCCAAATTGGAAAGGAAGAAGTAAAACTATATTCACAGAAGACATGCTATAGAAAATCCTAAAGAAAAAATTATTGGTGGCAATTGAATTCAAAGTTGCAGGATACAAAAGTTGATACAAAAAAAAATCAGCTTTATTTCTATAACTATTAATGAACAATCCAAAAAGGAAATTAAGGAAAATAATTCGGGGGGCAATGATAAAATAGGTACACAGATAATAATTAAAGAAAAAATAATAATTCCATTGACAATAGCATCAAGAAGAATAAAATACTTAAGAATAAATTTAAAGTAGGAAGTGCAAAACTTGTATACTTAAAAACTACAAAACATTTCTGAAAGGAAGGAATCCTAAATAAGACATCGGTCTCTGTTTCTGGCTAGTTGGGCAATCAGCAGAGGCAATTAAGATCACCCTTGGTGAGAAAAAGCCAATGTTGTTAGATCCATACATAGCCTTCCTCCCTGCCCCGATGACCAGGTCCCTATGCTCACTGTTAAGTACTGGAGTGGAGCATAAGCTGCCTAAAATCCACAGGACCATCTTTTTGTGTACTTGATTGTCAAGAGCCTGCTACATGGTACATGTTCTCTTGTGAGCATTAATGTGAGACATAAAGAAACTGATGTATTGTGCCTACTCTGATAAGTGTAATCCATATAATATCCACCCAGACCTCAATGTCACTTGTCTTCCAATGAAGACTTTCGGCTCTGTCAGTGAGTCAGTATATAACTGTAACTCAAACTACCTCTCCTTTCACATGAATTACAAAATTAAATGTATGTCGTGTAACTGTGCACTGGGAAAATTTCCCTTCCCTTCACCAGTGTCATTCAAAGCCAATCCTTACGTGGGGCTATTGTGTGGCAACCATCTATGTACGGCTAGTTCTGATATTGATTGCACTAGCCCACATGTGAACCAGGCGTCGACAGGTCAGCTGGTCATAAGGAACTTCCCAGGAGGAAGTTCCAGTGAGATCGCCAGTGCAACAGGGATAAGTGATACGGAAGGCTAGGCCGCCTATTCATAGAATTCACATGGGCCTTCTGGACTTCGCTTAGTCTCAATGTATCACTTCCTACATACACTGAAACTTTGCTGCCCTTTCCCAGCTTTATTACTTGGTTGACTGGATAATCCTGTGTAGTCACTTAGTGTACACTAAGACCCGGTAGCACATTGGGACCAATTTTTAAAAATATATATTCTATTATTTTTCACAGAGCAGAAGGGAGAGGGATAGAAAGTTAGAAACATCGATGAAAGAGAAACATTGACCAGCTGCCTCTTGCACACCCCCTACTGGGGATGTGCCCGCAACCAAGGTAACATGCCCTTGACCAGAATCAACCCAGGACCTTTCAGTCCGTAGGCCGACGCTCTATCCACTGAGCCAAACGGGTCTCGGCTAATCTATCTTTCTTTCTTTCTTTCTTTCTTTCTTTCTTTCTTTCTTTCTTTCTTTCTTTCTTTCTTTCTTTCTTTCTTTCTTGGCTAATTTTCTTTCTTTCTTTCTTTCTTTCTTTCTTCCTTTCTTTCTTTCTTTCTTTTTTTTCTTTCTTTTTTTTTTTTTTAACAGAGTAGTTCACTATGGTGAAATGCATAGCCTTTCTCCAGAAGATAAGGGCCTGTACCGTGACTCCTACTGGAGCTTGCCTCAAATTCCATATATCTCTCATGGATATTTCCAACGCTATCAGATCTCCGGGATCATATGGCATAAATGTGACTTTTCAGGCCTCACCATAGACAACTACAAAGTAAATATTTCAAATAATTCATAGACAACCTGAGAGGCCTCACAGGGGCAAGCTGTCCTTCCCACAACAGACCCGGTGCACGGCCCAAGTATTATAATCTCCCGAGGGAGTAGTAGTGAAGTACTATTGATGCTCCTCTGGCTGCTCCTGCTCTTCGCATATGGTATTTACCTTCCTAGACCCGGTGCCTTCATGACTAGATAGCATTATCTGAGGCATTAGGCAGGGGTCTTCCTCAGGTGTATCGGCTGAAATCTCCTAATGGTGGAAAACGTTGAATACATGTATCCCTACTTGGACTCAGTACCCAGTAATTTTCTGCTTCTGGCCCTTCCTCCTCTTTCTTCACACCTCCACCCCCACCCCACGGTCTATAAAAACAGCCTTGACCTTTTGTTAAGGGCTCTCTCAACAGTGAACCAACCCCCACATCTGTGCTGATTCACCTGACCCTTGACCAGTGTGCCTGCCATTTTACAGGGGAAATGAAACAGGGGAGTTGGCATCTTATCCAGTTTTTAGTCTCTTGCTTATACTATCACAGCAAAGGAGTCATGGCTTCACTATTACTTTTATTTTTTACTCCTTGTTGCTTTAATTAGCTGCTCCAACACCTGACAGCTCAGCTCTCCCTCCCAGCTAAAAACTAGCTTTTGGTAGGGTAGGGTTAAATCCTCCAGCTTTGTTCTTCTCCAGTATTAGTTATTCTGGATCTTTTGCTTTTCCATATAAACTTTAGAATCCGTTTGTCAGATCCACAAAATAACTGGGTTGGGTTTGAATTGGGACTGCCTTGAATCTATATATTAAGTTGGGAATAACTGATATCTTAACAATATTGAGTCTTCCTATCTGTGAACATGGAATGTCTCTTTATTTATTTGGTTCTTCTTTCATTACTTTCATCCGAGTTTTGTAGTTTTCCTCATATAGTTCTTATACATTTTTATTAAATTTATACTTAAGTGTTTCATTTTCTTCTGAAGTGCTAAAGTAAACAGTGCGTTTTTAATTTCGAATTCCAATTCTTCATTGCTGGTACATAGGAAAATGATAGACTTTTATATATTAACCTTGTATGCTGCAAACTTACTATAAATTGCTTATTAGTGCCAAGAGTTTTATTGATTCTTTCAGATTTTCAGCATGTACAACATGTCATCTACAAACAAAGATAGTTTTATAACTTCCTTCCCAATCTGTATACTATTTACTTTCTTTGTTTTATTGCATTAGCTAGGACTTTCAGTATAATGCTGGAAAGGACTGATGAGAAAGGACTTGCCTTATTCCTGATTTTAGTAGAAAAGCTTTTATTTTCTCGTCATTGAGTATAACAAGTGTAGTTTTGTGTAGATATATGCTTTATAAAAGTTGAAGAAAATATTAATAAAATCAATAAACATCTGGACCTCTACTCCTAATTTGCAGAGAATTTTTATCAAATGGATGTTGAGTATTGTCAAATGCTTTTTCCATATCTACTGATATAGTCATATAATTTTTATTTTTTAGCCTGTTGATGTGATGAATTACATTAATTGATTTTGAATGGTTAATTCACCTTGAATACCCAGAATAAATCCCACTTGATCATGAGTGTACAATTCTTTTTATACATTATTGATTTCCTAGTATTTTGTTATGGATTTTTGTATTTATGTTCCTGAGAGATATTGGTTTGTAGTTCTCTTTTCTTATAATGTCTTTGTCTGGTTTTGGTATAGAGCAATGCTGGTTTTGGTATAGAGCAATGCTGACCCCATAGTATGAGCCAGGAAGTATTCCCTCTGTTTCTATCTTCTGGAAGAGACTGTAGAGAATTGGTATAATTTCTTCCTTAAATGTTTGGTAGAATTTAGCAGTGAACCCATTTGGGTCTGATGCTTTCTATTACGGAAGGTTAATTATTTATTCAGTTTCTTAATAGATAATGGCCTATTCAGATTACCCCTTCCTCTTTGAGTGAGTTTTGGTATGTTCTGTATTTCAAGGAATTTGTTCATTTGAAATAGGATATCAAATTTGTGGGCATAGAGTTGTTTATAGTATTTATGTCCATATCTATGTGATCTGTATTGATGTCATTTCTGATATTAGTTTTTTGTGTCTTCTATGTTTTCCCCTCTTAGCCTGGCTAAACCCTTATTGATTTTATTAAATTTTTTAAAATTACATTTTGTTTTTTTTTATTTTCTCTGTTGATTTGCTATTTTCTATCTTATTGATTTCTCCTCTAATTTTTATTTCTTTTCTTTGGCTAACTTTGGATTTAATTTGCTCTTCTTTTTCTAATTTTCAAGGTGGAACATTAGATAATTGATTTTAGATCTTTTCTTTTTTCTAATATATGCATTTTCAATTATGTAAATTTTGTCTAAGCACTGCTTTCACTACATCTTACAAATTTGGTAAGTTGTATTGCTATTTTGTTCAAAATACTTAAATTTCTCTTTATTATTCATCTTTGTGCTATTTAGAAATGCATTGTTTAATTGCACAGCATTTTGAGATTTTCTAGCTATCTTTTGGTTATAGTTTTCTAGATTTATATTATTTTAAATATGTTAAGATGTGTTCTATGATCCAAAATATGGTCTACCTTGGTAAATGTTCTATGTGAACTTGACCAAAATGTGTATCTGCTGCCACTGAAGAAAGTAGTCTATACATATCAATTATATCTACTTGAGTAATGGTGCCATTTAATTCAATTATATCCTTACTGTTCTGCTTGCTAGATCTGTCCATTATTAATAGGTGGATTACCAACAATATTTGTGGATTCATCTTTTCCCCCTCCAGTTATGTTAGTTTTTGAGTCATATTTTGATGCTCTGTTGTTAGGCACATCACATTAAGGGTTGTTATATCTTCTTGGAGAATCATCTCCTTTATCATTATTTAATGCCTCTCTTTACCCTAATAATTTTATTTTCTCTGAAGTCTGCTCACTATGATGTCAATATAGCTACTCCAGCATTCTTTTGCTTGGTATTAGCATGGTATGTCTTTCTTTATTCCTTTATTTTTAATCTATATCTGTCTTTATATTTAAAATAGGTTTCTTATAGATAGTACATACGTGGCCTTGTTTTTTGATATGCTCTGACAGTCTCTGCCTTTTAATTGGTGTATTTAGATCATTGGCACTTAAACTGATTATTGATATAGTTTGATTAATATCTACAATATTTGCTCCTATTTTCTATTCATTGCCTTTGTTCCTATATTTGTCTTCCATTCTCTTTCTAACTTTTGTGGTTTTAACTGAGCACTTTATATAATTCTGTTTTTTTTTTAAATATATTTTATTGATATTTTACAGAGAGGAAGGGAGAGAGATAGAGAGCTAGAAACGTCGATGAGAGAGAAACATCAACCAGCCGCCTCTTGCACACCCCCTACCGGGGATGTGCCCGCAACCAAGGTACATGCCCTTGACCAGAATCGAACCCGGGACCTTTCAGTCCGCAGACCGACGCTCTACCACTGAGCCAAACCGGTTTTGGCAATTTAGAAGAAATTATCAGTCATTATTGCTTGAAATATTACTTCTGCTTCTCTCTCTCTCTCTTTGTATGACTTTCATAGTTGTCCCACAGTCTTTGGGTATTCTGTTCCATGTTTCTCCAATCTTTTTTTCTTAGCTTTTCAATTATGAAAGTTCCTGTTGACATATCTTCTAGTTCAGAGAATTTTTCTCCACAAGTCTATTAGTGAGCCTACCAAAGGTATTATTCATTTTTGTTATTGTGTTTGACTTCTAGTATTTCTTTAGTTTTCCTTAGAATTTCCATCTCTGTGCCCATTTGTTCTAGTTGCCTTCTACTTTATTCATTAAAGCCCTTGACATATTAATAACTATTACTTTAAATTCCTGTCCTAATAATAAAAAAATCCCTGCCATGTTTGAGTCTGATTCTAGCACTCGCATGCTCTCTCTCTCTCTCTCTCTCTCTCTCTCTCTCTCTCTCTCTATATATATATATATATATATATATATATATATATAGTGTGTGTGTGTGTGTGTGTATTTATTTATTTATTTATTTTTGCCTTGTAATTTTTTGTTGTTGTTGTTGAAAGCCATACATGGTGTACTAAAAGAAAATGTGGCAAATAGGCCTTTAATGATGTGGCGGGAGTGTATGGGGAGAGGAGAAGCTTTCTATAAAGTCCTGTGATGAAGTCTTAGTCTTTCAGTGAGCTGTGCTCTGGACTGTAAAATTCATAAGTGCCTGTCTCTTTATATTTCACCCCCTTAGGTGGGGAAGGATGGCTCGAGGAGGCTAGAGTTTGGTATCTCTCTTCTTCCAGGTTGGTTAGGCTCTGATAAAACCCCAGCAAGGAGAGCTGATAAAATAATTTCTCTTGAGGGCCTATCTTCAGAAAAACAGAATGCTATGGTGTAGTTTAACATGGTTCTTCTCCTCTCCCCCTGATAAAATTATGAGGGGATTATTCTCCAGTCTTCAATTTGAGAACTCGGTAGAGCTCCTGGAGGCAAAACTCACAAAAATGTGGGTGACCCCCTGAGACTGGGCACCTTTCAAGTTTTTAACTCTCAGACTTGTCCAAACCAAACATCTAGCTATTCATTAATTATAATTTAGGTTTTCTTAACTTAATACTGGTTACTGTGGGGCTTCTGGCTCATTGGGTTTCTGCTTTGGTAAATGGTGAATCTCTGTATTCACCTGTCTATCTCTCCAGTTATGGAGGCAGCACATTTCCCTGTCATCTCAAATAAATCTAAGACAAGCTATTGATTTTTTTTGTTCAACTTTTCACCTTCTTAAAACTTTTTTTAGGATGGAGTGATAACTTCAAGCTCCTTATATGACAGAATTTTAATTAGAAGTCTTTTATTTCTTTGATCCATGAAATTTTGAAATATACAGGTATAATTATTTTTAATTAACTTTATTTTTTAGAGCAATTTTAAATTAACAGAAAATTTGAATAGCTAATACATAGTGTTTCCATATTCCCCTGGCCCCCTCATATGCAAAGCCTCACCCATTACCAACATCCCCCCCCCCCCCACCAAGAGTGGTACATTTGTTAGCATCAATGAACTTGCATTAACACATCATTGTCACCCAAAGTCTATGTAGTTTACAGCTTACTCATGATGCTGTATATTCTATGGGTTTTGAAAAATATGTAATGACTAGAGGTCCAGTGCATGAAAATCCGTGCACTTGGGGGTGGGGGGTATTCAGCCCAGGGATCTGGCCTAAGCTGGCAGTCAGACATCCCTCTGGCAGCCTGGGAGCCCTTGGGGGAAGTCCGACTAACGTCATAGGTCCAGTCCCCGCAGGGAGCAGGCCTAAGCCATTAGTCAGACATCCTTAAAGCTGCCATGGAGGTAGGAGAGGGTCCGCCACCTGCGCTGCCCTGGCCAGTCATGAGCCAGCTTCTGGCTGAGCAGCACTCCCCCTGTGGAAGTGCAATGACGACCAGGGTTCAGGTCTTGAATTGAATGTCTGCCCCCTGGTGGTCAGTGCACATCATAGCAACCAGTCATTCTGCCATTAAGGTCAATTTGCATATTTCCCTTTTATTATATAGGACTAGAGGCCTAGTTCTTGCATGGAAGCGGGGCGGGGGGGGGGGGGGAAGGGGGGTCCCTCAGCCCAGCCTAAACCCTCTCCAATCCAGGACCCCTCAGGGGATGCCCGACTGCCTCTCACAATCCAGGAACACTGGCTTCTAACCACTTGCTGCTGGCCTAATCGCTCCTAACCCCTCTGCATGCCTGCCTGATTGCCCCTACTCACCTCTGCCTGCCTGCCTGATTGCCCCTAACTGCTCCCCTGCTGGCGTGATCACCCTGTACCTGGGACCCAGGATTCCCTTCTCTGGATGGTCACAGGCACCTGGGACCCAGGCTTCCCTCCATCTGGCCAGCCGCTGGCACCTAGGACCCAGCCAGCTTTGCCTGGGCCAGCTGCAGCTGCAGGGGACTGTGGGTAGGCTGCTTGGCCTGGGCTACAGCCCCAGGTGCTGGCGCCCGGGACCATGGAGTGGGTGGCTTGTCCCTGTCCCAGGCTGCAGCCCCTGCCACTGGCATCTGGGATCATGGAGTGTACAGCTTGTCCCTCTCCTGGGTTGCAGGTGCAGGCACAGACACTGGTGCCTGGGACTATGAGACTGGTAGCTTGTCCCTCTCCCAGGCCGTAGCCTGGCTGTTCCCCATTCCTCATTCATAAGCTCATTCGTGCCTGGCTGGTCCCCATTCCTCTTTCATAAGCTCATTTGTGCCTGGCTGGTCCCCATTCCTCTCTCTCTAGTGTTGAGTGCCTGAGCAGTTACAGCATTATGGCGTGACAACCATTTGCATATTAGTTCTTTATTATATAGAATATGTATCTATAGAGAAGCTACAGGGTAGCTTCACCACCCTAAAAATCCCCTGTCTTCTGCCTATGTATCCCTTTCCCTGGCAACTCTTGATCCTTTTACTGTCCCAATAGCATTGCCTTTTTGAGAATGTCATTTAATTGGAACCATACAATAAATAGCCTTCACAGGTTGGAGCCTTTCCCTAAGCAATATGCACGTAAGTTTCATCCCTGTATTTTTATGACTGGATAGTTCATTTCTTTTTGGCACTGGGTATTATCCCATTGTCTACACTTACCACAGGGCATTTATCCACTTACCTCTTGAAAGATACGTTGGTTGCTTCCAGATGTTCACAATTATGAATAAAACTGCTATAAACATCGATGGGAGTGTTTTCGTGTGGACATTACTTTTCAACTCCTTTGGGTAAATACCAAGTGGTGTGATTGCTGGATCGTATAGTAAGTGCATGTTTAGTTTTGTAAGAAACTACCAAAATGTCTTCTAAAGTGGCCTTACCATTTTGCATTCCCATTAGCTATAAATAAAGAGTTTTGTTGCTCCACATCTCTGCCAGCATTTGGTAGTGTCAGTGTTGAAAATGTTTACTATCCTAGTAGTTGTGTAGTTGTTTTAATTTACATTTCCTTGCTGATATATGATGTGGAACATCTTTTCATATGCTTATTTGCCATCTTTTTCTTTTTCTTTTTTTAATTAAAAAAAACAATAACACAAACTTTGACACTGTTATAGATGTCCTCATCCCTTCCACCCCTCTTTGCCCACCTCCATCCAGCCCCTGCCATTCTTCCCTTGGCCTTCCCCACTCTGCTGTCTGTGTCCATGGGCTATGCATGTATGGTTTTTGACTAATCTCTTTACCTTCTTCCATCCAGTTCCCTCCACCTCCCGTCCACTCTGACCTCTGTTAATCTGTTCCATGTATCCAGGCCTCTGCTTCTAATTTGTTCGTCAGTTTATTTTATTCATTAGATTCCACATATGAGTGAAATCATATAGTACTTGTTTTCCTCTGACTGGCTTATTTCATTTAGAATATAATCTCCAGGTCCATCCATGTTGTGGCATAGGACAAGAGTGCCTTCTTTTTTTTTACAGCTGTGGTACATACACACAATAGCATCCTATTGTGTGTATGTACCAGAACTTTTAAAAAATATATGATTTTTAGAGACATAGGAAGGGAGAGGGAAAGAGAGATAGAATGATGAGAGTCATCAGTCAGCTGCCTCCTGCACACCCCCTACTGGGGATTGAGCCCACATCCCAGGCATTGAAACTGTGCCCTGACTGAGAAACAAACCTGTGACCTCTTGGTGCATGGGTGGATGCTTAACTGCTGAGCCACACCAGCCTGGCTACCATATATATATATATATATATATATATATATATATATATATATATATATATTTATCTATCTACTCATCTACTGATGGATACTTGGGTTATTTCCAGATCTTGGTTATTGCAAATAATTCTGCTATGAATATGTGCATATATTCATTCTGATTGGCGTTTTGGGATTCTTGGGGTATATTCTCATAAGTGGGACCACTGGGTCATAAGGCAGATCCATTGTGTGTGTGTGTGTGTGTGTGTGTGTGTGTGTGTGTGTGTGTAGCTTCCATACTGTTTCTCCCATTAACAGTGCATGAGAATTCTTTTTTTCTCCACATCCTGGCCAACATCTGTTTATTTTATTAGTGATAGCCGCTCTGACAGGTGTGAGATGGTATCTCATTGTGGTTTTGTATATATTTGTTAGATCATTTTTTAGTTGTGTTGTTTGTGTTCTTATTTGGGGGTTTAAATGTTCTTTAACCTTCGAAGAGGGGCACTTATGGCCTTTGTCCCTAGTTTTGGGAATTAAGCAGATACTCTGAGTCATTTCTCTTCCCTTTGTTATACTTTATGCGATTATCTCACGGGATTGGAACATCCTTGGCCTTGTTATGCCATGGCATGCCAATGAGTTTACTTACCAAGTTCATACACTTAGAGGGGAAGGACATAGAGTCAGATGGACCAAGAGCCATTGTTGGCCTCCTGCAGCAGAACGCTGACCCTGCGTGTCATTTAACTTTGTCTCTTTAAGCCAGGAAATTACCACTTGATCTAAATAATCTGAATTCTGGAAGCATCTGGGGTCCATTTATACAATATAAAGCTATAGAAACAGGCGACTTTTTAAAAAATTGCATTTGCTTTGTGCCTTTAAACTACATTAAGTTGACAAATCTTATAAGTATTTCAAAATAAGATTTATTCTTCCTGGAAATAATGAACAAAAAATTATCCTATGACAACATGAAAACTTTCATCATATCTCTTGTGCCAATGTCCATTTTAGGCAGAATACTTGTTAGGGCTTTTGCATTTGCTTTAGGCTCTCTGTTTTCAAAGTGACATAATCCAAACGACATCATGTCTGTGTTCTGGAATGAAAGGAGGAATGATGTCTCATTCTCTAAAATATTTCTTAAAAAAATTTTTTTTTATTGATTTAAGAGAGTAAGGGAGAGGGTGAGAGAGAAACATCAATGATGAGAGGATCATTGATGGACCGCCTCTTACACGCCCACTACTAGAGATTGAGCCCACAACCTGGGCATGTGCCCTGACCTGGAATTGAACTGTGACCTCTGGATTCATAGGTCGATGCTCAACTACTGAGCCACACCAGCTGGGCTAAATAGTTCTTAATAGAATAACAAAATATATCTAAACACATTTGCTGGAATGACATTTCCTTTAGCTTGGCTTCATGGGATCTCTGGGGTTTACAAAAAAATTCCTTTGCCATTCTGGAAGCCACAGTCATGTTATCAGTTTGAACAGACCAGGGCTGGCTGTCTATTGCCATGCATGATGGTATATTATTTGAATTGAGAGTTTTTTTCCTATCAAACATAAGAATGCTTCTGGGGTGAGGAAGCCTTTGAATCAGCCAGAAACCTTTCCCTTAACTATTAACGTGTTCAACTGCAATGAGACTGAGGCCCAGAGAGGAGTGTGTTGGTCCTACGTGCCACTCCCGTAAATGACAGACCGATCACCTGGCTTGTTTGGACCCTTTCCCCTCAAAGACTGTGTAAACCCGAGACACTAGGTTTGTGAAAAACACTGATTCTTAACAGGTAAAATATTGTCCTGTGTCTACAGATTCACACACTGTCAGGGCCATTATAAAGCAAAAATGATTTGGATTTGTTTGGTGAGGGAAGTACTTCTCTTCAAAGACTTTCTCCTAAGTAAGAAAATAAGGCAGATAACACCAACACAAGAATAAGCCAGTCTATTTTTTGCCATGTGAAACTCTCTGTGCCAGCTTCCTAGGATCATTGTAACATGTTATTGCAAAAATGGGAGTCAAGAGGCCATGTGACTACTGTGTTTATTTTTTGGGGGGTACTCTCGCATTATTAGGGACAAGCATCTATTTATTTATTTTTTATATAAATTTTATTGATTTTTCACAAAGAGGAAAAGAGAGGAATAGAGAGTTAGAAACATCAATGAGAAACATTGATCAGCTGCTTCACACTCCCTACTAGGGATGTGCCCGCAACCAAGGTACATGCCCTTGAGTCCGCAGGCCTATACTATCCACTGAGCCAAACCAGTTAGGGCTATTTGTTTTATTTAAAAAAATATATTTTTATTGATTTCAGAAAGGAAGGGAGGGTGGAGGGAGGAGGGAAGGGAGAGAGAGAGAGAGAGAGAGAGAGAGAGAGAGAGAGAGAGAGAAACATTAATGATGAAAAAGAATCATTGATTGGCTGCCTCCTGCACACCCCACACTGGGGATAGAGCCCACAATCCCTACAGGTGCTCTGACCTGGAATCCAGCCTTGACCTCCTGGTTCAACGCTCAGCCACTGAGCCTGGCCAGCCAGGCAACCATCGATCAGTAGGTCCTTCATTTTCGCTGAAAGTCTCAGAACCCACCTACACAAGCACCTGCGTCACTCACAGGGAGCACATCCACAGCAGCAATGAAGTCACACAGTAAAAAGAATTGAAAAGAAAGATGGCAATTCCCGACCTTTACTTGTGCTAAATAAACAACAAAAAACACCAAGCGCATATGTACATATGTTGAAATGATGAAACTTTTTTATTATAAATAAATGGGAGATGGTAAGGTAACTCCCAAAGGACGAACACGGAGTCCAGCCTAACCCGAGCACCGCCTGTATGTAACTCAGTTGATGCTTCTAACGACCTGAAAAAGCACCGTCTACTTTTTAATTTTTCCAGTTCAGGAAACGGAGGCCCACAGATCCGGTCAGCAGATTTTAAATTCGCCTGCGCGTGGAGGGAAGGTTTCAGAGCCCTCGGAGCCTCCCCTGCGGGGCTCCACCGGACAGGTCTGCCCTCCACGAGGACCAGCGAGCCCGTGCCGCGCGCCGCACACGCGGGTCCTCAGCCCCGAGCACAGCCCCACGGACCAGGTCCCGGGAGGGCGGGGGACTGAGAGGCCCCCCGGGAGCTGCGGGTGGTGGGCGTCACCGCCGCCAGGCGGACCCAGCAGCGCGGCGGGGGCTGGGGAAACTTTGGGGAAGGAAAGTGGTGGGGTGCCTCGGAGTTTCGTTTCTCCCGAGCAGAGAGAAGCCTCCCTGGCTGTGGTCTCCGCGGGCCGTTCTGTCCCAGAGCTCCTGGGACTGTGCGGCTCCCCGGGCTGTGCGCCCTCTGCCCCCCGGGGCTGTGGGCACCGGTTCCCGCGCTCGCTCGGTTCGGACACCCAAGCAGCTGGAAGGAGCGCCGCGCAGGGCGCAGGGCACAGCGCCAGGAGCCGGAGCGGCGCTGAGCGGTGCCGCCTCCTCCCCCGCGCCCGCCCCGCGCCGCCCGCAGCTCAGCTGACCCGCGGGCGGGGCCGGGCCGGGGGCGGGGCCGCGGCCGGAGGCGCTGGCTGGCGCCTGGGCTCCCGCAGCGCCGGCGGGCGCCGACACCTTCCTCCGGCCCAGCATGCGCCCCTGCCTGCTCCTGCTGCTCGCGCTGTGCGGGGCGGGCCCCGCGGCCGCCGCGCGCAGCCTGAGCTTGCGGGGAAGTTGGAGGATCCGCAACGGGAACGGCTCCCTGGAGCTGCCCGGGGAGGTGCCCGGCTGCGTGCACACCGCCTTGTCCCAGCGCAACATCATCCAGGTACCGTGCGCGGCCGCCCCGCTCCCTTCGCGGCCAGGGGCGCAGGACCTGCCCGGGAGCCCCCTGCCCCCCCGGGGGGGGGCGATTCTCCTCGGTGGGGCACCGATCCCCCCTTTGCAGCGTGTGGTCCTCGGGGGCACTGCCAGGGCCGGTTACGCGCTGTTGGAGAAGAGCACCGCCGGGGTCCGGGCTGGAGGGAGTCCGACCCGCACCCGGACCTCAGGAACTGGGAAGCGGAAGTTTCTAAGGGCAAAAGGTCCAGCTTGCTCCCGGTGCTGTACTTACGGCCTCAGTTCTCCGCTGAAGCGCGGATAGAAAGGGCACGTTGTCACCCATAAAAGCCTAAGGCGGGGGGTTACTGTTCAGCTACCTGGAAGCTGCAGGGGAGACTGCTGTGTTTTGCTAAGTAAATGCTAACTATTTAGTATAAGGTCTCGGGCTTTCATTTTCGCGGTTAGGCCTCGGGGAGTCAGCTTTTGGGATTTTGCAGCACCTGGGTTGAGCAGACAGACCTGCACGTGTAAGGTGAGGGGTTGCCAGTGCAGGTGTGGAGGCTGCCTAACGTTTAAAGCTGATTGGGATATGAAGAAAGGTGCTCTTTCTTCTCCAGGCATGCGATGTGCGTGTGTCTAAGAGATGCTCTAATTTATAGACCCGTGGAGGACATTTTCTTGGTTGATTGCCTGTGTGTGCAAATGTTTGCAGACTTTCACCTTCCACTGTTTTCATGGTTCCACCCGCTGCAGGTCATTTTCCCCTTCTATGGGATTATCTTTGGCTGGGGCAAGATGTATTTAAAAAAACGTATTTATATTTATTGAGTTCAGAGAAGAAGGGAGAGGAAGAGAGAGAGCTAGGAACATCAATGGTGAGAGAGGCATTGATCAGCTGCCTCCTGCACGCATGCCCACACTGGGAATCGAGCCAGCAACGTAGGCGTGTGTCCTGCCTGGGAATCCAACCCTGACCTTCTGGTTCATGGGTCTGTGCTGAGCCACTGACTCAGGCAGGCGGGGCAAGGTGTCCCTGCTAAGTAGTAGTTTGCATGCATAGTCTCATCCCTTATAAGAACTCTATGGAATGTGTCTTTGCATTAGCCGGGAGCAGTTAAGAGAACATACCCAAGATCACACAGCAACAAAGTGGCAGAAATGGAGTTCCAGCCCAGGCTGGCCTGACTCCATAGCCCGGGTTCTGTACCATTCTGCTCTTACCCTGGTGTTTCGAAAAGCTGTGTATTTTTGAAGCACTGTGGTTCACAGGAGAATCATTCACATTTTACTTCAATGACAAGATGGTCAAACGAGGGTTATTTTCTGCATTCGCTCTTTTTCAAGAATGTTTGTCAGAAAGGAAGTGTATTTGACACCGGCTACAGTCCAGTTCTTTAAAATTTTTAAATATTTTATTTATTTTTTTACAGAGAGGAAGGGAGATGGATAGAGAGCTAGAAACATCCATGAGAGAGAAACATCAATCAGCTGCCTCCTGCACACCCCCACTGGGGGTTGTGCCCGCAACCAATGTACATGCCCTCGACCGGAATCAAACCTGGGACTTTTCAGTCCACAGTCCGATGCTCTATCCACTGAGCCAAACTGGTTTCGGCTCTTTTTAAATTTTTTTAAAAAAATATATTTTATGGATTTTTAAATTTTAAATTTCTTTTACAGAGAGGAAGGGAGAGGAGAGGGATAGAGAGTTAGAAACATCGATGAGAGAGGAACTTCGATCAGCTGCCTCCTGCACACCCCCCACTGGGGATGCACCCACAACCAAGGTACATGCCCTTGACCGGAATCGAACCTGGGACTGACCTTTCAGTCTGCAGGGGGAGGCTCTATCCACTGAGCCAAACCGTATGCACTTTATTGTCAGTTACTCAATCTGTGGCGTAGACCACGGCTGACTTTGGACCCTGAGGCTTCACTCACACATGCCTTGAGAACGCCTGTGTGCATTTCACTGGTCGAATTCAGCCAACGGGAAATCATTAGTGACTTCAGCAAATCAGATCCGTGTTACAGGGCCACCTATCAGGAAACAATGTTCAATAACTAGTCAGTGAGAATGAGGTGATCCATAATATGAAATAACTGAGGTTTCCTCATGGGAGTAACTTACAGTGCCTATTAAATCTGCTCATAAATTCTTAGGAAAACCTTGTTTCAATAAGGTGGTAAGGTGGATGTGGATCCTCACTGGTAATGGGATGAGAGACGGGAAAGCTTTCTGGGGCTTGGAGCTCTCCAGGCCAATTGACAGTAATCATCAGCATCAGTGTCATTAAATACTGCAATGTTAAAATGCCTGCTTTATTACAGCTCTTTTCGGTGTTGACCTCAGGAAATATTCTAGAGTTTAGAGCAGACACTGGCCCAAATACCGTGTTTACATGAGACCTTGAAGCACATCTTGCCGAAGTCATTCATTCATTCATTCATTCACTTAACTGTCTCATAAAAGTATTTTATTCAGTACCTCCAAGGTGGCAGGCACTGTTCCAAGTGCTTGATATCGAATGTTGAAGAAAGCAGGGTCTTTGCCCAATAGAAAATCTCTAGTGGAAGAGAGACAATGAACAGATTAATAGATTATATAATGACAGGTGGTACCCTGAAGAAAAATAAAGCAGGCTAAAGGAAGAGAAAGTGAGGGTCGATTGGGAAGGGTTGCTATTTTTAAAAAAGTGGGTCAAGATAGGCATTTGACAAAGTGATTCTTTATTTATTTTTAAAAAAATATATTTTATTGATCATTACAGAGAGGAAGAGAGAGGAATATAGAGCTAGAAACATCAATGAGAGAGAATCACCAGTCAGCTGCCTCCTGCACACTCCCTACCGAGGATGTGCCCACAACCAAGGTACATGCTCTTGACCGGAATTGAACCCAGGACCTGTCCATCCGCAGGCCAACGCTCTATTCATTGAGACAAACCGGTTTCGGCCAGAGTGACTCTTTAAACAGAGGTCTTTTGGATGAGGTCAGCTTTAAGAAGTGCATTCCCAGCGAAGAGGGAAGAAAAAGGCGGGCTTAGGGAAGGGAGCATGCTTGAAAGTTCCAGGAATAGTAAGCAGGCCAGTGTGGCAGGAGCCGGTGAGCCGAGAGGGTGGGAGGATGAGCTCAAAGGAGGCGGGAGGCGGATCACGCCGGGTTTGTAAGCCGTGGGAAACACTTTGGATTGTAACCTACAGCCGATGGGAAGTTATTGGGTGTTTTGAGCTCGAACTTGCATGGTTAGATTTGCCTTTTAGAAGGTATTTTTGAGTGTTGTGTGAGGACTGCAGTGCATCAGAGTGGAAGCATGGAGGCCAGGTGAGGGGACTGTTACAGTGGTCTGGGCAAGAGATGGTTCCTGGCTTGGACCAGGGAGGTAGCAGGGAAGTGACTGTGAGGACACATTTTACACATGGGACACACAAGGTTTGTTCAGCTGGATCAGTTGATAGGTTGAATGTGAGGCGTGTGAGAAAGAGGAGTCCAGGGAAAGTTAAGGATTTGCCGGTCTGAGTAGTTGGTTAAATGGAACTGGCACTTACTGAGAGGCTCTGTGGCCAGCCGTGGGTGGTCGGTCACAAGTGATTGTGTGTTTCCCTATCAGAATGTAAACCTTAGGAGTCTTAGCCTTCTCCCAAAGGTTATCGTTCATTCATTCATTCATTCTACTACCCTGTTTCCCCGAAAATAAGACAGTGTCTTATATTAATTTTTGCCCCCAAAGATGCACTAGGTCTTATTTTCAGGGGATGTCTTATTTTTCCATGAAGAAGAATACGGTACACATTTATTGTCAAATGGAAATAAAGGAAATGTGTTACCTGTACACGGTACGGTAGTACGGTAGTTGTCAACACAAACCAGACAAACTGCGAATCTTGGGGGCCTTATTTTCGGGGGGGATGCCTTATATTTCACTCAGAAGGAAACCTGTAAAGTAGGTCTTATTTTCAGAGGATGTCTTATTTTCGGGGAAACACGGTATTATGCCAGACACTAAAAGAGGCATTAAAAAAACAAGTGAGACTCAGGCTCTCTTTTGTGGGAGGCCCCATGGCAGTGAGGCAGAAAAACTAATTAATAACCTATGACAAGTGCATAGCTAAGGGGACTCTTTTAGGAATGTTCCCGGCTTTTCTGTGCAATTCCTTGGTGATGTAAGTTTGGAAAACTTTTTGTTTTTTTATGTTTCAGCGTGCCAAAATGAGAAAACATGGAAATATCTCTCTATACTAAATATTTTGTGACAGTTTTATGTGCAGTAAAGATATTTCTGCAAACCATGTTTTATGGATCTTTTTTTTATTCCATTGTGTACATTTGCCATCATTTATTTTCTTAGACCAATTTTTAGAAGTGGAATTGCTGATTCAAAGGGTATGCCCCTTTTTAGTCTTTTAATATGAACTTCCAAGTTTGTTTCTCCATAAAAGCTGTACTAGTTTTATACTCTCGTCATCATTTTATCAGAATGTTTATTTTAGGTGCAGATTTGGATATTGTTTTTTTTTTTTTTTTAAATCAAAACAGCCGAAACTGGTTGGGCTCAGTGGATGGAGCATCGGCCTGCAGACTCAAGGGTCCCAGGTTTGATTCCGGTCAAGGGCATGTACCTTGGTTGTGGGCACCCCCCAGTGGGGGGGTGTGCAGGAGGCAGCTGATCAATGTTTCTCTCTCATCGATGTTTCTAGCTCTCTATCCCACTCCCTTCCTCTCTGTAGAAAATCAATAAAATATATTTTAAAAAATCAAAACAAAACAATGTACTTTCTAGTGGGATTAAATGTATTTTATATTTTTAATATGTTTATTGGTGATTTGTGTGTTTTAATCTATTTTCCTATTGGCTATTCATCTTTAAAACAGATTTGTTAAATTTCTTGTTATTTAATTTTTTTAAACTTTCCACCTGTTAGTGATTATTTTGTCATATGTTTTAAGTTCTACATATTGAAATCTTACAAAGTTTTTTTCTTTTATGATTGTTTCTGTCTTTGGGATTATGCTTTGAAAGTAATCCCCTCTCTTCCAATTAAATAAATATTTACATGTATTTTATCCTTTTGATATTTTTATAGTTCCTTCCTTATATTTAAAAAAGGTTTAATTTTATACATTTTTATTGATTTCAGAGAAGACGAGAGAAAGAGAGAGAGAGAGAGAGAGAAACTTCAGTGAAGAGAAGGAATCATTGATTGGCTGCTGCCTGCATGCCACGTACTGGAGATTGAGCCCACAACCTGGTATGTGCCCTTGACCTAAATCAAGCCTGGACCCTTCAGTCTGCAGGCTGATGCTCTGCCCACTGATCCAAACTGTCTAGGGCTATATTTAAAATTTTAATCCATTTGAATTTTTTTAATCAGTTTTTTTACTCTGTGATTTGAATAATGTTTCTTTTGTCTACTGATATAAAAGACTAGTGGCCCAGTGCATGGATTAGGGCACACTGAAAGGAAATTAATTAGAAGAAATATTTTAATATTGCTATTTGTCCTTTCTCTATAATAGAAGTGTCAACCAAATTCACGATTGACAATGACAGGCTGAAACACATGTGTGTGATTTGCATCAGCCAGAGCTTTATATGCACCGTGCATGCTACGATGCCCACAACCACTTGTTTCCAGGCTGGGCTGGGCTGTGGGCTGCATTTTGCGTCATGGGGTCTTGGCAGCGTTGGCTGTAATTTGGTGGGCTATGGCTCTGGGGTGGTGATGGGGCCTGTGTCCCACTTTGGGGAAGCTGAGTGTTGCTTTATTGGCGCCAGGTTCATGGTACCGTATTTTTGTAAATGGCCAGTGTGTGTCACGGCAGTTTCTGCATTGAGCGACTGCCCCCTCATGGTCATTACGTGTATTAGCGACCGGTTGGATGGTCAGAGGGACTCTTTGCATATTAGCCTTTTATACATATATAGATTACTTTTATCATGCATGAAATTCACTGATATTATATCAATAATATACTGATATTATTTTCTTATTCTCTCAATCTATAAATTCTTTAAAAATAATTATAAATATTTAATACTTATTGTACAAAAAACTGATGCAGAAAAATATAAAATATAAGGAAGGGAGAAGGCCAATAAAAAAGCATACTATAAAGCAGAGGTAATCACTGTAAATTTTTTAATGTATATCTTTCCAGATTTTTCTAAGTATATTCAAAGAAATCCAATAATATAAAGATGAAATAAATCTTTAAGATAGTTTTGTAAGTAACTTCATCATTCAAAATATATGGTGAACATCTTTCTGTATCTTTGTATTTATAAATATGGGTCTAGAATAATTTTTAGTAACTGCATAGATTTTGATATAAAGATGTATTCTTAAAATCTTAAAAATAGAAGAAAAGATATACCGTAAATACTAGTGGCCCAGTGCATGAAATTCATGCACAGTGAGGGTGGGGTGTGTCCCTCAGCCCAGCCTGCACCCTATCCAATCTTGGATTCCCTTGGGGGATGTCTGACTACCGGACAGGGATTGGACCTAAACTGATAGTCAGATATCCCTCTCACAATCCGGGACCGCTGGCTCCTAACTGCTCACCTGCCTGTCTGCCTGATTGCTCCTAACCACTCTGCCTGCCAGTCTGATTGCCCCCAACTGCCCCCCTCCCACCACTGGCCTGATCGCCCTCAACTGCCCCCCACTGCTGGCCTGCTCATCCTCAACTGCCCCCCCTCTGCCAGCCTGATCACTCCCAACTGCCCTCCCCTTGTGGCCTGATCGCCCCTAACCGCCTCTGCCTCAGTTCCACCACCATGGCTTTGTCTGGAAAGATGGCTGGAAGGTCTTCACGTCTAATTAGCATATTACCCTTTTATTAGTATGGATAAACATATACTAAAAATAGTAGACACCAGACGCTTAGTACTTTTCTCTAAATTTTATCAGTACTTTAATTCTTCACATGTATTTGGGACAGATGGTCAGAGAAGCATATTTTTAGATGTGTAAATTTGTAAACTATAAACTATAAGGTTATAGCTCAGTAGCTACACATGTGACTAACAAGTTAGTTTGAATCATTCTGTCCAAGGAGCCAGCAGTCTGTCCTCGGAAGCCCTAATGTGCAGGTTATCACTCATCAACACATTTCAATAAAATATGTGCATCTGTAGATAAATGTATATTTTGGTATCGTCTGAGTATTCAAGAGGCAATTGCCATGTGAATATACTTTTAAAACATTTTATTTTAGTGAATTTCAAACAAATGTGAAAACAGTAGCTAAATGAACTCCCATTTTCCCATTACCTGGCTTCAAAAATGCATGACTAACTTTGTTTGTTCCCCCATCCACTATGCCCCACCTCCCTTATTTTGTTTGGTTTTGTGTGTTTTTTAATCCTCATCCAATTATATATTTATTGATTTTAGAGAGAGAAAGGGAGAGAGAGAAACATCGATGTGAGAAAGAAATAGGGATTGGTTGTCTCCCAAATGAGCCCCAGCCAGGGATTAAACTGGCGTTCCAGGCGTGTGGCCTGACCAGGAACCAAACCACACCCTGTGGTGTACCAGAGGTGCTCCTACCAACTGAGCCACCTGGCCAGGGCTCCCCACTGAGTTCTCACCACCCCACCCCCATCTCAGAGACAGCAACTACCGTGTTCCCCGAAAATAAGACATCCTCTGAAAATAAGACCTACTTACAGGTTTCCTTCTGAGTGAAATATAAGGCATCCCCCGAAAATAAGGCCCCCAGGCTCTGTCTCAGAATGAAAATTAATTTACCATAAACTGGTCGCTAGGGCGGCCCCGACTGGCGTCTAGCAACCAGTGACATTATGCAGAGTCCTGATGTCACTGCTGTGTGAATGGAGAGAAATCAGTGTGGAAACTTTGTGAAACCTAAACTGCAAGAAGTTGTGACTTGGGTGAAGAATTCATGGGAGAAAATCACTGACAGCTGCATTGCAAATGCACTGCGAGCAGGCTACCTTGACAAGAAGTACTCACTTAAAGGCAGTGCTATTGCTAAACATGAGAGATTTGGTCCACTGATTCTGAAAGAAATGGAGTCACGAGAAATTCACCAGGAAATTCAGGAATTGGATTGTTTTTTTTTTTTATAATATATTTTATTGATATTTCACAGAGAGGAAGGGAGAGAGATAGAGAGCTAGAAACGTCGATGAGAGAGAAACATTGACCAGCTGCCTCTTGCACACCCCCTACCGGGGATGTGCCCACAACCAATGTACATGCCCTTAACCGGAATCGAACCCGGGACCTTTCAGTCCGCACAGGAATTGGATTGTTATGATGACATTTCAGAAGATGATGACATGATTGTCACTGAATAAATGAGTAAATTCTTGATACTGTAGGATTCACAGTTTGTCTGGTTTGTGTTGACAACTACCGTATTACCGTACCGTATACAGGTAATAAATTTCCTTTATTTTCATTTAGCAATAAATGTGTACCATATTCTTCTTCTTGGAAAAATAAGACATCCCCTGAAATTAAGACCTAGCACATCTTTGGGAGCAAAAATTAATATAAGACACTCTTATTTTCGGGGAAACAGGGTATGGCTGTGGATCAGTTTACCTGCCCGTCCTTGCTCTGAGAGCAAGTGTGATTGGATCTTCTCTTCTGATCTTTCATAGCAGTCATGAATCTCTCTTCAGGCATCTATCCTAAACTTTTAAAAAATATATATATTTTATTGATTTTTTACAAAGAGGAAGGAATAGGGATAGAGAGTTTGAAACATCAATCAGAGAGAAACATTGATCAGCTGCCTCCTGCACACTCCCTACTGGGGATGTGCCCACAACCAAGGTACATGCATGCCCTTGACGAGAATCGAACCTGGTACCCTTGAGTCCGCAGGCCGACGCTCTATCCACTGAGCCAAAGTGATTAATGCATATCCTAAACTTTCATGAGTCTGGCCCTTAGGAGTGGGCCAAGAAAACTGCCTTGTTTCCTCTTTTAAATTCCCTCTTTAAATCCTCATTGGTCATAAAATAAGAAATTTCTTTACATTGTAACCCTTTTCACCTAGAGGTATTTGGTAAGCGCTATTTAGTAGTAAGCATTTTAGGAAAAGAAATATTAAGCTCACTAAAATGTTTTTAAAAAATATATTTTTATTGATTTCAGAGAGGAAGAGAGAGGAAGAGAGATAGAAACATCAATGATGAGGGGGAATCATTGATTGGCTGCCTCCTGCACGTTGGACCAAGCCTGCAACCCAGGCATGTGCCCTTGACTAGAATCGAACCTGGAACCTTTGGGTCCGTAGGCTAACACTCTATCCATTAAGCCAAAGCAGCTAGGGCTCACTAAAATGTTTTGATGACTCATGAGCTTGGGATCTCTTTTACCTATGTGCATCCTCTGAAGTAAGAATTGTAGCTGAAGCTCATATTTGACAATAGAGAAGCTGAGCCACATAATACCCCTGTGTAGCTGAAAGTAGCTTAGCTTCCCATGAACATTTTCTTTTTCTTTATTATATAGTACTCAGCACATGGAAAGTTATATGCATGTGTGTGTTTATGAATTTTAAAGTCTAATTTAAATGAATACCCACGTGCCTGCTATTCAGTCTTTGAGCCTGCACGTTCCCAGTACCATTGCAGTGACCTTGCGCCTCCCAGTCCCACCCCCAATATCCTGAATTATCATCCTCTTGCTTTTTACAAATTAAGGTTTTTACCAAATATCGGTGAATTGTAATAAATTGTTTAATGTTTCTTGTTTTTGAATAGGTGTTTTTTAAAACTAGGATCATTTGTTTTGGCCTGTGTCCAAGAACACAATATGTACATGCAATGATTATAAACTCTTCTTTTCTCCATTGAAGTAATTATGTCTGGGATAGAACCAGGCACTGGACTGAAGCAGAATTGGGGAGTAGAAGAGATATTCCTGGCCAAGGAGTCTATGAGTCTATATTGCAGATGTAGGTAGAGGTAGTTCAGAAGCGTCTACTTATGCTGTCATTTGCATGGTTGGGTGACACAGAGTTTGTTGATTTATAGTAAGTGTGGTAAATACCAATTATAAATAACTGACTCAGGCCCCACGCGGCCTGTTTATCTCCTGGTTCCCACTTGGCAGGTGGCACTGGGGTTGGGATTGTTGACAGCATTTGTGACATGGATGGCAGTGCCAGGGAAGGATGAGGCATGTGGCCTGGAGCCGGGTATGCTGGGTCTGCACCAATCCACCACTTAGTAGTCATTTGACCTGGAGCCTTGGAGTCCTAATAAAAGAGTGAGGGCAGTACCTGCCCCACAGGGTCCCCGGAAGTAACTCTCAGCTTCTGTTGTTGCATGATCACCTGGTGTAAAGGGCCAGTTTGTGCGGCGTGAGGTACAATCGTACGGTTGGAAGAATGCAGACCTTGGTGTTAGACTGAGTTGGTTTCGTCCCTGGATGGACCTCAGGAAAGTCACCCCACCTTTTTATTTTTTTTTTTTTCATACTTCTTCTTTTTTATTTTTTTAATATATTTTATTGATATCTTACAGAGAGGAAGGGAGAGAGATAGAGAGCTAGAAACGTCGATGAGAGAGAAACATCGACCAGCTGCCTCTTGCACGCCCCCTACCGGGGATGTGCCCGCAACCAATGTACATGCCCTTGACCGGAATCGAACCCGGGACCTTTCAGTCCGCAGACCGACGCTCTATCCACTGAGCCAATCCGGTTTCGGCCACCCCACCTTTTGGAGTGTTAGTGTCGTCCTCTGTGAAATGGCATATTACCCATGTTTGTTTTGGAAATAAGAGTGTGTGAGTGCCTGTCCCGGAGGCTGACAGTAAATGGTCAGCAAATGATACTGTTACTGTTTGTAGGGTTCATGGGGTTGCATAACAATTGGGTAACTTACGTGGGTCCTTGGTCATCAGATGCAACACTGAGCCACTGTTTGCTTTATTTACTTTTATTTTTTAAATATATTTTATTGATTTTTTACAGAGAGGAAGAGAGAGGGATAGAGAGTTAGAAACATCCATGAGAGAGAATCATCGATCAGCTGCCTCTTGCACACCCCCTGCTGGGGATGTGCCCGCAACCAAGGTGCATGCCCTTGACCAGAATCGAACCTGGGACCTTACAGTCTGCAGGCCGACGCTCTACCACTGAGCCAAACCGATTTCGGCGCCACTGTTTGCTTTAAATGGGACTCAGAATTTTATTTTTATTTTTTATTTTTTTATTTTTTTTATTTTTATTATTATTTTTTTTAAATATATTTTATTGATTTTTTTTTTTACAGAGAGGAAGAGAGAGGGATAGAGAGTTAGAAACACGGATGAGAGAGAATCATCAATCAGCTGCCTCTTGCACACCCCCTACTGGGGATGTGCCCGCAACCAAGGTACATGCCTTTGACTGGAATTGAACCCGGGACCTTTCAGTCCGCAGGCCGACGCTCTATCCACTGAGCCAAGCCAGTTTCGGCGGGACTCAGAATTTTAATATGAGCACAGGAGGTCAGAGCAACCTGGAACCAAATTAAGTGGGTTGCTTTTGCTTAGCATTCGGAATAGTTATTATATAAATGTAATTGAAGCCTCTGCTACCTTTACTTTAAGGACAATAGGATATTTTCTCTTAGTAAGAGAATTTCTTTGAAAGACTTCAGGTTTTTTGCAGCAATTTTGGGCTCACAGCAACACTGACTGGGAAATACAGACAGTTTCCATCACCCCCACACATGCACAGCCTTCCATTTCCAGCAGCCCCATCAGGGTTGGTACCTTTATTACTATCAATGAACCTACGGTGACACGGCATCGTTATCACTCAAAGGCTGTCCTTTACGTTAGCATTCACTCTTGGTGTTGTACGTCCTGGGTTCTGGCGGATGTATAATGATATGGACCCACCACCGCAGCACCATTCAGAGCCGTTTCACTCCCTGCTCTGCTCTGTTCACCCCTTTCTTCCCTTTAATCCCTGGCAACCGCTGATCCTTTCACTGTCTGTATAGTTTTGTCTTTTTTTTTAAAAAAAATATTTTTTAATTGATTTTTTACAGAGAGGAAGGAGAGAGATAGAGAGCTAGAAACGTCGATGAGAGAGAAACATCAACCAGCTGCCTCTTGCACACCCCCTACCGGGGATGTGCCCGCAACTAAGGTACATGCCCTTGACCGGAATCGAACCTGGGACCTTTCAGTCCTCAGACCGACGCTCTATCCACTGAGCCAAACCGGTTTAGGCTAGTTTTGTCTTTTTTAGAATGAAAGTGTGGTAAATACCAATTATAAATAACTGTGGTCTCAAACAGTATGTAGCCTTTTTAGATCGGCTTCTTTTAAATAAGAAAAACATTTTAACCTCTAAATTCTGTCTAGAAAAAAATATATTTGAGAAGATGGCCCCCTCGAACTCAACCTGCAGGTTCCTTCAAGGATCTGGGAGACAGGAAGGTGACTAGTGCCCTGAAAGCAGCCCTAAGGCTTAGCAGGTGGACATGTTGCAACGGCATTAGCCTTCACATCTTCCTTCTCACGATATTTTTAGCTGCATTGGGCCGAGTCCATAGTGTAGAGTTGTAAATAGGGCTGGGTGGGGACACATGGGCAGGCTAATAACTAGGTGACTCATCAAACCTGTGTCCTTAAGTCTTCATTCCCTGTTTGTTCATTCATTGGAGAGGCTAAGTCCTGTGTGTGGGGAAACGCAGAAAAGGAAACAAGTGGGCTGGCTCTGGTACACCTCATTGAGCAGAACAAAGCCAGACCTTAGAACAAAGCCAGTTTGGCCTGGCCAGTGTGGCTCAGCGGTTAAGCACTGATCTATGAACCAGGAGGTTTTTTTGTACGATTCCTGGTCAAGGCACATGCCAGGGTTTTGGGTTTGATCCCCAGTAGGGTACCGTATTTGCCGGCGTATAAGACGATTTTTTGGCCCTGAAAAAAAATACGTATTTGCTGGCCTATAAGACGACTGGGCGTATAAGACGACCCCCTAACATTTCCACTAAAAATACAGAGTTTGTTATATACTCGCCGTATAAGACTACCCCCCACTTGGAGGCATATTTTTCAAGGCCACAGGGTCGTCTTATATGCCGGCAAATATGTGTGGAAGGCAGTGATCAATGATTCTCTCTCATCCTTGAGGTTTCTATCTCTCTCTTTCCTGTCCTCTCTCTGAAATAAATAAAAACATATTTTTTTTAAAATTAAAAAATGTATCAGTTTGGTGATTCCTGGTTGTTAGTAAATCTCTTCAACTACTCCCTCCTCTAGTAGCTTATCAAAATACTAGAGGCCCGATGCATGAAATTCATGCACTGGAGGGGCGTCCCTCAGCTCAGCCTTTCCCCTTTCACAGTCTGAGAGCCCTCAGGGAATGTCCTCTGCGGGAGGCGACCAGCTGATGGGGGAAGGTGCCACCCCCATCACTCCGCTGCTGCTGCCACTGCCGGCCGCCGTGGTGTTTTCGTCAACACGGACTCCAGTCCCTTCACCATGGAAAAATGACAACTTTCTTTAGGCATTTTCAAGATGTCTCTGTCATAGGAGATGACATTTTTTTTCTTTTTTTCTTTTTATCCTCACCTGACGATATGTTTCCATTGATATTTAGAGAGTGTGAAAGAGAGAGGGAGAGACAGAAAGAAACATCAGTGTGAGAGGAACACTTCAGTTGGTTGCCTCCTGCATGAGGCCCCAGCCAGGGAGGAGCCTGCAACCTAGGTACCTGCCCTTGATCAGAATCGAACCTGGAGCCTGCGGTCCTCAGGCTGAGGCTCTGACCACTGAGTCAAATCGGCTAGGGCAGGGTATGACATTTCTTAGCCCCTCCTCCTGTAGCGGACCTTTGTTTTTTCCTTCAGGACTCAGGTGGGAAAACCCTAGATCACCTTATTGGATTATTATTACTCAAGTTACCAAGAACACTGTGAGTGGCATACAGGGAGCTTAGCCAATGAGCGGTCAGAAAAGGTGTTTCCTCTGCTACCTATGTCCACTCCGGCAGCCCCCTGTCTCTGCTCCAGCTTTCACCTGCTTGCGAGTCCTCCTCCTGATCGGTTGTGACTGTTACGGTGTCCCAGCTAATTTGCATATTCTCTCTCTCTCTCTCTTTATATATATATATATATATATATATATATATATATATATATATATACTTTTTTTTTCCTCATCAGGAGCACTTTCTGGTAGATACCTTTCTTTCCACCTCGATACACACCCAGTGACGCAGTGTCTCTTACAGGTTTGGGCTCTGGGCAGGTTCTCAGCTGGCCTTTGCTCACCTAACTTGGTCGTCCAGCCCTTACCTCTGTGGAACCTGACAAAGTCGGCTTTTCTGTCTCTATCTTGCAGTCCCTGAGGAAATCCCCCTGGGCCTGCCCCAGTCAGGGGAGAAGCCCTCCGGTCCACACTCTTTTCCCCGTGCAGCTGTGGGGATGTACGTAGAAGATGCCCCGAAAAGCTCTGCTAACCATTTTCCGTTCTGCCTCCTGTCCGGGAGCCCTCACCTGGGAGGTAAAGGGTGGAGAATGAGCAGGAGAAGAAGACCTAAGGATACTGAAAGAGAGGACTTGGGGCCGGACCCTCCGTTGGAACAGCATCGTGAACACCCAGCAGACTGGTCACCTGGTCACCTGGGCGGAGGTTGGCAGCCATTTTGAGCGAAGGGCAAAGGATTAGACTTCCTGAGCCATGCCATTGTAGCATGAGAGCTGCCATACACACTTGGTAAAGGAGTGGGCATGGCTGTTCTCCACTAAGGCTTTATTTTGTTGACGCATGTCCATTGTTACTTTGCTGGCCACACAGAGACAGGCAGTGAGCTGCGCTTGGCCTGTGGGTGGCTGACCCGGTCTGGGATAACCCAGGAAACCTGAAGTTTGATGGTATCTGTGCTTCCTGTGTGTTCTCTATAGAGACCCTTCTTGTGCTCACTCAGTAAAGCTGAGTGAAAAACAACTTTGGAAATGCTAAGTGAATGCAAGGAGTGGGAGTTTTGCTGACATTCGGGCAGTGGAGGAGAAACATCTGCCCGGGAGGCCAGCTGAGATGGCAGCAGCGATAAGCAAAGAGAGAATCACAGGGCAGGGAGGGGGTGATGGCTGCACCCCAGAAGGCCTGCCTTTCATTTGATGCTCTGAGCTTGGTTTTAACAAGGGAAGCCAGTCTTAATCTCTGCACATGTTGTTTGATAAAGAAACCATGTCATTTATATCTCAGAGCTCTTTCATTTCAGATATTTTGTTGAGCTTTAAAACACACACACACACACACACACACACACACACACACACACACATTTTAGTACTTTTAGTATGTGAATGCCATGTTCACTTTGTTTCTGAAATGGATGGAGCTGTAGCCTTGAGGATGAGATTTGCAGGCATGGGAAATGCTTGTATTCCTAAGCCAAGAGTTCATTCATTTTTAGGTGATAAAGTAGCTATTGTTAATTATTTATTTCATGTTTAATTAATTTATTTTTGCATATTTAATCATCTACCATAATTCTTATCCACAGGATCCTTACTACGGATTTAATGACCTTGACTACAGATGGATCTCCTTGGATAACTGGACCTATAGCAAGGAATTTCAGATCCCCTTTGACATTAGGTATGTGTGTGTATATGTCTATATCTATACACTGAATGGCCAGATTATTATGATCTCTGAACGCATAATAACCTGGCCACTCGTGTGTGTGTGTGTGTGTGTGTGTGTGTGTGTGTAAATTCGTGCATGGGTGGAGTCTGGCTAGCCTGGGGGGACATGGGAAGTTGGCCGGTCTGCCTGCTGGTCGAATTCTTGGTTTGCATATTAGCCTTTTATTATATAGGATATACACTGAGTGGCCAGATTATTATGCATTCAGAGATCATAATAATCTGGCCACTCAGTGTATATCTATATCTAATCTTTATTTATGTATTTCTTTATTATTTAAGCTTTTTTTTCTTTCCTTGTCTCTGCAATATCTCGTTGTTTTTAAAAAAATGTATTTTTATTAATTTCAGAGAGGAAGGGAGAGAGAGAGAAATATCATTGATCTGCTGCCTCCTGCACACCTCCAACAACATTATTCGAGGACCTGCTGTACTTGCTTTCTTCTAATTGTCAAATTAGATTTTATTGTGTGGATATACCACAGTTTATTCTATTCTGTCCCTCTTTAAGTTCTTGTTTCCTTCTTAAAGTCTTTCCTTATAACATAAACCCTAAAAGGACCGTGGTTTGTCCAACAAGACTGTTCTACAAAGTAGAAGACACAGAGTTTCCTCTTTGTTTTTAGGCTTGAATGCCAACCAGATCGCAGTCTTCTTAAATGTAGAGACTGAGTTTCCGGTGAGGCTTAGCAGAGTGCTGATCACATGATATTCACTCATAGATACCCGCTAGATGGTTAATGTGTTCTCTTAGATAGTGTCAGTGAAGTTCACAATTTGTGGAAACGTTTTGTGTCCATTATTTAATTTGGTTGTTAAAAGAACTTTCGTGAAGCTTTCTAGAGAAAAAGTTAGTGAATTTGGAAATTTAAATTGCTCTCATAGTTTTATGGTAATGGGAATATTATGGAAAAAGATAAGCACCACTCAATATAAAATGTATTAAACGAATACTTCTTGAAAATTTCAGTGGAAACTGATTATTAAGGATGTATGTTCTCTGTGAAATAATTCCTTTGGCTCTTAACTCATAAAAAAAAAGGACTTGTCTAAGTTAACGTTTTACACATCCTGTTTTAACCATCTTTTCTTTTTTTTTTCAGCCAATGGCAAAAAGTAATTTTGACTTTTTCGGGTGTGGATACAGTTTCAGAGGTCCTGTTCAATGATGTTCTTATTGGGAAGACAAACAACATGTTCAGAAAATACGTAAGTGCAAAGGAGCCCCACTTAGATGTGTTTGCTCATTGCTATTGTGAGTAGGGAAAGGTTAGTGTACGTTCGCCCAGGTAGGCTGCTACAAGCTTTTTTTTTTTTTTTTTTTTTTAAATATATTTTATTGATATTTTACAGAGAGGAAGGGAGAGAGACAGAGAGCTAGAAACGTTGATGATGAGAGAGAAACATCAACCAGCCGCTTCTTGCACACCCCACACCGGGGATGTGCCCGCAACCAAGGTACATGCCCTTGACCGGAATCGAACCCGGGACCTTTCAGTCCGCAGACCGACGCTCTACCACTGAGCCAAACCGGTTTCCGCTGCTACAAGCTTTTTGACGCACTGTGTAAGTTACCTTATTTCTCAGTTGACACATTTGGAGGCTGATGAAAACGCTGCAAACCCTATGGCGTCATTGTGAGGACTTAGTAAGCTCGCCGTAGGAGATGATTGGCGCAGGGCTTGAGGCCTGGGAAGTATTCAACAAAAGCGGTTCCCTTCTCCATTCCTTGGCGATCCAGCGCTTCATGGGAAGTGACCATTGACACCCCATTTTAAAAGAAAATGTTCCTTCCTTTCTGGAATAATGGCACTATGAGATCATATTCTGATTTCTCTTCCCTTCCAAGCGTAGACTTTTCTAAAACAAAAATAAGTTGTGACTTAGAGATGCATGCTATTTATAGCAAAAGAGTCAGGCTGTCGTGAAGCGTCTAGGAAATCCTTGACAGTTCAAGGCCATATGCAAAGAGCCAGTGCAGACATTACAGAGCTAAATATATTTTCTACGGGCCCTGTTCACCAGGACTATCATCTGTCAGTAAAAACAGAAGGAGAAACCTAGAAGTCCACGGTTCGGGCAGGAGAATGTACTCAGGTATAGCTCAAAGTCGGTCACTTGATGGACTATTTTGGAAAAGTGCTTTCTCCTTCAAAAAGGCTCACACTAAAGATTTCAGTTTTTATATGCATCTCTTCTTCCATCTTCCATACGACTATCTCTAAAATGTTACTACCCACGAGGCTGATTCCACATTTGTTCTTTCCTTTTAATTCAGAATTTTGATATTACCCATGTGGTCAAAGCCTTAAACTTCCTTGAGCTGCGTTTCCAGTCACCGGTGCTGTATGCGGCCCAGCAGAGCAGGGCTCACATTGACTACGAGGTGCCCCCAGACTGCCCTCCCAGCGTACAGAAGGGGGAATGCCATGTCAACTTCATTCGAAAGGTAATGGTCCTGCAAATGGATAGGAGACTTAATCTTAACCTTTCTTGCCCCTTAGTGGGATTTGGAAAGAAAAAAAAAAAAGGAACCAAAAGAGTATATGAATGTTTGTGTCAACATTTAGATTTATCAAACTCTTCACCAGACTGTAAAGGCTCATATTTATTAGTGATTCTTGTTACTAGGGAGCCTTCTGAAAATAATATATTTGTGTTTTTTTTTTAAAAAATATATATTTCTTTATTGATTTCAGAGGGGAAGGAAGAGGTAGAGAGAGATAGAAACATCACTGATAAGAGAGGGTCGTTGACTGGCTGCCTCATATAGCCCACAACCCAGGCATGTGCCCTTGGCCAGAATTGAACCTGTGACGCTCCAGTCTGCAGGCCGATGCTCTATCTACTGAGCCAAACTGGCTAGGGCAATATATTTGCTGACATGTTCTTGTATTTTACTGGTAGGTTCTAATAAAATATAAAAAAAAGATAACAAAAGTCATGAGAGGATTTTTCTCTGAGTCTGATGTCAGTCTAGATGACTTGGATTGATTCTAGTTTATGGTTGGATTAGTATGCTATGTGATATTTAGCTTTTTATTTTAAAAATTATTTCAATTGTGGTAAAATACATGTAACATAAAATTTACTGTCTTAACAATTTTTAAGTGTACAAAGCATATTCACACGGGTTTGAAATCAATCTCCAGAACTTGCTTCATAATGCAAAACTGAAACTCTATACTCATTCAAAAATAACTCCTTTCCCCCTTCTCCCAGCCCCTGACTCCCACCATTCTTTGTGTTTCTGTGGGTTTGACTCCTCTAGGTATCTCCTATAGACAGCATTTGTCTTATGACTTCCTTATTTCACTTACCATAATGTTCTCAAGGTTCATCCATGTTGTAGCATATGTCAGAATTTCCTTCCTTTTTAAAGCATGATGATATTCCATTGTATGCATGGACCACAGTTTGTTTATTCAGTGGTCTGTAAATAGACATTGCTTCCACCTGTGGGTATTTTGAATAATGTTACAATGTGCGGATATACAAATATCTCTTTTGAGACCCTGCTTTCAAGTTTTTTAAATCTATACCCAGAAGTGGGATTACTGCATTCCATGAGAATTCTACTTTAAATGTTTTGACTAAGTAGCATTTAATTTGAATGGCAAATATAATCACTGGTTTCAGGGTGAAGATACTAAGTGTATTTTTTTCAGCGGCTGGTTGACCAGAACCTCCATTAATAAATCCTGATTGGTTACAGTTAAGCAGCTCTCTGTAGGCTGGATAACATACATTCACTCCCATTTCCTTAAGACGCACGAAGGCCAAAATTATACCCCCATCTCTTTGACTTCGCCTACCTAGATTTGTGCCGATGGCCATGAGTTCACACGGCTGTGACTGGACAGTGTGTGCTTGAGCGGTCAGGCATCCCCTGGAACACCTGTGTACTTACACTTCTGCTCAAACACCAGCGTTTGTGTTCTGCCTTTGGCTTCCAATGGCACAGCAGTTTTAATCCTAGCGGTTGCGCTTTTCCTTCTCCTTTCCCATCTTTCACCTTCTCTCAAAATGAGGACTTCCTGGATCCTAACGTGAAAAGTTTACATGCTCTACCTATCCCTGTGGAGTACTTTCCCTCTACTCGCTGGTCACTTTGTGGCATTTAAACCACGCTTTCAAGTTAACCAAATAGAACAAAATCCTTCGTCACTGATACCAGGAACCAGACCCAGGTTTCTGCTCTCATAGTGCGTGGATCTAAACTTGGGGCAAATTTGCCAGCAAATGAGTTGCATCTTGGTGTTTCTGGCCAGGCTGACCTGATCTAGTGGGCAGAGGCCTGAATTGGAGACCAGGTCAGGCATTTTGGATCTGAATTCTGGCTTTACAAACCCGGAGGGATCTTAGGCAAGTCCATCATTTGTGTATGGAGCTAATCCCTTCTCTTCCCTCCTGATTGTTCTGAAGATACGCTGAAATGTTAATGTAGATGCACTTCCCATACTCTAAGGTGCTGTGTAGCTATTCCAATTGTGAGATTATTTATTTTGGAAACTTATTTCTGTAATTATAGACCTGTAAGTGTGTAACTGACAAAATGTCTCAGCTTAGTTTATACACTGAGTGGCCAGATTATTATGATCTCTGAACACATAATAATCTGGCCACTCCGTGTACATCCTATATAATAAAAGGCTAATATGCAAATTGTCCCCTCGACCAGGTGTTCGACCTGCAGGCAGGCCGGCCAACCGCCCATGTCTCTTCTATCTGGCCAGGCTGGCCGGACCCCACCAATGCACAAATTCATGCGCCGGGCCTGTGATATAAATATATACTGAGTGGCCAGATTATTATGCATTCAGAGATCGTAATAATCTGGCCACTCAGTGTATAAAGTTAATGGGACAGAGGTGGGGATGGATATAATGAGGATATGTTACTCTCCATCTATTCTTTGACCCATCTGCTTTCTCTGCACCAACGTAAGTCCCCTCTTATCTCTGCTCCCTTCTCTGACCAGCATGGACGGTGGAACCTATCACCTCACCTGCCCTCTTTGGAATATTCCACCCCATCCTTCTTGCTTTCCATCTACATCTCTGGCCATTCCTGCTAAGTCTCTTTATCCAGACAAGCTTCCTCTTACAAGTCTTACTCTTCAGTCTTCTCTCTGTTCCAGATACTTTTTTCCCCCCTTTTACTTTGTACCCTCTCTAGTCTATTTCATTGAATTTATCTTCATTTTTCCAATAACCCATCGAATTTCCAGTGGCTTACTTAAAAAAAATACTTTTATTGATTTCAGAGAAGAAGGGAGAGGAGAGAGATAGAAACATCAATGATGAGAGAGAACCATCGATCGGCTGCCTCCTGCATGCCCCACCCTGGGGATCGAGCCTGCCACCCAGGCATGTGCCGTGACTGGGAATTGAACCATAGGTCGTCGATGCTCAACCACTGAGCCATGCCGGCCCAGCTCCAGTGACTCTTACTATTGTATTTCCAGTCTGGACCTCTTCAATTCCAGCCCCGATATTCAGCTGTCTATGTGGCATCTTCCCTTGTCTGATTCATATGGACCCAAGGCTCAGAGTGCCCAGCACTGCCCTGGAGAGCTAAGCCCTTCTCCCACGGCACTCTGTCTTGCTGAATGGAATACCATACAGGACAGCTGCTCAGGCCAGAAACCTGGGAGTTATTTTTGATACCTCCCTCTCATTTCCCCCCTCTTTCAGTCCACAACTAAGTCTTTTTGATGATGCGAATGTTACTTAAAACTCTTCAGTGGCTCTCCATCTGCCCACGCTCCATTTCTACCGCCATGCTTGAGGGTCAGTGTGTTATCATTTCTTGCATGAACTATTGCCCAGTCACCTGATTCATATCCCTACAACCTCCTTTGCCTTCCTCCAGTTAACTTCCCACACGTCAGCCAGAATGTTCTTTTCAGACAAAAATTACAGCACTTTCCTTCTTAAAACTCTTCAACGGTTTTCTAGCCCCGGGCAGGTGGCTCAGTTGGTTGGAGTGTCACCTGCTCACCAAAAGTTTGCGGGTTCAATTCCCAGCTGAGGCGTCTATGGGAGGAGCCAATCAACGTTTATATCTCACATCCAATGTTTCTCTCTCGCTAAACACATCCTCAGGTGAGGATTAAAAACAACAACAAGGACAACTCTTCAACAACAAAAAAACTCTTCAACCTTTTCTCATTGCCTTTAGGCTACAGTCCAGAGCTCTTTAGCTATGTCTGCCCACAACCACTTTTCCAGTCTTCTCCCATCTCTCCCATTGTTCTCTCTTCATTTCCTGGAAGGTACCACACGCTCTTGCACGTGCTGTTACTCTTGAAGGGCACGTTTCACTTCCCTCTCCTCTCAGCTCACTGGACAAGTGGGACCCACCCTTCAAGTCTCCATATAAAAGTCGCAATTATTTAGGACATCTTGTCTTGATATCTCCTCCTCCCACTCGTTCCCTGTCGGTTTCCTTTGTATTTGTGATTATTTATTCAGAGCCTGAATTTCCTGCTGTATTGTGAACACTATAAGCAGAAGGACTGTGTCTGATTTGTACATCGGTGTACTCCCAGCCTAACTCATAGAAAGCATTTTACAAATTTTATTTTTGAATACATGTTATTTGGAGAGGTTTTATGACTTTAAGTGATTTGTAGCCCTTAGTGGTGAATAGTCAGCCATAGAAGCTATTGAATGTTTCTGCCTTCCTCTTCCTCCCTATTCCTAATAAAAAATTACACATCTGAATTTACGAATTCTCCAATAAATATCCCAGAGATGGGTTTCATTCTGAACATGAGAATCTGATATTTATGTGGTGAATTTAAACAGATAGGAATGCTATGAAGTGGTTTTAATTCTTTGTTCTTCCCTGTCTTGGAAACAAATTGACTTCTGTCTCTGATAAATACAGCACTTAGCAAATAATACTGAAATGAGAACAGTTTGGCCAAATCCCCAGGCAGTGATCAGAAGGATCTTAATATTTCCTCTGGGGCTTGTTCCTTTTTAAAAGCCGAACTCAATGTCTCACACATTGCAATTAATTGTCTTTTGAAAATAATTTTTTTTCTTTCAAAATTAGAAATAGAAATTAGTACTAGTTCACTTCTGGTGGGAATGCAGATTGGTGCAACCACTATGGAAAACAGTATTGAGTTGCCTCAAAAAATTAAAAATAGAACTTCTGTTTAACTTAGTGATTCTGTTTCTGGTAATATATCCTAAAAACCCAAAAAACACTAATTAGAAAAAAAATCTATGCAGCCCTATGTTAATAACAGTGTTATTTACAATGGCTAAAATTTGAAAACAGCCCAAGTGCCCATCTGTAGATGAACAGATAAAAAAGCTATGGGACATGTACACGATGGAATACTATGCAACTTTGAAAAAGAGGGACCTCTTACCCCGTGGGACTGCCTGGATGGGCCTGGAAAATATCATGCTAAGTGAAATAAGCCAACCTGAGAAAGATAAATATCACATGAATCACACACACACACACACACACACACACACACACACACTCCTAATTCTGTGCTCATCTCCCCAAATGTTGAGGACTTAACCTTCAGTGACTTTATTTTTTTATTTTTTATTTTTAATATATATTTTATTGATATTTTACAGAGAGGAAGGGAGAGAGATAGAGAGCTAGAAACGTCAATGAGAGAGAAACATCGACCAGCCGCCTCCTGCACACCCCACACCGGGGATGTGCCCGCAACCAATGTACATGCCCTTGACCGGAATCGAACCCGGGACCTTTCAGTCCGCAGACTGACGCTCTACCACTGAGCCAAACCGGTTTCGGCTCCTTCAGTGACTTTAAAGAGGCAACTGAGAAGTGAAGTGAGACCTTTCGAGGGTAGATCCTAATCCAATATGAATGGGGTCCTTACAAGAAGAGGGAATTGGGAGGCAGAGAGACACACTAGGGGTGTGTGCACGTGCATGGAAAAATGACGGTGTGAGGGCACCACGAGAAGGCACGGTTTGTGAGCCAGGAGAGAGACTCCGGAAGAAACCGTCCCTGCCAACACCTAGATCTTGGAGTTCCCAGCCTCTTGAGCTATAAGAAAAGAAATGTTCGTTGTTTAAGCCACCCAATCTATGCTGTTTTGTTATGGCAGCTCTAGCAAACATTTTTACTTTTATAATTTTTTTTTTTTTTACCTTTTTTACTTATTTTAAAAGGAAAGTTTTTTTTTAAAAAAAACAATGTTTAAGTTTTATGGTAATCAGAATTTCTCTCTTTCCCCCCCGTGCAATTACAGGAGCAGTGTTCCTTTAGCTGGGACTGGGGCCCTGCCTTTCCGACCCAGGGCATCTGGAAGGATGTCAGCATTAGAGCCTATAACATCTGCCACCTGAACTACTTCACGTCCACCCCTAAATACGGTAAGCTGAGAGACGTGGCTTCTGGCTTTACTTTTCCGAGCTTCTTTGGTGTTGCAAGAATCGGTTTTGCAGTTTGAAGGTAGTATATGGATTTACTTTTCAGAGACTTGTTTTTAAAAATGGTGTGATACGGCCGAAACCGGTTTGGCTCAGTGGTAGAGCGTCGGTCTGCGGACTGAAAGGTCCCGGGTTCAATTCTGGTCAAGGGCATGTACCTTGGTTGCGGGCACATCCCCGGGGGTAGGGGGTGTGCAAGAGGCAGCTGGTCGATGTTTCTCTCTCATTGACATTTCTAGCTCTCTATCTCTCTCCCTTTCTCTCTGTAAAATATCAATAAAATATATTTATTTAAAAAAATGGTGTGATAACTCTTTATTTTGAAAAAGTGAAAAACGTGTACAAACTGGGATTCGTCATAAACATTTACCCTCTAAAGCCGGCAGGTAGGCAGGCGGATACCTTTTAACCTGTCTTGGAAAGAAAGGAAGACAGAAGGCACGAAAGCGCGGTGAGCTCTCTCGTTTTCCTGAGCTGCTAAGTGTTCTTTCCGGGAAGAAGTGGGCCTGCTGGTTTTTGCTCCTGCCTGCCTCCTCCGCGGGCACCTTCAGAACGCCGCCGTGCCGAGGTCTTGGTTTGCTGGAAGTGTCCGTCTGACTGCCCGTCACTGCACCGTGTCTCCTCTGAAGACCATGGCACACACACCCCAGCCTTGTGAGGAGCTAAAAATAAACGGGAAGGCAGGCACGTTTTGTAAGACACAGTGTACTCCTTAGTCCGTTGAAGAAGCTGCTCACAAGAGAGAAGCATTGAATGAAAAAGCTCAGGAACCTCACAGACGTCAGGGAGTCAATTAGGAGCCGCTCAGATATTTGCTGACTGCTTTGCCCAGCACCCTGTTTGTCTGGCATGGGGAAGAAAGGATCTCACTCTCCCGTGTGGATTGGGCAGAGAGGGGAGACACACGCGATTACCAAACCAGACAGACTGTGTGTGGAACGGTCTTCTGGGACGGGAGCCCCCGCGGTTCAGAAAACCTGAGATCGGGGAGGATTTGAGAAGTGGGGGAGATCAGGGTGAATGAGGGTGCGTCTTCAATGCCAGCTGACGATGCTTGATGCCCAGTTAGTTCCGTGCCGGCCTAACGGGATGGCATCAGTAAGCAAGAATGTGGGGTGTCAGGACAGGAGTCCTGCTGTTTTTAGGTCCTGGCGAGTCTAGATTGCTATTCAGTCGAACCTGCTGTTCGGTGGAACCAAATCTGTGCCTTCTAAAGGCAGACATAGCCGAAACCGGGTTGGCTCAGTGGATAGAGCGTTGGCCTGTGGACCGCAAGGTCCCAGGTTCGATTCCCGTCAAGGGCATGTACCTTGGTGGCCGGCACATCCCCAGTGGGGGGCGTGCAGGAGGCGGCTGATCGATGTTTCTCTCTCATTGGTGTTTCTAACTCTCTATCCCTCTCTCTTCCTCTCTGTAAAAAAAATTAATAAAATATATTTTAAAAAAATAAAGGCAGAAATAGTTGATATTTAAGGAGGTCATTTGGTGCTGCTGGTATTTTTTAAAGTTAAAAAGGTATTAAAATGTCTCATTTAACGTGCACCTATAAATGTGGCTGTTTTAGCTCTCTAATGCTTCTCAAACTAGTCAGAGGTGTCACCTGAACTGAGTCAGGCTACTAAATTCAAATAATAGTTCATTCTTCCCCATCCCTACTCACAGTTTTTCTCAGTTTACAGGGTGGGGCAAAGGAGGTTTATAGTGGTGAGTACTCAAAACAGTTATTCTTGTATTATTATTTATTAATTACTAGAGGCCCGGTGCACAAAATTTGTGCACGGGAGTGTTTGGCCCTCAGCCCAGCCTGCACCCTCTTCAATCTGGTATCCCTCGAGGAATGTCCGACTGCCCGTTTAGGCCCGATCCTACCGGTAGGATCGAGCCTAAATGGGCAGTCGGACATTTCTCCCACAATCTAGGACTGCTGGCTCCCAACTGCTCGCTTGCCTGCCTTTCTGATTGCCCCTAACGGCTTCTGCCTGCCAGCCTGATCACCCCCTAACCACTCCCCTGCCAGCCTGATTGCCCCTAACTGCCCTTCCCTACAGGCCCAGTGGCCCCCAAATTCCCTCCTCTGCTGGCCTGGTCCCTCCCAACTGCCCTTCCCTGCTGGCCATCTTGTGGTGGCCATCTTGGGTCCACATGGGGGCAGCCAGCTTGTGTGTTGGAGTGACAGTCAATTTGCTTATTACTATTTTATTAGATAGGATAGAGGCCTGGTGCACAGGTGGGGGCCGGTTGGTTTGCCCTGAAGGGTGTCCCCGATCAGGGTGGGGGGTTCCCTTGGAGCATGGGGCAGCCTGGGTGAGGGGCCTGTGGTGGTTTGCAGGCCAGCACCCCTGGCAACCTAAGCAGAGGACCTGGTATCTGGGATTTGTTTATCTTCTGTAATTGAAACTTTGTAGCCTTGAGTGGAGGCCAGGGCCAGCCAGAGCTTGCGGAAAGCTTGGCTTCCTCCAATGCCAGGAAAACCCAAGCCTCCTGCTCGCTCCATGGTCACAGCCATCTTGGTTGGGTTTATTTGCATACTTGGTCCTAATTGGCTGGTGGGCATGGCTGGTGGTGTAGCAGAGATACGGTCAATTTGCATGCTTCTCTTTTATTAGTGTAGATGTATTATTTTCCATACTAACAACTGTAAACCACTTTTGTTCCACCCTGTGTATAATAAGGTCTAACTTAAGAAGGGGTCTGATTTTGTAAAAAAGTATTTATTTAATAATTTTGAAGTTTAATCAGTGTTTGAGGTGGTTAGCAAAAAGTACTGAGTTCCAGAGACCCTGATACCTGAAAAAATTTGAATAACATTATTTTAGTTTAATTAACATTTTAAAATATGAGGCTAAACATTTTTCCTGAATATGAGTCATTAGAGTTCAGTTTATTAGTCACTAGAGACTCAGTGAATTTTATTAGAATTAAATCAATTAATTTAAATGATGCTTAAAATTTAATTAGTCATATAATCAGTTTCCCCTAGCAACTATATTTTTAATGTTTTATGACTGCAGTTTATTTTGTACTTAATATAGAGAAAAATATGGTTCCTGTTCAAAAGATGTACCCTGTGCATAATAAGTACTGATTCTTTTATTTCTGATTAATTTTATAGATTTCAATTTAAAAAATTGAAGTATAAATTTATGAAAGCATTAGGAGGGGAACTTCCCTAGGAATTCTTTTGATTTTTTTATTCATCATTGAAATCAATAAAAAAATTTTAATTAAAAATATCTTTATTGTTGAAAGTATTACATAATCCTCCTTTCCCCCCATTAACCTCTTCCAGCCTGCCCTTCACCCCCATACACCCCCCAGCCCCTCACCACCCGATTGTCTGTGTCCATGTGTTATGCATATATGCATACAAGTTCATTGGTTGATCTCTTCCCACCCACCCTCCCCCACCTTCCCTCTGAGGTTCAACAGTCTATACATGCTTCTCAATAGAAATGTTTTAAAGTTGAAAAATAATAAAGAGATAAACTAATATGTGCTGGATACTTTTATGTATTTATTTGACACATACTTTGAAGCAGGCATTGTGAGAGTTACTAAAAATAAACAAAAATTAGTTCATAATAAAAACATATATTTAATTTTTATTTAAAATAAAATAAATTAATTTAAAAAATTTAGTGTGAAATGAGATTGGTCAAATTAATGCGTACACTAGCAATCTCTGGGGTATTAATATTATAGATAATTTGTAATTTTATTCTGCTCAGTTGTGTTTTCTAAATTTCCATATTGAGTTTATATTGTTTGTATAGTAAGGGAAAAGTAGCTAAAACAAACTAATCTATCTAGTAATTTCAGCCATCTCAATCTGAAGGGCTGAACTAACTTGACTCTGTGATATTTTATGCTTTTTCCCTGGTGAGGATAGAAAGAGCTAACATTTTTGCTTTTCCAAATGTTCTATTTAAATGTAAAATTAGTGAATTTACCCCTGATGACTAAATGGCCAACCATAATTTCCCAGTATAATTGTGTATAGTATGACAGAAAAATGTTAAACTTTTAAAAAATTAACTTGAAATTCCTGTGAATTATTTTTTTTTATGTGTGTGTACCTTTTCTGTATTCTTAATCCTTAGAAGTCATTACTGAACTTTAACATTTTTCAAGAGCCTGTGATCATTCAGTTGACTTTGTCTTAAGCTCAGCTTCTTAATGTCTTAAATAATGAAAACACATTTGTATTTGAAAAAAAAACAAAAACAAAACAAAAACTGAGTTCAAAGAAAAACAAGAATTACTTCTGTTATTTCTTAGCTCCATGGTCGGTAAATTGCAGCTTGCGAACCACATGCGGCTCTTTGGCCCCTTGGGTGTGGCTCTTCCACAAAATACCGCGGCCTGGGGGAGTCTATTTTGAAGAAGTGGCGTTAGAAGAAGTTTAAATTAAAAGAGATTTGGCTCTCAAAAGAAATTTCAATCGTTGTACTGTTGATATTTGACTCTGTTGACTAATGAGTTTGCCGACCACTGTCTTAGCTCTTGTCACTTTTCTAGGTGTTAAGAGTACTGATTCATTGATGTGACTTTTTTTTTTAAGACCTCATTAGAAAATATTTATTTGAATGATTCTTCCTTAGCTCTGAAATATTCTAATCAAGTTTTAAATAGCAGCAGCTGGTTTAGGGCACCTATGCTTTCAGTGTTGCAAACAGTGAAAGATTGACCCTGGGCATGGAAGCCCAGTGAGGTTCTATTGTTCTTTGCCCTTAGGGACAAGGGTGGGGTGGGGCAGGAGACTAACCCTAGCTGCTGGGGAAGGGAAAGGAAAGTCTGGACTGGACTTAAGTTTCTGAGGTGTGGTGGGAGGGGAGAGGAGAGAAGACAGCGGGTGTGAGGGGGTGGGGTGATGCCCCAGTTCTAGAGATTTGGACATTTACAAACAAATAATCTGACCAGAAATGCAGGCCCTGTGTGTAGTGGCAGTGGTGTTAGTGAAGGTGGTGAAGGTGGCGTGTGTATGAGAGAGAGAGAGAGAGAGAGAGAGAGAGAGAGAGAGAAAGAGATGAATTTATTGATCATTTTCTTTATGCTAGGTCTTTAATACTTGTTGTAATCTAATGTAAATTGTTTGCATTAGGCCCTAAAATTTATCAGGAAGGAATGATGATTGTCAAGTTTTATGAGATTTTCATAAGGTTACATAAACATATTCAGTCTAAATTCTATGTAATAAAGATGTAATATGACCGCATAATGACCAAATCATGGATCAGCAGGAGGGTGGGGCAGTGAGCTACAAGCAGTCAGCAGAAAGCTACAGGAGAGGGCAGGGCAGCAAGCTATGATGGGGAGCGGCAGGGCGTGGGGGCGGGGAGAGCTACAGGATGGCGGGACAGCTGGTGGAGAGCTACTGGAGGGCAGCAGTGAGCTACTGGTGCACGGATTCGTGTTCTGGGCTACTTGTATATAATAAACAAGAGGCCTGGTGCATGAAATTCGTGCACAGACAGGGTCCCTAGGCCTGGCTGGCCATCAGGGCTGATCTGTGGGGCGACAGGCAGGGTGATTGGGGCCCCTGCTCACACCCGCCTTGGCCTGGTGCTGCCCACTTACCCGCTCCACCATCCCACCACGGTCCCACTCTCGTCAGGGCCCACTGGGGCTGGCAGTGCCTCCACTGCTGTCCACTGCCAGCGCTGCGTGACCGATGCCTGCCATGTTCCATGCTGCCCCCTGGTGGTCAGAGCACATCTAAATCCTATATAAAAGTAAAAGGCTAATATGCAAATTTCCCCAGGAAATTTGCATATTAGCCTTTTATTTTTATATAGGACACTAGAGATCCCATGCATAAAATTTGTGCAAGAGTAGGCCTTCCTTCAGTCCCTGGCTGCTGGCACTGGCTTCCCTCTGGCACCCGGGACCTGGGCTTCCCTCAGGTACCCAGGACCCAGGTTTCCCTTAGAGAGGGAGGCCCGCCCACCTGCTGCAGCCCACCAGTCTGTGGCCTGAGCCTCTCTCTATGGGGCGATCGTGGAGCCCCCCTGATTGATCGCCCCACCGGCCGGTGGCCTGGGCCTCCCTCTTCGGGGTGATTATGGGGCAGTGGCCGGGCCCCGAACAATTGCATCGCACCCGCCGTGGCTGGCTTGGCGCCAGTGAGTGTCATAGCGTGGTCGTCTGGAAGGTCGTGCGGTCTAATTAGCATATTTTGCTTTTATTATTATAGATGTTCTGATGAAATGCTACGTTGTTTAATCTTTTGTTACCACAGTCAGACAATATAATATAGAGATGTTTTCAGCGTGTGAATCCTCCTCTTCAGCTGAGGACCTTTTTCTTTTTTTAAAAAAAATGTATATTTTATTGATTTTTTTTACAGAGAGGAAGAGAGAGGGATAGAGAGTTAGAAACATCGATGAGAAAGAGACATCGATCAGCTGCCTCCTGCACACCCCCTACTGGGCATGTGCCCGCAACCAAGGTACATGCCCTTGACCGGAATTGAACCCGGGACCCTTCAGTCTGCAGGCCAACGCTCTATCCACTGAGCTAAACCAGCTTCGGCAGCTGAGGACCTTTGAGCTGTGCTTGAACATCTCCCAGACACTACCTTCCCCGGCCTCTTCAAATTGACCTGCCGCCTCAGCCTAAAGCATCCCCACCCCCTGCTTCGAGACTGAGCCTTGAGTTGAAGGAGTGAGCCTGGCTCTCAGCTCTGCCCTGGCTGCACAATGGAAGCCTGTACGGAAAAGGTCAGAGCTGCCCTTTGCTCGCACCTCACTGCAGGGAACATAATACCACAAAGGAGCAGGGATTTGCCTGTCTTACTTAGTGCCTCGTTGGATGCATTCATTTTTCTTCCCTGCGTTCACTTTGAATCACTTTTTCATTCATCATTGTATTACTTTAAACTCATAAAAATGACACTGTTCACCTTTGAAAGTACCTTTAATGGGTAGGTAGGTTGCTTGAATAATCTCCCCCTCTGATTAGCTGCCTTGCTGCATAAATAGTATCCCCCCCGCCTCCCTCTGGAATTTACTGATTTATCTTTGTTTGTTTTTTTCGGGGGAGGATTTTGTTTTGTGTCTGTTTTGCCTGGTGGATTTCATCTGGGAGGGTTTCGTCCTGCTGAGCCGGCAAGGAGATCTTGACTGCTCAGTAAAGGAGGGGAAACAGCTGCGGACCTGCTTTTCCGGCCAATGCAAGCTGTTGGCGCTCCGAAAAGCAGCCGCTGAGGTCTGTGCTCTCGTTCCAGCAGGAGCCCAGGAACATCGCCTCCGTGGGCGGTTAAGCATTCTGCGGCTCGGTCCTTTCCGCTTGCTGTGTCACTGTTCCTCCCCGTGTGCAGGACTACCGTTTCACTCCGGCTTTTCATCACCCGTGAAAGGTGCAAGGAGAGAGCAGGCACGAGGAGGAGCTGTGAGCAGCTCTGCGGGGCGAGGCTAATCAAGGCAGCTGTCTCTGAAGAGCTTTTCGCCTCAGCGAGATGAAGCACGCGCCTTCTTTTTATCCTGCATAAGCAATCTTCCAGCGTTTGCAGGTCCATCCCAGGCTGACCTGAATGTTCTTCCACTTCTCTGCCAGTCCTTAAGCCCCAGATGCCATTTAAGAGTTTTTCTTCTTCCCTCTCTCCTCGCCTAGTACTTTTCCCATTTTTTGAAATGACCTTGTGTTCCACTTCTGGAGGGCTGGGGGGTATTCTTTTTTTTTTTTTTAAATATATTTTATTGATATTTTACAGAGAGGAAGGGAGAGAGATAGAGAGCTAAAAACGTTGATGAGAGAGAAACATCAACGAGCTGCCTCTTGCACACCCCCCACCGGGGATGTGCCCGCAACCAAGGTACACGCCTTTGACCGGAATCGAACCCGGGACCTTTCAGTCCGCAGACCGACGCTCTACCACTGAGCCAAACAGGTTTTGGCTGGGGGGTATTCTTAAAGAGAGATTGGATAGGAAGCTCTATTCTGGAAATGGGCCATCTCATTAACTAGCACATATGATTTAAAAAAAATAATTTTTAAACAAATATATTTTTTAAAAATTATTTTTAAATATATAAAAGAGAGGAAGGGAGAGGGAGAGAGATAGAAACGTCAACGATGAGAGAGAATCATTGATCAGCTGCTTCCTGCACACTCCCTACTGGGGATCAAGCCCACAAGTCGGGTTTGTCCTTGCCTACTGAGCCAAACCAGCTAGGGCAGGAAATAAGATTTTATGTAGTTTAACATTAGCAAGTAAGCAGATAAAACCAGGAAAATTATTGATTTTTGAAGACTCTAAATGTGCTCTGTGAACCTAAACGACTTAAATTCTCCATGGCTTCTGGAAGAAAGGGTTGAGCGCTTTTTGGAAGAAGAGGAGAGGGAAAAGTATGCTGGCATAGTGAATTAGATGATGACACAATAGGCTTGTGAATCTTCATATTGAGTTTTTAATTCCACAGCCTTAGTGTTTTCATTAGTGGCAGTGAAGGGAGGTGGCAGGAAGAGCTCCAGAGGAGTGCCGACTTACTTTAGAACTCTCCATGGGAGAAGACATGGAATGTTGCCAGCTCTTTGGGGAATGCACCCTTTGTCCAGATGCCCTTACAGGCTGCTCATTCTGCACTGCAAGCAAAGGGACCGGCTTGACCTTGATGGTTGCTGGTTGGTAGGAGGTGACTAGAGGGCAGACCCTGAATCATCAGGTGGAAATGAAAAGTGGATTTCAAATCAGTGTAATGAATGACCATCATAGTCAAGGCTAGCAAAAAGGGAAGCCTATTTTGTGAGGAAGAGGCTTTTTTCATAGATATTAAAGAAAGATTAGAATGATCTTTTTGGGGAAATATTCTAGAGTAAGGATCAGCAAACTTTTTAAAAAAGAATATTGATTTTTAGAGAAAGAGGAAGGGAGAGAGAGAAACATTGATGTCAAGCTGCCTCCTGCACAGTTCCCCACTGGGGATCGTGCCTGCAACCCAGGCATGTGCCCTGACCAGGGATTGAACCGGCAACCTTTCAGTGCACGGGACGACACCCAACCAACTGAGCCACACTGGCCAGGGCAGCAAACCTTTTCTGTAAGGTTTATATTATAATAATAGATATTTCAGGCTCTTTGGGACACATGGCCTTTGTTGCAACTACTCAACTCTGTCATTGGTGTGCCCAGGCCACCAGAGCCAACGTGTAAACAAATTAGCATGGCTGTGGTCTTAGCTTGCTGGGGTCGCCATACAAAGTACGAGGGACTGGAGGACTTCAGCAACAGAAGTGGGCTTCTCATAGTTCTGGAAGCTGGGAAGTCCAAGTTCAAGGTGCTGGCTGATTCAGTTTATGGTGAGGCTCTCTTTCTGGCTTGCAGATGGCCACCTTTCTCTCTCTGTCTTCACTTAGGGTGGGGTTGGGGGGCAGGTGGGGAGAGAAAGAGTTCTTTCTCTTCTTTTTTTTTTAAAAATATATTTTATTGATATTTTACAGAGAGGAAGGGAGAGAATAGAGAGTCAGAAACATCGATGAGAGAGAAACATCGACCAGCCGCCTCCTGCACACCCCCTACCGGGGATGTGCCCGCAACCAATGTACATGCCCTTGACCGGAATCGAACCTGGGACCCTTCAGTCCGCAGACCGACGCTCTACCACTGAGCCAAACCGGTTTCGGCTCTTCCTCTTCTTATAAAGCCATAATCCTATCAAATTAGGGTCCCACCCTAGTGACCTTATTAAACTTGTTTACCTTCTAAAGACCTCATCTCCAGATATCATATTGTGGGGGTCTCTGCTTATTATTTTTTTTGTGTGTGTGTGGAGGAACACAATTCAGTCCATAGCAGATGTGTCTTAATAAAATTTTATTTGTAAAACAAGAGGGGGGTCGGATTTGGCCCTTGGACCATCATTTGCCAGCCTATGGACCGGAGGGAACCAGACACCATGAAGAACACTGTGCTCTATCCACACAGGCACGTCTAGTTCAGAAGTTTTGTGACTCTGCTGTTATGGTTCAAGACTGAGCCAAATGACGTATTCGATGCCTAGCATAGCTTGGTATCATTAAAACAGATGTCCTGCTATGGGATACGACCCCCTCCCCAATGTCAAAATCCCGAGCACCACTGAGACATAGTTTTGGGAAATTATTTGGGTGAGATTGGCATAGCGCTGAGGCTGTGTACAGTCTTTAGTTTCTGACTGTCTTGGTTCACATCCAAGCTCTTGGGCAAGTTACTTAACTTCTCTGAGCCTCAGTTCTCTCATCTATTTATTGATGATAATAAAAGATTTACCTTATAGCGATGCTGTGATGCTTAAATAAGATAATACGAGTTGAGAGCCTAGTTCAAGGTAAGTACTTGGTAAATGTAACCTATTATTCTTTCTTAAAATAAGAGAATGCTATGATAGGGATCCAAAGGTCACGTAGCTGTCAAAGATTTAGGGATATTTTATTTTGTTTTTTAAAAAATATATTTTTGTTGATTTCAGAGAGGAAGGGAGAGGGAGAGAGAGATAAAAACATCAATGATGAAAGAGAATCATTGATCAGCTGCCTCCTGAACACCCCCCACTGGGGATCGAGATGGCAACCCAGGCATGTGCCCTTGACCAGAATCGAACATGGGATCATTCAGTCCGAAGGCTGATGCTCTATCCACTGAGTCAAACCAGTTAGGACAAGCATGTCAAACTCAAAGGCTAACATGGGGCAAATAAATAAGGTTTAAATTTATGTGGGCCACAAAAAAACCAAAAGCTTCAATTTTCATGGAAATATAGGTTTATTTTGATCGAGGTATGCTGGATACAAAGGGCTGAGATAAATGAGTAATCATTAACATAAAATAATAGAACATTTTAATAAAAATTAATATTTTTTAATTGAACATTCACTTACCAGACAACAACTGCACAAATTAATAAGTGCAGTGCAAATAAATCTATTTTTCTTGTTCTCCCAAAGCGAAACATTTCCTGTTGCGCACACCAAATAAGTCAGTATAAGACTAATGACGTCGCAATCGGCTGCTAAAATATTCGCTGCTAGTATTAGTGGAGGGAAATGGTGCGCCTGCGTGTAAGGTGGGTATGGGAAATGAATGCAACACGATTACAGTCATCAGTCATTAGCGAACATTGCAGTTCGTTATTAATCATTATGTATAACAGGATATTGTAAAAATTAAGTTACTAACTTTTTATTAAAATGTTTCTTACATACTGTTATATTGGTGGGCTGCAAAAATATTCGTTGTGGGCCACATGTAGCTGTGGGCCGTGAGTTTGACATGCTCGGGCTAGGGCGATTTAGGGATATTTTAGAAAATGAACAACTTTGGATCAGATTGGAGTGTGCGCTTCTGTTTAAAAACAATAAAAATGCCATGAAGGGAAAACTGAGAGACTTTGTATATACTTACTAGGAGAAAAGCATCTTTAACTAAAAAGTGTAAGTTGTCTTGATATATTTTGCTGTGTTTTAGGAAAACGTGGAGTCTGCCGGTGGGTAAGCTGCAAAACTGACTGGGCCAGAACAAACCTCACTCAAGGCTCAGTGACTTGTGTTTCTAAAAATGAATCAATAAGTAAAAATACTTCTTAAGTCCAGTATTAGGTTTTCTTCCGTGCGGATCAAATCCATCTATACTTCTGGCTGGTTGTGAGGTACAAGTGATCATCCTTAGAACACGTCTGATGTGGTTCTACATTCGGAAGGAATGCCAGTTGTAAAGCCTACAACTTGTGATGATGAAATTGGAAAGTTATCAGTCCCCTTGCTGTTTGTTGGAGAAGGGTCCCTGTGATATTTCTCAGCAGATAACCTTCTCCCATCTCTTCGTCAGTAAGAAAAACAGAAGCCACTTAATGGGCACTACCTTAATTTCTTGCCAGGAATCATACAAACTTCAGTGCATCAGCGCCTCCTTTCTGTGGCCGCAGAATGAGAACGTTCCTTGGTGGTTCTGACACCCTGCCCTGCCCATCCTGCCTTTTTGGGTATTTTTATCACTGCGTTCTCCTGTGTAACCTCAAAAACATGGGTCCCCTTTTCTACTTTGGCATTTAAAACCCCAAACTCACGCACACATCTAATCCTGGAGATATGAAACAAACTATGTAAATTAAGTGGGTGATGGAGCAAGGGGTTATATTGTCCATGCGTAACTTAAAACACGACTTCAAAACCCCCTTGTAACATGCTGCCCCATCCCCACACTCCACTCCCAAATTCCATTTCTTAGGCAATTGTCTCATCGTTTTCCCCATAACTTTCCCCTTCAGTCCCCTTCATCCTTGTTTCCTCCTTTTTTTCTTCTTTTTTTCTTTTCTTTTCTTTTTCCTTTTCCTTTTTCTTTTTCTTTTTCTTTTCCTTTTTCTTTTTCTTTTTCTTTTCCTTTTTCTTTTTTCTTTTCTTTTCCTCCTCTCCGTCCCTGGATTTCCCACGTGGCACTCTCCTTTTCGCAAAGGTAGAAATTTCATGTGTCTGCTTCTTCCATTGGCATGCTGGTACTATTGCTGTGCTGGGGCCCCTCCTGAGCAAATCTGAGAAGGCTATCCTTTCCGATGAAAAACCTTCAATGGCTTCCCCTTGATCTAGCGAGCCACAGTTTGCCGCTCTGTTGACTAATGAGTTTGCGGACCACTGGGATAGGGACGTAATCACAAGGAACAACAGCCGCCTGTAATTATTGGACTCGAAAGTCTAGTCAGTGTGAAGTCGCCAGGCTCCTCACAGGGCCCAGCAGAAGCCGAATCCTGCTCGCCTCCTAGGCGGTGCTGGTCTCCCCTCTCAGTGTCATGGTTGCCTAAGCTCCCGCTTCCACGGCTCTTTACACTTGGCGTTCGCCGTGCCCAGAATACGTGTTGTTTTCCTCCGAACGTATCCACTGCAGCATCCTGCTGGGCTCAGCTAGATACTGCTTTCTCCTAAAGGCCTTCCCCTCACCCTCTGTACGCCAGGTGTTCTTCCCTGTGACTGTTTTCTCAGAATAACCTGTTACTTCTCCCATCCTAGTGTTACCACACTTCCGTTAGACGGAGCACATGAGGGCCAGGATGGACTTGGCCCTCCATTTCATTCCCATCGTCCGGCAAAGTGCATGGCACATAGAAGGTTCTGCAGAAATACTCCTTGGATAGACAATCTACATTTGAAATACCGTATTTGCTGGTGTATAAGACGATTTTTTGGCCCTGAAAAATATGCCTCCAAGTGGGGGGTAGTCTTATACGGCGAGTATATAACAAACTCTGTATTTTGAGTGGAAATGTTAGGGGGTCGTCTTATACGCCCAGTCTCTTATACGCCGGCAAATACAGTATTTTTCAGGGCCAAAAAATCGTCTTATATGCCGGCAAATACGGTATATTTCTATTTTTTTAATGTTTGATTACTCCAAATACATCTAAGTTTATACCTTTTTTTTTAAAAAAAAATATGGCTTAGAACCCTCAGAATTTTTGCTTTATGGAAAGGAACACATATAGACCAACCTGGGAAAATTTATGCTGTCTTTTCATTCGCAATTTTCTATGTGTGTCCTATTTAGACATTTAAAAAATATATACTTTGTTGATTTTACACAGAGAGGATTTGAGAGGTATAGAAAGTTAGAAATGTCAATGAGAGAGAAACATCAACCAGCAGCCCCTTGCACACCCCCCATTGGGGATGTGCCTGCAACCAAGGTACGTGCCCTTGACCAGAATTGAACCCGGGACCTTTCTGTCCGCAGGCCGACGCTCTATCCACTGAGCCAAACCGGTTTCAGCCTATTTATACGTTCTTTTTTTTTTTGTTTTTTTTTTTTATGGCTTAGGATTAGCCTCACCCTGCAGAGCTGCTCGCAGCTCCTCCTCCTGCCTGCTCTCTCCTTGCATCTTTAATATTTTTAGAGTAGAGTATGTGTAAAATGTATACTTTTTAGTTATTCTTCTCTAGAATAGAGGGTTAAACTAAATGTTAAAAGAGAATGTCCACTGAACTTCTGTGCCATGGCAGCATTTGTGGAGCACTTACTGTTTTAGGGGCTGCTTTGGTCTTGTCTTCAGTGAACCCTAAGGAGTGCAGGGATAATGCTTAGCATATATTTAAAAAATACATTTGATTGATTTTTTTTTTTACAGAGAGGAAGGAAGAGGGATAGAAATAGAGAGCTAGAAACATCGATGAGAGAGAAACATCCATCAGCTGCCTCCTGCACCCCCCTCCCCCCACTGGGGATGTGCCTGCAACTAAGATACATGCGCTTGACTGGAATCGAACCTGGGGACCTTTCAGTCCGCAGACCGATGCTCTATCCACTGAGCCAAACCTGTTTCGGCAAGCATATTTTATCTATATCTATATCTATATCTATATCTATATCTATATCTATATCTATATCTATATCTATATAATATATATCTATATATATATCTATATATACATTCTTTTCTTTTCTTTTTCTTTTTATGCCTTAGACAACCATGCCCAGCAGTGGAAACTCAAAATAGAGTCTTCTTTTGATGTTGTCAGCTCAAAGCCAGTCCCTGGTCATGTGATCATAGAAATACCTAAATTGCAAACCAAACGGACATACAGCGTGAAACTTCAGCCTGGGAAAAGGATTATTACGTTCTTTGTGAAAATCAACAAGGTGAATGATGGTGCTTCCTGAGAAGCATGAGCTAAAAAGCAGTATTATTCAAAAGGAATGGTTAGAAAGAAGGGTCTGAGTTAAAGAAAAATGTACTTTTTTACTTTTCTCCTTTACTTTTAACCTCTCATATGTTTTGTTTATGTGCAAACTATGGAATGATTTCCCCAGATTTTAAGATCTAGAAATGGAAAATATGTGCTAAACTTGGCATTCTTTTTTTTTTCTCCAAAAAATCAGGTGTGTTGTATTTTAATTTTTTGCATTATTCTAAATCCAAAGTACATTGTAAGCATTATATTTAAATATAGTGATTATTTTTTTGTAATTGTAAATTATTTTGAGTATTTGTGCTTGTTTTACCTGCAGAATTCTAACTCTGTGATCTTTCATGGGTAGATGTAGGCTAGATTTTACCTTTTCTTTTTCCTTTTTAAAAATTCCTCTAATCATTATGAATAGAAGAGGAGAGAGCAAATCAGCATTCAGTAACTCTTCAGATAAAGTAAGAACTCAAAACAATTTCTAGTTTTGTGCTGAAAACAAGAGTCAGTCCAATTCTAAATGTTAAATTAAAAATGTAGAATAAATGTAAGCTTGAGTGATAGAAATGGGAAGAGTTGTTTACTGAATTTCCACGTTGTCCTGTGATTTTTTTTTTTAAATTCCCTTTCCCTTTTGGCATACTAACCCATGTAACACTCCTAACATGGTGATTTGTAACTATCACCTAGGTCAGTGTTTCCCAAACTTTTGACATATGTGTACCACTCCTATAATTTTCATAACACTGAGTACCCCTCGTCAAAGAAAAGAGGATGTTTTTAATAACAATCAAAATATATTTCTTTTTTCTTTTTTGGTATATACACAAAATAATAATAAACGAAAAATAAAATTATTCATAATAAAATATAAATAAAAGTTATATTATAAATAACATTTATTTGCACACCAGACCATCTCACGCTTCACAAGACTGTCATCTTGACTTGACTCATGAGAACGTAGAATTAGGCACAGCTAAGCATGGTGCAACGCGTACCCTCACCAAACTCTTCCCGTACCCCTGGGGATACGCGTACCACCCTTTGGGAAACACTGACCTAGGTATTGATATAATTCAGCCTATTATAGGGAGGGAGATTTATATTGTTTAGAATCTAGAATTTCTATGAGAAATAGATACAAATGCTCTGAATCAGTACATTATTTTGCCAAAAATATGCTACAGATAATTTAGAATGACTTCTATTTTTTCTCAAAAGAAAATTACTGTGGAAACTTGGTGGCCTCATGGACATGGAAACCAGACAGGGTACAACATGACGGCTCTTTTTAAACTGAATAGAGGCTTCACAATTAAAAAATCAGCTAAGGTAAGCAAATATTTGAAATGTTTTTTGTGAATAAAGTTTATTTATTATTCAAATAACAGTATGGATCTTGGTAGGAAAAGAGGAAACCAATAAAATTCCTGTAACTCCACCACCTAGAGATAATCACAATTAATAACTATAGACATTCAAATGCATGTGTGTGTGTGTGTGTGTGTGTGTGTGTGTGTATCTGTGTGTATAGTAAGTCCTTGCTAACATCATCAAGTTATGTGACTTAAGTGAAATAATGTATAATGAATCCATTTTTTCCCTAGGCTAATTGATAAAAACAGGAGTTAAATTCCTATGACATTTAAGAGTGAAATGAGGTTGAACAAAATGATGTCATTTGAGGACTTATTATATTTACTAGGGGCCCGGTGCACGAAGATTCAGCCCGACTTGTACCCTCTCCAATCTGGGAGCCCTCTCCAATATGGGAGTTTCTGTCTGCCTTTGCAGTCATATGTGCGAATTGTCTGAGACCCCAACCCAGTCTGGTTTGGTGCTCACAGAATAATAGAGGTCTTGTTTTTTTCCTTTGCTCCATTAGTGGAGATTTCCTAGAAGTTGCAGAATATCTTTCCTTTAATTTTTCCTCAACACGGTGACTTGACTTATGTCTCTCACCTTTGCTTTCTCTTCATCCCCCACCCACAACAGTAACTTGCTCTAGTGTCTAGGAGATCCCGCAATGCATCTACCACCTGAACTACAATTCACAGCATTCCTGGTGTCCCCACATTCTTGGTTTCTGCTTCTAGTTTAGGGGCCGCACAAACAAAAAGGACTATGAACTCCTGTCACCCCCAGGCCGGGCTGACAGAACCGGATACTCGAGTGGCATTCCCGGGATCCTAGCTGCTTGGCCACAGGCTCGAAGTGGGCGGGGTCTTGGGGATACCAACCCTGCCCCCAGCTGCTTGACACCTGAGTACCTCCACAGGCCCACCTCCTTTGTCAGGTTAATTTGCATACTCGCTCCTTATTGGCTGTGGGGCATCACAGAGATATGGTCAATTTGCATATTTGTCTATTATTAGTGTAGATATTATTAAATGAATTGGATTTCACACATTAATTGTTGTTTTTAAATATAATTTATTTAATTATAAACATATAATTTAATTTTAAAAAGTAATTAAAACATTTTTTTCCAGTAGAAATTGACATATACTATTACATTAGTTTCAGGTGTACAACATATTGACTAGACATTTATATAGTAACCTAGGAAGTGATCACCTGGATCAGTCTAGCATCCTATATAGTAAAGAGGAAATGTGCTAATTGACCTTCATGCCGTGCCCATAGCCAATAAGGAGGGAATATGCAAATTGACTGCCCTGCCCTCAAAGATGGTGGTGTCCACAGCCACAAGATGGCAGTAGGCGTATGGCAAGGCTGGGCCTGCCCCCAGGTGGGCCTGGCCACTCCGTGCGCCTGCCTCCAGAGTACCCCAGTCCCCTCAGCCCCCCAGCCGCCCAGGCCTGGCCCAAGGCACAGGCAAGCCTCAATGGTGGCTGCCCAGGCACCTAGGGCCACCCGAGGCTCAGGTAACAGGGCTACCAGAGGCTTGCACTGCTGGCAGTGGCAGCAGCACAGATGTGATGGGGTGTCCCTTTCCTCTGATTGCTGGGTCACCTCCTGCCCCTGAGGGCTCCCGGACTGTGAGAGGGGGCAGGCTGGGCTGAGGGACCGAACCCCCTCCAGGATGAATTTTCATGCACTGGGCCTCTAGTTATTATACTTATAAATATTTTTCTACTGTGTTTTAAAATTACTTTATATCAAAGTAATACATCTATAAAATGTTAAAACTCAAATATTACTAGAAGTTTTATGTGAAAAATAGAATCCTTTGCCCAGCCCTTCCTATTCCTATTTCTTACTCCTCAGAATTAATACTTGTAAACTTTTGCTCTTGCTTGTTTACCTATATTTTCCCAAATAATGTGCTTTTACTGGTGTTTTATAATTTTTCAGCTTTGTATATTACCTGTTGGTTTCTAACCTAGCGGAGGAGGCTATAGCTCTCTTACATGATTCTGTGATGACCCCTGCTTGGCTCACGACTACATATTTGCCTTCCTCTGCCCTCCTAAAGTATTTTTGTTAACTCAGTATTCAGTGTTTACACTATTATATTATGGAAATATTGTTCAAAGCTGAACCTCATGGTGTACTAAAATTGTTTTTCCTTTCTTGTGCAACTTTCTGTTTGCCTTAGAGTTAATAATTACCTCATGTTTCTTTGTTTTCTGTTTACTTTCCTCTCAGTCATATACAAGCACTCTTATATATTTGAATACCTTTTAAATAAATATAGTCATATTCATTAGGTAATCTATCCCCACTGTTTATTATTTCTGTTGTTATTCTTTTAATTTTTGTTACTTTTCGAAGCACTCCTAGAGCCATTTTCTCATTTCCCTGATCTTGCTCGGTTACTCTTTGGACCTTCTGCTTAACTGTTGTCCCGGAACTTCCTTTTATTATCATTCTAGGAATCACCTTCACCTGCCTTCTAGGTATTTTAGGTATTTCTCTCATCTTTTTTCTGGATTAATTATGGAACCCTTTTTGTTAAACCCACACTTCTTATTTTCTTTTTTGACTTTACACTTTTGGGGAAACACTTTTTTCAATAGATTCCTGAGGGTGGATGTGTGGGAAATGACATTTTGAAAACTTGTAAATATGCAAATATGAGAAATTTATCTTCACAGTACTTGATAGTTGGTTGTGCTTATTAGAAGGCTAAGTTGGAAATCTTTTTCCCCCCCAAATTTTTGAAGTCATTGCTTAATTATCTTTGAGCTTTTAGTATTTTTGTTTTGAACTGTACTTACATTTTTATTTCTGCTCTCTTATGTAGAACTGTTTTTGTTTGCTTCTAGAAGTTTTTAGGATTTCTTTATCTCTGATAATCTAAAATTTGAAACTTTGAAAATGAGTATATTTTTATTGTCACGCTAGTCATTTTGTGAGCTCTTCTGATGTAGAAACTCAATCTGGAAATTATCTTGTATATATTTTTTTTTTTTTACAATTTTTCATTTGTTATCTTTGTTGTGTTTTTCTGGTACAATTGTTTTTTTTTTTTTTTTGTTTTGTTTTTTAATTCCTATTGCCTTTTTTTTTTTCTTTTTTTTTTCTTTTTTTTTTTTCTTTTTTTTTTTTAAATCTTTATTGCTCAGATTATTACAATTGTTTCTCCTTTTTCTCCCCCATAGCTCCCTTCCACCTGATTCCCACCCCACCCTCTGCCCTTACCCCCTCCCCCCACTATTGTCCTCATCCATAGGTTATACAATTTTAATCCAGTCTCTTTCTGTACCCCACACCCTTTCACCCTGATAATTATCTATCCACTCCCTTTCTTTGCCCCTAATTCTATTATATTCACCAGTTTATTCTATTCCTGAGATTTTTAATTCACTTGACCTTCTTCCTCTTCTTAAGTAATACCTTTCAGCATTTCATATAATACTGGTTTGGTGGTGATGAACTCCTTTAGCTTTTTCTTATCTGTGAAGCTCTTTACCTGCCCTTCAATTCTGAATGATAACTTTGCTGGATACAGTAATCTTGGTTGTAGGTTCTCCTTATTCATCACTTTGAATATTTCTTGCCACTCCCTTCTGGCCTGCATGGTTTCTGTTGAGAAATCAGCTGATAGTCGTATGGGTGCTCCCTTATAGGTAACCAACTGCTTTTCTCTTGCTGCTTGTAAGATCCTCTTTTTGTCTTTTACCCTTGGCATATTGATGATGATGTGTCGAGAAGAATTTTTCTTTGGATTCCTCTTGTTTGGGGTTCTGTAGGCTTCCTGTACTTGTAAGTCTATTTCTTTCACCAGGTGAGGGAAGTTTTCTGATATTATTTCTTCAAATATGTTTTCAGTATTTTGCACTCCCTCTTCTTCTGGCACCCCCATAATTCTGATGTTGGTGCGCTTGCAGTTGTCCCAGAGGCTCCTTACACTATCTTCAACTTTCTGGATCCTCTTTTCTTCTTCCTTCTCCAGCGGAGTGTCTTTTGGCTCTTTGACCTGATTCTTGTGTTCTTCCATTCTGCTGTTGGATCTCTGCATAATATTTTCCAATTTAGTCAGTTTATCTATACTTTTTAGTTGGGTCTCATGAAATTTATCGAGCTTTTCTAGGATATTGTTGCATAACCTTAGAACCGTAGTTCTGAACTCTATATCCTCCATCTCTTTTGTTTGAGATCTATTTCCTTGTCTCGGCATTATCACTATTTTTCAGAGTTGGTAGGATGGCTTTGTGTGTTTGGTGTCCTATATAGCACAGTGGATCAGCCTCCTCAGTTACCTGAGGTAGACACTCTTGGTGATCCCCTTTGTGGACTGCGTGCACAGCTTTGTTGTAGCTAAGTCTCTATTGTTGTGAATTGACCTTCAGGCCAATTGGATGTGGGTATCAGCTGTGTCTACTCTGGGATAACTTCTGTATTGGAGACAGTCTTATAGGATCAGACTTGAAAAACTGCAGAAACCTCTGCTCAGCTTGGATGGGGTGGAGTCTCAGGGCTGAACTGACAGTCTTGGCTTCTGCCCTGCCCTTGTGCACTCGCCTGAGTTTCCGCCTGACCGGCCCAGTTTCCCCCAGCAAGAGCGTGGGTGCCACAGGGGCTCACCCGGACTTGGTCTCTGTAGTCTGGAGCTTCTGACTCCTTCCGCTACAGAGAGGCCGCCATCTTGAACATAGAGGCAGCAGCAGCCTCCGTGGTCAGACCTGGAGCTTCTGACTCCTTCCGCTACGGAGAGGCCGCCACCTTGCACAGAGAGGCAGCGGTAGCCTCCGTGGTCAGACCTGGAGCTTCTGACTCCTTCCGCTACAGAGAGGCCGCCACCTTGTACATAGAGGCAGCGGCAGCCTCGTGGTCAGACCTGGAGCTTCTGACTCCTTCCACTACGGAGGGGCGACCTCAGCGCGTACTTGCTCGTGCGCGCGAGTCTGTAGACCCTGCAGACTGCGACTGCGGCTCCCGGTCCCCGGTCTCTGAGTCTCTGAGTCTCTGGGTGTCTTTCTCTACAGTCCAGACGCCACCCGTATGAGCCTGGGACCACGGGATTTCAGCCGGGGCTGGGGTTCAGTACAGTCCGAAAGGGTTCCGTGCAATCGGGGATTCCTCCCCTCCCACCGCCAGGCAGGTATTCGGCGGCCGCGTGAGCGAGCGTCTCCCTACCTCAGTGCTTTTCGGCTCCCAGTCCGATCCGTGAGCCTCTCTCTTTCTTTCTAGTTGTAGCTATTCCACTCCGCCAGCTTTCCTGACGTTTTGGTGAAGTCCTTTTTGATTTTAGTTGTTTTTTTAATTAAATTGTTGATGAGGCGGCAGCTTAGGAGACTGCCTAGGCCGCCATCTTGGATGTTCCCCTGGTACAATTGTTAATCATAGAATGGATCTCCTGGACTGAACAATATTGTTAGATTTTTCTAATATAGTTCATCTCACTTTTTTAAGTCTATCCTTTGGGAGAGTTACTTGATTTCATATTCAGTTTTTAAAATTAGACATTTTATTTTTATCACTTAAATTTTTTCTCAAGAGTTTTAAATTTTACTTTAAAAATTGTATCCTGTTTGTATTTTATGGTTGTACTATATTCTCATTTCTCTTACAATGTTAATGATTAGTAGTATTTTTGCAGTTTTTGCTGCATCTCCCCCTCGCCCCCTTAAATTCCTAATTAGTTCTTCTATTTATTTTGGTATCATTTTCCTCACTTGAAACTTTTCTTAAACATTCAGTTGTCCTTGGTGTCCATCCATTCTGAAGAGTAAGGCACAGAATCGCAGATGAAAAGCCCTATATGAGCTTCAGTGTTAGGTATCCAGGTGGAAACCAACTTTATCATGGGGTGATGCCCACATGCCAGTTGCTATAGATTGTGTGTGTGTGTGTGTGTGTGTGTGTGTGTGTGTGTGTGTTTGTGTGTCTGTGTGTGTGTGTTTGCTTAGCTTTGTCAATGAGGACATTCTCCAGTCTCTTGCCTGTGGAGCGTAAGACTGGTCGTTACCATTCAGGGAGTCCAGTGGCAGCAGGGGATTGAAGTTCTTGCCATGGACCGTAGAGTTTCCTCTTGCGGTGGGCTCCCCATCCTCAGCCTCTCTGATTAGGAAGGCAAAATAATAGTGAGCTTCAGAATCCCTTCTTCAAAACAATGTACTTGAGTTCTGCTTTTAGAATAGAACATCTTTAAGGCCATTGCACATGACATGTCCTCTGGTGATTCTCTCCAAGTGCCTCTAGAGAAGGACCTGCCTTCCTTCCCACAGCGCCCCTCCCCCACCAGTCAGGACAGACATTAAAAAACAAACAAACAGTAAAACATTTACTCCTGAAGACACAGCCACTTGTTTTGCTTCCATATCTATGAATAAAGCTTATGATAACCTCAGCCAGAGAATAATGAAAGGAGCATTTCCACTTTAGTCTAAAGAAAATACTGGCTCCCACCTGGTTTGGGATAGAGCAGGAAGGATTGGGAAGAACAGCATTTTGGTATTTAGTATAGGTTACCTCTTTAGTTCTTTGAGTTCCATTATCTTATGTGTAAAACGGGACAGTAAAGCTGAGGTAACTTGGATGGTATAAAATGAGCAGTATTCCTAGATTTCCTCCTCCCTTGGACATCAGCCTTTGGTGCCTGTGATTGGCTCGGGTTGTACCCTGGCGTCACCCCTCACATTTTGTGTTACCTCTCCCCTGGCTCAGAGACCATGCTGAGTTGGGTGATATACCCGTCAGGAGTTCATTTTCTATTTTCCCTTTTTTTAAATCATGCCTTTATGTGAGTGTGTGCCCATACAATTTATAGGCAGAATGTTGTAGAGCTGCCTAAGGAGTCTAAACATCCACTCTTTTTTTCCTTTAAACATTCACTCTTATTCTAACTCTTTTGGTCAAAGACCTGAGCTCTCTCACATGTTGAGTCTATTGTCTGTCACCATGAAAGTGTAAAAATGGATGAGTCATTCCAACTTACCGCAGAGAAAGAAGGGGAACTTCTGTGGTTTTTTGTTTGTTTGTGGGAGATAATTATTCTTCACTCAGGCTAGTATGGGTGCATCATATTAAAATGCTACTCTTTGACCAGCAACAAGAGTGAAGGAAGATGTATTACTTCATGCCTTGTGTTAATGCATGTTTGTGAAACGTGCCCTTTGGCTGTGGCTGCCGTGGAGTTTGTTATTTTTGAGGCTCATTTGTTCACTCACCACTAAGGGAGAGCTCACAGGGCTCAGTTACTTTGCGAGGCTTTGGCAATAGAGTGGTGCATAAGACACTGCTTCCATTTCACTTTGAGATCAGAATAAAATAATTTGGTTGGGAAATTAAGTAATTAAGCCAGCCATTGCAATAGAGCGTGACAAGTACTCTGGAGAAACGTAGAGTAATGTGGAAACAGGGAGCAGGGGCCTTCTTGGACAATTCCCAGGGAAGGCAATGTCTGTGCCTGAGGGATATGTAGAATTTGACTGAGCAACAACGAGTCAGAGGCATAAGAATACATCAAGGCCTGGGGATTTGAAGAAATAGTGTGTGTTTGTGAAGGTGAAAGAAATGTGGTGTAACTGAGTTTGAACAAGGAATGAGGTAAAGGTAGGCGGGGCAAGATCATGCAGGGCCTTATAAGCCATGTGCAGGAACTAGGCTATCCTGAGGGCAATGGAAATTCTTTCAAGGGTTGTAAGGAGAGATCATATTTGTTGTGCACAGGTTGTGTAGGTAAGATTGGAGGATTGGTAAGAGTGGGAGGCCGGTGGTAATTCAGGTACAAGATGATGATTACTCACAGGATAGAATTGCTGAGGACATAGATTTGGGAGAGATTAGAAGGTAATACCATCAGGCTTGATACTGTGGGATGGGAGAGGAGAATGAGTTGAGAATGGTTGTTTAGTTGCTGGTTTGGGCCAGTTGGCAATTCTGTTCTTGGAGTTACAGTACTCAGAAAGAAAAACAGGTTAGAGGGTGGAAATTATTTCTGTGTTAGATGTGTTTTTGTGTGAAGTGACTAAGAGATTCCCAAGGAATAATATCTGATGGGCATTTCATTATATAGGTCTGGAGCTCAGGAATTAGATCCGGGTTAAAGCTATAGATGTGTAAGTCAACAGAATAAGAGGTAATTGTAGCCATGGGAAGGGAAAGTTATTCCTCAAAGTGGAATGCCAACTAATAAATGTAGAAGAAGCAACAGAACTGTAATAATAATCATTATTCTAATACGTAATTGAGGCAAGAAATATGAATGGATGCTAAAACTAGAGGGTAAAGTGCCATGAAATGTGGGACATTTATCTAGACTCTAAGCATCTCTCAACAAAATATTTATGAATTATATTGGAGAAAAAAATACAGTGAAGAAATCCAGGAGACACCATCTTAATTAAGTGATTAAGGTTATCACCACCAATGAGATAAAGTGACATGATATCTACCCATCAGACTGCAACGAGAAGAATCCAGCATCACTTCTGTTGCTAGTCCTGTCAGAGCAGATAACCTGGATCTATCATGAGGAAGCATCAGACAATCTCAAATTGAGCGCCATTAGCGAAAGTCTTCCAATCGGCTTTGATCTACTGTAATCTTTGAAAGTATCAAGGAAAATCAAGGAACTGTTTCACATGGAAAGAGTCTAGACTCTAGAGAGATGTAACAGCTGGGTACAGTACCTGATTCCCTCCTCCCCAAATAAACAATGTCACTGGGAAACTGACCAAACTTGAATGGGGTCTCTATGTGAAGGACATTCAGTACTATCACTGCAACTTTCCTGTAAGTTTAACATTGTTTCAACACAAAATAGGACATCATTAAAAGAATGAAAAGCAGAATCCTGGTGGAAGGGGCCAGTAGACAAGGAAGGACTGAAAACAGTTCAAAATTAGAGAGAGAGAGTGGAGAGGGTAAGGTCCCTGATAAATATGGGAGGATGGCACCACCAACCTAGAGCATGGATTCACTGGAGATGGGTTTTTTGTCATAGGGTCAAAACATAAAATAAGATGTAGAGGGAAGTATGGAGCTTGTGGATAGAGGTAATTTTGAATATTTGTAGGACCACTTAAGATTATATATATATATATATATATATATATATATATATATATATTCCCCCTTCCCCCCCCCCCCCATGGGAATTGCAAACTCTTCTTTAGGAGCAAAAAGTGAACCTGAGAAAGTTTAGGGAGTTCTGGTCAGATCACTTTTTTTCTTTCCTGGGAACTAGGATGTAGTGTTGCCTGCTGAATGTAATGGGGGAGGGGAGGTGGGAGGGAAGCAAGTTAGAAGTCTGAGGAAAGTGAAGGCTTGAGATAGCCGTGTGGAGAAAGTGCTAGAAAGGGCTAAGGCAACATGATAGGATTGTGAGGGAGCATTGAGCTTTCAAGATTGAAAGCTGTGAATCTCTTTATCTGAGAGTCAGAATACCTTCACTTTGAAAGAACTATTGATTTCTGATTGTGTTCCATTAGGCTGGTTTGGTGGTGTTTTGTAAGACATCATAGGTATGTGATTTGATTAGAAATTGTTTTCTGGGCCTTCTGCCTACCCTGCTTGTATACATCCCAATTAAATCTCTTGTATTTGAGCAACAATTTAAAAGCTAGGGTTCCAAACGAGGTATCATTCTTTGCTATGTTTTATTTTATTTATTTATTTTAAAGCAAAATACACTTTTATTATTATAGATAACATGATTTCACACCCATATATCACCTGGAACCACAAAGTGTACTCACTGTATTTATATGACATGCAATTATAAAACAAATGTGGCTCAAGGGGATGCTATTTTCTCCAGAGATGTTTAACTTTTGGTTTTGTCAGGCACGTGAGGCCCTTAGTAATCCAGGATATTATCAGTGTAAATGCATGTATGAGATTCTTTGAAGTTCAACTTTCTAGTGCCTACTAGAGTTTCTCAGCTCAAAATTAGAGGTGTTCACCAAGTCTTCTCTTTTTCCATGGACCCAGGAATCAGAAACACTGAGTTTTCTCTCCTCAGGTTCTCAGTCATCACCTCTTCATTTTCCCTGACTCAGAGATGATGGCTGCGCTGCCCGGATCCCGTGCTTGTTCCCCAGTAGACAGTGTGCAGGAGGCATGTTTCTCGGTCTCCCTCTCCCTCTCTCTCCCCCTCCCCCTCCCGCTCCTCTCTCCCTCTTCCCTTCCATTTCCCTCCCTTTCCCCTCCCTTGTCCTTCCTCTCTCAACATCAATATACTATTCTTAAAAAATGTTATAGGATCAATACTTTTATATTATCTAGGAATATTAAGGTGCTGTTTTATTTAGCCTGTTAAAACTTTCCTACAACATTTGAGTCAGCTTTGCATTCTGCTCATTAGAAGGTTCAGAGGAAAACCATGAAGGTGATTAAAGGAAGAGAGGACAAAGGAATAAGATAATTTAGCTTCAATGAAAGCTGAGGACATGTTTACTAATTCTTTACGTTGTTATTTTTTATATCTTTTCATTCATCCATCATAGAGTAGGCATGGAGGAGAAAGTGAGCTTAAGGTGAAACATGTGAGGTTGTGGTTACTCATGGGGAAGGCTGTGTGATAGCCGTGGCTGCTTATACTAGAGTGGTGTGACTGAGGAACATCTCAGAATCCATCTGCAGTGGGAACTTCGAATAGCGTTTATGTCCATTTGCCCATTTGACTGAGGAGATGGTAGAGGTTGGATCAAATGATCTTTTTATTCCCCAAAAGAAGGTAGCGGAGTGATATAAAAATCTGAGCTTTTTGCAAGTGTTGGAATTCAATGTTTGCTTTTAATATTTAAACAGTATAGACTAGAGAGAGAATGTTTTATTCACTCGTCTTTCCATCCAGGGTGGGTCTTTGAGGGAATTCAGTTTCTTACCAGTCCTAAATTTGTGAGTATTCAGATGATTTCAGACTTGCCACTGTGTCAGCAAGTAAGAAATTTGACTGCTACTTGCCATCATTATCTGTGTCCTGGCCCTCAGTCTTATTTCTTTCAAGCCTTTATTTGTTGGGAATGTGTCAGACTCGGGTTTCTTTTTTACTTATTGTGAAGTATAACACATATACAGAAAAGTACAGAATGTGGAGAAATACTTAATGAATGATAACAAAATGACCACTCATGTAACCATCTTCCTGATCAAGAAATACAGCATTACTAGAACCTTAGTAGCCCCCTACCCATCTCTCCCTCCTAGAGATCCATTCCCCTGACTTTTATCACTATAGCTTGTTTCTGCCTGTTTTTAAACTTTACCTATGTGGAACCGTGTAGTATGCATTACTTTGTGTCTGGCCAATTTGGCTCCACATTATATTTGTGACATTTAATATGTTGTTGTGCATAGCTGTTCCACGTTTATTTACACTGTTGTATAATATTTTCTTGCCTTGCACATACTGCTATTGCAATTTGGGTAGTTTCCAGTCTTGCCTATTCTGAGTATTGCTGCTGTGAGCATTAACGACATGGTGCTCTGAGTACATACAGCATTTCTGCTGGAAGTGGGATTGCTGAATCATAGGATGTGCGTAGCTTCCGTTTTTAAAGAGAATGCTAAACTGCTTTCAAAGTGATGGTATTTCATCTGTTGTTGTTCAATTTGTTGGCATGTAGTTGTTTGTAATATTTTCTTACAATTTTTTTGTGTGTGTTTCTGTGGTGTCAGTTGTTACTTTTCTCCCTTTATTTCTGATTTCATTTACTTGGGTCCTCTTTTTCTTGGTGAGTCTGGTTAAAGGTTTATCAATCTTGATTATCTTTTTAAAGAAACAGCTCTTGGTTTCATTGACATTTTGTATTGTTTATTAGACTCCATTTCATTTATTTATGCTCTGATCTTTATTATTTCCTTCATTCTACTCACTTTGGGCTTTGATTTTTGTTCTTTAGATGTACATTTAGATGATTTATTTGAGATTTTTCTTTTTTTCTTTAGGTAGGCATGTATTGCTATGAATTTCCCTTTTAGGACTGCTTTCACTGTGTAATATAGATTTTGTACTGTGTTTTCATTTTCTTTTGTCTCAAGTTATCTTTTGATTTCTTCCCTGATCTCATTTTAACCCATTAATTGTTTAGTAACATGTTACTTAGCCTCCATGTGTTGGTGTTTTTTTCAGTTTTATTCTTTTAACTGATTTCTAGTTTCATACCATTATGGTCAAAGAAGATGCCTAAAGAGATTTTACTCTTCCTAAACTTATCGAGACTTGCTCTGTGGTCTTTTGATTTGAAATGAGTCTCTTGTAGACAGAACATAGTGGATCTTGTTTTCTTATTCATTCAGCTATCCTATGTCTTTTGATTAGAGTATTCACTTAGCTTATGTTTAAAATGATTATTGATAGGTATGTATTTATTACCATTTTGTTATACACATTTATGTTCCTCCTTCTTTCTTTTCTTCTTCTTAAAGAAGTTTCTTTAACAATTCTTATAATAATAGTTTGGTGGTGATGAACTCTTTGGGCAATTTTTTTTTGGTCCAAGAATCTCTTTATTTCTTCTTCAATTTTAAATGTTAGTCTTGTTGGGTAGGGTATTCTTGGTTGTAGGCCCATGATTTTATTTCACTGAGCCACACTGGCCTGGCTAGTCACACACCTCTTAAACCTGTTAGTTAAGGAACTCCTAACTCTTGTCTAAAAAGTTCATTCAGCTATCCTGTACTTTCAAAGTTAATCCTTCTATTTTAGAAATGAAATCATAAAGTCAATTAGAAAACTCTTCTAGTGAATTGCAATTAGAACCTCCAACAATAGAAAAAATTGGAAATTAAAAAATTTAAAATTCAAACTGCTTGACTTACATATTTAGGTTCTCAGATATTTACACCTCTATTTCCTTTTAGACACTAATATATTTTGTTGAGCTATTTAAACTATTTCTAATCTTATAAAAAGACAATATATTCAGTTTGGATGTAAGTATGTGTTACTTGAGGGTCTTTTCGAAAATCCTCTTTGAGAGCCCATTATTTTCTCAGAAGTAAAATACCTATTATAGAGGAACAGGTTACCTCTCAGGACTGCCTAGGGATATGGAGAATTACAGACACTAGCCATAGACCCAACACCTTCTGGCTCCCAAGGAATGCCCGGAGGAAGAGGTGGCTGGAATTACTGCCTCTTCTTTGAGACACTGTCAGGTGGTTTAGGGTTTACTTTGACCTGGGTTATAAAACTGTTATTGCAAGAGTTGGGAGACAGAAATAGCTATCTTTGCATGAGAATATTTGCACAGAAAAGAAAGAAAAAAACATGTTGGAAAATGTGCTTTATTAGTAATACTATGTATAGCATTAATAAAAAAACTAAAGGGTTCTATTTTCTAGATTAGTGATTCTCAAATTCTTTTGGAATCAGAACCACTTTACATTTGTAAAAAATTATTAAGAACCCCGAAGTGCTTTTGTTTACGTAAATGTTAAAACTTAGAAGTAAATATTTATTCATTTCAAATTATGATAAAAAACTATCACATCTTATTCTATGAGTAATTTTATATAAATATATTTATAAAATAAAACAGTGAGAATAATGACATTGTCTTACATGTTTGCAAATCTCTTGCTTAATAGAAGACATCTGGATTCTTATCTGTGTCTGCATTCAATTTGCAGTATGTTTCTTTCATTGAAACACGAAGAAAATCTGACTTGACTCAGATAGTTTGAGGTTGGAAAAGAGAGGAGCAGCCTTTTCAAACTGCTTGAGATTCTTTGGTACTACACTAGAATTTAACAAGTGGTGGTTTTTTAAAGACTAGATGCAATGTGGAATCTGAAGCCATGTTAACGAACTCTTCTTATTCTGTTGCATTAGATTCAATTGGTATAACATGCACCCTTAACAGACATCTTATTCATGTGTGATATTGTAATATAATGAATTGGTTACTTGAAAAATGGTGTCCCAAGAGTGCCAAATGTTGAAACATTTCATTCTATAAAATTATATTCGATAAAGTGGATTCTCTGATACATCAGTTTGGTTCTGCTTCAGCATTTTTAGATGCAGACAGTGTGACTGTAGGTTGAAGACCTTAATCTTATTATTCCATTTTATGACAACAGTTCATCCTTAAATTGGGAAAAAGTATATTTAAAATTTTTCTTTAGACTGAGATAAGATTTATTAAACTCTAAAATGAGTTTTAATGAATATTAAAATATGTTTTTATTTGAAACCTTAAAAATATCATTGTGAAACAAGGTAAAAGGTACCTAGTCTTTCTGTGTTTCTGGTTGCAAGGAAAGCTTTGGGGTTCGAAATCATAATTTATTGAATGGTAATCCGGTTGCAGATATTGCAGCAGGAGTAGCCAGAGGCAGCTAGTAAGAGCACAGAAATACTGAGTTAATCTCTGACATGCACCTTTTCATACCTTAAACCTCAACTGTGGAACTAGAACATACCGGGATATACAAGCACATATTCTATTAGCTATAAGAGTGATGATGTCAACACACATTATGTAGCTTCTGGAGAATTCCACTGTACACTCAAAAGAGGGAGAGTGAAAATGTTTTATCTTTACTGTGAAAATAGTTTTGGACTTAAGGCCTCCCTCACTCCCCCAACCACCGAAAGATTCTCAGGGGTCCTCCGTTGTCCCTCAGCCACACATAGAGAATCCCTATTCTAGATGTATGGGTCCTTAAAGGTGTTCTGAGCTACCTCTGAAAGTCACTGGACATGTTTTACATTTTGCAACTCCGAAGCAGCTGTGGTAATTCCATGTCGAGTTCTTCCTCATCTAAGCCTTATTCTGTGTCTTCTCATGACATCAGCTCTGATACATTTCCTCAGGCCATATGAATAAGGGCAAGGGCAAGAAAATGGAAGAATGGTGGACACTTATTCCATGGAATACACTGGTTAATTCATCTAAATTTTTTAATATGAGAGGAAATGCACAATCTTGGTTCAGGGCTTGCCTTTCCTGTTGTAGAATCATGTACCTCCTTCCTTGGTCCAGTTTATGGTGGGTGAGAATGAAGATTTGGATAAGGACATCCGTCTGCTCCACCCAGGCTCTGGCTGCTCTTGCTGCTGAGGGGACCAGGCGAGGCTTCTCACAGGGACAGAGGCCTCAGCTTCCTCTTCTGTAGCAGTGATGATATCGTGTGTGTGTGTGTGTGTGTGTGTGTGTGCTCCTACCTAGTCTTTAAAATTGGAACACGGCTTACCTCTCCAGTCCCATACCAGAGCTCTTGCTCACACACCGAGTTTAATGCGATACTTGGCTTGGATTAAATTGCCTATTAAACAGTGACCTTCATCAGTAATATGCTATTTATAATTGGAAAGATGTTAAATTATTAAATACCTTGTGCTCTGTTTCTTTGATTCTGAAGTGTGCATTTTGACATATTTTTAAAAAATATATTTTATTGATTTTTTTACAGAGAGGAAGAGAGAGGGATAGAGAGTTGGAAACATCGATGAGAGAGAGTCATCCACCAGCTGCCTCTTGCACACCCCCTACTGGGGATGTGCCCGCAACCAAGGTACATGCCCTTGACTGGAATTGAACCCGGGACCCTTCAGTCCGCAAGTCAATGCTCTATCCACTGAGCCAAACCGGTTTCGGCCATTTTGACATATTTTAACAATACTGAAATGAGAATGTGTTTTCATTTATTTCAAAGATGTGGCAGTTTAACTGGTGGACATTTCTCCATACCCCCGTCCCTTCTCCCCCCACAACTTTGTGAAATAGTATCAGTTTTTGTTTTAATTTTGAAATGTTATCTTCAAATACATTTCTTTTGTTATAGTTACAAAACTCTATTTCATGAAAAAGATTACAATATATGTTTCATATTTAATTCTGTTCATAACAGGTATATTTTAGGACAGTGGAACTGATACAAGAGCCCATAGCAGGTTCTCCTGGTCTGAGTTTCTACATCAAAATTAATGGACTTCCCATATTTCTGAAAGGATCAAACTGGATCCCAGCAGATTCGTTCCAGGATCGAGTAACCTCTGACTTGTAAGTTATCATCTTTCTTTTCTTGTTTCTCTTTTATTAACAGAATCACAAGGCTTAAGAGTTCTCATTTTTACTTTCATTAGTTTCAGTCAAAGGAATTGAGGGGCAATATAGAATTCTATGACAAAAATTTTTCTAAAAGATGATTACAGTTGTGCGCCAACCTCCCCCCCCCCCCTACTGTTTTGAAGAGCACCTTAAATATTTTGGTTCATCCTTTTAAATACTTAACTCTTCATGCGAAGATATTTGCATACTCCTTTACTTTTACCTTAATAAAAAGAACTAAAAACAATCTTTAAAATTTTAGATCTAGGGAAAAAATTAAAGTTTTTTTCTGAAGCTGTGAGAATAGAACAATGTAAGAAAGTAATATTTTTTTATTGGGTTTGTGAACTACTGTCTTTGGGATAGTGAAGATAATAAGCCTTGTGAAGTAAAAATAAACACTTTAGTTAAAATATATTTTTATTGATATTAGAGAGGAAAGGAGAGGGAGAGAGAGATGAAAACATAAATGATGAGAGAGAATCATTGATTGGCTGCCTCCTGTGCGCCCCCTACTGGGAATCGAGCCCGCAAACCAGACATGTGCCCTTGACCAGAATCGAATCCACGACCTTTCAGTCTGCAGGTCGACGCTCTATCCACTGAGCCAAGCTGGCTAGGCCTAAACACTGTTAATGTATTTACAAAAATTTTTAAAAAATATATTTTATTGATATTTTTTATAGAGAGGAAGGGAGAGAGATAGAGAGCTAGAAACATCGATGAGAGAGAAACATCGACCAGATGCCTCTTGCACACCCCCAACGGGGGCGGGGGGGGGGGGTGCCCGCAACCAATGTACACGCCCTTGACCGGAATCGAACCCGGGATCTTTCAGTCCGCAGACCGACCCTCTACCACTGAGCCAAACCGGTTTCGGCTGTATTTACAAATGTTTAAATATGCATTGTAGTATATTATTAGATGTTTGGAATGTAGATGTGGTTGGTAACTAAACTCTAATTTTGCCCAAACTTGTAGCAATTTCCTTTTACCTCAGAATGTATGTATTGATTTGAATTTTATATTGAAATTAAAGTATTCTCCAGACATAGGTCCAGATAATTAGCTGTCTCTCTCTCTTTTAAATGCTGCTCTCCTCTCTGGCTGGTTTTGGTGGCAGCTGTTCGGCACAGCTGGGCCTATTAGTAAACCCGCCCGTGGGCACCTTTGCTCAGAGTCAATGCTCTGGGTCCCGGGCTCGCCTGTTACTGGTCTTTTCATTCCTTTCTGGGGATTGCTCTGGAGATGGAAGGTACATGCTCTCAAAGTGGCCATACATTTCTAGACTTTAAAAAAAAATTTTTTTTATTGATTTCAGAGAGGAAGGAAGAGGGAAAGAGAGATAGAAACATCAGTGATGAGAGTGAATCATTGATCGGCTACCTCCTGCATGTCCCCTACCGGGGATCGAGCCTGCAATCCTGGCATGTGCCCTTGACCGGAATTGAACCTGCGATCTTTCAGTCCTCAGGCCGACGCTCTAGCCACTGAGCCAAACCAGTTAGGGCCAAACCATTATCATTTTAAAATGTGTTTTGCTAGCAGAGATTTCAATGTGTTTATCACCCACAATGTGTTTCTTAAAGTTGCCTTTTCAGCATCCCCAAGTTTTCAGATTATTGTTTGTTTTTTAAAATCATTCTATAGGTTATCACTCCTTTTGCAGTCTGTCGTGGATGCTAACATGAATACTCTTCGGGTGTGGGGAGGAGGTATTTATGAGCGAGATGAATTCTATGAACTCTGTGATAAACTAGGAATAATGGTGAGTAGCTGACAGCATTTTATTACTTGAATAGAGGCCCAGTGCATGAATTTGTGTACGGGTGGGGTCTGGCTGGCCCTCCCTGATCAGGGCCTATCGGGCCAGGCTGGCTAGGGGGAGGGAACACGGGAGGTGGGCCAGCCGGCCCCGCCTATGACCAGGGTGGGAGGGACCAATAGGGAGCGGGGACGACGGGGGGGGGGGTCAGGGATGTGGGTGGTTGGCCCACTGGCTCTACCCCCTGGTGGAATTCCCTGTTGAATTCCAGGTCAAGAGGACAATTAACATATTAGCCTTTTATTATATAGGACTAAAGGCCCTTTGCATGAAATTCATGCATGGGGGGGGGGTCCCTCAGCCTGGTCTGAGACCCCTTGGGGGATGTCAGACATGCCTCTTGAAATCTGGGACTGATGGCTCCTAACCACTCACCTGCCTGCCTTCCTGATTGCCCCTACCCGCCTCTGCCTCAGCCCCGCACCTGGGACCCAGGCTTCCCTCCCTGTGGCTGGCCGCAGGCACCCGATACTGGGGCTGGCTTCACCCGGGCCCGCCGCAGGCACGGGCACCCGGGACCATGGACAGGCACCTTCTCCCAGGCCCAGCTCTGTCAGGAAGGACGTCTGGAAGGTGTCAGGTCTAATTAGCATATTACCATTTTATTAGCATAGATATGTGACTTTTCCAGCATTCTGCGAGGGTGATATTGCTCATTCCTTCTTTTCCCAGGGTCAGGAATGATGTTCCTTTTTTTTTTGCAAAAAATTAAATGGCATCTTTAGAACTAAGAGCCAGAGTTGATAGCGAGCTGCTTGCCTGTTTGCCCACAACTGCCCTCCACTGCAGGCCTGGTCCCCCTCAACTATTCTCTCCTGCAAGCCTGGTCCCCCCCCCCCAACTGCCCTCCCCCCCTGCAGGCCTGGTCCCCCCAACTGCCCTCCCCTACAGGCCTGGTCCCCCCCAACTGCCCCTCCCCCTGCAGGCCTGGTGCCCCCCAACTGCTCTCCCCTGTAGGCCTGGGTCCCCCACAACTGCCCTCTCCTGCAGGCCTGGTCTCCCAACTGCCCTTCCCTGCATGCCTGGGCCTCTCCCCCCTCCCCTCCCTGCAACTGGCCTCTGCTGGCCTGGTCACCCCTAATTGCACACAACTGCCCTCCCCTGCAGGCCATCTTGTGTCCACATGGGGGCAGCCATCTTTGACCACATGGGGGTGGCCATCTTGTGTTTTGGAGTGATTGCCAATTTGCATATTACTCTTTATTACATAGGATTGTTGAATGATAAGCATTCTCTATTGTAGTTATATCAATATATATTCATTTACATTTTCTTTGTGATTTGAGAATATGAAATAAAAAAGAAAATAAGATATTTAAAAACTTTAACTTTAAGGAACACCAACAAGCCCTAGAGAGAAGAAAAATAATAAAATTAGAGTAAAGGCGTGCTAGCACACTCCCAAATATGTTTTGCATTAGTGAGGGTTACACAAAGGAAATGTATTTTTAGTTCTGGTATTACAGTTCTAAAATTTAAAGCTCTCCATAGAAGAGCAGTGATTATCATAATATTGATCATGCTGATGGTCATGATGATGTGACAATATTCTGTAATATTCATTGCGTGCCGGGCATTGTTCTCGGTGCTCTGCATCTATTATTTTGTTTGAACTTCATGCCCATTCTATGGGTGGTGGTGGTTGCTCCATATCCACATTTCACGGAGAAGGAAACTGACATGTGCAGGGTTAAATAACTTGCCCGCAGCACACGGTGGGGCTCTAGTAGAGTCGAGGTTCCCGCTCAGGCTCACTGAACTGGGGCCCTGCTCTCAACCACTTTGCTTAACAGCCTCCTCAGGAATGAGCTCATGTGGTGTCAGTGCTAAAATATCCATGTAGTGATTCTTTTTGGCGATGAAAATGTATTTCTTCGTAAACAATGTGTGTTTCTTTCTTTTTCTGTTTTAATTAAACTTATCTTGATTGTTGAGAGTATTTTCCCTCATTGTCCCCTTCCACCAGCTTCCTGCCCTTCCCCAGGCCTTCCCCACCTATGTTGTCCGTGCCCATGGGCTATGCACAAATTCTTTCGTTAATATCCTTCCTCCCTTTCCTCTGAGAAATGTATGTTTTTAATAGTCTGGTCCATCACTCAATACCAAATTCTTAGTGACAATTAGAGTGAGTTAGGAGTAGAAGGGGCTGGGGTAGGAAGCTTCATTTTGAATTTTATACCCACCTCAACACACTCACTATTTCCTTACTTGAATTCTCAGTCTTTCCTGCCTACCGTGCATTTTATCTTCTCGGGTTTCCCTACTGTTACGTGCAGTTCTGAAAAGTCACGGGGACCCCCCCGAGTGCCTCTCACATAGTAGTGCCCAAATGATCACACTCTTCGGACGAACTTGATTTTTCATCTGCACGAAAGACCATCCCCACAGTTCAGAGTGAAGAATGTATTTCTTGGTGGTAAAACCCATGGGAGTGCTTTATCACCTTTGGTTTGATTTGCTAGGTATGGCAGGATTTCATGTTTGCCTGTGCCCTTTATCCAACGGATGCGGACTTCCTACATTCAGTGAGAGCAGAAGTTGCTTACCAGGTACGTTACTGCCATTTCAAGAAGAGGGAAAAAGCTTATGTTTTAGTTTTGCCTTTTGTTAAACCACTCCATGTTTCTTTTTGTTGTTCTCTGTACTAAATCTCATGAAAAAATCACAATCAGGTCATTGTTTTCCTAGGTGATTCCACCCAGTCTCATGGCTTAACCACATGACCACTCTCACATTTATCTCCGGCCCAACTTCTCTGCTGAATTCCTGGTTCTTATATCCAGTCGCTAACTTGGTGCCTCCATTTATGGACATCCCAAATGTAACATGTCCAAACCAGAGTTATGTTACCTTCCCTGAACTTACTTTTCCTACAATTTTCAATATTTGTCAATGTCAGTCTGAATTTCTCAGGACAAAAATTTAAAGTGATTCTTGACTCCTTGATTTCTTTTGCATTTCACATATACACACTTATATTTGTACTAGAGGCCTGATGCATGAATTCGTGCACCAGTGGGGTCCCTTGGCCTGGTCTGTGGGGATCCTGCCGAAACTGGCTCTCCAGCATCCCATGAGGAGGTCCCAGATTGCAGAGGGTGGTTCTCGGGTGGTGCACCCCAGAATCGGGCTCCCTACTCTCTGGTTTTGGAGGCATCAACCCAAGAACCACCACTGCCAAGTGACTGCAGCTCGGCAGTTCCTGTGTTGAGCGTCTGTCACCTGGTGATCAGTGCAGGCTATAGCTACTGGCCAGTTGGCTGGTCAGCTGGTTGTGTAGGCATATATATATATATATATATATATATCTGTAAATGCAAGGAAGTGATTATATCCCAGCTCCATCCCCTGAAGAGGCATAGAAACAATGAATAGCATAGTAATATTGAGACTCCTTATATTAAAATAATATTTTTATATTATTAAGAGAAGGTTTTCTTAGAGAAATGGCTGATTTCAGGTGTGGGGCAGGAAATTTGCTAGGTTATCGTGGAAGATTTTGACACACAGATAACGAGGAGGCTATCAAAGGTATGCCAAAAGGACTTTGGAGGGATTCTGACCAATTTGGTGGGACAATTTGAGGTTCAATAAGGATAAGAACGTCAGTGGGTTGAGATCCACCAACTGTGTGGAAATACATGAGTTTATACTTATAAACTCGCGTATTTGCATGAAAAAGAAAAAACAAACGCAAGGAGATGATTACTGTTACACTCAAGATAGTGGCTATTTTGGAAGGAGGACAGGACTCCGTGGGGAAGGTGGTTGGTAAAGTTTTCTTTCTGGTCTGGATGGTAGTTATAAGACAATAGACTGATTGCCTTGTAATAGTTTACTAAGCTGTAATTTATATTCTTTATCTGTCTTTTATTGCAAAATAAGTTTAAAAAAATATTTTATTGATATTTTACAGAGAGGAAGGGAGAGAGATAGAGAGCTAGAAATGTCGATGCCAGAGAAACATCAACCAGCTGCCTCCTGCACACCCCCTACTGGGGATGTGCCGGCAACCAATGTACATGCCCTTGACCGGAATCGAACCAGGGACCTTTCAGTCTGCAGACCGACACTCTATCCATTGAGCCAAACCGGTTTCGGCGCAAAATAAGTTTTTAAAGTACAAATAGGGTCATCCCTTGCTGAAAGCCCTCCAGATAGAGTGAAGGATCCTCAGCAGGCACTGTCCCGTCTCTGCCTGCCCCTCCACCTCACCAAACACCACCTCCCCTGTGTGTTTGCCCTGGACCACCATCCCCATCACCTTCCCTTGTGGACCACCTCACTCATCCTCTTTGGCCCCTGTTAACCTTGAGCAAGGCTTTCTCTGGTGGAAAAAACCTTCCTGAATCTGCAAATCTAGATGAGGTCATTTGCCCTTTGTGAGGCACATCACACTTTGGATTCCTTGTTCAGGTGTTGTCATCCCTGTAAAGTTGCAACCTCTCTGAGGCCAGGGCTTGTTCCCTTCTGTGTCCCTACTCCCTGGCTGGATTGTTCACCAGGTGGATGGATGGATGGATGGATGAATAACTTTTAAAGCATTGATTATAGTTATGTAGGTTGCAAACATTTCAACTTTTTTTTTTTAAATCCTCACCCGAGGATATGATTTTTCATTGAATTTTTTTTTCGAGAGAGAAGGGGGAGGGGAAGATAGAAATATCAATGTGTGTGTTTCTAGAAACATCGATTGGTTGCCTCCTATTCACGCCATGGCCAGAGATTGAACCTGTAACCTAAGTATGTGCCCTGACTGGGAATTGAACCTGCAAGCTTTTGATGTATTGGACGATATTTCAACCAACTGAGCCACCTGACCAGGATGCAGACATTTCAGTCTTATCTTTACTTTTCTTTCATACAAATAATTTAGTATGATATCTGTGTGCCTTCCAAAAGAGGAGAACTTTTAATGCAGAGTTCGTTAACATTTTAAATGGAAGCTCACCATGAAATTCTCAGGCACTCTGAAGGGTGTCATAGAGTCACTGAAGTTTTCTTGCCTCTTCAGTGTTTGTATCACCAGCACCACAAACATGCCAGTCATCACTGGTAGCAGCCTCACTTACCTGGGCATATGTAGAGGCAGATAAAGGAAATACTGTTTATAAGGATGATTTAGAAAAACACAGAATGTTAATTTTTTAAAAATGAGATATATCTCTTTAATGTATTGCTGTATCATATGTGAATTACTTAGTGTCTTGAATGGAGACCACAGTGGAAACAGCAGCTGGGACCCATCACTGTGATCATCCATTACTGTGCAAGAGATACCTCGAGAACCTCGGTACATACCACCGAGGTTCTATTGCTAACCCATGTTCCAAAAGACCTTCTCGTGACTGCTGACTCCCTTTGTGTCCTCAAAGGTGTAATTGCCCTCTTCTATTGGGGTGCTTCTCCCAGTGTGTCAGGTCTTTCCCTTCGGCTGGATCTTTCCCCTTACGTAGGACCGATCCACAGTGAGCCCAGCTCATGCAGACCTCAATTTTTTTCAATATTGTTAACTTTTTATTGCACATTCTTACAGTTTATTTTAATGTATAGCACACACAAAAGGATGTTTCCCCCATGTCTTTTATTTTTTATTGAATCTATTGGGGTGACATTGATTAATAAAATTGTATAGGTTTCAGGGGTACAGTTCTATAACGCAATGTCTCTATATTGTATTGCGTATTCACCACCCCAAGTCAAATCTCCTTCTATCACCATTTATCCTTCTTATACTCTCTTCCACCTCTCCCCACTTCCCTCTCCCTCTGGTAGTCACCATACTATTGTCTGAGCCTATGAATTTTGTTTGTTTGTTTGTTTATTTGATTTCAGACCTTAATTCTGGAAGCTGGCAGGGTTTTAGACAGATTCAGTAACAGCCCTAGTTGATTTCTTAAGACGTGACATTGATACTTATTTCAGGAGACATCCTCTTGATGCCCTAATCTATTTTTTTTTCTTTAGAATATTCCACATGTTTGTCTTCAACTTCCAGAGCATCTCTGATACTCACTTGCTTTGTAAAACCCTCTCTAGTTCTTACAGGTTTTGACCTTGGTGGATGGGAACCTCAATACCTCTTTCAGCCTAAGTTCTGCCTCACTTGTATCTTCACTCAAAGCTCCAACTTGCTTCTTGAGACGACTAACCCTGACATTTAGTGTAACATCTCCTGCATTCTATACTTCTTAGAGCCTTGTTGTGGCCAAGTCAGATAATGCTGAGCTTGATTTATTTGTCATGTTTAATAAAAGAAATTATATTTTCTTCACTTTTTGAACGGCAGAGAAGAGCAGCCTTACTTTATCAGTATTTAGAAAATCTAGATAAAAAGAATCTCAGAGATTTTAAAAAATGTATTCCCACAGGTGAAGTTATAGCCATTTTCTAGTGGGCTTTTTGGCATGTCAAATTTTATGTGCAGAGCTGGCCGGCCTGGCTGAGTGGTTGAGCTTTGAGCTATGAACCAGGAGGTCATGTTTTGATTCCCGGTAGGGCATATGCCAAGGTTGTGGGCTCGATCTCCAATGTGGGGCATGTGGGAGGCAGCCGCTCAGTGATTCTCTCCCATCATTGATATTTTTATCTCTCCCTCTCCCTTCCTCTCTGAAATCAATAAAAAATATTTTTAAAAAGTTATGTGCAGAAATTCAATGGCTATAATTTTATATGTATTATAGCTCTGAATTTTTCTTTTTAATGTCGAGCATTTCAAATTTATTCTATGTTTTCTTACACTTTAGATCAGGAGACTGAAATCGCATCCCTCCATCATCATATGGAGTGGAAATAATGAAAATGAAGCGGCACTAATGATGAATTGGTACAACATAGACTTCACATACCTCCCTACTTATATGAAAGATTATGTGAAACTGTACGTTGAAAACATCCGAGAGCTTGTGTTGGAAGTAAGTAATGGTTTTTAATGCAGTAAAATTTAAGAACCTGTTTTAAAAAATGGATCAGTTTGAAATTTGGTGCAATATATTTTTATGCCCTTTATTTTAGGGCAACCTTCAACAATATAATTTTAATGCAGAGCAGTTCATTGTAATACTGTAGCCTGTGAAAGGATTCATGGGTTTTGGACTTCTTTAAGAATCAGTGTATCTGTGCATCTCCCACACATGCAATATTGAATTTTGTGTTTATAATTGAATGTTGTCACAGACACTTTGGAGACCATTCATGGATCCCCAGTGGTTGTGAATTAGATGATGTATTGAAATGCCACTTCTTCTCTTTTAAAAAAAAATACATTAAAATAGTGAATTCTGTGAATTAATTTTTCTAATGATAACCTGGTCCTGGTATAAGCATTATATAGTTAATATGCTTTCTTCTTTTCCTTTATGCCAGATATAATTTGCTGATGTTAATTAGAATGAAAAATATCCATATTCACAAGTGAAATTGGTCTCTGGTAATAATTATAAACTCAAAAGTTTGAAGGAGCCAAATTTGTTTTTAAAAATTGAGTAGAGTAGTGGAGGCTCACAAAGAGAGAAGAGGAGTTATGGATGATATGTGGCAATAAGAGAATGGATGTTGGATCTCTTAACGTTTATATTCAGCAAGCCACTTCTAGCAGCTTTTTCATACAAACATCCAGTCTCAGTTTGTGATGTGGACTTTTCTAGAATCTCTCTAAGGTTCACAAATGCTTTGCAGCGCCTGGCCTTGGGGGGCCGTGACTTTGGCCTAATGGCCCAGGCCAGGCACTAGTGGCAGCTGGCCTCAGCTAGAAGCGTAGCCTTTCCCAGGCACCTCCAAACTCAGCCCAAGTGCCAACCACTTGAAGATATCCTGGCTCATTGAAGGTGGTCCCAGGCTGGGCACAGGCAGTAGCTGAAGAAGCCCCAAGTAAACACATGTGATGGCCAGGTCAGACCACATCGGAGCACCACCCAATCACCTCCAGAAATGACACCCCCAAAGGGCAGACTTGGTAGGCATGCTAGCCTAGCTAAAGCAAATTCTGATTTGAGGGTCAGCTCCTCACTCCTCTGTAGTCACGGCCATTTCTCACAACCAATAGACTAAGAGTTAGTTATTCCCATTGGCATGCCAACAGAAATCAAGGTTTTATGACAACTGGAGCTGTACCCACACAAGGGACACACCTGAAGCATCCAGATAAGGTGACCAGGGAGAGTGCACTACTGGGCCCCACCAGACACCTACTATGTAAGTCTGCTCTAGCAAGACCAAGAAATGTAGCAGCTATATTTAGTAGGGAGACAAAGAAACATCTCCCAAATGAGAGAATAGGAGAAATCGCCAGAGAAAGAACTAAATAAAATGGAGACAAGAAAACTACCACATATAGAGTTTAAAATGCTGGTTATAGATGCTCAGTGAATTTATGGAAAGAGTGGACAATCTCAATGAGAACCTTAACAAAGAGATGGGAAACAAAAATATAGAAAACATAAAAACACACACTCAGAAATTAAGAATACAACAACTGAAATCAATAGTAGATTAGATACCCAGAGGATCAAATTAGAGATTTGGAAGACAAGGTAGCAGAAAGAAATCAATCAGAACAGCAAAATAAAAAAAAGAAGAAAAAAAAAGAATAGTTTAAGGGGCATTTGGGACAATATTAAGCATACCAACATTTGCAACAAAAGGGTACCAGAAGGAAAGAGAGCAAAGAATTGAAAAGCTATTTGAAGAAAAAACTGGAAAATTTCCCCAATCTGGCAAAGGAAAAAGACACACAAGTCCAGGAATAACATCTCAGACAAGGTGTACCAAAAGAAGCCTTCACCAAGACACATCATAATTAAAATGGCGATTGTAAAAGGCAAAGAGATAATCTTAAAAGCAGCAAAAGAAAAGCAATTAGTTACTTCCATGGGAGCTCCTAAAAAAGACTGTCAGTTGATTTCTCAAAAGAAACTTTGCAGGTCAGAAAGGATTGGCATGACATATTCCAAGTGTTGAAAAGCAAGGACCTATAACCAAGATCACTCTACCCAACAAAGCTATCATTTATAACCAAAGCACAGATAAAGAGCTTCCCAGACAAGAAAAAAAAAACTAAAGGAGTTTATCACCACCAAACCAGCATTACAAGAATTGTTAAAGGGTCTTCATTAAGAAGAAGAAAAAGACCAAAATATCAATAATAAAATGGTAATAACTACATACCTATCAATAATTACTTTAGATGTAAATGAACTAAATGTTTCAATCAAAAACATAGGGTAGCTGAATAAGAAAACAAGACTCAGCTGAAACCGGTTTGGCTCAGTGGATAGAGCGTCAGCCTGCGGACTGAAGGGTCCCGGGTTCGATTCCGGTCAAGGGCATGTACCTTGGTTGCGGGCATATCCCCAGTAAGGGGTGTGCAAGAGGCAGCTGATCGATGACTCTCTCTCATCGATGTTTCTAACTCTATCTCTCTCCCTTCCTCTCTGTAAAAAATCAATAAAATTTATTTTTTTTAAAAAGAAAAGAAAACAAGACTCATATACTTTATATGCTGAGTCAAGAGACCTATTTTAAATCAAAAGACACACACAGACTCAAAGTAAAGGGATGAATAAAGATATTTTATGCAAGTGAAGATGAGACAAATGCTGGGGTAGCAATGCATACATCAGGAAAAATATAAGACTTTAAAACAAAAGCTACAAGGAACAATGGAAGACTCAGCAACCCCACGTTTGGATATTTATCCAAAGAAACCCAAAACACTAAATTGAAAAGAAAACGCACCCATATCTTTAATGAAATATTATTGACAATAATCAAGATATGGAAGAAACCTAAGTGTCCATTGATAGACGAATGGATAAAGAAGATATGGTACATATGTACAATAGAATATTACTCACCATAAAAAGAGTGAATCTCGCTACTTGTGGCAAAATGGATGGATCTAGAGGACATCATGTTAAGTGAAATAAGTCAGACAGGAAAAGACAAATACCATATTACTTACATGTGGAATCTAAAATACAAAATAAATAAACAAAAACAGACTCATCAATAGAGAACATTTTGATGGTTGCCAAAAGAGAGCTATTGGGAAGATGAATAAAAAGAGGAAAGGATTAAGATGTGCAAATTAAGGAAAGGAAAAAGAAGGAGAAGGAAAATGAAAAATATTGACAATAAAGTGGCAATATGTACATATCTGTCAACGATTGTATCTAAAAATCAAACTAAATGGACAAGGAATCTAATGAACAAAATAAACTGATGAATAAAATAGAACAAGAGGCATGGGAACGTGGAACAGACTGAAAGTCTCAGAGGGAAGGGGAGGTGAGAAGAGATTAATCAAAGATTATATATGCATGTATTCATTACCTGTGGACACAGACAATAGGGTGGTAAAGGCCTGGAGTGGGGCAGGAACCAGGTAGAGGGGGACAATGGGAGGAAAAAGGAGGACATCTATAATATTCTAAACAATAAAGATTTAAAAAAATGATGTGCAAATTGCCAGTTATAAAAAGTTATGGGTATGTAAAATACAACATAGGGAATAGAGTCAATATATTGTAATAATTAGTATGGTCTCAGATGGGTATTAGACTTATCAAGCTGATCACTTTGTAAGTTGTATTAATATCTAGTCACTATATGGTAGACCTGAAACTATTATAATAGTGTATATCAACTATAATTAAAACATAAACATTATTTAAAAAATAAAATTATATAAGTAAATGCTAAAGTAGAATTTGCTGTCTGTATAATATAATATATGAATATGTTGGTATGTGATATAAGGTGCAAATGTAGAGGAAAGAGCTGGTTCCCACCTCCACTTAGGGCAATTCTCTTGCAACACTCTTTGATTGATAGGCATAGCATACTTGTATTTACACAAATAGATATCATTGATCTATCCACACACTAATTGCATATATATTATATCTTAATACAAATTGGCCTTTTTTTTTGCAGGTAGAGGAAACAGCATTTTTACTTGTTTTTGAAATAGTGCCTTAAAAATTTAACTTTTTAGACACTTCAATATTTATCATGTGATTTAATAATCTGATTGTATGTACAGTTTTAATTGTAATTAGATAGTTTAAGTATTTGCCTATATCCTGAAGCAGTTCTATACAAGATATATATAAAAGAATACTATATGATTTTGGTACCCAAATATGCCCAGTTGATGGCACTATTCTATTTATGTGAAGAAACTTCAGTGGGGTTACCTGAAAAACATAGGCTTCAATTTTTAGCTTTCCTGATATGCTAAATCATGTATCATGAATACCGTATTTGCCGGCGTATAAGACGATTTTTTGGCCTTGAAAAATATGACTCCAAGTGGGGGGTAGTCTTATACGGCGAATATATAACAAACTCTGTATTTTTAGTGGAAATGTTAGGGGGTCGTCTTATACGTCCAGTCGTCTTATACGCCGGCAAATACGTATTTTTCAGGGCCAAAAAATCGTCTTATATGCCGGCAAATACGGTAATTTTTCTATTCACAAAGTATGGTGGTTTAAGCTTTAATTTATAGAACATTTATTTTATAGTCTTTTAACTCACAGTATTAGTATTATGTTTTTCATATCTGATGGATTTAAGAAATAGATTTTTATATCTAATGATTTTCATTTCATAGCTTAATTATTAAGTGGTCATGATTTCAAGTCCTTGCTGGGCCACTACATGTCTATGTAATGTTGGGCAAGTTACTGAATCTCCACTTTCCTATTTATAAAATTGAGTTAACAATAGGCACTAACTATTAAGAGTTGCTGTGTGGATTAAGTGAGTTAATGAATGGAAGGTGCATTACACAGACTTGGGCACATAGTAGTGCTAGTCATCATTCTCATTTTTGGTTTGTTTTACTAAGCAAGCAAGGTCTTCAGATAGTTACAGACTTTAATGTCTAATATTAATACTGCATCCTTAAACTTAAAATATTTATTTGAAGATGGACAGGATTAAGTGCTATGTAATCATGACTGTGATTTTTGTGAAAGCATTAGGCATTTAAGGAAAAGGACCATGCTTGATCTATCCGCACACTAATTGTAATCACTAGTTTCCTATTGTACATCATACTTAAAAAAAATAGTCATTCTCTTGGTTTATCTTATGCTATCTCTTGGTCTGAATAAGCATTTATGGTCATGACTTTGAGAGGGGCCATTTGATAGAGTAAAAATCAGGCCTTAAGATGAACTTATACAAAAATGGAAAGAAATCATAGTGCATCGTCAAGGGCAGATATTTTTAGGTAGAGACTCATTAGTGATTTTACTGAATGGTTCATCTTACCAACATGTCCAGAATCTGGAGGAATGGGGTGGGGGGAAGCAGCCAAGGCCTTCTCCAATTTTACTTCAAAGCCATTATAACAGAATATTGTTTAAAATTCAAGAGTACCTACAATCTTACCATGCGTCTTTATGTTTTAAATTCAATCACCACCTGCTGTGTACCTTTTACGAGGAGCAAAGCCTCCTTCCCACTGCTGTAGGGCAGTGTTTCCCAAACCTCTCTCATGATGAGAATCACCTGGTGGAGTTGTTAACATACAGATTCCTGAATCCCAACTAAGAAGTGCTAAACGAGAATTTTTGGGAACATATAGGTAAAATTGTATACCTATATGTATATGTTCCCAAAAATTCTCGTTTAGCACTTCTTAGTTGGGATTCAGGAATCTCTATGTTAACAACTCCACCAGGTGATTCTCATCATGAGAGAGGTTTGGGAAGCACTGGACTGGAAGCCCTCGGCATGGCCTGTGGGGATCAGGGGAGGAGCCGCTCCCACTCATCCTGGTCAGCTGAGCAGTAGCGCTTCCACTGTGGAAGGGCACTGACCACCAGGGGGCAGCTCCTGTGTTGAGCGTCTGCCTCCTGGTGGTCAGACTAGTTGCTTAGGCTTTTATATATATATATATGGACAGAAAGGATTGACAAATAGTAGAGAGGTGCTGGTGGTTGTTTAATGTGGAAGAAGGTAAGTGGTTCAATTACATTGCTATCGGCTGCTTGGCACTTCTGGGTCTTGATAGCATATTTGAAGAAGTAAATTATACCTTATCCTTTAAACCCTTTTGTCTCTGAACTCAGGCAGACACGACCCGTCCTTTTATCACATCCAGTCCTACAAATGGGGTCAAATCCATTCAAGAAGGCTGGCTCTCTGCTGACCCATATAACACTAATTTTGGGGATGTACACTTTTACGACTATACCAGTGATTGCTGGGATTGGAACATTTTCCCCAAAGCTCGGTTTGTATCTGAATATGGATATCAGTCCTGGCCTTCCTTCAGTACGTTGGAAAAGGTAAGCCATCTTTGATTTCCCAGTGGTTTGGAATGGCTAGGGCATATGTTACTTGCTCAATAATGTTTCAGAAAACGACATGAAATCTACTTATTTTAAGTCACATTTAGGAAGAAGATAACTTTTTTTTTCTTTAACCTTTGGGGAGATAAACCCTTATAGTCATCATTTTGGGGATAGCTTTTCTATATTGCTTTTAATTATAAAAGGGGAGCCAGTGGATGCTTAAGCCTGATTTATTATTACACATGATAATAACTCTCACTCGCTACTTTCTGTATATCATACAACTTAAAAACTTTTTTACAGATATTCAGAACTGGAAAGTTTATCACAGTATGAAAAATGAATGTGATAAATAAGTCTTTGTCTAATGTTATCCCATCCGGTTATTCACTTCTTCTTCCTCTTCTTTCACTTCCCCCTCTTCTTCCTCTTCCTTTTTCTTCATGTTGGTATATTTGATTATCAGTATGGCATCTCACTTTCCTGTTCCTAATGATTCAGTTTCACAGATGGATTCAGTTTTAGAGTTGTATGTGTTCTTTTATTTTATTTTTCCAAGTTCCTATTTTACTTTTATTTTTCAATTACAGTCAACTTTCAATATCCACACTAATAAAAGAGTAAGATGCAAATTGACTGTACCTTTGTGACACCTACCAGCCAATCAGGAGTAAGTATGCAAATTAACCAAACAAAGATGGAGGATTAATTTGCATACACAGGTGCCGAGTGGCCAGGGGGCGGGCAGGATGCTTATGTCATCGCCATGGTGACGATGCAGGCGTTCTGCACTGTCCCAACTGCTCTGGGCCTCTGGGCAGCGTGGGAAGGTGAAAAGGTGGCTCTGGAGTGAAAAGGCTGCTCTGGCTGGAACAAATATGGTGCCAGGAGCCAGGGGAAGGAAGGCCCATGAATTCTTGCATGAATCTTCGAGCATCGAGCCTCTATTAGTTTTGTAAAAAAGCAAAGCTCTCTTGATTCAAACCCATCTTCTTCTAGGTATCACCCTGTTTCTCAGCTTCTGATGTGGCTAGACTTTCTGAAAGAGCAAACTTCGTGCTCCGTCCTTGCTTCCCCACTTCTTACTCAGACTTTACCCCACTCTGTCTCCAGCTGCCAACTCTCAATGACTAACCAATGTATTTGAATACCATATCCAAAATGAGCCTTTCTTTATTCTCGTTATCTTACTGTCCTCAGCAGCATTCCCCACAGTGAGGCACTCTGTCCTTCTTGAAGCACGTTTCTCTCTTGGCTTCCCTGGTTCCCATTCTCCTAATTAGGTCCTAGTCCACCATCTTCTCCTTCTCATCCCCCATGTCAGCTCCTCCTACATTACCCAACATGAAATCTTAATGATCTTTGTGCTCAGTCTTTTTATTGTTCTACTTAGAGAATCTCATTCATGCCCATGGTTTTAAATATTGTGTATCAACTACTCAATTTATTTTTTTTCCTATTCTTTTTCCATTTTCTTCTCTATTCTGTGTCCAATATAGAGTCATAATTTTGAGTGAGTGACTGTGGAGACAGCTCAATCCTCATCTTCAAGTGCTTCCCTAGGAGCAGTGGGGAAGGTGGTGATGTTAGTCACAAAGTTAAGGCACTGGAATTCTCATAATTGCTCTGCCACTAACTTGCTACATGATCTTAACCAAATCATGTAACCCCCTCCGTGCCTCAGTTTCTACTTCTGTAAAATAAGGGTCTGAAAACTATTTCTGAAGTCCTGACCTCTGAAATCTAGACTTATTCAGGCCTTCAGGTCTTTTTTTTTTTTTTTTTTTTGCTTGTAAAATTCAAACTCAGTTTTATTTACTAATGGCCACTAATGGTTCATAGTCAAAATACTTGCTCTTGGTCATACAAATAATTACAAAAGCATGGATTTGATACCTGTTTTTGTGTGAACATCTACTAAGTTATACCTAGGAGTGGAGTTTCTGGATCATATGTTAGCTGTTTAACATTCCAAGGAACTACCAAACTGGTTTCCATAGCAATTGACCATTTTGTATTCCTACCAACAGTGAAGGTTTTAGTTTCTGCACATTCTTGCCAACACATACCAGTTATTTCCCATTTCCTCTTTTTTTTGCATTTCCCTGGACATTTATATTTATAGAAAATGTGCATTTTTTAGGTAATCATTTGATCATGTTTTCATGTGCTTGCTGTTTATTTAAAAATATTCTTTGGAGAAATGTATAGTAAAATATTTGGCCCATTTTAAGATTGGGTTATTTGTCTTTTTATTATTGAGTTGTAAAATATATACATTTTGGATATGTTCTTTATTGTGTATATGATTTACATAGTTTCTCCCAGTTTATGGATTGTCTTTATACTTTTTTGATAGTTTCCTTGGAAGTACAAACATTTTTAATTTTGATGAAGTTCTATTTTTCAATCTTCTCTTTTGTCTTTTGTACTTTTAATGTTGAATCTAAGAAACTATTGCCTAATGCAGATTGCAAAGGATTATTTCAATGTTGTCTTCTAGTTTTAGCTTTTTAAATTTAGGTCTGTGACCTATTATCCTGTATGGTGTGAGGTAGGTGCCTAGGTTCATTCTTTGGATGTGGATGGCCAATTGACCCAACACTATTTATTGACGTTATTCCTTCCCTCACTGAATTCTACTGACCCCTTTGTCAAAAATCAATTGGCTCAAATGCCAAGATTTCTTTTTGGATTTTCAGTTTTGTTCCATTGATGTGTGTGTCTGTTTTATGGCAGGATGCACTGTCATGATTACTGTAGCCTTGTAGTAAGTTTTGAAAGCAGGAAGTATGAGTCCACCTACTTGCTTCTTCTTTCATGATGTTTTGACTGTTGTGGGTGTTTTGCATTTCTGTATGAATTTTAGGATCACCTTGACAGTTTCTGCAAAAAGCCAGCTGGGATTTTGATAGGGATCGTGTTGAGTCTATAGATCAGTTTGCAAAGTATTGCCATCCTAGCAATATTGTCTTCTGATTCAGGAACATGTAATATATTCTTTAATTTTTTAGGTTTTTAAAAAATCTTCACCTGAGAACATTCTTAGAAAGAGGAAGGGAAAGGGGGGGGGGAGAGAGAGAGAGAGAGAGAGAGAGAGAGAGAGAGAGAGAGAGAGAGAGAGAGAAGCATGGATCAGTTGCCTTCTGTATGTGCCTGACTGGGAATCGAACCCACAACCCAGGTATAGGCCCTGACTGGGAATTGAACTGGAAACTTTTTGGTGCACAGGGTGATGCTCAACCAACTGAGTCACTTCTGCTGGGCTAATTTTGTAGTTTTTGATGTATGGTTACATTTATTCCTAACTATTTTATTCTTTTTTGGTGCTATTGTAAATGAAATTGTTTAGTGTTATAAAGATACAACCGATTTATTTTGTTTTGTTTCTGTTTATTGAACTTATGTTCTGCAACCTAACAGAACTCATTTATTAACTTTAAAACCCTTAAAAATTTTTAAGGGTTTCTATATAAAAGAGCATGTCATCTGCAGATAGACATAGTTGTATTTCTTCCTTTGCAATCTGGATGCCTTTTATTTACTTTTCTTGCCTAATTGCTCTGGCTGGGACCTCTACTACAATGTAGAATAGAATGGTAAGATCAGACATTCTCGTCCCATTCCTTTCGGAGGGAGAAAGTTTTCAGTCTTCACCATTTGGTATGATGTTAACTGTAGGTGTTTCATAGATGCCCTTTGTCAGGTTGAGGCAGTTCCCTTTTACTCCTAGTTTGTTGAATGTTTATGTTATGAAAGCGTTTTGGATTTGGTCTAATGCTTTCTGTTCATCTATTGAAATGATCATGTAGTTTTTAACCCCCTCCCCCATCACTTGTGTAACGTAACCACAAAGTTTTAAAACAATTTCGAAATCTTCCCTAATTTCACTGCTTGAACACAGCCATATTTGCTTCTAGATATCAAAGTAATATTGTATTTGTAGCTTTCATAGTAGTGTTATAAACTTAGTTCTATTACTCTCACATTGCGGGGCTGATCTTTGGGGAAAATATTTCAAAGTGAAGGAGGATGCAGTGCAGTATCCCAGTATTCTGACTTAGGCAGAAACAAATACTGAGAATCGGAAAAAAGGAATGAAATGTTGATTTCAGGTACTTACTGGTTTAACAATAATTGACTCTTCTGCTTTGACTGATGCCCAGGAGGAAACCAAGGCAGTGTAGAGTAAGAGTTCTAACTATCTTCCTACATAGTAATTCAAACTATGTATTATTATCAGACCCTAAAACTGATCACTTTCGTTTCACTACATTTCAGAGAAATGATATTTAGAAATTGTTAAACCTTTTTCTTTATTATTTATTTATTATTTATTTTAGGGAGAGGAAGGGAGAAGGATAGAAAGGTAGAAACATCAATGAGAGAGGAAAATCATCAATCAACTGCCTCCTCCATCCACTGGGGTTTGAGTTTGCAAGCCGGGCATGTGCCCTGAATGGGAATTGAACCAGTGATCTCTTGTTACTGAGCCAAACCAGCTAGGCTAACCCTTCTTTTTTAAATGTATAAGCATTTCTATTCCACCTCCTGAAAATAATGGAATTGCTTTGTTTTTGTGATGCCTAATGATGTTCAAAGACACTCAACACTGTGTTTTAAAAATGATTTCTTAAATTGCTGTATTCTTTTTTTAAAATGTTTTTATTGATTTCAGAGTAAAGAAGGGAGAGAGACAAAGATAGAAACATCAATGATGAGAGAGAACCACTGGTTAGCTGCCTCCTGCATTCCTCCCGCTGGGGACTGAGCCTTTGACCTGGACATGTGCTCTGATTGGGATTTGAGCTGTGACCTCCAGGTTCATGGGTCCACACACAACCACTGAGCAACACTGGCCAGGGGGATAAATCATATTTTATGAACAGGGATTAAACTTGTTAATTTTTAGGGTTCTTTGAGGATGAGTGGAATATGTTTTTTCAAACTCTGTGTCACTTGGATTAAAATTCTGATACTTTCAGATTATCAGCAGGTATGTTATATCTTTATCAAATGCTAATAGTACATTAAGTCATAGGCCTAGACGTCAGAATTTTTGCTTGTGCTTTTTCTGCAAAAAGATATTTACTAACATATTCGTTTGTTTTTTTGTTGCTGTTTTGTTTTACTTTGACCTGATAATAGCTTATCGAAGGGAAAGATACTATAAGTTGTGTCTGTCTTTTTAAAAAAGATTTATTTTAGGGGAAAGGAGTGTCACTTTATGGATTGTGTCTTCAACTATATAAAAATTAAACATTTCAAATACGTTTAGTAATCACTGAGAAACAGATGAGCAAGTGTTAAAGCACTTGCCATCTTAATAAGTGATATTTCGTTCCTGTTAAAGAATTGACAGTTAACAAAATGTTGATTTCAGTTCATTAATCAGTTTTGACAATTTACTTACTTAAATAGATAAAATGACATTTAAAAATACATATAACTAGCTGTGGCCAATGTGACTCAGTTGGAGCATCATCTCATACATTGAAAGGTCGTGTGTTTGATTCTGGATCAGGGCATATAACCCAGGTTTGATCCCTGGTTAGGGTGTGTGTGGGAGACAACCAATCGATGTTTCACTCTCACATGGATGTTCAAAGATACTCAACACTGATACTTAATACTCTCTCTTTTTTCCTCTCCCTCTCTCAAATCAATAAAAGCATATCCTCATGTGAGGATTAATTTCTTGGATAAAAATACACATAACTAATGTTTAAAAGGAATAATATTTTGATAAGACATTCAGTGGAAATATCACATTGTAATTTCCTAGGTTTGACTAAGGGAGGGTATAGGTACGAAATCCTGGTTTTGTGGTTCAATTTTGTACAAGGCTGGTCTTTCACCGCCAACAAATGTGATGTAAAAAACATCTGTGATATTATTCCAGTGTACAGAGTTTATCAGAAATGTGTAGAAAAATATCCCTCATTTCCCAATTCGTACCTCTTATTCTTTATTCAAAAGGTTTCATCTGAAGTGGACTGGTCTTACAACAGCAACTTTTCAAGTCATCGACAGCATCATGAAAATGGCAACCAAGAGATGCTTTTTCAGGCTGGACTTCATTTCAAACTCCCGTACAGCACAGATCCCTTACGTGAATTCAAAGATACCATTTACCTTACCCAGGTAAGGCATTCTCATCCGGAGTTCAAAAGGTTCCTGCAGTTAACATAAGAGATCATGTAAGTTTTGTAAACCTTCTGGTATGTGGTTAAAATTATTTTTAATTTTTACTGAGTAAGGACTTCATCTTCTTCAAAATAGATGTATGATGACATGTAAGACTTGAAATAGTTGATTTTTGACATTTGTCTCTCTTACAAGAATAGCTCAGAAAGTTCTATAAAAATGTATGCATTAAAATGTTTCCCAGCTGGGAATGCAGGCCGGTGCAGCCACTGTGGAGAACAGCATGGAGTTTCCTCAAAAAACTGAAAATGGAACTCCCATTTGACCCAGTGATCCCACTTCTAGGAATATATCCCAAGAAACTAGAAACACCAATCAGAAAGGATATATGCACCCCTATGTTCATAGCAGCACAATTCACCATAGCTAAGATTTGGAAACAGCCTAAATGCCCATCAGCAGATGAGTGGATTAAAAACGGTGGTACATCTATACAATGGAATACTATGCTACAGTAAAAAAGAAGGAGTTCTTACCATTTGTAACAACATGGATGGAGCTGGAGAGTATTATGCTGAGTGAAATAAGCCAGTCAGAGAAAGATAAATATCACATGATCTCACTCATTTATGGAATATAATGAACAGCATAAACTGATGAACAACAACAGGTCCAGAGACAGAGAAGTGTCGATCAGATCATGAAACCTCAGAGGGAAGGTAGAGGAGGGTGGGGTTAAGGGAACGAGATCAACCAAAGGACTTGTATGCATGCATATAAGCCTAACTAATGGACACAGACAACAGGGGGGTAATGGGGAATTAAGGACACATATGTAATACCTTAATTAATAAAGAAATAAAAAAAATGTTTCCCAGCTCAGGATTACCATAATGTTCCAGTAATTGAAACAGTAGCATTTCCCATGGATAAGATGGAACAATGGGACATAATTGAGTCAAGAAACAGACTCATGTATAATACAGTCACCCAACTTAAGGACACGATACCATTGCAATCTTGTGGGAAGGGATAGTCTTATCAGTGAACAGTGCTATAGACAGTGGGTATTGTTATGGGAAAATAAATGAACTGTGGCACACTAGACAAAAAGTAATTTGATCAGTGATTAAAGATTCCACTGTGAAAAGTAGTACAATAAGGCTTCTAGGAGAAAACCTAAGAGAATATTTCATTATCTTGGCATAGGGAAAGATTTCTTAAACAGGACACAAAAACTGTAACTGTGAAAGAAAACAATGATAAATTGGACTTTATTAACATGGACATTTGTATATCAATAGCACCATTAAGATAGAGAAAAGGTAAAACATATACCCGATAAAAGATTTGTATATTATACAACAAAGAACTTCTATAAAGCAATAAGAAAAAGACTGATAACCTATCAGAAAATGGGCAAAAGCTTCAAATAGGCACTTCCCCAAAGAAGATATCCAAATGGGCAGAGGGGTTAGGAAAGTCTGCTCAATTCCTTTCTTAATCAAGGAAATGCAAATGAAAGCCATGCCAGGATACCTCTTCTCACAGTGTAATTTTAGCACAATGGCTAAAATTAAAAAGATTGACACTACCAACTGTTGGTGAGGAGGTAGGACAGCTGAAACTTTTTTTTTGAAACTTGTAGATATTGTTAGTAGAAGTGGAAATTTGTTTAACCACTTTGGGAAATGTTATGGCAATTTCTACCCAAAGCTGAACATTTGCTTACTCTCTGATTTAGCATCTCTAGTTCTAGCTATGTACTCTAGAAAAATGAGTGCATATGCCTGTCAACAGACATCTAAAAGAAGTGTTCATAGCAACTTCATTCATAATACCCCCAGACTGGGAACAACCTAAATATTCTTTAACAGAAGAATTTATAAGCAAATGATGGTATGTTTATACAGCAAATACTCCACAGCAAACAAACAAATAAACAAACAATGAACTACTGATGTTGGCATCAACTTGGATGAGTCTCACAGGCATTATGCTGAATAAAAGAAACACTGAAGTTTCAAGATAGACAAAATGAATTAAGATGTTAGAGAGCAAATTAGTGATATCCACTCTTGTGGAAGGGTGGTGCACTATGAACAGGAAAGGATACAAGGACACTGTCATGAGTGCCGAAACTGTTATATCTTGATCTGGGTGCTGGTTATATGGTGTGGACATACGTTAAAGTCACTGAGTTGTACACTTACGATCTGTGTATCTTGCACCTTCCTGGACTTTTTCTAAAACAGCTCTATTGAAATATAATTGACAGACCATAAAAGTCACTCATGTTAAGTGTACAATGAAGTGATTTTTACTATATTTATCGTCTTGTAACTGCCCCAGTTTCCAATTTTAGAACATTTCTTACATCTTAAAAGGATTCCTTGTCCTATTTGCACTCACTGGCCTTTTTATCCTTCAGCCCCAGGCAAACATCATTCTGCTTTCTGTCTCTACAGATTTTACTTTTTTCAATATTCAATGTAACTTGAATCATATAAGATGTGATGTTTTTGCATTTGGCTTTTTTTACTGACTATAATGTTTTTGAAGTTCTTCCATGATACAGTATACATCTATACCTCATTCCTCCTTCTTGCTAAATGGTATTCTCTTGAATGAATATGCCATCTTTTATTCACCTATTCATCAGTTGAAGGACATTTGGATTATTTCGACTGTTATGATAATACTGCTATGAATATTTACAAACAGATCTTTGTGCATGTATTTTAATTTCTCTAAGGTAGAAATATATGAGTGAAATGTCTGATTTATGTAGGAAATTTATGCTTACCTTTTTACAAAATGATTGAACTGAATTTTGGATAATAATTTCATTTGAATGTTTCCATTTTACTTTTTTTTATTGCCTAAGATTTCATGAAACTGTGAACTATGTAAAATTATATTAAAACCACTGCTTAGTTATTTGCTGTTTTGCCTTTACAAGTTCTGAGAAAAAACTTAAGAGCTTAACCCCAGTCATATGAGTTGATATGAAATAGATCACAAGTTTTTTGTCAAACATGATCACATTTACATTTTGCATCTTAGCACCAAAAATGTACTAATTTTTATCTAAACTCAGGTTCACCCTCATCAGTTTTTCCCATATGAAAATGCAAAGCCTTAGATAGAAGCTGAGGCAGAAAACTGTAAGCCAGAAGAACATCCTTTGTTAAAAGGCAAAAAACTGGTTAAGAGAATTTCAAAGTTTCAATAATAATCTTATCAGTTAGGGAAGTTTTGCCATTGTGATGTGTAATTTATGAAATTACCTCACAGAACACAAGTGCAAAGATAAGGTTGATATCTGAGCCTTTGAAAGTGTTATATTTAATTTTTTATTAGCTTTCTGTAACCAGTATTTTATAAAAGTCTCCTAATTTTAATATATGAAACAAGGTTATGTGTGTGTGTGTGTGTGTGTGTGTGTGTGTGTGGTGTGTGTGTGTGTGTGTGTGTGTGTGTGTGTGTGTGAGAGAGAGAGAGAGAGAGAGAGAGAGAGAGAGAGAGAACCTTTTCAGCTGTTGTTTTTCATGCTGGTTTTCCTCCTCCCAGCTGTTCATTTTATGACTGATATTTTATTCTGTTTCCTCAAAACCATATTCAGAGAACTGACAGGAATAATTCTTTCTGAACTCATTAGCATTTGAGGTAGTTAGGAACTGGGTAGGCAAGTGTACTTCTATGTTGCTGGTTTTTGTTGGCGATGGTTTTGTCTGACAATTGAGCACTAACGTTCCATCAGGCTTTGGCTCATGACTGGACCTGTCTCTGTTGGTTCCACCTTGGGACTCTCTGCTCTATTAGACGGGATCTAAGATGAAAAAAAAAAAGTGTCAGTAGGATTTTTTGTTTCTTAGTGTTGGATTTTCTTGACTGAGAGACAGACAGGGAAGGTTGGGGTAAAAAATGTCCCCCCCCCCCCCCCCCCCCCGTCCCTTGCTACCTTTTTTTAGAACAGCCATCTTTAACCTTGTACTCAACCCTCCTGTAGTCCATTCTCTTTGCTCCCTCTGCCCCCTTATCCTTTTCCTCACAGACCGCCATACTGTTCTGAAGAACAGGGTACTGGCCTGTGTGCCACTTTTCCAAAACATTCTATTAAGCATTATTTTCCATTACTTTCTTTTATTTAAAAATTTTTTAAATTGATTTCGAAGAGGAAGAGAGACAGAAACATAAATGACGAGAAAGAATCATCGACCGGCTGCCTCCTGCTTGCCCCCCACTGGGGATTGAGCCCGAAACCCAGGCATATGCCCTGATCAGGAATCGAACCTGGGACCCTTCAATCTGCATATCAACACTTTATCCACTGAGCCAAACTGGCTAGGGCTATTTTCACAACTAAAAATCTTAGCTGAGGAAGCTGTGTAGTAAGTTTCTTCATATTTACTACCCTGTTTCCCTGAAAATAAGACAGTGTCTTATATTAATTTTTGCTCCCAAAGATGCGCTAGGTCTTATTTTCAGGGGATGTATTATGTTTCCATGAAGTAGGTCTTATTTTCGGAGGATGTCTTATTTTCGGGGAAACACGGGAAGTAGATGCTTCCCTATGTTTTCTTTATCTTATAAACTGCACAGGTATCCTGGGAGGCTCTCTTACCTCTTTAATTCTTCTAATATTCCAAACGAATCTTTCCTCTCCTTTCATGCTTCTACCAGATGCTGTTGTATTGTATTCCGCATAGCCTACATACCCAGGCACACTCTCGTCAGCTGTGTCACACAGACCTCACTGCTTAGCTCAGGACTGATTAGCTACCCGACGCATCTAAACTAATTGTTAAGTGGCTTACTCTGCAGCTTGGCCTCTTACTAGGCTCTTAGCGAGGAAGAAGGGCTAGTGACAGTCTTTCCTAATCCCTTAGCTTATACCTCCTCTAGGGATTTTATTTATTCTTTCACATACTTACTGAGTGTGTAAAGAGGGCGAGATGCTTGGGGATGTCTTTGAGAGATTCATATTCTTTAGGGGCCCATTTTGTCTTCCCACGATGCAAGCAACTTGATCACAAGAAGAACAAAAGGCAGGCTGTGCCTCAGTGGGCCCAGTGTTGATGACAGTTGCTACCCGGGAATAGTTATTTGTTTGGTAAACATCACTGAGACGTGATGGAAGATCCAGGCCACGCTGAGCTTTTAAGAAGGGGATAGGGTGGCTAAAGGAGAGGAATGAAGGTGAGATTGCTAACATAGACTATGACATACTAGTGCATTATATTCATATGCATCATGTACTGGTAATTTGGCAGTCAGGCAGATGATCAGCATTCTTTGAGTGCCTACCAAATGCCTGGCCCCAGGCCATGAGGTGCTTTGTATATGCCTCCTCATGCAATTCTAACATCTCCAGACATCTGTGTTACTATTTCCATTTACTATGGGAGAAAACAGAGGCTCAGAAAGACTTAAGTGTTTTGTCCAAATTCTCAGGGCAATAAGTGGAGCAGGTTTCTACTTTTAAAATTATATCTGGTCACAATTGGGATGAGAGGAATTCTGTAACTACTGAGGTGTTTGGTTGAATTAAAACATCTATTTTCAGCAGATAAGTAGAGCAGACATCAGAAATGTGGTACATTAAGAAAAGGTCTTATTGGAATAATAGAGAAAATCAACAAAACCCAAAAGATCAGCAAAATAAAAAATCTTTAGCCAGATTGGCCAAGGGAGGGGGGAGGGGGGAAAGACTCAAATTACTAGATGATATGACTTATTGTCATGCAGATGTTTACAGTATCTCTTTTTTGCCCTTTTTAGTTCTGTAAGGTCAATAGTAATGCTTCCCTTTTCATTCCTGCTTTAGTAATTTGAGTCTTCTCTCTTTTTTCCCCCCTTGGCTAAAGATTTTTTTACTTTGCTGATCTTTTCAAAGAACTAACTTTTGGTTTTGTTGATTTCTCTATTATTCCAATAAGACCTTTTCTTAATGTACCACATTTCTGATGTCTGCTCTACTTATCTGCTGAAAATAGATGTTTTAATTCAACCAAACACCTCAGTAGTTACAGAATTCCTCTTATCCCCATTGTGACAGGATATAATTTTAGAAGTAGAAACCTGCTCCACTTATTGCCCTGAGAAGTTGGACAAAATACTTAGTCTTTCTGAGCCTCTGTTTTCTCCCATAGTAAATGGAAATAGTAACACAGATGTCTGGAGATGTTAGTATTACATGGGGAGGCATATACAAAGCACCTCATGGCCTGGGGCCAGGCATTTAGTAGGCACTCAAAGAATGCTGATCATCTGCCTGACTGCTAAATTACCAGTACATGATGCATATGAGTATAATATGCTACTTATGTATCAGTGGCTGGCAAACTGCGGCTCTCGAGCCGCATTTGCCGCTCTGTTGACTGATGAGTTTGCCGACCACTGACCTAGATGAAATGGACAAATTCCTAGACACAAGCTATGAAATATGACTCAAGAAGAAATAGAAAGTCTGAAAAAAAATCTATAACTAAGGAGATTGAGTCAGTAATAAAAATAAAAATGTCCTTTTACAAAGATGGCTTCACTAGTGAATTCTAAAAAAAAACATAAGAATTAACACTAATCCTTCACAACCTCTTCTAAAAAATAGAAGAGGGGAAACTACCTCCTAACTTATTTTTAAGCCATTATTACTCTGGTATCAAACTAGACAAAGACATATCAAGAAAAGCAAACTATAGATAAATATTCCTTATGAATATAGACAGGAAAAATCTCCAACAAAATACTAGCAACCCAAATCTAGCAGCATTTAAAAAAAATCATGTACCATAATAAACTGTGATTTATCCCAGAAATACAACAATAGCTCATTATATGAAAGTCAAATGTCTGTTAATAAAATAAATCAGAAAAACCCCCAAACCCATATAATCATCTCAATAGATGAAGAAAAATTATTTTAAAAAATCCAGCACAAAAATGAAAAAGACACCCCAATTAAAAATGGGTAAGAGATTTGAATAGGTATTTCTCCAAAGAAAATGATCAGTGAGTATATGAAAAGATGCTCATTATCATTAGCCACTAAGGAAATGCAAATCAAAACCACAGTGAGGTACATAGATAGTGAGATATCTAGAATTAAAAAAAGAAAGTAAAAATACTAGTATATATGGAGATTTATTATAGTTATTGACTCACATGGTTTTGGAGGCTAAGAAGTGCTATAGTCTGCCATGTGCAAGATGGGAAACCAGGAAAGCCAGTGATGTAATTCAGTTTGAGTCTGAAGGCCTGAGATCTGAGAGGTCATTGGTGCAAGTTCTGGAATTTGAAGGCCTGAGAACCAGGAGCTCCAATGTCTGGGGCAGGAGAAGTTGGATGCCCCAATTTAACAAGAGAGAGAGAGAATTTGCCCTTTCTCTGCCTGCTTGGTTCCTCAACTGATTGGATGATGCCCATTGACATTGGTGAGGATGCATCTTCTTTACTCAATCTACCGAATCACCAGAAACATCCTCACAGACACACTCAGAAATAATGTTTTACCAGCTATTTGGGCATTCTTTAATTCAGTCATGTTTACACAGGAAGTTAACCATCACAATAAGGATGTGGAGAAATTGGACCCTATATGTTGCTAGTGGGAATGTAAAATGGTACAACTGTTGTGGAAAAGTTTTTCAAAGAGTTAAATATTGAATTATCATAGGACCCAGAAATTTTACTCTTAGGCATATATCTAAGAAAATGGAAAACATGTGTTGACACAAAAGCTTGTACATAAATGTTCATAGCATTGTTCATAATAGCAAAAAAGCTAAAACAGTACAAACATGTATCAACTGATGAATGGATGAGAAATATGTGGTGCATATCCACACAATGAAATGCTATGCAGCAATAAAAAGGAATAAAATTCTGATACATACACCATGGATGAACCTTAAAAACAGGGTAAATGAAGGAAGCTGGTCACAAAAGGCCACATTTTGCATTATCCCACTTTATAAAATGTTCAGAATAGGCAAAGCCATAGAAACAAAGTGGATTAGTGTTTCCAGAAGCAAAGAAGAGGGAGTAAAGAGGAGTGACTGTTAGCCAGTACATTGTTTGTTTTTGGGGTGATGAAAATGTGATGGAATTAAGTAATGCTCAACCAGTAACTATACTGAGGCCAAGACATGGAAACCACCAGTGTCCCTTCATAGATCATTGGATAAAGAAGATGTGGTAGATAGAAGTAATGGGATACTACTCCGCCAGAAGAAAAGATGAAATACTTCTGTTTGCTATAGCATGGATAGATCTTGAGACTATCATGCTAAGCGAAACAAGTCAGACAGAAAAAGTCAGGAACCATATGATTTCACTCACAGGTGGGGTATAAAACTGAACGCAAAAAATGAACAATAGATGGATGCAGACAACAGTGGGAGCAGGTGGTAAAGGGTAAAGGGGGTCGAACATATGGTGAAGGGAGATTTGACTTTGGGTAGTAAACACACAATGCAACGTACAGATTATGTACATTTTACACTTGAAACATATATAATTTTATTAACTGTTTATTAATGTCACTCCAATAAATTTAATGTATTGTGTGAGTTATATCTTAGTTTAGGACAGTGGCTTTCTGGGAAGATTCTTATTGTCAAGATAACTTTAAGTGATTATGTAAATCACTTCTGTCAGGAGAACTTAGCCACATGGCTACTCCTAGTTCCAAGGGTTGGAGTGTGATTCTGGAACATGCAGTTTACCTACAAATCTGTTACTCAGAAGGAAGGGGAGGATGGGTTTTTGTAGCCAGCTGGTAACCTCCATCACAGAGCAGAGCTGGAACTGGAACCTCAGGTCTTGGTGTCCTGGCCCAATTTCTTTTCACCATCCCATCTGTTTCTCTAAGGAGACCGGCTTCATAAGTGTAATCAGGCAAGCTGCTGAATGTAGGCATATTTTTGAAATTAAAATAAGATTTGTCTGCTAACATTGGGACTGAGAGGCCTTGGAAATGACTAAGCACTTATCTTTAAATATGTAAAGATTGCCCTCTTTAGGAAAGTGTGCATGCGTGTACAAAGATAGGTACAATTTTAAAGGGAAAGAATCAGTTCCAGAGAGAGTCCAGAGATCTAGGATTATACAACTTCCCTTAGAAGAATAATGGGAAGTGGCCTTGTGCATTTTTTTTTGAACAAACATGCCATTCATTAGTCCTGACAGGCACCCCTTGGTTTGGGTAAATCCAGGTCCGTGTTATTGGCATGGCACCATCTGTCTGTTGAGTGCACTGCACTGTGCAGAGCCTGAAGTACTCAAGGGTCTTGATTTCTCCTCTTCACACTAAGTTACGGTATGATAGGCTACCAGCTAGAGCTTGCAGGGGTTAGAAGCTCTGCTTGCATTAAAAAAATTTTAATTTAAAAATTTAAAGGATTATTCATACTTACCTATTAAATTACAAAAGGTAAATCACAGCAAGGAACTTGGGAACAAAAAATACAGAATTACTGCAGGGAGTTCTGAAAACTGGAATAGTTTAGGGACTGAAAACTCAAATGTTTATAGGCAGGTAATTTTGGATGGATGAGAGTCTGATTATTGGGCATCGTGACAAAACAGATTGTAGAAGCCCTGCCTTAAGACATTAAACAATGACAACATCAACAACAAGAAACATGAAACACCTGCATGTGGGCCAATTAAGACTCATGTGGGGCTAAGTTGAACCTGCTGGCCAGCAGTTTATGGCAACCTCCTGACTGGATCATAATATAGCAATATGGAACAAGGAGCTTGAAATTTGTCACATTACCAAAGAGGCAATGCAGGAAGTGAAGAAATTAATTGGGGCATAAAATGTTCTTTGCTTTAAAAAATATATATTTTATTGATTTTTTACAGAGAGGAAGAGAGAGGGATAGAGAGTTAGAAACATCGATGAGAGAGAATCATCAACCAGCTGCCTCTTGCACACTCCCTACTAGGAATGTGCCCACAACCAAGGTACATGCCCTTCACCAGAATCGAACCTGGGACCTTCCAATCCGCAGGCCGATGCTCTATCCACTGAGCCAAACCACTCTCGGCGTTCTTTGCTTTTTTACTTAAAGAAAAAACTGGCCTAATATTTGGAGAATAATTCAAATTTTGATATAACTACATAACTGTTTAAAGCACAGAAATATATAGAAAGTGCCAGCACATGGAAATATACCTATGTGAAAATTAAGTGAGGGCAGAATGTAAAATTATAAATGTAAATGAGTTATAATATATGTTAACAAAGATGGGGAAAATGTGGAGTGATGTAAATAATTTGACAGCCATCACATTTCTTTTTTTCTGAAAAGAAGCTTAAATTCACCATGAAGAAAAAGACAATACAGGTCATCTCTATAAAGAACATCAGTAAAATATCTAGTTGTCCTTTGGATTCAATCTAACTAAGCTGGAGCATGACTGTTTCAATAGGTTATAGCTTTAAAATAGTGGTCATTTTTATCTGAAAGTGATGACTTGCCTACTTTCTCTGTTATACACTGATATTTTGTTTCTGCCTCAGAATTCTGTTTTGCTTTTTTCCTCTTCACTCTGCTTGATAAGTATGGATCCAAGGAAAGTGATTCCAGTCCCAAACTTCTTGAGTGAATGAACCAGTCCTTTAATGCCATTCATGAGGAGCCAAGTCCCCGGGTGTTCCAGGTTCTTTGGCTTCAGAAATGGCCCAGACTTTGCTTCAGGTTCTGGGGTTTCCAGAATGTGGCTGCCACCCAGAGTGGAGTGTCCGAGGTGGTTGCCATTCGATGCTTGTGCTTGGTCAGCAGCTCCTGAAATGTCTGGGGGTGACCAGGACCCCGCTCCCCCTGCTGTTACTCTTCGGTGTGATGAGGGCCTCCTTGGTCTTCCTCTTGTGCTCCCTTCTCACACAGCCCATAAAGCTGTGGCTGCTTTTGCAGGAATCTTGGGATGAAGACAGAGATTTCTTGTCTTTCTGAGCCTCAGTGTAACTGCTACTGGGAAGGGACCGGATGTTGTGTCATAGGCCTATTATAGCTTGGTAGGTGGGGCATTATTTGGAAACTCGGGGTGATTTAAAAGAGTTCAGATTCAGCAACTCTTTGAAACAAACGAAAAGGTTACTTTCCGTGCTGATGGGGGCATGGATTGATCGTTGGTGTTGCTCTCAGATTAGTTTCTACTGAGATTTCACTTCTTGGTTGCTTCATCATTACCAAACTTTCCAGAAGTTGCTCCACAACACTGATTTTGTATAATAACTCAACATATCTGTGAATGCTTACGCAAGCGATTTAATTCTACTCTGTGCCAGCAATCCAAGTCTAGAGGTAGATAAATCCCTTTCTTTGGTTGAGACGAGATTGATGTTTTTGCAAGGATCTTTGCCGGAGATCCAGAGCCTAATTGCAGATAGCTTGATTGACAGTTCTCTGGTCTGTTTTTCTATCGCCTCCCCTCTGACTTAGTGTTAGACTCCTGCATTCAGACTGTATTTTGTGGTCATGTTGAGTCGGCCCCATTGCTGCTTTGTGTGTGAGATTCTCAGTTTCTTTAGAGCGTATTTGCCTGCGGTCCTCACTGTGGCCCCAGTGGTCTGGTTCCTGAATGAGAAGCACGTTTCTTCATCTGCTCACAGCTAACGGTGTCTCTTGCTTGGAAGATTTTATTAGCTGCTAAATGGTGTCCCTAAATCCATCCTGGCTCCCGGCAATCCATTCTCCTTTCCCTACTCAGAGTTGTCTTTTAGAAATACAAATCTGGTCCCGTCACCCTTTAGCTTAAAAGCCTCTGTGCCGTCCAGTGGCCTTTAGGCTGCACAGAAAAAAACCTCCCCAGGTCCCGGCTCTCCCCAGCCTCTCTCCGGGGCTCCCAGGTCTCTGTGCTCTGGGCACCTGAGCCTTCTTGCGGTTCTTCACTCGGGCCTTCTCCTCTCACCACACGTTGTCCTCTCTGCAGCAAGGTTCTGCCTCGTTCTTTTCCTCTTTCCTCTTCTTTGAGGCCAGTCCTCACCCCTCAGCTGTGCCCATTTTCCCTAACATCCAAGCTCCTCATGTTGCATACCTATCCTCCTTAGCACTCATTTCTTTAAAAAAAAATATTTTTTTTTATTGATTTTTTACAGAGAGGAAGAGAGAAGGATAGAGAGTTAGAAACATCGATAAGAGAAAAACATTGATCAGCTGCCTCTTGCACCCCCCCGCCTGGGGATGTGCCCGCAACCAAGGTCCATGCCCTTGACCGGAATCGAACCTGGGACCCTTCAGTCCGCAGGCCGACGCTCTATCCACTGAGCCAAACCAGTTTAGGCCTTAGCACTCATTTCTATTTAAAGTTCACCTTTACTTGTGTGACTCTTGGAATAAGACCTGTTTCTATAAAACCAATAAGCTCCACAAGGGTGGGCTGGATCTTTTTGGCTGAGGTAGGGTCTTACCATTGCCAGCTTGTAACACATGCCTGGCGCATGAATTGGTACATGGGTGGGGTCCAGCTGGCCTGACCTGATTGGGGTGATTAGGGCTGGGCTGGCCAGGGGGAGGGGCTGAGGGAGGTTGGTCAGACGGCTCTGCCCCAATCTGGCTGGTTTCCTGGCCACAGTGCGTGTCATAGTGACTGGTTGTTCCAGTTACTTAGGCTTTTATATATATAGGTTGAATGGCCAAGATTTCTTCTTGGTTTATCCTTCTGGAATTTTATGGCTCTGCCTTATTTAAGTCATCACTTCATCTTTGACTTCTTCCCTAGCCATCCCACTTCTATCTAAAGGCTCTACCTTTATGTAGTTTTCTCAGCTTTATAAGAAGGCATCTGGGCTTAGACTTCTAGTGACCAGATATGCAAACCTTCTTTCTTCCTCCAAGGCCATCCTTTCCTCTAACTGAGGAATTCTGCAGCCCTAATCATCTCTCCAGGTTCCCTTTAGTGATGTCTCCTAATGAACTCTCATTTATGAGCCTTTCCGAACTGCAACTCCAAGCGAGGAGCGTGTGACACCCACAGTCTCAGCAACAGCATCAATAAAAGAGATTGATTTTTTAAATGATAATGACAGTAATTAAGGGTCCTGCATGAGTTGGTTATTGCCTCTTAAACAACACCTAAACTCACTTGTCTCATTGCTGCAATTTATCGTCTCTTCTGCCATGATGAAGGACTTGCATTCTTTCTCAAGAAATTTTACATTCTCAAAAGTCATGATATAAAAACAACTGCTTGACTAGAAAAAAAGGGGATAGGGATTGGTCAGGATCAGATTCAAAGTAAAGGTATTTTTTCTACAGATTGTTTTCTAATAAAGCTTTTAAAAAAAAAAAGCTCCGCAAATATTAGTAAAGCCATCACTGCAAAAACCTTAGTGTTTCACTACATATAGCATTTGCCCCGGAATAAGTCTTTGTTTCCCATCGTTGCCCACACCACCATTAGCAAAGAACCTTTACACCGTCCTGCCTCTCTGATTACCCAGGTGTAATAATGAGCCAAACACCAAGCCTCCCAAAGCAACCAGCTTTTACAGACAACAGCTTCTCTGATGCTAAGGGGGTAGTTCCAGGTCTAGTATAATAATGATATATGTAATGCTAATTAAATTCTCTGATTTATTCCATTTGCTTTAAAAACGAACAATCTGTAATTTTCTCAGATCAAACAGTCACACCTGTGTTTTCATGTTCACCCGACTCAGGTGATGCAGGCCCAGTGTGTCAAAACAGAAACTGAGTTCTACCGCCGCAGTCGCAACGAGATAGTGGACACTAAAGGTCACACCATGGGGGCACTGTATTGGCAGCTGAATGACATCTGGCAGGCTCCTTCCTGGGCCTCTATAGGTAAGTGTTTCAGCATGCCGTGTGTGTGTGTGTGTGTGTGTGTGTGTGTGTGTGTGTAAGGCAGAGAGAGAGAGAGAGAGAGAGAGAGAGAGAGAGAGAGAGAGAGAGAAAGAAAGAAATCCCTGTGGGGAGAGGCACTGAGAAAACCCAGAGGCCGAGGTCAGGAGATTCCCCAGCAGCTGGTCAATGAACTGCCCCCGCCAACCCCCTCCCCCACCCCAGTCTTTCCAGGAGCCTGAGAGGCAGCCTGGCTATGAATTCTGTGCTGGGCAATGTCACAAAAGCAGGCTAACGAGTTGGACAGATTCATGCACAGAGATATGTTACGTGTCCTAATTATTGCTTAGATTTGAATTTATTTAAAAGGATGTTCCAAGGCAAAGGGGCATTTACTTATGCATCTCTTCTTCCGTTTGGGAGACTTCAACCATGTGGAAGGTTGGCCCCACTAAGTGTTAGGGCGTCCCTTTGCTTGACTCCCGTTTAAGACCACGAAGCCATCTTTATTCTTCCCTATTTATCTCTTGAAAGGGGAGGTAGTAGAGTCAGAAGTCCAAGTAGGAAGGGTGCTCAACTGAAGCAGTCCAACTGGCAATAGGTGAGATGATTGGCATGGCACTTGCAGTTTGAATTTATTCTGCTTTGGTACATGAAAACCCATCCGGAAGTAATGATGAATCGTTGGCCTTCACCAGAGGTGGTTTGAAGCCAAGTTCAGTTCATACCAACAAAAGTTTGGGGTCAAAAATGAGGCAAAGCCGTGAAGTAAAAAGGCCGTGTTGCTGGGTAAGGCTCTTAAACCAGCTGTGGATACAAAAACCCATTCACCACAGGCTTTGAGTAGTGCCAGGTCACCTCTTGATGGGAACTGGAGTTTTTTTTGTGTTTTTTAAAAAAATATATATTTTATTGATTTTACACAGAGAGGAATTGAGAGAGATAGTGAGTTAGAAACATCAAGGAGAGAGAAACATCGACCAGCCGCCTCCTGCGCACCCCCCACTGGGGATGTGCCCGCAACCAATGTACATGCCCTTGACCGGAATCGAACCCGGGACCTTTCAGTCCACAGGCCAACGCTCTACCACTGAGCCAAACGATTTTGGCGGAACTGGAGTTTTGATCAAGTTTATCTGGCTAACCTCTGTCAACACCAACCAAACAAAAGGGTATTGGATGAGAATCACAGCTAGAGCATCGGGGGAATAGCCCTTAACACAGGATGAAGAGATACTGTCTAGAGACACTTGGGCGGTATTGGATTATTTACTAGAGGCCCAATCTCGCGAGGAGGCAGCCCACCTCCCGCCTCCTGCCTCCCGCCGCCGCTGCAAGGAGGCGCCCTGCCTCCTCGGACGGCCACCCTCTCATGCCTTGCTGTGCATGCAGCCTCCTGCTGATTGGTCTTTACAGTGTGATGACCATTAGCATATTAGCTCTTAATTATATAGGATAGAGGAAGGGAGCGGGAGAGAGAGAGAGAAACACCTGTGTGAGAGCGAAACATCAATCAACTGCCTTCTCCATGTACCTACCAGGGATTGAGCTTGCAACCTGGGCATATGCCCTGACCGGGAATCGAACGGGCAATCTTTTGGCACATGGGACGACCAACCGAGCCACACCGGCCAGGGCGACATGTTTTTTTAGTTTGTGGGGTTAGCATACTAGACTTGCCAACAGGGCACAGCATTCTACAGGTCCTTGGCAACTTACAACTGCCCTTAATTGCTGGTTGGGTGTGCTCCAGTGGGAACTTGCCAGCCACATTAGTGACAGTGCTTGTTTTGTCTCCCTCAGAGGACCTGTGCTCATGGGAACAGGAGACTGCGAGCTCTAAATCACTCTTACAAAGGAGTGTTCGTAACAGGGGTTCACTGCCGGTGCTACTGGTTTCCTCCTCCTGGTGTGTACAGTAAAAAGGAGCGTGGGCGCCTTGGGCTCCCAGAGCGAGGAGTCAGCTCTGGGCCCAAAAGACGGCCTGTGGGCCGAAACCGGTTTGGCTCAGTGGTAGAGCGTCGGTCTGTGGACTGAAGGGTCCCAGGTTCGATTCCGGTCAAGGGCATGTGCAGTGGTTGCGGGCAAACCCCCGGCAGGGGATGTGCAGGAGGCGGCTGGTCGATGTTTCTCTCTCAGCGACGTTTCTAGCTCTCTATCTCTCTCCCTTCCTCTCTGTGAAATATCAATAAAATATATTTAAAAAAAAAAAAGACGGCCTGTGGAATGTTTGACTTAACTGTCTGAGCCCGTTTCCTCGTTTGAAAAAATGGACGTGAAGGTGTGCCTTACCCAGATGTGAGGATAATGTGTGGTAGGGTTCAAAACGCTCAGAGCCTCAACAAACGTGGGCTCCCGACCTGTGTGGGTCTCCCTTCCACTCTGGGTCCTTAGAATCATGACAGATTCATACCTGCCGGGCCGTGGGGGTGGTGATCCTGACTGCCGGACCCTGCCCACCTCCTCACTTTCCTGACTCTTCCAGAGTACGGAGGAAAGTGGAAAATGCTTCATTACTTCGCTCAGCATTTCTTCGCGCCAATGTGGCCAGTGGGGTTTGAGGATAAAGGAGTGTTTTTCGTCTACGGGGTGTCAGACCTCCACTCGAACTGTATCGTGACGCTCACTGTAAGTTGATTGGGTTTCCTCTCTGTGATGGAGAGTTTTAGATGATTTCTCTAGTTATTCGGTGCTTGTTCTCTGGGGAAACAGAAAAGAGGAATTCATTTGTTTCAGAATGTTTCCAGTGCCTGGAGTGGAAAATGGGCTGTCCCAGAGTCAGCATGCTCCTTTTCAGGGTAAAACGGCTCTTTATTCTGTGACCTTAAGCCTTACTGTCTTAGTGACTCAGTTTCCTCATCTGTAAAATGATACCAGCCTATGATCTTAAAAATATATATATATATATATTTATTTATTTATTGATTTCATAGAGGAAGGGAGAAGGAGCGAGAGATAGAAGCATCAATGATGAGAATCATTGGTGGACTGCCTCCTACATGCCCCCTACTGGGGACCGAGCCTGAAACCCAGGCATGTGCCCTGACCAGGAATTGGACCCTGACCTCCTTGTTCATAGGTTGACGCTCAACCACTGAGCAATACCAGCCGGGCCAGCCTGTTTTCTAAAAGGCTTTCTATGGGGAGTGGGTAAAAGAACTAGATGCCACTGAATTACAAACTCCGAAGTGCCATTTAAATGTAAGCTTACTGATAATCATGGAAAGCAGGAAATAGCTTTATTGAGAATGCATACGTGGAAAAGTAAACTTGGAGGAAAACAATGCTAGGCGGGGAAAAAAAAGGGTGGAAACTCAAGTCTTGGGCGCTACAGTTTGGAGGACATTGAGCATAGGAATAATGGCGGTGCCTGGGTTCTGTGCTTCATCCAGTTCTCACAGCAGCCCGTGAGGTTAGTGCGGCCGCTATTCTCCTGTTATGAAGGAAGAAACAGAGACTCTGAGACCCTGATGAACTTGTGTAGTAACACAGCTAGTACTTGGTGGGGCTCAGGTTAAACCCGGGTTTCAGAGTATCTTAACCACTCCTGCTATTCCACCTTTCATCAATGATTACTATTATTTTCCTCTTTAAAAAAGTAGTAACCCAGACCAAACCGGTTTGGCTCAGTGGATAGAGCATTGGCTTGTGGACTGAAGGGTCCTGGATTTAATTCCGGCCAAGGGCATGTACCTTGGTTGCGGGCACACCCTCAGTGGGAGGTGTGCAGGAGGCAGCTGATCCATGTTTCTCTCACATCGATGTTTCAGGCTCTCTATCCCTCCTCTCCCTTCCTCTCTGTAAAGAAATTAATAATAATAATAAAAAGTAGTAACCCAGCAATGTTTGCTTCTGTTCTGTGTTGTTTCTCCGCAGGTGAGAGTGCACCGGTGGAGTTCCCTGGAGCCCGTGTGCTCTCACTGGACCCCGGATACGGTGATGAAAGCAGGGAAGGCTGTCCTCCTCTATCAGGAGCCCGTGTCTAAAATGCTGCAGAGATGTGGGCATTGTACACGGCAAAGCTGCGTGGTTTCCTTTTACCTGTCGACCGACAACAAACCCTTGAGCTCCACCAACTATCACTTCCTGTCCTCCCCGAAGGAGGCCGTGGGGCTCCAGAAGGCAGACATCACTGTAAGCACCGGGCGGCGGGGTCACCGCGGCCTCGGGAGCTGCCCCGCTCCGGGGCAGGCGCTCTGCGTCTTGCTGTTTGCTAACTTTTTCCTTGGAACAGAGCTTCCCCAAGGCCTGGGGAATTTTTGGCTCCTTCCCCCTGGAAACAAAGGCCAAATGATTTTTATTTCTAATTCAGCATTTGTCCAAGTTTTTGGTTCCTGATACTCCCGCTGTCCCATCAGCCCTCCCGCATGGGCTCTCGCAGTGGAGGGAGAGGCGTTATTTCATCATGAGACCCTGATGAACTTGTGTAGTAACACAGCTAGTACTTGGTGGGGCTCAGGTTAAACCCAGGTTTCATAGTATCTTAACCACTCCTGCTATTCCACCTTTCATCAATGATTATTATTATTTTACTCTTTAAAAAGTAGTAACCCAGCCAAAACCGGTTTGGCTCAGGGGATAGAGCATTGGCCTGTGGACTGAAGGGTCCTGGATCTAATTCCGGTCAAGGGCATGCACGTTGGATGCCCCCACCCCGCTCCCCCCCCCACCCCACCCCCCCCCGCCCCAGAGTGCCAAACTCGGTCCTGAGGTTTCAGTGCGCCAACCCCGGCGTATTATTGTTGATGTAAGAAATGGTCAAACCTGTAGAGAATTTTCCATAAGAGTTTATTTGAGCCATATTGATGGTACATGCCGAGGAGCAAGATCTTAAATGCTCCGGAGAATAACAGCTTGGCAGCTCCTTTTATGCCTATGACATGAAGGAGGGAACAAGCAAGGTGGCGTGAAGGAGGGAGGAAGCAGCACAGGGATGGTATTGCAGGGTAGTTGACAAGGTCGGGTGCTGTCTGGAGTGTTCATACCCCTTCCAGGTTAGTACTGCTGGTCTTTATTTATTTACATATTTATTCATTTATTTTAATCGAATCTATCCACCTATAGATAGATACTGGTCAACAAAGTTATGCAGGTTTCAAGTACACAATTCCTCAGCACGTCACCTGTATCCTGCATGGGGGGGTTCGCCACCCTAAGTCGAGTCTCCTTCCATCTCCTCTGGTGTTTCGAAGGTGTGTTAGCCTAGATACACAGCAGTGATGGGCGGGGTTTGCTTCCGGCAAAGACAGACCTCTTCCTACAGAAGTTATAGGTGTGGGCGTGACCACCCACCATGGCCTGCCCAGGTAGGGATTTACGACCAGATCGCCCTGTGAAGCGACTTTCCACGGAACCCCATTTTCCATCCACTTCGTCATCCGTGTTTACAAGCGAGCAAACCCGCCCAGAGGGACTGACCCGCTCCAGGAGCGTGCTCGGGGAGGCGTCGGAGCCAGGAGGAGCGCTCTGATGCTGAGATTTTAAGTGGAGTCTATTAATCTTTAAAATTTTCATTCTATGCTCCTTGATTTACTGCTGCAAAGTAGCTTGATTATCAAATCCCTTTATAATTGCCAAGGAAAACAATGGCGTGAGCGGGCTGTGTTGTTATAAAAAACTGTGCAGCTGGAGGATTTCGAATCTCGTTAGTTGATTGAAACCCTGTCCTTCGTTTCCCTCCCACACATAGTGATTGAAAATGTTTTTTCTGGAAAGGTCCATTCTCTAGTTTTAGTGAATTTTATTTTATTTTATTTTTTAAAAATATATATTTTATTGATATTTTACAGAGAGGAAGGGAGAGAGATAGAGAACCAGAAACGTTGATGAGAGAGAAACATCGACCAGCTGCCTCTTGCACGTCCCCTACCGGGGATGTGCCCGCAACCAATGTACATGCCCTTGACCGGAATCGAACCCGGGACCTTTCAGACCGACGCTCTACCACTGAGCCAAACCAACCTCGGCAAGTTTTAGCGAATTTTAAATGTGTCTGACCCTTTACTTCACTGAGCAGCCTTAAAGTGGGAGGGTTTTTTACATTTACTGTAGAAGTAATGATGTAGAAATTCTTAGTCCTTGATTTGAAAAACATTTATCTTCTTTCCCAGTAATGAAAGATCCATGTAACAAAATCTAAGTTACCTGTAACAACAGGTAAAAAGGAAATGCCATATATTCAAGTAGCTTCTTTCCAGAAAAGAGAAAAACAAAAACAAAACAACCCCACTGTGTAGCAGGCCAGACCTCGGATTTTGAAAACAATTCTTTTCTCTTTCCTTAGCTCAGCCTTAATTATCTTGGGATAATGCGGGGTGGGAGGGAATTAGGACTTCTTTATTTTTTCCGACCTCATTTGCATTTCAGTGAGACTTGCCTTTCCTAAAGGGATACAACAACAACAACAACAACAACAACAACAACAAAGCATTTATTGCAGACTTAACGTTGGCCAGGAACTTGGGTGTCCGGTCCCCAGGTGGATGTCAGAAATGTGTTTTCTCTGCCTCCCTGACGCCAGGGTGCAAGCTTGAGCCCCAGGCTCCGTGGTCAGATGCACTGAAATGAGATTCCAGTTGGAAGAAGGCAACTAGAGTGAGCGGGTGCCGGGGTCGCTTCCGGCCTCGGCCTTGGTGCAGCGGTGACCGGGCCTTCGTAGCCGCCGTGGGGGCTGGCCAGGGCCAGCTGTGGGAATCGCGTGCCGTGACTGCTTTTCCGGGACAGGCGGACGATTGGTTTGGGAATCTGACATCTGGCTTCAAGCCCGAATCTCTGACCATCTGCGAGCTACCTAACATACTTCGTTTCCATTTCTTTCTTTCTTTTTAAATATATATATTTTATTGATATTTTACAGAGAGAAAGGGAGAAAGATAGAGAGCTAGAAACGTCGATGAGAGAGAAACATCGACCAGCTGCCTCTTGCATGTGCCCGCAACCAATGTACATGCCCTTGACCGGAATCGAACCCGGGAGCTTTCAGTCCGCAGACTGATGCTCTACCACTGAGCCAAACCGGTTTTGGCTTGTTTCCATTTCTGCTTCTTCCACAGTAGGTTTGTTTTATTCTTTGTAGCTCAGAACTCTGAGTGGCAATCAGACAGGTGTGTAAGGCTAAAGTTATGTATGGTAAACACTCTCCTTTGAAATCCTCAATGCCACACATCACATGTAATGTCAGACCTATGATGTGGCAGGTATCCATGCGAAGGACTCGTGTTTCATGACCACAGCTGAGCTTGGACGACCTGGTCACGCTCATCCATACGCTGTCAGACAGGCTCGCGAACCCCGCCCTCGGGCCGAGCTCAGCCTCACCGTGCACGTGCCGCTCCATGACAAACACAAGAGTTAAGCTCTGAGTTTGTTTGCTGATATGCTGTGGGCCTCACACATCTTTTTTAAAAAAATATATATTTTATTGATATTTTACAGAGAGGAAGGGAGAGAGATAGAGAGCTAGAAACGTCGATGAGAGAGAATCATCCACCAGCTGCCTCTTGCACACCCCCTACAGGGAATGTGCCCGCAACCAAGGTACAAGCCCTTGACCGGAATCGAACCCGGGACCTTTCAGTCTGCAGACCGATGCTCTATCCACTGAGCCAAACCGGTTTCGGCGGCCTCACACATCTTAAAAGTGCTCATGATTGTGGCTTTGTGGTTCTCTGGGATGAAGAAGAGAAAGCTCTCATGCTAGACCTTCTGTACCGGCCTGGCAGGCTGCTGCCTGGGTTTCTGGGTCTCTTCGGAGGAGCAGGAGGTGAGCTCCGGGGTTGTGCTCTGCGGCTGGCTCCAGAGAGACCCCGAGAAAGTCATACGACGGCCCAGCGGTTACACAAAAACGTTCCCCTCTTGCTGAGACCCCGAGACACGCTGTAAATGATATAAAGCTCTGAGCTTCTCCTGAAACAGTCTCTCTAATAATAGGAGCCTACACGTTTCTGCCCTCGGTTTGAGATCACCATCTGCTCATTTCCCAGAGCCTTAACACGTCCCCACATATTTCTCAGGATCTGACCCCGTGCCTGGAATGTATGGCTTCAGCGGCTGGTGAGCCGTAGCTGTAGGAAATACACTCCCTGTTAGGCCCACATAAACACGCTCTGGTAGGCGTTGGTTAAGGAACGGAGAGCTCATCCCTCATCCTTCACTTCATTTACCGTGTTCCTTCAGGTCACCATCTCGCAGCACAAGGACACCTTTGTGTTTTACCTGCGCACCTCGGCCGTGGCGCCCTTTGTGTGGCTGGACGTCGGGAGCGTCCCGGGGAGATTCAGCGACAACGGTTTCCTCATGACGGAGAAGACGCGCTCTGTGTTCTTCTACCCCTGGAAGCCCACCAGCAAGAGAGAGCTGGAGCGGTCTCTCCACGTGACTTCCTTGGCTGATATTTACTAAGGGAATCCGGCTCCTTCCGAACGCATTCCGAGCCGCCCGCCTGGGAGAGCTGCTGGCAGCCAGAGATCGGGACGGAGCCGGCGGCGGTCGGCCCGCAGCCAGGCCTCGGGTGCATGCTCCCCGGAGCGTGCACCGCCCTCCCGGGAAAGGCTGTGTCCTCGGGCCCCTCCAGCCGGCTGTGCCAGGTCGCTGTTGTGAGGTTTCCCCTTTCAGCTTCCCCACCACACGAGCCAGCTATAACCCAGCTGCCCCTCCCCACCCAGAGAAGGAGGCCTGCCCAGGCCAGCCTCTGGGGAACCACGTGGACGTGACCCCGGGGCTTTCGATTTGGCTCCATCCAAGGAGCCTTTCAGCGCAGAGGAGTTAGATGTAGACTGTTGACTCTGGCAGAGAAGTGGTGTTCTTTTTTTTTTTAGTTTGGGTTTAAATCATTTTACCTCGATTGATGAATTATAAGAAGCTGCACATTACTTGATTACACGGGATCATGTTCATAAGATTACGTCGATCATGCAAGTGGGGAAAATGGTTAACAAATTGTAATAATCTGGTAAAGGTTTGTAGGGATTTTTTTGTACTGCTTTTGCAACATCCTGTAAGTTTGAAATCGTATAAAAAAATTAAAATGTGCCTACATTGCATCAAGTGGCTTATTCCATCTGTGGCCTTTTTAATCATTTCGTAAACATTCTATTGCGCCCAGTACTGTGCTGGTTATTAATTTCCATTTAGCTCTGGCCAAGTTTTTTATTCTAGTTGATAAACTGGGAGAGTTTGGAGAATCTGACCGAGATATTTGAGGGCTTTTCTCTGGGGAGAATCATGTAGATTTTTTTACAAAATGGACCATTGAGAGTTTAGCTTTAAAATCAAGACTGATTAGGTAATAGATTTGGATTTAATAATGAGAAGTTTGAGATATGGTTCAGTAACAAAAAAGAAAAGAAATGCAGGTAATCCAGGATTTTCATTCAATATCTAAGAGTTTCCTCATTTTAGGTGTTATTTACATATACACTGAGTGGCCAGATTATTATGATCTCTGAACACATAATAATCTGGCCACTCCATGTATAACCTATATAGTAAAAGGCTAATATGCAAATTGTCCCCTTGACCAGGAGCTCAACCAGCAGGCAGGCCGGCCAACCACCCATGCACAAATTCATGCACCAGGCCTATTTTATATATATATTCACACACACACTGAGTGGCCAGATTATTGTGCATTCAGAGATCATAATAATCTGGCCACTCAGTGTATAGATGAACCTTATGAGGGATTGGGACTTAGGGATATAACTCAGAAGATTCTTACTTGGTAAGTATTACTGGTACATCATTTTCTTGTCGGTGTTGAAATCCTGTCTTATCACGCTGCTGCTGGGGACAGGAGGATACTCTTCTTCATAAAACTAGAGAACATTTTCTGCCAGATGCCCTGTGAGCCTTTGAAGTTCCTGGGCCAGAATTTACATCACAATTCTGCCCTTTCTAGTCCTGTGAGCTTGATCAAGTCATTTCACTTCTATGGTTAGCTTTCTTCTGGTAAAATGGGAATACACTCACCTTGTAAGTTTGTTTTAAGGAGTAAATTTTTAAAAATTATCTGAAAGATTGTAAATGGAAGCGACATACTGGAGTGTGTCCTTGTTGCCATAGAGATTGCAGGGTTTCCGGCCACACTTCCCTGGGTCAGAATCCAGGGTCTGAACTTACTGTCCGTGTGACCTTGGGCAACCCCTTGACCTTCTGGACTTCAGTTTTCTCATCTGTAAAATGGAGCTAATAATCTCTAACCATCAAAGGGAGGACTAAACAGCATCTGGAATAAAATAAGTGCTAAGTAAATGGTGGTAGTGCTTTTTAAACATAATAGTCATTGTCCATGAAGCTATAGCAAAAATGAAGCAAATAAAGGTGAATGTCTTTAAAAAAATTTTAAGAGTGGAAAAGGATATCAGAGAAGAATGAATTCTTAAAGGAAGAATACCTTAATGAATGGGCATAATTATATGCTGGCTACAACTCATCAAAGGAGAGAGATGTGCTGTATACCCATTATTTCTGCAAGAGAATAGTAATGTCCGCACATTCTCCCACAGTTCATGTGGGCACCATGATTAGTCATGTCTGCATGTTAACAGATTCCTTTTGCCACATTTACTGGAACAGTCTGATGTGCTTACTCTTGGGTTTGGATTTTTGAGAAAGCTTTCCTGTTAGCAGTTATGCAAACATATATAGAGCAATTGGGAAGATGGGGTTCAGAGCACAATCTGGAGAGAGAGAGAGAGAGCGAGAGAGAGAGAGAGAGAGAGAAATGCGGCTAGTGCACAGGGGTACATCTTCCTATTTTAGAATGAAGAAGACAATAGAAATGGTAATATCCTCATTCACAGTCACTGTATCTTCTTATTTTTTTCCTCTTACTTGACTTTCCACTGTGTGAGGTTTTTAAACCATGGGAAGTCACTTGGAAATAAACAGGAAGGCTTTGTCCTCTGTTGGAATGAAAGGGAACTGGAGAGCAGGAGAAATAAAGATATGTCTCCCAAGCATTCCTGAAGTGACAGGAGGAGCACTCTCTTGGGCTACCTCTGGCTCTCAGATAGGAAACTTATTCCCCAGCTGGGTAAGATATAGGGAGAAAGACAAGCAGACATTGTTTGTGTGGGAAATTCAAAGCGTCAAAAAATATCCCTGGAGCCGAAACCGGTTTGGCTCAGTGGTAGAGCGTCGGTCTGTGGACTGAGGGGTCCCCGGTTCGATTCCGGTCAAGGGCATGTACATTGGTTGCGGGCACATCCCCAGTGTGTGTGTGTGTGTGTGGGTGGGGGCGGGGGGGTCAAGAGGCAGCTGGTCGATGTTTCTCTCTCATTGACGTATCTAGCTCTCTATCTCTCTCCCTTCCTCTCTGTAAAATATCAATAAAATATATTTAAAAAAATATCCCTGGAGTCTACCTTGACTCTGAATGCAATCTTATCAATTCAGTAAGCACATAAAATAAGAAGGGTCACCTAGAAATGGTATTTAGAAATATTTTCAAGTCAGTGGGGGAAATTCTTGTTTTCTAACTGACTTATAGGAGGCTATGAACCGAACTGATGCTGTGCAAAACCCTAAAAGTCACAGACAGATCCAGTGTTGTGACTCTGAAGACTGTTTAACTTAAGGACCCATTCATTCACTTTCCGAGGGTTTACTGAGGGCCACTCAGAGCAGGCATTGTTCCTGTGCCCGGGGTTTCTCAGTGAAAAAACTCTGACCTGGCCCTGCTCTCATGGGCTGCCTGTTAAAGCCGCGGGCGGTGGCGAGTCCTGTAGGTGTGACCAATAAACCGCGTGTGGGCCAACCTGCCAAGACATCTTGGAGCCCTCAATCGGGGCCAAACAGTAAGTGGGCTTTGCAGAAGGAAGGGCATTGCCTCCTCGTGCCATGTGTTGTCACCACCTCTCCTTATCTCTGTCGACGCGGGTTACGGAATCCTGCCACCAAAGAAATGTCTGTGACAGCCACATAGCTGAGCCCCTTAGGTCAGACCTCAGACCTCACAGAGGATTTATGTGAGCACCAGCTTCTCTCGCATTGTGCCCTGCAGTGAGCGAGTACCAAGAATGACAGCAACACCCAGTGAATTAGAATTCCTGGGAAAGGGATGTCGGGATCATGGAAATTTCTGGTTGGGAATTATTACTCATCTCTGCCTGGTAATGTGTGTGGGAACAACCATCTCTTCTTATTCTGTTGTGTTATGGTTATGGCGTTTATACAACATACTGGCTCCTGGGAGACAATGCCCATGCTCCCAGCAATTGGAGCAGACAGCATTGGCCAGCCACCCCACAGCCACGTGCTCCTCTGCTCTGTTAATAAAGGTGGCTTTGTGTCCCGGCCCAGGCACTGACTCATAATCGGCTGTACAAATTCTTTTTTTTTAATTTAAATTTTAATTAATTAATTTACTTATTTATTTTTAAAATAAATCTTTATTGTTCAGATTATTACATATGTTCCTCTTTTCCCCCCATAGATCCCCTCCACCTGATTCCCCACCCCACCCAATGCCCTTACCCCCTGCCACTGTCTTCATCCACAGGTGTAAGATTTTTTTCTTTTTATTAAGATATTATATGTGTACATACCTTACTAACCTCTCCCGCCTCCCGCTCCCAAACATGTCCTCCCTTCCCAGAGTTTTGTGTCCATTGGTTGTACTTATATGCATGCATACCAGTCCTCTGGTTGATCTCTTATCTCTCCTATATCTCCCTACCCTCCCCGCTATAATTTGACAGTCTGTTTGTTTCTTTACTATCTCTGTATCTATCTTTTTGTCCATCAGTTTATAATGTTCCTTATTATCCATAAAGAGTGAGGTCATGTGGTGTTTTTCTTTCGTTGACTGGCTTATTTCACTCAGCATAATGTTCTCTAATTCCATTGAGGTTGCTGCAAATGATAAGAATTCCTTCTTTTTTTATGACAGCATAGTATTCCATTGTGTAGATGTACTATAGTTTTTTGATCCAATCATCTGCTGATGGGTAGCTAGGCTGTTTCCAAATCCTAGCTATTATAGATTGTGCTGCTATGAAGGGGTGCATATATCCTTTTTGATTGGTATTTCTAGTGTCTTATGATATATTCCTAGGAGTGGAATTACTGGGTCAAATAGGAGTTCCATTTTCAGTTTTTTGAGGAAGCTCCATACTGTTCTACACAGTGGTTGCACCAGTCTACATCCCCACCAGGAGTGCACGAGGGTTCCTTTTTCTCTGCATCCTTGCCAGCACTTGTCGTTTGCTGATTTATTGATGATAGCCATTCTGACAGGTGTGAGATGGTACCGCATTGTCGTTTTGATTTGCATCTCTTGGATAATTAGTGATTTTGAGCATGTTTTCATGTGCCTTTTGGCCTTCCTTCTGTCTTCTTTTGAAAAGATTCTATTTAGGTCCATTGCCCATTTTTTAATTGGCTCATTTATCTTCCTTTTATTAAGTTGTATAAGCTGTCTGTAGACGTTAGAGATTAAACCTTTATCAGTGATGACATTTGCAAATATATTCTCTCATACAGTGGGCTTTCTTGTTGTTTTGTTGATGGTTTCTTTTGCTGTAAAAAAGCTTTTTATTTTGATGTAGTCCCATTTGTTTATTTTCTCTTTAGCTTCCATTGCCATAGGGGCAGTATCAGTGAAGAAGTTCTTTAGGCATATGTCTGAGATTTTTCTGCCTGTGGATGCCTGTAGTAGAATTCTATTCTGCCTCACAAGTGATTGATCTAGGGCAGTGGTTCCCAACCTTTTTTTGGCCATGCCTCACCTAAGCATGTCTAAAATCCTGATGCCCCTCCTATGACATAATTCTTACTGTTCAAAAAGTGAACTCCTATTCACATGGAGGAAGCCAAAAAGGCCAGTAACTTGATCTAAAAAAGTTTCCAGAAGAACATGGCATCCATGAAAAAGAAAAAGAAAATAACAAAAGGACAGTTGAAATACTGAGGAACAAATCACTAAGAAATTGTTAAAATAATAATAATAATAATAATAATAATAATAATATGAAGTTATATGAAAAAATAGCAAATAAAGTTTCAAAACAGGTGTACCGGTTACTAATGCAGATTTTTTCAATAGATAGATTTACACATATGTTGATATATATATGATTTGATATGTATGTTATTTTGTTGTATTGACAACAAGCTTCAAAACGGCACATGTCGAATTTTCTGAAGGTGTTAACATCATAGATATTTTTACACTTAAAAATGTCAAATTTCATGCCCCCAAAAAGAGCATTTGTGGGAAGTTGTTTTTAAAAATATATATATATTTTATTGATTTTCCACAGAGAGGAAGGGAGAGGGATAGAAAGCTAGAAACATCCATGAGAGAGAAACATCGACCAGCTGCCTCCTGCATACTCCCTACTGGGGATGTGCCCACAACCAATGTACATGACCTTGACCAGAATCGAACCTGGGACCTTTCAGTCCACAGACCGACCCTCTATCCACTGAGCCAAACCAGTTCTAACTGTGGGAAGTTTTAATTCACTACTTTATTTTGAAGAAAAATATCGGATACTTTGGGAAGCTTATGGTGAACATGCTCCATCTCAAGAAACTTGTTGAACGCTGATTTAAACACTTTAAAAGTGATAATTTCGATGTGAAAGCAAAGAATGTCCAGGTCAACCAAAAAAGTTTGAAGTACAACAATCACAAGCATTATTGGATGAGAATGCATGTCAAACTCAAAAACAACTTGCAGAAAGATTAAACATTGCTCATCAAACAGTTTCCAATCATTTACAAGTAATGGGAAAGATTTTAAAGGAAGGAAAATGGGTGTCACATAAACTGAATGAAAGACAGATGGAAAACCAAAAAGTCATCAGTAAAATGTTGCTACAACGGCATGAAAGAAAGTCTTTTTTTGCATCAAATTGTGACTGGCAATGAAAAGTGGATTTATTTTGAGAATCCCAAATGCACAAAATCATGGGTTGATCCAGGTCAACCATCAATATCGAATGAAAGGCCAAATTGCTTCGGAAAGAAGACAATGCTCTGCGTTTGGTGGGATCAGGAAGGTGTGGTGTATTATGAGCCTCTAAAACCAGGTGAAACCGTTAATACTGATCGCTGCCAACAACAAATAATCAATTTGAACCATGTTTTGATCATGAAACGACCAGAATGGGCCAGAAGACCTTGAGGAAACATTGTTGAGTGGAGAAATGCCAGAGATGTTGAACAGTTGAACTAGCCCTGTAATTATCCGACTCTGGGCTTTTTATAAAAAATACTCTCGCCCTATCATGTCACCCAGTGGTAGTCATGTATTCTGATTTTATAACCTAAAGCACTCTGATTGATACAGCAGTAAAAGGCATGGGTGTTGAAAACAGATATACTTATGTTGGCATTCCAGATTCACCGCTAGTAGGCTGTTGGGCTTTGCATATACTAGTAAATTGTTGAGTCTTTCTGTGCAATTGGTTTCCTTATCTTTAAAAATGGGCAATAATAACTCATAGCTTAGTTGTGAACACTAAATGAGATGATACTTTTTAGGTACTGATAGCACTCAATAACTATTCACCAAATGGTAGCTAGTGTAGTTATCATTGCTTCTGTGTTAAGTCTTCAAAAAATGCCCAAGGATGTGGATGTGGAACCGGAACCTGCTGAGGTATTGGTGTTGGGAGCAGTGCCAGTTAGGGGAGCTGGTGGGAATGAAAGGGGGGAGGTGAGGATGTTGATTCCTTCCCAGAGTCACAGGCCCATCACGCTGCCTGGCCATCCTGAAGGTGCAGTTGTAGAAAAAGTATGAGTCAGGTCATATGAGCCAGCAGATGATCTGTTGGCCGAAACAGTGTCATAAGAAGGTGAATTACTTGCTTACATAAAAAAAAAAATCTATACATTCCATACAAAATCTAGATCTAACCATCTCTGATCTTCTTGTAATTATATTTAAAAAGAGCCCGGCTGGCGTGGCTCCGTGGTCGAGCATTGACCCATGAACCAGGAGATCACAGTTCGATTCCTGGTCAGGGCACATGCCCGGGTTACAGGCTTGATCCCCAGTGTGGGGCGGGCAGGAGGCAGCCAACCCATGATTCTCTCTCATTATTGATGTTTTTTACCTCTCTCCCTCTCTATGCTTCTCTGAAATCAATAAAAATATATTTTAAAAATAAAGAATAAAAAAAAGCTCCTCATGTATTTAAGCCACGCACAGTCAGGTGTTCTGACTATGAGTGGATTCAGGTCATACTCAGTGGGCGATCATACTCAGTGGGCCTTTGAGAGGGGAGTGTGGTGCCTGGGTTTTCTTTCGGCCCAGGGATGCCTGCTCAGGCACCTCCCTGAGCGTGGCTGTCTCAGTGGTGTGTCCCGTGGTCTGCCTTGCCCAGGTGGGTGAAGGAAGATGCTGCTCTTTCATATGGGAACCCAGTCAATGTTGGGTGATTGGCATGCTCCCCTATCTACGTTTTAGGTGCTTGAACCAAAAGATTTTTAACCAGTCAGCCTTGCAAATACAATGAACTAGATTTTGTCAAAGTTCCCAATTGTGTGTGTGTGTGTGTGTGTGTGTGTATGTGTATGTGTATGTGTGTGCACACGAAAGCCACATGTAGTCTAGTGGCCACAGACTCATGCTCTGATATTGAACTTCCAATATGCAAGTTTGGCTCTAACACAGAACTTGGACAAATCAGTCTGTAAGCCTCCATTTCCTTATCTTTAAGATGGGTTGATAGGAACTATCTCACAGGGTCGTCAGGATTAAATAAGGGAAGAACAATGCCTAGGGTGGGTAAATGGGTAGTAAATGCTGGCTTAGGATGATTATTCCTCAGAGAAGGAGGTTGGCAGTGGCTAGAATGATCAGGCCTGGGAGTCTTCCATTTTCTTCGCCAACCTGAATTGAAGGAGGAAAATCCAGACGGCTGAATTCCCCCCTTTCTTCGAAGCCTCTTTCCAATTTTATTAAAGCAAAAAAAAAAAAAAAATCGAGTAGCAAGGCATGCCAGCTGTTGGGTGATGGTGTAAAGTTCTGCTCCTTCCAGCAGAGGCCTCCTGTGCACAGGAAATGAGGCTGGTGCCTGGTGCAGGGGCTGGGGGGTGGGGGGTGGGGTTGGGGGGGCCAGGAGGCTTCCCCAGCGTGAGGCAGGGAGGCTGAGTCTGAGGAAGAGCTTGCAGGGTCTCCGCCCCCACTCCACCCGGTCTCTGGGTTTCAGAGAGCTGGGTGCCAGTGCGCTGGAACGCAAGAGTCTTTCTTGAAAGAAAGGGAAGGCTGAGAAAAAGAGAGAGAGAGAGAGAGAGAGAGAGAGAGAGAGAGAGAGAGAGAGAGAGAGAGAGAGATAAAGGAAGTCAAAGAGAAAGAGAGAGAGGAATAAAGAAATAGAGAGAACAAGGGCAAGAAAGAAAAAGGAAGACAAAGAGAAAGAGAAAGGGAAAGGGAGAAAATGATACCTTTGCAAAAATCTGGTTATTATTTAACAGGAAAGGAGTAAAGGGAGGGCTAGATAACATAGGCATGTCATTTATGCAGCTTTGCTGATTGAACATTCTGCAAGTCTTTTCCCGGGGAAAGAACTGGACAGGGCAGTTTAGCGCATCCTGGTGAGGCCTGGTGCGGGGGGAGGAGGCGTAGCTGTCAGTCACACCTGGGAGTGCGCCAGTGGGCCCAGTAGGTGTGGCCACTGCAGGGCACGTAACCTGGATATTGAAACTCCCGGACGAAGGAGCCGATCTCTTTCTGGCACACCGGGCTCCTGGGTCTCCTGTTGGCGGGGGCACGTTCCCCGGCATTCGCCTGCTTGGCCCCCAGCCATGTAGACGCCACACGATGGGCTAACGGACTTTAGCCCGATGCTGGACTTTAACTGCAACATGGAACTGACGCTCCGAACTCTGGCCTGTCGTTCGGCTCTGCTGGAAGCCCTGCCTTCGGGACTGGTTTAAGGGACAAGGGACTCTGGGACCTGAGGAATGGAACCCCACACAGTTAAAGCCTTCTACCACACCCCATGCTCCCGTGTGAACCTCGGGAAATTCCTTTTCTGAAGCTATCTTAAGAACCCCACTTTCAGAAGCAGTGGAGAAGTTTGATTCTCTGGTAACAAAAGAAAGAAATGAAGACAAAGAGAAAGAGAAAGGGGAAGAGAGAGAGAGAAAGAAAAAAGAAAGGGGGAGAGAGGGAAAGAAAGAGAAAGGGGGTGAGAGAGAGAGAGAGAGAGAGAGAGAGAGAGAGAGAGAGAGAGAAACATCCAGAAAGAGAAACCGAAAGGGCGGAGGGCGAGGGGGTGGGGAGAGAAAGAAGACAAAGAGAAGAGAAAGAGAAAGGGAGAGAGACAGGAGGGGAGAAAAAGAAAAGGACAGAGAGAACAAGAAAGGGAAAGAAGAGAGAGCGAGAGGGGGAGAGAGAGGAGGGAGGAGGGAGAGCAGGTGTGTAGGGAGCTCTGATTTCCCCTCCAGCTGACTGCTCACAGGCTGGGACCTGCACAGCAACACTCTCTATCTACTCTGCCTTCCTTTTACCTTATTTCCTTTCCGTGCTGCTACCTTGGCAAAGGGTGGCATCTGGGTGATTTTTAACCCTAATTTAATTCCTATGGACCCGTGGAAACAGCACGAAGCCTCTGGGATGGATGACTGACGGGGGAGGAGTCAGATGAGCGCTTCGAAGGAGCAGTGACAGAGGGCGTTAGGGCTGGGGCTGAGTCCAGGCACCCTTTGAAGGAAGCAACGACTCCCAGGGAGAGAAGGGCGTGATGGGGGGGGGGGGGCTCCTGGCTCAGCAGCGCCTCCTCTCTCAGGGCTGGCCGGGGGGTGCGTGGGTGACTTGCTGCCCATACGTTCTTTCCCGAAGGTTTAAGCCTGGAATCTCTGCCTTTCAGAACCAACATGGTCCCCGGCCATCTGCTGTGTGCATATGCTCATCGTCATTCCAGACCTGCCTTTGGCGACGGGGGAAGGCGGTCGGGCCAGACGCTGGCTGTGACCTTCCCAGGTCAGCATGGGCAGGGGCAGACGGCAGGGGCTGAGTGCCCACTCCACAGCTCTCAGGACCTCCTCAGCACTCCCTTTCCTCCTGGGGGAGGCAACGTGGCCAGGTGTCGGTCCAGGCAGTGACAGGAGGGGGGTGGGGGTTGCACCTGAAGGAGACTGGAGCTGTTCTTTGGGGCTGTCCTGCCCCTTGAGGGACAGGGGGAGGTGGTGGTGGCAGGAGGAGGTGGTGGAGGCAGGGGGAGGTAGGGGGAGGCAGGGGAGGCAGGGAGAGGCAGGGGGAGGTGGTGATGGCAGGAGGAGGCTGTGGAGGCATGGGAGGCAGGGGAAGGTAGGGGGAGGCAGGAGGAGGCGGAGGGGGTAAGGGGAGGCGGAGGGGGGGGGTTCCCGTGCAGTGGGTTCTGGTTCTGTGATGTTGGGCCAGGCCGTTTCCCCTGGAGCAGGACTCCGCTGACCCTCCAGGGAGAGGTTGGGAGCCCTGGCTTGAACTGCTGGGCAGCACCAGGCGGATGTGGGAGAAACAGCTGCTGAGGGCCCCAAAACAGAAGGAGGAGAACGGGGCGGAAGGAAAAGGGCGGGAAGAGGAAAGCCAGCACGCTTCGCTGGGCCGCTCCCAGGAGCTCGCAGGGACTGGGCCCAGGGCCACGTGTGCCCGCTGCTCAGTCCACTTGCTGATGGGATGCTGGCTTCCCGCTGCTGTGCCAGCCATCAGAGCCCGTGCTGGGCCCTCTGTGCAGTCCCGCTCCTGGGCACATCTGCGTGACCAACCCCTCCAGAGCAGCGGCAGACTGCAGAGTGGGGCTCAGGAGCGCAAGGTGAGCACTGAAGGCTGAGTCCAGTCCTCACTCCTCAGACTAGCCCAGGGGCCGTGGGGACATCACATGCTTGCCATTCCATGGATGATGGCAGGAGTTAGGACCCCTCCCTGTATAGCTCTCAGATTGGTATGAGAATACTAGAGGCCCAGTGCACACATTTGTGCACCGAGGGGCTCCCTCAGCCTAGCCTGTGGGATTGGCCTGAAACCGGTTCCTCTTCGATATCCCCCAAGGGGCCCCGGATTATGAGAGGGCACAGGCCAGGGGACCCCACTGGTGCACAATTGGGGTTAGGGAGGGATGCAGGAGGTTGGCCAGCCAGGAAGGGACCACTGGAAGGCTCCAAGACATGTCTGGCCCATCCCTATCAGCCAGACCCAGCAGCAAGCTAACCTACTGGTTGGAGCATCTGCCCCCTGGTGGCCATTGCACATCACAGCAGCTGGTCCACTGGTCAACTGTCTGCCCTCTGGTGGTCAGTGCATGTCATAGGGAGTAGTTGAGCGGCATTAGCATATCATCCTAAATAATAAAAGCATAGCATGCAAATTTTCCTCTCGACCATAGTTCTTCCAGAAGTTCGACCAAGGTGTGGGCTGGACAGGGGAAGGGAGGGAGACCCTGGTGCTGGCAGGCAGCCAGGGGAAGGGAGGGAGTACCCAGCCGACAGTTGCTAGGGACCCTACCAGTGCATGAATTTCATGCACTGGGCCTCTAGTCATTAGCATATTATGCTTTGATTGGTTGACTAGACACTTAGCATATTAGGCTTTTATTATGTAGAATTTGAAATATTTTGTAAATAAAAATATTAATATTTAAAGGTTTTGTTTTTTTCCAAAAGTTTTTTTTTAATCAAAAGTCACAAAAGAGCATTTATTTCAAAAGCAAAAGGGAACATTTATATTTGAACAAAGTGATAAACAGGTGTTCTGCAAAAGAAAAAAAAGTCCATGGCATGAAGCTTCTCATTTAAATTTTTAAAGAAAAAGTAAGTTGTGGGTGCTTACCTAAGGAAAGGGAAGGGGAAAGACAAAAAACAGGTTTGAAATGAAAAGAAAAAACAACTCTCTCTCTTTTTGCCAGAGAATAAACCAAACAACCTGGTTGAATAGTTCCCAGCATCAGTGCAGAACCATCCTGAGTTTGACACTCCCCCTCTCATTATGTTCCCCCAGGTTCCCTCGCAGCATCTTCAGCACCAACTCTGGGAGGAGGGGCTTCTAGAATTAGGTGTTATCTGCGAGTCTTCTGGTCTGGGGAACAGTATTTTCCCAAGAACCAACTTCGGTCCCTCTCCCATCTGAAAACTGGGAATCAAAGTCCTACCTGTCCTCTGCAGATCACAGATGAACTGGCTTGCCCCTCTCCTATGGACAGGATCTCAAGGGCCATGGCCCCTTGCGGACCTTAACTTAGACACCAACAAGCCCACAGTCCCTTGGAGGCTGCAGAGCAGGAGTCCTTCTTGAGTCAGTGCCAGGGCAACAAGTCTTCACTGTGATTCCCCATTTTACTGGACTAATGCCCTTGGTCATCTCTGAGGATTTCCTTACGAGAAACTGGTGTTGTCCTTACAATGTAACTTCCATTCTTAACCCTGGGGAATGAACTTGCCTTGGGAGAGGGCCATTTGCCATGATTGCAGACGACTTTTAGAGTGAGTGTTTGTTTGCACACCAGTTGGAACTAGCAAGAACCTTCAGGTTCAGCCTCCATCATTGAGGAAAGGAATGCTGATCTGTGCAGAGACTGGAACCTGTTCACTAAAATCAACTCCTCTCCTAATATTGGGAACAAAAGTAACCCCTGTAGTCTTCCCGCTCTTAGTGTGGCCTGGGACTAAAGTTTTTCTCCAGGGCGATGCGAGAGGAAGTGACTCCTCTATGCTCCTTTGTCCTTCCAGCTCACTGGGACTGTGACCTCTAGCCAGACCTTGGGAGCGAAGGGTGGGAGGAAGCGTGACGGTCAGCCTGGATCCCTTCATGGCAAAGTGGAAGAGAGACACCCTACCACCCTGTCACTTGCTGCAAGTGTGCTTCATTCGCCAAGACCGGTTTGGCTCAGTGGATAGAGAGTCGGCCTGCGGACTGAAAGGTCCCAGGTTCGATTCCGGTCAAGGGCATGTACCTTGGTTTCGGGCACATCCCCAATAGGGGGTGTGCAAGAGGCGGCTGGTTGATGATTCTCTCTCATTGATGTTTTTAACTCTCTATTCCTCTCTCTTCCTCTCTGTAAAAAATCAATAAAATATATTTTAAAAAAAAGTGTGCTTCATTAGTACATGTTTCACTGGTGTTAGTAGATCCTGCAGTTAAACGTTTTATGTGTGCCTCGGTTTCTTCATTTGTAATATGGAGACAAAATTCTTACTTTAGAGGGTTTCTTTAACAAGTAACCCTATCTAATAAAGAGGGAATATGCCAATTGACCATCACGCCCTCACAAAGATGGTGGCACCCACAGCCAATAAGGAGGGAATATGCTAATTGACTGCCACACCCTCAAAGATGGTGATGCCCACAGCCACAAGATGGCGGTACTCAGTCACCTCTGCACCCCTCATCCCCCACTCCCGGGGTGGCAGGCCCAGGGCACGGCTGGGCCCACCCCTAGGAGGGTTCGGTCACTCCGTGTGCCTGCCTCTGGAGTCCCTCAGCCCCCCACAGCCACCCAGGGCTGGCCCGAGGCTCAGGCAAGCTTTGGATGTTGACTGCCCAGCCAACACCTGAGGCACAGGCAAGCCTCGGATGGTACCTGTCCAGCTGCCCAGGGCTGCCCAAGGCTCAGGTAACCAGGGCCGGCCAAGGTTTGTGCTGCCAGCAGTGGCAGCAGCAGAGGTGTGATGGGGGCGTTGCCCCACACTGGGGATCCAGCATGCAACCTGGGCCTGGGCCCTGACTGGGAATGGAACCCTGGCCTCCTGGTTCATAGGTTGACGATCAACCATCAAGACACACCAGCCGGGCTAAGTTACTATTTTGATGATGTTTCCTTATTGCAAAGTTGGGGATTACTATGGACCTGATAAGGTAGTCTTGAGAAGATCAGAATCATTCATGCGAAGGGGGTGGCGGGTAATAAACGCTCAAATCCCCCTGGCTCCTCCCCTCCCTTCCTCCTGCTAAGCGGCAGGAGGCCGGGAACATCCGAGCCACCTGTGACTCCTGCAGGGCTCTCAGATGGGCGCATGAGCAGCAGCCCGGCCTCCTTTGGCCAAAAAAGAAAGACGGCTGATCCTGGAAAAGCCGAGGTTAGGCTTGCGGAGTGCGGGACATCACGAGGAGACAGAGGCTCCGAGGAAGCTATTTTCAAGTGGCTTCCTGCCGAGAGACGGGCTTTCAGGGCAGGGCTAGTTCCGCCCATTGCAGCTTCCCACCTGAGCCGGGCGCCTCTGGCAGGCATCCCCATCTGCTGGTACAAATCGAAAGACGCCGGCCTCAGGGGCACAGCTGGCATTGCTAGCCTTTTCTTGAGAGCAGCGTGCAGAGGCGCGGGCCAGCACTGAGATCCGGGGGAGGGGGAGGAAGAGGAAGCTTCTGGAACTGAAGAGAAATGCGGCTTCCTACCGAAAAGGGGGGTGCTATTTTTAGCCTCCGCCTGAGTTGCTTCTGTTGTTCCTCCTGAAGTCAGGTTCTCCTTAAAGTGACCTTCTGGCGGGGGAACTGCCAGGTTAGAGACCTGCTAACCATCGGTGCGGCTGCACCCAGGGCTTAACACATCCGTCATTGCTCCACTTACTCAGGAGCTGCCGTGTGGGCCGGGCTGGGGCTGGGCTGGGCTGAGCAGCCCGGCTCCCCCCGGGCGAGGTCAGCCGAGGTAGCTGAAGGCTAGTCAGGTGTGACTCAGTGGCTGCAGGCTGGAGTCATCTTACGGCCTCCCTGCCTCACCCATCTGCTGGTTGAATTTGGCATCGGCTGTGACCTCAGGGAAGGCTGTTGGCCGACACCGCCTCGTGGCCGCATGGCTCCCTCCGAGCATGGCAACTGGGTTCCAAGAGGGAGTGGCTCAGGGGGACTAGGCGGCAGTTGCGTTGCATTTTCCGACCTGAGCTTGGAAGTGGCTTCTATTCTTGTCCCAGGTCTTCCAAGGCTCACGGGGAAAGGGTGGGCCTCCTCTGTCAGCGTCAGCAGGAGGAGTGTCCACGTGGTCCTGTGAGACAGGGGCCTCGTGGTGGCCCCGATGGGAAAGGACCCCCTGGCCCAGAGGAACTGTGGAGGAGCGGAGGAATGGGTTTGCTGGAGAATTAAAGTCAGATCTATTTCTTTTTTTAAAAAAATTTAAAGATACAACTTTCAGCCAAAACCGGTTTGGCTCAGTGGATAGAGCGTCGGTCTGTGGACTGAAAGGTCCCAGGTTCGATTCCGGTCAAGGGCATGTACATTGGTTGCGGGCACATCCCAGGGGGGGGGGAGTGCAGGAGGCAGCTGGTCGATGTTTCTCTCTCATCGATGTTTCTAGCTCTCTGTCCCTCTCCCTTCCTCTCTGTGGAAAATCAATAAAATATATTTAAAGATACAACTTTCAAAAACTGGAATAATTAATTGGGATGTATGGAGAAATGGCAGTGTAATAGAAAATAGAAGAATTTTTTAAAAAATTCATTCATTTGGGACACACTGTAAAATCAACTATTTTACACCATTGAATAGTCTTGCTTAGAAAGGCTTTCTCTGTTTCAAGGTTATTTGTCCATGATTTCTATGGTGTAATTTCTGATGAACTTGGAAATTATTTGGATGAAAGGAGGAACACAGGAGTTCAGATTGGTTTTTTTTTCCCCCAAGCAATTTACGAGTTGGAACATCCACTTACTCATTAATCATCTTTTCCTCATTGATTTGAAATTTTACTTTATAATATACTAAACTCCTCTATATTTTGGGGTCTACTTTTGGACTCAGTTATTTTAATCCACTTTCTAATCCTACCAAGATAATTCTGCAACCCATGAACTCTGGGAGCGAAGCAGACCTGGGTGTAAACCCAGAAGCAGTTTTGCCACTGCCTCCTCCAACTCTTGAAGCCTCACATTCCTTGCCTGCACATTGAGGGTCACTGTGTGTACCTCACTGGGGTGCTTTCACAAACGACGACTCCACACGCTGTGCACAATTGGGCAGCACCGGCTCCACTAGCTCCTCGCGTCCGTGCAGGTTGCGTCCTCGGGGAAGCGGGCTCAGACGGAGACCCACGGGCAGGATGTTCATATGGAAGTGCTACCCCGTGGGAAGGAGGGGCAAAAAGAGTGCCGGGCAGAGGGAAGGAAGCCTTAAGCTGGGACGCAGACCCGAACAGCACCTCCGCCACCTTGAGGGAGCTCTGGAGGCCAAACAGCCCTTCAATGGCGTCCTGGATGGGACGGGCTTTCACCCAGCGCGCCCGTCAGTGTTCCATGGAGCCGCCGTGGAAGCGGGTGTGACCTGCGTGACCTCTCCACAGCTGAGGCCATCTGCCGAGGCTGCTCCCAGCGGCTGGGCCCACAGGTCCCCCGTGAAAGAGGGATCTCGGTGGCACATCCTGTGTCCACCACAGCGCCTCGTGCACTTCTCATTTCTCCTCCCCCTCATTTCCAGTTCTTTGAGTGAAGAGCAGTTCAGCAGAGCAGCACCCTGCAAGGCCCTTGCCCAGTACCCCCTGGGAGGCTGCAATTCCAACCCTCTGTGCACCACGGGGGCATGAAAACATCCTGGGGGGTGAGGTGCACGGGATGGGGAAGGGGAGGCGATCCAGCCCACATGGAACGAGCCAAGCGAGGATTTGACAAACCCAAAGCTTTCATTGCCACTTAGCACGCTCTTCTTCTCAGAGTTTTATTTCTAGATCAAAATCCTGGCTCTCCAGCGGAATGGGACTGTGGAGACCAGGCTTTGGAATGTCCCGTGGCGACAAGAACAGTGTCTGTCCAGACCCAGTAAGACGAGGCCATCCATTTGCTTTTCCTTTTATTATAAAAGTAAAATAAAAAATAGCATTTATAAATCCAACATTTTTTTCCTTTTAAAGTATTTGATCTAAAAACATATTTACAATAGCAAAAATGCAGAAAAAGGGGGGAAAATACCATTTTCAGCACTGATTGTAGCCATGTTTAAATATCGGCACGTACACGTTCTTTGTCAGATCACAGAGATAAACCGCGTTAGAAAAAGCAGGAAGCATTGTGTTTTGTTTTTTTTTAATTATACACTGACCCTCATTTCAAAATACCCCATGTAAGATATCCTGGATAAAATATTAAGAAGTCTCTTAATCCTTAATCTGAACGCACGACTGTGAGAACACCGGGCGGGGACCGTTAGCCTTTCAGTGACGGCGGGCGGGCGGGCAGCAGAGGGGCAGCGGCGATGGTGAGGACAGGAAAGCAGCTGGCGAGGCCCACAGGGGTGCCCGTGCCAGAGGCACCAGCCCCGCCCGCGGCGGTGGCGGCAGCTGCTCTCTGCCAGGGAGCCGCACCGAGACTCGCTCAAGAACCCAAAGAGGCGGCCGGCTTCCTCTCGGAGGCCTGGGGTGAAGTCCAGAGCCGCCCAGGCCGGCCCGCGTCCCTCGGAGCACTCCGGGGTGCACTGTCCCTTCCTTCCTCCGGCAAATCCATCGGAGCCGCGGGACCTCGCCGGACAGGGCGCGGGGAACCGCCAGCGGGCTAGATCTTGCCCTCGATGGGTCCCTCCTGCCCGTAGTCGTGGGGCATCTTGTGAAGCGCGAGCAGCGGGCCGCCGCCGGTCAGAGAGTCTGTGAAGCTGAGCTTGCGGAAGGAGGTCTCCACGCCGCTGTCACAGATGCTGTCGTCTCGCAGCTCGTCTGGAGGGGAACAGCAGGGGGTCAGCAGGGGGCAGAACCAGGCCGGCCTTCCCTGTCATACCTTCCCTTCCAGCCCAGCCCAGAGCTTCCACCGAAAAGGCACGTGGGCTGTTTTTGCCCATTAGCTTCTACAGGTCACTATGTTCCACCCACACCGACGGCGGCTTGCTGCTGCCGTTCACCGTGGGCTGAGGGGCCAAGAGCACCCAGAGTGATAGATACACTGTGAAGATGCCCAAACTGTGATGATGCCCAAATGGTGAAATACCAAAACTAGCCAAATGTGCCCGAAACCGGTTTGGCTCAGTGGTAGAGCGTCGGTCTGCGGACTGAAAGGTCCTGGGTTCGATTCCGGTCAAGGGCATGTACCTTGGTTGCGGGCACATCCCCGGAAGGGGGTGTGCAAGAGGCAGCTGGTCGATGTTTCTCTCTCATCGACGTTTCTAGCTCTCTATCTCTCTCCCTTCCTCTCTGTAAAATATCAATAAAATATATTTAAAAAAAAAAAAGAACAAAACTAACCAAAGGTCTTCACGACTCTCTTACAAGCCTAGTCTCATGTGTATCAGAATCCTTTCTGGATTCTCTGGACTCAACGGGTCCCCTCCTTTCTTAGACACCAGGTGTATTTTCCCCACCACTGTCTTACCCATTTTGGAGCTGAAGGAGGGGAAACTGCTGAAACTCAGCAAAATGAACTGGTGGAAGCGGCAGGAGCTAAAAATAAGAGGCCCTTTCTGGACCTCATCCGCTATTACGCTCCTCCATACACTGACTCAAAGAAACTTTGGTAGCAAGAAATAAAGTGGTTTAGAGACTGGATTAAAATTGTATAACCTATGCATGAGGACAATAGTGGGGGGAGGGGGGGAGGGCAGAGGGTGGGGTGGGAATCAGGTGGAAGGGAGCTATGGGGGAGAAAAAGGAGAAACAATTGTAATAATCTGAGCAATAAAGATTTATTAAAAAAAAAAAAAAAAAAAAAGAAATAAAGTGGTTTTGATGAAGACGAGTCTATACCGGACAATTAGGTCAGAATCTTCTTGCTGAGAAGTGTCTTTATGGATTTGAATGGATAATATGAATTATTATTTCCTATATAGAGTGATCAAAGGAACAGACCTCTAATATACCTGAATCAAAATGCCATCTTATATGTTAAATCCCAGTATTAAAATGAAGACTCCAATGGCAGTGGGGGGGCAATGATAAGCTATGTACACAGATAATACCTTAATAAAAAAAATTAATTAAAAAAAAAAGACTCCAATGGCAGTAACGTGGCGATTGTCTTGTTACTGACTGATTTATCCAGTCATCCCATCTTTACTGGGTTTCTCTTATGCGTTGGGAACTGTGAAGTATTTTTTTTAACAATAACTACACATCAAGGGCTTCCCGGTTTTTCACATACAGTACCCACTCCTTCGTGCGGAAGGAAGCTCAGGTGGTAAGGCCGCAGACGTGGGCTGTTTTCCTGGTGGTGACATTACTCCTGTCCCCACCCCCCTGGAAGGGCCGGTGACAAGGTGACACCGGTGCCACGCTGAGTGGCCAGAAGGAGCAAGGCAGGGGAGGCTCTGCAGGGAGGGGGAAGAGCAGGTCCCACGGCCCCGAGACCGGGTGGGCTGGAAGGAGGGGGGGGAGGTGGGCTGAGGAGCAGTGCCAGTGCCGTTCCCCTGTATTTCTACCTAAGTAACTCCCGCGTAACTGTGACCATTCCTGGGGACAGCCCTTTCACTCTTAGAAATACACGGACCCCAAAAAACCTCCTCAGGCAGCGGTGTCAGGAGGGAGCACTGTGAGCCCCCGGAGGGCGGGGAGGAGACAGACGCCGGGACAGTACGTCCAGGAGACAATGGTGGGGAGGGCAGGCCGCATCCCAAGCGCCTGAACACCCTGGCCTGGCACCCTGGCCCGAGAGGCCGGAGACTCTCTCAGCTGCCCGTGCTGCCTGGCTCTCTTTACCTAGCTGCTGTCTGGTGGAGGCGGGTGAGAGAGGCGGGGAGGGGGCCTGCACGGCGGCGGCGGTCTTCGCGGGGCCGGGGGCTGCCGTGCCCGGGGCGCAGGAGGCTGCCTGGATCACCTCGATGGCCTCGGTGTAGCCCATCTGCCTCAGCGCCTCCAGCAGCTCGCTCACTGTCCCCCCAGAGACCTGCAGGGGAGAGAGGAAGGAAGAAGAGCGTGTTCTGGTGTGAAGACCGGTGCAGGGAACAGCCGGGCGCGGTGGACGCCGCACCACACCACACCACACCACACCACACCACACCACTCCACTCCACACCACACCACACCACACCACACCACACCCCTTCCCTCTCCGAGCTGCTTCCTCCACAGCAGAGCCAGGTGGTCCCGGAGAGGGCGGGCATCTAAGAAAACACCGTCTCTGAGTCAAGCTTCCTGTTGCAGCTCAAAGGACTCAGGAAATTACAGAGAGGTGCTTTATAGTGTATGTGTGTGGGGGGGGGGAGGGGGGAGGAGAAGAGAAGGAAAGGGGGGGGAGGGGTGGGGAGAGGGGGAGGGGAAGAGAGGGAGAGGGAGGGGGAGGGGTGTGTGTGTGGGCGGAGGCAGGGAAACTGCCTAGAGAGCTAAGTGTGCGCAGTATCCCTGTGGGAGCTAAAGCCCCGAAAACCACGGAGAAACAAGAGCTATCAGCACCCCTTTCCAAAGACAATCACTTCTCCCCGTGCCTTTGGATCTTGTTTTAGAAATGGAAACGTCACCAGGTAATGGCTCCACTAGGAGTCGCCTCACAGGAAGCAGATTCCATGTCCTGATAGGGACAGAGGGGCCGCGATCAGGCCTTCTCTTGGGGGAGGAAAGGCATGACCACTGATTACAGTCTGTTGTGTTTACTTAGGGCTGTCAACGTTCGGTGACCATCCTGACCCTCTAGGTAGCATTTTCAAAAAATTCCTTTAAAAGGACATTCATGTTAGAGCGGGGGAGAGAGAGAAACGATCCATGCTTTCATTGTTTGTCTCCTGTGTGTGCCCCAACGGGGATTGAGCCCACAACCCTGGTGCATTGGGACGGCACTGCCACCCACTGAGCTACCTGGCCCAGACCCTAAGGGTCATTTTTGCATAATCTCTAGGTATCTGAAAACAGCCTCCCAGGAAGGAGGGTTTTGATCTTGGCCGGGGCCACCCTCAGGACTTGGATAAGGACGGATTTTCTTCCTCAGAATTAAGGGAGAGGGAAGGGGCTGTGACCAGCAGTGAAATCAACAGAGCAAAGTCACATGCACGTGGTTAGCAAGGTCAGGCGATGGGTTACCTCGTAATTGTCCATGAGAGTTTTAGAAGGAGCAGGGCTCAGCCGGAAGGCGTTATTGAGTATCCCCAGCCCTAATTTCTGCGCCAGAGTGGCCCAGTTTTTGTCCGGATCGGGAAATTCCAGCAACTGGTAGAGCTGCAACTTCGCATCTTCATTCAGCTGCTTCATGTCTCCTGAAGGAAACGAAGAAGAGACACGGCTGTCCAGGCTGAACCGGGGGCCACTCTGGAGGGTGTGGTGGCTGCCACACTGCTCACCCTCCAGCGCCCCCTGGCGGCCACCAGGCTCCTTTTCCCGGGAGCCGGCAGAAGCCCCGCGGAGCGCCAGCGCCTGCTTCAGTGGATTGCACTGGCTATTCCTTTTCACACCTCTGGGACCTCCTGATTCTGAGATAACCACTGCGCCTTTCACAGAACATCCGGATAAGGCCAGCCCTCCCCGCCCCCTCCACGTCACGGTGTGGGGACAACACTGGTTAAGAGGACTCACCTTGTGCCAGCAAATCATCAGCTGTAAACTCGGGCTCATATGGTTTCCCATTTAATATGTCAAATACCTGGCGGGAGAAAAACACAGGGAACAGCTGCCCATTAAAAAGGCCACAAGGGGGTTTTTCTTTTTTAAATTAAGAACTCAGCGTGTCGCCGAAACCGGTTTGGCTCAGTGGTAGAGCGGACTGAAAGGTCCTGGGTTCGATTCCGGTCAAGGGCATGTACATTGGTTGCGGGCGCATCCCCGGTAGGGGGTGTGCAAGAGGCAGCTGATCGATGTTCCTCTCTCATCGACATTTCTAGCTCTCTATCTTTCTCCCTTCCTCTCTGTAAAATATCAATAAAAATATATATTTTTTAAAAAAAGAACTCAGCGTGTCCTTCTTGGGAGGCTCTGGTACCCTGAAGATGGACGAGTGGGGAGAGCAGTCAGTGCCACGGCCCAGGGTTCGCGGCCCTCTGGGACTTTGGGGCCGGAGGCTGCCCCACAGGAGCTGGGTGGGAAGGGCTGGAGGACCCAACCCCGCCTCACAGAGAGCCAGGGCCAGAGGCGGTGCCGGCGGCCACGCCAGCCATGTCTTGGTCAGTCATTGGTCAGTGAGATCTCTGCTACAGCTGGGGGCGGGGGGTAAGGGGACTGCCCTTCCTCAGGGCTGTGCAGCTGTGTCCCCTCGCTGACCCCCTCCCTAGGAAAAGGCTTACGAGAAGGAGTTTTATAAACTTGTTCAAACAGAAATGCTCACAAAGACTTCTGGCCTCTCCATTCTAACGGAGGGGCCAGAAAAGTCTTAAGTTAAAACTAGAAAAGATCCCACAGCGATGGAGGCCTTTCTGTGTCCTCTGCAGTCCTGCGCCTGCTGGCGGCCCCGGGGAAGGAAGGCTTGGGTCCCTGAACTGGGTTATCTCTCTGCACTCTGTGGCCAGGCTTCTGGGAACGCCAGGCGCCGATGGAAAAGGAGAACTGTGTGGTCTCCGCCGGGGACTCGGCCCCACGCGCGTGGGCCGCAGGAGCCGTTTTGGATGTGGAGCAGCGCCCGCCCCGAGGAAGCTGATTTCGTTGAGCTGGAGATCTGCGTGCTGCCCACCCCCCTCCGGCTCTTCTCACAGGCCCGGAGGACCTCGCACCAGCTTTCCTCCTTCAGGTCTCAGGGGGGTGGCGGTGTGAGGAAGGCTTTAAGTCTGTTTACTCTGTTCATATCATTGACCTCCTCAGCAGACTCCCCGGTTCCCTTCTACGTTGGAGAAATCACTTACTAAAGTTCGAGCACACCGTAGCATTTATTCTGGCTTCAGAGAGGAAGACGGAGGCAATCCTGGGGTGAGTTTTGTGTTTTCTCGGGTCTAACCTCTCTCACAACCTAACTCGGATCAGATTAGGCATACACTTCACACTCAGAACTCTGCTGACCTAGATCTCTCATGGATAAGCTTTTCGAGATAAGCACACAGGTTGTTGTTGGGGGCACAGAGATCTCCAAACAACAAAACCAGCTCTTGATAAGGAAGACTTTCTTAAAAAACAAAAGGCAAGGGCTTTGGAGAATGAAAACCCAGGCAGACCCTCAGCTCCCCCCGCCCTCCCCGGAGCTGCCGTAAACACCGGGGCCACACTCACCTGCCAGTTGGTGGCCATATCGAGAGGTGTGGTTCCAGGCACAACCCCTTCATCGTCTCCATCCCTTTCCCACGAGTCATCCAGGTCATAGAGAGGCTCAAAGTTCTCCAGGAGGGGATCTGCTCCTGCAAAGTCAAGTTACACGGCATTAGGTAAACCCAGACCTTTCAAGAGAAAGTTGAAGTAGACAAAGGAGAATAGAAAAGGCTGCTGGGATGCTTGCTGCAGGAGCCAGCACATTTATTTGGGATAGGATTTTACTTGTCAGAAAAATGTGGTGCCCCAAAGAAGTTCCTACATCTTTCTAGACCCAACTTTTTAAGGTGTTTAACCTGATCTGTTTTCTTGAATTAATAAAGAATTTACTTTATAAAAAAATGTAATAACCTCTCAAGTAAATCTGAACTATCTTGGCAGATATGAAATACCAATTTCATTAATAGACTTGGAGATTCTAAGTACTCAAGGTACTAGAGATTCAAGAATGAGCAGGACTAATTTTTCCATACTTCATAGGAGTAGAGGATTAAGTGGAATAACACCTGCAGATCCTTGAGATGGTAGGGGAGAGAAACACAGTAGGGAGAATAAAGGTTGGAAGTTCAGACTGACAAGGCGTGAGTCAGAGCTCCGCCAGTTACTGGGACCCTGAGACTGGGGTGAAAAAGCTTCTTTGGTCTGTTTCATCGGCTATAAAAGGGGAATGATACTGACGGGATTTGTCTCCAGGGGTTATTGTGGATTAAGTAAGGTTAAATGATACAGTCCATGTGCAATGCCTACAGAGTTAGGTCAATCAATGCTACTAATTTTTAGTGCCTCACACATGATAGTACTCAATATACTACCGTGTTTTCCCGAAAATAAGACATCCTTTGAAAATAAGACCTACTTCATGGAAACATAATACATCCCCTGAAGATAAGACCTAGTGCATCTTTGGGAGCAAAAATTAATATCAGACACTGTCTTGTTTTCGGGGAAACAGGGTATCAATACATGTCCCATTTGTTTTTTCTTCTTACTTCAACTTCTAAGAGCCCTTTCTAGCGAAAGGAAACCTTTGTGAATGATTTCTTACACCAATATGTTTCTCCTTCTGGGGACTCCTGATGTGATGATGCTGTACTGTAGCTCAGAATTCTAGAAGCAATTAAATTGGTGTTTAAGATCTGTTGTCAGAGGAGTCCACTAAACAACCCAAACCCATGGAAGACGGGTGCATTAGGGAGCAAAAACTGACCGGACACTCAGGACGAAGCCCAGGATTGCTATGTGAACGGCGCTTTGTGGCCGTTGCAGTGAAGTGAGATGTGCCTTGCAGCAGCAGGTCTGTGGCTTACAGAGGGCGACCGGGCTGCTGGGTTGCAGCTGGGTTGGCACCGCTGATGCCATTTTCCCCCGCGGACTGCCGGCGGCCTTACCTGCTGCTTTGAGAAGAGCCGCCATCCGGGTGGAGCCTCTCCCGGCCGCTATGTGCAGGGGTGTCGTTCCGTCGTAGGTGGTGCTGTCGACGTCGGCGTCGCCCTACAACCCGGCCCACACAGAACACGGTGAGTCGAAGGTGCGCTCACCCCGCTGGCCCCCGCCTCGTGGCTCCTTGAGTTGTGTTCCTAGCACAGGTGCCCTGTGGGGCGGGCTCTGCCTCTGAGATAATCCCCAGTGAGAGCTCCCGGGCAGGGCCCACGGGAATGTCTGAAGCCACGGCTCTGAAGCCTTGCGTAGACAAGAGCGGAATGTAGGGAGAAAGGCTGAGCTTAACCCAGGGGTGGGCAAACTTTTTGACTCGAGGGCCACAATGGGTTCTTAAACTGGACCGGAGGGCCGGAACAAAAGCATGGATGGAGTATGTGTGTGAACTAATATAAATTCAAAGCAAACATCATTACATAAAAGGGTATGGCCCGCTCTTTCGGCTCCGCGCCGGCCGATAGAACAGCCGAACGGGCGGGATCCGGGCCCACGGGCCATAGTTTGCCCACACCTGGCCTAACCAGTGGTCAAGGACAACAGGGGTGGGGGTATGCATGGGGAGGGGTTTGGGATGGGAATGGGATGGGGGGATGAGGACAAATATGTGATACCTTAATCAATAAAGAAATTTTTTTTAAAAAAAAGGAAAAGATTTTCCTAGGTTGCACTTGGAATTTAATGCGAGGGCCAACCAGGGCGTCCCTTACCTCCAGGAGCAGACAGCCGGCCAAGGAGATGTTGTCGTGCTCCACAGCCAGGTGCAGCGCCGTGCGGCCCGACTTCTGCTCCTGCGCGTTGACGTCCGCCCCTGCGGCCACCAGCAGCAGCAGGCACGCCATGCTGTTGCTCATCACGGCTACGTGGATGGCGTTGAGACCTGCGGCCCGAGCACAGGGGCTGTCACGGGGGCGGGCAGGCGGTCCCAGGACGGGGGCCCTCCGTGCAGCTGGAGGGAACGACAAGACTGACCCCCAGCGCGGAGGGCTGGCGGGCTGCACCAGGCCTGGTGCCGAGGGAGCCTCCGTTCCAGCCGGTCTTTCCAGGCCGGTAAGTGGGCGGGTGTGCAGGGAAACCCACAGCCTCCCGCTGTGTTCTCAGGAGACCCCGTGGGCAAATCAACCTTCTCGGAGTAAAGGATGCTTTCTCCAGTTCACGCCCCGTACTGTCGGGCCTCTGCTCATTCCCTCTCCTGACTAACTCTCCCGAGTCATCTCTGCAGGAATCGGCTCTGGTGAGCAACAGGAGTCCTCCCAGAGATGATAACCCCAGGTGACTAAGGTTAAAAGCACTTCGGGTGCCAATAAAACAATGGCCCACGTTTATCAAACACCGACTAACTGTTTAGAAGGCAGACAGCGGCGGTCATACCACGATGTGTGAGTTTTCTCTTACCTTCCCCGTTGGGGTGGTTGATGAGTGGAGCTGCCTTCGGGTGCTTGAGTAAAATCCCGAGGATCCTATCCTGTCCCTCTTTGGCAGCAAGGTGTAACACAGAGTTTCCCAGGCGGTCCAGAAGGCTCAGGTCGGCCCCGGCCCTCAGCAAGTCCTCCACCACAGCCTCCTGCTTGGTGATCACCGCCAAGTGCAAGGGCGTCTGGGAAGTCGGAGAAGGGGCAGGAGATGACACTGTCAGCAGCAAGCACTTACAGCCCACGGGCTTCTGAGAATTTTTCATTCCCAGATCAGCTAACTCTTCACCTTTGCAAAGAGAATGACTCCCTGCCCCATATCATACAGGAATGAAGTATGTAAACTGGACTTTTAGCCATTTATTAAGATTATTTTTCCATTTACCATTCTGAATAGCTTTGTTGTTTCTCATTCCAGCTTACTTGCTGGTCTATTAACTCATCTATTAGTAAATCTGGTATTCTTGAAATTCTAGTAGGATTCTATCTTCAGCTTATAATTCCACATGTTAACAAATCAAGGCTACAGTTTAAATGAACCACTCAAACAGAAAACAAGGAACAAAGGCGCTGTTATATTGATAGGGGAAATAAATTTGTTAAATTAAAAAATACTGTTCTATGGACTGGCTCCATGAGACCGATCAACAGAACTTTCTAGACCCCCTAAAAGGTATCAAAGGTTTATCTACTTTATAACTTAGAGTCTAAGTTATGGTCGGCAAACTGTGGCTTTTGAGCCACATGGGGCTCTTTGGCCCCTTGAGTGTGGCTCTTCCACAAAATACCACGGCCTGGGTGAGTCTATTTTGAAGAAGTGGCGTTAGAAGAAGTTTAAGTTTAAACTTATTTGGCTCTCAAAAGAAATTTCAATTGTCGTACTGTTGACATTTGGCTCTGTTGGCTAATGAGTTTGCCGACCATTGGACAATAGCACCATCTCACTAAGAGAGCTCAGATGAACACAAGCTGACGTGCTGAAGCCTACCAAGTAGGTAAAGAATCCGTGTGAGTCCCCTGCCCATAGTAGGATCTCAGCAAATGCAAATGTTTTGAAAACTGGATGTTTTAAATATGCATAGGACAAACAAAATCACAAAAGTGTCTCATAGAACTGAGGTCAGAGAATAGCTATCTACCTACTTACCTACCTACCTATTTTAAAAATATGTTTCTATTGATTTTAGAGAGGAAGGAGGAGGGAGAGATAGAACCATCAATGATGAGAGAGAGTCATTGAACTGCTGTCTCCTGCATGCCCCCCACTGGGGATCAAGCTGCAACGTGGACATGTATCCTGACCGGGAAATGAACTGCGACCTTCTGGTTCATAGGTCAATGCTTAACTGCTGAGCCACATTGGCCGGACAGCAATATATTTTTATACAAATCAGTCTATTTCACAAGAGCCTGTGAAATCCAGCCTGTCTAGTGACAATTCACTTAAATTTCCCTCTCAGTAAGCAGCTACTGTAGCAGTGCCAGCCAAAGGTCTTGGCTGGTGTGGGTGCCCACAACACGTGGGAACTGGGATGGAAGATCTCTGCTGTCTAAGTCTCAGTTACACTGGTTAATACAGTAGAAACAAGACAGGATATTTTGCCAAATTTCAATCCCCCCTTTTTGGGGGGTATTTTAGGACTATATTATGGCTTGAAATAGAATGATATCCTCAAAACTTTAGGTATGTAGGCTTTTGGCTAAAAGCCTTCCTCTTGAAAAATAAACAACTAAATAAATAAAAGCTGCCCATTAATCAGAATGCTATTTGGGGAAATGGAGAAAGAAAACAGAATGAGAATAGAAGATATGAAATGATAAGAACTTATAGCATTCAGAGATTAGGAATTATCTGTAGTATCAATATAATTCTTTTTATTTTTTATGTTTTGCTATTTTTTAAAAATTATTGCTTAAAGTATTATAAAGAGTAGTATATTTGTCTCCTTTCCCCCTCCCCCAGTCTTCCCTACCAATTCTTTTTCATATACAAATTCTTTACCATAAGAGAGGAGTTGTTTTATTTTTCAAAGTTTTCTCCCATGGACCCACCAAAAGTTTTCTGTGATATTTCAGGCTCTAGATCTTAAACCCCAGGATTATGTCTTACATCATCACACAATATGCGGACCCAGGTTTCACACAATATGGGGACCCATAAACAGAGAAGTTATGCTATGCCTGTTGGCATGTGGTCGTATGCAAGCATTCCTCTAGCCAAGCAGACAAATGCCCCAGCAGCCCAACTCCTGCATGTAAGTGTGAGGGATACAAATCCACAGGAGGGCCAGGGTGAGGATACTGTCACAGTATCGTGTACGGAGGTAGGAAGCAAGAAGCTGGCTCAGTGTCCTCTGCTGGGAAACAGGTACATCACAGGTGGAAGATGGACACTATGAGATTCTCCTCAGGAACTAGAAACAACAAACCAGCTTTGCCCACAGGTGTATGGGTGAGTCCCATAAACAGAGAGGGCAGAAATCTAGGAGCATATACAGCACAAAGTCAATTTTGCATTTAAAAAAGACATTCATGAAGAACTATGCGCGCGCGCGCGTGCGCACACACACACACACACACACACACACACACACACGAGTACATGTAAAAATGAAGCCCAAATAAGATCTGTGGGTTGTATCAATGTCCCAGGAGGTTTTGATATTGAACTATAGTTATATAATATGTTACCATTGGGGAAACTGGGTGAAAGGTACACGGAACCTTCCCGTACTTTTTTTGCAATCATGTATGAATCTATAATTACATCCAAGTACAAATGAAAGGAAAAGGTTAATGCAGAGCAAGTTCTGTATGTATAATATTATGTAGACTGTATATGAAAATATACTAAAGTATCTACATGTTTAAGGAATTAAGCTATATAAACTGCCAGTTTTAAAAACAGTCATAGGGATGTAAGTACAGCATAGTGAATATAGTCAAAATCCTATGTAATAAAAGGGTAATATGCAAATTAACCCAGTCACTATGAGGTGCCCTGACCACCTCTCGGTCCCTTTCCCTGGCCAGCAGGTTCCGACTGCCTGGTGGAAAATGGGGAACCGGGAGGCTGAGACGGAGGCGCCTGGAGCGTGGTGGCCTGCGGGGTTGGGACCTGCTCTTAAGGGGCATGAGCTGAGGGGGAGGGAGACGCCGAGGCCAAGAGATACCACCTCCTGCAGCTCCTCCAGAAGTTTGGCACAGGAAAGCAGTTTGACTTCCTTTTCCACAAGTCCGGTGCTTTGGAGGGACAGCCCAGAGGGTATGGTTTCGTTAACTTTGAAACTAAGCAGGAAGCAGAACAAGCCATCCAGTGTCTCAATGGCAAGCTGGCTCTGTCTAAGAAGCTGGTGGCGCGATGGGCCTATGCTCAAGTCAAGAGATCTGATCATAACAAGAATGATAAGACGCTTCCAATCAGCCCTGAGCCATCCTCTAGCACTGAGCCCACTCAGTCTAACCTAAGCGCCACTGCAAAGATTAAAGCCATTGAAGCAAAGTTGAAAATGATGGCAGAAAGTCCCGATGCCGAGTACCCAGCAGTGCCTGCTTATTCCTACTTTAAGCCACCAGATACAAAAAAGGACCACTCCTTATTCTAGAACAGCATGGAAATCTCAAAGATGATGGTTATGAATCACTGTAGCAGCAAAAGCAAATTGGTCTCCACACCTGAAACCCTTCTGCCTTTGTGCTTTGTAGATGTGACTGGCCCTCGCCAGCGGAGCATAATCCCATGTTAGAGTTTGGTAAAATGACATTTTTGGCTGTTCCTGTGGATGTCTCTGCCCTGAAGTATGTGGGCAATAAAGCATCATCCAGAATAAATAGGATTCTTTCCAAAATTGTGATTTGAACACTGGGATGCTCTAGTTGGCTGGTTTGTTTGGATTTGTAACTCCAGTAACACTATATAGTGTGCCAGAGAGAAAGGCGAACAAAAAATGTCATTATTTAAATCAGGAGACTAAATTTATTATCGTCTGTCTTAAAAAAAAAGCATTTTTCTGGGCTCAAGTGTCTTTACAACATAAAAGAGATAGGGAGGGAAGTGAGAGATGTTGAATCATGTTCAGAATTATTGTTCTAGAATTTACTATGGAAATCCCTCCAAGTGGACTAAAAAGGAAAAGTTCTTGGCAAAAGGGAACTGGTTCTTTGAGCAAATGTTGTGGTAATCTGTTTAAGAATTATGCTTATTGTCTCAAAATCCTAATTAGCAAAATATGCCACATATCTTAAAATTGTTTGCATCAACAAAACTATAGAATGAAATTTAGCATTTTGTACCACACAGAAGTTCTCTTTGGAAACCCAACTCTTATTCTTTAGTGATCATCGTTTTTTTAATCTAAATAATCCTGCCTTCTATAATACCAAATCTGATTACTAACATGGGGCTTTTAAAATGCACTTATTGCATGAGATTGTTTTTATGGCATGAGAATATCCTATTTGGAATTGTATTATGATCAATCTAAATAGAAAAGAAAATTTCTTTGAAAACCTGAATGTTTCTATATTGATCTCTATCAAATATTATTTATTAATAATTGTCTAGGGGTCTAGTAGAATTGCCTGTGTGGGGTGAGGTGGGGACATGCAGTGGACACAGTGGAGCAGGCACTACTCTGGCACCAAGATGGTAATGACCTCATGTTTTATGTGGTTTTTAAAGGCTTGAAAGACTGCATGACTTATAACAATAGGGAGAGAAAAATCATGTTTATTTGGTAGTGTGGTTAGGAGTGTGTGTTTCTCAGTGGTTTGGTCATCCTGGTGCCAGGTGGACAGACTGTGTCATTGGGCAGCACCGTTGTCTCTTCACCAGGTCAATCATTATTTCACCTTAGGGTGCCATTCTTAGTGATTACAGACTTTTTACCGTTGTCATTCCTAGCGAGAGGAAACTTTCACTATAGGAACTTAAGTCTTTCTATGAGCATAAGTGAATTTAAGACACTTGAACCAAAATGTCAGCATTGTGGGGTTTCAGAATTCACAGAGTTGGTTCAGAGAAATTCTAATCACATTTCCCAAGGTAAATAATTCTAGATACCTTTAGGTATTAAATACTTTCTGTATTCATTAGCTCTGTCTATGATGCATGTAACTCTCCTTCCATTTGGGGGATAGTGTACCGAAGTGGGAGAATCCTCTCCCAGTTCTCTGGTGACTTCTTAAGAGTATAGAATTCACTATTTTATCCTTAAGTCCTCAAAGGGTTGTGGTGGTGTAGAACTCACTTAATGCAAAATAGTCTTCTATTGTTAATAGGAACTTAGGAAATACTTAACTTTGAATTACCTAGAACTGTTTCCTTTAGAAACCAGAATTACTTATTTGTATTTAAAGCAATGTTCATTATTTGTACCAATTCTTATTCCTCTGTGTGAATAAATGGAAGACAATGAAAAAAAATAAAAGGAAATGGGGAACCGAGGGTGGGTGGTGGGGGATGCAGGTGGCGCCAGGGTAAGGCCCCCACCCCACTAATCACCCCACACAGAGGGCAATCTGTGGCAGGGGCGGGGCCAGCTGACCTATCGGGCCCATCCCCTGGCCGCCAGGCTCTGATCACCCAATGACGTACAGGGAACCGGGTGGGTGGCAGCAATGGGCAGGGCTAGCTGTAGGCAGCCGGGGAGGATGGTCCTGATCACAGGCCAGGCCTGGGGACTGTACCCGCGCATGGATTTAGTGTGCTAGGCCTCTAGTGTTGTAATAAGCATGCATAGCGTTAGATGGGTACTAGAATTTTCAGGGTGATCATTCTGTAAATTTATAAATGTCTAATCACAATGTTGTATACCTGAAATAGTGTATGTCACTATAATAGTGTATAATAATATGTGTCAACTGTAACTGAAAAATGGTGTATAACAGTCTATGTCAGCTGTAATTGAAAACAAATATAAAGCTTATATGTTTATGTAACTGATACATGAGACAATACTTACAAACATAATAGTTCTATTTGGGGGTGGGGCTGGGAGACTTGCATGAGGGCAACTTGGGATTCTTCTCCAAGGAATGTACATCCTTCTGTACCTTTTTAAAAACTATGAGTATATGTTCTATTTATCATAATTGAAAACATAAAAAAATACAGGCACAAAAAGCCCCACTAATGTTTTATAGGAACATATGCAAATAAAAAACCCACATCAAACACACTGGAGTGAGAGGAAGGGGAGAGGAAGTAGGGTTGAAAGGGAATAGATTACAGAAATATTTTCAGAAAAACCTTAGTTCTGTGGACTTGGATTATTCTGCATGTGTCTCTAGAGGGTGGGTGGGGAGAGAGATTTGATCATGACAGATGGCCACAGAAATGTACTAAGAAAGGTATTTTGGGAGAATGTTTAAGACAATTGCCAAATAATCCAAATTACTTAGAGAACTGCTCAATTTCTCATCAAGAGTAGTTAGTAGAGAACTTTTACAGTAGCTAAACAAGAGTCCAAGTCTCAGCGGTTTCTAGCTCTCAAATCCAAGTTGCTGTTGGGTGTGTGTTTTGAGACGTAGAAAGCATCCAGGGCATCCAGAATCTTTGCCCACTAACAAGAGTAGTGGGAAGGGAAAAAATAGGCCTGTATTCTCGAGAGTCCCCGAGTCAGGAGGCTCAGAGGTGGGATCTCTGGGTCAAATGTCAGTTCCAATTTTAATTTGAGGAAACTCCATCCTGTTTTCCATGGTGGCTGCACCAGTGTGCATTCCCACCCGCCATGCACTTACTGGTAGGGTCCCTTTTTCTCCACACCCTTGCCAGCGCTTGTTTGTTGATTTATTGGTGGTAGCCATTCTGGCAGGTGGGAGGTGATCACCTCACTGCCATTTTAATTGGTCTCTCTCTGATGATTAGTGAGATTGAGCATTTTTTTCATGTCACTTAGCCATCGGTATGCCCTCTTTGGAGAAGGGTCTATTCAGGTCCTTTGCTCATTTTATAATTGGATTGTTTGTCTTTCTTTTGTTGAGTTGTTTATAGATTTTGGAAATTAACCCTTTGTTAGACGTGTCATTGGTGAATATGTTCTTCTACACAATGGGTTCCCTTCTCATTTTGATGATGATTTCTTCTGCTGTGTAGAATATTTGTAGTTTGATGTAGACCGACAGATCTCAGAGGGGAAGGATGGGGAATGGGAAGAGATTATATGAACTTATGTGGATACACGCATAGTCCATAGACAAAGACAGTAGTGTGGAGAAAGCTGGGAGGGGGGGGGGGGACGGGTGGGGGGATGGGCAGGGGCTGGGTAGAGTGGAACAAAGGAGGAGGGTATGGGGGGACATCTGTAATGCTGTCAACAATACAAAATACATATTAAAAATAATAAATAAATACATTAAAAAAAGGCTCAGAAGTGGTGGTTTCAGAGTTTTGTCTCTAGCACCCTGGAGTCTCAATATATGTAACCAAATGATCGAGTGAGGAGGTTAGCACATACTAAATCCCAGCTACGGAGCCTGTTGTACTGTGTCCTTTGTGGGTCCTATTTATAAACAGAAAAGCAAGTGATTCCCTGAATCTGACCTACAGGCAGCGGAGTTCGCAGTCTGAAAGGAGGGCCACAGAGTGACAACGCGCTGTTTGACTGGCACAGAGAAGGGTGAAAAGGAACAGGAATTCCAAAGCCTTGGCGAATCAAGCTTTATGGCCAAATGACTTTCCAGATACTAACAACCCTCAAGTGGTAGGGAAGGTCTTGAAGATGACATCCTTCACACGCAGTGTATCTGAAGTTAGACCTCACCCTGGTTATTGTGCATCCTGAGTCAGGGAGGAAGCCCTGGCTTCCCTTGTCCTCTGACACGAAGCCCGGCAGACAAAGGAGCCTTACATCAAATGGGAACTTGGGGTCTTGCCTTCTCAGGGAACACTTATTCACAGGTGAAAATCTACCAACAGCTGTGTGTACTAGTAAACATTTTAGTACATTTGCTTTTGAGGAAATAAAAAGGATTCATATCATCTGCTTTAAAAAACTGACAACTACCCGAAGCCGGTTTGGCTCAGTGGTAGAGCGTTGGTCTGTGGACTGGAAGGTCCCGGGTTCGATTCCGGTCAAGGGCATGTACCTTGGTTGCGGGCACATCCCCGGCAGAGGGTGTGCAGGAGGCAGCTGGTCTATGTTTCTCTCTCGTCGACGTTTCTGGCTCTCTATCTCTCTCCCTTCCTCTCTGTAAAATATCAATAAAATATATTAAAAAACAAAAACAAAAAAACCTGACAACTAGCCCTTTATCATGTAAATACTTGTAAATGTATGCAATCACTGTCTGTATTTTCAGCGTGAGAGAGGGGCTTGACTCAGGCATCCAGCACACCATGTAGGCCAAGGCCTGGGTAGTCCCTGTGGGCTGAGTAAAGGCAGGAAAAAGCAGGGCAGCTGAGCCGGGGTGAGAGAGAAGCCTGGTGGGGCCAGGACAGCATCCGGGGGAGAGAAGTGGGGGCAACCCTGGAAAGTGGAAGCCCCCTGGCCCCGTGCTAGTGTGGCTGTAGGTCCCCCAGCCAGGGAGGCTGGCCGAGGTCTTGGGGCTCCCCGCACCTGGGCTTTGGTTCTGCCCAAGCAGTCTCACTCTCTCCTCACTGACACGCGCATGCGCTCAGCGGGCAGCTCAGGAGGCTCCACCTAACCTCTCCGCAGCTCTGAAGGCCTCTCTGACGGAGCTCCTCAAGCGGCTTCTGAGCCCACTTCGAGCTGTCTTTCTGATTTTGAAAGACATTTTTTTCTTCCTCAGGCAGCCTTTTCATCTGTCTGTATTCTGATGGCATCAGCACCTTTTGTTTGATATACATGTAATTTAAGGGTTGTCAAAATGTGTTTCGGAGGACTTCAAAAATTCTCGCAAACTATTGGCTTTGCAAACGGAATCTTTTTCAATTTTATTTTTCTTGACAGACGTGATGCATTTATGCTAGGCTCTTCCTCTAAAGTGGATGGACTCTTTGATGGCTTCTAAAGTTTAAAGTTCACCTTCCTGCAGCAGCTGCGACCTTTCACTGTGGGGTGATTGCTAGTATACCAGATCAAAGCATCCTAATTCATTGAAGAACATTCCTGAGTGATAGGCTTTGAGAATCTTACCTGCAAAGATGTTTTGTTGTTTGTATCTCTACTGCTAAAATTATTAGAAATAACACACACACACACCACCACCACCACCACCACCACACACACACACACACACACACACACAACACACTCAGGTGCGTGCGGGTATACAAACCATAGATTTTTCATTTGAATCCCTGACAGCTCTGCTTACCTGGTAGAGGTCATTCCTCATGTTGATAATGTCATCCAAAACCAAACCGGACGTGACTTCCAGCAGATCCCTCACAAGCTGAGCATGCAGGTGGATGATTGCTAAGTGTAAGACACTGGAACAAAAATATAATAGCGACAATCAGCTAAAATGTAAATGGGGGGAAAATGATTTCCAAGATATGATTAGACTTGGAGGCTGCATCTGGCTCTCATTCCTAGTTTCCTTTAGCCCCAAATGTTCTGAATCGGTAACATGTCTGAGTCCGAGGTGGGGAGGGGAGGGGTGCTCTTCTGCCTACCCAGGGCTCCTACTCTCATTTATGTGCCTGCCTTGTCTCTGGGGACTTTCAGGTTTGATACTCCTGAGGCAGAAAGGCACCTGGGCTCTAAGGCAGAGAGCTGAGTTCAAATCCCCACTCTGCCCCTGTGCTGTGGCTCCAGGGCACTTGCTCCTCTAACGTTCCCTGACAGATAGACAATGCACGTAAGGTGCCTGAACTCGGATCTGTGCAGAAAATGTAGCTACCTCACCTGCCCTGCCATCCTGCAAAGTACACTGTGGTGGCTTTTAAAGATCTTCTGAGATCCTAAGAGGGGAAAATGAAGCCAGGCTTTTAATGAGTAGAAGACTCTTGAGGGAAACTTAAAAAAATATTTGCATTGATTTCATAGAGGAAGGGAGAGGGAAAGAGAGGTAGAAACATCAATGATGACAATCATTGATCAGCTGCCTCCTGCACGCCCCACATGGGATCGAGCCCACAACCCAGGCATGTGCCCTGACCGGGAATCAAACCGTGACCTCCTGGACAAGAGGTCAATCAATACACAACTCTGCCAAACTTCTGAAGGAACACTCCAATGTGTTTCTCCCTCGCAGATAATTCCCTTAGCCTGAAATGGTTTTTCTCATCTCTTCTCTGGACGGTGCCTCTCTATCTTCATACTCCGCTTCAAACCTTACCTCCTTGGAGAACACTTCCCCAACTTCCTAGGCAGAGAGAGTTGTCTCCTCTCAAGTTTACCGCTTGGCTGCACAACTAGAGTTTTCTCTACATTTCTCTCCCTCTCCGGCCTCGGAGGCTGGTTCTCTCTGGGTCAGCCCGACAGAGCTTACAGTGTAGGCACAATAATAAGGATGACAGAGGAAACCTAGGAGCTTACACTAACAAGGTAAAAAAGGCTGGCGGTTGCCAAGCATCACTCCATTTTCTTTCATTGTTAAAAAAAACCTATTATTAAAATTAATTCGATAACAGCAATAAAAGTGGCTACTGTTTGTTTAGAGCATCTATTTACCAGACTGCTAAACACCTGACCTACATTATCTCCTTTATCATTACAACAATCGGATGAGATAGGTAGTATTATCCTCATTTTTCAGTTGATGAGATGGAGACTCACAGGTATAACAGAATTCCACCTGGGTCACAGAGCTAGAGAGGTGAAGCTGGGATTTAAGCTCAGGGCAGCCTTGTGGCAACGTCATCTCTTAATCTTGTTTTCGGGGCACCTGTGCATTGCTCTGAAGGGCTGCAGATGAACATCTAAGACAGTGGTCGGCAAACTCATTAGTCAACAGAGCCAAATATCAACAGTGCAACGATTGAAATATTTTTTGAGAGCCAAATTTTTTAGAGTTAAACTTCTTATAACGCCACTTCTTCAAAATAGACTCGCCTAGGCCATGGTATTTTGTGGAAGAGCCACACTCAAGGGGCCAAAGAGCCGCATGTGGCTCGCGAGCCGCAGTTTGCCGACCACGGATCTAAAAGGATGAATACGCTAGAGTGTGGGCAGACTGATGCAGGGTACATTCAAAGTGTCACACGGCGGCAGTACGTCTGTGGTTTGAGGCACCGTCCGGATGTGCTCTAATATAAAGATAATAGGTGTCATTTCATCCAGGCCTTTTTCTTAGCAATAGCAAGGGTATCAGCCTTAGGACTGGCACTGGCACAGGAAGGCCTCAAGAACGAAGTGTGACTCCATTACTCGGGAGAGATTTTTTTTTTCGATGACTGGTTTCAGAGTTTCACTCCTGTCTCTCGAAATGAGAGGCTGGAGGGAGACTTCTGAAAAAGGCCTGACGTCTGACGCAGACACGATGCACGCATACCAAGAAAAAGGCCACACTTCAAAAACGGCCTAAAATTTTCCATGCGCAGCTCAGCACCTCACAGCAGAAGCAACTTCCCCTTCCTCCCCAAATCCTCACACCCTCATGGGAATTTCCCCAATACCAAAAGTTTTTTTTAAATTTTATTATTTTGTGTCTTTATTGTATCTTCTGTGATGACTAATAGCCACAGGATTCAGATTGTTAGCTTCCCTTGACAAGCTCAGTGAAAACAAGAGACCTAAGCTCTCAAGCCAAAAGGAACCTCTTGTCTACATTCTTTCGGGGACTCCTCGTTGGTCTCCCCAAGTCTCAGCCCTCTGGCCTCTGGCTGGGTCAAGCCCCCGCGAGCCTGCTTGCATGGGTATGTCTGGGGTCCTGGGAGGGGACCCTAAGTCTTGATTTCCTGCTTGGGCAGGGAAGGCCACCTCCTCAGCGCCTCCATAGGTGCCCGGAATCCTTACGCGCGTGTCTGCCTCCCCCTCAATGCACCCACTTCAATGCGTGCACCTGGTACCCTTCCCACAATCCTCCTTCCCACACCAGCGGTCTCTTTCTAACTGGTATGTGCTCATCTCTCTTAGGCTCATCAGCTCAGCAGGTCCCTGGCAATGCCACTGAGGACGCTGCTGCCCTGCCCTGGCTCACCGCTTTCTCTTGTGGTTGTACGCTAGTGAGGGCTAATCGGAGACCTTAACCCGGCTGAAAAACATTCTGCTGCTCGCGGCATTACACCAAGAAGGGCGCACCGGCTCCTCTCGTACAGTATAACAAGGCCAGTGGTTATACCACATCCTTGGTTACGCGGCAAGGAAGGAGAACAAAGGTCTCTGAAAACCTGAGATTGGCACTTTCCTAAGGCACTGGGTTCGGTTTTTAAGCGGAGGTTTAGAAACGCAGCACTCAAGAGCCCTTTCACAGAAAAGGATTTCACTGTCAACACTATTTTTGGGAAGGCTTTAGATAAGGCATTTGATCTGAATCCGAGGGCTGCTGTCTTGTCACTTTTATAGGCTGCTGAGATCATTTCAGAAGTCTCAGCGAGAGGACGAAGAGAACCGTTTTTAGAAAGGAGCCAGGTGGCTCTGCAAACACAAGCCCAGTCACAGCAGGAATGGGAGGCATGGTGTTGGGAATGTGAGGCTCCCGTGCAATGTGGGCTGGAGCGGTCGTGAGCCCGAGCCAGTCACAGCCTGGTGACCATTAACAGAGGCAGTAGAGAAGGAACCAGTAACCAGGAAAGAATGACATTTGTGTCTTAATCATTTTGTTGTTATGCTGTCATTTTTTTTTTTTTTAAGACTACAGCACCCAGAATTTCTTGGCTGTTTCCCATCTAAGTACTAGCCAGACCTCACCGTGCTTAAGCTTCCCAGATCAGACAAGGTTGGGAGTGTTCAGAGTGGTATGATCATAGGATGTGATGTCTTTATTGGGCTTTCTCTTGAGTAACTATTATTATAAATATACTTTTGGGTAACAAGTGCTTTAGGGATTTGGTAGGACCACATTTTATTATTACATTACTAGAGGCCCAGTGCACAAAATTCGTGATGGCCCTCAGCCCAGCCTGTACCCTCTCCAATCTGGGACCCTGGCTGATCTGTAGCCTCTGTGGCAGCTGTCACAATTCAGCACTGCTGGCTCATTACTGCTTACCTGGCTCCCTGCCTGATTGCCCCTAACCACTTCTGCCTGCCAGCCTGACCACCCCTTAACTGCTCCCTTGCCAGCCTGATTAATTCTTAACTGCTCCCCTGCCAGCTTGATCACCCCTAACTGCCCTCCCCTGCAAGCCTGGTCCTCTTCCTCCTCCCCCAACTTCCCTTCCTTACAAGCCTGGTTCCCCCCACAACTGCTCTCCTCTACCAGCCTGGTTGCCCCCAACTGCCCTCCCCTGCTGGCCTAATGACCCCCAACTTCACTCTTCTGCATGCCTGGACCCCCCAACTGAACTCCCCTGCCAGCCTGATTGCCCCCAATTGCCCTCCTCTGCAGGATCTCACCCCCGGCTGCCCTTTCCTGCCGGCCTGATGGCCCCTAACTGCCTCTGCCTATCTGATTACCCCTAACTGCCCTCCCTACAGGCCTGATCTCGCCCCCCAACTGCCCTCCTCTGCTGGCCAATTTGGTTCTGATTGGTCGGTTTCTATGCCAGTCAGCATCAAAAGCTCTGCCTCCTAGGTAGCCATTGGCTCTGCACAGTTGACCCTGATTTGGTTCTGATTGGTCAGTTTCTATGTCAGTTGTATCAAAAGCTTTGCCTCCTAGGCAGCCATTGGCTCCTCACAGTTGATCCAGATTTGATTCTGATTGGTCAGTTAGTATGCCAGTCAGCATCAAAAGCTCCACTTTCTAGTCAGCCATTGCATCCTCACAGTTGACCTAGATTTGGTTCTGATTGGTCAGTTTCTATGCCAGTCAGTGTCTCCTGGCCTATTAACAGGGCCTGATCAGAAAGGCAGGGCTGCTCAGCAGCTGTGGTGGAGGCTTGGAGAAAAATGGAGGGACGGCTGCTGACCAGGCCTGGAAAGAAAGAGAGAGGCAAGTGCTGATCAACAGCTGCCACAGAGGCTACAGATCAGACTCTGCTTCTCTCTTTAGGCCTCTCTCAGGGCCTGATTCGCAGTCCCCTCAACAGTCAGTTGTGGGTCTCCGTGCCTATAGCCATTGCAGTCAGTGCTGGGTCACCACAGCAACCCAGCGCTGACTGTAGGACTGACTTCTGGTTGGTAGAGCCTCCAGTCATTGCAAATGTGACGGACTCAGGGTTTTTATATATTAGAATTCCAAATCAAATGATATTAAAGCAAATATTATTATTCTTCATATATATTTACCAAATGTTATTCCTAATTTTATTTCCATAAATAAAGCAAGGCTCTTAAAAAAGTACTACCCCCTCATCCCCTGACACACACACACACACACACACACACACACACACACACACTTTAGTTTCCCTGTCCAGAATACTGTACTCTTAGGTGATTCTAGAGTCCAAGAGGTGAGAGTCACAGGACAGGAGAAGTGTATTATGCCATTCAACCTTACTGACACATTCTTTTCCTTGAAAGATATTATTCTAGTTATAGGAACCAGTCATTTTGCTCAGTCCTTCTTTTCTCTATCCAGGATGAATACCTTGATGAGCTCTCTTCCCTGCCCTAAAACAAGCCTTGAACACCGAAGTCTGGACTTACCAGTCCCCATTCTCATCCTGCACTGCAGTGAGATGGCGCTGGACAGCCAGCAGCATCTTCACGTCTCCTGTCACCGCGTAATCAAACAGGGCATTGGCATGCCGCTTGGCGAGCTCCAGAGCCTTCTCCAGAAAGAGGTTATCTGCAAGGCAATGACCAAAATCACAACTGAGTTTCCTAAGCTTGCTCTACAGTCTGGCATGCTTGAGGTCAAAACCATCAGCACCAATGCTCCTTTCAGTGCTTCTCGGCTGTATTCACTAGAAAAAGCACAGTTGGACACTGGCTCACTGGCACATACAGAAGCTGGTCTGAAAAATCTATCAGCAGTTGCTGCCCTGTTTCCCCGAAAATAAGACAGTGTCTTATATTAATTTTTGCTCCCAAAGATGCGCTAGGTCTTATTTTCAGGGGATGTATTATGTTTCCATGAAGTAGGTCTTATTTTTGGAGGATGTCTTATTTTCAGGGAAACATGGTAGGGGGAAAGAAGTTTAGAGATGTCTGTTTAATTTAAAGAGGAACAATCAATCTCCAAATGAAGTTGATTGGATTTGGCCATCATTATAAATACTTAATCTCCTGCTGAAATAATCGACCATTCACTGGACTCCTGAGAAACTTGCTCGTTGGGCAAGTGTCAAAAACCACAGTCCCTGCCATACACAGAGAGATTTTCCTGGAGCCATTGGCGCTTTGTACAGTTTCTTCCTGAAGGTCAGGGAAGGCACACTGTGGCCCGTGGGGGCAAATCCTGGGCATGGCCTGTTCTATGGCCCCTAGTTAAGCAGGACTTGGTTCATTTTTAAAGGGGTGTAAAAAAATGTGATAGAGACCATATGTGGCCCCAAGTCTAAATGTTTACTACCTTTCCATTTACTTTATGAGTATAATCTAGGATGACTTAGAATCCTGACATAGACTTTAATGATCATTGGTTTAAAATACACACAAAATTACACTGTCCCTCTTAATCCTGATTCTTCAGCAGGGCATCAGGATAAAAGGACAAGTTCTTATTTTGAGGCCAAGTTCCACTTTAGTGTGACAGTCAATCTAGAATCTAGAGGGGGAAAGACTATTAAACTTATAGAAACTACTTATCTCTATTATCTGTGGTAGAAATGAATTAGCTTCTGTCTCAGATACTCTAAACCTGTATGATTATGACTGGAAAATGTATATATAAATTTCAGTACGTTAGTCAAAGACAACCCTGGGAAAACAGACATCCCAGTGTGAGTACAATGACCTGACGGGTGCTTTTCAAAAGCACACTGGAGAACACACTGAACTAGACATGGCTTTGTCATCTTTACATTAACAAAACAAAAAAACAAATCTGTTTTCTGGAAATAACCTTTACACCTCGCTACCAACTCATCCCCACACCCACCATGCAGTGTACTCATCTGCGTGCTCACTTACCCTGAAACCCAGAATTCTCTTTCTTTCCTCCCACTGGATACGTCAGAGTGCCCTCCTCGTTCCTCTGGCCCGACCCCTTATCTGGTTCTGTGGTTTCAGTGACTTTCCCAGAGAGACGTACAGCCTCTCTGCTTTCATGCTCCTCATAACCCTCAGGGTCATTTTTAGATGAGGTGTCCATGATTCCTAAAACAAACAAACAAAAGCACACCAACTTTTTCTCAATCAAATATATTTGTTAAATTATGAGTCACTATTTCAATGGAGGTCAGATAAATTTAAATTCTTTTTAAAATGGTTATAAGTAACATGCTTTGTAGCTATTTTAAATTCATACTTTTAAAAACATTTTACAATATAATGACTTGATATTTGCATTTATTGCAAAATGATCATTACAATAAGTCTAGTTAACATCTGTCAGCATACACAGTTACAAATATTTTTTTCTTATGGTGAGAACCTTAAAGATGTTAAAACCCATTTTTCCCCCCACACTTCTAAAAACTTACATCTCTTCTGTTTATTTTTAAGGGACAAAATGACATAAAGCTCTTCTGGGAATTGCAGGAAAGTAGAATTTTTAAAGTTCTTGGAAGCAGAGGACTTATTTCTTTCCTATTGCTAATTAACCAAGTAAGTTGTAAAGATGTGATCTCAATTCACATTCTTCAGTGTGGGAGTGACCCAGTGCATCATTTCAGATCATGCTCTTTCAGGTCCAACTGTGTTGTCTGACAGGCCCAATGAAAGAGCACCTATGTTTTATGCGCAGACCTGGTTCAAATCCTGGTTCTGCCACTAACAGATATGTCTTTCAGTGAGTGAATGAACACTTCCCATCCTGTTCTCTGACTGTTAAATGGAGATGCTAATATTTTCCTTACAGAGCAGTCATGAAGATTACTTAGAACATGTTAAAGCAGCATGCAGAGAAGGGAAGACTTCGTTGTATTATGTCTTCAATGGGTGCAATAGAATAGAGATGTAACATAAACTATGAATGCATGATGTGACAGCTGCTGATTAGGGGAAGCATTTGATGGGAAAAGGCCATCCTTATAACATTCACAATGTCTACAAAAACATAATGTTTGGGGGGAAAACAAAAACAGAATAGCTAAGTTTGCTGACGTTTTTTTTATGTTTGAACTAGAGGCCCGGTGCACAAAATTCATGCACTCGGAGGGGAGGTCCCTCAGCCCAGCCTGTGCCCTCTTGCAGCCTGGGACTCTTTGTTCCTTACCACCCACCTGCTCGCTGCTCCTTAGCGCTGTGGCAGAGACAAGAGAGGCTCCTGCCACTACTGCTGCGCTTGCCAGCTATGGACTCAGCTTCTGGCTGAGAGGCGCTCCCCATGTGAGAGCACACTGACCACCAGGGGACAGCTCCTGCATTGAGCATCCTCCCCCTGGTGGTCAATGCACATCATAGTGGCCAGTTGTTCTGCCATTCAGTTGATTTGCATATTAGGTTTTTATTATATAGAACTATAGGAGGGGAGCCATTGGCATTTTGAAGGTCCCTCAGCCTGGCCTGCACCTTCTTGCAATATGGGACCACTGGCTCCTAACTGCTCACCTGCCTGCCTGCCTGATCGCCCCTAACCCCTCTGCCTGCCTGATTACCCTAACTGCTCTCCTGCTTGCCTGATTGCCCCTAACCACTTGCCTGCTTGTCTGATTGCCTGCTTGCCTGCCTAATGACCCCTAACTGCTTATCTGCCTGCCTGATCACGCCTAATTGCCTTTGCCTTGGTCACCTGCTCACTGTGGCGGCTTCCTCTGCCTTGGCCCCCACAACTTCATCCAGAAGGTAGTCTGGAAGGATGTCCAGAAGGTTGTTTGGCTGTCTGGTCTAATTAGCATATTACCCTTTTATTATTATAGACAGTCAAATCTCTAGATGTCCCTTTTAAATGTCCTTTTCTTCCCCCATTCATGCCACTTACAAAGTAAATACATAAGTATAAACATAGCATCAGGAGTCGAATTTTCCTCAGGAAATAAAAATGTTTTTGGAAAAGCATCTTCTTAGCTTATTTGCATTCATCATTTTTTTAAAGATGATAATGCTGTTGTGGTAAATAATGATAAAAAAGGATAAAAATCCTGTTTGGCATTAAGTTTTTTCTTCCTTCCTCAGTATTAAAAAAAAAAAAAGTCTTACTTACCATGCTTCATCCCAGCATTAGATTTAGTGGTTCCTGGGTGGAAGGTAATTCCACTATATGTTGGAAATCCATAGTGGGGGAAGCCATACCCTGAAATGGCAAGTAAAACAAAGGGGCCCTTATGAGTTATGCTTTTTTTTACAAAGACCCAGCAACATCCATGTCTCCCACTCAGGTGAGCACAGGCTTGGGTGTGGGAGGGCATTTGCCTGACACCGTGCTTCTGTTGAGAGTTAGCAAGACGCATCATGGGGGTCCTGGATGATCAGAGTTCCATTCTGGCAAACTGACACCTGGGCAGGTCAGGCTGTGCCCCGGCTCAGGCCGCACAGCTGGAGAAAACCTCCCTCACCCGTGCAGGAGAGAGGCTAACAATGAGAGGTCACCACCCAGAGGCAGACTTGCTGACACAGAAGACATGACAATAGCCTCTGGAGGAGAGCACTGAACCAAAAAAAAAAATACAGAAAAATATACTGACTTCTGGCTATCTGTTTCTTCCCATGCATTTTTAGTAGGAGCATGAACTTCTCCTAAAGCAGCTGGTCTTAGATGCTATTCTCTCTGACTTAGTAATTTTACTTCAAAGAATCTAATCTTCAAAAAATCCGCAATAAAAGAAAAGCAATGTGGATAGAAGAGTTCAGTATAACATTTTACATAGAAAGAGGTGACAATAGTCAAGAAAGTTATGTTATGGTCTGTTCACTTGATGAACTATTACTGTCATTAAACTGATGCTTAGAAATATGCTTATGTGAAGTTGATATTACCTTGGGGAAATGCTTACGGAAACCCATTAGAGACAAGCAGCATAAGGATTCTCTACATACACTCATGATATGATGATGATAAAGGGGTAATACAAGTACATGGATTAAAATACAGAGTATAATAAGGATATACACAGCTGTATTTGGGAAAATGCATAAATATAGACTATAATCTAGGAACAGAAAATAGTAAAAATCATACCTTGGATAGTAAGATTTATGTATAATTTTCAGTGTTTCTATAATTTTCAGTGTTTCCAAAGAATACCAAAAAAAAAAAACTATAACAAAAAATAAAGAAAAGAAAGAAAGGAAGAAGGAGGGAGGAGGAGAAGGAGGAGGAGGAGGAGAACTATACCAAAATGTTAACAGGTCTTTTTTTGCTAACTGGATTTGGGTGATTTTTTTCTCTTTAGAGTTTTTAGTATTATCTACATGTTATAAAATGCAATGGCACTTCTTTGAAATAGTTATATTTGTTGGGAAATTGTAATTTAATGTATCACACTCAATAATGTCATAGCCACTCCATGCACAGATAAGCTGGGAAATATCGAGAAAGAAAATTCTCTCCTCTCCTACGTGATAAAGCTTTAGACAGGATAGACCTGGTTTGTACCTGGACCGGTGGTGCCAGCGCCCCCTCCTCCACCGCCACTGCCGTACATGCCTCCACCTCCAGCCCCGGCACCGCCACCGCCTCCGAAACTATCCGAAAAGTTGGGCATGAGCTTCTGCCGCTTCCGCTGCACTTCCTCTTTATCTGTCGTGAAAGGAAGAGAAACCAAAGGAGAAAAAAATTTGATGCAGTTCCACTACTAGCCACAGAAAGAATATTGATTCTAATGGTATTTTTAAGCATCTTAAAGGGAAACAGAAAGCACCCAAGGAGGAAGAGATGCCAAATTTCAAGAAGCATTATGTTTATTCCAGTGGCACGAAAACTGAGAACCAGCCAGAGAGAGACCACAGAACAGCACACACCCAAACCCCCTCGGCAGCAGTCTCTTATGTCTCCGAGGTCATACAAATCAGTGAGACACTCAACTGCCCATCAAAGATTCAGATACTGAATAAGAAAAACATTACTGAGCATTTTCACTTGGTCATACAGAACAGCTCTGGTTAACCAGCTAACGTTAATTAGGTATGTCCCATGAGATAAGTTTTGGGCATACAGAGAAGTATGATATAATGTCTTTGCTATCAACACACACCCCCCTCCCCCATATAATGTTAAGGCCTCAGGGGGAAAACTTAGAGAGATAGCACTACGATCTAGCGTGTTGAATGCATGGTACAAACCCATGTTCCAGGAGTTCAAGGAAGGGCCCCAGTCAACTTTACGTCAGGAGAGGGCAACAGAGAGTGTTCTGGGAAGAGGATACAGAGGGCGAGTAACGAGGGAGAGAGTGTGCACTGTGTATTTACGAGGACAGCAGTAGGGCGGTTTAGCTGAAGTAAAAGTTTAATAGGAGGAGTTCTTGAGAGACAGCCCTGATTGGGACCACACTGCGGAGCACTCTGGGGGTGAACTGAAGGCGTTTAACTTTAGGCAGGAGAGCCGGCCAATGTTTTTGAACAGGGGAATGGTGTGTGGTGCTGGTATTGGAGGAAATCCAGCTGTCAGTGATATATTGGACAAAATAAATGAGTCAAAGTAAGCCCTGAAGGGTGTGGTTCAGTTGGTTGGAGCATCGTCTCATACACCAAAAGGTGGCTGGGCACATACCCAGGTTGTGGGTTTGATTCCCAGTCCGGGCATGTGTGAGAGGCAACCAATGGATGTTTCTGTCTCACATTGATGTTTCTCTCTTTCTCTCTCTCCCTTCCTTTCTCTAAAATCAATAATAATAATAATAATAATAATAATGAGTCAAACAAAATGAGAGTCAGAGACAGTGCAGACATAAGTTGACGGAGACTGTTCCTTGGTTATCATGGTAATGAAAATAGATGGAGCCCAGAAGAACAATGAAAGAGGGGTCTGTCGCCCTTGGGGCGATGGATGAGATATAGAGGGCTAAAGGTCTGTGACCACTACTGGACTCCAGTACAGTGACTGTCCAGGTCTAGGTCCTCATTACATTCCCTCATTCCTCATGCAGCTGTCCTATTTTTCTTTCTCTTCTCACTATCAGTGCTTCTCACCAGCCCCACGGCCCCCGGGCCTGGCCCTGCCGTTGCGGTCTATTGTTCCATTCTTGTTTCTTCTTTCTGTTTCCCTTTGTCTTCTCTGATTTTCCTACTATTAATTTTTTCCCTCCCTTCTCTCTTTCAGGTTGAAGGAATAAAAAAAATTTTTTTTTGTTTAAATGCAATAAACAGTCAATATGGTATTCTTCCCCACCTCCTCCATCATCAGCCAATTGTCCTAGTTCTGACTTTTCAATGTCAGTTGTGGTCCCTGTTTATGTTCAAAAATATCTTCCCTTCTTTCTAATCCTGCAGCTGTTTCTGTCGTCTCAGGGTCAGAAAGAATGCTGCTGTTTACTGATGTTCTCCCGATCATCTGAGTGCGGATAAAAGCGGAAGCAGGGAAAGTAGGGTAGCAAAGCGCACTTAGGAAATCATCGTTTAAAAACTGGTCTCATCCAGGCTTGTTAGGAGAAAAAAAGTTATGGAGGGTCAATTCTGAGGACACTGTGCTTCCACAGAAAGAGATGACCTTATCGTGGAGAAACACCAACTATTTCCTTACCAAAAGGTTCGGACTGACTTATCACATTTCCCACCATAACTAATCGTCACACTTATTTACTCATCCTATACACTGTTGCGCTCACAGAGAAAATTATTGCATGAGGAATGTGAACCACGAGAGGGACGCAGGCAACTTATTCATCTTTTGAAATAAATGATATCTACTGATGTGATTCTGAGCACAGAGATCATTTTGTATTTGCTATGTATTTCTTTTGACCTATGAAGCAGATGTCCATTGGTTATATTTCACTCTAAAATTTTAAGGGTCAACTTAAAAAAGTATTTACCCTACAGCCACTAAAATTTCAACAACAAGAAACTGATACGGAAAAATTCCATGTGGGAAGTTTTTTAATTAAAAAAAATCTACAGTCTAAATGCCCATGGAATTGAAGATTAGATAAAGATTTTCACACCGGGCTTCTCAGGTATCCTTGTGGTCTGCCTTTGACAGCGGCACCAGGGGATGCATGATGAGACATCGGCCTAATTCTAGAAGGGACCTAAGTCTAGAAGATCACTCACTATCAGCCCTTCTTTCACAGGAGAGGAACCAAAGCTAAGATGATTAAGGGGCCTGTTTGAGGTCAGGGCGAAATGAAGATCAGGTCCAAAGTCTAGTGAGCTTTTCATTTTAGTGAGCTGCTATTTGTTGGGAAACATAATTTAACATAAACATATAATTTAAAGATTATACTGTTTCTTCCTAATCACCATCTTTTCAGACTGAAAAATCACGTGGTCTTTCTTTGCCTTTGCATAGCTGTTCCTCACCTATTTTTTACCCTTGCCAACCATCCACTTCTTTTTTAAAAAAATATATTTTATTGATATTTTACAGAGAGAAAGGGAGAGAGATAGAGAGCTAGAAACGTCAATGAGAGAGAAACATCGACCAGCTGCTTCCTGCACACCCCCCACCGGGGATGCGCCCACAACCAAGGTACATGCCCTTGACCGGAATCGAACCTGGGACCTTTCAGTCCGCAGACCGACGCTCTACCACTGAGCCAAACCGGTTTCGGCAACCATCTACTTCTTGTTTATTTTAACTGTCTCCCCTGGACGCAAACATCTCCATGGGGTTTTTATGAAGGACAATGCCAGTGACCATAGAGGATGCAGAGTTCAGGGCTGGATGATTCTGAATAATGAGAAGAATATGTTATATTTCTTTATTTAATCTCCCACTTGATGGCATTCAACAAATTATCATCCTTTTGGATGAGGCTGGAAGCTTGGGTGACCGATCAATAAGTCAGCTGTCAGGTATTTAACGAGCATCTATTATGTGACACACACTGTTCTAGATGCTGGAGCAATTAACACGAAAAGCCAAATCTGTGACCCGAAGAGTATGTCTCTTGCTGGAGGAAGGAAGAAGACAATAGACACATAAATTAGTAGAGAAGCCTATTTTATATACTGATAAAAATAATGAAGAATATAAATTTAGACTATGAGATAGGGAGTGACTGCAGGGGATGGGGACAATGGAAAGTGTGTACAATGACTTCTAAGAAATGGGTTGCCTAGTTTGGATCATGTTCATACACTTACTCTAATGTGAACTGGCCTGCTAATTTTCTGACTAGCCTCATGCCTGGTGTGATTGGTTCTCCTTATGATTATTCCACTTTGGGAATTTTATAATCCAGAAAGTTTTATAGGCTAAGGTAATTTATCTTCAATATAAAGTTCTTATCTCACAATGCCTCAATGTATGTTGGTCTTTCTTTCTGTGGAGCTCAAAGGCTCTTCTTTTCGTTCTTTTCAAAAATGTTTTGTTTTGTTAATCCTCACCCGAGGATATTTTTCCAAACGCCCCATCTATTCTCTAAGCCCACCATCATCAGCTAGCTCCTACAACAATAGGGTAGCAATGAAAGTAATAGTCTGCGCACATGCCTCCTGTATCACATTCTTCTGATGCCCATCCCACTGGGAAAGGGAGACATACAGCCCAGAAACCAAGCTCAGCTTTTAATATTTCTAGGCTCATACGTATCCGGGTTTCCTCTTTAAACACAATTTTCTGTGTTAGAAAAATTGTCATTATTTTGAAGACATTTCAGGACAAGAAATCTATTTTCCTTTCTCAGAAAGTAAAAAGAAAATCTGTCTACTTTTAAAGAGGGATGTTTAAAATTTGACTTTCACATTTTGCATGGACCGAAGCATTCAGAGGACCCCAGACAGCTCCTGGTGGGGAGGTGAAGAACTGACGAGCGGGCTTCTGGGAAAGGTGAAGTGGGCAGAGCGCTCCACCTCTGTGCTGCCAGAGCCTACCGGGTTCGTACACTGGGACGGTGCATGGAATTTCATGTGAAGGGAAAGGGCTCCTCTGCTGACAACGATTTCAAGTCACCAGTCACAGAACGTACTGTACACGTGACTCATCAGTGGAGAGGTCACAACCTCAGAAAAGAAACAAGAACTCAGGAGGCATCTAAATGCTCCTGCCACAACATCAAGTCTAGGAAAGGAAAGTCCTCCTTAAAAATTACTCATCATGCTACTACCACAGGATCCAACACACATGTGGATCGTTGCTAAGGTGCCTTCGTGATGTCCAACCTCAGCCAGCACCTGGTGCCCTGTGACAGTCATGTACTGAACTCCCTCTCGGGTCTCACTTCCCTTTAGTCAGGAGGTTTCCAATTTTGTTTGTGTCGTGGCCCAGTTTACAGTCTGTGAGGTCTTTGGATCCCATCTTAGAATCACAGTTTTCAATATGTAAAATACTAGATAGGACCACAACAAAGCTAACGCACATTTCTATCCATGGACCCCTGAGGGGTTGGTGGGCACCAGAAAAAGAAATCAAATACCTGTTAGCTCATTCAGAAAGCATTCTCAATACTGAATTTCCCACCCGGCTCTCTTGAGTTCCACTCCTCTCTTTTAACTGGCCTATTAGGAATTTGCCACAAGAACCTAAAGTGCAACTAACATCACTTCCTAGGACCATCTATGACTTCTGAATGGTTCCCTCCCCTCCTTCTCAACCAGCATCTGGGCCCTCCTGACACCATCACAGAACTGCCTTCTAAACCCAGCTTCCCCTCTCATTCTTTGCCCCCGTACCTTTAATAATCTCACCATTTCTCACTTTGGATTTTTGCATTCCTCTTCTGACTCCCTGCAGCCCAGATGGCTTCACCCGTGTTTATAGAAAGAAGTCAGGGCCACCATTCCAAATTCAAACAGGCCGGGCCGTTCCCCTCTCCAGAATCAACACAGAATTCCTTAGCTGCCGATCCCAGCCCTTCAGAGCCTGGGCCCGGCCTTCCGTCCTGCCTCCCTCGGCCTCAGGGGTCCGTCCCAGCGCTCACACTGCTCGCTTTCCTCCGCACAAATCCGCACTGTGTTAGCTCCTCCAGTTCCCGAGGCCTTGGGAACTCTTCCCCCTTTCCCTTTCACACCCAAATGCTGAAGCACATCCCCAATTTTAAGGACCCTGAAGAAGGCTTCTTCTGGGTGGCTTAGAAGCAAGGGCTCTCTTTCTTCAGCTGTCTATGTGTTTGCGGACGCTTCACTTTTGGAACTTATAAAAAGAATTCATTTGATTATAACTTTTTAAGGGGACTATGCCATCCCCTCCTTGGTGTGTGTTTTGGGAGGAAAAGGATGGCGCTTTACTCATTGTTATAGTTCTGTACCGCTCGGGGGCTGAGCCTTCTGATCACCTGCCTGAGGCCTGTGGGCAGAGAGACTGCCTCTCCGACACAGAGAGCCTTATCTTGTCCCCTCTGCTGCCCGAACCCTGCATTCCTCAATAAATGGTAGTTGCAAATTCCCAAAGGTCTAAATCTCATAGAAGCTTGGTGAAGATAAGATTATTTTATTTATTTTATTTTTTTTAAAAAATATATTTTATTGATATTTTACAGAGAGGAAGGGAGATAGATAGAGAGCTAGAAACGTCGCTAAGAGAGAAACATCGACCAGCTGCCTCTTGCACACCCCCTACCGGGGTTGTGCCCGTAACCAAGGTACATGCCCTTGACCGGAATCGAACCTGGGACCTTTTAGTCCGCAGACTGACGCTCTACCACTGAGCCAAACCAGTCTCGGCCGAAGATAAGATTATTTTAAAAGGCTGGACTTAATTCCACGACCCCAACACAGTACATTAACTTCTCCCTTCTCTGAAAAGTAAGTGCCACGGACCCAGGGGACAGTTACTTAGGAAGCTGTTGCAAGGAGGTGACTAATGGATATCTGCTAATAAGCTTGTCCTCCCGGTGAAACAGGAGCCAGAGCACAGACAGCCAAGTTACCTTTGATCTCAGGGTAGTACAGAAACGGTTTTGGTTCGCTAGTTTCCAAGTCAGATTTCCTCCGAAGTTGGACGAACACGGAGGCTGGTTTGGTAATATTGACGTCTTTATACTTTGGAGTTTTGAAGACGATGGCAAACTGCAGGATACAAAGATCCAAATGTTAGGGTGCTACTTATGAAACACATTCCTTACGCACAATGGTTAGTGTACCAAAGAAAACACAGTGCCCTAGAGAAAGTTACAAACTCAGAATTCTGTACCCATTCATTTTAGCGAAACTGCCATTGCGACACTGAAGCAAGGTTGTGCCGACGTAGCATAAATCTCTATTATTTCATTTATCTAATAGTTCAGATGTCTTCACTTGTAAATAATCATGGGGGGAAAAATACACCGCATACTCCTTCTCCTCTTTTAAATCAGCCTTAAAAGCTTCCAAGATTACTGGCGGCAACATCAGAAAGACTGGCTTTGGGATGAGGGAGATGAGGAAGGTGGTACTAGTATCAGCCTACAGGCCTGTTGATGAAGAGAGGTGACTAAACCCTGTGACATCATCACAGGGTCGGTTTATTTTGAGGTGAGACTGGCCAAGGCTCAGGGCATATGCAGGGCATTCTGAAACACTGCTGGCATTTTTACTTTTTTTTTTTTTAAGTTTGACTTTTTGACTATAATATATTCATAGAAATAAAATTGTTGTTTTTTTTTAAAATATAAAAAGGTATATAATGACATACATAGAAATTTCTTCTCGCCATTCTTATCCCTCGTTCAGGCAATTCTTACTGTTTCCCTGCCACCCACTCCCCAGAGGTAAACACAGAGAATTTATTAATTTCTTCTGTGTTCTTCCAGTGTTTCTTTACGGATGTGCAAACATGAACACAGAATCTTTTAAATACACACTTTGTTTCATATTTATCTTTTAAAATGTTTTAATGTTGTCTTTGAGATCTTTTCATATTAGTTCATCGAGTACTCATTCTTTTAACTGCATAATATTCCATCACATAGATACAACATTATTTAATTGACCACTTATTGATGGATATTTGGATTGTGTCCTTTTGTGTGTGTGTGTGTGTGTGTGTGTGTGTGTGTGTGTAAACAGTATTCCTTAGTCACTCAGAGTAATCATTAAGGTGGGATTTAGCATTTTATTTTCTTTTAAAAAATATTTTTATTGATTACAGAGAGGAAGGGAAAGGAAGAGAGAGATAGAAACATCAATGATGAGAGGGAATCATTGATTGGCTGCCTCCTGCCAGCCCCTTACTGAGGATTCAGCTCTCAACCTGGGCATATGCCCTTGACTGGAATGGAATCCAGGACCCTTCAGTCCACAGGCTGACACTCAATCCACTGAGCCAAACCAGCTAGGGTGGGATTTAGCATTTCCTTCTCTTAGTCATATACACACAATAACATTAGCCTCAACTAGAAGATTCTTCCTTTCAAAGCTTTTCATTAGAATAACCTTTAGCACACTTAAGGTTTCTTATTCTAGTAGAACACTGCTATGAACTGATTGTGTCCATCTCCCCCAAGTTCTTATATCTAATGCAGCTGCACTTGGATATAAGGCCTTTTATGGATAAAATTAAGGTTAAATGAGGTCATAGGGGCAGGGCCCTGATTAGTGTCCTTATAAGAAGCGACACCAGAGAGCTTACTCTCTCTACCCTGAGAGGACACATCGAGAAGGCAGGAAGAGAGCTTTCACCAGAAACCAACCCTGTCAAATCTTGATCTGGAACTTCTAGTCTCCAGAACTGTGAGAAAATAAATTTGTGCTGTTTAATCCACCCAGTCCATGGTGTTTTGTGATGGAATCTTTCCCATAAATTTATGGTAGATACTTTTTCTGAATGACCTATAAGAATCTTAAAAATAGTAGTCTTTTATAAAAGTTAAACAAATATTTACAATTTTTCCTTTTTCATATATGGAAACTAAATAGTAAATTTCAACAAGGCAAAAATGTAAACTTATCATCATCATCATCCACTTACTTGTCTATGAACGTCTGTTGGAGAAAAATCTCCAAATCCTTCCCAGATTCCACCATTTTCCTCCTCTTCATAAAATCGAATCTGGATGTCATCTGCAAACAGGCACAGTCAGGTGTACAATTTCACATAGTATAATTATATTTATAAACATGCTGGAAAAAAGTTGGTTCAAGATTCTACCTACTGTGCACTTAAATTTTTGAAAATAATTAATATGAAATTGACTTTTCAATAATTTAAAACTTGTACAAATCACTAAATTTTTTAAAAAAAATATATTTTATTGATATTTCACAGAGAGGAAGGGAAAGAGATAGAGAGCCACAAACGTCGATGAGAGAGAAACATCGACCAGCCGCCTCCTGCACACCCCCCACCGGGGATGTGCCCGCAACCAATGTACATGCCCTTGACCGGAATCGAACCCGGGACCCCTCAGTCCGCAGACCGACGCTCTACCACTGAGCCAAACCGGTTTCGGCCAAATCACTAAATTTTTTATTAGTTATCGTAATGGGCCCCAAGTTTCATTTACAATGACAGATTTACCTATTTGAGTTTTCTCTTACTCAATCTTTGACCTTCCCACTTCTCTGTCTTTAAACTAATCCACTTCTGAGAAAAAGGAAGGATAGTGAGGAATATCAGAATCCTGAAATGTGGTTCAACTCAACAAAGATTTTAAATAATAACATTTAACTTATATAAATTTACTAGAGGCCCAGTATGGGGGGGGGGGAAGGGAAGGGGGTGGTGGTGTCCCTTAGCCAGGCTATACCCTTTCCAATCTGGGACATCCCTCTCACAATTCAGGACTGCTGGCTCTCAACTGCTCGCCTGCTTGCCTTCCTAATTGCCCCTAACCACTTCTGCCTGCCAGCCTGATCACCCCTAACCATTCCTATGCCAGCCTGATCGATGCCTAACTGCTCCCCTGCCAGCCTGTTTGCCCCCAACTTCCCTCCTCTGCAGGCATGGTCCCTCCCAACTGCCCCCCCCTGCTGGCCATCTTGTGGTGGCCATCTTGTGGTGGTCATCTTGTGGTGGCCATCTTGTGTCCACATGGGGGCAGCCATCTTATGTTGGAATGATGGTCAATCTGCATATTACTCTTTTATTAGATAAGATTATATGGCAGACAGAGTTCTAAGTGATTTACATGCATATATTAATTGATTTAAATGTCACAATAATTTTGTATGTGTGCTATTAATATCTTCATTTTGCAGAAGAAAAATTAGGTTAAGTAATTTATCCAAGGTTGAATAGCAGTAAATGGAGAAACCAGGATTTGAACACAGACAGTAAAGTTTCTGAATTAAATATTCTACTATTAAACATTCTCCTATACTGCCTCGCTATAATACTTTATTAATCCTTAATAGAAAACTGTTAAAAATATTAAGTTCGTCAAGTCCCTTCAGATTAAATTTAGAATGCCTACATTTCACACTTCAGTCATGGGTTTTACTTTTGCAGAAATATAACAGTGTAACTCAGGCTGGCATTTCCCTGGCTTGCCCAGGAATCTGAAAATGTGTATTATTCGACTAGAATGGGTTAAAAAAAGGTTGACAACCAGGATAAGCAGAGAAAGTATAAATTTTTTTTTGGATAAAGATGTATACATTTTCCTTAAAATCTGATTTATTTTTTCGGATTTTTTTTTTTTTTACCTCAAAGCACTTAGCCTCAAATGAGAATTTTCTTCTTTTTAAAGCCACAATTCATTTATTTAGGGGATCTATTTCCAGTTGTGTATCTCCTTATTTTAAAACTGTTCCTCAGGTTGTTGTGAACAGATCTTTATTATACTGTGCTCTCAATCATTTTATTTTAAAAATGAGTGAAGTTTGAGGAAATAATAAAATCTCCATAAGCTTTTGCTAATTTATTAATCTTATACTACACTTCAAACGATTAATGTCAAGAACCTTTTCTGAAAGTCAAAATTATGAAGGACATTTGTTCTGAGAATTTCCCTGTCATCCTTATTCTTGCTTTTCTTTAGCCCACATCACAGTGTCGTGTGAGAGCAGCTGGAGAAGCTCTTTCAGTGTTGCAACAAAGCACTGTACGGTAAACAAGAGAAACAACTTCATACTATGCAAAACTTTAGGGAGACTAGTGGGTCTTCCAGTAAAGTAAGCCTACAGTATCACTGGAGGCAGAAATGATGACACAACGTGGGCACATCATGACAAGGCAGATTCTTTGAAAAGGACAATAATGCTGGAAAGCCAGATGGCAGCCGGAAAAGAGGCAGAACAAACATGGAGATGGATTGGCTCCATAAAAGAAGCCACAGGCATGAGTCTCTAAGAGCTAAGCAAGGCTGTTGAGGACAGGACACTGTGGACATCACTCATTCATAGGATGGCTGGGAGTCAGAGCTGACTCAATGGCACAGCATGTAATAGACACAAACATTATTGTGTGTGTGTGTGTGTGTGTGTGTGTGTGTGTGTGTGTGTGTTTGAAGCATGGACTATTTCTCATTTCTGTTAGTTTAACTAAGTTCAGATACTAAACTTTGAAGCATAAGAACATTGACATGTCACTAATTACCACCATTTTAGAATTTCTCTTTACTTCTGTTGAAAAATTTTAAATGAATTGGTTGGGTTTAAAAAAAAATACAGATACGGTTGGAAGAGGTGAAATGTGTAAATTTTAAAGGGATTTCCACTGTCAACAAGTGACTCACAGACACACTCAAAATATTTCACATCATATAGTTACCTTTTTGAACCTTGTCACAGAGAAGATAAATCTCTTCCCCTCCAGTTACGCATCCCGCTGTCCTGTCCATTCGTACGATTTTCAAGTTGGACGCATTGGGGGCTTCTGTCCACAGGAGAAAAACAAAAACCATCCTCAGCTCCACAAACAACCCGGTTTATGGTATCCCCACAAGCAGATCTCTTATGAGGGACCCTGCCCTTAGCACAGATTAACCAAATGAAAGTTGAAATAGATGCTTTCACTCATGTTGTTTTAACAAGGATACAAATAAAGCAAAATGCCTTCTGAAGTCTGCAGAGCGCTCTTGGGTATGGGTCACTCATTACCACCCAAATAGAGGAAGCCGAGAGGAGCAGTCTCGGTTTCTCTCACTAACACAGCCAGAGAGACCGAGACAGAGAGAGCGAGCTCTTCTGGCATTCTGGGAGGAACGAAGCCATGGGTTGGTGGAATTTCAATTAGGTCAAGACTTGGTCCAAGCTTATTTCCATGACACTATCATTTGCAAGAGCCCTATAAATTTAGGAGAAACACAATTTTCTTAACCTACCTATTAATTTTTATTCCACAGAAAGGAAAAAAGAAGATGTTATATTTCTTTTCTCCAAACTAAATTAGAATTCTGTGTGGTTAGGGGCAAAAGTTTTGTGTGGTAATGGTATAAAGCTTCCTTTTTTCTTGTTCCCCCAACACCTGCATTTTAAGATGATCTTCGATACATGAGTCTACATCGTTTTATACCTCTTTCACTTCCTTTCAAACTTGTTTAAATTAGAAAAAATCAGTTAGTTGTCCTTGGAGCCTGGAGTTTCCTACTTAGACCAAACCCTAGAAACTGTCAATGAGCCTACGCAGGCTTTCTGGGAATATAAATTTAATAAACCTCACCCATACCAAAATTTTTACTACACAAATTTGTATGGTAAATTTGAAGAGCATTGTAAAACTCTTTAAAATTTCTAGGAACCACAGACTAAAATAGAAATTTGAAGCTACATACTACCTATGCTGTTCATTCAGTTAACGTAAAGTTAGTTCCTTTCTTTCTTTCTTTCTTTCTTTCTTTCTTTCTTTCTTTTTAAAGTATATTTTTATTGATTTCAGAGAGGAAGAGAGAGAGAGAGAGAGAGATAGAGAGATAGAAATATCAATGATGAAAGAGAATCACTGACTGGCTGCCTTCTGTAAGCTCTCCACTGGGGATTGAGCCCACAACCTGGGCAGGTGCCCTTGACTGGAATTGAACCCAGGACCCTTGAGCCCACAGGTCGACTCCCTATCCACTGAGCCAAACCAGCCAGGGCTGAAGTTTCTATCTTGATAAAGCTATCAAGAATGTGAGAATTAGGTAAGAAAAATAGTGGTCTTTTGTAAACTTTTGTTCAGACTCCCAGTGGAAAAAATTAATATACTTTTCTCATCTAAGAGAATAAACATTATACTCTCATAGAAAGGCCTTGGTAAGGAATGAGATTTGGCATTACACATAAAAGACTAGAACGCACATCTGAGAGAGAAGGACTACATTTACTGAGCTCCTTTTAACATTTCAACTTTTTCCCTAATTTATCTTTATTGCTGAAAGTATTACGGATGTCTCCTTTCTTCCCCCTTCACCTCCTCCATGCCGACATCAACTTTTTATATTAGATTTTAGTATTCCCATTCTGTAGATGATAAACATGAGGCTCCAAGTAATTAATTACTTGCCCGGGGACTCAGAGCTAGTAAGTAACTGCCCGGGCAGGCTGCAAGTCTGTTCTTGACACTGTACGGAGCTGCCTCCCATGAGAAGTCAGGCACTCACTGCTGTCATAGATGGCGTCTGATACCACGGGCTCCAGGGGCCTGGTGAAGCTACCGGTGCTGTCGGGGAGGAAAGCTGTAAACATGAGCCGCACCACGCTGAGGTCCATCTCCTTTGTCTGCTGAAGAGCTGCCTGGCGGATGATCTCCTTTTCCCGATCTAGGACCACACAGCACAGGGCAAGGGTGAAGCGAGAGCATTGTAGATAGGGTGCTCTTATCAAGCCCCCATAACATAAGCTTGAAGTGAAAATTGTGTTGCTTTGAAAAAAATTATTCATGTTGTTAATAACATTTAAAAACTTATCCCATATATGTCATCCAAAATTAAAGGCATTAAAAGAAGACCCGCATTTCCTGTGGATTACAGTAAAATCCGTCCTCTGTGTAGCAAAGTGCCTCTCTTTTCCTATCTCTCCACGAACTCTCCCTTTTCTCTCTACAGTAGGAGTTGAGTATACAATGTGATGGGCTAGAACGTAATTAGCCAACTGTGCATCGGTGGTTTTGTGAAATGTGAAAATTAACTATCCCCAGATTCTTTGAGCGCAGAGACTCTGCTCATTCCACAGTGTCTCGCACCCTCCTTTGCACATAGTAGGTACTCAGAAAGTACTTTGAAGGAACTGAACGACTCAACTGCATTTGGCTCCTTCCTTCCCCATGATGGAACTTTGATGCTGATGGATATAATCATAATTATCTCATATCATAAAAGGTGATAATTCAGGTGATAAGGATACTCCAAGAGCTACCAATTGAAGTGATATGGAATTCCAAAGGAGGGAGAACCCAGAGGCTTTGGAGAAGAAGAGACATTTGCTCTAAATCTTGAAGGGATGGTAGAACTTACACTTCGGAAGAGGGTGAATAAGGGTATTCCAAAAAGAGGGAAGATTCAGGTCTAGAAAGAATGTGGCAAGGCGAGGAAGTGAGAAACTATGGCACCTTATGGAGTAGTTCAGTTTGACCTGAAGGGACATGGTGGGAAATAGAGTTGGGAATGTAGACGGGCACCAGCTCTTGGGAGACACTAAGTAGTAGTGAGATCATCTGACCCTAGGGCACCCGTGGGCAAACTATGGCCCGCGGGTTGGATCCAGCCCGTTCAGCTGTTCTATCCGGCCCATGGAGCCGAAAGAGCGGAGGGTTCTCTTGTTGTCCCCTCCGCTCCTTCACCAGCAGCCCAAGATGAGAGTGCCAGCATGGTCAGGTTGCTTTTGTTCCGGCCCTCCGATCCAGTTTAAGAACTCATTGTGGCCCTCGAGTCAAAAAGTTTGCCCACCCCTTCCCTAGGGTCTAAACTGGATTAGAAATGATGAGAGACAAAGACAGAGCAGCAAAAGTGGAGTGAGGATTGGAGCACGAGAGACAGCACAGCACAGCTGGACCACTAGCTGGACATGCAGCACAGGGTGAAGGAGGAGTCAAAGGTGGTGAGAAGGTTTAGAGTCTGGGTATCAGAAGCTGGAACACAGTTAGTGGAAAATGATGATTGGATCATCTGAATGTGAGCTCCTCTGGCCAGACTAAAAGAATATATAAAAGCAGAAATGGTGAAGGTGATGGGACAAGGTTTTGGGGTTGAAAGAAAAAAAATATGAGTGAAGGCAGGAAAACATAAAATCATAGCATTTTAATGACAAAGACAATAGTTTATAATGTGCCTGAAGAAACCAAAGAAAGAAAGATTCCTTATAAGTGGGTGAGCTGGGGGAGATAAAAGAGAGGAGTTATTTTTAAACTAAGTCTTGAATGATGAATTGTTTATACAGGTTGAAAAGGCGAAGGTGGGTTTAAATAGAGATATACTCATACAAAGAAATGGATATGCATGAGTGTTCAGGGGGTAGAGGTGGGCAGAGGTGGGGGCAGGTGGGACTGAAGATGAGTCTAGAAAGGTGGGTGGGGACAGACCGGGAGGGCTTTGTTTGCCAGGCTACAGAGGTACAGATTTTATTCCAGAGGTAGAGGGATGTCCTCAAAGGTTTCTGAGCAGGAAAAGAGTGGGAGCAGCTTGGGGTACAGATTGAGAGAAAGAGAAACTTGAGGCATACAGATGAGGACATAGTTTACACACAAGAAATAAGAGGCCAAGCTCTCAAAAAAGCAAGGATGGGAGAGTGACACTCACCCGTGAGCTGCCGCTCTCCTCCGCCTTCTGCTTGCAAATAGGCAAGATCCGGATGCACCAAAAGCCCGGGATTGTAGCCCCTAATGCACGCCTCTGTCATCCGTGCTTCCAGTGTTTCATATACTTTTTTCTTTGTCACATGAAGTATACCTAGGTTTGCAAAGCTGGAGAAAACAATGATAACAATAACAATCCAAGTTAGGCAGTCAATGACTAGAATATAAGAAATATATAAAGTAGACTCACCAAGTGGGAAAATAAAGATTATAACCAGCTGTACCTTCAGAACAGGTTGGGTTTTTCCACTAAACGAGCCTGTGGTAAATTTAGCAAAACCTTTTGGCTTTTAGAGTGTATTAGACTTTCAAATTATGATTCAGGGAGTGGGGTAGACAGGTGTATATAACCTAATAGAAAATTTTACATGGACTCATTTTGAAGTATTTTTTAGGAGAGCTGTATAAAATATTTTAATTCAAATACAGTACTAACTTTTCTAACTTTTCCTCAGAATAAGAGGAATATTATATTTCAAAGAATTTTTTTGTTTGTTGTTTTTGGATTATCCTTGGGTTTCTGAATGGGACTTAAAGTCTAAGTCCTGTTTGGGGTGCCCCTTCCAGAAATTCCACCTTTTCCTAGGTTATCTATAAGATTGAAATTATTCATTATTACTAAAATGTTTTCGAATTCTACATGGGTTCATGCATGAAGGTATATCTGTAATCAGGGATGGAGAACCTTTTATCGTGAAGGTTACGTAACTACAGGACAAAATATGTTAATTAGCTAAATAAAGCAACTTAAGGGATTCTAAAGAAAATATATAAAAGGCTCCAACCATTTGTTTTTTATTTTATTTTTTTATTTTTTTATTTTTTTTAAAATATATTTTATTGATTGTTTTACAGAGAGGAAGAGAGAGGGATAGAGAGTTAGAAGCATCGATGAGAGAGAATCATTGATCAGCTGCCTCCTGCACACCCCCTTCTGGGGATGTGCCCGCAACCAAGGTACATGCCCTTGACCGGAATCGAACCCGGGACCTTTCAGTCCGTAGGCTGACGCTCTATCCACTGAGCCACACCGGTTTCGGCAACCATTTGTTTTTTAAATAAAGTATATGAAAGAAGTATATTTAATAAATGTAATACAACAAACAAACAAAAAGCACTTTACTAAGGAGACCCATCCACTCAGAAAATATTGATTCAACTCTTCATTAGTGTCAGGCAGTGTCCTATTGCTCCTGCCAACAATACAGAAATCCCGAGCTTCCTAGAATTTATATGCTGGTGCAACGACAGAGAAGAAATGAAGCAAAATTTATAGTGTAATTTAGATGATAAGTGTTACCAAGAAAAATAAGGTAGAGAACAGAAGAAGAAGTAGGAGGCATGGCACTTTAAAACAGGGAGAGGCCAGAAAGGGCTCACTGGAAAGACGACAACGGAGCAAAGACTCGAAGGAAGCGAGGGGAAGACGTAGAATGGTGGAAGAAAAGCAAGTGCAAGCACCCTGAAGTAGGGTCATGCCTGGTGTTTTCTAAAAGCAATAACGGCAAGGAAGCCAAGGTGGATAGAGCAGTGGTTGGCAAACCGCAGCTCGGGAGCCACACGCAGCTCTTTGGTCCCTTGAGTGTGGCTCTTCCACAAAACACCATTGTGTGGGCACACGTACAGTGCGACTGAAACTTCGTGGCCCATGTGCAGAAGTCGGTTTTCGGCTCTCAAAAGAAATTTCAATCGTTGTACTGTTGATATTTGGCTCTGTCGACTAACGAGTTTGCTGACCACTGGGAGAGAGGAAAATGAAGAAGAGGTCAAGGGGTTCTAAGAGGGAAGTGGGGGCACAGGTCTTTTAAAGCCTGGTAAGTGTTCAGAAGGTCTTTTGTTTTACTCTGACATGCACCCAAAAAGAAGGAGAAAAGATAAATACAGATAAGTTAGAAATATATGACAACTGGATTGAATGAAGCAAATAATAGAACTATGTGGAAAGGCCAGATAAACTATGGTAAGAAAATATGAGTGAAGGCAGAATGAGATGAGCCGTCAGACAGAGGCCCACAGATAGAATGAGACACATGTCCAGAAAGTGATTGGAAAAAATGGGATAGCTGAGACATAAACAGAAGAAAATATGCTAAGAGAGAATTTAAACTCCTTAAGGGCAGAGATATTCAGTGTCTAGAACAATGGATGTATAATAAATATCTATCGAATCAATGAATGCATGAATTAATACAGCACAGAAAAATATAAAAGATGGCAAACTAACATGTATGGAGGCATAGGTAATTTCTCAAAAACCAAATCTCCATTTTTTGGTCCTTTAGGCCTTATTCCTATAAAGAACATTCAAAACTATGGGAAAACCAGGTACTCCCCTAGGCAATGGCAATGGCAATGGCAAATATCTTTTAAAAAAATATATTTTATTGATTTTTTTACAGAGAAGAATAGAAAGTTAGAAACATTGATGGGAGAGAGACATTGATCAGCTGCTTCTTGTACACCCACTACTGGGTATGTGCCCGAAACTAAGGTACATGCCCTTGACCGGAATCGAACCCCGGACCTTTCTGTCTGCAGGTCGACGCTCTAGCCACTGAGCCAAACCAGTTTTGGCAATGGCAAATATCTTTGTCATCTGTACTTTATCATTTATAGGGTACTTTTCAGGTATATTACTCTATTTAATTTCTATAGAAAAGGCAACATCTTCATTATTCATTATGTGAATAGTGAATTTACTCTGGTAATAAATAAAACAATATAGAAGTCAGTCTTCTGCATCAAGTGATGATGCAGTATCAGAGACCAGATTGAACCTCTTACATTAAACAACAACAAAAAACACATAAGTTTTCATACATTGGACAACAGGCAGCACAGGACAGTGATTCTCAAGAAAAGGGAAACAAATACAATGACTCCTATAATTATGCCGGCTTAAAGCTTTGAGTTTCTAGGCTGCAACACAGCAAGGGGGACCCCAAACAGGACCTGGCGATCTCCCAGAGTGGAGGAGACAGAGTTAAAATTTTGAGCAGGCCAAGGACGCTAGAATTCAGAGGCAAAGTCCCAGAAAGAAAAGAATCACATACAGAGAGACACTCAAGAGGTAAACAGGGGCTTCACCTTGAGTGCTCCGCTGAATACTATCGAGCATGTACGTGAGGAAATGACCCAAGGCTGGGAAAAGAACACCAAAGAGGAGTAGGCAGACAATTTTTGGAGGACACACAGGGCTGGAATAATTCAAGAAATTTTGAACTACATAAATCATCAGGATGAATATTCAGAAATGCCTTACTAATGGCATCAAATTAACCCTAGAGTTAAGGCTTCTTTGGTTTCCCTAACAAAGCATAAAAGTAAGTCTAGAAAGAATCAACTGTTATCAAATTTATATATATATATATATATATATATATATATATATATATAATGGTTATACATATATTTCTCTCTCTCTCTCTCTCTCTATATATATATATATATATATATATATATATGGCATATAGAATATATGACACAACCTCAGAAAAACCAAGAGAAAAGAAATGAAAGTTTACTCTCCAAAAGTACAGTATAAGGAATATAGTCAATAATATTATAATAATATGTATGGTGTCAGCTGGGTGCTAAACTTATTAGGGTGATCACTTCATAGTATATATAAATGTCTAATCACTATGTTTTCACCTGAAACTAATATAATATTATATGTCAACTGTAATTAAAAATTTATTCAAAATGAATACCATACAATTAAATTTTAAAAAGGAAGGAAATTGATTTTGACAAAAAAAGAAAGTATACTGCTCATATACCATATGTGAAGAGATGTAATGTACTTAAAGTTAAACTATATTAAGTTCACTACTAAGATGTATACTATAAACTAACTGCTAAAAATACAAAAAAAATTATAAACAAAATGGGGGTAAAATGAAATCATAACAAATAATTAACCTAAAAGAAGGCAGAAAAAGAGGAACAAAAAACAGATGTGACTATCAGAATACAAACAACAAGATGGTAAATCTGAACATAGCTATATTAGATTGGATTAAATACAAATTATTTAAGTCCCCAAATTAAAATGCAGTGTCAAATGGAATAAAAAGTATGATCCAACTATATACTGTTACAGTGCATATTTACTTTGAACATAAAGATACAAATAGGTTAAAACTAAAGAATGGAAAACAATGTTCCAAACTAACATTAATCAAAAGAAAGTTAAACTGCTATATTAAAATCAGTTTAGATAGATTTTAGAGCAAATAATATTACCAGGAATAAAAAGGATCAGTTCATAATGAAAAACAGATTGATTCATTAGGAGGACATAAAAAATCCTAAATGTTTATGTATCTAATAAAAGAGATTCATAATATAAGCAGCAAAATCTTACAGAACTGAAAGAAGAACTAGGTATATCTATAAATATAGTCAGACATTTCAACACTCTCTCTGAATAATTGATAGAACAAGAAGGGAGAAAATTAGTAAGGACATGGAAAACTTGAACAACACTATCAAACAACTTGACTTAATTGACATTTATGGAACGTTGATTCAACTTGACCAGATTAATCATTCTTTTTAAGTACCCAGAATCATTTACCAGGTCAGAACATAGTCTGATCCATAAAACAAGTCTCAATAAATTGAAAAGGGTTCAAATCATATCAAGTATTCTCTTATCACAATGGAACTAAATCAGATACCAATTACTGAAAGATTATCTATTCAGGAGTATATTTAAATTAAGACTGGCTATGTAATAATTGTTGAAGTTGGATGATGGCTACAAAGAACAGCTCAATTATATTCTTTCTACTTTTGTATGTGCTTGAAAGTTTCTATAATAAAATGTAATAGAAAATGAAGAGCAGACACTATTATTAGCACATGCACCTTAAAAAAATTGAGAATCATAAATGTTAAATACAAGGGATGCAAAATGGCATGGCCACTTTGGAAAAACAATGTAGCAGTTTCTTATCAACATAAATGCATCCCTAAAACACCACTAAATATTTACCCAAGCCCAAGAGGAATAAAAACTTATGTTCACACAAAAACTGTTTTTGTCATAAAAAAAAACAACTAGAAACAAACCAAATGTTTTCAACAGGTGGATGGATAAACAAACTATGATACACTGATACAATGCAAAACTATTTAGAAACTAGAAGGAATAAACTACTGATACACACATCAACCTGGAGGAATCTCAAATACATTATGCAAAGTGAAAAGCCAGATTTAAAAATGCTACATGTTGTATGATTCCATTGGTATGTCATCTGGAAAGACTAAACTATAGGGCTAGAAATCAGATCAGGGGTTGTCAGGGCCTGGAATGGAAGGAGGGATTGACTCCAAAGGGGCACGCAGATATTTTGGGGGATGATGGAACTGCTCTATACTTTGACAGTGGTGTTTGTCAAAATTCATAGAACTGTTCACTTTAATTTTTTAAAAAAAATATATTTTATTGATTTTTCACAGAGAGGAAGGGAGAGGTATAGAGAGTTAGAAACATCGATGAGAGAGAAACATCGATCAGCTGCCTCCTGCACACCCCCCACTGGGATGTGCCCGCAACCAAGGCACATGCCCTTGACCAGAATCGAACCTGGGACCTTTCAGTCTGCAGGCCGATGCTCTATCCACTGAGCCAAACTGGTTTCGGCAGAACTGTTCACTTTAAAGGTTTATATTACAGTCTTTAAATTATACTTCAATAAAACCTGACAAAAATAAAAAAAGAAAGGTTGTATGACAGCCAATAAGACCAAAACTACAATCCTGTTTCTTACTCAAAATGCCATGTTCTTTCACATCAGTGGTTTTCAAAGAGAAGTCTCTAGACCAGCAGTATCAGCATTACTTCAGAACTTATTAAAATGTAAATTTGGGGGCCCTATCCCAAGCCTACTGAATGAGAAACTCTGAGGGTGTGGTTCAGCAACTTGTTTTTAACAACTCCTCTGGGAGATTCCCAATCACCCTAAAGGTGGAGAACCGCTGCTCTACACTATGAGAGACCAAGGAGATCAGCATCTCTGGGAGTAGGGCTGGCATCAGTATTTTTATAAAGTGACCCAAGGTGACTTTAATTTGCAGCCAGGTTTGATATCCTCTGCACTGGGCCAGATGTTCCCAGCATCCTCCTCAGCTGGGGACTGCTGCTATCCTCTGGGAAGGGTTGAATCCCAGTGTCACTGGGTTGGGATTCTAAAGTTGCCCCTTTACCTGCCCATAACTCCTCTCAGGACTCAATCACTGACTTCAGAGCTTGCAAAAGATTTAAAAGTAGTCTACATATTTTGGAAATTAATGCCTTAGCAGATGTATCATTGGCAAGTATGTTCTCCAAGACAGTGGGCTCCCTTTTTTGTTTTGTTGATGGTTTCTTTAGCTGTGCCGAGCTTTTTATTTGATGTAGTCCCATTTGTTTATTTTCTCCTTTGTGTCTTTTGCCCTAGAGGTAATGGCGAATATATTGCTTCTAGAGATGTCTGAGATTTTGCTGCCTATAATTTCTTCCAGGATTTTTATGGTTTCATGAGTTACATTTAAGTCTTTTATCCATTTTGAGTTTTTCTTGTGTATGGTGTAAGTTGACAGTCTAGTTTCATTTTTTTTGCATGTACCTGTCCACTTGTCCTGAGTTCATTGTATGCTCTTGTCTCCTTTGTCAAATGTCAATTCAACGTAATGGCTTGTGTCTATTTCTGAATTCTCTGTCTGTTTCATTGATCTATATGACTATTCTTGTGCCAGTTCTAGGCTGTTTTGATTATAGTGGCTTTGTAGTATAACTTGATATCTGATACTGTGATTCCTCCAATGTTGTTCTTCTTTCTCAAGATTGCTGTAGCTACTCAGGATATTTTTTGGTCCCATGTAAATTTTTGGAGTATTTGCTCTAGCTCTGTGAAATGTGCCATTGGTATTATAATAGGGATTTCATTGGTAACAAACAATCCAATTGAAAAATGGGCAAAGCACCTAAATAGACACTTCTCCGAAGTAGACATACAGATGTCCAAGAGACATGAGAAAATGCTCAAAGTCACTAATCATCAGAAAGATGCAAATTAAAACAACAATGAGGTATCCCCTCAAATCTATCAGAATGGCTATCATTAATAAATCAACAAATGACAAGTGCTGGCAAGGATGTGCAGAACAGGGAACCCTAATACACTGCTGGTGGGAATGTAGACTGGTTCAGCCACTATGGAAAACAGCATGGAGTTTTCCTCAAAAAATTAAAAATGGAACTGCCATTTGATGCAAAGATCCCACTCCTAGGAGTATATCATAAGAAACCCAAAACACCAATCAGAAAGAATGCACCCCTTTGTTCATTCAGCACAATCTGCAATAGCTAAGACCTGGAAACAGCCCAAGTGCCCATCAGTAGATGAGAGGGTTAGAAAACTGTGGTACATCTACACAGTGGAATACTACACTGCTGTAAAAAAGAAGGATTGAGACAGCATGGAGGAACCTGGAGAGTATTATGCTAAGCGAAATAAGCCAGTCAGAGAGAGACAAGCATCACATGATCTCACTCATATGTGGAACCTAATGAACAAAATAAGCTGAGGAACAAAACAGATCCAGAGACATAGGAGCATGGAACAGACTGACAAATCTCAGATGGAAGGTGGGGGTGGGGAGAGATTAACCAAAAAACTTACTACATGCATATAATGCATAACCCATGCTCACAGACAATAGTGTAGTGAAGGCCTGGGGAGGGATACCGGTGGTGGGATTAATGGGAAAAAAAGGGACTTCTGTAATACTTTCAACAATAAATATAAATTTAAAATAAATAAATAAATAAATAAATAAATAAATAATAAAAGAAGTTTACAAATAGTGTCTGTAAAGTAATTTGCTTTAGATATTCTGGATATAAATATCATTGTTGGACTTCCAGGGTAAAGCTTGTCAGTTCCTTGCCGTTTTGACACATAATTTCCTTGGCCCACAAGAATTAAAAAATTTTTATATTAAAAAAAAAGCAGCCTCCAACTCACACCCTAATTTGGAAGTTGGATACTTACAATCTTAGTCCAAACTCTGCCTATTTTCTCCAAACACTCCTTTTGTGTGTACTAAGGCTGACCCAGATGAAATTGCCAATAACTGATTGTTTTTTGGACCCTCAAAAACAATAATTTAATATGGTCTGCACTAACTCCTTGAGGGAGGCCACATTCCTCTTTTGTATTTTAAAAAATTATATATCTACTTCTAGTGCTTCCTAATTGGTATATGCCATAAATTTTAATTAAAAAAATAAAATACTTCACATCTCTAAATTAGGGTTGCCCAGGAAGCAAACGGAGGGTGTGGTGATTATTGGTGAGGATGGTTGCTTAAGGCAAAGTCAGACAACAGTTCCTATTGCCTGAAAATTTCAGAGACCCAAAATGTTGTGAACCAGATTGTTGATATTTAGTGTCAAAAATATAATACCAAACTAAGATTATATTTATGAGGACCAGCACTAAAGACTAACTAAATAAATGAATAAGAAATATAAATGCAAAATTAAAGCTAAGTAAAAAAATTTAAAAGCATTCCCTTAAGGCAATCAAACCCACAATCATGAATATTTTAATATAGATAAAATATATTTGAAAATTAAGTTTTACTGAGAACCCCAAAGAAAGGCAATTCTTCTCGTTTTATTTTATTTTTAAAAAATACATTGTATTAATTCTAGAGAAGAAGGAAGAGGGAGAGAGAGATAGAAACATCAATGATGAGAGAGAATCATTGATTGGCTGCCTCCTGCACTCCCTCCATTGGGGACCGAGCCCTCAACCCAGGCATGTGCCTTTGGCCAGAATCGAACCTGGGACCCTTCAGTTCGCAGGCCAATGTTCTATCCATTGAGTCAAACCAGCTAGGGCTCTTTTGGTTTTAATAATTTAAAGATTATCTATCTTCTCAGTGTCCCTTTTAATATAACTTTTTTTGGTGTGTTGGATCAGTGCCCTGCTTGTAAATCTACTTTGGCCTAAGCTATACTATTGAAAACAGGTTATCTTCCATTTCTAGTATTGACAAGTCTAAGGAATAACGCTGGCTATCTTCCTAAATTTCTCTATGTGCTTTTCTTACCTACATGTTAGAACTAAATGATAATCGATGACATACCACAAATACATATGTGGCAAGTCTGCTCATGTTACTCCAAAACATTAGCTAAAGTCAGTTTAGTCTAGAATTATGGAGATGTAAAAAGCCTGGAGATGAATTCTGTAGCTCAACACATATTTTAAAAGGGAAGAAATTCAAGTTCTCAAGAAGTCATGCAAATTGTCCCCAGTCCAATCCAGCCAGGGTGGCTCAATGGTTGAGCATGGATCTATGATCCAGGAGGTAACCATTTGATTTCGGTCAGGGCACATGCCTTGGGTTGTGGGCTCAATACCTGGAAGGGGGTGTGCAGGAGGCAGCTGACAGATGTTTCTCTTTCATCAGTGTTTCTATCTCACTCTCCCTTCCCCTCTTTATAAAACCAATAAAAACATTTTTGAAAATTATCCCCAGCCCTACTATTGAGAGTGACAGAAATGAAAAGAGAATTCTGGTTTCCAAACTATTAGTATGATATATTTTCAACTAAAATGCAACAGGTTCTAACATTGGAAACTTAGAGGAGAGAGAGAGAGAGAATGAATCATGAAGGAAATACTGCATTTTGGAAACTATTTTAAGCAAAAGTTTCTGTTAAAAACTAAATTACAAAGGGAGTACCAATGTTTTGCAGAACATTGTACAAGAAGCTACTGCGTCTATCGCAATTCTCAAGTGGCATCTCTGGATTAAATTTCTCAGGGAAACTGTATAGGGTCAGGAAGTCCCACAGCACTATGACCAGACATCTTGATGATCAAACTGAGGAACTTAGATGGTCAAAATGTTTGTTGAATGAATTTTGAATGAATGAATGCAGTGTGAATGAATGTGTTCTCCCAACTATTGAACCCCACACTCCAGCACTGCAAAAGAGTAAAAGATTTCCTCACTTGCCTTGGAAACAGAATTTACTTTGACTCTGCTGTAGGTCCCCAAATAAATAGCCATTAGTTCCTTAGAGAATCCTGAAAGGTTACTAAACTAAACCACAGAAACACCAAATTACAGACAACATATTGCAAGTTTTAAAATAACAAATATATTAGTAGGGAACTTTATCTATAATTTCCTCTAAACGTTATGATGATCACACAGATTAAACAGGACCAACGAGAATAACACTTCAAACAGACAGCAGCCAGTTGGAGTAAATCTGCAGAAACACTGAGTGACCAATTGCTCTGACACTCCGACAGTCACCCAGCATTTCAAAGCTCTCACAGGTCAGTCAGGAACTGCAAGGCTATTCCAACCCAGAGCATGAACCAATCCTGACACACAACAGGAAACAGGCCAGTCTTTCAGGAGGATGTTGAAACAAGTTTATATAAAGCACAGTTGAATTTTTCAAATCAATTTAAGCTTCTTCCTCCAATCTAGAGTCCCCCCTCCCCTTTTTTTGAACATCAAAAGCATCAGATTTTAGTGACTTAAAAGAAAGCGCTCTCTCTAGGTTTTTCACACTTGAATATTTTCACAGTCAAACAAAGAAATGCCTAGGAACATGAAAGCCCCGCCTCCCCAATCACAACTGACTTGAAACTTGATAGGAATTCAAAGCCTGAAACGCCACCGTCATCTTAATTACAGTTGACTTAAGCAATTCCTTTCTTTTGAGTGAACAGTGCAGATTAACTGGGATTATATCACGAACTATTTAAACCAGTACTAGGAAGCCCTGAAAAATATTTTTAAAAATTCGATAAAATAAACTTAAAATTTCTTACTGCGTTTGGAACTGAATTTATTTTAATACTTCTTTTACTGGTTGGTCTGATCGGCTGACCAACCTTAAATGAAGAAGTCACTTGGCATTTACATTTCAACTCTAATGAATGCCCAAACAAATTTGCATGCCTTGACTTCTTACCTGTGGCACACTCCCTAAGTAGCACAGAACCGAAACGATATTTATCTATCCACTTCATGCTCAAAATGTCCACACTATATATCTGGAGTCAATACTCCATGAAAGGAATCATCATCAAGAGTATAAAACCATTCATAAAATGTTAATTTCTGGTATAATTACTCCTTCTAAGTTGCTCTTATCTTTTATTTCCAGAAGAAAAAAAAAATTGCTAAAAATGGCACAAAGGTGTCCTAGATCAAGTGGCCCTGTAACCTATCAGCCACGTTTGACAGGGAAAGGAGGTGCTGTAAGTAATGAGGCCAGGACCACAGGTGCAGACTGGGCTGCCTCGGGGAAACCAGGCATGTGGGTGCTGTACGCCTCAGAATCCAAGTTAGGACACACGTTTTCCTTTTCCTTTTTCTAAAATATATTTTATTGATATTTTACAGAGAGGAAGGGAGAGAGATAGAGAGCTAGAAATGTCGATGAGAGAGAAACATCGACCAGCTGCCTCTTGCACACCCCCTACCGGGGATGTGCCCGCAACCAATGTACATGCCCTTGACCGGAATCGAACCCGGGACCTTTCAGTCTGCAGACCGACGCTCTATCCACTGAGCCAAACCAGTTTCGGCAGGACACACGTTTTCATTCCCAGCCTTCTGAGGGCCGTGGAAAGACCCCTAATGAAGAGGGCCTTTTCGGTCCAAGTCTTGGGTGCCATGTTCTATCTGTTCTCCACGGCAGCGCATCCGCTCACTTACCCGACCACCATGTCCTTGGGTCCCGCCGTCACGGTGCAGATCCCGTCCTCGCAGTGCTTCCCCACCAGGCTATGTGCATGCAAGTGGATGCTTTTTCCATTTGTGACCAGCTGCACAATAACCTTCGCAGGCCCCATGTAGTTGCAGATCTATGGAAGAAGCACATTTTAAAAGTGAGTGAATGAGATGAGTGGATTAAAAAACTGGTATATTTATACAATGGAATACTATGCTGCGGTAAAAAACGAAGGAATTCTTACCATCTGCAACAGCATGGATGGAACTGGAGAACATTATGCTAAGTGAAATAAGCCAGTCAGAGAAAGATAAATATCACATGATCTCACTCATTTGTGGAATATAATGAACAACATAAACTGATGAACAGAAACAGATCCAGAGATAGAGAAGATCAACCCGACCATCAAACCTCAGAGGGAAAGTAGTGGAGGGTGGAGGTAAGGAGGAGAGATCAACCAAAAGACTTGTATGCATGCATATAAGCCTAACCAATGGACACATACACCAGGGGGGTGAGGGCATGAGTGGGGGAAGGAGTTAGGGGGTTAATGGAGGGATGTGAACACATATGTAATACCTTAATCAATAAAGAAATAAAAAAATAAAAGCAAGCCAAATTCTAAAACAAACAAAAAAAACCCCCAGATTTCTTGAAAAATAAATAATAAATAAATAAATAATAAATAAATAAATAAATAAATAAATAAAAGTGAGTGCATCTGACTCTATTGCAGTATAGAAAATGCTTAGGACAAGCCAGTACATATAAAAAAATAGGCTCTGTTTTTTAAAATATGTGATGAACCAACAATGGATGGAAATAGATCAAAATGCTAATGGTGGTGGTTTTGTGTGTGGAGGATCTACTATTTGGTAGCAGACCAAATATAATACAGTCCATACTGTTGAAGTTGGAACAGAGTAGCCAGGAAGCACCCTCTTCCTACTAATCAAGAATACATTTTCATCTGCACTTCATCACAATTTTCAGTCACGAAAGCTGTACAAAAGGGACTGTCAGAAGGGACTGAGCTTGATGGAGAATGGAAATCAAGGGAGTGATGCGAGCAGGCGCAGTAAATCCCGTGTCTCTGCCATGAGAGAGGCAGGAAGAGTCTTGGCAGGGGCTTGGCTCTGAAGGTTGTCAATGGCCACCCCAGCTCACAGACCAGGGTTGCAGTGATTGGTTAGGAAACTTGAGCCTGGCACTCTCTGCTAGGAGCTCTAAGAACTGAGTTACAGATGCCGGGATCATACATAGTACTTTAATTCAAGTAAGTGCACTTTCAAGATGCAAATCCTTCTATTTGACACTGATTGCGCTCTTATTTCATAACTTGGGTTTTCCCATTTAAGGTAATTTATCCTTTTTATTGTTATACCATTAAAGTGATAATTCCACTAAAAAGGAAACAGGGGATGATTGCATTTTAAGCAAAGGGAGGTTGGACAACCTTTCTCCTCTAGCTGGTCCTCAGACCCTAGGGCAGACCACAGGTTCCTTCTTTGAGAGAGTCCCAACACTAAACTCATATTAACAGAAAAGACCAATGGCTTTAGTTTTTACTTTCTCAAATCCTATGAATCAGAACCCTGTCATTAATTCAGCCAAACTGTTGGAAATTCATTGTAACTCTTCAAAGGGTGACCATCTTAGTTTGCCCAGAACTGAGAAGGTTTCCTGGAACACAGGACTTTCAGAGCTAAGAGTTGGTCATCCTATCTCTGAAACTCATACTGCCTCTTTTCCAGGAAGCGCATGACCTAAATCCAGGGTCTCTCAACTCTACAATCATTAGAAATACTTTAATCTGCACAAGCAGCCTTTAGCTCAGGTGGGGAACCAAGTGGACAGGAATCCCATCTGGTGAATTGAAGGAAGAACCTACATTTGCCAATAAAATTTCTTGGAAACAGGCTTTCAGCCAGTTTGCTTCGACTAGCATATCACCAAACAGAAGCAGATTCCCTTGATGCAGGGTTTCATTAGGGTTTTTCAGTATGGATCCCCCTCCACACCCCACCTCCCCGCCCCAATCCAATCTCTCATCGCAAGAATTGAGAAGTTGATATGAGCTAGGATTATTCCCCTGGAGGATTTGGGGGAGAGACTACCCTCTAACCAACAGTGTGGCTCCACTGAAAAACTTGGGGGTTCTCTGCCTGAACCTTGACTCAGAGCTGTGGCAAGAGTTTGCTTCTGATTCCTCTAACAGGCCTTCCCAAGGGCCACGGCCACCTGTGGGTGTGGCCTCCCGTCCTCGTAGAGCCAAGCTAATCACAAAAATATTTACGACTGAATCAGGTTTTGAACACCTCAAAGCTCAAATAAATAATTTCTTAAACAGGCATAGCATTTAAAAAGCCCTCTGGGCATAACACTAATTATGAACTTAACGCTTTACTTTTTACAACAGGCAGGAAGCCTTTGCCATCTCAGGACAGGGCAGGGGATGGGAAGCACTGGGCTTGCTCCGAAGTTGGCCGTTGTCCCTGCATACTCCCTGGATCGCCGAGTTTCGCGCTTGGTGCTGACACCTGAAGTTGGTCTTTGTTACGAGGTCACACTCCACAGGGGCTTCCTCAGCGGTAACTGAACAGTGGAAGCAGCGCTAGGCAGATCATGTAACCCCACTTTTGAAGTGCACTAAGCACAGAAACGCAACAGTGTGAGGCATGGCGAAATGCTTCACTTGGGTGAAATCAGGCAGGCTTTCCACCAGAGCGGGACAGCAGGAGGCATCCAGTGATGAGAGCCCAACCACTCTGGATGTCTGGGCCCTTCAATGTCACCCCTAGGAAGGAATCAGTCACTGAAGGGAAGAGGTGGAAGGTGTCCCCACATCTTTTTCTTTCTATGACCTCACGATGAAAGGGTGGCAAGAATGAGGAACTGGGTAGTCTCTGAGGAAAGGTACCTGAAAAATCTGCCCATGACTAACGCGCTGAGCCATCTGAAAGAGTTCAGGTCGGCATGGCATCATCTGGTTTTTACACAGACCACAGAGCAAGGACAGGGAGGCCCCCGGGTTTTGTGGACTTTCCAAAATACCGACTGAGAGAAGAAAGCCGAAGTGTGAGGCAGAAAACACATGATACTATTTTCGGGTTGTATGGTGAACTGGGATTCTAACGTTATAGTCAGATAATCTCAGATATCTAACATGGGAGAGGGAGGGTGTGATGATGTACTTTATAAAATGCCAGGTTGGCTGAGAGCTCTTTGCAGTTGATTCGGAAATTCTTTTGTTTTATGAAGAATGTGGGTACTTTTATTCAGCCTCCCTCTGCCTGTTTTTGAATAGCAGTTCCCTTGGGAGTTAAGTTTATGGAAAACAACAGTATCTTCCAGAAAGGTGGAATCATTTAAAAAAATATTTTAATTGATTTTTTACAGAGAGAAATGGAGAGGGATAGAGAGTTAGAAACATCGATGAGAGAGAATCATCGATCAGCTGCCTCTTGCACACCCCCTATTGGGGATGTGCCCGCAACCAAGGTACATGCCCTTGACCGGAATCGAACCTGGGACCTTTTCATTTCGCAGGCTGACACTATCCACTGAGCCAAATCGGTTTTGGCATGGAATCATTTTTGAAAGAGTCTGAACATAGCAGGCTCTTAATCAAACACGAATGGCTCAAACACAAGGTAAGTTTTCGGTTACAGACAAGGAGACACAGATGACAACTTGAGTAATCAGCTATCAAGGGGGCATTGTGAGTGCAAGTACCTGAGGGGCAGACGCTGGGTTTAAGGACAGGTCTATCATTTACTAGCTGTGGCCTTGGGCTGTGTTCAATTCCTCCTCTGTAAAATGGGGATAATAGCAGGACCTTACAGGTTTGTTGTGAGGATTAAATACGTTAATGCGTGTAAAGTCTTTGGAACACTGACCACTAAGTAACAACGTGCACAAGTGTTACCCATTACCTTTTTTACTACTATATTGTACTTCTCAACCCAGAGATCCAAAAATAATACAACTGCCCTGAGATGATGTTTTTTTTTAAAAAAAAATCCTGTCTAAAGGCAGGTGGTTAGTATAAATGATGAACGAAGGCCCCTTTTATCCCTAGGGTAAATCTTTTTTCCCCAAGAGTGTCATATTTTCTTGGGCTTCGTTAATTTTCTAGTTATAATTATGTTACTATAGTAACAGCTGCCCTTCTTGGGGGCGCGCAGGATTCTGTGGCTTCCTTGTTGAATTAAACTTTTCTTCCAGGAGCTTCATGACTCAATTACCTCCTGATGACCACAGGCTAAATCTGCTTTTTGAGTAAGAAGTAGAAACCAAGGTCTCAGATAATACTGAACTTAGTCAAATCACCTCCTTTTATTTAAAACAACTCTGCCATGCTCTGTCAAAGTACATGACTAAGAGAAGTAGTCTAGAATTTTCTGGGAATCAGAGTTTGAAGTGGCTAGTTTGCTTGCTGAGTAAATGTGACCCTATCACTCTGGCAGAAGGTAGAGTCAACAAGAAGGTAAGACCGTGACACATGAAGTAGTTCTTTTTCTGTGTAGTTTTCCTCATGAAGTGACGATGATGATGGTAATTAAAGAGGAGGAGGAAGACAAAACCAGCTCTTGGAATTAACCACATTAAGCAATGTGGTTAATTCCAAGAGCTCAGAGGCCAGGCTGCTGGGCTCCAATCCCTCTGCTGCCAATTATTAGCGGGGTCAACAGGCAAAGATGGTTAACATCTCTGGATGTCAGTTTCTCCACCTCTGTGTGAAAGTAATAACACACTTGGTTTCAAAGGATTTTTTTGAAGGATTAAATGAGCTGATACAGTGCTTGAGATTAGCAATCTCAAATATCAACTCTCCTATCCTCACTGATAACCAAAATGTGTCCATTTATTCAATGATTATTATAAAGCCCCTGCATGTCTCATGCCCTGCAGTAGGTCAGGGAATGAAGGGATACAGAGTGAGGGCAAAACAGACACAGCCCCTGTTTTGGGGGGAATTAAAGAGTAGGACTAACAATAGTCAGAGAATCTCACCAAGTAAATGCCAATGCGTAACTGTGAAGCGCTGACAAAGGACATACTGTAGGGATGTGACTGGGTCAGGAAGTCTGAGAAAACTTCCTGAAGGAGTGATGAGGACTGAGCTCCGGAAGAACAGGAGTGGAATGAGGGAAGAGGTAAGAAGGAGGGAGCAGCACGTGCAAAGGCTCTGCGGTAAGTCTGCTTATTTGTCATACTCACCACCACTTCTCAGTTTCCTTCAGTGGTTCCTGCTCGTTGGGGGGTGTCCCTTCCTTCTCTTTTCTACCTAGAACCACCCACTGCTCAAGGGTAAGACCTAATTCTCAGTCTTCCATGACACGCTCCTCCCCACTTTAGTCCACAAAACCCCACTTCTGCCCCTTTCTCTGGGACTGTCATTAGAGCAGGACAGGGATACTACAGGCAGCTTTCTGCGATGAGGAGATGATAAAACCAGTGGCAGCCTGTCTTACCTGCCTGGCTTGTTAAATCCCATCGTGCACACATCTGAATGTCCTGACTTAGTGTTTTTTTGTTTTGTTTGTTTGTTTGTTTTGTTTTTTGAAGGAAAGGGACCATGTTAACTCAGCCAGTTTTCACATCATCCCTGTGGATGTCTGTAGTGGTCCCCCATTCCACAGCCGAGGAAACGGAGGCACACAAAGACCACATGAACCGCCATCTTTCCTATAACGGGAGAGAGTGGGTGGCCTTTTAAACTTGGGTCTGTCCACCTCCAAAGCCCATTCACATTTTGTATCATACTGGGTAGCACTTGGCTTGGTCACTTTTATTCCCCTCTGTGCAGTCTGCCCAATGATTTGCTGTTCTCCTTTGCCTAGCTGGCACAGTGTTGGTAGTGACAGTGATTCCTAGAAAACCTGTGTCTTGGGTTTTGCCGGTGTGTGTTGTGAGAAAGAGGCCCCAGAGATTGTTGGGAGGTGGCAGAAGAACACTCTTTCAAGGAACCCTCCTTCATGAAAAGCATCATGCCACAGACATTATTACACTGCACAGGGATTCTTCCCCGTTAGGCTGCAAGTTAGAACAGAATAGGAGGAAGGAGAGAGTGGGGAAGAAGAGAGTGCGAGGGGGGATGGAGAGGGAGAAGAAGAAGAAAGGAAAATAGAAGAAAGAAAAAATGCTGTCATAACCTATCTTCTTTCAGTGACAAACAAACAAACAAACAAACAAAAAACACACAACAGTCAGATTTGATGGTTTCTCCTGTGTTGAGCACCCAGGAAGTACAGAATAACTTTTATTAAACAAGAGAGTACAGAACCATGTCTAACACAGTGTCTGGCGCAGAGCAGGAAGATGCTCAGTAAAGTTAATTATTTTTTTTAAAGGCAGGGGATTTCAGGTTGAGTCAATCTGGGATCAACTCCCAGTTCTTTCTTTCTTTTTTCTTTTCTTTAAAAAAAATATATTTTATTGATTTTTTTACAAAGAGGAAGGGTAAGGGATAGAGAGTTAGAAACATCAATGAGAGAGAAACATCAATCAGCTGCCTCTTGCACACCCCTCACTGGGGATGTGCCCGCAACCAAGGTACATGCCCTTGATCGGAATTGAACCTGGGACCCTTCAGTCTGCAGGCCGACACTCTATCCACTGAGCCAAACCGGTTTCGGCTCCCAGTTCTTTCTTCTTCCAGCTCAAGGGCCTCTCTGAACCTCACGCTCCTCATCTACAACATGGGCCAGCGACGTGACCCGGGAGGCCTGCGGTGAGGCTGCACAGTGCCCGGCCCAAGGCAGGTCCCAAAGAAGCACTGGTGTCTTTCCTTCTCTTTTATGGATGAGGAGCCTGCTTCAGCGCTGGTCTCTCAACCACCCTGTGAGGCAGGCAGTGCTGGCATGATCATCCCCAGGTCGCAGATAAGGAAACAGAAGTTCCGAGAGACAAACAAGCGACGTGCCACAAGGTCAGACAGCCATGACACAGAGGACCTTGGGATGGAAGGGTGGTGCTCCTGGCAAGGTGACACAAGGAGAATACCTCTGCGACCCACTCACTGCTGACAGAAGTGCTCCTGGATCTCTGCTGGTTCGTTCCCAGTCTTTCACCTGGTTTAACACCCTTACTTCTTTGAACAGCGCATACAGTTCAGTTGTCAGAACTGAACCTGGGACCCTTGATCAGAACTGAACCTGGGACCCTCTTTCTCACAACACACACCAGCAAAACCCAGGACACAGGTTTTCTAGGAATCGCTGTCATTACCAACACTGTGCCAGCTAGGCAAAGGAGAATGAAAAATCATTGGGATGAGGAGGGCAAACTGTACCGTTAAATACAACAAAATGGGCTCAGAGGGTCTCATCAACTAGGCCACGAAGAGAAAGAAAATCTGTGTGCACGTGTAACTCTGCTTTGACAGTTTGCGTTTTCTGTTATACTTTGACCTGGAATTACTTTTTTTTTATTGCTCTAATGTTCAATTTCATTACATAAAATATAGCTTTTTATAAATTACACTTCTTCCAGAAAATCAAGGACCACTGTTGGTACCTCCAAAAACTGCTGGGGACTTGGACCTCAGCAGGTGCCATTACCTCATCAACAAACTACAAATAAGTCCTCATCCTTTGCACGGCCCCGTTATCCATGGTTGCTAAAGAATATGGGGGTGAGTAGATAATTTGTAACTTATGGAGGAGTCGTGCTACACATTTTTTTTTTATCAGCCACTTGTTCGGGACGCTTGGGTTTATGCTTAACAGAAAATAGAAGTTTAAAATAGTGGTATTCTGGTACTATTTCTTTTCTACATCTCTTTCTCCCCCATTAGTACACTTTGCATATTCTCAATTTTTTTTTCTGAACAAAGCATAAAATAGATATCTAGTCAGACCTCCAAAAGACATCCCAAATTGAGTTTTTGCTCCTAACTACGTTTCCGGTGCGCACCCGGCCCCACAGCCCTGAGTGATCCGTTCAAGTCAGGTCACGCCAGCCTCCTTACTCCGTCACTGTCCTCCCATGGAGTGATCAGTACAAGGGGACTCATTATATTATTCTGTGTCTAGATGACTAACATCCTCCATGATAAGAAGTTAAAGAAAAACAACCCCGCCCTCGCTGGTTTGGCTCCGTGGACAGAGCATTGGCCTGTGGGCTGAAGGGTCCTGGGTTCGATTCCAGTCAAGGGCACATGCCTGGGTTGTGGGCTCGATTTCCAGTAGAAGGTGTGCGGGAGGCAGCCGATCAATGATTCTCTCTCATCACTGATGCTTCTATCTCACTCTCCTTCTTCCTTTCTCTTTGAAATCAATAAAAATATGATTTTTTTAAAAAAGAAAGAAAACTAAGACAAGAAAAAACAACCCCAAACCCTCCAATGCTTTTCCATCTTAAAAGCCAAAGTCTTGGCCACAGCTTGCAAGGCCCTGGGCGCTCTGGCCCACCTCTTCCTCTTCGATTTTGTTTCTTGCTAATCCCACGCAGCCACCCCAGCCTCCAGCTGCTCTGGATCTTGCCAGCTCAGTTCCCACCTGAGGGCTTCTGGTTTGCCGTGTCCTCTGCCTAGCAGCCTCTTTCCCTGGGTGTCTGCATGCTCTCTAACCTCCTCTCTCAGGGAGGCTTGCACCAGATCACCCACTCCCGGCTAAACCTCCACCCCGTTCACGCTCCAGTCTCTGCTCTTCCCCCTGCTTTAGTTTTCTCCCCGTGTTCATCACTGCTTACTGCTCCACCTTTTACTGATGTTGATCGTTTCCTTATCTTCCCCAGGAGAAGAGGGGCTCTCGAGAGTGGGGACACCGATGTCTCCCCTGTTATATCCCCAAGTGCTTGCAGGATTGGCCATGTTGTGGGCATTCCATAATTAGTTATCTAGCGAAGGTGTGATTAAATAACTAAGTCATGATTAAAATGTTACCTGTGGAAGGCAATTTTTCAAAAGAGTTGTGTTAGGTAGTGGGTAGAAATAAGGTAACTATATTCATTTTTTTGTTGTTATTTTGTCTTTTAAAAAAATATATTTTATTGATATTTTACAGAGAGGAAGGGAGAGAGATAGAGAGCTAGAAACATCGATGAGAGAGAAACATCGACCAGCTGCCTCTTGCACACCCCCCACCGGGAAATGTGCCCGCAACCAATGTACATGCCCTTGACCGGAATCGAACCCGGGACCTTTCAGTCCGCAGACCGATGCTCTACCACTGAGCCAAACTGGTTTCGGCTTTTATTTTTTTTTAAGGCTCTATCCTAGTGTAGACTCTCATTAGGCTACTTAACTTAGGATGTGATTATTATATACCCGAGCAGAACGGTAGCCTAAGTTGGCAGACGGTGTCTGGGTGGAGGCTCTGAGGAGTAGGCATTGCGGCAGCTGTGAGAAAGTGAGGGAAGGTGACTCCTGAATTATCACCCTTGGAAAACCAAGGTAGCAAGTCTCCCCTCAAAGTCCAAGACACCCCCCTGTCTTTCCCTCTTCCCACCCTGCTGCTGTTGCCCAAAAGGCATTCTCCCACTGCACTGAAGCCTTACTGCCCCACTCAAACATTTTCTCCATTCCTTGCCTTACTATCCCCCTCGGGGGACCTAGAATTTACATTTCTGATTCGCCACAATTTCACAGTTCCTCAAACTACAGGCACTTTCTCTGATGTTCACTCTGGTGACTGACAGAAATGCCCCTTCCTCACCCCCCCCCCCCCCCCCCCGCCCAGGACCTTATCAGAAGCAGCCAGGGGTACCACCCCCAAGATCGAAAACTGCCAGCCAAGCCCCCTTGCAATAAAGAGCACAGCCTCTGCAGCCACACCTGCCCCGAATCCCGGCTCCTCCCACCGCTAGCTGTGCGCTCCTGGGCACATGGCTTCGCTTTTCTCACTTGTTTCCCACCTGCAGAATGTGAATACAACTACACACTCGTCCAATTTTCACGAGGATTAAGAGAGATAATTTCAAGTGTCTAGTACAGTTCTCGATACAGAGCAGGTTCAAAACAAACGGCTGTGCTTCTTGTCTCTTCACGCCTTAAGCACATATTTGTAGCTGAGATTCCTTCTGACTTTAATGAGAAGACGGAAACCATTGCATGCGAGTCTCTTTAATTGCTCTTCTGCTTACTGTTACCCAGGCTCAAAATGTCCCTATTTTTATCAGATATCCTTTCCTCATTCAGAGAAATGGGGAGTTCTTCCCTTTTCCAGGGCTAACCACTCTGGTCTGGCCCTTAATGCCATACTTATGCCAGACCTCCTTGAATTACCCTCCTCTGGTCCAAAAAATCCTTCTCTTTAGCTCACAAAGCGCTTACACTCTTCTCTCTTACTCTGGAGTCTAGACAACCCCTTTCCTGATAATGATGATGGTAACTGTAATGGTTAGCATATATTGAAACCTATGGGCCAGGCACTACACCAAGACCTACAGAACCATTATTTCATTCAATTTTCTGTAGAACCTAGTGAGAAAGGTTCTTAAAAGATACACCTGCTTGAGTGCCATTCTTTTTGTCCTTACCAAGTATGCATGAAGAGCCCTAATCACCGATGCCGAAACTCCTGCTTAATCCTCATCTTTTTACAAAGTAGCTAATTCCCTTAATCCGCAAATGAAAAAATGCTCAAAGGTGATGTTGACTCCATGTTTCCAAAAGTCCTAGACATTTCTTATTCTTCATCTTAATCTCTCTGGGACGTGCTACCATTTCCTCCTCACAGCTCTCCCCTGACACTTCCCTGGGCACTCCCAACGAGGCACCCTTCTTCCTCAGAGAGTTCTGTCAGACATCCATTTGGTTCTTTTCTAATCTTCACCATGATCGCTCTCTTCACACTCTTATTTAGTCTCCAAGATTTAATTATCAACTCCATTCAGATGCTCCTTAATTTAAAAAAAAAATATTTTATTGATATTCTACAGAGAGGAAGGGAGAGAGATAGAGAGCCAGAAACGTCGATGAGAGAGAAACATCAACCAGCTGCTTCCTGCACACCCCCCACCGGGGATGTGCCCGCAACCAATGCACACGCCCCTGACCGGAATCGAACCCTGGACCCTTCAGTCCATGGACCGATGCTCTACCACTGAGCCAAACCGGTTTTGGCAGATGCTCCTTAATTTAACCCTCATGCACTGATTTCCTTTTAAGCATCTGTAACACACCCAGCTGCTTGCAGGGTTCTTCCTGTCCATAACATCTTTACAAGTCACAATGCTCAAGACTGAACGAATTCCTTCCTTCTGAAACTACTCCAACCCCTATTCAATGGAGCACCATCTTCTAAGCAATCGCCACAAATCCTCCTTTCATCTTGGAGTCCTCTGCTGTCTTCTATGTGTAAGCAGTTGCCAAGTGTCGGCTAGGTGGCACCCCTATTCCCCTTTGACATATGTCCCTTTCCTCTATTTTCATTGCCTTAGTTTATCGATCTCAGCCCAAACTCTGAGTGTAACTCATGAAGAATCCCCTGCGGTTCTTTAAACTGGTCATGTGACAGGGTTCACCTCCCTAATCTAACTATGAAGGATGACCTGAGGAGTTTCTGAAAAGTCCTAGGGAAAGACGAGTACATGAAGCCAATTAACTTGTGAATTCTACTAACTCCGTGGCTTGAAATCACAGTTAGAAACATCTAACACTGGCACTATTTTTATTTATAAAAGTATTATTATTATTTTTTTGAAGCAATTGCACTTCCTTGGGTTTTTTCAATGAGAAAAGTAGCTTTTGCTTATAGACAGACTGGTGCAGAGATGCTAAAACATGTTTAATTTGTATAAATTAAATCCACAAGTAAAATTTGACTCTGACATATAGTTTGCCATTGTGCTAGGACTTGCCAAGGTGATAAGGTAGGTGGAAAACAACCACCAAAGGTAGGTGGAAAACAACCATCAAAGGTTGGTTCCAGAGATCCAAGATTTATACTCACCTCTTCCCAGAAACAAACCGGAATTACAACGAAATTATAGAGCAATAAACTTGAATAACCAATTGAAGACTAGATGAAGAGAAGTTTTATAATCAAGGATTTATAGAAGAAGCCACAAAGAGACTGGTAGGAAGGGCAGAGAGACATGAAAAGGGCTAGTCCGGGAGTGGGCAAAATTTTTGACTCGAGGGCCACAATGGGTTCTTGACCGGAGGGCTGGAACAAAAGCAACCTGACCACGCTGGCACTCTCATCTTGGGCTGCTGGTGAAGGAGTGGAGGGGAGAGCAAGAGAACCCTCGCTCTTTTGGCTCCGCGGGCTGGATAGAACAGCCGAATGGGCCGGATCCGGCCCACGGGCCATAGTTTGCCCACGGCTGGGCTAGTCCCACTCATACAGGCAGGGGCTGAAATCTGGAAGGGTATTCAGCCACAAAGATTCCTCTTGAGAAGCCTGGGGTCTTAATCCCAATCCAGGCTCCTTACCCCAGAGCACCAGAGCCAGGGAGAGGCACCCACATGTTTGGCTGTCAAAACCAGCAGGGATTCTATCCTCTAGGGAGAGACAGGAGTCTGTTAAAAACACAGGTGCCCTCATGAAGGGCCCATACACAAAATCTCACTCAGTTTGTGGGCTCTGGTGGAGGGATGGCAGAGCAGACTAGAGTGCATAAAGAGACACTAGAGTTTGTCGCTCTGGGCAGAGGGCATCAGCCCAGGGGAAAGCAATAGCTTCACCCTCTGGCCTCTCTGTAGACCCAGCCTGCAGAGCTTGCATTCTCCTGAGGAGTCAGCTGCCTGAACCTAGGCTTAGAATTCTGGGCAGAATCAGGGGGTGTCAGTGACTGAGTTGTGTGGCTTTGGGGTGGAGGCCATTCCCCTCCTTTCCTATGTACCTGCCTGGAGCCTCTCCCTCACAAGAGATTGGCTCCCCAACTCTCCGGGACCCCGTGGCCCCACCCTCTCAACTCCTGGTGGCTTCACAGTGCCAAGGTCTGGGAAGAATCCAGGACACCCTGACTTGTGTGGCTCGGGGATGGGACCCACTGTCCCCTCCCTTTCCCTAAGCTCTGCCAGATACCTCCCCTTCATGGGAAATCCATGAACCCCCATCCTCACTACTCTCAGCAGCCCCACCCTGCTGAGATCAGGCTCCTGGCAGAATCTGAAACAGACTGAGTGGTGTGGCTCTACAAAGGAGGCTGTTTACCCCTCATACAGCTGAGCAGTGCAAAGCCCTCCTTCACAAGGCCAAATCTTGGTCTGTTTGGGCCTGATAAGTTCTGCTGGCCTCACCCTGATGACTCCCTGAGGTCATGTCCCAAAGGTGTATGAACACCCAGTTGGTGGTGCTGGGATATGCTGGGATAGTCACTGAGTGGCCTCAGACCCAGTGCTGGCACTGAGTTTGAACCTGTATCCATCTGGTGAACACCACTCACACCTACCTGACTCACTCAGAACCTACCTCATGCAACTTGCATACCCCCAGAGGCTATTTCGGTGACTGAGCCTAATAGGCAGCCAACAGGCAAAGGCAGATCTCGGGGTTCCTTGGGATTTTGCTGACGTGCTTCCGGGCCTGTGCTGGTAAAAGCTCGCTGTGTGAACAGCTGGGTCATTCCCACGCACATCTAGGCCCAGCAGAGGAAGCCACAAACTGTGGATCACTTTGTTGCTCCAAACAGGTTTCCCAGGGCCAGTCACGGGCAGCATCTGACATTGGTTGGACTGCACCAGAGTCCCTCCCAAGAGACTCCAGAACCAACACACCCAGCGGCCAGCTTCAGACAGCATCAGAACAGGATGCATTTCGTTTCACAAGCGGTGTATCCAAAGGAAGATATTGGCAGGCACCAGACCCTACTAAGGCGAATTCCACTTTGTGTGGTCAGCATATGCACAGCAGCTCAAACACTGAGGTGTGGGTTGTTCCTCACAGCCAGCCAGTCTGCAGGTCAACCCAGGCACAAGCAGGACAATATAAATCAAGACTCAAGTACAACAGCAGTGCCCACATAACCCATGTGAGGGATATTCCTGGAGCACCCAGCTCAGGTGATCAAGACTACACTACTGGGTCCCACAGGACACCTAGTACATAAGGCTACTCTACCAAGACTGGAAGTCATAGCAGATTTACCTAATATGTAGACACAAAGAAACAGTCAAAAAAGGGAGACACATGAGAGAATCAGAGAAGCAAAATGAAAAAAAAAAGAATTTAAAAACATGAGGATAGTTTAAGGGACCTTTGGGACAACATGAAGCATAACAACATCCACCTCATGGATGTACCAGAAGGGATTGAGAACCTATTTGAAGCAATGACTAAAAACTTCCTTAACCTGGTGATGGAAAAAGATACACAAGTTCAGGAAATGCAAGAGTTCAAAAAAAGATGAACGCAAAGAGGCCCACACCAAGACACATTATAATTAAAATGGCAAAGGTTAAAGAACCTTAAAAGCAGCAAGAAAAAGTCAGTTATCTACAAAGGAGCTCCCATAAGACTGTCAGCTGATTTCTCAATAGAAACATTTCAGGTTGGAAGGGACTGGCATGAAATATTCAAAGTCATGAAAAGAAATGACCTACTACCATGACTACTTTACACAGCAAAGCTACCATTTAAAATTGAAGGAGAAATAAAGAGCTTCCCAGACAACCAGACAAGAAAAAGTAAAGAAGTTTGTTACCACCAAACCAGTATTACAAGAAATGTTAAAGGGCCTGCCTTGGGGAGGAAGAGGAGGAGAAGGAGGTGGAAGAGGAGAAGGAGGTGGAAGAGAAGAAGGAGAAAGAGGAGGAGGAGGAGGAGGAGGAGGAGAAGGAGGAGGAGAAGGAGGAGGAGCAGGGCAGAGGAACACAGTTAAAAGAATGAAATGGCAACAATTACAAACCTATCAATGGGTAGATAAAGATATTTAATGCTAATGGGAATGATAAAACAACAACACAATGGTAGAATACTTACATCTGACAAAACAGACTTTAAAACAAAACTATAGTAAGAGACAAAGAAGGAAACTATATAATGATAAAGGGTTTAATCAAACAATAGAATATAACACTTGTAAACATTTATGCACCCAACATAAGAGAATCTAAGTATGAAAAGCAAACCTTGATGGGCATACAGTCATAGTAGGGGATTATAGGAAATAAACAAAGAAGTGGTGCCCTTAAATGACCCACTAAATCAAATGGATTTAATTGGTATCTTCTGAGTATTTCACTCTAAAGCATAGAATATACATACTTTTCAAGTGCACATGGAACATTTTCAAGGATAGACCACATGTTAGGACACAAAATAAGTCTCAATAAATTTAAGAATATTGAACTCATATCAAGCATCTTCTCTGACCATAATATAGGAATGATAGGAATCATTCACAAGAAGAAAAAAAAAACCTGAAAAAAACAACACACAAATACATAGGCTAAAGTAACATGTTACTAAAAAAAATACATAGGCTAAAGTAACATGTTACTAAACAATGAGTGGGTTAACAATGAAATCAGGGAAGAAATCAAAAGTTACCTTGAAACAAATGAAAATGAGAACATAACAACCCAAAATCTATAGGACACAGCAAAGCAGTCCTGAGTGGGAAATTCATAGCACTACAGGTCTATTCAAGAAACAAGAAAAATCTCAAATAATCAATCTAACTTTACACTTAAAGCAACATAATAAGGAATAACAAACAAAACCCAAAGTGAGTAGAAGGAAGAAAATAATAAAGATGAAATAAATGAAATAAAGTCTAAAAACAACAACAACAATAAAAGATCAATGAAACCAAGAGTTAAATCTTTGAAAAGATAAACAAGATTAACAACCTTAATCAGACTCATCAAGAAAAATAAACAGGATCCAAATAAATCAAATAAGAAATAAAAGAGAAGTAACAACTGACTGCCCAGAAATACAAAGGATTGTAAGAAATATTACGAACAACTATGTGCCAACAAATTAGAAAATCTGGAAGAAATCAGTAAATTCCTAGAAATATACAATCTTTCAAAATTGAATCAAGAAGAATCAGAGATTCTGAAAAGACAGATTACAACTACTAATATTGAAGTAGTAATAAAAAAATTCCTAAGAAACAAAAGTCCTGGACTGGATGGCTTCACAGCTGAATTTTACCAAACATTTAAAGAACTAACACCCATTGTTCTTAAATTATTTTTAAAAAATTCAAGAGGACCAAACTCATTTAATGAGGCCAGAATTATCCTAATTTCAAAAACGGAAAAAGACACCACAAAGAAAGAAAATTATAGGCCAATATCCTTGATAAACATAAATGCAAAAATCCTCAACAAAATATTGGCAAACAGATCCTCCAATACATTAAAAAGATCATATACCACGATTAAGTGGGATTTATTTCAGGGATGCAAAGTTGACACAATATCTGCAAATCACTAAATATGATACATCACATAAACAAAGTGAAGGATAAAAACCACATGATCATATCAATAGATGCAGAAGAAGCATTTGATAAAACTCAACTCCCATTTATGATAAAAACTCTCAGCAAAGTGAGAACAGAGGGAACATACCTCAATATAATAAAGGCCATATATGTCAAACCCACAGCCAACATTATATTCAAGGGGCAAAAACTAAAAGCATTTCCCTTAAGATAAGGAACAAGACAGGATGTCACTTTCACCATTTGTATTCAACAGAGTACTGGAAGACCTAGTCACAGCAATCACACAAGAAAGAATAAAAAGTACCCAAATTGGAAATGAACAAGTAAAGCTCTATTTATTTGCAGATGACATAATACTGTATATTGATAAAGATTCCACCAAAAACCTACTGGAACTGATAAATGAATTCAGTAATGCAGCAGAATACTAATAGATATATTCAGAAATCAGTTGCAATTTTTACACATCAATAATGAAATACCAGAAAGGAAATTAAGAAAACAATCCCATTTCCAATTGCATAAAAAGTTAATAGGAATAAATTTAACCAGGGATGCAAAAGACCTGTACTTGGAAAATTATAAGACACTGAAGAAGGAAAGTGAAGATAATACAAATAAGTGGAATAATATACTGTGTGCATGGATAGACAGAATTAACATCATTAAAATGTCCATACTACCCAAAGCAATCTATAGATTCAATGCAATTCCTATTCAAATACCAATGGCATATTTCACAGATCTAAAACAAATACTCCAAAAATTTATATGAATCCCCAATTCCCAAATAGTCTCAGCAATCTTGAAAAAGGACAAAGTTGGAGGGATCACGATATCAGATATCAAGCTTTACTACAAAGCCACTATAGTGAAAACATCCTGGTACTGGCACAAGAACAGGCATATAGATCAATGGAACAGAACAGAGAACCCAGAAATCAACCCTAGCTATTATGCTCAATTAGTATTTGACAAAGAACTATTTGTCTTTGCAAGAACACACAATGGGTAAAGATAGTCTATTTAATAAGTGGTGTTGGAAAAAGTGGACAAATACCTGCAAAACAATGAAACTAGACCATCTCTTATATCATACAAAAGAATAAACTCAACATGAATTAAAGACTTAAATGTTAGACTTGAAAGCATTAAAAACCCTAGAAGAAAACATAGGCAGTAAAATCTCAGACATTTCTCATAGCAGTATTTTTTTCTGATATTGCCTTGGGCAAGACGGGGGGAGGGGGGAGATAAACAAATGGGACTAGATCAAAAAAGTTTTTACACAGCAAAGGAACCATCAACCAAATGAAAAGACAACCCACTGAATAGGAGAACATATTACCCAATGATACATCTGTAAGGGATGAATAACAACAATTTATAAAAACTTATAAAACTCAACACCAAAAAAGCAAACAATCCAATTGAAAAATGGGAAAGGACCTGAATAGATACTTCTCCAAAGAGGACATACAGGTATCCCATAGACATGAAAAAATGCTCAACATTACTAATCATAAGAGAGTTGCAAATTAAAACCACAATGAGATATCACCTCACACCTGTCAGACTGCCTATCATCATCAAATCAACAAACAAGTATTGGCAAGGATATGAAGACAAGGGAACCCTTGTTCACTGTTGATAGGAATACAGATTGGTGTAGCCACTGTGGAAAGCAGTATGATCTTACCTCAAACATAAAAATAAAAAAAATGGAACTGCCTTATCACCCAGCAATGCCACTTCTGGGAATATATCGCAAGAAACCTAAAACACTAATTCAAAAGAATATATGCATCCCTATGTTCACTGCAACATTATTCACAATAGTCAAGATTTGGAAGCAGCCCTAGTGCCCATCAGTTGATGAACGGATAAAAAAGCAGTGGTAGTACATTTACACAATGGAGTATTACTTGGCCATAAAAAGAAGGAAATCTTACCTTTTGCGACAGCATGGATGGATCTGGTAAGTATATTGCTAAGTGAAATAAGCCAGTCAGAGAAAGAGAAGTACCATATGACTTCACCTATATGTTGTCTCTAATGAGAAAAAGGAAACTAACAAACAAAATAGAAACAGTCTCATAGATACAGAGAACAGACTGACAGCCATCAGAGGGGAGGCGGGTTGGTGGGATGGGTGAAAAAGATTATGGGATTAAGCAAAGAAAAACAGAACACTCATAGACACAAACAGTAGTATGGTGATTATGAGAGGGAAAGGGGGGTGAGGGGCCGTAGCAGAGGGTAAACAGGAAGTGAATGGTGGTGCAGATGATGTATTCTAGAATTGTACCCTGGAAACCTATAGAATTTTATTAACCAGTGTCAGCCCAATACATTCAATAGTAATTATTTAAAAAGAGCTGGTTCCAGGTAAAACAGAAATGAGACTGGGAGAAGCAGAGGAGCTGCCTTTGCCTCAGGTGCTGTGTAATCTGGACAGTTGATCTCGTTTATCATCCCACCTGGACTTTGCCCAGGCAGCTGTGCAGAAAGGCTTTTCCCAGCAGCACCCCAAGACATACTTCTCCCTCCCGCTAGAAAACAGCCCTAACTTCAAGTATCAATTTTCACCCCTAAGTCACTGAAAAATATCCCAGGTGTGCAAATTCAGGAAGGTTTACCCTATCCAAAGTTGTAATTTATTTTCAAGTATGATTCTAGGTTTGGAGAAAACAATACTATACATTTATAGCATTTAAAAAAAAAAACCTGTACTGAATATAATTCTTAAATTTGTAGAAAAATGTGTTCCTGAAATCTGCAAATTTTAAAATAAGAACATCTGGGTTAATTTTTAGTGCTCCAGTAAATGGTGAGAGTTCTAGTCACCAGTTACAGCTATGATCTTGTGTTAGTCACCTAACCTGTTTGGGCCTCTCAATTCTTCATTTGCAGAATCACTAGACAGTGTTTAATGAGTCTTCCAGCTCTAAAATTCTATGATTCCTAGTCGTCAGTATAGGACATAGAGGACAACACCCAAAGATCACACTTTACCAGGAAAACTGAAAACAAACAAACAAAAGTATAAAATCACAGAATTTCTGAGTTGGAAGAAACCTAATGGGTAAACTTAATTTTTAAATTGTAAACATTTTACACTTCACCACAATTACATACTGAGAAAACATACAATCAACACTCATATTACCTGTTGTAATGGGGCCTCTGATAGCATGGAAAATCAAAGTTTAGAGATAAAGAAAAACCTTTAAGTTAGGCAAAGATTTCAACTTTTATCATTAAAACTAATATTAAGTACCCAAAGTGTTTATTCTCAGAAAATCCAAGGAGGGGCTTTCCCTGGGCTGTTAAGCCCTGATAATGAAGAATTGTCTTTACTGGGGATATGTCGGAAATGCTTCCATTACACAAGCGTGTGTGTGTGTGTGTGTGTGTGTGTGTGTATGTGTGTGTGTGTGTGTGTCTGGGGGACAGGGAAAGAGGAGACAAGCAAAACAAAGACAGAATGAGAAATTTTAATCTACAACATTTAAAAAATATCCTTACAAACTACATAAAAATAATTAGAAGAATCAGACCACATGTAAGGTATGATTGAAGGTTGTCCAAAATAAAAAATATTAGGTTTCTGATTATTAGGTGTTCTTTCAAACATAAATTATTACTATGCTTTTTAACATTCTTTTAAATAGTTTAAAAATCTTTCAACATATTATTTTTGACCCAAACTTAATTTGAGATTAAGGATATCTTCTGCCTCTGTGATACTTAAATTTACTTGAGATTAAATGTCACTGATTTATTAGAAAGACACTGCATGTTCATGGATTGGAAAAATTAACATTGTTGAAATATTATGTAAAGCAAGTCATAGATTCAACACAATCCTCATAAAAAGCTCAATGGCATTTGCCACAGAAATACAAGAAAAAAATAATCAAATTTGTATGGAATCACAAAAGACCCCAAATAGCCAAAGCAATCCTGAGAAAAAAGGACAAAGCCAAGGTATCACACTCCCTGATTTCAAATTCTACTGCAAAGCTATAATAATCAAAACAGTATGGAACTGACAGAAAACCAGACACACAGACTGATCGAACAGAATTGAAAGCCCAGAAATCAATCCACATAAATGGGCAAACTAATTTTCAATAAAGGAGCCAAATACATACAATGGAAAAAGGAATATCTCCAATAAATGTTGGGAAAACAACATGCAAAAGAATGAAACGAGAATGCTATCTAATGCCAGACACAAAAATTATCTCAAAGTGGATTAAAGAACTGAATATAAGACCTGGAACAATAACATACATAGAAGAAAATATAGGCAATAAACTTAATAAACCTTGGTCTTAGAGGGATTTTTTGTGAACTTGACTCCAAAGGAGAGGGAGGTAAAAGCAAAAAGAAATGAATGGGACTACATCAAACTAAAAATCTTCTGCACAACAAAAGAAATCATCAACAAAGAGGCCAACAAGTGAATGGGAGGAGATATTTGCCAATGATACCTCTGATTAGGGGCTAATATCCAAAATATATAAAGAACTCATATAACTCAACAACAACAACAACAACAAAAACAATTTGATTGGAAAAAAATGGGCAGAGGACCTAAAGAGATACCTTTCCAAGGAAAAAATAGAGATAGCCAACAGAAGCATAAAAAGATGTTCAAATTTACTAGCTATAAGGGAAATGCAAATTAAAAGCACAATGAAGTACCACCTCACACTAGCTAGATATCAATGAGAACAAAAACAAATGTTGTTGAGGATGTGTGGAAAAGGGTACCTTTGCACACTGCTGGTAATGTAAATTGGTGCAGCCACTATGGAAAACAGTATGGAGTTTCTTCACAAAATTAAGAATAGAGCTAACATATGACCCAGCAATCCCTTTTCTAGGTTATCTATCAGAAAACATTTAAAACAATTATTTGTAACATATGTACCTCTATGTTCATTATTCAAAATATCTAAGGAATAGAAACAACTTCATTGTCCTTCAGTGGATGATTAGATTAAAAAAAGAAGTGGTACATTTATACAAGGGAATATTACCCAGCCATTAAAAAGATGAACTATTGCTATTTGCAACAACATGGATGGGTCTTGAGACTATCATGCTTAGTGAAATAATAGGTCAGATGGAAAGGATAAAAACCTTATAATTTCACTCATATGTGGGTAAAAATCAAAAAGAAATAAATGAACAAACAAAACAAACATATAAACATAACAAAACATAAACACACTCATAGATACAGACAATAGAATGTGGTTACCAAAGGGGAAGAAGGTGGGGGAAGGATGAAGGAGGTAAAGGGGGTCAAATACATGGTGACAGAAGGAGACTAGACTTAGATGGTCAATACACAATAGAGTATACAGATGTATTATGATGTCATATACCTGAAAGTTATAAAATGTTTTTAACGAATGCTACCCCAATAAATTTAATAAAAATAATTTAAAATACAATAAATAAATAAACATAACAAAGTTCTGTCTTCTTCACAGCATACAATCATCCTCATGATATATTTTTCTTGCTCAGAAAATTTATTCTATCACTTTCACTGAAAGCCACTGGTTACTGGTTAGAGGTAATTAAATAATTTGGCTCTCAAAGACAGAAAATATATAGAGACATCATTTTATGAAGCACACAATTTTTACTATGGTAAATACAGCTGCCTATACAAGAACTTGGACCACTTTGGAAAGAAAACAATTAACTGTTCCTTTCTTCAGAAGGAAAGTACATAAGATAAAGAATTTCAACTATTTTTCTGTGATTTCCTCTGGAAAACCCCTACTAAATTAGGAGAATTACGAGTAGAACTGGGAAATTTTCTTTGTCTGATTTCTTGTTGCCATTTGTTGGTTAATTTACATCCCAGACACTGATAGGGCAGAAGAGAAAACGAGCCTAAGTGTCAGACTGAGGTTAACCAACACATTGTACCTTCTACATATTGTGATGCAAGCAAAAGGAGGAAGGGGGAAATACCAAAATTTCTTACACGCTCTAGGATAATATCAGCCAGTAATCTGGGGAAATGGCAGCGCTTTTAACCTGCCCCAAACCTTCAATGTTGTTCAGCTTGTGTAAGGAGACTAAAACAAAGCATATGAAACAAATCATACACTGTGATGCTTGGATGAAGTGTTCTGCAAGCTGTTAACTGTTTAATAATAGTATTTTTAGGGACTTGCCAGAAACATTTAACGGCCCTATACCCAATCTTGATTTTCCCCTTACTATGAAGTCACAATTTATTAAGCAGAAAGTCTTTTTTAAAGGCATAAACAAGAATCATTTACTGATAATAAAGGATCTTAACACATTAGGTTCCCCTGCCCTGTGGTCTTCCAGATCACTTTTAAACCAGTGTAGTGACACTGAACTTCACCCTGAGGCTATACATTCCACCCTCAGGCAGCTGGCAACTGATACCTCTCCCTCCGGGGGCTTCCCCTCACTGCTCCTTATTTCAGCCTTTTGTGAAAGACTGGCTATATCTTACCCTTCTTTCCCATGAAAGCCATAAGACAACCAAATTCTGCAGGCTATAAATATTCTCAGGCTCAATGACTACTCCCGTTTTTTTGGGAAGAATTAAGTTCTGCTCTGAACATTCTACAAGTGGAATGTTCTAGGTTTAGATGGAATCAGGTTTCTAAACTGACAATCCAGAACAGAATTTAAATCAAGGCTCTGGCTGATCCATTTTGTGTTGGCTTCTATCTTCTGCAAAGGTGATGCCCAGCTGTGTGCACAGTATATTCCTCACGTGGCTGTTGAACACAGATGGGAATGAAAGCACCACTCGGTCTTACACACGCACTTACATTAATGCAGCCTAATGTGTAATTACTTGTCTAGCAGTCACATTGCACTGCTGGCTCACTGTTGACTTTATCATTAACTAAAACGTCTAGATCGCTTGGCACGCTATCCCTCCCACCCAGTACTGGGGATAATGTGTTTTCTGGATGCATTCATCTCTTTTAAATATCACTGCTTAAGAATTTAGTCCTTTGCCCCAGCTTTTCAAAATTAGTTTGAACTCAAATTATTTGTTATCTATCACTTCATGTCACTGCAAATTTGGTAAGGCCTCCGTGGAAGGCACTGATAAGATATACTGCAGCGGCTGGGGAAGAAAGATCCCTGGGGCTGGAAACATCCCTCCAGCTGACATCATCGACAGCATGAGAAATACTGTTAACTCCTGAAGTACCAAACCAGAGATCGCCACACCTCACTGTTTCGCCATTCCACAAACCCAAAGTAGACACTAAGGTGCCTGAGATGGGTACCCAGCTCCCCAGTCTCTTGTTTGGAAATACACCTGTCAAATGCCATGATCATTTGTCTCAGACAGAGGAGGTTGGGACTACCTAGCCAGGAGATGATCTCAAGTAAGAATGCATTTTCCCCTGGCTCTCCCCAACACACACACACACACACACACACACACACACACACACACACACACTGCAGATCATCTTCTGACAAGGCATTCCACCAACAAATCTTGCATAACACCTGCATTGATGTCTGTCTGTCTGTTTCCTGGCTGTTCCAGGTAATCCTGGGGGCAGAGGTGATCATATTCAGGTGTGTGACCACAGAGCTCAGCCCACTGTGCCTGGCGTGGGGTGTGCACTAGATAAATATGCACTATGTGATTGAGAGAAAGGAAGCAAGGCCAAGAAGACTCTGAAATCTACAAGTGGAATGTTCTAGGTTTAGATGGATTCAAGTTTCTAAACTAACAATCCAGAACACAAAGTGAATCAAGGCTCTGACTGATACATTTTGTGTCCAGATATCTATTTTAAAAATTAATAAAACAACCTGACTTACAATGACTTCTAAGGGTTGAATTAATTTCATGTAAATAAAAGATTATGAGGTTGATAAATAGCAATATTTAAAAAATAAGATCAATAAGGTTGGGAAATTCCTAAAGCTGAATGTAAACAAAAACCGACTGACTATATATTCCAATGGTACTGTAACTGTATACAAGGAAAATGATTTAATCCAAGACATTTCTGCACATGTTACTCTGACTGAACACTCTCTTGAATATGTTTAAAGGTCAAAAGAACTATAAATAAGTTCTGACTGTATTTAGTAAGTTTGTATCTAGAGCTCATATTGGTATAGCAATTCTGAAGCTATTCTGTATGTATCATAGAGTTGAGCAAAATGGATAAGTATACTGACATCATTGGCAGCTAGAGTTTTCATTATTGGAGAAGGATGAAATAAATATAGAAGGTAAGGAAGAAGCCATTATGTTGGACCGGAGTTAGAGGCGTCGGAATGAATTCAAGGAGACATTTATCTGACAAAAGGAACCAGGGCTTCTTGGAGAGAGAGATGATTCCAGCACTGGGGCAGTGGCCTGGGGTGAGCGTAGAGTATTATTTCAGAAATAAGGAAGTGTTCAAAATCAAGCAGGGGCATGTCGAAAGGAAACAGGAGCTAGCACAATAGACTCCCACTGGCCAAGATGGGGACAATTCAAGCATTAAAATAAATAATGACAGGCTTGTCTTGTAATACAGTGAATAACAAAATAATCCGTGAGTACATACTGTTACTTAAAAAAGTTTTTAAAGGAATGAGAAGAAGAGAAAACTACTTTTTTTGAACATAGGAATTCCAAGTAACACAAAGTATGAGGAATGATATAAACAGGAATCCACAAATTTATAATCATCCATTACTAATAAAATTGATTCAGGAAAGAATCATCTCTGGATCTTAAAACCTTTGGGTAAAAGATGCTGAGGATGGTTTCTGGTATTAGGGTGGTAGCAGGAAAGGTGGTGACCAGTGATTCGATTGAAGTCACAGCCAATAGGATTCCTGATGGATTTACAGTGGGTACCAGAGCAAGAGAGGAGTTCCGGATAACTCCAACGACTTCGGCCTGAGCAACTAGAAGGGTGGAGCTGCCGTTTTCTGAGAAGGGAAAGATACTAGGAGGAGCAGATTGGTGGGGAAGATTTAGAATTCAGATTTGGCCACGCTAAGTCTATCAGACAACCAAATGATAACGTCTCTCAAGCAGCTAAGGCATGGAGCTTTGATTTCAGAGTGGAATCTAGGCTGGAGAAAAGAATTTGAAGTAATTAGTATAATATATTTGCTACTTCAAGCCAGTAAGAGGGAGCAAACAAAGAAAAAGAAATTGTTCTTGGTCAATTGTTTTTTAAAATATATTTTCATTGATTTCAGAGAGGAAGGGAGAGAGAGAGAGAGGGAGAGAGAGAGAGAGAGAGAGAGAGAGAGAGAGAGAGAGAGAGAAACATCAATGATGAGAGAGAATCATTGATCGGCTGCCTCCTGCATGCCTCCCACTGGGGATTGAGTTTGCAATCCAGGCACGTGCCCTTGACCAGAATCGAACCTGGGACCCTTCAGTCCGCAGGCCAATGCTCTATCTACTGACCCAAACTGGGTAGGGCTCTAGGTCAATTTTGAGCTAAATACTTTTCAACTAGTTAAACAAGTTAACTTTCTATTTAAGTTTAAATTTGTATTTTTAATTGGTGAGCAACCACTGAGTGCCCAAAGAATGAAAAAGAATTTAGTTCAATTCAGCAGGAGAATATATCATGAAAAATAAGACATGGTGCTCGCCCTCAAGAAATAAAGTCTAGAGATGATGAGACAGGTGTATTAAGTAACTGTGAGGCAATGCGAAGAACAGTAATAGAGATATGCAGGAATATCACAGGCCTATTAAACAGGAACACTAAAAAGCCACCTAATTCAGCTAGGTTGAAATGATAGCCAATCAGGGCAGATCTTCCAAAGGAGTTCTTAGACTAAAAAATATGGCAGAAAACTACATTGGAAATAAATTATAAGACAAGGAGCTGAAATGATATTCCTAAGAACCAAAAATAAAGTCAGGATGAAACCACCTCATAATTCAGAAGAAATGAAAAACATACATTAAAAGAAAACTTCATTGCTATTCAAAGATAACTTATTGACAAAATACATTTCAAAAATATGGAGACCCAGTGTAAATGGGAAATTGGAATCAAGTAGGATTATCAAGGTCGGCTTTTCGAGCTTGTCTTTGATAGTGTAAAGGAAAGTAAATGGATTCAGAGGCTGCAAATGATGGTATTTATAAAAGAAGTAATAAAAAGCTGCATCTAAGCAACCAAATGTCATGCATATAAGGTAGCTACTCAAACCTGACACCCACAGAGCACTTACCACTGCTCTCTCAAAACACTAATTTATTTTAATTTTCCCAACAACCCTGAGAGGTAGGCACAGAGAGGTTAACCAACATATCCAAGGTTACACAGGCTATAAGGGGCAGTGCTGGATTTGAACACAGGGTAATGTGCTCTTGGGGATGTTATTAATCATTTTTGCTTTATCATTTCCCTAAAGGTCTGCTGAGGAATGTCCTAAAAAAAAACCCATTAAAGTGAAAAACACAAAGGGAGAGTATTTTATAAACGAACAGAGTGTGTGTGCATAAATGCATATGCTTTAGAGTTTATGTTTGATATTATATGTATGGGGATATATAAATACACATGAGTTTATCCATAAACATACACATGTAGGCATGAAGTATTTTTGGAAGTTTACTCAAGAAATTCATACTAGTGCCTCTTTTGGGGAGAAGAGGTATCTTGAATAGAAGAAAAACTTACTTTTCACTTACATACTATGTCTTTGTATTACTTGAATGTTTATCAAATGGATCTGATACTTTTAAACAAATAAGGAATTAGTTCTAATTGAAAAAAAAAGTGAAACAATGGAAATATCACATAGACATTGTTCAATCTGGTCTAAAGAGGAAGTACACAGGGTTACACGATTTCAGTAATGAAGGGGGTTTAGAAGTCTCTGTTCATTGGCAGAGGAATTAATTGACGTTTGTTATTCTGAAATTTTTAATTTTACCAGTACTCCTGTTTTTTTGTTTGGGTATCTACCCACCCTTCAATTAGTCCACATGTTTGTGGTGCAGCTTACTCACTGCCAGGTCCAGGGGTGTAGCCAGGAAATGGCTGTTACATAATCACTCTGTCGCACATTCCCTGTCCCCAGTGACACCTCCAGGAGAGCACCAGGAAACAACGCGGACCAATGGAGACCTAGAAACCTCCATCCTGAAACCTCTGAGACCTTTGTATCTAGGAACACAGGCTCTCGGCTGCAGGACTTGGTTCCCTAACAAGCTGCTGGGCCACCTTCTGGGGCTGGAGATGGGCGCCTACACCACAGAAGTCAGGGCTGAGAGAGAGAGAGAGAGAGAGAGAGAGAGAGAGAGAGAGAGGAGCTACAGGGTCTAGTGCCATCTCTGAATCCAGTGACGTCTGATGCCAGCTAGCTCTTCCTTTGGACTTTTCAGCTTTTTAAACAAATAAATTTCAATTATTGCTTAGTTTTACTTGTTTTTTTTCTTTTACTTGCCCTGGAAAGATTCCAATGGATAGAGAAACTGAGGCAGGAAAAGCCCATTTAACAGGTTTAAGTTCTAGTGTTCTAACTCATTGGGACTAGCACACAGGGAGCGAGGTAGGGGAGGAGAAGGAAAGGAAGGCTAGTGAGATGGGACGAACAAGATGGAGCGTAGTTGGAGGAGCCTTGAAGGCTGCTTAAAGACTCTTACTGTTTTCAGTAACAATCTACATCATTATATCATATCATCTATCTCTTCTTTAGCCATATCTGATAGTATTAGCGCTTCTTTTGGGAAGATGGCTCCAGCATCTATTATAGGTAATATTACATATACATTACCTAGATATTATTCCGGTACTGGAGATACGGCAGTAAACAAAATAGAATAACAAATAACAACAACAACAAAACCATCCCTGCCTTCATGGAGCTAACCATCATTTTATAGGCATTTTTCATGATTTTTTAAAATTAAAGACATAACACATCCTGAATGAACATTTAATGCTATTGGCGTGCTAGGGATGGCGCTAAGTGCTTTGATGTCAATTCCTTCACTTAATCCTAATGCTATTCCTGTGAGGTAGGTATTTTTATTTTCATCTTATAAATGAGCAAAAGAAGGCTGGAAGAGATTAAGTGACTTGTTGAAGACACACCATCTGTAAGGGCATAATCTTGAGTAAGATCTAGCTTGCTTTCAAGTGTGATATTCTGCTCACTAAACCACAGCTCATTTTAACTACTATGTCACACATGTCTCCACTTTAGCAAGTTATTTGGTTCAGTCAGACCCTGCAAAGTCCCTGGTATTATATAACACACAAATAAAGAACCTTATACGAAGCAATTAATTATCTTCTCTTGATCTGACTATTCTCATTGGGGTAATATCTAGGTTGTGATCTCATATCAGTTTTCCTTTTGAACTCTTGCAGTGGTATGCTAGAGTTGGCTTGACCTGCTCACAAAAGTTGACTGTTAATTTTTCAGAAATTTTGCAAGCCAGTTGACTTCATGCTGATAACTTGAAACTGGCCACGGTGGGAATATTTACATCAAGGAAATAGACAAATGCTACAAATCAGGGCTTATTTTGTTTCCTAGAGAACCAGTTATTAAAGATATACTAGCACACCACAGTATTTAAGACCCATCATCCAGTCAATGGAGAAATAAAATAGGAATTACTTTCTTAAATTATTAAAAATACTGGAAAACTTTTCCAACTTGAAACATTTTTTACTACTCCCTAAATATATAATAACTAGAGGTCTGGTGTGTGAAATTTGTGCATGGCGGGGTGGTCCCGCAGCCCAGCCTGCACCCTCTCCAATCTGGGAACCCTCGGGGGATGTCTGACTGCCAGTTTAGGTCCAATCCTGCAGGGGTCGGGCCTAAACCGGCATTCGGAATTCCCTCTCACAATCTGGGACCGCTGGCTCCTAACCGCTCACCTGCCTACCTGCCTGATTGCCCCATCCTCTCTGCCTGCCTGCCTGATGCCCGTAAATGCTCCCCTATCTGCCTGATCACCCCTAGCCACCACTGCCTGCCTGCCTGATCACCCCTAACCACCTCTGCCTGCCTGCCTGATTGTCCCTAACTGCCCTTCCCTGCCATCCTGGTGGCTCCTAACCACCTCTGCCTCAGCCCCCACCACTGTGGCTTTGTCTGGAAGGATGTTCGGAAGGATGTCTGGTCTAATTAGCATATTAACCTTTTATTAGTATAGATGCTATATAAGGGAACATCATGGGTACATGTAAATGTTTTTCCCAATGCCCCATGGGCTAGAATGGTCATTATCTTATACTTTCAGGACCACTGGTTTTTAAGTTTAATGTTATAATATACTTGTAATGGGTTGACTAGTGTTCCCCCTTCCAAATTCATGTCCACCCAGAATCTCAGAATGTGACCTTATTTGAAAACAGGGTCCTTGCAGATATAATTAAGATGAGGTCAACTGAATTATGGTGGGACCTCAATGCAATGATTGGGATCTTTATAAGAGAGAGGAGATGGAGATTCAGACACAGAATGATAGAAAGAGGTCAGCCATTGGCAGACAGGCAGAAATTGGAGTGATGAAGCCAAGCAATGTTATGGATCACCAGCACCACCAGAAGCTAGGCCCTGCTGACAACTTGATTTTGGACTTCTAGCCTCCAGGTCTGTGAAAGCATAATTTTCTGTTGCTTTAAAACACCCAGTTTGTGGTAAATTGTTATAGCAGCCTTAGGAAACTAATACAATACTTGTGCAAATTTGTATATGTAGAGTACGTAAGAGAAAACAGTTAAGGGGCCTAACAATCCTATATAATAAAAGGGTAATATGCAAATTGACCAAATGGCGGGATGACCAGAACACCCTTGGCCCCTCCCCCCTGGTCGGCCCTACTTCCAAGTGGGACCCCCCCACCCGTGCACAAGTTTGTTCACCGGGTCCCTAGTCATTTAATAAATTCCTTTCTGGACTCCTGCTACCTATAAGATTTTCATAAGAAATCATGCATTACATATACAAGTCAGCTTTTGGCACAGCACCTGGATTCAGTCTTTCACCTTAATAATTAATAACCCCAGAGAAAAGAAGGACATGGAATAAACAGAGTGGAAGCAAAACTGAGTAGAGAGGTTGAGCTGAAAATAAAAGGGGACTAGTAAGCTTCTGTGTAGATCCATGTTCCATAAACCAATCAGCAAAGTTTCCATCCAATACTCAAAATAATGTATGCTGGTATATACAAGTAGAAGCAAGTATCATTTTTAAGTACTTACTAGGTACCATGCATTGATCAGCTCAATTTATACATATACATATGAAGTACATAGCATTTATCTCAACTTTAATATGTAGAAACTGAGGCGTGGCAAGGTGAAATAACACCACTGGTAAGTCACAAAACTAGGAATCAACATCATGACCAGCCACCTAAAAGTATGGTCCACCAGCCACCGGAACCTCACCCCAGACCTAGAACCCCTAAGTGTAGGACCAGCAATTGCAGCTATATACCTTCCTTCCAGCGCTTGAATTAGACATTGGTTACTTCCTCCTGGGCCCTGAACCTCACTCTTCCTCTTCCATCTCTCTGTTTTCCATCTCTCTGTGCTGCATTCCACAACATTACTTCAGATTTATTTTTCATTTTGATAATTCTTTCTTCCACTGTCTGTAATTTTGATTTTAACTTTTTCACGGAGTTAAATCCATTCAGTGACTGTGATTGCAATTTGGGGAATCTCTCTCTCTCTCCCCCATCCCCAACCCCAGCATTAGGTCATAAGCAGTTTCCCATGTTGTATAGAGCCTTCATAATTATTTTTTAAAACTGTGGCATAATATCCTATCCCTGATTATACTACGGTTTACCTAGTCCTTCATCTGTTGTTGTACTTTGTCACTGTAAGAAATGAATCCTTAGAAATTATCATATAATCCCAGGTTGGCTAAATGACTCATTGTGATACAGCATGTGTGGAGTGGGTCCCAGGCATCTCTGTGGTTAGACCATTCTTGGTGATTCTGATGCACGCCCATGATCAAGAAATGCAGATTTAAAAGACCTCCATGAGTAGAAATGGACCCTTAACATGATGGTAATTCATGGTTAAGGGTGTAGAACCTTAAGTCACACTGGTGGACTGAAATCTTGGGCTCCCTCTCTGAAAGTCTGTGAGACCCAGGGTAAGCTTTTTTATTCGCTAGGCTTCCATTTCCTCATTTTTCAAACGAGGACCATCTAACCTACCTCAGTGGGCTACTGTTATGACTAAATGAGACGATGTAAGTAAGCACAGCAAGCTATCCTTGTAATCACTCTGTTGGATAGATGAGGACCTAAAAGTGAGAGGCAGGTCTGTGAAGGTCTGCACGCACTCCCAGTCCACCCTCCAGAGAGCCCACAGAAGTAAGAGGATTCTGATCTGGCATCCACCTGGGGTGCCAGGAGAGGAGGCTGCGACTGCAGGTCCAGGGTCGTTTACAGCCTCATCTCCACACCTGCTCCTGGAGGGATCACACATTTGAGGCTGTCATACTTGGGTATATGCTCACCTTAACAAGAAGAATAATCAGCAGGTGAGTTAACAAGACCTGGATTCCTGAATGGAATGAGGAGATGCTATGCAACTTTACTGGGGTTAGAAGAAGCCACCAGAGATTTGCTTCAGCATGAGCAGTGGTCCTAGGAACAATCATACACTTAAGGGAGAACAGTGGGAATGGCCAACAGAAGGTCCCCAAGCCGGGACTGATAAAATGAAACTAGAATTCAGACAATTTGCAAATTCCAGGAGCCTATGGTTCTAATCACGTCTATGGGCTAAATTTTCATAGCTACGATCCGTGCTTGAGGTTTCCCCTACCAAGTAGCTTCCTCTCGTTTATAATGGAGACTATGAATATGTACAGTGAATTTAAAATTTAGAGGGCTATTTAAAAACAAACAAACATTCCACAAGGTAATATTTTGTTAGAGCAGGAACTGACACAGTGCTCAGTGAATGCCTGTTCAGTGAATTTGTTTTCTGTCCTTTGGCTTCAACCACTATTGGATAACTTCATGCTGAATCTATGGAAGAGCAAGAGAGAAAAAGCCAGGAAGCCTATTCACCTTTAGTGGCTGTTGATACCAAGTCTCCCCTCTTTTCTACCCTACACCTGAAGTGAGGGGAGGCTTTGCTGGGCTTTGTGGTGAGCAATCTGAAGAATTTCAACTTGCTTAAAATGGGTAAAAATGCAAAACTATAAATATAAGATTTAAAAGTACCAAAATTAAAAGTAAAGACATTTATATATACACTAGAGGCCCAGAGCACGAAATTCATGCACAAGTAGGGTCCCTAGCAGCTGCCAGTGGCCTGCTATGGCCTCCCTTCCCCCCGCTGCCTGCTGCCACAGCTGGTTGGGACAAAGGTGGACAGGAGGGAGGGGCTGTGAGTGGGTGACTGGCCCCACCCCCCAGTCAAACTCCTGGTTGAGGGGACAATTAGCATATTAGGCTTTTATTATACAGGATTCGTTTTTAAACTAGCAACTGTCAAAAAACTAAAGTAATATGTACTCTATGACACTGGTTTTTAACTGTTTGAATCTTTCCCTTTGAAAATCTGATAAAAGGACATACTTATCTCCCCCAGAAAAGTGTATACATACATACACAAAATGCTGCATATAAATTCAGAAATTCAAAATCCTTCTGAAACCACCCAAAGGGATCCAGTTTACAAAGCCCTTCTCTTTAATATCCACTGAGTGGCCAGATTATTATGATCTCTGAACACATAAGAATCTGGCCTCTAATATATATATTAGTTTTTTAACTAGCTACTGTCATGAATCCGTGCATGGGTGGGGTCTGGCCAGCCTGGTTAGGGGGAGGGGACATGGGCGGTTGGCCAGCTTGCCTGCTGGTCGAACTCCTGGTCGAGGAGACAATTTGCATATTAGCCTTTTATTATATAGGATATACACTGAGTGGCCACTCAGTGTATATAACTCAGGGCTCTGTCCATAGGGAATACAGTGATTTTCCATTATTAACATATGCAAATAGTGAACTGCTTAGGAGTGTTGATGGAAATTTTAGTAAATGCTATAGACCAGGTTCTATATGCTTGCCTAATTGATTGTTGGTGATCTTCCCTGTTGTTTTCAGTAATTGAATCAGATTACATTATTCGAAATTGGTATTATAACTAGTTCCTTAAAATGGCAAACCTCCCAAACCAGACAAGTCCACACAAAGGAAAGGAAGGTTATGCAAGGACATGTGATATCCTTAAATGCCACAGCAGATCAGGCAGTCTTTATTTGACCTGGACAGAAACTTAGCATTTAGGATTTTTCAGTGAGAGGCACCAATAACTGATTTGAAAATAATTAATTTTGGCAGGGGGGTGGGGAAGGCCAACAAAACAGCTGCTGTTGACCTCACCATTTCACCATATGCCTCCGGGTCAACCTAAAACACTCAGAAAAGAAAACATAAGTGACAATCAGCTTTCAGAAAACATGTGATTAAAAATAGTTACGCTGCCCTAACCGGTTTGCTCTGTGGATAGAGCGTCGGCCTGCGGACTGAAGGGTCCCAGGTTTGATTCCGGCCAAGGGCATGTACCTTGATTGCGGGCACATCCCCGGTAGGGGGTGTGCAGGAGGCAGCCGATGGATATTTTTTCCTCATCGATGTTTCTAACTCTATCCCTTTCCCTTCCTCTCTGTAAAAAAAAAAAAAATCAATAAAAATATATATTAAAAAAAAAATAAAAATAGTCACACATCATCAGCTATGTTTCCAGTTGTTGTCCATGCATTTGATACTGATAACTAAAGAGAAAGTAAGAATACCACGGGCAAGCCAGCTGTATTTTAGAGTTAACAAGGCTCCTGGTGCTGATCTCTGCTTGGCCTGGGGCGAGCCCCACCGGAGGGTGCCACCTCAGCTGCGCATGGGTGCTTTCGGGAAGAGAAGCAGGGAGGGATCCGAAGGCCCGTGGGGCTGCTCCGGCTGGCACCTGTCCACCTCCGCGAAGAGGAAGGCAGTTGTGTTTGATTAATAAAAATCTCATGCATAACTTTCGGGAAAAAGAGGGAAATGAGCCTTCCCTGGCACTCCTTGCTGAGTCAAAGGCAGGCAGGGGCACGCTTGGCCTCAAGGAAGGTGCCTGTGCTTTTCTGCCAGCCTCTGCCAGCAGGAGCGCCCGGTGAAATCAGAACGGAGGGAACTTTAAAGGGAAACTTTATAGGACAGCATACTACATTATTACATGTTTAACAACAGGAAGTTTTATTTTTTATTTTTTTAAAAAAGAAAGAAAAGCAAGACATAAGAGTTAGGCTGCATATTTGCTTTAGATCTTTTTTCTCCATTATTATTGTGATTTGCTGTAAAAGTCAGAATACGCCGCGCATTGTGAAGTTTTATCTAGATGATAAAGGGGAATCAATAAGATCAAAGTGAACGCTAATCTTCAGTGAAGCCCCGCGTTAACTCTTACTTGCCCTGGTAAAGGACAAAGCCAGTGGAAAACATTTCAGAGAATGAAAACTCAGAACAGAAGTCTGTGCCTGAAGAAGGGAAAAGTGGTGAACGGGTGGGGCTTTCGCTGTAACAAGGTTTTATTTTAGAAAGAGGGAGAGCGGCCGAAACCGGTTTGGCTCAGTGGCTAGAGCATTGGCCTGCAGACTGAAGGGACCGGGGTTCGAATCCGGTCAAGGGCACGTACCTTGGTTGTGGGCACATCCTCAGTGTGGGGTGTGCAAGAGGCAGCTGGTTGATGTTTCTCTCTCATCAACGTCTCTAACTCTCTATCCCTCTCAATTCCTCTCTGTGTAAAACCAATAAAATATATTTAAAAAAAAAAAGAAGAAAGAGGGAGAGCCCTCAGAAGCAAATACGGTACCGTGTTTCCCTTAAAATAAGACATCCTCCGAAAATAAGACCTAGAGCATCTTTCGGAGCAAAAATTAATATAAGACACTGTCTTATTTTCGGGGAAACAGGGTAAAATGTTATTATCACCATCTCATTAAATTGAGATGGTGATACCGGGGGTCTGTTATTCAATGAACAGTTTTCAAGTGTTCTCTATGCTTGAAATCCTTTATAATTAGAACAGTTGTTAAAAAGGGAACGTGACGACTTACCCAGCCAAACTCTAGAAAGCTAACTGGGGTTCTCTGACCTGAAATAGGCAGGCAGAGCCTGCCAGGTGGTGCGGCAGTCTGAGCTCTAGAAATAATCTCCACAGTAGGACAGTGTCTAAGCCAAGCCGACACGGAGTTTTTCTCAAACAGGGTTTCAAACACGGGACAACACTCAGCAGAAAAAGGAGGGTGGGTGCAGCCTCCTAGAGTTAGTTTTAAAATGCCTTATCCTGAGGAGTATGTGGACAGTCAGCAAGAGGCCAGGCCTAGCAGGTTATACGTTTACCAGGCCTGTAAAGCACAGTTAGGGGTCTGCTCCCCCAACCTCAGCCAGTCCCTACAGCTTTCGGGGGGCCCGACCCTTTGCTGCTGCCTGCATGTGACTGAGTGCACGCTGAGCCACCTGCCTTCAGGGCCTCTCAAGGGAGTGGTGTGACCTCACAGAGGCATGATGGGAAGAGGCAGGGAGGCTGCAGTGGAGAGGAGGGGAGGAGGCTGTACGAGTTTGTAGGTGAGGAAAAGGCAGAGCCCATAACATTTTACAGTTAAGCCTGACCAATGTACTTTATTAACTACGTAGCGTATGTAAATCTCAGAAATATCCCCCCCCCCCCCCCGCGAGTAAAGGTAAATGCCCTCCCTTTGAAGTCCCTGTGGAATAGGCTGTGGAGTGCAAGTGGGGCACTCGCCCTTACACCTCCCTCCACGGAGGCTGGATGAGGACCCATGGAGGCTCCCACTGCGCACACGGGCTCTGCACCGGCACCGCCTTCACTGAACCCCTCTCCGCTTTCACTTTCCCTTCTGTAACAGTTGATGCCGAGAGCCAACGGAACTCATATGTTAACTTTCAGATACGCAGTTATCACAGAATATGGAATATTTAAGATATGTTTACTTCTCTTTTCTTCCTCCTTAACATCCACCTATGCTAGTTCAGAGGTTCTAGAAGAAATTGTAGTCACCATGGCCATCATCTTCAAAATAAGTATCTACCGATAATCAGGAAAGGTACATTTGCCAAATAATATACTCAGGCAATCCCCTGTAACCTATGGCCACAGCTCTCGAGTAGAAAAGCATGCACAGGACAAGGTTAAGGTTGACTGGACACTGCATCTGGGTGGGTGGTTTATAAAGCAGGGTGACTTTGCCTCCCAGGGGACATTTGGCAATGTCTGGAGATAGTTTTGGTTGTCACAGCTGTAGGGATGCTATTGGCGTCTGGTAGGTAGAAGCCAGGGATACTGCTGAATATTCCATAAGGCACTGGAAATCCCTTTACGACAGTGTTTTCTGGCTCAAAATGTCAACATAGTGGAGTTTGAGAACCCTTGGTCTAGCTGTGTCTAGACCAGGCGCCTCATCACCTACTGCAGAACACAGGTATAGTTGAAAAGGTTCTCTTGAGAAGAGACATACAATGAGAGTAAGACTTTCCTCTGCCAACTTTTAAAAGGGATTTAAAAATCCCCCTGTAAACTGAAAGGTCACCCTCATCTATTCACCATGAAAAGACTATTGAAAGTGATATCAGGAGAAGAGCTCTGGGAAAAATATCTCATGGTTGTTGCTTTCTCTTCCTCCTTCCCATCCTTCTGCTCAAGAGCTTCTAAGATAAATAAAATTACTTCCTTTAACTGTAACCAACAACAGAGTTATTTAAACTCTCAGTGGACGAGAACAGGCTAGAAGAACAATGCCATCTTGTAACAGATCTCTTCACTGTTCTTCCTTTTCTTATAACTGAATTAAATGCTTAATGCTTAATACATATATCTGGAATGAGTGAATAAAAAAGAAATGGGGCTGAAACCGGTTTGGCTCAGTGGTAGAGCGTCACTCTGTGGACTGAAAGGTCACGGGTTCAATTCCGGTCAAGGGCATGTACATTGGTTGTGGGCACATCCCCGGTAGGGGATGTGCAAGAGGCAGCTGGTCGATGTTTCTCTCTCATCGATGTTTCTAGCTCTCTATCTCTCTCCCTTCCTCTCTGTGAAATATCAATAAAATATATATTTTTTAAAAAAAGAAATGGGCAGCTAGAATAATAAAGCCGTTAGCTGCAGTTTAATAATGACCAATTTACACAGGTGTATTTTGACTTCCCTTAGTATCAGTTGTTTGTATATCTGTAACTCCCACTGAGTACTAAACTCATTGATACAGAAACTATAATCTGATAAGAACATCTAAGGACCATTGGGTTGTTTCACTTCTAATTACTTTGTAAATGTAAGGCAGCAACCACCACATGAGAAGACTGCATGAAGACTGAGCATAAATGGATGCACAAAGTTTTTAATCAGATAACACACTTACAGCAAAGTTAATGAATGTCATATACTTGTTAGTATCAAGAATGGTTACTCAGCCACAAAAAGACCAGAGCAATAGAAGTAAATCGCTCATTAAAATACTATAATTTATATTTTTGTACAGAGCCAGACCAGAAAAAACTCCCAATGTCAATGCTGATAACAAGTATCTTTTCTATGATCTGATCACAAGTATACACATGAACACATACTAAATATATGTATGTATATACAGTATATATATACATATATATACACATATGTATGTATGTATGTATGTATGTATGTATGTATGTATATGGCACACAAATAGATATGTTGGAAAGATAAGTGCTGGATCTGATTCCCTAATATCTGAGGCCCCTGAGCCTCTCTCTCCCTTTTTTCCAGAGTTATAATTCTTTGCCCGTATGTCACCATTGTCCTCCCACGTCCTGCCCCCTCTGTCCTTGTCCAAGCAACCCAAATGCACACATTCCGTGTGCAAGTTCAATGAGCAATAGTCAGCTGTAGGATAAAGAGCCACAGTCTTGTGAGAAAGGCAAGTTAATCCTTCTCTTGGAGCCTCAACTTCCTCATAAGCATTAAACATTTAACTTACCAGGGTTGTTATGAGGATTAGGAGAGGTGATATATGCAAAGCACCTGCAAATCTTTGGTGCTTAATAAATGCTAATTCTCTTGTTTAACTGCTGCTCCTCTTTCCTCATCTAGATTCCAAAGGACTATGACCATAAGACTGTCATCTCCTGCGAGCTAAACACATCATATTTACCCTTCTCCCTGACCCTGAAGAAGAAAAAGATCTTTCATTCCACACGAGAGCCAGGAGACTTAAAATGCAAATGTGATTGGTAGAATCCACACTCAGTAATATCGGTGAGTTTCACTCGAAAGGTAAAGAATGACATCACAGTGTTCTGTATGTTGTTTCAGAATGGGGGTAAGAAATTAGGAAGATCTGGGCTAGAAGTGGGGAGGAGGAAAGGAAGAAAACAAGATGCAAACCTGGCAACCGTAGACACATTTCCTTGATATCGTGACTGTCCTGAGGGCCTGTCCTGCTGTCCTTCGCTGATTCACAAGAACTAACACAAAAACTGAGGCCAAGCGTGTGTCATAGCCTAAGGGGTGCATCTTAGTGGGCACTAAGTTGGTAACCTTTTGCTGAAGCCTTGAATTATCTAACAATACGTATTTTTATAAACAATGAAATTGCAATTGTTGGCGGGTTTATCCCCAAAACCATTATCAATCAGTCAACGAAACATGACACCATTTATGAAAATAAAAAACTCAAATGAACTTAAATAAAGATATTCTTCTTAAATTAACAAACAGAGAAAGAACCTCGACGTGTGTAAAGGGCTTGACCAAGCACACATTCACCAAGCGGTACATTCCAGGGACCTCCACGTGTGGATGTCCATTTGCTCAAGCAGAGACCCTGTGGTACTTCCGATCTAAGAGACTCTAGGAAGTACACGCCATCAATATTTCTGCATTTCACACATTAGGGTACTGAGGTTTAGAAGTGGATAACCTAGTCAAAGCCATGCAGATAGTAACAGTCTGGACCTGAATGCATGATCTTAAATACTACGTTATACCCTCAGTCATCTGTTGCAGCTTTCACTAAATCTCTAAAAAGCTGAAATCAAGCACTTCTTTTAAAGATTTCTTAGTGTATCAAGAGGTATACAGATAAGAAAACCCTTTAAAGTGATGAAGGAATAGTAAAAGTTGGTTAGCTAAGGTCGAAATAATTTCTACCGGATGGAAATAATAATGAGGTTTCAAAATCTGTCACTTCTGTTGCTAAGACACACCGTTCTATTTGAAAATTATAATAATCATCGTGTGACTATTTCAGCTTAGGGGTAAAAGCAAATTGCATTCACATAAAGCAGTTCCTCACTTGCACTGCTAGGAAATCTCCACATAGGAAGTCATCATGAACTTACTTTGACCTGAGGGTAGGACTTCTTGTTCTTTTCACTAGATGCACCGGGGAGTCCGCCATGGGATGGGCCTTCACAGACATAACGGAAACGAAATCCTCTCTGCAAAGGCGAGCACAGAGCCAACACGTTTGAGAAATACTTACTAAAAAGTACCAGGACAAACTACATGCAAAGTTTTTAATTCTTTTGTGTATTAGATGAGGGGGAAACAAATAAGAAATGTGTGGAAGAGGATAATGAAAACCACTTTTCCTATAATCTTACTATGAACGTTGAGGTTAATTGGTATTTTGTGTACTGGTTGGTGGCTTTAAAGTGAGGTCCCTAACCCTGCAGAAACTCTCCTGCTATGCACAGGTGGGGAGTGAGCTGCTGAGGAGTCAGTTTCAGCCTTGGACTGGACGTGCCACGGCTTGTTCGAACCAGAGCTTCTTCATCTCCAATTGCTGCCGCCAAGCTCTGAACTTGGCCATGTTACACTCCAAGTTATGCTTCTTTGACTCTTACTTAAAGGAATTCCTTTATCTGCTCTGGTTACAGTTGGTTCAGCAGGGAATACAGAAATGCCTTGTTAAATATAGCATGTCAGTGTTGTAGACACATCCTATGCTAGATGCCACATTTGGCCAGTTTCTCTCAATAATTCAGAAGATAAGACTTTTGATTATTGGTATTATCAAGCTCAAACTCTCTATATGAACTGACCCGAATGAGTCCCAAACCAGTCTCTTTAAATATTATTAACTCAAGAATTTGAAAACTGTTGTAAATCAATGTAGAGTTAGCCGGAAGTCTTCACTGTATGAACTACTGTGGGCTAAAAAACCCTAAGTCTTATATTTTTATAATCTATAACAAATGAGACTAGACTAGACTACCTTTAAGATCTATCCCAGTTCTAACATTTTATGATTTACAAAACTAACCATTATAATTTGTATACGAAGAGTAAAACAAGGGCAATTATGAGAATGGATCTCATAATCTTAATATTAAGGGAGCTTTCGATCTATTTCCTGAAAGGTGCAGCTTTATAATGATGTAAACCAATGTGTGGCAGCATTAGTCGTTTATAATTATACAGTCACTAACTGGATGGTTTTCTCAAATTCACCCTTTGGTGAAAAGAGTTTGTTAATATACTTTAAGTAATAACCTCACCTGTCATTTATTTGTATTGTGGGACTGACTTCATCTAAACAGTGCTGGATCACTAGGCCATGCTCCCTGGTGGGGCTTCTGCCCAGCACAGTCATAGCAACTCTGATTTTTTAAAACATATTTTTATTGATTTCAGAGAGGAAGGGAGCGACAGAAACATCAATGATGAGAGAAAATCGTTGATTGGCTGCCGTCTTAGCACCTCCACTGGGGATCGAGCCCACAACCCGGGCATGTGCGCCAAGTGGGAATCCAACCATGACCTTCTGGTTCATAGGTTGACGCTCAACCACTGAACCACACTGGCTGGGCAAACACTAAGGTTTTAACAGCTTTGAACTCATCCATCAATGTGAAATTTTCACCCTCCTTAGACTGCACTACATTTCATTATTCCCTGTGCAGGGTCCTGGGAAACAGCCTCTGGTTCAGGGGGTCCAAAGTGAATTTAAATCTCCGGCATCTGGAACTCTCTATTCCCATACTCTCTGAGATCTTCCTGATTTGCAAAGAGGCTCAGCACTACAGCATGTTTCAGGGGATAAAGAGGGCCTGAAGTAAGTTTTCTGGTGAAGGAAAGCTTCTCAAGTCACAGGTCTAGAGGTGATCAACTTGTCAAAGTGGGACCTAAATACCAGAGAAGACTTTTGAGGTGCAGTTAGTCATTTAGGGGCAATTCTTCTATTTTGTCTCTCAAAAAATTAAAACTAAAAAAAATACAAATTCAGCCTTATACCTTTTGTAGACAAAGGCTGGTGTTTATTTTTAATAGTTAAATGGGCTTTCTAAAAGCATGAAAAAGCTGAAACTGGTTTGGCTCAGTGGATAGAGCATCAGTTGGAGGACTGAAGGGTCCCAGGTTCGATTCCGGCCAAGGACATACATTGGTTGCGGGCACATCCCCGTGGGGGGTGTGCAGGAGGCAGCTGGTCGATGTTTCTCTCTCATTGATGTTTCTAGCTCTTCTGTCCCTCTTTCTCTCCTTTCCTCTCTGTAAGAAAAAATCAATAAAATATATTTTAAAAATAAAAGCATCAGCATATGCAATAGCCTCTAGAATAAAGGCAGAAATTCACTTGACTGCTACTCAATTTAAATACAACTTCAGTTTTTAAACAGTATTAGATAATTACCCATGAATAATATGCAACAGAACTGGATATTTTAAAGATTTGCAGTCTATGCTATGACTCATCTCTGTCAGAACCGGGAGAATTGTGGCAAAGAGGCCTCAAAGAAAAAAATAGAACACTTTTCTAACTTTTATTTTTAAAATGCAATAAAGGAATTCATTATCTTGAATCATAAAATTCCTTTAGGACAGTTGGAAAAGTATAGCATGTGTACTTTTATGTTTTATTGGGAGTGGTATCAAATAGAATATGAGTAAAGAGACGTGTCTTAATAGCTTGCTTAAAAAAATAGATATTTTTCATGGTTGCATAAGACTATCTAAAATGCTAAAGGAATTTTAACCTGAGGGTAGACATTTCTTACTTTTTTGAAAGGAAGATAGGGTGTCTTCAAATGCATAATCTAGATGCATTTCTGATTCTGTGTCTCTGAGATTAAAGGTTTGTGAATCCACAGCTATTCATCTCAGTATCTCCATTTGCTTAAAATGAGTCATCAACCTCAAAGGCAAACCTACATCCACCCAGGCAGAAAGTCTGACTTGAATACAACTTTCTTACTTTCACTGGAGTCAGACATCAAAAAACACCAGTTTGGTAAATAAACACATTGTTCTACTCAGATGAGCATTTACATCTCCACATATAGTGAATTAAGTTTTGAATTTTGGAAATACCTTAAGGTACATTATAAATGCTAATTTTTCCTTTTAACTGTTAGAGTCATAATAAGAAATGCATTTAAAATTCTCATTATGGTGCTATGCTTATGAAAACAAATATTTGAAAACATGCTTTGGTATGCAGACAAATAACCTTTCGTTGATTTCTCATTTTCACAAATGACCCAGATTTTCCAATTAGAAAATTTTCCAGGAGGCCGGACCCCTGCACAAAATTTTAGGGTTTAAGTTCCCCTGGGAGGGTCTTTGAGGGAATTGGTGACCAGCTGTGAGAAGTTACCACTATGGAATTGGACATAAGTAAAGGAAAGTATTGTTGGCAGACTGTGGAGTCCAGTGGTGTCACCTATAAGCTACTGGAGCAATGCCCCAAAATCTCATGTGGCATTCCAGTCCTCATAACAAAAACTTTTATCTAAGTTCAGCCTTTTAAAGATAGTCTATTGGTCATAGTTAAGATATTTATACCCTTTAAATGTTGACCAAAATCCAAATACATATATAATGCCACAATTATAGTAACCACAACAAATGCTTTAAGTTCTTGACCTAGTTAGCATTTGCTAAACGCTACACTCACTCACCTGAGCTACTAAAAGCATTTAGGAAAAGTATTGGGTAATATAAGTGCAGGACACAGGTACACAAACCCATGGTCTCACACAAATTTGGTAAGCACATCCATTCAGAGATTTACTGATTGTCCTCAATCTGTAGAGGACTATACCAGTGGTCGGCAAACTCATTAGTCAAGAGAGCGGCACACTGCAGCTCGTGAGCCGCATGGGGCTCGCGAGCCGCAGTTTGTCGACCATTGGACTGTGCTATCATGACTATCTCCTAATAAACTGAAATCTACAGGCAGTTGTTAGATTCTCTTTCTTCCTCTTCCATAGCACTGGTTCCACCCACTTTCCAATCACTGTCATCGGCAGATTTGAAGCAGGGTGAGGAGGCCACTTCTACTCCCAGAGATCCTCTACAGAACCCAGTGGAAAAAGGAAGAACCTAAGGAAATAAAATGCTCCTTCTCTCGACTACAAAGAGGATGAGTCTCAAGTTAACACCAGAAGGAAGAGACCTCGACTGTCCATTCCAATACAATTCATCTCCCACTGGTGGTTTTAGTACCTTAGGGTACATGATCTACCCTAAGAAAAGGCTGGAGCTACTAACGGTGGGAGGAAGGCTAAGAAGTACTGCATGTGATGGATGTAATTCCATGTATGTGAGCTGCACGTATGTGTTATTTATGTATGAGTGGAGAGTGCCTATCTTTCCTGGGAGTGGCTGGGAAGCAAAGTTGGTGGAGATAGCAAGATACCAAGGATCTATAATTAATGGAAATTTTACGGAACTACATATTGAGACTCAGGATGGGTCTGCAGAATGACTAAGAGAAATGTCAAATGCACTAGTGAAGTTGTTACATAATTTGGCCAGTTGTTGATCTTCTAGATCAGCTACTTCCTTCACAAAATTCAGTTACTATTGTTTGGTGCTTGAGATATTAATATTCGACTTATGGATCTAACATTTAAAGAGAAAGTTCCCACTCCTTTCGTCTTCTTACCTGTTTAGGTTGCTCTAATATTTGAAGGTATGGGCCATCTGCTAAAAACAAAAACAACAGACAAAAACCAAAAGAATGTGAGGCTTCTTAAATTTGGCATAAAATAGTAAGCAAGCAAAAAAACTGAAATTATGTTTTAAAATAAAATTTTTCAATGAACATTTTTAACTAAGATTTCACAAGGATATAACTTATCTCCCTCATTTGAATATTAAATTTGTTATTATTTTTAACAGTTTTATACTTTTAGAGAACCACAATAAAAAAACCACGTTTTTTTGTATGATGATGGTAGATTGTACAACCTAACAAAAGGCCTGGTGTTTGGTAAAAGTTAATATGTGAATAGCCTTCATCGTCTTGTGTTCTAACAAAGCATTTAAAAAAATGACATGAATGCCAATTAAAAGCAGCAATGACTTCCTGGACTCTATGAATTTTTTTTTTTCCTTCACAGCATTAGACCCTGACTTCTTTCCTTCAGAGGAGATATGCTTCCTGTGGCATTACCAGACTGAAATGACACCCACACGTGTGAGATACAGAGATAACGGTCTCAGGCTGCCTCCTTTTCCTTATATTACATTCCTGGTTCCTTCCCCTTACCTGAACCCATAAGAACAAGCCTTCATTCCCCAGCTAGCTAGCTTGTTCCTGCTCCTTCCCAAATTTAATTTGGTCTACCAGGTATGATGGACTTTTCTAATAAATCTATGTAGCTTTTGATGTTTGTATACAATTTCTGAATACTGTGCTCTGATCTAAACTTTGATCTAAAAAAAGCACCAGCATTTTGTAAAATCCTGAAAATAACTTTATTAATGGTAGGTGCATGCCAATTAATTATCATAAAAACATAAAGAAAATCAGAAGCTTATTCCATATTCTGATTATATATGACTTTGGAAATTCAAAGGAAAATCAGAATCTCTGACAGTTATAAATACTAATTTGTCCAATGTGAGAAAGTCCCTAAGCTCCCCAGGGTGTCTTATGACAACAATATAATAACCCATAGCTTTTCAATAAATAAAGGCATATGCTGTTTCTCACCTGTTTGAATGTTAATGAAAAAGTTCAGTACTACCACCACCAACAACAAAATACACTGGGAGAATGCTTGTGTCCATTTCAATCTCCATTGTCCCTTAGCCAGAAATTCAAGTGCTATTACATTAAATAAATACATTTAAGAAGAATGAAATAAATGCCTTCAGGTTGAACTAAAAAATAAACAACTAAATTAAGAGAGAAATTATTTTTGTCCTTTTAGTTTTATGATGAATCAGAATAAGGCTAGAGAACTATAGGGAACAAAGGTATAATTATTCCCTGTTACTATCCAAGAAATGTACAAGAAAGGCAGTTGAAAAATGACTGAATTTGAAGCAAAGCATCCACACAAAAGGAAATATGAGAAGTGACTGGCCAAAGTAGTATAGTTTATGTAAATTATCTCTTTTGTCTGTATAAAATTCATCCCTGCCAAAACCGGTTTGGCTCAGTGGTAGAGCTTCGGTCTGTGGACTGAAAGGTCCCGGGTTTGATTCCGGTCAAGGGCATGTACATTGGCTGCGGGCACATCCCCGATAGGGGGTGTGCAAGAGGCAGCTGGTCGATGTTTCTCTCTCATCGATGTTTCTAGCTATCTCTCTCCCTTCCTCTCTGTAAAATATCAATAAAATATATATTTTTTAAAAATTCATCCCTGCACATTTTCAACTACTTTTAGAAAAGGAATTACAACTTTAAGATTCTAAAACATGGTTAGAATTTAATTTTTGACAAGAAAATAAAATCAATTAGAAATAGGAATATTTTCACACTACTAACATATAATTTGTATGTCAGTGTAACAGATAGTCATAGAAACATTCCCTCTAGGATGCTAAATGAACATATCAGGAAGAGAGGCCTCTAACAAAGCGGCATTTAGAAGCCATAGGAAACATAGGAGAGTTGGAGCATATTTATATCAAACTTCAAGTCTCTCACTTAATTATTAATGATTATTATTCATTTTTCGATTGCAGTTGACAATATTATTTTATGTTAGTTTCTCACTATTAATTCTTATAAAAACACTTTAAGTTTTCCTATTATTTTTGCTAAATGATTATATTTCTTTTTAAAATGTGAAATTTTTAAAGGTTTGGGAATTTTGTTAGTGAAATGGGGCAATTTTCCTTTCAGGGAACACACTCAAAACTTAAATCAACTAGAAAATTAGATTGGATACCCATATATTTGTTTTAATGATAATTTTTTTTGGTCTCATATCTATTCAATGATGTGACAACCCATTTTTATAGAGAAATGTAAAAAAACAGCATAATGTTATAGATTTTTAATATATATTTTTTTATTAACTTCAGAGAGGAAGGGAGAAGGAGAGAGACAAACATCAATGATAAGAGAGAATCATTGATTGGCTGCCTCCTGCATGCCCTCTGCTGGGGATGGAGCCCACAACCTGGGCATGTGCCCTTGACTGGAATCGGACCCAGGACCCTTCAGTCCACAGGCTGTTACTCCATCCGCTAAGCAAACCAGCAAGGGCAATGTTATAGATTTAACAGCTGTACTATATCTCTAAGTTTTCAACAAGTAATAGAACTACTTATGATTTTATGTTTCAAGAAACATATAAAATAGTCCATGTGAAAATTACAACATTGGTACACATGATCTTTCTGCCCTTTAAAACGTGAATAAAACAGCATACATCTTGGATCATAAAAACTTGACTATGCTACTGTAATAGAGAGGAAATATAACAATAAAAATGACAAGGTAATAACTGGGAAATAAGTCTTTTTGGTATAATTTTAAAAGCTTTTCTAATATGGCAAAAATAATTTCTACAATGTGAAACTGACTACAGAATATTTACTAAGATAGTTCTCTTGGTAATCTTATTTCTATGTCCATAAAACTTGACGAAATAAAGACATTCTCAAAGCATTTGCCTCCAGATACTGTTTGACATCTATAGGCATTAAATGGAAAGGCTTATGCTCCCCTAAGGGCAGAACCAAGTTCTGATGTTTTCAATAAAGCATTAATACTAAGAAAAACACTTTGATCCCCAGAATTGAAAGTTGACAGGAAACACAGAAGCTACCAAGATATTTACTTGTTCTTCACAGGAAGCTGACTTAGTGTTCAAATTGGACAGCAGCTCATGAGATCTTAAACTTAGGAGTCTACAAAATGTGTTTTGTGGGGTAAAAAGAAAAAGACCTCAGGAGTATAACTTTGGATGGTGAAGGTGAAGGAAAAGCAGATTTATTAATATCCTCTCATGAAGTCCCAGAAACAATAGAGATTAAAATGTAGAAAACATTCTGATCTAAAAAATAAGTACCAGAATAACAATAATAGGTGTTACTATTTAAATGAGAATGACACAAATTCTTCCATGGAGGCCAAGCAAGTCCATGTTAAATCGAAGAGCTGAGGTCCACTTTGGTGATTACAAAGCTCGCTGTTTTATATGCAGCTCCTGTCATTGGCTCACACTGCGCTTGTGAATGTCTGTTCGGTACCACTGGTAATGTGAGGGGCACATAAAAAGAACCATCATACAGAGCTTACATACAAATCAATAAATTAAAACAAGCTGTGTGTGGAGGTGATTAACATAGTCATGTTAGAAGGAAGGATGATGATGTTTTATCCAACTGGGCAGAATGTAAAGCTAAAAGCTTTTTAAAAAGATTATTACTTTTTGCTGAGCTGATTTTTATGATTTTTGTACACTTGTATCCCCAGTGCCTGCCATACACAATAGGTACTCATATGAGTGTTTTTGTAATAGATCAGAGGAGTTGAAACCGCCAGAGCCTGGGACAAAACAAAGAGTTGTTAAAAATAGCTCAGAAATGGTAAGATTGGCTAAAAGGGAAAATCCTTACATTGAGTGGAGAAATTCCTTCTGAGCTGTCTTAGCAGATATGAGCAACAATTGTAAGTCATATAATGGGTATTGCGGGGTGAAACATTTTTGTGCAAATATATTTCAAGAAAGTATATTAAAAGATTTTTTTTTCAATCCTCAACTGAAGGTATTTTTCCATTGATTTTTAGAGCAGAAGAGAGAGGGAAAGACAGAGAGAAATATCGATGTGAGAGAAACACATCGATTGGTTGCCTCCTGCACGGACCCTGACCACAGCCTGGGACAGGGAGAAGTCTACCACCGAGGAACAAGCCCTTGACCAGAATTGAACCTGGGACCCCTCAGTCCGCAGGCCAACGCTCTAGCCACGTACTAGTGGCCAAACCAGATAGGGCTGAAAGATTGTTTTTTAGAACATAAGTCACCATTTCCTTTGCAGGTATAACACTGAATTTCTAAAAGAGACCACTAGCAAATCCTGGATTTAAAAAAGTAAAAGCCAAATAACAGCGTAGCGGGAGTGAATTTTCTTACCCGTTGGCATTGGCACCTCTGGCTGAAATATTTCTGAGTTAAATATGGTATGATTCAAGGGCTCCAAATGAAACATCTGTAACAGAGAAAATTTAAATTTTCAATCATTATTTTTCCAACCTGTATTAAACATTTGAAGTTATCAGACCTACCACTTAACGACAAGGACGAAAACTAAAGCCCAACTACAAAAATCTGAAAATATTTCAATCAGATTTTTTAAAAAATACCTCCAGGAGACCTTGCTAAATTTGCATGTGTATGAACTTTTACAGGGGGCTGGACTGTGTTTACGTGACAAAGGATTTTTGAAAAGAGTAACCTGGCTCTCAAAGAGCACAGAGGGAACTTGCTTAACTTCTATATCATTAGGGCCCAGCCTATGTTTATCACACAGTGGATACTTAGAGATATTTGCTGAATGAATGACTTGAAGCTCATACGCTCTTAGAAGTATAAGCATCGGATAGAATCCTAGAGATTTCTTTTATGATGGTAAACAACCCCCCTACTCTAGACATTGATTTCAAGCCCTGGAAGAATTAAGCAGCAGCCCTGGGTCAATATACAAAAAAAGGGGACAATATTACTCACAGTCCAAGGAGCAGAGGACTAAACACTGAGTTCCTTCATATTAAAAAAAAAATTTCATTTACCTAGTGCAATGTAAAAACACTTGGAATTTAGTGGGTGTGGTCAGCTGAATAATGGTTCCGAAAAGAGATCCACATCCTAATCCCCAGAACCTGTGAGTACTATCTCATATAGCAAAAGGGATTTTGGGATAATTAATTATTAGTAACTTATGAAGATTCTGCAGGTGTTACTAAGATAAGAAGGCCGAGATGGGGAGGCTCCCCTGGATTAACCAGATGGGCCTGATAAAGGGGTCAGGGTGTCAGGGTGAAGATAGGAGATGTGACAATGGAAACGAGAGGCTGGCGTGATGGAAGGGGTCACAAGACAAGGAGTGCAGGCAGCCTCTTGAAGCCCACACAGGCCTGGAAATGAAAGCTTCTGGAAGGAAAGCAGCCCTGCCAACTCCTTGATGTCAGACTTCTGACCTCCAGGTGATAAGGGAGTAACTCTTGTGTTGTTGGAAGCTACTAAATGTGAGGTAATTTGCTACAGCACCAAGAGAAAACCATGAAACACATTTTGATAGAATTATATTCTATCTTAATAAGTTACTAATAATTACTGATCCCAGGAATCTAGTGGGTGTGGTCTTTCCACTTAGTTTATTCAAGACTTTACATTTATATTTCTAGTTTGGTACTAGTTCAACCTAAGTCAGTCATCTGTTTGAAATGCCTGTGGACAACACAGAAACCAACCCTATTTCACTTTTTATGATATGCTAGTTGGTAAGCGTGCTGGAGCTGGTATTTGAATAAACAACAACAACAAAAAACACCACCACCAGAATTACAATTTACCCCCTTTTTAAAAAATTTTACTACTAGGTTCTTGAACATAAGGGTTAAATCAAGAATCACAAATAGTGTTTAAATAAAGGACACTTCATATTCAGCTGTGAGGTATGCAAATTTTCAATTGAAGAATAATAAATGTGCTTCACTTCACTGCTTAAGAGTCAAGTTCATCTATGCTTTTCATCATTTGCTGGAAAGGAAATAGAGGAATAAAAAAAAAACCAAGTTATTATAAAAACAGGCCCCAGCTTGCAGAGTATCAACAGAAAAGAGGACCCAGCAAGAAAAAAAAATCTGTGTGATGGTGCTGCAGATGGCTCAGTAACCAGGAGCATGGCACACACGCCGTCAGAGGACGGAGACACACGCTCCACCTCCACGAAGGGGGCATCTGTGTTGGGCGGCAGCTTGCTGTGTGGATTAGGGCAATGGTGGAGTGCAAATTCCAGAATATGCCACAGCATGGAGGATATCTCACTGAGGTCAAGGAAACGTCAGGAAATATACGCCAGCAAGTTTGAGGCAAGGGAAAAAACAAACCAAATTTCAAGGAACTTTCCCCTCAAAAATTGATATATCAAAAAAACACGCCCCATTCCTGTTGCTGATGATCACAAAAATGCCCACATAAGACAAACTTTCGAAATGAATGTTTTCAGCAGATTTTACTCTGGTGTGGCATGAAGGACTATCTCCTGTTGACAAGATTTCCTGTATGTAAACAGGATGGTCTAAAACCAAGAAGAAACAACTCTAACGCTGGTTAGAGTCTGCCTTTAATTATTTGAGACGGCATATTAAAAACGAAAGGTAAATCACCGGTTTTTGATAGTATGAGTAGCCAAATGTCTTTCATGCTGTAATCAAAGGAAGTGTACCGGGATTTATCCTCTGTCACCATTTTTACAATAAAGTTCAAAAAGGGCATCTTATGGGGAAAAGCTCTGCATACTTGTTCCTTCTAAATCAATCAGAACATTACCAAGAGAAATGAATGCTCGATAGGTCTATTTTATTTTTAAAAAGCAGTAACTCGCCCAGGTAGAGTGGCTCAGTGGTTGAACCAGGAGGCCACAGTTCGATTCTGGTTAGGGCACATGCCCAGGTTGTAGGTTCAGTCCTCTGTGGGGGGCATGCAGGAGGCAGCAGATCAATGATTCTCTCTCATCATTGATGTTTCTATCTCTTCCTCTCTGAATATATATATATATATATATATATATATATATATATATATATATATTAAAAACAGCAATCCTAGACCCCTTGAAAGGATCTCATTTTGGGTTTTATTTTTCTGATTGATTATTTGCATGTGTAAATTTGGGAAATCCATCATTCAGGTGGTTGCCACCAAATATTAAGTGTGAAATGATTATGAATCTTGGCCCACGGTGTCTGGTGTCTAGCCTAGCTAACTACGTCTTCCAAGTAAATCTCAGCTTACCTAGACTTCGTTTGGAAAGTGCACGAGGCAGCACAGAGTGACCTCGCTCTCCCAGATGATTATAGTATTTATCACCATTGCAAGCTGTTTATGCCACTGTCTCTCCTGTTAGAATCACGCAGCTTCTGAAGTTCGGGTCTATGCCTCACTTATTTTTGTACCGTCTCCTTAGCTTATGTTCTGCTACCTAGCAATGCCTGAATAAATAACTGATGAATGAATAGACCTCTGCAGTTTATATAATTCCTAAAAATCATTACATTAACATTTTAATGTTGCCATTGTAATTACTCTAGAGTCTGGAATTGCTTTCAAATGGCCCATTTAATGCCTATATAATGTAGCTATATTTAAAAGATATATAAATAAAAGAAAATCATTAATAATCAACAAAGATTTGTTAGACTATTCAACATTTCTATAGGCTTCAAATTTTTCCAAGTAAAAAACTAGGAGAAAGAGGGGAAAAAAAGACACTGGCATCTCTTCATAATTGCCAAAATAATGCCGTTTTATGCTCCCAAAGCACAATCACTGCCATTAAGTCTTTCAACACACCTGTTCGTGTGGGGTTAGCATTCCTATTTTGCAAAGGAGAAAAGTGAGGATCAGAGGGTGCTAAATGATTTCTCAAGGTTTTTTGTTTGTTTGTTTTTTAAACTTTTGTTAATCCTCACCTAAAGATATTCCCCCCATTGCTTTTCAGAGGGAATGAAGGGAGGGAGGGAGGAGAGAGTGAGAGGAGAGAAACATCAATGTGAGAGAGACACATTGCCTCCCACAAGTGCCCCGACCAGGGTTGGGGAGCAAACCCACAACCAAGGTTATGTACCTTTGACTGGGAATCAAACCCATGGCCCTTCGGTGCACTGGTCAATGCTCTTAACCATTGAACAAAACCAGCCAGGGCTGATTTACCAAGTTTTAAGAGCTCATTAGCAGCAGCCAATGCTTATATAAAGACCTTCAACTTCTAAGTCCAAGAGATCTTTGTACTATACCAGCCTGCCTTCTCATTTGATGTTTTGAATAAATGCTGTGTGTTCCCCTTGTACCGGTGACTTTACTTGGAAATAGTGTCTTTGCAGATTGTAATCAAGTTGAGATCTAGTTCTACTAAAGGGTGGGCCCTTAATCCAATGACTGGTGCTTTTATAAGAGAAAAGGAAGGGCCCTCGATGGTTTGGCTCAGTGGATAGAGCTTTGGCCTGAGGACTGAACAGTTTCCGGTTTGATTCTGGCCAAGGGTGCATGCCCAGGTTGTGGGCTCAATCCCCAGAGCGGGGCGTGCAGGAGGCAACCGATTAATGATTCTCTCTCACCACTAATGTTTCTATCCTCTCTCCCTCTATGAAATCAATAAAATATATTTTTTTAAAAGAGAGAAAAGGAAGGGAGATTTGGATACAGAGAAATGAGACACATGGAGAAGGAGGCCATGTGCTGGAGTGATACAGTTACAAGCTAAGGAATGTCAGGATTGCTGGCCACCACCAGCGACTAGGGGCGTGGCATGGGACAGATTCTCCTTCAGAACTTCTGGAAGTAACCAACCCTGTCATCATCTTGACTTTAGACTTGTAGCTTCCAGAAATGTGAAAGAATATATTTCTGTTGTTTTAAGCCACCCGGTTTGTGGTCATTGGTTACAGCAACCCCAGGACACTAATCCAATAGTTATTATTTGCCCTGGAGCAGACATAGTTTTGATGCAGCAGTGTGTGTGATAACCAGGTTTAAGTTACTCCTTTTAAAGACGTATCCTCTCCGACCTTCCATGGAGGGAGAGAGAAACTGCAAAAACAATGAACAGGAGAGTTTTTTTTTTTTTAACCAATTTTAGAGTTTGCCTGATTGTTACTATAGTTACTTCTGTATATTTAAAAATACGAATATATTTATAGAAAATGAGCAGTGAGATATTATAATACCTACTTGTTCATGCCCTCCCAAATATGGATCCTCTTCTGCCATTCTGGAGCTGTACAGCAAAGCAAAACAAAAGCAAACGGTAAGCCCGAAATGCACCTTCACAAGCCCGCCACGCAGGAGTCAGCTGCATTACGCCAGTAAGACCCAATAAAATTCTTTTCCAAGGACCTGAGGAGGACATGGTGTAGTACTTGGGACCTAAATCTAACAGCAGAAAAATGTGCATAACCAGGAATCAGCATTTATGTACAATCCAAAAACCCTTTGCCAGGCTCTGCACTGGAGTTTGGCATAGCCAATTACTCTGCCCTGGAGTTTGGTGTAGCCAATTACTCTGTCCTGGGGTTTGGTATAGCTAATCTTCACCCTCCGTATAAAAATCCTATTTGGATTCTCAGAGGCCCTTTCTTGTCACCATGTAGGCTTCAATGATTTAGTCTTAGCTCTTTGCGTGGTTTGTTTGCTAACCCTGCATGAACTCTGTGGTGGTGCTAGAACCGCCTCCAGGCTTTCTGCACGCCGCTCCAGCGGAGAAGCTCAGAGGCAGCCACCCTGCTGACAAAGGGCGTGGTCAGCGCATCAGGGCGGGAGGGGGGTAGGGGTGTGTGTGGGGGGGGGCTGCTACAGTGTGCTGTGCCCATTTCCTGTCCTTGTCAAACCGGCGCGGTGGTCCCCTCATCCACGGCTCGCTTTCCGCAGTTTCAGTTACCCGCAGTTGAAAAATGTTAAAGGCAAAGTTCCCCAAAGAAACAATCCACAAGCTTTAAAACGTGTGCCTTCCTGAACAGCATGATGAACCCCCCTGTCACCCCACTCCGTCCCACCCAGGGTGTGAATCATCCCCACCCCCCACCCCCAGTGTCTCCACGCTGGCCACCCCACCCACCTGCTAGTGCTTAGTAGCCACTGAGGGGATCAGATCGACTCTCACAGCATCACAGCATCACAGCGCTTGTGTCCAGGTGACTCTTATCTTACTTAATAACAGCCCAGTGTGCAAGGAGTGATGCTGGCCCTTCGGATACGCCCAAAAGAAGCCATAAAGTACTTCCTTCACGTTAAAAGGCGAGGATAACCCAATAAGATATTTTTAGAGATAGAGACCACACTCACATAACTGTTATTATAATTTATTGTCCTACTTTTTCTATGACATTATTAGTTATTGTTGTTAATTTCTTACTGGGTAATATGTATACATTAAACTTTACCATATGTATGTATGTATGTATGTATGTATGTATAGGAAATATGTAATATTGAGGGTTTGGTACTATCTTTGGTTTCAGGCATTTCCTAGCGGTCTTGGACTGTATCCCCCATGGGTGAGAGGGATACTACTGTACAGGAATGCTGTTATATTAAAACTTCAAAAGGAAGACATAAAAATATGAGCCCCTTTTTTTAAAAATTGATTATAGTATCACATAATTGTCCTCATTGCTCCATTCCTATCCCAAACCCCTCCCCACGTATGCCCGCCCCCTGTTGTCCATGGCCACTGGCTAGGCCCATGTGCATGCACACAAGTCCTTTGGTTGATCTCCTCCCCTTCCCCCCACCCTCCCCTACTTTCCCTCTGAGGTTTGAGAGTCTGATCGCTGCTTCTCTTTATCTGGGTCTGTTTTTGTTCATTAGTTTATGTTGTTCATTATTTCCTCTAGATGTGTGAGCCTCTCAGCATAACCATTATGGCTTGTCACAGTTTAGGTTCTTACAAGGGTATATTTCTTGGATCACATGATCGCACACATCTAGAGGGAAACATGAGCCCTTATTATCAATGCTATCGTCTCCAACTTAATCAACAGCAGCCAACTAATGACACATGGCAAGCCTCGCAGGCTTCTATTATCCAGAGGCCCTGAGAAAACCAAAGAACCACACTGCCAGATAAAAACAGTCTCTAGAGTCATATGTCATGCTGGGGATTTATTTACTTAAGAAATAGCCTTATTTAGATTAATTTTATTTAAATTTACTAAGCTCAGATTTTAAATATAGTACATGAAGAAATTAAAAGATAAAAATATCACAGGCTGAAAGCAAATATGAATTCCTGAGGCAAAGTTCCCCCTACCCCCCAAGTGAAGTGCATAACTCACTGCAGGGCACTCGGGCCTGGGCTGGACATGGTAACTGCCCCCCAAAACCTGATCTCTCCTTTTCCAGGGGCAGAGCTGTAGCGGGAAGTGTGGTCGCTCCGCCAGAGCGAACCCCACACTTCCTGGGAGTCAAGGATGGCCATCCAATGAATGTCAGAACTACTGCATGTCATTGCCACATCTGGCTTAACATCCTTCCTTCATGTTTTTGTTTTTTCTCTCTTTCCTGTTGGATAAAACCTAGACCCGGAGAAGACAGAGCTTCTACCACACTGGTGATGATGAATGGCAGGCGGCTAATACCACTGGCGATGGGAGAACAAAACTTCTTTGTTCTTTAACCCCGTGTACTCAGGGATCTCCTTGTTAACACAGGTTAGCCCTCACCCTAATGCAGTGGTCGGCAAATTCATTAGGCAACAGAGCCAGATATCAAGAGTACAACGAATGAAATTTCTTTGGAGAGTCCAATTTTTTAAACTTAAACTATATAGGTAGGTGCATTGTTAGTTAACTTAATGAGGGTACTCCTAAGCTGGCCTTTGCTTAAAAACTCAAGGGGCCAAAGAGCTGCATGTGGCTCGTGAGCCGCAGTTTGCCGACCACTTCCCTAATGAAAACATTGCCCAACACTTCAATAAGGACAAAAATCACCCAAAGGAGACCCTAATATGCAATGAAATCCTCTAGATACCGGCTAAAGCCCTGTGTGACCAGTGAGGGGAGAGAACGCCTCGAGAGGGTGCTGAGTGGGATCCGGGGTGGGGTCCAGCTTCACGGGTGGGGGGGGGGCAGCGCTCAGCCCCAGAGAACAAGAAGGCCATGCCGATTTGCAAGGAAGTATTTGTCTAAAACAAGAAATTACTGCTTGACGACGTACAAACAGCTGTACTCAATAAGACAAGCTGTCAAAAGGGGGGGAATTGACTTGACACAATAAAGAGTAATTACGTCATTCGAAATTCAAGAGTTTTGCCACTGCTGGGGTGTGACTAGATAAACAGCTGACCTCACTGAGCTCTGTGTCTTCATCTGCAAAATAAGAGACTTCGATGGGTTGGACTTTTGATAAGAACTCAGAATGTTAGTGAGCTAATTGAGGTTTATTCAAAGAACAAATCACCGCCGAGGCCGGTTTGGCTCAGTGGTAGAGCGTCGGTCTGCGGACTGAAAGGTCCTGGGTTCGATGCCGGCCAAGGGCATGTACATTGGTTGCGGGCACATCCCCGGTAGGGGGTGTGCAAGAGGCAGCTGGTCGATGTTTCTCTCTCATCGACGTTTCTGGCACTCTATCTCTCTCCCTTCCTCTCTGTAAAAATATCAATAAAAATATATTTAAAAAAAAAACAACAAAAAAAAAACAAAGAACAAATCACCTACATCATAACTCTTTTTGTAAAGTTGGATTTTTAAAGGCATTCAGGTATATAACTATTATTAAAGAATCATGAGCACGATTGTCAGTTACATGAAGAATACAAGGAAAACAGTATGGCGACATAAGTGGTAATACCAGTTACAACATTCCATATGAAAAATCCTTATTTTTAGAACACCACAAGGAGCCAATTTCCAAAAATAATATTAAAACCCCTTTTTTTTTCTTCTGCCTTTAGGCTTTCTATTAATCTGGGCTGATCACCTGAGTCCTCTCAAACAATCTCAGCCCACAGCCTGCAAAAGCAGAGGTAAGACTGCTGACTTGCTAAACTGACAGGACACGTTCAGTAACTCCATTCCATTCCATATATTTGTCGTTTTAAAACTGTGGATGGTTTCCTGGCCTGCGAATGCATGGATTCAATATGAAGCAGCCCTCACCCTAATTAAAAAAAAAACCTCAACTAAATCTACTTTATAGAACTGATGCAGGGCTATTATCATGATCACAACTGTAGTTAAAACCTTAATGAACCTAAATTGTAGGCACTGGACAAACTGCCCAATTAAATGTAGTCCTCCCTCCAACCAACGCCCCATGCACCACTTTAAAAGCCCAACAAGCAGCCCCAAAGATACGTGGGTGATGGTTAAGTCTAAACTTTTACACACTTTGTAAAAACGGTTTAAGTTCACTGTGAAGAGCCGAGGTAACAGTGACCCTAGAGTGATGTCAATGTTAACTCATAATTCAAAGCCAAATGTCAAAAGGATGAATCACCGAGTGATATTTGCATTAATTGCAAAAGCAGGTTTTATTTCAAAAATGTGAGCCCACAGCAAGCCCTTGGAACTCAGGGGTTAGGAAAGGCCAGGGAAAGCCCCTTCTGCACCCCGCTCCCCAGCCCTTCCTCTCACTTTTCCTTCGCACAGTTCTGTGCTTTTGAGGAAGGACCTTGAAGCAGAAGAAAGGGAGGGACTGGGTGGATTGCTGAGAAGACACTCCTACACTCTGCATCGCTCCCCCCTCTCCCCCCAAAAAAACAATGAGGTTTGAAGAAAAATTCCCACACCATGGAAAGAAAAATAGAAAACGTAGCTGCCTACCAAATAAATAAAACATCTTCTCCAGTGAGTCGCTTGTATCTCCCAGGTGAGAAGCACATGTTATAACTAAGTTCTGAACATGTGGAGAGTTCTACATGCTGTGTCTAATGAATTATTTTCTGCACATATGTGACCACCCCATGCCTGACATCAAAGGCCAGCAGGAGGACGTCTTAGCAGAGGGAGGCAAGACCAAGGCCATAGGGGTGGACCATTAAGGATGGAGTTGGAGGTACTATATTCATAGTTTTTAAGCAGGGTCCACTATAAGAAGATATATTCTTTTTATTCTACTAGATTTCATTTTTTAAAAAATCCTAACATGTTTTAAAACCAGTAAATGATTTCAAGATCCACTGATGGGTCACAATCTAAAGTTTGAAAACAGAATCTGAGGTGCCATCCAATGTGCAGGTAGGAATCAGAGCGAGAAACTTTCTCTACTTTAAAGATTATATACAGCCACAACAGACACCGCTGCTTACATGTAATTTTAATGCCTCATCTTGGATAGCAAATAGGATAAAATTTCAAGCAAAAGAGTGACTTTTCACAATTTCTCTGCTGAATAATCCTATCTAATTAAAGAGTAATATGCAAATTAACCATACCTCCATACACACACACAAGCCATCCCCACCATCCAATCAGGAGCAAATATGCAAATAAACCCAACCAAGATGGCTGTGGCCACAAAGACAGAGGGAGGGAGGCTTGGGTTTCCCTGGCAATGGAGGAAGCCAAGCTTTCTGCCAAGCATTGCCAGCCCAGGCCTCCACTCAATGCTATAAAGTTTCAATGATAGAAGATAAATAAATCACAACAAAAATGACAGAAGCCACAGAGAGAGCTAGAGAGAGCAGGAGGCTTGAGTTGCCCCTGGAGATGGAGGAAGCCAAGTTTTCCACCTGCCCTGGCCTGCCCAGGCCTCTACTCCAGGCTACAAAGTTTCAATTATAGAAGATAAATAAATCCCAACAGAAATGGTGGCAGCCACGGAGCAAGCAGGAGGCTTGGCTCTACTCAAGGCTACAAAGTTTCAATTATAGGAGATAAATAAATCCCAGATACCAAGGCCGCTGCTTGGGTCGGGGGGTGTGGCCGATCTGCAAACTACCACAGGCCCCTAGCCCATGCCGACGAGGGAACCCCCAAGGGAACCCCCACCCTGATCTAGGACACCCTTCAGGGCAAACCAGCTGGCCCCCACCCATGCATCAGGCCTCTATCCTATCTAATAGGATAATAATATGCAAATTGACCGTCACTACCACACACAATCATGCAGCCCTGTGAGGAATCAATCGGGTTCTCTCTTTTCTGTTTTCGGGGCGTGTCACCCAAGAACTGCTACTGTCAAGTCACTGCAGCTTGGCAGCTCCTGCATTGGGAATCTGCCCCCTGGTGGTCAGTGCGTGTCATAGTGACTGGTCAGATGGACACAGCATATTAGCCATATATATATATATATATATATATATATATATATATATATATAAATTGGGAGGAGCAATTGAAGAAAAATAAAGTTTTTCTTTATTTTTACTTCAAAAAGTAAAAGTTTTTGGCATTCGGAGAAAAATAAAGTATTTTTATTTCTTTTCCATCTTATAGTTATGGGTATATTGCCACATTCCCTCTTTATTCCTATCCTTATCACTGCTGAGTAAAATGTTTGCATTTTTCCTCCAGGGACATTTGACAATGCCTGGAGACATTGTTAGCTATCACAGCTGGGTGGGTGGTCCTAATGGCATCTAATGTGTAGAGGTTAGGAATACTGCTAAACATTCTATAATGCATAGACAGTCCCTCACAGTAAAGAAATATCCAATCCAAAGGTCAATGTGAAGAATGAGAAACCCTGATGAATGCCATTGCTTCATGTCAAGTGCTTGGGTTCACATGGAGAAAGAACTAAACTTGACTATCTTCCACGCTTTACATATTTCACTTAATTCTCACTATAATCCTGAGAAATGCTATCCCAGATGAAAAGACTCAGATTTAGAGAGAGTAGGTCATTTGCTTAGGTTGACAGAGTAACGCTGATGAATCTGACTTCATAGACCAGTGGTCGGCAAATTGAGGCTCGCGAGTCACCCCTTGAATGTGGCTCTTCCACAAAATACCACGGCCTGGGTGAGTCTATTTTAAAGAAGTGGCATTAGAAGAAGTTTAAGTTTAAAAATTTGGCTCTCAAAAGAAATCTCAATCGTTGTACTGTTGATATTTGGCTCTGCTGCCTAATGAGTTTGCCGACCACTGCCACAGACTATGGTTTGTTCGTCTGTCTAAGAGGCAGAAGTGATTTTCCTCCTTGACTTACAGATTTATTTATTTTAATAGTGTCTTGATCCAGGTCTCCTGAATGTTCAGGTTTGAGCTAATCTACCCAGAGCATAGCCTGGAAAGCAAAAGGAAGCCGCGACAACACACAAAACTCAACTGAAGTCTTCCTCAGACAATCAAATGTGAAGGCAAAAATACCAAACAATTTAACTCAGCTTTCTGTTTTGTCTTACTTATCTCCTTTGGTCAACTTCAGAGTACAGAAGGAGAATAAGGAGGTTTTCCTGAAACACAGAAACATATCCATAGAAAACACCATCTTCACTAATGGTATAATCAAAGTATGTCCATATTTAAAAATAAGATATATTTATATGCTCCTCAAATACTCCAGTTCTCCAATATCTAAAGCCAAATTCACCATTCCTGCAGCAACAGAAGCCATTCTTGCCTTCCCAATTTCTGCCATTATATCAATCATTCTGTCAGGTACTCAAGGTCAAAATTTCAGTCACCTTTTTTTCTTTTTCCTCACTCATATCCAGTCAATAATCAATTTCTGCTTATATTGGGGGGGGGGGAGTATTATTTCTTGCATCTCCCTCTCTGTTCCATTTCCACTGTTTCATCCTCTTCAAACCTTCATTGTCCCACCTCTGAATGACAACAATAACCTCCCTACTGTTCTCCCTTACAGTGGTATTACTTTTCCCTTAAAATTCGTTTACATTATTGCCACATTACTTACAAGACAATCAAAAGCCCCAAACCACCCAGCGTATTAATTACTATATTAAATCATGTTATCAGCATCTCCTATAACTATATAATTTTAAAAGAGCATTGGGTTTTCTTGTAACAAGCAAAAAATTTACTGGTGAATCACCTGGTTTTATAGAAATGGTTTTAGAGTGGCCCTTAATGTAACCAAACCCTCTACGATAAGCAAACTGGTCATTCAAAAACACCTTGGTCATTTCCATCTTCTATGTTTGTTGAAAGTATGTCCTACATGCTGAAATGCCATATTTCCTACTTAAATACTACTGTTTCCTCAAGCCTCTACTCAAATCCCACCTCTGCCATGAAACCCTATATTTCCCCTGTAACCTCTAGCTCTGTAGTCCACAGAAGGGCTATCACGCTTAAGTATATTGGTGATTTTACAGTTGACAAGATACTGTTTTACAGAAATTTAACTTTAATCTCTATATTAACATCTTCTTAAGTGGACATAAATGACTAAGAGTAGACATGATGGTTTCTTTTTTTGTATTTCCAAATCAGTGAACATTAAGTACTGTTTAAACAGTTGTTGCTTGTTTAATTTAATTTTTTAAATTGTTTTAAATTTATTTGAGACAGAGAGAAAGAGAGAGAGGGGGAGGGAGGGAGGGAGGGAGGGAGGGAGGGAGGGAGGAATGGAGGGAGAGAGAGAGAGAGAGAGAGAGAGAGAGAGAGAGAGAGAGAGAGAAACATTGATTTGTTGTTACACCCCTTTATGCATTCATTGGTTGCTTCTTGTATTTGACCTAAATAGAGATTACCCATACCTTGTTTTGGGACAGTGCTCTAACCAACTAAGCAATCCAGCCAACGCAACATTAGTACTTTTTAAAATATATATATATTTTATTGATTTTTTTACAGAGAGGAAGCGAGAGGGATAGAGAGTTAGGAACATCTATGAGAGAGAATCATCGATCAGCTGCCTCTTAAACACCCCTACTGGGATATGCCCACAACCAAGGTACAAGCCCTTGACCGGAATCGAACCGGGACCTTTCAGTCCGCATCCGAAGCTCTATCCATTGAGCCAAATCGGTTTCGGCAACATTGAGTACTTTTTAATTAATATTTCATGAATAACAAAAAATACTGCAACTTCTTATTTGTCAAAATGTGAACTTCTAGTTTTAGTCATGACAGAGTAACAGTTAATGAACTTGCCTTTCAGCCATACTCAACCATAAAACTATACAACATAATTGAAGCAATAATCTACAACAGAGGACAAAAACAGCATAGGGCTGAATACCAGAAGAGAATGGAAACACTTGAGGTGAGTTCCAAATTCATTTTTGATTGACAGCATGTTCCAAACCATGACACAAGGAAGTAGAGAACCAAGAGAGAAACGATCTCACTAGGCAGACTATCAGAAAGGAAGGATTCACAGAGAAAAAGAGGCTTAGAAATTTGCAGAGGGGAATCCTCTAGTCCTTAGCCAAACATTAAGCCTTGCTTGTATAGGACAAGACTCTGCAAAGCCTACTCCAAAACAGATTCTTGGGATCTAAGAGCTGAATAAAATTCCTGAAGTTCCTGGAACTTCTGAGAGACACCAAAGTTCCAAATATCCAAGGTGAAGAGACATCAATGAACAATCTGATCATTCAGTTGTGATTCCAGAAGGGCTAGGCAATGGAATTAAAGGATATACCCTAAAATAAGGGCCACTCTAAATCCATTTCAATAAAAATTCGCCAGTAAATATTTTGCTTGTTATAAGAAAACTCTATGCTCTTTTAAAAAGATGAAAATCTATACTCTGTACAATGTACAAACAAACAAACAAACAAACAAAAAACATGTAGAGAAGTAGGAAAATATGACTCAAAAAATGACACAAATGCTAGAATTAGCAACCAATAACTTTATTTTAAAAATATCTTTATTAATTTTTAGGGAGAGGGAAAGAAAGAAACATAAATATGAGAGCAAAGCATTGATTGGCTGCCTCCTGCACACCCCCTACTGGGGACTGAGCCCCCATGCCCAGGCATGTACCCCGACTGGGAATCGAACCAGCCATCATTTGGTACATGGGATGATGCCCAATCAACTGAGTCACACCAGTCAGGGCACAACCAATAACTTTAAAATTACTATTAGTAATATGTTTGAGAATTTAAAGGAAAAAGTGGACATAATAAATGAACAGATAGGAAATCTCAGCAGAGAAATTAAAACTCTTAAAAAATAAAAAAGATACAATGAAAAACTCTAGGCCAAAATGAAATTTCACTAAGTGGACTTATCAGCATATTAAACATTATAGAGTAAAGAATCAATAAACTTAAAGGATGGCCAATAAAATGTATCCAAACTGAAGCATGGAAAAAAAAGGCAGAAAGAATTAAACCCCTTCAGTGACCTATGAGACAATATCAAGTGGCCTGAAAGTTAGAGTCCTACAAAGAGAGAAGAGACAAATGCTGAAGAAATAATCATCAGGAATTTTCTATATTTGATTTTTTAAAAAAGTCAAACCATAAATACAAGACTCTCAAAGATCCCCATGTTGGATAAAGACAAGTAAAACCATGCTTGGTCCCACTACAGCCAAACTGTTAAAAACTAATGCTAAAGAAAAAATCCTAAAAGCACCCAAGGATTGGGGGAAATAAGATAATTATAATGGCTAACTCTTCATTGGAAACAATAATGCAAGTGCTGAAGGGAATAAAAAAGATCAGTGTATGATTCTATATTTACAAAAATCCTTTAAAAATAAAGGTTAATTTATCATTTTTCAAATAACCGATAGCTGAGAGAATTTGCCATTAGCAGGCCTGCTAAAACACATGTTAAGAAGAAAGTTCTTCATGCTAAAGGAACAGGATACCAGACAGAAACTTGGACCTACATGAAAGAATGAAAAACGCCAAAGATAATGAATATGTAGGTGAGTATAACACTTTTTTTCTTGTTGCTTTTTAAAAAAATACAATCTATTTGGGGGTTTATAACATATACATAAGTAGAATGTGTGATAAACAGCACATTGGAAGGGAAGAAGACAAATGGAAGCATAGCGTTGTCAAGTTCTTACATTCCACCAGAGTCCTGGTACACGGAGAATTCCTTATATTTATCACATTGGTAATCAAAAATTGTTTTTGTAACTTGTCACGTGCATTTTTCTTAAGTTGATCTATCTATCTCAATATGGTAAGAAAATCTGAAATCTTCCAAATTAACACTATTATTTCAAAGAAACAATTTTGGAGGTAGATACTCATTGAATCCAACCCTCAATTTTTTTTTTACTTTTTATTTGCACAACATCCAGTAAGTCTGCTGAAATGAATATGTAAATAACTAGACAAAAATATCAATAGGCCGTGCAAATAAAAAGTAAGACAAAGGCCCTGCCCTGCACATATTTTCTGCATAAGAAGTCAAGACTTGAACATGGATGGGAGGCACACTGTTCGTTAAGGGTTGGTCAGGGAGAATGAAGAGGAGGAGAGAGAGACCGTGATGCCGGAACTATGCCTGAAGACCGTGCAGTCAGCACCATGGCTAAGAAAGAAGCGTATATGTGGAGGTACTCAAAGTGAGAAAATATGATGGACAAGGAACTGAAAATTGACGTGGATGATGTGAGGAGGAGGGGGATGGGCGAGGAGCAAGGGTGGGAGGTGAAGTGTGCAGCAATCAGCTTGTGAAGATAATGAAGAACCATTTCAGGAATATAAAGATCCTGACGTGATTTGACTTGCACTTTAGAAATGTGACCCTTCTGCTGGAAGTAAGGACGGAATAGAAGCAGGAGACACTGTATTGGGAGGCAGTGCAAGAATAAAACCAGAAATTCAGCGAGGAAAAAATAATTCTGAAGATGAGGAGGCGGCGGAGTTGATGCCAGGGTAGAACTTGGGGCTTGACTGGAGGAGGTGAGTGAGTATGCCTGAAGAACAAGGTACCCAGATTTCGGGCTGACTGGACCACAGTGGCTAACGACTGCATTCCCTACTGTGCTAGGGTACCACCTTGGTGCGTGGGGATGATTGGCATCCTGATGGGGACATCTATGCGATATATAAGTGCCTCAGCAATAAAATTTTCGTTTCCTGTGGCTTGCCCAAAATGACTGGGCTCCTTCAGTGTAATATATATTTAATAAACATAGCACAACTGCCCCCCCCCAACCTGCAATCATCCATTTATTTCAACATAGGATTAAACTACCTCTTTAAACAACATGGACTATTCTAAAGGACTTTCTAAGAGAAATAGGATACTGTCCCTGCCCACCATGACAAAGAACTTCAGGGTAAATGACCAATAAGGCAATGTTTTAAAATAGTTAGGAAATATTAAAATAGTCTAAGGTGTGGTTGTTAACTTCAGCTAAATGTCTAAAACAGGAAGTTGGGTAAACACTTGGAGAGAAAACATTCAGATATTACTTCAAATGAATGCTATGATTTGCATGAGAGCAAGGAAGTACACTTAATTGTTGTCACAAACCATGATTCTGATTTCAATGTCCCAGGTATCCTGAGGTTTGCTTAATCACTTCTAAAGTGTTCTCAGAATGTGGGGGAAATGGCCATTGTTTTTAATTAATTAAAAGTAGGATAATTAACAGTGAAATGTCTGTACAAACCTTCTTTTCAAGGGCAATCTCTTTCTGCATCTTTCATTATGATTCTCCATTCTCATCTATGATATACAGAATTTACCCTTTTCTCTGAATTCTGATTCACTTTCTACATTATTTTCTTTTTCACATTTAAGTCAATAGTAAAGTTTAAGACCTAATTTTATAGAGAACTTTATCCCTAAACTTTGATCTGTGCTTTCATTATCTTTTGTTTTGGCCACATTTTCAAGACTCATAGGTTTGAAACACACACACACATAACACTTAACTTCCATACCTTACTATATATTAGCATAAAAATAAATTAAATGAATACAGTATGGGACTAGCTATATTTTTGGCTCATTTTAATCCATCTCCTACATAAAGTATTTCCCATCCTGTCTTGGTTGGCTTGAAATCAGCAGTGTGAGCACATTTCAAAAAACTAATCTTTTCTACTTCCCAGACACTTTGTATTCAGTTTTAATTTTATATAAACCAATGGTTTTGGGTATTCCCTTAAGTACTTTCCTGAAATCCAATAGAACTATAATAAACAATGTTTAATTTATATTCTTTACCTTTTTCATGTTTCTTCTTTTCTACTTTGAATTTCCTCTATATGAACAGCCAACCATACTCCTTCCACCCTTTCACGTCTTTATTTTAACTGCATAAGTCATACAGGTGTTTGTAGCATACAGACAGCATTATGTTAGACACCGTAAATTGCAAAGGACTCTTTACCTTTGACCTCACCACCACACCTAGCATACATTTAAAAGAAAAAGTCTCAAGTTTATACATCAAGTCTTAATGATCAAACACCAATAAATGATTAAATCCTAGAAAATAAACTTATACCCAAGTTAAGAACTGGCAGACAAAGAAGTTCATCAAATATCAATAAGACATGAGTCAGGATTTCAGGTTAAAACATTTAAAAAATAGTCATTTCCTCCATTCCTAATATTCTTGTCTGGGAAGGCATATTTTCTAAGATAATTAAGTAATTTATTTTCACTATTTAAATGAATTGAAGTTTTGGGCACAGAACCAATAGATAAGCAGTTTGATAAGGAAGTTTGTCATCACTTTTAATTTTTTGCTTTCATGCTTGATATGTTAGAATATTTTTTAGGTAAGGAGGATAAACATATTAATCCAAATGATAAGCAGTAATAAATAAAAACTTAAAAAGAATTGCTATTTTGACAAACAAAATTCATTATAGAGACCAAATTACATTTTAAATGTTAATTGAAAGGTGTGCTTAAAACTTTATGCGGTTTTGTATTTTGAGCCTCATATATCAAAAGGCTAAAATCTAAGAGAAGCCCAATAGCTTTATTTTTCACTATAAAATGTATGGGTAGGCCCTAACCGGTTTTGCTCAGTGGTTAGTGCATTGGCCTGTGGACTCAGGTGTCCCTGGTTCCATTCCGGTCAAGGGCATGTTCCTTGGTTGCGGTCACATACCCAGTGGGGAATGTGCAGGAGGCAGCTGATCAATGTTTCTAACTCTCTATTCCTCTCCTTTTCTCTCTGTAAAAAATCCATTAAAATATATTTTTTTTAAATGTATGGGTAGTATGGTAAAGATTAGGACAGTGTTAAAACTTTGGGTTTTTGTTGACACTTCTCTTCATGCCCACCCAGAAGCTGTAGATTGCACTGATCATGTATCCGAACACAGCAAAATTTACTATTCCCTGGACTCTTCTCATAGGGAAGCTACAGTCAGAATATTTGGAGTGTTGAGTTATTTTAACTAACACGCACTGCTGTTATTCACTTTCCGAGTCCTTTTTAACAATGTCATCTTTACAGTGTAGTTGTTAGGTAAGTAAACATTTAGTTTCTTCCTCAGTTTGTTGGCAACAACAAAAATCGTTATACATCTATGTATTTGTAAACAGTTTTTAAAATGAACTTCTAAAACTTGACTGTAGGTTTAGAGGTGGTTGGAAGAGAGGCCAGGGTCAGAACCAGAATGAGGTGGGCAGCAAAGCAGAGGGGACTGAAGTCTGCAGTTTTTTAATAAAATGGTTCTTACGCTCCTGGGGGCACAATGACACCAGGAGGGAGGATGTTGGCACTGTGCTCTCTCTGTTCTAACCTGGATAGTGTATTTCATTTCATACACTGTGTCCACACGGAATAAATAGTCAGAGTTTTGAGGACATTTTCTGAAAATGCTACAACTGAGGAATAATAAAAACAACAACAACAAAAACTGGCATAATGAGGCCCAGGTTTTACAGCCACAAAATCATTAAGCACAAAAGTGCAAAGTACAGTTAGTCTTGCTGTCTGCTGGTTCCTGAGGTTTCCAGCTAATAACTCCCCTCCTACCCCAGTTGTTATATGTGGTAAGTATTTAATGCATATTTGTGTTTACATTGTGATTAATTTAGATAGCCTTTAACAATCTTTGGATTACAAGGCAATGCTTATAACATTGTTTCCTTTCCTGGAGATACTAGCATTGAAATTAGTTTCAGTGGAGCTCAGAGGAATTCTAGCCTAGCCAAAAAGTTACTTTTTTCTTTTTTAACTTGTACCTTTTACCATTTCAATTACTTTATTACCTTGTTTGATGAGTGCCTTTAAAACTTTGAAACTAAAAAGCCATTTTTTTTTTCCAGTTCATAAACTCCTCTTTCAGAATGAAATGCTTTCCTTTTGGAAAGCACTGGGTACTTTTGAATGAATTACATGTTCTAGTAAACCTCAAGTGTCCTTTAGATAAGAAAGGGATATCTAGGAAGGAAGAACTAGTTTTTGGCTCCTTTCTTCCCAGAAGGCAAGGCAAAGTGGTATAATTCTTGTTCCTTGCCGAAAACGGTTGCCCTTTTTTAAACAAACAAATTTAAACTTATGTCATTCCTTCATTCAACAAATAGTTACTGATTGCTCAGTGTGTACCAACAAGCACAATGTTCAGTGTCAGATAGTTGTCAGTATAGATGTGATCTTTTTAAAACTGGAACTACAGGATTTTTATTCTCTCAGGTAGCTCTTTTTTTCCTCTCCTTTTTATTATTATTTTTCATACATAGGCTCTTAAAGAATATAGAATCTTTACAGTATTCTTTAAAGCTCAGAATTTTTTCATCATTTAAAGAAAATGAATTTATGGATAGTTTAAATTTATTGATATCTGTTAAAAATATGAATCATAATAAAGCTGGTTATAAGATTTTTGGCCCCACGGTAAAATGTAAATGAAAATAAGCTAATTTGTAGTGGGGAATTAAACCACCCATTTCATTATTCTAATTTCAAAACAGGCAACAAATTAAAGCAGGTAAAACTTGTTTTGCTGATAATTAAATCTAATAATGACTACAGAAAATATGAGAAGAGAATAATTAATGATTTCTTTTTAAAGTTTGAAATATATATTTTTATTAATACTCTAAATAAAACAAATATTTTCAATCATCACCTATACTTTTGAGGGTTCTTATAATCTTTAAGAAATCACACCTTATATTACATACTTTGTGTAAAGCTGTTGGCTTTAAATTATTCATAGTGCAGCAGTAAGATTTTATTTCACAATTTATTTTCTAAACCCTGATCTTCAAGGGTAGGTTTACCAATCTCATCTGAAAATATATAAGATAATTTGTTAATATGCACTCAGGAATATCTTCTTTAACACAGCAGAAAACAAAGGCATAAAGCAATTTCATTAGGAAAAGAATACTACTACTTAAAAAAAAAAAATCTAACAGTGAGGCCCTGGACACTCATTAATGAACTATCACAAAGATAAATGTCTTGGCTATGTACTCCAACTATAAACTCTACCAAATGAGCTTGTTTCAATTATTAATCTTTTTTATTACACACACACACACACACACACACACACACACACACACACACAGGCACGCATGCGCACTCGCACTGTCAAGGAGACAGGACTGGCCACAAATCCAAACATTCCTCTCTGAGGCTCTGATACTGAATGCCTCTAGTTCTTCAAACCCTCAAGGTCTCCTAAACAGTGACAGGGTCAACTCAAAGGGGTACACATGCATTGACGATTTAACTGCTCACCTCTAGAACACTATAGTGAGCTCAGTATTTATAGTGTGAGAGTGCAGATGAGTTGAACTTCCAGAAAGCAGGGTAAACTGGCTCAGTGTGGTTTATTGGTCACCAAGAAAGAAGTTGTCAATTAACTCTAACCAGACATGTAGAAACAGAAGACTTAAAAGTGTCCTCCAGCGCTTAATCCTATGCTCCCTTCTCTTCTTATAACATATAATAATCATGCCATCTTATAGGATTTGTATTATAAACAGAAAACCAATCTAGCAAACAATACAGCTTCCCTACTGAGTAAGGCAAACCGAAGAGGAATTGTGTGCAGCCATTGATTCTGAGCCACTGCTGCTAACATGAGTCATGACCAACCTGCAGAAGGGCATATCTCAGTATTTACTCTATTGGTTAAATGACCTGCATTTCCAGAAACACTTCCTACTGCACTCATCTCTATGCTCAGAGCAGGACATGCACCAGTAAGTTCTGGAGAAGGAAAAGGATGGTATTGGACTATCAAAAATCCATATGGAAACTCAGACACTATTCTGTAATGTGTTGTTTTAAAATGTCAGCCACTGTTCTTTCCTCTCCCAAGTTCAAACTAATTGAAGGTTATACAGTAACCACTTCCCCCTGAAGCCAGAACTTTCACCTCTTCTGAACAGGGGAATACCTCTCCTAAATTAGGTGACAAATAAGGCCTTGCTGATTGAACGAGAGTCCCAGATTCCTAGAACCCCCCCATCCCTTATCTAGACCTCCTGTCTACCACAATGAGCAGCCCCCGAAAGTCAAGTTAACTTGCTGTCACTTACGTCATCCATTATCTGGAAATCTAAAAGCAGGAGTGAAAACAACCTGGGTCAATATTAGTTTCTCGAACGAGCTTCAATTTGTTCCAGGGAACATGACAAGAGAAATATGAGGAATAGGATCAACTAAATCTGAAGTTCTGCCTATCCCAGACTGACTGAGCTTTAAAACCAGCTGCAACGCGGTCCACGCGGAGGCTCTTGTCGAAGAGACAGAAGAAGGAAGTGCAAAGATCAAAGCAGTGCTTACAAAGGGGAACAGCTATTTTTGTATGTATACTCCACTATTTACTAACTGGGCTTGAAAAACAGGGGCATTTAGACGACCCACGTGAATGCCAACTGCAGAACACCAGCTGAAACCGAAATTACAAGATAAGAGTGTGAATTTTCAAATCGCCACCAACCCCTAAGTGGATTATCTTTTCTTCTTTTAAAAAGAGTCTTGCACACAGGCTAAATCTACACACTGAGAGTCTTCCCTTGTGCTCACATCTGTCCAGCAGGCTGTGGCCAGGAAGACATTTTATTCAAACAAACTCCAGAGCAACCTGAGGAGCTGCAGGCATATCCATGGGGATGAAGAATTTCAGGAGGTTCCATTTGTTTTTCTCACTTTACCCATTTAAGTACACGATAAACGCCAAAGGCTACAAGGCGCAAATCTTTTTATTTCCTGGCTTCCCATGTTCATAAGCTCAAAAGTCTATTTTGCTCTAAGTAATTTACATCATTTATTGAGCACATCCAAGAGTAAGAGAGTCTCTAGAAAGGGCAATATTGAAATCAAGGAAACAACACACATCAAGGAAGGGCTTTATGTTAATCAAGTGTCCTTTTTAAGGTGTGAACCAAACATCAGTGCACCTTAGGAGTACTAAAGAATATCCAATTAAGGCATTTTGCTAGAAAAATGAGCACTGGACTTCTTGACCCCAAGTTTTACGTGTTTACCAAAGACTACCAGTTTGTAGAAGAATATCTGTATGCCCGGGCTACTAAGTGTCTTAGGAATATCAGTCATTTTCTCAGATCATGGGCTTTATAACAAAGCCTTTAGGTTAAATGTGCCTACTTAATAAGCTGCAATGTTGAAAACCCCTACTTAGCAGGTCCACGAAAAACATCTTAAATCTTGATAATCAGACCCTGTATCTTGAAGTCCCGTTTGGGTTTGAAGACAGACCAGCACTAATAAATCAGGGCCGGCATCTCCATCAGTGTTTGTGTCTTAAAGACCCGGAGACAACTTGTGTGTAGGCAAGGCTTTGTCCCTATCGTTTAGTTGCAGAGGTCATGCACCATACATGGTACCGTTGCTCCAGGGTTTTACATAACCGGGGGGGGGGGGGGGGGTCAGAAAAGTGCTCTAAGTAGGTGATTTCTTTTCCCTCTTAAATGCCAGGCCCTGGAGGATCAGTGTCAATCCCTCCTTATTTTGAAAGTGAATGCACGGGACCTATACGGGGTGAATATCTTATGTCCTGGGTGTGTGTGTGAGGGAGGGGAGGGGGGGGGAGAAGAGGGGCTTCTTTTCCAAGCAGGAGACGAAGGAATAAGACTAAGACTGTCCCTTTCCATTCCGGGGAGCTGGGGAGGGCTTTCCCAGCCCAGGGGACAGGCCGTGACTTCTGCTTTCATTTCATGGGACGCCCTTAGGCGAAATCTGGTTCAGCACTGCCACCAACCACCGTCCCCACTCGCCTCCGAGCCCCAGCGCGCCTCACCCCCCCCCCCCCCACCAGGCCATGCCCTCGCAGGGGCGGTGGGGGTGGGAATTGGAAGGAGATTGAAAAAAAAAAAAGTTTGCGCAGAGTTGCCCTCTGGGTCCCGCTCCCTCCCGCCCGGCGGCGGCGGGAGTCGGAGAGAAGGGACAGCTGGGCAGCCGGGGCCCTGGGTGGCCGGCCCCGCCGCGCCCGGCGGTGCCGTTCCCTCCGCGGCCCCTCTCCAGCGCCCCTCCACTCCTGCCACCCTCCCCCACCGTGCCGCCCAGCGGTTAGCGCGGGAGTGGGGACGTCCGCGGGGCCGCGGGGCGGGGGGCGGCGGGGCCCGGGCGGGGGGCCCCCTCGCCCCAATGTGCTTACCCTGGTGGCGCGGCGGCGGCGGCGCGCGGCCTCCCCGCGCCGGGGCTCCCCTCCGGGCGCGCGGGCCTGGGCCGGGCGGCGGCGGCGGCTCGGGGCCGGGCGGCTCGGGGCCGGATCGAGGCCGGGCGCGCGGTCTGGGGCCGGTCAGCGCCGCGCCATGTCGCAGCGCGGGCGGAGGGAGGCGCGGGGCGCGCGGTGCCGGGCCCGGCGGCGCCGCCTTCCCGGCCGCGGCGGCTGTGGCCTGGGCGGCGCGGGGCCGGGCGCGGGGCCGGGCGGAGGGCGAGGGCGGCGGCGGCGAGGGGCGCGCAGGCCGGGCCGGGCCGGGCCGGGCAGGGGAAGCTGTCAGCGCGCCGCCGGGCGCTCCGGTGGCGAAACCTCCTCTTCCTGCCCCGGCCCCGCGGCGCACTTCTCTGTCTTTCTCTCTTGCTCACTCTCTCACTTCCTGGCTGGAAATTCCCACTGACGTCGAGCGAGCAGACGGACGGACGGACACACGCGGGCACGCCGCCGCGGGGGCGGGAGGTGGGGTCGCCGCCGCCGCCGGGGGTGGGGGAAGCCCGCGCTCCTGGGGGCGCCCTGCGCCCCGGGCCCCGCGCCCCGCGCCCAGCTGGGCTCCGGTGCCCCCGGGCGCTGCGGGGCGGAGGCCGCCCGGGGAGGGCGCGGACGGCGGCCCGGGCGGCGTGGGGAGGGGGGTGGGGGGGAAAGGGGGCTCCCCAAGTAGCTCCGTGTCCCCGGCGGCGCCCCCGGAGCCCCAGGGCAGGCGGACCGGGACGCCCCCTGAGGCGCCCCCGGGGTCAGGTCGCCGGGGTGCGCGCCGCCCGGAGCCCCGGGAGGGGACGCCGGCTCGGCCTGGCGCCAGGCATGCCTTGTATGTTATAAACACAAATCTCATCCCCGGTTCCCTTTAAATTGTCTCAGCTGCACCCAGATCTTCACAGATGAAACTGGAATTTCTGTATCATAACTGACTTCTGTCCAGGGAAAGTGTCTGAACACCTACTGGGTGTTGGTGACGTCTTAAGCTGCTGGTTATGACTTTGGTGGGGAAACTCATTAGTCAACGGAGCCAAATAGCAGCAGTACAAGGACTGAAATTTCTTCTGAGAGCCAAGTTTTTTAAACTTCTGGTAACGCCACTTCTTGGAAATGGACTGGCCCAGGCCGTGGTATTCTGTGGAAGAGCCACACTCCAGGGGCCAAAGAGCCGCGTGTGGCTGCGAGCTGCAGTTTGCCCACCAGGGTCTTAGGGCATCCTGAAGCCTTGCTGATAATTACTGTGGCTGGAGGGACCAGTGGTGGCGGTAGCAATGGTTTGGGTCCACAGCTCAGCGCAAGGAAATATTCGATCGCCAGAAGAGAGTTTTTCCTCTATTTTTTGTTGTTTTGTTTTGTTTGCTTTCTGGAAAGACCGCTACTAGAACCTGCAGACAGGTCTCCCAGGGACCATCAGGCTCTGGATCTGAGCGTTTATACATGTCAGGCTCTGTGCTAGACTCAGGCTGGGGATACCCTGGAGAGAGGTGCGCTCCGAAGTGAGAACCCTTGAGTTGCTATTTTAAAGTTCGTTATCTCACTACTGAGTTCAATGACAACTGCTGCTTTAAGACATCAGTACTCACGCAATCACCAGGCAGCGCTGCTATGGCACTGGGTTTCCCCTAACAATCCACCATATTCCTTTTGTGCCACCTCCCTTCCCTGCCCCATCCCTTCCCAACATTATAAGACACTTCGTGGTGGAGTGTTTGGCAGAGGAGTGGAGACATTTGATGGGATCCCCGATAAGTCTTCTCAGTGACCGAGGGACCAAACAACAATCTACTTTCAAGGGATTTGATTTGACTTCCAAGGGCTGTTTGAACAGCTGGAATTCAGATGATTTGCAAAGACTGAGGACAATGTTTTTTGTTTGTTTGTTTGTTTTTAGAAATTCTGTGTTCTTATGTATGGACATTGTAAGGAAATGTGCCAGTACTATATTTAAGTAGGTTAATATATAATTTATAGAAAATGATTTTTGCCGGAACCGGTTTGGCTCAGTGGATAGAGCGTCCGCCTGCGGACTGGAAGGTCCCGGGTTCGATTCCGGTCAGGGGCATGTACCTTGGTTGCGGGCACATCCCCAGTAGGGGGTGTGCAGGAGGCAGCTGATCAATGATTCTCTCTCATCGATGTTTCTAACTCTCTCTCCCACTCTCTTCCTCTCTGTAAAAAATCAATAAAATATATTTAAAAAAAAGAAAATGATTTTTGCCATTGATGTGAGTATAAACAACGTATTAGGGGAGCAGTTTTATTTCTTTTAAAAAATATTTTATTGATTTTCCACAGAGAGGAAGGGAGAGGGATAGAGAGCTAGAAACGTCAATGAGAGAGAAACATCGACCAGCTGCCTCTTGCACACCCCCTACTGGGGATGTGCCTGCAACCAAGGTACATGCCCTTGACCCGAATCGAACCTGGGACCTTTCATTCTGCAGACCGACGCTCTACCACTGAGCCAAACCGGTTTCAGCCTGGTTTTACTTTTTAATGAGCATTCACACTCTTCATTCAGGGGTGGGGGAGTAAATAGCCCTTTGCTGAAAGAATGGATAGATATTTTGGGAACAAAAATTAAAGAGTATTAATAATTTAAAAGAATTCAAAATTATTTCATAGAATGGACTTAAAATTGAGGACCAGGTGTTAGGTAGGTGTGCTTAGTTTCCTAAGGATACCTGAAAAAATTACCACAAACTGGGTGTGTTAAACAACGGGAACTTACTCTCTCACAGTTCTGGGCGACCACAAGTCGTAAGCATAGCCATGCTCCCTCTGAAGTCTAGGCAAGAGTCCTTTCTTGTCTCTTCCTAGCTTTTGGTGGCTCCCAGCGATCCCTGGTGTTCCTCGGCTTTGAGCTGTGCAACTTCAATTTCTTTTCTTGGTCTTTCCTCTTTAAAGAACATATTGGGTAAAACTGGTTAACAAAATTATACAGGTTTCAGGTGCACAATTCTAAAACTCATCATATGTACCCTGTATTGTAATGTTCACCACTTAGTCAAGTCTCCTGTCATGGCCATCTATGGCTCCTATCCCCTCATCCAACTCCTCCCCCACCCCCCAGCAATCACCACACCCCAACACAACTGTCACCCTGCTCTCTATGGCTCTGACTCTATTTTGCTTTTTAATGCATTTTGTTTATTAGATCCCACATATGAGTGAAATCATACAGTACTTGTCTTTCTCCGATTGGCTTATTTCACTTAGCACAATGTCCCTCCATGCTGTTGCAAAGGGTAAGAGTTCCTTCTGAAAACAAAACAAAAAAAGACACCTTTTAAAAAAAATTTATTACTGATTTCAGAGGAGAAAGGAGCTGGAGAGAGAAATAGAAACATCATTGATGAAAGAGAAACACTGAACAGCTGCCTCCTGCAGGACCCCTACTGGGAATCCAGCCTGAAACCCGAAACCCTAGCACCTGCTGGGATCAGGAATCAAACCCTGAGCAATGGTTTATAGGTTGACACTCAACCACTGAGTCACACCACAAGATTTCCTCCTCCTCCTCCTCCTCCTCCTCCTCCTCCTCCTCCTCCTCCTCCTTCTTCTTCTTCTTCTTCTTCTTCTTCTTCTTCTTCTTTTAATAGACAGTACTATTCTATCATGTAGATGTACCACAGCTTCTTAATATACTCATCTGCTGATGGACATGGGCTGCTTCCAAATCTTGGCTATTGTAAACAATGCTGCAGTGAACATAGGGATGCATGTATATTTTTTGAATTAGTATATTGGGTTTCTTGGGATAAATTCCCAGAATTGGAATCATTACCAATAGGTCCTAAGGCAGTTCCATTTTTAATTTTTTGAGGCAACTCCATACTGCCTTCCACAGTGGTTGCCTCAGACTGCACTCCTACCACTGCTTAACCAACATTTGTTGTTGTTTATTAATTTACTGATGATAACCATTCTGACAGGTATGAAATGGTATCTCCTTGTAGTTTAATTTGCACTTCTCTGATGATTAGTGAGATTGAGCATCTTCTCATATGTCTATTGGCCATCTGTATGTCCTCTTTGGAGAAGTGTCTCTTCAGGTCCTTGGCCTGTTTTTTAATTGGATTCTTTGTCATCCTGGTCTTCAGTTGTATAAGATCTTTATAAATTTTGCAAATTAACCCCTTATCAGATCTATCATTGGCGAGTATGTCCTGCCATTCAATTGGTTGGGTTTTTTTTTCTTTTCATTTTGTTGATGGTTTCCTTTGCTGTGCAAAAACTATTTAGTTTTATATAGTCTCATTTGTTTGTTTTCTTTTTTTCCCCTTTGACCTAGGAAAAATATCAGAAAAAAATATTGCTATGAGAAATGTCTGAGATTTTACTATGTTTTCTAAGATTTTTATAGATTTAAGTATTTAATCTATTTTGAGTTTATTCTTGGTATGGTGTAAGAAAGTGGTCTAGTTTTAATTTTTTTCTATATCTGTCTGTTAATACCAACACCATTTATTAAATAGACTAAATATGTCCCTTTGTATGTTTTTTTTGCTTCCTGTGTCAAATATTAATTGACTATAAAGGCCTGGGTTTGTTTCTGGGCTCTCTATTCTGTTTCATTTATCTATATGTCAGTTTTTATGTCGTACCATGCTGTTTTGATTACTATGGTCTTGTAGTATAGCTTGATATTAGGTAGCATGATTTCAACAACTTTGCATTTCTTTCTCAAGATTATTGATGCTATTCTGGATCTTTGTGCATGTATCTAAAATTTTGAAATAAATTTGTTCCAGTTCTATGAAACAATACCATTGGCATCTTGATAGGAATTGTTTTGAATCCATAGATTGCTTTGGGTAATATGGACATTTTAATGATGTTAATTCTTCCTATCCATGAACATGGATATATACTTTCTCTGACTTGCATCTTCTTCAATTTTTCCTTCAGTTTCTTATGATTTTCAGAGTACAGGTATTTTACATCCTGGGTTAAATTTGTTCCTAGGCATTTTATTCTTTTTGAAGCAGTTGTGAATGGGACTGTGTTCTTAATTTCCCTTTCAGATAGTTCATGATTGGTGTATAAAAATGAAACTAATTTCTATTTATTTTGTACCCTGCTACTTTACTGAATTCACTTATCTGTTCTAATAGTTTTTTTTTGGTGGAATCTTTAGGGTTCTCTATATACAGTATCATGTCATCTGCAAATAATGACAGCTTTTGTTCCTTTTCAGTAAGAATGCCTTTTATTTCTTCTTTTTGTCTGATTCTGTGGCTAGGACTTCCAGTACGATCCTATATAATAAAAGGGTAATATGCAAATTGACCCTAAGGTCATAACAAATGGGAACAACTGGTTGCTATGTTGTGCACTGACCACCAGGGGGCAGACATTTAACACAGGAGCTGCCCCCTGATGGTCAGTGCCTCCCACAAGGGGAGCTCTGCTCAGCCACAAGCTGGGCTGATGAGTGCAGCAATGTTGGCAGGGGATTCTCCTCCTCCTCAGCAGCACTAAGGATGTCCCGCTGATGGCTTAGGCCCACTTCAGGTAGGAGAGCACCTGGGGGATGTCTGACTGCCAGCTTAGGCCTGATCTATATTCATCAGGGATATTATTCTATACTTTTCTTTCTTTGTAGTGTCTTTATCTATTTTTGGAATTAGGATAATGCTAGCTTCATAAAATAAGATTACTAGTCTTTTCTCCTCTTGAATTTTTTGGAATAGTTTAAGAAGAATAGGTGTTAGTTCTTCTTTTAGTATTTGGTAAAATTCACCTGTGAAGACACCTGGTCTCACACTTTTGTTTGTTTGCAGTTTTGTTTTTATTTTTCCATTATTGCTTCAATTTCAGTAGTTGTAATCTGCCTATTAAGAATATCTGATTCTTTCTGATTCTGTTTTGGAAGATTGTATGTTTCTAGGAATTTATCCATTTCTTCCAGATTTTCCAATTTGGTGGCATATAATTGTTCATGGTATTTTCTTACAATTCTTTGTATTTTTGTGCAGTCAGTTGTTACTTCAGCTCTTTCATTTCTTATTTTATTTCTTTGGGCCCTCTCTCTTTATTTTTATTGATGAGTCTGAATAAGGTTTGTCAATCTTATTTATCTTTTTAAAGAACCAGCCCTTGGTTTCATTGATCTTTTGCATTTTTTTCCACTCTATTTTGTTTATTTCTGCTCTCATTTTATTATTTCCCACCTTATACTCACTTAGGGCTTTGTTTGTTGTTCCTTACTCTGTTCCTTTAAGTTTAAAGCTAGATTGTTTATTTGAGATTTTCTTGAATAGGCCTGTAATGCTATGACTTTCCCTCTTAGGACAGCTTTTACTGTGTCCCATAGATTTTGGATTGTTAGTTCTCATTTTCATTTGTTTCAAGGTATCTTTTTATTTCTTCCTTAATCTCATTATTAACCCATTCATTGTTTAGTAGCATGGTATTTAGCCTCCATGTCTTTGTGTGTTTTTCAGGTTTTTTCTCTTGTGATTAATTCCTAGTTTCATAGCATCATGGTCAGAGAAGATGTCTGATAGGAGATCAGACTTCTTAAATTTATTGAGACTTATTTTGTGTCCTAACATGTGGTCTATCCTAGGGATTTATTGAGACTTGTTTTGTGTAGTCAATGCACTTGAAAAGAATGTATATTCTATGCTTTGGGGTAAAATGTTCTGAAGATACCAGTTAAATCCATCTTATCTAGTCTGCCATTTAAGGCAACTATTTCCTCTTTGATTTTCTCTCTGGAAGATCTACCAATTGATATCATTTGGGTGTTAATATGCCCTACAATGGCTGTATTACTGTCAGTCTCTCCCATCATGCCCATTAAGAGTTGCTTTACCTATTTAGCCTTTCCAATGTT